>OY728128.1:1258447214-1268447214 GCA_963277665.1 Viscum album
ATATTGAGTTTGTGTATATTGATTAATTAATTGATGAATTAATTAATGGGATTGACGTGATTAATTAATTGGGGGATTAATTAAGGGGGTTTATGTGATAAAATAATTACTTAATTAGTATTAAAATTGGTGGGATTAATTAATTATTTAATTGAATAATAAAATTAAAGTGATTAATTAATTTTAGTATTAATAAATGTATTTTATGTGATTAATTAATTGTTGAATTAATTAATGGAATGATATAAATATGGAGTTTTGTTGTTGATTAATTAATTAATGTGATTTTTTGATACATGTGATTAGAATAATGAATGGTGATAATAGAATTTATTTGTTAATCAAAATAATGTGTGGTAACAATGGCATTCATGAGTAAATTAAAATAATGAATGGTACTAATGGAATTCATGTGTTAATTGAGATAATGAATAGTAACAATATCATTCATGAGTAAATTATAACAATGAATTGTAATAATGTAATTCATGTGTTAATTGAGATAATGAATGTTAGAAATATAAATCATGTTTGAATTAGAAAAATGAATGGTAACAATGGAATTCATGTGTTAATTAAGAAAATGAATGGTAACAATGGAATTCATGTGTTGATTCAGATGAAAAATGGTAATAATGGAATTCTGAGATATGGTATCCCTTGGGGACAGTTCAAAATCCATCATGGGTCGAAGTAGGTACTGAAGTACGTGTGTCCATGGGAACCCTAGGGTTTATATGGTTAAATAAAGATTAATTGAAAATTTGATAAATATTTAATTATTTATTGTAATTATTTATTTATACAAATGTATAAATTATTGTTGACTGGATATTGTTTTAGGAATTGTTGTTGGTGTCCCACTGAGTTTTACTCACACCCTACTTGGGCTTCTTAATCGGTACCTGAATGTATTTCATGTTTTCAAGATTGGATAAGGGAAAAGGCCTTGTTCTAGATGGCTGAGATGGTATGGAGCATGGATGAGAGAATAAAATGTGGTTTGAGACCATATTGGGAAGTTTTCAGTGTCTTTAATTTTGAGTTTCATTTTGACACTCAGCAGTACTTTAGCATGGCATATCTACTGTTAGTTTTGATATTGTATTTCTAGTTTTAGTCATCTTGGTATGCTAGTATTGTTTTAGTTATGAGTTTCTGTCATTTAGTTATTGTTTATTCATTTTTTCTGGTGTTTTACTCTGATAAAGAGTGTATAGTCTCCCCATGACTGATATTAGACCCTCGATGCTAGTTGGAAGCCTCAGACGTGTAGGGAGGCATGCTTGAGGTCATGTGACTGACCAACTTGGGGCGTTATCATGTGGCACTTGGGTTGGGACATTACATCCACTTCTAGTAATTCAACTTATAGAATACCTTTAGATGACCCAAGAATCCACATCATCGACAAGAATTCAGAATATTATCTATGGATGGATTTGAATTTCAAAAATGATCACACTGGAAGCACACAAGTTGGTGGTCCAACAAATAATAAGCATGAAATGATGAAGGAAACTTCTCAATAATAGGTTCCCCTAATTTACATTCACTATCACTAGGATAATATGGGTCACCAACCACTACAGGTTCCATTTTGGAAACCAATACAACAAGAAATTCCTCATCCATCAACATCTCAAAAAGGACATTCCCAAATGATATAACTCAATCCTCTATCTTTGGGAAAAGACCCCACATTAATATAGGGTATTTTAATAGATCATTTGAATCTATCTATAGAGGGAAATAAACCCACTCTTTGAAATAATCAATATAGTCCTTCACCATCTGTTGACCTTACTAAATACCCAAGAACTTTTCCACTTTCTTCACCTTCACCTCCTCAGGTATAAACTATTGGATGAAAGTGGTCTTAATGACTTCACAAGACATTCCAACTTGAAATAAATATGGAATGATCACATTTCAATAATCCAAACTCGGTCCCTAACACAAACCTAGAAAATCTCACACCCTTATGGATTTAGGAATTACTAAATACCCTAAAACATTTTCAACCTCCTCAATTAACTTCACAACTTCTAATGAACCTCAATCACCATAGTGGATTTTAATAAGGGCCAAAAACTATAATAGACTCACTAGAAACCTTTGAAACCTTTCTAGGAGTCATACTATAAATAAAAAAATAAAATAAATCCAAATTAATATTGATCTAAAAATCAACCAAAATAATATAGAAAACCAAAACACCAAACTCACAAACCAGAAAATCAAAAAATAAAACCATAATCACTATTTGAAATTAAAAAAATTTTACTCAAACAAAAATTACAATTTTTGAATTTAATATCCCAAAGTCCTCTCATACTAAAAACATTCCAAAAACTCTATTCTAAAACCCCAAATACCACTAGCATTTTTCCCTTTTGAAACCAAATGTACCATTAGAAAAAGAACCCACTCTTTAAAAAACACTATTTCCTAAAATCATTTTATTTCCAAAAATAATTAGTCACTCAAAAAAACCATTTTTAGAAATCATTTTCATTTTGAATCCCACTCATGCAAGAAAAAATTATTCCAATAACATCAACCACACAAGAACTGATTAAAACGGGAACTAGTGGCCATGCATAACTTGGACACATAGTTTATCATAGCATTCCCAAAGAATGAACCAACTAATATAAGAACATTAAATTGTTCATTCGGGATCTATATGTTTTGTTACACCTTTTAATCTCACTATGTAACACATGATCACTTCCGTTATTATCCACCAACACTCAAAAACTCATCTAACCATACAAGGACCAATAGAAAAACCCAAAATAAAAATGAAATACCCAGAACCAGACTATCTACGGTAAATCGAGGCTTGAAATGTGTAAGAGTTCGCAATGCTCTACCTTCCCCTATATCTCATGTTTTTAGATTTTTATCTCTTTCCTACTTAACACCCCAAATAAAAAATGGCTTCTATGATACAATTTTTTCATGAACCAACCTAGTTCAAACCCAAATCAGTCACCTAATCTAGCTAGAAACAAGTCCTGAAGGTAATCCCCGATCCCTACAGGCTGATGACTAGTGTTTGGTAATCACAAATAAACTATCAAGGTCATTTTATCCTATAAATCATAAACATGAAACAAATATAGTATGCATCATCAACTAAAAACATAAACCACTGAACACAAATAAATATAAAAAAAATCTTGATATAATGAACCAAATAGAAACTAGAACCAAACCAAAACCATACATGATCTCCACATATCCTCTTTATCACCACCACCCACAAAACCAACCTACTCCATGGGAGAACATAAACATGGACTTGAAACTACAAAATAGATCAAGTCTACCGACGTTGAGTGGCATAATAAGGGTGTGAGAATAATATATATTAGTAGGTAAAAACCAAAGAATCCATACACATACTTTCCTAAAACTATCCATAAAAACTAATTTTAAAATATAGATAGAAAATAAGTTTAATGTTTTAAGAACCCAAATACATATTGTAACGACCCGAAATTTTGAATAAATCTTGTTTAATAATTTTGTGTGTTATTTTATTTTTTATACTTGACAAAACTGTTTCATTTGATAACATGAGTATAACTAAAATGAGATCGTTGGGTTTTGACTGTTATATGACCATTGGTCAATATGACCATTGGAAACTAAATGTTGTGACTATTGTCTCTAAATACAAGTGATCTTTGTTAATTAATATAGAAAGAAGGTTTGATGGCCTCATCCAGAAGTCTTGGACAGATCGAAGCCCATCTAAAAGAACATGGGAAGGAGGTAGAACCACTAGGCTTTGCTCTGGACCAAACCCAAGACGAACTTCATCGTGTGAAGCAAGAACGGAATCTCCTTCACGAGAAGTTCAAACTGATAGAAATTACTACTCGTACGATGTTGGTCGAGCCGCCCTCAGATTCTATCACCACACATAGGTCCTATGCTGGGGTTATAAGGGGCTATGTAAGGAGACCATAATCCTTTGTTATAAATAAAATTGTGTTTTATTATTATGGTTAAGTTTGGGAGTTTTCAAATGTTCGAATGAATATAGGATGTATTTTATTGATGTATTTTTAAAAAAGGATATTTTAAAATATTTATGGAAACCTTAAATAATTAATGATGTGTAATGATTTTTAAAAAATGGTCTTCTAGAAATGTGTTCAATAATAAATTTAGGATTAGTAATGTGACCAAATGGATTAATAATCTCACTTAAAGAAAGTATAAATATAATATAGGCACCTTGATTAAGTAGTGTGATTCAATAAGATAGGTAAATAACTGTTTCATTAATTATTAGTCAAGTATTAGTTTTTTCAGGTGAATAGTGTTTTTTTAATTAAAAAATAAATTAAAAGTATTTAGAAAATTATTTTTATAAAATGGACTTTATTTTTGAACTTATAGCATCGATATTATGTTAAGGTAATTTTTGGGGTTTTTTCTGGAAAAAAATGAATTTTTAGTGAATAGTGTTTTTATTTAAAAATTAAATTAAAAATATTTAGAAATTTTTTTTTATAAAATGGAGTTTATTTTTGAATTCATATCATTGATATTATGTTAAGATAAATTTTTGGGAGTTTTCGGAAAAAGTTGAATTTTCAGTGAATAGTAAAAATACAGTTTTAGTGTTTCGGTATGTTTAATGACATCATGACTGCATCATGATGATTTCATGAGATATTTTAATGGATGGTCGACTAAAGGGGATGAATTATTGTATTAGGGGTCCCATGTGTCCAAAACCATGGGCAAATACCATGGGCAGGCCCATGGTTTTGCCAAAACCACTAGTGAGGTGTCCTTTGAAATTATTAAAGTATCACCTCCTTTTCCCTATAAATACCCACCCTTCCCTCCTTTAGTTTTCACTCCCAACTCTCCACCAATGAAGCTATGGTCTCATTACCTCCCAAAGAGTCATCCCAAGGTTCCCCCAATCCCTCAAGGTCCCAACCTTCGAGTTTTAAGAGTTACGTTTTAATGTAAGGGATCTAACCTCTCTCTTCCTTTTCAAATACTCTCTTTTAAGTCATTTATTCTATGCTCCATGTTCTTATGTTGGAGGATGTTCTTTTATATTCCTCTTACTACCCTTTTCATGTTCATATGATGATATATCCCCTCTTACTCTCATCATTTCGTTTTATGAATGTTTAAGTGGCGCCGTTAGGCTGCCGAAATTTTTGTAACTGATTCTTTCACCCTTCTCATTTTCAAGTTCTATTTTATTATCAAGTCTTTCAAGTTTCTTTTTATTTGTTTGTGGTATTATCTCTATATATATCATACTGATATTTTATTTTCATATGATTAGATACCCTATTTGATCTCTTCAATTATTATTTTTGATGTTTAAGTGACGCTGTTAGGCTACTGAATTTTCATAAGAGAAATATTATTTTTGTCTTCCTTTCATGTTCTTCATTTCATATGGAATATCTTTCAAATTTCATTACCATGTTATTAAATCCTTTATATTCTATCCCCCTACTGTTTTATGTATCATTTATGAGTGGTTGACCCATGTCCCCTCTCTTTTCAATGTTTTCTAAAACCCTACAACATAGTTGTTATGCTGCCGAATTTCCATCTCAAAATGTCTCTCTCTTTTTCTCAATTTCTTTTATTTTATTAAGTGAATACTCAAAAATATTTCTTCTAAAGGGTTATTCACATATATACCAAAATTTTATATTTTAAATTCTTGTATTTACATACATGAGACCCACTTTTCTTTTTCTTGGGTTTAAAGTGACATAAAGATCATGTCTTTAAAGCAGTTTTTAAAACGTTGTGATTATGAAATGAAAACCCATTTATTTTATGCTATATGGGTTATTTATGAAAATTTTTATGATGATATATGTGGATCACATGATAACAAAGTAAAATTTAAGGGTGCGCCCTGATAATGCTCCAATGCATTGGGTAATGATGTAACCACTAGAGATTACAATTTTAACGATATCTTGGTGAATAACCTTGGTAATTTCAAATGACACCTTGGGGATGGACCTTGGTGATATGTTCATTATTTTCTATGTTAAATGTTGTATCCACATATTCAAGTTATGAAATAAGTTTTTTATACTATTATATGCCTCATTATTTCTTTCTCATGCCTTAAAGTTTTTTTCGTGACTTTATTGATGTATCTCAAGTTCACATGTTAAATGTTTCCCCTTGTTTTCCTTAATGGTCCTTCTGCTCACCCTTTATTTTGATGTATGTCCCCAGGTTATGAGATGTAGTAATGATCCTAGAATGAACATAAGGAGAAGCCTTTCAAGTGTTTAGGAATAATGTTATATGTTGTAATGTATTAAGTTCCTAGTTTCCAAGACACTAAACCTTAAATATCCTCAGTTTTGTATAATGTAATGAAAATTTATTTAATAAAAAGGCGGGATGCCATAGTTGGTATCAAAGTATGGTTTAGTTATTTGTGGAAATTAGGATATGAAAACATTAGGAAGAAGCCTATAGAAAAGTTTAAATATAGTAAATATTCCTAGTATTTTGGTGAGTATTGAGTAAGTGGTTTTTCAAGAAAATACATCCCTATCTGGATACGAGCAGGTAGAGGTGGATTTGGCATATATGTACATAGGGGTAAAACCCGAAAAACTACTTTGAGCTAGACTCGAATGGGAACTGGTACACGACAACGGGCCTAGATGCACTCTTGGTTACGACACTCCTGGGGGATATGCTTTGGTAAATTCATAAGCTTAGTATGAACCATTATTAAAGGAACAAAGATAAAATAAAATAAATATTTACATAAGAATACATGATCATGGATAACCTAGATTGAAACCTAGGGGATCACAAGTTAGGGTATACTCTTCTTCTACAAGTTTATCCTTCTATGCTTTAAGTTTCCTTTTCGTGATTATTGGATAAGTATTTAATCCCCCTAATTATACTTTCTTTTCTTAGTTAATGGCGGGAAATAGAAGAACATTTCCCAACAATCAATGTGATAGTAAATGTGAAGATTGATCTGTTAATGTGATAGAGATGACGAGAGATTAAGTTGAACATATTTTGATTATGCCAAACAAGCTATCAAATATCAAAATTAATAATTGGTTCCAAGTTGAATTCCCAAATTCATCAAGGAAGAAAAAGACGAAGTCTCAAGGATTTTCATCTGATAAAGTTGATAAGGGAAAGAAGACCCAATTTCCTTTGTTAAAAAAGTGTGGAAAGAGGCACCAAGGGGAATGTCACAAAGGAACCAGGAGATATTTTAAGTGTAGGGTGATAGGGCATAAAGTAGCTAATTGCTTTAAAAAAATGGATAATGTGATGAATATAGATAAGGTTCTATCTAATGTACCTTATACTTTTCAATGTCGTAAATGTGGAGAATATAGACATTATTCAAGGAAATGCTCTCTTAGAAGGGATGAGAAGCATGATGAGAATCAACAATCTTCAAGGACAAGGGGAAAATGCAAGTCCTATGCTGAGATGGATCTTGATGACTAAAGTACATGTGACTTCTTCACAATAATTGTCTATTTCATGTTGTTGTTTTTTATTTCATGCCCTATAAGCATATATTTAATGTTTTATAAGAACATTGAGTCACTGCCTAAGATGGATTTATATCATTAAGGAAAACATCTATTGTTATGTACCACATGTTGATGTTGTGAAGCTCTTCTTCTTTAAAAAAGAAATATTATTAGGGGATTAAAAGATGATGATTATTTTGGAAGACGTTCACTATTTTGGGAACCCTATATGATCGAGGTAAATAGATTACTACAGTATTTTCTTTGTGGAATAAAGGTTGACTTATATTTTGAAGAATCGACGAATTTAAGGTGAACTTATGGTAATATAGGTTACTTATGGAAATGATTAACCTATCTTGGGGAAAATATGTTTAGGTTAGCTACTTTTGTTATAAGATGTTAGGAGTGGTTTATGTTGTTTGGAGATGAACGATGAAGTTTATTTTGGAAGACTATGTTAGAAAATCCTTCTTGTATTTGGGTTTCAATCTTAGTTTGGTTTATTTTGAGGAATTTTAAGGACAATTATTTATGGAATGGTATATGATGAACTTTGGTTAGTACCGTGGAATTTTGAAGATTTAAAAGTAGTTTCCCTTCCTATGGGGTTATTTATTTTGGAAGAGTTGTTTTATCTTACCCTTTCTGTTTTTGGGATAATGTTTGAAGATAGAAGAAATAGATAGTTAATCTTTGGTGGATTCTGTGATTCTCTAGAAGATGATTCTTGTTCTTTTGATGAGACCAAGTATTTTTTTTAATGCTCATCGTTTATAGAAAAGATTAGTTTTGGTAGAAACTTATTAAGGGGTGAAACTCTACTTAAAGGTAAATATATTTCCTTGTGTTTTTATTCTATGTAGTAAATGAATTCCTCAAAACTATGAAAAGGAACGTAAAACAAAAACATTGTCTGTTAACGTTTCCTACTGGGAAATCAAATACCATTTAACCCATCATAAGTTTGTGATTTTCTTGTTGTTAAATTTCTCCTAATCATGTTTTCTATCACTCTCCCTCAGAACATGACCATTTGTTTTCTCTTCCATGTCCATGTTTTCCTACATGGAATCCTAGTATGGGTTAACTCGGGTGGCCTTTGTACTTCCTTTTATTTATTTTAAAGTAATAGTGTTACTGACTCTTTTTCCGATGTAGGACTTTCAATGAAATTTCCAAGCCCAATTTTAAAAATTACGAGGATGCAATTTCTTAAGGGGTAAAGAATGTAACGACCCGAAATTTTGAATAAATCTTGTTTCCTAATTTTGTGTGTTATTTTATTTTTTATACTCAACAAAACTGTTTCATTTGATAACATGAGTATAATTAAAATGAGACCGTTGGGTTTCGACTGTTATATGATCATTGGTCAATATGACCGTTGGAAACTAAATGTTGCAACTATTGTCTCTAAATACAAGTGATCTTGGTTAATTAATATAGAAAGAAGATTTGATGGCCTCATCCAGTAGTCTTGGACCAATCGAAGCCCATCTAACAGAACTTGGGAAGGAGGTAGCACCATTGGGCTTTACTTTGGACCAAACCCAAGCTGAACTTCATCATGTGAAGCTATAATGGAATCCCCTTTGTGAGAAGTTCAAATTGATAGAAATTACTACTCGTGCGATGTTGGCCGAGCCGCCCTCAGATTCTCTCACCTTAGCACACCTTACACTTAGGTCCTATGCTGGGGTTATATGGGGCTATGTAAGGAGACCATAATCCTTTGTTATAAATAAAATTGTGTTTTATTCTTATGGTGAAGTTTGGGATTTTTCAAATGTTCGAATGAATATAGGATGTATTTTATTGATGTATTTTGAAAAAAGGATATTTTAAAATATTTATGTAAACCTTAAATAATTAATGATGTGTAATGATTTTCAAAAAATGGTCTTCTACAAATGTGTTCAATAAATATTTAGAGTCTAATAAGATCAACTTAATTTTTGATGAATAGTAAATTATGAATAGTGATTTTATGCTTAGGATTAGTAATGTGATCAAATGGATTAGTAATCTCACTTAAAGAAAGTATTAATATAATGTAGGCACCTTGATTAAGTAGTGTGATTCAATAAAATAGGTAAATAATTGTTTCATTAATTATTAGTCATGTACTAGTTTTTGCGGGTGAATAGTATTTTTTAATTAAAAATTAAATTAAAATTATTTAGAAAATTATTTTTATAAAATAGACTATTTTTGAACTTATAGCATCGATATTATGTTAAGGTAATTTTTGGGGTTTTTTCAGAAAAAAAATGAATTTTCATTGAATAGTGTTTTTATTTAAAAATTAAATTAAAAATATTTAGAAAAATATTTTTATAAAATTAAGTTTATTTTTGAATTCAGATCATTGATATTATGTTAAGATAATGTTTTGGGGGTTTTTGGAAAAAGTTGAATTTTCAGTGAATAGTAAAAATGCAGTTTTAGGGTTTCGGTATGTTTAATGACATCATGACTGCATCATGATGATTTCATGAGATATTTTAATGGATGGTCAACTAAAGGGGATGAATTATTGTATTAGGGGTCCCATGTGGCCAAAAACATGGGAAAATACCTTGGGCAAGCCCATGGTTTTTCCAAAACCACTAGTGAGGAGTCCCTTGAAATTATTAAAGTATCATCTCCCTTTCCCTATAAATACCCACCCTTTCATCCTTTATTTTTCACTCCTAACTCTCCCCCAATAAATCTCTGGTCTCATTTCCTCCCAAAGAGTCCTCCCAAGGTTCCCCCAAGCCCTCAAGGTCCCAACCTTTGAGTTTTAATAGTTACGTTTTAAGGTAAGGGATCCAACCTCTCTTCCTTTTCAAATACTCTCTTTTAAGTCATTTCTTTTATGATCCATGTTCTTATGTTGGAGGATGTTATTTTATATTCCTATTACTGACCTTTTTATTTTCATATTATGATAGATCCCCTCTTACTCTCATCATTTCTTTTTATGAATGTTTAAGTGGCATCGTTAGGCTGCAGAATTTTTTGTAATGGATTCTTTCACCCTTCTCATTTTCAAGTTCTATTTTCTTGTCAAGTCTTTGAAGTTCCTTTTTATTATGTTGGGGTATGATATCTATATCTATCATACTGATATTTTATGTTCATATGATCAGAGACCATATTTGTTCTCTTCAATTCATTTTTTGAAGTTTAAGTGACGTCGTTATGCTGCCGAACTTTCATAAGAGAAATCTTATTTTTGTCTTCCTTTCATGTTATTCATTTCATATGGTATATCTTTAAATTTTCATTACCATGTTATTAAATCCTTTATATTCTGTCCGAATACTATTTTATGGATCATTTATGAGTGGTTGACCCATGTCCCATCTCTTTTCAATGTTTTCTAAAACCCTACAACATAGTTGTTATGCTGCCGAATTTCCGTCTCAAAATGTCTCTCTCTTTTTCTCAAATTATTTTATTTTATTAAGTGAATACTCAAAGATATTTATTCTAAATGGTTAGTCACATATATACCAAAATTTTCTATTTTAAATTCTGGGATTTACATACATGATACCCGCTTTCCTTTTCCATGGGTTTAAAGTGACATAAAGATCATGTCTTTAAAGAAGTTTTTAAAATGTTATAATTATGAAATGAAACCCATTTATTTTTTGCTATATGGGTTATTTATGAAATTTTTGATGATGATATATGTGGCTCACATGATAACAAAGGAAAATTTAAGGGTGTTCCCTAATAGAGATCCAATGCATTGAGTAATGATGTAACCACTAGAGATTACAATTTTAACGACATCTTGGTGAATAACCTTGGTAATTTCAAATGAAACCTTTGGGATGGACCTTGGTGATATGTTCATGATTGTCTATGTTAAATTTTGTAGCCACATCTTCAAGTTATGAAATAAGTTATTTCTACTATGATATGCCTCATGATTTATTTCTCATGC
The DNA here is from genome assembly GCA_963277665.1 of Viscum album. NCBI lineage: Eukaryota > Viridiplantae > Streptophyta > Magnoliopsida > Santalales > Viscaceae > Viscum > Viscum album. The sequence goes on from OY728128.1 coordinate 1,258,458,702, forward strand.
CTTAAAGTTTTTTTTCATGACTTTATTGATGTATCTCAAGTTCACATGTTAAATGTTTCCCCTTGTTTCCCTTACTGGGCCTTCTTCTCACCCTTTATTTTGATGTATGTCCCCAGGTTATGAGATGCAGTAATGAACCTAGGATGAACATAAGGAGAATCCTTTCAAGTGTTTAAGAAGAATGTTATATGTTATCATGTATTAAGTTCCTGGTTTCCAAGACACTAAACCTTAAAGATCCTCAGTTTTGTATAATGTAATGAAAGTTTATGTGAGAAAAAGGCAGGATGTCGTACATATTTCTCAAAATCCCCTTTAAAAAACAAAAAAATGACTTCCCTTTTTAAAATATATTCCACTTCAAAATCCAATTTTGAAAATCAAATGAAAAATATATTACACAACCAAGGTAAATGCATAAGATAAGAAGATTTTTAACTAAGCATAATAGTAGAGTAAATCAAAAACAATTATAAAAATAAAGAAAATAGCACAAGTGTGAGTAGGAATACATACAAACGGAATCATGTAACCAAAGTTCCATAAAGTAAAATAGGAACATGCAGTTATGAAATCATGGGAATGTCATAAAAATCTTTAGAAGTGATCTTGGACATACTCATTTCAGACCCATATACTAGAATATAATTAAATCCATAGTCAATAACCAACATGGATGCACTAACTAGCCTCACCAGTGGCATATAACACATGGATTATCACTATCCAGGGTGATTTAGTCCATATAATTAAGACATAAATAGTAACTATAACACAACCCTCTAGATGATGTCCAGGAATCCCATGATAATAGTATAATGGAATTTGAGGATGTCATCATGTGGTTAGAATTAAATATAACCTGTATCTACCATGGTTGATTCCCTTCCTACACCCTAACACCATCTATGTGAAGGCCCTCTCAATCGTGGGATAACTATAGGGGTTATCATCACATAAAAAACCTTTCCCAAGTACCTACCGGGCATAAACATCAAGAGATTTCAAACTATTTCCCAAAAAATCAAAAAGTACTAAAAGAACCTTATTATATAAAAACCTAAACCATTTTAAAGGAAAATCTCTTTTCTTTCAAAAATAATTCCCAAAATCGAAGGTAAACATTAAACATGATCAAAAGGTACTAAATTGGCCAAATATAAAAAAGCGTATTTGGAAACCACTTTTAAATTCATTTGGAAACCAATAATACATTTGGAAAACATTTTTGAGTTTTAGAAAACCATTTTTAAAATAAGAAATAAATAAAAAATGAGGAGGGAGAAGGGTGTTTTGAAAATTGATGTTTCAAGATAGACATTAATATAGAATTACCATTTATATACATGTTCTTATATATATGTACACCCCATGAACATATGGATATACCCATATTCACGAGTATATATATGGCCAACCATAAAAAAGTCCAAGAGACCAAATGTTATAATCACAATGAGTTCCATAACCAAACACAAAAAAGTATTATACCAAAGCACAAGAATACACACATTAGAATCTAACCATAAGAAGGAAGAAAACCCACATAAAGCACAATTTCACATGAAAATTACTTTTTTTCAAAACTCAAACAAGGATAAACACCATTTATAAATACCCAAATACATTTTAAAGGCCACTTGGAATTTTATCAAACACTTAATATACATATACATATAGGCATAACTATGGAAATCTATTGAAAACCCCATTTTCATCAAAATCGAATATATGTAAATCCATAAAAAGTCACACAAACACACCATAAGTATCAAGAACACAATTAAAACCAATTTAGGAAATCTAAAAACTCCAATGGAATGTTTTGGAAAGGAAATATAAAGAAAAATATACTACAACTATGTGTGGGAGAAGGAAGAACTAAGGCCAAAAGAAAACCCATACGCCCTAAAATCCAAGAAATCAACCCACATTTTCCAAACCTTGCTCTTGGGTTTAACCAAGAAGGAACCAAGATAACAAGAACAAAGAAAAATATATAGAAGAAGTAAGAGGGATAAGAAATATTGCCCAAGGAGGAATCCATCGAATATTGAAGGATAATACACCAAAAATACAAGGATAGTGAGAGGGAAGTCTCCCTAGGCTCCCAAGATCATACACGAATGAGTGGGGGAGGAGAGGGGAGGATTTGGGTTAAAACCTTAGAATGTAAAAATGGTAAATTACCTTTTTTTTAAATACTTTGTAAGGCCACATGGTTTGACTTCATGGTCTTCCAGACCATACACCTTAACCTTATGTTGTTTTAGTTATTTTTACCAAGGCCGCATGGATTCCTAGAGAAGGTCTCACTCCCGTGTGTAAATTCATGAAATATATAAAGACCCACTATCTATGCTGCATTGTTTTAAGGGGACATGGTGCATGGTTGTGTGCTTGACCATTCGACCAAGATAAATCCATTTTATAGGCCACATGGTTTTCCCTAGGCTAGTGAAAGGTCTCCTGTAATAATTAAATAACCATGTGCCACCCTCAAAAACTCCAAAAACTTAAAACCTCTACCTGGAACTCAAACCCAAAACCACTAAAAAGATCAAAAATCAAGAAAATAATAAAATAAAAAGAAAATTGAGGTTGGTGTGTGACAATCTATAACATAAGATTTTATTAGATTAGTATTGTATTTTATAACCATTAATAAGTAATTTTTATTAAATTGACTCCCACTAAAATGATAACCCCTTTAAAAATTCATCATACCCATTAGAGGGATAAGATCCATATTCACTAAGAAATGAGTCTACTATGGAATTTCTCTCACCACTTAGTTATTTACATAATGAATCATTACAGTCATATCATATATGACTCTTATATAGTTGAGAAGATAACTCTATCCAATCCATCATATTGATAAATCCAACATTATTCCTCTAATATCCTAACTTTTTGGGCTTCCAAGGTAGTGTAACACAAAGTAAATTCCATTAATAATCTAATGAAGGAAAATCTATGAGCACTTGGTTATGGAATGAAACTACTCAAGGATATTCCAATGTTACCCATGCTTTATCTACTTATATAAGATAATCAAAATTCATTAAAAACTATCCAGTTGGATGATTGAGTTTGTGACAGGTGCTGATTTGGAAGGTTTCGAACGCTTAATATGTAAATGGGGGTTTAATTTCACCATCTTATCTCATGTTATTCCCTTTTATATATGCATGCTTCAAGTGATTTATTTTGGAATCATATTCCCTCCACCAAAAAAATATGTTCAAGCCATATTGTTGTGTAACTATTTACACAACAAAAAAGTTTGTGTTACTCCACAAAAAATAGAAGTCAGTATATTTACGCATATCCAAATACATCACATTCCTAAGGTACATGAACATTTAATGTAAAAAAATAGAGTTATATGAAATTTAGAATCTCCCCATGAGTAACCTCATAACGACATATAGCCAACCCCATTTACCTTTATAGACATGGCATAAGCCTCCAAGCTGATAGGTAGTCCAACCCCAAGTCCCTCTATTTGGGGAGACTTTACTCAGGATAGAATTCAGTTCATCATAACTCTAAAATATAATATATATATATATATATATATAAACTATACTCAATGACTAAATTCAAGTGCATAACTTCAATTACAAACTAATGTCATGGTATATGAAAACTAAATTAATTTTCATACCTAGCATGTATTGCAAGGCTCTATTTCCAATAAGAAATTTAATAGTTAAACTAAATTATAAATGATTCATAATATAAATAGTTTATAACTATGAATAAAATAGGTAATAACCTTTTAAAAATGAACAATTAAAATATTTAAATATGATATAAACATTTATGAACAATTCATAAATAAAATATAACTATAAATATATCATAATCATTGATTTAACATCATGGAAATTCCATAATTTTGAATATAAAAATTTTTATATTCATTCTAATATAAAATTTTTCATATTATTCATTATATGGAATTCTCTTTTAAATATATGATATTTAATGAATTATAATCTAATTTATATTATGTAAATATTTTACAAAATTTAAATATCATATAAATTTCATTATTTAAACCTTATTTATATAAATCATTAAAAATATTTTGATGCTATTTAAATAATATCCCAAATAAATCCCTTTAATTTGAAAATTTAAATTAAATAATTATGAAAAAATCATAATTTTAAATATAAAAATTTTATATTTTAGCCTTATTTTTTAATTTATAAACACTTTATAAATTACCCTTATGATTTCTAAATAAATAATTTATTTATAGATCATAAGTAATTATATATAGTATGGTATAACATATTGTAAATATTAATATTTAATATTTGGGAATATAAAAGTTTCATAAACATTTAATTAATTAATTAACATATAAATTCATTATAAATTAAATATTCCCAAGATACATTTTAACATGATTTATGAACATTTTATAAACCACTCTATCCATTTAAAATTGTAAATAAAATTAAATATTTTTTGTTTTCCCTTATGAAGCAAGGGTGAACTACATGAAGGTAAAATCCTTTTCCAATACACAGGACACCTACATTAAGGTAATACTATAATTTTTTTCTCTTGTATAAATATCATATAATGATTACCTTTACATATCCTCCTTTATATAAGTGTATCCTAGTAGTTATCTCCTACATAAATGTAACACAAAAACTAACTTTACATTGGTCTATTTTATAAATGATTACCATTATGTATAGCCTTTTGGGAAAAGGTGCATGAGGATTACCTTTAGGTAGATCCATCTGTATAAAGGTATTCAGATTTGACCTTTATTTATATCCCTCTATAAAAAGTTAAAATGAAAATGACCTTTACATATAACATTTCTATATAAAGGTATCTAGGGATGACCCTTATATAGACCCCTCTATGTAAAGGTAAAATAGATTGACCCTTATAAAAACCTCCCTATGTAAGGTTATAATGAAATAACTTTTACATGGAACTCTTATATATAAATGTAGTTAATTTTGTACATAATTTTAATAATTATAATACATTATGTTATGTGTTTATGTTTTATTCATTTTCCATGCATGATTTCATATATCTAAATCATGGGGTTTCTCTAATACCATTGAAGGGATTTCTTAGAGTCTAATAACAATTATTAGAACATGTGGGAAAACTTATTCCTTGTACAAGATCACCCATGAATTGAAATATGAAAATCACACATAAACTGAAATGAATAAATACTATAAATATGTGCATTGTACGCCGAAGAGTATTTGCAACATCTTGAACTCCATCACATGGGACTGATAGAGATCAATAAGGGCATCCAAAATACATCCCCTCTCCATGATGTATCCATGAATTCAAAAAAACATTTGATGTTCAAATGGGATCTATTTTATGTCTATATTATACTGGTTCCTCAAACACAAAGAAGAAGAACAAAGAGATCTTCATGTGATGGTAGTTTTGGCATAGCATTAAGAATGACCACCACACCACCCTTCAATCATATAACAATATCTATAAATAGACCCAAGGATGCTCCTTGGTGATTCTATCATTAACTCATACATTGATAACACATGAGTTAATTCCTCTTATAGTTCATGAATTGTATGCATAAATGAAACTACCCCTATATTCCATCTTATGAAATGGTTCCTTAAATGAGGGATATGTGTAATAATTTAACCACCCAAGTCATCAAATGCATTAGCACAGGTATCTCATGTACACAATATATCCATGCATCACATCTAGGTTATATCTCATATACCCTTCTATTTGTATCATATATAAAATGGTTTTAGGACATATCAACTCCTTCAATTACATATCATGGAAAATTTATGCTGAAATGAATATAAAATCAATGGAAATCATTTAAATAATTATATTAAATATTTAAAAACCCCTTAAAAATAAATCATAAGTGATGATATTCCTATAAATACATCTTAGTGTGGGACTAAAATATTGACACCTCATAAAAATATATCCAATTGATCTCTATTTGGTTTAAAAAGAAAGATATAATCATAAAAATGAGGTTATAATTCTTACAACCCATGATGAATGGAATGATTTATTATTTAAAGATTATAAAAGGTTCAGTGGTTATAATTATTCTATGTATAAAATTGTATCATAATTAATGTATTGTGGTGCTGAGGTTACAGATGTTGATATTCTTGAAAATATATATACGAATTTTCATGTATCTCACATGACCTTACACTGACAATATATCTTTCAAGGGTATAAAAAATACTTCAATCTCAATTAATAATTATTTATAATAGATAATAACATTGATATTTTGGTTAAAAACTATCAATATTTTCTTACTGGTTCTATAATAGAATTTCATGAATCAAATTCTACATTTAATGAAAACAATAACAAAAGTGAATGATGTTCATGACATATTTCTCATGGTAAAATTTGTTTTGGTTGTAAGAATGGATGAGGAAGTGGGTATATCCATGGAAATAGTTAAAACAAATATCTAAATAAAATAAATATCATCTCATTCACTTGAATTAATCCTGAATATTATTTATATAGGTATGGTTCTAAGGGACATTGAAATTGACTTTTTTTACCCCAAAGCACCTCTTTAATACCCATAAAGTGTTTTTGATAAAAATAAGAATAAATTTAAAGTCACTAAGACATATCATAAAGGTAAATAAAAGTTGGTTAATTTTACTAATAATCATGAACCATCAAATGATGAATTTACTTAACTTGATTTGGGTGATTTTACATGTGTCTTTAATGAGATGATATCTGGAAATTATTCAAAGAATTTCTAGTAGTTATAATATATAATATAGAGTTTACTCTTTTTTGATGTTGTAATATTTAAATTTTTAAAAAAAATTATTAACATCATTTGTTTTTGCATTGAATCATTAAAATAGATTGTTAAAAAAACATATATTTGGTTTTTTAATAGTAGAGAAAAACACATAGTTCATAAAAATAAAAATAAAAATCTAATATTAAACCAAAAAACCCAATTATGAATACTATATTGGGTTCTAGAGATCTGATAAAAGGGACTAGTGAAACACGTTTTTTTATCAATGGGGTATATTTTGTTTTCCCCAAATTCTAAAATAACCTTTTTAAGTTTCAATGATATATACCAAAAAGTTTATGATACTCAAAATACATCTGAGGGAGATTAAATGTATGTTTTAAATAGAATTAATAAATTAAATAAGCATCATGTACTTGAAAAACTACAAAAAATATCATATGGATTACATTAAATATATTTGTGTGTGTGAAATTGAAACAAATTTGAAATATGATAGTAAAGAATGGAATACACATCATTAGTTTTTTTCATGATATATTACCTCTTCTTTATTTAGGAATTATGAAAAAAATAATTGAAAATTATCATGGATATTCAATAAAGGGTTTGAAGATATTTTCACTAAGAAAAAATACATGTGAGACTTGTTCACTTGGAAACCAGATTATGAGCCCATTACCAACTTAAATTATAGTTGAAATGACTATTTTTTAAAAAAAAAATAAGGGGGATATATATGGATCAATTCATCCATTGTGTAGACCATTAAAATATTTTATGGTTTTAATTTATGCATAAATTATATGGTCACACATATGTCTGATCTCAACATGATATGTAACCTTTTCATGATTTAATAATCAAATAATTAAATTAAGAGCATAATCCCTATAATTTTTCATCAGTAACGTGTGGTTTGATAATATTTTAGAATTAATATCTCAATATTTAAATGATTATTATATGTAAATTAGGATTACTATAGAGAATCTAGTCCACCATGTGTATATTAAAAATGGTTTAGTTTAATCACTAATAAAAATCCTTCAGCTTATTACAAGACCATTGATAATGAGAACAAAGTTTTCAAGATCAATATGGGGCCATGAAATATTTCATGATTCAGAATTAATTAGTATTATACCAAGTGAATATCATAAAAAATAACCCCACCAAATGTAATTGTTCCAAGATCCTAACATCTCACACTTAATAATTTTTGGTTTTATTGTATATGCACTGATTTCTCCCCCGCAACATAAAAAATGGTACCTAAAAAGAGGCTGGGAATATATATGGGATATAAATCCCCACCCATCATCAAGTATCTTTAACCTCAAATTTTTTATATATTTATAAGACATATGATTTATACTTTAATGAATAATTGTTCTTCAAATTAACAGAAGAAAATAAGAAAAGGAGGAGATTGTTGGGGTAGTGAAAACATTAACATCTTTCAAGCCTCTCACCCTATAATGTGAGATAGAAGTGAACAATATTTTACATTTTAAAGAACTAGAAAATCAGTTTCCTAATGAATTTATTTATTTTTATCTCATATAAGATAAATTCTTAGATATGGGGGTGAATCAGGGTATGAAAGATTAAAATACCTTCCCCTTTGGATCTTGTTTCATTATTAAAAAACACTCTTCTCTCCATTTCCTGTAGCAATGTATGAGAAGAAATGAAAGCATGCATGATACATTGAAATTTTACTTGTTTCACCCACATTGGTATATATCCAAGGAGATTATACAGTCAATTTTCCTATGTTCCAATTGTACTAAAGCACATTGTTGTGACAATGTTAAAAGTAGACTCACTGTCCATCCTGGTTTTCAACCAATCACAATCTAAAACTCACTACTCTCTCAAATAAAGTGTGCTCACTGATCCTTCAGAATATTCTTATTTTGATCATTTGAATCAATATTTGTTTCCTCTCATTTGGTGAAACATGAAGTTTTACCTTCATCCACTTGATGAGTACCTCTTTACCATAGAATTACTGGGAAATCCTTTCTGATTTATATAAGATTCACTTTTGTGAAATCCCTTACTCAATTTTTGTGAAACCACCAAATAAGTCATGAACCTATTAAAACATAAATGAAAATTTTCCTTTCACAATACTCACAACCTTCCACAAAACCTCATAAGATTTCACAAAAATCGCAATTATTTTTAAAACCTTCTCTTTCATGAAACATTATTCCTTCATGAAACTGATATTCTTATGAATCTTTCATGCAAGGAAATATTTCATGAAATTCCTTCTAGAATTAAAATCCTTTGGATTTCTAGTAAGGCTTCATCTTCTTAGATGAGGGGAGTATCCACCTATTTATATACATTTTATCCCCTTATCTAAACTTATAATATCACCACTACCTTTTCAAAAAACTCTTCATTATTGTTCATGAAAATCCCTATATTTGTGAAACTTCATGGAAATTTTTTGTTCAAGAAACATATCATAATCATATAGATTATCATATTTACTTTGAAACTCATTCATATTTTTTTAATCCCCAAACCTTAATGAATCACCAAAAATTAATAAAAAATTATACTTTTGTGAAACACAAAACTTTCATGAATTCAATGTATTTTCTATATATTCATGAGAAGAACGTGGAAATTAATCTTCTGAGAAACTTGTGCCATTCTCCAAATTTTTCACCCCAAATATTTGGTAAACAATGGGAAATGGTGCCCCTTTGTACACACAACTTCTTGGAAAAAATCCAGAGCTTCTATACAAATTTCTTATAAATTTTTCAATATTCCTTGTCAAAAATTTCTCTAGAACTCTACAAGTAGCCTTTTAAACCTTATTTTCCAAAAAACACAATTTACCCAAAAACACTATAAAATTACCTTGATATATATTTTCCCAAAAATATCCCCCTTTAGGTTTGTTGAAAAAATTTCACCCTTTGAAAGAAATTTAAATATTCTTCAATATTTAACCAAAATTCACTTCTTCTGATTCTATATATCAATTAAATATTTACTCAATATACACTCTGAGCCCATATGAGCAATTTTATACATGAGAAACAATATTAGAATGAAATTTTAATTAATGAATCACTTAATTCCCAAAATATTCAACTGATTCCATCACAAACCTCATCTATTGTGATATATAATGTTTGATCGGTCATCTTTAGCATCATTAAATTTAATAAAAAACCCTACTTCTCTAATCACCCTATTATATTCTCCCACTATCTTGATTAAGATATTTTCTCCCCATTTGTAAATGAACCCAAATTTCACTCCTTTGTGGATGAAACATTATAAAGAACACAAATCATCACATAAGAGAAAAACACACCATACCTTGGGGAAAGGGGGTCCCATTTCCAAACTTTTTCAAGTGTGGGGAGTCGAATAAACTCCAAGATCAAGTCGATGTAATTCAAATTATTCTTTGAGTAAGTCATTCATTAGAATATCTATAACTTTTAGTTCTATATGCACATAATCCAACTTCAAAAGACCATGATCCACCTTATCCTTGATAAAATCATAATTGATTTCAATATGCTTCATTTGTGAGTGATGGATTGGATTTTTGAAAATATTTATAGCACTTGGATTATTACAATGGATTCTGATTAGATACATCACTTCAACACCCACATCTTCAAGATTATAATTCAACCAAAATAACTATATGAAATATTGAATAGCCATAATATATTCATCTTTTATGATTCTCAAAAAAATTAAATGTTTTTCTTGCTTAGCCAAGAAATACACAATTCACCAAGATATAAAGCACCACCTAAATTTGATTTTCTATTATCTAATTACCCATCAAAATTTATATCTATATATCCCAATAACTCTTGTTGATATTTTTTATTATATAGAAAATCAAAATCCAATGTTCCCTTGATATATAGAAGTTTTATTTTTACTATGAGTAAGTGAATTTCTTTGGGATTTATTTGGTACCATTCTTCTTAGAATGTGGAAAAACAATATTATATCATTTCACTATTAAGTACAATAGACTACCAATGATCAGCTGATATTTTGTTACATTAAACACTTTTACTTCATTATATTTTGACAGTTTCATCCAGGTAGCCACCAGAGTTTTCATTTCCTCTGAATTATTCATTCTAATTATTATCATAACCTCCTTGAAATATTTGGATTCATAAATGAATTTAAAATTTATTCCTTTCATCACCTATAAACCAAAGAAAATTTTAGTTCACCATCATTGACGTTTCGAACTAACTTTTCATGAATTTTGTGAATTGTTTTCATTGTGATTCATCTGATCCTCCAAATATTATTTCGTCCACATACACTAGTACCACAATCATTTAATTACTATTATTATTTAAATATATATTATAATCAATTCTACCATTTTGAAAACTAAGCTTCTTTAAAAACTGATCAAGTCTTGAATACCATGCTCTCAGTGCTTTCTTCAACCCATATTACACCTTCCTCGGCCAAAAAACCTTGTTATCTTCTTCATGGACTAGAAAAACATATGGTTTCTCAATTTTCACTTATTCTTCTAGAACCCCATTTAGAAATACTGACTTTGAATCCATCTAGAAAACTTAAAACTTTTGTTTTATAATAGTGGATAAGAATGGGAAAATAGTTTCCATCATTCAAATGGGTAAAAATGTCTCATCAATATTGATTCCATCAATAAGGTACTATCATTTACACACTAGTCATTATTTTTTTCAAATTACAAATCCATATTCATTTAGTTTTTTTTATAAGACCCATTTGGTCCTGATGACATTCTTATCTTTTGAACTCAAAACAATATCCCATGTTTTATTCATTTCAATTTGGTCAAGCTCTTAATTCATAGTCTAAACCCAATTTTTATCTCTAGATTATTATTCAAAATATTTTGGCTCTACCTAAGATAGTAAGGATTCCTACTATAAAAACTTCATTCCCCATGTTTCAACTATAGATGCCTGATCACCAATGATATTTCGTCTATAAATTTTATCTCAACTCTTCAAATTTCATATAAATACATATTTTAATTACTCCTACTCATCATCAGTACCTTATTTTAAATTATAATTTTTCACTACTACTCCCACTGAGTTTATTACTTATTTATCACTATCATCAAGGAACTATTCACTATTTTTTTAGGATTATGTTCATTTTATACTATAGTGACATAATTTCATTCAACCACTTTTCCTATCCTCTTTTTGAAGAATTTATTTACTTTTATTTTTTCCAAGTATCCAAGTAATATCCCCTCATCTCCATGAGACTCAAACTTTTTGTGTTTCTACTTATTGGTAATAAAACACGTACTGCCAAATATTCAAAAGTATTTCAATTTTGACTTCTCTCTGTACCATATCTTGTATAGAGTCTTTTCTTATTTCTTACATAACAAATCCATATTGGATATATAGACCGATGTAAAAAATGATTACTTCTAGTATTTATATGGTAGGTCATTTTCAATAAAAAATATTTTTTACATATTGATTATGATCTTATTTCTCCTCTGAGACACTCCATTTTTTGAGGATTTCTCACTATTGAAACTTGGTTCCTTATCTTATGTTTCTTGAGATAATCCTACACTTAGTTTTTTGTGATTTTTGTAACATTATAAGTTCTAAACTACAAAATATTTTTTCTAATAATCATTTCTTCTTCCCTCTGATATATTTTTATGCATCTGAACACATCAGACTTTTTTGGAATGAAAAATATCCATGACATCTAACTGAAATCATCAATGAAGAGAACTTAATAACTATTCTCGTTAATGGATCTTAGTGAAATAGGTCCACACATATATATATGCACTAATTCAAGCACTCTGGGTTACTTTTGTTCTTTTTACTTGCACGGGTTTCTGATAATCTTCCCCTGTTAACAAGCATTGCACCTATGAATTTGATCACATGATAGCTTGGTGAGATCTTGAGTTGTGTCACATTTGACTAGATCTTCAAGGGATGGTTGGAATAGATGTCCAATCCATTTATATCATAACATGTTTTCTTCCTCTCTGGATATAAATCACATATCCTCTTCTCCACTCACAAGGTAGAGATTCCACTTCATGTTCTTTCCCTATAAAACAATTGTACCATCTTTTCCCTTAAATATACATAACTTCTCAGTAAATTTTATATCATGAACCAAGTCAAAATATTTACTAGAACTTGTAAATTTGTGACTGAGACCTTTGAAAACCAAGAAATGATAACAACCCGTATCTTTACCCCTAAATTTGTCTTTTCCCAAACCAATAATATTCCGACCTTTATCATTTTAAAATTTTACAACACCTTCCTTAATATTTTTTATTCTTGTAATGAGATCCTTATTTCCCATCATATGGGATGTGCATCCACTTTTAAGGATCTATACACTAGCATGATTTTATTCTTTAAGAGAAATATCTACAATCACTATCTTCTTAGATATTTTATTTTTGATCCATATCATTCACTTCATACAAGTTGTGGACTAATATTCTTGATCTTCCTTAGAGTATTATTGATCAAATTTATATTGTATAATTGAAAATCTATTTTTCATTTTCATCTTGTTGGAACCCTTTTTTTATTGATCACAAAATCATTTTTATTCTGATATTAATGAGTTTTATGTTTTATGATATCATTTCATGATAAAATTTGGTTTGATTTTTTTTTACTAAGTATCAAAAAGACCCACCATTAGACTCTACTCACCTCTATAAATGACTCACCACTAAAGATGAATCATCATCAAGATAGAAATTTGTCTAAGTATGGAAAAGACCTAATATTAGAAAGGAGTCACTATTAAGGATAACTCACCACTAGAATTAAGTCACTTCCAGATAACCTACCATCGGACTATATCTACCATCAATAAATTTGGAAAAATTGTTGAGATGAGCCACCATTGAAAAGACTCATTGATGAGAGGATTCACCATTGAGATGAGTCACCACTGAGAATGACCTGCCACTAGATAACCTACCATCATCCCGACTCACAATTTTCCTAACACACTCCCATCCTAAGTCATTGATAGAATTAAGTTACCACTAGTGTTGTATCACTATCAGAAGAGTCGCCATAAATTTTTTTGAGACTTTTAAATAAAATGTTTCTAATTACTATATTATTGAATTTAATGTTGAGGATTATTTTAATGATTTTTCTTAAACTATTATAGAGATGAATTAAATTTTTTTACAGGTTCAGTACAAGGGTAAGAAGATTCAAATGATTGTTTTTTGAATAGATACTCTAGCATGTTATTGTTAAATTAAGAAGAAGACTCCCTCGTATAGGTCTATACGTATAAAGTGAGTTGGAATTGTATCAAAATAACTAGAATATTGAAAAGTGTGAGACTTTATAGAGAGATTACACATTTAATATTTACCTACAAATGACTATGAGAAATTGGAGCATAATTAACATTCATATTCTTTCATACAATCCTAACAAAGAGAGCTTACGATGCTCTATTTTACTATTTTTTCTGAGAAATGACTCATTCTTCTATCCAAGTTACATTCAAGTATTCACAAGCTTTAGATCATGTAACACCCCAAGCTTTCATGATACGCTTCTCTTTTAATAATGCAATAGCTTGCATTGTACGCAAGTTCGAGTTCTAACACACCGCGACTAATCAAAGTAGTCGTTATGAATAGTAATACCCACTTTTTAAAATTATGGAAATCTTATATTTCAATATGGACTTCATTTTTGTATTCTTAATATCAAAATTATCCTAAGTTGAATTTTTTGTAATTTTCTGAGAACTTCCATTTTTTTATGAATAGTGAAAAATACTTAAAACAACCTTTTTGATCAAAATAATTTATAGTGATAAATTATACTATTGAGTGGTTTTAAAGTATAATTATAATAAATTTTTACCATTTTATCAAATGTTTTTCATTATAATTAATTTCACTTTGAAATTGGACATAAACAATTGTCAATCTTTTGATATATATTGTTTCTTAAAAACATGCTATTTGTTGTGACAGCGGGAATTAATTATAAAATTAATTAATGCAACTTATATTTTTGGAATTTTGTAAAATAGACATCATTTTTTAATTCAGAATATCAATTATATCTTAGGGTGAATTTTTGGCATTGTTCTGAAAAACTTCAATTTTTGATGAATAGTGAAACCACTAAGTGGTAGTTAAAAAACTGATTTATCGTTTAAATGAAACATTACCACTTCTGTGATTTTATTTTCAAAAATCCTACATACATGGTTGTCATTAGGAAGTAAAATGTGGTTCAATGGGATTAAAATAATTTTTTGGTGAATAGTAACTTTTAAGTTTAATTAATCGCGATTAAAGGTAATTAGTGAAATTTAAGGTAAAAATGATATTATAAAAATATGAAATACCTTTACACTTGACCTGCCCCTATTAGATGTGTCATGGAAGACCAAGAAAATCCATGGGTCAACTTGGGGACCCCATGGAGCCACTTTTGTAGGAAAATGACATAAATAACTTTTTATTTAATGTTAAAATAAAAATGTCACAAACAAGAGTTGTTTTACTAAAAAAAATTAAATGGGGTTATACAAGTCATATTTTTTACTATAAATATTCATCATAAAGATAAAAATATTTACTACATCATGATATTTTTTTGATAATTTTTATACATTAAATAAATTAAATTATTTATGACACCATCATGATGCAGCGATTACCTCATTAATTAACGATTTAAATAAAATGAAAAGATAATGTAAAATATAAGGCTTAAACTTGTCAAAAACCTATTGGATGAGTAGATTTAGAACCCTTATCACCTTATCCTCGAAATATGTAAGTGTGGGACCTTTAAAATCCGAAACTCATTATATAATAAAGTGACATTTCATGACTTTCCAAGAGTGCCCCTCCTCTCCTCTTATAAAAGGCCCCCACCACTACCACCTTACTCACACCTTCAAATCCTTTTGTCTCGGCCAGCATATGCCCAAATACTCTCCCAACATCCCTCCCTTACTCCTAGAAGCCTCACTTTGTGCATAATTCTTTCCAAGGAAGCCTTTGGCTCAAATCAAAAAGAGTTACCCGATTTTAAGGTAATGTCTTCTCTAATGTTGTTTTGTTTTATTTTTCTTCTCCAACCCATTAAACTCTTTTTATTCCTTTATTTTGTAACAAAACCAGTATATAAAATATACTAGGATGTTTTTATGATAAGTATTTGGTTTACACTTACACACACCTTCGTCTAATGGTTAAAGAACATACTGTTTCTGTGGGTGGCGAAATACTGCCTCATGAAACGATGATTGTTCAATATTCTTTTAACACCTCTAATGGTGGCCATTTTGATGACACTATTTTCATATATGATATATATATTATGTTTATGTTTTCCTTATTCTTCTTTATTTCTCATTTATGGCACACTTTATGATTTCCATTATGGGTAAACGCGATAATTTCATTTTAGGAAGTGCGGACTACCGCCCACTCAAACTGATTTGAATCGTTAATGCCATATGTGGGATGTATAAAGGATGGATTAAATGGTATTATACATTATATTATACTGGAATTATATCATACCTTTATATAATTATAACTTCATTCCATTAAATAAGAAATAGAAATGAAAGTAGCGTTCATGCGTACGTACAGCTTACCGTCTCCATGAACGGTGCATTTCATTTCTTACCTCTAAATGTTATGTAATGTTATAAATGAATGTATATACTGGATATATATTCTATATATGATATCTACATCATTAATATAATTCTGGATATAATGGATATTTCACCACATGAACAACTTGTAATTATAAGAAGTATATTTTTGACTCAAGTACCAAAGATCGACAAAATGGTTGTTATTAACATAAATAATTACATAATGTTCATAACATGGTAATAAGTAATATAATAGGAATAATGAGCATGAAAAAGGTTCTTAAGCAAATAGAAATTAACTCTAGTTTATTATTCATGAGATTAAAGAATGATCGAGTCAAGTCGGACGTGAGGTAAGGGAACTTCTTAACCCAATTTCCATTCTTTGGGATAATCTCCTACTTTCAAATTATTTCATGATATTATTATGTCCTATCTTGTATTTATACTTTATTTATGTGTAAATACAGTGAATACACATAATAGATCTATTTTATTTTAAAAAATGGTCTTTGAAAGGGACTTCGTCTCAATCTCCTTTCATTGAGGCATATTTTGTTTTATACACAAATTTCTTTTATACGGTGTATAAACCCCTTTGAATTTTACGTTTATTCAAAAGGAATATTTTTTATATGAAGCATTTTACTAAATGACAAAAAGTAATGTTTTTCTTGTCGTACGTATGCGGTGACAACGACTTCTCTGTCGCCGTGACCATTATTTGAGTTTCGGCATCCTCTACAAGCCATAGCTTTTTTTAAATGAAAAATAAATACAAAGTTTTAATTTTCTTTAATTTTGGTATTAAAAATGTTTTTGAAAGTGTTTTTATTACATCAATGTTTTGTATTGATATCTTTTGATTGAAATGTGGAAATTTTATGTTTCCTTTATACATGTTTTATGTGATACGATTATGTTGTGGTTTATGATATGTTTAAACCTATTCATATGAGGAATGCATTGGACTTAATAAGTGATGGGTGGAGCCCGCTATAGCTCCTCGATGCATCGGTAGGTCTCATGAGACAAACTAGTGTCTTGGCACGAGGCCTTGACAAAATCTTATTTGTGGTCTTGGCACGAGGCCTTGGCTACGTGGTTATGATAGTCTGGAATTATGCATTCCATCATTATGAAAGTGGTTATTGATATTGCATGTGATTATTCAACCAGTAGAATATCCATGTGAATAAGTAAATGGCATTATTTCATTTTACTTTTGCCATATTATGTTGAAGTTCAAGTTTAAAAGGCTTTTGTTTTAGTTATACATTGCCTTAAATGTTTATGTTTATTTATGAAAGCTTCTGCAATACTGTTATCCTTACTGAGCATCTGAGCTCACCCCTTTCAATGTTTTAATATTTTCCGGGATGTGAAGAAGTATTTTATGAATGACCTACAGGGATAGTCAGAAGAGGATATGAGTGTGGACTATGGAGACTTTGTTATTGTTGTTTTTCACTTTATGATGTAATGTAACATTTATGAACGTATCTAGTGTTTCCAAGGCTACTAAACTAATCGGTATTTCGAGACTTGATCTTTTGTGATCATGTCAATGTTACGCAATAATGCACCGACTCTGGGCAACTGGGGTCGGGGCGTTATAGTTGGTATCAGAGGCAGTTTAGTACTAACCTTGGAAGCTAGATTTAGAGAAACTCTGATTAGAGCACATAGCCCGAAGATAGACTTTGAGGATTAGTATAGAATAACTTCCTATAATTTTGGTATTATAGAGATTTTGTGAGTTTTCCGAGCAATACATCCCGGTGTGGATACGAGCAGGTAGAGGCAGCTCTGGCACAAATTGTACCTAGGGGTAAAACCCGAAAACACCGCTTTGAGCTAGACTCCAACGGGAACTGGTGCACGACAATGGGTCTTGCTTCACTCTTGGTTACGACACTCCCGGGGGATATGCTTAGGATAATTCTCATTTTCTTTACAAACCACTATGAAGGGTTATGAGTATATACATCCTCAAAGAAATCATTTTTATGGATTATATCCATAAATAGTTCAATTTATGTTAAGTATTTTACAAGTATGGAATTATGTATTTTGATTCATAAACTAATCTAGTTTATGCCATTGTTTAGAAATGGCGCCTAGTGGAAGGAATGGAAACCGTATCAATGCACACACTTCGTGTAAGGATTTCCCTCCTGATCAAGATAATTATTGTGGATCTAGAGATACAACTGGTGTTGATCAACTTATTACCATACTGGGATAACTCACTCAGGTTATGAATAATAACCTTACTCATATGGAGCACCCTGATCCGCAATGTGGAGGATCAATGTTAGACCGCTTCATGAGGCAACAACTGCCAACATTTAATGGGGTTACAAATCCATTAGTAGCTGAGCAATGGATAAACTCCTTAGAGAAAATATTCCACGCCTTGGGAGTAGTGAAAGGGAGAAGGTTGTCATGGCAGTCTACTGCCTCACTGGAGAGGCCAATTAATGGTGGTCACTGATTCAAAACACAAAGGAAGATCATGAAGTATCAAATATGGAATGGAGAGAGTTCAAATATTTTTTCTTAGAAAAATACTTTCCACATGACCATCGATCAGATATGGAAAGGCAATTTCTGAGTTTGAGGCAGAAGGAGGATGAGAATGTCGCAAAGTATGAGGCTAACTTTACAAGGTTAGCAAGGCATGCTGCAGATTATATACGTAACCCAAGAAGTAAGATTGATTGTTTCTTTGATGTGTTAAAACCATTTTTCCATCGAGCATTAGTCTCACAATCCTTCTCGTCATACGAAGATATTGTCTCATGTGCTATCAAGACAGAAAAGGAATTCTCTAAATCTTATGACAATAAAGTAAAGCAAGAGAAGAAGAGAACGGTGGAACAAGAGACAGATAAAGGTAAAAAGGGAAAGAAGGATTTTCCATTATGCGATAATTTTGGGAAGAATCACCCTGGTACTTGCCTAAAAGGAATGGGAGTTTGTTATAAATGTGGGGGAAAAGGTCACCAGGCTCGTGATTGCAAGGGAAAGAAAGAGGCTATCAATGTTGAATGCTATAATTGTAGAGAAATGGGGAATTATGCAAATGAATGTCCTAAGCGTCAGGGAAACTTACCTCAGAAAATGCCAAGGGATCAAGGACAATCTTATGATGTTACTATAGTTGAAGTGGAATAATTAATGTATTGGTGCTTTTGGACACAGGGATTATATTCTGGTTATAAGGATAATGTCATATATATATAAGGATTGTACTTCAGTACTTTTTGTTTTCATTAAGGTTTTAATATGATGAAGGTAATCATATTTTTAGTATGTGACAAAAAGAGAAGCTTTAATTTGTTTGGGGAATCTAATGTTACAATTGATTTTGGAATTTAGAAACCTTTTAGAGAATGTATGGACAGAGGTATTTTGGATAACTATAAAGGTTGGAATGGATTAATTTTATCTTTGGATTGTATTGTTTAAGGTTAAAACATTTCTAAAGATTATTTTTGGAATATTATAATACTATAGTTTTAGGAAAAGGACAACCTGCAGGGTGGGGCATAACTCGTCACATCGGACAAAGCTGCAAGAATCGAACCCACAACCATAGTGTGACAGGCCTTTATTACCTACCACTAGCCTACAGGAAGTCCCTGGTTATTACAAAATAGTTTTCCTAATATAAATGGTATGTGGTAATATTTTGAACCTTATACAATTAGGATAAATAGAATATTTTTGAGTTCTATTACCATTTCGAGTGAAAGATGGGTTCGTGGTAAAAATTTATTAAAGAATGAAAGCCTACATGACAAATAAGTATATTTCCTTACATTTTTAGTAAATCTCTTAAATAAATTCCTCAACTTTATAAAATGTAACTTAAAACAAAAACGTTGTTGGTTAACTTTTCCAACTGGGGATTCAATGACCGTTTAACCAATCACAAGTTTGTGAATTTCTTGTGGTTAACTTTCTCTTAATCCTATTTTCTACAACTCTCCATCAGACCTTGATAGTTTGTTTCTCCTCCATATCCATCTTTTCAGAGAATCCTAGTATGGGCTATCTCGGGTGACCTTTGTACTTCTCTTTCTTTCTTTTAATGTTATATTATTATTAACCCTATTTACGATGTGGGTTTTCCACAAAGGTATTTTCTATTTTCAACCTTTTATCTTCGAAGAACATTTTCAAATTGCGAGGATGCAATTTATTGAAGGATGGGATAATGTAACGCCCCAAGCTTTCACGATACGCTTCTCTTTTAATAATGCAATAGCTTGCATTGTACGCAAGTTCGAGTTCTAACACACCGCGACTAATCAAAGTAGCCATTATGAATAGTAATACCCACTTTTTAAAATTATGGAAATCTTATATTTCAATATGGACTTCATTTTTGTATTCGTAATATCGAAATTATCCTAAGTTGAATTTTTTGTAATTTTCTGAGAACTTCCATTTTTTTATGAATAGTAAAAAATAATTAAAACAACCTTTTTGATCAAAATAATTTATTGTGATAAATTATACTATTGAGTGGTTTTAAAGTATAATTAGAATATATTTTTACCATTTTATCCAATTCTTTTCATTATAATTAATTTCACTTTGAAATTGGACATAAACAATTGTCAATCTTTTGATATATATTGTTTCTTAAAAACACGCTATTTGTTGTGACAGCGGGAATTAATTATAAAATTAATTAATGAAACTTATATGTTTGTAATTTTGTAAAATAGACATCATTTTTGAATTTGGAATATCAATTATAGCTTAGGGTGAAATTTTGGCATTGTTCTGAAAAACTTCAATTTTTTATGAATAGTGAAACCACTAAGTGGTAGTTAAAAAACTGATTTTTCATTTAAATGAAACATTACCACTTCTGTGATTTGATTTTCAAAAATCCGACATACATGGTTGTCATTGGGAAGTAAAATTTGGTTCAATGGGATTAAAATAATATTTTGGTGAATAGTAACTTTTAAGTTTAATTAATCGCGATTAAAGGTCATTAGTGAAATTTAAGGTAAAAATGAAATTATACAAATATGAAAATACCTTTAAACTTGTCCTACCCCTATTGGATGTGTCATGGCCGACCAATACAATCCATGGGTCAACTTGAGGACCCCATGGAGCCACTTTGGTAGGAAAATGACATAAATAACTTTTTATTTAATATTAAAATAAAAATGTCACAAACAAGAGTTGTTTTACTAAACCAATTTTTAAATGGGGTTATACAAGTCATTTTTTTTACTATAAATATTAATTATAAAGATAAAATTATTTCATACATCTTGATATTTTTTTTATAATTTTTATACATTAAATAAATTAAATTATTTATGACACCATGATCATGCAGCGATTACCTCATTAATTAACGATTTAAATAAAATGAAAAGATAATGTAAAATCTAAGGCTTAAACTTGTCAAAAAAATATTGGATGAGTATATTTCTAACCCTTGTCACCTTATACTCTAAATATATAAGTGTGGGACCTTTAAAATCCGAAACTCATTATATAATAAAGTGACATTTCATGACTTTCCAAGAGTGTCCCTCCTCTCCTCTTATAAAAGGCCCCCACCACTACCACCTTACTCACACCTTAAAAGCCCTTTGTCTCGGCCAAACTCTTCCCAAATACTCTCTAAACTTCCCTTCCTTACTCCTAGAAGCCTCACTTTGGGCAGAAGTCTTACCAAAGAAGCCTTTGGCTCAAATCAAAAAGAGTTACCCGATTTTAAGGTAATGTCTTCTCTAATGTTGTTTTGTTTTATTTTGCTTCTCCAACCCCTTAAACTCTTTTTATTACTTTATTTTGTAAAAACACCAGTATCTAAAATATACTAGTATTTTTTTATGATAAGGATTTGGTTTACACATACACACACCTTCGTCTAATGGTTAAATAACATACTGTTTCTGTGGGTGGTGAAATACTGC
Source organism: Viscum album (assembly GCA_963277665.1). Classification (NCBI taxonomy): domain Eukaryota; kingdom Viridiplantae; phylum Streptophyta; class Magnoliopsida; order Santalales; family Viscaceae; genus Viscum; species Viscum album. Next base: position 1,258,481,178 of record OY728128.1, read on the forward strand.
CTCACGAAATGATGATTGTTCAATATTCTTTTAACACCTATAATGGTGGCCATTTTGATGACACTATTTTCATATATGATATATATATTATGTTTATATTTTCCTTATTCTTATGTATTTCTCATTTATGGCACACTTTATGATTTCCATTATGGGTAAACGCGATAATTTCATTTTAGGAAGTGCAGACTACCGCCCCCTCAAAGTGATTTGAATCGTTAATGTCATATGTGGGATGTATAAAGGATGGATTAAATGGTATTATACATTATATTATACTGGAATTATATTATACATTTATATAATTATAACTTCATTCCATTAAATAAGAAATAGAGATGAAAGTATAGTACATGCGTACGTATGGCTTATAGTCTCCATGAACGGTGCATTTCATTTCTTACCTCTAAATGTTATGTAATATTATAAATTAATGTATATACTGGATATATATTCTATATATGATATATACATCATGAATATAATTCTGGATATAATTGATATTTCACCACATGAACAAATTTTAATTATAAGAAGTATATTTTTGACTCAAGTGCCAAAGATCGACAAAACGACTGTTATTAACATAAATAATTACATAATGTTAATAACATGGTAATAAGTGATATAAAAGGAATAATTAACATGAAAAGGGTTCTTAAGCAAATAGAAATTAACTCTAGTTTATTATTCAGGAGATTAAAGAACAATCGAGTCAAGTCGGACGTGAGGTAAGGGAACTTCTTAACCCAATTTCCATTCTTTGGGATAATCTCCTACATTCAAATTATGTCATGATATTATTATGTCCTATATTGTATTTATACTTTATTTATGTGTAAATATAGTGAATACACATAATAGATCTATTTTATTTTAGAAAATGATCTTTGAAAGGGACTTCGTCTCAATCTCCTTTCATTGAGGCATATTTTGTTTTATACACAAATTTCTTTTATACGGTGTATAAACCCCTTTGAATTTTACATTTATTCAAAAGGAATATTTTTTATATGAAGTTTTTTACTAAATGACAAAAAGGAATGTTTTTCTTGCCGTACGTATGCGGCGACAACGACTTCTCTGTCACCGTGACCATTATTTGAGTTTCGGCTTCCTCTAAAAGCCATAACTTTTTTTAAATGAAAAATAAATACAAAGTTTTAATTTTCTTTAATTCTGGTATTAAAAATGGTTTTGAAAGTGTTTTTATTACATCAATGTTTTGTATTGATATCTTGTGATTGAAATGTGGAAATTTTATGTTTCCTTTATGCATGTTTTATGTGATACGATTATGTTATGGTTTATGATATGTTTAAGCCTATTCATATGAGGAATGCATTGGACTTAATAAGTGACGGGTGGAGCCCGCTATAGCTCCTCGATGCATAGGTAGGTCTCATGAGACAAACTAGTGTCTTGGCACGAGGCCTTGACAAAATCTTATTTGTGGTCTTGGCACGAGGCCTTGGCTACGTGGTTATGATAGTCTGGCATGATGCATTCCATCATTATGAAAGTGGTTATTGATATTGCATGTGATTATTCGACCAGAAGAATATCCATGTGAATAAGTAAATGGCATTATTTCATTTTACTTTTTCCATATTATGTTGAAGTTCAAGTTTAAAAGGCTTTTGCTTTAGTTATACATTGCCTTAAATGTTTATGTTTATTTATGAAAGCTTCCGCAATATTGTTATCCTTACTGAGCATCTGAGCTCACCCCTTTCAACGTTTTAATATTTTCCAGGATGTGAAGAAGTATTTTATGAATGACCTATAGGGATAGTCAGAAGAGGATATGAGTGTGGACTATGGAGACTTTGTTATTGTTGTTTTTCACTTTTTGATGTAATGTAACATCTATGAACGTATCTAGTGTTTCCAAGGCTACTAAACTAATCGATCTTTCGAGACTTGATCTTTTGTGATCATGCCAATGTTACGCAATAATGCACCGACTCTGGGCAACTGGGGTCGGGGCGTTACAGATCACGTCATACTAAGCAATCTCAACCATTATTTATCATTACACTTTCTCTTTCTGTATATTTCCTTTACATTTTGAGATGTTTGTGATTTTATCTATTTATTAAACACACACACTGACTCATGTGCTATACCTATAAGATACATGATATTTTCTTAACACTATATTTACTTTTGTTTACCCACGGTATTGTGGAATAGGTCCTTGTGTGACATGTGTTCATTTTATTCCCATAGTATTGTGGAAGGGGTCCATGTGTGGCCCAGACAACTAGTTATCTATTCTATATACCTGATCCAAGTTTTGGATCAAGATTATTTTATATACCTTCTTGGAAGAAAGTTATTTCCAAGTGGAGAGAATTAGGTCTTAGCTTGAGATTAAACCTCTTTTATTTCTTATATTGTGTGTTTTGTTTTTATTTATTTTCTAAGATTTAAATTGAATTTTTTTGAAACTATAAAAAACCACCACTTTGATAGTTAATATTAATTTGTGTTTATATATTATTTTTATTAGGTAAATTGATTTCAAAAGTTAAAATAGTTTTCATTTTATTTTAACTAATACATAATCACTCTTTGAGAAACTTTTTTAAAGATCATAACTTATATCAATATACTATTTTGATTATCTATGATATATTTAATTTATAGTGTGATATCATTTACACTTGTTTTGAATAGAAATTTTTATTAGGTACTCAATTCACCCCCCCCCCCCCCCTCTAGAGATACTCACTCATACCAACATTTGATATCAGAGGATTTTAAAAAAAATCTAACTATGATTTTAGTTTTGTTTTAAATATCTTAAATTTCTATCAATTCTAAATTTAGTTCCTTAAATGGATAATAGACAAGAAGGTTATTCTACCAATATACCTCTTTTAATTAATGGAAATAACTATTCTCAGTGGAAAATAAAAATGAAAATACATATAGAAAGTATGGGTCTTGAAATTTGGTATATTGTAGAAGATAAATATGAATTTCCTAAGAATTATAGGAATACAAGGGATGATGATACTAAACTTGACTATAAATATGAATTCTCTTTACTAAGATTTATGATTTTAAGAATTCACTAGGATACCTTCTATTAAAACATCCATTGAAATTTGGGATACATTAGTTGTTTCTCATAATGGAACTACTAAAGTTAAAGAGATGAGATTGAATACTTATATAATTAAATATGATACATTTAAGATGAAACCTGGTGATATGATTTCAAATATGTATCTCAGGTTTAATGAGATAGTGATCACAATGATCTCCTTGGGAAATCCTATGGCATCCCTCCTTTTTATTACGTAACTTTTCATTGAATAGTACATACAGAGGATATTTTAATGTTTATTTTCTTGGAAATAATGTACATAATACATGAAAACTTAGAAAATACTTATAAATACACTTGAATACATCATCATGGTTACATACTAAGTATATTTACTATATCTCGTATCCTATGTACATGCATAAAAGGAAAGGGGTGAGCATGAGGTCCAGTAAGGGAAAAAATTTACATATGATCATGAGGAATGTCATTAAGGAATGAGAAAAGGAAAATAAATAATATCATAATAAAAATAAAATTACTCATAATGTTTAAATTTGGATACAACATTTAAGTGGTAAATTCATAATCATATCACTAAGGCTTTCCACCAAGGTTTCATAAATGAAAATTATGAAGGTTGTTCGCCAAGGTATCATAAAACATGTCATCTCTAGAGATTAAATTATTCAACCAATGTATTTTAGAGCTATCAAGTAACACATTTTATATGTATTAATTAATTTTACCTGCATATATCATAATAAAACATTTCATAAATAACCCATGGAGAATAAATAATGTGTTTCTTATCAAAATCATAGTGTTTCAAACATTCTTAAAGACATGATCATTATCTCATTTAAAGCCCATGAGAAGGGAGTGTGGGTTTCTTATATGTAAATCACAAAAACAAATAAATCATCTTCCAATCTAGGTGAATACCGTTTGAATATAAAGGGTTTTGTGTATTCACAAAAAGAAAATAAAAGAGAATTTATTAAAGAGAAAAGAGAAGTTTTGATAAGTGAATCAGACAGTATAACAGGTATAAAATGTGGTTTTATAAAAGGGTAAAATGAGATAGAGAAATATTATCCTGTTGATAAAACATAATTTGGCAGTAAGGGTATGATAAAAATGGTAATTTAAGAGTGTAACCATGACATTTAGAAGACATATATGAAAAGAGGTTCTTGAATTAAAGATAAGGGAAGGATAATTCCCTTACCTTGAAGAGTTACTCCTAGATCTTGAAGAATGGAATCTTGTGGGATTGAGGAAACCTTGGGGGACTCCTTGGAAGGTAAAATCAAGCATAATATTATCTTACTTATTTTTTCATGGAAAAGTAATTTTCCACAAAATAATGTTTTTATAGTTAAAGTTTCCATTTTAGACATTAGAAATAAAATTATAGATTTTGAAGTTGATTAAAATATATTAAAATAACTAATATTGATAAAATAACATATTTTAGTTCATGGATTAGGGTTAATTAATTATTAAATCAGTATGAAAAAATTATAATGTCATTAAAGATACCGAAAAACTCAAACTATATTTTTACTATTCATGAAAAAATAAAGTATTTTAAAAAATTCTCATAGATTCTACCTGTCATAATTTCAATGTGATGATTTTAAAAATTATGATTATTTTATCTGAATAATTTTACAAATATGATAATTTTAACTTTAAAATATAAAAATACTTTTTTATTACAAAATTATCATGTTTAAATTTATAGTAAAATTTATGACGCATAAATATTTTCAAGGACATAATAAAATTATTTTATCATTTATATTTGAATAAGAGTGTTTTCATCATACTATTTAGTTAAAAATGTCATTTTCATGACCCGTCCCTCGGGGCCCATGTTGTGACTACCCCAAGACCACCTTCCATAGGCTAAGGGCTAGTGACTAGCACTGAAGGCGTATTCCTTAAAACTGGGAAGGCATTGCCTTTATAACCTGTAATCACATGCAACTGAGCCTATAGTAAGATACGAACTCATATAAAATGAATAGTAAACAGAGTGAGTGTAGTAAGTAAAAGGGGACAGTATACAAGCCCAACAGTAAAGATACAAGTAAAACTGAAATACAATACAACTGAAGAAAGAGAGACAACTATTGGGTCATCCTCTAAGGTTCCTACCTGAAGGGTAGGTACATATCGCCTCCTCAGTACTCCACATCTGCCCGTCTCCTCGGCGTATCGACACACTATGTGGTCCACCTATGGGCACCATCCAGTCCTGGTACCCTCGTCCTTAGTTAGTTTTGTTCGTTATCTGTACCAAACACAACAAGGTGCGGTCATAGCCCGTGCAGGGGTGAGTATCACGATACTCAGTAGGGACCTAGAGACTCTAAAGGTCTCACAAAATCCATAAAGGATAAACCACATAGCAAGAAATCAACTGAAAACCCTACTTAGGGATATGCCTATACATATACCTAAGATATCAAGTATGTCCATCTCATTCATGAGGAAACATAGAGTCCTACTCAAAATCCCAAGCTCAACTGTTCCACAAAAGAAGGAGTACCACGAAGGTAAGTACCACACAGGTACGCCACACAGAAGAATACCACCAAGGTATTACCACAAAGGTAAGTGCCACACAGGTACAGACTCATCTCACACTAGGTATATCTTAGGAACAGTAGTAGAGATTATTATATGTAACTACTGAATCATCTTACTCTGTTAAGAAGCTCTGTTGCTGACCCACACAGGATCAGTCAGTGCTGACCCACACAGGATCGCTTGGTGCTGACCCACACAGGATCTCTAGGTTCTGACCTACATAGGATCACTCGGTGCTGACCCACATAGGATTGCTAGGTGCTGACCACACAGGATCGCTCGTTACTGACCCACACAGGATCTCTATTCATTCTTCATGTCACAGGTAACTACTGGGTTCCCACACTAAGCTTTATCATCTTCGGTAGAGTCCTCTCCTCAAGCCATTGGTTGATACTCCAACTTCCATGAATTCCCACGAAGAAGTGTCTCAAAGTACCTTCACGTTATAGGCATCTCAACACATCAAAAATTTCATCAATCGGATACCCGGTCTATAAGTTATTATCCTTTTAGTCCTGAGGGCCCAGTTGGATTCGTGCTCGATCCAACCCAACTGTATCCCAACTTTATCCAAATCTCAAGTGGGGTATACCAAAGGGAACATCTCTCTCTAAGGTTCATAGTGTCATTGATGATTTTTCAAACAGACGTCGGTGCCTAAGTTATGGCTGATAGAGTGAAAATCTAGTAGCTGGTATGGGTCTGGTCCGACCCGGTCGGACTAACCTTGCCCGACCCGGACTGGGCTGACCCGACCCGGTTTGGGTCGACCCTGTCCACTAGGTCCGACCTGACCCGCTGGGTCTGGCCCAACCAGCGTTGGGTCTGGCCTAGCAAGCGCTGGGTGGCGCGAGGGCCACAGAGCGGCATGAGGCCACGAGGGCGGCGCAGAGGCCACGAGGGTGGTGCGGAGGCCATGAGGGCAGCGAGGCCACGGGGGCAGTGAAGGGAAGCGAGGCTACAGGAAAATGAGGTTGTGGGGGTCGTGGAGGGTCGCGGGGTAGTGAGGCCACAGGGGCCGCGAAGGGTCACTTAGGCCACGGAGGGCCGCATGGCGTCGAGGCCGCAGGGCAGCGGAGGTCGCGGGGGCTGCGAGGCGGTGAGGTCGTGTGGGCCATGGGGCGGCGGAGCTTGCGGGGTGGTCGCGGCCGTGGGTGGTGGAGGCTGCAGGGCGGTGGAGGCCGTGGGGAGGCGGAGGCCGCGGGCAGTGGTGGCCGCAAACGGCGGAGGCCGCGGGGCAACAGTGGATGCTGGTGGCGGAGGCCACGGGCAGCAATGGCTGTCGGTGGTGTAAAAAAGTTACAAAAACCTTCTCACACATTTACTGAACGTACCCGAAAAAAGTTCAAAAATTCATTTTGGGCACTTCGGGCCTCTGAATCATGTGCCTCCAATTTTTGAGGACTCGTAAAATTTTCATATATTAAAAAAAATACATGGAATTTCTGGATATTTATATTCTCCCCACCTCAAGGATTCGTGTCCTCATAAGCGACAACTCAAACTAAGGTAACAAGTGGGGGTACTAAGCACGTATATGAGCCTCCTTCTCCCATGTGCTCTCTTGGAGGTTCTTGTGCTGCCAGCAAACATGCACCATAGGTATCCACCACCCACGAAGGGCCCACTCCTGTCGATCCTCAATCTCCACTAGAACCTCCACAAAAGTCACCCCATCATCAACTTCCAACTATACATGGTCAATGATGTGAGAAGGGTCGTGCATGTATCTCCTCAGTTGGGATACGTGGAAGACGTTGTGCACCTGGTACAACTGAGGGGGGAGTGCTAGGCGGTAAGCCACCTCACCAACTCTATTGGGGACCTAAAAAGGACCGATTAACCTCGGAGATAACTTTCCACCTCGACCAAATATCCATAAACCTCATCGGGGTGAGACCCATAGAATGACGTGGTTTCCATACTCTAAATCCAGAGGTCTCCATCTCCTATCGGCATAAGACTTATGCCTGCTCTGTGTATCCATAATCCGCTCCTGGATGATCTGCACTTTCTCTGTGGTAGACCTTACCATCTCTAGTCTCACTACTACTGACTCCCCTGGGTTAGTCCAGCACAAAGGTGATCTGTAAGGTCACCCATACAATGCCTCAAAAGGTGTCATCCCAATGGTGGAGTGATAGCTGTTGTTGTATGAAAACTCCACTAAAGACAAGTGATCCTCCTAGCTGTGACTGAAGTCGAGGACACAAGCACACTACATGTCCTTGAGTGTCTATATGGACCGCTTAGTCTGGTCATCCGTCTGAGGATGGAAGGAAGTGCTCAAATGAAGTTGTATCCCAAAAGACTCATGAAACCCCTTCCATAGATGGGAAGTGAAACGTGTATCATGATCGGAGACAATCGTAGAGGGTACTCAATGTAACCACGCAATCTCCTGTACATAGAGGCGTCCCAAGCTCTCTACTGAACCCTACTCTCTGATCGGTAGGAAGTGGGATGAATTGGTGAGTCGGTCGACAATCACCCAAATCAAGTTATGACCCCTAGATGTACATGGAATTCAATCATTAAGTCCATCTATATCCCATATCACTTCCACTCTGGGACCTCCAATGGCTGAACCAAGCCTACTGGTACCTGAAGCTCCACCTTCACTTGCTGACAAGTGAGGCACCAAGAGACAAACTCCACAACTACTTTCCTCATTCCCAGTCACTAGTGCTATCGTCAGAGATCCTGGTACTTCTTCACCACTCCTGGATGTACCTCTAGAGGGGATGTGTGGAACTCCCTCTTCACTTCCTCCTGAAGCGACATTGGTACCATGGTACATCCTCTAAAGAAAATAACATGCTCCCCACCTTCAGAAAATCCATAAGGTGCCTGCCCTATGGATATATGAGCACGTTGATCCTCGTAGTCAGCATCCCCATTTTGTGCCTCCCTAACTCACTGAAGAAGTGGGGGAGTGACTGTAAGAGAATGAAGAAAAATTGTTACATCCCGATCCACAAAGGATATCTGCAAAGCAGCCAGCTACTCTATCACCTCGCTTAGCAGCTGTATAACAGACCTCCTGCTGAGTGCATATGCTACAATGTTCCTCTTCCTAGGAGTATAGACTATCTCTAAGTCATAGTCTGGGAGGAACTCAAGCCAACATCATTGTCTCAGGTTTAGATCCTTCTGAGAGAAGATATACCTAAGACTCTTGTGATCAGAGTAGACTATAAAATGCTCACCCATTAAGTAATGTTGAAACATCTTCAAGGAGAAGAGCACTACTACTAACTCAAGTTCATGGGTAGCGTAGTTCTGATCATTTTGTATTAGCTATCGAGAACCATATGTGATCACTACTTGCTTCTACATTAGGACACATCTGAGCCCGGTCCCTGATGCGTCACAGTAGACTATGTACTCTACACCCTCCTCTGGAAGCCTCAAGATGGGGGCACTAGTTAGCCTCTGCCTCAACTCCTGAAAAATCTGTTGGCATCTCTCTGACCAAACAAAGGTTTTCCCCTTCTTCTTCAACGCTAATAAAGGTATTGTAACTCTGGAGAAAGCTGGAACAAACCTCCGTTAGTATCCATCCAAACCCCGGAAACTCTGCACCTTCTTCACACTCCTAGGTGGCTCCCAAGAAAGTACCGCCTCAATATTTGGTGGATATACTATAACTCCATCCTTCTATATGACATGTCCTAGAAAGTGAACCTCTCAGATCCAAAACTGGCACTTCGAGAGCTTACCATAAAGCTGGTTCTCTCAGAGTGTGTCCAATACTACCTGAAAATGATAGGCATGATCCTCCTCAGTAGCTGAGTAGATCAGAATGTTGTCAATGAAGACTACTACAAAGCGATCAATGTATGGATGAAATATCCTATTCATGAGTCCCATGAACAATGATGGAGCGTTGGTTACACCAAATGTCATAACCAAGAACTTTTAATGGTCGTAACAACATCTGAAAGTTGTCTTCTGCACATCCTCATCTCATACTCTGAGCAGGTGATAGCCTGATCTGAGGTCTATCTTCAAAAACCATCCTTCCCCCTTCAGCTGATCAAAGAGGTCGTCAATCCTCAGAAGTGAGTACTTGTTCTTCACGGTCACCTGGTTCAGGTGCCAATAGTCGACACAAAGTCTCAAGATCCCATCCTCCTTGGAGAACAAAATTGGGGCTTCCCAAGGAGAAACACTGGGCCAAATGAACCCTTTCCCCTGTAAGTCCTCCAACTATACCCGAAGCTCACAAAGCTCCACGGGAGCCATCCGATACACTGGTGTAGATATCGGTGTCGTCCCAGGGTACAAGTCAATGTAAAATTCCACATATCTGTGAGGAGGTATACTTGGAACATCATCAGGGAAGACATCCACGTACTCGTCCACCAATATAGGATAACTCGAACTCTCCACATCAACTGCTCTGAGGGTAAGGTTATCCAACTGATGAGTGATCGGCTGCACTCTCCTCTGGGTAAGTCCATCCTATGCTGCAAAAAATCCATTCTTTCTGGTGAAGGTAAACCTAGTCCCATCCGTGCGGACACACCACACTTTGCACCTAATATAGTCAATATAAGCATGGATTGTAGATAACCAGTCCATACCCAAGATGACGCCGTAAGGCCTTGACGCTACTACTAAGAGATCTCAGTCGAAGCTCTTGCCTCCTAGAGTAAGCTCACACTGCCAGCACCAGTGCATAATCGTCGAATCTACTCCCATAGGAGTCTCTATCCGTAAGTATCGATCCAACGACTTCATCGGAATCTCCAAGATCCGAACGAGGGTGGTGGAAATAAAATAATGATGGGAACCTGTGTCTATAAGTACTACAGATATGGTGGAGTAGACACAGATTGTACCTCGTATCATCTCCAGAGCACTGTGATCGTAGGTCTCAGCTTCCTGGAGATGAGCTTTCCCCTATCCTCCTGCTCCCTGTGGTCGAGGTGGACCACCTAGTGGTGGTGGAGGTAACATCTTGAATCATCTCCCACCACCAGCTGCACGACCAACTCCTCTGCCACGTTTGTCTGCTCCCTACGGACCTCCTTGGTTGAACCACTATCTCTTCCTAGGCAGTCCTTCGGCCATCTTCTGATCATCCATATAGTAGGTCAGACATTCAAGAGCCATGTGATCCTACCTACCGTATGCGTAACACAGCCCGCTCCTGGCATGATTGGCTCTGCCTCGGGTGCCCCACACAACCGACCCTGAATCATGTGGTTGTCCACCTTTAGGTCTAGTTCTCTTGGACCTCTATGACATCTGTCTTCTACCAACAGTAGAAGACTCCTCTACGTGACGTTTGGTGGTGGGTCTCACTTCTGGTGTCTTCTCAGCAAGGAAACTCTCCACTAAGATGGCTCTCTCTAACACCCCCACCTGTTTTGGGATGCTAAGAGAAATCATCTAAGCCCTAATCTCTATCCTGAGCCCCTGATTAAGGGTTTGGGCCCTAAAGAATGGGTTCTTCACCATATCAGTGGAGTAGCGTGAGAGGTCAGTGAACCTCGCTGAGTACTGAGCCCCAGTCATGTTGCCCTGCTGCAGATGAAGAAGCTCTTGTATGCGCACTACGCGAACAATTTCTGGAAAAAAACTCTCCCCGAAATAGGCCCTCAAAGTCTTCCCAGAGAAACGTCACCTTTTAGTGAACCTGGAACATCAAGATTCACCATCTGCGTACTACTACCTATAGAAGACTGGTGGGAAGGATCACTATGAGATCAGCTGGTGTCCCTACCAATCATAAGACTCTCACCACAGCCTCCATTCAATCCTTAGCCACCTTTGGGTCTGTCTCTCCCCTGAACCTGGGTGGCCTATAGTGCTAGAACTCATGCAATGCGCTCAAGCGGCATACACCCTCTACTTCTGGGGCTGGTGGCATCGGTGGCACAACGGGTAATGGTACCGCTGGTGCCTCCGCTAGATGAGGGCCCTACACTAAGGCCTCGTCGCTCGGTGGGCTTTCAGTGCGTACTATATCTGGAACCCTAGTTAGCTATCTACGTGGATCCATATTGTAATGAAAAAAGTGTGACATGGTCAAAAAGTTATACCCGGTGAGCTGAATCAAATAGATCACAAAGAAAACTCTTGGAAACACACACGCAATCAGTGTTTTCATGCACTAAGTTAGAAATCAGAAGTCAGGGTCTTGGTGTATGGATACATTGGCCACTGCACCAACACTGGATTCCCAAAACTAATAACCACACTCACTACACTTAACACTATTTCCATTAAAAAGAAAGATCAGAGTCCAATGTTATATGGTAGAACCAACTCCTCTGATACCAATTTGTCAGGACCCGTCCCCTGGGGCCCGTGCAGTGACTTCCCCAAGCCTGCCTTCCATAGGCAAGGGGCCAGAGACTAGCACCAAAGGCGTATTCTCTAAAAATGGGAAGGCATTGCCTTTATAACCTGTAAGAACACGCAATCGAGCACATAAAAAGATATGAACTCAAGTAAAATGAATAGTAAACAGAGTGAGTGCAGTAAGTAAAAGGGGCCGGTATAAAGGCCCAAAAGTTAAGATACAAGTATAATTGAAATAAAATACAACTAAAGAAAGATAAATATATCTATCGGGTCATCCACTAAGGTTCCTACCTGAAGGGTAGGTATAGATCTCCTCCTCAGCACTCCACGTCCGCCTGTCTCCTCTACGTATCGACACGCCATGTGGTCCACCTCCAGGCACCGTCCAGTCCTGGTACCCTTGTCCTCAGTCAGTGTTTTCCATCATCTGTAACAAACACAATAAGGTGCGGGCATAGCCCATGCAGGGGGTGAGTATAATAATACTCAGTAGGGACCCCGAGACCCTCAAGGTCTAACAAAATCCACAAATGATAAACCACATAGCATGAAATCAACTAACACCCCTACTTAGGTATATGCCCATACATATACTTAAGTTATTAAGTATGCCCATCTCATTCATGAGGAAACACGTATTCCAACTCAAAAGCCCAAGCTCAATTGTTCTACAAAGGAAGAAGTACCGCGAATTTAAGTACCACACAGGTATTCCACACAGAAGAATTCCACCAAGGTATTACCATGAAGGAAAGTACCACACAGGTACAGACTCAGATCACACTAGGTATATCTTAGGTACAGTAGTAGAGATGATTATATGTAACTACTATTCATATTACTTTGTTAAGAGGCTCTGATTCTGACCAACACAGGATTTATTAGTGCTGACCCACATAGGATCGCTTGGTGTTGACCCACACAGGATTTCTCAGTACTGACCCACATAGGATCACCGGGTGCTGACCCACACAAGATTGCTCGGTTCTGACCCAAATAGGATAATTGGGTGTTGAACCAGACATGATAACTCAGTGATGACCCACACAAGATCACTCAGTGCTGACCCATACAGGATTGCTCAGTACTGACCCACATTTGATTGCTATTCATTCTTCACGTCACATCCAGCTACAGGGTCCCCGCACTAAGCTTGCTCGTCTCTAGGATATTATTCTCATAAAGACACTATTTTATACTACAACTACCATGAATTCCCACAAATAAGTATTTCAAAGGACTTCCACATCATAGGTGTCTCAATGCAACAGACGGTGCATTAATCGAATGCTCGGTCTGTAAGTTAGTAGCCTTTTAGTCCCGAGGGCCCGGTTGGATTCGTGCTCGATCAAACCCAACCATATCCCCAATTTATCCAAATATAAATTGAGGTATACCAAAGTGATTATCTCACTCCAAGGTTTACAACACCATTGATGGTTTTTCAAACAGACACCTGGTGCAAAAGTTATGGCCGATAGAGCGAAAAGCTCGTATCTAGTCCGGGTCTGGTCCAACCCAGTCAGACCAACCTGGCCTAACCTGGTCTACTAGATCCGGCCCGGACCACGCTAGGTCCATCCTAGCCCACTGCGTCCAACCCGGCCCACGATGGGTAGTGCGGGGGCCGCGGAGCGGCGCGAGGCCGCGAGGGTGGCGCGGAGGCCGCGAGGGCAGCGAGGCCGCGGGGGCCGCGAAGGGTCGAGGATCGGCGAGGCCACGGGGGCTGAAAATGGCCACAGGGAGGTGAGGCTGCATGGGCTTCATGGTCATGGGTTTCATGGAGAGCCGCGAGGCGGCGAGGCCACGGGGGCCGTGGAGGGCCGTGGGGCGGCGAGGCCACGGAGGGTCGCACGGCGGCGAAGCCCCGGGGCGGCGAGGCCACGAGGGCCACGGGGCGACAAAGCCACAGGGGGCGCAGAGGGCCACAGGGCGATGAGGCCATGGGATGGCAGAGTACGCGGGGCAGCGAGGCCGTGGGGTCCATGGAGGACTGCGGGGCGGCAAGGCCGCAGAGCAGCGGTGGTCGTGGGCTGTGGAGGCCACAGGGTGGTGGAGGTTGTGGGGCGGCGGCGGTCAAGGGAAGCGGAGGCCATGGTGTGGTGGAAACCGCGGGTGATGGAGGCTGCGGGGCAGCGGCCACCGCAGGCGGCGGAGGCCACGGGGCAGCACTGGCCACGGGCGGCAGAGGCCGCAGGGCGGTGCCATTACGTCGTCACCTTCGTCGCGGCCGGTGGCGGTGTCGGCCACCTTTCTCATGACCCACTGAGGTTGGTTTCCGTCCTCCTCCATCGCGAAGAACACAATAATTAAACACAAGATTTGCGGAGAGTTTAATCCATGTTTGTTTGGCTCGCACTCTCCGCTTTAGAGTGGTAGAAAGCAGCTATAATCTCATCCTAATGTTTACGATGAATTATCAAGAAGGGGTAAGGGGAATAAATTCAAATAAACACCCTACCTCGAAGGTTCATTGATGTTGGTGTGAGTAAGAATTCGAAGATGTCGACATTTGTCACGCCCACCAGATGCCTCTGATCCCAGGACCATTCATTGGTTCATCGTAGTTGAAGATGTTCCTCATCGGTGAGAGCGTTCTTTATTGGAGGATGAGTTTCTCCACGATTCTCCAAATCTTCTCCCTTTTTCCAACAGTTTCCCCAATTCCACCAAAATGAAAAATAACCAACTTATTAATTTAAATTAAGTAGATTAATAAGGTTGGCACAATTAAAATGCTGACACATATCATTAACTGTTGGTTATATCCAATAATTAAATGGGGTGTTGTCATATTTAATTCTATCAATTTAATTGGCTCAAAATAATGGAGGAAAATAATTAATGGGGAGTTGAGTGGTTTCTCCCTCGTTAAGAGGGTTCAGGTGGTCCCCGCCATTAATTTCAAATTGGGAGGTTAGTTCAAGTGGTCCCCACCTCTTAACACTCACATGGGAGGTTTAGTCTCAGGTGGTCCCCACCACCATAACTCATGTCGAGGGGTTTCTAAGATAAAAATGTTAGACATTTTTATTTTATTTTATTCTTTCACGAAAATCACAAAAATTATCTTTCGCTCTTGACCCACTGCGGTCGAGGTGAAGGTCTCCTCAAGTGAATACCAGTGTTGTAAGTTCAACGGTTTCCTCGAATTTCAATTCTGAGCATCAGTTTAAAAGTTACAAAAACCCGCTCGCACGTTTACTAAACATACCCGAAAAAAAGTTTAGAAATTCATTATGGGCACTCTGAGCCTCGGAATCACATGCCGTCAATTTTCACAGACTCCTAAAATTCCCATATATTAAAAAAAATATGGAATTTCCAGGTCTGTATAGTCATTCATAATACCTTAGTTTATTATAAAAAAAATTATATTTTCTGAAAAGTATAATTTGTGTTCGAAAGATTAATTTATCCAATTCCATCTCAATTAAACCTATATTTTTATTAAGAAAAACTTTTTTTAAAATGGAATTGGTAGAGTAAAAATTTTATTTATACAAAGGAATTACACTTTAAGTAACTAAGTTTGGGACAAGTAACCCCTTATAACACCTGCGTAGGACCTAAGGGTAAGGTGTACGATAGTGATAGATTCATGGGTTAGCTCGGCTAACATCAATCGAGTGGTAATTTCTACTAACTTGAACTACTCTTGTAGGTGATTTAATTCAAGCTTCACTTATTGAAGTGCATCTTGGGATTGGTCAAGCGAAAACCCTGATGATTCTAGTTCCCTCCCAAGTTCTGACAAATGGTCTTTATATGACATGAATATACTGGTAGAGGTCATCGCTTCTCATTTCTTAATTAATTATCCTTTGTCATTTAAACTTATAAAAACTTATTATAACATTAAAATTATTACCAAGAGTATAGTTCACAATGGTCATATTGACCAAAAGTCATATTTGACCAACAATCCTATAACAGTTGAATCCTGGCAGTCATATTTCCCTCTATACTTTATAAATACTACTTAATTATTTAATAGATATGGTTTTGTTGTGTATAATATAATATTACATACATTTTTAGGAAAAAAATATCATTTAAAAAGTTTGGGATGTTACATTCTTCCCCCCTTAAGAAATTTTTTCCCTAAAATATCAACTCATTCTCTCAATTGAGAAAAGTTATGGGTACTTATATCTCATTATTTCCTCTAGTTCCCAGGTCACTTATTCAAATTTATGGTTCCTCAACAACACTTTGATGAGGTGGGTAGTATTATTACATAGAACCATGTCTCTACAGTCTATGATCTCTACCAACTTCTCATCATAAGAGAGGTCATGTTCTAATTTTACCACCTCCGGATTTAGTACATGTGAAGGGTTGGGTATCTAATTCCTCAAGATATATACATGGAATACATCATGAAATTAAGCTAGATTTGGTGGAAGTGCAATAGGATATGCCACATCTATAGAATCCCCAGCCCGAACAGCCACCCGAATAGTGCTAATGGGCCTGGTGCCACTGGCCTTAGGCACACCTCCCCGAATTCCAAATGCTGCTGACTAGAAGAGATGGTGTAAATAGGTATAGTGGGGAGGATATTACTTCTAGAAAATAGATAATATACTGGTCTAATCATAATAATATAACATGTAGCAGAAATAAATGACTTAGTATACTCGAACCAGACTCATAGAGTGAAACATATCCAAATTAAATAAACAGCATAAGAAATATAGAAACAACTACAATGGAAATTATACAGAAAATAATGCTAAAAAATCACTTATAGCCACTCAAAACAAAGAAAAAAAAACATGCATTCCATGTCAGGTATTAAAATACAATATTTATGGTACTGCCCATGGAAGACCACCATAATTGCATATAATAAGCATAATGAAAATGAAAAGGAAACTAAAAAAATTAAAACTCTATCTAAGAATGACCTCAAGTTCCATGCCAATCTCCATGACAAACAACACTATGATTGAGCTCCTTAGGCTGGTCCTTTACCTATGCATAAAACAATAGTCTACACACATCCTTAAGGGCATGTGTAGGGTGTGAGATGAATCTCAGTAGGATACCACCCAATGGTGTGTACCTAGTATAAGTGTTTAAGAGGATATACATCTCTAAGAAAAGTAAACAGTATGATGCAATAAATAAACACAACCTCTATTGGTGCTAAGAATCCACCAGGTAGTGTCATCTGCTTCGGTCAACGCCAGAATCTTAGAAGCAAATAGAGTCCTTGGTTCATGGCCCAAGGTACCCTTGTAGTTACAAAGTCCTGAGTAACCCTCAAGTTCCACCTCAATCATATATACCAACACCACATGCCTCAAGAAACCTTGTGTATCAAGTACTGACATCCCATAGGCACACCCAAACAATAGTATCCAAGTACCATGAACCCCTGCTTGAAAGCTCATGTCAGCCCATGGCACAACAACTAAAGGAATAGTGATGTATGTCCTCAAATAAATATCTAGAACCATGGCCTCAAACATGGAGATCCTTAACCCCCAACCCGATAGCCTCATCTCCCTCAATCAAAGTCTCCTCACCTTCCATGTGGTTTTCTAAGGCAAGCACCCCCAAACCATAAATACCTAAACTGCAACTATTGGGGGCCTCTACCCACACGATTGGTCAAAACAACCTCATCACAGAGTCAACCTGTGTTCACATGACTCAATCGGTTCTTTGGCCATCATAGTTGAGCATCAATCACCAAATAAGAACCTAATTCACACCATCTCTGGTGCCTCATGCCCTTGTAACCATGTCTCTCAAATCCAACAGCCTTGCCATCCAAGTATCTCAGGCCATGCCCAACCTAACAGTCATGTTATCTTAAACCGACATCCAAAATGCCCAATCCTGATGTCCATTCCATCCCAATACATCTTGGGTTATGCCCATCAAGACCCCTTGGGTCTTATCACATGAAACTCAGTAATTATATATATATTTAATTCAAACAATTCAATTTAATAAGTTTGAATTTCACAAACTATTCAATATAAAAATTTAGTATGGAGGTCTTGAATGCCTCTAATTCACATAATCAAACCAAATTAAATTAAACAAATCATTTCAAAGTAAAATAATTAAATTTAAACAATTTTGGAACCCCCGACCAAAATACCCCAAGGATCAATGGCCTCTAACCCGACCTTTCCCAAGAAAAATAGGTATTAGGAATGCCCAATGGAATCCCATAGGTCTCATAATCATTTTGATATGAAGAAAGTGGTATAACGGGGTCTCACTAGAAATACCCAAAAACATACCAAAGGCCGCACCACCCAAAAGTCCATAAAAACACAAAACAAGGTATACACCACCTACCTTAGACTCATAAATATAGGCATGTTTGATATCAACGTCTAATTTGAAGATGATCAATGTAGATATAAGTTTCCATATTAAACACCAAAATTGGATCAGATGGAATTAGTGGTCTATAATTCAAAATATCAAGGAACAAGAGGTATGCATGGGGTTAGCCTTATCGATACGATCCTGCAGCGTCTGATGGATCGAAGAACAAACAACTGATAAAGAATATGGATCAAAGGAGGATAAGGAGAGAAAGGGGTGGCTCCCATACTATTGTGTGAGACCAAGAAGAATAAAATAAGCAAAATAAGAAATAAGGAATTAAGGGGAAAATGGTGATTTTTCCTTCTTAACTGGGTTGCACGGTTTACCAACATGGTTTTCCAAACTGTGTGGAAATCGTGTGGAAACCACTACCTAGGAACACCAAAATTTAATGGCCACACCGCACGGTTTTCCAAATCATGCAAAAATCTTACAGAAACCCTCTAAAATTCTATATACACATCCCCATGGTCGTTCTCCCTAACTTGCATGGTTTACCTAAACCGTGTGCCTGCACCTTCTTCCCGAAAACAAGGACTTTAGGCCTCCGATGCACCTGAAACCCTTATGAACACCCAAGGCACTCACCTATCCTATAAACCAACACAAAACACCATTTAAGGTCAATGAAACTCTTGAAATTGAGTTCTAATCAATGAAACAAAAGGTAGCATAGCTACTAATTGGAAAATTCAAACCAGGTGGAAATTTTGACCCGTTTCAAAAAAAAACAAGGTCATTACAATCTCCCCACCTTAACATGGATCATCCCTAAGCTATAAAACAAAACACGGAGATGGTACCAAATATACCCATCCCGTCCCAACAACTCAGACTACCTCGGTTTCAAGAGTATAGTTCAACTTCCCCAAGGGGGATCCCCACCTTAGGAATTGACTAACCCAGTCAATCTCGACTGAAAACTCAAATAAACCAAGGTCCAATAACCTATTTTAAGACCCATGGTCCTCCGGTTATGCATATTCACTTTTACACCTCGCCATGTGCTCCTATGCTTCTCCTGACACCCAATCACATCCTGCATCACATCGGTGCCCACCTCAACCCCATGAAACCCATGGAACAATGACATCTTGCATCCCATGGATACTCAAAATAAACACATTTCCTCACACATCAATCAAAAACTATATCCTTGATTCCTTGATGCCCAAGACATCTCATGTAACTTGCATCCCAGATATGCCCTAATGCCTAATCACCTCAAAAAATGCATCCAATGATGCTCCTAATTCTAAGCACCTCATATATATATATAATCATGCACCTGAGATGGTTCCAACCCACTGACCAATGTTTTTTCAGTCCATATATAATTGATGCACCTCGTGCACTCAAATTGGACATGCCTTAAGAGGCCATGCCAAAATAGACATTCCTCAATAGGCCATGCCAAATAAAATAAGAAACAAACTATGGCCATGCATGTGGAATACCTCTGACTGTCATTAGCTAGCCAACCTGCTCATCCCCTAGAAACTCCATGGAATTCACTTAGCCTGACACATGCCTACCTAAATCCTATCCTCCCTGTGGTGTTGTACCATCCACCTTCCATTAACCCCATGACTATGTCCCACTGTCTCTACCATGTCCTTTATGTACAACTAAAACTCATCTACCCTCACCTGGTACTAATCCTAAACCAATCTCTGAAGCTTGTGCCTGCCTTGGTCCCTATCTATCGGCTATCTGAGAAATCTTCATGCAGAAACTCTCAAGATGACTAGTTTGACCACATGCCCGACACTCATTTAGAGGCCTCTCACAATGATTTTTTACATGCCCAGGTTTCCCACACTAAAATAAAACCACTGTTGAGCTACTGTGAGGTGGTCTAGCTGATTCCTTGCCCTAATATCCCTACTGGAACTCATCCCAACCACATTTCCTAACATATGAACCATCACATAAAGATTCCACTCAGCTCAAGTGATACTTGTACATCAGGTTTCCCTCGTCTATGAGCACCTGATTCGCTGCCTCTAAGAATGGGTCCAACTTAAATATGTTTAACTATACCCATATATTGTGTCTTAAGCCATCTTCGAAGTGCCTCACCCTCTAGGTTTCATTGCTTACTATACATGGTGCAAAGTGAGACAACTCAGTAAAAGTAGCTGCATATTCCATGACAGACATGTCACCCTATTTAAGGCTCAAGAACTCTCAATCTCACTCCAACCATAGCATCTTAGGGAAAAAAGTTCTCAAAGAACCTATCCTCTAAATCCTTCTAAACCAACCCACATATTTGTGAGCATACACCTATACATCCCAGCAGCGTTTAGCCAATCCTCTGAGAATATATGTTGTCAACTTGACCCTCCTCCTGGAGGCATCTCCAGCTACTCAGAGATCATCAGCATGCTCTCTATCCAGTTCTCAACCACCTATAGACCACCCTCACCCTAAAAATGTGGTGGGTTCTGTAACTAGAACTCCCAAGTAAGATAGGCCATAGAGGGATTTCTTCCCTAAGAACCTCTGTTGATCCCCTATAAAATATGTACCAGGATAAAATGAATCCTCTCATTGATTCATGTCTTGAACACTATCAATCCTGGTATTTTTCATGCATGTACTGGTTTTTGAACCTAATCCTACCCCTGAGCATGTACCTGCGGCCCACGCTCTTCTATCCCCTCAGCGGTGTGAACCTAATCATGATCTTGTAGTGCTATAACATCACTCACCTAACACTCTTTAAAACTGTCTAGGAGGAACCCACTGAATACCATAAAATGGTCAAACAACCCATATATATATAACAATATTTTCAACTCAGATAGGGAAATCAATAAAGAGTCTATTTATAACAGATACCCTCACTCTCCCTTATAGTAACCATTCCCCATGGCATCCTAATCTCATATCCTCCTTAACTACCCTTAAAATATCCAAGTATCACAAAATCCCTGGCCATGCTCATCCTAAAAACCACATTACCTCAAACCAATGAACTAGTATCCCAATACTAGCAATCAAAATCACCTCAAGCATAGTACCTACCTGCTCATATAATAGTCAAGCCCATTCCTCATACCACATGCAATTTTACATATATATAAATTATGTAATTTCACATCTCTACATGGAATTAGATATTATTCACATGGTATTATCACTTCACAAATCATACATGCATATAGGAAATTGAAATACCCTAAAAAAGTGCCTATTAAAATCCAAACAAAGAAGAATCACAATCCCCCTTTCCATATCAGGCCAAGGGTCTATCTCTTCCATCACCATACTAGGCCAATGGTGCATGTCTCACATAATAACCAAAAACATCACATTCCAAAAATCCACCAATAGGGAAATCATATAAATTTTAATCTGATAAAAGGTAAAATAGTATAACCCATCCAAGGTAACTCAATCCATCCCTCATACATGGGGATGCAGGCACCCCAAGCACGAGTTCAAAATCCAGTTACAACAATAACTAATCTCCATTCTACCATAACCTCAAATATTAAAACCAATAAAAGAGGTAAAACAAATTACTTTTATATCATTTATAGCATCCCCAACCAAAACAGCCACCCAAATAGTGCTAACGAGATGGGTGCCATTGGGCTTAGGCGCACCTCCCCTAATGCCAAAAGTTTCCAACTAGCAGCGAGGGTGTAAACAGGTATAGTGGGGAGGCTATACCATATGGGAAATAGATAATATACTAGTATGATCATAATAAGATAACATGCATAGGAAATAAATGACTCAACAGAATTGAACCAGACCCAAAAATCAGAACACATCCGAAATCAATAAATAGTGGAAGCAATATAGAAACAAGTGCAATGGAAAGTAAACAGAACAACATTCTAGAAAATCACTTATAATCACTTGAAACAAAACAAACAAAGCATGCATTCCATGTTAGTTAGTACAATACAATATCCAAGGTGCTTTCCATGGAAGACCGCAGTAACTACATATAATAAGCATGCTAAAACTGAAAAGGAAGCTAAAAAATACAACTCTAGCTAGGAACAACCTCAAGGTCCTTGCCAATCTCCATTCCAAACAACACTATGATCCAACTCCTTATGTTGATCCTTTAACTGTGCGTAAAACCATAAAGTCTACGCACGTCCTGAAGGGACCATGTAGGGTGTGAGATGAATCTCAGTAGGATACCACCCAATAGTGTGTACCTAGTATATAAGTGTTTAAGCAGATATTCATCTCTAATAAAATTAAACAATATGATACAATAAATAAGCACAACCTCCACTAGTGCTCAGTATCCACCATGGAGTGTCACCTACTTCGACCAATGCCAGAATCTCAAAAGCAAAGAGAGCCCTTGTCCCATGGCCCAAGTTACCCCTATAGTCAAAAAGACCCGGTTAATCCTTAGGTTCCACTTCAATCATATATCCCGACAACACATGCCTCCTATCACCTCATGTCTCAAAGTACTGATATCCAAAAGGCACACCAAAACAATAGTATCTTGGTCCCACGGACCCTTTCTTGAAAGCTCACATCGGCCCATGGCATGAAAATCATAGGAATAGATATGTATGTCCTAAAATAAATATCCAAGCCCATATAATCAAACATGGAGAGCCTCAGTCCCCAACCCTATAGCTTCATTGATATTAACTGAAGGATCCTCACCTTTTATAGGGCTTTCTATGGAAAGCATCCCAAAACCATAAACACCTAAACCACAACTATCAGTTCCCTCTACACACACAAGTTGTCAAAACCACCTCATCATGGAGTCAACATGTGTTCACATGACTCAATCGGTGCTTTGGCCATCACGGGTGAGCATCAATCACTGAATAAGAACCTAAGACACTCCTTCTATGAAACCTCATGCCTCTGTGACTGTTTTGCTCAAATCTGATGGTCTTTCCATCTAAGTATCTCAGTCCATGCCCAACCTGATAGTCAAACTACCTCAAACTGACATCCACGATGACCAATCCTAAGGGACATGTCATCCCAATACATCCTAATCCATGCCCGTCATGACCCCTTGGGTATCATCACATGCAATTCATCAATTACATATATATTTAATTAAAAAAATCACTTAAAAAAAACAATTCAATTTAATAATATTTAATTGCACAAACTATTCAATATAACAAGTCATTATGAGGTATTGAATTCCTTTAATTAACTTAATCTACCCAAATTAAATTAAACAAATCATTTCAAAGCAAAAAAAATCAATTTAAATAATTTTTTACCCCCAAATAAAATACCCTAAGGATCAATGGACTCTAACCCAGACTTGGACTAGATAAAAAGGTATTGGGAATGTCCAACAACATCCCATGGGTCTGAAAATCATTTTGATATGAAGCAAGAGGAATAACAGGGTCTCGCTTGAAATACCCAAAAACATGCCAAAGGCTGTGCCACCCAAAAGTACTCAAAAACACAAAACAACGTATGTTCCACCTACCTTAGACTCATAGATGTAGGATTGTTCGATATCAAATCCTGATTTTAAGTTGATTGATGTAGATATGAGTTTTTGTCTTAAACCCTAAAATCAGCTCACATAGAAAAGCAGTTTGTAAGACAAAAGATCAAGGAAGAAGAGTTGTGCATGGGTTTAGCCTTACCAATATAATATTTCAGCTTCTAAAGGATCTAAGAATGGATGATTTATTGAGAAGATGTCTCAAAGGAGGAGAATTATTGAAAGGGGAGGCTCCCCTACTACTATGCACAACCATGAAGAAGAATGGGTGGAAAAGAATAAATAAGTAATTAAGGTTAAAAAATGGTAATTTTTTCTTCTTTACGGGGTCACACGATTTACCCACATGGTTTTCCAAACCATGAAGAAACCACTACCTAGGAACACCAGACTCACATGTACACCCTAAACAGTTTTCCAAACCATGCAAAAACCATGCAGAAACCCTCTACAATTCTATAGATGCATCTGCACGGTCGTGCGCCCTGACTCACATGGTTTACCTAAACCATATTCTTGAACGTACTTCCCAAAAACAAGTCCTTCGGGCCTCTAACACTCCCGAAACCCTTCTAAAAACATGAGGCACTCACCTAGCCTCTAACCAACCCAAACACACCATTTAAGGACAAAATAACTCTCAAAATTGAGTTTCGATCAATGAAACAAAAATTAGTATATCCACTAATTATAAAATTCAAATCGGGTAAGAATTTTGAATCATTCAAAAAAATTGGGGTTGTTAAAGCTTCTCCTATGAGATCAAGGGTATCATAGGGTCCAATGTACCTAGGGATAAGCTTTCCTTTTTCCCAAACCACATGTCTCTCTTATATGGTGATATTCAAAAGAAAGATTTATCACCAACATCAAACTCTAAGTAGCTTTGATAGTTTTCAGCATAGCTCTTATGCCAACTCTGATCATCCTTTATATGTTGTTGGATGGAATGAACCTTTTCTTCCATCTCTTACACAATATCTAGTTCAAGTATCTTTCACTCACCAACTTCATTCCAAAAATCAGAAGTTTTGTATCACTTCCCATATAGATCATCGTGGGATTCCATTTGAATACTCGAGTAGAAGTTGTTCTTGTATGAGAACTCAACTAATGGGATGTGTTGATACCATACACCTTTAAATTAAATTGAGAATTTTTTCATTATGACCTCGAGTGTCTTAATTTTCCTTTTAGATTGACCACCAATTTGGGGATGATAGGTCGTACTAAAATTCAATTTGGTACTCAGATCATTTTAAATATTTCTCTATAATTTTAATTTGATCCTTAGGTCATGATCAAAAATGATAGAAATTATCACTCCATTCCACCTCACCACTTCCTTTAAATAAACCATGGAAATTTGGTCAAGATATAGATCTTCCTAAATAGTGATGAAATAAGCATTCTTGGTGAGTCGATCCACTATAACCCATAACACATTTTTTTCTTTGGATGTTCTTGGGAGACCAGTGAAAGGGTCTATAGTGATATTATCCCACTTCAATATTGTTATGGGTAGTGGTTTCAATACCCCCTTTAGGATTTTTTGGATCTATCATCACCTGCTGACATACCAAGAAACTTGTAGTGTATTCAAAAATCTCTCTTTTCATATTAACCCATCAATAATGATGATGAAGGTCTTTATGAATTTTAGTGCTTCCATGATGTATAGAGAATGTAAAGCTATGAGATTCATTAATTAGTTATTTCTTTATCTATGGAATAGATGGAATACATAGCCTTGTATGAAATTTATTTACACCTTATTTATCAATATTGAACTCAAGAAACTTCCCATTCTTCACATCCTCTATCTTCTTTTGTAATAAAGGATATTCTCTTTGATATTTTTTTATATTATCTAGTAATTATGGTTGAGAAATCATTTAGGATAGGAATGATGGTGTCCCTTACCTCATGATTCTCATTTCCTACCTTAATAGGTCCTTGATTAATGGATCTCATTGAATCATTATCATTTCCATCACAACAAGGTATTTTCTAATTAATGCATGAGCTACTTTGTTTTCTCTTCCAGGGTGATAATGAATTGAATATTCATAGTCTTTAAGAAGTTCCAACCATCTACTTTTTCTCGTGTTCTATTTATTTTGTGTGAATATGCACTTACAACTTTGGTGGCCTATGTATATATCACATTTATCTCTATAAAGATAGTGCCTCCATATTTTAAGAGCAAAAATAACTACAACATTCTCCAGGTCTTGCATAGGATAATTCTGCTCATGAGGATTTAACTATCGAGATACATAAGAAATAAACTTTTCAATTTTCATGAGGATCCACCCAATACCTTTTAGTGATGCATCACTAAAAATAATGAATCTTCTTCGATAGAGTGTAGATTTAACATAGGTGCAGTAATCAATCTTTTTGTCAGCTCTTGAAAACTTTCTTCACACTCCTTTGTCTAGATAAACTTATCCCCTTTTCGAGTTAACTTGGTTAGTTGATTGGGAAGTCAATAAATTTTTTTCACAAACTTCCTTTAATGTCCTACTAAACAAAGGAAACTATGAATATCAGTTACTATTATAGGATGAGGTCACTCCTCTATAACCTTTGTCTTTCAAAGGTTAACTAAGATTCCTTTATTGGTTAAAATGTGCCCCAAGAAATCAACTTATTATAACCAAGATTCACATTTTCTAAAGAGGATACTTTTTATTCACTTTGATCCCATTAAGTTCTCTATAATCAATGCATAGATTCATTGATCCATCCTTATTATTTAAAAATATAATAGGTTATCTCCATGGAGACACACTTTTTTGGATAAATCCCTTCTATAAAATATCTTGAAGTTGTTTCTTTAATTCCTCTATCCCCACATTTCCCATTTTATAAGGGGTCTTTGATATCAGTTTGGATCTAGGTATGAGTTCAATGTAGAACTCGACCTCTCTTTCTGGGTGAGGTATAGGTAACTCCTTAGTAAATATGTCAATGTATTCTTAAATGATGGGGACATTTTCTATTCTTACACTTTCATTTAATTCTTCTTATTCACCAATCAACTCTATAAATAAGGAAATTGGAGGTGCCTCTAGAAAAAGCTTTAGTCAGGATATCTCTCCATTAAAAATAATTGTAGGTTTTCTATTCAAGACAAATGATATTTCCTTTCTTTTTCAGTTTATCTTAGCACCATACTATAAGAGTCAGTCCATCCCTAGTATAGCGTCTAATTCTAGTATGGAAATAACTACTAGATTTGTGATGTGATTGTGTTTTCCAAAGTCAATACTTGAGTTTCTATATATTTTTAATGCTTGGATAATTTATCTAGGATTATTAACTGATAACTATACTTCTAGTAGTTTAGGTATTGATTCTATATTCTTTTCAATCTTGGATGAAATAAAGGAATGCATAGAACCAGAATCAAACAAAGTACTTGATAGATTTGAGATAATAATGAGAGTACCTTCCGCTACATCATTAATATATTTAAATTCATCCATCATGACATAAAATTCAAAGCCTTGATCCCCTATCATATATTGTGGTTGTTGGTGATTTACCTCCAATATCTTTTAATTTGGACAGTGATTGGAAAAGTTCCCAAGCTATCTACACTTGAATCATTGGAATTCAAGATGGGCCTAAACTATCTTCCATTTTTTGTTAGTGTTGAGAAGTTGATACTTCACCACACCATAGTAGTTCTAAGATATATGCCCATCTCTTACATACTTGTAACATTTTCCACTCTTGAGAAAGAAGTTCCCTGAATACTTATTCCCTCATTTGTTGTATGTGAGAATTTTCACTTTCTTTCCACGTTTTCCATAATCAAAGTTACTCCCTAAGTTTTGATCCATTTATATCCTCTTTTCATTTGATTTATGTGACCATTGCATCCCTCACAACTCCAATTCAAACTCCATATCACTCCACACTATCTCCTCATAGCTATCATATTCTCAATTGGATATATTCATCCATATATGGGATCTTAGTCTACTAAAGAATCTATCAACTATTCCCTTACGATCTATAATAAAGATATAAGTGTATTGAGGAAGTCTTATAAATTTCACCTCATTTATTCCCACCAATTAATTTTTCTTCTACTTTAATTCTAAGGATTCCTTCTCCATTTTCATTCTCATCGAAAGGGGGGAATATTTATTGAAAAATATTCCTCTAAACTCTTTACACTCAATATAATCAATCTCCCTTCTTGGATTTTTGTTTTTAATCAGTTTACACCACTAATTAGATTCTTCTTATAATCAGTATACTAATAGGGTAACTTTCTATTACTCTAAATAGAAGATTAAAAAAAAGATATTTTCTATAGATATTATCAATTATTCAGCAATAAATGGGTTGATATATCCACTAAAATAAAGTGGTCATTTTCACATGAATGACTCAATGTAAAATTTTTACCTTTGAGGTAAATTTGGTCTCTTGACTTGATTTAAATTATTATTCACAACTCAAGATAGTTGATTCATTATTCTCATGAATTTTTTCATTCCGGATTTCATTGTAGGTCCTTAATCACGTAATCCATTGTGATCATCATTTATGTGGTTCCTCCTATTCCCCACTATTTTATAAAAAAAGAAAAAATTAATGAGAAATTCTTTTCTATTAATAAACTTAAAATTATAAAGGAATTTTATTTCTTAAAACATCCTGATTAAATATGTTACTCTTAAACAACAATTACATTTTCTATATATCCTTCATAATGGTTCCTAAAAAGATTGTGACTAACCAAATATATACCCCAGGAGTGTCAAACTAAGAGTGTAGCAAGGACCATTATATTGAACTAGTTTCCACTTGATTATATCTTAAATTGGTGTTTTCAGGTGTCACCCCTAGATAAATTTTTTATAAATCCACATCCAATTGTTTGTTTCCATATATAGATTTATTTTCTCAAAAACCACTTACTTATTACTTCACCAAAATACCGGGATGTTTTACTATATTGAAACTTTTATATATGGTTCATACTAAGGATTTATTTTCCTAATTACCATAAATAACTAAACCTTCCTTTGATACAAACTATGGAAGCCCGCCTTTTTATTACATAACTTTTCATTACATGGTACATACAGTGGATCTTTTAAGGTTTGGTTTCTTGGAAATAAGGTGCATAATACATGAGAACTTAAATCATTCTTATAAATACACTTGAATAAATCCTCATGTATTTATCCTAAGTATATTTACTACATCTCAAATCCTGGGTAAATACATCAAAGGAATGGGATGAGAATGTGGCCCAGTAAGGGAAAGCAGTTTACATGTGATCAGGATGAATATCAATAAGAACATGAAGAATGTCATTAAGGCATGAGAAAATGAAAATAAGGCATGTCATAATAAAAATAACATGAATAATATCATGTAAATTTGTATATAACATTTAAATGATACATTCATAATCATACCACCATGTTTTTTCACCAAGGTGTCATAAATGAAAATTACCAAGGTTGTTCACCAAGGTATCATAAAACATGTCATCTCTAAAGATTAAATTATTTACCCAATTCATTGGAGAACTATTAAGGAGTAACCTTAATATGTATTAATTATTTCTATACATGTAGATCATAATTAAACATTTCATAAATAACCCATGGAGAATAAATAACAATTTTCTTATCAAAATCATGGGGTTTCAAAAGTGCTTAAAGATATGATCATTATGTCATTTTTAGCCCACAAAAAGGGTTGTGGGTTTATTATCTATAAATAACCAAAATAAATAAATAATATTCACATATAGGTGAATAAAAATATAAAAGAAAGTGGTTTGGGTATTCATAAAAATAAAATAAAATATAATTTATTAAGGAGAAGACAAAAGTTTTGAGAAGAAAATTCAGCAGCATAATGGGTATAAATATGGCTTTAGAAAAGGGTAAAATGGGAGAAGGAAAGGGTATCCCATTGATAAAACATAATTTCGTAGTAATGGTATGATAAAAATGGTAACATAAGAGATTAACCATAACATTTTTAATACATATATGAAAAGAGGTTCTTGAATTAAATAGAAAGGATGAATAATTCCCTTACCTTGAAGAGTTACTCCTAGATCTTGAGGAATAGAAACTTGTGTGATTAAGGATACCTTGGGGGGTCCTTGGGAGGTAAATCCACCAGAACATCATGAAGGAAGGATTTTGAGTGAAATGAAATGGATAAATGGTTGGGTATTTATATCAAAAGTGGATGATTTGTTTAATAATTTCCAAATATAGGCCTTGGAAATATATGTTGTGGAAAAAGAAAACCATTGGCCTAAACAAGGTTTTTTACCATGGTTTTGTACATTGAGGCCATATTTTAAGTTATTTTAACCCACAAGAACCAAAAATCATGTTATATTACTTCTTTTGACATGGAAAAGTAAAGTTTCTGTAAAATAATTTTTTTTAAAGTTAGAGTTTCTATTTTAGACTTTGGAAAGTAAATTATAGGTTTGGAAATTGTTTAAAATATATTAAAAACTTTATATTAATAAAATATCATATTTTAAACCATTTATGTGTTAAATTAGTTATTAAATAATTATGACATAATCATGATGTCTATAAACTTACTGAAAATATCAAACTATATTTTTACTTCTCACAAAAAAAGTATAGTATTTTATAAAATTATCATAAATTAAACCTAACATAATTTTAATGTTCTAATTTTAAAAATAATGTTTATTTTATCATAATAATTCTCTAAATATGATAATTTTAACTTTTAAATATAAAAATCTTTATTTAAAAAAATAGCGGGTTGAAATGCATAGTAAAATTTCTGACACTTAAAAATTTTAAATGACATATAAAAATAATTTTACCATTTATATTTGAATTATAGTTTTTTAATAATACTATTTTATTAAAATAAATATCATCTATAATGCCTTAGTTTATTATAAAAAATTATATCTTTTCTAAAAGTACAATTTGTTTCTGAAAAACCAATTTCTATAATTCAATATCAATTAAACATGTATTTTAATTAATAAAATATATTTTTAAAATGGAATTTATGGAATAAAAATTTTATTTATACAAAGTAATTACACTTTAAGTAACTAATTATATAACACCCCGACCCCAGAAGCCTATAGATAGTGCATTACTTAATTATATTAGCATGATTATAAGAAATAAATCCGGAAAAACCGATCAGTTTTGTAGTTTTAGAAGACTATATTACATATATGATACCCAAAGTACATTTAGAAAGTTATAAAATACAACATGATACATAATAAAATAAAATAAATTTCCTCCTTGAAAACTTATTCAAGGTTCTCTTCTTCATAACCTGGGGAAAGGAAACATAATAAGGGTGAGATCAAATTCTCAAAAAGGGTTACATATAGTGGAATCATGAATAAATGATAATTGAATAATAATCAATTATACATGAAAAATATGGAATGATGAATAAATTAAAACACTTACCATCAATAATATGAGAATAAAAATGCACCCATAGATTTTTTTCCACAATGAAAACCTTGTGGATAGTAATAACTGAATAGTGAATAAAAAGAATACTTATTATTTGGATGTCATGTATCTAAAACATGAACCATCATACCATTAAGACAGTTTAAGTCTATGGGTAGAAACCCATCCAATTTTTGGAAACAAACTCGAAGGATTTGACGCCAACTAATTTTTCTCATGAGAAATGTCGATGCATCGAGGGGTTATAGTGGGACCCGCCCATCATTTCCAGTTAGAAGCATTGTTTATACAAAGTTTTAATACAATAACAATATTCCTTTTCAATATTTTTATTGAATATGGGATACATATTTATTGATATTTCCCCAGTTAAAATAGCATTAAAAATAAACACCATATGTGAAATGGTATATGGCTTAAGGCAATAATCATATCCATGTTACAAGAAAATTTATATTTACCAGAATTATAATTTCAAATGAAAAATAGTCTCAAATTGGCAGTAGATACACCACATAAGAAGGATTAGGTGCCCAATACCAAGTTAGTCTCAATGAAATGGAAATTGATACAAAGTCTCTTACCACGTTGTAATCAATTGAGTCATATGCACAAAAGTTAATAATCACCAAATGAATCACAAAATACCATGAATATAAATAGAATCATGATATTATATATCAAATTTCAATACACAAACACCACATACAATAAATAAGTGGAAAAAATGGAAATCTCACAGAATTAAAAGTGAGATGAGAAACCCCTTATCTTATGCCCGAATGTGTTCTTCGATTGATCTTAATAACCTGAATAATAAAATTTATCTTCATTAATTAATAATTAAATAACCTCCTTTACATTTAATTGATTTATTTTAACCTTATTATGTTCATTCATGTCCTTTTTTATGGGTTTAAGAGTTTTAATTATATTGTTTTGGAAGCATTGCCTTCCTTCATTTTTATGATCAGTTTACTTGTATCCATGAATGAAAGTTCGTTTGAAATGTGGTTAAACATCCAAAAATTTTAAAATATATTATTAGTGAAATTAAATATATATAAATTATATTATAATGATTTTTGTTATATACCATGAGGATGACTCATTAGATAAAAGTTAATGATAAACGCTTGAATTAACTTGGCGGTTTTGTGCACTATGAACTTGTTTTATATTATAATTTTATATTATGAGTGTGTAAGGATTAATATAAAATTACATAATATAAAATACATATATTATAATCTATTAAAACCATTAAAATGTTTTCATGACCAGTCTTGAAGATAGTAATTCAAATTGAAAACTTGTCTTCCTTGAACATTATAAATTAACACATCTCAGGCAGTGCTTTCATTTATATTATAAAATGAGGGAAAAGAAGAGACGATGATGGGATATTCCATTATCATAAAAAATTAAATTAAATATAAGGTAATATATTTTTCATAACATTTGGATGAGAAGATTTGAGAATAGAAAAGATAACAAAGGAACTTGAAAAGAAAACAAAAGAATTGAAAAGAGGAATTTACCTCTTGAATATATCTTCTTTTGAGAGACTCTTTAGGGTAGAGGATTTGGTATTTTGAGAAGTAAAATGGATTTTGGATGTGGTAGGATCTTAGGGAGAGATTTGAGTCAAATTTATTCAAGGATTGAAGCTTGAGAGGTTCGAAGAAATGAGGTAGTGAGGGGTGGTATTTGTAGTGGAGGGGAGGAGGGTTTTCTTAATATTATATTCCTTAATTTATTATTTCTCCACAAGATAATAAATAGTGAGGATTATATGACCTATAATACTAATAAGTTCATGTTATTTATATTTTTTTTCTTACATCACTCATGATTCTAGGAATAGTGTATTTAAATTATAATGTATTTATACGGTAAATTAATGTATTTTAATATTCACTAAAAATTCAAGTATTTCTAAAAAATATAAAAAACTCACCCTAACCATTTTTTGACAAGTATAATACAAAAATGAACTCCATTTTTCAAAGATAATTTTCTAAATATGAGAAATTTAATTTTAAATTAAAATAATCATTTAATCAAAAAATACCAATGCTTAAAATATTCATCATCATTTTTAAGGTGCCAAAATTTAATTTACACTTTCATGGGTAAGGTTATCATTCATAAGGGTCATATTAATATTCATAAGGGTAAGTTACTATTCATAAGGTTATGTTTCTATTCATAAGGTCAAGTTACTATTCATCAAAAATTAACTTGATTCTATCATACTTTAAATATCACCTTGACTGCAACCGTGTATGTTCATTTTTCAAATTTCAAAACACATAAGTGTAAAATTTAAGTTTAATGGATAGGTTATGAATTATTCCTATAACTAAGTTTTGTTTCACAGAGACTTACTACTTCATGAAATATAGGCTATATAATGAATAGAAAGTGTTTAAGATAAACATGCCATAAAAGGTTTGGGGTGTTATATTCTTCCCTCCTTCAAAAATTTCCTCCTTGAAATTGTTCATGTATATTTCTCCATAAAAAGATGTTGGTGGTTCTTCTTCATAACATCCTCAGGTTCCCACATTGTTTCCTCCATTTTATGGTTTCTCTAAAGAACATTTACTAGTTAAGTTTTTCGATTCCTCAATCATTCTCCCTTGTGTCAAGAATCTCTATAGGCTCTTCACATTATGAAAAATAACGTTCCAACTCTATTTCTTCATAGGTGAGTACTTGTGCTGGGTATAGCATGTATTTATTTAACAATGACTCATGGAATACATCAAGAACTCTGGATAGACTTGGTGGAATTTCTAAATGGTAATCTATAGCTCTAGTTATTTCTAGAATTTTGAATGGTCTGATATACTTGGGGCTTAGTTTCCCATTCATACCAAGAATTAATACACCATTCCATGGAGATACTTTTAGAAAGACATGATCTCCCACTTGGAATTCCAAATCCTTTCTTCTGTTGTTATCATAACTCTTTTTCCTAATTTGGGATGCATTAATATGGTCCTAAATTTTCTTTACCATTTCAGTTTTCTCTTTGATAATTTCTGAGCCAATAAGTTTCATCTCACTAACCTCGTCCCAACAAGTTGGAGTTCGACACATCTTACCATATAATTCTTCATATGGTGCTATTTGAATGCTATAATAGAAACTATTATTGTAGTAAAATTCCACCAAAGGTAATTACTGATCCCACATGCCTTGAAAGTCAAGTGATAATGATATCAACATATCATCCAATGTTTGAATATTCCTTTCATATTGTCCGTCGGTTTGGGGGTGATAAGAAGTACTCATATGAAGCTCAGTATCCAAAGCCTTTTGGATACATTTCCTTAATTTTGATGTAAATCAGGGATCTTTCTCACACACAATCACTATAGGTTCTCCATGAAGTCTTTAAAATTCATTAATATAAAGTCTTTACAGGTTCTAAAGTGGTAAATCCTCTCTTGTAACAAGGAAATGTGTCGATTATGTAAGATGATCAACAATTACTCATATTGCATCATTCCTTCTAGGTTTCCTTGGTAGTCCTGTGACAAAATCCATCATAATTTCATCCCACTTCTACAAAGGAATAGGTAGAGGTTTCATATCCCCTCTAGGATATTGTCTCTCTACCTTCACCTATTGACAAACTAGACACCTTGACACATAGTCAGCAATTTCTCGCTTCATGTTATCCCACCAAAATGTTCCTTTAGATCTCTATACATCTTTGTGCTACCAGAGTTTGTAGAGAAATTTGAGCTATGAGAATAATATAATATTTCCATTTTTAGATCAAGTACTGTTGGAATGCATAACCTCTTCCCAAATTTCAGAACTCCATTCTCATACACGAAGTCTACCAATCATCCATCCTTAACAGCTTTAATTTTATTTTGTATATTTTCATCATCATATTGAGAGCTTTTTATCTTCTCTAGTAAATATGGTTTGTCAATAATTTGAAAGAGGAAATATGCTTACCCTTCCTTAAAAATTCCTATATCCATCTTAAATAGATCTATGAATATAGGATCTCTCTTAATCCTCATTTGGGTCAGAAGTCTGTGATCTTTCATGATTAATGCATATTCCACCTTATTTTCCTTTCCTGGGTGGTAGTGTATTAAACAATCATAGTCTTTTAGTAACTTGAGTCATCTACTTTGCCTCGTGTTGAGTTCTTTTTGTGTAAAAAAGTATTTCAAACTCTTATTATCCGTATATATCTCACATCTTTCATCGTAGAGATAATGACTCCATATTTTCAAAGAAAATATTATGGCTACTAACTCAAGATCATAAGTTAGGTAATTCTTATCATGAGTCTTAAACTACCATAATTCATAAGCAATAACTTTATCATTTTTATAAGTACGCAACCTAGTCTATTCTTTGATGCATCACTGTATATCACAAATCCATCATTTCTAGATGAATGAGTCAAAATTGGAGCATTGAAAAATCTTATTTTCAATTATTCAAAGCATTTTGTACATTATTTCATCTATATAAACTTAACCCCTTTACATGTGAGCTTTGTTAGTGGGTTAGCCAGTCAGGTGAAATTATGAATGAAACGTCGATAGTAACCTACTAATCCAATAAAACTATGTACCTTAGTTATGTTTTTTGGCATGGGAAATTATTGTATTGTCTTTGTCTTCACAGGATCACCTAAGATTCCACCCTTAGAGATAATATGGCCAAGAAAAGGAATTGATTGACGCCAAAATTCACACTTTCTAAACATCCCAAATAATTCATTTCCTCTAAGATTTTTCATAATAATCCTCAAGTGATTCTCATGGTATATGTATCTTTTGGAGTATACCAATATATCATCAATAAATACCACAAAAAATTCATAAATATATTCCCTGAAAACTATATTCATTAGATCCATGAAAATAGAGGGTGCATTAGCCAGTTAAAAATTCATTACTGTAAACTATTAATTCCTATACCTGGTTCGAAATGTTTTCTTTGGAATATCTTCTTTACTCACACATAGCTAATGGTATCTAGATCAAAGGTCAATCTTTGAAAGATATTGGGTTCCATGAAGTTGATCAAATAAATCATCGATGTGTGGAAGATGATACTTGTTCTTTATTATAATAGCATTGATTTCCCTATAATCAATGCATAGCCTCATGGATCCATCTTTCTTATTGACAAAGAGGATATGGGATCACCCTAGAGAAACACTAGGTCAAATAAATCCTTTGTTACTCAATTCCTCTAGTTGTTTCTTTAGCTCCACTAACTCCACAATGGCCATTATATAGGGATACTTTGATATAGGTCTTACACCCAGAATCAAATCAATAGATAACTCAACTTCCCACTCTAGAGGATGTCCAGGTAAATCCTCTAAAAATACATCAATGTATTCTTTCACAATAGGTACATCTTCAATTTGAAGATTTCTTTACTCGCCCATAGATATTTTGTTCTATTCCTCTCCAATAATTTTATTCAGTAGATCTACTAGGGGTGGATCTAGATAAGAATTATATGGCATGGTTTCTTCTCTAAAGATGAGGGATTCTATACCATTTTCAAAAATTGAAACTTCCTTCTTCTTGAAATAGATCTTCACATCATAATTTGACAGCCAATTCATACTGATAATTATATCAAATTAAATCATTAGTATGATGATAAGGTTATAAAATAAAGCACATTTATGTGTCATGATGGGGATTGATCAACACATCTTTGTTGCAATGATACATCCCCTATGAGTTTTGACTGACAACTCCTTTATTAAATAAAATTGGAAATTTCTAATTTTCTTGGAAAACTGAGAAGATATAAATGAATGTGATGATCCAAAATCAAATAAAGCATTGTTTAAGTTTGAGTAAACAATTAAAGTACCTTACACCATATCATTAGGAACTTCAACCTCCATGGTTGTAATTGCATATGATTTTCCTTGATCTTATGGACTTTTCTAAGAAAAGTTACCTTGGATCTTAGGAAACTCATTTTCATAGTGCCACATCTCTCTACAATTATAGAATTAAAAATCATTGACTTGTCTCTTCCCCTTTCATTCACTAGATTGATAACCCTTTTCTCCACAATTATAGAAAAATCATAGGCCTTTAAAGCATTTACCAGGATGATTCTTTTTATGCTTCTCGCATAATGTAAATTGCTTCATTCCATTCTTTTTTTTAAAAGGTGGTGCCTCAGTCAAAGACCAAGGCACAATTTATAGATCAAAAAAGAAAGGGAGATACAAAATTCTGAAAGACGGAATCTTATTAAAATCCTTATCATAAAACAGGAGCAAATCACCAGGAAAATCCTCCAGCCAAGTAATATCCTGATTGAACCCCTTGTTGGCAATACTATCAGCAACCATGTTCACTTCACAAAAAAACATGAGTGGCAATGTAGTTGAGATCCATGAGCGAATCAAGAAAATTCATCCATCGAGAAGTAAGCATCCAGGTAAGGTGCACCACCCCTTTCCATATATCTTGAATCACATTGGTTGAATCAATTTCGATCCACATCTTGTTCCAACCCTTTTGTTTGGAAAATTCCACAGCATGAATCACTCCCAACATTTCCGCTTCCAGAGCCAAGGTCTTACCACATCCACTGAAGAATCAGCCATGGAACCTGCCAAGATAGTCTCTAAAAATGGAACCACAACCTTTCGGGCTCGGGTTTCCTCTAGAGGCACCATCGACATTCACTTTGATCCATCCTGGAAGCGGAGCTTGCCAGAATACCTCAAAGGTGTGCCGAGGAAGCCTATAAGATCCCGCAATCCTAAGACAGTGAAGGATCTCAAAATCACCAACAGAGTTGTCATAATGAGCTTTCTTAATTGAGGCATCATCCTTGATGGCAATGAGAATACACATCCTACCTGCAGTGAGGCTGAATGAGTAATTATTATGAAGAAAATTATTTCTATCATACCAGACCACATGCAGGGGTTTCGACACCATAGTTAGAAATAGATTCTTGATTTTCATAGACAAATCCCAATTAACACAGTGCTATAATTGGGAGTTGATAATATCAATAAGTGACCATCTGCAACCAAAAATTTCAAGAGTGTAATTCCAAATAGCTGCAGTTGTAGCACAAGACAAAAACAAATGATTAGCATTCTCTCAGTGTTGATTGCACAGATTACATCTAGAGAAAAGAGGAATCCCAAAAGATTGAAGGTACACTTCAGTGGGGACCCTATTATGGGATATACGCCAAATAAGAGTAAGTCTCGAGGTCTTGATCCAAGGTTTTCTAAATGCTTTCAACCAAACAAAGCTAGAATCAGAATTACTAAAATTGTTTTTGTAGAAAATTTTTGAATCAAGATCTCCATTAAAAGTAGGCTCCCAAATGAGGAAGTCATCGGTGTTGGAGAAAGGATAATTTTCAATGATATGACTGATGGCATTCCCTTCTTCCTTGTTAGTTCTTTAGATTTTCCATGTTTATTAGAATGCCTCTTTTTATCTTGATTTCCCTTGAACAAATTTGATCTAGAAAACTCCTTCTCTATTTTGATGGCACTTAATACAATTTCATCATATGATGAAAATGTTTGAGAAGCTAGTGACCTTCAAATACTTTTCTTAAGACCTTCAAAGAAATGATCAATATTGTCTTCTGAATCATGCACATAATCTGTAACATACCTGGATAAACTTTTGAAGGTATCCTCATACTCTGAAACACTCTCTTCTTCTCTTTTCTTTAGGCTAAGAAATTTCCTCTTCATTTTAGTTTGTTTCTCATGAGGGAAATATTTTTTTAAGAATATTTCCTTAAATTTTCTCCATTCCATATCTTCTATTTATTCTTCCTTTGTGGTATTCTGAATTAAGGACCATCATTGATCAGCATCACCCTTGAGTAAATATACTTCCATTGATAACTTTTCATTTTCATTGCATTTTAATGCCATAAATATCTTTTCGAGGGACTTGATAAACTTCTAAACTACCATTGGATTGGTAGTCCCACTAAAATATGGGAGCTTCTGTCGTATGAAACAATCCAATACAGTTGTATCATGGTTATTTGTCATAGCCTTAGTAAGTTGTCCCAATATGGTCACAATATGATCTGCTCCAACACTGACTATGTTGACTTTCTTAGTGGGTAAATCCCCACATTTTCCATGGGTACTTATTCCCCTTCTTCAATTAGACACCATCACTAAACAATGGCATACACTAAATTATATCATAGTTCATAATTTATAAAGAGCAAACACTTAACATAATCAAAAAATTTGTGCACAACTAACCTCCTAATCATAAAAATTGTTTCTATTTAATTTTAAATCCTTAATAATGGATTGTAAAGAAAATTTGAATTATCCTAAGCATATCCCATAGGATTTTTAAACTAGGTATACAGTAAGGCATGTTGTTGTATACCAGGATACCCCAGGTCAATCCCAAAACTCCTTGTCGAAGTTGTTACTCCTAGGTACATCTGTTCCAGAACCATGTCCACTTGTAGTATCTATAAAGGGATGTATTATCTAGGAAGACCCACATAATCTATACTTTACAAAAATTCTAGGACATTATTCTATGATTATCCTCAAATTCTATCTTAGGGTTATTTCCTCTAAACTATGTTTCCTAAATATAGTTTTCAAGGTTACTGTTAAACTTCCTCTGATGCCAACTGTAACACCCCAACCCCATGATCTCAGAGCCGGTTCATTACTTCATTATATTAGCATGATTATAAGAAATAAATCCTGAAGGACTGATTATTTTTTCAGTTTTGGAAGACTATATTACTTACATGATTCCCAAAGTACATTTGGAAAGATAGAAAATACAACATGATACATAATAAATTGAAATAAACTGCATCCTTGAAATCTTATTCAAGGTTCTCTTCATTATAACTTGGGGAAATAAACATAATAAGGGTGAGATAAAATTCTTAGTAATGGTTACATATAGTGTAATCATGGATCAATAATAAGTGAATCATAATCAATTAGACATAACTAATATGTAATGATGAATAAATGAAAACACTTTCCATCAATAAGATGAGAATAAAAATGCATCCATATATTTTCTCATAGTGAAAACCTCATGGATAGTAATAACTGAATAATGAATAAAGATAATTCTTATTATTTAGACATAATTTATCTAGAACATGAACCATTATACCATTGATATAGTTTAAGTTTTTGGGTAGAAACCAATCTAATTTTTTTAAACAAACTCGAAGGGTTTGCTGCCAACTAATTTGTCTCATGAGATCTTTCGATGCATCGAGGGGCTATAGCAGGCCCCTCCCACCACTTTCGGTCTAAATAATTATTTATAAAAAGTTTTAATACAATAATAATATGCCTTTTAAATATATATATTGAAAAAAGGATAAAAATTTATCAATATTTTCCCAGTTAAAATAGCATTCAAAATAAACATTGTATGTGAAATGGTATACGGCTTAAGAAAACAATCATATCCATGTTACAAGAAAATGGATATTTAATAGAATTGTAATTTCAAATGAAAAATGATCTCAAATGGGTATTAGTACACCACATAAGAAATATTAGGTATGCAATACCATGTAAGTCTCAGTGAAATAGAAATTGAGACAAAGTCCCTTACCACGTTGTAATCAATTGAGTCGTATGACCAAAAGTTAATAATAATCAAATGAATCACAGAATACCATGAATATAAATATAATCATTATATTATATATCAAATTTCAGTACACATACACCACATATAATAAATAAGTGTTGAATAATGGAAATCTCACAAAATTAAAAGTGATATGAGAAACCCCTTACCTTATTCTCGAATGTGTTCTTCGATTGATCTTAATAACATGAATAATCAAATTTAGATTCATTAATTAATAATTCCAAAACCTCCTATACATGTAATTTATTTATTTTGACCTTATTATGTTCATTCATGGCCTTTTTTATGGGTTTAAGAGGTTCAATTATATTGTTTTGGAAGCATTTTCTTCCTTGATTTTTATGATCGGTTTACTTGTATTCATGAATGGAAGTTCATTTTAATTCGATTAAAAAACCAAAATTGTTAATATATATTATTATTGAAATTATGGAGATATAAATGATATTATAATTATTTTTTTTATATACCATGAGGATGAGTTATTAGATAAAATTAACTTTGCGGTTTTGTGCATGATGAACTTGTTTTGTATTATTATTTTATTTTATAAGTGTGTAAGTATTTATAGAAAATTAAATAAGATAAAATACAAATATTATGATCTTTTTAAACCATTAAAAAGTTTTCATTACCATTCTTGAGGATATTAATGTAAATTTAAATCCCTTCATCCTTGAACGTGATAAATTAACACATCTCAGATGGTGCTTTTATTAATAGCATAAAAGGAGAGAAAAGAGGAGATGGTGATGGAATATTCCATTATCATAACAAAATTAAATTAAATATAAGGTACTGTATTTTTTATAACATTTTGATGAGAATAGTTGAGAATATAAAAGATAACAAAGGAACTTGAAAAGAAAACAAAATAATTGAAAAGACGAATTTACCTCTTGAATCTATCTTCCTTTGAGAGCCTCTTTAGGGAAGAGGATTTGGTATTTTGATAATGAAAAGGTCTTTTGGATGTGGGGGAGGATCTTAGGGAGATATTTGAGAAGAATTAAGGCAAGTATTGAAGCTTTAAAGGTGTGAATAAATGAGGGTGTGAGAGGTGGTATTTATAGTGGATGGGAGGAGGGTTTTCTTAATATTATATTCATTAATTTATTATTTATCCACAAGACAAGAAATAGTAAGGATTACATGATCTAGAATAGTAATAAGTGCATTTGAGTTTGATATTTGGGTGCTTACATCACTCATGATTCTAGGAATAGTTGATTTAAATTATAATGTATATATACGGTAAATTAATGTATTTTACTATTCACCAAAAATTCAAGTATTTTAGAAAAATATCAAGAATTCAACCTAACCATTTTTCGATGTGTAGAATCTAAAAATAAACTCCATTTTTCAAAAATAATTTTCTAAATATGAGAAAATTTATTTTTAATTAAAATCATCATTTAATCGAAAAATACAAATACTAAAAATATTTATCTTCATTTTTAAGGTGCCTAAATTTTATTTACACTTTCTTGGGTAAGGTTACCATTCATAAGGGTCATATTACTATTCATAAGGGTGATTTAATATTCATAATAGTATGTTACTATTCATAAGGGTAAGTTACTATTCATTAAAAATTGGCTTGATTCTATCAAACTCCAAATATCACCCCGATCGCAACCGTGTATGTCTGTTTTTCAAAATTCAAAACACAGAAGTCAAAAATTTATGTTTAATGTATA
This sequence comes from Viscum album, assembly GCA_963277665.1. Classification (NCBI taxonomy): domain Eukaryota; kingdom Viridiplantae; phylum Streptophyta; class Magnoliopsida; order Santalales; family Viscaceae; genus Viscum; species Viscum album. The sequence continues at coordinate 1,258,523,867 of OY728128.1, forward strand.
GGTTTCAAATTTATCCTATAACAAAGTTTTGTTTCTTAGAGACTTAGTGCTTCATGAAATATAGTCTAGATAATGAATATAAATTATTAAAGTTAAACATGCCATAAAATTTTTGGGGTGTTGTAAAGTCCAGGACAAGTAACCCCTTATAACACCAATGTATTACCTAAGTGTAAGGTGAGTGATGGTGATAGATTCATGGGGTGGCTAAGATAACTTTGATTGAGTGGTAATTTCCACTAACATGAAATTCTCACATAGTTGATTTCATTCAAGATTACCTTGTTGAATTTTGGCTTGGGATTGGTCAAGGGAGAACCCTAGTGACACTACCTCCCTCCCAAGTTCTGAAAAATGGGCTTCATAAGGCATGACTCTACTAGTGGAGGCCATTTTTTCTCCTTTTTTCATTAATTATACTTTTTCATTTTTACTTATAAACACTAATTATATTGTTAAAATTATTACCAAGAGTATATTTTCCAATGTTCATATTTACTAGCAGTCATGTTTGGCCAATGGTCATATAATGGTCGAATATTGATGACCAAATATCCCTTTATACTCTATAAATACCCCTTCATTATTTAATAGATATGTTTTTATTGTGTATAATATAATATAACACAAATTTTTAGGAAAAAAATATCATTTAAAAAGTTTGGGTCATTAAAAATATAGTTTCAGACAAAGATCAAATCATGTGAATATTGAGATGTCTTCTAGAGAGGTAGAGAGGGACATTTGTTTCAATAAGAGAATATTGTGACATTAATAAAATACTTTTCAAGGAATTTATTGGAAAGTTTATGATATATGAGGAAGATATTAAGGTCAATCATGAATAGGATGATGAAACAGAATGTAAATCTATTTCCTTTAATAATAATGCATCAAAACAGAAAGAAAATGAAAATGTTTGAGATGAAATCCCCAGTGATAAGGAATCACCAGCCGATAGTGATGTGGAAATGGCCCATCTGGCCAGTAGCTTTAATAAATTCTATAAGAATAATAAATTCTTTAGGAAACCAACAAAAAGTAAAATTATGATAATAAATGGAATTGGAATAAATACTATAAAAGAGATGATAATTTTCATGATATTACCTATCATGAGTGTAAGAGAAAAGGACATGTTAAGGTTGACTGTCCCAAGATAAAATACAATAATATGTATGATGATATGAATATAATTTATGAGAAATACAAGAAAGTCAATTAGAGTGTCTTAGAGGAAATCTCAAGTGACTCAAACTCAACACATGAAGAGAATCCTGATAAAGAAAATATGTGCTTTATGAAAAATATATATGAGGTACCTACTGTCTCTTCTGTGCATAATTTTTATTATTATGAAGATGAAAAAAAATGATTATAATTTGTCAAAAGAGGAAATTTTTGAATATTGAAATATTCTTAAAGATACATTTAATTATTTTAAATACAAATACAAAATTTTTAAGAAACATAATTCTTTATTTTTTAATATCAAATCAAATCTTGCTATAGAGAAATATAAGAATGCTTAATTGTTGAAAGAAAATACTAAACTAAATTTGTTTAATGAGAAGTTAAAGAAATACTTAGAGAGACTCAAAAATGGAAGATGAAATCTCACTCAAATATTAGGAAAAATTTACTCCTAAATATATTATTGTTCTAGGTTACCAATCCAGACAAATAATAATTGTTAAGATCACTTATATTCCTAAATCTAATTCTATAAATTCAACTATAAGTTTTTATTCAATTGGGACAAATAAATTTTTTATTTAAAAAAGTTTTCAATTTGTTTATATTAAAACCATCAAGAAAATATGGGTTTATAAAGCCATAATTACTAACATATCGGGACCCAACAAAATCTAGGTACCAAAATGACTCTTGTCATAAACATTGTTTTATAGGGAAATTGTTTGAAGAGATCCTATAGAAATTTTTGTAACTTGGATATTGGTTGTTCTAGAAATATAAAAGGATATTTATCAAACTTCAAGAACCTGATAAAGGTTGATGGTGGGCATGTCACCAATGGTGACAATTCTAAAGTAAAAATAATTAGCCTTTTCTAAATCAATAAATCTAATTTAGTTTTAAATTCTAATGTACTTTTTGTTGATGGATTAAAATATATTCTTCTTAGCATCTCATAGCTATGTGAAGATATTTTTTATGTAAAATTTCAAAACAATTCTTGTAAAATTTTTAATTCTAAAAATTATTTAGTATTTACTAATTTTATAAATTAGAATGTGTATGTTGTTAATATTGATTCTTTAATTTCACAAAATGTTTCTTACTTAAGTTCCTTTCATAGGGAATCTTGGATTTATCATAGGAGACTATGCCACTATAATATCCACTCACTTAGAAAGCTTACTACGAAAGGTTTAGTTAGGGATCTACCCAAACTTGAGTTCCCAAATGAAAATGTGTGTAATCCCTATCAAAAATGGAAATAACACAAAAATATTTTAAATTAATGAAAGAAGTTTTAACTTCTCAACCTCTTGAGTTGGTTCACATGGACTTGGTTAGACTATCCAGAGTATCTACTTTAAATGGGAATAATTATTTATATGTACTTGTAGATGACTTTTCTAGGTATACTTGGGTACTCTTTTAATCTCATAAAAGTGAATTTTTCCCTTATTTTACCAATTATGATAAATCTATAGAAAACCTAAGTGGAATTAGAATTAAGACCCTAAGAAGTGATCATGGTCATGAGTTTGAAAATCAAGAAGTTGAATCTTTTTTATCACAAAATGGATATAACCCTAAATTCTATACTCCTAGGTCTCCTCAGTACAATAGATATATAGAATAAATAAATAGATCACTTCAAGATATATACCAGACAATTCAAAATAAATTGACTTACCTATCTCATTTTGGATAGTGGTTGTGAATAAAGACTGCTACATGATTAATATATTTTTAATTAGACCTATTTTAAAGAACTCCCCTTATAAAATTTAGAATAATATAAAACTTAAGGTTAATTAATTTAGAGTTTTTGGTTAAAAATTCTTTATTATTAATACTAAAGATAATATTGAAAATATTTTATCCAAAAGTGATGAAGGAACTTTCCTTGGTTATTCAACATTTAGTAAATCCTATAGAGTTTTTAATAAAAGAATAAAAATTGTGGAAGAGTATTTCTATGTCAAGTTTGATAATACTAATCCATATAAACTTAATATTTCTTTAGAAAAACTTGAGGATGATTTATCCAATTTTAATATAAATTCCAAACTTTATGATTGTGCAGTAAAACATACAGAAAAATAATCATGTTTTAAGGAACATCCAAAACCTGAACCAGAACCTATAGAAAACCTTGATGTGACCTACCCTTTTTTATAGATCTATTAGGACTCTTAAATACCATAATTTAGATATTGTAATTCTAGGCTTATATATATGTACACAAACTAGATATTATCTAAGAAACGAGGTTGAAAATCAAGATTTCGTGTCACAGCATGAACCTAAGAACATTGATGAGGCAATAAATTATGAATTTTGGGTAATTTTTATGCAAGAAAAACCCAATCAATTTTAAAGAAATAAATTCATGTAAATTTATTGATAAAACTAAATACACCTTGACTATGGGCACTAAATGGGTGTTTAGAAACAAGTTTGATGAATCGGGAAAAATAGTAAGGAACAAGGATAGAGTAGTTGCACAAGGCTATAGTCAAGAAGAAGGTATATACTATGAAGAAACCTTTTCAACTACAGCAATACTTGAATCCATTAGAATACTTCTTTCCTATGTAGCACATCTAGATTTCAAACTATATCAAATGTATGTCAAGATTTCATTCTTTAATGGGTATATAGTTGAGGTTGTTTTTGTTGAAACCCCCCCTAGATTTCAAAATCCTCATTCTCCAAATCATGTTTTCAAACTAAAAAAAGCCTTATGTGTTTTAAAACAGGCTCTTGGAACTTGGTATGATAGGGTCAGCTTTTTTCTTACTTCAAAAGGATTTTAAAAGGGTATAGGTAATCATACCTTAATTATAAAAAGAATTTCAAAAGTTGTTTTAGTTGTTAAAATCTATATTGATGGTATTATTTTTGGATCTTCTAAAAGTTATATATATTCTGACTTTTCAAAAATAATTCAAAATGGATTTGAAATGAGTTTAATGGGTGAACTGAAATTCTTTAATGGTTTTCAAATTTTTCAAAATAAAGAAATATTTATTTTAAATAAAAGTAAATATATTAAATACATTTTAAAACATTTTTGTTTGGATAACACTAAGAGTAGTGACACTCTTATGAGTAAAAATTGTAAGTTGGATCTTAATGAAGTTGGGAAATTAGTAGATAAAACCAGTTATAGAGGTATGATTAGAAGTCCTCCCTACTTAACTGCTAGTCAACCAGACATTATGTTTAATGTGTGTATGTGTTCTTGTTTTCAAGAAAATCCAAAAGAGTCACACTTTCTTGGTGTAATAAGGAATTTTAAATACCTCAAGTATACAGCCAATTTAATATTTTTCTACCCTAGAGAACAATAAATTAACCTAGTTAGTTATTCAAATGATAATTTTGGTGGTTGTAATTTAGTTAGAAAATTCACCTTTGGAACATGTCATCTTTTGGAAAAATCTCTAGTATCTTGGTGTAGTAAGAAAAAGAATTATGTAGCCCACTATTGGTGTTTTAGCCACCATTAGAGTGTACTCACCATTGGTGTTTTACTCGTCATTGGAGTTTACCCACCATTGGAGTTTTACCCACCATTAGAGTGTACCCATCATTAGTGTTTACCCACCATTAGTTTTTGAGCTGCCGTTTCTAATTATTATTTAAATATTATTTATTTATTTAGTTTTTGATAAAATTTAAATTTTATTTATTTTTAAAATTTATAATTCTCTAAATCCATAAATGATATAAATTAGACACTTATCTAATTCTGACGCACACTCTCCTCCATGCCTTTATCTTTGAACATCACTGTGACCCTTTATCTTATGACTGTTATCCTTCACTCAACCTCATCCAAAACATCTAAATAATTCTCTATGGTTAGAGTGAATTTATCCATTTAGTCTTCTCTAGAAAATTCATGTTCTTCAAAGAATAAAAAATGTTATTCGATCTGTCCAGCTGTTGAGCCTGTGAACCCATAGCTTGTGAATCGAATAGTAGTACCCAAAAAAGAAGTGACTAATGATTGGTTTCTCTCAAGAAATTATTTGGTTATGAAATTTTTTCATCACCAGGGATGGGTAGATTGGTTATCTAATAATGATAGTCCCTTCTATTTGAATTTAGTGCACTAGTTATATCAGTATGTTCAGTTTAGATTTAAGGAAGATGAAGACTAGGTAATAATCATAATAAAAGGATGAAAAGTTTTTCTATCCTCAATAAAATATAATAGATGTTTTTAAGTCCATGATGGGGTTGTATCAAATGACTATCAATTATCTATTCCTAGTTATAGTGATACTTTTTTGTATGAATATGTGTTGGTAGAGCTTATTGGAGATGGAATTGTAATAATACCAACAACAACTAATCTTGTTGGTGAATTTCATTTTCTTTTCAAGTTTATTCAGTACATATTGTGCTTGAGAAAAGTTTATTTCACTATAATAAGATATCAATATTTTTATCTCTTATCCCTTATGAATATAAGAGAAAAGTTCAATATATAAAGATACCTAATGGTTCATATTATGTATATGTGCAATCCATATTCCAGATCAAACTCCCTAGTTTATCACAAGTTCATTTTAGCCATGCTTGAGTCCAAGGGATTTGTTGATGGGGAAGAAGAAACAATGGTAAAATGTGGAGAAATTTCTATTAAAAGGTTTATTTATAAAATAATGAAGATAAGTTGGAACCCCTGGAAAAGATAATGGGTTGATGATATTGGTATGATTTATGAGTATTTCATCCTCTTGATCACCCAACATGAAAGAAAAAACATATTGATCCTAGAATGGAGTTGGATAAAGTGTTAGAGTATTATGATGAAGAATAAGGATAGGAATAGGAGGAATAATTTTTATTTTATGAGGGTAGTGACCCATATATTACCAAGATTCCTCTTGATATATCTTTTGGTGCTCCTATCCCCCCTATATCTCTCCCTATCTGAGATACACTTTTAAAAGAAGTAAGTGAAGAAGAATAAACTGAGGTTTCTAGAGAGTAACAATATAAGAGCACTTTTAAATATTCTGAAGAAAATGGTAATGGAAATTAAAGTGATGATGAAGATAATTTTGATGATAAAGAAGATGAATAAGAATAAGGTGAATATTATGAAAATGGAAATGGAAATGGATATGACAGTAATGGTGATTCTAACTATGATGGTCCTGATGGATGCATTGGTAATGGAGATGTTGAGATGCCCCAAGTACTTGTTGCCACTCTAGTTTTATTAGTTGTTTCTAGGTCTGAAGAGATACTTAACTTAGTTAAAGAAGTTTATAGATCTTATATAGATGATATGGAAGAATTTATTGATGGGGAGGGGTCCCCAAGCTAGGTTAGTCACCTTGTTGATCCTATAGATAAAGACCATATTGAACCTATAGTTTCTGAGTAGATAGTTGAAGAGAAAATGGATGATGAGCCTATAGTTGTTGAACCTATGATTTTTGAGCCTACAGTAACTGAGCCTATAGTTTTTGGGACCCATGGTGTGTCTTCATGAATATTGGATTTCATGTCCTTTGATGAATGGGAAAATTATCCTAGCTATGTTAAACTTGGTTTGGAATATACTAACTCAGATGATGAGAGACCTGTTATTCCAGTGGAATTGGATCCCAATAGATCATTGGTCAAATAGATAGATGATACATTGTATTTATAGAGTTTTTCTTTAGATTTTATTATTAGTTATGAGGCTTCGGTGGCTGTTGTGACACCTATAATTTCCTCTGAATCCTTTCATGCACCTTTTGTTTCCCTAGGGCCTATAGATACAGATACCAAAGTTAATTTAGAGTCCTTCATAGAGATGTTTCTCTATGATTTTAGAATATTTTTGAGAAATCAAGAACCACTTATCACTAAACATAGTGAGATATATGCTAGATATTTATTTTAGATTTTTATTCACCATATCTATACCAAGATGATGTATCAAATTCAATAAGTGGAGATATAAAACATGAGGTTAGAAAATGAGATAGAGACTTTGAGGTCTATGGTGGATGATATGAGATCATATTTTATAGATTATATAGATTCTTTATTTGATATGGTGGAGAACATATATTATTTGGATTCTGATTCAAGTTATCCCCCACATTCTATTGATGTTAAGTTGATTAGATCAGTTGTTAGAGAGGAGCTTAGAGTAGTTTTAGGTGATATTCCTGACATCCCTCAGGAAAGTTTGAGAAAAAATCAGCATAATAGTGATCATGTGCATATGACGGATAGAGAATGTATGAAGGATATAAAATCTAATAGAAAAACCATAAAAGGAAATAAATTATTACCTTTCAAGTATTTATTCTAAACATGATCGTAACTTTCAATTTAAGTTTCATTTTGAGAAGTTTCAGTTTCCACCTGTTACCAGATATTTCAAAGAAAAAGTCTCTCAGTTTAAAGAATTAAAACCTATGATTGAGTTATTCATAGAGGAGAAGAAATATTTCTTCAATTTCATGAAGTGAGTAGTCCAAATAATTATGGATTTCAACAATTTTATGAAACCTTTTATGCATGTTTCTAGGACTAAAGTGGTAGCACATGAAAAAAATTTAGTGATTTTTCATCTAAATCATCTATCTACTGCTCCAGATTAATTTAGGACAACTATTAATCAAGATCCACATGCACCTCATCCTGTTCAGTTTCAGTCTCTGAGTTTAACTCCAGTGTAAGCAGTTCGACAGCTTTATCCATTGATCATCATAGAGATTCCACCTTCTACATCTGTTCCTACAGCTTTTATTTTTTGTCCCTATAGTCTCCACATATATTACCTTAGTTAGATCCCCTCCTTCTACTCCTTCTACTTCTAACACGTTCAATAGAAAATTACCTCTTTTTCCTACTATCTATCCTGAGAGTCATTGATATTAGAATTTTAAGTCTTTGATAGGGAGTTTTTGTGTGCCTTTTATTGTATCTCTTTTGGAGATCACTAAAAATTATCTTCTTATTTATCTTTTGTCTCTTTAACATTACTATTTTTATTTTCACTTTATGATAATCCTAAAAGGGTGATGTTGAATATAGAATTTATTTACTATTTTTATGGTGATTTTATCCTTGGATGTCATTATTGTCCTTTGATACCACCATTCATGTTGTTTATTAATATTGTACCATTGATACCATGTGTATTTAGTTTATTTATTTGATTTAATAATTATTAACTACCTTTGATACTATTTTCTACTCAATACCTTTGATACCATATGTATTTAAATTTTTTTCTTTCATACCATACTTCTTCTTTTTATCTCTTTAATGCCATTTTTATAAAATGTTGTGATTTGTGATCATCAAAAGGGGGAGATTATTGGAACCCTTCTTTTAATGATCACAAAATCATATTTATTATAATATTAATGAGTTTTATGTTTTATGATATCATTTTATGATAAAATTAAGTTTGGTGAAATTTTTACTAATTATTGGAAAGACCCACCGTCAGACTCTACTCACTGCTAGAAATAACTCACCGTTGAAAATGAGTCACCGTTAGGGTGGAAATTTGGCTAATTATGGAAAACACCTACCACTATAAAGGAGTCACCATTGAGGATGACTCACAACAAGAATTAAGTTACCACTAGATGACCTACCATCATACTTTATCTACCATCAATAAATTTGGAAAAGTGCTAAGATGAGTCACCGTTGAAAAGACTCACTGATGAGATGAGTCGCCATTGAGATAAGTCACTGCTGAGAATGAACTACCACTAGATAATCTAATTTCGTCCTGAATCATTGTTGGCCTAACTCATCATCAGCATAATTCACTAACAAAATTAATTCATTTCCAGTGTTGTCTCACCCCCCAAATAGTCACCATCACTATTTATGATACTTTTAAATTAAATTTTTCTATCAAATATATTATTGAATTTAATGATAAGGATTATTTTAATGATTATTATTAAACTATTTTAGGGATGTATTAAATTTTGTTTCAGTGTTCAGTATGAGGATAATAAGATCCATATAATTTTTCTTTGAATGGATACTCCTTCATGATTTTATTAAATTAAGAATCAGACTCCCCCATGCAGATATATACATGTGAAGTGAGATAGAACTATATTAAAAGAACTGGAAGAGTGTGAATTTTTAGACTTTATAGGGAGCTTACATACTACATCTTTACTTACACACTTCTGTGAGAAAGTGAAGTGTAAGTAACATCATGATACTTTCATATAGTCATAACAAAGAGAGCTTATGATTCTCTATTTTGATTCATTTTTTCTGATAAACGACTCAAGATTCTATCCAAGATACATATGATGAGTCACAAGCTTCAGATCACATCAGATCGAGTAACCATAACCTTTATTTATCTTTACACTTTGCCTTTCGGTCTATTTTATTTATATTTTGAATAGTGTGTGATTTTATATATTTATTAAACACACACACACACTAACTCTTGTTATAAAACTAGAAGATACTTGATATCTTCTTAAAATTATCTTTACTTTTTTACCCAGGGTGTTGTTGAAGAGTTCCTTCAGTGGACATTGTTTATTTTATTCCCGTGGTATTATGGAAGAGGTCTATGTGTAGCCTGGACAGCTGGTTAGTTGTTGTGTATACCTAATATAGGTTGTAGATTTAGATTATTTTATATAATATTTTTTATAGTAGGTGATTTCCAAGTGAAGAGGATTAGGTATCAACATGAAACAAAAACTCTTGTATTTAGTCTATGATGTTTTTTTTGTTTCTTTTATAAACTTTAAACTGAATTTATTTTAAACTATAAACAAAACCACCAATTTGATAGTTAATCTCATTTCGTGTTTATTTAATATTCTGATCAAGTAAATTGATTTAAAAATTTAAAATATTTTTCATTTTATTTTAACTGATACATAATCACTCTTTGATAAATCTTTTGAAAGATTAGAACTTATATCAATATGCTATTTTGATTAACTGGGTTGTTTTTAATTATTTGGTGGATTTCATTTAAACTTGTTTTGAATAGAAATTTTTATTGGGTACTCAATTCACATCCCACCCCCCTCTTGAGATGCTCACTCCAACCTACACTTCTCATTTGATGATTATTTGGGATACTACTTACAATCACTTTGGGTATGCTTTAGTGCATCCCTTTGAATTGTTTATGAGTAATATATGGCCATGTGTCTAAATCCTTTACACTAAAAATAGTGAAAATCAAAATCATTCTTGGAATATTGAAATCTATATGGATACATTTTTTTCTCTTATTCCCTTGAGTGCCTTTTGTCTATGGAATATATATTTTGAGAATTTATCATCTTTCCACAATAATAAAACATAATATGAGGTATATTCCAATACATTGTTGAAGGATCAGTTATTCCTTGGATTATTTTACCCTTCTAAATATAATTTGTACCTAAATAAATTTTCAACCATAGAGTGGGCACTTGTAGTATTTCATCAATAATCACATATTTCTATTTTCAATCAACACCCATACCAACATTGTCATTTGGATATGACTCTTTCTTCTATCTTTCTAGATATCTATGCTCCACTTTAATCTTTTCTATTGCTAAAGTGATATTCTTTTTCAATATCTAGTCAGGATTCAAGAGTCTCTCCTGATTTTTAAATTTATTTATAGGTTAATAAAATACTTTTCAAGTTATTAAATGCATTTGATTTGATATTTTTATGTGTTAGTCAAACGATTGATCACTATTGTCTATTATTCAACTTTGAGTTTGTACTCAATAACCTTTTCTGAGTTCTCTATCATTAAAATCTTAAGCTTTCCAATTTCATCATTTTTCTTAGACTTCTATTCTTCATGTTGGTTCATATAGAGTTGGGCATCATGAATCACTCTATTGGATTAATTTATTTTGGATCTTAAAACATCTATCTCCTCAAAATTATCTTTTAATTTATTCAAGAGATAAAACCTTCCTTTGACTTCTCAATTATTGTTTCTTTCCTTCATTATTTTAGAGTTACCTACAACTTCCACTATAGAATTTTCTCCATGATTCTTGCAGTTATCTATCTATTTAACCTCAAATTATTATAAATTGTTATTTTATTATAAAAGAATATTATTATTTTTTAAGAAGTTTCTCTAAAAAAAATTCTTACCTTTCACACAGGATGAATACTTATTTAAGTTAATTTCAACTTCATTTGCATCATCACCTTGAAACTTCTTGGGGAACCTTGAATAATATGTCCAACATTTCCACATCAAAAGCATGTAAGTGGATATTTCCCTTTGAAATTTCCTTTTCCTCTTTATAAATTTGATGAAAATAATGAAATGGGACCATCCATATATTCTTCTTCCTAACAATAATTAATAGTGAGCTTCTTCATGGCCTTAAATGCCAACCATTTGGAATTTCATTTTTCCACAGCCTCAATATCATCATTTCTCATCTCATATGTGATAAGATTACTATGAAATCTATCCAGTACCATATTCTTTAGATATTTATATTCTAGTACAGAGAATTTCAAATTGAACTGAGGTGGAAGTCTTCTCAAGATATGCTTAAAAATATTTACATCTTTAATATTTTCTCTGATACCACGCATGTCATTCACAAAAAAATTCACCCCATCAAAAAATGAATCTACAGACTGATTAGGATGAATTATCAAATCCTCATATTTTTTACATAGAACCTATAATTTATCTTCTCTGTATTTTGAATCGCCCTAATAGATATTTAGAAACTTTTACCATATGGTATGTAATGAATCACATGACATCGCCTTCATGTATATTATATTTGACAATACTCCCCCAAATGCAATGATTCCTTTAGTGTTAGCATCTAATTACCTTTGGTCTTCTTTTAATAAAGCTCCACTATCGAAACTAGTAGAAATACCATGCATAATAGCTATAAATATATTCATACCTAATTATTAGAAGTAGTGTTCTATCCAATTATTCCACAAATAAAATCCGTTTCTATCAAATATTGGAACCTCTTTTTGATTAATGACCTCCATTGCTTCTATTAGGAGAGAACCTCTAATTTTAACATTTCCCTATAATATCAACTATTATCCCAACTAGGTTAAATTCCCTAGGAGTGGGTGAATTAGAGTATTATAGATTACAAAAATTCCCATTTAGATCTTGTTTCATCGTTAAAAAACACTCTTCTCTCCCTTTCATATAGCAATGTATAAGCAGAAATAAAAGAATGAACAAGACAGAAAAATTACTCAGTTCACCTATACTAGTCTATATTCAAGGATTATACACAAGAAATGTGCCTATATACTAGATAAACTGAATTTTACTCCTATTCTAATATTTATAGAGGACTCACTATCCCTCCCAGTATACAACCAATCACAATTTGAAGGCTCACAGCTCTCTCAACAGAAGTGTGTTCACTTCTCCTTTAGAAGATTCTTCTTTTGATCACTTGAATCAATATTTTATACACCTAATTTGGTACATCATGAATCTCTACCTTTATCCACTTGGTTAATACCTCTTTACCATATAATTACTTGGTAAAACCTTCTGATTCTATTAATATTCACTTTCAAAAAATCCCTTTATCAACTTTCATGAAACCACTAAATAATTCGTGAAAATTTTCAAACCTTTATGAAACTTTTCCATTCTCCAAACTCTCAAAAATAACTTTATAATCTTTCACAAAACTCAAAACTATTTTTGAAACTTTTTCTTTCACAAAACATTCTTCCTTCACAAAACTGATATTCTTATGAATCCTTCACGTGAGGAAATATTTCAAACAATTATTTCGTGAATTTAGAGCCTTTGGATTTTCATTAAGGATTCCTCTACTCAAATGAGGTTGTATCCAACTATTTATAGACATTTCCTTCCCTTAGTGAAACTTTCAATCTCGCTATTTCCTTTTCGTGAAACTCTTCATTCTTGTTCATGAAACTTCCTATCTTTTCAAAACTTTAAGAAAAAATTTCATTCATGAAAATTCTTGTAATCATAATTCTTACGATATTTCCTTCACAAATCATCCATATTTTTTGAATCTCCAAACCTTTTTGAATCACCAAACTTTATTCAAACACCATAATTTCATGAAACACCAAAATTTCATGAATTCTATCCCTTTCCCAAATTTTCATGTGATATACTTGGAAATCAAACTTTTTTTAAACTTGTTCCATACTCCAAATTTTTTACCCCAAAAATTTGGAAAATAGTAGGAAATGATGCCACTTTGTACATGAAACTTCTTGAGTCACATCTAGAGATTTTATACCTCTATCTTGGATCTTTGTCAACATACCTTGTCAACAATCACTCTAGAACTCCATATCTAACCTTTTCAACCTAATTTGTCAACAAACACAATTTACCCAAAAAACACAACAAATTTACCTTGAGGTATTTTTTCCCAACATTTATATAAGGGGTATAAATAAATCACACATACCATAGGGGTGTAAATCCTACCTGATGGACTAAAATCCTACCAAATGTAGCCTAAATTCCAACCTGGTCTAATCCAAGCTTGGACCAAGGGATTCATTGGTTCATGTGATGAACCACATCATTACAGGTTCAAAAATTCCTAAGGTAATTTGAATTTTTTACTATGGTGGGTGGTTCATTTTTAGAACCAAGAATATGAATTTGGTTATAAGGTTTTTAATGTCTATAAAGGTTGTTATTGGGTGTGGTTTAAAGTTTAGTGAATGTCCAAAGGGTTCATGTGAGTTTATAGGGATTGTTCATGGGTCTAGGCTATTTAATAGTATAGCTATAGGTGATTCACGGTGTGAATAGGTCATTCACACTATGAATATATTTCATGGGGTGTGTTAAAAAGTTTTTAGATGTGAAAGAGGTGAGATTGAGGGCTCTGGGTATATAGCCCAAAAAGTCATGGCAAGACCATATGTTTCATGACATGACACATACCCAATAGTTTTTTAAAAATTAAAAAGGCGCTCAGTGCCCCTTTCTTATTTAAACAAACATGGTGCATAGGGAGGGCTCAGTCAAATCTCCCAATCTCTCCCTCCTCCTCCATTTTGGTTGGTTTTAGGTGTGATTTAATGATGTTAATGGGTAGGTTCCTCCCCCTCCTCTCTTCAATTGAATTTTCCTTCAATACATCCTAATTTTCATTTGATTTAATTTAGGGTTTTTAGTGATTTCCACTTGAGTATGGTGGAAATCACCCTGGTCAATGGGGCTTCCATGCAACCTAGCTAGGGGACATACTGAGATGATATTCACCTAATTCCACTAGTTATTTAATAAATGGTACATCATGGCATGGATTTTTATTTTTTCATTAAAAAATTATTTAATAATGTAATTGGTGGTGTGGGTTGGGTATTTATCTCAATTTGTGTTCGTAGGCATGTCGTTTATGGTCGGTACCATGTTTCTTGAAGAACTGGTAATTTTTGGATGCCTGGTGAGTTTTTGGATGGTATTCCATCTTTAAGTAAATGGAATAATTATTTTTAATTGGTTATAATTAATTATTTTTTGAATTTGGTCATGATTTATGGGCATAAAATAGTTATATAATCTTGTAAAAGTCTTAGAAGGTTAAGTCGGAAACTTTTGACTTAGTAATTAAAAATTAGGAAGTCTTATAAATGAGTTTGGTGGTCCTCGTACTAGTCCTATGGAATTTATGTATTTGTTTATGATGCATGGGATGTGTGTCTATTCCACTTGGGTTGTTGGTGTAGTTAATTGTAATTGTTTAATGTTTAATTAATTTTTTTTAAATTAATTTATATGACCTAGATAGAATAAAGTTCCAAGGCCATACTAGGCCTTATGCACTAGCCTTTTCCTCAATCATCAATGGCCAAGGCCTTGACTATTGATTTACCTGGAGTTTTGGGACCCTTAAGAGGATTTAAATCAAATAAAAATGAATTGGAATTAAGATAGGATACCCTAGTGTAAGTTCTTTATACCTTCCTTGGGAAGGTGACTATTGAGTTGGCTTTAGATATCCCTAATGGGTAGGAGCATGACCATGGTTAGGGTTAGTGACCTACCTTGAGTGGAAATGGAGTTCAGGATAGGCCTTGTTCCTTCTCTATAATGAGTTGACTATGAGATTTACCTTGGTTGGCCTATGAGACCATGCCTTAACTATGACATAGAGAGGGTTTTTCTACCCCTAAGAATGGCAATGGGCCCAGGAGTTCTAATTTGGGTCGGAGGACCCTAAGTGGGTGCCTCGATTTTTGGTGACCTAGGGGACCCCGGTGGGTTCTATAGTGATATATTGACCCCCTTTAGTGGTTTTTCCTTGGTATGGATAGAGATTATGTTTTGGGCATTCAGTCACCCCTGTATCTTTATTTTATTTATATTGGGACTTAGTAGAAACCCTCAGGGTGGTTTTATTTTTGGTATGGAAAACTCCCATAAGTGAAGTGTTTTATTATTTTCTACTATATGGCTAAGAAAACTCCCATAAGGGAGGTCTATGATACTTGTGGGTTATTACCTTGGATGATAAAACTCTAATAGGGGAGGTTTTTGTTACTATTTATGGGGATTTTATAGATAAAGAGTCAGGCTTGATCTAGTATACTGGGGTGGATCTTTATAGAATCAGTATTCATGTTTTGACACTTATAGGATATAATTGTGTTAATAGATTTCTTATAGGGGAGGTTTTTAGTACAAAAATGTATACCAAGGAGATCGAACTCTGTTTATTGGGAGGTGCAGTCACCATGATAAGATTTGATACACCCCAGCACTGGTTGGAGTAGGTATGGTCAATTGAAGTCATGGGCCTATGGATTAACACTAGTTGGTATATAATACATTGGTTGGAATGGTCCATGCGACATTCTCATATACATTATAGAATTGAGTTAAAGCAGGTATAATGGTAGTTTCAATTATTATGTTTAGTCGTTTATTATTTATTCTATGAATTTTATATGTGCTTATCATTGTATTTTCAATATTGTATAAGACCACATTGGTAGTTCCCTACTGAGTTTTTTACTCACACCCTTCTTGAGTGAACATGGAAATTGGGTACTTGAGTATCTCTACACATGTTATAGGTTCAGTTTTGGTAGAGGATAAGATTTCATGGTCGATTTGGGGAATCTCAAATAGGGTTTGGTGATCGGCATATGGTATAGATCAGAGTGGTGGTACATCCTTAGTGTTTCTTTATCTATATATGTGATCATCCCATAAGGTGGTTAGTCTTTTTATATGATTGTATTCTTCCACAACATTTTATTATTGATGGTTCTTTTTTATTTATTTACTTATATGTACTCTAATGGGTGTTTATATTGATGTTTTATGTTTAGATATTTATTTATTATTTTTCACTCTGATATTAGAGGTATGTTCTCCTCAAGGTACCTCCTTATACCCTCACTGTTATTTGATATCCTTTGATATATGGGGAGGCAAGCCTGAGGTAAGTAGCAATAATTATTCTAGACACTAATTAGTAGTTTGGGGCTACAAGATTTTACAAAGTTGCATCATAGTGTTGTTTTATTGTTTTTCTTAATATTTTTTAGGATGCCACATAGGAGATATAGAAATGTGTTGGAGCTTATGATGGAACTCAGACTGGTGCATCATGAACACCTTTCTCGGTGTAATTCCATGTTACCATGGGTACATTATTGATGTTTTTAGCTTATTTTATTACTTTTATTTTTATTTTAAACTAGAGTGATGCAAATGGGGTGTGGGATTTATGTTTTATAATCTATTTTATTTTTTTATATTGGACCATCAGTAAGAATCTAGTTATTATTTGGATCTTGGCCTATCGAGTTAATAGGTGTCTATTCATGCATCATTCTCAACACATAGGATCCATATGACATGTAAGGGTCTGCTAGTATGATTTTTATTTTTTAAGACTGAGTATTGGTTGTTTAAATTTTTAGTAATTACTCATATGTAATTTTTCCCATATAAGTACATTGTGTCATTCTAATCAATTGGTTTGAATCATATGCATGTATTTTTCTTCGAATGGCATTCCATATGGATCTATGATGAGGTTCATGATGATGATTAAACAGTCTCTATGCATAGGAGGTGCAGTGTCCCTAGTATAAAAATGCATACATTTGGATCCATCATGGTAAACCCCTTGTGGGTCATCAGTATTTAGGTTTAGTTATTCAAAGTGTTAGTACCAAATTATATGGTTTTTTCCTAGATAATTTGTAATGAAATTTTACTTAATTTTTTTAGTGGATATTATTTTCCCTTTGCGAGGATCATTTAAGATAATTTATATGGTTATGGAATTGGTGACCGTTGGGTTTTGATTCTTAAGGGAGAAGTACCATAGGTATATGATCAATGAGAATCAACACTTCTGGGTGGGTGGTTTGGAATTAGGTTCCTATTGGTTATATGTATATGAGACCCTTGAGTGAGTAGTTGGGTACAATGAATGTTCTGGGTTGTTTAATTTTGGTATATAGATGATTCTCTATGATTTTTTACCTTCTGTGAGTTTCCCTGGTATGGACCCTGGTGATTTTGGGATTTTAGGATAGGTGAGAGGACTTAATGACCATGGAATGTGACTTAGTGTTTTTATTAGTTAAAACATAGTATTTTTTATAAGTGAACCTCGTGAGGGGGGTTATCCCAATTTTATGTTGTCTTCAGATATGTAAAGAGAGGGTGGGTGATTTAATTTGGGATCAATTCATGGAATTTTCTATCAAGGTTATTGAATAGACATGGTTATGCCTAGTGGTTTTATGATAAAATCACCTTAATTACTATTTTGATGGTATTGATGCTGGTTTCAAAGGGCAGGACCATTAGATTACCTAGTGCTATTGACTTTAGATGAGATTTAGTATACAGTTAGATTGTCGGTAGACACTCATGACATGGAATGGCACCAGATTGTGGTTAAGTGTATAGTAGTCCTTAACATAAGAAAATATTGGTCTTTTGGATAATAATATATGAGAGGTACTTGTCTTGATGAATATATATTACATGGATCGTGTTTAGTGGTTTTTAGAATGTCATCCTAGTTTGATGATGTGTGACTTGTGGGGTTGTGAGATGGGTTAAGTGGACGAGTGGTATGGGAGCATACAACAACTTCTTTTAAATGGGATAGAGGTAGTGTGTGCTTGATATGTGTAATGATGTTGAGTTTTGAATCGATGATCAATCATGTGTGGGCTAAGTACTAATGTTTTTAATGAATTTTTTATAGTCTTGGTTTCCCGATGGTTATGATGAGTCATGGTAGAGGTGGGATTCTATAAATTGATTGAGTGTGGTGGAATGGTAGATCCATGAGTTGTTTATGGGTAGGTAATACCAGGGATGAAATGATTGTGGATCAATAGGACCAACACATGTGTGATAATGGAATCAGGGAGGTGGAACTTGAGTAGTGGAATAAGGTAATCCATATAGTGGGGAGTGAGCCATTTTCCATTTGAGGGTGTGAAACTCATTATGGATGAATTTAGGTGGATGCTGAATTCCCATAAGATGGGAATTGGTAATAAGTGATACCTCATGTTAAATATTAGGTGTGAATGAGATGGTTGTGTTAAGCCATTATGTGTGTTAGTTGATGTAGTGTGATCTGTGGAAGAATAGATTGTATACTAGAAGATTCATTAGTGTAGTGAGGCTAGCCTTTATATGGTCAAGTGGCGCTTGGATGTCAATGAACTGTAATATGAAATATCTAGTCCTATGTAAGTACCATGTTTGAGATTTGTATACAGTTTTGGATAGATTCAATGCATCTTCATCAGGCTTGGGGTAATTTTGTTGTGATCCAAAGGCTATTCATGAAATGAATCATGATTTGTGACATAGTACATGAGATGAACTAGTTTTGAGACATTTTTCAGTTGTTGAAACATTGTTTCATTGTATGATTTAGGGGGTTGTTTCGTTGCATGAATCATGGGGGGGACCTAGTTTTGTCTCATTTTTAGGGGTGAATCATGTGATAAAATTTCAATAAGGGGTACGTTAGGATGAAAGTAATGGTGAATTAAGGATAGTTAATGTCAT
This sequence comes from Viscum album, assembly GCA_963277665.1. Lineage (NCBI taxonomy): Eukaryota > Viridiplantae > Streptophyta > Magnoliopsida > Santalales > Viscaceae > Viscum > Viscum album. Next base: position 1,258,543,125 of record OY728128.1, read on the forward strand.
AGCTCAGAATATGAATAGGGTCATGTGTGTGCGTCATTAGTGGAAACATCAGGATAGAGGTAGGCATTTATTTTGAGGAATTATTGGTGTATATGATGAAGTTAGAAATGATAAGATAGAAATAATTTTGGGATCATCATGTGGAATGTGGTTTCTAGTTCATTTTACCTCTAGATGATGCGTTTTAGTAGGTGGTTCCAGTGGTGGGGAGAAACGTAGATCAGAATCGACTATTGTGTGCTAATTCATATGGTGAGAAGTATTATAGGTTGGATGGTCAATTAGATGAAGGTGTGGGGATGTCTTGGGATATATGAGCTCAGATAAGCATCATATCAGTGTTTTTTGGAAATTTGAGGGATGGATTATGTTTTGGTGGTTTAATCACCTAAAATTCAAGGGGTTTTGCGGAAGTGAATTTGGTGTTCAAGGATGGGACTCGGCCATTTGACCAGGAATTGGTGACCAATGTAGGTCAGATGATGTGTTTGGATAACCATTGGGACTTCTCAAGGATGATAAGTTTTATGGTATGGAGTTTGTGATGATCCATGTTGTTACAGGTTGGAAACTTTTCTTGGGAATTTGAATTTTTCTATTTGGTGGGTGGTTAACTTTGAGAACCAAGAATTGGAATGAGTTTTTAATGGTATAATCATTCATAAAGGGTTTTATTAGACATGTTTTAAGGTTTAGTGGATGATTTGAGGGTTCAAGTGAGTTTCGGGGGAGTGACCGGGGAGTTGGGCTATTGAAAAAGTGCAGTTATATGTGATTTATAGTTTGAATAGTTCATTCATGCCATGAACATGTTTCATGTGGTGTTTCAAAGAGTTTTTGGATGTGAAATAGAGTTATCTAAGTGCTTTAGGCCCATAGAACAAAAAATCACGTCATGACCATATGTGTCACACCAAGACACATTCCCATCAATTTTTCTAAAATTAAAAAGGGGGCTCACCCCCCCCCCCCATCATCATAAGGACATGGTGCATAGAGAGGGATCGATTATAGTTATCTCTCTTTACCTTATCATCTAATTTGGGTGGTTCTAGGTGAAATTCGATGGCACCATCGGGTTGGTTCTTCCTCCTCTCCTATTCCATATTTTTTTCCTTTAATTTACCCTAATTTTGGTCTGATTTCATTTAGGTTTTTTGATGATTTCCACTGGATCGTGGTGGAAATATCCCCATTCGAAGGGCCTTCCATGCATCCAAGCTAGAGGACATCCTGAGATGATGTGCACCTACCATCATTCATTATTTCATCAAAGGTATTCCATTCCATGGATTTTTCTTCAATTTTTCATTAAAACAAAATTTATTTAAGGATGTAATTGGTGTCATAGGTTGGAGATTTATCTTGATTTAGGTTCGAAGGTGTGTGGGAAATGTTCAGAATCTCGTTTCTCAAAGAACCACTGATTTTTAGATGATTTCTGAGTTTTGTTGGGTATTCAATTTTTAATTAAATGGTATAATTTATTATAATTGGTTATAATTTATTATGTGTTGATGTTGGGAATAAGTTAGGGGCTCATAATGGTTTGATAAGCTTGGATTTGTCTTGGTGCGTTAAGGAGTTAATTTCTAGCCTTGGAATTAAAAATAAGAAAGCATCATGGATGAGGTAAGTGATATCAGTAATAGACCTATGGATTTTATGCATTTGTTTATGACACATGGTATTTTTTTCTATTCCACTAGTGGAATTTCCCTAGTTAATTATAATTTTTTAATTTTTAATTATATTTATTAAATAAATTGATTTTTCCTTGATAGAATATAGTTCCAAGGCCACATTTGGCCTTTTGTACTGGACTTTCGCCTTGATCATTGATGTCCAAGCCCTCGACTATTGAATTTACTTGAGTGTTTTCACCCTTGTGAGGAGTGAAATCAAATAAAAATGAATTGGATGTGAGATATGAGGCCCTAGTGTAAGTGAATTAAACCTTACTTTAGAAGGTAAGTGTTGAATTGTCTTTAGTTGGACCTAGTGGGTTGTAGCATGGACATTGGTTGGGTGGGTGATCAATATTGAATGGTCATGGTGTTCAAGATGATCATTGTTCCTTATTGGTAGTGGGTTTCCTGTGAGGTGTACCTTGGTTGGCCTATGAGGCCACACCTTGACTTTGACATAGTGAGGGTTGTGCTACCCCTAGGAAAAGGCATGGACTCAGATTTTATAAATTGAAAAGAAGGACCCTAAGTGGGTGCCCTAGTTTTTGGTAACTTAGGGGACCCCAGAAGGTTTCCCAGTGATGTATTGACCCCCTTGAGAGGGTGTTCATTGGTATGGATGGAGATGATGTCTTGGAATTTCAACTACCCCAAGTTATTTATTTTATTTATGTTGGGGATTGGTGTATTACCTCAGAGAGATTTTATTTTAGGCATGTAAAATGACTATAGGTGTGGTTTTTTATTATTCATTACAATCTGATTAAGAAAACTCTCATGGGGAGTCTGTGATACTTTTGGGTTATGCCATTGGTTGAGAAAACTTTCATAGGGGAGGTCTACATTACTATCGGTGGGGATACCATGGATATGGATTTTGGGTTGATCTATTATACTAGGATGGATTTATAGGATCATTACACAAGTTTGTGATAGTTACAAACTATGACCAAACTGAGAAAACTCTCATAGTGGGGTTTGTGGTACTATATTGTATATCAGGGATACTCGGGTCTATTTAATGGGATGCACGGTCATAATGATGTGCTCAGAGACACCCTGAAACTAGCCAAAGTAGTTATGTTCAATTGGGTTTATAGACCTAAGGATGTAGGACCCTGGGACACCCAGAGAGGGGAGGGGTGAATCAGGGTGGCAACTTTTTCTTCTTTTAGTTGTGGATCTTGTTCCCACGTTGGTAGGAACTACTTAAACCTGTATGATGGATATAAACAGCAATTAAACATTCACATGCAGAGAGATGACACAGCTATTTTTACTTGGTTCACCACTAAGGGCTACGTCCAAGGAGCATACGCCGATAGGTTGTCGGTCGTACCTAAATCCACTATGCTTCACTAGCTGCGGATTACAAATGTTCGGGTACAGACACTCTGTCCTAGGCTCACTGCCTTTACAATTGTTCAGGGATAGCTCACTACGTCCCTCGGGTCACTCCCATTAACTCCCCCTGGCTCACTGCCGTTGGTGAAGTCTCACTCAGTTTATAGACGTGAAGGTCTCTTCAATAGGTGTGCATTGAAGTTATTCGTCTCCTGTTCAGCATGAGACATTGCTTGCATCAGGGTTCAGATTTGATGCTCCTTTTAGTTCAGTCCTTCTTCTTTATTGCAATGAGTGAATGCACTAGATCCCCTTGTCTTCGTTTTCCTGAATCACAATCACTGATGTGATTGCTTACTTAATGAAGCTCAGCTTACTCGGTGTTGTTAGAATCAGTTCTCCATGTATGCATGAGATCATGCATGTATTATTTAGATTTCTTCTTCAATCTCACTTTGCACCAGAAGTATCAGGCAATATTTCAGCTCTTGTGCAGCTCTAGAAAGGTGGGCATACTTTAACAATATCTGGATCTTCTTTTCAAGCCCAGCGCGCAAGTCTCCCCCGGCGTGCAAGTATAAACTGGCGTGCAAGTGTCACAAAAGCACCTGTGCGACTCTGCCTTCTTGAACTTTAAACCTGCGTGACTCACTTCCTTTCTCTCCCAAATTACCTAGGGCGTGCAACCATAAATCGGCGCGCAATCACCACTTGCGAAGCTCAACCACCTACGCGACGAGAGCTCGAACAATCTCTAAGTATTGAGCTCCGTGAGAAATGAGGAGGGGTGGTCCAGTATTTATAGGCAAACTGGACCCCCTGCGCAGCGGCGCGCAAGTCATCCATCGGCGCGCAAGTCTCGGCCCCTGCTAGGCACTTGCGCGATCAACATCCAAACTTGCGCGAACATCTTTCCTTTACCAAATTTGGATCTTCTGATCTCGAAAAACCATAGGCACGCAAGTTATAATGCATTCAAGGCGTCGGCACGCAAGTCTCTTCTCGGCACATAATTCACCTGTGCGACCTCACCAAAACCTGCGCGACCCTTATCCCTTTGCCATATTTTGATGCTCTGATCTTCAAAAACATATGGCGCGCAAGTGTCCTATCCTCCAAGAGTATGGCGTGCAAGTCCCTTTGCCAAAATCACTCTTCTTCATTTGTTGATTTTGAGGCCCTGAAATTTGGCACACTGGAAAACGGTGCCACCTTGTATCTGCTCTTTTTGTACTGCCTCCAGATCATCCATTCATCTGTCGATGTTCTTGAATCAAACATAGATCATTGAACACAACTCTTGAACTCGACATATCACCATGGAATCTCCTTTGTCAACAAATTTTTATGTCATTTGTTTTCTTTGTCGACAAGAACGATCACCTCAACAGCACTTCTTCTTGGTGATCTGTATCCTTCAGCAACTCTTTTTCTTTTATCACAAACTCCACTATTGTGATATGTATTCTTTCAAGGAACAGCTTTAGTACCATCATCTTCTATGAAAATGTGATGTGCATGGCCATTTCATAAGTCAACTCATTGGCACATTGCCTCCTTCATCAACCGTCATGATCAACTTCATGCAAACCATGTGATTCAATCCGTCAAGAAGTCTCTATCATGGTTCTCACGCAATCATGAGTAATTGCATGGTCTTCATCAAAACCCATTGTTCTCATGAAATAATGAGGAATTGCATGGTCTTCATCCAAAAACACCATCCTGCTTTAATCATCCTTGGATGGATTACTCCTCACATTCTTCATTGTTGTAAACAATGTATCACCTTTGACACATGTTCTTTGAACTTACAATCAGCGCAACAATCGTCTGAATCACTACTCCTCTACTTCATCGGAGTACTTCATGATCTCCTTCATTGTGAGCTTCCATTCCTCCATTTTATTGGAGTACATCTTGATCTCTTTCATTTTGATATTCCATTGACAACTATTGACAACAAATACAAACCTATACACAAAGTGGTTCCAACAATCTCCCCCTTTGTATTTTGTTGTCAATACCTTATACAACTTCTGAAATGAATTTGTCAATGTCAAAATGAGAATCTTCTATTCAATCAACTTTTCTTTTCAAATGTTCATTTCACTTTCTCTCCCCCTTATTGATAAGAAATACAAAGCACATGGTAGGGAGGGTATCAATCCACACTTAAGAAATGTTTCATTAATCATTTAACTCTAAGTCTACTTGAGCAATGCTCGATGTAGAAAACGAGAGGATTTGATTAAGTCAACAAGGCTGTCCATTATCCACAGATCATGATACCAACATGAGATGATAACTCATGTATCCTGTCTTCAGGGGTTTACCACATTAATTCTAGGTAGAATAAGATCAACTATGATAGAGAATAATCAACCTGAAACTCCTTCTCCATTGGCGTTTTCTTCAAGAAATTCACAGAGTGACTGCTTTTGAGTCCATCTGGAGTTGATATTGATTGAAACAGTGATTATGGAAGCTTATTCATTCTTCTCCCCCCCAAGGGAAACACTCCTCATCATCTTCATCAAGAGTGATACTTCATCATCATAATCTTTAATAATCGATTGAAGAATACACTAAGGATGGAATCTTCTTTATCTTGGCTATCAAGAGTTGACAGCATTCACTACTTCTCAGGTTCTCCCCCTGAGAGCATACTTCAACTTCAATTCCCTGCATTATTAGCACAAATACAATACACAAATGATTACGGGAATAAGGTGGTTCCTCCTTGCATCATCAATAAGACCTGCATGGTAGAGGTTCTTTTCTCAACCATGTTCCTCTGTTCACTCCAGTCTTCATGATTGCACATTTTAATATATGTTCTGACATCTTTTGGTGTGGCATGGCTCTGTTCACATTCACTTCTTCTTTGGGCGAAGAATTATTCTGCCTAATAGCCATCATGAATGATACATTCTTACTCCTCTTAAGGACTGCTTCTTGCTCTGGTATTAAGGTTAGGCAACCTTTTGCAATGTGACCAGATTTCTTGCATCTCTCACACAGAAATTCTTTGACACGAGTGTTTATCTTTTTTTGCAATCTCTCATGCATTGTGTCTTCATCATGTGGAAGTTTTCCTTTTCCTTTGTCACCAGCCTTGGCCTTTTCATCTTCAAGTTTCCTCATTCTTTTCAAATCATTGGGCCAGATGACCAATATGTCATTTGGAACTATTGCAGCTAGTTTGGGTCCTCCACATGGGTTCATCTGAGTTTCATCCCCTTTATTGTTACTTTTGGATGAATGACCCTTCAATTTCATGGATCTAAAATCCTGGGTCTTCTCAGCTTGCCTACTTGATATCTTCTTGGGGAGGTGTGTGTTCGCCATATTCTTCTGATTTATTCCCAAGGTACTTTCTTCATACTTAGATGGCTTGTGTGGTCTTTTGTTCTTATCATCTCTAAATATTTGTTGACCTAGGCATGCACCATTCTTGTGACCACTGCCATTGCATACATCACATATGTTATCAAGCATTCCAAATTTGTTTGTTGTAAACAGATGCTTCTGGACCTGCAGATGTTGATTCTTCTTCTCTGGCTTCCTTACCTTTGATATAGGCTCTCCCTGTGCTTTTACATGTAAGGTATTATAAAAATAATCCAGTGCACAGTGCCCAAATCTGTTGCAGCACCAACATTGGCCCACAAACCTTTTCTTCTTTGTTTCTTTTGTATGAGGTTGTAGGGCGATCTTCATAATCTTTAGTGCTCTGTTGGAGGATCCAACTTCCTCCTTTTTGTTCTCATCCACCCTAGTCATGGTGGTAGGTTTCTTTTTCTCACCTTTCCTCATCCATACTTGTTTAGAACTTTTCTTCCATCCTGCACTGATTGTAGGAGTGTATTTAGAAATATGAGTACAAGATGGTTTGGATGGTACCTTCACTTTCTCAGTTGCTTGTGATAGATCAATGAGTGAAGTCATGATCTTCTTATCACATGTTGGGGGTCTTTTAACAATAGAATCCTCCATTGAGCATTGAGTGCCAGCAGCAACTGATTCTTGATGTGGATAATCAAGAGTTGTCATAATCTTCTTATCACATGTTGGAGGCATTTCAGCTTTAGACTCCTCCAACAAACATTGAGTTCCAACAGCAACTGATTCCTTCCTTTGTGAAGACTCAATATGTGTCTTCTTAAGATTGGTCACCTGATCTTCCATTTCCAGACACTTCATATTGAGGATGAATCTATGGTCTTCAATCATAGTTATCTTTTCTTCACAAGCCTTCTTCACCCTTTCAACTTCTTCTTCATGCATCTTCACTTTGTTTTGTAACAATGAGTCAAGCTCCCTAAATTTAATAGAAGTTTCTTCCAAACAAAAATTCTTGACTTCATTGCTCTTCTTCAGCTCAGCTTCCAGTGCATGGATCTTTTCTTTTAGAGTCTTATTGACTACCTTGTTGTCTTCAAAGACTTTAAGCTGTTTGGTGAGCTTCATACATTCCAAAACATTTCTTTCCAACCCCTTTTCCATATTTTCAGATTCTCTTTCTAGTCGAGTGATCTCAACCTGTATAGATTGGAATAGGCTACAAATAATAGCAACCCTTTCTTCAGGAATATCATGCTGATATGTTTTGAGTTTTTACTGAAAGCTTGAATTAGTGGTTTCATCCTTTCCTCTGGAAGAATTCTGAGCCACCTACTCGATACTTTCCAAGCCTGATGTTTCTTCATTATTGGAATGGCATGGAGAACAAGACATTGCATCTTCTTTGGATGTGAGGGACTTCTTCAACTGCTTCTTTTCTTTCTTTTTCCTGTTTGTCATGGTCTTCCAAGATGTAGATTTCTGCTCAGAAATGACTGCGTCATTATCAAGACTGCTCTTCATTGTTGACTTTAGGAAAGTAACTCAAATCCTCTTCTCAATAGAATTACTGGAGAATATCCAACATACATTAACCTGCCTCTGATACCACTTGTAGGACCCTGGGACACCCTGAGAGGGGAGGGGTGAATCAGGGTGGTAACTTTTTCTTCTTTTAGTTGTGGATATTGTTCCCACGTTGGTAGGAACTACTTAAACCTGTATGATGGATATAAACAGCAATTAAACATTCACATGCAGATAGATGACACGGCTATTTTTACTTGGTTCACCACTAAGGGCTACGTCCAAGGAGCATACGCCGACAGGTTGTCAGTCGTACCTAAATCCACTATGCTTCACTAGCTGCGGATTACAAATGTTCGGGTACAGACACTCTGTCATAGGCTCACTGCCTTTACAATTGTTCAAGGATAGCTCACTACGTCCCTCGGGTCACTCCCGTTGACTCCCCCTGGCTCACTGCCGTTGGTGAAGTCTCACTCAGTTTATAGACATGAAGGTCTCTTCAATAGGTGTTCATTGAAGTTCTTTGTCTCCTGTTCAGCATGAGACATTGCTTGCATCAGGGTTCAGATTTGATGCTCCTTTTAGTTAAGTCCTTCTTCTTTAGTACAATGAATTAATGCACTAGATCCCCTAGTCTTCATTTTCCTGAATCACAATCACTGATGTGATTGCTTACTTAATGAAGCTCAGCTTACTCAGCGTTGTCAGAATCAATTCTCCATGTATGCATGAGATCATGCATGTATCATTTAGATTTCTTCTTCAATCTCACTTTGAACCAGAAGTATCAGGCAATATTTCAGCTCTTGTGCAGCTCCAGAAAGGAGGGAGTGCTTTAACAATATCTGGCTCTTCTTTTCAATCCCGGCGCACAATTCTCCCCCGGCGCGCAAGTCTTAGGCGCGCAAGTATAAACTGGCGTTCAAGTTTCACAAAAGCACCTGCGTGACTCTGCCTTCTTGAACTTTAAACCTGCACGACTCACTTCCTTTCTCGCCCAAATTACCTAGGGCACGCAACCATAAATCAGCGCACAATCACCACTTGCGCGGTTCAACCACCTGCGTGACGAGAGCTCGAACAATCTCTAAGTCTTGAGCTCCGTGAGAAATGAGGAGGGGTGGTCCAGTATTTATAGGCAAACTGGACCCCCTGTGCGGCGGCACGCAAGTCATCCATCGGCACGCAAGTCTCGGCCCCTACTAGGCACTTGCGTGATCAACATCCAAACTTGCGCGAACATCTTGCCTTTGCCAAATTTGGATCTTCTGATCTCGAAAAACCATAGGCGCGCAAGTTATAATGCATTCAAGGCGTCAGCGCGCAAGTCTCTTTCCGGCACATAATTCACCTGCGCGACCTCACCAAAACTTGCGTGACCCTTATCCCTTTTCCATATTTTGATGCTCTGGTCTTCAAAAACATATGGCGTGCAAGTTTCCTATCCTCCAAGAGTATGGCGCGCAAGTCCCTTTTCCAAAATCACTCTTCTTCATTTGTTGATTTTGAGGCCCTGAAATTTGGCAAACACTGGAAAACGGCACCAACTTGTATCTGCTCTTTTTGTACTGCCTCCAAATCATCCATTCCTCTGTCGATGTTCTTGAATCAAACATATATCATTGACCACAACTCTTGAACTTGACATATCACCATGGAATCTCCTTTTTCAACAAATTTTTATGTCGTTTGTTTGTTTTGTCGACAAGCATGATCACCTCAACAGCACTTCTTCTTGGTGATCTGTATCCTTCAGCAACTCTTTTTCTTTTATCACAAACTCCACTATTGTGATATGTATTCTTTGAAGGAACATCTTTAGTACCATCATCTTCTATGACAATGTGATGTGCATGGCCATTTCATAAGTCAACTCATTGGCACATTGCCTCCTTCATCAACCGTCATGATCAACTTCATGCAAACCATGTGATTCAATCCGTCAAGAAGTCTCTATCATGGTTCTCACGCAATCATGAGTAATTGCATGGTCTTCATCAAAACCCATTATTCTCATGTAATAATGATGAATTGCATGGTCTTCATCCAAAAACATCATCCTGCTTTAATCATCCTTGGATGGATTACTCCTCACATTCTTCATTTTTGTAAACAATGTATCACCTTTGACACATGTTCTTTGAACTTACAATTAGCGCAACAATCGTCTGAATCACTACTCCTCTACTTCATCGGAGTACTTCATGATCTCCTTCATTGTGAGCTTCCATTACTCCATTTTAGTGGAGTACTTCTTGATCTCTTTCATTTTGATATTCCATTGACAATTATTGACAACAAATAAAAACCTATACACAAAGTAGTTCCAACAAAGGAGTGATACTAGTTGTTATATGATACATGGTTTATCACGGTTCACACGATATGCTCAAGGAAATTCTGACATCGGGCCTAAGCAAGTATTCTGGCAGTTACAGTTATTATTTTTAGAATATTATTATTTATTCTAAGCATGTAACATGCACATATCACTGCATTTTTTGTATATTAAGGGACTTTATTAGTGGTTTCCTACTGATTTTTGTACTCACACCCTACTCAGGTAGCCATGAAACTTAGGTACTCGAGCATTGTACACTTTTTTTAGGTCCAGGTTGGGTTGGGGTCTAGATTACATGGTCAACCTAGGGAAGGTGGGATTGGGTTTGGAGATCAGGATGGGGTATGGCCCAGAGCGTTAGTGGATCCTCAATGTATTTTTTTTTTATCTATATATGTGATCAACCTAGTAGGTGATTAGTCTTATTATATGATTGTATTCTTCCGCATCATTTTATAATTGATGATTCTTGTTTATTTATTTTCTTTCACTTGCTCTAATGGGTGTTTCTATTAATGGTTGATGTTTGGTTATTTATTTATGATCACACACTCTGATATATTAAATATAGTCTCCCCACAGTGCCTCCTTAGACCCCTACTACTAGTCGACGACCTTTATAATACGGGGAGGCTCACCTGAGTTAAGTAGATACCATCGATATGGACATTTATTAATGGTCTAGGGTGGAAAGATGTTATAGTCCATGATCGGGCCACAATATTTTGGCTTGGGTAGGCCTGAAATCCCAACCCATAGGGTTTTCTAAGAATCTCGGCCTAGATCAAGCTCGAGAAAACCTAAAAATTATCAGAAAACTTGTAGAATAAGTGATTTGAATTCCCTACCATTTTCTTACAAGGTTGAGTGTGTGATTACTATTCTAGGAATTTATCCTATTATATTTATATGATATCAATAATTATATGTCTATTTAATAAAAAATATTATATTGGTAATTTTAATATATATATATATATATATATATATATTACTTTGATATTAAAGGAATGATCGACCTAGGCTAGTGGCCTAGCCTGACAAACTAGACCCAACCCGAAGAATCAGGTCGGCCAAAGGTTGGGCCTAATCCAAACTACAGAACTATTTGGGATAGACTATCCTAGACCAAATAATGCCTTATAATCTAACATTTTTAGGTTCAATCCTATCCCATATTATCTTGAACGGGATTGGGATGATCTGAATCAGGCTATTTTTACACTCTTGACTACCAAATTTAAATGCACTAGCTAGAATTGATGTCCTAAATACATTTTTAAATAATAATTTTTTAGAAATGTTAAAAACACACATAAATCATATAATACCAGTAGAATCTAAGGATATAAATCCTAAAAAAATAAAATAATTGGGTATAATTGAAAACCCCGTTATGAAGGTGTGTCTTCCAGAAGAAACATGTAATTTTACTATTCTTGGAAAAAAACACATTACGGGGATCATAAAGAAAACCCATATTCTATATAAAACCTTAAATGTTTTGAATATAATGAAATATATTTTAATTATTCTACTATAAGTGATATATTAAATCAAACTAAACTTTAAATTTTTGATGAAATGTTTTCCTATTATGTGCTGCATGATATCAGGAATGAAGATCTCTAACCAAGGTCTGTTATGGAATATTAAAAAAACTTGATTAAAATAAATATAAATATATAATGAAAGTTGAATTAAATTCACTTTTAAGTGAAGAGACTTTGGATATATCAAGATCACTTAAGAATTTATGAATACTGTTAGATAATAAATGGTTTTTTATATGTAAACATAACAATAAAAATGATATTATAAGATACAAATCTTGCCTAATCACATAAGGTATTTCCCAAAGACCCAAAATTGATTATGAGGATATATATTATCTTGTTATGGATTATATCAATTTTTGGTCTAATAATACTTACAATAACTAAAAAGGATAATATGCATCTTATGGATATTTTTACATCTTATTTATATATGTCACTTGAGAGTAGTATATATATGAGAATACCTTGAGGATTCAAAATACCTGAAGCATCGAAATAAAAACTCAAAGTCCTAATGTGTTTTTTAGGATCATAATATGATCAATATAGTAGAATAAATTCGTATATATATGCCTGATCTATCATCAAAAAAACAATATGCAAGGGATAAAAAACAATAAACATGCCTAAAATGTTTCAAGTTTTATGCCCAATGAGTTCGTAGGAGTTTTCTTGAGTGTAATATCCTCGTGATAGCTAATAGAATCTTGTATATATAGGTATGAAACTAGACAATAAAATACTCATTCATAATGGAGGAAATATGAACTTAAAAAGTGTTATAACACCTTCACTTTGATGATAAATGGAGAACTAGGCATGAAAAGAGTTTTAAATATGGATTAATGGTGTCACATATCTTTAACAGTATGATCACATCCCTTTATATAGTATCCCTTCATTAAATGGATATATTTGAGGTTCAGTTATCATCACATGGTAGACAACATGTGTTACCCATGTGGCACTCCTATTGAGAATACAACCATTTGAAAATTTCAAAGGATTTTTCATTTCAAAAATGAATCAACCTTTTGGTTTATAACCCAAGGAAACCATGTGGGAGACATGAAAAGATCCATGCAATAACACCCCATATCATAATCCCATAATACACTATGATAGAGGTTTATAGTGGAATCCCCAACCTCTAAAGATATGGATATATCATAATATATGATATACATCACATGAATATTATATCCTTTGACTTAAGGGATGTCATATAATATGATATCCCTATTTTAGTGCATTTTTAACAATATCTTACTTGCACTCAAATATAATAATATCATTATGAAAAACTTTAAAACTCTTTTTGAATCCATATAAACACTTTTGGATATAGTTTACCAAACTCTATTCATTTTTAAATAAATTCTTTGTCCAAAATTTAATATTTATTCAATGGACTAACTGTGTGACCCAATAGACCTTTATACATTAAAAAAATATTAAATCCTGATTTTATAGATATAATCAAAGATCGTCCTCTAGGAAATCATCAATGTTACTCAAGCTACAAATGGGTCTGATGTGATCTCGATCAAACATACCAATATATACTTATTAACATTTCCATTACAATATGTATCATATAAATCATATGTATACCTATAGATTTATTTTCTCTATTATATCAAGTGACCTATATACATAGAATATGTTAATGAAGTATAATCTGTGACATATATTCATGATTCTCTAAAATAGACTGGCCATTTTGATGAATAAATCACATTCCATTCATCTAGTAGATGGGCATATCACATATCCCTCATCTAAGTAGATGATCAAATCATGTGTCAGTAAACTAATCATGGCCATAAATTTATTATCTATAATTAAAAAAATAGACTTGATGCCTTTTCTCTTTATAGGGGTGTAAAAATCTCATCTCAGTTGAGCTCCAACCAATGACATGATTAGGAGAATTCCCAACCAACCCCTGATTATCTGTGCCTCCATGCTTGTGTGAGAATGGTATCACAGTATGAAATTTATCATTCTTGGTATATCACCAAACCTAGGTAATGGATTAATAATAATCATACACCCCTAAGTATATCAATGACCATATGAAATTCCATGTGATATACTTTGGTGGGTAAATTCAGATAATAAGTCTCACATAATTGCCTCGTGAGTCTATATATTCTTTGTATCTCATATAAAACTCAGGTATAATATTCTACTCATGTTAATATTAACATATCATCATAGCCCATAATACTCTATGATGATCGTTGATTAGGGATATCTCAAATATATACTTTGAGGGGTTAATTATCATTTCACTTCACATAAAATATGCAGCCAACAAGAAATAATGATAAAGTTGAGATTACCTTTAGTATAATATGATGAATTTTTTTTCTTTAAACTTAATTAATATTACTTAAAAAAACCATACATAAGACCCTATTTAACAATAATATATAAAATACATCTGAATCATCCTTATGTTTTCTATACTTTTAGGGGTTTTATTAAACTCATTATATCTCAATCTGATTCCTACCACATCTTTATGTGACCACCTAATAAAACCCTCCCACTAAACTCTTTAGTGGATAAAATATATAATGTAAGCTAGTTCAAATAATGGTGATACTTTGGAATCATATTTCTAATGTTAAACTCCATAAATTTATTGAAAATCCTTAACTCTGCAACATCAACTATTATAATGTTAATAACTTTATATATATTCTTATAACTCTTTCTATGATCATCATCATCATTCTTGGAACCCTTTCCATCAATATTTTCCTTGAAATCATTTGAAAACTAATATAACCATTTACATTAATCTTGTATAATCATACCCTAAACATATTTGGATATAAAATAGCATTCACTTTGTTATGGTAACTAAATATAACTCATTACATTTCTCTTTAGTGTTATAACCTATAATCTTTTAGGATATTAAGTTAAATACACTTAGAATTTTGAATAGAATAATATTTTAATAATTATCATTGAAATTATATAAGTTCAAACATACTTCCACTAACCTCTTAAACATTATATTCTTCTCATAATAGAATACTAAGATACAAAAACTCCTTTGTGTTAAAAACATAATTACTCTTAGTATTTATATTTAAAAAAACAATTTTCCATATCATATATATAATTCTATGTATTTAGATCATTTTATTCTAAAAAAACTTTATTCTTTAAAATATTTCACTTTTGGGTAACAGGAACACCTTCTCCCATTTTATAACAAATATCTAGACAGACACTTTTATCCTAAATAAAATGTTTTTATCCTTGCCTCTTTTTCAAACATTTTATAAAATCCAAATAATTATAAAACATTTTAATCATCTCATATTGTTCATATTAACTCTTTATTAGTAAAAAACTTATCTTATCATATAAAGGAAATAATATAACTTTGAAAATACTTTATGAAGATTCATATAATCTTGATATATTCATTTACATTCAAATCATTGATATATAAACTCTTTGTTTCATCACTTGAATCTAACCAACAATCTATATTAATTATTCCCTTTATTTTCAACTCCTTTATATTAAAAACATTTTTAAAGTATACATTTATTATCATATACCCTTTAAATACAAAGAATTAATTTTTATAACACTAATACTTAACATGGATATTCAATGGAATTCTTAAAAATCCTTCACATATTCTAAACAAAATATCCTATGGAATCATTACACTTATTTATTGATAACAACTTTAGGTTTCAATGACCTAAACTAGATTCTAGAAGAAACATTGTTAGACTATTAAAATAATTTTTCATCTTTTGGTTTAAACTTTTACCCACTTGTAATACCAATATAGAACCGTAACCTAGAAATCATATTCCTAGTTCAGCATTCCTCAACACTCTGGGGAAATAGGGTAAAAATTTACTAAACTCAATCACATTTTAAAAATATTTCCAACTGAATTAATTTCAAAACTTAAACAAGACTTAAGAAAACCTCCATTCTCAACTATTCATTGGCATACCCAATATTAGTGAGTATATGAGTGGAGGATAAAATTATTTTAGTCATTTTTTATCTAATTTCATATCCATTTAGTGATCTAAGATCCATATTTCACTATGTAATGAGTATACATTTTCATTTCTCTCACCACTTAGTTATTTATATAAGAAAAAATCCTAATCATATCATATATGACTCTTAAATATTTGATTGGATATCTCTTTATTCAAATACATTTTATGAATAAAATCAAATATATTCCTTTGGTAACTTTTATTAGGGTCTCCCAATTAATTTTATCCAAAAATATATAATAATGGGAACCTAATCCTATTAAGTCCACTCAATACATTCTTTCTATACATAAGATAATCTAGGGTCACCCAACTTTGGAATGAATTAACCTGTTGGATAATACAGGTCTTAAAATATTTTACTTTGGATTGAATCTTTCACTTAGTATTTGAGGGTTTTTCTTTTAAAATTATAAAAATATTGTGTTATTTTATAACCTTTACAAGTATTTGTTATTATATTTTTTTATTTTGGAATCATATTCCTTCAAAAAATCAATATGTTCAAACCATATTGATGTGTAATGCTTTACAAAACTCACAATTTGTACTACTCTTCCAAAAAATAGAAGATAAACTTATTTAAAAATATCCAAATTCATCATATGCATAAGGTATATAAAATTATTATGAAAATTTTTATAATTGTATAAAATTAGAAATCCATGTATAAGTAATCATAGAGACATGGATAGCCAATCCTCACCATTATAGAACAAATCAAAAGCCTTCAAGCTAGTGGAAAGTATGATCTAGTGTCCCTCTACACAGAGATACATTAATCAAGAGAGATTACAATTAATTATAACCCTAATACCTTATATATATATATATATATATATATATATATATTCAACAACTAAATTCAAGATAATAAATTTAATTACAATACCTTTAAACCAAATTCTATTGTGTTGTATTTTTTCAATAAGTATGAAGTACATATTTATAAAATCAATATGGGATGAATAAGAAAATATTGGAAGTGTATTAGAGTTTCTAATAATTTTAATGAGAAGATAGAATAATGTTCCAAGAAATGTGTCACTTTATGTTGATAACATTACATCATTATATGAGGATTGAAGAAAAACATAAATCATGTTAGTATAAAATAGTTCCACTCTATTTATGTGTAAGAGAAAGTGAATTTATCGACATTAATCATTTGATAAAGGAACATTATTCTATTGGTTATTATTAAAGAAAAATTCATTTGGTAAAGTGGATTAAATATGCTACTACATAATATTTAGTGTGGTGAATATATTTTTACATATATGAAGGAGTTGAAGAATTTTTATTCTATGGATTTTGGTTATTGATGAATTTTATACCTCTTTGGAGATGTTATAAATTTCATTTATAAAGTTACATCCTTATTGTTATCAAGTTTTAAGAATAATTTAACTTATGGAAACATACTTGGATGATGTTTGAAATGTTAAATTTTGTTGAAGTAGTGTATTTTATATTAGAGTACTCTAATAATTTTTTTTTCTACATTATATTTGGAATTATGTAAGAGTTTATTTGAAGGTATTAAAAAGTATATTGAAGCGATTAAAGGTGTTTGAGAATATTTGAGGAATATAGAGATGGGTCTATAAATTTTAGTAGTAGGTTTTTGGAAATCAGTCAAAAAACTTGATACATAATATATATTTCTCAGACACTAAAATCTAGAAAAGGCATGAATAAGCTTCCCATTATGTGTAAGATATTTGATGAATTTGTAGTTTTTTTGAGTTTATAAAAAAAACATAGAACCACCATGAGGTTTGTAATATATTCTTAAAATAATAATTTCGCAAATACTACAGATCCATTATGATGCATAATATATATGGAATGTTATGTAAGTATATTTACTCTTAAAAAAGTGTAAAATTACAAAGTCATGAGATGCATAATATATTTGGATCATGTGTAAGTTTTTTATAATGATGAATAATATATTCAATATGTTACATAATATATTTTCTTTGATATAAATATGGAAAAGGCATATACATGGGATGATACATAAAATATTTAATTTTGTATAAGTTTTTTGTTTGAAATATAAGAATAAATATGCCAAAGGTAAAAACCTTACTCGATGCATAAGATAAATAAAATATTATATATAAATAACCATATGAGTAAATATGGTAAGGGAAAAAATATATTTATATGTGTAATATATTTATTATGTTATGTAATATTTATCAGTAAGGAAAATTATAAGAAGATGGAGATTTTAAAAGGTTAATAGTGAACACTCGATACTTCATCCTATTGCAGACCTTGAGTATTGAAGAGGGGGAGAGAGACATACAGAGAGAGACAGATAGAGAGAGGTGAATTTTTAATCAAATTCCATATTATGCATGTTGAATAATTAAAGATAACCATTTATGTTCTAAATGATTGATCTCATGCGTTGTATATCATATATTAATCATTATTTAATCTAAAGAAGAAAGATGAAGTTCCCAGGATATGATATTCTTATATCATACAAGTTTTAATAATATTGAGGTATCACATAAAATGGTTTTACTATTAGTAAATAGATCATAACCATTAGATTATACTAAAGAGACTCAATTTATACCATTTATCACTTCAAGAGGTGCGGGATGATTACCTATATTCTATAAAGAAAGGCTTGGTTAGTTCCATAGCATGAACTTCAAGTTGGGGGGTCACATTTTACATGGTTGGTTACCGGAATATGAGTCCAAAGATATAACCTTGCTTGAACTTTTCTTGATAATAAAAGAGGATTTTTTTGCACACAGGATAAATAACTAGCATACACTGGGGATGTAGTCATTTGTCATAGAGTAAGATCTCATTAATAAAATTTGGTGTCCTTTGTTGTGTGTTTTTATATTTATCATTACATACATGCAAACCAAATAATAGAAAGAGTGAGAGATCCATTCACTGAATAAGTGTAAATGTAAATAAGATATGAAGTTTTAATTACTAATAAGTCACCAACACTAAGTCAACCCCCCTAAATATTGGTCATATCCAAAGTGATCCTAAAAAAATAAAATACATGGTAGAAGAAAAATAAATCCATTATAATAAAGTATCTCCTTAGATGCATGAATGATAACTTAGTAGTAGTTTAACTTTAAACAAAAGAATATATCACCATTTATAATATAATCAATTTATATTTATGAATAAGGTAGAGAATAACTTCTAGATAAATGAATAATTCATATAATTAAAACATGAGATAAACATTTATGAACAAATCATAAATAAATCTAAAAATAAACTCTTCTAAAATTTATCTAACCTTAAAGAAATTTCATAATTTTGAATATAAGAACTTTATATTTATTTCCTAATATGAAATCTATCATATTATTAATTATATGTAATTTTACTAAATATATGATATTATGTGAAATATAAACATTTTATATTTCAATTTTTATTATATAAATTACATACATGATCCAAATATCAAAAATTAATTATTTAAACCTTGATCAAATAAATTATCAAAATTCATTTTGATGTGATTTAAATAATTTTCTCAAATAAAGCCTTAATTTGAACTATTGAAATTAAATATTATGAAAAATTAAAAATATTAAATATAAATATCTTTATATTTATTCTTATTTTATAATTTATTATAAATGGTCGTGGATTGAGAATTATAAATTACAAAAAAAAATCTATTAATGCCTACGAAGTACTTGGGGAGTCTCAAACTTGAGACCTCCCCAAGACCCCAAAAAGACGTAACCAATAGGCTGTGCCCCTAGGGGGAATTTATAATTTATAAAAACTTTATAAATAACACTTATAATTTTAATATAAACACTTTATATCTAAATTATAAGTCATTCCATATAAGGTCCACTAATATAATATACATCATATTCATATTAAATCCAAAACTATTTCATCTCATGCAATATTTATTATCTTATGTTTTATTCCTCTATAAATTATTTAAAATATATAAGTATTAAGTTATCTATTATATTAATCCATACATAATATTATAATTATTTAAACAATTTATATATATGAATATTTAAAAGGAATAAACAAATAAATATGTATTTCATTAATTTCCTAGACATGAGATATTAATATGAACATTTCATATTTAATTTAGGTATGAAAACCACCTATTTATAATGTTTAACAATTATCATTTATAAAAAATTAATAAACTATATGGAAATAATCCAAAATAATAGATTTTTACATTTTTTCCTTGAATCATATTTTATAAGTGATATAGTAGATTATCAATCATAAGACATGATTTTATTGGCCATAATCCTTATGTATTAATTCTATGGTAAAGTAAATGAACCTTATATATAGAGTAACCCATAAATAAGAGTCAATCACTTAAAGGAAAACCCTTATGTATTAGATAGCCTATACATAGGAGTAATGAAAAAAACCTTATGTAACATTGTTGTAAAAACCCTTACAGAACAATTTTAAACTTTACTGTAAAAGGGAAAAAAATCTTGTGTATGGGGTATATTATACATAAGATCATCACTTACACAAAGGAAAAAACTTTACATGTGGGAAATTTTTTATATGTGGGCCAATTGTAGCCTACAATGTATGTTCTATCATTACTATGAATCAATACTCTATATTCACACAACCCTAGTTTAATTTGTAGCCTGCAATATAGAATATTATAGCTTATGGAATAAAACAAAATCATGGTTTTTTGGTGTATCATACCTTATGATACATGAAAGTAATATAATATGACTATAAATAACAGAATTATGATATCAAATATCATAAATCCAAGAGATCCAGTAGCTATAATTCATCCACAGCATATTTTATGATACGATGTAGCCCCAAGCATATTATGATACACATGTTCATCATAAAAACAATAAAATAACATGTTGATTTGTTTATGAATGTGGATCTAAAACCAATGATGAATTTTTTAGGATCATCACATGATCTTAGTAGTGGAAGAACCCCATTTAAGGTGCTCAGTCTATCATTATGAATCGAAAATTCATAGTAAATAACATGAAACATAAATAAGAATACTTTAAATGAAGCAATATCCATGCCTAAAAACAAGTAAGGGTTTTCATGATCTTAATCACCTAGTGACATCCAATGGACTCTCACCTTCACATGGATGACACAAGCCAATAAAATCTTTTTTCATAATGAGAGGACCCTAAAGATCCAATGGTGTGTTAGCACATTCACCTTGATGATAAATGTAGAACTAAGATTAAATAAAACTTCAAATATGGATTAATAGTGTCACATATCCTTAATAGGGGGTCACAACCCTTTATATCGGCTCCCTTAATTCAATGAATAGTGTAAAGGGTTGGTTTACATCGCATGTCGGCCAACATGTGTTACCTATAATACACACCCATTGATAATAAACTCTTTGAATGTAAAAAATTATTTTTCATTCCATATATAAATCAACTCATTGATTCATAACTGAAGGAAACCATGAAGGAGACAAACAAAAAAGTCATGCACTCACATCCCATATCTTAAACCCATCATTCACTATGAAAGAGGTCAATAATGGAATTTATATGCCTCTTATGAAATGGATATATCATAATCTATGATATAAATCACATTCATATCATAGTTTATGACTCAAGGGATATCATAAAATGCAATATCCATATTTTAGTGAATTTCCAACAAGACCTATATTCAATTAATTTGAATAAATACTTATATGGATTAATGAAATCTGAGTGTATGTGGTTTAATCACTTGATTGGATATTTTTTTAATAAAGGGTATATAAATTATCCTACATTCCCATGTGTCTTTATTAAGAAAAAAATATTTGGATATTCAATCATTATTATTTATGTTCACGATTTAAATATCATTGGGACTCTAAAGGAGATCCATAATGTAATTATATGCTTAAAGGATGAATTAGAAATGAAGGACCTAGGAGAAACCAAGTATTTTCTTGATTTACACATTGATCATATATCAAGTGGTATATTTTCATGTAAGTAAAATTACAATAAAAATTCTCTAAAACTCTTTAATAAGGATAAAGTGAATTCTTTAAGTACTCCAATGGTTATTTGATCAAAAGTATTGAGAAATAAAAATTCCAACCTCAATGTCATATAAGAACTTATATATCTTGTTAATTTTATATTTTCTAACATATTTTTGTTGAATAGATTCACTAAAAAATATTAATTAAGTGCATGTATCTTCCCACACAGTTTTATCAATTATGAATGGTTTAAATGGATTTAATATTAATTTTAATAGGATTCAATGAATAAATGTATATAGATATATTGAATATGTTATATGTATTTCATTAAATGAAACATGTCAAGAATGTGTATATAAAGGGATATGATCCCTACTATTGTGGACAATGATTTCTTGGAAATCTCCTAATACTTTCTTCTTCCTAATCCCCATTCATCTCTTCTAGAAAAGGTTATATAACTTATTCAAGAGTTTCTGGTATCCTATGATAGAGATAAAGATCCAAGGTTAGTGTAATACCTCATAGGCTTGAAGCCTTTGTAAGATGCTTTGGTGATCATCATAAAGCACACTCCATCAGGGATTAAAGATTGAGGATTCTGCATCAGCTATCCAGATATGCATATTTATGTTCTTCATTTATATTATATATTGATTATGTCAAGGATAGATCGTATATATGGGGTTTTTTCTACCAAGGTTCATATGATAAACCTCTAAAACCCAATAACTTTTTCCACTGATTTATTGGAAAGGTTTAATTCATCCCATACATGATGAAAATGAAATAAAATTAAACATTGTTTTCTTTATCATTGTGGTATTATTGTTTGAGTTTATAATATTCTAAAAACAATTAAAAAATAATCATTTTAAAAAAAATAGGTTATTTATTAGATCTGCATAATGTGTGATAACATATTGGTTATGTGTTCATAGTTGTAGGTAATGTTATATATTATAGATTTCATAAGTAGACACTCACTGCAACATCTTCAAAATAATGCAAAAGTAAATAGCATTACATGAGGCATGTCAAGAATGTGTTTTATTGCGATCTATGAATCAACACATTAAACCAGTAAATGGATTACCTATAGGTAGCAGTTTAACAATATTATCCAAATACAATGTTGTGTGCATCGCACAATCAAAGTAAGTCTTTATAAATAATGATTGGTTGAAACACATACCATAAAAATTATTCTTCTTTATACTAGAGTTAATAAAGAAAATAGATATCAACATGTGATATATGTTTGATCCAATGATAACGTTTTTGATCAATTTACAAAGATGTTATTGGTTACTGTATTTATAAAACATATACATTATTTTGATATTTTTATATTAAAAAACTTTTAATTACTTTATATCATGTGAATTTTAGGAGTTTACATGGTTGTTCTCTTTTTATTATTTTAGTTTTTATCTCATTGGGTTTTTCTAAAAAGTAATTTAATTAGATAAGATCAAAAAATGTATGATATTATAAGGGGTCTGCATCTTAGGAGGGAGTGTTATAAAACTAAAATCATTGGATGCTGAAGACCAGTGATGGGATGCCCACCCCCATTAATCCTCCCTTACCCCCCCCCCACCCACCCACCATGTTTCACTATATATAAAATGTAAGTGTAGTCTTATTTAATCAAGGAAAATTTAGAAACATGAAGAAAATTATAATAAAATATCTATTTATCTTTTAATTTATTATTTTTATTCAATATTTAAATTATGTTTGGATTTTTTTCACAAGAAACAAATTATTATTTTATTTCATACAATGGAGATTTTCAATAACTTTTCTCTATTAGGAAACCACTAAATGTGGATGCAGATTTCAATTGGGGCGAGCTACCCACCCCCTACCAATCCCACCACCTATGACTCATTACACTGCCTGTAAAAGGGAAGTTCATCCCCCACCCTGTATATGGTGTGAAAGATAAAAGGATATTTCATAATCCTTAATAAAAAAATTATCTTTCTTTATAATCATCTTTATGCACTATTTAGATTGTACCTAGTTTAATTTTGTATTCACAACATGCTATCAGCACGAACATTAAAAAATAGAGAAATATATGTTTTTATTGTAAGCCTTATTATCATTGCCTGGTTAGATGGTTTTAATTATTTATTATTTTATTTTAAACCTTGATTTCACCACCAATTTGTACAATTCTAATTATTTATAGAATAGTATTTATTACCCCCAAATTGGATGGTTTATGTAATTTATTTAATTATTTTCACAAAGTTCATATTATTTCTTACCTTTCTGGTTTTGATTTATTTGTTTTACACTTCCTGATTGAATGGTATAATTAATAAATTAGTACACATGAGAAATTTTTAATCAAGTAAAGAAATGTATTGATTTATTTATTTTAAACCCCCATGTGATAACTTTATCAACCAATTAAGGTGGGATATATAAAAAATTATTAATCGATAATATTAGCCTGGTTTTAATTTTTTGATTCTATTTTTATTTATTATAATTTCTTTAATCCAAATGTAAAATATAATTTTATTCTTATTTTGATTAATGGTGAAGTTTTTTTCGCTCTTAGTTATCATCATATAAAATCTCACTAAACACAAATTCACATCTCTCGATATTACCAAAAGTAATCACTTGTCATGGATAGTGGATGTTGAAATGCATCTCGAATTGATAGATCTCATGGAATTAATTAAATAAAATAATTCAAAAACCCTCCAAAATAAATCCAATGTGATTATATACATTATAATACATCTCAATAAGGGACTGAAATGTCAATACCTCATAGAAATAGATCCATGTAAGATCTAGAAGATTTAGAAAGAGAGGTATGGTCAAAAAAAGAGGATATTCATCCCATGACTCATGATGAATGGAATTTTTTATGATTCCAAGAATATAAAAGGGTAAATGATTACAATTCTATTGGGCATATAATTTTATCATAGTTAAAATATTGTAGTGTTGGGATTACAGATGTCGATATGCCTGAAATAAAATATACAACATTTCAAGAATCTTATATAAATTTACAGCAGAAATATTTCTTATAAGGGTATACAAAATATCCTGATATCATATAATCATTACTTATAACAAACACGAATAATTATATTTTGATTAAAAAACATCAGTTTCATCTTATTGGTTCAACAGTAGAATTTCCTGAAGAAAATGATATATTTCACAAAAATGATCATGGAGTAATTCGAGGACATGATTCTCATGGTGGATGTGTTTTTGATGGAAGGTGTGGATAAGGATTTGTTCATAACCATTGGAATGCTTGAAATGAATATCAGAATCAAATAAATGTCATCTCAAGCACTCTGATGAATCCTAAAGATTCTTACTACAAGTTTGGTTCTAAGGGACATTGGTCCCAATTTTTTCAAACTAAAAATCATCTTTGTAAGATCTATAATTTTTCTCTTGAATTAAACAATAATGAACCACAATTCACTAAGACAGTCTATAAAGGGAAAGAAAATGAGGTAAATTTTATAAGAATCATGAACCATCAAATGATGATTTCACTTACCATAAAGTGGGTGATTTTACATGTGAATTTTATGAGATGATAGCTAGAAATAATTCAAAAAAAAATACAATGGTTATGATATGTGATATGGTGTTTTGTTCTGTATATTTTTTATGTTTTATTATTTGATTTTTTCCTTTTAAATTACGATTTAAGCTTCTTTTTATTATGAAAGAAAAAAAACTATTTTTATATGTGTAGAGGAATACCCATTACATATCTCGTTGGCCCAAGTACAATTATTCCATGAACATAGATCAAAGTCCATGGGGATTTAAAGTCCTAAGTATATGCTTAAAAGCCCATTTTTTTGCCCAAATGCCCCTCTAGTGAATAGTACTGTGGATGCTACAGTACCATTGCTGCAAGAGTAAGTTCTACCATACCTATTGATGCTATAGTTCCAACACTACTGCAATTCTGTTGCTAATACAGTACAACTACAATGTTGCTACAATACTCAAAAATTCACCCCTTCCCAGCTTTGAACCTAAGCCTTTTGGATGTAGGATTACAGGGTTTACCACTCAAGCACCACCCCAACTACAATTATTATTTGAATTTCATAAAGTGTTTCTTATAATATTATTGTTTTTTTTAATCATTAAAATGGATTGTGTGAATGGGACAGATATTTTCAAACTAGATAGTGGAACAACACACACAATTCTATAAAATGAAAAATATTTTTTTATTCTTAAACCAATAAGACTAATTATGAATACTATATAAAGTCCTACATATCTGATAGAAGGGACTGGTAAAGTGGTTTTTTCTTTACCAAATGGGAAAAAATTCATTATAATTGATGCATTGTTTTCCCCAATTTTGAAATAAAATTGTGAAGTTTTGATGATATATACCATCATGTGTATTCTACCCTTACTATATCTAAGAAAAACAAAATGTACATGTGAATTATGTTAATAAATTTGGTAAGATTCATGTACTAGAAAAAATACCAAAATTATCATATGTATTTCATTATATATATAAGTGGAATCTAAACACATATGGTAGTAAAGACTGACTGAAAATTGACTTTTTATTAAAAAATAGATCAAACAAATAGGCCTACTCCAAATCATAGAGGACGGAAATGGTGAAGACTGATGGAATCACTAATTACAAAAAATTTAAAATCATTAGGAAGAGATCCAATGAAAGAATATAAAATAATTCTTTATCTCATAGGTCCTTTGTTATCCAGAGCATTTATAGAGAAGTTACCTTACCTATATGTATGTTTGACATGAATGCCCTAGTTGATGTAGACTCTTCAATTTCTAACAAAGTATGTCAATTCCCAAGTGGCCCTAACTTGGCCTCGGATCAAGTGGTCCAGTAAGGCTGAGTTGGATTCGACTTTAGAAATATATATGTTTAAGCTTCTACATAGCATAAAACTAGTATCCATGGCCCTTGTCTCTACTCCTAAAGAGGTACCTATAAAATAGAATGTGCTAAAACCCATAAGGACATAGCCCCAGTAGTCTCTTGCGAGACCTCCACCCCTCATCACCCTGAAACAATAGGATTCATCCACATTAAGATTCAAATCAAAGGCTAGAGTTATCCATTTAACCCAAATCTCTTGACCACTTCTACTCCTTTCCTTACTATAGAAGATCACCAAAAGCAATCTTGGTAAGGAAATCACTGACACCCCTCCTTTTAAAATCACCCCCAATTAAAAAATAAAGGACAAGGTATGAACCTGTATGAGAGAGTTTGAGTATCATCTACCTTCTTTGTTTTTTTTTATTGCTTCCTAAATGATCCAACAACATGTTCCAAAGATCATCGCTTGGGCCCTCAATTCCTCACCAGGATGCATTGCTCCCTAGAACCAGTTCTCCAGAAATTCATAAACAGTATCACCGTTGCATCTCAAACCCAATCTTTTACCCAAGAAAATTCAGACTCCCATAGCCAAATCTCCTATGAAGAAGACATTCCATGAAGATTCTTGTTTGGGTGAAATATAGCATTGACATTTAGATGCCAGAACCACACCTTTCCTTTGGATGTTCTCATCAGTAGGAAACACAGTGTTTCTTAGTCTCCAAACAAGAAAGTTCAGCTTACTAGGTATCTCCTTGCACCGAATTTTGGGATCCCATTCATCAGTATTGCTTCTCTCATGTAACATAAGTTTAAAATCCCTACTATTGAAATCCCCCAACAATGAACCATAGAAGACCCACTTATCAGGTTCATCAACCGGTTTAATACTCTTGTAGAGATCCTTTTCATCTTGGTTCAAGATGGAATTGATGAAACCCAGATGTAAGCTTGCCTCCTTGAAGGATATATTGGGAACTAGGTATCCTGAAAAAAACAACTTCTCCCCAGACCATTAAGAGTTCCATAAATTGATTTCATTACTTACCATCACCCAGTGACCATTATCTTGCAACTCCTTAAGGCAGCCCAACATGCACCAAGAAAGGTAAGATAACCCCCTATGTCACCCAGAACAATCTTCCCAATCATCCCCATAATTATTTTTCATGAATTTTTTCCAAAGGGAATCACCCTCCATGATCTCCCATGCCATACGGCCCTGTATGGCATGCATCATTTCCTCAATACTATAAACATTGATACCTCCTTTGTCAATAGGTTTATCCAATTTGTCCCAATCTACCCAGTGACATTTTATAGTTTGATTAAAATCCCAGAGGAACTTATTCATTGATTTATCCAGCCTTTCAACTATACCTTTCTGAGGTTTAATGATGGATAGAACATGCATAGGCACTGAGGTAAGCATGCTGTTGATCAGAGTTATACAACCTCTGATCAAAAGAAATTTATTTTTTTAGATACTTATTCTTCTAGTAACCCTACTGATTATGTTACCAAACATGGATCTTTTACTTATTCCATTGGATATTGGTTCATCTAGAT
Source organism: Viscum album (assembly GCA_963277665.1). Classification (NCBI taxonomy): domain Eukaryota; kingdom Viridiplantae; phylum Streptophyta; class Magnoliopsida; order Santalales; family Viscaceae; genus Viscum; species Viscum album. The sequence goes on from OY728128.1 coordinate 1,258,571,481, forward strand.
ATTCCATCATGAGTTTACTCCTCTACAAGCCAATACACTCCTGTATTTGGTTGTTGCGACCTATAGAACATTTTTTTGATATGAACACACTACTTTCCCCTTGATTAATACATTTTCCACTCAACTTATGATACATATTAGTTATGTCCATGAGACCGGTGATTGATCTACTCCTTACATTGATGAAAATGAGAACATCATAAATGAACATAAGATGAGATATCATTCTGCTACCAAACCTATTTTTGTATGGCATCAAGGACCCATTTTCCAAACCCCTCACAATGTTATAAGACAGAGCCTCTTGAGCCATGATGAAGAGATTGGGGGAGAGGGGGTCTCCTTGTCTAACACCATGCACAGTTTTAAAGAACCTAAAACCTTTCCCCATCAATGATATTGAGATCCATGGTACAGCATAACACCTAAAGCATAGGTCCCAGGACCATTCATGAAATCCAAATTTTATCATCAATTTAATAATAAAGTTCCATTATATTTTTTCGTAGGCTTTTCTCATGTTTAACTTGATCATAATATTGGAACCCATCTCCCTTAGATTCAAGTCATTAGCTATCTATTTAGCAATGCCTATTTTCCCTTGGATGTGTCTACCTCATACAAAACCATGTTTCTCCTCTGATATAAGCTTTGGTATGATACCACTTATCCACCTACTTATTAAATTGGAGTGAATTTTAAATGTGGAATTATAGAGACTGATGGGTCTAAATTTATTTAAATCAGTATGGCCTTTAACCTAGGGTAACATAATGACCATATAGACACAAATTTCCCTGGTAAGTGGAAATCCTCTGAAAAAGTCTTAAACCACCTAAAGCACTTGGCCCTTGATAATACTCCATGTCACTATGAAGAAAAACCCAGGGAAACCGTCAGGCCCAGGGGCACTCTCGTGTTTCAAACTGAACATTTATTCCTTAATTTCTTCTTCCCCTGGGACCCTAATTAATAATATGTTATCCTCCTCTCCCACCATACTTGGGATGCAACTAAAAAAATGTTTGAGAATAGTCACTATGACCATCATCAAAAACCTCCCTCAGATCCACCAACAGATCCTAAAAATAATTCACAGCCATATTACCTGCCACTTCCACATCAGATGTGAAATAACCATCCTCACATTTCATATTGATCATCCTTGACACTTTACTCTCTCTAATACAAGGTTTAAAAATGAATTATTCGAGTCTCCCTCCTTAATCCATAAATATCTAGAGTTTTCCCTATAAATCCTCTCAATTTTAAGCAATGGTTCCACTAGAAGATTTTGTTTCTCAGTCAGAGTCATGAAAACATCGTCATCCCATTTGTTCTGTAATTCATCCTTAAGCTTCTCAACATCCAGTTTGAGATCCTCCAGATTAGAATCCCCCTCATTCTTAGAGATCCAGTCCAAGAGGTCACTTTTGAGGCAATGGAGGCATTATACAAGACCCATCCATGCATATCCACTCACCGGTTGGCCCCAAGAATCATTAACCACCTGAAGGAACCCATCCAACTAATACTAGGTATTTGTGTAATGAAAGAGTTTCTATCTCCAATTTTTTGTTTTCAAGTCAATAAAAAGTAGAGTATGGTCTGAGAGTGTTCTGGTAAGGTGGTAAACTAAGGCCCGTGTGGAAGGATCAAGCCCTCGTAGGTTCGAGAGGCACCTGTCTAGTCTACACCATATCTTTGCATTGCCTTTCCCATTGTTTCTCCACGTAAATTTATTCTCGATGAAACCCATGTCAATGAGACCATTTGAGGCTAATAATTTCTGAAAGTCTTACATGCCTTGGATTTTTAGATCTTTTCCTCCCCTTTTCTCCAAAGCATCAGCAATAGAATTGAAGTATCCACCTATGAACCAATGTAACGAACTGGCTTAGAAGTATGAAATATACTACTATAGATTCATTCTTTCCAATGCCTCTAATTTCACATAAACAAAGGAGAAGAAAACATACAAGCCCCCTTCCTTAATTCTGATCATGATATGTTCTGACAAACTACCTAATGCTTGAACTGAAATATTTGTTTTCCAAAAGATCTAGATATGGGAGTTGAGTGGAATTTCATGCATGAAATTAAAAAAGCCTATATTATTGTAAAAAAATGATACGATCAATCCCTTGTTTGGGTTCCAAAATAAAAAATATGGAGACGTTCCTTTATCGTGATTCTGCCTTATGGAAATTTATCTTCGCATGGGTGTCAAACCCATGAATGTTCCAAACAATGACTAAAAACATTAAATGATGGGGCTGGTAGATTTGCAACCTAGGGAGAAAGATTTAGAGTTTGGGTTAAAAGAATACATACCTATTGCCTTGGACTGGGTGATTATCCCACTATCCATAGAGGAGGGGGGCTTCTGAACATTTCTACCCTTCTTTCTTAGAGTAGTTGGAAGATATTTTGAAGGAGAATTAGGGGCCTCAAGAACCAAAAAAAAAATTCTAGATATAACATCATCCTTCAAGGAAGGCATTTCCAAGAAACCTATATACAAATAGGCTAGAACCTGATGCTCTGATGAGGAATGAGCCATGTGAATTGCATTGACAATTCCATTCAGTAATGGTTTGTTCTAGAAGAAAACCACAGAAATAGGAGCATCCCATGAGTTTGAAAAAGGGGGGAAGCTAGATGAGAGATAACAAGGAGTGGATGTAATAGGACGAAGCCATCTAACCAATAGAGACACTACTAGCAGGAAACATTGTGATAAAACAACATAGAGTAGAAACAGATGTGGTAGGTGACACAACAGTTGACTTTTCAAGTGTGTCAGGAGAGATAGGTGTGTGATCCTCAGATGAAGAAATTAAAAAAGAAAAACCTTAATTTTCCACAAGAACAACTCTAGAGACCAGAGAATGGATGCCCACCACCGGATGGGCTTCCAACTAAGGAAAATCAACTAACATTGAACCAGATGAGGCAACCTTTCCCCCAAGACCAACTGGAGGGGTGGGGATACCACCAATCACTATAGAAGAAGGAGGTATCTCAACACATTTAAGAGTCGCACCATGGGTTGATGACTGAACTGCAACCACTGAAGGTGCCATCACATTCTTATTCTTGCTATAAAAATTTATCAAGTGACCTTGGAGATGGAAAGATGTGCAAAACTTGGGGAGGCTTTGAAAAAACACTCATTTCCACCAAGAGAGGGAGGAACCAGCATGGATCAGAACTCGCGATGGGAGCTCCATAGATAGATCCACATCAATGCACATTCACGGACATGTCACTACATGTAGAATTTTAGTAGCATCATCAAGGAATAAAAAATCCTCAATGAATTACCAAAATATTTAAGAATGAAGGGTTTATGCAAGGTCAAAGTAATTCTTGGGAGACAGATCCAAACAGTTTCCTTTCATAAATATTTACCATAATGAGCATCCCAAGACCATCGGTTGAGGGAGAAATGCCAAGATCCGCAACAGTGATATTCGTGCTCCCAAGATTTAATAAAGTCTTCCTTGGAGAAGAGATGAATACAGAAGGAATACCTGGAAAGATTTGAGACTGCCACCGGAAGGCTGAGACCCCAAGAGTTAACAATACCCTTGAATAAATTCAAGGATGGTTTCTCATGGCTGAACCAAACCACCAATGACAGATCATGAAAGGCAGAGGCTGAGGAGATATCTTTCTCTAAGATATCTACCATAGGAAAGTTATTCTTTGATCCATAACAACTTGACGACATCAAAATATTAGGGATTCAAGGAAGGTCCCCAGCATGAGAAGAAGAGACAGCAAGACCCTCCTTGAGAGAATTCACTCTAATGGGGAAGGAAGAAGGCACCTCAGCTGTAGAGGTCACCAGAGGGAGATTTGTAGTATCTAAACAGGCAAGATAAATATCAAGAGAGGAGAGCGTCATCCAGTATGGTGGTAAAGAATTGACTAAAAATCATTAATTTGTGGCATGACTGATGAGATCACCCTAGTTTAGGAATGATGTATAGAATAATTTAAAGTTCTCATGGACATTAAATAAAGGTCCAAAAGATATCTCCACTAAGAAAAATTCCAAGCGAGTCTTGTTCTCTTGGAAAACTAATTGTGAGACCATCTCTAGCTGAAATTAAGGCTGAAATTCCAACCTTTATTGAAGGAAATAAAGTGGATATTTAAATATTTTATTTTATTAATTGATGTTTCTAGTATATAGTCAAATGTATGTTTTCTCTCAACATGTAATGTAGTGTTTTCATTATTTATTACAAAAATAATTAAATTGAGAGAACAATTATCTAATTATGTCATCAATAAATCAAGACTTGATAATTATAGAGAGTTTAACTCCCAAGATTTCAATGATTATTATATGAAAATGGGGATTACTGTGGAGCATATTTTGTAAAAGTTGGTTCCCTATTCCTGATTTTATTAGTATTATTTTATTATAATTTCATGTATATAGTTAGATATGTATGATTTATTCTTACTATTATAGTGTAGATATTATTGTATCCACTATTTAAATGGTAATTACCATATATTTATTGTCATATCAAAAGGTTATAGTAGATCCCAGGAAATAAAGAGAATCTTGAGATACTATGACATTAATCTTAAAAAATATAACCTATGGATAAGATACATCATTTTGACTGGACACAGATGGTGTCTAAATATTAGGTGTTGGGGGATCATAAGCATTGAAATTTTTCTCATGAAGTTCACACTTGGTGATCTTTGGTATGTGAGATCATGAGGACATACCCAACAATAGGAACACCACATGTTTTAGGTGTTATTGTATGTTCCTATCTATAGAAATATATATTGATCTCCTGACTTGAGATCATTATCAATGTGTGGCATTTGATCACATACTTTTATGCAAGGAAAAAACCATGATAATGAAATCATGTCAAGGTATCTTGTGTTGTGTGCATCATTGGTGGTATGACATTGGTTGAATGGTCAATATAAAATTTTTCACTTCCAATTTGAGGAAGTAATATATCTCAGGCCTGGTTGATTGTGATGGTAGTGCCTTCATAAATCCTTGACCGAATTAGTCAAAGTTAAATACATCCATTCAGATAAAAAATTATAAATCAAGAAAGGATGATGAAACAAGTGTGCATCCTTCTTTATGAGATATTCAAAGACAAATAGATTATATTACACAGTATGTGTTTGTAGGTTGGTTGTCATTGTTATGACTATTTATTGTCTCTTTAGGGTCCTTGATGAGTTGATAGACTCTGATCTTGGTCTATGAATACTATTCACTGCTATTAGGATAAGGGTCTAGATGGTCACACACAATAGTGTATTCAATAATCTACCATATTCTGGTGAATAAGTAAATGGGACATGGTGGGCCCCATCATAGGGTCTGAGAGTTTTCCAGCTTTATCGATCACCAATAAATAAATAAATTCATTATTATTCAACATAAGAATAATTGGGTTGAATTTATTTATTAATAGTATTTACAAGTTTAAGTAAATATGAGTAATAATATAATTCAAACTATATTATTTTAATATTCTAGGATCGTTTAATATTAGTAGGAATTTTGAGTCGAGTTAAATGACTGAGTTTTATCACATAATATATTTAATATATATTACAGACATTTTATAAAATATAAATAATATTTATGATATATTTTAGTTCATTATAATTATTTATTTGTGGCTTATATAGTGGACATTTAATATACAGGGTTTGGGAACCATTTTCGGGTATTTAGAACATCCACTATAAATAGAAGAGGAGAGGCTCATTCCATGCATTGTTCATGAATTCTGAATTCAAAGCTTTTATATCATTTTAATTACTAGATATTGAAATTCTCTAACTGAGCATACGATCCAAGATTGCCTTTGTAGATTGAAGGTAAGGGATTATGGTGATCGATGCAACACTGAAGGATTCATCGTAGCTCTGCGCTATCACCCAAAATTTGAAGAACAGAGAGCATTCAGATTATTGGAGTATCTGAGGATGATCTAGATGAGTTCAACTTCATATCCTTCATGCAATGATCATCGGTGACTTTATGTTGTCGAACATTCTATTGATTTGAACAAGGTACATGTTCATTTTTTTATTTTTATGCTTTGTTTAATTTATGTGAGATCCTAAAATTGTACTGAGACTCAGATCGCTAGAGATGAAAAGTTCCATCATCCCAATGATGAAATTTTTTAAAATTCCCTACCCATTGGATTCTATTGTGGCCCTGGTACCTTCAACATCTAGTCTCCCATGTGCATATACAATATGGTTTAGCTGAATCACTAATAAAATGCCTTCAACTTATTTCTAGAACATTAATAATGAGAACAAAGCGTTTGAGCTCCATATGGGGTCCTGTAAAATTGCATGCCTCTACATTAATTCACATAAAACCAAATGCATATCATAATCACTCTTCACTCCAATTGGTATTTATCTAAGATCTTGACATCTCTCACTTAAGAATTTTTTGGTTGTGTATTATATATATCGATTTCTCCCTAACAACGTAAAAAAAATGTGACCTCAAAGGAGTTTGGGAATATATATATATATATAGGATATGAATCTCCATCCATTATCAGATATCTTAAACCACAAGCTAGTGATGTATTTACAGCGCATTTCATTGATTATCACTTTGATAAATAAGTATTCCCAGCATTAGTGGGAGAAAAGAAACAAAGGGAGTAGATTTTCTAGAATGTGAAAACGTTGTCTTTTTTTATCATCCCACTCAGTAGTGTGTGATGTAAGTGAAAAATATTTTACATTTTCAATACCTAGAAATTCAGTTGCTTTCTTCATTTATTGATACAAAGGGTGTGACTAAATCACACGTACCAGTTGTAAATTCACCTGTTATAATTGATGTCCTAAAGACAAAATTACATAATGTTGTTATAGAAATGTCAAAAACGCATCTGAATCATGGAATACTAATTAGATATAAGGATATAAATCCTTGAAAAAAAGGGAATAAGTATAATTGAAAACCCCATTATGGAGGCATGTGTTCCAAGAGAAACACATAATTTAAGTTTTTTTAAAGAAACACAAGATAAGAATCATAAAGATAATTCACAAGATGTAGAACTCTTTAAATTATTCAATTATAGGTGATATCTAGAATTGAAGTAATGTGGAAAATATTGAAGAAATATGTTCATATTCTATGGTGCATGATATAGAAAATGAAGATATCAACACCAAGTTAATCTTGCATTACACACAACACTTATATTAGCTTGTAGTATAATCAGTACTCTATTTTTCTTGTATTACACACAATATAGAATCCCTTAGATAGCTTGTGTTACACTCAAGTTCAATTTTTACCAAACTATAATATACTATTAATATTATAATTAAAATATTATTATAGCTACCACCTAGCTGTTGGAATAGAAGTTACAAAAAATATTAACTAAATTTTGAAAATATGATTTACACATGTATATAAAATTAATCCTTTGGTTATCAATTAGTTATAAATGAATGTAATAACTATTTGAAAATAAATAAATTACTTTTCTAAGAAAACTATTTTTCTATGTACAAACATAATTTTATCCCAATAAATTAAATAAACCACTTTTAATTAATCATATAAATAAAATTTATATATTATATATTCAATCAATATTTTTTATACTCATCCAATATATTTTATAGGTATAAGATAAGAATAATTTCAATTTTATGAATAAAAGATGTATTTTTCTAAAAGGTAATTTTACCGTCTTTTAATGAAGAATGCATTTTAAATATAATTTTGGAAAATTTTATAATTTTTATTTGATAAAATAAACTTTATTTTTAAATCATAATAAAAAATTAGTTTAGGGTGAATATTTGGGATTTTTATAAAAAAAACTTCATTTTTAGATGAATAGTGAAAATACTGAATTTTAATTCAAAACTTATTTTTCATATAAATAATTTATTGGTTAAAATTATAATTTAAATTGGTTTTAAATATTAATTAGATCAATTGTACATAAATTAATCCAATTTATTTCATTATAATCAATTTCACATTTAAATTTTATATAAAAACATTTCAAACTTTTGAACTTTTTTACTTTAAAAGCCTTCTTTGTCATCCCGTCTACGGTATTAAATTTAAATTAATTTCTAAAAATTATGTATTTATAATTTGAAAAATTTTATTATATATTTTTAATCATCATAATTTATATTTTTTATTAAGTTTAACTTTTTTGAACCAAAAATATCAGTGAAAGTGATTAAAATTAATTACAGCGATTAAGAAGAAAAATTAGCTTAACAAAGGACTAAACCTTAAACTTAAGGCCCAAAATGACCTAGAAACTTTTAAAAAAGACATTTTGTGTTCATATTTTGACTCTATCCTCCATTTTATTATATTTTGACCATTATTGAATCCACCTGATAGGTGGGAAACATGGTTGGAATTAACTTTTCAAAAATTTACAAAAATGTCACTCCTCCTCCACTATAAAAGGGAGATCAACCCCCTCACTTACTCACACTTATAAAGAAAATTTGTCCCATAATAAAACATAAAAAATAATCTCCCAACTTTCATCCTCTCAACCTATAGTCCTAAATTTGGGTATAAATCAAACCTTGTTAGTTCTTTGGTACAAACCAAAAGGAATTACACAAAGAAGATGTAACATCCTTCCACAAGCTCTTTTGTTTTATTTTCATTATAAAACCTCTGAATTATTTTTATTAAATGATTATATAAAAACCTAATTATCCTAAATATACTGATATTTTTTTCTAAGGTTTCATCCTACACTTACACACACTTCGATCTAATGGGTAACAAACTTACCGTTTATGTGTATGGTGGACTACCGCCTCACAAAATGATGTTGTTCATTTTTTATTTACCACCTCTAATGAGTGGGAATTATGATGGACATACTATTTTTATATTATATATATTATATTTATGATTTAATTATTATTATTTAATTATTATATAAATTATACCTTCATTCTATAAAGTTTTTGTAAATATGCTAACTTCGTTTGTGGATGTGTGGACTACTGTCTCCTCAAAGCGATGTGATTTGTTCACACTTTAAATGGAACATATAAAGGATGTTTTTAGTGAAATTATATGATATATATGATATAATAGTTCTAATTTAATTATATTATATATATATATATATATATTCACATCTATGGTTTTTACTTTTCTTCAATATGAAAAGAAAACAGAAATAGCATTCATGCATACGTACGGTCTACCGTCTCCATGAACGGTGTATTATATTTCACATTTCTATCTTTAATTGATTATTATAAATATTTATATAATGAAAAAATATTATATTTATATCATTTTTTACATTATTTAAATAATTTAATCAATACCTAAGTAATAGGATCAAGAATAACATGTCAAAACATATACGAAAAACAAAGTGGATATTACACAAAACATAACCTTAACATGGAGTTGTTAATAAACGGGTAATATAAATTAATAACAAAATAATATATGGTATTAAATATAATAATATGGTTCTATGGTATATTTATAATAAACTTATATTTATTATACATGATGTTTGAACATATATGAAGAAAGTCAAGACTTAAGGTAAGGATTTTCTCATCTCACTTTTATTTCTGTCAAACTTATGCCTTATTAACCACTTATTTCTTTTGTGTGGTGTATATACTGACCTTGAATGTATCATATTATACTTATACTTAAATTTATGGGTATTTATATATCTATTTTATGATATTTATTTCATGGAGTTTATGGTTCAAAAGTTACCAAATCGGTGAAGTAATTTTGTCTCAATTTGCTTTATTTGAGATACATGTCATGTTATGAACCAATATTTTTCTATGGGGAGTATATAATACCCATTTAAATTTTATATAATGAATCTAATTATTTTCATGATACTTTAAGCTTCATGTTATTTTATTATTTCATGGGGATAATGATTTAAAGTTACCAAAATGGTAATAGTTTATTGCTGCAATCTCACCATTTATCGGGATTGTTTTTTATTATGAATCCATTGATGAAATATTATGATATATATCTCAATAACACTCATGAATTTTATTATCCTATGTTTATCCATGATATATTAATTTATTATTACCATTTTTTTACTCTTCGGTACTTAAGATAATTAAGAAAATGTTTTTATGAATATCCGACTTTATTTTTCCTTTCAGCTGAAAATTTGTGTTCTTTCAAAACTATGTTTTATAAAAATGTTTTAAAAAATATTTTACTATTATCATATGATGTTTAAAGCATATTTTTACCCATGTTTTACATTTTAAAAAATGGTTTTAAAATGAATCTCCTTGTCATTTTTCAATCAAGTAACTTTTCTAAACTTTTTAAGTTACAAAAGGAATGTTCAGCATGTACAGACTTACTCAATGTCATGACCGTTATTTCCTTGAATCTTACATTGTAAGTTTATGTGGATAATTTTAATGAAATTTTTTTACTCATATTCTGGAAATTTGTTGAGAAAGGGTCTCAAAAATATTTTATGTTTAAAAATTGGTTTTCAAATATTCTTTTATATGTTTTCAAAAGGTAATTTTCAATGAAAAGGTTTTCAACAATTTCCATATTTCTTTATAAATTTTCAAATACATTTTATAGAAAAGGGGTTTTAAAATTTTTCATGCCCTATTTTTATTCATTCAAATTATTTTCAAATAAAAATGTTTTCAGGATTTCTTTATGGGTTTTAAAGGTATTTTCAAAGAAAAAGGTTTTCAAAATATTTTCAGGATTCCTTTATAAGTTTTAAAATATATTTTAAAAGAAAAGGTTTCTAAAAATGATTTATGTTTTAAAAGGTGTTTTTCAAAGTGGAAAATATATTTTTCTCAAGAAATTTTTTAAATGAAATTGTAAGTATTTCTCTATAAGAAAAGTATTTTTGAAATGGTTTTATGAAAAGTATTTTAAAAGAAAGGTTATTTTCCTTAAGAAATGTTCTATGTGATATTTAAAAATACTTATCCATATAAGATGACATAATTTTTTATTTTTTATGATTTATTGGGGACATGATCCAAGAATACCATTCATATTCTTTCTGGAATGGCTTATATTTTTATGGAATTGTATTTATGACACGCATTTCTCTTCCATGAGTTATATGCTTTTGAAAACCACTTCTTTTCATGAGTTATAAATTTATGAAATGATGATGATACCTATCTATTTTCCATAGGTATTTATATGGTGAAATTTTTATGATACCCATTTCATTTCATGGGTTATGATATGATGATTGTTTATAATATTGTAGCCCAAGTATTTATTATTTTATTATATGATGGGTGGGACCTATATCTCCATATAATTAATTGGGTAATTATGGATGACTCATGATTATATATGTTACATGTGAACCAGATTAAATGTTCATAAAGTTATGCATGAACCTAATTACATGTTCACAATATTATGTGTGAAACTAATTACATGTTCACAATGTTATGCATGGACCTGGTTACATATCCATAAGTTTATACGTGATCTTGGTTACATGTTAACAATGTTATGAGTGAACCTTATTATGTGTTCACATTGTTATTTTTGAACCTAATTACATGTTCACAATGTTATGTATGGACCTATTTTCATGTCTATAAGTTTATGTGTGAACTTGACTAAATGTTCACAATGTTACGTGTGAACCTGATTTCATGTTCACAATGTTATGCATGGACTTTTTTGTATGTCCATAAGTTTATGTGAGGGTCTGATTTCATGTACTTAACTTAATAAGTGAACTTGTTTCTACTTATACAATTTCACAATGTTATAAGCTGATGTGTATGCCACAATTCCATGTCGTATTCCTATATTATGCTTCCATGGATTATGATCTCAATTACCTTATCCTTAATGACTTATGAAATATAAATATTTATGCCATGAATCTTGATTATGATCTTTGATATGAAAGGTATGATCTTTGATATGAAAGGTATGATCTTCTAATGATACGATCACTTTCTCATACCCTTATGTTCATGATTATGATTACATATCTCCATATTTACCCTTATTGATAATCTGAGCTCACCCATTTCTTATGTTTCTTTTACTTAGTTTATGAAGAAATGTTTTTAAGTAGGATTACTAAAGGGGGTATATTTACAGAGATGTTGAAGATATTTCACCAAATTAGAAGAATGTGTTCCAAGTTTCCAAAGTCACTAAAATATTACAGTCCTCAGGAATGTATTTTTTAATTTGTATAATATTCATCTAAAATGATGTAATATTGTTTCACCTATGAGGGTTATGTGGGTGAACGTGTGGGAAAAAATGCAAAGAATGTTCTGATGGGTGACAAGCATTTTTTCATTATTATCGAAACTTTCACATCGCCATCTTTGTTTCAACCTGATTCGTGAAATCATCCTTTAAAGTAGGATTGGATTGAACCCACAATTACTGGGTATTTTATCCCTTCTGTATTATGAAAGAGGTGAAACATTCAAATGGTCACAGTGGGTGATTTCATGGGGTCAAGTACTTGTTAAATCGGTCCTTTTAGGATATAACTTCATCAGATGGTCTCCAACGGGTTTATTCGTGGAGCCAGAAACACCCAATGGCCCTAGTATCCATGATTCATGGACCTTATTTCCAAAGATAGGTGCTCGTTAGATGATTATTTGGCTAATGACACTTAAGGACTCCATTGGTCGAGAGGATGGGAAGTTAGGCTCACTACACCCTTTCGGGGGGGATTGTTGCCTATTTTGGGAATCTCTTATAGATGTAAGTTGTGTTAATATGTTTGTGAATCCTTGGTTCTTTCCCAAAGATTGTGTCCATGGTCTACCCCTGGTTTGCAGGATCATCATAGGCATACATGGATTTGATGTTACAGAGGCAATGCTGACTTAATCCATACAATAAGGCACTCTGTAGTTTATCATCATCCAGGGGGGATGGAAGGTGGATTGATGTTGGGATAGGACCCATAATATGGGATTCCTACGTATCCTTGGGAGAGGAATCAAAGCCCATGCAGTTCGAGAAACTTGGGGCTTACGCATGGGAGTTTCCCATTTGAGGTGACATGGTTGGGTGGACCCTTTTGGAAGGCCACCCCTTTTAAGCTCAGGCCATCAAGCAGTCATCCTACATATCTTGGTTTGAAAAGGAATCAGAGTTCTCATAGTTCAGACTTGGTTCATTTATGTGGATGTTGGGATCATCACAAGTCTATAAGCCCATTTGAGTCATACTCGATGTGAAAAAATAAGAGGATGTGAGATATTTGACCAACCACACACCTCCTCTCCTACTGATGGTAGAGGGCAGGCCTATGTCGGAAGAGGCTGAGGTGATTGAGTAAGAGGGTGTATATCAATGAACCATTCAATGTGGGATGACATTGAAGGTTATGCGGATCAGAACTTGGGAGATTAGGGACTTACCACAATGGGAGTTCCCCAATAACGCGTTCTAAGAAAGGGGAGGAATGTCTCCTCCTGTCAAAAGGAGGATCAAACGTGATTCCTTCGACTGATCAATATTCCTCATTGAATAGAAAATCAAGTGATCACCCTTAATCCCTAGAACGGGGAGGTTTATTTTAGTGTCCCAAGGTTGGACTCTAGGTTACCATGGGAATGTAGACTTACAAACATCCTTGGAGTCAGAACCATTATGGGGAGAGCCTTTGTGACTCTGCTTACCATGGGTATGTAGACTCAAAGGGGTGCGCTGATGCGCCTGATGATCTGATCATATGGGTATCCTGGCTTTGGATGAGGCTTTGTCCTGATTCTAGGGGACTAGTTCATAGAGGGGCTATGGAGGACTTGATATTAAAAAAGGGGAGAGATTGGAGCCGGAGGGAAGAATACCCTAAGGCACCCCATTCTGCATATTATTTTCTTATACGGGATGGGGGGGACTCCACGTACCATAGTGGTATGTGGGTAGAGGGTTCATCTGCATACCAAAGTAGTACGCGGGCTTGGGAATGGACCACCATGCACCACAGTGGTACATGGTCCTGAATTTGGTTCTCCACACCACTTCGAGTTCCATCCATGTACTGATGCAGTACGTGGCACTGGGTTAAAACCGTATAGTGATACACTATGCGGAAAACCATATCAAAGGAGTGTCATGGGGACGATCATTTGTGGTGAGTTCATTCGTGAGGAATATTTGGATCACGATTTCACCAATTAGCTTCACAGTTCTCCCATTATTATTAATTTCCTTTGTTTTATGGTTTGTGACCGGTTATACCTGTGGAAACGTGTTATGCAATTTGGTCTTTATCGATGATTCGAGACTAAAGTTAGAATCCTCTCCAAATTATTACTTCCAACCTCTAGGGTCTCCTCCGTGATTTCTTCATCCATCCTTTCTCAATTCCTTCTGTAATCCTTTTATAGGGAATTGGGGAAATTGTATCTATGGGCATATACCACCATTTATGGAAGCCCACGAATATATATCTTGACCCACAGAAGACTAGGTCAGATGGGGTTTGCGTAGGTTGTGGTTCGCGGGTCATAGTTCTCGAAACCTTGCCAATTTTCGTCATCTATGAACTACTGAGTTCATGAGATGGTATGAAGATATCCTTCATGCACTTGATTCAGCTATAAATGTGGTTCATGGGCACCTGGGTTCGTTGGCCATCACTCCATAGGTTATCACCTCGTGATTCATTCTGCGTACTAGTGGTTCGCGGTTCATGTGGTCCACAAACCCTTACCAGTGATGGTACACGAATCACTTAAAACTCCTTAAGAAATTTAATTCCTTAAATTTTCTTCCAAATTTTTCAACTAAATTTGATTCCATTTGCTTTACTAGACATGAATGAATGCTTTCTTCCTTCTACAAAGTGATTGTGGGAGTATTTTCTTCCCTTGGCGAAGTTTTTAGGACCCTACAAATGCCCCCCATCAGAATGGGGTCCATTAATAATGAAAAGGAGACTATTCTAATGTAAAAGTGGTCCTAAACTAAAGTGGTTCATAGTAGAATAGATAGGTCTATTAGGAGGAGATCACACCTATATATAGGGGCCCATGTCATTTGTCTTTTACCATTTCTCACAGCGAAAAGTGATCTCGACTCTCCCTCAGCTTTCTTTGCCTTCACGTACCATCTCTTTTGTGAAATCTGTATTCGCGAACCACTTCTTACATTCCATGAACTGAACTTTTCACCATTGATTCTCCCTGTGAACTGAATTTTGGGTTTCACAAACTGCGTTGTGGAATTTAAAACTAAAATTTGAACCTCTGCATAGGAGAATGCTATGCAGTTTGCATGTCCTACACACTGAACTTGAACCGGCTAACTGAACTTTAATCCTTAATAATCTAAACCTAAACTTTTAAACAAAAACTTTGAATATGGACTTGGTGACACCTTGGTTCGTGGTATCCTCCTTCTGTGAACACTTCTATTGCCTAGACAACACGTTGCAGTCCAACTCCTCACGGGACGTTCGTGTACCGCAACTATCTGGGGTATAATGTTTCCACCTACTGCAGTAGTATGCAAGGATTATCTCTACGTACTATGTAGCTCGTGGAGATTTCTTCTACATATCATGTAGTATGCAAGAAATAGCTACTTGGTACTTTTTCTAGGAATAGTATGTGGAGCCCCATGTGGACACACATTTTTTTAAGTCCTTTATACATTTTTTGTGGCCTTTATTTAACAATTTTTATTGGAATAACTTTTTGTCAGCTTTTGGATCTTTCTATGCAGGTTGTAATGGATATTTTATAGGATTTAATGAAATTGAACAAGGTGAGGAAAACCATGTTGGGGGATAGTGAGGACCATCTTCAATCCTACATTGTTCCTCATGATAGATTCTTAAAATATCTCCTCACGCAATAGCTCATAGCTACCTGTTGTCTACACAAATTCCATTTTATGGATTTGGTCTTCCTAATGATGTTCCTCTGCCACTGGCTGGCCCTAATACTCCTTTCATTCTCTTAGAATCACTACAAGGACATGATCGAGCCAATATTTCCCCAGTAGGAGAAGTCACAGCTACTCCGATTTAGGAAAATGTGTTCATATTAGAAGGTCCAGCGTGGACTCAGGATGATCGCAGGTGTCGTAACACTACCTTGAGACTAGTCACCTGAGATTACCCATCTATTATCAACACTTCTCGATAAAAACCTAATGGTGGGTGGAGAACCAAATGGGACCTATAAGACAGAGGATTCTTCTCTAATGAATGGTCCTAGGAATTCTAGGTACATCAAACCTGTTTAGAGTCCCCTGACCAATTGGAGGTGGTGAACTTATACCAGGCATCCTGGGTTTCTCAGTTCGTAGCCTTTTCCCCATGTGAATTCATTTCTAATATGTTGAGCTGCTGGTGTTCAAGCACCAACACCTTCTATTTGTCGCATGGGGAGGTGAGAATCATCTTATGAGACATCCACCGACTTGGAGGACTCCCCATCCTTAGAGAGATATATGAAGAGTTTCTCCCGGAAGCCACTACTTGGGATAATACTGACCATGTAACCCCATTGACAAGGATCCTACTGGTTATGTAGAGGGATTAATTGATCATACCCTCTAGGTTCTCTCTCTTATCCCAATCGAGGTGTGGATAGGTTCATTTTTTTCAAGTGAATGGGCCTAATCTGAGAGCTCTCCATAGTCGAACTCATCTGCCCTGCCAATCTCGACAGATTCTAGGGTCATATTGTGCCACCCTTAAAGCAGTACGATATACCACCTGGGGATATGAGCTTCAACCGGATGTGCCACCTACACTTAGATTAGCAGGTTTCTTTTCCATTTTTTTGATTGGATGGCTCTTCCCATCCATCGATGTATATACCGGGGTACAGGCTTTCACTTTGATGATGGCAGCTATGCTGGAAGAGGGTCAAACAATTAATCTGGCCACTCCTACTCTCACCTGACTTTATGAACTATTGGGAAAAATACAAGAATATAGACCTCCACATTATCTCAATGGACAATTTTAATTTTTTTATGGGTGAATGGTAGAACACTTTAATTTATATGAATATCGAAACACTATAAAGGTTCCTCTCTCTAACTTTTAACCTATCCTTCTCAACATTTCCACTATTCTTCCCAGAACTTTAAGCATTATTGATGTAATTTGGCTACTGAATGATTCTTTTTTCTTCTCATTTTCATCGTATCCTACCCCTCATAGGTCATTGAGAGGAAACAAGAGTGGTTCTTTAGAGTAACACTCGTATATTATCGCACTTCAGGATGGGATGATCACTACTCACATAGATCGAGTGGCCATTTGTGATCTATAACTCCCTTACTGGTTTTCTAGGAAATTTGGGTGCCTTTAATAAACCATTCTTCTTCCTACTATTCAGTTAAGGGTAGAATCTCATACCTTAATTATTCACTAGTTATGTCTTATGATGATGCAAGAAGGTGTTGCTATGGATTTTATCATCCCCAATACGACGGGATCCACTTTTATGTCATTGGAATATGCCCAAATGTGGGTGGGATGTTACCCTAACGGGGTACTGAGAAGACCAGTTCGATGGGTCCAGAAGCCTCTAACTATTCTTCTCCCCATCCTTACCCCAATGACCATTCCATACATTCCTTATTCTATGATAAGTGTGATGTCTTCATCTCCTATTCTTGTCCCTATAGTGGCCATGATGGCTACTCCATCTATTTTTGTCCTTGTGGTAAGAAGACGTTCGATTCACCGCCAGAAGCATCTGGAAGGGTCTTCATCGATGCAGCCTAGCTCAGTGAGGAGTGATTAATATTTCTCCTCTCTTGTTGATACTTCACATGACCCTAATGAGGCTGGCCCCATCAGAGTATCATTGGACACCTGGAAAGTTATAGATATTCCTCCACATCTAGCTCCAACAGTCAAACCATTTGATGGTAAGGAGATCCCCCCATCTTGGGTAACCTATCTTAGGTCCCTTCCCACTCCTTTAATGACACTTCCTTTCTATATACCCATTGCAGTGGGGGAGAATCAAGGTACTAGTAATGCGGGGAGGCACCAAGCAGTGTGAAAATAGGTAAGGCATTAGTTATGTGTCCTTGGCATGGAAACACTTATGGATAGCTTTACTGACGAGACTAAAAAATTTCGGCAGTTATTCACCGAGATGGGTTCCAGTGTCTTTTATTATCAGCACTTACATCTCCTTATCTACTAGATCATTATATCCTGAGAAGACCTCTCTTATTGTGAGGATAACCTTGCCAAGTTCAATTATTCACATCATCAGGTTATGACCTTCTAAGATGTTTTGGAGGAACTTGATCACCTAACAGCTGAAGAGGCGAAGGCTCGTGATTTGGTGATCACCCAAAATAAAGATTTGTGGGAGTGTGAGGCCTGTGTAGCAAGGTTGAAAGCTCATATAGACTCTTCGTGTTCCAATTACAAATCTATCTAGAAGAAATGGTGGGACCTTAAAGCCATTATGGAATTCATGAACCCAATGGTCAAGGCTGAAGAAAATGAGATATATTCTTTAAAACAAACTCTTGATGGCTCGTGGAAATCACTTTCCATTTTTCTAGAAAGGGTAAGCCATGCCTTATTGTAACTTTCCCTAAATAATGATGTGTACTCATTTTTCTTTTGATACTATGGAGAGACTCTGAACTGGGGATGTTCCTCCATTTTTTGTTGAAATCAATGAAACTAATTTTCCTTCAAATGATTCTTATTTTCCTTTTCCTGCAATTTCAATTGATTAAAATCAATCATATAAACATCACTTCGATCAGGTATTAATTTTAAACCGTGATTTGAAACCAATAAAGTGAAATAATCGAATTGGTCTCTAAATTTTTCCAAAGCCATAGGACTCAATGAGTGTAGTTCAACTATTTGTGAGGTTTTATGGAAAACCTCACAAACTTTTGTGTCTTTTTCATTATCTCCCTGATTTTTGCCTAAGCCATCTTGATATGGGCTTAGCGGGTACATCTTGAATTTTTATTAGACCACCCTTTGCGGGTTTTCGACCTAACAATATTTATGTCTCTTTTGATAGATCAAAAAAAATTCAAAACCATACATGGTATAGGTTTAATGAACTGATACTTAAATTTTATCCAAAGGTTCCCATTGAATATTTTCACTCTGGCGAGTATGACATCTTTTTCGTTGATAGTTCACAATCCTGCCAATCAAAATCATTACTGATGTTTTATGTCAAACATATTTGACCAAACTTAATGGGGTAGGGGCCCAATTTGGGATTCATCATCCTGAAATGTTCTAATATCTTTCATAGATGAATGGTGGATTTTTCTTGACCCTAAATTTGTGATTTTTGGACATGCATGAGGCTTGGGAGACATTTTAGGCATACAGAGTTAGGAGAGGACTCTCCTGAAGAAAAAAATTCCTTTGATTTATGGTAGTTTTGTAGGCGACATATGAAGATCCACCAGGGCATGATGTGTATAGTCAAGAAAGGGTGTTTGTGGGACACTGGCCTTTCATCTCTGATGGCCTGGGAGGATTTACAACACTTTGAATTTGTTTTGATGTTGGGAGCCACAGTGGGTGACCAGTCTGAGTGATGATGTTTGAAAGTATTAGGGACATTCGTATCGGCTTGAGTAGGAAATCTCTCCCACATGATTCTTACTTGAATAAGAGAGAGCCGGTGAATGGTCAGTTCAATTATAAATCTTTTTCATGTCTACGAATTTGAAAAGGGGGGATATATAATCCATTTTCCAAAGGTTTTTTCCAAATCT
This sequence comes from Viscum album, assembly GCA_963277665.1. Classification (NCBI taxonomy): domain Eukaryota; kingdom Viridiplantae; phylum Streptophyta; class Magnoliopsida; order Santalales; family Viscaceae; genus Viscum; species Viscum album. Next base: position 1,258,591,285 of record OY728128.1, read on the forward strand.
AGGGGATGATATGGGACATGAATGTCATATGAGCATACAGAAACTATAAAGGACTCTCCAAAGGATGAATTTTCCTTTGATTGATGGTCATCTTGTAGGCATCATATGCAGAGCCACCGGGGCATGATGTGCATGGTCAAACAAGGGTGTCCGCGGGACACTGGCCTTCCATATCTGATAGCCATGAAGGATTATGGGGATTGGGACCTTTTTTAACATGGCATATGACCTTTGATAGGGGGGCACCTGAGTATGAAAAGGGAAATTTCTTTGAACTTCTCCGAGGAAAGCCAGAAATAAGTGGGGACATTTTTTTCTTATATGTGGATCAACTTCACACATATAGATGGGGTATCTTTATTTTATAGAATCCTGAATAGATATTAGAGGTGAATCGGGCCAACATGTCCTGATATATCCAAGATGTGGTTAGGAAAGAGAATGTAAACCATGACTTTGAGGTCCCTTGAATCAGGAGGGATTTCATGAGGCTTGGAATCCATTGGGCATACTGAGATAGGAGAGGACTCTCCTGTGGACGAACTTGCCTTTGATTTATGGTCATTTTGTAGGAGACATATGCAGATCCACCAGGGCATTATGTGCATAGTCAAACAAAGGTGTCCACAAGACACTGGCCTTCCATCTCTGATGGCCATGGAAGATTATGGGGATTCAATATCACTTAGAGCATGGAGTTTGAGGTATGGCAGGAGTGAATCCAGATACATTAGAGACATTCGGGCTGTGATTCATTCATGGAATCAGGTATCCCTTAAGTTGATCTGACTTATACGTAGGGTGAGGCATTCATCCCATCTTTGGGGTACCCTGTATTTTAACATCGTATGGTCAGGACACGGGGTTCCTTACAGGGAAGGGAACTTCCTGAATGGCCCTAAGTCCTTATTTTTTATTTTATTATAGATAATACCCCTTTTAATGGTTGAAGGGGAACCCATACATGACCCGTAGGCCCAAGGCACAAGGCCCGACATGACTTGCAATACATGACCCAAAGGCCCAGAGGCATACCATGCCCATTACATGACCCGTAGGCCCAACCCACTAGAACTACCCCTCCCCAGTGTCTTGCATCATTGATCTCCTTATCTCCCCACCTTGCATTGCTGATCGGCTAGCATTACCCCATACAAAGCTGCACGGTGCCTGGTCCCGATGGTGGCTACCATACCCTCTCATTCTTACAATCTGGTTAGCTTTTCATCTGTTGGCTGCTACTCCTGTTTCTCTTATCCTCTTCTGGGGCCTGTTCTGTGTGAACTGGGCTACTCCATGGTCTACGTGACCTGAAGGCCTTTGATGACCTGAAGGCCCATGAGACCCGTAGGCCCAAACCGGTGGCCTGAAGGCCCAAATCAGATGAATAGTTCCGGTTTCTACAGTACCAAATAGTAGCTGCTACAGTACTGCTACAATAACCCAGAAATTCTCCTCCACCCAGTTTTGAACCCGAGTCTCTTGGATGCCAAGAAGGATCCCTTACCACTCGGGTACGGGCTCGTTGGTAGGGAAGGGAACTGTGATAGGCCTTTTAAGGTCGTGCTGCTAAGACCAAATTCCTAGACTAATTTTCCATGATGTCATGGTGGATCTCTCACTAATATCCCTAAGCTCAAGTGAGCTATGATCTGTGTGAGAAACAAGGGATTATGAGGATTTCTGATCACTACTTAAGAATATAAAAATCAACAACAGGGAGAACTTTAGGCATAAACTAATGCTATACTGTTTAATGTCATACAACAAGGAAAATTTTGGCCTTGCAGTTTAACATCGTGTGGTGAGGACATAATGTTGTGTAGTTTAGAGTCATGCAGCGAGGACATTATGTTGTCACAAAGACCATTAATAAATTTTAGCTAATTGTGGTTGGGATATTATGGCATTATTTGTACATGAGTGATGATAGAAGGTGTAAACCATAGTCTTTGGGGGAAACTTGGATTAGGAGGAATGACATGGGGCTTGAAATCCATTGGGAATACCAAGGTAGGAGATGAATCTCCTGGGGATGAATTTTCCTTTTATTGATGGTCATCTTGTAGGAATTATATGAAAATCCACTAGGGCATGATGTGCATAGTTAAACAAAGGTGTACATAGGACACTGGCCTTCCATATCCAATGGCCATCAATGTTTATGGGGATCCAGTCTTTGCTGTAGTATGGAGTTTGACAAACGGGAAATATTTATATGGGAACATAAGAAATACCCAGACTGTGATTAGCCATGAACTACTGGAGCTTCCACATAGATCTAACTCATATGTAGGGGGAATTATGATCTTTTAAATCCTTATGAGTGGGGGGGTGTGTGGGATATCATAATATTGAGAATTGGGCCGCACGTGACTCTTATAGAATCTCATAGTTTATTAACATGTGGTTAGGACCTTTCATGGATTCTCCATACAAGTTTTATCTATTCACAAAGGAAGGGGAATTTTTTTTAAATGGTGGTTGGGCCGGGATGCTAGATCTAAGTGTCACTATGTATCCAGTAATGGAAGGAATCAATCCATATGTAGTTCTGAACATTCCCTACAAAGGTTTGGTCCATGAGTAGGGACATGAGAGGAAATTTTTTTATTGGTGGCTTGGATGGGATACCAAATCTGGGTGTCACTGTGTATCCTTCAAGGGAAGTAATCAAGTTGTATGTAGTTATGAATGTTCCATGTACCGATCTAGCTTAGACATAGGAGTATGGGTATTTTTTTCATCCTCTATAGATGTCGGGTCTACCATATTTCTTTATATTTTGTTTATATAAGATAATCCTTACCACCAATCCTAAACTCACGTTAGTTATACTCGATGTGAGAAAGAATGATGGATAAGGGTTTCCCTCATAAATATAGGGAGATAGAGGATATGATATAGGAATTTTTTTATATATGGTGGGGGATGGGCCAAGATCTAAGATTGAGGTGTCACTATGTATCCCACTAATGAATCGAAATCAAGTTATACATAGTTCTATGAGGGATCGTGTAGTTTATTGTCATACAATTAGGAAGATTTATGTTATGTGTTTTAACATCTTGAAACTTGGACACTATGTTGTGTAGTTTTTAGTCATTAAGTAAGGACATTAGTATCCAAATTTAATGTCTTGTTGTAGGGACTAATACCATATATTTTAACGTCATGTGGTCAGGACGATAACTCATAGTTTAGGGTTATAGAGTTTGGATCATCAATGGGTGTTGCTATTATGCAGAGTACTTTTTCAAAAACCTTTAATTTGTGGGAGTCGTGATGAGTTGTTCATCCATTGATATCAAGGAGTATACTCCATTAGAATAGACCCTATGTATGACATGTGGTCCCTCCCACTTTGGTTCAATATTTGGGGGATTCTTCCTAAGTATCATCAGGGTTTTGAGGACCAACACCATCTCTCGTTTGAGGAAATATTGAAGGTGAACCATTTTATTGAAGGCTTGTGCGATCCAATTTTAGTAGACTTCTAAATGGTGCAAAGTGTGCAGCCTTTTCTCATCTAACTTCTTCAACTCATCAAACTGTCTCTGGGATTTCTCATCTATGGACATTTGATCGTAAATGGCTACATGGAGTTATGGTATTTGAATTTCATTAGGCAAAACCACATTTTCCCGATATACTAGTGAGTACGGGGTTGCCTGGGTGGCAGTGCGGGTTGTGGTCTGGTAAGCCCTTAAAGCATCAAGGATATTTTCTGGACATGATTTATTATCCTAATCTACCATCTTTTGGATTATATTAGACAGAGTCTTGTTAAAATCCTCTATCCGCCCATTGGCTACTACATGGTAGCAGGATGAATGGTTGGCTCTGATTCTATACTCCTGGTATAACTTTTACAACTCAGTAAAGAAGAATTTGGTGTCATTGTATGTAAGTATTATGTGAGGGACACTAAATATAGTAATGATGTTGTAATTCACAAATCTAATGATTATTTTCACCCCAACTTCTTTAAGGGGTATGGATTTGGCCCATTTGGAAAAGAAGTCAGTTTCTATGAGTATGAACTTGAATTATTTTACTATGTTAGGGGGATATGGTCCCACAATATCCATCCCTCAGGTGAAAAAAGGTGAGGAGTACTTAGCTGTGTGAAGTAACTTCGGGGGTCGGTCAATAAAATTGGCATGAACTTGGAAGGAATGTCACTTCTTGGAGATATGGAACAATCTTATATCTTCAAATTTTATGAGAGAGATTGGTTGCTAATTGGTGTGCTCTACAAACTTTATCATGCACTTCTTTCATGATGGAAGTAGTCTCTTCTCCATCAATTCACCTAAGAATGACTCCATCAAGGCATCATTTATAGAGAAACTTTTCTTGGTTTACCCCATTGTACAAGACAAATTTCACTGCCCGTATCTGAACATGTTCTCTTTCAGTCCTATCTAGTGGGAGTTCCTCCCTCTGAAGGTAATTTTTAATGGGATTCATCCAGTTAGTAGTGTGACCATAAGGCTCAGAAACGAGGCTAACCTCATCGATCTCCTTTTTATCATTATGAATAAATGTAAAGACCATTCGAAGGTGGGAAATTCTAAAACCATTTCATCCCAGTCTAGATCAGTCAGGGTTGTGGATGCATTTTCCAATGCATCAACTTGAGCATTTTGTGATTGGGGGGCATAGGTAAGCATTGGTTCTAATGGGAATTCTGCCATCAATTCTCGAGCATGGTTCATCAAGGGGGTGGCATAATCACCATTGGCCTGCTTGATGACTAGCTATGAATCACCTTTTATCTTTAGGTGTTTGGATCATGCATGATGTTCTATCTCTAGGCCCATAATGAGGTCCTGGTATTCTACTTCATTATCTGTACATCCCTCTAAAAGTAAGAAGGAGTAAGGCAAGATGTCCTTTTCGAAGGATACGAGTATAACTCCTAGCCCCACTTTGTTGAGCTTGGATCCACCATTCTTTTCCCTGTCAGTCTTCTGGAAGAACCATTGAAGTACATTTTCCATGCATGGGGGTCCTCTTGGATGGAGAACACTTCTTCGTCCAGAAGTTCGGCATCCAATGGGGTTGTTTCTTCTGAGGGGTACTCTTCCAGGAAGTCTTCTAACGCTTAGACTTTGATGGCCTTCTAGGGAGCGTACCGTATGTAAAATTTTTGTAGGATGACTCCCCATAATGATATGTGTCTAGTTAGCATGAGATGGTTTAGAACATATTTGAGCAGGTTGCAGCGGGAGACCAGGTGGATCTCGTGGTGCTACAGGTAATGCCTGAATTTCTAAACCACAAATATTAGGGATAGGTAGTTATTTTCGATTATTGAATATCTAGTCTCAGTATAAATCATTGTTTGGATGAGGTAATAGAGGTTTTTCTCACTTCCATCATCATTATTCTATGTGAGGAAGGCACCTAATGAACGTTCCATAGCGGTTATGTACAAAATGAGTGGTCTCCCATCAACTAGCAGCATCAAAACCAGTGGGATTAGGAGATATATTTTGAGATTATAGAATGCTTCCTAACAATCATTATCCCACTAATACATAACCCCTTTCTTAATTAACCTTGTAAAAGGTAAAAATTTACTTGCAAGGTTGTCTATGAAGCATCGAATGTAGGCCAGGTGCCCCTGGAGACCTCTCAACTCAGTGAGGTTGCGAGGTGGGGACATGCCAAGGATGAATTTTGTCTTCTCAGGATCGAATTTGATGTTGTGATGGCGTATGATGAAGCTGAGGAATTTCCCAGAGGTAATGTTGAAGTCACACTTTAGTGGATTCATATTTAAACTGTGTTGTCACAGTTTGTTAAAGATATCTTCAAGATTAGACATGTGGTTTGAGCTCCGTCGTGATTTAACCGCCAGATCGTCGACATAGCACTCAACAAACTTTCCTAGGAAGGGCTTGAAAATACGGTTCATGGCATGCTGATATGTAGCACCGACATTTTTTAGACCAAATGGAATCACCCTATAACAGAACACTCCCTGAGGGGCCCTAAAAGCAATGAATTATTCATCTACTCAGGCCATTCAGATCTAGTTATATCCAGAATAGCTATCCATGAAATAGAGGGCCTCATATCTGGTGGTCACATATATTAACAATTATGTGATCGGGACTATAAAATCACCTTTTGGCCAGTGCTGAATAAGGTCCCTAAAGTCAATGTAGATTCTAATCTGTATGTTCTTATTTTTTTATAGGTACTATGTTTTCCATCCAGATCAGGTATTGGACTTCTCGTATAAAGTTGGATTTGATCATCTTGTTAACTTCAGCCTCTATTTTGGTAGCATGTGTCGGGTGGGTCCTTCTAGCTACCTGCTTATAGCCCTAGTGATCTTCTGGAATCCCCAGATGTTGAGTGGAAACCTCAGGATTGAGACCTAGCATTTCTGTGTAGTTCTAGGAAAACACTTCTTGATTCTTTTTCAGGAAGGAGTTATATGCCTCTTTCTCCTTGATAGGCATAGTCAAACTAATCATATTGGGTCATGGGTCACCTTCAGTTCCTAGGTTTATCTCCCTAAGTTCATCGATTTTGGTGGAGACACCTTCTTCGAATGTGGGAGGGGCATCTTTGAGGTCTTCTTCTTCTTCTTCTTCATCATCATCTTCTTCCTATTTTGATAGAGAAAGGATTCTTGAGATTAACTCTCTAATATTTGGAGAGAAATTGTATTTTTCCTTAGTGATTAAGGTGGTAAAAGTTTGGGCTCCTGAGGATGGGTCAGGAGCATCTTTTTTAGGGATTTTCCTGACATCATAGGAGTTAGACCGCTCTTCGGTGTCTTTGGACTTGGTTTCCATAACAGAAACCATATAGAAAATTGAGTCTATATTCGAGATTGAACTTATGAATTCAACTTGGTTGATGGGTAATACATACTCTTCCCCAAGTTGTTGGAGGGGGTCAGAGGGATCCATTTCCAATCCATTCGGAGCAGTGATCCAATCAACGTCATTGGCCATAGACTGCTTCTCTTCCAGTTCATAGAACCCTACATCGATGTAATGTGACTCACAAAATTCGAATGGGGATTTATCAGCAAGAAATGTCCCATTTTTTCCATTAGAACAATATTTGACACACTAATGGTATGATGATGGAATTTTAGCATGTTGATACAGTCAGGTCCTCCCTAATAGGACGTTTAAGGTCATGCTTTTCCACACTACCAAGAACTCAGAATCAGACATGATGTATCCAAGATAAGTTTTAAGCTTTATTTGTTCTAATGTCTTCTTCTTGATTTTTTCATATCCCAGCAGAGTTGTGGTGCAGGGTGTTAAACTATCCTCATCATAGCCCAACTGAAAAAGCATTCGTAGTGGGAGGAGGTTGAATCCAGAGCTGTTGTCGATGAAAATCCTTCATACATCAATTCCATTTATCTTGTTGGACGCATATAAGGTTTTGATGTGCCTTTGCATGATGGTGTATTCATACTTGTCTATGAAGGAGATAATGGTGTAAAATTCTTAAGGATTGGTCTCCATCCGAAGACTTTGGTCGCTGCTACTTTGGAATCAAATTCCTAGGGACTTATTAAGGCTTTGATGAGTGCCTCCCTAAGGTCTACAGACAGTCTCAAATCATCCATGATTTATAGATTCACTGGTACTGAAGCTAGATGCTTTAAAATTTCATATTTCTACTCTAAATTTTGGAACTTCTTGGCTCATGGATTCTATTTTATAGACACTTTAGGGGCTTGAGCTTTAAACGTAGATGGTTTGGCCTCTATGACATGAGCTAGTGGCACCATGGTCCTTTCCGAGTTTTTCCAAACTTGTCCACCCATATGCATTGGGGGATTTGATATTTGTTCTTCCTTTGATAGATATTGTAAGATAATTGGGCTCGTATTTCTTACAGTGGGTGCGGAGGAACATTCCAATTCTCATTGTTTCTTCTAGAGGGTCCTTCCAAGATTTTCCACAATGTTAATTTTTTGAGTTAAGTCATGGCTGAGAATTGGACTCCTTCCATGATCATGCCTTCCAGGAAACCATCAGCATTTGTAGTCTCTTCCTCCGGCTCTCTGGTTGGGCATGGGAAATTTTAGTTTGTGGACATAGTCTCCATAATAGAAGGGTTCCATCAAGTGAATGACATTAATTAAGCCTAAGATTATTTCTTGATTTTACAATGTTTCTGTATGATTGTCTCCTTCTGATGGTTCCGTTTGGTGGGTCTATGCTCATTGTACCATTTGGCGGGGTGGTTCTCATTGTACCATTTGGCAGGGTGGTACCTGTTGTACCAAGTCTACTAGCATGAAGTCTGAAAGTGTCAAGACTAGCTTCATCTTTGGTGTAATCCCATCTTCTTGATCCCAATTTCTTCCATTCTAGCCCTTAGAGGACTGTGGGGATGAGGATGATGGTTGTGTTGAATTAGGACCTTTTGGGGGGCATGGTCGGTTGTTTCAACTATGCCTGGAGGATTCCACAAAATTGATTTATTGTTTTCTGAGTCATCCAATTTTCAATTTTTTTTCTTTTTTAATGGCGAATGTTTTCCATTCCTCTTCCCATCTTAGGTCTGATGTGGAAACATATGCCACTTCTACTGGTGGTGGAACCAACTTGACATTCCCAGAATCCACCATCTTTTGTAGGAGATCCATGAAGACAAAGTATTCATGGATGGTGTGTCCCAATATCTGGTGATAGGGATAATAATTTGGATGGTCGTCGAGACCCAATTCATCAGCTTACTTTGTCTCTGGTAGCTAAAGCAAGTTGCAATTCATGGAGGCTATGAAATACACATGGACCTAGTCATCTCAGAACGAGTCGACTTAATTTATTATGTAACATCTTTGAAATTACATGTAAATTTGTTTTTAATTATATGGAATTATTCTAAGACCACACACTTTAACGGAACGTGATTCTGAGGCCCGGTGATCCTGAAATGGAATTTTGAACTTTTTTAAGGTATGTTTAGTAAATGTGCATGCGGTTTTTTCTAAATTTTGAACCGGTACTCGGATTGAAAAACTGAGGGCACCATTGAACTTGAAATACCATAATTATTCTAGAAATGACTTAACTTTGGCCGACAAGGGCCGAGCAAAAAATTTATTTTTTGGATTTTTCAAAAAATAATAAAATAAATTTATAAGGTTATTTTATTTATTTTTCACACCATTGATCAATGGACAGTGACAATGCAGTACGACAATGAGACAACGATGAGGCACAATTAAGGAATCCCCTTAATGGATCATTGTGCAAGCGTAACCGCTACGTTGTTTCATAAAATAAACAGTGTAATGACACAATGTCGTAGCGTAACAAAAAACGTTGTGACATGTTTCTTTTAATATTAAAATGTGTTGGAGTATGGGGATTAACAAATGTGGGGAATATCTAACAAATTGCGGGAAGAATCCCTGTCCAATGAAAAATGAATAATGAAGCAATGAATGTTGGAGGATCGGATCTGGAGGTCAATGAGCGGCGATGAACGCCAATGATCATGGATCAAAAATAATGTGGAACTCTTCCTTAATCCTTAGTGGATCCAACATATCTAGGTAGGGGTTGTTTTATTTTTAAGTTCTTCCCCATTCATTTCTAGAAACAGCGAATGCGAATCAACCCATTAACAGGTTGATCCATGAATCATGCGTTTATGTGGGAGGGTAACTTTATTTGGGGTATTCTCTATCCAGGATTAGTTTATCTTTTTCTATGATTAAACATATTCTGAAAGCCTCCCCAGTTTTAAAAATTCTAACGTAGAGGGCAAGAGCTGACATGAACAATGGCATGGACCCCTCTTCATGTGCGCTCCTTGTGAATGTATTGTTATAAATGGAATCAAGGTGCATCTAAGACCATCGTGGTGATGGTGGAAAACTGAGAGGCCTGTAGACGCAGACAGATCAAAAAACGGACCACCAGAGCAACTTCGGTGGCCTACAGAAGGTGCTGCTAGTCCGGCAGTGCCAGTGACCGGCATCGGTGGACGGCCCACGCCAGTCACGTAGAGGGCGTAGCCCAAACTTATGTTGTGGTAGAGGATGCGGCTGGCCCTCACCGGCTACGTTGGAGGATGGCAGCACGCCCATCAGCCTTCCACGGTGGCAGGAGTCCGCGGCAGCTGCGGAAGAATGTGGTGCTAGGTGGGTGCCGCATGGAGGGGTGGCCCGTGTCCAAGCCACCTAGACTAGCTGGCATCACGGTCTCTCAACCATGGAAGGAGGGATGCCCTTCGATGTCCTATGGGGTAGCAGGGAGCCGGACGCGGCCTGACGTCGTGCCCCAGCCAGGCGGTGCACCACCGGTCCGCACCGGCAGGCTGGGCTTTGGGTTGGCAGGACACATCCCCATTTAGTGGGCCAGACCTGCAGCCCAGTGGGCCAGACCTGCACAGACAGGCTGGGTTGGACTAAACTGGTTCGTCGGGTGACCCGGTGGGCAGGACCCTCGACCAAACTGGGTCAGGTCTAGCAAGGCCCATTAGGCCAGACCCACTGGCTTGGTCAGACCGGACCAAACCAGACCCAAACCAAGTCAGTTCAAGTGGGTCAAATTAAACCAGGGTGTGTGGGACCCTCAAGCTGGGTTTATTGGGTTGGACCGGGCCCAGACGCAACCACCCCTTGTTTACTAAAACACTCATATCTTTCAAATCGAGCATCCGATTGATGAGCCATTTACAGCGTTAGGACCCTCTTGATGGGAAGGATCTTTTAGAATGTTGTAAGGAGGATTTCATGAAAGTTGAGATATGACTAATGGATTAAGTATTGGTTCTCCTAGCCGTGATATGTACGAAACCCTGCAGTTGGCTGAGACCTGAAGATTGCTGACTTTCAACTCTGTATGACTAGACTATGGCCCAGTGGGAAACACTTCTATGTGGATTTTTAGGACCATAGTGGGAAGCACTTCTATGTGACTTTATAGGCCCACGGTACGTGATGAGGATGAGTACCTTAGTTGGCCAATATTAGTTGGAAGCACTTTTGTGTGACTTTGCAGGCCCACGGTACGCGATGAGGAGGTGTACCTAAGTAGTCCAAGGTTAGTGGTAAGCACTTATGTGTGACTTGGTAGACCCATTTTACTTGATAGAGGAGTTATCCAATAGCTGATGTGTTTGATGATGTGACTGATGATTCTTTTATCACTACCCTAAATATGTACCTGGTGTGAGTTGTCTTGTGTTTCATGCTTTAATTTGAGGATTTTTGTGTGGTCTTTTTTTTTTGTCCCTACTGAGTATTTTGTTACTCAATTATGTATGGGCTTCACTCACATGTGTTGTGTCTGGTGTAGATGATCGATGTTTCAATAGAGACTTTGGTGGACCGAGGCCCAGAGGTGCTTAGGGAGACGGGACCAACAGATGCTATGATGGTGGACATGGTGGACTAAGACCAGGCGGGGGACAGTAGGATCAGGTGGATAGGATGTTCTACTTCAGCTTCCAATAGCTACACTACTCTCATGATCAGGTAGGGTTTTCTATAGACAACCATTAGAGTTTACTTTTTTCTCTTTTCTATTTTTAGTTCCTTTTTTGGGTTTGTATTTTGGCCCACTTGTATTAGTCATACTTGTACTCAGCTTTGTTTTAGTGATACGTGTTTCCTTTTCAGTGTGTGGGACTTGGTCGGGTGTGTGTTTGCGTACATGTACTCATGATTATGCCTCCCACTTGCAGGTTGATACCTTCGGTGCTAGTTGTCATCCCCTAGCCTTTGGGAGGCAGGCTTGGGGTAGTCACAGCATGGTACTTGAGGGACGGGTTGTGACAAAGTGGTATCAGAGGGTAGTCAGTCCTTCCATAAATATCGGGAGTCTATGTTTTGTTTTGGGGAAATAATATTAAGTGTTTTGAGTCAGACTTCCAGATTTGGGGAGTCCAGTGTTGGTGCAGTGGCCGATGTATCCATACACCAGGACCTTGAATTCTTCTTTTCATCTCTATACATGAATACATTGGTTACATAAGTTTCTCCTTTTGTTCTTTTGAATAAAATTTAGCTCACCAGTTATAACCTTCTAATCATGGTACATCTTGATCTATCTCAGAATTCCTCCACGTAGACGACTATCCAAGATCCTGATACGATGTCATGAGGACAGCCCGCCTAGAGATGAGGCATCCATTTTGGGACCAATTCTAGAGATGGACCCATTGGGTGGTGCACTAGTGCTACCACCACACTATGGTAATCATCTACTGTTGGTGGTTCCGATAGAGGACGTGCGCTAACTCAGTGCCCTTCATGAGTTTCATAGACAGAGACCTCCCAGGTTCAAGGGAGAGACAGATCCTTAGGTCGTTGAGGATTGGCTGGAGGCAGTGACGTGGGTCTTCCACTTAGTGAGGACACCACCTGAACAGATGGTGATCTTGACATCGATCCTTTTATAGGGCTCGGTAGGGAGATGGTGAATCTTGAACACCCAGACACATGATGAGGTGACCCTCACCTAGGCAGACTTCAAGGAGCTTTTCTGGGAGAAGTTTTTTCCCACAACCCTGTGATCTTTGCGCATTTAGGAGTTACTTCACCTATAGTAGGGTATCATTATGGTGGATGATTACTCAAATAGGTTCAAAAAGATATCTCTCTCCTTTAAATATATGGTACAGGACCCTTTATTTAGTAATTGAACCTTTAAGCAGGGACTCAGGTGGGAGATCAGAACATTGGTGTTGTCTCTCAGCATCTCTACTCGGGTTGGGGTGCTGGAGTGAGCCCTTCTGGTAGATAACTTCTTGGCGCCCATAACTAGAGCCACCAGCATACCCCATGTGGAGGAGTCTTTGGCAGGCAGCAGACAGTAGACACGAGGGCCCAAGTAGGCTAGGTCTTTCAGAGGATGACCTCAGGACTCAGAGTCAGCAGTGTGAGGCTCCCAGTTCAGAGGGAGTTATCTAGGAACTAGGCTTTTCTTCTCGTGTAGTGGGAAGGGAAACATGGAACCTGACTTCCCAACCTGCTATACATATGACCAATAGATAGTCGAGTGGATCCCAAGGTAGAGGCAGCAGTTCGAGCGAGGAGGCTCGCAGGGCAGAGAACATGGCAGGGGAGTAGGCCGAGAAGCAAGCAATGGCCGATGGTTTGAGGTGTTACTACCACCACCCCCAAGTGGTCCACCCTAACCTCAAGGAGAAGGTGGAAAGGGTGAGCTTAGATCTAGGTAGTAGAGGATTATGACCACAGTACTCCAGAGATGATCCGATGTACGATCTGTGCCTTCTTCACCCTAGTTTCAGTTCTTATAGACACAAATGCTAGTCACTCCTTCCTTTCCATAGCTCTTGTTCAGAGCTCGTAGATTCTGTTGGAGCTTTTGGCTTGATCCTTATGGATAGAGACTCCTATGGGAGGGAATTTGACGATTACACAATGATTCTGGTAGTGTGAACTTACTTGAGGAGTCAAGATCTTTAGCTGGGATCTCCTAGTAGCAGTATAGAGGCCTTATAATTTAATCTTGGGTATGGACTGGTTATCCACATTACATGCTCAAATAAACTATTTTAGGCACACCGTGTGGTGTTTCCATGGATATGGGACCAGTTTTTCCTTCATTGGTGAGAAATAAACCCTTGTATCATAGGACTGACTTTCTTAGAGGAGGGTGTAGCCGATCACTCACTAGTTGGCTAGCCTCACCCTTGGTGTAGTGGATGATAGGAGTCCATGTTTTCCTATAATGGTGGATGAGTACGTGGATGTTTTTCCTGAGGATTTTTTAGGGCTACCTCCTCATAGGGAGGTAGAATTACACATCGACCTGTACCCCGAGATGACATCGATATCCATACCAGCATATCATATGGCTCCCGCGGAGCTTCACGAGCTAAGGGTACAGCTGGAGGGCTTTTAGGAGAAGGGGTTCTTAAGGCCCAGAATTTCACCATGGGCAGCCCCGGTGCTTTTTTCTAAGAATTTATATGGGAGTTTGAGGTTGTGCATGGACTTTCGGTGCCTGAACCAGGTGATTGTGAAGAACAAGTATCCACTGCTGAGAATCGATGATATCTTTGACTAACTGAAGGGGGCGAAGTGGTTCTCAAAGATAGATCTCAAACCAGGCTATCACCAACTTTGAGTATGGGATGAGGATGTACTGAAGACAGCCTTCAGGTGCTGTTACAACCACTATGAGTTCCTAGTAATGACTTTCGACATGACCAATGCCCCATTAGTGTTCATGGGACTCATAAATAGGATCTTCTAGCCTTACCTTGACTGGTTTGTTGTGGTCTTCATTGATGACATCTTTGTGTACTCAGCATCAGAGGAGGATCACGCTACACACTGGAGGATAGCCCTAGATGCACTATAAGAGCACCATCTTTATGGAAAGATCTCTAAGTTTTAGTTTTGGATTCGGGAAGTCCACTTTCTATTAAATGTCATCTTAAAGGCTGTATTTGCAGTGGATCCAGCAAAGATAGAGGCAGTGCTTTATTAGGAGCCATCCAGGAGCATGACTGAGGTACGAAGCTTCTTGGGGTTGGCTGGTTACTATTCAATGTTCATGCCTGAATTATCCAAAGTAGCAGAACCCTTATCAGCTTTGACACAGAAGGGACAACCCTTCATGTGGACGGATAAATATAAGCAGAGTTTCTAGAAGATGATATGGATACTGACTAGTTCCCCCATATTGAGACTACCAGAGGAGGGAATTGGGTATGTAGTTTACTATGATGAAACAAGGACCTTACTAGGTTGTGTCCTGATGCAAGAGAAAACAGTGATCGCCTACGGCTCACGCCAGTTGAGACAGCATGAGAAGAACTGTGTGACCCATGAACTAGAGTTAGAAACAGTGGTCTTTTCCTTGAAGATGTGGAGGTACTAGTTTATGGTTTACTCTGACCACTAGAGTCTCAGGTATATCTTCTCGTAGAAGGAACTGCACTTGAGATAGCGTTGATGGATAGAGTTCCTCTAGGACTATGACTTTGATATATCCTATACTCTTAGAAAGGGGAACATGGTGGCAGACGTGCTCAGCAGGAGGACTGGTTTTCATCAGCTAATTGAGGTGATGGAGTAGTTGGCTGCAATGTAGATATCCTTCATGGATGATGGTGAAGCTACTTACCTTCAGTCGATGACTGTTACTCCCCCACTCTTACAGTGTGTTAGGGAGGAACAACTGGTGGATATTGACTGCGAGGCCTGATGTGCTCAATTATCCTCAGGATGGGCTCCTAATGGATTTCTGATAGTTGGGAAGCACTTATTCCTTTTTAGAGGGTGAACCATAGTGTCAGTGATGTTGTAGGATTATTTTTTGAGGTAGTTCCATACATCCCCTTTGGTGGTACATCCTAGAGTGGCGAAGATGTACCCGGACCTTGAATGTCAGTACTGGTGGCCAAGATTATAGAAAGTGGTGGACGAGTTCATTTCACAATGCCTCACTTGTCAGCAAGTGAAGGCTAAGCATTAGGTTCCAGAAATCTTGTCCCAAACACTCGAGGTACCAAATTGAAAATGGGATGGTATCTCATTGTACTTTGTGACAGGGTTACAATGTACATCTAGAGGCCATAACTCTATATGGGTGATCATTGAACGACTCACCAAGTTGGCTCACTTCCTACCCACCTAGTAGCAGGGACCGGTAGAGGGATTGAGAACCCTCTACATCCAGGAGATAGTGTGGATTCATGGGGTGCCTTTGACAATCGTCTCAGGTCGTAATGCTCAGTTTACATCCTAGCTATAAAGAGGATTATAGGAGGCATTTGGGATGCAGTTGTGCTTGAGCACAGATTTTCACCCCCAGACGGATGGTCAGATGGAGCGGACCATACAGACCTTGGAGGATATTCTTCATGCCTACGTCCTAGATTTTAGTCATAGTTGGGAGGACCACCTACCATTGGTGAAGTTTTTATACAATAACAGTTATCACTCCACCATTGTAATGACACCATTTGAGGCCTTGTATGGGCGTCCTTTCATATCACCCTTATGCTGGACAGACCCAGGGGAGTCGGCACTCATGGGTCTGGAGTTGGTACGGGCTACCACCAAGAAGGTACAGATTATACAGAAGCAGATAAGGACCACACAGAGTAGGAAGAAGTCTTATGCTGATAGGAGATGAAGACCCTTGGAGTTTGAGGAGGGAGACCATTTTTTCCTTCAATTATCACCCCAACGAGGATTATGGATATTTGGATGGGGAGGCAAGCTATCTCCAAGGTTGATCAGACCTTTTTAGATCTAGAGAAAAGTTGGTGAGGTGTCATACCAACTAGATCTTCCCCCACATATGAACCAAGTGCATGATGTTTTTCACATGTTATAGCTGAGGAGGTACATGCATAATCCATCGCACGTCATCGAATAGGGTGAGCTGGACATTGACGATGGGGATATATTTGCAGAATTCCCATTAGAGATAGCGTATTGATAGGATTGGGTCCTAAGTGGGCAGTCTATTCCTCTGGTGCAAGTTCGGTGGCAACACAGGAACCTCTAGAAGAGCACATGGGAGTGGGAGGCTTAGATTTGTGCTCAGTACCCCCATCTATTTGATTAGTTTTTGTTTTGACTTTTAGGGATGTAAATACCTAAAGTGGTGATAATGTAATGTCTCAGAAATTCTATGTAATTTTTTAAGTATATAAAATTATTCTAAGATCACGCGCTTTGATGACACATGATTTTGAGGCTCGGTGAGCCCGAAACGGAATTTTAAACCTTTTTAAGGTACATTTAGTAAACGTGTGAGTGGGTTTTTCTAAATTTTGAACTGGTACTTAGATCAAAAAACTGAGGGCACCGTTGAACTCGAAATTCCAGAATTCTCCTAGAAATGACTTAACTTCGGCCGGTAAGGGCTGGGCGGAAAAGTTATTTTTTGGACTTTCAAAAAATAATAAAATAACTTTAGAAAGTTATTTTATTTATTTTTTACACCATTGAGTGGTGGATGGAGACATTGCAGTATGAAGATAAGGAAATTATGAATCACAATTAAGGAATCCCCTTAATGTCTCATTGTGTAATCTTAAGCACTAAGTTGTTTCATAAAAGAAACAGCATAACGATGCAATGTCACAGCATAACAAAAAATGTTGCAATGTGTTTATTTTAATATTCAAATGTGTTGGAGTTTGGGGATTAACAAATTCAGGTAATCTCTAATGAACCACTGGTAAAATACCTCTCTAATGAATAATGAATAATGAATCCAAGAAAATTGGAGAATCGGATCTGGAGGTCGACAAGCAGTGATGAACGCCAATGATCACGGATCGATGATGACACAGAACTCTTACTTTGTCCTAAGCATATCCAATGTATCCAGGTATGAGTTGTTTTATTTTTAATTTATTCCTTATTATTTTCTAGAAATGATGAACACAGATCAACCCACAAACATGTTGATCCACAAATCGTGCGTTTATATGGGAGGGTAACTTTATTTGGTGGATTCTCTATCCGAGATTAGTTTATCTTTTTCTATGATTGAACATATTTTTTGAGCCTTGCCAGTTTTGAAACTTCTAACATGAAGTGTAACGACCCAAACTTTTGAATATTTTTTATTTCCTGAAATTGTGTGTTATTTTATTTTGTACTCAACAAAACTATATCCTTTAATTAATGAAGTGAGTATAATTAAAATAAGACCATTGGGTTTTGATTGTTATATGATTGTTGGTCAATATGACCGTTGGAAACTAAACTCTTAAAGTTATGATTATTTTTTATAAATACAAGTGATCATGGTTAATTGATATAGAAAGAGGATTTGGACTCAGGCCGTACGAAGCCCATCTATCGGAGCTTGGGAAGGAGGTTGTGTTAGTAATCTTTGCTCTGGACCAAGCCCAATCTGAGCATCAACATGTGAAGCTTGAACATAATCACCTACAGGAGAAGTTCAAGCTGATAGAAATCACCACTCGGACAATGTTTTCCGAGCCACCCCAAGATTCTATCACCATAGCACATCTTACACTTAGGTCCTATGTAGGTGTTATAAAGGGCTATGTAATGAGACCTTAGTTATGTTGTGTAATCCTTATGTATAAATAAATTTTTTATTTCTTATTCTGTTAAATTTTTGGATTTAAAATGTTAAAATAAATATAGGATGAATTTAGAGAAGTTCCATATTATCGATGAATTTTGGAAAAAGGGTTTTTTAAAAATATTTTTTATACATTAAATAATTAATAATGTGAAATTATATTCAAAAAATGGTCTTCTACAGTTGTGATGAGTAAGAAATTTAGAGTCTAATAAGATCAACTTAATTTTTAGTGAATAGTAAAGTATGAATAGTAATATTACCCTTATGAATAGTAAATTGATAAATGGAATAGTAAACTCACTTAAGAAAGTATAAATATAATTTAGGCATCTTGTTTGGTAATGTGATATTATAGCATAAGTAAATAACTATTTCAGAAATTATTAGTTAAGTATTAGTATTTTTTCGGGTAAATAATGTTTTTAATTAAAAATTAAATATCTCATAATTAGAAAATTATTTTCATAAAATGGAGTTCATTTTTTAATTCATAATATCAATAATAGTTTGAGGTGAATTTATGAGATTTTTATAAAATGTTTTGTTTTTTAGTGAATAGTAAAAATACAGTTTTGAGTTTCTATGTGATTAATGACATAATTAATGATGTGATAATGATGTAATAATTATGGTAAAATTGTGAATAGTAATATATTTTATGAGGTGTCCCAACTGGACAATACCATGGGCAAATACCATGGGCAATCCCATGGTTTTTCAAATACCACCGATGAGGTGTCCCTTGGAAATTAATAAAAAATTCCCTCCCTTTTTCTATAAATACCAAGCCATTACCTCATTAATTTCATTCCAAAATACTCATCAATGAAGCTACGGTATTTTTACCTCCCAAGGAGTCCTCCCAAGATGCCCTCAAGCCCCCCAAATGTCCCAACCTTCAAGTTTTTGAAGTCACTCTTCAAGGTAAGGGAACCTTTCACCCTCCTCTTTTAAGTCATGACTTCCTTTATGTTATGTATTATAGTTTCCATATTATTATGTTGGGGTATGTTATTATATATCCTTATTACTATCCATTTCATGTCCAAATTAATATAGACCCTTTCCACTCTCATCAATTGATTTTCTGAATTTTTAAGTGACGTTGTTAGGCTGCCGAATTTTCGTAAAAGAAATTGCATTTTCCCTTTTCTTTCAAGTTTCTTTTTCATGTGGATTTCATTAAAATATCCACACCATTATCTTATTTATATTTTATTTTTTCCCTATAATGTAAAATGATTCATTTTTGGATGGGATACTATTTTCCCCTCTCTTTTTATTGTTTTCTAAAACCATGTTATATAGTCGTTATGCTGCAGAAATTTTGTCTCGAAATTTTTCTCTCTTTCTCTCAAGAAATTCTCTTATCTTATTTATGTGAATACCCAGACCTATTTTGTTTCTAGAGGTGTTCATAAATTCATAAAAAAAAATATTATTTATTTTCTAATTTACATGCATAAAACCCTTATTCCCTTTCCATGAGTTATAAATGACATAATGATCTTGTTTTTAAACACTTTTTAAAACATCATGATTTTGATATAAAACCCATTTCTTTTATTCTCTTTGGGTTATCTATGAAATGTATGATTATGATCTATGTGGATAACATGAAAATAAATACATATTAAGTGTGTGCCCGATAGCACTCCAATGCGTTGGGTAGATAATTTAATCTCTAAAGATGACAAGTTTTACGATACATTGGTGAATAACCTTGGTAATTTTTATGACACCTTGGGGATATACCTTGGTGATATGTTCATGAATGTACAAATTAAATGTTATATCCACATTTTCTAGATATTATTCAATTTATTATTACTATTATATGCCTCTTTATCATTCCTTTATGATATCCCTCATGTTCTTTTTGATATCGCTCAAGAGTGCATGTAAACTGGTTCACTTGTTTTACTTATTAGGCCTTCTGCTCACCCTTTTCTTTGATGTATGTCTATAGGTTATGAGATGCAGTAATTTTAATTAGGGTGAGCTTATTATTAAGCCTCAAAAGTGGATTATAATAATTTTTAATGTTTTCATTTATATTGTTCCTAATTTCCAAGATACTAGACTTTAAAGATTCTTTGTTTGTAAAAATGAAAAGTTATGTAATAAAAGGCAAGATTCCATAGTCGGTATCAAAGGATAGTTTAGTTATTTATGGAAATTAGGATATGAAAAAATTAGTAATAACCCTATAGAAAATTTTAAATATAAGAAAACTTCCTGGTATTTTGGTGAAATATTAAGTAAGTTATTTCCGAACAAATAAATCCTTATCTAGATACGAACAAGTGGATGTGGTTATGGGACAGATGTACCTAGGAGTGAAAACTCTGACAAGGAGTTTCAGGATTGAATCAGGATATCCTAGTACATGACAAAGGGCCTTGATACACTCATAGTTTGACACTCCCGGGGGATATTTTTGGTTAATCACAAGCTTTTTATGAATCATTGTGAAGGATTTATAGAGAAATGTCATTGTCTAAGCATAAAGTTTTAAGACATAAAACATTTATAGTTAAAAATTTGTAAATGAAATAAGCTTCTAACTAAGGTTTTATTATTTTAAAAAATGGAGAGAAATAGGAGGAAACATTCAAATGGTGACTGAAATGGACCATACACTGACATCCCTCTGATGGAAGCCAGAATGGAAACTTTCATAAGAATGATAAACTAACTGACTCAAATTATGGTAAATAACTTGAATCAAGCTAAGAGACTGATATCACCATGAAGGGAACAACATTATTTTGAGTCCTTTATGTGTCAATTAACACCAACCTTCAGTGAATCTACCAACCCATTGATTTTTGAACAGTGGATCAGCACTATCGAAAAGATCTTTTATGTGCTTCGTTGTTCGGAACAAGAGAAGGTCACCCTGGAGGTTTACTACTTAGAAGGAGGAGATAATTAGTGGTGGGAACTGATTAAAAACATGAGGCCAAGAGTAGAGGTTGAATCTATGGAGTTGGAAGAGTTCATAGGGATCTTCTTCATTAAATATTTCCCTTGTTCCATGAGAATAAGAATGGAGAAGGAGTTTATCGAGCTGAAGCAGGAGAATGAATCTGTGGGAAGCTACAAGATGAACTTCACAAGGCTTTCATGTTACAACTCTAGATTTTTCATGGATATAAATGGTAAGGTTGATAGATTCTTCGGTGGACTGAGACCTCATCTATGGAAGAATCTATCCAACCGAGACTATGATAGCTATGAGGAGATTGTGCATAGTGCAATGAAGGTCGAACTAGAGTTTGGTGAGACACAGTGTTCTCATAAATCCAATGACAAGAAAATATCAATGGATCCAGTCTTAGGTAGGAATTTTGATCAGGGAAGAGGAGGAAAGAAAGTGCAACATACCACATGTAATAAATGTGGGAAGAAGCATTTAGGGAACTACCTACTCGGGAGCGGTAAGTGTTACAAGTGTGGAAGAGATGGCCATATTGCATGGAATTGTCATAGTGAGGTGAATCCACAAATTCCCAACACTAACAACAAAGGGAAGATGGTGCATTACCTACCTAATGTCCAATGATATAAGTATGGACAACTTCAGCACTTTTCCAATCACAGTCTAAATCTGAGGGTAGTAGATGGGAACCACCATTAGCCTCAGCAAAGGCCCAGAGATCAAGGTTGTGATTTTGCTATCATAAAAGCTGATGTTGAAGCTTAGAATGATGTGGTGGAAAGTAATATTGTTTTTTTCTCAAATCTAGAAAGTAATTTGTTTGATTTTTGTTCTACACATTCCTTTATTTCCTCTAATTTTGCAAAGAATTTAGAATAAACCCCTGAATTTCTAAAAGTATAGTTGTCATTCAAGACTCCTGGTGGGATTATTCAAGAATTATTAGTATTTATAAACTCTAGTATTTACTTTAGTGAGCACAATCTAATCACAAATATAGTAGTCATTACCATGATGTAATTAAACATTATACTAGGGATGTACTAGCTCTTAAAGTATAATGCTAAGATCAAATACAGAAGCAAGGAAATCTCAGAAGTCTTGGATGGAAAACCTACAGTTATCTTCCAAGGAGAGATATCTCAACCTAATATTTGTCTAGAAGAACCTCCTATATCCATCTTTATGGATTTGATTGGTGAAGAAGAAGAAGGAAATGCGAGTTTAAGGATATAAAATGTCCCCATCATCCAGGAATACATTGACGTATTTTCTGAAGAGTTACCCAGACCTCCCCTAGAAATAGAGGTAGAGTTATCCATTGAAATCATACATGGATCTCATATGATAGTAAAGACCCCGTATAGGATGGAAAATTTGGAGCTGGAGGAATTAAAGAAACAACTCCAAGATCTTTTGGAGAAGGGGTTTATCCAACCAAGTGTGTCTCCTTGGGGAGCACCTGTTCTATTTGTGAAGAAGAAAGATGGATCAATGTGGATATGTATTGATTATAGAGAACTAAATGGAATCAAAATAAAGAAAAAATACTCTCTTCCAAGAATTAATGACTTATTTGACCAAATTCATGGGGCTCAATTCTTCTCTAAGATTGATCTTCAATCTAGTTATCATCAATTGAGGTTGAAGAAAGAAGATATTCCAAAAATTGCCTTCCAATCAAGATATAGGCATTATGAGTTTGTTGTTGTTCCCTTTAGATTGACTAATACACATGCTATTTTTATGTATTTTATTAATAGAGTCTTTAAGGACCACCTTAATAACTTTTTGGTAGTTTTTATTGATGATATTTTGATATATTCCAAAATTCACAAGGAGCGTGAGGATCATCTAAGGGTTATTTTGAAAACTCTACAAAAGGAGATGCTTTTTTGGAAAGTTCAGCAAATGTGAATTCTGGTTACAACAAGTTACTTTCTTGGGGAACATTGTTACCAATGAAGGAATCATAGTTGACCCTGCAAAGACAAAAGTTGTAGAGGAGTGGCCTCAACCTACAACAATAACTGATATTCGTAGTTTCCTTGGATTAGTGGGATATTATAGGAGTTTTGTGAAAAAAATTCATGACTTTCTAATCCATTAACCAAGTTAACTCGAAAATGGGTTAGGTTCATCTGGAAAAAAAAAGTGCGAGGAAAGTTTCCAAGAGCTGAAGAAGATATTTGATACTACACTCGTGCTAAATCTTCCCTAAAGTGGAGAAGGATTTGTTATTTTTAGTGATGCTTCTCTGAAAGGTCTTGGGTGTGTCCTCATGAAAAAATAAAAAATTCATTTCTTATGCATCTTGATAGTTAAATAATCATGATCAAAACTATCCTATGCATGATCTGGAGATGGCTACGGTCATTTTTGCTCTAAAGATATGGAGACACTATCTTTATGGGGAGAAATGTGATATATACACAAACTATCAAAGTTTGAACTATATTTTTACACAAAAGGAATTGAACATGAGACAAATTAGATGGTTGGAACTTCTCAAAGACTATTATTGTTCAATTCATTATCATCCTGGAAGAGAAAACAAAGTCGATGATGCATTAAGTAGGAAAGACCCAGTTGTTCTTTCCATGATAGGGATTTAAAGATATCCTTTGATCAATGACCTAGTAAAGCTAGACATGGAAATTATAAGGGAAGGGACATCATAAACCCTAACCCAAATGATTTCTCAACTGTTATTACTAGATAAGATCAAGAAAACTCAAAAAGAATATCCTTTGTTACAAAAGAAGTTTGAGGATGTGAAGGATGAGAAGTTTCCTGAGTTCAATATTGATCAAGAAGGTGTGCTTAAATTTTATACAAGACTATGTGTTCCATATATTTTGGAAATAAAGAAGTATTTGATTGATGAATATCATAGCTCTACTTTCTCTATACATCCTTGAAGTAAAAAAATGTATAGAGACCTTCATGGTCATTATTGGTGGGATAATATTAAAAGGGAGATTGTTGACTACACTTAAAGGTGCCTGGTATCTCAGCAAGTGAAGGAAGAGAGACAAATTCCTAAAGGGGTATTGCAACCACTACCCATACCAGCATAGAAGTGGGACAATATCACTATAGACTTCATCACTAGTCTCCTGAGAACTTCCAAAGGAAACAATGCGATATGGGTTATTGTGGACCATCTCACCAAGATTGTCCATTTTATCTCTTTTTGGTAAGATTTATCTCTTGATCAACTTTCTAGGATTTATATGAAATAAGTGGTAAGGCTGTATGGAGTTCCACTTTCTATCGTATCTGATCGTGATCCAAGGTTTACATCAAAATTTTAGAGAATTCTTCAACATACTACTAGAACTGAATTGAATTTCATTATGGCCTATCACTCCCAAACTGATGGCCAATATAAAAGGACTATTCAAACACTTGAGGACATGCTAAGAACATGATCAATGGAATTTAAAGGTGGATGGGATCAATATATCCCTTTAGTTGAGTTCTCTTACAACAACAGCTTCCACTCGAGCATTCAAATGGCACCCTATAAAGTGCTATATGGTAAGTGATGTAGTACTTCTACTTGTTGGCATGAAACTAGTGAGAGAAATCTTATTGGGCCTGATCTTGTGTAAGATATGACAGAAAAGGTCTATGCCATTTGGAAACACATTAAGGCTGCTCAGAGTCGGAAAAAGAGCTATACCGAAAACTGTCGAAGGGACTTGGAGTTTGATGTTGGTGACAAGGTCTTTCTTTAAATTTCACCTTGGAAGAGAGTCATGACATTTGGTAAGAAAGGGAAGCTCATCCCTAGGTACATTGGACCCTGTGAAATCCTCGATCGCATAGAAGCAGTGGCCTATCGGCTTTCACTTCCTCCAAATCTAGCACAAGTTCATGATGTCTTCCACATATCCCTCTTGAAAAATTACATACCTAACCCGTCACATTGACTAAATCTAGAGGTGGTACAACTGAAACATGACCTCTCTTATGAAGAGAAGCTGGTGGAGATCTTGGATCGTAGGGACAAGGTTCTACGCAACAAGACTACCCAACTTATTAAGGTGTTGTGGAGGAACCATAAATGAGAAGAAGCCACGTGGGAAATAGAGGAGTATATGAGGTAGAAGTACCCACACCTTTTCTCTTCTGAGGGTACAAGTTAAAATTTCAGGGAAAAAATTTCTTAAGGGGGGAAGAATGTAATGACCCGAACTTCTGAATAATTTTTGTTTCCTAAAATTGTGTGTTATTTTATTTTTTACTCAACAAAACTATATCCTTTAATTAATGAAGTAAGTATAATTAAAATAAGACCACTGAGTTTTGACTATTATATGATTGTTCATCAATATGATCATTGGAAACTAAAATCTTAAAGTTATGATTATTTTTTATAAATACAAGCAACCATGGTTAATTAATATAAAAAGAGGATTCGATGGCCTCATCCAGTAGACTCATGTCGTATGAATCCCATCTATCAGAGCTTGGGAAGGATGTTGTGTCACTAGGCTTTGCTCTGGACCAAGCCCAAGATGATCTTCAATATGTGAAGTTTGAAGGGAATCGCCTATGGGAGAAGTTCAAGCAAATAGAAATCACCAATCAGGCAATGTTGTCTGAGCCGCCCCAAAATTATATCACCATAGCACATCTTACACTTAGGTCCTATAAAGGTGTTATAAGGGGCTATGTAATGAGACCTTAGTTACATTGTGTAATCCTTTTGTATAAATAAAATTTTTATTAATTATTATGTTAAATTTGTGGATTTCAAATGTTAAAATAAATATAGGATGAATTTATAGAAGTTCCATATTATCGATGAATTTTAAAAAAAGGGTATTTTAAAATATATTTTTATATATTAAATAATTAATAATGTGAAATGTTTTTCAAAAAATGGTCTTCTACAGTTGTGATGAGTAAGAAATTTAGAGTCTAATAAGATCAACTTAATTTTTAGTGAATAGTAAAATATAAATAGTAATATTACCCTTATGAATAGTAATGTGTCTAATGGAATAGTAAACTCACTTAAGAAAGTATAAATATAATTTAGGCATCTTGTTTGGTAATGTGATATTATAGCATAAGTAAATAATTGTTTTAGAAATTATTAGTTAAGTATTAGTATTTTTTGGGGTAAATAGTGTTTTACTTAAAAATTAAATATATCATAATTAGAAAATTATTTTTATAAAATGGAGTTCATTTTTGAATTCAGAGCATCGATATTAGGTTAGGGTGAATTTATGATATTTTTATAAAATGTTTTGTTTTTTGGTGAATAGTAAAAATACAGTTTTTGAGTTTCGGTGTGATTAATGACATCATTAATAATGTGATAATTATGTAATAATTATAGTAGACTTGTGAATATTAATATATGTTATGATTTTTCCCAAGTTTCCAATACCATGGGCAAATACCATGGGAAATCCCATGGTTTTTCAAATACCACTAATGAGGTGTCCCTTGAAAATTAATAAAAAATTCCCTCACTTTTGCTATAAATACCAAGTCATTCCCTCATAATTTCATTCCAAAATCCTCTTCAATTAATATATGGTCTCTTTACCTCCAAAATATTCCTCCCAAGGTTCCCTCAAGCCCTCCCAAGGTCCCAACCTTTGAGTTTTTCAAGTCACTCTTCAAGGTAAGGGAACCTTTCACCCTCCTCTTTTAAGTCATGACTTCCTTTATGTTATGTCTTCTGGTTTCCATATTATTATGTTGGGATATGTTATTATATATCCTTATTACTATCCATTTCATGTCCAAATTATGAGATACCCTTTCCACTCTCATCAATTTATTTTCTGAATTTTTAAGTGACGTCGTTAGGATGCCGAATTTTCGTAAAAGAAATCGCATTTTCACTTTTCTTTCAAGTTTCCTTTTCATGTGGTATGTCATTCAAATATCCAAAACATGATCTTATTTCTATTTTAGTCTTTCCCTATACTGTAAAATTATTCATTTATGTATGGCATACCCTTTTCCCCTCCCTTTTTATTATATTCTAAAACCATGTTATATAGCCGTTATGCTGTAGAAATTTCGTCTCAAAATTTCTCTCTCTTTCTCTCAAGAAATTCTCTTATTTTATTTATATGAATAACCAGACCTATGTTATTTCTAGGGGTGTTCATAAAGACATAAAAATGATATTATTTATTCTGTAATTGACATATATAAAACCCTTATTCCCTTTCCATGGGTTATAAATGACATAATGATCTTGTTTTTAAACACTTTTTAAAACATCATGATTTTGATATGAAACCCATTTCTTTTATTCTATTTGGGTTATTTAGGAAATGTATGATTATGATCTATGTGGATCACATGATAATAAAGACATATTAAGGGTGCACCTAGATATCACTCCAATGCATTGGGTAAATAATTTAATCTCTAAAGATGACAAGTTTTACGATACCTTGGTGAATAACCTTGGTAATTTTTATGACACCTTGGGGATATAATTTGGTGATATGTTCATGAATGTATAAATTAAATGTTATAGAAAAATTTTCAAGATATTATTAAATTTATTATTCCTATTATATGTGTCTTTATAATTCCTTTATGATATCCTTCATTTTCTTATTGATATCACTCAAGATCACATGTAAATTGTTTCACTTGTTTTCCTTACCGGGCCTTCTGCTCACCCTTTTCTTTGATGTATGTCTCCAGGTTATGTGATACAGTAATTGTACTTATGATAAACCTATGATGAAGCCTTACAAGTGTATTAGAAGAATTTTTAATGTTTTCATGTATATTATTCCTGATTTCCAAGACACTAGAATTTAAATATCCTCTATTTGTAAAATGTAATGAAAAGTAATGTAATAAAAGGTGAGGCGCCATACAGAGGGCGCGGGCTGACACGAAAAAAGGTCTATACCCCTCCGCATGTGCGCTCCTTGTGAACGGATTGTCCAAAAAGTGGAAAGGTGCGTTCAAGACCATCGCGGTGATGGCGGTGACCCGAGAGGCCTGTAGGCGCAAACGTATTGGAAAACGGACCACCGGACCAACTTTGGTGGCCCGCAGAAGGTGCCACTGCCAGTGGCCAGCCCACGACGGTCGTGTGGAGGGTGTGGCATCAATCGACACTACAGAAGAGGAGGCGGCCGGCCCTCGTCGTCTGTGCTGGAGGACTACAGCATTCCGCGACGGCAGGAGGTTGCGGTAGCCGTGGGGTGACATGGCGCCAGTTGGGCACCACGTGGAGGGGTGGCCTGTATCTGAGCCACCCGGATGATCTGGCACTGCGATCGCTCGACTGTGAAAGTAGAGAGGCCCCGCGGCATCCCGCGGGGCAGAAGAGAGCTGGATGCGGCCTGATGCCGCATCCCAGCCAGGAGGCACACCATCGGCCTGCACCGGTAGGCCGGGCTTCAGGTTGGCGGGTTGTTCCCCCAACCAGCGGGCCGGACCCATGGCCTTTGGGCCGGGCTGGACTAAACTAGGTCATCAAGCGACCCGACGGGCTGGACCCTCATCCAAACCGGGATAGGTCTAGTAAGGCCCATTGGGCCTGGCTCATTGGTTAGGCCGGACCGAACCGATCCAGACCCAAACTACGTTCGGTTGAGTTGGTTGAATTAAATGGGGGTATGTGGGGCCCTTAGGCCAGGTTGGTCGGGTTGGTCCAACCAGTTCAGATTGGGCCTAGACGCAACCAGCCCCTGTTTAATAAAATGCTTGTATCTTACAAACCAAGAATCCAATCATGATCCATTTGTAACATTGCAACCCGCTCAATGGGGTGGATCTTTTGGCATGCCCTGAGGATTCTTTCATGGAAGTTGATATGTGATGAATGGCTTAAGGATTGGTTCTCCTAGGCATGCTATGTAGGGAACCCTGCAGTTAGCTAAGATTTGAAGACTACTGACTTTCAACTCTGTATGACTTGACTATGGCCCAGTGGGAAGAACTTATGTGTGTCTTTGTAGGCCCATGGTGGGAATCACTTCTCTGTGACTTTGCAAGCCCATGGTATGTGACAAGGAGGAGTACCTCAGTTGTCCAAGATTAGTGTGAAGCACTTCTGTGTGACTTTTTAGACCCATGGTATGCAATGAAGAGGTGTACCTAAGCAGTCCAAGGTTAGTGGGAAGCACTTATGTGTGACTTGGCAGGCCCACTGTACTCGATTGAGGAGGAGTTCTCTAGCAGCCGAGGAGTTCAATGATGTGACTGATGATTCTTCTATCACTACCCTAAATGTATACCTAGTGTGATTTATCTTGTGTTTCATGATTTAATTTGAGTATTTTTATATGGTCTTTCCTTTTTTTGGGTCCCTATTGAGTATTTTGTTACTCACCACTGCATAGGATTTGACTGCATGTATTGTGTCTGGTGCATAGGATCAATGTTTTGATAGATACTTTGGTGGAATGGGACCCAAAGGTGCTCAGGGATATAAGACTAATGGACTCTACGATGGTGGAATTAGTGGACTAGGACTAGGTGGGTCCCAATAAGATTAGGTGGAAATGACGTTCTACTTCAGATTCCAATATCTACACTACTCTCATGATCAGGTAGAGTTTTCTATGGACAGCCATCAGAGTTTCCTTTTTTCTCTTTGTTGTTTTCAGTTACTTTGTTGGGTTTGTATTCCGGCACACTTGTATTAGTCTTACTTATACTCAACTTTGTTTTAGTGATACTTGTTTCCTTTTTAGTGTGTGGGACTTGTTCGAGTGTGTGTGCACGTATAGGTACTCAGGCAAATGCCTCCCACTTGTAGGTTGACGCCTTCGACGCTAGTCACCATCCCCTGGCCTTTGGGAGGTGGGCTTGGGGTAGTCATGGAATGGGCCCTAGGGTATGGGTCATGACATCTTCGCTCCTTGAATTGATTTCTTTTAAAACCCCTTCTCTCATCTTGCTGAGGTGGGGGTGGTTGTTGGTGTCCATGGGGTCCCACATGATTCATTGGAGGCCTCACAACTGGATCTGGTACTGGGGGTAGCTTTATCATGATAGATGTCGCTTCATCTTTTCCCACTTTTTTTCCTAGGGATAATGGGATCACTCGGAACTTGATATTGGTGCGTTTCAAGGAGTCTTTTATCCTTTGTGTAATAGAAGATAAATCTCGAAACCCACTTGTGTACTTCATCGGGATGAGCAATGTTTGCAATTCATCATGAAGGTTATTGATGCACATAGTGAGAATTTCATCCTGGGGGAGCAGCCGGTTCAAGGAATAAGTCAGGCATTTCCATCTATCAATGAAGTATGAAACTCTTTTGTTTTCTCACTACTTTCAGTTCATGAGGTCACTGACCATTGT
The DNA here is from genome assembly GCA_963277665.1 of Viscum album. Lineage (NCBI taxonomy): Eukaryota > Viridiplantae > Streptophyta > Magnoliopsida > Santalales > Viscaceae > Viscum > Viscum album. Next base: position 1,258,621,613 of record OY728128.1, read on the forward strand.
CTTAGGTAATGTAAAAATGAACTGGAAGATAAACTGCCATCAAAGGTCCTCCCAGCCTATGATTAAGTTATCTAGAAAGCTAGTATACCATACAAAGGTTGAGCCCTGCAGGGTTCGCACGAAGCATATGAGTTTTACTACTTCTTGCTGCTCTGGAGTTCCCATCATGGGGTCACAGTAAAAGTCGTAATGTATTAGATGTTGTTTCAGGTCTCCTGAGCCATTGAACACTAAGAATATTGGGTTTTTGAAGTTTTGATATGGCAGAACATTGCTCACCCAATCAGGTTAGGGTTTTCGCTCTTGTGGTATCAGATTCTACCGCCCCTCTGTGGCTTCTAGTCGAGCTGTTAGTTGCTCGATGGTATTTAAGATCCCTTGATGCATATCTTATCGGGCTTAAGATTGGGTGGGTATATTAGAAACCAAAGTTGGATGTGTCGGTGCTTCTAGAATTTGGTGTGGATACCCAACCAGGGGTATCCTTTATAGGTTCCACATGAATATACTCTAGTTGCCTTCCTAGTGGGGGGAAGTCTTGATGTCCTTCCGGGGCCAGATTTAAGTAGGTTTACAGTCCTGGTGTCAGGTTGGATAGGCCTTTGATCTTGACTTCATTCACTGGGATGAGATCATGTGTCAAGGGAACCTTTTCTGGGAACACCTTTTGATATTCCGTAGGGGGGACACATCCGGAAAGATAGCTCCCTTGATGCAGCTCGGCATTAATTCACCTGATCTCTTTCATTTCTTCCTCCAGCTTGTAAAATATTTCCTTGAGTGTGAGGGACATATTCTCAGGGAGAGGAGAAGGTGGTTCATAGAAGACCTGGGATTTATTATTCTCCTTGTTGGGGTTTCGTGAGGGAGATAATGATAGATTAACTGAGGGGGCACCTAGATTTAGGACCGCTCTATGGTTCTGGGTATTCACACCATCAGGATCGGTGTGGGATGCCTCTGGTTTGGAACCATCTTATCTTTTATCCTCTCCCTTTTTATAATTTCCTATGATATCCATGGGGTTGAACTTTACCACGTTCACTAATCCATACCACATTGGGGGTGGTGTACCCAGTGCCGAATTGTAGGAAGGATTTTTTGCATCCTTTATTGTACTTTCTCTTTTAATTTTGTAGTATTCTTATGGTTTATTGGTGAATATTTGCCTGAAGGGAGCCCTTATCTAACCTCATAATGCACCTTCGTCTCGGAGGGTATGAACCATGAGACGAGGTAGAATGGGTTACTTCTCTTCTCATTGTTCTTCCCAGATAGGAGAAGACATATGTCTATTGTTTGGGAACTTTAGGTAAAAATTACCCCAGCCCTGTGGGATGGGGTTGCTCCCATTCTTTCGTTGATGCACTATGGCCTAGATCTATTGGTCTTACAGGGTCATTTTGAGTTAAAAATTCCCCCAACTCTATGGGTTAGGGATGCTCCCATATTGCGGCGGTAGCAGCCGTTATTTCAACACTTTTTATTTCATGTACTCTTACGTGGGTGTGAGCCAAGTATGGAATTGGACCTGTATGGGATTTATGGGCTTTTGAAGACATGAGAACTGCTTGCTAGTTGACTTTCCTTAGGTAGGAAGCCTGCTGAATATTCTCGGTTTTCTGGCTCAAAATCTTTTTGAAGTATTGATCTCTTCAGTCCTAATGCTTTTGAGACTTACTTTGGGCTAGTTTTTGTTGAGTATTCCATCTTTCCTGAGCATGGATTTCATTTGATCGCTACTTTTGGGTAATGATGTTGCAATATTTCATTTCCAATGAGGTTTTCTAGATGGGACACGGGGTGAAGTGTAGAACTCCATGTTCTCCCCACCCCTGAATATTAACTCCAGTCAGGGCATCGCTAATGAGGCAATGCAACTTGTGCAGTGCATGGAGGCAAGAGATTTCAAGGTTTTTCTTTTTACTTTCTGATCATGGATGTCATGCAGATGAGAGGGATTTTAGGTCAATTAGATAGAAAATACTTCCTAACATGTTGACATGGTCTACATACCCTTCGTAGGGAAAGAACTTTTCTTTTAGCTAGCTAAGAGTCATCCATATATTTAGGCAAATTTCATGCATACATTCCCCAGACAACTCCCTTGGTATATCGAAGTGAGAATTGGTCGTAAGACAATACATCATCGGTATGTTATCCTTATCTAGTTTTCTTCTGGGGACTCTTGTACTTGATATGCCCAGCTTGACTACTTCTTAATAATTTTGTTCCAAGCATCCAGGCTGTTGGGATCCTCATTGATATGTGAATGGCGTGGGGGTGGCTCCAAAGATGAGTGTGGACCCAGACCATTCTTTGGTTGAGAAAGGATATCACTCATTATAGATTAAGTGCCTGATATGTTTGGATCCATCTTTCTGAGCACCTCGTCATAGGAGGGATTTCTCACATTTGTTCTATCAAGGGGAGGTCCTTCTTGCTAGTATGTATTTTGATTGCAAAGAGGACATCCACAATTGGTGTTGCAATGTCGAGGACTACCATTGCAACTTGATGCCCGAACATGGTAAATGTATTTACGGTGTATACCCTAGGTAGGACCTTCAGGGTGGGCTACAGAGAGGAGAGGACCTTCTTGTTTCATGATGTCACTGAGGAGAGGACCTTCTTGATGGCTTCTATGATGGAAAGGAATACTATCAAAGCTTAATATCTGGATGCAGGTAGAATTTCCGCAGTGTACATCCTGGGGAGGGCCTTCAGGATGTACTACAATGAGGGGAGGACCTTATCGTTGCTTGATGTTACTATGGGGATGGCCTTCACAACAACCTCCATTGTGGGGAGGGCCTTCGCAGTGACTGTCATCATAGCGAGGACTACCATCATGACTCGACGTCTAACTACAGGGAGAAGCATGTCTGCAGCGTATACCCTGGGGAGGACCATCAGGGCGGACGATGATAATAGGAGGACCTTATTGCTATCTGATATTCAAGTCAAGGGGAGGGTTACCCTGACTCGCATCAAGAGATAGGCTCTCATGATCGATCGTTCCTGGACCATGGAGTAAGCCCATGTGGGTGCTCTAGGGAGGACCTTCAGAGATGTTGGTAGCAACATTGGGGGAGGGCCTTCACAACTTTTACTGCCACCTCTATAATTTGGTAATGGACTGACAAGTCTTGAGCCTTTATTGATATATGTTTGAGGGCATCAAGAACCCCAACTTCTAGCAGATCAGGATCATGTATGTGCTCTTAATTTTCCAGTTGCCTTTAGCGCATTTCATTTTTAGGCACTCTCTTACGGGTAAATGGGGTTGGCTGTTGTTGGTAACGGGCTTAATATATGGTTCTCTATATTGTTATTTCTCATTATGCCACTAGGATATGACACCGGACATCCTGAGTTTTGTAAGGGATATATGACTGCCCTGGAGCGGGCACCACGTTGGACCAGCGTCCCCTAGTTGGAACAGGTATTTGTTCCCGATTTGGTTGTCCGTGTATTGCAGGATATTGTCATCAACCCTCCTGGACTGAAGCAGGGATGCATAAATGCTCTGGATGTAACGACCCAAAATTTCATTAATGGAAAATCCCTCTTGATCCAGTTAAATGTTTCTTTATGAAAAAAAATGTTTTTATAAGATGTCAACTTCTTTAGTTTAACGTTAAGATTTGTGACCGTTACTTTTATAGCCGTTGAACAGTGATCATCTGGGTAGTTTAAATATAAGGCTTTAACGAACCAATTTTCTACTCAGACAAAGGAAGCGATGGCCTCATCCAGTAGAATTGCCCCTTACGAAGCCCATTTGTCGGAACTCGGAAAGGAGGTGGCGTCTTTGGGATTTTCCCTTGACCAAGCCCAAGCTGAGCTTCATCAAGTCAAGCTCGAACGTGATCGTCTACGGGAAAAATGGAAGTTGATAGAGATTACCACTCGAGCGATGTTATCCGAGCAACCCCAAGAGTCTGTCACCATCGCACACCTTACCCTTAGGTCTTATGCGGCTATTTTAAGGGGTTATGTAACAAATAATTAGCACCGTGTTCATGTACATTATTTTTGTATATAATAACGAATATAATTTCTAGTCATTTTTGATACATTGTAATTAGTTTTTAAAGTACAAACGGTATTTTTAGTTATTATTTAATTAAGAATTATATTTTATTAAATTAAAGGATTTTTGAATTAAATAATATTTTAATAAAATATTATTATTAATGTTAAATTAATTTTTATTAAATATAAATGATCTTATAATTTTATGAATGCAATTAAAATTTTTATTAAGGTTTGAAAGCCATTTCTGTCAAAACCCGTGAATTTTTTTATAAATGTCAGTTTTTATTTTAAAAGTGAAAATTCACATATTTAGAAAATTATTTAGATAAAATAAATATTATTTTTGGAATCAGGACGTCGAAATTATCCAACGGTGAATTTTTCATAATTTTCTGAGACAGTCAAATTTTTGGGTAAAAATTAAATACCATTTAAATATATAATGTGTTTTATGACATCATAATGACAAAATGGTGATGTAATAAAATACCATAATCCTTATGTTCGGCCAATATGTGTTTTATCATTAAAATAATGAGTTTTTGGGTTTGTTTGACTCACTTTTCAATGCATTAATGGAGCCCTCAAGACTTATTCAACACTTTGCCTTTTTAAATTAATTTCCATGGGAGTGTGACTCACCTCCACATAAGCAACCCTAATTTTTTAATAAGTTCGGACCTTGGACTTGTAAAATATTGTTTTCCTCTTTCCTTTTCCAGAAACCATGGGCAAATACCATGGGATGGTTTGTGGTTTGGATTATTTTAATATAAGGGGTCCCAAACCTAAATAATAAAGAATTCTCTCACCTTTCCTATATAAACCCACCCAAGCTCCCACTTCCTCCTCACTCAAAGCCATTGAAGTTCGTCCAACCTCTGCCCTACTCTCTCTAGAATCCTCTCAAGGTGCCCCATGCTCCCAAGAAGCCTCTCACAAGCCTCTCTCTAGCCTTTGGAAGCACACTTCCAAGTAAGGGGTTTTCTTCCTTTCTCATTTTTGTCAATTTTCTTTAAGTTGTATTTCCCTTTTAATTTCATTTATGAATGTTGGGGTATGGTTTCGCACCTCTCCCATACTGCCCTCTTATTTTTTGAATGATGGGAGACCCCTTTCTCTCTCATTAAATGCCTCCCACGTACACCCGTTACTATGCCGAAATTCCGAAAGGAACCTTTTTCTCCTCTTTTATATTCAAGCAATATTTTTGTATCATGAATCTAAATTCCTTTTCAATTGTTGGGAAATGTATCTATATGACCTTCTTACTGTCCATTACATGTAAATATGATGAGGAACCCCTTTCTCTCTCATCAGCCTTTTTATGAATTCTTATGTCACGCCGTTACGCTGCCGAAATCACACCGATTTTCTAAGCCAATATCATTGTGTAGTGAATACCATGCCCATTTCTCCATCAAGGGTATTCACCTTTATGCACATTTACTTATTGATTGTAAAGTTTCATGTATGAATTCCACATTCCTTTATCGTGGAATAAATGATTATGTTTTATGAATCCATGTTTTATGATCCATGTGGCACACTTATGCATGAAATGAAATGTTTAAGAAGGGTGCGCCCTGATAGCGCTCCAATGCATTGGGTAAAGTATAGTATCATGATACGTCATGTGCAATGAGTGTTGACTCATGCTAATTCAAGTGCAATGAGGGTTTACTCGTGCTTCAAGTGCAATGAGGGTTTACTCATGCTCCATGTGCAATGAGCCTTGGCTCATGCTAATTCAATGTTAAGTGTTGTTGCCACATTTCCATGTTATGATTATCATGCTTTATCATGCCTTTATGTTCATGTCTCTCTTATGCTCTATTGATATGACTATTGCCTAACATGTATTGTACTCCTCATGTTATTCATTGTGTACTCCCTTACTGGGCTTTATAGCTCACCCTTTTCTTATGCATGTCCTCAGATTATCCCATGCAATGCTAAGTACGAAGGAATGTAGTGGTCATGTAAAGGAAGTTTTCAATAAAGATGTTGTATTTAAAGTTTAAAGTTTTTATGTAATGATCCTAATCCCCAAAGACACTAAACCTCTCGATCTTCTTTGTTGGATCAAGTGAAGTTTTATGTAATAAAGCATGTTTAAGTTGTAATAAAAAGCAGGGTTGTCATAGTTGGTATCAGAGGATAGGTTTAGTTATTTTTGGGATTAGGAAACCATAGTAAAGCCTTAGATACAATACTAAGAATAATAAAAACATCCCTAAGTTTTGGTAAATACTAAGTAAGTGGTTTATCAGACAAATACATCCCTGTCTGGATACGAGCAGGTAGAGGCGGCTCTGGCACAGATATATCCTAGGGGTAAAACCCGAAAACACCGCTTTGAGCTAGACTCGAACGGGAACTGGTGCACGACAACGGGCCTTACTGCACTCTTGGTTATGACACTCCCGGGGGATATGTTTTGATAAATTCACAATCTTAGTATGAACCCTTATTAAGGTAAAAATGCCCCTAAGAATATATGTTAGAAGGAAGATCATGAAAAGCCTGGATTGAATCCTATAGACTCATGAGTTAAAGAGATTAAAGTTTATTTATAAGTCATCAACTTTTGTCTTTGGATTACCCTTTATGTGTTACCCCTAACTTTCCTTTTATTCCAGCCAATGGCCGGTAATAGGAGAACTCGGGCTAACAACCGTTGTGAAGATCAGTGTGATGATTGTACTTATGAGATGCCCAATCCAATGGGAGCGGGAATCGCGAACTTTGTCACGCTTCTCTCTCAGCTAACTCAAGTTTTGAATAGAAACACTGGTCAAGAGGAACGTTCAACCCCCCCTAAGAAAGAACAAGTTGCTATTGAAAGCTTCATGAGACAAAGGCCTCCTACTTTTAGTGGATCATCCGATCCCACGATTGCTGAACAATGGATCAACTCCATTGAAAAGATATTCTCCATCCTCCAATGCTCTGAAAAAGAGAAGGTTCTCCTGGCGGCTTATCGTATGGAGGTTGAAGCTGATCAATGGTGGACGTTGATCAAAAATACGAAGCCTGAGGAGGAGATCGAGGCTTTGGAATGGAAGGTATTCCGGAAGATGTTTTTCGATAAATATTTTCCACGCACCCTCCGTCTTAAGATGGAAAGGGACTTCCTTTCCCTCAAGCAGAAAGATGAGGAATCTGTGGGAGCGTATGAGGAAAACTTCACAAGGCTTGCACGATATGCTTCCGGCTTTGTCGTTACCCCCGAATGCAAGGTTGACCGCTTCTTTGGTGGGCTGAAGCCTAGCTTGCGGAAAGCATTAGCGATCCGTGACTTCGACAGCTATGAGGAAATTGTCTGATGTGCCCTCAAGGTTGAAATGGAGATCGAAGAATCACAGGGGTATCATGGGGACAAGAAGCGGAAGGTGGACTTCAATGCTGGTGGTCCGATGGATAAATCCAACGGCGCTAAGAAATTCCAGCACCCCACTTGCCAAAAGTGTGGAAAGAAGCACCCTAGAAATTGCCTTAGGGGGACAAGAAAATGCTTCAAGTGTGGAAGAGAAGGGCACCTAGCTGTTAACTGTCAGCAAGAAGGACCCGCGGCTGCGACGGAGGGGAGGAACGCTCCGTTCGAACCTCAACGCATTGTTCAATGCTTCAAATGCAAAGAACCGGGTCATTTTGCGAATCAGTGCCCTAATCCAAGGGTTATCGGAGGCAATCAACAACCTCCAAGACAGCAAGGAAGAGCTTTTTCCATCACTTCTGCCGAAGTGAACCCCGACAACGAAGTGGTGACAGGTACGCTAGTTATTCATTCAAGAATAGAGAACATACTTTTTGATTCAGGTTCTACGCATTATTTTATATCTCAAAAGTTTAGTAGAACAATCTCTGCACCACCACAAATCATGGAATTAAAGATGTCGGTGAGTACGGCAAATGGGGCAATCATTGCATCCCATGAGTATAAGTCCTCCCCTGTTATAATATGTGGATTTAATTTCCCAGCGAACCTCATCATACTCCCTTTGGTGGAATTTGATGCAATTCTTGGCATGGATTGGCTTTCCTTATATAGAGCCAACATAAATTGTCGGGAGAGGGAAATCACACTCCATATGGAGAATCGACCCCCGATTCTTTACAAGTGTCAGGAGGAAGATGAATCTCCTTTAGCTCCATCATCTCAAGCATGGATATTACTGCCTTATGAGAACGCATATCTGGCTCAGATGATTGAGTCCAAGGAAGAAACCACCCTTGAAGAAATGCCTATTGTGAGGGAATTCGCTGAAGTATTTCCCGAGGAACTTCCTGGTCTTCCTCCAAGAAGAGATGTTGAGTTCTCAATTGAACTTATACCTGGGGCGCTACCAATATCCAAGAATCCATACAGAATGGTTGTGGTTGAGCTTGAAGAACTGAAGAAACAACTACAGGAGAATCTGGATAAAGGGTTTATACGCCCAAGTGCATCACCATGGGGTGCACCAGTCCTCTTCGTCAAGAAGAAGGATGGGTCAATGCGGCTTTGCATCGATTATCGTGAACTTAACAAAATCACGATAAAGAACAAGTATCCTCTCCCAAGAATCGATGACTTGTTTGATCAGCTGCGTGGATCACAATACTTCTCCAAGGTCGACTTGCGGTCGGGATATTATCAAGTAAGGGTGAAGAAGGAAGATATCCCCAAGACTGCTTTTCGTACAAGGTACGGGCACTATGAATTCATAGTAATTCCTTTTGGACTCACCAATGCTCCAGCAATATTCATGGACTTGATGAATAGAGTCTTTAGAGATTACCTAGATAAATTTGTGGTAGTATTTATAGATGATATTCTAATATACTCCAAAACCAAGGAGGACCATGAGGAGCATTTAAGAACTGTACTGGAGACTTTGCGCAAGGAGAAGCTCTATGCCAAGTACATCAAGTGTGAGTTCTGGTTGAAGGAGGTCTCATTATTGGGCCATATCATCACAAGCAATGGGATATCTGTGGACCCCTCCAAAACAGATGCAATTGAGGGATGGCCGAGGCCAACATCGGTAACTGATATCTGTAGCTTCTTGGGGTTAGCTGGATATTATCGACGATTTGTGAGAAACTTCTCACGATTGTCCAACCCTCTTACCAAGCTAACTCTAAAGGGAGTAAAGTTTGCTTGGAGTGATGAATGCGAAGAAAGCTTCAAGGAGTTGAAAAGGAGGCTTATCACTGCACCTGTGCTCACTTTACCCACAAGTGGGGAGCTTTTTGTGGTATTCAGTGATGCTTCGAAGAAGGGCTTAGGATGTGTGCTGATGCAAAATGATAAAGTGATATCCTATTCCTCAAGACAGTTGAAAATCCATGAGCGAAACTATCCAACGCATGATCTGGAGTTGGCGGCGGTGATCTTTGCCTTGAAAATCTGGCGGAATTATCTCTATGGAGAGAAATGTGAGATATATACTGACCACAAGAGTCTTAAATATATATTCACACAGAAAGAGCTTAATATGCGCCAGAGAAGATGGATAGAGCTCATAAAGGATTATGACTGTTCAATACATTACCACCCTGGGAAGGCGAACAAGGTGGCGGATGCCCTAAGTAGAAAGGATCCAGCAATTCTATCAATGATGAGAATTGAGAAGGATCCAATCTTCTTAGACTTGATGAAGATGGACGTGGGAATCATAAAGAAGGGAACATCATCAATCCTTTCACAAATGATTGCTCAACCATCTCTTTTGGAAAGGTTAAAGGATGCTCAAAAGGGTGATGCGAGAATCCAAGAAAAAGTGGAAGCTATCAAAAAGGGAAAATCCTCAGAGTTTAATGTTAATGAAGAAGGAATTGTGCGGTTTGGGAAAAGACTATGTGTTCCATCAAGTTCGACGCTGAAGAAGGAACTTTTGGATGATTCACATAGTTCAAATTTCTCTATTCACCCAGGGAGCACAAATATGTATCGAGATCTCCGAGAAAACTTTTGGTGGGATAATATGAAGAAGGAGATCGCTGAATATACATCAAAGTGCCTGGTGTGTCAGCAAGTGAAGGCAGAAAGGCAGAAGTCTAAGGGGATGATGCAACCATTGCCCATACCAGAATGGAAATGGGAGAACATCACCATGGACTTCGTCACTGGACTTCCAAGGACATCCAAAAGCAACAATGCAATCTGGGTTATTGTGGATCGTCTTACAAAGACTGCACACTTCATTGCTATTCGAGAGGATTTCTCTTTGGATCAACTGGCACGGATATATATCAGGGAAGTGGTACGGTTGCATGGAGTACCACTATCTATTGTGTCGGACCGAGATCCAAGATTTACCTCTAAGTTTTGGAAGAGTCTTCAACATGCTCTGAATACTGAACTGAACTTCAGTACGGCCTATCATCCTCAAACTGATGGCCAATCCGAGCGGACTATCCAAACACTTGAGGATATGTTGAGAGCGTGCTCAATGGACTTTAAAGGAGGATGGGATCAACATCTTCCTCTAGTTGAGTTCTCTTATAATAATAGTTTCCACTCGAGCATCCAAATGGCACCATATGAAGACCTGTGTGGGAAAAGGTGTAGAACACCGGCATGTTGGGATGAGGTCGGTGAACGTAAGCTGCTTGGACCAGAAATGGTCGAAGAAATGGTGGAGAAGGTGAAAACCATTCAGCAGCATATCAAGGCAGCCCAAAGTCGACAGAAGAGTTATGCAGATAATCATCGACGAGACCTTGAGTTTAAAGTCGGAGACATGGTGTTTTTACGCATATCTCCGTGGAAGAAGGTCATGAGGTTTGGAAAGAAAGGGAAGTTAAGTCCAAGGTACATCGGCCCCTTCGAGATTCTTGATCGTGTTGGGGCTGTGGCCTATCGACTAGCACTTCCACCTACTATGGCCAAGGTGCATGATGTCTTCCATGTATCCCTCTTAAGGAAGTACATACCAGACCCTTCACATGTACTCTCTTCTGAGGTAGTACAATTAGAAGACGATCTTTCTTATGAGGAGCAACCAGTGAAGATCTTGGATCGTAGAGAAAAGTTCTACGAAATAAGACAATGCCCCTCATCAAGGTGTTATGGAGAAACCACAAGTTTGAAGAAGCAACTTGAGAGTCGGAGGATATGATGAAGCTAAGTTACCCACATTTGTTTTAGTGTGGGAAAAGGAAAATTTCGAGGGCGAAATTTCTTAAGGGGGGAATGTTGTAACGACCCAAAATTTCATTAATGGAAAATCCCTCTTGATCCAGTTAAATGTTTCTTTATGAAAAAAAAATGTTTTTATAAGATGTCAACTTCTTTAGTTTAACGTTAAGATTTGTGACCATTACTTTTATAGCCGTTGAACAGTGATCATCTGGGTAGTTTAAATATAAGGCTTTAACGAACCAATTTTCTACTCAGACAAAGGAAGCGATGGCCTCATCCAGTAGAATTGCCCCTTACGAAGCCCATTTGTCGGAACTCGGAAAGGAGGTGGTGTCTTTGGGCTTTGCCCTTGACCAAGCCCAAGCTGAGCTTCATCAAGTCAAGCTCTAACGTGATCGTCTACGGGAAAAATGGAAGTTGATAGAGATTACCACTCGAGCGATGTTATCCGAGCAACCCCAAGAGTCTGTCACCACCGCACACCTTACCCTTAGGTCTTATGCGGCTATTTTAAGGGGTTATGTAACAAATAAGTAGCACCATGTTCATGTACATTATTTTTGTATATAATAACGAATATAATTTCTAGTCATTTTTGATACATTGTAATTAGTTTTTAAAGTACAAACGGTATTTTTAGTTATTATTTAATTAAGAATTATATTTTATTAAATTAAAGGATTTTTGAATTAAATAATATTTTAATAAAATATTATTATTAATGTTAAATTAATTTTTATTAAATATAAATGATCTTATAATTTTATGAATGCAATTAAAATTTTTATTAAGGTTTGAAAGCCATTTCTGTCAAAACCCATGAATTTTTTTATAAATGTCGGTTTTTATTTTAAAAGTGAAAATTCACATATTTAGAAAATTATTTAGATAAAATAAATATTATTTTTGGAATCAGGACGTCGAAATTATCCAACGGTGAATTTTTCATAATTTTCTGAGACAGTCAAATTTTTGGGTAAAAATTAAATACCATTTAAATAGATAATGTGTTTTATGACATCATAATGACAAAATTGTGATGTAATAAAATACCATAATCCTTATTTTCATCCAATATGTGTTTTATAATTAAAATAATGAGGTTTTGGGTTTGTTTGACTCACTTTTCAAAGCATTAATGGAGCCCTCAAGACTTATTCAACACTTTGCCTTTTTAAATTAATTTCCATGGGAGTGTGACTCACCTCCACATAAGCAACCCTAATTTTTTAATAAGTTCGGACCTTGGACTTATAAAATATTGTTTTCCTCTTTCCTTTTCCAGAAACTATTGGCAAATACCATGGGATGGTTTGTGGTTTGTATTATTTTAATATAAGGGGTCCCAAACCTAAATAATAAAGAATTCTCTCACCTTTCCTATATAAACCCACCCAAGCTCCCACTTCCTCCTCACTCAAAGCCATTTAAGTTCATCCAACCTCTGCCCTACTCTCTCTAGAATCCTCTCAAGGTGCCCCAAGCTCCCAAGAAGCCTCTCACAAGCCTCTCTCTAGCCTTTGGAAGCACACTTCCAAGTAAGGGGTTTTCTTCCTTTCTCATTTTTGTCAATTTTCTTTAAGTTGTATTGCCCTTTTAATTTCATTTATTAATGTTGGGGTATGGTTTCGCACCTCTCCCATACTGCCCTCTTATTGTTTGAATGATGGGAGACCCCTTTCTCTCTCATTAAATGCCTCCCATGTACACCCGTTACTATGCCGAAATTCTGAAAGGAACCTTTTTCTCCTCTTTTATATTCAAGCAATACTTTTGTATCATGAATCTAAATTCCTTTTCAATTGTTGGTACATGTATCTATATGAACTTCTTACTGTCCATTACATGTAAATATGATGAGGAACCCCTTTCTCTCTCATCAGCCTTTTTATGAATTCTTATGTCACGCCGTTACGCTGCCGAAATCACACCGATTTTCTAAGCCAATATCATTGTGTAGTGAATACCATGCCCATTTCTCCATCAAGGGTATTCACCTTTATGCACATTTACTTATTGATTGTAAAGTTTCATGTATGAATTCCACATTCCTTTATCGTGGAATAAATGATTATGTTTTATGAATCCATGTTTTATGATCCATGTGGCACACTTATGCATGAAATGAAATGTTTAAGAAGGGTGCGCCCTGATAGCGCTCCAATGCATTGGGTAAAGTATAGTATCATGATACGTCATGTGCAATGAGTGTTGACTCATGCTAATTCAAGTGAAACGAGGGTTTAATCGTGCTTCAAGTGCAATGAGGGTTTACTCATGCTCCATGTGCAATGAGCCTTGGCTCATGCTAATTCAATGTTAAGTGTTGTTTCCACATTTCCATGTTATGATTATCATGCTTTATCATACCTTTATGTTCATGTCTCTCTTATGCTCTATTGATATGACTATTTCCTAACATGTATTGTACTCCTCATGTTATTCATTGTGTACTCCCTTACTGGGCTTTATAGCTCACCCTTTTCTTATGCATGTCCTCAGGTTATCCCATGCAATGCTAAGTACGAAGGAATGTAGTGGTCATGTAAAGGAAGTTTTCAATAAAGATGTTTTATTTCAAGTTTAAAGTTTTTATGTAATGATCCTAAGCCCCAAATACACTAAACCTCTCGATCTTCTTTGTTGGATCAAGTGAAGTTTTATGTAATAAAGCATGTTTAAGTTGTAATAAAAAGCAGGGTTGTCATACTGGAATGACTGACCCATTTTGCCAGTAAGTCATTCTGTTTGAGGAAACTGAGTCATGGGCCTAGTTTCTCACTTTTTCTTCCAACACAATAATATCTTGGAATGTTTGGATGATATGGTCTAGAATTGATGTCTGGTCTTCCATCATTTTTAGGATGTGCTAAGATACATATTTGTATGTAATGAGTATGAATTCACATTCTGATATTGGAGTAGGATTTTGTGTCTACTCTGGTCCCCCATGGGTTGAAAATAGATACTGGCACTTCTCCTGTGTCAGGATAGAGGAACGATTCTACCACCGGTTTTCTTCTCTGGTTTCCACCATATTTGATTGGTGGGATTTATATTCATGAATAGGAATTTTAATCTACTCTCTTGCCACTGTATTTATCTTCAGTATTTGTATGCACCTGTATAAATTTGACTCTTCTCATATTTTCTTGCTACCCTATTTGGATGGTGGGTTTGGTATGCATCAGCACGTATTTGTGCCTAGGTGTAGCTAGATTCTTCCCTATTTGGATGATGGGATTGATATGCATCGGGAAGTATTTGTAACTACGTATAGCTGGATGCCTCCCTATTTGGATAACGGGATTCTTGTGCATTGGAAGATATCTGCATCTGCCTATAGTTTGTCACTTTGTATGCACGGTGGGATCGGCAAGCACTAGAAAGAATGTGCACGTGATTGTATTGTGCCGCCATATTTCTGTAGTGGGATTGAGTGGAGTGGGAAGATTTGTATGTTTTCCCATTGAATTCATCCACATTTTCATGGTAGAGTTGCTCCTTAGGAACCAGGGTGATAGTATGTTCCTGATTATATATTTTCCACCCTCGGTGGGATTCTAAAGGGGACTGGGTCTTCTGGACTTTATTATGTGCCTTCAGTATAAGGTCTTCTTCAGCGTGAGGAGACTTGGTCGCTCGGTGTCAACAGCGACGCTCTCTGGTAGGGGCTCGTGAGTAGTACCCATGTGCAGTTGAGATGAAGTTATCAGCATTGACTTCATCTACCTCCCTAATATGAGGGAGGTACTCGTTGTTACATTCTGGTGATAGGCACCCGAAATAGTTTGAGACGACCGTCGAGGTTGCCTTGTGTTGGGGCATCGACCATGGCTGAGGAGGCAGCTGGTGAGACTTTTCAGACTAGAGGGATTTTCTTGCGGCCTCCACCATGGGGAGATTACCATTTTGGTGATACTCTTTGATTATCATGTTAGATACCCAGCGTTGAAGATGTTGGGTTGGCGAGGGGGTCCTACTCTTCATCGGGGCCATGACTGCTAACAGGATTGCTGAGGTGTGTGTCTGCATTGGTCTTTGGGATGTCATTTGGATCAAAGGATACTTTGTGGGAACCTGTAATATACATATATGACATATACAGACCACAAAACCTCGTCAAAGTGGCATTATCTTGAACATATGCCTATTTGACGATTCATCTTGGCCTTTTTCCCCCCTTTTTTTGTGAGGCGAAGGGGTTTGAGGGGGTAAGACTGCCACCTTGGTTAAGGATTCATGTCAAGTTTACCATTTTTATTTCTCCTTCGAGGGTGATGCAGGTGCACATGTGGGTAGAAATGAAAATAATGGTCTGATGGGTGACAAGCATTTGTCTATTATTATAGAAACTTTTACATCTCCATATTTGTTTCAACCCAATTTGCATCGTCATCCTTTAAAGGATGATTGGATTGAAACTGAAAGGACTGGGTAGTTTATTCATTGTGTATTGCGAAGTAGGTTTCACAATCAAATGGTCCCAACAGGTGATTTCATGGGGTCAAGTACTTATGCAATCGGTCCTCTTAGGATATAACTTCCTCGGATGGTCTCCAACGGGTTTATTCATGGAGCCATAAACACCCAACGGCCTAGTATCCATGATTTGTGGACCTTATTTCCAAAGTTAGTAGGTTCTTGTTGGATGATTATTTTTCCAATGACACTTAAGGACTCTATTGGTTGAGAGGATGGGACTCCGGGCTCACCGCACCTTTTGGGGGGGATTATTGCCTATTCTGGGACACTCTTATAGATTTAAGTCATGTTCATATGTTTGTGAATCCTTGGTTCATTCCCAAAGAGTGTTTCTATGGTCTACCCCTGGTTTATAGGACCGTCATAGGCAGACATGGATTTGATGCTACGGAGGCAATTCTGACTTAATCCATGCAATAAGGCACTCTCGAGTTTATCGTCATCCAGGGGGTACATAAGGTGACTTGATGTTGGGATTTAACCCATAAGATGGGATTCCTATATATCCTTGGGAGAGGAATCATAGCCTATATAGTTCAAGAAACTTGGGGATTATGCATGGGAGCTACCCATTTCAGGGGACATGGTTGGGTGGAACCTTTTGGAAGGGAACCCCTTTTGAGCTCGAGCCTTCAAGTAGGCATCCTACGTATCCTGGTTCGACCAGGAATTAGAGTTCTCATAGTTCAAACTTGTTTAGGTTGTGTGTACGTTGGGATCATCACAAGTCTCTAAGACCACATGATTCATACTATGTGTGATAAATAAGAGGATGTGAGAGATCTAACCAACCACACACCTCCTCTCCCGCTGATGGGAGAGGGAGAGCCTATGGTGGAAGTGGCTGAGGCGATCAGGGAAGAGGGTGTAGAGAAATGAACCCTTCAATGTGGGATGGTATTGGAGTTCATACGGCTCGGCCCTTAGGATATTGGGTACTTACCTCAGTGGGAGTACCCCAATAACGTGTTCTGAGAAAGGGGCGGAATGTCAACTCCTATCGAAAGGAAGGTCGAACATGATTCCTTCGACTGGTCACCATTTCTCATTGAATGAAAAATCAAGTGATCACCCTTAATCCCTAGAATAGGGAGGTTCGCATTAGTGTCCTGAGGTTGGACTCCAGGTTACCATGGGAATATATACTTACAAATATCCCTTGAGTCCAAATTGTTGTGGGGAGAGCCTTTGTGACTCCTTTTACCATGGTTATATAGACTCAAAGGGGTGCGCTGATGCGACCAATGATCTGATCATACAGGTGTGGTGGCTTTGGAGGAGGCTTTGGTCTGATGTTGGGGGACTAGTTCGTAGAGGGGATATGGAGGACTAGACGTTAATGGAGGGGTGATATTGGATCTTGAGGGAATAATACCTGAATACACCCCATTCTGTGTACTTTTTTTTATACAGGATGGGGGGAGCTCCGCATACCATAGTGGTATGCGGGTAGAGGGGTTTTCCACATACCGAAGTAGTACGTAGGCTTGGGCATGAACCACCATGCACCACAGTGGTACGTGTTCATGAATGTGGTCCTCCATGCCACTTTTGGATTCATTCACATACTGTTGTAGTATGCAGCGCCGGGTTAAATCCTCATAGCGATACACTATGAGGAACACCATATCGAAGGAGGGTCCTGGGAACTATCATTTGCAGGGAGTTCATCCGTGATGAATATGTGGTTCATGATTTCACCAATTAGGTTCTTGGTTCTTCCATTATTATCAAGTTCCTTCGTTTTATGGTTCATGGCTGGTTATACCTACAGAAATGTGGTCTTCAATTTGGTTTTCTCTGATGATTTGATACTGAAGCTGTAATCCTCTCTGAATTCTTACTTTCAACCTATAGGGTCTTCTTTGTTCTTTCTTCATCCGTCCTTTCTCAATTCCTTCTGTGCTCCTTTGGGGAAATTGTATCTGTGGGAATGAGACACTATTTGCGGAAGACCATGAAGAGATATCTTGACCCACAGAAGACTCAGTCAACTGAGGTTTGTAGAGGCTTTGGTTCACAATTCATGATTCGCAGAACCTTGCCAATTTACTTGGTCCACGAATTGATGATTTCGCGAGACAGTATGCGGATTTCAATCGCACGCTTGATTTAGCCAGTGATGTGGTTTTTGGGCACCTGGGTTTGCTTTACATCTCTCCATGGGCCAGCACCTCATGGTTCATTCTGCATACTTGTGGTTCGCAATTCATGCGGTTCGCGAACCCTTACTGGTAATGGTACACGTGTCACTTAAAACTCCTTGATAAATTTAATTCCTTCAAGTTTATTCCAAATTTTGAAACTCAATTTTAATCCATTCTCTTTATTAAACTTGTAGGAATGCTTGATTATTTCTAAAAAGTGATCGTGGGAGTATTTTCTTCCCTTAGTGAGGTTTTTAAGACCCTACAAATATCTATGTATGTTAAGCCTGAGTTGTTTTAGTTGGTATTAAAGGAAATATTTAGTCAACCTTTGGAAAATAGGATGAGAAAATTTTAGTGAGATCCCTAGGGATATTTCTAAGGATATGTTTAGGTATTTATCTAATGATAATCATAAGATATATTAGATGTAAAAGAAGTTGTCATGATTTAGACATCCTATTAATCAATTTTCCTTGGTTATGTTATTTTACACTATGATAAGTTCTACTCACACTATGATTTCTGGTTTTAGTAAATGGAGGGAAACATAAGGAATTGGGTTTATGTTGAATATGACATACAATTTTTTGATGATAAATCAAAGGGGATGATCACTAGAGTGAAGGATGTTGTGATCATACCTAATCATTTTTCACAAAACATGATTAACAATATGTACCTTAACTAACTCTTTGACTCACCAAATAAGAGAATGAACGATTTCACTGAGATTTTGGGTAATGGAGCCCATAGAGAAAAGAAGATTCAGTTTCTTTTGTGTCAAGAATGTGGAAAGAATCACCCAAGAGAATGTTTCAAAGGAAAAAGAAGATGTTTTGAATAAGGAAAAGAAGGACACAAAGAAAGTAACTATAAAGGAAAAATGAAAAGTTCAGTTAATACAATGGATGAAAATATTGGCCTCCCTAAGATATCATCAATATTTGAATGTTTTATGTGTGGAAAGTATAGGAATTATGAAGATAAATGCATTAAATGGAAATCTCATGAAGTTACTCAATAAGGTTGTCTGGGTAATGATTTTGTTGTTGATGATGAAGATACCATAAACGACATATGAAAGGTATGTGTTGTTCTAATAGTATTTTTTTATAAGCATGATTAATTTGAGTTTGATGAATGTTAAGACAAGATTCATATTTCATATTTTATGAAAGTGTTATTAATGAATAAGATGATAAATTCTTGTTAATGGATTAAGGATCAGGTGGAATAATCAAAGTGTTTATGTATTTGGATTCAAGAATTATGAATTGTGAAATATATATAATGACAGTTCAATTTATGTTTTTTGATGAGTATTTACAGGAATATGTTAAATGGTTCTGATGGACTATAAAAGTGATTTAATGGCAAGGTGATATTCATGGGAAACACATTATTAAGATAAATATAACCCTTAATATGTTCCTAATGTTGAGATAATTATGTTTGGATAAAATATATGTTAGATATGAATAAGTAAATTAGATGTTACTAATTAACTTGAAAATGATTAAGGATTTGTTGACAAAGTGGTCTATGTTTCAATGGATGAAGTTTACAACATTTTTTTATTTAAATAATATATTGATAGCCCTTCAGGAATCGTTAATTCCTATCAGGTTACCAAATTTAGAAATTTATAACATGAATCAAACAAATCACTAAACTATAGGGTAGTATAGGATATGCAAGTTAGAGGTTGAACCCACAGATATAGGGTTAGAGAAAGTATTAATTAAATAAAGTAAACCTAAAATAATTTCAAATTTTTAGAAATAAATCTAAACTACTGATCATAGGATTGGTGAAGAATGGGGGAGAAGACAATATAAAATGGGTGTTAGGCAGCAATGATTCCAGGTTCATGGGATGACAATGTATAAGATAATTAATTAACAATCATGCAGTCATCAGAATTGGGTCTTAGCAAGTTAAATGGTCATGATAAATTCTCTCCATCCAAAGTTGTCCTTTTCTCATAGTCTGGTACTTCGGATTACAATGTATGGGTAACCCGAAACCTTATTTAAACATAGGGAAGGACAAACCCAATGGTCATGGTGGAAGTCTAGTCCCTAGATCACATATTAAACAAATTTATTCAATCTAGGCAATGGTCATGTGCAGAGAAAGAAAATAAACCCAATCTTGAACCCTGCTCACAATGGTCATGCAAGAAGAATTAGAAAAGTGGATAGAATTGAAGAGAAAATATGAAATCCCAACATGAATTTAATTAATTATAAAATAACTTACATTCAATTCCCCTTCATAACAAATGCATCGGCATAAAGAAATCACCTTCTCATACTAACCATGAGTAGGTTTATAAAAATAAATAAGTAAAAATCCTACATAAGTGACAAAGCAAGTGGTGCACCTTCTCCACAGGCATCTGGTGGTGGTTCTCCATCCAGAAGATCCTATATATGGTGCAGCCAAGGGCTCTATTTATAGACACTGGATGAGATATTCTTGACCTTTGTCATGACGTGTACTGAAGGTATATGTCATGTACCCTTAGTCTGTGTTTCCTCTATGTCCACGTGAGTCTTCCACATTTTGCATTCATTAATTCAAAGTTTGACCATCATCATGTTGTGTATGGGGGCTCATGATGTGTACTTTCTTGGTCTTCATTTGTTGTAGATCTTGCTGAAATATTCTCCAAAATTTTTTCCAAAAAGATTCACATTGTGTACTGAGGTTACACAATGTGTACTTTTCATTCACGACATTTTTTCTTATCATGGCTTGTTCAGGCAGTGGCCTGCTTCTCTGATGAAGTCATGACGTGTAAGTGAAGTGCATGTCATGTAGTTTCTCTACTCTAGAATTTCCATCCCTACTTCAACTTCAAAATTCTGATTTCATGCCATGAGTATTTAAGATCCAAAATTAATCCATTTTTTCTTCCTTTTTCAAATATTCATTGAATCCTACCATAAAATACAAAACAACTCAAATCACTTCAAAATTGGAAAGATTTATCATTTAAGTACAAAAATTACTTTACTAAAACACCTTAAAATATATGCATGAAATACACTTATCAAATCCCCCCACACTTTAATTCATCCTTGTCCTCAAGGATGGAATCTCAACATACTACAAAGTATGTTAACCTTACCATGCTATAAATTCAATTTCAATAAAATAAATTGATCATATGTAAAATTAAATGTTCAAGAATCACATAGAAAAATTTATCAACACATCATTTTTTAAAAGAACAAGCTAACCAAGTCTTTTACTTTTCCTCTTTTGAAATATCCTTGCCTTTTCATTTGTCCATTTTCATTTTCCAATTCATTATCAGTATGCATGCCACTTGAAATTTACCTCACTTGAATTTTTTTCACTCATCGTCAGGGTACAAATTTAAATATAAATCGGTGTATACCTCAAAAACATGTAACTTACCATAGGCTTGCAAGGCATCTAACATCTCCATCGCGTAAAGACGAAATCACAAATAATCATGTGGGATTCATCATTAAGGATAAAATGACTCTGAGGCTTTAGGGTAGGTAGGTATATTATGTTAAAAGTAAGGCTTAAAAATGAGGTTTAACTCTAAATCACATTTCATGATATCAAAAGATAAGCTCAATGAATTTCTCCCTTTTCAAATGTCATTTCTCTCTTCCCCCAAAAATATCAAAGTGGTCTCATGATACATGTAAGAGCAATAATAGAATCAACCTCTCTTTCCTTTTTTTTCTTTTTATAATTTTTTTATTTTTCAAAATCTATGCTTAGGATAAATCTCATATCTATCACCTAACCACATACGATACAAAAATCATCGGTTTGGAAAATGGTGATTTTTTATCTTCCCAAAAAACAACCCATTTTTTTTCATTCAAATATATTTTTTTAACAAGAGAGGTGACAGTAAAATACAATGAAAGATTTAATTCCCTTCCCCCTATCACAATTAAAAATACACCTAGTAAATTATCCACAATAAAGTATATCCCGGTACACCTAATAAATCTCCTCCCCCACACTTCTTATTTTAAATATCATGCAAAACATTTAGAGGAAGGTAGGAATTGATAAAATAGGCTTGTAACATGGCTCAATTACTAAAAAATGAAATACATGGCTTCTATGAGCTTAAAAAGGATTAATGTGTGGTGGGTATCAGGATAAGGGCTAACAAAAATAATGCCTCAATAATTTTAAAAATGATTATGTACAGTCATAGATTTGATAAGATGTAGTACAAGTTCTAGAAGAAAACATGCCTGAGTTTCTCAAGAAAAATACTATAGAAAGAATGGAAATTATTTGGCTCATTGGATGTCTTGGGAATGAGAAGAATGGTTGGTTCAATTACTCATAGAAATGTGTACAAATAATTAAATCAATTAATGAAAATATCAAAAATTCAAAACTTGGCCAATTATTAGAAAAAATTCATTTACAGTGTTTAACATTCTCCCCTAAATCATGATTTGTTTAATCCTAATTCACGTGATTATCTCTACTAATTATTTTCTCCATTTTTCTCATTCACAATTATTGACAAAGAAATTTAAATACATGTCATGATAATTGTCCTAGGTAGTTTATGTCTCCTAGATCATTTGAGTAAAGACTGAATCAAATATGGGGAATGTAAATTCCAATTAAATCTCTAAATAATTAAAAAATGTGGGGAATACAAAAATCCTAAATTGAAACTCATACTCCCCTTTCAAATTAATGGTTCAAAGTTGGTTGCACAGGTACTGTCTGCACCAGATTCATGACGTGTAATTTGGACATGCAACTTCTCTTCCTTCTACCTGTTGTTTGCTTCTGCCTGCCACTTACTACCTATGTCTTTTATGGACCTAAAAATTAAATAGAATCAATTTAAAGTACATGCCCTTTCAATAAAGATCAAAAATATTAAGGGGGATTGAAATTAAATACTGATATAAAATTAAATTCTAAGAAAGAAATAAATATAAACTCGTAGAAAGAAATAAAAAACTCGGGTTGCCTCCCAGAAGATGATCTTTTTTAATGGTCATTTAGCCCAACCATACCTGGGTTAGCTGATTAGATAATGGTATAAAGATAAATATCTCGTGTTTACCCAATCTTGACTTTGGAATCCTCCTAGCTCAGCTTGACTTCTCCTCCATAGAATTGGCGTGGACCTCGGAGGTGGTGACCAGATTCTAAAAAATATGATTATTGCTAACATAATTTCATCATCAGACCAGACTTGGTAATATTCTTATACTTTAATGGATGGATACATTTTTTGAGTTTCTTCAATGATTACTTTAGGTTATCCTCCATCTCTTCAACTTCTTCTATTGTTGCTTCTCTTTTTTCTGCGTAGTCAATGCGGGGTGCAGCTTGTTCTTCATCCTATTTTTCTTTATTTGGTGAACTTAAACTTTCTAAAAATTTTGTTATAAATTTGGAAGTCATCATTCCTTACTCATATTCTTCATATTCTTCTTCTTCCTTCAGTTGCAGTTCTAGTTTTTCGAGGAGGCTTTGTAGCATCTCAACAGCCGAGGTTCCTTTTTCTTCTTCCTCTTCCCCTTGCTCGCTCTCTTCTTCTTGTAGTTATTTTCATAAATGTATTTCAAACCATTCAAGTTCTGTTGTAAGGTCACCCTCTTCATCATATTCTAATCCTGTAAAATCAAGGTCATCGTGATTAAAATAAAAAACAGCATTGGAAGTGGTACTTACCTCCACTTTGTTTTCATGATACTCCTTGTAGAATTTTGGCTCCAGGCAATGGGGTGTGGTGAAATTAATGCTTGGGTACAGTTTTGGTAACTCTAAAGGTTTAATTCTCATCGTTTTTATTCCATATATTAGTTGTGCCATATCATCAAGTATAAAGGCAAACCTCTCATTTATATTCTTTTTTCTCTACAGTCCTTCTATCGCAACTAAAAATACCCAGTTCGGTAAAAATTAATAAAAATAATATTTAAAATCCTTTGATAAAATTAGTAAATAGAAAAGTTGAGAAAATATTTTGTCTAAATTATCCAATCAATAAATCCTCCACTCCTATCCCTAGCAACAGTTCCAAAAATTTTATAGAACTGCAAGCATCATTAATTCCCAATGGGTTACTGAATTTAGAAATTTATAACATGAATAAAATAAATCACTAAACTATAGGGTAGTATAGGATATGCAAGTCCTATATTGAACCCATAGATATAGGGTTGTATAAATTATTAATTAAATAAAGTAAACCTAAAATAATTTCAAATTTGTAGGAATAAATCTAAACTATTGAGTATAGGATTGGTGAATAATGGGGGAGAAGACAATATAAAATGGGTGTCGGGAAGTAATGATTCTGGGTTCATGGGATGAAAATATATAAGATAATTAATTAACAATCATGCATCCATTAAAATCGAGTCTTAGCGAGTTCAATGGTCATGATAAACACTCTCCATCCAAAGTTCTCTTTTTCTCATGGTCAGGTACTTCATATTACAAAGGATGGGTAACTCGAAACCTTATTTAAACATAGGGAAGGACAAACCCAATATTCATGGTGGAATTATAGTCCCTAGATCTCATATTAAACAAATATATTCAATCTAGGCAATGGTGATGCACAAAGAAAGAAAATAAACCCAATTTTGAAACCCGCTCACAATGGTCATGCAAGAAGAATTAGGAAAGTGGATAGAAATGAAGAGAAAATATGAAATCCCAACATGAATTGTATTAATTATAAAATACCTTACATTCAATTCCCCTTCATCACGCATGCACTGGCACAAAGAAATCACCCGCTCATGCTAACCACAAGTAGGTGTATAAAAATAAATAAATAAAAATACTACATAAGTGGTGAAGCAGGTGGTGTGCCTTCTTCGCAGGAGTCTAGTGGTGGTGCTTTGTCCAAAAGATCCTCTATATGGTGAAGCTAGGGGATCTATTTATAGGCACTAGATGGGATCTTCCCGACCTCCATCATGACGTGTACTGAAGGTACACGTCGTGTACCATCGATCCACATTTCCTTTGTGTCTTTGTGAGTCTTCTGTGTATCGCATTCATTAATTCGAAGTTTCACCATCGTCACATTGTGTATGGGGGTCTCATGACATGTACTTTCTAGGTCTTCATTTGTTGCAGATCTTACCAAAATCTTCTCCAAATTTTGTGCTAAAAAGATTCATGTCATGTATTGAGGTTACACGATGTGTACTTGTCATTCACAGTGTGTTTCCTCGTCATGAATTGTTTTGGAGGTGGTATACTTCTCTGATGAAGTCACAACATGTAAGTGAAGTACACGTCATGGAGTTTCTCTACTCTAGAATTTCCAGCTCCACTTTGACTTTAAAATTTTGATGTCACACCATGAGTATTTAAGCTCAAAAATTCATCCCTTTTTCTTCCTTTTTCAAATATTCATTGAGTCCTTCCATAAAATACAAAACAACACAAATCACTCCAAATTGACAAGATTTATCATTTATGTACAAAAAATCCTTTATTAAAACACCTTAAAATATATGCATGAAATACACTTATCATATATCTAATAAACTTTGGAATAAGGAAATATGCATTATTTCAATAAGGATTTGTGGTAATTCAAGTTATTACCATGTTTCAAGAGAATACATGATGAAGGTATTTACATGTTTGGTATATGGAAACCTAGAGCTGCTTTATGATATATTAGGGATCAATTATAAGCTATTTTTTAGAAATTTAGTGACCTTATTCTTAAATTTCTTGACTTCCATATTTCTTAATGGTTATAAGGTTAACCATTTATGGAATTATTTATGTTAAACTTCATATGAGTTTTTAGAAATTAAAGTATTATCTCACCATATTTATGCATATTGGATAACATTTTCTCACCTTTTTTGTGATAACTAAAGACATATGGAATCACCTATCATTATATTTATAGATCTCATGATCTTTTAATGCTTTTGAAATAACAGATTCACCTTCATTTCTTGGAATAAGATATGATGTGGCAATTAATCAAGGAAAAAAAGGGTGATATTGTTCTAAAATCAAGTAAGTATATCTTCTCATGAAAATTATTCAACTTTAAAAAAGGATCTTGACATAAAATTTTGTCTTATTATCATTATTTTTTATGATATCAATCACCTCTTTCACTATTCTTCAGTTTATAGTTTTCTGATTATTAACTTTATTTGGATCACCCACTTTCTTGTGATTAGTGATCTTTATCAATCTCTATGATTATTTACATTTTTCTTCTATGACTATGTTTTCAATTTACACATAAGTCCTCTTATGTTCAAACCAAGTTATGAGTTACTTTGGGTAATTTTTATGTTCCTAACTATCCCATTTTAAAGAAAGTTTTAGTATCCATTTTTACGATGTGGGTTTCTATGAAAATAAATTTCAAATATTAAACCATTGACAACCCAAATTAATTTCGAGGGGAAAATTCATTTTAAGGGAGGTAGAATGTAACACCCTGAGATTTTGTAAAAAAATTGAAATTAATTTAATATTTTTGATATTTTTTCATCTCATACAGCATTGAATATAGCTTTTGTTATACGAAAGCACTAAGTTTGGATTACGTTATACGCAACACCAAGTTAATATTACACTACATTCAACACTTATATTATCTTTAGGAACACATAGAACTATGTTTGGATTATATTGTACTTAATATTGGATCCCTTCAATATTTTGTGTTACATGAAAGGTCGAGTTTTACCGAAGTACAATATACTATTAATATTGTTATTAAAATGTTATTATAGATACCACCTAGTTGTTGGAATGGAAGTTAAGAATAAGATTAAATAAATTGTGAAAATATTATTTACACATGTGTATAAAAAATCCTTTGGTTATCAATTAGTTAGAAGTTAATGTAAGAACTATTTGAAAATAAATTAATTAATTTTCTAAGAAAACTATTTTTTTATGTACAAACATAATTTTATCCTAATAAATTAAAAAACTCACTTTTGATTAATATAATCAATAAAAGTTATATATTATATATTCAATAAATATTTTTTATACTCATCCAATATATTTTATAGGTATAATATAAGAATAAATTCAATTTTATGAATAAAAAGATGTAATTTTCTAAAAGGTAATTTTACCATCTTTTAATGGTGAATCCATATTAAATATAATTTTTGACACTTTTATAATTTTTATTTGATAAACTTAATGTTATTTTTTAAATAATAATTTCAAAATTATCTTAGGGTTAATTTTTTGGATTTTTCCTGAAAAAATTCTTTTTTTGATGAATAATGAAAAATACTAAATTTTAATTCAAAAGTGATTTTTCATCTAAATAATTTATAGGGATAAATAATATTTTGAATTAGTTTTAAAGTTTAATTATATAAATTGTACATAAATTAATCCAAATTATTTCATTGGAATCAATTTCACAATGAAATTGGATATAAAAACATTTCAAACTTTTGAACCTTTCTACTTTAAAAACTCACTTTATCGTCCCATCTATAGGATTAAATTTAAATTAATTTTTACCACTTATGTGAGAATTTTTAAAAATAGATTAAATATTTTTAATAATAATAATTTATAATTTATAATAAGGTCAACTTTGTTTTTGACCAAAAAGATTAGTGAAAGTGATTAAAATTAATTACAATGATTAAGAGAAAAATCAACTTAACAAAGAACTAAACCTTAAACTTGTGGCCCAAAATGAACTGGAAACTTATCCAAAATCCATTGAGTGTTCGTATTTCTACCCTATACTCACTTTTATTGGATTTTAACCATTATTGGAGCCACTTTACATGTAAAAAACATGGATGAAATTCCCTTTTCAAAAATTTACAAGAATATCACTCCTCCTCCACTATAAAAGGGAACCCAAACCCCTCACTTCCTCACACTTATCAATACACTTTGACTCATCCTACCTATGCCAAAATAATCTCCCAAATTACCTCTTCTCAAACTAGAAGCCTCAATTTGGTCATAAATCAAACCAAGTTGGTCTTTTGGTCCAAACCAAAAAGAATTACCCAAAGAAGGTAACATCCTTCCACAAGCTCTTTTGTTTTATTTTCATCATATACACCATAAATTATTTTTATTACTTTATTATATAATAAAATAAATATCCTAAATATATTTATATGTTTTTATTAAAAGTTTTAAACCTACACTTACATACACTTATATTTAATGGGTAATGAACTTACCATTCGTGTATATAGCGGACTACCGCCTCGCAAAATGATGTTGTTCATTTTTCATTTACCACCTCTCATGAGTGGGAATTATGATGGAAATAATGTTTTTATATGATATTTGTGATTTATTTATTATTTTTTAATTATTATATAAAACATACCTTCGTGCTTTCCATTATGTGTAACTACAATAACTTCGTTTGCAGACGTGTGGACTATCACCTCCTCAAAGCGATATGATTCATTCACACTTTAAATGAAACATATTAAGGATGATTTTAGTGAAATTATATAATATATATGACATAATAATTCCATTTTAATGATATTATATATATACATCTATGTCATTTACTTTTCTTTTAATACGATAAGAAAATGGAAACAGTGTTCATGAGTACATATGGTCTACCATCTTCATGAACAGTGTATTCCGTTTCATATTTTTATCTTTCATAGATTATTATAAATATTTATCTAATGAATATATATGATATTTATATCATGTTTTAAATTATTTAAATAATTAAATCATGACCTAATTAATAGGATCAATAATGACAAGTCAAACATACATGAAAAACATAGCGGATATTACATGAAACGTAACATTAACATGGAGTTGTTAATAAACGGGTAATATAAAGTCATAAAAAATCCTATATAGTATTATATATAATAATATGTTTCTATTTTATATTTATAATAAACTTATATTTATTATATAGGATGTTTTAATGTGTATGAAGAAAGTCAAGACTTAAGGTAAGGGTTTTCTCATCTTACTTTTATTTATGTGAGACTTATTCCCTGTTCACCACTCATTTATTTTGTGTGATATATATACTTCCAATGAATGTATCATATTATTATTATAATTAAATTTATGGTTATTTACATATCAATTTTATAATATTTCTTTCATGAATTTTATGGTTTAAAAGTTACCAAATCGATAAAGCAATTTTGTCTCAATTTTCCTTATTTGAGATACATGTCATTTTATGCACCAATATTTTTATATGGGGTGTATATAATACCCATTGACATGTTATATCATTAATATACTTCTTTTAATGATATTTTAAGCTTCGTTTAATTTTATTCTTTCATGCAAATTATGATTCAACATTACCAAAATGGTAACAGTTTATTGCAACATTTTCATCATTTATCGAGATTGTTTATGACTATGCCTCTATTGATGAAAAATTATGATCCATATCTCAAGAACACTCATTAATTTTTTTATCCTATGGTTATCCATGATATATTCGTTTATTAGTACCATTTTTACACTCTTTGGTAATTAATATAACTAAGAAAATGTTTTTATGAAAATCCGACATTATTTCTCCTTTCAGTCAAAAATATGTGTTCTTTTAAAATTGTGCCTTCTAAAAATGTTTTCAATTTCTTTTAATATTATCATATTATGTTTAAAGGAAATTTTTACCCTTGTTTTACATTTTTACAAAACATTTTTAAAAGGAATATTCTTATCATTTTTTGATCAAGGAACTTTTCTAAACTTTTTAAGGTACAAAAGGAATGTTCGACATGTACAGACTTACCTGCTATCATGACTATCATTTCCTTGAAGATTCCTTTTTAAGTTCACAAGGCTATCTTTAAAGAAAATTTTTCCTTAATATTCTATAAATTTGTTGAGAAATGGTTTAAAAAAATTATTTTTAAAAAGTATTTTTCAAAACTTCCTTTATATATTTTCAAAAGGTTATTTTCAATAAAAAAATATTTCAATGATTTCAAGATTTCTTTATAAATTTTCAAATCCATTTTCTAGAAAATGGATTTTTAAATGTTTTCAAGCCTTATTTTTATGTTTTGAAATTATTTTCAAAGAAAGGGATTTTCAAAAAAAATTCAAGCTTTCTTTATGAGTTTTCATGGAGTTTTCAAAGAAAAAGGTTTTCAAACTATTTTCAAGCTTCCTTTATAAGTTTTCAAAGAAAATTTAAAAGAAAATAGTTTTCAAAATGATTTATGTTTTAAGTATTTTTCAAAGAAGAAAAGATATTTTCCTAAATAAATGTTTTAAATTAAATTTTAAGTCTTTCTTTATAAGAAAGGGTTTTTGAAATGGTTTTATGAAAAGTATTTTCAGAGAAATGCTATTTTCTTTAAGAAATGTTCCATGTGATCTTTCAAAATCCTTCTCCATCTAAGATGGTGTACTTTGTTATAGTTTATGGTTTACTGGGGATATGATCCAAGAATACCATTCATATTCTTTCTTTAATGGCTTATGTTTTTATGTAATGATGTTTATGTAACCTGTTTCTCTTCTATGTGATATATTCTTTGGAAATCTGCTTCTTTTCATGGGTTATGATTTGATTAAATGATTATGAGGCATGTCTCTTTTCCATAGGTAATGATATGATGAAATGTTTATGATACCCATTTAATTTCATGAGTTATGATATGGTGATTGTTTATAATATTATGTTATATGTATTTATGATTTTATTATATGATGGGTGAGACCTATATCTCCCTCTAATGCATTGGGTAACGATGGATGGATCATTAGTATATATGTTACGTGTGAACCTGATTAAATATTCACAAAGTTATGTGTAAACATGATTAAATGTTCACAATGTTATGCATGAACTTGATTACATGTTCATAATGTTATGCATAGACCTGATTTCATATCCATAAGTTTATGTGTGAACCTGATTACATATTCACAATGTTATGAGTGAACCTTATTACGTGTTCATAATATTATAAAGGAACCTGATTATATGTTCACAATGTTTTTCATGGACCTGGTTGCATGTCCATAAGTTTATGTGTGAACTCGATTACATGTTCACAATGTTATGTGTAGACCTCGTTTCATGTCCATAAGTTTATGTGAGGAATTGATTTCATCTCATTAACTTAATGAGTGAACCTGTTTCTACTTATACATTTTCACAATGTTATAAGCTGATGTGTATGCCACAATTCCATGTCTTATTATTATGTTATGTTTTCATGGCTTATTCTCTTGATTACCTTATCATTCATGTCTTATGAACTGTAAATATTTATGTCATAATGCTTGATTTTGATCTTTGATATGCAAGGTATGATCTTCTAATGACATGATCATGTTATCATACCCTTATGCTCGTAATTATTTTACACATATCTCATTATTTACCCTTATTGAGCATTTGAGCTCATCCATTTCTTATGTTTTATTTCCTCAGGTTATGAATAAATTTTTTTAAGTAGGAGTACTAAAGGGGAAGATCTTTATGAAGATGTTGAAGATCTTTCACCAAATTAGAAGAATGTGTTCCAAATTTCCAAATACACTAAACTATTACGGTCCTCAGGCATGTATTTTTGTAATGTATTGAATATTCATCTAAAATTAAATAATATATATGCATGTTAAGCCTGAGTTGCTTTATTTTGATATCTAATCAACCTTTTCGTAGCTGAAATGGGCTAATATGTGTCTTATGGATGTTGTTACAACTTACTTATATTGGTCCCTTGATACACTACTAGAAAAATACCTTATACCAACGGTTTGAAACTGTTGGTATAGGCCTCCAAACTGTTGGTATATACTATACCAATGGTTTGGAGAACCTTTGGATAGTAATTCATGGGGATAGGTTTATACAAACGGTTTTGTAAAAACCGTTGGTATAAGTAATATAAAAAATCTATACCAACGGTTCTATAAAACTGTTGGTATATGTATTTCAAAAAAGAATCATTGCGTTGTTTTTTATCTCAGTACCTCTGGTTTATGATTGAAGGACCTAACCACTAACCTAACTTGACTTTTGTGAACATAATTTCATAAATATATATATATATATATATATATTATCAAAAATATTTTAAATTTTTATTTATTTAATGCTCTATGTAAGAAGATTCCATAAAAAATACATGCAACTATACCAACGGTTCTCAAAACCGTTGGTATAGACCTATACCAACAGTTTTGAGAACCATTGGTATAGATTCTTTGATTTTGGGACCTATACCAATGGTTTGTCCAAAATCATTGGTATAGGTCCAAATTAGTGACCTATACCAACAGTTTTCCCAAAACCGTTGGTATAGGTCCCCCCATATACCAACGGTTTGTCCAAAACCATTGGTATAGGTCCAAATTAGTGACCTATACCAACGGTTTTGGGAAAACCATTGGTATAGGTTCATTTAAGTGAACTATACCAACGATTTGCCCAAAACCGTTGGTATAGATCTCATTTCTAGTAGTGATAGTAGTATATATATGAATCCCTAAAGAATTCAAAATACCCAAAGTATTGAAATCAAAACTCAAAGACCTATATTCAATTAAATTGAAGAGATCCTTGTATGGATTAAAGCAATTTGGGCGTATGTGGTATAATCGTTTGAGGAAATATTTGTTAAACAAAGGGCATGTAAATGACATCATATGTCCATGTGTTTTTATTAAGAAAACAACATCTATATATGCAATGGTTGTTATTTATGTCTATTATTTAAATATCATCAGAACTCTATAATAGATTAATGAAGCAATGAGAAACTTAAAAGATTAATTTTAAATGAATGACCTGGAAGAAACCAAGTATTTTCTTGAATTACAAATTGAACATATTCCAAGTGGTATATTTTTTCCTCAGTCAAATTACACTAAGACGGTCTTAAAATGATTTAATATGGATAAAGATAATCCTTTAAATACTCCCATGGTTGTTCGGTATTTAAATAATGAGAAAGATCAATTTCAACCTTGTGAAGAAAGTGAAGAGTTGGTTGGTCCAAAAGTAACATATCTTAGTGTCATCAGAGCACGTATGTATGTTGCTAATTGTACTAGTCCTGATATATCTCTAGCTATTGATTTATTGGAAAGATTTAATTCAGTCCCTACACGAAGACACTAGAATGAAATTAAAAATATTTTTCATTTGCGGCACTATCAATTTGTGTTTGTTCTATTATAACAAATTAAAAATGAATATGGTCAATTTTATATATGCATATTATTTATCAGATCTTCATAATGTCTGATCACAGAGACTGGTTATGTGTTCATAGTTAGAGGTACATTCATATCTTAGACATCACAAAAGCATACACTTGTTGCAACATCTTCAGATCATGCAGAATTGATAGCATTACATAAAGCAAGTCAATAATGTGTTTGGTCGTGGTCTATAACTCAACACATTCAAACGGCATGTTAATTTCCTATGGATTGTAGTCAGACAATATTATTCAAATATAATACTATGTGAATTGCACAATTAAATTAAGACTTTATAAAAAATGATCAGACAAAACATATACTGTCGAAATATTTATGCTTCACATAGAAGTTAATGAAGAATGGAAATATCAACATGCAATATGTTCGACCAGCGAAAAAGTTGTAGATTTATTTATAAAGACACTACCATTCATTATCTTTAGAAAGCTTGTACACGATATACGAATGTGTGGATTGCAAAATTTGTAATTTCTTCATGTGATGTAACTTTCAGGAGGAGTTTACGTGAATTTTCTCTTTTCCTTATTCCGGTTTTGATCACATTGAGTTTTCTAAAAAATATGCAGTATCAAAACACACATGACATTGATAGTAATGTACATTCCAATATTAAAGTGAGGTAATGCGGCGGCAAATTTCAATGGGGTGGGGTGTACACCCTCCATCCACCACTCACTTTCTATAAAAAGGGGGTGCAGCCCCATATGGTGCGACATATACAAATCAAATGCTAAAAGTCTTAATAAAATATTGTCTTTGTTTATACCCATCTTTCTCCATTCACAACACTCAACATTTTTCATGATATGTGTGAAATGTGGTTTTTAAATATTAAAATAGCAATTTTATTACCATGAAAAAATCTGTTTGTTTCTTTTATTATTTTACATTCCTATGTTGGCCTTTTGAATTATGGACCATTTGTTGTGCGGGGCTTCTTATTTGGATG
Source organism: Viscum album (assembly GCA_963277665.1). Taxonomy (NCBI): domain Eukaryota; kingdom Viridiplantae; phylum Streptophyta; class Magnoliopsida; order Santalales; family Viscaceae; genus Viscum; species Viscum album. Next base: position 1,258,655,610 of record OY728128.1, read on the forward strand.
GGCTGCTTTGACTTTTGTTCTGTGGGTGTTTCGAGTGGCCTGGATCGCTGGCCTGTTTTACCTATATGTTGCCATCGTGGTAATCCTGTTGCTTGGTTTCATCCTAGTCGTTGTTGTTTCATGATCTGGTGGTCTTTATTCACTACTTTGTGTTTGTTCGGTGATCTGATCAATGTCGCCCGTGCATCTCTGGTCGTCTGCGTGTCTCAAGATTTTCGGGATTTGTTTGAACCGCCGTTGCTTCGCGATTCTTCTGTTCGTTGGGTTGCTGTCGTGTGGACCTCGTCTGTTATGCTTGTCAGTGGCATCGCTTCGTTCCTTCCGCCATTATTATTATGTGGCGCGTTTTGGTTTTCTTTGAGGTGTGGTTCATCATCTTTAGCTTCCTATCTCGAGAGCTTCGTGAGAAGTAGTATTTTTTGTTGGTTTGGTGACCCGTTGTCTGTACGCCGCCATCTTGACGATAGTTCCGACATTTTTTTCTGGTGGATACTCCTTCGTAGAACCGGTAAGGAAACCATGGTGGATATTTGTGCATTTCAACACTTGTGTATTTGTGATTCCGTTCTTTATTTTCTTGTTTGATCTTTGCGTTGTATGTTCCTGTTTTTTATTTGAGTCTGTTTCAAGTCGGGGATGCGTGCATGAGTCTGTCCAGTTCAGAAGAGAACTGCGCTAACTCCAAGCTAGGGTTCATCACTGGCTCTTGGGGTGGAGAGGTATTCATTATCAGATAGTTTTCATGATCCGTGTGTGTGGTTTGTCTTTGCTGCTTCTCTATTTGTATTTGCTCTGTTTTCGTTTTTCATAATAATATAGAAACCGTGGTGGTGTTCTTTCCATGGAGTAGGACCATAAGGTCTGAACCACGTAAATATTGTTGTCCATTTTACTTTCCTGCAAGTTTCGTTTTCTGTTTTCTGACTTTGTTGATAATACGTTTTATACTCGGTTATGTTTATTTTGAGTTTATCTATGTATACTGTAAAAATTTCGCAAAAAGTGGTATCAGATCTTGTTACTCGTTTTATTTACAATGTCTTTCAAGTTTGAAATTGATAAATTTGACAGATAAAATGATTTTAATTTGTGGAGAGTTAAAATGTGTGCTTTACTTGTTCATAATGGTCTTGTTGATGCTTTGCACGGTAATAAGAAACCTATTGTGACTGTCACTACTGATGGTCAGTCCACCACTACCTTTGTCGATGTTGATCCTGGTATACTGGAAAAGTATCACTACACTCTACTATTAACTTTGGGTGATAATGTGTTGCGTGAAGTAGCACATGAAACTACTGCTAAATCGATTTGGGTTAAACTCGAGCATTTGTATATAACTAAATCCTTGCTTGGGCGTCTGTATAAAAAAATGCGTTTATACAATTTTAAAATGTCACCTAGTTCTTCTGTGCATGTTCATATAGATGAGTTTAATAAAATTCTATTATATTTAGCAAACATTGACATTGAAGTTAAGGATGAGGACCAAGCTTTAATTTTGTTAACCTCTCTTGATGATTCTTTTAATTCATTAAGAGATTCTATGATGTATGGTCGGGATTCCATTACGCTGGAAGAGATTAAGTCTGTTGTCCTATCTCGTGATCTTTAAACTCATAGTGTGAAAGAAGAGTTGAGTTCTATTAAGAGTGAACCTCAGATGTTATATACCAAATCTCCTGTGCAAAATAAAGGTAGGAAGGATAAGAATCAGTTTAATGGATTTCGGTGTTTTGAGTGTGGTAATATCGGCCACATTAAAGGTTATTGTCCTAATCTGAAAGGAAAATATGGCATGGCCCTGTCTCATGCGGTATGTCCTGATTATGAGTCTGATGAAGTTCTTTAGTCTTGCAGCCCCTTCGTTAGAACTTGACATAGGTTCTGTGTAGTTTTTTATTGTGTTCCTAGGAATGGCTCCACTTGTCATTGTAGAGGAATCGCGGTTAAGAAAAAGGTTTTCTGTGGGCTGGTCTAATCCATTCGGTATTTGGTGGAGAAGTTGTTCTCCTGATGGTTTTCTGTTATATGATTACTGTGTTTAGTTTTCTACTATTTTGATTAATGACGCATTGTTTTTTTAATCTTTGTTTCGATTTTATGTTTTTCATTTCATTTTACCCCGGGAAAGGTTGTTTGACATTCAGGTTGTCGATGCATATGGGACCAACTATTCTGGGTTGAATCAAAGGTAAATGTTGGGTAAGTTTGTTGAATTTTAGTTGCTGAGTTTAAATTTCTAAGCATGTTTAAACTGTTTAACATTAGAAATGTAGTGTGGGTAGGACATGTGTCACTACCGGCACATGCTAGGTGATGTTCATACTGGGTGAACATTTGTAGACTTAGGTTTTTCTGTTATAGAGAATCTTCCCACACTAGTGATAAGTTTTATTGGTAGATTAGTTGTTTAAAATAACACCATCAGCATAGTTTTTTAATATTGAAAAGGTGGAGATTTGTGAAATGTGGTTTTCAAATATTAAAATAGCAATTTTATTTCCATGAAAAAATCTGTTTGTTTCTTTTATTATTTTGCATTCTTGTGCTGGCCTTTTGAATTATGGCCCATTTGTTGTGTGGGGCTTCTTATTTGGATGGGATGCTTTGACTTCTGCTCCGTGGGCGTTTCGGGTGGCCTGGATCGCTGGCCCATTTTACCCGTACGTTGCCACCGTGGCAATCCTGCTGCTCGGTTTCATCCTAGCTGTTGTTGTTTCGCGATCTGGTGGTCTTGATTCACTGCTTTGTGTTTCTTCGGTGATCTGATCAGCACCACCCATGTGTCTCTGGTCGTTCGCGTGTCCCGATCTTTGTGGGATTTGTTTGAACCGTCACTACTTCATGATTCTTCTGTTCGCTGGGTTGCTTCCGCGTGGACCTCATCTGTTACACCTGTCAATGGCGTCGCTTTGTTCCTTCTGCCACTATTATTATGCGGCGTGTTTTGGTTTTCTTTGAGGTGTGGTTCGTTGTCTTCAGCTTCCTATCTCGAGAGCTCTGTGAGAAGTAGTATTGTTTGTTGGTTCAGTGACCTGCTGCCTGTACGCCGCCATCTTGATGATAGTTCTGGCGGTTTTTTTCGGTGGAGACTCCTTCAGAGAACTGGGAAGGCAACCATGGAAGAGATTTGTGCATTTCGGCGCTTATGTACTTGTGAGCTCATTCTTTATTTTCTTGTTTGATCTTTGCGTTGTATGTTCCTATTTTTTCTTTGATTCTGTTTCAATTCGAGGATGTGTGCGTGAGTCTGTCCAGTTTAGAAGAGAACTTCGCTAACTCCGAGCCAGGGTTCATCACTGGCTCTTGGGGCGGAGAGGTCTTCGTTCTCGGATAGTTTTCATGGTCCGCGTGTATGGTCTGTCTTTGCTGCTTCTCTATTTGTATTTGCTCTGTTTTTGTTTTGCATAATAATATAGAAACTGTGGTGGTGTTCTTGCTGTGGAGTAGAACCATAAGGTCCGAACCACGTAAATCTTGTTGTCCATTTTACTTTCCTGCAAGTTTCATTTTCTGTTTTCCGACTTTGTTGATAATACATTTTATACCCGGCTGTGTTTATTTTGAGTTTATTTTTGTATACTGTAAAAATTCTACAACAAGTGGTATCAGAGCCTGTTACTCATTTTATTTACAATGTCTGTCAAGTTTGAAATTGATAAATTTGATGGAGAAAATGATTTTAATTTGTGGAGAGTTAAAATGCATGATTTACTTGTTCGTAATGGTATTGTTGATGCTTTTCACGGTAATAAGAAACATGTTGTGACTGTCATTGTCGATGGTCAGTCCACCACTACCTTTGTCGATATTGATCCTGGTATACTAGAAAAGGCTCACTGCATTCTACTGTTAACTTTGGGTGATAAGGTGCTGCGTGAAGTAGCACATGAAACTACTGCTAAATCGATTTGGGTTAAACTCGAGCATTTGTATATGACTAAATCCTTGCTTGGGCGTCTGTATAAAAAAATGTGTTTATATAATTTTAAAATGTCGCCTGGTTCTTCTGTGCATGTTCATATAGAAGAGTTTAATAAAATTCGGTTAGATTTAGCAAACATTGATATTGAAGTTAAGGATGAGGACCAAGCTTTAATTTTGTTAACCTCTCTTGATGATTCTTTTAATTCATTAAGACATTCTATGATGTATGGTCGGGATTCCATTGCGTTGGAAGAGGTTAAGTCTGTTGTCATGTCTCACTACTACAAATACGGCTTTTATCAGCGCTAAAAATGGCCTTTATCAGTGCTAGAAAAGCGCTGATAAAGTCGGTGAAGATAAAGGGGGGGTCCCCTTTATCAGCGCTCCGAAAAGCGCTAATAAAGACCCCTTTTATCAGGGCTAAAACAATGCGCTGATAAAAGGGTCATTTATCAGCGCTTTGTTTTAGCGCTGATAAAAGACCCCTATATTAGCACTTCATTTATTAGCGCTTTAGTTTTAGCGCTGATAAAGGACCCCTTTTATCAGAGCTTTTTTAAAAGCGCTGATAAAAGGTAAAAAAATTAAAAAAATTAAAAAAAAATTAAAAAAAATTAAAAAAAAATAAAAAATACTGCCAATCGGGGGGGCTTTAATAGCGCTTGAGCCCCCCCCCCCCTTTACAGTGCTTTTCTGCCCCTGTACAGCACCTCACGCACCCCCTTCACACTTTAACAGTGCTTGCTCCCATATTCCCCCATGCGCGTGCGCCCCTGCCTCCACCAGGATTTGAACTCGAGACCTCCCCCCTACGCGCCTAAGCCTTTATCACTACTCTATTTTGATTTGTCTTCCAATTCATGATATCTCAATATATATATTTATATATTTAGTTATATTTATTCGTATAGTAATATATATTTATATTAATATATATATATAGTTATATTAAAATATATATATATAGTTATATTATAATATATATATATATATAGTTATATTAATATATATATAGTTATATTAATATATATATCTATATATATATATATATATATATTTAGTTATATTTATTCGTATAGTAATATATATTTATATTAATATATATATATATATAGTTATATTAACATATATATAGTTATATTAATATATATATAGTGATATTAATATATATATTTATAGTAATACTAATATATATATATATATTTAGTTGTATTAATATATTAATATATATATATAGTTATTAGATTAATATATATATAGTTAGATTAATATATATATATATAGTTAGATAAATATATATATATATAGTTAGTTAGATTAATATATAGGTATATAAATATTCATATATTTGTATTTTAAATAAAATGGATGTTAGTTATTATTTAGATAAAGCTAATATATTTTATATGTAAATATATTTTATTATTTATAATTATAATTAAATTTTTAGGTGTGAATATATAAAAAATATGTATATATTGTTATATATTTGATTATAAATAGCAGTTCATTATAAAAAATGATGAAATTTCAAAAACATAATATCAATATGAATGTAATACCTTGGAATAAATTCAGACCCCACCAAAAAAATCCAATAATACCCCCTTAAACGAAGCTGAAAATCCACAAAATGTTAAAAAATCGGGGTACCCCGACTAAAAACTCAGTTTTAGAGGCTTTCTAGGCCTCTTTTGGCCTTGAAAATCTCTTGACAGGGGTCCCCCCGATCACAACGACGTAGAGCTCGTCGCAGGCTTCGATTCGATATGTGGTAGAGCTCAAACGGACACCCGGATCAAAAGTTGTGGCCGTTTGAAGTTTGAGTTGCGTTTTCAACATATTTTGGATCTTTTTTTAATTTTTTTTATATTTTTAGTCTTCAAATTGTTATTAAATGACTATTAATCCATAATAATTAGCAAATTATTAATTAAAAATATTTTTTTAATTTTTTAAGAAGTCATTTTCACTAAATATCTTATATATTAAGTGTATTAAGTATAAATGTACATGTATACTTATCTAAAATATATTTAAAAATTATATATTATATTTATATCAATATAACTATATTTATATATTAATATATTAATATATTTTGTTAAATTTTTTTTTTGAAGTCGACCCTTGATCAGCGCTGATAAAGGCCCCCCCTTTATCAGCGCTACTAAACAAGCGCTGATAAAGGGGTGCTTTTATCAGCGCTTTTTTTAGCACTGATAAAGGCACCCTTTATCAGTGCTTTTTTGAGCGCTGATAAAGGCATCCCCCTTTATCAGTGCTTTTTCGTTAGCACTGATAAAGGGGGGGGGCGCTGCGAAAAAATGTTTTTGTGGTAGTGTTTTGTGATCTTCAAACACATAGTTTGAAAGAAGAGTTGAGTTCTGTTAAGAGTGAACCTTAGATGTTATATACCAAAGCTCCTATGCAAAATAAAGGTAGGAAGGATAAGAATCGGTTAGAATTTCGGTGTTTTGAGTGCGGTAATATCGGCCACATTAAACGTTATTGTCCTAATCTGAAAGGAAAAGATGGTATGACCCAGTCTCATGTGGTATGTCCTGATTATGAGTCTGTCGAAGTTCTTTAGTCTTGCAACCCCTTCGTTGGAACTTGACATAGGTTCTATGTAGTTTTTTCTTGCGTTCTTAGGACTGACTCTACTTGTCATTGTGGAGGAATCGCGGTTAAGAAAAAGATTTTCTGTGGGATGGTCTAAGTCGTTCGAGCTTAGGTGGAGAAGTTATTCTCCTAACGGTTTTCTGTTTTGGGATTAATGTGTTTAGTTTTCTACTGTTTTGATTAATGATGCGTTGTTGTTTTTTAATCTTTGTTTTGATTTCATGTTTTTCATTGCATTTTACCCCGGGAAAGGTTGTTTGACTTTCAGGTTGTCGGTGCATATAGGACCAACTATTCTAGGTTGAATCAAAGGTAAATGCTGGGTAAGTTTGTTGAATTTTTGTTGCTTAGTTTAAATTTCTGAGCATGTTTAATCTGTTTAACAGTTGAAATGTAGTGTGGGTAGAACATGTGTCACTACCGGTACATGCTAGGTGATTTTCATACTGGGTGAATATTTGTAGACTTAGGTTTTTCTGTTATAGAGAATCTTCCCACACTAGTGATGGGTTTTATTGGTAGATTAGTTGTTTGCAATAACACCATCAGCATAGTTTTTGAATATTGAAAAGGTGGAGATTTGTGAAATGTGGTTTTCAAATATTAAAATTTCAATTTTATTGCCATGCAAAAATCTGTTTGTTTCTTTTATTATTTTGCATTCCTGTGCTGGCCTTTTGAATTATGGCCCATTTGTTGTGTGGGGCTTCTTATTTGGATGGGTTGCTTTGACTTCTATTCCGTGGGCGTTTCGGGTGGCCTGGATCGCTTGCCCATTTTACCCGTACATTGCCACCGTGGCGATCATACTTCTCGATTTCATCCTAGCCGTTGTTGTTTCACGATCTGGTGGTCTTGATTCGCTGCTTTGTGTTTCTTCGGTGATCTGATCAGTGCCGCCTATGTGTCTCTGGTCGTCCGCGTGTCCCGGACTTTGCGGGATTTGTTTGAATCGCCCCTGCTACGCGATTCTTCTGTTCGCTGGGTTGCTACCGCGTGGACCTCGTCTGTTACGCCTGTCAGTGGCGTTGCTTCGTTCCTTCCGCCACTATTATTATGCGGCGTGTTTTGGTTTTCTTTGAGGTGTGATTCGTTGTCTTCAGCTTCCTATCTTGAGAGCTCCGTGAGAAACAGGTCCGGCCCGAGGGCAAGCCCAACGAGCCCCCGGGCTAGGGCAACAACCTATAAAGGGGCAACCGGCCGCCCTCTCCCCAATCGCAACCAGCACTGGTCGCTCCTCACCTTGCCTTCGTTGGCGCGATTCCCTGCCTATCCCAGAATCGGCTCATGTTGGTGCCCCCTCGACGTTTTCTAGTGATGGTGGAGCGGCGTTTGTTGTCACCAGTTGCTTCTGTCTACGACGGATACGTCTCCTCTATTAATTTGTGCATTCTCCTACACTTTGCCTATTATCTGTCTGCACCACACACTTTCCCCAAAGTTGTATGTCCGCATCACCCAGCAAATGCCTCCCTTGTCGTGGCTTCGTTGCTGTATATGTGAAATGGTGATTGAAATGGGTTCATTCTGTTGGGTCGGAAACAGATTGGTTTCAAATATAAACTCAGTTGCGACAACAAAAATTTGTGAGAATCACCAATGTAAACGAAGCGCCAAACCAAACAGCAGAATAACAAATGTGGACACAAATTTTAACGTGGAAAAACCCTCCTTTACGGAGGATTAAAAAACCACGGGGCAACTCCGAGAAAATTCACTATGAATCAGAGAGTACAAAATCCAAGTTAAACCTGAAACTTGAATCGCAAATATAGCATAAAAACCTGTGCGAAAAACCACACCCTGATATGCCTCCGTCGCCTCTCTGATAATAGTCTGTGACAATACATCACCTTTCGGAGATCAAAATCAAACTTGCGGCATCGTTGCAGCACCTCGTTGCACAACCTGATTTGTCGTTGCTCGCTGCTACCCACGCCCTAGAAAACAGTCACCCAAGTATCTGCTCTCCTTGGGTTTTCGCGCACCACCAAAATTGTCACTTCTTTGATTCATTGTTTCCCCTTTAATAGGCTCCCATATGCCACATATCTTGATTGAAAAGGAAATATGAAAATATCTCAAAAAGATATCATGAGATATTACCTGAATCTCATGCTGGCAGATACACAGTGGAAGAATCTTGAATTTCCAAAAAAAAATATCTTCAAATCTAAAAGATACATCATATCTAAAAAAAGAAGCACCCATGTGCGGGCTGAACCCCAACAATCTCCCCCTTTAGCCCATCGAAGAAGGAGATCGCATCCAACAAACTCAGTTGGAAAGAAAACCGGTTGGTATCGCACCAACCGCCATCCTCCGCAGAAAATATGACATCCCTCTTTTGCATCTCTGACGGAAACCTGAAAGCTCCCCCTGCAAAAGAAATCCAAATGTCGAAGTCTTCTCCATACTTATATCTGCACTGCTAATACCAGAATCAACAATATCTGGCTCCCCCATAATTGTGATCGCCACATAATCTGAATCACCTGCAGGAATTACTTGCTCCCTCTGCTCAACATCCTTCGAGCAGTCAAAAACACTCAGCGCATCACCTCGATCTTTGATTTTCATTCTTTCTTCAATAGTGGCACTCTCTGAAGAAAAAGAATCAGGTGTAAGATCTGAAACACCTATCATGACATGCTTCGGCTTCCAAACCTTCTTCAACTTAGTCAATGGTCTTCGACTCATGGACGACGATCGCCTGTGCCACAAATCTGACGAAGTCCTCTTCGCAACTGGATTCGTCACATCACTGCACACCTTTGCATCTGTCCTGTAAAACGTTTCATCCATTTTGCCTCGCGCATAAACCATCGATCCTCTGGACAAAGTCCATCTTCCACCGCTAAACGAACTCCTAAATTCATCAGTATCAAGAGCACTAGCAGATAACAAATTATGGCGAATACCTGGCACATGTCGCACATCCTTCAATGTCAGTGTACAGCCTGCATTCGTTGTGATACAAATATCACCAATACCAATGACATCAGCAGAATCTCCATTTCTCATCTTCAATCTACCAAAGTCACTTTCTTTATATGAAGAAAATAGTCCCTTCTTTGGTGAAATATGGTATGATGATGCTGAATCAACCACCCATTCGGTGTACAAATCTGACCTGTGACAATCAATGCCAACTGAAAGTAAATCACCCTCACCCTGAACAAGACTTACGCTGGTATCATCAGAATCGGTGTCATGCGCCTTCTTTTCCTTCTTAAGCTTTTTCAATTCATAGCAGCGTCTCTGCACATGACCCTCCTTGTTGCAAAAGTAGCACTTGACCTTTCTTCTTGTCTTTGACCGACCTCTCTGACTACCGTGTCCATCTGCCACAGCCAGAGTACCACCATAACTTGAAGATTCACCATCATTGGTCTTTCGCCAAGTCTCGTTCATCAACAACGATGAAATCACATCATCCAACTCCAGTGTATCCTTCCCGAACAACAGTGTGGTGACGAGATTATAATATGAATCAGGCAACGAACCCAAAAGAAGCAAAGTCTTGTCTTCTTATTCCATTTCAACAGGTACCGCGTTACCTTTATCATCAATCTTGACCGCCACCGAGGATAGCTCCGTCAGAAGTTTGGTGAACTCGTCCAGATGGTTACCTAAATGTCCATTCTCTGACATTCGCAAACGATACAACCGTTTCTTCAAATATAAACGATTTATGAGGGATTTTGATTTATACCTGCTTTCAAGCTTCGCCCAAATCTCCTTCAGATCTGTCAGATTCATCACTTCCCGCAGTGTATTATCACCCAAATACATCTGAATTGTGCTTGTCGCCAACTCTCGCATATCCTGCCAATCATCATCACTCATCGTCTCCGGCTTCTCTGATTTTTTCTTCAACGCCTTCGCTGTCTTCTCATGGACCAAAATATTTTTAACTCTTTGCTGCCAAAGTGTAAAATCATTTTGCCCGTTGAACAGTTCAATGCGAGCAGAAATCCCACGGCGTGAATCCCCCATATTAATCAGTAAGAAGACACGGATAACCTCCTCTGATACCAGATGTTGGGTCGGAAACAGATTGGTTTCAAATATAAACTCAGTTGCGACAACAAAAATTTGTGAGAATCACCAATGTAAACGAAGTGCCAAACCAAACAGCACAATACAAATGTGGACACAAATTTTAACGTGGAGAAACCCTCTTTTACGGAGGATTAAAAAACCACGGGACAACTCCGAGAAAATTCACTATGAATCAGAGAGTACAAATCCAAGTTAAACCCGAAACTTGAATCGCAAATACAGCATAAAAACCTGTGCGAAAAACCACACCCTGATATGCCTCTGTCGCCTCTCTGATAATAGTCCGTGACAATACGTCACCTTTCGGAAATCAAAATCGAACTTGCGGCATCGTTGCAGCACCTCGTTGCACAACCTGATTTGCCGCTGCTCGCTGCTACCCACGCCCTAGAAAACAGTCACCCAAGTATCTGCTCTCCTTGGGTTTTCGCGCACCACCAAAATTGTCACTTCCTTGATTCGCTGCTTCCCCTTTAATAGGCTCTCATATGCCACATATCTTGATTGAAAAGTAAATCTGAAAATATATCAAAAAGATATCATGAGATATTACCTGAATCTCATGCCGGCAGATACACAGTGGAAGAATCTTGAATTTCCAAAAAAATATATCTTCAAATCTAAAAGATACATCATATCTAAAAAAAAAGCACCCATGTGCGGGCTGAACCCCAACACATTCGTCCAGCAGCAGGTAATTTTATTGCTATTTATATTTTATATTAATCTGCACATGGTAAAGGGCAACGTTTTGAAGAACTGTCTTGGGCAATAACATTGCCCGGGCCGACCCTGGTGAGAAGTAGTATTGTTTGTTGGTTCGGTGACCCGCTGCCTGTACGCCGCCATCTTGACGACAATTCCAACGTTTTTTTTTTCCGAAGGAGACTCTTTCAGAGAACCGGGAAGGCAACCATGGCAGAGATTTGTGCATTTCGGCGCTTATGTATTTGTGAGTCCGTTTTTTATTTTCTTGTTTGATCTTTGCGTTGTATGTTCCTGTTTTTTCTTTGAGTCTATTTCAAGTCGGGGATGCGTGCGTGAGTCCGTCCAGTTCGAAAGAGAACTTCGCTAACTCCGAGCCAGGGTTCATCACTGGCTCTTGGGGCGGATAGGTCTTCATTCTCGGATAGTTTTCATGGTCCGCGTGCATGGTCTGTCTTTGGTGGTTCTCTATTTGTATTTGCTATGTTTTCGTTTTACATAATAATATAGAAACTGCGGTGGTGTTATTGCCGTGGAGTAGGACCATAAGGTCCGAACCAGGTAAATCTTGTTGTCCATTTTAATTTTCTATAAATTTTGTTTTCTGTTTTCCGACTTTATTGATAATACATTTTATATCCGGGTGTGTTTATTTTGAGTTTATCTTCCGCAACAATATGTAAAATAAAAATCCCGCGTTTTGGGACTGAAGCTTGGTCTTCTCTGCACTGTAGTTTGTCTTTCCCGGTGGGGTGGGATTTACTTTGTCAAGGATAACCATGGAAGGCATTGAAGCTTTTAAGGAAACGTCCTTGACCATACAAAATTTACGTGTTCATACACTTTCAGACCCTTAATTGAGTGGCCCTACATGGGAAAATCGAATTTTGGAGAGTAGAAAAAAACGATGGTGGGGGTGTTTCTCTGTGGAAGGTAAGAGGGTTTTTTTTCGTGGGGGGAGGAAGCGCGTTAGGCACCGAGTAGACAGAGCATGAGCGAATGTTTTACATCATAACACTCGCACTCGCACTCGCACTCGCACTCGCACTCGCACTGGGCCCATATATAGCCAAGTACTTCTTACACACCTACCTTACCCTACTCACGAACCACCATCATTGTTATGAAGAACTTCTGCTCCTTCAATGGATCCTTCTTATCAACCTGCTGCCATCTGTGTGTGGGAGCGTCTAACACTGCTTTGCGGTGAGTTTTGTGCTTCCGCTCTTATGGGCTGTGGTAGAAATTTTCGTGGTACTGGAAGAGCTCTGATCATGGTGATGAGCGGTTGTTGAGGAGGTAAGTTTGGGCTGTTTCCGAGCTATCTGCTGCCATGGGAAACTGCTGCTGCGGGCGCGAGCCTTCCATTTACAGGGTCTCAGCCAACGCAAAGTCAGGTAGATTTCACTTGAAAAATTTGCTTGTATCTCGTTTAATTTATAATAATTTGGGCTGCCAGTGTCTCGTCGCTTTACGATAGGGTTTGTGGGTTTCTGTTTTCTGTTCTACGAAATCGGCGAATAAAGAAACAAACTCAGGTTTATCTCGTCATCATGCTCTGTTTTTCATCCTGATTAGAAGTAGAATCATTTGACAGATTTTTTATTCGATTAATCTGTTTTACCTTTTACACTTTGATAAATACTTCACCAAATTCTGTTCCTAGCTTTTGCTCAGTTTTTATAGTCCGGAACTGGTTACAGTTGAACCATGGGGTAGGCAAATTGGTCCTCACATTTGTACTGGCAACAAGAACAATGAAAATGCTGTTTTTGTAAGGAGAATTTATCAATTTATCTTTTACCCTTTGATAAATACCTCACCAAATACTGGGTTAAATACTTAATCAAAGGTTTCAGTTTCGAGTAACTGAAAGTTCAGTTTCTTTATCATGATAGAGACCACACTTTTGCTCAGCTTCTCTCTTTGTGCATGCTGTTTGAATTTGTATAAAATTGAACTGTGGTTTTTTTGGATTGGCCCTACCCTTTTGCTCAATTTTTATTAGAGAAGCAATCAAGGTTCATGGGTTGACCATCCTGTGAACCCATTTAAGCTCAACCCTAACGTGACCCATTTAATTAAACAGTTTGACTTGACTCGACCCATTTATGAAGGGGTCAACACTAACCTTACCCGCTAACACGTTTATCTTTAAATTTGTAACATAGACTGCATCATGACATGTGCAACTAGTTAACATCACATAAACTCAATGACCTAACCAAATTGAATTATCCTATTTAGAGTAAAATTAACCTATTTAGTATGAAACATATGTTATCCATATTTCAACTCAACCCTCTTCAACCATTTAAAATTAATGATGTATTATAAACATTTTGAATTATTTCAATTTAAGTTGATTATAAAAGTAAGATATATTATTATTTTTTAATTATATTTTTAATATTTTATATTATCATTATTTTTTTTATTCAGATTACAGGAATGGTCAACCTGAGTAGTGTCAGATTACTCAACCCTATCACAACTCGAATCCATTTATGTTGGACTCAAACCCGTTTTAGCTCATGTTGTGTCGGTTTCAAAATTGCTACCTCTAGTTTTTACTGTTCAGATCTATTTACTGTTGGCAAATTTGACCTCATATTTGTATTTGCAACAACAGCAATTAAAATGTTGTTTTTCTAAGGTGAAATTGTCAATTTCTCTCTTTAGAGTCTCCCATCGATCGGAGCCCGTCAAAGCAGCAAAGGAAAGATGACATTCTTAACAAGTTGCCATCAAATCCTGAAGAAGTTGAGCACCTGCGGGGCGATTCAGCTGCAAAGCCATTGATCGTTTTCACATACAACGAATTAAAGAGTATTACCCGAAATTTTCGGCAAGACCATGTGTTGGGTGGAGGGGGATTTGGGAATGTTTACAAAGGTTATATACCTGGGGATTTAAGGGAAGGGCTTCAGCCCCTCCAAGTTGCTGTTAAAGTTCACAACGGGCTCAATAGCTCTCAAGGACACAGAGAATGGCTGGTACTGGTTCCTTTACAAAGCAGTCTTGCTTAAGAATCCATTCTTCTTCATACATGGGTTATTTTGGTTTTTAGGCTGAAGTTATATTTTTGGGGCAACTTTCTCATCCAAATCTGGTGAAACTAATTGGATACTGCTGTGAAGACGATCATCGTGTCCTAATTTATGAATACATGGCTCGTGGTAGCTTGGAAAACAATCTCTTTTCGAGTAGGCCTTTCCCATTTTCTACTATATTTCGTTTGATCAATTTTTTACCTGGTATATATACTGAACTGAAAACACCACCTTTTCAGGAGTTTTGCTTCCTCTTACTTGGTCTGTTAGAATGAAGATTGTATTTGGTGCTGCGAAAGGACTTGCCTTTCTCCATGAAGCTGAGAAACCTGTCATTTATAGGGATTTCAAGGCCTCTAACATATTGCTAGACTCGGTTGGTATACTGAATGCAAAATGTGAATTTCTGGAAACAACCATCAAGTAGTTTGTAAAAGTTCTCTTTGGTGTGAAGGGAAGAATTTTAAATATTTGATAGCTTGCGGACTCCTTGACATAATCTCTTGGCAGGACTATAATGCAAAGCTCTCTGATTTTGGGCTTGCAAAAGATGGGCCGCAGGGTGATAAATCTCATGTTTCCACCCGGGTGATGGGCACATACGGTTATGCTGCCCCGGAGTATATTATGACAGGTACCGTGGAATTTATTGTTGAGGTTCTTTAGGATCACTATAATTTCAGTTCATCCTTTGGAACAATGTGGTGTTGAGCTGACACGAAAACATGCGAATCCCTTGTCTTTACGCTGATTCTTGGTTTCTTTGTATTGCAATGAATCTTCTGGGCCTGGATTTCTTTTACATTCTAAGACTCTATTTGAAAATGCTTATTGAAAACTTTTTATGACACTGTTCACTCATGATAAGCAGTTTTGAAAAAATACGTAATGTGGTGTTGAGCTGACACGAAAACATGCGAATCCCTTGTCTTTACGCTGATTCTTGGTTTCTTTGTATTGCAATGAATCTTCTGGGCCTGGATTTCTTTTACATTCTAAGACTCTATTTGAAAATGCTTATTGAAAACTTTTTATGACACTGTTCACTCATGATAAGCAGTTTTGAAAAAATACGTAATGTTCTGTTCTGTTTTTGTAAAAACACTTACACTTGAAATTTAATAATAATGCCATGCAAGTCATAGAAAAACACCTTTTCAATAAGCAATCTTGAAGCATTTATACAGAAGTGCTTATCATAAATGATGAGTGCTACAAGTATATGTTCGAAGTCACATATTGAAAATTTGCTAAGCATTTATCATTTATGATAAATGTTGAGTATTTAGAAGTGATGTTTGTTCTATATCTAGAATAATCATTTTAACTTAAATTTCAGAAGAAAACCACTATATGTTGCAGGAAAACACCTTTTCAGCAATATCACTTTAATATCCGGTTTGAAAAAAAAAAGGGTGTTTATTCTGTTTCTGAAAAAAACATTTGTACTAAAAATTTAGAAGAAAATTAGCAAGTGCAGTCAGACAGAGCTTCGGTACTCACTGAAAACTACTTGTAGCAGTCATCTTTACTTACAATCAGTTTTAGTTTTGTTTCTGAAAAAACACTTGAACTAAAATTTTAGAAGAAATATTAATGTCAGATTAGTACTTAAACAATCTGGAAACACTTATGCATAAACATTCATCCTTTGCCTGTGCAGGCCGTCTCACGCCTAGAAGCGATGTTTACAGCTTCGGGGTTGTACTGGTTGAACTCCTGACAGGAAGGAGATCATTGGATAAGATGCGGCCGGCGAGGGAGCAAAACCTGGCAGACTGGGCCCTGCCCCTGCTGAAGGAAAGGAAGAAGTTCCTCAGCCATGTGGACCCAAGGCTGGAGGGAAACTATCCTATCAGAGGGGCCCACAAGGCGGCGATATTAGCATACCACTGCCTCAGCCGCAACCCCAAGGCACGGCCTTTGATGCGGGACATTGTGGATTCCTTGGAGCCGCTCCAGGTCTCGGGCGACGAACCCACCCAGTGGTGCGCCTTCGACTCTGAAAAAGACTGAGGCATCCCAGCCATTATCCTCTCCTGTGTAGGAGAGTTCTTGGCCCCCATCCAAGGGTGGAGACTCAGACAACAAGGTTGATGGGTCCCAGTGAGAGTGAGACCTATAATGTTATGTGTTGGCACCATCTCCCCAATTGGATGGGTGCCATGGACTCTTCCGCATGGGAGAGGATAATGGTCCTGCCCCGGCCAAGTCGGGAGGCTAAAGTTTGAATGCACCCGCCCGACGGAGGCTAAAGTTCAATGATTGTGTTTGGCTTTGGGTAGCTTTCTTCAGGATGGAATATGAGTCTGTCATGGTTGTATGATACTTCCAACTGTTACTGTTGGGGCTGCTTAATACACGAACGTGCTTATGGAGAGTTTGCTTGCGACTTTGAATGCCATAGCTATTACACAGAAACTGTATTTGTTTTTTACTATTATATGTATATACACAAATTGTAACATCAGGTGTCATGTTTGCTTAATTATTTGTTATTGCAATTAATTTGTTGTTCAACTATTTTATCTTTTGCTATTACTGGTTTTCCTGCTGTTTGTGGATTAATGGATTGAGGTGATGTTTTTTTTCATGCATATGAACGCTTGGGTTATTCTCTCCTTCAATCCGGCTAAGTTATAATTATCTATATCTTAACCCACATAGTTTATGTATTTTTTAGAAATACATATCATCTTGAATGGCCTAAAGCCTTCTTTTTTTATTGTTTTTTTGATAACATCTCTTTCAAGGAATGAGGGGGAGCCCTTACAAGGCTCATAGGTAGATTACATGACCCGTCGGTTTTAGGAAAATATGCAGATTATAACTACATGGAACTGTTCTTCCCCAACTTCTTCATCGTGATGTCAGCTCTCCACCTTCACATGACCTGTCTGGCTAGACTTTATGTGCATGCACAGGCTGGTCTCGATGATAATGTCATACCCTCTCTTTCTGACAAATCCGCTTAGCTTCTACTCGGTGAATGCGCTTGCTCTGAATCCTCATCTGGAGTTTGCTCCTTGTAGAGTCTGTCTGGTCATTAAGTACAATTTCAGGTGGCCTGAAGACCTTGAGGCGGCCCAAAGGCCTTGAGGTGGCCCGAAGGCCTTGAGGTGGCCCGAAAGCCTTACTGGCCCGAATGCCTTGGGTGGTCCGAAGGCCTTGAAGGACCCGAGGACCAAACCGGTCGCCCGAAAGCCCAAACAGATAAATAGTTCTGGCTGCTACAATACCGAACAACGCCTGCTACAGTACCGCTACAGTGCCGAAAATTATGTCTCCACCCGATTTTGAACTCGGGTCTCTTGGATGCACTTGTTGAGTCCTCACCAACTGGGCTGTTGCTCTTGTGCTCATAATTGAAGTATTAAACACGTTTTAGAATTCAATGTTCTAGTGTATTTGAAGTTAACCATATATTATATATCAAATTCATATAAATACATAAAAATCTACGCAATGTTCCATCACAATCCTCCGATGAACTCAACATAATCATCTCACTATATGGAAAATTCTAAGGGCATAAATAAATGAATGAAAGAGAAAAAATCATCATAAGTGATTTAAAACAATTAATGGAAAGAAAGTGCAAATGAGGTAATGAGGTATATCGTGAAAACATAAATATATGAGAACCACGAAGCATGGCTTAGAAATGTAACACATATATAAACATAGGTTTTCAAAAGAATCACATCATCACATAGTGGGTTGACATCATTGTTCATGTTTCATTCATAACATGTCATGAGATATAAACATTACCCAATGTATTGAGAGATGTATAATTCTGGATCCATCCATCGCATCATAATATGTTTATGAATATGTGTCCCATAGAAATAAATGGATGAAAATTGTCATACATCAAAACAAGTCATAACATGATCAATCCATGAAAAAAAGGGTTACACAATCATGAGATATTACTCAAGATTCGATCAAAGAGAGGGAAAAGGAATAATCCAAATAGGCAATGCGACCGAGAATGACCCTTATGCCTACCTCCAATAGGTAAGGGTTTGAGGACTAGCATCAAGAGTATAAAACTAACAAATGAAAGACATTATCCTCTATAAAAGAAAATTATATTCTCTAGTAAATACAAATCATAAAGAATGGTATATAAAAATATGCATGTTAATGCCAAACATCACAACAACCCACAAAGCGGTGAGACAACTTTCGAACAAAGGTATACCTCAAAAACAAATGTCTAACAACCAATGTCTCCACCAACATGCTCCTAGAAATCTAAAAAGCGTTATATAAAATATGGTAGAGCATAAACATACTCAATAGCCCCCCCATAGACCAACACCTGTCAATGTGTAAAGAGAACACCAATGCATCTATGAGATGATGAGATAAAATAAAATAACCGTTAGTAAGATTCCCAAGTCTACCAATATCTTACCACATGAACCCTCACCACAAAAAGATAACACACACACACACACCCACCCCACACCATGAGAAATTCATAACAACTGAAAAGAAGGGACCTTACATACCAATCTATCCCACTGTCGCTCCCAACGTGAAACATCATATATTCAAAGTCCCAATCCCATCATGGGCATTGGGCAGCTAGGAATAGACTAGTTGGTTGTAACATCCTAGATTTTTGTATATATATTTTCATCAAATATTTGAATTATTATTGTTATTATTATTTTTACTTTTCTTTTTGAAGTAAATAAATTTATAGAATAATGTCATTAGTAAATAAATGAATATGACAAGATAAAGACGATTTCATCATTTTTTTACGAAAAGTATAATTTGAAATAAATATTATACATAAATTCTAGAAATAAAATTGGATAACAAATTATCCTAACTCATAGTCCTCAGTAAACATTGTACTTATAAGAAACATGACACATTATAAAAAAATAACAAGACATGAAATATATATATGAGAAGCATGATTTTAACACTAGAATAAAGAAAATAAGAAGGTATATGAATTCTGTGTTTGCTACATGATCCATGGGTATATAATGATTTAAAAAGAACTTTTTTGCAGTCGTTAGGTGAAATCATTTTATAGATGTTAGAAATATTTATTCATAATTATAAATGATATATATATATTTTATACATAATACATAATTATTAAATAAGAAAGTATCTTAATTTTTATAAAGTAATAATTAGTTATTTTAGGGATATAAAAATATCCATGTACTGTGAAGGTATGATTTTATGATTATTATTTATCATATTTATATATTTATTTTCATAAAATTAATAATGTGTCTATATGTTTCCATTGGTAATACTATATTCAATATTAATAAATAAGTCTCATTAATCTATATATCGTAATGAATTTTTAAGCATATTTCTTAGAGTAATAATTATTTCTTGAAATGGTTTTATAAAATATCTATTAATGAAATAATTATTCTTTATACACATATATATTTATTTCATAACATAACTACTCTTATTTATAGAGTTATTTTCCTAAGGTAGTTACTACAAAAGTAATACAGTCATAGTAATATAGTCATTAGGATCAAATTTTTAGCAAAATAATGTACATATTATAAAATTTATTTAACTATGGAAATTATTCATTTAAAATAATGAATATAATTTTTAATGCCGAACAACGAGCTCAGACCACTTCTGGATCAACTTCCATGTGTCATGGTCGGGGGGTGACAATCACTTTAGTTGAGTGTATCTCGTGAATCTTCTCTTCACATCGATCCCTTCCCGCAATCTCCATCTTCATCTGCTTGATTGGTGCTGTGTGGATATTGGGAGGGAATTACTTGATTTGGGAAAATAGAATAATGAAGTTTGATTTGAAGACCAACCCTATTTGTCCACTTTTATTACGGGTAGCGATGACCATAACATAACTCTTCTTTTCTTTGGATGACCTTTATGTAGTCTCCTGTAAGGGCCTATGTTTTTTTGGACTACACTTTTGAGCAGAAATTTGATTTTTTTCCATCAGATACTTGTAAGGGGTGAAATGATCTTTTTCCCCTGGCAGATGATCTCAGATAATTTTTTAGACCACTCTGTTGGTCCCAAAATAGGGTGTTTACCCTAGGATATGAGTTTGGTGAAATTCTGATTTGTTCAAATTTTAGCTAAATAATTAATAATTAATATTTAATAAATTAAATATTAAATTGTTTGCGCAGGTTCGTTCAGTGATATCTTTTGACCGAAGATTTAGATTGAGATTTTGTTCCTGCCGTTGAGTCTGGAATGGAGTGTTTAGGCTCGATGAGACATAAACTTGATGCGGGCACTGGGCCCGGTCCGAGCCCCTTTTTCTTTTTCTTTCTTTATTTTTTGTTTTCTTTCTTTTCCTTCCTTATCGCGTATGCCCCTCTGTGGGTTCTTTCACCGCATGACTGAGAGAGGAGATGGAGAGGGAGAAAGAGAGGGAGAGAGGAAGAGAGGGAGGTTTCGTTGTGGAGCCTTCGACGCACTGGATTGCCGTGTTGTAACGCCCTCACCCCAGTTACCCAGAGTCGGTGCATTATTACGTAACATTAACATGATCACAAAAGATCAACTCTCAAAAGTCTGATTAGTTTAGTAGCCTTGAAAACACTAGATACATTCATAAATGTTACATTACATCATAAAGTGAAAAATCACAATAACATAGTCTCCATAGTCCACACTCATATCCCCTTCAGACTATCCCTACAGGTCAGTCATAAAATATTTCTTCACATCCTGGGAAAATAAAACATAGAAATGGGTGATCTCAGATGCTCAGTAAGGATAACAATATAGCAAAAAATTTCATAAATAAACATAAACATTTAAGGCAATGTATAACTAAAACAAAAGCCTTTTAAACTTGAACTTTAACATAATATGACAAAAATAGAATGAAATAATTCCATTTACTTATTCACATGGATATTCTACTAGTCGAATAATCACATGCAATATCAATAACCACTTTCATAATGATGGAATGCATAATGCCAGACTATCATAACCACATAGCCAAGGCCTCGTGCCAAGACTACAAATAATATTTTGTCAATGCCTCATGCCAAGACACTAGTTTGTCTCATGAGACCTACCGATGCATCGAGGAGCTATAGAGGGCTCTACCCGTCACTTATTAAGTCCAATTCATTCCTCATATGAACAGGTTTAAACATATCATAAACCATAACATAATCATATCACATAAAACATGCATAAAGGAAACATAACATTTCCACATTTTAATCACAAGATATCAATACAACACATTGATATGATAAAACCATTTTCAATACTAAAATAAAATAAAAGTAAAACTTGGTATTTATTTTTCATTTTAAAAAAAATGTTATGTCTTGTAGAGGAAGCCGAAACTCAAATAATGGTCACGACGGTGGAGAAGTCATTGTCACCGCATACGTAAGACAAACCATTCCTTTTGTCATTTAGTAAAAACGCTTCATATAAAAAGATTCCTTTTGAATAAAAGTAAAAGTAAAAGGGGTTTATACACCATATAAAGGAAAGTTGTGTATAAAACAAAATATGCCTCAATGAAAGGAGATTGAGATGAAGTCCCTTACCTCGTGTCCGACTTGACTCGATCGTTCTTTAATCTCCTGAATAATAAACTAGAGTTAATTTATACTTGCTTAAGAACCTTTTTCAAGTTCATTATTCCTTTTATATCACTTATTACCATGTTATGAACATTATGTAATTATTTAAGTTAATAACAGTCATTTTGTCGATCTTTGGTACTTTAGTAAAAAATAAACTTCTTATAATTACAAGTTGTTCATGTGGTAAAATATCCATTATATCGAGAGTTATATTCATGATGTATATATCATATATATCATATATATCCAGTATATAAATTCATTTATAATATTACATAACATTTAGAGGTAAGAAATGAAATGCACCGTTCATGGAGACGGTAAACCGTACGTACGCATGAACTCTACCTTCATTTCTATTTCATATTTAATGGAATAAAATCATAATGATATAAAGGTATATTATAATTCCAGTATAATATCATATATAATATCATTTACTCCATCCTTTATACGTCCCACATATGGCATTAACGATTCAAATCACTTTGAGGGGGCGGTAGTCCGTACTTCCTAAAATGGAATTATCGCATTTACCCATAATGGAAATCATAAAGGTATGCCATAAATGAAAAATACAGAAGCATAAGGAAAACATAAACATAATATATATCATATATAAATATAGTGACATCTTAATGGACACCATGAAAGGTGTTAAAAAAATATTGAACAATCATCGTTTCGTGAGGCAGTAATTCGCCACCCACAGAAACAGTATGTTCTTTAACCATTAAACAAATGTGTGTGTAAGCGTAAATCAAATCCTTCTCATAACAACATCCTAGTATATTTAAGATACTAGTTTTGTTACAAAATTAAGGAATTAAAAGAGTTTAAGGGGTTGGAGAAACAAAATAAAACAAAAGAACATAAGATAAGACATTACCTTAAAATCGGGTAACTCTTTTTGATTTGAGCCAAAGGCTTCCTTGGGAAGACTTCTGCCCAAAGTGAGGCTTATAGGAGTAATAGAGGGAAGTTGAGAGAGTATTTGGGTAGAGGTTGTCCGAGAAAAATTACTTTGAAGGTGGTGAATAAGGTGGTAGAGGTGGGGGCCTTTTATAAGAGGAGAGGAGGGGCACTCTTTGAAAGTCAAGAAATGTTACATTATTATATAATGAGTTTTGGATTTTAAAGGTCCCACAATTATATATTTCGAGGATAAGGTGATAAGGGTTCTAAATCTACTCATACAATAGGTTTTTGAAAAGTTTAAGTCTTAGAGTTTACATTATATTTTCATTTTATTTAAATCGTTAATTAATGAGGTAATCGCTGTATCATCGTGGTGTCATAAAAAATTTAATTTATTTAATGTCTAAAAATTATAAAACAAATATCATGATGTAGGAAATTTTTTTAGATTTATAATGACTATTTATAGTCTAAGATATCATTTACACAGAAAAAACTAAAATTGTTTTACTTGGGTGATACATACTTTGGTTATACTTTCCCTTAAAAAAACATAATATAATAAAATGTCACTATCACCCAAAAGTGATTCCACGGGGTCCCAAGGTTTGGCACAAGGCATCCCATGGTCAGCCATGCCACAACCAGTAGCATTAGGACACATGTTGGGGTCATTTGTTATTATTATGATATTATTTTATTACCCTTAACTACCCGATTACTAATTAATCACGATAATTAAAGATAATTACCGTCGTTACTATTCATAATGTCAAAAAACAAAAGTGTCTTAATTACATAATTTGGACCTTCTGATTCCAAATATGGAATCCATTTTACCAAATTCCAAACACATAAATTGTAGTAATTAAATTAAAAATTATTCCCGATGTCAAAACAAATAGCGTGTTTTTAAGAAACAATATCAATCAAAGGATTGACAATTGTTTATGTCCAATTTCAAAGTGAAATTAATTCTAATGACCACCATTGGATAAAATGGTAAAATTATATTCTAATTATACTTTAAAACCACTCAATAGTATAATTTATCACTATAAATTATTTTTATTAAAAAAGTTGTTTTTAAGTATTTTTTTTACTATTCATCGAAAATTGGAAGTTCTCAGAAAAATACCAAAATTTCAACATAGGCTAATTTCGATATTCCGAATCCAAAAAAGAAGTCCATTTTGAAATATAAAATTTATATAATTTCAAAAAGTGGGTATTACTATTCATAACGGCTACTTTGATTGGTCGCAGTGTGTTAGAATCTCGAACTTACATACAATGCAAGCTATTGCATTATTGAATGAGAAGCGTATCGTGAAATCTTGGGGTGTTACATTCTCCCCTCCTTCAATAAATTGCATCCTCGCAATTTGAAATTGTTCTTCTAAAATAAAAGGTTCAAAGTAGAAAATACCTTTGTGGAAAACCCATATTGGAAATAGGGTTAATAAAAATATAACTTTAAAAGAAAGAAAGAGAAGTACAAAGGTCACCCGAGATAGCCCATACTAGGATTCTATGAAAACATGGATATGGAGGAGAAACAAACCATCAAGGTCTGATGGAGAGTTGTAGAAAATAGGATTAAGAGAAAGTTAACTATAAGAAAATCACAAACTTGTGATTGGTTAAACGATCATTGATTCCCCAGCAGGAAAAGTTAATGGACAACGTTTTTGTTTTAAGTTACCTTTCATAAAGTTGAGGAATTTATTTCGTAGATTTAATAAGAATGTAAGGAAATATACATACTTGTCATGTAGACTTTCATTCTTTAATAAATTTTTACCTCTAACCCATCTTTCACTCAAAAAGATAATAGAACCCAAAAATATTATATTTATCCTAATCGTACAAGGTTCCAAATATTAACACATACCATTTAGATTAGGAAAACTATTTTGTAATAACTAGGGACTTCCTGTAGGATAGTGGTAGGTAATAATGGCCTGTCACACTATGGTTGTGGGTTTGATTCCTATAGCTTTGTCCGATGCAACGGGTTATCCCCTGACCTGCAGGTTGTCCTTTTCCTAAAACTATAATATTATAATATTCCAAAAATAATCTTCAGAAATGTTTTAACTTTAAAAAATACTATCCAAAGTTAAACTTAATCCATTACAACCTTTATACTTATCCAAAATACATCTGTCCAGACTTTCTCTAAAAGGTCTCTAAATTCCAAAATCAATTGTAACATCATATTCCCCAAACAAAGTAAAGTTTCTCTTATTGTCACATACTAAAAATATGATTACCTTCATCATATTAAAACCTTAATGAAAACAAAAAGTACTACAGTACAATCCTTATATATATCACATTATTCTAATAACCATAATATAATTCTTGAGTCCAAAAACACAAATACAATAATTATTCAACTTCATCTGTAGTAACAGCATAAGCTTGGCCTTGCTCCCTTGGCCTTTTCTGAGGTAAGTTTCCTTGGAGATTAGGGCATTCATTTTCATAATGCCCCATTTCTCTAAAATTGTAGCATTCAACATTGATAGCCTCTTTCTTTCCCTTGCAATCACAAGCTTGATGACCTTTTTCTCCACATTTGTAACAAACTCCCATTCCCTTTAGGCAAGTACCAGGGTGATTCTTCCCACAATTATCACATAATGGAAAATCCTTCTTTCCCTTTTTCCCTTTATCTGTCTCTTGTTCCACCATTCTCTTCTTCCCTTGCTTTACTTTATTATCATAATATTTAGAGAATTCCTTTTCTGTCTTGATAGAACAAGATACTATATCTTCGTATGTTGAGAAAGATTGTGATACTAAAGCTCGACAGAGAAATGGTTTTAACCCATCAAAGAGATGATCAATCTTACTTCTTGGGTTACGTATATAGTCTGCAGCATGCCTCACTAACCTTGTAATGTTAGACTCATACATTGCAACATTCTCATCCTCCTTTTGCCTCAGACTCAGAAATTTCCTTTCCATATCTGCTTGATGGTCACGAGGAAAGTATTTTTCTAAGAAAATCTCTTTGAACTCCATCCATTCCATATTTGATAATTTATCATCTTCCTTTGTGTTTTGAATAAATGAACACCATTGATCAACATCTTTAGTGAGGCAGTAAACTGCCATGATAACCTTTTCCCTTTCACCACTCCCCAAGGCATGAAATATTTTCTCTAAGGAATTTATCCATTGCTCAGCTACTAATGGATTTGTACCCCTATTAAATGTTGGTGGTTGTTGCCTCATGAAGTGGTCTAAAATTGATCCTCCATGTTGCAGATCAGGGTGCTCCATACAAGTAATGTTATTATTCACAACCTGAGTGAGTTGTCCCAGTATAGTAATAAGCTGATCAGCACCAGTTGTATCACCAGCTCCACTATAATTATCTTGAGAAGGAGGGAAATACCTACATGGAGTGCGTGCATTGAGATGGTTTCCATTCCTTCCACTAGGCGCCATTTCTAAACAATGGCATAAACTAGATCAGTTTATGAATCAAAATACATAATTCCATACTTGTAAAACACTTAACATAAATTGCACAGTTTATGGATATAATCCATAATCATATAATTTTTTTTATTTGAGGAAGTATATACTCATAAACCCTTCATAATGGTTTGTAAAGAAACTGAGAATTATCCTAATAATATCCCCCAGGAGTGTCGTAACCAAGAGTGCAGCAAGACCCGTTGTCGTGCACCAGTTCCCATTCGAGTCTAGCTCAAAGTGGTGTTTTTGGGTTTTACCCCTATGTACATCTGTTCCAGAGCCGCCTCTACCTTCTCGTATCCAGAAAGAGATTTATTTCTCATAAAACTCACAAAATCTATATAATAACAAAATTCTAGGAAGTTCTTCTATACTAATCCTCATAGTTTATCTTAGGGATATGTGCTCTAATTAGAGTTTATCTAAATCTAGCTTCCAAGGTTAGTACTAAACTGCCTCTGATACCAACTATAACGCCCCGACCCCAGTTACCCAGAGTCGGTGCCTTATTACGTAACATTGGCATGATCACAACAGATCAAGTCTCGAAAGACCGATTAGTTTAGTAGCCTTGGAAACACTAGATACATTCATAAATGTTACATTACATCATAAAGTAAAAAATCACAATAACATAGTCTCCATAGTCCACACTCATACCTCCTTTAGACTATCCCTACAGGCCAGTCATAAAATATTTCTTCACATCCTGGGAAAATAAAACATAGAAAGGGGTGAGCTCAGATGCTCAGTAAGGATAACAATATAGCAGAAACTTTCATAAATAAACATAAACATTTAAGGCAATGTATAACTAAAACAAAAGCCTTTTAAACTTTAACTTCAACATAATATGGAAAAAATAGAATGAAATAATGCCATTTACTTATTCACATGGATATTATAATAGTTGAATAATCACATGCAATATCAATAACCTCTTTTATAATGATAGAATTCATAATGCCATATTATCATAACCACATAGACAAGGCCTCGTTCCAAGACTACAAATAAGATTTTGTCAAGGCCTCGTTCCAAGACACTAGTTTGTCTCATGAGACCTACCGATGCATCTAGGAGCTATAGTGGGCTCCAACCGTCACTTATTAAGTCCAATGCATTCCTCATATGAACAGGTTTAAACATATCATAAACCATAACATAATCATATCACATAAAACATGCATAAAGGAAACATAACATTTCCACATTTCAATCACAAGATATCAATACAACAAATTGATATGATAAAACCATTTTCAATACCAAAATAAAAGAAAATTAAAACTTGGTATTTATTTTTCATTTTAAAAAAATGTTATGGCTTGTAGAGGAAGCCGAAACTCAAATAATGGTCACGGCGGTGGAGAAGTCATTATCGCCGCATACGTAAGACAAAACATTCCTTTTGTCGTTTAGTAAAAATGATTTGTATAAAAATATTCCTTTTGAATAAAAGTAAAATTAAAAGGGGTTTATACACTATATAAAGGAAAGTTGTGTATAAAACAAAATATGCCTCAATGAAAGGAGATTGAGACAAAGTCCCTTACCTCATGTCTGACTTGACTCGATCGTTCTTTAATCTCATGAATAATAAACTAGAGTTAATTTCTACTTGCTTAAGAACCTTTTTCAAGTTCATTATTCCTTTTATAAAACTTATTACCATGTTATGAACATTATGTAATTATTTAAGTTAATAACGGTCGTTTTGTCGATCTTTGGTACTTGAGTCAAAAATAAACTTCTTATAATTACAAGTTGTTCATGTGGTAAAATATCCATTATATACAGAGTTATATTCATGATTTAGATATCATATATATCATATATATCCATTATATAAATGCATTTATAATATTACATAACATTTAGAGGTAAGAAATGAAATGCACCATTCATGGAGACGGTAAGCCGTACGTACGCATGAACGCTACTTTCATTTATATTTCATATTTATTGGAATAAAATCATAATGATGTAAAGGTATATTATAATTAAAGTATAATATCATATATAACATCATTTACTCCATCCTTTATACGTCCCACATATGGCATTAACGATTCAAATCACTTTGAGGGGGCGGTAGTCCGCACTTCCTAAAATGAAATTATCACGTTTACCCATAATAAATATCATAAAGGTATGCCAAAAATGAAAAACACAGAAGCATAAAAAAAACATAAACATAATATATATCATATATAAATATAGTGACATCTTAATGGCCACCATGAAATGTGTTAAAAGAATATTGAACAATCATCGTTTCATGAGGTAGTAATTCGCCACCCACAGAAACGGTATGTTCTTTAACCATTATACAAAGGTGTGTGTAAGTTTAAATCAAATAATTATCATAAAAACATCCTAGTATATTTAAGATACTTGTTTTTTTACAAAATAAAGGAATTAAAAGAGTTTAAGGGGTTGGAGAAGCAAAATAAAACAAAAGAACATAAGAGAAGACATTACCTTAAAATCGGGTAACTCTTTTTTATTTGAGCCAAAGG
This sequence comes from Viscum album, assembly GCA_963277665.1. NCBI lineage: Eukaryota > Viridiplantae > Streptophyta > Magnoliopsida > Santalales > Viscaceae > Viscum > Viscum album. The sequence goes on from OY728128.1 coordinate 1,258,684,536, forward strand.
CTTCCTTGGGAAGACTTCTGCCCAAAGTGAGGCTTCTAGGAGTAAGAGAGGGAAGTTGAGAGATTATTTGGGTAGAGGTTGGATGAGCAAAATGGCTTTGAAGGTGTGAATAAGGTGGTAGAGGCGGGGGCCTTTTATAAGAGGAGAGGAGGGGCACTCTTGGAAAGTCAAGAAATGTTACATTATTATATAATGAGTTTAGGATTTTAAAGGTCCCACAATTATATATTTAGAGGATAAGGTGATAAGGGTTATAAATCTACTCATCCAATATGTTTTTGACAAGTTTAAGTCTTAGAGTTTACATTATCTTTTCATTTTATTTAAATCGTTAATTAATGAGGTAATCGCTGCATCATCGTGGTGTCATAAAAAATTTAATTTATTTAATGTCTAAAAATTATAAAACAAATATCAAGATTTAGGAAATCTTTTTATATTTCTAATGAATATTTATAGTCTAATAGATCATTTACACAGACAAAACTAAAATTGTTTTACTTGGGTGATACATACTTTGGTTATACTTTCCCTTAAAAAAATAATATAATAAAATGTCACTATCACCCAAAAGTGATTCCATGGGGTCCCAAGGTTTGGCACAAGGCATCCCATGGTCGGCCATGAAACAAACAGTAGCATTAGGACACATGTTGGGGTCATTTGTTATTATTATGATATTATTTTATTACCCTTAACTACCCGATTACTAATTAATCACGATATTTAAAGATAATTACCGTCGTTACTATTCCTAATGTCAAAAAACAAAAGTGTCTTAATTACATAATTTGGACCTTATGATTCTAAATATGGAATCCATTTTACCAAATTCCAAACACAGAAATTGTAGTAATTAATTTAAAAATTATTCCCACTGTCAAAACAAATAGAGTGTTTTTAAGAAACAATATCAATCGAAAGATTGACAATTGTTTATGTCCAATTTCAAAGTGAAATTAATTCTAATGACCACCATTGGATAAAATGGTAAAATTATATTCTAATTATACTTTAAAACCACTAAATATTATAATTTATCACTATAAATTATTTTGATTAAAAAAGTTGTTTTTAAGTATTTTTTTACTATTCATCGAAAATTGGAAGTTCTCAGAAAAATACCAAAATTTCAACATAGGATAATTTCGATATTCTGAATCCAAAAATAAAGTCCATTTTGAAATATAAAATTTATATAATTTCAAAAAGATGGTATTACTATTCATAACGGCTACTTTGATTGGTCGCGGTGTGTTAGATTCTTGAACTTGCATACAATGCAAGCTATTTCATTATTGAATGAGAAGCATATCATGAAATCTTGGGGTGTTACATTCTCCACTCCTTCAATAAATTGCGTCCTCGCAATTTAAAATTGTTCTTCTAAAATAAAAGGTTCAAAGTAGAAAATACCTTTGTAGAAAACCCATATCGGAAATAGGGTTAATAAAAATATAACTTTAAAAGAAAGAAAGAGAAGTACAAAGGTCACCCGAGATAGCCCATACTAGGATTCTATGAAAACATGGATATGGAGGAGAAACAAACCATCAAGGTCTGATGGAGAGTTGTAGAAAACAGGATTAGGAGAAAGTTAACTACAAAAAAATCACAAACTTGTGATTGGTTAAACGATCATTGATTCCCCAGTAGGAAAAGTTAACCGACAACATTTTTGTTTTAAGTTACCTTTCATAAAGTTGAGGAATTTATTTAGGATATTTACTAAGAACGTAAGGAAATATACATACTTGTCATGTAGACTTTCATTCTTTAATAAATTTTTACCTCTAACCCATCTTTCACTCAAAAAGATAATAGAACCCAAAAATATTATATTTATCCTAATCGTACAAGGTTCCAAATATTAACACATACCATTTAGATTAGGAAAAATATTTTGTAATAACCAGGGACTTCCTGTAGGCTAGTGGTAGGTAATAAAGGCCTATCACACTATGGTTGTGGGTTCGATTCCTATAGCTTTGTCCGACGCGACGGGTTATCCCCCAACCTGCAGGTTGTCCTTTTTCTAAAACTATAGTATTATAATATTCCAAAAATAATCTTTAGAAATGTTTTAACCTTAAATAATACTATCCAAAGTTAAACTTAATCCATTACAACCTTTATAGTTATCCAAAATACCTCTGTCCAGACTTTCTCTAAAAGGTCTCTAAATTCCAAAATCAATTGTAACATCAGATTCCCCAAACAAAGTAAAGTTTCTCTTATTGTCACATACTAAAAATATGATTACCTTCATCATATTAAAACCTTAATGAAAAAAAGTACGACAGTATAATCCTTATATATATCACATTATTCTAATAACCATAATGTAGTTCTTGAGTCCAAAAACACAAATACAATAATTATTCAACTTCATCTGTAGTAACAACATAATCTTGGACTTTCTCCCTTAGCCTTTTATGAGGTAAGTTTCCTTGGATATTAGGGCATTCATTTGAATAATGCCTCATTTCTCTACAATTGTAGCATTCAACATTAATAGCCTCTTTCTTTCCCTTGCAATCACGACCCTGGTGACCTTTTTCTCCACATTTGTAACAAACTCCCATTCCCTTTAGGCAAGTACCAGGGTGATTCTTCCCACAATTATCACATAATGGAAAATACTTCTTTCCTTTTTTCCCTTTATCTGTCTCTTGTTCCACAGTTCACTTCTTCTCTTGCTTTACTTTATTGTCATAAGATTTAGAGAATTCCTTTTCCGTCTTGATAGAACAAGATACTATATCTTCGTATGTTGAGAAAGATTGTGATACTAAAGATCAATGGAGAAATGGTTTTAACCCATCAAATAAATGATCAATATTACTTATTGGGTTACGTATATAGTATGTAGCATGCCTCGCTAACCTTGTAAAGTTAGACTCATACTTTACGACATTCTCATCCTCCTTTTGCCTCAGACTCAGAAATTGCCTTTCCATATCTGCTCGATGGTCACGAGGAAAGTATTTTTATAAGAAAAGATCTTTGAACTCCCTCCATTCTATATTTGATACTTCATCATCTTACTTTGTGTTTTGAATCAATGAACACTATTGATCAGCATCTCCAGTGAGGCGGTAAACTTCCGTAATAACCTTTTCCCTTTCACTACTCCCCAAGGCATGGAATATTTTCTCTAAGGAATTTATTCATTGCTCAGCTACTAATGGATTTGTACCCCCATTAAATGTTGGTGGTTGTTTCCTCATGAAGTGGTCTAACATTGATCCTCCACGTTGCGGATCATGGTGCTCCATACGAGTAAGGTTATTATTCATAACATGAGTGAGTTGTCCCAGTATGGTGATAAGCTGATCAACACCAGTTGTATCACCAACTCCACTATAATTATCTTGAGCAGGAGGTAAATCCCTACATGGAGTGCGTGCATTGACACAGTTTCCATTCCTTCCACTAGGCACCATTTCTAAACAATGGCATAAACTAGATCAATTTATGAATCAAAATACATAATTCCATACTTGTAAAACACTTAACATAAATTGAACAGTTTATAGATATAATCCATAATCATATAATTTTTTTTATTTGAGGAAGTATATACTCATAAACCCTTCATAATGGTTTGTAACGAAACTGAGAATTATCCTAAGCATATCCCCCGGGAGTGTCGTAACCAAGAGTGCAGCAAGACCCGTTGTCGTGAACCAGTTCCCATTCGAGTCTAGCTCAAAGCGGTGTTTTCGGGTTTTACCCCTAGGTACATATGTTCCAGAGCCGCCTCTACCTGCTCATATCTAGACAGGGATTTATTTCTCATAAAACTCACAAAATCTCTATAATACCAAAATTCTAGGAAGTTCTTCTATACTAATCCTCATAGTCTATCTTAGGGCTATGTGCTCTAATCAGAGTTTATCTAAATCTAGCTTCCAAGGTTAGTACTAAACTGCCTCTAATACCAACTGTAATGCCCCGACCCCAGTTACCCAGAGTCAGTGCATTATTACGTAATATTGACATGATCACAAAAGATCAAGTCTCAAAAGACAGATTAGTTTAGTAGCCTTGAAAACACTAGATACATTCATAAATGTTACATTAAATCATAAAGTGAAAAATCAAAATAACATAGTCTCCATAGTCCACACTCATATCCCCTTCAGACTATCCCTGCAGGCCAATCATAAAATATTTCTTCACATCCTGGGAAAATAAAACATAGAAAGGGGTGAGCTCAGATGCTCAATAAGGATAACAATATAGAAGAAACTTTCATAAATAAACGTAAACATTTAAGGCAATGTATAACTAAAACAAAAGCCTTTTAAACTTGAACTTCAACATAATATGGAAAAAATAGAATGAAATAATTCCATTTACTTATTCACATGGATATTATACTAGTCTAATAATCACATGCAATATCAATAACCACTTTCATAATGATGGAATGAATAATTCCAGACTATCATAACCACATAGCCAAGGCCTCGTGTCAAGACTACAAATAAGATTTTGTCAAGGCCTCGTGTCAAGACACTAGTTTTTCTCATGAGACCTACCGATGCATCAAGGAGATATAGCGGGCTCCACCCATCACTTATTAAGTCCAATGCATTCCTCATATGAACAGGTTTATACATATCATAAACCATAACATAATCATATCACATAAAACATGCATAAAGGAGACATAACATTTCCACATTTCAATCACAAGAAATCAATACAACACATTGATATGATAAAACCATTTTCAATACCAAAATAAAAGAAAAGTAAAACTTGGTATTTATTTTTCATTTTAAAAAAATGTTATGGCTTGTAGAGGAAACCGAAACTCAAATAATGGTCACGGTGGCGAAGAAGTCATTGTCACCGCATACATAAGACAAAACATTCATTTTGTTGTTTAGTAAAAATGATTTGTATAAAAATATTCCTTTTTAATAAAAGTAAAAGTAAAAGGGGTTTATACACCGTATAAAGGAAAGTTTTGTATAAAACAAAATATGCCTCAATGAAAGGAGATTGAGACGAAGTCCCTTACCTCGTGTCCGACTTGACTCGATCGTTCTTTAATCTCCTGAATAATAAACTAGAGTTAATTTCTACTTGCTTAAGAAACTTTTTCAAGTTCATTATTCCTTTTATATCACTTATTACCATATTATTAACATTATGTAATTATTTAAGTTAATAACGGTCGTTTTGTCGATCTTCGGTACTTGAGTCAAAAATAAACTTCTTATAATTACAAGTTATTCATGTGGTAAAATATCCATTATATCCAGAGTTATATTCATGATTTAGATATCATATATATCATATATATCCAGTATATAAATTCATTTATAATATTACATAACATTTAGAGGTAAGAAATGAAATGCACCGTTCATGGAGATGGTAAGCCGTACGTACGCATGAACGCTACATTCATTTCTATTTCATATTTAATGGAATAAAATCATAATGATATAAAGGTATATTATAATTCCAATATAATATCATATATAATATCATTTACTCCATCCTTTATATGTCCCACATATGGCATTAACGATTCAAATCACTTTGAGGGGGCGGTAGTTCGCACTTCCTAAAATAAAATTATTTCGTTTACCCATAATGGAAATCATAAAGGTATGCCATAAATGAAAAATACAGAAGGATAAGGAAAACATAAACATAATATATATCATATATAAATATAGTGACATTTTAATGGCCACCATGAAAGGTATTAAAAGAAGTTTTACAATCATCGTTTCGTGAGGTAATAATTCGCCACCCACAGAAACAGTATGTTGTTTAACCATTAGACAAAGGTGTGTGTAAGAGTAAATAAAATATTTCTCATAAAAATATCCTAGTATATTTAAGATACTGGTTTTGTTACAAAAGAAAGGAATTAAAATATTTTAATGGGTTGGAGAAGCAAAATAAAACAAAAGAACATAAGAGAAGACATTACCTTAAAATCGGTAACTCTTTTTGATTTGAGCCAAATGCTTCCTTGGGAAGACTTCTGCTGAAAGTGAGTCTTCTAGGAGTAAGAGAGGGAAATTGAGAGAGTATTTGGGTAGAGTTTGGCCGAGTAAAATGGATTTGAAGGTGTGAATAAGGTGGTAGAGTTGGGGGCCTTTTATAAGAGGAGAGGAGGGGCACTCTTGGAAAGTCAAGAAATGTTACATTATTATATAATGAGTTTCAGATTTTAAAGGTCCCAAAATTATATATTTCTAGTATAAGGTGATAAGGGTTCAAAATATACTCATCCAATAGGTTTTTGACAAGTGTAAGTCTTAGAGTTTATATTATCTTTTCATTTTATTTAAATCGTTAATTAATGAGGTAATCGCTGCATCATCGTGGTGTCATAAAAAATTTAATTTATTTAATGTATAAAAATTATAAAACAAATATCATGATGTAGGAAATATTTTTAGATTTATAATGACTATTTATAGTATAAGAGATTATTTACACAGACAAAACTAAAATTGTTTTACTTGGGTGATACATACTTTGGTTATACTTTCCCTTTAAAAAAAATAATATAATAAAATGTCACTATCACCCAAAATTGATTCCATGGGGTCCCAAGGTTTGGCACAAGGAATCCCATGGTTGGCCATGACACAACCAATAGCATTAGGACACATTTTGGGGCCATTTGTTCGAGTGGAGATGCTCGTGTGGGTTCTTCTGATCGGGCTAGTGCAGTTCGATAGTGTCTGGAGACTGGGTACGTGATCTGGCTCAGAGTTATTAGTAGAGACTTGTAGTCTTATTTCATTTTCTTTTTGTACTCTTGTATCTGTATGGTAGACCCAGTGGGTAACTAGTGTTGTATTATATGAAAGAGTTGTTCGGGATTTTGTATCTATTCATTTATTATTACAGAATGATCTATTTAAGTTGTTTACTGCTTCTTCACTTTGTTTACTTTCTACTATGTATGATAACTTAACTATTTCTGCTTCTGTTTACTTTGATAATAGGGAAAAGTGTCCTCACTATCACCCTAGGTCCTCACTTCTAGTCAGCAGCCTCTAGCATATGAGGAGGCACGCTTGAGGCCTCATTACCCATCGGCTCAGAGCATCGATTCAGTGGAATCCAAGTCAGGATGTTACAAAGCAGTATCACAAGCAGTTATTTTCCTAGTATTTACTATTTGGGATATGTTAGACAAGAGTATTAGGAATTTGTCAGAACCTGTGATAGATTTCATACTAGTACGTCAAAAACACTTGTTTCAGTAAGAAGTCCTGGTTTCCAGGGTATGGGATTGCCATTATGATCTGCAATATTATAGTTGTATATGATTTTTCCTTGAGAGACACACATGTTGTGTGGGTGTTATGATTTATTGTGGATCTCTGGAACTTGGCCATTTGAAAGTGTCCATTTATGGATTTTGACTCTTAGCTGACAAAGGACAGAGGCATCTCATACATCATATTTTTCATGTAGGATTCACATCATTTAAGCATGCTACTGTGTGATTATTACTGACAACTGAGGCCTATTCAGTTTTTCTTGCTAATATATATATATATATATTTATTTAATTCTTATGGAAGGTTATATGGATCTACATTGAGGCATTTTGGTTTGAGGCTGATGGATCAATCTTCATGCACAAGAGGTGTAGTGACCAAGTAAGTCAACATGGAATGTGATTCCTTCTGTTGAACCCCTTGTGGGGTGTTGTTTCTTAGGTCCGTGGTTATCTAGTCATATTTCTAAGTATGATGCTGATGAATTACAAGACTATTCTTGTGAACTGGACCTTTAGGGGGTATTACCATATACAGATGCCCGATGAGTGTCAGTTCCGTTTTTCTTCTATGTTGGTATTGTGACCTCTAGGGATCAGTTCCTTCTAAGGATGCTCAATGAGTATTAGGGCCTAATAGTCCACTTTGAGATTTTGGGATAGGTGGTTAGACCTTATGACCCCATTGTGAGGCTTTTTCTATAAGGATTGGTGGGAGACCTAGAGGCCTTTGGTTTTTACTCAGAACCTTGTAGGTCAATGTCTGTTTTTTTAAGGGTGAACTACTTGTGAGATGTTGGACCGTGTTCTTAGATAACTTTTTAGGAAATGAGATTTGTTTTATTCATGTTTTGAGATCGAGACACGGTTATGTGCTCAAGTTTTTCATTATAGGAATGTTGATGCCTTTAACTTCGACAAGCACCTAAGGTGATTTTTTTAAGGATGGCTTTGACAGGAAGGACTGTTTAAGTGCCTATCCTGGTCAAACAATGTTTTTTCTATTGATAATATAGCCAGAGTGTGAGTAGATGCTCATGAATGGAATGATGTCAGATGATGGGCAGTCATGAAATAAAATCATGGCACATGTGAGGTGCTCGATTTTGAAGAGGGGTTAAAAGGGAGATTCTGTCTTGATAGTACTGGCATGCTGTGTAGCATGATCAACTTATCCTTGCGTTGAACAACCCACTGGATTTTGAGTCAGGTGGTAAAGGTCCACACTGGTTGTGCATGGTATTGTTTAAATTATTTATTGGTGAGTGGCCAAGTGCGAGTTGAGGATTGATGTTTTCAGAACTCTATATGGGCTTGGTTGCATGAGATTTTTGGTTTAAATGATGAATTTCCTTCCATGGTAGAGGTGAAATTGAGAGTAAATTAGGTATCTTAAGATGATTGACCTGTAGATGAATCCTGACAGGTGTTGATAGGAGGTGAGTGTGGTTTGGAAGGAGTTTTACATGCCATTTTATAGAATCTTAGTGTACTCCTATTAGAGATGATCATTCTTTATCTTGATTTTTATTGAGTATTCTGAGAGAGTGTCATCCCTACACTGAGCTCATTTTGTTTCTAAATGTTCTTCCCTATTTGAGGAAGGGAACCTATTGAGGTTTCACTCCAGGAGTGGTGTAAGGTAAGTCATATGGTGGATAATACATCGTTGTCCGTCTAAGGGTGGTGACCCTCATTTTCAGTTGAACTTCATCATTTTTCATGAGCCGTTGAGCTCAAGGTTTGCTTTTGAGATAGTGATAAGGGTATTCCTATAGCGGGGAGTACCCGATCAGTTGCAGTTAAATGTATTCCATGTAGGAGATAGTTTTTGATGCTATGAGGCTAGTCATTGGACAATCATAATAGCTTTCTTGTGAATATGATCAGGTTGAGAGCATGACTATTAGTCTTTTCACAAGGCTTCTCGGGGATGAGATAGTTTATGGTGGGAAGTTTGTAAGGACCCATGTTATTTTGGACTCTAATTTTAAGCATAAATTTGAATTTTTGTTGTTAGATTCTTATAAGGGGTAAAATGTACCTTTCTTCTAGTATATGATCTCAGATAATTTTTATGACCACTTCGTTGGTCCCAGAATAGGGTGTTTACCCTAGGACCCGAATTTGGTGAAATTACAAGCCTTTTGAATTTTAGAAGAATAATTAATAATTAATATTTAATGAATTAAATATTAAATTGTTTGCACAGGTTCTTCCAGCAATATATTTTGAACGGAATGTTGGATTGAAATTCCATCTCTTTCATTGAGTCGGAAATGGATATTTTAGTCTAGGTGAGATATAAACTTGAGGTCGGCGCCGGGGTCGGCCCAAACCCCCTTTTCTTTTTCTTTCTTTTATTTTTATTTTATTTATTTTCCTTCCTTATCACGTACACCCCTCTGTGGGTTCCTTTTCTGCGTGATAGATAGAGTAGAGGGAGAGGGATAAATGGAGGGAGAGAAGAAGAGAGGGAGGTGCCGCCGTGAAACCTTCGACGCACTAGATCACCATGTGATAGCTATGGGCCATGGAATCAGACAAAGCTTTGGTGGTTTCTGCCCAAAGGTTTTCCTATTTATGTTTTTACTAAAAAACACTTATATTCATCAATTTAAAGTTTTTAAAGCCTTATTATTCTTTTATGTGGCCCTGAGTGTCCCGATCTATTGATTTGGGGTTTAAACGGGGGTTTTGGGTGATCTGAAGGGTTTTTTCATTCGAGAAAACCATATAAAATGACGTGTGGTTCAAGGGAACACCCCATGTGTTCTTCCAGTTTGGGGAAAATGATTTTTTTAAGGAGTAAACTCTGTATATTTTGTATACAGACCGTGTACTGATGCTTGACTATGTAGCCGAGTATCCGACCAGGGTAACCCGTGTATGGGTACATGGTTGTGTAGACTACATCATCGCCAGACCCCGTGTGGTGAACATGCTCTGTACAAGTACATGACCTGACCAAGTATCTAGACAGGTCATATGAGAGAAAGGGGTAGGTACCCCATGTAGGGTACACACCGTGTTCTCTCCTTACACGTCGTGTACCTGGAGCATTTACACGCCTAGGCTGGTGAGAGTGCATGCCCATGTGGGCCGTTAGGAGTACATGCCATGTATCGAGGGTGACATGCTGTGTACTACCCCTTTTCAACCCTTTGAGGGATATTCATGTCTTCTTGCCCCATAGTTGGAATTGGACCCAAGAGTAGTCCATTATGAGTAGTTTTCCATGTAGATCATGATGGTGAAACCTGTGGAGAAATATGAGGACTCCTAGTGGGTGTTTTGGGGATTCTATATAAATAGAGAGGTTCTTCCTCTAGTAATCGAAATTCATTTGTCTCCTGAGATAGAGAATTGAATTTGAATGGTAGGTTAGGTGTTCATACCAACCTAGTTTAAGACCATGATTTGGGACAAGTTAAGAGCTATCTCCAGCGACCAATGCTTTTGAGGATGCCCCCTTATGAGACATGCCCTTATGGCCTAGGATTTCGTGAGACCAGTTGCTTCTGAAGATCCCCTGAGGGATGCATTTGTTTATGAGATGATTTGGGGAGTCCCTTGTAGGATCCATGTACCTTTGTATCATTCTGAGGATCCCGTAGAGGATGCATCAACCTTACTGAACCTTTTGAGGATCCCTTGTAGGTTTTCTCTGTTTGCTGCTATTTGAGGATATCATGTAAGATTCCTCCTTTGAATTTTTAGCTAAGGATCCCGAGTAGGATGAATTCGCTCATGTTTACCCAGAGGATCCCATGTAGGATGCCTCTTAGTGTTTGGATTGAGGGACCCAGTGGGTGCCTGTTGTTTTACTAAACCTGAGTTGTACATTGGGTTTTGGATAGAGATGGTAGAAGGTGCCACCTTAGAACCTATTCCAAACTTATAAGACCTTGGGGCTGTGGCAGTTTTATTGGATTGGGAATTTAGGACACCCCCACTCCTTTGTTTATATCTTTGACAAGGTTATTGATAATGCAGTGATGGTTACCAGAGGTTCTTCCTAGTTGGTGACTGTTGAGCCAGATACGAGGCATCTTTATTTCTTTTTGAATGACCATACATTCTTCCTAGGATCCATATTGTTGGTTGGGATGCCCAAACATGCTTACCTAGGATCCAACTTCTGATCCATGTTATTTCTGATATTTACTGTTATATCCAGAGGTACTAACTGGGACTTGGCTGTTGAGCCTGGATGTATATATTATGATTATATATTTTGTTGGGATGTCCAAAGGTGTTTCCTGATATCCAACTATTGAGCCTATGGTTATGTTATATGATAATTAAGACCCAAGAATCATGGTATATTATGCTGTCTTGAGTGGTGGGGATGATTGAAATCTCCCCGACCTATGATTGGGATGATTACACTCTCCCAAATTAGTTACGAGACTCGAGGGGTGTATCATGGCATCTCACTGATGAGTTCTCTCTATACGAGTGTGGAACCCAAGACTCATGGTAGATTACGCTCTCCTGAGTGTTGGAGTTGATTATGATCTTCTCAGCCTATGATTGGGATGATTACGCTCTTTCAGATTAGTTACGAGACTCGATGGGTATAACATGGAATATCATTGGTGAGTTATCTTTATACAAGTATGGCACCCAAGACTCGTGGTAGATTAAACTCTCTAGAGTGGTGGGGATGAGTAAGATCTCCTCAACCTATGTCGGGATGATTATTCTCTCCCAGATCAAATACAAGACTCGAGGGGTATCACATGACATCTCACTAGTGAGTTATCTCTACATATCACCTAAGGTTCAGAACCTTAGGGATTATCTGAGTTCCAAATTTTGTGACTACCTATGGATCAAGACCTAGGGATCAAACATTGGACCAGATTTACAAGCTTGGGCAACATGGCGACTGAATCAGTGACCTTTTAAAGAATGGATGGATGTACTCCCTGGAATAATTTTTTATATGATTGAATATCAGTATATGGTATCCTTCTTTATAGGATTGACCATCAGTATATGGTATCCTTGTTAGTGATTATAGGTGAGTATGGGTGAACCCAGGTGTAGGAAGAGTGTCCCCCTGTGGTGACATAGCTTTCTCAGAGATATAATTCTGGAATTTAGGTATATGTCGATTGAGATTATAGACCTAGAGATCGACTTAACGATACATATCTTGAGTGTCATGAAATCCAACTCAATTCCCTTTTATAGGATGTCTAGGCGATTGGTATTATAGATCCAAGGATTGACTGTTGATGTTGTTTTATGTTATTTGATTCACATACTCATGAATATTCATATTTTTAAAAAATATATTTATAGGCACAAGACTATACATATATATGTATATAGATATGGAAATCCATGGTGACACTTTCCCAGTTGACTAGGATTATGGACCCAGGGATTGATTATGATTTCACATTGGTTTACTTCATTTTTGTTGTGTCTCAGTGAGGCCGACCAGTTGCTTTGTGTACGCTTATAGCAACATGTTTGATAGGTTGCTTACTGGGGTGGCCTACTGAGATTATTTCTCACCCCTGCACATGCACCTTAGTGTACGTGTATACCTTATGTATTCTTTTCAGGTTGAGCACGAGTTGAATGGTGGAAAGGATTGAGGCCCACAGTTACATGTTTGAGTGGAGATGCTTGCATGGATTCTTCTGATCGGGCTGGTGCAGTTCGACAGTGTCTGGAGACCAGGTACATTGTCTAGGTTATAGTTAGTATTATAACCCTGTACTTTTATTTTAGTTTATTTTTGTACTTCTGTATCTATATGGTCGGCCTAGTTGGTGACCGATGTTGTATTGTATGGCATAGCTGTTTGGGATTTTGTAACTTTTCATTTATTATCACAACATGCTTTATTTTAGTTGTGTACTGCTTTCGCACTCTGTTTAATTTATGATGTGTATGATACTTATCTATTTTTTCTATTGTTTACTCTGATAAGAGGGTATACTCTCCCCACTATCACACCCTATCCCTCACTACTTTTCAGCAGCCTCTAGAATATGGGGAGGTACACTTGAGGTCTCATAACCTACTAGCATAGAGCACCGATTCAATGGCATCTGGGTCGGGCCATTACACCTCTAAAGATTTGGTGGTACCCTTACATAGCTTTAGAAACAACTTGATCACCCTAATGAGACCCTTCTGAAATCCAGAGGTACCTTTACATAGCCTTCAACCACACGAAATTACCTTTATGAAACCACTTAATGACCTTTAAACAACTTCAAAGTCCATGAGATTACCATTATGCAACATGTGAGAGTAGGGGGATGACCTTTACGTAGTTTCTCTAGCCATGGGGATCACCTTTACATAGGTCTGCATGACCATTATATAGATTTCTGTAATGATGGAGTACCTTTATGTTGCCTATTGTTTACCTTTACGCAGCGAATCAAGTACATTTACACAGTAGCTTGTGCGACTATTACCCTTACATAACTCTTCTAAAGCGTTACCTACCTTTACACAACCTATTGAATACCCTCACATTTCATGTATAACTTGCGTAAGGGTAACATAAAATTATAAAATTGTGAAGAGATCAAAATTTCAAGAGTGTCTTTGTCTAGATTAAGATCCAAATGAATAAAAACATTTAAAAACAAAATAAAAAGACTTTAAACAATAAAATTTCAAATCTCCAAATCAATACATTTATTCTCAATAACTTAGAAAAAAATGAATAAAATAATTAAAGAACAAGATTAATCCATTTATCAATTTATTTCCAAATTCTCTAATGTATCAAAAATAAATTAATTACCCAGGTTCTATATCAATTTGGGGGTTAATTATCAATGAAAATACAAACAAAAAATATATTAAAATGATGCCTTAAATCACTCCCACATGATTATACTATTGCACTCCCATGTAATAAAAATAATTAAAACTATTAATTTTTTTACTTCCTAGGTTCAAATACATAACCAGTAAATAAGAAAGAACAAATTCATCTAGAATTTCAATTTTAATGTCTCCTCCATGAATCCAATCCACTACCCCACTTAATTTTACTCAAGTTTCTAACCTTAAGACCCTACCCAAGTCATTATATGATTTATCTCACTTAGGGATTTACCTCTTCACTCTAGGAACTTTTTAAAGTGGAGTTATGCTCATTTCCTATAGTCTATGTGATCTACCATATACTTTAAAAATTCTTAATTTCTATAATAGAATAAGTAAGTGTTCTACTTAGGAGGAAATCCAACATGTTGTTTTTAGGTTCAAGGGTTTAAAGGATTGGATGTTTAAAAATATGAGGTATACGAGAAGTTTTTAATATCTTAATTACAAAGAATGAAAAAATTCAGAATGTGTAACCAATGGGTGTACTCACTCAATCTCTAAAAAGTGTATCACTCCCAACACATTCTACCCATTTTTTCCTTTTGTGTGTGTAATATCTAAGAAGTGAATAATCAATGAATAGGATCCCTCTTCTCTTCATTTTTTTATTCTTTTTTCTTTTTTTATGTATAATTTTTTTTTCATGTCTATTTTTTTATATATAAAAAACTATTTTTTATATCCATTTCTTCCTTGGAGCTAAAGAGAGAAACATGTATTATAATTATGAACTTATCGCTTATAACCCACTACTAAATACAAATATAGGCACCCTTTCAATCAACCCATACCAATTACATTTTCCTAATAATCCCCATGAAAACACCTTCTCCCCCAAACTTTCTGAAAATATAGCATGAATGAAGACAATATATTGGTAGGTAGGGATAATTATAACTTATAATGTGGCTTTCCTAATAGGTATCTCATTGTCTCTAAAGATTAAGAAGGTCCAAATTTCAATGTGTCCCAAAATAGAGGCTAATTGTACAAAGGGATTTTCAATGAGTGATGAACTATATCAAGAATGCATGACACGAGAATCTTATAGATTCAAATATAATCAAAGAAATTTATAGTTTCTATATATGACATGATAATTTAAAGAAAGTTATTATGCATAAGAATATGAAATAAATGGCATAAAATGTCTTTTAAGTAAGGGATTTTAAAATATAGACAACTAATTAATGGATTGGGCATTTTTTTCGAGTTTACTCAATCAAGTTTAATTTTATGAAAGTAGTGGAAAAATTAATTCAAAAAAAAATTAATTTCAAAACTTTAAAAATCTATAAAATCTCTTAAAACTAGCATGACATTTTTTCATATGAGGGAAAACATTTAAAGTCAAGTTTCCTAGCCAAAAAACACACTAAAAATCAAAAATAGGAAATAAAACAACATGCATATTTTATTTATAGATTATAAAAATAGATCCTAAAAGACTATAGAATTATCTAAAATCAGTTTGAGACACCCACACATTTGTTCAATTCCTTCCCATTAAAATATCTACAGATTTTACAAAATAACATTGATTAAACAAGTGAAAAAATATTGAAACAATATGGTTATTTGTTTAGCAGGTTAGAGTTAATCTCTCCATTGGATTATTTTCAAACTACTTGATCTAGCCTCATAGGTGCTTTAAACTTTGGGAAACCTATATAAAATAGAAAATACATAAGAAATTTAATTGAAATAATAAGAAAACTGAAAAATAAAGATAAAGGGGAAAGAGTCTTGGGTTATCCTTCCCAAGAAGGGTTTTTTTACTATTCATAGCTTAACAATACTATGATTATCCCTAGTATACCATAGTATGTGGTTTTTGTAATGAAAACCACCACATTATATTCCTTCTATAACTCTTCATCTTTAATCTTACCCATAATTCCCCATTTCTAATGTTCTTCATGTGTATCCCTTGATCAACGTGGTGTGTATTATAATTTGTTGGTGGAAGGATAATGTATGGGACCTCCTCATCCATAGATATTATGGATTATTTTTCTAGTAGAAGCTCTAGTGAATCTATTTGTACAAGTTTAACCAAGAGAGATATGATGAACAATTCAAACTGAATAAAATTAAAACAATTTGAGTTTATATTAAAGTTCTCCCCATCATATGTAGCAGCTTGTACTTATGTTCCTTTATGAGAGACCACCGGGGACTCCTTCTCAACTATGCCTCCCTCCATATATTCTTTTTGGTGTTCTTGAGAGGTATCTTCATAGTGAAAATCCCCAAGTGATTCTAGTTTTTTCTCCTCCTCCACTTTAACCACTTGTCTTATGGCGTCTTTCTCAAACTCTTCCATAACATCCTTCAACATATTATCAAAATAATATTCACCATTGATACACTTGGGAAAACTAATGAGTGTGTAAAAAATGATCATAAGAGTGGATTTTCATTTGGTTTAACTTGAGTCATTTTTTCATTATGTAAGTTCATTCCTGAGAAATCTTTTACTTCAATCTCAGTGGGAAACCGTAGTAGTTCTTCCTTTACTTATTCCCTAGTATATTCATATTTTAAAAGGGAAAGTAAAAATATCACTGAATTAGTAGTGTTAGAATCAGGTAAATCATAATAAATTTCAAGATCAATTAAATAGGAATGAAATGCATTTAAATTTAAGAAGTTTACCTCATTAATTTAATGTTTCTATTATTTTTCTGAATTCTATGCCTCTTGGAAGTTTTTAGTTTGGATGGGGGAAACAATGGACATTCTAACATCTCTTTAAAGTTGTGACTATCTATTCGTCCTTTTTCTTCATCATCTAAGGCCTATAACATAAGTTCTGAATGAGAGGAACAAAAATAAGTAGAATATGATTTAAATTCAGTTTCAATAAGTTCATAATAAAACAAGTTCAAGAAAGAAGAATCAACCACAATAATATTAACTTCTAACTCTTCTTAAAAATTAAAGTTCAATAGGAATATATTTCCAAGAGTAAATAAAGGGAGACCTTCCTCTTAATCAATATCTTCCTCTAACTTTTCTATTGATCAAATGAGTGGTTCATGTTTCAGATGATCTTCTTCATCGCAGGGAGGGAATTATATTTCTTCCTCCTCTTCTTATTCTTCTAATTTTATTTGAGTTTGAAATTTGGATGTGACTTGATTGAGAAGATCCTTAAATTAATATATGCTAAGTGTTTTATCCCTTTTTCTTCATGCACTTATGTACTTAATTGTTGGTCATTCATATTATCAAGTGACTGCTTGCCTATGGAAATAATATCACTAAAACTTTCTAACTAGGAGTAACAATAATAATACATTATATAATAAATGGATCAAACTTCTTTCTCAACACGGTACAAAGAAAATGAGAGAAATATATAAATAAAAAATGAAAACAAAAAACAAATGAAAGAAAATGGATAAAAGAAGGAGACACTAGTTACATATGTGATAAAACAATGAAAACTCAGCCCAAATACCTAGAAATGGTGCTAAGTTCAACATACCATCATCATAGAGGGATGTCAAAGAAAAATTTCAATCCCCTATGTATAGAAGAAAGATGACCATAGGTTGTTTTTCAAGGATCTACACTTTTAGATCCACTATCTTTACACTTATAATTTTTTTGTTTATTTTTATATGTTTTGAATGTGAGGAAAAATTGAAAAATGATTGGATTTTAGTTTTTAAAAAACAAAATGGAAGTAGTAAAACTCACAAAAGTTAGAAAGAAAATGTAAATAGTTTATGTGCAAATTCCAGTGAGCCTTATCATTATTTACTTTTATTCTAAATCAACAAACCCCCTAAGAAGACTCAATACCATTTTTATACTTATCCCCCACTATTTTATGATGTATGAGAATAAAAATATACTCAAATAAATTCAATAATATCATAAAATCCACAATTTCAAGTTTAACAAGTTATAGGAGTGAGACAGTGCTGATAGAGAATGGAGTTGTAATCACACCCCACTCTTCACCTTTATTATCACATAGATCTAGTTAAGATATTTATAATTAAAACACATAAATTAAAGGATCTCACTATTATTCCCACTAGACTAACCATAATTGGTTAGTTCTCCCTAACTATAGAGCATGCAATAACAGGCACATCATATGATGAAGAAACCCAAATAAATGGGGGAAGAAGAGAACTAAACATAGATGTGAAGAACACTAAATTAACATTAGAATTTAAATAAGTAAACATTGAAAATACTAACAATAGTTGAAAAGAGCTGAATAAATTTACAAAATGGGAGAGGGGAAATATTTATAAGCATCAAAGACTTCTTCTCCATCCTCCTAGAATCTAGTGTCGAGTAGTGAGTGCGCTCCACTTATGGATCATCTTCCACATGTTATGTCCAAGGGTGAGGATATATTCAGTTGAGTGTATCTCATGAATCTTATCATTTCTTTGATCCACTCCCATAATATCTATACACTTAATCTTTTCAATTGATGTTTTATGGATCTCGATTATCTGATTTGGTATGATAGAAGAATGAAGTTTTATTTGAAGCTGAGGATTATTTCTCCACTTTGTGTATGAGTAGTGATAAACTTGACATAAATCTTATTCTCCTTGGATAACCCTTACATAGCCTTTGTAGCCACGGTGGTACCCTTACCTACCTTTTAGTGTATCTCAATTTCCTGATGTAGCCCTTCTGAATTGTTGAGGTACCTTTGTGTAGCCTTTAACTATGTGACATTACCTTTAAGAAGCTCCCTAATGACCTTTATATAGATTCAAGGCACAAGATATTATATTTACACAACATGTGGGAGTGAGGGTAGAAAATTTATGTAGTTGATCTGGTTATGAGGATCACCATTATATAGGTCTGCATAACCTTTATGTAACCTATTGTAATGATAGCTGATTGAAAACCTTTACATGTTGGGTTGTGCGACTCTTACCCTTACATAGCTCTTTCAAAGCGCAACCTACCTTTAAAAAACCTATTGGTTATCCTCACACAACATGTACAACTCATGTAAGGTAAACTTAGAATTATAAAATTACAAAGAAATAAAAATTAAAAGAGAGTAATTTTTCTATATTAAGATCAAAATGAATAAAAACATTTAAATATAGAATAAAAATCCTTTAAACAATAAAATTAAAATTCTCCAAATTAATACATGGCTTCCCAATAAATTCCAAAAAATAAATAAAACAACTAAAAACTAATATTAAATTCATTTATAAATTTAGCTCCAAATTCTATAATGTTTCAAAAATCAATTAATTACTGAGGTTCTAGATCAATCAGAGGGTTAATTATCAATGAAAATACTAATTTTTTTTGAAAATGATGGACCATATCAAATGGTATTTATTATTCAAGATGGTGTCACTAAAGTTTACTTATTTCAATAAAGGAGAATATAACATGTTATAATTAGTGTGCATGGGATCATGGATATATAGAAAATAAATCTATAAGTTTTTGTGAAAGGTCAAATAAAGGAATAAGTTGAGAATCATTATGATAAAAAAAGAAATATCTTGACTAAACTTAAATGCAGATATATTTAACCTTTTTAGATGATAATTAAAGGTCGATTATCAAAGATAATATTTTATTGATATCTTAATTAGTTTCTCACACATTTAAAATTAAAAATATTTATAGGAAGGTTATTGTATGGGATATTAATACAGACCATAATGAGTAGTTTTGTGAAAGATTATTGAAGAAATTATATCTGTGATTTGATAAAGATGTTCTTAAATTATAATCAAAAGGAGTTGAGTTTGAATATACGATACTATCATAGGGAATATTAGGATGTGTGTTAAATTAAAAAAATTAAAATTTGAAAATTCTAAGGATAATCAAGATTTTGTTGCTAATTGTCACATCCCGACATGAATCACTATATAAACAGACTAGAATGGTTGGAAAAAAGGCCTCAAACGCACCTCTCTATGAACCAGAGGCTTTTAAATAATAGTGAGGGTCTATAGTGTGTCTGTAGGGAGACTATGACTTCATATTAGAGTAAGTGTAATAGTGTAAACAAATAAACATCATCCATAGTAGTATATAATCAAAGTGTAGAAGTAATAAATATAATAAATCTATAACAAAGAATGAAATGAATTAAAGACCCAAACATCCATTTCATACATACAAAATTGATCTCCCACTGGGTCAACCACATATAAATGATTAAATAGAAGAAATAGAAATAAAAGTAAAAGGTTCTAATTCCCACATCGAGACATACTACATATCCAGTTCCACATACATATCCGAGCCATCCTTCTTGATTAGTCCTAGGCCTCAACCCATCCTATGCCTACAACCAAGTGAAGGATTTCTCGATTACCCTAGTGTAATGGAAAACTGAGCAGGGTGTAAGTACACAAATTAGTAGGGAACCGCCAACATGATATTGTATACATCCAGTAAATGAATTGTATATATATGTGATCTACTCATCAGGATAACAATAATAATAAAATAACCAATCACTAAAAATAAACTGAAAGACAAAAGTCATACCCATGCCTGCTGCTATAAGGAATTGAGTTGGATGACATACCAATCAAGTTATGTATAATAAAAACGATCCATGGGTCTGTAATACTGATAAAAAAATACCTTCTTCATCTATCACCATAAATGTATCTAAGAAAGATACATCACCACATGGGGATACAAGTCTTAACCCTAAGATCATCCGTAATCACCTCTAGTAACTAAGATGAATGGTTCTAGGTATCAACTAGATATACTATAAATATTTCATAGAGTTTTATTTCATATCAAACTATAAACATGTAATATAGTCCAATATATGAGTCCTAGGTCTCAGTCTATAGAAAATCACGACATTGCAACTCAGATGATCCCTAAGGTGGATGACCCTTAGTTGATCTGAAAGTAATGATCTACAAATCTAAGAAAAAACTTGACATCTATTCAATAAATGGCTCAAAAAACAACTCCCATACAAGTCTAGAGAGTACTATAATGGTGTATCCACCTGATCCTAGTGATAATCATAAGCATAAAATGAGGAGATCATCATCAATCCTTGGGGATATCAACATACCATGCTTGGGGGAAATGCGCCCACCTAACATCATATGGAATCATTTGGATACTAGATAACTATCCATCCTCAGGTCAATCTAGTATAAGAGGTGTTTCATGACACTCTCAAAATTATCCTATGTAATCCCCATATAGTAAATAATCCCAGTGATAAATGGGAGTTCTAGTAATAGTAACAATAAAATTCAATCAACAAGGCTCATAAACTGGACCTTAGGAAGTACATATGGGCATCCTTGTCATATATCGCATCACATAAGGTTCATTAGAAAAAAACTAATAATAACCTATGGAAATAATATCTCTATCAATAGTAACCACATGAAATCATAAGCAAGGAGTGATATTATTCGAACACTTAAACCCATCACTACTTCCATATCCCCATCGGGATTACAAGTTTGGTATGGTTTCGAAGGTGACACTCACCAATGTCTCTACCCAAACCCATAACGCACTAGATTAGGATTTATTAGCTTCTAGGGATCCCAATTCACCCTCCCTAGATCAATACATGGATAGGTACCCCTTACTGCATTCTCAACATTAAAACAAAAAAAGAGGCATCCCTCTTGGGACCCTCGAAAATAGTATTGGAGTCGAGTCATCTCTATTGGGATCCTATAGGATATATTCATGGTCTATTATAAACACCTAAAACACTAGGATGTCACATCCCATGTCATCATAATAAGGGTAGAATGGTCTTTCTAGATATACAAGGTATTATCACTAAGGAAACCGTTAGGATATGGGTCATGTAACAATGTTGGTGTCGTGGTCTCTCTTGGATGATCTACACACCCAAAACAGTCTTGGTCTGCCTAAGGTTTATCCACCTAGTCCTATAAATGAAATGTCTTAACCAATGTAATATCACCTCCTAATAGTGTTGGATGCTAATTTATGCCTCAAGGGACTAAGTCATGAAACTAGATCATAGAGGTTGTTAGTGACCCATGGCATTCACACATTAAAAATTACCCATTTAATTAATTAATCAATTAATTTGAAATAAATTAAATAAGTGGAATAACCATCAGGGGAGATCCCTAGGATACACATACTACCATAAAAATGCATAGTTTCCATATGTAAGGTAAAATATACCACATACCTTTAGGAAGCTTTCCATTTATTTTTCTATGGGCTAGAAATGGATGGAAAATCCCGTCCAAGCTCATCATGACGTATGAGGTCCTGCCTCACAATAAAACCATCAGAATTAATTAATTATAATAGAATTATAATTATTTAATAAAACACAAAAAGACATAATTAAAGAACAAACATTTTATTTCAAAAAAATGCATAATGCTGAAAACCTTATCGGCCAATCCCATAACATCAGAACATAGATCAAACACTTGACAACAACCCATTACACACCCTCAACCTCGAACCAGGCATACGAACTATGAAAAAACGTTTGAACAATTACCTAAAATATTTAATATAGGATTTAAATCTTTATAAATTCACCTTGACATCATACTTCAACAAGACAACACACGACTAAGTGTAGACGGCCTCCTGGGATATCCTCTTTTTAAGTATATAAAAACCCCCATCACCAGCATCCAATTCCACTATGCTTCGATGAAATCATAATTTAAAATTATAACCATAGAAACCATAAATTAATAATTTAGAAAGGGAAGTACTAAACAAGATTATTGGTGGAGAAATCATACCTAAAACCTCCATGGAAGTTCGCCAAGAACACCCACTTGAAGGGACTTCAAGAAGGGAAGGAGAAGAGAGGGAAACCTAGGTCACACATGAGATAGGGGGGAAGAAAATAGGGGTTTACCCTCTTTAATCCCATAGAAAAAAAATGGTATTTTACACTTTTTAATGGGATGAAAGGTTGACCAAATCGTGCACCAACCATGTGCCTCTACTGTCCGAGGCAAACCCCTTTCACATAGGCATGACACATAGTTTAATAGACTATGATCAAACTATGTGACATGTATGAAATAAACTGAATACACCCACATGATTTTACTTGGATTCCTATATGGTTTCCTGAGCCTGTGTACCTAATAAAATTGGGATGAACTGTTTGGACACACGATTAACACTAATTACGTGCCAACCGCGCACCCTAGTTTCCACCTTTTTAAAACTCCAATTCTAGGCCTTAAACGCCTAGGATGCTCCAAAAACCTCCTAGATATCTTAAAAGACTCATTCCATATCTAAAAACATCACTTTGAGTCATTCTAACCTTCATAATTTCATTCCGAATATCCAATAAAAATTCTACCCTTCAGTATTTGAAAATTAAAATTCCTTATTGAATTTTCAATCCACTCAAAACACAGGATCTTAAAACCTTTTCATATAAATAATTTTAATCCCTAATAATTCTTTATGGGAAAAAAATAAAACAATTGACCTACTTCGTTCATGAATTCCCACTCAAATAGCCATGTTACATTTTGAACTCCCAACAAGTTTCCAGGCACCACTTTAAACATACAACACTTAATCACTGAAACCTAAGCCAATGATCGTAACTGCCAATGAAACATCAAGATGATTCTTACCTGATCCTATCTAACCTAAGAAATTATAATTTCATCATCTCTTCATCTACCAACCAATGAAATTTTCCACCATCGATTATTTCTTTAAACAGACAATTCTAAACCATGGTGCTTTCACCATCAAGATTTCTTAAAAAAACACATCCCTAGTGTCCTAACAATGATTCTGGAACATTTTTCAGCATTATAAATCTAATCACACATAAGGAAACTACTCTTGGTCCTTTATTTGATCTAAATGGATGAATTCCAATCAAACCTACTTAGCTTGGTTATGACATATTTTCCTTAAAAATCTTCAGATAACCCTTAGATTACACATGTGTAATCCCATCAGTGTTCCCAACATAGTTTCTCACTAACAATATATAACTACTTGAGGAAAATCAATTCAAACCACCACTATCTGGATACTTTTGAAAATGATCAGATTCTATCAATGACTTGTTGTAAAAAGATGATTCCAATGCCCTTACCTAAAGGAACATCAAGATCATTCCAATCACGCTCACCAAAGCCCATACCCAACTTTTGGTGACTTCTCCTGGATGAACCATCCTCTATCCAGCTGCATCTAAAAGCCAAAATGACCATCTAATTACTGGTCTCATCCTTGCATGACACTTCCCACATGAGGGTTACATACCATGGATCAACGTCCCACTCCCCACTTTAGGAGCACCCTTATCATCACAATAATGAATTGAGTTTTTGAAAACAATATCCCATGCACCATCCCTATCTAGACATAATGACTAGTATGTATAAGAACTCAATATTTCTTGAGCATTAATGAAAACTTCAACTATCACCGGTTCCTAACCCATTGAAATGATATGCATGACATTAGCTGAGTTTTAAGTCATAATGGGGGTCAACAACTTCAAATGAACACTGGTTTACTCCCCACCACATGGATTACCTTATACCACTCCTTGAGTGTAACTCTAAAGATTCCCTCCATTAAACCATAAAATATATTTAGAT
This sequence comes from Viscum album, assembly GCA_963277665.1. Taxonomy (NCBI): domain Eukaryota; kingdom Viridiplantae; phylum Streptophyta; class Magnoliopsida; order Santalales; family Viscaceae; genus Viscum; species Viscum album. The sequence goes on from OY728128.1 coordinate 1,258,709,298, forward strand.
AGCTCAATGTATAGCTGAATCTCTCTCAACCTACTCTTGACAATGTCAAGATATTAGGTATGATCATATCTAAACTAGGATTATAATAATATTCCATCGATAGACCTATATCGCTCTCCCCAAGCCACTCTCACATAAAACAAGGATGTACATTAATTTCACCAACCCCTGACATCACATCTCCCAAAAATGTGTTTCAAGGTCCACCCAAAGGTCAACTGTCTCATAGTACCCAACTGATTTCCAAATTATCCCTCATCACAATGCCCTTCCCTTAATTTACCAAAATATCAGGGTTTCCATGACTGTAAGAATAATATTAGAAAATGTATATCCTCAGCCTATACTTAACCACTCATTGAAATTACATGTTAAACAATTATCATGCGTAACCAACATGATCTAAAATTTCCATATGCTGTGAGTGTATAATCCCATACCACCTAGTTCAAGACCCGACTCATGATCTAGTGAGTCAACCATCACTAAGGTCAAGATGACTGTGCTACACAACATGTTAGTTTTAACAAACCAGGATCTCCCTTGTAACTCCTCTTCAAAATTGAGCACCTTACTCATGACATGATTTACTCCATGAACGCTTGTCACACAACATCATTTTTTTAAATTAAAGTGTCAACCACAAAACCACTAGTTAACAATGCTAGGAACCCAAATATTCTTTCTCATAGAAGCCCATCTTGATACCCAATCACCCTTAGTGATTCCTAAAAAATTAAAGGCATCAACCAACCTATAACGCAAAAATGGAGCACCTCTAATGCATTGGTCTCAACATAATCATACAACCAAGATTAATGCCTCAAAGGCATCCATAAACCTGGGATAACCCCACTCAAAGGTTTCTCTAGGTCAAACTGAATGATGACTCCCTAGGGTTTGAATCACAACTAAGGGCCTCTAGGTATCCCAACTATCCCTAATAATCATGCCTCATATATGGGTCACTAGGTCCAACCACTTATCCTAAAGGTAAAACCTCTCAAAAATTTCACATCTCATGGGGAGTTATCCACACACCCATCTCAATGCATGAAATCTAACACACCCATCAACCCTCTATAAGGTAATTAAGGATAAAATCGACCTATAAGGGTCAAAACCAATCAACATGGGCTCAATTATACATGTTTTAAATTTCATTTTATTGAGTAAAATTCCCTATAATTTTCAATTGTAAACCCATTTAAGTGAAACACATCAGTAACTATAACACAAGGAAAAAAATCTAATGACATCACCTGCCAAGTATCAGCCTACCAGGCCTTGATCTTCTCTAATAATCCTTATAAGTAACTTCTCCTTGGAGGGTCATGATGTATATGAAAAATAATAAGAACTTACCCTCATCGGTCATCCTTATATGGTAATACCACTCAAGGCCATAGTTTACTAGAGAGTGTTTAGGTTATCATCGATATCATGCTAGAGGATCCGACTATATAACCATAATAAAGGTCAGGTAAGTAAAATATCATAGTAATCTAGATGGGAAACTCCATTTAGGTTTTTATGAACCTTTATTTAATCACACATGAAAGGATACACCCAAAAATAGTCTACCAAAAAGGAATAAATTGCCAACATTGACCTATGAGGGCCAAAAGTACACACAAAACATCATCTAAAATGGCATGTGTTGTAGAACACTCACAAATTTAATTTAAGTAGAATATCATTCCATGACATGTGGAAAAACACCATATAGGTTTCTACTTGCATTTTAAATAACTAAATCTAAGAAGAAACACCCTAAGAGGGGTCTAAATTTTGGGAATATTGATCCATATAAACCTACTAGGGTCATTGAACCTCCTATGCATGAGGATTGAGTCATCATACTCACCACCAAACATTTCACTGTAGATTAAAATGACCTTCAACCCAAAGGATATATATATATATATACATTTCAGTCTAAATGAGTAAAATTACAACAAAAACCTATATAGGAAAACACAATTTAGGTTATTAATAACACATTAAATTGCTAAACTCATCATAAATAGTAAAATCATACACTAACAGGCCTGTAGTATGTGGACCCTACATGCTAAGTATGATGCATGAGACACCTCTTTCATGTGATGGCTAAGAGTTAAAATCAATTACTGGCCTCTCTCCAATGGGTTGAGATCCAAAAATACATAGTAGATCATAAAATTCACATGAAATGTGGGATGTTCAAAGTAAAAATCATATAAAACTATAAAATTTCATATCAAAAACAATAATCTCATATCCATGGAAACTATGACTTCTTATCGGAATAGGTTTTCTTGATGATTCAGTTCGATACCCATCCCAGGTTCCATAACATTCCTAGTACTCCTGTCAACCATATCCCAAATAGTAATACAATAGGAAAGGAAATTATCTAATAAAAATTTTCATGTATTGACCTAGATCACTATATAAATATTAATTGGACCGATTAATAAAAAGGCCTCAAGTACACCTCCTCATATGCCAGTGGATGCTGACTAGAACTAAGGGCATAGGGTGTGTATGTGGTGAGACTATGAACACATATCAGAGTAAGATAAATAGAAGAAATAACCAAACATAATCCATATCATTATATAATCATATTGTGGATAAAATAAATATAAAAAGGATATAACAAATAATGAAATGTATAAATGTCTTAAATGACCATTCCATACATATAATGTTGATCACCCATTAGGCCAAACACATATACAAGAGTAAATAAAAGAAATGGAAATAAAATTATAAGGATATACTACCCACAACGATGCATACCACATACCAAGTTCCATGTACATATCCAAGAAATCCTACTCAATCAGTCTCAAGCTTCGTCCCATCCTATGCCTAAAACCAGGTTAAGGGATGATCGGGTACACTAGTGCAATGGCTGCCCGAGTTGGGTGTAAGTACACAACTTAGTAGGGAACCACCAACACAATACCATATATAGAAAGTAAATATAGTGTATATATATGTGAGATAATCATCAGGATAAAAATAATAATAAAATAACCAATTAATAAAAATAATCCGAAAGAAATAATTCATACCAAGGCCTTCTGCCATAAGTGCATGCTCAAGAAAAGTGCTCAGCCTATCCAAGGCACAAATTTAAGTAAAATATTTAAATAAATCCACAATTGGTCCCTAGGTACGAGATCCTAATCAAATGGACATACCATGAATAAGGCATTGATTTGGATGTCATACCACTCAATCTATGTACACTCAAGTTGATCCTTGGGGGTCTATAATCCTAATCGACAATAACTACTTTGGCCAGTATCATAAATGTCTTTGAGTAAGCTATGTAACCTCAGGGGGATACATAAACCTTAGATCATATATACTCACCTATAGTAACTAAGATAAAGGGTTCTAGGTATCAACTAGACATATCACAAATATGACATTAAGATGGATTTCATACCACTCTATCCATGTGTAATATAGTCTAATGTCTGAGTACTAGGTCCTAATCCACAGGTAATCATTAAATTGCGACTCAGATAATCCCTAATGGGGATAAACCTTAGGAGATTTAAAATGAATTATCTCTATATACAAGATAACACTCTAAATCCATTCAATAAATGTCTTAACATCTCACTACCAAACAAGTTTAGTAGTACTATAATGGTGCGTCCACCTAATCATAGGTAGAATCATAGGAATTAGATAAGAAGATCATCATCAATCTTCTGGGATATCTATATTCCATGCTCAAGGGAAATAAATCCACCCAACATCTTATGAAATCACTTGGATCCTAGAAAACTATCCATAATTAGGTCCATCCACTATAAGAAGGGTTTTGATATACTCTCATTAGCTTCCTTTATAATCCAAATTCATGGAGGAATCCCAGTGAAAAATGGTACTTCCAGTAGTAGTAACAGTAAAATTTAATCAATAGAGCTCATAAGACAGACCCTAGGAATTATGTCTGGGTATCCCTGTCATATATCATATTACACCAGACTCATTGATCAAGTACTAAAAAGCACCTCTGGAAATTATAGCTTCATTAAAAGTAACCATGTAAAAGAATAATTAAGGAGTGAGGTTGGATGAATTCCTAAACCCATCATAGCTTCCAGAACCACCCAGGCTTACACGTTTGATACGAGTTCTAAGGTGACACCCACTACCATCTATACCCAAACCCATAATATAGTACCTCAAGGTTGGTCAACTTCTAGGGAACACACTGAGCCCCCTAGATCAATACATGAAGAGGTATCCCTTATAGGATTCTTAAGGTCAAAAAGGAGACGGGTCATGAACCAATCTTGATTCTAAGGTCTCTTTAGGATAGTGCATGCACCCAACCCAATCTTGGTCTTCCTATAGTTTTTACACCTAGTACTATATAAAGGATGAGGTGACTTACCCACCGTATTCTCACCTCCTAATACATTTAGAGGCTACTCGATGTCTCAAATGACTAAGTCATGAAATTAGCACACAATGGTTTTTAGTGAACCCCAATGTTCACTCATTACAAATTACCCATTAAATTAATTAAATAGTTCATTATAAATAAATTAAATAGAAGACATATACCTTAGGGTGAGACCTAGCATACACATACTACAATAAACATGCATAGTTACCATAGGGTGGGTACAACAAACCACTTACCTTTAGGAAGATCTCCAATTTTTTTACAAGGGATAACAACAGCTACCAAAGCCTATCCAAGATCATCAATATGTGTAAGGTACCACCTGTAGAGACCCAAAGCTTGACGTACGTAGACATTAAATTACTTTTTTGGAATATATAATACATAACAAAAACAGACACCAAAGGACCGTAATAGTTTAGTGTCTTTCGAAACTTGGAATATAATCTTCTAATCTTGGTGAAAGATCTTCAATATCTCCCATAAATATCTTCCTTTTTTTTCTTACCTAAAACATTTCTTTATATCCTAGGGAAAAGAAAAAATATAAAGGGTGATCTCAAATTCTCAGTAAGGGTAAGCATAGAGAAAATGAAACAAACCATATACATTTGAACTTCAAAACATGAACATAATATTTAAACATCAAAATCTTGAGCAATGACATAAAACATGGTAGTACGTAAGACATAGATCATAAAGAAAAATTAATCATGATAAAATAGCATGGGAATAAAACATGTAATTGTGGAAACCATTAAGCACATGTTATGATTTCCATAGTAGCCAAGGCATTACTGCCAAGACCATCTTAGTGGACAGAGTCCCTTTCTGAATCGAGTTCACTCCTCGTTACAGTCTTGTATCACTGAACCAGATTAACATGCCGTTCCAACCATGTCTATATCATGAGATATAAATATTTACCCAATGAATTGGAGGGAGATATAGGTCCCACCCATATCATAATGAAATCATTCTTACTTGTGCCACAAAATAAACTTAAAAAATTCACCATAACCCAAAGAATAAAATGGGTTTCATAAACATCATCCCATCATCACATAATCCATATAAAACAAATGGATATTTCATCATAAGAAAAGTGAAACCATGTAAATCATAGAGACATTATACTTGAAACATAATCATACTAAATAATGTCATCTTAGATGGAAAATGGTTTTGATAAAACACTTGAAATGAATTCTTGAGGAAAATATCCTTTCTTATTCAAAATCATTTTCTTTTCACAAAATTCCATGAAATTTTATAAGAAAAGTATTTTGTTGAAAATAGTAATAAAATCCTGTAGAGTAAGATTCATGAAAATGAGGCATTATGAAATCATAAAAATTTGTTCATGCTGTATAAGTTAAAAATAACATTCTTCTCGTACTTTTGTCGAAAAAGTAAAAAAGTACCTCGTATGGTAAACAAAAGAAAGATTCATTCCATAACACAATGTAAAAGTCAAATAGGGGTAAACATGACATTAAATATACATGGAAGAATATTAAACACTTTATGAAAAAAATTTTATGGGTATGGATGAAAAATATAACCCCAGTAAATACTTACGAATAACAATCTCGGATAAGAACGAGATTGGAATAGTTATCCATTACCTTAGGTCCGATATGATTCATACGTATCCGAACCTCCTGTATAATGATTTAAATAATGTCATTGAATTATTACAGAATCATATTCATTGTTATGATATCATATATGGTTCACTTATGACTTTATATTACCCGTTCTTTTGTAAGTTCCATGTTAAAGCAGCGTTTTGGGTAAAATCATTTTATTTATCGTACGTGTTTGGACGTGTTGTTATTGATATTATTAGTAATTATATCTTGATTTACTTACTTACAGAATGTAAATCATGATTTACATATCGTATATATATTCAGTATATATATATATATATAAAAGATATATAAATGAAATGAAATACACCGTTCATGGAGACGGTAGGCCGTACGTACGCATGAACACTGTTTTCATTTCCTTATTGAATTAAATGGAATTAAGTAAATGAAACATATATGTACATAAATCCAGTATCATTATTATGTAATATATTTCATGATTATTTTTTATATATACTTTATAATCATACTTGAATGGTTAATCATGGAAAATGAATCTCATCGAGTTCTTGGAGACGGTAGTCCGTACGTACGCACGAGCGATGATATCATTCCCATGATCGTGGAATTGTATTGAAGTGTATTTATAATATTTCAGAATCAATATAACCTTAAAATAATCATATATAGTTATTTATTTACACCATTATACCCATCCAAGTAAGGTGGTGGTGGAAAACAGATTACACCACGACGTGGAGACGGTATTCCGTACGTACGCACGCGCGGTGATTTCATTTCCGTAGGATGGATAGAAGATGAAATTGGGTTGTTTCATATTTATAATAAAATATAAGTATATTATTGATACTGATGTTATTAATTTATGATGAAAAAAATAAATAATAAGAAGTAGAAGAAGAAATAAATTGGAAAGAATCGGTAAAGGATATTACCTATTCTTTGACGTGCCTCTTCTTAACCTCCTCTTAAGGAACTAGGGTTGGTCTTTTGAGGAGACCAGAACCTATATAATGTTTCTAGGGAATATGAGAAGGAAAATGTTCAGGGTTTGGCCGAGATTCAAGGCTCAAAAGGGTGTGAGGAGAATAGGGAAGGGGTGCCATTTTTATAAGGGAGGAGAAGGGAACTTTAGAAAAAACTTAAAATATTATTTTATAATAAAGCCATATTCGGTTTATAATAGCTCCAAATTGATTTATTTATAATATAAAGTAGGGATGGGTATAAATCCTCTCAACCAATATGTTTTAGACAAGTTTAGGTTACTATTGTAACCTTATCATTTAGATTTAACTCTAAGTTAAATAATTTAACTTTTACCGTGTCTTCTTGTTTTCTTACACTATAAGTTTAATAAACTTACTATAACAAGCCAAACGAACCCCAATTGGTTCATTATTAATATATATAACCTTATCTAAGTCATTTGGCTGAACCTTAGATTTTTAGGAATATAATAAAAATTAATAATATAATATTTGTTTTAAAAACTATTTTATGTCAATTTTGACACTATTTGGTAATTGATTTTTGTGAAACTCATAACAACATGATTAGTTTGAAAAACGTTAATTGAATCAATACTAACATGTCATATTAACCTATAAAATTAGTTTAATTCATAAAAAGTCTCAAATTACATTTATTTGGTTATTTATAACATCAATTATGTTAATATTTCATTAATAAGGTAATTACAAAATCATTGTGTCATAAATAAATTAAATTATTTAATGTATAAAAATTATAAATAAAATTACATTATATATGAAATATTTTTAGCTTTCTAATTAATATTTATAGTCGAATTTATCTTATGTATAACCCTATATTAAAAATGTTTTAGTTATTAAACTTTGATTTTAACTATTTTAACCTTTCTTTAAATAAAATAATAATAAGTGTCCTAATCTAATCCAAGTGGACCTAAAGGGTAATATTTTATTCCTAAGGTTGTTTTTGGTCAAATTACACTTATCCAATAGAATTATGACATGTGTTAGGGTAATAATAATATCATTTTTACCATTAATTACCCTATTTTCTTTTAAACGTGGTAAAAAAAGTAAAAAGTTACTATTCACCGAAAATTATTTTTATCTTATTGAACCACATTTTACTCCTTGATATTAACCGTGTCTCTCGGATTTTCAAAATTCCACTCACAGAAGCGGTAAAATCAGGTTTTATGCAAATTTTCAAATTCTCCTAGGAGGTGGGTAAATGACGGTGAAGAGTTCAATAAAATTTTTATATATCTAAAATTATTATAAAATGACTCAAATGAATTACATTGAACTTATATAGGTATTATGTATCAATTTTGACCTAAAATAAATTTAAATAAAATAAATAATTATTTAAATAAAAAGTCGGTTTTTAAATAGTAACCCAGTGTTTTTACTATTCATCAAAAATTGAATGTTTTCAGAAAAATACCAAAATTTCACCCTAGGCTAATTTCGATATTCCGAATCCAAAAATGAAGTCTATTTTGAAAGATAAAATTTATAAAATTTCAAAAAGTGGGTATTACTATTCATAATGGCTAGTTCATAATAATATTATAATAATATCTCATTTAGTGAAACTCGGTATTGCGTACTACACACGCTATCGAGGAAGGTCTTGATTGCGTGTAATGCAAGCCAAGTCAGGATTGCGTGTAGTGAAAGCTCCGTTTGGTGTTGTGTATAACATAATCAAAAATTATTTCATTTATACATTAAACAAAATCTATACTTAATGTTGCGTAGAATAATTTCCACAAAACGAACTTGAAATTGTGTATAACACGAGCCAAGAATAGTGTTGCGTATACTACAAGCTAATACGGTGTTGCGTATAGTACAAGATAATCTTGGTGTAGTGTATAATATAAGACATAAAAGAAATTAAAAATTATATATCTCATAAAATCTCGGGGTGTTACATTCTACCCCCCTTAAAATGAATTTCGCCCTTGAAATTCATCGGGGTTATAAATCGTTTACTACTTGAGAGTTTCATTCATAGAAAACCACATCGTATAAAGGAATACTATAGTATCATTTTAAAAAGGAAAGTTAGAAACAAAACGGATACCCAAAGTAACTCATCACTTGGGTTCCCAAATAGAAGTATATACGTGAAAATATGGATATGGAAGAGAAATCTAACCGTCAAGTTCTGATGGAGAGTGGTAGAGAACATGGATATGAAAAATCCAACAATCGCAAAGCCGTAAATTTATGATGATCTAAGGTACCATCTAATTAATCAGATATGAGAGTACTAGGACAACATTTTTTTGTTTCCAAAATTATTTCCCTAAAGAAGTCCCTAGTTAGTAGAAACTAGGACTGTAACCTATAGTTATACTAGACCTTAGGGACATCCCTAGACATACCTTATAAATATATTCTAGGGATCTCACTAAAGTTTTCGCATCCTAGTTTCCAAAGGTTCATCCTAGTTTACAAAGGTTAACTAAACCTTTCCTCTAATACCAACTGTAGAGACCCAAATCTTGACATACATAGACATTACATTACTTTTGCAGAATATCTAATACATAACAAAAACAGACACCAAAGGACCGTAATAGTTTAGTGACTTTGGAAACACAGAATATAATCTTCTAATCTTGGTGAAAGATCTTCAACATCTCCCAAAAAGATCTTCCTTTTTTTTCTTACCTAAAACCTTTCTTTATATCCTGGGGAAAAGAAAAAATATAAAGGGTGAGCTCAAATGATCAGTAAGGGTAAGCATGGAGAAAATAAAACAAACCATATACATTTGAACTTCAAAACATGAACATAATATTTAAACATCAAAATCTTGATCAATGACATAAAACATGGCAGTACGTAAGACATAGATCATAAAGAAAAATTAATCATGATAAAATAGAATGGGAATAAAACATGTAATTGTGGCAACCATTAATCACATGTTATGATTTCCATAGTAGCCAATGAATTTCTGCCAAGACCATCTTAGTGGACAAAGTCCCTTTCTGAATCGAGTTCACTTCTCGTTCCAGTCATGTATCACTGAACCAGATTAACATGTCGTTCCGTCCATGCCTATCTCATGAGATATAAATCTTTACCCAATGCATTGGAGGGAGATATAGGTCCCACCCATCTCATAATGAAATCATGCTTACTTGTGCCACAAAATAAACTTAAAACATTCATCATAACCCAAAGAATAAAATGGGTTTAATAAACATCATCCCATAATCCCATAATCCATATAAAACAAATGGATATTTCATCATAAGAAAAGTGAAACCATGTAAATCATAGAGACATTATACTTGAAACATAATCATACTAAATAATGTCATCTTAGATGGAAAATGGTTTTGATAAAACACTTGAAATGAATTCTTGAGGAAAATATCCTTTCTTCTTCAAAATCATTTTCTTTTCACAAAATTCCATGCAATTTTAAAAGAAAAGTATTTTGTTGAAAATAGTCATAAAATCTTGTAGAGTAAGATTCATGAAAATGAGGCGTTATGAAACCGTAAAAATCTGTTCACACCGTATAAGTTAAAAATAACATTCTTCTCGTACTTTTGTCAGAAAAGTAAAAAAGTACCTTGTAACGACCCGAATCTGGAGCCCCTTCACTGGTTCCCCATACTCGGTTCGCCACATGACCTCAAGCGCGTTTCCCCGAATTCCAGAGGATGCTGACTAGTAGTGAGGGACTTGGTGAGTCGGGGGGGGGGGGGGGGGGAACTATTCCCTCATTCGGTAAGGTATACAGCGGAAAAACAACAGTCAACAACAGAAGTAGTAACAACATGCATAACAACAGAAACCAAACAGCGGAATCAAGGAATATATATAGCAATGATGACAATGATGCATCAGACACAAGTATCTATGGAAAGAAGAAAACACAACAATGTGCTGGAATACAACTGAAAAAAAGTGAAAAAGAAAAACAAAATAAACACCTCAGCATCGCGGGCCCTAGATCGGTCCCATTCTCTCCATCTCCATTGCAATCAAGAACCAGAAGTAGAAGGGAACTTGCCCTTATCTATACCTACAACAACATAGTCTACTTAGGCCAAAAAGCATTGACCAAACAGGGTGTGATATACAATCCCAGTAGGCAATCACCCAAAGATTTGTGCCTAACAGTCAATGAATAAAAGGCAAGTAATAAAACAAGAAGCCGTAAACAGGAAAGCACAAGAAACTACAATCCATAGTTCTAACAAATAAAGTACACAAGTAAGCATCCAGCAACAAGAAGAAAACAAGTAACCCTCTAGGTAGCTCTCACATCCTAACCCCTATGGTCCAACCTATAAGTACTAGAAACCCTATAGGAGGCACACACAGTCTCACCCCTCTGGTTCACCTATGAAAATAATAGACTCTCTAGGGAAGCACTCACCGTCAATTCCCCCTATAGTCTTGTATCGTTCTAAAAGCTCTCTAGGGAAGCACTCAATGTCTATTCCCCCTGTGGCCCGCGTCGAGGAACTACAGACTCTCTGAGGAAGAACTCAACTTCAATTCCCCCCGTGGTCTCCTATCGTAATTAAAAGACACTCTGGAGAAGCCCTTCCGTCAATTCTCCCTTTGGTCTACTACTCTAGGTTCTCACAGTCCTGAGTGAAACTAAACATGCTCAGTGCGCGTGCATCGTCCAAGTAACCCTCTAGAACTACTTGGCTATCAACTAAGGCTCAACAACAATACAAGGAAACAATCCACAATCCTACAACTAGGCATGGCAACTGGAAAAATACCTAATAAGAAAAAAAAGCATGGAAAAGCAACCTGAGCACAAAATAATTTACTCTAATCACAAGCATCAACCTCTACCAAAGCAATCAAGCAAATTAGGCAAAAAGCAGGGCAAAAACAGAAAACCCCCAATTCCCTATTCAAAGGAATTGGTGGAATTTGCACAAAATATTCACCAACTTTCTATAGAAAGGCACAAACCACCTACCTCGATCCTAGGAGATCGATATAAGTGAACCACGACGACAGATTCCCCTTGGAACAATGTAGATATGAGAAAACGCACAAAACTCTCAACCTACGATAACTTGGAAACCAGGAGAAATCAAGAGACAAGACTTAAGAAGAAGGGAGAGCTCACCGCTGTGATTCTAACACAATTGACCGTGCTCGAATCAGAGAATGGACGAAGAGGTAGGACCTTGTCGAAGGTCCAACCGTACGGTCACTCTTGGGCAGACGAAATCTAGAGAAGAAGTTGAAATTGGGGGTTAAGCGCAACCCCAGTCCATTTAGTGAAAAAAAGAAAGTACACGGCGCGTACTTTGAAAATTTCCAGAAAATTCATTTTTCTTAAAAACTCCAGAAAAAAGGAAAAACATACCTGAAGGAAGATCCGGGTTCTTACAAACTTCCCCCCTTAAAGAAATTTGTCCCCGAATTTCCCTAACGGGGCGTAGAAGAAGAATCGATGAACAGTTCCGGCCACTGCGATCGTACATCGACCTCCCTCTCCTAGGTCTCGTCCTGTACTCGCCCGTGCTGCCATAGCACTCGTACCAGTGGAACAGACCACCCACAGAGAACCTTCGTACTGCGATCGACAATCTGGATAGGATGCTCCTCGAACGACGCATCCACTTCAAGCTCGACTTCCTTGGGCTGAAAGGCGTGAGACAGGTCTGAAAAGTAACGTCGGAGCTGAGATACATGGAAGACATCATGCATGGCCCGATACCTCTGAGGTATTTGCAACTGATAGGTGACTGACCCCACTCTCTCCACGACCTCAAATGGCCCGAAGTACCGCGGTGAAAGCTTACCCTGTCTCCGAATCCTCTTGTGTCCCAACCTCGGTGTGATGCGAAGGAAAACCTGATCCCCAACCTCGAACTCCAGAGGTCGTCTCCGCTGATCAGCATAAGACTTATTTCGAGACTGCGCTGTAGCCATCCTCTTCCGAATCAGCTTTATCTGCTCTGAAGTCTCCTGAACGAGATGAGGTCCCAGAAGAGCTACCTCTCCTGCCTCTAGCCAACATAAGGGTGATCGACATGGCCTACCGTACAAATCCTCGTATGGTACCATCTGAATGGTCGCCTGGAAACTGTTATTGTAGGCGAACTCCACCAGAGGGATATGCTTCTCCCAAGAACATCCAAAGTCTAGGATGCAAGCTCAGAGCATATCCTCAAGCACCTGGATCATGCGCTTGGACTGGCCATCAGTCTGGGGATGGTATGCTGTACTCAAAAGTACCTATGTACCCAAGGCCTTCTGAAGTCCCTGCCATAACCGAGAGGTAAAGCGCACATCCCTGTCTGAAACAATGGAGTGTGGAACTCCATGTAGATGAACGATCTCTCGGATGTAAAGTCGTCCCAGATCATTAACACTGAAGGTCTCCTTAATCGGAAAGAAGTGCGCAACCTTCGTAATCCTGTCAACGACAAACCAAACATCATCGTTCCCTTGAGGAGACCTCGGCAACCCAGTCATGAATTCCATCGCGACATCGTTCCACTTCCACTCTGAAATGGGTAACTACTGTAAAAGGCCTACTGGTCGTTGATGCTCTGCCTTCACCTGCTAACAAGTAGAACATATTATGACAAAACCAGCAACATCCTTCTTCATACCTGGCCACTAGTACTGGAAATGAAGATCCCGATACATCTTGGTGATGCCAGGATGAACTACCCAAACTGAGGAATGAAAATCCTACATCAGCTCCTCGCGTATGTCTGCTGGTACCCATATGCATCCCTGGAAATGCAAGATCTCATCCTCGCCCACTATCAATCCAGGAAGAGGGTCCTCTCCTGACACACTCTCCCGCAGGACTAAGCCTTCAGAGTCTGATAGATGCCTCATCTGTACCCGATCAAGAAGTGTAGAGGTAACAACTACAGAAGATAGGAAGGTCTGTCCCTGTCTGTCGTGCACCTCTAGATGCATCTCAGAGAACAGATCCATCAATTTACACTCACTGCTGGACTCCTGAACTACCTGAATCTGAGTTCTCCTGCTCAATGCATCATCCACTGCGTTTCCCTTACCTGGAGCATAGGCGAGCTCGAAGTCAAAAGACTGTAGATACTCAACCCACCTGCACTGCCTCAGATTCAGATCACGCTGAGTGAAGATATACTTGAGACTCTTATGGTTAGTGAAGACCACAAAGTGCCCCCAGCAGATAGTGTCTCCAACAACGTAAGGAATGAACAACAGCTTCCAACTCTAGATCGTATGTCGGGTAGTTCCTCTCATATGGCCTCAACTGCCGAGACCTGTACGCAACGACTCCATCTCCCTTCATAAGCACATCTCCCAGCCCGATACCCTAAAGTATCATAGTAAACAGTGTAGATCTTTCCTGGACCTGGAAAGACCAGTATCAGCACTGTCATCAAACTCCCTTTTAGCTCCTAAAAGGCTGTATCGCAAGAATCTAACCATAAGAACTTCAACCCCTTCTTGGTCAGACCTGTCAAAGGTTCCACTAGACGAAAAAAGTCCTGAATGAAGTGTCTGTAGTATCCAGCCAGCCCTAGAAAACTCCGTACCTCAAAGACATTCTTCGACTTCTCCCAGGAAACTACAGGTCTCACTTTCTCTGGGTCCACTGATACTCCTGCCTCTGAGATGACGTGACCCAAGAAGTGAATCTGATCCATCCAGAAGTGGCACTTCGAGAGTTTAGCATAAATCCGATGCTCTCTCAATGTACTCATAACGATATCAAGATGTGTGGCATGGTCGTGTCGAGTGTGAGAGTACACCAAGATATCGTCCACGAATACCACGACAAAGGATTCCAAGTAAGGATGGAACACTCGGTTCATCAGTGCCATGAAAACTACAGGTGCATTTGTGAGACTGAACGACATGACTGTATACTCATATAGACCTTACCTGCTCCTGAAGGTTTGGTCTACCTGTCGTTGATTGAAGTTATATGCGTCCCAAATTAATTACCTGTTCTTAGAACTTTAGTATAGCATAAGTTTGGGGTTGATCCATAGGGAACCGTGGCATGCATGAATTCAATTGAGTTAATACTTAATTTAGGTGAAGTATGCAAAATTTAGAAACGATTGGGTTGATTTTGGGTTTTTATTGAAACTAAATTGATTTACTTTGAAGAATAGATACAGTTTGAAAGAAAACAACAGGTAAATTTAAAGAGTTCTTAGAAATGGAAAGAAAAGATGTGTCGGGGCTGTGGTGAATAAGGAGTTATTATGCAGATTGTTTAAATGGTTGTGTTGTTCATAATAATTCAATAATTCAGGATTTCATTTTGTTACAAGATTTCCTTGGTCCGGTTCCTCTTGTTTGGAATTAGAGCAGTTGACTCCTTGGTTCGGTAGTCAATGTCCTTAATTCTTTATTATGACCAGTCCATTATTTGAATCGGTGAAAACCTTCCAATGGTCATGGATGTTTTCACCATTAATTTTCTTTTGTATCCCTGAGAATCCTTCCCTTGGTCCGGCTAAGAATTCTCAGTTATATTAGACAGTGGTTTAAGAAGAGTAAGATGAATTAAAACGATTCAAACACAACTATATAAAACAATATAAAAATTATGATACCATAATCCACAACCCCAACACGAGGGGTTTAGTTACACATAGAATTTAGGAGAGAAACGACACACGTGATACCTGACAGATTCATCATGTAGGCGTTGAGGTAGAGTATTGGAAGGTGGAATGGCGGAGTGACGACAATAGCTTCAGGAATGGTGATAACAGAGCTTCTCTTTCCTCTCAATGGTTCTCTACTCCCAAAATCCATAGGCCAAGGCCTCATTTTATAGAAAAATAAAGTACACAGTGTGTATAGAAAGTACATGCCGTGTACTTTTCTTCAACACATTTTGGCACCATTTTCTCTGCTGGAAGGTGGCCGAGCATGCCGTTTTTGACTTTTGAACACGGCGCCGCCTGCAAGTTGAGTGTACACGGCATGTAGCGCCTCCATACATGGCGTGTAGTATCAAAAGTTTGTCCTCCAGCCCCTTCTAGAATAGCAGACACAGCGTGTAAAAGTTCAAACACGCCGTGTCTTTATCAACGACCACATGGGCGTGTGGACTTTTCTTCGGCAACTACTGCTTCTAGAAAGTAGTACACGGCGTGTAGTGCCACCACACACGGCGTGTATCTTCTGCCTGGTGACATGGGCGTGTACTCCCTCCTTTGGTCTGTGTCCCTGCCTGGATGTACACGGTGTGTATAAAAGTACATGCCGTGTAGTTTCAAAATTTTCACATGCATCCCTTGATCCGTGTATTTAGCCAGAAAGCTCCTGAAAGTAAACAGATTCACCAAAATCAAAGAATATGTTCATAAAACCACAGATATTTGCTGAAAACTTGTTTTTATGTTCAATTATATGTATGGAAATGTATACACAAATTGGGTGCATCAAATTCCCCCACACTTAGTCTTTTGCTTGCCCTCAAGCAAAATCTCAACATCTAATTAAGAGAGCCTATAATTTAAAAGTAAGGCATTTAATTAATCAAACGCATAACTAATAAAGTTATTGAGGAAAAATTATAAAAGGAACAAACAAATTCAATTCATAAGATATTAAAATCATGCCTCATATATAATGTAATTAACTACTCTCATCCTCTTTCAACACATTTTTCAACCTTTCAAAAATAAACATGCCACTTGATGATTTACCTTACCAGTTAAAATCACACTCCACACTCAAGATGTTTTTGATCAAAGGTATGCTCAATCCAAGGCATATACACTCTATCCATAGGTTTGCAAGATATATTTTTCTCTACTTCAGAAAAATTGAATTACAAAAATCATGAGGGCTTTATCAATATGGTTCAGATGTTTCTGTGGCTAAGGGTTGGTAGGTTCAGATGTGAAAATAAATTCTGAGGCTTGAAAAAGGATGGCTAATTCCTTTAAACAACATTGCATGATATTCAAAGTAAAGCTCACTGAAATTACATCCTTCAAAAACTCAGTCAAATGCTTTTGTAATCATCACCAACTTCCTTAGACAAGTAGGGTTCATGGTCAAATATGCATAAGGTTCCCTTGTTGTTTGTTTGTTGTTGTTTTTTTTAATTTTTAATTTTTTTTAAAACAACAAAACACAAGGGAATCTCTTATGAATACAACGAGTAGATGTTTGGAACCCATTCTGCCCCAAATAATCAAGAGGCACTCCCCCACACTTTATTTTATGGCTGTACACAAAAATATGCCATGTATTTCCAACTCCCTCTTTAAAGCTTAAATGAATAATCATGAAAAGTTTAAAAAGAAATAGGGTAGGAAGGGAAATAGGCTTGTAATGTGGCTTCCTATAAAGGCTGTTCATGGCTTCTATGGGCTTAACGAAGATTAAATGTAGGTTAGGTCTCAAGATAAAGGGGTTGAAACAATCTAATTCCTCAATCATGTTAAAGTAATTCAAAAATTTCTTCATGTTTCAAAAAGAAAAACTTGCAAATTCTGGTAGTGATGCATATCCTAAGAATCTCTCAAGAAAGAGGGTATTAGAAAATAAATACGAAAAATGGTTTAGAATACCTCTCAGGAGTGGAAAAATAATAAAGGGACAATCAGGTCATGACATGCATATAAATGATTAGCCTAATTAATGTAATTTAATCAAGGATGAAGGGTTGTAATTGAAACCATATCAGCAATCATTTTAAAATACTTAAAAACTAAAATAAGCATGTAACCTTTCCAAAAGTTCCTACTGATAACTCTAGAATTTATAAGACTGATTAACCAAAATTTCTTTACATTTTCAAATATAGAGTCTAATAATGATGTCTCCTAGGTTATTTTAAGGGCAAAGAATAAGGTGAAAGATATAGATACTCCCCCACACTTAATACTGCACATGGTCCACCAAGTGCAACAACAAGGTAAAGGGTGGGAAACGGGGAGAAATGGGGGAAAAAATGAGGGAAAGAAGTGGAATAAGTAAATCCAAAAAGAAATAAAATAGAAATGAAAAAATACTCCCCTCGTGAATAGTGATACCCAAGGCGCTCCATGTCCAAACCTGTGACTGGCGAGAAAAAAGAAAACTACAAACATGCATAACATCACAGCACAGAAAATGATAGAAGAGATATATAAGATAAAGGAAAATGTCACTATCATGGGGTCGCCTCAGGGGAGGCATCATCCGGTACAGAATCGGCCGGTGGAGACGGCGCAGGAGGCATGGAAGGGTGAGGCTCTGACTCGGTATTGGGAAGGGTAGCTGAAGAAGTAGGAGCCGCAAGTGCTAGACTCGGGATTGAAAGCTTAGCAGCAGGCCCTGGCCCGGCAGAAGTGGAAGCAGTAGAAGGGCCAGGAACGAAGGCAGAGGCTGGTGGCTGAGGCAGTGGAACACCAAGATGATGAGCAATATGCACCAACAGATGCTCCATCCGGTCCTGGCGGTCGTCAAGACGAATCAAATGGCGTGAAATGGTGTCCTAGCGGCTGATGATACGGGCTAACTTCTGCTCCATCGTGGCTAGGTGGAGGGAAAGGGTCAGATCGACTGAGGGTGCGGGGGTAGGTGGTATGGGGGATGGGACAGAATAAGGAAGGTCGGAAGAAGTGGGGTCAGTAGGAGGTGGGTGAGGTGGAGAAGCTGGAGGGGGTGGGGAAGGAGGAGCTGGGTCAGCAGCTGGGGCAGGGTCAGTAGGTAGGGCAGGGTCAGCAGGTGGTGGGGCTCGAGCCTGAGCAAGGATGTAGGCACCCCCTACTTCCGGACCAATACCATGCGAATGAGCATGAGGAAGTCCATCCACTGGGTTGAACCTATCAAGTCATGAGGTAATGAGGGCTCGAATACCCCCAAGTGGTGGGCAAGATGGGTGGTGTAAAACCCTCCGTTCAGGTTGCCCTGACAGCCGGTAAACATGGAGTGAAAATATAAGGCGGCAAGATAGGGGAGGTCCGGGTAGGCGTGCCGGATGACACAGGTAAGAAGCTCCATGTCATGGCCAGTCACGACCCCCATATCCTCATGGCGGGGAAAAAGGATGGCGCTGAAGCACCGGTGGGTGAAGCGAAGGACATGGTTGGCTATAAGAGTGGTCTTCTGGGAAGTGGGGGAGTACCGGTGGTCAGGCCCAGCGATCTCCCGCCACATGGCAATAAGGTCAGAGCGCTCGGGCCAGGTCAAGTCAGAAATGGGGGGTGGTGTGATAGGATGGGGGTAGAAGCTGCACCCTCGGCCAAACTCTGTCATCGTCAGAGAAAAACGTCGGCCGCCTAGCCGGAATCGAACTACTGGCAGCGCATCGCCAGGTGTCTCCCGGTACTCCGCTCCATCGAACTCAAAGGAGGCTGCAAACTCCAAAAATAAATCTCAGAACAAATGAGTGCTGACCTGGAAAATCTTGAGGAGTGCGGTGTGCCCGAGAAGTACCTCCAACTCCTCCCAAATACCGAGCCGCTGCAGAATGCTGCTGTCAAGGTACCAGCCGCTCAATGGTATCAGCTGATGAGAGAAGTGTCGGATCCTGTCGTATGCGAGGTCGGTGACCGAGAATACCGTGTAGGGATAGGGAGCACCTGCAGGTCCCGGCCTAGGTGCCGGTGCAACAACAACATCTGGCTCTGGAGGTGGATCTACCGAAGAAGAAGGTGGCTTGGTGGAAGGTGTGCTCGAAGAGGGACCAACTGCTGAGGATGAGGGTATAGGGAAAGTGGTAGCTGGTGCAGCAGAAGTAGGCCTAGCCTCATCTAAAGGAGTGAGTGGCGGAATAATGGACAATAGAGGGAGCTCAAAGACCGGAGCGTTGGGGTCCGACTGCGTAGGTGGTCGGAGTCGAATCCGACGATAGCTGGGCCTCTCTCCCTCGGTGGCGGAGGATGGCTGCTTCCCGTGGGAAGGATCATGATCTGCCATATCCTAAAATAGAAAGAAAAAGAAAACAAAACAAAATAAAAAGAAAAATGAAGAAAATAAAACAAATAAAATGTGAGAAAACTGGAAAATAAAAGTACACGACGTGTACGCCAGAGTACACGGCGTGTAGTCAGAAATAGAGAGTATCCCGTGTTCTCTGGAAAGACATGCCGAGTGTGGAAAGAGACCATGTAATAGGACACGACGTATACCAAACATACACGCCGTGTTCACATCAAAGTGCAGGTGGTCGTGTAATAAAAAGGACACGGCCATGTTGCTATCAGTTCTAAGAAAACAATACATGACATGTAAGTACAGGCCACGACATGTATTGCACATGAAGAACATGGCCGTGTAGAGGGGAAGACATGGGATGACTACAGATATAAAGGACACGGCGTGTACCGAACATACACGCTGTGTTCTAGAACATGGGGTGACAGGCCGTGTTATGCGGCACACACGAAGGGGCCAAAGGAAATGGTCTACACGGTGTGTACCGAACATACACACCGTGTACAGTCAAATTTCAAAATATTTTGTGTGTGGCCGTGTACAGATGTACACGGCGTGTGTTCTTCATATCACGGCCGTGTACAGGCGGAAGCCGAACGGTCGGCCGATCCGATTAACACCCTAAATGATTCTAAAAACTTGAAATAGAGGGTGCAGAACAACGTACCTGGACTGAGGATCACAATGTGAGAAGAATCATAAGGTGAAACACCCCAAATCGACGGATCTGGAAGGGGGGGGGGGGTTCGGGTGGCGGTCGGGAGAAGAAATGGGAATAGGGGAGGAAATTGGGATGGCCGTGCGACACGACCTCAAGCCAGGTACCCCGCTGCTTATATAGCCACGGTACACGATGTGTAGTTTTGGTACACTCCGTGTATCCCAATTTTTTTTTGTTTTTGAAGTATATAAATAAATATAATTATTATAGTAAACTATATAATAATTATTATTAATAATTAAAAATAGATATATCTAAAAATTATATTATACATAAACCTATACACGACGTATATCGGGAAATACACACCGTGTATATTAAAATAAGAAAAAGAGTAGTACAACCTTTGGTCCGGTGTTTGGGGTGGGATTCGAACCGGCGATTGGCCGATTCAAACGGACGCCCTCACCCACTGGAGAAAAGGTTGTTCTGCTGTTCATATTTATTTTATATATATATTTATTCTATACGGCCTATACACATGGAAAGAAAGAAAATCACGACGTGTGGTTTTTATTTAGGAAAGGATGGGGGTGAAGCGGGGAGATTAGCGCGATTCGAAACCGGGTCTTGTGAACCTAGTGCCGAGACTTGGCCAATCTGCCAACTTCACCCGCATGTAATTTCTTATTTTTAAAATGGTTTTCATTTATAGTTGAAAAATCATGGTGCACACGACGTATATCGGAGTACACGTTGTGTGGTTTTATTAAAAGAACAAATGATGGAAATGGGACGGTTGTCTGGATTCGAACCCGGGTCTTTTGAAACCGGATTACGATTCTAGACAACCAGCCCATCCCCACCATGGGTTTTATTAAACACATTTATATATATATATATAGATTGAAAATACCACAAACGTTGTGTAATTAAAAGGAGGAACCCCGTGCTGAAGGTAGGTCAGGAGGATTCGAACCGAGGATGGCTCGAATAAACTCCAATGACTTTTCCATCGGCACCGACATCATCCCTGGTTATTTATTTTTTATTATATAGATTTATACTATTAAGTTTACAAATTAAAAAGATAAGTACACACCGTGTATATAAGTGGGACACGACGTGTAACCTATGGGTTGCCTCCCAGGAAGTGCCTTTGTTTTAGGTCGTTGGATCGACCTACTTACCTTGCTTACCTGAGGAGTATAGTAGACAACGTTCCCACCATGTTATCTGTAGGATGGTAAGCTTTCAAGCGCTACCCGTTTACCTTGAATGGTTGACCATCTTCTCCAGAAATTTCTACCACTCCATGATGGAATACGCGGATAACATGGAATGGTCCCGACCAGCGTGACTTCAACTTCCCTGGAAATAAGCGAAGATGAGAATTAAAGAGAAGTACTTGATCATCGGGTTGGAAAGATTTTCGTGATATCATCCGGTCGTGAATGGATCTTATCTTCTCCTTGTACAACTTGGCATTCTCGTATGCCTCTAATCGGATCTCATCTCGTTCCGACAGTTGGAACTTCCGTTTCTCTTCAGCTGCCTTTAGATCAAAATTCAGGGCTTTGATGGCCCAGTAGGCTTTGTGTTCCAATTCTACTGTCAAATGGAAGGGTTTTACATAGACGAGGTGGAACGAAGACATTCCCAGTGGTGTTTTGAAAGCAGTCCGATATGCCCACAAGGCATCATCTAACTTCTTGGACCAGTCCTTCCGTGAAGTGTTCATTGTTTTTTCTAGGATCTGCTTGAGCTCACGATTGGAGAGCTCTACTTGTCCACTGGACTGAGGATGATATGGTGTCCCCATCTGATGCTTTACTCCACACATTGACAATATTCCTCTCATCAGTGTGTTGTAGAAGTGGGTCCCTCTATCACTGACCAGTACTCGTGGAACTCCAAACCTGCTAAAAATATTTTTCTTTAAGAAATTGATGACTAGCTTGGCTGTGTCGTGAGCTGTAGCAGTAGCTTCCACCCATTTGGAGACGTAGTCGATGCAGACTAGGATGTAAGTGTTCCCAAAAGATGAGGGAAAAGGACCCATGAAATCTATGCCCCAGACATCGAAAATCTCAACCTCCAGGATGGGGTGCTGAGGAATCTCGGCTCTACGTCCCACATTACCTATCCTCTGGCACCGATCACAACATGAAACAAAGGCCCGAGCATCTCTATGCATGGTGGGCTAGAAAAATCCAGACTGCATGATCTTAGCTATGGTACGGTCCGACCCATGATGTCCTCCTACTGGTGAGGCATAACAGAACTCTAGGACACCGTGAACTTCATTCTCCAGGATGCAATGGTGGATCACTCCATCTGCACAGGATCAGAATAGTAGAGGATCCTCCCAGAAGTACCTTTTCACATCAGAGAAAAATCTTTTCCTTTGCTGGAAAGAGAGGTCGGGGTGAACGACACCTGTAACCAGAAAATTAGCGATATCAGCATACCATGGGCGAGGTGTTTCATTGATCGAAAAGAGGTGCTCATTAGGAAAATACTCCTTGATCTACCAATCTTCTTCCCTCTCCAAGTGAGGAAGCTCGAGGCGGGAGAGATGGATAACAATGAATTTCTCACTCCCTTTCTTATCCCGGATCTCAATATCGAATTATTGTAGGAGGAGTACCCAGCGGATCAATCGGGGATTCACGTCTTTCTTGTTGCGTAGGTACTTTAGTGCTGCATGGTTAGTATAAACAATAACTTCAGACAACACTAAGTAAGAACGAAACCTATCAAATGCAAAAACCACTACGAGCATCTCCTTTTCTGTGGTGGTGTAGTTAATATGTGCCTCGTTGAGCGTCCTGCTGGCATAATAGATAGGTCAGAAAATCTGGTCAAGTCGCTGGCCCAAGACTGCTCCCACTGCGTAGTCGCTCGCATCACACATCACCTCAAATTGTTCCTCCCAGTTGGGAGAAATCATAACTAGAGCTTCCACAAGGTGCTGCGTTAGATGCTCAAAAGATCTGACACAATGGTCATCGAACTCAAATATGGCATCCTTGGTTAGAAGATTGGTGAGGGGTTGGGCTATTTTGGAGAAGTCGCGGACAAACCGCCTGTAAAATCCTGCATGCCCCAGGAAGCTGTGGATGGCGCAGACGGAAGTCGGTATTGGTAGTCGTGAAATGACTTCAACCTTCACTGGGTCCACCTCTATCCCCTTCGCTGAAATTATGTGGCCAAGGACTATG
Organism: Viscum album; assembly: GCA_963277665.1. Classification (NCBI taxonomy): domain Eukaryota; kingdom Viridiplantae; phylum Streptophyta; class Magnoliopsida; order Santalales; family Viscaceae; genus Viscum; species Viscum album. Next base: position 1,258,733,138 of record OY728128.1, read on the forward strand.
CCACTTTGCACCATGAAATGACACTTTTCCTAGTTCAAGACTAGGTTAGTGTGCTCACATCTTTCCAAAACAAGCTCTAGGTGTCGTAAACAAATGGTAAATGGTTTTCCATAAACGGATGGTCAATACTATACCTCAGGTTCACCTCCCCATACACCAAATTCTTCCAACTAACAACATTAGTCTAAGGTAGTTTAGTGGGAATACTATACCTATATATTAGAGTGTGAAATAATAAAGAAATAACTAAAAACCATACATTTTAGTAAATAATCAGAGTAAGTAGAACCAATCAATAAAATCCATTAGTAAAAAATTCCATTCAGAATCATACAATAATATAGAAAGACTGATCATCCATTGGGCTGATCATATATTTAGAAAACAAAAGAATAAAAAAATAAAAATGAGGCCTTACTCCTAACACCAATCCTCACCTCACCCTAAAATCCTGAGGTTAGCCGAGTTGTCCTATCCAATCATGAAAATATTGGTCCTCCTCCCATCTTGTGCCTATAAAAATGTAGAGATTCTTAGGTAACCAAGTTACATAGACACCAAAGTAGGGTGTGAGTCAAAAATTCATTAATTAACCACCAAATAAATCTTTTATATAATAAAAAATGTAGTTATATGTGCATGTGAAATTCTCAAAATAAATAAATAAACTATTGAGTGAAATAAGTGAAACCATCATCAATACCTTCTTTGGCCTGATGCTAGAATTTATTTGAGAATGCCATGGGGACCGTTCCAACTATAAAGCCCATATGGATCATGTAGGGACAGTGAGAGAGGGGGACATGTTAAGAGGAATGTATCTATTGTGTGTTTGTAACAATCATATACACATGTAATGTAGATAATAAAGAAAATAACAACACATAGATATTTTTACAAGGTTTGGTATAAAGACCTACTACTTTTCATGATCAACCTATGGTTCTTTCATATATTCTCTTATCAATATATCTTGTAGTGATTATAAATGCCTAGAATTGGCACATAATGTTTATGAAGGAAATAAAAAGTCTTCATAAGTCAGTGGTGTTATTTATACTAGTTTCATCAGTCTTCAATGGAATTGTTTATATTGGAACCACTAGTTATTTAAAGATATTCAATAAACACACTGAACAAGATATCTCTACTATAAAAGGAATTTCTATAAGTTAAGGAACCATTACCAATGAAATAGTAACTAGACCTTTGGAATAGTAATGTGACCATTAGGAATAGTAAACCAAAAAATAGAATAGTAAACTAACCAATTAAAGTATAATAAAAATTTAGGAATATTATAAATAAAAATATTACATAATTATACCAGAGTATAAGTAAAAATATTTTTTGGAAATAATAAATTAAGTTTTTGTAGTTTAATAAAACATAAATGTTTATTTTAAATTTTATAATTAATATAATGATTTAAAAGAAAATTTATTTTCATAAAATAGATTCCTATATTTATATGTTTTTATCTTATTATTTTAAGATAATTTTATGTGACCTTAATTAATTTTTCAAAGTGTTATAAAAAGAGTTATAATTTTAAAATCAGTATTTTCCAAATAAATGGTGATTTTAATTAAAAATTAAATTTCTCATATTTAAAAAATTATTTTCATAAAATGTAGTTCATTTATTAATTCTACATGTTGAAAAATTGTTAGGGTTATTTTTTGGGATTTTTTCTAAAATAGTTGATGTTTTGATGAATAGAAAAATATGATAATTTATGGTACAAGGAAAATAAATACATTTTTGAATCATGGATGATATAAGTGGAAATTGGTTCAAAATAACATGAATTAGTTATTGTATTTAGTCACAATAATCCACACTATTCATATTCTTGAGGTAAAATAATAAACTAATGAATAAAATAATGGATAAAACACCCCTCTCCTTCCCTATAAATACCACCCTCACCACCCCTTATCCTCACACATTTAAAGATTGAGACTTTTCAAAATTATTCCCAATAATATTTCCAAGTCTCCACACACATCTAAGAGCCTTTGGTTTCAATAAAAGACCAAAATCAAGTGTCTTAATGTGGTTCTCAAAGAGAAGAATTCAAGAGGTAAGAACCTCTTTCCTTTTCTTTTGATTTCTTTCCAATTTCTTTTTTTTCTTATTCTCTCCTAAACTCCCATTATCCAAGTGGAATGGAAACTCTATTATCTCACATATAATTTAATTTTATTATGTTAATATAATAATCCATCATCATTTCTTTCCCCTCCCATTTTTTGTTCTAAAAATGAAAACATCATCCGTGATGTGTTAATTTATCACATTCAAGGATGACAAGTTTTCAATTTACTTAACCGCCTTCAAGGATGGTCATAAAACCATTTTTATAGTTAAAAAGGATTAATATATATATATATATAATATCCTATTTAATGTTCTAGAACCATTATATATACATAATATTAATTAATAAAACAAAACCAGTTTGTGATGATCGAAAAACCACCAAAATAATCTAAATGATTATCACTAACATCTTATCTAATGATTCACCATCACACAAATCAAAAAATGACTTATATAACCATTTAATATTATTTATGTTCATTAATAACATATAACTTCAATTCTTGACAACCATTCTAATTTTACATGATTTTCCATACATGTATACAAGTAAACTGATCATGAAAATCAAGGAAATGAACGCCCCATCCATACAACATTAAATTTTTATTCAAGAATAAAAATAAAGGAAAAAACAAAGGAGACAAGAAAAAAACAAGATACAAGAAAAAAATAACTAGAAACATGGACCACTGGAATTAGTTCAAGTGAAGAACACTTTCAGACACAAGGTAAGAGATTCTTTTCGAACCTCCATTTTTTCCTTCAGGTTACACTTTCTGTCTCTTTAACCCAATGTAATTATTATTTATTTTTATGTAATTCTTATAAATTATGTTTATATATTCCAAAATCATGTATCTATATTAGATCATACTTATTTTATAGAGAAATAAATGTTTTTAAAAAGGCCCTCTTCTCAATTCTTCCTGATAAGCAAGCCCGATTAAAGGGAACTTCCCAACTTCTTACCCATTTTCAAGTGAACTCCATTATATATTTAAAGACACCATTATTTTTATAAAATAAATAATTTTATCATAAAAAATATCTTGGTTCAATTATGGTTTTATATAAAATATTATGCCTTTTCCTCTTTAAATTCTCTTTAATGTTTTCATTAAACCTCACTAAAATGTTTTATTTCTAAAGTTTCTTAAACACTCTTTTTACTTTTTTTCACTTCTGTTGGCATCACTTATCCTGATATATTACTATTTTACCTTATTAATTTCCATGTATGATTTAAATAAATTCTTTCATGGACACTTTTATGATACACCCATTTATTATTCTTTATAACATGATTACAATAACCACTTATTTCCATGGACAATGCTTATGTTTATTACTTATGTATGATTCTTCACGTGGAACACATATTCATGAACATGTTATGATGGGTGCACTTAGACATATCTCTAATTAATTGTGTAATGTTTAGTCTCATGAGATGTCACATGCAATGGTCTTGGTGGTTAACCTTGACTCATGCTCAATGTGCAACGGTCTTGGTGGTTAGCCTTGACTCGTACTCCATGTACAACGATATTGGTGGTTATCCTTGAATCATCCTCATCCATGTGTAATGAGCCTTTAATCATGATTATGTCATGTTTTATGTTATTTACACATCTCCTATGATACCATGATTACATATGTTATGCTTCCTTATGTATATATATGCCTTTTTATGCCACCATGTTATGAATTCTAACCCATGTGTTATGATTTATTCATATGTTTATTCCATTACTAGTATTTTTAGCTCATCCCTTTGTTCATTTATTACCCAGGTTAACCTATACAGATGTAAGGGCTCAAAGGAAGTTAAGATCACATTATGGAGTTTAAATAAAATATTTTTTTGTCCCATGTTTCTAGTTTTATGTACCTAATATTTCAAATACATTAGAATTTACGATCCTTGGTTTGTATTTGAAGGCTAATTATTCTTAAAATCATATAATAATATGTGTAAAATGCTAGGGCCATTATATTTGGTATCAGAGCATGATCTATTTATTTTTTGAGATCAGGACTAGAGCACTTTAGTAAGAACCCTAGGGATAATTCTATCACCATGAATAACCTAAATTGAAACTTAGGGTATCACAAGTTAGGATATAATTTTAATTTAAAAGTTTATCCTTCTATGTTAAAAGTTTTATTTTTTATATTCTTATTAGATATGTATTCAATCCCTCACCTATTTTCCCCTTAGTATGTAAAATGAAATTTTGAGGAAAAAATTTCATAAGGGGGGAAGAATGTAACAACCCAGAATTCTATCAATGAAAATTTCCTTCTTATAATTATGTTATATAGTATAAATCACATATAGAACACAATAAAAACTTTATAAATGATATATGAATGAAATCAGAGGTATTTTTAGATGTTACAAAACATTTACCAATGGAATTGCAACTTGACTTTGAAATAGTAATGTGACCATTTGGAATAGTAAACCAGCCAATAGAATACTAAACTAAACAATGAAATTATAATAAAAATTTAGGAATCTTATAAATTAAAATATGAAATAATTATACCATATTATAAGTAAATAAATGTTTTGGAAATGATAAATTATGTTTTGGTATTTTTATAAAACATAAATATTTAATAAAAATTTTATAATTAATATAATGATATAAAATAAAATTTATTTTCATAAAATAGATTAATAGATTAATATTTTTATGTCTTATGATTTTAATATAACTTTATGAGACCTTAATTTATTTTTCAAAGTGTTATAAAATTAGTTATAATTTTAAAATCGACATTTTTCCAAGTAAATGATTATTTTAATTAAAAATTAAATTTATCATATTTAGAAAATTATTTTCATAATATAGAGTTCATTTTTGAATTCTACACATCTAAAAATAGTTAGGGTGATTTTTTGAGATTTTTCTAAAATAGTTGAATTTTTGGGGAATAGAGAAATACGGTAATTTATGATATAAGGAAAATAAATGAATTTTTGAGTAATGATTGAGTCATGGATGATGTAAGTAGAAATTGGTTCAAAATAAAATGAATTAATTACTATATTTATTCACTATAATCCACACTATTCATAGTCTTGAGATAAAATAATAAACTAATAAACAAAAAAAATGGGAAAACACCCCTCTCCTCCCTTATAAATACCACCCTCACCACCCCTTCTCCTCACCCCTTTCAAGCTTTGAGACTTGTCCAAATTATACCCCATGATCTTTTAAAGTATCCCCTATGTCTAGGATCCTTTTTCTCAATAAAATACAAAACTAAAGTGCCTCAAGAAGGTTCATAAGGAGAGGAATTCAAGAGGACACAACATATTTCCTTTTATTTTGATTTCTTTCCAATTTCTTTTTTTATTATTATCTTCTCTCCACCACTTATACAACTAGAATGGTAACTAAAGTATATAACATATACTGGAATTATATTATGTAAATGGAATAATACATCATAATTTCTTTCCCCTCCCATTTTTTGTTCTAAAAATGAAAACATCGTCTGTGATGTGTTAATTTATCACATTCAAGGATGATGAGTTTTCAATTTACTTAACTTCCTTCAAGGATGGTCATAAAACCATTTTTATGGATAATTTTTTTATAATATATGTATTTAATCCTATTTAATGTTTTGGAACCATTATATATACATAATATTAATTAATAAAACAAAACTAGTTTGTGATGATCGAAAAACCACCAAAGTAATCTAAATGATTATCACTAACATCTTATCTAATGATTCATACTCAACCAAAATATCCAAATGAATTATATAAATAGTTAATATTATTTAATATCATTAATAACATATAACTTTAATTATGGACACTCATTCTCATTTTACATGATTTACCGTACTTGTATACAAGTAAACTAATCATGAAAACCAAGGAAACGAACGCTCCCAAATAATTAAATTGTATCTTATAAATCATCAAAAAAGACATAAATGAACTTAATAAAATTATAATAAATAAAATAAATTTTAAAAAGGTTCTTAATTAATTAATTAATTTTATTTTATTATCCAATACATTAAGTTCAATTACAAAACACTTTCAGACATAAGGTAATAGATTCTTTCTGAACCTCCATTTTTTCCTTCGGGTTACGCTTTCTATCATTTTACCTCAATGTAATTATTATTTATTTTTATTTAATTATTATAAATTATGTTTATATGTTCTAAAATCATGTATACAGATCATATTATCCTTCTTTGATGGGGAAATATATGTTTTAAAAATGTCCCCTTCTCAATTTCTCCCGATAAGCAAGTCCGATTAAAGTGAACTTCTCAAATTATTACCCATTTTCAAGTACACTCCATAATATATTTTAATCCACAATTATTTTTATAAAATAACTAATTTTATCATGAAAAACTATCTTTTTTCAATTCTGGTTTTATATAAAAGATTATTCATTTTCCTCTTTAAATTCTCTTTAATATTTTCCTTAAACTGCACGAAAATGTTTTATTTATAAAGTTTCTTAAACACTATTTTTACATGTTTTCACTCTAGTTTGAAATAAATTATAATTATATATTACTATTTTACCTTATGAATGTCCATGTATTATTTAAATCCATTCTTTCATGGACACTTTTATGATACACCCATTTGTTATGCTTTATGACATGATTACGATGCCCACTTCTTTCCATGGAAAATGCTTATGTTTATTCCTTATGTATGATTCTTTATGCGGAACACATATTCATGAAGATGTTATGATGGGTGCACATATATATCACTACAATGAATTGGATAATATTTAGCCTCATGATACATCATGTGCAATGGTCTTGATGGTTAATCTTGACTCATGCTCAATGTGCAACAGTCTTGGTGGTTAGCCTTGACTCATGATCCATGTGCAACAGTCTTGTTGGTTAGACTTGAATCATGATTCTCCATGTTAAATGATCCTTGAATAATTCTTATGTTATGTTGTATGTTTTTCCACATCTCTTATGATACCACAATTACATATGTTATGATTTTTTATGTATATAAATGCCTTTTTAGTCCATCATGTTAGGTATTCTAACCCATGTGTTATGCTTTATTCATATTCTTATTACCTTATTGGGTTTCTTATCTCATCCCTTTGTTCATGTATTCCCTAGGTTATACTTTGTAGATGTAAGTGATCAAATTAAGTTAGGATCTCATTATGGAGTTTAAATAAAATATTTTTTGTCCCATGTTTTCAATTTTATGCACCTAATATTCCAAAGACACTAGACTTTATGATCCTTTGGTTGTATTTTAAGGATACTTATGATTAAAATCATTTAATAATATGAATAAAAGGCTAGATCCATTATATCTACTACACTGGATGACTATTCATCAACTGGATAATTTTTTTCCTCTACTGAATCTCTTCGAATGATACTAAATCAATAAGATAATATGCATGCCAGCCTTATACTATTTAATAATTGAAAATGAAACTTCAAATTCAACTCATTACTCTTTCTCATAATGAACAACTGATAAATTTTCCAACACACTACAAGTTGACTTCTTCATCACTTCAATTGCTCGGGAAGATACTTATTTTAATAATGAATTTCTCAGCCTTAATAATTGTGTGATATAGATTCACACAAATTATAATATTTTATATTATGAAATAATAATACTTGAACAATATCAATTAACTTTGCACTTACCTTCATTCATGATTGTTTCATGGAATTCAAAATACTTGCAAATACATTTATTTTATCAATTATTATTATTTTATTTTTTGTTATGTTTCAAATATCTCAATTGTTTGTGAAATTATAAGTGCATGAAAACACATACTATCCAATACTTTGTTCAAAAAACCAAATAGGTGTGCACTGAACTCATTTCTCCTTCTCAAGCTTCCTTCATGCACACACACTGCTTGTGTTATCAATGCATGCATGTCATGTATGAGCACATTCACCAAATCCTTTACATGAACCCATATGGGCTTAAGTGAAAGATTCACCTTCACATAATTACCTCTTAAAAATATACCATCCTTTTAAAACTTCTTCACACAAGACAAGTATAAGTTCTCTTCTTCTTTATAATGAATAGTGTAGGTAACACTATCTCATAGATCCTCAAAGAAAATCATGCGAACCAGGAAGGTTTTTCATATTGAATATCTTCACAAAATCCAGGGATATTCTAAATTTTCTATCCTAAGTGTCTTCATGGAATAGGTTCTTCAAGAAGCAAGATGAGGGTATTTTAACATTAGTTGTGTGTTTGTGGAATTCATTTGAGTATTGTAAAGAACTTCTTTGCCCAACTAGGGAGGTTTACGGTTACCTCTCTTTGAGAAATAGGGTTTCATAGACTCTTTTTTTCTTCTTCATAAAATAGGATCTATCTCATGATAGGTAGTACCCTCTCAAGTTTAGTGTCTTTCATATTTATAGGAAAAGATTCATTGCCTCACATCACCTTAAAATCCACATATTAAACCACATCAAGATCCCATTCAAAGATCCTCTTTGTATGTTGTGGATAGGAATCCTAATTCATTTGGGTATTTAAATGTACACCTAAAAAGTGTCATTTTCATCCACAAGTTCATGATTCTCATTTTCAATGAGCTCCTCTCATGCATGCGATCATCACATGCTTCTCATTTGTGGAATCTCTAAATCCTATTGAAACTTCACTTGTAGTCGGCCGACAACCATCTTTTATTAATCATCATGTATGCAATATGAATATTTCATGCATGGAGTTCGGTTTGGTTCAATAATGAAATCCTCATCCCATAAGAAATATAAAAAAAGGTGGCCGAAGGTGATCAATGGTGGTTTGTCTGGTTCTCCAGCATACTAGAAATCCTCAAGGTGTCTGAGTAAGAAGATATGGGATGATTTAAAAACTATGGTGAAGAAATAATCAAATGAATGGTGGCGAATGTGTCTATTTTTTAAACACTGATGAATAATAGCGTGCTCATTTGAATCCCACATCAAAATGACCAAGCGCCTGACTCTGGTATATCAGATAACTACGATCATAAATAGCTAGAAATATCTTCCCCATCTTGGTACCACCCCATACCACTTTTTCATTCCATTTTCATACCGCCCTACATGGTGGTGCCACTGCTCTTATACCTTATACATGGGTGTATGTGGGATTTTTCCCACCTCTTTCCACATGTGGGTAGGCCTAGGATGGACTCCCTCATCATGGTCAACCTCTGTGTCCCACATGTGCTGAGTTCTATCATGTATTATGATTTCTTATGGACTAGCCTAAATTTTTAGGTAAGGTCTACCTTGAATACTTAGAAATAATCTATGTATTATGTATAAAATTTCAAGATTAAGCTAAGTAAAACCAATCACCAAATTAAAATCCCTAAAAAAAAATTTCAAATATTATTCATTGAAGGTATATATATATTTTACATGGAAATAATAAATCCCCTTCTCATATTCACAAAAATTGATGATCTGCATAGTCTTCAAATATTATCTTCAATAAATCATCCTCATGAATTTATTATTTAATATTATTTTATTAAAATAATATTTCATAGAATTAAAATGGAATTCAAAAATTATGAATGGAATCATAAAATCTTCTTTCACAAATAAATGCATCATGGAAATGAATATTTTCATGGTCTCCACCTTATCAAATGTTGAAGATAATGTGAAATCTCATAGTATAATAAGAACATGTCTTTAAACTAAAGAACAATTCAATAATAATCTTAGTTGTCAACATGGAGAATTTATCAAGCATTACATCAAATGATATGAATCCATAACAATTTTCCAAGAATCATCACCACTCATGGAGATTTTTCTTACCAAATCACAACCAATGAGTCAATAAAAATTCTCCAGGAATCATCACATCAAGCATGAAGAATTTTATTAGAAAATTAGATCCAAGGAATCCATAAAAATTCTCTAAGAATCATCATCATCCTTATTAGATATTTCTAAAACTCTCTCCATATTTCTCAATAAATGATCAATCTCTAATCATAGAGTACTTAATCATAAATTGAATTTTGATTCCTTCTTATATATTGACAAAAAAGACAACCATACTCATCACCCATCCACATGGGATTTTAAATATACCCCTTTTTTTTGTCAATACCATTTACTTAAAGTCAAAATCCTTTCTCCCCCTTATTGAAAATAAATAAAAATGGTTAATGCAAGGGTTATCTTCTTTTCTTTAATGAATTCAAACAATAAATTATACTTTTTATTAAATAAGGATGGTACCATATGATTCACTTGGAAAAGAACCTTTAGTTGGTATAATCTAAGTCTACATGGGCTAACCTAGTGTAAAAAACCAGATAGATACAACCAAGGTTGTTTATGCTATCCATTAACAACCATTCATGTGATAACATGATCATAACATATTTATTTCTCAAAGTGGAGGCTGTATAAAATAGATTTATCAAGTAATATATTTTCCTGAACAATTTAGCAAACACATCAAGAATTTCTAGTGAAAAAATATTTTAATCCACATTTATATGAGCTTAATCATCAACCAACACACCCCCTTGATGCACATATTTAATATAATCAGTACAAGGAAAAGAAGTGTAATTGGGATATATTCATTTTCAACTTATGTTGAGATGACATGAATTTATATATATTCATGAAACAATCCTTGATATCACCTCCCTTTTGTTTTACCCTCTCAAGGGGTGAAATACCTTCCATTTTAAATCTTGGAAATCTTTATTAGATAGTTTTTAAGATATTCATGTTGATACTACACTATTTTGGAACAATTAAAGTTTCAATCAAATATTGAATAATCATTCCAACTTATTTTCTTCCAATTTGTTCACTCATTTATCATGTTTAGAATAAAATTCACCTTCAATTCCCTAGAATGTAAAAAAATAATAAAAAATTATAAGTGAATAATATGGAACACTTGTGAGATTATTAATAAGTGAAATAGGATTAAGAATCTTCTCTCAACCCAAGGACTCCTTTCCTTATAGCTCTAAAGTGTTTTAGTACTCTTCATGATATTTTATCCTTTACATTTAACATTTTGATCTTTAATTGAAAAAGTTGAAACTTGTATTACATTAAAATTTATATTGTGTGGATTATTTATCCTTAATTATACTAATAGTGAAGTACCTTCCCTTGGTGTGTGTTTTTATATCTTCAACATCTCCCTTTGAGATGGTAGAATATTTATACAATTGTTTACATTATGCCCATATTTCTTGCACCTTCCACACAAGTTTTGTGAGACACTTGAGTTATCATGTGCTGACAACCTCTCATGAAATTCAATATCTTCATGTGGAAAACCCTTTTTCCATTTTTTCCTTTGCTTAAAAAGTGATTCATTCTCAACTTTCTACATTTCTCCATCAACTTGTAATTGATCTGGGTAGATGATTAAGCACTCCTTATTAACATGTTCTATATTGGTCTTTCCACATGGATTCTTTAATACTTTTAAGTTACCATTCTAAGGTAACTTATCAAAATATTCTTTAGGAATGTCTTCAATTAGTCCAATATTATTCTTTCCCTCTTGGATTGATTCTCTTCTTGATTTCAGCCAACTTATATTCATTTCCATGGTCTATTTATAACAGTCCATGGTATGCATTATATTTACATAGTAGAAGAATATTTTATTGGTTAACATTAAATTCTTGGATTCTAAATTATTATCCTTTTTGGTAGTATCTTGTTTCATATATTTCTTGAATTCATTATTATTCTTATTCCCCAAGGAATAATTTTTGGGTTTTTTTATTTTCTTCTGAATTTGTTGTGGTATTTTATTCTCATCATCATATGAATAGTGAACTGTCATAATATACTAACACTCATCATAAATATGACCATTTATTTTTAAATAATCATATAATACTTCAAGATACCAAATTTTTTCTTAATAGATAAATTATTCTTAATCTGTGTATTTTGCATTTGTTTTGAAGGTTTCTTCATTTCTTCAATTATACTCTCCCAAAATGAAAGCCTTTTGTAATTTTCATACGATGAAACATTATACCAACAATAAATGTCCTGATTACAACCTTATAAAAGCACCAAAATAGAAAAAAATCAACTTGTTTTGATTTTGGTACAAGTCTATCTAGATTTAGTACTGTGTTGTTTCTGAGTTTGTCTTTCCTTATTTGGAGCATCATTTTGAGAGTTATTTTTCTTGATATTTATAGTACCCACCCTTGGTGTTTTAGTGTATTTATCAACCCAAATATTCCTATATTTTGTCTTTGAACCCATACTATCATATGAGACTGCATTAGTAGAAACAAAAATAACTGGGTTATTATTTACCTCCTGCTATGAGTTTGTAGAAGATTAATCAAGAGATGATTTTGAGTTGTTGCTTCCAACAAAATTAGTCTCTCTAGAGACATAAGTCTCATTAAATTTTTTTTATCAACATCCCTTCTTGGAGATTTAATCTCTCTATTTTTTTGTGTAGCATAATTCGTCTTCTCAGCAACTTGGGAAGTTACAACATGTTCCTCCTTTAAATTTTTTTAATTCAAGCTCTAGTTTAAGACAATTCATACTGAAGGAAAACTTATAATTTTAATTTGATGTCATCCTACCTTCCCAATAACTTGTCATTTTAATAATCTGATCTTCATTTTATTTACTACATTCAATCATAGAGTTTTCATGGTATTTGATTCTTATAGATTTAAATTCCAACTAAGATTACTTGATACATATAGTAAATTTATGAGATTATTCTAAATTGTGGATCTTCTATATATATTCTTCATGCATATTTTTAGTTTCTTCCACTACCATGTCAAGGTGTTTAAACTTATATGTTTTTTCTTCTAGCTGAGCATATCTAAAATTTATGGAAACATTGAAAAATGTTTCAAGTGCATAGATTACTTCACCAAAAACATGTTTACTCACAATGCTCTCAAAACTATATGATTGTTATTCTTCTTCAACGATTAAAATATTTTTATTGAAAAAAATAAAAAATTCTTCTTCTTCTTGAATGAGGTTTATGAGAACATTTCACCTTTTGAATTTATTTTCAAGTGTATCCTTCTATTTATTGATTTCTTCTTCAATCCGTGTTTGTTAATAAAAATATACTTGAATGAGAAAAGTATATATGAAATCACTTATTCAGAAAAATTCTTTATATATCTTTGAAGTTGAGAGTATAATAATTCAACAATTTTGATAGATTCAACTTCCTCATAGTATCCACATCTTGAACTAGTTTCTTCATAATAATCATTGCTAACTGATTTTAAAAGAGAGAATTGATAATTTTATTCATTTTTGAGATTTTTCTTAATCTCTTCGCTTCAATTTTATTCCTTTTTTTCAGAGTCTTGGAAGATACCTTCATTTTTTCTTCAATAAGAGTGGATGTTAAATATTCCACTTGAGGTGCTTCAGAATCAACTTCAAATATGCACTTTATATAAAAATTTAAAAAATAACTAGGAAAAAAACTTTGATCCAATCAGAGGAAGACCTATGCTTTGATACCACTTGTAAAGTCCAGATGGATCATGTAGGGACATTGAGGGGGGGGGGGGGGGTGAATTATTATACACAACTTTTTACTAAATTTTACTTTCTTTCAATCATACCCTCTACTCTTGAACATCTTCCCTGATTAAGAGGAACATATCTCTTGTTTGCTGGAAATAATAACATACACATACAATTAATATAATAAAGGAAACATCAACACACAAATATTTTTACAAGGTTTGGTACAAAGACTTACTCCTTTCTGTAATCAACTTGGGGTCGTTTCATGAATTCTCTTATCACTATATCATGTAATGATTACAAATTCCTGGAATTGGAACACAATGTTTATGTAGGAAATAAAAAATCATACTAAATCAGTGGTGTTATTTATACTAGTTCCACTAGTATTAAATGGTGTTGTTTATACTATCACCACTAGTTGTTTGAAGATATTAAATAAATTCACTAAACAAGATATATCTACTGCATTGAATGATTTTTCATCAATTGGATAATATTTTTCCTCTAATGAAGGTCTTATAATACTACTGAATCAATAAGATAAAATTAAATTCAACCATATTCTCTTTAATAAGTGAAAGATTGACCTTCCACTTCAACTCACTACTCTTTATCAGAACAAAAAATTGATACGTTTTTCAACACACTGCAAATTTACTTCTTCTTCACTTCAATTGCTTGGGCAGATACTTCTTATGTTAAGGAAGTTTTTAGCCTCAATACTTACGTGCAATAGATTCACACAAATTATAATGATTTATATTATTCAAGACTAATACTTTCACAATATCAATTCACTTTGTAATTTCATTCATACATAGTTGTTTCATGGAATTCAAAACACTTTCACATACATTCATTGTATCAATTATTATAATATCCTTGTTTGTTATGTTTCAGATATCTCTATTGGTTGTGCAATTATATGTTTATGAAGACATGAACTGTCCACTAAGTTTTTCACAAATCCAAATTGGTGTGCACTATACTCCTTCATCATTATCGATCTTCCTTCATGCACACATGATTTCCATACACACCTCTTGTGTTATCAATGTATGTGTTTCATATATGAGCACATGTACTACCTCCTTTATGTGAACCCATATGAGCATAAGATAAATCTTATAGTTTTCAAAATTTACTCTTTAAATGTACCATCCTTCTCAAACTCTTTCGCGTAAGATAGACATAGGATCTATTCTTCTTTGCAAATAATAGTGTATGTAACACTATCTCATATATCCTTAAAAAACATGTGAACTAGGAAGGACCCATGGATCAAATATCTTCAAAAAATCTATGGAAACACTAAATGTTCTATCCTAAGTGGTTTTGTGGAACATGTTACTCACTAATCATGATGAGGGTGTTTTAACATGAGTCATGTGTTCATAGAATTACTTCACACAATGTGTGTATCTTCTTCCTGAATATAGGGTGGTTTGCAGTTACCTCTATTCTCGAAACAAGGTTTCGAAAACTCTCTATTTTTTCAAAAAACATGAGCTATATCACGATAGGCAGCACCCTCTCAAGTTGAGGGTCTTTAATATTTATAGGCAACAATTTTTTGCCTCATAGTGCCTTAAACTCCACATATTAATCCACATCGAGATCTCATTCAAAGATCTACTTCATATTTTGTGGATATAAATCACTAGTTGTTTGAGTATTTAAATGTATGAAAAAAATAATGGCATTTTACTCCATGGGTTCATGATGATTCTTTGCAGTGATCTCCTCTCATGCATGTGATCATTTCATGCTTTTCATTTTTGGAAGCTTAAACTCCTTATGAAACTTAATTTACAGTCTAAAAAATATAATATTTGATTAATCCTCATGCATGAAAGACAAAGATAGAATTCATGGAGTTAATTTTGGTTCAACATTGAACTACTCATCCTATCAGAAAGATCATAAAAGGGGGTCAAAGGTGATTAGTGGCGGTTAGGATAGTTCTACAGTGTACTAGAAATCCTCGAGGTGGATGAGGAAGAAGGTATAGGATACTTTAAAAAATACGATATGTAATTTATTAAATATATGGTTCAGAACAATTAGACGGTGGAGAATGTTTCAGTTTTTTTAAGAATAGATGAATAGTAACAATGTCATCCGATTCCCACATCAAAATGACCAAGCACCCACCTTTGGTATATCAGTTAACCACAATCATTAATGGTGAAAGATCTCCTCCCCCTATCGGTGTCACCCCATACTGCTTCTTACTACCACCGCCGTGCCACCCTACATGGTGGTTCTGCCACTGCTGCACCTTATACATAGGCACATGTGGGATTATTACCACCTCTTTATATCTTTGGGTAGGCCTAGGATGGGCTCCATCATCATGGTCAACCTTTGTGTACCACATGTGTTGAGGTCAGGCTTGGATTAGTCTTGCTTATGGTCTGGCCTAATTTTTTAGGTTAGGGACACCTTGAATACTTAGAAATAATATAAGTATTATGAATGAAATTATAATATTAATTCAACTAAAACCAATCAAAAAATTCCATTCCCTCAAAAAACTTTTCAAATATTCTTCATGAAAGGTATATATATATTTTACACAGAAATCATAAATCCCCTTCTCTTCATGAAAATTGATGATTTCATGGTCTTCAAATATCTTCTTCAAAAAAATAATACTCATTTATTTATTATTCAATATTATTTTATTCAAATAATATTACATGGACTTAAAATGGAATTCAAAAAATATGAATAGAATCTTAAAATATTCTTTAAAAAATAAATGCATCATTAAAATGAATATTTTCATGGCCTCCCCATTATCAAATATTGAAGATAATGTGAATTATTATAGTACAATAAGAACATGTCCTTGAACTAAAGAATAGTTCAACAATATTCTAATTTTTCAACCTAGAGAATTTCTCAAGCATGACATCCAACGCTACGAATCCATAAAAAATATCCTAGAATCATCACTACTCATCGAGAATTATCTTACCAAATAAAAACCAATGAGTCCATAAAATTTCTACAGGAATAATCACTTCAAGTATAAAGAATTTTCTTAGAAAATGAGATACAAGTAATCTATAACAATTATCTAAGCACCATCACCATCCTTCTTGAATATTTCTCAAACTCTTTCCATATTTTCAATACAAGATTAAACACTAATCATATAGGACATCACCATACATTGACTTTTGATTCCATCTTATATATTGACAAAAAACAACCATACTCATCATATATATATATATATAACATGGGCTAATCCCAATGACCATCATCAATCCTTGGGTCCATGAAATCAATTGACCATACTCGCTTCAACCAATTCTAGGGTGTGTCTGACCATGCCGTGATGATCGTGCATTCCAATCTAATAGACCCAAGTCTACCTGATATATATATATATATATATATATATATATATATATATATATATCAATTATCACATAGTTGTGGAATTATACAAGCAAGATCCATCCTAGTATACAGGATAAACCCTTAATACATATCTATGGCAGCCCCACTGATAGTTACACAAACCTCCTCTAAAAGAGTTTTCTCAGCCATGTATCACATACATCCCCTAAGATAGTTTTCTCATCCAAGTTCATATGCTCAAAAGTATCAAAAACCTCCCCTATGGGATTTTTCTTTTCTATTTGAATAACCCCACAAGTATCATGAAACACCACTATAGATCTTTCTTATCCAATGATAACACTGACCTCCCCTATAAGAATTTTCTTAGCTAGTATCCATGACCACCCTAAGGGAATTTTTCATACATAATAAGAGACCACACATATGGTAATTTTCCATTAATAAATAAAATACCACCCCTATGGTTGTTTTCTATAAATAATAATATACCCCCCCTTAATTCTTTTTCTATTTCATAAAAAAATCACCCCAAGGGTGTATACCATGTCCCATCATAAATAAAAGAAAGAACAAGGGTTGACTGAATGTATAAAAATATCATTACTATCCATACTAAAGAAAACCCTCTCACTAGGTTCAACATATCGCTCTGGTATGCATCAATTCCCCCTAGGTCTCATTATATCCAAAAAACCTCATAATGGTCCCACAATCCCAACTTTTCTTTCAGGTCAGCACCCACCACATGGGTGGTGACCTCAAGCCCACCCCCTTTCCAAAATAGTCTAGTCTGGGTTGAACACCCACCCATCCAGTTATATCATCAAGGTCCATTCACCTAGTTTACCTTATTTTCATGGGGGAAGGACACCCCTAGACAATATCACTAACCCTAAGTCTCAATAAAATCACTGGGTATTTCATGACCAACCCTTAGGCCATTCATCTTAGCTCGCCACTAACCTCTACCTAGAGGTGTCAAGGGCCTCCTATATTAGCGACACTTAGATTACTATAGTTTAATTTATTAAAATAATACCCTCACATGAGTATATGTATCTCATGGTAGACAACTAGTCGAGGGCTCAACCATCGGTGACTAAGGCATCAAAACAGTTCACAAGGTCCAACATGACCTTGGAACTTTGTTCATTCCAAGGGATTTCAATTTTAATATGTCAATTTATTTAATTATCAAAACAAACTAAATTGAACAACTTAACACCCTCAGTTGTGTGACCACACATTAATATAAATATAATTAAATGCATAAATCCATATGTCTAGTACAAATACCACCTATATCATTTAGAAGCCTAATCCTATTTTCATTCATCATTTGGATGCTGCAAATAAGAATTGCCCAAGCCCATTCATTCCCAGATCAAGCCTGATCTAACACATGATCCCATGTATCACCCCATGATATACAACTTAATTATATTATTCAATAGTTTTGGGAAGGGGGATAAATACAATGAAAATCCTACACTAATTCAATAGGGAAGTAATCTTCGAGAATCGAACCTGAGACCTCGCTGAGACCCTACAGGACCACTACCACTGAGCTGAACCCTGAGAGTAATGATACCAAAATTAATTAATTATAGAATTTATAATTAATTAATTAATTTAAATTAAACTCTTTATAAATTATGATAACTCATGATACCTTAATCGATTGTCGAAACTTCAAGCAATGGGGTTTCGACCACCCTCGAAACACCCCTAAATCTATGTCAAGAAAAATAACAACCTAAAACACACAAACTATAATTATTTTAATTAATTTTTTGTAAAAAAACCAAATAAAATTCATAGTGATGACATACCTTGTCAAATTTTTGAGAAATCGGGTGCAGACACTAATGCAAAAAAGGGGGTTTCATGTCATTTTTAGGTTTTTAATGTTGATTACATTGAAAAATTATTACAGGTGATGTTATAAAAAAGTTTTTAAAGTTGTTTTTATTAAAAACAACATAAAAAATGTGAAATATTTTACTATGGTTTTCCATCTCAGTTATAAGAAAACTTACATGGAAAAAAGTTTGTCACCTTAGTTTTTAGAAAAAACTGACATGATAAATTTATTATCACATCAATTTTAAAATAAACGTTATGATAATTTCCCTAAGATCCATCCTAGAAATTGGCCATAAAATGCCTATTTTTAGGTGGTTTTCTATGCCTGTTATTTGAAAACCGATGTGGAAAACCATTTATCACATCAATTTTTTAAAAACCCAATGTGATAAAGAATTTATCATGTCCATTTTTTAATAACTGATGAGATATTCAATTTTTCCCATCGGTTAAAAAATAAATGATGTAAAAAATATTTATTTTTTAAAATATATTAAAATATAATAACCATCCCAACAATATAAATGTAGTCCATAAACAAATAATCTACAATAGAAAACTAGAAAACAACATCACAAAATCAATGCATTTTAACTTTACAATTTGAAATTTAAACTTTACAATGTATATTAAAAATAAAATAAACCCCAACCAGAATCATGAAATGATCCCCTCATTACCTTTTTAAGTGTATTATATCTTATATAGTATAAGGGAGAAGGTCATAAAAAATATAAAAATTAAAAATAAATCTTTGAACATGTATTTTGAATATAATAAATGAAAAATTAAAGGAAAGGTTTATAACAAAATCCAACATTCTAGAATTTTATAACTATCCTGATTGTAATTATCTCAAACATAAATCTTAGAACACAATATCCATATTCCTTTACTCCTTAAATATGAAACTTATGTTTAAAAATAATTTTTTATTTCAAAATAAAATTTTAAGCACTTTCTTCCAAAATGTAGTAATTATAAATGAGATTTCACCTTTTCTTTAACATATATGATCTTTACTCTCTTCTTTCTTGTTATATATCTAAAATAATACCATTCCCTATTTGAAAATAATATGTATGAAATAATTTTAAATGTATTTATAATATATACACATATTCAAATATTTAAACTTACATGTTTAATACATTATTAAAATTATCTCACACATCACCATGTATAGAGCATATCTAGTAAAGTTTCTTCTCACTTATAAAAAAACACTAAACATCCAATGAACACTAATATACACAAAAATATAATTTCATTAGTTATTCATCTAATAGATATAACACTTTATAAAATATATGTTCCATTACTTTGAAGATAATGAAGCATCCAACACTAAATTTAATTATTTAGAATTCTTTCTACAATATAAACTATTCTTTTATTATCACTCATTTTCCTCGATATAGGTAAAATAAATTGTGGGTCCATAATTCCATATACTGATTTCATATCATGCTACAAATAAATTGTATAAAGATACCTAATAAAAAATATATAAGTATTAAGTTTAAATAAATTAAAATAACTAAAATATATATGATAATCAACTTAAATGGAAAATACTTTCATCATGTTGATTCCCAACTCATCTCAAGTTACACAATTTGTGATACCTTTATTTAAAATCATTATAGATATTACATGCCCATAGATGTTAGGATCCATTGGAATTTCATAAGCTTCCAATAAATTTTTTTAATATGTTGATAATCTATGAAGTCCAGAATAAGTTGTATCTAAATTCATAACAACCTTTAATTATTTTTGTCAATATAGTATGTATTTACCTTTATGTATTCATATAAAGAAATAGATAAATAGATAAATTTTAAAATGTTAATAAAAATGTAAAACCAGTATAAAATAAAGGATATAATATACATAGAACTCAATGATATTTTTTTGAACAATTATATATGTCCAAATTAAAAAATGACTGGTAATTTGTCCAAATATAGTGACCTCATTTGTAGGAAATGGTATTCTTTCAGATCTTACTACAATATCCTATATAGTGACCCTACACTTGTCAATCTATATCTATTGGTTATTTATAGTATCCAAAATATAATATATAATCCCATATGAAACAATATGATGACGGGGATCCTCAACATATAACTCATAATAAATGGGAAGATGTGGATTAGGTAGTGTAAGAGTTGGATAAGTAGGAGGAGGTAGAGGAGTGATATTTTTAGGAAAAGGTGGAGGAGTGGGATTAGTAGCCTAAAACTGTCTTTGCATGTATGAAAACATTGACTGTACCTAAGATCCAACCCTTTCATCCATTGTCTCACCCAAATCCCAAACATTAACTTCTAAATACTTTTTTATTTTATAAACACAATATATTGAAGAAGGTTTAGAACATCCAAACACTATTTTTATTGAGACACCTTCTGGAAATCCTCATATATGAAGCAAGTGTTTGGGATTTCCCAATACAGTAGCTAAAATATCCTTCCTACCCTCAGCTATGAAAGCTACTTGTGTGCTCTTCTACTCAAACGATTACTGTATAGAATATTTGAAAAAATTAGTAGTGAATCACAATATATAAATAATTTATTTAACTTAAATAACATAAATAAATTAAACAACATATTAAAATTCTATCATCTATAACCCTAAAATATTCAATAATATATTTTCCCTTTTTTATCATTTGGGACCTCTTTCATTTTTCATGTCTAGTTAGGGGAAGGAGGGTCAATATTTGTGGATCCTGAAGACCAGCTCTCTATTTTTAAAAATTTTCATCTATATTTTTTTCTTCCAATAATGTATACCATCCATGAGATAAAGTATGAGGGTATAAATTTTTGGATCGGACCTCCTAATGATATATCCTTCTTTGATTTAAATTAAGAATAAACAAATCATTAATATAAAAAATCTCTAAAAGATAACATCGCACTTACTAAAAATTCTTCTTATCATATAATTTGAACATACTTCTTCCATGTATCTTTATCTATAAATGGATATATATCACATGGATTTTGATGTTGTCTATCCCCAAAAATGAAATTTTATGTGAGGGTTGACTTAAAATCCCTCCACCTCCTACCATCCAATCCTAAATATTTCACCCCAATTCCTCTAGTATCAGGTATATCATATTCCATATGATAAGAAGGGAAAAAACCTATATTAGTAAAAAAAATATCATGTTAGGTAAAATAATAAAAAATGAGCTTACTAAAATTGTTTCTCATAATTGAGATAACATCACTTTTTCAACAGTTCTCCAATCTGAAATCAAATTAATAATTTTTCCTTTAGCTCGCACTATAGTAAAATTCATAAATTGTTTTAAAATTTGAACCTTAGGAATATCATTATTATCAAATTCAACTATTACCCTTTGCTATTGGCTATGGGAAACTGATAATTTTAGTAAATGTTTTCATCCATGTTTTCCAACCCTCAAAGTCTTCTCTCCCCCTATGGAAGTAGATGGTTCATATATAGGAGGATGAGGAGGCTCCTCAATAGGAGTATATGTATGTTTCTCCCCTGATGTATGTGTACGTTCCTCCCTAGAAGTTCATGGTGAATCAGATATTTCATCTTCCATTATCCTACAAATAAAAGTAACAAACAATTAATAAAAAAATATAAAAATCTAACTATTACATATAAAATTAAATAAAAAATAAAAAATGGTCAAACAAAAAGTAAAAAAAACAAAAAAAATTTTAATAATATTTGTTAAAGTAGTTAATTTTTTTTGAAAGCATTAAATAGAGATAAACTGACATAAATGAATGAAAGCAAATCCAAATGTTATATAAAAATTTGAATAATATTTTTAAAATGATACAAAAAAACAATACTAAACAAACCACTCTTTATTATATTAATTATAGCATCTCAAATGTAATACACCATTATGGAGTAGGGTTACTCCAAAAATGATGTATAAAAAGTAAAAATTATCAAATGTATTACACTATTTTATACACTAAAAATAACATTCTTTGAATATACTCTTTTATACATTTTTTTTATTTTTAAACATATTAAATTAAAATTAATTTTTTTTCCATAAAATCAACAAATAAAAAAGTAATGTAAGGTTAAATATAAGTTAAGTAAGGGTAAAATAAACAAAAATAAACAAATTTAAACAAAAAATTTAACTTATTAGTTATAATATGTTTTTTAATAAAAAAATAAAACTAATATATCAATTTTTTTTGAAACTTTAAAAAGTAAATAAGAAATAATTACGTTTTACCTATAATATTAGGAAATTACGAAAGTATTGTTTTCCCAACTTCCTTCCTCATGATCATTCCATATGGAACAAAACATGTCTACAACGTGGCCATCAATATTATTTATTAATATTTTTATAGAAGTAGGGATCTCATATAAATCAACATCTTTTCAAGTTTTTCATCACCAACATACTATTTATTTCCTTAAAAAACAATAGACCAATTCATATTGGATGGATGAAGAGCATAAAAAATTTGTTTTTCATGCGTTGAAAAGAGAAAGATCAACTATGTATTCTGATCTATTCAGATTAACTAGTGTCATACTGAATTCATTATGTCTAACAATATTGTTACTGATAACCCATTTTCATTTAAACATTGGAACTCAAAATTTAATGCAATAAACATCCCATATTTCTTAAATTACTTAGTAATATGCACTTGATGTGGTGATTTCGTTTTTTCCTTTGGCACATGAAATATGCATTGATTTTGTGAACACCAATACACTACTATTATGAACCACAATTTTATTATCATGATCTTCCATATGAAATG
The DNA here is from genome assembly GCA_963277665.1 of Viscum album. Classification (NCBI taxonomy): domain Eukaryota; kingdom Viridiplantae; phylum Streptophyta; class Magnoliopsida; order Santalales; family Viscaceae; genus Viscum; species Viscum album. Next base: position 1,258,756,867 of record OY728128.1, read on the forward strand.
TATATCCATTAACATCATCCTCAGACTACGTTACAAATTTATACTTGGATTTACTGCTAAACATATTAATGTTTTGATGCATATGATCTACCATTCATGGTATCTTTAAACCATGATTTTTTTCTATGATCATTCAAAATCCACATGTCTTTCTAACTTGGATAACATTATTTTAACACATTAATATGAAATGTTATATATGGATGAGCATCATTTATATTATTCAAGATGTATAAATATATCTGATTTATCTGTTAACCTATAAATGATTTTAATTTCAATCCAAATATCACATTTCCATCATAATTGACCCATTCATGGTGAGATATAGGAAAACTAATGTGCACCACTATAGAAAAGTAGTTTTTACAAAACTCTATAGCCTCCTCATAAATATACTTTAAAACAATGAAGGGTTTAGTTCAATATGCATTATTAACACATACCTTAAACATTTTCATATACCTTTCAAAATGATACATCTATCATATATATAAATATATGAAAATATTTATTTCTTTCACTAAATGAACCATTAAATGTATAATTATTTCAAAAAAAGATGAAGGAAAACACATTTCCAGTTGAAAAAGTATAGAAACAAAATCATTATCTAAATTTTTCAATGAATTCAAATAAATCACCTTGTTATAAATTAAATTAAAAAAATTACACACCCTTATGATATTCATTATGTCACAGGTGGGAAATATTCCTTACAATGAAATGGGTAGATGTTTTGGAAACATTATGTGACAATCATGAGATTTCATACTTATCAACTTCAAATATTTTAGTGTCACAAAATTCTTTACATTTAAAAAATAATCCTTTGACACATTGATACCATAAAAATAATAGAAAAAGATAATTTTATACCTCTTGGATAATGTATGATAATCCTATGGCAGTTATGTCTATCTTTCATTAGGAGTGGGTGATAACTCTAAATGCATTCCCATTGAGAGTAAGCCTAATATTTAATTCAACCCATATTTATTGTTTCATTTAATATCTAACAATTTTTCAATAAATATGTCATAGTTATTATTGTCCAAATGCATGATATATATAATATGGAAGTTCATAAAATATTGACTATTTCTTACAAATATTTATTCCATTAATTTATTTTTGTGTCTTTTTGAATATGAAATTAATGTTTTTCACTGTCTCAAAATACTAATCTTTGGAATTTTTTTAGGAAATATCAAATTTGTGTGAGCCATTTAATGTCTTTTTTAATATTATATAGAAGTGATCCATAGAAAAAACCTTCAATGGAGCATGTATATCATTTTTCTTCCATGTTAAATTTTACAATATGAAGCCTATTGGAGAAGCTTCATATACCTTATCATTTTATCCTGATAAATTTCAATATGTTAGGAATTCATTTATAGTGAACATAATTATTACTTGCAGTTAAAAATGTTCCATTTTATAAGAATCACACACTATAATAACTTCCTCCCATAAAAGTTTCAAATCATCAATTAATGGTGATAAGAAAAAATCAATATCGTTTCTAGGATGTTTTGGTCTAGAAATCATTAAACTCAACATGATATATTTCCACTTCATAAAAATTTTAGGAAATAAGTTGTCAATTACCAATAAAATAGACCATGAACTATGATTATAACTAAGTATTTGATATGGAATCATTCTATATATACATAGTCTAAGTTTGAGATTTCTAACTTCATTTATAAATGTAGAAAACTATTGATCAAATTTCTTCCACTATAAAAAATCAACAAGATAACCTAATTTTCCATCAGATATACTCGCATATTAATTCCATATTAACATTTTTTCATCTTTAATGTTTTAAATGAGGAATTATAGGAAGATACCAAATTTCCTTGGTAAGAGTCTCTATACCTACAAAACCAGACTTTGATTTTTCATTCAAGTTATACCACGATGTTTCACATTTAGGACACCGTGATAGACCATCAAATTCTTTACTATATAGAACATTGTCATCTGGGTATACATGTATCTTCTTGTACCCAAAAACCATCATGCATGATATTTTCTTTACATTATAATGTCAATATGGAAGATTTTTTTTCTTTAGGAAGCATGTCTTTCAACAGCTGTAGAAACTTTGTAAAAAACTTATCACTCCTTCAATTTTGACCTTCAAGTTAATCAATATTAACCCCAGTGATAAAACCATAATTTTTTTACAACCCAAAAATGATGGGTTTTTAACATCTCCATATATAAACTCAATTATCAGTTCTTCCCCAATTTCTTCTACTTCAATATCACGAATCATTCCTTCAATTTGATTAGACTTATCATTATGAAAATCATCATCATAAATAGATTTGGAATTATTCCTAGTATCACTATGAAAAATACATGGTCTGTAACTTAGATTAAAATCATGACAAATTAAATGGTCTTTTATTTCTATACTTTTGAACTTATTATAATTTAAACATTTCAAGAATAGATATAAAAACAAGTCATTATTTAGAACATTTCATTTAAAAAACTCTAAAAAAGCATTGATTCCTTCCTTATATTCATCAGTTGTTTATAGTGAACTAATCTAACTTCGAATAATTATTACCTATAACAAATATCATTATTTGAAAATAAGTTTTTATATTATGAAATTTAATTTCATATTTAATTTATAAATAACAATAAACAAATCATAATTTTTTTTCACAAATAGAATAAATACAACATATTTGATAAAAAAATATCAATTCAAACATATTTAATTACCATTATCTCATAAAAATCCACAGACCTTAATCTAAAAACAATCATTCATCAATTAAAAAATACCAAATATGTGTGAATCAATGAAACAAAAAATAAAAATAGAAAAGATAGAGTGACATCAATAGAAAATTGGAACTATAAATACAAATGAAAATACCTTGGATGTATGAAAAATTGAAATAATAAATACAAACTATAAAATAATATGGGAAGGAGACACCAAAGGGAAGAAGAAAAAAGTTTCAACCAACAATGGGTGGTAGTGGATAAAGGTGATGTATTCCAATTGAAATATATTCAAGTCCAATAGATAAAATAATGAAGAGATTCAAGGACAAATATCAAATAATTATGAGATTAGAGGCAAAAAATCAAATATAGAAGGGTTGGGGTTCACCATGTAGAGATAAAACTGACAAAATCCATGTGAAATAATGAAACACAAATGACTAGACCTGAAAAATTATGAAAATAATAACGGTTTTTCAGGTTGGTTATTTAACAACCAATGTGAAAAACATTAATGTTTCATTTTACACATTAGTTATTTAATAACCAATGTAAAAACTATGAATATTTTATTTTCCACATTGTTTATTTAATAATCGACATGGAAAATCATTTTTTTAACATTGGTTATAAAAAAATGACTTGAAAAATGTGTTGTGATAAATGAATTTTTTTTAATGAGATGGTGTTATGGGACATAAAATTCCCTAAAAGAATGGAATCCCTATCATTCTCGATCAATTCCTCCATGATCTAGTGGAATCAATATCAAATACATTACTGGAAGAAATTAAAAATGAAAACAAGAGGATAAGGTAAGCAACAAGGATCAATATAAGGTGATTATTACCTCAAAATCCTTAAAGACACATCCAAAATACCCCTCATTATAGGGTAACCAAGGGATAAAGAGAGGGGAACCTACCCTGCTCACGTGACCAAACATAAGAGGAGGGGGGTGGGGGGTGGGGGGAGGGGATACCCCCTAAAAACATAATTGGAAAAACAATAATTATACCTCTAAATATGTCCCACAAGCTAGATAGTATTAGTCTACTAGTTGGATGTTATAGAGCCACCGACTAGCTAGTGGTTTACTTTAGTCATGACTAAAATAACTACATCGACCTCTCCCAGGGATTTTCCTTTCCTATGATATGACTCCCGAGCCTCATTCCTCATCCAAAAACATGAAATTAAGACATAAAAACTCTAAAAATTTCATTTTAAATCCTTGTTATCAAAATGGTCCATCCACTAAACTCAAAAATTCAAATTCCCATAGTAAGTTTTCACACCTATATGAACATGAGGTATTAAAAAATCCCCACCACCACACTTCTCATCCCTAATATGTCCCAGTGGTCATCCAACTGAGCAACCCAACCTACCTTAGTCACTAATTCCCATTCAAATGGCTTCATTCCACCCTTTTATGCCAAACTCACCTCCAAAGAAAAATTTTAACTTAAGGAACTTAAATTTTCAAAACATGTTACTACACTTGAATTACCATTGAAACAATGAGATGATTCTTACCTGATTTGGTCTATTCTGATACACATAGGGAATCTTCATCCAATCAATCAGGGTGCTCAAGGTTCTCCCCACTATAAGAATTAACTCACAAAGGCCAATTCAAAGCCCCAATTCCTTACACCATCATAAATGTATATCAAAACATGATTCCAACATTATAATTACACACCTAGTGAAAATTTTAATTTTCCACACTCAACCATACACGTGAATTCTAGTTAGACACTGGCTCCAACCATGTTTCCAAATTCCAAAATGAAATGGACATGCCTCCACCATACAAACATAACATGAGCACACTGAATTTTCCTGAAAAATACCCAACCAAACCTTAAAATGAAGTAGTCATATATAAAATGACATTATTGGTGTGGTTGTTAATCCACCACATCTAATTACAAATGAAAATGAAAGTTGGACCTCCTCCAACCAACAATCCTCAAAATGCCAAACTCTAACCATCATAATGCTTATAAACTACTCGATTATGATACCTTTATCCCTAGAGGTATCCCATGATTTCATGAACATACAAAACAAAGAATAAACTTGACTTATAGTGAAATTACATGGTTAAAACCCCATTCATCCATATCTACCATCATTCTTTTCCATGCCATGAGCACACTATGATCAAATTGATTTATCCTGAGCTCGAGGACGATGATAAAAATTATTCCTAGATTACCTCCTAAATACACATTTGGTACTCCCCTAAGAAACCAAGATCATATAAAATTTAAATGTGCACCTACATTTGGTTCCATCATGACCATCCACTGAATGGTCCCACAAAATGTCGACCTTACCAACACGAGTGCCACACAAACATGGATGATGTGACACTCCCCACCATATGAGTACATAAATTGCCACTCCAATGAACCAAATTATCGATCAATATCAATCGCGCCCAATTATATACCAAAAATAATGACTAAACACAGAAATCTTAATCATTTCTAATTTACAACAATAAACATCAATGAACTACCCATTCCAAAATCCTAGAAATTTCATCCAAAGTATACATAAAAACTCAAATCATAATGAGGGTCACCACCCTCACACATCTACTAGTGCACTCCCCACAATATTAATTAACTTAAACTACTTTTCAAACACATTATCATTAAGATCCATCATTAAAACACATGTGTCGCTCTTTTTATACCACACTCACTAGTTCTAGTCCTAGACACCATGTCATTCATGAAACCATCATCATTGGAAGGGAAAAATTGATAGAACCATAAAAAATCCCAACCTACTAGGCCCACAAACAACCTATTAGATTTACTGATCCTTGGACCACCCATGGAAATCACTAATTTAAAATTCAACAGACACTGTGTTAAACGACATGCATTATCTCAGTCACAAGAAACATAATCGGCATTTTCTCATGCACCACTTGGTCATAAAACCTGAATCTTGTTCCCACGATCCATACCACATTGAAACTAGTCTCACACCCTTAACCATTGACCATGATCCATGTAATTTTAGTATCATCCACATTCTTGGCCACTATCCAATGACATACTAAATCCAAGAATATCTACCCACACTTTTAACATGCTCTTGAAGCACATCTAGAGTCAGTAGGATCTGTCACTTGAATGGTCCCACCCTTCAAACAACCTTGTTACCCAAGCACTAACAATCAAGGTACATAATTTAGAGAAAATATAAGGCAAAAACATGTCAAATTATAATCTCAATGGAACCTCCCATTCATCGATCCCAAATTTAAGAAACAACCAATGCTTCCTATCTCTGAAGAAAACACAAACTTGGGCTAACCCATCTCATGGGGTTTCTTTGTATTAAAAACCAGGCACAAACTAACTTAAAAAATGAGTTGCATTTTAAGGTAACTAGGTCCTCCCAACTTTCCCATAATTCTGAAATCCCCAAGGTCCATAGCAAAGAAACTCATATAAGGTCACTATTTATGAGATGTCTTTTATACCCCCTTCTCAAACAAAACACTACATAAAATTTTTATGACCACCAACTCACAGGTCCCATACATGTATAACTGATATCACATGAAAACATCATCAGTCCACTAGGAACCAATTTTTAATGAGCATCTACCTACGATACTTCTCCCTTGAGAATCATGATCTCATCAGTCATCATTTACATATCCAAAAACATCTTCCTAGACAATACATGTTGAGGAAACATAAAAATTAGGTTTGGTTAGATATAATTTCATTCCAAACTATATGGAAAAACACTATAGAGGTTGTTACCGACACTTTAAATAACTAAGACCCAGCTAATAAATTCCCACTAGGGGTTTCCCACTAAGGGAAAATGATTATTACTAACCTACTAAGGTCACTCTATGTCCCATACACCCAGGGAATTAATTTTCACCATCAATTAACATCTCACCATAGATCCAAATGACCTTACATAAAAAAACTATATGATTTTAATCTCATCTAAGTATAATTCCACTAATAAATTATATAGGAAAACACCATATGATATATTGTTAAAACTTTAAATATTCAGGTATCACATCAATAATGAAACCAAAATATTAGTCCTATATTTCATGTCAGTCCTACATGTTGATAATGATTCATGATAAGACTCTTACCTCCATGAGATAAGATACAACTTCAAAAACTCACTTTTTACCATTAATTAAGATCTAAAAATCAGTAAATAAAAAATAAAAACACCATGTGTGTCACACGAGGTAAAAATAATACCAATCATTGTATCAAAAACCAAGAAAATAAATCCTAATACACTAGTAACTTGGAATTCCTACCAGTATAGGTGATCAAGATTCTCTAACTCGATACCCATCACAGGCTCTGAGATATTTCTACGTATCTTGGTTACCAAATACCAATAGTAAGAAAAAAGATAATAAAACCTCTAATACCACTTTTTAATGTCCTGCTATCCCAAACCACTAATCAGGGCCCAAACTGACAATCACTATTGTACCTTAGGAATACCTTCCCACATGATAGAGGCTACCAACTAGAAGCTAGGGTCTAAGAGAGTATAGTGGGGAGACTATACCCCTATATCAGAGTGCACAATAATAAATAAATAACTAAAAATCATCCACTATAGTAAATAACCAGAATAAGTAAAAATAATTAACAAAACCCATAGGAATTAAATAGAATTCAGAATCATACAATCATATAGAATGAATGATCACCCACTGGTCTAACCAAATATATAGAAAATAAAAGAATATAAAAATGAAAACGAGGCTACCTCCTAACACTAAGCCTTACCTCATCCCAAACTCTTGATTCTAACTGACCTATCTCAATAAATCATGAAAATATCAGGCCTCAGCCTAACCTATTCCTATAATAAGTGCTAATATTCTTAGGTACCCAAGTTATATGGCTCCCTGAGTAGGTTGTTAGTACAAAACTCATTAAGGAACCACTAAAACAGTCCCAAAAAATAATTGAAAATACAATGATATGTTCATGTGACATGATCAAAATAAATAAATAAAATACCTAAATAAATAAATAAAAACACCATCAATACCTACTTTGGCCTAATGCTGGAATGTATCTGAGAACATCCTGGGGACTATGATAACCAAAATGTCACAACTTACCCAAGGGAATATATATATATATATATAACTCGATTCCAACCTAATAACCATCATCGATCCTTAGGTCTATGACCTTGGTTGACTATACCTACTTCGAGCAGTGCCAAGGTATCTCTAAGAACATTACGATGCTCATGCATCCCAATCTGACAAACACAGTTCTCCTTGGTACGTATATCAAGTATCATATACCTATGTAATTCTCCTAGAATGATCTATCATACTGTATAGAATCAATCCCATCTCTATATCCATGGAATCCCCACTGATAGTAATACAAACCTCCCCTATGAGTGTTTTCTCAGTTAGGTCTCATAGACCTCCCCTATAAGTTTGTTATTATCTAAGGTAATAATCCCACAAGTATCATGGACCTCCCCTACAATATTTTTATTATCCAATAATAATAGAGACATCCCTATATGATTTTTCTAAGAAATTATCCAAGACCACCTGGAGAGAATTTTCTGTACATAATGTGAGACCTCCATTATAGGGGTTTTACATGAATAAATAAAAGACCACCCATATGGGTAATTTCCATACATAATAAGATACCACCCTGATAGGAATTTTCCATTTCATAAAAAAACTGTCTTAAGGACCTATACCAAGTCCCATCATAATCAAAAGAAAGAAAAATAGTTGGTTGAATACCTAAACCCTTCATCAATATCCATACCCAAGAACACCCTCTGACTAGGGTCAACATGCAACCAGGGTACCTACCAGGGTCCCCTAGGTTTCATTAAAACCCAAATACATTATAAGGGTTACATAATCCCAATTTGTCTCTCAGGATAGCACCCGTCATAAGGGTGATGGCCTCAATCTCATACCCTTTCCAAAATACTATAGGTTGGACCAAAAACCCAACCTATTCATTCATCTTGTAAAGGTCCACTCACCCTATTCACTATATCCTCATGGGGTAAGGACACCCCTCATCCATTAGACTAGTCTAAAGGAACAAGGGTATTACTAGCTCTCACATGGCCAACCCCTAGGCCATTCATCTCAGCACATCACTAACCTCCACATGGAGGTGTCTAAAGGATCCTATACTAGGGACACTAAAATTACTCTAACTCAATTTGTTAAACTAGTCCCATCATAGGGGTATAAGTATATAAATGAAGATAGCATGTTGAGGCCTTGAACATTGAAGACCAAGGTTTCAAGCCAATGCACAAGGTTTAATGTGGCCTTGGCATTTTTCTCATTCCACGAGATTTAATTTTAAATTAAAAAATTTATTTAATAATAATAAAAAAACTAAATTTAAAAAGTCAACACCCTCAGTGGTGTTATATCACATCCATATGCATATAAAAAAATGAAAAAAATATATAGGGCTAGTATAAGAACCACCTACCTTATTTAAAATATTAATCATTTTTTAATTCTTCATCTGATTATTACTACCAAGACTCACTCAAGGTTGTTATTTCCCAAATCAGTCCTGGAAAAACACCTGATACCCCATCTCAACCTATGGTATCCAACTTAATTAATTATATCATTTATAATTAATTAAATAATTCAAATTAAACTCAACACAAAGTCTAATAAATCACTAGGCCTTCATCTCCCATCAAAACTTCAAGCAATAAGGTGTTAACTACCCCTGATACACCCATAAACCTATACCAAGACAAAACCCCAACCCATGACACCAAAAAATAATCAATTTAATTAAATTTTAGAAACAAATAAGAAAATTTAGAACCATTACATACCTTTTTGAATTTACGTGCAGTTGAGTGCAGATGGAATTATAGGACATCCTCTTCCCAAGTAGAGTGGAAGCCCTATCATGCTCATACGATTCCACCATAATCTGGTGGAATCTATATCAAAACCCTAGATAAAGTAAATGAAAAATTAAAATGAGAGGACAATAGAAGGCATATATATCTGAATAGGGAGAGACTAACCTCAAAATGTTATAAATACACATCCAAAACACACCTCATTGGAGGGAACCAAGGGAGGAAGAGAGGGGGATCAACCCTACTTGCATGACCAAATAGAAGGGGGGTACCCCCTAAAAACATGATGATAGTATAACAATAATTCCACTCCTAAAAACACCCCACCATCCAACTGATGGTCCACCATCCATCCACTATAGAGTCACCAAATAGCTGATGATTTATTGCAGTATTGACTACAACAACAACCCCAACCACTCTTAGGGATTTTTCTTGCCCTCAGGATACCTCTTGAGCCTCCTTCTTCACCAAAAGAAATAAAATTGATATAACCCAAATCCTTAAATTTCATTACAAATCCTAATTCTCAAAATGACCCATCTACTAAACTCAAAAACTCAAATTCCCATCGGATTTTTTTATACCTGTATAGACACAGGGTATTATAAAAACAAAATGTTATTGGTTTTAAAAACTAAAAGCATAAAACATATGTTTTTAAATTTTATTTTAAACTATCATGAATTGGATATTTTATATAAAGGTAAAACATTAGGGTGTAGTTTCTTTTATAATACCCACTTGTATTTTTCATCAAGCCTATTTTTATTTTGGGTTTTAGTTATGATTTTTGTATCTCCTAGAGAAGTTGTGGATTTTTGGTTGGATAGTGACCTAAGGAGTTATATAGAGATATGTTTTCATATATTTATGTTTTTTTTTGTTTCTTGTTGTTTCTAGTTTTTCCAAGGGAACATTTCTTAAAGAGATATTGTTTCCATATTAATGTTTTCATTTATAGATAAGTTGATTAATTATCTATCTTGTGTTATTTATCCCTATTTGTTTGTTATTTATATATGATGTTACACATAGAACATTGATGTATGGAGTGGTTATGATGAACTTTTGAGAGTAATTGATATGTTTATATACTTATATGGTGGAATATTTCCCATTTGAGTATACGATTATTTCATTGGATATTTTAAATATCCAATGGTGATTGGGAACACCCTTAGAGCCTTGAGATGGACCAGATTGAGTGTTTGAAATATGGATGACTCAGGTGGGTTTGTGAATTTTTTTAGAGAACCTTTTTTATTTAGGAAGTAAAGGTATATTGGAGATATGACTATTGGTACCTTGGGTGTATGTATGAAGAAGTGTTTAGACAATACATTTATGTTTTCATTTATTTATTATATTTTCTGAAGTTTTTTGATGCTTCTTTAGTTTCCTTAAATTTGTGTGAGTTGGTTGAATGCTTTTTATTTTGGGGGATGGCATCAGGAGTTTTTAAACTAGTGGCACCTGGAGAGCTTGTAGGGATTGGTAAACCATGAAAAGTTCAAGTATGTGGTTCAAAGTGACTCTCATTAGTAGTTTCATATTTGTAACATGGCCCACTAATCCATGGGGCTGGAATATATGCAACTACTAACCCCCATTGAATTTTGTGTTGAACTTCATTTGTTTTCACTCTATTTATTTTATTGTGATACATTTATTTTTTAGGTAAAAATATTTTTTTTATCAAATATATAAATGATTTTCCCTAAATTAATTTAAGGTTAAAATTGGTGTTTGGATTCCCAATTAAATGGTTATGATAAAATGGGTTTTTAGAATAATTTTTTCTGATTTCCTCCCATATTAAAAGATGGTATGGGTGTTTTTAAATGCTATTAAAAATACTTTTAAGTGGGGATGTGGTTTCAATGGTGGAAGCTGATATTTGTAAAGTAAACCAAGGGTTCTTTGAAATAAAATGAAAAAATATTTATGTGAATATTAGCTTGGAAATGTTTTCAAAGTAGTGTGGGTAGATTTTATTTGATGTTTGATCTTATTCAATATCATCATATTTAGATTTATAAAATATTGATACTGAGATTTTTTTTTGTGTTGTTAATCTTTAGAGTAAGGCCCCACCAAGTTTTAATGGATTCATAAGGTGAAGAAAAGGGTGGTTACCCACATGTAAAACCCTTAGTTGATCAACCCATATATTTCCTTCTAGAATTCCAGAAGTTTAACCCTATAATTTTATGTTTATCTAAATCTTTCTAAATTAAAATAATGGTATAAAAACAATGAGATGATATTAGGAATTCTTAAGTTACCCTGAGTCTTTAAAGATCAAGTTCACTACCATTATTCTTGAGGGTCTTAGTTGGAAGTGGTGGAAGTATATTGTTAGGACTAAGCTATGAGATGAACTTTCTTGGAATATTTTTAAATAATAATTAATCTTATAGTATTTCTAAAAGGCCTTGAAAGTGGATAAGGTGATGGAGTTATACTACCTTAAATAGGGAAATCAATCAGTTTTATAGAATGTTTTACATTTCATTGTCCTAGTCAGCTATCTTCTAGAGTTGTACTTGAATGATTTTCTAAAGGCATGGTATTCTGAAAGTGGTTTTCATCCATATCATCAATTGAGGGTGTTGGGGTTTAGTTTGACCTATTATTTGGAAGTGGTGATATAGGTGGTTTAGATTGAGGTAATTTTAGTAGGATTTATTGGGGAAAACACTTCTTCCTCTATTCATAGGAGAGGTAAAAAGAGATCTTGTAAAGAAAATGAGTAGTAATCAGAGTATGAGAAGGAAGGTTATGGTATCAAGAGTCTTTCTAGTATCTCATTGATTTTTATAGAGTTTAGAAACTAGTGTGCTATTAATGTGTAAATAAATGTTTTAAGAAACATTTGTGTTAGAGTAATAAAAATACCTACCATTCTTGTGGTTGTTTGGATCATCTATAAAGGTTTTGTAAGGGAGTTTTTTAGAAATAGAGTGGCATTAGATCCACCCTTCAAAGGATTCCATAATTTAATTTTTAGTACCTGTTTATGATTTATATCTTGTTTAAGGTATTAATTATTCTTTTTTTTATTTTACAATATATGTGGAATATTTATCCTTTATTTATGGAAATTATGAAATGTATGTGGTTGTTGTTAGAGGATTATTTTTTCAATTATTTGTACCTTAGTAGGATTAAAATTTTACAGGGAGACCACTATGGTTGATCATATTTGTTGATAGTTTCTTGTTTCCATGTTCTGTGTAAATATTTTAATGGGGTGAATTTTTAGTTAGTTGACTCTTAATATTTTTTAGAAATCCAGTTTAGAGTCATTTATATTTTTTTGTGTAATGATGTTGAGAACTTGAATCAAGATCAACGATTATGGGGGTGATATTTTGGGTCCTTTAAAAGATAAATGTGATTCATTTCAATTAGAATATTTGGATTTGTCTTAGTGGTGGTCTTGGTGTTCCTTGGTTTTGAGGATAAATTCATGTTTGAGGAAGTTGAACCTCCTATTTTCCTTAAAAAAACAGAATCCACTCTTAATAGATACTTCATAGGGGATGGAAGTGGAATATTGGGGAGGTTATAACCCCCATGTCACTTTTATCATCTATATTAAATTAATTTTGGGTAATTTTAATATTTTTTGATGTTTCTAACATTTTTAGGTGTTTTCTAGGTGTTTCAGGGAGTTGATGATGGAAATAGACCACACTGTAGTCCAGGAAGACCACACCACATCCTGATTCCTTGAATTTAGAAAATTTAATGGGTAAAGGGTGGCTAGGATAGGGGGAAGGGGTTTCACCATATTGGGTGCTCTGTATGGGTGCTGAATAAGGGTTAGGGAAGAAGGATAAATTGTAGGGATAAAGCTGTTCCATGGAGGGAGTTGAGTAATGGTAGGTTTGGAGTTATATAAAGGTATATTTGGAGTTTCATAAGGGCAATGTGTAAATGTATAAGGGTGCTGCATAAGGGTTAGGAAGGTCCTCTATAAAACAATATAGGATTCCACTCCATTGTCTCCCCTTACAACCAATTAACCACAATACAGTAGGCACCACTATACCATGGTAGTTTTGGCATGGATGGACCACATCACAACCCTTAGGACACAATGTGGTGGTGATTTTAGAGGGAGAGAAGGAGGAAAACATAGAATTAAGGCTACACTGTGATGTTACAGGGGCTTGGGAGCAATGGAACTACCAATTAGGGAACCTCCAAGTTATATTCTAGAGGTCCATGTTGTCGAGGTTCTTGAGAAGGGGGTACTATATCATAGCTATTAGGGCTATGACATGGTTTGTGTTTTCTATGTTTTTTAAGTTTCTTTTACACTTTTTACCTATTTTAATTTATTTATTTTGGGGGTCCTTTTTTAATATCATTTAACTTCTTTTACCTCATGGCATGTGACCATTCCATCCTCTCCTCCACCTTAGTGATTTCTTATATTTTCTTCAAGTTTGAGACTGATTTCTCTAGGTAAATTCATTAGGACCACTTCCTTTTATATTTTTCTCCCTTATCTTTCTTATTATTTACCTAATAAGGTCTAAGTGACCTATTATTTATTCTCACCCAAAATTTAATTGATAGTTTTATCTTTCTAGGGTTTAGGTTGGATTTTAAGGGTTCTTAGTGTCTTGTTATGGTGTATAAATGTCACAATTTATGAAAGAAATAATATTAAGGTAGGTTTCTCCAAATATCAGAATTTAAATATTATAATCATGATTTATTTTCCATTCAAAATCATGTTTTCGATATCAAATGAAAATATTAAATGTGTTTGAGTATTTTTTAGGAGGAAAGATAAGTTTTTACTTGATTTTCATTGGATGTAAAGGGTTTTACAAATTTAACATATAATATAATTATTTTTAAACTCAACCACATACAGCAATTGTTTCAAAAAATTCCTAAATGGCCTTTACAAATGAATTTTAAAATTTCAATAGGTGATTCAATCTTCAAATTTTCTTGTAAATGACTACTTGAATTTCAAAAGGTCTTCTTGAATCTATAAAAGGTGTTATAATTTTTTAGTTTTTTTAAATATTTCTCAATGGATTTGGTTTGTTTCCATTTTTTTGAAATGTTTGTTTCCAATGGTTATATTTCTAAAAGATAGATCTGGTATGGATTTTGGTTCGTTCAGAAGGTGATTCGACGATGGCAAGGTTGTTTGTGTCTTCGGTGTTCATGGTCTGTAGCTTCAGTGGGAAGATTGCTGGTGATCCTTTCCAACAGTGGTGTTTTTTAGTTTAATATAGTGATTTTTCTGTCGAGGGCATTGATCGAGGTGGACCACTGCTAGAGATTTGGTGAATTGAGGCGGTTCGATGGTGATTGGTCCAAGGCACGTTGTTTTGAACTTCAAATGTGGTTATTGTGGCTCTCTTTTGAATTTCAAATTTGGGTTGTGATGGTGTGATGGATGAACAACTTGAATGTGAGGTTCCCACTTATCTATAAAGTGGACTCTTAGAAAATACCCAAAAAATGGATTTGGAGGTAATTTTTAAAGTGTGATGTTAGGGCTTATTCAACACGTTATAAATAAAGGTATATTTTTGAAAGAAATCATTGGAACTTCCAATTTATTAGTTCATTTTATATTGGATGGAATTATCCCCAACATGAAATAAGTTTTTTATATTTATTTTTTAATTAAACTAAGAATGATCTATGGGGGATTCTGTAACACCCCAATATTTCATAGTAAGTTATTTTCTTTAAAGTAATTCAATAGCTTGTGCTACACGCAACACCGAGTTTGAGTGCACCATAACTTACCAAACTAGCTGTTCAAAAAGCGGTTATGAATAATATTAACTGAATTTTTAATTTTATATACTCCATATAATTTTAACATGCATATTATGTGTTTCTTAGACATAATATAAGAACAAATTCAATTTTTTAGATAAAAGAATTATTTTTCAAAAAATTCTATTTTACCGCCATTTAATGGCGAACCCTTTTTAAATATAATATTTGACACTTTTATATATTAAATCTGAAAAAATAAACTTCTTATTTATAAGTGGGACATAAAAATTTAGTTGGGATAAATTTTCGGTGCTTTTCTAATAACTTTCATATTTTGATGAATAGTGAAAAATACTAAATTTAAATTGAAAATAACTTTTTTAATCAAGATAATTTATAGTGATAAATTATACATTTGAATGGGTTTGAATTATAATTAGATTATAGTTTTATCATTTAATCCAATATTGGTCATTAGAAGTAATTTTACATTTAAATTGGACATAAACACTTATCAATCTTTTAATAGTTTTTACTTCTTAAAAACCCACTTTCTTGTTTTGACAATGGGAATTATTATTTTTTAAATTAATTAATACAACTTTTATGGTTTTCATTTGGTAAAATATAAATTATTTTTGAATTTGGAATATCAAAATTATCTTTGAGTGAATTTTTGGTATTTGTCTAAAAACTTTCAATTTTTGATGAATAGTGAAAAACACTGTGTTATTGTTTGAAGCCGAATTTTTATTTAAATAATTATTTTAAATTTAAATTTATTTTAAAGTAAAAATAAATACATAATACATATATTAGTACAATTTAATTCATTGAAGTCATTTTATAATAATATTAGATATATAAAATTTTATTGAACTTTTTACTGTTATTTACCCACCTTCTAGGAACATTTTCAAATTTGCATAAAACACAATTTTACCACTTCTGTGAATTAAATTTCAAAAATTCAAGAGACACAGTTTAAATTATTAAGTAAAATGTGGTTCAATATGATGAAAATATTTTTTGGTGAATAGTAACTTTTGAATCTTATTTACCACGGTTAAAAATATATAGGGTAAGTAAAGGTAAAAATGATATTATAATTACCCCAAAACATGTCCTAATTATATTGGATTAGTGTATTTATACCAAAATAAACCTTATGAATAAAATATGATCCTTTTTGATCCACTTGGATTAGATTAGAACATTTATTATTATTTTATTTAAAGAAGAGTTAAAAGTGTTATATTCAAGGTTTTTTGACTTTCACAAAAACCAAATACTAAATAGTGTCAAAATTGACATAAATAAGTTTTTAAAACAAATACTATATTATTAAATGATATAAAATTTCTAAAAATACAAGGTTAGTCCAAAGGACTTATATAATGATAAATATGCCATTAATGAACCACTTGAGGTTCTATTGGCATTTAATAGTAAGTTTATTGACCATGTAATATAAAAATTCAAGAAGACATGGTAAAAGTTAAACTATTTAACTAAGAGTTAAATCTAAAAGATAAAGTTAATATGTTGAACTAAATTTATATAAAACCTATTGTTTGAGAATATTTCAAACCATCCCCACATTAACCTCAAAATAAATCTATTTGGAGCCATTATAAACTGAAAATGATTTTATAATAAAATAATATTTCAATCTTTTCTTAAAGAAACCCTCACCTCTCTTATAAAAGGGTACTTCCCCTTCTCTCAAATTCACATTGCCAAAGCCTTTTGGCTCGGCCAAAACCTACTCAAATATCCTCCAAACTACCCTAATTTTAACCTAGAGGCCTTACTTTGATCAGAAATTCAACCTAAGAATCCCTTTTGATCAAATCAAAAGGAAGCACCCGAAGAATAGGTAATAATTTCACCACCTCTTTCAATGTTCTTTTCTTCTTACACTTCCTCTTTATTTGTTGTTCCATAACAAAAAAATAACTCCAGTACCTTATAAATATTTTGATGTTATTATAAATATGGTACAACCAGATTCATTATTCTAACCATCCAATGAATGACAAAGTCACCATACGTGCATACGTACGGCTTACCGTCTCCACATCGTGGTGTAGTTTGTTATTCAACACTTCATTATTTGGATGGGTATAATAATGAATATAATTTATGTTAATAATAAATATAACATGTTAATTATTATTTATGTATGATATACCATCCAATTACATACTATTTCACCATCAATAGAATGATATTATCGCTCCTACGTATGTACGGATTACCGTCTCCACGAACGCGATGAGATTCATTTCCCATCGTAACCATTCAAGAATAATTTTAATTTTATGATTTAAAATAATTTTTAATAACTTAATATAATTATGTATATGAATAAAATACATACTATCCATAAAAAAACATGACTTATGTAACAAAACATATAAAGGAAAACGAACCAGTTAACACCCGAAACAATGATACTACTAAAATATTATTAACAAAGCAATATTAGAAGATCATACATGATATCATATTTATGTATGTGGTTATTTTATAATTTAATAAAACTGATTTAAATATTATACAGGAGGTTAACGTACCCTATACTATGGAAAAGTACAAGGTAATGAAGCTTTCATCCCACTTTTTATTTCCGTGAGATTCATGCTATATTTGTGACTATTTCCTTTTCTGTGGCATATGTACTGACCAAGATTGTATTATTTGTATAATATACTTTAATTTATGGGAATTTACATCTTCATTTTATGATACTTATTTCATGGAGTGTATACTTTTTAAGTTACCAAATTGGTAAGGGAACTTCTAATTTCAATTTTAACTCATTGGGTTTTACACACACTTCATTGATTATTTTACTCCAAGATTATGCATGAAATACCTATTTATTTATTTATGTAGTAATTTACACCCCATTTGTGTGGATATACTTATAATAAACATAATAACTCCATTTATAAATTCTTAATTCATTGATATGAACTTTATAAGGGTAATCTTAACTCAATTTCCATTCATTGAGTTAAACATCCAAGTCATTGGTTTTGTTTTTACAAGAATATGTGTGAATTTAATATGATTTATTTAAACTAAATATCAAATCATATTGAATGTATTTATATTTTTTACACATAATTATGTCATTTATTTATCCTTAATTTAAAGATACGATCTTTATAAGGTATTTCATCTCAATTTACATTCCATTGAGACTTTGTTGTTATGCACCAATTCACTTTTATATGGTGCACATATTGTTCTTTGACATATTATATCATTAATCCCTTTATTATCAAGATATTATAAAGTTTTAATTAATTTTATTCCTCAATTATTTGTAATCAAGAATCTTTCATTTGGTTAGGAACTCTTTAACTAAAATATCATTTTAAATGTTTTAAAGATTTATTATTATAAATCTTTCTCATTAATGTCCATGTTTTAAAAATATTTTTAAGGATTTATTTATATGGAAATTAATGTTTTAAAATTAAAATTTCTTTCAAAAGTTTCAAATTTTTATGGGACACTTTTATTCAAAAATATCTTCTAAATGACTTCTTTGATACATAGTGCAACTTTTAAATGTTTTCAAGAAAAAAAAGGATATTTCTCCCAAATAGTTTTACTAATTATTTTCCTCTATGTCAATATCCTTCATTGTATTTTATTCTTTATTGAGGTTTATATATTATAATAAAATATTCCATATTGTATTTTATGAGTTACGTTTGACTGTGGATGTGATATTTTTATTTCATTCATGGTTTTTTGTTAAATTATTGACATTTCGTATGCTAGTTTTAATACGAATGTTTAGATTATATTTCACACTTTTCATATGAGGAATGAATTGGACTTAGTAATTGACAGGCGGGGCCTCCTATAGCCCCTCAATGCATTGATAGGTCTCATGATACAAACTAGTGTCTTGGCACAATCCCTTTACAAAATCTTTTTTTGTAGTCTTGGCATGAGGCCTTGACTATGTGGTTATGATGTCTGAAATTATGCATTCTATCATTATAAAATTATCTATTGATATTAAATTTGATTATTCGACTAGTAGAATATCCATGTGAATAATTAAATGACATTATTTGATTTATATTTTCCATATTATACTTAAGTTTTAGTTTAAAAGACTTATTTTAGTCTTATACATTGCCCTAAATGTTTATGCTTATTAATGAAAGTTTACACTATATAGTTATCCTTAATGAGCATCTGAGATGACCCCTTTATTATGTTTTATTTTTCCCAATATTTCAAGAAGTATATTATGTTTGAACTGTAGGGATAGGCTAAGGGTTATGAGTGTGTTAAAAGGAGACACAATGTTGTTGTTTTTTTATTTCATGATGTAATGTAAAACTTATGTATGTATCTAGTACTTCCAAGGATAATAAACTAACCAGTCTTTCAAAAATTGATCTCTTGTGATCATTCCAATGTTATGTAATTATTCACTGACTCTGGGTAACTAGGGTTGAGGTGTTGCAGATTATTAGGGCTGATTTTGTGTGTATTATTCACATTTTATACTCTTTATGGATACTTATGTTTATATCATTATTCATTAAGATTTATTGGATCAAATACATTTCATTTCACCATGGTATAGTAAGAGTACCTATAAGGATGTATTGGGACACATTCTACACTATTTTAGGATTATGATTTAGTTAGTAACCCTTAATATAGTGTTTAATCTTCTTTGGGAGTTTTCCCCTTGGTTGGGCCATGTTGGGAAATACCGAGTGTTAGGGAAGTTTGATTGCATTAGGGGAACCGATGGTATGCATCATGTTTTTAGTATTATTCTATATGTTCTCCTGAGATCCTAGGTAATACCATAATATTTGGTACTCAGTTATTTTATATTGGTTACATTTATTTTATTTTTATGATAATATTCTATCTATTATTTCATGTTTCCCTTTATTGTTTTTGGGACCTTTATTATAATGATTAATTCATGTTACCATTATACCACTATTTTTAAAAGAATTATAAAATTCTATTTATCTAATGATTTAAAATTTTAAAATGGTTTGGGATTTTTATGACCAATCTTTAGATGCCAACCTCATTTTTTTAAACTCTAGGTTTTAAATGAAATAGTTTAAAGGAAAAGAGAAATAGATTATTCTTGGTTTTAAAAACTAAAACCATAAAAAAATATATTTTTAAAACACATTTTAAACAAGAATGAATTTCATAATTTAATTGAAGTTAATTCATTGGTGTGTGGTTTCTTTTGGAATACCTATTGGGAATTTTTCTCACGCCTATTTATATTTCAGGGTCTTGTTCATATTTTGGTCACTTAAGCAGTGGTTGTGGATTTATGGCTAGTGGGTGACCTAAAGATTCAATTTAGATATGGTTGGATATATTTAGTTTTTTTGTTTCTTATTATAGATATTTCAGCTAAGTCAAACTTTATGGTAGAGATCTTAGTTTCAAATTGATTTTTTATTTCTTGGATGAATTGATTCCTTATCTGTCTTGTTTTCTTTAGCTTTATTTGTCTATAATTTACATATGATACTATACATGGAACTCTGATGTACAATATTGTTATGGTGAACTTCTAAGGGGAATTTCAATGTTTATGTGCTTATAGGGAGGAAAATTTACCATCCAAGTATGATTTTATTCCCTAGGAACTTTTAGTTATCCCATGGGGATTCAGAACACCCTTTGGGCCTTTCTACATGCCATCTTAGATTTATGGTGGATTGATGACTTAAGTGGGTTTATGAAATGATTTGAGTCATTTATTTTGACCCTATTTAATGAGTAAATAAAATGATTTATCTCTAATGAGTAATTTTCTATGATTAACCTAATGAAGATAATAATCTAGAATTAAATAATTATATGTGGATTTCATTTCATGTGTTTAAGTTATTCTACATTCTATTTTCATGTGAAATTTTTTATATTTAATGAAATACTTTTAATTTGAGTATTTGTTATTCTTATATATTTTCCGTGACTACATTGATTAAAGAACTTAATTATGGTTGATATAGAGAATATTTTAATATATTTCACTTTAAATTTTGATGTTTCAAATCCCACTAAATTGTTAATTTGATGTTAGTTGTCACATATTTTAATTAAAGGAATAATTTTAATTGAATTGTAAACATGGAATATTTATTTATTTATAAGTGTTTCATTCATATTTTTTATTAGTTGATAAACTCATTTTTAAGTGATGATTTAATTGGAATTTGTAATTTGAGTATGAATTTCTAGATTGTAGGTAAAATCGAGTTTTCCATTTCAAGTGAACTCTAGTATTTTTATCATAAAAATTTCAATGTGAAAAATTAAAATTTTATTTTTTTAAAAAAAATCAATAAATCACGTGATATATATTTTATTTGAATAACATGA
Organism: Viscum album; assembly: GCA_963277665.1. Classification (NCBI taxonomy): domain Eukaryota; kingdom Viridiplantae; phylum Streptophyta; class Magnoliopsida; order Santalales; family Viscaceae; genus Viscum; species Viscum album. The sequence goes on from OY728128.1 coordinate 1,258,778,740, forward strand.
ACTAGATCACACTTTTTCATAGAGACAATGGTCTCAAAAGTCAATGTTATACTGGATTCTTTAATTTTAATATTACTTCAATGTTTGAACCATAAAATTTATATCTATACTCATATTAGAATAATATTTTGGCAGAATTTAGGGGCTTATTTTCAAAAATTTCATTTAAATGATACCGCATATAGCTTAGTCATTTGGAGGGTGAACCACATGTCTCAAAAATAGGTATTTACTTTGACTAAAATTTTAACTTTCCTTTTTTTATTTTTTATAACCCTAGACCCCATTTACTATATATATATATATGTATTATTTAACTTTAGTGGGAGAGGTTTGTTTTTTCATTATGATTTCAAGGGGATAATGGGAGCTTATTTTATACTATATTTTTTCATCATTTATCTATTTTAATGTAATTCCTGCACTTCTTGTTTTCATAAAAAACTATTTCAGTTCTCGATCGCCCTCCCACTCTATCATTATCTTTACTGTGATCTCAAATACTCATGATAATGAGTAACTTAAACAATGAATATACTAGGGGATGAATTCTATTTTGAACCCAAGTATTTGCACATTACTGTTTAATGTTTCTTATTTAATTTGGGTTATACCGAGGATGATGAGTAGTAGAGAAAGGTGATTATGAATCCTTACTACATTTTTATTGGGTATAAATTATTCTTCTTAATTTTCCCCTCCCTTCCATGATCACTAAGGAATATGATGTATCATTGGTTACTTAGTGCAGAATGGGTGTAATTTCATATCAAGAATTTGATTTAGAGGGTCCTCTAAATTGAGAAACCCTCTAACTTACTCGCCATAGAGGATGTGGATGTGTAATATACTTGGATATCATTGATAAAACTATATATTCCCAATTGGGGAAGAATATTATGATCAAACATATGATTAAGTGTATACATTAACTATGTTTAAAACTATCCATGAGACAAGGAAGGTTAACTCAGAATGATTCCATTTTGAGTGTTTCCTTTCATACTAACTTCACTCATCCTGTCTTTATTTTCATATTCATCCTTATTTCATGCATTTAATTCCATATTCTGAACCCCATATTTTTATTAATTTATTTAAATATAAAAAAATAAAAAAAATCTAATAAAGTGTTTAAAAGTAGTGAGTGATTTAATTCACAAAATCCTAAAGAAAGATCACCCTGGTCAGCCACTACGTTGCATTAGAAAAAATACAAATAATAATTTTCACACACAGTAATAGGTGTGTAAAAATTTAGTGGCGTTTTTAGGGAACTAGGAAGTATTTTATTCATTAATATTTTAAATTTTATAAATAATTATATATTTTTTCCATATAAAAAACTAAAAATAAGCTAACAAAATCTTTATCATAATGCACTCAAATTTATATTATTATGTGTGGGCTAACCACCCTTAGGTGAAAAAAACAGATAAAGTTTATGATGAAATTGAAGTCGAGCTACAAAAGATTATAGAATTATTAAAAGGAGAGGAACCAAGTGAGAATTTAAATTGAATATCTCCTCACATCCAATGAGGAGTAAGAACCGACACTAGTAGAGGTAGTAGTAGGCCCAATAATTTATCAAGTTGAAGAAACTGAGGAGGTACATAAGTAATTACCTAAAGAAATACCACTATAAAATTCTTATCCATTTCTAAAATAGATTTCTGAAGGAGACCTGCCAGCTGATACACATGAGGAAGATAAAAAAATTTGGATGAATTATGGAATAAATTTTTAGAAGGTAACCCGTAACATGATTATCCTACCTTTTAATAAGAAGAAAAAAACCACCATATCTTTCTCTATCCTTAAAAGAAGAATAAACCAATAAAGTGGTGGAATTTGAAGAGAGAATGAAGTGATTTGACTATTTTCCTCTAACTCAAACAAATTTACTCCAAGGGTCACTCACCAAACAAGAATAATTGAAATCTAATCCAATATAAGGAGTCAATCTTTTATTAAACTCTTTTTTTTCCTAATTTTATTAAAACTAAATTGAGAATTACCTTATAATATTTATAATTTTCATTTTTGACCAATACATGGATTAAATTGGAGTGTGATGAAGAATATTACAATGCACCTTATAAGGAATAAATTGATCTCCCTAACCCATTTAACATCTACTTTAAGGAGTAAATATAAATTTCCAGTGGATTTTACTGAATATTATGAGTCACAATCTATTCACTTTGATGGGAAATATTTTAATATTGATTTATCTTATTTTATTTCCATTAAAATTGAATTATTCAGAGAATTTACCATTTATAAATTTTTAATGGAGAATATTTAAAAAAATCACTAGACACTAAAGATGAATCCATAAAAGTGGTGCCTGAATTAATAGAGGACCCATTCTTATTCCTACCCCACCATAAAATTTATACTTAATCATGATGGGGATGAACTTGGTGTGATATAACCATGGGTATATAAATAACTAGTATAATGGTATTATAGTTTGATGAATTAAATGTGGTATTTCAAATCATACAATCCACACCCACCATCAGACGTCGGGTGACCAATAAAACTACTTATCTAGGGATATTAAAACAAAAATACCCACTTGGGGTTCTGAACCAAGATTTATCCCTTTCTTTTCCTTTATAATTATTTTCATTTATTTTACATTCAATAAATTTCACACGATTTCTAATTTTTTATAGGTTCTTATAGGGAAAAATCTAGGAGCATAACTCAATGCTACCATTATTGATAAGTTAGGTTGTATTGCTCCTTTATACCTTATTTTGTTTGGAGGACAATTTAACCTAGCATGAAAGGATGATGAAATAATTTTCAAATAAAAAAATGTATTATAACAACTTAAGTGTGGAGGAGTGGCACCAATTTATTTAGTTTTACATGTTTTATTTTATACTTTTAATTTTTGGAGTGTTTTTAGGTTAGATTTTTATCCTTAAATGTTACCATACCTAGTGAAAAATACCATAATAGTTTTTATTATTTAATGTACATTGATGTTTTTGAATTTATATGATTGATGAGAAATTTTTACCACTGATTTCATGGGAATTTTTGTTTTAGAATGGGAAATAATTAAGTGTAATTAAAATTATAACATGTGGACACAAGAGTTTTGAAATCTATCTTAGGTAACTTTTCATTGTGATAAGGAATAGATCAGATAGACTAATCAAAATAAATTAGTATAATTTATTTGAAACTATAGTAAAATGGTCAATTGGGTTCCCACATGAAATTATAAGATATTTAATCACTAAAATAAATATAATTAAAAGAATAAAAAAATAAAGGAGAAGAAAGAAAAAGTACAATGCCTAATTATAAAAAAAGAATGAATTTTATTGAGGGTAAAATTGAACACCAAATGAATAATGGGACAATTTACTTATAATAATTTCATTTGGGTTATATTAGGGAATTTAGAAATGGATCTTTGGAAGTAGAAGCTTAGGAAAGTGGAATTTATGACAATTATACTTCTTAAAATATCAAATCCAATAAATTCAATTCTATTTTCAATCTTGGAGCATGAAAATTTTCTTAAATTGAAATAAGAGTGTATAAGACTTATTTAGTATGCATTATATTTTCAATAATGAATGAATATTTGTTTTCATTTTCTAGTTTGTGAGTTTTTACATTGGGAGGATAATTCTTTTTGTTAGTTAAATTCATTGGATTTTCTATAAGTGTAATGTTTAATCATGGGGAAATTTATAGAGCTAATATTTTCATATATTTCAAATTTAATTTTAAAATTTATATCCCAAAAAATTGTTAATTTAAAGTTAGTTATCACATATTCAAAATAAAGTAATAATTTCCATTGAATTTTGAAAATGGAATATTTATTTATTTTTAAGTGTTTTTATTAATATCTGATATTGGATGATAGATTTACTTTTTAAGTGATGGTTTTATAGGAATTTTTAATTTGATCATGAATTTTGAAATTTTATGGAAATTCTAGTTTTTCCCTTTCAATTGAACTGCATTATTTTTATTATAAAATTTTCCATGCAATGAATTTTAATTTTTATTTAAAAAATATAATCATTTTGTGCAACATATTTCAGTTTAAGACTTTGATATGTATTACACATTTCCATGGAGATAATGGACCCTCAAGTCAATGATGGACTAGATTCATAAATTTAGATATCACTTCAATGTTTAGCCTATAACCTTTACATCTATGATAATATTGGGATAAAATTTTGAGACATGTTATATCCCTAAAAGTGTAATATTTAATTCTATAAGGTCCATATATAGTTCCGTCATTTGGAGGGTCAAATATGTGGTAGAATAATAAGGATTTACTTTGAATAAAATTTCAACTTTCTATTTTGACTCTTTCATAACCATAGACTCCACTTGACTCTAGAAAAATGTATTATTTACCTTTGTAGGGGGAGATTTTTGCATCCATTAAGAGTATAGGGTGATAATGGGAGATTAGTTTCTTCTATATTTTTTGATCACTTCATTGTCGTAATCTAATTACCACACTTCATGTTTTCATTAAAAAATAATTTCTTTTCTCTCTCTCTCTCTCATTGTCTTCATTATGATCTCCCATACTCATGATAATGAATAGATAAACAGATTAATCTCTCAAGGGATGAATCTAGTGTAGAACTCAAGTATATATGTATTATTATTTAATGATTCTCATCTAATTTGGGGTATACTGAGGATGATTAGTATTAGATAATGGTGATTTTTCATCCTCACTATAATTTTCTTAGGTGTAATTTATTATTCTTCACTTTTCCCCATCCATTCAATGATCACTAAGGAATATGATTGATCCTTGGTGATCTAGTGTTGAATTTGTGTGCTTACATACCAGGAAGGTGAGTTACTAGGTGATATTGATTTAGGAGACCTATAACTTACTAACTATAGAGGAGGTGGATGTGAAATGTACTTGGTGATTTTTGAGTGCACTGTTTATTAAAAAATAGGGAATAGAAAGGTGATCACACATAAGATGAAGTGTGTTTATTAAGTAGGTTGAAGACTATACATCAAATAATAAATATTCACTTAGGATGATTATTTTAAGATAGTTTCCATTAATAACAACTTTATTCATTATATTTGAATTTTTATTTACATGTTTATTTCATGTCTTACATTCTATATTCAAAACCCCATATTTTTATCACTTTAATGAAATATAAAATAAATTCAAAAAATATAATAATGTATTTAGGATTAGTGATTGATTAAATAAAAAATATTCTCAAGAGAGAAAACCCTGGTTAGCCATAGTTCCACATTAAGAAAATATAAATAAAAATTTTCACATCTCATGATAGGTGTATCAATGGTAAGGAATGGAGATTAAATGATGAGACACTCATTTTAATTAACATTCTTCTATAAAAGTGATTATCTTAATAGGGAATTTCATTGAGCATATTTATTTAATGATCATTATTTATCTTAATTATTAATTATTTATTTCCTTATTACTAAACTTAATCATATTAAATTCATTAATCCAGATGGTAAAATAAATATGTTGAATACTGAGAATAATGTTAGTGGCTGAATGCATTTATTTCTTATTTTCTAAAGACTGTATGCATTGGATAAGTAATTAATTCCTGATATTTATATTTATTACTAGTGGATTATGATTTTTTGTAACCCTTTTCTATAAAAATGTTATATCCCTTACTATGATGTAATATAAAAACCTATTATGATTGGTTGGTTTGGAGAATTATGAGCTTTGATGATATTTTGGTAGTGGAATCTTGATGTGATAGATGGTGGGATAGTATGGATGATGTATAAAAGTGTTAGGAATGATGTTGGGAAGTTGTCTCAAGTCAGGTGTACTACTTAATTTCTACTATTTTATATTTAGTGCATTTTTTTATTGTATGGTATTGAATATTTATCTTCCTTGCATATATTTATCCTTATATTTGGATTAGTCATTTCATAGTACCCAAGAGTGTGGGATGGTAATTAATTAATAATTATGAACTGATTAAAAGGGGGTATGTTTCATAAAGATTACATTGATATTTAAAAGTAATATAATTAAAAATATAATATTTTTTATTAATTATTAGAAGTCATAGATTGGATTAATGATGAAGAGTATGGGTATTAAAATTTCAATTAAAATGATAAATCTAAAAATATATTATCATGAGATGATTTATGATAATTTCAAATCAGAATTTATTATGGTATATTAATAAATTACTGGTACTTAAAAAAATAATATTGATTATATTGAACTTCGATACATGTTTTCTTAGAATCGTGTTAGTATACAAGTCCTTAGTAATGGAAGCCATGTTGTCATATGAGACATTATCCATTAATTGAGTATTGGATAGGTTTGTTTCCTATAGAATGGTTGTGTGCTATACAATTCATTATGTTTTTATATTTCTTATACTCACCACCTGAGTCAACTGGGGAGACCAATGCCCATATTGGTATTTGATTCTAGGTGTATCATAATATCTGGTCTGTGATGGTTGTATATGAATAACTACCCCTACACCGATCTCTCCTTTAGATATAGATTGTATGTGGAAATACATCGACTACAATGGATTATAATTAGAGGATATGTTCTTATAAAGGATGTAAATACTCTTAGATTCATCATACTTTCATATGAGAGATGTGGTGACTTAAGTATATAATGTATACTTGTATCCAAGATGTAATAGATTATAATTATTATATGTGTACTTATTCATGGGTTTTAGTAGAATACGTTTTAGAATATATTTACTTGGGATTTGAAAGATCATGTTTTATTATATAATTATGGGAATTTGATAATGATGTGGTTTTTATCACATGTATTTCATTATTTTTTACTTTCATGGAAGTTCATTAATATTTTATGGAGTGGATGGGAGCACTAGGATGTAAGAAGTTAAGGTTTAGGGAGACTAGACCCATGATAAAGTGATATAATAACATATTTATTTTATATTATTTTGATATTATGTTGCATATTTCTACATGTTACTTAGGTAGTTATCCTTGGTTATGATAGAATATATTTTACTTGATTTAGGTGATGAGTTAATTTCTCTATTTATTCACTGGAAATTTACTATGATTCTTTCGTATTTTCATGAGAGGTTTTGATGATGATCATATTTATTATACTCACATTATCTTTCCTACATATATATATATTATAGGTTTTTAGTAGGGATTTGGTGACTGAGTTGGGCATTAATAGTTTTGGGAGACTGTTTATGTGGTTCCTTTATTTATAGTTACTATCATAGGTTATATCATATTATATTTTCTACTTTGGTATTTCATTGTATGAAATTTATGTATTGGGATTCAATTATTTATTTTTAAAGAGTTTATTGGTATTTCTTTTATGATTTCTTTGGAATATTGAAGGCAATGCTTCCCATATTTGTATGTATTATACCCTTGGTTCTAGTCACCAACCTATGAACTATTGGAGGTGGAATTCTAGGGTCACTCCCATATTCACTACTGGACCTAGAAGGTTACTAGTGGGATTAGTTCATGAAAATGTGGTATCAAAACTTTTGGTTGAGATATAGGGTAATTCTTGTGGATAGGCACTAGTGAAGAATGTATGGGCTTGTAGGGAAAAATCACAGTTGAACTTGGTACATGATGTAAGTAAGAGAGACTAAATAATAAATGGTTTTTAGGGTCCCTTGTGATATGATAAAAGTACCTTAAGTTTCATGAATATATTAAGAAAAGTGATGATTCTAGTAGGGTAAAGACCTAGGTAAATATTATACAACATGATTGTATATGCTTGTGATTTAATTGGGAAGATAATGGGTATTAAGATAAATATTTATTAAATAATTCTTAAGTATTCTATATTCTAGGTTTAGGAAGTCTCTAAAATTTTATATTTTTTAGTCATGGATCCAAGTTAATATCCCCATCAGGATCATACTAATTATGTTCAACAATATATGCTAGAAAATTTATATAGAGTATAAGTAAATGAAAACGATTCTTAGAGGATGATTCTTAAATATTTTCAGTGATAGGGTTTATAAAAGAATAAGGGATCTATTTTAGATCAATAATTTGATGATTGATTATAGGAGGTATAGATTTCCTTATATTTGATCTATTATTAAAGGTATCACTAGATTCCATTGGCTATCAATATGTTTCTTGGAGCTAATCATCAGTGGTGGTTTTTTGTTTCTTGGTGATTATGAGGATTTATATATTTCATGGGAGAAGTTTCATGATTAGTTTTAAATTGAGTTCCTTTATTTGATTGTGAATGTCTATTCTCAATATGAGATGATTACTCTATTCTATGGGAGTTCAAACATACTGATGTTTGAAGGAGGATAATAATTTATAACTGTGTATTAATTATCATCGATTGAACCTGGTGATAGTAATAAACCATTATAATATTACAAAAAATTGATGATTTATTTTATCAACTGAAGGGAGATAACTGGTTTTCAAAGATTAATTTATGATTATGATATCATCAGATGTGGGTTAATGATGAAGATAGTCTGAATATTGTTTTATATTGTCATTAAAAATACCACGAGTTCATGTTAATTATATTCAGTGTCATGAATGCATCAACCATGTTCATGGGACTAATGAAATCTATGTTCTATGAGTTTCTTGATCGGTTTGTAGTGGTGTTCATTAATAATATACTTATATATTAGAGTTAGAGGAAGATCATTAAAAGCATCCATGATCCATTTTGGGGGTTCTTCAACATCATAAACTATTTGGAAAGCTTTCTAAGTATATGTTTTGGGTTTGTGAGGTGAATTTATTAGGACATGTTGTGTATTAGTGAGGAGTAGATGTGGATTAATCAAAGATCAAGGAATTTTTTTCTTTGGTATCCCCAAAGAATGTAGCAGAGTTGTAAAGTTTCCTTGATCACACAATTTATTACCAGAATTATGTGCCTAATTTCTCTTAGATTTTGAATCATATGATATCCCTAACTATAAAGCATCATGATTTCATATGGAGAAACTAGTTTTAGGCTGATTTTGATAATCTAAAGTAGAAGATGGTCAGTAACCTTATTCTTCATTTGCTAAATGAAGGAGTTTTTTTAATATTTTCTATGATGCTTTATGAATTCAATTTAGTTATGTTTTTATTCACAATAGAGATATTATATCCTATGGATATCAATAATTATAACCCCGTGAACACATATACACTACCTATGATCTTAATTTTATAATAATTTTTCATTCTCTGAAGTAGTGGTGATACTATCTCATTGGTGAGTGCTTTATGGTTATCACAAATCATAAGAGTTTGAGATATATCTTCTCCAAATACAATTTGATCTTGCAAAAATGGTAGTGGATCAAATTATTACTAAACTATGACATTAATATTTCCTATACACTAGGGAAATACAATGTAGTTGTTGATGTTCTAAATAGGAATCATGTGGTGATGTTGTTCATGAGTCTAAAAATGATTGGAGAGTGATTAAAGAGATTACAAAAGTTCACCTTGATATAAGTGAAGTAGATGGTAGGGGAAGTCTCTACTAGATGACCATACAATCATCTTTGGTGTAGAAAAAGAAGGAATATTAGTTTAGATATTATAAGGTTTATGTTTATTGGAATCACATTGTTTTTTAGAGATTCACCTGAGGGATGGTTTGAGGATGATCAACATTGAGTGTTGTTTTTGGGGAGTTTGTTTTTCCCCTCTTTGATGTGTGATATGGTCATTAATGAGTGTTATATCTTTCCCTTGGTGGTATTTCCAAGATTGGATATGCTGTATTTTTCTATGAGGAGTTAATTATAGTGGTTATGGATAATGAGATTAGTTGTAGAGTTCGTATCTCAATGGTTGGTCTTATATAAGATGATGGTCAAACATCATTTTATTGGTTGGTTTCTTCAACAGCTTGATGTCCCTCAATGGAATTGGTAGGATGTCTCAATGGATTTTGTGAATAGTTTAGCTTGATCTCAGGGTAGAAATGATTTCATCTGGGTGGTCATGGATAATTTTATATAGTCATCCAATTTCTTGGTGATTAAGGATTTGATCCTAGTTGATTTTCTATTAAGGCGTTATTTGGTGGAGATTATGAAGATCCAATGGGTTCCAAGGATTATCAACTTTGATCATGATGCCTATTTTACCTCTTGAGTAGGGAAAGGACTCCAAAATGATTTTTGATCTCATATATCCCTTAACACATCTTTCTATCTGCAAATGGATGGTCAAATGGAGTATAATATCCAAACATTGGAAGACACGATGTGCACTTGGGTTTTTAATTTCATAGGTTTGTGGGTAAAACACATATGATTGGTAAATTTTTCTTATAATATCATCTATCAATACACCATTGGAATTCCCTAATTTTAACCACTATATGTTCGACATTGTGTATCTCTATTATGTTAGACCAAGGTTGGAGAATTGATGATTCTCAAATAGAAATTACTATAGAGCATGATAGAGATAGTTTAAGTGATTCATGAGTAGATTAAGACATACCAAGACCATTAAAAGTCATTTTATAATAATAGGTGGAAGAAAATATAGTTTTACATTAGAGATTGTGTGTTATTTAAGGCATATACTCATCAATGGAAGAATAGGTTCATTCATGGGAGTAATATTTCTTTTTAATTTGTTATAACTTTCATGGTGCTGGATCATGTTAGTGAAGTTTCATTATAATAGCCTAGAAACCAATACTCCTAGTTTTAGTGCTATAATTATAAACTTTAAATTTCCCAATTTGATATTGATAAAGGTGAACTGATTTTTTTTCCATACAAACCTTAAAATATAAAAAGAAAAAATGGATCACTCACATTATCAAGGAAATTTTAGGTTTAGAGTTTTAGATAATTAAGAAAAACTATTACATAAATAATACTCATGTCTCAAAATGATCATTTCTCACACTCAACTCATCTTTTCTTATTTCACATTAAGCCATCATCATTATCCATATGAAATAACTTCTAGATATAATTATTTTAACATCATTCCAGATAATATGGGGAAAAAGGAAACATAATAAGGGAGATATCAAATTCTTTATAAACGTAAACTTAATAATTAACAATTTAATTTCATAAATGATCAAAATAATTGCATAAGGTTATGATGAAATAATAAGAGTGCATGAGAGAATCATAAATGAACTCATACCCATCAATAATTGAATCATAAATCATGAAAACATGGCATAAGTCTTTAACTAAGAAAAGATTTATAATAATCAATAATCATGAGCCATGTGATATCAATATTGATAAAAAATTATAAACCTATAGAAATAATAGATAAAATTTATTGGTATCTTGGGACATCATCTTCACATAAAACTTTAAAAAACATTTTATAACCCTTACAAATAGAACAACCATGTGGCTGAATTGCAATATAATTATCTGAAGAACATAGTAATTACCCAATGAATTTGAGTTCAATCTGGGTTCACCCATTTTAAAGCTATATTAGGTTCACCCAAAACTATCTATGTACACCCATCATATAAGCCATAATGGGATCACCTGAAGCTATCTAGGTGCACCCATCATATAAGCTATAACAAGATCACCTAGTTCATTCTAGGTGAAACCATCATATAATTTATAATAGGATAACCTGACTCTATTTAGGCACACCCATTGTATATAATGTTCAGGAACCATAATATGAATAATGTATATATATATTTCATCATAAAACTCATAGAAACAATCATTATTACTTTTATAACTTGAATAAACCATGGAAAAGAAACGATTTTCAACTCAATATATTTTAAACATGATTAACTCATGGAAAAGAAATGGGTTTCATAATAATCTCTTTGAAACATGGTTAAACCATGGAAAATAAATGGGTTTCATAATAATTTATTTTAAACATGTTTAACTTGTGTAAATGAAATTGATTTCATCACAATATCATTGAAATATGATTAACTTATAGGAACGAAATAGGTTCCATAACAATCTCTTTCAAACTATCATAATCCATATAGATAAAGAATATAGATGGTATCAATACAACATATACCCATTGAAGTTATAATAAATTGTTTTTATTTTTGATTAATAGATATACAATAAAAATATATTTGAAAACATTCTTGAGTAGAATATTCCTTTCATTGTGAAAATCACTTTTTAAAACTAAAAGATCACAAAACATTTTGGAAATAATTTTATTTTAAAATAATATTTGAAACTTATAAAGGAATTTTTAAAACATTTGAGTGGTCATGATGGATAAAAATCCCATTCTTTCCATACACATTAAAACAATGATTCCTTTTAATTTTTGGATTAAACCCAAACGAACATTGTTTTGAAAATGACATAAAGATTAATTTTATTTTTTTGTAGAAAAACAAAATTGGGTAAAAATTTATTTAATAAATCATTTGTGAAAGGTTAAAAGAATTTTTGAAAAGAATTTTTGAAGATAATTTTTGAAAACATGGTTTTTGAAGAAAAGAAATTTCTAACTAAAGAGAGAAATGTAGTCGAATTTTATTCAAAACATTTTCTCAAATATTTAAGTTCCAAAGAGTGGGAAAACAGTACTATTACATTAAAACATCATTAATAACCACAAGAGAAGAAAATTCATGAGAATTATTTTGAGATATATCAAAACATTTCAACATTAGAGACTTAATCATAAACAATCCCAATAAACAATGAGATTATAACATAAAGCTCATACCACATTGGTAACTTTGAATCGTAAGACCCATGAAAGGATAATATTAAATGAAACTAAAAATATCATGAAAACAAATAAATTCATGATATTACATGTAAAAGGGGATTTATATAAACCTAATAAATAATATAGCCATATAACATAACATAAGTCTCAAAGAAGGAAAATTGAGAAAAAAAACCCTTAACACTTTAGTTATATTTTTAATCATAATATCAAATAAATCATAACATAAAATAGAAATATAAATATCATGAAAATAATGGTATTAAATATATAACCTTTTAAAGTTGTATTATATACACCACACAAAAGAAAAGAGTGTTGAATTTTCATATGCCTCTTATAAATAAAAGAGAGTCTAGAAATCCCCTACCTTGATTCAAGAATTTCCATGCATGCCCTTTAACTCCTATATAACAAACTTATATAAACTTTATAATTTATTAAGAACATTACCCTGGTTTAATACATTATAATTAAATAATTTAATTAATTTATTTATAATTACATATTTTAATACTTAATCAGTTAAATCCATATTGGGTGTTTTGAGGATGTTCAGTTCATTGTTTCAAAACAGATTTGGTGTTTTGACCATGGTCAATGTGGTAATTATTTAAAAATATCCATAGTAATAATCATGAAATATTTATCATATATATTCATCAATTATAATTTTAAAACCAATCATGAATTATTTTTATGAAAAATTAACCATTTTACTATCATGGAGACGGTAGGTTGTTCAAACGCATGAGTAATGTTTCCATTTTTCAATGATCATTATAGAATTGAGTCAAGTAATATTTTATATTTACATAATTATCACCGTTTAATTTCATATTATTTCCTTAAATATACTTATATATATCATCCATATGGTGTGGTGATGAAAATAGAGTCACATCACTTCGCAAAGGCGGTAGTCTGCACATACACGGACTGTGTTATCATTTTTTAGTGTAAGAAAGAAAATGATATATTATATTTCTAGAATGATAAATATTTCATTAATATAATAATTATTTTATTTATTTCACATATATTCATTAAATTTATCCTTATTATCTTCCATGTAAAGTTTTATTGAAAAATAAATCACATTGCTTCACGAGACAATAGTCCACCATACACACAAGCAATGTTATCGTATCCCCTATGGAATGGAAAATAAAAAGGTATATAGGATATAGTGACTTTATATGAATATTTATGTTATAAATATAATATATATACTTTATATACATCATCATACGCATTTTGAGAGGTGTTAATGGAAAAAATGAATGACATATGTTTGTGAGGTGGTAGTCCACCATACACATGAATGCTGATTTCTTTACCCATTTGATGTATTTGGGTATGGTTTTGGGTAATTAAATTAAAATAAACATATATTAGATTATAAAAGAAATTTATTATATTATATAATCATGATTTAATAATAATTTAAGGGGGTTTTTGAAGAAATAAAATAAAAATTCTCATTGAAGAACGTTACCTCTTCATTGGGTAACTTATTTTGGTTTTCACCAAAGATCACACTTGGTTGAATTTATTCCCAAAATAATGATTCTAGTATTAGAGTATTTAATTTTGGTATTTCTTGTTTGAAAAAATGTGTTTGATGTTGTGAAGAAGAGAGGAGAGGTGATGGCCTTTTATAATTGAGGAGGAGTGGAATTTTTGTAAATACTCAAAAGTATTCAATAATGAGAGGTCACTCCCATATCACGTGGCACCAAAATTGATAAATAATGGATGTTAAGGATTATTTTTTCAATATATACCTCCAAAACACAAATTAAATATTTTTTTTTTCATTTTAGTCCTTATACTTTAAGTTTACTAAATTTTGCGCTTTTAGTTTTTACTATAATAACTTATATATTTTTATTTACCAAGGTAATTTATCCTTTAATAATAATATTAAAATGATATTTATAATATAATTTAGACCTTATTATTATAAATATTAAAAAAAAATTATTAAATAAAAATCCTATGTGTGTGGAAAATTATTTTTAACATAAGTGCATGTAAAGCGCAAAATCCCATTTTAACCTCAATCATGATAATTATTTTTTAACTATTTTCACTAATAATTATGGAAAAGAATTAAGTTAACCATTTTAGATAATATAATTTATTCTGAATCAAAATATGGAATCTATTTTTCCAAATTCAACTCATAGAATTTGAAAATTTCAATTTAAAATTAATCCTATAGACACGATAAGGAAGCTGTTATTCAAAGAGAAAATGTTCAAATGTTTACAAAATTTTTATATCAAAGATCAATATGAAAATGATTCCCATGACCTAAATTGAATTAATTGATATATAATTTTACTAATTTTATTTGTAATCCAATTAAAAATAAAATTTAACTTTATAAATAATTTAAAATAAAAATAAATTTTCAATTAAAATTCTGTATTTTTTTACTATTCATCAAATATTGAAAATTTTCAGAAAAAATCCAAAAAATTCACCCTAATATGATTTTTATATGATTATTTAAAAAACTAAGCTTATTTTTTAATGAAATTTCCTTAATTTGGTAAAAATTAATTTTAATTTATGTCTGCAAAATGCGACTAATCCATCTTTCATAAAATTATAGTTTTCAAAAAACATTTCTTTTTTATTTTAAATGATTCTTATTTTTTTATAATCAATATATAACCATCATTTTCCTAATTTAGTCATTACTATTAATACCCACCAATTTAATATCAAGGTTATAATGACTATAAACATCATGGGTCATTCATGCTTGGTGTTACATTTTGAATACACTATTGAACATAAAAATATCAGGGGTTATGGGTAACACAAGATATCAAAATGATTAAATATATTTTAAAATAAATATATCGTAAGGTCTCAAGGTGTTACATTATCATATAACCTAATTGTTCGGATTTATTTATGCTTTCAAACATAGTTTTCTTCTTTTAAAATCTTGGGGGCATTACATTCATATAAGTTGGAACTCCATTAAAAAATGAATCATATACATCATGTCATATATATATATATTATCTTTATTGATATCTTCATGATGAATCCCATTTCACTCAATTTACTATATTGGATATTTAATATGATTCAATGTTTAAGAAATGAATTGTTGATATTTAGGACTATTAAAATAAAGTGTTGCATGATCATTTTATTCCATTAGTTTATGTATTATGGAAACATAGTGTCTTGGAAGAGTGCACTTGGGAATATAAGTTTCAGATGAATGCCCAATATCCTGAGTTTTTTTATGATTATTTTTTGGGATATTATATATGACCATGACTTTATTTATGAGATATTGATTATGTTTTGTGTTTACACCCTATATTTATGATGAATTAGTTTGTTCTTATTATATAGTGATACTTGAGAGGTATCTCATGGGGTGTTTATATTTTTATTCCTTTCTTATTTTCTTTTAGTGGGTTTTGTTTTGATTATTGAGGATGAGAATTTTTGGTGAGGTATCTGATGTAAGGGAATAGTTTTTCTTGAACTCTTCCTTTGTGTTTTCTAGGATTATGGGTTCCAAGAGACATTTTAAAGGTGGGGAGAGGTTTTGGATACTTGGGGTATAAACTTTATATAGTGATAACCACAGTGGAGGTCCTTTTAGAGTTGTAGTCAAAGGAGTTTTCCATTTTGATGGATGATGGGATTCTAGATGTGAAATAATAATTTTTTAGGGTGTGGTGACTAGAAGAATTTGGTAAGATCCCTATGTGAAATAAAGAGAGGCATAATTGCCATGTTAAAGGTAATGACATCATAGAGAGTCAAGAGTTACCCTCAAATATAGAGAGTCATAATCAGTGGCATTATATGATTCTTATTTTGTGATATCATCAGTTGTTCGGTGGACATCACATTGTAGTGATAATTGTTTTGTGAGTGTGGTATCTAGAATATTTCCCTATGGTAAATGTGTAAGGGAGAAATTATCATTTTAGGATCCATTGTATGTTCAAAACAGTGATATAAATTCATCCATTCAATGGTGGGTCTTTAAGGGGATCCATGGATGGGGTTTATTACGGCTGTGTTGGTCACTGACATGCAATGATGTTGGTCAGACTCATTTTCACAATGGCTAAAATAGATATCAAGAAGATGGTGATCTCCAAAATTTATAACTTGGGGTTTCAAATACGTCCTCCACTAGAGACACCACAACCATGGTTCAAGTCTCCATGCCATGGTGGAGTTTTTTTAGGTTTATTAGTGTTGGCATCCTAGGACCAACTATTTGTACTTTGATTATGTGTATATTTGATAATTTGAATATTAATAAACATATTATTACATATTTTTTATTTTTCTACATGAATTTAATGTAATAATTTCCTAGAATATCTATTCCATTGACTGGGTCATAACAGTTCCCCACTATTATTAGAACTTTGAAATTCCATGATGAAATTTTTAAATATAGTTTTATGGTAAAATAACATTATATGATGGAACATATAGAACATTAATATCATGGTATAGTAATCATAAGTAGATGAATATTATTATTATTAAATTTTTTACTTGGTAATCTCCAAGATGTGAGATTAAGATAAAATACCCTCCATTAGGAATTTTGCATGTTTTGGTGTCATCAGATATTCCAATCTATGTTCTTGTGTAAAGGTCTATAGAATTTAATATTATGATTAATTCATGTCATGACTCATTCACTTAGATTTGATGATGAAAATCCAAATGACATACATTCAAGGTGAGGTAGGGTATGTTGGATGTGTCATAAATGACATATTATAAATGGATAAGTTGACAAATCCTCTTAAAAGGGAGGGATGCCTTTGGGAACGTGGATACAAGTGGTGCATGGCTGTCTTCAGCTCATACCATAAGGTGTTGGGTTAATTCCCACAATAAGTGCAACCCTCGTGTTTAGTTTCTGACGTTGAGGTTGGAACCCTGAGCAGACTACCGGTGATAAGCCAGAGGAAGGTGAGGATGACGTCAAGTCATCATGCCCCTTATGCCCTGGTCGACACTCATGCTACAATGGCTGGGACAAAGGGTCAAGATCCCGCGAGGGTGAGCTAACTCCAAACCTATCCTCAGTTTGGAAAAGGATTTGTCTCTTATATATTTATGGAAGCTTATATCCTGGACCTTTGATTAGAATATAATCGTCACATTAAATTCCATGTCCATGGTGAATCAACGTGTTTATTTTAGATAGTCAAAGAAAGATGTATCAAGCACATAGATTGATGACACAATTGTGAAACTTACTTGATGATATATTTTGGAAAAGGGATTATATTACATAGTGAGAATTAATATGTGTTTGTCATCATTGTGACATTATGTTATTTATCTTGGTTTCCTTGACTCATTTCAAGCTAATAATATCAGACTTTAGGTGATCCCTCTTAATTCTAGGGAGAAATAATCCCAGAGGGTCACCCACTAAGAGTTTTTATTGATATCGATTAAATTATATTTGAATTTAATGAATGAAATAAATATTATTCTAAATACTGAGGAATATTTATATTTAGGCTTTATTAATACAAAATATTTATTGATGAATGAAATATTTTATTAAATATTAATTCAGGTATTCAATAAATCATGAGGAGTTCGAATGGGCCAAGACTATGTTAGGTGACCAATATTAATTTAAAAGTCTATTAAAAATATTTTTTATTGTGCAAGTTAGAGAACACACCATAAAATAATAATAATAATAATAATAATAATAACAATAATAATATTTTTTGGTATGTGGTTTAATAAAGCTTATTATATTATTTAAGGAATATCATGTAATTAAATAATATTTTAACCTAAACCTTAACTCTATAAATATATTGTTATGTCTATTGTGTTGGGTTAATTATGATATAGAGAATCAATACACACAAATTATATATCTCTAGAATACCTCTTTATATATCTCTTCTAAGAATAAGAAATGCAAGAGAGATTCCTTCTAGATCAAAGGAAGAGCGATCAAGATGAAAAATGTGAGACAATTGATTCAAAATGCTAGAACATGGAAATCAATCGATGTTATTCATAGATCAAAGAAGCACATGTGGATCACCACTAGAGGGATTCTACACTTGGATCATCCAAGTTCAACAAAGGTAATCCAAATAGGGTTTTTGAAATATCAAAATCATCAATGAAGAAACGATCATAAGATAAGGCAATAATTTATTCCATATCTAAATAAAATAATTTTAAATTTAATATCAAATATCCTCTATCTGGGTTTTGGGAAACTTAATGTTAAAATAAATTTTAATATAACACCCACTAAATTCACTTTCACTACTTCTAGTACCAGCAAGTGGTATCAGATTAGTAACATTTTAAATTTATAATTATTTATTTTGTTTTTGATCTTTATACATAATCATGGTTGAATATTTTATTTAATATTATTTTTTCTTTAATTTTATTATAATTAACATTCTTTGACATATTAATCATTTTCATTCAGTGTTTAATTTTCATAAAGTTCTAAGAATAAATGAATAATGACTAAAAATTCCCTCAGAAAGTGCCAAATTTTGGCCAATAAGACTGGGTTACATGGTGTTTAGTTGGAGTACACATTTTGTACCCAAGTAAACTATATATGGATGCCCCAAAAGATACACAACATGTTAAATAGTAACTACAGATTATTTATTTATTTCACACCACATGTAGACCAGGCTAGTCTGGCACATGGGTTGTCGAATTTCATAGCATGTAGCTGGCATACACATCGTGTAGTCTTCATGGGTTAGCAATGAAATTCATGCAATCTATGTGGTCATTATAAATGATCAAATAATGTGATACTAATAACCTAGAGAAATAATGACATAAATGGCATGTTGACTTGTACACACTGTGTGGTTCATTATTTCCCCCATAAAAAATACATGATGAGTTCCTAAAAAAGTTATAAAAACACATGATATGTGAGATACAGGGTGTTTAGTTAGATTTTACATGTCTTTTAGCCCCACATCTAGAAAGGATGAAGAATCCATCAGTGGATTGTGAAGACATGAAAACCATGATACATAGGGTGTAACCAGTATATACACACTGTATATTCTAGTTGAGATATATGTCGAAGCCCTAGGAATGTAACTCGTGTACACAATAAATGAGACACACAATGTGTAGATCTATAATACACACCATTTAGTATCCCAATAAAGGAAATAATTAAATTATATACAATTGAGAATTGTAGAATTAAAAATCTATTTATTTGATTGGAACTTTATTTGACAATTTAATAAGGGTTTTAAATAAGTTTAAATGCTTAATTAATTTATTTTAATATATCTAAAATTAATGGTTCTTATGTTTATTTTCCATGAATTCCATTAATGTTGGGGATCTCCAAATGAATTCGAATGGTCATTAAGATGAAAGGGATTTAATTAAATAATTAATTACTGAATGAATGTTTATCTTAATAAAAAATGCTAGCCCAACTAGGTTAAATACCCTGAGAGGAGGGGGGGGGGTGAATTAGGGTATGATAGATTAAAACAACTATCTCTTTGGATCTTGTTTCATTGTTAAACAAAATAATATTCTTTATCCTTCTCATAATACAAAATAAATGAGAATTAAAACATCCTCATGCAACATTAATTTTACTTGGTTCACCATCACTGGGATACATACAAGGAGAATACAAAGAAAATGTCACTATGTACCAAATACACTAAATAAAACTATTTTTATAAGGTTCAGAGTGGACTCACTATCCTTGCTAGTTTAAAACCAATCAAAATTTGAAAGATCACTGGTCCCTATACTAAATTGTGCTCACCGCTTCTTCATAGGAATATTCTATTGTTCTTAATCACCTCATAATTTTTTCACACATATATGAGTGTTCCATGAAGTCATGTTTTCATTAGGTAGATTAAATACACTTCACTGCATGGTGATTTCCTTGAAAAGTGACCTTTTGTGAACTATTTTTGTTCCTCCGTGAACTGCTTAAGAATCTTCGTACAAATACTTGAATCGTGTAGTGTAGGTTCTTTGTGAGCCTATTTTCCTTTGTGGATTATAGTTCCATATAAACACCTTCCACAAACTGAGCTTGATTTTTGGACATCCTCCTTTGTGAACCACCTCCCTTGCAAGCCACTTCCTTTGCAAAATAAATCATTTGCAAACCACTTTGGAACTTAGAAGAATTATTCTAGTGATAATCCTATAAATGAAATTCATTCTCTCCTAAATATGTTTTTAGGGTGTGACGTCCCGGAACCGGCTGCCCCTCAACCCGAGCCCCGAGCCCGGTTAGCCACATGACCCATGGCTCGTCTCCCCATAGGATAGGGGCTGCCGACTAGCAGCGGGGGTGTAATGGTAAGTCGGTGGGGGAGACTGTACCCCCATGTCAGAGTACACAGCAGAATAGCAGCAAAGTAATAGATAGTGGAAGCACATCCAATGGATAAACAGGAGAAAAGGGAAAACATACAAACCAAACAACAGAAGTAAGGATATCCTGATAAATATACAAAAGCCTCATAGGGAGTGCCTGATACAAAATGGATACATGACATGCTGATACAATGGAAACAGATGGAAAGCATGCTATACAATAGTACAAAAAGATAAAAAAAGTAGCCCACAAGAATCCCTAGCCAAGCTCGATCCTCTGATCTGGATCTACAACTAAAACATACATGTATCAACAACCTGAAGCTGGGACTTTGCCCCTACTAATACATGCAGTAGTAAAGTCTACACGGGTGCCCAGGAGGCCGCCCGGGTAGGGTGTGAGACAAGCCTCAGTAGGCCACCACCAACGATGTCTACGTGTAATCCAAATAAGTGTTCATAGTAATAGTGAGCAATAGAGTGCAAGTAAGTAAATCAAAGCAATAAACAAGTCTCCCGCTCAGGTTCCAGAAGGAAACCTGGCGGGTCTACCTGCTTCAGCTAATAGATGGTATGTCTGAATGAGTCACATGCTTATTTAGAGATAGATAGATATATATATACATATATATAATACATTGGGTAGGACCAAGACGGAACTCACAGACGTCCTTAACCCAGGATCAGTGCTCTTGATCCTACCCCTAGCCCAACCTTGGGGAAACTCTCACGGTTTATCCCCAGCCCGAAGGATTAATAATTATTCAAGGGAGCTCTCACAGTCTACCCTTATCCCATAGCCATAACATAGGGGAGCTCTCATGGTCTACCCCTGGCCCGAAGCTATATCATTTAATTAGGGGAGCTCTCATGGTCTTCCCCTAGACCGAAGCCGTATCATAGGGGAGCTCTCACGGTCTACCCCTGGCCCGAAGCTTAATCATTTAATTAGGGGAGCTCTCGCGGTCTGCCTTTAGCCCGAAGCCGTATCATAGGGGATCTCTCACGGTATACCCCTGGACCGAAGCTTAATCATTTAATTAGCATAGTTTATAAGGAATAAACTTATTATAACATCCATAACAATAAAAAATGGCATTTCCATATCAAAATATCACATAATCACATTTCAAGAAAACATGAATTTAAAATAATAAAATGGGTTTAGGCTAACTCATCCTAGACAAGCCCTAACCAAAAAATCCCATTTTCATCACATGGAAAATGGATTTCACGACATATCCATAAGGTCCAAAGGTGGATAAAAGCTAAAATTCAAGGTATAACACCTATGTGTGTCCATACCGGGGTCATACGGTACCCAAACACCCAAAAGAGGGTAGTTCCCATAACCTCCTATCACAAGGGTTATTTAGACAGTAATCAGTCAATAATAATAAGAGTTTTGGAAAAAGGAAAACCTCGACATGTCAATATAAACTCAAGAACGATGAAAACCCAAAAGGAGAACACATGACCACATACCTTAGGGCTGTTGACGTAGGCTCGCTTGATATCGACCTCAAATTTGAAACGGGTTGGAAGAGATCTAAGTTTTAGTCCAAAGCCCTGGAAATAGGGAATATGAGATTGCATCAAAATAACACAATGGTAGGAAAGATTTTCCGAGGAGAAATGGGTGCGTGAGGTTAGCCTTACCAAGGGTGATCCAACGACTTTGACAGATCGAAGAACGAACACCAGGGGAAGAAACGACAAGAGAATGAGTGAGGAGAGGGTTTTGGATCTCAAAGGAGGCTCCCCTCTAGTTCTGTTTGTGGGAAGAAGAAAGAATGGGTTTTAGGCTTAAATAGAATTAAGAGAAAAATTTTAAATTTTTACCCAGATCAGGGTCGCAAGGTTTAGGCGCACGATTTAACAAACCGCGCGTAAACTGTGCGCACCTCACTGCCTCCAGAAAGAAGGGATGCATGGTTTTTCCAAACCATGTGACTTTACTATTCATGTCATGTGCAAACCGTGCACCTCAGTCTGCAACTCCAAATCTCCACTCCCGGGCTCTGAACAAGCCCCGAGCACTCCCCGAAACTTCCTTAGAATGCTACAAACATTAAGAAATCTTAAAGGGAAGATTTTAAAGTAAAAATAATTATCCTTACCTTTTCCAAAGAGTTGGGTCGTTACAACCTCCCCTCTTTAAAGCAACTCGCCCCGAGTTGGCCTTCCGAGGGTAAAGAGGTGTCACCGGCGAAAAGATCCGGCCATTGAAATCGTATATCAACCTCCCACTCCTAGGTATCGTCCTGTACCTGTCCATGCTTCCATATCATCCGTACAAGAGGAACGAACCTTCCTCAGAGTGTCTTCACACACCGGTCGAAAATTCGCATCGGATACTCCTCGAAGGAAGCATCCATATCCAGTTCAACTTCATCAGGCTGAAACACATGATTCGGATCTAAAAAGTACCGGTGAAGCTGAGATACATGAAAAACATTATGCATGGCCTGATATATTTATGGAAGTGCAAGCTGGTAAGCTACTGGTCCGATCCGCTTCACCACCTCAAAGGGTCATACGAACCTCGGTGAAAGCTTACCCTACTTCCGAATACGTCTCTGCCCTAACCTGGGAGAGACCTTCAAGAAAACCCGGTTCCCGACCTCAAACTCAAGAGTTCATCGGTTCTTGTTAGCATAAGACTGCTGTCTAGACTGAGCTGTCTGCATACGCTTCCTGATAAGGTGTATCTTGTCGGTAGTCTCATGCACAAGACATGGTCCTAGAACAGCTGCCTCCCCTACTTCAAGCCAACACAAAGGCGAGTGACAAGGCCTACCATATAAGGCTTCATAGGGAGACATCTCAATGGTAGCCTGAAAACTATTGTTATAACTGAACTCCACAAGAGGAATGTGTTTATCCCATGAACCTCCAAAATCGAGAACACATGCACATAACATATCCTCTAGTACCTGTATAGTCCACTCGATCTGTCCATCAGTCTGTGGGTGATAGGCCGTACTCAAAAGTACCTGCGTACCTAAAGCCTTCTGTAAACCCTGCCAAAACTGAGATGTAAAACGCGGATCTTTGTCCAAAACAACCAAACGAGGTTCTCCATGAAGGAGTACTATTTTCCTAACATACAGACTTCCCAAGTCATCAAACATGAAGGTCTCCCGCACTAGTAAGAAATGCGCAACCTTCGTCAGACGGTCAATGATGACCCATACTGCATTGTTGCCACGAGGTGACCTAGGCAATGGAGTTACAAAGTCCATAGAAACATCGTCCCATTTCCACTATGGAATGGAAAATGACTGCAAAAGCCCTGCCGAATGCTGATGTTCCGCCTTCACCTGCTGACAGGTGGAACAACGCGTGATGAAACCGACTATCTCTTGCTTCATGATAGGACACCAGTACTATCGTCACAAACCACGATACATTTGGGTGATTCCTGGGTGAACTGCCCGTGTTGAGGCATGGAAATCCCTCATTAGCTCCTCTATGATGTCTACTGGGACCCATACCTACCCACAGAATAATAAAGTATCACTCTCATCCACGGTCCAATCTGTAGATGCATCGTCAGTGACACTTTATCATAAAACAAGGCCTTCCGGATCCGATAACTGTCTAGCCCTGAGCCGTTCCAAAAGAGTAGATGTCACTACTAAGGATGAGAGAACAGTCTGACCCAGACCCTCCTGAACCTCAATGTTCATCTCCGAAAATAGGGCCATCAGCTTCCATTCCTCATCAAATTCCCAAACTACTTGTGACTGGGTTTTCCAACTCAGCGCATCAGCTACCGAATTTCCTTTCCCAGAAGTGTAGGCCAGTTATAAATCAAAAGATTGTAGGTACTCGACCCACCTGCATTGCTTGAGATTTAGATCTCACCGAGTGAAGATATATTTGAGGCTTTTGTGGTCAGTGAAGACCACAAAATTCTCTCCCAACAAATAGTGTCTCCAACAGCGCAAGGCATGTACAACTGCTATGAGTTCGAGGTCGTGCGTCAGATAATTCCGTTCATGAGGCTTTAACTGATGAGAACCATATGCAACGACTCACTTGTCCTGCATCAAGACAGCTCCAAGACCGATACCTGACACATCACAAAAGACCGTATAAGCCCTGCTCAGCTCCAGAAAGATCACTATCGGCACCAAAGTCAGTATTCCCTTCAGTTCCTGAAAATATGCTTCACAAGGTTCCGACCACTCGAATATCACCCCCTTTTTGGTCAAAGATGTAAGTGGTGCTTCTAGGTGTGAAAAATGTTGAATGAGCTGTCTATAATATCCAGTAAGCCCTAAGAAACTCCTGATATCAAAGATGTTTTTGGGCTTCTCCCAAGAAACTACAACACTCACCTTCTCATGGTCAACTGAAACTCCAGACTCAGAAATGATGTGACCTAGAAAGTGAACCTTATTTATCCAAAAGTGGCATTTGATGAGCTTAGCATAAAGCTGATGCTCTCTTAGTGTATTCAACATGATCTTAAGATGGGTTGGATGGTCATGTCTCGAGCGTGAATAGACTAAGATTTCGTCCACAAATATAACCACAAAAGAATCAAGGTAAGGGTGAAAATCCGATTCATAAGAGCCATAAACATTGCAGGTGCATTTGTAAGCCCAAACGGCATGACTAGGTACTCATAGAGACCATACCTACTCCTGAACGCTGTGAGTGATATGTCCGAAGTCCTAACCCGCACCTGGTGATAGCCCGACCTCAAATCTATCTTTGAAAACACCTTCGCTCCTCGGAGCTGATCGAAGAGGTCATCAATTCTAGGCAAAGGATACCGATTCTTAATCGCAAGCTGATTTAATTTACAGTAATCCACGCAAAGACGAAGGGTACCATCTGTCTTCTTAGCAAAGAGAACCGGTGATACCCAAGGAGAAGTGCTGGGATGTATAAAGCCTTTTGCTTCCAGGCCCTCCAACTAACTCTTGAGCTCCAGAACCTCCTTAGGTGCCATCCTATAAGGAGGAATGGTCACTGGTGTTGCTCCTGGTACAAGATCAATGGTAAAATCCACCTCTCACACTGGAGGTAGACCAGAGAATTCATCCGGAAAGACATCTCTAAATCGTTCCACTATAGGAGGACAAGTAGTGGGTTGTAACCCTTGGTCATAGAGATAAAGAATAGAAACCTGTGCCATGACACCACCCAACTTCTGCTGTTCGGGTCCTGCTCGTGTCTCACTAAGATACCATTCTCCCTTATGCACATGCGTGTCGCCCTCTGGTGACGTAAACGTCGCCCTCCAATGATAGCAGTCAATCTGGGCTCTATAGGGGACTAACTAGTCTATCCTAATTATTACATCAAAACCTGTCATATCCAGAACATACAGGTTCCACACAAAAAGGCAACCACCCACCTAGAGGGGACAATTTTGACAACAACGAATGCCCTCTGAACGGATACCTAATGGGGTATCTAACGTGATCATACCATGATACGACTCAACGTCGAGGCCCAAACCCTTCGTGATAGCCTCTGATATGAAAGAGTGAGAAGCACCTCTGTCAAAAAAGCAGATACTAATGTAGAAACAACTAGAATCGTACCTCGTATAGTAGATGGCCCAACATACTACTCCTACGGTGTAGGGTCAAATGCATATAACTAGCCAGTACCATAGCCCTGAGTCACTGCCTGACTACCTTGAGCAGACCCGCCCTGCTGGCACTGAGAGTCATAGACCTGATTACCTATGCCTCGACTGCCGCCACGACCTGATTGGCCAGCAGTATTACAACCGCCTGACTGATGTGATCTTGCCGATCCAGCACCATATCATGGAGTAGGTGCAGATCCCTGCTCACTAGGAACTGGAGAAAAAGTCCTACAGAAACATTGAAGGTGACCTATCCTACCACAGCCTCTGCATTCCACTGGGTTCCACGGACACTGCGCCCTGAAGTGTCCCTTCCTTCCACACTGATGGAAAATA
Source organism: Viscum album (assembly GCA_963277665.1). Taxonomy (NCBI): domain Eukaryota; kingdom Viridiplantae; phylum Streptophyta; class Magnoliopsida; order Santalales; family Viscaceae; genus Viscum; species Viscum album. Next base: position 1,258,805,864 of record OY728128.1, read on the forward strand.
TAAGAACTATTTGTGCTGGGATCCTGACTACTGCCTCCCCCACGGGAAAACTCAAAACGTCTCTTCTACCCTGAAGAAGACCCACTGGAAGCTTTTGGTGCTGAACTGCCCTGGTTTGCATTATCCACTTCCCTAAGAATCCACTTAGTAATCAGATCTTGGTTAAAAATCTCAGGAATAGATGTCAACCTGAACAAATTTACCTGAAACTAGATGGCATAACTCATCCCATCCTCAAAACACCTAGCAACCATCAGATCATCGACAGCTAGCGATGGGGCGAAACGCTGCAGCTCGGTGAATCGGGACGAGTACTCCATGACTGTCATGGTCCCCTGCTACAAGTTCATAAAATCCCTAGCTCTATCAACTCTCAAGGTCTGGGGATAGAAAAAGTCATAAAAGACTACATAGAAATCTTCCCAGACCATGTCGCCCTGCTGTCTCGATTGGGTGATGACGTCCCACCACCTTCTAGCTGAATCGCGTAGCATATAAACGACTAATTTGACTCTCTACTCGGGAGGTGTCTCGAGATGTTCACAGATGGTCCGGATCACCTCCAGCCAAGACTCAGTAGCAAGAGGTCTTCCATCTCCCGAAAAAGTTGGAGGATGCTGTAACTGAAACTCGCGGGTCAACTCTGCCATACTTGGGGCAGATTTCACGCCACCTTGAATATTATGCATCATCCTCAAGAAACCCTCACGAAACTGGGCATTAGTGCCCATCTCAGGAATAGGAAGAGGAGCCATGGGTGGCTCGAAAGGAAGATCAACAGGCGGATCAGGGCCCGCCACCTCAGGAATGTGATCGTCGCCGCCTTCAGCACGCGCGACTTGAGGACGTCTCGGAGGCATAGTGCTATAATGCCAAACGAACATCTTAAAAGAAGAAGCCATCAGATTAAAGGTTGAACTCTAGAATCTAGGATAGGTACTAAGACTTCCTACCCCTAAGATAACCTATCCATACCCATAGGAATTCTTAGAAAAACCCACAACTGCTCAAAATTAACTTAATCCGATGATATGGTAGTTTCCAGCCCATAAGGGCCCATACTCCTCATGAACTGAAAGATGACACACACCTGGATGTCATTTCTCATTTACTAGCACTAATCAAGCATTCAAATTTCATTTTAATCAAAAGATTGGTTTAGTTGGAATGCCATTTTACGAACTATAAGGGCCCATACACCTTATAAACCAAAGAGTGATACCCACTAAAACCACCTCATTCTTCAATTCACAACTTGCAAGGAGGGTTAGCACAGTTTCACACATATTAGCAAGGTATGAAGATAACCAACAAGGAATGCTCTCTAAAAATTTAGACGTGGCATGGCAAGATGCATGACCTAATCATATTGTGCCTACCATGATGCATGTTCTAATGCATAACCCTCATTTCATCGGGTTGAACCATGAAACACAAATTTCAACCTCGCAAAAGTCATTAACATCGCAAATCATGTGAATCACCCAACAGTGAAACAATATCAATAGTAAATAGTAGAATCAATAACAACATAAAATAGGAAACTTGGCCCATACCCCGTACATGGGTTCGCGACGCCCAAACACAACTTATAACCAAGTCCCTAAGCATTCTAATTCTCCAAGTCTATCGTCGCCAAATAGTAAATCAAGAAGAAATAAAATACTCTGATACCACTTTGTGACGTCCTGGACCCAGCGGCCCCTCAACCCGAGCCCCGAGCCCGGTTGGACACATGACCCCTGACTCGTCTCCCCATAGGCCAGGGGCTACCGACTAGCAGCGGGGGTGTAATGGTAAGTCGTTTGGGAGACTGTACCCCCATGTCAGAGTACACAGCGAAATAAAAGAAAAGTAATAGATAGCGGAAGCATATCCAATGGATAAATAGGAGAAAAGGGGAAATATACAAACCAAAAAACAGAAGTAAGGAAATCTGGATAAATATACAAAAGCCTCATAGGCAGTGTCTAATACAAAATGGATGCATGGAATGCTGATACAATGGAAACAGATGGAAAGCATGCTATACAGTAGTACAAAAAGAGAAAAAAAGTAGCCCATGAGCATTCCTAGCCAAGCTCGGTCCTCTGCTCTGGATCTCCAGCTAGAACATACATGTATCAACAACCTGAATCTAGGCCTTTGCCCCTACTAGTACCTGCAGTAGTAAAGTCTACAGAAGTGCCGAGGAGGCTGCCCGCCTAGGGTGTGAGACAAGTCTCAGTAGGACACCACCAATGATGTCTATGTGTAATCCAAATAAGTGTTCACAGTAATAGTGAGAAATAGAGTGCAAGTAAGTAAAGAAAAGAAATAAAAAACTCTCCCGCTCAGGTTCCAAAAGGACACCTGGCGGGTCTACCTGCTTCAGCTAATAGATGGAATGTCTGAATGAGCCACCTGCTTATTTAGAGATAGATAGATATATACACACACACACACATATATATATATATAATACGTTGGGTAGGACCGGGACGGAACTCACAGATTCCCTTAACCCAGGAGCAGCGCTCTCGATCCTACCCCTAGCCCAACCTTGGGGAAACTCTCGCGGTCTATCCCCAGCCCGAAGGCTTAATAATTATTCAAGGGAGCTCTCGCAGTCTACCCTTAGCCCAAATCTGTTACATAGGGGAGCTTTCACAGTCTACCCCTGGCCCGAAGCTATATCATTTAATTAGGGGAGCTCTCACGGTCTGCCCCTAGCCCGAAGTCGTATCATAGGGGATCTCTCACGGTCTACCCCTAGCCCGAAGCTTAATCATTTAATTAGGGGAGATCTCATGGTCTGCCCCTATCCTGAAGCAATATCATAGGGGAGCTCTCGCGGTCTACCCCTAGTCCAAAGCTTAATCATTTAATTATCATAGGTTATAAGGAATACACTTATTATAACATTCATAACAATAAAACATGGAATTTACATATCACAATATCACATAATCACATTTCAAGTAAACATTCATTTAAAATAATAAAAGGGGTTTAGGCTAACTCATCCTAGCCAAGACCTAACCAAAACATCCCATTTTCCTCACATGGAAAATGGATTTCATGGCATATCCATAAGGTCCAAAGGTAACTAAAAGCTAAAAATCAAGGTATAACACCTATGGGTGTCCATACTGGGGTCATACGGTACCCAAACACCCAAAAGAGGGTAGTTCCCATAACCTCTTATCACAAGGGTCATTTATATAGTAAGAAGTCAATAATAATAAGAGTTTTGGAAAAAGGAAAACCTCGGCATGTCAATATAAACTCAAGAATGACGAAAACCCAAAGGGAGAACACATGAAAACCTACCTTAGGGCTGTAGATGTAGGCTCGCTTGATATCGACCTCAGATTTTCAACGGGTTGGAAGAGATCTAAGTTTTAGTCTAAAGCCCTGGAAATAGGGAATATGAGTTTGCATTAAAATAACACAACAGTAGGAAATATTTACCAAGGAGAAAGGGGTGCGTGAGGTTAGCCTTACCAAGGGTGATCTAACGCCTTCAACGGATCGAAGAACGGTCACTGGGGGAAGAAACAACAAGATAATGAGTGAGGAGAGGGTTTTGGAGCTCAAAGGAGGCTCACCTCTAGTTCTGTCTGTGAGAAGAAGAAAGAATGGGTTTTAGACTTAAATAGAATTAAGGGAAAAATTGTAAATATTTACCCAGATCAGGGTCGCATGGTTTAGGCGCACGGTTTACCAAACCGTGCCCAAAAGGTGCGCACCTCACTGCCTCCGGAAATCAGGTCTTCATGGTTTTTCCAAACCGTGTGACTTTACTATTCTTGTCATGCGCAAACCGTGCGCCTCATTCTGCAACTCCAAATCTCCACTCCCGGGCTCCAAACAAGCCCCAGACACTCCTCGAACCTTCCTTAGAATGTTACACACATTAAGCAATCTTAAAGGAAATATTTCAAAGAAAAACTAACGATTCGTACCTCTTCCAAAGAGTTGGGTCATTACATAGGGTTCCTTTATATAGGGAAAAAAAATACAAAACCCATTAATCACAATTACTCAAAACACATTTGCAGAATGGCCATCACTGCATACTGCACTCACTATATGGTTAACATAACACAATTTACTTTATGGTGGATGCTTTAATTCACAAACAAAAATAAAGTTTAGTAAAACCTTTAAATAAAATCATTTATTTTAAAATTAAAACCCTTTGCGGTGGCCTTTAATACACCACCTTCAGCCACAAATGACACACCTCCTTTGCGGTTAGAATAGTGCAACTACTATATGGAAATATCAATTTTAATTAATAGTTCCATAAACTCCCTTTGCGGTTACCATTGTGAAATTTCTTTGAAATCTATTTTACTATGAAATCCTTTAGGTATTATATAGTCCACCCATTTTCTATGCAGGAATCCTTCCTTTTCCATAAAACAAATCTGGATTTTGAGGCAAAAAATAGCAGACACTGGGAAATGACACCACCTTGTATACACAATTTTCTATACCGCTTCCTAAGAATCTATTCCTTTGTATTGGATCTTTGTTAACATACCTTATCATCCATAATGCTGGAACTCAACAATTGACTCAGTTGAACTACTTTTTCAACAAACACAATCAACCCAAAATCACTTCAAAGTTATCTTGAGGGTTTTTCCCCAAAAATAAATAACAAATAGAAATGAATGTGAACCAGTTTAATTTTTCATATACATTGCGTGCATGATAGTCTATGAGATTGAATAAGATCTATGTATGTGTTAGTTTTTTTAATTTAATTTATTACATGGGTTTGTATTTATTTAATATTAAATTAAATATGATGGACTACATTCCATCCCTACTTCCATAATTTTGTAGGACCTGAATATCCATGGGTATTTATGTAATACCCATTAACCAATATTTTTGTTTCTCTCACCAATGTATGAGTTAAAAATAAATTTAATTAATGGGGGTATCCAAAGGAATATAGAGGCAGTTCAAGATGGAAATATAATGATGCCAACTCAGGCAATAGATAGGTAGATAAGTGGAATGTTGTAACTCTTTCCAAGACTGGCATAAGGAGTTATTCCCCAAGTCAAAGGTTGATTTATTGTTTTCTCAATAAATAAATCTATAGATAATATAATGACCAGTTTGTTTATTATTTATTTATTTCTATTTTATACAATATTTATTTTTTGGATTCATGACCGCTATCACATACATAAATGAATTAATGTGAAAATATGGAATTTACATAAATGGATTATGTGTAAATGTTTTATCCAACATAGTTAACTAATTAAGTATAATAAACTTAATATAAAGATGTTATGTAAAATATAAAACAAGATAAAATTTATACATAATAAATTAAAATGCATCAAATATATTTTAAGTCAGACTTGGCCTTCCACTACTTGATTTGGAATGAAATCCTTAGAACTAAGTGTTTGAAAAACACTTATTGGACACATACTTTTAATGTGGAATTATTATGATAGTTATGGGTTGACTTAACCACATTAGAGAATTATATGTATCCCCCTATAAACTTTATGTATCATGGAGGAATGTGATGAGGAAATCCAAGTTAGGATTTATGGATTGAGGAGTCTACTCAACGGATCAAAGAGATGCAATCCCACAATTAGAAAAGACCTTGCTACCTAAATACCTTCAAGTAGCTTGAACAAACATAATTGGGGTTATATGAATGGGAATATAGATCCTTTTCACTAGAATTTCCTAGTAACTAGATATTACAATTTCTCTAGTGAGGGATATATGGACTTGATAGAATATTGGTAGATTTAATAAACTTAGTTTTACTATTTCTAAAATAATTTATAATCAAGAAAAGTAATAATAGTATGCTATATTATAATTCTATAAAAATTTAAATTTTTTAATCCAAAATATCACTATGATATATATTAGATGAATAAAATTTCTTCACTGGTAGTAACTACTAGGAATGGTTTAGACACCTTTGGGTTGTTCCGCACCATGAATGGAAATATTACATGCTATAATCCTCAATGCCTGATCTGTCTTCCAAGTAAGTGAGTGATGAATAGTTCCTTGTCTATGAAAAACATATTAATGACACAATAAACATTCAATGTTTGATGATTTTTTCAATTTCTAGTTAACTCATGAAGTATCATGAAAAAATGGACGCATATAGCATGTTCGAGCATCTCCATGGTCTATACCAGGAGAGATCTAGAGAGGAATGATTTGAGATATCAAAGGATCCTTTTTAGGGAAATCCTAGAGAGGGTTTCCCAGCTAGACCTCAAATAATTAATATAATTGGATACATTAAGCATATATAGGTTTTAGGGTTTAAACTCCTTGAATAATTGTATGTAGATCTCATTCTCACATCACTCACTTAGAGATTCTCAAGATTTGTTATAAATTTTAATATTAACAACATAGATAATTCTATCCCAGATCTGTGTACTATTATTTGTGAAGTAGATAAGGAGACAAGGTGTGAAAATAATTCCATACTTATGGTGAAAAAATGGAAAGGTCAAGAAAATATATCTAATACTAAGGCTTATTCACTCCCTTATAAGAAGTGAAATATCAGGGGAAAATAAGGGAATAAGAAGCTATCTGTTTCACATGTGACAAGAAGGGGAATTGGAAAAAAATATGCACCCAGGAATGGAAGAAATGAGTAGCTTTATGTAAATTTATTAATGAGTAAAAATTATCTATTTCTACAAATTGTTTATTAGATACATATTTTGATGCTGACATATCTATTAAAATGTAGGAACCAAGTAGATTTTGAATTATTGTCCAAGGGTAGATAGATCTATGAGAATTCAATAGAGCTAAACTTGCTACTGTAGCTATCGGTGACTACCAACTCACATTTCCAACTAGAATAATCTTAGTTTTGAAAGTTTTTTATTTTTTTCCATACATTACCAAAAACATTATTTTATATCCAAATTGGATACAAATGTTTCTTATTTTATAAGGATATAATTTATTATGGAAATACACATTTAAATAGTAGTATTTATTTGTTGGATTATGAAAAAAAAGTAATGGAGATTGATAACGAAATTAATTCACACGACTCATACTACACCCAAATTTAACGTCACCTGCTAGGTCATGACAATAAAAAGAGTTTGAATAATTTACAAAAAGTTGGATATTTTTATTATTTTGAACTAAAACCACTTATTGTTTGTCATGTATGTTTATAAGGAAAAATGAACAAATCCTCATTTAGTGGAAAAGTTTAAAGGGGTAAAAAGATTATGGAATTAGTTCATACCAATTTTTGTGGACCATTTATTATTGAATAAAGGGGTGGATACCCATACTTCATAACTTTTACTGATGATTTTAGAAGATATGACTATATCTACTTAATGTGGTATAGGTTAGATTCTTTTTGAAAAATTAAAATAATAAAAGAATAAAGTTGAGAACCATCTTGGTAATAAGATTAATAAAATCCTCTCAAACCGTGGTGAAAATATATTAATCAATACATCATTGATTACTTATGGGATTTTGGAATTTTATCTCAACTCACTCATATGAACCTTAGTGGAACAATGTAATTGAAATGAGGAACCATAACTTGTTAGATATGGTGAGATTAATGACGAGTCATACAAGTCTTCCATTATCCTTTTTGGGATACACATTATAGACAAAATCACAAATACTAAGACAAATTACAACTAAGGTGGCATGCGGTATACTATACCAATTATGGAATGGAAATAAAATCGTGTTTTAATACTTACATGTGTGGGGTTATGTAGTGTTTTTAAGGCCTCTTTAGTTAAAAAAAATTATCCCCAAGGCACAAAGTGTACTTTTATAGGACACTCAAAATAAATAAAGGGTTATTAACTATACGACCCTTAGACAAATAGTTAATAGTGGAAAGAGCCACCATATTTATTTAGGGGGAGCACATCTCTAAAATATATAGTGAGAGAAATATAGGCTTTCATGATGTTAAGGATTATGGTACACAAGAGTTGGAATAGGAACATATTCCACAAAGCCCCATAGAGGAAGATATTCTAGATACATAAGTACTATGTTGGAGCACAAGAGAGTTTAGAGAACTAGAAAGGTATGGTTTTTTAGTCATTGAGTATGGTGACTCATTATTAGTTGATAATGATGATCCTATAAACTATAATAAAGCAATAAGTGGCATGGATGTTTCCAAGTGGAAAGAGGCCATGTATTCTAAAATGAATTCCATGTACCAAAACCTAGTATTTATTTTGGTAGATCCTCCAGTAGATGCAAATACCTTTGGTTGTAAATGGATAATAAATATGAAATTAGACTTGTAAGGATAAGTCGGTACCTATAAATTATGACTGGTTGCAACAGCATTTAAACAACATCACAACATAGAATATGAAGAAACCTTTTCACTAGTTGTAATGTTGAAATCCATCATAATTCTACTTGACATTACAACCTTCTAAGACTATGATATTTAGAAAATGGATTTCAAAACATAATTCTTTAATAGGAACCTTTAGGTTGATGATTTTATAAAACAAACTAAAGGGTTTGTGACTCCAAAGTATGGAAATAAAATAAAAAAATCATAAAAATACATTTATATATTAAAGAAAGTATCTAGGTCATGAAACATTAGATTTGATGAGTCTATAATGAAATTTGGTTTCATAAAGAAAAAAATGTGATCCATGAGTCTATACGTGGTTTATTAGGTGTGAGATAGTTTTATTAATAATATATGTCAATGAAATATTACTTATATGAAATGAAATACTAGTATTATTATTTGTTAAGGCATGTTTGAATAAATGTGTATCTATGAAGGACTTAGGTGAGGTAGCATATATTCTTGAGATCAAGATCTATCATGATAAATCCAAGAGACTGATCAACCTAATTCAAGGTACATATATTGAAAAGATACTTAATAGATTCATTATAGAACAATCCTAGAGTGTATTGTTTCCAGTTTCACATGGAATTCATCTTTCTAGGAAAATGTGTTCTCAAACACATGAGAAAAATCAGAGAATTGTAAGAATTCCATATGAATCAGTGGTTAGTTCAGTCATGTATGCTATGCTATATACTATGATAGATGTCATATATGCATTAAGTGTGGTATAAAGATGTCAAAATAACCTAGGTGAACACCATTAGATGGAAGTCAAGAATATCCTTAAGTATCTTAGGTGCACTAAGGATATATTCCTAGTCTATGGAGGATATGTGAAACTAGTATTTAAAGGATATGCATATGATATTTTCCAATTAGATCATGATGATATAAAATCACAAACATGATGCATCTTCCCTTTTTATGGAGGTGTTGTGAGTCAGAAGAGCTCAAAATAGGATATCGTCACAGATTTTACAATAGAGTTTGAGTATATTGTGGATTATGAGACAACTAAAGAATAAGTTTGGGTACAAAATTTTTTCAATAGTTATATGTGGTACTTAATAGTATAGAACCCATCACACTCTATTGTGATAATACTATAGTGGTGGCTCTTGCAAAAGAGCCAAGGCCACATCAACAGAAAAAGAACATACTTTAGAAGTATTATCTCTGGATGTATTCTTATAAAATATGTGAGGTTATAGTGATTATTATTTATATGGAAGATAGTGTGGTGTACCCCTTGAAAAAATATTTGACTCAGCAGAAACATTATTATCATGTGAGGTCTAGCAGGCTGAATGTCATAGGTAGTTTGCTCTAGTCCAAGTGTATTTTTTTAGAGTTTATGTCCTATAACAAACTTTTTGTACTTTTATTACAAATATATTTTATGATTTTAATATTAATAAATATATTATTACATATAGTTCATTAATCTTAATGAATTTAATGTAATAGCTTCCTAGAGTATCCATCGCATTGATAAAGTTGTAGTAGTTATCCACTATGAAGAGAGCCTTGAAATGCCATGAAAATATTATTAAATATAGTTCTACAGTCATATAATGTTATATGATGAGACACATATAATGTTACTATTGGGTGTAAGTACTCATAAGTGGATGAGGGTTATTCTCATGAAGTTCTCACTTTGTAATCTCTAAGATTAGAGATTATGAGGACATACTCACCAGTAAGAATTCCTCATGTTTTTGAATCATCAGATATTCCTATCTATGAGTATGTGTAATGGTACATAGTCTTTAATATTATCATTAATTCATTTGTTGACTTTAAAACTTAGATTTTATAATTAAAACCATGATGATATATGTTTGCGGTGAGGCATTGTGCATTGGGTGCATAAAAAATGACCTGTTATTAATGGATAAAACAAGGAAGGATTTTTCCCTTGTATTTATAGAATCTTATATCTCAACCATTTTATTTGAATATAATTTTTTCATTAAATTCAAAGGACATGGTGAAATGATGTATTTATTTCATATTATTAAAGAAAGACACATCAAGCACATAGGTTGATGACACAGATGTGCAACCTACTTGATGAGCTATTCTGAAAAAGGGATTATATTAAACAATGAGTGTTCTTATGTGGTTTTATTCATAGAGATTTTAAATACTTTATCTTAGGTGCCTTGACCCATTACGGGATAGTAATATTGGACTTTAGTTTATCCTACCTAATACTAATGATAAATAATCCTAGAGGGTCTCACACTAATTATTTTTATTGATCTTGATTAAATTCTATTTGAATATAATTAATTTAATAAATATTATTTTCAAGACTAATAAATAATTTTATTCATGCTTTATTGATCAAAAATATTTATTAATGAATGAAATATTTTATTAAATATTTATTTGGGTACTCAATAAATATTGAGGAGTTTGAATGGACCAAATCCGTATTTGGTGCTAAATATTAATTTATAAGGATGTTAAATAATATTTTTAATTTCAAAATTTATCATATGAACCATAAAATAATTGTAATAATAATATTATTTTTGGAATGGATTTTAATGATGATTATTTTAAATTTCAAAGGATGACATGCAATTAAATAATATTTTCACCTAAAATCTAACTCTCTAAATAGATTGTTATGTCTATTATATAGGGTTAATAGAGATACAAAGAATAGTTACACACAATGGATTTCTCTTTAAAATTACACTTTATCTATCCCTCTTAGGAATGAGAAACACAAGATATATTCCTTCAATATTGAAGGATGAGAAATCAAAATGATCCGTAAAAGATTATTGATTTTCCATGCTAGAACCCAACAGTCAATTGGTGTTGTTTGGAGATCAAAGAATAATGTGTGGATCACTATTATAGGGATTCTAAACTTGTATCCTTTAAGTAAAATGAAGGTAATTATAATTGTGTTTTCAAAAGATCAACATCATCAATAACAAAATGATCCTATGATGAGGTAATCATTTCTTCCAGATCTAAATAATTTAATTATAAATTTAACGTGAAAGATACTCTCTTAGGGTTTCTAGAAAACTAATATTATAATAATTTTAATATAATTCCCACCAAAGGTGATTCCAATATCCTCATAACCAACAAGGTTTTATCTATAAATATGACATTGAGCTACCCTTGGTTCGATTATTATTTATTTCCTTCAAACTCTAGTCAACCCTAGACCTTCACTGGTGACTTATGGATATCTCTTTATGATTAAAAACCTCTAATTTCATGTGTATTGTTCTATCTCAATCTAAGGGACCCCTCATTTCACCTTTATTTTTTTCATATTGATCTCCCCCTTATCATATGTTATAATAATTTAGTTTCTTATAGTTTTGGTTTCAATATGGGTGTTTTTTATGATGGTTCACTAGGGTTAGGTTATGAGGTGGTTTCTATTGAGTTTGGTGGAGATTGATGATTAATTTTTTACTTTCATGTATGATGTTCCTTGAAGCTTCATATCAAGGTAGAGGATTGAAGACCTTTATTTTGATTCTAAGTTAGTTTGAAATTATCCTACTTTATCTATAATGATTAAATTGATGATATTAACCAAATGATGATAATAATCTATAATTAAATAATTTTAAGTGAAGTTGATTCACATGAAATTATATTATTCTTCATTATTTTTCCATATGAAATTTTCTAAATATTATGAAAGCTTATTTATTTGATTATTTATGATTCCTGTATATTTTCTATGCCTGATGATGTATCTATATTTTAATTCTTGTTTGCCACATAATTTTGTGAAATTTTTATGATGTTTTTGTTTAAATGATATTTTTATTGAAAATAATACATTATTCATAATTATATGTTAAAATTGTATTTATTTAAATACTATCATTAAAATGTTTATTTTTTTGTGTGTAATTGATATAAATTTATTTGATTTAATTTTCATATAATTTTAAGAACTAAATTCTAGTTTTTTTCATTCTAATTCATTGAATCATTATTTTAAAGGAATTTATTTTTAAAAGTTCCAATGAATTTATTTCAAATATCTTGTGTTGGAACTAATTTTAAATTAATTTGTTAAAATTTCAAAAAGAATGACTAAGATGGTGGAAAATTTAATTTTAGTTTTTTTGTAATGAAACATTAATTAGAATATATTTTTAAAGTGATTTTAAGTGTTTCAGGACATGAAATCGAAATATTAAAGGTCCATGGTTTTAATTTTAGAAATATTTTGGTGGAATTAAATATAAATTCATTTATTGAGGTTTAATTATTTTTGTATTAACAAGGTTTTAATTTATTTTATAATTAATTTTATTTATTTATAATGAATTTTTAGTTTTATTTTTATTTAGTAAAGAAAAATCCTCATATGAATTTTATTGTTCATATAAATTTTTTACTTTATCATTATTCAGGTTGGATGGAAGTCCTATGGGATTCCTAATAGGAATTTTCTTCTATGAATAAGATATTTTTATATCCCCATTTATGAATCTTCTTAATTAAGATAATGATCTAATGGAGTGGGTGAAGATCAAATGTGATAAAGCTGAGATGTTGAGTTTTGTGATGAACACTAAGACCAATTCAGATATGGGTGAAGAACGTAGAAGATTAGTTGATCTTAGGTGAAGTGGTTGAATGAAACCCACTAAAGAGAAGGATTTTCACTAATGGTGACTACAAATGTGACTAAAAAAAGGAGCTTGTGATATGGATACTTGAGTCTCATTTGATATTCTTTATCCAAAAGAGTCTGACCTTGACATTCTTTTACCATGGATTACCATTTAAAACTAGAAGGAGATTCATTGTTGATTATTGAAACATGGAATATGATTAGTAGATGTAGTCAATTTCTCAGAGGAGGTCCCAAAATATCGATCCAACTAGGTTGAATACCGAATCCATTCCCAATTGAATAAGGCTTGATAATAGATCAAAACTTTCAAGGATTAATACTTATGACATTAAAGAATTTAGGTAAATATGGAATCAAGTTTGTGTTGACTGATTGTTAATTTTCAGGATTTTAATGGACTATTCGAGCTGAATGAATTGATCAATTGAGGTTGAAGATGAACCAAAATTCAATGATATTGGTTCAAGCATCACCAATGAATGGCCGTTCATCTACAACATTAGTTGAATTAGAAACATCATTGAAATAAATTCAAGAATAATTTCATGAATTAAATTTTTGGGTTAATGTTTCTATGTGAAGGATCTATATTGAAGATTGAGGGGTCCTTGACACTTTTGAGTGCCATGGTCAAGGTGTTGAAGAAGGGAACATATGAGATGATAAATGAAATGTATCAATGAAGTTTCAGTCATTGAAATATGGATGTTAATATTCATTGAATATAAATGGAATTTGATGACATAGAGGATAAGTTTGATTTGTGAGTAGAGCCTAATCAACATTAAAGGACTGAACTTGATGACCTCTTATCATTACAACTTCATTCTTAGTGGGAAGGATGTTCAAGTTTCCCATTTATAAAAATTTCTAAACTAGTGGTTCAACTCATGAGTTGTTGATAAAACAATAGGGTAAAAATAAGTTTATTATGAATTAAGTATTCTGAAGACATAATGTTATTTTGATGAATATGGGATACCAAGTCTCATCACTGAAGGAGTTTCTGATGAAGCCAATATGAGTTCAAGGAATCCATTCCTTTAGTTTATATTATTGGTGGATGAAGTCACACCTATAGTTAGAGTTCTCAATGATACTGAGTGGAGATGATTAATCTTTTACATTGAGGCTGACTTAGCTTGAATTTTTTTATTGAGTAATAATTTAAGGTTGGGATGATGAGAGATGAGGTTCCATATTTACCTTACATCGAAGGAGATTAGGAAAGTGAGATCAAACATACATGTTTCTCGAGTCTGAGTTGAAGGATGGTTTGTTATTATTATCCCATTAATATCATCTAATATATGAAATTATTCTTCTCAAATAAAATATGGTTCATAATAAATTGAATTGTTTTTTCTATGTTGATGTTGAGGTTATTGTTGAAGCTAGTCCGAAGGTTTTTGAGTTCGGTGAAGATGAATTCACTATCTATTTTTAAGAATTTATATCTAATTCAAGATGATGGGAATTAATTAAGCTGAATGTAGACCATCTTGTTTGTTAAATCTATTACCAAGGAGGAGTTGAGATATATCACATATAGAAAATTAATTAGTTACAATGGGAAGGATTTTCCAGTTGTCTATCATAAAGATAGGAGATGAATGTCAAATAGGTGCTTCCACCTAGAGAAAATGTATGTGTATTATATTTTTCTATGTAATATGGAAAATATTAATTTATTTGGAGTCCTTAATTTTACAAAAACTTTTGGAAAGACACAAAAATACTTCTGGGCAGGCACAACCGATCATCGTTGATAAGGTTCTGGAGGAGAGTGGAGCTCGGAGAGGAAACTGTTTCACTGGTGAAGATTCATATCATTATTCTTTCTATATTATTTCCCTCCATCTTATATATAAAAATATTATACCATTATGATTTAAAAATGATATTTGTATAATTTTATCATGAAGGATTATTTTTTTTAATTCTTTTAATTTCTATTCATTCATATCATTTTTCTTAATTGGATCACTTTTCATTTTAATTTTAATTCTTTGTAGTATCTTCTCATGAATGTTTCAAGAATCATTTTTTTGATATTATTAGAAATTAACATAATATTAATAAAAATTCATCTTTAAAATTCTTTTGATAAGAAATTTTTAATTCAAAATTATTAGAAAGAACACTGATATCAATACATAAATTGATCTTAGTGTCCTTATCCTACTCATTTTTTCATGAATATATTGAAATATTTATTTGAAAAACTATGTAATTCAAAATTTTATTTTCACAATCCTTGAAAATGTCAATAGGAAAATATTTATTTCATGTTTAACTAGTTATATTTTCACACTAATAAATAAATATATTATAAGACACTCAAAATTACCCTTTATTTTTCAATAATCATCTACTTGATATTTATTCTTCTTATAATACTTCATTTTAATCATATTTATCACTAATATCTTATTTTATTCATTATAAAAATTTAATATTCACTATTTTTATCATTATTTCCTCATTGGATTTCTATTTTTTTCTTACTTGATGTTTTTTTCTTTGTTCACTTGAAAATTTTTCCTTCTATGTGTGCTTAACCCTTATCAATATATTATAGGGTTATTAGGAAATTAATAAATAAATTTTTTAGTTAAAAAAATATTAATATTTTTGCCCCTTTTTTTAGGGAAGGATTCATGAAACCAAGTAGAAAATTAAAACTAAAAAAAATAAAAAAATGAAAAAAATAATTAGGTTTTCAATAAATTTGGTCAAAAAATTGTTTCTTGAAATCCGCAGTGTGCTATTTTTTATAATTTTATTGTGAATATTTTTTAAATTAGTTTGTGCATGCATAGAAGATTAAATTATTAATATTTATCACCTTTAATTCTAGAAATTCACACACATTTATATTCTATTAATAATGAATAGAAAGTGAAAATGGAAGACCTTAGGGGGGAAGTAAATCAAAATGAAATTTCATTCTAACTCTGCTAAGAGATCAAATAGTTGAGAGATATAGTCTTAAGGTGTTTCATATACCTACAATTTATTTCAATCCTTATTATATTAATATTATTCACAGGTCTTGAAAATATGAAATAAAATAGTCCTTTCTTTCCATACTACCAACCTATAATGTATTTCATAATGAAGAATCTTTATAGTTCATTAGGTACTTCTATGTTTTGGTTCAACAACTTCCACTATGAGGACATAGTGAGGAAGAGTTGAAATTGAGAGGTTTTCTATTTTGGATGAAGGGAAATTATAGAACATAGTTTTAATAATTATAAGAATAGTTTTTTGAAACATTGGACGAGGTGTTAAATTTTTTTATTATAAAGTTATATCCTAGGAGAACGAAAAATATAATTAGGCATAAAATCACTGGTTTTATCCAAGATAATAGTAAGCCATTCTATAAAACATAGAAAAAATTTAGAACATTTCTTAGGTAGTATCCTATTCATAAATTCACTTCTCATTTTTTATGGACATATTTTATAATGTACTCACCCCAGAAAATCAAAAAATGGTAGATTATCCATCTAGATAAGTTATTTTCTAACAAAACCACTAAAGAACTAAAGTATATTTTCAACACCATTGTACAAAATTTATAGCAAAAATGTTATAGAATAATAAACATAAATTGAAATGGAAATTTTTTGTCCAATATATAAATGCTCAAGTAGATAGAATTTATTGTGATGGTCAAAAAAATTCACTTAGGGAGAAATTCCACCACTGTGGTATGTTTGGTCATTCTAACACTTGTTGTTATAACTTTGATTTACCTACTCATCCTTTATAAAATGTTAACTCTACTAGGAAAAAACCTAAAATTAATTCTATAGATATCCCTTTTTGAAAAAAATATAATTGAGGCTATGGGACTCACTCAAACCTTTATTAGAGAGAGAAAGATATTTTTAGACTTGCTACTACCCCTGGATTCCCACCACATCTTAAGAAATAATTCCAAAAATAACAAAGGCTGAGCCATCTAATTTTTAAGGGAATCTTGATGTAATTATGTATTGAATGTTAAATAAAAATGGATTATCAAGATGAAAACCACAAAGATGATATGGAATCTCAAATTTATTCTTTTAAAACTGAAATGAACCACCAAAAAACTCAAATTAGTCAAACAGATAGAGAATTAGGTTATAAAGAAAAATGAAAACTTCCAATCACTACTAAAGTGAACCTTAGGGAGAATATTATAGATGTTATAACTATGAGTGGTTTAAAAACTCATATGGTAGCTAAAAAATACCCTAGTACTATTTAAAATGAAATTTTGGAAGATTCTAAAGGTCAAAATCTTGGTAAAATAGAATTTATAAATCAAGGTTGTAAGGTTGAATCTGAGTTTAAAACAACTCTTCAACATGAAAATAAAAGCAAAACATATATGAAAAATAATAAAAAATGAAAGAAAAAACGGATTGAGGTAGAAATTAAGGGTATTAAAAATGTTTTGAAAATTTTTAACCCATCTATCGCATTACCTCAAATACTGAAGAAAAATAATCATGAACCTAAATTGCTTAAATTCAATAAATTGTTTTAAAAGCATAAAATCAATATTCCATTCATTAATGCTTTAGTTAAAATCCTATCATATTGAAAACAATTAAAGAATAATATTTCTTATGAATCTTATAATTTCAATAATTTTATTCTATAATTAAATGTTTTTAATTCCACTATTTTTTTATTTAATAGTAATTTCCACATTTTTAGGTTTTTGAAATATTTTGAGCACGATTATAAAAATGGATTAATTTTGGAATTTAAATATTTTTATATTATCTTGGTATATCAGCCAAAAAAAATCTACACTTATATAAAGTGATTTTTATTATTATATACTCAATGGGATATATTTCATTGAATTAGAAAAAGATTTAATTCAATAATATATGGCCCAAATAAACTCAGAAATTGTGTCTCAAAATCTATTCACAAATTGGAATAATTTTAAATATAGACACATATATAAAAAATGGGAAGCTCAAATGAGCTAAAATTTCACATGGATATCTAGAAGAATTTGGGGAAAATTTTCCTTAAATATTACTATTCAATAAATTTCAATCTTCAATCCCATAAATACATGGGAAATATGAAATTGGGAATTTGAACAGCCTCAGGGCTAGAAAATATTTACAGAGCAATATTTTCATAAAATTAGATATAATTTTCCAAACAAGATAAAATTTATGGGTTCATGTGTATAAAAAATGAGAACAAATTTGTATTTTACCACTTTCCCATATTTATCCATTTAGTAGGTTTAAAAAGATGTAGCATTTGGGGGATATTTTTTAGAGCCAAAACCATCCCCTCTCAGGATTATAAATATGTACCTCCACTCCTTATCAAGAGTTAGATATTTTTAATAGATAAGGTGGTGTTATACTATTTTTATAGATTTTTATATTTTCATTATAAATTTGTTCAGTTTTATCTTCCTCTCATTGTCTTATTCTCTTCTTTTTTCTCCACCATTCTTTTCCATCTCTATGAAAATGTGGAACTAACTTTATAGTTTGTTTAAAGTAAAGTAATGGTAAATTAATTGAGTTCTTATGCTTTTATGTATATATTAAATTTTCTCCAAGAATTTGGTGATGGGTAATTTGATTAGGGTGATCAGTTTCTTCATTTTCCCTATCATCCATTTTCTTCTTCTCATTCATCTACAATTCCTCTCCTTCATCATTGTAATGCTGCATATGAGGTGGATTATCATTATGGTGATGAAGTGAGGGAGTATTATCCAGCATGTAGAGGGTCAGTGTCGAGTAATGACAATTTGAACCGGTGGGTTTTGAGAGATATGGTTGACCTCAATACTGGGTAGAGTATTGAGAATTATTTTCAGAATAATGCTAACATCACTGTGAACTGCTTGGGATGAAAGAAATTTCTCACTAACTTCTTTATGTAATGTGTTCTTATTATATTTCATACATACATAAACACATACATACCTACACACATAGGGACATATGCACATACTTCTATACGCCCATATGTACATACAAACATACAAACATACACACATAGAGACATACACACATATGGACATGTGCACATATTTACATACTTACACATGAAAATACATACATATAAACATATGCACATATATATATATAGACACATACATACATACACACATACCTACATATACACATATATATACATATCTATATACACACACACACACACACACACACAAATACATACATACATACATACATACATACATACATACATACATACATACATACATACATACATACATACATACATACATACATACATACATACATACATACATACATACATACATACATACATACATACATACATACATACATACATACATACATACATACATACATACATACATACATACATACATACATACATACATACATACATACATACATACATACATACATACATACATACATACATACATACATACATACATACATACATACATACATACATACATACATACATACATACATACATACATACATACATACATACATACATACATACATACATACATACATACATACATACATACATATCTTGAAACCCTATCTGTATTAAAACATCAATTATAATCATATTAGGTAGTTAATAAATAATGAAAATTGAAAAATAGTATACGAGAGTAGCCTCCATGAGTGACTGACCCCCAGTGACCACTATATTAAATGATTAATTAATAAGAATATATTTATTGGTGGTTCAAGAAAATACCTCTTATCGATTTCTAATAAAAACCATTTGAATAATTCTCCACCTACAATTTAACAGATGAGTGAAATGCTATCCTTCAGAATAAGATTCCCCTTAAAATCTAAGACCCATGTATATTTTTCACCCCATGTACCATATGAGATAATTTTCAACTCAATTTCTTATGTATCCTTGGTGAAACCATCAACTCGATCCCTTTCTCACTATTTCAATAGTTGGGATTAGGGTAATTACATCCCACTATTGTTTTACTTTAGTTAGATGACTGCTCTATTAATTATCCCATTGGGAGGGTGGATAATTTGCTTGTTTCAAGTGGAATATTGTTTTTACTTATTTATTTTATCATCTTAATCATGGAGTATGACAAATAGGTCCCTATCATCATTGGTAGTCCATTTTTACCCATTGGAGAAGTTTTTAAAAAAATTTAAAATGGGAAGTTGATTTTTAACCAGATGAACAAAGTTAAGAATTCATTATTTTCAAGAGCATTAAGGAACCTCCACTAGGTGAAAATTGATCAATAGATGAGTTTTTATAAACTGAAGAACCCATTGCGGAGGAGGATTAATAATTTTTAATAATTATTGATGAGATTAATAGTGAACTAATGCCTACTAAAACTTGTAATATAATTTATTCTAGTATAAGAAGGAGGAATATTTTGATGAATTTAAGGAAGATTTTTTACAGAACTTATATTATTTTTATAAGGAAAAAATATTTAAACTATATATAGAATAAGATTTTAAGGATTTTTCTATTGTGGAAATCAGTGAATACATTATTTTACTAACTTCCATTCCTTCTTTAAGAGGTAGATTGAAAACCTTGAGATACCTCAATTGAGGCGTCTACCTTCTAAATAAGAAACACCACATTTAGAGCTCAAAACACTTCCATATCACCTGAAATACTCATTTTGGGTGATAATTATTCACTAATTATAATCATTTCACTTTGACTTGATGCAGTTCAAGAAGAAAAATTGTTATTTTTCATGAATTTTTTCTAAAACATCCATTGGTTATACCATAGTCGATATCAAAGAGATTAACCCATTATTCTACATGCATCAAATTCCAATGAAACTTGAACAAAAGTTGAGAGTATATTTATAAATAATGATCAATCAAAATTTGAAATAGGTTGTTAGAGAAAAATTTTCTAGTCTTTCAGATTCTAGAATTATCTATTCGATTTTAGACAGTCCTTGGTATGTCCTAGAATAAGTTTCCCTAAATAAGGGAGGAGTCACAATTAAAACTAATGAAAATAATGAACAAAATTAGACTATAGTAGTGACCAAGTGGAGAGACTATATTTATTATATGAAAATCAACATTTCCATTAGTAAGGACCATTTTACCATTCCATTATTAGATCAAATTATTTAGTGGTTGGTCGATAATTATTTTTTTGTTTTATTTATGGCTTTTCTAGTTACAACAAGATCCCCATTACCTTGAAAAATCATGAAAAATCCATATTCACTTTTTTAATTTGTAATATTTTCCAAATGATTAATTCTTTTAGTCTTGTGTGGTCCCTTAAATGACTTTAAAAGGTTCATGATGGTTATATTTTTTGATATTATTGATAGAATAATAATGGATTTTTATGGGTGATTTTTACATAGTTTGGAATATATTTGAGAGTTTTTTAGGAAGTTTAGAATTATATTTAGAGATATTTTATGAGAATAAACTTGTTTTAAATTGGGAAAATTTTAAATTAATGGAAACTGAGTGAATTTTCCTAGGTTAAAAGGCCACTTAAAGGGAAATCATGGTTAAAAATTCCAAGATAGAAACCATTCAAAAGTTACAAACACTTGAAAATATTGAAGCAATTATGAGCTATTTAGGGAATTTCATATTTTACTAAAGGTTCATTAAGTATTTTTCCAAAATAATAATCCCCCTTTACTCCCTGATGGTTAAAGATACACCATTTTTCTTTGATGATAAGGGATTAAAGTAATTCAATATTCTTGAAAATAAACTCACATCTTCACTCATTATTACTACCTCCAATTAGTTTTTTTATTTTGAAAATACGTGTGATGATAATTATGTAGTTGTTAGGGAAGTTTTAGGGAAAATTAAACTAAGGAGGTTTCATGTGGTGTAAAAATCTAGAAGGTTACTAGAAAATGTTCAAAATAATTATACAAAAAATGAGCAGGAATTATTAGATTTAGTTTTTTCTCTTGATAATTTTTTTGGCAAAAACTGATTGGTTTATAATTCATAATTTTTGTTAACCATTAATCTTTGAAGTATATTTTATCAAATAAAGGGGATAAACCAAGATTGATTAGATTAATACTTATCATGAAATAGTTTAACCTATAAATTAGATAAATAAAGAGATAAAAATATTATGGATGATCAATTTTATATACTTTTTAGTACCTAGAATGATGACCCTAGGGAGATAAATTCTTCATTCCCAAATGAAAAACTATTTTTATTTTTAGTGAAAAAATATTATTGTTTTTCATGTTTTGTGAATTTTTATTCCACATGAAACAGTCCTAAGGACCTCTCATAGAACCCAAAAAAGAAATTTATTTTTGATATTAAATGATAATTTTAGTATAATAATTTGTTGTTTAGAAGGTTTTCTGATGTAATACTTAGGATGTGTGTACCTAAAGAGAATATTATCTCTATTCATGAGAGTTGTCACTCTACACCATAGAGATGAAACCATAGGGGAGATAGTATATGTCCGAAAGTTCTTCAAGATGGTTTCTATTAGCCCAATTTTTTTTATATATTTTAGGAGTCTTGTTGTATGATATAATAAGTGCTAAATTTTTATCAATATAGTTAGAAGGTAACAGCTTTCACAAATATAAATTTTAAAGGTTGAAATTTTTGATGTTTTGGGATTAGATTTCATGGGTCCATTTCCTTATTCTAATGGGAAAGAATATATTTTCTTGGTTTTAGACTATGTATATAAGTAGTTATAAGTAGTGAAACTTACTAAAAATCGGATTATAGTGATGTGAAATTAATTAAAAAGAATATATTTTTTAGATCTGGAGTTTTGAAACCCTTCATCACAAACAATAGAATCCATTTTAAGAAGTTAAAATTTTAACCCTTAATGTAAAATTTTGGGTATGTACTCAAAACTAGAACTAATTATTAACCATATTCTAGTATAAAAGACAATTTTTCCAATATAGAAATTAGTTTTTTGGATAAAAGTATCTATATACTTAGGAAGGATTGTTCTTTGATGTTATATGAGGCCTTTTGGGCCTATAGTAATACATTTAAAACACAAATAGAAATGTATCTTTATAAAATTCTCTTCGGTAAAACATGTAATTTTCTTATAGAGTTTCATCACAAGTAATTTTTATTTATGTTGGATTAAAATTTTGATTTTAAACCCATTAGAGAAATATTATTATTGTATTTGAGTGAGTTTCATGATATTATAAGAGAATATTAAAAAAATTATAGGATTTATAAAGAAGGAACCAAGGATTTTCATGATTTTTCAATTAAAAATAGAAACTTTAAGTCTGGTTATAAGTTGAGGATATTTAATTCCATACTTAAAGTTTTTATAGAAAACATAAGTCTAAATGGTCAACACCATTCACTATCCTAAGAGTGTTAGTCAATGGAGTTGTGGAACCTGTAGGAGAGGAGAATATACCATTTTTGGTTAATTGTGAGAGGACTAAACATTATTTTAAGGAGATTATAAAGGGATTATTTTATTTATTTATTCTCTAGGATTGAAATTTCATTGAGTTTAACTAAGAACTTAAAATTTAGTTCTTCATGAGAGTCAACCCATGATAATTCTTTTTGTGTTTTATTTTGTTTGTTGAGTTTTTAATAACAATAAAATGTTGATGTGTTTTGTTTGTGTTTCACTTATTTTTGAATAAAAAAGCGTTTTCATTTTCTATGGAACCTTATGATGCATTTTACTATTTGTAATTATTGGTCAATTAAATTATAAAGTTTCCTTACTATTTAAAGGATATATAATATTTTTATTCAAGTACCCAAAGAGCATAATTTCATATCAGTTGGAGCATTTGTTTAAACCACCCTCCTCTAGAATCAAACTCTAGTTTCACTTTATTTTAAAGTTTAACTATGAATATTATGTTAAATTGTTCATCTTGTATGAAATATTCTAAGTATACATAGGGAATTTACTTAAATAAAAAAGATATATTACTTTTAGATGATATTCAAATGAGTAAAATTTTTTACCAGGGGAGTTTTTATTCACTATATACATATGTTTTGATTCCGATATTACTCTTAACTAATTTTTGATTTTCTATTTAAAATTTTTGAAAATTGAATTAGAGGTTCTTTTAAATGAATTAGTTCTTTAGAAAAATTCTTCAAGTTACTACTACTATTATACATCTTTGTGTGGTGAATTAGTGTCATTTAATGCTTGTTTCTATGATTCTTTGGAAATAATTTTTTATTTTAACTTTATGCATGCATAATTCATAGAAAATATTGTTTTAATTTTAAAATATCATATAGTCACTGGTTGGTAAATCTTGTTTCATAATCTACAATTTTTCTATTAATTTTATCAAGTAGAAAATATATTTTTAAACTTCTAAATGAAAATTGCACATGAATTAGAATTTTTGATTTGGAAATCTATTTAAAATTTAACTATTTAAATGTTTTCCACATTGAAGTTAAAAAATTGGAACATTATTGATTTTTAAGTGTTGAAGAGGGGACTTTTTTATACTAAACTATATTTAAATTTATTTCACGAAAAAAACCCCTAATATTTTTAAAATTGACTATTTTGAAGAATATGTTTTTAAATTTAGTTTTTATAATTTTTTCATAAAATTAAAGTATATTTATCACCTTGAGTGATTAAAATTTTCTATTCAACCATGGATTAAATCAAGAAAATTCTTTTCTTTTGATCTCATTAAAATAATTTTTTTTTCAAACTTTTGTAGTATGTTTTACAATTTTAATTTAATTTTAACTTCTTAGCAGGATTTAAACTAATAATATTTTCATTCAATTATTCTAGAGAAGCACTCTTAATCCAAGGTTTCAATTTTTATCTTTTAGATAAAACTATTATATTTATTGATTATGCTTCCTTGTAAATATTAAACTCAATCATCCATTCAGTTGTGTATAATTATTTTTGCGCTAAAATATTTTAGTCCATTCACTATATATACAAAGATAAATTTGAAGGAATAATTGAATTAATAATTGAATTAATATTTTAGTTAGATTAAATCCTTTTAAATTTTTAAATTAAATCATATTTGTAAAACAAGAAACCATATTTTGACCAAAACAGTTTCTTTTACTATATGAATAATAATTAATTTATTGATAAATTACATGGGGGAAATTATATATGGAAACCACCCCTTTATTTTCATTGAAAAAAATTCATTTTTCATATCAATTCACTTCCAATAAATTTTTTAAATTGATTGTATGAGGATAAAAAATGCTTTACGTGTGGGGGAATTTGATGTGACTCTATTTTTATAAATTTTTCCCACCTCGTTTTGATGATATTTTAATTCTTTTTATGTTTAAATGATATCTAAATAGTAAATAATATATTATTCACCATTCTATGTTGAAATTTTAATTATTTCTGTATTTTCATTAAAATGTTGATTTCTTGTTGTTAAATTAATAAAACAAATATTTTATTTACTTTTCATAGAATCTTAAGAACTAAATTCTTGTTTTTTTATAAAGTAATTAATATTCCAGAGTTCCAATGATTTTATTTCAAATATATTATGTTGGAACTAATTTTAAATTCTTTTTTTTAAATTAAAAAATGATTATTCCAGTTTCAAACTTTATTTAATTTTTTTTAATGAAAATTTAATTGAAATATATTTTTGATGTGATTTAAATTGTTTTGGTTCATGAAATTTAAATGTTAAAGGTCCGTGGTTTAATTTTAGAAATTTTTCGATGGAATATTTTTTAATTATTTTTTTGGGGGTTAATTTTTTTATATTAATCTATTTTGAGGTTAAATTTTGTTTTTGAATTCATTTTATTTATTAACAATGAATTTTTAGTGTTATTGTTCTCTAGAAAAGAACATCTCTCATATGACTTTGGTTGTTCGTATGAATTTTTTTACTTATATCAAATTTTAGGTAGGTAAAAGCACCATAGGATATCTGGGAACCACATTGTTCAATATGAAATTTTCTACTGGATGTACATGATATTTTAAGAAAATATCATAAGAAATTTGAAAATATCACCATATAGGATATTTATTTCACCCATTGACCATGTATGGTATATATTCCCTCATAGTAAATTTCTCAAATACATAGGATATTTTCATCTCTATATTTATAGATATTCTCAACAAATATGAAAAATTGATAGGAATAGATGAGGGTAAAATTCATTGAATATAAATTTTCAGGTTTTTTGATGAACATTGACACATATTCAACTATTTATGAAAAAATTGGAAGATTAGTTGATCTAGTGTAAAGATTGTAATGAAAAATGTCATTACGGGTTGTAAGATTCAGAGGGAGTTTTAATTTTCAGCCCAGAGTAGGTGTTAGATCTTGAATTGGTACATGGATCAATATTATGAGTGATTTTGGATGTTTTTGGATGAAAAACGAGGCCTTGTAAGTTTTTTTGGTTCTTAGGTGGAATTTGGAGAGGGTCTTGGGTTGAATTTTTTTGAAATTTTAGCTATTGTCAAAGTTCATTCCATGATAAATAGGGGAAATACCATGAAAGAAGGTTAACTAAGGGTTGTAACCTTATAAAGGTGTTTCATGCTATAAAAGGGGACTTCACACCATGACGATGAACCATATGTGAGGGGTTGGGAAAGCTTAAATGGCCTATTCATGATTTGAATGGTGGTTCATTCCATGAAGGATGTTTTTCCAAGGAAATGGACCCTCTACCTTAAGGAATTCACATAGTGAACCAAGGGTTCATGTTGTGAATATGATGAGTGATAGAGATTCACACTAAGAACTCCATAGTCCATGCCATGAATAGATCCTGGGTGAATATTTTTATATGGGTGATTTTTTATTTTTTCCTATCAAGGGACCATAAGGTTTTTAATGTTTTGGAAATAGGAGAAGTCCATTTTTTCCAATCCCTCCCTTTCTCTCCTTCAACTTCCCTTAGGAGGGAATAATTTTTATTGAGATTCAATGATGATCTAAGGTAAGATCACCCATTCCTCTTCTGTTCTTGGTACCTTGTTTCTAGTCTTATGATTTTGTTCAATTTTGGGATAGGTTTTGGTGATGACTTCACTAAATAATTATGAAATTGTCTTGATTCTATGGGGATTTTATTTACAATGTCCATAGGTGGACCCAAGAGGATGAGAACCTAGGGTTTTGGGTAGTTTTAGTTCAACAGTGATTCCCAATGAGTTTTATAAAAAATATGACTCGTTATTTTAATGTAAATAATTAATTATAAATGATTATATTTCATTATTTGTGTCTCCTGGTGTGAGATAATATATTGGATGGTAGTTAAAACTTGGATGAGGAATAGAAAATCT
The DNA here is from genome assembly GCA_963277665.1 of Viscum album. Lineage (NCBI taxonomy): Eukaryota > Viridiplantae > Streptophyta > Magnoliopsida > Santalales > Viscaceae > Viscum > Viscum album. Next base: position 1,258,833,253 of record OY728128.1, read on the forward strand.
TGGAAAAGGTTGAGTGGAGCTTATCAAGGAGTTAACTCAATTTTTATGGTAGTTAGTCCCTTTAATAGAAGATCATATGAATTTAATACATGATTTATCACTATATTCATGTTACATGGGTTAATATTGAGTTGATATGGACCAAGAGTAGCCAAGAGATAAATATAGGATGGTTTTTGGCCTCATATGCTCAGGATAAGTATTCTTTATAAATTTAGGTACTTGGGGTCACCCGATGAGTATATCACCAAGGGGAGAAGGTATTGGTTAAGTTGGCATGAGGCCTTGAGAAGATCTCATGGTGAAAGTAATGATACCGGCATCATAGGATGGGTTACCTGGGGAGATATGACTGTATGTCTCATGCCTATCATGAAAATCCTCTTTTAGTGTGGTTTGAGGATTAGTGAGCACCATGAGTGGGGTGTGTCCTTCAGGAAAAGTCAACATGTGGTATAAATAGTTTCTTATGAGCATTATTCTAAGAGATATTTTGAGAGTGGTGTGATATAGGTCCTAGTTTTGGATTAGAGGATCTGTTAGGAACTTGGCATATGGTTTAAAAAGGGTTTAATGTGGGATAGATTCAGATGGTCCCTAGGTTATGGGATTGAGAGTGATGAGGGATTTCAATGAGTTTGTAAATCACACATTGAGGCTAGGGATAGGATAATCCTATAGGCCATGAGGACTTCGAGGCATGAAATATGTGATATGGTATCAATGAGAAAAGACCATGATGGGTTCGGAGTACCCAATGAATGTTGTACGATTGATATAAGATGTGTTCGAGATGAGAGTATAGGTCATAATTGACTAACACCTTGGGATTAGATAGTTAGCTATGCGATGGGATGTGGGCCCTGCTTGTGTGTACACATTTGTGATTAGTTATGGAACTAGTGGGGGAGAGTATCCTATGGTATAACCTTGCCTCAAGTTAGAAGTTAGAGTTATGGTTGTGGACCTTTCCTTGAGTAGGCTTGGTTTGTAGACCTTGAATTGAGTAAGCTTGGGTTTAATGGTGGGATGACTTGAGTGAGAATTTTGGGCCATGATAAGATGTGATATGTGGATGATTGATCCTACCATGAATGATAAGGTACTTGGTAAGGATTTGGATGCATGAACTTACCTATTCCCTTGTGTACATGGTCAATGTTTTGGATGATTACCAACCATGATTCATTGGGTATGGATTAGGTCTGGGCATGGTAGCATGAGATAAGGATGTGATTATGATATTCTAGAATGCAACCAAAGAAAGTGTGATCAGATATCATGATGGACTAGATAAAACATGTTTAATTGACATACAAGTAGTCTTGGTGGCTTGGTTAGTGCATGACACCCAATGAACTTGTGTGACATGTTTATTTACCTCATTCATACACATATATTATAGAACACACTAGGGGAACTTGGTGATATATTTATGAGATGTATTTATCATGACTTAATTTTTATCTCTATGTGTATGTAAAACTTATTTTTCATTTAGGTTAGAGCACAAGATGTGTAGTGGATCTAGATAAAGTAGATCAATTGGTATCAAAGATCAGAATGAGGCCCAAGGATGGATGTAGGGTCAGAGTGTGTACTTTATTTGGTTTATTTTTTATATGGGATCAGAGCAGTGGGTGGGTAGTGCATATTTTGTATAACTATGTGTCCATATGCTTTATGGTACATTTTTTATTGCATTGTGTTTATTGATTTATTTTTACTAGGATGTTTTATGTGGATATTTTTTAGTTATTTTTACATTATTTATTACTTTTATATGAGGGTATAGTCTTCCCATGATCACACTTTAGACCCTTTATTCTACTAATAAGCTTTTGGAAAATGGGGAGGCCCGGTTGAGGTCACCCAACATCTTTATTCAAGGCTCCAATGAGTAGATTAAGGAAGAATTATTAAAAAGTGGTATCATAGTTTTTTGTCTTATAATTTGGGGAGATGGTGGATAGGTGTACTAGGAATGTGTTAAATCCTATAATTCATCTCAAAATAGTGATTCATGGACACATTTTTAATGGTAAATCCTTGTTACGAGGGGTACAATATCACAATTCTTGGTTTGTGCTATAATAATTGTTATTTTTATTTAATATAATGCATTCTAAGAGGTTATTATTTATGGTTTTGGAATTTTTTTATTAGAAATATTCCTATAGAAATTCATCATATTTTTCATGTAGGATTCACATGACATACACATGTTGGTGTGTGGTTGTTCCTGATGACAAGGGTTCAGTTGTTTGAAGTTTCAAAAAAAAATTATATTGATTTTTTCTATATAATTTATAAGTGGAATTATAATCAGATAGACCATGGTATTTTCCCTCTAATGGTAGGTCTTGTGAATCTTGTGGTGAGTTGTTCTCTGTAGATGGATATATAGTCACTTTTGTAAGTGATGTGCTGAAACTCGATCAAGTTTGGTACATACATTGAATGCCTGAGTAATGAACCGAGGAAAATCATGGGATTCCTTAAGGATGGGGTTTGATTAGTTAATGATTTAAAAAAAATCTATATGGTGTTTTAAAATATTTTTTCTTGGTGTAATTCTAATTAACCGAACTGATCAATTATGGAAAGGCAAGTGAAATGACTTGGGTTCATGTAGTTCAAAGAACTTCAAGTGGTTATGTTATCATAGCTATGTGATAGGGTTGGATTAGTAGGATTCATAGAACTATTGGTTTTAGATGAAATTTCAAGTGGCATGGTAGAATCTTCATTATATTCTTTAAGTTTGGGGATTGATACCCATGTGGTGGGTGATTGTATAATTATCCATTAGATGAAACTGACATAAAAGATGAGAATGATTAGTGGGTAAGGCATGTGATCCTAGGTTTGGTGGGACATGACTCATGGGAGCATGATTCAGGTTTTGTTATTAAGTTATACAAAATCATGTTTCCACTAGGTTCAAGTGAGACCAAGAAAGATTTTGGGAAATAATTGGTGATAGGGTTCTTAGCGAATGAGTCCCCCTTGAGGAGGAGAGTGATAATTGGAATGGATTTTAAGTAAATCTTTAGTGTGTGAGGGTTTATGCATGTTGTATATGCATGGTGTGAGTTATGTTGTGGATCAGTGAAACGGCTGTGTGTAGGTTAATTGAGAATATTTCAGGTTGTAGATGAAACAAGTTAGTGTTGTGATAGTAGTGAAGTGGTGAGATGTGTGTGTGCATGGTGGTCCAGGGTTTGGTGAGATGGGATATATATTTATGTGGTGAGATGTGACATTAGTGATGTATTAGGGTACCATGATATGTCAATTTAGAGCGGTTTCTTATCACAAATTTATAGGGAAGAATGTAATTGGAACCCATTTGGGTTGGTCTTGAGGATTTTTTTAAGGTAATCCATATAGTGGGGAGTGCATCATTGGATTTCGATGGTGATGTTCCCATTGAGCCGAGAATGTGTAGTGGTGAGTGTTTCATATTGGTGCTCAGGTGTGAGTGGCTTGACCATGTTTAATCATTGGATATGGTAATGAATGGATCATGGGCTATAAATATATCTGTTTTATTTCATTAGAGTGAGAATAATGAAAATTATATGGTGGAGAGAATTGTATTGGTCATGGGAGAGAGACCCTAATGTTGGAAGGGTCAAGGAATTGGTGAGATCAACTAGTGGATGGTTGAGTTAGCATTAAAATGTTAGTGTGTAGTAAGATACACAAATATATGGTTCTTTGTATGTAACAGAATTGAAGTTCAAAATCAGTTTTTGGTGGAGTTAATGCATTGGAATCATGATTGAGGTGGAGTTTATGTGATATGAGAGTGAGTCAGATCGATGGAGAACCAATGATTGGAGTAAGAGAGTGACGGAAAAAGCAGACTGTTGGTGATCTAACTATGGAACTACATAAGGATTTAGGTTCAAACATTGGTGTGTGCATTTGATGATTCTGGGATGCATTTGGGATTTAAGGTATCATGATCAGGAACTGTGATAGTGCCTTGGTGGGTGACTTTGAGAATTTTTAGGAGAATTTAGCAAAAGGGGGACCAAAAAGTGTTTTGGCACAAAATCAAATCGGGTGAGGTGGAACTCTTGCTGGGAGAATTGTTTGGAATGTGGTTGATATGACTATGGACCATTAGGAGTGCATTTTTAATAGGAAACTCTTATGGTGGGGAGTATTATGTAATTTAATCACCCTTTGTGAGTAGATTATTATGGGAGTACATTTTCAATAGGAAATTACAAGCCACCTCAGGTCTCTAATCCATGGGGTTTTGGGCTAAAAGGACCATAAAGAAATCTAGAAAGACCACATATGACTAGGCCATGGAAGAGTATTTAGAGAAAGTAGTAGCCACCAGAGGAGAGATAACCATATTGGAATAATGATAGGGTATGACAATCACCATCAGTACTAGTCATCGTAAAAATTTTCATGGTGAAATGTTGGAAGATCATCCATTTGAGGTGGAGATCTAGGTGCCTTAAATGATACATATGATAGGAAGGGTAAATTATAGTGTAGTTGGGTCTTTAGGCCTTTGGTTTTTGTATTGGGCCTAGTGTCTTTGGGACTTTGGGTCATGTACTAAGTCTTGTGCCTCTAGGCCTACAGGTTATGTAAAGGTCCCTCTCAACCCAGCTAAAAAATGGGGAATAATAAAAAATAAACAAAAATATTTAAGGCCTTTGGTCTAGGTTGACCACCATGGTATATATGGGGATATGGTAGTGGTGAGAGCCATCTCAGTGTTGGCATTGTTGGTGAGTGTATAGCTCAACTTCTTGTTAATAGCGTTTTTAGTGTTTGGAGTTATGTAGTAAGATCATTTTGATTGTTTAATGATGGAGAATGGCCAGTATAGGGTGATTTGATGATTGAGGTTGGTCCAGGTAGTTTTTGGTGGAATATCACATGCTTCTTGAGGATGAGAAGCCTTATGATGGAGTGTTTTTAATAACTTGTTTTGTTATAGGTTGTGATATTAATAGGGAGTTTGAATTTTCAACTCTATGTAGGGTCAAAATCTTTAATTGGGACTTATATATGGATGATGAGTGCATAGACACCCTTAAATGATGTTTTTGGACAAGGAACAAGGCTTGATGTTTTTTTTCAGATGCTCAGATGGAAGTTTGTGAAGTATTGTGATTGGAATCAGTTTACACTATGACCCATAGGGGTTATGTCATGAAGGAAGGTAAGCTAAAGGAATCACCCTTACATAGGTGGTTCACACTATGTGATGGGAATTCTATTTTTGAAGCACTAGGATTAAAAATGGATAACATTTCCAAAAACACAATTAAGAGGGAGGGGAAAAAATAACAATAAGAAGATGAAGAACATAGAGATTTAATTGGTTTAGTAATATCCCTGTGTCCATAGAGAGGCATAAATTTCACTATGGCTTAGGAGAAAAATTAAAAGGTAAATTTTCATAGCGCCAAAATCCCCTGCTTAAAAGAGATCATAAAGCAACATAATGAATAGTAACCCACATTATAAAAGTTTACACATAGAATGTCCACCATCCTATAGTAGTAGGGATAACAAATTTCAATGAGATACAATGATCTATGAGTATTGATAGTTAACCTTGATATAATTACTAGGATAACTCTAAGTTTCTACAGTCCCCTATCACATACTGCTATAGTAAGTCTATACTGAAACAATACCCTCTCGAACACTGGTATTTACAAACTAGTGTGTCGTATGAGCCATAATTATCCAGCACAACTTCGTCCAATAGGAGCAAGTTCCAATAATCTAATAATATACCACTTAGATCCTAATTCATCTTGTTGACCTTCTTTTATGCTACTGACTTAGGAAACTTACTTAATCTGAGATCCTCCTATTCTTCACTCACCAATGGGAACAACCTATCAAAGCTTCAATTTAAACATGATGATTCATAAAATACTATTTATTTTCCCTTATATACCACCACAATGTCTGCCCATATTCTGCCTCTCACCCTCTAATTATCAGTGGAGACTAACAAAGGTAAAACGGTTCCTCAACTTCTCTATCACCATAATATTTTTCAACATGTGTGTCATATTTTTGGTTCTATTAATCTTATGTAATGTCCAAAACCAATCCTATATTAATACTCTGATAATATTTCACTTCATCTGACCATGAAACACTGAGTTCTTTGAAATATTAATAACACATTGACTTTCACAGTGTAATACATTTTCATCCCTATTTCTATACAACTTCTCTAACAAGTTCTTCATCCAAACCATATCCTTATTAAATTCTACTATAATAATGTATTATGCCTCTATGGTGGATAAATCCACCAGCTTCTATAGATGATATATCTAGCTCATTATAATTATTATACAAGAAAACAAATAACTTATGGTACTCATCTTACTATTGACATCACCTCTAAGGTTAGCATACACATACCCTTGTAGTGAATTTCATTTCCTAAAGCAAAAAGATACTTCCTTTATTCCCTCCAGGTACCTCAGTATCCACTTCATAGCTTCCAAATGTTGTCTTCAAGGGCTATCCATATACCTGCTCACAACTCCCACTACATGAGAAATTAAGTTCGGTTACAGACCATGGAATACATCAAGCTTCCAACAACTAATACATATGGAACCCTTTTGATGTATACAAATTATTATAAAATCTTTGGTTCTTGTTACTTTGATAATTTAAAATTACTTAATAAGGGAATATAAATTGTCTTTTCTTCAAGCATACTAAATCTACTTAAAACCTTCCAACATAGTCAGATTTTGATAACATCAATTTTTTAGTTTCATGGTATCTCTTTATCATCATCTTCAAAATCTTTCTATCTTATCCTAGATCTTTCATCCCAAAATCTTTTTCCGACTGCACTTTAAGATCATCAATCCTTTCCATACAAGATCCTATAATGAGTATGTCATCCACATATAGAATAAATATAATATATCAGTTACCAAAAGACTTTAAATAATAATAACATTCCTTAAAAACCATTTGTATTAATTTTTACTCATGATTTCATCAAACATCTTATTTTACTTCACATGTTCCTACTTATACCCATATAAACTCTTTTGTAGTTTGAACACCATTTATTTCTTTCTTGACTCAATATATCCCTTTGAATGATATATATAAATATCCTCCTACATATCTATTTGCATAAAAGAAGTATTTACATAAAGATTATAAAGATTTAAATCCTATGATTCAACAATAATAAGAATCACCCTAATGGTGGTAAGCTTCAATATAGGTGAGAAAATTTTGGTGAAATACACACCTTCCTTATTTTGAAATCTTTCCACTAGTATCCTTTCCTTATACCTCAACTTACCATCATGTTCTTCCTTGACCCGGTATACCCATTTTTTATTCAATTATTTATTTCCTTATGAAAAATGTATCATCTTATAAGTATTTTTGTCATGCAATATTGAAATCTATCCTTCATAGAAAATTCCCACTTGCTCAACTCCTTTAATGACATTTCCTATTCAATTATTATATATGTCCACTATCAATCAATAATAAATATTTCTAGGATAATGAATAAATCTGTATAGAACTTCTCACCCTTGTTAGTCTTTGAAACTACACTTGAGGAGTAATATCAATTGGTTCTAGTGTCACATTCTTAGGTACACCTTCAAGATCCACTTTTGCCTGATATTATGATTCTTTATTCCAACCATAAATTTTAATATCATGGATATTCTTATAGATGACACATTCATTTAATATCCTGTTCTATATCTTGATGGTCACATTGCTTTTATCATCTTAGAATCAATAAAAAAACTCCTCAATACCATATCCAATGAGAAACCTTATTTGGACATAGCATTAAGATTTTAACATACATTAACATTTATATTTACATATGATATAAAATTAAAGACTTGTAAATAATAGATTCTAACCCCAATTATTGATTATATCTCCTTAGGTTTACATTATCCCATCAGTATATATGGACTAATTTTGATGTCATATAATGTTATATTCACTAACTCTTATTATAAGTTTGTGGGTAACCTAGAATATAGAATCATACTAATTGAACATTCATTAAATGTCCTATTATTATTTTTAGTCACACTATTCTATTATGGTGTACCTAGAGGACTCTTCTCCCACTAAATTCCATCATTAGAACAAAATTCCCTAAACTCTTTACTTCCATACTCTCTTCCATTATCATACCTTAAGAATTTCATACTTAATCTAGACTTATTCTCCACTATGGTCTTCCAATTATAGAACATATTAAATGTCACACCCGAACTTTTAAGATAATATTATCTTATTATTTTATCAGATTTTGAAAATTTCTACCGAGCTGCGACCAAGCCTATTTGAAATTTTTGTATTTTGTTGATGAACGAATGCTTTGCCCTTGACAGCATCCGGTGCATGGGCATGGCAAGTTCAAAGCCGCGCGGCTTTTCTCGGGTCACCGCGCGGCGTGCCTCTTGTACAAGGTGAATAGATAAAATGCGTTTTCATGAGTTGGATCAATATTATAATAATGTCGATTAATGTTATTATTAGTATGGTTAATAGATATAATTATTAACAAGTTCATTATAATTTTTCTTCTAATTATTATTGATAATAATATTATGGTTTAGTTTATAATAATTATTATGAAGTTATTATTATTATTATTATTATTATTATTATTATTGGGGTTTATTAAAATCTTTATTAAGGTTATTATTATTGTTAATTATTAAAGTTTTATTTGTTTTATTTTATTTTATTTATTTTTATTTATTTATTTTCTATTATTCTTTTCTTTTCTTGTTTTTTTTCTTTCCTCCCTGCTTTCCTGTGTGTCGCGCACAGCCCCCTCCTTTTTTATTTTATTTTATTTTTGCTCCCTTCTCCCTCTTGCACCTCACCCCTCCCTGCGCGGAACCCCCCCTGAACCCTCCTAACCCTAACTGCGCCGCTAAGCCGCTCCCCTCCCTCTCCCTCTCCCGCTCGCGGTCGGCCCCCCTCCCTCTCCCTCTCCCGCTCGCGGCCGGCCCCCCTTTCTCTCCCTTTCCGTCGCGTTCACCAATACCCGCACCCCTCGTCGTCCCGACCTCCATCTGGCATCCGCTCCAGGCTCGCCCGCCGCCATCCCGTCCTCCCGCTCTGGCCACGCCGCACCTCCGGCCGCCCTCCGCGCTCGCCAAGACCCGCAACCCCCTGCCGTCTCTAGTCCCCTGCCGCCTCCCGCAACCACCGCCTCCCTCACTCTCGAACCCTCCCCTTCCCATCGGTATCCCCCCGTCTTCCTCTTAGATAGGGTTTTAGTTCGTTTTCATTTGGAGTTTGATTTCATTGTTTACTTTGTGTTTGGTCCGATTATGGTGTATTTGATCCAATTGCTTGTTTTTAGGGACTAATTACGTTGTTTGTGGTGTGGTTGTCATGCGGCGGAGTTTGCGCATCACGTCTGCGATGTTTCGATACCGAAGGTATGTGTTTCCGCATATATGTTTTGTTCGACGAATTAATTTTCGAATTTAATTAATTTAGTATACTCATTGATTAGTTTTCTTGGTGCGAATAAAGCTTCACTTAAGGTTTAATATGATTTAGATGTGTTTTGTAGTGTGTTTATTTTTTTTAGAAATGTTTTGATTTAGTGAAAGGATTTGAGGTGGTCTTGTTTAAAAGTGGTGATTTTATATTAAATGTTGTTTACTGAAATAATTTTCTTGTCCAATAAATTTACCATGTACTACAATTAATTTGTTTTGTGCGAAGTTTGTTTTGAAGAAAATTTAGTATGCTTTGATTTATTAGTTTTGTAAAAGGTATTGTGATATCGAGTGTGTTTATTGATAAAAACACACAATGAGTCATTTACTGGTGTTTTATGAACTGTGCACTTAGTTTATTAAATGATGCAAGGGCTGTGTTTTATTTCGTTGGAGTCTGTTTCGGTATGCTTTTGGCCTTAGAAGTGGTTTTCGGGTGCGTTGTTGTTTTATGTTGTGTTATGTCTTTTTAAAATGTTTTATAAGTGGTGCAGATGGCTTATTTAATCTGTATAAATTATGAGATTCATGTTTTGCAATGATTTTGACGTGCGAGTGTTTTTGAAGTGGCGCTATGATATAGTTTGGGTGTGTTTCGTTTGTGTAAATTTTGTGGTACTAATTTTGATGTATTGCATAATTTGTTCTTTTAATTTATTACATGTTTTGTGGAGTGCGCAGGACCCCGCTACGATGGTTTTGGGCCGTGGGTGTCGAGGTACCCCGCATGCACATGCATAAAGTAAAGCATATATATATATATATATATGTGTGTGTTCAATGCACCTATGGGTGTGTATATGTATATATATATAAATGCATGTGCGTGTATGCGCCAAGTGTCAGTGTGAGTGATCGTCGACAAGTAGCGACATGTTTGAGGTAGGTCCTCTATGCCTATGCCTTTAATTTGAGATTCATAATTGCTTGCTTGTTTTAAAAATATGTTTTACATTTATGCTATATCCACATGCTATGAAATCAGGTTACGGTTGCTAGAAATGATTACGCCTTTGATTTGGAAATTTAAATGTATTTTTAATGCTATCGGTCTTAAGTGACCTTTTATTGAAAAATTGATTTCTTAAGTGGTTCTGAATTAGTAATGTGTATTTCCAAAGGTGTTTGGCCTTTTCGCTGATTGATTTTAAAAAGTTTTCCCTTTATGTAATTAAGCATGTTTGGTATCTTAAAAATGTTTTATGAAAGGCCCGTTTGACACTTTAAGATTTGGTTTGCAAAAATAGAAAACCCCTTTTTAGTCATTCCCCCTAAGTTTGAAAATAAAATGTGATGCAAGTGTTTATGAGAAGTTTGTGATATATGTGCCTAGTGTAAAGGCTTGTGCGTGAATGTGTGATGTAAAGAGAGGGGAATGCACTTAAGTAGGGAGTGCGGTGGTGAAAGGTGGTATGGATTTTAGATAAAGAAAGTGTAATGTACTTATTTGATTGTTTGATAAAGAAAACTCACCACCATTTGAAATAGAGCACAATGGGAAAACCTGGGTATCTAGGTGGGTGACCAGGACTAGTACGCTAGATGACACGGCAGGGGTTCATCCCGGTTTGTCTAGAAGGATTGACGCGACAACACTAACTAAACATATGAATTTTCTGAGGGTCATGGCCTTCTAAGCCACGTTTTCTGAGGGTCGTGGTCTTCTAAGCCACGTTTCACTGAGGTACGAGGTCTTTAGGTTCCCACTTGTTCTAGCTGCCTATAGGGATTACCCATGGTGCTCATTTTTGTCATGCTGCTAATGATGTAACTTTCTTTTCAGCTGTTTCATACTTTATGTCTTGTTTGCGAGAACCATATTTTAACCCAAACTGGTTTCTTTTCATTTTGAAATGTTAATGCATGCTTGAAACCTATTTTGAAAATGTAGTGGGAGTAAAAGGCTTTACCTGAAAATGCAAACTCGTTACTTGAATTTGAAAGGAAGGAAAATACTATTTTAGTATATCTTATTTTCCAAACTGGCATTGGTTGGATTTCTTATTAAAGGCAGGGGCATAGGATGTGGTTGTTTTTGGATTTCCTACTGAGCATCTCGGTTCTCATGCCTACATTACTTTTCAGTTGCAGGTTTCAGTCTTGGATCGCTTTTGGGAGTGAGTGTGGTTGTCGTACCGTGGTGATCCACGGGGTCACCTGAGGTATGTCACGTTTCTTTGTTTATTTCTTTTTCCGCTGCCACGTTGTTCAGTTTAATTTATTTTATTTATATGCTTGTTCAGTTTATGTTTATTCATCTTGTTATGGGCTAAACCATTCCCAACTGGTTTGTTTTGATGCCCGACACTAGTTGCCAGCCCGTGGGGATTGGGAACGCCCCTCGGGCCACGTCGCGGACCGGGTCGGGCGCCGGGTCGGATGACGCACCGGACTGGTTCGTGACAAAATGGTATCAGAGCTGCCCTTGTTATTTGGGGTGTCAAGTAGCTTGGTGATTAGGTGTGTCGGGACTCGATATGTAGGTGTGGGAAGGACGTCATGAACCCTTGCTCGTCCCGAGACTCGAGTTTCCAGGGGTAGTCCAGGATTTGAATTTTCTTCTTTGGATTGGTATGTGTGGATGAGGGATGACCAAGGAAGTGAGCCAGTGTTACATGGCAGACTTGCATGGAGTAGCGACCCATGTACAGACCTAGTGCACGGTTCGAGATACTTCCTGCGGTGGATACCCGCTCGGAGCATGGTCTGCTAAGCCATGTTACCGGGTTGGCATCGCCACTAGTCCCTTATTTTTGGAAATTTTGATGTGAGTTATGTTTGACCTTCATTTTGGTTGGTGTTATTAGATCTTAAAAATGAAAATGGATTTTTGTGAAGGTGGTTTGAATTGGGAATGTGGTGTTAGAGTGGAAAAGTGGTTTTGAAATGGAAATTGTTTTCTTTTAACAAATGTGTGGTTTCAAAAGGCAAAATGAGAGGTGTTTTGGAAGTTGTTTTGGAATCTCAGTAACACTTTTTGGAATGTGAATTGGAAATGTTTTAGGAAATTGGAAATGTATTGCCTTGATGATAAGATACTTTTTCAAATTGGTTGGGAATTTGTGATGTGTGCTTAATGGTATGTTTTGGAAATGATAAGTGTCTTGAATTGACCCTTGGTATTCCTATGAGTGATCACATACATTGAGGTGCGCATGTGGAAAGTGGAGGAATTGGTGATGTGAGTGGATGGGTGCTTGAGCTAGCACATGGATATGTATGTGTGAGACTTCATGGGATATCAATGGTGGATATCTAAGTTGTTTTGTTTTCTGAAAAATGGTTTTCAAAAGGGGTTTTTCAAACATTTAGAAAGGTGAGTGAGAAATTGTTTGGCGTTCTCTTTTTTTGTTGGGGATTCCTTTTCATGAGTTCTTGGTTTTGACGTACTGAATTGTGATTGGAATAGTGATTTGAGTTTGAGATTTTGTTTGTGATTGTGGTGTGGAATTTTGATTTATGATAACTTTTGATTCGGATTCGTGCCTCTTGTTTTGAATATGCTTCCCAGAAAAGTCCCAGAAGTTTCTAGTGAGTCTCTTCTAGTTGTTGGTTCTACCTAGACCCTTAGTGGGGCGGTGGAATTGAATTCTCTTCAGTCATTGTCTAACTCCTGTGGCGATCGTGATTTGTTGAAGGTAGCGAACTAGATTGGTGAAGTCGTTGGTGTTTTCAGGTTATTGGGAACTCCTAAAGCTAAGAGAGTCTGTGTTGGTTCAGGTCCATTTGAAGGTGCAACTTGGGATTGGTGGAGGAGATAACCCTAGTGTCATTGCATGATGGTATGAATTGGAAGGTGTTTAGGACCACTCTCATTAGTTGGTTTATATTTGTGGAAGCGAAGGTGATGGAAGCGACAAGGCTCGTGAGTGTTCAGCAATGCCAACGAATAGTGAAGGCCTACGTTGGGCATCTCAAGAAGTTGGTTCCCTTTTCTCCAAAGATGATGTCGCAGAATCAGTTAAAGTTTCTCTTGTGTGGGGTCTTCGTCTATTGTTCAAGGACCGGTCCCCTTTGGTGTTTGGGATGGTTCCCCATTCTGTGAGAGTGAACTGGAGGAACCCATCTCAAACAAGTTTTCTTATCAATTCCATCTTCTATTAGTCGGGCCACTCTCTCGTTCTCTTCTTGTGTGGCCGGTTTGGGTACTTTAAGTCGCATCATCATCATCCATTGAAGACTTGCTGTCGGTGTGGCTGTTTGGTGAACTTAGAGAGGTTCTGCTAGCGGCTTCGTCAGGAGGAGTCTCGATAGAAGGATGCCAGCCTTTGACTGCGGGGCAACAGATGCTTCAAGACATCAGAACTCCAGCCACAGGTCTCCGAGTGAAGCCTTTCACGCAGTCAGGAATCGTTGGGTGTGGGTCACATTGGTCTAACTTTTGTCTCCAGTGCTAAAATAGGGACGATTTAAATTTCTCGGTTCAAGCATCCTCGTCTTTGAAGGTTATATTTTTCTGTAAGAGGCGCAAAGGTCTCTTTTTCTCGTTGTGGTCTTTGTTCTTTGAATACCCCACTGTGGTTGTAAAAAGGCATGGTGATCTTGTTTTCTTGTAATTCCTGCAGCTGCGCCTCCTCAAGTGTGACCCATTTTGTTTTAATGCATGCTTGTTTTGGAGATTCTCATCTCTTGTAGAAATGATGAGTCATGGTTAGGTTCATTATTTGGTAGAATTCTTCTTTGGGTTTCTCTTGTCACAGTGGTCTCTGGTTTGGGTCGGAAGATCTCATGTCGGTTTATACTGGTTGGTTAAAGATAGTCGGTTCTTAGATGGTGGGGAGACTCACCATGAATCTTGTCGTGCCTTTTTCGATGTTTGGTCTGTGTGTAGGTTCAATCTTGGATCAAGTTAGAAGTTCCAGAGTTGGGTCATGCTAAGAACCTCAATGCCGGTTGTGCTAGTCGGGTTCTTGTGGTGGGGAGAACCCTCCTCTTTTCCTGATGATTCTTTTCTTTTCAGTTCCCCTCAGAGTTGGTCAGGTGTGACTGATAGAGTGAAAAGTCACGCCGAGTTGTGATTTTGTTGGCCACGTTTAGTTTCAAACTCGAGTTTGATTCCTCGTTCGACTGGGCGACTTTCTGGGGGCAGAAAGTTTTTGTGGTGGGGAGAATTGTCACACCCGAACTTTTAAGATAATATTATCTTATTATTTTATCAGATTTTGAAAATTTCTACCGATCTGCGACCAAGCCTGTTTGAAATTTTTGTATTTTGTTGATGAACGAATGCTTTGCCTTTGACAGCATCCGGTGCATGGGCATGGCAAGTTCAAAGCCGCGCGGCTTTGCTCGGGTCACCGCGCGGTGTGCCTCTTGTACAAGGAGAATAGATAAAATGCATTTTCATGAGTTGGATCAATATTATAATAATGTCGATTAATGTTATTATTAGTATGGTTAATAGATATAATTATTAACAAGTTCATTATAATTTTTCTTCTAATTATTATTAATAATAATATTATGGTTTAGTTTATAATAATTATTATGAAGTTATTATTATTATTATTATTATTGGGGTTTATTAAAATCTTTATTAAGGTTATTATTATTGTTAATTATTAAAGTTTTATTTGTTTTATTTTATTTTATTAATTTTTATTTATTTCTTATCTTATTTATTTATTTTCTATTATTCTTTTCTTTTCTTGTTTTTTTTCTTTCCTCCCTGCTTTCCTGTGTGTCGCGCACAACCCCCTCCTTTTTTTTGCTCCCTTCTCCCTCTTGCGCCTCACCCCTCCCCACGCGGAACCCCCCCTGAACCCTCCTAACCCTAACCGCGCCGCTAAGCCGCTCCCCTCCCTCTCCCTCTCCCGCTCGCGGTCGACCCCCCTCCCTCTCCCTCTCCCGCTCGCGGCCGGCCCCCCTTTCTCTCCCTTTCCTTCGCGTTCACCGAGACCCGCACCCCTCGTCGTCCTGACCTCCATCCGGCATCCGCTCCAGGCTCGCCCGCCGCCGTCCCGTACTCCCGCTCCGGCCACGCCGCACCTCCGGCCGCCCTCCACGCTCGCCGAGACCCGCAACCCCCTGCCGTCTCCAGTCCCCTGCCGCCTCCCGCAACCACCGCCTCCCTCACTCTCGAACCCTCCCCTTCCCGTCGGTATCCCCCGTCTTCCTCTTAGCTAGGGTTTTAGTTCGTTTTCATTTGGAGTTTGATTTCATTGTTTACTTTGTGTTTGGTCCGATTATGGTGTATTTGATCCAATTGCTTGTTTTTAGGGACTAATTACGTTGTTTGTGGTGTGGTTGTCATGCGGCGGAGTTTGCGCATCGCGTCTGCGATGTTTCGATACCGAAGGTATGTGTTTCCACATATATGTTTTGTTCGACGAATTAATTTTCGAATTTAATTAATTTAGTATACTCATTGATTAGTTTTCTTGGTGCGAATAAAGCTTCACTTAAGGTTTAATATGATTTAGATGTATTTCGTAGTGTGTTTATTTTTTTTATAAATGTTTTGATTTAGTGAAAGGATTTGAGGTGGTCTTGTTTAAAAGTGGTGATTTTATATTAAATGTTGTTTGCTGAAATAATTTTCTTGTCCAATAAATTTACCATGTACTACAATTAATTTGTTTTGTGCGAAGTTTGTTTTGAAGAAAATTTAGTATGCTTTGATTTATTAGTTTTGTAAAAGGTATTGTGATATCGAGTGTGTTTATTGATAAAAACCCACAATGAGTCATTTACTGGTGTTTTATGAACTG
Source organism: Viscum album (assembly GCA_963277665.1). NCBI lineage: Eukaryota > Viridiplantae > Streptophyta > Magnoliopsida > Santalales > Viscaceae > Viscum > Viscum album. Next base: position 1,258,849,505 of record OY728128.1, read on the forward strand.
TGCACTTAGTTTATTAAATGATGCAAGGGCTGCGTTTTATTTCGTTGGAGTCTGTTTCGGTATGCTTTTGGCCTTAGAAGTGGTTTTCGGGTGCGTTGTTGTTTTATGTTGTGTTATGTCTTTTTAAAATGTTTTATAAGTGGTGCAGATGGCTTATTTAATCTGTATAAATTATGAGATTCATGTTTTGCAATGATTTTGACGTGCGAGTGTTTTTGAAGTGGCACTATGATATAGTTTGGGTGTGTTTCGTTTGTGTAAATTTTGTGGTACTAATTTTGATGTATTGCATAATTTGTTCTTTTAATTTATTACATGTTTTGTGGAGTGCGCAGGACCCCGCTACGATGGTTTTGGGCCGCGGGTGTCGAGGTACCCCGCATGCACATGAATAAAGTAAATCATATATATATATATATATGTGCAATGCACCTATGGGTGTGTATATGTATATATATATATAAATGCATGTGCGTGTATGCGCCAAGTGTCAGTGTGAGTGATCGTCGACAAGTAGCGACATGTTTGAGGTAGGTCCTCTATGCCTATGCCTTTAATTTGAGATTCATAATGGCTTGCTTGTTTTAAAAATATGTTTTACATTTACGCTATATCCACATGCTATGAAATCAGGTTACGGTTACTAGAAATGATTACGCCTTTGATTTGGAAATTTAAATGTATTTTTAATGCTATCGGTCTTAAGTGACCTTTTATTGAAAAATTGATTTCTTAAGTGGTTCTGAATTAGTAATGTGTATTTCCAAAGGTCTTTGGCCTTTTCGCTGATTGATTTTAAAAAGTGTTCCCTTTATGTAATTAATCATGTTTGGCATCTTAAGAATGTTTTATGAAAGGCCCGTTTGACACTTTAAGATTTGGTTTGCGAAAATAGAAAACCCCTTTTTAGTCATTCCCCCTAAGTTTGAAAATAAAATTTGATGCAAGTGTTTATGAGCAGTTTGTGATATATGTGCCTAGTGTAAAGGCTTGTGTGTGAATGTGTGATGTAAAGAGAGGGGAATGCACTTAAGTAGGGAGTGCGGTGGTGAAAGGTGGAATGAATTTTAGATAAAGAAAGTGTAATGTACTTGTTTGATTGTTTGATAAAGAAAACTCACCACCATTTTAAATAGAGCACAATGGGAAAACCCGGGTATCTAGGTGGGTGACCAGGACTAGTACGCTAGATGACACGGCAGGGGTTCGTCCCGGTTTGTCTAGCAGGATTGACGCGACAACACTAACTAAACATATGAATTTTCTGAGGGTCGTGGCCTTCTAAGCCACGTTTTCTGAGGGTCGTGGTCTTCTAAGCCTTTAGGTTCCCACTTGTTCTAGCTGCCTATAGGGATTACCCATGGTGCTCATTTTTGTCATGCTGCTAATGATGTAACTTTCTTTTCAGCTGTTTCATACTTGATGTCTTGTTTGCGAGAACCATATTTTAACCCAAACTGGTTTCTTTTCATTTTGAAATGTTAATGCATGCTTGAAACCTATTTTTGAAAATGTAGTGGGAGTAAAAGGCTTTACCTGAAAATGCAAACTCGTTACTTGAATTTGAAAGGAAGGAAAATACTATTTTAGTATATCTTATTTTCCAAACTGGCATTGGTTGGATTTCTTATTAAAGGCAGGGGCATAGGATGTGGTTGTTTTTGGCTTTCCTACTGAGAATCTCGGTGGTCACGCCTACATTACTTTTCAGTTGCAGGTTTCAGTCTTGGATCGCTTTTGGGAGTGAGTGTGGTTGTCGTACCGTGGTGATCCATGGGGTCACCTGAGGTATGTCACGTTTCTTTGTTTATTTCTTTTTCCACTGCCACGTTGTTCAGTTTATTTTCTTTTATTTATATGCTTGTTCAGTTTATATTTATTCATCTTGTTATGGGCTAAACCGTTCCCAACTGGTTTGTTTTGATGCCCGACACTAGTTGCCAGCCCGTGGGGATCGGGAACGCCCCTCGGGCCACGTCGCGGACCGGGTCGGGCGCCGGGTCAGATGACGCACCGGACTGGTTTGTGACATTAAACACAATATAATGTACTTTTATAAAGAAAACCCATACCTTCCTCGTTGATTCATCGATAAATGTCATATAATATTGTTACCCTCCATATGAATGTACGGGTGGATGCCCCGAAACATTATCACATACTAGGTCATACTTCTTGGTATTCTTTTATACCTCATTTTGTAAAGGATACCTCCTTCTAATTTCCAAAGATGCAATATTCACACAATCCAACTTCCACTAACTTTAGCCTTGGTAGTATTCCTTTTATTTCCATCACCTTCATCCCCTTCTCACTCATGTGGATTAACCTATAGTGTCATATTTGGGAATATCCAAAATAAATTATTATTAAAATCATGTACATACATGTTTCTATCATATTTTACATGGTTACATTCATTATCCCATGAGTTATGAACATCTATCCCATGGTAATCTTCCATGCACCACTAATTAATGTATTGATAAATCCTATTTAATCAAGCTTATAGAAATAAATAATATTCCTTCTCAGTCTAGTAATATACCTCACATTTTCTAGAATGAATAAAATCACACTATTGGTTTTATTCTATGTATCTCCCATCCCCACAATCTTTATGTGTTAATCATCATAAATATATACCATGCCTAAATTTATAGAAATATATATTTTCATGAAACCCTTCTCTAAAATGGAATGGAAAGATTCCCTTAGTATAAAATCCAAGACTTTATAGGGATATCCACACTCAACAACAATACATCATCCATTCCTTAAATTACTTTGTTTTCTATATTGGGTTCAAGTGTATTTCATTTTTTATAATAAATCCTTCTTGGCGTGTGCTTTCTTCCCCCCAAACCAGTTGGTAGTACCATTACCATTTTCCTTGTCTTAGCTCCTCCCCCTTGATTTTGATCATCCTCTACGGCTATCTCACTACACAAATTTGTATCTTCCTTCCATGTTAATAGTAAAACCATAAAATATTCCCAATTTTCTTTTCTATATATCCTTAATGAGGATAATATCTTTCACATCATTCGGATTCAATTTCGTACTTCATGAAGAACTTCTCACAGCTGTTATAGTAGCTTCCCAACTGTCAGGTAATGAAGACAGCAAAACTAGTGAACTTACCTCATAATCTAGTGTAATTTACAATGATGAAAAATTATTTTTAATGGGGTTTAATTTATTTATGTGGTAAAAAATAGTCTTCCCTTAAATCATATTCATATTGAATATTCATCACATCAAGTAGACATTTTTCAACACAAAAGGCTTCTTGTATATATTTAAGGGATATTTCATCAACCCAACTATCTTCTTCTCAACTTTGATGTTGAATGTTATGTTATTAGACATCATAATGTAAAAAACTCACATAACCTATTGATCTAGTATCTCCAACTCCTTTTTATATAACTATATTTCTTTTCCACCTAGAAGTGGAAAGTGTATCATTTTTTTGATAAATATAATGTTTGACCTGCTTCCTCTAATAACTGAAAATAGTTCTATGAAAATAATCAATCTTTGTCATTTATTATTTCATAGATATCCTTCAATTTAATAAAACCAAACTAGATCTTCCTAAATCAGGATCTGATACTAGTTGTAGAAATTTTGTGAGTGACAATGATGTACAATTCCAAAATTGAGAGTAAAAGAGATAAAAAACAAAATAACAAGAAGAATATGAAGAACATAAATATTTATGTTATTTAGAAATATCCATAACTCTATAGATAAGTAGAAATTTTATTATGTATCAAGATAAAAATTACAAGGAAATTTTTTTAGAGTTCCAGATTCCCCATCTCAAAAGGTCTCATAAGGAAACATGATGAATAGTAACTTACATTGTAATAGTGCACACATAGTAAGTTTACCATTCTATAGTAGCAGTAGTAGTAAAGTATGATGAGATACATTTCTCTATTGGTGTTGATAGTCAACCATTCTATAATTATTATGAAAATTCCATGTTGCTATAGTACCTTATCACATGTTTCTATAGTAAGTCCATACTACCACAATACCCTAGAAGTGTCACTAGTTAGATATTCTATAGTTGTTAGAATTACTATAGTATCTCCCAAATATCTGTTGGGGACCTTTAGCCACTAGACCCCTAAGAATGGGTGTGCTTCCCCCTACAACTACGAACAACCACACTACAGGGGTCAAACTATAAGAGTTGTAGTCATATGTGCAGTATGGACCACAAGTATTCATCCCAAATTCATCCAAAATGATCATGCTCCACCAATATAATATCTTTATTCCATGATAGTGACCCTTATGTGATAGGTCTGAGAACCTTACGTGATCCATTCATGGCATGAATTTTGGTTCACATTATGAAGGAGTTTTGAATGAGGAAGGACCCATCTACCTCTATGAATTCATGCTATGAATATTTTATGTGACTGAAATTCATGACATGAACCCTCAATTTCATGATGTGAATGGTTCCTAGGTGTCTCTATTTAGATGTCGTCATTTCTTCCTTTTTTTTATTTGGGGGGGATTCTAGTTTTTAGGGTTTGGGGAAAATGAGAGAAGGTTATTTTTGTGGACCCTCCCAATCCATTTATCTCTATTTTCCCCATTGGTAGTAGATTATTTTTGGTGGAATCCAATGGAAATATATTTTAATATTGTCCATTATTCTTTCAATTTTTGTTTTTTAGTTCTATATCTCGATAATTTGATTTTGAGATATTTTTTTAAGATAATTTCTCTATATCATAGTGATATCATCTTGATTTGATAGGGATTTCATGTAGGGTGGGTAGATGAGGACTCTAGAGGATGGAAACCTAGGGTTTTATGTGATTTCATTGTGACAATGATGCATGGTGAGTTTTTTAAGGAATACAATAACTTGACTTAATTTAAAAAATTAACTATAAATTTTATTAATTTATTATTTGAGTCTCTTTTCAAGATATAAGAACTTGGGTAGAGATAAAAGGATAGAAAAGGCATGGATGGACTTTCCTGAGGTGAAGTGGATCTTGGAGATGGGTTAACTCTATTTTTGAGATAGATGGTCCCTTTAATACAAGATTATGTGCATTTTATGCATGATTTATTTTATTTTTCATGCATGTTTTACGGGTTCGAGTAGATAGGAAAGGGATTGACAGTGGATGAGGGAGAAATATAGAATGACATTATGCCTCCTATTCCTAGGGTAAGTTCTCTTTATTAATTTAAGTACTTACGATCACCCAAAGACTATCTCACCTAGGGGTGGAGGTTTTAGTTAAGTTGATATGAGGCCTCAAGTAGTTCTTCATGTGTGATTAATAATATATTTATCCTAGGATATATTCCCTAGGTATATATGGAAAATTTTAAGGGATTAATCATGGTAAAAGGGGTGGGATAGCCATACGTATCATAACTATTATGGAACACCCCTTTTAGGGAAGTTTGAGGTTTAGTGAGAACTATGAGTGGGATGTGTCATTTATGATGAGTCTATTCATGGTGGATAAGGTTTTATTTTAGGAGTTTATAAGATCAATTTCAAGAGTGGTGTGAGATTGGACCCAGTTTTGGATTAGGGGAATCGTTCGGGACATGGCATGCTGTTTCTAATGGTCTTTGAGTAGAATGGATAGGATAGGTCCTTGGGTAGGAAGACTAGAAGTGATGAGGGATTTTGATGAGTTTATAACTCACATATTGTGGCCAAATATTGGATGATACTATGGGATATGAGGTTAGGTAGGTGAAAGACATGAGATTATATTGATGAGTAGAGACCTTGATGGGTCTGAAGGACCTAGTGGATATCATATAGGTGAGACAATATGTGTTTGAGATAAAGAGATAATTATCAAGTTGCTAATGACCTAATATCATCTAGTGAGATATGTGATGGGCTGTGATCCATATATATATGCTTATATTTGTGATAGGTGATAGACCCAGTGAGTGGGAGGATTCGGAGGCCTGACCCATCCCCAAGTGAAAATGCTTGGGTTATGGTAGTTTAACTTTCCTTGAATAGTATTGGGTCATGACACTTTCCTTTATTAGGATTGTTTCATTATAAAGGAAATTGACTTGACTAGGCTTGGGACATGATGGCGGAACACCTTCAGTGAGAAGGAAGGGTCATGATGAGATGTGAGACATGGATGACATACCCTAACTTTAGTGATAATGTAGTGGGTTCAGTTTTAGATGCATGAAAACAAAATTTTTCTTAAGGTTGTGGGTTGATGTTTTGGATGATACCCTACACTAACTATTTGGGTATGGGATAGGTAATGGGAATAATATAATGAGACAATGAGGGGATGAAAGGATTCTATCATGGTGTTGAAGTATGTATGATCCGGTGCCATGGTGGCCTAGTTAGCACATAGTAAGCTAATGCATGGTGGTTCAGGGTGGCCTAGTTATCACATGACATCCAATGAACCTATGTGACTTGTTTATTTCCCTCATGAATCCATGTATATGTTGATGTATACTAGAGAAAATTTTTGTGACCCTACTGAGATGTGTTTATCACACCCTATATTTTCATCTTGATGTGCGTGAATACCTCATGTTTACTTTCATGTCACAAGGATTTGAAATGGATTAGGATATAGTAGCTTGATGGGTATATGAGATTAGGATAAGGCCTAGGGATAGAAGTATAACTAGTGTGTTTATTTTATTTAGTTTATTTTGTATATGATATTGGAAGAGGGGGAATTCATTTCATGTTTTGTATGATAGTGTGTCGAAATGTTTCATGGTATTTTTTTTATTGTATTATATTTATTTATTTATGAGTAATATGATGTTTTACATGGATATTTTTTGGTTATTTTTCCACTATTGTTTACTCTGATAAAAGGGTATAGTCTCCCCATGATTACACATTAGACCCTCATTTCTAGACAGTTGCCTTTGAAATATGGGGAGGCACACCTAAGGTCACACAAAATCTTTAGTCTAGGCATTGATGAGTGGCATAGGGATAGGGTGTTATAAAGTGTTTGAATACAAACCACAAAAGAGAAGGATTTTAACCGAAGACAACCAAAAATGAGGATGATCAAAGGAGTTTGTATCATGGATTCTAAAATCTTAATCAAGATTCAACATACAAAAGAGTGTAACCTCAAATGTTTTTTTATCGACGATTACCACTAAAAACTAGAAAGATCTTAATCATTGATTACAGAAACACAGAATTTTATTAGTGGAGGGTAGTCTATTTTTCATGGGTTGTCTAGGCCTATCAAACTAACTATGTTGAATGTGGAATCCAAAATCGATCAAATAATACTTGAACAGATCTCAAACCAACTTAGGATGAAGATCTATAACATTGTATAATTAGGATAGAGATTTAATAGAGTTTGTGTTTAATGATTTTTGATTTTAATGATTCAAATGAACTAGTTTAGTTGAATGAATTAATAAATTGGGTTTGAAGATGAACCGAGCTTCAATGATACTAATTTGAGTGTCCCTAGTGAATGGACAACCATCTATAAGTTTTTTTGAAATAAATATGTAGTTAAACCAAATTATATAAGTAGTCTAAGAAATATATCAATGGGTTAAAATTTCAATGTGTAGGACCAATGTTAAATATGGAGGGGACATTGGAACTTTCAAGTGAAATGGTATTAGAGTTTAAAGGGGGTGTATGTTAGATACTCAACTAATGCCCCAATGAAGTTTTAGACAGTGGAATCTGATGGTGGATATTTTTTGAAACCTATATGGAAGTCAATAACACCAAAGATGAGTTTGAATTGTGAGTATAAGTTGATCGACACTAAATGAATGATCTCGATGAGTGTTGGTCACTATAATTATATTATCAATGGTTAGTTTATTTAAGTTCCCCATTATGATAATGTTTGAATTAGAGGATCAACCCCAGAGTTATTGATTAAAATAAAAGAATGTACAAACAAGATTATAATGAACTAATGAATTTGATTCCACTATTTATTTTTTATAAAGCTGGACTAGTGAGTTTTAATGATGAAGGATTTTGTAATGTAGTCTGTCTATGTTTGAGGAATCCATTCATTGGGTTTTTATTGCTTGTGGATGAAGTCACACTAGTAGTTTAAGTTCTCAATTATAATGAGTAAAGATAATTGAGATTCACCATTGAGGATGTAAATCTTGATTCTATGTATTGAGTAAGAACTCATGGTCAAGCTGACGAGGGTTGGGGGGTCGTGTCTACTTTTCATTAGAGGATCCCAAGAAAATGATCTCAAACTTTCATGTTAATAGGGTATGATTTGAAGGTTTTTTCATGTTTTATGTTTTTTGACTATAGTATACTATATAAAATTATTTATTGAAAAATCAAATTAGGTTCAAGTGAAATTGAATTTTTACTATTATATCAATGCTAAGGTGATTTTTAAAGTTGGTCCAAAGGGTTTTGATTTTTGTGAAGCTACATTTTCTATGTAAACCAATGAATTTATCACTACTAATAGGTTTAAGATGATGAAAATGAAATAATATTAATGTGTACCATATGTTTTTAAAAATTATCATTGAGCTAGAGTTGAGAAGAAATCATGTGTAATGAATTACTTAGATATAAGGGGAAGAATTACATCACATGTTTAATAGAAAAATAGGAGCTAAAAGTCAAGAATGTGATTACATTGAACAAGAAGCCCATGAGTTAATTTTTATATATAATCTTGAAATAATAGATTTAAAGTGTAATATTCATTATACACACAATTCTAGGAAGAATAATATAGTTTTTTATGAAAACACATTTGAGCATTGACAATGAGGTTCCTTAGGAGATTTGAGCTTGGAGAGGAAGCCTTTGTAACGAGAAAGTTTCCTTAACTTATTCTCTCTCTATTTTGTTTTACACTAACTTAGATGTAAAAATATTAGACCATTGTTTATTCAAAATTTTTATTCGATAAATTTTTGCATAGGTAATGAGATTATTCTATTTTTTTAATTTCTCTTCATTTGTATTATCATTTTTTATAAGACTTATTTTATTCCTAATTTTTATTCTTAGCATTATATTTTAAGAATTGTTTTAATAATTAACAATGGTAGATCATTTTCATATTTAAAAAAATTTAAAAACATTTTCATTTAAAAATAATCTAATAATAAAAATTTAAATCAAAATTGAAGGAAATCACACTGGGATTAATCTAAAATTTGATCTTGGCGATGCTTATCCCACTTTTATCTTCATGAATGTGTTTAAATATTCAATAGAAATACTATGGAATTAAACCTTTAATTTCCTAATACTTGAAAAATATAGTAATAAAATTTTCAGTGTATGTTTTTCCAGTTACATTTTAACAAGGATGAAGAAATATATTTTTATCTAAAAATTGAAATTCACTTATTTTCCACTGCTTATATGGTTGGTATTACTTCTTCATTTAATAATTAATTTCAATATTATTAATCAACACTAACTCATTTTTTTAATTATAAACATTTAAACCTCGCTATTTTCTCATTCTTTACTCATGGGATTGTAATTTTATCCCACTTTAAGTTTTTTTCTTGGTTCACACACAACCTTTTTCCTTCTCTATGGGTATAACCTTGACAAACATATACTACGGTTAGTGGGAAATAAATAGATAATTTTTTAAGTTTAGTGATAGCTATAAATTATACTAATTAAATAACTTAAGTATTATAAGGCATGAAGATGAAATAATGCGTATTTCATAGAAATTAACATTTTTTATTAGAATTTATTAACTTAATAAAGAATTCCATTGAGTATATTTATTTTATGATTATTGAAACTCATAAATATTTATTATTAGGTTCCTTTTTTATTAATCTACTCATCATGAATTAATTAATCAATATGGTAAATAAATTTTTTGAATTTTTAAATTAACTAAGGATGATAATGCCTAAATATTAAGCAATTAGAATTCTTTTAGAATTTAAATTCTTCCTTATAAGTGATTAGATTGATAGTGTATTCCATTGGGAATATTTGCTTGATGATTATTATTTCTCATAGTTATTAATTATTAGGTTCCCTGTTTCTAAACCTACTCATAAATAATTGATTAATCAAGATGTTAATGAAATCTATTGAATTATAGAATTAATATTAGTGACTAAATGGGTTAGATCCTCATTTTAAAAATCTTGTGTGCATTGACTAAAGCATTATTTCTTGTTCTTGATATTTGATGCTGTTGGATTTTTATTTTCTTCCAACCATATATATTATAATGATATATCCCTTATTGTGATTTAATATATAAACCTATTATGGTTGGTTAGTGTGAAAAGGGATGATATTTGTTGATATTATGGTATTATAAGTTGGATATGGTAGATTTTGGGATGGTATTGATGATGTAGAGAAGTTTTGGGAGTGGTTTTGAGAATTTATCTCAAGTCTAGGTCAATGATTGATTATTGTAGGTATTTCTTTTGGTGTAATTTATTTATTTTTAGTTATTTAATCTTTATCTCCATTGAGTATATCCCTATTTATAGTTGGAATAGTTTTCTCTTTGCACACAAGATTATGGTATGATAATTAATTAATAATTATAAACTTATTAAAGGGGGAGGGGGATGTCGATTGAAATATTATATTATTATAGAGAAAATAATATAATCAAAAATTTAAGCTAATATATTAATAAGTAGAAGTATTATATTAGGTTGATGATAATTATTATGGGTATGAAATTTAGAATTAAAATTATAAATATGAAAACATATTGGTATCATATGACTTATGAGAATTCTAAATCATATTTAATGATGACATATTAATCAATGACTTCTAATTGATAAATGAATAAAGATAATATTAAAATTTTATGCTTGTGTATGTATAAATGTGTAATTATCCTATTCATTGGTAATGGTAGTAGGGTTTTTAGTAACACCTTTATATGGGGTGTGAAAAATCTTTTTTACTTCCTAGTTTAAATGTAGTGTATTGAAAACCTAGGGTTGTCTCTAAAGAGGGCTGCTTAAAAATTTATTTGTCACTTTTATTAAAAAATGGTGTATTGGTTTGGTTTTGTTTCAAAAATAATAAATAGTAGAAAAAAATAGATTAAAGGCCATATAATGAAAAAGTGACTGGGTCAGTGTTGGTTATACACTTGTGATGCTATCATAGAATTTAAGTATTTTAATCCTCTCTAAATTAACTACAGAATGGAAGGTTCCTCAATCATTTTAACTTATTCCCTTATTTTAATGAAATTATGAGAAAAAAATAAAAAAAACACTACCTGGTATACCCTCCTTCCTTTTGGGAAAAGAAATATAACTACCCACTCTCCTTTTTCTCAAGAAAAACCCTATTGGTCTTTGTGTTTTTCAATCCATCCAAGAATGTTCCACTACCTTTACACTTGAGCCAAAAATTACAAATATATTACCCAATAATCCTTCTATATTCCATAAAATATATTTTAATATGAGTTAAGGGAGATCAGTGGTCCTCATCCAATGTTAAAAAAAAACAGTGAGCGCAAAATAAATCAAACACAATCACATTAAATTATATAAACTTTTGTTGGATACTGAAACTAGTTAATAAAAAGAATGAGTTTTATTTAATGAAATTAAAAGACTTAAGAATTAAATATATTATTCCTTACAATCCATGATCACTCAAGGTTTCTACCCCTCCATTTGAGGTATAAAAAATATAAATAATGAAGAAGAAAGCAATATAGAATTGAAAATAAAATGAAGGTAACTTGAAAAGAAGAAACAACAACACAGGTCTCCATACACCTTCCTTCCTTTGGCCTAACTTTATTATTATATATCATGGGTTCTATTATTATTTTCCCTTTGGTCAAACCTTTGAGATCCTTGATCTTGTAAAATATTTAATCTCCCCCTTTTCACCATTATTAATTTTCATTCGTGATTCAGTCCTCTTAGAAATCCATAGTTCTCCTTCTTCGATTTTCATCGAAATATCATGTATAAATTCTGATCAATTAATCATTTATTATAATCCATTTGGTTTTATACTGTTGGTTTCATGAATGATAATGAGTCACCATAAAATCACATATTTATATCTAGATAATCCTTACAAAGTCTTTAGTCTCCCTCCCAAATAATGAATTTTTTAAAGGACTAATCCTTATGATAATGAAAATCATTATTATAAAGTTTTATATTACAAAAATAAAGGATTCTTACATAGTATATTATATCTACATAGACTAAAAATAATTTTTATATAGAACACATTCATTATTATATAGATATATGATCATTATAGAGTGTTTGAATTAATTCTTACACAGATGAGAATCATCCCAACACAGTCTTAAATTCATGCTTATGGTGGATGAATGATCCATATACAACACTAGATTCATCTTTATAGTAATAATTAATTTTATATTTCATTACTCTTAACACTACTCTAATAAATTAATCCTTTATATCATCAATACAAATAATAGTTAGTATCTTTCCATTCATATTGTTTCCAAAAAATAAAATAAATCAACTAACTCCACAATTATGGTCATTTTACCAATATTCATAGAATTTAATGAATTTACATTTTAATTAAAAAACCCTTTAGAACTCAATAAATAAATAAATATGAGGTAATAAAATGAATTTAATATTAATGAAATATCATGCATTTATATATTATGTCTATTATCAAGAAGAATGTTATCTATAAATTGAGTCATGGATATGTTAGTTTCCTATAGAATGGTTATGTGGTATATTATTCATTATGTTCTATTATTTATTATGTTTTAACAACAAAGTCAGTTGGGGTGACCAATTCCCATATAAGACATGGGTTATAGGTGTATTCCAACATCTCAGTTTTCATGGTTACATATGGATGACTACTCCTCTTGTAACACTCGAACCCAAACCACCCAATCTGAACTGGAGGGTCTCATAATCTCATGTGTGACTCTCTGTATGCAAGAGAATAATGAATGGTGGAGAGGTCTTAGGGGAATCATGGGGAAATGATTCCCTTGATAACATACCACCAACAATGGCATACATAATTGAAATAATAAATAAATAATAAAAAACCAATTACCCAACAGAACTATCAATAATAACATCTACGCTATAATAATATGGAATACAAAGTCATATAGTAGTGAAAAAAGGGATTTTCAAAAGCAGTGGAGCAGTATACAAAATAATAAAAGGAACAAAAAAACTAAGGTATCGAAATAAAATATATTTGATTCTACTCCAACATCTTTACAATCCATAATTTTTATCTTGATCAACAACCTGATGCAAGGCTCTTTCCATTTGTCGAATCCTTGACCATAATGTCCGCACACACACCAAGGTTCATGTGTAGGTTATGAGTATAAACCTAGTAATGTCACCAATAATTTTTCTTTAATATAAGTTCAATAATCATATTAATGTGTATTTAATGATAGAAAAAAAATAAAAAAATAAAATCATAACCTTCCCAGTCATCATGTGCTAACCTAGCTGATATGAACCCAAAACCTACTTGCTTTGGATCCATGTTGGAAGGAACAATCATAACATGCCACCACAATCCAAAATTCTATTCTCTCTTATCACTCAAGGGAACTCACACAACCACATCCTGACCAAACCATGTCACTCATAGAATCCATCTTCATCACTAATTGACCCAATTAACTCACTCATGGTCATCCTTACATCACATGTCAAGCTTGACTGTATAACTCTTGTCTTTACCATGTATCATCTTGGACTCAACCATCTCATTCATGTATAGATTCTATTACCATTATAATCTAAAAAAAATCACTCATGAAAAAACCATATCGCAATTTAACCATAACATCATCATACTACATCATTCCATCCATTCTCAAGCCTGAAAAACACTTTCCATGCCCAACTACCCCTGATTAAAACCTTTCCCTTATCCACAGTACAAGGATCACATTCATCAATTTCATGGATAAAAACCATAATCCATCTCTATTGGAATAAATACATCAAGAAAAACCAAAATTAGTCACCTAAATACCAAAATAATATTTATTATAGGGATTCATATGGACCCACATGAAAGTCAAGACATATAATTCCATAAAAGAACTGTTGAATCATAAGGACTTTCCACATCAAGTGTGAAAAAGATCAACCACCATGAATATTAGACTGATGTAAGACAAATTTAACAAACCCATAGAATCATCCCTCTAAATTATTATATTAGGGTTCTTGAAAAGTGAACCAAGAAACAAGGGGGAAAAGAGGCTTCTAAGTCTAACATGATGTTAGAATTTCAAAATTAGAGCCTCCAGGATAAATGATTCCCCATTTATCCAAGATATGAAAAATGGGGGAATCCAAATAAATAAGGAAAATTTCCATAATATTTCTAGGTCATGTAAGGGTTGAGGGATATGTGGGGGAAGGTTTAAAGAGGTTCTAAGTCTAAGTTATGATTTTAACTTTCTTAAAAATATGCTAGGTGGTCATTAGTGGCATTAACTATGTGGTCACCATGTGAATGAATGAAGGAAAAATGACTTCAATTCCATCCATGATTCATTCACGACATAAACTAAGTGGTCACGATGTGAATACCTATATACATAATGTATATGGTTCTTCCCAAACCATTCACAACATGAAGAATACATTTATATTAAGAATTCATGTTTATAGTTTCATCTGAAGTACAATTCCACCTCAGTCCCCCCAAACTCACTCCCAAGCTCCCTATAAACCTCAAATAGATAGAAAAATGAAGATAAATATGATTATGAAAATATTAAACCATAAATCACCTTTAAATTTTAGGGGAGTTACAAAATCTCACTATAAAGGCTTCTCATTCTTGAGAAGCATATCTAGGGGTCTCCATCGAACAACTCTAGCCATTACACCTGCACAACTAACTCTATCTCCAAATTTTCCTCTTAAATACATCCATGCCCCCACAACACTCAAACAAGAGGAACTATCATTCCTCACAACCTTCTTGCTCTGGTTTGTAATCCAAATTGGATATTCCTCAAATAAATTATTTTCCACAAACTAAACATCATTACCATTATTCATGTATTCCAGACCTATCTCATACTTTTAGAGATATGAAACATGAAATACTTATGCATACCTTGATATTGTTAAGGAAGATCCAACTAGTAATAAACTGTCCCAATACAATCCACAATATCAGATGGAAAAATAAATTATGATGCTAGATTTACCTACCTTCTTAAATATTGATTCCCCAACTGAGGTGACACACACAAAAACACATAGTCACACATGAAAAAATCCAATGGTCACCACTACTAGTTGGAATATGAAAATTTCCTGCTTTTAGGGTTAACCAAATAATTTTGAATCAATTACACCTACTTGGAAGTCCCTAACACTAGGTTAAACTCAATTACTACTGATTCACCATCTTTAATCTGACACAGTGGAAAATGAAATGTTCAGACATAAAGATCATCAAAAGAATCCATTTGAATCGAATCATGAAAAATATTATTGTATAAAAACTCTATAAAAACTAGAGGATTATCCCATTACTTTATTGAAATCAATCTTTCATTCTCTGAGCATATCCTCTAGAATTTATATTTTCATATCATATTGTCCATATGTCTATAGGTGATATTCTATACTTATAATCATCTGTAACCTCATCACATTCTACAGGCCTTTCCAAAACCATGATGTGAAATGTTTATCATGATTTGATGTGATACTCATAGGAAATCTATGAAATATAACTATTTACCACACATATATCTTACCCAAATCATCCATATAAAGAGTATATTAAATTACATATAAGTAAAAAACCTTTATTAGAAGATTAAACACCACCCACACTACATTTAAAAACCTTAGAGTCTTAAGCAACCTCATTAAAAAATCCATAGTCACCTCATCCCACTTCTATACTAGCACTGGGAGTGGTTTAAGTAATATGCTTGGTTGTTTTTTCTCTGACTTTACTCTGTGATAGGTATAGTATCATGTGGAAAACCCCATAACATATTTAATAACACATGATAACCAAAAACTATGTCTTATATCATGATATATCTTGTTCGACTCGGGATGTGTTACCCACTGTGAGGCATGGGATTCCCTAATCAATTCCTCTCTCATGGAAGTGTGAACCACCACCCTTCCATGAACACGAAGCATGTCATTACCAGTTGTGTACCATACTAAAATAGGATCATATCCCATTAACAACTCTTTCATCAATATAAAATCTAAATTAAACTTATGGATTTTATTTACACAATCCACTAATAAGTAAGTGATGATAATGGGAGAACTGACCACTTCCCCATTATCCTCAGATACACCAACCTTCCAATCCCCTAGAAAGCTCATAATCTTCCACTCACCCTATAATGTTCATGTACACAGTTACCATGCCCTTTTACTGATAGAATCCATGATAAAATTCCACTTTCTATGGGTATATTCCATTTAAAAACATAATATCTATTTGTACTCTACCTGATATCTCTATTTTAGGTTAAAGTATCACTAATAAAATATATATTATAAGAATTTATTATTATAGATAAAAAATCTCATATTGAAGAGATAATGACACCGCCACTTTGAATCGTGGACCTTTGTAGCTAACTACATGTCATGAGTGGCCTAGTTCAACCAGTGGGGTGATAGATGACGAGAACCATAAGTGAATACCCAATCCCCCTACATGAATAAACCCCCCCAAAAAACTTCTAAAGCATCAAAATAAACTATATAATCTATCTATGGTTTAGGAAGAATTAGAATCAGAGTGGATGTTAACCTTATATACAACTTCTAGAAGACATCCTCATACTAATACACCCACTTAAACTTCACTCCCTTTCTAGTAGCTCAGTCATAGATGTTTCTAAGTGAGATAATTCTTGGATTAAGTTCCTATAATACTCATTAAATCTAATAAAAACATGAACCTAAAACACATTTATATGTCACACCCATGACATAAACACCTCCTCCTTCTTTGGATAAATAGATATTCCCACCTTATAATTTACATACCTATAGAAAAGTAACTCCTCAATCTCTAAGTTACAATTTTAGAACATGGAATAAAGTTGATACAATTAGAGAGTACTTAGAATAATATCAAGATACCTAGAAAGTAACTATGGGGTTCAAGAATATACCAGAATATAATCAATGAATACTATGATTAAGGAGTCCATATGAGGGTGAAAAACATAGTTCACGAGAGACATGATTATTTATAATAAATATCATCACAAGATACTCATATAACCCATACCTACTCTTAAATTTTGTATTTGTTACACCCTTATCCCTAACCCAAAGCTGATGGTAGTAAAATTACATATAAATCTTGGAGATCCATTGGGTTCCACTCAACTAGTTAAATAAATCATCGATTCTTGGAAGAAGATAAATTTCTTTCACGAGTACTTGATCCAGATTCTGCTAATCCATACACTATCTAAGGATACCATCTTCCTTTTTAGTAAATAAGACCAGGTCACCCAAAACATATGTTTTTGGGTGAATAAATCAATTTTCTTCTAGGTTACCAAGTTGAACCATAAATTCTTTCAACTTAGCCAGTTCAATTTGATATGGGGGAATTGATATTGGTTTCACATACAGTATGAGTTCAATTTCAAACTGTACCCCCTTTCATAAGGGAGTCCTAAGAAATATTCCAAAAAAATCCTGGTAAGGATCCACCATTGGAGGAAAAATGGATGGAACAGTCACTTGGCCTATTGTAATAACTTTACCCTCTACCTGTGATGCAATGGACCTAACCTAGATAAGGTATAATCCTAATATACCTACCTATATATTCAATTCCCTAGTAATAAATCCCTACTCTCTCTTAAGGGAGGTAAAATTAACCCGCCTCTAATAATAATCATTATGATCTTGTAAAAACACCAACTAATCCATACCAATGATGACATAAAAATTAGTCATACCAAAAATAAAAAAATCCTATAGATCTCTATATCCCATAACCACCATTGGATACTCTAGGCAACTTGGAATATGGTATGACCATTTACAAAGAGTTTTATTAAGGGATAACAACCTGGGAGTGAACATCACTAGAAAATCTAAACCAAAGACAACTTGAGAAGAAATAAATGAGTAATATGATCCTATTTTAAACAAAGTAGCTGATAAAATCAACATAATAAAAATTGTTTCTATAATCATCAGAGTCCCCTCTCCACCATCTACTAAAAACTGATCCAATGCATAAGGCCAACCCGCCTCAGATCCAAAACCTTACCCCCTTAATCCCTGACCCACTAGAGGAACTAAACCTTGAAAATCTAGTAACTACTTCAGTTGAGATCCTTGACTTACTCCATAACAAGAACTCCTGAATAAGCTATTATCTATATAGGGTCCCCTAGATAAATCCTTAAAGACATGAACCTATCAAATACCCCTCCCAGAGCTCATATATGACACCCTAGAGTAAAATTTCTAAATATGTCCCATTATTCCACACTAATGACACTCCTTCAGTAGACTAGTAAATTACCTACCAAAATACTCACACTTCCTGTACTAGTAACATGAAGGGGAACCTCCTACCCTATAGGGGGAAGAAGAATATCTATCCATCTCTGAATGATTCTCACTACCCTGGTGCATATCCTCTAACTTCATCTTCCTACCATAAAAATATATACCACAACATAACCAGATATAAAACTCATCTATCCATTAAAAGTAGGAATAAGATCCACCACTTTGTCCCCTTCCATACCTTTCTCGATCTTAAAGTACTTGTAGAGAATTTCAGGGTAAGATGTTAGGTTTAATATCCCCATATAGAAGATTACATTAAGTCATATACCAATTTCAAACCTCTTGGCCTTTTGGTCATGACTCCCAGTTAATAGATGAGAAAAATATATAACTCCACAAAATGAGTAGCACAAGTAGATACAAACATCTCTCCCTATTGAAGAAACATGAACTCCTGAGCTTGATCCAACATTAGTGACATAAGAAATAACTCCTCAATGAAAATGTTCTTGAAGGTCTCCCACATTAGGACCTTATGCCTCCTTTCCTAGATTACTACACCCCACCACATCCTGGTGGGTCTCTAAAGAATATAAGAAACTAACTTCACTCACTGCTCATTAGGAGTCTTAACCATCTCAAAAATATATTCAATAATATAAATACATTACTATTGATCCTAAGAGAGTATCATACCATGGTATTATAGGAGAAATTTTAATTTAAAGTCTTGAGAAAAATTCACCATCATCAGTATACCCTTATGGGATCTTCCACCCTAAATGGGAACAAATAGAAAACCCCAAGATTAAGAATCTCTACTACATGAACCTATAGGTTAGCAACTAGTGTATGCTCAATCATGATTTCCTATACATCCAGAGGCATAAGAAGATAATTATCCACCTCATTTATCCTCTTAACTTGAGTCCCTAGGTGGAACCATGGGATATTTTCTTAGTGGAATCTATAAATTTTTAAAAAAATATTAGATAAACCTTTAATACATTAAATTTATAACAATTATGTAAATTAATAAGATCATGTACACATCCCAAGAATCACACTCTAAGGTCTACCCATGGTTACTAAAACTTACTAACCCCATATACCTAAGGAAAAATCCAACATCATGGAACTTTCACATTATTCATCATCATTTATACATAAACAAATTACAATATAGAAAGTTTATATAAAATTAACTTCAAAAATAATGTATTTGGGAAAAAATTAAATATATTATTACTGAAATTTAATTAATTTAATCCTCTATCAATCACATATAATAAATCACATGATATTTGAACTTATGTTTGTATCCATGATGCATGAACTCACACACTCTTTCCAATCATGATAAGAAACAATCTTATAATCTATAACTACACACAAACACCCAAGAGTAACTGAAATCTATAACAACACAACCAAAAAAAAAAAAAATCCCACTTCACTAGTAACTTAGAGCTCTACTAAACTAGTTTTGGACATGAAAAATCATAAATACCCTACCTGAGTCCCATTCATCCTATCTTTGTTCTAACAAGCCCCAAACCATAACAAAAGAAAATTAATATAGGTTATGATACCATTTTTTCAAACCTTGACTCAAATCACATGGTCTGGGATCATAGGAAATCAAACACATAACATGTGAACCTATGTTACCTATCCATGATGCATGAACTCACCCAATATTTCCAATTAAGACAAGATAAAATCCCATAAAATTTAACATCATAATACCCACCAAGAACAATATTAAATCATAACAATGAAACCAATAAAATAACCCCACTTCCCCTATATCTCAAAAGTCCACTATAAAAGTTCTATCCGGGAATAAGATTAGCTCCCCAATCTGATATCCATTCATCATATCTCTAATCTAATAATACCCAAACCATAAAGAATAAATAGAATAGGGTATATAATACCATTTTTTACCACCCCAAACTGAATCCCCTAGTCTGGGACAAAGGATCACATGACATCATGAACCCCTCCCCGTATAGAAGAGGCTAATAACTAGTGGAGAGGGCCTGAATGACTTAATGGGAAGGATACCCCCTAGGTAAAACAGTACCAAAAAATAAAATACATATCGTAAAGAATAAATAAATAATAATAAATTAATTTCACTTTATAAATATTAATAATAACACTCATGATATAATGATATGGCATACAAAGTCATACAAGTAGTAAAAAAGGGATCCCATTAAGTGGTGGAATAATGTAGAAAATAATTAAAGGGAAAAAATGAAAGTGATCAAGCTGAAAAATATCTTAGATTCTATCTAGGTATCATCTCAATCTATCATACTCTTCCTACTCAATATCCTGATGGAGGGACCTTTACCATTGTGGGATCCCTAACCATAAAATCTACACATGCACCGAGATGCTCATGCAGGGTGTGAGTATAAACCCAGTAGGACACCACCAATGAATCCTTAATGTAAGTACATTATTCATATTAATGTTTATTCAATGATAGAATATAAGTACATAAATAACCACACAACCATCCAAGTCATTGTGTACTACCCAGGATTCCACAATGACCAACCCTACTTGATTTGACTATATGCTGGAAAGAACAATAATAACATGCCACCACGATAAAAAATAATACAATATATTCTCACTCAAAGGAACTCACAAAAACACAAATCGATATAACCATCCCACTCATGATATTCCTTATACCACAATTCTAGCTCAACCATATCACTCATGACCATTCCATATCTCATCTTGGACTTGACCATCTCACTCATAGTCAACCCCTATTACCATTCTAGGATCAACCATATCACTCATGGTTATCCTAAATCATCCCATGAGATTAACATCATCATACCATACCATTATAGCCTTTCTAGAGCCTAAATGACACTTTCTAAGATGAAATAACAATAGAGATAGTGCTGCCCTTATCCATGTACGAGGCTCACATTCATCAATTTCATGGCAAAAAATTCACACTCTCCATATAAGGGTCAAACTACATTGATACAGACCTCACCTAATCAATTTGATACCAAAATAAGAATTATTATAGGGCTAAAAATTCACCCACATGAAAGTTAAAACATACAATTACGTGCAAGTGTCGTACAATATTAAAGACTTCCTACCTCAAGAATGATGATTATAAACTACCAAGAATCAAAACCCAAAACAAGAACAATATAAAAAATACCTAAGATTAGTTTTAATATTTTTAAATTATTATTTTATAAAATATAACCAAGAAATATGAGAAGAAATGACATCTATGTCTTAGACAACATTAGACTCACCAAATGTGTGAATTTGAGATAAATGACAGTCCAAACAAAGAAGAGATGAAGAATAGGGAGTCCAAATCATCAAGGAGAATCTCCCTTCCATGTACACATCACGTAAGGGTCTAGGGAAATGTTAGAAGAAAAGTATAAAGAGTTTTTATGTCAAATTTATAATTTTTACCTTCTTAAAATTTTTCCTATGCAATCATTCATGGTGTGGCCAATGTTGTCACGACAAGAAAAAATAAAGGAATAATTCCTTTAGTACTACCCCTTATCTATTAATGGTGTTACCTAGGAAGTCATGGTGTGAATTAATATAGGAATAATGCCTATGGATATGGTTGAACCATTCATGGAGTGAGGAATACATTCACACTATGAATGCCTTCCTACAATATTATCATAGTTGTTGGTCCTCCTCAGTCCCCATAAACTCACCCTTGAGCTACCCTAACACCTATAACATATAGAAACAAAAAATATACACATTATTAGGTAAAAACCAAACCATAAATTACCATGAAATTTGAGGGGTGTTACACCCCCACCCCATTATATCCTCCATAACTAGAATGCATGATGGCATATTTGGGCCACAATGGCTTCAAGTTAGAGGATATGTTATCATATGGGATCAAATTAATCCATGTTATATCATAATTGTATCTATAAGCAATTTTAGTTTATGGTAATACCATATACTTCTATCTGGGTTGTAATGGCATACAATTACTACATTTTTACTCATGCACAGGCTATAGAGGATTAATATTTGATATATATTTACACTAGTTCTATCATTTAATGGTGTTTTATATGATTATGAGGATGTTATAGTGATTTGGATTTGATTAGATATATGTGGTTATGATGCACTTGAACAGATACACACCATTTTTTTATATAGGGGATGAGAGAACCAAGACATTGTATGTTGGGGTTTAGGGCGATTGGACCTTTGCTAAAGTGGTAGTTGAGTACATTTCTTATATATTATTTTGATATTATGTTACCTATTTTTATGAATTACCTAGTGATAAATCCTTAATGAGGATTTAATATAGATTAATAGATTTTGGAGATTATCCAATTTCTCAATTTATTAACAAGGGATTTATTATATATATTTTCTAGGTCCTTAAGAGGGAGTTGGTGATTGAGTTGGGTGATACTAGTTTGGGGAGATTATTCATGAGGAGTCATTTCTCATGTTCAATGCTGTAGGTTTCATAATGGTATATTTTATATTTTTGTATTTCATTGTTTGACATTCATGTATTGGGATTGAATTATTTATTTTTATGGATTTGATAGGTTGCTATTTTACCAATTCCATAGAATATTGAGGGAAATTACTCCCATATTTACTTGTTTTATACCCTCAGTTCTAGTATCCAATTATTGGGTAATTGGATTTAGGCTTCAAGGTTCACTCCCATCTTCACTTCCAATCTATGAGGGGTACCAATGGGGCGGTTCATGATCAGAACCTTGTAAAAATATGTTGTGATTCCAATTTATATTTTTCACCCATTGAGTTGAGGAAATATTTCCTAATAAGCATGAGAGTGACTATGTTTGAAAAATAAAATGTTATCAACACTGTTTTACCCCCTCTTAGTGTTGATCATTCATTTAAGTGATCCTAACAATTTTCAATAGAGCAATGGTTCTTTCTTGAAGACTCTTGTTAAATATTTTAATTGATCATCACAACTTTTTCTATAATATATGGATTCAAACATTTTATTGTAATATATTTAATTTATGGAAGGAACAAATGGTTCCATATATTCTATTTATTAGAATTTATGTTCTTGAATTTTTTATTTAAGGTTTTACAATTACAAAGGAGGCTTTGACATGTTCTAAATTCGATAATAAAAATATTTAAAGTGATGGGAAATTATGGAATGAACTACTATCTACATTAATTGATAAAGATAATCGTCGGATCCAAAACTAAAAATGATATTTGGTAAAACATTTATAGTATATATGAGGGACATAAAAAGATAAAGGTGAAATTTTATAACTTTATGGGAGTTAGTTTGATGATGTGTAAATAAAAGAAAATAAACCCATAAATTAAATTTTTACCAGTGTTAGTATGATAATTAGCATTATCATAGAATATGGAGAAACTCTTTAAGAATCTACAATAATGAAGAGATAGATGATAATTATTCTAGATAAGTTTAATTTGAATATATATGATCTTAAAGATAAATATATTTAAAAATTAATAATTGAAAAGATAAAAGTACTTAAATTTACTATGAGATAAGAAGAGTAACTTGTAATGTCTCAAGTTTTCTGTGTATTATTTTTAAATATTATATGGAATTATTACGAGACTAGGATTTCCGACAGAATGCGATTCCAAGGCCTGGAGTGCCCATAATAAATGTTTGAAATAAATCAAACCATTAAACAACACGCGTGAGCAGTTTTCCTGAAAATGTAGAATAAATTTTAAATAGGTGCTCAGATTATAAATCCAAGGGCACCATTGCATTTAGAGCATCAACTTTACTTTATTAGGGGCCTAAAAATGATTGGCATGGGTTGATTGCAAAATTTAGTTTTTGAGCATTTTAAAAGAAACATTTTGGAATAAATAAAATAAATAAATAATTTATTTTAAAATGTTTACATAATGAAACGATGCGTATTTTCTTTAAATAAGAAGGAGCCCAGGGTTAGTCTCATAACCCTAGAGATTTCCCCCTGTAATCCTCTGACACTTTGGAGAGGATCCAACCTTGGAAGATTTTGACGGACGCCGACGAACGATGGTGTGTGGATCGTTGCACAACGAAATAGAATCCCGACCGATGATGGATCTTCTTCTTCTCCGATGATCAAGGTAGGGGTTTGTTATTTTAATTATTCCCCATTCTTGGATTAAATTATGAACGTGGATCAACCCACGAACAGGTTGATCCGCGAATTCATACATTCTCATGGGAGAGTTTTTATTGGGTTAATCTTAGTGAATTAATCCATGTTAGATTATTTTTTTTGATTCTAATCCATTTGATCCTACTAACAGGATCAGATCAACTCTGTGATGAATGATGGTGGGGGTTTGTTCCTCAATTTTCTTTTTGGATTTCTTTCTCCTTTATTTTCTCTCGCGTTCTTCACGTTCTTCGTGGGGCGATGAACAACGGATCATTGACCATCGGTTTTGTGATTCAACGATCCCAAATTGGAGATCTGACCTCATGGAGACCTAGAGGAGGTGCGATAGTGATGTCGGAGGATGAATTGACATGGTTCAGGAATGATTGTTCTTCGACCATTCTCTGTGCGAATGATCAAAATGCATCGTTGTGGCCAATCGGAGGCCCTTAACTGATGGAATCAGCTTCATAAGGTCAGGGAAACCTAAACCATGGAGTTTCAGGGAGATCAGATTGTCATAATGAATATTATAGTATCACGGGAGGCACACCAGCGAAGAGTGTCATTTCTGGAAATATCTGCAATACACGGCGTGTATCCTGATGAACACACCATGTGGTATCAGCATTGGTGGCTAGGGTTTTGGGTGTCAGACAGGTATCACACGACATGTGACCCTGGTCACACTATGTGTTGGACCTTATCTGAAGCTCAACGTGTATTCCGAGAAGTAAACATACATGGGATGAACTTCACGGCTTCAGAACACAGTGTGTAGACCCTACACGTCATGGAAGAGGCGACTACATAAGATTCAGTGTGTATCTCGGGCGATAAACAGACACGGGATGGAGTACACGACTGTGTACTCCACCACCCATATAGAACAAGTCGGTTACACGGGGTGGAGCACAAGGGATAAAGCTGTGTATGGGCACCCAACCACGTACACGGAGCTGACCCCAGTTACTTGGACACGGCGTGTGATCTGTACTACATGCCATGTACTAACTTTCCTACACGATCAGCCTTGCGACATGGGTCGTAGTGCACGGGAATTTTCTAGGGTTAGAAGACACGGCGTGTAACACTTCTACACACCATATACTTTTTAGTACATGGTTTTATCTCTTTGTCCACCATATCTTGGATATGTTTCGTTTGGGTTAGTACCTCCTTTTCTCATTCCCTATAATGTCAGGTATCATTTCCTTCTATAGGAGAATGATCCCTTCAGCAGGACATTCTGAGATAGAGTCAAGTATCCCTTCGAGAGGCCAGAAGCAAGATCCTCTATCCATTATTGACCCTAGGTGGAGTCACGTATTGATGTGACCACTTCCACAGGGCGTTGATCCTCTGCCTAGCAGGTGAATTCTGGATGAGTCGCGGTATCCTTCAAGTCCCTGGTAGTGATCCTCATCTGTGTATCGTGATCTTCCCCACTCAGTAGTTTGTTCTCCCAGAATGAGTGTATCTATCTCTTGTGACCTTTTCCGATAAACAGTACTTCTCGAACAGATGTCATTAGAGCTATCAAACTCGTGGAGTGAGTTATCCCAGGCGAGTGCTTCATGGAATCTTCAAACTGAATCCCTGGTGGGGGTATGCTATTTTGTGACTTGTCCCTAGACTACGGGTTTGGTATTTGAGTATATATGGATTGTGTTCTCCTATTATATGTTCAATAGACATATATTGTGTAGAGATGACTGTACCTTTTCTTTGTGTATTGATTTATGGTTTTCATGGTTCTCTACTGATTATTGTTATAATCACCTCTTTACGGGCTTCTCCTGCACGTGTCGTGTCTTGTGCAGACGAGCAGTCTTTTGATAGAGTCCACGGTGGACCATGATAGGACTGAGATTTCTGAGTTCCCTACAGGCCGAGGTGATCCTATGTCTATGAGTAGTAGTCCCAGTACCTCTTTGTGTTTATAGGTTGGACTTTGTAGTTTTCAGAATCTTGTTTTTGGTGGGCTTGTATTCTGGCCCAGTTTACTTTCAGTACTTTACTTTCCATCATATGCTGTTGGTTGGGTTTAGTTGTATGCATGAATTTTGTTCCCTAGTGGTTTTTAAATTTCAACATCATGGGATTGGAGATGTGTGCGTGTGTACAGGTACTTAGGCAATGCCTCCCATGTTAGTAATATGCCTACTCGGTGCTAGTCACTAGCCCCTGGCCTATTGGAGGCGGGTTTGGGGAGTCGTGGCGTGGGCCCCAATGGGATGGGTCATGATAGAGTGGTATCATAGGTGGTTGGTTCTGCGTTAGGACCACGAGTCAGTGAGTTTGGTTTGGGGAAACAGTGTTAAGTGTTTAGAGCTCAAATTTCAGGCTAGAGACTCCAGTGTTGGTGCGGGTGGCCGACATATCCATACACCAGGACTCTGATAACCTTTTTTTGACTTGGTACATGAAAACACTAGTTACGGGGAAATAAAATAATGGTACATGCATCATATAGGAATGAGTTGTGTTTTCCAGGTCCTTTTTGTCAGCTATCCAGATATACTCATTAACCATGGTATATCTTGTTTCCTTATAGGATTCCTCCATGACGCATATCTGCTAGGATTCAGTAGTGCGATCATGAGGATGACCCCCTCTGTGACGAGCCTTCAATACAAGGAATAGTTCCATAGGCATTGCCACCAGGTGGTGCACCTACTATACCACCACTCGTGGAGCAGCCAATGGTACCTATAGTACTGACCGACGAGGAGCGCGGGCTAAGCGCGCTCCATGAGTTTCAGAGACAGAGACCCCTTAGGTTCCAAGGCGAGCCCGACCCTCAGGTAGCTGAGGACTAGATTGAGGTAGTGACTGGAGTCTTCCATCTCGTGAGGACACCGGCGGACGATATGGTGATCCTAGGAGAGAGCATTCTTCAAGGTTCGATAGGATGTTGGTGGAGTCTGACCACACAGAATCATGATGAGGAGACTCTTTTGTGGATGGAGTTTGAGAGACTCTTTAGGGAGGAGTTCTCTCTGGTTATACTGAGAAAAGTATGCATCTAGGAGCTTCTTCAACTCTAGAAGGGCAGTTTGACAATAGCTGACTATTCATCGAGGTTCACCAACCTCGCCAGGTACCCGATGGATATGGTCAGAGATCAGTACTTCAGTTCTTGGACCTTCGAGCGAGTTCTACGAAGGGACATCTGAGCTAGTGTCATGCATCTATGAATTTTGACTTATGATGGAGTGCTCGAGCAAGCCTTGGTGATCGAGAGCTTCTTAGAGGAGTATAGATAGCCGACGACAGTCAACAACAGGAAGACAAGCGCAGAGACCTTGGAATTAGGGATCCGATGTCAAGAACATGGATCATGATGTGGGATACATCATAGGAGGACCCAGGATAGGGGATCAACAATCCAGGGCTCTCAAGTTGGATCCAGTTATCCTAAGAAGAGGTGGTGCTACTCGTATGATGGTAGGGGACATCTCTCTAGAGAATGTCTGACCCATCAAGCTACTGACAGGGAGGCGGTTGATAGACCATCGAGGAAAAGATAGAGAGTGGAGCAGGAAAACCTTCCAGGCAGCAGACGTGGCAGAGGAGCAGGGAGAGCTGCAGGTGGTGGAAGACACTTCTATTTACTTCCACCACCACCCCAAGAGGTCCCCACCAGGCTCAGGGAGCTGGGGGATAGGTGCAGGGAAAACTACATGCAGTCGAGGTGTACGACCTAGGGACTCCTGGGATGATCCGAGGTACGATCTATGTCTTTTATACCTTAGCTTCCATACTTATATACACAAGTTCCAGTCATTACTTCATCACCACATGTACTGTGAGATATCTTGAGATTCCAGTAGAGTCGTTGACTCGATCCTTATGCTTGGAGACACCTACGGGAGGAGACTCGATGATCACACACCTTTTTAGACAGTGAGATCTTACCCTTGGAGGTAAGAGTTTCGGTTGGAACCTCTTGGTGGAAGTGTCAAGGCCTTACGACGTCATTCTTGGTATGGATTGGTTATCTTTGGTCCATGCCTAGATTGACTTTTTTAGGCGAAGAGTGCAGTGTGTCTGCAGTGATGGGATGAGGTTTTCTTTTGTTGGAGAAAAGAAGACCCAGACAGAACAGAATGGGCTCATGCATAGAAGGGTTCAGTTGATCACTCATGAGTTTTCTAGCCTTACCCTCAGAGTAGTAGATGTCGTGATCTTCCAGTTCCTAGTAGTGGTGGCAGAGTACAATGACGTTTTCCTGAAGATGTTCCAGGACTACCTCCCCACCAGGAAATCTAATTTTGCATCGACCTACACCCTGGGATGACACCAATTTCCACATCAGCATATTATATGGCTCCCAAAGAGATTCACGAGTTGAGGGTGAAATTGGAGGACTTGTAGAGAAAGGGTTTCATGAGACCCATTGTTTCACCCTGGGTGACCCCAGTCTGGTTTTCCAAGAAGGCGGATGGGATTTTGAGGTTGTACATGGATTACCGGTGCCTGAATTAGGTAATGGTGAAGAACAGGTATACACTGCCGAGAATCGACGACCTCTTCGATCAGATAATAGGGGAATAGTGGTTATCAAAGGTTGATCTTCGATCAAGTTATCACCTGTTACGAGTACGGGACAAGGATATAACAAAGACAACATTCAGATGCCGCTACGATCACTATGAGTACTTGGTGATGCCTTTTGGCTTGACAAATGCCCCTGCAGTGTTCATGGGATTGATGAATTGGATCTTCCATATGTACTTAGAATGGTTCATAGTGGTCTTCATCAGTGACATCCTTGTGTACTTGGTGTCAGAGGAGGAGCATGCGAAACACTTGCGGATGGTTCTAGACATACTCCGGGAGCACCAACTTTATAGGAAGCTCTCTAAGTGCCAGTTCTGGATTGAGGAGGTCCCCTTTTTGGGACATTTCATCTCAGTAGGTGGTGTAGATGTGGACCTATCCAAGGTGGAGGTAGTGTTATCATGGGAGCCACCTTGGAGCGTGACTGAGATGTGGGGATTCCTTGGGTTGACAGGATATTACCAGAGATTCATTCCTGATTTATCCCGAATATCAGTATCGATGACAGCCTTGAATAGGAAGGGACAACCCTTTATATGAATGGAGAATTTTTGGCAGGCTTTCGAGCAGTTGAGGCAGAGTTTGAAAAGCACCCCAATCTTGAGATTACCAGAGAAGGGTTTCGGGTATGTAGTTTTCTGCGACACATCGGGGACCGAGCTTGGCTGTGTCCTAATGCAAGGATAGGTAGTGATTGCTTATGGTTTGTGCCATCTTAGGACATATGAGAAGAACTATGTGACCCATGATCTCGAGTTGACAGCGGTAGTCTTCACATTGAAGATGTGGCGACACTACCTTATGGACAAGCGATTTATCATCTACTATGACCACAAAAGCCTCAAGTACATCTTTTCGCTAAAGGATCTGAACCTAATATAGAGGTGTTGGATAGAGTTCCTTTAGGAATATGATTTTGAGATCATCTATACTCTTAGGAAGGGGAAAAAGGTGGCATATTCTCTTAGCAGAAGGTCGAGCTCGTAGATATTGAGTGAGGCGATAGAGCAGTTAGCCACGTTATAGCTATCCTTCATGGACAGTGAGGATGCAAGTTACCTTCAATCGATGGTTGTCACCCCTATACTATTACATTGAGTTAGGGAGGTGTAGCTTGAGGATATCGACTATGAGGCTTTACGTGCTCAGTTATCCATAGTACATACTCCTGATGGATATTCACAAGGTGGGGAGAAAGTAATTCTTTTCAGAGGACGAATTGTTGTACCGGTGACGTTGTAGGAGGAGGTCCTGAGGGAGTTTCATACATCTCCTTTGGCGGTACATCTGGGAGTGGAAAAGATGTACCAGGATCTTCAACGACAGTTTTGGTAGTTAGGCATTAAGAATGCAGTAGCAGAGTTTGTTTCTTGATGCCTTACATGCCAGCAGGTGAATTCTGAGCACTAGGTTTTAGTGGTATTAGCTCACCCCCTAGAAGTTTCAGAGTGGAAGTTTAATGGAATATCAATGGACTTCATGACGGGCTTACCACAAATTTCCAAGAGGCATGATTCCATCTGGGTGATCATTGACCGAATCACTAAGTCGGCCCACTTTCTAGCTATCAGGGAGTATAGTTCTATAGAGAGCTTGGGATGCCTCTATGTGTAGGAGATATTCCGGCTTCATGGAGTCCCTTCGACAATAGTCTCGGATCAAGATGCCTACTTCTCATCCCGATTGTGGAAGGGATTACAGTAGTATTTTGGGACTTAGCTATGCTTGAGCACTACGTTTCATCCCTAGACTGATGGACATATGGAGAGGACCATCCGGGTTCTGGAGGATATGTTACTAGACTCTATCTTGGACTTTGGTTGCAGTTGGGAGGAACACCTACCACTGGTGGAGTTTGTGTACAATAACAAATACCACTCCACCATTGGTATGGAACAATTCGTGGCTTTATATGGGAGGCCCTTCTGGTCACCACTTTGCTGGACCACCCCCAGAGAGTCAGCACTCATGGGTCCAGAGTTGGTGTGAGTTACCACTGAGAAGGTTCAGATAAACTGGGAGTGGATGATGACTGCAAATATCCGATAGAAGTCTTATGCTGACAGATTATGGAGACCTCTGGAGTTCGAGGAGGGAGACCATGTCTTTATTTGGGTCCCAACTCGATGAGGGTTATGGAGATTTGGCCGGGGGGGCAAGCTATCTTTGAGATTCATCGGACCTTTCTAGATACTACATAGATTTGGCGAGGTGGCGTACCACCTAGCTCTATCACCATAGTTGCATCTGGTATATGATATATTCCACGTGTCACAGATGAGGAGGTACGTGCATGACCCATTGCACATCATCGACTGGGGTGAGATGGACATCGAGGATGGAGTAACATTTTCTGAGTACCCGATGGAGATAGATGATCGGCAGGAGAGGATACATAATGGGCAAACAATTCCCTTGGTGTGTGTCTGGTGGAAGCACGAGAATCTTTAGGAGAGCACATGGGAGCGGGAGGCTCAGATTCGTGTTCAGTGCCCACATATTTTTGAGTAGCCTTTGTTTTGGATTTTTGGGGATGCAAATCTCCAAGGTGGGGAGAATGTAATGTCTCATATTTTCTATGTATTATTTTAAAATATTATATGGAATTATTATGAGACCAGGATTTCTGACGGCGTGCGATTCTGAGGCCTAGAGTGCTCGGAATAAATGTTTGAAATAAATTAAACTATTAAACAACACGCACAAGTGGTTTTTCTGAAGACATGGAATAACTTTTAAATGGGTGCCCAGATCAGAAATTTGAGGGCACCATTACGTTCAGAGCAGTGACTTTACTTTATAAGGGGCCTAACATTGACCGGCGCAGGTCAGCTACAAAAGTTAGTTTTTGGACGTTTTAAAAGAAACATTTTGGAATAAATAAAATAAATAAATAATTTATTTTAAAATGTTTCTATAACGCAATGATGAATATTTTATTTAAATAAGCAGGAGCCCAAGGTTAGTCTCATAACCCTAGAGATTTCCCCCTGGAATCCTCTGGTGCTTTGGAGAGGATCCAACCATGGAGGATTTTGATGGACACCGATGAATGACGATGCATGAATCATTGCATAGAAAAATAAAATCTTGACTGATGACTAATCACCCTCTTCATTGAAAATCAAGGTAGGGGTTTGTTATTTTAATTCTTCCCCATTCTTGGATTAAACAACGAACGTGGATCAACCCATGAATAGGTTGATCCGTAGATTCGTACATTCTCATGGGAGGGTTTTTATTAGGTTGATCTCAGGGAATTAATCCATGTTAGATTATTTTTTTGATTCTACTCTGTTTGATCCTACTAATGGGAGTGGATCAATTCCATGACAAACAATGGCAGAGGTTCATTCCTTGATTTTACTTTTGGATTTATTTCCCCTTTCTTTTCTCCCGTTTTCTTCGCATTCTTTGTGGGGCGACGAACAATGGATCGTTGCACATCCATTTTGCGATGCAACGATCCCAAATTAGAGATTCAACCTTGTGGAGACCTAGAAGAGGTGAGAAGGAAATGGAGGTGGATGAATTGACACAGTTTGGGAATGATCATTCTTCGACCGTTCTTCACACGGATGATCAAAACCCATCTTCAAGGCCGATTAGAGGCCCAAAACCGACAGAATCAGCTTCATAAGGTCAAGGAAACCTAAACCATGAAGTTTTAGGGCGACCAGATTGTCGAAATGAAGATCGGAGAATCACGGGAGGCGCGCCGGCGAGAAGCATCGTTTCTAGAAATCTCTACAATACACAATGTGTATCCTGATGAACACGCCGTGTGGTATCGACGGTGATGGATAGGGTTCTAGGTGTCAGACAGGTATCATATGGCATGTGACCCTAGTCACACGACATGTTGGACCTTCCCTGAAGCTCAGCGTGTATTTTTGGAAGTACACAGACATGGGATGAACTACATGGCTTCAGAACATGGTTTGTAGACCCTACACGGTATGACGGGGGTGACTACATAGGAATCGACATGTATCTCATGTGATACACAGACATGGGATGGAGTACATGATTGTGTACTCCACTACGCAGCCAAACTAGACCAGTTACATGGGGTGGCGCACAAGGGATAAAGCTGTGTATGGGCACACTGCCACATACATGGAGCTGGCCCCAGTTTCTCGGACACGACATGTGATCTGTACTACACATCTTTTACTGACTTTCCTACATGACCAACCTTATGACATAGGCCATAGTACGCAGGCAATACCTGGGGTCAGAAGATACAATGCGTAACACTTCAACACACTGTGTACTTTTCAGTACATGGATTGATCTCTTTGTCCACCATATCTTGGACATGGTTTGTTTGGGTTAGTTCCTATTTTTCTCATTCCCCTAAAGTTCAGGCATCATTTCCTACTACAAGAGTATGATCCCTTCAGTAGGACTTTCTGATATAGAGTCAGGTATCCCTCCGAGAGGCCCGAAGCGAGATCCTCTATCAATTCTTGACCCTAGTTGGAGTCTGGTATCGATGTGACCACTTCCATAGGGATCCGATCCTCTACCTAGCAGGTGAATTCTAGATGAGTCACGGTATCCGCCAAGTCTCTGGAAGTGATCCTCATATTTGTATCATGATATTTCCCACTCAAGAGTGTGTTCTCTTGGAATGAGTGTATCTATCTCTCGTGACCTTTCTCGACAAACAGTACTTCTCGGACGGACTTCATCTGAGCTATCAGACTCATGGAGTGGGTTCTCCTGGATGAGTGCTACATGGAATCTTCAAACTGAATCCTTGGAGGGGGTATTTTGTTGTGTGACTTGTCCCTAGACTACGGGTTTGGGATTTGAGTATATCAGGATTGTGTTATCCTATTATATGTTTAGTAGACATATATTTTGTAGAGATGATTGTACCTTTCCTTTGTGTATTGCTTTGTGGTTTTTGGGGTCCTCTACTGAGTATTGTTATACTCAACGCTGCATGGGATTTTCCCGCATGTGTCGTGTCTTGTTCAGATGAGCATCATTTTGACAGAGTTTAGGGTAGACTAGGATAGGACCGAGCTTTCTGAGTTACCTATAGGATGAGGTGATCCTATGGCTATGAGCAATAATCACAGTACCTCTTTGTGTTTACATGTTGGACTTTGTATTTTTCAAACTCTTGTTTTTGGTGGGCTTGTATTCTCTCCCAGTTTACTTTCAGTACTTTACTTTCTGTCATACTCTGTTGGTTGAGTTTAGTTGTATGCATGCATTTTATTTCCTAGTGGTTTTTACATTTCAGCATTGTGGGCTTAGAGATGTGTGCATGTGTACAGGTACTTAGGCAATTCCTCCCATGTTAGTAATATGACTACTCGGTGCTAGTCACTAGCCCCTGGCCTATTGGAGACAGGCTTGGGGATTCGCGGCGCGAGCCCCACTGGGATGGGTCGTGACATAAATTCCCTAAAAAGAATAGTTAATAAGGATAAGGATATTGATTTTAATGATATCAAAAATTAAAATATTTAATTTTAATAGACTGTTCCTGATGGAGATGAGAATATTTTTTTTGTTGAAATCCCCTCTTTTTTCTCAAGAAATTACAAAAGATAAAAAGAATGTATCATGGTAAGTTACCTTTTAAATGTTTCAATTATGGTAAAATTGGTAACTTTTATACCAAGTTTCCTTTTAGAATCAATAATGACATTGAATATGATAAAGCATCCAAAATATAAATGATATGATTTGAAAATAAATTATCCTCAATCAAAAGGGAAAACTGACATGTCATTAAAATTCATTAATGGAACTTTCTATCTTTTGAAGAAGGTGATTATGATAGTGAGGAAAGTATCAATGAATAATAATTCCATAAAGAAAATACTTAGAAAGTTCCTATTACTCAATAAAATAAAGAAAGTGCTTCTTTATAGGATAATACTCATATTGATAGTGAGTTTAATATTAAAGAAGTTTAATATTCAAAGGTATACACACTGATAATTGAGATCAAGATGTGCCTCAAGGATATTGGAAGTATAAGAAATGAAAATATATATCTTAATGAAAAAACTAATAAGATAAAAAAATATAGATTGAAAAATAAATTTGATCAAATTAGTTGTGAAGTTAAATCTTGAGGGTGATGAGAGAAATTATATCATTGATGATATAGATTATGATACCATCCATATAGATCAATATATTTATAAATTAAAGATGAAAACTTTTAAAGGTGAGAAGAACATGAATAGATTCATGTTTAATTAGAATAAATATATCATAAAAACTTATGAATGTTCTAAGCCACCTAAAAACAAAATCAAGGATATAAAATAGGTGAATGTGTGTCTATAATAGACAAGAAAAAACACACATTATTTAAAAGGTATTCTATATGAATACTATGATTATACCAATGAAACACCTTGAAGGATATTATATTTGTGGGTGAATATAGTAATTTTTTTATACCTGATGAATAGTTTGAAGAGAACTAAAAATATACACATATCTAAACAGAGAAAAATTATAAACAATTTCTATTTCAGTATAAAATATAGAAGGAATTTTCTAGAAATAGGGTTTACTAAAACAATCACATCATAGTATATAAAAATATATTGTACAATAATTTATGAAGAAATAGATTTTTTATCAAAAAAGGAGATTCCAAATTTATTTCTAGTATTGTGGTGTCTTTATCAAAAATATTATAGATATAGGTTAAATATGTCTCTAACTAGAAATATTACTAATTATCATACAAAGGGGAGACAATAGGTGAATTAGATAATAAAAAAAAACATTTTTTATCAAAAAAATAAGATTTAAAAACTATAAGTTATAATATTTTATTTTCCAAATGTAAACCCAAAATAGTTAATGAAAATTTTGAGAATAAAGAGTGGATTATATATAATTCCATATTTTTCCCCATAAGCCTAATTTTTAATAGGGTTGAGATGGATCTATTACATGAACTAGTGGCCCAGAGGCATAAAGGAAAAAATTTCATGGACCGAAGGTCTAGAGGCACAAATACCTTACACATTTATTTTTCTTGACTATACTCGAACAAACCCACCATAATACCTATTTAAATTTTATGGGCGGATCCCCAACTAAAATTTCTAATATCTTACAGTGCCTTGCATATTAATACACAAGCTGATGGTGTGTCTACCATATTACTCCTTCAATCCCAAGTCTAGTTTTCTCCACTTGGTGATTCATATTTCTATGATTCATTAGCCTGGGGTTGCTCTAATTAGGTGGACTTGATCTCCTCCATGTATTAGACACCTGGTGGTCCAAATTACCCTAATGGACCTGAGGCCCAAAATACTAATGGTGGACCAAAGGACTTGTGTACCAAAGAACATTGATGGATTGAAGTTCTTATAAACCATAGACCGAATTCTATGCACTGAAAGATAAATTCAGGTGAATAGTTCCATTACTAAATTACAACTACAGTTCTTACTACATTATTTATATAGTATTTCTATAGTAACTTTGGAAATAACCCCCATAGATATTTGAATAATAAAGGAATGGTTGGAATAACTAATCCTAAGATGGATTGCAATGGATACTCTCAAATTTAAGGAATTTACTTAGATGAAGAATTTTCTTCTATATCTATACTCGAGACCATTATAAATTTTCATGCCATTTTAGTATAAAGAAATTATAAAATCTATCATATGGACGTAAAACCTAATGTTGGACTCACCTGTTTTGATAATCCCAAATCATGTTTTGATAATCCCAAATCATGTTTTGATAATCCCAAACCATGTTTAATTTATATAAAGCATCTTGTTTCTCCTACAGGATAATCGTTTATGTGAAAATCATTCTTATCTCAAAGTAATAAATATGTACTATTAATCTCATAGCTCTCATTTTAAGATTATAGTTCAGAATTTATCTAAGTACAAGGTCACCGATACCAGGTCACCGATACGAGGTCACCGATATAAGGTCACCGATACGAGGTCACCGTTATGAGGTCACCGATACAAGGTCACCGATACAAGGTCACCGATATAAGGTCACCCGATACAAGGTCACCGATACATGGTCTCCGATACAAAGGTCATCGATGCAAGCCTACTATTGAAGGTTACCACTGAAGGTTACTGATTGGAGGTTATAGTTAGAGGTTGCCTATGTGTACCTGCTGTTGAAGCCTACCGATGTGAAGTCTACCATTACCAGCATACCAATACCCTTACTTTGTCAAATTAGTATGATTATTCTAACAGTAATATTTGATAACTTTAATGCTTCTGACATAATTAATTCTTATTGTAGACATATCAGGAGACCATATCTTGATTGTATGAGGTACAAGAAATATTTCATGTGATGAACTTACTCCTATTTTTGGACCTCAAATATGAAAGAGAAGACCAAGGAATAAATATATATAGAGGCACAGAGAAAAACGAGTTAAAAAAGTTCACAAGTTAAATGCATAAGGAAGAAATTACTGAAGAACAAGGAAGAACCATTCAAGCACCTTCACTTAAAACCTCAAGAACATTAAGAATATCATTTTGGGAAAACAACTTGAGGATACCTTCTATTTCTCATAAATATTCAATCAACTCAATAAGTAGAAAACTCAATTCCTGAAAGCTAGTACCTGGAGTTGCGACAATCTGTTTTGGAGTCAACATCCAGAGATAGACTCAAACTTCAAATTCTTCACTTCAAGGATTCAAGAGCTGAACTACAAACACATAGAGCCTTTTAAAATATATCTCATCATAATTTCTCTATTGTGTTTCTTATTTTTACATTTATGAGATGTGTGTGTGTCTATCTGTTTCACACACTATCTCATGTGCTTAAACTGGAGGATACTGAATATCTTCACATCAAACTTCATCTACATTTGTTTCCCACGTATAACTATGGAAGATACTATGTGTGGTCTGTACTGTTTGTTTTTCCCATGAAGAAGTGTGGAAGAGGGTGTGAACCCTGGACGGTTTGTGAAAATTGTTGTAAAGACAGATACAGGATATGTATCAAGTTTATTGCCAATATAAATTTCTTGGTGGTAGGTGATCACCAAGTGGAGAGGATTAAGTCCCGGCTTGTGGATGAACCTCTTGTTTTACTTAACTATGAACTATATTTTGTTAAACTCTATTTTATCTATTTTCTACTGATTATATTTTCTAAAACAGAAAACTGTTTTTCTTTCAATTTGATAGTTAGTTTTGGTTAGTGTGTGTATTTTTTTAATTCAGTAAACTTGTTTCAAAAGTTAAATAAGTGTTATACACTAACTAAACTGAGGACTAATAACCCTTTGAGAAACCTATTGACTAATTATAAATCTATATCTCTACTTATTTAATTAACTAGGCCGTTTTCAAAATTAGGGTGGATCTTTATAATAAAGTTTTAACATAAATTTTAAGTATAAACTCAATTCACCCCCCCTTTTGAGATTCCACTCCGACCAACATTTGGTTTTAGAGGATTAGTTTAATCTGTTTTTTCTAATACCTGTACTATTGTGAAATATGTCAAATTCTTTTCAATTATGATTTTAGTTGTATCTTAATGATCTTAAAATTTCTGTCATATCTAAATTTTCAGTTCTTTAAATTCTAATTAACAATGGATAATAGAGTTGAGGGTGCTTATAATAACAAACCACCTTTATTTAATGGTAATAACTATGCTCAGTGGAAATTAAAAATGAACATGTATTTAGAGAGCATGAGACCTTAAATATGGGACACAATTGAAGAACAACATGTATTGCCTGCTACTGCTAGGGACACATGGTCTCAGTTGACTAAAGATACATATAACAATAACTATAAAGCAATGAATGCATTGTATTGTTCTCTAGGTGATGATGAATTCAATAGAATATCTTCTTGTAAAACTGCATATGAAATTTGGGATACTTTAGCTATTTCACATGAGGGAAAAACCAATGTTAAAGAAATGATATTAAATACCTATACTATTAAATATGATAATTTTAAAATGAAGCCTAATGAAACTATCTCTGAAATTTATCTCAGGTTCAATGAAATAGTGAATACCATGAGTCTGCTTGGGAGACCAGTGGACAACAAGGACCAAATTATGAGGTTGCTTCAATGCTTACCTGACAAATGGAGAAGAACCTCTATTTTTATTCAAGAATCATGTGACATAGGCAAGATACCAGTGAAGGAACTAATTGGAAAGATTATGATGTATTAAGAATAACTTAAGGTGAATCAAGAAGTATATGAATAACCAAGGAAAAATTAGTATCATTCAATACTTCTACCTCAAAGAACAAGGATAAATTAAAAATTCAAGCTCCTATAGACACTTCCACAAGTGAGGGCTCATAATCTGACAATGATGATGAGATGGATCATCTTGAAAGGAGATTCAAGAAGTTATACTAAAAGAAAAAGTTCTTTAGAAAATAAAACTACAAAGGAAGGTATGATAATAAAGTACAGTGGAGAAAGGGTAGGAAATGGAATGATAACACAAATGTGATAGTCTGTTATGAGTGAAAATGAAAAGGTCATGTGAAAGCTGATTTCCCCAAGCTGAAATTTAATAAGAAGTATGAAGAAAAGGGAAAAGGATATAAAAGGCTAAGAAATCCACATGGAGTGCCTTAGAAGATATCTCAAGTGGATTTAGAACTTCTGACATTGAAATGAAAAAACATGAAAACCTGTGTTTCGTAATAGAAACATCCGAGGTAAAACCCAATTCTTTTCTACATAATTCCTACTATTCTTAGAATGAAAGTGAATAAAAAAAGATGAAAATATGACTAAGGATGAAATATTTGAATACTGTATAATACTAGAGGGTAACTTTAATGAACTCAAGCATAAATATAAATTATTGAAAAGGAAACATGCTATAAATGCCAATTATAAGTCAGATCAGGATATTGAGAAAGAAAAATGTGATCAGCTGTTAAAAGAAAATAATGAACTCAAATTATCAAATGAGCAATTAAAGAGAGATCTTGAGAAGTTTACTATAGGTAGAGATACCTTGACTCAGTTACTAGTAAAACAGATAGCTCTAAAAAATACAATTGGTCTAGGGTATTAACCAGGACAGAGAAGGATTATTAAAACTAAATTTGTTCCAAAATCTGGAAAGTTCACAACTAGTTCATGTTCTGGACCATTTCTTGAAAAAAAATATCTAAAGGATCAAAAAAAAAATTATGTCTCAAAATATATCTGTTGATTATAGGAAATATTTGAGACAAGTATGGGTTCCCAAAGTTTTACTTGCTAACCTCTCTGGACCCAAGAAAATTTGGGTACCAAAGTTACCCTGCACTTAATCTGTTTTGTAGGAAAATTGTCTGAAGAGCTCCTATAAAACTCTTTGGTACTTGGATATAGGATGTTCAAGACACATGATAGGAGACTACTCATTCTTCAAAATCCTAATTAAATTTGATGGTGGACATGTCACATGTGGTGATAATTCAAAAGGGAAGATCATCATCATAGGCCAGATTGGTAACCCTAATACTGTATTAATTTCAAAAGTAATTTTTGTTGAAGGATTAAAGTACAATTTACTTAGTATCTCTCAATTGTGTGATGATGGATTCAATGTTAAATTTTAAAATGATGCATGTAATGTTTTTAATTCTAAAAATGATTTAATATTTACTTCTCTTAGAAATGAAAATGTATATGCTATGGATTTAGATTCTTTATCTAAGCAAAATGTTTCATGTTTAAATGCTTTTCATAAGGAATCATGGTTATAGAATAGAAGATTAGGACACTGGAATGTGCACTCACTTAGGAAAATGACTAGGAAAGGTTTAGTTAGAGACTTACCTAAATTGGAATTCCCAATTAACAATGTTTCTAATCACTGTCAAAAGGGAAAATAACACAATATATCTTTCAAACCAAAGAAAGAAGTTTCTACTTCTCAACCTCTTGAGTTGGTTCACATGGATTTTTTTGGACTATCAAGAGTTTCAAGTTTAAATGGGAAGAACTATTTTTATGTTCTTGTAGATTATTTTTCTAGATATACTTGGGTATAATTTCTAGCTCAAAAAAGTGAATCATGTCATTACTTCATTAAATATTCCAAGTCTGTAGAAAATCTTAGTGGACTTAGAATTAAGACCTTGAGAAGTGATCATGGCTATGAGTATGAAAATCAGGAATTTGAATTCTTTTTTCTCACATAATGGATATACTCACAATTTCTCTTCTCCTAGAACACCTCAACAAAATGGAGTTGTAGAAAGAAGAAATAGGACACTTCAAGAGATTTACCAGACTATACTTAATGAGTATAATCTACCTATCTATTTTTGGGCTGAAGCTATTAATATAACTTGTTACATTATCAATAGAGTCTTGATTATACCTATTCTTAAGAAGACCCCTTATGAGCTTTGGAATAATAGGAAGACTAAGGTTAAAAAGTTTTTGGTTTCAAAGTATTTATCCTTAACACTAAATATAATATTGACAAATTTACTTCAAAGAGTGATAAAGGAATTTTCCTAGGTTACTCAATATCTAGTAAAGCCTATACAGTATTTAATAAGAGAATAAAATGTGTGGAAGAATCTATTCATACCAAATTTGATGAGAATGATCCACATGAACCCAAAACCTCTCTTGAACATCTTGAGGAAGATATGTCAATTTTAGACCATAATGATAAAGATAGTGAACCCCCTATAAAAGTAACCAGTTTTGGGAATCTTCCAGAATCTGCACCTGTTGAGTCTGAACCTGTAGACAACCATGTGGAGTCTAGTTTAAATCTTTCTAGTGGTATTATAACTCTCAAGAATCAGCCTTTATATGATGTAGTTAGTGATATAAATATAGGGACACAAACTAGAGATTCTCTCAGAAACTTGGTTGAGCATCAAGATTTTCTTTGACAGCTTGAACCCCAAAATATTAATGATGCAATTAGTGATAAATTTTGGGTGATATATATACAAGAAGAATTAAATCAGTTTGAAAGAAAAAAAGGTTGGGAATTGGTAAATAGACCTAAAGACACTTTGACTATAGGCACTAAATGGGTGTTTAGAAATAAATTTGATGAATCTGGAAACACAGTTAGAAACAAGGATAGACTGGTAGAACAAGGATATAGTCAAGAAGAAGGGATAGACTATGGGAAAACCTTTGATTCTGTAGCTAGACTAGAATCCATTAGGATACTACTTGTTTATGAAGCTCATCTGAATTTACAACTTTATCAAATGGATGTCAAAAGTGAATTTCTAAATGAGTATATATTTGAAGATGTATTTTTTGAACAACCCCCTGGTTTTACAAATCCCCATTTTCCAAATCGTGTTTTTAAACTGTCAAAATCCTTATATAGTCTGAAAGAATCTCCAAGGGCCTGGTATGAGAGACTTAGTTCTTTTATTATTTCAAAAGGTTTTACTAAAGGAATAGCGGATCCTACTTTGTTTATTAATAGAATTTCCAAATATGTTTTAATAGTACAAATTTATGTAGATGATATAGTTTTTGGATCCTCTAAAAACTCTTTTTGTACTAATTTTTCAAAAACAATGCAAGAT
The DNA here is from genome assembly GCA_963277665.1 of Viscum album. Lineage (NCBI taxonomy): Eukaryota > Viridiplantae > Streptophyta > Magnoliopsida > Santalales > Viscaceae > Viscum > Viscum album. Next base: position 1,258,892,405 of record OY728128.1, read on the forward strand.
GAATTTGAAATGAGTTTAATGGGGGAACTTAAATTTTTCCTTGGATTTCATATTTTCCAAAATAAAAACGGTATTATTATAAATCAAAGTAAATATACTAAGGATATTTTGAAACTTTTTGGTTTGGATAGTAATAAAGGTAGTGATACACCTATGAGTACAACTTGAAAGTTGGATGTTGATGAAACTGGTAAACCAGTGGATCAAACAAATTACAGAGGTATGATTGGGAGTCTGATATACCTTACTGCTAGCAGACCTGACATTATGTTCAGTGTATTCATGTGTGCTCATTTTCAAGATAATCCCAAAGAATCTCATTTAACTACTGTTAAAAGGATTTTTAAATATCTCAATTTTACTATAAATTTAAGACTATTTTATCCAAGAGGAAAATCGTTTGATTTAATAAGTTATTCGGATGTTGAATTTTATGGTTGTAAATTAGATACAAAAAAGCACCTCTAGAACATGTCACATGTTAGGAAAGTCACTAGTATCATGGTGTAATAAGAAATAGAATTATGTTGCATTATCTACTGCCAAAGCTGAATATATAGCTACTGGTAGTTGTTGTCCTCAAATTATGTGGATGAATCACACTTTACTAGACTATGGATATCAATTCAAACATGTCTCAATAAAGTGTGATAATACAAGTTCTATTAACATCTCTAAAAATCCAGTATCTCATGCTAGGATAAAGCATATTGATGTGAGACATCACTTCTTGAGAGATCATTATCAAAGAGGTGATATCACTCTTGAATTTATTGGTACTAAACACCAATTGGATGATATATTCACAAAGACTTTGAATTATGAGAGGTTAAATTACATGAAACATGATTTAGGTATGATAAACTATTAAGTTAAAAACCTCACTATTAGAAACCTCAGCGTTAGAAACCTCACCGTTAAAAACCTCACCGTTAGAAACCTCACCGTTAGAAACCTCACCGTTAGATAAATAACCGTTAGAAACCTTACTGATAGGACCTCACTATTAGGACCTCACCAATAGGACCTCACCAATAGGACCTCAATGTCAGGACCTTACTAATAGGACCTCACCGTTAATACCTTACCGATGACGCTTTACCGATACTCGACTTAAGTCTGGGACTTTTGCGTTTTGCTGCTAGAATCTGAAACATTTTTAGTTTTATTTCTTTCTTTTACTTGATTTGTTTTCTCGATCCCTAAATGATAAAATTAAAACACAGACCACATTTTGATCCACATCAAACCTTCTCCCAAATCTTTTTCTCCTGAACCTAAAACCTCTACTGAAACCCTCAAACCTCTCCAAATCGATGGCAAGAGTGAAAAGGTCATTGGTTACTAATGAAGGAGACGTGCCAGATCCTAAGAGACCAAGAGCTAAGTCTAGTAGTGGAATCAAGATAGTGGAAAAGGTTCTAACCCAAATTTATTGAAGAGGAAAATAGTGATTGAGAAGGAGCTTAGCTCAGAATGGTTGCTGACGAGCTAGTCTTTAGTGCTGAAGGCACCTGAAGCTAAAGGTTGGGTCGAGTTCTTTGCAAACAATGATGGACCTTATTATCCAAAGCTTGTGAAGGAATTTTATGAGTACCTCAAGTTTGAGTAGTCTGAGGATGAGCACAGAATGTCTTCACAGGTGAACAATGTAAGTGTGATCTTCTGCTCTGTTGAATGGGATGAATGTTTGAGAGTAACTTATGAAGTGATTTTTGACTATTACTCAAAAGTGGTGCCTCCCACTAATGAGTTATTTTGTTATAAAGAAGTTCTGGTTGAACTGAAAGGGAGTGGGTTCCCTAGAAAAATTATTGCTGCTGAGATGGAAGGAGAAGACAAGCTACTGTTTAAGTTTATCCAGTATGTTTTGAGTCCCAGGAGAGGGGACTTTGCTACACTAAAATTTCAAGATGTATTTCTTTTCTATCTATTAAATAATGGAAAGAAAATTAATTTATTTTGGATGTTGATGATTCAAATAGAAGATATTACCAAGACTAGTTCCAAATCTAATTACCTATTTCATGCAAAGTTGATATCCCTTATGTTGAAAGTGAAAGGAATTGTTGGAGCTAAGGAGTAAAATGTTGTTGTGGGGGATAACCATTGCATCACCAAAGTGATTTTCAAGTTGATGAAGATAAACTAGAATTCATGGCTGAGGAAATGGGTGAATGATGAGGCTAAGGTATATGAAGAGTTTAACCCTGTGGTTCATCCTACTAGGCCTAAGAATAAGAGATACCCTGGTCTTAATGCTGATGAAGTTGAGCCTGCCTATTCAAATGAAGAAGAAGAAGAAGTTACTATTATGCAAGAAAGAGAGGATTCTCCTATAAATGATAGGAGTGATCCCGACCTTCCCTCCAATCCTCATACTAGTACTGTATCCTTTGGTGTGGCTAGTCCATGAAAAAGGTTTCCTAAAAGGGAGACTATCCTAAGGGACAGTGATGAGGAAACCAGTGAAGAAAAAGGGGCTGAAAATGTATTAAGAGACAGACATTAGAGATACCCCAGATGAGGATGAGGACTCTGAGTCAAGTCATGATGACTTTGTAATAGCTGCTGCTGAAAGTGAAACAGAATGTCTAAGTCTTAGTCCTCTAATAGGACATATAGAAATGGTATAAAGTGGAGTTGAAGAAGTTGTTGATTCAGTTGAAATTGAAATTTATTTATAAGTAGTTTAAGATTTAGTAGAAGAAGTACCAGTGAAGCCTCCTGCTGATGGTGTTGATAAAGGAGGGATGAAAGAGATAAATGTGGCTGATCTAGAGAATGATCCACTTGAAGGGGAGGAACCTATTGCTACAGGACCAGTTGTTATTGCTCATGGAATAGAGGAATAGATATAACCTCCTGGATTTGTGGTGTTAGGTTTAGATTATAAAGATTCTGAAGATGACCAGCCTATTAGAATTCCTCCAATTCCTACTATTTCAGAAACTACTATTGTGCAGCCAGTAGTACTTCTTCCTCGAGACTATGTGAATAAAGAATATTTGGAATCAATAAATTCAGATCTGAAGAGCCACATTGATGTGAGATTGGTTAGTTTAGAGAGGTCTATGCCTCAAAATCAAGAAGGTGTCACTTCTACAATGGAAACACTAGTTTCTACCTCCCACTCAGCTATATTACATGAGGTCAAGGTATGTCAGATCTGGTGCAAGTATTGGAAGATTATATGGAATTAGGGAAGTAGTCTATTTCCAGCTTAGATGCATATATGGATTCAAGAGCTTAGGTGTATAGAGATCTCAGATATATCAAGAGTGTGGTTCAGTAGTTGTTAACTGTGGTTGAGGACTTCAAGAAGTCTATAGAAACACATGTCAAAGGCCAATATGATTATGTGAAAAGGATCATCAGCGGGCTAACAAAATATTTCAAGGAGACAATGGATTTCTCTCTAGAACCTCTAGGTGCATCTGCTTCTACTTCATCATCTCTTCCAGTTGATATAGAGGCTTTTAGATCTGTTGTTAGAGAAAACTTAGAATTATTCTCCAATGCCAGTACCCAGGACCCTCAATCTGTGACTTAAGTTATTTCCATTACTAGGGAAATTCATAAGCTTGTGGGAGATTATTTAAGGTAATCTGCTCAAGATCATAAGGCCATCAAGGATCAAGTTGACTTTTATTACAAAAGGGTATATACTATGCATCAGATGGATGGTCACTTCAAGTTACTGTTGAAGAACTTGAGGATTCCACCTGTCACTCAAGCCTTTAAAGATAAGGTTAGTAGGCTTCGAGAGCTGACTCATGATTTGGAGAAATTTATGGAGAATAAGGATGATTTTATCTCTTCCATGGAAGGAGGGGGTAGTATTGTTATGGACTTTAGGAATATTCTCTTTCCTTTCCTCTATGTGGACCACACTCCCATCATTGTTCCTCCAGCTTTTCCTTCTACCTCTTCTGCTTCAGGTTCCACCAGTGCTGCTCCTTTGATGACTCCTGCTTAGGCCATCAGAAGCTTGACCCCCACCATTACTCAGAGATCTACTCACTATAGGTCTACTGATGCCTCAGTGGATGATCCTCCTACACTACTAACTACCATCCCTCAGCCTATCCCTCCACCTTCAGAACCTGCAACCTCAGCTTCCAAAGACAAAGCTCCAATGGACATCTCTGATGTGGATTGAGTGTGAACAATCATAGATGACAGGGATCAGTGTATCTATTTTTATATATTTTACTACTGATTTATTCATACAAACACTCTCTTTTCTCTATTTTTTATGTACACTTTTTGTTAATCACAAAGGGGGAGAAATATCTGAACTTGAATGTGTATGCTAATATGTGTATGCTAACATCACTAATGGAATCACTAATAGAATTAGCAGAAGTGTTTGACCCTAATTCAGAAAATACTAACATAACTTGTGATTATCAAAAAGGGGGAGATTGTTGGACTCACCTATTTTGATAATCCCAAATCATGTTTTGATATTCCTAAATCATGTTTTGATAATCCTAAATCATATTTTGATAATCCCAAATCATGTTTTGATAATCCCAAATCATGTTTCATTTATATAAATCATATTTTTTCTCCTACATGATAATCGTTTATGTGAAAATCATGATTATCTCAAAGTAATACCTATGTGCTGTTAATCTCACTGCTCTCATTTTAAGCTTATAGTTCAGAATTTATCTAATTACAAGGTCGCCGATACAAGGTCGCTGATACAAGGTCACCGATACAAGGTCACCGATACGAGGTCACCGATACGAGGTCACCGATACGAGGTCACCGATACGGGGTCACCGATATGATGCCACCGATACAAGGTCACCCATACAAGGTCACAGATACAAGGTCACCAATACAAGGTCACCGATACATGGTCACCGATACAAAGGTCACCGATGCAAGCCTTCTATTGAAGGTTACCGCTGAAGGTTACTGATAGAAGGTTACAGTTAGAGGTTACTGATGTGTACCTGCTGTTGAAGCCTAAAGATGTGAAGGATACCATTACCAGTCTACCGATACCCTTTGTAAAATTCTTATGATTATTATAATGGTCATATTTTCTAACTTTAATGATTCTGACTTAATTAATGCTTATTGTAGACATATCAGGAGACCATATCTTGATAGTATGAGGTATGAGAAAGATTGAACATGATGAATTTACTCCTATTGTTGGAACACAAATATGAAAGAGAATATTGAGGAATAAAGATATATAGATGCACATAGAAAAATGAGTAAAAAAAGTTCAAAAATTAAATGGATAAGGAAGAAATTACTGAAGAATAAGGAAGAACCATTCAAAAACCTTCACTACAAACCCCAAGAACTTCAAGAAGATAATTTCAGGAAAACAACTTGAGGCTTCCTTTTGTGTCTCATAAACTTTGAATCAACTCAAGAAGTAGAACACTCAATTACTAAAATCTAGTACCTAGATTTGCGACACTCTTTTTTGGAGGTAATTTCCAAAGATAGACCCAACTTCAAATTCTTCACTACAAGGAGTCAAGAGCTGAACTAAAAACACATAGATCATTCTAAACTCAATCTCATCATAATTGATCTATTTTGTTTCTTATTTTTACATTTCTGAGAAGTGTGTGTGTATATCTGTTTCACACACTGTCTCTTGTGATTAAACTAGAGGATACTAAATATCCTCACATCAAAATTCATCTATATTTGTTTCTTAAGTATAACTATAGAAGAGACTGTGTGTTTTCTGTACTGTTTTTTTACCACGAAGAACTGTGGAAGAGGGTGTGAACCCTAGACAATTTGTGAAAACTATTATAAAGCACAATACAAGATATGTATCAAGTTTATTTCTAATATAAACTTCTTAGTGGCAGGTGATCACCAAGTAGAGAGGATTAAGTCTCATATTGAGACTGAACCTCTTGTTTTACTTCACTTTGCACTATATTTTGTTATACTCTGTTTTATCTATTTCCACTGCTTATATTTTCTAAAACATAAAACTATTTTTCTTTCACTTTGATAGTTAGTTTTGGTTAGTGTGTGTATTTTTTTAATTCAGTAAACTTGTTTCAAAAGTTGAAGAAGTGTTATACACTAATTCAACTAAGGACTAATCACCCTTTGAGAAAACTGTTGACCAATTAGACATCTATATCTCTACTGCCTTAATTAACTAGGACATTTTCAAAATTGGGGGGGGGGATCTTTATAATAAAGTTTTTAACAGAAATTTTAAGTAGGAACTCAATTCACCCCCCCCCTTTTGAGATTCCACTCTGACCAACAACTACATTTTTTAATGGTGAGTTGAATGTGTTAGTGTATATTGAGTTACCTAAGGATTTTATTATTTATGAAGATGGTGGAAATGAATTTAAATTGAAAAAGGATCTCTATGGGTTAAAATAATTACCCAGAGCATAGAATTTTAATTAGGATGTGTACTTTAGGAGAATGAAATTTAGAAAAGGAAATTTGAAAAAAAAACATATGTGATGAATACCAACACTAAAACACTTTTTTGGATTATATATATTGATGACATTATCTTTTGTAATAATAAAGAAACATTGTGTGAAGAGTTTTCCAAAAATATGATAGGCATATTTTAGATGTCCTTACATGGTGAGATGGACTTATTCTTAGGAATTTAAATTACCCAAGCTATTGATCGTGATTTTATCTCTAAATAAAAGGATACAAAATAAATTTTTGAAATATTTGGAATGAAAGAATCAAGATGAGTTCCTACACCAATTTTAATGGGAAAAATTTATTAGGGATTATGAGGGACATACTATCAATGTGAAATAATTTAGAAAATTAATTAATAGTCTCTTATACTTAAATAGATATAGGCCAAACATTATCCTTGCTACCACACTCTATGATAGATATAAATATAATTAAAAGGAGTCATACTTTATGAAATCTAAGAGGATAATTAGATATATAGAGAATAAAACTAAATATATAATGTTATATAAGTATAAAATAGAGATATAACTATAATGATTTATAGATGATAACTAGGTTGGTCATAATGATGATTTTAAGTCCAAATTAGAAGGATCATTCATTATTAGTGGAATATGTTTCACCTACCATAACAAGAATAAATATTATTTTACTTTGAGTACCATTGAGGAAGAATATGTTACCGCATAATAATAAGTTACATAAATGATATGTATGAAGTCTTGACTTGAATAATTTCATTCCACCATTGAGAATTCAATTTTTAATCACTATGATAATCAAAGAATTACAAATTTGTCCAATAATAAAATACAACCTTCATGATAATATCAAATTGGCATCAAATATAATTTATTCAAGGAGAAGGTGGGCGAAGGAACTTTAAATATTGTCTTTATTCCTTATAAGGAGAAAAATAAAGATATAATCTTGAAAAATCTCCCAAATGAGACTTATGAGGAGATAATATAGTATATGAGTTTAAAATACATTCCCCAATACCATCTATTTGTTTTTTTTGATAATTTCTCTATTTTTTAAATAGGTTGAGGGTAAATCCCTCATTTATTAAAATAAAAAAGGAAATCCCATTTAAAACTGGTGTAAGGGGGAACCCAAAAGATGACACAAAGTCAAAGAAACACAAAGAAAAAAGATAAATAAGGAAAGATGATCCAAATGTGGTCTATAAGACCCAATGACCCGTAGGACCAAAATTGTATAAAATGAGATGATCCAATGGCCCAAGAGAAATCAAGATTCATGCCAATCACTAGTCAGACATATTACCACCCCATCCAGAACTGCTTCACTAGTGTTTCATATCAAAGATGGAATGTCTCCCCTAGCTAATATCTATGCCGTGATGGTTCAAAACAATGAGGTAGGTAACCCCTCCATCTCACATTAGAGTGTGAGGAGAACATTTATAGAGACTAAACTAAAACGTTAAGTTGTGTTGAAAACAAATCTACAGTTGGAGATTTTTAGTCATATGGACAATGATGTTGTATTTTTTTAACATATGGTAAAAGTATCATTCAATTTTATATAGACATGAGTTCAAGTGACTAAATAAGTATTTTGATGGATAGAGTATCTCGCGATATGTAAGAGTAACGTACTCTCACATAGGAATAACTTTGTTTGGAACATAAGAGTAACTCTATTTTTATAATGCATATGTAAGATCTGATGAGAGATAAAAATGGTAAAGTAATTACATATGATACACACATAAGAAAAACTCCATGATATATAATATCTTTTAGATATAAATTTATCAAATTATTTTGATAAATAAGAGAAACTCTATGTTTTCACTATACGTATATGATTAATCATATGATATATAATATATACCAAGAGTGATCATAAGAATAAATTGGGATGATACATAAGAATAAAATTTTTATTACAAAGGATATATAAGATATTCTTAAAGGTTACATAATATTTAATTTTTTTTCTCTGATGGAGTAAGATTAATTTAGACAATGCATCGCTGATCCTTATTGTTTAAATATCACAATTAAATGGTGTTCAATATTAATGATGGTTTTAGTAAAGGTGAATTTTTTCTATGAAAGTGAATATGGAATATGATAAGTGGTGTTCATATGACTATGGATACATGAAGAAAACTTTGAGTTTTTTTTGTAGGATTTAATAAAAGTAGAAGTGGAGATTCATTTATAGTAAAAAAATATTGAATGATATAAAATAAAGGTGTATTTGACCAATTTAAATAATAATTGAATGATTATTTTCAAGGATAATTTTATAGATATATCTAAATTAGTTTTCCATAAATTTAAATTAGAAAATATTTTTAGAATTTCTGTCATGAGAGAGTTTAATTTAGATTATAAGGAACAGTTTTGTATGATTTTGATGGATAAATTATCTTTGTGATGTTATAAATATTTTATTTAATTCAAATGAATATGATATGATATTTAATACATGATTTATCCATTGATAATATTAGGGTTTGTGTGAAATTGAGGAAGAAAATTAAAATATAACCATGTCATGTACCAAGCTGGGTCACCATCCAACCCGGTGCCTGACCCAGTCCGCGGAAAGACCCAAAGGGCGTTATCGATCCCCACAGGCTAACCAAGTTACCAAGTATCAATACAAGCAAGTGGTAATGATTTTCAAAAACTTACAAGTATAAAAAAATCAATAATATAAAATAAACCAAAGTTATAAAAACCAAACCAAACAAGCCTTTACACGATTTTAGATTTAACTCTACAAATATAAATAAAGCCAAAGGGGAGATACTACAAAAATGGAACCAAAACCCATCTCTAAAAACCACCATAAGGAAAGGGGAACATATCCCTTAATCCATCAACACAACACCACCCAATATGATCACTAGCATCCTAAACCACCATAATAAAAATATATACCCTTACCTATATCAAACCTGACCAAGTCTGCTTACACCCAAAGGTGTAGTAGAGTGTAATCTATTTCCTAGTAGGATGGAACCTAAAATGATTCCATGCTCTAAACATTAAATTAAAAATAAAATTTCAAGTTTAATATTGAAAGGAGATGCTAGAAAAATTTAAAGGGAAATAGTTTCAATGAAAACAACTTTTAAAAGAATGAAAGTTAAAATGAAAACACATTTACCTTTTAAGTAAAACAGTAGCCACACCGTATGCTGATAGTAAGGGAAACATAGTCAAAGAGAACTAAAAATAGAAGAGTCCCTATAGGTACCATCTAGTGATGGGATCCTAGAACCTCATGTCTTGGTGAAAAGTGGTATAGAAACAACAACCATATACGTTCACATGCACGATCCACTAGATATTAGAAGCATCCAATATTCTAGTGGTCTATGATCATCATCAATATTTAGTTAGTTTTGTCATCTTCAGTCCTTCTAAGTGAAACTAGGCCATATCCACTTCTGTATCACTAGAATAATAGTCCTAGTCTTCCCTCATTTCTACCCAGTCTTCCCTTAGTGTGCTCAAACAAGTTTAATTTTCCCCAAGATACACCACATTCACACACAAGATAAACAAGGATCTGCACACCAAAATCCCCCATTTTAACACCCAAATCCTCTTTCAAAAATCAAACTCAAACAAAAACCTTTCCATCCACGATTCTCATTATAAAAAAAACTCAAAAAATTACTTACTAAATTTATAAAACATTTTAAAAGGAAACAACAAGGGATTACATCAAAATACACCAATTTCAAATATAAATTCGATTTTTAAAAATCGGTTACATATCCAATATCTTCAAAGAATACTTTCACACCGCATTTATAATTCATAAAACATGATAAAGAACAAAATCAAGCCTAATAAATTCATCAATAAATGTTTAATCATGGAATCACCTACCTTTGGTGTCAAAATCTTTAAAATATGATGCGAAACTCCAACCACACCTCAATAACATAACAAGAAAGATTGAACAAGCTCTAAATCAAGAGATCAAAAAAAAAATCAAGATTCAACCCTAAAATTTGAACCCTAAGGATGGAGAAGAGGAAACCCCCCAAAAAAGAGAGGAAACCCTAGAATAGATGGAGATTGTGATAAGAAAGAGGAATTATTTGAGGATTCAAGGAATAAACACACCAAATTTGGATAGAAATAAAATATATGGGAGAGGAGGAAGGAGAGTGAGGTGCACCTCAGGTGAGGAATCCCGAAGGAGGGAAGAAATGAGGTGGGTTAGGGGTTAAAACTAAGAGGAGAGACAAATTTTAATGACCTGGACGCCACACATGGTTAGTATGTATGGTTTAGTAAACTATGCAGTAACTGTGCGAATAATTATAAAGGAAGGGATACTTTTTACATGGTTACTTGAGCAAAGGTGGATGGCCATATAGAAGCTTTGCATAGTGTTCTCTCTCCTACCCCACAGTTTCCTAGGTGGGCGCACAGTTACTACTAACCATGCGCCAATCATGCTCAGGGGTATGTCCTCCCAAAATCCTATATTTTTATCCAAAATTCAAAGGTAAAATAAAGTAAAATTATAATCGAAAAATAATATAGAAAAATAACTGATAATGATATCACAAATGTGACAGACCATTCCTTGAAGACCCAATATTTTATTACTAATCATTCTTCCTAAAATCCTTTTTATTCTCAGAGTTTCATTGTAACATGTGGGTGCTTATGAAAGTGGTAGGTTCCAATATATTGTGTAGGGTTCAAGGATATCCCCTTTACCATTTTTAATCTTTATAGAAAAATAGAAAACATGTTTCATGAAATAACAACCATAATAAACTAAGGATTAGCTCACACTTTATGAGGAAAACTTGTAAACATTTTTCTTGCTTCCCATTTATATTATGCATCGAGTGAGTTAAGATATCACTATGTAATAAGTACAATAGTGAATATGTTTTAAAGTTAAAACGTTATCAACATGGGATCACCCCTCTTAGTGTTGATCATTCATTCAAGTGATCCTCACAATATATATTGGCATAATAATGTAGCTATTATGAATAACATATATTATAACAATTTTTTAGATAAATTTTTATTTAAAAGAATTATTTTAAAGGTTTAATTTTATTAAATGTAATATATATTTTAAATCAAGATGTTTAAATTAAGTAATATTTGATTTTTTTTAATTTATAGTAATAATATTAAAATGAGGAAAAAAATAGTGAAATACAGTAAGAATGATAAATATAACATCATATAAATGTATTAATGTCCAAATATGAGAATGTTAATTAAATGATCACATATTTTTTCCCTAAAAATTTTAGTGGAGCATTGAGAGAGTTAATGGGGAACTATAAGGTGTAGTGAAGCACTTGTGATAATAGAAAAAATTCAATACTTTATTCCATGGAATTCCACTCACTATACCTATAAGTAACTTACACTCTACTCATTTATACTCACAAAAGGATAAAATTATCTCTTTACATATTTCTCAAGGAATATCCCCCATATATCCATATTTATTATTGAATAGTTTTTCTCATTTTAGTGCCATTTATTGAAAAAGAATTTAAATTATGGGTTTCTATTACACTGCATTCCCTCTCCTATTCAAATTATTTTGTCAAAAAATCATTTAAACTTCCAAATTATATAAAAATATACTTTTATTAAAATTATATTATCATAAAATTGATTTATCATTTATGATATATTATAAATTCACTCTCATTATTCCCTTTTACTTAGCTATTGTTATATCGAAGTAGGGGTACGCATTTTCTTCTCTTCATTTAAAATTGAGATTATTTTCTTGTAATCTCTTTTGAAATTCAATTATATATGATAATATTATTTTATTTTAATTAATTTATCTTCCATTTTATGTATTATTCATAAAACATTATTCATTCACTCTCATCATCCCCTTTTTATAATCCATTATTATGCCAAAGTCAAGCTCTATAATCCTCTAATTTTATTTTCCAATTCTAATTATTTTATTATAATCAAAATTAAAAATCCATGTTCTATGATAATATTTTTCTTTTTCAAGAATATTATTACCCCTTTTATTTATTTTTAATGATATATTATTAAATTACTCTTATCACACCCTTTTACCAATCCATTATGTTTCTAAAGAAAAAGTTTTTAATCCTTCCCCCTTTTTCCCCAATTATAATTATTTTATTATAATATATTTTAGAAATACATTTAATATGATTATATTTTTACATTTATTATATATTGGAAATCCGTTGGCCTATTTTTCATGATATATTATCCATTCCCTCTCATTACACCCTTTTCCTAATCTATTTCCTTTCCAAAGTAAGGGTTCCAAATACTCTTCCATTAATTTATATATGTATTTCATTGGTTTGAATTTATTTTAAACTCCCATTTCATATAAATCCATTATTATAATTATTTTTTATTATAATTATTTTTATCTTTTATCCATGAGATAATATCTAATTTCTCCCATTTTACCCTTTTCATAAGCTGTTACCATTTCAAATTAAGGATCTTATTACTTTCTTTTATCCTTTCTATTTTGATTTCCATTATAGTATCCTTTTTAAATTTCAATTTATTATTCCTGTAATACTATAATAAAATTATAATTAATGTACTTATTATATCTTAATAACATCTCACCCTATTTTAGTTAGATTATAACCTTTTTATAAATCATTATAATACCACAATTTTATCATGAAGTATAAAAATATATATATTTCCATAATAAAATATCCATAATCATTCCATGTATTTTTATTATTTGGGATATTAATCTTACTAATATGGAAATATTTCTATGTTGGGTTACAATATATTATGTTTGGCATATACTTGGTCTATTGTGGATTAAACTCAATTTTGTAATAAGTGAAACTTCAGTATCAATGTCTTTAATACATGTAGTTCTTTCCCAAATAAGTTTTATATCCACAATATGTATCAAATATATATGATTACATACTTTTATATCTAGCAAGTATTTTCCTGAATTTTTTTGTCTCAAACCTTTAAAAATACGTGTATTAAAATTTTTAAACACATTGATCATCTTAATCTTTATAAGTACTCAAAAAATATAATTTCATATCATTCACTTGATAAGGTAGATTATTTTAAAATTTTAATTCAATAATTATGTACAATAATAATAAATATTTTTCATCTCCATATACTTATTTTCAATATCCAAGACTCTAATTTATCATGTAAACACTACATCCCCAAACTATATCATAATACACATTCTATAAATATGATTCACTAATTTATATAAAATTAAAATTTAAAACTTTTTTTACATAAATTTGATAAAATTTTAACACCCTAATACTTTATAATATATTTATTTTAGAATAAATTTAATTACTTTGATAACTTGCAATTCACGCAACACCGAGTTTAAATGAAACACAATACACTATTAAAATATTATTTAAACATAAAAATTTTAAAAATTCACTTAAATTAGTGGATATTAAAAAAATTAAGTTATAAAAAATATATAGTTTATAAATTTAAATTTTTAATCTATCGATTAAAATCATTTATAAGAAAAATAAATGTTTTATGAAAAATTGTATTTTTTTCTAAAAGTTGGATTAGTCATGCTTTGTGAACATGATTTAAAATTAATTTTTACCACTTCTAGAAAATTTATTTGAAAATATAAAATTCATTTTTAAAATAAAAATACCAAAATTAATTTAAGTTGATTTTTTTTTGGATTTTTTGAAAATATTATTATTTTTTATTAATAGTGAAAAATATTGAATTTTAATTAAGAACTTCCTTATTGTTTAAATAATTTATAATGTTAAATTACATTTTTAATTTGTTTTAAAGTAAAATTAGTTCAATTTTATTTCAATTAATCTAATTTAGTTCATTAGAATTATTTTAATAATGAATATTGATATAAAACATTGTAATGTCTTAGACATTTTATCTTTAAAAACCTGATTTATCTTCACATCTGTGGGATTAATTTTAAATTAAAATTTTCTACTTATAAAAACTGAATTTGGAAAAATAGATTCCATATTTTTAATAATGATAATTTATAATTTCTAATAAATTCAACTTAATTTTTGACTAAATTGAATAGTGAAAAGAGTAAAAATTAATTATCTCTATTAAGGTGAAAAATGATTTACCAGGGTAAAGGTATTATTTTTTAGATAGTGGTACATTTTTATAGATTGTGACATGATAAAAATGCGGGTATTATTAAATCTTTCCAAAATAATTACAAGTGTGACACTCACATCACATATAAAAGTCCACCCCTCTTTCCTCTTCTTCAAACATTCAAACCCTTTTGGTTCAGACAATAACTACCCAAATAACATCCCAAAATCCATAATCTCATCATATAATACTTATTTTTTCATAAATTCAATCTATGAAGGCTTTGGTGCAAACCTAAGCAAGATACCCGAAGAAGAGGTAACATTCTTAAATGAGCGTTTTTATTTTACTTCTTCCCACACCTCCTATAATTATTATTAAAACATGATGATATAATAACATAAGTATATTAAATGTAATAATATTTTATTATTATAAGGTTATAAACTATATCCACCCCCACTTCCATTAAATGGGTTGCAAAATCATCATTTGTGTGTACTATATACTACCACCTTGTGAACCAATGTCATTCGTTCTTTTATTACCACCTCTCACGGAAAAGGTACGATGATTGATATAAAGTATATATATATATATGATATTTATATATTAATTATTCTTATATATTCATTATATCTTATATAAATGTTTTACATTCTATTCTTTAGGAGACATGATAATGTCGCTCATGTGTACGGTGGATTACCGCCTCATGAAGCGATGCGATTCGTCTTTCAGTAATGATTTAAACAGAAGTTAATAAGCATAAAGTTAATTATTATATGTTATATTAATTAAATAATTATTATATTCATGAAATAGTTATCATTTTTAAAGGATAATATATCATTTTAGTTCATACACTGAAAAATGATAACATCGTCTATGTACCTATGATCTATTGCTTTCACGAAGTGATGTGACTATATTTTCATCACCACACCCCATGGATTATTTATATAAGTATATTTAAAGATATAAATTGAGATTAATGATATTATGATTATTATGTAAAGATAAAATATTACTTAACTCCTTTCTATAATGATTTTTGAAAAATGGAAACGTTACTCATGCGTACGTACAACCTACCATCTCCATGATCATAACATACTTCATTTCTCAAAACCAAATTATGTATGAATATTATAATTATGTCATGATTATTATATTGGAGGTTATCGAACTATATAATATTCACAAGAACCAAAACTTTCATAACAAATCATGAATGAAAAAACAGGGCGATTAACACCCAAAATAATGAAAATAATAAAATATTATTAACAAATGGGAGGTAAAATTTTATAATAGGATAATATATGTTATTTTAAATATTAGTATGGTTATTTTATAAATTAATGACATGATTAAACCATTATATATGAGGTTAAGGAACATTCAACTAAAGGAAAGTTTGAGGCAAGAGACTTAGTCTCAATTTTCATTCATTGAGGAATATTGTAATATTATACTCCTAATTAATTTTATATGGTGTATATACTTTACCATTTGACATTTAATATCATGATTCATTCATAATTCTTGGTATTTTGTGTTTTGATTTGAAATATTTTATCTTTGGGTATTTGACTTGAAAATTAACAAGGGGTAAAAGTTATTGTGCAATCTCACTTTATATTGTGATTGTTAACTTCCTCTTGAATCAATCAATTTCTTATGATCATTTTCATTGGTCATTGAATTTATATTAAATATATATATTCTTTTATGTTGGATATTATTATTTTCTAAACCATATAGCATTTTTACATATGGTGTTTACTTTGAATGTTATTTGATTAATTGGGGAAATATTGATAAATATGTATCCCTTACTCAATACATGTATTAGATGATAAAACATATTGATTCATTAATTAAATCGATTATTATATATATGAGAAATGATTTATACCTACAATGATGGGTGGGGAACAATATATTATATCCCCTTGATGCATCTATAGGTCTCATTAGTCACATCAAGTGGCCTAATTAAACTATTTTCTACATATAATATTTAAACTGTCTTGTGAAAGGTCTTGAAAGCAAAGGTACCATGATTCCTAAGATCATGGAATACAATAATTAATAATTTAGTTCATTAAGAATTATATTATTATTATCCATGATATTTTCACAATGATATTATTTCTGGATGCATTTTATTCTCATTTTATTAACTAAATGACATGAGTTTTCAGTTATTTACCTTGCCATATTAATTAGGACTTATATATTCATGTAGTAAAGTTATTTAAATGGAATTTATGTTCAATTATTTACCTTTACATATTGATTATTCATTATTAATCCATGATATATTCCACTGTACTTAACCCTTACTGAGCACTTGAGATCAACCTTATTTTGTTTCCTTTCCCTAGGATATGAAGAAGAGATCATTGAATGAGTTTTCAAGGATGCATTTTATTTGTTGTTCTTATGTATTATTTTGTATTTTATTTTACCAATGTAAAGTGGATATCATTTATGTATCTGGTTATCCAAAACTATTAAACTGACCCGTCCTTTAGGATTCAACCCATTATATCTATGCCAATGTAATAAAGTAAGGTACCGGCTCCAAGCTACTAGGGTTGGGGTCACTATAGTTGGTATTAGATAAATTTTAGTAGAAACATTGGGAACTAGATTAAGGAAAATTTAGATTTGTGAATAAAACCCTATGATAGACTCTGAAAACAAGTATAAAAGTACATTCTAAAGGTTTTGGAAAGTAAGATATTATATGGATTTTCTTAGTAATACATCCATGTTTAGATACTAAAAGTAGTGTGGTTATAGCATATAGGTATTTAGGGGTAATAAATCTTAAATGAAACATTTGGTAAGAACCAATCATCACCAGGTGTATGAAAACGACTATTACATCACACCTCATTTGAAATTACTTGTGTATATTCTTAGGATAATTTGAATATTATTTACAAATCATTATGTTGGATTTGAAAATAAATATATTACCAAAGAAACCAAGTTTATAATTCTAAGATTAATTATTCATAAATTTTAATTTATGTTAAGTATTACATAAAATTTATAATTATACATTATGATTTAATTTCCATAATTTTATGAGAAAATCTATTCTATTACATTGTTTAGAAATGCAGTATATAAGGAAGAAGGGTATTGATGCTCATGACTAATGTAGAGATTTCCCTACCGGGGAAGCCAATATAGCTAGTTTTAGAACTAAGAAAATTATGGATATATTAGGGAAACTAATCCAGTTATGAAAAATAAAATTGATTAGAGGGAGTAACCTATTCCATAGTGAAGTTCTTATATGTTAGATCATTTTATATCACAGAATATCCCAAAAATTGGTGGGACTACTAATCAAGTGATATCTGATCAAAGTATTAAGTATATGTAGAAGATATTTATGGCATTAAGATGTGTCCAAAAGGAAAAGGTTACAATTTTAGTGTATTTTCTCAAATTCAATGCTAATAAATATTGGTAATTGATATAGAATACTGGGTAGGAAGAGGAAATATAAATCATGGTATGGAATGATTTTAAATATAAATTATTTGAAAAAAAATATCCACATGAGAAATAAATTGAAATGAAGTGAAATTTCCTTTGTTTAATGAAAAAAGAATTTGAAAGTTTTGTGGAGTATGGGGATACTTTTACAAGGATATCTAAGTATTATATAGATTAAATACCCAACCCAAAGTTCAAAATTGGCCATTTATTTGAAATTCTTAATCCAAGTCTCTAAAGGTCACTAGTCTCTCAAAATATTTCATCATATGTTGAAATAGTTTTACATGCCATAAAAATAGAGAATGGATTTCATATAATCAATATATTAAAGGGGAATAAATATAATAAGAGGTCATATGAACACTAATAGAAAGGGAATGTGTCAATAAAAAAGAGGAGTATGGGGAAATTTTCATCATGTGAAAATTTTGAAAAGAAACATCATGGGAATTTCTTGAAGGGAATGAGAATATATCATAAGTGTAGTGAAAAGTGGAATCTGGATCATGAATGAAAGGGGAAGAATCAAATTAATGATTATTAGCATTTCAGACGTAAATAAATGGGGTATTATTCATACCAATGCCCCATGATCATGGGAATACACCAAAGAAGAGGCCAAGATGAGAAGGCCAAGCTTATGCGGTCACTAAAACTAAAGTGGAAACACCAAATGATGTGGTCATAGGTAATTTAATACTATATTAAAATTTAGATAATTATTTATTTAATTCTATATCCTCTCAATCTTTTATATATACCCATTTTCTTGGAAAATTAAACATGTCCCGTTTAATTTAAGATGGGATTTATCATTTAAAACTCATATGGGAAGTCTCACTATAATAAGGATATGTTAGGAAGTCACCATTATGACACAAAAATATTATTTTGTTAATAACCTCATTATCAGACCTATGTTTGACTTAAATATAATCTGAGGTATGGGAATAATGTGTTTACAGTAATTCCATTTGGATTGACTAATGCACCATCTATTTTTATAAATTTAATGACTAGAGTATTCAATGAATATCATTATTTTTTTGTGGTAGTATTAATTGATGATATTTTTGGTGTATTATAAAAGCTATGAAGATCATGAGAATCACTTTCAGATCATTCTTGATACTCTTATAAAGAAACAATTATATGGAAAATTGAGTATGTGTAATTTATGGATTCAAGAATTTTGTTTTCTTGAACATATTGTGAATATTATTTGATTTTATGAACATAAAAGATGCTAGATAATGGAATAAACAAATGAACATAACTAAGGTACATAATTTCATTGGTTTGGTAGGTTAGTTTTGGAAATTCACTTAGAATTTTTTTTAATTGGATAACCCATTAACCAAGTTTATTTGAAAAGGGCTTCATTCTATTATGAATAAGAACTACCATCATCTATTTATAAATTAATATCCATGAAATTTTTAGGATGAATTTTTTTATGAGGGTGGAATGTAACACCCCGAGGCTTTATAATATATTTCTTTTAGACTAAGTCTAATTTTGTTGATAACTTATGATGCACACAACACGAGGTTTAAAAGAAACATTATACTCTATTAAAACATTTTTTAAACATGAAAATTATAAAATAGAATTCAAATTAGTGAGTATAAATCGAATAAATTTTTGAGAAATATATAGTTTTTACATGTGCATTTTTTACCTATTGATTAATATAATTTGGAAGAAAGAGAAATGTTTTCTGAAAAACTGTGTTTTTTCTATAAAAGACGGTTTATTAGTGATTTTCACACATGATATAAAATTAATTTAAACCACTTTTAGAAACTTTATTTGATAAATTAAACTTAATTTTTAAAATTATAGTACCAAATTTATCTTAGGGCGAATTTTTGGTATTTTTCTGAAAAGTTTCATTTTTTGATGGATAATGAAAAATACCAAATTTTAATTTAAAACTACACGTTATTTTAAACAATTTATATTGGAAAATTATATTTTTAATTATTTTTAAAGATAAATTAGTTTAATTATATATCAATTAATCCAATTAGTTTAACTATAATAATTTTTATATTTAATTTTGATACCAAAACTTTGTAAACTTTTGGAAATTTTCTCTTTAAAAACAATTTTTCTCATCACATCTATAGGAATAATTTTAAATTAAAATTTTCCACTTCTATAAATTTAGTTTGGTAAAATTAATTCCATATTTTGAATTAGAATAATTTATAATGTTTAATAAGGTAAACTTAATTTTTAACCAAAATGTGTCACAACCTGACCCATGTCAGGGATTGAGCCGCGACTTCTCTAAGCCCAACTCCATAGGATAGGGGCAAAGAAAAGCACCAAAGGCATACCTAAACTTGAGTAGGAATTTTACTAAATTAATTTTATTCATGCAACCATAAACACCTCAATTTAATATTCTATAGATATAAAAATATGGAAATTAAAATTCATGCATACATCAATATCAAACTAGAGTACAACAACTTTATTGAAAGCATAAAAAAGGAAAATAGACACCCCCAAAAAAAGTTGTAAAAGCTTCAAACCTACTTAGAATAAGGGAATAAATGTCAAATGAAACTTCCAGAATGATCCTTGACACAAATTTGTTAAAAAACTTGGTCGGTTTGGATCACTATGATTCACTTGCCTCGGGTCCTCTGGGGACGCCGTTAAAAGGACTGTGGTTTTTCTAAGACACAACACATATGAGAAAAGTCCATGCAGGGGTGAGTATAAAATTACTTAGTAGGCACCCCAAAAATCCAAAAGAAAATGGAGCAACTGAAAGGAAACAGTCTGCTCAACTTAGCTAGTGGGAACTCCATCGAGATAGAAAATCCATATCAAACCATCCTTGGTTGTATATGACTAGTCAGCTAAGTAAAAGAATACCAAATGAGAGAGTAAGGAAAAAATCCATCCCATAGCTCAACCTAGAATGAAGTAACCTTTTCCAAAAATAGGGGGCACAACATGGTGAATAAATGAACTACAGGTTGAGTCTTTTCCACCTCTCATAGGAGAGTGACCTCATCCAACTATGAGAAGATAAAAATGGAAATCACATGGAATAACCCATGAATTTTTGCCTCGTATCGAAAGAGAGTAACCAAAACTAAGGTGTGGGAATAAGAGAAGTATGTATACTCAGTCTCCAAGGGGTACCAAACAAGAATGTGACAACACCACAAGGGTTCCTAAAATCACCAAGATATACTCATATTAGGCTACAAGTATCATTAGGTTCTGAACTCATATCCAATAATAGGATTCCACTTGAGGCTATAAGGGTAACACACTTCATGAGCTCATCCATCCCATATAGAACTCATCTGATAGATACACTTCATCAGGAACAAATCACTAGGTCTAACTTTAGTTCCCAGCACCGGAGGTCCTACCATCACTAACCTACCCCCCCACACAAGGTTATATGAACCCAAGTGTAGAGTCTCATATCTTACCAATGCGCACAGTTGAGGGAGCACTACTTTAGACTATACACCACCTGTATTCTCTCTATTGTGAGAGAATGGAGGGACTCATACCTTGCCACTACCCTATAGTTGATGGAGTACAAGCTTCTAATCAACCGGTGAAACCTCTATCATTCTTGAATGGAGTGACCCACACCTCAATCTATAGAGGGATCACTAACCCCTAAATAGGTATCACACACATCTAGTGGAGGGGCCCTATTCTTGTTACAATACATAGAAAGAAAGGGAGTACTAACTAAAATGGAAGACCTGCTCCATATTTCCACTTAGAGATGGGGGAGTAACTTCTATATAGGTGAGGACCCACAACTTGGTATGATAGGGGAGTACCACATAGAGGATAGAGGACCTATACCTTGGTAAAATTAGGGAGTACCACTCTGTGGCTAGAATACCTGCACCTTGGTCCAACAGGGGAGTGATACTCTACTAGCTCAATTACTATGGGGGACCTGCACCCTAACACAATAGGGGAGTACTAACCCCATGCTAGAGGACCCGCTCCCTGGGATGACAGGGGAGTACCAAATCTGCCGGAATGATATGTATGTAGGATCCACACCCTGGAATGATAAGGGTGTTTTGACTCCAAGGATAGAGGACCGACACCCTAAAATGATAGGGGAGTTCCCCCTTTACAAATACATCACATATGGAGGACTCGCGCCCTGGTACTATAGGGGAGTACCAAATCCACAGATAGAGGAACTACACCTTTATCCAATAAGGGAGTAACCAAAATATCTGGCCAAAAAGTGTGGAGGGGCCACACCCTAGCATGATAGGGGATCATTATCCAACTATTCAAATGATACAGGGATCAACACCCTAATCCATTAGGGAAATACCGACCCTGGATAAACTACCCAAAGGTATAGAACCCGTGTATATGATGTGTACAGTCCCCTATCAACTAAAAAAGAGAGGTAAGGGAAACTCGTGCCCTAATACCATAGGGGAGTACCAGTCCCAACATCTCTCTTAACGAACCACACTGATCCACCAGTCTAAAGAGTTTAGGGGACCCACATCCTCAAACAAAATGGAAGTGTAATGAACCCTACATCAACCCAGTGATCCACCCTAGTCATCACCCAAGGTTAAGTACAACTACACAGTCATCGTAATCGATTAATGCCACATCGTATATTATAGGTCAAAATGGAGGCAACCATCACGTTATTCATGAAAACATGCCCAGGAAAGGCTACTCATAAGCCTAAATTCAAGTTCTAGAGGAGAAGATATAGAAGGAAGAAGATCCCAAGAAGATATGCAAGGAGTACACGACGTGCACTGGGGTACACACAATATGTAAAATTACCCAATAATATTCCCTTATATCTAGATTACATGGTTTTCCAACCATATAGGGGTACACAACATGTAGAGGTAGTACACGTTGTATCCCGCTTCACCCGACCCCTGGTCATGTTCCTCTTCTACACGGATCAGTCAGTTGTGTCCCTTACATGCCATGTATCACATACTACATGGTGTGTTCAAGTTAAATAGGCACCTTCCCATGTAGTTTTCTAGTGTTTTTGTACCAGACACCATGTCCATGTACTAGAACCCATTTTCATATACTTTGATCATGCACTATTACATGACCATATACTATTTGTAACGACCCAAAATTTTATCAATGCAATTTCTCCCTTCTTATAATAATATCATACAATATAATCACATAAAATAAAATTAGTAAAAACAATGAAACATCATGATTAAATGAACTACTAAATGCTATGTGAACTTTAAACATAAAATTTCTACTCCAGTGATTTGAATTTCGAAAACCTGACATACACATTTGCGGTCAGTAAGATGTTTGGAGTCCGATATGACAAAATTTTGGGTTAATAGTAACATACCCTTATGGATTGTAATTTTTCTATTATGAATAGTAATATGACACTTATGAATATTAAATCATCCAAGTGAATAGAAACCATACAAATAATAGTATAAATAAAATTTATCCATCCTAAAAGTGATAATATGATATAATTATATTATAGTGTTGGTATTTTTGTAAGTCATGAATATTTAATTATTAATTTAATAATTTAAAAGAAAATTTATTTTCATAAAATTTATTCATAAACTAGTATATTTTTTTATTATGATTATTTTATAATTTTATAAGACCTTAATTAATTTTCCAAAGTGTTAAAAAATTAATTTTAATTTTAAAATATATATTTTCCAAGTAAATGATGATTTTATTTAAAAATTAAATTACTCATATTTAGAAAAATTATTTTCCTAAAATGGAGTTCATTTTTGGATTCTACATATCAAAAAATGGTAAGGGTTAATTTTTTGAGATTTTTTGGAAATACATTATTTTTTGGTGAATAGTCAAATTCAATAATTCACAGAATATGCAAAATAAATGAATTTATGCATCATTTTTGAGTCATGGATGATGTAAATGGAAATTGTTTCTAACTAACATGACCTATTTAATGTATTTAGTCATGTAAGCATCACTATTTCTTGACTTTAGAAAAAATAATAAACAGATGAATTAAATATTGAGAAAACCCCCCTCCCCTCCACTATAAATACCACCCCACACAACCTCATTTCCTCACACCTATAAAGATTAAATACTTGTCCAAATTCTACCTAAACCTATTTCCTATCCCCTACCCCATTTCTAGAAGATCTTGGTCTCATCAAAGGACCATTCCTAGGTGCCTTGAGGAGGATCTCAAGAGTAGAATTCAAGAGGTAATTCCTATCTCTATTTTCTTTCAATTTCCTTTCAAATTTCATTTCATTTCTTATCTTATCCTCAACTTATCTTATCAAAATTTTATGATAACTATACTATTATTAATATAATGTTATACTATCATGTTAATGGAATATTATTCATTAAACTCCCCCCTCTCTCTTTTATTTTTAAAAATGAAATCATTGCCCGTGATGTGTGAATTTACCATCATCGTGGGCGATGCACCTTCATTTTCCTTCAACTACTTAAAGGTTTTTAATAAAACATTAAATTATGAAAAAAATTTAATATTTATTTTTTTACTCCTTTTATGTTCTGTAAAAAACTTTTATACATAATACTAAATGATAAAACAAAACATGTTCATTGTGATAAAAAAACCCGCCCAAATTAACCTAAAACGATCATAATTAAATTTTATCTAATAATTCATCTTCATATTATATAACCAAATTAATTATAAGTTCATTTAAACTCATATAATATCATTAATAATATTTAATATAAATTCTGTATGTTTATCCATGCTCTATAAGAACTTCCATTCATGTGTATAAGTGAACCATTCTTGAAAATTAAGAAAAAGAACACTCCCGAACAATGAATTTAAACTCAATAACTCATCAAAAGGCCCATAAATTAACTTAATAAAACCATAATTAATGAATTAAATGTATAAAATGTTCTTTAAGTGTTAATTAATGAATCTAATGTGATTATATAGGACATTAAAGTGAATTAAGCGTTTAGACACAATGTAAGGGGAATTCTTGAACCCAGCTCACTTTCTTTCGGTTTTCCCTCTTTCGTTAAATTTTATGTATTTTAATTCCTTAAAAATAATTTATTCATAATTATATTACCTTTTATGATATATACATATTTTCTAATTGAGTTTATGATAAACACATTATTTTCCAAAAGAACTCTTCTTAAAAAAACACAACTTTTACTTCTCATGATTGTTTCCTTCACTCATGGTTAATGATTCTCATATGTTATTAACTCTTTAATTTGGAAACCCAAAGTTTATGAATGTATGATTATTAAATGAAACCCATTCATTTATGTTCATGGTAGATATATTTTCTATGTGGCATGCATGATAATGTAAATGTTGTGATATGACTGGTGCACCTGGAATTATATAATAGAATATAAATGTTATGATGTGATGGGTGAACCAAAAATTATATAGTTCTTCAATTAATTTGGTAATGTGAAGAAAATCACGAGTAAAGTTAAATATGTTCAAACATGGTTCTAGATTTGATCACAATAATGTGTGGTAGTTTACCACTAAGACATGATGTTTCATTTTTATACATTGCCACATTCCAAGTCTTTTTCTAATGCTTCCTCTCATGATTATGATCCTATTCATATTTTATGATGATATTGATTATGTTCACCCCGTTTTATATTGTTTCATGTTATTATTTATCCTCTTACTAAGCTTTTAGATAACCCATTTTGATTTATATCCTAATGTGATTACGTGTACTAAAGAGAACTCAAGGGCCAATAAGAATCTAGAGAAGAAGGAATTAAATAAATGTTTATGTTTATGTTGTAAAAGTTATGTATGGTCCTAGTTTTCTCATGAAATAAAACCTTTGTATTCTTTTTGTGTAATGTTTTTATGTTGTTCATCTTTAAAATGATTTAATACTAATTTAAGAAAAATTAGGGTTTCTATAGTTGGTATTAGAGGAACGGTTTAGTTAATTTGGGAATTAGGATTAGATAAACTTAGTGAAAACCCTAGTATGAGACTAAGTATATGAAATAACACAAGAAGATTTTCTAAACATAGGGATACCATAATATATTATTTTATTATTAATTATACAAAGGAATAAATTATTTATTCTTGAATTGTTGACTTATGTTTTCTTCTAACCTTTTCTATTTTATAAAATGGTTGAAACTAGGAGAAACTAGGCCAACAACCCATATGAGGGAAAATGTAGTGATTTCTTGAATGACATCCACAATGATTTGGGATGTGGAGTTCCAAAATTCACAGAGATGCTTACCTAGTTGTCTTAGGTTATGAATCATAACATGAATAATGTGGAATGTCCTCCTTCACCTAAGAAGGAGAAACTGAATGTCGAGTGTTTTATGGGGAAAATAACACAGACATTTAGTGGATATTCTAATCCACTTTTTGTAGAAAAGTGGGTCAACTCAATAGAGAATATATTTTCTATACTTTACTATTCTGAGATGGAGAAGGTGACTCTATCCATTCATCATCTCAACGGAGAGGCTGAAAAATGATGGGATTTGATTAAGAACACAAATCCAAGAGATTAAATTGAAGAGATGGTGTTTGAAGACTTTAAGATAATGTTTCTTAATAAGTATTCCCCATGGAATATTCATATGAATATGGAGAGAGAATACATAGAGTTAATAAAGAAGGATAGAGAATCTGTCACATCCTATGAAGAGAATTTCAAAAGGATTTCAAAGTAATATTTGGGATTTGTTATCAACAATGATAGAAAAATCGATATATTCTTTAGTGGATTAAAACCAAACCTTCAAAAGTTTCTTTAATTTTGAGACTTTGGGAGTTATGAAGAAGTCATTTGATGTACTCTCAAAGTGAATATGGAATTTAGAGAATGGTCCCATTGCTATATTGATAAGACACAAACGATAGTGTTTCATGCTGGAGGATCTAATGAGAAAGGTTGAAAGAAAAATCAACCACCCATATGTAAAAAATGTGGGAATAAGAATCATGTGAACCGCATTAAAGGTACAGGGAAATTATTCAAGTGTGGGAGATAAGTACATGAAGCTCAATAGCGATGAAAAGACATGAGAAGGAAAGAGAATGTGGTGGAGGAAAGTAGAGCACCACTCATGGTCCAATACTACAACTATAGGGAGAAAGGGAACTATGAAAGATGGTGTACTAAACCTTGAGTCCTTTAGGGTAATCGGCATCAAAAACCACAAAAGACAAGGGAATACGAGAATTATTATTCCCTCACTACTATAGAAGTGGAGCAAGAAAATGAAGTCATACAAGGTACACTTCCTATTCAGTCAAGAATGTCAAAAGTATTATTTGAGTAAATTTTTACACATTCCTTTATATCTTGAAAGGTTTCTATAAATATTGAATCAAATCCCAAAAAACTTGAAGTATAGATATCCGTAAAAACACTTAGTGGTGAAATCATTTCAAACCAAGTGTTGGAATCTTCACCTATTAGATTATGTGGGAAGGCTCTTCCAAAAAATCTTGTGATACTTCCCTTGTAAGAATTCAATGCCATACTAGAGATGGATTGGATCTTTTTATATAGATCACATATAAACTATTGGGAAAAGTAAATATCATTTCATATTCCGAACCATCCCATGCTCCTCTACAAATGTAAGGAAGACCATGAATCTCTTTTAGAAAATCCTTCAACAGTGTGGGTGTTGGTTCCCTGTGAAGAAGAATACATTGCTCAAATAGTTGAGTCAAAGGGAAGTGTAAATCTAGTGAAAATACCCATGGTTAGGGAATACAATGATGTATTTTTCGAAGAGTTACCATGAATTCCACCAGATCATGAGGTAGAGTTATCAATAGAACTCATACCAAGAGATACTATTTTATCAAAGTGTCCCTATAGGATGTATCCTATTGAACTATAGGAGTTAAAGAATAAATTGTAAGAGAATTTGGAAAAAAGGGTTCATACACCCCAGTGCATGGCCTTGGGGTGCGCCAATGTTCTTTGTGAATAAGAAGGATACATTAATGCAGTTGTGTATCGATTATCTGGAATACAACAAGATCACCATAAAGAACAAGTATCCTCTTATAAGGATTGATGACTTGTTCGATCAGTTGCGAGGAGATCAATACTTCTTAAAGTTGGATCTTTATTCCATATACCATTAGTATAAGGTAAAGAAGAAAGACATTCAGAAGACTACCTTCCGTATGAGGTATAAGCACTATGAGTTTCTAGTTATGCCCTTCAGACTTACTAATGCCCCTATAATATCCATGGATTTGATGAATGGATTTTTTAGACATTACCTCAATAAATATTTGGTAGTGTTTATTGATTATATTCTCATATACTCTAAGAGTAATGAGGAAAATGAACAACATATAAGAATTGTGTTGGTGATATTGATAAAGGATAAGTTATATGCCAAGTTAAACAATTGTAACTTTTTGATGAAGCAAGTCATGTTCTTGAGACATGTGATCAAAAGTGAGAGAATTTTTTTATACCCTTCAAAAACAAAGGTGATTGAGGAATAGAACAGACCCTCTAGTGTAACAGAAATCCATAGTTTTCTTGGATTAGATGGGTAGTACCAAAATTTTGGGAGAAATTTTGTTATGATTGTCAAGACTGCTAACTAAGTTAACAATTAAAGGGTTAAAGTTTGTCTGGATAGAAGAATGTGAGGAAAGATTCAATAATATAAATAGATAGCTGATCACTACACCTATACTCACATTACCAAAAAGTGGATAATGTTTTGTGATATTCAATGATGGTTCAAAGAAAGGATTGGGTTGTGTACAAATGGAAAATGATAACGTGATAACTTATTCCTCACAGTCGTTAAAGATCCAAGAGAAGAATTACCCAACACATGGTCTAGAACTAAAACCCATGATTTTTCATTAAAAATATAGTGGAACTACCTATATGGTGAGAAGTGTGACATATATATCAATCACAAGAGCCTAAAGTATATATTCACACAAAATTATATCAACATGTGTCAAAGGAGATGGTTAGAGCCAATCAAAGACTACGATTTCCATATTCACTATCATCTTGGAAAGGAAAAAAAAGTAGCTGATACTCTTAGCAAAAAAAGATAACTACTCTTTCTGTGTTGAGGTTTGAGAAAGACCCCATCTTCATGGATATGCAATGGATGGATTTGGAAATCATAACAGTAGGGAATACATCCTACCTTTCCCAAATTATTGACCAACAATATATCCAAGAGAATATTAAGGAGGCACAAAGGGATGATTCAGATTTGAAAAAGAAGGTGAACACAATAAAGGAAGGGAATCTGCAAGATTTCTACATTGATGATGATGGTGTGATTCAGTTTGGAACGCATATTTGAGTGCCTAAATCACTTGGGATAAAGAAGGAGCTATTTGATAATGCACATAGCTCAGCTTTCTCTATCCATCCTGGTAGCACCAAGATGTACCGTGATCTACGAGAAAATTTATGGTGGAATAACATGAAGAAAAAGATTGATGAGTATATCTCAAGGTGCTTGATATGTCATAAAGTTAAAGAAGAGTGACATAAGTCCAAAGGGATGATGAAAAAATTGCCTATACCCATGTATAAATGTGATAATGTCACTATGGACTTTTTCATGAGTCTCCCAAAGTCATCCAAATGAAATAATGAGATATGGGTTGTGGTGGATTGACTCACCAAGACTGCCCACTTTATCACTATTCGGGAAGATATATCTCTTGAAAAAATTAAAAACATATATGTGAAGGAAGTGGTGAGAATGCACGAGGTTACACTCTCGATTTTCTCTGATCTTGATCCAAGTTTCACATCTAAATCCTAGAGGAGTCTTCAACATTCCTTGAGTACTGAATTGAATTTCAGCATGACCTATCACCCCCAAAATGATGGCCATTCTGAAAGAACTATTAAAATGAATGAAGATATTCTAAGATACTACTATTTAGAATTAAAAGGTGGATGGGATCAGTATATCCCATTGGTTAAGTTATCATACAATAATAGATTCCACTAGAGTATTCTGATAGATCCACACAATGATCTATATGGAAAGCGATGTAGAACACCAACATGTTGGGATGAAGTTGGGGAAAGAAAGATACATGGAACTGATATTGTATAAGAGATAATCGAAAAGGTTCAAGACATATGGAAACATACCAATTATAATGAAAATTATCAAAAGAGATATGCTGAAAATTGTCAATGAGACTTGGATTTTGATATTGGAGATAAAGTATTCCTTCAAATATCACCATGGAAGTGAGTCATGCGGTTTGGAAATAAAGGGAAGCTAAGTCCAAGGTACATTTCCCACTTTGATATCCATGACTGGATATAAGCCGTGGAATTTTATATTTCACTTCCACTAATTATGGATCAATTTCATGATGTGTTTCATGTATCACTTTTTAAGAAGTACATACCAGATCCTTCACATGTACTAAAATCAGAGTTGGTATAACTAGAAGATGATCTCTCTTAAGAGAAGCATCCATTAAAGAGTATGGATTGGATAGATAAGGTTCTATGCAGAAAGACAACCAACCTTTTCAAAGTTTTGTGGAGGAACATTAAATAAGAAGAAGAAACTTGGGAACCGAAGGATGTGATATAGGACAAGCACCCTAACCTATTTATGTAAAATGAATTTTTTACGAAGAAATATCAAAAGGGAGAAGAATGTAATGACCCAAATTTTATCAATGAAATTTCTCCCTTATTATAGTAATATCATATAGCATAATCACATAAAATCACATTGGAGAACAAAATGACACATCACGCTTAAATAAACTGCTAAATTCTTTGTGACCTCCAAACATAATTTTTCAACTCTTGTGATTTGAATTTCAAAAAACTGACATACACAATTGCGATCAGTAAGATGTTTGGAGTCCAATAGAGCAATATTAATTTTTTTGTGAATAATAACATACCCTTATGAATAGTAATGTTTCCCTTATTAATAGTAATATTAAACTTATGAATAGTAAATCATACAAGTGAATAGGAACCTTACCAATGATAGTATAAATAAAATTTATCCATCCTATAAGTGACAATATGATATAATTATATTATAGTGTTGGTATTTTTTTAAGTCATGAATATTTAATGATTAATTAATAATTTAAAAGAAAATGTATTTTCATTAAATATATTCATAAACTAGTATTTTTATGTCTTATGATTATATGATAATTTTATGAGACCTTAAGTAATTTCCCAAAGTGTTACAAAATCAGTTTTAATTTTAAAATCCTTATTTTCCAAGTAAATGATGTTTTTATTTAAAAATTAAATTACTCATGTTTAGAAAATTATTTTCATAAAATGGAGTTCATTTTTTTCTACACATCAAAAAATGGTCAAGGTGAATATTTGATATTTTTCTAAAATACTTTAATTTTTGGTTTATAGTGAAGTTCGATAATTTACAAAATATGCTAAATAAATGAATTTATGCATCATGATTGAGTCATGGATGATGTAAATGGACATTTTTTTGAACTCAAATACCCTCTTTACTATATTTATTCTTTTAATCATCACTATTTATTTTTTTGAGGGAAATTAATAAACTAATGAATTAAATATTGATAAAACACCCCTCCCCTCCTCTATATATACCACCCCTCACAACCTCATTTCCTCACACCTATCATGATTTAATACTATTCCAAATTCTACTTAAAAAACTTACCTATCCCCTCTCCCATGTCCAAGATCTCTTGGTCCCATCAAAAGACCAAGCCTAGGTGCCTTGAGTATGATCTCAAGAGGAGGATTCAAGAGGTAAGTCCTCTCTTTATTTTCTTTCAATTTCCTTTCAAATTTAATTTATTTTCTTATATTATCCTCAAATTATCTTATCAAAATTTCATGATAAATATAGTATGATTTATATACTGATATTATATCATGTTAATGGAATATTATTCATTAAACTTCTCCCTCTCCCCTATCTATCTTTTATTTTTTTAAAATGAAATCATTGCCCGTGATGTGTCAATTTACCATCATCATGGGCGATGCACCTTAATTTTTCTTCAAAAACTTCAAGTATATCAATAAAAACATTAAATTTTTGAAAAAATATTTTAATATGTATATTTTAACCCATTTTATATTATAGAAACACATTTTATACATAAATGATAAAACAAAACATGGTCATTGTGATCCAAAAACTGCCCAAATTTACCTAAAATGATAATCATTAAATTTTATCTAACTATTCATCCTCATGGTATATAAAAAAATTGATTATAAGATCATTTAAACTCCTATATAATAATTAATAAATTTTAATAGCAATTATGGATTTTTATCCATGTTCTACATGAACTTCCATTCATCTGTACAAGTGAGCCGTTCATGAAAACTAAGAAAAAGAACACTACCCAATGAATTTAAACTCTATAACTCATCCAAAGGCCCATAAAAGAACTCAATAAAAACATAATGAATCAATTATAGGTAAAAATTGTTCATTATGTGTTAATTAATGAATCTAATGTGATTATACAGGGCATTAAAGTGAATAAAGTGTTGAGACACAAGGTAAGGGGAATTCTTGAACCCACCTCTCTTTCTTTGGGTTTTCCCTCTTTCAGTTGATTTTTAGTATGGTTATTACTTAAAAATAATTTATTAATCATTATATTACCTTTTTTGGGATATACATGTTTTTTAATTGAGATTATGACAAAAACATTTCTTTTACAAAAGAACTCTTCTTTCAAAAAAACATACCTTTTAATTCTCAAGATTGTTTCCTTCACTCAAGGTTAATGATCCTTATATGTTATTCCATATTTCATTTGAGAACCCAAATTTTATAAATTCATGAATATTAAATGAAACTAATTCCTTTACATGGGTTATTATATGTTCAATATCAATATATGTTCTGTATGACAAGCATGATAATGTAAATGTTGTGATGTGACAGGTGTGCCCAAAATTATATAGCTCAATGTAAATGTTATGATGTGTCTAGTGTGCCCAAAATTATATATCACTCTAATGCATTGAATAATGTGAATAACCTCACGAGTAAAGTGAAATATGTGTGAACATGCTGATAGCTTTGTTCACAACAATTTATGGTAGTTGACTACTAAGACATGATGTTTCATTTTTATGCATTTACATATTCCAAATATTCTCCTAATGCTTCCTCCCATGATTAAGAACCTGTGCCTATGATATGATGATAATTATTATGCTCACCTCATGTTATATTGTTTCATGTTCTTATCTATCCCCTCACTGGTCTTTTATCTCACCCATTTTTTATGTATATCCTTAGGTGATTATGTGTAATAAGGAGAACTCAAGGGAAAATAAGAGGATAGAGAATAAGGAATTAAATAAATGTTTATGTTTATGTTGTAAAAGTTATGTATGGTCCTATTTTTCCCAAAAAACCAAACCTTTGGATCCACTTTGTGTAATGTTTTGGTGTTGTTCATCTTTAAAATTATGTAATAGTAACGTAAGGAAAATCAGGGTCGCTATAATGTTACACAATGAACCTTGGCCTTGTCCTTTGGACACACATCTTGGGTCACTACACATAATTTAACCCTAGTACAAGACATGAAGTCCCAAAAATTTATCTTCCCAGAATAATAAGGTCTACATGACATGTCTCATTGGACTACAAGCCATGAAGAAGGTAATTATTGTTGGGAATTTCCTTTAAAAATGCCTGATTTACCCCAGTTTATCCCTAAACCTAAAGATCAACATAGGAGGGATCTCTAGAAATTGTATTTTGGATCTAAAACCTTAAAAAAATGTATAATAAAGGGGACCAGGAAAAAATTACAAACCTTATACCTCTATGGAGAAACACCGAAGATTCAAGTGTATAACGACGCCCAGATCATGTTGCGCCTTGATCTGATGATGATAAGAATAAAAAATGAGATTGGAAGTACCTAATTTCATTGATTCAACTATATTTCTGTTCATATCCAAGGGAGAAGAGGATCGGTGCGACTCTCCTTTGGTTGGGTGCACCAAACATGAGATATGGGAGGCAATTAGGTTTTGGTTTTAATTAAAATTTTATATAATTAATTAATCCACCACATAACACTCCAACTTAATTCCAACCAAAATACCTGGAGAAAACAACTTTATGTTACTCCTAGGATAGAAACGACATTTTGAACTCAACCATGTCCTCAAATTTTTGATCTGATACTCTTCCTATTATTTATTCCACATTTCAATAGAAATTGTGCACATGTGACAAAATATATGCAATATTTTTAAAATAACCGTGCTGAGGATATATGGGCCCTCGATTCTCATGCTAGTTCAGCAACTGTCTTTGGAAATATTCTCAGTAATATTTCAAAATATTACAAGTAAAAACCCAAGTCACTACATCACTACCACCTTATATATTTTCATCCTTGGAAAGAAAAAAGTCTAGGAACATGGAAAATAAATTTAGCTCTATACTAGAACTCCCACACTAGCGAGTTCACTAGGGGTTCCCATGATACTTCCAAGAACACACTTAGGGGAACTACCATAGCCAAACCATGCTCACATACGGCTCCAACTAGGTAAACATAATGAAATGAGTGGGCACATCTCTCCTCAGATGTGACTTGTGGAAAAGCACCAAGCACCACAATTCCTCTGTAGTCATAGGGTCTAGTGGTACACCACCTCACTAACCTAGTGTAGACACAAGAAAAACCCCACAGTTCACATCAAACCTTGGATGAACTACACTACGACCACCTCAAGCATTGTTCATTCAAGGTTGATGCTGAGAGCATGAGGGTAACAACAAAAAAATAGGGTTTCCCAAGTTTAAACACTGGGTCTTACTATACCCTTCTTCTATAAACCCTTAGCTGTAACACAGCTCTCCAAAACAAGAACACCTATACACCCACTTTTGGCATACCTAATGAGTATAAAAGGTAGGGAACCAAACCATACTATGGAAACATCATAGGATCTAACTATGCTTCTATGGAATGATTCAAAGAAGGGATCTCACTCCACCAGGGCTACCAAGCTAAAAGTGTTTGAGCAAAGAAACTCTACTTGAAAGCTAGGACCAACTCCAAAATTATAGTGCACAACCTTGACCCGAACACACATATCTAAGTAAATCATGAAGCACACCTCAATACTATCTTCTTTGGGTGGTAATGACTTGCCCATATGGTTTTGGTCATGTCACAAAAACAAATCTCATTTTGGAAATCCTCCCTCTTCTTCATGAGTCCAAAGCTAGGTCAAATCACCTATTGTCTTCCTCGAGCATCTTGCATACAAAAATGATTCCAATTGCACAGGGGTACTAATGAACAACAAAGGCTTCCCAAATGATCACACTAGGTCTTACCAAGCCCTATATCAAAAAACCACCAACACATCACCTGAACTCGAATACACAATCCAGAGTGACTCATCCATATAACCTCGATACTATTTTCTTTGGGAAACACTAACTCACCCTCATGGTTTTTATCAAGTCAAAAAATGAGTCTTGGTGGGGGAAATACCCCTCTTTCTTGTGCATTCAAAGCTATGTAGAACACCACCAACACATGGCTACTTCAACGCCTCACCTCACCTTGGTTAAACCTCAAGGAAGAAGAGGAAATAAAAGTGTACCTCACAACATTATCTAACAATTACTACTATATAAAGTTGAAATGAAACAAAGAGTACCTCTATTTTATCTCAGATCTTCTAGGGTCAAAAGCCTCTATGGCTTATAGCTGTCCCCACCCACATCCTCCAGCTCCCTGAATATGGCATGGACTACCTATGGGTGGTGGTGGAAACACCCCAAACCTCTTTCCACATCCTGCTACTCTAACCACTCCTCCACTATTTCCTCCATCTTGTGGAAGTCCCTCCTCAAAATGATGTCTCTGTCAAGGTGGCCTGTCAACATATTCCCTCTCCGCAATACAATGAGTTAGAAAATATCTAGTAAGATGTCCCCAGCTATCACAAGCATAACACCATATCTTCTTTGGATAACCTAATCCTCAGCATGGATCATTCTCATCAAGTCCATGTGCTTATGTTTGGGAATGGTTATACCGCATGCAATATGATCCCATCATCTTCCATCTACCATCTACTACATATGCCTCAACCTCATGAACACTATTGCAGACCACATCCACCCATTCATCTACTGGGAAGCTGTCTACAACCAGATCTCACTTCAATACCTTCACATAATAATGAAGGTACAAGGATATCACACATGCTCAAACATCTCTACAGAGGCCCTCCTCAAATGTATAAGCTTGAAAGAATGTTTATTTCATCATATATAGGGATCCCTATATATGATGATGCCGAGGAGGAATATGAAGACATTGACATCGTCAGATATGAAGATGATAATGAAGGTGGACATTGACATAGTTAAATGTTGGTTATGATCATAACTAATATATATCTATATATAATAGTTATTTTCATCTATCTGCTAACAACAATCATTTTGTGTTTCAGATGGACTACAATATATTTCGTGAGTTATAGGAGGCTGAGCTACCTTTGGATGAGGGGGATGTGTGATCATCTGACCCTCGACCTACTGGTGGTTCAGGAGGTACACAGAGGGGGAACGGTCTTGCGCGACTGATGATTCCTGACCCTATCCCCGAGCGACATCCACATCTTGGCTTCGATCCACACACACGGAGGTATGATAACCGGTATATTTTAGTTATATTTTTCATTAGTTTATTTATATATATACCAATTGTTTGATTATTTATTCTTTTTTCATAGTTTTGCACATGTAGCTGTTGGACAGGGGAGTACTATCTTGCGTAATTATTTTTCTCAGCCATGGATCACATGGGAACAAATTTCTATTGATGTGCAGCTCAGCATGCAAAATCATTGGCTGGTACGTAAATAAATAATATTTATTTTGAAATTTATTTTATTAATAACTTGATATTATAAATTATTTGTAGGGTTTATGGTATCCCATCGATGATAGAATGCATGAAGCTATCCGTGAAGCATGGGAGGTGGCTATGCGTGAGCGTTTCCGTCAGTTTTTGCTCAATTTGAGAAAGATGACCATTAAGAAAGCAGGAGCGAAAATATTTGATGAGTCATGTAGAGCCCACCGACCAGAGTACATTTAATCTCAGGTTTGGGATGGATTATGTGCACACTGGTTGGGTGGTGGATTTCATAGGAGGTCTTTATTGGGTCGGCAAAACCGGGGGAGACAGGAGGTGATTCATCGAGCTAGTAGTCGTACATTCAGTACGCATAAAGAGCATCTGGTAAGTATTTTTTTAAAATATTTTTTATAACTTCAAATATAAACAGTTTATTTTATATTCATATAGGCAGTAGAGCATACCGATATTACAGAGTACGATGTTTATCGGAAGATGTACAGTGATCCGGCCATCAGAGAGATTAGAGGTGATCGCCAACATCAGATTATGGTTAGTCTTATTTTTTTCAGTTTGACAAATAACTGCATTTAATAATTTCACAATTTTAATTTCAAATTGGAATTGAAGGAGTCATCTGATGCTGCAACCTATTAGACACATGCTGAGGATCAGGATGAGGAGACTGATCAGACTAGTGCCCAGCATTTCGATGAGGCGACATTGATACAAGCGACTCAGTATGGCTTTGAGAAGGGATGAGTAGTTGGTATCGACTCTCATGTGACTCCTGGTACTTATTATGGTACTCCTGTGATTTCAGAATCCAGCTCGAGAGGAGATCATGGAGAGGCATTATCTTCGGCCTCACAGTATCAGGAGCAGTTACAAACTGAGAATGACCTTATAGAGAGTTTGCAGAAGCAACAAGAAGAGATGCGTCAGCAACAACAACAACAGAAGTAGCAGCACGAGGAGGAGATGCGTCGATGGTAGCAGTAGCATCACGAGTAGATGGAGTACATGCGCCATCTGACTTGTAGTTTGGGGATGGAGTTTCCTCTACAATCTCTTTCAGCTCCTCCAGCTCCTCCAGAAGACGACCCCCCCAGTGATTTTTTTATGTTAAAAACATTTGAATTTCACATTTATTGTAATATGAACTATTTATAGTTTCTGTCTTTTATATTGGTGTGAATATTACATAATTTAATTTTTAATATTTTATTATTTTTTTTTGAAAATCGATAATTTTAATATTTTTTATTTTTTTATTATTTTAATAATATTAATATTATTGTTTCATTAATCATAATTTTATTAAATGTATTTTTTCAGTATTATATTTTACAATGTTTATTTATTTTACGAATAATAATTATAATAATAAAAATATTTTTTGATATTTTTATATTTTTTTGTGAATATTGAGAATTTTAATATATATATGTTTAATTATTTTAATAATATTAAAATAAAATTTTCAATAATCACAATTTTACTAAATTTATTATTTTCTAAAATTTATTTATTATTTGCGATGGGATCTATTGCGATGTGTTCCCATTGCAAAAAGCCTGAATAATTTTTTTAAAAAAAGTATTTGCGACGGGCCCATCGCAAATAGTCTAAATAAATATTTTCAAAAACGTATTTGCGACGAGATTACACACCCTTCACAAAAATTATTTATGATGGGCCCATCACAAAAATGTTTATATATATAAAGTATATAATCAGAGACTTATTTACGACGGTGAAGTTGCCTGTCACAAAAAATATTATTTGTGATGGGCCTGTCACAAATAATATTTTTTGAGATGACGTTTTCTGCAACGAGCTATTTGCGACATGACCCCGTCGCTAAATCTTATTTATGATGGGATCCTGTCAAAAATAACCCATCAGAAATACCTAGAATTCAGTAATGGGAGTAACATGATAGGTATGTGAACCTCTCCGAGAACTATGCCACCATTATGCTACCCTTTTGAAGCTGCATAATCTCCTGGATATGTACCAACCTCAGCGTGTCTGGGTAGAACTCTTACTTGTATATTTACTCAAACTACACCCAAGTGATCATAGCCTCATCATGGGACTACTTTAATAGAATCCAACATGTGCCAGCCGAACCATGTAGAAGGATTGCTGCTAGGACCCCCATTCGACCATGAGGTTTCCTCACGAGGTGGAAAACACATGTGACTACCTCAAGAAAATCATCAACTGCCTGGGGGTCTGGATCACCCCAATACCTTATAGGTTGATGCCTCTAGAAATCATCCAGAACACTCAAATTGTGCCCATACTCAACCTAAAATGACAACACAAACAACTGCTAAACGAGTAGTGGATCAACCGAAAAACCACTTGGATGAAACATCTCAGAAACAATGACCTGCACTGAAGCCTCATCATGGGGAAGATCATCACCATAATCCTATTATAGAATCCTATCCGGTTGTCATCATGGTGGAATCCTGAAACAAAATTCAAGACGCTCCATTGTAAAAGAGTATATATGGGGATCTGACTCAAGAAGGATAAGGAAATAAAAACCAAAACCCAGTCCTATATGATTCCTATAGAATTTATTTACCATTGTGACCAGTGTCCTAATGTATTGAGTAAAAAATAAGGTTAACAGAGTCCTAATGAATGGATACATTGGCCACCATACCAATACTAGAACCTATTTCTTGAGATCCAAACTCAAAACACTCTGACATTGTTACTATGAATCCCAAAAAAATTCTCTTAAGGGGATACATCCAAAAAACATCCCAATGAATAAGCCTAATATGATAAAAATATTTCATGACCCAACCTAATCTTGGGCATGATCCGTGACTACCCCAGGCCCACCTCCATTGGCCAGGGTGTGGTGATAAGCACTGAAGACATAACTAAACTTGAGGAGGACTTTTCCTAAAGCACCTGTATGCATGCACCCACAAACACCTTGATGCAATAACACAGATATATAAAAATTTGGAAACTAAAATGCATGGATACATCTATCCCAAACCAGATTAAAATAGAAGAACTAAAAGAGTAAGAAGGTAAAAAAAATTCACACCAAAAGAAATATGTGAAATCATCCAAACTTCTCAGAAGGATGCGATCACTATTAAATGAAACTTCTAGAAAGATACTCGTCCTAGCTTCAGTAAACAACTCAGTCGGTCTAGTTCACTAATCTATGCATACCTCAGGTCCTCTAGGGACCCCATCAAAAGGAATCCAGTCTTCACAATACATAAAATGCGTGGGAATTTCCTATTTGGGGGTGAGTATAAAAATACTCAATAGGTGCCCCAAAATACTAAAAGAAAAGAGAGAAACTAAAAGGAAACAACCTACTCGACCTAGCCAGAGGGAACCCCATCGAGAGAGAAACACCATATCAAATCATCCTCGATTGTACATGAGTAGTAAAATAAGTCAAATAATCCCAAATGAGATAGTAAGGAAAAAGTACATCCCACAACTCAACCCATA
Source organism: Viscum album (assembly GCA_963277665.1). NCBI lineage: Eukaryota > Viridiplantae > Streptophyta > Magnoliopsida > Santalales > Viscaceae > Viscum > Viscum album. The sequence goes on from OY728128.1 coordinate 1,258,932,974, forward strand.
AAGAAGTAACCATATACAAGAATAGGGGGATCAACATGGCTAGTAGATGAAATACACATCGAGTGTTTGCCACCCCTCGCAAGAGAGTGACCCCATCCAACCATTATAGCTAAAAATAGAAAGAATGTGGAATAAACCATTCATTTTCAACTCCCATGGAAAGAGAGTAACAAAAACTAAGGTGTGGGGATAGGATAAGTATGTATACTCTGTCCACAAGGGGTGCCAACCCAGATTGTGACAACACCACAAGGGCTCCTAGAATCACTCAGATATAATAATATCAGACTCCAATTATCATGAGGTTCTTAACTAATTTCCCACAACATGATTCTACTAAAGGATCTAAAGGCACAAAAAGGAGAACACACTTTAGGAGGTCATCCTTCTTAGATGGCACCCGTTCGAGAATACGCTCCATCAGGAACAACTCACTAGGTCCATCTATAGTTCCCAACACTAGAGGTCCTTTCATTAATAACCCAAAACCTATGAAAGGTTGTAGGAACCCAAGTGGAGAGGCAGGAACCTCACCACAACACACAGTTCAGGGAGAACTACACCAGACTATCCACCTCGCGCATCCTATCTATCAAGATAGAATGGAAGGACTCACAACTCACCATTGACCTATAGTTGAGGTATTACTAGATTCTAATCAACACGCAAAACCTTTTTTGCTCCTGAATGGAGTGTCCCGCACCTCAATCCATTAAGGGAGCACTAACTCATAACTAGGTATCAAACGTAACTAGTGGAGGGGACCACTACTCATTAATTTTATCAAAAGACGAGGGATCACTAACTCTAATAGAAGAACCTCTACCCACTACTACTCATAGAAGGGGAACCCAGGTATGACACAAGAGTACCACATCGAGGATAAAGGACCCACACCCCAGTACGGTTGGGGAGCACAACTCTATGGATAGAGAAACCACACATGAGACCAAAAGGGGAGTGCTACTCTACCAGCTCGATTACTATGAGGGACCTTCACCCTGACATAACGGGGGAGTACTGAACCTCAGCTAGAGGAACCACTCCTTGGTATGACAGGGGAGTACCAACTCTATCAGAACAACACGTACAGAGGACCTAAATCCTGGAATGATAGGGGGGTTCTGGCTCCAAGGATAGAGAACCCACACCCTAACACTATAGGGGAGTACCCATTCTACCTATACATCACATATGAAGGACCCACTCCCTGGTACTATAGGGGAGTACCAAATCCATGGATAAAGGACCCACATCTTGGTCCAACAAAGGAGAAACTACTCTATCTCTCCAAAAAGTGTGGAGGGCCGACACCTTGGCATGATAGGGGAGCACTATAAAACTATACGAACAATATAGGGAACCCATTCCCTAATCCATCATGGGAGTACCAACCCCAAATTAACTACCCAAAGGTATAGAACCCATGCCCACGACATGGGGAGTCACACCTCAACCAAATAAGAGAGGTAAGGGAAAACTGCACCCTAAATCCATAGGGACGTACTAGTCCTAGTGTCCCTCTTAATGAACAACACCGATCCACTGGTCCAAAGAGTATAGGGGACCCAAATCCTAAAATGAAAGGGAAGGGTACCGACCCTGAAATCAACCTAGTGATCCACCCTAATTACCACCCAAGGTTAAAAAATAATAAATACAAACCATTTTAAATTCATGACACCTGATATCTTGTAGGTCGAAACAGATACCACCATCGCATTCTACACAAAAAACTACTCAATAAGGGCTACTCATAACTTGAATCCAAATTCCATAGGAGGAGATACATATGGAGTAAGATTTCAACAAGATATCAAAGGAGTACATAGTGTGAACTAGGTTCCACATGATATGTGAACCTTCCCAAGAACCTATCCATGTATCTAGCTTACATGGTTTTCTAAACATGTAGGGGTACACTATATATAGAGGAGGTGCACATCATGTATCGCTTCACCCTTCCCCTTGCTGTGTTCCTCTTCTACACAAAACGACCAAATTTTTTTCTTAAACTCTATGTATCCCATACTACACAACATGTTTAGGCTAAAGAACCATCTGCCTATGTTTTTTTCCAGTGTCTGTGTACCAGACCTCGTGTCCATGTACTTTGGCCATGTACTTTTACACAACCATGTATTGTTACCTAGCCATCCTTGGCCATGTCCTTTGGCCACACAATTTGGGTCAATACACAGTGTGTAACCCTGATACATGACATGTAGTCCCAAAAATTTATCTTCCCCAAATAGGAAGGGATAAATAATGTGTCTCACTGAACTACACTCCATGTAGACAGTAATTACAGTCAGTAATTACCTTAGAAAATGTTTTATTCACCCTAGTTTACCTAGAAACATGTAGATAAACCTAGGGGGGATATTTCAGAATTTTATTTGGGCTCTAAAACCTTAACAAATTCATAATGAAGGGTATCATGACCAAAACTCAAAACCTCCTACCTTGAGGTTGAAATTCCAAAGATTCAGGTGTATAATGATGCCCAGATCATGGTGCTCCTCAATCTAATGATGACCGATATCAAAAACTGAGATCGATAGAACCTTTTTGTGTTGATTCATCTCATTTTACATCAATCGACAAGGGGTGATAGGAGAGGTGTGACTCTCCTTTGGTTGGGTGCACCAAATGTGATGGAGGGGAGGGAATTGGGTTTAGATTTTAATTAAAATTTCGTTTAATTAATTAATCCACCTCATAACACCCCACCAATTTTCCTCTGCCCAAAACACTTTATGTAGAAAAATTTATGTTGTGACTAGGTTATTTTTTTTCTAAACTCAACTGTGGCCTCATATTTCTAATATGATACTCCAATGGAGAGTTATTCCATGTTTCAAGTGGAATTTCACATGAATGAAAAAATATATTTAATATTTTTTAAATCACTGTGCTGAGGCTATTTAGGCCCTAGATTCCCACGCCAACTCAAATCCTAGATTTAAAAATATTCTCAGAAATATTTCAAAGTCTTACAGGTTAAATCCCATGTCACTACAAAATGAAGAGTTAAAATAATAAATATTAATTAATGCAGTTATGGTAAAAACTGATTTATCGAGGGGTTATGATAAGAGGATAAGTGTTAAAAATGACCTACCAACTTTTCCAACACCCTTTTTCTAGACACATTTCAACCTAAAATCTTTTAGGTTCTATAATGGACCATCTTTAGGATTTTGGAATGATAAAAACATGGGTATGATTGAATATTTTAAAAAAATTTATAAGTGTGCCACCCACATCACCTATAAAAGGCCACCCACTTACCTCTCTTATTAAAACCTTCAAAACATTTTGTTTTATCCAATACTCACTAAAAGGATCTATCATTGGATCTCTCAAATGATTTTTGGTTTTAGGTTATTTAAGTGCAGCAGAGTGGATGACCATGGTCGTCTCTCAAAGGAAGAAGAAATTAAGAACAACATATCAAATGTACTTTTAAAAAATGATAAAATAAATAAACACTAATTAATATGATGGGGGAGTGGGGGATATATTTATAAATCAAGTATAATTATACTAGACGAATATTTTATTTTTGTTTTTGTTTTTGTTTTGAAATGTGATTGAGAAAACTGAACAAGAAGATGTTTTTTTAGAAAACTATTTTTAAAATGAATAATCAATGTAACTATAATTATTAATTCCCTTATAAATAATTATAATTTTAATTAATATCCAATTAATTATGATTCACTAATTTTTTTAACCCTGAAACCCTATGGGAATTAACTTAACCACAAATATGAAATGAATTTAACCCTAGGCTAGCTTCAGAACATGAAATCGTAGCACCCTACTATGATTGTCATTCTAAGGATAGATTATGGTTAGTGGTGAATTAGGGAATATATACAATATGAAAATAAGTATTAATTGATTTTAGGAATTATATTTGAACTCTAAAAATTGATTCTGTGTGGTTTTGTATTACCAATTAAGATCGCGCTCTCACAATTCACACAATACATGACCTCGCGTGTTTTGTGTGAATTGTTCAATTGCTTGATTAGTTTAATTTATATTAAAAACTCAATTAATATATCATATTAAGTGAATTAAAATATATCATTTATTCAAAAATAAACAAATGAATAATTTAAGATGTATTTCAATTTATAAAAAGAACTAATCTTCCATGGGAGGTGTAGTCATCGTAGACACGTATAACATGTGCAGAGATTTAGAAAGGTTATAACCTAATATCATTTGAACTAATAATTTCCCGATCAAATAGGATGATTAAATGAGAATATAACTAAACAATATAGAATAAAATAGAAAAATATATAATAGATAGAAGAGTAAATAATATGTTTATTAGAAAAACACAAATATTACAACATGAGAAAGAGAGGAAGGCTTCAATGAAGGGATACTTGCTTCAAGAGACCCCCCTATGAGTATGGGGAGTTATAGAGCATCACGGATGATTAGAGGAATCCTCTATAACTCCAAAATGGTATAAATTCAATTCTTTTTTTAACTTTCAAATGGGGTTCCCAAGGTGCCAATTTATAGCCAAAATAGGAAGTGGTGTTGGGAACCCAGATTTATGGATACAAATCGTGTCTCGGTTTTGGGTTTGTTAATGAGCTTATCTAAACTTGAAAAAGATAGAAAATTTGTAGGCTGGAATCTTGGATGTCACCATATAAAATTTGGCGGCCAATGGAGTAATATTGAGTGAGATATTTCTGAAATACAGAACCAAAGATTTCACTTAGTGCAAATTTGGTCCCCTGGACATATCAGTTTGGATGGGCCCACATATGGACAAATTTGGATTGGATTTCTTGAGATGAGTTGTATATAACTTAATTTTTGATCATCCCACAAATGTTTAGAACATTTATATTCATTTATTTCTTATAATGTTCAAAATAGTGGATAAATGTCCTTGGGATTCCATGCAGTTTGACCCATTTTTCTTTTGGATCATCTTCGACCCTCCAAATCACCTCCTATTAGAATGAAATCACCAAAAAAGTAAAATTTTTGTTTTTAAAAGTGATAAAAATTTAATAATTGAATAAAATTTTATGTTCAATTTAATATAATATTGGCAATTTTAAATACAAGAGTAGCTAAAAAAGTGATGTAAGTGTGAAATAAAGTAGTAAATCATGATGTGATCACACCCCCACACTTACTCTTTTGCACTCCTAGGCAAAAACTCATATCATGTTCTAAAAAACATTTTGGCAATATATGGATGTTTATATTCCTCAATCCACAATGAAAATATAGGAAAAGTATGAATCCCATCAAGGGTCAATATCAATAAATTTTGAAGTCATTGTCTCATAAATTATGTCAAAAAAAATCCAGTGAGATTAACACTAATCCTAGAAAAACAAGTCATGAGTATACCATGAAACTAATTACCCATGTGTGTGTGTTACTAACATTCCAAGTTCATATCTCCACCCATTATTTAATATATTCAGGTCATGTAAAATAATTATTCTTACCTGGTTTAATCCATCGAACCTGTTCTACATTCCTTTACAATCAAATTTAAAGACCCAATCACTTAAGTATTCTTAAAAGTAAAACTATAAGCTCTCGACCTAGATATCCCCACATGTTGTACATTTAATTTCTCCACTCATTTATTATTTTTTTTATTTTTCCAAAGTTTCACTTGGAACAAATCTCACACTCAACTCTCAACCCTTGTTAGATCTCATCACAACACTAACTTTAATAGTTATAATAAGATCAAAGGTCGAGGAAGAGTGGGTTTTAACCTGACCAAGAGAAAATCCAAATTTTTGTGTTTTCATTTTTATTATTATCATTTTTGATTTTATTGTTTTTGTTTTTGAGGGAATACAATAGTTGGATAACAAGTACACACACATAGTTCAATTTGGTATAGTAATGAAACTGATTAGAAGAGAAAAAAATATATGCATCAACCATTGATGTAAGATGAATGTTTTTACCTAACTTTACTATAACCTTAATTGATTAATAAAAATTTCTCAATTCAAGGTTGAGTGAAAAGTTGTGTGGAGAAATCAATGAAACAATTTACCATGAATAAATATCACAAAAAATGGTGTCAAAATCAAAAATGTTTATAATGACACAACTAATCATATCATCAATGAATATTTTTTTTTAAAAAATAAACCATTTTATAAAGAAATATCTCTCATTATTATCATTACACTAATGAATTTTGGAAACATTCATTATCCATATATTCTATATCTAAATGAGCATGCAACATGATATGTTTTTTTTGATTTTTTTTGATTTTGAAAATTTTAACTAAAAACTTAATAGAAAACACACACAAAACAAACAAATGAAAATCCTAAATAACTACACCAAAATGTTGTCCCCTACCCCACACTTAAAATATTGAATTTTCCTTAATGTGAACCCATGATATGATATGTGCACATGAAATTAAGAATTTTAAATAGGAAAAATAATATAAAAGTGAAAGGGTTAGGAACAACCTGATATTCTCAAGTGATGATGGGGTCATACAGTGTGATGAATTCCATTTCATCAATAGAAATTACCTCAATGTATTACTTCAAACATTTCCCATTGATTTTAAATCTCCTTCCAATGTCATCTTGAGTGATCTTCACTACACCGTAAGGGAAAACTTTAGATACAATGTAAGGACATAACCATCTAGAATACAATTTACTAGGAATCAGTTTCAGTCGTGAACTATAGAGTTGGAATTTCTCTCCAATATGAAACTCTTTTTTTAGATCATTCTGTCATCATATTCTTTTGATATTTCCTTTTAGATCCTTGAAATATCATATGATAACAATTTAATCTCCTCAATATCTTGAATTTGTATCTTCCTTTGAATTCCATCTTGATCTAAATCCATGTTTCATTTCTTTGTATCCCAATATGCCAGATTCTCGACTTCCATTGGGAGATGACATGCTTTCCCAAAAACAATCTAAAATGGGGACATACCGATGGGTGTCTTGTATGATATCCTATAATCCCAAAGCGCATCATCCCAGAGCTTGCTCTTATCCTTTCTATTTGACTGCACAATTTTCTCTAATTTTTTTTCAACTCCCTATTTGAAACCTTAGCCTAACCATTTGTTTAAGGGTGGAATGGTGCTGATGTCTTCCGAAGAAGTGAATCCATATTCTGATTGGAAAAGTGTGTCCCCTTATCACTAATGATAGCGTTTGATACTCGAAACCTACATAAAATCAGTGCCTTGATAAAGTACACTACAACATGAGAATCAGCAGTTCTCGTGGCCTTGGACTCCACCGATTTACTCACATAATCAATAATAACCAAAATTTACAAAAAACAAAAAGAACTTGTAAAGGGACCCATAAAATCAATACACCATACATAAAAAATCTAAAAGAATAGAATGGGTTGTTGTGTAATTTCGTGTCGCTTAAAAATGTTCCCAGTGTGTTGGAAATGAGAGCATGACTTAAAAAATAGATGAGAATCATGGAATATGCTAGTCTAATATTATCCAGAGTCCAAAAATTTCCTAGATGTTCTTTGGGGTCCAAAGTGTCATCCACATGAAAGTGTATGACAAAAATGTAGAATAGAATCAAACTAATGATTAGGAACACACCTCCTAGTAACTTGATCACTACACATGTGCCAGAGGTACAAATCACCCCACACGTAGAATCTAGACTCACTCTTTAAGTTTTGGACTCGGTGTTTCTTTAAATTTGTGGGAATTTTAGAGGAAACAAGGTAGTTAACTAAATCAGCATACCAAGGATGTGTACCTGAGATTGAATAAATATGCTCATCGGGGAAAGTGTCCTGAAGTGGTATCTGGTCCAAGGAGTCAACCTCTAATATTTGAGTAATCCTACTCATGTGGTCTTCCATGAGATTTTATGACCCATTCTTATCCTTTATCTCAATATCTAATTCTTGAAGAAGGAGAAACCATGATATGAGTCTAGGATTTACACCTAGATTCTTCAAGAGGTACCTCAAAGCTACTTGGTCAGAAAAAACAACAACTTTAGAGCCCAATAAATATGAAAAAAATTTATGTAAAGAAAATATGATATCAAGAAACCCCTTTTCTGTGGTTGTGTAGTTTTATTGGGTTGAATCCAATGTTCTCGATGCATAAGCAATAACATGTGAACATCCCTCTACCCTATGTTATAAGACAGCTCCAATCGCAAAGTTGGATGCGTCACACATAAGATCAAAAGGAATCTCCCACTGTGGGGGATGTATGATTGGTGGAGTGGTTAGATTCTTCTTTAACTCATCAAATAAAGTCCTACAAGAATCATCAAACAAAAGTTTGAATAATTTTGAAGTAATCATGCCATAGGAAGAGAAATATTACTGAAATTTTTGATGAAGCGCTGATAAAATCCAGCATTCCCTAGGAAAGATCTAACATCATGAACAGATGAAGGATATGGTAAGGATGAAATAATATCTACCTTAGATGTATCAACCTCTACCCAATTTTTTGACACAACACGACCTAAGACAATGCCACACTCTACCATGAATTAGAACTTTTCAAAGTTTAATACCAGATTATTCTCAATAGAATGATTCAACACCTTTTCCAAACTAAATATGCATTCATCAAATGAAGATCTATACACTGTAAAATCATTGATAAATAACTCTATGCAGGTCTCAATAAAATCTAAAAAAATACTCAACATACATCTCTGGAAGGTACCCGGGGCATTGCATATTCCAAATGGAATCCTTCGATATGAAAATATGCGAAATGGACAAGTGAATATTGTCTTATCACTACGGGAAAAAGGGCTTTTTGCGACGGGAATAAATCTCATTGCAAAAGGTCTGTCTAAGAGGTTATTTGCGATGGGGGTAACGACCCGTCCCAAAAAACCAATTATTTGCGACGAGATTTCGTCTCCCGTCGCAAATAGTTTGGCACAGATAGAGTGCCTGTAAGAACCTAGTTTTTGCGGAGAAAGACTTTGGAATATTCTTGATAATATTCCAGAGCAGCGCCTTCAGACGGCGTGCGATTCCGAGCCCCGGAGTGGCCGAAATTAAATTTTCAGTGCGTTCACACTGGAAATGCAAAATAAATGGGATAACTCCTAAACGGAGTTCCGTATCAGAGATCCGAGTTTACAGATGGGTCCAGAATGGGGTTTTTACTCTTGGAACGACATAAAAATTGTCGGCGCAGGATGTTTGGACCCCTCGCTCACTTTCGAAACGTTGAACGGATAAATTAATTAATTAATTTATTCATTTAATGGCGAAACACAGGTATCTCTTAAACGGTGGCTAGGATTGGAAAAATGAGGGCACCGTTGTGTTCGGAATATGCCGTTTACCCTAGGATGGGTATAAGTTTCACGGGCGCGGGCCGTTTGTGAAAAATGGCCGAAGGGGCGTTTCCATAATTTAGCGGATTCAGACGTTAAATTTTATAACTTTTGAACGGGGTCTTAGATTAAAATTCCAAGACCGCCGTTGTGCTCGAGAGGTGTTTTTTACCCTAGGGGAGTCTTAACCTCGACCCCGTCGGGAGTTCGGGTTCGGGCCGACGGGCGGGTGGTTAAGCGTTTTCTATTTAAACGCTTAACACACCCTCCTCCCTCCTCTCATTCCCCTTTCCCCTGGCAGCCCCTCTTCTCCCTCCTCCTCCTCCATCTCCGGCGAGGCTCCGGCGAGACAGCTCCGGCGAGGCGTGGTGGCCGGCGGATCGTCACGAAGCTTCGGGCGAAGCCCCGCGAGGTAGGATTTGTCGTTTGCATTTTCATTCACCGCACCTACTTCGAACTTGATTAATTGTATTGAAACTATGTCGGATTTTTGAACGAATCCCATGAATGCGTATTAGAGTAAATTCCCTTTCCAACTCATCTTTCAAATTCAAATTCCGAGTTCCGTGTCATCCGCAATGATCTGCCGAACTTTGCGGGTTTTCAGTTTCCGGCAGGTTCGAGCGGCGGCGCGGCGAGGGCGGACGGCGCGGCAGGGGTGTCCGCGGGTGTCGGTGGAGGCGCTGGGCGCTGCAGGGGTGTCTGGCGGGGTGTCCGCGGCGTCGGTGTGGGTGTCCGGGGGAGGCGCTGGGTGCGGCAGCAGGGCACCAGGCGTCTGGCGGGGGCGTCTGGCGGAGCTCCCGGCAAGACGGCGGTCGTCAGGGAGCGGCGACCGCGGGGTCGCGTCGCGCGACCCCTGTGCGGCGACAAAGACCTGCGCCGCGCGGGTCTTCACGCGGCGGCCGCGACAGTCCCTCATGGCCTGTCCATGCAGGGACCGCGTGTCCGCGGCTGGCCCGCACGGCTAAGCTGCGGGCCGGCCCAGGCCGGGCGGACCGGCCGGTCCAGGCCGGTCCAGCCCCAGGGGCTTGCCCCCTCGGTGTTCGGACACCCGTAATTTCCGCTATGGGTGTCCGTTTTGAGAACCATATGTGGCGGTGGAACCATATTGACGAGACGGTCCTTTTGATATGGTTTCAGGAATTTTTAATTCCCGAAACGAGGGGCCGCTGAGGCGCGACGCGTCCTTAAGTGGACGAGCGTTTTTCCCGGGATCATTGTTTTGGACGGCGCGGACGCGTCCGACATCCGTTTTGAGCACCGTCAGCGGCATTGTGACTCTGGCACTGAGGCGGAGGTTTCCAGTGCAGTTCCAGGCATTGAGGCTGGAGTTGAGGTGCGGGCCCCACGGCCCGTCTTTTGAGCTGTGTGCGGCTTTTAGCGACTTTTTCCTCGGACGTCCGTTCGGGGCGTGTGAGCAGTCGATGTTGGGTGTTTTTCCGAGGGCATCACGTTGGCGTAGTCTACCCACTGTAATTCCACACACTGGTGCGGGGCCCGCGAGGGCCGTTATGGGAGTTGACGGTTATTTCCAACTTTATCACCGGGCGACCATTTTGGACAAGTGGATAGTCCATTTCATGTACTTTTTCGAGAGGATCACAACGGTGCGATCCGTTCGTTGAGTTTCGGGACCGGGATGCGGGTTCCACATGGCACCGCTCGTGTGCGGTGCGCCGGGATGCACCTTTTTCTCAGGATATCCGTTGCACTCAAGTGAGTAGTGCTTTTGACGTGTTTTCCCGAGGGGATCGCAATGGTGCGATGCGCCCGACTGTTTTCGGGGCCGAGGCTCGGGATCACAAGACGCCGTTCGGGCGTGAGGCGGTGTTGGTGACTTTTTCGTCGGATATCCATTTGAGGCGAGTAAGTAGTTGATCTCGCGTGTTTTTTCGCGAGGATTACAACGGTGAAATCCGTTTGGTTGTGCGGAGCCTCTTGCGTGATCTTGTTAAATTTGGAGCATGGAAGGTGCTCCAGTGGTGGTTCGCCCTACCTTGTTGTAGCGGACCCTTGGCGTGTGATCGCGCACTCTTGGGAGAGTGATATAATTGGTCCACGAGATGTGGTTGGCCATGCCTGGGCCTTTGAGGTGGAGTTGTTACGTTATGCCTTCACGTTGACGCTGGGTGTCGTGTGCACGATAGCCTTTGGGCTGGGATGAGGTATACTCCGGGAGTATACGAGAGTGCTTTGAGGTACGTGTGGTTGTTTGTACCTGAGGATGTTTGGGTGCTCAGTTGGGGTTGACTTGGGGCCACACGTCATGTGGGCCCCACGTGCGTGTCGAGATCTTCATTGCGTACTTGACCTCTCGCGACGTAGAGGGTCCCTCTACGCTCGTTTGTTTGACCAACAGGGTGGAGTTTTCCCCTGGCTCTGTGGTCGTTTGTTTGGCCAGCAGGGAGGAGTTTTCCCCTGGCTCTGTGCTCGTTTGTTTGACCATCAGGGTGGAGTTTCCCCTGGCCTGGTGCTCTTTTGTCTGACCAGCAGGGTTGAGCGGTCTCCCCCTGGTCTTGTGCTCGATGGTTTGGCCGACAGAGATGGTTTGGTTCCTCTGCTTCTTTGGCTATGAGGGGTTTCAGTACTGTGCCCTTTCACTGGTCTGCGACACCGTCTGCGACTACGGGTGTTCGTGCAGCGTGGGCGTTTTCCCCACTTTCTGGGATGAGGTGTCTCGGTCCGCTTCGACAGTGACTTAGCGGATTGGAGTGGGATTGCCTTGTGAGGCATGGGGAGTTTCTCCCATTTTTCTGTGTTCCCTGGTAGAGCTTGTGGTTTTGGTGTGACCAACACTTTACGCGGGCACCGATCCTCTACCCAGGAGGTTGTTCCAGCAGGGCTGAGGTTGTTCCAGCAGGGCTGAGGTTGTTCCAGCTGGGCTGAGATTGTTCCAGAAGGGCTGAGGTTGTTCCAGCAGGGCTGAGGTTGTTCCAGCAGGGCTGAGGTTGTTCCAGAAGGGCTGAGGTTGTTCCAGCAGGGCTGAGGTTGTTCCAGCAGGGCTGAGGTTGTTCTAGCAGGGCTGAGGTTGTTCCAACAGGGCTGAGGTTTTTCCAGCAGGGCTGAGGTTGTTCCAGAAGGGCTGAGGTTGTTTCCAGCAGGGCTGAGGTTGTTTCCAGCAGGGCTGAGGTTGTATCGAGCAGGGCTCGCCAGTGGGTTACCATCCAACAGGGATGGCTAGTACAATGGTGTTTACCGAGCAGTACCATCCAACAGGGATGGCCAGAGCAGTTCCGGGCTTACCTCCAGCGGGGATGGGCAGTGGTCCCCGATGCCGGGCTTACCTCCAGTTGGGCTGGGCAGTGGTCCCCGATGTCGGGCTTAACTCCTGCTGGGCTGGACAGTGGTCCCCGATGCTGGGCTTACCTCCAGCTGGGCTGGGCAGTGGTCCCCGATGCCGGGAATACCTCCAGCTGGGCTGGGCAGTGGTCCCCGATGTCGGGTTACCTCCAGCTGGGCTGGGCAGTGGTCCCGTCGCCGACTTTAGACAGGTCGCCCTCTAGTGGATTACCCTGTTACGGGACTGGGCAGTGAGGCACCTGTTGACTTTTCGGGTATCCCAGTAGTGGGAACCCGTTGACTTCCAGGGATCCTCCAGCGGGGCTGGGAAGGGGGTCGCCTGTCGACTTTGAGCAGATTTCTCGACTGCGGGGAAGTGACGAGATGTGGTTGATGTTCCCCCAGAACTCTCAAGTACGGGGAGCACTTTCCCCCACCGAGATGCGTCCTTGTGACGCGACCTAAAACCATGCAGGCGAGTTAGTGTCGCCCAAAGAGGATAGTCGAGGTGTGGTGATTGAGGCCCTTGTCTTGCGATTCGGGGCAGACGTGCGGGATGCTGGGCATCGATGGTGTTACTTCTGGGACTGTTGGCTACTCTTTCTTGGGCAGAGCTATGGGACGGAGATCCCCTTACGAGTTTTTTCGGGCTTCTTGACAGAGCATACATATGTATATACCTTGTTTCCGGCACCCACTACGTGGGTTTGGATACTCTCCTTCCAGGAGAGGCGAAGACGCACAGGGTATACCACGTGATTTCTGTGTCTAGCTTCTCACGGTTGGACGATTCTACTCTCATACTATAGGTAGCGAAGACTCGACGAGAAGTTCATCTTCTCACCGTTTCCAGCTCCTTGTGTCTGGATGAGTCTACCTTCTATCCTCTTGTTGGGTTGAGCTGGACTCTTTACTGCACCCTTGGTTGTACTCCTTCCTATTCCTTGTTCGCTCTACTGCTCACCCTTCGGTACCTCCTTTGTTGATCCCTCGAGCCTTCGGGGTATCCTACTGAGTATTTTTATACTCACCCCTGCTTGGGCTTTGCCCGCACTTGGTGTGCCCTTACAGACGATGGATAGGTGGAGCGTGACTTTAGCAGAGCGTAAGAGCTTGGGAGCTTGGACCGCGTGCGGTGGTCGTGGCTGGGTTCCAGGTGGGAGACCCGTCAGCAGTTTCTTTTGTTTACCTGTTGCCGGGTTGTGGCACTTTTTGGTTGGGCGCGTGTTTTTCCCCTTTTCCTTTCAGTTTGTACTTTGTACTTGTAGAGGTTGATACACTTTGTGGTATTTATATAGCAGTTGCCCTTTCCTTTTCTTTGCTTGTCTTTACTTTTACTCTGCACTGTTGCATTGAGTTTGCTGCGTGTGTGTGTATAGGTGCTTAGGCAAAGGCCTCCCCGAGTTATTGTGCCTTCGGCGCTGGTCGCCAGCCCCTGGCCTATGGAGGCGGGCTTGGGGTAGTTGCGGCTCGAGCCTGGGTAGGGTCGGGTAGTGACAAAGTGGTATCAGAGGTGGTTCGTTCCTTGGGACGTTGTGCGGACGTCCCTAAAAGTGGAATTGGTTGGGATATAGGGAAACCGTGTTAACATGTCTCAAGAGTGGCTCTAAGGCCAGGGAGTCCAGTGATGGTGCGGCGACCGACGTATCCATTCACCAGGACCTTGATAACCCGCTTGTCGACTCGGCATGCTGAGACACTTGTTGCAGGGAAAATTTGTTTGTGAATCACATAAGACTGAGTATTTACTGTCCTTCTTAAGTCATCTCCCCATCATTGTTGTTTTTGGTATATACATATATGCTCATCTGACCGCGGCACTCCTTGATAATTTTCAGGATATCTCCGCGAGGACAGCCAGCCAGGATACCAGCTTTGGTTCGTGAAGACTACCCTGTGAGCTACGAGGCCACATTCCAGGACCCATCATGTGATCCCCTTTCTCCGGGTGGGCCGGTAGTAGCACCCCCACCTGTTGAGCAGCAGGCCGTTTCAGCAGAGCAGGCTGAGCTTGAGCGCAGGTTGAGTGCGCTCCGTGAGTTCCAGCGACAGAGATCGCTGAGGTTCAGTGGTGAGCTAGACCCTCAGGCAGCAGAGGTTTTGCTCGAGGCAGTGGTTCGCCTTTTTCGGCTTGTGCAGACGCCGACAGATCAGAGAGTGTCTTTGGCAGCCACCCTTTTTCGTGGAGCATCTCGGCGTTGGTGGAGTCTGGTGACGCAGTTTCTTGACGATTCGTCGCTTTTGTTGGACAACTTTCAGTTGTTGCTCCGTGAGGAGTTTTTTCCCTCCTGCTTGCGCTCCGTTCATATTCAGGAGCTCCTGCAGTTTCAGCAGGGAGGGATGACGGTGGCCGAGTACGCGGCTAGTTTTGCAGATCGTGCACGCTTTTACCCAGACTTGGTCCATGACGACAACTTCCGAGCGCGGAAGTTTGAGCAAGGTCTCCGTCGAGAGATTCGTGCTGTCATAGTACCCTTGGGCATTTCCACGTATGTTAGGGTGCTAGAGCAGGCACTAGTGATAGAGGGCTTCCTACCATGTTTTGCGGTTGGTAGTGGCAGTGGGCGCGATGGAGCTGAGACATCTGCCGTAGCTAGCAGGTGCCGGAGGATAGGTCCTCGATGCAGGTGGCCTTCCCACTGCCGGTTTCGGAGACGTGGTCGTATACCACTGTGGCGAAAAGGCGCAGGGCCTTAGCCGAGGATGCCCTTCCGTGAGTGGATCCCGGGCCATGGTCGTACACCACAGTTGCGCCAGAGGGCACTAGGGCAGGCCAGAGAGCGTTGGTGCTATGCTTGTGACGGGTGAGGTCACTTGGCACGAGACTGCCCGAACCGAGTTGCTGGGAGCTTCGGGCATGCAGTAGGTGCACTACCACGGCAGAGGCAGCGCCGTTATCGGAGTGGTACCCAGAGAGGTGGTGATAGCAGAGGAGCAGGAGGAGTTGGTAGTGGGGGACGACGTTACGAGGACTCCCCAACACCACTAGGCGGTCCACATCTGGATCCGGGAGCTGACTGTTGGGACCGCGGGCAGCCGCGAGCTCTGGATGTCTACGATCCTGCAGAGCATGAGGAGATAAGAGGTTTGCTCTGCATCTCTTCTACCATTTTGCAGTAGAATTGTTAGACTATGCGTGTGGAAGACTTTTCTCCCTGCTCTTTGTTTGAGGTGTTACCAGGGTGACGCAGGGCGTCGGGTGTGACTGTCACGACCCGTCCTCGGGGCCCGTGTCGTGACTACCCCAAGCCCGCCTTCCATAGGCCAGGGGCTAGCGACTAGCACCAAAGGCGTAAATCCCGAAAACTGGGAAGACATTGCCTTTAAAAAGGTAACAAAACACCATAGAGTACAAGAAGAAGTAAAACACTAAGTACAAAAAAAGAAGTGCTGAAAGTAAAGGGGCCAGAATACAAACCCAAAAGAAAGTACAACTACAACTGAACAAAGTACAATAGAAAAAGACAACAGCTGGAGGGACGGAAGCGGCTCCTGGGTCATCCTCCTCGAATCCTACCTGAAGGGTAGGTACAGATGGCGCAGCTCCTGGATCGTCCACCACGAATCCTACCTGAAGGGTAGGTACAGATAGCCTCCACAGTTCTCTCGTCCGTCAACCTCCTACGAGTGTCATCTCGCCGTGAAGTCCACCTCCGGACACTGACTCGTCGTGTAGTCCACCTCTGGGTACTAACTCGTCGTGTAGTCCACCTCCGGGTACCATCCAGTCCTCGAACACTCGGCCTCCGTCAGCACTGCCTGTCGTCTGCAACCAACACAACGAGGTGCGGGCATAGCCCGTGCAGGGGTGAGTATAACGATACTCAGTAGGGACCCCGAGACCCTCAAGGTCTCACTAAAACAAACAAGGTTAACCACAAATAAGATCTCAATATATAACCTCTACTTAGGTATATGCCCATAAATATACCTAAGTTATCAAGTAACCCATCTCAATCATGAGGAAACACAAGGATTATGAAATCAACAGATAACCACTACCCAGGTATATGCCCATACATATACCTAAGTTATCAAGTGACCCATCTCATTCATGAGGAAACACAAGGATTATGAAATCAACGGATAACCACTACCCAGGTATATGCCCATACATATACCTAAGTTATCAAGTGACCCATCTCATTCATGAGGTAAACACATAGGTCAAAGATTCAGCTCAAACCAAGATTTTCATTATCGAACCCGTAACTACTGAAGAGATCCGTCTCTTGAGTGTACAGTGGTCCTGTCACGGCTCCGAGGTACTGCTCACTAACCTAAGACTGCTGAGGTACTCCTCCTGTCGAGTACTGCGGGTCAGCCACCCAAACATAGTAGTGCTTCCCGCCGGGGTATGTCACCCAAACACAGTAGTGCACACCCCCAAGTAGCCTGCTGAGGTACTCTCCGGACGAGTACCGCGGGTCTGCACTGTCACACAGGTAGTGCTCCGTCCGCCATGGGTCTGCACCTCAGAAAGTAGTGCTCCGTCCACTGGGCTAGTCGACTCACTCCAAGTCGAGTCCGTCAAGCAGTCGTCAAGTCTCAGTCGGCTACACGGTCTCCGTACTCCACACGCTCGTCTCTGGGAGGGTCCGCTCCACGAGCTACATGTTGATACTCCAAGTATCTCAAATTCCCATGAAGAAGTATCTCAATGGACCGCCTCGTCATAGGGGTCTCAACGCAACAGGCGGCCCGTCAATCGGACATCCGGTCTGTGAGTTATTAGCCTTTTCGTCCCAGGGGCCCGGTTGGTTTCGTGAGCAAACCAATCCCGGCCATATCTCAACTGTACCCCGAACTCTCATAGGGTATACTCATAGGGACTATTTCTCAACGTGATCACTAACGCCGCTGACGGTTCGTCAAACGGACGTTCTGTCAGAGAGGTATCAGTTTTTCCGTTCCAAGGGCCCGGTTGGATTTCGGTGTGATCCAACCCGGCCACTATCCATCTGCATCCAATACTCGGGCGGAGGATGCCAAAAGTTCCGTATCGTCAACAGGAATGCAACGCAACAGACGGCGCGTCAATCGGACGCCCGGTCTGGAAGTTATTGGCTTTTTCGTCCCAGGGGCCCGGTTGGTTTTTAAGTTAAAACCAACCCGACCATACTCCAACTGCATCCAAACCTTGAGCGGAGTAAGCCAAAAGATCCATCTCACTTAGAGGAATTCGACAAAGCTGACGGCACGTCAATCGGACGTCCGTAGGTCAAGATATGAGCGTTTCCACTCTGAGGGCCCGGTTGGTTTCGTGTACGAACCAGCCCGGCCGAACCCAAAATTCTCCGAAACCTTGAGTGCGATATACCGAAACGACCGCCTCGATCCAAGGATCGTGTTTCCGCTGACGGCGAGTCGTTTGGAGGCCTGTAGCTCAAGTTATGGGCAAAAGACCGAAAACGGTCCGGAAACGGGGGGTCTGGGCCCGGGTCGACCCGGCCCGACCCCCCCTGGGTCGGCCCGACCCGGGTCCGACCCGGCTAGACCCGGCTCGGCCGGCGTGGCCCGGCCTGGGCGTGACCCGGCCGAACTGGCGGGTCGGCTCGGCGGCTACGGCCGAGCCGAGGGCTGGGGGCGTGCTGCCCCCGCGGAAGAGAAGCGCGGCCCCTCGTGGGGCCGCCCCGAGTCAACCGGACACGGCTGCTGGGCCGCGTCCCTCCACCTGTTCCGCGTGGCCGCGGAACCGCGTCGCCGCCGCGGCTTCAGCCGCGGCGGTTTTTTCCGGCACCGGCGTGGCGCGCCGGTGGGAGTTTCCGCGGGCCACCGGACGCGCTCCGGTGGTCCGTTTTTTTTGTGCGGTCTTCGCCAGTGGTCCTCCCAGGACCTGATCTTCACTACGAGGCTCTCAAAATGCCCTTGCGGCTTCGTTTGTCGTTGCCCGTCAATCCGCACGTCAAATAACAAAACGTGTCATCTTCGTGGTTCTCCGGCGCGATGCGATGGCGCAACGCCCCTTCACCATGGCCCGACTCCGTCCGCGGATATCTTCGGGTTTCTCCGACGCGGCTCGACGGTGCCGCGCATTCCTTGCTGCACGTTTCCGCGTGGTGCGATGGCACCGTGCCATCCTCGTTTCAATCCACAAAAGAAACCCACAAGGATAAGGAGGAGGGTCGGCCGTGTTTGTGCGGTCCGGCCCCCTCTCGTTAGTTGATAGCAAATGGTCATATTTCATGAAGATCGTCAAGGTAATAATCACGAACAAAATAAATGATAATTCTCAACATCAAATCCGCATGAACGAACGATCCGCGGATCAACCTGGAATTGGTTGGTCCGCGCTCTATGTTCTTTCCTTAAAAGATAATAGGACACCAAAAAAATAAAATCCCATACCTCAAGCGTCGTCGAGTGAGGGTTCGTCGCGGATTTTCTCATCGCGGAAGAAATGTCACGGAAGGAGAGTCGTCGGCGTCACGTCGTTGATCTCCGAGGGTTTGGCATTTTTCGTCGGAGGTCGAAGCGTTCTTCGCGTTCTTCGTCGAAGAACGAAGAATTCTCCCTCTACTCTCCCAAAGGTTTTACACAACACAAACCCCTCAACCAAAAATAAAATAAGTCCTCAACTTATTTTATTATCAACTTAAGAATTTGAAAAACAAAAGATAAGAAACGAACAATTAATTCGAAGAATTAATTGTAAAACTTAACTGCCCAATTAAATTGGGGTGTTTCTTAACCAAAAAAAACGCACGGTTGACTTCTTTTAATAGGGGGGTGCGGGTGCGTTACTTAAGAAGAAAAGAAACGGTGGGGATTGTGTGGGCCCCACATCACAAATATCCTACCAAGTGGGTAGGATATTTTGAAATGCACCCAATCCGCTTCAACCCAGCTTAAACAGCTTTTAAGTGGTCTTTAAGCGGCTTTAAGTGAAATAAAATAAAATTGTCATACAACTTTATTTTATTTCTTAACTTAAACACCAAAAATTAAAAAGCACAACCGAGCAAACGCAACTCCGAAAGAGGCGTTTTTAAGCAAAAACCGGCGCTGCGATTTCATCGGTGCCCTCAGAATTCGATTCTGAGCACCGGTTCAAAAGTTAGAAAAACCCACTCGTTCGTTCACTGAACGTACCCGAGCCAAACTTCGGAAATTGATTCCGGGCACATCGGGCCTCAGAATCAGGCGCCGTCAGAAACTGCATCCTTGTAAAATTTGAAAGAAAATTTAGAAAAAAATTTCCCTTGAAATTTCTGGGTCTTTACATTACTCCCACCTCAGGGCTTTACGTCCCCGTAAAGCTTCAGCACAAACTAGGGTCACAAAAGCGGTACAGAGCATGCATCTGAGCCTTCCGCTCCCATGTGATTACCTGGAGGTTCTCATACTACCAGAGAAAGTGAACCCAAGGAATCGATCTTCCTCGTAGGATCTGCTCTTGTCGATCCTCGATCCCCACTGGAACCTCCGTGAAAGACACCCCATCACCATCGTCCAGCTCTTCATGGTCGATGATATCTGAAGGGTCGAGCATGTATCTCCTCAGTTGAGATACGTGGAAGTCATCGTGCACCTAGTGAAACTGCGGTGAATGGGTCAAGCGGTAAACCACCTCGCCTACCCAGCTGAGGACCTAGAAAGGTCCGTTGAACCTTGGAGATAACTTGCCGCTTTGGCCACATCTCCGTAAACCTCGTCGAGGTGAGACTCATAAGAAGATGTGGTCTTCATCCTCGAACTCCAGAGGTCTCCATTTTCTGATAGAACTGAAACTCAAAAAGACTTCTGCTACGAGGGTAAGGTTGACCGACTCAAGAGTGATCAGTCGCACCCTACTGTGCATGAGTTTATCCTGTGCTTCCTGGCGTTTCCTTTTCGCCGACCAAGGAAAACCCATCCCGACGTCGTGGTTAAACCACAACCTTTTTGCCTAAAACCGTCAATTTGTGTATGAACTGTGATTGCCCAATCCATACTCAAACCAACGTCATAAGGCCTCGACGCTGCCACCAAGAGATTCCAACCGAAACTCTCACCTCGAGGGTCTGACCACACCGTCGGCGTAAGTGTGATTATCGAGTCTCCTCCCAAGGTATCTCCAGAGGTGAGGGTCAATTCCACGGCTTACCGAAAACTCTAGGTCTGGGACAAGATTGTGAAAGCGAGGAATGATTCATATCAACGTCTGTTACTACAGCAGCTAGTAGTGGACACATACTGTCCCTTGAATCATTTTTAGAGCCATTGGGTCACACTCCTTGACCGCATGCAGCCGCACTCTTCCTCTGCCCTCCAGCTCCCTGAGCCTGGAGGGGATAACTAAGGAGGGTGGTTGTACCATGTTAAGATGTACACCACCTCATAATACTCTCCTAGCACTGCCTCCACGTCTTCCTCTTCGCAGACTCAAATATATTTAAAGCTTCCACTTCTTGAAACATTTAACATGCCCGAGTCTCTAAGAATGACACTGGTTTCCTGTTTCTAACTGCACTGTGCAGTCTTCATCCGCTCCTGGATGAACTGCACCTCCTTTGCATACGATCTGGAAGAGCTGCTAAAATTTCTCCTTTGCTGAAAAGAGAAACCTGGTCTCATCCCCTGGATGAACCACATTCGTTGCCTAATATAGTCAATCCTGACATGAATGATGCATTCATGCCATGGATGACGTCGTAAGGCCTCGACGTAACTACCAAGAGATCCAACTGTCACTCTTGCCTCCAAGGGTCGAGTCACACTGTCGGCATCAGTGTGAGGTCACTGGGTCTCCTCCAGTAGAAATCTCGAAAGTGAGGGTCAAGTCAACAGTTTAACCGGGACCACTCAGTATCAACCAAACAAAAGGACAGGAAAGCAAACAAAGATAAGTGTCTTTTTATTATAGCAGCTCATAATACAAAGACACAAATACAACAGCAACATGGAACTAGAAGTACAAAGGACGTATCCACTAGTTCCTCTCCTGTCCACATGCTCCCGGAGCTCTACTTCCTTTTCCACTGCTCGGCTGTTGCTCAAGCACTCGTCGTTGTTTCTGCCTCGGTGGCTCCTCCAACACCCGATGATCAACCGTACGAGGATTCATACAATCAAGTTCCAGGTGACCCTTTCTGCCGCAGGAGTAACACAGCCTGTTTCTGGCACGCCTGGCTCTGACCCCACCCCGGGTGCCCCGCACCACCGGTCCTAAAACCCGAGATCGGCCAACTGCTGGTCTGGTCCTCCTGGACCTCTGCATCATCTTTTTTACTTCCCACATATGATTCGGCTACTGATTGAAAACCCTGCGGCAAAGGCAGAAGTTCATGTACACGATCGAGGTGTAGAGCTACTGGCACAAACTCCACCCTGAAGAAGGTCTCGAAGTCTTCCCATGTGAAGGCCATCCCGTCGCAAAACTGGAACAAGTGGCTCCACCAACTGCCTGCTGATGCCTGAAGAAGGCTGGCAGCAAAGATCACCATGAGGTCTGCCGGCGTCCCCACTAGCCTGAAGACTCTCACCACAGCCTCCAGCCAATCCTCAGCCGCCTGTGGGTCCGTCTCTCCCCAGAACCTGGGTGGCCTCTGGCGCTGGAACTCATGCAGCGCACTCAAGTGGCATACATCGCCTACTGCTGGGACTGGTGGCATCGGTGGCCCAACGTATGGTAGTACCGCTGGTGCCTCCGCTGGTGCCTCAACTGCAAGAGGGCCCTGTACCAAATCCTCGTCGCTCGACAAGCTGTCAGTACGCACGTCCCTCTGGGCTCTAGCTGGTTGTTCGAGAAAAGGCATCCTGAAAGAAACAACGTGACACGGTCAAACGATTATACCTGGTGAGCTGACCTGGTTTGAGCTGTTTTAAGGGGAAACCTTTGAAAACACACACGCAATCAGTGTTTTCATGCACAAAGTCGGAAATCAGTTGTCAGGGTCCTGGTGTATGGATACGTCGGCCGCCCACACCAACACTGGACTCCCTGAACTGAAAACCACACTCGGTACTCTTAACACTATTGCTTCACAGAAAGAAAATATCAGAGTTATAAGTTCTGCGGTAGGCCTGACTCCTCTGATACCAATTTTTCAGGACCCATCCTCGGGGCCCGTGCCGTGACTACCCCAAGTCCGCCTTCCATAGGCCAGGGGCTGGAGACTAGCACCAAAGGCGTAAATCCCGAAAACTGGGAAGGCATTGCCTTTAAAAAGGTAACAAAACACCACAAAGTACAAGAGGAAGTAAAAAACTAAGTACAAAAAAAGAAGTGCTGAAAGTAAATGGGCCAGAATACAAACCCAAAAGAAAGTACAACTACAACTGAACAAATTACAACAGAAAAAGACAACAGCTGGAGGGACGGAAGCAGCTCCTGGGTCCTCCTCCTCGGATCCTACCTGAAGGGTAGGTACAGATGACGCAGCTTCTGGATCGTCCACCACGAATCCTACCTGAAGTGTAGGTACAGATAGCCTCCACAATGCTCTCATCCGTCAACCTCCTCCGAGTGTCATCTCGCTGTGAAGTCCACCTCCGGACACTGACTCGTCGTGTAGTCCACCTCCGGGTACTGACTCGTCGTGTAGTCCACCTCCGGGTACCGTCCAGTCCTCGAACACTCGGCCTCCGTCAGCACTGCCTGTTGTCTGCAACCAACACAACGAGGTGCGGGCATAGCCCTTGCAGGGGTGAATATAACGATACTCAGTAGGGACCCCGAGACCCTCAAGGTCTCACTAAAACCAACAAGGTTAACCACAAAGAATATCTCAACAGATAACCTCTACTTAGGTATATGCCCATACATATACCTAAGTTATCAAATAACCCATCTCAATCATGAGGAAACACAAGGATTATGAAATCAACGGATAACCACTACCCAGGTATATGCCCATACATATACCTAAGTTATCAAGTGACCCATCTCATTCATGAGGTAAACACATAGGTCAAAGATTCATCTCAAACCAGGATTTTCATTATCGAACCCGTAACTGCTGAAGAGCTCCGTCTCTGGAGTGTACAGTGGTCTTGTCATGACTCTGAGGTACTGCTCACTAACCTAAGACTGCTGAGGTACTCCTCCTGTCGAGTACCGCAGGTCAGCCACCCAAACACAGTAGTGCTTCCCACCGAGGTATGTCACGCAAACACAGTAGTGCACACCCCCAAGTAGCCTGCTGAGGTACTCTTCGGACGAGTACCGGGGGTCTGCACTGTCACACAGGTAGTGCTCCGTCCGCCATGGGTCTGCACCTCAGAAAGTAGTGCTCCGTCCACTGGGCTAGTTGACTCACTCCAAGTCGAGTCGGTCAAGCAGTCGTCAGGTCTCAGTCAGCTACACGGTCTCCGTACTCCGCACGCTCGTCTCTGGGAGGGTCCTCTCCACGAGCTACAGGTCGATACTCCAAGTATCTCAAAGTCCCATGAAGAAGTATCTCAATGGACCGCCTCGTCATAGGGGTCTCAACGCAACAGACGGCCCGTCAATCGGACGTCCGGTCTGTGAGTTATTAGCCTTTTCGTCCCAGGGGCCCCGTTGGTTTCGTGAACGAACCAATCCCAGCCGTATCTCAACTGTACCCCGAACTCTCATAGGGTATACTCATAGGGACTGTTTCTCAACGTGATCACTAACGCCGCTGACGGTTCTTCAAACGGACGTTCTGTCAGAAAGGTATCAGTTTTTCCGTTCCAGGGGCCCGGTTGGATTTCGGTGCGATCCAACCCGGCCACTATCCATCTGCATCCAAAACTCGGGCGAATGGTGCCAAAAGTTCCGTATCGTCAATAGGAATGCAACGCAACAGACGGCGTGTCAATCGGACGCCCGGTCTGGAAGTTATTGGCATTTTCGTCCCAGGGGCCCGGTTGGTTTTTAAGTTAAAACCAACCCGACCGTACTCCAACTGCGTCCAAACCTCGAGTGGAGTAAGCCAAAAGATCCGTCTCACTTAGAGAAATTCGACATAGCTGACGGCACGTCAATCAGACATCCGTAGCTCAAGATATGAGTGTTTCCGCTCCGAGGGCCCGGTTGGTTTCGTGTACGAACCAACCCGGCCAAACCCAAAGTTCTCCAAAACCTTGAGTGCGATATACCAAAACGACCGCCTCGATCCAAGGATCGTGTTTCCGCTGACGGCGAGTCGTTTGGAGGCCCGTAGATAAAGTTATGGGCAAAAGACCGAAAACGGTCCGGAAACGGGGGGTCGGGGCCCGGGTCGACCCGAACCGGGTCGGCCCGACCCGGGTCTGACCCGGCCCGACCGACGCGGCCCAGCCCGGCCTGGGCACGACCCGACTGAACTGGCGGGTCGGCTCGGCGGCTACGGCCGAGCCGAGGGCGGGGGGCGTGCTGCCCCCGCGGAAGAGAAGCGCGGCCCCTCGTGGGGCCGCCTCGAGTCAACCGGATGCGGCGGCTGGGCCGCGTCCCTCCACCGGTTCCGCGCGGCCGCGGAACCGCGTCGCCGCCGCGGCGGGTTTTGCCGGCGGCGCGCCGGGCGCCGCCGCCTCCAACCGCCGGCGCCGTCGCGCCGGCGTGGCGCGCCGACGGGAGTTTCCGCGGGCCACCGGACGCACTCCGGTGGTCCGTTTTGTGTGCGGTCTTCGCCAGTGGTCCTCCCGAGACCCGATCTTCACTGCGAGGCTCTCAAAACGCCCTTACGGCTTCGTTTTTCATTGACCGTCAATCCGCACGTCAAATAAAAAAACGTGTCATCTTCGTGGTTCTCCGTCGCGATGTGATGGCGCAGTGCCCCTTCACCATGGCCCGACTCCGTCCGCAGATATCTTCGGGTTTCTCCGACGCGGTGCGACGGCGCCGTACATTCCTTGCTGCACATTTCCGCGTGGTGCGACGACACCGCGCCATCCTCGTTTCAATCCACAAAAGAAACCCACAAGGATAAGGAGGAGGGTCGGCCGTGTTTGTGCGGTCCGACCCCCTCTCGTTAGTTGATAGAAAATGGTCATATTTCACGATGTTCGTCAAGGTAATAATCACGAACAAAATAAATGATAATTCTCAACATCAAATCCGCATGAACGAACGATCCGCGGATCAACCTGGAATTGGTTGGTCCGCGCTCGATGTTCTTTCCTTAAAAGATAATAGGACACCAAAAAAATAAAATCCCCTACCTCAAGCGTCATCGAGTGAGGTTTCGTCACCGATTTTCTCGTCGCGGAAGAAACGTCACGGAAGGAGAGTCGTCGGCGTCACGTTGTCGATCTCCGGGGGTTTGGCGTTCTTCGTCGGAGGTCGGAGCGTTCTTCACGTTCTTTGCGTTCTTCGCGTTCTTCGCGTTCTTCGTCGAAGAACGGAGAATTCTCCCTCTGCTCTCCCAAAGGTTTTACACAACACAAACAGCCAAACCCCCAGAGATCGACGATGTGACGCCGACGACTCTCCTTCCGTGACGTTTCTTAACCATATAAAATGCACGGTTGACTTCTTTTAATAGGGGGGTGCGGGTGCGTTACTTAAGAAGAAAAGAAACGGTGGGGCTCGTGCGGGCCCCACCTCACAAATATCCTACCAAGTGGGTAGGATATTTTGAATTGCACCCAATCCGCTTCAACCCAGCTTAAATAGCTTTTAAGTGGTCTTTAAGCGGCTTTAAGTGAAATAAAATAAAATTGTCATACAACTTTATTTTATTTCTTAACTTAAACCCCAAAAATTAAAAAGCACAACCGAGCAAACGCAACTCCGAAGGAGGCGTTTCTAATCAAAAACCAGCGCTGCGATTTCATCGGTGCCCTCAGAATTCGATTCCGAGCACCGGTTCAAAAGTTAGAAAAACCCGCTCGTTCGTTCACTGAACGTACCCAAGCCAAACTTCGGAAATTGATTCCGGGCACACCGGGCCTCGGAATCAGGCGCCGTCAGAAACTGCGTTCTTGAAAAATTCCAAAGAAAATTTAGAAAAAAATTTCCCTTGAAATTTCTGGGTCTTTACAGTGACCCTGTGTTGGTAAGGAAAAAGGCGTGAGACATTTTCCTTTAGTCGATGGTGTTGACTCCTTCGCCTTTTGAGCATGTAAGAGAGCATCGACTGTGAAATCTTGCGTGACCAGATATCTTTGGGTGTTTCACCATATGGATATTCTGAAGGAGGGGATCACCGGGCCTTGTTCCAGGTGCGGGCGGTGATTCCAGTCGCGACGTGCGACGTAAAGGTTTGACCGGGGAGGTGAGCTACCCCCGAGGGCCTTCGGGCCGTTTGAGACCGTGCAAAGGGATGGAGAGGTACCCTACCGCCTTGACCTAACCCCAAAGCCTGGAGTGGGTGCACGACATCGGCAAGGGCCGACCTAGCATGAACAGATCAATCCTTTGGTCTGTGTGTGGTGATGCAGAGCTGTGCGTGGGTTCTTCTGGGTATGAGGAAGCCAGGTGTGGGCTTAGTACCCTGTGTTGCTCCCTAGGTTTGCTTTTCGGGGACGAAAATCTTGAAGGAGGGAATGATGTAAGAACCCGGTTTTTGCGGAGAAAGACTTTGGAATATTCTTGATATTATTCCAGGGCAGCGCCTTCAGACGGCGTGCGATTCCGAGCCCCGGAGTGGCCGGAATTAAATTTTCAGCGCGTTCACACTAGAAATGCTAAATAAATGGGATAACTCCTAAACGGAGTTCCGGATCAGATATCAGAGTGTACGGATGGGTCCATAATGGGGTGTTTACCCTAGGAACGACATAAAAATTGTCGGCGCGGGATGTTTGGACCCCTCGCTCGCTTTCGGAACGTTGAACGGATAAATTAATTAATTAATTTATTCGTTTAATGGAGAAACACAGGTATCTCTTAAACGGTGGCTCGGATTGGGAAACCGAGGGAACCGTTGTGTTCGGAATGTGCCGTTTACCCTAGGAGGGGTATAAGTTTTGCGAGCGCGGGCCGTTTGTGAAAAATGGCCCCAAGGGCGTTTCCGTAATTTAGCGGCTTCGGACGTTAAATTTTATAAATTTTGAACGGGGTCTTGGATTAAAATTCCGAGACCTCCGTTGTGCTCGGGAGGTGTTTTTTACCCTAGGGGAGTCTTAACCTCGACCCCGTCGGGTGTTCGGGTTCGGGCCGACAGGCGGGTGGTTAAGCGTTTTCTATTTAAACGCTTAACACACCCTCCTCCCTCCTCTCATTCCCCTTTCCCCTGGCAGCCCCTCTTCTCCCTCCTCCTCCTCCATCTCCGGTGAGGCTCCGGCGAGACAGCTCCGGCGAGGCGTGGTGGCCGGCGGATCGTCGCGAAGCTTCGGGAGAAGCCCCGCGAGGTAGGATTTGTCGTTTACGTTTTCATTCACCGCACGTACTTCGAACTTGATTAATTGTATTGAAACTATGTCGGATTTTCGAAAGAAGCCCATGAATGCGTAGTAGAGTAAATTCACTTTCCAACGCATCTTTAGGATTCAAATTCCGAGCTCCGTGTCATCCGCAATGATCCGCCGAACTTTGCGGGTTTTCGGTTTCCGGCAGGTTCGAGCGGCGGCGCGGCGAGGGCGGACGACACGACAGGGGTGTCCGTGGGTGTCGGTGGAGGTGCTGGGCGCTGCAGGGGTGTCTGGAGGGGTGTCCGCGGCGTCGGCACGGGTGTCCCGGGGAGGCGCTGGGCGCTGCAGCAGGACACCGGGCGTCTGGCGGAGCTCCCGGCGAGACGTCGGTCGCCTGTGCGGCGACAAAGACCCGCGCCGCGCGGGTCTTCACGCGGCGGCCACGACAGGACCTCGTGGCCTGTCTATGCGGGGACCGCGTGTCCGCGGCCGGCCCGCACGGCTAAGCCGCGGGCCGGCCCAAGCCGGGCGGACCGGCCGGTCCAGGCCGGTCAAGCCCCAGGGGCATGCTCCCTCGGTGTTCGGACACCCGTAATTTCCGCTACGAGTGTCCGTTTTGAGCGTCGTCTGCGGCGGTGGAACCGTATTGACGAGACGGTCCTTTTGAGATGGTTTCAGGAATTTTTAATTCCCAAAACGAGGGGCCGCTGAGGCGTGACGAGTCCTTAAGTGGACGAGCGTTTTTCCCGGGATCCTTGTTTTGGACGGCGCAGACGCGTCCGACATCCGTTTTGAGCGTCGTCAGCGGTGTTGTGACTCTGGAACTGAGGCAGAAGTTTCCAGTGTGGTTCCAGGCGTTGAGGCTGGAGTTGAGGCGTGGGCCCCACGGCCCATCTTTTGAGCTGCGTGCGACTTTTAGCGAATTTTTCCTCGGACGTCCGTTCGGGGCGTGCGAGCAGTCGATGTTGGGTGTTTTTCCGAGGGCATCGCGTTGGCATAGTCTGCCCACTGTAATTCCGCACGATGGTGCGGGCCCCGCGAGGGCCGTTACGGGAGTTGACAGTGATTTCTAGCTTTATCACCGGGCGACCGTTTTGGACAAGTGGATAGTCTATTTTGTGTACTTTTTCGAGAGGATCTCAACGGTGCGATCCGTTCGTTGAGTTTCGGGACCGGGATGCGGGTCCCACATGGCACCGCTCGTGTGCGGTGCGCTGGGATGCACCTTTTTCTCCGGATATCCGTTGCACTCAAGTGAGTAGTACTTTTGACGTGTTTTCCCGAGGGGATCGCAATGGTGCGATGCGCCCGACTGTTTTCGGGGCCGAGGCTCAGGATCATGGGACGCCGTTCGGGCGTGAGGCAGTGTTGGTGACTTTTTCGTCGGATATCCGTTTGAGGCGAGTAAGTAGTCGATCTCGCGTGTTTTTCTGTGAGGATTACAACGGTGAAATCCATTTGGTTGTGCGAAGCCTCTTGCACGATCTTGTTAAATGTGGATCATGGAAGGTGCTCTAATGGTGGTTCACCCTACCTTGTTGTAGCGGACCCTTGGCGTGTGATCGCGCACTCTTGGGAGAGTGATATAATTGGTCCACGATATGTGGTTGGCCGTGCCTGGGCCTTTGAGGTGCAGTTGTTACGTCACGCCTTCGCGTTGACGCTGGGTGCCGTGTACACGACAGCCTTTGGGCTGAGATGATGTATACTCCGGGAGTATATGGGAGCGCTTTGAGGTATGTGTGGTTGTTTGTACCTGAGGATGTTTGGGCGCTCAGTTGGGGTTGACTTGGGGCCACAGGTCGTGTGGGCCCCACGTGCGTGTCGAGATCTGCTTTGCATACTTGACCTCTCGTGACGTAGAGGGTCCCTCTGCGCTCATTTGTTTGACCAACAGGGTGGAGTTTTCCCCTGGATTTGTGGTCGTTTGTTTGGCCAGCAGGGAGGAGTTTTCCCCTGGCTCTTTGCTCGTTTGTTTGACCAACAGGGTGGAGTTTCCCCTTGCCTGGTGATCTTTTGTCTGACCAGCAGGGTTGAGCGGTTTCCCCCTGGTCTTGTGCTCGATGGTTTGGTCGGCAAAGATGGTTTGGTTCCTCTGCTTCTTTGGCTGTGAGGGGTTTCAGTACTGTGCCCTTTCACTGGTCTGTGACACCATCTACGACTACGGGTGTTCGTGCAGCGTGGGCGTTTTCCCCACTTTCTGGGATGAGGTGTCTCGGTCCGCTTCGACAGTGACTCAGCGGATTGGAGCGGGATTGCCTTGTGAGGCCTGGGGAGTTTCTCCCGTTGTTCCGTGTTCCCTGGTAGAGCTTGTGGTTTCGGTGTGACCAACACTTTACGCGGGCATCGATCCTCTACCCAGGAGGTTGTTCCAGCATGGCTGAGGTTGTTCCAGCAGGGCTGAGGTTGTTCCAACAGGGCTGAGGTTGTTCGAGCAGGTCTGAGGTAGTTCCAGCAGGGCTGAGGTTGTTCCAGCAGGGTTGCGGTTGTTCCAGTAGGGATGAGGTTGTTCCAGCAGGGCTGAGGTTGTTCCAGCAGGGCTGAGGTTGTTCCAGCAGGGCTGAGGTTGTTTCCAACAGGGCTGAGGTTGTATCGAGCAGGGCTCTCCAGTGGGTTACCATCCAGCAGGGATGACCAGTACAGCGGTGTTTACGGAGTAGTACCATCCAACAGGGATGGCCAGAGCAGTTCCGGGCTTACCTCCAGCGGGGCTGGGCAGTGGTCCCCGATGTCGGGATTACCTCTAGCTGGGCTAGGCAGTGGTCCCCGATGCCGGGCTGACCTCCAGGTGGGCTGGGCAGTGGTCCCCGATGCCGGGCTTACCTCCAGCTGGGCTGGGCAGTGGTCCCCGATGCCGGGCTTACCTTCAGCTGGGCTGGGCAGTGGTCCCCGATGCCGGGTTACCTCCAGCTGGGCTGGGCAGTGGTCCCGTCGCCGACTTTAGCCAGGTCGCCCTCTAGTGGATTACCCTGTTACGGGACTGGGTAGTGAGGCACCCGTCGACTTTTCGGGTATCCCAGTAGTGGGAACCCGTTGACTTCCAGGGATCCTCCCGCGGGGCTGGGCAGGGGGTCGCCTGTCGACTTTGAGCAGATTTCTCGACTGCGGGGTAGTGATGAGATGTGATTGACGTTCCCCCATAACTCTCAAGTACGGGGAGCACTTTCCCCCACCGAGACTCGTCCTTGTGACGCGACCTAAAACCGTGCGGGCGAGTCAGTGCTGCCCAAAGCGGATAGTGTCGAGGTGTGGTGATTGAGCCCCTTGGCTTACGGTTCGGGGCAGACGTGCGGGATGCTGGGAATCGATGGTGTTACTTCTGGGACTGTTGGCTACTCTTTCTTGGGCTGAGCTATGGGACGGAGATCCCCTTACGAGTTTGTTCGGGCTTCTTGATAGAGCATACATATGTATATACCTTGTTTCCGGCACCCACTTCTTGGGTTTGGCTACTCTCCTTCCAGGAGAGGCGAAGACGCACGGGGTATGCCACGTGCTTTCCGTGTCTTGCTTCTCACGGTTGGACGAGTCTACTCTCCTACTATAGGTAGCGAAGACTCGACGAGAAGTTCATCTTCACACCGTTTCCAGCTCCTTGTGTTTGGATGAGTCTACCTTCTATCCTCTTGTTGGGTTGAGCTGGACTCTTTACTGCACCCTTGGTTGTACTCCTTCCTATTCCTTGTTCGCTCTACTGCTCACCCTTCGGTACCTCCTTTGTTGCTCCCTCGAGCCTTCGGGGTATCCTACTGAGTATTTTTATACTCACCCCTGCTTGGGCTTTGCCCACACTTGGTGTGCCCTTGCAGACGACGGACAGGTGGAGCGTGACTTCAGCGGAGCGTAGGAGCTTGGGAGCTTGGACCGCGTGCGGTGGTCGTGGCCGGGTTCCAGGTGGGAGACCCGTCAGCAGTTTCTTTTGTTTACCTGTTGCCGGGTTGTGGCACTTTTTGGTTGGGCGCGTGTTTTGCCCCTTTTCCTTTTAGTTTGTACTTTGTACTTGTAGAGGTCGATGCACTTTGTGGTATTTATATAGAAGTTTCCATTTCCTTTTCTTTGCTTGTCTTTACTTTTACTCTGCACTGTTGCATTGAGTTTGCTGCGTGTGTGTGTACAGGTGCTTAGGCAAAGGCCTCCCCGAGTTATTGTGCCTTCGGCGCTGGTCGCCAGCCCCTGGCCTATGGAGGCGGGCTTGGGGTAGTTGCGGCTCGAGCCCGGGTAGGGTCGGTTCGTGACAGCGCCAAACCGTGCGAAGGTTATTTGCGACGGTGGGATCCCACCATCGCAAATAGTTAAGTATTTGCGACGGGCCTCATCGCAAATAACCGGCGGCGCTTTATAGCTTTTTGCGACGGGATGTCGTCCCGTCGCAAAAGGTGTGTCGGCGAAGACTATTTGCGACGGGATACCCGTCGCAAATAATCCCGTTTCAAACAATCTAACCTATATATACCCCATCCATTTTCCCTCTCATTCCCCTCAAATTTTAGATCTTGTTTCTCTCTAAACTCGGATTTTAGAGAGAGACTTTTTTTAAGTTAATTTTTTTGTTCAGGAAGAAGTTGTGAAGCCGTCTACATCAATAGAAAATCAGTCTTAAAGGTATTTATGTTTTTTTTTTAAATTTATTATTTATTTCATTTTTTTATGTTAATTTTTTTATTGTTGATTAGTTGTAATTAAATTAAATTTAAATTGTTTTGTCATTAGTATTTATTTGTACTAATAAATTGAAATTTTTAGTATTAATTTTTAATAATTAGTAGTAATTATTAATTATTAACGATAATTAGTAATGTATATAATTAATTTGTAGTAATTAATAATAATTGGTAATAAATATCATTAAATAGTAATAAATAAGAATAATTAGTAATAATTAGGAATAATTAGTAATAATTTGGAATAATTAGGAATAAAGATTAATAATTAGTAATAATTAGTAATAATTAGGAATAATTAGAAATAATTAGAAATAATTAGCAATAATTATTAATAATTAGCAATAATTAGTAATAAATAGTAATAAACAGCAATAATTAATAATAATTAGTAATAAATTGTAATAATTAGTAATAAATTGTAATAATTAGTAATAAATTGTAATAATTAGTAATAAATTGTAATAATTAGTAATAAATTGTAATAATTAGTAATAAATTGTAATAATTAGTAATAAATACTAATAATTACTAATAATTACTAATAATTACTAATAATTACTAATAATTAGCAATAAATACTAATAATTAGGAATAATTAGCAATAATTAGAAATAAATAGCAATAAATACAAACAATTATCATTAATTAATAATAATTAGCAATAATTAGGAATAATTAGCAATAAATAACAATAATTAGCAATAAATAGCAATAATTAGTATTAAATAACAATAAATAGTGAAAAATAGGAATAATTAGTAATAAATAGGAATAATGAGTAATAATTAGGAATAATTAATAATAATTAGGAATACTTAATAATAATTAGGAATAATTAATAATAATTAGTAATAAATTGTAATGGTTAGTAATAAATTGTAATAATTAGTAATAAATTGTAATAATTAGTTATAAATACTAATAATTACTAATAATTACTAATAAATACTAACAATTAGCAATAATTAGCAATACTTAGGAATAATTATAAATAATTAGCAATAAATAGAAATAAATAGTAATAATTAGGAATAATTAAGAATAATTAGAAATAGTTATCAATAATTAGGAATAAATAGCAATAATTAGTAATAAATAGAAATAAATATTAATAAATAGGAATAATTAGTAATACTTAGGAATAATTAGTCATAATTGGGAATAATTACGAATAATTAAGAATAAATATTTATAATTAGTAATACTTACTAATAATTAGTAATAATTAGCAATAATTATAAATAATTTGCAATAATTAGAAATAATTAGCAATAATTAGTAATAATTAGCAATAATTAGTAATAATTGGTAATAATTAGCAATATTTAATAATAATTTGTAATAAACTGTAATAATTAGTAATAAATGGTAATAATTAGTAATAAATTGTAATAATTAGTAATAAATACTAATAATTAGTAATAAATACTAATAAATACTAATAATTAGCAATAAATACTAATAATTTGCATTAAATAACAATAATTATGAATAATTAGCAATAATTAGAAATAATTAGAAATAATTTAAAATAAATAGTAATAATTAGCAATAATTAGTAATAATTAGCAGTAATTAGAAATAATTAGCAATAATTAGCAATAATTAGCAATAATTAGCAATAATTAGCAATAATTAGCAGTAATTAGCAATACTTAGCAATAAGTAGCAATACTTAGTAATAATTAGCAATAATTAGCAATAATTAGCAATAATTAGTAATAAATAGCAATAATTTGTAATAAATAGCAATAAATATTAATAAATAGGAATAGTTAGTAATAATTAGGAATAATTAGTAATAATTAAGAATAATTAGTAATAATTTGGAATAATTAGTAATAATTAGGAATAAATACTAATAATTAGTAATATTTACTAATAATTAGGAATAAATACTAATAATTAGTAATAATTACCAATAATTAGTAATAATTAGCAATAATTAGGAATAATTAGAAATAATTAGGAATAATTAGGAATAATTAGTAATAATTAGCTATAATTAGAAACAATTACTAATAAATACTTATAATTAGTAATAAGTACTAATAAATACTAATGATTAGGAATAATTAGGAATAATTAGTAATAATTAAGAATAATTAGCAATAATTATCAATAATTAGAAATAATTAGCAATAAATAGGAATAAATTGTAATAATTAGCAATAATTAGGAATAATTAGGAATAATTTGAACTAATTAGCAATAATTAGAAATAAAAAGCAATAATTAGCAATAATTAGGAATAATTAGCAATAATTAGGAATAATTAGCAATAATTAGGAATAATTAGCAATAATTAGTAATAATTAGTAATAAACAGGAATAAATTGTAATAATTAGTAATAAATTGTAATAATTAGTAATAAATAGTAACAAATAGTAATAAATAGTAATAAATAGTAGTAAATAGTAATAAATAGTAATAAATAGTAATAAATAGTAATAAATAGTAATAAATAATAATAAATAGAAATACTTAGTAATAAATAGTAACAGTTAGTAATAAATAGTAATAGTTATTAATAAATATGAATAATTAGTTATAAATAAGAATAATTAGTAATAAATAAGAATAATTAGTAACAAATAGGAATAATTATCAATAAATAGTAATAAATAGTAATAATTAGTAATAGATAGTAATGATTAGTTAGGAAAAGTTAGAAAGAAATTTTAATAAATTTTAATAAATTCCAAGAACCTGGCATAATTTCTAGTGGATTGACGACAATCCTTTTACTCGATGACTTTTATCCTTTCAACTCTCACCGACTCAAAACAATATGAAAAATGTGATTATACAAAGGAATATTCAATCTTGTATACACGAGATTGGATCTGAATTCGTAGGATCATATTTTTTATAAT
This sequence comes from Viscum album, assembly GCA_963277665.1. Classification (NCBI taxonomy): domain Eukaryota; kingdom Viridiplantae; phylum Streptophyta; class Magnoliopsida; order Santalales; family Viscaceae; genus Viscum; species Viscum album. The sequence goes on from OY728128.1 coordinate 1,258,968,375, forward strand.
GTTTTCAGGTGGTGACAGTTGGAAGGAGACAATTCATCGACGAAAAGGGGGATCTTTTCTCCGACATCTCATTTACTTGCATCTTTCTCACAGTGAAATCAAAATGAAGAATCTGGTCGGAGATACGCATATTCATTCTCGTTCATACGAGAATGAATATGCATACCTCAGACCAGATTCTTCATTGTGATTTCAGTGTGAGAAAGATGCAAGATGAGACATCAGACAAAAGAGAAGCCGTCAATCCACTGAAAATTGTATCGCCTTTAATTAATGGTAATTATTAAGAAGTTGTTGTAATTATTTATCTTCTTTTTTAAGATAGTATTTTTATATTTTCAAATTATTCAAGAACAGTGATGATTTTATATTTTGTAGAAAAATATGGAACAAAGATGGTGACATCAGTCATTATTAGATGATTGTGCTTGGATAAATCAACATAGAAATCCTAATGGTTCTAGTTTAAATCCTATATATATTGAGGGTCTTGAGGCTTTCTTAGCATTTGCATCATCAAAACCAGAATATGTTTCAGAAGGAACAATTAAGTGTCCTTGTAAAAAATGTGCTCTGAGAATGTTTGACACATTTGAAAAGGTTGGGGAACATATCTTGTGGTTTGGCTTTCAACCAGATTATGTTTTTTGGTATTAACATGGTGAATGCAGTTCCAGAGAAGATACTAATAACTTGATTCCAGATCCATCACAGTTCCAAAATTTAGTACATGATGTTGCAGGTCCATCTGTTCAACAAACTGAAACTCACGATGATATTGATTTAACACCTGAGCTGGAACCATCCAAATTTTATGAGTTATTGAGGTTTGATAAGGATTCATTATATCCTAGTTGCAAGATAAGCAAATTAGAAGCGATTGCAAAATTTATGGCTTTTAAATCAGATAATGCAATGTCAAACAACTGTTTTGATCAGATATTTTCTTTGGTTAAAACACTGTTACATGAAGGAAATGTGTTGCCTACAAATTACTATGAGAGCAAGAGGTTGGTTCGTAATCTAGGCCTTAGTTATTGGAAGATTCATGCATGTTAAAATGATTGCATCTTATATTCTGGTGAAAATGAGTCATTGGATAGTTGTCCAACATGTGGAAAATCAAGGTATAAAGAAGCTCAACCAAGGAATTCTGGATCGATTCTTGTAAAATAGTTGATATGTTTCCCCATTACACCCAGGATGCAACATTTATTTATTTCTCATAACACAACGTCAATGATGTCATGGTAGAAAACCAATATTTCAATCGGTAAAAGCTTGAATCATCCATCTGATGGTGATTCATGGAAACATTTTGATCATCTGCATTCATCTTTTTCTTTAGAAGCTCGAAACGTGTGATTGGGTCTTTCTATTGATGATTTCTATCCATTTGGTTCTTATGGTAGTCAATATTAATGTTGGCTTGTCTTTATAACTCTGTAAAATCTACCTCCATGGATGTTGATGAAGGAGCTCTATATCATTTTGACCTTATTAATCCCAGGACATCTAAAAAAGAATATTTATGTTTATTTGAAACCATCTATTGATGAGTTAAATGCATTGTGGAGTAATGGTGTTAGTACATGTGATGTTGTTGTGAAACAAAATTTCACATTAAAATCTGAATTGATGTGGAAGAGTAGTGACTTTCTGGCATATGCCATGTAATCTAGATGAAGTACACATGGTCCGAAATAATGTCCTTACTGTATGAAAGGCAACAAAGCTTTTATTCTCATAAATGGAAAAAACCTTGCTATTTTGATTGTCATCGCAGATTTCTTCCAACCGATCATCCTTTTCGAAGGAAAAAAATCTCATTTCAGAAAAGGCACAATTGAAAGGGATGAACCTTCAAAAATGATCTCAGGTACAGAGTTAAAATTAGTTGTATTTTCATTACCTCCCATCAAATTTGGGACAATAGTAAACCAACAGAAAATTCATGGCTTTGGGAAAGAACATAATTTGATAAAACGAAGCATTTTTTGGGATCTCCTATATTGGTCTGATTTGTTGGTCCGCCACATATTTTATGTCATGCAAATTGAGAAGAACTATTTTGATAATTTATTTCATATAGTTTTGGATATACCAGGTAAGACCAAAGATACTGTAAAAGCACGATTACATCTTGCCCAAATTTGCAGGCGACTAGAACATGAACTATTTGAAAATGTCAGATCATAGAGGTTAATGAAGCCAAAAGCAGCTTATACACTATCCAAAGAGAGTCGTTTATTATTTTGTCAGTGGATTTCAGATTTAAGACTTCCAGATGGCTATGCTTCCAATTTGGGAAGATGTGTTAAGAATGATATTATTACTGGATTAAAATGTCATGATTGTTATGTTATAATGGAAAGACTTATGCTGATTGGATTCAAAGGTTTGTTGAATTCTATGATTTGGTATTCGATAACAGACATATCATATTTTTTTCGAGACATTTGTGTAGTGAAAACTGACTATGATGCGCTAAGAAAACTGGAAGAAGATGTTGCTGTAATTATATGTAAACTGGAAAAAATATTTCCACCTACTTTCTGTGAATCAATGGAACATCTGATATCACATTTTCCACATGAAGCTAGATGTGTAGGTCCATTACAGTTTCGATGGATGTACCCATTTGAGAGATGCATGTAAAAATTTATGAAAAAAGTATGTAATAAAGCATCTATTGAACGCTCAATTGCTGAAGCTTATTTGTAAGAGGAAATTACTTTTTTTTATGATCTCACTATTTTAAATCTGAATATCCCTTAAAACAAAACCGCATGTGATGGAACGAGGGAAATGATAATAATGAAATGGACAATAATTTATCAGTTTTTAATCATCCAAATCTTGGCTTCGGTGGAGTTCAAGAGTGATGGATTTCAGACGATGAACATCACAGAGCTCATACATATGTTCTTCTCAACTGTGAAGAAATGATAGCATTTATACTATGAGTGCTTCCATCACTTATTCTATAATTTCTGTTACAGTATGTAAACTTATTTTATTTGTAGGTTATATGATAATCATATCAAGAAACAAGTTCAACAAATTGCAACAGCTGCTCTTGAAGAATGCGAACAATTTTTTTTCTCTCAATGGTTTCAAAACCTGGTAACATAAATTAATAATGGTTTAATATCAATTTAGTTTACTATTTATTATATTGATAATTGTTTTAAAAATTTTCAGGTGTCTCAACATGCTGATAAAATTGATAAGTGACTGTGTATATTGAGTAAACCACCATCCGAAATGGTTAAATATTATAATGCATATGTGGTGAATGGTTTTCGATTTCATACATGTGCATATGGGGAATCAAAAAAACAATGAACAATAGAGATTTTTTGAGAGGATCACATAATAGAGAAACTGAAGTTGACTTTTACAGCATTCTGGATAAAATTATTGAGCTATGTTATCTTGGAAAAAATTATATAACGATGTTTAAATGTCGGCGGATGGATACTGAGAGAGGCTTGCATGTTCATCCGACTCATGGAATCATCGATATTAAATATAAATGTATTGTTGCAGAAAATGAACTATTTTTATTAGCTCAACATGAATATAAAATTTATTACGCAAATTACTATGCTACTTCAAGAGACCTGGGTGATTTGTGGAGCATAATAAAAATGAAATCTCTGGAAAATCAATTTACTCAAACTGAATGTGGTTCTGATTAAGTGGAAGAAATTGAAAATTTTCAAGAGTCTACTCAAAATCCATATTTTTCACAAAGAAATGTGAATATCGATGAGGACACCCCACAATTAAGGGTCCATGGTGAGAAATATGTTAATGATGTTACAAATGAAATTGAAATGACAAGTGATGATGAAATTGAAACTAATATGGATATTGATGATGCTGAGGAGGAATATGAATACATTGACATTGTTGGATATGAAGATGATGATGAAGGTGAACATTGGCATAGTTAAATGCTGGTTATGATCATAACTAATATATATATATATATATAATAGTTATTTTCAACTATCTGCTAACAATAATCATTTTGTGTTTTAGATGGACTCTGATCTATTGCGTGAGTTAGAGGAGGCTGAGCTACCTTTGGATGAGGGGGATGTGGGATCATCTGACCCTCAGCCTACTGGTGGTTCAGGAGGTACGCGGAGGGGGTGCGGTCTTGCGCGACTGATGATTCTTGACCCTACCCCCGAGTGACGTCCACGTCTTGGCTTAGATCCATGCACACAGAGGTATGGTAACCTATATATTTTAGTTATATTTAATTAATTTATTTATATATATACTAATTGTTTGATTATTTATTCTTTTTTCACAGTTTTTCACATGTAGCTGTTAGACAGGAGAGCCCTATCTTGCGCAATTAGTTTTCTCAGCCATGGACCACATGGGAACATATTCATGTTGATGTGTAGCTCGGCATGTACAATAATTGGCTGGTACGTAAATAAATAATATTTATTTTGAAATTTATTTTATTAATAACATGATATTATAAATTATTTTTAGGGTTTATGGTATCCCATCGATGATATCATGCGTGAAGATATCCATTCAGCATGGGAGGTGGCTATGCGTGATCATTTGCATCATTTTTTGCACAATTTTAGAAAGACGACCATTAAGAAAGTAGGAGTGACAGTATTTGATGAGTCATGTATAGCCCACTGACCAGAGTACATTTCATCTCAGGTTTGGGATGGATTATGTGCACACTGGTTGGGTGGTGGATTTCAGAGGAGGTCTTCATTGGGTCAGCAGAACCGGGGGAGACATGAGGTGACAAATCGAGATGGTAGACATACATTTAGTATGCATAAAGAGCATCTGGTAAGTAAATATTTTATATAACTTCAAATATAAACAGTTTATTTTATATTCATATAGGCAATCGAGCATACCGATATTACAAAGTATGATTTTTATCGAAGAATGTATAGTGATCCAGCCATCAGAGGGATTAGAGGTGATCACCAGCGTCAGATTGTGGTTAGTCTTATTTTTTTCAGTTTGAAAAATAAATACATATAATATTTTCACAATTTTAATTTTAAATTAGAATTGAAGGAGTCATATGAGGTTGTGACTTCTCAGACATTAGATGAGGGTCAGGATGAGGCAACTGATCAGACCAGTGCCCACTATTTCGACGAGGCAGCATGGATGCAGGCGACTCAGTATGGCTTTGAGAAGGGCTAAGTAGTTGGTATTGGATCTCATGTAACTCCTGGTACTTATTATGGTACTGCTGCAATGTCAGCGTCCAACTCGAGAGGAGCTCATGGAGATGCTTCATCTTCTGGCTCACAGTATCAGGAGCACTTCTGAGCTCATAATGACCTTATAGAGAGTTTGCAGAAGCAGCAAGAAGAGATGCGTCAACAGCAGTAGCAACACGAGGATGAGATGCGTCGATGGCAGTAGAAACAACAGCAGCATGAGGAGGAGATGTGTCGATGAAAGCAGCAACATCACGAGTAGATGGAGTACATGCGTCGTCTGACTCATAGTTTAGGGATGGAGTTTCCTCCACCAGCTCCTTCAGCTCCTCCACCTTCTCCAGGAGATGACCCCCAATGATTTTTTATGTCAAAAAAATTTGAATTTAAATTTGTTGTAATATGAACTATTTACAGTTTCTGTCTTTTATATCGGTGCGATTATTACATAAATTAATTTTTAATATTTTATGATTTGTTTTTTGTAAATATTGAGAATTTTAATATTTTTATTTTTTTTATTATTTTAATAATATTAATATTATTATTTCATTAATCATAATTTTATTAAATATATTTTTTCATTATTATATTTTTTAATATTTTTTTATTTTACTAATAATAATAATAATAATATTTTATGATTTTTTTATATATTTTTGTGAATATAGAGAATTTTAATATATATTTTTTTTATTTTAATAATATAAAAATAAAATTTTCAACAATCATAATAATATTTTATGATTTTTTATATTTTTTGTGAATCTTGAGAATTTTAATATTTTTTAATATTTTATTATTTTAATAATATTAAAATTAATTTTTCAATAATCATAATAATATTTTATGATTTTTTATATTTTTTTGTGAATATTGAGAATTTTAATATTTTAATATTTTTTATTTGAATAATATTAAAATTAATTTTTCAATAATCATAATTTTATTAAATTTATTTTTTTTAAAATTAATTTATTATTTGTGACGAGATCTATTGCGACGAGATCTCGTCACAAATAGTCAATATATTTTTTTTCTTAAAAAAGGTATTTGTGACGGGCCTGTCGCAAATAGTCTAATTTTTTTTTCAAAAAGCATTTGCGATGGGATTACGGGCCCGTCGCAAGAAGGTATTTGCGACGGGCCTGTCGCAAAAGGGATTATATATATAAAGTATATAATCGGAGACTTATTTGCGATGGTGAAGTTTCCCGTCTCAAAAATAATTATTTGTCATAGGCCCTTCGCAAATAATAGTTTTTGCGACGGCGTTTTCTGCAACGAGCTATTTGCGACGGACCCCCATCGCTAAAGCTTATTTGTGACGGGATCCCGTCCCAAATAACCCATTGCAAATACCATGAATTCTAGTAGTGTATATTGATAATATTGATCTATAGGAACCTGGAAATTTCTAGAAAATCCATCCGAGAAATAATAGTGTGTTTTCCCAGTAGTCTCTCAAGCATTTGATCAATAAATTGGAGGTGGAAATGGTCCTTGTGAGTGTATTGATTTAGTTTCCTATAACCAATACACACACGCCAACTATATTGTGTTCTCATTTGAACTAAATCCTCTCTCTCATTTCTAACAATAGTAACACCACTTTTCTTAGGAATAACCTGAATAGAAATCACCCACTGGGAATCTGAAATGGGATAAATTATACCTACCTTGAGAAAATTTTCAACTTATTTTTTAATAACTTTCAGAATATTTGGACTTAGTCTCCTTTGTGGATACCTCATAGGTTTATACCCATCCTCGAGAAGAATCCTATGAATGAAAATGGAATGGCTAATACCTGATATTCTAGCCAAGTTCCACCCTATTTCTTGAATGTTCTCCCCCAAAAAGATTTAATTTTTTTTCTTCATGTTTAAAAGGGAGATTGTTTGCAATTATAATAGGTAATATCTCACCACTCAACAATTATGAGTATTTGATATTTGGTGGAAATGGTATGAGTTCCAATGAAGGGGGGTGTAATATGGATGGATACATTAAAGGAACTTAAATATATGAACAATGAACATTAGTACCATAATAAACATCATCAAAATCAGATAATAATGCATAAAAATCATCAGCATACTCAACATACAAGTCATAATCAGAGTGAACATGATCAAAATCAGAATATAAATCCATTTCAAAATCAAATATAAAAGATTTTTTTTCCATTAGAAACAGGTGTGAAAGTGCTCTTAGACATTAAACTAGAACCAATTCCCATAATATCTCTCAGCATAGGATAATGAAATTCTTTGGGGTTTTTATTTGGTGGTTCCAAATGGGATACAACAAAAGAAGAATGGTTCTCTCAAGGGTAATTCATGGATTCCATAACATTAAATATCACAAATTCATCTCCAAACTCCATTTAAATTTTACCCTCATGGAAATTTATGATCATTTTTTTAGTTTTGAGGAAGGGCATACCTAAGATAATGGGATCATGAGAACTTAACTGATCATCCTCCATGTTAAGCACATATAAATATGTTGGAAAGATCATGTATCTTAATTGAACAAGTACATCCTCAAGGACTCCTACTAGATATGATATAGATCTATTCACCAAATTCACCACCACTCTTGTGAGATTTAACTCACCAACCTCTAAAGAAGAGAATACAGAGTGAGGAATCACATTTATAGAATTAGCTAAATCATATAAAACATTATAAAAGTGTAACTCCCCTATGGTGCATGGTGTGGTGAATGTCCCCAGATCCTTACACTTTGTTGGCATTGCAGGATTTGGTGTAATGAGTAATGACACATTACTTACAAGATTGATCATTTAATTTCCCATGACCCTCTTCGATTCATACAAAGTTATTTTATGAATTTGGCATACCTTGGTATTTTCTTAATTGATTCAATGAGGGGGATGTTTATCTCCAGATGCTTGAATGTGTCCAAACCCTCTTTTTTCAACACCTATTCAACCATATTTTTGGTTTGAAAAACTCTACTTGGAAAATGAATGAGTTTAATAGGAACATCATCAATAATTTTCATACATTTATCTTTCTCATTGGGTTTCTCATCAGTTGGAATGAAATGGGGCTTCTCTAGGGCTGAGGTGAATCCCAATGGAATGGTAGGTACAAATATATTAGTTATCTGCTTCCCACTTCTCAATGTGATGAAAATGACATTCCACTTGAGATTTGGAGTTGGTTAGGAAGTATGATTTCTAGAGTTCTTACTTATCAGTTCATGGAGGGAGGTGGAAATCTGTCTCATTTTCATCTTCAACTCTCTCAACTCTACATTGGCTCTTCAGCTCATTCTGTTGATTAAGAACAATTTGTTTCAAAAGATCACTAGTATTAGAATCTACCTTTGGTTGAGAATTATTTTATTTTTGACTTATTTATGATTGGGATTCAAATCTCATTTGGGGTTATTGGAAAACCTATTGTTAAGGTGGAGGCTGCTAGAAATTTTATTGAAAAGGGGGTCTTTTGTAAGAACCCAGTTCTTGATTTGAGGTACAATTTCTTTTTTCCCTTTTATTTTGAGTTGTTTTTGAGAAAACAAGGTAACTCTTAGAAAAATAATGAAATTAAGGGTTACACGCTATGTAATACTATGAACATGTAGTTTAGTATGACCATGTATGAATGGAATACATGGTGAGTGGGTATATCAACTAAATAGAGAGGAAAAACAAACTAAACATTGTGTAATTTTTAGTACGCACCATGTAGTCATGTCGGTAGGTCATGGAAAGTAAGTAGGTGGAAACAACCACCAAATGAAAATTTAAATGATAGAAATGTTGTGTAAAAGGACACACACACTGTTATTTTTTATTTTTTGGTTAAAACGGGTCGTAGCTTCTCCATTTCACAGAATGGAAAGAGGGCTCACCAGGTTGATGAACAAGATATACCGAAACTTCGATCCCTTCCCAATTGATCATATGGAATCCGTTTCAATCACCGTCAATATTGTTTGAACCCAATCAGTATGATATCAATTAATATTCAGAAATTCTTCCAAATTTATGTTCTCAAAGAAGTTATTTAAGGATGAGTGTTTATATTTATTTCATAGATCTACTTCATTATAGGTTGAATTGGAAGCTGAAACTGGATGAGGAGAGTCACATGAGCACTAGGTAGGTGGTCTTGTGCATTTCATTAAATGTTAGGTTGTTATATGTGCCATAGTGCCACACGCCCATGTTTAGGGCATCTCTTGGTTGAGTATTTGACCTGTATTAATACCTAATGACATTTAGGTGATTGAATGAATTAATTGAAGCATGTTTGAGTTTATTTTGTTTGACTAAGGGCCACCCCATGGGTGTGTTTTTCCTCAGATTACCATTGTTTAGTCGTTTTTCCTAGGATGCCTATGGGAATGCCTTTGTTTCCCTTTAAGGGTTTATTTAAAATGGAATTGGTTAATTAAATGTTTTCCATGCGAATATGTTTGTTAAATCTTTGTGATAGTTTAAGCCACATGTTTTTCTTGTTATATAAATTTTCCCATGTGATTTATTAAATTCTAAAGACATTTTATTGTTGAATTAGCATGTGTTTACTGATAAATGAAATGTTCCCATGTGATTTGATTATTGGAGACCATGTAATAGTGCAGATTATATGTGTTGTTATTATGTGAATTTCCCACATGAGATGTTATTTTGTTAACTATGTAATAGTGTAATTTACATGTGTTGTTTATTATGATGAAATGATGATACATCGGGCTTGACCCTGAAACATGATGAAATTATTAGACACCGGGCTTGACCCTGGAACATGCTGAAATTATTATACATCGAGCATGGCCCTAAAACATTCTTAAAATGCTTATACACTAGGTTTTACCTTGAAACATGATGAAATGATGATACACTGAGCTTGTCCCTGATTTTAATATGCTGAAATGCTTATACACTGGGCTTGGCCCTGAGAAATATTAAAATGGAATGAATTATGATGTGTCTTCCAAGACAAAGCACAATATTGGATTTAGTCTTTAGTTATTTTGTTTAGATAGCCTACAGAGGTATTTTTTGTGATTAATTTATATAGTGGATTGACATGCTAAGGATGGACCCTGAGACTTATATAATTTGATGAATTTTAATTGATTAAATGCTAGTGTATATAGGATTTTTTAATTTTGAATAATTTCTAGTTTATTGATTTTACTATTAGACACTGCTTATTACATATAGTCATTGACAGATTGAAACTGATCATTGGTGGTTTCCTGCTAGGATTTAGTATCACACCCTATTTGGGACATGTTTTGGGACAAATCATATTATATTCTTGTAGGTGTTGATAAGGGTAAGAACACTTCTACTGGTACTTGAATTGCTACGTAAGAGTAGGAGGGCATGAGACTAAGATGAGGCTTGCGATGCTTCTAAGTTTTATTTTGTATTTCTGTTCCTTGATACTTGTATTATATTTTAATGTAGCGTGGACTATTTTAGCTATTTTTTTAGAAATAACATGCTGCATCATCCTTTGTATGGAATAACTCTTAGTATTTATCTTATCACTCTTACACTATTTACTTTAGTTGTATGATGTTGACTGCTTCTGCTATTGTATATTATTTCTCTGCTGTGTTACACTTTTCCAATGAGGGCATAGTTTCCCCAAATATCACATCTTAGGCTCTTGAATCTAGTTGGAAGCCTCTGGCATTTGGGGAAATTCCCTTGAGGCCATGTGTCCAACCGGGTACGGGGCACCTTTTAGTGGCATCCGAATCCGAGATGTTATAAAGTGGTATAAAAGGTGTTTCTTTTCTTGTTTACTTTACTATTTGTTTAAGATATAAAGGATATGGAATTTGGTAATTAGCTGTGACTAAGAGTAGCTACCCCGTGTACATGGAAAATTCAAATTGCGTCGAATTAAATCGTTCTTTTGGATTTTGAGCTATTACATTTGTTTCGATTTCACCATTGGGTGACACACTTGTTTTGTGCTGCTAATATTGATGTTATTATGGTTCTATTTTGTTGATACCTGATGAGATGATGGTATTCCATATCATTCATCATATAAGGAATTTTTAGAGATCACATTCCATATATAATTTCCATGCCATTTAGGTAGAATTACTGATTGCATGATATTGTGACAGATTCCATGCTAGAAATGCATGTTGTTGTGATAGTACCTTGATAGATATGCCTACTATTTTGATAGGTGTATCAGTATGTGTTTTGGTTTGGATTGAATGGACAACAAACTTTGGTTCCTCAGGTGTATGGTCCCTCTTGGACTAGAATTTGGTAGATCATGATTCAAACTTTTTTATAGAATTGTTCAATGTTATGTTATGCATGGGTGAAAAATATTTATTCATGGACAATATGGCCCCACACGGATCGGAATTTGGAATACCATAGATTTATTTTGAAAATATAGGGGTTATGGGGAAGTTTTTGAGGCATATTATCTAGAATCCTAGACAACAAAACATGTGGTTCTATGAACACACACAATGTGTTCTTCCTACTTAGGGATGAAAGAATTTTATTGAGTACACAATGTGTACTCTGTGTACATGCTGTATAGTATCTGATCATGTAACTGGCCGTGTGGGAGGAAACATAGGTTGTTGAGTTTTTATTATAACATTATGTGTGCTTTTGGTAAACGCCATGTAGACTACCTAGGCAGAACCTGTGTGGACCTGGACGTGTGGGAGTACGTGGCCAGGAGGATAGTTCTGTATACACGGCCTGTGTGAGTGGAACACCTCATGTACCTAGGGTTGATACACGCCCAGGATGGTGGTAGAACACAACCATTTAAGAGTTAAAGTGTATATGATGTGTATTATGTTTACAAACAGTGTATCCCCTTTTGGAAAAACATTGAGGGTCTTTTCCTATTTCGTTTTGGAACTCTTGAACAGGAAAAACCATGAAAATAAGTTTAAACTAAGGTGTGTTCTTGACCTTGTAGAGTCATACTGCCACGACTACCATGAGATGTACATCAGGAGAGAAGCGATGATCATACTCTAGAGATGTTATGCCATGGGATACCAATGGATCCTCCTGTTTTTCCAGCTGCGGTACCAGCTGTTATACCCAACGCAGGTGTAGATGCACAATTCCATGAAGGTTTTGTGAGGTTCATAAAGACATTTCAGGGAGCACCACGGGCTTCCACATCTATGGTAGAGCTAACTCGTATATTCTAGTAGTATCATCCATATACGTTTTCATGGGATGGTAGACCACATGCTACAGAATCATGGATGGAATCAATGCTGACTATCTTCGGGCATCTAGAAACACCTCTTAAGAGGAGGGTCAAGCTTACAACATATATGTTGCATGATTCTTCCAATAGATGGTCGTATGTTATCACTTAGGCATGGATTCATCAGGATATGACATGAGAAGACTTTCAGACAACCTTCTATGATTATTATTTTCCTGAGATGCTAAGGGTCGACCGTGATTGTGAGTTCATGCACCTGGAGTAGCGAGCTAGGGCAGTTTGGCACCGAGATCTGGTACAATTTCTACTGGAAAGAATAAGTGTCGTTTGGAGTTTTATTGTGGTGATAGTAATAGATAGTACATATATTTTTATATCCAGGTGAGGTGCTACCAGTGCAGAAAGGTTGGGAATAATAAACCTTCGTGCTTGATGGACCCGGTCGAGTGCCAAGTTTTAAGCATTATGATCCATTTATAGAATTTTTGCAGGATGTTTCCTCCAACATCTATTGAGAGAGGTTCTAAAAAAACTCCACATTTAGGAGTGGGGTCAGCATATTCTCACTAGTCACAGAACTAGAATATGTTAGGACATTCAGGATGAGTGGGTGGTCATGGCAGTGGTAGCCAGACCCCAGGATCTTAGCGACAGCAGGGCGGGTCATCTCAGGGTAGCCAAGTAGTGTCTCAGGGCCATGATACATGTCAGAATTTTGTAGTGTAACAAACCCAATATAAGCAAGACCCCATACCTTCTACTATCAGAGGTACTATTCTAGTCACCTCTGTTTTATCTTCTGCACTTTTTGATACTAGTGCTACACATAGTTTTATATCTATGGCTATTATGGAAATACTTGGGCTCAATGTTTATACTTATTATGATGTTATGATTCTAGAAACTCCATTAGGGAATAGAATGGTAGGTGTTCATCAACACAAGGAGTTACCCCTTGAGATTGGTGGGCGCCACTTTCTATGGAACCTCTAAGTCTTAGAGATGACAGGCTTTGATGTCATTCTCAGAATGGACTAGTTGGTTTATTTTTGATTTGGTGATTTCTATCATAGTAGGGTGAGTTTCACATCACTAGAGGGTGGATAGTTTCTAAATAAGGGTAAATGAGATGTACAGGAGATCCGAGATGGACCTGAGCATCATGGGTTTCGTGGGATAATAGCCCAAATTGTGAATTTATATCTGGATGACTAGAAAACGTTTTAGACGAATTTCCATCCAGTTGTTGATCATTTCATGGAAATTTCCAGGATGACTTTTTAGGATTACCTACGGATAGAGAGGTGGAGTTCACAATACAGATACTACCAGGAGCTACACCGATATCCATTCCTCCTCATAGGATGGTTATGATAGAGTTTCAAGAGATCAAGAGGAAGTTGGACGATCTGGAAGCTAAGGGTTTTATCCAACCCAGTACTTCTCCCTAGGGTTCACCGGTCCTTATTGTGAAAAATGAAAACGTTACCCTTAGGCTATGTGTGGAATATTGGAAACTAAACTAGATGATGATTAAAAAGAAATATCCATTTCCATAGATAGATGACCTATTTGATCAGCATTGTAGAGCCTGAGTGTTCTCAAAGATTGACTTAAGTTCAGGATATCACCATGTATGTGTTCGACTAGAAGAAATACCTCATACAACCTTTCATAGAAGGTATAGTCTATATGATTACCTAGTTATGCCATTTGGTATCATGAACATGCCAACATTTTTCATGGAGCTAATGAACTGAGTGTTTCATCCTTACCTAGATTATTTTGTGGTGGTTTTCATGGGTGATATATTAGTGTATTCTCACAATCAACACGACCATTCCAAACACATTGAGATAATTTTGAATACACTGAGTGGGAATTAGTTACATGCTAAGCTTGAAAAATACCACTTATAGATGAATCAGATTCACTTCTTGGGTCACGTCATCTCAGAGAAAGGAGTATCAGTGGACCTAGAGAAGGTGAGAACAGTAGTTACCTAGGAGCATCCCATGAACGTTTTTGAGGTGTGGAGTTTCATGGGGATAGCTGGTTACTAAATGTGTTTTATACAGTACTTATCACACTTAGCAGTTCCATTGATGGGATTTACCAAGAAGAGTGTGCTGTTTGTGTGGTTAGATTCTTGTTACACAACCTTTTAGGAGTTGAAGGGGAGTTTGAATTCAGTGTCGATACTGATATTTTTAGAGTCAGTCTAGAGTTACACTCTGTACTATGATGCATCAATTATTGGGCTATGCGTAGTTCTTATGTAGGGGGATCGAGTTTTTGTGTACAGGTTTTGGCAGCTGAGGCCACATAAGAGGAATTACCAGATGCATGATCTCGAGTTAGCTGTAGTTGTTCATGATTTGCGCTGTTGGAGACATTATTTATTGGGATAGAATTTTGTGGTTTACATGGACCAAAAAAGTCTCAAATAAATTTCTAATTAGTGTGATTTTAATTTGAGATAGTGAAGGTGGGTGGAATACCTTCAGTCATTCGACTTTGAGATTTCCTATATGCCAAAGAAAGGTAATGTAGTGGCTGATGCACTGAGAAGGAGGACTCAGATATGGGTAGTAGTTTGGGAGGACAGTAGTGAGTGACAACTTATGGATTTGTTCTCTGAGATGCATTTACAGGTACATGAAAGTCAGGGACATACATAAATTTCATCTTTAGATGTGACTTAGACCCTCCAGGATAGAGTGAGGATGAGGCAACTATCAGATTCTAAAGGCCTAGTTCTATGAGAATCTATGGTAGGTGAGGAACATACTTCTGGATAGACGATAAGTGAGGATGAGGTTCTGTGTATCCATGGATGTGTGTGGGTCCTAGGGGATATACATGAGTATTTGATTTGGGATTTTCATTCTTTAGCTTTGGAAGTACATCCTAGAGTCACCAAGATGTACTATGACTTGCACCATCAGTACTGGTGGTCGAGTATGAAGTGAGAAGTAGCTGGTTTTGGTTATGAGGTGTTCCACCTATCAGTAGGTGAAGGAGGAACACCAGGGATTGATTAGGCTTTTACAGTAGTTACCTATTCTAGAGTGAAAATATGATGATGTCGCGATTGATTTTGTGACGGGGTTATCTAGGTCACCTAGAGGCAATGATGCTGTGTGGGTTGTTATTGGCAATATTACAAAGGTCGCTCACTTCTTTCTAATCAAGGAAACCTTCAATGTTGATGAGCTCATAAATATGTATATCTGAGAGGTGGTATGACTTCATGGGGTCCCTCGTTCTATCGTTTCAGATAGGGATGCTCTATTTATGTCTCGTTTCTGGAAGAGTTTTTAGAGGGATCTGAGTAAACAGGTGATTTTGAGCACATCATACCACCCTGAGACCGATGCCCTGTCAGAGTGTACGATACATGTTCTAGAGGACATGTTTTTTGAATGTTTCCAATATTTTGGGGGCTCTTAATAGAATCATATTCCCCTAGTTTAGTTCATCTACAATAATAGTTTCTATGAAACTATATAGATGGCACCTTATGAGGATATATATGGTAGGCCATGTCATTATCCTCTATACCTATTAGAGGTATGTGAGTTAGCCTTATTGGGACCACGTATCATGCATGAGACTTCTGAGTAGGTCTAATTGATTTAGAAAAAATGTCTACTGCACAGTCTTGTCAAAAATATTATGCCAGTCGTTGCAGACAACATTTAATGTTTGGGGTCGGGGATCGAGTTTTCTTACGTGTTTCATCGAGGTTAGGAAATAAGGGAATTATAATACATGATAAAATTTCACCTAGATATGTTAGAGCATTTGAGATCCTGGAGAGAGTCGGGCTGGTTTCATATCAGTTTTAGTTACCTCAGATGTACCGAGCCATGCACGACGTCTTCTACGTATCTCAGATGTGCCGCTATCACTCAGACCCATATCACATTTTTCATCCTGAGGAGGAAGAGCTTTAAGTCAATGCATCCTTTTAGGAGCATCCAATTTGTATAGTTGATAGGATCATAAAGGTCCTACGAGGCCAGTCAGTTCCTCTAGTATGGGTGCTATGACAGCACGACCGAGTGTAAGATGATACTTGGGAGAAGGAGGATAACATACAAGCTCAATGGGAAAAGTTATTCTCAGATATTCCTTCACCAACCTTGGAAGGGAAATTCATGGATGAATTTCTTTAAGTGGGAAGTTTGTAAGAACTCGGTTATTTCTTTGAGGTATAGTTTATTCTTTTCCTTTTTATTTGATTTGTTTTTGAGAAAACAAGGGAAATATGGGAAAAATACTAGAATCAGTGGTTATATGTTGTGTAGTACTATGAAAACACTATGTAGTATGGCTGTGCATGAAGGGAATACATGACGTGTGGGAATTTTACCAATAAAGAGATGAAAAAACAACTACACATCGTGTACTTCCTAGTACACCATGTGCAGTCATGTCGGCAGGTCCTGGAATGTAAGTCAACAAAAATAACCACTAAATGAACAATTAAATGATAGACATGCCATGTATAAGGAATTACACTCCTTTTATTTGTGTTTTTTGGTTGAAAAGGGTCGTAGCCTCTCCATTTCACAGAATGGATAGAGGGATCACCGGGTTGATGAACAAGCAGTGCCAGAACATTGATCCCTTCCTGGTTGATCATCCAAACTCCATTTTGATTGCCACCAGTCATGTTTAAACCCAATCAGAAAGCTCTCGATTAATCTTGATCTATTATTACTAATTTCTATTATCAAATAGGTTATTTAATGATTATATTTTATCTTTGTTTTTTAGATATACTTTATCCTATCCTCAATTGGAAGCTGACGCTGGACAAGGAGAGTCACATGAGGACTAGGTAGGTGGTGTTGTGCCTTTCGTTAAATGTTAAGATTTTATATGTGCCATAGTGCCATGAACCCATGTTTATGGTGTATCTTGGTTGATTATTTGACCTATGTTAATAGATAATGACATTTAGGTGATTGAATGAATTAATTGAAGCATGTTTGAGCTTATTTGGTTTGATTAAGGGCCACCCTATGGGTGTGTTTTCCCTCAAATGACCAATGTTTAGCTGTTTGGCCTAGGATGCCAATGAGCATGCCTTTATATCCCTTCAAGGGATTATTTGAAATGAAATTGGTTAATTAAATGTTTTCAATGTGAATATGTTTGTTAAATCTTTGTGATAGTTTAATTAACCTATTATTCTTGTTATATAAATTTTCCAATGTGAGTTATTAAATGCTAAATCCATGCCATAGATTAATTAGCGTGTGTTTCTTAATAAATGAAATGTTCCCACATGAGTTGATTATTGGAAAACATGTAATAGTTTATATTACATGTGTTGTTATTATGTAAATTTCCCATGTGAGATGTTATTTTGTTAACCACGTAATAGTGTAATTTACAAGTGTTGTTTACTATACTAAAATGATGATACACTAGGCTTAACCCTAAAACATGATAAAATGATTATACACTAGGCTTGACCCTAGAACATGCTGAAATTCTTATAAACTAGGCTTGTCCCTGAAACATGATGAAATTCTTATACCCTATGTTTTTCCTTGACACATGCTGAAATTCTAATACACAGGGTTTATCCCAGATTTTAATATGTTGAAATGATTATACACCGGGCTTGGACCTAAGAAATATTGAAATAGAATGACTTATGACATGTATTCCAATACAAAGAACAGTCTTGGATTCAGTCTTTACTTCTTTTGTTTAGATAGCTTGTTAAGGTATCTATTGTGCTTACTTTATATAAGAGATTGACGGGCTTATGCCAGACCCAGAGACTTATATAATTCAATGAATTTTATTTGATTGAATAACATAAAATGAATGTAAATGAACGTTAGTGCATGTTGCATTGTTTGATTTTGAGTACTTCTTAGTTTATTGCTTTTAATATTAGATAATTCTTATTATATATAATCAAAGACATATTGGAACCGATCTTTGGTCGTTTCCTACTAGTATTTAGACTCACACCATATTTGGGATATGTTTTGGGCCCAAGAAGATTATATTGTTGCAGGTTTTAATAAGGGGAATCACCCTTATACTAGTACTTGACTTTATTTTTAGGATTAAGAGAACATGGGACCAAGATAAGGCTTGTGATGCTTCTGTGTTTTCTTTTTTATTTATGTTCCTTGATACTTTTATTACATCTGAATACAGTGTAACATGTTTTGGCTATTTTCATAGAAATAACATTCTCCATCATCCTTTTTATGGAATAAAGATTAGTATTTATCTTATCACTCTTACACTATTTACTTTAGTTGTATTTTGCTTAATACTTTTTCTATTGTATATTATTGCTCCATTGTGTTACACTCTGCCAATGAGGGAATAGTTTCCACATTTTCTCATATTAATCCCTTGCTTCTAGTCAATAGCCTCAAGAATTTGGGGAAATGCGCTTGAGGAAATATAGAAAACTGTGTATAAGGAACCTTTTAGTGGCATATGAATCCGGGACGTTACACCTTTTTTTGTTATCCAAATCCATACCCCATGTCCAATTGATCCTTACTCCCTTGGTTGTATGTTGGTGAAAATAAAATGTACTTCTTCTAGGGATGTGGTTATCATATCTTCTAATATGGTCTCCCAAGGAATATGGAAGCGCAATCATCTATCTCCTGCAACTGGGAGAAACCGTTAGTTGGGTGGTCTGTTTTAGTGTAAATGACATAAGGCCTCGTAGGAGTGGGTTGGGATGTATTTTGATCCAAAGCAATCTACCTCACCATAGTAGTCAATTATTTCAACTTGGTATCAAATAAATGACTTTCCAGAGAAGATGAACTTACCTGATGTACTCCCCTGACATGTGGCGTACATTGATTTCCAAATTATTGGGAGTTTTGTACCATATCATTGATCAATGCACATGAAGATACTGGTGTTTTTTCCACAAATTCTCTTCCATCCATGGAATCCACCATGTTACTCTCCATAGGTGTGAGTCTTTCCTAGAAGTATTGGATGAGGAGTTGATCACTGATTTGGTGATGTGGACAGCTTGCACCCAACTTCTTGAATTTATCCAAATAATCATATATTCACTCCTATTATGCTTTCTTGATCCATGAGATATCCTTACAAATGGAAGTTGTCTGTGATGATGGAAAAAATATCTGTAAGGAAATTTGTTTCAAATCATTCCAAAATGTTACATCTTTAGGTTGTAAATAATACATCCAATCCTTTGGAGCTCTATCAACTAAAAATGATAATGCTATTAGTTTTATTTGATCTTCAAAGATATTTATTTTTTTAAGGGTTGAGTAAACAACATTAAATTATTTTAAATGTTTGTTTAGATCCTCACCAGATAATCCATGAAATTTTGGTAGTATGGGAATTAACCCTAATTTCAGTTCAAATTCCAATTCAAGATTTGGGTATGCAATACAATTTGGTTGATAGTTAATATCTGGTGATACCAATTCTCAAATAGTTCTATTAAGTTCATTATTATTATTTTCAGACATTGTTTCTTGTTTTAGGTTGGATTTTTAAGTGTTTCCAATTTCAATGTTCTTATAGTGGAGGAATTCCTTAGTTGGGTAAATGTCGACACTTCCCGTAGACCAAGATTATCTGATTCGAGCCCTAAGGCTGCTTTAAATCTTAGGGTATAGATAAAAGAGATCCTCAGAATAGGATCATGTAATAAATCACAGAAATTTACAAAATTAGACCATAATATCATGATAATAAGTTTCAATTGATGATCTAATAGAGACAAAAATAGAGAGGAAAATGAAATAGAGAAAAAAAATTGAGAAAGGGGAAAGAAGAAGGAAGAATGAAAATAAAAAAAAAGACAAATTAAAAGTAAAAAAATACAAATAATTAGTTGAATAAAATATTATCCTCCCCATAAAATATGATAATATTTAAGGAACTATTATGGGCACTCTCAAATGATGTTTGATTTCGGGTTATTTAGGTGCAATAGAGTGGCTGACCAAGGTCTTCTCTCAATGGAGAAAGTAATTTAGAACAACATATTAAAGGTACTTTGAAAAAAAATGATAGAAGAAATAAAAACTACATAAAATTATGGTGGTGGGGTGGGATATATTTATAAATATATAAGAAGTATAATAGAATAAGACTGTATTTGTTTTTTGTTTCTTTATTTTAAATGTGATTGAGAAAACGAAACAAAAGATATTTAAAAAAAAACAATATTTAAAAGGTGTAATCGATATAAATATACTTATTAATTCACTTATTAATAAATATAATTTTAATTAACATACACTTAATTATTATCCAATAAATTTTTAACCCTGAAACCCTACGGAAGTTAACTCAAACACAAAAATGAAATAAATTTAACCCTAGAAAAGAATCAAAACATTCAATCGTAACACCCTACTTTGATTGTCGTTATAAGGATAGATTATGGTTAGTTGTGAATTAGGGAAAATATAAAATCTGAAAATAATGATTAATTTATTTTAGGTATTATATTTGAACTCTAAAAATTGATCTTGGGTGGTTTTGTATTTCTGATTAAGATCGCACTGTCACAATTCACACAATACTCGACCTGGCGGGTTTTGTGTTAGTTGTTCAATTGGTTTATTAGTTTAATTTAAATTTTAAAAAATAAATTAATAGATCATATTAAGTTAATTATAGTATCTCATTTAGTCAAAATAAATAAATTAACAAGTTAATAGGTATATCAATTACTAAACAGAACTACTCTTCCATGGGCGGTGTAGTCATCGTAGAAACGTATTGCATGTGCAAAGGTTTAGAAAGGGTATAAACCAATATCATTTATAATCTTGGTTTAATTACCAAATAGAATGAGTAAAGGATAATATATCTGAAAAAATAAAAATAAAATAGAAGAATATATCATAAATATAATAGGAACTTAGATATTTTTTACACAAACACAAATATTACAACATGAGATGGAGATGAAGGATTAAATGAAGTGATCCTTGATTCAAGATATCCCCCTATGTGTATAGGGAGTTACAGAACCTCAAATGTGATTAGAGTAATCCTCTATAACTCCAAAATGGAAGCAATTCATTCCTTGGTAGAACATGCAAATGTGGTGCCCAAGGTGACAATTTATAACCAAAATGAGAAGTGGTTTTGGGAACCCAGATTTATAGATAACAATTATGTCTCAGTTTTGGGTTGGTAAATTACATTATATTGACTTATAAAAAATAGAAAAATTGTATCTAGGAACCCTGGATGTATTCATGTCAAATTCAGAGGCCAATGGAGGATTATTGAGCGAGATATGGCCAAAATAGAGAACCAAATCTTTGACTTCATACAGATTTGGTCCCCTGGACAGATAAGTTAAGATGCTACCACATATGGATGAATTTTGATATGGTTTCTTGAGATTATTTGTATCCCAATTAATTTTGGATCATTAAAAAAACTATCATCTCATTTGGATGCACTTATTTCACTTAATTTTCAAAACAGTGGACAAATATCCTTGGGATTCCATGCAGTTTGGTCCATTTTCCTTCAGGATCATCTCCGACCCTCCAAATCACCTCCTCCTACAATGAAATCATCAAAATAAGTAAAATTTACCTTTTTAATAATGATTAAAATTTAATAATTGATTCAAATGGTATGTTCAATTTGATATAATTTTTATAATTTTAAATACAAAACAAGCTAAAAAAGTGATGTGAGGGTGAAATAAAGTAGTGAATCGTGATAAAATAACCCACCCAAATCACTTCTAAAACTCTATAATCTCATACTATAAGCCTTAATTTTGAAATATATTAAACCTAGTAAGGATTTGGCTTAAAAATATTGAATATACTTGAAGAATAGGTAACATTATTCAACGAGTGTTTTTTTATTTTATTTCTTCCTTCAACTCGTTCAATTCTTATTAAAACATGATGATATAATAAAATAAATATATTAAATATAATTATATGTTTTTATGTTAAGTGTATGACCTAAAACCACCACTATTTCCATAAAATGGTTTATTAAGTCATCATTCAAGTGCACTGCAGACTACCACAACACGAACCAATTTCATTCGTTCTTCCATTACCACCACTCATGGTTGGGTATGATGATGGATATAAAGTATATATATTATATTTATATCAAAATTATATATATGGACTAATTATATCATATATACCTTTTTTAATTCATATTCTGTAGGATATACGATAATGTTTCTCGTGTGTACGATAGACTACCACCTCACAAAGGGATGTGAATCATCTTTCCCTAATGATTTACATGGAAGGTTATTAGTATAAATTTAATGAATAAATGTTATATAAATTACATATTTATTATATTCATGTTATATTTATCATTATAAAAAAAATAATATATCATTTTATTTCTCACACTAGAAAATGATAACATCATTTGTGTATGTGTGGACTACCGCCTTCACGAAGCGATGTGACTCTATTTTTATCCCCACACCATATGGATGTTATATGTAAGAATATTTAAATAAATTAAATTTTATTTATGATATTATGATCATTACAGAAAAATAAAAAATTACTTACCTCCTTTCTATAATGATCTTTTAAAAATGAAAATGTTACTCATGCATACACATGACCTACCATCTCCAGGATCATAACGTACTTAATTTCTAAAAAACATATTTGATGATTAGTTTTACAAGTATAATTTGAATATAAATATTATAATTATGACCTAATTATTATTCTATAGGTTATGGAAGTATATAATATTCACAATAACTAGAATTTTCATAACAAATCATAAATGAGAAAATAAGGCGACTGGCACCCAAATCAATTGAAATAATAAAATATTATTAATAAAGAGATGGTAAAATGTTAAAATAGGATAATATATGATATTATAAATATTATTATAATTATATTATAAATTAATGAATTTATTAAAACCATTATACATGATTTTATGGAATTTTCAACTAAAGAAACGTGTGTGGTAAGGTACTTCGTCTCAATTTTCCTTCATTAAAGATTATTGTAATGTTATGAACCTAATTCACTTTATATGGTGTATATACTACCCATTTGAAATGTAATATCATGTTTTATTAATAATTAATTATATTTTAAGTTTCTATTTGAATTATTTCAACTATTGGTATTTGACTTGAAAATTACCAAGTTGTGTACAATCTCACATTTCTTTTGTGATTATTAACTTTATCTTAAAAAATAAATTTTTATGATAATTTCTCATTAATAATTAAATTTATATTAAATATTCATTTTATTTTTTATGGATAATATTATTTTGTAAACCGTGTACCATTTTTACATGTGGTGTTTACTTTTAAATTTATTTGATTAACTGGAAAAATATTGATAAATATGTATCTTTTAATCAATACAAATATTTGATGATAAGGAATATTGATTCATGAATTAAATTTATTATTCAGTATATGAGGAATTATTTTGACCTATAGTGATGGGTGGGGATTGTTATAATATATCCCCTTTATGCATCAGTAGGTCTCAAGAGACAAATCAAGTGGATAAATTAAGTTGGTTTCTACCTATAGTTTTTAAACTATCTTGTGATAGGTATGGATAGTATAAGTATCATGATTTTTGAGATCATGTAATCTAGTAATTAATTATTTCATTCACTAATAATTCATTTATTATTATCGATGAGATTCTCATAATGATATTATATTTGGATGCATTTTATTATGAGTTTATTGATTAAATGACATGAGTTTTCAGTTATTTACCTTGCCTTATGGATTATTCCTTATCCATTACTGAATTAAAATTATTTAAATTGAATGTGTTTTAAATTTTTTTCCTTTCCATATTGATTATTATTTATTGATCCATGATAGTTTTCACTATATTTAACTTTTACTGATCATTTGAGCTCATCCTTATTTTTTTCCTTTACCTAGGATATGAAGAAGAGATCTCTGAATGATTTTTCATGGATATAATTTTTTTTCTATTATTATGAATTATGTTTTATTTTATTTTAACAATGTAAAATGAGTATCATATATATATTTGGTACACCAAAACTACTAAAATGATTAGTCCTCCAGGGCACGAACCATTTTATCTATGCCAACATAATAAATTAGGGCACCGACACCTTGCTAGTGGGGTCAAGGTTATTACAAAAAATAGTTATATTTTTTAGTTTATATGGTCAAAATAATCTTAGGTTTAAATTTTTAGATTTTTCTAAGATTTTTTTGGGTGAATAGTGAT
Source organism: Viscum album (assembly GCA_963277665.1). Classification (NCBI taxonomy): domain Eukaryota; kingdom Viridiplantae; phylum Streptophyta; class Magnoliopsida; order Santalales; family Viscaceae; genus Viscum; species Viscum album. The sequence goes on from OY728128.1 coordinate 1,258,993,107, forward strand.
AAATACAATTTTATAAAATACTGTCACTTTTATGGAATCATCATGATATATGAATAAATTTAATATTTCTAAAAACCTTTTATAGAAAAAATATATATTTAATAATTAAAATAAATTATTTAAAAATATCAAGTTGAATTAAAAAACCCATGTTTGACATTTTAAAACCAAAGTGAAATTTTATTATAAAAAAATAATTATTTGTGATTCTTTTCATTAGTTAAGAAATTACAAGATTACATTATTTTATGTGTTGGTTTTAAAGTCACATAAAACCATTTTTTACTATTAAACCAATAATTTTAATGATAATCAATTGTCTACATGATTTTGGTGTAAAATAAATTTTATACTTACAAAAGATTCTTTTCTAAAAAAATAAATTTTCATTGAATTTTCCATAGTTATATTAAAATTTATTTTTACCACCTCTAGAAATTGGATCTTGTAAAATGTATTCTATATTTGGAATAATCATATTCAAATTATTTAATAATTTATAATTAAATTTTTAATCAAAATGAATTGTTACCATGGTAAAATCTGGTCAGTAAGGTAAGGGTTAAAATGTATAATGAGAGGTTTGAACTAAGAGATAATTCTTTCAATATAACTAAAACTTTTCTAAATTTGATTGCATGATCATATTTAGACCCTCCCCACCTAATATTTTAATTTTTCCTTATTTGGTGATAATTTAAAATGGTGCCACTCCCATCACTTATAAAAGAAAACCTCATCTCTCCACTTACCCACACACTTTGAGAAAATCATATCGACCAATATCTACCCGAATTACTTCCCAAATCACATAACGACATCCTATAGTGTTGTAACCAAGGATGTTATTTATTGGAAATGGAGTATGGTTTGTGTTTTTGTAAATCATCACATAAAATATTAGAGAGTTTCCAAGGAAAAGGTTACTATAGTTCATGATCACAACAGTTTTGAAGGTGGCATTGTTTCATAGTTTTTTCCCAATTATTGGGGTTGAAAATTTTGAGGAAGAGGTGAGAATCATGAAAGGTAATGTTCTGAAATAAATATTTCATAAATATAGTAAAGTCATGGGTTTCACAAAGCCTAAGATTATGAACGAGAAGATGATAAGAATCAAAAGCAGAGACAATGTTTCTACATGATTACGAGAAGAGAAGAATCATGATTTTGTGATGTTTTGACGGAAGGATACATGACTACGATGAGCATCTCAAATAGTAAATTTCATTATATAATCGAAAAGGGTGGAGATCCATGAATATGTTTTTAACCAATCCAAAAAATGTGCTGCAGGTGGTGGAGCTTCGTGAATGACTGAGCCTATAAATAAGAGGCTACCCCTCTTCACTCGACATGAATGCATCGAAGGAAAATCTGAAACCATTCATATTTCATTAAGCTCGAGGAGCTCCATGAAACTAACATTCTATGTGAGCCTGAGTATCATGAAAATACTTGTTGAGTCTTAACTGATGCCAATGATTTTGGTTAATGAGTACTTCTTGATGATGGGGTATACCACGTTGACTCATTGAGCTTCACGAATGTGTTTTGTTTTGCGATGGTATGGGTGATTTAATAATATAGTTTGTTCCATGAAGGCATGATAGCTTTGTGAAATTAGTTTCGTCTTTGGAGGAAGGGATTTTCTCGAATTTAGTGAGCTTCACGAAGGAGCTTTGTGAAAGGCAGTTTTGAATATAAGTTTTTAAGTGGACAGGGCTTTCAAAGTGCATCAACTCAGGTATATGGTGTAATAAGAGTCTCATGCTAAGTCAGGAACAAAAAATTTAATGTAAAAACATTGAAAGAACATTCAAGTTAATAAAATAAGTTATAATTATCTCAAATTATTGATCTATGATGGAGTCGATAAAAGTGTCCTGATAGACGTAGTGATCTATCCCTAAAACCATGTAATGGAAGTGTGCCTGGCATAGATTGACTATGGCCGAAATTTTATATTCCAAAACTAGTGAATATTAGTAGATTTACCTATTATTGAAACAATTTTTGTGCATGATTCTTGAGCTATCAATTAGTGTCGAACAAAGTAAATGTGCTGTGTTGTTACTCTACATGTGAATTTTTGATTGATTATTGAATTAGTCATACAGGTTTAATAAGTTCCTACCAACTTGGGAACAATATATATCACTTTATAAGACAAATTTGATACCTTGATTCCCCCCTACCCTCTCAAATAACTCTGGGGTCCTACATATAGGTATTTATTTCACCAAAATACCAAACCAATAAGGATTAAGGAGAGATCCAAAGGAAGATACCCAAGGAAGAGGTAACTGACTTAACCGATTTCTTTTAATGTTTTTTTCTTATAACACCTAAAAATATTATTAAGCATAATATAATAATGAAATAATTATCATTATACTACTTAAGTTTTATTTTTTTATGTATCAACCATCATTTATTACCTTTTCATCCAATGGAAAATGAGAATTCCATTTGTACGCACCTGCAAACTACCACCTCCATGAACCGACATATTTCATTTTTCATTACCTCCATACATGGATGGTTATATAGATGGAATTAATGAAAAAATATGATATTTATAGAATAATTAAAATTATAAAAATATAAATCATTATCTAACTTCATTTCTTTTTATCTGTTGAAAAATGAAAATGCCACGCATAGGTTTGTGCGGACTACAACCTCCATGGAAGACCTATTTCATTTTCTATAACCACCATACATAGATTATTTTAAAATTGTATTTAATTTATATATATATATATTAAATTTTTTATTTGGTGAAACCATGAAAAAGGTACAAAGATCAGAAAATCAAAAGATGTATGAAAAACCAAATAGCTGACACCTAAATAATTGATTTCATCAAAGAATTATGAGTAAATGTGTAAAAAAAGTTATGAATGAATGATAAATAGTAAAAAGATATAAATATTTTTTTTGATATTGATGTATAATAATTATAAATTTATTATATAGATTATTATATCATGTCTAATCAAGTTTAAGTCCAAAGTAAAGATTTATTTTATAGACTCATTTTTATTCGGGATTTTTTATGTTTAAATTTTGATTGGGGAAATTATATGATATTACTCATATAAACCCCATATATTTTATTATACTTTTTTATCATTAAGGATTTAAATTCTTATTTTTATTTCCACTCCCTCTGTTTTAAAAATCAATTGTAAATAAATCTTATAAGAGAATCCGGGATTATCTCTTCTTTTTGGTCAAAAATATTTTTGTTCGATATCCATGTAACTTAAATTATTTCCATAATTATCTTATATAAAATATAGTGGTTTTAAGATCATTTTTTACTACATTTTATTTTTTTTAAAAAAGTTTAAAAAGTAACATTTTTTAATGTTTTCCTTATATGTCACTTTTGAGTTCTTTTATAGATATGTGAAGAGAAGTTTTTTTATTATTAGCACTCAACTACATTTTCCGACAATAATGGCCATTATTCATTATTAATCTTGCATTACAAGTTTACATGGGTTTTAAAATAAAATAATACCCTCATTATTCAGTAAATTTTTATTTTTTTTGGAAAAAATTCCTAAATAAAAAGGACATTTCTTTAAATTTTCAAAGAAACATTCTAATGAATTTATAAAGGTATTTTTCTTATATGTCTCCATCAATTAATGTTTCTTATGCTCTTATAGGTAATTTTTCTAATTATAATTCCTAAACTCTTTTTATGGATGGATTATTATCATGTTTTCCATTCGCTGATTGGGGAAAAGATTGACATTTCATATATTAGTTTTCCAAATACAGATGTTTATTACTTAGTCATGTCAATTAAATATTGTATTTATTATCTATTACCTTCATGTGATAAATGAATTAGAAAAATTAAGTGATGGTTGTGTCCCAAAATATCCCCTTGATACATTAGTATGTATCATGAGACAAACTAACTTGGTTATTTAATAAATGCCTTAACTATTTATGTATGGTGTGTTGGTATGAGGCCTTTATGGTAAGATTATGTTTCCCAAAATTATATATTCTATCACTATGAAACCCGTTATTGTTATCCATGTGACTATTTGTGTTCCTATGTCATCCATGGATATATTTCTCTTTCATGATATTAGTTATATGTCATATTTTATAACTATTTATCTCTTCCATATTATTTATTCCATATTTATTCTATGATAGATTCCTCTATATGTTTTTTTTCTAAGAGTCCAAGATCACCATTTTTTTATTATCCCTAGGGTATCCAGAAGTGAAATTTGAATTATTTGGTATATTCTATAAGAAATAATAAAGTTCTCACTATAATTTTAAGTTTTATTTTATATTTTAAAATATAATATGATAATTGTGTTTGTATCTAGTATCTAAAGGATACTAGACTATTCAATCCTATGGGATGCGATATCTTATATCATGTACTAATGTAACATAGTAAACACCAAATCTATTATACTAGAGACAGGGTTTTATAGTTGGTATTAGAGTAATTTTAGTAGAGATCTTAGGAATTATATCTAAAAGAACATATTATAATGTAGAAAGAACATTATGATAAGATTTTAAGATATTCAATAAACTATACTATAATATTTTACTTATATATGAATTATAATATATGAATCAACATTAATAATTTTTTAATCTAATATAGTGTAAGTCATTATTTTTAAATAGTTGTTAGTGGAAGGAATAAAAACTATATCAACACCTGAAACTTATATAAGGATTTATCTGATGAGTTATTAAATGAAGAAAATAAGGTCAGTGATGGAGATAAGAAGATTATAACTATATTAGTGAAGTTGAATCATGTCATCAATAATAGCCTTTACCATATAGAACATCCTACAAATCCTCAACATGGTGCAACAATATTGGACCACATCAAATGACAACATCCTTTATCATTTAAAGAGACTACTAATCTATTAGTAGCTAAACAATTGATCAAGCCCCTAGTGATGATATTTGTTGATTTTCAAAGTAGTTAAATGGAACAATTTATTATGGTTGTTTATCATCTAAAGGGATATTCTGATTAATAGGGGTCATTTATTTGATACACTAAAGAGGTTAAGGAGATAGATATCATGGAGTAGAAGAATTTTGAGGAGATATTATTCAAAAAACACTTTCCTCATGAGAAAACAGTTGATAGGGAAGGGAAATTACTCAACTTAATTCAAATTGAAGAGGAAAATGTTTTGAATATGAAGCTAAATTTACAAGTTTACCAACTCATGTTTTAGATTATATAAATAAACTAATAATTAATTTTGATTACTTATTTGATGATATAAAAAATATCATTCAAAAGAAATTAATATTTCACACATTTCCATTATATAAGGATATGGTATCAATTTCCATAAACATTAAGAGATAATTTCAATAATATTTTGTTTTCTAGGGAAATTATGAAAATAAGATGGTGTCTGAGGACTTTATAAAATGAAATATGTAAAAACAGAATAAGGGAAGTGTAGAATTTACAATATGCAATAGTTTTGGAAAGAAAAACTCTGAATTATTCTTAAATGAAATGGTATTTTTCTATAATATTGGTAGTAAAGTCCATAAGGTTTTTGAATACAAGAGAAATAAATAATTATACAATATATAATGATTCAACAATAAGGAAATGGGAAACTATTTTAATGAAAATCCAAAGAGTCAAGGGAATTTAACTTAGAAGAGTCTAAAGTAGAATGAATGATCTTTTGAAATTAATATGATATGATAACCAATATTTTTTGGAGATATACATTTCCCTTATCTTCATGATTTTTCCTATCGGTAGGTGACCATGTTTCTTGGTGCTAGCATCTCTTCTTCCCCTATCCAACATGATATTTTTGTCTTTTACAACTCTAAGGGAACTCCCTCTAAATATACATGAATAATTACTTTGAATTTTCCACTCCACATACTGAAAAATATCTAGTTCCTAGTTAGGATCCACCCCATCATTTTTTGGTCTCTCAGATTCATATTCTCTAAGCCCATCTTCTCCATCTCATGTTGTTTTTTATTCCCACCACCCTACACTCACACGATGCCATCACCAGATTCTGAGGTTAGTTTTTCTTCTCCTATAAATTTTATTCCTTTTTCTACCCCCACTAGTATTATGGGAATATATATTTACTTGGTACTATTCAAACTAAGTTATGTCTCCTACCCTTAGATTCCCTCTATATTGACCTCCCAGTGAGCCCTATTAAGCTACTACAACAAGGTAAGTTGGTATTTGTCCCCTCAACAGTGCCACTAGTTCCCAATACCGAAGAACCATACTATTAAAGTATCTCTCCCATCCCCACATTCAATGGTTACAATGAATTAATGGATGTGATGGAGGATTCAGTTCTAGTCACCCATGTCTCAACATCTCCTTTATATGGTGTTTTAACTATAACTCTCTCTAAATGTTATTCAACTTTTTATTCTTCCCAAACTAGGATATCTTCGATTCCAGGGGCCAAACCCAAGTATCGTACTCTTTAATGAATTTTGTTTTCAAATGGTATTCTTGAGTCTTGGAAGCCCAAGTAAAGGTTGATTTCATCTCTAATGATATTAATCATAAAAATATTTCTCTAGTACTTACCCTTGAGCCCAAACAGTATTTCTTCAAGATATTACACTTTTATAGTAAGATGGATTTGTAAAAATATTTTCATGGTGAACCCTAAAATAAAGACATTTTGATTTTATAGAATGATTCATTAATAATTTAGAAGTCATATATCTCCAATAAACATATTTATATAAAGGTTGGTTCAGTTAACTCATGGATATTATTCTCCGTTTTCTTTTCTAAGTGTGATGCACATGATAGAGAATCCCCATGGGTGGATTTGTATGGTTTTAATATGAGGGAATTGGCCTAGATTTTTGGGGATGAATTCAATGAAATTATGTACCCATAATAGAAAAAAGTAAGTGGATTCTATATCCAGAAAGACTATTATGAGTTCGATGTGTTTGCTTCCTAAAATGGTTAATCAAATTCGGGCTTCAAAGGGGACAATTTCACCTAGTGCAACAATCAGAAATGGAGTCATCATGCCTGGTGCCATCTTGATTGCTTTTCCCCCCAAACTCAAGTGCATCTCCACCTACCTGAATGAAATAGTCGACCAACTCATCTGGAACCTCTTAGATCACTTTTATGTTCTTTTCAATTTGGACCCTATACCCATAGACGATGACTATTTCTTTTTCTCTAGATAGTGGGCTTCATACTCCAGCTTCCACATCATGGTGCAAAATTCCTAGAAGAAACCCAAGAAAGAACATTAGGGGGCTAGGTTATATTACAATCTTAGTAACATAAAGAAAGATATCTAAAACCATAAAACACTAAAACTTATCACCACATAGAGTTTGACACTATCAATGATGAGATTGATCAAACAAGAATGAAAAATGATAAAATATGGGACGATGATATTTTTAGTAACCTTGTCATCAAGAAGAACCAACTTTTTGAGATGATTTTGGAATTAGAGAGGGACATGTGCAAATGGTTAAGGATTAACTGGATCAAGGAGTGGAAAAAATATAGCATTAATTTATATATTTCATAAAAGATAAGAAGAATATCACCACCCATAATATTCACATAAAAGATGGCACCTTCTAAAATGATATTGAAATAGGGGGAGTATGGTTGAGTTACATTTTAAAAAATTACTTTCTAAAGATAACCCTTAAATATATTATGGTTACCCCATGGTTCATTATGATATTTTCTAATTTATCCCGTATGTGGTTTGCAACTCCATTAATTCATTCTTTTTGAGACTTACAAAGGATATGGAGATATGAGAATCTATCTCCTTTCTCAACCACAAAAGTTCACCTATCCCTGAATGCTTCCCTGGTTTTTTATATGTATAATCCCAATACCTTTTAAAGGGTGACCTCATCGAATTAATTAAATATTATTTCCATGTAGATAGATTAACTTGGGTGGCTTATGCAACTACCTTGGTTTTCATTCCATAGGTGGAGGACCCTCCTCACTTAAGAATTATAGGCCCATCAGTATGTGTATTTCCCTTACAATGTTCTTGTAATCTCATCAAGGGAAGTTTCTCATCCTATATTCATCAATTTTTCTTCAAGGAAGGATAAGACTTTATTTGTGGTAGGTATTCCCAATCAGTCATTACCTCGGCCAAATAAACCATTTATTAAATTAATAGGAAGACCCTAATCTCCAAAATTTCCATAAAAATATACTTGTACAAGGAGTATAATAGGTTTTAATAGGGATTTATCATCAGGGTGATTTCCTACATGGGTTTCTTTGACTATCTGATCGACTTGTTTTTTAGGTGTTATAGTTCCCTATGGTTCTCAATCAATTTCATGGGGAGGAAGCATGGATTATTCAAATCTATCCACAAGATAAGGTTGGTGTATCCTTTATCCCCCGATATCTTTATATTTATACATGAATCCCTTAGTATATACCTTTATAGAGGCATTACCAATAGAATAATTCTCCCATTTCGATGTTGACCTCACCTCAATGGTGTATATCACATCTTTTTCATAGAATACTTGATCTATTTCATTAATAGAGGCCATAAATATATATACAATAATTAAATATAATTATGGATTAATATTTAAAATTGAATGGACATATTATTAATCAGGGGAAGAGTACTATGTTTGTCTCAAAAAAATCCTCCAAAATACAGGGAGAAATTATTGAGGAGAGACTGGGATTTTAAAGGAGAAACTTCCTTATAGACTAATTGGGAGACCCAATTTCCCATAGGCTTAATTTTTAAAATTTCATTGGATTGGTTGAAAAAATATATAATCATATCATTAACTAAAAGAACTAATTTCTTTCTTTTGGAAGCCACATCACCCTCAATATCTGCATTCTTCCATCCATCACCATGCACATTAAGTCTATACTCAAAGTTCCAAAGATTATTTTGGAAAAATATTGTATCCGTAATTTTAGCCATTATTTGGGATGTTCACACTTAATGGTGATGTCTCTACTCATCGTGGGATTTAATGGATAAGGTGACAAAGGCTAGTGGTATGAACCTTAGGAGTGTCGCAGGAACAATGCAGTGCATTCAAGAAACACTGGTTTGGGAGGATTTGGAAGGATGATTGATTTGTGATAATTTCATATAAAAAAATATAGGCCATAACTAGATTTCATTAGGAGGATTATCTCTAGTTTGTGTTAGTTAATTCAGGTTTACATCCCCAATCTCCATCCTCACTCATAATGGGTTGTCGATAATGGGGAGCTGAACATTAGGAAGAAAAACTAGGCAAGAACTACTCTTGGGTTTCTAGGATGTATGAACCCCTAATATCTCTTTCACATTGGATAAAAAACATCCCACATTTATCCAATCCATCCTCAATCCAAAAAATATAAAATCTTCATCATCATCACCATGTCCTTGGACAATGATAGATTTGTATTCACAAATACTATATTGGGGGACTTCTCTGTGAAAGCCTATCATCATGTTATCTATGTAGACAAAGACCTAGATGAATGGTGAGGATACCTCTAGTGAAAATATATACCAAAATAGTTAAAATTTATCATTTGGTATATCCACAACCATACCATTTCAACCAATGAAGATGTATGGCATAATGTGATATTTCATACCTAAAAATTCTCTTGTTGTCAAACACCCAAAAAAGAAATGACCTCCTATATGTTATTTGAAGGAGAGTTAGAAGTATTTGTGTGGTGTGGTTTTGATGAATTATATAGTATTGATTTTCAAAGTTACTAATCTATATATTTCCTTAAAAAATGTATTAATTATAGAGGAAGTAATAATCATGAAAGGAAGGAGGATGCAGTGTTTTTAGAGATTAGTTGTTGGTGTATCTAGGATGAAAAGAACAAGGCTAGGTTGGATATTGCACACATATCATGCATGGATTTGTTTTTTAGGTCAAGATTATTTGTATACAATATTAACATGCTTAATAGATATTGGGTCTCACCCCTACTTGATAATGTTTATGACCAAAGGAGAAATAATATTTTTTCCTAGAACCCAATTGCATAAGGGAGATGGGTCCACTAGAACCCACACCAATGGCCTCAAACTCAATGTGGACAGGTCAAGAAACCTCGTCTTTATACAAAGAGTATGGGTTTTATAGGAATATATAATCTTGTTGTTCCTTAATTTCATTAGATTCTATGGTTCAATAGACTCTCATAAGGATGAAGTATGTTCCACCACCAATGAGGTTGATATGTGCCATTCCCAAGGTATTATCCTTATTTTAGTTGAAGCTGAATCTTCAGTTGATTTCAATTCCCTATAAATTAATACCACTATACCTTGGTCTATATCCTACCACATTCAAAGATGTAAGATCCTCCTCGTTAATTAAGTTAATATTCTTTATATGTGGAGTGGGGGAATAAATTTACAAATTTTTTAGATTCTTGGGATTCTTATGAAAACTATTGTATTTATTTCTCTAGTGTGGGCTCCCATCCCCCTGAGTGTGTTGATATTTTAACAGAATAATCTCTTGGTTTGAAAATGTTTAGAGATCCATGATCATTTTGGCATTTTATATTTTTCCTTTTAATAAAATATTAACATTGGATGAATATTTCAAGGAGTAGGAGATTAATATTTATAATGGTGGTATTAAGGGATATACTTCATTATCTTAATATTTTATTAATCCACCCCCAATAGATAACCATAATAAAATTATAATAGAATATAAATATAAACACTATTCTATGGATGGGAAAAAATCTTAATAGTATAGTATTTACATATTATTGAAGAATTCATTAATGTATTCCCATAAAAATTTCTAAGAAATCCACCAAATCATGAAATTTTGTTTTATATTAAACTCATTATTGATGTAAAACATATTTACAAGAATCCTTATAGAATGGAATAATAGATTTTTTAGGGTTGAAAAAATAACTAATGAACTTTTGTGATAAGTGATTTCCATGCCTTAGTGTTTCATCTTGTGATCACCCACACTATTTTTGAATAATAAAGATGATTCTATAGGTTTTACATTAATTATAAAGAAATTAATTCCATTTATATAAATAATAAATGACCTCTAATTCACATTGATGACTTATTTGATCAACCTCAAGGAGAGAAATATTTTTCAATGATTGATATCTATTTTTTTAATCATGAATTAGAAAAAATTTCATATGAGTTATGGGAATTGTAAGTTCACATTAATATTACTTAGGCTAACTAATTCACCCTCTGTGTTTATGGATTTGATGAAAAATGTATTTAAATATTTTCTTGACAATTTCATTATAGTATTTATTGACTATATATCTATATAATTTAAAATATTTTAGTATCATAAGAATCCTTTTTTAATAATTATTAATACTCTTATATAAAAGGTGTTATATGGGAAATTTATCATGAAAAAATTTTCCCTTTAAAATGTTTCTTTTATAGTTCATATTGTGTCCAAGGATGGGATATCTATTAATCCTTATAGGAAAATGGAAACCAAATAATATCCTACACCAATTAATATAACTCAAATATGTTGTTTCCTTGGATTAATATGTTACTATTGCTGATTTTTTATAATTTTTTCGCATTGTATAACTCATTAACCAAGTTGAAAAAGAAAGTGGTTAAGTGCTTATTGTTAAAGGAATTTAAAGAATGATTCAAGGATTTAAAGAAGACATTAAAAAATGCTATAATATTTTAATAAACATTAGGAAAGTATGATTTGTGATATATATTGAAATATTAAAGAAAGTATTGGGATGTGTCCTCATGTAGAATGATAGAGTTGTTTCTTATGGGAAAATGTTGTTAAACAGCCATTAAAAATTATCCAACCCATGATATTAAATTGGAATCCATAATATTTTTCTTGAACATATAGAGGCACTATATTTATGGTAAGAGATGAAAAATATATTCAGATCACAAGAGTTTGAAATCTATTTTATCTCATAAATGGATCAACATGAGGAAAAAGATATGAATGAAATAGTTAAAGAATTATGATTTATCAATACACTACCACCTAGGAAACGATAATAAGGTGGATAAAAAATTATTTAGAAAGGATCAGATAATACTAACCAAGATGAGGATATACAATGATCCTATATTCATGGATTTATTAAAAATAGATATTGAAATTAGTAGAGAAGGGAAACCAATATTCCTTTACCAAATGATTTCAAAAACTAACATTACTAGAGAAGATAAAAATATCCAATATTTATGATAATAGTTTATAAAATAAAATAAAATTCATGAAAGATGGGAAATTTACATACATCATCTATAAATATAGAGTGTTGATGTTTAAGAATAGATAATGTGTTCTATCCATACTATTTCTAAAGAGGGAACTACTATATGAATTACATAGAAAAAAATTCTCTATACACCATGGTATTAAGAAGATGTATATGTATCTAAGAGATTTTTTTGGGGGATAATATGAAGCCAAAAATAATGTACTATATATTAATATTATTAGTTTATCAACAAGTGACAATTGAGAGATAACATCCTAAATGAATCATTATTCCTCTCCCTATACATATGTTGAAGTGTGATGATTCTGCAATGGTATTTTTCACTAGGATACCAAATAATCTTAGGACGAATGATACTCTATGAGTTACCAAGTATTTTCTTACTAAGTTTTATTATTTTCTTTATATAAGGGTGGATCTACCCTTTTACTTTCTTACTTGGATATATAACACTGAAGTCATGGGATTTAAAGGTGAACCTTTATCAATTTCATATGATCAGGACCCTTGGTTTAGATAAAAATTCTAGAAGAGTCTTTAAAATAATCTTAACATCATGATATATTTTAACAATTCTTATGATACCCAAAATTGTGGAAAATATGAAAGTTATATCTATAAATTTAAATACATGTTGAGGTTATGCTCATTTGAATTTCAAATTATGTGAGATCAGTATATAACATTTTTGGTTTTTATATATAATAATATATTTCATTGTATAATTAAAATGGAACCATATGATGCATATTTTTGTAAGAGTTTTCCAACTAGTTTGGCTGATGTTGGGGAAAGGATTCTAGTAGGATAATTTTTTTGAGGGTATGACTATAAAAGTATAGTCTTTTCAGAATCATATCAATACAGATCAAAGAAAAAAAAGATCGATTTAGAAAATCAGAGGAAGGATTTGGAGTTTAAATTGGGGCATCATGTATTCTTAAATGTATATATATGTAAGGGAGTTACAATATTTGGTAAAAAAAAATGGGAAGTTAATCCCTAGGTATATTGTGTATTTTAAAATTTTAGAGATAATTTCAGTTGTGTCCTGCCATTTAGATATGTCACCCAATATCTCTAAAGAGAATGTTATCTTACATGTTTTTTATTGAATCAATACATTCCAAATAAAATTAACATACTCAAATTTGAGGAAAGAGAGTTGGAACTTTAATTGTATTATAACTAAGATCCTATTCAGATTCTTGACACTAAAGAGAAAGCATTGTGGAACTGAAAAAGTTAACTGGTGAAATTATTTCAGAGAAATTGCATGTTAGAAGAAGCAACATGGGAGTTAGAAGAAGAAATGATAAATAATGACATTAATTTATATATATATATATATATATATATATATATATATATATCAAATTCTGAGTATGAAATTATATAAACTGTCGGGGATGTAATACTTGATATTATAATTTAGCATGTAAACACTACATACCAAAAATATACCCTTGTGCACATTCTATGGAAATGATTCATGAATACATATAGATATAATATTTTAAAATATTAAAATTTTAAATTTTATAAATTTTATTTTATTTTTTAGTTTAAAAGTTATAATTTATCTCAGATAGAAATTCTGTTTTTTTCTAAGCAAGTTGATTTTTTGGGTGAATAGTGAAAAATACATTTTTACAAAATACAATCACTTTTAGGACACCATCATGATATAGGAATGAATTGAATGTTTTTGAAAACTTTTTATAGATAATATATATAGATTTTTATGTAAAATATAGCATTTGAAAGTATTATTTTGAATATAGAAACTCATGTTTTACATTTGAGAACATAAGTGATGTTTTATTCTAATAAAAGAACTATTTTTGATCCTATTATTTAATTAAGGAATTACAGGGTTAAATTTTGATTTTAATTGGTTTTAAATTCAAATAAATATAATTTTTTATTAATAAACCAATATATGTCATGATAATTAATTATATACATGATTTTAGTTTAAAATCATTTTTATTCTTAAAAAGATATTTTTCTAAAAGAATTTTTTTCATAGCATTTTACATAATTATATTAAAATTTATCTTTATCACCTATTGAAATTGAATATTTTCAAATTTATTAAATATTTTTAATTATAAGATTAAAATTATGTAATAAGATCCATTTAATGTTTTATTTAAAATGAATAATTACCATGGTAAATTTTTTTCACCACAGTAAGGGTTAAAAGGTTTAATGTGGGGGTTAAAATAAGAAATATGGATTAAAATATCACTAAAACTTGACTAAATTTAATTGGATGAATTAATTTCAAATATCCACCACCTTATCATCAAAATTGGTATTATTTGGGGAAACTATTACCTTAAAATGGCTTTATATTATTTTAATGTTATGGGTATTTACAATGGTGTCACTCCCATCACTTATAAAAGGGTATATCCTCTCGTCCCTTAGATACAAATGTTCTACTCCTTATCTTAACCAATGTATACCAAAATCACTATAAAACCCTCCTATTCATGTCTTATAGGTTCTGGTATCACTAAGAGACCGACATAATAAGGTTTAAGGTGATATCCAAATGAGGATACCCTAGGAAGAGGTAATCAAATTAACCAAGTTATTTTAAGTATCTTTATTTTTCATCCTCTAAAAAATATTTTTTAACCATCCTTTAAAAATTAAATTAGTATTATTAAATTATTTAAATGTTATTATATTGATGTAATAACCATTATCTGCCTCATTTTTATCTAATGGAAAATGAAAACATTGTTTGTGAATATGTGAAGACTACCACCCCCGTGAAACAACTTATTTCATTTTTCATCACCACCTTCTCATGGCTAGTTATATTTATGAATTCAATGAATAAGTATTATATTTATAACATAATTAAGTTTTTCTAAAGATAAAATAATTATTTTACTTCCTTTATTTCCATATGTTAAAAAATTAAAACATCACCCATGCGTATATGTGGACTACATCCTCCATGAAAGAAGTATTTAATTTTTCATAAACACCTTACATAGATGGATATAATGTCAAGAATATTTTTATCAAAATATTTCATTAATTTCTCATTGATTTTTATACTCACAAAAATCCACATTTGTGTTACTAGTGAATTTTTTTAAGTGGATTTTAGAATAATATTTATTAGAATAATTATATTATTCTAGAGGTGCTTTAGTTTTAAATTTGGATAAAGTTTGTTTTTTCTTAAAGTATTCTGAGCATTTAAAGTAGTTTAGAATCACTGTTCATAACCTTATATTTGAATTGAATGTAAGGATCATGAACCCTAATTTTATAAGGATAACTACTTTTTTAAGCAAATATTTGATGTAATGCCCCGACCCAGAATCCCAGAGTCGGTGCATTATTTTAATACATTAGCATGATTACAAGGAATCAACTCACAAAGGACAGATCAGTTTAGCAGTCTTGGAAAATAGATTACATAAATGAATGTTACATTATAATTTATAACATACAACACAACATAAATAATCCATTATAATCATCGTTATTCCCTTATCTTAACCTTGTATATCAATCACAATACACTTCTTGGAATCCTGGGGAAAATAAATAATAGAAAGGAGTGAGCTCAAATACTTAGTAAGGGTAAGCAATACAACATAAGATAACATAAATATTAAGTATGGTGAATAAATGAAAAAACATGCCTTTACCAGTAATAAACATGAAAAATTTTATGGAAAGAATATGAGATTAGTAAATAATGCCATAATAAAACATAATCATGGGTATTCTACTAGTCTAATAACCACATGAACCATCAATATTATTTTCATAATGAGGGAATGTATAATGTCAGAAATTCGGAAACATTTTGTCACGACCTCAGCCAAGAAGTCTAAAAATTGTTAAGGCCTTGTCCAAAACCATATATCAAATTGGGAAAGGCCTCACCTAATTCCACATCAAGTTGTCTCATTAGATATACCGATGCATTGAGGAGATATAGTGGGCTCCAACCGTCACTTACTAAGTCCAATACATTCCTCATATGAAAAGGTTGAAATATAATATAAAAATTCATATTAAAAATAGCATACGAAATGTCAATAATTTAACCATAAACCATGAATGATATAAAAATATCACATCCATAGTCAAACATATCACAAAACCTTCAATACAATATATAAGTTTTGTATCATAATAAATCAACTTCAAATAAACTTAAAATCCATCAAAGGATGTTGACATAGATAAAATCAAAACCTTTTTTTAGAGAAATATCTCTTTTTATTTTGAAATCATCTGATTCACATAATTATAAAGAAAACATTTATTTTGAAAATATTTTTATAAGATTTTATGGGAAGCTTCGATGATGTTATAATGGCGGAAAATAGCCGCACCCGCCGTATAAGTTAAAAAAAACTTTCTTATCAGAATTTTGTCGAAAAGGTCATAAAGTAACTTGTTTGAAAAATGATGGAAAGGTTCCTTTAAAAACATATAAGGTTAAATAAGGTTCTAAATTACTTTACCCCTTTATATAGCAAAGAAAAGTTTTTGAAATACATTTTTAAGAAACATGGATGTGGATGATAAAGAGGTCCCGGTAGATACATAAAAACGACCTCGGATAATAAAGAGATTGTAGAATTAAACCTTACCTTGTCCTTTATCATGGTAGAGGGTAGTTTAACATCCTGTATAATTGGGAAATAATTTTTATTAATTATAAAATAATCATATACATTAATATGATATCATATATAATCTTTTAACATAGCTTTGTTAATAATATCTTAGTATTATTGTCATTTCGGGTGTTAACAGATTTGTTTTCATTTATATTATTTGTTATGTGAGTCATATGTTTTATGTATGGGATGTATATTATTCATATCCTGAATGTTATCAAGTCTTTAAACATTATTTTTAATCATCAAATGAAAATTAGTCTTGAATGGATATGATGGGGAATGAATCTCATCGCGTTCGTGGAGACGGTAATTCGTACGTACGCACGAGCCACAATATCATTCTTTTGATATTAAAATAATATATAATTGGATGGTATATCATATATAAAGAATCATTATCATGTTATTTCTATTATTTACATCAATTACACATCATTATTATACCCATCCAAAAAAATAATGTATTGAATAACAATTACACCACGACGTGGAGACGGTAAGCCATACGTACACACATATGGTGGCATGTCATTAAAAGTATGGATAAAATAATGAATATGGTTGTAACATATTTACAATAAAATTACCGTATATATAATATACAGGATTTATTATTTTATAATGGAAACAAAGAAAGAGGAAGTGGAAGAAGAAAGGAACTTGAAAGAGGTGATGAAATATTTTACCTCTTATTCAGGTTCTTCCTTTTGATTTGATCAAAATGGATCCTTAGATTGGATTTATGAATAAATTAAGGCCTATAGGATGAATTTAGGACAGTTTAGAGGTTATTTGGGTAGGGTTTGGCCAATAGAAAAGGCTTTTAAGGTGTGAATTTGAGGGAAGGGGGAGTGCCCTTTTATAAGAGGGGTGAAGGTCACCTTAGGAAAACCTAGAAATATTATTTTATAATAAAATAATTTTCGGTTTATAATGGCTCCAAAATGAATTATTTAAATTATAAGGTGGAGATGGACTTAAAACTACTCAAAGAATAGGTTTTAGACAGGTTTGGGTCATATATTAACCTTATCTTTTAGATTTAACTCTTAGTTAAATAGTTTGACATTTACCATGTCTCTTTGTATTTTTATATTATATTGTTAATAAACATACTATATACTTCCAAACTAACTCTAAGTGGTTAATTAATGATACAAATATCATTATATAATTCCTTTGGATGAACCTTAGATTTTTAGAAATAGAATATCAATTAATAATATAATATTTGTTTTAAAAACACTTTTATGTCAATTCTGACACTATTTGGTATTTTGTTTTTTTAATTCTTAACAGCATTATTACTTAAAACAAAATTCATCTAACCAACCCTAACATGTCATATTAACCTATAAAATTAGTTTAATTCATAAAAAGTCTCAAATTACATTTATTTGGATATTTATAATATCAAATATTTTAATATTTCATTAATTAGGTAATTACTGCATCATTATTGTGTCATAAATAAATTAACTTATTTAATGTCGAAAAAATATAAATAAAAAACCATTATGTAGGAAATTGTTTTATATTTCCAGTGAATATTTATAGTCGAAAATATGACTTATATAACCCCATGTAAAAATTGATTTAATAAAAGATATTTGTTTATGTCATTTTTGCCTTTACTTTAAGTTAATTAAAATAAAGTGTCATTATCATTCATAAGTGGATCTATGAGGTCCCAAAATCAACCCAATAATTGCCATGGTCGGACATGACTCATAAAATAAGGTTAGGACAAGTGCTAAGGTAATTTTGCATTATTATAATATTCTTTTTACCTTGAATTACCCTATTCACCTTTAACCGCGATAAATAAAAGTCAAAAGTTACTATTCACTAAAAATTAGTTTTATATTATTGAACCAAATTTTTCTACTGATATCAATCGTGTCTCTTAGATTTTTGAAATTCAATTCACAGAAGCAGTAAATTTAAGTTTTATGCAAATTCGCAAATGCTCTGAGGAGGTTGGTAAAGACAGTAAAAAGTTCAATAAACTTTTTATACATCTAAAGTTATTATAAACTAAATCCAATGGATTAAATTGAAATTATATAGGTATTATGTATCTATTTTGACCTAAAATAAATTTAAATAAAATAAATAATTATTTAAATAAAAATTTGGTTTTAAACTATAACTCAGTGTTTTTCCCTATTCATCAAAAATTGAAAGTTTTCAGAAAATATCAAAAATTCACCCAAATATAATTTTAATATTCCAAATTCAAAAATGAATTCTATTTTACCAATTTAAAAACATAGATGTTGCATTAACTAATTTAAAATTAAATCCAGTTGTCAAAACCAAAAAGTGTATTTTTTAGAAATAATAACTATCAAATGATTAATAGTTGTTTATGTCTAATTTTAAAGTGAAATTACTTAAAATGGCCATCATTGGATTAAATGGTAAAAATATAATCTAATTATACTTCCAAACCATTAAAATTTATAATTAAACACTATAAATTATTTAGATTAAAACAGTTTTTTTCTGTTAAAATATAGTATTTTTCACTATTCACCCAAATATGAAAGTTATCAAAAAACACCAAAAAATTATTAAAACTAAATTCATACATCCTGATTCTAAAGAAGAAGTTTATTTTTTCAAATTTAATATATTAAATTTTCAAATATTGGATATAAAAAGGGTTCTCCATTAAAAGGCAGTAAAATTGCATTTTTTGAAAAATAATTATTTAATCTGAAAAAATTAATTTGTTTCTACATTATGTCTAAGAAACTAATAATATGGATTCTAAAATTATAAGGATTATATAAAGTTCAAAATTCAGTTACTACTATTCATAACCGCTTTTGAACAGCTAGTTTGGTAAGTCGTGGTGTGCTTGAACTCAGTGGTGCGTGTAGTGAAAGTTATTGCATTACTTTGAAGAAATAACGTACTATGAAATATTGGTGTGTTACATGTAACGCCCTGACCCCAGTTACCCAGAGTCGGTTCATTATTACATAACATTGGCATGATCATAAGAAAGATCAAGTCTTGAAAGACCGATTAGTTTAGTAGCCTTGGAATAACTAGAAACATCCACAAAGTTTTACATTAAATCATAAAAAAACATCTTGTCTTCATATCCCCTCATACTATCCCTGCAGGTCATTCATAAATTACTTCTTCATAATCCTGGGAAAAATAAAACATTGAAAGGGGTGAGCTCAGATGCTCAGTAAGGATAACAATATAGCAGAAGCTTTCATAGATAAGTATAAACACTTAAGGCAGTTTATAACTAAAACAAAAGACCTTTAAACTTGAACTTCAACCTAAAATGGAAAAGATAAAATAAAATAATTCCATTTACTTACTCACATGGATATTCTACAAGTCGAATGATCACATGCAATATCAATAACCACTTTCATAATGATGGAATACATAATGCCAGACTATCATAACCACATAGCCAAGGCCTCGTGCCAAGACTAGAAATAAGATTTTTCCAAGGCCTTGTGCCAAGAAACTAGTTTGTCTCATGAGACCTACCGATGCATCGAGGAGCTATAGCGGGCTCCACCCTTCACTTATTAAGTCCAATGCATTCCTCATATGAACAGGTTTAAACATAAACATTCGTATTAAAACTAGCATACGAAATGTCAATACTTTAACCACAAACCATGAATGGTATAAAAATAGCACATCCACAGTCAAACATAACTCATTTGATACAATATGGAAGATTGTATTGTATCACATTAACCTCAATCAAGAAAAATGAAGGATGTTGATATAGATGAAAATAATCATCAAAACTATTTGAGAGAAATATCCCCCTTTTTCTTAAAATCATTTAACAGTCACACTATTTGTCAAGAAGCCATTTAAAAATAGATTTTTGAATCAAAGTGTCCCATACCACTTTGAAACTTTTAAAAGGAGTTTTAATTTTAAAACTTTAATGTCCATATAAATAAATCCTTAAAACAATTTTTAAAACATGGACATGAATGATCAAGATTTAGAAGAATAAGTCTTTAAAACATTTAAAAATGGTATTTTAGTTAGAGTTTCTAACCAAAAGAGAGACACTTGAATAAAAATAATTGAGGTAATCAAAACATTGTAATATCATGAGAATAATGTAATTCATGATATACTATGTCAAAGTACATTATATACACCACATAAAAGTGATTTGGTGTTTAACAACAAAGAAGTCTCAACGGAATTTAAGATGAGATGAAATCTCTCATAAAGGCAGTATCCTTAGGTTCAGGATAAATCAACAACATAGTTATGTGTGACAAATATAAATACACTAAATATGATTGGATATTTAGTGTAAAACAATCAAAGAAAATTCACACATAATCTTGTAAAAACAACACCAATGAATTGGATGTTTAACTCAACAAATGGAGAATGAGTTAAAATTACTCTTATCAAATTCATATCGATGACTTGAGAAATTATCAATGGAGTGATTATGTGTATCAAAAGTATATCCACAAGAAGGGGAGTGTAAATTATGACATAATAAAATGAATAGTGATTACACACATAATCTTGGAGTAATATAATCAATGAAATATGCGTAAAGCCGAATGAGTGGAAATTGAAATCTCAAATTCCCTTATCGATTTGGTAACTTATGAAACATGCACCCATGAAAGAAGGATCATACAATGATGATGCAAATACCCATAAATTAAAGTATATTACACAATGAATATAATCATGGGCAGTACACATACACCACATGCAATAAATAAGTGGTGAACAATGGAATTCTCACGAAATTAAGAGTGAGATAAGAAACCCATTACTTTGTACTTTTTCCTTGGTCGACGGTAGGTTAACCTCATGTATAATGGTGAAATAATTGTTATTGAATTATACAAGAATCATTTACTTTAATATGATATTATATAAGATCTTTTAACATTGATTTGTTAATAATATCTTAGAATTATCGTCGTTTCGGGTGTTAACAGATTCATTTTACTTTATATTCTTTGTTATGTGAGCCATATTCGTTATTAATGGGATGTATATTATTCATATCCAGAATGATATAAAGTCCTTATATACTATTTTTAAATCATCAAAATATAATTATACTTGAATGGATATGATGGAAAATGAATCTCATCGCGTTCGTGGAGACGGTAGTCCGTACGTACGCACGAGCGACAATATCATTCTTTAGATATTAAAATAATATATAATTGGATGGTATATCATATATACAGAATCATTGTCATGTTATATTTATTATTTACATGAGTTACACATCATTATTATACCCATCCAAATAATAATATATTGAATAACAATTACACCACGACGTGGAGACGGTAAGCCGTACGTACGCACGTGTGGTGACATGTTATTCAAAGGGTGGATAGAATACTGAATATGGTTGTACCATATTTATAATAACATCACAAAATATATATGATACTGGATTTATTATTTTATAATGGTAATAACAAGAAAGAAGAAGTGGAAGAAGAAAGGAACTTAAAAAGGGGTGGTGAAAACATTATCTCTTCTTCGGGTTCTTCCTTTTGATTTGATCAAAAGGGCTCCTTAGGATAGCTTTCTGATCAAAATAAGGTCTCTAGGTTGTATTGACGGAACTTTAAAGAGTATTTGGGCAGGGGTTGGCCGAACGAAAAGGCTTTGAAGGTGTGAAGAAATGAGAAGGAGGAGTTCCCTTTTATAAGAGGGGTGAGGGGTACCTTTGGAAAAGCTAGAAATATTAATTTATAATAAATTCATATTCGGTTTCTAATGGCTCCAAAGTTGATTATTAAAAGTTTAAGGTGCGGATAGGTCGAAAAAATTCATCCAATAGAATTTATACAGGTTTGGGTCACTATATTAACCTTATCTTTTAGTATTAATTCTTAGTTAATTAGTTTGACATTTACCATGTCACTTTGTATTTTTATATTATATAGTTAATAAACTTAATATATACATACAAGCGACACCAAGTGGTCCATTAATGATATACCTATCATTATATAAGTCTTTTGGAAGAACCTTATATTTTTAGGAATTTAATATCAATTAATAATATAATATTTGTTTTAAAAACTCTTTTATGTCAATTTTGACACTATTTAATAGTTGATTTTTTTGAAACACATAACAGAATTATTAATTCGAAAAAAGTTAATTAAATCAATCCTAATATGTCATGTTATCCTATAAAATTAGTGTAATTCAATAAAAGTATTAAATTATATTTATTTGGGTATTTATAATATCAATTATTCTTATTTTTCACTATTATGGTAATTACTGCATCACCATTGTGTCATACCTAAATTAACTTATTTAATGTATAAAAATTATAAATAAAATATAATTATGTAGGAAATAGTTTTATCTTTCTAATGAATATTTATAGTCTAAAATCCAACATATATAACCCTATGTAACAATTTGTTTTCTAAAAGATATATGCTTGTGTCATTTTTGTATTTATTTTAACTTAATTATAATAAAGTGTCATTATCACTTACAAGTGGATCCATGGGGTCCCAAAATCGACCCAAAGATGCCCATGGTCGACCATGTATCAACCAATAGGGTTAAGACACGTTTTAGGGTAATTTAGTATTATTATAATATTATTTTTAACCCTTGTTTACCGGATTTACCCTTTAACCATGGTAAATAAAATATTTACCGAAGTAATTATCCAAAATGTCTAAAAATAAAAGTTACCTATTTACAAAATTTGAACATCATGATTCCAAATATGGAATCCATTTTTCCAAATTCAAAACACAGAAGTGGCAGAAATTAATTTAAAATTAATTCCCGTTGTTAAAACAAAAAGCATGTTTTTAAGAGATAATAACTATCAAAAGATTGACACTTTTTTATGTCTGGTTTATATGTGAAATTATGTTCAAAGACCCACATTGTATTACATGGTAAAAATATATTCTAAATATACTTTAAAACCACTCAAATTCATAATTTATCACTATTAATTATTTTGATTAAAAAAGTTGTTTTTAATTAAAATTTAGTAATTTTCACTATTCATCAAAATATGAAAGTTATCCGGAAAGTACCAAAATTTCACCCTAGGCTAATTTCGATATTACGAATCCAAAAATGAAGTCCATTTTGAGAGATAGAATTTATAAAATTTCAAAAAGTAGGTATTACTATCCATAACAGCTAGTTTGATTGGTTATGGTGTGTTAGAATCTCGAAGTTGCGTACAATGCACGCCATTGCATTATTCGAAAGGAAACATACCGTGGAAGCTTGGGGTGTTACATTCTCCCATCCTTCAATAAATTGCGTCCTCTCAATTTTTAAAATTATGCTTGGGAATATAATAGAAATTCCCACATCGGAAAAAGAGTCAATAAAACTATTACTTTAAAAGAAAGAAAGAGAGGTATAAAGGTCATCCAAGATAACCCATACTCGGATTCCATGTAGGAAAACATGGATATGGATGATAAAATAAGTGTCAAGTTCTGATGGAGAGGGATAGAAATCATGATCAGGAGAAAGTTAACAATAAGAAAACCACAAACTTGTGTTGGGACAAATGACCATTAGTCTCCTAGTAGGAAAGTAAATAGACAACATTTTTTTTTGTTTTAAGTTACATTACATAAGGATGAGGAATTAATTTATGATATTGACTAAGAACATAAAGAGATATAATTACTTTTTAAGTATAGTTTCATTATTTAATAACTTTTTACCACTAACTTATTTTTTTTTAACAATGAGTATTCAAGAAGAGTTGGTCACAATAAAAGAGCTAGAATAAACTTCTATAGAAATACATGATCCATGTAGGATAAACTATATATTTAACTTTTCTTTAGAGATTAATCAAAACCAAAATGGTTAGTATAAGATCTGATGATCCCCCAAATGTATATTCCATTAGAGAAAAAATACTAATCTTAATTTCTAAAATTTAACCAACAATACCCCAAAGTTAAATAAATACCATTCAATAATAAATTTTCCTTAAAATCTTTCAATATAATCCAAACTAATATTGAAACTAAAAACTTATAATAATGTAGTCTTCCATGTTAAATTGTATCTCCAAATGACATCATCTACTCTTAAAGTCACATAATTAAAAGTAATTAACCTAATCACATATTCTTTATTATAGGTTAATCATTTCCATAAATAACCCAAATCACTATAGATCCACAATAAAAACATAGATAAAAATCCACCATTACTCCTCTAATGACATCTCATAGTATTCTATTTTCCTTGGACATATAGTGTTCCCAAAAAAGTGATCATCTTCCAAAATAACATTTATCACTTAATCACCAAATCATTTTCCTATACTAAGGGTATTCATTTGATAAGTCATAAGAACCCAAATCAACATATCATTGATCAATAAAATCATTTAACTAAAGAAAATAGTCACACTAACCAGAGACTTCACTTAGTCCAGTGGTAGGAGATAAATCCCAATCACACTTTGGTTGTGGGTTCGATTCCCACAGCTTTGTCCGATGCGACGAGTTGTCACATGGTCTACGTGTTGTCCTTTTTGAAAAACTATATTTTATAATATTACCAAAATGAGATAAATTCCTCAAAATAACATAATTTAACCACAAATGTTATATCATACCTTTCATTTTCATCCCAAATTATAATAACTTATAATTTTCTCAAACCCCAATGATCATATAAAACCAAATTGTTATTTATACCTATATCCACAAGAGAAGAGACAATTCTTTCTCAAATATCATTCTCACATGGAAAACTGCGGGGTTACAAATACAAGATAAAATTATTCCAAAGTAAACCCATCAACAAGGAGCACTAATACTTTTTAAACATTTCTCCAACCATTTATTTCCACATAGCTTCTTCTTTGACTAAGAAAATATCCTATAGAATAGGACATTCACTCGGGTAATGGCCAGGTCCCCTACATTTACGGAAAATGACTGTAAATGGACTCTTGGGACCATTTTTATCTTCTTCCATAGTACTCTTCATTTTTCTTCAGCAATTCTTCACTTTATGTCCTTCCTTCCCGCACATAAAGCATTTCGTTGTCCCATTGAGACACTTTCCTGGGTGTCTCCTTCCACATTTCCTTTATGATGAAAATTGAGGGTTCTTTTCTCCACGGTCTCCATTGCTGGAGCTCCTATCATTCATCACCTTTATCTTCCTTGTTGAGTCTGGGAGTTGGTTAATATATATGTTGTTGATCATATTTTTGGAAAACTGATTTGGAATAAAGACGATATCTTTTACGCCTATCAACATTCCATTTTGTTGATCATTGCCACCACCGTTCCCACCTTGTACATCATTCTCAAAGTCACTATGACTTCCTTGGAATCCAGCCATTGACTAAAACCAGAAAGCATTGTGTGAGTAATAGTAGTCATACAATCATTTAGAGATTAACATGTCACCATATTCTTAATTTGAAACACATTTGGATTAAACAAGGTCATTTACTCTCATCTTATATATATAATACTTTAAATCGGTTTGTAAAGAAAATGTAAATTCTCCTAAGCATATCCCCCGGGAGTGTCGTAACCAAGAGTGCAGCAAGGCCCGTTGTTGTGCACCAGTTCCCGTTCGAGTCTAGCTCAAAGCGGTGTTTTCAGGTTTTACCCCTAGGTAAATCCGTGCCAGAGCCGCCTCTACCTGCTCGTATCCAGACAGGGATGTATTGCTCGGTAAAATCACAAAATCTCTACAATACAAAAATTCTAGGAAGTTCTTCTATACTAATCCTCAAAGTTCATCTTAGGTCTACGTGCTCTAATTAGAGTTTATCTAAATCTAGCTTCCAAGGTTTGTACTAAACTTCCTCTGATACCAACTGTAATGCCCCGACCCCAGTTACCGAGAGTCGGTGCAGTATTACATAACATTGGCATGATCACAAGAAAGATCAAGTCTCGAAAGACCGATTAGTTTAGTAGCCTTGTAATAACTAGAAACATCCATAAAGTTTTACATTACACCATAAAAAAAACATCTTGTCTTCATATCCCCTCATACTATCCCTGCAGGTCATTCATAAATTACTTATTCATAATCCTGGGAAAAATAAAACATTGAAAGGGGTGAGCTCAGATGCTCAGTAAGGATAACATTATTGCAGAATCTTTCATAGATAAGCATAAACACTTAAGGCAATTTATAACTAAAACAAAATCCTTTTAAACTTGAACTTCAGCATAAAATAGAAAAGATAAAATAAAATAATGCCATTTACTTACTCACATGGATATTCTACTAGTCGAATGATCACATGCAATATCAATAACCACTTTTATAATGATGGAATGCATAATGCCAGACTATCATAACCACATAGCCAAGGCCTCGTGCCAAGACTACAAATAAGATTTTGCCAAGGCCTCGTTCCAAGACACTAGTTTGTCTCATGAGACCTACCGATGCATCGAGGAGCTATAGTGGGCTCCACCCGTCACTTATTAAGTCCAATTCATTCCTCATATGAACAGGTTTAAACATAAACATTCCTATTAAAACTAGCATACGAAATGTCAATACTTTAACCACAAACCATGAATGGTATAAAAATAGCACATCCACAGTCAAACATAACTCATTTGATACAATATGGAAGATTGTATTGTATCACATTAACCTCAATAAAGAATAATAAAGGATGTTGTCATAGATGAAAATAATCATCAAAACTATTTGAGAGAAATATCCCCCTTTTTCTAGAAATCATTTAAAAGTCACACTATTTGTCAAGAAGCCATTTAAAAATAGATTTTTGAATCAAAGTGTCCCATACCACTTTGAAACTTTTAAAAGGAGTTTTAATTTTAAAACTTTAATGTCCATATAAATAAATCCTTAAAACCATTTTTAAAACAATGACATTAATGAGCAAGATTTAGAAGAATAAGTCTTTAAAACATTTAAAAATGGTATTTTAGTTAGAGTTTCTAACCAAAAGAGAGACACTTGAATAAAAATAATTGAGGTAATCAAAACATTGTAATATCATGAGAATAAAAGAATTCATGATATACTATGTCAAAGTACATTATATACACCACATAAAAGTGATTTGGTGTATAACAACAAAGAAGTCTCAACGGAATTTAAGCTGAGATGAAATCTCTCATAAAGGCAGTATCCTTAGGTTCAGGATAAATCAACAACATAGTTATGTGTGAAAAATATAAATACACTAAATATGATTGGATATTTAGTGTAAAACAATCAAAGAAAATTCACACATAATCTTGTAAAAACAACACCAATGAATTGGATGTTTAACTCAACAAATGGAGAATGAGTTAAAATTACTCTTATCAAATTCATATCGATGACTTGAGAAATTATCAATGGAGTGATTATGTGTATCAAAAGTATATCCACAGGAAGGGTAGAGGAAATTATGACATAATCAAATGAATAGTGATTACGCACATAATCTTGGAGTAATATAATCAATGATATATGCGTAAAGCCGAATGAGTGGAAATTGAAATCTCAAATTACCTTATCGATTTGGTAACTTATGAAACATGCACCCATGAAAGAAGGATCATACAATGATGATGTAAATACCCATAAATTAAAGTATATTACACAATGAATAAAATCATGGGCATTACACATACACCACATGCAATAAATAAGTGGTGAACAATGGAATTCTCACGAAATTAAGAGTGAGATAAGAAACCCCTTACTTTGTAATTTTTCCTTGGTCGACGGTAGGTTAACCTCCTATATAATGATGAAATAATTGTTATTGAATTATACAATAATCATTTAATTTAATATGATATCATATATGATCTGTTAACATTGATTTGTTAATAATATCTTAGAATTATCGTCGTTTCGGGTGTTAACGGATTCATTTTACTTTATATTCTTTGTTATGTGAGACATATTCGTTATTAATGGGATGTATATTATTCATATCCAGAATGATATCAAGTCCTTATATACTATTTTTAAATCATCAAAATATAATTATACTTGAATGGATATGATGGAAAATGAATCTCATCGTGTTCGTGGAGACGGTAGTCCGTACGTACGCACGAGCGACAATATCATTCTTTCGATATTAAAATAATATATAATTGGATGGTATATCATATATAAAGAATAATTATCATGTTATATTTATTATTTACATGAGTTACACATCATTATTATACCCATCCAAATAATAATATATTGAATAGCAATTACACCACGACGTGGAGACGGTAAGCCGTACGTACGCACGTGTGGTGACATGTTATTCAAAGGGTGGATAGAATACTGAATATGGTTGTACCATATTTTTAATAACATCACAGCATATATATGATACTTTAGTTATTATTTTATAATGGTAATAACAAGAAAGAAGAAGTGGAAGAAGAAATGAACTTAAAAAGGGGTGGTGAAAACATTACCTCTTCTTCGGGTTCTTCCTTTTGATTTGATCAAAAAGGCTCCGTAGAATGGATTTATGATCAAAATAAGGTCTCTAGGTTGTAGTGAGGGAAGTTTAGAGAGTATGTGGGCAGGGTTTGGCCGAACCAAAAGGCTTTGAAGGTGTGAAGAAATGAGAAGTAGGAGTGCCCTTTTATAAGAGGGGTGAGGGGAACCTTTGGAAAAGCTAGAAATATTAATTTATAATAAATTCATATTCCGTTTCTAATGGCTCCAAAGTTGATTATTAAAAGGTTAAGATGGGGATTGGTCGAAAAAAATTCATCCAATATAATTTTTACAGGTTTGGGTCACTATATTAACCTTATCTTTTAGTATTAATTCTTAGTTAATTAGTTTGACATTTACCATGTCACTTTGAATTTTTATATTATATAGTTAATAAACTTACTATATACATCCAAGCGACCCCAAGTGGTCCATTAATGATATACCTATAATGATATAAGTCTCTTGGCCGAACCTTAGATTTTTAGGAATTTAATATCAATTAATAATATAATATTTTTTTAAAAACTCTTCTATGTCAATTTTGACACTATTTAATAGTTGATTTTTTTGAAACACATAACAGAATGATTAATTATAAAAAAGTTAATTAAATCAATACTAATATGTCATGTTATCCTAGAAAATTAGTTTAATTCAATAAAAGTATCAAATTATATTTATTTGGGTATTTATAATATCAATTATTCTAATTTTTCACTATTATGGTAATTACTGCATCACCATTGTGTCATAAATAAATTAACTTATTTAATGTATAAAAATTATAAATAAAATATAATTATGTAGGAAATATTTTTATCTTTCTAATGAATATTTATAGTCTAAAATCCAACATATATAACCCTATGTAACAATTGTTTTCCTAAACGATATATGCTTGTGTCATTTTTGTATTTATTTTAACTTAATTATAATAAAGTGTCATTATCACTTACAAGTGGATCCATGGGGTACCAAAATCGACCAAAAGATTCCCATGGTCGACCATGTATCAACCAATATGTTTAATACACGTTTTAGGGTAATTTAGTATTATTATAATATTATTTTTTAACCTTTGTTTACCGGATTTACCCTTTAACCATGGTAAATAAAATATTTACCGAAGTAATTATCCAAAATGTCTAAAAATAAAAGTTACCTATTTACAAAATTTGAACATCATGATTCCAAATATGGAATCCATTTTTCCAAATTCAAAACACAGAAGTGGAAGAAATTAATTTAAAATTAATTCCCGTTGTTAAAACAAAAAGCGTGTTTTTAAGAGATAATAACTATCAAAAGATTGGCACTTGTTTATGTCTGGTTTATATGTGAAATTATGTTCAATGAACCACATTGTATTACATGGTAAAAATATATTCTAAATATACTTTAAAACCACTCAAATTCATAATTTATCACTATTAATTATTTTGATTAAAAAAGTTGTTTTTAATTAAAATTTAGTAATTTTCACTATTCATTAAAATATGAAAGTTATCCGGAAAGTACCAAAATTTCACCCTAGGCTAATTTCGATATTCCGAATCCAAAAATGAAGTCCATTTTGAGAGACAGAATTTATAAAATTTCAAAAAGTAGGTATTACTATTCATAACAACTAGTTTGATTGGTTATGGTGTGTTAGAATCTCGAAGTTGCGTACAATGCACACCATTGCATTATTCGAAAGGAAACGTACCGTGGAAGCTTGGGGTGTTACATTACATATTTACCTACTTCAATAAATTGTTTCCTCACAATTTTAAATTTTTTTTGGAAAATAAAATATATAAAATAGAAAATACCTTTGTGGGAAAACCCACATCGGAAATTGGGTTAATAAAATTCAGTCTTAATAAGAGGAAAAGGGGAATGAAAAAGTCACCACAAAATTATGATCTCCATTAGGAGAACATTGGTGGAAATTAAGGACACATAATTGGAGTAAAACTTAAATATTTATAGGGAGTGATTGGGGTCATCAGTCACAAACAATTGTAGAATTGATGGACTCAAAGCCATCAATCTATGATGATTTAAAATATCATCTATTCAACAAAGAAAAAGGTATTAAGATAATAAATTTTTAGTTTTAAGACCCCTTACCTAAATTTTAAGAATTAATTTCTTCATAGAATAAGCAAAGAAAAAAAATAATTGACAAATAGAGTTCCATCATTTAACTAATTTCTACCACAAACTCATCTTTCACTCTAAAAGATAGTATAACTTAAAAAAAATATTATATTTGTCCAATTCATATAGGGTTCCAAAAAAAATGAATTTATTATTCACCTATCAGACCCTTTAAAAAAAGAAACTACATTATACAATTGAGAGACTTCACGTAGTCCAGGGGTAGACGATAAATCCCAATCGCAATATGGTTGTGGGTTCAATTCCCACAGCTTTGTCCAACACGATGGGTTGTCACACGTTTGGCGTGCTTTCCTTTTTATAAAAATCCAAAAATAACCTTAACAATAATATCCAATTTAAAAATTAATCCATTCCAACCTTTAGACTTATACAAAATACTTATATCCAAAATAACACTCCAAAATTTATAAGGAAGTTAAACACAGTGAAGATACTTTTTTCCACGTAATAACATGTGAACACCTTCATCATGTATTATTTTAAAACATGGTAACACCCTAAATTACCATAAAACCTTATTAATTACATTCATTCTCCCTTATCCTTTATATAATACTGGATATATTCCTTATATCCAAAAATGTTGAATATTTCAACAATGATGAAATAAACAAACTATTAATCAGTTCCAATGAAGTCAAGAATATCCAATATAACTTATCCAAATCAACCATCTCTTATTCCAAAATCACTACCTCATTATCAGGACCATATTAAGGATTACATTTCCTTCAACCATTTATTTTTCCAAAAAGTGTATCTAACTTTTAAGTCACTTTTCTTAGAACCTTATAATCTTAAATCCTCAATAAAATAGTACTGCAGTACAATCCTTATTTATCTTTATAATTCATATAATTAGTATATTGCTGCTACAATACTCAAATGAAATAATTCTATAATAACAACATAAGAACATTAGTCATTCCTCTTCATCTGAGGCAGTATCATAACTTGATTATTATCCAATAACATCATTTGCGGTATACTCTGATGACTGGGGAATTGATTCGCGCAGTGTCCCAACGTCTTGAAGATGAAGCATTTTACATTTGAAACCTTTTTCTTACCCTTGAAATCATGTACTTGGTGTCATTTTTCTCCACACTTATAACAAACTCTCATTCCCTTCAAGCATTTACCAAGGTGATTCTTTCCACAGTTATCACATATGGGGAAATCCTTCTTTTCCCTCTTTCATTTATCCATATTTCTCTCTTCTATCCTTTTATTCTCTTTCTTCCATTCAAAACCATAAGATTCAGAGAATTATTTAATTATATTATTAACACATGATACTATTTCTTCATATGTTGAGAATACATGGGAGACTATTTCCCTTATAAATTTTGGCTTAATACTATGAAATATAGGATCCTTATTAATCTTTGGATCATACGTATTACTGGAGTTCACATTCCTTATACTGGGTGCCATTTCTATACAATGTCATACACTAGTTAGTTTATGAATTGCAATAAATAATTCCAACCTTGTATAATACCTAACGTAAATTAAATAGTTTAAGGATATAATCCATAATCATAAAAATATTTTCTTTGAGGAGGTAGATACTCATAAATCCTTCATAATGATTTGTAAAGAAAATGAGAATTATCCTAAGCATATCCCCCAGGAGTGTTATTACCAAGAGTGCAGCAAGGCTCATTATAGTGCACCAGTTCCTATTTGAGACTAGCTCAAAGTGGTGTTTTTGGGTTTTACCCCTAGGTACATATGTGGAAGAGCCCCCTCTACCTGCTCGTATCCAGACATGGATGTATTTCTTGGAAAACTCAAAAAATTTCTACTATACCAAAATTCTAGGAAGTTATTCTATACTAATCCTCAAAGTATATCTTAGGGATATGTGCTCTAATCATAGTTTATCTAAATATAGTTTCCCAGGTTTGTAATAAACTTCCTCTGATACCAACTGTAACGCCCTAACCCTAGAAGCCCAGAGTCGGTGCATTATTTTTATACATTGGCATGATTACAAGGAATCAAGTCCCAAAGGACAGATCGAATTAGCAGTCTTGGAAAAAAGATTAAATAAATGAATGTTACATTACACTTTATAACATACAACGAAACATAAATAATCCTTTATAAACGTTGTTATTCCCTTTTCTTAACCCTGCATATCAATCACAATACACTTCTTGGAATCTTGGGAAAAATAAAACATAGAAAGGGGTGAGCTCAAACACTCAGTAAGGGTAAGCAATACAGTAGAAGATAATATAAATATTAAGCATGGTGAATAATTGAAAACACATACCTTTACCAGTAATAAACATGAACACTTTTATGTCAAGAATATGATCTTATTAAATAAATCCATAATAAAAAATAATCATGGGTATTATACTAATTGAATGACCAATGAACCATGAATATTATTTTCATAATGAGAGAATGTATAATGCCAGACATTCTAAAACATTTTGTCAAGGCCTCGACCAACACATCTAAAAATGATTAAGGCCTCGACCAAAACCATATATCAAATTGGGAAAGGCCTCGGCTAATTCCACGTCTAGTTTTCTCATGATACCTACTGATCCATCGAAGTTCTATAGTGGGCTCCCCCCCATCACTTACTAAGTCCAATACATTCCTCATATGAAAAGGTTGAAATATAACATAAGCATTCGTATTAAAACTAGTATAAGAAATGTCAATACTTGAACAATAAACCATTAATAGTATAAAAACAGCACATCCATAGTCAAATATATCATAAAACCTTCAACATAATATGGAAGTTTTGTATCATAATAAATCAACTTCAAATAAACTTAAAATCCCTCAAAGGATGTTGACATAGATGGAACCAAAACATTTTTTTAGAGAAATATCTCTTTCTATTATGAAATCATTTAAGATTCACATAATTATAAAGAAAATATTTATTTTGAAAATATTCTTATAATCTTGTAAGGGAATCTTTGACGATGTTATGATGGAGAAAAATAGCTGCACCCGCCGTATAAGTTAAAAAAAACATTCTTATCTTAATTTTATCGAAAAGGTCATAAAGTACCTTGTTTGAAAAATGAAGTAAATATTACTTTCAAAATATATAAGGTTAAATAAGGTTATAAATTACTTTACCCCTAAATCTAGTAAAAAAATGTTTTGAAATACATTTTTAAGAAACATGGATGTGGATGATAAAGAGGTCCCAGTAGATACTTACGTAAAAACAACCTCGGATAATAAAGAGATTGTACAATTAACCCTTACCTTTTACTTTTCCTTGGTCGAGGGTAGGTTAAACTTCTGTATAATGGTGAGATAATTTTTATTAATTATACAACAAT
This sequence comes from Viscum album, assembly GCA_963277665.1. NCBI lineage: Eukaryota > Viridiplantae > Streptophyta > Magnoliopsida > Santalales > Viscaceae > Viscum > Viscum album. The sequence goes on from OY728128.1 coordinate 1,259,028,092, forward strand.
CATATACATTAATATGATATCATATATGATATTTTAACATTGCTTTGTTAATAATTTTTTATTATTATCGTCGTTTGGGGTGTTAATAGATTCATTTTCCTTTATATTATTTGTTATGTGAGTCATATTTGTTATGTATGGGATGTATCTTATTCATATCTAGAATTATATCAAATCTTTAAACATTATTTTTAATCATCAAATGAAAATTAGTCTTGAATGGATACGATGGAGAATGAATCTCATCGTGTTCGTGGAGACGGTAATCCGTACGTTCTCATGAGCAAAAATATCATTATTTTGATATTAAAATAATATATCATTGGATGTTATATCATATATAAAGAATAATTATCATGTTATATTTATTATTTACATCAATTTCAAATCATTATTATACCCATCCAAAAAAATAATGTATTGAATAACAATTACACCACGACGTGGAGACGGTAAGCCGTACGTATGCATGTATAGTGACATATCATTAAAAGGATAGATAGAATAATGAATATGGTTGTACCATATTTATAATAACATTACAATATATAGAATATACTGGAGTTATTTTTTTTATAAGGGAAACAAAGATAGAGGAAGTGGAAGTAGAAAGGAACCTGAAAGAGGTGATGAAATATTTTACCTCTTCTTCGGGTTCTTCATTTTGATTTGATTAAAAGGGATCCTTAGGTTGGATTTATGACTAAATTAATGAATCTAAGATAAAATGAGGATATTTTAGAGGGTATTTGATTAGGGGTTGGCCGAACCAAAAGGCTTTGAAGGTGTGAATTTGAGGGAAGGGGGAGTGCCCTTTTATAAGAGGGTTGGGGGCACTTTAGGAAAACCTAGAAATATTATTTTATAATAAAACAATTTTAAGTTTATAATGGATCTAAAATGAATTATTTAAAGGGTAAGGTGGGTATGGGTTGAAAAATACTCAACCAATAGGTTTTATACAGGTTTGGGTCACTATATTAACCTTATTTTCTAGATTTAACTCTTACTTAAATAGTTTGACATTTACCACGTCTCTTTGTATTTTTATATTATATGGTTAATAAACTTACTATATACTTCCAAGAGAACCCCAAGTGGTTAATTAATGATACAACTATTATTATATAAGTCTTTTTACAGAATATTATATTTTTATGAATAGAATATCAATTAATAATATAATATTTGTTTTAGAAACTCTTTTATGTCAATTTTGACACTATTTGGTATTTTGTTCATTCTAAATTCATAACAGAAATATTACTTGAAAAAAAATTCCTCTAAAAAACCCTAAAATGTAATATTAACCTAGAAAATTAGTTTAATTCATAAAAAGTCTCAAATTACATTTATTTGGATATTTATAATATCAAATATTTTAATATTTCAATAATTAGGTAATTACTGCATCATCATTGTGTCATAAATAAATTAAATTATTTAATTTCTAAAAAATATAAATAAAATAAAATAATGTAGGAAATAGTTTTATCTTTCTAATGAATATTTATAGTAGAAACAATGACTTATATAACCCCATGTAAACATTTATTTACTAAAAGATATTTGTTTATGTCATTTTTTCCTTTACTTTATGTTAATTAAAATAAAGTGTCATTATCATTCATAAGTGGATCCATGAGGTCTCAAAATATACCCAAGAATGGACATGGTCAGCCATGACTCATCCAATAAGGTTAGGACAAGTGTTAATGTAATTTTGCATTATTATAATATTTTTTTACCTTGAATTACCCTATTTACCTTTAACCGCGATAAATAAAAGTCAAAAGTTAATATTCACTAAAAATTATTTTTATTTTATTGAACCACATTTTACTTTATGATAGAAACCTTGTCTCTTGGATTTTTTAAATTCAATTCATAGAAGTGGTAAATTTATGTTTTATGCAAATTTGTAAATGCTCCTAGGAGGTGGGTAAAGACGGTAAAAAGTTCAATAAACTTTTTATATATCTAAAGTTATTATAAAATGACTCCAATGAATTAAATTGAATTTATATAGGTATTATGTATCTATTTTGACCTAAAATAAATTTAAATAATATAAATAATTATTTAAATAAAAATTCGGTTTTAAACTATAACTCAGTGTTTTTCACTATTCATCAAAAATTGAAAGTTTTCAGAAAAATACCAAAAAATAACCTGAAGATATCCAATGGCCCGAAGGCCTTCATTTTTTATTGATTTTTATAATCCACCTTTCAAGGGATGAGGTGGAACCCTATTACATGCCCGTAGGCCATAGGGGAACCATTGCCCGTAGGCACAAACATTACATGCAACCCAGACTAACAACTTGAAACTGCTCCTCCCCAGAATCTTCATCTTGAAATCAGCTCTTCACCTCCGCATGGCTGTTCGGCTAGGCATTCCCGTGCATGCACAGTCTTGTCCCGATGGAAGGTGGCATACCCTCTCATTCTTGCAATCCGTGTAGCTTCTGTTGTGGTGAAAGCGCCTTTGCTCATCCTCCTTGTAGAGCTTGTTCCTTGAAGTTTGGTCTGGTTTGTATCTGCAGGTGGCCTGAAGGCCATTAGGATAGCCCGAAGGCCCAACTGACCCAAAGGCCTGGGTGCCCGAAGTCCAATGAAGGAATTAGGGACAAATCTGATGCCTAAAGGCCCAAACAGGGGCATATCTCCGGCTGCTACAGTGCCAAACAGTGCCCGCTACAGTACTACTATAGTTCCTACTACAGTACTGCTACAGTTACTACTACAGTACTGCTATAGTACTGCTACAGTACTGCTATAGTACTGCTACAGTACTGCTACAGTACCTGGAAATTCTGCCTCCACCTGGATTTGATCCCTGGTCGCTCGGATGCACCATCAGAGACTTTGCCAACCGGGCTAAGGCTCATGTGCAAAAAATAACCTGAAGATAATTTCGATATTCCAAATTAAAAAATGAATTCTATTTTACCAATTTCAAAACATATAAGTTGTATTAATTAATATAAAATTAATTCCCCTCGTCAAAACCAAAAAGCGTATTTTTAAGAAATAATAACTATCAAAAGATTGACACTTGTTTATGTCCAATTTTAAAGTGAAATTGGTTAAAATGATCATCATTGGATTAAATGGAAAACTTATAATCTAATTATACTTCCAAACCATTAAAATGTATAATTCAACACTATAAATTATTTTGATTAAAAAATTTCCGTTAAAATATAGTATTTTTCATTATTCTCCCAAATATGAAAGTTATCAGAAAAACAACAAAAATTTATTAAAAATAAATTCCTATGTCCCGATTCTAAAGAATAAGTTTATTTTTTCAAATTGAATATATAAAAGTTTCAAATATTGAATTTAAAAAGGGTTCTATATTAAAAGGCGGTAAAATTTCATTTTTTGAAAAGTAATTATTTTATCTAAAAAAATGAATTTGTTCTTAAATTATGTATAAGAAAATCATAATATGGATTATAAAATTATAAGGATCATATAAGGTTCAAAATTCAGTTAATAATATTCATAAACTCTTTTGAACAGCTATTTTGGTTAGTCATGGTGCGCCTGAACTCAGTGTTGCGTGTAGTGCAAGTTATTGCATTACTTTGAAGAAATAACGTACTATGAAATCTTGGGTTGTTACATTTGAAATAAATGTAAGGCTTAGGAAGTAATATTTTGTTAGCTACCCTATATTTATATACTTGACGTATGGTTCATCAACCCATAATTTTGAATCATTCATATATTGTAAAATATAATTTTTAAGATTATCTATACATAGTGAAACCCTACATTTGACCCAATAATCTTTGAGATTTGTATTGTGGATTATTTCTTTGATTTATAAAATGTTTCAATGAAGTTATTTTATCATTTAATGATATTTAAATAAAACTTAAAAGGCCTTTATTCAATGGACTTAATACTTTCTATTTTTAAGGGATGTTAAATTTTTGTTGGTAATTTAAATTTAAATGATCATGATTTATCAAAATTATTTTCAAGATATTTTTGTCCTGAAGTAAATAAATATTCTCAAGAAATAATGATAGTTTCCATTTCTCAAGAACATATATAATAGAGTTTCATCATATCTATTTATAAAAAGTGATACAATTTTGAGACATATATATTTTTTTATCAGTTTGATCATTGTGAAGTTGTTACTTCTTCCATTGTTAGTCTTTTTTCTACAGTTCGTCAAAGTATCTACTAGAGAAACACTTTAGAGGAATACATGTTCATAATATACTGAGTCATCACTCTATTGTTCTTAAAAGGTTATTCTTATGTTATTATATTTATTTCAAGATCATATGTAACTAGGATCTCTTCATAACTGTTCTTTCCTGAAGACATTTATCTGTGAAGAAGAAGATCCATTGTATTTCATTTTCTTTTACAACTTTGAGCTAATTTTTTTTCTCTAAAAATCAACCAATATTATTTTTTTGGAAGTATTGACTTATTATTCTCAACCATAGTGGATAGTTATCTTTCTGTTCTATGATACAGCTGTGAAATTTCATTGTAAAAGAAGTTTAATTTTTGTAAAATTTCAACTACTTGCACTCAGTTTCAAAGGTCTTCAAATAAGTGGAACTGTCTTATTGAAAATCAATAATCTCATGGAGTGAGTGTAGGTTTGGACTTGGGGATATTTCTACCCAAAACACAAAAATTGTTATGTTCTATTCTCTATTTTTTCCACACTATAATATTTATAATGAAAATAATGTTGCACATCATTTTAAATCACAAAGTGGGATTAAGTATGATTTTCAATATTTTTTAAATGAAAAAATACACAACCTATTATGTGTATTCATATTATTCTAACTGAATAATAGTTATGAAAGGAGTTTTCTTTAAATAATTCTCTTACGATCTTGTAATCTTGAGTCAAAAATCATTATGAAGAATGATGTATATGGATGAACTCAATGAAGGAATGTTAATGATCAGAGAAGAATTTTTCAATGGAGTAAATTATGGATGATGGAAATAAATAATGATTATTTATTTAAAGTACCTTGGTTTTAAATTCTATATGAATATTGTCAAACCTCATTAAATTCATGAAAAACTAGATTAGTGGTATGCTAAAAAGGAAGATGAATATGATGTTAATTTAAAAGATGTTAATGTAGTTATATGTGGACTTGGATCTAATGAATTCACATATTTTTCACAATGCGCTACTGAATTTGAGATGTGAAAATCAATTTTAGTTTATTATGAAGGTACAAAAAATATCATATAATTAAGATATAATGTTTCTAATTTAAATTTTAAAAACTTCAGGATGTGTGATGGAAAATAATCAACAAAATAATTAGAATATTGAATGAAATAGTCAATTGTGTTTCTACCTTGGGAAAACTAATCTCTAAACCATACTAGACTTTAAAAGTTCTAAGATTTCTACTCGCAAATTGGAATGGAATATTTTCTGCAATAATAAAATAAACTCCTATAAAAAACTATCAATGAAGGAATTTATTGATACTATAATGATGTATTAAGTTGAAATGAAATATTAATTAGAAGATTGTATAATTATAAAAAGGGATAATACTGATCTAAAAGTCAATAATTGAAAAAATGAAAATAAATCTTAGGAAGATTATAAATCCTCAAATAATTCATAACTTTTAGATTCAAGAAATAAACTGGATCATTTAGAAAAAAGATTCATTAATTTTTATAAGAAGAAGACATGATTCATTTATTTTCAATGATTAAAAAAAATAGTTTAGGAATCAAATAAGTTTGATGTTATGAATGAAAATAGTTAGGGAACATCAGAATTGATTACCCACATCTAAACGAAGAGAAAAGAAAAATGGAAAAGAAATAAAAGAAATATCATATGAAATTTGATTATGAATGAAAAGTTAATAAAGCTATGAAGGATACATGTAGTGATTATAAAGACTCAAAAATCTCTTCTAAAAGTAATTCAGTTAAGGAGACATCAAATAAGAAATAAGATTTGTGATTTATATCCAAGGAAGAAGAGGTAAAATCATATTACTCTTCTGCATTCGATTCTAAAAGTTTCTCAAATAGTAAATTGGAAACATATATCCGTATGATTTAGGATAAAAATGAATACCTAGTAAAAAATAATAAATCATTAAATAATATTCCAAATCAAGTTCTATGTGAAAAATATGCGATGTTAAAAAAACACATATAATTAAAAGAAAAATTTCATAAATCTGCTTCAAACTGTACTATATATGAAGATAAAATAACATATTTATAGACTAAAGTATAATCATTTAAAAGTGATGCTAGTATACATAAAAAATGAGATGAATATATAAATCATATCCTTGTAAAAATGATCATAGAAAATAAAAATATGGACTAGGAAGTAATGGTGAAAATAAAAAACTATACAAAAATGATTTCATTCCCAATTTTAAGAAATATATAATATTAATCATTACTTGTTTCTATTGTGTAATTAATGGTCATTATGATAATAATTATTTCATGATAAACCCTATAATCAATAGTGAAAAATAGGATTTATTTCTAAGAGTATTTCATACACTAGTTCTTTAAATTTTGGTAAATTAAAGTAGATATGGTTTACCAGTTCTATACTTACTAACACAACTTGTCCAAATATTATTGGGTTATAAAAAAACGTTTCTTTATTATTTGGTTTGTAAGTAAAAATTCTATAGGGAAAGAACTGTAATATGGTATATGGATAGTATATTCTCATGTCATATGAGTGGAGACTTTCTAAAATTCCATACACCATCAAAAGTTGATGAAGTCTTAGTCACCTTTAATGATGATGCCAAATAAAATATAGTTTGAGTTAGATCAGTTAGGTATATAAATTCAATCCTAATAAATTTTTTTATATGATAAATGATTAAAAAACATTTTGATAACTATCTCTCATCATTGTGATTATTTGTTTATGTTTTTTTTTCAAAAAATTACTTCATTTTATTTAAAGATAAATTACTTATGTTTAGAGAACTAAAAATAGAAAATGTTTATACTTTGGACCTTAGTTCAATGTCTGTAAAAATTGGGAATTTTTTAACTACTAATATAAATGAATCCTAGATTCGGTATAGGAGAATTGGGAACTGTAATGTAGTTTCTTTATCTATGTTATCTAAGAAACATTTAGTTTCTAATTTTAATATCCTTAAATTTTATTATAATAGACTATGTGATACTTTACAAATATGTATGAAACATAAATTATATTTTAAATATATTAACAATTTAGATACATCTAAGCCTTTATAAATTATTCACATGTATTTTTTAGACCATAAAGTATAGCATGCTTGGCTGGTATATCTTATGTTTTTTTTCTAGTTGATGATTTTTTCTAGATTTACCTGGGTATATTATCTAAAACATAAAAGTGATTTTTTTTATATTTTTGTATAATTTTTAAAAATGGTTAAAAACTAAAAATATTAAAAAATAATTTAATTATGAATTGATCATAGGGAATATTTTGAGAATCTGGAATTTAATTCCTTTTTTTCTCAGACTTGGGTATTAAACACACATTTTTTTCTCCAAGAACACCACAAAAAATAGAATTATAGAAGGAGGAATTGAAACTATTCTAGTAATATAAAAAGAATATTTCAAATTAATATAGTATTACTACCTATTTCTAAAAGGAAACTGTTTTCACAGTTTCCCATTTCAGGAATAGAGTATTCATAAGGATTATTCTTAAAAAGTAACCCTTGAAATTAAGGAATAATAGAAAACTTAAGGTTTGATACTTTAATGTTTTTAGATTCAAGGTGTATATCTTGAATACTAAGGAAAACCGTTTTAAACTTTGATCCATAAGATGAGGAAGGAATATTTCTAGGATACTATTCTACTTCCAAATATTATAGAGTGTTTAATAAAAATTCATGGATGGTTGAAGAATTTGTTCATGTGATGTTTGATGAAAGTGATCCTTTTGATCACTATAAAATCAAATAGATTAAATCCCCAATTCTATTAATAACTCAAGAATTGAAACTTCCAAAAAAAAATTTGAAAAAAATTAAAATATGATGAAATTCAAATCCTCTAAGAAGAACATGAAACTTGAAAAGAGAAAAGAATCTTACCCAGATAACACAGAACCTTAAAGGACCATCATTTAGAGACTATTATTGGAGACCCAAATGCATGAGTTTGGACTTGAAGGACTATAGAAATCATTAATAAATTCTATACCTCCCTATCCCAACTATAACCTAAGACTATATTAGAAGCCTTAGAAGATGAATGTTGGATAATAGACCCGTAGGAAGAAGAAAACAAGTTTAATAGAAATAAAGTTTAGGAATTAGTTGATAAGACATTAAACCATAATAATAGTAACCAAATGATTCTTTATAAATAAGAAAGATTGCCAGGGTATAATTACTATAAATAAATATAAATTTGTTTTTAAATGATATAACTAGGAATAATGAATAGACTATAGTGAAATTTATTTCCTAGTTTATAAACTATAAGATATTAGGATCCTTATATACTATTCATCTTATATGAATGTTAAACTATATCATATGGGTGTTATATATACTTTTTTAAATGTTTATTTAATTAAGGAAGTCTATGTTGATTGATGTATATGTTTTTAAAATTCTGATCTACCAAATTCTATTTTCAAACTTACCAAATATCTTTACGGTCTTTAAAAAGTACCAAGGGTTTGATATGAAAGATTGATTTCCTTTATTTTGAAAAATGGGTTTTCAATGGGATTGGAAAATCCTTCTCTATTTAAGAAAAACTATTATTAAGATACTTTATTAGTGTAAATCAATATAGATAATGTTATTTTTGGATCAAATAATAAAAATATTTGTAATGATCTCTCAAAACTTATTCAAAAGGAATTTAAAATGAGCATGATGGGAGAATTAAATTATTTTCTTATTTTTAAAATTTATCAAAAAGATTTTTGTTTTTTTTAATTGAAGTAAATACATTATTTATTTATTGAAAAAGTTTGTAATTGAAAATAGTAACACTTATGTAAATTCCATAAGTAGAAATATAAAAAATGATTTGGATATATCTAGAAAACTATTGGACAAAAATTTATATAGAGGCATGATTAATATTTTTTTAAATCTTATTGATAGTACAAAAGAAATTATGTTTTATTTCTACATTTATGAAATATTTCATTCTTATCCTAAATTATCCCATCTTACCACTGTTAAAATAATTTTTAGATATTTAAATGTTTCTGTTTTTATGTTTTTTATCTATCAAAAAAATTATAATTATAATTTAATTTCATAAAGATGATGATTTTAGAAGATTTATATTATATAGAAAAATAATCAAAGGAATCTGTCACTTTTTAGGGAACATTTTAGTTTCGTGTTCTAGTATGAAGCAAGATTCAATTTCATTTTCAATTACTGAGGTAGAATATATTTTTACTGGTATTTTTTCTGTACAAGTGTTATGGATGAACCATAATATTTTAGAATTTGGACTTTAATTTAATCATATTCTTATTTTTTTGATAATACTAGTTCTATAAATGTTTGAAAGAATCCTATGATTCACTAAAGGACTTAGAATATTAATATAAGACTTCATTTTCTAATAGATCCTATCCAGAAAGGTGATATATCTTTGGAATTTGTAAATACTAAATCTCAAATTTCAGATATTTTCACTAAAACTCTTCCTACTACTAATTTTGTTTTTATTAAGAAGGATTTAGGTTTATTTAATTCTAAATAATGTTCTTAATATTCATTGTAAATATATTTTATATAAGTCATTTATGCTATTTAATTATAATCTCCAAGTTTAAATATGTTTTTACTTGTTAAATTTCATTTTTAAAATTTTTCTCTATGTTTTTTCTATTTAATATTTAAAATATTAGTAATTTAATTAAATATTTTCAAATTATCTTTTCATAAATAAAAAACTAAATGATTACGTTGAGTTTTTGGTTCGAGAAACCAAAATGATGAACTATAAGCCGTTATAGATAATCTATCTCTTACCCTCGATCTTTCATCCTTTCATCCTCCTAAATCATATTTTTCACTTCTATCCATAATGTTTTAAAACTCAACCTTTTGATTCTAGGTAATATACAAAACCACAAAACTAATGATGTAGGTCCCAGAAGATCCAAGAAATAAAAATTTTCGAGTTTAGAAAGTACATTTATTCAAGGAAAAGTTATAGATATTGAATTGTTATTATTGATTAATCTTATGTTGAATATAGCATAACACATTCAATATATATAGTTCTTGTTTAATAAAAAAATATAGACGCTATTTTGGAGCAATAAGTGAAGTAATTTTATGAAACCAATCAGTTTATATTTGGATATTCTGAAGATGCAATGTCATCCAAGGTAAGTAATCAAGAGTTTTCCATTTCTACAATTGATCCTGCCCAAATTTTCAAGCGACCCCATGAGGGGGAGTATCACTTCATCCTACAATATATTAGAGATAATGACCATAGGTTATAAGACATAATGATTTTTTACTTTTGGTTCTTCCAATATAAGATAAAGGGTTTTAAATGATCTAGAGGTAGATCAGTAGATTTTGGTGAAGTTTATTCAAAGAACTATAGTTCTTAGAATAGTAGAACTGAAGAAGATTCTTTTTTCCTTACATTTACATTATATTTTTATTATTAAGTGAAATAAAATTTAATTTTAGCCAATTTATGTTGAGAAATTTATATCACTATTTTCAGAAAGATATGAAGATGTCCTTATACCCACATAGAAGGATATTTTCTTATTTTTTGTTATAAGAAAGTAAAAATAATTGAAATTTAGAAAATTATAAAATGTCACCACAATACTATTATCTTAGAAAGAATTTAAAAAAAAGTGGACTTATTTGGAGCATAGTCAAAGGAAATTTACAACCATTTGGATATGAGGAGGAAGAACCAATAGAAGTTGGTTCTAAGAAGTAACATAGAAGTCAATAATTTTCTTTTTATATGACTTTTCATTCTGAGGATATTGAAGAATATATGATAGAAGGAACTATATAAGAGGATGAAAATATGTACGCTTTTTAAATAAAACTCTGTAACATCCCGACCCAGTTTACCCACAAATATGTAGCTAGAATAGTCGCCACATGACCTCAAGAGCGTCTCCTCATATGCCAAAGGCTGCTGGCTGGAAGTGAGGGTCTATGGATAATTAGTGGGGAGACTATACCCTCATATTAGAGTGCACAATATAAATAGATACACTCAGAAAATAATGGAAGCATATAAAACAATATTCAACTTAATAATGAAAATGTAAAACACCAGTTTATACAATGAATGCATGTCATGGTGATACATATCAGAAATAAGTAAACAAAACAACATGCTTTACATTCCAATATAGAAATATTTAAAAAACTAAAATCACCAAGGGAGACCTCCATGAGAATCCCAAACTCTTACTCGGCCCTTTGCTCCTAACTCCCAAGTATAAGTAATAGCCACAAGCAAAGGTCCAAAGTTCTGAAAACAAGAAAGTATACTCGGGTACCCCAGTGCAATGGTGGACCGAGTAGGGTGTGAGATCTATATCCCAGTAGGTCGGGACCACCGGTTGTCTAGCTCAACCTAGAAAATTCAATATAAAAAATGGTGTACAAATATAACAATTCAATACTAGAACTGAATAACTAACAAACAACCCGTCTAGGTTCCAATGGAACACCTGATGCCAATATCTTCTTTGGCCTGTAGCCGAAATAAGAGTCTGTATAAAAATCATACAAGCTTATTTATCAATCAGAAATACCTTTCAACACATTACCAATTATTCTCTATTTAATCATTTATTGTCTCTATGGTTACCATGGTAACCTATACCTCAATGCTAACTTTGGTTCATGCTGAAATTCTAATCATTCTCAATCATTCTTTGTTTTATCACATTTAATTCAACTTTGATCCAAATCTCTCATTCATTTCATAACTCATTCATATAATATACTATTGGTGTAGAACTCCATGTCTAGAACTTAAAAAACCAGTTTATATATTTATATTATTTGGGGTAGAAAACCATGTCTAACACCTATTTCTCATTCAGTGTAGATTGCCATGTCTAACACCCTTACATCTAAGTGCTTAAATAACTATTGGGGAGGAATGATTTGTCCAATTCCCAACTTATACATTGCTCTAGAATCCTGTGTCTAGCACCACATTCTCATTCATTTATTTGATAACTATTTATGAGGAACACCATATCCAAGTCCCAACATCTTTATTAGTCTATATTTCCATGTACAACACCAAAATTCTCATTTATTTACATCATTTGATAACTAATGGAGAGGAACACCATGTCCAAGTACCAACTTCTATATTAGTCTAGAATTCCATGTCTAACACCTAATTCCCATTAATTAATTAATTTAAAAATTAATTAATCCAAGATCAATAATCAATTCCTCATGAATTATCCACCTTCATTCCCTTACTAATCCAATAATTAGTGAAACATATCAAGAACCATTAGCTAACCCCATAATTAACTAATTCAACAATTCTATTAGGTAATTCATCAATTAATTAATCTATTAACACAAATCTCATTCCATAATTAATTTTCCAAAATTAATTACCCAAAACATTACCGCAAAAGCACATAATTAATAGACCATTAATTGCATCAATTTATCTGAAGCATCATATCATAATCAATCCAGGGATTAATTATCTCAATTATCCAATTCAATATATTATAATTAATTCCCTAATTAATTATATATATTCCAAAGTCACGTACATAACTAATTCACAATTAATTATTCCATTCTAAATATCATCTTTCCATAAATAATTCTTCCTAATTAATTATCCAAATCAAATGTCAACTTATCATAATTAATTATCACAATTAATTATTTTTTATAAACATCATGGAATATAATTAATTCTTCATTAATTATATTACACAGCCAAACATCATCTCATAATTAATTTCCCTCAATTAATTATCGTAACACAACCAATTCAATATCTCAATTACAATTCTCTAGGTTCATAATTAATTCACGAATTAATTATCTTAACCTATCTAATTAAAATCTCATAATTAATTCCCTAATTAATTATCTCAACTTATCCCACCCAATAATCATAAATTCCACATCACCCAAGTGAATAAACTTAATAGGGAACAAATAAACATTCACTTAATCTCAATCTAAACAAACATGTCACTTTAAACATTAGTTTTTTAGCTTGAAGGTAGCACACCTCCATTAGAGGGGGTTCATTACAAAACATAATTCTATAATCTAACAAATAGTTTTATACCAATAATTAATTTCCTCCAATATTGCAGTTAACTTTATCAAAAGTAGTAGATTAATAAAAACTACATTTTTTTAAAAATAAAATCAATGTTGAGGACCCTACCTCAAAGAATTTGCTGAGCCAACACTTTCTAACATAAACCCCAAACTTTTCATGCACAAACACCTCCACAAAAGCTTGCGAACACTCATAATTGATCACCGAACCTAACAAAAATTAACCGACACTCATAAATAGTGCGGTAAAGACCAACACATACCAAAATAATTAACCGTAACACACTTAAACCATAAGTAACATATTTAAGTGGTGAAAAACCCATGAATGGTTATTGATCATTAATTAGATTTGATGATAGTGAACCAAATCGAGGAGAACCGCCATGAATTCAGTGGTGGTTGTCAAATACAGACCAATGGGTCCTAGGAAATCTTTTGCAACACCTAGAATTAAAAGAGACGAAGAAACAGAAACAATCTTGGGTCTTAGGGTTTCAGCTTATTGGAGACTAGGTGAAGAGGATCTGAAATAACCGATGTGAATAACAAAACATGCAGAGAAGGACTTACCTCGACGATATGGATATCTTCTATGAAGGAAACACCACAATTTGATTCGTGGAGTGGGATCCAGGTTTGGGAGTGGTGCGCCTCCATCATGGGAGAATAAGAGGAGGGGTCAGGACTCACCTTCTATGTGCCTCCTTCCTCCCTTAAATAACCCTAATAAGTTTTATAATAATTTAAAAAAGTAACAACAAGAACCATATTATTAATCTCATTTTAATTTAAACACTTCTTTGATAAACCCCATGACCCCCCCATTACACCTCATTTAATTAAATTCTTTTCCAATAAGTTTAATTAAATAAAAACTCCTCCTTACCTCATTTAATTAAATTTACCTCAATGAATTTAATTAATACCACTTCAACTCATCGTTATTTAATTAAATTATTCCAACCTCAAATTTAATTAAATATTTTACACCAGTTTTTATTAAATAATTAAATTAATCCTATTATTGAATTTAATTCGGTAAAACCACAACTCCACATTTATTCTTCATTTAATTAAATTCCATTGACCTGGATCTAATTAAATAAAAATCCAACTTGGTATCATTTAATTAAATTCTCTCAACATTAATTTAATTAAATGAAACCAAATTTTGTATCAATTAATTAAATTTATTTTAACCATGAATTAAATAAATTAAAAACCTCTATATCATGAAATTTAATTAAATATCTCGTAGGTGGGAATTTAATTAGATAAATTAACCTGAAACCCAAAATTGGGAAAGTTGCACAGTTTGGAACGTACAGTTTGGAAAACCATGCACCAATTGTGTGGGAACTTCTATCTAAGGAACCTACTTGGCACAATTTGTCCGGCACGGTTTTACTAACCATGCATAAAATGTGAAAGTGCCTCTATCTCACATTTAAAAAGATGCATGATTTGTCCCACATAGTTTGACCAACCGTGTGCAGCCCGTGTGGACGCCACTGCTAAGTTCGGTGCTTCCAAAACCTATTAAGACACCCATAAAACTCCTAGAACCATTAAACAAGACCGTTATCAATAATTTTAAATGGTCCAAACTCATAAAAAATAAACATAAAGCTTCATTTTAAGACTGACTTGTCCAATAAACGAAAAAATTCAAAAACTTTCATATTTTAACCCAGTTAAAAAACAAGAGACATTAAAATTTACCCACGTTAAAAAATATTCGTCCTCAAGAATCTATTGGGAACTAATACAACATTAACCAACCCAAAAATTTCAAAAAGTCTCATTTGAACAATTATATTATGTTTCTAAACACCGAACACACCTTTAACCAAAACAGAAGCCCAACAGCTTAAACCTTTTAAACCCGATCCAAAGCTCTAAATCCAACCCAACACATCAAAATGGAACATAAAAAAACCCACACAACTAGAGACACGATCCAATCATCATATCTTCAATTGATATTTCCAACCCAAAAACCTATTGTCACCCTTAACTAGATGACATGCATTTAAAACGATACAATCACCAACTACATGCAACCAAAGTCCTCACTCAACTTTCGGTGAGCACTGAAACCAAGCCATCTAAAGGCAAAAATAAAACTGCCATTCTTAGAAAAAATAATGGCATAACCCAAATAACCACACATCCCACATACAACCCAGATAACAAAAGATCAGTCAAACTATCATCGGTTGACTCTTTTCAAAAAGGCTCAGCCTCTCCTGTCGATAGGTCATGAACAAAACTTCGATGCTGATATCACCCTATGAATCCTTGTTTCTTAAAATATTACCATTAAATATATTTGAAAAACTTAATGATGTGACATCACCCACCATAATAGTGTCCATGTCGTAGAAGAAAATATCAGTCCCTCATAAACTCACTATTTCAAAAACACCTTAAATGTATGTTTGATGTTCCAAAAAACACAATCACCACCTCAACATCTCACATGAAATTCACAACTTAAACCTATCAGCATGTCAAAATACCCAAGTCCAAAAAGTTATAGTAATGGAAATAGGAATATAACTGCACCAACATCAAAAATATCACAATAGAAACAAAGCATCTCAAGCTCCAACGGTGCTACCTACCACGAGATAATCCCTTACAAAGCATACACGTCAAACCTATCTCTTGGTTATGAAAAACAAAAATTACTAGGATCCAAATCCACTCTTTTATTTTAGTCATTTTATTGAATTCATTTCAACCTATAAAAATTTGAATGAATTTTAACAAAGCCAAAAGTACTATTCCACAATAAGGAACTTGGTTTTCAAACAATGCTCCTTGGATAAAACATGCAAGCTATAATAAACCCCCTCTTAAAAATTTAACATTTAGTGTAATTTCATTTTAAACAAGAAATTTAGCATTTAAATTAATTTTAATCAAAAGGTGACCTATAAGGGTCCCATTTAATTTAAGACATCTAGGTTCTTCAAAAATCACCCTAGAACAGTTCATTTCAATAAGAAATCAATAGTTTTATATTTATAACCATTTCTAAACACACTATGGTTATACTAGTCTCAGTCACATGGGTGGTCATATACCAATTGTTAAGGCGCCCATAGACAATACGGCTGGGATTTGGATCCCATTCCTGACAATAAATCTCAATTTAAAATTTTTAACTTTAGTAGGCACTTTTTCAATTGTTTGAATTCATGAGTTACCCTTTTCTAGTTATAATGCACCTATACACCTTACAATTAAAATTGGATCCCATTGAAAATGCAATCAATCAATTTCCACTCATGCATCCATTTATATATCAAAACATCTCATGCATGTTATCGCAACCAGTAACATAACAACATGTTATAACATAGAAGCATGGAAAAATAGTAAAACATTATAATAATTGAAGCAATATAGAATATAAATACCCAATCGTGTTATATCTATAATTAAAATGTGATATCTAAATGGGTAATGATAAAGATAATCAAAAATGGAATTACCCCCAAGGAACACAATCAAAATTAGCAGGAATCTTACTAAAAAAACTAAATAGAATGTGATATCCATGGCATGTGAATCTTTAAGTGCATTGGGTAATGCATGTAATGCAATTTACTTACCAAATCAGGCCAAGGAAGAATTTAAAAATTCTCAAAATTAGTAAGCAGTGAAAAATACACCAGTCACTCAAGGTGAAATCATATCAACTATAACCTCAAATAGTATAAATATCAATTCCCATACTTGGCCACTTGGTCATTTCCTATACATGGGGTGATCAGTCCCAAGTACAAATATTAACCGAGCACCGACACTTTCCTAGTCTTCGGTCTACTAACAAAAAACAGAAAGACAAATGAAAAAATAAAGAAAACCTAAACCTATGATACCACTTTGTAATGTCCCAACCCAGCTTACCCTTGAATCGGTATCCAAACCGGTCGCCACATGACCTCAAGCGCATATCCCCATATGCCAGAGGCCGCTGAATTGAAGTGATGGTCTATGGATAGTCAGTGGGGAGACTATACCATCATATTCTGAGTGCACAATGGTAATAGATAAACAGAAACAAGAGAGGAAGAATATAAAATAATATTCAACTAAATAATGAAAATGGACAACACCAGTTTATACAATGCATGCATGTCATGGTGATACATATCAGAAAGTAGTAAATAAAACAACATGCTTTAAATTCCAATACAGAAATAATGAAAAGAATCAAAGCCGCAAGGGAGATCTCCATGATCATTTTGAACTCCCTCCTGGTCCTTTGATCATAACTCCTAAGTACAAGTAACAACCATAATAAAAGGTCCACAGTCCTACAAACAATAAAGTCTACTCGGGTACCCTAGTGTAATGGAAGCCCGAGTTGGGCATGAGATATACATATTAGTAGGCTGGGAACACTGGTTTTCTATCTCAACATACATAATGCAATATAAAAAATGGTGTATAGATATAACAAGGCAATAAATAACTAACAACCTGTCCATGTTCTAATGGGAAACCTGACAGTTATACCTGCTTTGGCCCGTAGCTGTAATAAGAGTTTTCATAAGAATCATACAATCATATTTATCAATCATAAATACCTTTCAACACTTAACTAATTATTCTCTATTTAATCATTTATTGTCTCAAAGGTTCCATGGTATCCCATACCTCAATGTGAACTTCGTCTCATGCTGAAATTCTAATCATTATCAATATTTCTTTATTTAATCACATTAAATTCAAGTTTGATCCACATATCTCATTCATTTCATAATTCATTTATATAATATACGGTTAGTGTAGAACTCCATGTCTTGAACCTAAAACACGGTTCATATATTTATATTACAGGTGTTAGAACACTATATATAACACCTCTTTCTCAATCAGTGTAGATCACCATGTATAACACCCTTATATCTAAGTGCTTAGACAAGTATTGGTGTGGAATTCTATGTCCATGTCCCAACTTCTACATTGGTCTAGAATGCATTGTTCAACACCACATTCTCATTCATTAATTTGAAAACTACTAGGAGGAACACCATGTCCAGGTCCCAACTTATACATTGGTCTAGAACGCCATGTCTAACACCCAAATTCTCATTTATTGACATCATTTGATAACTATTGGTGAGTAATTCCATGTCCAAGTCCCAACTTCTATATTGGTCTAAAACGCCATGCCAAGTACCTAATTATTATTCATTAATTAATTCAAAAATTAATTAATCCAATCTCAATAATAATTCCTCAAGAATTATCCACCTTTATTCCCTTACTAATCCAATAATCAGTGAAACATATCAAGAACCATTAGTTAACCCAATAATTAACGAATTCCATTATTCAATTAACTAATTCATCAATTAATTATTATATTAACACAAATCAGATTCCATAATTAATTCTACGCAGTTAATTATCCAAAAAATTATTACAAGAGCACATAATTACACCATTAATTATCTCAATTTATCAAAATCACCATATCACAATTAATCCAACAATTAATTATCACAATTATCCAATTCAACATCTTATAATTAATCCCCCGATTAATTATCTATATTCCAAAGTCAAGCACATAATTAATTCGCAATTAATTATTCTATTCTAAATCTCATACTTCCATAATCAATTCTTCACAATTAAATATCCAAATCAGATATCAATTTATCATAATTAATTCTCACAATTAATTATCTTTAATCAACATCATGGCACATAATTAATTCACTATTAATTATCTTACATAACCAAACATAATCTCATAATTAATTTCCCAAAATTAATTATCTCAACACAAAAAATTCGATATCTCAATTACAATTATCTAGGTTCATAATTAATTCACATATTAATTATCACAAATTATCTAATTAAAATCTCAAAATTAATTCCCTAATTAATTATCTCAACTTATCCCACCCAATTCCCATAAATTCCAATTAACCCAAGTGAATCAACATAAATGTACAGAAATAGAAATTCACATAACCACAAGCTAATCAAACATGTCACTTTAAACATTATATTTGTATCTTAAAGAAAACGCACCTCCCTTGGAGGGGTTTTATTACAAAATATGATTTTTGTAATATAACAAATAGTTTTATACCAATAAGAAATTTTATCCAAAACTGAAGTCAACTTTATCAAAAGCAGTAGATTAAAAAAACAACATTTTACCCAATAAAATTTATTTTGAGGACCCTACCTCAAGGAATTGGGAGAGCTAACACTTTATAACTTAAATTGAAAACTGCTCACACACAAAAACATCCACAAAACCATGAACACTCTCAGAATTCATCGCCGCACCTAACAAAAATTAACTGACCCCCATAAATAGTGTGCAAGAGACAAATGCATACCCAAATAATTATATATAACACATTTAAACAATAATTACCTTATTTAAGGGTTGAAAAACCCTTGAAAAATTATTGATCCTTACCCGACTTTGATGGCGGTGAAATGAATCGAGACAAACTACCATTCCTTCAGCACTAGTTGTTGAAATATGGACCAACAAGTCCTGTGACATCTTTTTCAACACCTAGAATTAGAAGAGAAGAAGAAACCGAAACAATCCCGAGTCTTTGGTTTTTGGCCTAATGGAGACCGGGTGAAGGAGAGACGAAATGGATTATGCGAAGAATAAAACATGCAGGGAAGGACTTACATTGATGTGATGAACATCTTCCATTAAGAAACCACTGTGATCCAACATGCAGAGAGGGAGTTGGGGTAAGAAGTGGTGCACCTCCACCATGGGAGAACAAGGGGAGGGGGTCACGCCTCACCCTACTGTGTGCCTCCCTCTTATTTCCTCCCTCAAATAGCCCCAATTAGTTTTATAATAATTAGTAAAATAATAATAATAATAATAATAACAACCATATTATTATTTTCATTTCAATTTAAATGTTTCTTTGATAAACCCCATAACTCTCCCATTGCACCAAATTTAATTAAATTC
Source organism: Viscum album (assembly GCA_963277665.1). NCBI lineage: Eukaryota > Viridiplantae > Streptophyta > Magnoliopsida > Santalales > Viscaceae > Viscum > Viscum album. Next base: position 1,259,048,428 of record OY728128.1, read on the forward strand.
GTCCCTAATGAATTTAATTAAATAAAAATTCATCCTTACCACATTCAATTAAATTACCTTAAAAAAATTTAATTAATACCACTCTAACTCATCATTATTTAATTAAATTATTCCAAAGTCAAATTTAATTAAATAATTTCCATTAATTTTCATTAAATAATTAAATTCATCCTATCCTTGAATTTAATTAGGTTAAACCACAACTCCACATTTATTCCTCATTTAATTTAATTCTATTGATCTGGATCTAATTAAATAAAACTCCAACTCATTATCATCCAATTAAATTATTTCAACATTAAATTAGTTAAATGAAACCCCATTTTTCATTAATTAATTAAATTACTTTTAACCATAAAATTAATTAATTAAAAACCCCATATCACATAATGTAATTAAAACCCTAACAATTGGGAATTTAATTAAATAAATCAACCCAAAACCCAAAAATAGGTAATTTGCATGGTTTGGATTGCATGGTCTGGAAAACCATGCATCAACCATGTGGGACCTTATATCTAAGGAACCTACTTCACACAGTTTTTACCACATGGTTTTCCTAACCATGCACATACTATACGAGCGCCTTTCTCTCACCTTTAGTAAACTTCACGGTTTAACCCGCACTATTTGACCAATCATGAAAAACCCATGTGAACACAACTGCCAGGTTTGTTGCTCTGAAAACCCATTGGTCCACCTATAAAACTCCTTGAAATTTTAGTTAATCTTGTTATCAACACTTTTAAATGGTCCAAATTCATGAAACATCAACCCAAATCTTGGTTTTAAGACCAACCCATCCAATAAATGAAAAAGTTCAAAAACATTCACATTTTAACCTAGTTAAAAAACAAGGGACATTAATCAATCCTATCCCTTTTAGAAGAAGGTTAAGAGTGTATATATCTAATTATAATATCTCAAGGGAAGTTCCTAAAGTCTTATGAAATTTTGAACAACCTTATTATGAGTATAGTGATGCAATTTTTTCTTATATATCTAGGAGAAGAGAAGAACCTATTGAACATTTTCATTATTTATATTAAAGAAGTTGATCAACTTATTTAAATGGTTGAAGAAAGAGTTAAAGGGAATATAAGGTAGGCTGTAAATGATCATCTTGTAAAGGTACACGAACATTAAGTTGAAGAAATAATATAAGAAGATAACATTCAAGATTATAATTAAAGATAATCTACGGCTCATATAGAAGAGGAAATAGCTCATGAAAAAGATAATGATAATGAATAATCCCAAGGTGATGATTTTACTCACACTCCCTTAGTTGAATAAATTGATATGATTGGATATAAGACTATTTTTATTCCTAAAGATAATTTGGAAAATAAAATTACTATATCTTGTGAGTAGATTGTGGTTCTTGGATATTTTTCATATTCATCTAGTGAAATATTAGAAGAATAGTCCATTCATTTGGTTGAAGTAGGAGAAACCTCAAGGAAACTAGAAGAATAATCTTCTAATTATCTTAATGTTAACATTTTAGATATGATTTCTAAATTAAATCAGTTGAGATAATTTAATAATCAATTACAAGGGAAGCTGGAATGTTATATAAAATATTTTAAAGATTTAAGGAGTTATTCTGTTCCTAGAAAATAGTTAGAATTAGTTTAGGATCTGTTGAAAAGTGTGAAAGAGGATTAAATTTATATAAGAGATTTTGTTACATTTAAAATGGATATGAAAGATAAAATTGGGAATCTCATAGATTAATCAATTTGAAAGTATTATTCTGGAGACCTAAAGAAGTATCTGGGTAGTCAGTTTGAATTTGTTAGAATATGTAAAATCAAAGAGTGAAATTATAATTCAAACCCAACAACTTATATAGATTTAATAAGAATATTTGAGTATTTAAAACTATTTTTTCAGTCATAAGTGATTGAAAATGGATTTTATAGTGTTATAGTATCCCAATTTACATTATTTAAGATAATTATAATGAGCTTTTTTCAATGCTATATTGTACATAACCTGGTTTTTGGAATATTTTAAATGGAAGGGAAAAAATGTTGAACAAATATATTCTGATAGAAAAATCTATTCCCATGTTTCTTAATGTTAATTAGGTATATTATCTAAATATTCTTAAGGATTTGATTATATTGATAAAATATTGGTAAGGGATGTTTAATAAATTTTTTGAGATGTTGATGATAGAGCTCAAAGTTATTCATGAGACTATTCATGATTCCCCAACCTCAGAATCATCTCCTGAACTAGATCCTTCACCCTCTTATTATCTAGATACTTAAATTTATCATCCTTGAGACAAATATTTTATGTTTATAAATACCCATGTTTGATGTATATGGATATGAAATAACTTTTTAGGAATACTTAAACATTATACAAACAAATGAACAAAGATCGTAATTGGTTTAATGACTTTGGAAACATGGAAACATAAACATTGGGAGATAAATGGGCTACATCATCCTCCACTAGGTTCTTTTTGACTAGAACCCTTCTTAGATACATCAAACATAAAACATATCCTCATAATTTGGGGGAAATTAAATATAAAAGGGGTGAGCTCAGATGCAAAGTAAGGGTAAAAAAGGAGGACATGTAAGAATAAACATGAGTATAGGGGGTATGAGAACATGATCATGAAAATAGAAGTTCATACCCTTTATATCAAATATCATAACAAAAATCATGGAATAAATATTGGACTTTCATAGTACTTGAATCATAATTAAATAAAGAGAATAATCTATTAAAACATAACCTTAGAATAAGACATGGAAGTGTGGAAAACACATTTGTATATACTGATTTCTATAGTAGCAATGGAATCATTTCCAAGATCATCTTAGTAGTATGGGATCACTCCCCATACCATATTAATAGTCATGGTTCACTCCCATGGACATATTAGTAGAATTATTTCACTCCTCATACCATATTAGTAGTCATTGTTCACTCCCATGACAATAGTCAACATTCACTGCCAAGACCATCTTAGTTTATATAATGAGATATAAATCTATAGCTACTGAATTGGAGGGAGATATAGGTCCCACACATATCATAATGAAATCATACAAACGTGTGCCACAAAAAAATAAAAAATTTATCATAAACATAACCCAAGGAATAAAATGGGGATCATAAACATGTAATCATATCATAACACGCAGAAAAGATACTCGTTTAATAGTAATTTGAGCAAAAAAGTAACCCATGAAAAAGTGGGGTTAATTAAACATCATGAGATCAAAAAATATACCATTCAGAGAAATAATATGAATGGTATTCTTAAAAAATAAAAAAGTATGTCATCATAGGTGGGGAAGTATTTCGAAAGATCACTTAGAATATGAATTTTCCTTAAAAATCACTTTTTAAAACAGAAATTTTTTGAAAATCCTTTTCTTTGAAACCAATTTTTAAAACATGAAAAATTTTAAAAATAATTTTCTTTGAATCGAATTTGAAAACATATGAAGTAATCACAAAAATAATTTAAAACATTTCTTGAGGAAAATATCCTTTCTTTGTTGAAAGTGTTTTCTTTTCTTAAAATACCACTCAATTTTAAAAGAAAACAATTTATTTGAAAATAAATTTGAAAACATGTAAGGTAAGATTTAATGAAATTAGGTGTTATGAAAGTGTAAAAATCTATACATTCTATTTAAGTTAAAAATAAAAAATATTTCTCATATATTTACCAAAAAAGCCAAAAAGCACTTCATTTGAAAAACGAAAGAAAGATTATTTTAAAAACAAGTAGTAAAAAGTAAAAAATGAGTAAAAATAACTTTAAAAATATAAATTATAATAAAAATATTATGATTTGTTTTAGAAAATATGTACTTTGATGATAAATATTACCCAACAAAGACTTAAAATGAAACAATCCCAAATATGGAAGAGATTGTGAAATCAACACTCATCACTTAATAATCAATAGAATCATATTCCACATGTAAAAAAAAATTATTAGAATATGGAAATATCATAATATTCTAGATAAGACTCATAAAAGACATTAATTGGTAGTATATACACCACGTAGAAGAAAAACATTAGTGTATGAGGCATGTGTCTCACATAAATAAAGATGAGAAAAAAATCCCTTAAATTTATGTCTTGACTCTCTTCATACTCGAATAAGATTCCTGTATAATAAACATAAGTTTGTTATACATATTTTACATAATAATATTATTATATCTAATACCACATATGGTATTATTATGAACTTATATTACCCACTTGTTAACGATCCTATGTTAAGGTTTCACTTTGGGTAGTACTCAGTTTCTTCTTTCCAGGTGTCTTAATTTGTTATATCGTTGGTCCTTATTATTATATCACAATTAAAAAATGTAAATAATGATATAAATATCTTTTATATAAATTATATTTATATTAAAATAATCTATATTTTAAATAATTAGGAAATAAAATACACGGTTCATGGAGACGGTAAGCCATACGTATGCATGAACGCTGTTTCTGTTTTAATTATCATATTAAAAGAAAGTATATAAATGAAATATGTATATATATATATAATTATTAAATTAGAATTATTATATCATATATATCATATAATTTCACTAAACCCATCCTTAATACATTCCATGTGGTGTGTGAATGAATCACATTGCTTTGAGGGGTTGGTAGTCCACATTTCCTCGAATGAGATTATCGTATTAACATCAAATGGAAGGTAAAAAGGGATGTGTTGTAAAAAGGATCACAAAAGCTTAAATACATAATATATATTATATATATCATATATATATAGGGTTTCCATCATAATTTATACCATGATTGGTGGTAAAGGAAAATTGAACAGTCATCGTTTCATGAGGCAGTAGTTCACCATACAAAGAAATATTATGTTCGATATCCATTAAATGAAGGGGTTTGTATGTTTGGGTCAAAAAAATAGAATAAAAACATCCTAGTATGTTTATTATACTGGTGTTTTCATTAAATAATGTAATAAAGAGAGTGTAGGGGGTGGAAAAAAAAAATAAAGGAAAGGAGCTTGAGAGAAGACGTTACCTCTAAATCGGGTATCTCCTTTTGGTTTGTGCGAAAAGGATTCCTTGAGTTACCTTCTTCCCAAGTTAAGTCATCTAGGAGGAATGTATGTATTTTAGGAGGATAAATGGGAAGGGTTTTATTGAGGAAAAAGTCTTTAGAGGTTCGAATAAAAGAGAATGAGTGTTTCCCTTTTATAAGAGGGAGGAGGGTCTCTTTTGGAAACTCCAAAACAATTAATTTATTATAAAATGTTTTTTGATATAAAATAAAATAATTTAGTTATTTAGATTCCAATATGAGGATGTGTCTAAATAATCTCAACCAATTAATTATATATATTTTTTAGGACACAAAATTTTCCTCATCTTTTGGCTTTAATAATTTAACTTTTACCATGGAAACTTGTTTCTTTACACTATAAGGTTAATATAGTTACAATAAAATTTCAAAAGGACCCCAATTGGATAAATTATGATATATTTGACACTCTACATGTTATTTGGCCAATTGTTTTTTTAATTTTATAACATTTAATAAAATATTATTTATTTTAAAATTATATTTATGTTAATTTTGAAACAATTTATTACATGACATTTTATAAAAACATAAAAACTTGATTACATTAAAAAAGACACATTAAATAATCTCTAACATGTCATAATAATCTAAAAAATTATTGTATGGCATAAAATAGTTGAAATGATATTTATTTTAATATTATTGATATCATTTATTTGATGCTTCCTTTAGTAAGTATATTACTACATCGTCATTGTATTACAATTAAATTTAAATATTTAATATATAAAAATTATAAATAAATTATAATAATGTAGATAAATAAATTATATTTATAATTATTATTTATAGTTTAATTTTTCTTATGTATAACCCTATATTAATAATTATTTAGTTATTAAAGTTTGAGTATGAATTTTTTAGCTCTTCTTTAAATAAAATATAATAAATGTCCTAATATAAAAAAAGTGGCATAAAAGAGATCATATTTTCGACCTAAGATTGATTTTGGTATAAATACTTATATAATGAAATTTGTACATGTGTTAGGGTAATTTTATATTATTATAATATTATTTTTACCTATAACCACATAAAATAAAATTCAAAATTTACTATTCACCAATTTTTTTGATCCTATGAGACCATATTTTTAGTAATTATTTAAACCATGTACGTACACTTTTTTAAATTCAATTCATATAAGTGGTAAAATTATGTTTACTACTAATCCTGCAAACGTGGTTAGAAGGTAGGTAAAAGAGACGTTCAAAAGTTCAATAATTATATATATATATATTGTTATAAAAACGATTCTAGTAACCTAAATTATGATCATATATGTATTATTTTTTTGACTTTAAAATATATTTAAAGTAAAATAATTATTTAAATGGAAAAGACGGGTTTTAACTACTGTGTAGTATTTTTCACTATTCATCAAAAATTGAAAGTTTTGAAAAAAAAATCTAAAAATTCATCCTAATATAATTTTGATATTCATAATTAAAAAATAATGTTAATTTTTTTAAAATAAATTTCAATGAGTGTCTAAAATTTATTTTATTATTTTTTATAGAAGGATATAAAAATAGTTCCTTTGAGAAAATAGTAGTTCTAAAGATATAAGGACTTTACCAGAAATTATAAATTTCATTATCAAAACCATAATAACTAATATTTAAAAATTAGTTATTACTATTAATAACACAAATTTAACAACTAGGTTATATATATCTTATTTAAGTAATTATGATAGTAAAGTGTTTTTTTGTAGAATCTCAGTCTTGCATGTGACACAAGCCTAGTCAGTGTTGCGTGTAGTGAAACCTTCCCTTTGTGTTGCGTATAACATAATACAAAACTTAGTGCTATTATATAATAAATTTAAATCTATATTAAGTTTTGCGTGAAGTGAAAATATAAAAAGACTAAATTAATTTGTTTTTTTTACAAAATCTCATGGTGTTACATTCTACCCTCTTTAAAATGAATTCCGCCCTCAAAATTCATCTAGGAAATCCAAGGTTTAATACTTGAATGTGAAATTCATAGATATTGACATCATAAAAATGGATACTAAAAAACACCTTAAAACGATAACATTGTAACCATAATAGTTACATAAAGTAACATATAACTGGGTTTCCACATAGAAGAACATAGGTTGGGAGTAAAGATTGGACATGGAGGAAAAGGGTAAATATTTATAGGGAGTGATTGAGGCCATCAATACAAAACATGTGAATGATAAAAGAAAACTTGAGGGCCTCAAAGTCATAAATCTATTATGTTTTCAAAGGCCACCAGCTCAATAAAAATTAAGTTATTAGGATAATTTTTTTGATCACTTTGAGAATGTTGAGAAATTATTAATATATTTCTATAAACAAAATTTTATAAATTATTTATTCGTTGATCAATTTATAATACATTCATTACCTCAAATAATGAATGTCTAGAAATAAACTTTTAACTGATATCAAGTCCCAAAAAAGAAGGACAAGTCTAACTATCAACATGAATTATTTTGTAAACATAAAAAGTAACACTGCTGGTTCATCATAAATATTTATTCACTAAAAAAATATATACATTGATCATGACATCATGTAGGCCTATGGTAGGCGTGCAAAATTTATCATCCTTTGATCATGGGTTCAAAACCCGTGGCCTTACCAGACTTGATTGGTTGTTTCCCGACATACATGATTTACTTTTATAAAACCACACTAATATAATTTCCAAAATAAATATGATGGAAATCCTTGAAATAAGGTTAATAACTAAATATCAATTTACATAGGGTTATCAGGACAAAATTAATACATAAATACTTTTTCCAAATTTTAACTAAAACTTTTCATGAATGGTTAACCTTATAACCCTTTTGAAACTTGAAAATCAAGAATAGTATAAAGTAGGTCATGAAATCAGCTTAACATTAATCCACCATTTATCACAAAATATCTCTTGGCTATCACATTCAAAACATGTTAACAACCTCATCATATATTATATTGAAACTTGGTAATAACATGAATTACCATTAATTCTTTTATTCTAAATGGACTGAAGGCCTTTTTTTTCTTTTTTTTAAGGATAATCCCCCTTTTAAGGGTTTAAGGGGAACCCATACATGAACCTAAGGACTAGAGTCATACCATGCCCATAACATGACTTGTAGGCCCAATCCACTAGAACTGCCCCTCCCCAACTTCTGCATCACTGAACGCCTTTAGATCCCCACCTGCATTGCTGATAAGCTAGCATTGCCCCGTCCAAAGCTGCACGGTGCCTGGTCCCGATGGCGGTTGCCATACCCTCTCATTCTTCCAATCCGGTTAGCTTTGCTTCTGGTGACTACTACCGGTGATCTGATCCTCTTCTGGGGCCTGCTCTATGTGAACTAGGCTACTTCATGGTCTTCAATGGCTTGAAGGCCCTATGGCCTGAAGGCCTTTGATGGCCCGAAGGCCTTTGAGACCCGTAGTCCCAAACCAGTGGCCCGAAAGCCCAAATTGGGTGAATAATTTTGGATTCTATAGTACCGAACAGTGCCTACTACAGTGCCTACTACAGTACCCCAGAAATTTGCCTCCACCCGGTTTTGAACCTGGGTCTCTTGGATTCCAAGCAGGATCCCTCACCACTCGGGTACGGGCTCCTTGGCATAAATACTTTTAGAAAACATGAAATCTTACTTATTCAAAAGGTTACTGAATATATTCTTTAAATTTAAGAATTTTTAAACATCATCCATGATAACATAGACTACATTGTCAATAAGCCTTTATTTAGTTCCAAGGTAATCAATATCATCTAATTTAATTTTTCATATCAAACATATCTTTATCTAAACATTGTTATCTGAACATAAGGAACACATTAATAGTTATCTTTTGCATAATCATAATTTCACAATCACTTTTATAGTACATCATAACCATTCAACACATTCACGTAAATCCTCAATGAAAAACACGTAAACTGAAAATCCTTATATATTTCATAATTCTTGAATCTAAATACATAAACACTTCAATCCATCCTCTTCAATGATTGGTATTGAACACGTCCTTCCTTTATATAGAAGTGAATTATTAGTTTTGGGCATTGAGTTGGGTAATTACTATTTTATCCTCAAATAATACATTGAAACCCATAAAAATATGTCACTCTATAACACATTTCCCACACAAATAAAAACTCCTCCTCCATTTGAGGTTTTCCTCAAGGTTTTTATTCCCTTATTATTGATGTGCATGAAGCTTAATCTTCTTTACTCTATGTTTCTCACCATGATAACATGCATAAAATTACATCTTCTTCTTATTTTATGACTTATAAATACCACTAAAGTTCACCTTATTAATCATATATCGCGATAACTGATTCCTAATAATCACAATATCTTTATCTTCAATCATTAAGAAATTTCATTTCTAATTGTTACCAATTTTTCCATCAGATTTAATGTTAACCCAATTCCTTCTAGTTCCCCCATTTAATAAAACCAGAAAGCATATTGTAGGAAATAATTTTAAAAATGGGGAACCACATACCAATATAAAGTAACTTATTGGATTTATAAATTTTGACACATTCATTAATATATGACACATTCGGTTCACCCTAGTTTTTTAATATCCATCTTCTTTTATAATCCTTCATAATGGTTCATGAAGAGTTTGTGAATTTCAAAAGAATATCCCTTAGGAGTGTCAAACCAGGTGCATAGTAAGGCCCATTTTCGTGTACTAGATTACCCCGAGTCAGGCTTGAAACATCTTGTTAGAGTTATTACTCCAAGGTACATCTATTCCAGAGCCACATCCACTTGTACTATCCAGACAAGGATGAATTTCTAGGAACTCACTCACTCTACCCATCACCAAAATTACAGTATATTTTCCTAAATGTTGACTCATACTTATACTTATCCTTAGAGACATCCATAAACATATCCTTAGAAATATCCCTAGGGATCTCACTATGGTTTTCTCATCCTATTTTCCAAAGGTTAACCAAAATTTTAATCAGATACCAACTATAAAGACTCATTCTTGACGTACAAGGAAATTACATGAATTTTTTGGAATACTTAAACATTATACAAATAGACTCTCAAGAACCATAATTGTTCTAGTGCCTTTAGAACCATAGAAACATAAACACTTGTACATAAATGAGAAATATAACCCCCCCTCACTTGTTTATTCTTGACTAGAACCCTTCTTAGATAACTCAAACATAAAACATATCATCATAACCTGGGGGAAAGGAAACATAAAAGGGGTGATCTATGATGCTCATTAAGGGTAAAAAATGGATACATGTACGAATAATAATGAGAATAGGGGGTATGATAATGTGATGATGAAAATAGAAGATCATACCTTTTATATAAAAGATCATAATAAAAACCGTGCATAATGATTGGTAGTTCATAGTACATGAATAATAATTAAATAAAGTTCATAATCAATAAAATAATAACATAGGAATAAGACATGGAAGTGTGGGAAACAAATAAGCATAAAATGATTTCCATAATAATCAAGACATTTCTACCAAGACCATATTAGTAGTATGGGTACACAACCCATACCATATTATTAACCATGGTTCACTCCCATGGCCATCTTAGTAGCATGAGTTCACATCTCATACCATCTTATTAGTTATGGTTCACTCTCATGGCCATCTTAGTAGTCATGGTTCACCCCCAAGACCATCTTTGTAACATCCCAGGTAAATATAGAATATGAAATTTTTATATTTATTAATATTTGTGAATTAAATATTAATTTTACTTTAAAAGGGTTTCTATGTTCGATGGAATACTTGATACGCAACAATGAGTTTCTTTGAAATCTTACATTGCACACTAATAATATAATAATATTATTTTAAATGGTAGTTAACGCATAACCGTTATAATGGAGATAATTAATAGAACTAACTAAAAAATGATTATATATATTTGTTAAATATTTTTTACATTTATCCAATAAATGTTAGAGGCTTAAAATGCGGCTGAATCCAATTTTAACCTTAAATATTCTAATATTCTTTAAAAGGTCGATTAACCACATTTTGATGAAGAACCCTTTTTAAATATACTTTTTGTAACTTTTATATGTTATATTTGACAAAATAAAATCCTTCTTTATAATCAAGACATCAAAATTTACTTTGTGTAATTTTTTGGATTTTTCCAATAAAATTCATTTTTAATTAATAGTGAAAAATGATGTATTTTAATTGAAAACATCATTTTAATATAATTTATTTATATGGTTAGATTATATTTTTAATTGGGTTTAAAGTGTAATTAAAATATATTTTTACCATTTAATCCAATGGTGGTCATTGGAATTAATTTCAATTTGAAATTGGACATAAAAAAGTGTCAATCTTTTGATAGATAATGTTTCTTAAAAACACACCATTTGTTTTGACAACGTGAATTAATTATAAAATTAATTACTACAACTTCTATGTTTTGAATATGGTAAAATTGAAATCATTTTTTAATTTGGAATATAAAATGTAGCTTAGGGTGAATTTTTGGTATTTTTCTAAAAAACATCAATATTTGATGAATAGTGAAACCACTAAGTAGTAGTTAAAAATAGTTTTTTTTGTTTAAATAAAATTTTACCACTTATGTGAATTGAATTTCAAAAATAAGACTTACATGGTTGTCATTAGTAAGTAAAATATGGTTCAATGGGATGAAAATAATTTTTGGTGAATAGTAACTTTTGAGTTTTATTAAACGTGATTAAATGTAATTAGGGTAATTTAAGGTAAAAATAATATTCTAAAAATATAAAAATACATTGACACATGTCATAACCTTATTGGATGAGTCATGTCCGACCAAGAAAATCCATGGGTCAATTTGGGGGCCCCATGGAGCCACTTGGGTATGATGACATTAATAACTTTTTATTTAAAGTAAAAATAAAAATGTCACAAACATGTATGATCTTACTAAAACAATTTTTACATAGGATTATATAAATTATCATTTTGACTATAAATATTCATTATGAATATAAAAATATTTCCTACATCATTGTATTTTTTTTTATAAATTTTATACATTAAATAAATAAATTTATTAATGACACCATAATGATGGAGTGATTACCTCATTAATGAACTATTTAAATAAAATGAAAAGATAAAGTAAAATATAAGACTTAAACTTGTAAAAAACCTATTTAATGAGTGTATTTATAACCCTTATCACCTTATCCACAAAATATATCATTGTGGGACATTTAAAATCGGAATACCATTTTATAATAAAGTAACATTTTCAGACATTCCAAAAGTGACCCTCCACCCTCTTATAAAAGGCCCCCACCTATACCCCCTTAACCACACCTCTAAAGCCCTTGTCTCATACAAAATCTACTCATATTATATATACAAGTCCCTCTCTTACTCCTAGAATCCTCACTTTGGTCAGAAGTCTTTCCAAGGAAGTCTTTGGTTCAAATCAAAAAAACGTTACCCGATTTAGAGGTAATTTCTTCTCTCGAGTTTCTTTCTTTTATTTTACTTCTTCACTCACCACTATATTCTTATTATTTGATCCCATAATAAAAAAAGTATCCTCAATATACTAGGATTTAGTTATGAAAAGTGTTCTACCAACACTTACACACACCTCCGTCTAATGGTTAAAGAACACACTGTTTCTGTGGGTGGCGAATTACAGCCTCACGAAACGATGATTGTTCAATATTATTTTAACACCTCTCATTGTGGAAATTATGATGGAAATATATTTATATATGATATATATTATATTTATGTCCTCTCTATGCTTATGTATTTTATATTTAAAACATACCTTTATGCTTTTCATGTTGTGAAAATGTGATAATTTCATATGAGGAAGTGTGGACAACCGCCCCCTCAAGTGATGTGACTCGTTCATGCCATACATGGAATGTATAAATAATGGAATAAATGAACTTATGTGACCTATATAACATATATATTATAATGTAATTATAATATATCTATATGTCATTTAGTTTTAAAGTTCATTAATATGACAAAAAATGAAAGTAGCGTTCATGTGTACGTACGACCCACCGTCTCCATGAACGGTACATTTCATTTATTATCTCAAAACAATATGGAATATTATTAAATACATATATAATGGATAAATATGATATCTAAATCATGAACACCATTCTGGAGATGACGTACTTATAACTACATGGGAAATTCTTTTCAAACAAGTTCATTTTTGACTCATGTACCGAACATTGACAAAACGTATAATATGAACTCACATAATTAACAAATTATTATAACATGATAATATGTGATATGAATTGAATAATAAACTTTAAATTAAGTCCTTAAGAAATTATAAATTTACCTAAGTTTATTATTCAGGAATATAAATAACGAACAAGAACAAGTCGGACTTGAGGTAAAGGATCCTACCTCTCTCTTTCTTTTCATGTATTCTCCATTATGTCATTTATTTTAAGCTCTACGTTCGGATGATGGGGATATTATTTTATATTAATCCTACTGTACTTTTCATTTTCATATGATTAGATACCCCCTCTTGCTCTCTTCAATTCATTTTAAGAATGTTTAAGTGGCGCCGTTAGGCTGCCGAATTTTTGTAAGGGATTTATTATCTCACTTTTAATTCTGTGCGATTTCCATTGTTCGCCACTTATTTGTTGCATGTGGTGTATTTTGTACTGAAATTTCAAATATATTATCATGATTATATTTATATTCATGGTATTTTGTGATTCATTTGGTGTTTATAATCTTTTGGTCGTATGACTCGATTGATTACAATGGGGTAAGGGGTTTTAATCTCACTTTTTATTCCCGTGATATTCATGCTAAATTTTCCACTATTTCCTTTTTTTTGCGTATGTGCTGACCATTATTGTATTATTTGTGTAATATAATTTAATTTATGGGTATTTACATCTTCATTGTATGATCCTTCTTTCATGGAGTGTACGTTTCGAATGTTACCCAAATCAGTAAGGGAACCTTTCACCATCCTCTTTTTAAAAGACTTCACTCGGTTAGGTATTTTAATTTACATCTACTTATATTGGGATATGTTATTATATATCCTTATTGTTGTAAATTTTATGTCCAAGTTATTAGATACCCTTTTTATCTCTCATCAACTCATTTTCTAAATTTTAAAGTGACGTCGTTAGGTTGTTAAATTTCTGTAAGGGAACTTCTTAACCCAATTTCAATTCTTTGGGTTAAACCTAAACTTATTGATTATGTCGTACTATGAATATGTGTGGATGAACTTTGATTTTTTTACACTAAATATACACTTATATTGGGTGTATTTATATTTTTTACACATAATTATGTAATTTATTTATCCTTAATCTAAGGATACCGTCTTTGTACGAGACTTCATCTCAATCTCTTTTCATTAAGGCATCTTTTGATTTCTACAAGACTTTATTTTATACGGTGTATAATACCCTTTTAACTTTTCATTTCATTCAAAAGGAATTTTTTTTACATGAATAATTTTACTAAATGATAAAAGGAATGTTTTTTTTGTCTTACGTATGTGGTGACAATGACTTCTCTGCCACCATGACCATTATTTGAGTTTCATCTTCCTCTACAAGCCATAACTTTTTTAAATGAGAAATAAATACCATGTTTTCCTTTTATTTTATTTTGGTATTTAAAATGGTTTTGATAATGATTTTTTATATCAATGTGTTGTATTTATATCTTGTGATTGAAATGTGGAAATGTTAGGTTTCCTTTATGCATGTTTTATGTGATAATATTATGTTATGGTTCTTGGGAATTGTCTATGAAGTCAGGTGGTTCCATGATAAACTAAGGGAGGGTGAGGTCGAGATAGATCTCCAATGAATTGGGTAACATGAAGGAGTTAAATTCTAAGGTTTCTTCAAAGAGATTTAGGGAATATACTGTGATGGGTATTCCAAACGTAACCATCAGGGTTCCTCCCTACGTAAGAATGTTATGAATGCCTCAAGTTACCTTTATGTCTTATTATTTATATGAGTTATTCATAAATGTTATGATTTCATGAGGTATTTTAAAGTGCTTATGTTTTATGAGTAAAGTATGATTTCATTGATTATTATGTATACATGGACTAATGTTTTCTTTCTGTATTTTTATATCCCTTACTGAGATTTTTATGATCATCCCATGTTTTTGAAATGTTTTCCACATGACTTAAAGATGAATAAGGTCAAGGATGGGATCAAGAAAAGGCATGATTTTTAAAGCATGGAACTAGTCATGTTTCTTTTTTAAGAGTTTTTATTTTATGAAAAAAGGAAACTTAGTAGAAGTGTATACTTTATAATCTTTTGAGATGTAATAGTTATGTCCTAATTCTATAAAACTCTAAACCTAAAAAGATACTCAATGTGAATTATTCATTTAATTCAAGATTATTTAATGTTTTAAGGCTGGGTCCTTATATTTGGTATCAAAGGGAGGTTTAGATAACTTTAGAGGTTAGGGTATTCTTTAAGCATAATTGACATGACCATAAAGGTTAGGATTTCAGAAAGAGTCATAGTTTTTTTAGATAAAGCGAATGAGTTTAAGATAACATAAATAATTATATCTTAGTATTATATGATGATTTTACTGATATAGTCACACTGACCTTTTTGTTTTTAGTAAATTTCTGGATCTAGAAAGCATCAAAGTAATAGTGGATGTGAAGAAAACTGTGACTGTTTTCTAAACGAGAAACTGAATGATATGGGAGCTACAATGAGAACTCTTGTGGGTATTCTCAACCAAATATCTGGAGTCATGATTGACCATCTGAACCTTAGTGATTTTTATAAGGAATCATATATGTGAGAAACAAATCCCTACAGATGTTCAGGTGATAATAATAAAGGTAAGTATGTTCAAAAATCTATGCATCAAAGGCGTGGAATGAAAAAAATAAGAAAATGGTTCAAATGGATAGAAAGATTCTATAGATGTGGAAATGAAGGTCATAAAGCAAGAACCTTCCATGGAAAAAGGAAGCATCTAGTTGAATCTAGAAATGGAAAAGAAGTTCTTTCTGGAGGATCAATTGAATGTTTTAAATGTGGTGTGCATGGAAATTATGCAAACATAGGTCCTACAAAGATGTTTTGATAATGGGATCACTAGGATATTACAAAAATTCATTTACCAATACCTAATGCCATTCCGATTGAGGATGAAGAAACTGACAATGACCAATGAAAGGTATGGATTATTTCTTAACATTTGTTTTCCTATTATTGAATTCTTAGGATATAATTCATGATTTTTTTGTAGGAAAGATGTATTTCAGAATATGTTGGAAAAGAACGGTTAATGGATCATGAAGAATGTTGAATGAGTAAGAAGTCAACATATAAGGGATTCAAGATTTATGGTAGATTTTAGGATGGTGAAATTATTAAAAGTATTAAGGCTCTTTTGATGATGTGGTTATATTAGAAGACTTTTTATAGTATGTGTAACCCTGATGTTTGATATATGAAAATTTTATTCATGGAATAATTATCTTTTATTTTGTGGATATAGTTATAAAGAACCATTTGGGTTTATATGATCCTTGAATTTGAGGCAATTACAGGTTAATACATTTTGGGATGAAAAATGAAAGTTATTAGATAACCTTTGTGGTTAAAATATTTCATAATTTTTTTGAGGAATTTATCTCTTTTTGGGAATGTTATAAAATTATATAGTTTTTGAAAAGGGACAACATGCAGACTGTGTGACAACCCGTCGCATCAGACGAAGCTGTGAGAATCGAACCCACAACCAAAGTGCGATTGGTATTTATCACCTACCACTGGACTACGTGAAGTCCCTAGTTAGTTTGAATAATTATTTTTAGTTAGATGATTTTATGAATCAAGAATAAGTTGATTTTGGTTTATCTATGGAAATGATTAACCTATCATGGAGGATATGTGATTAGGTTAATTACTTTTCAATATGAGACTTTAAGAGTAACTGATAGTATTTGGAGATAAATGTTAAGATTTATCTTGGAAGACTATGTGATTAAATCCTTCTAAGATTTGGGTTTCAATATTAGTTTGGATTACTTTGAAGAATTTTATAGATAGTTGTTTATTGACTGGTCTTTGATGAAATTTGGGTTTTGTTTGAAAAATTTTGGTGATTAAGAGTAGTTTTTATTTTTCTGAAAGATTATCCTTTTTGGGGATTATCTGATATTGTACTAATAATTTTGGTTTTTGTTATCGTCTAAAGACATGGGAAATATATAGTTTATCTTTTGTGGATTATGTGATTCTCTAGAAGTTGATTATAGCACTCTTAATGTGAACAAGTCATCCTGAATACTCATTGTTTGGAGAAAATATGAGTTTGTGTTAGAAATATAGTATAATATGAAAGTATACATGACAAGTAATTAGGTTTACTTATGTTTTAGTTAATCTCATAAATAAATTCCTCAATAAAAAGTAACTTAAAACAAAAACGTTGTCTATTAACTTTTCTTACTGGGGAATCAAATACTGTTTAACCCATCATAATTTTGTGGGTTTCTTATTGTTAAACTTTCTCTTAATCATGTTTTCTATCACTCTCCATGAGAACTTGACCCTTAGTTTCTCCTCCATATCCATGTTTTCATGTAATCCAACTGTGGGTTATCTCGGGTGACCATTGTACTTTTCTATCTTTCTTTTAAGGTGACAGTTTTATTTACTCCTTTTCTGACGTGGGACTTTCAAGGAAGTTTCAAAGCCCAATTTCAAAATTGCAAGGATGCAATTTCCAAAAGGGGGGAAGGATGTAACATCCCAAGTAAATAAATAATATGAAAATTTTCATATTTATTATCATTTTTGAGTTAAATATTAAATTTACTTTAAAAGGGTTTCTATGTTTGATGGCATACCCGATACGCAACAATGAGTTTTTTTGAAATCTTACGTTGCACATTAATAATATAATAATATTATTTTAAATGGTAGTTAATGCTCAGCCGTTTTAATGGCGGGAATTAACATAACTAACTAAAACATGATTATATATGTTTGTTAAATATTGTTTACATTTATCCGATAAATGTTAGAGGTGTAAAATGTGAATGAATCCAATTTTAAGCAAAAATATTCTAATATTCTTTAAAAGGTCGATTAACCGCCTTTTGATGGAGAAAAATTTTTAAATCTACCTTTTTTCACTTTTATATGCTATATTTGAAAAAATAAAATCCTTCTTTATAATCAGGACATCAGAATTTACTTGGTGTAAATTTTTAAATTTTTTCGATCAAGTTCATTTTTTAATGAATAGTGAAAAATGTTGTATTTTAATTCAAAAACATCCTTTTAATCTAATTTATTTATATGGTTAGATTATCTTTTTAATTGGGTTTAAAGTGTAATTAAAATATATTTTTACCATTTAATCCAATGGTGGTCATTGGAATTAATTTCACTTTGAAATTGGACATAAACAAGTGTCAATCTTTTGATAGATATTGTTTCTTAAAAACACGCTATTTGTTTTGACAGCGGGAATTAATTATAAAATTAATTAATGCAACTTCTATGTTTTGAATTTAGAAAAATGGACATTATTTTTTGAATTTTGAACAACAAATATAGCTTAGGGTGAATTTTTGGTATTTTTCTAAGAAACATCAATTTTTGATGAATAGTGAAACCACTAAGTAGTAGTTAAAAACTGATTTTTTTTCGTTTAAATGAAATTTGACCACTTCTATGAATTGAATTTCAAAAATCCGACATATTTGGTTGTTATTAGTAAGTAAAATGTGGTTCAATGGGATGAAAATAATTTTTGGTGAATAGTAACTTTTGAGTTTTATTAACCGCGATTATCGGTAATTAAGGTAATTTATGGTAAAAATAATATTCTAAAAATATAAAAATACCTTGAAACATGTTCTAACCTTATTGGACGAGTCTTATCCAACCGAGGCAATCCATGGGTCAATTTGGGGGCCCCATGGAGCCACTTGGGTATGATAATGACATTAATAACTTTTTATTTAAGGTAAAAATAAAAATGTCACAAACATGTATTGTCTTACTACAATAATTTTAACTTGGGGTTATATAAATTATATTTTTGACTATAAATATTAATTAGAAAGCTAAAAATATTTCCTACCTCATGGTATTTATTTTATAATTTTTAGACATTAAATAAATAAATTTATTTATAACACCATGATGATGCAATGATAACCTCATCAATGAATGATTTAATAAAAATGAAAAGATTAGGTAAACTATAAGACATAAACTTTTCAAAAACCTATTGTATGGGTGGATTTAGAACCCTTATCACCTTATACTCAAAATATATCATTATGGGACCTTTAAAATCTGAAAATCATTTTATAATAAAGTAATATTTCAAGACTTTCCAAAAGTGACCCTCCTCTCTCTTATAAAAGGCCCCCACCTCTACCCCCTTACCCACACCTCTCAAGCCCTTGGATTGTCTAAAATATACTCATATTATCTCTACACATCCATATCTTACACCTATAATCCTCACTTTGTGGAGAAGTCTTTCCAAGGAATCCTTTGGCTCAAATCAAAAAAGAGTTACCAGATTTAGAGGTAATGTCTACTCTCGAGTTTCTTTATTTTATTTTCCTTCTTCACTCACCACTATATTCTTATTATTTGATCCCATAGTAACAAAAGTATCCACAATATACTAGGATGTTGTTATGAAAAGTATTATGCCTACACTTACACACACCTCCGTCTAATGGTTAAAGAACATACTGTTTCTGTGGGTGGCGAATTAATGCCTCACGAAACGATGATTGTTCAATATTATTTTAACACCTCCCATGGTTTCCATTATGATGGAACAATAGTTATATATTATATTTATTATATTTATATCCTCTCTATTCTTCTGTATTTTATATTTAAAACATACCTTTATGCTTTGCATGTTGTGAAAATGAGATAATTTCATATGAGGAAATGTGGACAACCGCCCCCTCAAGTGATGTGACTCGTTCATTCCATACACGAAACATATAAATAATGGAATAAATGAGCTTATGTGACCTATATAAAATATATATTATAATGTAAT
Organism: Viscum album; assembly: GCA_963277665.1. Classification (NCBI taxonomy): domain Eukaryota; kingdom Viridiplantae; phylum Streptophyta; class Magnoliopsida; order Santalales; family Viscaceae; genus Viscum; species Viscum album. The sequence continues at coordinate 1,259,068,651 of OY728128.1, forward strand.
TATAATATATCTATGTCTCATTTAGTTTTAAATTCCATTAATATGACAAAAAATGAAAGTAGCGTTCATGCGTACGTACGACCTACCGTCTCCAAGAACGGTACATTTCATTTCATATTTCCAAACATTATGGAATATTATTAAATAAATATATACTGGATATATATTATATTTAAATCATGAACACCATTATGGAGATTATTTAATTATAACTACATGGGAAATTCTTTTCAAACAAGTTCATTTTTGACTCATGTTCCAAACATCGACAAAACATATGATTTGAACTCACATAATTAACTAATTATTATAACATGATAATATGTGATATGAATTTAATAATAAACTTTAAAGGAAGTTATTAAGCAATTATATATTTACCTATTTTTATTATTCATGAATATAAAGAACGAATGAGAATAAGTTAGACTTGAGGTAAGGTATCGTACCTCTCTCTTTCTTTTCATGTATTCTTCTTTATGTCATTTTTTTATGACCCACATTCTTATGTTGGGGAAATTATTTTATATTCATCCTAATGTCCTTTTCATGTTCATATGATGAGATACCACTTATTTATCTCATTAATTCATTTTAATAATGTTTAAGTGGCACCGTTAGGCTGCCGATTTTTTGTAACGAATTTCTTATATCACTTTTAATTCAATGAGATTTCCATTGTTAGCCACTTATTTGTTGCATGTGGTGTATTTTGTACTGGAATTTCATATATATTATCATGATTCTATTTATATTTATGGTATTATGTGATTCATTTGGTGTTTATTATCTTTTGGTCATAAGACTCGATTGATTACAACGAGGTAAGGGGTTTTTATCTCACTTTTCATTCCCCTGAGATTCATGCTACATTTTCCACTATGTCCTTTTCTGTGGTGTATGTAATGCCCATTATTGTATTATTTATGTAATATAATTTAATTTATGGGTATTTACATCTTCATTGTATGATCCTTCTTTCATGGGGTGTACTTTTTGAAAGTTACCCAAATCGTTAAGGGAACCTTTCACCCTCCTCTTTTAAAAGACTTCTCTTTGTTAGGCCTTTTAATTTACATCTTCTTATGTTGGGATACATTCTTATATATAATTATTTCTGTAAATTTTATCTCCAATTAATGATATACCCTTTTTATCTCTTATCAACTCAGTTTCTGAATTTTAAAGTTACACCGTTAGGCTGTCAAATTTCTGTAAGGGAACTTCTTAACCCAATTTCAATTCTTTGGGTTAAACCTCTGCTTCTTGGTTATGTCGTACTATGAATATGTGTGGATGACCTTTGATTGTTTTACACTTAATATCCACTTATATTGTGTGTATTTATATTTTTCACACATAATTATGTAATTTATTTATCCTCAATCTAAGGATACCGTCTTTGTACGGGACTTCGTCTCAATCTCCTTTCATTAGGGAATCTTTTGATTTATACACAAATTTATTTTATATTGTGTATAAAACCCTTTTAACTTTTCATTTCATTCAAAAGGAATATTTTTACACGAATCATTTTACTAAATGACAAAAGTAATGTTGTTTGTCTTACGTATGCAGTGACAACAACTTCTCTACTGCCTTGACCATTATTTTAGTTTCAGCTTCCTCTACAAGCCATAACTTTTTTAAATGAAAAATAAATACCATGTTTTACTTTTCTTTTATTTTGGTATTGAAAATGGTTTTGATAATTATTTGATAATATCAATATGTTGTATTGATATATTATGATTGAAATATGGAAATGTTATGTTTACTTTATGCATGTTTTATGTGATACAATTATATTATGGTTCTTAGGCATTGTTTATAAAGTCGGGTGGTTTTGTGATAAACTAAGGGTGAGTGAGCCCAAGATAGCTCTCCAATGCATTGGGTAACACGAAGGAGTTAAATGCTAAGGTTTATCTGAAGAGATTTAAGGAATATATTATGATTTGTATTCTAAACGTAACAATGAGGTTTACTCCCTACGTAAGAATGTTATGAATGCCTCAAGTTACCTTTATGTATTATGATTTATATAATGTATTTCATAAATCTTATGATTTCGTGAGGTATGTTAAACTGCTTATGTTTTATGAGTAAAGTATTATTTTATTGATTCTTAGGTATACATGTACTAATGTTTTCTTTTCGCATTTTTATATCCCTTACTAAGATTTTTTATGCTCACCCCAAGTTTTTGAAATGTTTTCCATAGGAATTAAAGATGAATAGAGTCAAGGATGAGATCAAGGAAAGACATGCTGTCTAAAGCATGAAACTAGTCATGTTTCTTTTTTAAGAGTTTTTATTTTATGAAAAAAATGGAAACTGAGTAGAAGTGTCTACTTTATAATCTTTTGAGATGTAATAGTTATGTCGTAATTCTCTAAAACTCTAAACCTCAAAAGATCCTCAATGTGAATTATTCATTTAATTCAATATTATGTAATGTTTTAAGGCCGAGTCCTTAAAATATTAGCAGTCGTGGTTTACCCCCAAGGCCATCTTAGTTTATCTCATGAGATATAAATATTTAAACAATTTATTTGAGGGAGATATAGGTACCTACTATATCATAATGAAATCATACATACATGTTCCATAAAAACATAAAATATTTATCATAAACATAACCTAAGGAATAAAATGGGAATAAAAAACATGTAATCTTATCATAACCTATAGAAAAGATACAGGTTTCATAATAATTTCATCAAAATCACAACCCATATAAATAAGTGGGGTTTCTTAAAAATCATGCCATCAAAACATAAACCATTCAGAGATATAATATGAATGGTATTCTTGAGTAATAACCAAGTATTTCATCATAGGTGGGGAAGGATTTTGGAAGATCACTTAGAAAAAACATTTTCCTGAAAAATAAATTTTTAAAACATAAAACATTCTCAAAACTCTTTTCTTTGAAGCCAATTAGAAATATTATTAATGATATTTTGAAAATCATTTAAAACAATTATTTAGAAAAATATCCTTTCCTTGTTGAAATAATTATATTTTCTTAAAATGTCTCAAAATTTTAAAAGAAAATAATATATTCGGAAATATATTTGAAAACTTGTAAGGAAATATTCAAGTAAATATGGAATTATGAATGTGTAAAAATCTATTCATTCCATATAAGTTAAAATAAATCATTCTTCTCGTATATTTACTAGACAAGTTAAAAATTACTTCATTTGGAAAACGAAAGAAAGGTTCTTTTAAAAATGTGTAGTAAAAAGTAAAAAATGGGTAAAAATTAATCTAAAAATATACATATGATAATAAAAAATTTTACAATTTATTTTAGAAAAGATGCATATGGATGATAAATATTACCCAATAAAGACTTAAATGGAAACAATCTGAATTATAGAAGAGATTGTGAAATCCACACTCATCACTTGATAATCAATAGAATCGTATAACCTATGTAAAAAATAAAATTATTAGATTATGGAAATATCATAATATTTTGGATAAGACTCATAAAATACATTCATGGGTAGTATATACACCACATAGAATAAAAAAGAAGTTTATGACGCTTGTGTCTCATAGAAATAAAGGTGAGACAAAAATTCCCTTACCTTGTGTCTTGAATCACTTCATACTCGAACAAGATTCATATAAAATAAATATAATTTCATTATAAATCTTTAACAGAAGAATATTAATATATCTAATACAACATATGGTTTTATTATGACCTTATATTACCCTCTTGATAATAATCATATGTTAAGGTTTTACTTCAGGTAATATTTGATTTGTTCTTCACATGTGTCTTAATTTGTTATATCGTTGGTCTGTATACTTATATCATGAATCCAGAATGTAAATAATGACATAAATATCATTTATATTCATTATATTTATATAAAAATAATATATATTATAAATAAGTAGGAAATGGAATACACCATTCTTAGAGATGGTAAGTCCTACGTACACATGAACATTGTTTCAATTTTAATTTTCATATCGAAAGAATGTATGTAAATGATATATATAAATGTATATATGTATATAATATTATTAAATTATAATTATTATATCATATATATCATATAATTTCTATAAACCCATCCTTAATACATCTTATATGGTGTGTGAATGAATCACATCACATTGAGGGGGCGGTAGTAAACACTTCCTCGAATGAGATTATCATATTAATACCAAATGGAAGGTAACAAATAATGTGTTGTAAAAAGTAAAAAAGAAGGATAAATATATAATAAATATTATATATAAAATATATAGATATAGTTTCCATAATAATATCCCCCATGATTGGTGGTGAAGGAAAAATGAACAATTATCGTTTTGCGAGGCAGTAGTTCACCATACACAGAAACAATAGGTCTAATATCCATTAGATGGAAGTGTGTGTAGGTGTAGGTTAAAATATTATAATAAAAAAATAATAATATATTTATTATACTAGTGTTGTCATAAAATAATGTAATAATGAGTGTGTAGGGGGTAGATAAGGAAAATAAAAGGCAGAAGCTTGAGAGAAGACATTACCTTTAAATCATTTATGTACTTTTGGTTTGTGCCAAAATGATTCCTTGAGTTTCCTTATTCCCAATTAAAGTCTTATAATATTAAGGGTGGAATGTTTTTATAAGAAATTATTAGGGTTTGGCTGAGACAAACAGATTTATAGGTGTGAATAAAAGAGAAGGAGAAGTACTCTTTTATAAGAGGGAGGAGGGGCAACCTTGGATACTCCAAAACTATTAAATTATTATAAAATGATTTTAAATTTAAAATAACTCCAAAGTGATTTATTTTGAGTCTAAGATAGGAATGGTTATAATTAATCTCAACCAATTAATTTTATACATGTTTAGTTTACAAAATTAACCTTAACTGTTTTGGATTTAATAATTTAACATTTACTGTGACAACTTTTTTTACACTATGGGGTTAATATAGTTAATATAAAATTCAAAAAGAACCCCAAGTGGATCATTTAAAACATATTTGAAACTATCTATGTTATTTTTCCAAACCTTATATTTTTATGAATTTGATAATATCAAATAAACTACTATTTATTTTAAAATCTTATTTATGTTAATTTGGACACTATTAATTACTTAACTTTTTATAAAATCCTAACAACTTTATTCCCTCAAAAGATACATTAAATAATATATAACATGTAATAGGCATCCAAAAAATCCATGGATGGAATCAAATAGCTCAAATGATATTTATTTTAATATTATTAATTTCATTCATATTATTCTTCCTTTAATAAATGTATTACTACATCATCATTGTGTCACAAATAAATTTAATTATTTAATGCATAAAAATTGTGAATAAATTATAATAATGTATATAAATTTATTATATTTCTAATTAATATTTATAGTTTAAATTTTATTATGTATAACCCTATATTAAAAATTATTTAGTTATTAATGTTTGAATATGATATTTTTATCATTTCATTAAATAAAATATAATAAATGTTCTAATATATCACAAGTGGAATAAAAAAGATCAACTTTTTGACCTAAGGTTTATTTTAGTCTGGAAACACTTATCTAATGAAATTAGGACATGTGTTAGGGTAATTTTATATTATTATAAAATTATTTTTACATTCAATTACCTTATTTACCTTTAACCACTGTAAATAAAATTCAAAAGTTATTATTCCTCAAAATTATTTTGATCCTACTATACAAAATTTTTCATACTAATTATAGCTATGTATTTCCATTTTTGTAAATCCAATTCACAAAAGTAGTAAAATTACATTTACTACTAATCTCACAAATGTGGCTATAAGCAGGTAAAAGAGAGGTTAAAAAGTTCAATATTTTTTATATCTAATTATATTATAAAAATGATTCGAATGACCTAAATTTTACTAATATCTGTATTATTTCTATATTTTTACTTTAAAATCAATTTAAAGTAAAATAATTAATTAAATAAAAAAGGAAATTTTTTAACTAGTATATAATATTTGTCACTATTAATCAAAAATTGAAACATTTAAAAAAAATAAAAAAAATTCACCCTAAGATAATTTTGATATTCAGAAATAAAAATTAATTTTTATTTTATCAAAATAAATTTCTATGAGTGTTTAAAATTAGTTTTATTATTTTTCATAAAAGGACATATAAAACTGTTCATTTGAGAAAATAATAGAATAAAACATATAAAGACTTTACTAGAAATTACATTTTTCATTATCATAACCATTATAACTAATATTTTAAAAGTATTCATTACTATTCATATCACAAGTTTAATGGATAGGTTATAAATATTTTATTTAAATAATTATAATAGTAAATTGTTGTTTCGCAGAAACTCAGCCTTGCGTGTAACCCAAGACAAGTTGGTATTGCGTGTAGTGAAATCTTCCCTTGGTGTTGTGTATAACATAATCCAAAACATAGTTCAATTATATAATAAAAAGAATCCATATTCAATGTTTCATGAAGTGAAAATATCAAAATATTAAATTAATTTGATTTTTTAACAAAATATTAGGGTGTTAAAATGTAGTCAAGATTGATTATTAAAAAAATTTCTTTGTTCTATTTTAACTATTCTTTTATTTTGTATAATACTATTCAATTTTTTTTGGAAGAATTTTTGTTTGTATTAACATAACACTCACTACAGTTTAGTACTACATTAAACTCATTTTAATCTATCTGTCTAATTTATTTTTTATATCACAAAAGGGGGAGAATTTTGTGTAAACACAACATTTCTCTTCTAACAATACAATATTTTTTTAATATCCCGTTTTACTTATATTTATATATATTTACAATTAAAGGGATAATATTAGAAAACATGATTTATAATAAATATAGATATGTACAATCTATATTGATTATTCAATTAATTTGAAACTATAAAGCTTGATTTATGAGAAATATGGATATGTAAAATCACTGTTATTCAATCAATTAATTTTATCTTATATTTTTGCAATTATATTTATATAGGTTTTTGATCATCAAAATGGGGATACTATTGGGCATTTTTTGATCAATTTTTTAAATAAATTCTCATTGGTTTTAATGCTCATAAAAACCCACATTTGTGTTACTATTGTTGTTTCATAATGTGAATTTTGGGATAATATTGTTTAGAATAATTATTTTATTCTGGAGTTAATTTACTTTTAAATTTTAATAATGTTTATTTTTATTAAATTATTTTAGGAATTTTAAAGTATTCTAGATTACTATTCATAACACTATGTTTGATGTGAATGTAAGGATTATAAACCCTACATTTTTAAGGATCACTACTTTTGTAACCCTATGTTTTAAGTAAAAATTAGGTTTTAGAACCATAATTTTTTCAACTACCATAAATTTCAATAATTAATGTATGGTTTATAAAACTATATTTTGGAATCATCTATAAGTCTTCAACCATAATTTTGAATATTTTATCATATAGTGAAACCCTACATTTGACACAGTCATCTATAAGATTTGAATTATAGATTATTTCCAAAATTTCTTTAATAGTTTCATCAATGTTATTTTATCATTAAAATATATTAAAAGACCTATTCAAAGGCCCTTATTCAACTGATAAAAATTTTCCTATTTCTATGGGATGTCACGTTTTCCCTTGGGGTTTAAAATAAAATTATCGTGATTCATCAGGCTGATTTTTAAGATCTCTTTACCCGATGTAAATCAAGATTATCATTAAATACCAAGAGTTTGTTATTCTGAAGAACATATATAATATTTTGACATCATATATTGTTCCAAAAAGATATATTCTTTGGATATATACATGTTTTTTGATCTATTTGATAATTTTTTACTGCTTCTATATCCACTTTTAACCTTTTTACTATAGTTTATCAAAGTATCTATCAGATATACACTTTATAGGGATACAAGTTCACCATGTTACGAGTGTTTTATCTATTGGTATTAAAAGGTTATTATTATATTTATATATTTATTTAAATATAAACAATAAATGGGATACCTTAATATCATTTATTTCTTGAATAAATTTATATATGAAGAAGAAGATCCATTATCTGTTAGTTTTTGCAGCAATTGTGAGCTAATTGTTTTACCCTACAAATAAACCAATATTATTTTCTTAAAGTACCAGATTCTTGGTCTTATTAATGTTAGATTGTTATATTATGTCTCTAATATGTGGTTTTCAAAGATCAATATAAAATAACTTTACTTCTTGAAAGGTGAGCTACACACATTGGTTGAGGTATCCAGATAAGAGGATATGTCTTAGTGAAAATCACCAATCTCATGGAGAGAGCATTGGATGAGTGGAATAAGGAACCTTTTTACCAAAAAACACTATAAAATTTACTGTTTTGTATTAAATATTTTTTCCATTGGATAATATATATAAATAAATTAATGCAACACATCCTTGAAGATCACAAAGAGGGATTAAGTTTGATTTTATCAAGATTTTTTTGAAAGGACACAATTCACCACCTTTTGTGCATCTTCATATTATTTTTACTTAACATGTAAAACAGAATTTAATTTAAAATATGATATATAATGACATTATAAATATTATAAAACCATTAACTAGGTCCAATGACTAAATCCCCAAATTAAAACATGTTTGAGAAACAAAAAAATTAACACCTAAATAATTTATTTTTATGAACAATTATAAGTAAATGGGCATAAATATATTATAACTAAATGATATATATAAGTAAAGATAAAAATATATGTCTTATATAGATTTATAATAATTCTATATTTATTATACATGATGTTATAGAATTTATGACCAAGAAGAAGTCTAAGGTAATTGTTTATTTTACAATCTCATTATTATTCAAGATTGTTTATACTTAAATTTACAAAGAGTGTATCATAAACTATTCATCTCTTAAACCACATATATTTTAGTCTAAATTAGTTATTATTTTGGTTTAAATTTATTCTTATTATTTTCTCCCCGTTTGGATTGAAAATAAAATAAAATAAAATCATATAATAGAAACCAACTTTATCTCTTGTTTTAAGATGATAATATTTTTCTTCTATGTCCATGTAATTAATTTTTTATATAATTTTACTATACAAACTCTGATTTTTATTTAAGTTCATTTTAAAATATATTTTAATATTTTTAATGGTTTAGAGAATTAATCATCTTAATATTTTTTGTATGTTTCACTTTTGAGTTCGTTGATAAAGGCGTGGAAAGAAAGTATTTCTAATATTTACCACTCATCCATATTTTACTTTAATCTTGACTATTATTGATTATTAGGGTTAATTTACTAGTTTACATAGTTTAAAAAAATCATTTTATCAATGTTTTAGGAATTGTTTTTTGTTTTAAATTTCCAATATAAAATGGTTATTTCTTCTTGTTTTCAATGAAACTTTCTAATGTCTTTATAAAATCCTTTTCATCTATGTGAAAATGATTTTATCAATTTAAAAATACCAAGGAAGTTATTAAGAACATTAAAATATTACCCAATAGTATCAATTGGGACTCCCATCAAGAATTTATTCACCACTGGGCCAGTTGGTTAAGACTCTCTAAACCCTTTAAAGAGGGGGGAATCAATCTCAGAGGAATTAAAGAGATCATGTGGGGATTACTGGATAAACTCTCATTGGAGAAAATTTATGGAAACTTCATAGGGTCAAATATTATTAAAATAAAGTATATAGATATCCCATGTAATGTGATGATAGATCTTATAGATCCCATATTTGGTGTAGTTTATAGGGGTCACTTTCCAATTCTAGATAACTATCAATGAATCATAGGCCGCGAAAAAGTCCTATTATGGAAGAAAAATTGGGTGGTATGAACATATTGTTTCTTTATTTCCCTTCTATAGACAATAGTTTCAAAAAATATTTTGACCACACCCAATTCCTTAATGTATTACCAAATTAGGTCCTGAACGAAATGTCTCACAATATTCAATTATTTAATGAACCATACTAATGCTTCAATGCAATAGTTCCTTCAGGGAAGATGACATTATCAGGGTCACAAAACATGAAACATCATCCTAAAAATATAGATTTGATGGGTACTAGAAGATGGTGTAAGGACATATCCCCTAAATCTAAATTCCTCAATTTATGGATCTATAAGTAATCCATCGCCATTAAATATAAATTTAAATGTATTCGAATTTTTTTTGACTTGAAGTTAAAATATTTCACTAATTAAAAGTGTGAAATAATGATTCACCTATTCTTAAAAAGAGTCTAGTATTTTCACTTATTTTAGAGTATTGGGGGCCTTTTAGGATCTCATGATAGAGTCATCAAAATAGAAAACTTTCTCCAGAAAATAAAGGATTTATATATAGGATCTTCTGTAAAGGCCAAGGGACATATCATTTCTATTGATTCTGGGGGTTGGGTCTTATAGCACACAGACAATGTAGTCAACCATAAGGGGACCAATATCAACCTCTTGTATATTAAAACCATACTCTTGGAACTTTTTCACTCTCTCATCCTATAATGTATGTAAGTATGTATCCCTCTTAAGAGGTACGATTATCCCTCATCCATCAACCTCCCAACTAGTGAATCTTACCATAAGAGAGGGGATATGGTTTCTTAGGTGAAATGTAAGGCTCCTCTTAATGAATTAAAAATGAATATTGATGGATATTATTCTAAATGCCTTATGTGTTTTGGTGGAATTGTTTTAGACACCTAGGGATATGTCATATTGGCTTTATCAGCTTAATTTGGAGAGGGAAATGTAGTTGTAACATATGAAGTAGTGATGATTCAAGGGATTAATATGTAACTCATTAATATTTTATAAACTATTATTTTCCAATAAATTTAATTAATTCAATATCTTTCATTACATGAAACACCGAGTTTTAACGAACAATAATATACAATTAATAATATTATTTAAACATGACCGTTATAATCTAGATGCAAAATTTTGTGACATGAATATAAATAAATGCATTTTAAAATTAATTATTAATTTTTTATATAAATAAAATATAATGATAAATAAGTACTTAATTTAAAATAAATTCTTTATATGTTTCAAAAATACATTCTTTTACAAAAAATGATTTTTATTTCTTTCTATGTGCAACACACTAATTTTTTTGGGATCGTTTTAAATAAATTAAATCTCTATATTAAGTTGAATTATACACAATACTAATTTCATCTTGAGTTACATGAAAAACCAATTTAAAATAGCACTACCTGAAACATTGGGTTAGCATGTGCTACACAGGACACCAAGTTTTAACATAATCATGATATATTATTAATATAGTAATTTATACAGGACCATTATAACCTAAATGTTAAAATTAGTGATATGAATAGAAATAAATAAATTTTAAATATTTATTTTAAAGTTTTTATATAAAGTAAGCATATTGATAAAAAAAATTACTGAATTCTTGATATTCTTTATATGTTTTGAAAATACTATCTTCTAAAAAAATGTTTTTATTTATTTTTTTGAACATTAAAAAATTAATTTTTCAAATTTTTAGAAAATTAATTTGATAAAATAATCTTAATTTTTAAATCATCATGTAAAAAATATCTTAGGTTTCTTTTTTCTGGAATTTTCTAAAAAGTTTCATTTTTTGATGAATAGTGAAAAATATTTAATTTTAAATGAAAATTGCCTTTTACTTTAATTTATTTATAAAGTTAAATGATATTTAAAACTAGTTTTAAATTATAATTAGTTATCTTATTCATAAATTAATCAAATTTAGATAATTAGAATAAATTTCATATTTAATATTTATATAAAAACTTTGTAAACTTTTGAACATTTTCTCTTTAAAAACATGCATTCTCATCGTGTCTATGGGTTTAATATAAAATTAATTTTTCAACCTTTTTGAATGGAATTATGAAAAATAGAGTCCATATTTGTAATAATAATAATTTATATCATATAATAAGGTCAAATTAATTTTAGACCAGAATGATTGGTAAAAACAGTAAAAATTATTTACTGTTGTTAAGTTCAAAATGTGTTTATTGGGGTGGGGTGGGGGGAATCTAAAATGATAAGGTTTAAAAAATAATAAAATTTATATAACCCCCATTTTATGTAAATATATTGAACATATCTCTTTTATTCTTTATAATGGTTTATTATTAGTGTCTTGTGACATGAAAGAAACGTAATAAGGGTGATTTCAAATGCTTAGTAAGGGAAAAATATAGAAGAAGAAATAATGAATCATTGAAAATAGTAAAAATGGAATGGTAAATAATAGAGAACACATTCCATGTTATCAATAAACTAAATGTAAGTGCTTAAACAATATGAAAATATAGTAACTGAAAATATATTCCATTCAAATAACTTGTTAAGAAAAAATAAATATGGAAAGGTAAGAAACTCAAACACATGAAATTTAAATAACTAAAATTGTAACGTATACATATTTATGTCGAAAAAAAATCTCATAGATAAATAATAATTAAAAAATTCTCAATAAATGCAATACTTAATTATTGGATGTAATGTTTCCTAGGAACATGATACCTTTATCATTAAAAGACAATTTAAAATTTTCTAATTTTTACAACAAATTCGTCCGATGCGACTACCTATGAATTGTTGGGATTTCATTAATCGGTCCCCAACCTATATAGATTTCATTAACCAGTCACTAACCCATAGGGATTGTATTAATTAGTCCCTAACTCATATATTTCAAGTCCAAATAATTTAAATAAAAAAAGTGCCTTATAAAATGTCTATATTAAATAAAGGATTCAAGTTAATCAATATTTACAAAAATAATAAAATAAATTTCAAAGTAAACACCATATAAAAAATGGTATAAAATTTAGGCAATAATCATATCCATGAAAAAGTGACATGGATATTTATGGGAATTTCAATGTCAAATGATTATAGGAAATTGAATATTTCAAGAGGAATAAAATTAATTAAGGAAGTGAACAAGAATACTATCCTTAGATAAATCAATAATAAACCATATAGAGGAAGATTAAGGATGGTATCAATACAACAAACCCTAGGTGGACGAAAATTAAGGGTTATTTTTTTTATGAAATAAAAGAATAAATTTTAAAATATTCTTGAGGAAAACATCATTTCCTTTCGAAAAAACCTATTAAAATATTTTTTTTGAAAAACCTTTTTAAAAATAATTTATTTAAAAATAAACCTTTTAAACATGAAAAGTAGACTTCAATTAAATGATGGTAGATAAATTCATACATGTCATATGTGGTAAAAAGAATATTCCTTTTTTTACTGTAAAAAGGTAAGAAAAATGCATTTTTCAGAAAGAGACAAGAAGATTCCATTGAAAACATTGGTAAAAGAAAAATGGTAAAAAATATATTTACCAAATCATTTTAAAAATATTTTTTAAATTTTATTTGTTAAAACATGTTTTTTATAAGAAAATAGGATCTCTAACTATAGAGAGATATAAATTTGGGGTTTCTAAAAAAAAATTCTGAAACATATTAGAACCAAAGAGTAGAGAAGTGATACTAATACTTGAAAATAGTCATGAATAACCAGATAAAAATGAAATAGTTTAGTGAAAAATGGTTATATAATTTCCTTTAATGTAAATTCTATTGAAAATAATTAGGATTAGACTTGATGAAAATTATTCTTAAACATTCCAAAGAGTCCCATACAACCTTGAAACATTCTAAATCATAACCTCATGAAGGAATAATATTAAATGAAAGTTATTATATCATAGTATTATGTATATTCATGATATATCATGAAAAAGGGTTTTAAATACACCATATATAATAAATTAGGGTCATAACATTAATTAAGCCTCACTGGAAAGTAAATTGAGATGAAAATTACTTAATTTGAATTTCATTTTAGGGGAAATTCCTTTAAATTACTATATAATAAACTTATGTTAATTTTATAATTTCTTAAGAAACTTTTTCATGTTAATAATTAATTTTATTTCACTTATTTATATGTTTTATAAAACTACTTAAACAACTATATTTATGTCGATTGTTCTGACCAAATTCGGTTTATGTACCAAAAACAGCTTTGGTAGGTCAACTATGGTCTAATGGGTCATTAAATTAACATATCTAGAATGATAATAATTTTATAATTATTATATTTATACATAAATTATACTTTTAATATAAATCATTAAATATGGTTATGAAAAATGATCCAACGTTACAATCATGGAGACTGTAGGTCGTACGTACGCATTAGTAATATTCCCATTTTTTAATGATCATTGTGAAAATAATGTAAGTAACTAAAATATTTCAAGAATTATAATTCTATAATAAATAAAATATTATTTAATCATATATACTTATATATATAATTCTATGCTTTAAAAGGAATCACATCATGTCAAGGAGACAGTAGTCCACATGTCCACAAATGATGTTATATCTTTTGAAGTGTGTGAAAGGGTAATTTATTCTCACTCAAATTTACCCAAGAGAAGAAGGTAGGACAGTCCTTGTAGTTTAGCTTGGGTTGTCGAATCCTCAGAGACCTAAGAAATAACCTACGGACACGTACATTATATGGACTGTTTTTGGTTATGAAGTGGCCAACTAGGGTTTATTTTAGGTGGGTTTAAGGTATCACTAATAGTATTAAGTTAATTCAATTTAAGGTAATGAGTTGATCCTAGTTTATTGCTCGGGGTGGATTGGATGAATTCATTTTTTAATGATTTCAATTTCTTATAATTGAGATGGATTCATTTTAGAAGATCAAATGAAATCATCACTTACTAGTTTAATGCCTACACACCCTAATACTAATCACCTATACACTTTAAGGATCAATATTTTGATCACTCCAAGGTAGAGGTTTGTATTAGCACTTGAAATGTGTGACCTTAAATTCAATAAGGATGAAGAGGTTTCAAAATAATCAAATAAAAATATCATTTAAAAGAAGTGATTAGACATTAATGGATTGATAAATAAAATCCAATCCATCCCCTTGCTACTCCCTTGGATCAACCCATAAGTGGGTTAGCCCTCCATTGATCCCATGGTTTCTATGGAAGCGGAAAGTAGACTCATGAGGGAGGAAATGGAGAAGTAAAGAAAACAACAAAAATAAAATGATCACTCCACCATTATGTGAATAATTTCACAAGGTTTGGTGTGAATAAATTCACACCTTGATCCAAAGGTATCAAATTGATATGAATAACAACATAATAAGAGTATAAGAAGAACTTTTATTAAGAAACTAAAGTGAATTGAACAACTTACATGTGAAAGAAAAATTTGAGACAACAAAATTGCAGCATAACATTACAATTGAACAAAGCACAAAATATTATTTAATCCTCCAACACCACTAACTTAAATATGAATTTTTTAGCCCTTGGGTCGATCCTAAAACAGTCCAAGTCTCCTCAATTAATTGTGGTAGGCCATAGGTGGGTGGAAAGTAAGGGAGAGAAGACTTTCCACCCTTGACCCGAAAAGGCATCCAACTTGCATCCACCAAACAGAAGCGCATGAAACACCTTCTAGATGACCAAATTTTGGTGGGACATAGAAAAAATAAATTAATATCCTGATGTCCCCTAACAGTTTGTAAAATCGTATCCCAAAAGGAGTTATGGTTTTTGAGATATGGGTTAATTGGTGGGCTGTTTTTCTGGGCTGCAGAATGTGGCCCAGAATTTTATCTCTAACTTGGACCGCCTAAATGGACACCATGGAAGCCGAATTAGCATTTGATACAGAAGGGTTATTTGTTCCTATACATGTCTTCTATCCTCCCAAGAAATTTTTGATTAATTTTCCCTTTATGTTGGGCCCCACAATCTCATCAGCGGGCTGGTGTCCAATCTGCCTTCTCTAGAATTGCTTCCTTTCATCAAAAAATACCCCCATCTTCTTCCATGAATTATCCACTGATCCATGAATGAAACATGTTAATATTGGAGTGTAGATAAATTTCCAAAAATATCAAATTAAAATATGTATAATCAGATTAATCATTGGGTACTTCAAATGATGTTAAAAAATGTACCACATAATAGTGCATTTTAAGAAGGTATTACAATCATAATGTGAAATGATGTTCAAAGTGTAAAATGCACTAAAATGGTGTTTATGAATAATAAAGAACATGAATATTATGTATATTAACAATGAATACTAGCCTCATTTAGTGGCTAATCACACCCCCCAACTTGAGTTTTTCTAGTCCCGAGCAAAATATATCTCAACAATATGAAATTTGAATTCCCTTTTCCGAAAACTTTTTAATACACAATGATCACCAGAAACCCTTATACCAAACAATCATGAAACCCATCAAAATATTTTAATACAAGATAGTTTCATAATAATATCCCAATCCCAAGCCCATTCCTTTGTTTAAATTCATTGTCATATTTCATCCAATATCAATTAAGTATGAGGATGTGTTGTGCATCACAATAGACATGGGGGTTTATTTTTATTCAAGGGGGGAATGATGGAAGCGCTAGGTGGAATCTAATTTCAATATTAAGATGAGTATTCATTTTTATTGTATTTTTTATTGTTTTTATTGTTTTTTTTTGTTTGTGTTTTTTTTTCAATTTTCCCATGGTAATTGAAGTTGCACTCAAAAGAGTGAACCCCTGTAGAGAGACATTGCCGATGACTCTCAGGCTCAAAGACCTTAGGGAACCAAGTGAAGACCACATACTCGGGCATTATCTTGAGTTAAATCAGTCAAAAAAAATTCAAATTACCAAAAATAGAGATAAAATTACTAACTCTGGGCTAGACAACTATGGAGTCACGATCCCCAAGTGCCGAAAGCCACACATTAGGTCATTTCATTGCTCTACGTGCAATTTTTTTTAATAATTTTGTTTGGAATACTCATATTAAAATAAAATGATCATCAAACCTATGATATTTATTTAGGTGACCCCATGTACTTAAACTAATACCCCACTATCCAAAGGACGTTCATTGTGATTTTTTTATTTGGATGAAAATATAAACGATGAAATATCACATTGGACAGCCACACTTTCCAAAATCGATGCTCATGAAATTATACAAGGATTAAAATCAGAATCAGGGTATGCTAAATTATTTGATATTCAGTTTCAAATTGTGGAATGTGTATTACCATGTTCAAAGTTAAAGGAATTTTTCCTTCCATTTACACATTTTTTTTTTCAAATCATTCATTTTTTTTGACACAAAAGCATTTTTTTTATTTCATCTCCCCGCCCAACTTAAAACAACACCGTCCCCAGTGTTTGAAGAAATAAAAATTTAGAAGGAGTAGAGGTAGATAATGGAAGTTCAAAGAGGAAATTGAAAATGAGGATCATGGAATGATGTCACCTGGTGGTTGAAGTTGAAAATCTTGCCACACCCTTTTAATCCTTTGATATCCATGTCACTTGCAGAGTTCCCTAGTAGAGAAAGGAAAAAAAATAAACAAAACAAAACAAAATATATATATATATATATATTTATATAATAAAGAATGTAAAATATAAGTATATATATAAAAATTATAGAATAAGGAAGCAAAAAAATCCATAGGTCAGTGGTAAGTGCGCGCCCTTGTCTCCCTTCGGTCCCGGGTTCGCATCCCCACGGCTTCGCCGACTGTGACAAGGTTTTCCCCATGACCTACGATGTGGACTTTTATTATTATTATTATTATTATATTATTTTTTTTTGTATTTTTATTTTAACCGACAAAAACATTAAAATAAAACAAACTGATGATACATTGTCTTATTTTTAAATTTCTGGGTAAGGAATTACTCAAGGATCACACCACGTGACACGGATGAATATGGTGCTCCCCTTTTATACCCATCCATACTCATAATATAAGAACATGTAAACAGTCTATTTTTTTTAAATATAAAAATTATTAATTAAAATATATATTTTATTAAAACAATAAAATGATAGGAAACATGAAAACCATGGGTTTCCTCCCAAGAAGCGCTTTGTTTAACGTCATTAGCCCGACCTGGATCCTAAATCTATAAATTTTTTCCTGGTTTATAGGTTGGCTCAGGTAACTCAACCTCTATGTCCTGTTTATTTAATGATTCAATGAATGGTTTTAACCTTTGACTATTGACCTTGAAAATGTAACCACTTGTGGGATCTTGAATCTCTACTGCCCCATGGGGGTACACATAATGCACTATGAAAGGTCCTGACCATCTAGACCTTAACTCTCCCGGGTGTAAATGAAGTTTTGAACTATACAAGAGCAAAAGTTTTCCCGGTTCAAAATGTTTGACATTGATATTCCTAGATTGGTAGGCTTTAACTCTAGCTTTATTGATCCTTGAATTTTTATAAGCCTCTATCCTTAGTTCCTCCAGTTCGTTGAGATCTAATTTCATTTTTGTTCCAGCCAATGAGAGGTCATAATCCATTTTCTTAATTTCCCAAAAGGCTTTATTCTCAATTTCAACAGGTAAATGGCATGTTTTTCCATAAACCAATCTATATGGTGACATTCCTAAGATGGTTTTGAATGCTGTACGATATGCCCAAAGAGCATCCAATAGTTTCTCGAACCAATATATCCTAGAAGGATTGATAGTTTTCTCAAGAATTTGTTTGATTTCACGATTGGCTAACTCAGCTTGACCATTGGACTGTGGGTGGTAAGCAGTGGATACCTTGTTATAAATTCCATATTTTTCCATGAGTGATGAGAATGGACGAATGCAAAAATGAGTTCCACGATCACTTATGATAGCCCTAGGAATTCCAAATCTAGAGAAGATGTTTTCCTTGAGAAATCTAGTCACAATTTGATGATCATTGGATTTTGTAGGAATGGACTCAACCCATTTAGAGACATAATCGATAGCTAAGAGAATGTAAAGATATCCCCTAGAGTTTAGGAAGGGACCCATGAAATCAATTCCCCAAAAGTCAAAAATTTCGACCACTAAGATGGGAGTGAGTGGCATTTGATTCCTTTTTATGATGGACCCTACTTGTTGATACCTAGGATATCTTTGAGAAAATGTGTAGGAGTCCCTTGAGAGGGTGGTCCAGAAGAGACCACATTGAAGAATCTTAGCAGATGTTTTCTTAGAGGAAAAGTGACCTCTACATGCCTCACTATGACAGAATTTATGGATAGAATCTTGTTCAGATTCTGGAACACACCTCCTAATGACTTGGTCAGGGCAGAACTTATAGAGGTATGGATCATCAAATACATAGTGTCTAACATCAGAAAGTAATTTCCTTCGAGCTTGAGTCCCTAAGAATTTTGGAATGACTCCTGTAACTATGAAATTTACTATGTTAGCATACCAAGGGCAGTCATTCACAGAGTATAGGTGTTCATCAGGAAATGAATCAGACATAGAAAGGTGATTGGAGTTTTCTTTGAATTCCATTCTAGAGAGGTGATCGACTACAACATTTTAAACTCCCTTTTTATCCTTGATTGTGAGGTCAAATTATTGTAAGAGAAGGACCCACCTAATCAGTATAGCCTTAGCATCTTGTTTTTAGAAGAGGTATTTTAGTGCAGAATGGTCAGTGAACACAGTGATGGGGGATCCTAATAGGTAGGACGTAAACTTCTCTAAGGCAAACAAAATAGCAAGTAACTCCTTTTTAGTGTTGGTGTAGTTTATTTTAGAATCATTTAAGGATTTGCTTGCATAAGCAATGACATAAGGAGTTTTTTCACAAAGTTGTCCTAACACAGCTCCTACAGCAAAGTCACTGGCATCACACATAAGTTCGAAAGGAAGGTTCCAATTTGGAGATTTCATAATTGGAGGAGAGGTGAGAGAGGATTTGAGGGTTGAGAATGAACCCTCACAACTTTCTGTCCAAACAAATGGAGCATCCTTTACTAGGAGAGAACAAAGGGGACGGTAGATTGAACTAAAGTCTTTGATGAATCTTCTATAGAAACCAGCATGTCCTAAGAAAGACCTCACTTCCTTGACAGTTTTGGGTGATGGAAGGTGACGAATGATGTCAACCTTGTATTTATCAACTTCAATCCCCCTACCTGAGACCAGATGGCCTAGAACTAGTCCCTCTTTAACCATGAAATGACATTTATCCCAGTTTAGGACTAGATTCTTTTCTTCACATCTTGACAAGACTCTCTCTACATTCCTCAAACATCCCTCAAATGTATCCCCAAACACAGACAAGTCATCCATGAAGACCTCTAGAAAATCCCCTACCATTTCTGAGAAGATTCCCATCATGCACCATTGGAAGGTTCCAGGGGCATTGCATAACCCGAAGGGCATACGTTTGAAATAAAAGGTTCCTAATGGACATGTGAATGTATTCTTCCCTTGATCCTCTAGGGAGACCTCAATTTGATTATACCATGAGTACCCATCTAAGAAATATTAGAACCCATGACCTGCCACTCTCTCAAGGACTTTGTCAATGAATGGTAAGGGGAAATGGTCCTTCTTGGTGAATGAGTTTGGCTTCCTATAGTCAATGCAGACCCTCCATCCACTACTCACCCTTGTTGGAAGAATCTCTCTATCCTCATTGGTTATCACTATGATTCCATCCTTTTTTGGAACCACTTGGATTGGGCTCACCCACTCACTCTCAACTATGGGATATATGATACCATCTTTTAACAATTTCAGAAGTTCTTTCCTTACTACCTCCATGAGATTAGGATTGAGTCACCGTTGAGGTTGACGACATGGCTTTGAATCAGATTCCAGAACAATCCTATGAGTCCCGATAAGTGGGATAATCCCAAGAATATCAAAAATGGTCCAACCAATGGATTTTTTATGCTTCCTAAGGAAATATAGAAGCATCCTTTGATGATTGGATTCAAGAGAAGAAGAAATGACAATAGGATGTGTTTGATTGTCCCCTAGGAAAGCATACTTGAGTGTAGCGGGATGTTCCTTCAATTCAAGATCAGGTTGATTCGGAATTTCAACAGAAGATTGGGACATTAGATCAAGTTCAATTTCTTTTTTTAGAGTTTTAGATAGGATTGATTCCCCACATGTACAAGTTTCAGCTACTAGATTGGATTGATCATATTTAGGGAAGGAAATTGGGGTGGTCTCCATAAAAGTGGTTTCTTGAAAGGTTTCACTGATTGTTGGACCTAATACTTCATCATAAGAGCAATTTGAAAATGATTATAGCCAAGGAGATAAACTTCCTTCATATGAACAAAGGAAATAAATCTCATCCTGACTTAAAAATTCATCAAATATTCCTTGATGTTCTCTGGATTCATTATCAATGCTTCCTATCATGTTTACTTCATGAATGTCCTCGTCATCCCCTATTTTTGAGCTTGCATTATAGATGTTCAAGTCGAGACTCATGTTACCAAAGATGATGGTCATGTTCCCATTTGGAACTCAAATAACATAGTTGATTTTTTCAAGGAAAGGACGACCAAGGATGATTGGGGTTTGTTTCTTATTTCCTAAGTTTGGATGGTTGTCAAGGACAATGAAATCAGCAGGGTAGATGAAGTTTTCAACCTTTACCAGGACGTCCTTTAAAATCCCTTTTGGAACCCTAATTCTACGATCAACAAGTTGAAGTGTGACAGATGTGGGTTGAAGCTCTTCTAGGCCTAACTGGCAGTACACAACATATGGGATGAGATTGACACTAGCACCTAGGTCACACAAGGCCTTGACAACTTTTCTCACTTATAGTTCAACATTTATGTAAGGGAAACCTGGGTCTTTCAACTTAGGAGGAATGGTCCATTGAATGGTGGTACTCACATTAGCATCCAAATGGACTTGGTTTTTATGTGAAAATTTTCTTTTAAAAGTGAACAAGTCCTTAAGGTACTTTGAGTAGGAAGGTATGTTTTGGATGACATCAAGAAGGGGAGTGTTCAGCTTGACTTGTGAGAAGATTTCCCTCAATGTTTCATTCAGTTCAGGCTTGTGTTTCCCCCTCATGCATTGAGGAAATGGTGCAGGTTGTGGGGTTGTTTGTTGAAAAGTTGTTTCTTTCACATTGTTATCAGTTTCCTCAGTTTGATCTTGTGTTTCATTTGAATTTTCATCCATGTTTGAATCTTCAGGTGGGTTTTGAATTAGTTGTTCAGGTTTCTCAATTGATTTCTTACTTCTTAAAACAGTCACAACCTTTAGTTGTTCATGAGTTGTTTGAGCACAAATTGACTCTCCCCTTGAAGTTGAGGATGGCACCGCCTGAATAGGCATGGGTGCCTTTCGAGTTTTGATGGTTTGAAGTTCTTGTTTAAGGGAAGATACTTCCGAGTTAATCCTTTCCATTTGTTTTCATAGTTGTTCTAGTAGGCTTTGTGGAACATTTTGGGTGGGTGCTTGAGTAGGTTGGTTTATCCCAGGGGGATATTTTGGAGGTGGGACAGTTTGTTGAAAATGGAATGGTGGCTGTTGGTATTTGATAGGTTGGGTTTGGAACTGGTTATGGGATTGGTAGTTATGATGGGGGTAAGGATTTTGTCCATGTGGTTGGCTAGGTTGTTGGTTATCTTTCCAGTGGAAGCCTGGGTGGTCATTATACCATGGGTTGAAGTTGTTTTGGTATTGAGGCTTTTGAAAGTTCAAAGAATTTACTTCCATTGCAGGTCCTCCTAAAAGAACATCCTTGATGGATGGAATAGTTGGACAGTTGTCTGTCTTATTGTTAGGTTTGTCACAAATTGTGCAAACAAGGTCTACAGTTTGGATTTCATGGACTTTCCTAAGGTCTATCTCTTCAACCTTCCTAGAGAGTGCTGCGAGTTTAGCCCTAAGGCTTTCCTCTTCTCTAAGTGTATGAATTCTAGTATTTCATTGTGGATTTTCAGAATAAGGTGAAGTTCCCCATGTTTGATTATGTTCATAAAGGATTTCTAGATACTCGTAAGCATCATTCGGGGCTTTGTTTTTAAAGGTTCCATTACACATCATGTCAATGAATTGTTTGTTCCCTGGACCCAACCCTTCATAGAAAATTCTCACTTTTTCAAGAATAGAAAAACCATGGTGTGGAACCATGTTTAGAGTTTCTTTGAACCTCTACCATGTTTCATAGAATGACTCTCCCTCTTTTTAAAAAAAGTTTTGGATTCTCTTTTTAAGTGCAATTATTTTCTGGTGGGGAAAATATTTTTTGTAGAATTCTCTTTGTAGTTGGTACCTAGAGTTGATGGATGATGGTCTAAAATTTTTTAGCCATTTTTTAGCTATATCCTTTAAATAAAAACGAAATAGCCTCATCTTATATGATTCTAGTTGATGTGGGGGACACATGGTTTCTACAATGTCATTGAACTCCTTAATGTGAAGGTAGGGCATCTCGGACTCCATTCCATGGAAAGTGGGAAGATGGTTTAGGGAATGGGGTTTAAATATGTAGTTTGAATCTCCTAGGGAATTTTGTCTAATGCATGAGGGGGAATTGGTCCAGGAAGGTGTGATGTATTCATTCATGGTTTGATCGACCACATTCCCCAAGTTTGGGGCTGCCTCATTTGGGTTTCCATTTTGGTTTCCACCCGGGTTTATGAGTTGGTTTCTTTGAAGACCTTCAATTGAAATGGGCTCAATTTTGGAATCTAGAGTATTAGGAAGATTAGGATCTAATGTAATGAGTTCCCTTAGTGTACTTGACTCCCCAACCCTAGTACTATCCACCCTAACTAGATGGTTTGATTGATCGCGGGTGTAGGCGGACATGCGCCAAAAGAAAAAAAAAACGAGAAAGGGACAAGATAAGAGAATTTGGATGAGAAACGAAGAAATGGGGGAGAATAGAATGGGTGTTCAGATGACTTACTTGGGTCCCCAGCAATAGCGCCAAAATTTTATTCTCTCTCAAATTTACCCAAGAGAAGAAGGTAGGACGATCCTTGTAGTTTAGCTTGGGTTGTCGAATCCTCAGAGACCTATGAAGTAACCTATAGACACGTAAATTATATGGACTATTTTTGGCTATGAAGTGGCCAAATTGGGTTGATTTTAGATGGGTTTAAGGTATCACTAATAGTTTTAAGTTAATTCAATTTAAGGTAATGAGTTGATCCTAGTTTATCGCTCGGGGTGGATTGGATGAATTCCTTTTTTAATGATTTCAATTTCTTATAATTGAGATGGATTGATTTTAGAAGATCAAAAGAAATCGTCACTTACTGTTTTAATGACTACACACCCTAATACTAATCACCTATACACTTGAAGGATCAACTTTTTGAGCACTCCAAGGTAGAGGTTCGTATTAGCACTTGAAATGTGTGACCTTAAATTCAATAAGGATGAAGAGGTTTTAAAATCATCAAATAAAAATCTCATTTAAAAGAAGTGATTAGCCGTTAATGGAGAGATAAATAACATCCAATCCATCCCCTTGATACTTCCTTGGATCAACCCATAAGTGGGTTATCCCTCCATTGATCCCATGGTTTCAATGGAAGCGGAAAGTAGACTCATGATGGAGGAAATGGAGAAGTAAAGAAAACAACAAAAATAAAATGACCACTCCACCGTTGTGTGAATAATTTCACAAGGTTTGGTGTGAATAAATTAACACCTTGATCCAATGGTATCAAGGTGATATAAAGAACAATATAATAAGAGTATAGGAAGAACTTTTATTAAGAAACTAATGTGAATTGAACAACTTACATGTGAAAGACAAATTTGAGACAACAAAATTGCAGCATAACATTACAATTGAACAAAGCACCAAGGATTCTTTAATACTCCAACACCACTGCCTTAAATAGAAATTTTTGAGCCCTTGGGTCGAGCCTCAAATAGTCCAAGTCTCCTCAATTAATTGTGGTAGGCCATAGGTGGGTGGAAAGTAAGAAAGAGAAGACTTTCCATCCTTGACCCGAAAAGGCATCCAGCTTGCATCCACCAAAAAGAGGAGCATTAAAAACCTTATATATGACCAAATTTTGGTGGGCCATAGAAGACTTAAATTACTCTCCAGATGTCCCCTAACTTACTGTACAATATCAGCCCAAAAGGAGTTATGGTGTTTTAGATATGGTTTAATTGGTGGGATGTGTTTTTGGGCCGCAGAATGTGGCCCATAATTTTATCTCTAACTAGGGACGCCTAAATGGACACCATGGAGGCCGAATTAGCATTTGATCATGAATAGTTATTTGTTACCCTACGTGTCTTCTAGTATCCCATGAAATTTGGGATTCATTGGGATAGTATGTTGGGCCCCACCATCTCATCAATGTGATGGTGTCCAATCTTCCTTCTCTAGAATTTCTTTCTTTCATCAAAAAATATCCCCATCTTCTTCCATGAATTATCCATTGATCCCTGAATGAAACATGTTAATATTGGAGTTTAGATCAATTTTCAAAAATATCAAATTAAAATATGTATAATCATATGAATAATTGGGTACTTCAAACGATGTTCAAAAATGTACCACATAATAGTGCATTTTAAGAAGGCATTACAATCATAATGTGAAATGTTGTTCAAAGTGTAAAATGCACTAAAATTGTGTTTATGAATAATAAATAACATGAATATTATGTATATTAACAATTAATATTATCCTCATTTAGTGGATAATCAGTAATAAATAAAATGATATATATTATAATTTAATAATGATAATTATATAATTAATGTCATATATATTTTGTGTATTTTATATATGTTTAATTATAACCATCATTTATACATTCCATGTATCATGTGAATGAATCACATAACTTTGAGGGATGGTATTCCACACTTTCTCAAACGATGTTATCGTATTAATGTAAAATGGAAAGTATTAAATGTATGTATTATGAAAGGTATAAATAAGTATAAATACATAATAAATATCATATATAACATATATAAATAGTTTTTCCATCATAATGGTCACCATGAGAGGTGGTAATGGATAATTGAACAATCTTCATTTCGTGGGGTAGTAGTTTATAGTACACAGAAATAGTTGTTCGTTACCCATTTGATGGAGGTATGTGAAAGTTTAGGTTGAAAAATTAGCATAATAACATACTAATATATTGAGGATACTTTTTTGTTATTTAATCATAGAACAAGAATATTATAAGGAGTGAATAATATAAATGAAACTAAAAATATTGAGAGAAGGCGTTACCTCTTAATTGGGTAACAACTTTTTGGTTTGTACTAAAAGGATTATTTGGGTTTTTTAATGCCCAAAGAGAATCTTCAAGGTAGAGAGGAGGATTTTTGGGAAGCTATTTAGGTAGATATTATACTAAAATAAGTGGTTTGAGAGGCATGAAAAGTGAGATAGGTGGTGGCCTTTTGTAGAGAAGGAAAAAGTCTCACTTAGAATTTTTGGAAACAAGTTATGTGTAAACATGTTATTACCTAAAAAATTCATAAAAAACCAACTAAAATCCATAATTTTTGGTTCATGGCCAAATTATGGACATCCAATCTGTTTTCGACAATTGTATAAGTCATTTGGGCTCTTAAGTTAAAGGCTTAGTGCTGTATTAAGCTTAATTTTTCAAAAATAATTGTAATTACTTTTATTCACTTTCACTAATATTTTTGGTCAAAAAATTTGGTCTTATTTAAAATTATAAATTATGTTGATTGAAAACATAGAATCCATTTTTATAAATTCCAATCATATAATTGGAATAAATTAAATTAAAATTAACCCCATATACGGGATGACAATGCTTGTTTTTAGAGTAAAAATGTCCTAAAGTTTTCTTTGTTTTTATAATAAATTTCATAGTGAAATTGATTATAATGAAATAAATTGTTTTAATTTATAAAAATATTATCTAATTAATCATTAATAAAAATTATAATTATAATATAACCTTATAAATAAATTCGATGAAAAAGTAGTTTTGATCTAAAATTTAGTATTTTTAACTATTCCTCAAAAAATGATATGTTTCTAAAAAATATAAAAAATTTAGCATAACATAATTTTTATATTTTTATTTTGAATATTAAGTATATTTTGAAATATTAAAATAATTAATGTTTCAAAATTAAAATTTAAAATGCGTTATCCACAAAAGGTGGTAAAATTGCCTTTATAAAAATATAGTTTTTTCTGTATAAAATAGGCTTTGTTCTTATCTTATCAATATCAAAGATTATTTATGAATATAAAAAATATTTGATTTATTAAAAAAAATATATGTTTAATTAAAATAATTAACTAATTGTAATTATTTTAACTTATTTAGATAGAAAAACTTCATGAGCATAAAAATGGTTTTATATAAAAACATTCTATTTATATTTAATTGGTTCCTATATTCATTTATAATTTAATTTTTAACCAATTAATTAAATATATATTAGTATAAAACATAGTTTTCATAAGTTAGTTATTACTATTCATAACTACTAATTTGGAAACTAGTTTAGATATCATTATATTTTAATAATATAATGTTATATGGAAAAACTCTGTATTGTGTATAATGGAAGCTATCGAGGAAGGTCGCTCTTGTATGTAAGACCAGATATCAAGGAAGGTGTAGCTTGAATGTAACACATGCTATATTTGTGTATAATGCATTTAAATATATAGGCTACAATTTAAAAATTAAATATATTATAAAGTTTCTGGATATTATATTACCTCACATGACTGGTGTCGCGTGTCATACGTGCTATTAAATACAAAGTTCTTACTTTTGATTTTAGGGGAATCACATTCTCCCCACCTTATTTAAAATACTTCCTTGCAATTTAAATTGGATCATGGTGATTATTTTTTTGATAATTCCAATGTTTTAAATCCCACATTGTGAGAAGGGTTTATAAGTAATACACTATAAAAGAGAGAATATAAAGTATAAGGGTCTCATGGACTTCCATTTGATTAGGTATCTGAGTAAGAGAACATTAGTAGAAAGTGGAGATACATACTTGGTGGAAAATCATAAATGTTTATAGGGAGTGAATGATGTCATAAATCAAAAATAAGTGAATGGTAAATGGAAAGTTTAGGGCCTCAAAGTCATAAATATACGATGATTTAAGATACTATCAGTTCAACAAAAATTAAGGTATTAAAAAAACATTTTATTTCTAAGAAATTCTCCTAAATTTGGGTAATTATTTTAATACCTAATAATGTAAGGAAATATTCTCAATTGATTAGTTTTAATTTCACATGCATAATACTATATTTTGTTTGTGCTTTGATTAAATTCAAATTCATCCCTTACTCACAAAGAATTATTTACTAATAGTTATTTTTTATTCATGAAGTTCTAAAATATACTTTTAAGGACCGAAATACCTATAAAATAGTAAAAAGTCTAACTATTTGTCTGTATCTATCTTCCAAAATCAATATATTTTATAGATTAATCTCTAATCATTAAAAGTGATACTACTGGTTCATCATTTATATTTTTTCGTTAAATTATTTAACTTAAAATAATGAAAATTAACTAAGACATTGCGTAGGTTAGTGGTTGGTGTGAAACCATTATCATCCTTTAGCCATGGGTTCAAAACCCATGACCTGGCCAGATTTTATTGGTTTCCACCTGACTTATAGGTTTCCATTATCTAAAATCAAATTAATATAATTTCCAAGATAAATATGATCGACAAACTTGAAATTTTGTTAATCACTAAATATAATTTTATATAAGGTTTTAAATACAACCTCAATACATAAATACTTCATCTATTTTTTTCCACATAGGCCCTTCCATGGTCAAGTTCCTATCCCTAATATCATTTATAGGATTTTTAAACAATGACACTTTATCTTAAATCTCAAACACCTTAATTTTAACCCAAGCCATTCATTTTTATTGTCCATTAAAACTCTTTATAATGGTTCATACAAATTATCTTAAGAATATCCTCTGGGAGTGCCAAACTATGTGCATAGTAAAGACCATTATTGTGTACCAGGTTACCTTGAATAAGGCTTGGAACACCTTGTTGGATTTGTTAATCCTAGGTATATATATTCTAGAACCATGTCCACTTAAAGTATCCAAACAAGTATGTATTACTAGTAATACCCATATTATCTATACATTACAAAAACTATTTGGTGTTCTTCTATACTTATCCCAAAATCCTACCTTATGGTTATGCTATCTAACCTATGCTTTCCTAAATTTAATTCCCAAGTATTCTAGTAAACTTCCTGTGATACCAAATGTAGTGATCCATCCCTAGATAAACCAGAGCCAGTGTTTGCTATCAATTAAATTGGCATGATTACAAGGAATCATGCCCCGAAAGACCGAATAATTTAGTAGTCTTGGTAAACCAGATACAAAAAAGACTATTGTATTACAATGACTACACTAATTACAACATAATTTTTTATTCTTTATAAAAAATAACTTCCGTAATAACTATAATCCATGTATTAAATTCCTGTACATCTCTTATAGTATGCTTCTTGGATTTCTAGGGAATGAAACATAATAAGGATGAGACCAAATGAAAATTAAGGAAAAAATATAGAAGAATATATAATGAATCATTGATAATAGTAAAATTGGAATGGTAAATATCTGAGCACACATTCCATGTAATCAATAAACTAAATAGATGTCTGTAAACAATATGGGTAGGTAGTAATTGTAAATACATTCCATTAAAATAACTGGAAAAGGAAAAATAAATATGGAAAGGTAAGAAACTGAAACACATTCCATCTAAATAAATGAAAATGAAATTTATCCATAGATATATCAACACAAAATATAATGGATGAATAATAGTAAAAAATGATCAATAAATAAAATTCTTAATTATTGGACGTCATGTTTCCAAGGCATACGATACCTTTAACATCAAGTGATAGTTTAAAATTTTCTAATTTTCACATCTAATTATTCCCACGAGACTACTAATTCACTGTGGGGATTTTATTAACTAGTCCCCAACCTATAGATCTTACATTAAACAGTCACTAACCTATAGTGCTAGCAATAACCAATCCCCAACCCATCTAGTGTATGTCCAAAGCATTTAAATAAAGAAAGTGCCTTATAAAATATCATCATTGAATAAAGGATATGAGTTTATCAATTTTTACCAAAATAATAGAATAAATTTCAACATAAATACCATATAAATAATAGTATAAAATTCAGGAAATAATTTTATCTATGAAAAAGTGATATGAATATTTAGGGGAATTTCAATGTGAAATGATTATAGGAAATTGAATATTTTAAGGGGATTAAAAGGAATTATGTAATTGAATGAGAATAATATCCTTATTCAAATAAATCATAAACCATCTAGAGTAATATTAAGTATGGTATCAACACAACAAACCCCATATGGAGTAAAATAAATGGGTTTTGTTATTGATGAAATAAAAGAATAAATTTTAAAAATATTCTTGAGGAAAATATCCTTTACATTTGAATAAAATTTTGAAAATATTTTTATTGAAAATAACTTTTAACAACATTTTATTTAAATATAATCCTTATAAATTTGAAAACTAGGCTTCAAAGAAATGATGTAAGATAAATATTTATATATCATACAGGGTAAAAATAATATTCTTTTTGAGCAGTAAAAAGGTAAGAAAAATGTCTTGTTTAGAAGGAAACACGAAGATTCCATTGAAAACATTTGTAAAAGACAAAAATATAAAATATTTCTTTACCAAATAATTTTAATATTTTTTTGAAATTTTTTTATTAAAACATGATTTTTATAAGAAAATAGTTTCTCCGACTTAAGAGATATATAAAGCTGGGTTTTCTGAAAAACATTTTCTAAAATATATTAGTACCAAAGAGCAGAGAAATAGTACTAATAATTGAAAATGGTCATTAATAAACAGAGAATAATTAAAGGGTTTATTGAACAATGGTCATATAATTTCCTTGAATTTTAATTCAATTGAATGATCATTAGGATCAGTCTTGAGGAAAGTAATCCTTAAACATTCTGAAGTGTCCCATACCACTTTCAAACATTCAAATCATAACCTCATGAAAGAATAAAATGAAATAAAAATTATAATATCAATAGAGTAAGGAGATTTATTATATATCATGATAAAGGAAAATACATACACCATATATAACAAACTAAGTGCATAACAATAATTAATCCCTAATAGAATATAAATTGAGATGAAAATCTCTTACCTTGCGTTTCCTTTTAGGGGAAAATACTTACACATCCTGTATCATAAAAATATATTAATTTTATACTTCTTAATAACTTTTTTTATTTTAATAATTACTTTTATTCCACTTATTACTATGTTTTATAAAACTACTTAAACAATTATGTTTAAAACAGTTGTTTTGACCAAATTCGATTCATGTGTCAAAAACAGCTTTGGTAGGTCAACTATAGTCTAATGGGTCATAACAAAAAAATATAAATAATAATAATAATTTTATAATTATCATATTTATATATCAATTATAATTTCAAAAGTATTATTAAACATGGTTATGAAAAATGATCCAACGTTACAATCATGCAGATGGTGGGCCGTACGTATGCATTAGTAACATTCCCATTTTTTAATGATCAATGTGGAAAAAAGGTAAGTAACAAAAATATTTCAGTAATTTTAATTATATAAAAAATACCATATTATTTACTCATCTATAATTATATATAGAATTTTGGTATGTAAAATGAATCACATCATATTGAGGAGGTGTTAGTCCACAAGTTCACGAACGTTGTTATCTCTTAGAAAATGTGTTAAAGTGAAATAAAGAAAATGATATATATTTTATTTATAGAAATTTAATTATGTAATTAAAATAATATAGATGTTTTTTATACAAAATAATTTTAATTATAACCATCATTTATACATTCCATGTATCATGTGAATGAATCACATCACTTTGAGGGGATGATAGTCCACACTTCCTCAAACGATGTTATCATATTAATGTAAAATGGAAAGTATTAAATGTATGTATTATAAAAGGTTTAAAAATGTATAAATACCTAAAAAATATCATATAAAACATATATAAATGTATTTTCCATCATAATTTCGACCATGAGATGCGATAAAGCATAATTGAATAATCATCATTTCGTGAGGCAGTAGTTCACCATACACGTAAACTGTATGTTCATTACCCATTATATGGAGGTGTGTGTATGTATAAGTATAACAATTATCATAAATACATACTAATATATTTGGGATACTGGTTTGGTTATGTAATTAAATAATAATAAGAGTATAGGGAGTGAATAATGGAAATGAAACTAAAACTCTTAAGAGAAGGCGTTACCTCTTAATGAGGTAACTACTTTTGGTTTATACCAAAAAGATTATTTGGATTTCTTCTTACCAAAATGGAGGATTCAAGGTCAAGGGTATGATTATTATGAATCTATTTGGTAAGATATTTTCTAAACCTAGGTTGTTTGAGTGTTGTGAAGAAGTGGGAGAGGTGGTGGCCTTTTATAGGGAAGGAAAATGACTCACATGGATTTTTTCAAAACAAGTTAGGTGTTAAAATGTTCTTACCTAAAAAATGTCATAAAAAACATAAATAATTTAAGGTGAATAGAAAAATTAAATAATTTAAATGGGTTTTGGAAAAGTGGATATGTCATTTGGGCCTTTAAGTTAAAGGTTTTGTCCTTAATTAAGCTTAATTTTTCATTAATAATTGTAATTATCTTTAATAACTTTTATTAATTTTTTGGTAATAAAAAATTTGGTATTATTATAAATTAAATATTATTAATATTTAAAATATGCAATCCATTTTTTCTAATTGCAATGATGGAAGTGTCATTAATTAAATTAAAATTAATCCAACAGACGAGATGATAATGTGGGTTTTTAGAGTAAGAATGTCCAAAAGTTTTCTATGGTTTTATAATCAATTTCAAATTGAAATTTATTAAAACGACATAAATTGTATTAATATATAAAAACATTGTCTAATTAAACATTGAAACCAATTATTAGTATGATATAATCTTATAAATAAATTATATTAAAAAGCAGTTTTGAACTGATATTCAGTATTTTTAACTATTTGTTAAAAAATGATATGTTTCCAAAAAATATCAAAAATTCACCATAACCTAATTTTTATGTTTTATTTCAAAATATGAATTTAATCTTTTAATATTAAATAAATTAAAGTTTTCAAAATTCATATTTAAAATGGGTTCTCCATTAAATTGTTGTAAAACTGCCTTTATAAAAATTTAGGGTTTTAAGTGTCTAAAAGGATTTGTTTTTATCTTATGAATATCAAAACCAATGGATAGATATAAAAGATATTTGATTGAATATATAAAATATATATTTAATAAAAATAATTAAATAATGGTAATTAATTTAATTTATTAGGTTAAATCAACTTTGTGTGCATAAAAATGGTTTTATATAAAAAAATTCTGTTTATATTCAATTGGTTCCTAAATTAATTTCTAATTAATTTATAACCAATTATTTAATTATATATTTGTATAAACCATAATTTTTATAAGTTATTTATTACTATTCATAACTACTAATTTAACAGCTAGTTTATATCTCATTATATTATAATAATATATCATTTTTTGGTGAAACTCTTTCTTGCGTATAACACAAGCTATCGAGGAAGGTCTCTATTTCATGTAGCACAAGCTATCAAGAAAGGTTTATATTGTGTGTAACATATTCTAGATCAATTATTCATGAATTGAAATATATATATTATATTTTAAACATTAATTATATTAGAAATTATCTATGTATTATATTACCTCACAAGCTTGGTGTTGCTTGTCATACATGATATTGAATACAAGGTTCTTACTTTAGATTTTTGAGATGTCACATTTTATTTCCTAGAATATGTCTAAATATAGAAATCCAAATTTTAGAAAAAATAAGGCATATTTGGATTCACAGATCTTTTCATGATTACACAACTGGACCTAATAAAATACGGGTACCAAAACAAACACATGTTTAAATTCTTTTACAGGAGAAAGGACTCATGACCAAAAATTAAACTTATTATATTGACATTGGATACTCCAGAAACATGAGTGAAGACTCTAAAAATCCCCATACATTAAAACACTTGCATGAAGGTCTTTTCACTTTTGGTGACAATGTAAAATGAAAGAGTACCCTAGTTGGAACTCTTGGGGATCCGAAGACAGTTTCAATCAATAAAGTACAATATGTAAAAGGGATAAATATCAAACTGATAATTATTTCTCAACTTTATGATGATGTATTTTGTGTTTTTTTATCAATTACTAATTAGTTTTAAAATATAAATTGATTAAATTCAGAGCACCTATAAATGAAAATGTTTATAATTTGGATCTTGATTCTTTGGGTAAATAAAAAGTTAATTGTTTAACTGCTAAAAAAACGAGTCATGGATCTAGAATAAGAGACTTATAAATTAAAATACATATTATTTCAATAATTATCCATGAAATAGATTGTTTCTGATTTTCCTTGTCTTAGGTTTTAAAATGATAGACTTTGTAATGCATGTCAAATATGAATAACAAAGTAAACCATCTTTCAAACCAATTAACAAAATTTCTATGTATAAACCTTTAGAACTTATCCATATATATTTGTTTGGACCATAAGGAGTATAAATTTTGGTTTTAAAATTATATGTCTATATTTGAGTTGATGATTTTTCTCAATTTATTTGGTTATATTTTCAAAAGCTTAAAAGTGAGGTAATCAATATTTTTGAAAGTTTTTGAAAAATTATTCAATATGATAAATATTTGAATATAATTTCATTGAGAAGTGATCATGGTGGAGAATTTTAGAATCAAGAATTTAATTCTTTTTACCCAAATATAGTTATTAAACACACCTTCTCTACACCAAGAACACCTTAAAAAAATAGAATTATTGAAATAAAAAAAAGAAATATTCAAGAAATGACCAGGACTATGATGAATAAAGATAGTATTCCTAGTAATTTCTGGGTAGAAGCTATAAGCACTACTTATTATATCATGAATAGAGTTTTAATAATACTAAATATTAAAAAGATTCCCTATGAAATCTAAAATAAGAGAAATCCTAAAGTAAAATACTTTAAACTATTTGGATGTAAGGTATATATCTTGAATACTAAGGGAAACATTAGTAAATTCAATCCAAAAGCTAATGAGGGAATATTTCTAGGTTATTATAATATATCTAAATCATATAGAGTATTTAATAAAAATGAAAGGGATGTTTAATAATCAGTTCATGTGATATTTGATGAACCTATACTGTTTAATAAAAATGAAGTTCAAACAGATGAGATTACTAACACTCCAGACAATATGAGACTTGATTCACTTGAAAATATTTTGGAAAAAGAAAAAATTCAATCCATTTTAGAAATCTTGAAACTAATGATCCTTAATGTATCTTAGCTAGAAAATCTAGAATCATAAAGTAATATCCATAGAATCTATTATAATAAATATTGATATTGTAATTATAATTAAAAAATATATATAAAACCTAGTTTAATTATTTTCTTTTCTATCTCAGTTAGAATCTAAGTATTTTGAAGAAGGTTTAGGAGATGGGAGTTGGATACTAGCCATTCAAGAAGAACTAAACTAATTCAAAATAATTGAATTTTCAGAATCAGTAAAAAGATATTCTATTTATTCATTAATAGGAACTAAATTGATCTTTAAAAATAAATAGGATGATAAAGGGATCATAAATATAAACAAAGAAAGATTAATATCTAAAACATATAACTATGAAGAAGGAAAAGATTATGATAAAACCTTTTCACCTGTAGCTAGATTAGTATCCATTAGAATCCTTTTATATTATGCGTCTTATTTGAATTTTAAATTATATCAGATGGATGTTAAATCCAGTTTTTTAAATGGATATTTAATGGTGGAAGTTTATGTGGAACAAACATTATGTTTTTAAAATCCTCATAAACCAAATTATATTTTTAAAATTACTAATGGTTTCTATGGCCTTAAATAAGCTCCTAGAGCTTGGTATGAAAGAATAAACTCTTTTTTATTAAAAAATAGATTTTCTGTGTTATTAGTAGATCCTAAATTTTTTAATAAAAATATTTGTTCTAATATTTTATTAGTACAAATTTATGTTGATGATTTAATTTTGGGTTTAAAAAATAAAAATATTTTTGATGATTTATAAAATCTAATGAAAAAAGAATTTGAAATGATTATGTTGGTAGAATGGAATTTCTTTTTAGGATTTTAAATTTATCAAAAACATTATGGTAATTTTTTAAATCAAAGTAAATATATTATTGATTTATAAAAAAAATTGGACTAAAAAACAATAAGACCTATAGAAATCCTATGTGTACCAATATAAAACTTGATTTGGATGAAGCCAAAAACCAGTTCAAAACAAGATATATAGAGTTATGATTGGTAGTTTAATATATCATACAACTAAAATAATGGAAATAATGTTTTATGTATGTCTATTTAATATATTTCAATCAAATCTAGAAGAATCCCATCTTATTGTTATTAAAATAATTTTTAAACATTTAAAAGGAACAATTTTTTAATCTTTATTTTACCCATTTTTTTTGATTTTATTTTAATTTCATATTTAGATATTAATTTTTCAGGATGTAGATTGGATAGAAAAAGAACCTTATGAACCTACCACTTTTTAGGAAAAACATTAGTATCATATTCAATTAAGAATTAACATTCATTTTCCATATCAACAGCTGAGACCTAATATATATCTGCTAAAAGTTTCTTTGCACAAGTGTTGTGGGTGTAACACACTATACTATATTTTAGACTAAAATTTAATAATATACATATTTTATGGGATAATACCAGTGTTATTAATATTTCCAAACATACTATAAGTCACTCTAGGACTAATTATATTGATATAAGTCATCATTTTATAAGAGATAATGTTCTTAAAAAGAATACCTCTTGATAATTTATAAATACCAAATATCAATTAGTTGGTATTTTTACTAAACCACTACCCTCTACAGGTTTTGATTTTATTAAAGAGGATTTAGTATTAGTTAATTTTAAATAAATTTTTATTAATTTATTTCAATTTAAATATTTATCGATTAATTATTTTATTTAATAATTGTTCATTTATTTTTGAAATATTTATTACAATTTTAGTTATAAAACAACTTATTTTAAAAATAAAAAAATGATTACCTTCTCAATCATTGACAAATTAGAAATCAACACCTAAACCATCAGACTCATGCTCTCCTTCATGAACCTTCAGATTATAGAGAATCTCTTATTTTAGTTTCCCAAAACCATAACCTTCAAACCGTAAAACCTAAAACCATTAAAAATGGATACTTCAGGCTATCTTGATGAAGCTTATATGAATGATCCTGTCCGTAAGATAAAGTATCAAAAAGATTTTCCTGCAAAGGTAATTATTTTGTATTGGAAAAATCAAACCAATATGCTGTTGAAAAATGAAATTAGATTTCAAGGCCTGGAATATATTTTTAGATATGGTAATTAGCCTATGGTATATGAATTTTAAGTAAAAGAGTTTTGTAGAAATTCTTCATTCACTTTCATAGATGATGAAGATATTGCTTTTTCTAAAATTTTCTAAGGAATTTTCTATTTCTTCCTTGAAAATCACTTGGATTTTGGGTTTTCCCCATGATGGGGAATCTAATTTTTATTTAAGAAATATTCAATATGAGAATTTTATGTTAGAGGATATAATGTTTTCTTTGTTTGGAACTCAAAATATCAGGAATATAATGACCAAAGACCTTAATGATTATCAAAAGGTACTGATAAATTTCATTCAATATGCAATTATTCCAAGGAAAACAGAGTTAGAAAAATTTTCTATCAAGATATGTATGTTATGTTTTTATTTATAAACAATATTCAGATGAATTTAATTTTATATATATTGAAGTATTTGAATCACTAATATCCTAAAGAAGAAATAAATGGGTTTCTTTCCTTATGTAAGTATTCTTTATATTTTATTATTCAGAATTGAAAAAATTTGGTATATCTCATTAGGATTGAAATTTCATCATATATATGTTTTTCATTATTGAACTATTAGGAAATTGGGACACTTTTAGAGTGAGTCTCGTGGTAGTATTTTACCTATTGTAGTAGAAGAACAAAAAATAATGATACCAAATTTTATGAAGCTGATCATCATAAAAGGAGAGGAATTTAAATAAATATTTCTTGTGTGGAAGAAAGACACGAGCATCTGAATAAATTGGATGAAGATGTTGAGAAATTAGATTAGAGGGAAAATCAACTTAGGGAAGATGTACCTATTTTCAGTGCAGATTCCCTTGAAATTATATCCCTTATTATTACTGATTTTTTAGATGAAGAATAGTTTGAATTAACAGCAAGGTCTAAAATTTCAAAATAAGAGACAAAGCTGGCTATTTTAGATGTAAGAACATAATCTAGATAACTCTCTATTATGTTTTTGGACTCATTTACCAGAGATACAAAAGACCTGATCTGAAATTTTTATCTTTTAAATGAACTGAACTTGTCTCTATAATAATATTTGGAAGCTAAAATAAATAAAGTTTAAGATTTATGAAGTTCTACTATTCCTAGAGTTGAGTTTGAAACTCTTTAGGATCAATTCATATATATTTAAGAAGCTTTTTATTATATTAGATATATTGAATATTTTATCAAGACTCTAGATATAAAAATGAGAAATTTAAAAAAATAATCTATTAAGAAATCACATTTTGATGAGTTGAAGATTATATTGGGTAGTGATTTTTAATCTATCAGAGCAAGTCATCAAGAATAAAACTCATCACAACAAACTTCCTTATATTTTTGAAAATATTTGAAGCTATAACATTAGGGTTAGATGATTTTAGTGAGATACTACACACTCTTCAGTGTGAAAGTACTCCTTTGAATGTTATCTAGAAAAATTAAATAAATTTGATAATAAAACTAACCTCTAGTGATTCTTGGTTAGGGCCAGTTCTTCATCAAGTGAGAGATAAGATGAATGATTTCATTCAGTCTAAATAATCAGTTAATGAATTTGTTACTGTAAATTTGGTTGAGAGATTAAGGATTGATCAAGATTCTAGGAATATTATCTAGTTGTGGACATACTTTTTCAACAATAAATTTCAAAATTTTTAGGTAAAGCTACATGATATTCATGGTGCAGTTCAGTCAATTCCTCATCCTACTGCATCCTCACTAAGTAGAGAATTAGATAAATCTAATCAATTTGACCCTATTCCATACTTTTAAAACATTTCATTATTATATTGTGGAATGTACTCATATTTTTGAAAAAATATGATTTGAAATTCAATTTAATTTACCTTATCTTAATATATTTGTGTTTTATATCATTTTATAATTTTATTGTTTCCTTTTTTATGTTCAATTTTACACTGCCAGAACAATTTTTTTTCTTTTTTATAATCACTACAATATAAACATTCACTTACAATTACATTCTATATTGATTATGTTTTAATCAATTTTTATATGCTTTATTTTTTGATATCCTAAAAAGGGGGATAAATTTGGGTAAACACAACATTCTATATTGCTGAAGTATTTATTTTCTTTTAATCAAAATAAAACAATAAAATAAAAATAATACTATAAAAAATATATTTTCAAAGCAACAAGTATTTCCTTTAAAAATATTATTTTATTAATGTTTTCAATTACTATATTTTCTATAAATTATGTTATGGGTTTTATGATCATCAAAAAGGGGGATATTGTTGGTCATGTGTTGTTTGAACAATACTCTATAAATCTTATTGATTATGATGCTAAAAAATACTCTTGTTTTTTTACTTATGATATTACTTTATGTGAGTTTCAAGAAATTTATATTATTTTCAATATTTATTCTATAATTATATTCAAGTTATTATTCTGAAAGGAATATTCATCATAGCATTCATAAATAATTTTAGTGTTTTCTGGAAACACTGTTCATACAATATATTGATAAGTGTTACGTAATGAATGTACCCTGCATTCAAAATACTGCATATGGATTTCATATCCTATGTTGAATGAAAGTATGGAACATCACCTCTATGATTAACAATAAATATATATATCAATAAACTTCTATTCAATAAATGAACATATAGATTATCAACCCTACTTTTGAATAAAAAAAATCATTGAATCAACATATGATCAAAGAATGAACATATGGTTAATCAACCTTATTATGAAAGGATGAATGTATGGATTCATCTCCCAATGTTACTTTTGATCCCTATGTTTTGAAGAAATGAAATTACGGTTCAGGAACCATACGTGGAAAGAAACAATACACTACACAATGGAATCCTACAACATACAAAGAAACCCTAAGCTATGAAAATGAACCCTATTATATGTTAAGGAACCCTATGCTATGCAAAGGAACTCTACCCTATGTAAAGGAACCCTATTCTATGGATTTGAACCCTTCGTTGATCTATTAAATATTAGAGATTTTTATTATGAATTTTTATCCTAGATTTCTGTAATAGTCTTGATGGAATTAAATATTGATTAAAAGATTATGTATGAATGATTCATATAATCCTTATGATCTATTAAAAGAACTATATTCATCGAAAAAAATCACTCCTATTCTTAAGTAAAGTTATAACTCCCCTGGCCGATTCAAATTTTAATATATGTGAATTGTCAGGTGACTTTCTTGGATCAAAAAACCTAAATCAAGCTATCTTATCTATAAATTCCTCCTATGTATATTTTAAAATATTTTTTACATGAATTTATTTTTGTGAATATCTTATGAATATAGAATTTAAACAAATAACCATCAAATTTTTTGCTTTCTGAAAGAAGATACACTTTCGTGATATACATTTTTCAACCTCGTACTTCTATGAAACTGTAACATCCCACATAAATAAAGAATATGAATTTTTCATATTTATTTATATTTGTTTATTAAATATTAATTTTAAATTAAAGGGGATTCTATGTTTGATAGCGTACCAGATCCATAACAATTGGTTTCTTTGAAATCTTACGTTGCACACAACTTCGACTCATAATGAAAAATAATAATATAATATTATTTTAAATGGAAGTTAACACCTAGACATTGTATTGCCGAGAATGAAAAAAACTAACTACAATATGATTATACATGTTTGATAAATGTTTTTAAATTCATCCAATAAAAGTTAGAGGCTAAAATGTGAACGAATCTAATTTTAAGCATAATTATTTTTAAAAGGTCGATTTACCACCTTTTGATGGATAACCATTTTTAAATAAAGTTTTTGTCACTTTTATATGTTATATTTGACAAAATAAAATTCTTCTTTAGAATAGGGACATCAAAATTTACTTTGGGTAAATTTTTGGTATTTTTCTAATAAAATTCATTTTTAATTAATAGTAAAAAATACAGTATTTTAATTCAAAAGTGCCTTTTAATCTAATTTATTTATATGGTTATATTATATATTTTAATTGGTTTTAAAGTTTAAATATATTATATTTTTACCATTTAATCCAATGTTGGTCATTGGATTTAATTTCACTTTGAAATAGGATATAAACAAGTGTCAATCTTTTGATAGTTATTTTTTCTTAGAAACACGCTATTTGTTTTGACAACGGTAATTAATTTTAAATTAATTAATGAAAATTATATGTTTTAAATTTGGTAAAATAGAAATCATTTTTAAATTCATAATATCAAATATATCTTAGGCTTATTTTTTGGTATTTTTATGAAAAACATCAATTTTTGAGGAATAGTGAAATCACTTATTAGTAGTTAAAAAACTGACTTTTTCATTTAAATGAAATTTTAATACTGTTGTGAATTGAATTTTTATAATCTTTCATACATGGTTTTTATTATTAAGTAAAATTTGGTTCAATAAGATGAAAATATTTTTTGGTGAATAGTAAATTTTGACTTTTATTTACCGCGGTTATAGGTAAATATGGTAATTCAAGGTGAAAATAATATTATAATAATATAGAATTATCTTAACACTTTTCATATCCTTATTAGATGAGTCATGGATGACCATGGTCATCCTTGAGTTGATTTTGGGACCCCATGGAGCCACTTATGAGTGATAATGACATTTTATTTTAATTAACTTAAAATAAAGGCAAAAATGGCATAAACAAATATCTTTTAGTAAAATATTTTTTACATGGAGTTATATAAGTCATATTTTAGACTATAAATATTAATTGGAAATATAATAATCTTTCCTACATTATGGAATTTTTTTTAATTTTTAGACATCAAATAAATTATATTATTTATGACACAATAATGATGCAGTATTTACAGCATTAATAAATGATTTAAATAAATATGATTATAAATATTAAAACAATATCCAAAACCAATCAAATTATTATTGAAAGATTTTATTTAGACCATGATATATCTTAGGTTCTACTTTAATTAGTTTTGGACCTTTATAAACCAAATATCATTATATAATAAAATAATATTTTCACACTTTCCTAAAGAACCCCTCCCCCCTTATAAAAGACCTTAATTCTAACTCATTACTCACATCTCTCAAGCCCCTTGGATTTTCTAAACCCTACCCAAATAAGCTTTTAATATCTCTATCCTGATCCTAGAAGCCTTACCTTAGGCAGAAGGCACTTCAAGAAGTCCTTTTGGTTCAAACCAAAGAGAGTTACCCAAATTAAAGGTAACAATTTCTCTTAACTTCTTTTATTTTATTTTACCTATCCAACCCCTAAAATCTTTTGATTCCATTATTTTATAACAAAAAATGTATCCCCATTATACCAAGATTTTGTTATGATAAGGATTATAACTACACTTACACACACATCCATCTAATGGGTTAAGAACATACTGTTTCTGTGGATGATAAACTATCGCCTCACGAAACGATGATTGTCCAAATATCTCCAACTGCCTCTCATGGTGGCCACTATGATGACACTGTATTTATATATGATATAAATTATGTTTTTTTTCTATATGAATCTGTAATTTTTATTTACAAACATACCTTTATGCTTTACAATATCTGTAAACACGATAATTTCATTTGAGGAAGTGCGGACTACCGCCCCCTCATGGTGATATGATTCGTTTATAACAAACATGGAACGTATAAATGATGGAGTTAATGAAATTATGTAACATATATATCATATTATATTATACTTTAATTATAATATACCTATTTATTATTATGTTTTCTTTCCTTTAAATATAAAATATAAATGAAAGTAGCGTTCATGCGTACATACGACTTACCGTCTCCATGGACGATGCGTTTCATTTCTGAACTCCAAATGATATGGAATATTATAAATACATATAAAATAGATATATATGATATATATGATATATAAATCATGAATATAATTCTGGATATAATTAATTTTTTACCGCATGGAAGATTTGTAATTATAACAAGTTAATTTTTGACTAAAGTTCCAAACATCGACCAAATGTCAACTATGAACTCAAATAATTCACTAATTGTTTTAGAAAGGTAATAAGTGATATAAAAGGAATAATAAACTTTAAAAATGTTCTTATGTAATTACATATTAACTTAAGTTTATTATTCAGGAATAACACATAACATATGAGTCAGCATTACTGGAAAATGATTCTATACCAATGATTCAAAACCGTGGGTATAGACCCCAAAACTGTGGGTATAGGCTATACCCACAGTTTGGGGAACCATGGTCGTTGGTGGAATCGGTATAGGTCCATGACCTATACCCATTCTTTGGAAAAACCATGGGTATAGGTTTTTCCACCGTGTCATAACTCTATACCCATGGTTTGGAAACCATGGGTATAACATATTTTACAAAATAGCGGTCCATAGGATTTGATATTGAGACCACTTATCCATTCGCGAGAGTCCTTAAAACTACCCCATAAATTCATATATATATATATATATGTATCTATATATATTATTAAATATATTTATTTAAACTGTGGGTATAGAGGAATAAACCTTAGGTATAGAACTCCTACGGATTTTTTTTGTTCCCGTGGAAAAAATAGATTTCCCGCGCACACGCAAGAAACCTATACCCAAGGTTTGTTAAAACCATGGGTATAGGTTTTTTATCCAATGAATATGCACATAGTTTTGGAAAAACTATGGGTATAGGTCAACCTATCTGCACAGTTTTGGGAAAACTGTGGGTATAGGCATTTTTTGATACCCTATACCCACGGTTTGGAGAAAACTATGGGTATAGGGTAGACTATGCCCACAGTTTGGGGAAAATGTGGGCATAGGCTATCAAAAAATTCATATACCCACGGTTTTCCCTAAAACCCTGGGTATAGGTCCATTTTCTAGTAGTGCATATTGGACACGAGGTAAGGGGATTCTTATCTTACATTCAATTCCGTGAGATTTCCATTGTTCGCCAATTATTTGTTACATGTGGTGTATTGTGTACTGACATTTGATATATATTATAATGATTCTATTTATATTCTTGGTATTCTATAAATCATCTGGTGGTTATTAATTTGTCTTCATACGACTCGATTGATTGCTACATGGTAAGGGTTTTTATCTCACTTTTTATTCCTGTGAGATTCATGATATATCTGCCACTATTTCCTTTTGTGTGGTGTATGTACTTCCCATGATTGTATTCATTTTGTAATATAATTTAATTTATGAGTATTTAAATCTTAATTGTATGATACTTATTTCATGGGGGGGGGGTATGTTTCGTAAGTTACAAAATCGGTAAAGCAACCTTTCACCCTCCTCTTTTTAAAAGACTTCTTTTTTGTTATGTCTTTTAATTTACATCTTCTTATATCGGGATATGTTATTATATATCCTTATTTATGTAAGTTTTATGTCCAATTGATGA
Organism: Viscum album; assembly: GCA_963277665.1. Classification (NCBI taxonomy): domain Eukaryota; kingdom Viridiplantae; phylum Streptophyta; class Magnoliopsida; order Santalales; family Viscaceae; genus Viscum; species Viscum album. Next base: position 1,259,113,547 of record OY728128.1, read on the forward strand.
GATAATATTTTCTATCTCATCACCTAATTCTATGAATTTTATAGTGATGCCCTTAGGCAGTCGAATTTTTGTAAGGGAACTTCTTTACCCAATCTCAATTCTTTGGGTTAAACTTCTACTTCTTGATTATGTCATGCTATAAATATGTGCGAATGACCTATTATTGTTTTACACTTAATAAACACTTATATTGGGTGTATTATTATTTGTCACACATAATTATTTCATTTATTTATCTCTAATCTAAGGATAACCTCTTTATAATGGATTTTGTCTCAATTTACTTTCCATTGAGACATCATTGTTGTTATGCACCAATTCACTTTTATATGGTGTATATACTGTCCTTTGGAATATTATATCATGAATAAATTTTTTCTCATGATATTATAACGTTTTTATTAAATGTAATTCCTCAATTATTTGTATTCAAGCATCTCTCATTTTGTTAAAAACTCTTTAACAAAAATATCGTTTTAAATGTTTTAGAGATTTATTATTCTAAATATTTCTATTTAATGTCCATGTTTTAAAAATAATTTTGAGTATTTATATATACCTATATTAATGTTTTAAAATTATAATTCCTTTAAAATCTTCAATGTGGTATGGGACACTTTGATTCAAAAATTTCATTTTAAATGGTTTTGAAAATGGTTTGATAAAGCATTGATTATTTCAATATCTTGAAATTATTTCATGTGATTGAAAATGAAATTTTATTAGTGAAATGTTTATATTTGCAATATTTTATATGTTATGATGTTACTTGAACATTTTATGGGTGGTTACGTGATAAACCATATGACGGGTGGTGTCGTGATAAACCTGGACTGGTGGTTACGTTATAAACTCCAATGCATTGGGTATGAAAGTTGGCCATATGGATATTCCATTTAGTGATAGGTGTGGAAGTTGACCGTATTTATAATGACCTGGACCTGAGCAGCCACCCAAATAGTGCTAAACGGATCGGGTGTTACAACCTTAGGCGCACCTCCCCGAACTTCAAAGGCTTCCGACTAGTAGAGAGGGTCTTTTGGGTATAGTGTGGAGGCTATAACCTCCCAGAGGATAATAAGGGTACTAGTCTGAGTATAATAATAAAGATGCAGTGACAAAAAAATGACTCCGCAGACTCGAACCAGACCCTCATAGTGGAAGAACATTCAATATTGATAAACCGTGGAAGCAATAATTATAAACAACAGCAGTGGAAAGTAAACAGAACAACATGCTAAATATCACAAGAAACTACGACTGTAAACAAACAATCATTCATCCATATCAAGTCATACATATCAACATGAAATGGTGCCAATGGATAACCAACAGTTGCTACATAATAAAGTAAGCATGCTAATACAAAAAGGGAACTAAGAAAAATAACTTCAGCAAGGAATGACCTCAAGGTCCATGCCAGTCTCCATGCCAACAACACTAAGGTCCAGCTCTTGAGGCTGACCTCTACCTGCACGCAATTTCATAAGGTCTACACGTGTCCCAAAGGGCCCATGTAGGGTGTGAGATGAGTCTCAGTAGGATACCACCCAATGGTGCATACCTAATATAAGTGTTTAAGTAGGCATGCATTTATAATGAAAACATTAAACAGTATGATGCACCAATAAACATAAATTCCACTGGTGCTCAATAGCCACCATGGAGTGTCACCTATTTCGTCCAATGACGGAATCTCTGTCAGGTAACCTGGCACCATGTGCCTCCTGACACCTTGTGTCTCAAGTACCGACGTCCCAAAGGCATGCCCAAGAATAGTAACCTGGCACCATGTGCCTCTTAACACCTCGTGTCTCAAGTACTGATGTCCCGAAGGCACACCCAAGAAGTAACCTGGAGGAACAGTGATACCTATCCTCAAATAAGAATCCAGAGGGACAGTGAAATCTTCCCTCAAATAAGTAACCGGAGGGACATCGATGTCTGCCCTCAAATCACAGCGAGCCTCAGCCACCAACCCGATAGCCTCAATGCTATCTCCTAAAGGCTCCTCACCTTCCACGTGGATTTCTACAACAAACACCCCCAACCAAAATTCCTAAACCGCATCTATGGGGGCCTCTACCCACACGAGTGGTCAAAACCACCTCATCACGGAGTATCTATGTGTGCACACTACTCAAAGTTTTGGGTGAGCAGTAATCACCAAAATAGTACCTAAGACACCACATATCTGACACCTCGTGTCCCTATGACCATGCCGCTCAAGTCTGATGGCCTCACCATCCAAGTAACTCGGGAAATTCCCAACCTAACAGTCATCCTACCTCAAGCTGACGTCCATGATTCCCAATCCCGTGGTCAAAACCACCCATAGTAAACTAGGTCAAGCCCAACACAACCTAATGGTTCCAGCCTATGCAATTCATCAATTACACATAAAATCAAAAGAAACACTTTTAAACAAGAAAACAACTCAACAGTTGAAATGCACTAACTATGTGTTGTCCCATACCAACACTGAGGTCTCTAAGGACTCTTACAATACATATAAAAGTTCAATAAACTAAAATCAACTGTTTATAAAAGATAGTTCAATTAAAACCATTTTGGCACCCAACGAAAATTACCCATATGAAAAACGACCTCTCGCCCGACCCTACTCAATCAAAACATGACTAAGGGAATACCAAAGGTATCCCATAGGTCTAATAATTAACTTAATGTGAAATATAAGATAAACTAGGGTCTCTCTCAAAAATACCTGAAACGTGACATAGGTCGCACCACCCAAAAGTCCACGAAAACATGAAAGAAGGTATGCACCACCTACCTCGTACTAGTACGATGTTACTCCTTCGATATTAGCCTCTAATTAGGTCTAAAATGTAGTATATCTACAAAAGAAACAAAACTGCTCAAACCACAACAACTCGTTCTAGGATAAAAATCAAGAAGAATTACTCAAGAGGAATCAAGGCCTTACTGAGGGGGTTATAAATCATCGAACAATGTTTGAAATGGATTTCGGATGAAGATCCGGGAGGGATTGAAGGACCGGCTGGCTCTCCCCACGTAAGTACCGAGTGGATGGAAGAAAAGAGGATAATGGGAAATTCCCGGGTGGCCCGAAACTTAAAAACCCTAATTTTAAGTGGTTCCACGGTAAACCCGCATGGTTTGGCAGACCGTACGCCAACCGTGCGGTTGCCACTGCCTCAACCAGGAACATCGCATGGCCAACCTGCATAGTTTGGCAAACCGTGCGTTGCCCGTGCGGAGCCCACTGCCTCACCTAGAGGCTTCACATGCTTTGTACGCATGGTTTGTTCAGACCGTGCGCCAACCGTGTGCACCTTCATTACCTCCCCAAAATTTAATGTTTAACCAAGAATTGTCCAATTTCTCTAGCTTCTCAGAGACGAGTCAAAAAATTTAAACAGGGTCGGGATTTTAACCCATTCCAAAAAATACCTGGGTTCTTACAATCTCCCCACCTTAACATAGCTCGTCCCCGAGATATCAAACAAAACTTGGAGATGGAATCAGACATACCCCCCAATCAAAGCAACCCAGAATTCCTCTGTCACATGGTTCTGGCTGAATTCCTCAGGGGCTCCCCACCTTAGGAATTTCCTACTTGGTCTGAACACAAAACAAAGCTCAAAGAAATCAAATTAAACAAATAAGGCCCAATGGCCTATTTCCTAGACCTATGGTCCTCTCGTGACACATCTTCAACCCTGAACCTCCTCGGTGCTCCCATGTCGCTTCCGACATCAAACTTAACTCTCACCGCATTGGTGTCTGCCTCCAAGACGTCCTGAATCTCATAGATTCTCCAATAAAAACCTGGTGCTTTGCACCTTAAGTAACCTGCATCCACGATGCCCCTTTCCCATGGAACCTCACATAACCTGCATCCACGATGCCCCAATGCCCATGGCACTTCATGTAACCTGCATCTCTGATGCTCCTGATGCTACACATCTAAAATATATAAATAAAATATATAACACATCTGATATGATGCCAATCCCACTAACTAGCATCTAGTCAGTCCCCAAGTTTCCTGTGAAACTTGTGCACTCAACTAGACATGCCTCAAGAGGCCATGCCAAAAGAAGAAAACAAAATCACGACCACACCCTTGGTGTAACTCTAACCATCGCCGGCTCACCAGCCTACTCAGCCTCTGGCAGCTCCACAGCATGCACCTGGCCTGATGTACGACTGCCTGATGCCAGACCTCCCTACGGTACAACTCCAGTCACCCGCTACTGACCCCTCAACTTGGTCCCGCTGTCTCTGTCACGTCCTCTATGTGCAACTCAACCTCGGCTACCCTCTCCTGGTACCGAACATGAACCAACACCTAACGCCACATTCTGTTCTAGTCCCTGCCTACCGGCTTTCTGAGAAGGTTGCCTGCAAAACCTCTCCAGATGCCCGACCTGTCCACACACCCAGCACTCCTTCAGAGGCCTATCGCACTGAGCCCAAACATGCCCTGGCTGACCACACTAAAAGAAAACCATAGAAGAACTGCTACGAGTTGGTCTAGCTGAGTCCTTGAACTGACTTCCCTACTGGAACTCATCCTGTCCTCGCTTCTTGCTATCCAAAACGTCACCTGAAGCCGTCGCCCGTCCAACCTGGGGCCTTTCCCTCTAGCTTCCCTCTGCTATAAGCTCATGTTTCACCGCCTATGAAAAAGTACCCAGCCTAAAGATGTTCACCTAGACCTGAATGGAATGTCGTAAGCCATCCTCGAAGCGCCTCACCCTAGCCATGTCATCGCTTACCATACCCGGTGAAAAGAGAGAAAACTCTGTGAAGGTAGCTGCGTAGTCCATGACAGACATATCTCCCTGTTGGAGACTCAAGAACTCCCGAGATCTCTCTTCCCTCAGTGTCTCTAGATAGAACTGCTCAAAGAACCTATCCTCAAAGTCCTTCCATGCCAATCCCACGTGCCTATGAGCCTATACCTGTATATCCCACTAAATATTCGCCGATCCTCTCAGCATGTACATCACCAGCTTGACCCTCCGCCCTGGAGGCGTCTCGAACTGCAATAAGATAATCTGCATGCTTTCTATCCAGTTTTCTGCTTCCTGTGGACCAACCTCACCCTGAAAAAGCGGTAGGTGCTGCGATTGGAACTCCCGCGTTAGATATTCCATAGATGGCTCTATACCCTACGCACCTCTGTCGACCCCCAATAAGTCATGTACTAGGCTATCTCAAAGCTGCTCTTCAAGTCATGGTCCGAACGCTTGCAAACCCAGCTGCTGCCCTGCTAGCACTGGATATTGAACCTGATCCTGTCCCTGAGCCTGTACCTATGGCTCATGTTCTGCCTGCATCAGATTCTGAACCTGATTTGGCAGCACTGTATCTTCTCCTGCCTGACGCTCCATCGAGTCGTGATGGAGTAACCCACTGAATAACATAAATGGTTAGAAATCCCATATATATATATATAACAATATATATTTTACGGCGATAAGGAAACCAGTAAAAGGCAGTTCATAACCACTGCCCTTACTCTCCCCCGCTGCAACCCATGCCCCATGCCATCCCGGCCTCATGGCCTCCATACTCACCCCTATCAGGGCTAAGTATCAAAAGTACCTCGGGCCATACCTGTCCTGACAACTCACATTGCCTCAAACCGATGACCTAGTCACCCAATCCTAGTGATAAAAATCACCTCAACTGATAGTACCTGCCTGATCTCAGAAGAGTCATACCCAAAAACCCGGTCACATGAAATTCAACAATATACAAAGCATGGAATACACATTGCAACAAGAAATTATATAAGGAATTTCACATTTCACATTTCAGAACATTTAAAGCATGGAAATTGATTTTTATTCACATGAGATTATTACTTCACAAAGCATACATGCAATTATGAAATTGAAGTACCCTAAAATGTGCCTATCAAAAGCCTAGAAAACAAGCTTTGCCATACCGGGCCAAGGTCTAATTCTCCCTTACCGCACTAGGTCAAGGGTCACATATCACAATCAATAACATCACACACCAAGTGAGCCACAAAGGTGGAAATCATATAAACTGTAATCTGAGAAAAAGAAAATAGTAATTCCCACCCATGGCAACTTGGTCCATCCCTTGTACCTGGGGCTGTAGGTACCCAAGCCCAAGCTAGAAACCCAGTTTTTAGTAACAACCTATCTCTAGTCTACCATATCCCAAATAGTAAAACCAGAATAAATAAAAAGAGAAGTCTCAATATCATTAGTAGCCAACAAAACACTGCTGCAAAATCCAGGTCAAGAACTCCTCTGATACCACTTTGTAATGACCCGGACCTTAGAAACCACCTGAACAGTGCTAAATGGGTCGGGTGTTACTACCTTTGGCGCACCTCCCCGAATGCCAAAGGATTCCGACTAGCAGCGAGGGTATTTTGGGTATAGTGGGGAGGCTATACCCTCTCAGAGAATAATAATGGTACTGGTCCGAGTATAATAATAAAGATGCAGTGGAAAAAAAGACTCAGCAGACTCGAACCAGACCCGCATAGCAGAAACACATTCAATATCGATAAATAGCGGAAGCAATAATTATAAACGACAACAAAAAAAAGTAAATAGAACAACATGCTGAATATCACAAGCAACTACGACTGTAAACAAAAATTCATGCATCCATAGAAAGTCATACATATCAACAAGAAATGACGCCAATGGCTAACCAAAAATTTCAACATAATAAAGTAAGCATGCTAATACAAAAAGGGAACTAAGAAAAATAACTTCAACGAGGCACGACCTTAAGGACCATGCCAGTCTCCATGACAACAACACTAAGGTCCAGCTCCTGAGGTTGAATCTCTACCTGCACACAATTTCATAAGGTCTACACGCGTCCCGAAGGACCCGTGTAGGTTGTGAGATGAGTCTCAGTAGGATACCACCCAATGGTGAATACCTAAGATAAGTGTTTAAGCAGGAATTAATTTATAAGGAAAACATTAAACAATATGATGCACTAATAAACAAAAACTCCACTTGTGCTCGACAGCCACCATGGAGTGTCACCTGCTTTGGGCAATGCTCGAATATCTGTCAGGTAACTCGACACCATGTGCCTCCTGACACCTTGTGTCTCAAATATTGACGTCCCGAAGGCACGTCCAAGAAGTAACCCAGAGGAACAACGATACCTGTCCTCAAATAAGAATCCGGAGGGACAATGAAATCTTCCCTCAAATAAGTAACCAGAGGGACAACAATGTCTGCCCTCAAATCACGACGAGCCTTAGCCCCCAACCTGATATCCTCAATGCTATCCCCTGAAGGCTCCTCACCTTGCACGTGGCTTTCTACGACAAGCACCCCAAACCAAAATACCTAAACCGCATCTACATGGGCCTCTACCCACACGAGTGTTAAAAACCACCTCATCACAGAGTATCTATGTGTATACACTACTCAATGTTCCAGGTGAGAGGTAATCACCAAAATAGTACCTAAGCCACCACAAATCTGACACCTCATGTCCCTGTGACCATGCTGTTGAAGTCTGATGGCCTCGCCATCCAAGTAACTCGTGCCATGCCCAAACTGACAGTCATCCTGCCTCAAGACAACGTCCATGATGCCCAATCTCGTGGTCAAAACTACCCATAGTAACCCGAGTCAAGCCCAACACAACCAAAAGGTTCCAGCCTATGCAATTCAACAATTACATATAAAATCAAAATAAACACTTCTAAACAAGCAAACAACTCAATAGTTGAAATGAGCTAACTATGTATTGTACCATACCAACACTGAGGTCTCCAACGCCTTTTACAATACACATTAATGTTCAATAAACTAAACTCAATAGTTTATAAAAGACAGTTCAATTAAAACCATTTTGGCACCCCGACCAAAATGCCCCATATGAGCAACGACCTCTCGCTCGACCCTACTCAATCAAAATAGGACGAAGGGAATACCCAAGGTATCCCATAGGTCTAATAAGTAACTTAATATGAAATAGCAGATAAACTAGGGTCTCTCTCAAAAATACCCGAAACGTGCCATAGGTTGCGCCACCCAAAAGTCCACGAAAAAACGAAATAAGGTATGCACCACCTACCTCGTACTAGAATGATGTTACTCCTTCGATATTAGCCTCCGATTAGGTCCAAAATGTGGTATATCTACAAAAGAAACAAAACCTCTCAAACCACAACAAATCGTTCTAGGACATAAAACAAGAAGAACAACTCAAGAGGAATCAATGCCTTACCGAGGGGGTTGTAACACATCAAACGATGTTTAAAACGGAGTTCAAAAGAAGATCTGGGAGGGATTGATGGTCCGGTAGGCTCTCCCCAAGTAAGCCCCGAGTGGATAGAAGAAAAGAGGAGAATGGAAAATTCCCGGGTGGCCCGGAACATAAAAACCCTAATTTTAAGTGGTTGCACGGTTAACCCGCACGGTTTGGAAAACAGTGCGCCAACCGTGCGGTTGCAACTGCCTCACCTAGGAACATCGCATGGCCAACCCACACGATTTGACAAACCGCACGCCGCCTGTGTGGAGCCCACTTCCTCACCTAGAGGCTTCGCACGGTTTGTCCGCATGGTTTGTTCAGACCATCCACCAACCGTGCGTACCTACATTACCACCCCAAAATTTGATGTTTAACCTCGAATTGTCCAATTTCTCTAGATTCTCATAGATGAGTCAAAAAATTTAAACAAGGTCAAGATTTTAACCCATTCCAAAAAAAACCCAGGTTCTTACAGTATAGTTATTCCACTTAAGAATGTTTATGTCCCATGTTACCTTTATATGTTATGTGTTCTTTATATGGGTTTTATGGTAATATTTTTGTTACAAAAGGGTATGAAATGATCTTTTATTCAGTGAAGAACATTTACTACTTCATAATAGTGAAAATTATTACTTAGGATAATGTATTCATGGTTTACTTATTGTTTTGAAAAACTAATAGTTTTCCTTCTATATGTATCCCTTATTGAGATTTTTATGCTCATCCCAAGTTTTGAAATGTTTTTTATAGGACATAAAGATGAATATGGTCAAGTATTAGATCATGGAAAAGCCTTGATGTCTAAGACATAGAACTAGACATGTCTCTTTCTTTCAAGAGTTTTTATTTCATGAATAAAATAGAAACTGAGTAGAAGTGTCTACTATGAAATTTTTGAGATTTAATGAAATTTTTATGCCTAATTCTCTAAAACGCTAACCTAAAAAGATCCTTAATGTGAATTATTCATTTAATTCAAGATTATGAAATGTTTTAGGTTGGGTCCTTATAGAAACTAAACTTGTTTTTTGATAATTTTACTGAATATCATTTGAAAACATGATATCTTTAGAGTTATTCTTTCTTGAAGACATTAAATTCTAAATAATAAGTTCCATATTCTTTCAATTGATGATACACCAATTATAAAGATCAACTCATACCCTCAACAAATCAAACTCTTTTGATTTAATGGAGTTTGGACTAGTCAAACTCAATAATGGCGGAGTGTCAATTTCTCAAACTAAGCCAAGGATAACCAGTTCCCTATAAAATAACCAAAAGGCTTTTTTATATTTTTTAAAAAGTTTCAAAAGCATGCACTTATGTGTGTATTGGAAGGTATTGCGACAAAAGGAACTTTCTAGTGAAATTCACCAAGCTCGTATAGATAGAGTTGGTCGAGTAGACTAGGGGAACATTGTTCCCCTAAACACTGTAGAATTTATTTTTTTATTCTTTATATTTATCCTCTACTCATTTTACATATAGAATAAAACACAAAATATCTATATAAATCACAAAGAGAGTCCAAATCCAGAATTAGTGAAAATTATCAAAAAGTCACACCTCACCCCCTATTGTGTATATTTGTATTATTTTGACCCAATATGGTATATGTAATTATTTTTTTATAATATATGTATAATAAACATATATTTATTATAGAGGAGGTTTTAAGATACTTGAAAGAAATCAATACTTTAGTTAATATATTTTTTTCTCAATTTTCCTTCTTTGATATGTATGTTATGTTATACACCTATATTATTTTTCAATGTGTATATACATATTGTTTTATATTTAATATCATGGATTTATTTAACCTTATGATATTTTAATTTCTATTTTATGTTATTCCTCCACGAGGATTATAATTCAAATATACCAAAGTGGCAATGATTTTATGTTACAATCACATCATTTAAGAGGATTGTTTATGATTAAGTGTCTAATGATAACATCTATTGATCCATATCTCAATAAACTCATGAATTTTCTTATCCTCTAGAAATTCATGATATATTCATGTAATAGTACCATTTTACCACTCTTTAGTAAATAAAATAACTGATAAAATGGTTTTAATAAAATCTAACTTTATTTCTATCCTTGGATACAAATCCATTTTCTTCTAAAACAATGTTTTCTAAAATTTATTTTCAAAATTATTTTATTATTTTCATATGATTTTTAAAATACATTCTTAACCGTGTTTAACTTTTTACAAAATTTTTTGAATAGAATATTCATGAATTTTTCGAAATAATTCCCATTTGGATTTTACAAAAAATGTAAAAGTAATCTTTGTTTTAATGTGTATGACATGAACTAAACTTCCCATAAAAATGACCATTATTTTTAATAAATCTTCCTTTGTAAGTTTTCTATTTTATTTTCAAATAAAAGTATTTTAAAAATTATTTATGTTTTAAAAAGTGTTTTTAAAGAGAAAATGATATTTTTCTCAAGAAATTTTTTAAATGATTATTCAAAATGATTTTTTATCTAAGATGATATCCATTGAGTTTACTTATATGTTATTGGGTATATAATTCAAGGATAAAATTATTATTATTTATATGAATGGTTTATGTTTATGATGGAATAATGTTTATAAAACTTGTTTCTCTTCCACAGGTTATTCCATGACAAAATGCTTATGAAACCCATATCTTTTTCCACGTGTTATAATTTTATGAGATTATGAAATGATTATAAAACCAAACTCTTTTACACTGGTTATGATATCATGAATTGTTTATGAAACCCATTCCATTTAATGTTTTATGAAATGATCAATTGTTTATGACCTTTTGGCACAAATATATGTGATTTTAAATATTTTACAGGTGGGACCTATATCTCTATACAATGCATTTTGTAATGATCAATGTTATATGAGCTCAAAAAATATATGGGAGGTCATCCAAAGCCCAAAATAGGGTACATGGGAGGTCATCCAAAACCCGAAGAAGGTACATGGGTAGTTGCCCAATATTAACATGTTATTAATGACTTGGAGACCAGTGTTGACGTAATATTTTCTATTCTTATGTGTATACCAAAAATCTATGTATTATGGCAATGCTATTCCCTCATGTATCATGTTTCTTGATTCCCTTATGATTCATGTATTATGAACTTCTGATCTTTATTCCATGAATCAAGATTATTACATTTTATATGTAGGGTATGGTTTTCATATGTTAGTCTCATGTTCTCATACCCTTATATTCATGTTATTATTAGAAATCACCCTTGTCTACCTTTACTGAGCATTTGAGATCACTCTTTCTTGTGGTCCCTTCCCCAGGTTATGAAGTAATGTATTATGTATGAAATGTATAATAATGTTATAGTTATGGAGAACATAATGGGTGATAATTTTGTTTACCCATGTACCAATTATTTGTGTTACCATGTTTATAAAGACACTAAATAATTATGTTCCTCTAGTGTGTGTTTGAGTAATGTAAAGAATATTCATAAAAAATGATATAATATCTATGTATGATAGTACCAGGTCATGATATTGTGAAAAAGTATTAAATTTAATTATTTTCACCTATAAAATTTTATTTAAAATATAATTAATTTTTTAAATCAACATGTTAAAATTATTATTGAGTGAATTTTTGATATTTTTTTGAAAAAAATATTTTTTCGATGAAAAGTATAAAATTATGATTTTTATTAAAAACTAAATTTTCATTTAAAATATCTACATTGTTATAAAATTAATATTAGTAAAATTATATTAAAATTAATCCAATTTAGTTCATTTTAATCCATTTTATATTGAATTTTTATTTAAAAACTTTTTTTTATTTGAGTGAATATTTTTTATAAAACTGAATTTTCATTATATTCACATGTTTAATTTTAAATTAATTTATGCCAACTCTATGTATTTAATTTGAAAAAATGGATTATTTATTTTTAATCAAATTAATTAATATGAAGTAATAATGTTAACTTATATTTTGTTCAAAATAAATTGTTAAAATGAAAAAAAATTAATCACCGAAGTTAAGGTTAAACTGGTTCACTAGGCGGAGGGATGTTAAACCAATAGATAAGGGTAATTTTACCAATTATATTTGTCCAAATCCTATTGTATGGACATATTTTAACCTCACACTATCCCAAAAATTACTCTATAGTAATTTAGAATCATTTTTTTAGAATGAATTTATCATTTTGTATTCTTTTGAGAAATATCCAAGGGGTTTCCATATGGGTTATCGCCCCCACTTATAAAAATAAATCTCTCTTCTTCCCTACTCACATTTTGAAATAATTTTGTTTCATCCAAAACCTAAAAATATCATGTCCTTACTTCTATCTCAAAATCCTAGAGGCCTTAATTTGATTAGGAAACCCTCCTAAAATGCTTTTGGTGCTAACCTAATAAGGTTGTCTAAAGAAGAGGTATCATTATTAACCAAACATTTTTTTATTTTATTTCTTCCTAGACCTCCTTATAAAATTCTCCAAATTTTATGATATAATATTATCTATATATCCCATATACTAATATTTTATTATTTTAATTTTATAATCTATATCCACCTTCTATTCTGTAAAATGGGGAATGAAACCGTTGATCATGTGTATGCATTCTACCACTTCATGAACTGATGTAATTCATTTTCCACCACTATCTCTCATGGATATATATAACAATAGATTTAAAGTATATATGTATATGATATTTATGAAATAATTATACTTTTTGAATTATAATATCTACAATCAACCACAATTTTATCAATGGATATTCTCTAATTAAAATTATTTCATAATGTATCATCACATAAAATCACATTAATAACACTTTAAAGAGATTATAAATGAATTAAGAGAAATTTCTAGAAATTAAGGAACCTATACCGATGAAACAATAACTTGAAGTTAAGAATAGTAATACGACCTCTATGAATAGTAAACTAGAAAATGGAAAAGTAACATCAAACCTGAAAGTATAAATAAAATTTAGGCATGCTATAAATGAAATTCTGATAAAATTATTTCACAATATAAGTAAATAAATTATTTTAAAATCAATAATTAAGTCTGGGTATTTTTTTAAGTTATGAATATTTAATTTGAATTTTATAATTAATATAATGATTTAAAAGAAAATTTATGTTCATAAAATGTATTAGTAAATTAATATTATGTTGTCTTACAAATTTAAGATAATTTTATGAGGCCTTATTTAATTTTAAAAGTTATATAAAATCAAATACAATTTTAAAGTCTATATTATTTGATAAAAAATGATTTTAATTAAAAATAAATTTTCTCATATTTAGAATATTATTTTCATAAAATTAATTTAATTTTTAAATTATATACATGTAAAACTAGTTAGGGAGATGTTTTGTGATTTTTTCTAAAAATATTTGACTTTTTGTTGAATAGTAAAATATGACAATTTACGCTAAATGCTAAATACATGAATTTTTGAGTCATTATTGATATAAGGATGAGGTGATAACCATTAGTTAGAACTCACATACACTAGTTACATTATTTAGTTACAATAATCAACACTATTGACTATTTTTAGTCAAAATAATAAACTAATGATTAAAATAATGAGAAAACACCTCTCTCCTCTACAATAAATACCACCCCTCACCACCTATTCACCTCCCACCTTCCAATATTTTAGAATTGTAAAAATTCTTCCAAATACTCTTCCAATGCCCATCAACCATGTCCAGGGTCTCTTATTCTCATAAAAATGACAAAACCTTTTCACTAAGTATGTTTTCAACAAGGATAAATTCAAAAGGTAACGTCCTCTTTCCTTTTCTTTTAATTTATTTTCAAGCCCTTTTCTTATTCTCTCCTCACCTACCCTCACACATATGGCATGATAAAACAATTAACACACATATACTATAATTTTATTATTCTAATGAAATAATCCATTATAAAATCACTCTCATATCCATTTTATTATTAAAATGAAAACTCCATTCGTGAGGTGCTAATTTATCACCTTCAAGGATGAAAAATTCTCATTTTCAATTTTCTCACTCAAGGACGGTCATAAATTTTTTATGGTTAAATATAATTATAATATATTTTTAACAGCCTATTTATTTTTCTATAATTATTATACATATATGATGTTCAATAATAAAACAAAACAAGTTCACTGTGGGTGAAAACCACCCAAAATAATCCAAAAAAGTATCACTAACATCAAATATAATGATTCAACCTAATACCATATAACCAATTTTTTATAGGATCATTTTACCTTAAGGATGTTCATTAATAACTTATAACTTAAATTATGGATTTATATTTCCATTTTACATGAACTTCCATACTCTTATACAAGCAAACCTATCATGAAAACTAAGAAAATGAGTACTCGAGAATAATGAAATTGAACAATATAACTAATTAAAAAATCCATAAATAAATATTTATAAAATTATAATAAACTAATTACATGTACACAAGCTTTTAAATTAATTAATTAATTGTTTGAAATTTAATATCTAGGACATTAAGATCAAGTGCAAAACCATTTCACACATAAGGTAATAGATTCTACCTAAACCTCTATTTTTCCTTTGAGTTACTCTTTATCTCTATTTACCCCAATGTAATGTTTATTTTCTTATATAATTATATTAAATTATATATATATATATGTTCATAACTCATGTATCAAGATCAGATTATCAATCTTTGATGGGGAAATATGTGTTTTAAAAAGTTTCCCTTTTCAATTCTTCCTGATAAGAATGCTCAATTCCAGAGAACTTCATGATTTTTTCCCCTTCTAAGTTCACTACATAATATGTTTTAAGACACTATTATTTTTATAAAATAACTCATTTTTTCATTAAAAAAATATCTTTATTCATTTCTTGTTTTATAAAATAGAATATACCTTTTTCTGCTTTGAATTATCTTTAATATTTTCCATGAACTGCACTAAAATGTTCCATTTATAAAGTCTCTTAAACACACCTTTTGCACATTTCCACTTCAATTGGAAATAAATTATCACCATCCTTTCCTATTTTACCTTATTAATGTCCATGTATTTTTTTAATCTATTCATTCAGGGAAAAATTTATAATATGCTCATTTGTTATGACTTCTAACATGATACCCATTTATTTCTATGGGTAACCCTTATGTTTATTCTTCATGTGGAACACATATTCATGAACCTGTTATGATGGGTGTGACCAGATAGTCCTCTAATCCATTGGGTAATGTTTAACATCATGGTATAATATGTTGGGATAGTAAGTGAATGTAATTCCTTTATGGGACTTTTCCCACCATGTTTTATAGTCTTAGAAGTTATCCTTGACTCATGTTTATGTCATATTATATGTTGTTTCCACATTTCTATGATTCCATGATTATATGTTCCCATTATATAAAAGTTTATCTTCCTTATGTTTAATTATGTTCCATTCCTTTTATATCATCATGTTATGGATTCTAACCCATGTACTATTCTTTATTCTTATTATTATTCCCTTACTATGATTTTTAGCTCATTACTTTTATTCATGTATTCACTAGGATTTCCTATGATTGTTCATGAGATCAATGGAAGTTTGGAGCTCATTATAGAGATCAAATAAAATATGTTTTTATTTTGGGTTTCATGATGTTTAATTTGTGTCTAATATTTCAATGACACTAGAATTTATGATCCTTGTCTTGTACTTATTAGTTAATTATATAATAATATGTGAAAAGGATAGGGTTTCTATAGTTGGTATTAGAGGAAAAGTTTTGTTATTTTTTTGGGATTAGGAATACAAAAATCTATGGAAAGAGTTAGGAATAATATTAAGTATAATAAATCATCCCTAAACTTTTGTCAGTATAGAGTAAGTGGGTTATCAAATAAATTTATCCCTATCTGGATACTACAAGTGGATGTGGTTTTTCCATAGATGTATATAAGAGTAACAACTCTGAAAATGTGTCTTGGGACTGACTCGAGGTAACTTGGTACATGATAATGGGTCCTACTATGCACTTAGTTTCACACTCTCTTCAGATATTCCTTGGTAAATTCATAATCTCATTATGAACCATTATTAAGGGAATAAAAAATTACCATAAGAATATATTCTAGGAAATAGATCATGGATAACCTAGAGTGGAACCTATGGAATCAAAAGTTAGGTTATACTTTTACTTTTCAAGTTTATTGTTTTATATTTAAATTTTTCTTTTATATTTTTATTAGCTAAGTATTTAAGCCCCCTAATTGTACTTTATTTTTCAAAGTTAATGGATGGTAACAGAAGAACTCATGCCAACAATAAATGTGATAGACAATGTGATGATTCCCTAATGAAATGCCAAATATGATAGGAATGGGAGATCAATACTTCATGAATGTACTTTCTAAACTAGATCAAGTTATGAATAATAATATGAATCACATGGAACTCTTTAATTCTCATAAGATAGATAAATTTGGGATTGAATACTTTATACAGAAAAGGACTTCCATCTTTAGTAGATCCTCAGAACCCCTCCTCACTGAAAATGGATTAACTCATTGAGAAGATAATATCTATCCTCCAGTGCTCAGAAGAAGAGAAAGTTGTGCTAGAAGTTTATCATTTTTATGAAGAAACTAATCAGTGGTGGGCACTGATAAAGAACAAAAAGTCCAAGGAGGAAATTGATTCTATGGAATAAGAGGATTTAAATAAAATATTTTCAATAATTATTTTCACTAAACCCTCCATCTTAAAATTTAAAAGGAGTTCATCAGACGAAAGAAAATGGAAGATGAGTATATCAGGGCCTATGAAGAAAACTTTAAAAGGCCTTCAAGAAATGCCACTGTCTTTTTCATGAACACCAAAATAAATATGGATAAATTCTTTAGAGGATTAAATATAAGTATATAAAAACCATTGGTGATTCGAGACTTTGAAAACTATTAATATATTTTCTGTTGTGCCCTTAAGTGTGAAATGAAGATTTAAGACTCTCAGTTATCTCATGGTTACGGGGAAAAAAGGTTGAAACTGGAGTTTAATATGGGTGATAAATCCCATGATGGAAAGAAGATAAAACATCCCTTGTTTCAAAAGTGTGGTAATAAGCATATTTGAAACCGCTTAAAGGGAAGAAAAATATGTTGCAAATGTGTAAGAGAATGGAATATGGATAATAACTGCTGAAGATATATGAATAATTCACCCAATATAGAGTAATAATGGAAGGTCCAGGTCAACACTTAGCATATACTTCTGTGTTTCAACTTCAAGGAACATAATAATTATGAAAGCTATTGGCCTATGCCAAGGGTTTTGGAGTTAATCAAAAAGAACAACCTGAAATGCAACAAAGAAAAGAATATTCTATCACTACTAATGAGGTGGAGAATTAAAATGATGTAGTGAATTGTACATTAGTTATTTATTCAAGAATATAAAAAATATTATTTGATTCTTGTTCTACTTATTCTTTTTTATCTTGCAAATTTAGTAGAAATATTCAATCAACACCTCAAAATATATAGGTTAAGTTATCAACGAGAGAAGAAAATGGGAAAATTATAGCATCAAAAGTATAAAAATCCTCCCCAATTAATGTTTGAGGACTCAACCTCCCATAAAATCTTGTAATACTAACTTTGGTACAGTTTGATGCTATTTTGGGCATGAATTGACTATATTTATATAAATCTAATATCAACTGTCAGGAAAGGAATATAACTCTTCACATCCCAAAGAATCGTCAAATTATATAAAAGTGTAAGTAGGAAGATAAATCTCTTTCAAAATAATCATCTCAAGTGTGTATATTTTTGCCTTATTCACAAGAATATCTAGAAAAAATGATTGATAAAAATGATAGAATAATTCTTGAAGACATACCCATTGTGAGGGACTACACTGATGTGTCCTCCTAAGAGTTGCCTCATCTTCCTTCTAGTTGAGAGGTTTAGTTCTCAATTGAACATATTCCTAGAACTCCGACTATGTTAACAAAACCTTATTGAATGGCCACTATTGAAATAGAAGAACTAAAGAAGCAGTTACATGAGAATTTGGAAATGGTTTTTATATGGACGAATGCTTCTCCATTGGGTGCACTGGTCCACTTTGTTAAGGAGAAGGATGTATTAATGCTCCTCGAAATTGATTATCATGAGCTTGATAAAATAATGATAAATTTTTTTCCCCTTCTACTGATTAATTAATTTTTCGACAAAATATGTGGGTACAATAATTTCCCTAAGGCAGACCTTAGGTTGGGATACCACCAATTAAAGGTCAGGAAGGATGATATTCCCAAGACTGCATTTCAAAAAAGACATGGGAACTATGATTTCATAGTGATTCCCTTAATACCCACTAATTCCCTATAAATTTTCATGGATTTAATTAATAGAGTCATTAGATATTACCTCAAAAAATGTGTGGTAGTATTTATCGATGATATTAGGATATAGTCAAAGAGCAAGGAGGAGCATGAGGATTATTTGAAGACTATGATAAGGAATTTTTAAAGGGATAAAATATATTCAATGTACAGTAAATGTTAGTTCTGGATGAATAAATTATAATTATTAGGTCATGTAATCACCAGAAAAGGGATATTAGTAGACCCTTCAAAGAAAAAGGGAATTTAAGATTGGCCTAAGATAATATTTTTAATGGATATCCATTGTTTTGTTGGTATATTCCGGTATTACAATCAATTTATGAAGAACTTATAATGAATTTTAAACCCAATAACAATGATATCTAGGAAAGGAGTAATTTTTTTATGGACTGGTGATTGTGAAGACCGCTTCAAAGAGTTAGAGAAAAGGATTATCACTATACTAGTACTCAAACGTACAAAAAGTGGGAAATCTTTATGGTGTACGACAATTCTTAAAATAAGGTAATAGGATTTTTACTGATGAAAAATGATAAACTAATAGCCTATGACTTAAGAAAGTTGAAAATTCATGAGAAAAACTATCCCACACATGATCTGGAGTTGAAAACTATGATCTTTGTTGTAAAAATTAGGCAGCATTATCTCTATGGGGAGAAGGGTGAGATATATATAGATCATAATATTATTAAATATATATCAACAGAAAATGAACTTAATATGTGCCAGTGAAGATGGTTGGAGCATATCAAGGATTCCAACTGCTCAATACACCACCATCCTCGTAAGGTAAATAAGGTAGTGAATTTTTTAAGTAGAAATGATCCTACATCTTTATCGATGATGATGATTGAGAAAGATCCAACCTTTATAGACCTATAAAGGATGGACATGGGAATATTTAAGGAAGGAAAATCCTAGATCCTTTCTCAAATGATTTCTCAAACATACCTTATAGTGATAATAAAGGAGACACAAAGAAACAATTATTAAATTCAAAATAAGGTGGAAGCCATGAGAAAAGGTAAATCCTTAGAGTTCAAAATGGATCAAGAAGAAGTCAAGAGATTTGGGTCATGATTATGTGTACCATACGATCCAGAGATAAAGAAGGATATTATAAATTACACACATATATTAAACTTCCCTATTCACTTAGGGAGCACAAAGATTTATCAAGATCTATGAGAGAACTATCAGTGAGACAATATGAAGAAAGATATCACTGAATATACATAAAAGTACCTGGTATTTCAACAAGTGAATGATGAAAGGAAAAAGGCTAAGGGGATGATGAAAAAACTACCTATAACAACATATAAGTGGGATAATATTACTATGGAATTTTTCACCAGACTAATAAGGGCATCCATAGGAAACAATGATATATGTGTTATTTTGGATCATCTTACAATGAAATCTCACTTTATCACAATTTGAGAGGACTTATCACTAGATCAACTTTTATGGATATGAATCAAAGAAGTGGTAGAGATTTATGGAGTAACACTATCAATTGTATTCTATCAGGTCCAATTTTCACCTCTATGTTATGAAAAAATCTCTAACCAATCATCATCAAACTGATGTCCAATATGTGAAAACTATTCAGAATCTTGAAGAAATTTTAAGAGCATGTTCAATAGAATTCATTGGAGGATTTGACCAACATATTCTCCTAGTAGAGTTCGCTTACAACAACATTTTCCAGTTGATCATCCAAATGGCTCTATATGAATAAATTAATGGGAAAAGATGCAGAACACTGGTGCGATGGGATGAAGTTGGTAAATGTAAGCTTCTAAGACCAAAAATGGTCAAAAAATGGTATAAAAGGTGAAAACCATTTAGCAACACATCAAGCCATCCCAAAGTCCACAAAAGAGCTATATAAACAATCCTTGACGAGACCTTGATTTTAAGGGTGGAGATATGGTATTCCTCTACACATATCCATGGAAGAGGATCATGATATTTGGGAAGAAAGGAAAATTAAGTCCGAGTTACTTCAGTCCCTTCGATATACTTGATCATGTCGGAGTTTTGGTCTATCGACTAAAACTTACACCTACCATTTCTAAGTACATGATGTATTCCATGTATCCCTCTTGAGAAAGTACATACCATATCTATTACATGTACTGAATTTATAGGTGGTACAATTGGAGAATGATCTCTCTTCTGAGAAGCATCGAGTGAAGATCTTTGACGATAGAGATAAAGTTATAAACAAAAAGGCTACTCACCTAGTCAAAGTAATATGGTGGAACCATAAGTACAAAGAGGCAACATGGGAACCATAGGAAGAAATGAAGGATAATTACCCTCACATGTTTTCCCCATAATATTCCAAATGAAAATTTGAGGGTGAAATTTCATAAGGGGGGAAGAATGTAATGAACCAAAATTTTATCAATTTAAATTCCCTTCTAATAAAAAAGTAATATAGAATAATTACATAAAATTATATTAAGAACACAATATAAACATTATAAATTAAATAATAAGTATTTCTAGAAGTTAAGAAACCAATACCGATGAAATAGTAACTTGACCATAGGAATAGTAATATGATGCTTATGAATAGTAAACTGGCCAATAAAATTGTAACACCACCCATGAAAGTATAAATAAAATTTAGGCATCCTATAAATTAATGTATGATATAATTATATCATAGTATAAGTAAATAAATGTTTTAAAAATTACTAATTAAGTGTTGGTATTTTTTTAGTTATAAATATTTAATAACAATTTTATAATTAATATAATTATTTAAAAGAAAATTCCTCTTCATAAAATGTATTAATAAATTAATAATTATTATTATTATTATTTTAAGAAAAAATTATGAGACCTTATTTAATTTTTCAAAGTGTTCTGAAATCAATTATAATGTTAAAATCTGTATTTTTTGTGTAAATGATGATTTTATTTAAAAATCAAATTTCTATTATTTAGAAAATTACTTCCAAAAAATAAAGTTAATTTTTTTTAATTTTACATGTTGAAAAAATATTCAGGGTAATTTTTTGTGATTTTTCTAAAATAGGACAATTTTTGGTGAATAGTAAAATGCGATATTTTACGATAAATGAAAAGTAAATGAATTTTTGTGTCATTGTTGATGGAAGAATGAGGTAAACACCATTATTATGAACTAACATGAAATAGTAATTGTATTTAGTCAGAAGTTTCAATACTATTTCTTTTCATGAGCTAAAATAAAAAACTAATGATTAGAATAATGAGAAAAGACCCCTCTCTTCCACTATAAATACCATCCGTCACCACCTCTTCACCTCACACTTTACAAGATTTGAGCCATATCAAAATTCTAACCAATACTATTACCAATCCACTAAACCAGGTACATGAGCTCTTGGTCTTATCAAAAGTCCAAAACATTTTCTCTATGGTGGTTTTCAAGGAGGAGAAATTCAAGAGGTAAATTCCTCTTTCATTTTCTTTCAATTTTCAGTCAATTTCTTTTCATATTATCTCCTCCACTATCCCCATACAATTGGTATGAAAACTAAATTAGCTCACATATAATGTATTTTTATTATTCTAATGGAATAATCCATCACTAAATCCTTCTCATATCCCTTTTATTCAAAAAATTTAAACTTTGTTCGTGACATATTAATTTATCACCTTTAAGGATGAGAAATTTACATTTCCATTGATGCCTTCAAGGCTGGTCATAAAATTTTTTTGTAGTTAAATATTATTATAATATATTTATTATAGCCTATGTAATGTTATGTAATCATTATAAACACATGATGTTAAATAATAAAACAAAACAAGTTCATTGTGAGTGAAAACTGCCCAAAATAATCTAAACGATTATCCCTAACAAATTATCTAATGATTCATTTTAATAAAATTTAACCAAATGATTTATAAGATAATTTAACATTATTTAGGTTCATTAATAACTTATAACTTCAATTCTAGATTTATTTTTCCATTTTACATGAACTTCCAAACTCTTGTGCAAGCGAACTGATCATGAAAACTAAGAAACCGAGCACTCCCGAATAATGAAATTGAACACTGTAACTCATAAAAATGGTCATAAATAAACATAATAAAATTATAATAAGTATATTTCATGTATAAAAGGTTCTTAATTAATTAATTAATGTATTTAATTTTATTATCTAGGACATTAAGATAAAGTGCATAACTACTTCACACATATGTTAAGGGATTTTACCCGAACCTATATTTTTTCCTTTAGGTTACTCTTTCTATATCTTTAACCCATTGTAATGATTATTTATTTTTATATAATTATTCTAAATTTGATATATATTTTCCATAATCATGTATCTAGAACATATTATCCCTCTTTTATGAGGTGATACATGTTTTAAAATGGTTCCCTTTTTCAATTCTTTCCGATAAGCAAGCCATATTAAAGGGAACTTCCCAATTTATTACCCACTTCAAAGTGCAATCCGTAATATATTTTAAGACACCATTATTATTTTTAAATAAATCACTTTTAATAAAAAAATATACTTCTTCATTTTTGGTTTTATTAAAACAAATATTCATTTTTCCAATTTAAATTTTCTTTAATATTTTCCTTAAACCACACTAGAATGTTTCATTTATAATGTTTCTTAAACAATGCATTTAAATATTACCACTTAAATTAGACATAAATTTCTTTACTCTATTCCAATATTCCCTTTTGAATGTCCATGTATGTTTTTAATTTGTTCTGTAATTGAAAATTTTACGATATTCTCATTTTTAAGCCTTGTGACACGATACCCATTTATTTTCATGGGTTACCCTTATGTTTATTCTTCATGTGGAACATAAATTGCTCAAAATGTTATGATGGGTGAACCTAGATAGTTATAAAATTAATCGGGTAATGTTTAGTATAATGAGACATCATGTTGAGACAATGATTGAACCTGATTACTTCATGGGACTTTTTACCCCATGTTATATAGTCTTGGCCGTTAGCATTGACTCATGTTTATGTCTTGTTATATGTTGTTTCCACATTTCTAAAATACCAGGATTATATGTTCCCTTGTTATACATGTTATTCTTCATTAAATTTATTCATGTTCCATTCCCTTTATTTCATAATGTTTTTCCTTCTAACCCATGTGCTATATTTTATTCCTATGATTTTTCCTTTACTACGATTTTTTTATCATCACTTTTTTTATGTTTTTCCTACTTTATCATATACTGATGAATGATCTTAATAGAAGTTAGGAGATCATTTTGGAGATTAAATAAAGTTTTTTTATTTTGGGTTTGATGATGTTTAATTATATACTTAGTCATCCAAAGAAACTAGAATTTATGATCCTTGGATTCTATTCATTGGTTAATTATGAAATAATATGTGAAAACTGATAGGGTAACTATAATATCACATATACCTTCTCACCTTATAATCAATTGAAAAACAATAACATCACTCATGGTTACATGTGTACTACTTCCTCTAATAAGTGATGTGATATGGTTTTCACTTTATTTTGACATAGATGGTAATAAGTATACATTTAATGAATTTATACGATATATATGATATAATAATGTTTTTTTTGAGTTTAAATTTTTTACATTATACACTTTTTGTCCTTATTTTTGAAAATATGAACATAATTTCTTAAAAAGTATGTTGTACTAACTTTATATTTCCCAAGTATTTAGAGTATTTTAATATAAAACCATTTATTCTACTGAACATAGAAATATATTTAAACTGATGATTATAAAATTTTCAAAAAAAGTTTCATCAATAAGGCTAACTAAATCTAGTCCATTGGACTGATGAAGTCTAATAAATTAGACTAATTTAGTTTAGTATATTATATTTGAAAATTATAGTCCATCAGGATAACTAATCTAGTCCATCAGATTAACATTTTTTCCCATCAAATTGACTAAGTTTAGTCCATCGAGATGACTGAGTCTAGTCCTTCAGACCGACCAAGTTTGATCTATCAAAATAATATATTTTGATTCATTGGTCCAAACATAATTTGTTTCATAATAATAGTGTTTATAATTGGATGGTTAGAATCATTTATATAGGATGGAATACCTTCTAGAAGCACTAAAATGGTTCTATCAACCTGAAATAAGATGGAATGTTTTATGCCAAGATATCAACCTAGATATAATCTGAGGCCATTGTAACCAATTCCAAGAATCAAAGAATATGAACATTATTGGTGTGCCTATAAATAGAGGTGCATTAAGGGATTTGGGAGATTATTCTTTCATTGATCAACCTTTATGAAGTTTTATCTTCTATAACCTCTCATTACTTTGTATTTGTAAACATTTTGAGAGTGTTCATTACAATAAATATAGGTGGAGATTTTAAATTCCTTAGATTAATTTTTCATTTATATTTGTGGAGTTTGATCTAGGTTTAGAATGAAATTTTTTAGGGATAGAAATATTAGTAGTTCCATTAAAGATGGTCAAGGGTTTTATAGGATAATAAGAAAGAGATAATTCTGATCATTATGATCAAGGGATTTCTTATGGAAGAAATAAAAACCATATAGTTTTCTTTAAAACTATGGATAATCGAAGTCAAATGTTTTGAATTATTTAACTCTTAATGTTTATGAGTAGAAAACCTTTTAAAAATATTTTAGTAAGTAAATCTTAATTTTACTTCATTATTTAATTTTACTTGTTTCTATAATTTATTATATTTATGCTATGAATTTTTTAGACCTTTTAATTTATTGAACATTACAACTCTACTTTTTTAGGCATATAGTGTGTATGATATAATTACTCAGATCATCGGATAACATATGAGTCTGATAAATATTAATAAATAAGATTGGAATTATAATTATTTTATGTTTTTTAAACTATAATTCACCCCCTCTTGTGTCTATTATAAACCGTAATATCCAAAATATTTTAGAAAAATAAATTAATATTTTCTTTTCTTTTATTTCTTTCATTTAAAAATGAAAAATATCTTTATTTATACGTATGGTCTACCATCTCCATGAATTGTGTAATTAATTTTTATATCCCTAACTATTATTGATGACTCTAAATATATATATAATGAGTATATATGGTATTTATTCTATGATTAAAATTCTGGAGATGATAGAACAATAATAAATGTTGAAGGATTAAATATAATAAACAAAAAAATAACTAAAAATGAAGTAGTTATCACCATAAATAATGATTTTAATAGATAATTATTTATAAAAAATGTTGAAAACTGTGTCTGTTAATCATACATGGAATGATACATAAGAATATGGTTATAGAATATATTAATACTGAAATTATATTTATTTTATAAGAAGTCCAATTGTGTAAAAGAAATACAAGACTTAAGGTAATTTATTTCTAGTCACTCTTTTATTTCAGGAAGGAATATACCATATTACACTCTCATTTAGTTTGTGTGATGTATATACTACCCCTTTGACTTGTCATATCATGAGTCTAATTATTTTACTGATACTTATTTTTTCATTTTATGTCATTCTTTAATGGTGATTATAATTCAAAATAATCCAAAGTGGTAAGGTATTTTCATCTCACTATTATTTTTTTGGAACACCGACCTTATTCACAACTACATTATTTTATATGGTGTATATACAAAATATGAATGTATTATTTGATTGTTATCATGAAAATTATTAGATATACATATCCATTTTGGTTTTTTTATTTCACATGTCTTATGATTTAGAATTTACCTATGTGGTGAAGGTTTTATGTTATAATCTTGGTATTTATCAGGATTGGTTGTGATTAAGCTTATGATGATGAAATATTATGATATATCTCTTAATAAACACATTAATTTTATTCTAATATGGGTATTTAAATATAATAATTTTTCCTTTTATTTTCCTATCTTTATGTACTAAATATACAGAAATAAAAATTATATGAAAAATAAATTTTTTTCTCTCTTTGGTCAAAAATATGTTTTCTTCCAAGTTCATGTTTTATAAAAATGTTTTAAAGAAAATTTTTATAGTTCTAAAATGATTGTTTAAAGTAATTTTTACCCTTTTTTACATTTAATGTTTTTAAATATATCTTATTATTTCTTTCTAAAATGAGGTAATTTCGACTTCTTATCAAAAATGTGAAAGGAGTATTTAGTATAATGTGTATGACATAAAAAGTATTTTCCACTATCATGATTGCTCAATGATTAAAAGATTATTTTTCAAATTTACATGGTTATTTTCAAAGAATTTTTTTTATTAAAATTGGGAATTTTTTATATTTTAAATAAGTGATATCAAAGTGGAAAATATATTTTTCTCAAGAAATATTTCAAGCGATCTATCTAAACCATTTTATATATAAATTCACATCCTTTGATGTTACATAAGATTTACTAGGGATATCATCCATGGACACAATCCATATTATTTCTCTTCATGATTTATGATTATTGATGACATGCTATTTATGAAACCCATTCCTTTTCCATGGGCTAAACTATGATGAATTGATAAAATGATTTTGAAACCATCTTCTTTTGCATGGGTTAAGCAATGATGAAATTTTTATTAAAACTGTTTATTTTCCATAGGTTATGATATAATGAAATAATTATGAAACCTATTTTATTTTTCTATGGTTATGATATGATGGATGTTTTATGATATTGTGATAGAAAAATGTGTGGATTATGTGACAGGAAGGAACTATATTTCCATACAATGCATTCTTTAATGATTAATATCTCATGGGATAAACAAGACTAGAGTGGGGAGTGAACACATTCTAGTAAGGGAATTTGTCCACTATGATAGTCTAGTGAGTGATTCTTAAAAACTAAGATAGTTTATAGAGTGAACCAATTCTATCGTGATAGTTTTTTACAATGCAACTTGTCTACTAAAGAAATGATTTTATATTCTTATGTGGATGATAAAAATCTATATCTTATGAAAATTTTATACTCTCATGGCTTATGTTCATTGATTCCTTTATGATTTAGGTGTTATGAATTTCCAATATTTATTACATGTATCAAGATTATGGTCTTTGATATTCATTTTACAGTTTTAAAATGTTATTTTATTGTTCTCATACCCTTATTCTCATTTAATGATAATGTAATCATTTATATCTCCCTTGTTTACCCTTATTGAGAATCTTAACACACCCTTGCTCATGTTTCCTTATCCCAGGTTATGAAGAATGGTATTATGTATGATATGTCTAAGAAGTTTTCTAGTTATGAATAAATTTGTGGGAGATAACATAGTTCACTTATGAACATGTTTTTTATGCATTGATGTTTCCAAAAACACACGAACTATACAATTTAGGCATGGATCATTATTTTTTATAATGAATATTCATATAGTAATATATAAAATATAATTATGGAAGATGTGGGTCTCTATAAAATCTTGGAAAGACTTATAATATCAGCTTACATGAGGCTGAATATAAATATTCAATTATGGTCAAGGTTTTAAAGACCATATGATTATTCATGGAACATAATTTATAAAACTATATCCTATAAATCTATTTAACATAAAAACATTATTAATGATCACTCATGGAGGCTATCTAACATGTCAGTTTTTCTTCTTACTTCCAATGGTAACTAGGATAAACATATTTCAATGTTATAAATTCTTGGTTTTATTCCTATTGAATACGATGAGATTTTCCGAGGCGATTCCCTTACACTTCACTAATTTCATCACCCATGAACCCATTCATTTCTTTTAGCTTATGTTACTATTTTTGTTCATATGGATTAATAATTTTTTTTAAATGTTTATTTAGTGACTAAGGATAATATCTACCAATGTAATCTTTCTTTATTCAATGTATGGATTTTGATCATGATTTTCAATTTGTTGAATGGAGAAAATATTATTATTTTATATGCTAGTTTTCCAATATAGATGGTTATTACCAAGATATAGTGATTATATATTGTATTGATTATGTATTAATTTCAGGTGATGAATTCATTCGACTTATTAAGTTATAGGTGGGGCCTATAAAAGTCCCTATATGCATTGGTAGGTCTTATGAGACAAACTAGCTTATGTATTTGGCATGTTACTTATCTATTTTTGTATAATTTCATGGAATCAGACCTTGATGGTATGCTTATGAAGTTTTTCTTTATGATTTGTATCACTTCAGAACAATTTATTTTTATCAATGTGATTATTTATGTTTTAATTATATCCATGTATAAATTTACCTTTCATGATATTAGTTTATGACATATTTTATTATTTTTTATCTCTGTAATATTATTCATTCCTTATTTAATCTATGATAGTTTCTGTTGTACATTTTATCTTATTTATCATATGAGCCCACCATTTTATTCATTATCCCTAGGGTACTCAAAAGTGAAATTTTAATTACTTAAGGGATATAATATAAGAAATAAAAATTTCATCAATATAATTTTATGCAGTATTTTATGTGTTCAAATTTATTGTGAGAATCATGTTTTTATATATTCTCTCAGTACTACTAAACTATTTTATACATTGGATATAATCACATATATCTTGTGTAAAATTAATATAGTAAACAATAAATCTAGGATTCTTGAGTCAGGGTTGTCACATTATTAATCCCTTGGTTAGGGAAATAATTTAAAATTTCAATATAATCCTTTATTTTTTACATGAAAATATTATAATACAAGAATAATTTTGGAATAATTCTATGTATATTTAAGTTATTCATTCCAAAATGTTATTCAATGTATTTTTTTGGATATTTTATAAAATATTTAAGTGCATTGTAATTTTATGTGAAGGGTATGGTCCAAAATTATATTTCGCCTCAATGCACTGGTTGGTCTCTTGATACAAATAAGATAGGGTAATCAAAGTATCCTTACAATTTATATGTGATCTATTGGCACACGACCTTGATGGTAAGTTTATAATGAATGACATCACACATTCTCATCATTTAAATCATTATGATATCAATCTATTATTTTTTAAATATTTATGTATTATTTAATTTATTTATATGCAATATTTATGGATTTATTTTTATTATTTACTCCTTCAATGTTATTTATTCCATTATATATTAGCTTCTTTGATACATTATCCCTTCACAATCATCTGAGCTCACCCCTTTTATTTAATTTCATATTTTCATAGGTAATAATGAACAATATCTTATACGATCAAATATATGGATAACATTAAATGATAATATTATATATTTTAAGGATGCAAGACTTTATGTTTTTATTATAATGTATTGTTGATGTATCTTGTCTCCTAAGGACTATTAATCTTTTATCATTGGTATGTGATATGTTATAATCTGATTTCCATGTAATAAATAACCCTTGTATATTTATAACTAAGTTTATATTTCATTACATTTTCCATCGATTAATTACAGTCTTCTATTGGATATTTCTTTCACTCGACCTTAAACATCGAGTGTTAGTAGTGTAGAGAATCCTGAGTACACATCCCTACTCAAATAAAATAAACATACAAGTATACATACAATTATCTTCTCAATATCTCCATAATTCTTGAATATATACATGAAATCATCAATAAACATTGGTATACATATCTAAATAAAATTAACATCATTTATTATGAAATTTTTTACACCAAGCATTATCAATAAATACATAAAAGTTAAATTGATAAACAAACCAAATTAGGGTGAGAAAAATGATACTCATAATGTAATCCCAAATATAAATCTGAATCCATCCAAACAAAACTACTTATAAAGATATCCCCCTTATATCTACCCAAAATTATATGGAACCATTGATAAATATTCGATAGTAATTAAATATAATTAAATTTTATCATCCCATTCATTTTATTTTAGAAATTATCCAATCTAATCAATACTGTCTACATCAAAGCTTAATTAAAGCCAAATAATGAAGAAACTTCCTCTAACCTCATGTGGTTATTGGAATATCCCTTTACAAAGTTGCATAAACGCATATAAAATTTTCACTACCCCCATGTATGTCTCTAGAATAAAGGTATTAACTTTATTGTAAGTTGTTATCCCCCATATAGATATGTAATGGTTTTTGAAAAATGTTATAAATTAATTATTACTACAAGATAATAATATTTCTGAATAGAACAAAAATATTACAACACTCCATACCACCATGTATTATTGGTATACCTTCATGAAAAAAATAATAGTTACATATTTCAATTCAATTTTTTTTGTAAATAAATATAATATCAACAATAATATGATTATTGTATTCAAAATACCTCCCTTAATATATAATTTTTTTTATTTTACTTTTTATAATATCAAATAGAATAAACCATAAATTTTAATAAAAAAATTATATATATTTATCAAATGTAAATATTTATTTATAAATTCTATTTAGTATATTAAAACATTCAAAAATAGAATAATCATTATTTATCTAAAGATAATATAAATAAGTGAAGATCCATAGTCACATACCTAAAAAATTCACCATTATCTACTCTTCATTCACCATTCATTCTTCATTCATAAATCTGATTCCTTAGTTCAACATTCTTAATCCACCACATGATAAAGAAAAAGAATAAATATTTTTGAAAAATCTAATCATGTATAGAATATATTATTTCTTAGATGAATGAAAAATATAATGGTTAATATCTCTTTTTATATAGATCATTTCCACCTCTACCATGAATTCACAAACCCCTATAACAATGAATTATGGTAAAAATCCCAATATTAGAAATTTTAATTTACACCATTGAATATTCAAATTCATCCATTTAACTATATATTCCAACCTATAAAAACCTTATCCAATTCATCCCATTACACACATGATTAGATTCCATATCATATGATGATTAAGGAAATTCCCTACAATAAAATTCACTTTTCCTCCCTAAAAAATAATAGGGAACAACAAGAAACATTTTTTAATTTATTAAAAATAATTTGATTAAACAACTAAATAAATTAATAAATAATCTTGTATTATTACTTTAAACCACCTATCTCCTATTATTTTATTTGGAACTAATAAGATTTTATAAACTCTAAAAAACTATGTCTTTCCACGGTTTTAATATAATTGTATCAAAATTTTATATTTTTTTAAGATTTGATCAACTCTATGACTAAAATGGTAATGAATTCAAAACAAGTAATCCTATTATTTTATTTGGAACTAATAAGATTTTATAAAATCTAAAAAAATATGGGTTTCCACAGTTTCAATATTATGGTATCAATATTATATATATTTTTAATATTTCATCAACTCTATGAATAAAATGGTAATGAATTAAAAAAAAGTATATATGTTATGATGTTCTATGTTTATTACATGGTAGGTACAATTATAGTTTATAAAATGAATGTTTCAAAGTTCAATCAAATAGTTTTATCTAGCATAAAGAGTTATCTTAATTTTTTTCCATTTTAAACAACTCGACAACATGAATTATTATATAAATGAATTATTTATTCTATATGTAACTATTAATTATGTTTTATTATACCTATATAAAGGTGGAAATATAGGATAACAACATTCATATTAGTAGTTAAACTAACCATGTGATAAAAATGATTAAAATAAATGAATTCTAAGAATGAATTATTAAATATAAATAAAATTGTATAAAAAAATCCTTATTATAATTTTTAAGTTCTTATGATGATTAATTAGATTTAGGAGTTATAATTATAGAAGGAGAGAGAAAATAGGTTATGAATTTTTCATTATCACTTGGATGAAATTGACCCTTTTATTTGGCATCTCATCCTTGACGATTTAATAATTATATATGAATATAAACTTAATAACATAAAAATGTGTCTTAAAAAAGATTATTTTCGAAAATTTTAGAGTGAAAAATGAATTTTAGGAGTGATTTTTTAAAGGGAAGTGTAAGGGGTATTTGTAGGAATGAAAAGTGGCATTTTCTTGATTAAAAATGAAAAAACCATTATCATTAGTGTCAACATCATTCTTTAAAGATACACGTTAATAATTAGTAATCCACTATATTATGAAATGATATAATTAGGATATAAGTACTATATTGGATGGATCTTGGCTACAAATAATTACCATATTTTATCATATTTCACTGTTTTTATTACATTTTACTTTTTTCACTAAAATTACATATTTTACCCCTTACTCGATTTTTTGTGTCTTGATTCTAAAAATTAAACCAACTTCAATAAAATCAATATCTTAATACGATAAATTTAATTATTAAATAAAACTCATAATATATCAAAATTTAGGGTTCTAAAGTAATAAATAATTTATTTAATATTAAAAGGATTTATTGTTATTACATAAAGTACTATAAATATTTATTGGTTAATAATTATTTATTTATGTATGTTCAATATATTATTTGTAATAGTAATTATATATTTATAACTTCTACATGTTGGTTACTCAAAATGGTTTCATATTTTTCATAACAAATTGTTATATTCCCAAGAGTTATAAATGTAATGAAGATATACCAAATAACTATATAACCAATGAATATATGTTAAATGATCACATAATAGTCACTTTACCCACTCAAATTCTCAGAAATTCCCTCAAATTTATCACTAAAAATAAATATTTAATTTTACTACTTTATTACTTAAATCAAAATTTCTATCACATTACTAATAATTTTCCTTAAACCATGATTCTTATGGGTATGATTTTTATGGGAGACATAGAGCCACCATATTTATATTTTTTATTCATAATATTTTTTTATTTATTATATATTATTATTTAATTTTTTTTGAATATATACATTTTATTTGGAAATTAATTTTTATAAAGTAATATCATATTGTGTTTTTGATTGTTATTTTAGTAATGTTAGTAAAAAATTATAAGGAATATTTTTAAGTTGTATAACTGATAATTCAATTTAATGGAAAAATTAAAGACACAAGGTCATTATATTATTCCTATCATTAGAAATATTTACCTTGATATTTTAATTTTCACCCCTGGATGAGAAAAAGTGAGAGTATATTTGTTTCATTACTTCTTTTGGTACCCAATTCTTCTTGGCCAAGGATATTCGAAGGTTATTCCTTATATGAGAGGATATACTCAAGTTTTTCCACATATGAAATTATTTTAAGTGTGAAGTCTAGTATATACATCTTCAAAAGTGATTAATAAAATATGATATGAACTTGATAGAGGTTGTGTGGAAGATCCAATAAATAGACTATGGTTCTAACATGACCAAGATTTCCAAATTGTAAATCATATTTTGGTCTTAAATTATATTTATTTTTAAACCTCACAGCCCTATTCTTGGGAGATATTTGATGGAATTTGTTGGGGAAAAAATAAATGAAAGAACCATGAGGGGGGGGGGGGGTGATTCTAGGTACACAAAAAATAAAATTTTCTTTTATAAAGTCACATTTCACATATAAATGTTCTTCCCTTGTTAAAAGGAACTCATTTAGTCTCACTTTATACATATAGTGATCAAATAAAATGTCACCCCTCTCTTCTACTTCATAAAGTCACTATATCAAGGTCCCTCTATGCTAGTTCTGATTTGGATATGTGGTGAAATCAGCTATATGGTTCCAAATGGATATGAATATTTTTGTATATGTAAAATTTATCTACATGAGTAGGAAAACTATGTGATGAAAATTATCTACATGAATAAGACCTATATTAATTTGGCTAAATAAATTCAAATATGTAAAATTTGGCTACATGGTGATATGGAATTAGCTACATCTTTCTGTAGCCTAGTTTTACTATAGTTGGTGTAATTTTTGTGGAAATTAATGCTTCCATGGATGTATTAACTATTAGATTGATTCTTTACAATAGTAATTAATATAAAAAGCAACAAGTATCAAGGGAATAAATAAATACAATGATAATTTATTGCTCAGTAGTATTGAAAATTTATTTTCCAGAAGAGGACTCATGGAATTTAATTACAAGCCTGAATTTTATGGATATGATACTATAAAATTAATGATTGAGGTTTTGTATGAGTTTTTTATGTGTAAAAAACAATATATTATAAAATATAATAGAATATCTTACATTAAGAATGTACAACCCTCTGTCTCAAATCTCACTATGTGTACTACAATGTTTTACTTGAAAAATAAGACAAATATTCCCTATCTATAACATCATTATCATGATAAATATTTAATTCTTATAAAGGCTCTACTCAATTTATTTTTTTCTTATTATCATTTATTTTGGATCTCACATCTATTTTTTTAGTAGTATATTAAATTGTGTGCCTCATATATAAACTCTTTATTCATTATCTCTATTGTTGTGAAGGTTCTTGGTAAAATAACATTGAGGGGTTGTGTTTGTAAATTCATTTTAGAGGAAGATTAAAGATATATTATTATAATAAGTATCGATTGTTTTCATTCAGTTGTGAAGTCCATTGGAAAAAGATTTTTCGTCCTTGAAAAAATAATTACTTTAGTAAAAATCACTTGGCCCTTGGATTTGGGCAATGCTGGATTGGATTATGGGATTTCTATTCTATGAGTCACTACAAATATCTGGTGTATGATCTCTTCTTTTTGGTGATTTTATTTTCATTGTGTGAATTTTTTAAGAAAATATTATATGTAGTCATATATTTAAATGTAATGGTTTCTAAATCCAAAAAAATTCAGGGACTCAATACCCCTCACTTGAGTCTTTGTGCTGCCAGTCTCTAACTAGCAATTCATAGAAAAGGTATTGACTTTAGATTTATCAAATTTCAAAGGTTTAATTCTTAACATCACATTGAAAACAACTTCTATGATTTAAAATATAGAAGGCATTCCATTAACAAGATCTCCCTACTTTAAAGGTGAGAATTATGGTTTCCAAAAGGCATTAATGGTAATCTATTTGAATAACCTTGGTGTAAAGGTTTATCTTAAATCTTTGAAAGCTAATGAAATTAGGAATACCCAACCTAAAAAATGGGATATAGATATTAAAGTCATCTATGGTTTAAAATCCAAATTTATGAATGTTATAATATGTGGACTAGGTCCCGATAGTTTCAAACAAATTTCAAAATATCGAATAACTCATGAAATTTAGGCAACTATATTATTGTCATATGAAAGAACATTCATTGTGAGATATCTTAAATATAATATTACCAAGATTAAGTTTGATATTGTTATAATTATGGAGGAATAAAGCATCACATAACTAAATGGAATACTTACTAAGGTAGTAAATATTGTTGCTTATTTAGGAATACCCATTCCTGAACTAGATCAAGCATTGAAAATTCTCCAAATTCTACCACCTATATGGATTTGAGTCTTTTCTTCCATTCTGAAATCAACAGAGGTAATTTTTTTTTAAAATAAAATATATAATTTAAACTCTTATAGTGAAAAACACTAATATAGAAGCTAAAGACAAAGAAAATATAGTGGTTAAGAAAACAACATTTCATTTTAAGTATCAACTTCAAAATATGATATCAAAATAAAATAGATACAATTGGTTGAGTGATCCAATGAGGATAAATTAACTAGTTCTTCTTCTGAAAGTAAACTTGGACATTTTGAATGAAAGTTAAAAATGTTCTATAACAATTGAAGAGGTTTTAAGAAACCCTTTAATATGTACAAAGATAATGA
Source organism: Viscum album (assembly GCA_963277665.1). NCBI lineage: Eukaryota > Viridiplantae > Streptophyta > Magnoliopsida > Santalales > Viscaceae > Viscum > Viscum album. Next base: position 1,259,149,907 of record OY728128.1, read on the forward strand.
TGGAAATACTAAAGAAGTTATATGTTAAGAGTGAAAGATGCTTGGGAATATCAAGATACAATTCCATCTATTGTAAGACAACAAAAAAATATAAGAAAAATTATTTAAGGAAATTTAGCTATAAGAATAAATCTAATAAATTCATAAAAGAAACTTGGAGTGCTTCTAAAGATTCTAGAGATGATATATCATCATATTTATAATCTAAAATCCCAAATCAAAATCCAATATGTGATTTATGGAACATTAATTTAAGAAATATTATTTTTATACTTTTTCGCATAAATATAAAAAAAATATAATTTCTCTTATAAATTATTAAATTAATATTTTAACATTTTAAAAAAAATGTTTTATATATTAAAGAATAAAAAAATCCCTCAAAATGTCTTATAATGATTTTATAATTAAAAATTAGGGCCTAAATAAACAATGTTTATATTTGAAAATAATGCTAAAAAATTATTATATTTCCTTTGTTTTACGTGATAAAAAAATTAAAATCTTGAAAAAATATGTTCAAGACATTAAAGATATTGCAAGTATTTTCAGAAATAATAAAAAAAATACTTGAATCAAATTCTTAGAAATAATAAATATTACAAAAGAATATTTTGGAATAAGAAGACGCTGTAAAAAACCAAAGATTTATAAAAATAGTTTTATGTCTAATTCAAGAACAAAAACTTCTCCCAAGATACTTGTTTTCACTATGGATAATTAGGTCACTATAATAATAAATGTATTTTGAGAAACCCTCATTTCCATGGAATTAAAAATAGTTTTCTTTCAAAAAGGTTTTCAAAATTTAGGTTTAGATTTTTTTGGATAGCCCAAATTGATTTGTGTTATAAAGTCTTTTTTTCTCTAACATCATCAGGCCCATGAAAATATGGATACTAAGACAATTTTTTATTTGATTTGTCTTTATAGGTAATAATGTCTAATGATATCAATGATAAATGTTATATAGATAGTTTATTCTCAAGACAAATGAGTGGATGTCTCCCTAATTTCCACTCCATATCCAAAATATATGGAGGCTATGTCACATTTAGTGATAATGAAAAAGGTATGAATATGGATATTTGATCTATTGGTTATCTCATCTCAGTTCTTATCAATAAATTTCTTTAATTTGAAGGATTAAAGAAAAATATAATAAGTATTTTACAACATTACGATGAAGGTTATTTTGAATATTTTCTAAAAATGCCTATTTAGATCCTACACTTTTTACGAAATATTTGTCTTCAGATATTTTATTAGTTTAGATATATATTTATGATCTTTTTTTGGTTCAAAAAATAAAACACCATGTAATGAGTTTTTAAAACTGATGTTAAAATAATTTTAAGTGGGAATTATGGGTGAGTTAAATTGGTTTCAAAGTTTTCAGCCTTATTAGAAAGTCTTATAGAATGTGATAAAAACATACTATGCTTAGATAAATGTATTGAACTTGAATGTGGTAAAAAATATGCAACTCCTACAAGTTGTAATGTAACTATTTACTTAGATGTAGTTGAGAAACCAGTTGACAACAAGCTATATAGAGGAATAATAGAGAGTTTTTTGTATCTAACAATAAGTATACTAGAAATCACTTTATTAGTATGATTTTATGTTAGATTCTAAGATAATCCCGAGGATTATCATTTAACATATATAAAAATAATTTTAAGATATTTAAAAGGAACAATTTATTTTTCTTAGCATTTCAAAAAATTTATGATTTTAATTTGGATTTTAATTTGGATGCCGAGATATGAATAATAATTTAGGTACCCTACATTTTCATGGTAAATTCATGGAATCTTGGTCTAGTAAGAAACCACACTCTATTTCATTATCTACTGCTAAAGTAGAGTATATAACCGATGGTATTAGTTGTGCCCAAGTGCTGTGGATAAAACACGCCTTAATAGAATTTGTATTCAACTAAAAGAATATGCCAATAAAATATGATAACACCATTTCTATCATTTTAAATAATCTGATAAATAGTTTGAGAACTAAGTATATAGATTTAAGGAATTATTTATTTAGATATCAAGATTAAAAAGGTGATATTACTCTCGAGTTTATCTCTATTGAGAAATAGTTAGCTGGTATTTTAGCTAATACCCTTGAATGATAATTTTTTAATTTTATTAAAATAGAATCGGGGTTATTTTAATTTAAATAATTTCATTTATTTTATTTATTTGATTTTTTATGTATTATTTTATTAATGTTTTATAAAAATTAAAGAATTTATCATAGTTTATTTTATTTTTAAATTTTATTCTTATTTTACTTTATGTGTTTGTTAGAAAACAAACCATAACCCTTATTTATTTATTTTGTTATGTTATGTTACAATTGACCCTAAATCCTAAATTGGCTATGTAACACTTTTGAGGAATGGGTATGTGATATAAGATCCCAATCAACCCTCATTTATTATACTCAAAATACTTACCTTAATATATAAAAACTTTTTATTTTACTTTTTAAAATATCAAAAAGAATAAACCATAAATTTTAATAAAAAAATTCCATATATTTATCAAAAGTAAATATTTATTTATAAATTATATTTAGTCTATTAAAACATTCAAAAATAGAATAATAATTATTTATCTAAGGATAATAAAAATAACTGAAGATCCATAGTCACCTAACTAAATAATTCACCATTATCTACTCTTCATTCACCATTCATTCTTCATTCATAAATCTGATTCATTAGTTCTACATTCTTAATCCACCACATGATAAAGAAAAAGAATAAATATTTTTGAAAAATCTAATCATGTATAGAATATATTATTTCTTAGATGAATGAAAAATATAATGGTCAATATATCTTTTTATAGATATCATTTCCACCTCTACCATGAATTCACCAACCCCCATAACGATGAATTATGGTAAAATCCCACTATTAGAAATTTTAATTTACACCATTGAATATTCAAATTTATCCATTTAACTATATATTCCAACCTATAAAAACCTTATCCAATTCAACCCATTACACACATGATTAGATTCCATATATGATGATTAAAGAAATTACCTACCATAAAATGCATTTTTCCTCCTTAAAAAATAATATGGAATAACAAGAAACATATTTTAATTTATTAAAAATAATTTGATTAAACAACTAAATAAATTAATAAATAATCTCGTATTATTACTTTAAACCACCTATCTCCTATTATTTTATTTGGAACTAACAAGATTTTATAAACTCTAAAAAAATATGTGTTTCCACAGTTTCAATATTATTATATCAATATTTTATATATTTTTTAAGATTTAATCAACTCTATGACTAAAATTGTAATGAATTCAAAACAAGTAATCCTATTATTTTATTTGGAACTAATAAGATTTTATAAACTCTAAAAAAATATGGGTTTCCACAATTTCAATATTATGGTATCAATATTATATATATTTTTAATATTTAATCAACTCTATGAATAAAATGGTAATGAATTAAAAAAAAAGTATGTATTTTATGATGTTTTATGTTTATTACATGGTAGGTACAATTATAGTTTATAAAATTAATGTTTCAAAGTTCAATCAAATATTTTTATCTAGCATAAATAGTTATCTTAATTTTTTTTTCCATTTTAAACAACTCCACAACATGAATTATTATATAAATGAATTATTTATTCTCTATTTAACTAGTAATTATGTTTTATTATCCCTATATGAAGGTGGTAATATAGGATAACAACATTCATATTAGTAGTTAAACTAACCATGTGCTAAAAATGATTAAAATAAATGAATTCTAAGAATTAATTATTAAATATAAATAAAATTTTATAAAAAAATCCATATTATAATTTTTAAGTTCTTATGATGATTAATTAGATTTAGGAGTTATAATTATAGAAGGAGAGAGAAAATAGATTATGAAGTGGTCATTATCACTTGGATGAAATTGACCCTTTTATTTGGCATCTCATCCTTGATGATTTAACAATTATATATGAATATAAACTTAATAACATGAAAATGTGTCTTAAAAAAGAGTATTTTAGAAAATTTTAGAGTGAAAAATTAATTTTAGGAGTGATTTTTAAAGGGAAGTGTAAGGGGTATTTGTAGGAATGAAAAGTTGCATTTTCATGATTAAAAATGAAAAAACCATTATCATTAGGGTCTACTTCATTATTTAGGGATACACTTTAATAATTAGCAATATAATATATTATAAAATGATATAATTAGGATATAAGTACTATATTGGATGGATCTTGGCTACAAATAAATACCATATTTTATCATATTTCACTGTTTTTATTACATTTTACTTTTTTCACTAAAATTACATGTTTTACCCCTGACATGATTTTTTGTGTCTTGATTCTAAAAATTAAAAAAATTTCATTAAAATCAATATATTAATATGATAAATTTAATTATTAAATAGAAACTCATATTATATCAAAATTTAGGGTTCTAATGTAAGAAATAATTTATTTAATATTAAAAGGATTTATTATTATTATATAAAGTACTATAAATATTTATTGGTTAATAATTATTTATTTATGTATGTTAAATATATTATTTATAATAGTAATTATATATTTATAACTTCTACATGTTGGTTACTCAAAATGGCTTCATATTTTTCATAAAAAATTGTTATATTCCCAAGAGTTATAAATGTAATGACGATATACCAAATAACTATATAACCAATGAATATATGTTAAATGATCACATAATATTCACTTTACCCACTCAAATTCTCATAAATTCCCTCAAATTTATCACTAAAAATAAATATTTAATTTTACTACTTTATTTCTTAAATCAAGATTTCTATCACATTGCTTATAATTTTCCTTAAACCATTATTCTTATGGGTATGATTTTTATGGGAGACATAGAGCCACCATATTTCTATTTTTTATTCATAATATTTTTTTATTTATTATCTATTATTATTTAATTTATTTTTTTGAATATATACATTTTATTTGTAAATTAATTTTTATAAAGTAATATCATATTGTGTTTTTAGTTCTTATTTTAGTTATGTTAGTGAACAATTATAAGGAATATTTTTAAGTTTTATAAATGATAATTCAATTTAATGGAAAAATTAAAGACACAAGGTCATTATATTATTCCCATCATTAGAAATATTTAACTTGATATTTTAATTTTCACCCCTGGATGAGAAAAAGCGAGAGTATATTTGTTTCATTACTTCTTTTGGTACCCAATTTTTCTTGGCCTAAGATATTCAAAGGTTATTCCTTATATGAGAGGATATACTCATGTTTTTCCACATATGAAATTATTTTATGTGTGAAGTCTAGTATATACATCTTCAAAAGTGATTAATAAAATATGATATAAACTTGATAGAGGTTTTGTAGAAGATCCAATAAATAGACTATGGTTCTAACATGACCATGATTTCCAAATTTTAAATCATATTTTTATCCTAAATTATATTTATTTTTAAACCTCACAGCCCTATTCTTGGGAGATATTTGAGGGAATTTGTTGGGGCAAAAATAAATGGAGGAACCATGAGGGGGGGGGGGGGGGGTTATTCTAGGTACACAAAAAATAAAATTTTCTTTTATAAAGTCACATTACACATATAAATGTTATTCCCTTGTTAAAAGGAACTCATTTGGTCTCACTTTATACATACAATGATCACATATAATATCAAACACAAATGTAAGAAAGTAAAAAACTAGAATATAAGGGTTTTAAATGGTTTATAACTAATAGATAATCAATGGAACATGCACATGGGGATGGGTTAGTGTTCTAGAATCTACTCTCATAAACTATTCAATGGATATATTATTTTTAAATATGGTACCTCTAGGCCAAGGAGCTCTACCCATATAAGGTTTAGTATTAAATCCTTATTAATAAAAAGTCACCCCTCTCTTCTACTTCATGAACTGATTTGGTAATGGAAAAGTCAGTTTATATACATGATTGTATCATCAATAGTTTATATTCTTGAAGGTATGTTCGATGTTAGAATATGGGTTTGAAAATCTTTTCATATTCATATCTAGATTTGACCGGACATTGATATTTGGTTTTCTTCTCTTCCAATATTACAAGGCCTGATCAGATATTTTTCTTAATTAGTGAGGAAAACATTCTTCTTTAATATAAAAAAATAATACAATTTTTTTTATAAATGAATAATAATTAATTATTTGAATTATTCATAAAGATTTCCTTATTTAATAGAAATATATGTCTAGGGAATTCCTTCTTAATTTTCATCCCCTCTTCAGAAACTAAATATATCAACAGTGCACTTACTGCAAGAAGATTTTTGAATATCATATATGGATTTCCCAAAAATAAATTGTCAATAAGAAGTTTTTTATAAACTCTCCAAGCCATTAAGCCTTAATTTTATGACTGGGATCCATTTATTTTCCTTTTATCCTCCATTATTAACCCATATTTACATAATATTAAATTCAGTCAAAGACATCTAATTAATTTGAGAAGGTATCAAAATATGAATCCTATATCATATCATTTTTAAATTAAAATAAAATATTTAAGATTTTGTACACATATTTAGATCATTACATGATTCAATGAATTATGGTGTATTATAACTCATCATTATCTATTCTATAGTGTGATATATATAACTATTTCATAGTCATCAATCAATATCCAACTCCACAAAATCTGATAGAATCTCATTTAAAAAATTATTCAAAATTAGTGTATGATCTTCCATATCAATTTTATTATTAAATTAACCATGATGTGATATCATGTTTCATGGTGAAAATACCTACTTCATAATTAAATCAACATTTATACCTCTTTCCAAAAAATATGTCCTCAATGGTTCCACCTCTATGCCATGGAATATTTTTTATCAACATAAAAAGTTATGATGTGATATTTCTATTTAATCATGTTCCTCCAATCAACCATTTTTTAGGTATGAAAAAAATTATCCTTAATTTTATATATGGTTTGGATCATCCTATAATTTTCTCTTCACCATTATTTTTAATCTTTTGTAGCACACACTATAGTGTGATCACCTTTTTCATGGTAAAACACTTCCAAGTTATTATTTTTTTAATATTTAGTGGGTCAAGATGGTTAACCTCACTTAGGTTTGAACCATTGAAAATTATTCTTAATGAGATACCTTGTTGTGCGGTTTAACGCTCCCTGGATCAACACCCTTCTATCACTTCTAGATTATTTACATATAATGTATAATTAATTTAACATATCCTTTAGACTTATATATTATTACTACAAGATAAATTATATTAAAAAATATCAGGGATGACTAATAGAACCTAAATAAAAATATTATTATAATTTAAAAATAAAATCATTATTTTTTACGGTTCTAAAAAGTTTATATTAAGTATTATTAATATACCAAATTTGATTTCTAAAATTATTGAAATAATCAAACACGAATTTGCATAAAATATAATGAAAACATTAATGGAATGAGTTAAGATATTTATAAATAAATATATGTTATCTATTATAGTATGTTAAATTATATAAAAATTATCAACATTGGGAGAAAAATGAGGAAAAAAACTAATACTATGAAACATGTTCAAAACGATCAATATTACTCACACTCGATATTGGAAATAGATATTAACCTACTAATACACAGGTTGAGAATAATTATAAATGAATTTTATATATGGTTATAGATATAAAAAGTACTATAAAATATGTGATTTAGACAATTATTTTTATTATATAGTAGATTCAAACTCTTTAGTGGATGTCAGAAATCAAGGTAAGGGTTTGTACAAACTCAATTTTCTTTCATGGAGTTAAAAAATTTCTTATTGAAATAATTTATTTCATGTTTTATTTATTACACCTTATGAATATTTTGTATTTTGTTCCTCCATATCTTTAGTGGTTCTATAATTATCCCTTATAACATCATTATCAAATAATTTTTACCTCAATGATTTTGTTTTTTAACTACTAATTCTATTTGAACATATACATAGTAATTTAAATTTTTATGATCTAAAGTACCCTTAAAATGTTATAATTTTTTAAAAGCGTTCTTAAAGTGTTTATATTTATTTTACTTTATTCCATTAAAATATTAAATTCATGGAAGTTTATTAAAAATATTACTATGTCTGGATAATTTGATATGTTAGTTATTTGACTACATAGAGATATAGGTATGTTGAACAATCAACAATGTCAACCGACTACATGAAGGAAAAATCTATATAGATAAATGGATATAAAAAAAAAGCTATATAGACATTTTCTATGCTGATGAATCACCTATATATCCATTCAACTACATAGATAAATTTATAAGGTGAATTAGTTACATGAAGTAATCAGATTTCTTATTTAGATATGTGGTGAAATCAGCTATATGGTTCCAAATGGATATGAATTTTTTTGGATATGTCAAATTTATCTACATGAGTAGGAAAACTGTGTGAAGAAAATTATCTACATGAAGAAGACCTATATTAATTTGGATAAATAAATTCAAATATGTAAAATTTGACTACATTGTGATATAGAATTAGCTACATCTTTCTGTAACCTAGTTTTTACTATAGTTGGTGTAATTTTTGTGGAAATTAATGCTTCCATGGATGTATTAACTATTATATTGATTTTTTATAATAGTAATTAATATAAAAAGCAAAGAGTATCAAGGGAATAAATAAATACAATGATAATTTATTGCTCAGTAGTATTGAAAATTTATTTTCCAGAAGAGGACTCATGGAATTTAATTACAAGCCTGAATCTTATGGATATGATACAATAAAATTAATGATAGATGTTTTGTATGAGTTTTTTATATGTAAAAAACAATATATTATAAAATATAATAGAATATCTTACATTAAGAATGTACAACCCTCTGTCTCAAATCTCACTATGTGTACTACAATGTTTTACTTGAAAAATAAGACGAATATTCCATATCTATAGCATCATTATCATGATCAATATTTAATTATTCTAAAGGCTCTACTCAATTTATTTTTTCTTATTATCATTTATTTTGGATATCACCTCTATTTTGTTAGTAGTATATTAAATTGTGTGCCTCATATATAAACGCATTATTCATTATCTCTATTGTTGTGAAGGTTCTTGGTAAAATAACATTGAGGGGTTGTGTTTGTAAATTCATTTTAGAGGAAGATTAAAGATCTTTTATTATAATAATTATCGATTGTTTTCACTCAGTTGTGAAGTCCATTGGAAAAAGATTTGTAGTCCTTGAAAAAATAATTACTTTAGTAAAAATCCCTTGGCCCTTGGATTTGGACAATGCTGGAGTGGATTATGGGATATCTATTCCATGTGTCACTATAAATATCTGGTGTATTATCTATTATTTTTGGTGATTTTATTTTCATTGTGTGAATTCTTTAAGAAAATATTATATGTATTCATAAATTTAAATATAATGATTTCTAAATCCAAATTTTTTTTGGGACTCAATCCCCCTCACTTGAGTCTTTGTGCTGCTAGTCTCTGACTAACAATTCATAGAAAAGGTATTGACTTTAGATTTATCAAATTTCAAAGGTTGAATTCTTAACATCACATTAAAAACAACTTCTATGATTGAAAATATAGAAGGCATGTCATTAACAAGGTCTCACTACTTTAAAGGTGAGAAATATGGTTTCCAAAAGGCATTAATGATAATCTATTTGAATAACCTTTGTGTAAAGGTTTATCTTAAATCTTTGAAAGATAATGAAATTAGGAATACCCAACCTAAAAAATTGGATATATATATTAAATTCATCTATGGTTTAAAATCCAAATTTATGAATGCTATAATATGTGGACTAGGTCCCGATAGTTTCCAACAAATATCAAAATATAGAATAACTCATGAAATTTAGGCAACTATATTAGTGTCATATGAAGGAACATTCATTGTGATATATCTTCAATATAATATTACAAAGATTAATTTTGATATTGTTATAATTATAGAGGAATAAAGCATCATGAAACTAAATGGAATACTTACTAAGGTAGTAAAAATTGTTTCTTATTTAGGAATACCCATTCCTGAACTAGATCAAGCATTGAAAATTCTCAAAATTCTACCACCTATATGGATTTGATTCTTTTCTTTCATTATGAAATCAACAGAGGTAAATTTTTTTAAAATAAAATATATAATTGAAACTCTTATAGTGAAAACAACTAATATAGAAGCTAAAGATAAAGAAAATAGAGTGGTTAAGAAAACAAAATTTCTTTGTAAGTATCAACTTCAAAATATGATATCAAAAGAAAAGAGATACAATTGGATGAGTGGTCCAATGAAGATAAATTAACTAGTTCTTCTTCTGAAAGTAAACTTCGACATTTTGAATGAAAGTTAAAAATGTTCTATAACAATTGAAGAGGTTTTAAGAAACCATTTAATATGTACAAAGATAATTATGGAAATAATAAAGAAGTTATATGCTAAGAGTGAAAGAATCTTGGGAATATCAAGATATAATTCCATCTATTGTAAGGCAAAAAAATAAGAAAAATTATTTAAGGAAAGTTAGCTATAAGAATAAATCTAATAAATTCATAAAAGAAACTTGGAGTGCTTCGGAAGATTCTAGAGATGATATATCTTCATATTTATAATCTAAAATCCCAAATCAAAATCCAATATGTGATTTATGGAACATTAATTTAAGAAACATTATTTTTATAATTTTGCCCATAAATCTAAATAAGAAAATATAAATTCTCTTATAAATTATTAAATTAATATTTTAACATTAAAAAAAAATGTTTTAAATATTAAAGAATAAAAAAATCCCTCAAAATGTCTTATAATGATTTTATAATTAAAAATGAGGGCCTAAATAAACAATGTTTATATTTGAAAATAAAGCTAAAAAATTAATATATTTCCTTTGTTTTACATGATAAAAAAATTAAAATCTTGAAAAAATAATTTCAATACATTAAAGATATTGAAAGTATTTTCAGAAATAATAAAAATTAATTGAATCAAATTATTAGAAATAATAAAGATTACAAAAGAATACTTTGGAATAAGAAGACGCTGTAAAAAACCAAAGATTTAAAAAAATAATTTTGTGTCTAATTCAAGAACAAAAAATTCTCCAAAGTTACGTGTTTTCACTATGGATAATTAGTTCACTATAATAATAATTGTATTTTTAAAAACCCTCATTTCCTTGGAATTAAAAATAGTTTTCTTTCAAAAAGTTTTTCAAAATTTAGTTTTAGATTTTTCTGGATAGCCCAAACTGATTTGTATTCTAAAGTCTTTTTTCTCTAACATCATTAGGGCCATGAAAATATGGATACTAAGACAATTTTTTATTTTATTTGTCTTTATAGGGAACAATGTCTAAGGATATCAATGATAAATGTTATATAGATAGTTTATTCTCAAGACAGATGAGTGAATGTCTCCCTAATTTCCATTCCATATCCAAAATTTATGGAGGCTATGTCACATTTAGTGATAATGAAAAGGTATGAATATGGCTATTTGATCTATTGGTTATCTCATCTCAGTTCTTATCTATAAATTTCTTTATTTTCAAGGATCAAAGAAAAATATAATAAGTATTTTACAACATTACGATGAAGGTTATTTTGAATATTTTTCTAAAAATGCCTATTTAGATCCTACACTTTTTACGAAATCTTTGTCTTCAGATATTTTATTAGTTTAGATATATATTTATGATCTTTTTTTGGTTCAAAAAATAAAACACCATGTAATGAGTTTTTAAAACTGATGTAAAACGAATTTGAAGTTGGAATTATGGGTGAGCTAAATTGGTTTCAAAGTTTTCAACCTTATTAGAAAGTCTTATAGAATGTGATAAAAACATACTATGCTTAGATAAAAGTATTGAACATGAATGTGGTAAAAAATATGCAACTCCTACAAGTTTTAATGTAACTATTTACTTAGATATAGTTGAGAAACTAGTTTACAATAAGCTATATAGAGGAATAATTGAGAGTTTTTTGTATCTAACAATAAGTATACTAGAAATCACGTTATTAGTATGATTTTGTGTAAGATTCTAAGATAATCCCGAGGATTATCATTTAAAATCTACAAAAATAATTTTAAGGTATTTAAAAGGAACAATTTATTTTTCTTACCATTTCAAAAAATTTATGATTTTAATTTGGATTTTAATTTGGATGCCGAAATCGGTGGATATATAATAGATATGAATAATAATTTAGGTACCTTAAATTTTCATGGTAAATTCATGGAATCTTGGTCTAGTAAGAACCCACACTCTATTTCATTATCTACTTCTAAAGTAGAGTATATAACCGATGGTAGTAGTTATGCCCAAGTGCTGTGGATAAAACACACCTTAATAGAATTTGGATTCAACTAAAAGAATATGCCAAAAAAATATGATAACACCATTTCTATAATTTTAAATAATCTGATAAATAATTTGAGAACTAAGTATATATATTTAAGGAATTATTTATTTAGATATCAGGATTAAAAATGTGATATTACTCTCGAGTTTATCTCTATTGAGAAATAGTTAGCTGATATTTTCGCTAATACCCTTGCATGATAATTTTTTAATTTTATTAAAATAGAATCAGAGTTATTTTAATTTAAATAATTTCATTTATCTTATTTCTTTGAATTTTTTTATGTATTATTTTATTAATGTTTTATAAAAATTAAAGAATTTATCTTAGTTTATTTTATTTGTAAATTTTATTCTTATTGTACTTGATGTGTTTGTTAGAAAACAAACCAGAACCCTTATTTATTTATTTATTTTGTTATCTTATGTTACAATTGACCCTAAATCCTAAATTGGCTATGTAACCCTTTTGAGGACTGAGTATGCGATATAAGAGCCCTATCAACCCTAATTTATTTGCCTTTTCACCTATGTAATTTCTCTTAAAATCTAAACCATCACTCTTTTCCCTCTTATATCTATCTCGATCCTCTGTCAACCTTGTACCATCCTTTTTCCATAGGAAATTAAAATAGTGGATATGATGAAAATTTCAGTTCTTCTAAGAAAGCTATGTTGGTGGGTGTGTTGTAGAAGGAACTGGATAAAAAATCCATCAATATGGGTTGGTTTAAGAATAAAGAGACGATGCTAAAGAAAGTATTTTAGTTTTATGGTTGGGATTTTATTTTTAATGAATGTAAGTTAGGTTTTCTATTTGATAAAGAAGTGAATGAGCTCATGATGAAAGAAGCGATCCAGTTAAATTAAATAGAGGATGTGTTTTCATAGAATATCAAGGGAAGATAAATTCACATTTGTTTAGTAAAAATAACTAAAATATATTGTTATAACCATGAGGGGATTTTAGCTTTATCCAAACTCTAGATGATTTGAGTATAGTGGGACCAACTGAGGTTTTCAAGTTCATGTTCAGAACATCTTCTCTTGAGAAGAATGATGTAAATTATTTGATTGATGAATGAAAAGTTTTATGTATGTTTATTTAGATTATGATTTCCTAAAGATATGTTGCAATGGAAAAGGTTTTATTTCATGACATATGACTCCAAGATGTCTTGATTGACAAGGTTACGATGAATCTTACATGGTATATGATGTAGTTTATGCATCTTTGATGTAATATAAAAGGGAAACTAAATTATTACCCTTATGGTTGGCTTATCTCCCTATAGTTAAAGAATAAAAAATTGGATTCAATGAGGGAGAGACTGTAAACTACCAAACAGGTAATATGCATTTAAAATTTCTTTTGAAGACAAATGAATACTATGTAGAAACTAGTTCAAACTATTTAAGAACTTTTTTTTATAGGATGGTGTTTCTTAGGGGGAGCCATACCAAACCTCACTGCCTAGGGATACAACACTAGTTGAGAAAGTTCCTACTAGGTAGGTGTAAGAGATAGTAGTCACCAGACCAGAGCCTTAGTTTCCAGGGATTAGGCCTATTGTGGAAGATCCAATATAAATCCAAGAAACAAAATTTGGTGGATACGCTTGATCTATTCAGGTTGTTGAACCAACTACTGATATATATTATAGGGCTCATGAACAAAATCTAGTTGAAACTATTCCAAGTTTGTCAAATAATGAAGGAAGATAAGAATATGATGTTGAAATTTAGAATATTGATCCAATTATTCATAGATCACATGCTTTAAGAGATGGAGATGTAGATGTAGTTTTAGACGAAGTTGGAGTTCTTTTTTATTCTCAATAGGTTGTTATTCCTTGTGTGACTGAGTATTCACCTTCATTTAGTAAGAGTTATAAACATTCAACTATTAATATTTATTCCTCTACCATTATAATTTTATTTATAATCTATAGGGAGATTATGATTGGTTTAAAAGATATCTGATACCCTCTAAGTATGAGATTATAAAACTCAAGGAATGTTCTATTTCGAAAGTATATTTTGATAATCTAATTGGGATTTTAGAAACTCAGATAGAATTTATCAAAATTATTCAACCAGTGCCTCCTATGTAATAAATTACATCTAAAGTGAATGTTATATGTTTTTAAGGCATAAAATCTCAAGTATATGTACTTAGAGAAGTTTTTTCTACTAAGTCTAAAGTAAATGATCTAGGTTTTCTAGTAGTATCTCAAAGGGAGATTATTTAAAATCTTCAATAGGACACAATTGATGAGATCCAATGTTTCAAGTCTTAAATTATGGAGATCTGGCATACTTTGAAGTGTATATTGGTAAGTCATTTTGAGTTCCTTAAGAGGTTTCAATTAAATACCACATCCACATTTACACTATAGTGATTCTTGAAATCCAAAATTATATTTTTTAGATTATTTCTAAGTTGAATTTTGTGTCCTCTTAGATTTAATCTCATTAGTGTGATATGTTCACTCTATTCTAAGAAGGATTTATAGAAAGATATTTTTGGTGATTTCAAAGTCACCTGAGTAGCTATTATAATGTTTAGTGTTTAAATGAACATGTCTTTAAATGATATGGACAAATATCTTGAATAATCTATTAGTGGAATGAACAAAGAAATATTTTCAGTATCTCAATATATTCATGGGATGATATCTGTGTTAGTTTTTCTAGTGACTAAAGATCATCAATGATTTATAAAATCTCTTGTAAAGATCTATGAGGAAGTTGAAGGCTCATGTTATGAATTTTCAGAAGAGGATTCTAGTTCCCTAGAGTTTGAGGAAACACCAGTAGTTACAATTGTTATTACAGGGGAAGATTTTTTTTTCAGAATCCCCTTAGGATTATTCATTCATTACAGCTTGTTTCTACTTCCACTACTAATGTTTCACTAATTGCACATGAGACTGATATTACTACAACAAGTTCTCTAGTGTCTCAGCCTCCTTAAAATGTTTTTTAGTAGGAAGATCAAGATTTAGAAGAACAATGTAAATAATGTTTCAATCTATATGTTTAGAAGTACATGTAGACATGACTCTAAAGAAGTTTTACATCATCTATCCCACTGCTTCATCTAGTTCTATGCCTCCTCCCTTGTTCATCACTTCTCAGTTATTTCCTCTGGATATCTTGAATCCTATAAAGGAATTATCAAAAATGTCCTTTACACTAATTCCCAAATTAATATATATGTGTCTTCTTATATTAATGATTTATGAAATTTAGATATCATCAGACAGATTTATATGTGCGTCGATTCCATATTTTTCCTCTAAGGAATAAAAAATCAAAGAATAGTTCCTCCTGATAGCTTTAGATGTACCATAAAAGGAATAAAATCTATTTTTCATCTATTGAAAATTTATAGGAATGATAATTTTTTTTAATGCTACCTTTGATACTAAAAGATCTAAGAAAAAAATATGCACCATAAATCCTTCCAAATATGCATTACTTTATAGCTACATGATATTATGATTTTAGTTTTACTTCACACAATCTTGAAGGATTTATAGAACACCTTATTAGGATCTAAGTGATAAATGAATAATTGGATCTCAAACTCATTGTACTATTAATATTGGAAAATTAGTATTTCTACTAGTAATGGACCATCTTAATACCTCTCAGACCTCTCCAATTTTAATACCACTTCCACCCAAACCACTTACTCAGTTTGACTACATTCATAATCTTCGGTTTTATTAATAGTGTTTTGTGTATATAATGTTGCATGAGTTAAGTAAATGTAATTGTTTTGAAAATATTTCCATTTAATTAAATACTTACATATTATTTTATTATGCCTTTATTATTGATTGATTTCATTTAATGTTATAATTCATTGTTTCTTTTCTAAAATGTGATATAACTGTTGTAATGAATTCTATTCCTACCATAATTTAGATTTTGTTTCAGCTCTATAAATAATTAATTATTTACTCCAAGTGTTAAATAAAATGTTTTTAATCTCCATTCCCTTTATTTTTATTTAAACAAAAAAAGGAAAAGTATTCTTGTTAGGATAAGTTTTCTCAAGGTGGATAAGTCCTCTAAAGTGAGAGTAGAGCTTAATTAAGGGGGTTATGAAAAGGATAAATACAAAATTTAAAAAGGTAGAGATTATTGAGATACTAATGTTGTTCTAACATATCCCATTTAATTTGGGTTTTGATGATATCAGATAGAATTCGTATGTTACTGATGTTTTTGAAGAATATTCTTGAGGTTTTTATCCTTATTTTAGTTTATTATGTTGGAATCTATTATTTTTGGAAGTTTTCTGAAAATATACCTATGTGTTGATAATAAAATACATGAGGTATTAAATTATATAGGGAATGACTATGCTGTGAAATAAACTATGTAAATTTGATATGTAAATGAAACACCCACATGGATAAATAGTGACATCATAAAATTGCCTATGTGAAAATTTCCTACATCAATGAATTGCCTACATGATCATTTAGATATAAAGATAAAATGGATATTTCAATTAATTATATATATTAATTGGATACATAACTATTATTTATAGTGAAATGTTAATGTGGTTCTAAATGGGAATATAATTCTTTCATCTACATTTAATTTGGTTATGTGAGTAAGAATCCTATATAAAGAAAATAAGTTTCATAAATATGTTATATGAAAACTGGTCTCCGTGAACTCAAATATGTGAAATTAGACTATATGGTGATCTAAAATCAACTAAATAATTCTATAAACTTTTATTTATTACAGGTGGTATACTTTTAGTGGAAAATAATGCTATTGTGTATGCATCAACTATTAGATTTACTCTTTTTGGTAAAAATGAATTTAAAATTTTCAAGTACTAAGATGAGAAATAATTAGATGAATAATTTAATGGTTAATACTATTATCGAGGTATTTTTGATAAAAGGTCTTATGGAATTTATTTCCATAATTTGATTTTATGTTTCTGATGCTATGAAATTAAATATAGATGTTTTTCATGAGTTTTATGTATGTGTAAATTTATAGAATATTCAAAAGGAAAAAAATATTGTACCAATAACTTATAACCCTATTTCTCTCTTGAAGCACTATATGTGTGCTACATTGTTTTACATTAAAAAAGAATAAGATTAAAGATCTACATTAGTACTATAATTATTGATATTTATTTCTTCTAAACACTCTCCTTGATGTATTTTGTATTATTTTCATCTCCCCTAGATATATCTTTTCTTCTATTAGTTGTATCTTATAACTTTTATCATCGTATATAAACTCTATATTTACTCTCTCTCTCTTACTGTGAAGGTTCCTGATAAAATAACCTTGAAGTAAAATGTTTGTAAAGCCTTATTAGATCCCGATCGAATGATATTGTTATTATAAAAAATATCAAATACCTACACTTCATCATGTATTCCATGGAAAAATTAATGTAAGTATCTAAAAAAGGTATGGTTTAGTTAAAATAACCAAGATGTTGGAGTTGATCATTAGTGGAGTGGAAAATGTGATTTTGGTTCCATGAATCGATATAAATCTATTGTGTCTGGCCTCTTTTCCTTGTGATTTTTTTCTATGCAAGAATTAAGAAAAGATAAGAGGTAATAATATATTTAAGGATATCAGTTTCTAAGTCAATAAAATTTCAAGAACTCAATTCACTACCCTATCGAGTCTTAGTGAATTCAGTCATTAACCAATATATATTACGTGAAAGGGGTTTCTTAGTCTTAATTTCTTTTTCTTGAGACATTCTTGTTATTTTTAACTAATTTAATTTTATATGTATGATATAGAACCTATTTTTATATTATATCATAAATTATATTTCATGGTATTTGAAGTTTAGTTTCTTGCTCTTTATCTTCAAAAGGTTTTGATTTAACTGATACTCAAGCTATAAGGGAATCATGTTTGGAAATTTAACCCCTTAAGAAATATTTCTTATTATACACCTTGTCTTATTTATAATGGTGTACATATTGAAAAATTGATATTATATATCATGATTCTATTATATTTCATGATTTCCAGTGTTTTATTTTGAGTTCTTTCTCTTATAGGGTCTTGACTGAAAAATTATAAAATGTATAAGGGATTTATTTTTCTCAAATTTAAGTTAATTTAGACATGTTTATGTTATATACCATGTTTTAAATTAAATAATTTAATTATTACCCCTTCAATACTTTATATCATGATTATATCATTATTCATGGTATTTAATTCTCCATTTGAAATTATATTCTTAAAGGGGATTTGGAATTGAATTTTTCAAAATCTATAAGTGATTTTCATAACTCAATTTCATTTCATTGAGTTATAATGTCTCATATTGAACAATTTTATTCCAATAAGGTCTTATTATATTCTAATATTTTATTTCTGGGATTACCATCTAAATCCCCATATAATTTTTATTTGGGAGATTAAACTCATGGAAATCCACAACTTCCCTTGTCTTTCCAAACCATCCTTCGTTACATGCATGATTTTGGTTTTAGTTCATTTCCTTTATGATCAATCAATATTTAATTTCTTTAATTGAAGGTAACTTACCTAGATTTCAAACATTGATTGATTAGGTAAATTATTGAATTAACCACATACCCATTACTCTATATGATGATATTTTGAGCGATTCTTATGTATAAATATTTTCAACTTATTGATTGAGGAAATATTAAAAATATATGTACTTTTTATTTCAATTTGGATACTTATCGAAACCAAGGAATGTTTATTATGTACTGTTTAACAATACACATTGTTTATATGGATGACTGTGTCAATGTCATCTAATTTAATTACTAAGAAAGTAATGATGTTGCATATGATTATATCAAAATATAGATGTTTATTGATTCCTAAGGAAAGTTGACAATTAATTGTATATATATTAATACCATTTATATGGAGAATGAACTGTAAATAATGAAGTAATTGTTGGGGACTAGTCTAATATATACCCTTAATTCAACAATATGATTCATTTGAAAAACTAGCTTAAGAATTTTGGTTAATGCCTACACAAAACAAAATATTTTCTAGACACAAGGCCTTGATGTAAGACCATAATGTCTTAGCTTAAGGAATGAAATTAATTGTTTGAAAATATGTATTTTATTACTAAGGAAACATTTATTATTATACATGTGATATTTTTATTAACATTGTTATCCATTGGTATATTAAACATTCAGTGTCATTATATAATGTAAATTTTTTATTATCTATTCCTTCCATATTATTTATGCTTATCTTATGATCAATTATGATCTTTGATTATGACCACTTATGTTTACCATTACTATGAATTTCATTTCACCCTTCTTATGTTTCCAATTAATTTGGTTATGAAGAAAAGTATTACACATGATATGTCTAACAAAACCAATTTTCTTGGTGAATTTATGGGAGACGTTGAAGGCTTATTTTTGATTAATTAGTTTCTTATATAGTGAAAAAATCATATCTGATGAGAAATACATGATATTTTTTCGTTAAATTGTTTTCATAACTTCTTAGAAAAATAAAAATAAAATATCTTTTAAATGTATGTGACACAATATGTTTTGGTTATATTGTAACTATTAATGCTTAAAACTTAGTCACTTCAGTTCATTTCTAAGATAGTATGTAAAAATGATATTTATGAGAACTGAATTCAGGAGTGCAGTTTCACAACATCACACAAGAGATGGGAAACTGTTTTTTGGGAGATAACTTTAGTTATTGAGAGCTTGTATCAAGACCTAATTGGGAGGTTACAACGATATTAAATTTTGATAATGAAATTTAATGAGGCTATAGATCAAGATATTCATAATATAATTTGTATTGTATACTCACAATGATTTATAATGGAAAATCTAGGTCTTAGAACTCAACTTGAACATGATAAGGATTTTTATATCACATTTAGGCCAAACCATGTAAATCTTTCTATGTTGTACAATTATTTACAATAATATTTTTTAAATCTAAGATATATAAATATGATAAAATTAAGACCCATATTGATAAAAAAGGGTTTAATAAAAAATAACATTTTATAAAAAAGAATCATAGATTAACCCCTCCACCTCTTAGTGATCGAGACTAAACTTAGGAACTTACAGTGGTATTAGAGAAAACCATGTTACCCTTTGAAAGATCTAACCACTTTCTAAGAGTAATCGTATAGAGTTTCAATCCTTCCATTAGTATAGGTGTACCTATTTTTTATGGAAATAATTTTCATGGTTGTAAAAACCCAATGCTTCTATATTTTTTGACAAAAGATATTATAGGGAGTGATGGTGTATTAATAGAATTTATTACACTTAGAAGATATTATGCAATGATATATGATGAGAAGAAAATCTATAAATTTTTGTGAAAGATATGAATTATATCCTGCCATCCTTGTCATATAAAGTATACACTAGGGTTATGGAACTAAGTAGCCAATGATATATAGGAAAATCATGAGAATATAATTGAAGGAAGTGTAATGATAAACAAATCCCAATTTAAAATATTTAGTAATAATTTTAAATACATTAATATGGAAAATTATGAGGATATATATGAATATTTTACCGTGGTTAATATGTGTCAACAACATCAGAGGATTTAGAGATAATTTGAAAGATTAAACTATTTTAATGAAGCTAAAAGGAATTTCCATAATATATTAAGCATAAATATAAAAATTCTTGGATAAAATATGAGAACTATTCCTTGATGAATTACTCAATAACCTTATTATATATGAAATTAATAAATAAATTGTATTAACAAATAAAGTAAAAGAGGAGATGACATTCAAACCTAAGAAATAACATATGCTCAATGAAAAGAAATTTTAATTTTATTCAGATTTAGGAAATGATGATGAAAGAAGTAATGATCATTAGATATTCATGATTATAGCAAGTCAATAATCTAATACACATATATTACATTATTTTTATGAACTTTCATTACATTACACTAACACATGTATGAGTATCATAAAGGTACAATGTCTTTTGAAAATTGGGAACCTAAAAAACTAGGTGAACAAATTCATCTCCCACTAAGTTTTTTCATAACTAGAACCATTATTTGAGAAATCAAACATAATAAATTTATTAATAACTTAGGGAAAATAAAAATAAGAAATGGCGAGATAAAATTCTTAGTAAGAAAAAACAGGGGTGATACGTAAAGATAACACGAGTATAAGAGTATGAGAACAAGAGTATATCATTTGAAAACCATACCCTATATATCAAAGATTATAATCTTGGGCCCTGGTAAAAAGGGATATTGTTAACAATAATTCAATCATAAGAGAATAAAATAATAAAATCCATGATATCATAAAAACTGGCATATGACATGTAATTTTGGCATACACATAAGCATAGAAAGTCAGTTCCATAGTAGTTTGAGGCTCATTGGTGAGTCTAACATAGTTGAATAGATTCTATCCAAAAACTATCATAGTGGTGAAGTTTAAATCCCAAGAATATCATAGTGAAAATATTATCTTAATAAACTGGATTCACTCACCATTCCAGCCCTATTTATCTCAAGAGATATCAATATTTACCCAATGTATTAAAGGGATATATATCACACTTATCAAATATTAAAAATCATATATAAGTGTGCCAAAAAATTATAAAAAAATAATCATATAAGAACCCATGAAAAGAAATGGGTTTCATAATGATTTCACCATAACATAACCTATGGAAAAGAAATGGGTTTCATAACCATTTAGTCATTTCATCAAATCCTAACCTAGAAAAAAATAAGCAGGTTTATGAAGAATATTATCATTGTATAAACCATGGAAGATAAATCAGTTTCCCAAAAATATTGTCATAATAAACATAAACCATACATAGAAAGAATAAAGATAGTATCATCAGATCAAATCCCCAATAAATATAACATAACATCAAAGTATTTTATCTTATATGGAAAATTATTTTGAAATAAAAATCACTTGGAATGTTTCTTAAGGAAAATATATTTTATTTGGAATTAATTTTTTTTTAAAAAACAAAAAAATATTTTGGGAATAATTTTATTTTAAAACCAATGTAAATATATATAAATGAATATTTAAATAAATAATATTATGAATTTAGGTAAATTCCATTCATTTCATACACATTTAAAAGAATCTCCTTTTACATTTTTGGTACAATCCAAACACGCATGGTTTGGAAAACGACAGGGAGATTCTATTCAGTTTTTTTGGTATAAAGTCAATAATGGGTAAAAATATCTTTAACAAATAATTTGGATAATGTAAAAAAAATTTTGAAACCATTTTTAGGAAACCTGTTTTTGGAAGAAAATGTTTTTTCTGATCGAAGAGGGAAATATAGATGATTTTTCTCAAAAAAATATTTTTGTCTCTTGAGGAAATAAAGAGGGGAAAATGAAGGGGAAAAATTTATTCTCATAAAATAATCATAGGATAATAATATTAATGACCTTATAGAGATATATATCATAATATTTTATCATTGGAATCATAATCATAAACAATTTTGATATAAGATGAGATTGTATTATAACATCATTACCACTTTGGTATCTTTTGAATATTAAGTATCATTATATATTGACATAAAATAAAAAATTAACTATAATGAAATAAATATATTAATGAAATAACATTTGAAATTTCGACTATATAACACTCATAAAAGAATATATGTGCATAACATAACATATGTCTCGAAGAAGGAAAATTTGGACAAAAAATGCAAACCTAAATCTTGACTTCCTTAGTACATGCACAAGACTACTATAAAATAAATATAAGTTTATTATAAATAAAATAAATAAACATATTTATATATATAATACCATATATTATTTAACTATGATATTTTATTTAATTTTTATTAACAATTCCATGTTAAGTCACATCTCAGGAAATAATTACATTTTTTATGTTTGTTTTGATTTGTTATTTTTGGTCCTATTACTTTATTCATGGTTAAATAATCCCTATAATGTCAACCATTATATTAATATCATATATATTTATTATATATTTATTTATATTAATTCATAAAATTTACATATTGAAAATGAAATCCACCTTCCATAGAGAAGGTATACCGTACGTACACATGAACACTATTTCCATTTCCTTGATGGATTAAAAGAAAGAAAGAAAAATAATATATTACCATTAAAGAATATTTTTTATTTCAAATATTTAATATTTATAATATATTCAAATTAAACCCACCTTTATTAATTTCCATGTAATGCGTGAACAAATCACATCATTTAGTGAGGTTGTAGTCTGCTGTACACACGAGCGACGATATCGTATTCCAACAGAATAAAAATTAAGAATATATATGAGGTATAATAAATAAAATACTATAATAATATAATAAATATAAAAAATAAACATTTATTACATAATTATATCCAACCATGAGAGATAGTGATGGAAAATGAATTACATCAGTTCACGAGGTGGTAGTCCTCTGTACAAACAAATGATGATTTCACATCCTATTTGATGAAATTAGAGATGGATATAGGTTATTTCATTGAAATAATAAAAAATTAGAATATTTTATATAAATTTTTTATTATATTATAATAATTGAATAATATTTGAATAATTTATAAATTAAGTAAAGAAATGCACATTTAAAATATTTAACTCTTTTTTTAACAACCTCTTTAGATTTAAACTAAATACATGTTAGATTATCTTTATAATCTCAAAAAATAATATAAGATATAAAAAGATATGTAATTATTTTATTTGGGTAGGTATTTTCTGAAAAACGTTTTTTGGATATGTGAAGAGTAGATGATGTAGGGTGACTATATATAAGTGAGGTGAGTGGCACACTTGTAATTATTGAAAAAGAAATAGTGTAGACACATTTTTAGCATTCCAAAAGGATAAAAAATGAATCATTATAGAACCTTTGTTATAAATATGGACATTAAATTTGGGTTTTAAAAGTCTATATTTCATTTTAGTTCTTATATTTTTAGTTTCACCCTAGGTAAACCCATTTTAACCTTTTCTCAAGTAATTATTTTTTACTTCTTTTACTATTAAAAATGGTAAAAAACGGTGTTCAACTTATAAGAAAATATAAATTACAATTATTACAAATATTGAATCAATTTTTCCAAATTTTATTCAAATAATTTGATAAAATTATTTTATTATTAAACCCACATAGGTGATGAGAAAAACATTTTCTAAAGAGAAAATGTTCAAAAAATTAAAACATTTTTTATAGAAATTCAATAAAAAAATAAATAAAATTAAATAAATTGGATTATTATATACATAATTGAATTAAATGAACTTTTAAAGATATTTTTTAAAAAAAATTATCCTTATAAATTATTTAAATAAAAAATAGATTTTTAATAAAATCCAGTATTTTTCACTATCCATCAAAAATTTAATCTTTTCAGAATATCTTAAAAAGTTACCCTAAGATAATTTTTACATCACAATTTAAAAAATAATGTTTATTTTTTGATATTAATTTTCTAAAAGTTTATTTTTTTTGTTTTCAAAAAATTAAATAATTTATTTGAGAAAATAATATTTTTCTGAAAATAAAAAACATCACAAATAATTTAGAACTTTTTTAGAAATTTTTTTTTATATTCAAAAAGTATAATTATTATTTTTTTTATATTCTTGTATTCATGTTTTATGGACACATACTAATAATATTATTTAAATAATAATATTAATAGATTTTCACGATTCATTAAAACTCAGTATTGGATGTAACACAAACTATCAACACAATTAAATTTATTTAATTTTTTCCATAAAATATTAATGTACTGTATTCTAACCACCATAAAATGATTTTTCCCTCAAAATCATTTCAATTTTGTAAAACAACAGAGGATACTTAAACTTCATTACACCCTCAGGTTCCCATGTAACTTCCTCAAACTGGAGGTTTCACCACAAAACTTTGACCAAGTGAGTCGTGTTGTTTCATAGAATTTTCTTTGTACGATACGAAATCTGCATAATTTTATCCTCATAAGATTGATATTTCTCTAGTGGTATGACCTCCAAGTTTATTCCATGTGAAGGGTTAGATATGTACTTCCTCAGGAGAGATACATGGACTAGATCATGCACTTGAGAGGGGTTTGGTAGAAGCGCCAACTGACAGGAGACTAACCTGATATGATTAATAAGTTCCAAGGGAATGATATACCTATGGATTAGTTCTAGTTTCTTCCAAAATCAAATAACTTTATTCCAAGGAGAAATTATTAGAAACACCTTGTCACCAACCTCAAATTCTAAATCATGCCGACTATTATGAACATAAATTTTCGGTCAACTTTTTCCACCCTTATGTGTTTTTAAATGGATTTAAACATCTTTAACATTTCTTTAGTTACATTCAATTCCAATAGATTTATTTCTCCAAATAAATTCAAGCATGTTGGTTCAATAAAATTCGTTTCATAGTGGGATTCATAAAGATCCATTTGAATACTCATGTGGATGATATTGTTGAAGGAAAACTAAACTATAGTATGGTATTAATCCCAAACTTCTTTGAAATGAATATAACTAGATATCCTTATATCCTCTAGGGTTTAAATTTTACTCTCAGGCTAACCATATTTCTGAGGACAATACATAGTTCTTACTCTGAAATCTATATTAGGATATTTCTAAAGACTTCACCACAACTTTAAGTAAAACCTCATATCTTGATTAGAAATAATGGAATGTGGAACTCCATGAAACCTTACCACTTAATTAATTTATATCCTAGAAAGATGATCCAAATATAAATATTCTCTGATGGAGATAAAGAATGCTAAAATTTTCAGGTGATTGACTACAATCCATATAACATTGCACCCTTTCAAGATTTTGGGGAATCTGACAGCAAATTCCACAGTGAAGTTTTCTCATTTCAATTTCTATATGGGTAATATATGTAAAATTCCCTTAGAATTTTCTTTCTGTTCCTTAACTTTATGACATAACAAGAACTAAATTTAAACTTTGTGACATCTCTCTTCATTCTAACCCACTATAAATACTCTTTTGAATATCTATATATCTTTATACTTCTAGGATGGATTGAGAATAAAAAACTTTGATCTTCCTCTAACACCTCATTCTTAAAAACTAGTATAGATAGAAGAAATACAATATTCCAAAACCTTATCATTCTATCATGATCAAGGTTAATCATAATAAAATTTCTATCCTTCCTTTGAAACTCCAAATCTTCCATCTACACCTCTTTAATATTCACTTGGGTAGATGGTTGATCATTCAATTATAGAAGATAATATTTATCCCCTTTATTCATAATTTACATATCCATCCTTTTAATATCCATATTTATTGGATCTTTTGTGATAATAATCATTGATAAGATATCATGATACTTTTGACTCAAAGCATTGGCCATGTTGTTCATTTTTCCATGGTTGAAATGTATTGATATTCCATAATATTTAATCAACACTAAGAATATTATGTGGTTTATATCCAACTACTTATGTGTGAATATTTACATTAATCTTAGGTGATAAATATATATATTGAAAAGTTTATCTATAGATATAATGTCTCAATATCTTTAATGCAGATATTACTGTATCTATATCTAAATCTTTAGTTTGGTAAATTTTCTCATGAACCTTCAATTATAATGGGGAATAAGTTATAACCATGTCATTATACATGAGAATACATCCTAATACTTTCTTGTATGAATCAATATAGATTACAAACCCTTCTCCACCATAAGGTAATTTTAGTGCAGATGCACTGGTTAATATTTTATTCATTTCCTTAAAATTTTATTCAGATTGATCTGTCCAAAGGAACTTGGCCCCCTTTTGAGTTAACTAGGTGAGTGGATTAGATAGTTATAAGGAATTTACCAAAAACGATGGTTAATTTCAATAAAAACCAAGAATACGTGAGATATAATTCACCATAGTTGGTATGAGACAATGTTTAGTAGCCTCTTTCTTTTATGGATCTATAGGTATACCCCATATTGAGATTAGATAGCCAGAAAATGAATATTTTTTCATCCAAAATTTACAGTTTTAAATTTTTTTTACAACTTATCTTTTCTCAGGGTCTTTAGCACCATCCTCAAGAGATATTTATTTTCTTCCTTTCCCTTTGAATATATAAGAATACCATGTGTAAATACTAACACAAACTGATCAAGGTAATATCTAAAGACTATATTCCTTAAATCCAAGAAGATAGTGGGGTAATTAATAAGAAAAAATTGAATCACTATATATTCATAGTGTCTATATCTTGTATGGAATGATTTCATTGGTATATATGACTTTTCGACCCTAAATTTAATATATCTAGAATTAATTCCAATCTTAAAAGATTATTGATCATCACAAAGTTGATCCAAAAAATCATTAATAAATGGTAGAGGTGTTTTTATTGATTGTGATATTGTTCAACTCCCGATAATTAATGAAATGTTTCGTAGGTCCATCTTTCTTTTAAACTATGAGAATCTGTGTACCCCAATGTGAAAAACTTATTTAAATGAATAACATTTCATATTCCCCTTTATTTGTTTCTCTAATTCCTATAAATCAATCGAGTCCATCTTATAGAGAGTATTTGAAATAAGTCTATCACTAAGTATGAGTTCTTTTGAGAATGGAACTTCATTTTTTTGTAGATGGCATGGAAAATATTTTGGAATTACATCAAAAAAATCCTACACAATAAGAATATCATCGATGTTTAGTTTCTCTCCAGTCATCTGAGATAAACTGCCATTTTGAATAGGAATGAATACCAATAAAAAGGA
This sequence comes from Viscum album, assembly GCA_963277665.1. Classification (NCBI taxonomy): domain Eukaryota; kingdom Viridiplantae; phylum Streptophyta; class Magnoliopsida; order Santalales; family Viscaceae; genus Viscum; species Viscum album. The sequence continues at coordinate 1,259,178,204 of OY728128.1, forward strand.
TTTGATTTCTATCAGAAGTTCATTTTTTCATCGTACTAATATATAATCATAGATTGGTTTGGAATATCAAATGTTACTCTCCTTCCTTAATAATTGATGGGGTATTTATAAATAGAAATCCAATAAATGCCTAATATTGTTGGAGTTAGTGCCCTAGATCCAAATTTTGTGTACTTTATGACAACATGTATTCGTAATATAGTATATTAATAAATTCATTATCACATAAATAATATTCTTATGTGTAACATAGTATCTGATAATTGTCTAAAAGTAGACATCACACTAATTGTTCATAACAGTTACCCACTATGGTGAGAACCCATAACTGTAATAAAGGTATTCTTAAACATCTATTATATAGATGTATGGTATAATTTTTGGAATAGACATTATACATTCTATCAATAGTGGAGACTCATTGAACATTGAGGCACCATATCATGGTATACTCCCTTAGAAATATCCAGTATAGGATATAATTAGAACAAGAGATACTTTAGGAAATCCACATTGATATGTGTCGTTGGATGTTCCTATATGTGGTTGTGTGTATTGATCCTTATACTTTATGATTACTATTAATTAATATTTTATGTTATGTAATTTGATGTATTGTTGAAAACCATGATAAAATATGTCTGCGGTGAGGTAGGATATGTTTGGTGCGTCATGAGTAATACTGTATTAATGAATAATATGAGAATGGATTTATCCCTTCTGTTCTTTAACAGAAGTTGATATCTCAGGCCCATTGATATAAATGATACAGCATAAATAACTCCACAGACATAGTGTTCTATGGGAATGTTTGATTTCAAAAAATTCAAAGAAATATACATTGAGAAAATAGGTTATTGGAACCAACATACAACCTACTTGATTAGAGATATCATGATAAACTGATTATATTACACAGTGAGCATTCGTATGAGGTATTATGTCATTTCAACATTAAATTATTTCTTTATGGGTTCCTTGGTCTATTTCTAGGTTATATTTATGGACTATAGGTTTCTTCATCCAATTCCACTGAGAAAGAGGCCTAGAGGGTCACACAATTAGTGTATCCAGAATCTCAGTTCAATAATATATTATTATTTATTATTTAACAAAATGAATAAATCTTATCCGTGCACCTTGTTTAATAATTATTCATGTTTTCTTGATCAAATAGATCCTATCACCAGTTATTTGAAAGAATATTTTGTGAGATTAATATGTATAAATATAAATTTTCTCTTTAGTAAATATAATATTCATTTATTTCTGAATAATGCAGTGATATTTATTTAATAAATAAATACACATTATTCATTATTTGATAAATACTGTGGAGTAATGGAGGACCGATTTTAATATTCCGATTATAATAATATATACTGAATATTATTTAAATTAATAATATTTAATTTTAACTCTTGAGTTTAGTGAATATGGATTATTATTATTATTGTTATTGACAAGGGATTCTATAGAGATTAAATAAATAATAAGAGGAGATTGTGAAATTATTTATTTCTAACCCCATCGGTATAAACCCAATTTTTTTTTTCAATAGATCCAATTCCATTGTTTATTATGCACAATGAATTTAGAGAATCCAATTTCAGTCATAGAGATATATCTTCTCCAAGAACACTCCCAAGAACAAAAGGCAATCTTCCTCAACCTCCCACTATTGAGTGTAGAGAGATCAAGTAGAATTATTTGGATGTGACTCTCATGGAGATCAAAGGTGAACGATGCAAGTAATATGATCAACCATTCTAGACCTTAGAGATTCCTATGATGAAATTTAGAGATTTTGGGAACATGTGTGGATCACTGCTAGTGGGAGTATACTATTGATCCCATTAATGCAATCATGGTACAACATATATCTATTATAAGATCCCTAAAAAATAAATAACTCATGAAATGTGATTCTTTAATTTTTTAAATTAATTATAAATAATATGTGATGACCCTGTACTTGGTTTCAATGTTCTATCCCTTATATGTTTTCTTTTATTCAATTCATTTGATTAAAATATTTATTATCATGTATATCATGGATTGATCATCAATAATGAAAAAACCAAATTTGTACCAGACCCATCACACACTTCCATTGTTCTTAGAACCTTCAATGATAAAATCAAATTCATTCAAAGGAAGAATGACAAAATTTAAATGAAGTACATTCCGAAAAACTTCAATCAGAGAGGAATTATATACTTGAGATGTGAAAATCATAACATTAAGTATTTTAAATACTAATCATACATCTAAAAATTTTTCTGGAACCATTATACCATTAAAAAATTATTCACATATGATATAATGGGAGCATCCAGAGTCAAATAAGGTATTAACCAGTCTTGAGTGGATGATAAGTGAACCTTTTACCATGTCATTATAACACCCCTCATAAAAAATAACGATAACATGAGTTTTATCCATGTACCAATGCTTAAGATATATCTAATTTCAATAATAATCATTAACCTATGGATTTGGCCACTGGTTAACATAGTTACCATACTCATTACATTTGGAATATAGGACTGTGGGTGGAGTATTCTATGGAGTTTTCTCCCTATTTTCATCATTAGTTGACTTTTTACCATCTCTTCTATCGTCAATTTCATGATGATCATCCTTCCAACACTATAACATATACTAGTAATCTTAAGAAAATTTACTCCTCGTTTCTTCCAACACTTTTATCATAAATGAAAGATCATCTTCTTCTCTACATGGTTTTAAGATTTTCCATTGAATTACACCTTTATATTATAATCAAAACCATGTGATTTATACGTAACTCTAACCTCCATTTCCACCTTGATATCACATAAAAAAATATATTCATAGATACTAAACTATTTTATGTCTATCACCTATTGGAGAATTGGTTTTAAGCTACAAAATAATTCATCAAACTTACCTTCAGGTTGGACGATAATACAAAAAGTATACCTCACATGTCTTGTAAGATTATCCTCATTGGTACCAATAGATTCATCATCCTTTTTTCTTTAGTTCAATGGACTTATTCTCTATATTAATATGAATAATACAAGGAAATTAATTATTGAAAAATATATTATTGAACTCATCCCAATCTATGGAATAAATTTCATCTCATTGCCTCATATTTTTGATAAGAGTATACCATTGATCCACTTCACCTTACAAATTGTAGAAATATAAAATGAGTTTCTCAAACATCGAACACTAGAGGATGTAAAATATATTTTTAGTGGTGCTGATCCATTTATTAGGAACTTGTGTATTAGAAGACCCACACAAATAAAGAGAACATGACCGTAAAAAGGACCCAACAGAATGTTGATCCCCCTTTTTCTCATTTTGATGTACAACATGACTCATAGATTGAGAAAGTTGGGTTATCATAGAAATGATGTTTTTCATTATATATCCCATAAAATTAAGTTACTCCAGAGGAAATCATTTAATTTTTCATTTCATTTAGCATTAAAATGAGTTCTTCAGTTTCTATCCATCGAATAAAACCGAAAAGCATAGTGTGAGAAACTGTTATAATAATAGAAGACCACATAGTATTGATAATTAATTTAGGATATATAAATTAGCATAAATTCTTCTAAATATATTACACCATAGGTTTAACCTAGGTTATCTATGATCATTATCTGGTTAAATCCTTCATGATGGTTCCAAAATAAAATACGACTTATCCAAACAATATCCCCTGAGAGTGTAAAACCACATGTATAATAGGGACCACTGTTATTTACTAGGAAACTCTTGAGTCAGGAATGATGTGCCTTTTTCTATGTTATTTCCCCAAGGTAAATCTGTGATAGATCCACTCCCACCTATTGTATCAATATAGGGATGTATTTTTAGGTAAATCATATAATCTCTTCCTTACCAAAACATTAGGATGTTACTTTATACTTAAACTTATCCTAAGGGTTCTGAAAAAAGTTTTCTCATCCTAACTTCTAAAGGTTAACTAAAACTATCCTTTGATACCAACTATAGTTACATAGACATTTAATATATATATATATATTACATCATTGTTTTATGAGCATTCATTACATTATACAAACACCTGCTAGAGGTTCTTAAAGGTATAATTCCTTTAGAAACATGGAAACATAAAAAATACGTTCAGTTTCAAACTACATCATATCCCACTAAGTTATTAATAACTATCTCCCTTATTAGAAAAATCATAAAAAATAAATTTCTTCATAACCCGAGGAAGGTAAACACAATAAAGGGTGAGATCAAATGATTTGTAATAGTAACCAAGGGAGATATATAAACATAACATGAGTATAATTATATTATAAAATGATCATAAAATTTGAAAACAATTCCATACATATCAAATATCATAATATTGGGTCATGATATAAATATTTTCATTTTATAAGATATTAATCATATGTTAATCAAATAACATGATTCATGATTGGACAAGTATAACAACCATTCTCTATACTTCACATTAATACATGATTTATTACATAAGTGTAAAAATAGTTCAACACATAAGATTGATAATTCTAGTTTTTTGTGAATTTTGGTACATATCATAACATCTTGAACATGGGATATAACATCATTATTAAAAAACATCCTTAACATGCTTCTAAAATTCCATAGTTTTTAAAACTACACGGGACAACCTGAGGACCTACATAAGAAAGTATTGAGCTATAAAACCCAGTAAGGGAATAAAAATTGCATAAGTTGATACATGTTAGAAAATAGGAATATCAATAGGGAATACATTGTGTGTTAGTCATAAACATGAATAATAAGGTATGATATATAATGATAATTATAACATGGGAAATGTAAAAACAACATAAAACACTATGTCATAAACATAGTTCAAGGATAACCACTGGGACATAATGACGGAAAAAGTCCCATAAAGGAATATGGTTCAGTCCCTATCACAAAATGATGTCACATAAAACTAAATATTACCCAATGCATTGGAGTGCTATATAATTATTGGTGCACCCATCCATTTCATTTAATTCTCATGCTTATGTGTGTCACATCGATCATACAAAATGGATTCATTCATCATTATATTCAATTTCAATATTAAGGAGTGAGAAATAAAGTCATATTATTCCCAATTAAAATAAGTATAAGTGTATAAAGGTTAACACCCTTTATAGTAAATGAGTATGGTACTCACTACAGAATTGATTTGGTATGGAAAATCATGGTGAAATTTTGGCAGCCTAAAGGTGTCACTTGAAAATTCATAAAATGGGTTTATGAGAGAGAAAATGGTATCTAATAAATTTTAATTAAAATTTTACGTAATAGGGATATGTAAATTAATATCCCAAAATTATGAATTATAAATATAAAGAATAATATAATAATGAAACTAGAATAAAGAAGAGAAGGTCAGGATCCCTTACTTGAGTGTGTGACTCCAAATTATTGGAAGGGGATTCTTGAGAGATTTTGGGTGACTTGGGAGGACACTAAAGAGGGAATATAAGAGTAATAATGTTATAAAAGTATTTACAGTGAATAGAAATGAGAGTTCAGGTGGGTTTATATTAGAAAATAGTGGGGATTTCTATAATATTTATCAAATAAAGGGTTTGGACTCTATATAATAAATTAACCAAAACCAAAATCTTTCCAATGGTTTTTTCCCATGGTTTCTTCCAAATGGGAGTTTGGGTGGGTTTATATATGAAAATAGTGGGGATTTATTTAATATTTCTCTAACGTAGGTTTTGTACTCTATATAATAAAATAACCAAAACCAAAATCCTTCTAATAGTTTTTCCCATGGTTTCTTCCAAATTGGTGTGATTTCCATTATTTTATATGTTTATGTTCCAAAATTAATATAATACAACCCTTTATTATGTGTAAGTGAGTAATACTCTTAATGAAATTATCTTAACACCTTAAAATATATTAATGGATTTGGAGGATACATAATGGATTTATAAAATTAATAAAATAATGATAAAATCAAATTATTTTAAAGGGAAAAATACATTTGGTTATGTATACCCTTTATAGTATTTATTACATCACTTTTGGGTCATTATGATGTCATAATGCACAATGTATATTTTTATAATATTTATTTTTTACTAGAAAATTTGACTGCCTCAAAAAATTATGAAAAATTTACCATTGGATAATTTTAACATTTTTATTTTAAAAGTAATGTTAATTTTATCTAAATGATTTTCTGAATATGTGTATTTTCACTTTTAAAATGAGAATCTATATTCTTTTGAGAAATTTTGGGTTTTTTTGATAATAACAGTTTCCAAACCCTTATATAAACCATATTTGACTTCATAAAAGCTATATGATCATTTAATAAATATTGTTTAATAATTATATTTTATTTAAATATTATTTATTTAAAAAATCCATTAATTCATTACAATAAATTATTCAATTAAATTTGAATTAAACAAAAAAAACAACTTTTTTATTATATCAAAATAAAAATCATTTATAAAGTAACAATGATATGATGAAAATATATTAATTATTAAATAAAAAATAAAAAATATAATCATATTTCTAGTTTTTTAATACACATCCCTTTAATATATCAGAAAATTACTTAATATTAAGGTGTGTTACAATGAGACTTTCAAGGGGTGTTTCAACATACATGGTTTTGGTCATGATATTGATGTACTTGAACTAATCCCATAAATAATTTTTCTTATGCTTAAGTAATTAGATCTCATCTTGGGATTGGTCAAGAGAAAATACCAGTGATGATATCTCCCTCCAAATCTCTAATAAATGATCTTCAAAGGGTATGATCCTACTAGTTGAGTTCATCACTTCATTTGTTTGTGTCATTTGGATTTGTTAAAACCCTATATTAGTATTAATCATATGATTTCTTTTAAAAGACTATATTATAAATGGTAAATATGATTAGTGGTCTTTTAAATATTATAGGATATAATAAATCCAAATAATTTAATGTGTTTTCTAAAACTATATTACATAATAATACATTTATTTAAAACACAAGGAGAAATTTTATTTATAACAATTAAGGTAGTTACAATCTTCCCCCCTTAAGAAATTTGACACTCAAAATTTACTTTTTCCCACACTGAAATAGATGAGTGTAACTCTATTTCATCACCACCAATATTTCCACTATATATTCTTCCAAATTATTGTTTCTCTAAAGTACATTGACAAGGTGATTTGTTTTATATCATAGAACATTGTCTCTATGATCTAATATTTTCATCGGATCCTCTTCATAGGAAATAGAATTCTCCAATGGTACCTTCTCATGATTGAGTATATGTTAGGGGTTTAGTATTTAATTCCTCAATATGGATACCTAGAATACATCATGTATATGGGATATGTTATGTTTTAGTTTAAGTTAAGAGCCCACCGCTTCTATGCGATCAAGGATCTCAAAGGGACAGATGTATCTTGGACCAAGATTTCCCTTATTTCTAAATCTTATCAATTTCTTCTATGGAGATATATAGAGTAATACCATGTATCTAACATAAAAATCAAGGTCTCATAAATTATTTTGGACATATATCTTCTGTCGACTTTGAGAAGTGTTGATGTGTTACTGAATGGTCTTAACCTTTTAGACCATTTCCTCAACCATTTTTTGACCTAGTAGATTTCATTCCCCAAATTCAACCCTACATGAAAGTGTTCTTCACCTATTACCATAAAGGGATTCATAGGGATCCATCTGTATGTTTGAGTGAAAACTATTATTGTATGAGAACACAAACATGTGAAGTTGTTGGTCCTATATTCCATTGAAGTCAATTTAACACACTCTCAATATGTACTAAAGTGATTAGATAGTTTACTCAGATTGGCCATTAGTTTTTGGGATGATAAGATGTTCTTAAGTTCAACATAGTATTTGGAGAGCATTGGATAATTTTCCAGAACTTGGAAGTGAATCTCAGATACTGATCAGATATAATCGATAGTGATACTATAGGAATCCTTACAACTTCTTTGATGAATATCCATGAAATTGTATCTTGTTGGGAACCCTCTTGAATCACAATGAAGTGCACATTATTTTTAATATGTTCCACCACAACCTATATAGCATTATTTACTCTTTAATTCTTTAGAAGAGCAGTGAAAAAGTCCATGGTTATGTTTTCCTATCACCATGTAGGTTTGGGTAATGGTGGAATTATCCCCTTGATTGTTTTCCTTTCCTCTTTCACTTGATGACATACAAGACATATTGATTTATATTCTATAATCTCTTTCTTCATATGTCCCCACCAAATAGTGTTCTCAAATACGTTGACATATCTATGTGCTTCTTGGGTGGATGGAGAAGTTTTATCTATGTGAACTATTTAAAAAATAATTCTTTAACATTGGATTTTATGGTACATATTGTCTTGACTTGAATTTCACAACTCCTTCTTCATTAAAATTTAAATTGGATGATTTCCCTTTTCTTACAGTGTCCCCTTTCTTCTGATTTCCCACATAATTTTGTTGAGAATCCTTTATCTTTTATATAAGGGATGGTTGAGAAATCAATTGAGAAAGAATTGATGATGATCACTCCTTTATGATTCCTATGTACATCATCTTAAAATCAAATATGATTAGATCCCAATCAATTTTCATCAATGATAGGTTTTTTGGATCCTTTATACTTAGAACATATTTTAATTTATTCACATTCCACAGATAGTAGTGAATTGAGTAGATATAGTTCGTGACCAGCTCTAACTATCTTTGTTGGAACATATTCATCTCTTTATGTGGGGATATATACATAAGGATTTTTTTATCTGTATATATTTTACACTTCTCCCCAAAGGGATAACAACACTATATTTTAAAAGTAAAAATCCCAGCAGCCAACTCTAAATCATTCATTGGGTTGTTTTATTTATGAAGTTCATCCCCCATGATGTATAAGCTATCTTTTTTTTCATTTTTTATTAACACACAACCCAATACCATATTTGAAGCACTGCTGAATACTACAAAAAGTTTTACACTTGTAGGTAGTGTAAGTATAAGTGCAGTGATAAGAACCCTTTTCAGCTCCTTGAAGATATCTTTAAATTAATCATTCCATTAAAGAATTACTACTTTCTTTTCTATATTGTATAAGGGGGTTTGATAATCATGAGAAATTTCTCAAAAATCGAATATCATAGCTAGATAATCCAAGAAAACTATGGATATCTATCATAGATGTTGGTCTTAACCTTCCTTCAATTACTTCTATCTTTTAGGGGACCAATGATATCCTATTTATTGTGATTATATACCCCATGAGTGGGAATTTCTTCTACTATAAGTGAAATTTGTTTTACTTGGAATAAAAATTCTCCTTTCATAAGTTATTTAACATAGTTCTTATATAATCCTCATGCTCCTACATTCTTTTGGATTCTATTTGAATATTATCTATAATGACTACCATAAATTTGTCATGGTGATCCCTAATAACTCTATTCATTAAGTACATAAAGATTTATTGATAATTAGTGAGTCTAAAAAGAATTACTTGGAACTCATAGTGCCCATACCTAGTATGAAAATAAGTATTGGGGATATCCTCCCTCTTCACCCTATCTTTGTAATATCCTGACAACAGATCCACCTTGGAGAAGTATTGTGCTCCATGTAGTTGATCAAACTGGTCATCAATCCATATAAGGGGATACTTGTTATTTATTTTGATCTTGTTGAGTTTACGATAATCAATGCAAAGGTGCATTGACCCATCATTCTTCTTAACAAAGAGGACTAGTGGACCATATAGTTAAACACATGGGAATATGAACCATTTATCCCAATTCTCCTATAGTTTTCTCTTCAACTCCACAAGTTTGAAAAAATAAATATATACAAAGTCTTGGATAATGGTAATTCCTCTAGTATACGCTCTATTGAAAATTCATCCTATCATCTAGGTGGAAGTCAAAAAAAATCCTCAGTAAACACATCAACATATCCCCTCACAATAGGCATATATTCGAGGGAGATTCTTTCCTTAGAATCAATAATTTGGGCTAGATACACTTTCTAATAAGGAAATAATATCAATTTTTGAGATATTAGTGAAAATTAAGATTCAACCTTCTCCTCTAACTAGTATTGAATCTAAAAAACCTTTTAAATACTCAGTGTAATTTTCTTCTCACAGACATTTAGGTCAGATCTATACTGGTAAAGCCATTCCATACCTAGAATTAACTCAAATTACTTCAAAGAAAGCATGAAAAGGTTTACAGGGAATTTAATCCATCAAATTTGGATAGTAGAGGAGTTATATACCTGGGATTCAATAATTTCCCCATTAACCATTTTAACTGACAACTATACTTCCATTCTTTGTGGTGGTGTTTGAATATTTCTAAGAAAATTTAGTGATATGATGGAATGCATAGAACCAGAATCAAAAAGTTTGACAGATATTATTGAATGAATAACTATCATACCTGTTACCAATTCATTTTTTGGATCAAAATCAGTGGTTGTGATGGGAAAATATATCCCTTTCTTCCTTAGAGTATTCTGGTTGTCTTAAAAAATCATTGTCTTAGTGCATTGGTTTGAAAAGTTCTATAGTTTTTTTGCAGTAAAAGTAATAAACAATGTGTTGTGGGTTAAATAGATCATTGATTTCCACCATCACATTAGTGGGTTTCTGCTATCAACATTCGTTAGATAGGTGTCCTTCCTTCCCACACATAAATCATTTCCTTTTCCACTTTAGGTATTTTATAGGGAGATTCTTTCCCCACTTTTGATAAGGAGATGTTGAAATTTATTTGAACTGTTAGATTTATCCATCATACCACCAATATTAAACCCCACCTTCTGCTTCTTCTCCCCATGATACCCTTGAGATTTTAGATATCCATTTTTATTTTAAGGGATCATCAAAAAAATTCATCATTGATATAAAAGCCTCAGATCCCTTGGGATTTTCATAGAATAGGTTTTATATCACCAAATAAGTGGTCAAACATGCATTTAGGGGTAACGAAATTGATAGAGGTGTATCGTGAATGTCTTTTTATGTTTTACTTGTATGTCTTGATATATTCTTGTTCTTTTTTTCTTGAGGTAAAGAAAATCCATTTTCATTATAAGTCAGATAGTGAAAAGAAAATATTTATCGAATTTGTTTTTCCAGAATTCCTTCCACCCCATTGATTTGATATCTAACTTTGGCTTTATATTTTTGATCGAAATCCAATACTGATCAGCTTCTCCCTCCTTATGTAAAATTTCCAACTGAACCTTCTCTTATCCAAAACACTGGTAGATGGAAAAGATATTCTCTATGGAGCAGATCTCTTGTTCCACGATTTAGGGATCAGATGATCCATCAAAAGTCGGAAGCCTAAAGGTCTCAATTGAAGCTTCTTCTATCTCAGTGGGATTTAGATGCTCCTCCTGATAAATGTTTCTATTCATAACATGATTCAGCTGAGATAGTATTGTCATAATGTATGTGATTCTTGCTTCTATCAAGTTGGGCATCTCATTTGGGTCATTCATCACATTTCCCATCACATTGATTGTTTACATAATTCCTCTTATTTTTGGCCATTGGATTGAATAAAATAAAAATCAAGGATGAGTATTTTCAACTATTTAACACATATATGGGAATTCAACGAAATTAAAGAGTTAGCTTATTAATTAAATATATTTATTAACTTATGAGTTTCTAGGATTAAATTTACATTACCCATGATCTCTTTGATAATATATAATATTATTGGAATTTTTTTCATTAATAATGGTTCTTATTGAGATTATGATTTCACCAATGGATATCCCCCAAGAGTGTCAAACCAGGTGCATAGTAAGGACCATTTTAATGTACCATGTTACACTGAGTTAGGCCTGATGCAACATGTTGGAGTTCGTACCCCATAGTATATCTTTTCCAGAACCACATCCACTTATAATATCTAGACAGGGATGTATTTTATTGATAAAACAATTAGAATATACTTTCCAAAATTTAAGGATGTTTTCTTATACATAGTATTATCCCTAAGGTTCTCTCTAGAGTTTTATAACTCTAATCCCAAAAATAACTAAAATTTTACTCCGATACTGACTATAAGAACCTCGTTCTTTATTTCATATTAATACTTTATTTATTACATAATAATACACATAATAATACTCAAAAGATAAATAATTCTCATGTATTGGAGAAATAGGTACTTATAAAAACATCATGAAGATGATATACAACAAAATTATTGAAAACATCATTAGCATGCTTCTGAAATTCTATTTTTTTTCAAATTGTATGGAATAACATGGGGATATACATAATAAAAGGGTGATATATAAAGACAATTAAGGGAATAAACATGGAATAAGGTGATATATGTTATAAAATTGGTATATAAATGGGGAATAAAATATTTTATAATCATAAACATGAACAATAAGGCATGATATATCATGACAATTATAATATAAGAAATGTGGAAACAACTTAAAACAATGCATCATAAACATAGGTCAAGGCTAACTTCCAAAACATAATTATGGAAAAAGTACCATAAAGGAATCATATTCACTTACTATCCCAACATGACATCTCATGAGACTAAACATAACCCATTTCAATTGATCTCTATATAATTCCAAGCGCACCTGTCACTTTCATTTCATTCTCATTCTTAAGTGTTCCACATAGATCATACAACATGGATTCATTATCATATTTCATTAAAAAATAAAAAAGTGTGGAATAAATACATGTAATTACAAATTAAAATAACTATATGTGTATAATGGTGAACACCATTCATAGGAAATGGTTATGGTATTCACTACACAATTGATTTGGTACAGAAAATCATGATTAAATTTTGACAGCCTAAAGATGTTACCTAAAAAATCATAAAATGTTTTTATGAGAGGGAAAATGGTCACTCATCATTTTGAAATCAAATTAGAAGTTATAAGGGCATGGAAATACATGTATCAAAATTAGGAATTAGAAATATAAAGCGTAAGATAATAAAAAAAACTTGAATAAAGAATAGAAGGTGAGGTTCCCTTACATGAGTGTGTGACCTGAAATTTTTTGGTGGGGATTCATGGGAGCTTGGGGGAACCGTGAGAGGAATATAGAAAGGGGAAATAAATTAAGTTCATGATACAATTATTTTTAGTGAATAGAAATGGGAGATTTTCTAGGTTTATATAGGAAAAGAGTGGAGATTTCTTTAAAATTTCTCAAACATTGGTTTTGGACTATATATAATAAAATAATCAAAAAGACAATCCTTCTCTTGGGGTTTCCCATGTTTTATTATAAATGCGAGTTGTTTACATTATTTTATAAGTAAAAGGTCCTATATTAAATAATAATATCATTGGTTATGTGGAATTGAGTCATATTCTAAAAGAAATTATTTTAATACCGTAAAATATATTTAGGGTTTTGGGGGATTCATAATGGGTTTATGAAATCAATCAAATTAACCTAAAATTACATTATTTTAAATGGAAAAATTATATTTGGTCCTAGATACCTCTTATAGTATTTATTTCATTAATTTTGGGTCATTATGATGTCATAATAGACAAATTATATTTATACAGTATTTAATTTTTTATTGAAAATTTGACTGCCCCAGAAAATTATGAAAAATTTAGCACTAGACAATTTCAATGTTCTAACTCCAAAAATAATTTAAATTTTATATAAATATTTTTCTAAATATTTTTATTTTTACTTTTAAAATTATATTCGATATTTATTGAGAAATGATAGGTTATTTGACAATAAGATTTTATGAACCCTTATAATTCATAAATGTTATATAATCATTTAATAAAAATTATTTAATAATAATATTTTATTAAAATATTATTTATTTCAAAAATCCATTAATTCATAAACATAAATGTTTTAATTGTATTTTAATATTACCCAAAAATAATATTTTTTATTATATAAAAATAAAAACAATTTATAAAGTAACAATAAAAAGATGAAAATATATTCATTATTCTATAAAAAATAATTTACATACACATATTTCTAGGGTATGGATACTTATCCCTTTAATACACTAACAAACTCACTAAGAGTAAGGTGTGTGATGGTGAGACATTCATGGGTTTTTTCGGAGAACAAGGTTTATGTCATGATCTCAATGAGCATGAAATTATCCTATAAATGGTTTTTCGCATGCCTAAGTTGTTGGATATCATATTCATCTTGGTTAAGGGAAAACCCAGTGATGCTATCTGTAAGGACCTCACCCCAGTTTCCTGGAGCTGATGCCTTATTTTATTACATTTGAATATAAAATAGGAATATATATCCCAAAGGACAATATAGTTTAGTAGCTTTTGTAAGGAAGATACATAAATAAGTTCAAATTCACAACCTGAAAGGAAATACAACACTAATTTATTCCATTAGAAATATCCATGCCTCCTAGATAATTCTTGAAAGTCATTCATAATATACTTCTTCATATCATGAGAAAATGAAACATAATAAAGGGTTGATCTCAAAATCTCAGTAAGGTTAAGCACTACAAAAGAAGATAGCATAAACATAACACATGGTGAATAATTTAAAACACATGCCTTTAAAAATAAACTTGAACACATTATGGAATGAATATGTGATGAGTAAAACATTCCATAATAAAACATAATCATGGGTATTCTACTAGTCTAATAAACACATGAACTTTCAATTACTAGATACATAATGAGGAAATTACATATTTTGGACATTCTAAAACATTTTGTCAAGGCCTCAACCAAGATTTATAAAAATGATTTAGGCCTCAGCCAAAATCCATATATCACATTGGGAAAGGCCTCAACCAATTCAACATCAACTTGTCACATGATACATACCGATGCATCGAGGGGATATAGTGGGCCCAACATGTCCCATAATATGTCCAATGAATTCCTCATATGATTGGGGATAAACATAAACAACACATACATTCATATTGAAAATATCATATGAAATGTAACTAACTTTCCCCAATCATTGAATATAAAAAACTAACCATTCTGAGTAATATGGTGAATGGTTTTAGGATAGGTCATCCAAAATAAAATTAGTCATAAAAAATTCATTAAAATATGGTATATGACATCAAAAACGATTAAAACCAACAATACATAATAATTAACAAGAGTTTTGAATCAGAAAAGAATACTCTTACAAAATCCTTAAGTAATTCTTGAGATAAATACTCTTTACTTCAAAAAGACGAGTTATTTTGGAAAAATAATTTTATAAAACAATAATTTAATTAATATATTAATTTTATAATAAAATGTTTTATTTTAGAAAGATAATTGTTTTCCAAAAAATTTTATATAGTGCCCTTGAAAATAGATAAGAATTTGAGAAATTCCCTTGAATTTGGCTTGTATTTCTGAGACAATTTTGAATATTTATTTTAAAACATGTAACTATCCATAAAATAAGGAAGGATTATGGTTTGTATACATATATATAATACTCCCACATAACATATGAGGAGTAAATAATAATTCATAAGGATTTCATTGAGGAAATTAGATAATGAAAGTAACCCGAATGAAAATGTAAGTTCTGGTGGAAAACCCATACCTTAAATCCAAACATGTTCCCCTCTTGAAATTAAGGTCCATGAATATGGAATTAAAATCATTAATAACTTAATTAAGAACCTATTAGACATGTATTTAGTTAATCACAATTATTTTTAGTTCATTTATGTATTTATTTCTAAGTTATAATAGTGAATTCTGTCGTTCCAAAGTGTTTGTTTTCTTGATTTTCATAATCGGTTCACTTGTTTTTAAGTAATGGAGTTCAAGTGGAATGGTTGTAAATCTCCAGAATTAAAATTAAATATTATTTATGAACATAAAAAATTTATAATGGTTATTTCTATCATTTTGTTACATGTAATGAGGATGAATCATTAAATGACAACCACTTCGATTATTTGGCAGTATTTGGATTATTAGGAATTAGTTTTGTCATATAAATAAATTATATGTACATATAATGGTGACTGAATATTAATTTGGTTATAATTAATATATTATATTATGGTTACACCATAAATATGATTTCATGACCATTAATTAAGGAGATATTGAAGAATTAAACTTCGTTGTCCATGGAGGTTATAAATCTGAACCTCATGGACGTTGATTTCATTTATAAAAATAAAAGGGTTGGAGTAAGAATATATATGATGGGTTTTACATTTATATGATATAATTATATTATAAAGATTATAAGGGAATTATCATTATCATTTGGATATATGAGGTTAGGAGAGAATAAAAAAAGAAGATAAATTCAAATGAAACTAAAAGAAAAAGAAAGGTACTTTACCTCTTGAAATAACTTCCTTAAGAACCTCCTTAAGAGAAGTGATTTTGGTCTTTTGGAAATACCAAGAGCTTCCTGGTAGTGGGGAGGGACTAGAGAAGCGTATTTGGGCAGAAAATTGAGTATATTCAAGGATTAGATGAGTGAAGAGAAGAGGGAGTGGTTGGGATTTTTATAGTGGAAGAGAAAAGTGAATTTTGAATATTTAATTCATTATTTTATTACATCGGTCAAGAAAACTAATAGTGTTGTTTCATGTGACTTCTAATTGTACTAAGTACATTTTATATTGAACCAAGTGGCCTTACAAAACTTATGATTTCATAAATAGTGTATTTAATTGATAATTTGTATACACATTATTTTACCGTATTTCACTATTCAAAAAAAATTCATGAATTTCAGAAAAATAAAAAAAATTAACCCCTACCAATTTTTGACTTGTATAATTCAAAAATGAACTCAATTTTTCAAAAATTATTTTCTAAATATTATTAATTTAATTTTTAAATAAAATCATAGTTGATCTGGAAAATGACAATTTTAAAGGTATAATTAGTTTTATATCACATTGAAAAATTAATTAAGATCTCATTATCTTATTAACATAAGAAAATAAAATAATATCATTATTTACTATTCATAAGGGTCATATTAAGATTCATATGACTATTCATAAGGGTATGTTACTATTCACCAAAAATCAAGTTTGTCCTATCAGACTCTAAATGACTTACTGATCACAACTCTGGATGACCATTTTTAGAAATTCAAAACATAGTAGAGGAAAAGTTATGTTTAATGGATAGATTATAAAATTTAATTCAATATTTATTTTCAAATCCTTGGGGTGTTACATTCTACCCTCGAAAAAATTCAACCTTAAAATTCAGAAAATGTAACTTAAGAAGATTCAGGTATGTCTTCAACATAAGCTCCTCAGGCTCCCACGTTTCTTCCTCCATCTTATGGTTACTCCAAAGAACCTTTACCAGACGAGCCATCTAATTTTTTAATACTTATTCTCTAGTGTCAATAATCATGATAGGATCTTCACAATAGGATATATTGGGCTCAAGTTATATTTCATCACAGGCGAGTACATCTATGGGGCCAGGCATGTATTTCCTTGACATTGACACATGGAACACATTGTGAAATTTGGAGAGAATTGGCGGAATTTCCAAAAGGTAAGCTACGATTCCAATTCGGTCCATAATTTCAAAAGGTCCATTGTTCCTAGGACTTAACTTTCCCTTCTTATTGAATCTTATAATACCCTTCCATGGAGATAACTTTAAGAAAATATGATATCCTTCTTATAATTCCAAATCCTTCCTTCGGTTATTATCCTAGATTGTTTGCCTAATTTGGGATGATTTTATATGGGTTTGGATAATATTCACCTTTTTTAAGGTTTCCTCAACAAGTTACGGGCCTATGAGCTTTGTTTCATCAACATCATCCCAACAGGTTGGTGTATGACATATCTTCCCATATAACGTTTCATATGGTGCCATAGGAATACTTAATGGAATCTATTGTTAAAGGTAAATTCTACAAGAGGTAAATATTGATCCCACATACCTTGAAAGTCAAGTGAAAAAGAACTCAAAATATCTTATAATGTTTTAGTAGTCCATTTTTATTGTCCATCAGTTTGTGGGTGGTAGGCAATACTCAAACAAAGATCATTATCTAGGGGTTTTTGAAGAATTTTCAAGAGTTATGATGTAAAATGGGGATCACGATTAGAAAAAATTGATAAGGGTACACCATGATGGTTTACAACTTCATTTATATATAGTCTTGTTAAACATTTAAGTGGTAAATCTTCTCTTATAGAAAGAAAATGTGCTGATTTTGTAAGACGGTCGACAATGACCCATATCATATTATTCTTTTTTGGAGTCTTTGGTATCCCCTTGAAAAAGTACATCGTAATATCATCCCATTTCCAAATAGGAATAAGAATGGGTTGCATGAATCCTCTAGGATATTGTATTCCATCCTTCACCTGTGGACAAACCAAACATCTCCACACATAATCAGAAATCTCACTCTTCAAGTTTTCCCACCAAAAATGTTTCTTTATATCTGTATACATCTTTGTGCTACTAGGGTGTATAGAGAAATTAGAGCTACAAGCATCATCCAATAGTTCCCTCTTTAGCTCAGGAATAGAAGGAACACAAAGCCTCTTTCCAAATTTCAAAATTCCACCTTCTTATACGAAGTCAATCAACTTTTGATCATTTATAGCTTTAATTTTCTTTTGAAACTCCTCATCATCAGCCTAAGAACTTTTTACCCTTTCCAATAAAGAAGGTTTGGAAACCATTTTAAAAAGTAGTGATGTGTCACATTCCTCGATAATTCCCATATCCATATTTACTAGATCTATGAACAAAGGGTCCCTTTAAACTCTCATCTTATTAGGAATTCTTTGGTCATTTATAATAAATGAATCTTCCACCTTGTTTGCCTTCCCTGGGTGGTAGTGTATTGTGCAATCATAATCCTTGAGTAGCTCAATCCATCTCCTTTGTCTCATGTTGAGTTCTTTCTGTGAGAAGATATATTTCAAACTCTTATGTTCTGTATATATTTCACATTTTTCATCATAGAAGTAATGTCTCCAAATATTTAGGGAAAATAATACCACTTCTAACTCAATATCATGAGTTAGATAGCTTTGTTAATGAATTTTTAGCTACCTAGATGCATAGGCAATCGCTCTATCATTCTTCATAAGGTCAAAACCAAGTCCTTTATTTGATGCATCACTAAAAATTGTAAATCCATATTTCCCTGATGGTAATGTCAAGATTGGAGCATTCACTAATCTTCTTTTCAACTATTTAAAACATTATTCACATTCCTTTGTCCATATGAAACTAACACCTTTTCTTGTAAGCTTGGTCATTGGGTTGGCTAAATGGGAAAAGTTCTGTATGAAATGACAATAATAACATTCTAAACCAATAAAACTACGTACCTCAGTTATTTTCATTGGAGTAGGCCATTATTGCAAAAACTTTGTCTTCAAAGGATCTATAGAGATTCCATACTTAGAGACAATGTGGCCCAGAAAGAAAACTGATTAGAGAAAAAAATCACACTTACTAAACTTCCCATATCATTCATTTCTTCTTAGTGTATTAAAAATAGTGTGCATGTGATTTTCATGATCTTCATAACTTTTAGAATATACCAGGATATTGACAATAAAAACCACTACAAAGTAATCAAGATATTCCTTAAAAACTCTATTCATTAGATATATGAAAACAGATGTTGCATTAGATAGTCCAAAAGGCATTATAATTAACTCGTAATGCCCATAAGTCGTTCGAAATGCTGTTTTTGGAATGTCTTCCATTCTTCATAAGAAACTGATGATATCCATATCAAAGATCAATCATCGAAAAATATTGGGCTCCATAAAGTTGATCGAATAAATCATCAATTCGTGGAAGATGATACTTATTATTTATTGAAATAACATTAATTTTCCTATAATCCATTCACAACCTCATGGATCAATATTTCTTATTGACAAAGAGAACATGGGCTCCCCATAGAGAAATGATAGGGTGAATAAATCCATTATCGCTCAATTTCTCTATTTGTTTATTTAGATCCACTAATTCCATATTTTCTATTTTATAAGGGGTATTTCATATGGGCCTTGAACCAGGAATTATGTTAATGGAAAACTCAATTTCCCAATCTATAGGATGTCCTAATAAATCCTATGGAAATACGTCAATATATTATTGTACAACAGGTACTTATTCTATTTGAACATTATTTTCCTCACCCATATTTATTTAATTCCATTCCTCCACAATGATTTAATTCAATAAATCTATTGGGGGTGGATCTAGATGAGAATCAGATGGTGAGGTTTCTACTCTAAAGATAAGGGATTCCACACCATTCTAAAAAATTTTAAGTTCGTTCTTCTTGAAATATATCTTCGCATAATAATTTGAAAGCTAATTCATACCAATAATTATATCAAATTTAGTCATTGGTATGATGATAAGTTCAGAAACTAAAGTATGTTTATGTGTCATGAGGGGGACTAATTGACACACCATTGTTGCAATGATACATCCACTAGGGGTTTTTACTGATAACTCCTTTATTAAATAAAATTGGATATATCTAATTTTCTTAGAATACTGGGATGATATAAATGAATGAAATGATATAGAATCAAATAAACCATTGGATAAGTTTGATTAAATGATTAAAGTACCTTCCACTACTTTATTAGAAACTTAAATATCCGTAGTTGGGATTGAATAAGCTTATCCCTTCTCCCTTGGCCTTTTTTGTGGCATGTTTCCTTAACCCTTTGGAAAATCATTATCATAGTGTCCCATCTCCCAGAAATTATAGCATTAAACCTTATTAGCTTCCTTATTCCCCTTACAATCACCAGAAAAATGTCATTTCTATCTATATTTGTAGCACAATCCTGTTCCTTTTAAGTAGGCACCAAGGTGCTTCCTTCTACAATTATCAGAGGGTGGAAATTTAACTCTTTCCTTCTTCCCGGTTTCCTTATTTCCTTTTCCAGAGTTTTCAAAAACCCTATTCTTCTCTTTCTTTCCCTTAAACCCATAAGACTTAGAGAATTCATTTTCTGTCTTCATAGCACATAAAACTATATCTTAATATGATAAGAAATTTTGGGAGACCAGTGCCTACCGAAGGAATGGCTACATGCCATCAAAGAATCGATAAATTTTGATCCTTGGATTTTGTATGTAGTCCACAACATGTATTTCCATACTTTTGAAGTTAGCTTCATAATTTGAAACATTATCATCTTCATTTTTCCTTAAGTTCAGATACTACCTTTCTATATCCACTCACCATTCAGAAGGAAAGTATTTCTATTGAAATATTTCATTAAAAACTCTCCATTCCATATATTTTATTTCTTATTCCTCATTTGTGTTTTGGATTAATGACCACCACTAATATGCTTCTCCCAATAGATGATAAAATTCCATGATGACCTTCTCTCTTTCATTACATCCCAAAGCATGAAATATCTTCTCAAGGGAACTTATCCACTACTAAGATAAAAATGTGTTTGTAGTCCCAATGAATGATGGAGGATGTTGTCACATAAAGAGATCAAACATATCTCCTTCACATGGTGGATCCAAATGCTCCATATGGGTAAGGTTATTATTCATAACCTATGTATGTTTTCCCAGTATAGCTATAAGTTTCTCAAAACTAGTCACAACACTAGTGCCCACATCATTATCTTGCATCAGAGGGAAATCCCTATAGGGGACATGCACGTTCATGCGGTTTCTATTCCTTCCACTAGGTTCCATTTCTAAAAAATGGCATACACTAGATTTGGGTAAGAATCATAATTGATAATCTCAAGGAAGAAAAATAATCATCTTAAATTGAAATTCTATGTATAACTAATCGCTTAATCATAAACATGATATCATTGTGGAAAAATTTACATTTAAATCCTTCATAATGGATTGTAAAGAAAATGCGAATTATCCTAAGCATATTCTCTGGGAGTGTAATAACCAAGAGTGAAGCAAGACCCATTGTCGTGTACCAGGATACCCCGAGTCAAGCTCGAAACACTTTGTCAGAGCTTTCACTCCTAGGTACATCTATGCCAGAGCCACCTCTAGCTTCTCATATCTAGACAAGGATGTATTATTTGAAATATCCACATAATCTATTCCATACCAAAATACAAGGATGTTCTTGTATGTTTATCTTTAAAGACTATCATAGGGACTCTTCCATAATATACGTTTTCTAAATCTATTTTCTATGTTTTCTACTAAACTTCCTCTGATACAAACCGTAAAGCCCCGACCCCAGTTTCCCAGAGCAGGTGGCTTATTTGAATACATTGGCATATAAACAAGGAATATGTATCCCGAAGGACCAAGTAGTTTGGTAGATTTTAGAAAACAGATACATAAATAAGTTCAACTTTACATCACGAAAGGAAATAAAACACAAATTTATTCCATTAGAAATATCCATGCCTCCTAGATTATACTTTCAAGTCATTCATAATTTACTTCTTCATATCCTAAGAAAATGAAACATAAGAAAGGGGTGAGATCAAACTCTTTGTAAGGGTAAGAAATAAAATGGAAGATATTATAAACATAATACATCATGAATAATTAGAAACACATAACATTAGTAATAAACATGAACACATTATGGCGGGAATATGAGTTAATCAAATAATGCCATAATAAAACATAATCATGGTTATTCTACTAGTCACATAACTAGATGAAATTTAAATTACTAGCTTCATAATGAGGGAAGTGCATATTTCTGACATTCTGAAACATTTTTTCAAGGCCTCAGCCAAGATGTCTTAAAATTATTTAGTCCTCGACCAAAATCCATATATCACATTGGGAAAGGCCTAATCTAATTCCATGTATATTTGTCTAATGAGACCTACTGATGCATAGAGGGGGATATAATGGGCCCAAAAAGTCACCTAATAAGTCCAATTAATTCCTCATATGATTCGGGAAAAACCTAAACAACTTATTCATTCATATTTAAACTATCCTATGAAATGTTACTAACTTTCCCCAATCATTGAACATAAAACACTAACCATTCCAAGTAATATGGTGAATGGTTTTAGGATAGCTCATCCACAATAAAATTAGTCATAAAACATTAATTAAAATATGGTATAATACATCATAAATTATTAATCCCAATAATACATAAGAATCAACAAGAGTGTTGAATCATAAGAAAATACTCTTATAAAATTATTAAGCAATTCTTGAGATAAATACTCTTTATTTTGAAAAGAAGAGTTCTTTTGGAAAAATATTTGTATAAAACCAGAAGTGAAGTAAGATATTATTTTCATAATAAAATTAGTTATTTTAGGAAGATAATGGTTTCCAATAACCAATTATAGAGTGCCATTGAAAATATATAAGAATTTTAGAAATTCCCTTGAATCAGGCTTGTATTTTGGAAACAGGTTTGAAAGTTTCTTTTAAAAAATATAACTATCCATAAAATAGGGAAGGATTATGGTTGGTATAAATATATATAATACTCACACATAATTTATTAGGAGTACATAATAATACATAAGGATTTCATTGAGGTAATTATACAATGAAAGTAACCTGAATGAAAATGGAAGTTCGGGTGGAAAACCCTTACCTTTAATCTGAATGTGTTCCCCTCTTGAAATTATGATCCAAGAATATGAAATTATACTAATTAATAAAATAAATCAGAACCTATTAGAAATATTTTTAGTTTATCATAATTCGTTTTAGTTAACTTATGTCTTTATTGATAAGTTATATTATCGAATTCTGTCATTCCAGAGTGTTTGTTTTCTTGATTTTCATAATCGTTTCACTTGTTTTTAAGTAACGGAGTTCATGTGGAATGGTTTAAAATATCCAAAATTGAAATTATATATTATTTATGAACATAAAAAATTAATAATGGTAATTTATATCATTTTTTTACATTGAATGAGGATGAATCATTATATTACCACCACTTTGATTATTTGGCAGTATTTGGATTATTTTGAACTAGTTTTGTCATATAGATTAATTATATGTACATATACTGGATATTGAATATTAATTAAGTTATAATACATAGATTAATGTTTTTATCAACCATAAATATGATTTCATGACTAGTAATAAAGGATATATTGGAGAATGAAACTTCATCATCCATGAAGGTTAGAAATCCGAACCTCATGGATATTGATTTCGTTTATAGAAATAAAAGAGAGGGAGTAAGAATATTGATGGTGGTTCTTTCATTAACATGATATTATTATAATATATATATGATAATGGAGTTTTCATGGTCATTCAGATAGAGGAGTCTAGGAGAAGATAACAAAAGAAGATAAATTCAAATGAAACTAAAAGAAAAAGAAAGGTACTTTACCTCTTGAAATAACTTCCTTGAGAACCTTCTTAAGGGAAGGGATTTTGGTCTTTTGGAAAGAACAAGAGCTTCCTGGTCTTGGGGAGTGAATAAGGAAGGGTATTTGGGAATAACTTTGAGGATATTCAAGGATTATAGGAGTGAAGAGAAGAGGGTGTGGTGGGGGGTTTTATAGTGGAGGAGTGGAGTGAATTTTGAATATTTAATTCATTATATTATTATTACCTCAAGACAACCAATAGTGTTTTTTCATGTGACCCCCAATAGTAATAAGTGCATGTGAGTTCTAACTAAGTGGAATTACACCACTATGATGTCATAAATAGTGTATTTAATTGATAATTTGTATATACGGTATTTTACTGTATTTCACTATTCATCAAAAATTCAAGAATTTTAGAAAAATCCCAAAAATTCACCTCAACTATTTTTCGATATTTAGAATTCAAAAATGAACTCTATTTTTCAGAAATAATTTTCTAAATATTATAAATTTAATTTTTAAATAAAATCATAGTAAATCCCAAAAATAACAATTTTAAAGATATAATTAGTTTTATATCACATTGAAAAATTAATTAAGATCTCATTATCTTATTAAAATAAGAAAATAAAGTGATATCAATTTTTACTATTCAAAAGGGTCATATCACTATTCATATGACTATTCATAAGGTTATGTTACTATTCACTAAATATCAAGTTTGTTCTATCAGACTCCAATTAACTTACTAATCACAACTCTAGATGATAAATTTTTTGAAATTAAAAACATAGTAGAGGAAAAGTTATGTTTAATGGATAGATTATAAAACTGTATTCAATATTTTTTGTCAAAACCTTGGGGTGTTACACTATCTACCTCAAAAGTTTTGATAAATGGAATTCATAGGGTAAGATCTTACTGGTTGAGTCTGTCACTAAATGTTTTTATGTAAATTGGATTTATTAAATCCCTATATTTATAATAATCATATGATCAATTTTAAATAGATATATTTGCAACAATAAATATGATTAACCGTCTATTAAATATGATAGGATATAATAAAACAAAATAAGTTCATGTTTTTTCTATAACCATATTACATAATAAGACTTTTATTTAAAAGACAAGGTGAAATTTTAGTCGAAACAATTCAGGTCGCTACAATAATAATGGCATAAGACGTGGAAATACAGAATACACATAAGTGTAGAAAATAATTTCCTTCGTAGTTAAAGGCTCATTGTTTAGACTATGGTAGTGCTATGAGTTCACTCCATAAAAAATCACAGTAGTCATGGATTACTCCTAAGACTATTATAGTGGACAAATTCCCTTAATGAATTGAGTTCACTCCCCATTATAGTCTTGATTATCTCATGTTATATAAATATTTACCAAATTCATTATATGTAGATATAGTTCCCAACTATCACATAATGAAAATCAATTATATGTGTACCACTAGATCATGAAACATTCATTATATTAGAACACATTAAAATAAATGGGGTTCATATTCATTTTATCATAACATAACCCATGGAAAAGAAACAAGTTTTATAATTATATCATTATTTCGTTGAATCATAACCCATGGAAAAATAACAGAGTTTCATAAGAATTTTATCACAGTATAACCTGTGGAAGAGAGTAGAGTTTCATAATAATATTCTAATAATAATTATAACTCATCTAGAGATTGAGAAAATATGGAATTATTGGATCATATTCCTAGTAAATATTAATTAACATTAAATGATTTCATCTTATATAGAAAATTATTTTGAAAGAAAAATCACATTGAACATTTCTTGTGTAAATATATGCTCTTTAAACATCAAATACTGAAACATAAAAGTTTATAAAATATTATTGAAATATTTTTATTTGAAAATATCCTTGAAAATTTATAAAATAAGATTCAAAAAAATAATGGTAATTATTTTGGGAAATTATTTTCATGCCATACATGTTAAAATAAATATTCTTTCACATTTTTGGTTAAATTAAAACATGCCTTGTTTGGAAAACAAAATGAGGATTCCATTCAAAAAAGTTTATAAAAAATAAAAAAAGTGTAAAAATGTAATTAAAAAATCATTTGGATAAATTTAAAAACTTTTTTGATTTTTTAGAAATATGGTTTTTGATTAAAAAGGGTTTTCGACCGAAAGAGAAATTTAGGAAATTTTTTTTAAAAACATTATTTTTATCACTTGAGTAAATATAGAGAGAGGAAATTTTAGGGAAGCATGTAATATAATAACATAACCATAGTATAATAATTCTCTTGAGTTTATTTTGAATTACGTCATAATATTTTATTATTATAATCATAATACAAAATAATCCTAATAAACGACGAGATTGAATCATAAAATATTTACCACTTCGGTGTATTTTGAATCATAAGTACCATTAAATATTAACATAAAATGAAACATTAAATATCAGGTGAATAATTATATTCAGGATATAACATTTCAAAAGGTATGTATATAAACCTTATAAAATAAGATAGGTGTATAACATAACCTATGTCTCAAGGAGGGAAAGTCGAGAAAAAAATCTCTTACCTTAAGTCTAGAATTCTTTCGTAATTGTTCAAAACTATTATATAATAAGTATAAATTTTTTATAAATATATTAAATAACTATACCTATATATATAATATAATATATTATTTACATATGACAATTTATTACATTTTTATTAATAATTCTATGCTGAAGTCATTTTTTGGGCAATAATTGCTATGTTTTTCATATATGTTTCATTTTTTTATTTTTGGTACTTTCAATTTTATCATTTTTACATAATATATGTAATTTTAACCATAATTTAAATATCATATATATTCATTATACATTTATTTAGTGTAATCTATAAAATTTAGGGATAAAAATGAAATACACTGTTCATAAAGATAATATGTCGTACAAACACATGAACACTGTTTCCATTTTCTCAATGGATTGAAGGATATAAATTTAAAGAATTTATTACCATTAAGTAATATTATTTATGTCATATAAGTCATATATTTCACATATTTTCTTTAAAACCACCCATATTACCTTCCATGTATAGAGTGAATGAATCAGATCACTTTATGAGGTGACAGTCCACCATACACATTAGTGAATTTATTGTATTCCCATAAAATGAAATCTAAGAAGTTATATGTGGTATAATAATTAAAAATTATAATAATATCATAAATATTGTATATAAATATTTAATTCATCATCATATCTATCCATGAGAGGTGGTGATGGAAAACGGATAACATCGATTTGCAAGGCGGTAGTTGACTGTACAAAAACAAGCTGATTTAACATCCCATTTGATAGAATAGGATATGGATATAAGTTATTAAATTAATATAATAAGATATAAATATATGGAATACATTTGTTTTATTATATCATTACAATTAAATAATATTTTACGGATTTCGAATAAGAATTAAAATAAAAATGTATAGTTAAAAGATATACCTATTATAAAGAATACCACTTTATGTTTAACCTAAATCCTTACTATATTGATTTTATAATATTAAAAATGACACTATAATATGGGGGGATATAATGAAGTTTTTTGTTTTAGGTATTATCTGAACTAATAGGCTTTTTTAGTGTGAATAAGAGAGGATATGGGGTGACATTTTATAAGTAAGGTAAGTGATACACTTGTAATTTTTGAAAATAAAAAACGTTTGCACACATTTTTGTCATGAAAAAAGGAAAAAAATGGATCATTATAGACCATTTTTGGTGATAAGGTTTCAATTTTTTTATAAAATGGGTATTTTCAAGTTTAGAGGTTATTTTAATTATTATATATTTAGTTTAACCCTTGGAATTTTCACCTTAATCGCCATAACAAATTTTTACATATTTTACTATTAATATAATCATAAAATATTATATTGAACATATCATAAAATATAAATTTTTTAATTCAAAATATATTTTTCATTCTTCCAAATTTATTTCACATAATTAGAAAAAAATAATTTAAATGTAATCCCACAAACGTGAGGAGAAAATGATTTTTCAAAGAGGAAACATTCAAAGGGATAAAACATTTTTGTATTACAATTCAGTATTAATGTGATTCCACTGAAATAAATTGGTTTAATAAATATATAATTTTACTTTTTACATTTAATAATATTTAAAAAAATTATAAATTCTATAAAGGAAAAGGTTGTTTTCAATAAAAACCACTATTTTCACTATACATCAAAAAATTATTCTTTTTAGAAAAATCTATAAAATTCACCCTAATATAATTTCTATATACTAGCTTAAAAAATATAATTTTATTATTAAAAATCAATATTATAAATGTTTTCAAAATTATTAGTATTAATGATTTTAAAATAAAATAAAAAACATCCATTTTTGTGAAAATAATATTTTTGAAAGATATAAATTCTTTATTGAAAATTATGTACCTTTTTATCAACATATATTCTTTTTATAAAGACATAATAATTTTTATTTAAAATTTGGGTATTTTTATTGATTTCACCAATTTTAACAGCTAGTTAATAATATTAATGTTTAAATAATAATATTAATAGTTTGTCACAAGTCATTAAAACTCAGTATTACATCTAAATCTAGATATCGAAGAAATTAAATGTATTCAAAAATAAAAAATTTCATAAAATATAAGGGTGTTATAATGGAATTAATATTATAGAACATAAAAACATATATATACAAATAATATAGAATGAACCCCCATAAATTCTTTAATTATGGTAGAATTGGGTATTTTTCTATTGACTTCCCAAAGAAGAAATATATTGAAACTAAATGTGATGATGATTAAGAGTAATTATCTAGAAGTAAACCTATAAGGTTTAATAAAAGAGAAATTAGAAATAAGAATAATAAATTTAGATTATTTTATAATAATTCTTATGATCAAGGAATAAAGTGAAGATTCATTAATATGGTGTGTGTTAGAATATGATGGAACTTATTGAAATCATAAAAATTGATTGGATTATGTCATAAAGGATGAAACCAATTCAAGAATTGGTGGGGAGTAATAAGGGAGATACACTAAGTTTATGATGGGATCTAAACTGGAATCCTATATTGAAAAAAATACCGAGCTCATGAAATTAGTTTAACTACTAGAAATAATGAAAATAAAATACTATTTGAAAGATATTGAATGCATTATTAGAAAATATTGATAAGGAAAACAATTATATAATAAGATATGATTAGAGACCATGATAATGGAAAAATGGATGAAAATGAAGAAGAGATACATAAGGTCTAATATTTATTTAAAAAAGATGAAAAAATTTGAATCTAATGTGGTAAAGTGATGGAAAATACAAGGATGTTCAAGATGAATAATCTAAATATTTTTTGAATTATAAGTGAAAGAAAAAGTTCATAATATTTTTAATTTTTCAACTGATAATGAATTTGGTTCATTTAGCTATGTATAATCTTAAACTCAAACTAATGGTCTTCGAACTAAATAATGTTATAAAAACTATACTCATATAATAAAGACATTTGTAGATGAATTGAAAATAGGATGTTATCTACGGTTTATGAAAAATAAGGATTTTAATACTTGAAATAACAAGATATATAGTTTGGAGGAATCCTCGACTGATTTCCTATGATGTCAATTAGAGAAATTGAAGTATAATCTTCGATCAACCAAACGTTCTCCCACAAAATAACATTGTAGAAAAAACCAAACCTCCAGAACAATCCTTCTTTAACTGAGCATATTAGATGTAGGAAATCACTGTATCCTACCCAACACCCAAATTCAGCAACACCATAACTTAAAAAACTATCATAAAAATTCAAGGAAATAAAAATTCAAAAAAATTATCTTATAAAACATTAAATGTGAAAAAATAGATTATTTTTATTTTTATGATTTATCAAACATTCATGAGAGAGACTCTTCATATTTCTTTGTATTCATTAGAAGTACTAGATTACATTCAATAGACAAAATAATCAGTAATATTTCATTACATATGTTTAAATCTCTATAAATAATATATGTAAAAAGCATTTAATATTTCTATCACTGAGTTTCTATATAAACTATTCAAAAATTCATTTTTTAAGAAACTGTAGTCAGTCTTTCAAGTCACACTACCTTCTAATTTTCATAGGAATTACTCCAATTGTAATGTGACTCATGATCACTAGTAAATCAACTAACCTCAACCAATTTCATCAGTAATCACTTCAGGATACTTCATTCTAGAGTATTAAGCATCCATTATAAACCTTAGTAGATTTATTGGAAGATATGAACTTCTAATTAATATGCTTATTCTCAAAGAGCAGAATAACCACTATATACACACAAAGTCCAGCTACCTTCCCCTAAATAATTTTTTTAAACATAAATATGGTGAATGAACTTCTAGTAATCATAAAAGGATTCACATTAAACAAATTTATCACTTTAATAATTGTTTTAAGGAAATTCCTAAAGAAAATCTCTAGAAAGATCCTCCTTTATTCAATAACATGTAGTGTTTCTCCATTCATTTTATTCACCCAAGATCCATGAAGGCACTATGTTTCCTTAGTATTTCTTGAACTATTGTTTTTGTGAGTATATAAACCATTTTATTTCAACTTTAAATCTAGTTAAGGTATAAAACTTTATCCTATAGAATATTTATAATTTAGTGGTACTTCAGGGCTATATGCTTTCTCAATTCATTAAAGAATTGATTTCTTACCAAATGAACTAAAATCTTGTTATTAAAAAACAACATTCCTTATTCATATATTTCTTTATTTCCTTATATAATTACTTAACAATTAATTTCTCCTTATCAACTTCCATTTTAGCTACATAATGACCTAATATAGTATATAAAATGATAATATTCTATAGTCAGGAAATCTAGTTGATTACAATTCCTCCATATATATATATAAAAGAATATTATCTTCAAATAATGTGAATATTTTTTGAAATATACATCCAAAATTCATTATAATATATCATTCTCCCATAAGTAAAGAGTAACATCTTCCAATCCATTCAAATACTTAAGGATTAATTTTATGTTTCCTTATAGTCTGTTTCATGGTTTAACATATATTAACTTATTAAACATACTATAAACTCTGTATATATTCAATTACATATCACTACATACATTATAATTATGAATTAAAATGAAAAAGATAATTTCTCCATGTTTCAGTGTTCTTATTCTCTTGTAGTTTCCAACTTATTTTATAGTTTAAAGTGTCCAGTAAGAGGATTAGAGACCAAATTGTATACAGTCATCCCAAATATTTCAATGGTCTATTAGTTGTACTCTTTTTGAGATCATACCAATGTTACAGCTTTCTTTCCTCTCTCAATACTCACCAAAAATATCTTCTTTGACTTCAAAAGATATTTCATCTAAAAAAATATAAACAAAATACTCTTTAATTTTAGAATCTCTTTATCATCTCATCTATCCAATAACATGTCATCGATAAACAACATCAAAATTATTGATTTCATATTATCACATTTGATACGGTAATAATAATGTTATTAATTACACCTTTAAACTAATTCTTACTACATTAAAAATTCAAATTTATAATTCCAATGACATGATTCTTCCTTTATCCCTTGAAGACGTGTTTTAAATTTTAATTCCATGTTTTTGTTGTTATATTTTGTTAAATCTATTAGATTATTTATGTAAATTTATTTCTCAAAATCACTATGAATAAATCATATCCTTAAATTAACTCATTTAAGGAATAGATCTTGAAATGCTACCGTACTCATAACCATATAGAAAGTTGAATGTTTAAGTATTGGTGGGAAATTTTATTAGAAAATCAACAACCTCTTTTTATTGAAATCCATTTTCCAGTAGACATAATTTGTAATGTTTTTCCTTTCATATTCTTATTTCATTTAGAAAAACCACTTATTATCCAATTATTTTTTACTTTTTTTTATAATTATGTCACCGCCCATGTTTTTTTATTTTCATTGAATGCATATATTCATCCATTACTGACTTTCACTCTATGGAATCGTTAATTTTTGTTGATTTTAATATATATTTTGGATCTCTAATATCTATTAAGAGTGGAAAGTTCATATCAACCCCAAACCTCTAAAGAGGTATTAGTATTCTAATTGATCTCCTAAACTGAATAAGTTTTTCTGTACTTCTCAGATATGATGAAACTTATAGGGACCAATATTTTGGTACTCCCTCTCAGGATTCAATAACTATTGAACTTTCTAGTTTATCTTTCATTTAACTCCTTTCAAGACTTACACTATTTTCATCTGAGTTATCTAGAATTTCATCCCTTTTGGATCTCTTAATCAGATCAAAGTTGGAATTGATAGTATATTTATTTCCTCCAAATACTTTTATTACCATGTTTTTATCCTTCTATAGAACCCTTAATTAAAGTAAACTTCTCAAATACTAATGGCTTGTCACTTTTCTTTTTCCCATAGTATGTACCTAAAGTTCTCACAGTTGTAAAAAATAATGAAACTAGATCTGAACCTAGCCCCAATATTTTAATTATACATTGAATCAATGAGAATGTATTTTAATTTTTTTAATAATATGAGGTGGTTAACATTAATTCATTTCTTGGGACTATAGGTCAGTTTAATTTTTTTTTCAAACTAACTATGAGTGAATTATGTTGACTAGGTTTATAAATGTATTAAGTGATTACACCCAAATTCAAATGGAATTTACATAGGAAAAAATCATACATTGAGCTTTCTTTTCTAAATATTTACTTACCTATTTAACTAATCTATTTTTATGTAGTTTTTGGAACCATATTCTCATACCTTAATCCATTCTCTTTTTATAAGTTGTAGATGTTTTATTTAATATATTTAACACTATTTCTAGAACATCGACATTTGAGATCACGACCAACCTCTCCTTCCACCATATCCTTCCATTGAATAAAAACATTAAAAACATTATTCTATTATTTATATAGTAATTCAATACTTTCTGTGTTACATTATCAATAAAGATAAAAAATTAAAGATAATCATTGTATGAATGAAAAATGGTAGGCCCCCAAATATCTCAGTGAACTAGCATTAAAATTTTAACACTAGGTTTCCATCCATTAAATTAAAAGACACTCTTTTCTAATTTCGTAGAACATGGCATTATCATTTTATAATTTCCATGTGATCAAGATTTAGTATACCTTTTTTTGTAAATTGTTTTATTTTTTTATCACTAAGGCGACAAAGCCTGTAATTATAAACTTCTAGATCTTTTGATAATGAATTTATAGTTAATCAAATTTCATATGATCTTACAATCAAGTAGTGTTTCATATTTTATAAA
This sequence comes from Viscum album, assembly GCA_963277665.1. Lineage (NCBI taxonomy): Eukaryota > Viridiplantae > Streptophyta > Magnoliopsida > Santalales > Viscaceae > Viscum > Viscum album. The sequence continues at coordinate 1,259,211,973 of OY728128.1, forward strand.
CTTTTCAACAAAGAAGGATCCCCGATTAACATTCCATACCCCATTGATAAATTTAGTTACATATATTTCCTTACCAAGAAATCAAATGGGAATAATTTGTTTCCATAGAACTGAGGTTTTCCTAACTTCAATGATCATTAATAATACAACATTATTAATTTGGATGTTGATATCCATTTTTTTAAAAACTTACCTAGATTTAATTAACACTACATGAATTTTTCCAAATTACCAAAATACATAGTTAACAATTCATCTTTGATCACAAATTGATTGATTGGATACTCTAAAGTTAATCACCTAAGAATCTACCCTTGTGTTGAAACTAAGAATTTAATTACTGTATTTCATTAAGGTAACTGAATTTAAACTTCCTGAAGTTAATTCCCACCCAATTTCCTCCTTCAAAATATTTCAATTATTCTAGATATGTTCTTTGTTCCAAAAATTAAAATATATAGGTCTTGGGCTATAAAACATTATTATATTTCATTCTCAAGACTCATTTATCAATGTCTTCTTTTAATATAATCTCTTCATTTGAGGTGAATATCCTCATACATCTTTACTAAGTACATTACTTGAAGGTAATTGGACATCCATACACACGAGCTCCTCATTCAGGATTAGGTTTCATATATCCTCAAAAAGAAAGACACTTTTTTTCACTATATTTACTAACCATTACTACCATCACATTCAATCGTTCTAGAAGTTAAGATAATATAAGTAAAACCAATAAATCATTACCTAATGTTTCCTTCACTGACTTTAGATTCCCACATATGATGTTGAAGTCATTCTCATGATCTATCATTGGGCTTAATTTTTCTAATGTTAAGCTAAAAGTCACTATAACATGAAGACTTTTTTATGTTTCATTGGGTTTTCAAACATATCTACCAGGTCCTTTATAACTGATGCTATTTTTTATTTTCATTTATATTTAAAAAAATACTGTCCAAAGATATACCCAACATCACATGTTCTATCCTATCCAATTGTTCCCATTACTCACTCTCAATATCCTCTAGATGTTCACATATTATTATAAAATCTTGTCCCTGATTCATATTCTCCTCCAAATTAATTATCTAGAAGAAAAATTATATTCCATAAAATTTTCCTATTATAATTTTTCCTATATCAAATTCCATAACCATCACTAATAATAAACTACCACTAAAGTGAAATAATGCTAAGGAAAGAGAAAAAATACCGAAGTTCCCGTCTATTTCAACTATTGTATAATGATACCAATTTTTGGTAGGAATATTTAACTTAAAACCTATACTTACAATTAAAACACTAAAATTATTATCTTTAATTGATAATATATTTTCTTGAAGATTAACATAATAGAATAAAACAAAAAACACCCATGAAGAAGACTCCCTTGACCGAGTGTATTGGAATTGAGATGTCATTTCACCCTACCCACTATAAAAAATAATCCCCACTAAAAAAATAATAAATGATAAAAAACATTCAAGTAAAGAACATTCAAACAAAAATAAGTTTACCAAATAAGAAGATGAAATTAAATGGATTAATTTCCTTTAGACAAGTTTCACTACATGCATAAAATAAACACTGTAGATTCATTTATATTCACTTGAAGTAAAAGTTTACATTCAACTAAAAAAATAATAAGTATTATTTCATTAAGGAGGTTTAAATATTTGTAAATACTATACATAAAGAGTATTTACTATTCTTTCATGGATATACTATGCAGATTGATCCTCACTTCCATTTATAGGAAACTCAATCTCGTTATTCAGGTTACACCACCTTCCAACTTTCCTTCACATGGATATATTTAGAATGTGACCAGAGATATCCAATATCTCATTTTACCTCAACCACGTTCATTTATAAAAACTTCTAGATACTTCATTTTATAATATTCATCAAGTATTCCAGACCTTTAAAATTCTATAGGAAGATATGAATGTTTTTTGAACCTACTTCCATTGGCATAAATGGAATAAATAATTATTGCACATTGAGACTAAATACCTTCATTTTTAAAATTTCCAATATAAGAAACCAATAAATGAACTAATTGTAATTAGAAATAATGCATTATATACTAATAAAAAGTTATAGGTAGATTGAAAATTTTCAAATACAAAGTGGATTTAAAGGCTATTATTTGTGTTTTGAAACATTAATACCCAATGAATAAAATTTTGGTAAAATATTTCAGTTACTTATAATTGGAACGATGAAAGGAGGAGAAAATCTAGAAAAAGAATAAGCATATCTAAGAGTAAGAGAAACAATCTTAGAAAGATGTTTTTAATTTCAAAACAATCAATATGGATTTTTATCTAATTTTTTTTGATAATTTGGATGAAATATATGGAAGATGTGTTATAAAAAGTAACAATACTGAGGTTTGTAAAAAAATACATCTAGGAAAGGAATTTAATATTTCAATAGTGAATAGAAATCAAAGAAAAATTAATAAATCCAACCATTATAGTTAAAGTAATTCTTCTAAAAAAAGTATAGATAAAAGGATAAAAAAATTATACTAAATATAGAAAATAAAGTTTGCAATAATAATAGAGGTTATCAAAAATCAATAACCCAGAAGTGAATAAGTTTTTGTGTAGGAAATGTGAGAAAATTGGACCAAAATCAGTGGATAGTTCAATATTGCAACCCGATCTCATTGAAAATCCAAATAAGAAGAATTTTGAATATGATGATGAGTGTGATTTTATGTACCATTACAAAAAACTTCCATACAATGTGGAAATTGAAAAAATTTAAGGGACTATGCAACCTATAATGTCTCATTGAAATAATTTAGAAAAGTGACATGAATAGATCTTCAAGATCTAATGTTATATGAATTGGATAATCCTAGTAGATTCTAATCTTTCTAAAATTATGTTATCATTAAGGAGAAAGGAAATACCCTCATTTTTTTCAATGTTTTTACTAAAATATATGTAAATTAAGGAGAAAATCTAAAGGTGGAGATGGATAATATTATAACTACAATATAATAAAAATATGATACAAATCTTATAGTGATTTGACAATCCCTTGAGGGAAAAAACATTAAAAGGGGATATTAAAGCATGATTATATAATGAATTTTTTAATATCTAGATAGAACCTTAATATTGAATGTTTAGGTATTCCAACCACATATTTTCCCCTAATTGTTTCATAAAATTTTTTATTTAGGGGGAGTGTTGGTTATTGAGTAATATTGATAAAGGGGGAGTAATATGTTTTTTATTTTAAATGTTATAATTATTATTTTTTGAATAGAGTTTTAGATAATATTTACTGGTAAATATAAATGGGAAAAATCTAAAATAATAAGTTAGAAATTGTCTCACATTTTGAATTTGTTAATATAAAACATTGATGTCTTAATTTAATCTATTTTTTTTCCAAATAAGGTTATCCCATTATAGTCTTAGAGTTAACTAACTAAGGACTGTTTCCTAAAAGTAATATGGTACCATCCATCTCCCAATATTTTGGTACAACATGTAATATGAATAAAAGAAAGATAATTAGTTACTATGAAAAATCATTGATGGTGGATGAAGATATGAGGTTTTTTACTTATATATATTTTTAATTTATTATTAATAAGTGGGACAAGATAAAGGATAAAAAATAAACATAATTTATTTAAGGAATTATAAATAAAAAGGGGTGATTTTAAATATTCTAAGTATTAATTTTATTTATTATTAATATGGAACATAATCATTGTGATAGAGTGTTCAATATATGTCTAGAAGAGATGAGGTGATACTCATACATAAGTGAGCAAAGGAGAAAGGATGAAGATGCTACCTATTTTGAGTAGGAAATGGAAATTTACACTACTGTTTGAACAATTGGATTGAATGTTATTAAGATAATAGATCTTATAATGATGATTGGAGAATTCTTTTAAAGAACCAAAAATAAGTTTTATTGATAAAATCATTTCATATAACAGTTTTAAAGGTGTTTTAAGGAAGCCAGATAGTGGAGATGTTGGAATAATCCATCCATTAAAAGATAAAGAATTTTGATAATGTTTTTGTGAAGTTAAGAATGTATTTTAATTATTTTAATATTTTAGGCGCAGAAGATGTTTATAATAATACTTGAGTTAATAATAATTAATTATGGAATTAAGGGGTTTTATTTAAAGTATACCTATGTGTTCTAATCTTTATAAGAGTAATTATTAATATTTAGATATGAAAATCAATAAATTCATGGATAAGTCTATCTTGACCCACCTTCACCAAGATGAGAGAAGGGAATGCAGATTGCCAGACCCTTACTTATTCAAGTTGAAAGAGAGATAATGACCCTAGAGACCCTCCTTTGATTGGTCCCAAAGTGGTGAATAGCACTAAGGGTATAGAATTACACACAAGATGGAAGGAATTACCCTTTGTTTTTCTTTAATAGGATCAGAAGATAAGATAGTAAATCCAAACAACAACACAACTGGGGGGGGGGGGTAAAAGTAAAGACAATGATAACCATTCCCATATGCATGACACAAAGTAAATGCCACAACTATAAGGAACCTACAAAGATAAAGTACCAAAAGAAAAGAAAACAACAACTGCAACTGTCCCAATGCCCCAGCTAGTACAACCCTGCACGATCCTTGAGGTCCTCTTAGAAACCTAAAAGCAGTTTTACATTTGTAGGGTGAGCATAAAAGTATACTCAGTAGGGAAAACCGAAGACTCTCATGCACAAGTGGGGAGGCATTCTAATGCCCTTTGAGAAAAGAGATAACCAAATTACCTAGCAAGGAAAACTATCCACCCAAGCGTCACCATGGAACACTCCCCAAATAACACAAGTCATGCAATGTATAGTAATAGAACATAGATTATTGGGTATCCCACGCCACTTTTCCACTAGTTATTGGAGACATCCTATGCGTCGAACCAATCTCACCATTCTTACGGCAGTCCCCTTGCTACACCCCACCCGCACACACCTGGGCCACAACCACACATCCTGCCCGCAAACACCTGTGCCAAAACCACCATGCATAACCATTCCCACAAACACCTGGGCCAGAACAACCATTGCCACACCCGAAGACACCCGGGCCTCATCCTAAAGACTCTTGGGAAACAACTTGCCCGCACACACACCTGGTCCAACCACCACAACTACCCTACTCGAAGAATCTTGTGCTATAATGGACCTCAGGTCGTCACAGCTTGCCCGAAGAGTCTTGGGATATTCAAGAAAAGGATAAGAAAATGATCCAATAACCAGCCACTTATAGGAATGTTGGTAAAAACACCCTCCCCCATGAAATGGGGGCGTTCGGCACTATGCGCTCAACTAGGGTTGGGCGCAAATAAGAAACATAATAACTACAATTATATGTATACGTAACAGGCAATCATCCCCTCCTAGGGACTCCAAAGCCAACTTAAGCACAAACACCCTTGTTACTATTCATTCATTAAAGAAAGGCACGACACTCACGGCCAAGTCACAACTCATTCCCAAAACCAATTCCCCATTTAAACTATACTTGTTCTCATTTTCAAGTGATCCAATTCAAGTAAATTCTGCACTACTGGGCGATCTAACATTCACATCCACAAGCTAGAGAAAAAGAAACACCCAAACAAAAATTAAAGAATTCACTCTCGGTTCTCTTGTAAAGTCTCAACAACAAAGGGATTAGTGAGATCCCGTAAAGTAATGGAACTAAACCAAGCCTCGAGATACATCCCCACACAAATTCAAATTCACAACCAACAATTTTACCACAGTAGAGGATCCCATCCCCATCCAAATCACCCCACAAGCATTAATATAACAACACATCTACTATCAAAATTGAGTAGAGAACTTCCAGGTTCAAGCACATAAATCATTAGGTTATTCTTTCTGTTGGTTATCCGGGGTGACCACAGAAGGATTGATGTTCACTGGGTATCCATTTAACCAACTGAGTTTAGTTAATTAACCAATTTCCATGTTATAGTCATTTAATCATCACATGACAAGGTTTCATTAGTGCGCAAGGAAATACCACCAACGATCATGTTTTTTAGTGAGCATAAGACCATACAGTTCAAAACATATAACAATTATAAGAGAGTACAAAAAAATTGTCAAAGGCACCCATCATTCTTTAACAGTTTGGTTATTATCTTTCTTAAGGTTTGGTTTCATCCATTCCGATAGAAATAACAGCGTAACCAACCCACATGTTACATAGTAAGGAGAGACGAAGGCAAAATCCCTACTTGGTCGATCAAGGATGTAAATTCTTCTCTATGCGCCAAGAATTATGGATGCGCGACTTGTAGGGGATGAACTCTGGGGACTCCAAGGATGAGTAGAAAAACTCTAGCATAGGTGCATCACAATCCTCGGGAAGGAGGGACTCCAAGTGCACCAGGGAGAAGAAATAAATCCATCCAAGAGGAAGAAGAAGAATGAATTCCTATACAATATAAGGATGATATCTCGTTGTTACGGGACATGGAATTTTGAATGGCTACAAATTCGAATCGTGATTCCCCATGTGGTTGGGCAGTTACAAACGATGGGGCTAATTATTATTTTATTATTCATATCGGGGTGGTGGCATAACGACAGTGCATTAAACTATTTCTTTTAAATGGAGGAAAACACGCAACAGGGGTAGAACTGTAAGTTACGAGGTTGGGCATGACACCGAAGAAAATCCACACGCTTTGGTAAGTTAAGGGTTTCCTGAACCTTCAGGAATTTTAGATATTATTTATGGGCTTTAAATGGCTATGAAACAGGGCATTAAATCATATTTATGCTGAAAGATAAGTTGTGGGAGTGGAAAAAGTCGGACACTAGAAAAAGAATGAAGACCACTCAGTGAGAACACGGTGCCCCCATCATGGTGTCTCTCTTACGGTGCCACCGTCCCTGGTCAAACTGTCATGGTGCCACTATCACCAGTGTGTGACTGTCATGGTGAGACCGTCACGGTGCCACCGTCACGGTGCCACCGTCATGGTGCCACCACAACCGGTGACCCCATGACCGGTGTCACCGTTTCAGTGGAGATGTGTTTTGGCAATGTAATGTACCAGGTGGGACTAGGCCATTACATCAGATACCTCTTAAACTATTCTCTCCCTCAAGAATCAAAACTAGACCCGAAGAAAAGAGGGGTTCCGAACAACCACCTCAAAAGATACCTCTCATGAGTGAACCTCATCGATATCTAGGAACACCTCTCCCTCAAGTAACCAGGCAACATTAGAAGGTCAAACTATCCATCGACATGGGTTAGGGAGTTTCTTCCTCCATGTCAAGATACTATCCGCTTTGGGGGGCACTGAATCACCAACACGATTTTAATCGCATCCACCTTAATGAGTCTTGATTAAGGATTGGGTCCTCCCCTTCCCATAGTAAGGGATCTTTACATACATCCACACAATAAGGAAAACCGCACGTTCAATAGTTAACAAGGTAAAGGGTTTTATCACAAACAAGTACAAAAAAATTGAACAAAATTCAAAACAGCTCTGGGTACTGGGCGCACATCTGTGTGTCCTATTCCCATATATTTTCTTCGAGCCCGCCATGCCTCCACAACACATGAACCAAAGGAATGGTCCATCCACGGAGCACCTTCTCCTCACGATCCTCGATCCACACTGGTCTTTCCACAAAAGTCACGTCATCATCGATGTACAATTTTCCTCAGTCAAGGACATGTGAATAGTCTTGTAGATATCGTCAGAGCTATGACACAAGGAAGACATCATGCAGTCTCAGTAGAGGCGGTGGTAGCGCTAGCTGATAAGCAACTTCACCGACCCGCTTCAGCACTTCGAACGGTCCAAAAAACTTGGGAAAAAGATTACTCCCCCTGCCAAACTTCCACTGTCCACACCGGGGGGAGACCTTCAAGAATACGTGGTCCCTGACCTCGGACTCCAAGGGTCTCCTCCTATTATCGGTATATGACTTCTGTCGGTCCTAAGCCACCTTCATCTTCTCACGTATAAGTTGAACCTTCTCTGTCGTGCTCTGCACCACCTCCGGGCCAAGAACACATACTTCCCCAACCTCATTCTAGCACACGGGTGAGAAACATGGACTCCCGTACAAGGCTTCGAATGGATCCATTCCAATGGTAGAGTGATAGCTATTATTGAAGGAAAACTCTACCAGGGGAAAGTGTCACACCGATTATCCCCCAAAGTCCAGGATACATGCCCGTAGCATATCCACCATTGTCTCAATTGTGCGCTCTATCTGTCCATCTGTCTGGGGGTGGAAAGAAGTGCCGAGATGTAGCTGAGTGCCGAAAGAATTCTACAATCCTCTCCAGATTCGTGAGGTAAACCGTCCATCCCTATCCAAGAATATGGACCTCAGAACTCCATGTAACCGTACCACCTCATCCACATACCTCTGTGCTAAGGCATCCACTGTACTCGACTCCTTGATCTCCAGAAAGTCATCTGATTTTGTCTACCAGTCCACAAATACCCAGAAAGCATCGTATCCTCCCTGAACCTGGGGTAGCCTTGTGATGAAATCCATCGGGATGTCATCCCACTTCCACTCAGGGACATCTAGAGGTTGTAACAAACCACCTGGAACATGGTGTTCAACCTTCACATGCAGACACACTAGGCACTTGGCCATGAACTCTACCACCGCCCGCTTTACCCCGGGCCCCCAAAACATCCTCCTCATACCCTGGTACATCTTGGAAACTCTCGAGTGCACTGTTAGGGGTGAGTTGTGGAACTCACCAAGAACCCTCTCACGCATCGCCTCTGGGACAAACATCTTCCCTTAGAAAAGCATCCGATTCTGGCCATCCTCCGTCCATCCTTCCAAAGCATTACCTTGGTTAGACCGATCGCGTGTCACTTCACACTCTAAGTATCTCCATTGAGACTCCTCTACCTTCCGTAATAGAAAAGATTGCACTGTCATCTGATACATGAAACCTCTACCACTATCCATCCTCACATCCAAGTGCAGAACAACTAACTCCTCCATCGTTTTCCAAGAATCTGCCGACTCTTGAACCGCATCCTTCTGCGACACCCTTCTCAAGGCATCGACCACCACATTCCCTTTTCCTGAGGTGTAGGAAATATTGAAGTCGTAGTCCTGAAGGAACTCCATCCACCTTCGATGCCGTAAGTTCAGGTCCCACTGGGAGAAGATATACTTCATGCTTTTGTGATCCGTGAAGACTATGAAGCGCTCCCCGATGAGGTAATTCCGCCATAATTTTAGTGCGAAAATGACCACCACAAGCTCCAGATCATGGGTGACATAATTATTCTCATTAATACATAACAATTTGGACCCATAAGAGAACACCTTTGGACGTTGCATCAGCACACACTAGAGGCCTTGTCCTGAAGCATCACAGAACACCTCATATGCCGCCCCTTATTCTGAGAACCTCAAAATTGGGGAACTTACTAACTTCTTCTTAAGATAGCTGAAGGATGCCTCACACTGCCCATTCCACATGAAAGCCTAATCCTTCTTGGTCAAAGCTGTCAAAGGTGATGCAACTCGGGAGAAGTTGGGTATGAACCACCGGTAGTAACCTGCTAGCCCAAGGAAACTACGAACCTCTTCCATTTCCTTGGGTGCTGCACAATAAACAACTGCCTCGATATTCGTTGGGTCCACTGCTATTCCCTGTTCGGACACCACATGCCCAAGGAAGTGCACTTCTCATGACCAGAACTTGAACTTTGACAATTTCCCATAGAGTTGGTTCTCTCGGAGGACCTCTAAAAACGTTCTCAGGTGCTTATCATGATCCTCCTCTAATCTTAAGTAGATCAGTATGTCATCAATAAACATGACTAAGAACCGATCTAGGTATTCCCAGAAGATTGAGTTCATGAGTCCCAGGAACACAACTGGTGCATTTGTAACGTCGAACGACATGACCACAAACTAATAAGTGCCCATATCTACACCTGAAGGCAGTCTTCGAGATGTCCCCATCCTTCACCCTCAACTATTGATTTCCAGACCGCAGATCTATCTTAGAGAACCAAACTTCTCCCTTCAACTAGTCAAAGAGATCGTCTATCCTTGGAAGAGGGTAGCGATTATTGACCATCACCTAATTCAGTATTCTGTAGTCTATGAACAGCATGAGACTGTCATCTGCCTTCTTTGAGAATAAGACTAGTGCACCCCATGGTGATGCATTTGGTCGAAAAAAACCTTTCTTCATCAGATCTCCAATCTGAATCTGCAACTATCGTAACTCAAAAGGTGCCATCCGGTAGGGATCCATCGAAATCGGATGGGCACCAGGTTGCAAGTCTATACCAAACTTAACATCACGTCAAGGGGGTAGAGTTTCCACCTCTTCAGGGAAGAAGTCCACAAACTCACTGATGAACCCTGGAACTTCCACCATTTCTACATCCACTGACTCCACTGATAGCTCAGCTAATAAGGAAAGGAGGGGTTCCTATCGCCTGCTGATTTTCTAGCAACCCCACTCACCGGTGAAAGTAACACGTCGGCTGCCCAAATCTGAAAACATGACCCTTCCTCGAAAGCAGTCAATGAAGGCACATATAGAGAACAACCAGTAAATTACTAGGATGACATCTTAGGGTTGTATCTACAATAGTAGAAGATCCCTGATAGAATGATGTGGCCCTATCATCAGTCTACACCATCGGGAAACATAAAACAAGTTGGTCTGACCTCGGACAGGTGTGCTCAACACCAATGGAACTGGAAGTCTCTCAACATCTAAAAATATAGCACGGGCTAGCCTGGGTGCAACAAAAGAGTGTGAATCTCTTGTATCGAACAAGGCATAGGCAAGAGTACTAAAGAAGATGATCATACCTCGAATGACTTCTGGCCCTGCTGGAACTGCTGCCTCTATAGTGTGAAACTACCCATGCCCAACTCCTCTGCCTCTCAGCTATCGGCCACCTCCCCGACCATTCCCTAGTCGAGGTCCTTGAAGAGCACCCTGAGGTTAGCCTCCTCCTGCAATTCATTCCCTCAGAGGAGCGAGAGATTGTTGACCCTGCTGCTGCTGCTAAAAGGGTCTAGCTGGAAACTGCTTCTGCTGAGGTGGGCATTAAACCTACCCACCACCGTCATACAATACTCTATGCACGAACTGATTCTGAAGGTGCCCATGGCTTCAACAGATGAATTATCTCATCCCTGGGCCCAATAGAAAAGGGCGAGGGCCAGGAGATCGGAACTGGAACTGCTGAGGCCTACTTCCTATTGGTCAAAACCTAGAGGGTCCTGATGTTGGAGGCCTGCTACTGACAGCCTTCCCCTTCGACAAGACCAATTGAATTCCCTCCCGCGATACACCTCCCATCATGTGCATCCTTTCCACCACTTAAACCTTCTTTTATACCTCCAAGTATATCGGTAAGGTGAAGGGAGTAACAACATATTGAAGAGAAGGTCGAAGTGCCTCCTCCAAACATCTCACCCGAGACTCCTCATCTAGAAAGAGGTCGGGAGCAAAGTGAAGGAGATCCTTGAACTTGATCCCCATCTCTCTAACTGACATACTCACCTAATGGAGGTATATTAGTTCCTACCTATTCTTATCCTTCATCCTGGAAGAGAGGAATTCCACCCGAAACACCTTCTTGAAGTCAGCCCATGTCACCTCAGCCTCCCTCTTCTCCCCAAGAAAAAGTGTCTACCATTGATGCACTGCTCCATGCATCTGGATTATAGCTAGAGGAACCTAGTAATTTTTCGGATCCTGGATCAAGCTGAAATCTATCACTTGCTCTTCTAGATAGCTCTCTGTCTCCATGTTAGAGATGATGCCCTCATACTTTCCAATGTTTCGTCGCTGAAAGGAACGAAGTGTCCTCTGCCACTGATCATCCTCCTCCTCTAGGTCCATCCTCTGCTAATCATCCTAGTCAACCTCCTGGGCCTCGATCTCCCATACTACTCGTGGTCGTCTCACAGGTGCTATAATTTCAAGGTAAATACAGAATTCCTTAGCCCGAGTAGTGTAGAATATTGTTCTTAAATTTTCTAAGACTTATTATTCATTTTAAATCTCTAAATACCCATGAAAAACAAGAACAAAATTCATTATGATGCATGAACCTTCCCTAGGGTCTCTACCCTATAATCAGTGTAGCCTCACTTGGTAATTAGGTAGGCCCATAGTCCTTGCATCAAATCATGGGGGGCCTTAAAATCCCATGTCCTAGCCGGCCTTCCTTGGCCTATTTCACACACCAAGATCACCCAACACTGTTGCCCTACCATCCCATGCAATCCTCACTGTTCCTAACCCCAGACTCCATCCTATCTCTCAAACTCAGCTCTAATACCATTATGTCATGACACGCCTTCACCAAGATGAGAGAAGGGACAATAGATTTCCTGACCCTTCCTTCTTCATGCTGATGGAGAGTTAATGACCCCCGAGACCCACCTTCGATAGGTCCTGGAGTGGTGATTAGCACCAAGGGTATAGAATTACACACAAGATGAAAGGCATTACCCTTAATTTTTTCTTTATTACGATCGGGAGATAAGATAGTAAATCCCAACAACACCGAAACTGGGGTGAGGGGGGGGGGGTAAAAGTAAAGCCAAAGAAAACCATTCCCATATACATGTTACAGAGTTAATGCCACAAGTACAATGGGACTACAAAGGTAATGTACCAAAAGAAAAGAAAACAAAAATTGCAACTATCCTAACGCTAGAGCTAGTATGACCCTTACCGATCCCTGAGGTCCTCCTGGAAACCTGAAAGTAGTTTTACATACATAGGGTGAGCATACAAGTATACTTAGTAGGGAAAACCAAAGACTCTCATTCAAAAGTGGGGAGGCATTCTAATGCCCTGTGAGAAAAGAGATAACCAAAGATCCTAGCAAGGAAAACTATCCACCCAAGCCTCACCAAGTCACACTCCCCAAATAACACAAGTCAAGTAATGTAAAGTAATAGCACATCGATGTTTGGGTACCCTGCGCCACTTTCCCATGGGTTATTGGAGACATCCTACACGTCGAACCAATCCTGCCATTCTCACCAAAATCCCACTACTACACCCCGCCCGCACACACCTGGGCCACAACCACACATCCCGCCCGTAAACACCTAGGCCAAAACCACCACGCATAACCATGCCTGCAAACACCTGGGCCGGAACAACCACTACCACGCCCGAAGACATCTGGGCCTCATCCCGAAGACTCTTGGGAAACAACCTGCCCGCACACACACCTGGGGCAACCACACAAACTACCCTACCCAACGAATCTTGGGCTATAATGGACCTCAAGCTGTCACATCCTGCCCGAGGAGTCTTGGGATATTTGAGAAAGGGAGAAGAAAATGAGCTAATAACCAGCCACTCATAGGAATGTTGGAAAAAACACCCTCCCCCATGAAATGGGGGCATTTGACAATAAGTGATCAACTTGGGTAGGGCGTGAATAAGAAACATAAGAAATACAATTATATGTATAGGTAACAAGCACTCATCCACTCCTAGGGTCTCCAAATCCAACCTAAGAACAAACAACCTTGTTACTATTCATTCATAAAATAAAGGCCCGACACTCAAGGACATTTCAACAACTCATTCCCAAAACCAATTACCCATTTAAACCAAACTAGTTCTCATGTTTAAGTGATCCAATTCAAGTAAATTCTGCACTATTGGGCGATCTAACAGGCACATCCAAAATCCAGAGAAGGAGAAACACCCAAACAACAATTAAAGCATTCACACCCGGTTCTCTTGTGAAGTCTCAACAACAAAGGGATCACTGAGATCTCTCAAATTACTGGAACCAAACCAATGCCCTAGATGCAGCCCTGCACAACTTCAAATTCACAACCTACAATTATACCATAATATAAGATCCCATCCCCATCCACGTCACCCCACAAGAATTAATAGAACAACACATCTACTATCAAAACTGGGTAGGGAACTTCCAGGTTCAAGCACATCAATCATTAGGTTCTTCTTTCTGTTGGTTATTCGGGGTGACCACACAAGGATTGATGTTCACTGGGTATCCATTTAACTAAATGAGTTGATGTAATTAACCAATTTCAATGTTATAGTCACGTAATCATCACAAGACAAGGGTTCATTAGTGTGCAAGGAAAGACCACCAACGACCATGATTTTCTGTGAGCATAAGCCAATACAGTTCACAACATATAGAAATTATAAGAGAGTAGAGAAGAATTGTCATACACACCCCATAATTCTTTTATAGTCTGGTTATTATCTCTGTTAAGGTTTTATTTCATCCATTCCCATAGAAAAAACAACATACACACCCTACATGTTACACAACAAGGAGAGACGAAGGCAGAATTCCTACTTGGTTGATCAAGGATCGAAGTTCTTCTCTACGCACCAAGAACTGGGGATGCACGAATTGTAGGGGAGGAACTCTAGGGACTCCAAGGATGAGTAGAAAAACTCCAGCACAGGCGCACCACAAGCCTCAGGAAGGAGGGACTCCAAGCACATGAGGGAGAAGAAAGAAATCCATCCAATATGAAGAAGAAGAAGGAATTCCCGTGCGATATATGGATGAGATCCCGTTATTACGGGATATGGAATTTTGAACGGCTATAAATTCGGATCATTGTTCCCCACGTGGTTGGGAAGATACCCACGATGGGGTTAATTCTTATTTAATTATTCCTATCGGGGTGGTGGCATAACAGATGTGCATTAAACTGTTTATTTTAAATGGAGGAAAACGCCCAATGAGGGTGGAACTGGAAGTTACGAGGAAGGGCGTGACACCGAGGAAAAACCACACTCTTTGGTAATTTAAGGGTTTTTCGACCCTTGGAATATTTTTGATACTATTTATCTGCTTTAAATAGATTTGAAAGGGGGTATTAAATCATCTTTACAATAAAAGATAAGTTGCAGGAGCATAAAAAGTCGGAAACTGGAAAAAGAACGAAGACCGCTCACTGAGGACATGGTGCCACCGTCACAGTTTCACTCTTATGGTGCCACCGTCACTAGTGCCACCGTCACGGTGCCACCGTGACTAGTGTGCGACTGTCATGGTGCCACCGTCACGGTGCCACCGTCATTGTGCCACCGCAACCGGTGCCCCCGTGACCGGTGCCACCGTTTCGATGGAGCCGTGTTTTGGAAAATTAATGGACCAGGTGGGTCCAAGCCATTACAAAGTCCTTATGAGCAGAAGGATAAATACTATTCTATATAATATCCTCTTTGACTCTTGAGTTGAAAATTAGAAATAGAATACAGTCTTTGTAAGTATGAACAATTAATTTTTAAGCGAAACTTTTGTGTTTATAAAGATGATTTCAGTATTCATAAGGAATTATGAAAACCATAAGGATAAATCTGAACATTTTAAAGATGAAATCATATTTGATTAGGATCTCCTAGACACTTAATAACTATAACACTCCAGACCCATACCCATGGTTCTGATGCTAAAAAAATACTCTTTTCATGTTGAATTTGATATAAACTATACATACGTGAAATAAAAACACTATAATTTCAAGATTAATATTAAGTATTTGAAATCAATACATTCTAATGAACTTTTAGGCTTAAATTTATAGAGAATTAGGAAATCCTTGCATAATAAAACCCACAATTTTCCTATACATGGACAGTTTTTACACTAAACCAAAATCTTTAAATAGTACAATTGCTTTGTTTATGACAAGAATCACATATATAGATATATAATTCACACTTTTCCTACTCATACATAATCACTAAGAAAAACGTTTAAAAACATATGATGATAATAAAACTCAGTAAGTTATGTAAATGAAAAAGAAGAACTTGTTAGGCCATTGAAATACATGAAAACCATTGAAAAATGTACAACCTTTAAATAAAGAGATTTGTGCTCATAATAAACATAATATTACTTTCAAAACCAGAAATAGTGTTCTTTTCCTAAAAAATTCGTTGAAAAAATATTGTAATAAAGAATAATAGAATAATGAAGGATGTTACTTGGATCATTATATTCATATCATATATAAAAGAATATCTTAACCAGTTAATTTGAAGGAAGTTTATAATGTTATTACTTAATAATTTAATTTGAACATAATAAACCCATAATAGAATAACTTTAAAAAGTTATTTCCACATCATATGTTCATATAATAAATCATTACCCAATTCATTGTATGGCTATATCAGACCCACTCATTATCATATTTAATGTACAAAAACTATAAGATTAATAACAAACAAATGATCTTTTATTTTCATTATAATACTCATGAAAAAATTCATCTCAACCCATATGCATAACAACTTATAGTAATCACATAAATATAAGATGAAATATCATTTTCATTGATAACTCTTAAGAAAATTCATTGAACAATGTGAATTGAATTTAAGTTGGAAGACAATGAAAATGTAAAAATGAATCATCATAACTAAGATTTTATATGAATGTGGGAAAATAATATCTACTAGTAAATGTTAAAAACACACTTTTAACACCTTTATATAAAATGTAAAACATGAATCATATAGAATAAATTTAATATATTTTTTTAAAAAAACTATAAAGTAAGTAAAAGATATTAGAAGATGACTTTAAAAAATAATTTTAGTTTAGAGATGAAAATTATTGAAATAATATTTATATAGAGGAATGATAATTGAAATAAAAAATTCAAAATGCTTAAAATAAGGTTTAAAATAAAAATTCCATTGCAATGATTCCTAAATTTCCTTATACATCCTCTACCCTCTCTATTATTAAAATTATATTAACTAATTTGTTTCTTCAGTACCTTTTTCATACCCATTAACTTTGTTTATTCCTTTTACCTTGATTATTATCTTGTTTCATTTAGTTAATAAATTAGTATAGTTTATGTTATTCTTTTTGGGGTATTTTTATTAATAATCCCCAAAAAAACTTCAGTATATTTAAAAAGATAAAAATTATATTTATATTGGTTATATAATCTCTATATGTTTCATGATATGGGGTAGATATATCGTTATATAATCAAATTAGTTCAATTAGTTATGAAATAGTTACGTTTTCTTTAATTACTTTGATAATCTTGTTTTTCATGGTTAAAATAACCATGATTGTTAATTTTTAATCCTATTATTAAGATATATATTTCACCTTTAAGTAATCTTCAGGAATATTTAATAAATTAATTTTATATATTTCAATATTCTCATGGTCATTTTATGGAACTTATGGGATGGTCCTCATGGAACAATTGAAAATATTTTTTTTAATATTGATTTAACAAAACGAATTGATTTTATTAAGATATATACATATATATATATATTTATTACAATTTTATAACCATGAACATCATAAATTAATATTTATTAAAACAATTTCCAATATTAATGTGTTGTTAATCATTCATGACATAAACATTATCACATCATTCATGTAGGTGATTAACTAACCCAAATAAAAACACATTATAACAATAGAATGTGGAAGAGTATGTAACTGTATATTGATAATATAACTTTTATAGAATCTAATTGTTTCCAATTTTTTATTAATGTAACAAATCATATTATACAAGAGGTATAAGAATAATATAAATTAAATATAATATTAAAAATATATTACATAGATAGTATCTTGGTATGAACATTTAAAGCGGTTAAATTTTATGATTACCATTAATTCTTAATATTATTAATATAATGTAGTAATTTTAATTTTTATAACCCCAATCATGTTATCAATATAATTTTATCATGATATCAAAACTTATATAATGTTCATAATAGTATAAAAATAATATATAATAATTATATAAATATTTATAATCAATCATAGAAAGTAGAGTAAGATAAATGAATTACACCATTAATGGAGATGATTGGCCATACATACACACGAACAATATTTTTATATTATGAGTTATGGAATAAAATAATGTTAAATAAAAATTCATATGTAAATAATAATTATTATATAATATATATAATATATATTCATTAAAACAATCGAAATAACCATTCATAAAATATGGCGATGAAAATAGAATTGTATCGCAAAATGGAGATGGTAAGTAGTACATACAGAAGAGCGATGATTTCAATTCCTATTTTTCCAAAAAGGGATGCATAATGTAGTTTTAATAGTAATTATAAAATTTCATAATATTAAAGATACTTAATTTATTATTTTATGATTAGAATCATAGATTTATCGGAGGTAAATAAGTGTATAAAAAGAAAGTTATTGGTTAGATCAATTAACTCTTCTTCTAAACATATCCTTTAGATCTGCTATAAAGGGATATTGGGTTTCCCTCTTGAGAGGAACATAACATATTAAATTTGTATGGGGAATATTAAAGGGGAAATTGGAAGATTATGGTTATGTTATAAGGCTACAAATGGTGTAAATATGCGAGGTAGGCGGTACTCCTTTATAATTAATGTGAGAGACTTTTTTAATTTCTCAAAATATTAAATTATAAAAATTTGTTTTCCAAAAAACACCACAAAAAAACCATGTATTTGAAGATAAGATAATATAAGTGTTTCGGCCTCAGAGGCTGTGCATTTAGGGGTATTATAAGAATGAAAATAATGGTACTATGAGTGATGAGAATTCATCCATTTTTATAGAGACTTTCCCATCACCATATTTGTTTTGACCCAATCAACATCGTTATCCTTGAAGGGGGGGGGGGGGGGGGTTGGACAGACCTAGTGGGGACTGTGCAATTTATCCCTTATGCATTACTAAGGGGGTTCCATAGTCAAATGGTCCCAACAGGCAATTTCATTGCTAAATATTTTTGCAATTGGTCCTCTTAGGATATGACTTCCTCAGACGGTCTCCAGTAGGTTTATTAAGGGATAAATAAACATCCAACAGACTTGGTATCCATGATTCATGGAACTGATTTCCAAAGGTAGGTGCTCGTTAGATGATGATTTGGCCAATGACACTTAATGACTCCATTGCATGAGGGTTCATTGACTCCATCACCCACTGTCACTTAAATATAATACTATTAAGGAAAAAATGAATCAATTCATGGATATACATAAATATGATGCTATTTAGGAAAAAATGAATCAATTTATGAAAAAACATGATCTAGAGTTAACCATTATCCAGGAGGGATGAAAGGTTATTTAATTTTTAGACCGGGCCCGTAAGATGTGCTTACTATGTATCCTAGAGAAGGGAATAAAATCCCACATAGTTCATTTAGCTTGGGGATTTGACCTAAGAATAGGTCCATTTGTTGGGAGAAAATTGGGTATGACACTTTTAGAAGGGTCTCTTTTTGAACTCAGGCCTTCAAGTAGGAGTTATATATATCTTGTTTTGAATAGGAATCTAAGTTCTCATTGTTCATGATGGGTTGGTTCTTACACGTAAAAGCTTCCTATTTGAGGGGACATTATTGGGTGATCCCTTTTGGAAGGGCACCCATTTTGAGATCAGTCCATCAAGAAGGCATCCTACATATCCTAGTTTTAATAGGAATAAAAGTTCTCATAGTTTTGGATAGGCTGGTTGTGTGGATGTTATACTCATCACAAATTTGTAAGCCCATGTGAGTCATATATGGTGTGAGAACCAAGAGTATGTGAGAGACCCAACCTACCAAACAACTTTTCTCCCACAGATGGGAACAAGTGAGCCTATGGTGGAAGAAGATTAAGCGACAGTGGGCGATGGTGTGGAGCAATGAACCCTTAAATTCAAGAAGACATCAAGGGTTATGTGGCTTGAATCTTGGAATGTTAGGGACTTACCTTAGTGGGAGTTACCCTTTTCATGGAATATGAGGTATACTATTGTTTAAAGTCATATAGCTTAGATGATGGAATTACAGTTTAATATCATGTTGTAGGGATGAGTTCCATACAATTTAATGTCATTTGGATATCACTATTTGGGGACTTGCAGTTTAGGGTCATGTGACGAGGACCACTTATTATAGAAACCATGATTAACTCGAGGAAAATAATGTTTGAAAGTTTTTACCAACCTCAAACATGAGAGGGATAGAATGTGAAAACCATGTTTATAGAGGATCCCAGATCAGGAGAAATGATATGAGGCATGTAATCCATTGAGGCATACAGAGGTAGGAGAAGCATATCCCAAGGTCGAATTTCTCTCTTGTTGACAATCCATTTTTGTGGAAAACATATGAAAATCCACCAGGGTATGATGTGCATAGTTAAGAAGAGGTGTCCTCAAAACACTTACCATATATTTTTGATGGCTAGGGATGTTTATGAAGATCCAAAATCGCTCAGTATACTACAGTTTAAAGTAATATAGCTTGGAAAATGGAACCAATGATTAATGTCATGTAGTATGGACTAATACCATACAATTTAATGTCATGTGGTGAATATGATAACTCATAGTTTAAAGTCATAGAGTTTGGAATGTGTGTTTTTGAATCCCTGATTAGCTGTAGGATAATCGAGATGATATTTTCTGACATGAATTGAATATGAGAGGGAAGGAAAGTGTAAATTGTGACTCTAGGGATTCTTGAATCATGGTAAATGACATGGGGCATGGAATCCATTGAGGCATACAGAGGTAGGAAATGAATATCTTTAAGAAGAATTGGCCTTTGGTTGATTATTGTTTTGTAAAAAACATACACTGAGCCACCGAGGCATGATGTGCATTTTCCAATAATGGTGTCTGCAAGACACTAGCCTTCTGCTTCTAATTTCCATCGAGGTTTATGATGATTCAGAATCACCAAAGACATAGAATTTGATGGATGGGAAAGATGTGTTTGGGAATTTAAGAAAAATTCAGGCTAGGATTTTCCATTTAGTTATGGGTCAACCTGGCATAGGATCCAGGTGATAGGGTTTTCAGGAGGTTCATGAGGAGTGTATCTTCTCATTGTATTTAAGGGATATATATTTTGGGTAGTATATAAGAACAATGAAAAATTCCATCAAATCAGGCTGAAATATTTGCTGTGTGATAATCCATTTTTCATAGAAGTCAGTGATGGTAGAAAAGAAACCAGATAGGATGAATAGGACCATAGCTTGGCAGTGATCCTGAGTGGGGTGTGGTGGCGTAGCCCCAATGGTATAGACTATTGGGCATACATTATTTTCCACATAGGGTTATCCCCGTATGAGCCAATCGTGTAGGAGAAACATCATGGGAGCAGGACAAGTACTATATGTATGTGAAGGTTGTTTTTCATGAACGAGATGGCCATGTAGGATGGTATGCGTATTTTTTTAGTCATATGGGATTTCAGGAACCTTTTTCCTGATAAGATTTGGTCGCAAACTGAATTCCTCATAGGGAGTCTACATTCAATTTTTAATATATTTCTTATTGGTTTGCTGGTTGGTTGTAGAAGGTGTTCCAAATATAGTTCATGAGATGGAGTCTGCAAATTACCAATGGCTTGTAGAATAGAATTTGTGGACTATCATGGATGTGGGATGCACTCCCTTGAATTTCTTAAAGTGTGGGAGAAATTCATTTTGTACCCTCTATGTTCTTCATCCCATTTTCACCCTTCCCATAGATCTCTCTCCTTATTCTTCCACCCCTTTCTTCGTTTCCCCTAGTGGTCCTTTTATAGAGTGTTGGAGAAGCTACATCTACGATTCACATGACACCTTTTACGGAATCTCACTCAGTAAATATGGCCCGTAGATGAATCGGTCAATAACGATTTCTGAAGGTGTGGGATGCCTCCAACTTCTCCTCATCCACAAATCACATCATTCTTGGGGATGGTGTGCGGGGTGTATCTCTCCCAGATTCTCTCCAGTGAAAAAGGTCCACGAGAACTTCGGTTCATGGGTGGAAATTCACCTCAAATAGTTTCATTAGATGGACAACGCCTCATGAGCCAGTGCATCATAGGGCATTCACGTACCAATGTTTTGATGTTCATTACTTACATG
This sequence comes from Viscum album, assembly GCA_963277665.1. Classification (NCBI taxonomy): domain Eukaryota; kingdom Viridiplantae; phylum Streptophyta; class Magnoliopsida; order Santalales; family Viscaceae; genus Viscum; species Viscum album. The sequence goes on from OY728128.1 coordinate 1,259,233,943, forward strand.
AAACTTTCCTAATAATCAGTACGTGGTGAGGACATATTCCTTTTCTAAATTTGATATCTTCAAATTTCTTCTCAAATTTTCAATCCAACATGTATTTCTTTCCTTCTCTCAACGTGCGAGAGTATTATCCTTACCATTGCTAAATTTTTGGGACCCCAAAATAATGTTTTAATTTCAAAAAATATGAGTTTTTAGCAAACATTCAATATTATTTTAAACCTTGTCATGTAGATTAACCCTTAAATTACCTATTTTAATTTTAGCTATAGTAATAATTTTTTTTTATAATAAAAGGTTATAGTTTTTACTTATATTGTGTCCATTGATATATAAATGGAAAATTTGTGACATTTTAGACCATATAATAATATATTTTTATTATTTATATATTTTTATTATTTTCTAATAATTTAAAATTATATTTATCCCATAAAATATCATTATTGTCAATTTTGATACTATTCACTACATTGAATTTTAAAAATATCAAGGAAAAATGTAAAATATGAACAAAATATTTTATTATATTCCTAAAATATCTAGGTATTCCATAGAACATTTGGATCACCTTAAATATCTCAAATTATAATACTTTTATTATTTTTAATATCATTTATTGGATTTTTTTTGTTCATTGAATAATTACTGCATCAACCTTGTATATGAATTTTGGGTAATTATTTAATTCCTAAGAATTGTAAATAAATAAACATTATTAATATAAATATTTTAGATTTCAAAATACTATTTATATTTGAACATATCCTCTAGATAGCCACATATTAAAAATTTAATATTTATTAAACACATTAATGTAACATCTTTGACTTTTTTTTAATGAAATTTTTGTAAAGGGATTAATATCATCCATGAGGCCCAAATAGGTCATTAATTATATCCTTGGATGATTATGGTCTAACATTTTTTATATACTAAAATTTCATTACGTTTTAGGATAATTTTATAGTCCTTATCATATTATTTTTCCATTAATTTCTTGATTTACACTTTACTGTGGTAACAAAATTTACTAAGGTTACATTTTATGTTGTACAAAAATAAAAGTGACCTATTTACTAAATTTAGACCCCCTAATTCCAAATATGTAATCCATTTTTTTATTTTCATAAAAATTATGGTTTAGAACATAATTTAAAATAAATCTGAAAAAACAGGTTTTCTTGAAAGAATTTTCATTTTTAATATAAAAAGTTTTTAAACCAAATTCATGTATATAATACACTTCAAAAACCATAATTGGATTATTATAAATAATAATTAACTAATTAAAATGTTAAAACAAATCCAAAATATAATTTTACCTTATAAAAACATTAATAGAAAATATAGTTTTGAAAAAAATTAGTATTATTCCTTTAAAAATATAAAATTTCAGAAAATGCTCAAAAACCCATTTTAGGATAATTCTAAAATTATGAATTTAAAAATTAAATTAATTTTCTCAACTAAATTTTATTTAAACTATATAAATTAATATTTACTCATGAAAAGTAGAAAATCTCATTTTTGAAAAAAACATATTTTAGAAGAATAGAATGTCTTTATTAGAAATTATGTGATTATTTTCTAAGCACTTAACAATAAATTCATATTGAGTTGGAACATAATATTGATTTCATTAATTTTTTTATTCTTATTAATTATTTAAATTTTAACAAATATAATATAACTAACCTATAATATTTTATTAATATTTCAAAGTTTGTCAAAACTTTCCGTTGTGTGCAATGCAAGCTATGAAAAAAATCAAATTATTTAAAAATATATTTCATAAATATCCCAGGGTGTAATTGTAATTCTACTGATATCCATTGGAAGGAAAATTGTTTATGCATTATGTCATGAATTTTTAGGATTATGTTATAATATAGTTGAGGAATGATATATATTGAAGAATTGGAGATAGTGTTTTAGTTAATTGATCAAAAAAGTAAATCATGTATTGGTTAATTTAAACTCATCATAGTTTAAACTAAATTTTATTTGTTTTTAAATTTTTTTTAAAGGATATTCCACAATAGTTATTGGAATTGTGGAACAATATACCTTCATGGTTATTAAAAATTTATCATGGTGAGATATTGGGGACCAGTTTGATATTTTTCTAATCAAAATGATAAGATCAACCTATTATTATTATAGGTCCTAAATTTAGAGTAATATGAAGAACATGTCATGGTTTTTAAAAACTTATGGAGGGTATTTTTAAATATTTTTGAATCATTTTAAAACAAAATGATTCTTTTATAGATATTTAGTGATATCAAACCATGATTTTAAAAGATAAATTTGATCAAGAAACATGATGTGGTTGTAAGTAACATGTAATAGTTTTTTAATAACTAATAATATTTTAATATTCACTAAGAAAATGTGAGATTTAATAAATATAATTTTATAGATACATTTATATAGGTAAAATGAATGGTTTTTTTAACAAAGAACATGAGAAAACTTGAATAATGGACCAATAGAACTTTTGAAGGGGGAAAAATCATTCTGGCTGATTTATGATTAATCGTTAATCATATCCATGATATTTTCAAATTCTTATTGTTTAATTTATTTAAATTAGGTTGTGATTATTGGGAGAAATTATTTTATATGTATTAAGGACGTTAAATTTCACTTAAGGGTGTTTTTTTTACCATAAGTGAAAGATCGTGTGATGTGGGATAAAGCCTAAAAATCACCAAAGATAGAGTACTCATAAAACGTTAGTGAAGCTTTTTAAAATCAAACTAATAATGTTTATTATTTATTTATTTATTATTCACCATGTTCTAATTTTTTGAAATATTGATTCGATTCACTAACTAATGATGTTATAAAATTATTATGTGGGATATTTTTTGTGAACCATTGGGCCTAAGAATTCAACAAGAAGGTTAACCTTCACTACATCCTCTATAGTGACTTGGTTCTAGATATGAGAACACAAATGATATATTAAAGGAAATTTACCAGGGTTGAGCCTATGTGGCAAGGAAGCTTATCTATTTACAAGTTTTAATTGAACAATGTATACTAATTAATCACTATAGATAGTGAGCACATCACATATCCCACCAATGTAATATTTCTCCAGAAGTAATTTTCATAACCCTTAAATTGATTCAAAAATCATTTTTATAGGAATTTTAAATATATTTCATAACCACCCTATTATATGATGTAAAACTCTATGGTTTGGGTCCTAGTTTCATGAAATTAAATGTAACACCCTTAAGTCTGAGCTACAATACTTTAAACCAAATTGAATAAGTCTTCTCTACATGAATTTAAAATTCTTGGAATAAATTCTCATCACATGACACTAAACTGCATGGAATATCATACTTACCATAAAATATTAAAATTCATGATCAAATTCCTATCAATAGGTTATTAAAATTTCACCAACTATGGTCTTAGCTGCATGAAATTAAATTATATATCTATTTTCTTCTTGTATGATGATTTAACTACAAATTTTGTTTCGCATACTTACCCAAGAGGATGAATCCATAATTTTGGGGACAATATCATACATCACCACTCTTTAGAACTAATTCTATAAATTTTCCCATATCCTATGAAATAAGAGGCAGCTAGATGTTTTATCACAGGTCCAACAACCATTTCCATGTCTTTACCTCAAATTATTTTTGGTAATAAATACCCTCCCATCATGTTACTTACTATTATCTTGAATTGAGAAGATGGTCCTCTTAGTATATATGTTTGTAACCCACTTACTTATATGAACCTTTAATATTCTCCAATGCATGAAGGTTTTACACCTAGAGTGTTCAAATTTAATTAAACTATAAGGACCCAGACATAAAAATTATATAATACAATTTCTTTAGACTAGAATTCACGTTTTTGAATTACCATATATTATTTTGGTTTATATTTTTTATAATTAGGTTATAAATTTTACATAATAAATTCATAAATTAAAAATATAAACCCCTTTTGGAAACTTATAACATAATATTCTTAACCCATGTTCACTCATGTTAGAATAACTATAACCTAGCTATATCCATATGAGAAACCACAATTGTTATTTCCCTCTTTATTAACATAGAAGAAAAGTAAAATTAACCAATTTACGGTAGATCTATATCAGGGCTCACCTTTTCATATTAGTTGTGCAAGGTTCACCCATTCATATAAGTTTTAGTAGTCTTACCAATTTGTATATGATATATTGGGATCACGTGTTCTTTATCTATATGTCTCAAGTACCATATCATGAATACATTTTTTTATTCACCACAACTTTTTATCATAAAACCCTTGAAAATCACTTTTAAACTATATTAAAAACATTTTAGATATCGAAATACCCTTTAATTTTAATTTTGTTTTTCAAAACAAAAATACCCAGAATAAATGGATAGATGTTTTTTCATTGAAGGAAACATGAATGGTTTGAAATGAAGTAAAACTCAAGTAATGGTTGTGAAGGAGTGAAAAAATATCGATATTGAATATGTTAAAATAAACAATTATTTTATCCTTTTTAAATAAATTCAAAAATTTCCATATAAAATGTATAAATGTATTACTTTTGAAAACATTTATAATAAATTCAAAAGAGACATAAATTGGATTTTATAATTAATTTACATCCATATAAATACATTAATAAAATAATTATAAGAATACGAAGATAGAAGAAAAATATTTAGAAAATAAATTGGTAAAATATTTAAGATGGGGTTTTAAATTAATTTTTTTCTTACCCAGAGTCTGACTTGTCACTAAATGTCTCTATATTCCTCTTATTTAGATTATATTGTTTTCTTTAAACCTCAATCCCTATAAATATGGTATTTTTCACAAAATAGGACTTCTATATTATAGGGAGGGACGTTAGTAAAGGATTTGGGTATGGCTTGGATGGACATAAGTTCTCAAAAGGTGTGAGAAAGAGAGGAAAAGGAGAACTTTTATAAGTGAGGGGAGGGGTACTATAGGAATTACTTAAAGTATTAAATTAAAATAAATTATTTTTCATAGAAAATCAGATCCAAATTGAAATAATAATTACATAGAATGATTATGAGTCTAAATCATCTCATATTTTTTAGGACAAGTTTAGATTATGTTTTTAACCTTATCTTTTTTGACACCCATTAACCATTTTGACAATTAATATGATATCATAGTTTTTTACTCTTTATGGGTCAAATTTTTTCAAGAAATGGAATAATGACCCTTAAATAGACTATGGTTGACATTTTAAACCATATACCACACACTTGGATGATTACATGACTTATTAATTTCAAATCACTTAAAAAATTATTATTTATTATAAAATATCATTAATATTATTTATTTGGAACTATTCACATTATTTGACTTTGAAAATAATATGAACACAATGGAATTTGAATTTAGACCTTTAAAACTACACAATATTTTATATTTAACTATTAAGTTCATGGAAAACTGTAAATCACCCAAACAGTATTACATTGTGATTTTTTATGATAATTTATATGATATTTCTACTACTTGCACAAGCACGATTTCTTTTTTTCTTTTTTAACAAAATATTATATACATTAAAAGAAAGAGACTAAAATTATTATATTTATCCTTTACGTAATATAATATAATTTTTATAATCAGAGGAAGGGGGTAATAAATTTCCAAATTTAGAGTCTTGGAAGTTTAAGGTCTAAAAAATTAATCAATGAAATAAAGAAAAGTGGTTGGGTTTATTTTTAGACCTCATCATTTTAATTTTATCCTTAATTAGAAAATTTACTTGGACTGTGGTAAAAAAAATTTACTATTGGTATTATCTGTAATGAAATAAGACATACGGGACTTATTTAAAAAATAATAATAACTACCCGATAAGAAATATGTGATCTATTTTTCATGTTTAAATTACTATAGTTTGAATAAAATAATTTAAAACTAATACAAAAAATTTAACGAAGAACAATTTTTTAGAAAAATAAATTTTTAAACCCGAAAATAAACTTATAGAAAAGTCATGTATAATAATGATTAAAATGAAATTAATTATATTATCTAATTAAATATAAATTATATTACATAATTAATAAATTATAATTTTAAATTAATTAATTTAATGAAAAAAATATAATTTTTCAAAAAATGATATTTTCACTATTCATTGAAAAATCGATCTTTTTAGAAAAATACCAAAATTCTACCCTAAGATAATTTTGATATTATGATTTGAAAAATGATATCATTTTTATATAATAATATTTCAAAAATTTTCTAAAATTAATTTTATTATCTAAGAAGAAAAATAAAATTCATTTTAGAAGAAAACATATTTTTTAAGCATAAAATAACATTACTAAAAATTGAGTGCTTATTTTATAAGAATTAATCAATAATTTTTTTTTGAAGTATGTCCTAAATATATATTGCACATGTTTTAAAAAAAATTCATACCCACCATTTTAATATCTTGGTTATAATATTCCTATAATAAAATTTCATGGTTCGTTCAAGATTGGTGTTGCGTATTATATATGTTATCGAAAAGTGATTTATTTTACAATATCAGGGTATTAAATTCTCTACAATTTAATAAATTAAATCCTCTTAATTTTAGATTTGTCTTGGTAATAAAGGGTTTTAAATTTTAATATTCATCTTTTAAAAACCCACATCATAGAAAGGGTTATTAAATCATCCTCTAGAAAAGAGGGAAAATGAAATATTATGTTCATATAGAGAAAAAAATAACTTTGATAAAAAACAATAGAAAATTAGTGGTAAGTGAAAATATTTACATGGAGGAATAATTTAATGTCTAAATTTTTATGGAGAGTGAAATAAAACATTGATCACAGGATGGTGAATGATCTTGATAAATTCAGTGACAAAAAAACAAATGAGGTATGATAAAGAACACTGATTCATTATAAATGAATGAAATAGTACCAAATTTTTATTTCAAGATATTTTTCCAAAATATGATGAATTATTTTAGAATATAGACTAAGAACATAAGGAAATATTCCATCTTCTCAAGTTAAATCTCAACCTTTAATCAATTATCACCACACTCTTATCTTTTTCTCTCAATGAAGAGTATTAATGACTAATTTTTTACCCGTGAAGTAATAAAAGAAACCTATAATGGATCAAATTATTAACAAAAAGGATAAAAATCTATTCCTCTTGAATTTAGACATTAACCAAAATTAAAATGGTTATCAAATGTTAATACAATTCTCAATAAGAATAAACCTTAATATGAATAAATACAATATAAATCACTTGAACCTCAACAATAAAAGTCAATATTCAACTTATATCCTTAAATAAATAACTACCCTTAAATTTTTTAATAATATTCCTAACCAATTTGAAAACCCAAAAAATCTGAAGGATTTCATCATATATTCTCCCAAGATTAATTTAAAATTTATCTCCAATCTATATTAATCATTAATAAAGTAATATACCCAAAATATATATTCTATATTCTATAAAATATTTTAATTATTTTTATAAATCACTTGAGTCACCATGAATCCAAAATAAAATCATATATAATATGAAAAGATAATTTAACATTAATTCTTGAAATAAAAATATGATCTTATCCAGTAATATTTTAATTTACATTAACAATATAATTTCTACTAAATAGAAAACTTACAAAAAAGTAATTTTAATTATATAGTAACCAAATAACTTTCCAATCCAAAGGTTATATATTTAGTAAATCATATATTCCCAATAATAGCAACCCTTTTATCCTGATTAAATATAATGATATAAACATCATCAATCATATCAATCCTAACATATATCCATAACATTCAGCTTATATCAGAAGAATAAAAAAACAATAACTCAAATAACCTTTTTATATAAACAAATACTAAACCAAAGGGTTATATTACCATAAATATCTATAAATATACTATTAATCACCTTAAAATCCCACTAATTAAAAACAAAAAATATATGTATTTTCCTTTGAATTTATAATCAGCCAAAAACTTATAAACACATGATGGTACCCAAAACTCTTAAGTTAACATCACATGAAAACATAATATTCTACAAAGTTATCTAAAAACTTTTCTAATACCAACTATGAGTACCTAGCCTCATAAATTATATAATCTGATGTCTTTATACCAGAATCCACTTTCTTACATTCCCAAATATCTTTCAGGTTTATAGTTTTATAGAATTAGGTAATAAATATTACAAAATAACCAATAAATTATAAATATAATTTTTTAAGCAAGTTGGAGCATCATATTCATGACCTATATTCAATCATGTCAGAAATAATTGGATCCTAGTTAAATACTTAGTAGAAACCACCCTTGTTATCTACCCCCTTCTTGACTTTGAAGATAAAAACACTACCCAAAGCGTTAGTGAGCTATATTAGGCTCAAATATTTGTATAAGATATATTAGGCTCATATATTTGTATATGATATATTAGGATCACCTATTCATATATACTATATCAGGATAACCTATTCATCATCTATAATACCGATGTACCATATCATGAATAAACAATTTTATGTTTCAACCTTTTAATCATAAAATCCTAGAAAAACACATTAAAAATTGTATATAAAATAGTTTTAGATATCAAAATACCCTTTCCTTTTAAAAATCATTTTAAAAAACAAAACTTTTTCTAATAAAGGGAATGAGGGTTTGTCTTTAATGAAAAAATGAAGGATTTTGAAGGAAGTAAAATTCAAAGAATGATTATGGTAGTAGGAAAATCCATTGATTCCATATAATTTAAAATAAAACATTCGTTTTTCATTTTTTTATTGAAATTAAAAATGTTCTTCACAAAATATATAAAAATATATATTTTGAAAACATTTCAAATAAAGTCAAAGGAGACATAATATTACCTTTATATATCATTAATGTCACTTTGAGAACTATTCACATAATTTGACACTAAAAAAACATGAAATTAGTGGAATTAGAATATAAACGATTTCAATGTCTCTAATATGTTATATTTATTTTCAAAATTCGTGAAACACTTTAACTCATCCAAAAAATACACCTTTTTGAGTTTTTATGTTCATTTACTTTATTTTTCTACAGCTTGAAAAAGCATTGTGTCAACATTGCGTAATCATTAATAGTAATTATTTCATTACTAAATACTAAAATTCAATTACCATGATAAAAAAATTAAATATTTTTTGAAATTAAATTATAGAACCAAACATAAGATATATTTATATCTATCATAAAACATTTTTGAGATTAAATGTAAGAGAGTGAAAATTATAAATTTATCCTTTACATAAAAATATATAAATGTTATAATAAAAAGAATATTGTAACAAATTTCCACATTACTAATATTGTATGGTCATGGATGAAAATAAATATTTCAATGAAATGAAGTCACGTGTTTGGGTTTATTTTTAGACCTTATCATATTATTTTTAGCCATAATTACACAATTTACTTTTACCTTGATAAAAAATATTTACTACAGTTACTATTTATAGTCGAAAAAGACAAAAAGAAATTATTTACCAAATTTTATCCTCATGGATAAAAATATGGGATCCATTATTTAGTATTTAATTCCTAGAAGAAGTATAAAATATTTTATTTTTATAATGAAAAATTAAATGAAAAAAAGTTTCTTAGAAAAATGCATTTATATCCCAAAAAGGAACTTATAAAAAAATATTGCATAATAACGATTCAACTTTAATTAGTTATATTATATATAAATAAAGAATAATTATATTTTTTAATATCAAATGGGTCCTTTAAATATCTTTTTTTAATGAAAATAAAAGGAAAGTTTCTAAGAGTATTTTTTCACTATTCAGTGAAAGATCAACCTTTTTAGAAAAAATACCAAACACTCCCCCTGATATCATTTCGATTCAATAATTTCAAAAATGATATAAATTTTATAATATAATATTTAAAAAATTAGAAAAAATATATCATATTATCTTTAAATAAAAATAAATAAAATCATGTTTGGAAGAAGAAGTATTTTTGATGCATAAAATGAAATAGAAAATTGTGTGCTTATATCTTAAAAATTAATCCATAATCTTTTTCTGATAATATTTTCTCTATCTATAGTTAATAATTTGGTTAGTATTTTTAATACAAAAAAATTTAATGGTTAGGTTATTATGACCATATAATAACATTTCGTGGTTTTTTTAGCTCGGTGTTGTGTGTTTTATACATTATCAAAGATAGTGTTTTTTAAAATATTATGGTTTTACATGAACATCACCTCAATTCACCAACACAATTAGGGTCTTCCTATTAGGATCCCCACAATCCTTCTTATCAAAATGGGATCCCCTATAGTGAATACACACTGTTCTAAATGATGTCTTCTTATCCAGGGCACACACCCTGAAGGACCCTTAGAACCAACAAGATGGGTACCATGTTTTGAAGACATGGTTAGTAGAAAACCCTTATTTTTATTACCCTATTCATGATTGTTTAGTAGTGGAAAATTAAACATGAAGAAATAATCAGAAGTCACCCTCAACCAACTTATCAACCCATTTGTGATTTAGATCTTAGAAGTCTAAAATTACTTCCCATGTACCATCATCTGTTTTAGTGGAACTTCAACTCCCTCGATGTTACCCCATAATGCATTTTTTTCACATTGATGGATCAATTCATCCCTTTGAGGTTACCCCTAGATGACCACTTTATAATGTTTCTCCTCCATAAAATGATGTCGCATAACAACCTAGACCCATTTTTCCATATCATGTACTATTATATGATATTGGTAATCCCATTTTGTGTTGTTTTCATACACTAATCAGGGATCATGTTTCCATTTTGTGTTTAGTAAAATTGTTTACCAACACGAATGATGAAATTTGGGAAATTTGACCCTTATTAGTTTTGTTTGCATGCCTTTAAATAAAATAAACCCTATTTTATTCTTTATAGGTTTCTCTATATTAACACATGTGACCTCCATCCTTGTTAGGTTTGGACATAGATGCTTTTTAGTTAGCTCACTTCACTATTCTATTTAAGAATTATAACTATACACATTGTTCATTCCACCCAAAGGTTGTTTATGTGGAACTCAAATTATTTTGGACTCCATTCAAACCATGTTTTACCACATTTTTTCTTCATAAACTACATCACCCCTAATTTTATCTCAACAACATGTCCTTAATTTTCATTACTTCCCTATTGGGGTTGCCTATGTGGCATTGGTCTTTCCATTGTTTGTCGGTTTCATACTATTTAGAAAATATCATATCCCTTTATCAAGGATGTATGATCTAAAACACATAAAAATCCCCATTTTCATCCACACCATATGCCACTAGATTTCATATTCTTAATCCTTACTGTATAATGATAAGTTATGTATTTAATGTCATCTCCACACAATGTTAAACTGTATAGAATAATATCCTATAAATGAATAAAAAACTATGAAAATATTGGGCCTTCATTGGAGGGGACAACCCCATTTTTTTGTCTTTTTCCAACCACACATCCTCCAAGAAATACATGTGGCTTGATTCCAATTCCAAAATATTCATTTTGACACCGACACCTCACATTTTGATCCATGACATGGGTCCTATTCCCATTATATTATATCTATTAGTGAAGGGGATTTATCTAATATGCATCATGATTTAGTTCATTATATTCACTATAGAACACATTCCATTATTTCTCTACTTATTATGTGATAAAAATCCATGCAGATGTTTTATTTGTTCTATAACTACATATAGATCGACTCCTACCTTACAAGAGATATAGTTACACCAAGATCACTTATATTAGGCCCAAATAGAATTCTTATATCACCTCCACCTATTTTTTACACATTAAATCTATTCACATGGTCTCATTTCCTTAATGTGTGTTACTGTGGTTCCACAACCATAAGAAGATGGGTTATAATGTACGATCATAAAACATTGCTCCATTTTGGTACAAGCTTCATGATATTTAACTTAGTGCATTATTTTTGAGGATTATTTATGTTAGAGTATGGGACCCTATTCATATCAGGTCACCCTGCCCTTATTACTATATAAATAACCTCTTCTGGTTAAAGATCTGTGAGTTAAATTTTTTTTCACCCCACCAATCAATTCTACTGAACCATAAACCCCAGAAACCTTCAGGTAAAAGTTGTGTGACCTTAAAACTAATCACTCTATAGTCTAAAATGAATGAATTTAAACTTCCTCATATAGAAAGCATAAAGTATCATCAATTAAATACCATATAATGGGTGATAAAAAAAAGTAGATCCCTCGCTCACCAAGTTATTCACATATATTAATTCGGAAAAATTCCATGAAAATTGGAAATGGAACAATGATTTTGGGGCTCAACATTAATCATTAAAAAATATATTTTCTACTCATTGGACTAAATGGGTTATAAAGATTCTAGATCCAATACCATGCCACATTCTCTCAATTTTAGTCCTAGATTTATGACTTTAAACTACAATGAATACTATTATTTATATTTGATGTTAAACATCCTAGTCTAGGTCCATATTTCATTACCTTAAAAGGCATGCCCTTATGGTCCAAACATCATGACCTTAATCTATGTGCATTACCCTATAGGTCATATATGTTATCTTTAGGGAATTAAATTCACCTTAGGTTCCATACCATTTAATTCCATATTGATAAAACCACTTATGGTCTAAGTATCAAGACCTTAAACTATATACATTTCTTTCTGAAGATCATATGTATTGGAATTGGATTTTTTTATTCAGGTTATGTTTTTACCTTTATATTGTGCTATATAGAACATCTCCATCCATGGTCTAAGACATATGATCTTAAAATTGAAAACAATAGATAAAAATATGTTTTTTTGAGGAATGATTGAGATTCTCCCATTCCTATTTATGGTTCAACACTCTATCAAGCCTGGTGTACCCCATTAATATGTCCAATGAAAAACGATGTAGCCCTAGGGTTCTTGGATCTCTCATTGATATTTTCCTTTATATCCATATTTGGTGTATTTGGATTTTTAATTTCCCTATCAACTTTAATTTCCAAATAAAATCCACAATGTTGAATATAGTGTAACAACCCTGGTATTTTAGGAAGCTAATTATTTTATAATCTATTTGTGTATAGTTCTAATTTTGTATTATTTTTATTTAAAGGAATTAAAATAGATTTAGAAATAAGAAATATAGGATATGAATTAAAATAACAACAATTAATTAATTTTATTGAAAATTATTTTTTATTTTATTATCAAATCACTTTTAAGGGAAAAATGAGAACCACTAAATCCAAAAAAACAACAAAAAGAACTAGTACATAAAAAACCCCAATCCAAATACAGGTTCTGCCTCTCCCCAACAACTACATCATGTTAAGGACCCTCACAAAAGCATGTCCACTTGGTAAAAAATCCCACGCATAGATGCAGAGGCATAAAACCGATGACCAAGCCATACCCTATCAGTCTTTCACTCCAAGTGGCATGTAGAAGTAATAGCCTCATGCTATGAACTTCATCTAAAGTTGAACCTGATAAGAAGATGGAAGCGAAGCACCTAAAATTCACCTCAAGACACAAAAAACACTAATCCACAAGTGAATTACCTCCAAACTTGAGAGACATCCAAACCAAGAGACAACAAAAATATAACTAGAGACCTAATATAGTAATTTAATAATGCTCGGTGCTTGTTCCCTAAACAACTTCCATGAGATAGCAGTTACCTAAATGTTTGGAGCCACCATTATCAGATTTTAAATCTCCAAGGCTAGTTGGTCCCAAGCCTGGATGTACTCCTCAATGATAATCATCCCCTATTGAATCCCCTGACAAGAATGAGGTCTTGTTTGTCAATGAAAGCATATTTTTCCCCATTAAGTGTCTCTCTTAAGGGCCTACAAATCATTTTAGATTCCTCCTTCTCAGAGGAATTAAGTAGCAAGAATTGTTCAAACATATTTTCCACAGATCATAACAAAGGTTCCAAACCTTGATCCCATTGATCCATTGGTCTTTAAAGGTTCACATCCTCAATGATAACCTTTTTGGAGATTTCTTTCTTGTCCAAATGAGTTTCCAAGGGGGGAGGTAGTGAGGAATAGTTATTCCTCCCCATCATTCTTTTATTGCTCCAAATTTACTCGGACTTGTTTTTTCACCAGCCAAATGACCATGTGCCTCTCTATTGTTCTAATCTATGCATCCTATAACTACATCATGTGGAAAATGGACTCTTCTCAAACCGGTCTCTCCAAGTCATTCAAATATATTTCCCAAAGGGAGTGAAGCCTAACCCTTCAATTCATGTCCCCGTGATTTTCAGCACTGTTTTGATGTTCCACCTACAAATCCAACCTCTGCCTCTACTTCCAAAACCCATAATTACTTGATCCAGCCACCTCTACTGGAACATTAACCTAACATACCTCCATTTTTTCCATTCCAGTTTTACACCCAAACATTATGTGCCCCTCACGAGCCGTAACCTGCAAACACAAGTATTCCTTCTACACATTGTCCTTGTAAAGAAGATTGTTGCAAAAGGATGTCTCTTCCAGATCCTCCCTAAACCAATTTAACACAGTAGACACTATAAGCTTGTCATGAATCGACAATACCTTCTTCATAGGTAAACATGCTCGAGGAGTCTAACCAGTTTCAAACTCAATTGACCCATCGCATAACCTTAGAGGATTGGGGGTCAACTTCCTCTGTCAATCAACCATCCTAAGAGGCCTATGCTCCACAGCCTTGGGATATACCTCAACCTCTCTACCACTGCCATATCACATCTTTAAAACGTTCATCTGAGCACTCCAATGACAATATTTATTCAAATTTCCTAGAAACTTGCATTCTGAGAAAAAATTTGTCCATGTTTCATGAACCACACATCGTTTTCAGCAATAATCCTCACCAACTATGATCCACACATATTTGAATAGATTCCTTGACACATCCATTTAGACAAAAATATGTGGATTCATGGGATGAAAAAGGGCCACTGTGCGGCTATCCAAAAACACATATATACCTATCTGATTCCCTATCACAAAAAGAATCAAGGGATTTTGGAACGGTAGAGGAAGTATGGGAGGACATACCCAGGTCTCTATTGAGGAGTGATCACACTTCATATGAAAATCGAAGGACCACTGAAGAAGATAAAATCTAAAACCGTTGATGATGCATGTAGTGCTACAACAGACATTGATGAGATCAACCTCTGAGGAAAAATGAACTATATTATATCAATTATCCAAAAGTCCCATCGTCACCCTATCTTGCATACCCCATGCTTTGAAGATGTGCATGTCGAACAAGTCTACCAAGGGCCATTTTTGATAAAAACAGACAACCAGAGTTAGATTTAGAAGATCCTATGATTCCATGAATTCCAATACCGATAATGAATGATTAGGGTGACCATAGAGAAATTCCAAGGCTTTTAGGACTAGCAAAAAAATTTGGACCATTTCCTGATTTGTGCAAGTCATCCTTCTGAAGGGGCCATGCTAATCTTCTCTGTACTGTTCCAATTTTATCGGATGTCTCTAAAAGGACAATTTCTTTCATTCATAAGTGGAATGCTACCATAAAATCATATAAAAATTAGTTTTTCACACCACGTATTAATACTCAACATTGATAAATTACATCCATTACAAGTTCATAAATAAAATGTGGGTAAAAGATAAAAAAGAATGAATTATTCTAGACATGGAAATAAACAAGTTCATGTTCAACATTGAGAATTACCAACAGCCAAACAAAACCTATAATAAAAAAGCTCACCATTAAAAGATAAAGCATTATGGGAAATCTATAATATGAAATAATATCTATGCCCTAGGAAGTGAGAGTGTAATAAATAAATTATTTAGTAAGTATATATATATATAAGAATGAAATATTGTCATTTAAAATATAGATGTTGAAAATATGGTTATTGGTTATATATTCAATAGGTATAATAATGTTGTGTATGGTTAAGAAGTAGATTTATAACTAACAATGAAATAAGAATATAATATTAAAATATTATATATATATATATATTTCATTTTTTATAACATTAATAATGTTACTAAAATATGATATTATTTTTATATAAATTTTAATTCAATATATTTATATCAATGGAGTGGTATAATAAAATTTTAGAATATAATTAATTAATAATGGTATTTCATAATGAGTATTTAATACAGAAGTAATATTTTTTTTCAAAGGACTATTTGGTTAGGTATTGCATATTTTATCTAAATGGTTTAAATTGGACAATTTTTAAAATATTATATTTATAAATTAAAAATTAAAAATTATAAATTTATGTGAAATAATTTAAAAACACATAATGATTAAAAACATCATTTTTTTCAATAAAAGTAGTCTTTCATTATATTATTCATTTTAATTTTACAAATAAAAATGTAAGTTTTTATATTTGAATTATAAAAAAATTACATCATTTTTTGGATTTATTATTTCAAAATTATCTTATCCATAATTTTTTGTATTTTTCTAAAAAGATTTATATATAAGTTAATGGTGGAAAATAAAAATTTTAGAAATAACATGACCTTTATGAAATTATTTTTATATAATTTGGAATTATAAATTAATAATTATTTTTTATAATTAAAAAATTTATTTTATAATTGAATTTATAATTTTAAAAATGTTTTTTTAAAATTAATAATCCTATTATTTCAATATTAGTACTTATATTATTTTTTTAATTTTTTTTTAAAAAATTATACATTTTTTTGTATATAAATTTTCTTCCCTTATAGAAATTTGAAAAAAATTATTTTAAATTGGGAATAATTAGGTAAAAATTATATTATAAGGTTCATTTTTTTTCTATAATGAATAAATTACCTTGGTAAAAACTAGTTACCATGGTGAAAACCTAAATGTAAAAAATGGTAAACCTAATAGGTAATGGTAGAAATATGTTAAAAAATGTTTTCAATTGAGTTTATAAGGTGTTTATGAACCTTATATCTCCTCTTATCTATTATTTCTCAATTTTGGAGCCATTTTCCTAGTGAGTGACTTACCATTAATAAAATCTTTTAAGTATTTAGAAAAAATGAAATTCGTTTCCACTTTAAAAAGGAACCGTCATATCCTCACATCCAATCATAAAAAATACCCTTAATATAAACCTAAAATATTTATATACCAATCCTAAAAACTCATAGAAACCATATATAGGTCATTTTATTTTCAAAATACCATCCTATAATGTTTTATCCCCCTTTGTGAAGAAAATAACCCAAAAAGAGGGGTATAAGTTCCTAACATTTTATCGACTTTCAATTTATTTATGTTCTCTTATTCTTCCTCAAATTTAATTTCACCATAATATAATGATAACATAAATAACATTATAATAATTTTTTTTGAATTAATCACCCTCCCCTTTTTGACTATGTAAAATGAAAATATGAATCATGCATTGGGTAGACTGCTCCATCCATGACACAACATGCTTCATTTTTGTTAAGAAAAATAGTAGGATAATAATAATTTGAAAATTTAATATTTAATTATGAAATTTATGAGATATTTTATATTTTCAAATGATAATACATGATGCTCATTTTCTATATTTTATAGAAAATGAAATTTTTATCAACGCGTATGTGTGGAATACTGCCTACATAGAATGATTGATTTATGTTTTTCATTTCCCCATAGCCTTAAATGGATAGTGATGAGAATGATTTCAAAGGATAAATATTATTTTTATGATATTATTAATATTCTTATTATACAAACTCAATATAATTTTAATTATATGAATAAGAAATAATCATTACAAAATTAACTGTGTTAAACAAGAAAACTAATAAAGAAATAATTTATTCATTTTATGTAATATTTTATCATCCAATAATTATTCTTATAATTCCTTAAAACAATGATATATAATACCGATGAACACTAAATATTTTCATTATTCATCTAGTATAATGATATTTAATCTAATTCACCTCACAATCATCCAATAATTATGGTATGTTCATGTTTGGGTTGGTTTGAACACCTACTTGAACAACGTTGATTATTAATTCATGGATTAATATTAAAATAGAATTAATGATATAATATGATATAAATATTTAAATAATGACTTGGTTTTGGTCTTGGAATATATATATCTATATTCACTCAATAATTAATAAAACACCTTTTGTTGGTTAAGAAAATCACTAAAGTGTACTTATTATAGATTTCATCTTCAATGATAAAGAATTAAACTCTCATAAAAGGAAGTGGAAACATAATAAAAAATTACTATTAATTTAATTATATTGACTAAAATGAATTCTTTTTTTGAAATATGGCATAAAAATGAATACACACACTTCTCTTATGAAACTAGTTCAAAGGGTAAAACTATAAAGACCATATGTGGTAAAATAAGGGAAAAATTTAATATATATGTTGACAATGGTTAAAAATAAATTTTTTAAATAGTTTAGGAAATTAATATAGTTAATAAATTTTTTATTAAGGTAGTTATATAATATTTACATGAGTTTAAGGCACATCATTTATAATTAATATCAAAGCTAAGGGTTCCATTGTCTCATTTTAAACTCCATTGAACATGTTTGATACTGTGTACTATAATTTATATTATATGGTGTATATTAATTGAAATATTTCTTTGAAATAATAATTTATATTCAATTTTAATATATTGTAATTTCTATTTACCGATCTACCTCTAAATCTCCTTTTATTCTTACATTACCAACATCAAAAGTATTTCAACAAATCAATTTCAAATTTATTGGTTCATAATATTTATTCATTGAATTTAATCATCTTTTTATATTTTCTTCAACAATTCCACTAGTTTTTATGGTATTTACATTTTTTGGGGAAATTACTTTTCCTCATCAATGAATAGTTATTTGATAAAATGTTTTGCTAAAATAAAAGTATAATGTTGGTATGAATAACTCCCATTATTACTAATGAAATTTTTTCCAAGTCTGTATTTCTATTCTCAAAAATGTTTTACTCTATTTTTTAGAAATATAATATGAATGAATTTCTATTATTCTAATATCTCTCTACACCCATTTTAAAAATATAAAATTAATATTTTTTATGATACAGGCTTTCAAAAAAAATTATCTAAAAATATATGAATGATTTTCCATTATTTCTAAATAAAACATTTTATCCTCTATAAAAAAATTTATTTTGATAACCTTATTGAAATTTAATAACATATTATTTATTTTTTTTAATGTAAAATTTTTCAATGATTTCAATTCACCATTCTTGGAAATAAATTTTGAAAGTGACATGTAACTTCTCATTTTTCATGAATATATTAAAACTGTTTTATAAATGAATTTTTAATATTCTTCTTCGATCTGGGAAAATATTTTATCTAAATATTTAATTTTATATGAAACTTTCACTCTATTGTTTCATGTATTAAAAAAATTATTTTGTTTTTATGAAATATTTCTGTTAAAATCCCTTTAAGAGATCATGGAAAGTTTATATTTCCAATGTGATTTTTGTGAATAAAAAAAAATTGTTTTTCATTAAAGTAATTTTTATTTGCTACATATTATTCTCGATTAGATAAAATTATTTAAATATTACAGTTTACCTTTTTTCTCTATATGTATTTTGTAATTTTATTTTCTTTAAAATATATAACTCATTTTTGAAAAGATGAATTTTTATTATCCTATGATTTCTAAATTTTAAGTCATGTGGTATGTTTAAGAAATATGTTTTTATATGGGTTTATTAAGATATGTTTATGGTTTATTTTAGGTGGAAAACATATGTATGGATGATGATAGGCATGGTCTTGTATATCCCTCTAATGCATTAGTTTATGTTTATATCTCAAGAGATAGTCATATGGGGAAATGATGAGGGTAATTAGATATGCGTATGCATAATGGGTTTACTCAAATTCCTAGGCATGGATATAATGAGTTTATTCACATAGGCATGAGAATAATGAGTTTTCTGATAGAAATTTTCCAATTCTTATGGTTGTTACATACTTACAAATTATTTTTAGGAAATTTTTTACTTTTTTACACATTATTATGCCAATGTTATTCTCTTATGGATCATGTCTATTGTCTCACTCTTGCCATTCATTTCGTATTTTATGTCAGGATTTATTCCATAATTTAAGACCAAGATTTTTTGGGAATGATTTTTTATATATCATTATTATAATAATATTCTCATCATATGAACACTTATAATATTTTATTCTATCTCTTATGTTTACCCTTACTGAGAATTTAAGCTCACCAGTTTATTGTTTTTAAATTTTCCTATGTTATAAAGAAAAAAATATGTAAGATGTGTCAAGAAGGTTATTATATGATAATTATTTGAGGGAGATTTAGAAGAATCATTATGGATTAATAAGTTTCATTTATATTGGGAAAATTGTTTAGTCGATACGAAGAACATGATTTCTTTTAGTTGATTTTTTTATAATCTAACTATAAACATTAAATGTCTTGGGACTGTATTGTAATTTTAAAATTTCTTTAAGTAATGTAATCCTTGTATATTTAGGTGTTTGATGTTGTAGTTTGTATTATAATAGGGTTTAGAAAATTTTGATGATTTGGATATTTTATAAGGATAATTTGAGGGTTTATAAGTTAAGGTTGATCATTATTTCAAAGGTATATGTTCACATTTAGGTCATTTGGGATAATATTCTGGTTATTTAGATAAGTGAAATTTAGTAAAAACCCTATGGATAAGTATATGGGATAAGCTAAGTATAGGATAATATCATGAAATTTTGGAGAAGTACAGATTTTGTGGTTTTCCAAGAAATTATATATCTTTTTGGATACTACAAGTGGATAAAGGATATGAAATATTTTTTACTTAAGGGTATTAAACTCGAAGAGGGAATGTTGGGTTTTAACTCAACCATGCCCCGATGCATGATAAAGAGGGATACCTACACACCTGGCTGGACACTCATGGGGGTATCCTTTCATCACTAAAATTTTCACTATTGACCACTAATATGGATTTATCTCTTAATTACTTTAATGTATAAGGGTAATATGTATGAGGGAATACAAATTAATGTTACATAAGTAGAATGAAGAGAGTTATATGATTATACAAGTACACTATTATTGAAATGAAAGTATTTTATGATGAAATAAAGGTGGATTAGAGATGAAATATTAGGATTGAGATTTTATATTCATATATTTTATTATTTAGGATATTATTGATGTCACACTTATTTTAGTTGTTTTTTCATGTCATATTTTCTATTTTTCATGTTATCTAATGTTTAAATAAGAATTTGAGTTGTTAATTTTAGTATTTTTAATTATTAGTTCTTAATTTCTAAAACTATAGTTTTTGTATTTAAATTATTAATATATTAAGTTTTATATTTGTTTCTATTGCAATATCTAACTTTAGTTTTCAATATTAACTTCATGTCTTGTAATTTAATCTTATTTTATTTTATTATAATTTATCTTTTCTTTGTTAATGTAAAAAATAAATTTATCAATGTTTTTTAGTTTAATTTATCATATACATTTAGTATATTGAAATTTTAAATTAATGATTTAATTCATTTAGTTTTCAATTTATCTTGTATATATTTATTTCCTTAAATTATATTTTTAATATATTTTTAGTATTGGTCAAGTGAAGATAAATATATTTAAATATAGCCAGGTATGAAAATTTTGAGCACTGCATTTTTTATAAGATAATTTTTATTTCTCCATGTAAAATAAATTTTGGTAGAAAGATATAAGATATTTTGAAATAGTATTACACCATAATTGAGTAAGATTACCAGCATGTCAGATAACTTCCAAAGGGACAACATGTAAGAGAATTATTTTTTGATTCTTGTAACATAAACACCAGATTAATATATAATATAATGTTATAGTTATATAATATAATTATCTTACAAATCTCTTGAGAATTTATAAAACCTTGACTAAGATGGGGATTCCAATTGGAGAGCACTGAGGCCTTCATTCTATCTGTAAAGAAACAGAGCAACCAAAACTCTAAAAAATAGCTAAATTTTCTTGCTGATATTCAATTTTGTATATGAACCAGTATGGATTATCTTATCATGATTTAGTAAAAGGATTAATTTTTTTTCAAACTAAAATTTTAATGATGAGAGAGGCTCAATAACACTCAAGATCCTAAAAAATTCAGACAATGTTTTATCATTATTTGATCAAGAGTATTGTGATAATTTTTTATGATGATGAACCCATGGTCAATCCATACCAATCAAAATCAGTGGGAGGGTCAATCAGAGTTTTTGATAAAACCTAAATAAAAATTCATGCATCCCACAATTGAGTTCAAATGATTCCAATTTTTTTATTCTCAGGTGTTGAGGAGTTCGAGATGAGTGAGGATTGATGAAGATTAGAAAATCGTTGAACAGTTGACCTCAAAATTAAAATTTTCAAACAATGGTGTTCATTATTAAGTAGTCACTAGGATCCGTAATTAGTGTGAGAGTTTCTCCTTCTAAATATGAACTAACAATATGATTCTTAAAGGTTATTAATGATTTAGGTTTGTTCTTTTCCAATTAGAATTGATGGCTTCACCAAATTCTAATTGAGACATTTCAATAAAAATCGATCTTTTAATGAACACTGTACTATATTTTTATCTCAATGTAGGATTGGATGGCGATATTGATGAAGATGGTTCACATCTATTTAGTGTTGTGATTTTTCGACATCGAGAGATTCCTTATATGGAGTTTAATGTTTTTTAATTAAATTTATTGAATTCTAACCCTTTCATAGTTGTTTATTAGAATATTTGACTTCGTTTATTAATTATAGTAGAATAAATAAAAGTGAATATTTTTTTTCTTGTATTTTCTTTAGGTCATTCATTAAAAATATATTTCAGTATTTTATTCCAAATTCTTAAATATATTTTTTGATCCATACCAAGACATGATGATTGAGTGGTAAAGTTAGTGTCGAGTATAGGATATATGGATAGGTTTTAAATAATATGTCAGATTTTGGAGTTTTTGAATTTATTTATTTCAAATAACATATGCACCTTTTAAATTCTAGAGATTTATTTGAAAAATTAAAGGCTTACAGTGCAAGTGGTGATTGAAAAGTGATAACAGAAATTAATTTGAGGATTCTTTTTCTAAAACAAAAGGATCACCCACCCAAAAAAATGTAAAGGACTTCATCAATTTTTTATAGAAATTTTTATATAGAAGGAATGGGAGATTGATGGAGAGAACCATGTGGTAATAGGGGAATAATAACCTCAATATAGAATCTTATTAACTAATTTTCCTTGTTTATTGTTGATTGTAATTAACTATTTTGTAGTAGAAAATAAAAAATGTTTTCCAGATAAAATACATTTGGAATGAGGGTGTAATGGTTAATTTTAGATCCTTCATGAATAAATATTTCTTCCTACGTTTTTATTCTCTTGAATTAATTACTGAAGCATTTAAATATTTTCTTTCTTCATGAATCAATGATTTTTTTGTCAATTAAATTATTTCAAACCTCTTCTCCATCTCAATCTTCTTACAAGATGGTTCTTCTGAGAATAAAACAATAGTATTAATTAAAATATTCATTCTCATAAAAAATAATATGCTATTTATATGAATTATTAGTTCAATATTTGAAAATTGGATAAATAATTCAGTCATAGTTTAATTTTCTTAGAAGTATTTTTCCTCCTTAAATATTAGTTCGAGTGAAAATTTTGTGCATGAATGAAAGAAAAATTTATGGAAGCTAGTCAATCAAGTTCCTTACATTATTTTTTTCACATCTTGCAATCCGTTGCTGCTACCGAATGTTTGTTTATCCCATTTCTAATTTTTTCTTTATTTTTTTGCATCTTTCTTGTTCACTCCAGACACTTATTGATTTTTTATAGTTCTACTACCTTCACAATAACTATAATATATTTAAATAGGGAATTAAAGAATTATTTTCCCCATATTTAGTAATAAGAATGTCATGTTTTGGTTTCATTTCTGCGGTGGTAACACACGAACACGACACAATGATATTAAAAAACATTTACTAAAAATCTATAAAATTCAAAAATAAATTCAAAAATTTAATGAATGTATACAAATAAAAATATGTAAAAAAAAGAATAAAACAAAATAAGAAACTGAATACTACTAAACGTAATCTTGAATCAATGTGTTGATGCCACTAGATCAATGGATGAAAAATTAGAACCTTTAATATATGAAAAAAAATTCATTGTTCAATGATTAAAAAGAAAAACATGATAAAAATGGAATAAAATATGTTAGATTTTAATAATAGTAAAAAATAAAAATCTGAATTCAAATCCTCTTAGGAATGATTTATATGATAGATTGATACTTTGTGAGTTTTATGTGAGAAAAGTTAATAGTAATCCATCTTATACAAGGATCACCCCTTGGGTAAAAAACTCTGAGTTCAAACAATCCCATATTTCTATATGGACATCATATAATGTACTTCTTGATGAAGAAAATTTAGATTTCATTAGATATATCTACTATGTGGTAAAATGAATACATTTAAGAGGACATAGTGAAGAAGATATTAAACATATAAAATTCATTTTATATATAAATGAAAATTCTATATCATGGTTTAAATATCAATATGAGGAGATTTTAGATACTTGGTATAAGCTATTAAGTGACTTTATAATGATTTTTTCCATAAATAATGACCACTGAAATTAGGTATACGATCATTGGATTTTTTCTAGATGAGGGTGATCTATTCCATGAGGCATGAAATAGATTTAGGGGTATTCATAGATAGTTTCCAAATCACTAATGTTCTCCACATTTCCTTATAGAAACATTTTACAATATCCTCACTCCATTTTCTAGACCTCAGTTTATCAAACCTCTAGTTGATATTTTATTAATAATACTAATGTTAAACAAAATAAAATATTCAATACACTTTCATAGAAATCTCAAAATAACTATTCTAGGAGAAAAACTATAGTTTAAAAATTAAATAATTAGGTTTAAAGATATAAATCTTATGTTTCTAGTTATTATAATGAAAATTATAAGAAATCACTTAGGGAGTGGTTTCACCATCATGGAATGTGTGGTCATCCCAACTTTTTCTTCGCTAAATTTGATATAACAACTAAAAACCATGGAATGAAAAATTTCCTAGTTATAAAACTAGGATACAACTAAGGGATGATCCCATTTCTATTAACTAAAATCAAGGTTATATAAATAATTTCAACCTTTCATCAATGAAGAATTTGATTTTTTATCCTGCTCTACCCCCAGTTTCCATCATTAGTCGATACATCCATACTGAAACTAATAATGGGAAATGAATTCTAATTATCAAGGGAACATTTATGTAAAAATGTTTTTTAATATATATTTTTTAATTAGAATGTATTCTCAAGATTAAAATACCAATGCTATATTTAATAAGATAAATCCAAATATGATTTTGAAAAAACTCAATCTCAAGAAAGAATGAAAAATATGGAAACTAAAACTGGCTAAATTCTTAGGGGAATGAATCAAATTGGGAAAGAAAAATTACCATGTACTAGTGAAGTCAATCATAGGGATAATATCATGTCTATCACTACTATGATTGGTCTATATAATCACCAATAATACCATAAGAAACCTAAACCCGCTGAAACTAAATATTAAGAAGAAAACGATAACAATGAAAATGAAACCACTAAAACTAGAAATATGAATAACCATATTGAAATCTATAAAAAATCTACAGTATGTCCTATTATGAAAGATGGAAAATAATAAAAATTCATTATAAATAAAGTATAATATAATATTGAAAAAGAACATGAATATATTCATACATTTACAATAAATTTATTCCCACAAATTGTTTTTACTGATTGAATTAAGAAGAATAATCATTAGTAAGAGCTTATCAAATTTCATGAGTAGTTTAAAAAGCATAACATTAATATATCATTTCCAATAGATTCATTTCAAGTTCTTTTATATCTAAAAATTATCAACAAACTATTTCAAATAAGAAAACATGTGAGGAGTTTTCTATATATTGTTGAATTGAGGAGTATAGTTCTGTAGTTCCGAATAGGATAAATTCTAAGATAAAATATCATACATATTTTTTGATTTCATTTTCTTTTTAAAACTGTGGAAATGTCAACTAGATTTGTGGCCATGAATCTTGTTTCAATCTTATTTTGTACTCACTATTTATTTTCTTGATATTATGAGACCTATTTCCTACTACTGTTGTCATGAAATTACCAGATCACTCCATCACACACCCTATAAGAATATTTGATTATTTTATAGTAGGGGTTGGGAAAATATTTTTAAAAGTTTGTTTTATTATACTGTATATTAATTTTGATAAGTAAGTTCCTATCATTCTTAGTAGGACCATACTTAACACTACTAGAGCAGTAATAAATGTTTCTTATAGAAAATTGAATTTAAAACAGGGAGAGTAAAGTGAATAGTTTAATATTCTTGAAAAATGAAATGTCACACAAAATTCTAGAAATTATTTTAATTATAAGATGATTTAATCTGAATACCCTTTTAATGATGAAGAAAAATACCTTTTAATAATAACTGAATAAATAATTAGTAACACCCCATGAGTTGAAACATGTGTGGGAATTGGTTTTAGTAAAGAGGTAGAGCTGAGAAATTTTTATGAGGGTTGTTTTTTGTTATATATTGTTCAATTTACAATTGGATACATTTTTAATCAAAAACTAGAAATTGATTTTAATAATTTAATAAATCAATAAAGCTATAATGATATGCATTTCATTATCTCTAATTCATTTTTTGGAAACAATATGAGGTAAATAGACCTCCTAACCCAAGTGTACTCTTTATAGTTAAGAAAAACCCACTTTAGAGTTGATTCCTCTTCCTTACTATATAAATTAATCTTTTCTTGGAGAAATTCCTACTATATATACTGTAATATCCACTGGGTTAGTTGTGAGTCATCAAGAAAGTTTAATGTATGTTATAAGGATGTTCATTTTTATTATTTGATGGTAAATATGTGATATTAATGGAATAATTACACCATTTTTCATGCATAAAATACTAATCGAGCCTGCTCACAAAACTATTGTTTAAGATAAGCAAATAATTACTATAAACATGAAAGAGGTAGCTAGAGAATAATTAATTAAAATTCTTGATACTAGAATAAATTTTGTTATTTATCTCAGTCCATAGGCAGTCTAGTATAATTTTTACATAGGAAGGGGGTTTCACAATTGTAACTAATAATAAAACGAACAAATTAATGTCAGGTAAGCTAAAAACTAGAGGGTATTTATTAGATATCAAAAGTTTAACTCATCCACTAAAAAAGATCATTTTCCAATGCTATTTCTAGATAAAATGATTGAAATATTAGATGAAAATGAAATTTCTATTTTCTATATGGCTATTATGGTTATAAACAAAAACCTGTATCCTTAAAAGACTTAGAAAATACCACCTTCACTTGTCTATTTAAGAAATTTTCATATAAGAGGACGCCCTTTGAACTATGTGGTTATCCTTCAACCTTTAATAGGTGTATGATCACTATATTTAATGATATTGTTGATATAATTATATAAGTGTTAATGGATGGAATTTCTATTATTTTTTCTTATTTTTAAGGATGTTGGGAAAATTTTAAAACCTCTTTATAGTGGCATAAAGAGACAATTCTAGTATTGAATTTGAAAAAATGTCAGTTAATGGTTTGAAAAGGTATAATATTGGGTCATTATGTATCTATTGGGGGGGGGGTTAGAAGTTGACTATTTTAATATTGAAGTGATTAAAATTCATCGACCTAATATAAATATACAGGATATAATAAGTTTCCAAAGACATACCAGTTTTTACTAGAGATTCATCAAATACTTTTCTATAATTTCTTGTCCATTTTTTCATTTTTTTCCATGGATATACCATTTGTGTTTGATGTACATTTCCAATAATCACTTAATATTATAAAGTAATTCTTACATCTTAAAAAATAATTACTTATCCTAACTGGAAACTTCCATTAATTGTTATATGTGATTAAAGTTATTTGGCAGTAAAGGATATTTTTGGAAAAAGAAAAGATAACAGGTTTTATATGATTTAATATAGCAACATGTTTCTTGATGATGGTCAAAAGAACTATTAAAATAATGAGAAATATCTTAATACATTCATATTTTACATAGATAAGTTTAGGTAATACATCATTGGATATAAAGTCATAATATCCATATAAGATTTTTCTTTGAAATATATTTTTTCTAAAAAACAATCAAAACCAAGGATTATAAGGTGTAATTTAATGTTTCATGAATTTTATTTATACATTTAAGTCAATAAAGGTGTTGTAAATTTGGTAGCTAACCAATTTTCAAGGTCCCCAGTAACCAAAATCCAAACTAGTGAGCCAAGAGGTCAATAAATATTTTCTTTGTGAGTAATTGTTTGATGAATTTTAGAATAAAACTACTTAGATTGTATCTTTTGATAACTTCATAGCTGTATGTTTCATTCAAAAATAATCTTTAAATAAACAAAATAAAAAGTTCATTATAGATCATAAATACTAGTTTTCTGATGAACCTTTTCTTCTTCAAAGATGACCTAACAGGATACTCAGGAGGTGTTCTATGGAGGAGGAAATGCTTGAAGTTATAGAGAGTTTTAAACCTTATCCTTGGGTTGGACACCATGAGTAAGAGAGGACACTATATGAGGTCCTATAATTAGGTTTTTACTATTATACCATATTTAAGGATCTAAGAAGTCCAGTTATAGTCTTTAAAAAATGTAAAGGGCTAGGGAATATGGGTAGTAAATAAGTGATTAATAGAATGGGATTTTAGATGTTAAAATTCTTGATGTTTGGGGGTTATATTTCATTAGAAAAATTCCATTTTATATTAGAATGAGTATATCCTTGTTTCTATAGACTACATTTCAAAGTGGGTCGAGGATATAGATCTTCTAAACAATCTAACAAGCAGTGTAGTGAATTTCATCAAGAAGAATATTTTATCCATATTTGGGATATCGAATGATTTTATCATATATAATTGTTTAAATTTTATGAAAATTAAATTTAAATAATTAATTGAAAAATATTGTCGTTTTAGTAAATCCTTTATAACCCACCTCAAAACATACAATGGGTATGAATAATATGAAATAGTGAATTAAAATAGACTCTGGAGAGAACAATTAACATTTTATGAATAAACAAGTATTTTAATATGGATGAGGCCTTATAGGACTACATGAGCACTTTTAAAACTCCTATAATAATTCCACCTTTTAGAATTATCATTGTTAAAATATTCCGTTTTCCTATATATTTTACTAAGAAATAATATTAGGTAGTCAAACACCTTAAATTTCATTTCAAGTCTTCTATAGGGAATATATTATTAGTGTTTAGTGAGTTTGAAGAGATTTAAAGAGTGTATTATATGAATGGTATTAATTTTAAATAGATATAAAGATATTTTTATCAATCTATTATTCAAAATAGCAAACTTATGGTTGGAAATAGGGTATTACTATTTAATTATATATTAAAAGTTTTTCTAGGTAAATTGAAAAACAATATTCCAGACCCTTTACTATCTGAGGAGTGTTTATGAATGGGGACTTGGAATTAATTATAGAGTAAAATTGACCATTAATATTTAATGGTTATAGAGTTAAACATTACATTTAAGTTTTTTGAAAGATATTTACTAACATTTTTATTATAGAACGTTATGTGTCCACTATGTCTAATTGGGTACCACAAACTTAGTTCTTAAAAAGACTCAACCCATGGTCCCTGCTATTTTTATTTTTCATTTTTAATGAAATTAATATCTTGTATTTTTCTTGGTTCTATTATTAACTAACAATTATTCTCATTATCCATGTTTTTTCAATTATTATAAATTTGGTCATTGGATTTTCAGTAGGCACGCTATTTTTTTGGTTGAATCATCAACAGTTCTTCAATGTTAAACAGAGAAAAAATCCTGACCACACTTGAGTAAGTTCTCTATTATTTTCCCTAATTAATTTCCTTCTTAATTATTAATTATTGATCAAAATGTTTATATTTTAATCCTATAGGATAGTTGTAACTTTCTAGCCAGATCACTTATGTTAAGGGTTATATAGTTTGTACATCTGAATAAAGTTAAATGAGTAAGTACTCTTTTATTTTGGGTGTTTTGGTTCATTGCCATTACATGATTCATTCTTATTTATTACATTATATTACATTAAATTAAGTGTGGGGAAACATCCTAGATGATTTTAAATTCAACTAAAATTATGATTGATCTTAGTTTCTTGGTGCTTTTCTAGTTTTTTGTGCTTTGTTGGAAATTTTTGTGAAGCATTTGAAATTCAACATATCACCTTGAGTATTTATTTTCTTTATTAAAAAAATTAGGTTTTTTCATAATTTCCCATGCTTTTTGGAATAATTGTTAAAAATTCTACATTATCATGCTTGTTTTAAAATTGGTGTGCTATGTCAATTGAGATTAAAGCGTGAAATTAAATTTATTTTTAGAAAAGTGATGATTTTTTGTGGAAAACATGATATTTGAATTCTTGTGACACTTTAAACATGTCATTTTACAACTAAATTGAAAATTCTACTTTAAATTAAAATTCTTAATTATTTTCATTCACCATCAAGTTCAACATTATAAATATTGTATGTTTTATGCATGAGGGATAGGTTATTATTAACTGATATAATTTTTTTAGTGAAAATTTAATTAGAAACCCTTTAATTTTTTTTAAAAATTACACAATTAAAATTATTTTATATAAAACTTTAGTGGGTTATAAATTTTCGTATGTTTGATTATTCCAGTGAAACTATGAATAAGTTAATATATTTTAGTACACAAAATTAGTTTATAAAATCATTTTTATTGAACTTTTGATAAAAATTCTCTTCTATAAAATTTTGGTGAAATGTTATAAAACTATCACTGTATATTTTAAATTAGAATTGTGCTCATAATTTATACATCTAAACTGATTATGAAATTAATATCTTAATCTAGATTACAACTTTATTATCTCATCCGTTATTCATAATGTATTTTGATGGGTATTTTATTCATATTGTAATTATTAAACTTTATCATCATAAAAAAGTGGATATTTATCAGATATTTAATTAAGTGAGTAGTATCACATGGATGTAAAGAGTTGTTTGGACTTGCAGTTAGAGGAAAATTAAAAAAATTTATAATTATTTTCAAAACTTTCAATTTTAGTTTTTTTATAAAACAAGAAATTGTCTTTTCATGGAATTAGATTGATTTTAAGGAAGAAAATTAATTTTTTAACCTGTGGGAATCCTTGGTGGAAAATTTATTGGAAAAATAATTTTTTTGTAGAATTAAAAATTTTCAGCCTTGAGGTTTATTTTTGTCTACTAAAATTTATTATTAATTTCTTATGGACAAGAAAGTTTTATGTGTATGGGAATTTAATATGTCTCATATTTCATGTGTTTTGGAATATCACATTTGTTAGTTTTAATTTTATTTATTGTTCAAATGGATATTTAAGTGTTTAATTTTAGTGTTTCATATTATTCATTATTAATATGTAAAATTTTAGTTTTTTACAGTTAAATAATTTTTAAATATTAAACATATCATGTTTTGTATTTATATAATTTAATTCTAGAAAATTTATTTTGAATATTAATTGTATGTTTTATAATTTAATATTTTGTTTATTGTTTTTTTATTGATTTATGTTAAAAATTTAAATTATTCATGTTATAGTTTTTAGTTTAATTTATTTTATGTGTTTTGCATGTTAAAATTTTGAATTTATTTTTTTATTTATATAAGTCTTTATTTTATATTGTACTTATTTTTTTTGATTTTATTTTTATGTATAGTACATGTCCACTAAAGATAAATATATTTAAATCGACTCATGTGAGATAAATTTTGAGTAGTGGATTGAATGTAAGAAAATTTTGCTTCTTATATATATAAGAATTTATGATATGAGGATATAAAATATTTTCATGTATCAGTGTACCACAAATTTGTAATACAACTGTATAAAAAGATAATTTTCAATGTGGATGTATGTAATAGAATCATTTTATGATTCCCATAACATAAATATTACCTTCACCCATAATATAAAATTCTAGTCACATTTGATAATTATCTCACACAACTCCAGATAATTTAGAAAACATAACCTAATCTGAGGTTACTAGATAAAGAAAACCTATGAATTTGTTTAGTCATTAAAGAAACCAAGAATGCTGATACAAAAAATCACAATCTAGTTTGTATGAGGAGATTTGATATTTTTTACGAAGTAATTGAGATTATCGAAGCAATATCCAGTCAAGGGATTTATTTTTTCTAAAAATTGATTTTTTGTGAGAGAGATTAGATAAAAAAACTCAAGGTATAGACTTTTTTATATAATTTTTATATTATTTAATGGAGAGTCTAATGTCAATTTTTAATGATGACAAACCTTTGTTCAATCATTACTTACCAAAATCAGTAGGGGAGTCAATCCAAGTTTCCATTGAAACCTAAAAAAAGAGTCATGTGTACCATGACTGAGTAAATTGTCCTAAAAATCAATGTTTTCAAACACCATAGTTTCATTGTGAACCATGTACTTCAACCCATAATTAGCGTGGGTGTTTTTTATTCTATAGATGAAATCATAATATGATTCTTAAGTAATATTGTTGAGTTTGGTTTGAGATGCTCTGATTATAATTGATGGATTTAGTAAATTCAGATTAAGATGTTTTGAAGAAAGCCTAATATTTTCATGACCTTCGTACTATATTTTTGATATATTTTCAAGTCTAAATGGAGATGTCTATGAATTGGGTTTTCATATATTTGGTGTTGTTATTTTTAAACATATAGAGGATTTCTATGGGTTTCTTGATGTTTTTCCTCCTTAAAATACATTAAGGCTACCCATTTAACAGTTATCGATCAAAATATTTAATTTGTCTTGTAAATTACAGGCGACTAATTAAGTGCAAATAGTTTAGTGTTCTTGGATTTTATTTGGTTTATACACAGAATATGTATTATAGAATTTGATTCCAATTTGTAAACTAGATTCATAGTGAGGAAATGATCCAGAGCATGATAGGTTGATTGAGTGATAAAGGTGGCAATGAGTTGAGGATAACTGGCTATGCATTAGATTTTATGGCAGAGTTTGGGCTTGTTGGAGAAATTTATTTTGACTAATATATGGAATTATGAAATTCTATAGTGTAATTTTGGAAATTATAGGTGTTCAATGAAATCAGATAATGAAACGTAAGATTAGAAAATTAATCCATCGATTCTTTTTGGGAAATAAAAGAAGGACCTATATAAAGAAATGTGGGAGGAATTTGTCATTTTTTGAGGATGAACATTTTAAGAAAGTGGTATAAGTAGATTCAAGTGGAGAACTAGGTGAAATAATGTTAATAAAAACCATGACATAGATGTTTATTACCTCATTTATTTCTTTCCTTCGTGCTGGATGCAATGAATTATTTTTAATATAAAATAAAAAAATATTTTCCGGCTAAACTAATTTTGGAACGTAGTTGTACTAGTTAGATTTTTACTCCTTTATACAAAGATATATCTTCCTAGATTTTTATTATCTTGAATCCATTATCAATGAATTTACACATTTTATTTCTTCAATAACTAGTGAAAATATTTATCGATTAAATTATTTCAAACAACTTCATAATATCAATATTCTAAAAGAAATTTCCTATGAGAATATCACAACAATATTAATTTATTAATTGATGAAAACTAATTTTATCAATTTTTGAATGATTAAGTGTAGAATTGGAAAATTAGAGAATTATTTCATCCATAGGTTATCTTTAGGATGAGGCTCTTTTTCCACCATAAATCGTAGTTCCAATGAAAATTTTGTGCACGGATTAAAGAATTGTTTTTTCTTAAAACTAGTCAATTGAGTTCCCTTCCATCATTTTTATTTTACATTATGACCTATGTTGCTAATAATTCTTGTGTTTTTTTTGCCTATTTATGGTTTCTTTCTTGAATTTTTTTTTTACTTTTTAGGTTACTCCATAGAATTATACATTATCTACAGTTTGGATCCATTCTCACTAATAATACTATATTTAAATAGGGAAATAATTAATTAATTTGTGTATATTCACTAATAATTTTCATAACCACTTTGGTTTTTGTATTTGGTTTAAATATGATCATGAAGATGAAACTAAGAAAGCTATGTATCCAAAAAACACTCTATCTTATAATTGAATAAGGGATAATACCTAAATGGTTATGGATATTAGTATTTTACTTTTATGATTAAAAATAGGAGTTTTACATTTAAAACTAATCTATTGGGGTTGATATCATAATAGAATCAAATTTTGTATAGTCATTGAAATATTCATTAGTGAGTGATTTTTATAGATGGTATTTTGGAATATTCTAAATGCTATGATGGTTATGTGAAAAATCAAAGGACATTTTTCAGTAATACCACTTTATGTTTTTGAAATATATTTAAAATGGAATTAATAACCTTGAAAATTTATTTTGTGATATGGTTATATTTTTGGGGATAATCATTGAAGATAAAATGATTGAGGAATGTATTGGTGTTATGATTAATATATGTTTAATGTTGAGGAAATAACTGGATGATACATTTTGAAAAAATTGAGTTATATTGTGGTGGAATTGATTATTTATTTAAATAAAAAGTAATATGTGATAATTTATGGTGATATTTATCTAATTTTTGTAATTATGATATATATTGAAAATCTTGTAACCTTATGAACTAGTTATTAATAAAGTTCAGAAATAAAAATAATGTTTTTAGAGTAATATATAATATAAAAATTCTTTAATGTTTTGGAGATTCAAATGGTTTTGGAAGAGGTATGTCATAGATAATATTTGATTAGGTAATATACTTGTTGGGGTACATGAATGTATAAATGATTACTGTTGTTTGAGGAAAGATTAGTATCCTAGTATAGCCTAAGAAAATAATGTATATGACATATAAGAAGTTATATCTGGAATTAATAATATTTCTAGTATACCCTAACATAATTTCAATAGTTTTGAATAATTAAAATTTTGAGGATGAAATTTATTTGAGGGGAGAGAATGTAATGACCCATGTTTTTTAAGAAGTATATTTTTTAATAAAATATATATTTATAATTCAAATATATTTTTTTAAATTTGTTTAAATAAATTTTAATTGATTAATAAATAATTAATATAAGGTATGAATGAAACTAATAACTATTTATTCATTCATAAGTGGAACATTACAACACAATCACATACATGTATTTAACACCATGTATTATTATTCACCAATGATAAAATAAATACATTAAAAGAACAATAATTAATTGTGGAAATAGATGAGAAATAATTAAATCTTCCAAAATATGAAATCACTTAGTTTAATTTCAACAATGTGGATCACCAATCACTAAAAAACCTATAATAAGAAAGATCACCATTAAATGAAAAAGAATCATAAATGATCTACAATATAAAATAAAACAATTCCTTGTAATGTGAGTGTGGAATGAAATTTTTAGTAGTTCTATATATATAGGAACAAAATATTACAATTAAAAATATTTTTATTGAAAATATGGTCATTGATCATATATCCTATACATATACTCATATCTTGTATTGTTAGTGTAACAGCCCAAGATTTTATGAAAAATATTCTTTTTAATTTCACTAATGTCTTGTGTTGTACGCTACACCAAAAGGAGCTTGCACAACACGCATCCTTGACTTGCCTTGCATTACACGCAATCACGACCTTCCTCGATAGCATGTGTAGTATGCAATACCGCGTTTCACTAAACAACGATATGCTATTAAAATATTATTAAAACTAGCCGTTATGAATAGTAATAACCAATTTTTAAAATTTTGTAAATTTTATTTTTCAAAATGGACTTCATTTTTGGATTCAGAATATTGAAATTAGCTTAGGGTGAAATTTTGGTACTTTTTGGATAACATTCATATTCTGATGAATAGTGAAAATTACAAAATTATAATTAAGAACAACTTTTTTAATCGAAATAATTAATAGTGATAAATTATTAATTTGAGTGGTTTTAATGTATATTTAGAATATATTTTTACAATTTAATACAATTTTGGTCATTTAATGTAATTTCACATTTAAACCAGACATAAACAAGTATCAATCTTTTGATAGTTATTATCTCTTAAAAACACGCTATTTGTTTTGATAATGGGAATTATTTTTTAAATTAATTTATGCAACCGATATTTTTTAAATTTGGTAAAATATACATCATTTTTGAGTTCATAATATTAAATATATCTTAGGCCTAATTTTTGGTATTTTTCTGGAAACTTTCATTTTTTGATGAATAGTGAAACCACTAAGTGGTAGTTAAAAAAATGAATTTTTCATAAAACTTAATTTTACCGTTTCTGTGAGTAGAATTTCAAAATTCCGAGAGACACGGTTAATGTCAGTAAGTAAAATGTGGTTCAATGAGATGAAAATAATTTTTGGTGTATAGTAACTTTTTAATTTTTTTTACCACGGTTAAAAGTAAATAGGGTAATTAAGGGTAAAAATGATATTATTATTACCCTAACACATGTCTTAATTCTATTGAACAAGTGTAATTCGACCAAAAACAAACTTAGGAATAAAATATGACCATTTAGGCCCACTTGGATTAGATTAGGACAATTATTATTAATTTATTTAAAGAAGGGTAAAAATTGTTAAAATCAAAGTTTAATAAGGAAATCATTTTTAATATGGGGTTATACATAAGATAAATTCAACTATAAATATTCATTAGAAACCTAAAAAGATTTCCTACATAATAGTATTTTATTTGTAATTTTTAGACATTAAATAAATTAATTTATTTATGACACAACGATGATGCAATAATTATCTTATTAATGAAATATTGACATAATTGATGTTATAAATACCCAAATAAATGTAATTTAAACTTTTTATGAATTACACTAATTTTATAGGTTAATATGACATATTAGTATTGATTTAATTAACTTTGTTCGAACTAATCATTCTGTTATAATTTTCACAAAAATCAATTACTAAATAGTGTCAAAATTGACATAAAATAGTTTTTAAAACAAATATTATATTATTAATTGTTATTTTATTCTTAAAAATCTAAGGTTCATCCAAATGACTTAGATAAGGTTATATATATTAATAATAAACAACTTGGGGTTCGTTTGGATTGATATATTAAGTGTATTAACCTTATAGTGTAAGAAAACAAGAAGACCCGGTAAAAGTAAAATTATTTAACTTAATGTTAAATCTAAATGATAAGGTTAAAATAGGAACCTAAACTAGTCTAAATTCTATTGGATGAGAGTATTTAGACCCATACCCACCTTATCTTCGAAATAAATCAATTTATAGCTATTTAAAACCTAATTTTACTTTATAATAAAATAATAGTTTTAGTTATTCCAAAGGTACCCCTCTCATCCCTTATAAAAGGGCACCTCCTCCCTCTCTTCCTCACACAACTTTGAGCCTTCAAGCTCAGACAACCCCTGCCAAATTCTCCTCTCCACTTCCCTAGAAATATCCTAGAGGTTTTTTTCTTCCTCAAAGACCAATTTTAGTTCCCTAAAAGGAGATCTCAAAGAGGCGCTTCAAAGAAGTGGAGGTTCGGACACTTACGAAGCAAATCAGACCTAAGGTAAGGGAAATATCACAATCTCATTTTTATTCGAGATTGTTTATACTTTGGTATTTACTAGGGTGTATTTTATCATCCACATCCATGTTTCTTCAATATGTAATATTATTTCCATCCACCTACATTTTTTTTAAACCCAATTTTACCCTTCGGTGAGTTTTTAGTAAAGGATATGAAAGGAATCTTTTGTCGTTTTTCGTACGAGGTAATTTTTGACTTTTTCGACAAAAGTACAAAGAATGTTTTTTTAACTTATACGACATGAATGGATTTTTAAAAACATTATTTCCAAGAAGCTTCCTTTACAAGTTTTCAAGTTTATTTTTAATCAACTTCTTTTAGTTTAAAACGGTATGACATGTTAAGAAAGGAATATTATTTTTGAAGTAGAAAGGATATTTTCCTCAAGAATGGAGTTCAAGTGTTTTATAAAAATTATTTTCCATCTAAGATAATAAAGGGCTCTGTTTTTATCCCTATTTATTTGATTATGTTATGATGGAATTATATTTTTATGAATTCCTTTATCTTATATGAATTGTTTTATGATGTCACGATGTTTAAGATTCCCATTTTTATTACATGGGTTATGCAATGATGTATGATTTATGATTTTGTGGCACACATAAGAATGGTATCATTATGAGATTGGTGGGACCTATATCTCCCTCCAATTCATTGGGTAAATATTTTATATCTCATGAGATAGACATGGCTGAACGGTAGGTTATACCGGTTCAGTGAAACAGGACTGAAACGAGGAGTGAACTCGGTTCAGAAAGGGACTTTGTCCACTAAGATAGTCTTGGAAACGAGTCTTGACTAATAAGAAATGATTATCTATGATTATGTGTGTATGCAAAAAAGTTTCATGTTTTAAGTTATGATTATTGGGATTACATTTCACTACATTGATTTATCCCATGTTATGAAATTATGATCTCTTTTGCAGGTTAAGATTTCCAAAAGATATGTTCTTATGAATATGACGTGATTGATATTTTTTTTTCTTACCCTTACTGAGCATTTGAGCTCACCCTTTTATGTTTTCTTTTCCCCAGGACAAAAAGAAAGGACTTAGGTTAAAAAAAGATCTTTATGGGAGATGTTGAAGATCTTTCACCATGATTAGAAAATTATATTCCGAGTTTCCAAAGACACTAAACTATTACGGTCCTTATGTGTGTGTTTTTGTTATGTACTAAGTATTCCACAAAAGTAATGTAATGTCCATGTACGTCAGGCTTCAGGTCTCTACAGTTGGTATCAGAGGAAAGGTTTAGTCAACCTTTGGAAACTAGGATGTGAGAACTATAGTGATATCCCTAGAGATATTTCTAAGGTATGTCTGGGGATGTACCTAAGGATAAGTATACGTATAGGCTACAGTCCTAGAACTACGGTAACAATCATAGAATTTAACCT
Organism: Viscum album; assembly: GCA_963277665.1. Taxonomy (NCBI): domain Eukaryota; kingdom Viridiplantae; phylum Streptophyta; class Magnoliopsida; order Santalales; family Viscaceae; genus Viscum; species Viscum album. Next base: position 1,259,273,322 of record OY728128.1, read on the forward strand.
AAGATGTTAGATATTGAGGATACTCCCCCTTTATTATGTTGTTTTCCCTAGAATGATTTTTGCCTCTCACACTATTCTTTTTGGGTTTTAGATGATGGCTGGAACCCGAAGGAACCGCGTTGATCAATGTAATGGACAATGAAATGATTTTCCTCCTGAACAAACAAATGTTATGGGAGATGGAGTACAAAATCTTATTGCTATACTTACTCAAGCTATGAATCATTCTGGACTTCTAAATGAGCAGAGATGGGAACAATATTCTATTGAGTCCTTCATGAGGCAACGTCCACCTTCTTTCAGCGGGTCTACTGATCCATTAGTTGCTGAACAATGGATTAGTACTACTAAAAAGATATTTTCAGTTCTTCAATATTCTGAACATGATAAAGTCATCTTAGTAGTGTATCGTTTCGAAGGTGATGCTGATCAATGGTGGAATCTTATTAAGAATACGAGGCAAATAGATGAAATTGAGTCCATGGAATGGGACGAGTTCAAGAACTTATTTTTCAATAAGTACTTCTCTCGTATTCTTCGAAAAAAGATGGAGAATGAGTTTCTTGAACTAAAGAAAAAGGATGATGAATCTGTTGGTATATACGAAGCGAATTTTACAAGGCTTGAAAGGTATGCATCTGGATTTATCATCCAACCTGAAAGTAAATTTGATCGATTATTCAGTGGCTTAAAACCAAATCTTCGAAGGGCATTAGCTATAAGAGACTTCAGTAGCTATGAAGAAATTGTGCGTTGTTCTATCAAGGTAGAAATGGAAGTTGGTGTTACTTATCCATATCATAGTTTTGACAAGAAACGAAAGATGGAGTTCAAGGAGAAATCTCAGAATAATGCTGAAAAGAAGATGAATGTTTCCTTATGCTCAAAGTGTGGAAAGAAGCATGGTGGAGATTGCCTTAAAGGGACTAGAAAATGTTTTAAGTGTGGAAAAGAAGGTCATCGAGCAGCTGAGTGTCGAAGTAATGGAAAAAGGGTTTCTAATGATGTGAATAAAGAAAAGACTGCAGAGAACGCACCAACAACACTTCAATGCTTCAAGTGCAAGGAAATGGGGCATTATGCTAATAGATGCCCTAATCCAAGGGTTAGTGATGATCGACATGAGCAACCACTTAAGTCAAAGGACGAAGGGAAGTCACATGCGATCACAATTGGTGATGTTGAATATGACAACGATGTGGTGGAATGATTAAGTGTTTAGGTAATGGGATTCCAAAATAATGTTGTATATAGTATCATGGAATATTAGAATATTTATGTTTTGGTCTATTGTGGTTTTCAATAATTTTATGGTACTGGTAACCATGAAAAGTGATTGAGAAATTTTTGGTAAACAGATGATATGCACATAATTAAGGGATAAGAAGATAACGATATGTTTGATTGTATTCATGAGCTCATGATTGATATAAGGACTAAGTGATATCATGGTTTGAGGATATAGAATTTTGAGGATTTTGGTATGTGGAAAGTGTTAACTTTTAACTGCATTCATGTTTTCACTAAGGTTCAATGGATATTCATCCTTCAAGAGAATACATGATTAAGGTATTCACATATTTGTAATTTGACCAACAAGATATATCTTATGATATATGGGGGATAAATGATGGCATTCACGTGATCATTTTCTTTATACTATGAGCTTGGACCAAAGTATTTAAGATAAGCCTAAAGATTGGAATGGATTATGTTGGACATACGTTAGTATTAAGAATAGAAGTTTTTTTCCATAATATTGATGGGATGTTATTGTAATATAGTTTTAGAAAAAGGAAAACTTGCAGGATGGGCGACAGCCCATCGCATCGGACAAGGCTGTGGGAATCGAACCCACAACCGAAGTGCGACTGGACTTTATCGCCTACCACTGGCCTACAAGAAGTCCCTGTTTAGTAGAAACTAGTTTTATTAAGTAGTATGATATATGAAGTATAAGTCCATTTTAGGAACCATATATGATTAATCTCACTATAGATGGATTTATGTATTTTTTGATAACTTTTCTAACCTTTTGTTTGAGACAGATGGAATGACCCATCATTCTATCACATGATCTACTAACACATCACGAATGACAAATTCAACTTCATTTCATTAAGAGATGAAGTGGAAATTGTCCAAAGAACAAAAAATGGTGAGACTATACCAAAATCACGAAAGTATTTCTTCCAATTCCAATTTCACCAACATTAGGGAAATGATCTTGAAAACCAAAAATGTTGTCCTAGTGCTCTTATATCCGATGAATCAGATGGTACCTTAGATCGTCACAAATTTATGGCTTTGGGATTTATGGCTTTTCCATAGCCATGTTCTCTACCACTCTCCATCAGAACATGATAGTTAGATTTCTCTTTCATATCCATATTTTCACCTATGTGGAAACCCAGTGATTAGTTTATTTGGGTAACCGTTACGTTTCATACTTTCGTTTTTAAAGATTGGTTTTGGTATTACTTTTTACGATGTGGGTTTCTATTAAAGAAACTTTTGAATAGTAAACCATTTATAACCCCGACGAATTTCGAGGGCGAAATTCATTTTAAGGGGGGTAGAATGTAACAGCCCAAGATTTTATGAAAAATATTCTTTTTAATTTCACTAATGTCTTGTGTTGTACGCTACACCAAAAGGAGCTTGCACAACACGCATCCTTGACTTTCCTTGCATTACACGCAATCACGACCTTCCTTGATAGCGTGTGTAGTACACAATACCGTGTTTCACTAAACAACGATATGCTATTAAAATATTATTAAAACTAGCCGTTATGAATAGTATTAACCACTTTTTGAAATTTTTTAAATTGTTTTTTTCAAAATGGACTTCATTTTTGGATTCGGAATATCAGAATTAGCTTAGGGTGAAATTTTGGTACTTTTCGGATAACATTCATATTCTGATGAATAGTGAAAATTATTAAATTATAATTAAAAACAACTTTTTTAATCGAAATAATTAATAGTGATAATTTATTAATTTGAGTGGTTTTAAAGTATATTTAAAATATATTTTTACAATTTAATACAATTTTGGTCATTGAATGTAATTTCACATTTAAACCAGACATAAACAAGTGTCAATATTTTGATAGTTATTATCTCTTAAAAACACGCTATTTATTTTGACGATGAGGATTAATTTTTAAATTAATTAATGAAAATGATATGTTTTGAATTTCGTAAAATAGAAATCATTTTTTAGTTCATAATATTAAATATAGCTTAGGCCTAATTTTTGGTATTTTTCTGGAAACTTTCATTTTTTGATGAATAGTGAAACCACTAAGTGGTAGTTAAAAAAATGAATTTTTCATAAAACTTAATTTTACCACTTCTTTGAGTGGAATTTCAAAAATCTGAGAGACATAGTTAATGTCAGTAAGTAAAATGTGGTTCAATGAGATGAAAATAATTTTTGGTGAATAGTAACTTTTTACTTTTTTTACCACGGTTAAAAGTAAATAGGGTAATTAAGGGTAAAAATGATATTATTATTACCCTAACACATGTCCTAATTCTATTGGAAAAGTGTAATTAGACTAAAAAAAACTTAGGAATAGAATATGACCATTTAGGCCCACTTGGATTAGATTAGGACATTTATTATTAATTTATTTAAAGAAGGGTTAAAATTGTTAAAATCAAAGTTTAATACGTAAATCATTTTTAATATGGGGTTATACATAAGATAAATTCGACTATAAATATTGATTATAAAGATAAAAATATTTCCTAAATAATAGTATTTTATTGGTAATTTTTATACATTAAATAAGTTAATTTATTTATGACACAACGATGATGCAGTAATTAGCTTATTAAAGAAATATTGACATAATTGATGTTATAAATACCCAAATAAATGTAATTTAAAACTTTTTATGAATTCCACTAATTTTCTAGGTTAATATGACATGTTAGTATGGATTTAATTAACTTTGTTCTAACTAATCATACTTTTATGATTTTCACAAAAATCAATTACTAAATAGTGTCAAAATTGACATAAAATTGTTTTTAAAACAAATATTATATTATTAATTGTTATTTTATTCCTAAAAATATAAGGTTCATCCAAATGACTTAGATAAGGTTACATATATTAATAATAAATAACTTGGGGTTCGTTTGGCTTGATATAGTAAGTGTATTAACCTTATAGTGTAAGAAAACAAGAAGACACGATAAAAGTAAAATTATTTAACTTAATGTTAAATCTAAATGATAAGGTTAAAATAGGAACCTAAACTTCTCTAAATTCTATTGGATGAGAATATTTCGACCCATACCCACCTTAGCTTCGAAATAAATCAATTTGGAGCTACTTAAAACCGAATTTTACTTTCTAATAAAATAATAGTTTTAGTTATTCCAAAGGTACCCCTCTCCTCCCTTATAAAAGGGCACCTCCTCCCTCTCTTCCTCACACAACTTTGAGCCTTCAAGCTCGGCCAACCCCTGCCAAACTCTCCTCTACACTTCCCTATCAATATCCTAGAGGTTATGGTCTTCCTCAAAGACCAATTTTAGTGCCCTAAAAGGAGATCTCAAAGAGGCGCTTCAAAGAAGTGGAGGTTCGGACACTTACGAAGCAAATCAGACCTAAGGTAAGGGAAATATCACAATCTCATTTTTATCTGAGATTGTTTATACTTTGGTATTTACTAGGGTTTATTTTATCATCCACATCCATATTTCCTCAATATGTAATATTATTTCCATCCACCTACAATTTTTTAAATCCAATTTTACCCTTCGGTGAGTTTTTAGTAAAGGATATGAAAGGAATCTTTTGTCGTTTTTCGTACAAGGTACTTTTTTCCTTTTCAGACAAAAGTACGAAGAATGTTTTTTTAACTTATACGGCATGAATGGGTTTTTAAAAAAATTATTTCCAAGAAGATTCCTTTACAAGTTTTCAAGTTTATTTTTAATCAACTTCTTTTAGTTTAAAACGGTATGACATGTTAAGAAAGGAATAGTATTTTTGAAGTAGAAAGGATATTTTCCTCAAGAATGGAGTTCAAGTGTTTTATAAAAATTATTTTCCATCTAAGATAATAAAGGGCTCTGTTTTTATCCCTATTTATTTGATTATGTTATGATGGAATTATATTTTTATGAATTCCTTTATCTTATATGAATTGTTTTATGATGTCACGATGTTTAAGATTCCCATTTTTATTACATTGGTTATGCAATGATGTATGATTTATGATTTTGTGGAACACATAAGAATGGTATCATTATGAGATGGGTGGGACCTATATCTCCCTCCAATGCATTGGGTAAATATTTTATATCTCATGAGATAGACATGGCTGAACGGTAGGTTATACCGGTTCAGTGAAACAGGACTGAAACGAGGAGTGAACTCGGTTCAGAAAGGGAATTTTTCCACTAAGATAGTCTTGGAAATGAGTCTTGACTAATAAGAAATGATTATCTATGATTATGTGTTTATGCCAAAAAGTTTCATGTTTTAAGTTATGATTATTGGTATTACATTTCACTACATTGATTTATCCCATGTTATGAAATTATGATCTCTTTTGCAGGTTAAGATTTCCAAAATATATGTTCTTATGAATATGACGTGATTGATATTTCATTTGCTTACCCTTACTGAGCATTTGAGCTCACCCTTTTATGTTTTCTTTTCCCCAGGACAAAAATAAAGGACTTAGGTTAAAAAAAAGATCTTTATGGGAGATGTTGAAGATCTTTCACCACGATTAGAAGATTATATTCCGAGTTTCCAAAGACCCTAAACTATTATGGTCCTTGTGTGTGTGTTTTTGTTATGTACTAAGTATTCCGCAAAAGTAATGTAATGTCCATGTATGTCAGGCTTCGGGTCTCTACAATTAGGCTATAATTTAAAACTCACCATGAAAAAATATGATATGAGAATATTATATATACATATATATATATATATATAAATATATTTATAACTTATGTATAAATGCTAATAATATTATTAAAATATTAAATAATGTATATATAAAGTCTAAATAAATATTTTAATGTCAATTAAGAATTAATTAAAATTTTACAATATAAATAATTAATTTTAATGATATTTGTTAAAGAGTATTTATTATAAAGGTTATATTTTTTTTAAATGAACCATTTTTATAAGTATTTCTCATTTTATCGTAATATATTAAATCTTAAATTTTCAAAATATTGTATATTAACTAATAAATTGTCATTATTTAAATTAAAAATTTATATGATATAATGTTGATAACACTTAATGTTTTAAAACATTATTTTTTCAACAGAATTAGTTTTTCTTTATGTTTTTGACATTCATTTAAAAATAATTTTTATAAATGTAATGGCCCGAACCTCTTCAGTCCTTTACTTTGCTGAAATTTGGTGTTTGAGGTGTTCTGGGAGGTTAAGGTTACTTATTCCCAAAACATTGCCAAATTTTAGTTCATGAACAATTTTTGCAGAATAGTGAGGTTCCAACTGCAACCTCTATTTCCTTTTCCAATTTTTTATTCCAGGAACAATGTTTCTAGAAAGGTGAGGTTCGAACTGCAGCCTCTATTTCCTTTGGAAAAATTTGAGTTCCTGAACAGTGTTTCCAAAATGGCTAGGTTCCAACTACAACCTCTATTTCCTTTTCCAAAATTTGTGTTCTTGAATAGTGTTTCCAGAATGGTGTGGTTATAACTACACCCTCTATTTCATTTTCTAAATTTTGTTTTCATGAAATTTTTTTTATAGAACAGTGAGGTTCCAACTAAAGCCACTATATCCTTTTCCAAATTCCGAGTTTATGAAAAATGTTTCCAGAATAGTGAGGTTCCAAGAGTAGCTTCTATTTACTTTTCCAAATTCCGAGTTCATGAACAATGTTTCTAGAATGTTGAGGTTCTAACGGTAGAATATTTTTCCTTTATTAAATTTCTAGTTTGGTGTACATTATTTCCAACTTCCTAAAATTTCACCCCTTTGACATTTCCTTTGATGTAAAATTCATTTAAAGACTCATTTTAATGACTCTATGACTGATTCAAAGTCCATGACTCTGAAATTAATTTTCTAATGGCTCAGGATTCTTTTACTTGGTCAAACCGAGTCATTTAATGAAATCCGCTTTTAATGGAAAATCCAGTATACCTTAAACCAATTCTCCATTAAATCATATAAAGGGATAAGATATCTTCGTCCCAGGTTCTACCTCCTTGTTATTAGGTGTGAGATGCTCAAACTTTTCATTCCTTTCTGTAGGAGTTGTGCAATCAAACATTCCTCCTTGGATTGGTTCCCCTTGAATTTCTTCTTTCTGCTAGTGCATCCTCTTTTTTTGATTCAACCAAGTAGTACCGATAAATCCTTGATATAAAGTATGATCTATAGTAATTATTTTGGGTTCAGATCTGTCTATTTCTCCATGATCTTTAATGGAATGTTGTCTCCATGTTCGTAATGGAAGTTTCTTGGGTGTTGACCGATGTGGTGGTGTCTCTGCATCCTCGGGTGGAGACAGTTGTCATGGGGGGAGGAGATCATAACCCGTTGTATGGCTCATTCTCATATAAAGAACGTAAAGAACAACATGAGGTAGGGGATTTGTTGCTTCTCTATTATTTTACGTGAAAATATAGATTTATAATGTTTTACCCCACTAGATCACAATGGAATTGACATATTAAATATTTTAATCGTATAAATAAATTTATATCCATCATATGTTATTTACTCTTGTTTTTATATATAGTGTGATATCTATGCTTGCTTTGTTTAGATTTTCATTCTTGATGGTAATTGGTAAAGAACCTAAACTCGAAATTAATTGATAATTATTTTGGCTAAAGATAAATAGGCATGAAAATGAATTCGTTTTTGTTGTTATAATTTGATGATAATAAAATTGGTACAATAAGATTGTTTAATTATTTGTTCTATCTTACTATTTAGGTTTCCAAAAATGGGAAGCTAAGAAATATTAATTAGTTAATTCAAGAAGAAATAAAGAACTGGTTTTTTGATAAAATATAATTCCTTGTGGGGTTCTGAGTTACCCTCTTTCTTGTTTAAGGGATAAGAGCTCAGTTGATATGATGTTTATTTTCTTTCTTCTTGTGTTGTGATGTGGTCTTGGAAGGCTGTTGTGATATGTGGGGCCATAGAGTCCTATTTATTGTGGCAGAAGTTGATGCCTAGAGTTGAAAGATGCATCAGTTTATGCATTTGGGTGTTAGGGAGGAAACCAGAGATGATGGAATGGATTGGATGTGAATGTTTGGATGCTTTTTTGTTTCTTATTGGTTGTTTATCTTCCTTACTTTCCACACTGCGACAGGTAGCTGGTTTTCTTACCCACCTTCAAAAAGAGGAATAGACGCACAGGGTATGCCACGTGCATTCCATGTTTAGATTTCTAAGGGAGGATGGGTCTACACTGTGTTGAGAACCTTTTTGTTTAGTATCTTAGAATGTTTTTCTAGAATTCATGGAAATATATGAATGTAATTGTTTTGTTAATAAATTATTGAATAAATGATGTTTACTCATGGGGTTGGAGTTTGCTGGGATGCAATTTTAAGGTCTCAATTTAAAGGAACAGTGGACTTTGCGTGTGATTCTAATGAAATATAAAGCATAAATTTTTAAAAGTTAATTAGTGTTTAAAGAATTAATGAACATAAAGTGCAACTGATAAAAAGGGAATGAAGGAATATAATCAATATAATTAAATAGTTTTGTGCTTATATGAAACCTAGTATTATAAGTAGCAGCTGGGAGTCTGAGAGACGTTAGTTGTAGATGAGTCTAAGACTAGGTTATGCCCATAGTGTGGTTTTAAGCTATACTATATTCTGTACTTTTTGTTTTTCTATAAGCTACTCCACCTTTGTAGTTAGGGTAACTAACATTCCAGGGATTCTGAGTCTTGGGGGGTGTTTCCCCTAACATTTTGGGGGAAAGATGGATAGCTGACTACCCCCTTTGTCCCCACTCTCTTCTCTAGGCAGTTACTTGTACTGGTAGTCCCAATGGTTAGTTTTCCCCATATATTGGTGTAGAGGGCCATAATGGATTGTGGTTAATCATAAAATATATTTTAGATCTAGTTTCCTATAGACTACTATAGATGTAACATGTATAGGCTGTGTTGGATTGAGGTTCCTTAATCGATGAATGGGATGTAATGGCTTGAGGTATAATTCCTAACATATGATACGCGTTTTGAGAGCTTTGGTGGCTCCCAGAAACTACCCGGTTACTTTTCTTACATATACATAGTGGTTTTGTGGCAGTAGGTTCATGTTGAGGTGCTTCACCCAGGGGTTTGCAGGCAAGCCTTTTTGGAGAGAGATTCTTAGGATGTGCAATGTTGGGGAAAATTAGAAAACTAGTGGGGAAGTAGTAGAGGGGTATCCTTTATATTCTTTATTATATTTTATACCTTTGTATGAAATACTTTATAGGAGTATCCCTGATGAGGCTGAGAACATAGTATACCTGTTTAGGTGAAGAGTTAGTTTCACTTATTGTTCTTTATGATTTAGCATTATTTCTTTATGTTTTCACGAGGGTATCTATGGAGGATCCTACTGAGTATAATATTATACTCACCATATGTATATATAAATAGTTTTTAGGTCACTTGGAGTAAGTTGGAGATCAAACTGGTTTCTACTAGCTTGGGGTTGTTGGCACTATTTGAGCTTGTGGTTTCTACTGGTTTTACTTTCCTTTGGTATTTTCAGTTCTCCCCTTTCGATTGTAGTAGTATTTCATGAAAATATATATTTGTACTTGGGATTTAATTTATATTGTTTTCTAAGTTGGGTTTTTTAGTGTCTATCTTATCTCTCTCTTTCGGATGCGTTCTCTTAGAGGGTAATGACTCCCATTTGTGTGTTAAATACACCTTTATTTCTAGTCACCATCCTGGGGCCTACTGGAGGCAGGAATTGGGGGTCATTACTTATCTTCTCACATTGTCAGACTAGGAGGGGTACACCTTGTGGGGAGGGAGTAATGACAGAGTGGAATCCAAGGTCTGGTTAAGGGATAGGATGTAGTTTGGTGTTAGGCATAGGTGAGGTTTCATGGGTTGGTAGGGAAATAGTGTCAGTCATGTTAATCAAGGGATGAAAACACTGGAGACTGGATAAGACATAGGCATTTATGGCACCTAGTGATCTAATTCGTTGATCATTATGTTTCCAATGGCTACTGAACGAGGTGATACTAGTTGCAGGGTAGAGACTTATGAATGGATCATGCATCATTCTTCCTTGTGTCTGTGTTTGAATGGGTAGACCTTGGGATTTTTTAACCAAAAATAAATAAACGAAAACAATTAATTAATTAATGTTGAGTCTTCCATATTCCAGGTTTAGGAGATTGAACTTTTTTTTTATTTTGCATGTATGGATACAATTCAACTTCCTCTTCCGGTTTGGGCAGAATATGTCTAGCTGGCTCTTCTAGAAAATATCCATAGGGTAGTTGTTTAAGAAAATGAAACCTGGAGGATAACACTCCATGAGTTTAAGCACCAGAGTCTGCAAAATTATAAAGGATATGTTTCAGATGCTTCCACAGAAGACTAGTTAGTGGAGGTCAATATAATATTCCATTAGATCTATTCTCGAAAGAATAAATAGGTTTATTTGGTTGCGACGATTCTACATGTAGTAATAAGGAAGTGGTGGTTATTATTCCTCGAGTATCTCGAGGAGTCGATAATCTCATGGGAGGATTTCTAGGACAATATTAGAGTCATGTTTCTTTGTTCAACCGCGAATGCATCTAGTCACCAGGATCTTCTTACCCTTCAACCAGAGAGCTCCAGTGTGCGAGAGTTTGGAATCTGTTTCAGGAACCTTTTATGATATGCTTCAGACCTGTTTCTAGATGAGGAGTCCAGAGGGAGACATTTCGAGGAGGCTCTTCATCCATAGATCCAGTGCCAGGTCACCCCATTTACGCTGAAGACATATCTTGAGGTGTTGGTGAGGGAAGTGGTCATCTAAAAGACATTAGACTGAACTAGATCGCCACGAGAGGGGAGTCTTCATTATTCCTTATGATGTAGAGATATGGTCCGAGGTTCTTAGTTTTCAGGGCAGAAGAGTCTGCATTCAGCTGGGGTTAGGTCCAATCCCACAACATATTGTTTCTCTGGGGGAGACGGATCTCAGGCCTATACCAAGGGATCAAGCACTTATCTTTATTGTGGTGGTCAATATCATCAGGAACGAGAGTGAACCAACTTTCAGATTAGTCATCGTGCACCAGGTGTTCTGCTCCAAGTTCCTCCGTTGAGGCAGTTCCAGCCGATGCAGGTATAGAAGGTTGCACCAACTTTGGATCAGCAGAGGGTAGATAGTGCCGGCCTAAGAAAAACCCCTAATGCTCCCTGTCTTGAGAGAGTAGAGCATGACAATAGTGGTGGTCGTCATTAGGGTCATAGAGGCCGTGGAGGAGGTAGTGGTTAGCTTCATGCTTTAGCGTTGACTATTCCAATCAATCCAGACATTGTTCGAGGTACCCTCTACTTGTTTTCTACTTTGGTCTATACCTTTTTTGATTTAGGAGCGAAACAATCCATCACATCACATACCATTGTCCATGCTTTGGGACTTGAGGTTGAGAGGCTTCCAGTTCCCTTGGCGTTGAATACACCAGTTAGAGGTTGAGCTAACTTGTTTGAAGTATGTAGATACTATGAGGTAGTGTTGGGGAATCACCGCTCTTGGAAATATTTACTATGTTTATGAATAAAACCATATAATTTCATACTTGGCATTGATTGGTTGTATTAGGTACAAGATATCATTGATTTATTTAGGATGAAGGTTGTTTTCTTAGAGGTAGATGGAGAACCAATGGTGTTTATTGGAGAGTGTGAACCTTAGATGGTTCAGAGGCGTGTTCTGTTTTTATCATACTTGATGGCTGAGCTGATGCTGAGTTTTTCAGATGTTCAGCAGTTGGTGTCTCCTAGGGTCATAGAAGAGTTCCAAGATGTATTTACAGAATAGGTTGTAGGATTACCCCATCGATGAGAGATCGATTTTGGGATTAATCTATAAACATAAGTGTCTCATATATCTATGTTTCCATATAGGATGGAGCCTTCTAAGTTACGAGATCAATGTATACATCTTGATGGTCTATTACAGTGCAGTTTTATTCAGCCGAGTGTGTATTCGTGGGGCACATGAGTTTTGTTCATGAAGAAGGATGATAGCTGTAACGCCCCGACCCCAGTTACCCCGCTTCGGTGTATTATTACATAACATTGGCATGATCACAAGAAAGATCAAATCTCGAAAGACCGATTGGTTTAGTAGCCTTGGAAACACTAGATATATTCATAAATTTTTACATTACATCATAATGTGAAAAACTACTACAACAACATATTCTCCATATTCCACACTCATATCCCCACATACTATCCCTGTAGGTCATTCATAACATACTTCTTCACATCCTGGGAAAAATAAAACATAGAAAAGGGGTGAGCTCAAATGCCCAGTAAGGATAACAATATAGCAGAAACTTTCAAAAATAGGCATAAACATTTAAGGCAATGTATAACTAAAACAAAAGCCTTTTAAACTTGAACTTCAACATAGTATGGCAAAGGTAAAATTAAATAATACCATTTACTTATTCACATGGATATTATACTAATCAAACAATCACATGCAATATCAATAACCACTTTCATAATGATGGAATGCATAATTCGAGACTATCATAACCACATAGCCAAGGCCTCGTGCCAAGACTACAAATAAGATTTTGCCAAGGCCTTGTGCCAAGACACTAGTTTGTCTCATGAGACCTACCGATGCATCAAGGAGCTATAGCGGGCTCCACCCGTCACTTACTAAGTCCAATTCATTCCCATATGAAAAGGTTTAAATGTAACATAAACATTCGTATTAAAACTAGCATACGAAATGTCAATACTTTTTCCATAAACCATGAATGGTATAAAGATAACACATCCACAGTAAAACATATCAAAAAACCGTCAATACAATAAAAAAGTTTGTATCATTATAAATCAACTACAAATAAGCTTAAAATCCATCAATTGATGTTGACGTAGATGAAAATAAAAACTATTTGAGAGAAATATCTCTTTTCTCGAAATCATTGAAAAGTCACACATTTATAAAGGAAGTAATTTAAAAGAGGTTTTTGAATCAAAGTGTCCCATACCACTTTGAATCTTTTGAAAAGAAATATCATTTCAAAACATTCATGTCCATATAAATTAATCCTTAAAATCCTTTTGAAAACATGGACATTAATTAAAAACATTTAGAAAGATAAATCATTGAAACATTTAAAATTATGATCTTGATAAAGAGTACCTTTCACAAATTCTTAAAATATTCATTTTGAAATCATTTAAAAGTAACATAATTATAAAATAAAACATTTACTTTGAAAATATTCTTATAAGCTTCTAAGGGAATATTTGACGATTTTATAATGGCGGTAAATAGCCGCACCCACCGTATAAGTTAAAAAAAAGACATTCTTACCTTAAATTTGTCAAAAAGGTTAAAAGTGCCTCGTTTGGAAAACGACGGAAAGATTCCTTTCAGAACATATAAGGGTATAAATGAATTTAACCAATTGTCTAGTAAATAGTAAATATATTTTTAAATACATTTTTAAGGAACATGGATGTGGATGATAAAGAGATCCTAGTAGATAATTGCCTATAAACAACCTCAGATAATGAAGAGATTGTGAAATAAACCCTTACCTTGTACTTTTCCTTGGATGGGGTAGGTTAAACTCCTGTATAATAGTGAAATAATTGTTATTAAATTATAAAAGAATCATATACATTCATATGATATCATATATGATCTTTTAACATTTATTTGTTAATAATATCTTAGTATTATTGTTTTCTCGGGTGTGTTGACTTACTCGTTTTCTTTTATATGTTTTGTTACGTAAGCCATGTTTGCAATGGATAGGTTGTATCTTAATAATATCCAGAATGATATCAAGTCCTTATATACTATTATTAATCATCAAATGAGAATTATACTTGAATGGATACGATGGATAATGAATCTCATCACGTTCGTGGAGACGGTAGTCCGTACGTACGCACGAGTGACAATATCATTCTTTTGATATTAAAATAATATATAAATGGATGGTATATCATATATAAATAATCATTAACATTTTATATTTATTATTTACATGAGTTACACATCATTATTATACCCATCCAAATAATAATATATTGAATAACAATTACACCACGACGTGGAGACGGTAAGCCGTACGTAAACACGTATGGGGAAATGTTATTCAAAGGGTGGATATAATACTGAATATGGTTGTACCATATTTATAATAAAATCACAGTATATATATGATACTGGAGTTATTATTTTAGAATGGTAATAACAAAGTAAGAAGAAGTGGAAGAAGAAAGGAACTTGGAAAAGGGTGGTGAAATCATTACATCTTCTTCGGGTTCTTCCTTTTGATTTGATCAAAAGGGCTCATTAGGTTGGCTTTATGATCAATATAATGCCTATAGGTTGTATTGAGAGAATTTGGGAGAGTATTGGGGTAGAGTTTGGCCGATCCAAAAGGGTTTGAAGTGTGAATTAATGAGAAGGAGGAGTGCCCTTTTATAAGAGGGGTGAGGGGCACCTTTGGAAAAGCTAGAAATATTAATTTATAATAAATTTATATTCAGTTTCTAATGGCTCAAAAGTTTATTATTTAAATGTTAAGGTGGGGATAGGTAGAAAAAAACTCAACCAATTGAACTTAGATAGGTTTGGGTCATTATATTAACCTTATCTTTAAGTATTAACTCTTAGTTAATTAGTTTCACTTTTATAATGTCTCTTTGTATTTTTATATAATATGGTTAATAAACATACTATATACACCCAACAGACCCCCAAGTGGTCCATTAAGGATACACATATCATGATATAAGTCTCTTGGAAGAACCTTAGATTTTTAGGAATTTAATATCAATTTATAATATAATATTTTTTTTAAAAACTCTTTTATGTCAATTTTGACACTATTCAATAGTTGATTTTTTCGAAACTCATTTCAGAAATATTACTTAGAAAATATTTAATTAAATCATTCCTAACATGTCATATTATCTTAGAAAATTAGTGTAATTCATAAAAAGTCTCAAATTATATTTATTTGTGTATTTATAATATCAATTATTTTAATTTTGCACTATTATGGTAATTACTGAATCATCATTGTGTCATAAATAAATTAAATTATTTAATGTTTAAAAATTATAAATAAAATATCATTATGTATTAAATTTATTTATCTTTCTAATGAATATTTATAGTCGAAAATCCAACATATATAACCCTATGTAAAAATTGTTTTTCTAAAAGATATATGCTTGTGTCATTTTTGTATTCATTTTAACTTAATTAAAATAAAGTGTCCCTATCACCTACAAGTGGCCCCATGGGGTCCCAAAATAGACCCAAAGATGACTATGGTCGAACAGGTATCCACCAATAAGGTTAAGACACGTTTTAGGGTAATTTAGTATTATTATAATATTATTTTTTAACCCTTATTTACCGGATTTACCCTTAACCATGGTAAATAAAATATTTACCGCAGTAATTATTAAAAATGTCTGAAAATAAAAGTTACCTATTTAAACAATTTGAAAATCCTGATTCCAAATATGGAATCCATTTTTCCAAATTCAAAACATATAAGTGGCAGAAATTAATTTAAAATTAATTCCCGTTGTTAAAACAAAAAGCGTGTTTTTAAGAGATAATAACTATCAAAAGATTGATACTTGTTTATGTCCGGTTTAATTGTAAAATTATGTAAAATTACCAACATTATATTAAATGGTAAAAATATATTCTAAATATACTTTAAAACCACTCAAATTCATAATTTATAACTATTAATTATTTTGATTAAAAAAGTTGTTTTTAATTAAAATTTAGTAATTTTCACTATTCATCAAAATATTAAAGTTATATGAAAAGTACCAAAATTTCAACTTAGGCTAAATTCAATATTCCGAATCCAAAAATGAATTCCATTTTGAAATATAAAATATATATAATTTCAAAAATTAGGTATTACTATTCATAACGGCTAGTGTGATTGGTTATGGTGTGTTAGAACTCGGTGTTGCGTACAACACACGCTATCACATTATTCAAAGAGAAGAATATCGTAGAAGCTTGGGGTGTTACATTGTAGATTTTTTTATGTCCCCATTCTAAATAAATTTATTTAGTCAAATAGAATATATAAAAGTTTAAAATATTGGATTAAAAAGGGTTCACTATTAAAGATGGTAAAAGTGTATTTTTGAAAAATACTTCTTCTATCTGAAAAAAAGAATTTGTACTTACATTATGTCTAAGAAACTAATAATATGGATTATAAAATTATAAGGATTACATTACGTTCAAAATTTTGTTAATACTATTCATAACCTCTTTTGAACGGCTTGTTTGGTAAGTCATAGTGCGCTTGAACTCGGTGTTGCGTGTAGTGCAAGTTATTGAATTATTTTGAAGAAATAACACACTATGAAATCTTGGGGTGTTACATTCTCCCCTCCTTCAATAAATTGCGTCCTCGCAATTTGAAATTGTTCTTCGAAAATAAAAGGTTGAAAATAGAAAATATCTTTGTGGGAAAACCCACATCAGAAATTGTGTTACAAATATTTAGTCTTAATATGAGGAAAAGGGAAATGAAAGGGTCACCACCCAATTATGATCTCGATTAGGAGAACATTAGTGGAAATTAGAGACATATAATTGGAGGAAAAACATAAATATTTATAGGTAGTGATTGAGGTCATCAATCACAAACAAGTGCAAAATTGAGGTCCTTAAATTCATCAATCTATGATGATTTGAAATACCATAGGTTCAACAAAACATAGGGTATTAGGATAACACATTTTTGGTTTTAGGATTCCTTAAATAAAGTATAAGACTTAATTTCTTCATAGAATAAGAGAAGAAGAAAAATATATTCTTAACATGTAGAGTTCCATCCTTTAACTAATTTCTACCACAAACTCATCTTTCACTCTAAAAGATAATAGAATGAAAAATATATATATTCTATTTATCCTATTCATATAGGGTTAAAAAAATGAATTTATAATTCATCTACCAGATCTTTTTAAAAAAAAACTACATTATTTAATCCCGGACATCACGTGGGTCAGTGGTAGGTGATACACCCTTGTCGCCCTTCGGTTGTGGGTTCAAGTCTCGCGGCCTTGCCGGATGCGACGGGTTGCCGCCCGACCTCCGGGTTTTCCTTTTATGGCAATCCAAAATAATCCAAACTAGAACTATCCAAAATACTTCAGTCCAAAATTTATAAGGAAGGTAAACACAATGAAGATCCTTTTTTTTGCTACGTAATAACATGTGATCACCTTCATCATGTATTCTTTTAAAACACTGCAACATCCTGAATTATCATAAAACCTTATTGATTACATTCCCGATCCCTTATTCCTTATAGAATAATAGATATAGTCCTTCAATAAAAAAATTTTGTAAGCCCCAACAATGATGGAATATACAAATCATTAATCTGTTTCAAGGTAGTCAAGAATATCCAATATAAATAATCCAAAACAATCATGTATTATTCTAAAATCACTACCTCGGTATCAGAACCATATTATGGTTTATCTTTCTCTCAACCATATATTTTCCAAAAATTTAACCTGCTATTGAGTCACTTTTCTTTGTTCCACACAATCTCAAGTCCATAATGAAATAGTACTGCAGTACAATCCTTATATACTCCATAATTATTATAACAAGTACATTGTTGATACAACACTCAAATGACATAATCAACATAAGAACTCTAATCATTCCTTTTCATATGTGGTTGTATCACAACTTGATTATTATCCAATAGCATCATTTGCGGCATAGTCTGATGACTGGGATATAGATTCACATAGTGTCCAAACTCCTTGAAAATGAAGCATTGTACATTTGAAACCATTTTCTTACCCTTGCAGTCACGTACTTTATGCACTTTTCATCCACACTTATAACAAGCTCCCATTCCTTTCAGGAAAGTTCCAGGGTGTTTCTTCCCACAGTTATCACATATGGGAAAATTCTTCTTTTCCCTCTTCCCTTTATCCATCTTTCCCTATTCCATCCTTTTCTTCTCTTGCTTCCCTTCAAAGCCACAGGACTCAGTAAACTATTTACTTATCTTATCAACACATGATATTATTTCTTCATATGATGATAATACATGGGAGACTATTTCTCTTATAAATTCTAGCTTAAGACCATGAAAGATATGATCCTTCCTTCTCTTTGGATCATGTGAATTGCTGGAGTTCTCATTACTTCTACTGGGCGCCATTTCTAAACAATGGCATACACTAGATTAGTTTATGAATAACAATACCTAATCCCAAACTTGTAAAACACATAACATAAATTAAATAGTTTATGGATATAATCCATAAGCATAAAAATGTCTGCTTTGAGGAATTATATACTCATAAACCCTTCATAATGGTTTGTAAAGAAAATGAGAATTATCCTAAGCATATCCCCCGGGAGTGTCGTAACCAAGAGTGCAGCAAAGCCCGTTGTCGTGCACCAGTTCCCGTTCGAGTCTAGCTCAAAGCGGTGTTTTTGGGTTTTACCCCTAGGTACATCTGTGCCAGAGCCGCCTCTACCTGCTCATATCCAGATAGGGATGTATTTCTCGGAAAACTCACAAAATCTCTACAATAACAAAATTCTAGGAAGTTCTTCTATAAAAATCCTCAAAATCCATCTTAGGTCTATGTGCTCTAATGAGAGTTTATCTAAATCTATCTTCCAAGGTTTGTACTAAACTTCCTCTGATACCAACTGTAACGCCCCGACCCCAGTTACCCAACGTCGGTGCATTATTACATAACATTGGCATGATCACAAGAAAGATCAAATCTCGAAAGACCGATTGGTTAGTAGCCTTGGAAACACTAGATATATTCATAAAGTTTTACATTACATCATAAAGTGAAAAACTACTACAACAACATAGTATCCATATTCCACACTCATATCCACACATACTATCCCTGCAGGTCATTCATAACATACTTCTTCACATCCTGGGAAAAATAAAACATAGAAAAGGGGTGAGCTCAAATGCCCTGTAAGGATAACAATATAGCAGAAACATTCAAAAAATAAGCATAAACATTTAATAAAATGTATAACTAAAACAAAATCCTTTTAAACTTGAACTTCAACATAGTATGTCAAAGGTAAAATGAAATAATGCCATACATGGATATTATACTAATCAAATAATCACATGCAATATCAATAACAACTTTCATAATGATGGAATACATAATGCCAGACTATCATAACCACATAGCCAAGGCCTCGTGCCAAGACTACAAATAAGATTTTGCCAAGGCCTTGTGCCAAGACACTAGTTTGTCTCATGAGACCTACCAATGCATCGAGGAGCTATAGCAGGCTCCACCCGTCACTTACTAAGTCCAATGCATTCCCATATGAAAAGGTTTAAACGTAACATAAACATTCGTATTAAAACTAGCATACGAAATGTCAATACTCTCTCCATAAACCATGAATGGTACAAAAATAACACATCCATAGTAAAACATATCACAAAAACTTCAATACAATAAAAAAGTTTGTATCATAATAAATCAACTTCAAATAAGCTTAAAATCCATCAAAGGGTGTTGACGTAGATGAAAATCAAAACTATTTGAGAGAAATATCTCTTTTCTTGAAATCATTGAAAAGTCACACATTTATAATGGAAGTAATTTAAAAGAGGTTTTTGAATCAAAGTGTCCCATACCACTTTGAAACTTTTGAAAAGAAATATCATTTCAAGACATTCATGTCCAAATAAATAAATCCTTAAAATCATTTTGAAAACATGGACATTAATTAAAAACATTTAGAATGATAAATCTTTGAAACATTTAAAATTATGGTTTTGATAAAGAGTACCTTTCACAAATTCTTATAATATTCATTTTAAAATCATTTAAAACTAACATAATTATAAAATATAACATTTACTTTGAATATATTTTTATAAGCTTCTAAGGGATGCTTTGACAATTTTATAATGGCGGTAAATAGCCGCACCCACCGTATAAGTTAAAAAAAAGACATTCTTACCTTAAATTTGTCGAAAAGGTTAAAAGTGCCTTGTTTGGAAAACGACGGAAAGATTCCTTTAAAAACACATAAGGGTATAAATTAATTTAACCAATTGTCTAGTAAATAGTAAATATGTTTTTAAATACATTTTTAAGGAACATGGATGTGGATGATAAAGAGATCCCAGTAGATAATTGCCTATAAACAACCTCGGATAATGAAGAGATTGTGAAATAAAACCTTACCTTGTACTTTTCCTTGGATGGGGTAGGTTAACCTCCTGTATAATAGTGAAATAATTTTTATTAAATTATACAATAATCATATACATTCATATGATATCATATATGATCTTTTAACATTGATTTGTTAATAATATCTTAGTATTATCATTGTTTCGGGTGTTAACTTACTCGTTTTATTTTATATGTTTTGTTACGTAAGCCATGTTTTTAATGGATAGGTTGTATCTTAATCATATACAGAATGATATCAAGTCCTTAGATACTATTATTAATCATCAAATGATAATTATACTTGATACGATGGAGAATGAATCTCATCGCGTTCGTGGAGACGGTAGTCCGTACGTACGTACGAGTGGCAATATCATTATTTTGATATTAAAATAATATATAAATGGATGATATATCATATATACAGAATCATTAACATGTTATATTTATTATTTACATGAGTGACACATCATTATTATACCCATCCAAATAATAATATATTGAATAACAGTTACACCACGACGTGGAGACGGTAAGCCGTACGTACGCACGTATGAGGAAATGTTATTCAAAGGGTGGATATAATACTGAATATGGTGGTACCATATTTATAATAACATCACAGTATATATATGATACTGGAGTTATTATTTTATAATGGTAATAACAAAGGAAGAAGAAGTGGAAGAAGAAAGGAACTTGGAAAAGGGTGGTGAAATCACTACATCTTCTTCGGGTTCTTCCTTTTGATTTGATCAAAAGGGCTCCTTAGGTTGGGTTTCTGATCACAATAATGCATCTAGGTTGTATTGAGGTAAGTTGGGAGAGTATTTGGGAAGAGTTTGGCCGAACCAAAAGGCTTTTAAGGTGTGAATATATGAGAAGGAGGAGTGCCCTTTTATAAGAGGGGTGAGGGGCACCTGTGGAAAAGCTAGAAATATTAATTTATAATAAATTTATATTCAGTTTCTAATCGCTCCAAAGTTTATTATTAAAATTTTAAGGTGTGGATAGGTCTAAAACAACTCAACCAATAGAATTTAGACAGGTTTGGGTCATTATATTAACCTTATCTTTAAGTATTAACTCTTAGTTAATTAGTTTCACTTTTACAATGTCTCTTTGTATTTTTATAAAATATGGTTAATAAACATACTATATACATCCAAGAGGCCCCCAAGTTGTCCATTAATGATACACATATCATGATATAAGTCTCTTGGCCGAACCTTAGATTTTTAGGAATTTAATATCAATTTATAATATAATACTTGTTTTAAAAACTCTTTTTTCTCAATTTTGACACTATTCAATAGTTGATTATTTTGAAACTCATAGCAGAATGATTACATCAAAAACATTTAATTAAATAATTCCTAACATGTCATATTAACTTATAAAATTAGTGTAATTCATAAAAAGTCTCAAATTATATTTATTTGTGTATTTATAATATCAACTATTTTAATTTTCCACTATTATGGTAATTACTGCATCATCATTGTGTCATAAATAAATTAAAAATATTTAATGTCTAAAAATTATAAATAAAATATAATTATGTATTAAATCGATTTATCTTTCTAATGAATATTTATAGTCGAAAATCCAACATATATAACCCTATGTAAAAATTGTTTTTCTAAAAGATATATGCTTGTGTTATTTTTGTATTCATTTTAACTTAATTAAAATAAAGTGTCCCTATCACCTACAAGTGGCTCCATGGTGTCCCAAAATCGACCCAAATATGCCTATGGTCGAACAGGTATCCACCAATAAGGTTAGGACACGTTTTAAGGTAATTTAGTATTATTATAATATTATTTTTTAACACTTATTTACCGGATTTACCCTTAACCATGGTAAATAAAATATTTACCGCAGTAATTATTAAAAATGTCTAAAAAAAAAGTTACCTATATACACAATTTAAACACCCTGATTCCAAATATGGAATCCATTTTTCCAAATTCAAAACATAGAAGTGGCAGAAATTAATTTAAAATTAATTCCCGTTGTTAAAACAAAAAGCGTGTTTTTAAGAGATAATAACTATCAAAAGATTGATACTTGTTTATGTCCGGTTTAATTGTAAAATTATGTAAAATGACCAACATTATATTAAATGGTAAAAATATATTCTAAATATACTTTTAAACCACTCAAATTCATAATTTATAACTATTAATTATTTTGATTAAAAAAGTTGTTTTTAATTAAAATTTAGTAATTTTCACTATTCATCAAAATATTAATGTTATCTGAAAAGTACCAAAATTTCACCTTAGGCTAAATTCGATATTCTGAACCCAAAAATGAATTACATTTTGAAATATAAAATATATATAATTTCAAAAATTAGGTATTACTATTCATAACGGCTAGTGTGATTGGTTATGGTGTGTTAGAACTCGGTGTTGCGTACAACACACGCTACCACATTATTCAAAGAGAAGCATACCGTAGAAGATTGAGGTGTTACATTGTAGATTTTTTTTATGTCCCCATTCAAAATAAATTTATTTAGTCAAATAGAATATATAAAAGTTTAAAATATTGGATTAAAAAGGGTTCACTATTAAAGTTGGTAAAAGTGCATTTTTGAAAAATACTTCTTCTATCTGAAAAAAAGAATTTGTACATACATTATGTCTAAGAAACTAATAATATGGATTATAAAATTATAATGATTACATTAGG
Source organism: Viscum album (assembly GCA_963277665.1). NCBI lineage: Eukaryota > Viridiplantae > Streptophyta > Magnoliopsida > Santalales > Viscaceae > Viscum > Viscum album. Next base: position 1,259,296,503 of record OY728128.1, read on the forward strand.
TTCAAAATTTTGTTCATACTATTCATAACCTCTTTTGAATGGCTTGTTTGGTAATTCATAGTGCGCTTGAACTCGGTGTTGCATGTAGTGCAAGTTATTGAATTATTTTGAAGAAATAACACACAATGAAATCTTGGGGTGTTACAACAGCAGTTTGCAGTTGTGTATTGATTATCCTTTCATAAACAAAGTGATAGGGAAGTATCACTATCCTCTTCCTTGGATTGAAGATTTACTAGATCAACTGAAGGGTAAAAGTTTGTTCTCAAAGATCAAATTATGATCAGTATATCATCAGATGCATGTGAAGGATGAGGATATCCCAAAGAATTGTTTTCATTGTCACCATGTAAATTATGAGTTTGTTGTAATTCCATTGGGTGTGAAAAATGCTACATCTATTTTCAAGGGATTTATGAACGCTATATTCCATGAATTCCTAAATAAGTTCATGGTGGTTTTCATCAATGACAACCTTGTGTACTCCACATCTGAGGAGAAGCATGCAGAGCATTCACACCATATTTTAGGAGTTCTTCATCAACCATTAGCTATTTGAGATGTTTTAAAAGTGTATGTTATGGTCTTGATAAGTACATTTATTAGGGAATGTTTTATCCCAGAAGGGATTAGCTGTGCATCCATAGAAGATAGAAGCAGTTGTTTCTTCGGAATCCCCCAAAAAAATGGAAGAGGTGTGATGTTTCCTTGGTCTTGCAGGCTACTACAAGAGGTTCTCAGTCGATTTCTCTCGAGCTGCGACTCCTCTAACGACATTGACCAGGAAGGATTAGGCGTTCATGTGGACTGATCAGTGTCAGAAATCTTTCAAGTGTCTAAAGGAGGAGTTAGTAAGTGCTCCAGTTATTTTTCTTCCTACAGAGGGAGTTCAGTTTGATGTTTTCTACGATGCTTCACATCTAGGGTTAGGCATTGTTCTGATGAAACATAGATCAATTGTTTCTTATGTGTCTCAGAAATTGCATCCCCATGAACATAACTATTCCACCCATAATATTGAGTTGAAGCTGTGGTATTTGATCTGATTTTTTGGAGACATTACATATTTGGAGAGCACCTTGTGGTTTTCACCGATCCTAAGAGCCTGATGTATGTTTCTTCCCAGCATGACTGGAACTTATGGTAGCATTGGTGGATGAAGTTATTACAGGAATATGACATTGAAATATCTTATACCCCAAGAAAAGGGAATGTTGTAGCTGATATGGTAAGAAGGAAGTCATATAGTGATGTAGTGTGTGAATCTGGTGATTCCTGGAGAGTTATGGAAGAACATTCGGTATTACATCTTGAAATAGAAGAATTTGGGGGAAGAGTTTGTCTTTTCCAGATGGTGGTGTGGTCATCTATGGTGCAGCAGGTGGGAGAGTCCCAGTTGGGGGATCTTGAGGTGGAGGTCTGGAGAGACATAGTTGTTTTTATAGAGGCCCCAGATGGTTGGTCTGAGGATGAACAACACCAAGTGTTGTATCATGTAAGGCTATTTTTTTCTTTTGCGATGAGTGAGATAGTTCTCAGAGAGTTCCATAGTTCACATTTAGCGGTGCATACTAGCGTGAAGAAGATGTATCGAGCCTTGAGGAGTATATTTCGGTGGCTCGGGCTGAAGTGTGCAGTTGCAGAGTTTGTGTCTCGATGTTTGGTCTGCCAGAAGGTGAAGGCTAAACACCATGTTCCTAGTGGTCTGCTCCAGCTATTAGACATTCCTTAGTGGAAGTGGGAGGACATCTCAATGTAATTTGATACTAGTTTTCCTTGATCCTAGGGAGGAAATGACTCTATTTGGGTGGTATTTAATCGTTTAACAAAATCGTCCCACTTTATAGTAATCAAGGAGTCAAGATTAGTGGATGTTTTGTCAAGGAAGTATCTGGAAGAGGTGGTGAGACTCCATAGAGTCCTGAGGAATATCATTTCCCATCGAGATCCTCATTTCAAATCTAGGATTTGGAGAGGTTTCTAGAATGCTTCTGGTTATTAGCTATGACTTAGCTCTACTTTTCATCCATAGACAGATGGTCAGACCGAGAGGAATATCCAGACTCTTCAGACATTTTGTGCTCTTGTGTCTTGGATTTTGGAGGATCATGGATGAGGCACTGACTCTGGGTGTAGTTATCTTAAAATAATAGCTTTCACTCCACCATCGGTATGGTGCCGTTTGAACCCTTATATGGCCGACCTTTCCATTCTATGTTGTTGTAGATCGAGGCCAGAGAGTCAGCAATTATCGGATCGAAAGTAGTGCAGAATACAACAGAGATGGTTCAGGTGATTCATGAGTGGATGAAAGTAGCGTAGGTTCACCAAAAATCATATGAAGATCCAAAATGGAGAACTTGGGAGTTTTATGTTGGGGATCATGTGTTTTTGAAGGTGACTCCCTGTTATGGGAAGCGAAGGTTTGGTCATGTGAGTAAGATTTCTATGCAATTTGATGGGCCTTTCGAGGTGTTGGATCATGTTGGAGCTGTGGCATAACGAGTAGCACTTCACCCATAGATGAGATGGATGCATTATGTTTTTCATGTGTCACAGCTCCATCGCTATCCTTACGATGAATCTCACATCATCTATTGGGTAGAGATCGATTTTGAGGAATATGAGACCTTCAAGGAGCGACCGATAGAGATCCAAGACCACAAAGAGATTATGTTTCATTGGTGTTATATCCCCTTGGTTCATGTCTTGTGGTGATGCGGTGGTGTGTATGAGAGTACCTAGGAACGTGAGTCAAAGATATGTGCTCAGTACCCAGAGTTTTTTGATGTTTAACTCTTTTCATGTTAAGAAAATTCTCTCTTTGTGGTTGTAGACCTTTTGTGTTTATGAGATGGATTTCAGTGGTTAATTCTTGTGGATTTCTCTCTTTTGAGAGGTATCTCGATGGGTGGTTATTCAGACTATATTTCTGCTTCCCTTTAGGTGGGTTTTGAATTCTTGGGGATGAGAATGTTTTGAGAGGTATCTAATGTAATGTCCTGAACCTCTTTTGTCTATTAATTTGTGGAAATATGGTGTTTGAGGTTTTCTGGGAGGTCAAGGTGACTTATTGCCAACACTTTTCCAAATTTATTGTTCATGAACAATGTTTCTAGAATGGTGAGGTTCCAACTGCAGCCTCGTTTTCCTTTTCCAAATTTGAAGTTCATGAACAGTGTTTCTAGAATGGGGAGGTTCCAACTACACCATTTATTTTCTTTGACAAATTTTGAGTTCATGAACCGTGATTCTTGAATGGTGAGGTTTCAACTGTAGACTCTATTTCCTTTATAAAATTTCGAGTTCATGAATAGTGTTTCCATAACGGTGTGGTTCGAACTACGACTTCTATTTCCATCGCCAAATTTCATATTCATGAGCATTGATTCCAGAATGGTGAGGTTCAAACTGCATCCTCTATTTCTTTTACCAAATTTCGATTTCATTAACAGTGTTTCTAGAGAGGTAAGGTTCCAACAGAAACCTCTATTTCATTTTCCAAATTTCGAGTTCATGAACAGTGTTTCCAAAATGGTGAGGTTTTAACAATAGCCTTTTTTTCCTTTTCCAAATTTCTAGTTTGGTGTACAGTGTTTCTAGCTTCTTCCGATTTCTCCCCTTTTATGTTTCCTTTGAAGTAAAATGCATTTAATGCCTTGTTTTAAGGACTCTAAGGCCGATTCAACGTCAAAAACTCCAATATTAATTTTTCCTAAGGCTCGGGATGATTTTACTTTGTCAAAATTCATGGTCTAATGTGATCCACATTTAATGGAAAATCCAGTATATCATAAACTACTGCTCCATTAAATCTTCTAAAGGGCTGAGATATCATCCTCTCTAGGTCTTCATCCTTGTTCTATAGTGTGAGATGCTCGATCCATTCATTCATTCCCATAGGAGTTGTGTGATCTAACTTTCCTCCTTGGATTGGTTCCCCTTGAATTTCTTCTAGCCGCTAGTGCACCCACTATTTTTGATTCTACAAAGCAGTATCGATAAATCTTCTATATAAGGTATGATCTATCATCATTATTTTTGGTTCATCACCTTCTGTTTCTACATTCCCTTTTATGGAATGTTGTATCGATGTTTCTAATGGACTTTTCTTGGGTGTTGAATGGTGTGGTGGTGTCTCTGCATCCTTGGGTGGATATAGTTGTCATGGGGGGATGAGATCCTCACCCGTTGTGTGACTCATTCTTGTATAAAGAAGGTCAATAAATATTTGAGGTATGATATTCATTAACTCTCTATTATTTTATGTTCAAATATAGATTTAGTATGTTTTAACCCACTGTATCACAATGGAATTAATATATTAAATATTTTAACAAAATAAATAAATTGACATCAATCATATGTTATTGCCTCTTGTTTTTATAGAGAGTTTGATATATATGCTTTCTTTGTTTATATTTTCATTCGTGATGGAAATTGTTAAGGAACCTAAACCCAGAATTAATTGATAATTAATTTGGATAAAGATAGAGAGGCATAAAAATGAATCCAGTTGTTGTTGTTGAAATTTTATGCTAATTAAATTAATATAGTAAGCATGTTTAATTATTGGTGATAGTTTATTGTTAAGGTTTGCCATCATTGGAACCTACGAATAATTAATCTGTTAATTCAAGATGGATTAAAGAACTGGTTGTTTGATAAAAGATAATTCCTTTTAGAGTTATGAGTTACCCTTTTTCTTGTTTAGGGAAAATGAGACCAATTGATATTATGTTTGTTTTCCTGTAGCTTGTGTTGTAATGTGATCCTAGAAGGCCGTTGTGATATGTGGGGGAAAGGAGGCCTATTGATTTTGACAGCCGTTGATTCCTAGAGTGGTGTGATACATCAGTTTATATATGTGGGTGTCAAGGAGGACACTAGAGATAATGGAATGTGTTGGAAGTGAATATTTGGATGCATGTTATTTCGTTGTTGGATGTTTATCTTCCTTAATTTCCACATTGATCAAGGAAACTATATTTCTTACCCTCCTTCTAAAATATTTGAAAATATGCGAGGTATGCAACGTGTATTCCATGTTTAGCTTTCTGAGGGAGGATGGGTCTATAGTCTTTCTAAAGGCGGTAAAGACTCGACGGGTAGTTCATCTACTCACTGTGTTGATCCCCCTTATGTTTGGTATCTTAGAATGTTTTTATTGAATTCATGAGAATATGGGAAAGTTATAATGTTTTTAATAAATTATTGAATAAGTGTTGTTAACACAAGGATTTGGAACTTGTTGGGACACAATTCTAAGGTCTCAATTAAATGGAACAATGGACTTTGGGTGTGATGCTAATGAAATATAATGTAGAAATTGTTAATAGTTAATTGGTGTTTAAGGAACTAATGAATGTAAAGTTCAACATATAAAAGGGGAATTAAGTAAAATAATTAATCTCTTTAAATGGTTGTGTGCATATAAGAAACCTAGTCTTAGAAGTGGAAGCTGAGAATCCGAGATACGTTATTTGTAGTTGAGTCTAAGACTAGGTTATGCCCATTATTTTCTTGTGATATATAATATATTCTACAATTTTTTTGTTTCTATACGCTACTCCACCCCTTCAGTTATAGAAATTGACAACCTAAGTATTCTGAGCTCTGGGGGGGGGGGGGTCCGAAACTTTCCGGTGGGAGGATGGATGTCTGACTACCCCCTTTGGCCCCACTCTCATCTCTTGGTGGTTACTTGTGATGGTAGTAACATCAGTTAGTTTTCCCCATATATGTGTGTAGATGGATGTAATGGCTTTTGGCTATTCCCACACATATATTCTGTATATAGTTTCATATGGAATACTATAGGTGTAACATGTATAGGCTGTGATTTCTTGAAGATCCTTACTCAGTGTATGGGTTGTAATAGCTTGAGGTATAATTCCTGACATATGATACACATAATGAGAGCTTTGATGGCTCCCAGAAACAACCTGTTTACTTTGGTTATGTAGAAGTGGTGGTTTTGTTTCATGATGTGCATATTGTGGTGCTTCTCCTAGGTGTATGCAAGTAAGACTTTTTGGAGAGAGATGCTTAGGACGTGCGATGTTGGGGAAAAGCGTTAAAACCTTGGGGAATTAATAGTGGGGTACCCTTGATATTATTTATTATATTATATAATCTTGTATACGATACTTGGTGAGAGTATCCATGGTGAGGCTGGGAACTTAGTATACCTATTTAGGTGACGAGTTTGTTTCACTTGTTGTTCACTGTGGTTTAGCATGATTTCCTTACCTTTGTATGAGAGGCTCTGGGGAGGATCCTACTGAGTATACTATTATAATCACCCTATGTATATATAAACTATTTTTTAGTTCACTTGGAGTAGGTTCGAGATCAAGCTCGTCTCCACTATCTTAGTGTTTCAAGAGCTATTCATGCTTGTGGTTGTTGCTATTTTTACTTTACTTTGGTATTTTCAGTGTTTCCCTTTCAATTTTAGTAGTTTTTCATGACATTACATAGTGTACTTGGGATTTCTTTTATATAGTTGTCTAATTTGGAGTTGGTTGGTGTCTGCATCATCTCCCTCTTTTATATGTGTTCTCTTAGAGGGCCATGCCTCCCATTTTTAGAACTTATGTTATAATATTTTTTAATTTTTTTTAATACATTATAAATTTGTTATTTTAAAATTAATTTTAATCTATAATAAAAATTAAAAAAATGGATTTAAAAAATGTATTTTTTTTAATAATTATAAAATAAGGAAGATTTTATTTTTGGATTTAATAGATAAATTTCTTAGCTAAAACTAGTTACTGTGGGGAAAAAATATGGTAATAATGAACAATGTATGTGGAAAATGGTTAAACATGTCATCAAATTCTTTTAATTTCATGGTAGAGGTGTGAATAAACCATTATTTTTATACTATATGTTTTATATAATTTTTTCACAAATTTCCTTGAGTTTTACTTCCCATTATTGATTGTGTTTGGATTTTTATAAATATCACATCCCTTTACACTTATAAAATGGGAAATCATCTCTTCACTTCCACTCACGCAATAATCACTTAATTTCAGCCCAAAATATTTCCAAACCTATCATACATACTCCTAGAAACCATAAGGAGGTTTTAATATTCTCAAAAGACCATCCCCTAAATGTTTAGTACCCTTCACAAAAGAGAAAATCCATGAAGAGAGATATATGTTCCTCAGTTAATTTTCTCTTTTATATTTCAAGGTATTCTTTTAGTCTTCCTCATTACTTAATTTCACTTTATTATAATTATGGTATAATTATTAAACACCCTCCCCTTTTTCAATAAGAAAAAAATGAAAATTGTGTGCAGTATAGACTACCACATCCATGATATAACATGTTTAATTTTCAATAAACACATTAAAAGGATGATCCTAATAGGGAATTTAATATATAATTATGATAATTACTAAATAATATACACTATTAATTGATTAAATATATTTATATTTTCCCCTCTTTTATAGAAATTGAAATCATTAACCATTTGTATGTGTGGACTACCTCCTCCATGGAACGATCAATTTCCATTTTTCATTTCATCATCACCTAACATGGATGTTCATGACAATTGATATTAAAAGATAAATATAATTATTATTATATGAATAATGTTATTGTAAAATAAATTTAACAACTGATTAATGTTATGATTGATAAAAAATTATTAAAAAAGTAATTATGTTAAACAGAAAAAATAATAAAAATCAACCTATTCTTATTATATAGTAATTTAAGTCCATTAATACCATTCTTATAATTATAATAAACCAATATAATAAATACTAAATATTATAATTATTCTTATAGTGTAAGGATACTGAAAATAAATCTCCTCATAATCATCCATTAATGAGGATATGTTCATGTTTTAGACAGTTTGACCACAAACTTAAACAAAAAAACAAAATTATATCATGTATGAATTTTGATACATAATTAATGGTATAATATGTTTTAAATATTTAAATATTTATTTTTTCTTAGTTCATGTTTTGATACATAAATATTTAACTAAATAATTCATAAAGAAAATTTTCTAGTTAATAAAATCATCGAAGTACGGTTATTATCGATTACATCTTCAATGATAAGAAAATAAACAATCCTAAAAGGAAATTAAAACTTCATAATTCATTACCATTTATCAATTATAGTAAATTTGGAGTAATTTAAATTATAAAATTTAGTAGAGAAATGAATACCAAAACAGCTCATATGAAATTAGGATAAATATTTAGAACTATAAACACCGTATGTTAGAAAATAAGAAAAAACTAACATATATATATGTACATAATTATTATAATTTAAAATTATAAATATTTTTAGGTATGAATATGATTTTGGGACATGTTATTGAGATATTAAATTTTTTATAATGAAATTTAAAGAACATATGTAGAAATTAAGGTTAATAGTTAAGGATTCATAGTCTCATTTTCAATTTCGTAGGACATGTATGATATTGTGTGACACAATTTATTTTATATAGTTTATTCAAATATAAATTTAATTCAAATATAGAGATATGTTCCATTAAATTATATTTTATTTTTCATTTCACAATCTTCCTCTAAAAATACTTTGATTCTTACATTTCAAACTCTCTAAGAGTTTCAACAACTCAATTCTGATTCATTAGGTCATAGTCTTTATTACTTGCATATAATCATCTTGTTTTAATCAATTGTACTATTAACCTATTTTATATGGTATTTCATTTGGTTCTCTAAAACAGTTTCTTCCCATCATCAGTGACTAATTCATTGATAATATTTTTTTCTAAATAAAAGAATAATGTTGATAAGAATAACTATAATTTTTACCAATGGATATTTTCTTCCATGTTTATATTTTTCTTCCTACCAATGTTATTCTCTCTTTTTGGGAATGATAATATTTATTATTATTTTTGTTCTCATAACTCAGTTTCCCTTTTTTTGAAATGAATTATTTAATACAGCTTTTATGATGTGGGTTTTCAAACAAAAATTAATAAAAAAAAGTTGAATGTGTTTTAAATCATTTCAATATAAAATATTTTATCTTCCACCCACATTTATTTTGATAAATTTTATATATTTTCAAGGATTTTTTATTGAATTTTATTTTTTAAAATTAAAAAATTTCAATGTTTTCAATTTGATATTTTTAAAAATAATATTTTAAAGTGACCCATAACTTTTTCTTCTAATGAAAATGTTAAAAATGTTTTATAAATTTTATTTTTTTTGGTTTTTATACCATGTGAACACATCTTTTTGATGTGTATGTCATTTTAAATTAAAATTCCCCTATATGTTTTTATGGTATGTAGAATAAATTATTTTTATCCTATTTTTATAAAATATTCATATTAACGTGATACTAAAAGTTCAAGGACATTTTATATTTTAGAAGTAGTTTTTCTATAACTCTTAAAAAGTATATTTCATCTAATTCATTATGCCTTGATAAATATTTTACTTGATTCAAATATATTTTTCAAATATTAAAATACAAATTATTTTTATCTTTGAATTATGTAATGTTAATTTTTATCAAAGATATGAATCCTTTTGAAAGCACATATTTTTTTATCCTATGACTTTTTTTTAATTTATTTCATGTGGTAAGTTTAAGAAATCCATTATTATTCCATGGTTTTATAAAGATATCATAATTTTTAATATTAAGTATACCAAAAAATGTATGGATAATGACATTTGGGGTCCGAAATCAACCATAAATTTATTGGTTTAGGTTTATATTTGATGATACTTTTAGAATTGTAAATAATAATTTTGTTCACATAGGCGTGGACATAATGGTTTTGTAGACATTTTCAGGCTTGGACATAATGAGTTTGTTCACATATGCAAAAGCAGAACACATTTTCTCACAATTTTTTTCCTCTTCTTATGGTTGTTCTATATTTTATAATTTCTTTCCATAATATTATATACTTTTATTCCTACTACTTTTCCTTTTTTATATTCTCATAACTCATGCTTATCTACTCACACCTTTGATTCATGTCTCATTTTATATCAATATTTACGCCATAATTTATAAAAAATATTTATTGTGTATTATTTTATTATGTATCATTATCATAACCATATTAACATCTTTTGATCACTAATGATATTTTATTCCCATATCTTATATTTATCCTCACAGATTATAGTTCAACACTTTCTTATGTTTCAATTTCCCTTATTTACGATGAAAAGTAATAAATAATATGTTTAAATAAGGGTATATTATGAGAATAATTTTAGTAATCTATTGAAGAATAATTATAGGTTACGTGGTTTCATATATATTTGAGAAAATGTTTAGTTTATACAATGAACATGGGTTTTTATGTTAGTTTTCCCCTAATATCTAAATATAAACATAAGATTATAGGGAATGTGTTGTAAAGAATTATTTTCCCTACGTCATGAAATCACCATATGGTTAGGTGTGGGCTAACATAGAAACAATGCTATAAAAGAACATCTCCTATGTGGGGAATACATATCAATGTATTCTCTATAGTGACCTGATGAGACATATGATTTGAGTACATGGACATTAGTTGACCCGTTTTCCCCCATTAATGAAAATATTATAGTGGATTCAATTTTCTGAATATGATCAATGGTTATCCATAGAATATCTTTTAAATTTCTCATTATTCTGATTTTGGATGGTATATGTTACGTTTAACCAATCCCATTTTCCTCAAGTGGTGTATTATCACCATTGACGTTACCATGTTATAAATTTTGGTATATTGGGAATGTAGATCAAACATAAAGATTCATACATAATCAGTCTCATAATTTCATGTGTTCTCTAAGTAGTGATCACAAAATGAAACCCAATCTCATTCATCTCATCAATATATTCATATAGAATGAATAGTCATCCATTTATCTATATTTCTCATAGTAATCATGAACCATGTGTGGTTAAGGGATTTGGATTGTTTTCTCCATTAAAATAATTGAAATTACTTCCTTTTAATTCTCAAAGTATTATGTTAAAAAATTGGTTCAATGTACTTGACTTATGATTTTAGGTTACATGGTTTTATCTATATAGTATGAATTAAAATTGAATGATACATTGGTCTTCACCAGCAAGGAAAACCCAGAATTTTGTGTTGGTCTTTAAACACATCATTTTCAAGAACTATTTATGGTTTTATTCCCACTATATGGGATATGTAGTGACATAAATACACCATGTACTAGACTTACAAAAAACAAAAAATATAATTCCTTCCCAATGGTTCGGCTTCTATATATTCTTAAGTTGATCCACCTGATTTCTCTAGTTTAGAGGAGATTCCCCTGCCTCTATGGAAGAGACAGATCTACACAAAATATTTTATTGGTCATGAAATAGTGGTGAGGCCATGACTGAATTAATTTTGGGTCTTTTTTTCCATCAAATCATTTTCTTATCTCCTATGTATGATCCAGAGCTATGTTGAGAGTCACTATTTTATGCATCATGACCTCAAGATATGTTCACTCATCTCGAGGTTAACTTCCTTGGTGTTTGGGATACCAATTCACATCATGTTTTTCTTATTCTCTCTTTCTAGGAAGACTTCCTAAACCCGTGGTCCTTTTTGTACGAAATTAAATTGAACACCAATGGTCCTGGCTAAATGACCATGAATTGTTATTCCTATTATGGTCAAATATATATGACTTTAAACTTTTATAATTCCCCTAGTTTTAGAACAAAAATCTTAAATAGTGTGCACCTACCCTTGTCATGGTCTAAATTAAACTTAGATTATAGTAACATGAAAATTTAATCTCTCCCCCCATTTGCCTATAGGATATCTCATTTCATGGTCCTATTTACCTAACCATAAAACGAACCACTGCTGGTCTTATATTTATAGGCTTAAAAGGTACACCCCTTAGTCAAATATATATACTTAAACTCTACCTCTTTTTCATAGAAATCTATGTAACCGTAAACTAAAAATATTTAAGATATTCACTGATATCTTTTATAGATCATGACTAAACAATGTTCTCATTTTTGTCAGTAGGATGAAATATAAGTTTCCCCTATGGACAACATGTATTCCACATGTTATGCAATGTTGATGTGCCCAAAACATGACGGTATAACCTTAAGTGTACTTCAAGTATTCTTCAGTATCTTCTTACCCCATAAATACTCTTTGTGTCCCTTTATTTAGTTTAATATATTTTGTAAGTCAAAAAAGGATCCCATATGGTGACAAAACAATGCTCCAATGGCTCACCTCTAGTCTAGGGGACATGCCTCAGAGAATCCATTATCATAATCTACCAATGGAATCCCCTATTATGATGGAATATATTTCTAAAGTCCATCCTCCTTTATAGTGTACATTCCATATAGGAGATATCTTTACCTGTAATGTAGTGGAACTCTTATTTTGAATGTGGTTAGTGGCGATCCTCAACTTATCTACATCTTTTATCCATCTATACAGGCTCTCAAAGTCATAATTTATTTTTTAAAAAAATTTCATTTTTACAGATAGAATTTTAACACCATTGATATTATTACCTTATGTATCATGTATATTTCCATGTTAATCAAACTCATTGAATCAAGAAAAATCTGGTTCTCACAAAATTATGGATTTTCTGAGTGATTGATGTAATATCCTAGTATTGACATATCTATCTATATCTATCACTCTCATGTAATTGAATAAACATTTATTTGAGTATTATTTCTCACATTTTTTACAATTCATGTCATATTTTTTATATAGTTTCTTCATTAATTATTTTGAAATAAAATTTTCAAAAAATGGAATTCAAAAAAGTAATGGTTCTATTCTTGGTGAAAAGAAGAAAATGGTAATACACATGTAGGAGGCTCACCATTATTATAAAAAATTACCCCTATAGTTCTACTAGACCAATAGACCCCTAATTCTCATCTATTCTCTATTGAGATAACTAAATTATTCCTTATAGGATATCTAACTTCGTCACTTCTTCTAATTCCTAAGGATATAATTCATCAATCCATACATTAATCCTATACTTATCACCCTTTCACTCTGTAAATTAGAATTCTACCTATGATTACTTGAATCATGATATCACTAGTTAATCCTCTAAGTGGAAAATGGAATCTTCTCTTGAAAATTGGATAACCCATTGATGGTTTAGTTGATCCTCTATCCAAGAAAAATCTTATTTACCCATCCAAAGAGTTGTTTCACCCTTGATGATAGAATCATGCAAGGAGGAAGAAAACAGATCCCACTCTAGATACATTTTATCAGCTATTATGTCTTAATCCAATGTGTGGAAAATGTGATAGTTAGCCCAATTAGTCCATAGGATCACCAACCAATGGAAAATGGATCCCATCCAAGCTATTGACTTACCAAATAATGTGCGAGTGATGATGTTTCATATTATCCGCATTCTCTATCTTAAGCCACCTAGTTCCAATTAGAAGCATCTAACATTGATTCATCCATCTATTCTTAGGTGAGATCATACTTAAGAAATCTAATCGATCCCTGGAAACAAGATGAAACTCTAGATGGATCTATAAGGGGACATGTTCCATCTTAAGGGGAAGATTTGAATCATTAGCTCCTCTTCCCTAGTTAGTATCTCTAATATTTCCTCTTATATAGACTATGGGTTTCTCAGTCCCCAAACTGCCACTTTATATAGAAAAATATTCTCGTCTGGGACTAATTCCATTACCTCTTCAGTATTTGGCACCCCTGAATCAAGATCTATCATTTATGAGGGGATATATTCCAATCAATATAAGCTAGCTCTTTAAGCACTAAATCTATCCCACCGACCACTAGTTTATTGATGGAAGTCTAAATGACCATTAGTGTTCCTGGATTCTACACACTTGAAACGACCCCATCGGTATACAATTTTAATAATGTTTGGATGTTGATTCACCTTTTGTAAATTTCAATGCACTTCATAGATCATGATATTGAAATATTACTTTTTATAAAGTCATTTTCCAATTCTCCACTTTTGATGGAGTCATCCCTCTAATAATTTGATCCTTATTATCCACATTTCATTCAAGTAGAATGAGTCTCGATGTGCTATAGGATTGAAATACCTTCAGAGACCCTCTTTCATAAGTTGGTACCCCATCACCTACATAAAGGCCTATTAGAGATAAGACCATTGATCCATTAAGAAAAATAAGAAAGTTACCACAATATAGTAAACATGGATTTATAATAAAAATGAAACTAAAAAGGGAGAGTTGAGTTTTAACATTTGGATTCCATGAGATCTGGATGATCGATAACATTTTGTGTGATTTACCACTAATATAAAGTGTTTACCTAGTAATTCTAGGATGTTTTCCCCCATATATAATAAGGATGGATAAGGATTTGAGTGATTATATCCATGATTGTTCCGCCACAACTTTTTTGGGTTTATCCTAATGAGATTTATAGGACCCCACTCATCACCAATGGAGGAGTAATCCCCCTTGATGATTCATAAATAGATATGATAATGAAAATTAGTGATGATTGATGTTTAAATATAATGCATAACCTATATGATTAAGGATTACCTCTCTATGTGTGCATTCTGTTGTGAAATTGTTAGTCCTGTTCTCCCAAATTTCATGATGAAAACTTGATTGTGTATATTTTCTTCCATATGATTCTTGATAACTAGACTCCCCTGAATCTACTCTATGAACTAGCACATCCAAACATTATAACTGAAAATGTAGAGTTCCATCGGTTGGTGCCTCTCTAGGTTATCCCTGAAGTATGGCATGTACCCGATTGATGTAGGGGTCATCCAAATTTTTCTAGGGACTCTATCTTAGAGATATAGTTGAACCCATCATTCTATTTGACCATAACATCAAGTTATTAGAGCTCAATTAATGACATAATTACTTTTTATTTTTTATATTCTACAAAAATAGATCCATTAAAGGGTTAAATCTAACCCATCCCACTTTTCTAAGAGCTATAGAAACATTTATGCGTCAAGTATATCTATTAAATAGTGCAATGGACTCCTAGAAATAGTTTCAAATATTGTTATTATGTCCATAGAGACTTAACATTGTCCAATACCCTTTTCCTCATGATTGAATCTCCTATAGTAATGTGAACCTCGTGATCCATACCTTGATGGTGCGTAAGAGACATTAGGGATTCCATAATAGCCACCTATACTGTCATGGTGACTCTCGTCCAAAATTGGAAATCCCCATTGAATGTGGCCCACCTTCTATCTTTATACCCTTCACCTTACTTAAATGATCCCACCAGGGACACCAGTTTCTACAACACCACCACATGGTATATTTACAACCCACTTTGTGTAAAATCTTGGTGTAAACTGATCAATGATTCAATGACCAAAAAAATTATTATTTCTATAAATCCTTAATGGGTAAACATAATCCAAATGTGAAGTATAATCCTTTTATTCCCATCTAATAGAATATTGGTGAAAATTATTAGTTTCAGGAGAGGGATGTAACTGATATTTCGAGTGAAACATGTTGAGGTGTATAGATCAAAATATATGTTTCCATATATCCATGAAACAAAAAAAATTCCCAAAAATAATATATATTCAATGTTTTCTTAATCATTACCTATTTATAATTGAAATTATATTTGTTTGTAGTGGGGAATGGATGGAATATTTTGTTTTCTGGAGAGATAATCATAAAATATAGCTTTTTTTGATTAGGTGACTTTTTTTAACCCCAAAATATTGAAGAGGGATTTCTTAAAGGAAGTCCATAGTCGAGAGGTTTGGTTTAGAAAGAAATACCCCAAAAATATATGTTGTCCCATCTATAAATGATTTTAATGATACTTCATAGTTCCATATGCATTTTCCCCTATCAGTATATCCCAATAGACCATAAAACCTTGATAGCACTAAAACAAAAAACTGATATTGATCCTAGATGTAAATATTTCTTCCATGCATAAGGTTCCTATTCACACTACCTTATGTAAATATTTGATTATCAATATCTATTAACCATTGAATATTTCCAAACAATCTATGAACATGACCACAGGGAGTCATTCCTTCACATTGTAGTCCCATTGATCAAAATATCCTAGCTCAAGAAATAGTTTGTACAACACCATCATTCGGCATTATTGGACCCCTGAGAATTGATTTGACTAACCTAACAAATGAAACATGGTGGAATTCAAAAATAAATCGAGATAGAAATTGAATTAATTGCTTGAATAAAGAGAAGGTTGATATTACCACATCTCTGTCAAGGCATCCAATAGTTACCTCATATGAATAGATGTCTACTGAAATCCCCCATGCACTATCTACTAAGATGAATTTATTTCACATAAACATAATAATGGGAATCCTACTAATGTGGTACCTATATCACAATCTAATCCCCACCTTTCCATGATGAATATGGAAAGTGTTTTTATTTTTTAATCACCTTCTCAACAAATCTGGAATGTTTTTTTGATGACAATACACAAGTAATTGGGATGTCTCGAACATTTCATATAATCTTACTTTTAGTATCTCATCCCCAATTGTCCCCCACATATACCAAGGCCAATATAGGAAGGTGTACTAATCAAAGAATATTCTTCTTTATTATAGGTCTCATTCACACAAACACCCGTAATAGTTTTTTGTAATTATTTTATGAATGGTTCTCAAGAAATTTAATGGGAACACCTTACTGGTTGTAAGATCCCAAATAACTAATCTAGTTTTTTTCGCTAAGGTCATAATGGATTAATTTTTTTTGGCCCTTCACAGTGTGACAGATAATTGAAACACTCCACTAGTGGAGTTATCTTGAGATCACGACCCAATTCCCCATAGATTCAAGATTATCATTTAGCAAAGAAATATCATCACACAAGTCGAATCCATAAAAATATAGTAATTTTATTAGAAGAAATTACTACACCCATTGGTAAATAAATTGATTAGTATTATAATAGTATATGGAACTATTTTGGATAAAGATATCTATTGGTGCTCACCTATTTACTTCATACATTTTTTGGTAAATGTGACTACTTATGGAACCATTTCTACTATATTGTAGAGATAATATAATTAAATTTAATATTACTACTCCTATTTTAAAGTACTTCCATAATTTCATGAAAAGTAAAAGATATAAAAGAGGTTTAAAAGTATAAAAATGAAAGAACATAGGATATTTGAATGAGATAGTACCTTCTTCAAACTAAAACTCATATCAACACAACATCACCCAATTTTTAGAGATGAACCTCTGGAAATCAATGAATCATGATCTTAGGTCATACAACTCCCTCTTTCAATAATTCATGCAACTAAATTCACCATAGATTCCCATAAGTATGAAACATACGTGAAATACCACATATAGGTCCCTAAAAATATTATATTATGTTTGATATACTTTCACTCAATATTAATGAATATATAAAACAATTCAAAAAATAGAAAATACATCAAATAACTCAATGTTTCGCATGACTCCAACACTTATATAAAACCCTATCATGGCCATCCATGCCATTAATCATTCTAGAGCATAATGATCAGGTGAAATTATACATTCATGAAACTCCAATGTTATATGAACCTACCACTTGTAACCACCATTTAGAACCTACTTTACATCACAAGACACCATAGAATTTGAGTGACCATGGGACACACATTCACTTGATCAGGGATTTCTCATTCCAATTCCATACACACAATTTGTTTCATGGAACCTTATACAAAAGAATACTATGAAAAATATAGAATTAAAAATACCATTTCTTATTTATTCCTAGAATAGGAAGTCCCATTTCAGTTTATCACAAGTTATAAGAAGATAGAAAACCATATTCTTATGACCCACTCATATTCTGCTGACTCTTAAATTGTGCACAAGCCTCTAAAGAGGCTTAAGCCTCAATTGTGGAATCATTGAGAAAAATTTACTTGTTTTTCCAATGGTGAAATTCCATCCTTTGGGAAACATAGTGCATAATGACCACTCAATACATTACTATTTTACTTATCACAACAAGATCCAAATCAGTGAAATAAATTAAATTGTAGTATTTTTCAATCATAATATGTTAATTTTAAACCCACCCTATGTGATCAAAATATGATTCCCTTTGTGATGAGATTGAGATAACTCATTTGAAGAGTATGGTATGCCATATCAAATGATCATGAGATGATTTCTAGCATCTTTCAAGAATCCAAAACCATAAACCCCAAACAACTCTATGTTTTCACTCTCTTCACAAAGAAATAACCTTTACCACATAATGTTAAAATTATTGGAATTTTCCACAATACCTTAAAATGTGCACCTCAAAATGTGAGAATTTTGATCCCTACCATCCAATTGGGTATGTGGGATGCATCTTTGAGGTCTAACCCCAAAATTTTAACAGTTACACCTTCTCCTATGGAGATGGAATTTATCAAGCCTGGTGACATTTCTAGAGTATAAAAAGCATCCAACCATACCATCCACAAAATCCCAATAAGAAGTTGGCATTATCATAATATATTAATTTGTGCTCAGACTAATACATGAAAAGTGTACATAAGATGCATACCAAATATACATTAAACTTTTTACTAGACTATATATGATGAGAGTATATAGTATAACCACTATTATAATTTAAATCATGAGTGTACTCATAGTATGATACCATTTTCTTAGAATAATATGTTAGGAGTGTATATGGTAGGTCTCTACACCATACAATAAACCTATGAACCACCCTTATGCGATGAGAATATGTGGCACCATCTCCACTTCACTCTAAAAATTTGACCCTTAACCACACATGTTTTTTATTTTCACAGTTAGATCCGGTATATTTTTAGGTATTTAATTTTCTATCTAGAAATAAGTGTGAAGGGTCTAAGTTTTTGAAGATATTTTCTATTTATTATTGGTATAACTTTTTACACTTGAGTTTTCTTTGTTTTTAAGAGAAAAATGTATGATTGGGACTATACAACATCTGGAACATGGTTGGCATATAGTTAGGGGAAACCATGCACCCTAACTAAGGTAACCATGTGACAGGTAGTGTTTCTAGACAGAAACCACCACAAGACTTGCGCACAATAATTTAGGCCATGTGGGATAAATTGTCAGTATGTTCCTCTTAGATAGTGAGGGGAACATGGTCACAGAATTTGTAAAAACATGTTGGAAATATATGAATGATGTATATGTCATTAAAAATTATAAATACCCATTATGTGCTCTATAATTTATCCCTAAGCCCACACTTTCTTGAGACATTTTTCCTCCCCATACCTAGCTGCCTCCCTCTCCTCCTCTTAGATCCCTTGGGATCCCTCCATTTGGTGGATTGAAGTATTTTCTATAGAATTCCATAAGTAAGTGCCATTTCTTCTTCTTTCCCATCTTTTATGTGGAATCTATCATTCTTTGGGGTTTATTATTGAGAATAGTTGGGGTGGTATTTTTGGTGTTGAATATTGTTCATTAGGGTTTGATCTTGATATTGTTGGTTTAATATTTCCTTGTTAGAGTTTTGTGGAGGTGCAGTTGCAGTTTCACACCAATTTTCAAAAGTTTCTACAATTAAGGTAGGTGGTTACATGCATTATAATTTTTTGATTTTTTTGATTGAGTTCATAAATATGTTTTATGGTTAAATTTTGTGGTTGAAATGTTTTTTTGAAGTGGTTTGACATGCTTATGTGATAAAAATGTGGTTTTATAAAGGAAATGGTTATGTTTTGTGTATGTTTCATTATAATTTTCCTAAAAGGTGTTTTATATCTTTTTTAGAAGTTTTAAGGGGTTTTATAATGACATTTTATGTGAGAATGTATTTAAAAGTTTTTTTAAAAGGAAATGGGTTTTATGGAATGATGGATTCATTATGTGAACTTTTAATTTGAATTGTGAATTGTTTAAATGTTAGGAATAATGTATTAACGTTAAATTGTTTTTTTTTTGAGGATTTGAAAGGGTATTAGCTTATGAGAATAGTAAAATCGATAATGCGAATATCTTGTGACAATTTGAATGGTGTTTTAGGAATTTTCCATGTAGTGAAACAATTCACTTGAAAATGGTTTTGGTGTTTATAAAACAGAAAGTGGTTTGGTTCATTGAGAATGGTGATTTACTTGTGTTTTTATAATTCTTGTCATGTATATGTGAAAAGGGTTTTTTGAATGACATGTTAATTGAGAATTTGAGAACAATTTAATCTTGGGTATCTAAGTAGGCTTACTAGTTCTAGTACACTAGTGATTCAGAAGTGGAAAGTCCATGTTTCACTTAGCTGAATTGACAATTACAACACTACTGAAATATTGATGATGATTGAAGACCACTAGACCATTTGGGTTTCCCATTCTAGTAGAACATTTATGTGGAAGCAGATGGTGGTGGTTATTATACCACCTTTCACAATGTTATAAGGTTCAAATGTCTTACTCAATATAGATTACACCTTGGGATTTAACCATGGTGCTCTATTGATGCTTATGTGATGGGGTTCTATCTATTGACATATGGTGGACTTTGGGTGAATTTTATTTTAAAAAAAATAACTATTTATGTAAATGATTCCTTTTGAATTTTTTACTTTAAAACGGTTGTTATAAAAATGAGTTTTCCTTAAAAAAATCATTGGAAATTTTTCAAAGGCTTTTATATAAATGATCATGTTGAAATGTATTTTGATGTTTGTGAATGGAATATATTATTTTGGGTAGAATCCTACTGGGATATTTCTCACACCCTACATACACCTTTCGGTATATATAGAGTTTTTTACATGACCTGGGTAAAGGCAAGATATAACATAGAGATATTAGTGGTTTAGGTTGCTATTGTTCTAAAGGTTGTATGTATTGGTGGTGGTATCTTGAAGGTGAATCACATCTTATTTCATGGACTATTTAGGACATTTATTTTCTTCTTTTCCCTTTTAGTATTTTGTTTTATGGTTAAAATTATAAAATATTGAATGTGTAATTTTTTGTACCTTGTTTGGTTATGGTTATTCATGAATATATTAATATTTTTGGTTATTTATGCTTATGAAAATGTGTGAAATCATTACAAAAGAATTTAATTAATAATTAGGAACTAGTTTAAATTAAATGGGGATTATGAATTCCCTTTAGGATGTTCCACAGTTTGGGTCAGGTGTTGGGTTAGATGGAATTCTGGTTTGGTTTGTGATAAAATCGAAATAGAACAGGTCACACTCTTTTTGGGTCATGTTATTTGGGGAAGAGTCTGGGTAGAGTAGAGCTAGGATTTTTGGGACTTGATGTTTTTATTATGTGTAGGGTTCCTGGATAGAACACCCTATGATGGGAATTGATTTTCTATGGTTACTTTGATTTCTTTTGGTTTTTATGGGTTACTTGTGTTTGAAAATTAAAAGAGAGTTGGCGTAATAGTTTTTGTGAGGTCACTGGGCCTAAAAGTCCATGTGGAGTTATTTAAATAGTCTTATAAAACTACTGATGATGGTAGTGTAATTGGAATATGTCCTCCAACCATATAGAGAATTCACCTACCGACACTAGTTTCCTCTTGTAAATTCTTTCATGTATTTTTGGGTTTTGAAAATTATTTCGAAAATCCTTCTTTTAGAATTTTGAATAACAAGATTTTAAAGTGGAAATGGTTTTGTATTATGAATATGGAAAATGGATTTATGAAATAATTTTGCGGATGATTTATAAAAGTGTAATTTATAAAATTATCTTTGAATAAGTGGTGATGAGTCCCTTAAGAATTGTGTTTTCATAATAAAAAATTGTAGTTATTGAAACTGATTGTTTAGAAAAGATAAAATATTTTAATATGGGTTCTAAAAATCTATTTTATATGGGGTTTGATGGGATTAAAAAAATGTTTTTAATGACATGAAATGAAATTTCTGGACATAATCCATGGTATTTTAATTTTAGAAAATATGAAATGTTTTGGATTGAGGGGTGGAACTTGAAAATGGGTTTTGATTTGGTGGTTATGTGATACCAGAAAAAGTTTTCTGAAATTATGAAATTGAAAGTAAATTTGAGAAGTTGAAAGTGTGGGTTTAATGTTATGGTCTTGAAAGTGGTAATGTTTTGTTTTAACCTTTTTTATTTTCATGAGTGACTACATTAATATGATATATGCTTAAAAGTGTATGAGTCCCAGGTTTAGCATGGGAATATGCATGTTTGAGACAAGGAACACCATTGGTGAATGTGCAACCCACCAGTCCTGTTTTATTTTCAAAATTCATTTTAAGAGAAAATGTGGCTTATTTATAACCAGTAGTCATGTTATGTGTATCCTTATATTTTGGAAATATTTCTTGCGAGGTGTTTTGAGTTTGATAACCCACTTTTATAAATGGAGATTCAAGTTTTAGTTCCTAACGATGAGTTGATTTTGGAATAATTATTGTGGGTTCTTTTTAAAGAATAGTTCTTGTAAGCCTTTGGGATGGTTCCGCAACCATGTTTATTGTATGGTTTTAGTGAATTATAGTCGATAGATCAACCTTGATGGAGTGCTTCATCTCTTAATTTCCAAGTGCACACACCCAAGACGTTTTGATGGACATTATTGTGCTAGTTTAGGTGGTTTACCATTAGTGGACCCTCTTTTTGATCAACAAGTGGAATTTATTCTCAAGTTTTAGAAGTTAAATCTTTATGTATTTTTTTATCATGTAACTCCTCTTTAAGTAAAAGATTGGACGTAGAAATTTTAACGATACTTTAGTTTCTATGAGTTGTCTAAGTTGTTAAAGGTGAAATTTTCAACTTTTATGGATGAAGGTCATACCTAGAAGTGGTAAAGAAAATCTAAGTGATGATATTTGAAAATAGATTATGGTTTTTAGTGATAACTACTATTTTAAAAGTCCTTTAGATCTTTTTTTGTCTTACTTTTATCATGGGATCAAGCTATGCCATCATTGTGGAAAGTCTTGTTATAAGAAGTCATCATGTCCATTTGATGAAATAGTTTACTGTTTGGGGATCAGATTAAGGTCCCTTTCATAGTAATGATTCTTTGTTTGTAATGGTCATGTTTGGGGATGTTTTTTCATGTTTCATTTTTTTTGAATGTTAATATTTGGTTTATAACTCTATGAAATTATACTTTAACATAGGTGTGTTTTCTTTCCTAAATCTCGAATTTCTCCATTTTTAATGGAGTTGTCTTCTGTGTGTTTTGGTTTCTTATTGATCTTAATTCAAGGTGAATATGGATAATGTGTGTCTGTTTCCTTAATCCATGTCTTTATTAAAGCACCACATTGACGCGATGTAAGTTATATGGTGTGTTGTGCACCATTGGTTCTTCCTAGAGTGTTGTGTGGTTGCTCTTAAAACCAAGGAAAGTGTTTTTCCCATAGATTATCAACACTTAACTACGAGGCAGGAGATGCTTCAAACATTAGTTCTATAGCTCTAGGACATGATGAAAAGATGGTGCGTAGTCAGGAATCACATGTGTTGTGAGGTACATTGGTCCAACTTGGTCATTAATGTTTTATAAGGAAAGTTAAGCTTCTTGTTGTAACTCCTTTATTTTGGAAAGGTCCCATTTTCTGGAAAGTGGAATGAAGGTGTCATTATTAATTGTCACCAATGCGAGTGGAAGAGTTACTCATTAGTTATAAGGAGACATAGTCATCTCCTTTCCTTGAACTCCAGTTTTTATTTATTTTTTAATACAAATATCCTTTTAGATGTCCCTATGTGGTTATCCTTGTAAATCAGTTTTGATTTTGGCTAGGATCACATAGAAGTGGTAGCATCCCGTGGTAATGGTGAATTGCATAGTGTTTCCATCAAGTTTAGAGTTTATTTCATTAGGCTCCTTGTGGTGGGGATTTGGTTCGTGCAAGGAGTTACAAAGTTGGCCCATATCGAGTTTCCAAATCAGTTTCTTCTACTTGGTTAAGATTGCTGGTTCATGTGGTGGGGAGACCCACCAAGGGTATAATTGGAATTACATCAAGAATAAATCATTCCTATATAATTTCAAATGGTGTGAAGTAAATTTGGGCCACCACATGTCAGTAATGCAGTTTAGTCTCAGGTATAGTTTTCATCAAAAAGTATCTTTTAGATAACTGGGATTCAAGTTTCCTTTCCAAGTAAACATGGGGATTTCTGTATATGCCCAAACTTTTTGTCTAAATTAATAATTGTAAATGTTGTGGTTCAACTTTTTTAAATTCTATTCACATTATGAGTTTTTTTATTATGTTTTAAGTGATCTTGTATTGAAAGGAATTATTGTTCATCGTGAGAATCAATTTTATCCTCCGATCAATCGACTTGATATGTCTTAGCATTTTGGAAGTTGAAGTCATATGGAAGGCTCACCATTATGGACTCTCGAGTTCAAATTTGTGAACTAGTTTGTACGTTCAGGGTGTTATTTATTTCTTCTAATTTTATTTTTTTTGCGAATATCCGTGATCTGTGAAAGTGTATCAATTTTTGTTTTTGGGTCACGCCTTATTATGGATTTCTGGGGGCTAAAAGTGTATGGTGGGGAGAATCACCACACCTAAGTTTTTTTGTATTCACTCTTTTATCCGGTTCATTTTTGGGTATCTGTTACTCTCTTGGGAATATGGTGTGATGGGACTACTTTTTTGAGGAATTTTATTATTTATTATTTGTCTTGATCTTTTCCCATGGGGTTTCATTGTGTTTTTAGAGAAAAATAGGATATCTGGCCCATACATTATGTGGAACACAGTTGACACATAGTTAGGGGAAACCATGCACCCCTACACATGTAACCATGCAGAAGGTGGATGTTTTAGTTATAGGCTACTTTACAGCTTGCACAATATAAGTCATGTTGAGTGGGATGACTGTGTAGTAGGTGCCTCTTGGATAGTGAGAGGAACATGATTTTTGAATAGTTTGGAGAACCATCTTGAAAAATAATACACGATGACTATGTCAAGAAAAATACTTAAATCCAATTAGTATCCTCTCAAGATTTATCCCCAAATCCACACTTTCTCAAACCATTCGGCCTCCCCATCCCTAGGAGCCACCCTCTATGCCTTTTTGATCCCTAGGGATCCCCTTGTTAGATTTGGTTTGGTTTTTCCAAGGTTCCTCAAGTATGTTTTCTTTCTTATTGTTTTCTAATAATTTATAGGGTTTCTATCATTCTTCTTTTGGGGTTAATATCTCCAGTAGGTTGGGTGGACTTTTTTGGGTTAGATCTAGTTCTTTAGTGGTTGATCATGATGTTTCTCGTTTAATATTTCCTTGTTATGGTATTATGGTGGTGCAGTTGCATTTTCTCACCAATTTCTGGATGATTCTACACTTGATACTAGTGGTTCCTTTCATTATCATTTTAGATGATTTTATCTTTCCTGTTTGAGTTTATAAATAGGTTCTATGGATTAATTGTGTGGTGGGAAAAGTATTTTAGAAGTAGTTTGACATGCTTATGAGATAAAAATTTATTTTTATAAAGTATATGGTTATGTTTCAGTTATATTTCATTGTAATATTTTTTAAAATGGGTTTTACGAATTGTTTGAAAGGTATGAAGGGTGTTTTTAAAAGGAACTTGTGGGGTGAATTTTTTTAAAAGTGATAAGGAAATGAGTTTTTATAGTGAGATGGCTTCCTTGTTTTCAATTTTAATTTGACTTTAGAATTAATTAAATGATGGGAAGAATGTTTTAAAATGAAATATATTTGTGTGAGGATTTGAAAGGGGCTTGGACCATTAAAATAATCAAATTTATTATGTCAATTTCTTATGATAATTTCAAAGGGGTTTCATGAATTTTCCAAGTAGAGAAAAAATGTTCTTGAAAATGGTTTCAGTGTGTGTAAAATAGAATGTGGTTTGGTTCATTCAAATAGATATTTCTTGGTTTATTTATAATGAAATGAATGAGTATGTCAAAATGGGTTTTTTTGTGACATGTGAAATGAGAATTTGAGCACAATAGAATATTAAGTTACTAGGTGTACTGACTAGTTTAGGTATGATAATGATTCAGAAGTGGAACGTCATGATTTCACTTAGTTGGATTGATTATTAAAACAATAAAAATATATTGATGATGATTAGAGACCACTAGTCCATTGGAGTGTCCCATTGTAGTGGCTCGTTCAAGAGAAATCTGATGGTTTTGGTTACTATACCACCTTTCTATGAGGTACGAGGTTCTAGTGTCTCACTAAAGGTTGATTATCTCCAAGGATTTACACATGGTGATCTATTGAGATTTATGTGATGTGGTTCCATCCTTCGGCATGTGGTGAACCATGAATTCATTTAATTTTTAATAAAAGTTTAATTTAGTAATAGTTTCCTTTTAAAATGTTACCTTTAAATGTGTTGTGCTAAAAATAGAGTATTTTTTAAAGAATTTATTAGATATGGTTCAAAGGATTTTTTATAAATGAGCATGTTAAAATATATTTTGATGTTATTGAATTGAATATTTTATTTTTTGTGGCATCCTACTATGATTTGGATCACACCCTATACACACATTTGGCTATATGTAGACTTCATTTACATGATGCAAGTAAAGGAATGATGAGGTGTTGAGATGCTAGTGGTTTAGGTTGCTCGTGTTCTTCAGGTTGTAATTATTGGTGGTGGTAGCGTGAGGGTGATACCCCTCATGCTGAATATAGGTTTTTGGGATGTTTTATGTAATGATTTCCCTTTTAGTATTTTTATTTTGGTTAAAATTTTAAAGCATTAAATCTATTAATTTTTTTACTTTGTTTGGTTATAGTTATTCATGTATGTCTAGTTTATTTTAGTTGGTTATTTGTGATTATGAAAATTTGTGAAATAATTCCCAAAGATATTTATTGATACCCAGGTAGTCGTTTCAATCCCGTGGGGATTGGGAATGCCCTTCGCGCTATGCCACAAAATAAGTTGGGTGTTAGGTTAGATGAAATTCTGGATTGGTTCATAAATGACCCTCCATTACTCAAGGACCATATTTGGAATCCACATGATGCATCAGAAAACCAACCCCATGTGTTGATACTAGGTCCGTTTATTTCACGATCATGAGATTACATTTGTGATAAACATAAAAATACCATGATACATACTTGTGGTATATTTCCCCTAAATTTAGGTGATTATTTAAAGTTATTTACTCATAATATGAGCATTAAATACCATATATGATTAGAATATAAAGACCATGTGATGATAACAGAATATCTTCATTCCCGCTTAGGTTATAGGCCTAATATTCTTATCTTATGTGAGGAGAATAAGATCCCTCTAGTGGTGATAAAAATTAAACTTTTGTTACAAGACAATGTTTCCTTGTGTGATGAGAAAAAGATACCTCATGTTAGGATCATGAGTAGACATTAGTGATGAACCAAGGATTCTTTAAGAAATTAACCTAGGATTCCTTATGTTAGGAACATTAGTTGTCCTATATGATAAACCCAGGATGCCTCAGGTATTGATCCTAGGATTCTCTATGTGGTTAAAATAAGATGACATCATGGACTGTCCCAATGAAGATATTTATAGATGAATAATATACCATGAAATATCTGATGAATCCCAAATAATAACTCTTTTATAATAGATGGTTTTCACCATCCTAATGTCGCTAGTGTTTTGATTAACATGTGTCCACTCAAAGATGGTACCATGAACATGATTCATGAGTTTCTATTAATTATAGGAGGGAGACCCAGACTCTTCAATGAACCCTATAGATAAATATATAGATATAAGGGATGATATCCCATCATCTTATTCAGATTAAGAATCTAACAACATAAATCTCAGTGGATAATCCCACCCCTTTGGAAAGAGGTAATGCAGGACCATGAGGAGCATGAAAAGTCCAAGGACTCTATCCTACATGAAAGTTGGTCTTAGTGGAAAGAATTGGAAAAATAAAATCTTATTGGGAATGTTTATACTTCCCCACCATATGTTTCTTGCCCAAATGTGTTTTATCATTATAAATGACCAACAATTTAGTAGATAATTGGGTTATGATTATCGATGGTGATGCCTAAGTTAGTGTTAGTATGAAATAGAGTATATCTATCCATGTTGTTTGAAGATAATCATTACCATGGGATGTTGGGAATTGAATTTTTTTTTTACGATCAATAGGGATTTTTTATTATTATATTTTTTTTTGGATATTCAGGGTGTCAAATTAATGTTACAATACTATTGTATATTTAACTGATATGTGTTATAATATAATAATATAGAGGTGGGTGGATGTTTATAGGTTTATATGCTAAGACATCTCATACATTATTTTTTCCCTTCTTCATAATATTAAATTGTGAAAATAGGTTATTAAAATAATAAATCAATTTCATGTTTTATTAATGTTTATAATTAGTTTTTATTAATTCATTTTAAATATAATAATTTCATATAATTTACTATTGAAAATTAAATACTTTTACAATAAATAAATGATTTTTAATTAATTACATGGTTTAACTAAAAGTTAAATTTATAAATTTTAGAATGTAAATATAATAAAACATATTTCCTTTTGGATTCAACAAGAAAAAATTATCTTGTGGTGAAATATTTAGATTTTTCAAAAAGAGCTATTTTTTTGTGTGGTGAAAAGTGAAAAATACTGGTCGTTTAAATGCTATCACTTTTATGACTATATAATGATATAAAAATGATTTTAAATTACAAATAACCTACTTTATAGACTAACTATATGTATAATAAGTAAAATAAATCATTTAAAAATATTAATTTGAATTTAGAAAACTATATTGGACATTTTAATATCTATTTAATGTTTTTTTCAAAAAAACTCAATTTTTATTATTTTTTTATTAACCAATAAATCAAAAAGTTATATTATTTTATGGATTGTGTTTAAATTGAAATTAATATCCCTTTTTGGAATTAATTTTTTTAAGATCAATTATACGTAATATGTTTGTGGAAATTTAATTCATATGCTAAAAAAGGAATTTTCCAAAAAACTCTTTTCATTATAATTTACACATTTATATTAAAATTAATTTTCAAAATATTTTAAAAATTAATTCTGTAAAATTATATCCATATCAGTAACTTTAAGTTTTTTTAATGTTTTCAATTTTTATTTTGTTTTTTTTATAAAGACATGATACCGTGGTAAAATTGTTTTTTCTCTTATTAGAGGGTTAAAGGAAGTAAAAGTGATTAAAATTTTAGATAAGGTACCAAAATAATTTCTATGGTATTATTGGATTATTTTATTTCAACCAACCTTATCTCATTTGCTAAATTTCTCTATTTTGTACCAATTTTCTATTTATGATTCCTTATTATTATTATAAAATAGTAAATATTTATATGAGTTCCATTGCCCTAACTTATTAACGTAACCCTTCAAAACTCACTTATAAAGAAAAAATAATACCTTAGATGAAAAAATATCTACCTAAAATAATATTGAAATTTCCTTACTACATCCTAGTAATTCTAGTCTTCTCAAAAGACAAATTCCTTAAAGCCCAGTGAGAGATACAAAGGAAGACACCTAATGAAGTTTTAATCATGTATGTAGACTCTTTTAAGTTTCAATATTCTTACACCACCTTAAAGTATATTATTAACATATTAATATAATTAAACCATTATCATTATTATTCATAAATTTTATTATTATGATATAACTATTATTTTCTTTCCCCTTTTTTTCATTGTAAAACTCAAACATTGCTCATAGGTATGTACAAACTACCACCTAGAAGAAGTGATGTATTCCATTTTTCAAAGCCTTCTAAAATGGATGGATATAAAAATGGATGTAATGAATATATATATATATATTATTTATGAAAAATATTATTCTTAAAATATAAACTATTTTTTACTTCTTTTTACTAGCACCGATTGGAAAATGGAAACATCGATCGTGGGTACATGTGGACTACCGCCTCCATAAAATGGAATATTTAATTTTTCATGATAGCATTTATTAGATTGTTATAAAATTATAATTAATAATTAATAATATTTTTATGAAATTATAAATATTCTTGTCTTGATGGAACCATGAACCCTTTTAGAATGGTCAACTTATCAAATTAATATGGGAGATTGCGAACTGACCAAACTCAAAATGTAAAACATCAACATACACAATTTATTAAGTAAAAAGAACGTGGTAATAAAAGAAATGAAATTAATAATAATAATTAATAAAAATAAAACACATTTGGAATCATGTAAATAATCCATATATTTATATTATTGGGTGATGTAAAAAATTTATTTGGAGAGTCGAGACATGAGGTAAGATATTTTTATTTAAAGAAATGTTTGAAATGTTTTATGTGTTTATTATTAATACCCATTTTAATAATGTTTCAATAATGTTAATACCTATATTTATATGATTTTTTAATTTCATTTTAAACTATATTTGACTTTATTTATAATGTTTTTGACATGAATCTTTTTAATTTTTACTATATGGGTCACTTTGAAATCTCTTTTTTAAAGTGTAATTTGATTAATGTTTACAGCTTGAAGGAATTTTCCTATAATCATGACCATTTTTTATCATAATTCATATTTTTCATGTATTTATGATTTTAAAAATTATATTTAACTCATTTTTTTGGAAATTTTACAATTTCAAAGTGTTTTAAAAAAAGTTATATCATTTTATTTTAATTTTTCATTTAAAAGTGATTTTGATTATGGGTTCAAATGAGTGTTATGACAAAACATGAAAGGTTCTATATTTTTTTAACCTAATGGTTCTTTTAATGTATATAAGATTATGTTTGGGGCCATGATATATCTCTAAAAATTATTCAGTAATGATTTATTCTCTAGAGGAATGATGATTTGAATAAACTAATTATTGTTATTCCATTTTATTGAAATATTAGAGAACATATATGATGAATATGGATTCCTAATACACATCCATTGTCTCTATATTATTTTTATGAGTTTTAGTATTTTTTTGTAGATTTTTTTTTTCATATGTGATTATGTTTTACTCATGATCTCAAAGCTTTATTATTTGAAAATTTAAATTTTCTTTTGGATATTTTTTTTCCAAAGTGAGAACTAGTTTCATTTATTATTATATACCTTACTATGGTTAATTTTTTATACCACATTTTAGATTATTTTTTCCCAGTCTTAATGATATTTAGAAACATTAATAAAGTCAATGTTCTTTTTATATATAATTTTTTTGAACAAATCCAGTGTGTCAATGATGAAAGAAGAATGTAAACTCATGAACCAATTTTAATAGAAATATTCTATACTAAGTTAATGGTATAATTTTTTATGTAATAGTTTTTCTAATTAACTAAAATTATAAACATAAATGATAATTTCACTATTATATGTCTAATAATAATTTCTATTAATCTCATTATTATGTTTTAATTATGTATATGTTTCTATAATTGGCATTGAAGATAATGTATAATGAATATGTTTTTAGAACTAGATCTAGTTTTTTGGTCCTAGTGAATTATAGTAGGTGTTCAATTTTTTTTGTATATTTAGTGGTGTTGATATTTTTATGGAATGAATATTTTGGAAATATATATTATTGTAATATTATCATGAGACAATATTTGAGGGTTTATATGTTTCATTATCTAATCTATGACCATTTTAGAATGGGTTTCTATAGTGGTAACTAGATAAATAAACTAAGAAGGAAACAAGAGAAATATATCCATCCAAACCAATAAAATAAAAAGGTTATGTTTGTAAATGAGTTGTTTTTTTCTATGTTGGTTCAATTAAAAAATGGTATAACTGGTGGAACCCATGCATCGGAGCGACACAATTCTCCATAGAAGAACATGTCAATATTAATGCATTTATTAAAAAACACCCTCTGGATTTTTACGGAACCTGAAACCTAATGGTATCTGAAAGATTTATAAATTTTATAGAGAATATTTATGATATTTAGAGTTATTTGAAGAACATTAAGAAAATCTTTCAAATTATCATTTTGAAGGATATGATTACCAGTGGTGGTATTTTATTTTAAATACTAATAATAATAAAGAAATTGATAACATGAAATGGATAATATTTAAAATATATTTCTTAAAAATATTTTCCTATAGTTATTAAACATATAATGGGAAGTAAGTTTCAAAATTTTACGAAAAAACGTAAAAGACTTTACTTCCACATATGAATGAATTCTTAATATTTTGGTCAGGTATGCATGAAATTTTATTTTAGACCCTAATAATTAAATTGATAGGTGTTACATAGGTCTAAATTACAGTTTTTGAATAGTAATGGCCTCTCATGAATTTAACAGTTATGAGGATATTTTTAAATGTGATGAGAATTTTGATATAGAGTATACTGACACTCATATATCTCATTAAATAAAGAATAAGAAGCGCCCAAGGTGAAAATAAATTGGGAAGTAATAAAAAATAAAACACTAGGGTAAGACTACAAAACATTCAAAATGTATAAAGAAAAATTTTAAATAATTCTTAACTTGATTAGGTAAGTGTTATTGGTGTGGTAAGTTTGGCCATTTGGCCCATGACACTATGAAAAAAAAACAAACCGTCTAATACTAGGAAATCAATTGCTCAATTGGTTGTGAAATTTTTTAATTGAAATGAGTTGGTTAATTATTCAAGAAAATTTACAATGTTAGTTACCCTAGGTGTAAATCATCAATATTTATAGAAGAAATATTCCATAAAGTTATTTTCTACTACCATAGTATATTCTAGACCAAAAAATGAAGTGTTGAAATGTACATTTCTTATTTAATAAAATTATAAGAATGTATTTATGGATTCAAGATCTTAAAATTGTTTTATAACTTGGTAATTTTCATGTAAAATCGGAATATATCATCAAGAAATAGGTATAAAATATTGTAAAAAACTCATCAGTAATGTATTGAAAAAATTTGTATTTATAGAAATATTTATATTATAATTTTTAGAATATATTTTACTAAAGATAATGTTTTCTTACACAAAATAATATTTGTTTCTATTTAGGGTATAGATAGAATTTTAGTCTTCCGTGGTAAGATATATTTCTGTTCTAAGATGCTTATATTAACTATTTGAAATATGTTTCAATTTATATTTAAGAATGAGTTCCTACCTATGATAATATATTCATATTATGATAAATTGAATTAATATCAAAGTCAAGGTTATCTTGGTCCTACCATTAAAATAAAATAAATCTATCAAATTATTGATATCCTAGTGGTAATTGAATATGTGTATATATTTATTTATTTCTTTATGACTTTTCAATTATTATTTCATATTGAGAGGTTGAATTTACTTTTGACTTAGTTCATGATGATAATCCAATATCTAAAACCCCTTACCATATGTCTCCAATAGATCTGTTTGAGTTGAAAAAAGTTAAAAGGTTTCCATAATTAGGTTTTAGTTAGTTTTAATACATTACCCTTGGGATACTATTTTTTTTGTTAAAAAGAAGGATGGTTTAAAAATTATTTTAAATTATTATAGAGATCTAAATAATAATAATGTTAAGAACCCATATCTTTTTCATTGTTTCTTTGACTTGATTCACCAGATCAATGGAGAAAAATATTTATCAAAGATTTATCTCAGGTATGGATTTCATCAGTTGAATGTAAATGAAGAAGATATTCCAAAGACGATGTTTTCAATAATGCATGGCCATCATGAGTTTTTGGTTATTCCCTTTGTTTTTAGAAAATTCACCTACTGTATTTATGAATCTTTTAAATATATTTTTCTATAAGTATTTGGATAAAATTATAGTGGTATTTTTTAATGATATTTTAGTATATTACAAAATTTATGAGTATCAAGATAAACATTTAAATATTATTTAGTATACCCTTAAATAATATAAGTTTCATAGAAAAATTAATAGTTGTTAATGTTAGTAGTAGTAAAGTTCATTCCTTTAACATATTGAAACTAAATACTCTATATCAGTTAATCATTTTAAGACCAAATTGGTTGAATAATTGATGAGACCTACTATTGTGACTGATATTGATAGTCTTCATGAACAAATTTGTTACTAAAAATAGTCTTTCAAAATCTTTTCTTAGTTAGCTAATCCACTAATTATGTTAACCTGAATGGGTGTTAAATTTATTTAGATAAAAATGTCTGATGAATATTTTCATTAATTGAAAAGAAGATTAATTAATTCTCTTGTATTAGCCTTTAAAAAAAATAATGGTGACTTTTTTATTCATAATGATACTCCTTGTAGGGAATTGGTTGTGTTTTGAAGAAATATGATCAAATAATTGTATATGCATCATGGTATATGAAACCCCCATGGAAATAATTATCCAACACATGAACATTAGAACACAATATTAGTTTTTCTTTATATATTTTGAGAGAAATTAAATATGGGGAGAAATGTGATATATACATGAATTATGAATGTTTGAAATATTTATTCAATCACAAAGAGTTTATCATAAGAAAGATAAGATTGGTGGAACTAGGAAATGATTATCGTGAGAGTCTTGAATATAATGGGTGAGAGGGGTTGGAGGTTTTCTGATCTATTGAACATGATTTAAAAGATATGGGATTTTGGGGACTGGTGTATGACTACCATGGTAAGGGGATAATTTCATATAGTCTTTGCTTCTAATAAGATAATGAGGCATGCTTTAAGCTTTGGTACTATATCTCTAAAGGCTATAATTCTTAGGATACAAGAATGGGATCCTAATTTCGATCCTTTTGATGTGAGGAATACTAATATAAAAATATGGATCTGAATTTTTTGGATTCATTGGGTCTACTAGAATCCCATAATCCCATGGGATATTTCTTCCTCAGTTGTAAACCCCATCAGGATTGATAGGAAAATAGATCATCCATGATTTGGGAACTTTTCCCTAGTTCTAGTTGAAGTTGACAAGGCTACTACACTGGTTGAGGTGGTGGTACTTAACACAAGGGATGATAGTTTTATGTTGGAAATCCATTATGAAAGGAAGACGAATTTCTCTTTATATTGTAGTGTTTTTGGTCACTTGGACCATGAATAAAATAGGTTTAAATTCTATAGTTTCTTTGACATCAAGGGACACGATGATGAGTCCTGTAGGAAGAGAAATGATAAGGATAAGGTGATGCCTTGAGGTGACTCATCCATTCAGATGTTGAATACAACCAAAGAGGATCATGTGTTTAATCCAGAGGGGGTTTCTATTTCTAGCATTTTTGATATTGAGACATTTTATACACATTTGAATATATTTCCTATTTATAGAAAATATCCAATTATGAGATTTTGGTTCATGAGGGTGGTTTGGATCTACTGAGCCCAATGGGTGGGAAAGGCTCTCCCCTTTGTGACATGGCAGTCATCACTACTTTGCAGGAGGTTTTTTATGATCATGACTGATAAGTAGGAAAGGATTCTGGGGACACATTCTTGGTGGCATCACATCTACAGGCAGATGCAGGCACCTCTCAAGACGACTCCTCCAATGATTCTCTTATTGCATAAGATCCACCTCAGGTAATGGGGGACCCCTTCCCTCAAGTACCTGGTGCGAATGATTCATAGAGAATAATATCATAGGATTCTCCTTTGGGTATCACTCATTCGACCAACAAATTCATTCCTCTTAGTGGGAAGCTGTGGGATTATGAATGTGATGATCTTTCAGAACTTGATGAGAAGAATGGGATTCCCATAGTGGAATAGTGGCCTAAAAGGAAAGGAAAAGGTAAGAGTAACAATATTATGGTGGAATTGCAAAGGAAGGTTGGGCCTCACACCTATGGAAAATCAACATTTTCTAAATAAAGATCCAACTTTGGAATTGTCAAGGGATTGGGAACACTCCCATGTTTAATGCCCTTAGGCATTTTATTTTGACCAACAATACTTTGTTGATTACCTTAGCTAAACCAAAGATGACTTCTGATAAGTGGGACACTTTTAAATAAGAACTCTTGGTTAATCGTTTGTCGAATAGAATCTAACTAACAGCGTGGATGAATCCCTTTGTATTATCAAGCATGTTAATATCAATCTATTGTCTTGCATTAGGAATCAGTAAGTTGTCTGTATTGCTGTTGGGTATTAGGGTTTCACTATTACATGTTATTTTGTGTATGCATCCAACTTCTACATCAAAATAAGGGAGTTGTGGAGAGATTTTGAAACCATTTCCACTCAAGTGCCTCACATTTGTGTTTCCATGGGTGACTTCAATTCATTTCTCCAGCCTAAGGAGAAAACTGGCACCCATTTTAACAGGTTGGTAGCAATTGACATCTTTTCATGGGTTGATAGTTATCATCTGACTAAAGTACCAATCATGGGTGCACAGTTCACATGGAGTAGATACACCCTCAAGGGGTTTCAAGCCAGTAAATTGGATAAGTGTTTTGTCAAAATTTATGATAGGAATGATCCCATTGTGGTCTTAGGTTTTACTTTTCCAAAATTTCACTCTAATCATAGTCCAATTTTAGTGGATGTTTATACTAGTCAATGGTGACCCTCCCCCCTTCCCTTCAGATTCAACAACGCCTGGCTGGTTACTCCTAGATGAAGGGAGATCATATCTAATTCTGAGATGATGGAATTGATTGGTATCCCCATTGCAATCCTAGCCAGTAAGCTGGAACATGAAAATAACCATCTCAAGTAATGGAACAAGGCAACATTTTATGATCTGGAAAATGAAATTAAGGTGGCGAGATAACATCTCTTATCTTGCCAGAATTCAATCCAAAATCAGTATGTCCGAACATGGGATTAAATTCAATCTCTTTCATGCCTTGACGAACTTCTTACACTTCAAGAAATGATATCTAAGAGCTAATACAATACTAAATGGCTGCAATAAGGGGATATGAACTCAATGTTTTTCAATTGATTGCATCCAGAGAAGAAGACATGCCAAAGTATCAATGATATTGAAATCAAT
Organism: Viscum album; assembly: GCA_963277665.1. Classification (NCBI taxonomy): domain Eukaryota; kingdom Viridiplantae; phylum Streptophyta; class Magnoliopsida; order Santalales; family Viscaceae; genus Viscum; species Viscum album. Next base: position 1,259,333,515 of record OY728128.1, read on the forward strand.
GGATCAATAAACAGCTCAAAGGCTGAAATCTATAGTATTGTTGTTATCTATTTTGAGGAACTATACTCAGAGAAAGGGAATCACAAATTTTCCCACCTGCTTGATAATATGAAGGCCACCAATGCTGCACAACCCAATCAGATATTGGTGGTGACACCAATGAAGTATGAAATCAAGGATGCATTATTTTCCCTGAATATTGACCATGTAGCAGGGCCTGATGATCTCACTAACAAATTCCTTAGGTTATATTGGTACATTCTGTGCCTTGTAGTTATTAGCGTTGTGGGTGAATTTTTCAATTATGCATCCATGCCCTACAGTTTCAATGCATGATTTATTTCCTTTCTTCAAAATAAGGAAAGTTCCTTGGATATAAAAGACTTTAGGACAATTGCTATTGGGAACACGATACCCAAAGTCATTAGCAAGATCATTGCCTTAAGGTTGAGTAGCATTTCTAGTTAATTAATTACTCCTAATCAATTTGAGTTTGTACCCGGGAGGAACATTTAGAGCTATCTTCTCATGACATTGGAAAGTGTCAACATTATGAGAATGAAATTCAAGAATGGAAGATATGCTATTAAGTAGGATATTTCCAAGTCATTTGACACCATTTTTTAGAATTTTTTATTTGTGATTCTCAAGAAACATGGATTATATGAGCCCTTTATTAATCTAGTTTCTACCATTTTGAATAGTTCCAGCCTATCAATTTTCATCAATGGGTCTTCTAGAGGGTATTTTAGATCTACTAGTGGGGTTTGACAAGGGAACCACCTCTCTGGAATTTTTTTTTGATCTAGCTGAAGACTACCTAAGGGTGTGTTTGAATGAACTTGTTCAAGCTAGTCTATATAGGAAAATTAGAGTTGGCAGGGATTACTTTACACCCTCTCACCTCTTTTATGATGATGACAAACTTATTTTGGGGAATGTTGATAAAATGACACTTTCTTTTATTCATAAGCTATTTTCTCACTATGAATACATTTATGGGTAGGTGATTATCTGGAATAAATCTTTTATTGTGGTTGGGAAAGGTATGAATATCTCCAAATATAACAGAATAGATTGGAACCTTAGGGTGAGGAGGCAAACCATTCCTTTAATTTGTATTGGTGTACCTCTTTTTTGGGGAATAGTTAAATAGGTTTACCATGAAAGTATTTATTCTTGAATCGTTTCTCGTATGGCGACACGGAACAGGAAATCCATCTCCCAAGAAGATAGAATATTATTAGTGAATTCAGCGACTACTTCTATGTTTGTCTATGTAATCTATGTTTATAAATGTCCTAACAACCTCATTAGAGTACTTCATGATCAAATCAAGTGTTTAATTTGGATTGGATCCATTTATTAGAGGAAGGATATTAATATTTCCTGGAAACAATGTATCAATCTAGTTAACATGGGAGGTATATGTGTCATGGATCTGAGCTTATTCAATGATGATCTTATTAGTATGTTCACATGAAACCTTGTTTCTGGTGGTGATGTGTCACTAGAATTTCCTTCACATAGGTTTATGTCTATGTTTTACAATGGGAATTTCATGTATATTGATTTCTATATTTGGCCTTCCATCAAGCATGCCTACCATAGAATTATGCAATGATCTATTTGGATGGTCTTTCTATGTTCTGATCTTAATATATGGATAACCCAATGGCTAGACAGACCTACACGCGAGACAATGGATGTTCCACCTACCATGAAAACACTCTAAATTTCTAACTTATGTCATAATCATGATCTATAGGGATGTTTACCTAGTACTATCCAGTTTTAGGTACATCATTACAGTTACAATGCTCATGAATTTCTGGTTTGGAATCCGAGCGTGAATGGGATACTCACTTCTAGTGAGTACTATATGCATCTGTGTGATGGCTCTACTACCACTCCTACTTGGTTGCATGGTTTTTTAAAACTTTTTATACCTCTTTATAGGTACCTTCTCATATAGAGGGTATGGAAATAAGGACTTCCTGTGAAAAGTATACTGCAGCGAACTGGGCTGCATCTTGCATCTATCTATAATTTGTGCATGCATGCCGATGAAACCATACATCAGATTTTTCTATCATGCCATTATTCATGTAAAATATGGAATCAGTTGTAGGCCTTTTTTGGAACTACAATCTAGGGGATAACATTAACTGGTTCATGTATTCCATACAGGGAAGTAGACATAGTGAATAGATTTATTCACTTTTGATATCCACTATTACTTCTTTAGATGATTTCATATAGAAATAATGAAATAGTGTTTTCTTTGACAGACTCAGGTCCTCTTTGAAGGTAGGGTTGAATGTGATTTTAAGGGAGGTGTTAGATACCTTTAAAATTTAAACATGTGTGATGAATAGAACTATCTATGACATGATTATTCTAAAGACTCTATTTGTGCCTAACAGGTTCAAGAAGCCTATGGTGATAAAATCAATTAGATGGATCTTTCCAATCATACCATGGTTGAAATTGAATGTGGATGGGGAGGCTTTGTGTGTTCTAGGACCATATGGATATGGCGGCATCTTCTACACCCATCAGGGATTCTATAAAGGCTTATTTTACCATTATATTGGAATTGGATCTGTAATCAAAGGCAAGATTTGGGAAATCATCAAGGCCATCAACAATGTGATTCAACACGGTTAGACACATATCTGGGTAGAATATAATTGTACCACAATGGTGAAAATTTTGAAGATGCATTCAAGAAATGTTCCTTGGAGATTTCTTCTATCATGGAGGGATTGTCTTAGTGCTATAGATCACTTGCAGTTAGATGCCCCTCATATCTATAAGGAGGCAAATCAAGCTGTAGATGCTCTTTCCAAACGGGCTAGCATGAAGGTCTCCTTGAGATGGTCCTTTATTAATCCATATTTTTTCTCTCATTTTATTGATTCCCATATGCGTGGTGTGTGTTATTCATATCTTTTTAATCCCTCTTGTTCTACCACTTTTTCTATTTTGTATTAATTTAATGGGTATGTGTTTTTCCCGGACCCTTAACTTTTTTGTTTTATAATTTTTTGTGTATCCAAAAACCCTTTTACATTAGCTCAAGTATGAGTACATTCCTCATTTTTTAAAGAATTAATAAATATTAAGAGTAAGTTTACAGTTAATAAGAATGAATATAATTGGATAAGAAAGAAAATTTTTCATAGTTTAATATTTATAAAATGTGTTATATGTTTCAAAAAAAAGGATTTTTATACCACGTTTTCAGTGTAAAAGGGATTTTTGGTTATAGATCATAGATCCCCATTTTAAAATCATATCGACAATCCTAATAATTAAAGATACCTTAAATTATATTACTATTGAGAAGGACTAATGAAATATATTATATATTTAACTTTGAAATGTTTGAATTTTCAATTAGTTGTAACTAAATGATGTCTATAGAAAGTAATTCCTTAGCTATTTCCAGTACACAAATAGAAATGGGATTATATGTTTATGGACTTATTGATGGGATGAAAAATATATATCATGGTGGCCATGAGATAAGGGTTATTGTTGATCATTTAAATAAAAACGTGTATTTTATTTCTATTAAATATAACATGTATTTGGATCCCCTTTTTAAACACTATATTAAATTAATAGTCAGTTTACATGGAGTCCCTCTCTATATTATATATAATCATGATCCCAATTTTTCATCCAATTTTTGGAAAGGAAATTATAATTCATTGGGTTCTGTGTTTTGTTTCAGTATAACTATTCATTCTTAATATGATAGAAAATTGGATTAGAAAATTCCAAATTTTTAGGATATGATAAGGGATTTCACATTAGATTCTTAGGGAAGTTGGGATGAATATCATTCTCAAGTGTAATTTTCTTATAATAATAATTTTTTATTCATGTATAAAAATAGAACCAGGTGAGGGAATACATGGAAAGTGGTTTCAGAACATAACATATTAGGATAATGTTGGGAAATAAATATATTAGGTTAAAAAGTGTTATAAGATATGGTTGAAAAATTCAAGATAGTTTATAATTATATGGGGAAAGCTTAAGGAAATAATAAAATTTTTGAATACAACAAGAGCGAAAATATCACATTTAGAGTATGAGATAATTTTTTTCTTAAAATATCACTATGTAAAGGTATAAAATGTTTTTTAAAAAATGGAAAATAATGTACATGGATTATTAGACTATATAAAATTTTGAAGAAAGTATGAACAATCACTTATCATGTATTTTTACATCTATGAATATTTATGGTACATGATTTATTTCATGATTATTATTAAAGAAATATATACATTATCAATATATTATTTTGTGCCATGAGGTGGTATAATTAGAAGAAAATATTTCATATTATGAGAAGTATGTTTAGATTATAGATCATATAGATTAGGTATTTTAGAATAATTTAAATTACATATTAAATGTTTTATTTAAAAAACCATACTTTTGAAGAAGTGACATTATAACCAGAAAGTGTTTTTAGAAACAAAAATCACCAGTTTATTGAGGAATAAAATTACAAGGACAAAATTTATTTAAGGTGAAGAATTTGAAAAACTAGTTAAAGTTAAAAATATATCAATTTTATGTCTTTTGAATTCTCATAATTAAAATTTATGGATATATTTCAAAATAATAATTTCATACAATTATTTAGTTGATAAAGAAGAATTTTTAATCATAATATAATTCATCCAGGAAATATATTGTTATATTTTAAATTTAAATTTCTAAATTTTTAAATGATAATTTTGTCATATAGAATATTTGTTTATTCAAAAATTAACAATTAGTGTTGGGTTAGTTTTTATTATTTTTTAGAAAGATTCATTTTGTTTGAATAGTGGGAAATGCTGATTTAATAAATATTTTAACATTTATGAAATTGTAATGATATAATATTGAACTATAAGTCTATAAAACATATTTTATAGAAAAAATCTATTTTTATGAATTGATATAAATTATTTAAAATTATTATTCCTTATTTTGAAACATTCAATGAACATTTTGATATTTAAACAATACTTTATTTCTAAAAAAAACTATTTTCGATTATTTTCAACTAATCATGTAATTACAGGGCTCCATTCTATTATTTTTTTCTTAAAAATTAAAATAACTCTATTTTTTATTAAGAAACCCTTATATATCATAATAGAAATTTATATACTTTAATTTTGTTTAAAATCATTTTTTTTCATAAAAATGAATTCTTTTAAAAACTAATTTTTATTGTATTTTATAAATTTTAATTAAAATTATTATTGAAAACTAATATAAATTAAATATTATGGAATTAATTTTATATTTTAAATTAATAGGATTAAATTATTTCATGTATATATTTTCATTTCTTTTTTCAGAAAATGAGTTACCATGGTAAAAAAATAGTAACCTTAGTATAGGGTTATATAATGCAATGGTTTAATAATTATGAGGTCAGGACCCAAAATCTAATCTTTAATCTTACTGTATAAGTTTATTTCATCCAACCTTATATATCTATTTAAATATTTACATTATTACCAATTTTATTTGGATGAAATGTTTATATGATTTAAAAACATTGAATATTTATAGGATAACCACTCCCGTCAATAATAAAATAATCCCTCACCCCACTTTTACACACACATTGGTCACCATAGACCAAACAAGATCTAACAAAATTTCTCTAAAAAAATTGTTACTTGTCCCAGAGGTTCTGATATTGAAAACAAACCAATTAAATGAGGATTAAGGAGAGATCCAAGGTAGGAAACACAAGGAATATATAATAATATAAATAAATTCATTCAAGTTTATTTCTTCTTATACTTTATGAAAATATATTTTACCCGTCATGGTATAATTATATTTGAATAATTAGCATACTAAAACTTTATTATGATGATGAAATGTCTATTTTCTCTCTCTGTTTCATACTATGGAGAATGAAAACATCAATAATGTATATATGATAACTACATCATTCAAGAAGTGACATATTTCATTTTTCATCATAGCCTCATATAGATAGTTATAAGGAAAAATTTAATGAATATATATAGTATTTATGCAATAATTATAATTATGGATAGATTAGATATTATATGAATTATTTCTATCTAATATTTTTTAAAATGGAAACTTCCCTCATCTATAGAATACGAGTGATGGATGTTATGTTACAAGATACCATTACGAGTTCTCTATGATTTATATACTTTTAATGGTTTTATTTGTGTTAAGATTATTTTCATCTGTGATTATGATTTATTCATGAGATCAAAGATTCATTATTTTAAAATGTGAATTTTCTCATGGGTTTTCAAATTTTTAAATGATTAATATATTTCCTTTATTTTTATATCGATCATTGAGGATTTTTTTTCTCATCTAATATTTTCAATTTTTTTGCATAGGGATTAAGTATTATTAGGTAAATTAACAAATTAAATGATAGATTTATAGAGAATCGTTTTTAATTGATCAAGTGTGTCAATAATGAAATTATAATGTAAACATAAGAACATATATTTGTTGAAAAATGAACCCTAAGTGGGATTTTCAACTTTTTTATGTAATTATTATCATAATTCAACAAAACCCAAAAAATATAAGATAATGGGAATATAAAAATGTTTATCATCATTTTTATTAAATTTATAATTATAGGCTGGTTATGTATGAGTTTTTTTAGTTATTCATGAAGTTAATTTGAATTGAATATGTCTTTAGCACCAAATACGAGTTTAATAATCATGTAAATTAAAGAACCATCTCCATATATGACTTGGAAAAAATCTTGTGAAAAAAATTAAAATGGAAAAAAGCTTGTGGGGATCTACATTTTGCCTAAAAAAATCTATTTTTATATAAATTGTATTCTCTAATTTTGGGTTTAAGTACTAAATTTATGATTTGTTATTTAATATTTTTTTTGTTGTATTATATTTTATATTTTATTAGTTTATGCAAAAAATAAAATTATTAATGTTTTTAGTGTAATTTATCATATACATTTAGTATATTGAAATTATAATATCTAATGTAAATTATTTTAGTTTTTAATTTATCTTTTACCTTTTTATTTCCTTAAATTGTTTTTTAATTTTTATTTGTAGTGTTGGTATAATGAAGATAAATATTTTTAAATCCATCCATGTAAGTTAATTTTGAGAACATGATTGTGTGTAAGATATATTTTCTTAGTCTATGTAAAAGAATTTATGGCAGAAGGATGTAAGATATTTTGAAATAGTAGTGTACCAGAATTGGGTAAGATCACTAGCCTCTAATCTAATTTTTAAAGGGGTTGTATATGAGAGAATTATATTTATATTCTTGTACCACAAATAAAAGATTCACCCATAATATAAAATTATAGTTACATAATATAATTATCGTACAGAACTCTTTAGAATTTCTAAAACCTTAACCAAGATGAGGTTTCTAACTAAAGATCATTGGGTACTTTGATCTTTCATTAAAGAAACAGTGAAATAAAAATCCTAAAAAATATCCAAGTTTTGATGTATATATTCAATATTACATATGAATTAGGGGAGATTATCTAAGAAGGATCGAGTAAAGGGATTCCATTTTGTTTTAACTAAAAGTATAATGACGAGACAGTCTCAACAACACTAAACATCCCAAAAATTTCATGAAAGGATTTTTCATTATTTTATGGAGAGTTTATGGACAATTTTTGATCATCATGAACTTGTGGTCAATCCATGCTTGTCAAAAATAGTGGGGGAGTTGATTTGAGTTTCCAATGAAACTCAAGGATAGAGTCATGCATCCCACTCATTTGTTAGAATGGGTCTAAATTGGTAATCTTTGGTGTTGAAGAGTTTGAGATGTGTGAGGATTGATGCAGATTAGAAAATCATTAACCAATTAACCTCAAAATAATTTTTTTTTTCAAACAATAGAGTTTAATTATTAGGTAGTCTCTCTGATCTATAATCAGTGTGGGAGTTTCTCCTTTTGAAGTTGAAATCATAATCTGATTCTTGAGGGTTATTTTTGATTTAGGTTTGTGATTTTACAATTAGAATCAAGGGATTCACAAAATTTCAATTGATATGTTTTACTAAAACTCAAAATTTTAATAATAGTTGTACTGTATTTTTATCTCTTTATAGGCCTGCATGGTGATTTTGATGAATATGGTTCACATATATTTGGTGTTGTGATTTTTCCAATGGAAGATAATCCCTGTAGGGTGTTTAAAGTTTTTACGAATTAATTTTTTTGAATTATACCTCTTTTGTAGTTATTTATTAGAATATTTGACTTGTTTAATTAATTATAGTGTACTGTATGAGTTTTAAGAGTTTTGGGTGCTTGGATTTTCTTTAGGTCATGCATAAAAAATATGTTACGGAATTGGATTCAAAATTGTGAATGAGATACCTTGATCAAGACCTCGACAGACCAATTGAGAGATAAATGTAGTGTCACGTAGAGGATAACTAGATAGGATTCAAAGCTTATGTTAGATTTTGGATTTTTTATAGTTCTTTCTTTAAACTGATATATGCTAATTTTAAATTCAATAGATTTATTAGGAAAATTATAGGTGTGTAGTGCAACTGGATATTGTGAAGTAATAACAAAAAATATAGGAGGGGATTTTTTTTACAAAACAAAAAAATAACCCTCTTAGAAAAGGGAGATGACTTTATCACTTTTTTATATAAATTCTTAGAAATAAGGAGTAGGAGATTGATACAGAGAACAAGGTGGTAGAAGTGGAATAAGAACCTACAAATATAAGCTTCTTACCTCATTTTATTCCTTATTTATTGTTGATTTTAATGATCTATTTTGTAATAGAAAATCAAAAAAATACAACTAAAATACTATAGGACCAAGGCTGTAATGGTTTAATTTTAGATCCTTCATGCATAAATATTTCTTCTTATGTTTTTATTATATTGTGTCAATTATTGTAGTATTAATCTATGTTCATTCTTCAAGAATCAATTATTTTTTTTCAATTAAATTCTTTAAATATTCTTCTTCATATCAATAATCTTACAAGAGATTATCTGTTAGAATATAATAATAGTATTAATTGAAAAATTGATTCTGATGAAAATTGATTTTATATTTTTTTAAATGAATAGTTCTACAGTTGAAAAATTATAGATTTATTTCAGTCATAGGTTAACTTACTGAAAAGGCCTTTTTTCCTCCGGAAATTTTATTTCCAATGAATTTTTTTTTCATGAATAAAAGAATGATTTTTGAAAAGTGGTCAATCTTGTTCCATGCAACATTTTTATTCACCTATAAATATTTCTTCTAATGCGTGTTATTAACACATTTTTACTATTTTTATTGAATATTTTTGTGTCTTTCTTGTACACTCCAGACACTTATTCATTCCTTGTGGTTCTACTCCCTTCACACTAGCTATACTAGCGTTAAATAAGGAATTAAAGAATTATTTCCCCCATAGTTATCAATAAGAATCTAAAATTTTGGAGTCATTACCATGGAGTGAATACAGACATTCCACAATAATATTAAAAACATTCATGAAAAGTCTAAAAAATACAAAAAATAAATTCCAATATTTGAATAATTTCCACAAATAAGAATATGTCAAAAAAAGAATCATAAAAAAAATTCAAAAATTGAATATTTATAAACATTAATTTGATTCAATGTGTCGATTCAACTAGACCAATGGATAAAAATTTATAACCTTTAATCTCAGAGATAAAAATTCACTATTCAATGATTAAGAAAAAACATGATAAAAATGGAAGAAAATATGGTAAATTTTAATAATAGTAAAAAATGGAAATATTAATCGACAACCACATAGGAATGATTTATATTATTGATTGGTGCTTAGGGAGTTTTAGGTGCCAAAACTTTATAGTAATCCATCCTATATAAGACACACCCCTATGGTACACAACTTTGAGGTTAAAAAATCCCATTTTCCATACTTTTATCATATAATGTATTTCTTAATGAAGAATATTTGGACTTCATTAGAGATATCTATTGTGTGGTGAAATTACTACCTTTAAGTGGATATATTTAATAAGAACATAAATATATAATATTCCTTTTTTGTATAAATGGATATTCTATATCATTTTTTCAACATCTAGATGAGGATATATTTTATACTTGGGATAAGCTGTTTAATTCCATTATAATGATATTTTTTCCTTGAATAATGACCACTAAAATGAGGTATAATATCAAAGGATTTTTTCTAGATGAGGGTAAGATATTACTTGGGGAATGAAACAGATTTAGGTGTATTATTAGATAGTTTCCAAATCACCATTGTAATCAATAGTTCCTGAAGCACACATTTTATACTAACCTCACTCCAAATCACTAACCTCAAATTATATATATCATAGTAATGGTTTTAGTAATAATACTAAAAAGAAAGTAACAAAATATTCCATAATCCTACATATAAATATGAAAATAATAGTTCTAGGTGAAAAATATAGTTTAAAAATAGAATAATCACGTTCAACAAGTTAAATATCATTTTTTGGTTATTATAATTAATATTATCAGAAATTATATAAGGAGTTGTTCCACCACTATTGTTTATAAGGAACTAGCCTTAAAAATTACTTATTCTAGTGACTTTTGTCTGGAAGTTTTTTTCATTCATTCCCAAAGATATTTTAGGTCTTTAGTTTTATATAATTAGGACTAAATATTATATAAACTTTCAGCATCACGAAGTACTAAAGTCTATGTGCCATCCATTTCTACCACCAAACAAAAAACTATTAAAAAGAAACGTAGTTTATTTTCAAGAAAAATATTAAATTACTTTCATCATAGCATCTTCTTGGTCTTTACCAATCTTTATACTTTTGAAAAACATCTAAGAACTCTGGATGAGCAAAAAAAGCTCTATAGGAGAAAATAAGGGAAAAATTTACATGTGATCCTTAAAGATATAAACAAGAACATGAGGACTTCCATAAATGCATTAGAAAGTAGAATATCATATCAATAAGAACTTGGATGATAACATAAAAATGTGGGTACAACATTTAATTTATAATATTCTAATAATATCACCAAGGTCCATCACCAAGGTGTCTTATAACTGAGGTCCATCCTCAAGGTTTCGAAATAATTACTAAGGTTATTAAACAAGGTATCGTAAAAATTAACATGGTTATTCACCAAGGTATCATAAAACTTTCCATATATAGAGATTAATTTCTTATCCAAATTCATTTTAGGGAGATATAGGTCCCACCCATCCCATAGTGAAATCATTCTTACAGGCTTCACAAAAACATAAATCATTCATTATAGTATAACACATGAAATAAAATGGATTTATTGAATATTATTTCATCATAATACTTATGAAATACCATTGCATCATTAAAATAATAAAATCATGGTAATAATAGGGATAAAAACACTTCCATATTTAAATAGTATCATCTTAGTTGTAAAATAATTTTGATTAAACACTTGAACTAGATTTCTGAGGAAAATATCATTTCTTCTTCAAATGCCTTTTCTTTTCTCAAAATTACATGAAATTTTAAAAAATAATAATTGAGTTGAAAATAAAAATGAAATAGTATAACATAAGTTTCATGGAAATAAGGAATTATGGAGATGTAAAAATCCATTCATGCTGTATAAGTCAATAAAACATTATTCTCGTACTTTTCTCAGAAAACTCAAAATGTTCCCTGTATGGAAAATGAAAGAAATATTTGTTCCATACCATTTAATAAAAATTCACTAATGGGTGAAACTAACTATAAATAATAGTATTATAATAAAAATAATATTATATATTTAGTAAACATGGATGTGGATGATAAATATACCCTAGTAAATACTTATGATTAAACAATCTCGGATAATAACGAGATTGCAAAATTATCCATTTCAAAGATTGTATCATTAGATTAAGGATAATTAAATGGAATTGTTTTATGTGAAAATAAAAATACACCTAATATAAGTGTATATTAATTTTAAAAGAATCATAGGACATTAAAACATATTCTTTTAAGATCAAAACCAATGACATGTATATTTAACTCAATGAAGGGAGATTGAGTTAAGATTATCCTTACCTTGAGTCCGACTTGTCTCGTTAATTATTTATCTTCCCTAATAATAAACATAATTTAATTTATAATTATTTTAAAACCTTTTTGAAGTTTTTTTATTACATTTATATCTCTTATTACCATGTTATAACAATTACTTAATGATTTAAGTTCATATCGGACGTTTCGTCGATATTCGGTACTTGAGTCAAACATGAAATTGTTATGATTAAAAATGGGTTATATTGTAATAATTACAACATTTAATGTAATATTTTTATGATTTAAATATAATATATATCCATTATATATGTATTTATAATATTCCATAACATTTGGAGATAAGAAATGAAATGCACCGTTTATGGAGACGGTAGGCCCTACGTACGCATGAACGCTAATTTCATTTCATTTTCATATTAAAGGGATGAAAAATAAATGATAAATATATATATATTAATTAAATTATAATTTATATGTTATATATGTTAAATAATTTCGTTAACTCCATCCTTTATACATTTAATATATGCAATTAACAAGTTATATCACATTGAGGGGGCGGTAGTACACATTTCACCAAATGAAATTATCATATTTAGACATTATGGAAAGAATAAAAGTATATGGTAAATAAAAATTACAGAAGTATAAAGACAATATAAATATAATAAATATAATATATTAATATATAACCATTATGATGGCCAGTATGAGAGGTGGTAGGAGAAAATTGAACAATTATCGTTTTGTGAGGCAGTAGTTCACCGTACACAAAAACAGTATGTTCTATATCTATTAGATGGAGGTGTTTGCAAGTGTTGATCAAATATTTTTCATAAATAATACTAGAATATTTAGGATACTGATTTTGTTATAAAATAATGTAGTAAATGGAGTTTTTGGTGTTGGTGAATTAAAATAAGGGAATGTAGATTTTGGGAAGACGTTACCACTTAATAAAATAACTACTTTTGATTTGAGCCAAAATGATTCTTTGACCTGCCATCTACCCATGGTATGGATTCTAGAAATTATGGATGTATGTTGGTAGATTTTTTTAGTACAATTGTTATGAGAATAGGTTCTTGAGAGGTGTGGGTAATGGGGTATATGTGGTTCCCTTTTATAAGAGGAAGGAGGGGTACTTTAGAAATGTCGTGAAATATTATTTTATTAAAAGTTAATTAAAATTATAATATGTAAAAAGATATATATTTAATGGATAATATTATTATGGGTATAAATCCTCTCAACCAATAGGGTTTATACACGTTTAGGAAAAAACGTAACATTATCTTTTAGTTTTAACCCTTAGTTAGAATCTATAACTATTTCCATGTGTTATTGTATTTTCATAGTATATGGTTACAATAGTTATTATAAAATGCCAATAGAACAAAAGTGGATCATTAATGAAGGTATTAAAATTAAATAAGTGATTTTAGAAAATCATAGATTTTTAAGACTATTATATCATTTAATAAAACAATATTTGTTTTAAAAACTTATTTATGTCACTTTTGACAAAATTTAGTAATTGATTTTTGTTAAAGTAAAAAAACATGATTCATTTAAAGAAATTGAATTAAATGATCCTTGGCATTTAAATTTCATCCCAAAAGTAAATTTATGGAATAAAAATGATCAAATTACATTTATATTAGTAATTATAATATAATTTACTTGAATCTTTCATTAATATGGTAATCAGTGAATCAAATTGTGTTAGAAATAAATTTATTTATTAAATTTCTAAGAATTATAATGAAAATACCATGGTGTAGGAAATGTTTTTGGATTTATTATGACTATATATAGTTTAATAGATAATTTATATAGACTAAATTAATTTTTTAAGTTAGGAGATACATGATTATGTTATATTTCCCTTTTCATTAAAATAATTATTATTAAAGGTCATTATCAAACCCAAATGGCTTCATGGGGTTCTAAAATCATCCCAAGGATTCCCATGGTTTACCATATATCATTAAATAGGATTATGAAAATTTTTATGGTAGCTTTATATTTTTATAATATTAGTTTTTACCCTTATTTACATAATTTACCCTTTAACAATGGAAAATAAAAATATTAACTAAAGTTACTATTCATAATGTTCAAAACTAAAATGTACATATTTTCACAATTTAGACCACATGATTCCAAATATGAAATCCATTTTTCCAAATTCAAAACACAGAAGTTAAAGTAATTAATTCAAAATTAATTCTTGTTTTCAAAACCATAAATCGTGTTTTTAAGATGTAAAAACTACTAAAAGATTGACCTGTGTTAATTCAAATTAAAATTTATAATTACTTAAAATGAAAAAAACAGGATTAAATTATAAAAAAACAATATAACTAAATTTTAAATCCAATTAAAACGAAAATCTATCAATATAAAAATATTAGATGAAAAGGAAATTTTAAATTAAAATGTAGTATTTTCACTATTCATAAAAATATGGGTTTTATAAGAAAAAAAAAAAATATCAACCTAAGTAAATTCTGATGTAAAAATTATAAATAAGAAGTTTATTTTATCAAATAAAACATATAAAATTGGAAAAAATATTTTTAATAAGGGATCTCCTTCAAAATGCGGTAAAATTACTATTTAAAAATATTATAGTTTTTATGCTTGAAATCAGAATCATTATCATTTTAGGAATCTAAAATTCATTGGATAAATGTATTTTTTTATAAAACATGTGTAATAATATTGTATTTAGTAATTTTTATTCCTAACCATTAAACTATTAGGCATTAACTACCATTTAAAATAATTATTTTACAATTGTATTATTTTTCGGTATAACTCAATGTTATGTGCAACATAAAATTTTAGAGAAACCTATTGTTTCATGTCTAGTATGATATCATAACAAGATTACAAAATAACATAAAATTAATATCATATTAATAAATATTAATGGATATGAAAAATCATTATTTTATATATACCTAATATGTTACATCTTTCCCCCATTTGGGAAATTGTGTCCTTGGAATTTTTAAATTTGGCTCTATAAAATCATAGAAAATCCCACATCGAAAAAAGAGTCAATAAAACTATCACTTTAAAAGAAATAAAGAGAAGTAATAATGTCACATGAGATAAAAAATACTAGCATTCCTTATAAGAAAACATTGATTTGTAAGAAAAAAAGACCATATTGTTTGGATGGAGAGGTATTAAAAACATTATCCGGAGAAATTTAATAACTAGAAAACCATAAAATTGAGATGGGTTAAACGATATTTCAATTCCACTTAGGAAAAGTAATTGTAAAACGTTTTTGTTTTAAAATTATTTTCATAAAGTTGAGGAATTTATTTATGAGCTTGACTAAGAAAATAAGTAAACATACATACTTGTCAATTAGAGTTTGATCCATTAATAAATTTCCACCAAACACTCATATTTTTTCTCCAAAATACGAGTATTACGGGTAATCTAAATTCTATAGAATCATATAATCCACATAATATTAACTTTCTATTTGTCCCATAATAATACATTAAACATAATAAATGTGTATTTTATGATATGATAATTCCCAAAAAGAGTTAACCTTATATGACAAAAATCTACTTCAATATCCAAAATTCAACAAAAAATACCCAAAGTTCAGCAATGACCATTCCAAAAATTATTAGCATTAAAATTACTTAAAATAATTCAAAATAAGATTGAAACCCAAAATTTAGGAGGATTTGATCACATAATAAATTTTAACATTTATCTCTAAATAACATCAACCACTTTTAATGTCTCATACCAAAAATTAATTAACCTAATCATATGATCTCCATGATAGGATAATAATTTCTTAATTACAATAAGTCAACATTTAAATAATTAAACCTTTAATCCTCAAATAAAACTTCATAGTATTATATTTTTCTTAATCATGTAATGTCCCCAAAATAGTTAACATCTTTTAAAATAACATTTATCACTTAATCCCAAAATCCTTTTACAATCCCATGGTTATCTATTCGATAAAATATGTCTCAAAAATTAAATTACTCTTATTTAATGAACTTTTTTAACTAAAACAATGAAGTCATACTAACCATGGACTTCACGTTGGTCAGTGGTTGGTAATAAAGGCCTATCACCCTTCAATTGTGGGTTTGATTCTTGTAGCCTTGTCTAACATGATGGGTTGTCACATGGTTTGTGTTTTGTACCTTTATCTAAGACTATATTATTCTTACAACATTAAAAAAATATGATAACATCCTCCAAAATAACCATATTATGTTTCAAACAAAAATTTTATCTCTTACCTTTCATTTGACATTCCAAAAGTCATAACAATTTACTACGTGAAAAAAATAAATATCACAAAAAAACAGATGATCACCTTGAAATTTTATAACATGAGCCTCAATGGGGTTTCTACTAAAATAAAAGTAGAATCAACCATAAACTTATAAACCCATAATATGATATCATAATCTCCAAAGTTTTCTAAACACTACACTGATACCAACGGTAAGGACCCTTCCTAAAAAATTACTTATTCTAGTGACTTTTGACAAGAATTTATTTTCATTAATTTCCCAAGATCTTTTAGGTCTAGAGATTTGGAGAATTAGAAAAAAATCATACATAAACTTTCATTTTTACAAAGTAGATAAGTACACACATCATCCATTTTTATCATATACAAAAAGCTATTAAATAGAAACATGGTTTTTTTTCAACACAAATCCCCAAATACATTAATTATAGCATATTATTTGTCCTTACTAATCTTAATACCTATGAAAACATTTAAAAACATGGTATGAGAACAAAATGATTAGTAATAGAAAACATGTGAACAATTTACATGTGATCTTGAGATATATAAATAAGAACATGGGGATATTCATAAAAGCATACAAAATTGGATTATCATATTAATAAGAACTTGGATCATAACTTGAAAATGAGGCTATAAAATTTAATTGATACATTAATAAGAATATCACCATGGTCCATCCCCAAGGTGTCATATCACCAAGGTCCATCCCCAAGGTGTCATAAAATTTACCAAGGTTATTAACCAAGGTATCGTAAAAATTACCAATCTTATTCAACAAGGTATTATAAAACATTACATATCTATAAAGTAATTTATTTACCCAATGAATTGGATGGAGATATAAGTACCACCCATTTTGTAGTGAAATAATTCTTACAGGTTCCACAAAACCATAATTAATTCATCATAGCATAACCCAAGAAATTAAATGGGTTTATTATACATCACTCGATCATAATACATAAATAATATCATTACATCATTAAAAAATAAAAATCATAGTAATAATATGGATACAAACATAACCCTATTTAATGAGTATCATCTTATATGGAAAATAATTTTTATAAAACACTTGAACTTAATTCTTAAGTAAAATATACATTTTAATTAGAATGTCTTTTCTTTTCACAAAATGACATGAAATTTTAAAAGAAAATAATTTAGTAGAAAATAAGATAGAAATCATATAAAGTATGATTCATGGAAATAAGTAATTATAAAGATGTAAAAATCTATTCATGCAATATAAGTGAAAAAACATTCTTCTCGTACTGTTTCAGAAAATAAAAAAGAACCTCATATAGAAAATGAAAGAAATATTACATTCATACCAATTAATAAAAATTCACCTATGGGTAAAATTGACTTTATTGAATAGTAAAATAAAATAAATAATGTTATATATTTAGGAAACATGGATGTGTATGTTAAATATACCATAGTAATTACTTACAAATAAACAATCTTAGATAATAATAAGATTTCAAAATTATCCCTTATAAAGATCATATCATTAGATTGAAAATAAATAAATGACAATATTATGTTTGAAAATAAAAAATATGCCCAATATAAGTGGATATCCAGTGTAAAATAATCATAGGACATTCAAACTTATTCTTTGAAGATCAAAACCAATGACACATATATTTAATTCAATTAATAGAGATTGAGTTAAGATTTCCCTTACCTTGAGTCTGACATTTATCATTCATTATTTATCTACATAAATAATTATCTTAAGTTAATTTATACATATCTGAGAGCCTTTTTAATTTTTTTTATTCCTTTTATATCACTTATTACCTTAATATAACAATTACATAATGATTAAAGTTCATATCAGATGTTTAGTTGATATTTGGTACTTGAGTCAAAAATGAACTTTTTATGATTAAAAATTGTCCATATGGTCATAATTCCATCATCTCAAAAATGATATTCATGATTTAAATATCATATATATCCAGTATATATGTATTTATTATAGTCCATTACATTTGGAGATATTAAATGAATTGACCATTCATGGAGATGGTAGGCCGAACATAAGCATGAACACTACATTCATTTATTTTTCATATTAAAGGAATGAAAAATAAATGTTACATATGTATATTATAATTAAATTATGATATAAATTTTATATATTTTACATAATTTTTCTTTTTTATCCTTTATACATTCCACATATGGAATGAACGAGTCATGTCACTTTGAGGGGGCGGTAGTCCACACTTCCTCAAATGAAATTATCATATTTACACATTATGGAAAGAATAAAGGTATATTGTAAATAAAAATTACAAAAATAATATATAATATATAAATATAATAAATATAATATATAAATACATTTACATCATAATGGCCACCATGAAAGGTGGTAGGAGTAAATTGAACAATCATCACTTTGTGAGGCAGTATTTTGCCGTACATAAAAACAATATGTTCTATATCCATTAGATGGTGGTGTTTCTAATTGTAGATATAAACCTTAGAATATGAAAAATATTAACATATTTATCATACTTTTTATTTATAAAATAATTTAATAAAGACATTTTAGGGGGGTGGATAAGGAAAAAAGGTAAAGGATCTTTAGAGAATATGTTACCTATTAATCAGATAACTACTTTTTATTAGATAAAAAAAGATTATTTGAGTTTCCTTATACCAATGTCAATGATTATAAGAGTAAGGTAGAGATTTATGGAGGTTATTTGAGAGAAATTTGGATGTTACAAGGGGATTTATTGGTTTGAGTAAGTGGGTTGAGGTGGTGGCTTTTTATACGAGGGAGGAGGGGCACTTTATGAATGTCTTGAAATAATATTTTATTAAAAGTTTATTTTCTAAGTATAATACTTCCAAAGTGATATATTTAGAGTATAAGATGAGTATGGGTCTAAATCCTCTCAAAAATAGGTTTTATAAAAGTTTAGATCACAAAATTAATCTTATATTTTAGTTTTAACCCTTAGTTAGAAACCAAAACTCGTACCACGTGTTCTTGTATTTCCAAAATATATGGTTACTATAGTTACTATAAAATGAAAATAGAACCAAAAGTGAATCATTAATAAAATTTTTAACACTATATAAGTTTTTTTACAAATATTATATTTTTAGGACTATTATATAATTTAATAAAATAGTATCTATTTTAAAAACTCATTTATGACAATTTTGACACTCTTTAGTAATTGATTTTTGGTAAAGTCATAAAAACATTATTTCATATAGAAAAATGAATTAAATAATCACTAAAATGTTCATGTAGTCCCAAAATATTTTGTATGGAATAAAATTGTTAAAATTACATTTATTTTAATATTTATAATATCATTTATTTGAATCATCAATTAATAAGGTAATCATTACATCATCATTGTGTCTAAAATAAATTTATTTATTTAATATATAAAAATTATAAATAAAATACCATGATTTAAGAAATATTTTTTTATTTCCAATTAATATTTATAGTTGAAGATTTCATTTATATAAACCAAATTAAATTTATTTTTTTCAAGAGGTACACATTTATGTTATATTTCCCCTTTCTTTAAAATAAATATTATAAAAGGTCATTATCACACCCAAGTGGATTCATGGGGTCTTTAAAATGTCCCAAGGATTTAAATGGTTGTCCATATCTCATCCAATATGATTGGGACATTTGTTAGGGTAGTTTTATATTATTAGAATATTATTTTTTACTCTTATTTACCTGATTTACCCTTTATCCATAGTAAATAAAAATAATTACTAATGATACTATTCATAATGTCATGAAATAAAAGGTACCTATTTAAAAAAATTGAAATTATGATTCAAAATATTGAATACATTTTTCCAAACTCAAAACACATTATTTGTTGTAATTAATTTAAAATTAATTCCTATTGTCCAAACTAGAAAACAGGTCATTAAGAAGTAAAAACTATTTGAAGATTGATATTTGTTTATGTCATATTTAAATGTGAAATTACTTTCAGTGACCATAATTTGACTAAATGATAAAATCATAATACAATTAAACTTTAAAAAAATTTAAAATAATAATACATGTATATAAATAAATTATATGAAAATGCAGTTTTGAATTAAAATGCAGTAATTTTCACTGTTTATAAAACTATTGATTTTATTAGAAAAATACCAAAATTTCAACTGAAGTAAATTTTTATATCCCTATTTTAAAAAATATGTTTATTTTATAAAATAGAATATATAAATCTAGTAGATACTATTTTTATAAAGGGTTATCCCTCAAAAGGTGTAAAATGACAATTTAAAAATATTTTCATATTTTGTGCTTAAAAATAGATTAATTCTCATTTAAAGCCACTAAAATACTTTAAATAATGTAATTTTTTTAAACAAACATGGGTAATCATATTTTAGTTAGTTATATTCATTTCCAACAATAAAATGACTAGGGGTTAACAACCATTTAAAATATTAATAATATTATTGTATTATTTTTTTGGTATAACCGAATGTTGTGTGCAACATAATATTTTAGAGAAACCCATTATTGTGTTTCAAGTACACTATCAGACCAAGAGTCAACCATAACATAAAATTAATATCTTACTCATAAATATTAACAGATATTAAAAAAATCTCTAAATACCTTGGATGTTACTTGACATTTGTGGTCATCCAGAGTCTTGCTTCTCTAACTTCGATATGCCTGCTAAACAACCTGATAATTCCTATTATACTGGTTATACACCAAGGATTAATAAAAGGGATGATAATTTCTCTATTAACTACCATCAAGGTTATATAAATCATCCCAACCTTTCATGGAATAATTATGGGGTTTCTTGACCTACAGTACTCCTAGTTTCCCACAGTAGTCTCAGAATCCATACTAAAAACAATATAGGGAAGATCCTTATAATTATAAAGGGAAATTTTATGGAACTTTTTTATAATATATAAATTGTTTCAGTAAATATTATTCCCATGAATAAAATATCAATACTTTTTTAATACAAAAAATACCGATAGGATTTCAGAAAAACTCAATCTGGTGCAAGAATGAAAAACCGAGAAACTAAAATGGAATAACTTGATAGGGGAGTGAATCTAACATAGAAAGAGAAATTTAGAAGTAATAATAAAGTAAATAATAGTGATAATATCATTTCTATCACTATTATGAGTGGTATTTAGAATCATTAAGAAACCTATAGGAAACCTAAACCTGCTGAAACCAAAGTTTTATAATAAAATAATAAAAAAATTAAACCACTAAATTCGGAAATCTATAAAACAATATTGAAGTCAATAAAAAAATTATAGTACCAAATTTTAAGAAATATGGAAATTAGTAAAAATTTATGATAAATAAATAGAAATATAATATCAAAAAAAAACCTAAATGGATGCCTATAGTTTCAAGATATTTTTTCCCAAACATTCTTTTTCATGACCAAATTAAGAAGAATAATCAGGAACACGAGCTTGAAAAATTTAATGAGTTGTTAAATATTTACATTAATATATCTTGTATACTAGATTTAGTTTAGGTTTGTTCATATATAAAAATTATCAAAAAAATTGTTTCAAATAAAAAATACTTAAAGACTTTTCTACCTATAGTTTAATCGAGGACTATAGTTTTATAGTTCCGAATAGGATAACTTCTAAGTTAAAATGTAATAGTGCTTTTGTGATTCCATTCAATTTTGAAAATAGTGGACATGTCTAGTAGATTTTTTATCATAGATCTCATTTCAACCATATTTCCTACTCCCTATTTATTTTGTTGATATTATGAGACATATTTCCCACTACTGTTGTCTTGCAATTGGAAGACCACTCCCTCTCCCACACTATATGAAGATTTGTTTATTTGATTGTAGGTATAGGGAAATAATTTTTGAAAGTATATTTTATTATAAAAGATATTAATTGTGACATATATGTTCCTATCATTCTTGGTAGGCCCTTACTTGACAGCAGAGGAGATGTAATAAATGTTTCTTATAAAAAAATAAATTTCAAACTATGAGAGAACATTAAAGAGTTTAATGTTCTTTAAAAAAGAAATTTCTCACTAGAATATGAAAATTATTTGTTTGATAATACATTTGAATATAAATATCATTTTTATGATTAAGAATAATACATTTTAATCACTATTAAATAAACAAGTAGTAACACCCAACAAGTTAAGACATTTAAGGGAATTTGTTCAAGTAAAGAGATAGAGTTGAGAGATGATTATGATAGATTTTTTATAAAATATTGATCATTTTACTATAGAAAATATTCTAAAACCAAAATTGGAAATTTATTTTAATAATATATGAAATCATAAAAGCTATAAGGATAACGGTTTCTTTATCTATAATTCCTTTTTTGGAAGTATATTGAGGAACATTGGCCTCATAGGCCCAAGTTTCATCCTTATAGTCAAAAAACCCCACTTTAGAGATGAAGAATCTTCCTTACCATATAAAATACTCTTTTCATAGAGAATGTCATGCCCAATATGTGTTTATCTCTAATGAGTTAGTTGCGAGTCATCATGAAATCTTATTATATATTATAAGGAAGTTTAGTTATATTATTAGATGGTATATTGCAGATATTAATGGAAGAATTCCACTTTTTTAAGGTGTAAAATACCAATGATTCCTACTCACAAAACTATATCTGATAGTCATCAAAGAAAAAATATAAACATGAAATAGGTAGATATAGAAGAATTAATTAATATTCCTGATGTTGGAATAATTTTTTTATGATAGTCCATTGGTTGTCCAATAAAAATTTTTCCTAAGAATGGGGGTTTCACAATTTTAACTAATAAGAAAAATGAACAAATTCCTATTAGGAAAGATAACAAGTGGAGGTTCTATATTGACCACCAAAAGATTAACTCTTCTACTAGACAAGATCATTTTCAAATGCAGTTTCTAGATCAAATTATTTAAACATTATTGGTAAATTACTTTTATATTTTATAGATGGATATTATGGTTTTAACCAAATCCACATAGCCTAATATGTCTGGGAGAAGACCAAATTCACTTGTTCATTTGAGATATTTTCTTATAGGTGGATTCCGTTTGGCCTGTGTTGTTCTCCTGCCACCTTCTAGAGGTGTACAATAACTATTTTCTACTATATTGTTGAGATAATCATAGAAGTATTCATGGATAAATTTTATATTATTTTTTCTAATTTTTTTGGGATTTTTGTTAAATTTAAAATAATTTTTATAGTGGATTAAAGAGACCAATATAGTATTGAATTTAAAAAAATTTAAGTTAATTATTTAAAAAT
Source organism: Viscum album (assembly GCA_963277665.1). Lineage (NCBI taxonomy): Eukaryota > Viridiplantae > Streptophyta > Magnoliopsida > Santalales > Viscaceae > Viscum > Viscum album. The sequence goes on from OY728128.1 coordinate 1,259,357,245, forward strand.
GGGTAATATTTGTCATTATATTCTATGATAGGGGTATAAGTAGATAATGAAATTATTGAAGTGATTGAAAAACATCCACCTCCTAAAAATATAAAAGGTGCTATAAGTTTCCAGGGACATACCAGTTTTACTAGACATTCTTCAATAAAATTTCTAACATTTCTAGATTTATTTTCACTATTTTCCAAGTATATATCATTTTTTAAAGAGAGTTACAAGAAAAAATTATTTTTATAAAGGAAAATATTATATCTTAACCAATACTTACTACTCATGAATAAAAACTTCAATTTAAGTTTATGTGTGATTCAAGTTATTGGGATGTTAGGGAAATTTTTGGACAATACGATTTATGTTTACTACAATTTTATAGATAATAATGATATGATATTTTCAAATTCTGAGAAAGAGTTAAATACATTAATATTTTACTTATATAAGTTTAGTAAATACATTATAGGATTAAAATTCATAATATCTATATAATATTATTATTTTAAATATATTTTGGCCAAAAAGAATCAAAACACAGGCTTATGTGGAGGAATTTTCTATTTTTTGAAATTTAACTAGATATTAAACATAATAATGGTGTTGAAAATCTGGCACCTGACTACTTTTCAAGGTTCCAAACCACCACAATTAAAAAAATTGAGCCAAATGAGACCAATACATATTTTCTTAGTGAATAATTGTTTGTTGATTTTTTGAGACAATCTAACTAGATTGATGATGTTCATAAATTATCATCTATATGTTTGATTCCAAAAAATACATCAAATAAAAAAATATAAAGGTCATTAGTAGAATAAATATTAATTTTGGGATAATCCTTTTCTTCTAAAAAGGTTTTCAAATATGATACAAAAGAGGTTTGTTCCGATAGAAGAAATGTTTGTAGTTTTAGAATGTTTTTAATATTCTCCCTAGGATGGACACCATGAAAGGGATTTGACTACAAAAAGGTCCTCCAATTATTTTTTTACTGGTATAACCTATTTAAGGATGCAAGAAGTCTAGTTATAATCATTGATAAATGGAAAAGTCAAGGGAATGTGGGTAGAAAACAAGAGTTACCATAGAAATGAATTTTGGATGATGAAATTTTTTACGTTTATGGGTTAGAATTGATGAGACCACTTCCATATTTGTATTATAATGAGTAAACCATTGTTTCTATAGATTACGTTTCAGTTTAAGTTAAATATATAGTTCTTCCAAATAATCTTGCTAATGGTGTTATGAATTTCATCAAGAAGATTATTTTCACCATATTTGGTGTGCCAAAATATTTTATGACATATAATGGTAATAATTTAAATAAATTAAAATTAAAATAATTAATTGAAAATAATGGTTGATTTACCAAATATGGTACAACCCATCATCCAAAATTTTATGTGCATGAATAAATCTCAAATATAGAATTAAAATGGATTTTGGAGAAAACCATTATTAGTTTAATAATGGAATGGTATTTTAAGATGGATGAGGCCTTATGGGGTTACATGAATTCTTTCGAAACTAATATATGGATTCCACCTTATATAGATCTCTTTGAAAAAAAATCAATTTTCATGTATATTTATATAATGAATTGTATTAGGTAGTGAATCCAATTGATTTTTATTTCATGTATGCTAGAGAGAAGATATTGTAAGAGTTAATTGTGTTTGAGGTAATATAAAGAGTTTATTATGCGAATGATTGAATTGTTTAATAAAAAAATGACATTTTTATGAATTTATTATTCAAAATAAGAAATTTATAGTTGGTAAAATAGTCTGAATTTTTATTTCTAGATTCAAATTTTTTTTAGGAAAATTAAAAAATGATCTAGAACCTTCACATTCCTATAAGTATTTATGAACGGAGATTTGGAATTAATTAGATAGGAAAATATGCCATTCATGTTCAATGGTCATAGAGTTAAAGATTACATTAAAGGATAGTCATGGGAATTTCCTATCATTTATATTCTAGATAACTGATTTTTCCACTGTCTAATTGAGGACTTTAAATTCAGTTCATCAAAAGGGTTAACCCATGGTCCCTTATATTATTATTTTTCCTTTATCAATGAAAATAATTTCCCACTCTCTCCATGGTTATCCTATTCAATAAAAAATCTTCTCATTCCCCATGTTTTGGAAATTATTGTAAATTAGGCCATTGGATTGTGTGGATGAACAAAATTTATTTGGTTAAAGCTTCAATAGTTAATTAATTCTTAAAAGAGCTACAATTCATAGCATATATGATTCAATTATCTAAAGTTTTTCCCTTATTAATTACTTTATTAATTCTTCATTCATGAATATAATGTCAATATTTTAATCCTATAAGAGAGTTGTGACTTTCTATCGAAATTACTTTACTTAATAGTTATTTGGAGAGTACACTTGAATAAATTTAAACGAGTAAATACTCTTCTATTATGGGATTCTCTTCTCTTTTCCCTCAGATGAATTTTTTATTAATTAATTTATATTTCATGAAATTATGTGTGGTGGAAATTCATATATGTTTTTAAGTTAAAAAAAATTAGGTTTCATCTTATTTTCTTGGTGCATAACTAATTTTTTGTGTTTTTTTATAATTTTTTTGAATCATTTAAAATCTTACATAGCACATAGAATATTTATCTTCATTCATAAAAAAATTACGATTTTTTGAAAACCATCCATTATTACTGAAATAATTGTTAAAAAGTTGACATTCATGTACTTTGTTTAAATTTTTTGTTGTTGTGTTAGTTGAGGTTAAAGAATGAACTTAAATTAATTTTGAGAAAAGTGAAGAAACATTATGGAAAAAATGATACTGAAATTCTTGTGTCCCTTAAAAAATGTCATTATACTAATTAATTAAAAATCTATTTTAAATTAAAATACCTAATTGTTTTCCATATTTGGGACGATGTTGGATTTAAAGCATGGGGGGAGAGGGTCTTATTAGATCATATAAACATAATTTTAATGAAAATCCAATCATAAACTTTTTATTTTTTTTTCAAAATTACTTGATTCAAAATATATTATTTTTATTTTTATTGGGTTAGTTTTTTTCTTGCATTTGATGATTATGCTGACAATCTGAGGAGGTTAATCTCGTTTTCTCCATTAAATAAGTTGAGAAAATCAATTTTATTAAACTTTTCAAAAAAAAAATCATCTATATTTTTTTGAATGTTATACAACTATAACTGGCTCTTTTGAATTTAAATTAAACTGATAAGTTAGGAATCTAGATGTATTAGGAAATGAAAATCTTAATCATGGGTAAATATTTTTTGTTTCCTCCCTTATTATCAAATATGTTGGATGAGTTATTTATTCTTATTGTAATTATTAAACATTATCATTATAAAAGAGTCTATATTTATCATGATATTTATTTTTGTGAGTATGGCCACATGGAGGTAAAGATATGTTTGGAAATCTAGTTGGTTAAAAACTAAATATTTTATTATTATTTTCATGATTATTAATTTCAACCATTTTCTGTAAACCGCGAAATCATATTTTTTCTCATTTAGTTTCTTTAAGGGGAAAATTCATTTTTTAACTCGATTAAATTCTTGATGAAAAATTTATTTGAATAAATTTTTTTAGTGGAATTTCAATTTTTTAACCTTGCTGTTTATTTTCTTCCACTAAAATTTATTAGTGATTTCTTGAGGAAAAGAAATGTTTAGTTTTGGGGGAATTTTATGTGTGTTATATTTCTTGATCTATGGCACACTATTTTTGTTTTTTTAATGTTATTTAATTTTCAAATGGGTATTTGAGTGGTTAATTTTAGTGTTTCATATTTTTTATTATTTATTTGTAAAATTATAGTTTTTACACTGAAATAATTATTAAATAATGAAATTATCATGTTTTGTATTGTTATATATTGAATTATATAACATTTATTTTAAATATTAATTTTGTGTTTTATAATTTAATCTTTTTTTATTATATTTTATTTTCTTTTTCCTAGTTTATGTAAAAAATTAAAATATAATCATTTTAGTTTTTTATTTAATTTATCCTATGAATTTTTTATGTTAAAAATATATATTTCTATATTAATTATATTAGTTTTTATTTTATATTGTTCATAATTATTTCATTAATTATTTCGTTTTTTTATTTACAATATTATTCCACTAAAGATAAATATATTTAATTCAAATTTTAGAAGATAATTTTTGAGAAGTGGATTTTATGTAAGAAAATTTTCCTTTCTCCACAGAGAAGAATTTTAGACAAGTGGACAAAATATATTTTCAAGTATAAATGCACCACAACTTTATAATATAAATATAAAAAACGATACTTTTCAAAGGGGAAGAATGTAATAGAATCATCTTTCAATTCCCATAACATAAATATCAGCTTCAACCATTAGATAAAATTCTATTCATGTAAAATAATTGTCTCACACAACTTCAAAGATGTAGAAAACCTGACATGAGATGAGGTTTCTAGCGGGAGAACACTAATGCCTCTGTCTAGTCATTAAAGAAACCAATATAGCTGATCTCAAAAAACACAACCTAGATTGGATGAGGATATTCTATATTTATTACAAAGTAGATGGGATTATCTATTTAATATGAAATCAAGGGATTTAGTTTTTTTACAAATTGATTTTTTATTATAGATAGAAGATCAGAAAAATTGGATGTATAAACTTATTTAGATAAATTTCATTTATTCTTTAATAGATATTCTCGTGTCGATTATTAATGATGACGAACCTATAGTCAATCATTCCTCACAAAAATTAAATGGCGAGTCGATCAAAGTTTATAATAAAACTTTACGATAGAGTCATGTTTACAACAATCATTTTTTGATAAGTCCAAAGAATTATTATTTTATAATGAAGAGTATCAGCATAGTGAGGATTGATAAATATTTAAAAATTTCTGGAAAATGGATTTCATAATCAAGGTTATCAATGAACAGAGTTTCATTATGATCCCTGAAAATAAATTCATACTTAGTGTCATCATTTTTTATTCTATATATGAACTCATAATCTAATTCTTAAGTATTTTTTGGATTTAGGATTGAGTTGTTATGATTAGAACCAATTGATTCAAAAAATTCCAATTGACATGTTTCCAAGAAATCCCCACATTTTTTGACTCTCTTAATATATTTTTGATATCTTTGTAGGACTGAATAGAGAATTTGTTGAAGAGGTGTTGAAATATATTTGGTGTTGTGATTTTTCCACATTGAGTGGATTTCTATAGGGTGTTTGATGTTTTTCCTCTTTGAAATGTCTGAAGGATACCCATTTAATGGTTATCAATCATCATATTTTATTTGTATTGTCAATTATATGTGATTGACTATGTGTTTAGAGTTTTGTGTCTTGGTATTTTATATTGGTCATGCAAAACAATCTACTGTATTCTTTGATTCCAAATTGTGTACTAGATTCATGGTGAGGAAGAATAACCCAGGTAGGACAATCTGATTGATTGATAATGGTGCTGATGAGTAGAGGATAACTGTCTCTATGTCAAAATTTGGGTCATATTTTAGGCTTTGAGGAGCCTTTGATTTTTATTAACATATGTATTTTTTAAAATTTAGAGTTTAATTTGTAAAATTATAGGTGTTCAGTGGTAGTGGAGATTGAAATGTGAGAATAGAAAATTTTTCAATTGATTATTTTTAGGAAATAAAAAGAGAACCCATGTAAAGAAATAGGGTGGGATAAATCATTTTTTGAGGATGATAATTTTAAGAAAGTGATAGAATGAGATTTAAGTGGAAGACTTGGTGAAATAATGGCAATAAGAACATTTATAGAGAATTTTTTTACCTCATTTATTTCCTTTATTGATGTAAATTACAATGAATTTTTTTAATAAAATACCCAAAAATATTTATGGATAAAATAATTTTGAAATGAGGTGGTATTGGTTAAATATTTAGTCCTTTATACATAAATATTTCTTCCTATATTATTATTATCTTGAATGAATTCTTGAAGCATTTAAATATTTTTTATATAGTTAGGGAAAATATTTATCGATTATATTCTTTTAAACATATTTTTATCTCAATATTCTGAAAATGTATTTCCTCTAAGAATAACACAATAATGTTAATTGACTAATTTATGAAAACTAACTTCATCATTTTGTGAATCATTTTTTGTACAATTGAAAAATTGGAGAATTATTTCAGTTATAGTTGAACTTGTTGATGAGGCTTATTTCCCTCCACAAATCTCAATTATAGTGAAACATTTTTTATTAAAGTAACAAAACGTTTTCTTAATACTTGTCAATCATGTTCCCATCAATGTTTTTTTTGCACCTCATTCATTCAATTGTTGCTACTACTTGTGTGTTTTTTATATTTCCTCTTATTTTATTGAATGTATTCTGACTTTCCTAGTCACTCAATAGACTATAACTTCTCTATAACATGGATCCCTTCATAATAGGAATAATTTATTTAAATTGTGAAATAATTAATTAATTTGTGTATAGTTATCAATAATTGTCATAACTATTTTGGTTTTAGTATTTGGTTGAAAAAAGATCACGTAAATGAAATTAGGAAAGGTATGTGTCCAAAAATCACTATGTATTATAATGGGATAATGGATAATGCCTAAATGGTTAAGGATATTAGTATATTCATATTATGATAGAAAATTGGATTTTTCCATTCATAACTAATCTACTAAGGTTGATACCATAATCCAAACTAATTTTTGATAATCAAATCTATTTTCATTTGTGAGAGATGTTTATTGATGGGATTTTGGAATATTCTAAAAGCTACTATGGTTATGTGAAACATAAATGGATTTTTATTCAGTAGTAAAACTTTATGTTTTTTAATATATATTAAATTGAAGTAATAAACATGAAAACTATTTTTTTTGAAAAGGTTATATTTTCATTGATAACCATTGAAGATAAAATGATTGAGGAATTTATAGGTTTTAGGATTAATATATGTTTGATGTTGATGTAATAATAGGATGATATATTTTGAGAAAATTGATTTATATAGTGTTGTAATTGACTATTTATTAAAAAAAATCAATGATATTTTTGACGTTTTTTATCTAATTTTTTGAATTCTGATATACACTGAATAGATTTTTACCTTATGAACGAGTTATTAATAAATTTGAGAACTAATAATAGTGTTATTTTTTAAGGAATATATAATATGAAAATTATTAAATGTTTAAGGTATTTGAATGGGTTTGGAAAAGGTATTTCATGGAGAATATTTGATTAGGTAATAAACATATTTGGATATATGAATACATAAATGATTACTATTGTTTGAGGAAAGATAAGTAACCCATTATAGCCTAAAAAAGTAGGATAAATGTCATATTAGAAGTTATATACTGAATTATTAATATGTTTAGTATACCCTTACATACATTAATTAGTTATGATTAATTAATATCAAATGGATAAAATTTAATTTATGGGAGAGAATGCAGTTCTAATGGTTTTTTTAGAAGTATATTTTTTTATAAACTATATATTAATAATGATTTTTTTTTTAAAATTTCTTTAAATGAATTGAAATTGATTAGGAAATAATTTATATAAGGTATGAATTAAACTAGCAACTATTTATTCATTCATAAGTGAATCATTACAAAAAAATCTCATAAAAGAAATTATTTCACACCATGGATTATTATTCACCACAAAGAAAATACATACATTAAAAGTACATTAATAAATATGGGAAAATAGAAAAGAATGAATGAAATAATCATAAATAGGAAATCCCCTAGATTTACTTTAGCCTTGAGGATCACCAATCACCAAACAAAACATATATTAGGGAATATCACCATTAAATGTTAAAGCATCAGAAAAGATCTACAAAATGAAGTAAAACCATTCCTTGCAATGTGAGGGTGGAATTAAAAAAATATTTTGGAAGTATATATTTATAAAAACAAAATATTATCCTTAAAAATATTTTCATTGTAGATTTGGTTATTGGTCATATATCCTATATGTATACTCATGTCTGGTATTGTTATGTTTCAATTTAAAACCCACCGTTAAAAAATATTATATTAAAATATTATACATATATATATATATATATGTGTGTAATTTATGAATAAATACTAATAATATTAGTAAAATATTAAAGTATGTTTATTTAAAGTTTAAATAAATATTTTAATATCAATAGAGTAGTAAAATTAAATTTTATAATATAAATAATTAATTTTAATGATATTTGTTAAAGCGTATTTAGTATAAAAGATATATTTTTTACAATGAACCATTTTTGTAAGTATTTTATATTCGATTCTAATATATTAAATATATCATTTTTAAAATATTTTATATGAACTAATAAATTAAGATCTTATAAATTATTATTTGATATGAAATAATGTTAAGAAAAATTAGTATTTTAAAACATTATCTTTTCAAAAAAATTATTTTTTCTTTATAATTTTTACTTTCATTTACAAAATAAATTTATAAATATAATATTTTTAATTAGATTAAACTAAATTCCTTTTTAGATTTATAATATTAATATTAGTATAGAATCTTTTTTTGGATTTTCCAAAATGATTTCTTTTAGAGGACATTTATGACATTATTATCATATAAGTAAGAAGTTTAAATTTATGAATCCTTTTTATAAGAATATATATATATATATTTAAGTGAATTTATAAATTTAAAAAATGTGGGTTTTATATTATAAACACATATTTTTCTTTTTAGAACATATGTTATATTTTATTAATTTTTTTAAGACATTAGACATTTAGTATTTTAAAATTTATTTTTTATATTTAAAAAATTGAAAAAATTGATTTAAAATTTGGGAAAATTATTTTCAAAATTATATAATATGGGAAATTTTATTTTTGGTTATAAATGATAAATATCTTAGCTAAAAAAAGTTACTGTGGTGAAAACAAAGTGGTAAAAATGAGAAACCTAAGAGGAAAATGGTCAAAAATGTTAAAAAAATGTTTTTAATTGAATGATTATGGTGTAAGTCAACCTTTAATATTATAATATATATTGTATATCAATTTGTTTTACCACTTTCCTTGAGTTTTACTCCCCATTATTAATTTTTTGGGGTTTTATTAAAATTACATTGCTTTCCACTTATAAAAGGGGAACTCAAATCCTCACTTCCAATCACACAACAATAACTTAGGTTGGGCCCAAAATATGACCAAAACTATCATACACACTCTTATTAACCTTATGTAGGCTTTAATATTATCAAAATACCCTCCCAAAAATGTCTAATACCCTTCATAAATGAGATAATCTAAGGAGAGAGATATATGTTGAAAAGATATCAATCTCTTTTCTATTTAATTATTTCATTTTCTTATTCCAAATAATTTAATTTCACCATATTACAATTATATTACTATTATTAATCTTACCCCATTTTACAATAAGAAAAAAAATGTGATTCGTGCATTGGATGGACTACCGCCTATATGATGTGAAATTTTTTATCTTCAATAAACACCTTAAAAGGATAATCCTAACCGGGAATATAATATATAATTAGTATATTTATAAAATATTAAATATCGTTAATTGATTAATCATATTTCTCGTTTTCCTTTTTTATATAAAATGAAATCATTAACAATTTGATTTTGTGGACTATAACCTCCACTGTATGATCAATTTCCATTTTTCATTTCATCGTCACCTTACATGGATTACCATTAAAATGATATTAATGGATAAATATAATGATTATGACATGAATAAGGTTATGGTAAAATATGTTTAACAAAATATTAATATTATGAATGATAAATAATCATTAAAAAATTAACTGTCTTGAATAATAAAAATAAGAAAAGACTAGTTATTCTAATTACATAAAACTTTAAGATCAATTAATTCTTCATCCACATAATTTATTATATATCACACTAATAAATATGAAATACAATCATTATGATTCTAGTATAATGATATTGAAACTAAATCGCTTAATAATAATCCATTAACCACAGTATGTTTATGTTTCAGTTGGTTTGACCACCAAATCAAAAAACACAACAAAATTATATAATGGATGAATATGGAAACATAGTTAGTAGTATAATATGATATAAATATTTAAATATTTTTTTCATACTTTATGAATTGATGCATCAATATTTTAGTCAATAATTAATAAAACAACTTTATTTAGTTATGAAAATCACTGAAGTGTTCTTATTATCAATTACATGTTCAAGGAAAAAGAAGAAAAAATAATAAAAGGAAACTAATACTTCACAATTCATTATAATTAATCAATTATAGTAAATTTAGTTGAATTTTAAAGAAAAAAATTAGGTGAAAAATGTATACCAAAACTACTCCTACGAAACTAGGACAAATAGTTAGAACTTTAAACAATCTATGTAGAAATATAGGTAAAACCTATCTAATGTATGTGTAGATAATTATTATAATTTAAAATAATTATTATTATTATGTATGACTATGTTTTTAGAATTAAGTTATTAGGATATTTAATTTTTTATAAAGGAGGCTAAAGAACATATATAGAAATTAAAAGTAAAGGTAAAAGTAATATAGTCTCATTTTCAACTTAAAGGGACATATTTTACATTGTGTGACATAATATATTTTATATAGTGTATTGAATTATAAATATAATTTACAAATGTTGATATCTTCCATTTAATTATATTTTAATTTCCTTGTCATGATCTTCATCTAAAAATCATTTGATTTTTAAATTTCCAACTCTATAAGTGTTTCAACAACTCAATTCGGATTAATTTGGTCATATTATTTCTTATTTTCATATATTCATATTATGTTCATTAGTCCTATAATTAACCTATTTTATATGGTATTTTATTTTTTTGATGAATAAATTTCTTCTCATTATCAAGAACTTTTTCTTTGATATAATTTTATTTTTCAAAAATAAAAGTTTAATGTTCATAAGAATAAATCTAATTCATAATAATTATTTTTTTCTTTGTTCATATTTTTATTCTTACCAATTTTATTCTCTCAATTTGGAAATGATAGTATTAATTACTTTTTTATTCTCATAAATCTCTATACCTTTTTTCAAAAGTAAAAACTTAATTCTCCTTTAATGATGTTGGTTTTCAAACAAAGGTGATTAGAAATAGTTGAATGTGTTTTACATCATCTTTAAATCAAATGTTTTATCTTTCTCCATGATTTTTTTTGATAATCATTATATATTTTTAAGGATATCTTATTTTATTTTATTTTTTAAATGTAAATGTTTTAAATGTTTTCAATTTAACCTTTTTAAAAATAATATTTTAAAGTGACCTATAAATTTTTCTTTTAATGAAAATGTTAAAAATGTTTTATAAAAATTGTTTTTATGTTTTTATACCATGTCAACACATTATTTTCATGTGTATGTCAGTTTAATTGAAAATTTCCCTCTATTTTGTCATGGTTTATAAAAAAACTACTTTTCCCCTATTTTTATAAAATAATTTTATAATCATGATTTCAAATGTTCTATGAAATTTCATATTACCAATGTTTATTATATAAAACTAATAAAAAATATTATTTATCTAATTCATTATCCATTGATAAATATTATGATTGATTCAATAATGTTTTAGAAATATTACAATTCACATTGTTTATATCTATGAATTATATAATTCTATTTTCTATGAAAGATATGTATCCCTTTGAAAAATTCTATTTTTATCCAATATTTTTATACTTTATTTCATGTACTAATTTAAAGAAACCCATTCTTATACAATGGGTTCATTAAGATATATTTATATTTAATTTTACATGGAACACAAATTTATGGATGCTGACATGTTGGTTCCAATACCACCCTCAAATGCATTGGTTTAGGCTTATATTTGGTGATATAGTAAGACATAGAAATATTAAGTTTGTTTAAATAGGAGTGGGAATAATGGTTTTGTGGACATTTTCAAGCATGAACATAATGAGTCTGTTCACATATGGATGAGAAGAATGTGTTTTCTCACAAATTTCTTCTTATAATTATGGTTGTTCCATATTTTCTAATTGTTTTCTATGATATTTTATACTTTTAATCTTACTATTTTCCAATGATATGCTCTCATGTCTCATGTTTATTGACTCACACTTTTAATTCATGTATTATTTTCTATCAATATTTATGCAATAATTAATGAAAAAATATTTGTTATGTATGATTTTATTATGCATCATTATTATACCCATATTGACATATTTTGATCACAAATGATATTTGATTCATATCGCATATGTTTATCCTTACAGAGAATCAAAGTCTACCCCTTTTTTATATTTCTATATCCATTGGTTTTGAGAAAATGTAATATATATGATGTTTCAAGAAGTTTATATTATGGGAATAATTTTAGTGATATATTGACGAATCAATTTGGATTAATTATTTTCATATATATTGGAAAATATGTCTAGTTAATACAAAGAAAATGGGTTTTTTATGATAAATTTTCTCTTAATTATATCTAAACATAAACCTAAAAGTTTTTGGGAATAGGAGGTAAAGAAATTTTTTCCTCACGTCATGCAATCAAAAGACGGTTAGGTGCGACCATAATAGAAAAAACGTTTTAAATAACTTCTCCCATATTAGGAACACATATCTATGTATTCCCTATAGTGATAAGATATACCTTATGATTTGATGACATGGTTATCAGTTGAGCCCTGTTTTCCATCGTTGATGAAAATATGGTAGTAGAATCCATTTTTTGAATATGGTCAATGGTTATCCCTAGGTTACCTTTTATCATTATAATTATTCTAATTTTGGAAGTTATATGTTACCTTTAACCAATCCCATTTTCCTTAATTGGTGTCTCATCAACCTTGATGTTACCATATTAAAAAGTTTGGTACATTGGAAAATTAGATGAATCCTAAGGATTCTTGTATAATCAGTCTCCAAATTTTCTTGGTTCTCTCAGTAGTAGATACATACCCTAAATGATTTTAATTCATCTCATAGACATATTTATGGGGAATATGTAGTCATATATTTCCCCATATATCTTACAGTATACTAGAAACATGTGGGATTTGTGAATTTGGACTGTTTTCTACATTATCAAAATTGAAATCACTCGTTTTTCATTATCATTGAATGATGTTAAACAAACTGTTCAATGAATTTGTCTTCTGATTTTAATCTACATAGTTCTAAATTTATCACCTAAATTAAAATTTAATGATACATTATTCTTCACCTATGAGGAAAACCCCAAATCTTGTGTTCGTATCCAACCACGTCATTTTCCATAACTATTTATGGTTTGATTACCACTCTATGGGATATGAAGTAACATCAACACACCTAGTACGAGACCTATAAAAACATTCAATATCATTCAATCACAGTGGTTTGGCTTTAGATATTGTCATGTTAATCACATTAATTCTCTAGTTTATAGGATATGCCCCTTCCTAAATGTAAGATCCATATATACAAAAATTAATTAATTAGTTATTAATAAGTAATATGGCCAAGACTTCATTCCAATAAGGTCTTGTTTTCAACGAAACCATTTCCTTTTCTCCTATGTTTGATCCATATCTATGTAGAGAGTCACTGGTATATGCATCATAAACATAAACTATGTTCACTCATCTCAAGATTCTCCACCTTGGTGTTTGGGATACCAATTCCCATAATATTTTTATTACACTCTGTTGTGAGGAAGATTTCCTAAACCCATGATCCTTTTTAAAAAATATTAAAATGAACACCAATGGTCCATTATACCAGACCATAAATTCTTAGTCCCATTTCTGTCAAAGATGTATGACCCTAAACTTTTGTAATTCCCCTAATGTAATAAAGAAAACCTTAAAATGTGTGTACCAACCCTTATGATGGTTTAAATGAAACATTGGTTATAAAAAAAAAGAAAATATCATATTTTCCCTTATTTCTCTCTAGGATATATTTACTCATGGTCCTATTTAGCTAACTATAAAAGGAACCACCCCATGTTCTTATTTTTACAGGCCTAAAAGGAACACTTCAATAGTCCAATATATATACGTAAAAATTATCAAATTTTCATCCAAATATAAGAGGCCATAAACTATGAATCTTTGAGATATCCCCTGATATCTTCCTTATAGCATGACTAAACAATGTTATCATGTATCTCACTTGGTTGGAATATGTGTTTCTCCTTTGGCCATCATGGTTTCCACATGTTTGGTATGCCATGTGAATGTGCCTAAAACATTATGGTACAACCTTACGTGTGATTGGAATATTATGGAGTATATTTCTACCCCATAATTACACATTTTCCCCCTTTATTTATATTAATATCATTTTTATTTAAAAAAAGGATCACCTATGGTGAAAAAACAATTTATCAATGGCCTACCTCTGGTTTAGGGTATATACCTTGAAGAATACATTTTCGTCATCTATGAATGGAATCCCATAAAATGATGAAATATAATTCCCTAGTCTAGTCTTGTTTATAATGAACACGTCACAAAGGAGATATCTTCAATATTATGATAGTGTAACTATTATTTTGGATGCTCTCAGTGGTGATCCCCAACTTATGTACCTTTTCTTTTAATCAATATAGGATATCAAGGTCATAATTTATTTATTTAAAAATTCGATTTTCATAAATAGAAATCTAACACCCTTGATATTGTTTCCTAATATATCCTATATATTTCCATGTCAATCAAACTAATTGAATAAAAACAATATGGGTCTCACAACATTATGAGTTTTCTTAGTGATTGATTTAATGTTATAATCCTAACATATCTCTATATATATAACACTCACATATAATTGAATAATATTCTATTTGTCTACGATTTCTCATATTGATCATGATTCATGTGCTATTTTTTAGAATGTTTTTTAATTTATTATTTTGAAATAAACTTTTAAATATACGGAATTCAAAAAGTTAATGGTTTTATTTTGTGGTGAAATAATGAAAAGGGTCATCCACATGTAAGAGGCTCTACCTTATTATAAGAAAATTATCCCTATAGTTCTACGAGACCAATATACTTCCTTTGATCATCTAATCTTTATTGTGAGGACTAAATGATTCCTCATAGAATATCTAACGCTATCAATTATTCTAATTATTAAGGAATCATTTCATCAATTTGTATATCAATCCTACCCTTATCCACCTTGTACACATTAAATTGAAATTATACATATGATGACTTGACCCATGCAATCACTATTTAAGCCTCCATGGGGAAAATGGTATCTTCCCTTGAAAATAGGACACCACAACGTTTGTTTTTATAATACTATATCCATGTAAAATATTATCTAACCATCCTAAGAGTTGTTTAACACTTGAATATGGAATCATGCATGGATAAATAAAATAGTTTACACTCCATATGAACTTTTTAACCCATTACGTCTCAATACAATGTGTGGATAATGTGATTGTCAACACCATTTGTCCACAGGATCACCAACCCATGAAAAATTGATCCCATCTAACCCACTAACATACACAATGTTGTCAAATTGATGAAGTTTTAGATTATCCTCCATGATCTATGTTAAGTCACATAGTTCTCATTAGAATTGTCTAATATTGAGTCATCCATCTCTTATATGGTGGGATCATACACTAGAAATCCTCGTTCTCTCTGAAAACTAGATTAAACTCTAGGAGGGTCTCTAAGGAGATATTTTTCATGTCAAGGGAAAGATTTTGATCATTATCCACTCCTCCCTAGTTTGAATCTATACTATTTCTTCTTATATAGACTATGGGTTTTCCAACCCCTTGACTACCTCTTTCTATATGAAAAGTAACTCCTCTAGGACCAAGTCATCTTCCCCTTTAGTAGTTTTCACCCTTGAATATGGATCTATCATTGATGTAGGGATAAATGAACCATTAATGGAAGATAGTTCTTCAAGAAATAACCCCACCCCACTAACCACTAAGAATTTATAGAAGTAACAAGGACCATTAGTGTTCCTGGATACTACTCACTTGAAACAACCCCATAATTATAAACTTTGAATAACAATTGAATGTTGATTCATCTTATGGAAATATAAAAGCACTAAAAATATGATGGAATTGAAATCTAATATTACCTAAAGTCCTTGTACATTTTACCTATTTTTATGGAATCATCTCTCTAAGAATATATTCCACGTTTTTACTATTAATTCAAGTAGAATGAGTCTCGATGCACTATAGGAAAGGACTACCATTAGATACCCTCTTACATAGGTAGGTACCCCATCACAAACAGAAATTACCATTAGTGCTGAGTCCATTGATCTAGTAAAAAAACAAAAAAATTACCACAACATACTAAACATGAATTCATGAGAAAAGGAAACAAAAAAGGGAGGGTTGTTTTTTAACATCAGGATTCTAAGATCTATGGATGATCAATATCCTTTTATGTGATTCCCCATTGATATATGGTGTTTCACCTAGTAATTATTGGATGTGTTCTCCGATATATAACAAGGATGGACAATGATTTGGGGGATTATATCCATGATTGTTCCACCACTACTTATATGGGTTACTCTTAAAGAGATTAAAATCCCCCACTAATCACCTATGGAGGAATAATCCTAACCCTTGATGGTTATTTAATAGATATGTTAATGAAAAATATTGATGCTTAGAGATTAAATATGTATCTGAACCTACATGATTAAGGGTTACCTCTCTTGGAGTGCATTTAGTTGAGCTATCCATAGTCACGATCTCCCTAATCTCATGAGAGAACATGATCGATTATATTTTCTTCCATAGGAATCTTTATCAGCAGACTCCCATGAATCCTCTCTTTGAATGACCACATCCAAATACAACAACTAAAGATCCATATATCCATCGGTTGGTGCCTCTCCAGGTCATCCCTAAATTATGAAATGTACCTAATTGACATAGGGTCTATCCAAATTATTATATATACTCTATGGTAGAGATATAGTTGAACCCATCCTTCATCTTGACCATAACTTGAAGTCAGGCGAGCCTAATGAATGAAATATTTACTCTATTTTTTTGATCTTCTACCGTAATATATCCACTAAAAGGGTAACCAATAACTCATCCCACTCTTCCTAAATCTATATAACGATTGATTCCTCCAGAATATCTATCAGATAACACAAATGACTCCTAGAAACAATGAAAAATCCAGTTATAGTATCCATAGATCCTTAAAATTGTTCTATATCCTTTTACTTGTTATTCATTCTCCTCTATGAATGTGAACATCAGAACCCCTAAGCTGATGGTGAGTAAGAGACATTTGGGATTCCATAATAGCCACCTCTACCATCAGGGCGACTCTCCTCCCAAATTGGAAATCACCAATGACAGTGGCCCACCTTCTATCCTTATACCCTTCAACTAACATTAATTATCCCACCTGGGAAACCAATTTCCACAACACCACCCCAAGGAATATTTCCACCAATCTTTGTGTAAACTCTTGGAGTATGCTGATCAATGAATCAATTATGAACAAAATTTTTATGTCGCTATTTATTTAATTGGAACACATAATCCAATGGTAATGTATAATCAGGTGATTCCTATCTAATATAGCCATGGTTTATATTTTTAGTGTCAAGAGTGGGATGTAACAGATATTTTGGGTGAAACATTTTGAGGAGTATGGATCAAAATATGTGTTTTCATAGATCCATGAAACAACACACTACCCAAAAAATAATGGATATGTGACATATTTTCAATATTTTTCTATTTATCATTGAAAATATTTTTAGTTTTTGTATCTAATGAACAAAAAATTAATTTTTAGGGTGCTAATCATGGAAGCTAGTTTTTTTTCATTATGTGACTTTGTTTATACCTAATAATATTGACGATGGATTTATTGAATGTAGTCCATGGTCAAGAGGATGGGTTTAGAAACTCATGCCCAAAAAATATATGTTGGCTTATATATATATGAATTCAATGATAATATATTGTTACATGTGAATTTCACTTGTTAATATACCCAAGTAGATTATACAACCTTTATAGAACTTAAAAAAATATTAATATTGATCTTAGATGCCAATGTTTCTACCTTAGATAAGGTTCTTATTCAAACTACCTTGTGTGAATCTCAGATCATCAATATCCATTTACTAGGGAATGTTTCCAAACATCCTATTAACATGACCTTATTTAGTAATTCCAACATATTGTATCCCCACTAATCAAACTGACCTAAAAAAGGAGTTAGTAAAACCTTTACTTTTTGGCATTACTTCACCCCTGAGAATTTATTTGTCTACCCTAACATAGAAAACTTGAATTAAATAAAAAAAATCAAGATATTCAATGAATGAAATGTTTGGATGTAGAGTTGGGTGATATTTCCATAACCCTATCAAACCGACCAACAGTCCTTAATAGGAATTGATGTCTACTCTACATTCCGACATGACCTATCTACTTAGATGATTTATTTCACATAAACCTAATAATGGGAATCCTTTAAATATGGTATAGATCCCACAATATAATCAAAACCTTTTCATAATGAATATTGAACGTGATTAAATTTTTCAATCACCAGCTCATAAAATGTAGAATTATTTTCTTATGACAATGCACAAGGAATTGGGAAGTCCAGAACACTTCATATAATCTTACTTCTAGTTTCTCGTCCACAATTTCCTCCCACATATAGTAATCCCAAAATACAGAAGCATAATCATTAGTGAGAATTCTCCTTGACCGTAGGTATCACTCACTTAATCACCCATAACAATTGTTTATAATTCATTATTTAATAATTATTGAGAAATTAAATGGGAACACCTTAATATTTTCAATATACCAAATAACTAATAAGGTTTAGTTCCCTAGGGAAACAATTTATTTATTTTTGTATCCCTTCATAGTGTAACCGATAATGGAAATACTCCACTAGTGGAGTTATTTTGATCTCATGAACCAATTCCCCAGAGATTCATGATTATCATTTAGAAAATAAACATCATCACACAAGTCGAATCCATAAAATATAATATGTTGATTAGAAGATATTCCCTACTCCCATTGGTCTATATATTGAATATTATTATAATACTATATGATACAGTTATATATAAGGATATTTATAGGTGATAAACTATTTACATCATATTTGTAGAGGTAAATGTGACTACAGATGTAACCATTTATTTTATGTTTCAGATATAATCTAATTCTATTTAATATTACTACACCAAATTTTATAGGACATCCCTTATTTCATGAAATGTACAAGATGTAAAAGTGGGGTGAAAGTATAAACATAAACTAAAATGGGGATGTTGAATGATATTTTTTATTCTTTGAACTAAAATTCATTTAAAAACAACATCACCCCATTTCTGGGATGAACCTATAGAAGTCAAAGATTCATGATCTTACCTCATAAAACTCCATCTTTAATGAATTCATGTAACCAAGTTCCCCCCATAGATTCCCATAAGCAAGAATCATGCGTGATATACCATATATAGGTACAAAAAATATTATATTATGTTTCATATAATTTTAATCAACTTTCACGAATATATAATAAAATTTCGAAAATAGAAAAATCGATCACACAACTCAATGTTTCACACGACACCAACACTTATATAAAAACCTACCATGGATATCCTTGATATATACTTATGCTAGAGCCCAATGATCATGTAACATTATAAATTCATGAAACTACAAATTTATGTGAACCTACCATTGGGGACCACAATTTGAAACCTCCTTCACCCCACAAGACACTATAGAGGTTGAGTGATTGTGGGCCAGACATTCATTTGAGCAAGGATTTCAGTTATAAATTCCATAGACCCAATTAGTTTAATGGAACCTTGTACACTATTCTACTATGAAAATTATATATTAATAAATACCATTGCTTATTTATTCAAATAATAGTAATTCTCTTGTCAAATTTTCACAAGTACTAAGAAGATAGGAAACAATGTCCATAAGACACACTCTTAAAAGGTTTAATCCCCAATTGTGGAACCATTTGGAGAAATTGACATAGTTCACCAAAGGTTCCATTCTATCCCTTGGGAAACATAGTGAGTAATCCTCACTTAATAAATTAGTGTTAAACTTCTCAACACAAGATCCTACTTAGTGAAATAAATTATATTTCCATTGATTTTCTTAATATAATATATTAATTTTAAACCCAAACCTATGTGATGAATATTAGATTCCATGCATGATGTACCTTGGATACCTCATATAATGAGAATGGGAATATATATCTAACAACTATGATATGATTTCTGACATCTTTTTAGAATCCAAGACCATAAACTCAAAACCATCCTATGTTTTTAATTTTTTTCATAAATAAAGTATCTTTATCACATTATGTTAATCTTCTCAGTATTTTCCTATCACAAATCCTTAAAATTTGAACCTCAATCTATGTCGGTTTTGATCCCTACCCTTAAATAGGGTATGTAGGAATAATATTTGAGATTTAACCCCAAAATTTTAATAGTTACACCTTCTACTCTAGAGATAGTATATTCGAAGCCTGATCACCATTCTTGAGTATACCAAACCTATCACCCAACCATCCATAAAATCCCTACTAGAAATTGGAATTATCCCAAGATATTAATTTGTTCTAAGACTAGTATATAAAATTTGTACTTGGGAATCATACCAACTATACATTAAACCTATTACTAAACTATACATGATGAGACTATATGGTACATTACCCATTATAATTTCAATCATGAGTGTTACCATAGTTTGATATCTTATTTTTGGAATCGTATGCGAGGAGTGTATATCAGATGATTCTTCAAAATAATTTAAACCTATGTCCCACCTATATGTGATGAGAATATGTGGTACCATATCCATGAAACTCTAAAAATTTGACCTTATCAAACATGGGTTTTTATTTTCACAGTTGGATCTAGTTTGTTTTTGGGTCTCCATTTTTCCCTCTGAAACTGGGTGTGACGGGTCGATGTTTTTGAGTAAATTTTTTATTTAATTTTATTATATATTTTCCCCATGGTTTTCATTGTGTTGTTGGGAAAAAATAGTATATTTGGATGATACAACATCTGGCGCATGGTTGGAACATGGTTAGGGGAAATTGTGCACCCCTACCAGGGTAAGAATGTGACAGGTGGTGGTTTTGGGTAGAGTCTATTAAAAAAATTCTCCATGGTATGATAGGCCATGTGGTATTACCACAAAGTAAGTGTATCTTGGATAGTTTGGGGCACATGGTTGCACGATTTTGAAAAATGTGATGGAGAACCATGAATTATGTCAAGGCCATTAAAATTTTTAAAATACCCTTTTTATCCTTTAAGAATTTATCCATAATCCCACCCTTGATTGACCCATTCGGCCTCCCCATCCCTAGGTGAATCCCTATCCTCCTATTAGCTCCCTTGGGTTCCCTTCCTTTAGTTGATTTAGTGGATTTTCTCTAAGACTCAACAAGTATGTGGCCTTTATTTTTTTCCTCTTCTCCAGGGTTTCTCTCTTTCTTTGTGGTTTCTTATTTACTGTTGGTCGGGTTTCAATTTTGGGGTTAGATCTTGTTAATTATAGTTCAGTCTTGATGTTTTTTGATCAATATTTTTTTAGGTTCTTTTGGTGGTACACTTTTGATTTGGAACTAATTTCAAAATGTTTTTACACTTTAGGTATATGGTTTCAGGCATTAAGAAATATTAGATTATTTAATCTTTATCGTTTGATTTCATAAATATGTTATATGGTTTAATTATGTGGTGAAAAATGTATTTTATAAGTGGTTTAACATGCTCATGTGATAAAAATTTGTTTTTATAAATAAATGGTTATGTTTTTTGTATCTTGAAATATAATGTTTATTAAAAGGTTATTTATGCCTTGTGTGGATGGTTTGAAGGGTTTTTTCTAAAGTCACTAGAGGTTAAAATGTTTTTAAAAGTGTTTTTTAAATATAATTGGTTTTATAGAAAGATGTATTCCTTATGTTCACTTTTAATTTTACTTTTTAATGTTTATAAGATTGTTTTAATGTGAAGTTGATTTTTTATATTTGAAATGGAATTGGCCCCTGATAATGGTCAAATTGATTGCGTGAATTTCTTGTAATGATTTTATGGGTTTTTAGGAATTGTCCTAGTATTGAAAAAATGAGCTTGAAAATGGTTTTGGTGTGTATAAAATAGAATGTGGTTTCGTTCATGGAAAATAGTGATTCAAATGTATTTATATAATAATTGGTATGTGTGTGTGAAAATGGTGTTTTGGAAGAAATGTGAAATAAAAATTTGAGCACAAGGGAATCCTGGGAATCTAGGTGGGATGACTAGTTCTAGTATGCTAGTGATTCAAAAGTAGAATGTCTCGGTTTCACATATCTGAATTGATGATTGAACACTAAGTATATATTAATGGTTATTAGAGACCACTATGCTATTGGGGTGTCCTCTACTAATAGCTTGTGCATGATAAAGCTGATGGTGGTGGTTACTATAAAACCATTCACCAAGGTTTGAGATTCCAATGTCTCAGTCCACCAAGAATACCCCTAGGGATTTACCCATGGTTTTCTCTTGAGACTTATATTATAAGGTTATATCAATTGAAATATGGTGAAAATTTTGTGAATATCATTTTCAAATAATGTTTATTTTATAAAAAAGTTCCCTTTCAAATGTTACCTTTTAAATTGTTGTGGTAAAAATGGGTTTTCATTAAAATGATTTCTTGGAAATGTTTCAAATTATCTTACAAAAATGGTTGTGTTAAATTGTTTTTTGATGTTATTGATTGGAATATTTTTTTTGGGTACGGTCCTACTAGGATTTGGGTCACACCCTACACACACATTTGGGTGTATGTAGACTTTCTTTACATAACTCATGTAAAGGAAAGATGAGGTATGGAGATGTTGGTTGTTTGGATTACTAGTATTATGTAGGTGATAGGTATTGTTAGTGGTAGATTTATAGTGATAAGCATAAGGTTCAATATAGGTTTTTGGGATTTTTTTCTTTCAATCCATTTTAGTATTTCAGTTTATAGTTAAAATTTAAAAACACTGAATCTGGAATTTTTGAATCTTGTTTTTTTTATGGTCATTAAGGCATGTTTTTTTATTTTAGTTGGTTATTTGTGCCTATAGAAATGGGTAATATAGATCTCAATGAATGTAATTGAAACCTAGGAACTATTTTGTAGTATTTTGGGATTGTAAACTCCCATTGGTCCATTCCAAAAACTATGTTGTGAGTCGGGTCTGAAGGAATTTCAACTGGGTTCATGAAAAAATGGTATTTGAGTAGGTCATGCTCTTTTTGGGTCATGTTATTTTTGGAAGAGTTTGGGTAAACCAACACTTGGATTGTGTGGTATTGATATTTTGATTATTATTAGGGTTCCACGCTAGCACACCTCATGAAGAGACTCATGTTTCCATGCGAATCCCAATTTCTTTGGGATCTTGTGGGCTGTTTGTGTTTGGAAATAAAAATATAGTTGGATTAATAGTTTTTGTGATCTCATAGGGACTTGAATTCCATGTGTAGCTAGGTAAATAGTCTTAGTTTACTCTGCATTATTGTAGTGTTATTGGTATATGGACTTTAACAATATGGTTAAGTCACCTACGATCACTTGTTTCATCTTGTAATTTTTCTCGTGTATTTATAGGTTCTGAATTTTTTTTGAAGTTATTTTTTTTGGAATTGTGGAAACTTGATTTTAAAGTGGAATTTATTTCCAAAGAAGATTGAAATTTTATTTTTGAAATCATTTTATTGATGATTTATAAAATCATATTTTATAAAATGATCTTTGAATAAGTAGAGAAAAAGTCCCTTGATATTTGGATTTTCTTATTAAAAAATCATGGCTATAGATTTTGAATGTTTGGGAAATATTAAATATTTCTAGATGGGTGGTAGAGATTTGTTTAAAATGAGTTAAATTAGCTACCAAAATATTTCTGAATGATATTAAATGGAATTTTTGGATATAATCCATGGTAATTTAATTTTAGAAAAGATGAAATGTTTTGGATTGAGTTGTGGAACCTGAAAATGGTTTTCGATTTGGTAGCTAAGTGAACACCTAAAAACGTTTTCTGAAATTTTGAAATGGGAATTAAAATTTATAAGATGAAAGTATGGGTTTAATGTTATGTTTTGGAAATTGTATCATATTTTTTTAACCATTGGTATTTCCATGAGTGACAACATGTGTAGGATCTATGTTGAAAAGTGAAAGGGTTCCCGGTTTTTCATGAGAATATGCTTGTGTGAGTCTCTATATAATACCTTTTGTGAATGTGCATCCAATAAGTTTAATTTCTGTTTTCAAAAGTGATTTTTAGAGAAAATTTAATTTACTGATAACTATTGGTTGTATTTTTTGTCTCCTTATGTTTAGGGAATGTTTCATGCGAGGTGGTTTGATTTTGAGAACCCATTTGTTTAAATGGAGTTTCAAGTTAGAGGTAATATCGATGAGTCAATTTTGAAATAATAGAAGTGGGTTCATTAGAGAAAATAGTTCTGGGAAGCCTTTGGGTTAGTACAACTATCATGTTTGGTGTATGGTTATGGTGAACTCTGGTTGATGGATCATTCTTGATGAAGTCCTTTATCTCCTCATAGAAAAGTGCACGCCCCTATAATGTTTTGATGGACATTGTGGGGCTGCTATGAGTGGTTTAACATTAGTAGAACCCATATTTGATAAACCTATGGAATTTATTCTTGAGTTTTAGAAGTAAAATCCTTAGGTATTTTGTGATCATGTGAATCCTCTTGAAGAGGTAGAGTTCACATTGATAGTTTAATGATAATTTAGATTCATTAAGTTTTCTGAGTCGTTAAATGTGAGTTTTTCCACCTTTATACTTGAAGGTCCTTCCCGAAAGTGGTGAAGGTATTTTTAGTTAGGTGATTGGAAATAATCCTGAGGATTTTGGTGATGGAAACTATCTAAAAAGGCCTTTGAATATTTCATTGTATTCATTTAATCATGGGATCAAGCTATACCACCAACATAAAAATTCATGTCATAAGAAGCCTTCATGCCCATTTACTTAAAAATTGTGTTGTTTGGGGCTTAGTTTAAGGTACCTTGACTAGTAATTTTACTTTATTTATAATGTTAATGTTTGGTTATGTTTTTTGGTGTTTCATTTTTCATTTTAAAAGGTTATATTTGGGTCATAACTCTTTTAAGAATTTATATTTTAAAAGAGGTGTTTTTTTCTATTGGGAATCTCAATTTTTCCATTTTAAATAGAGACATCTTCAGTGTTTTGTGGTTTCTTTACATTCTTAATTTGAGGTGAAAGTGGGTAATGTATGACTATTTCAAGATCCATGTATTGATTAAAGAATCACATTGAGGTGATATAAGTTCTATAGTGTTTTTTTCTCCTTTGGTTTTTCATAGAGTGATGTGTGGTCACTCATACAACTAAGGAAAGTGTTCTAGCTTTATATCTTCAATGCTCGACTGTGAGGTAAGAGATACTTCAAACATCAGGTCTTTATCCATATGACATAGAGTTATGCTGGCACATAGTCAGGTATCACATGGGGTGTGAGGGACCTTGTTCCGGCTTGGTCTCTAGTGTTGGATGCAGACAATTCAAGATTATCAACTGTAACTTATTTATTTTGAAAAGGTCCCATTTTTTGGAATATGGAATGAAGTACCCATTATTCATTATGACCCATGTTGGTGGAAGAGTTACACATTAGTTATAATTAGGCTTGTCCATCATGTATCCTTACACTTCAATTTTTTATTCTTTTTAGAAGAAAAACTCTGTTTGGATGTCCATGTGTGGTTTTCCTTATAAATCAATTTCGATTTTGGCTCTACTCATCAAGAAGAGGTCATATCCCAGGGTAATGATGAATTCCATATTATTTTCTATTTGGTTTGGAGTGTATTTTGTTAGGGCCATTGTGGTGAGGATTTTTTGTGTACATAAAGTTCAGAAGTTGACCCATAGTGGGATCTTGAATTATATTGTGATATTTGGTTAAGATGGACGGTTATTCTACTAAGGATACCCACCATGGGTCTCAATAGAATTAATTATAGAGTAAATTGATTCTAGATTGTATCAAAAGTGTGGGGAGTCCATTTGGGCCTCCCCATGTTGGTAATGTGGTTTAGTATCTCATGTATATTGACATTAAAGAGTTTCGTTTAGAAATGTGGGATTCGAGTTTACTTTCAAAGTAAACATGGGGATTTTTTTCTCATTTTTTGTTATTGGGAATATCCTAGCGATGTGAAGTAGTATTAGTTTATGTTTTTGAATCAAGGCTTATTGTGGATATATAAGGGAGGAAATTTTTACGGTGGAGAGAATTTTCACACCTTGTTTTTTATTTTTATCGTAGATTCAGATCATGTTTGGTTCTTTATTTTTCTATTAGTAATAGGGTGTGATGGGTCTATTTTTTTGAGGAATTTTTTTATTTATTCTTGGTCTAGTTTTTTACCCTTGGGGTTTCATTGTGTTTTGAGATAAAAATGGAATATTTGGACCATACAGCTTGTGGAACACAGTTGGCACATAGTTAAGGGAAACTGTGCACCCTCACCCAGGTAACCATTTTCCAGGTGGTGGTTTTGGAAAAAATCTATTACATGGATTAAACATGGTATGTCAGGCCATGTGGGATGACTGTGTGGTAGGAACCTCTTAGATAATGAGAGGTGCACGATTGGCACACAGTTTGGAAAACCATGCTGTAAAACTATGAAAATTGTATACATCATATTAAATTTTAAAATACACTTTGTGTCCACTCAGTATTTCCCCAAATCTAGCCTTTGTCGACCCATAAAGACTCCCCACTACTAGGTTCTACATTGTCTTCCTTTTGGATCCCTTGGGCCCCCTTTGGTGGATTTGGTGTAGTTTCTCCAAGATTCCTCAAGTAAGTTCTCTTTATTCTTATTTTACCACCTTTTCAAGGGTTTCTATCCTTATTATTTAGAATTTTTTATAATCAGTTGGTTAGGTGGTAATTTTAGGACTGAATATTATTATTTAGGGTGCAATATTGATGTTATTGGTTCAATCATTCCTTGTGAGGGTTTTATGGTGGTGCATATGTGGTTTCAAAAAAACATTCCAAAAGTTTCTACACAAGATGTTGGTGGTGATATGAATTATCATTTTTAGATGATTTTAGATTGCTTTTTTTTATTTTATAAATGTGTTCTATGGTTTAATTGTGTGCTGGGAAATGTATTTTAGAAGTGGGTTGACATGATTACATGATAGAAATGGGTTTTTATAAACGAAATTTTTATGTATTTTGTATGTTTCATTGTAATGAGTCTTAAAAGTGATTTTATTACTTTTGTGGAAGGTGTGTAGGGTAATTTTAAAGGAACATGATGTGAAAATGTATTTAAAAGTTATTTTTTAAAAGGAAATGGTATTTTATGGAAATAGTGATTCCTTCTAGGAACTTTAAATTTGACATGGGAATTTTTTAAATGTTTTTAAGATTATTTTAAAGTAAAATTAGTTTGATTATGGATTTGAAAGGGGGATTATTTCATGAAAATAATAATATTGATTATATGAATTTATGGTGATAGTTTTTAGGGGTTTCACGAATTTTTCATGTGGTGAAAAAAATGTTCTTGAAAATAGTTCTGGTGTGTGTAAAATGGAAAGTGGCTTGGTTTATGGAAAATGGATATTTACTATTGAATTTATAATTCTTGGAATGTGTATGTCCGAAGGGGTTGTTGTGTGACATGCGAATTGAGAATTTGAGCACAAGGGAATCCCAAGTATCTTGGTTGGATAAATAGTTTCAGTATACAAGTGATTCAGAAGTGGAATGTCCCAATTTCACCTAGATGGATTGATGATTACAACACTAGATAAATATTAATGATGATTGGAGGCCACTACGCCATTATGGTATCTCCATTTGTGGATCATTCCCATGGAAGTTGAGTGTTGTGGTTACAATACAACCTTTCACTCAGGAATGAGGATATCGTGTCTCACTCACGGTTGATTACTCATCGGGATTTACCAATGGTTCTCTCTTGATATTTATGTGATTTGGTTTAATCTATTAACATACAATGGACATTGATTAATTTAATTCTTAAGGAAATTTTATTTTTGTAATACTTTCCATTTGAAATGTTCCATTAAATGTGTAGTGTTAAAAATGGTTTTTCAATAAAATGTTTTCATTGAAATTTTTCAAAGTATTATATATAAATGAGCATGTTAAATTGTATATTGATGTTATGAACTAAAATAATTTTTATTTTGGGTGGAATCCTACATGGATTTCGATCAAACCCTATAAACAACATTGGGTGTATTTAGACTTTGTTTATATGACACAAGTAAAGAAAGGATGAGGTGTGGAGATGATAGTGGTTTAGGTTTCTAGTTTTAAGAAGGTTTTAGGTATTGGGAGTTGTAGCCTGAGGGTGATTCCAACCATTTTTCATGATGGGTTTTGCGGTGTTTTTTTTCCATCCCTTTATTTATTTTGTGTTTTTGTGAAAATTTTAGAACATTGAATCTCTAAATTTTTGTACTTATTTTGGTTATGGTAATTCAGGAAGGCCTTTCATATTTCAATTTGATATTTTTTCTTATTAAAATGGGTGAAATTTATTCCAAATCATGTTATAGATACCAATGTACTAGCTTCCAGACTGTGGGCATTGAAAATTCCCTTTGTGCCATGCTAAAATTTGGGTTGGGTGTCAGGTTTGTTGGAATTCCATCTTGGTTCATGATAGACCCTCTATTAGATGAAGAGAATATTTGGAATCCACATGATTCATCAGTAACCCAAATTTGAGTGATGAGTCTAAGTCCACATACTTGAAGAACACATGATTCCATATGTGATGAATATAAAAATCCCATGTGAAATGCATCTGGTCTATTTACCATGAAATTAGGTGATTATTTAAATTTATTTAGTCATATGATGAGCATGAAATCCATATATGATTAGAATATAAATCTTATGTGATTATAATATAACCTTTTTTCCACATTAGGTTACATTCCTAATATTATTTTCTTATGTGATTAGAATAGGATGCATCAAGTGATGATACTAAGTAGGCATTGGTGACAAGCCTATGTTTCCGTGCGTGATTACCCCAAGATACCTCATCATTGTAGCACGAATATCTTTTGGTGATGAACCAATAATTCAGTAAGAAATGATCCTACGATGACTTATTTTATGATTAACATTTTCCATATGTGATAAACTCGGTATTCCACAGTTATGGATCCTAACATTACATATGTGTTTAAAATAAAATTCCACCATAGACTGTCCTTCAGAAGATATTTATAGATTACCAACATACATGGAGATGTATAATGATCCCCAAATAATAAATCTCTCTAATAGATGGTGTTCACCATACTAAGGTAGACAGTTATGTGACCAACTAGTGTCCACTCAAAGATGGTACGAGGAACATGATTCACAAATTTTAATTAATTTCAGGGGAGAGACCTAGACTTGTCAATGAACCCTATATATGAATACATAGATATAAGGGCTGATATCCCATTATCCTGTTCAGATTAAGGACACCACAACATAAATCTCAGTGGATATGGCCACCCACATTTGGAAAGTGTGAATGCATGAACATAAGGATCTTGAGAAGTCCAAGGATTCTATCCAACAATGAAGTGGGTATTAGGGGGAATAATTGACAAAAAACCATATTGAGTATTTTTATACTTCCCCACCACGAGGTTCATTCCAAAATGTGTTGTATCATTATAAATGACACACATTTTAGTAGAAACTGTTGTTATGATTATCGATTGTGGTGTTCATGTATGTGTTCACATGACATAGAGAGCATCTATCCAAGTTGTTTTTGGTTGGTATTTACCATTGGATGTTGGGCCTTGTTTTCATTCACCATCAATTGGTATTTTTATAAGTATAATATTTGGATATTCATGTTTTAACATCCATGTTACAATACTATTGGTAATTTACCTAGTATGTGTTATTATATACATATTTGGAGGCGTATAGTTGTTTGTAGGTTTATATGCTAAGGAATCTCATATGTAATTTTTACTCCCTAGTACTTTTCAATAGTGAAAAACTAGGAAATGATAATAATAAATCAATCTCATGTCTTATTAATGTTCATAATTTGTTTTTATAGATTCACATTCAATATAATAATTTCATATAATTTACAATTGAAAATTAAATACTTTTATTCTAACTAAATGATTTTCAATGAATTATATGGTTTAATAAAAAGATAAATTTATAAAACATAGAATGTAAATATAATAAAATGTACTTTTTTAATTAAACAAATAAAAATTATCATGGGGTAAATTTTTGATATTTTTTTAAAAAATAAGTCTTCTTTTGGTGAAACATGAAAAATACAAATTTTTTAAATACTGTCATATTTATGACATTACAAAGAAATAAAAATGATTTTAATGTTTACATAACCTACTTTATAGTCCAAAAAAAATATAATAAGTTAAATAATTCATTTAAAAATGTCATATTGAATTTAGAAACCTTTATTGTACATTTTATTATTTATGTAATGTTTTATTTCTAATAAAAAATGTTTTTTATTTTTTTATATTTATTAATTAATAAAATTGTTATATTAGGTTATGGATTGTTTATAATGTGAAATTAATCTATTTTTTATTCATAAAAAATAGAATTTATAAGTATCAATTATATTTAAGATTTTTGTGAAGATTTAATTTATAAGCATACATTTTTTTTCTAAAAACCTTTTTCATTATAATTTGAAGATTTATATAAAAATTAATTATCCAAATATTTGGAAACATAATCATGTAACATTATTTTCAAATTTGTAACTTTATATTTAATTTTTTTAATGATTTAAATTTCAATTTTTTAATAATGATATGATACAATGGTAAAGAGTTAGTCAACTTGTTGGATGGTTAAATGAAGTAAAAGGGATAAAAATATTAGATAAGGTCCCAAAATAATTTGAACAGTATTATAGGATTATTGTATTTCAACCAACCTTATCTAATTATCTAAATTTCTCTATTGTGTAACAATTTTCATCTTATGATACCTTAATATTATTATAAAACATTAAATATTTTCTGGAGTTACATTCCTGAAACTTATTAATGTAACCCATAACAACTCACTTATCCAAAAACAATTAGCACCTTAGATAAAAAAATATCTACCTAAACCCCTAATTAATTTTCCTTCCCACATCATAGAGGTTCAAATATTCCAAAAAGTAAAATTCCATTAGGCATAGTGAGAGATGCATGGGAAGATACCTAAAGAAGTGGTAATTGTATAACTAGACTCTTCAGTGTTTCATTATTATTAAAAATCCTTAAAATATATTATTACCATATTAATATAATGAAATATATATCATTACTATTCATAAAATTTATTATTATGATATAAAAATCATCTTCTTTCTCCTTTGTTGTCTATTGAATAATTTAAATGTTGCTCACACATATGTACATACTACATCCTAGATGAAGTGATGTATTTCAATGTTCAAAACATGCTCCCATAGATGGCTATAAATATAGAAGTAATGAATATATATATATATATATATATATGTTTTTTTATTATTAAAAAAACATATTTTTTTTAAAATATAAAATATTTTCTAATTTATTTTCCTACAACCCATTGGAAAATGGAAACAACGCTCATGTGTACATCTGGACTGCCGCCTCCATAAAATGAAATATTTAATTTCTCATGAAATCCTTTCATGAATATTTATAAATTTATAATTAATATTTAAAAATAATTTTTATTCAATTATTAATATTATGGTTGTGATAATACCATAAAGCCTTTTACAATAGCCATCTTAGCAAATTCATTTGGGAGACTGTGAACTGAATGTCCTTAAAATGTAAATATTAACATAATAAATTTAATAACTAAATAGAATATAGTAATGAATAAAATTAATGGAATAATAATAAAGTGTAAAAATGAAACACATTTTGACGAATGTAAATAATCCAAATATTTATATTATTTAGTAATGTAAAAAATGTATATGGAGAGTTGAGACTTGAGGTAATCTATTTTCTTATGAAACAATGTTTTAAATTTTTTAAACTCTTTAATTTTAAGATCATTTTTATATTTTTTTAAAGAATTTTAAAAATTATATTGATATGACTTTTAAAGTCATTTTAAGCTAAATTTTACTTTATTTAGATTTATTTACGAAGAATATTTTTAATATGTACTATATGTGTCACTTTTAAATCTCTTTATAAAAGACTGAAAAGATATTTTTTATTGTTAATTTTATGAACAAATTTCCCTTCCATAATGACCATTATTCATTATAATGAATACTATTTATGTTTTCATAGTTTTACATAGTATTTTCAATTCCCATTTTTGGAGAATTTTACCATTTCATAGATTTTTCAAAAGAAAAAATCATTTCATCTTTTTTTATTTTATTTTTAAAATTTATTTTTGTTATGGGTTAAAATGAGTGTTATGATGAAAAATAAAAGGTTCTATATGTTTTTTCAGGTAATGATTATTATAAATTATGTATTATAATAGTTTCTATGATGATACATCTCTTTAAATTATTGAATATTGATTTATTATCTATAGGAATGATGATTAGAATTAACTAATTAATGTTATTTCATTTGAGTGAAATATGAGTGAACATATGCGATGAATATGGATTCCTAAGACACATTCATTGTCTCTCTATTCTTTTTAATAATTTTAATTTTTTAAAGAAAATATTTGGGTTCATATGTGATTATGTTTTACTTGTGAGATCAAAGCATTATTATTTGAAAAGTTAAATATTCTATTGGATTTTATGGTTTTTTCGAAGAGAAAAGTAGTTTCAATTTACATTATATCCCTTAATAGGTTTATTTTATTATCCCACATTTTAGATTATTTCTTACAAGTCTTAAGGATGAATAGGAATATTAATAATTTCAATGGTCTAGTTATAGATAATTATTTAGAACCAAGAAAGTACATCAATGATGAAATAGGAAAGTAAACTCATGAACCTATTTTAATTGAAAATTTATACACCTAGTGAATGTTTTAAATATTTATGTAATGGTTTCCCTAATTATCTAAAACTATAAAACTAAAATATCACGTTAATATAAGAAGGATAAAAATAATTTCTATTAAACTCATTATTTTGGGTTGGTTATGTAATGGTTTTAATAATTGGTATTTAAGACAATGTGTAATGAATATTTTTTAGCACCAGACATAGTTATATTTGCCAATTGAATTATAGTTAGTTTTAGAGAAGTTGTCTTAATAAAGTTAGTGTTTTAGATATTATTCTGAAAATAATATTTATGAATTATGTCTTACTGTTATATTTTCAAGAGATAGTATTTGTGGGTTTTCATGTTTCATTATCTAATTTATGACCATTTTAGAATGTATTTCTATAGTTGTAACTGGGCGAATAACGGTTTAAGGAAACAAGACAAATATATCCAACCAAACCAATAACATGAAATGGTTATATTTGTAATTGAGTAATTATTCTCAATGCTGGATCAATTAACTCTGGGTGTAACATCCCAAGTAAATAAAGAAGAATAAATTTTCTATAATTATTAATAATTGTGAATTAAATATTAATTTTACTTTAAATGGGTTTCTGTGTTCAATGGCATACCCAATACGCAACAATAGGTTTCTTTGAAATCTTTCATTGCACACTAATAATATAATAATATTATTTTAAATGGTAGTTAATTCCATGTAGTTTTATTGACAGGAATGAATAAAACTAACTACACTATGATTATACATGTTTGTTAAATGTCTTTTATATTTATCCAATAAATGTTATAGGCTTAAAATGTGAATGAATCTAACTTTAAGCATAATTTACCTTAAATGGTTTATTTACTCCCTTTTGATGGTGATCCCTCTTTAAATATAGTTATATTGACTTTTATAATTTATATTTGACAAAATTAATTTTTTTTAGAATCGGGACATCAAAATTTACTTTGGGTAATTTTTGGTATTTTCTGATAAAATTCATTTTTTATGAATAGTGAAAAATACTGTATTTTAATTCAAAGGTGAATTTTTAATATAATTTATTTATATGGTTATATTATCTATTTAATTTTTTTAATGTATAATTATATTATTTTTTTACAATTTAATCCAATGTTGGTCATTGGAATTAATTTCACTTTGAAATTGGACACAAACAAGTATCAATATTTTGATTGTTATTGTTTCTTAAAATCAAACAATTAGTTTTTTATAATGAGAATTAATTTTAAAATAATTAATACAACTACTATGTTTTAATTTTATTAAAATAGACATCATTTTATATTTCAGAATATCAAATAGATTATAGGATGAATTTGTTGTATTTTTAGGGAAAACATTAATTTTTGATGAATAGTGAAACCACTAAGTCGTAGAAAAAAAACTGACTTTTTCATTTAAATGAAATTTCACCAATTATTTGGATTGAATTTAAAAAACTCAAAATACATGGTTTTTATGAGTAAGTAAAATGTGGTGCAATAAGATGAATATAATTTTTGGTGAAAAGTATCTTTTGACTTTTGCAGATAAAGGTAAATAGGGCAATTCAAGATAAAAATAATATCATAACAATACAAAAATACCTTAACACTTTTCCTAACCTTATTATTTGAGTCATTTCCGACCATAGACATCCTTTGGTCGATTTTGGGACCCTATGGTGCCTTTTGGGAGTTATAATGACACTTTCGATTAATTAACTTAAAGTAAAGGAAAAAATGATATAAAAAAATATCTTTTTGTAAATTAAAATGTACAAGGGGTTATATAAATTATCTTTTATACTATAAATATTCATTGTAAATATAAAAATATTTACAAAATCATGGTATTTTTTATAATTTTTAGATATCAAATATATTAAGTTATTTATGGCACAATAATTATGTAGTATGTACCTCATTAATAAAATATTTAAATAAATATGATTATAAATATTAAAAAAATATCCAAAACCTATCCAATTTTTATTGGTTGATTTTATTTAGATCATTAATCATCCTATATTTTACTTTAATAAGTTTTGGACCTTTATAAACTGAATATCATTATATCATAAAATAATATTTTCACACTTTCCTAAAGAGACCCTCCTCCCCCTTATAAAAAGACCTCACTTATAATTCTTTCCTCACTCCTCTCAAGCCACTTGGCTCATCCAAACCCTAACCAAATAATCTCTCAATATCCGTCTCCTCTTCCTAGAAGCCTTACCTTAGGAATAAGGAATTTCAAGAAGTCCTTTTGTTTCAAACCAAAGAGAGTTACCCAAATTAAAGGTAACAATTTATCTTAAATTCATTTCTTTTATTTTACTTCTCCAACCACTAAAATATATATATTTATTTATTTTATAAAAAAACAGTATAATAAATTTACTAGGATGTTGTTATGAGAAGGATTCAAACTATACTTACACACACTTCTATATAATGGGTGAAGAACACAATGTTTTTTGAATGGAAAACTAACGTGTGACAAAACGATGATTGTTCAATTATCTACTACCGCCTCTCATGGTGGAAATGAAGATGAAACTGTATTTATATATCATATATTTTATATGTATGTTTTATTTATGCTTCTGTATTTTCCTTTTATATCATACCTTTATGGTTTCCATTAGGAGTAAACACGATAAATTAATTTGAGGAAGTGCGGACTACGACCCCCTCAAAGTGATATGACTCATTAATGCTATATGTGGGATGTATAAATGATGGAGTTAAAGATATTATATATGATATAATAATTAAATTATAATATAACTATTTATCAATATGCTTTCATCCCATTAAAATATGAAATAGTAATGAAAGTAGTGTTCATGCGTATGTACTACTTACCGTCTCCCTGAACGGTGAATTTCATTTCTTACCTCCAAATATTATGTACAATTATAAATAAAAGTATATACTGGATATATAAGTTATATATGATATCTAAATCATGAATATAATTCTGGATATAATGAAGGTTTGACCATGTGAACAACTTGTAATTATAAGAAGTCTATTTTTGACTCAAGTACCAAATATCGACAAAATGAACGTTATTAACTTAAATGAATACATATTGTTTATAACATTGTAATAAGTGATACAAAAGGAAAAATAAACTTTAAAAATGTTCTTAAGCTAGTAGAAATTAACTTTAGTTTATTATTCAAGATATTAAAGAACGGACGATTCAATTCGGACATGAGGTAAGAGACTTTGTCTCAATTTCCATTTAGTGAGGCATATTTTCTCTTAATACACAATATTATTTTATTCATAGTATAAAAACATTTTAATTTAAATTTAACTCAAAGTGAATCTTTTTCTGTAAATTTATTTACTAAACGACAAAAAAAGAAGAAACAAAAACCCTTTCTGCTGCTGTGAGTATTATTTGATATTTGGCTTCCATAACAAGCCGTAATGTTTTTAAAAGGAAAATAAATACCACAAACAATTTTTAATATATTGGTATTGAAAATGGTTTTGATAATGGATTTTTTATGTCATTATACATAAATGATATATTGTGATTGAAATGAGGAAATTTTATCTCTCATTTATGTTTGTTTTATGTGTTGTTTTATGAATATGTTATGGTTCCTGAGAATTGTTACATATACAGGTGGTTCCGTGATAAAGATTGGGCGGGTGAGCCTGAGATAGCACTCCAATACATTGGTTAACGTGACAGAGGTAAGCCTGAATGTTTCTCCTAAGATATTTAGGGAATATATTGTGATGGGTATTCAAAATATTACTCCCTACGTAGTTGTGATAGCTATAACGTAAGTATGATATGAATTCCACAAGTTTCCTTTATGATTTATGTTTTCTATGTGTTATTAATAAATCTTATGATTTCATGAGATTTGTTAAAGTGCTTAGGTTATGTATGCAATGATGAACTAATGTTTTATTTCTTTGTTTTATAACCCTTACAGAGCTTTTTATACTCATCCCATGTTTTGTAATGTTTCTCACATGACCTAAAGATGAATATGGTGAAGGATGAGATCAAAGAAAAGTTATTCTATCTAAAACATGGGACTAGAGAAGACTCTTTTTTTCAAGAGTTTTTATTTTATGAAAAAAGTTAAACTTAGTAGATGTGTATACCATGTAATATTTTTGAGATGTAATGTAATAGTTATGGCCTAATTCTCTAAAACTCTAAACCTAAAAATATTTTGAAATTGAATTATTCATTTAATTCAAGATTAAGTAATGTTTAAGGTTGGGTGGTTATACTGGGTATTAATGTCCAAACCCATGAATCATAGAGATTTAATTCTCCATAGAATAAAATTTCAATAGTAAATAATTTCACGAAAATAACCTCTATATTTTTATAGAACCTAAAAATTAATTGTATCTGAATGATTTAAAAATTATTTAGAGAATCTATTTTATGTTTTTGGTTTTTTGAAGCACTAAAAAAACTTTTGGTTAATCATTTTGAAAGAGAAGATGACCAGTGGTTTTATTTAATTAAAAATACTAAGAATAATGATGAAAATTATACCATGAAATGGATAGCATTAAAATATATTTCCCTAAAATTAGTTTCCAATATTTATTTGACATATAAATGGTAGAAATTTTCTAAATTTTATAAAAAATATATAATAATTTATTTCTACATATGACTAATATCTTACTAGTTTGGTAAGGTATGCACAAAATTTTATTTTGGACCCTCATATTAACCTTGATATGTGTTATATTGGTCTAATTTAGTGTTTATGAATAGTAAAAACCACTCGTGAATTTAAAATTTTGGAGGAAGTTTTTGAATGTTATGAGAATGTTGTGATGGAGTAAACTAACATTGTTATATCTCTTGAAATTAAGAATAAGAAGTCGGAAGGTGGAATGAAAGAGGGAAACAATAACAATTAAAACATAGGGGTAATCTGTTAAAATGATCCAAATATTGTAAGAAACATTTTAAATAATTCATAATATGATTAGGGATGTGTTATGGGTGTGGTATGTTGGTCCATTTGGCCCATGAATACATGTAGAAAAACTGATTATTCTAATACTAGGAAATCAAATGACAAATTTTTACTGAAATATTTTCTTTCAAATGAGTTGGTTCATTATACAAATAAGAGTACAATGTTAGTTAGTCATGGTGTAACTCATAAATATTTATAGAATAAATATGACATAAAGTTTTTTTGCTACAACGCCATTAGATACTTGACCAAAATATTAAGTGTTGACAGATACATTACCTATTAAATAAAATTTTAAGAAAGTTATGATGCATTTAAGATATAAAAATTATTTTATTACATGGGAATTTTCAAGTAAAATGGGAATATCTATTATATAAATTAATTTAAAAAACTCATTAAAAACTCCTTGGGGAAGTAATTATAATATAATTATTTATAGTAATATTCCTACATTCATTTCTAGAATTTATTTTACTAAAAATATTGTTTTTTACACATAATAGTATTTGTTGCATTCTAGGTATGGACTGAATTTTAGTTTTCTACGGTATGATATATTTCTGGTATAAGGTTCTTATATTCACTTTTCAAAACATGTTTCAATTCATATATAATAATTAGTTCCTACCTATGATAATAAATCTATAAGATGAAAAATTGATTAAATATGGAATATAAAGTTATATTGGACCTACCATTATGATAAATAAATTAATTCAAATTAGTGATATCTTAGTGGTAAATGAATATATATACATATATACTTCTTCATTACTTTCCCACTATTATTTCTAATCAATATGTTGAATCTACTTTTGACTTAGTGCATGATAGTAATAAAATTTATAAAACCCCATACCATATGGCTCTAATAGATTTTTTTGAGTCGAAATTGAAATTAAAAGAGTTCCTAGATAAGGTTTTAAATATTTTTAAAACATTACCCTCGGGGGATTATTATTTTTTAAAAGGAATGATGAATGATGAATTATATTAATTTATTATATAGATCTAAATAAAAATAATGTTAAGAACCCATATGATTTTTCTTATATCTATGAATTCTTCCATCATATCCATGGAGCACAATATTTTTCCAAGATTTATCTCTGGTATAGTTATCATCAAATGAATGTAAATAAAGAAGATATTAGAAAGATGATGTTTTCAACCAGGTGAGGCCATCATGAGATTATGTTTATGCCCATGGGTTTGAAAAAATATACCTACTATATTAATGGATCTTATTAATACATTTTTCAATGAGTATTTGGATAAAATTATAGTGGTATTTATTTAATATATTATGTTATATTTAAAAATCTATGAGGATAATGAGAAACATGTACGTTTTATTTAGTATACCCTAAAATAATAGAAGTTTAATTAAAAATTTCACAATTGTTAATGTTGGTAGCAGTAAATTTCACTCCTTTATCATATTTCAATAAAATAATATATAGTAGTTGATCCTTTTAAGACGAAAGTGGTTGAATAATAGACAATAGTAACTAATGTCACTAATATTCATAGTCTTCTTTAACTAATAAGTTTCTAGGAATAGTTTTTTTTGAAATATTCACTTTGTCAGATAATCCACTAACCATGTTAACTTGAAATGGAGTTGAATTTATTTGGATAAATAAGTGTAATGAATGTTTTCATGAATTGAGAATATAAATTAATGCTATAGTATTATCCTTCACATCATGAAATGAAGAATTTTTTATTGATAGTGATTCTCATTACTGAGGAATTTTTCTGTTATTATAAAAGATGATCAAATAATTGTATATGAATAATAGTATATGAAACCCTCATGAAAATAATTATATAACACATGACATTGAGCTCATAGTAGTTGTTTTTTTCATTATATATTTGTATGGATCTTCTAGAGAAGGAGAAATTTGATTTACACATGGATTATAAAAGTTTAATATATTTATTCAATCAAAAAGAGTTGATCATATGGAAGAGAAGATGGATGAAACAAGGAAATTATTTTTATTATAAGATTCACTATCATCTAGGTAAATATAACAAGGTATTCTATGGGTCAAAAGTATAATTCATCTGTAACCAAACCGTGTTTGGAATATGATCCAACAATTAATGATATAATGTATCGAGTATAAGTGGTTGTGTATTTGAAAACCATTATCCATTAGCTCATATATGAGTATAATAGTCCTTTTCATAAGGAATTAAGAAATATAAAAAGTAATATTTTCACTCATCAGAAAGAATATAATTGGTTAAGAAATAAATTTTGTCACAATTTAATATTTAAAAAATGTTATATATGATTTCGAAATAAGTTTTTTTTATACCAAGTGATTTTTAGGTTTAAAAGGGATTACTGATTCAATCTCATAGTTTTCTATATTATATTCATCTCGACAGCACTATGAAGTATATATACGTTAATTTAAATTATGATTGGGAATTAATGAATTTATATATTATAGATTTAACTTTGATATGTGTGAATTTTCAATAGGATTTAACTAAATGACGTCTACTAAAGGAAATTCTTTAGCTATTTCGTTTACCTTAATAGAAATAGGATAATATATTGATAGAATTATTGGTGGTATGAACAAATTTATCTCAAGGAAATAGTTAGACAAGGGATATTTTTTATCGTTGAAATAAATATGTTCATTTTAATCCTATTCAAGATATTATTTATTTGGATTATCTTATTAAACTCTATCTTAAATTGATAGTCAGTATATATGGAGTCCCACTTTCTGTATTATATATATTCATTATCTCAAATTTGCATCCAGTTTTTGGAAAGTAATTTTTATGTCATTGGGTACAGAGTTATGTTTCAATATTACTATTCATCCCCAATATGATAGAAAATTAGAATAGGGAATTCAGAATTTATAGGATATGATATGGGATTTCACATTATATTATAAGGTAAGTTGGGATCAATATCACTATTTACTACAATTTTCTTAAAATAATATTTTTACTTCGTGTATAAACATGGAACCATTTGAGGAATTATATGGAAAATAGTATCAAACAACATATTAGGATGAAGTTGGTAAAAGAAATATATTGGGATGAAAATTGGTAGAATATATAGTTGAGAAATTGAAGATAGTTTAGTATTATCGAAGGGTATCTTAGGGAGACAAAAACATATGAATCTAATTAGAGGGAAAATATCTCATTTGGAGTATTAGATAAATGTTTTTATTAAAATATATATATGTAATGGGGTGAAATGTTTTAATGAAAAAGGAAATTATATACATGGTTTATTAGACAGTATTAAATTTTATAGAGTGTAGGACAAATAGCTTATCAAGTATCCTTTCTTCTTTGTTTATCTCTCATACATGATAATGATTATTGTTAAGTAAATATATACCTTATCAATCTTATGTTTTGTTCCCTGAGGTGGTATAACTAGAAGATAATATTTTATATTAGGAGAAGTTAATTAATATTCTATATCATATAGTATAGGTGTTTTAAAATAATTTAAATGAATTATCAAAATTTTTCTTTGGAAAACCATTAAAATTGAGGAAGCAACATGATAACCAGAAAGAGTTTTGAGGAAACAAATCATCACCAGTCCATTAATGAATAAAATTACAAGGACACAATTTACTTAAGGGGAATAGTTTGAAAAAATATTTAAATTTAATAATAAATCAATTTAATTTATTATTAATTATCATAAATATTATTTATTGATTCATTTCAATATTAAAATGTCATATAATTCTGTAGTTTCTAAAAAAATAATTTTAATCAAAATAAAATTCATCAGGGAATTATTTGGTTCTATTTAAAATTTAAAATTCTATATTTTGGAATAATAATTTGGTATGATAGAATTTATTTATGAATTAAAAAAAGTTAAAATTTGTGGAGGGTGAAATGTTATGATTTTTCAGAAAGAGTCATTTTTTTAGTAAATAGTGAGAAATACTAATTTTATAAATATTTTAAATTTTAGGAAATTGTCATGATATAATATTGAACTATCAGTCTACGATACCAATTTTATAAGAAAAAAATATTTTTAAGAATTAATATAAATTATTTAAAATTATTATATTTAATTTAGAAACATACATCGTACATTTTGATAATTAAAAAATTAATTATTTCTAATGAAATTTTTTTGGATTATTTTCAATTAATTATGTAATTACAGGGTTTTATAATACTATTTATTGTTTTAGAAATCCAATAACTCTTTTCTTTAGTAATTAACCATTAAATTTCATGATGAAAAATTCTATTCATAACAGGTTTTTAAAATAAATTTGTTCTTAATTGTTTAAGAAAACAATTTTAAATATGATTTTATGAATTTTTATTAGCATTATTATTGATAACTCATATAAATTAAATATTTTAAAATTTATTTCATATTTTTAATTAATATTTTTAAATTTGGTAATGCATATATTTTATTTTTTGCAAAAAAGAAGTTACCGTGGTAAAAAGGTAGTCACCTCTGTTGAGGGTTATATAAAGTAAAAGTTTTAAAATTATGATGTAAAGACCCAAAATATAATATTTAATCCTTTTGTATAAGTTTACATCAACCAACAATATATATTTATCTAAATATCCCCATTTGAACAATTTTATTTGACTGAAACTTTTATATTATTTTAAAATATTGAATATTTACAGATGAACCACTCCCATCCTTAATAAAAGAATCCCTTAACACCCTCTTTTATATACACTTTAGAAAATATAGATTAACCATGATCTATAAAAATTTATCCACAAAAATATTTATCTTTTACTTGAGGTTATTCTCTTGAAAAACGACCAATTAAATAAGTATTAAGGAGAGACCCAATGAAGGATACCCAAGGAAGATATAGCCATGAAACCATACTCTTTCAACTTTATATCTTCTTCTAATTTATTAAAATATATTTTGACAATCATAATTTATTAAAATACTAATAGTCAATATTATAAAATGTTATTTGGATGATGAAATTTCCATTTTCTCTCTCCATTATATACAATTTAAAATGAGAACATTACTCGTGTATACACGCAAACTACCTCGTTCAAGAATTGACATATTTCATTTTTCATCGTAGACTAATATGGATAGTTATAAAGGTGTATTTAATAAATATATATGGTATTTATGAAATAATTATGTTTATAGAAGTATTATATATTATATTGATTATTTATCTCTCAAATTTTGTAAAATGGGAATGCCACACACTTGTTGGTGCGAGCTACCACCCCTACGAAATGAAGCATTTTGGTTTTGAGTACCACCTTTTAGGTATAATTCTAAAAATATATTAAAAGTTCCATTATATATATTATGATTTTTTTTCTGTTGAATATTTAACCATGAACCCTTTTACCATAATCATCCTACCAATGTCCGTTTGGAGATTATGAACTGAAAAACCTCAAAACATTTGACATTAACTTAAAAAGGATTATCTAAATAAATAAAAAATATTAACAAAGTAATAAAATTGAAAGGAATATATTTTATGTATATAATTATTATAGTTTTATTATTCTGAAATGTAAATGACGTATGTGGAGAGTCAGTACTCAAGGTAAGTTGTTTTTTATTAAAACCTTACATTAAATATTTTAAAAAATTTATATTTTGTATTAATATTATTTTTAACATGTATGGAATGTCATTATAAAAATTTCAATGAATTATTAAAATAATTTTCTTCTATATTTGAATTTCATTTTAAAGGTTTTAAAATTAATTTTTTTAATATTCACTACATAATATAATTTTATGCATGTCATTTTAAAAGTGTGAAGGTAATATTTTTATTAATATTTAGTGCATGAATAAATTTATCCACCTTAATTAAACTTCATTATTATCAATTCTAATTTTATATTTTACATTATTTTACAAAAAAATTAATTGCCTATTGTTTTGGGAATTTTTTTCAAATATTTATTAGAAGAAATTAAAAGTTCATCTTATTTTTATGAGTTGTTTTGAAATGATTTTGATTTTGGGTTAAAATGAGTGTTATGATGAAAAGTTAAATCTTTATTTTTTTTAATTTAAAATTTATTGTTAATTATATTTTATGATGGTTGGGAGAAAGATATATCTCTCTAATGAATTGTGTAACAATTTATTCCCTAGATAAATGATGATAGGAAAAAACTGAGTATATGTTTTTCTATACGGAAGAAATATGAGTGAATTCATGTGATGTATATGATGTTGCAAGAAACCATCTGCGGGTTTATATGATTTTTATGTTTTTAATGGTATTATTTATTCTAAAATTATTTTGACATGTGATTATGATTTATTCATGATCTCAAATCTTTTTTTGAAATTGTAAAATTTCTCATTGGTTTTCATATTTCAAAAGGATTAATATATATCCTATTTTTATATCCCCTGCTGAGGATTTTTTTTCGCATCCCATATTTTCAATTTTTTTCATAGGGATTAAGTATTATTCAGTTCATTATCAAAATAAAAGTTAGAGTTATAGAGAATTATTTTTAAGGCCTCTAGTGTTTTAATAATGGAATTGTAATGTAAACATAAGAACACATTTTTGTTGAAATAATTTACCCCAAGTGGGAGTTTCCACTTTTTTATGTAATTGTTATCCTAATTATATAAAATTATAAAACTAAAAGATCATGGAAATTTATGAAGGTTTACAATTTTTTCTATTATATTCTTAATTATGGGTCTGTTTTGTTCGAGTTTTGATAGTCAGTCATAAATATAATGT
This sequence comes from Viscum album, assembly GCA_963277665.1. Lineage (NCBI taxonomy): Eukaryota > Viridiplantae > Streptophyta > Magnoliopsida > Santalales > Viscaceae > Viscum > Viscum album. The sequence goes on from OY728128.1 coordinate 1,259,402,205, forward strand.
TAAATGAATATAATCTAAGCACCAGATCCATGTTTACTAGTCTGGGACATTAAATCACCAGCCCCAAATCAATTGGATGTAGTATTGGGGTGGAACACTTTGTTTGATATTGGTTTAGGTGGGATCTCATTGGGTAGGGTCCTATAAAAATGGAATCATAGCTGTCTTAGTTTTTGGGATGATGTTTGGAGTTAGTAGTTAAGGGAGGATCACTTAAGGTAAATATTTTAAATGATGTTATGGGTTTTTTGCGTTTGGTATAATGACCATGTAACATATTTTTTTATGTTGAAAAATTATATATTATTTTATTTGGAATTTGAAAATACATTCATCCACAAGAAACTATGAGTAATGAATTAATGTTTTTATTGGGATGATACACATATTTTGTAACATGCAGGTTATGTTTTCATCCCTGTATTTCATGAGATAGATCCTATAGATATTCTTTAATAAATGTGGATGCATCTTGTCATGTATAGGATTCTACATGTATAAAAACTACTCTGCTTTAGGGTAATGGTTACTATGATTATTTTCTAATGATATATCATCTAGTAACTTACTAGTTATGAAATGAGGATTTAGTATAAGTTCTAGATATGGAGGTGTTTCCCCCAAAAATGGAATAGATAGTTGACCCCCACTTGATGGGATGAGATAATACCCACTCATTGCATATATGTTAATCCACATTGTGAATGATATGTCTAATCATAGGTTGAGTGAAATTCATTTGTTCTAGAGAGGAAGGCCTCATTGATTCTATAGTAACCCATATCCTCATGTAATAGAGGATAAAGTGAGTTTCTCTATATTTCTTTATATCTAAGACACCTGTTAACATGATAATTGTTCTCACTACAATTCTTAGTCACGAAACAAAATTCTCTTGATAAATGATGAATATGAATGCACATGAAAATGCCAATTTGTATTGGATGTAAATTGATAGCTAGTTTGGAGAGGCGTAAAATACAATGATGCTGAGAATGGTTTGAGTTTTGGGTATAATGGACCTCCAAAAGGGAATCATGATTGATCTTGGGAATCCTTTTTGGTTTACAGACCTCACAAGGTATTCCTAGGATATTATTCATGATTTTTTCATATATTTTGGAAGATCTATAATTTTAATCATTTGAATATTTGATTTGGGAATTTACCCTTGGGAATTCCCACATTTGATTAGGTTATGAAGCATTCATTAAATATCATGAGTTTTTTAGTTAAGTGACCACATGGTGTTTGATTTGGTACTATTTTTCCTAGAGTATATTTTTAATGGATGATATGTGCTGAAAAAAGGATAACACCTTTATAAATTTAATCAATCACCCTAATTGATAGATTTTGGGGAAACAAGATGATGCCAGGTTCCAATTATCATAGATCCATGGCTATTTTGTATTTTGTATCCCAACTAAAAATTTGAATTTCAAAAAAAATTAACCTTTTAAGGGATGTTTTTGAAATTAATGTTCAGGAGGAAAGATATTGAAGTGGGTTTTTAGGTTTCATGTAAATGAGATGGAGTTGGTGGATTCAGTAGAATTCCTCCAGATCATAGGTGGAGAGTTCTTGTTTCCATGGTAGTGACTTTTGACCACCCCCTTACAAGGCTGGTGGGTGGCTAGTGGAAACCTGTTGGGAAAATAGTACCTTGGTTCTCCATCATAAATTTTTAGAAACCATTGTAATTAGGATGAATATTTATTCTCCCCGATTTATGTGGGTAACGTTTTGTAATTTTGGTGGTGAGTATTATTTTTAATCCCATGATGGGTTTTTGATTGTTGGTATGGATGAATTGAGTGGGATGGAATCTAGATTACTTCCCCTCTCCATATACTATACCAATGTTGATTTTGTATGTCTTGAAGACATATTCTATTTCTATTTAGGTATATTATTCTTCTACCAGTCCCTTCAAAACATCTTCTCCTTCCGAAACTGAATATTATATTTTAATCAAGGGTTTTAGATATTACCTCTCTATTTCATGGTACAATCAACCCCCACATGATATCCCTTTAGTATTAGTGTGATGGAGAAGGATATTGGAGGATAAATTTACATGGTTTTATGCAATTTGAATTATGTTATGTCACTACTGTAGTTATTATTAGGTTTTCATGAAAATTGATATTCAAATTGGCGATTTCTTTTGTGTGGAGTATTAGGTATTTTCATGGAAGTGGGTACAATGATGTCATCCAAGGAGTGGGAAAAAAACTATTGGGTGAGGTATTAGAGAAGATACATCACTTGAGAAGTTTAAACACATTTATTAATTAGTGAATTAATTTTAATAAATTGTGTTAATTAAGTATAATTACATTATAATTAATTAATGTTGACTTTTAATGGAGTTAGGGACTCAGGGATGTGGTTGACGGTTGATGTTATTTTGGTCGATCTTGCAAGTGGATAGAGTGAGATTTTTTAAGGGAATAACTACATGATTTAGGTATTAAATGACTAATATTTCATCTTTATATATGGTTTCATATATTTTATGGATAATAAGCATGGATAAGTGGGTCTATGTGACCCCAATAAGAATATTGAGTGGATATTTTGTTTGAAATGGTTCTACGATGTCAGGATTGACTCTTATCAAACCCTTAAGTCTGATATTTTTATTATTTATCCATTGATGTCTATTTAGCCTGTGTATAAGGCCTGATAAAAGGTAATTTTAATAGATAGGATTTTCCATTCTTGAGTTGATTTCCTAATATATGATGGGTTTTTACTAGTATGTAGTTCCCACCTAGAGTGGCATATATTGGTGATTCTATTAGATTTTTATAGTATTTAGCTTTTGGGGTAAAGTATTGTGAAGGTATTTTAGAATGACCAAGTATGAAACTAGATATCACGTTATTGTATTTTGTGTAATGATTTGGGATACCTAGACAATGGTAGGTCCCCCAATCTTGTGTGCTGAACACATTTAATCCAATGTACATGATTCAATGAGATGTGTAATTTTACATGATAATTTGAACACATGATTGTTTTTGTAGTACTTATATTAGGTTCCAAACCATGTAAAACATTCTATAGTATTACTTGGAAAAGGAAAAATACATATTATTTTGGATAGGTGTTGAGATAGCCTTTTTTATAATTACATGGGTCTTCAAGTGATGTTATGACTCAATCCACGTGGGATACAAAGTTGTATATAATTATAAGCCATTCTATGGGAGGCCATACATGATATATGGATACTACAAGTATAATATCATACATGTGAGTATAAAGTGAGATTATAGGTTTGTAAAATCTCTATTTTGGGTTATTTTTTTTCACCATAGCCACAATTGGTGTGAGTATTTTTTGCATTGAATGTTCATTTTGTATGATGGTAATGATTGTTGAAATGTATAATTTACCTTGACATTAGTATGGGTGGTAGATCATCAACATGATGAATTATGAATTGGTGATATATCAATTTTCATATATTTTATTTATGATATATCATTCCACTTAGAGATTTTTAATAGGGGGTGCCTTTTCCTACCAGTTATCCCTTAGTCATGTGGCCATTGAGTGGTGATTCTACATTTACTGGTGATATATAATTTACAATTCTTGTCATATAGTTGTATATTTTATACTCAAATTTGTGTTACATTATAGATCATTATCCATAGTTATTATTATGGTGATTGATAATACACTTCTAAGTTATTGGAAAATGTTCTATCATTCACTAAGAAACACATTTTTGCCACGTAATTTTTGATAGGTGGATTGGTTATAGGTACTTTACCTAGAAACATATTATTCAAATTGATGATTCTAATAATATATCATTCACATATAGATACATAATTCACATTTATATTATATGGATTCATTACAAATAATTCACCCAAATATATGCCATTTTATCTCAATTTCATGTGGTGATAAATTATTCACCAGATGATACCTCATTCTCCATATTTAATCAGGGTTTCCTCATCCACATTTGATGATATATGAAAATATAACACTCACCTAGGATATAAGAAAAAAATATAATTCACTAAGGATATGGGTCGATGGTATATCATTAAACTTAACTTGAATATGGGTGATGTACCATTCACCACAGTGTTATGACATGGAGAAAGCCTATTCTCTTAAACTAATTATTTGAGTACTGATAGATAACTCATACTCACACTCTATTCAGATTATAGGAGCATTATCCAATTTTATAATTGGTTGAAGTGGGCATGTTTCAACTATTAGGGTGCCTCTATGAGAACACAATGGGGTGAGTGGTGTATGTATGTTATGTTATAGCTTACTTTTCATTCTATATATTCATGTACATATATAATTATTTTCATTATGGATAAATTTGGTGGTAACCTATTCATTGTTATGGTCACACCCTAAATATTCACCTTAGTTAAATGAATATCATGTGATTAATATAAAATCTAGGGTGATGACTGTAATATAATTGGATGAGTTAGTATAACTCATTGAAATTACAGAGACATGAGTGAGGAGATGTAGAAGATATTGTTTGAGTCTCATTTTTATTATTTATTATTTTTCTATACAGTATAATACTAGAATTTATGTGGTATCATATATATTTTATGACTATATGATCTACATATACATATTATATTTCAAGATATTTATTGCTATAGTTTTCTTTCATCTGTAATTCTATATTTTACACTCTTATGTAATACCTTTTATTAATGTTTTTGTAATTTCCAATTATTTCTTGTGATGATATTAGTGGATATAGTCTCCCTACATGATATATCAAACCATACCTACAAGTTATAAGCCTTTGAAATATGGGTAAGTGAACTTGAGGTCCTGTTGAACTAGTAGTATGATGTTATCTGAGTATTTTTGGAAGAGATATTATAAAGTGGAATTAGTGATTTGAATTCATTGTCTTACTCTATCTAGATCTATGAGTAATATTTATTTAATATAAAAAGTATTAAAAATCACATTAAACATAGATTTATAGAAAGTTAACCAAAACTAAACCTAAGGGTAAACACCACATACTAAGATAAAAGTTATAATAATTTTTTAGAGGTCTTATACTTGGTTAAATTTATCATATACCCATGTGGTATTCTCAAAACTCTGAAAATCAGAATTGATCCATGCCTTATCCAAGAAAAACATGTGTCACTTAATTATCATTAAGGATTGGGAAAGTAAATACATTTAGTAAATATTAAAAAGAATTTACATGTTATGTTTTCTTGAATTTATTGAGTATGAATTTAAAGAAATGAACCAATCAATTGACTGGGTCAGTGGAATATTGGAAATCATGATAAGTATAATGACCTATACAATGGAGAGAGACAATAAGAGTTGGATTGATTATGAGGATCAATGATGTGGGTTTTAGGCCTAAGGATGATTGAGTAACCTAGTTTTATGTTTTATTAGTAAATGGTCTAATTTATACTGGTGATATTAACCACTAGTATATGACATAATAAAATTAAGGAATTTAAGAATTCCACAAAGTGAGGTATTGTTATGGAGTTGGAGAAATTTTTCAACACCATAGTGTGTGGGATGTTATGTATCTAATGTAAATAATTTTACCAGGGTTTTAGTGAGTGTATTTTATTCATGGATGAGTGTTATGGGTTTGATAAGAATTAGTACTCATTTCTAAGGTGATGAAGAGAAATTATGATGGACTAGAGAAAAAGTTTTTTAGTGTTTCTATGGATTACTGGTTATGATATGATAGAAGTTTGACCATATTTAGTATGAGATAAGAAATATTTATTTATATCTTATTATGATGGAATATGTGGTGATGAGAGATGTGTATTGGGGTGAGAATTTGTTTGGTGGGAAGGCTGTAACGACCTGACCAGGTGGGTCTCAAGGGTTTAGAAAGAAACTAAGTTCCAATGATAATATAACCTTATCCGATATTAATTTTGGAATCTATATAAAAACATAAAATATATATACAAAATTTAAATGTTTTAAGATATGATTTTAATATAGGAATTTGGGGGGAAGATTCATGGAATGAGTTTTTAGGTGTTTTTTAAATGAGTTGGAGTTGGTGTAAGAAACAATAATCCACCATAACTCAAGTGGAGTCCACTAGAGTTCTTGTATCTAAGTAAATAGACAATAGAAACCCTATAACCAGGACAATGGGTAGCTAGTGAAACCCAAGTTGGACTAAAATATAAGTGGATCCCACTGGTGTTGGAAAAAACATTTCTTTTTCTCATAATGAGTGGGAGATGTTTTTTAATTCTTTTAGGAGGGGGATATTAATACCTCACTGGGGTTTAGGGTACCTAGGAATATATAATAAATGGGGATATAACCTCCCATTATTTCCCTCAACCTCTCATATTATGATATGGAATTTTCTAGCTTAGAAAGCTTGTATGTTGTTATTATGGTTATTCCTTACCCTTTTATCCTCACATATCATTCATATCCTTCTTCAAATGAGGTTGATGGATTGGCATAGTTATTTTTGATCTGATCCCATTGGATCATCATGAAATCAACCCTCTATAATGAGTGTTTGGTATAGTTTGTCATGAGGAGGCTCTATATGGATGAACATGTATAGATACATGAGGTTTACCATGAGTTAATTCACTACCCAAAGTATTTTTATATTTTATCTAAATTGGTATTTTAGTTAGTCTCATTTGGGTATCGAGTGTTGTGGATTTTAATGGTAGGGATATATGACATTTCTTAAGAGTGGATAACACTCGTTAAATGATGTGTCAATAAGTATTAATTTCCCGATGAGTTTAACCTCATTTATTACTAAGTTAATTAGATGTATTAATTGTGAAAATTAATTATAAGAATTTTATAATTAATTAATATGGATTTTTAATGGAGTAAGGGACTCATTGTTATGGTTGATGGCTAAAATGGGGTTTTATGGGCTTGGTCTAAGATGCGGTGAGATTATTTAAGGGAATAATTCCATTTTTAGGTAGTTGGTGTTTAATATTTCCAATTTCTATGCGGGTAAATTTGTTGAATGTATTATAAGTGTGGTTATGTGTGTGTGAGCGATACAAATTGGAATCATGATTGGTTCCATTTTTGTGAGGTGAGGCTCAGAATTTTTTTTATACTCATAGAAGGACCATAATGATAATGAATTTATGATTTAGCCATCAATACATTTTTATCCTTTTTGTAAGGTTGTATTAGAGGGATATAGAAATATGAGGGGTTTCTTTTCTATATCTAATGCTCTCATAATTTAAGAGGATTATTTAATGTTATGTGGTTCATAACTAGAGTGGTTTCAAGGGGTACATAAAATAGATGATTTTTAAATTGGGTAAACGAGGTATAAATACGAGAATGTATATAATAATTACCCAGTTTGGATAAAATGTGTTTCTCAAATAATTTTATTAATGATTTAGGAAAATATGATTTTTTAGGTTGCTAAACCTAATGTCTTTTCCTTGTCACCATTTATGGCCATGATTATTTAGGATTCAGAATTTTTCTTGGAAAAAAACACCTAACGTGTGTTATATTTTCTATATTATGTAGAAATCCATGTAAGACATTCTCAATTGTTCCTTATAAAATGAAATTTTTATGGTAGTTATTATAAGTGGTGAGATATACAATTTGATTGTTGATTTATCTAGAATTAAATTATATAGATTGAACTTTGTGATGGGGGATGTTTTGTAGTATCCCAACCAATGATGTCATAGACCATGGTTTTCATCATTTACCAGGTTGATACTTTATGCGTATTAGTATAATAGTGATAACTTAGGGTAGTGGGACTAGTTCCAAAGATTATTTCTTATTCACTATAGTTATGAAATGTGAGCTTTTTTTATTTTTATAGTGATAAATCAATAAAAATTTATAGTGTTTCGGATAATGGATAATTGATCTTTCATGTGGAATGAGTGTTAGTTAATCATCATGGAGACCTATAATATAGAGACAGATAATTAAAATTAGAAATACTTGATGATATATCTTTTCCATGATGATTTGGGAGGTTTTATGCCTTATTCACTCTATAATGCCTCTTACATTATCCTTAAGTGGTGATTCCTTGTTCATTAGAGATGTTTTATTCACCATGGCTGTATTATGGTGGTAGATCATACAACTAGGGTAGTTTTCTATGATGGATCACTCAACTTAGTGATTTATTTAGTGACATATCACCCACTCTAAATTTATGGAATGTTTTTATATATTTAAATAAGTGATACATTATTTAATAGCAATTGATGATAGATTCATCGGTTATAAATTATTACCCTATATATTTTTTATTCACCATGATGTTTCTGGTGATATATAATTCAACTACAGATACAACATTCACCAGGTTGTCAGATAGATTTGTGATATTTAAATCACTTGTAGATACACCACTCCCCATCATTGGTTTATGATGACCTTCAATTCACCCGGTGATACCTCATTCATTATGTTTATTTAGTGGTGCATCATCCATCCATGATAATGGTTTGTGGAATATCACCCATCTAGGACATAATTATTTGAAATAACATTCACCCATGATATGCATTAGTTATATATCATTCACCATGAATAACTTATGGGTGATACTTAAGTCACAATAGAGCATAACATGGAGACATTTTATTCTTATCAACTAATGATGTGAGTGGTACTATATCATTCAAACCTATTTTGTGTTTAGACTATGGGAGCATCATCCCATTTAAACACTTGATAAGGAAAGTATTTTTCTACTATTAAGGAGTTTAATGATTACCTAATGAGTATACTGATATAATTATATGAAATTACAGAATAATTTTTAATTAGTGTATGTATACACAAATATACTAGTGGTTACAAGGGACACCCTTGGGGGTTACCAACTAATTGTTATTCTTATACCCTAAATGGGAATAATGGTGTGCATGCAGATCATTAATTAATACTTATATTAAGGTTATAACCCAAATATAAGTGGACGATACAATAGATATTATAATTTTTCTGGAGAGAGTTTTGAGGTGATGCCATGAATAGTGATTGAGTCTTACATTTATTATTTTTAGTTTTACTATACTGTATATGATCGACCATTGGGTGGTCTCTCATTTATTGTTTGATTGTATGAGATAACAGTACGTATTGTAAAACATAACTATTTTTTATATTATTATTTCTACTATATTTCCATATGGTATAGTATGATTTGATACATGTTATGTATGTTTATGATGTCAGTTTTTACTAATTATGATGATAATATTTGTTATAGTCTCCCTATATGATACATCATATCATTTCTATTTTTTAGAGTGCTCAAGTTTATTTGGAGGCATAATTAATGTTAGATGGATTTATTAATCTAGTACTCTTTAGGTAGTCTAGGCTAGGATATTATTATAGGAATAGTTTATATCATTGTTTAAGACGATGTTGGTAAAGGGATCTTAGTTTTGTTACACCCAAAAAGATGATAAAGGCTATTATTCTTGTGGCATCAGAGGAAACAAACATGTCTATCTATCCAAGGAAGCATTAGATGTTATCTTGAGGGGCAGTATGGATGTACCTCCCAGATTGAGGCACCACACAGTTAAAAAGGCTCCATAATGTAGGTAGGGTAACCTTATAATACCCTAATTTTATTAAAAGAGAATATATGGTCATTATAATATTTAACAAGCATTTGTATGCTTAAACAGCCATGAAAATATATTTACTTAAACAACTTGGTGCACATGCAACCTTGAGTATAGGTGAACCACCATATAGTAAATAGTTAAAACCAAGGCATTAATTAAGAATTTATGAAAAATAATAAATAAGTTATTAAATTATATGGTTTAAACATATTTAAAATAAATTCAATGCTTACCTATTGATTTTAAAATTAAAGAATAATAATTTAAATGAAAAATTAATGTTTTTTTCAAAAAAAACTATATTTTACTAAAAGGTTATTTCATTATGATTTTCATACATACAATAAAATTAAAATTTAAAACATTAATAAAATATATTTTATAAAATAAAATTCATTTTTTAATTTGTAATAACAAAATTATCTTTGGGTTATATTTATGTTTCTTGGGAAAATATTTATTTTTCAACGAATTGTGAAAAATACAATATTTTTTTGAAAAATTTCATTTCTTTTCAATTAGTTAAGTGACTTAGATGTGCAATTATAACTTGAATGTGATTTATAGTAATATAATTATTCATTATTTAAATTAAATTCACCTAGTTTATTCTTAATATATATATATATATATATATTTCATTTTAGTATAAGTTCATTTTTGGCGTTAAAATGGGATTTTTCTAGAAATAGTTTTAAAGAAGATAATGTTTCTCCATTTTAATTAATTTATATTCCCATATTTTGAATGATTTAAACAAAAATTATAGTTTATATATCTATTAAAATTAATTTAAATCCATAATATGATTATGAATGGTTATATAGTTAATATAAAATCATCTTTTTCTATAAAATCACACTTATTGAAAACTCAATGTTTCATCGCATATATGGAATGAAATTTAAACTGAATTCATAATATAATGTGAATTTAATTTTCAAAAATGGTACAAAATATTTTTAGTTGAATAATTTATATTATATAATAATTTAAACTAATTTTTTGTTCATAATTAATTGTGAAAAAAGTAAAAAAACTTTAACATAGTCAAGGTAATACATTTTTACTAGGGGGTAAAATTAAAAAGTTTAGGGTTGAAATGACTATAAAACTTGGATAAAATATTTTTTCTAGACCATTTATGTAACATAGCAGGTAAATAAAGAATAATACATACTTCATATTTTTTAATATTTGTGAATTAAATATTAATTTTACTTATATGGTGTTTCTATGTTCGATAGCGTACCCGATAGGCAACAACGAGTTTCTTTGGAATCCTATATTGCAAACTAATAATATAATATTATTATTTTAAATTGTAGTTAACTTCTAGCCATTGTATTGGCGGGAATGAATGAAACTAACTACAATATGATTATGCATGATTGTTAAAAGTATTTACATTTATATAATAAAATTTTAAAGTCTTAAAATATGAATGAATCTAATTTTAAGCATAATTTACATTAAAAGGAAGATTTACCACATTCTAATGGAATACCCTCTTTAAATATAGTTTTGGACACTTAAATAAATTCTAATTGACCAAATATAATCCTTCTTTATAATGGTGACATCAAATTTTTCTTTGGGTAATTTTTGGTATTTTTCTGATGAAGTTCATTTTTAATGAATAGTAAAAAATACTGTATTTTAATTCAAAAGTGCCGTTTAATCTAATTTAGTTATATGGTTATATTATCGTTTTAGTTGGGTTTAAAGTGAAATTGAAACATATTTTTACCATTTAATCAAATTTTGGTCATTGGAATTAATTTCACTTTGAAATTTGACGTAAACAAGTATCAATATTTTGATAGTTATTGTTTCTTAAAAACACGCTATTTGTTTTAAAAATGGGAATTAATTTTTAAATTAATTAATACCACTTCTATGTTTTGAATTTGAAAAAATATACATCAGGTTTTAATTCAGAATATCAAATAATTCTTAGGCTTAATTTTTGGTGCTTTTCTGAAAAACTTCAATTTTTGGTGAATAGTGAAACCACTTAGTGGTAGTTAAAAAACTGACTTTCTCATTTAAATGAAATTTTACCACTTCTATGAATTGAATTTAGAAAATCAAACATACATGGTTTCCATCAAGAAGTAAAATGTGGTTCATTAAGATGAAAATAATTTTTGGTGAAAAGTAACTTTTGACTTTTATTTACCGCGGTTAAAGGTAAATAGGGTAATTCAAGGTTAAAAGAATATTATAATAATTTCAAATTACTTTAATACTTGTCGAAACCTTTTTGGATGAGTCATGGCCGACCATGGGCATCTTTGGGTAGATTTTGGGACTCCATTGATCCACTTGGGAGTGATCATGACAATTTATATTAATTAATTTAATGTAAAGATAAAATTGACATTAACAAAAATAGTTTAGTAATTAATATTTATATTGTATTATATATGTCCTATTTTACACTATAAATATTCATTGGAAAGATAAAATGACTTCCTAAATTATATTAGTTTCCTTATAATTTTTAGACATTGAATAAATTAAATTATTAATGACAAAATAATGATGCTGTATTTACCTCATTAATAATTGATTTAAATAAATAAGAATATAATGATTAAAATATTATCCAAAACCTTTAAAATTCCTATTTTATGATTTTATTTCAACCATGAGTCATCTTATATTCGACTATAATGATTTTTGGACCTCTAAAAACCGAATATCATTATATAATAAAATAATGTTTTCACGCTTTCTTGAAGAGCCCCTCCTCTCCCTTATAAAAAAAGACCACTTATAACCAATTCCACACACCTATAAAGACATTTGGATCATCAAAACTCTACCCCATTAAGATCTAAACATCACTCTCCTCCTCATAGAAGACTCAACTTATGCATGAGGCACTTCAAGAGGTCCTTTGCTTCAAACCAAAGGGAGTTACCCAAATTAAAGGTAACAGTTTCTCTTAAATTATTTTCTTTTATTTTACTTCTCCAACCCCTAAAATATATTTATTTATTTCTTTTGTAACAAAAACAGTATCCTACATATACTAGGATGTTGTTATAATATGTATTCAAACTACACTTACACACACCTCCATCTAATGGATGAAGAACATAATGTTTCTATGGATGGAAAACTAAGGCCTCACGAAGCGATGGTTGTTCAATTACATCTTACCACCTCTCATGGTGGAAATTATGATGGAACTATATTTATATTTGATATATATTATTTTTATTATTTTTTTATTCTTCTTTACTTCCCATTTATATCATGCCTTTATGGTTTCCATATTGGGTAAATACGATAATCTCATTTGAGGAAGTGCGGACTACTGCCCCCTCAAAGTGATTTGATTCGTTAATACCTTATGTGGGATGTATAAAGGATGGGGTTAATTATATTATATATGATATTATAATGGAATTATAATATAAATATGTATCATTATGTTTTATTTCTATTAAAATAAGAAATATAAATGAAAGTAGCGTTCTTGCGTACGTACGGCTTACCGTCTCCATGAACGGTGCATCTCACTTCTTACCTCTAAATGTTATGTACTATTATAAAAAACATGTATATACTGGATATATATGATATATATGATATCAAAATCATTAATATCATTTTTGGATATAATGAACCTTTGACCACATGGACAACCTATAAATATAAGGTGTTCATTTTTACTGAAGTACCAAATATCGACAAAATGAACTTTATTAAATTAAATGATTGAATAATGTTTATAACATGGTAATAAGTGATATAAAAGGAATAATAAACTTGAAAAAGGTTCTTAAGAAAGTATAAATTAACTTTAGTTTATTATTCAGGAAATTAAAGAATGATCGAGTCAAGTCGAACGCGAGGTAAGGGACTTCATCTCAATCTCCTTTCATTAAGGCATTTTTAGTTTTATAGAAGACTTTATTTTATATGGTGTATAAACCCCTTTGACTATTCATTTTATTCAAAGTGAATATTTTTTTACAATGAATTTTACTAAACGTCAAAAAGGAATGTTTTTTTAACGTAAGCAGTGACAACGACCTTTCCGCCACCGCAAGTATTATTTGTTCTTTGGCTTCCTTAACAAGCTGTAAAGTTTTTTAAATGAAAAATAAATTCCAAATAATATTTTTATGTATTTTGGTATTGAAAATGATTTTATGAATGGATTTATTATTTCAATATCTTGAAATGATATTTTGTTATTGTAACGTGGGAATGTTATCTTTTCTTTATGCTTATGTTATGTGCTATGATCATGTTATGGTTCTTGGGCATTATTTATGTATACGGGTGGTTCCGTGATAAACTAGGGTGGGTGAGCCCGAGATATCTCTCCAATGCATTGGGTAATGTGATAGAGGTAAACGTGAATGTTACTCCTAAGAGATTTAGGGAATATACTGTGATGGGTATTCCAAAGTAACTCCCTATGTAGTTGTGATAGATACAATGTAAGTATGATATGGACGCCACAAGTTACCTTTATGATTTATGATTTCTATATGTCTTTCATAAATCTTATGATTTCATGAGGTAAGTAAAATATTTCATGTTTTGTATGTATTTATGAACAAATGTTTTTATTCTTTGTTTTATAAAGCTTACTAAGATTTTTATGCTCATCCCATGTTTTGAAATGTTTTCACAGGACTTAAAGATGAATAAGGTCAAGAATGGGATCAAAGAAAAGTCATGTTGTCTAAATGACTCTTTTTTAAGAGTTTTTATCTTATGAAAAAAATGGAAACTAAGTAGATATGTCTACCTTGTAATCTTTTGAGATGTAATAGTTATGTCCTAATTCCCTAAAACTCTAAACCTGAAAAGATCCTCAATGTGAATTATTTATTTAATTCAATATTATGTAATGTTTAAGGTCGGGTCCTTATAGTTGGTATCATAGGTCAGTTTAGATATCTTTAGGTTTTAGGGTATTGTTAAAGTAATTTCCATAAAGTAATTTATGTTAATATTGACATCATATTGCATTTCCAGATTACCATGAAGCTTTGCCTAAGATATTTCTATGTACAGAATGGTTTTCCATAGAGGAAACAGGGAAGCTATGTTGGGATGACATTAGGATGAAGACAACCTTCCAAATCCACAACCTGGGATGGTCGAAATCGGAACTGAACAGTTTGTTGCAACGATGGCACAATTGACTCAGGCTATAAATGGTGGTGGTATCCATGTACGAGATCAACCAGATCAACTATAGAATAACATGTCAGTAGTGGAGCATTTCATGAGGAAACATCCCCCATCATTCAGAGGATCATCTGACTCCGTGCTAGCAGAAGGGTGGATTAAATCACTGGAAAAGATTTTCGATGTTATGGGATGTTCAGAACATCAAAAGGATAGTCTCGTTGTTTACCATTTTGAAGGTGAAGCTGATCAGTGGTGGTCGATTGTACAAAATATCAGGTATAGTGAGGAGATTGATGGTCTTTATTAGGATGAGTTCAAAGTTATGTTTCTTGATAAATATTTTCCTAAGGTAGTTCGTCTTATTATGGAAAAACAATTCCTAGAATTGAGGCAGGAGGATGACTCAGTGGCTTCTTATGAAGAAAAATTCACTCGACTCGCAAGGTATGCTCCAAATTTCATACGAGATCTTGATCGTAAAATCAACCATTTTTATTAATGATTAAAGCTGAAGTATCAAAGGTCTGTAGCTCTCATGAGTTCAAAAGTTATGAAAAACTTGTTTGCTGTGTGGAGAAGGTGGAAATGGAGTTTACCAGATGATCATGTATTCTTTGACAAAAAACAGAATAAGAGGTCGAGGTGGCAAGAGAAAGGGAAGAACTCTTCAAAAACGTCTGATGGTAAGAAACCTAAGTTTAGAGTTTGTGAAAATTGTGTTAAAAAGCATGCTGGGGAATGTCTAAGTGCTGCCGATGTGGTAAAATGAGACATAAGGCTCGTAATTGCACTGATAAATTTCAGAGTAATGGTAAGAAAAAATATGATTTACAGTCAGTAAAATGTTTTAAGTTCAATGAAATGGGTAATTATGAAAATGAGTGTCCAACATAGAACACAACATAAGGAATGAATCCAAACTACAAGAAGAAAGGGGTGGTGAAATTTTTTGCAACTACTTCAGAAGATGTTGGACAATCAAATGAAGTTGTATTAGGTAAACTATTTGTTTGTTCAGATTATGCCAATGTGTTGTTTGATTCGGGGTCTACACACACTTTCATTTCTGAGAAGTTTCCTAGTAAATTGGGAATTCCATCTCAAGATATGAATACATAACTTACGGTAAAAACACCTGGAGGAAATGTTGAGAAAAAAAATGAAAACATAAGAACATTCACGTCCTTGTGTGCAGAAAGAATCTACCTGCAAACCCTATTGTTTTTCCTCTAGTGGAGTTTGATATTATTTTTGGCGTGGATTGGATTTCTGTTTATCAATATAAGATTGATTACAGAGCTAAATAGGTTTCTTTTCAAAATGATTTTCATTTTGTATATAAAAATGAACACTTGCTGTTGATAACATATCAGGAAGCTGAGAAACTAGTAAAAGATGGAAATGAATGTTACCTTGAACATATTGTTGAAAACAATGGAACTGTTCAGATTAATGATGTGGCAGTGGTAAATGAGTACCTTGATGTTTTTACTGATGAGTTTCCTGGTATTATACCTGATCGATAAGTTGAATTTACTGTTGATTTATTTTCTAATGCTAATCCAATTTCAAAACCCCCTTATTAAATGGCTCAAATTGAACTTTTAGAGTTAAAGAAGAAATTGCAGGAGTTATTAGATAATGGTTTCATTCGACCTATCTCGTCACCATGGGGTGCTCCTGTCTTGTTTTTTTAAAATAAAGATGGTTCAATGAGACTTTTCATTGATTATAGAGCATTGAATAACATCACTGTTAAGAATAAGTATCCTTTTCCTCATATATATGATTTGTTTGATCTGCTCAAGGGAGCATAGTATTTTTCAAAGATTGACTTGAGATCGGGGTACCATCAGTTGAAAGTAAAGGAAGAAGACTTTCTGAAGACCGCGTTTTGTACTAGATATGGAAATTATGATTTTGTAGTTATGCCTTTTGGGTTAACCAATGAACCTGTTATATTCATGGATCTTATGAAGAGAATTTTCAGTGAGTTCTTGGATAATTTTGTGGTTGTGTTTATTGATGATATTTTGGTTTATTCCAAAATTAAGGACGAACATGAAAGTCATTTAAGGGTTGTCTTTCAAACCTTAAAAGAAAAGAAACTATTTGGGAAATTCTTCAAGTGTGAGTTTTGGTTACAACAAATTTCTTTCCTTGGTCACATTGTTTCCAAAAATGGCATAACTGTTGATCATGCTAAAACAAAAGTTGATGAAGAATGGCCAAGACCAACAAATATAACCGAGATTTGTAGTTTTCTTGGTTTGGAAGGTCATTACCGAAGTTTTGTAGATAATTTTGCATGGTTATCTAGTCCAATGACAAAGTTAACCCGAAAATGTGTTAAGTTCATCTGGACAAAAAATGTGATGATTGTTTTCAGGAATTGAAAAGAAGATTGGTGAATGCACCAGTTTTGGAACTTATTTCTAGAAATGGTGAGTTTATTATCTACAGCGATTCTTCGTTGAATGTATTGGGTTGTGTCCTAATTAAAAATGATCAGGTAATTGCTTATTCTTCACATCAGTTGAAACCACATGAGTTAAATTACCCTACACATGATTTGGAATTAGTTGTTGTTGTTTTTGCTTTAAAAATTTGGAGGCATAATTGTTATGGAGTGAAGTGCGAAATATATACTGATCAGAAAGGTTTGAAGTATATATTCACTCAGAAATAATTGAACATGAGATATAGGATTTGGTTGGAATTAATCAAGGATTATGATTGCACGATCCTTTATCATCTGGGGAAGGAAAATAATGTGGATGATGCTCTGAGTCGAAAAAGTAATAATTCATTAACCATGTTACATTTGGAAAGAGATCCGTTGGTTTTTGATTTGATTAACTTTGTCATAGAAGTTGTTGTTACAGGAAATTCTTCTATTTTGTTTCAGGTGTTAGTGAAATCATCTCTATCAGATAGAATTAAGAAAGTGCAGAAGGAAGACAGTGAGTTACAGAAAAAGGTTTTGTTGGTTCAGAAGGGTAAGTTGCCTGATTTTAACGTTGATAGTGATTGTGTTTTGAGATTTGGAAAGAGATTATGTGTGCCTTGTGATTCATAGTTGAAGATTGATTTTTTATGTGAAGCTCATAGTTCTACGTTTTTAGTTCCTCCTGGAAGTACTGAGATATACATAGTTCTTCGGGAGTATTACTGGTGGGATGGAATGAAAAGAGATATTGCTGATTTTACTGTGAAGTGTTTGACTTGTCAGCAGGTTAAAGTAGAGAGGTAGTTACTGAAAGGGATGCTTCAGACATTACCGGTTCCATATTGGAAATGGGAAAATATATCCAAGGACTTTATTGTGGGATTACCAAAGACATCTCGAGGTAATAATTCAATCTGGGTTATAGTTGACCGATTGACTAAATCTGCTCATTTCCTTCCTATTAGAGATACTTTGTCTATTGATCAACTTGCTCGGTTGTATGTTTAAGAGATAGTAAGATTGAATGGAGTTCCCCTCTACATTGTATCTGATTGTAATCCCAGGTTCACTTTTAACTTTTGGAAAGGCCTTCAGAAGTCATTGGGTACTGAATTAAATTTTAGTACAACTTTTCATCCTCAATCAGATGGGCAGTCAGAACGAACAATTCAGACATTGGAAGATATGCTACGTGCTTGCTCGAGGGATTCTTAGGGAATTTGGGACCAGTATCTTTTTTTAGATTAGTTTTCTTATAATAACAGTTTTATTCCAGTATACAAATGGCTCCATTTGAGGCATTATATGGAAATCGTAGTTGAACTCCAGCTTTTTGGGATGATGTAGGTGAGAGGAAGCTGATGGGACCATAATTGGTAGAAGAGATGGCAGAAAATGTTCAGTTGATTTATAAGTACATGAGAACATCTCAGAGAAGACAAAAAAGTTATGTCGATAACCGGAGGAAAGATCTTTCCTTTGAGGTAGGTGATAATGTCTTTCTCAAAGTTTCTCCATGGAAAAGTGTGATGTGTTTTGGTAAGAAGGGAAAGTTGAGTCCAAGGTTCATTAGACCTTATAAAATTCTAGATAAAGTAGGATCAGTTGAATATAGTGTGGCTTTACCTCCAAGTTTATCCAAGGTACACAATGTTTTTCATGTTTCGATGTTGAGAAAGTATATACCAGATCCATCTCATGTTTTGAGTCCTGAGGTAGTTCAGTTGGAAGAGAATCTCTCTTATGAAGAACAACCAGTCCAGATTCTTGACCGTATAGAGAAAGTGTTTTAGAATAAGGTAATTCACAAGGTAAAGGTTTTGTAGAAAAACCATATGGTTTAAGAGACAACTTGGGAATCTGAAAATGCTATGAGAGATAAATACCCCCACTTATTTTGATTAGTGAATAAAAAATGCGAGGACACAATTCCCAAAAGGGGGGAAGGATGTAACATCCCAGGTAAATGAAGAATAATAAATATTTCATAATTATTAATGTTTGTGAATTTAATATTAATTTTACTTGAAAGGGGTTACTATGTTCGATAGTGTACCTCATACGCAACAACGAGTTTCTTTGGAATCATACGTTGCAAACTAATAATATAATATTATTATTTTAAATTTTCGTTAACTCCTCGCCATTGTATTGGATGGAATGAATGAAACTAACTACAATATTATTATACATGATTGATAAATGTATTTACATTTATCTATTAAAAATTTAAAGGCTTAAAATAAGAATGAATCTAATTTTAAGCATAATTTACATTAAAAGGCCGATTTACCGCCTTTTAATGGAGAACCCTCTTTAAATATAGTTTTGGTCACTTTAATACATTATAATTTACCAAATATAATCATTATTTATAATGGGGACATCAAATTTTACTTTTGGTAATTTTTTGGTATTTTTATGATACAGTTCATTTTTTTTAATGAATAGTGAAAAATACTGTTTTTTAATTCAAAAGTGCCTTTTAATATAATTTACTTATATGGTTATATTATCTTCTTAGTTGGTCTTAATGAGAAATTTTAATTTTTTTTACCATTTAATCCAATGTTGGTCATTGGAATTAATTTCACTTTGAAATTGGACATAAACAAGATTCAATCTTTTGATAGTTATTATTTCTTAAAAACATGCTATTTTTTTAAACAACGGGAATTAATTTTTAAATTAATTAATTACACTTTTATGTTTTGAATTTGGAAAAATTGAAATCAATTTTGAATTCGGAATATCAAATAACTCTTAGGCTGAATTTTTGGTATTTTTCTGAAAAACGTCAATTTTTGGTGAATAGTGGAACCACTTAGTGGTAGTTAAAAAACTGAATTTTTCATTTAAATGAAATTTTACCACTTCTGTGAATTGAATCTCAAAAATTCAAAATATATGGTTGTTATCAAGAAGTAAAATGTAGTTTATTAAGATGAAAATAATTTTTGGTGAATAGTAATTTTTGACTTTTATTTACCGCGTTTTAAGGTAAATAGGGAAATTCAAGGTTAAAAGAATATTATAATAATTCCAAATTACATTAAAAATTGTCCAAAACATATTTTATGAGTCATGGCCGACCACAGTCATCTTTGGGTTGATTTTGGGACCCCATTGTGCCACTCGGGAGTTATCATGACAATTTAGATTAATTAATTTAATGTAAAGACAAAATTGACATTAACAAAAATATTTTTGTAATTAATTTTTATATGGTGTTATATAAGTTCAATCTTCAACTATAAATATTAATTGGAAAGATAAAAATATTTCCTATATGATAGTATTTTCTATATAATTTTTAGTCATCGAATAAATTAAATTATTTATGGCATAATAATGATGCGGTATTTACCTCATTAACAAATGATTTAAATAAATAAGAATTTAATGGTTAAAATATTATCCAAAACCTGTCCAATTCCTATTTGATGACTTTATTTCCACCATGAGATATCTTATATTCTACTATAATTATTTTTGGACCTTTAGAAACTGAATATTATTATATAATAATATAATATTTTCACACATTCCTAAAGAGCCCCTCCTATCCCTTATCAAAAGAGACCACGTCTAACCAATTCCACACACCTCTCAAGCCGTTTGGAATGTCCCAAATCTACCCAATTAATCTCTCAATATACCTCTCCTCCTCCTAGAAGCCTTACCTTAGGCACGAGGCTCTTCAAGAAGTCCTTTGGTTCAAACCAAATGGAGTTACCCAAATTAAAGGTAACAGTTTCTCTTAAATTATTTTCTGTTATTTTACTTCTCCAAACCATAAAATCTTTTTATTCTTTCTTTCATAACAAAAACAGTATCCTCAATATACTAGGATGTTTTTATAATAAGTATTCGAACTACACTTACACACACCTTCATCTAATGGATGAAGAACATAATGTTTCTGTGGATGGAAAACTAAGGCCTCATGAAACGATGTTTGTTCAATTACATATTACCACTTCTCATGGTGGACATTATGATGGAACTGTATTTATATTATATATATATATTATGTTTATGATTTCCTTATTCTTATGTACTTCCCATTTAAATCATGCCTTTATGGTTTCCATAGTGGGTAAATATGATAATCTCATTTGAGGAAGTGGGGACTACCGCCCCCTCAAAGTGATTTCATTCGTTAATGCCTTATGTGGGATTTTTAAAGGATGGAGTTAATGATATTATATATGATATTATAATTGAATTATAATATACTTATTTATCATTATGTTTAATTTTCATTAAAATCATAAATAGAAATGAAAGTAGCGTTCATGCGTACGTACGGCTTACCGTCTCCATGAACGGTGCATTTCACTTCTTACCTCTAAATGTTATGTACTATTATAAAAAACATGTATATACGGGATATATATGATATATATGATATCAGAATCATGAATATCATTCTGTATATATTTAACCATTGACCACATGGACAACTTGTAAATATAAGGTGTTCATATTTACTCAAGTACCAAATATAGACAAAATGAACGTTATTAACTTAAATGATTGAATAATGTTTATTACATGGTAATAAGTGATATAAAAGGAATAATAAATTTGAAAAAGGTTCTTAAGAAAGTAGAAATTAACTTTAGTTTATTATTCAGGAGATTAATGAACAATCGAGTCAAGTCAGATGCAAGGTAAGGGACTTCGTCTCAATCTAATTTCATTGAGGCATTTTTAGTTTTATAGACGACTTTATTTTATTTAGTGTATAAACCCCATTCACATTTCATTTTATTCAATGGTAATATTTTTTAATAAAGTGTTTTACTAAACTAAAGAACAGAATGTTTTTTAATGTCTGCGGTGACAGCGACCTTTCCGCCGTCGTGAGTATTATTTGATCTTTGGCTTCCTTAACAAGATGTAATGTTTTAAAAATGAAAAATAAATACCAAATACTCTTTTTATGTATTTTGGTATTGAAAATGATTTTGAGAATGGATATATTATTTCAATATCTTGAAATGATATTTTTTTTATTGCAATGTGGGAATTTTATCTTTTCTTTATGCTTATGTTATGTGTTATGATCATGTTATGGTTCTTAGGAATTATTTATGTATACGGGTGGTTCCGTGATAAACCTAGGGCTGGTGAGCCCGAGATATCTCTCCAATGCATTGGGTAATATGACAGAGGTTAAGGTGAATGTTTCTACTAAGATATTTAAGTAATATACTGTGATGGGTATTCCAAAGCAACTCCCTATGTAGCTGTGATAGCTACAATGTAAGTATGATATGGATGCCACAAGTTACCTTTATGATTTATGATTTCTATGTGTCTTTAATAAATCTTACAAATTCATGAGGTAAGTAAAATATTTAATGTTTTGTATGTATTTATTAATAGATGTTTTCAATCTTTGTTTTATAACCCTTACCGAGCTTTTTATGCTCATCCCAAGTTTTGAAATGTTTTCACAAGACTTAAAGATAAATAAAGTCAAGGATGAGATCAAGGAAAAGTCATGATGTCTAAATGACTATTTTTTAAAGAGTTTTTATTTTATGAAAAAATTGGAAACTGTGTAGATATGTCTACCTTGTAGTCTTTTGAGAACTAATAGTTATGTCCTAATTCTCTAAAACTCTAAACATGAAAAGACCCTTAATGTGAATTATTCATTTAATTCAATCTTATGTAATGTTTAAGGCCAAGTCCTTATAATTTAGACATAATAACGTATATTTCATGAGAAATTTTATATTTTTAGCCTTTGGGAATGTTCAAAACATGGGTATCACTTTTTCCCTTTAAAATTATTTTAGTGTGCTGCTAATCTCACATATAAAAGGGCTCTCAATATCCTCTCCTCTTAACACCTTAATATCCATTTGTATTGTAAAATAAATCTCTAAATATAATATTTAATTTCCTCACCATATCCTATAATCATTTTTATGATCATAAATACATCCTATGAATGATTTTGGTGCTAAACTAAGGTTGTTGTCTGAAGAAGAGGTTTCATGCTTAATCAAGTTTTTCATTTTATTTCTTCTTTCACATCCTTAATATTCTATTCAATTATAATTATATAATAAAAAAATAACTTATAATATAAAATTATTATGTTATATTCTTATTCTAAATCCTTTTACTTTCCCTTTAATTGGAGATATGATGTTGTTGCTCATGTGTACGACAGACTACCCCCTCACGATGTGATGTTATTCATTTTTCACTAAGGTTTAACATAAAAGGTAAGAATGATAAATTTAATTAATATATGTTATATAAATTAAGTAATTATGACATTAATTACATATTATTAATTATTAACATATAATATATCATTTTATTTCTTACAAAAAAAATGATAACATCATTCATGTGTACATGTGGACTGCTTCCTCCATTATGTGATGTGATTCCTTTTTCATCAACAAAACACTTGGATTATAATGAACCAAAATTTCTAAATGATATTTTCTCTAAGAATAAATGTGTTTTTTAAATATTATGAAAAATGAATAGAAACCAACAAAATTTTATCTCTTTAATAATGATATTTAAATTAGTTACCTAGGAAACCAAATAAAATGCCACACATTAAAGCTAAAAAAATATAAATTAGAGCAGCTAAAATGGGAATGTATGGATCACCATAATCTAATAGAATCTTCATTACCGCATCAAATTATAAATAAATAAAACAAAACAATAGTAAACCAATCAACATATAATGAATGAAATTATAACAATAAACGAAATTATTGTTAATTATGAGTGAAACAATGTGGTGTACTTATAGGGTTTAATGAGAAACATGACCATTGGTCTTCAACCATTATAAGACCATTGGTTTATATTAACATTAAAAATTATACCATTTTTTGATAACTTTTCCAATATAAATAGTGTCTATAAGTAATAATGACAATGGACAATTGATACATAAATGAGAATTGATGACCTCAATTAGTATAACCATGCCATTTGATGCCCATTTTTCAGAACATGGTAAGGAGGTATCATCATAGTGGTTTTCCCTTGACCAATACCCATCCTAACTAAAATAAGTGAATCTTGAATGAAATATCATATGGGATAAGTTAAAGTTAGCGGAGACTACCACTCAATCGATGTTAGCCGAGGAACCATATGAAACTATGAGCATCACCAACCTCCCTTAGAGAATAGACAAGGGTAATAAGAGGTTACATGTCTAGGAATTAGTTTCATAAAATTTTAATTATTTTGTATAAATAAAATTTTACTTCCATAAATTCATCCTAAGAATATTTTTATTTAATAAAATATACGTTTAATTTAGTTGAATTTTATAATTTTATTTTTTGGGATGCAAGTAAAACATAATTTTATTTTTTTATAAAATATAAATTTTTATAATAAAACATGATATTATGAATAGTTTTTATGAAATAGTCTTTTAAAAAATATTTATTTAGACAAAAAATAATTTAATACCTTTATAAATGCCTATGAAATTTTTTATTAATGTCGGATATGAGATAATGCTATAAATTTTTTTTATTTTAATAAACAATGATATTAATATTTTAAAATTAAAATTATCATCTTTATAGAATCATTATAATAAAATAAATATCATTTTTGAAATTAGTATTTGGAAATTAGATTTTTTTAAAATGATTATAATTTAAAAAAATACTTTATTTTTTTCGTGATTAGTAAAAAATACAATTGTAAGGTTTAAATATATTTTATGATATTATATTTATTTCATAATTTTGTGATAATTAATTTAACACAATCAATGAAATAAATTTTTTTATTTTATTAATATTATGTATTTTAATATATTTTCATTAGTTTTTAAAACTATAAGTTACTATCTATAATTCTTAAAAGAAATATTTGATTTTCTAAAACATTACTTTGTGGAATATTTAATTTTACATGAAAAAAGAAGTATCTAAAATTGATGTTAGGTTCGAGTTGATTAAAATAACTAATAATGTGACCCAAATGTCTAATACCATGAGAACAACCTATGGTTAATCAAATGGTTTTTCCTTTTCCACAACCTAGTTTTCTAGGACCTATATTTGGAAATTACTAAAAAATTCATGCTCTAATATTATATACATCCACCCATTTCCCCATTTCAATTAACTCCAAATATACTCTCCACGATGTTATGGTTATTTTACCTCCCAATGAGTCCCCAAAGGTGTTCACAATCCCTTAAAGTCCCATCCTCATGTTTTAGGAACAACTCTTTAAGGTAAGGGAAATTTTATCTTCTCGTTTCCATTTCGGAGGCCTTTTTATGGTATGTATTAATATTTTCAAGAAAATTACATTGCGACCACTTTATATTATCACACTAATGTATTAATATTATTATATAAATGGTAGAGCCTTTTTTCCTCCCATTTTACAATTTTCTAAAAAAATGTTTTATACTCGTAATACTGTTGATGTTTCTTCACAAATTTTCCACTTTTACATGCGTAATTTTCTTTCATTTTTAATTTAATACCCAAATATATTTTATTTTTAGTGGGTATTAAACTAGATTTAATAATGGATTTTAAATTATTGAATTTACATATATGAAACTCACATTTATTTTCAAGGGTTTAAAATGACGTAATTATCATGTCTTTAAGCTCTTTTGTATGCCCTGATTTTTTATAAGAAATCGGTTATTTATTCTCAAAATGGTATTAATGAAATTAATTTCTATGATATAGGGGGATAAAATGAAATTAATTACTATGATATAGGTGGATAAAATTAAATTAATACATACTTAGGGTTCTTCTTAATATCACTCTAATGCATTGGGTAAAGAATTTAATATCTAGAGGTGATATGTTACTTGATTCCTTGGTGAATAACCTTGGAAATTTTTATTTGGGACACCTTGGTGATAAAACATAGTAAATTCATAATTAATGTCTCTTTTAAATGTTGTATCCACATTTCTATATTATTATTCATGTTCTTTCAATATGATATACCTCTTTCTCATGCCTTATTATTATACCTTATGTTTTTATTGATCTATATCAAGATCACATGTTATTCACATCTCTTGCTTATTTATCTTACTAGGATTCATGGTAACCACTTTCATTTGATGTATGTCCCTAGGTTATGAGATTCAGAAAATATAACATAGGATAAAACCATTAATACCTTCTTTAAGTTGATTTAATAGAATGTTTTTGTCCATGTATTTTGCACCTTGTTTCCAAGAAAATAAACTTGAAAATATCTTCTATTTTGTATCATGTAATGTTATGTTATGTAATAAAAATGTAGGATTTCAAAGCTGATAACAATGTATGGTTTAGTTTTTTCTAAAAACATGGAAACAAAAAAAATAAGAAATAATATTAGGGAGATGTCTAAATATAGGAAAACATCTTTGTATTTTGGCTAAGTATTAGGTTAGCGGTTTCTGAGAAATGAAATACCTATCTAGATATGAATAAGTGGTTGTCTAAATGGTAAAGATGTATCTAGGGGTAACACCAAAAAAATAGCTTTGAGTTAGTCTCAAATGGAAATAGGTGGTTGACAATGGGACTTGATATAATTTTGGTTTGATACTCTCAAGGGATATATTTTGTCAATCACTTGATTTTTATGAACAATTATATTTGATATATAGAAAAAGGGATTGTTATAAGAAGATATTAATAACATAATTAAGTATTTTTTAATACATAAACTCCATTTATAATTATAAGATTCATAAAATTAAAACTGATCCCACAAAAGTTATATTCTTTTAGAAAAATAGAGGGAAGTAGGTGGAACCACGGAAATGCTGAGTGTATGGGATGATGCACTAACAATGTTCTGATGAAAGATAAAGTATAAAACATCAGGAAGATGAAAAACACACTAACTAAAGATATGAAAAATAAATTGAATAATTTTGAAATACTAGATTCACCATGAAGTGAAAAAATTTCTATTGAGTCATTTATAAATCAACGACCAAATTCTTTTAGTTGTTTTACCTGCCCACTAATTGGTAAACAATGGATAAGATTTATAGAAACTAAATTTTCTAAAATCTATTATTCTGAGAAAGAAAATGTTACCCTAGATGTATACCACTTATAAGGAGAATCTTATTAGAGGTGGAAACTAATTAAAATCACAAAGATGATGAGGGGTATTGATGTAATGAAGTTGGAAGAGTTTAAGGGAATATTTTTCAATAATTTTTTCACCATTTGATGGAATATAAATGGAGAATGGATTCATTGAACTAATTTAGGTTGAAAATGAATTGAAGGGAAGATTTAAGATGAACATGATATGACTTGCTCAATAAAAATCTACCTTCTTTATGGATCATAAGGGAAAATTGATAGATTTTTTAGTGGACTCAAACCCATATATATGGAGAAATCTAGAAAATCATGACTATTAAAATAGTGAGGAGATGGATTGGAGTGTAATAAAGGTTGAAATAAAGTTTAGAGAGATTCAATGGTCATATAGATTGAATTAAAAGTAGACATCTATAGATATAAACCAGTGGAGTAGATTTGATCATGGAAGAGGAGGGAAGAAAGTGAAACTACTTACAATAAATAAATGTGGAAATAAGCATTTGAGGAACTTATTTAAGGGGAGTGGAATTTACTACAAGCATGAAAGAGATGGCCATATATTTTGAAACATGTTTGGTGAGTTGAAGCCTCAACATCTCATAAAAAATGATAAATGAAATATGCTGAAAGCCTAAATAGAAGTTCAATTATTGAACTGTGGAAATCATGGGAACTTTTCCAATAAATTTTCAAATCAAATAATAATGGATGGAAAAAACATCAAACTCATCCTAGTCCAAGTGATTAAGGTTATGTATTTCTTATCACGATAGATGAAGTAGAGGATCTGAATGATTTGGTGTCTGGTATACATGTTGTTCTCTCAAAATTTGAAATTACTTTGTTTGATTCTAGTTCTATAAATTATTTTATTTAATCCAATTTTCATGGAATATAGAATCAATCCCCAAACTCATATAAGTAGATTTATCAGTCAATAATCCTAGAGGAATTATCCTTGAATCGACGTTGTATAGAAATGGTATCACTATTATTTGTAAGTAGAATCTCATCAAAAATATAGTAGCCATTCCCATGTTGGAATGTGACATTATACTAGGGATGAACTAACTCCCAATGTACAATACAAAGAAAAAATATAGAAGAAAGTGAATTTCATTAGTTTTTCCTGAACAACCAACATTTATTTTCAAAGGAGAGATATCTTATCCAAAACTTTTCCTAGAATCACCTCCCATAGCCTTGTTTATAGAGAATATTGATGAATATATACATTATAGGAGAACTGAATATTTGCGACGGGCGATTTGCGATGGGATCCCGTCGCAAAAGGTCTTTTGCGATGGGGCTCCGTCGCAAATCGCCCGTTGCCGAAAACGGCGTCGCAAATAGGTGTTTTTGCGGCGGTCCCGGGGCAAAAAAATTATTTGCGACGGTATTTGTCCACCGTCACAAATAAGTTTTCGTTTATATATAAAAAAGGTAATTGTGACGGGCCGTCGCAGATATATTAGTTGCGACGGGTCAGAATCCCGTCGTAAATGCGAAATTTTAAAAAATACTTGTGACGAAAGTATTTGCGATGGACCGTCGAAGAATGTTTTTCCCGACGGGTATTCGTCCCATCGCAAATGGTACTGTAAAAAAACAATTACGACGGGAATCTCCATCGCAAATGTACCTGTCACAAATATTAAAAAAAATAAAATAAAATAATTAATACAAGTCGTATAATATTATATAAAAATAATAATAATATTAATAATATAAAAAAAATTATATTATTATAATATAAATTAAAATAATATAAAATATAATTATGAAATATTAATATAAAATAATGATAATATGAATATAAATAATATAATATAATATAATAATACTAATATTAATAATATAAAAAATTAATATAATAATAATATTATTAAACTATCTATATAATACTAATAATAATATTAATAATATAAATATATTATACTATTATAATATTAATAATAAAATATATATATAATATAATTATAAAATATTAATATCAAAAAATAATAACAATACGAATAAAAATAATATAATATTATATATTATGAACTATTAATATCAAAAAATAATAATAATAGTACTAATATTATTTATATAAAAAATTAATATAATAATAATATTATTAAAATAAACATAAAAATTTATGAAAAAATAATATTAATATTATTAATATTAATAAAATTATAAAATTATAAACTTCTCAATATTTACAATAAATATAAAATATTAAAAGTAATATTACTAAAATAAGAAAACATTAAAAATAATACTAATAAGTAATAATATATTAAAAAAACTAAAAACAAATTAAATCACCTAATATTGATACCAATATGAAAGAGGAATTGTAAATAGTTAATATGACAATAAACTACGAACTCAATTGTTTATTACATCTAAAAAATCACTAGGGGGGTGGATAATCTGGAGGACCTAGAGGACCTGGAGGAGTTGGCGGAAGAAACTCCATCCCTAAACTATGAGTCAAACGACGCATATACTCCATATGCTCCTGATGTTTCTCCTCATATCGACGTCTCTCCTCATCCTACTGAAGACGCATCTGCTCCTGCCATCGACGCATCTCTTCATCATGCTGCTGACGCATCTGCTCCTGCCCCTGATACAAATCCTCTATAAGCTAACTCTGAGCACGCAATCTCTCCTAATACTGTGAGGTAGAAGATGATGTCTCTCCATGAGCTCCTCTTGAGCTGGACGCCGATATTGCAACAGTTCCATAATAATCTGCATGAGTCAAATGAGAGCCGATACCAACTACTCGGCCCTTTTCGAAGCCATATTGGGTCGCCTGCATCCATACCGTCTCATCAAAATGGTGGGCACTAGTCTGATCACCTGTCTCGTCTTGACTCTCAGCCTGTGTCTGAGAGGTCACAACCTCATATGACTCCTTAAGTTTCAATTATAAATTAAAATAATGAAAAGATTATATGCATTTAATTTGCAAACTGAAAAGAAAATAATACTGACCACAATCTGACGCTGGCAGTCACCTCTAATCTATCCAGTAGCCAGGTCAGTGTACATCCTCCGATAAACGCCGTACGCCGAAATACCGGGCTGCTCGGCTTTCTATACGAATATAAAAAAAACTTTTTATATTTAAAGTTGTATAAAATATTAAAAAAAGTACATACCAGCCGCTCTCTATGCACACTGAATGTACGACTACCGGCTCGATGCGTCACCTCTTGTCTCCCCCGATTCTATCGACCCAATGCAGATCTCCTTTGAAACCCACCTCCCAACTAGTGTGTACATAATCTATCCCAAACGTGAGATGAAATGTACTGTGGTCGGCGGGCTCTACAGGACTCATCAAATTCTGTCACTTCGGCTTTCTTCACAACCATCTTTCTCAAATTATGCAAAAAATGACGGAAACCATCACGCATAGGCACCACCCATGTCGCGTGGATAGTGGCACACATGCTCTCATCGACGGGATACCATAAACCCTAATATAAAGTTATTAATGAATTAAATTTCAAAATAAATAATGTTTAATTACGTACCAGCCAATGATCAGACATGGCGGCCTGCACATCAGCGAGAATCTGATCCCATGTGAGCCATGGTTGAGAAAAATAATTGCGCAAGATAGTGCTCCCCTGTCCAATATCTATATGCGTAAAAATGTTGAAAAAGAACAAATAATCAAACAATTAGAATATTAATAAATTATAATGAAAGATAACTAAAATACACAGGTTACCATACCACCGCGTGTGTGAATCGAATCCGAGAGGTGGACGTCGCTCCAGGATAGGATCTGGAATCATCAGTCTGGAAAGACCACGCCCCCTCCGAGTGCTCCATATAGTTCCAACAACCTGAGGGTCATATGACTCAAGAACCTCATCATCCATAGGTAGATCAGCCTCCAGAAACTGACGAAACATTTCCGATTCCATCTGAAACATGTAATGATTGTTATTAGCAAACAGTTGAAAATAACTATTATGTATAGATATATATTTGTTATGATTCAAACCAGCATTTTACTGTGTCAATGTTCATATTCATCACTATCTTCATAGTTTTCAATGTCAATGTCTTCATCTTCCTCATCAACATCATCAATTTCCATATTAGTTTCACTGTCATAATCTCTTGTCATTTCAAATTCAGTTGTAACATCATTGACAACATCGTCACCATTGACCCTTAACTGTGGGGTGTAATCCTCAATATTCATGTCTCTTTGGAAAAAAGATGTGTTTTGAGGAGTGTCCTGAAAACTTTCATTTCCT
The DNA here is from genome assembly GCA_963277665.1 of Viscum album. NCBI lineage: Eukaryota > Viridiplantae > Streptophyta > Magnoliopsida > Santalales > Viscaceae > Viscum > Viscum album. The sequence goes on from OY728128.1 coordinate 1,259,433,868, forward strand.
TGCACTTCAGTGGAACAACATTCAGTTTGAGTAAACTGATTTCTCGAGATTTAACTTTTATTATACTCTACCAATCATCCAACTCTTTTGCAGTAGCACAGTATTTTGCATAATAAATTTGATGTGCCCGATGAGCCAATAAAAATGGTTCATTTACTATAAGAAGACTTTTATGTTTAATATCAATAATTCCATTAGTCGGATGAATACGTAGGCCTCTCTCAGTATCCAGCCATCTACATTTAAACATTGTTACATAATTCTGTCCCAAATAACACAGTTCAATAATTTCTTCAAGCATGCCCTAAAGGTCAACTTCAATATCTCTATGATGTGATACCTTCAAACAAACACCACTATTCATTGTTTTCTTTGATTCCCCATATCCACGTGTATGAAAGCGATAACCATTCACCACATATGCATTATAAGATTTAACCATTTTGGATGGTGGGCTACTCAAAATATGCAATTGACTATCAATCTTATCAGCATGTACAGATACCTGAAAATTTTTAAAACATTTATCACTATTACAAGTAATAAATTGATTTTATATGTAAAACCCAAAAATAATGTATGTTACCAGTTTTTGAAACCAGTAGGCAAAATTTTTTTGTCGACGTTCTTCTAAGCCAGCTACTGTAATTTGTGGAAATTGTTTCTTGATATGATCATCATATAACCTACAAATAAAATATGATTAATTTACTGTAACAGAATCTATAGAATAAGGGATAAGAGAAATCACTGTACAATTGGTGACATTTATTCATAGTTGAGTAGAACATATGTATGAGCTCTATGATGTTCATCATCTGAAAGCCATCTATCATGAACTCCACCAAAGACAAGTTCGGGCTAATTGAAAATTGAAAATTGATTGTTCATATCATCATCAACATTCCCCTTGTTCCGGCCCATGTGGTTAAATTTTGAGGGATATTCAGATTCAAAACAATGAGAGCAGAATAAAGAAATTTCTTCTTGTAAATAAGCTTCAGCAATTGAGCCTTCAACTGGTGCTTTGTTACAGACTTTTTTCTTCAATTTCTGCATGCATCTCTCAAATGGGTACATCCTTCGAAACTGAACCGGACCTCCAAATTTTTCATCATGTGGGAAATGTAATATCAAATGTTCCATCGAGTCAAAGAAAGATGGCAGAAAGATTTTTTCCAATTTGCATATAATTACAACAACAACTTCTTCCATTTTTCTTAGTGTATCATAGTCTGTTGTCGCCGCACACATGTCTCGGAAAAAATTTGATATATCTATTATCGAATACCAAATCACAGAATTCAAAAAACCTCTTAATCCAATAGGCATAAGCCTTTCCATTATAACATGACTGTCATGACTTTTTAATCCGGTAATATGACCATTTTCAATACATCTGCCTATGTTGGAAGCATAGCCATTTGGAAGTCTCAAATCTGAAATCCATTGACAAAATAATAAGTGAATCTCTTTGGTCAGTGTATAAGATGCTTTTGGCTTCATTAATCTCAATGATCTGAAATTTTCAAACAATTCAAGTTCTGGTCACCAGCAAATTTGGGCAAGATCTAATCGTGCCTTTACATTATCATTGGTTTTACCCGGTGTATCCAAAACTGTATGAAATAAATTATCAAAATAGTTCTTCTCAATATGCATGACATCCAACATGTGTCGGACCAAAAAAATAAGACCAATATGGAAGATTTCAAAAAATGCTCCGTTTTGTCCAATTGTGTTCCTTCCCAAAACCATGAATTTTCTGTTGGTTTATTGTCGGTCCAAAAGTGATGGAAGGTAATGAAAATAAAACTGATTGTATCTCTATACCTGATATCATTTTTGGAGGTTCATCTCTTTCAATTCTGCCTTTTCTGAAATGAGATTTATTCCTCTGAAAAGGATGATCTATTGGATGAAATCTGCGATGACAGTCAAAATAGCAAGGTTTTTTTTCTATTCATGAGTATAAATGCTTTGTTGTCTCTCATACAGTAAGGACATGATTTTGGACCATGTTTACTCCAGCCAGATAACATTCCATATGCCGGGAAGTCACTAATTGTACACATCAAAGCAGCTTTCATTACAAAATTCTGTTTCGCAGCCGCATCATATGTACCAACACCATGACTCCACAATAAATTTAACTCATCAATAAGTGGTTTCAAATAAACATCAATATTCTTTTTCAGATGTCCTGGGATTAATAATGTCAAAAAGATATATGGATCTTTCATCAACATCCATGTACTACAAGTTAAACGGATGACCCTCCAAAATCATGTACTAAATTCTGAAACCGTGATGGATCTGAAATCAAATTATTAGTATCTTCTCTTGAACTACGTTCATCGTGTTGATACCAAAAAATATAATCTGATTGAAAACCATAACGCAAGAGATGTTTTCCAATGATGTCAAATGTCTCAAACGTTCTCAGAGCACATTTTTTACAAGGACACTTAATTGTCCCTTCTGAAACAAATTCCTGGTTTGATGATGCAAATGATAAGAAAGCTTCAACACCATCAACATATATATGATTTAAACTAGAACCGTTTGGAATTCTGCGCTGATTTATCCAATCCTGATCATCTAATAATGATTGATGCAGATTTCCTTGTTCCATATTCATATATATGTTTCTAAAAAATTTAAAATCATTACTATTGTTAAATAATTTAATATAAGAAAAAATATCCTAAAAAAAGAAGATACATAATTACAGTTATTTATTAGTAATTACCAATAATTATAGGCGACACAGTTAGTTTGTAATCATCCCCACTAATTATTATTAATTTAGAAATACATAGCAATACTTGGCAAAAAGAAATATGCTTGAATAATAAAATTAAATTTTTTAATCATAGTTGTGAAGATTATATTACTAATTATTCTGATTTGTCCGATGGCTCATCTCTTTTTAACTTTCTCCCAACTGAAATCAAAATGAAAACTTGCTCTGACATACGTTAGAGAACATTTTTCATACTGATTTCAGTGGGAGAAAGTAGCAAAGATATGAGACATTGAACAAAAGGTGGTCGTTAATCCGCTGGAAATTGTGCCAATTTATAACCATGTTCTTGAATTTATTTGATTCTTGATTAATTTTATTAGTAATTATTACTAATTATTAAAAATATCAATATTTCTAACAGATTTTGCTTTATTCTTAACATGTTCAAATCTTAAAGGGTTGTCAATTTTCAGGTCATGCCCAATAAAAAGTTTGGGTCAACCTTGACCAATTTAAACTCTATAATTGTTCTAACTTGGTTGATCATCTCACAAGTAGTGTTGCAATAGGACGACACAAGTAATGAGAAAGACATTACATGGGTTGTCCTATTGCAATGCTACCTGCGAGGTGATCAACCAAGAAAGAACAATTATAGAATTTACATTGGACACGGTTGATGCAAAAGTTTTATTAGGCATGACCTGAAAATTGGCGACCCTTTAAGATTTGAACTGTTAAGAATAAAGAAAAACTTGTTGAAAATATTGATAATTGTAATATTTTTTAAATTTTTTATAATTTTAATAATATTAATATTTTTTTATAAATATTAAACATATAATAATAAAATAATTATATTATAAGTATTATTTAACTATTAATATCAGATTAATATAATATTTTATATTATTTTACTATTTATGTTACTATTTATGTTAATATTTATGTTACTATTTATGTTTCTATTTATGTTACTATTTATGTTACTATTTATGTTAATAATTAGAAATGCGAAGATACGCATATTGGTCGGTTGGTTAATCAATCAATGAATAGACAAACAAACGTAATTGACCGATCATCTACCTTAATTTTCTTTTCATTTGTGTGTTGAGGTTGACAGAAAACTTCGGCCTCCACATGTAATATGTGCTTTTACTGTCAAAATTATAAACCTCCTCACCTCTATATTGGCGAGGAGGTTGATAATTTTGACAGTAAAAGCAGATATTACATGTGGAGGCAGAAGTTTCCTGTCAAGCCTCAACACAAAAATGAAAAGAAAATTGAGATAGATGAGCGGTCAATCACATTTCTTAATTATACTAATTTTTTCTTAATTATACCAATTGTTTCCTAATTATACTAATTTTTTCCTAATTATACTAATTTTTTTCTAATTATACTAATTGTTTCCTAATAATACTAATTGTTTCCTAATTATACTAATTGTTTCCTAATTATACTAATTGTTTCCTAATTATACCAATTGTTTCCTAATTATACCAATTGTTTCCTAATTATACAAATTGTTTCCTAATTATACCAATTGTTTCCTAATTATACCAATTGTTTCCTAGTTATACCAATTGTTTCCTAATTATACCAATTGTTTCCTAATTATACCAATTGTTTCCTAATTATACCAATTGTTTCCTAATTATACCAATTGTTTCCTAATTATACCAATTGTTTCCTAATTATACCAATTGTTTCCAAATTATACCAATTTTTTCCTAATTATATTAACTGTTTCCTAATTATATTAATTGTTTCATAATTAAATCTAATTGTTTCCTGATTAAATCTAATTGTTTCCTAATTATTTTAATTGTTTCCTAATTATTTCTAATCAATTAAATCTAATTATTTTCTAATTAGTTGATAATTATTTTAAGTAAATCTAATTATTTCTTATTAATTGTTTCTTAATTATTTTAATTGTTTCCTAATTATTTCTAATCAATTAAATATAATTATTTATTATTTATTTGATAATTATTTTAATTAAATATAATTATTTCTTAATTATTTGATAATTATAAATTTATTTCTAATTATTACCAAAACATCCCCCGGGAGTGTCGAACCAAGAGTGAAGCAAGGCCCGTTGTCATGTACCAGGTTACCCCGAGTCAAGCTCGAAACACCTTGTCAGAATTTTCACTCCTAGGTACATCTATGTCAAAGCCACCTCTACTTGTTCTTATCCAGACAAGGATTATTTGGTACACGCACATAAACTAATTATACTATATAGCTAAACATTCTATTAAAAAAAATAAAATTAACTATTAAAAATAATATTAAAAATTAAAAATAATTTAACAATTAGAAAAATATAAATACCTTTAATAATCTGCACCTTCTAACTCATTCCTTCCTCTTCTCGAAAGAAAAAATTAAAAGAAAAAAAATTCTACTCAGATATTAAAATGAGAGAGAGAGAAGAATGGAGATCCGAATGTTGTGGAAAAAAACGGATGGGGTGTATATATATGTTAGATTATTTGCGATGGTCGCATTTGTGACGGATGACCATCGCAAATACGAGGTATTTCGACGGTATACCATCGCAAATGCCTTCTCCCGCATTAAATAGAGGCGGTGGGTAAAAGGCCTTTTGCGATGAGCCCGTCACAAATAGCCACCATTAGCGATGGGCGACTATCCCCGTCGCAAATTTCTATTTACCGCAGCCAGTATTCGCGATAGGCCCCATCGCAAATACCTTCGCCCGCATTAATTACGGGCAATGGGTAAAAGGGTTGTTGGGACGGGCCCATCCATAATGCCACACCAGCAGCGACGGGCAGATATCCCCATCGAAAATTACTATTTACCGCCACCAGTATTTGCGATGGGAGGATATCCCCGTTGCAAATTCATATTTACCGCCGCCGGTATTTACGACGGGTACATAGTACCGTCGCAAAACCGTATTTACTACCGTGGGGTATTTGCGACGGGTTGTAGGTGACAATCACAAATAGGATTTACAGCGGCCAGTATTTGCGACGGGGCCCGTCGCAAATAATACCGGGTGAATACTTGTTTGCGATGGGGAAATTTCCCCGTCGCAAATACTATTTACCACCGCCGGGTACTTGCGATGAGTAGCCTTCTACCCGTCGCAATTATCCTTCCCGTGTTTTGGTGTGCAAACTGCGCCATTGCAATTGCGACAGGCCCTGTATTTCCTTCGCAAATAACTGACCATTTGCGACAGGAATATATTCCTGTCGCAAAAACCCTTTTCATCGGAGTTGTTGCGACAGGAATAAGACCCGTCTCAAATACCCCGTCGCAATAATCATTTTTTCCCATAGTGATAGAAGTAAATGAATGTATAAAGATATATAATCTCCGTATTTATAAGGAATACATTTTCTTATTTATTGAAGAGTTTCATTTATCTCCACAATAAACAGAGTTATAGTTATCTATTGAAATCATACATGGGTTGTAGATGATATAAAAGACCCCATATATAATAACTTTTTTTTGAGTTATTTGAATTGAAGAAAAATCTTCATGATCTTCTAGAAAAGGGATTTATCTGACCATTTGTGTCTCCTTGTAGAGAAACTGTTCTTTGGATGAAGAATAAAGATAGATCAATCCAGCAATAGATTGATTATTTGGAACTTAACGAGACCATAGAGAAGAATAAGCACCATCACCGAATGATTTATTATTTTTTTGACCAGCTTTGTGGAGATCAGTTGTTCTCCAAGATTGAACTATGATTTGGGTGTCATCAATTAAGGATGATAAATGGATATATTATAAAGTATGAATTCCAAAAAAGATACAAGAATTATGAGTTTTCTCTTATTACTTTATCCTTGACTAATTGCTCTGGTATATTTATAGATTTAATGAATAGAGTCTTTAATTAATACCATAAATTTTTTGGTAGTATTATTGATGATATTTTTATATAATCCAAAATTTGTGAGCATAATGAGGATTATCTAAGAGGTTTCTTGGGAACTCTATGGAAGGGGAATCTTTTTAGTATGTTCTAAAAATGTAATTTTTTTTTACAAAATTAGAATTCTAAAGGAACAGTATAACAAATTAAAGAATCTCAATTGACCCTATGAATAAATTTGTTATAGAGTATAGGCCGCATTCTACAATAGTAGCTATGCTTTTTTAGTTTCCCAGGGTTTTCAGGATGTTATTGGAGTTTTTTAAAAAAAATCATGACATTACAATCCAAAAACAATGTAAAATCAAAATGGGGCTATGTTCATCTGGGAAAATGATTGTGATGAATGTTTCCAATAACTAAAGAAGATATTAGTTACTCTGCCTATGTTAACTCCACCCTATATTATAGAAGGATTAATTATTTATAGTAATGCATCTCTAAAAGGGATTGGGGGAATCTGCAAGAAAAAAAAGAAAAGCTGATTTCTTAGGAATATCAAAAGTTAAATCCTCATAAGTAGAATAATCCTACATGTGACATGGAGTGACATTCAGTTATTTTTTCTCTAAAAATATAGAGGCTATATCTTTTTGGGTATAAATGTGACATATACACAGACCACCATAGTTTTAAATATATTTTATAAAAAATTAATCAAACATGAGTCAAAGGAGATTGTTAAAACATCATTAAGACTATGACTTTTCAATTCACTATCACCCTAGAAGAAAAAAAATTCACTAATATATTATGTATAAAAGATCCTATTGTTCAGAAAATGACATGGATTCTAGGAGATTCTTTTATCAATGACCTAGTAAAAGTGGACATAGGAATCATAAGGATAGAGACATATTCAGACATATACCAAATTATTTCTCAACAATCATTAATATATAATATTAAGAAAGATAAAAAAGAATATAATTTGTTATAAAAGAGTACAAATTTTGTGAATAATGGGATGTTTCTTGAGTTCAATATTGATCATGTAGGTGTATTGAAATTTCATACAAGGCTATGTGTTTCATCTATACCAGTGATAAAAATGAAGATGATAGATGAATCTCATAGCTCTTTATTATTTATAAATCTTGTGATAAATAATATGTATATGAACCTTCACAATTAATATTGGTGGGATAATATGAAAAGAGAGACTTTTGACTACACTGTAAGGTGATTGGTATGTCGACAAATGAAAGTAGAGAGACAACTTCCAAAAAGGTTTATTAAAACCAAAACCCATATAAACATGGATGTTGGAAAATATCACTATGGAAATCATAATTGCAATCCAATGAATATACAATGTGAATAATATAATACAAATTATAGTGGATAGTATCATTAAGATGGCCCGTTTTATCGCTATTCGAGAAGATTTCACTATTGACTAACATTCCATGATATAAGTTGTAAGAAACCGGTTCTTATTTTGAGGTACAGGTTTCTTCTTTTCTCTTTTCCATAAGTGTTTTTGAGAAAATAATGGAAATGGGGAAAAATCTGAAATTTTGTGACTACACTCCTTGTACTATTCCACACACTGTGTACCTGGGCAGTGTGGGATGAGTACACAGGGTGTGTAGCCATGTCAGCGAAGATGGGTGTAAAAACAGACTACACACCGTGTAGTGGTATTTACACACTATGTAGTCTTTTAGCTGGGAAAACAGTAAGGCAGTGGAAGCCTCCGCCAGCTGGGAAACTGTACACGCCGTGTAGTCAAGAATACACGTCCTGTAGTCAAGAATACACGTCGTTTACTCATGTCTACAGATGAATTGTTTGGCGGTGACTCTAGAGGAACAGTTAAATGATAAAGTGAACACCGTGTACTTGGAAGTACATGCCATTTAGTTTGTTTTTTCTCTTAAAACAGGAAGTAGCCTCCCCATTTTGTAAAAGAGGCATTTGGGTTCATTTTGGAGCAAGAGGGGAGGCCAGAACTTTGGAGATCCGCCCAGCGCACGTTGGGAATCAGATTCTTCTTCCGACGTTCTCGTTGGAACCTCACAAGTAAGCCCTAAGCTCTCCTTAACCCGTTCTAACCAAGTATTTCAAGATGGAAGGTTATTTATGTTTGAATGGGTTTTATTCTAACCCAAATCTACGTCATCTTTGGGTGTTTTTGGAATCGACGTTCAAGTATACCATTGGTGGGTGTTTAAGGTAGGTGGCTTGGTGTTTAATTTCAACTATTGTGCATTTTTGTGTACTGTTGTGATATGCTCCCATGAATGTGTTGTTGTATGGCTGAGGCCTTGTTGAATTAAAGTGGCTTGGTGTTTAATTTCAACTATTGTGCATTTTTGTGTACTTTTGTGATACGCGCCCATGAATGGGGTGTTGTATGGCTGAGGCCTTGTTGAATTAAATAACTAGAATTGTATAGGTAATTAAATGTGATAATAAACTGTTGTTTGGGATTTCTGCTTGGATCCAGGACCTCCCCAGGGGTGAGTTCCTCTGTTTAGCCAGTTGGCCAGGATACCCAAGGGTATGCCTTTATAATAATGATTATAGAATTACCATGAGAGTAATTTCATGTGTATTGCTTGTTTACATGTTGGGAATGGCCCGGTTACTTGTTTAGCCTGAAGGAAGTGTTTTACATAGCCTGAGGGAAACTTCATCCGTGCCTATGGGCAATAGACTCTGTGCCTGACAATGACACTTTGTATGCCTAAGGAAAATATTTGTTATGCCTGCGGGCAATTACCTGCAGGTTACGTTTCTGATTACCTAAGGGTAAGGGTTTTCCTGTCTGAGGACACAGACTGTTTACATAGAAATTCATTGTGGTGGTATCCTTATAATGAACTATTTAATAAATAATAAAATGGCAATATAACTAGTAAAGGTAGTTACTTTTCAGTACTTCTTAGTTTATTTCATCTTACTAGTGCACACTATTGTTGCATATTTTCATACAGTTGGGCATGGACCTTTGGTGGGTTCCTACTGGGATTTATTTCTCACACCCGATTTGGGTCATGTCTTCGGCCCAAATAGATTATGTTTCTGAAGGTATGGATAGGGGAAAGGGTCCCAATATAGGTACTTCATTGTTGCTGGGAAGTAGGGGAGCATGGGACTGAGCTTGTCCTCGCAATGCCGCTGGCTGTTCTGTTTTTCTTTCTGTACTTGTACTTCAGTTGTATTGTATTTCAGTGTAACATGTTTTGGTTTTTTTATAGAATAGTGACATGCTGCATTTTCATATATATATAACTACTGGTTTCCTTGTTATTATCAGCTATCCATTTCAGTTATATATTTATTTTTCACTGCTTCCGCTATTGTTGCATGCTATTTATTTATTCCGTTGTGCTGCACTTTGAAAAATGAGGGCATAGTTTCCCCACTATCAGACCTGGGCCCTGGCTACTAGTCGGTAGCCTATGGCATTTAGGGAAATGCACTTGAAGTGACGTGGCGAATCGGGTTCGGGGCACCCGTTGAGTGGCACCGGGAACCGGGATGTTACAAAGGGGTATCAAAGAAGTTATTTTCATTGACATACTATTTGGAGCCTTAGTCAGGGATAGGACGGGAACGGTAGTTGGTAATAAGCTGTGACCGGGCGTAGCTAACCCATGTACAAGGAAAATCCAATTTACCTCGTGTTGCAATTTTTGTGATTTTTCAGTTTTACAGTTGAATTGATTTTCACCGAAGGGTGACACACCTGTGATTGTACTATTTATATTTTATTCATGGGTTCTATCTAGTGGCAGCCTGATGAGATGAGCGTATTCCATCTCATGCATCATTTAGGCACATGCTAGAAATCATATATCATGCTTAGTTTCCATGCCATGTAGGTGCATTAGACATTGCATGTTGTTGTGATAGATGTCGTTCTAGTAAAAGCATGCTGTTATGATAGTTGCTATGATAGATACCTGTTGTTTGATAGGGTATTATTGTGTGATCCTGTTTATATAATGGACACCAAAATTTGGTTTTTAGGGAGTATGGTCCCTCATTGACTGGAATTTGTTGGATCATTGACAGTTTATCCGGCTATAACACATATAAGATTTCAAAATTGAATTCGTGGGGATTATGGGCCCTCACGGATCAGAATTTGGAACTTAGGTGTTTTTTTCAGTATTTTCTGGGTTCTAGAAAAGTTTTTGAGGTATAATGTCCGGAAACCCAGTATACATTCCGTGTAGTACCTTAAACACACCGTGTATGTTCTTCTATTCGGGAAGAAAAGAAAACTTTTTGAGTACACGCCGTGTAGCCCTTCCCATGTCATAGACCATGTGGGTAGGGACACAGGGAAGGAAAATGCTTGGGGAGAACACACCGTGTACCAGATGTACACGCCGTGTAGTATTGACCCGGAGTCCGCCTGTGTAACTATCAACACGGATGGAGGAGACCTTAGGACATACATGCTGTGTCCATTATGGAACACGCAGTGTAGTCTGACCAGGGATCCGGCCGTGTAACTAACAACACGGGTCGGTGTAATCATTTCATGTACATGCCGTGCCCATCTGTAACATGCGGTGTAGTGTGGGCCGCGTATCCGGTCGTGTAACTAACAACACGGGTCGGCAAAGCTCATCTAGAACACGTCGTGTACTTGTGGGACACTCCATGTAGTCTTGTCTGAGGACAGACCGTGTGGACTTAGTCGTGTGGCTGGGAAATAGGGTAGTGTACATGCCATGTAGTTCAAGTCGAGTAGTCGGCCATGTCACAAACAACACAGGAAGTTGTAAAATTACACTATACACACCATGTAGATTATATACATGTAGTGTAGTTTTTTTCAATGGGATACATGTGGATTGGCCGTGTAAAAGGACCCAGGCAGGGAAGAGAATTCAGGTACATGCCGTGTAGTCAGTATACACGCTGTGTAGTCTTGTTTTGAAAATCGTGAATGCTTTCTTCCTTCTATTCCAATTTTGGATCCTTCAGTTTCATACTGTGATAATCTTGATCTAAGGTGTGCATTTGAACTTGTAGTGTCATGTCTCCAAGACGTTCACGCGTTGTTCTCCAGGAGAGCGGCAACGAGTATACTCCAGAGATGGTGGGCCATGGGCTACCAGTGGAACCTCCAACAGAGCCAGATGTTGCGCCAACAGTAATACCGGACACAGGCGCGAAGGCGCAGTTCCGTGAAGGCTTTATGCGGTTTATGAAAACCTTCTAGGGATCACCGTCGGCTGCCACATCTATGGCCAAGCTGACTCGTATCTTCCAGCAGTAGCATCTGCCTACATTTTCAGAGGATGGAGGACCACAGGCTGTGGAGTCTTAGCTGAGGTCGACGCAGACTATTTTTGAGCACCTAGAGATGCCTCTAGGGAGGAGGGAATGCTCAGGACTTATATGTTGTGCGATTCTGCCAAGAGGTGGTGGGATGTTACCACCCAGTCAGAGTATCACAGATACATTTCATGGGAAGATTTTTAGATAGCCTTCTATGACTTCTTCTTCCCAGAGATGCTGAGGGCAGATCGAGCTCGAGAGTTCATGAATCTACAGCAGGGAACTATGTTAGTGATCGATTATTGTGATTGTTTCACCGAGCTTCATCATTTTCACCCGTTCCAGTGGGTGATGACACGCTGAGAGCCAGGTGCTTTGAGTATGGTGTTCGATATGACATCTGAGCACAGGTGAATGTTTTCAGGTTTCCTACAGTATATGCTATTGTGAACCAGGCGCTGATTACAGAGAGGAACCTGCGGGAAGCTAGTTGTGTGGGCCAGGGTGGTTTAACAACAATTTCTGGTACTATTTCTACTAGTAAGAGGAAGAGATAGATGGACTTCTCTCAGGGTGGCAGTACCAACCAGAAGAATGTTTCAGGTGGCAAGGTCATGTGTTACCAGTTTGGTAAGGAGGGGAACAAGCGACCTCAGTGTCCACGAGAACCAGTGGAGTGTCGGGCTTGCGGAAAGATGGGTCATCTACAATGCTTTTGCAGGGAATTTCCACTGGTGGCTAGTGAGAGGGGTTCTGTGCAGAGTCCACGTGCAGGGGCAGGACTAGTAGCTTCTTACAAGTCGGGGGACTAGAATACGTCAGGGTGTGCAAGCATGGATGATGGTCGTGGCCGTGGTAGCCAGACACGAGGATCTGAAAGGCAGTAGGGTGGGACAACTCAGGGTAGCCAGGCTGTGTCACAGGGTCGCAGCACTAGGCAGACATATGCAGTCCAACAGACCCAGTAAGAGCAGGATCCTGGACCTTCTACCGTCAGAGGTACTATTCTAGTAGCTTCTGTTTTATCTTCAGTACTTTTCAATATGGGTGCTACACATAGCTTTATATCTGTACCCATTGTGGAGGGACTTGGGCTCTGTGTTTCTTCTTCTTCTACTGTTATGACGCTAGACACTCTGTTGGGAGCTAGAACGGCTGGTGTGCGTCAGTGCAAGGAGTTCTCCCTCGAGGTAGGTGGGTGTCACATTCTTTGGTACCTCTATGTCTTGGAGAAGACGATCTATGATGTCATTCTTAGGATGGATTGGTTGGTTCCCTTTCGAGCCATTGTAGACTGCTATCGTGGAAGGGTGAGTTTCACATCACCAGAGGGTGGAGAGCTTCTATAAAAAGTTTAATGTGATGTTCAGGTGAGTGGAGATGGACCAAAGCATCATGGGTGAGGTGGTATCACATCCCAGATTGCGAGCTTACAGCTGGACGACCAGGGGACTTGTCATAAGGATCTCCCTCCAGTGGTTGATCATTTCTGGAATGTTTTCTCGGATGATTTTCAGGTCTTTCTCCAGAGCGTGGGGTGGATTTCTCGATTGAGCTTGTTCTAGGAGCAGAAGTAGTGTCCATTCTTCCTTATAGGATGTCTACACCAGTGTTGAAGGAGCACAAGAGACAGTTAGATGAGTTATAGTCAAAGGGTTTCATCTGACCCAATACTTCTCCATGGCTTCCTCCTGTCCTTTTTGTTTAGAAGGCGGACGGTACTCTCAGAATCTGTGTGGATTATTGGAAGTTAAACCAATTGAAAGTTAAGAACTGATATCCCTTGACTAGGATTGATGATATTTTTGATCGACTTCATGGAGAATGAGTGTTCTCAAAGATTTAATTGAGATCAGGATATCATTAGTTGCACGTTAGACCATCTGATATACCTCTCAAAGCATTCAGGTGTAGGTATGGTCTATACGAGTATACGATTATGCCGTTCGGACTCACGAATGTGCCAATAGTTTTCATGGATCTGCTGAATCGTGTGTTCCATCCCTATCTGGATTCTTTTGTGGTAGTATTCGTGGACTATATCTTGGTGTACTCTCACACTCGACATGACCATGCCACCCATCTTGAGGTCGTATTGAGTACACTGAGATAGCATCGACTATATGTTAAGCTCTCAAAGTGCCACTTTTGGATGGACGAGATTCACTTCCTGGGTCATATCATCTCGGAGGTAGGAGTTGCAGTAGACCCAGAGAAGGTTAGAGTAGTAGTTTCATAGGAGCAGCCCAAAAACGTGTTGGATATATAGAGTTTCTTGGGGATAGATGGTTACTACAAATGCTTCATACATGACTTCTCCCGCTTAACAGCACCATTGATAGGTTTGAATAAGAATGGTGTGAAGTTTGTTTTGTCAGAATCTTGCGAGACAACCTTCCAAGAGATGAAGTGAAAGTTGACATCAACAACGATTCTGATACTCCCAGAGTAGGGAAAGAGCTATACAGTTTATTGTGATGAATCAGGTATTGGGCTAGGAGCAGTGTTGATGTAGGGTGATCGAGTAGTTGCGTACGGGTCTTGGCAGTTGAGTCCACATGAGAGGAACTACCTGACGCATGATCTCAAGTTGGATGCAGTTGTTCATACGGTGCGCTGTTGGAGACATTATCTCTTGGGAGAACATTTTGTGGGGTTCACAGACCATAAAAGTCTCAAGTACATCTTTACCCAGCGTGACTTGAACATGAGACTGCAGAGGTGGGTTGAATACCTTCAGTCCTTCAATTTTGAGCTTTCCTATACACCTGGTAAGGGTAATGCAGTAGCTGATGCACTGAGTAGGAAGACTCATATACAGGCAGCACAGGAGGCCAGTGGTGAATGGTAGATGATGGATTTGTTCTCTGAGATGCATCTTGAGGTGCATGACAGTCAGGGGCAGACCTATCTTACATCTTTAGCTATTACCTATACCCTCCTTGATAGAGTGAGGATGATACAACTATCCGATTCCGAAGGCCTAGTTCTACGGGAGTCGGTGGCAATTGAGGACCCTCATCTTGGGTGGACGATAGGCTATGATAAAGTTTTTAATTTCCATGGATGATTGTGTGTTCCAGGGTATATACGTGAGGAGTTGATGCGGGAGTTTCATGCTTCAGTCTGGGCAGTTCATCCCGCAGTTACCAATATATACCGTGACTTGAGGCGTCAGTACTAGTGTCCAGGTATAAAGAGTGAGATAGCTAGTTTTGTTATGAGATGTTTCACCTGTTAGTAGGTGAAGGCAGAGCATCAGAGGCTAGCCAGACTGTCACAGTAGTTACCCATCCCGGAGTGGAAATGGGATGATTTCACGAAGGACTTCAGGACTAGATTGTCGTGGTCACCTCGAGGCAATGATTCAGTGTGGGTTTTTGTGGACAAACTCACGAAGGTAGCTCACTTTTTTCCAATGAAAGAGACCTTTGGTATTGAAAATCTCGAGAAGTTGTATATCCGAGAGGTCGTACATCTTCATGGGGTCCCTCGTTCTATCGTTTCAAATAGGGATGCTTGTTTTACAACTCATTTCTGGTAGAGTTTTCAAAGGGAATTGGGTACATAGGTGCTTCTAAGCACCACTTACCACCCTCAGACTGATGGTCAGTCAGAGCGTACGATATAGGTGTTGAGGACATGTTGTGTCCATGCATCCTAGACTTTGGGGGATCTTTGGAGAAGCATATACCCCTAGTCGAGTTTTCATATAATAATTGTTTTCAGGAAACTATTGAGATGGAACCTTACGAGGATTTATATGGTAAGCCTTGACGATCACCCTTCTACTGGTTGGAGGTAGGTGATATATCTTTATTGGGACCACGTCTCGTGCAGGAGACTTCTGAGCAGGTCCAGTTGATTCAGAAATGGATGTCTACCTCATAGTCTCATCAGAAATCTAATGCCGATCGTCGTAGATGACCCTTGGAGTTCGTGGTTAGGGATCAGGTTTTCTTGCCTATTTCACCGAGGTTGGGACACAGGCGGATCAGGAGATAGGGTAAAATTTCACCGAGGTATGTGGGGCCATTTGAGATTCTAGAGAGAGTCGGTCCGGTTGCCTATCGATTACAGTTACCACAGAGGTACTGAGCCATGCACGACTTCTTCCAGGTTTCTCAGTTCCATCGCTATCATTTAGACCCGTCTCATGTATTTCAGCCCGAGGAGGTTGAGCTGGAGTTAGATGTGTCCTCTGAGAGGCATCTGATTCGTATTGTTGATAGTAGAATGAAGGTTCTCCAAGGCTGGTCAGTTCCTCTCGTACGGGTGTTATGGCAGCATGGCCGAGTGTAGGATGAAACTTAAGAGCAGGAGACTGACGTATGTGCTAAGTGGTAGGAGTTGTTCACGGCTATGTCTTCACCACCCTTGGATGGGCAATTCGAGGACAAATTTCTTTAAGGGGGAAAGAATGTAAGAACTCGGTTCTTATTATGAGGTACAAGTTTCTTATTTTCTCTTTTCCTTAAGTGTTATTGAGAAAATAATGAAAATGGGGAAAAATCTTAAATTTTTCGACTACATACCGTGTACTATTCCACACGCCGTGTACCTTGGCCGTGTGGGATAAGTACACAGGGTGTGTAGCCATGTCGGCGACGAAGGGTGTAAAAACTGACTACACACCATGTAGTGGTATTTACATGCCGTGTAGTCAGTCGGCAAAGAAAATAGTAAGGCAGTGGAAGCCGCCGCCAACTGGGCGACAATACATGCCACGTAGTCAAGAATATACAATGTGTACTCATGTCGATGGATGAACAGTTTGGCGGTGCCACCAGAGGAACAGTTAAATGAAAAATTAAACACCGTGTAATTTGTTTTTTTTTTGCTTAAAATGGGCAGTAGCCTCCTCATTTGGCAGAAGAGGCATTTGGGTTTGTTTTGGAGCAAGAGAAGAGGTTAGAGATTTGGAGATCCATCGACCATACGTCAAGAATCAGATTCTTCATCCGACGATCTCGTTGGAACCGCACAGGTAAGGCCTCCACTCTCCTTAATCCGTTCTCACCAATTCATTCCCGAGGGATAGTTATTTACATTTGAATGAGTTTTATTCTAACCCAGATCTACGTTATCATTGGGTGTTTCTAGAATCTACGTTCGCGTATACTGTTCGTGGGTGTTTAAGGTAGGTGGCTTGGTGTTTAATTTCCAACTGTTGTTCATTTTTGTCTACCGTTGTGATACGAACCCATGCATGGGGTGTCGTATGGCTGAGGCCTTGTTGAATTAAATACCTAGAACTATATAGGTAAATAAATTTGATAATAAACTGTTGTTTGGGATCGTTGCTTGGATCCAGGACCACCCCAAGGGTGCGTTCCTCTGTTTAGCCGTTTGGCCAGGATATCGGAGGCTATGCCTTTATAATAATAATTATAGAATTGCCTTGAGAGGAATTTCATGTGTATTTCTTGTTTACATGTTGGGCATGGCCCAATTAATTTTTTAGCCCGAGGGAAGTGTTTTACTTAGACTGAGGGTAGTGCACCTTTAGCTTGATGGAAACTTCTTCCGTGCCTGTGGGCAATAGACTCTGTGCCTGAGGGAGACACTTTGTATGCCTGAGGGAAATATCTATTATTCCTGTGGGCAGTTACCTGTGGGTTACGTTTCTGATTACCTGAGGGTAAGGGTTTTTGTTTAGGAGTACACTAAATTTTTACATAGAAATTAAATGTGGTGGTTTCCTTATAATGAACGATTAAGTGAATAATAAAATGGAAATATAACTGGTAAAGTTAGTTACTTTTGAGTACTGCTTAGTTTATTGAATTTTACTACTGCACACTGTTGTTGAATATTTTCACGTAGTTGGTCACGGGCATTTGGTGGATGCCTACTGGGATTTATTTCACACACCCTATTTGGGTCAGGTCTTCAGCCCAAACAGATTACATTTCTGCATGTGTGGATAATGGAAAGAGTCCCTATACAGGTACTTGATTGTCGGTGGGAAGTATGGGAGCATGGGACCGAGCTTGGGCTCGTGATGCCGTTGGCTATTTTGTTTTGCTTTCTGTACTTGTACTTCAGTTGTATTGTATTTCAGTGTAACATGGTTTGGCTGTTTTATAGGATAATGACATGTTGCTTTTTCATAAATATATAACTGATGGTTTCCGTGTTATTATCAGTTATCCATTTCAGTTATATATTTATTGTTTACTGCTTCCACTATTGTTGTATGTTATTTATTTATTCTGCTACACTGCACTTTGACAAATGGGGGCATATTTTTCTCACTATCAGACCTGGGCCCTCGCCGCTAGTCCGCGGCCTATGGAATTTGGGGAAATGTACTTGAGGTCATATAGCGAACTGGGTTTGGGGCACCCATTGAGTGGCACCCGGAACCAGGAAGTTACATAAGTAAGGGAAGTTGTGAGGTTGCATGGGGTTACAATTTCTATCATTTATGATTTTTATCTAATGTTCACATCCAAATTATAGGGAAATATGCATCATGATCTAAATAATGAATTGAATTTATGTATGATCTATCACCCCCAAACTAATGGAATATCTAAATGGATTATTCAAACATTCTAGGATATTATAAGAACAAACTCAATGGAATTTAAATGTGGATGGGATAAAAAACTCCCATTATTTTAGTTCACATAAAAAAGTATCTTTCACTCTAGTATTCAAATGGAACTATATTAAGTATGATATGAAAAGAATTGAAAATCATGTTTTCTAGGATGAAATTGGTGAGAGGAAATTACTTCGGCCAAATCTTGGGCAAGAGATAACAGAAAAGGTTCATTCCATATGATAGCTTATAAAGGATTCTTAGAGTTGATAGAAGAGTTATGATGATCATCATCAAAGGGACTTGGAGTTTCATATTGGTGACAACGATTTCATTTGGGTATCATCTTGAAATTGAGTCATGAGATTTGAAAATAAAGTGAATCCTACCTTAAGGTACAACACCCCTATGAAATCCTTGATCGCATAAGAGAATTGGACTATTAGCTGTAAATTACAATGAATCTATCTCAATTTCATGATTTATTCATAGTATCTCTCTTGAGGAAGTACATACCCAATCCGTCACATGTACTGAATCTGAAGCAGGGACAATTGGAACATGACTACTATTATGTAGAGAAACTAGTGGAGATCTACGATTGTAGAGAGAAGGTTCTATTAATGAAGACTAACCACCTCATCAAAGTGTTATGGAGAAACCAAAATCTTGAATAAGTAATGTGGGAACAAGAGGAGATAATTGGATAGAAGTACCCTAACCTTTTTTCAACAAAGATAATGAGTTGAAATTTCATGGAAGAAATTTCTTAAGGAGGAACAATTCAATGACCATGACATTATAAATGATATTTTTTTCAAAAATAAAAATGTTTTTAAATAACATTATACAAAATAAATAGAAACCCACACAATTTTATGTCCTTAACAAAAATATTTACATTAGTAATATATGAAACAAACTAAAATGTAAAACATTAAAACTAGATAAAAAATATAAATAGAAAAGATAAAATGGGAAAGTATGGATCATCCTAATCTTACAGAATCATCAGACCGCATAAAATTCTATAGAAATAAAACAAAACATTAGCAAACCACTCATCATATTATGAAAGAAAAAATAACCTAAATCCAAATTGTAGTGTATTTGTAGTAAAATAACGAGGTGGTATTTATAGGGTATAAAAGGAAATGTGACCATTGGTATTTGACAGTTACATGACCATTCGTTAGTATGAAAATTTAAAATTATACTCTATTTGGATAATATTACCATTATAATTAGTGATTATACATATCAGTAAAAAACATAATTGATACATAAAAATGTATCGATGACCTCAACTTGCAGAGACATGCCTTTGGAATACCATTTATCAAAACTTGAGAAAGAGGTATCAATACTGGGGTTCACCCTTAACCAAGAAAAATACAAACTTCAATAAGTTCATCTTGAATGAAATCATCTATAATATAAATTCATGTTGGTGGAGATTAGGACTCAGTCAATGATAGTTGGGGAAACCCATGAAACAACAACCATTACACACCTTACCCTCAGGGTGAATTTGTGTCTAATAATAGGTTTCATGTATAGGACTTAGTTCCATAAATTTTAAATTACATTGTATATATATAATTTTATTTCCATAAATTCCTCTTCAGAAAAATTTTATTTATAAAATATTTGATTAATTGAGATGAATTTGATAATTTTATTCTTATTTTGGATGAAAATAAAACATAAATTCAGTATTCTAGAAAATATTTAAAATTTCAATATTAAACCTTGGTATTCTGAATAATATTTTTTTATGGAAAATTATTTTTAGAAAATTTCGTATAAATGATAAATGAATTCATATTCTTATAAAGGCCAAGAAATGTTTTGATAAATGCAAAAATTTAATTATTCCAAAAAATCATCAATTTTTAATAAATAAGGAAATTTATATTCCAAAATTTAAATTGTTATATCTAGAGAATTATTTTGATAAAATAAAAATAATTTTTGAAATCATCATATTGAAATATGTTAGGTTGAATTTATGCGAATTTTCTAAATTGCTTTATATTTTTCTGAATAGTAAAAATACAGTTTTAGGATTTTGGTAAATTTTATGACATCATAATAAATTAATAATGAAGTTATAATTAATTAATGACAATAAAAGACAAAAAATATGTAATTTTATTAATATAAATTATTTTACTATATTTTATTCAATTTTTAAAATGATAAGTTACTTTACAAATCTCTAAATAAGACAATTTGACTTTTTAAAACATTACATTATGGAATCATTACTTTTCTACTCAAAAAGAAGTAATTAAAAATTATATTAGGTTATATAGGATTAAAATAATGTTAACTTTTGACCAACATTCCAATACCATGAGAAAAAACCATGGGTAATTTAGTGTTTTTCCATTTTCCACAACCTAGTTTTCCAATAAATATTTTTGAAAAATATTAAACAATTCCTCGACTTCTCATATATATACCCACCCATTTCTATATTTCCATTCACTCCCAATCCATCATCCATTAATTTCATGTTATTATTCCTCCCATGGAATCCTACCATGGTTTACTCAAGCCCTAAATGTTCCATCCTCATGTTTTATAAATAACTCTTCAATGTAAGGAAAATCTTCACCTCTCTTTTCTATCCATGTGTCCTTTTTCTGGTATGTCTTCAAATTTCCAAAAAAATTACTTTTTTCAACCTTCTATTATCCTACAACTATATGAATATTATTTTATGAATGATATACCCCTATCACCTCTCTGTTTACCATTCTTGAAAACCATTTTTATAACTATTATGCTCATGAGTTTTATTCTCAAATTTTCATCATTTACATTAGTAATTATGTATTCATTTTTTATATGAATACCCAAAACTGTTTTTTATTTTTTTGGTATTAAACTAGACCTAAAAATTGTTTTTATATTTAGGGATTTTCATACATGAAATTCACATATCCTTTAGTGGGTTTAGAATGATGTAATGATCATGTTTTTAAGCTCTTTTATATTCCATGATTTTTGATAAGAAACGAATTATTTATTATCCATAGGTTATTAATGAAATGATTTATTATAATCTATGTGTATCACATGAAATTAATATAAATGATGTTTGAACCTTGATATCACTCCAATGCATTGGGGAAATTGTAAGGTATCCCTAGTAATAAATTTAGGACTTTAAAATGTATGGTATCCCAAGTCCCAACTACAAGACTTTAAACTACATATAATACCATGAACTAATAGAAAGACATTAAAATAAATTTTATCCCATGTACTAAAAATAATAACTTAAACTACATGTTATACAATTTCATGACAACATTAATTTGAACTACAAGGTATACCATGTCCAAATAAAAATACTTTTAAAGTACACAGTATCCAAAGTCCGAATGAAAATTCCTTAAACTACATGGTATGAAAATTCATAATAGAAATACTTTACCTTCATGGTATCCTAAGACATAAAATTAAAACATTAAATTTTATGGTATCCCATCTCATAATATAAAGACATTAAGCTACATAGTAAACTTTCTCCTGACCACATAATGATAAACTCTATGAAGATTGTTCAAGCCGCATGTCATTAAAATGATTGATTCCCTAATAACTATGAATGGATTGATTCCTTCAATTTCAGGATACATAGTGACACCCGAACCTTTAAATTTGGGCCCATCAATAACATTATTTTTACTTCACATTGGTTATCCATGTCCTTACATCAAGACATTAAACTCTAGGTATAATGTCCATTCCACATGACATAAAACTATATGATTTTTCAAGAACTACATATGGAATGATTACCACTTATAATGAGATACATAGGGATTCTTCAATCCTATATCATGACCCAATACTCACATGATTAAAAATACCTCTCTCTACTACTAAATTTCCTCTGAATAGTGAGAATAACTCTTACCATTTCTTGTTTCTCATGCCAAGAATAGCTCATGTGATCTTAGATATTTCATTAATGTATTCCATACACAAACATGGAATACAAGATTGTTAAAGTCTCATCATTTTCCTAAATGAAAAACAATAAATGGTATACCATGATTCATTTTCGTATGATGTTAAACATCATGGTTAGTGTCCCTTGAATGACATACTTCTATACATTTTTATAGACCTATCCCAAGAGGAAAACCACTATGGGTATTGGTCTCCTACCACAACTCCATTCAAGAACTACTAGTGAGTGGATTCCAAACATCACAAGAAACATAGTGATACCCGACTCATCAAACCGGAGTCGATTCATGACAAATATAAAAATTCCTCTTATATACGGATAGACTAGACTTGCGTAAGGAGGGTATTATTCAATAACTACATGTGGATTGATATTCATTATCATGAGATAAGTAGTAACACATAGACTTCACATTCATGTCCAGAAACAACATTCCCATCCTTTCATGTCAGTTCATCATCATTCCCACCACATTATTTTAAACAATATGGAACTTATATAACTACATGTGTCTTGATTGATATCATCATAGGATATATAGTGATGTCCATATCTCCAATCATGGTCCCCGAAACTACAATAAACAAAAACTATTCCCTTATCTATGCACATTCCAAAAATATAGATTCTTTCACATTCAAGAACAATGTTTATCCTGATTTGTGTCATCACATGATACATAGTGACACTAAGATCTCCAACGTTGGGTCCATCTACTACAATGATTTTAAAAAATGCATGACAACTGCATCAGGATTGATTCAAAAAGTGAAATTCATCCTATTTATGAGCCATAACTACACAGGTAATGCTTGTGTACACAATATATCATGAAAAAAGTTTCCATTTCAAATCCCAAATCATTACCACATGGAATTAAATAACAAGGAAAAAGTTCTAGTGACATGACATTTAAACTGCACAATGTATCTCCCCACTACACAACAATAAAAATCATGACACATGTCATTACTGAATGACATTAATCTAAATTTAAAACATCCCTATTACATGATTATAAACTATATAGGACATCACCCATTGTTTTTTACTTAACAAAGGATCATGAGATCCTTACTATAGTTATCCAGATTATGGGGTTCTATCATCGCCTTTTGAATCACCTCAATCTATAAAGCCACACTTCATGTCTTGAGTTCCTCAGATCCCCACAACTATTCACAGCCCCTATAAAGGATACCAAGCATCAATGACCTATTTAGTGAATATTCATGTATGCATATAGCTCATGAATATGTTCTTAGAGGCATCAAACAAATTTGTCACTCGAAAATGGGGTTTTGATCCCTATGAACCTTGAAATCAATGTAGAAGAACTCAACACCTTATTGTGATCTGAACTACTCCTTGTATAATTGCCCCATATCCTTACTAATGAACTAGGGATATTGATATAGTATTTTAAACATTTTTATCTCCTAGTAAGAAGGATGTTGAGGTACTCTTACCCTCAGGTTTCCTAAAAAGGCTCTTGTGTATCATCCCCATACTACTTCCATACACATAATGACCTTAAACTACATAAAATTTCATCAGACTTGTACAACCTTAAACCGTATCATATAATAATATGAATCAAAAGAACATAAATTGCTTAAAAATGATAAAATAATACTTTTCAGGATGAAAACCAATAATAGATGGTATGTGAAAAAGTCAAGTCTTCGCTCGGTATACTCATCATCTCCATATCTTAGGTAGAAATTAGGGAACAAATATTCAAGGCATAACTCTCATAGGGTAAACTTTATAGCACTATTAAAATCCAATATTTTCTCACTGGACCCCCATGGTTTAGGAAATTGTCAGTTTAATGAGTTATCACATATCCTCGCCAGGAGAATGTGTTTACTATGTGGTAACACAATATTTAGGGTTCTCAAACCCTTCTATGATATTACACTCTCTGTAATTCACATTTCAGGATTTTAGTATCTCAGATCACCAAAACCTTCCAAGGCCCCTAGATATGTTACCCATCCTCAAAGAAACTTTTCTTTACTATGCATGTACACATATGGATCTTGCATACACACTTATGGTATTGAACCAAATGCGACATTATGAAAAAGGGAAAACTGATCCTCATAATCTTAGACATCATTGTGGAAGAACCCAACATCCCAACATGTTTTGGGTACGATTTTCCCATATCATCCTCAGGTCCTGAGAACTTTGGTCCAGGATTTAAAATCTCAATGACTAAATATACATGTGAATTTTACATCTTTGATGATACATCACCATACTTTACACACTTTCAAAAAGTATGAACGTGCCACTCAATTCTTGAAACATTGATGGCTCAAGCCTCATGACATGAAAGCACAAGACATAGGGCTTTAGATTAACAATATAAGAGCTAAATTGGCCTAGGATGACAAAATCCTTCATGGATGGATTTCTTCCCTTACCCAACCTCATCATCTAGATGTTTGAGTCTTACAGAACCTATCATAGAGATCCGAATGAAGTGGAGAACATATTTTTATTCACCATGATAACTATGAAAAAGATCATTGATCCACAAAATAATAGAATCCACTCTTTGTAAGAATGGATCATCAATCCATGTGAGAACTATCAACACCATGTTGTAAAACGACACCTTAGAGTGTTATGGGTCATCTCGGAAATGTCTACCCAATCTAATATTCATGAACTCCAACTTTTTTATTATGAATTACATCATCCAAGCTTCAAATATCTAGGCGGACATAGAATCCCTAATAATTCACCCTCATCTAATATTCCATCAATAAATATTTCACCCCCTTGGAAAAATATCCAAATTCTAGGACCCTTTTCTTGACTATGAATGTAGTTCTATGGCTCATGCATATGTGTCTAAGGTCATCAAAAAAATGCATCACCCTGCAAAAGAGAATTTTAATCCTTCTAAGACATAAAAACAACATGGAAGAACCCATCACCTCTGTGTGTTTTGGGTCATTCCTATTATGTTTTCACTATATTACATGACTATTGGCCATGTATGAGAAACAAAGACATTTAACGATAGAAATAGATAGCACAACCTAAAAGAACACACACTACAATAATATAAGGTCTGAGTTGAAAGACCCTAAACTAAAATGGTTTAAGTTAGGAGTTATAATATCCTAAAATAATGAAATAGAAGGTACGATAAAAATGTACATAAACCACACCAATAGAAATTTTGAGATAAAATACCCATAACTAATCTGATTGAAGGTATTATCTAAAATACCATAATCTAAAGTAATATAAGGTCTAAGATAAAGACCCTAAAGTGATCGAAGGTATGAGATAAATGACCCTAATATAAAGTGATAAAAGTTCCAAGATAAATATCTCAAAACTAAAGTGATAGAAATTCCGAGTTAAAAGACCAAAAGATAAAGAGATAAAAGGTCCAAGATAAATGACCCAAAAATAAAGTGATATATAGTTTGAGGAAAAATATGCTAATCTAAACTGATATATGGTCTGTGATAAAAGAAACAAAAATAAATACATATAAGTTACAAGATAAAAGAACCTAAACTAAAGAAATATAATTTCTGAGATAAAATACCCAAAACCATAGCACTATAAGGATTTTAGTCTTCCAAAGCCTATAAGGCCCAATATATAGCCTTTGAAAAAATAAATCAATCTATGCTCAAAAATACCTTCATATTTGGAAAAAATAGAACCCTCCATTAAATAAATATATATCCTAACCAAAAATTCAATCTATAAATCATGTTATCTTCAGATATATGGGAAAAATTATCAATGAATAATCATGTGTTTTTTGTAATTCATGACCATTTCTCAAGAAAGAATATGTTTGAATTTCAACATTTAAACCCTGTTATTTGTGTTTAATTGATTTTATTCAATGGTTGAGTATCATTAGAAATTCATAGAGAAGAAACATAATGAAATATACATCATGGATGGGAGAAAAATAGGATTTCCACATGAATGGTATTGGAAAATTTATTCATTGATAACGTACAGAGAAAGATGAATATTTATATGTCAGAGTCTTTATGAGAATATCCACAAAAATAGAGTACATTGAATTATGAGAAGATTATATCTACTAAACTATCCATGTTAGAAAAGGTTTTATATGAAGTATCTAGTGAACACTAGAGTTCCATTCGCCTTGCCTCTTCTGATTATACTATAAGTTGGAGAGAATTAACCAAAATAGGTGACTCTTCACCTCTATTCTTTGTAGTTTCCAATGAAGATGATGATGTTGAAAGGTGAGACCTTAGGCGAGATATGATTTCCTCATGGATCCATATTTGTGCAGTCCATGTATCCATATCATCCTAGAGTCTGGATATCAACTGAGAACCCCTCTTTATTAACTCTGGTGTCCCCCTCATCTATCTAGAAAGAGGATCCTCAACTCCAATATCAGGAAAATACCCTTTATACGTGGAAATATCATGGTGAGTTAGAACTCTTTTTTATTATTTCATATAAGGATATTTAGTTTGTACAACATACCCCCAAGTCATGAAATAACTAATAAAGTCATCCCCATGGTCATGAAGTAGTTCAAAACATGTCCCGGTAATAAAATCATAAATATATTTCCAGATCACCCTACATTGCTTCTAAGACTCTATAATAGATGGATAGGGTATAGAAAGAGGTGGAATAGCCAGTTGAGCCAGTATAGAAGCAAGAGAAGAATCCTCATATACTTTTTTCTCAATAGTTATATCATCTATAGCATATGTTGTGGGGATAATATTATAAATAGATTTTATTTCACTATTAGGTTATTCATCAATGGAAAAAGGTCTCTTCTTTAATCTGTCACCCAGATATTCAACCAATTCAATCATATCTATCACCAATAGGGTTGGTGTGGTGAAATTCCAATCCACCTGATGGGCCATCTAGCTTAGCACATCATTCGAATAAGTTACGTCACAAACCTATGCATAATCCTTAGTAACAAAGGTGGGGATATAATTAGGAAGACGTATGATATCAACCTCAATATCTTAATGTTCTAGCATCAACCTTAATTAGTGGAAGAATATAAAATGTCACTCTCATCGAACACCATCCGAAGAATGATGAGATACCCATTGGATGAAATGAAGTAAAGGAGAGAATAAATAGGGTGTGTAAGGCTCCCGAATAATTAGCTCATCCTCCATATCAATAAGAACCCCATCCTAAAGAGAGATCATATATGGAATTTCATAAAGGGAACCCTGATCATTATCAATAATCGGCCTAGTCACTGCATGGAAAGGGTAAAAATCAATGAAACCAAATTGTCTCAGGAAATCCTTAGTGACATGGTTCTAACCCCAAATATGTTTATTAGTACGGACTGGGATAAAGAATCTGGGATCCTAGTGGAATTATAATATTTATAAAAATTTAAATTCTCCCTTACCAAGAAAAAAAAAGTCATATGGGACCACTAATATTTTAAGGGGTACTGCCTTTTTAATGTGGACAACGATTTAATATAGGTATGAAAGGGCTCGTACAACACAATTGTGGTTATTTCCTTCCAAATGACATGCCTCCATCACTAATGTGCAGGAATAGATATTTAAAAATTACTCCCCATTAGGGAAAATACATCCCTTAAAAAATGGCCATAAAGCCTTCTATCCTTGGGTATCGAGAGACCATTGATTTCACTTGTTATCCCCATGAGGTATATCCCCCCCCCCACATCCATGATGGACCAATACGAGCCAATACATTCATGGACCTGCAAAGAAGGGAACCGATTAGGGCCTATGGTATTTAGCCTAACCCTAGTATATAAAATTAATATATTGATTGAATAATTTAAATAAATAAGTGAGTGAATCATCAGATTACTCCCTAATTTATCCTTCACAATAATAATAATAATATCATTTTCCAAAATTTGAGTCTGCAAAGTATCAACCTAATAATCCTAAATAGGGAGGAATTCATCATAAATCTCTTTAATATGGGGAATATAACCAACCAGGTAGATCCCATTTTTAGATCCATCTACTACTAGGATTGTTCATAGTGGAGGAAAATATACTTGAGTAGATATGATCAATAGGATGGTTAGTGAAATCACAACCATTCATGCCCAAATACGAGTCTTCTATCATATAGATACAAACAATAAGGTGAACTATGACCACATGCCCCTCCTCAACAATTTCCATTTAGACACTTTGAGATGGAGTTGACACTCAGAAAGATGGATGATTGAAATACAAAAGAGGGAATATAATGTCATCCAGTAAACAAAATCTACATTGAGTATGTTAGTGAAATAGAGGATAATAATAACAATTGGATTTGAGGAACTAACTTATAATATTGTTGTATTAATATAGATGATATTTTCCACTAATGTTTCATTTTTTGGAAATCATGGACCTCAGATTGGCCACAACCAAGGATCCCCAATGAGAATTGGAATCCATGTAAACAGTAGTATGTGGAATATATTAGAGAGGTAAAATAATTTTTTTTCAAACTAAAGACATGATAAACTACAAGATTCATCCTTATCACATAAATCAGTGAGGAATTAAATAATTTAATAACTATTTCATGAATTGCATGACTCTCAAAGTGGAGCACAAAACCCCATAGGGAATCACACAATCACATTTCCCCTTGGGGAGTCATGATTAAGTGACCTAGATATGGTCACATGAATCACTTTAAAATCAAACACTCATATTACTGAGTAAATAGACCCCAAATATCCTTCAAGAAAATCAGTTACCAACATATTGTTCACCATCCATTTTTACGAGAATTTGCGAAATATTAGTCTTGGGGAATTGTCATTGTGAAATAAAGTCTCACAGTTGGAGCTCAATATTGGTTCTTGGAGAACAATCTTGCAATGACGGTGCCTAATAGAACCAAGGTGGGAGTGCTCAGAATGATGAAAATCTACTTAAATTATTGTTTCTTCTCCCACTATATATAGGTTATTTATTGGAATACCAATCATCTCTTGAGAGACAAATCGTTGCCCCAGACACTGATTCACGACACAACCAAAGAATGAGGCATGCGTTTGCTTTCCTTAGAACCAAGTCCTTGTTTCTGAATATGTCACTCATGATAGGGGAATATATTGAATCCCATTAAATAAGCATTAGAAAATTAAAAAAATAATGAAATTCCTTGAGATTGGTATTATTTTCCTCTCAAGATAAAATGAAGAAGAAGGTTGACAAGGACCACATAAAATATGATCCTAAAAGGGATACATGATCACATGATTATCATAAGGTCACATGATGGAATTGCATGTAGTGTAAAGATTCTAGAATATTCTGTGAGGTCCCATCGACCAGTACTTATTCTCTTGTAAATGTATCCCAAAAAAATGGCGAACATGAAGTGGCTTCTAGATATGATCTACAAATCCATGCATATTTTCATCCAGAAAATTCCTAGAAACCCATCAAAAAATCCTTCGAAAATAGTTGGAAAATATCAAAAAAGTTGAGGAATATTGCTTCCATATACCTCATGTGATGGATCAATGATAAAGAGAATTTTCTATCCTCGAAAACATTTAAGCAAACCCATGAGACACCTGAGACTTTGTAAAATAGTAGGGAAATAAAAACAGAAGAGGCAAGAGACACTCACTATTGTAAACGTCATACGATACGACCTTGGGGATCTTCAAGAAAATGTGTGACCACACTAACATGTCCACCTCATCTTCAAAATTCATATCAACATGTCATAGCCATCATTATAAGGTTCTAGTGTATGTCTAAGTAATCCCCCCCCCCTTTGACTCCCTAAGGAATAGAAGATGATATTTTCCATGAAATAATCATTCATCTTCATGGGACCTTTATTGTTTACATGATGCATCATCAAGAGGTTGAGTACTTTTCTATCACATTACACATTCAATATTTCACGACTTCTGAGATTTGAAAAATAAAAAATAAAATAAAAATAATAAGAGGTTGGAGCCTCTCGTAACTAGAAAAACCTTGCAATTCACCAAAGAAGTTCACAACATTATCTCATTAGACACCTTGGAATGCCAGTATGATCTTGCTATGGCTCCCAGATAAGTCATCGCTGTCCCATGGAATGTCCCACACATGTCACACAAGATCACTGAAAATCCTTTTGACATGCCTCTTTATCTCATAATGTAATTTTTATATGTCAATATATTAATATATAAATCCTTCATCATGAATGCCTGATTCAATAAGCTATCAT
This sequence comes from Viscum album, assembly GCA_963277665.1. Classification (NCBI taxonomy): domain Eukaryota; kingdom Viridiplantae; phylum Streptophyta; class Magnoliopsida; order Santalales; family Viscaceae; genus Viscum; species Viscum album. Next base: position 1,259,464,589 of record OY728128.1, read on the forward strand.
TAATTATAGAAAATCATATAAAAGAGGTGTTGATAGGAGGAAGTAACGGTTGTTGAAAATCAGGGGGCACCCTCAGACCGATCCACGATGGAGACTCATGAAGATACGTGATGGTCAAGCCCACTAGCTTTAGCATGGATTCATGTGACACGCGTCGCACAAACCAAAAAATCCTCATGTTAGAAAGACCTAACCCCCCCCACCCCATAACGAAAAAAACCTTTATGTATCACAACCATATTTATTACTCTCTATAGTTGAACAAACTCTAGGAACTTCACACTGACACTAGAGAATATTTCTTAGAGTATCGTATCTCACAAATAAAAATATCTCTATGGTGTAAAATATTGGTGAACAACTAGGGAAATCATGTATCATGCATATTTTATTTGTGTGATCACCCATAGATCACAAAAAACATCTAGAAGGACACATGAAGAACTTCCTACACACCTTCTAAATCACTTGAGAAATAAAATAAGGAAAAAACTCAAAAATTATAATAAATTCACAATATAAAGGATAGAAAAAAGACTAACTGTGGGATACTTAAACAAGGAACATATAATGGTGAACCTCATGAAATTCATTTGAACCACTTGAGACATTTTGAAACACCGGAAAACGTTTCTTACATCATGTGACCCTCATTTTGTATGCTATTTGGTTCATTAGAAGTCCAATTGACAAATCCCGAAATGTCACAAAGAATCCTCTATACAATCCAACCATGTATCTAAAAACCATCTGAGCATGCAATTAAACCCTCATTATGTTCTTCAGGATTGTCATAATAATTATATGGAGGCACTAACCCATGTCATCTGAGTCTTGCGGTGTAACACGGACATGCCAATTGGCTCTCATGATTGCCTTCAGGCATGCCATTTAGGTTTCACTATATACTCTTTACATGTCATACAGGACATGTGACACCCTCCAAGATTTTTCACATTGACTCTCGATGCACCCTCCATATGTTTCTGTCAGGTATTGAAATGACATCTATGAAAGACAGTTGCATCATGTGAAAAACGTGAGACAAGACCTCACTGATCATGCGATAACCCTTGAAAATGTCATCTTGATTATGAGAAGTCCCCTAGAAAAGTCAAATGGATCATAATATTTTCTTTGAAAATGTCAAGCAGACACTCTCCGACATGAAAAACATGAAATTAACTAATATGGATTATACAATCAACGAATGTTAGGAAAGAAATCAAGGAAAATATAAAGTGTATCCCATGATTTGATAACCTTGTCCATCCTTAGTGTGAAATCCCCAATTATAAGGGAAACATCAGTATGCAAACCCCAACACGCAGAGTAATATGCCATGTACAGATTTTAAAGGAAACCTCAATTTGTAAGTCCTGGTTAAGGGAACTATAATGACATTGATTCCTTCCATGACAAGGATATATATGACACCTCCCCATGGTTGAAGGTCTAAATTAATCCTCCAAGTTTATTCCCAGAACATAAGTCCTACATCCTTATGAAAAATCATTGATTACTTTTTATCCCCTGTTTCTGTCAATGAGAAAAGCTTAGGTGGTCTTAGGGAGTCTCAATAATCATTTCATCTGCACCATAAAACTCCATAATGACTAGGGAAATGTCAGTGCGTATGCCAAGAATGATTGAACTATGAGAACATTGATTCCAACAGAACTAGGATACATATGACACATTCTTAAGGATCGAGATCAGACATAGATGGGAATCAACCTTAGTGTGGGTCCCACCATGTCTTTAACAATTCAAACATCAAAACCCAATAATTCCCAAGAGATAATCACTCTAAATCTTACATCAGTGGGATAATAATTTAAGAGAATTACAAATAATCTACTTCATTCAATAACCAGGATACATAGGATGCCACCTTGAGGTTCGATCTTAATATTAATCTCCCAATGGGGTTTCCTAGCACATAATCTCTACATCTAGGTGGAATAAGACTAATTAATTTTTATAACTTGTTTCTCACACTAGAATAGCTCACATGGGATTAAGGAAGTGTAATTGTCATATCATTCATATCATGAATCTCCACAATCCTAGGAAATGACAATATGTAAGACCTGATAAGTGGGAAGATATATTCACCACTATATGCGGTAATCTTCCTTGGGACCAGTCCGAACGGTGTGATAGAACTATGAGAACTCTGATTCATTCCATAAATAAGACACATATGGTTCCTTTCTATATCCCAAGATCAAATACAAATAAAATTATAAGTAATTCCACTAAATTTGACAACATCTATACTATCAGGACGTAATCATTCCCATGGGATGATTATTTTACCTCATCTATTAGTGGACTAATAAATTAAGTGAAATATGAACACTTTGATTCTCACCATAATTGGGATATTCAAGATGCCCCTAGGAGTCCAGCCTAAATGACTGGTTCCTCAGAGAACACATATATGACATTTTTGTATGATGATAAATTGAATGAGTATAATGAACTATGTGGGTTTTGATTCCTAAAAAACCAGGATATAAAGAATTACTCATAACGGATCAATCCCATCCTCAAACATTAACCACTTCCATACGTTGGAATAAATTTGGAAGCTCTTAGTTATATGGATTTAGCACATAAATAGATGTCCATCACCGAGAAATGGATGAAGAACCCTAGATACCAATAGATGGACTCATTGATGAGATCTTTGTCTTCTACAAAAGTAGATATTTACCCCATAATTGTTTTTTATGGTATCATATCCTGTGTCATGATTAGGAAGAGATTCTAGAACATATATTAATTATATAACAGTGTCCTAGAGTGGGAAAAAATTACCCCAAAATGGGTGTGAAGAGCTTGAACTCCCATGCTCTCGACCTTTGGGAGTTCCTATGTTTCATTGGTTCTGAAACCCCAATTGACCACCTTCCATTGTATAGAAGTTTGGTACCCTGTTATGGTTGAGGGAACTCTTGGTATTTTCTATTAAGAATGAAAATGGTGACAAATCATTACATATTTTTCATGAAATTTACCCACCAAAATCCACCAATGGGTTGAACCTAATACGCTAGAAGTCATATCTCCCTTAACAAAATCACATCTGCTATGGTCATGGGAAGTTTTCCCATATCCAAAGGGAAATAAGGGGTCAACACCTTCCATTATCCTAAGTGATTTCTTGGATAGCATGACATTTTAATTTTTACATAAATAGTTTTAATGATAATGTTAAACTTTATTTTTGGAACATAATTTTTTTTCACATAGATAACCATTATATTGAAAAGTTACTTGGTGATTCTGTGATTAATGTTATTTTGGAAGAGAAAAACATTAATTTTTGGAAACATCTTACCACGCAATAACCATCTTAGTTTTTGTTATCCTCTAACGATTGACGGAGTAACTTGTTATAAATTTTTTTGGTTATGTGATCTATTAAAAGATGATTTTCGTGCTTTAGGCATGAAAAAAATTCATCTTTTATACCCATAATTTTGCATGAAATATGAGATTATGTAAAAAATTTATAAATGGATGAAATTCAACTCATCAAGTATGTCTACTTAATTATTCAAATATTCTAGATCATAAAAGAATTACTGATCACTAATAAAGGGATAATGAATCAAATTTTTTTCCTATTACAATCAATTTTATGACATTAATGATATTTTTCACACATCTTTGGTTTAGGGTTTTGTGTTTGTTAACATTATCATGATCATTCAATTTTTTGATCTATGATATCTATCACTCTTCCCCCTTTTTGGGTTACTCATTTATTCCTTGCCCATATCATCAATTCCTACCAATGTTTTCCAATTTAGGAACCTATTTATGTGTTATTAACAATGAACTTCATACTTAACCTTATCTATAATCAATATGATTTTTTGTTAACCCATTATATAATGTGGATTTTTAATGAAATATTTTTCAAATGTCAAACCCTTAACTATCGAGACCGAGTCAAATTTTATGGACACAATTAATTAATGGGGGAGGGGGGAGAATGTAACACCCTAATATTTTTTAAAAAAGAATCTTTTCCAGTAGATTATTTTACATGATACATTGAGCTAAAATTACCCATTCAGTATATTTCATTAAATATGTTATGGTTCTCACAACCCCAAATATAAATATGTAATAATTTAGTATAACATTATAACCTATCCATTAAACTGGTAAGTATGAATAGGAATAAATATATTATGGAAATTATATATTTTAAATATGTATAAAATAAATTAAATTTTTATCTATTTATTAGAAAATAAAATAAGAATCATTTTAATGAAAATTAAATTAAATCTATAAAACCGTTATTTTCCCAAAGGATGATTTTTTGTGCTCCGTAATCATTCATTAAAATCAATTTTAACCACATTTAAAAAATTTATTTTACAAAAAAAGATTTTTTAATTAACACTATTGAAATTATATTTGGTAGATTCTTTTATTTTTTATAAAATATTTATTTTTTAGTGAATAGTACGAAATACATATTTTTGTAAAAATGTCATTTATTTTCAATAAATTATGTAGTTTGGATGTACCAATATGTTTCAAATACAGTTTAATGCAGTATAAGTATTATTTAGTGATATTTAATAAAAATAATTACTTTTTAGTCAACTTTATATTGGATTAAAGTATAAATTAATTTTTCTGTTTAAAAATAAGATTTTTATGAAAACTTTGTTTATGTGAAAAATAATCATGATTTATTTAATTTCAGAAACACCTAATGAGGAATGATATAAATTAAACATATAGATTATAGGTATATAAATATTAATTTAAATTAATATATTGATTATTAATGGTTAGAGAGTTCATAAAATTCATTTTTTTCTTGAAAAATACATGTTGAAAACCCACTTGTTCATCAACTCTGTATATTTAATTTTGAAATAAATTGTCTGAATTATTGGAATTTAATTTGGAAAAATAGATTTCAAATTTTGAATAATAATAATCTATACTATCTTATAATTTCAACATATTTTTTGGTAATATTGAATAATGAAATCAGTAAAAATCGTTTACCGCGGTAACGATAGAAACATGTTTATCTAGGGGAGGGTGTTAAACAAGAAATATAAGGTTAAAAAGAACTAAAAACATGTATAAAATATATTTCATGCAAATATTTAAACATAATAATTTATAAGGATAAATAATGGTTCATTTTTTGAGTCTTTTTCATGTAATAATAATGGGTGTCACTTTATATTTTCAAAAAATACAATTGTGCCACTCACCTAACTTATAAAAGATTACCTCTTATGCTCTACTATTTATACCTTAAAACCATTTTTATTGGGATATAAACAAAGAATGAAATTATTTACTTACCTCCCCATATTATATAATTTTTTTATCATAAATCTATCATATTAAGTCTTTTGGAGTTAACCTATAGAGGTTGTTTGAAGAAGACGTAATATACTTAGTCGAGTGTTTTTTTATTTCTTATTACATCTCCTTAAAATATTATTAATGTATGAATATATAATTAAAAATTATCTTACATATAATTATATGTGATTATTTTAATTTAATAACATAAATCCATACCCTCCTCCATCAAATTGGAAACAAAATCATCATTCGTGTGTACGACAGACAACCGCCACCTGAACCAATGTCATTCGTTTTTTATCATCACCTCTATATGTTTTTTATAATGATGGATTTAAATAATATAAATATATAAATATATATATGATATTTTTTATATGTTTATACATTTTGAGTTATGAAATCACATATACTTTCTTGCATTCCATTTCTTGGGGATACAATAACGTTGCTTGTGTGTACGATAGACTATATCCTCACCAAGCGATGTGATTATTTTTTCACAAATGGTTTACATGGAAGGTATTAAGGATATATTTAATTTCTATATTTATATATAATTAATAATAATCATATTAATTACATTTTTATCATTATTAAGGGATAAGATTTCATTTTATTTTTTACATCAAAAATGATATCTTCATTCATGCGTATGTCTGGACTACCACCTCCATGACATGATTCCATTTTTTTAATCAACACAACACATAGATGATATATATATTTATATTTAATGAAATTATATTTTATTCATGAAATTATTACCTTAATTTAATTTTAAAATATCACTTATCTTCATTACATTATGATTGTTGAAAAATGAAACATTACATTTGCATAAGTATGACCTACCATCGTCATGATCATATAATAGTAATTTTTTATAACCATATTTTTATATTGGTTTAAAAATAATAAATTATTTATAATTATTATAAATATTTCATTAGTATTATTATTTATATGTTCAAATAATAAAATATTAGGCCATGATCAAAACAGTGAATCTATTTTGAAGCAATGAACTGAATGTCCTCAAAACACCCGACATGGACATAACATATTAAGTAATTCAACATTAAATTAAACAAGAATTAAAGTAAATAATTTAAATATAAATTATTAAACAAATAAATATTTATGGTGACATAAAATAATTTTATATGTTTATTTTATAGTATTTAAAGGATATACATGGAAATTATGAACCTGAGGTATGTATTTCCCATTTAAATTTTATTTTTATGAGACATATTCCATATTCACTACATACTTGTATTGTGTGGAATATATAATTCTACTATAGCATGTAATATATTTTATAATTTATAAATCATTGTATTTTTTTAATTTAAATTATTTTATCCAATAGAATTTTAGTTTGATGTTACCCTATGGTAGAATGTATCCTAACTCAATTTTCTGTTATCGGGTGATAAATCATTTCGATTTATTTTTTTATTCTATGATGATGTGGGAATTTATATGTATAGTCTTTAATTTTGTATTTAAAATTTTTTTTATGTATTTACATTCATTACACATATTAACACCACTTATTAATTCTCAATTATATTATATGATAATTGTAAGGACTTCATCTCAATTTGTTTTTATTAAGACATATTTTGATATTATGAACCTATATTATTTTACGAGGGGTACACGCAACCTATTAGATATGTTGAATAATTAATTTATACATTATCAGGAAATATATAGTTCATTTATGTTATTTTTTCATGAAACATGCTATTAAGATGTTTCCAAAGTGTTAAGAGACTTTAAAATTCCCATTTTAGTGTTATCCAAGAAACATTCTTTACCTTCCATGTAATGGTTTTTAAAATGATTTTATTAAATAACCTATATGGAAATGATAGATTTGTAATGGAAAATATTTCCTTTGTTTAAGTGTTTTTCCAAAAATGATTCTTTTTATGTATTTTCTATCATTCTTTATAATCAACAAAAGGAATGTTCCATTTTAATTTATATTCTGACGATGTCTTTTTCCATAAATATAATCTTTATTTGAAGTTTTTATTACTTTATAATATTTCTTGAATTCTTGAAATAAAACCCCTATTTCCCTTTTTATATGTATTTTGTTATTGAAAGATGGGTTTTTATAATATAATGGAATTTTGGTAATGTAAATGAGGTTTTAAAAGAAAAGGGTATTTTTATAGATGAATGATTTTTACATATGTTTTTAAAAGTGTTTCTAAAATTTTATTACTATGAAAAAGCGAATGAATAATGTTTTTTATTCGTTATATGGTAATTCAGAATTATATGGTAAATTGGTGATCCCGATATGGCTTATATGATGGGTTCACCCAGATAGTGCGGGGTGATCCTGAAATAGCTTATATAATGGGTGCATCAAGGAAGTGATATAATGGACTTAGAAATGTTCCATTTATTTATAAGAAAGTTGTAGGGAACTAATCGAGTGTTTCTCTTATTTATTTTACCGAGGTCTAGTTGTTTCTGGCATGGGCTTAAAATGGGTTATAAATATGATGTTATATGAAACAAACACATTATATTTTTTCATTATATGGGTTTTATATGTTTCCTTTGAACAATATTGATATCACATGGCACATGATTATATATTCTAATGGCCATTTCCTTTTACAAAGATTTATATTACATTTCATGATTGATGATATATGAATATATGGGTGTGAATATCATTATGTTATTCTTTTTGACTTTGATTATGCCACCATACAATTATACTCTTCTTATGAACACAAATATAATTAAATTGTAAATTCGTATTCTCATCCTTTTTATGTTTACTTTTCCACTGGTTATGAATAATGATGATTATATTTTTATTTTAAAGAATGGTTTCTAACATGAATAAGTTTGTGGGAAATGTTGAAGACATAATATTGAATATTAAAAGTTGGGTATAATGGGAGATGGTGTTGAATTTTTTGAACTAGTTTTTCATAAATCCATATTTTTTGGATTCATTACTAATTCTATAAAACTCTTAATCTTAAAGGTCATTTTGTATGTGAGAGATCCAATTTTTCCTTTTGATGTTGTAGGTTTTTAAACGGGAAAATAAGACACCCTTAATTGAAATAAAATCCATAAATGTAAATATAATTGTTTAGAACTATTTTTGGGAGTGTTTGTTTGGGGTTTTTATAGACCGACCATGAATTTGAAACAGTGGGGAATCTATAGGTACAATAGTATCTTGTGGTGGATGGAACTTTTATCCACTCCCACTTTCAACACACCTAAATGTTCGATGATTGGGAAAATGTGAGGGATGTTAATGAAGTGGTTTGATATAGTCAATGGAGGGATTCAATTCGGTAGATACTGATATGGTTTGAGGTATGATTTGTGTATTCTCTAATTTGGATCCTATACTTTGTAACATATATTTCAGTTGTTTTTTTCTTAGTATTAATTTTTTCTAGGAGTTACATATTTTATTATATCCCCATGTTCATCCTCATTTGAAGATACTTATTCTAGATGTGATTAATATCTAACTCAAAAATTCCATTAGTTTAAGCCTACTCATGGTAGAAAGACATTTTACTTGGATATAATCATGGTATAGATAAATGATATGATGCTATCCTTGAAATATAACAGATATCAATTGTTTAATCTTAGGTAAGTCACTATCTATATAGGGTGACATTCCATCAAGTAGAAAAGATGAGATCCACCTTTACTGCGGAGTGGGATCCTTTAGTAGGTTGATATATGAAAACCATTAGAATATTTTACCCAATTACAAATCAGTTAATGATATTGTATTATTTTGGAAATGAATATATATAGTAGAATTAACATTAAACATTAGAGGAATATATGGGTGTTTTCTTAAAGGAATTATATGGTTTACCCATTATCTAGAGGTTGATTTTAGCATTTAATTATTCTCAACATATGTAATGATTTAATAAAAATATTAACAAGTTGTATTTTATATGCTAGAGGTGTCGATGAAAGATTTTAATGATAGATATGTGTATTTGATTCATATTTTTAGGGTATTTAAATGAAATGATATTGGTATGTAATAGATATTCCTATGTATATTTGGACTAATTGACTTATTTTTTCATTTATGGAAGGATACTATTAATATTAGAAAAATGATAAAAAGGTTATGAATTTAAGGAGAATAAAATTGAGTTTGAGTGAATGAAGAAGAATTAGAATCACAATTTTATGCCATGAAGTGTGTTCACATCTTGAGTTTCATCTGAGGAGATGAGGGATATTTTATGCCAATGTCATGTCCCTTTCTATTGTTTGTTGAAATTAAATATTACCTCATGTGGTAGATTCTGGAGAAATGTTTTCTTGAGATAACACTAATACTATACATTACACACCATGTAATCCTTACATGATTTGAAAACCATAGGTAGGTACAAAAATGACGATTTAATGAATATTATGGCTGACACACCTCCAGACAATCTGATATGACAACCGAAGACATGGTACTCATTAATGACCATATTTGAAGCCAATTAATGTTACATATATCATATCCAATCCTTATAAATAATAGTATAGGGTATAAAACCAATCAATCATTTGGGATGTCTCACCACTGGGATCAAGGATTGCTACTGCTATAATTATTCAACATGGGTTTTTCATTTTCAAACCCCCTTATGGCTATAATGTGGGGGTAGACCATACGAAGGTCAACTAATATGAAGAGGTAATTATTATATAAAGGTATTCAATTAATATAATTTATTTTGGGAATATTTCTATAACCCTATTTTTTCTATTCTTAACATTATTATTCCTAACCACTACCTTGATCAGTGTGGCAGTGATTATTTTAATGAATTAACTAGAGAATGATTCTTGGCATGACCATTAGGAATTTTTTTCAATGTATAAAAATATTTCTGAGTTATTATGTCTTACAATACCTAATGTATCATGTCCATTGTGAAAAGGGAACATCAGATATTTTGGGGATTGTCTTCCAGGACCATTGGATTGAATTAAAGATTATTATGACACATATGATTTCTATTTGATAATATTACTACCTTATAAATCATGAACCTAAAGTTGAAATTTATTATAATCATTTTCTATTTTCATAAAATCCAAGTCAATCATCATATCTTCCTTCAATATATTAACACATATTTCATTTATTAAATAGTTAAGGTCAATTTTATTAAATTATTTTTTTTCACCAACCATATCTCCCTGGGTTCAACCTCATAATTGAATATCCTATAATAACCTAGAGTTTAGTGTTTCATATGATTCATTTTATAATTTATAAATTCAGTAATCCTGGGGGAATTAGTGATGCCCCAAAAGGTATCAAAATTTTCATGTTATTATAGGGGAGATGTGTAATGAATTTTTTGGATTAATAATTTAGAAAATTTTTGTGCTCATATTTTCTACTCCATGATTTATGAATTATATATATTTTTGTTGTTTATATTAAATTTTACAACATTGGGTATTTTTTGTTCTGATGGTAGGGCCATAGGGTATGATGACAACCATTCCCTTGTGTTGGAGGATATAGTGCATTAACTCAGTTTAATTAAAATGACGAAAAATCAATTAAAAAATCACCTATAACCATACCTCATATTTGAATGAAAAACTGATCATAGTCTAGATTTATAAATCTATGAGAATCAATATGAAATAATCTGGGAAAACTAATTAGAGCAACATACCACTTTAAAATATGACCTTCACCCTAACCACGATTTCATCAACTTTGAATGTTCATAGGGTTATTGAGACCATGATGTAGAACTTGAGTGGGACATATCAGAATTCATAAAACTAAAAATAAAAAAATTAAATACGATAAAGAAATTAAAGAAATTGGAACCAAAATTGTTAAGATGATACAATACTTCCTCACAAAACTAATACTAAAGACGAAGGTAGAAGATGAAGAATCAGTTGTATCTTGTATTTACTACATAGAAGAGAAAGCTTCGAAAATAAGAAAATTTTAAGAGATAGTCAATAAAAATGAAGTAATCATCAATGATGTTTTAAATACATAGATAATAGATGATATTTCATGGATAGGAGATGTGATCGATTATCGTGTCTGATTAAAGGTAGTCAGTGCTGTTTAATCAATGTTCGTGGATTCGCCTGGTATCCAACAGGTTTATTTTTCGATCCTAAAATTCCCAATGGTTCTTGTATCCAACAATCCATGGACCTACATTCCAAGGTAGGTACTCGTTGGGTGATATGGAAAATGACACTTAAGAAATAACATTGGTCGAGAGGATGGGAAGTCGGGATCGTCACACCCTTGGGGGGGATTATTGCCTATTCCAGGACTCTCTTATTGATTTAACATGTGTTCAAATGGTTGAGAACCATGAGTTTATTCCCAAGAATAGTATCCACATATTACCCTTGGGTTGCAAGTCATAGGTATACGTAGGGATTCAGAACATTCTACATCCATGGTTTACTATCCCTAATTAGATTAGTGATTTTGGGGAAGATTGATTTTGTTCAGACAACACTAGTCTCAAGCCTTATAATTGGGTGCTCTAGAGTTTATTTTCTTCTAGTGGGAAAAAGAGTTACTTGAGCATCTGGATCGAACCCATAATACGGGCTTCCTACACATCCTTGAGAAAGGAATCGAAATCCACATAGTTTGGTTCTACTTAACGGGACACATCACCTTTTAATTTCATGTGACAAGGACCCAAATTTATAGTTTAATGTCATGTGGAAAGGACATCTAGGTGACAGGTGCCTAGTCAAGGTTAGTGTGGGACTTATGCCGAAGCATCCCAGAGGACATGAGGGAAAATGATTTCCTATTTCCAGGTGTGGTCCTGCTAGGGGCATGAGGACAGAACCAGATAAGGATGACTGGGTATCAGAATTTGATGTTGGGATTCCCCCTTAGAGAGGATTTCTACGTATCCAGGTTTGTTGGGAATCAAAGATGATGTAGTTCTGGGAGGTGAGGGATTATTCTTGATAGTTAACTATAAAGAGTGTGATTGGAAGCCCTTGTTGTGGTATGGTTGGAGATTACATGTTGTTGGTGGCTCGAGATGGGATCAAACCTTAGGGAGGTGTCTTACATACCTTGATTAGGAGGTAGGATCAAAACACATGCAGTTCATTATACCTCCATCGTTGTATGAACACCATGACCATCTCAAATCTCTAAGCCCACATGATCCATGATCGATGTGAGGAACAAGAGAATGTCAAAAATTCAGCAAGCCACACACCTTTTCCTTACTAAGGGGAGATGAGGAAGACGATGAAAGGGGGAGAGGGTTGAAATCATGAGACATTCATTCCCCCCTGGTGTAGAGGAGGGAAAAAAGGTAGAAGTCCCATCGGAGGGGCCATGGTAGGCGGTGGGGGGAACAAATAGATGAACCTTCCCCCGATAGAAGGGTAAAGGCTATTGTCGTCCAACGAGGATAGTGTGGGGATTACTATAGGATGGACGCCTTATTACTCTTTTTAGGGGAGGGGAAAAGTACTCATTGCTAGAACTCATTGAATGGAAAAGCAGGTGAGATCCCTCAATCCTAAAGAGTGGAGATTTACAAAGGGGCTCCCAAGCTTGGACTCTGGGCTACTGTGGTTATGTTAACCCAGGAAGGCATGCTAATGAACCTGAAAATTTCAGCATGCTGGTCTAGTAGCTTTGAGAGAGGCATTAGCTTGGTGATGATGGATATGCTACTTAAGGGATTCGAGAGGATTGGACTAAATTAGATGGGCCTTATCTGACCAGAGGATAGAGACGCTAAAGGCCTTGGTCGACCACATATCCATATGAGGAGTGTTTCATTTATCATAGGTAAGTTCAGTGCAGATGGAGAGGATGTCTACATACCAGTGTTGTATGCAGGCTGAGGGGAATCCCACGTACTGGAGCGGTACGCGGTTTCAGGCATGGCCTACATAGGAAATTGGTACGTGGTACTGGTGTCCGCTTGAGTGGCGACGATCTGGGGTAGTTCTGTTCTAGGCTTCCCCCATGTTGGAGGGTGGTACGTGACGCGTTGGATCGAATAAGGGGCATAAATCCCTGGTTCACTTGGAGTGCATTTTCATAGGGGTTGTGGTTTTCATTTAACAAATATTTGGTTTGCATTTTACCAATTTATTTATGCATTCTTCAGATCATAACAATTAGTACCCATTTTATACCTATTGGTGGTTCACTATTTGGAACATCGTGGCATGCGAAATCCTAAGCTTCTGAAAGCCTCTTCCATCACCAAAAGTTAGATGCCCTCTTTCAAAGATCCAATTGCAAAGAATCTGATCTTCCAAAAATCCAATCATTTTCTTCTCTACCATGATTTACTTTTATAGAGGGGTAATGGGTTGTATCTATGGTCATACGACACCTTGTGTGGAGGCCCATGATAGAAAACCCATTCTACAGATGACATAGTCAACTCAAGGTTCACGGGGTATGTTGAATACACCTCACCCACGAACAAACTTGGTCACAGGGGTCCTTCGCAGTCGCGCAAGTATCTGCCTCCATTTCATGAATGACACGGTGCACGATGGGGGGATGGTCCACCTAGTTCATTGTAGGAGAGGTTCGTGAAAGAGGATCGGTCCTGCCTCACTCGTTGGCCATTTGTTTCATTCTTGTGTAGGAGTTCCGCCTCAATTTTGTGAATGAAAGTGTCCGCGGGAGGGTGGTTCACCGAACGGGTTGCATACCACTGATGATGAACCGGTACATAGACTAGTTATGTTCTTTAACATTTCTTCCGAACATTCTTTTATATTTTTCCCAAATTATTGATGAATATTGGGTAGAATCTTCCACTGGTTTTAAGGGATTATTTTCCTTTCCTTCTGTGGATTTTTCAGGACCCTAAAAATTCCCCCCATTAGAATGGGGTCCGATCAGAATGAAGAGGAGGCTATTCAGATATAGAGTGGTCTTGAAACATGAGCAGTTTGTAGTAGAGAGATGGACCTAGTGTGGGTCCACACCTATATAAAGGGGTCCATGTGACTAGTCCTTTATAGGGTCCTTCATCGAAAAGATCTATCGTTCCCTTCTTTTGCGCACCGCCTCTGTATTTGGTTTCCTTCACAAACTACTTCATCTGTGAACCAACATCATCTTCTGCAAACTGATCATCATCTGCGCTTTCCCCTATCCACAAACTAATTTCCCAACCAAGAAATAAACTAAAAAAACTTTAAAAAGTAAGTCACAGAGGTCCACGTAGGGGGAACTTTGTGTGGTTCAGTGGTCCGCAGACTAGAATTATACTTCAAACCTTGAAATTTTTATTTCAAACTTCACATAAGTCCAAAATTATGAGAACCACGTAGGGGCTTGGTACGCAGTCTTCTGTCCATCGCTTCGTTGGCTAGGATGCCACAAACCTCTTCCGCGTACTGATGGTTCGTAGGATATGGGCTTCTCGAACCAACTCTGGGGTCAGTACGTAGGGGCGTACAATGCAGACCCTTTTTCGATTTTTTATCTAATGGGATTTGTGCCTCTGGTGTTTTTATTTCTCAATGTTTTTCCAAGGACATACAAGGTGTAAGCCTCGTGAGATGACACTCATCATCTTCTCATGAATCCCTTTGCAGTTTTTCATCTTGGTAAGTTTCATTCTTATATTTGTGAGCGATTTAAAGTCCCAAAAAACAAATTATCATTACTGATGTTGAAGGTCGAATAGATTTGACCAAATGTGGTGGGGCGAGGGCACCGATGAGTTTTTTTAATGATTGTGGATGCCTTAATAAATTTTAGACGTATATGGGGGGATTTTTTCACTGAAGTTTGAACAACATATAGGGAATGCCATTGGGAATAAGAGCCATATGGGAATACAGAGATTCTAAAAGCATTTCCTAAGGAATTCATGCCTTTGTTAGATGGGATATGGTCCTTATTATGTAGAGCCACTGAGGTCAGGGTATGAATAGTCATACAAAGGTGTCCTTAAGTCAATGAGTGTCCATTTCTGATGTCCAGGCAACATCTTGGATGTTCAGATTATGTATACCAACAGGGGTGGCTCAAAGAAGGTCATGGAAACCCCCAAGGGCGGATTAAAAGGGACATGGTGTCTGAAGGGCTTGGGGACATCCATATAAATCATGGATATGTAAAGGAGACCACTCCTAAACATACATGGTTATCATGAAGGAGGGTTGTTTCTTGACACAATTTAAAGTCAGACAGTTGGGATATTCCTTCAAAATGGAATGTTTTTCTCTAGATCTCATGAATTTAACCAGTAACGCCCCACCATCCTCAAAAATTATTGTGGAATGGTTTGTAAACTATAGCTCCAAGATTTTCCAAATCCTGGGATGTATATGTCCCCTCAATGGCCAAGAGGCATTCAGAAAGAAGCATTGCTTAAGGAAAACTTTCATTTGGAATATGGGCCATGGGAAACAATATGCAGCGATGTTGGAGGAATGGTACGAATAATCGTGAAAATGTGTCCTTAGGTCAATGGTTGTACTGCCCCGATAGATGGAAAACTATAGGGAAGTTGGGATTCAAGACCACCAGGTGCGGTTTATGGGAGTTTGGTTCATTCTAGTTACAATGTATGATTCATGAGGAGGGGGTGTCTCGACATGGGAGAGACATTTTGGGTTAAGATATCCTATGAATGGATGAAGTTATCCATCTCATGCAATTCTGAGATGATGATTTGTGAAGATTTGACCCATGGGCTAAAGAAGAGAGGGATCCTTTCTTAAGAGAACCCATGACGATTTCTTTAAAGACCATGAAGTTTAACGTTATGTAGAATGGATGATATCCGTGTATTTTAACATGATGTGGTAAGGATGAGTGTAATTTTTTATATAAATTCTTTTAACTGGGTACATTTTTGAATGTCGAGGTACTTGCCCTTTGTAGTTTTTCACCGTGTGTTGAGGATGCGATCAGTGCAGTTTATCATCATGTGATAAGGATGCTGCTGTAAATGTCTCTCTTGATTAGAATGTAACCATATCTAAATTACCTAACATGTCCAATACGTGGGAAGGATGCAGATAGTGTAAACTTTTATTTAAGTGCCTCTTGGATCTGGAGGAATGATATGAGGGATCTGGAGGCACTAAGCATACAAGGGTAGGAAGAGTGTCTTCTGAGGACGACCTTCCTTTTGTAGAAGGGCTAGGGGAGATCAATATATAGTGCCACTGAGGGTAGGGTATGCATATTCATGCAATGTTGTCTGCAATTCAATGACCTTATATGTATGATGGCCTTTGAGGTTTATGAGGATCCATGATTATCTGGGTCACAGAGTCTGATGTACGGAAAGGTTATGTTTGGTCATGTTGGAGATGTTAGGCTCCAATTTTCATTAAAGATCAAGATATTCCCTACACTAATTTACCCTACACGTGTGTACACTTTTTTTATGTACAATTTAACGTCTTGTGAAAAGGAAGATATGCTCTTAGTTTAATGGTCGTACAGTTCGGACCACTATTGGATGATGCTACGGTTACCAGTGGGATAATCGAATTAGGATGCTCTATTGTGATCTGATCCAAAAGGGGAATAAAGGTGTATACTATAATCCTTGGGTCTCTCAAATTAGTAAATGTGGTGTGAGGGATCTGAGGCCAGTAAGTATAAAGAGATAGAAGGATCATCACTTGAGGATGAATTGCCTTTTGTAGATGGGCTAGGGGAAATCAATATGCAGAGCCACTGAGGGCATGGTATTCATAAACAGGAAAAGGTGTCCATATGTCGATGAACATCCACTTCCTATGGCCATGAATGATTATGAAGACCTGAGATCACTCATGATAGAGAGTCTGGAAGATTTGGAGATATATGTCTAAGCATACGAGAAGCAACCATATTGAAATTTTTAGTTGGGTTAAAGCAGCATAGATCTGGCATTAGGTTATGGATGCAGACTGTCATAGGAACTGTGGGTGGATATGTAAGCTAACGAAGTAGAGGCACCCTGGAAAAGTTTAGACGTGAATGGGAAAAAGTACAAACCATTGCTCCAGAAATTTTGGGATTGGGAAATGTGATATGAGGGCCTTGGGGATGGTAAGTGTATAAATCTATGAAGATCATCACCTGAGGAAGACCTACCTTTGGTAGACGGTGTAACGCCCCGACCCCAGTTACCCAGAGTCAGTGCATTATTAAATAACATTGTCATGATCACAAGAAAGATCAAATCTCGAAAGACCTATTGGTTTAGTAGCCTTGGAAACACTAGATATATTCATAATGTTTTACATTACATCATAAAGTGAAAAACTACTACAACAACATAATGTCTCCATATTCCACACTATTATCCCCTCATAATATCCCTGTAGGTCATTCATAACTTACTTCTTCACATCCTGGGAAAAATAAAACATAGAAAAGGGGTGAGCTCAAATGCCCAGTAAGGATAACAATATAGTATAAACTTTCCAAAATAAGCATAAACATTTAAGGCAATGTATAACTAAAACAAAAGCCTTTTAAACTTGAGCTTCAATATAGTATGGAAAAAGTAAAATGAAATAATTCCATTTACTTACTCACATGGATATTCTACTAATCGAATAATAACATGCAATATCAATAACCACTTTCATAATGATGGAATGCGTAATGCTAGACTATCATAACCACATAGACAAGGCCTCATGCCAAGACTACAAATATGATTTTTCCAAGGCCTTGTGCCAAGACACTAGTTTGTCTCATGAGACCTACTGATGCATCAAGGAGCTATATCAGGCTCCACCCGTCACATATTATGTCCAATGCATTCCCATATGAAAAATTTTAAACATAACATAAACATTCGTATTAAAACTAGCATACGAAATGTCAATAATTTCACCATAAACCATTAATGGTATAAAAATAGCACATCCACAGTCAAACATATCACAAAACCTTCAATACAATATAGAAGTTTTGTATCATAATAAATCAACTTCAAATAAGCTTAAAATCAATCAAAGGATGTTGACATAGATGAAATCAAAACTATTTGAGAGAAATATCTCTTTTCCCGAAATCATTGAAAAGTCACACATTTATAAAAGAAGTAATTTAAAATAGATTTTTGAATCAAAGTGTCCCATACCACTTTGAAACTTTTGAAAAGAAATATCATTTCAAAACCTTCCTGTCCATATAAATAAATCCTTAAAATCATTTTTAAAACATGGACATTAATTAAAAATATTTATAAAGATAAATCGTTGAAACATTTAAAATTATTATCTTGATAAAGAGTACCTTTGAAAAATTCTTAAAATATTCATTTTGAAATCATTTAAAAGTCACATAATTATAAAATAAAACATTTACTTTGATAATATCCTTGTAATCTTGTAAGGGAAGCTTTGATGATTTTATAACGGCGGTAAATAGCCGCACCCGCCATATAAGTTAATAAAAACATTCTTACCTTAAATTTGTTGAAAGGTAAAAAGTGCCTTGTTTGGAAAAAGACGGAAAGATTCTTTTAAAAACACATAAGGGTATAAATTACTTTAACCCATATTCTTTGTAAATAGTAAAATTGTTTTGAAATACATTTCTAAGAAACATGGATGTGGATGATAAAGAAATCCCAGTAGATTATAACGTATAAACAACCTCGGATAATGAAGAGATTGTGAAATAAACCCTTACCTTGCACTTTTCCTTGGTTGGGGTAGGTTAAACTCCTGTATAATGGTGAAATAATTGTTATTAAATTATTAAATAATCATATACATTAATATGATATCATATATGATCTTTTAACATTTCTTTGTTAATAATATCTTAGAATTATCGTCGTTTTGTGTGTTAACTTACTCGTTTTCTTTTATATGTTTTGTTACGTAAGCCATGTTTGTAATGGATAAGTTGTATCTCATTAATATCCATAATGATATCAAGTCCTTAGATACTATTATTAATCATCATTTGAGAATTATACTTGAATGGATACGATGGAGAATGAATCTCATCGCGTTCGTGGAGACGGTAGTCCGTACGTACGCACGGGCGATAATATCATTCTTTTGATATTAAAATAATATATAATTGGATGGTATATAATATATACAGAATCCTTATCATGTTATATTTATTATTTACATGAGATACACATTATTATTATATCCATCAAAATAATAATTTATTGAATAACAATTACACCACGACGTGGAGACGGTAAGCCGTACGTATGCACGTATGGTGACATGTTATTCAAAGGATGGATAGAATAGTGAATATGGTTGTACCATATTTATAATAATATCATAGTATATATATGATACTGGAGTTATAATTTTATAATGGTAACAACAAAGGAAGAAGAAGTGGAAGAAGAAAGGAACTTGAAAAAGGGTGGTGAAATCAGTACCTCTTCCTCGGGTTCTTGCTTTTGATTTGATCTAAAGGGCTCCTTAGGTTGGCTTTAGGATAAAACTAAGGCCTCTAGGTTGTAGTGAGGGAAGTTGGGAGAGTATTAGGGCAGAGTTTGGCCAATCCAAAAGGCTTTTAAGGTGTGAAGAAATGAGAAGGAGGAGTTCCCTTTTATAAGAGGGGTGAGGGGCACCTTTGGAAAAGCTAGAAATATTAATTTATTATAAATTCATATTCGGTTTCTAATGGCTCCAAAGTATATTATTTAAATTTTAAGGTGAGGATAGGTCAAAAACCATTCAAACTATAGAATTTAGACAGGTTTGGGTCATTATATTAACCTTATCTTTTAGTTTTAACTCTTAGTTAATTAGTTTGACATTTTCCATGTCACTTTGTATTTTTATATTATATAGTTAATAAACTTACTATATACATCCAATAGACCCCAAAGTGGTCCATTAATGATACAACTATCATTATATAAGTCTCTTGGACGAACCTTATATTTTTAGGAATTTAATATTAATTAATAATATAATATTTGTTTTAAAAACTCTTTTATGTCAATTTTGACACTATTCAATAGTTGATTTTTGTGAAACTCATAACAGAATTATTACTTCTAACAAAGTAAATTAAATAAATCCTAAAATGTAATATTATCCTTTAAAATTAGTTCAATTCATTAAAAGTCTAAAATTATATTTATTTGGGTATTTATAATATCAATTATTTTAATTTTTCACTATTACGGTAATTACTGCATCATCATTGTGTCATAAATAAATTAAATTATTAAAAGTATAAAAATTAAAAATAATATATCATTATATAGGAAATCGTTTTTATCCTTCAAATGAATATTTATAGTTTAAAATCCAACATATATAACCCTATGTAAAAATTGGTTTTCTAAAGGATATATGCTTATGTCAGTTTTGTACTTATTTTAACTTAATTAAAATAATATGTCCCTATCACCTAAAAGTGGATCCATGGGGTCCCAAAATCGAAAAAAAGATTCCTATGGTCGAACATGTATCAAAAAATAAGGTTAGGACACGGTTTAGTGTAATTTAGTACTATTATAATATTATTTTTTAACCATTATTTACCGGATTTACCCTTAACCATGGTAAATATGATATTTACCGAAGTAATTATTCAAAATGTTTCAAAATAAAAGTTACCTATTTACACAATTGGAACATCTTGATTCCAAAAATGGAATCCATTTTTCCAAATTCAAAACACAGAAGTGGCAGAAATTAATTTAAAATTAATTCCCATTGTTAAAACAAAAAGCATGTTTTTAAGAGATAATATCTATCAAAAGATTGACACTTGTTTATGTTCGGTTTAATTGTAAAATTATCTCCAATGACCAAAATTGTTTTAAATGGTAAAAATATATTCTAAATACACTTTAAAACCACTCAAAATCATTATTTATCACTTTTAATTATTTTGATTAAAAAAGTTGTTTTTAATTAAAATTTAGTAATTTTCACTATTCATCAAAATATTAAAGTTATCCAAAAATTAGCAAAATTTCACCTTAGGCTAAATTCGATATTCAGAATCCAAAAATGAAGTCCATTTTGAGAGATAAAATTTCAAAAAGTAGGTATTACTATTTATAACGGCTAGATTGATAGGTTGTGGTGTGTGTTAAAACTCAAAGTTGCGTACAACACACGCTACTGTATTATTCAAAGGAAAGCGTACCGAGGAAGCTTGAGATGTTTAATTTTAAATTTTTGATGTCCCCATTTAGTCAAAAAGTTTAAAATATTGTATTTAAAAAGGGTTCACTATTAAAAGATGATAAAAGTGCAATACTGAAAATGAATTTGTTCTTGCATTATGTCTAAGAAACTCATAATATGGATTCTAAAATTATAAGGATATATTAGTTTAAAATTTAGTTAATACTTTTCATAACCTCTTTTGAATGGCTTGTTTGGTAATTCATGGTGCGATTGAACTTGGTGTTGTGTGTAGTGCAAGTTATTGAATTATTTTGAAGAAATAACACACTATGAAATCTTGGGGTGTTACAGACGGGCCTGGGGCAATCAATATGCAGAGCCACAGAAGCCACGATATGAATTCTTATGAAAAGGTGCATGCTGGTCGATGAACTTCTACTTCTGATGGACATGGAAGATTATGAAGATTCAGAATCCTCCGTGCCAGGGAGACTGATCCATGGGAAGGATGCATTCAAATGTCCAAGGAGTGTTCCAGCTTTGGTTTACTGTGTATCTTGAGTGGATTATGACTTGTACCATGCAGTTTACTATCGTATGGTAAGGATGATTTTCGTGTAGTTTATCGCCATGTGGTAAGGATGGGGAGCATTTCTAAATCTGTACTGTTTAACATCATGTCGTAAGTATGGCATCCAACCAATGTGAAAAGAGATTCCATGTAGTTTGACATCTTGTGGTAATGACGGAGGTGGATTGAAGTGAAAAACAAAGGGTGTTGTGTAGTTTAACATCTTGTGGTAAGGATGGGCTCGGTGTAGTTTAGCATCATGCAGTAAGGATGGTGGTCATAATTTTTTTCAGAGATGGATGGGCCAAGATAAAGAAATACCAACGTCGCTACATCTCTTGGAAGTCCAGGAATCAAGCCACACATGCTTCTAAAAGTATCCCCCATGTTTTGTTCACGCGAGGGAAACTTTACATAATTCCTAACCCACGTGAGTAACACTCATTGGGAGAAACAAGAAATAATTGTGGTTCCCGCCACATGGCATGATCAGTGGTGTTCCAAAGAGATTTTTTAAAGGTGTTGGATGGACTAGGATGTAGGGTCCAGGTGTCACTACATATCTTGTGAGGGTAAGAATCAAGACACACGTTGCTCTCAAATCCCTTGTAATTAAAAGGGGCTTCCTGTGAAAATCTGACTCATACACAGGAGGGGGGAAATTTTTCCTTGGTGGCTAGCCTAGGATACAGAAATCCTAACATCGCTATATATCCTGCGAGGGTAGGAATAAATCCATACATAGATATTTGGACGTGGCACAATATATGAGAAATGCCAGGAGATCAATGTTTTCTCATGTGAAGACACTGTCTTGTTTTGTAGTTTTAATTCATGAAACAATGAAATCATTCACTTAGTTTAGATCCATAGAGTACAGACTGGTGTGACACAATTTATTTTCAGGTTGTAGGGATGAATTACCATACATTTTAACGTCATGTGGTAAGGATGAGGGGAATTTTTAATTAAATGTCCTACAACTCTGATGATTTACTATGCAGTTTATTATCATTTAGTAATAACACATATCTCTTAGTTTGGGGTCATAGAGCTCAGAACTGTAGTAAATTCTTCAAAACAGGGGTGCATGGTATGATTTTATAGCACAATCGATGTGAGTGAGACTGGGAGCATCCGACACGGACCTCAGGGGGGAAATCCTAGACATTTTGAGGCCATAGTACCTGGATTATTGGCTCTTAGTTTAGGGTCATAGAATTTAATCCAATGTGACACCATTTATTGTCATATCATAGGGATGAGGTACCATTCAGTTTAATGTCATGTGGTGAGGACACTATACTATGCTATTTATTGTCATGTAGTAAGGACATTCAGGGCTTGGCAGTTTAATGACTTTTATCTTGGACAAAAACAGCTCTTATGGTTACACAAAATATTTCTTCATAAATATATTGTTTGTAGGAGCAGTAGTGAGATACCCATTAATAGAGATCAAGGTATATACTCTATTGGACTAGACCTTGTGTATGAAATATGGTCCCTCCCACTTTTTCTACAGATTCGGTGGCTTCTTTCCAGGTATCATCAGTGTCTGGAGGACCAATACCAATTCTCCTTCTATGAAAGAATGAAGATGAACCTTTAATTTGAAGGATCATGAAATCCTATTCTGATATACTTCCATGTGGTGAAAAGTGTTCAACCACTTCACATTCAGTCACTCTAATTCATCAAGACACTATTCTTCTTGATCGTCGTTGGATAGTTGATCACAGATGGAAACGTGGAGTGACAACAATTGGTGTTCAATGTGAATAACTTATTCTTTTTTTGTATACTAATTAGTGGAGAGTAGCTTGGGTAGTGGTGCGAGTTATGGTACAATAATACCAAAAATCACGGATGCATTTGTATAGCCTTGACTTCTTGTCATTGTCCACAATTTTGTAGAGTATGTTAGACAGGGCCTTGTTGAAGGCCTCTATCTGTTAGTTGGTTGCTGCATGGTTGCGGGATGAATGGTTGGTCTTGATACCATATTCAGGGTATAATTTCCCCAATTTAACAGAGCATAATTTGGTGCTGTTTTCCATAAGTATCATATGAGGGACACCAAATCTGGTGATGATATTGGCTTTCACAAAGCTAACAATGCTTCTTGCCCTGACTTCCATAATGGCTGCAACTTCTTCCTATTTGGAAAACAAGTCGGTCTCAATGAGAATATATTTGAATTGTTCAACCATGGTAGGAGGATATGGCCCCATGATATCAAATCCCGAGATGGAGAACATTCAGGAATACTTAGCCTAGAAAAGTCACTCCGGGTGCGAATGAATGACGTTGGCATGAATTTGGCAGGAGTGACATTTCCCCGTAATGTTTGCCCAATATCATGCCAGGGCAGGCCAATAATATTAAAGACTTCAAAGCTATTGGGAAATCTTGGATCCTCAATTGATGTGCTCCACACACCCTAGCACACACTTCATTAATGGCAGAATCAGTCTCTTCTCCATGAATTCATCAGATAAGGAATCCATTATGGCCTCACTTGTAGAGGACCTTCTGCTCGCTCATGCTACCATATAGGATAAAATTGACCACCCTTCTCCATATTTTCTCTCTTCCTTCCATATTTTATGGAATTTATCTCCTTATAAGGTCATTCGTAATGGGGTCATCCAACTGGTAGTATGAGCATATGGCTCCGGGACAGGGATAACTTCATCAATTTATTCCGCGTTAGTTTTAACAAATGGAAATACCATTCGATGATGATAAATTTTTATAACTATTTTAACCTGGTCTAGGTCAGCTAGGGTTGTGGCTGCATTAGCTAATGCATTGGCCTGGGCATTCTGAGACAGGAGAACATAGATCAATGTCAGTTCTTTGGGGAACTCTACCATTAAAATTAAAACATGGTAAGATAGGGGGATCAACTCCTCCTTCTTGATAGCATAGTCACCACTGACTTGATTGGTGACTATTTCTAAGTCACATTTTACTTTAAGGTATTTCACCTATGCCTAGATTGTGATATCTAAGCCAACAATGAGGTCCTGGTATTCCTCCTCATTGTTTGTGCATCCTTCTGACAAGAAGAAGGAATATGGAGAAATTGTCTTCTCTAGAGATATGAGTATGATTCATAGACCCACCTTATTAAACTTAGGTTATTCCATTCTTTTACTCATTGGGCTTATGGAAGTGATTTCAAAGTACATTTCCCACATTCAGGAATCCTTTTGCAAGAGAAGACATCTTCATCGGGGAGTTTGACGTCTGATGAGGCGGTTTCTGTTGATGGATGCTCTAAAATAAAATCTAATAATTCTTGTCCCATGATAGCTTTCTTAGGCACAAACCAGATTTCACACTATTGTAGGATGACTTCCCATCAGGATAGGCATCTGGTCAGCATTGGATGGATGAGGATGTACATTAGTGGATTACTACGTGAGATCAGATGGACTTAATGATGTTGTTGATAATGCCGCAACTTCTGGACTGTGAATACTATAACTAAAAAACTCTTCGCAATATTCAAATACCAGGTATCAACATCAATCATCGTTCGACTAAGATAATAATGGATGTTTTCACTTTCGTCGTCATTCTTCTGCTTAAGGAGACTCTTAGTGACCGCTCTAAGGCCGTTACATACATGATAAGTGGCCTTCCATCAACTAGCGGCATGAGAACCGGTGGAATCAAAAGGTTATTCTTGAGGCTGTCAAATGCCACTTGATAATCATCCATCCATTGGTAAGTAACTCCCTTCTTCATCATCCTAGTAAATGGAAGACATTTTCATGCGAGGTTGGCTATTAAACGACTGATAAAAGCCATGTTTTCTTGGAGTCCTCTCAGCTCAGTGAGGTTGGAGGGAGGGTGAAAAAAAAAGGATATCCTTTTTCTTCTCAGGGAATATTTCGATGCCATGATGGCATACAATGAAGATGATAAATTTCCCTAATGTAACCCTGAAGGTGTATTTTAAGGGGTTCAGCTTCACGCTGTGTTGCTGAAGTTTTATAAAGATGGTTTTATGGTCTGACTGGTGATATGTGTGCTGTCATGATTTGACCACCCAGTCATCAACATAAAATTCGATGAAATTCCTTAGAATGGTTTAAAAATGTGATGCTTGGCATGTTGATATGTGGCCCTATCATTTTTTAGACTAAAGCGCATGACCTGGTCGAAAAATACTCCCTAGGGGCCATCAAGGCAGAGGATTATTCATCTTCTTGATCCATTTTGATTTGATTATATCCAAAATAATGATCCATGATAAAGATATCCTTATATCTAGTCATTTCATCGATCAACATTTCTGTGATCGGGACTTGGAAATCATCTCTCAAGCAGTGCCGATTGAGATCTTTAAAATCGATGCAGGCACAGATCTGTCCATTATTATTTTTTGACAAGGACTATATTTGAATTCTAGATGGGATATTGGATTTCCCAAATGAAGTTTTATTTGATGGGTTTTTTATCTTTAGCCTCTATATTGGCCTTATGTGGGGGTGCATCCTTCCAGCGGCTTGCTTATTGACTCGATGATCTTCTAGACGGACTTGGCGGTGCGTCGCCACCTTGGGATCAAGTCTAAGAATTTTTGTGTAATTACATGAAAAAACATCTCGATGCTTCCTCAAGAAGGAGGTATATACCTCATGTTACTCATAATACATGCCTGCACTAATGAGAGTGGGCCTTAGGTCTTGTTTTGTACCCATGTTTATTTCCATGAGTTCATAAAAAGTGGTAGAGATACTATCATCGAATGAAAGTGGGGATTCTCTAAGGTCATCTTCTTATTTTTCCACAAAATCTTCCTCATATTCTCCATCTAACAAGGAGAGAGCTCTTGACGTGGGCTCTCCAGATCTCAGAGGCAAGATGTATCATGGGAGCTCAGTGGTAGAAGTGACTTCCTCTAACTAAATTGGTTGTGGGGAAACCAATTGAAAGGTAAACTCATGGGGTTGACAAGTGTCTTTCACTTCTGCAACATTAGAGTGTCCGGTAGGGATATCATGATATTCCAAGGATGGGGTGTGGGAACCCTTTCTCAATCATTCTTCCTTTTATTGAGGTTCAGCTATTTCTTCTGTGTTTTCACACTCGGTTTTCATGACTGAGATCATGAGAACTACTGAATACACATCCGGACTCGGATCCATGCTCTCAACATGGTTTATAGGCATCACATACTCTTCACCGAGCTACTTGAGGGGGTCATCATGAACCATTTCTAGTCCATTTGGTGTGGGGACCTAATCAATACCATCTATCGCAGATGTCTTTCCCTTTTGCTCATAAAATTGGGCATCATTGTAATGAGACATGGAGATATTGAAGGGGGTATTATCAGGGTGGAATTCCCCACCTTTTCCATTGATGCAATGTTCGATACAATTGTGGTAGGTGAAAGGAATGTCCATGTGTTAATGTAGCCATTTCCTTCTTAATAGGGCATTGAATTCCATGTTTTTTCGAACCACCAGGAACTCTGAATGGGCCATAATGTATCCAAAATAGGTTTTAAGCTTGATTTTTCCCATTGTCTTATTTTCCCTCTTTTCATAACCCAAGAGAGTTGTGGTTGAGGGTGTCAAATATTCCTCATTGTATCCCAACCTACGAAGTGTTCGCGATGGGAGAAGGTTGACTCAGGATCTATTTTCGATAAGGACATTCCAGACTACATCATCATTCATCATGCTAGACACATATAGAGGTTTGATGTGTCCTTGCGTGGTGGAATCTTCAACCAGATAGGGGAAGGGAATCACTGCATAACATTCAGTTTCACTAGTCTTCTTTCGATATATCTTGATGGTAGCACCTTCATCTTGAAATTCCTAGGAGATGAGTACGGATTCTATGAGTGCCTCTCTAAGGTTTGATGACCAACTCAGGGAATCCAGGATTTATAACTTTACTCGAACTGAGGCATACTATTTTAGTATGTCATTATTTTTCTCCAGAGTCCGGTGCTTCTTCTTTTGGGGGAGCTCATTAACGGGTAGTTTAGGGGCTGGAGCATGAGACGAGGAGGACTGTTCACAGGGGGGAAGAGTTGATGGTGATCCTCCATTCTAGGGACTTGAATTGGTCAGTTTACATGGGTTCTCTAGGTGACTAGACACGGGTTCCTCCTCTGATGGGTACTGCAGATTAATGGGGCCAGAGTGGCTTCTCATTGAGGTAGGGGAATATTCTCTCACCTACTAGGCCCATTGAAGGGAACTATCATGAGTTTCTATAATATTGATAGTTTGAGCCGTTGTATAACCGTAGGGTTGGTTTCGTCCAAGGCTACATCTGCCCTAGTATCCATTGCTTCTATGATTCTTCCTTCAGGTCCCATGATCAGGTGATGGGAAGTCGGGTACATAACCATACTCTTCGTCATAAAATTATTCCATTAGATGGATGACATTTATGGAACTGAAGGTTAGTTTCTCACTCGATGACATATTATCCTATTTGGATGCCTCTGATGGTGCCATTTGGTGGGTTGGTGCCCATTGTGTCAAGTTTGGGTTCATGAAATCCAAAAAAGTGTCAAGTATAGCTTTGTCTGTGTCACAGACTACTTCTCTTGAATATGTTTATTCCCTCTCTGATTACGCCTAGATTACCTTCTTGTGGGGGGTTGTGAGGCTAAGGACGGTGATTGTATTTCATTATGACCTGTTGGTGACACAACTGGTTACTACAATTGAGCTCAGAGTATTCCATGAGCTTGGTTGACTATCTTCAGAGTCACCCACCCATCAAATTTCTACTCCCTTTTGTTAACAAATTTCATCCACTCCTTCTCTCATATGGGTCAGTGGTAGAAACATCTGCTACGTGTGTCGGGGGTGGTCCTAGCATGACCTTCCCTGAGTCCCCCATCCTTTATGAGAGGTCTTTGAAGAAGAAGCATTCCTGAATATTGTGTCCTAACATCCGATGGTAGGGACAATAGTCCGGTCAGTTATAGAGGATGACTTCTTCAAGATTTCTTGGCTTTGGTATGCGGATCACTTTTAAATTCATGGAGGATATGAAATAGTTGTGGACATAGACCACTAGCACTAAGTAAACTCAATTCCATTATTCCACAAATTGGTTTCTCCTAGGTCCTCTTTGATCATCTCTATAGGGAAGAGGTAGTCTTCGATATACAGGAGGCCCTTGGTGATTTAGTAGAGGCCTTGAAGATGGATAAGTTATGGGGGATGGCTTGTGCATGTTAGAGGATGGTTCAGCTTTACCTTCACTATTTAAAAAAGATTGTGAGGCTATGTAGGATTTGAGGTTAGTCCACTACAATGAGTCTTCAATTCATTGGGCAATAACAGAGAAATCTTGGAATCCAGTGGTTCATTTCACCTGTATGATTAGTGTTCGTAGTTCATATCAGAGGTTGTCGATGCATATAGTAAGAACCATGTCCTAGAGTAGTGGCCTATTCAAAGAGTTGGTCAAACCCTTCCATCATGTGATGATGTCCGAGACCCTCTCATTCACCCTCTATTTCCAATTCATGAGGTCAATAACCATCATCTTGGTAAATTTTGAGATTAATTGGAACAAGAATTGCTAATGAAGATCCTCCCATACACTCATTGACTAAGCTGGAAAACTTGTATACTAGATGAAGGCCGAACCTTGTAAGGTTTTCATGAAGCATTTGAGTTTAACTGCTTCTTGTTGTTCTAGAGTTCCCATAATTGGGTTGCAATATGATGAGTAGTGCATCAAATACTATTCCGGGTAACCTAATCCCTTGAATATAAGAAATACAGGGTTCCTGAAATTCGGTGGAGGTGCCATGTTTCTCACCTAACCTGGGTAAGGCTTTCTCTCTGGCTGTATCGGAGTGCTCCAAACTTCTATTTCTTCAAATCGAGCTTTCAGTGAATCTATGGTGTTGGAGAGACCCTAGTTAACATCTTTTCGGGCCTGATCATGAATAGGTATAGCCTAGGAAACTACTTGAGCAGTTGGATCATCTAGTACCTGAGGCGCATATTCCATCGCGGGTACCTTTGGAGGATTTAGATGTACTCTCTCCAGTTGCTTCCTGAGTGGAGGGAAGTATTGTTATGGATATGCTTTCATGTTCAGGTAGTCGGACGGCCAGCTGCTGCGCTGGGTGGGGGCCCTGACCTTATTTCGTTTTTTGGGGAAAACCTTTGTGGTTGTGGCGCACCTACTAGAAGTGTGTGCTCTAACTCATTTTGGGGAACGTATTTGGTAGGACAGTTCCTCTGAAATGCGGCTATGGGCCAAAACATTTCTGGTATATCATCCATGGCCTGTCGTTTCCATATATGAAACACATCAGTATGTGCCTCCACCAATGATTCCTCTATATGATCAGCCAAACTGGGAAACTACTTGACATTATGATTGGAGGCAACAGGGCTAGTAGGGATTGAATCATTATGTGGGTTGCTCCGGGGTGGCTCAGAGGACGAACATTGTCCATCAACATCTTCGGATTGAAGAAGGATGTCGTTGATAGTTGAATAAGAATCAGACATGATCGATTTGGTCTTTCTAAGTGCCACAACATAGGATGGATTTTTTTACCTGATTTGGAAGGGGTAGGACCTTTTTGTTGATATGATATATCACCACAGGGAGGACATCTATAGTTGGTGCTATACTGTAGAGGACTACCATCGCAGCTTGAAGTCTGACTGCGAAAAATAAATCCATTTTGCATACCCTAGGGAGGACCTTCAGAGTGAACTGCAGTAAGGGAGGACCTTATTGCTATTCAAGGCCATTGTGGGAGGGCCTTCATAATGGTTTTCATGGTGCAAGGACTACCACCATAGCTGATGGAGGAAGATAACCTATAGGGTACACCATCGGGATGGACTTCAGAATGTACCCCAATGAGGGAAGGTCTTTCTCGTTGCTTGAAATATTTGTGGGGTGGACCTCCACTATCCATGCTGTAATGGAATGAATTACCATTACCTCCTGATTCCTCACAACATAGAATAATTTTTCTATGTTTACCCTATAGAGGACCTTCAGGGTGAACTACAGCAAGGGGAGGACCTTCTGGCTACACATTGTTGTTAAGGGGTGGGCCTTCGCAACAACTACCATCATGGTGAGGATGTCCATCATGGTTTGAAGTTTGGTCTGCATCATGGGGAGGGACTTCAAGAAAAACTACTTCAAGGGGAGGTCCTTATTATTTCTTATGTCCATTCCAGGGAGGACCATCAAAATGGTGACAATGATGGCGAGGACAACAATCCCAGCTTTCGTGATGGAGAGGACATCCATCACAGCTGTCATAGGGAGAATATCTGTGGGGTACACCCTAGGGTGGGCGTTCAGAATGTACCACAATGGGGAGATGGACTTCTCATTACTTGATGTCTCTATGGGGAGGTCCTCCACTATTATAGTGTAGATGATTACCACCATAATATGATTCCTGGCTATGTGAAATATCGTTACAATATAACCCCCAGGGAGTACCTTTAGGGTATGCCACGACAAGGGGTGGCCCATCTTATCATGATGATACATCACTTCAGGGAGGACCTCCGCAGTTGCGACTATGATGGCGAGCACTACCATCATAATATGTTGTCCCACTACACAGAGAGTGTTTTCAGCATATACCATGGGTGGACCACCAGGGAAGATCATAAAAATTGGAGGACCTTCTTGCTGCTCGATCTTTTGGTTATGTGGAGGGATTCTATGCCTCATATCAAAATAGGAACTCTTGTGATCACTCATTATAAGACCACGAGGGAGGCCCTCATGGGTTCTCTAGGGAGGACCTTCAGAGTAGCTGGTAGCAACATTCCTAGGAGGAACTTCACAACTACTACTAATGCTCTCAATGTATGGCAATGAGATGGAAATATTCTGAGCCTTTGAGACATTTTTGGTGGCGTTGATAACCACAACTTCCTGTAAAGTGGAGTCATGGACCCAATCTTTATTTTTCAGCTACCTTCGACACGTTTGGGGTACTCTCTTGTGGGTATCAGGGACCATTTTCTATTGATAATGGTCGTCACCTCTAGGTACCTGTCTAATTGGGTCATGTTATGCTGCCAAGATAGGTCGACAAACAGCTTGATTTTTGGAAGGGATATATGCCTGCCTTGGAGCATCCATCATGATGGACGAGTGTCCCCCAGTTGGAATGAGTGATTATGCTCAATCCAGTATCCCTTGAATTGTGGGATATAGCTGAAAACCCTCTTGGGTGGAGTAGGGATGCAGATCTTCTCCAAGGTGGCTATCTAGTCTCCTAGATGAGTCACTGCAATTGGTGAGATGAGCTAATGGGCATGAGTCCTAGCTGTTTCCTCTAATGCAATTAAATTTTGCAAAAACTAAAAGATATGATATGATATCGATACCTGCTCCTCTATCATTTTTTGAATATGTAGAGGGGAATCCTTGGGTAGAATGGGATGAGGCCCCATTCCACTATCGAGGTAGGAATGTACTTCTCTGGTCCTCCATTGGTCAGTGGATACCCATGATTCTCCTATGTTGGGGCTGGTGAATGAGAATGCCCCTATACTGGGACATGCCATCTTACTTCTTTGTTTGCTACCACATCATGATGATGTACATTACTTGCATCTATAGAGAGGTGTCCATTCATATGTTGTTGTCCTACCATATAGAGTTGGTGGACTCTACTAGTCGGTAGATGCGCCCCCTATCGATCTCCACCACATCATGATGGTGGGCGTCATGGGCATCTGCGAGGAGCTGGTCCTTCAGGTGCTGGACTACCACCACTTCTAGTTGGTGGGATTTAGGATCCCAGGTAGGGGGAGGTTTATGCTAGGTAGGTGTCGTCCAGTATGGGTGGAGAGCTTGATGTGGCTCAGTGGGGATGAACACATACTCATATGTTGCTGCCATATCAGGATGACGAGATTTGGAAGAGCTGATAGGGTCATTGGCCTACCCGTGGTATGTCTCCTTGTCAGATTAGTGGATTTCTTCCTCAATAACGAGTGTGTTGATCTTTTTGTTGTTGTATGTTCTCCGTGTTAGGCAGGCAGACTGAGGGGCCAGAGCTCAAGGAGCATGGGTGTAGATCTTTGGGGTGGTATCCTTTTCAAGGTTGGGATACAAGGTCACAATGTAGTTGTGGTGATGTCTTCCAACATGGTCCTTGGAGGGGAACCCACATCTAGTAGGGACGAAGTCATCAACATCGACTTCATCCATCTCCCTAAGATACGTGAGGTATTCATTATCTCGTTCTTGGGATAGGCTCCCGAAACAGTTCGAGACGGCTATAGGGGCCACCTTGATTTTCTCCCTCG
Organism: Viscum album; assembly: GCA_963277665.1. NCBI lineage: Eukaryota > Viridiplantae > Streptophyta > Magnoliopsida > Santalales > Viscaceae > Viscum > Viscum album. Next base: position 1,259,497,979 of record OY728128.1, read on the forward strand.
GTCTCTACTGGGTAGTTGGCCGATGGGACTTAGTCGACTAGAGGGTGTACATAGGCACCTCCACAGTCATGAAAAAAATGTTCATGTAGTACTCTCAGATCAGTGTGTCTGAGACCCAGTGTTGAAGATACTGGGTGGGCGATGGGGTCCTATACCAATTGAGAGACCCAGTATTCTTGTTGATCATTGTGTGTGTCTGTGAATTCCATTGTGATTCCATTGGATTGAAGGAATCTCTACTATGTACCTATAAAATATTTGGAATGTAAAAACAGAAAAACCTATCAATGTAGCATCTCATAATCTCATGCGTAATTAATGAACTTTATTAGACCTCCTTTTGAGCATAAAAGGGGGCGCGAAGTGGGTTCATTTCACCACCTTGATATAGGGCTCACAGATGGGTCCATTTTTTTTGTTGGAGAATGAAAAAATGGACCATCATATATTAATCATCCATTTATTGTAATAGAGGGTTTCAGATTAGGATAAATCCATCTTTCTGGTTAATGATTCACGTCGGGTTCACCATTTTTGTTTTGCAGTGAGGGGATGTGATCAGTTCATGTGTATGATTAAAGGGAGTTAGCGTTGTTTAATCATTTCTATGGGGTTCCCAATCTTAATGGCTTCACCTGGTCTCCAACCGTTTTATTCGAGGATCCAAAAAATATCAACTGTTCATGTATCCAACGATCCATGGAACTAATTTCCAAAGGCCTGTTCTCATTGAGTGATATGACCAATGACACTTAATAAATTACACTAGTCGAGAGGATGGGAAGTCGGGCCCATCACACCCTTTTAAGGGGGAAATTATTGCTTATTATGGGACTCTCTTATAGATTTAAGATGTTTTCATCTATTATCGAATCCCTGGTTTATCCCAAAGCATAGTATCCACAGATTACACTTGGGTTGCAAGTCATAAGTGTACACCGGGATTTAGAACCGTCTACATTGGATGTTTACCATCCCTCATTTGATTAGATATTCTAGGGAAGTGTGGGTTTGTTCATATAGAATTGGTCTCGAACCTTATAATTGGGCTCTCTGGAGTTCATTTTCATCTAGGGGGATAGAGCATGACTTGAGTGTCTAGATCAAACCTGTAATATGGGCTTCCTACGTATCCTTTTGAAAGGAATCTGCATCCAAGTAGTTCGATTCCACCTAATGTGACACATTACCTTTTAAGTTCATTTTACAAGGACCCAAATGTATAGTTTAACGTCATGTTCCAGGGGTGTCTAGAGGACATGTGCCTAGTCAAGGTTAGTGAGGGACTTATGACAAAGTGGCCCAGGGGACCCAGGGGAAAATGATTTCCTAGGCCCAGGTATAGTCCTGTTAGGGGCATGAGGACACGGTCTGATAAGGATGAATGAGTATAAGACTTCAACACTAGGCTTGTGCCTCAGAGAGGTTTTCTACAATTCTCGGTTGGTTGGGAATCAATGTGGAAATAGTTATGGAAGGTCATGGATTATGAATTATCATTTCCTATGAAGAGCATAATTGGAATCCCGTATTGGGGTATGGTTGGGGCTTACATGGGGTTGTTGTCCCATGTTGGGAATAAACCTCAAAGAGGTGTCCTAAGAACCCTACTTCAGAGGAAGGGATCAAAACCCACATAGTATATTATACATCTATCGTTGTATGGATGCTGTGACCATCTAAAATCTATAAGCCCCTATGAGCCATGGTCGGTGTGAGAAATAACAGAATGTGAATGATTCTACAGGGCACACACCTTTTCCTTACTAAGGGGAGATGAGGAAGATGATGGAAAGGGGAGAGGGACGAGATCGTGAGACATTCATTCCCCCTAGTTTTAAGGAGGGAACAAATGTATAAGTCATGTCGGAAGACATTGTGGTACGACATTAGAGGGAACGACAAAATGGACCTTCCCAAATGGAAGGGGAAAGGCTATTGTCATCCAGTGAGGATGGTGTGGTTCTTAGTCCAGGAGGGATGCCCTGCGACTCTCTTTAGGGGTGGGGAGAAGTGATCACTACTGGTTCTAAATGAATGGAAAAGAAAGGGGGGTCCTTCAATACTGAAGATTTGAGAGGCACAAAAGAGATCCTAGTCTTGGACTATAGACTACTATGGGTATGTGAACTCAAGAAGGCATGCTAATGCACTTGAAGATCTCAGAATGTCGGTCTGGTGGCCTTGGGAGAGGACTTGGATTGGGGCCGATGTATTGGTTACTTAAAGGATTATGGAATATTGGACTGAATTGGAAGGGCCTTATTTGACCCTGGGGATAGAACTACAGAAGACCTTAGCAGACCATATAACCATATGAGGATTGGAACCCTTCACGTAGGTATGTCCTAAGCGGATGGAGAGGCTGTCTGCGTACTAGTGTGGTACGTAGGCTGAGGGGAATCCAGCGTTCCAAAGTGGTACTCAGATTTGGTCTTGGTCCATGTACCAAATTAGTATGCAACACTGGAGTCCTCTCGAGCGGTGGTGACTAGTGGAAGTGCAAGTCAGGGCTGCACCCACGTAAGAGGGTGCTACCCAGTGCACTGGATCAAAGATGGGTAAAGAGATCCCTAGTTTTTGGGGAGTCCATCAGCATAGGGTCCATGGTTTGCAGTTCACCAATTTGAGGTTCGCAGCTTACAAATTTATTTAGGTGTTCGTCATTACCTAACAATTCATCCCCAGTTTATACCTGTTTCTGGTTCACAAATTGGTAGTTTGTAGTAAGAAAAATCCCAAGCTCTTGAAAGCATCTTCTTTCTCCAAATGTATGATGCCTTCCTTCTAAGATCCAATCTCCAAGAATATGATCTTCCAAAAATCCTATCACTTTCTTCTCCCCCTTAGCATCCTTTTATAAAGAGGATAAAGAGTTGTATCTATAGTCATGAAACACCTTTTTTGAGGCCCATGAAAAAAACTCGGCCTACATATGACTTATTCAACCCAAGGTTCACGTGGTATATTTAATAAACCTCACCCGTGAACCAACTCAGTCACTGGGGTGCTTCGAGGCTATGCAGGTCTCCTCATCTATTTCACGAATGACGTGGTGCATAGCGGGTGACAAGTCCCCCTAGTTCAGGACTAGTGTGGTTTACGACTGCGGAGTGGTCTAGCCTCACTCGTCGACCAATTGGTTCACGCCCACATAGGAGCTCTGCTTCCGTTTCTCAAATGACAACATCTGTGGGAGGGGGGTTGTTCGAACTTGCCATGTACCACTGATTATGATCCGGTACACAAATTGGTTAGGTCCTTTTCCATTTCTTCTGAACATTCATCAAAATTTTCACAAATTATTGATGATTATTGGATAGATTCTTCCATGGATTTTAAGGGAGTATTTTCTTCCCTGATGTGGATTTTTCAAGACCCTATTGTTGAGAAGGAATTTTTTATCTATTCTAGACCAATTAGGAGATATTGTTATTTATACTCATACTATATATAATCTAGTCATCACCATTGAGATACATTCCAACTTATTTATGGAAGAGGAATTCTGAGGTGGGTGGATTTCAATATCACAATTAGTTCAATATGAATCTATTATCTCTATACCCTAGAAAAATAAGCTAACTCAGGTATTGTCAACCTAAATGACAATTTAAAAAGATAACATTCTTGGAGGTAACCAAATTATTATCAAATTATAGAAATTTAGATACATTTCCTTCATAAAATGAATGTTTATGTTTGGATTTAATTCTAATTCCAAATATATTTTAAAATGTTAAAAAAATTTCCAATGTTTTCCTATTTTATGTATATTTTTTAGGTCATAGAAAAAAGTACTAGATAGAAAGAAGAATACAAAATAAACAGTAATCTGTAGGACCAATTCACATCATGAAACACATTGACATCCTGATATATAGATAATACATTTCTTTATCCCCAATCACATTTTTAATTGGTGTATGAAGAAAATATTCATCCCAATATTGAAGCTTTAATAAAAATAGAAGAAATAATTTTAATTATAAGACTTTATACTATATTCCTCACACACGATTTAATAACATCCAACTACTAATTACTTTCCTAGATTTGATTCTTGGTTTAATCAACTAAATGATGAGACACAAGATACCTTTTATGACTACCATACCCTGATTTTCAAATTTATTTCAATAAAATTTAATGAAAAATATGTGATAAAATATTATTAAGGACAATCATTTGGATTAGGATTTAAGAAATCATGATTTATGGAGCATGTTAATTATTATAAATGATTTTTTACCTTTATTCATGCTTTGTATTTATGATATTGACATTAATTGATTGAATTTTTCATATGAATTTATTTGACAAGTTTAATGACACTTAATCTCATTCCAAACACATCCTATGAACCTAAATATTACCATTGTTTAAATTTTATATTTCTCAAGATAATGGGAATGCTTACTTATATAACATCATTTGTGTCTTTTGGATGTTATGATTTCACAAAAAAGACATTTAATATGATTCATGCACAATATTTTATACCTTATCCTGAGACCCACCATACATTAATTCATTTTAAATCCCAAATAAACCATAGACAACCCTGTTAGGGTGGATCCATGTTACATTCCTAGTTAATCCTCCCATATCCTATTATATTATTTTTCACGATGATCAAATTTCCGTGTAGGAGAGATAGATTATGGTGGAAGGGTTTAAAATTTTTTAATGGGCAAGAGTGTGTGCTGGGAGATGGATTTTCATAGGTATTTTTTCAAGAAAAAATCCTTCATATATTTTTTGAGCATCTTATAAAAAAATTCAAAAATGTATTGTGTCTTTTTCAATTCAAAAATCACTATTTTTGGATAGGGGATTGTGTTATAACTTAAAATGAATTTTTTTTAGGAGGCCATTGGGGTTCAGTGCTGGGAGTGATATTTTTCGGAAGCACACATTTTTAATGAAAAATATAAAAAATTGAAAAAAAGGAAAAAAATAATGGAGTGTGTTTCATTTATTTTAGTTCATCTTTTCATGATCCAGTTTTAAGTTAATTGGGATATATAAAACTTTTTTTTTCAAATAATGATTGATTATCATGAAATGTAACATAGTTAAATGCCTCCTTTTAGATATTTACTTGTTTAACATCATTTACTAAACTTCCCTATTCCTTAGATTCATTTGATCCATGATTATGAATACCTCATGATTATTTTTGATTTTGGCTCTATGAGGTAGACAATGTAAATGCATTTAAAGCCAATCTTAATTGAAATGTTCTTAATGAGTGTTGCAAAATATATTTGAAATTATACCATGATGTTGAGATGAAAAATTTAATTTGAGGTAAATTGAAAATTGAATTCATATTAATAAAAAAATTTAATATTATTATGTAAGAATGAAGAGGTGTGGTTTTTTGAAATGAGAAAAATGAAATACATTGTTTATTTGTTTCATTGAAAAACAAGGATTTGATGAATTTTACTAGAAGATACGCAAACATTTAATGTGGGGGTATTTGATATGTGTTTCATGCATTTGTTTTAAGGTATTTGGATACATTGGTTTTGGTATTTAATTGATGTTATTTCCAATATTTTGACCATTTGACTTGTTTTATGATTTATTGTAGGATACACCAGATAGTTGAAGAAGGATAAAAAAGATATGAATTAAAAGATAATCACATAGAGATCAAGTGAATGTTGAAGATGAAAAAGAATGTTTTCACATCATGAACTATGTTCACATCATGAGTTTCATCCGAGTGTCCTTGGGAGGATTACTGTGATGTTTTTGTCACTTTCACATATTGTTTGAAATAGAATATAAGATGATATTAATCATTTTTATATCATGAGTTTTTTTTGTTGAGATACGACAAAACTCATAGTACATTTTCACACAGTGAAAATTGATTTTTTTGCACGTTGTGTAAACAATACATGATGTGAATGTTTTGGGATAAAATGTTTTGAATATTCCACTTCCACCATGCATTACATGTCTTTTAATCCTTATAGTATGTGAAAATCTGCGGAAGGTCCAAAGATAACAATTTCGATGGATGTTTATGATGGACACTCATATGGACAATGAGGGATGAAAATTGATTACCCTAGAATCATTAATGACCATATTCATCTCCCATTAATGGTACCTTGAACATAGATATCCCTAATAAATAAGACTCCATTTTACCAAAAAAAAAATTCATTGTAGAGGGACAACCAATGAGATCATGGACAAGAGCTATAGTCACTAGTCAAATATGTTTTTTTATTTTCCTACCCCCTCATGGCCAACATTAGAGGGTATACCTTATGAAGTGAAAAATTAAGGAAGAAGGATATATTTTATTAATATATTTTATTTTCAAATGAAATTTATTTAGGGTCTTTTATTGCAATCTTAAATGCTTACACACTTTCTTCTCTTTATATTTCATATGAATTTTATGATAAGTGATAAAGTGATTTTTTTAATTCCTTTACAAGGAAAAGACTCTTACCATGACCATTGGGAGGATTATTTTGTAATGAATATGACTTTTCCATGTTTTTTTGGAATATAATATGGATTATTTTTGGAGCTAGTCATAAAAAAAACGTTAGATTATGAAGGCCGATTTTCTTGAAATTAATTTTTTAAATATAATTAATATTTTAAATTTTGGTGTGCAATTTTTTCATAAAAAAGAGTAGTAACCTCTAAAAAGAGGCTCATGTTAGAAATATAAGGCCACCATTGAGTTCATAGCTTTGGTTTTAACCTAGGTGCAATGTAACTTTAGAACTCATCAAGAGATTGGGCTTAGACATAGTTATGGGAGGACGTTTAAATTCATTAATTGAGTAAAAAAATTATTTAATTTATTACCTGTAAAATTTTTACATCTATTTACATTAAATTATATATTATTTATAGGGTCATCTACATAGCCCTAAAAATAATGAGGAGCAATTGGTTAGTGTAGGAGGATATTGTTGTGGGGAATGATGACCACATCAAGGATCATCAATCAGTGTGTGAAAAAACCCAAGTATCTTTCCAATGATATCGAATTAGAATCATTCTTCACTAGTAATTGATCTATTTTGAGGTAAGATTTTTTCTTATATTTATTTCTCTATAATTTTAATTTAAATGAAATAATTGAATCAATCGACCAATTGATTGATTGATAGATCGATCATATTGTAGGTATGCGATTTATTTTTGGGGATTTATTGGGAGATTTATTTATTTATTCTGGGATCTTTATTCATCATTGTAACAAAAATGGATCGAGGACATCCAGCATGGATGAGTTTAATTCAAATAAAAGTTTTCCTTTTATTTCTACCTCCATTATTTATTATCTCATTTGTGATACTTGTTTTGATTGATTGTTTGAAAAAAATTAGATAATAAATCATTACACACCTGGTTATTGGATTAAAAAATTAATATCATAGATCAAGGTTTGAATTAATGATGGGAACGAGATATGAATATTGAGACGATAAATCGATGGTGGATTTAAGACCCTTGATTAAAATGGAGCATGCAGATGTGAAGGGGCGAAAGGAAAAGTGTGGCATGCTGTGTTTTAAAGCTTAGATTTAAAAAAATAATGGAATATGTCAAATTGAATCTATCAAATTTTATTGCCATGATTCATGACTGAATTTTATACTAGTGGAGGGGATGGAAACGTATGAGGAAGAACCATGGGTTCTTGAAAAGACCTTAGTACACAAGCTGTATTGTTGAGCTACATGCACTGAGTAAATGTGGTTGTAAAGAGAAAATTTTCTAATATTTAAAAAGTTTTTATTTGATATTTGATATGTAAATTATTCCAATGAACCAAATTGGATTAATTGATATAAAATTGATCAAATTTTACTTTAAAAGTAATAAAAAATAAATTATTATATGAATGATTTAAACTAAAATATAGTTTCCAATTAAAATTTAGTATTTTTCAATATTCATAAAAAATGAAATATTTCCCAAAAATATCAAAATAATCAGAGTAATATAATTTTAGTATGATGATTTTAAAAAATAAATTTTATTTTTTAAAATTAAATTTCTAAAAGTGAATAAAAACTATTTTAAATTATATGCACAAAGAGAGACTAAACTGCCTTTTAGAAAAAAATATAGTTCTTCAGAAAACATTTATTTTCATTATAAATCATTCACATTCCCATTAATAATAAATAGATACAATATTTATAAGTGTAATAAATATATATAATTTTAATATATATGGTTCTATTGATACACTATAATTTTATGGCTTGGTAGAAATGGTCCAGTTTAAATAAAATTTTAATTGATTATAAAGTTTCAATTAAACCATGTGTTGTGTGCATAAATGTTTATTAATGAAAATAGATTTATTATAAAAGAAATATATTATAAATTATTGGGTGTTAAATTATTCTCTCATACCAATTTTTGTTCTTTGAATTTCAAGGATATTACATTATGAACATATAAGGGTAGTTTATATACATAATATCCTTAGGTTCCCACATTGCATCCTCAATATTGTGATTTCTACAAATTAAAATTACTAGACGAGTCTTCTGATTCATAAATACTTCACTATAGTAATTATAATTTTTATGGGTTCTTCATAGTAAGATGGATATGGTTTCAAATCTATTTCAATAGTTGTGATTGCATTCATGGGGTGTAGAATGTACTTATTTAACAATGATATATGGAATACATCATGTAGTTTTGAGAGATTTTGGGGAATTTCATAATGATAAGAAACCACAGAAATTCTTTAAAAGATCTAAGAGAAATTTATGTATCTATATATTAGATTTTGTTCTTAATAAACCTTATAATTCACATCTAAGAAGATACACCCAGGATAACCTGATCTCCTACATTGAATTCCAAATCATTCCTCTTATTAAAAACATAAATTTTTTTCATTCTTTGATCAACTTTAATGTGAACATGAATAGGCTATACCATTATTTTTGTCTCTTTAAAATGTTCTATTGATTTTTTATCATTTCAGAAACTTCATCCCAACAATTTAGAGTGTGAAATATCATTCCATATAGTCCCTCATATGGTACCATTTGAAGGAGTTAATGGAAAATATTGGTATAGTAAAACTCCACCAAAGGTAAATAAAAATACAATATACCATTAATGTCAGGTGATCATGACCTCAACATGTATTCCACTGTTTTAATATTCTTTTCATACATTCCATTAGTTTGTGGATGGAATTTGGTGCTCAATTGCAGCTTATTATAAATGGTTTTAGACTTTTCCAAATTTTCTATGTAAAAGGGGGATCTCAACTAGAAAAATTTAAATGTGGTTTAAGATGAAATATAAATACATAATTAATACATATCCTTATAAGGTGAAAAAGAGGTAAATATTCACTTGTAGAATGGAAGTGTTTAAATTTGCTAAGGTTATCAACAATAAACTATATTGAATTATTATTCATAGTAGTCTTTAGTAGTCCTGTAAGAAATTCCATAGAAAGTTTATCCCATTTACACAAAATAATAGTAAGAGGGATTATTAGTACTATAGGATTATATATCACGATATTAATTTATTGAAAAACCAACCATCAATAAACCTAACAAGAAATTTACTACATCATTTTATCATACAAAAAATAGTCCCCCAAATCCCTATACATCAATTTAATACAAGGTTGTCTAAGGAAATTTGAGCTATGATAATCTTAAAACAATCAACATTTTATCCAATGTATAGATGATAAAAACAATATCTTTCAAAATTTAAGAAATCCATATTTGAAAATGAAGTCTATTAATTTCCAATTAGCCAATGAATTTATTTTCTTTTGAATGTTCTTTTAATCTGATGATTTTTTTTATATTTTCCAATAATGTAAGCTTAAAAATAATTTAAAAAACCATTGATGTATCCTCTTCATTAATAATCATCATATCCATATTTACTATATCTATGAACATATGATATCTCTCAATCCTCATTTAGGTCAGAAATCCATGATGTTTCTGAATCAATGAATCCAATACCTTTTTTTAATTCCTTACATGTTAGTGAATTGATAAATAATAATCATTGAGTATATCAACCAAATTTTCTTTATGTATTAATGAGTTATTTCAATGAAAAAAGGTATTTTACAATTTTTTTATCTGTGAATATATTATATCATTCCTCATAGAAATAATGTTCCTATATCCTCAAATAAAATATTACTACTACCAACTTAAGTTCGTGGGCTTTAAAATTCTATCGATGAGTCATTAATTTCATTGATTATTATGAAATTCTTTTATTATTTTTCATTAGGACACAACCAAGTCCCTTATTTGATGCATCACTATACATAACAAAACCATACTTTTGATATGGTAGAGTCAAAATAATATAATTGAACCATCTTCTATTCAGAACACTGAAATATTCCTCACATTCCTTTATCAAAACAAACCTAACCCCATCATGTCAATTATTTATTAATGAGTTATAAAATCATGAAAAAATATGAATGAATCACCGATAATAACCTTCCAAACTAATGAAAATACATACCTTAGTTATGTTCGCTCGTATATGACATTCTATGAATTCCCTTTTCTTATGAGGATCAAACGCGATTCCATCCATTGAAATATTATATCTATGAAAGGAATATTACTGAATCCATAAATAACACCTAATATACTTTCTATATTACATTTTCTTTTTAGGAGTCTAAATAATGACATGTTAGTCATTTTCATGGAATTTGTATCTCTTATAATACACAAAAATATCATCAATGAATACCAAAAAACATCAATATATTCCGTGAATACTCTCATCATTAGATTTATTAAAATAAAGGTATAATTTTCCAATCCAAATTGAAAATCACAATATTCATATCTTTTCTAAAAAGATTTCATTAGAATATATTTCTTCTTTATTCTCAATTTATGATTCCTAGAATGAAGGATAATATTTTAAATATATTTTGAACCTTGAAGTTGATCAAATTTGTAATCAATTAGATATTGAGGGTAAATATTATTTATATATATATATCATTGATCACCCCATAATCAATGTACAACCTAATGGAATAATTTATCTTATTAATAAATTGAATTGGGGATACCCATGGAAAATAAGTCCCTTATCCCTCATCTCCTATAATTTTTTATTCAAAATCCAATAATTCCATAGTTTCAACTCTATAAGTAGTGTTTGATAATAGTCTTGTATCAAAGATTAAATCAATAAAAAAAATCAACTTTATCCTCCGAGGGATGTCTAGGTAATTCCTCGATAAATTCATCAATGCCTTATTATAAAATAGGTATGTCTTAAATTTAAATATTACCGTCTCTATCCCTAGATTTGTTTTTCTCTCCATCCACACAATTATTATTTTGTAGAGATACTGTGTGTGGGGTTTTGTATGACATTAATTATGAATTTTATTATCTTAAGATAAGGAATTGAACATCATCTTCAGAAATCAAAATTTCCTTCAATATGTAATAAAAGTTGACATCATAATTTTATAGTTTTATTATTAAAAGGATTACTGAAAAATTAACCATATGTATGATTATAAGTAATGTAAATATATAATTTTTATGTGTAATAATGGCTACTTTTTTGAACAACCTTGTTGTAATGAGACTTACTTTAAGAGTTTTTTCTAACAACTCCATTATTAAATTAAATAAAAAATATATATATTTTTTGGAAATATGGGTAGATATAAAATATTTGGATGAATAAAATTAAAATGAAGCATTAGATAAATTTGAATATCTAATTAATTTAATTTTAATCACAAAATTGGGTATATCCACCACAAGTGTGTTGATCAAATAAATATAGACTTCTCCCTTTGGCCTCTTTTGTTGTGGATTTCCCTGATTGTTGAGACATTGATGTTAATAATTTCACATTAATTTATAGTTTAATAAATGGAAATTATTTATTTATTTTATATATATTTTATTCATGTCCCAACTTCATCTTTTTTATGCACTAGTAATATACTACCATTCCCTTTAATCGCATCCCTTGATGTTCATTATTCAGTTTTCACATGATGGAAATTGAACCACCATCCTCTTCTTCTTGAAGGAATTTTAATTCACTATGTTCTTAAATTAACTCTTTTCCCCTTTATTCACCTATAATAAACAAGATCTAGAAAAATACTTCTTCTTTTTTATCATACCTAAAACTATTAAATCTTATGATGAAATCATTTGAGTGACCAACACCATTTGGATACAAGGATTAATCCCTTGAAAGAAATGGTTAATATTGAACTCTATTTTGCAGTGGTAATCCATGAAATACCTATATATCATTTTAAAGGATTCCTCATTCTCCGTGTTAATTTATTCTTCCCTTTTTTTAGACAAAGAAATTCCTCCTTATTTTAATTTTCTTATCCCGAGGGAAATATCTATCGAATAATGAATCCTTAAAATCATTCAATTCCATGAGTTATATTTTCTATTCTTCCATAGTATTCCGGATCAATGACCACCCTCGATCAGTACTACCTTTGGGAAAATACACTAAAATTGTAGCACTTTCATTTTTAATAAATTATATCTCCATAAATTTCTTCTCCATAGACAAAAAAAAACATTCACAGCTACCACTGGATTTTTTGTCCCCACAAATTTTTAGGGGATTTTATTGCACAAAGATATCTAACATAGAATAATATCATATAAGAGTCAGTTTCTCCATCCCAGAATAATAATTTTTTTGTAACCTACTTATGATGACCTAATATAGCCTTAATTTTTGCATTTCCAATATGAGCATTAATGGATTCGTCAGTATGGAAATCACTAAATTAGGTACAAGTATTGATTTCTTTCTTCATTAAATAGTCCATTTTGAAAAAATATAATATACTAGTTTATATCATAAAATTATTATTTTTAAATCAAAATGTATAATTAAAAATAAGGTGTAACACTTAATGAGAATTTAAATTAATGCATTGTTAATCATAAGAACATAAATTTGGTTTCTTTAGGGATATCATTATTTTCAAATAATTCTTAATGGTTTGTAAATAAAATTTGAATTATCTTAATCATATCCCCTAGGATTTTCAAAATTCTTGCATAGAAATGAATTTTTATTCACTAGCTATGGATTGGGTGAATCTGAATGAACTTTTTTTGAGTTATTACCTCTCGTTACAATTGTGTAATAATCATTTTCACATATAGTATCTAGAATAGGATGTATTTTGATGATTAATATCATAATATATTCCATATCAAAACATTATGAACATATTATATACTAATGTTCAATGAATATCATAGGGAAATGTTACCTAATATATGTTTCCATAATTTAATTCCAATGGTTTCTACCAACTTCCCTTGATACCAAATATAATGACCCTAACACCAGTAGCCCTGATATAGTGTCTACTTTATTAAAATTTTATTGATACAATGGTGGTAAAATCTCAAAAGGATCGATCAATTTATAAATGTATTATAATTAGACACATAAATGAGTCCCACTTTACAATGGGAATAAAAAATAAAACATATTACATAACAAATGAAAATGATCTGCATCTTTGGAAACTCATTCCAAGAATTATTCTTTATTTCATGAGGAAATGAAAAAATTATAATTGTGAGATCAAATTCATTGTAATGGTTTTGTAAAATGGGAGCTATTATGCATCAATAAATAACAAACTATATGGAATGATAAATTATTGAACAAAAAGTCCATTTAAATAACATGACTGCATGAATAGATAAATCATAATGAATAAGGGATGGAAAATAACTGATCACACATTCCATTTAATAATTAATAAGAGAAGGAAATTCATCTAGAGATAATGTCATTTTAAAAATATAAAGTGAATAATAATAACTGAAATAATGGAAATTCTTAACTATGAAATTCCATAACCTTAGGAATCATGATAAATATATAGTTAATAAATTTCAAAATACAATATAAACTATAGTTATTGGACAATCAAATTGGTCCAATTAATTTTTATCCTGCTAAATACGAAGGCATCAAGATGCTATATAATATCATGACCCACCTATCACTATAGGACCAAGGTATTCCACATATATCAAATAATTTTAGAAATAAAAGATTCATTATACATAGTCCTTAAATATCAAAACTGAGTAAAGGGAAATAATTCTCCAATATTTTCCTATTTAATCATATAAATTTCAATGTTAACACCATATATAAAAAATTATATATTATTTTTTCAATAATAACATCCTTCATACATGAATATGGATATTTAATAGAATAATAATTTCTAAAGAAAAATGACCACAAGAAAGTGAATGTTTCAATAGAATTTTGACAATACCATTAATAATTAATGAATCATTAAATTAAATGTCAAAGTGGAAGTATATATACAATATTAAAGAAGTTTGGTGTATTATCAAAACATATGTGTCAATGAATGAAAATTGGGGTAAAATCCCCTACCTCATGCTTACTATTGTTAAAACATATTTTAAACTCCATTATACTGGTTTTAAGAGTTTTAGTATTTTTATGATGAACCATATTCTTATTGATAATATAATTTCATTTCATTTAATAACATTTATGATCCATTTATGAAATATATTTCATTTTTTTTCATTCTTTTGGTGTTAATATTCATGTTTTTTAATGTTTGTTTTGTCATGAATGTTCCTAAAAATATTAATATAATATATATCCATAATACATATAAAAATATTAATGTTAAAAAAATTAATTATTTGATACAATATTTTAATCATAAATTAATATTGAACATTAAAAATGATTCGCTTCACTTCGTGGGGATGGTAGGTTGTATATACGCATGAGTGTCGATATAATTCACAAAATAAAGGAAAGGGTAATGAATTGGGAGACATAGTAAATTTATATACACAATATAATTTGATATATATCAAATAAATTCATTTATTTTAACTTTAATACATTTCTTGTAAGGTGTAACTAAAAACAAATATTATCGCTACATAAGGCGGTTATCCTCCGTTTACAAGGTCAACATTTTTTTTATTTTTAATAACATGGAATGTAAAAAGGTATATGTGATATTAAAATTTTAGAAGAAATATAATATTAAAAATATCATATATATTTGTTAAATCAAACATTATATCCATCCTTGAAGGTTAGTGATTGTAAATGAATAATTAGTGTCTGTAATATGGTAGTCCACCGTACACCAAATCAAAGATTTCATTTCCCAATTGAAGGATGTGGAGATGGATAAGTATTTTTTACAAAAAAATAATAACATATAACTAAAAGTTATATAATTATATTTTATATTTTATATGTTAAGACATAATGGATAGTTGAAATAGATGAAATAAAATAAAGAAGCTTTGATAAGATAATGTCATTTTCTAAGAGAATCGTTATTTGGATATCATCAAAAGGACCTTAATAATAGTATTTTTGGTAGTAAAAAAAGATATTAAATTTGACTAAGGATATCAGGGATAGAATTTTTAATGGGGTTTCCAAGAAAAAGGTCTTGGGAGTAGTGAATAAGAGAGGAGATAGACTGCCCTATTATAAGTGGGGAAAGGGAATCCTATTTGAAATTACATGGTAACTTTCGAAAATAATAAAAAAGACAAATTCATTCAAATTAAATTATTAATATGGATGGTTATGGTAAAAATATAACCCTAAAATAGTACCTGTACATGTTTTGGGCCATTTTTTCATTATTTTCTTAGTTTGATCTCCGATTAATAAAGTTTTACACAAATCATTGTAAATATTTTTTTATATTCTTACTATTCAATTTTAGTGAAATATTATTTTGACATTATAAGATGACATAAATTATGATGAATAAAAATATAAAATCTTTTATTTAAAATTCAATTCATTGTTGTGTCGAAAAGAAATTTAAAATTAATCTCTCCAATTTTATGAGAATGTATGTTTTTAAGGATAAAATTTATAGAAGTTTATAATTTTTTTTCAAAATTCAATATTATAATGATTAAAATGACCTAAATTTGAAAAAATGATCTATAATTGGACAATTTTTTACATTAAAACCAATAAAAAATAAAAATTAACATTTTCAATGATATAAAATATAAGGTAGTTTTCACATAAAATTTAGGGTTTCCACTATTCATCATAAAAATAAACATTTCATAGAAATTCCAAAAATTTACCCTATCATAAATTTAATATGATGATTTAAAAAATAAAATATATTTTTATAAATAAATTTTCTATATATTTTACAATTGATTTAAAATTATTTTTCCACAGAGAGATTAAATAAACTTATAGAAAAAAATGTTGTTCCACATAAAACATTTCTTATTCTTCTTAAGGATTCATATGTTTTTTTAATTAACATATAATTAAAATATGTGTGTAAAATACATTTTCTTATTAGTTATGATTATTTCACGAATACACACTAATTAAATATCTAGGTTAAATTGGCTATGTTTAAATAATATTATAATAGAGTATCATGTTTTGTTAATGATAACATGCATGCATCTCAAGTGATCATCAAAATTAATATCATTTTACTAGAAATATTTTTTGAAGTATTGGGGCGTAAAAATAAGAAGTGTCACTGAATAATATTATTTATTATTTCAGAAAATAAATCTTTTGGTAAAATTAATTTATCTATTATTATAATGTCGTATAATAACATATTTATGACAAGTTTTATCTTTAACATTCAGGATTTCCATTATGTGTAGATCCATAAAAATTAATTTTTTTCAATTTCAATTTATATAATTTACATAATCATGAGACATACCTATATGTTAACTCATGGATATCATATGTCTACTTTCCTTATGATATATTTTCATTATGAACCCATTGACTACTTAAATAAATCATGGGAACTCCTTTATCTTTTTTTAGATCTTACGATTTCCATTTAAAAAATTTCTTGAAATATCATTCATTCATTTATGACTATCCAATAGAAACTAACTCTTCAATGATCCTCCATTGACAATATACAAAATCAACACATTATTTTGAGACTAGATTCTAAAAAATGTTAGAATTAAAAGACATAAGTCTAATCTATGTGGGGTAAAATTTTGAAACTTGTCCTTAAAAATTTACTATAATATATATATATATATTTCATGCTAATTTTTTTTATATTTATCATTGTTAAACCAATGTTAAATATTATAAAAAGAGGGAAGATTTTTTTTATGAAACATCATTCCATATCATCTCTTATAGTAATCAAGTTTCTAGTCAATATTTTTATAAACCTTATTATATTTATCTTTTTTAAAATTTTTATATAACTTTTCGTACCAAATCATTAGAAAAATAAATAATTTTTAAATAATAAGTAATTAAAGATAAATTCAGAATTTTTTGGTTCATCCTATGGTTGTCTGATAAATTCAATTAGATTGAAAATATTTAAAATAATCATACATATTATATCAAAATTATTTATAACAATGATGAGATAAGGATCCAAATTATTAACTCCACCCTACAAGGTAATTCATGCTCCATTATCACTATTTTTCATTATTTTAATCATTTTACATTTTCTCCACCTATGATATCGATCAACCTTATACATGTTTTCTTCCTTTATTTTTTTCCTCATATAGTTTTGAATCATAGTATTTTCTTTGATTCATTTTCCTAAATTCATTAATCCTTTATTATATTGAAGGGTTTTTATTTAATATTTTTTATTATAAAATTTATTTCATGATTATCCATGTATAAGAAACGAAATAATAAATGAAAATATTTAATAAAACGTTATTCCAAATATATCTAATCTTATATTTTTCAATGTCAAATAGATATTACTAATAATGGTCCCAAAAAAATGATTTACCCCAAGAAATCATTAATTATAAGTATGAATAAAATTAACAAAATCATATTTGACCCATGTTATGACTAAATGCAATATTATAGTAAAGGGTAAGTCCATGATTAATTCCATATAGAATTTTCTATTGTTATATTAAAACATCGATTAAAAATTTTGGATGAATTTTTTCACTTATTATTTAATTGAAATAGAAATGAATTAATTTGAAGAAAAAAATATTTTCTATAATAATAAATATTGGATTATGAAATAATAATAATTAAATATAATAATGATTAAAATATTTTCATTAGAATTCAAGTCCATACAAAATTATAATCTAGTATTTCTTTTTTAATTACTAAATCCAACGTATCCTATAATGAAGTGCTTAAGTTAATTTAATAAACATGTTAATTAAAACCATGTTTAAAAATATATACAACTCTAAATAATTCTATGATCAAGATAGATATATATAATTCTTGTTCCAATATACATTAATTCCCTCAACTAATGATTGATAATCCCAATTATTAAAAGAGAAATATTTCATAGAAATATATGGATTCTTGATTGAAAATATGTCCAATAATTATAAAAATAACCAGGAACTCAACCATCTTTTGTTAAAAATTTACAATGGAAGATATGCTTATTCATATATTTTTTATAAAAACCAAGGAGAATCAAAATTTTATACAAGGATAATTCCTAATATATATCCCATCTAATATCAACCCACTATACTTCTTGTCAAAAAATATCAGAGTTTATGTTCATCTATATTTCATCTCTTCTTCCCATGCTAGAAATTTATGGATCTATATAAATTTTCTATTGATATAATCCATGATGTGTCTATAAAAACCATGTTGGGTTTTGTATACATAATCAATTCAAATTATAAATATCCTGATACCATGACGTGTTCATATGTTTATGACAATAGGATTCATTACGAATATTTAAATACCTAAAAAATGTGACGTGTAAACATATAATCATGATATGTTTCCAACTATTTCTTATTTTTTTACTATAATCAAGAAACTATATGTCATAATACCATTTAATATTCTTTTCTTCCAATAATTTATTAAAAAAATTACATGTTTTTCTAATATGGGTTATCCTTATTTAATTGATTCATCTTTTACAACATACATAGCCTTCACACCATCATATAATTATGTGATTTATTTATTTTTCTTCATAAAAACTAAAGATTTTTTTAGTTAAAACGACATAATTGAATTTAAATTCCCAAAAACCCAAATTAAAAATAATTATATTTTTTTAATTAAAAATAAAATAGTAGAAATATGAATGAATTGTAAGTATCTAGTAAAAATTATAATAATGTCTAATTAATGTCATGAAATAAATATGTGAGGATATTACTATACTTAGAAAAATAATTGTAAAAATTATGGTATAATTATCTTAAAAAGAAATTAGTAATTTTAAGTCATTTTACACTCATTAAAAATAATGATTTTTTGGTTTATCCCTTATACGTGGTGATTATAATGAAAAATTGAGATTGATTTTTCTTTCAAAATAATTCATCAAATATTTTCTTATGAATTGAATAGTTTATTATGAGAGTAATTAAATCCCTAGGTTTTAAAATAAATGTTTTCATTTCCTTTTTGTAATAAAATTTATTATATTGAAAAAATTGATGATATTTTAGATAGATGTTATGTGGTTCATTAAGAAGCATAAGGTTATAATAATTATGTTTCTTTTATACACCCATGGTTTTCTAATATTATTTTTTAGTTAAACTTTGACTAGAGTGTATGTTAATTTTGTAACCCCACAAACCTTGTTCCTATAGATATGGCGAGTTATTTATTATATAGTAATTATATTACATGGGATTATAGTCCCATGGTCAATGTTCAGTAGTATGAACATGACTTTATACAAAAGATTAGTTGACAAAATAAAATAGTATATCATTAGAGAAAAAATAAAAAATCCTTAATTTGATCTATAAATATAATCACAAGTATAATATTTTCTTCATTACATAGGTCAAATGGAATAAAAATTTATGGGGGAGAACAAATAATTTAAAATGAATTTATAAATGTGAAAGAAGAAATGAAATAATATGAGCAGAAGAAATATAGTGGGAGTAGATAAAAAATGATTCCCTTAAAATGGTTACCTAAGAATAAAATAATCTTATAAATAAAATTAAATGATATAATAATGATTGAAATTATGAGAATTTAAAATTCCATAAATTATGAACATATTATTGAGGCCTTGTGGTAAAATTACATATATATAAATTGTAAGGAAGCTCTCATTACCTTATCTTAGATATATCATGAGACGTCACAATACACTAAGAGGCTATATAATTTTTAGTTTCAACTCTTTACACTAAATCTTAATATATTCCATTATACATTAAATGATTATAGGAAATACGTGAGAAAATTTTATGGAATTAAAAACTTATAAATACATAGTATAACGCTCCATTGAATCATATTATACATGACTTTACCATATAGAACAATGGATTATACCTGCAGGAAAATATTTTTACACAATCAATGAACCAGATAGTATTTCATGGTAAATTCCCAGTGAAAAAATTTAGGATAATTAGGGATTCAAAATTTATAAATTTGAACTCATATTTGGTGAGGAATATCAAATTTTAGATATTAATTACAAACAATGATTAAAATTATAAATGTTTTTTTTTGAATTTATTAGTTGTATTTGGAATGGTAAGAGAAAAAAGAAATTATTGATCAATCTCTTATAAATAAAGAGTATATAGTTTAACTTATTTTCTTTTTATTAGAGAGAACCAAATTCCTTGAGGTAATACATTCAAGTCTACATGTATTCATGGAAAATGGTAACATGTTACCAAATTTGATTTTAATCATTTGAGAAATTATAAAGCATAAATCAGATACATCAACATCATCATTTCCTAAAAAAATATAACATATTAGAAATAAAAAATTTGTAATACCACAAATATATGGAAAATGTAGGAGTTTTTAATCACCATACAATATTGATTTTTATTAATTGTTGGATAATTTGTGCATTACAATAGTTTTTGATTTTAGTATAATGTTAGTGAAATGGGGTCTAACATATATATGATATCATAAGTATACATATTAAATTTATAGTACATCAATATTGGATTAACAAGTATAAATTTGAAATGTATACAAAAATATAAATATAAATAATAATTTAAATGAGAGGGGAAAAGAAACATTGCCTATCTCGAGATTTGTAGCCTATAACTAAATCCTAAAACAAACAAAACTATTTAATATTAAAGAGAGATCTATATGATATAACATTTAAGGGATATAATAGGATATTGAATATAATTTATTTTTGATAAATAAAAAATTTGGGAAGGAATTAATATTTTTGAATAGTGAAATTTCATGTTTTAAAGTGTTGAATATTTTATTTTCACATTATCATAAGTACTCCACTACTCCACATAGTTCACCATTACCTCCCAAAATAATCCAAAATATTTTTTTGATCAATAATTAAGATAATAGAAATTTATTATATTCTTTTATTATGTTTACATATATTTTATATCATATTTTCTACATTACACCTTATTTCCCAATTTTGATCATATTTTAAAATTTTTACAAAAACATTTCCAAACTTTTCCCTTGAATATTTTCAACGACCTGAATTTGTATATTCAATTACGTTTACAATATGTATCATCTATTCATGTATATTTTAACTTTTATATATGGGTAGTGATATTTTATCCATTAAACTTCTCTTGTTGATGATTTTATATAAACAGAAGTTTTTAATGTCATTATTTTGTTGGGTCACGGTTGAACAACAATGATTCTACCACATTCAAAATATATAATAATTGATCTTAAAAAAGTATTTTATTATTATTTGTGGTTAGGTATTCTCCCTTACACATCAATTAACACTCATCATTACATATACTATACACTAATTGTAACAACCACTTTATAATGGCTCTTTCACCCATGGTTCAAATTTCCAACGATCATAATTCACATAATACCCAATAGTAATGTAATGGTCATATTATATTTATTTAAATTAATTTTAACCAATCCACAAAATAATACTTCTCATTTTTTATTCTCTCAATATGTTTATTCCATGTAATATATTATTTTATTTTTATACTATTATTTTTATAATTTTTTGTTCAATAAAAAAAATATAAGCCTTGATAAATTTACATTATACATGAAATAATTATTTTTATCTATGCTAAAATATTTTATATATATTTATTAATATATTCTTATTATGTATTTGTTGTGTTCCATTTTTAATAAAACCATTATTATTTATAACTACAATTTTTTAGGTATTACATTACCTTTATAAAAATCTCACCCTTGAAATTGATAATAAATCTATAAATAAATGTGAATATAAATTTATCATAACTTCTTCATAATACCATGTCACATCATGTAGCTGGAGATTACTAAAAAAACCATCTATAGTAACATTAAAATATTTTATACAACATTATCTCCCATTTCCGAAATCTAAATTCGATATTCAATATATGACAAGATTGGATCAATATAAACATGAACCACCTTTAAAACAAAAGAAGGGTATGTCATATACTTACATAGAAGTTATATATGGATGGTAAAATTCACTCAATACATATTTAGTGGAATTTATAAATTATATAAAACTACTATTACACACTCTAGTCTTTAAACAAACAAATGTAACATAGTTAGTGACTCAAATTCATTCCAAACACCAATATCCCTTTCCATGGAGATATCTTTATCTCGAATTAGTCCCTAACATGGAATTAATGGTCACTACATCAATTTTATGTATAAAATTTATTTTTAATTTGAGATACCTTGATATGATTCTAGATGGATCCTCACTTATTTGTTGTTATGTCAATGAATTTTGAACCCAATTACTTATTTTCTCCAACTCCAAACCAACATTTTAGAGTATGACATATCCATTCATACAATTATTCATATGGTTACTTTTTTATATTAGATTAGTAAAAATTATAATTTTCAATCAACAATATATTAAAATACTAATCCCAACTTCCTTGTAATTCAATATTTCAAAATAATAACATATCTTCTATTTTTTACATAGTATTGTCTATAATTTTTCCCATTTGAGGGTGATTTTCAGTGCTAAGATTAATATATATATTTAATTTGATTTGGAGACCCTTTTAAAATTTTTATGGTAACCATGGGACATAACAGAAAACTACTTATAAGGAGTTTTCTTGAGTTCTAAAAAATTCATAAATATATAACCTAAAATTGCAATATATAGGGAAATCATAACAAATTATAAGGTAGAATTTATAAAATGTCTTACAATTACTCATATTGTATTATGTCCCATAGATGCCTTTGGTAGTCTATGGATATAATTAAATGTAATATTATCCCACATCTACTACAACATAGGTAATGTTTACTAAACCCTTTAATAATTTCACATGAAATCATCACTTATCGACATACTATGCATCATGAATTATAATTTAAAATCCATCAAATCAAATTTTCTATCAAGAACTATTCTTTGACATCTTTGAGAATATTTATATAGTTATAATATATATATATATATATATCTCTATGTGTGTGTGTATTCTATGAACCTAATAAAAAATATCTCAATTATCCTCTTATATTGAGGTAACATATAACCTCTTATTAGAAAATACTATATCATTACCAATGTTATACTCTCTGAAGTTCCCATTCCTTAAATATTAAATATTATTTTGTAGGGAATAATAATTTAGTTGATCTTTCTAAATCATATATAAAAAATAAATTTGTTTAATTAAAAATAATATGAATTATTTTTCTTATAATATTACAACACTATGTTTATTATTACTATCCATTTGAGAATTTGAACACTATCAATCCACATCATAGATATGATACTATGTCCTTATTTAGACAATGCATATGTTACACTTCTTTTCATTCATAGGATGGTAATGTATATCATAATTATAATTTTTTAGTAGTTACAAACATATCAATTCCCACATATTGAGACCATTATGAGTTAATATATATATATATATATATAAATCTTTTGTACAACATCTATATCATAGTTATTATCATATAGAGGAAATATATTTATATATTTAGTGAAAAATTCATTACAAATACCTCTAAATTAGATGTTGGACAACTAATATCAAGGGGTTTAAATTAAAGAGATACATATGTAAATCATACCATTTTTCATTAAAATATATCCATGTCCTTTCCCAGAAACATCAATATAAATAAAAATCATTCTCTAAAAGATAAAAGTGTCAGTAAAGGTTCTTTTACCAATATCCAATACAATTTATCCAATATATTTTTATATTGATTTTCCTTGTGAATTTAACTCCCTTATCTATTAACTTGGTTAACAGATTAGCTAATAGAGAAATATTTTGAACCAAACATTGATAATATACAAATATTTTAAGGAAACTACATAATTTTTTTATACTGGTGGGTCTAAACCATTTATGTCATCTTTTTTTAGAATGGTATATGTATATAAAATACATGGAAAGAGCACATATAATGAAAGTATCTTATTGAAGATAAAATTCACATTTAATAAATTTCATATATAACTACATTTTCCTTATAACCTTAAGTATGAATTTAAAACGTGTTTAATGATATTCATAAATCCTAGAGTATAGAAGAATATTAGAAATAAATACCTCCAAAAACATATCATGATAATCCTCTAATACTCAATTCAAAATGTCCAGGAACACATAGGGTTAAATTTATAATCCCAAATTAGTTTATATGACATCTTAATGAAATTAATTTATTATAATATTATATTATATAATTAAAGTGGAATTGAAAAAAAATAATCTTTCTTTGAATAATGAATTATACATTCCAACATATTTTCAAAATTTCCCATTGTTTCTCATGATTCCCTTTTTTATAGATTTTGTAGGAACTTGCATCTCATCCAATGTTAGTTTAGATGGTCCATGAGTGTTTCCCTTATAGATTGTGAAAATCCATGAATTCTCTCATTATTTCAAATCCTAATATTTTTATATATTATCTAAGAGTATCATTTAGATTTATCATCATATTATTTATTCTTAGAGGGATAGAAGCCATATCGAGTCCCTATTGCTTCATATCTATCTCGATCTAGTCCTTAAGTATTATAATATATTTTGGTCAAAGGCTGTTGTCCAAAAAATAATCAAGAATTTCCCCTCAATTCCTATCATTTCACTATCATTTAAGATTCTCTTTCATATAATTTTATTTTATCAATCTCCATCCCTAATGATGAAATTTCATCCTCCCCCAAATATCAAAACTGTATATTGATTGATATTTTTAATAAGAAACAAAATTTTCTTAGTGATTTTAAATGATTTGTATCCTATTAAAATTTATTTTTTCTAATAGAAATTTCCATCTCCATTAACAATTCAATTATTATTTATCTTTTTTAAAAAAATTTGCGTCTAATGGCCCAGAGTCCATCTTTTTATATTGATTTTTGATATCCCCCCTTTCAAGGGATGAGGGGGAACTCTTAAAAGGCCCATAGGATTAGAGATTACATTTCTCATAGGCTTGTAGAGATTACATGACACATAAGTCTTAATGAAATCATACAGAAAATGACTACATGAAATTTCCCCTCCCTAGTATCTGCATCATGATCAACTCTTCACCTTTTCATGTTTGTTTGGATAGTTGTCCTATGTAGAGATGCACATGCCCAGTACCGATAAAAATACTATACCCTCTCATTATTCCAAGTATATTCAGACCTTCTTGGGTGAATTCACCCAGCTCTTGAATCCTCATTTGGAGCTGGTTTCTTATAGAATCTGTCTGGGCATCTACATATCAGGTGGCCCAGAAATCCTTTTTATGGTAGCCCAAAGGCATGATGGTAGCCCGAAGTCCTTAATGGTGGCCTAAAATCCTTACTGACTTGAAGGCTTGTGTGGTTATAAGGCCTTAAGGAATCCAAGACCAAAACAGTGGACCAAGGTGTATAGTTCTAGTTTTTACAGCACTATTACAGTACAAATACATTACTGCTATAGTTTCTAGAATTATGCCTCCCCTTGGGTTCAAACCTAGGTCTCATGGATGCACATAGAGAGACCTCACCAATGGGAATGATGCTCAATTATAGAATCCATATCTTATAAGACAAAAACATTTCCTTCCTTTGTATTGGTATATGAATTTTCATCAATGTATCAATGCTATTTATGTTACAATTTGAGTGAGGCTATAAGGATTATATTTTTATTTCATTAATAAGTCATTTTTAAAAAGTAATGAAGACACCTATTGAAAGCTCTTATATGTATATTTTAATAAATTTAACTTTAAAAGGACCATAGTTGATTGATTTTTTGAGGAACTGGACATATCATTTCCCTTATGTAAGTTCAATTTTTTGAAAGTGGGATATTTTATTTATCATTAGAAGGATCTATATGTCCTTAGTAAAAAAAAATTTTGAACGAATATTCATCTCCAATTCTACAACTTTGACATTTTTAAACGGGTATTCTAATTCTCTTTGAGTAGTTTTTACTATTAATATTCAATATAAGTAAGAGAAATCTATATTGGATGTTTATTTCCGAGAAAAATGAAAATTCTCCCTCTTTCCCAAAACGTCTTATTAAGGGATTCTTAGTAGGGATGGATTCCTTGAATCCTTACATCAGAGATCTATTTTTTACTTTTCCCATATATTAGTTACATACTCCATCACGAATATATATTTTTAATGATGGATTGGTTTAGACCCCAAATTTAATTTCAAGACCCCTTCATCCCATGTAAAAGATAATGGCCTTTCGAATCTTCATGGAGGAATTATATTTGTTTATTATATTATATTATTTATAAATTCTCTTTTTTTGGTCATGATCTTGTATAATTTGGTTCTTTGAGAAACAATAATCTATATTTTACTTCAAATTATTATAGACATGGGACCTTTGGTTCATATGAGTTGGCTATTTCTATATTTATCCCATGGTTTTTCATATTACTCAATAGTTTTTTAATATTGGTGAGGATTCATGGGTACCTAACATGCCAATGTCTTAATATTTGATTCAAATTACATTTAATTATTTTTTCCCTATATATACTCTTTTATATTTCCAATCTATCCATGACTCATCAGGTTTTCCTTCTAATTATATCAATTCTAAATTACTGATTGTTGTGGCTACTTAGTATATTTCAGCTCAAAATTTGAAGAATATAAAGAATGGTAGAGAATATAACAGTGAATTAAATCAAGTGATTACTAGAAAAAAGTCCAAATCATTTTCTAGAGGTTAGATATCTTCAATGAAAAGGTCATAGAGTAATTTAGATACAACAAAATTTTACTCTAAAATTTTTTATTCAATTATTTCTAGAATTTCACGTGGCTGAGGTATCTGGATATTTGTAAATATATATTGAATGAATCATAGAATTTAATGTTTTCTCTAATGGTTTATTTTGAATCCAAGCATAATGAAATTAAAATAGAGTATTTTTCTTATAAAATTCATGAAAATTAATTTCTACATGATTTCTTGAATAATGAGTAGATTTAGTTTTTTTGAAAAGTAAATATTCAAGGTGAAGTTAAACATTATTCCTCCCAATAGATTTTAAAAATAGTGAGATTATATGGAATGTTCATGTATTTCACTTTTTTTGTATTCTCTATGTGTAGATAGTTAAATGAGAGGAGTTATGGTATTCTCTCAAAACATTTAACTAGGGATATCTTATTTAGTTACATATAGGGGACATCAACACTATATTGGACCAATAATGAAATTACATGTTTAATTTACTTGAGAGATGATACCAAAAAATTCATTAACTTTATTGCATCAAATTAATGGATGCATATGGGATTATTCAGGGATCAATTTACAAGGTTAAATAATAAACCAGGAAGACAAAAAACATATATCAATATTTATAGGTCACTTTATAACTTTAAAGGAATATCTTTCTTCTAGAATTTGATTTCCTCTCACTTGGAATGGTCCCATTTTTACTATTCTCATCTCTTACACTTTTATGATTGATTTTGTAATGATAACCAATTTTTTTTCAATATTTTAGAAATAAGGAGAAAAATTGAAGGATGTGGGGAATCCTTAATGGACTATTCATGTGAGTGGTTTACTATGGGGTATAATTCATAATAATATTTAGCACCTAAAGGTTTATCAGTATCCATGGAAAAATACTAACGACTCCTCCAGGTTTGAATTAAATTATCTAGAACATGATATATCCAGACTAAGAAAAAATTATTTTAATTTTGTGATTATGGTATCTTTATTTCTCTCATGAATAAATAAAATGATTTTAGAGGTAGATTATTAGAGGTGGAATAAATTCCCATGAAATGGATTAGATCTTGTGGATCAATAATAGAGACATATGTATTAGGGAAATATTTTTTATTAATAATATTAAAATAAAAATAGAGGATGATAGTTATGTAATTGATATCAATACATATCAACCATACATGGTTAGAAAACATACAAAACATGTCATAGTACTTTATATAAAAAATCATTATGGGTATTTTTATGATGATAATAATGATTATTTTATCAACTTGGTTCCATAGTTATTACTGATCAAGTGAAAAAATTATAATATATTCTCTTGATGGTAATGCAATATTGAATGTAATCTAAGATCTTAATCTAAATATGACACCAAGACTGGAAGTATTTCCAAGTTCATTCATTGTGGTGAAATAATTTATTAATATTTAGGGCCTTATTAAAGTATTTAATGAGTATTTTATTCGTTTTAATATTTTTAAGGAAATTTGTGCTTCCACCCTTGTTATTATTTCAATAGTTTTTCCCGCTAATTAATTTTACAGATTATTAACTATCAACATATGCCAGTTCACTTATAAAAACCTTTTCTAAATAAAAAATGATAGAATTTATCACATCCATACAAAATTTATATCCAATAATATATATTGAAATTTTAAAATGGAAACATTCATGTTTAAATTGACTGGTCTGAAGAGATGGTTCATGACCTCATTGAAGTGTTATTTGTTCAAATGTAATGATCATGGTGGATATGGAGAAAGGAAACGACACAATGGAAAAAAATTATAATAATGATCATTTAGTGTCAAGGATTCTTAAAATGGTAAAATGCTTCAATAATAATTTCATTTATTGGTTTTTCATTCCTTGGGTTTTTATATCATTGATGAGGGGGGGGGGGTGGATATTTTTTATTGTAACATATAGAGGCCTTAAGAGGTGTTACACAACATCCTCTATAATATTCGGGATGGTTCAATTCTTTTAAAATGTATCTAAGTAGTTCTTTAATAATGGGTTGGATCCTCTCCTTTAATAGATGACATGGAAAATTGGGTATCTCAAACATTTCCTCTAATGATGATATGATATGATTTAAAAATTTGAAGTGAAGGTCTGTTGTGTAGTTAAAAAATCATATTAGTCATTTTGAGAAATATTGTTTCTATTATGCCAACCTCACTAGAAGAGGTGTTTATGACTTTAATTTTTGTTCATATAGTCTTATCTATTAGATTAAATAATGTTTTTTTTCATATAATACATTCTCGATAGAGTTATTTAGAGACCCTATTTTAACTAGAAGGAATATAATTTTCCCCTCTGATAAAATTATTAAAAAAATGAGTAGAATCAATAATTGGATGAGTTGTATCATCTAAAATGGTGAAAAAACACACATTCAAAAACTATTCTTACATCAATACCCTTGAAATTCATCTTGATAATTATAGATCAAAATGGTGACATCTATTTTATTAAAAATTCCATCATAAATTTTATATGGTACTATCTATATGAGAAAATATTCCAATGGGATTGTTATCTATGACTTTCTAAACACATATAAGAAAGGTGAATTTGTTTAAGATTTATTAAAGAATCCACAAAACTATTATTAAAAATATTATGTGGGGAAATATTATTGGTAATTCCATTTGGAACAAGGATTCTAGGAAAAAGAAAGGCTTATATCTTAATTATATTCATTATATTCCATATATGTTCTAATTTATAGTGTACACTCACAGAACCTATCGAAATTGAATATACTAGATGGATAAATGGTAATGAAGATTTTTTATTCATTAAAGAGAGATGAGATAATAATTTTCAATATTTCTTCAATTTCTCACTCTTAATATTAGCTTTAAAGAGTGAAAAGCGTTTACAAACATCTATAACAAATTTATAAGGATAATTATTAAAATCAATTTTATATTATATAATTTAACACTGACAAGGACCACTTCTAAATCAATACTTCTTGTTCGAAAATTGTCATCACTAATGATTCTCAAAATATTTTTCATTTCACTCATGAGAATGATAATTCTCGCTAACAAGGGAATCAATCGGGCTTTAATATGGCTGGACAACCTACCCACTGACCTTTTCCCCTTTTATGATAAAGATTTTAATTAGATTATATACTTCAAACTCATGTAGTTTCTTTGTTCCTTTTATTTGAAATAAATTGTGTCTCATATTTTGCCTAAGGAACTCCCTATTTGAAAAAAACTCATGAGAATGATAATTGGGGATAAATGTTATGAAAAAAATCAATATTGATCTAATATAATTTGCTTCATTATAATGCTCATCATCACTCTACCCTAATAGAAAATTTAGTCCAATGAAAATAAATTTACCTTTATTCAATTTGTCTATGTTAAATCATTCATAATAGTGAAACAGAATTGAACCACTTCCTAAATGGTGTTTGGGTCAATGAATTTTGGACATTTATCAAGAATGATATGGGTATTAATCCTTTTTCTGATCCCTTTTATGATTTTATCCCTAGTTGGTTTAAATGCGTAGGTAATTATCTTAAGTTTATATATATTCTTATGGATTCTCTTATAATTTTATTCTTGGATCTATGAGATATTATGATGGGATATAGGTTTTATGGTATTTGAAAGCATTGTTGTAAAATTTCACAGAATTAATTTTTATTGATTCATGATTTTGATACTATATCAAATGTTACACATCAATAAAATAATTTTTTTAGCCTCACCATCTTACATATAAGTTTGTTGTAGCAAATAATTATGTGGGTTCACTATAAAAATCTTGATTCTATCTTGAAAAATACCATAAATATCACTTATTTGAATAGAAGTATGCATGCTTGGGGTCTTTTCCATGATTACAATGACCTAGTGGTCCAAGAATACATTTATTTCTTCAGATAAGGCAGTCCACATAAAGTGGAATATTGTAATATGTTGAGTGTAATTTTTTACTTAAAGTGTGTGGAATATTATTCTCACAATAGTGGAGTCTTTGACTCTTTTGATCATTTAGTTTATTTATGGTATATTCTAAGTACAATAGAGAAAACTGTATAACATCTGAGAATATAACTCTCTCTTTCAACAAAAAACTTTTTTTTCTAAAATTATTTATATTTTGTCTTCTTTGGATATTTAACTCCTAAAAATATTTTAGTAGTGGATGGGAATGTTCTATACATCCAAATTTTTAGTCAAGAATGATTCTTCTATTCTTTAAGTATTTTATTTACACAAATTTAAGTATCAGCCAGTGTGAAATAATAATGATTATATATTATATGAGGGGATTGCATTGGGATATCCTCTACTCTAAATTTTTAAAAAAAATCGAATTTTTTTAATCTTTGTTAATTATTGATAAAATTAAAGCTAAACAAATAGTTTATAAATTCCTTTTAATGGAATATTTTTTATCTATAGTCAATCCATTGAATTTCTTTGATTTAATACAATGATTCCTTGAACCACCATTCTTCTTCACAAATATGATAGCATGAAGACATGGTGAAACAGCTGGAGGAATGGATCATTTATTACGCAAACCATTTAATTCATTCTTTAAAAATTGAATTCATTATTGGGTTTCTATATAATGTCTTAGATATGGGATTTTTCATTAGGGGTAAAATTAATAAATAATTCACATTCTCAATCGGGTTGAAATCGATGTAATTTAATATGAAATACTTTATTATATTCTCACATAATATAGATTTATTCTATTCTCAAATCCTTCTAACCCTTTATAGAATAAATTTAATTGATTTAATCCCCTAGGATTTCATCAATCATAGGTATTGATTATTTTTCCAGGAAATATCTTGGTTTTGAAATATCCCCTTGAAAAAATACAATTCTAGATAAAGATAAAGAATTCTAACTCAATAATCTCTATAATAAATTTATTCTTTATAATTCATGATCCTACTCACCTATAAGATTACATAAAAATTCCCCATTTTTGTAGTGATTAGTTTTTCAACTAGATAAAACCCCTGAATTATAATTTTATTTTCACTGTATTTAATTATTGAAATAAATGTATAAATATATATTTTCATTAATAAATCATTAAAAAATAAATCTATGTGTGATTGGATATTCTTTACAAACATGAATTACATAAAAGGGGTCATATATACACAATAAAATATCAAAAAAGAAAACATTTAGTGTGCAGTAAAAGTACTTACTATCAGAAAATTTAGAGATTAAATATTAGCCTCTACTTTTAACAAATCGAATTCTTAATTCCCAGAGATCTACAACAAAAATTAATTTTTTTAATAAAAGAGGGAGTTCTAGAGAAAATAGTTAAGGAGGTATAAAAATAGATACCATGAGAATCCCAAAAAATAATGTCACCCCCACCTATTGAGAGAAATCCTATAGTAGAGAACTTCATGAGAGGAAAATCATAAGAATAATTTTGAAGACATAGACTATTCCACTCAATTGACTGTGTTCCAATCAGAAAAAACTCAATTCCATTTGGCATGATGTTCTTACAATTATAGATCAGATAAATTATATGCCAAGGGGTGGTAGAGAGACCTTTTTGGGAGTTCCAGATGATCTATTAATTAGTTTCCTCTGCAGTAATGGGGGATTTTTTTATATGTAATAATTTATGGTCTTAGAGGATGTCCATTCCTTACACCAGGAAAGAATCAATAGGCCGATAAAAGGTTCAGAAAGAAAATAGAACTAATCATGTGGGATCCTAGACAACTCCCCCACCCATAATGCATCCTTTTCAACAACGGGATTAAATATTGCATTTGAGGCCCCATGTGGGGGGAGTCAATTTCACCTAGTGTCCAACCAACCATGGAAAATAAGTATATGAGGGATGATTTATAAACATATATCACATGATAGAGAGTACCTTATCTCTATGATTTAGAAACTGAATGAGATCCATGATAAGGAATTCAACCTTCACAACCAATGCTTGACTAGAAAATATTGAATTTCTATTGAGAGACTTGTTCCTAACCTCAAAGACACAAAAACAACTAGCTACCAAAACAAGCACTCAAACACTATCCTCTTATTTTTTCCTGTCAACACTACTGAACCTACTTCATATGATTTACACACTCTTATCCTTCTCCATCAGAAAAAATCCAGTAAATTCACCCATCACAAAACACATCATTCTCGGTATATCACTATGACAGAAAAGATTCATGATGGTTTCATCTTTACATTCTAGACAACAGAATCATCTATAGGCTTCGAGAAAACCTTTTCCTTTAACTTCCACATCAATTGGAAGTACATTTCTACATATATTCTAAATGAGAATGTTGAATTTCATTTTAATTTCATTACACCAGATGAGTTTCCCCCACTCATCTCTTGTTTGAGGAGAAAACATATATTCTTTATAGGACATCACTAAAAAGGTACCCAACAAAGAGAAATCAATCTTTCAGACATCAAGAACATCATCCATATTGATACCCTCAAAGACATATTATTGGGTCACATTTAAAATCATGTGATTTAATGGAGTTTTAAGACTAGACTGGATGAAGGAAAACCAAGTTGTTTGACATCTTGAATATCCTACCATCTATCCCTCAAATTACAGTCCGAAAAACCGATACCCCTGTCCTTGATTATCCACTAGAAATGACACTGAAGAACTAGTATGTGTCGATGAAGATATTCCATGAGAGGGGAGGGGTGACTATTCTAAGAACATAACATATTTCCACACCTTCTAGAGATGATTCATCTCCATATAAGTATCCCTCTAATCACATCCCATGAAAATTTCCCTTGTATATATTAACTTTAATCCTTCATAATCCTCACATTGATTCCTCCATTATCCACTAGTTTGGAAGGTATATGTAAGTATTCTAAATGACACAACCCTTTTCCATGGGTTCCCCCAATTAATGAAAAAAAGGCTTTCAATTCGTTTGGTACTTTTCTTGGGAACCTCATCAAAAGATAAATAGTGGATTGGAATAGAGGAAACAATACAATTAATAATAGTGATTCTCTTATCAAAATAATATAATTTCTTTGTATAATTTGTTATACAATAGATAATCTTGGTAACTAATGCCTAATGATGCTTTACAATAACACTAACAGGGTCCAAGGGTGCACCCAGATAGTCCAAGATAATGTTCTTTTTATATATTCCTAGGATGGGTTTAATCTTTTTCTTACATCTATCAAGACATGACAGAAGAACAAAATGATTTTTTTTCCAAATAATAATTTTCCAACTCCATTAAGACTAACGATTGATGAAATTTCCAAAACCTCTAATAGATTCACTACACTCATTGATAAATAATACCATATAATCCTCGTAGAGAATATGAGACACCCCTCTCGATCCATATCCATAGTGATAGGTCATGGTCATTCCAATATGAATACCAAAATTAATGTAACTACTGAGGTCATACTGAGCCATAATGAAATTTTTATGGGTAAAGGATCACCATGACATACTATCCTTAAAGTATTTAGTAATCCAAAATACATCTCTATTAAAACAATTTTAAACTAGAGAAAACTACAAAAGTGAAACACGAAGTCCATCACCAACTCAGAAACCCCATGCACCTCATAACCCGAAGAATGGCGTTCCACTCAATTCCATCATAATAATTCTCTATATAAAATTAAATAATTATATTGTTTCCAACAATACTCTTGTTAATATCTCCGACCATCTCTTTGGAGATTCTTACACTTCCATTAAAAGGCCTACCCTTGTAAAATTCATGTTATTCCTCTCACACATAGCTTGGGATAAAAAAAGATAATCTCTTATTAATATTAGTTACAATGAATTTGTAAGAAAAATTACCCATGATAATCGGTTTGATCTATTTGGTAGTGTAAGGATCATTCAATTTGGTAATAAGAATCATTGTAATGGAACACGCAAACCATAAAAGTGATCCTCCACAAAAGAAGTCATGGATAACATGGTCTAGATTATTCCCAATGATATGTTAATAAGTGATATAAAAAGAACCAAGGAAAACATCAAGTCAAGGTGAGATGTCATGATGAAGATAAAAAATTGTTTCCCACGAATCATTCTCATCCATGATTTTCTCTAAGGATTCATTGGCATAAGGAGAGATTACCCATGTGATGAGGATAAAGAGATTACCCTTTCCACTTGGGTATCTATCCTGTATCCTCATGTTTGAGCTATAAATAAAGGAGTCCAATTATAGGAACACAATACCCCCGATCACCTCCAGATTACTAGTGAAGGAACAATCCTCCATCTGAATTTTTGGGATATCTCCTCATAATCTTTCCTTCAAGAATTCATGGAAGAAAGTTGTGTTGAAATCACTTTCTTTGAGACATGTTTCCCTAGATCATTCATGTAGGCACTTTTTTGCAATAGAAACCCATTGTTGAGATGGAACTATTTGGGACCATGGGAGGAATAGACATTATCATCCCAAGTATCATACATACTCACCTATACCCTATCAATCTCTAATTTAAACAAGACTAATTAGATGTAATCTGAGGGTTGGGTGTTAATCAAGACCATGAGGTCTTTGTTTAGATTTTGAATCTTATTATGTAATCCATACCATAGATTTCATTTATTTTCTATCTCTTATTATTCCCAAAATACTAATAGGAAGTCTCAATGATTCACCCTCTTGTTCAAGAAGAGTAGTCAATTTCCTCTTTGGTTTGAAGACTTGAGATTGAAAAGAAAGGGCGAGTGGTCAGACATCACACACACCAGGAAAATGGCCTCTCCATTAAGAAAGGTGGATATAGAATGGAGATAAAAAAATGAAAAGATCTATCCTACCCCACATTCTCTGATTACCTCTCAGGTTATTACACCATGTTTACTTAACACTAAATAACCCCAAGTCTAGAATGACCTATTTGGATGCATAGGAAGAGAATTCATCCTTGTCCCTGTGGGGAATGGATCCTCCACCTTTCTATTCTGTAGTTTCCATGACAGAGTTCAATTCACCTCTTACAAACCATGATGAGTCATTAAGATTAATTGATTCAATGTATATCCATAGTTTATCTTTTAGACTCTCCTCAAACTTAGAATACCTAAATGAGAAGAATAAATCCACCTTATTCAAAATGATCCAAAATAAGTTATACTAATCCATGGATCCAAATATTCCACAAAGAGAATAGAAATCTAGTAAATCTATATGTGTTGACTACAAATATCTCCATTTATGGTGCTCCACATGAAAATACTCTTATAAATCTATCAAATCTTATAACAGTGATAATTATGTTATGAAACCCTGAAAATAACAACATTAATCTTAGAAACGTCATTGGATTGGAATTCAATTATTACCCAAGATCCCATGTTATAGGATTTCAAAATTATAAATGAGACCAGAATGGTATGGAGTTTGTAGAACTTTCCATAGAACTTGAAGTGGTTTGATATGAAAGTAGGAACACGATGGCATTTTTGTGTGTGATATCTATTCCACACAACAAAATCATGTCCATCTCTATTTTTTGATAATTTTTTTCATATAAGGAATTCCAATACTCCCTTAATTTCATTTTCAATAATAATTTCCACATGAAAATAAATCATGCTATTCCTTTTAAGATTATCTTATTAGGTGAATGATTTAGAAAACTCCATAAAAGTATTGATAAAACTGATTATATATTTTTTAAATGATTATTTATTTTGAGATAGTATTAATGTTTTAAAAGTTGGAGTTAAGTAAAAAAATAATCAATCAAACATATTTTTAGGTAGCATAGATAATACGTGACATAATTTTCTAACGTAGTGAAATTATCCTCATAGTCATCCATTATATCTTCTTTATCAAGTCCAACATTTAATAATTTTTATTCGACTTTAGCATGTTTTATAGATGAAATATATTTCATGAAAAATAAAATTAAATACATCCACTAAATTTTTTACTTTTTTGTATAGCCCAATTTTTAAATGATCATATCAACATAAATTATCTATTTCACTTACACCATTTGATTGGTGGATCAAAAAAATAGTTTATGTTGTTGAATCATTAACTGATCTAAATATGATGTTCCTTATTGAGGGGTTTATTAATGGAAAACTAGATATGTGATCTTTCTATGATGTTTTGAGTTGGGGAAAACGTAATTTAAAAAGGTAGGTAGTCATTGGGACATTTAAATAGACCCCTTACAATTCATTTTGGTTGATAGTATTGGAATTGGAGATGATAATACCATAATAGGGGGAATCATTCATTACTATGTGACTCTCATATAGAGTTAATTCATATTCATGATTCTTTCTCAAATCATTGGGTGAGAAGGGTGATCGTTGTGCTAATGACTAATCGTTGACATGTATCATTGTGAATGTCTATATGTATCATAGGTTCTACATAAATAGAAATATATATATATATATATCAAAGGTTATCCATTAATGTTACTATATTTCTATATATAAGGTTATCCATAATTTTCATAATAATTTTTATTTATTTAATTTGATTCCACCATGTTTCGAACATTAAATTTTATGGACCTATGGGTGGGTAGTAAGTATTGATGTTTTTGCTATTAGAATACTAATAAGGGAGTATTAAGTATCCTTATAAATTGTTTTACAAGAAATGTTGTTTTTTTACAAATTAATGAGACCTACCACACCATTTAAAGACATGTGATAAGTAAAAAACATGATACGTTTTAAGTTAGTGCAACTATGAAAAAGTGAATTTACATTTAATGATAATAATCTAGGACCTTGAGAGATATAAGATAAATATTCCTAAAAATTAATGATTTCAGAATTACGCATGATATGGTTGTCTCACAAAGAATATGAACCATTGGGAAAAATTATATCATATGTAATACAATCCTTTTATGTGATGATTATATAGCTTTCTGGGATTATTATCTAATGGATAATGGTGTGGAACACAAGGATTTTTATCAGGTGTGGATGTGTGTTGTGAGAAATAAATCTTGAGGAAAGAAGATAATGTCTCTCATATGATATATGGTCTTTTTAGTGTATGGTTTATGATATTGTTTTGTTTGATACTTAAAGAGGCATCCTACCTATCGTTTTTAAAAGGACATAATGCCACATAGTTTTAGGTAGATATTTTTGGGTCATGGGATAATATTTTACCATGTAGTTTGATATCATGACGTATGTATGTTATCATGTACTTTTAAATCATATGACTATAAAATCAATTTTATGAATGAGGTGACACGAGAGGGTTGTGTGAGGCTATTGTATGTGATTCTATACTCATCCCACAAATTAATTAAAGGGAATATATAATTAATAAGGGAACGATTAATATGGGGAAAAAAACTATGGAGGATTTTTATTTCATTCATAAGATATGAAAACATATGTGTATGTGGGACTTATTTATGGGTCTACCAATGTAGCTGTTCAAGAATTGGGAGAGATGGAATGAGGCTTACACATAGGTATATTATTACCTTATATAGTATTCTCTAGATAATTAATGTATATTGTTGATGAAATCATAATTGGGAACATGTTTTGGTATTACACCTCATAAAGAATCCCATTGGAACATGAATAATTTATTGGAATTGAGAGTTATGATGATCATGTTGAGAAAGAAAATAATACTCTAATTCCTTAAATATATAGACACACATTATCAAGGGAATGAATAATTTTTATCATATCAATGTTTCTACCAATATAAGAGGTAAATTCTCCATTATCCCTATATTAATGGAATACACAATTAATGGAGGCTTCTCTGATGCTCCTGATGAGAAAATCTTGTTGGTAAAGCTGTTTTGGATGTGGTCCAAGTTTATCCTTTTGGGGTATTATCCTTTAAAAAAGGAATCCATGAATGTAATTTCCCTTTATGAAACCTTTGTAAATCAATTTTAAGGAAGATAATACTTAGTATGGGTCTATTTTCCAATCATTTGGGTACTTTGTAAAGTGTCCACAAGATGTTCAAACACTATACAAGTGAGAAAAATTGAAAAGAGGCTTTCGGTAACTTTTCACTAACTAGTTTATATATAATTGATTCAATGAAAATAGAGTTAGGCCTACCAATAGAATATGTGGTTCCAAAAAATCATTACAATAGAATTAATGTGAACCCTCCCTTTGTGTACCAAGTTTTTAGGCTCTCTTCATAAAAAAGATTTTACGAAATGGATATTTCACAGATTCAATTCAGGAAGGAAATCTTTCATGAAACTCATAGTTTTTACTATATAGGATTTTTCGTTATGAGTAACTATATGAGTTTGTCTAATTCTTGTTATTCACCTATGAAAGTATCCTAGTCGATTGACTAATAATTCATAATGATTTATGATTCATATTATAATGAGGGTGTTGTGAATTTATTAATATTATAAGATAAAATATTTCCTTGAAATTTATGGTTAGAAAGGAGGTATTAAATTGAGAACTAATCTCCCCACATCGACATAAATATTTTTGAGCCCCGAACAACCTCCTTATGACTTTATTAGAGGTGTAAGACTATCCTCAAATTACGATTTCTCAAATATATAGGATTTTCATGGTAAGGCATAAATTTCATATTATCCATCACATAGGATGATTTAGGTTTCTTTATAAATGTTTAACATTTGAGACCATATAATTATATTGAAACCCACATAGTTTAAATTTGGACGATGTAGATACTATATAAAAATCTTGCATTTTGTTTTTTTCAGAGAATAATATTAATTATTTATTTATATTACTTTCTGATCATAATTTTAGATTATGATATTCCACATAATTATCTTTAATATCATACTTGAATAAAACAACCCACTCTTAAAACAGGGTATCCTCAAAATGAACACGTGATAATTATGATAAAGGAAATTGGAATGATAGAATTTTGAATAGCGATTGAGGAGGAGGGACCCTCTATATAAGAAGTTTGAGACCCTTTTAGTTATTAAGTAGAATTCATAGTTATCCATAAAATATCTAATAGTTCATTGAAATTTATATTAACAAGAATAGGTATATTACATCGTAGATGTCCATTTGAGAAACTAAGGAGGATCTACAATGTTATTTTTAATTTATGAAACATGTTAATTTCATAACAACCATGAATACCATGTATTAAAAATACAGTGTTCATACTATCCCTGTTGTTGATGAGATAAATATATCGATCACAATTTTTATATGTATACCATATAGTTCTTATGTAAAAAACTATACATTATCAAATTTTCATGGAAAAATAATTATTTTTTAAATTACTGTTTTATTTTGTTATAAAATATATTCAAAAAAATTTCACTACACATCTAAGGAGAGGAGGAATTCTATGATTGATATTATTAAATCTATAATATGGTTATTTCTTCATATAGGATATCATTTCTTATTAGAAATTATGGGTGAAGGTATTTAGGATTATATAGTACAAGATATGATTCTAATTTTCAGAATCATTTTATTCACTAATTCCTATATCCTAACACTATAGTGTGAAAAAAACTTTTGATCAACTACCATCTAGGCAATGAATGTGTAAATATGAAATTGAATGGTCACCTCATTAAATTGACTGATAAAATTATAATAAATAGAAATTTTTATATATCTTGGAAACTAGAGGAAGTAAGTTGTACAATAGAGGAATATATTAAAAATTATATGTACATCCAAAATAATTCTATAACTAATCAAAATATTGGATGGTCCATAACATGATATATTTCACCAATTTTTTTAATGGTATGAACTAGGGATAACCCTCCTGGGTGAGGTAAAGTTATGAAGAATTTGGTAAGAGCTCAATGCCATGAGATTTTATGAGGTTTTCTTCGGTTTTATTGTCATTTTATACCACTAAAATCACACCCCCTAGACTTTCTCGGTAGATAGAGTTTTGATAAAAATAAATTCCACATAGTGCAGGGGGTAGTCAACAATAGTTTTTGGATGTCTGTATGATTATAGGGGTGCTAATCATGGAAGAGATGTTTGATTAGTTCATCCATCCTTCCTCTATGTGAGATGATGTGAATCAGATTCCTCAGTTTAGAAGAGAACTAACTATGATGAAACCAAATGTATTGGAAGTGGATATTTGTGGGAATATTGATATTATTTTCAAGGATTTGGAATATGAATTTATATAAAAAACCATGTGGATCATAATTTTAGGAGGTCTATGATCTTTCCCTCCTAAAAATTTCATGTACTAATTAAAACATAATGGACAATAATGAAAATTGAGAACTATAAAGAATAGGTCTTGAATATCAATTGAAAGGATGATTACCAAGACTAGTTGAGATATTTCCGAGAAATTTTCATGATTGTATGATTAAAAATGTGTTAGAGTGCCATAGTAGAGTCAAAATCATAAAATTTGTGATGGAGGATCCATTGGAAACTAATCACTGCATTAAACTAGACATTTTATTATTGGAAATATTGTATGTGCGCTTTGATGTCATTAGTAAGGATAATCCCCTTTATGTATTGTTGTTTTATTACAATTCCTTTGGGGGAAGATCATATTCGTTGTGTGGAATATGAGTACTTTAATGAAAAACCAATCCCAAAGGATCACATTAGGACATATATCTTGTTTATTAGTAGACTCAAACCATCTAAGATGAATTAGTGGGAAGTAAATGGTATATTCAATAAATATAGCTATTTTTTTTAATAATGCATTCCTCTGATTGGAGTTTTAACTGATAAAAAAAATGGTAGACATGAAGACTGAGTACGTCTCATAACATTCAGAGAATATATCTTAGTTATCAAGATCAATGAGGATATGATTTTCTTGGGTTGCTAACCTTAAAGACTCATATTATTTTTCAACATTGTATAGAATGTGTTTCCCGATCCACCTAGTAGTGTTCTAAATATGATGTATTTATTATACACATGATAATTTTGGATTATTTTTTCATGATAATAGACCATTATTTTTTTATTTTTCCCCGTTTTTTATGCTAAAATAATACTTTTCTAAAACCCTTCGAAGGGTTGGATGATCTTATACCAGGATGATAAACTGGTTGAAATGGTTTCATATATCGAGGTTTACCAATAGTAGATGAGAAGTGGATGAATCTAACTTATGTAGAAACATAAAAGAATAAGAAATTATACCTTCATGGAAACCATTAATTTAATATAATACAGTAAATAAAATCAAATGATAGGATATTGTACTTTGATTTACTAGGATACCCATACGCTATCTATTCCTGCTAAAATTACATTTATTATTACATGGATGGAAAGTAATGCATTTATACATATAAGGTATATGGAGGATATATCAGGGATATTCAAGGAGTATGATATCACACAGAGATGTTTCTGGCATGTGACACCTCCCATCAATATCACTTTTATTGATTGACATTAGGAGGTGACAACCTTCTATAAGGTTCAT
Organism: Viscum album; assembly: GCA_963277665.1. Classification (NCBI taxonomy): domain Eukaryota; kingdom Viridiplantae; phylum Streptophyta; class Magnoliopsida; order Santalales; family Viscaceae; genus Viscum; species Viscum album. The sequence continues at coordinate 1,259,540,783 of OY728128.1, forward strand.
TATACCATAGTTCACTTACATAAAGGTAGGCTCCTTTATATGTATCAAGGCCTTGAGATTCTTATCTCTCAGGTGGTTTCCTTTGACAGGGAAGAATTCACATCTTGAGGAAAGGAAATACAGTTTTCCACTTTCCACGTTCTTATTATAATTGTAATAAATCAAAAAACTTATTTCTTTATCTATATAGGAAGTTGTGTAAGAAATCCCACCTATTTTTTATTCACTGTACCGAATTTGTGTAATGACAAGCAATTAAAAAACATCTCAAGAGTAAAATGTTTAATATTAGTAATACTATTTCATAGAAGATAATTTTAAGGAAATAGTTTACACTCTCAGTGGAGTTCTTCAACCACCACCACATCAAACCACTCCTCCCACATGAGTATCATCATGGGAAACTGCTAGGTGGGTATAGGAAAAAACATGACAATATATATTTTGTTGGGAATGATGGGTACGTTTTATATAATTTTATAACCTCCTAAACATTCCCCATGAATTTTTATCAATGATTTTATTTGTACATATGTTGTAAAAATTGTTTCATGCTCATTAGTGTCAACTAAAACAATCATTTAACATAAAAACTTCTAGAAAATGTTTCCATGATTGCGATGATGAGATAGGTTCAACATAGGATGGGTCTAATTGATGACCAAACTACATCAATCACTGTTCTTGTGGATCCAAGAGTAGTGTAAGACACTAAGAGTATTCCAAATTTCATGGTATTAGCTCCCGATGGACTTATTACACATAGAATTCTAGAAGGGGACTCTTGGGGACAGATACTTGGAGAAGATCATCAAATACTTGAATCTTGCAAACTAATAATCATTCATTGATAGCCAATACTAGTATATGATCTTTTAGGGTATCAATATTTTACTCTTCCAATATACATGGAGAAAATAATGTCTACACATACATAATAAACTTTTTTTAGAATTAATGATTGTTGAAACTCATGGGGATTCAAATCTAGTTTCTAATACTAGTGCCTTGATTTTCATCCATGAACATAATAATCCATCAGATGAACTAGTAGAGGTTGTGGGTCAATCTAATTATAAAATAATTGATCTCTATAGAGTGAACACATTAATAGAATTTGGTTAGTGCTTATGAGTTTCATGCCTCTCACTTTTGATAATTTTAATCTATGTAGATTATTTTATGTAGCTATCTAGTGTTATTTTCCAATGTAAACATCCAAGAATTTTACTTTATTGGAGGGTAAAAATACATTAGAGATTTAATTTTCCTCCTCAAAACATTTCGTTAAGTACCATGATGATATGTATCCATAATTTTAATTTATGTGGTTGAAGCAGTTATGGAGATCAATGATCATGTTGATGTGATTTGGAATGAACATCACTAATAATCTAATTTCTTTCTATGTATTCAAACTAAAAAAATATGTGGTGTCTATTTAAAAAAAAACATGAAAAGTACTGTAAAACCTAAAATATGTCCCTACCCTATAATTTCAACCATTAGAGATTACAAGAACATCAATTAGTGTATGGAAAACTCATTCAAGAGGTGTCAAGACTATAAATCAATTAAGATATTTAGTCTATTAATATATCCCACATCCAAAGAGTATTTGAAAACCAACCCAGAAATATCTTGATGTATTGGAAATTTCCTATCAATATATTTAGAGACACATATGAATGTTTTTCACTAGAACCCCTTCAGGTGTCTTATCTGTGATGATGGTGAGGAATTTTCATATTTTAACAACACTAAAGAATAAGATATTTGATTATATAATGACTCATAATTCTATAATGAATGTTCTTCGAGTTTGGGAATAGGATGAGGAATAAAAAATAATTCTTAGTGATCGAATACTATAAACATTTTATAGTCGTTCAACAACAATATCCCAATAATAGGCTCATTATGTAGAGGTGTAAATAGAATAGTGATTCTTAGATTATAAAGTATCTCCTTAGGTGGAACACCTTCATCAATAACTGGATATCACTAAGGACTTGAAAGATAAAAATGAATGGATATATTAAGATTTCATATATTGATAAAAGAATGCTTATTTTGAGGTAGAGTGTTCTCATTATATTAAGTAATATGATGATGAATATCTAGTTATACATCAACATGATATTGATGAAGCATGAAAATAAATCAATGATAATTGATTTTATAGGGATAGAATATTATGATATGTAAAAATTATTAATAAATAATCCTACTTTTGGATTCTATAGTCCCTTTTCATTGATTAGTGGAAAAATATTGGTTCTCAATAAGCTATCAATATTTCATCATTTTCGTTTCACAGTAATTTTTATTTAATAATAACCTTAAAAAAAAGAAATGAAATAATATGATAATATGTATCCACTTTAAAATTATGGTTAGACTTAAAAAAGTTAATCAAGTCTCTCAAACACTTGATTTGAAATTATTTACTTCATATAGAAGATCATAAATGGGTATAGTAAAAAAGAATATCACTATAACTCTAGAGTTGGTCAATTCAAATAGGGATGATTTCCTCGATTGTGTGCCTTATAGACAAGTATAAGAATAAATATTGTCATGTAAACACAAGAGATTCTCTCTCGGGATATGGTTGATTTATCAAGACCAATTCTTTTCATATATACATATTAAATCTATTTAGATGAATATTCGTTACATTATAAAAACACACTCCTGAGGATTTTAAAGGAATAGTGCCTTTAAAAACATAGAATCATAAAAAACAGGTTCTTAAAATACAAACATCATATCATAATAATTTATTAATAATTATAACATCTGTTACATATTATACTTCATACAATACATTATAACCAGGGGAATTGAAAATTAAGAAAAGGGTGAGATCAGATTCACAATAATTCTAAAAAGTGTAATATAAATGATTATGTTAACAAAAAATATGAACAAGGGTATAATAATATGTTAATAATATTTTTAAATTATTCCCTTCATATCAAAAATCATAATCATGAGTCATTGAATAAATATTTATAGTTTATAAGGTATGAATATTTATGTAACCGGATCCATTAGATAAACTAATTAGAATAATACATAGAGGTTTAATATAAACATAATCATATAAAATAATTTCCTTTGTATTCATTTATATTTACCAATATTATCATTGTGGTTTATATTGACTCCTCAAAATATAATAGAATTTATGTTTTACTCTCAATTCTATCAAAGTGGATAAGGTGCCATACTAAACTGGGTTCAATCCATTTTCAAGTCATATTTTTCTCATGAGATATCATTATTTACCCAATTAATTAGTGGTAGATATAGGTCCCAAATATAACATAATAAAGCCCATAATTATGTGCTCCATATGATCATAAATCCTTTTTCATATCGGAACCCATAAAATTAAATTGGATTCATATATCATAAGACTTGGAAAACAAATTGGTTTCATAAATATCATAACATGAAAAACCTAAACCAACCTATGAAATAGTAATGATGGTATCTTTGTATCATATCCCAAGTAAATAATATTTAATATGTAATAATTTCATCTTATATAAAAAATGATTCTGAAAATTCACTTTAAATTATAATTGAAGAAAATATCCTTTCTATTTTGAAATAATTTTTTTAATAAAATTTACACAATTAGAAATAAAAAGATATATTTGAAAATAACCATGTATATTTGTAATGAAATATTAAAATAATTAATGCATCATGAATGAAGAAAATGTTGGTCATGGAGAATAATTTTAAAAAATATTCCTTCCTTATTTTTTATGAAATATCACAAAAATCATAGTTTAGAAAATGACAAACAAATTCCTTTAGAACTATTTTATAAAATGTAAAACATGGGTAAAAAATGATTATAATTTTTTTTGGATAATATTAAAAATATATTTGAAAAATATAGAATAAAGTAACATGGAAGGGAAATATTCCACATTTGATACTTAAACATAAAAAATCCCGAATAATAATGATATTTTAAAATAATACATTACCCCAAGTTTCACTATTCTTTGTTCATGTTTAAACCTATTGGATAATAAATCTGGATTAAATATAAATTTATTCCATAAACATATATCAATCATACCCTATGTTATATACTTATAATATCTAATCACCATTTTAGAAGTTATTTTTTTATTACATTCATCATAATATTTACTGTTAATGTCTATATTATGTGGGACAACTACTTCATTTTCGAAGCATATTTTAGTTTGGTATTACCAATCCTTATATATTGATCATGGTACCATCATTTATAGAATGATAATAATTATATATAAATCATATATATTAATTATATACATACTTATAATCATTCATAATAATTCAATATGTAAAAATTAATTACACCATTAATGGAGATGACGACCTCTACGTATGCGTGAACACCATCTATATTTTTAATTTGATGGATTATAAGAAAAGTAAATAATAATAAAGCATTAAAAATTTATTATTATGTATTATAAAGAATATATATTTATATAATTCATCCTTATTAAAATCTATGTGAAATATAAATGGAAAAAATTTAACCACATCATGGAGATAGTTGTCCATACCTACGCATAAGCTAAATTATTGGTTCCCAAAAGATTATATGATAATAAGGTATACATGATATCATAATAAATTAATTATATGTCAATAATAAATATCTTATATAAACCATAATCTTACCATAATTCCCATCAGTAAATAATAGTGATGAGCAATTAATTGTAACTATAGTTTGAGATAGTAACTCGTACACACACAATAGTGATACATTCCCTTCTTATTTGATGGGAAAGAGGGTTTATAATGGTGTTTAAATAATTATTATAAAATTTCATAATATTGAGGAAAATTAATATATTATTTTATTGTGAATATCATCGGTGTATATGTGGTAAATATGAGTAGTAAAAGCAAGTGATTGGTTATAGCGATTACCCCTTCTTCAGAATGACACATTTAGATATCCTCTAAAATTATATAGGGATAGTATTTTGAAAATAAAAAAACCTATATAATATGTATATGGAAATGAATAAAATAATTTGGAATATTAAGGATGATATAAGAGGAAAAAAGTGGTGTAATGATGTGAAGGTGGAAGTTCCCTTTTTAATTGAAGTGTGGGGCACTTTTAGAATTTCTCAAAATTTTAAAATATAATAATTATCTTATAGAGATAAATAATACCTAATGAACTATAAATATATAGGTAATTACATTAAGACCATATCTTATATCTTCCCAACTTATTTAATAATTTTATTTTTAAATTTAATTTAATAAAATATCAATCACCTAATATATTATTATTAACAATTTTGATACTGTACATTACCTTTATATTAATAACAAATAAAAAACATGAAAAATTAAATTTTTCCTCATTAAATCGTTAAAATTCCATGGTAATATATATAATTCATGGTTCACCTAAGATATCTTAAATTATTTCATTTTAAATATTTTTAATATCTTTTTTCATTTTTTTAATTGAATAATTAATGCTGGAGCATTGTTTAAGTATTTAAGGTAATTATTCAATTTTAAATTTTTTTAAATAAATTAACATCATGAATTTAATTTTATTATTCAAAAAATTAATATTTATATTTATTCATAACTAATTTTTGTCTATATATGAACATAAAAATTAAATTTAAATCTAAGAGATTTACATTTGGTCACTTATATTGGTTTAAACAATATATGTCATTTTCATGGAATCTTGTTCTTTAAATAACCAAATTTTGAACTTTATGTGTTAGGGGTCTATTTAAATTCATCTAATAATGACTAGGATTAATAATTATGGCCTTATCACATAGGTATAACGTAGATTAATATGATTTACACTGTATTGAGGTGACAAATTTGACCATGGCAACTATTCGTATTGACAAAAAATAAACAGGGCCTAATTACCAAATAAAAAACTCTTGATTCTAAATATTTAATTAATTTTTTTTTTCAATTCCTATAAATTTATGAAATTAATATTAGAATAAGTGTTCTAAATACGATAAAAAATTCTTTTTTGGGAAAAAATACATTTTCAGCATAAAATTAGAATAATTATTAACCTAAGAGTATAAAAACAATTATTGAATGTTTAAAAAATTTATAATGTAAATAATACAAAAATTTAATTTATATAATTCACCAATAGGGATTAATTTAATATATTTATTTGAAGTTTTTTGTATACTTATAATAAACTTTTCACGAAAAAAGTCACTTTTACTAGAAAATAATATTTAGTTTTTAATTATATTCAAGAAATTATTTAATTAATGTTTAGAAAATATGTTGTTTTTCAATTTTTTATTACTATTCATTTCATCCAAAATTTATTTTATAAATAACATATCCATACTATTCTAAAATTTTTACATAAGTCATTTAAACACAATTTTTCATGTAATGCAAGGTGTGGATGAATTCAAATTATTTAAAGAGAAATATTTAATTAAAATATTATGGTGTTAGGGTATTTTCTTTTTCCTGTGGATCATGGATGGGTATTGGCATATATTCATCAACTGTGACACTAGATCTGGTCCATTTGTATATGGAATGAGACGAATCAACAACACGAGGCTCATGAAGGGGGAGTCTTAGAATGGTGATTTCCTTATTTAAGAGGGCCCCAGAACCCTAAAAATACATCATCACATATTCTAAATGCATATTTGAAAAAATATGTAATGAGTTGAATGATTCAATATCTTTTTCTTTGGATATGGGTCCTAATGTGCATATCTAGTGTTTTGTGGGGATCTTATAGTGGAACACACAAGTTTCACTTAATTTTAATTTATCAAACAATTTTTCCCCAATAATCATTCTGGGGAGGCATCATAGAAAGGATAATATATTGTTATGAGGTCTCTATTTATATATATTCATCTTCATATGTTGTAAATATTCTTCCCTTTAAAATACTTATTTTTTACTAGATCAATGATGTTACATGTATTTAGAGTGGCGAATAAAAGTTTTCCCAGTCCATCTGTTATGGGTTTTTGACTTGATGAATTCTTTATCTCTTTTAGTAGGTATTTTTAGTTCATGAATGTAAGATTGATGAAGTATGTTCTTAAGGAAAGAAGTATTTGACCAAAACGTGAGGTAGTCTATCTTGTATTAAAAGATAGATAAATCCAACGTGAATGGAGACCAAATACTAATAAAATACATTACCATTGGACAAGGGTAATAATGAATAGGTTCATGATGATGGAAAAATGTTTACTAATGTATTTAGTCAGAAACATTTTGAGACATATCACTACCGTATAAGGTATTGTTGATTTAAAAAAATGAGATATGGTCAATTTAGTGAGGGAAAAGAAAAACCTGTCATGAATGAATGTTATCATAACAATATAAACTACCCCATGAAGAGGGGAATTTAGTATATAGTTTAGAATCTCATACCATTTTGTCATATAGTTTAGGTTTTGGTGATAATGACTGATAAAATTTTAAGGACAATATTTTATATCCCAGCTTTAAAAGTTAGTATAATTAATGAATTAATAACATCATTTGTATCAAATAAATGTGAATAGTTATATTTTAGGTTGTCTAAAAAATTTATCTAGAATCTCGTGATAGGGATGATGATATGGTATATGATTATTTTGAATGGACACAAGAATCATTAAAATTATGGGTTACATAGAAATGACATCAAGGTGTAAAAAGATTAGTGGACCATTACCTCAGGGTGAAAACATGCTTCTAGTTGGTAGGACATATTGAGGGTTCATATATAAAGCAAAATTTTAATCCTTTATGAATGGATAAACAAATTTGTATATTGTTATCAGATTAACTCCTTATTGATAGTCATATTACATTTTCTAAGGTTCAAATACATTTGAAATAAAATAGGTTTATGAATGAATGAATCATTCCAAAAGGGATTAGGAACCCTAAATATAGTAAAATATTGTTTGTAATACACATTTAAATTATAGAGATATCAATTGAAAATGATCTACATTTTTTCCTAACCAATAGTTCTATCAATGGAAACATAACTTTTAACAGGTTCATATTGTGGGACCCATGAACTTCGTAACAATTTTCATTTTATGTCTTATTTTTTCAAATCTATGATTGAAAAAATCATAATGAAAGTATATGTAAAGTATCAAACATAACCACTGGGTTAGATCTAGAATTCAACACGTTGCCACGTGCGCCTTCACATACACAAGAGGTAGAAGACTAGCAGTGAGGGTCTATGTATTACAACCCTGCTTTTATTACAAACTTAAACATGATTTATTACATAAAACTTCACATGATACACCCCTACTTTTCTCCCCTTCCCCAACCCCACTCTCCTTCCTCCTTTACTGAAGATTTCTTTGTGCCCTAAGGTCCCTGACCTCCATAAGGGGTTTCCACAGCTCGCGCTATCCACGAAGGAGTTCAACGGTGCATCAGATCTCTTCAGGACGACGCTGGTCACTCGCTTTAGGGGTCATCTCCCTTCAGTGGATGCCTTTGATCGATTCGTATTTGCAGATTGGGGACTTCAAGACCGTACGGTGGTTGCGTTGCTCGACCAGTGGAAGATGATGGTTCGGTTTTCCTCTAAGAGAGACTTGATTGATGCTTGGTCCAATGCCCCCCGAACCCTCAATGGATGTCTATTTTACCTCCTTCTCTGGTCATTAGAATCCATCATGAATGGGGACGAATAGTCGACGGTGGTGTGGGTAAGCTTCCCAGATTTGCCGCTTCCTTTCCAGATTCCGTCAATTATTAGCATGTTAAGGAACATGGTTGGTAGATTTCTCTATTTAGATAGTTGTACTACTGTTGTTTGTCATCCTATCAACCCTCATGTTTGTGTTGAGGTCGACGTCTCAAAGCCTCCTATAGAGTGGATTTGGATTTCCGTTGGCGAATAATTCAGATGGAAACAGTAGGTGATCTTTGAGTCTTGGCCATCGTTTTTCTCGGGTTGCCATCGTCTAGGACACTCGGTCCCTGGATGTCGTCGAGGTCCAAGGACCCAACAACCTTTGAATTCCCAACCTGAAGAGTCTCAGGTGCAGGCGATTCCCGTTGTGATTCAGCTATCAGATGGAGCAGGACTGGACAGGCTTACAGAGGCGCGTGGGGTTGATCAAGAGGAACGGGATCTAGGCAGGGCTCATTTTGGTCCAGGTGAGGTTTCAAGGCTGGAAACAGAAGTAATTGTCTTTTCCTGTAGCCAAATTAGTCCTCGAGAGGGAAATCCTTTGCAGCGGACTTACCCCATCATTATAGCAGTGAAGGTTGTGGAGGCCAGTCTCTCCTTGCCACGGGTTGTGGATGTCATATCTCGGTTAAGGCAGGATTTGAGGATCAATTCCTTGTAGGAGAATGGAGTGGAGGCAGTGCAGGGGGTGGAAATGAGCTATCCTTGCATGTGGATGTGGTGGAGCATCCAGTCTCGGACAGAATTGTCAATATTGGTGTGGTGAAGGGTGCTGGAGAGGTCCATGGCCCAGGGGATCCTCAAGGTCGGGAATGGGAGGGACCTAACCAACAGTCTCAATTTGGAAAGGAGACTGAACCATCTGTCAAGGCTTTGCAGGGGAAATCATTTTTGCATGCACCTACAAGCTCTCTCCACGGTCAAAGAAGGCAAGACGGTCGAGGAAGGCCGGAAAAGGATATTGTATTAGGTCCTCTGGACCCAAACACACTCAGTTTAATGTCCTCTTTTCAGATGACTAGGAGTGAGGGGATGAATAAGATGGATTTGGAGGTCAAATTAGGCAAGTTGGATTCTTTGTGTAGGACGAGGGCTATAAAAGAAGGTTCGGGGGTTGAAGTGAAAAAACGATTTGAAGGCCTGTCAACTCAAGATCAGTCATTGTCACAAGAGGATTCGGATTTATGTGATGATAGTTTTAGCCAACTCTCAGTTGACAGCCTGGACCAGTTCCAAGGGAAAGGTCCCCACAGTCCAAGAAGGAAGAAGGGGAAAAAAAGGAAAGCGCGACTCGGGGAAATGCATAGTGGTTTAGTGTAAAAAACCCAAGGGACGTAAAGACTAATCTCACTTGCCGAAACCAATGGAAACCAGGTCGTCCAATAAATGTGGAAGCAAGGAAAGAAAAGGCCTTCAAAATGGGGAAAGTGGGGATCCAAGTAGAGAATCAAGTGTAATAGAGGAAGAGGGTGAGGAGTGTATAAGGCTCATCTGCCACTCTAAGGAAGAGATGTTTGAAAAAGTCCTTCGGCCAAACGCATCAAATGAATAGATTTTAAGGATTTATGAAAGACACTTGCAGACTGAGGCCACATAGGAGCAAGAAGCGTGGATAGACGATCAAGACCGAATCATCATCCGAGGCTTCAACCAAGGAAGAATCAACTTGGAGGAATTCATCCAGATAATGGACATAATGATTTCTCACCTTGAAGCACTTATTTGGGAGGACCCAGACATCTAGGTTAGTACTCTGCACTGGGAATTATACAGAGCATCTGACTCAAATAACCTTAGTCTTGTGTTTCATGATTCTGTGAGCTCTTTCAGCACGTAGTTCTTGTGTGAGAACTTTGGTTTCCCACTTGTCCTTAAAGTGGCTTAATAAAAAATTATGGATGGATGGATGTAAGTACAACATCTTTATAGGAAACATCCTTTACATGACCACTGCATTCCCTCGTACTTAACACTGCATGGGATAACCTGAGGACATGCATAAGAAAAAGGTGAGCTATAAAGCCCAGTAAGGGATTACACATGGAATAACATGAGGAGTACAATACATGTTAGGCAATAGGAATATCAATAGGGCATAAGAGAAACATGAACATAAAGGCATGAAAAAGCATGATAATCATAACATGGAAATGTGGCAACAACACTTAACATGGAATTAGCATAAGCCAAGGCCCATTGCACATAGAGCATGAGTAAATCCCCATTGCACATGAAGAACGAGTAAACCCTCATTGCACTTGAATTATCATGAGTCAACACTCATTTAACATGAAGTATTATGATACTATACATTACCCAATGCATTGGAGCGTTATAAGGGTGCACCCTTCTTAAACATTTCATTTCATGCATATGTGTGCCACATGGATCATAAAACATGGATTCATAAAACATAATCATTTATTCCACGATAAAGGAATGTGGAATTCATAGATAATACTTTATAATCAATAAGTAAATGTGTATAAAGGTGAATACCCTTGATAGAGAAATGATCATGGTATTTACTACACAATGGCATTGGCTTAGAAAATCGGTGCGATTTCGGCAGCATAACGACGTGACATAAGAATTCATAAAAATAGTTGATGAGAGAGAAAGGGGTTACTCATCATATTTATATGTAATGTACAGTAAGTAGGTCATATAGACACATGTCCCAACAATTGAAATGGAATATAGAATCATGATACAAAAGTATTGCTTGAATGTAAATGAGGAGAGAGAAGTTCCTTTCAGAATTTTGGCATAGTAATGGGTGTATGTGGGAGGAATTTAATGAGAGAGAAAGGGGTATCCCATCATTCAAACATAAAGAGGGAAGTATGAGGGAGGTGAGAAACCATACCTCAACATTCATAATTGAAATTAGAAGGGAAAACAACTTAAAGAAAATTAGACAAAAATGAGAAAGGAAGAAAAAACCCTTACTTGGAAGTGCGCGTCCAAAGGCTAGAGAGAGGCTTGTGAGAGGCTTATTGGGAGCTTGGGGCACCCTGGGAGGATTATAGAGAGAGTAAGGCAGATTTTGGAAGAACTACAAAGGCTTTGAGTGAGGAGGAAGTGGGAGCTTGGGTGGGTTTTTATAGGAAAGGTGAGGGAATTCTTTATTATTTAGGTTTGGGTCCCCTTACATTAAATTAATCCAAACCAAAAACCATCCCATGGTTTATGCCCATGGTTTTTGGAAAAGGGAAGAGTAAAACAATATTTTATAAGGATATAGTCCAAACTTCTTAAAACAATATGTTTCTTATGTGGAGGTGAGCCATAATGCCATGGAAGTTAATTTAAAAAGACAAGGTATTTAATAAGTCTTGAGGGGTCCATTAATACTTTGAAAAGTAAGTAAACCAAACCCAAAATCAAATTATTTTAATGTTAAGACATATATTGGCCGAGCATAAAGATTATAGTGTTTTATTACATCACTATTGGGTCATTATGATGTTATAAAACACATTATATATTTAAACGATATTTAATTTTTACCCAAAAATTTGACTGTCTCAGAAAATTATGAAAAATTCACCATTGGATAATTTCGACATCCTGATTCCAGAAATAACAATTATTTTATCTAAATAATTTTATAAATATGTTAATTTTCACTTTTAAAATAAAAACTGACATTTATAAAAAATTCATGGGGTTTGACAGAAATGGATTTCAAACCTTAATAAAAATTACAATTGCATTCATAAAATTATAAGACCATTTATATTTAATAAAAATTAATTTAATAATAATAATAATATTTTATTAAAATATTATTTAATTCAAAAATCCCTTAACTTAATAAAATATTATTCTTAATTAAATAATAACTAAAAACATTATTTGTACTTTGAAAACTATTTACAATGTATCATTAATGACAAGAAAGTATATTCATTATTATATACAAAAAAATAATCTACATGAACATAGTACTATTTATTTGTTACATAACCCCTTAAAATAGCCGCATAAGACCTAAGGATAAGGTGTGCGATGGTGACAGACTCTTGGGGTTGCTCAGATAACATCACTCGAGTGGTAATTTCTATCAACTTCCACTTCTCCCATAGACGGTCCCGTTCGAGCTCGACATGATGAAGCTCAGCTTGGGATTGGTCAAGACCAAAGCCTAAGGATGCCACCTCTTTTCCGAGCTCTGACAAATGGGCTTCGTATAGGGCAATTCTACTGGATGAGGCCATCACATCCTTTGTCTGAGTAAATTTGGATTGGTTAAAGACCTATATTTATACTGATAATGTGATCACTGTTCAATGACTATATTAGCAACGATAAAAAATTATTAACATAAAACCAAATAAGTTGACATTTTATATAATCATAAAGATATATTTAATTAGATCAAGAGGGATTTCCATGAATCAAACTTTGGGTCGTTACAATATTCCCCCCTTAAGAAATTTCACCCTCGAATTTTTTTCCTTTTCCCACACTAAAATAGATGTGGGTAACTCAACTTCATTATATCCTCTGATTCCCAAGTCGCTTCTTCAAACTTGTGGTTTCTCCACAACACCTTGATGAGGGGCATTGTCTTATTTCGTATAACTTTTTCTGTACGATCTAACATCTTCACTGGTTGCTCCTCATAAGAATGACCATCTTCCAATTGTACCAACCCAGAAGAGAGTACATGTGAAGGGTCCGATATGTGCTTCCTTAAGAGGGATACATGAAAGAAATCATGTACTTTGGCTATATTATATGGAAGTTCTAGTCGATAGGCCACAGACCCGACACGATCAAGAATCTCGAAGGGGCCGATGTACCTCGGACTTAACTTCCCCTTCTTTCCAAACCTCATGACCTTCTTCCACGAAGATATGCGTAGAAAAACCATGTCTCCAACTTTAAACTCAAGGTCTCATTGACGATTATCTGCATAACTCTTCTATCTCCTCTGGGATGCCTTGATATGATGCTGAATGGTTTTCACATTCTCCACCATTTCCTTGACCATTTCTGGTCCAAGAATCTTACGTTCACTAACCTCATCCCAACATGCCGGTGTTATGCACCTTTTCCCATATAGGGCTTTATATGGTTCCATTTGGATGCTCGAGTGTAAACTGTCATTATAAGAGAACACAACGAGAGGAAGATGTTGATCCCATCCTCTTTTAAAATCCATTGAGAACGCTCTCAACATATCCTCAAGTGTTTGGATAGTATGCTCTGATTGGAAATCATTTTGAGGATTATAGGCCGTACTGAAGTTCAGTTCAGTATTCAGAGCATGTTGAAGAATCTTCCAAAACATAGAGGTGAATCTTGGATCTCAGTCCGACACAATAGATAGTGGTACTCCATGCAACCATACCACTTCCCTGATATATATCCATGCCAGTTGATCCAATGAGAAATCCTCCCGAATAGCAATTAAGTGTGTAGTCTTTGTAAGATGATCCATAACAACCCGGATTTCATTGTTGCCTTTGGATGTCTTCAGAAGCCTGATGACAAAGTCCATGGTGATGTTCTCCCATTTCCATTCTGGTATGGGCAATGTTTACATCATCGCCTTATACTTCTACCTCTCTTCCTTCACTTGCTGGCACACCAGCCACTCTGATGTATATTCATCGATCTCCTTCTTCATATTATCCAACCAAAAGTTTTCTTGGAGATCTCGATACATCTTTGTGATCCCTTGGTGAATAGAGAAATTTGAACTATGTGCATCATCCAAAAGTTCCTTCTTCAGCTCTGAACATGATGGAACACATAGTATTTTCCCAAAATGCACAATTCCTTCTTCATTAACATTAAACCTTGAGGATTTCCCTTTTTCGATAGCTTACACTTTTTCTTGAATTCCCACATCATCCTTTTGAGAATCCTTTAACCTTTCCTAAAGAGTTTGTTGAGTAATAATTTGTGATAGGATTGATGATGTTCCCTTATCTATGACTGCCATGTCCATATTCATCAAGTCTAAGAATATTGGATCCTTCTCAATTATCATCATTGACAGAATCGCTTGATCCTTTCTACTTAGGGCATCTTCCATCTTGTTTGCTTTCCCAGGGTGGTAATGGATTGAACAATCATAATCCTTGATGATCTCTACCCAACTTCTCTGGCACATATTAAGCTCTTTCTATATGAATATATATTTATGACTTTTGTGGTCAGTATATATCTCACATTTCTCCCAATAGAGATAATAATGCTCGATTTTCAAGGCAAAGATTACCACAACCAACTCCAGATCATGTGTTGGATAGTTTTGCTCATGGATTTTCAACTGCCTTGAGGCATAGGATATCACATTGTCATTCTGCATCAGCACACAACCTAATCCCATCTTCGAAGCATCGCAGAAAACCACAAAAGGTTCCCCACTTGTGGGTAAGGTGATCACGAGCGCAGTGATAAGCCTCATTTTCAACTCCTTGAAGCATTCTTCGCATTCGTCACTCCAAGAAAACTTTACTCCCTTTCGAGTTAGCTTGGTAAGAGGGTTGGAAAATCGTTAGAAATTTCTCACAAATTGTCGATAATATCTAGCTCACCCCAAGAAGCTATGGATATCTGTTATAGATGTTGTCCTCGGGCATCCCTCAATTGCATCTGTTTTGGACGGATCCATAGATATCCAATTTGTTGTGATGATATGGCCCAAGAATGATACCTCATTCAACCAGAACTCACACTTTCTGTACTTTGCATAGAGCTTCTCCTTGCGCAAAGTCTCCATTACAGTTCTTAAATGCTCCTCATGATCCTCCTTGGTTTTGGAGTATATTAGAATATCATCTAAAAGACTACCACAAATTTATCGAGGTAATCTCTAAATACTCTATTCATTATGTCCATGAAGATTGCTGGAGCATTAGTGATTCCAAAAGGCATTACGATGAATTCATAGTGCCCGTATCTTGGGCGAAAAATAGTGTTGGGGATATATTCCTTCTTCACCCTTACTTGATAATGTCCCGAACACAAGTCCACCTTGGAAAAGTATTGTGCTCCACGTAGCTGATTGAACAATTCATCAATTCGTTGGAGAGGATACTTGTTCTTTATCGTGATTTTGTTAAGTTCGCGATAATCGATGCAAATACGCATTGACTCATCCTTCTTCTTGACAAAGAGGACTGCTGTACCCCATGGTGAAGCAGTTGGGCGTATAAACCGTTTATCCAGATTCTCCTGTAGTTATTTCTTCGTCTCTTCAATCTCTAAAACAGACATTCTATATGGATTCATGGATATTGGTAAATCCCTTGGTATAAGTTCAATTGAGAATTAAACATCTCTTCTAGGAGGAATACCAGGGTGTTCCTTGGGAAATACTTCAGCAAATTCCCTCACAATAGACATTTCTTCAAGTATGGTTTCTTCCTTGGACTCAATCATCTGGGCCAGAAACACATGATCGTAGTTCAGTAATATCCATGCTTGAGATGATGGATCTAAAGGAAATTCATCTTCCTCCTTACACTTGTAATGAATCGGGGGTCGATTCGCCATATGGAGTTTGAATTCCCTATCTCGACAATTTATGTTGGCTCTATATAAGGAAAGCCAATCCATGCCAAGAATTGCATCAAATTCCACTAGAGGGAGTATGAAGAGGTTTGTCGGGAAATTAAATCCACAGATTATAACTGGTGAGGACATATATTCATGGGATGCAATGATTTCCCCATTTGCTGTACTCACCAACATCTTCACTTCCATGATTTGTGGTGGTGCTGGGATTGTTCTACAAAACATTCGAGATATAAAATAATGATTAGAACCTGAATCAAAAAGTAAGTTCACTATTCTTGAATGAATAACTAGCATACCTGTCACCACTTCATTTTCGGGGTTCACTTCGGTATAAGTGATGGAAAAATCTCTTCCTTTTTTCCATGGAGGTTGTTGGATGCCTCTGAAAACCCTTGGATTAGGGAACTGATTTGAAAAATGACCCGATTCGTTGCATTTGTAGCATTGAACAACGCGTTGAGGTTCGAATGGAGAGTTCCTCTCCTCTATCACATCCACTGGGTTTTCTTGCCAACATTTAACAGCTAGGTTCCCTTCTCTTCCACACCAGATGCATTTCCTCATCCCCTTAAGGCAATTTCCAGGGTGCTTCTTTCCGCACTTTTGGCAAGGAGGGTGCTGGATATTCTAAGCACTGTTGGATTTATCCATCGGACCACCAGCATTGAATTCCATCTTACACTTCTTATCCCCATGATACCCCTGTGATTATCCGATATCCATTTCGACATTGAGGGCACATCGGACAATTTCCTCACAGCTGTCGAAGTCATGGATTACTAATGCTTTCTGTAGGCTAGGCTTCAACCGACCAAAGAAGTAGTCAACTTTGCATTCTGGGGTAACAAAAAATCCAGAAGCGTATCATTCAAGCATTTTGAAGTTTTCCTCATACGATCCAATAGATTATTCATCTTTTTTTCTTTAGGGAATGTAAGTCCCTTTCCATCCTAAGCCGGAGGGTGCGCAGAAAATATTTATCGAAAAACATATTCCGGAAATCCTTCCATTCCAACGCCTCGATCTCCGCCTCAGGCTTCGTATTTTTGATCAACGTCCACTATTGATCATCTTCACCCTCCATATGATAAGCCTCTAGGAGAACCTTATCTTGTTCAGAACATTGAAGGATGGAGAAGATCTTTTCAATGGAGTTGATTCATTGTTCAGCGATCGTGGGATCGAATGATCCACTAAAAGTAGGAGGCCTTTGTCTCATGAAGCTCTCGATAGTGACTTGTTATTTATTGGGGGGGGGGGTTGAATGTTCCTCATGATCCGTGTTTCTATTCAAAACTTGAGTTAGCTGAGAGAGAATCATGACAAAGTTCGTGATTCCCTCTCCCATTGGATTGGGCATCTCATTAGTACAGCCATGACACTAATCTTCACAACAGTTGTTAGCCCGAGTCCTCCTATTACCGACCATTGGTAGGAATAAAAGGCAAGTTAAGGGTAAAAAATAAAGGGTAATCCAAATAAAAAAGTTGATGAATTATAAATAAACTTTTATTTCCTTAACTCATGAGTCTATAGGCTTGAATCTGGGCTTTTCATGATCTACTTTCTAACATATATTCATAGGGGCATTTTTTTAATTCCGTTAATAAGGGTTCCTACTAAGCCTGTGAATTTATCAAAACATATCCCCCAGGAGTGCCGTAACCAAGAGTGTAGCAAGGCCCATTGTCAGGAACCAGTTCCCGTTCGAGTCTAGCTCAAAGTGGTGTTTTCAGGTTTTACCCCTAGGATACATCTGTGTCAGAGCCACCTCTAACTACTCGTATCCAGACATGGATGTATTTGCTTGATAAACCACGTACTCAGTACTTACCAAAACTTAGGGATGTTTTTATTATACATAGTCTTGTCTCTAAGGCTTTACAAGGATTTTCTAATCCTAATCCCAAAAATAACTAAACCTATCCTCTGATACCAACTATGACAACCCTGCTTTTATTACAAACTTAAACATTATTTATTACATAAAACTTCACTTGATAAAAAAAATAAGATCAAGAGGTTTAGTGTCTTTGGGGCACAAGATCATTACATAAAAACGTAAAACATTATGTACAACATCTTTATTGAAAACATCCTTTAAATGACCACTATATTCCCTCGTACTTAGCATTGCATGGGATAAGCTGAGGACAAGCATAAGAAAAGGGTGAGCTATAAAGCCCAGTAAGGGAGTTCACATGGAATAACATGAGGAGTAATATTCATGTTAGGCAGTAGTAATATCAATAAATCATAAGAGAAACATGAACATAAAGGCATGATAAAGCATGATAATCATAACATAGAAATGTGGCAACAATAGTTAACATGGAATTAGCATGAGCCAAGGCCCATTGCACATAGATCATGAGTAAATCCTCATTGCACATGAAGCACGAGTAAACCCTTGTTACACTTTAATTAGCATTAGTCAAAACTCATTTCACATGATTTATCATGATACTATACTTTACCCAATGCATTGGAGCACTATAAGGGCACACCCTTCTTAAACATTTCATTTCAAGCATAAGTGTGCCACATGGATCATAAAACATGGATTCATAAAACATAATCATTTATTCCATGATAAAGGAATGTGGAATTCATACATAAAACATTAAAGTTAATTAGTAAATGTGCATAAAGTTGAATTCCCTTGATAGAGAAATGGGAATGTTATTCACTACACAATGGCATTGGCTTATAAAATCAGTGCGATTTCGGGAGCGTAACGACGTGACATAAGAATTCATAAAAATGGTTGAGGAGAGATAAAGGGGTTACTCATCATATCTACATGTAATAGATATTAAGGAGGTAATATAGACACATTTCCCAACAATTTAAATGGAATTTAGATACATGATACAAAACTATTTCTTGAATGTAAATGAGGAGAGAGAAGTTCCTTTCTGAATTTCGGAATAGTAATGGATGTATGTGGGAGGCATTTAATGAGAGAGAAATGGATCTACCATCAATCAAAGATAAATAGGGAAGTATGATGGAGGTGTGAAACCATACCCCAACTTTCATAATTGAAATTAAAAGGGAAAAACAACTTAAAGAAAATTGTACAGAAATGAGAAAGGAAGAAAAAACCCTTACTTGGATGTGCGCTTCCAAAGGCTAGAGAGAGGCTTGTGAGAGGCTTCTTGGGAGATTGGGGAACCCTGGGAGGATTATAGAGAGAGTAGGGTAGAGTTTGGACGAACTCCAAAGTCTTTGAGTGAGGAGGAAGTGGGAGATTGGGTGGGTTTTTATAGGAAAGGTGAGGGAATTCTTTATTATTTATGTTTGGGTCCCCTTACATTAAGTTAATCCAAACCAAAAACCATCCCATGGTTTACGCCCATGGTTTTTGGAAAAGGGAAGAGGAAACAAATATTTTATAAGGATATAGTCCGAACTTCTTAAAATAATAGGTTGCTTATGTGGAGGTGAGTCATACTCCCATGGAAATTAATTTAAAAAGACAAGGTGTTTAATAAGTCTTGAGGGGTCCATTAATGCAATGAAAAGTAAGTCAACCAAACCAAAAATCACATTATTTAAATGGTAAGACATATAGTGGCCGAAAATTAAGATTATAGTATTTTATTACATCACCATTGGGTCATTATGATGTCATAAAACACATTATATATTTAAATAGTATTTAATTTTTACACAAAAATTTGACTATTTCAGAAAATTATGAAAAATTCACCGTTGGATAATTTCGACATCCTGATTCCAGAAATAACATTTATTTTATCTAAATAATTTTATAAATATGTTAATTTTCACTTTTAAAATAAAAACCAACATTTATAAAAAATTCACGGGTTTTGACAGAAATTGCTTTGAAACCTTAATAAAAATTACAATTGCATTCCGAAAATTATAAGATCATTTATATTTAATTAAAATTAATTTAATAATAATAATAATATTTTATTAAAATATTATTTAATTCAAAGTCCTTTAATTTAATAAAATATAATTCTTAATTAAATAATAACTAAAAACATTATTTGTACTTTGAAAACTATTTACAGTGTATCAATAATGAAAAGAATGTATATTCATTATTATATATATAAAAATAATGTACATGAACATAGTACTATTTATTTGTTACATAACCCCTTAAAATATCCGCATAAGACCTAAGTGTATGGTGTGCAATGGTGACAGACTCTTGGGGTGGCTCGACTAACATCGCTCGAGTGGTAATTTCTATCAACTTACACATCTCCTGTAGACGACCCCGTTCGAGCTTGACATGATGAATCTCGGCTTGGGATTGGTCAAGAGAGAATCCCAAGGATGGAACCTCTTTTCGAAGCTCCGAAAAATGGGGTTCATATGGGGAAATTCTATTGGATGAGGCCATCGCTTCCTTTGTCTGAGTAAATTTGGATTTGTTAAAGACCTATATTTATACTAATCATGTGATCACTGTTCAACGACTATATTAGCAACGGTCAAGAATTCATAACATAAAACCAAAGAAGTTGTCATTTTATATAAACATAAAGAGATATTTAATTAGATCAAGAGGGATTTACATTAATGAAACTTTGGGTCGTTACACTATGTCTGTCAGTTAGAAGACTATACCCTTAGTATCATGTTTTAGGATCAATAATAAATAAATTCAAAATCAAAATTAATCTGATTAGTCAAGTGGAAAATTAAATGGAATACATATCATTCAACCAAAATCAACTCTCAATGTAGAAATTGTATCTATAAAAAATAAAAAATATGATAAATAAAATAATTTTGGGGTCATATGTTGTCTATCCCAATCAACTCTATCTCCATGATCCACCTATTCGTCCATCCACCACACGGAGTAAAAATATGTTCTATAGGTTACACACACAACCCCATCTGGTCAAAATAATGAATGGTCTGTAAAAATACCAGAAAATATAATCATCAATGAAACAAGTGTAAATATGTTCCCAAGATGGTTAAGAACATCTGACCTCCAAATTTATTTATGAAAAAGGAAAGGATAAACTGCCATATGTGGTTCGATAGGTGGAGTGGAAACCTAAACATTTACTAAAACCTCTTCACTATCTTTTTATTGTAAATGTGTACAACTCAAAGGCCAAGTATCATCAAGTGTTATTAGAATGAAAAAACATATTTTATTTAAAAAAGAAATAAAATATCACATGTGATGATACTTTATATATCAGTGATTATTTTTTTAATTCATAAATTTATATATCAGATGTAATGATATTTTATATATCATAGATAATTTTCAATTTATCATTTAAAATATTAGATGCAATGATATTTTACCTCTCTTAGATAAGTTCCAAATTATCATCTAAAATATCATTTATGATGAAATCTTATCGCTCCAAGGTAATTCATTAAAATTCACGTAAAATATGAAATTCAATGATATTTTATCTCTCATGGATAATTTTAATATTTTTATAACAAATATCACAAGGGATTATATTTTATCACTCTTTAATCATTTTCAAATTGTCATTTCAAATATTACATGTGATGATATTCAATATTTCTAAGATAAATTTAAAATTATCAACTTTAATATCAAATGTGATAATATTTTATCTCACCTAGTTAATTTTAAAATTTACATTTTAGGTCAGCATATGCATTAAAAATTATTCTTTGTAATTCATTAAAATTATCTATTTAAAAATGAGTTATTGATAATTCATGTAATTTTAGTTCAACAATTCATTTCAATTATCCTAGAACATTTCTTTCAAAAAGATTTAGCTGATAATTTATATAAATTAATCCATAGATAAAATAGTGTTATTATCATTGGTTATTTCATTGCATTTTAAATCTCTAAGAACATCACGTAATTACAAGTTTGATAATTTAAATAAATTATCCCTGATAATTAGGTGGAATTTATATAAATCAATTGTTATATTTTTTGAACCATCATTTTTTCTGGAAAAATATAAAATGTTAGAAATGAGTAAAATAAAAATATAAAAGATGAGAATAACCAATGCACACACCTAGAAGAGGGATCAATGATGACATCACATCAAAGGAATCAAAATCTGAAAAAAAAAATCTTTTCCAATCATGTACATGGTAGATCTAGAGTTTTCTAATCTCATCGAGTTAAATAAAAATTTAACGAAATAAACAAATCAGTTATTTTAAAATCCAACATTATTAATCATTAAAAAAACAAAAAAAAAACATATCCAATAAATATTTTCAATTGAAATATTTATGGTAGAGGGTTTAATTTCACCAAATTTTGGCATTTTAATATTTATTGTGTCAAACTGAGTGAAAAAAAATTATTTTAAAACTTTTGTGCATTAAAGCAGAGGACCATCACTTTTTTGGGAGAGGGTACAAATAATAACAGGGAAATTTAATAAATTACCCAATAATAATTATTACTATTAATATTAAATAACTAAATCTATGTGTGACCTAACCAAATTCTTAACAAACATAACAGTTATTCCATGCCTATGATAAACCCTAGATCCTAGACCTAATTATGGCCTTATAGTTTTCATATGATTCACCATTTGGGAGAGTTGATATTATTTTAAAAACAATATATAATAAAAATATAAAATAAGTTATCCCAACATTTGATCTTAACAAACAACATATGTGAACATATGTTTTGACCACAAAGGATAAACATGCATCTAAAACATAATGGTTGTCTTAGATTTCTTATACAATTATCCATTTGTGGGATATTATATTATTTAAAAAATAATAATATATATATTAAGTAAATTATCCGCACATGAGATTTTACCAAACTCATGACACACATAACTGTTGTACCCATTCTAGGGTAAACCCCACATCTGAAACTTAATGATGGTCTTATATTTATCATATGACACACCACCTAGGAGATATTATATTATTCTAGATAAATAATGCATTCACAATATATTATTTTTAATAATTTTATTTTGTCTTCGGTGAGGTTCTAGAGGAATCAAAACCACACAGTAACTTAGTATATAGAAATTATATAACATTAATAGAATAATAAATACATTATTCAAACAAAAAACTAAATACCTTATCAATATAGTTCATTTTGATACATTGAAAAATAAACAGTGTCACATGAGAGAGCTATATTATCTCCCACTAGGCTCTCCAAGACTATCTCCCCTCTATGAAATGATACAAAAAGAAATATATATTTGTAAACACATGATATATAAACAATAAGGGGTGAGCTTATATGATAAGTAAGGTTAAATAATGGATACATGTAATCATATGCTAAGGGAAAAGGGTATGATAATCAAATCATAATATTTGAAGATCACTACCTGTATATCCAAGTTTATAAAGATAAATCATGGAATAAATCAAGGAAGTTAAAAATAGGTTATTCATAATGAAATATTTAAAATAATCCATGAAATAATAACAAATAAATAGACATGGTGTTTTGGAAAACACATAATCACATAAAATGATTTCCATAGCAGTTAAGGATTTGCTTCCAAGTCCAACTTTGTATCATGTCTTCACTCACTATAACATATTAGTAGTTATGTTTCACTAGAATTTTCATACTAATAGTATGAGTTAACTCAAAATTCTATATTGGTATTAATGGGTAACTCCCATGACCATCTTAGTATCATTATTTAACTCTTTATACCATCCTGGTAGTCCTGGTTCACTCTCATGGCCATCTTAGTAGTCAAATCTCACCCCCAAGACCATATTTGTTTAACTCTTGAGATATAAATCATTACCTATAGAATTTGAGTGAGATATAGGTCCCAAACATCTCATATTTCAATCATACATACATGTTCCCAAAAAAATAATAAACAATCATTTCAATCCCATGAAATGAATTGGGTATCCATAAAATTTAATAATATCATGAAATTTCGATGGAGATA
Source organism: Viscum album (assembly GCA_963277665.1). NCBI lineage: Eukaryota > Viridiplantae > Streptophyta > Magnoliopsida > Santalales > Viscaceae > Viscum > Viscum album. The sequence continues at coordinate 1,259,564,990 of OY728128.1, forward strand.
TAGGTTTCATAATAATTTCATAAAAATAATAACCTATTAGAAGAGTAGGGTATCAAATGATTATAACCTATGAATGAGAAACATGTTTCATAAATATCATTCCATGAAAATATAGACTATTACAATAAATAATATGACTGGAATTGTTGGTTCTTTCCATAGGCTAGTATGAGTAACATCAAAGGATGTCATGTTAGATGAAAATAATATTGAAAAATCAATCAAAAATAATTTTAGGAAAATATCATTTCTTAATTGAAAAATATTTTTTTAAAAATAAAAAGTTTTATATTCATTTTTTTTGAAAATACATTGAAAAAATAGAAATATGGCTCGAAATCATGTTAAAAACTTTTTCCCCTGAAAAAATAAAAATTAAGATTGAAAATATTTTTGAGAACTCTTTTCAATGAAAGCATATAAAATATAAATCAAAATAATCCAAAAATAATATTATTTGAAAAACCATTGAAAAATTTTAATGAAATATTAAAAAGAATGTTTAAACCATTTCATTGAAAATAACATCGAAAACATAAAAAAAAAATCATAGAAACATTTTGAAAACCATTTATTTGAAACTAAAATTAAAATAATATAAAAAAATATTTAAATTAAATAAAATTTTTTAAAATTAATTTTTCTTAAAAAATTATGTTAAATTATCATTTAAATGAAGAATTTTTTTAAAACATTGTTTTTGTGATAAAACATATCGCCATCTGAAAAGAGAAATACAGTCCATTCTTAAAAAAATAGTTTCATTAATTATCTTAAGTATAAATTAGTGGGAGATAGTATTTTTATGTGGATATATATTTAAAATATATAGTATAATTAAATTCATTGATTTTCATGAGATATGCATCATAACATTTCATCAATAGAAGTACAATCATAAATAATATTGATAATCTGAGAGGTTGTTTCACCAAAATCACACAAAATGGTAACTTGGTATCATACTCCCAATTTAAGTAAATGAAATGAAATTAATATTAAAATATCATGAAAATAAAATTTTTCATGATATATCATGTAATATGGATATATATACTCCTCAAAAAAATTTAGTGAATAAAAAAGATAATCCTCAAAGAAAGTAAAATTGAGACAAGACTATCTTACCGATTTGATAATGTTTGAAACAAAAAACCATTGAATAAATATAATATAAATGATATTTAAATATCCATAAATTTAGAAATATTAATATTATAATACATTCATGTTATGTATATAAACAACAGAATACTAAATAGTGGTAATCACAGATTTGTAACTCATAGATATAAAAAGTGAGATGAGATTCCTTAGGCTCGTGTCTCAAATCTTGTCGTACATGATCAATCCTCTTGTTGAATATATATAAGTTCATTATAAATATAAAATAGTCCCAAATTATTATATATAATAGAATTTATGATTTGATTATTACTTTATGTTACCCGCTTTTTATCTATTCTATGTTATGTTTCCACTTTGAGTAATATTCAATTTTTTCATGTCATGCATATTAATTTGTTATATATTTAGTCCTTATTCATTTATCTTAATTAAAATTATTTAAAAATTTATATAAATATCATTTATATTCAGTATATTCTTATGCGAATAATCCATAGAATATATAAGCATGAAATTGAAAACATCGTTCGTTGAAATGGTATGTCGTACGTAAGCATGAACATGGTTTCTATTTTAATTTTTCAGTTGAAAGAATATATGAAAACGAAATACATGAATATATGAATATAATATTTTTAAATTACCATTATAATTTTATATATATCATATAATTTCACTAAACACATCATTAATACATTCCATGTCGTGTGTTGATAAATCATGTCGCTTGGAGGGGGTGGTATTCCACACTTCCTCTTGCAGAATTATTATATTTACAAAAAATGGAATGCATAAAGATATTTTTTGTATAATAATTAAATAAAATTAAATAAATTATAAATATAACATATTATATATATAAACTTATTATCTATCATAATTTCAACCATGAGAGGGGGTAAAGAAAAAACGAACAATCCTCACTTCGTGAAACGACAGATCGCTGCACACAAAAATTATATATTTGATACCTTTTAGATGGATGTGTGTGTATGTGTAAGTAAAAAACTTATCATAAAAAAATATATTTATAATATTTATAATTTTTTTATATTATCATGGAATTAGTAGAGTTGTGGGGACGGATAATGAAAATAAGATAAAGGAGCTTGAGGAATAATGTTACCACTTCTTTGAGTATCTCCTTTTGGTTTTCGCCAAAGGGATTCCATGGATATATTTCTTCCAAATTTATGATTAACATTGTAAATTAGGTATCTAGAGAAGTGTATTGGTTATATTTTTTCCAAACCTATGTCGTATGAGCGGTTTGAAAAAGGGGAAGATTGATTTCCATTTTATAGAGGAGGATGAGTGGAACTCTTGTAAATACCAAAAGAAATTCATTAATTGGTGGTATAAGTTTCCTAATGTGCCAAAAAAATAGAAAAATAATTTATTAATTTTTTTTGAAGGCCTATAAAAACCTCCTCCAAAAAATATGTCCATTATAAAAATTAGGTCCATTAACTTCTATGTTTTCCCAATTTTATCATTTTAGTTATTATTAAAGAGACTAATTTTCTATCCTACATAGTTTAACCATTAGGGTTATATTAAAGTTATATGTTTTTAAAAACATATATAGAAACATAATTATATATATGATAAATATTTTAAAAATTATAAATATCATGTCTTTAAAAAATTAATTTTTAAAACATGCACACATGACACGAAAAAACACGACTTAAGTTCGGACTATGCTAAAAATGTCTCTCCAATCTATGATTCAATATGTTAATTATAAAAGATAAGTTGGAAAATTAATAGAACATATTTAATAGAAATTAATACTTAAAAATAACTTGATATGATATATAATTTTTAAAATTATGAATCATTTAGTAAAATGTAATTTATTATAAAATAACATTAGTGTTAATTTGGTTGTTATTTATTTAATTTTAATTTTAAAATTCAAAACAATATTTGAATTAAAATATATTATGGTAATATATATATAAAATTATATATCCATCTTAACAAATAATTAGTGGAAAAAATTCAATCAATTTACATAACTTTTAGTATTTATAGTATAATTTATTTTAGTTAATTAGTAATTATCTAATCACTATGTTGGTGATTCTTAAGAATTTTATGTAAATTAATCATCTATAAAAACTGATTATAAATTATTATGAATAAAATAATTCATTTATATTTTAAAGATTATATATTACCAAAATTTTATCCTTTTGTATATATCTCAATGTTTTATAAATGTTAAAGGCAATGAATGTTCCCTTTTTTACCTTTTTCTTTTCCAGTAATTTTATATAATGAAATTGAACTTAAAAATATCAAAGTAACCCATAAAATATAATAAAAGAGGGGTTATGGTCTAATTATTCTAATCCAATTTCCTTTTGACAGGTTTCTGGGTCATTTCGGTCCTTGATATTATGTTTTAGTTCATTGATAAGCATAATTTTACCTTAATCCCCATAATTAATTTTAATCATTTCACAAATATTTTGTTCATAAATTTATTTAATATTATTAGTAAACAAATATTATACTAATTACAACTGTATATGACCGATTTTCTAAATTTTATCAATTAATTGGGAAAACTAAGATTAACACTAATCCTGAAGACGTGGTTAGAAATAAGGGTTTTAAAGTAAAAATGATCAAAAGTTAAATAAGTGATTATATCTAATTTCAACATACAGAAGTGATCCAATGAACTAAATTGGATTAATATATTTGTAGTTGATCTATTTTTCCTTTAGAAAATAATTTAAAATTTAAATTTACATTAATAATGATTAAAGTGAAGAGGTGTTTTTTCACTAAAATACAATATTTTCCACTATTTTTGAATAAATAATGTTTCTAAAAAAACCCAACAAATAACCCTAAAATAATTTAGAAATTATTATTTTAAAAATATCTTATTTTCAACAATAAAATTCCTAAAATAATCAAAATTTAGCTCAAAAAATTGTGTTCCAATAAAAGGTGGTAAAACCGAGTATTTCATGTACAACAAGATAACTAAATGTTGCATGTACCACTATCTAATATATGTATTGTGTGTATCCCATGAAAAAAATGGTGTTGTGTATAACTCAATTCAAACTAAATTTAGCATTTCATGAAAAATAAAAAACATATTAAAAGGAATAATTTTATTCAAATTGTTTTTCACAAAATCTCATGGTGTTACATTGTATCGACCCTAAAATGAATTTCAACATTAAAATTCTTCTTATTTATCATTGTTTTAATAATTTTTTGTTAATTTAATTAAAACCCACATCATAAAAATGAACACTAAATATTACTTTTAAAATTGAATTTGGAACCATAACAGTTACACAAAGTAACACATAGCTGGGTATCCACGTAGGAGAAGATAAGTAGAATGTGAAAACTAAGATATAGAAGAGAAAAATAACTATCAAATACTGTAGTAGAGTGATATAGAACATGGTTAAGGATGATTTGAAAATAAAAAATCTATAAATCTGTGATTATCTAAGGGAATATTTGATTCATCGGAGACAATGGTACTCAGATAACTTTTTCAGTTTCAAGATCTTTTCCCTAGAGTTGAATAATGTTTATGACAATTTATAATTACTTGATTTAATTTCCTTTCATAAGAAAAGTATCCCATTTTACCGTGTCAGTACCTATTTCCACATCACATATTTCATTAAAAAGGAATGTAAAATTTTCATTCTTAAAGAAAAAATAGATCATGAGATCCATGCTAAGTCATCATCCCATATCTCTTTAGTTAACATATACCAAAAAATGTTAGATGAAGTTAACCAATATGTGTAAATAAGTTTTCAGTGAATAATAAATTAATCCCACTAACTTTATCAGAAGTTTAAAAAAAATTCCTTTAAATGGTTAAACATATAACCCTATGAAATATGAAAACTATATTTACATTGATCTCTTATATATCATAAATTAACTATTATTTGTGACATTCTAAACATGAGAATACCTTCATCACATATTTTCTTGAAATTAGGTAATTTCCGAAATTAACATTAATCCTCATTAAAAAGGTGCATGTTCTCTTATACAAAAGACTATTAAATCTATTATTTATACCCAAAATTAATGCAAACGTCATCAATGACAGAAAAAACATCATTTTATTATATGTATAATATTATATAGTGTAATAAGTACAATCTAACTCACTTATTCATATACCACATATCATTATCAAAAAAAATATATCTTAACATAAAGAAACATGTAAACGGTTATCTTACCTTATTCAAAATATCACAATGTTTTTACATATTATTTCTAATCCATCAGAAACTTTCAAAATAATATTTTGAATCCTCAGTGGATAACATACACTATATAATCCTTGTATAATTAACCATTCATATAAAATTACTGTTTAATCCTAATACATAACAATATAAATTATTCCACTTCATCCATAATGAATAATAATGATACCTCATCCTATTAATTAATACCTATTTCCTTTCACATTTCATCTTATTATCATCCTCCTCAAAAACATAACCATTAATCATACCACCTTATTGATTCCTTCAAGAGATTTTCGCTAGGGACAATGATTTTCATAATGAATATTAATTCCATAATTAAAACATTTAATATTCGATGATGTCTTAGGGATCCAAAGATTCCCATCAACTTCATTGACTGAACTCTTCATTTTTACTCTATAATAACTAACTTTATGTCCTAATATTCCATTGTCAAAACACTTTCTTTGTCCTCTACAAAATTAACTTTTGTGTTTGTTTCAACATACATGAAAAAAACGAAACTCAACCTTCTTTCTTATATGGTCTCTATTACCTGAAATCTCAGTGAACTCCTTCTTTATCTTCCTTGGTGAGTCTTATAATTGGGTAAGGTAAAATTTTTTAATCATGTTCCATGAAAACTAACTAAGAATGAAAATAACATCGTTCTTACCTGTGATCATACAAAATAAGTTATCATTATAAATTTTTAATTAAATTCAACATTAACACTGTTTCTTATGGTTCTCACTATTTCCTAAAACTTGATGTCATAGTGTGAGAAACACATATAATAATGGAAGAACAAGTATTAAAGAAAAATAATTACTTATAGGATGTATAAATTATGACTCTTTCATTAAACAATGAAACCTCGAGTTTATCAAATTTTTTCCATATACAACTTATATTTAAATACTTCATGATGTTCATATTGAGTTTGTGAATTCCAAAAGCATATCTCTTGGGAGTTCCAAACTATGTGTGATGAAAGGACTATTGTCAGGTACTAGGTTATGTTGAGTTAGGCTTAACACACCTTGTTAGAGTTGTTACTCATATGTACATATATGCCAGAGCAACATCCACTTGTAGTATCCGAACATGGATTTGTTTTCATGAAACCCCTCGCTCTATGCTTTACTAAAATCTCAATAATTTTTATGAAACACTAAACCATACTTATACATATCCTTATACACATCCCAGATGTGTCTTTATAAATATATCTCAGGATCTCATGAATTTGTTTTCCATTAAAGGTTCAAAAGGATGACTAATCCTTCACTCTAAATCCAATAATAATGACCCAGTATTAAAAACATAAACAATGGTACATGACTAAGATACATTATCTCCCACTAAGTTCTCTATGACAAGAAACCCTCATAGACATATCATAGAATAAATATATATTCACAACATTGGGAAAAAACAAAACATTTCTGAACTTAGATACTAAAAAATATTAAGTAAGAGAGACATGTAATAATAATGATGAGCATAGGAGTATGTGAATGTGACCATAACATTAGAAGATCACACTATGAAAATCCATGATTATAAAAAAGAATAATTGAATAAATATTGTATCTTCATACTAAATGAATCATAATGAAATAAATAACATAATACCAAAAATCATAATATAGGAACAAGTCATAGTGTTGTTGTAGACCAACAATCACCCAAAATGATTTACATAATTGTCAAGAATTTTATTACAAAGCAATCTTAGTAGCATGTATTCACACCCCAAACAATATTGATAGTTATGGTTCCCTTAAATGACAATATTATTATCATGAGATCACTCCTCATACCATATTGGTAGTCATGGTTAACTAACATGGCCATCTTAATAGCATTTGTTCACTCGTAATACCATCTTGTTAATCATTGTTCACTCCCATGGATATCTTAGTAGTCAAGGATCACTCCCAAGACCAAAAAGACTATCTCATGAGATATAAACCATTAACCAATTAATTGGAAGAGATATAGGTCTCTCCTGTCTCCTAATCAAATCATACATATATGTTCTACAAAATCATAATAAATCGCAACATAACACATGAAATGAAATTGGTATCATAAACCTATAATCTTATCATTACCTATAGAAAGACATATATGTTTCAAAATAATTTCATCATTGTCATAAACCATGAAAAGAAGTGGGATTCAAAAGAATATAACCCTTATAAGGGAAAAATGTTTTTTAATAAACATTCCATCAAAACATAAACCAATAAGAGAATGAATATAAATAGAAACATAGGTTCATTCCTCAGAATGTCACGAGTATCATTAACAGTTGTCATTTTAATAGACAACAATTTTAAAATATCATTCAATTTTTTTTGGAAAATATAATCCATTCTTTTGAAAATATCTTTTAAAAAATAAAACAATTCCAAAATAATTTCCTTTTATATTTTTTCAAAACATAGAAATAATAATTAAAATCATATTTAAAAAACTTTTCTTGAAAAACATTAAAATATGCCTGCATTTTTGAAAACTATTTTCCATGAAAACATATAAAATATGCTTAAAAAATATATAAACCTTTTTATTTTAGAAAAAACTGAATAATACTAAATAAATCATGAAAAAATATTGAGTTTTTTTTAATTAAAAAAACTTTGAATAGTTAAAAGGGAAGCATGAAAATGATTTGAAATCTATGTATTTGAATATAAATTTGTAAACTTATAAAGCAAGATATGAATGACATAAAATTCATCAAAATTATTTTTCTAATTATAAATAATCATTAACGATCATTTGAAAATTTTTTAAAAATATTAAAATGGTTTCAAAAACATTCTTTATGAAATAAAATAAATTTCCGACTGATGAGAGAAATATTATTATATTTTTTTTAAAAACATTTACCTAATTATATTATATACCAATGAGTGGGGAAATTCTATTATTAAATGGATATATCTTGAATATATATAGGATAGTTAATATCATGGGTTTTCATGAGATATCAAATATAAGATTTCATCAAAATAAGAATAATCATAGACAATACCAATAAACAGTGAAATTTAATCACAAAAATCGGACCACATGGTAACTTGTGATCATACTCTACATGTAAGTAGATGAAATAAAAATAATCTTCAAATATAATTAAAATAGTTATATTCATGATATAACTTGTAATATGTAATTATATAATCTTCTAAAAATAATTTAGGTGCATAGTAAGACATGACTCTCAAAGAAGGAAAAATGAGGCAAAACTATCTTACCGATATAGTAACTTATGAAAGAAAAATAACATGAAATAAGTATCATTAAATGGATATGTAAATACCAATAATTTGATAATATTAATCATATAATACATTTATGGATAGTACATACAACACAAAAAATTAAAGTGTGTTGAAAATGGAATGTATAAAATAGATATAAAAAGTGAGATAGAATTCCCTTACCGTGAGTCTTGACTCTCATCGTACTCATAAATTTTTTCTGTATAATTAATTAAAGTTTTTTATAAATATAACACCAAAACAAAATAATTTACATTACACCATATGGTTTTATTTTGACTTTATATTGCCTTCATGTTTAAAATTTTATGTTATGGTTTCATTTAAGGTAATATCCACTTTGTTCTCCGCATATGTATTAATTTATTATATCATTGGTCCTTATAAATATATAATGAAAAAAATGATGAAAATATATTTTATATTCAGTATATTATTATTATTATAATCTATTGAATATATATGTATGAAATGGAATACACATCTCATGGAGAGAGTGGGTCATATATAGGCATGAACTATGTTTCCATTTTGATTATCATATTGAAAAAAATAAAAAACATGAAATATATGTATATATGTTTATAATATCATTAATGTTTCCTTATCATGTTATATATATCATATAATTTCATTAAACCCATCCTTAATACATTTCATGTAGTGTGTGGATGAATCACTTCGCTTCGAGGGGGTAGTAGTCCACAATTCCTCAATCAAAATTATCATATTTGCACAAAATGAAAAGTATAATGATACGTGTTGTAAAATAATTAAAATATCTTAAATACAAGAAAAATAAAATATTTATTATATATAAATGTATTTTATATGATCGTTCCTACGATGAGTGGTGATAAATGGAAAAGAAAAACAATAATCATCTCGTAAGGTGGTAGTTCGCCAAACACATAAACAAGATGTTCATTACCAAATGGATGGAAGTGCATGTCTTTGTAGGTCTAAACCAAAATTTAAAAATATAATTATATTTAGGTGAACTTTTTTTGTATAATCTTGAAATGTGTAGAGTTTATGGGGTGGATATTGAAAATAATATATAGGAGCCCGAGGATAGATGTGACCTCTTCTTCCAGAAATTAATTTGGTTAGCACCAAAGGGCTTCCATTGAATGATTTTTTTCCAAATTAAAGATTTATTTTGTATGTGAGGAATGTGGGGAAGTGTAATGGTTATATAATTCCAAAAACTATGTTTTTTGGGAGGTGTGAAGTTTGGGGAGATTACTTTCTATTTTATAGCGAAGGATGCATGACACTCTTACAAATACATAAATATATTCATTAATGGGAGGTATAAAATACTAATTGTTACAATATAAATGGATACATAATATATTAAATTAGTATATAGGTTAAAAATACCACCCCCACTCAAAGATAGGTTCATTTTAATAAATAGGTTTTTTAACATCCATGTTTCCCAAATTTTATCATTTTTGTCTTTATTTAAAACACTATTCATATAAACTATGTTTTTTACCAGAAAGACTAGATTAAAGTGATATTTTTTAGAATATATATATACACTAAATAAAAAATGATATATATTTTACCAAAATATAATTATCTTGTTTTTTTGAAATTACCTTTTAAAATAAGAACATTTGTTGTGCAAAAACACTCCTTAAACCATGGCTAAGCATTTTTTTTACAATTTATTAGTCAATATGATAATTAATGAAGGTAAATTGGACCCTTAAAAACCCATATTTAGTATTTATTAAAATTATAAATAACTTGGAAGCATATATGACTTTAATTAATTTAGAAACATTTAATAAAATATCATTTATTATAAAAAACATTATTGTCAGTTTTGACATTCTTTATTTAATTTTAATTTAAAAATATGAAAAGTATTGGAATTAAAATATATTATGTCCACAGTTGTGTAACATGATATATTCATGTAAAAACCTAATTATAGTAAAATATTAATTCAATTTACATCACCTTTAATATTTACAATATCATTTATTTTAGTTATTTATTAACTAAATAATCACTGTGTTGGCATTTCTCAATTATGAGGGTCCTTTTTCTCACTTAACCTTTTATATTGAGCACATCCATTTAATAATATCACAATAACTCATAAAATTATAACCAAGATAGGATATGTTCAAATTAATTTCAACCAATATATTTTTTACATGTTTTCATGTAATTTTGGTCATTAATATTAAGTTTTAGTCCTTTCTTATGGTTAATATTATCTTAATCACTATAATTAATTTTTATATTTTTCACTAATTTTATTGAGTAAAAAAATATTTTTATATTATTAAACTAAAACATTTCTACATATTAAAACCATGGAATTACATTTTTCAAAATTCAAATAATAAAAGTGGGAATATTATGTTTAACCATAATCCCGCAGGCATGGAATGAAGGAGGGGTTTTAAAGTAAAAATATTCACAAGTTCCAAAGTGTTTATATATAATATCAATATGAAAAAACATTTGATGGCCTAACTTTTTTTAATATGTAAAATTGATCTATTTAGTCTTTATAAAGCAATTATAAAATAATATAATAGTAATAATAATTTAAGTGAAGAGGTTGTTTTTAAAAAAAATAGTATTTTTTACTCTTCATCAAAAAATGTTTTTTCCTAAAAAAATCCAAAAAAATCACCCTAAAATAATATTCACATTATGAATTAATTTTTTTTATATTAAAAATAAAATTTATAAAATTTTATAAATTTAGTTTAAAAAAAGAGGTGTTCCATTAAAATGTGGTAAAAATCAGTCTTATGTGCACCACATGCTAACATAGTGTTGTGTGTACAACTAGCTAATCTTTGTGTTGCATGGAGAAAAATATTGAAATGGTGTCGGGAATAACTAATGACTAAATAAATTTTGTTTTTCATGATAATAAATGAAAATATCAAATATATTATATTAATTTGAAAAAAATTCACAAAATCATTGGGTGTTACAACCTAAATATGAACATATTCTATTTAATGTTTCAAAATGTTAGATGAGATTTTAACCTTATAAAATGATTTTAAAACATTATCTGATTTACATTAAAAAATTTCATTTTCACATAAAAATACATATAAATTATTAAGAAAGAGGGGTTTTATTAACAGTTAAAATGAATTTATTACTATTTATCCCTCTATCGACTTCTATTTGATGAGAAGTATCTCACACAGTCATGATTGAACAAATTATAACACAAAGAGTGAATATAATATTCAATCTCCCATTCCTCCTCCTAGATAAATCTAGGCATCCACTGAATCTAGACTAGTGGTATCATCTTCAATATTAACACATTATTGCCTCAATCTATGGTCTACAACAGACCCTCCACATAAGATGCATTAATATCTAGCTCAACATAGTCATAATAAATAAGATATAAAGATTCAATTTTTTATCAATGATGTTTTAAACATGGAACACATCTTGGATACATTGATAATGATAATGGAGGTCTAGATGTTACACCACTAACCCAATCTGCTCAGTGATATCAATGTGTACAACAAAGCATGGTTCATGAATTCCCTTCTTCCCTAGACATATATACCCTAGCTTAAGAGTCACCCACATGAAATCAAGATCTTCCCGAGGAAAATCCAAAGGTCTCCTCATTTGGTCTACATAATATATTTTTCTACTCTGAGTGGTGATCAACCACTTCTACATCAACTACACTTTCTATGATGTCTCATAAATCATAATGGGGAAAATAACCACTGCCACACCCACCTCATGAAAATAGAGTGATGAGAAACCCAACTTCATATAAAGATCCTAAAAAAATTTCTTATAAAGAAAATCTGGATTACATTTATTTTATTCAAAATCAATCAATTCTAGGTGATAATCCCATTCTTGACTGAAGTCTATCATGAAAGCTTGAAGCATATCTTTCAATATTATTATATCCAACACAGGCTGTTTATCTTTCTTTTGAAGTCATAATACACTCAGTCTTAGGTGATTACCTAGGGATTTATACAATCCAATAAAAAAGTATAAAGCAAAGCATGGACATGTATCTAAAATAATTCTAAAAGAAACTCCATGAATGTTTACAATCTAATAAACATTGATATTTCCTAACTTCTCCACTAAATGAGTCTCTCTGATTGTCAAAATTTGGGAAGACTCTGTTGGCCGATCAATAGTCACCATGACTACATCATGATTTTTTGTGGTCTTGGGTAACCCCATCACAAATTCCACCACGATTTACTCCCTCATCCATATAGGTATCCGAAGTAGTAGTGAAAACCAACTAAGACTCTTGTTCTCACCCATTACCCACAAATAGGTAAGGCATGAGGAGGTAAAAAAAATGACTATATTAATAATTGATATAGTGACCAATGCATTTCATACATGGTTATTAGATAAATTTAGATGAATATTAAATAAATTATGCAGATAAATTTTGGTGAACTATAGTAGTTTATCATTTTTGGAAATGTGGAAGACAATCTTCTTTATTCGGTGACATATATTCAATGTGTCCCATAATGATCTTCCACCTCTATTACTCATCACAAGAATACACTAAATAAACATTTCTTTATTACATGGTGAAAGGAAACATCGTAAATGTTGTGAGGGGATTCTCAGTAATGGTAAATAAGGGATATACCTAAGAATAACATGATAATGGGGGTATGAGAACATTATCAAGAAATTTGAGAACCATACCATGCCGATAAAAGTTAAAAATGCTGAGTCATGGAATAAATATTGGTAGTTCATAAGACATGAAACATATATAAATCAAATAACATAATCCATGAGAACATGAAATTAGTATAATACATAGAATTTGGGGCATAAAAATAAGAGCAAAAAAATCATAACCATATTATTCAAGAATAACTTATAAGGCTATTATAGTAGAAAATTCCCTTACCAAATCATCTTCACTCCCTATTCTAGACCATTTACACTAATCTAGGTACACTCCCCATTGTTTCCGTGTCTTAATGAACATGGTTCAATCTACATTCCAAACCTTTCGTTATGAAATATGTTTACTCCTCGTTACAACCATGTCTTACTGATGTAACTTCCCTCTTCTGGAATCCACCCAAAGGTGCCCCATACCCAGTTTATCACATAGCCTCAAATTCATTTTCCAGAAATCCAGAGGCTGATGACTAGTAGCGAGGGACATGGGTGTGATAGTGGGAAACTATGCCCTTATTGGCAGAGTAACACAGTGGAAGAGAAACAAATATACCATAGTAGAAGCAGAAAATATCCAAAAACTGTAAATAGCAGAAGACTAAAATAATAAAAACCGCAGCACACATATATATGAAATGATGCATGATAAATATGTCTAAGAAAGAATCCAAACAATACACAATGCTAGAAATTCAATAGTGCTAAACCAAAGTACAAAATAAAGGTAAACAGATAATCTATTCAGCATCGAAATCCATAGCTTGGTCCCATGCTCTCCATCTCAACAACATGTCAAGTACCTGAAGTAGAAGGGAAATTTCCCTTGTATACACCTGCAACAATATAATATATTTGGGACCTAAAGCTTGGCCCAAATAGGGTGTGAGACTAAATCCCAGTAGGAAACCACCCAAGGATCTGTGCCTAATAGTCAATGAGTGTATGGAAGGTAAAAGTACAGAAAGCAGTAACAAGGAAGAACTAAGCAGTAAACAATCCACAGTTCAAGAATTCAAAACACCACACAGCATGCAACAGAAAAATAGATAACACAACAGGTAACCCTCTAGTAAGTACCCACATCCTATCTCCTCCGGTTCTACCTATCAAGTACAAGCAAACCTCTGGGCATCACACATAGGCTCAACCCATTGGTTCAACTAAAGTATAGACTCTATAGGGATGCACTCACCGTCAATTCCCCCCTATAGTCTCGTATCGTACTAAAAGTGCTCTAGGGAAGCACTCAACATCAATTCCCCCTATGGCATATGTTGAAGAACTACAGACACTCCAGGAAGCACATAATGTCAATTCCCCCTTTGGACTCGCATCATATAATTACAAATACACTTTGAAGAATCCCTCAATGTCAATTCTCCCTATGGTCATTACACCAAGTTCTCATGACCACGTGTATGTCTAGTAATAGTAGTAGTATGTAACGACCAAATTAAACCCCAGGAACTACATTGGTAGCATTCTACATCATAATAGCATATTAGAGCACATACACTCTAGCCTATAATACTAGGCATGGAAAAGGAAATAGCAATCAAACAGGAAAACTAGACCCCAAAAGTCATATACAGGCAAAACGTGCATGGGAAATACATCCAAAGCATAGAAAAATTCCCTATTCACAAAAATATCCTCTACTCAGGCGTACAAGAAAAGCATGCACACAGTGGGGCTAAAACGGTAAATGCGAAATACCCCGTTCAAGGGTATTGGGAAACTTTGCACATAAAACTCAAATACTTTCTATAGAAAGTCGCAAACCACCTACCTCGAGTTTAGGAGATCAATATACTTGATGCATGAAGCTTGAATCTCCTTAGAAATTTTTATATCTACAAAAATGAATAAATCGTTCAACCTACTCTAACTTGTAAAAGAGGAGTAATTGAAAAATGATGCTCTAGAAGAAGAGAGAACTCACCGAAGAGATTCCAAATTAACCAAACGAGTTCAATTCGGAAGATGTACGTAGGCTCCGGGGTTCGTCAATGGTCCACAGTCATGCAGGTTCTCTTAGATGAAGAAAGCCTATAACAGGATAGTTTTGTCCATCAGACGTGACCCCTGTGCATTTAATGAAAAAAACAAAATACATGGCGTGTAATTTTTGAGTGCACTTCATGTACTCTCCTTTTCCATACTCTGCTTTAGGCAACCATCAACATCACCCCACATGACCGTGTGTGTGGACATGACATGGCCAGCACACGACCTTTTGTAGAAACGTAGTACACGACATTTACTCAAAAAGCACACGGTGTGTACTTTGAAAATTTCCAGAAACTCCCCTTTTCTCAAAAACTCCAGAAAAAGGAAAAACATACCTGAAAAGAAGATCTGGGTTCTTCAAAACTTCCCCCCTTACAGAAATTCATCCCCGAATTTCCCTATCAGGTTGTAGAAGAAGAAAACCTGAACAGTTCTGGCCACTGAGCTCGTACATCGGCCTCCCTCTCCCAAGTGTCTCCCTATACCCTCCCGTGCTTCCACAACACTCTTACCAAGGGAACAGACCGACCATAGATAAAATTTGTATTTTGGTCCATAATCCGGATATGATGATCCTCGAAAGATGCATCCACCTCGAACATGACTTTCTCTGGTTGTAAGGCATGAGATGAGTCTGAAAAGTAACATCAGATCTGAGAAATGCGAAAGACATCGTGTATAGACCGGTACCTCTAAGGTAACTAAAAACGATAGGCAACCGGCCCAACTCTCTCCAATACCTCAAATGGACTAACATACCTCAGTGAAAGCTTACCCTATCTCGAGATCCGCTTGTGTTCGAACCTCAGTGTGGCACACAGAAAATCCTAATCCCTAACCTTGAACTCCAGAGGTTGTCTTCGCTGATCAGCATAAGACTTTTAAAAAGATTGCATAGTATCCATCCTCTTCTGAATCAACTCTATCTGCTCTAAGGTCTCCTAAACAAGACGAGGTCCCAACAAAGCTACCTCTCTTACCACCAGAAAACATAAAGGTGATTGGCATGTCCCACCGTACAAAGCCTCATTAGGTGCCATCTGAATAGTTGCTTGAAAACTATTTTTGTAGGAGAACTCCACAAGAGGTATATGTTTCTCCCAAGAACATCCAAATTCTAGAATGCATGCTAGGAGAATATCCTCAAACCCCTGAATCGTTTACTCGGACTGGCCATCAGTTTGGGGATGGTAAGTTTTACTCAAAAGTACATGTGTGCCCAAAGCCTTTTGATGCCCCGGCCAGACTTGAGAAGTAAAATGGGCATCCCTGTATGAAACAATGGAGTGTGGACCTCCATGCAGATGTAAAATATCTTAGATGTACAACCATCCCATCTCATCAACACTAATGGAATCCTTGATTGGAAAGAAGTGAGCATCATTCGTGAGACTGTCAATGACGACCCAAACATCATCATTCCCTAAAGGAGACCTCGAGAAACCGATTCCAAAGTCCATCGCAACGTCATTCCTCTTACACTTAGGAATGGGTAACTGATGTAAAATCCCTGTTGGTTGTTGATGCTCTGCCTTCACCTGCTGAAAAGTGGAACACCTCATGATGAAAATAGGAACGTCCCTCTTCATACCTGGACACTAATAATGACAGTGTAGATAATGATACTTCTTGGTGACACCAGGATGAACTGCCCAAACAGTGGAATGAAAATACCGCATCAGCTCCACACGTATATCTACTGGCACCCATACGTTCCCCTAGAAACACAAGATATGATTCTCTCCTATGGCCCATCTAGGGATAGGGTCCTCTCCTGACACATTCTCCCTTAGTAATAAGCAATCAGAATCTGATAGATGCCTCATTCTTACCCCATCAAGAAGTGTTGAGGTAACAGCTACAAAAGATAGAAAAGTCTTCCCCTGTCTATCCTGCACCTCCAAATGCATCTTAGAGAATAAAGCCATAAGCTTCCACTCACTTCCGGCCTCTCGAACTACCTGTATCTTAGTCGTCCACCTCAATGCATTAGCGACTGCATTGTCTTTCCCAAGTGTATATGAAAGCTCAAAGTCAAAGGACTGTATGTACTCAACCCACCTGCGCTGTGTCAAATTCAGATCATGGTGTGTGAAGATGTACTTGATACTTATGTGTTCATTGAAAACCACAAAATTCTCTCCCTGAAGATAATGTCTCAAACTATGTAAGGCATGAAAAGCTGAGTCCAACTCCAGATCGTGCGTCGGGTAATTCCTCTCATGTGGCCTCAATAGCTGAAACCCATACACAACGACTCCATCTCCATTAATAAGCACAACTCCCAGCCAGATACCTGTTGCCTCCTTGTAAATAGTATATCTCTTGCAGGGATCTAGCAAGAATAGTATCGTTGCAGAAGTCAACCTGCCATTTAGCTCCCGAAAGGCTGACTCACAAGAATCTGACCATAAGAACTTTTCCCCTTCTTAGTCTGATCTGTCAGTGGTGTTGCTAAGCATGAAAAGTGTTGTATTAAACGTCTTTAGTATCTAGCCAACCCCATAAAAATCGTCACCTCAAAGACATTATTCGATTTCTCCCAAAAAACTACAGCTCTCACTTTCTCTAGGTTCATTGATACTATTGTCTCTATGATAACATGACCGAAGAAGTGAATCCGGTCCATCCAAAAGTGTAATTTTGAGAGATTTGCATATAAATGATCTTCCCTTAGTGTACTCAAAATGATCTCAATATGGGTAGCTTTGTCATGTTGATTGTTAGAGTACACCAAGATATTATCCACGAGAAAACCCACGAAGGAATCTAAGTATGGATGGAACACTCGGTTAATCAAATCCATGAAATCTACATGTGAATTCAGGAGACCAAATGACATAACCATATACTCGCATAGACCATAACTGCTCTGGAAGGACGTGAGAGGTATATTAGATAGTCTAACACGTAACTGGTGATAACCGGACCTCAATTCAATCTTCAAGAACACCCGAGATCCTCGAAGCGGATCAAAGAGATCATCAATCCTAGGAAAGGGATATCGGTTCCTGACTGTTAGCTGGTTCAGCTTCTGATAATCCACACAAATCCTAATAGATCCATCTAACTTAATTGCAAACAGGACAGGTGAACCCAAAGAGAAGTATTTGGTCAGATGAAACCCTTGGCCTACAACTCCTCCAACTGTTTCTTGAGCTCCTAAAACTCTAGTCTATCCATCCTATAAGGAGGAATGGACACCGGTGCCACGCCTGATACAAGATCAATAGAAAAGTCTACCTCACATTCTGGAGGAAAAATTGAATATTCATCTGGAAAGACATCTCTAAAACGATTCACCATGGGAGGAATGTCTAACTGCAAAGTCCCCTGATCATCTTGGTAAAGACTAGCAATCTAGGATATAACTGCTCCCAACCCATGATGCTCTGGACCCGCTATGCTCGCCTAGACATCCCAGTCGCCCCGTATGAAGAAAATATCCACCCTCAGGTGATATGAAACTCATCATATGGTGATAACAGTCGACGACTACTTGGAAGGGAACTAGCCAGTCCATTCCGAGAATGATATCATAGCATATAATCTCTAAAACATAATGATCCCAAAGAAAGTGACACCCCCATCCTCAAGAGGGAACTCCTTGCACTGACATACACCTGATGATCTTGTCCCCAATGGAGTGTACAGTGTCAATACATCGACAAAAGAAACGATATATAGCACAAGGCTCTCCACAATAGTAACATATATAAAGCTATATGTAGAACCAGTGTCGAAAAGAGCTGAATATAAGACCAAGTAAACTCTGATCACACCTCGAACTGTAGAGGGGTTGGGATCCTAATCCTGATGGGTCTGCTCCACTAAAAAAGGCTGGCCAGCTCCACAGCCCTGTGACCCTACCTGACTACTCTGAGCTGATCCACCTAGGTGTCGCTGGAGGCCTGGTGACTGACCACCATGGCCGTGACCTCCACCCCAGCCTAAATATCCTGAAGAACTTCAGCTCCCAGACTGGTGAGAAACTACCGGAGATGCTCTTATACGATGAGTCATAGATGAACCCCTTTCACCAGCTTCTGGTGATAATATCTTCCAAAAAATGCTGATGGAGTCCCAAGTTTCTACAAGATCAACACTCCACTGGGTCTCTCTGGCACTGCGGCCTTGTATTCCTGCTTCTCACACACTTGTAGCACACCATCTGGCAACCAGAAGATGCATCCTGCCAACTCGGATCTCCCTGGGAAGTCTCCCCGTGGCTCTTCTGGCTATCAGCAAGCAAAGCACTAACTATGGATGATGAGCCTCCCTAACACACAACTCCAAATTCCCTTAGATTCTGCTCCGTGATCAGTTCCTGGTTGACGATGGAATCAATGGATGTCAACCTGAAGAAATTAACCTATGAGAGGATGTCCTGTTTGAGGCCATCCTCGAAATTCATTTCTAGAAAAAAAACCATCTCCTTCTAGTAAGGGTGTGAAATTCTAAAGCTCCGTTAAATGAGAGGAATACTCTAAAACTGATAGGGTACCCTGCTCAAGGCTCATAAACTCCCAGGCTCGGTCGGCCCTCAGGGTCTCTGGAAAGAAGTAGTCATAGAAGATGCATTGGAACTCCTCATAAGCCATAACCTGATGATGACCGACCTGTGAGATTACATCCCACCATCTCTTGACGAAATCCAATAGCATATAGGTAGAGTGCTCAACTCTCCTCTCTAGAGGCATATCTAGATTCCCAAAGATCGTTAGCATGGCTTCGAGCCTTGAATCTGCAGCATGAGGTCCTCATTACCCAGAAAAGGTGGGAGGATGCTGCTTCTGGAAGACCCACATCAAATCAGCCATCGATGGGCTAGGAGGTGGTTCTCCCTGAAAATTATGCATCATCCTCTTGAAGCCTTCTTTGAACTGTAAATCTACACCGGTAACTGGTATAACTACTGGGGAAAAGAATGGTACAATAGGAGGATCTGCAGGTGGTCCTTGATTAGCCATGTTTGGTGTCTCATCACCTCTTGGCAATTGGCATAAAACTGGAGGACGTCTCGGTGGCATGACTCTGCAGGGTCAAGTGCACACCTTAGATCAGGATTATCCCGCACTGAAAACAAGGAGTGTAATAAGAGAACAAGAAGAAGAATACATTCATGTTTTACAAAACATGACTACATAGCATGTACCCTACCTACATGATTTGTTCCCTAAAGTCATTCATATGGGCGTGTACTTTTTCTTAAACCGGTCGTGTAACACCCCAAACACACAATGTGTTCTCAAAACACATTGTATGTACTTGAATCCTCTTCCCCGGCCCAGGTCCTTCTACACGGTTATGCCACATGACCCTCCTATGTAAAAACTACATGGCGTGTTCAAGGTAGACACGGTCAGACACACGGTTCAAACTACACGGCATATTCCAGACAGACCGAACATATAAGTGAAAGGATAACACCGACTCAAGATGTTCATGACACGACCGGGTACCTGGGTCAGGATACACAGCATGTTCATGGGGGACACAGTGTGTATAAGAAGAGACTCCACCGACCCCTTTTGTTAGCTGCACTATCGGATTCATAGGATTATACTACATGACATGTTCAACGCGGACACGATGTGTTTCCACTAGACTATTCCCATTCCGCGTGTCTACCCACATGGCCTAAAAAACGGTCAGAGACTATATGGTGTGTAAATAAAGTAAACGGCGTGTACTTAAGAAAAAATATTTCTTCCCTAACAGAAGAACACATGTTGTTTACTTATCATTACACGATGTGTATTCTGTGTTTTGCCAGACCGTATGCCTCAGAAAATACTCTGGAACCCAGAAAACATTGAAACAAGCACTAAAAGTGCCAAATTATGATCTGTGAGGGCCCATACTCCCCACGAATCAAATTTTGGTATCTCAAACAATTTATAAACAAGGTAAACAAGTCAATGAACCACCAAATTTTGTTCTATGAGGGACCATAACACCTCATGAACCAAAGTTTTTTGTTCATTCAAACAATACATTACACAAACAATAATCTAACAAGATGCAGATATTTTTATCAAGGCATATATCAAAATAGAATTCATATTCTACACAAAATCTATCATAACAACATGAAATTGCTAATGCACCCTTGATGGCATAGAAAGAATGCATGACATGTGATTTATAGTAAGTGTCTAAATGATGCATGAGATGGAATACCCTCATCTCATTGGGTTGAGATAGAAATAGAACCTCAATAACATCAACGATAATCACACAAAACATGTGAATCACCCAACAGTGAAAATCAAATCAACTGTAAAATTGAAAAACCATAAAAATTGTAATAACGAGGTAGGTAGGATTTTCCCCGCACATGGGTTAGCTATTCCCGAGAATAGATTATTACCAAGTACACATTCCATCCTATCCATGGATATAGGATCCAAACTATAAATTATGAGAAAAGAACCCCTCTGATACAAATTTGTAACATCCCTATTCCAGATGCCACCAAAAGGTTCCCCGTTCTCGGTTGGTCACATGGCCTTAAGAGCATTTCCCCGAACTCCAAAGGCTGCCGACTGGCATTGAGGGCCTTGGGTGTGATTGTGTGGAAACAATTCACTCATTAGCTGAGTAACACAGCTGAAGAGAAAAAAATATACCATAGAAGAAGTAGTAAATATCCAACAGCAGTAAACAACAGAAGACTAAAATAAAAAAAACTGGAGCACACATATATATGAAATGATGCATGATATATATTTCTAGGAAAGCAGCCAAACAAGTAACAATGCCAGAAATACAATAGTGCTAAACCAAAGTAAAAAAGAAAGTTAAATAGATAAAATCCTCATCATCGAAATCCATAGCTTGGTCCCATGATCTACAGCTCCCCAACAAGTCAAGTAACTGAAGTAGAAGGGTGCTTTCCCTTGTCTATGCCTACAACAAAATAATCTGTTTGGGCCCAAAAGCATGTCACAAACATGTTGTGAGACTAAATCCCAGAAGGCAACCACGTGAAGATCTGTTCCTAATAGTCGGTGAGTATATGGAAGGTAAAAGTATAGAAAGCAGTAACAAGGAAGCACTAAGCTATAATAAGTCCACATTTCAATAATTCAAAACACCACAAAACATGAAACAGAAAAACAGATTACACAATAGGTAACCCTCTAGGAAGTACCCACAACCTATCCCCTCTAGTTCTACCTATCAAGTACAAGAAACTCTCTAGCCAGCACACATAGTCTCACCTCTCTACATCAGCTAATTTGTAGACTCTCTGGGGAAGCACTCACCGTCAATTCCCCCTATATTCTCGTATCATACTAAAGGTGATCTGGGGAAGCACTCAACATCAATTCCCCATGCGGTCTTTTATTGTATAATTATAAAGACACTCTGGAGAATCCCTTAACATCAATTATCCCTATGGTCTATACACCAGGTTCTCACGGACTCGTGTAAGTAAATAAATAGTACCAACGTGTAACGACCAAAGTAAACCTCAAGAACTACATAGGTAGCATACTACAACATAACAACATATCAGAGCATAGGAACTCCATCCTATAATACTAGGCATGGAAAAGGAAATAGCGTCCAAATAGGCAAACTATACCCCAAAGGTCAAATATAGGAAAAACATGCATGGAAAATACATCCAAAGTATAAAAAAAATTCTCTATTAAAAAACAATAAAATTTAATCAGGAATAAAAGCAATGAAGGAAAACAATAGGGCTAGAATGGTACATGTGCAATACCCTAATCATGGGTATTGGAAGAATTTTCACATAAAACTCAATGCATTTCTATATAAAGGCAAAAACAACCTACCTTAGGTTTATGAGATCAATATACTTGAACCTCGAAGCGTGAATCTCCTTAGAACGTCATAGATCCAAGAAAACAAAAAAAAAAGTTCACCCCATGATAACTTGCAAAAGAGGAGGAATTGGAAAATGATGATCTAGAAAAAGAGATACTCACCGATTCTATTCCAACGCAACTGAAAGAGTTTGATTCGGAAGATGGACAGAGGATCGGGGGTTCATCGACGATCCGCGACCATGCAGGTTCTCTCAGATGATGAAATCATAGAAGAATATGGTTAAGCATATCAAACGTGACATCGATGTGTTTAATGAAAAACAATACCTAGCATGTACTCGCCTTTTTTGTACTCCACATTAGGCTTCCTGCACATCACCCCACACGACCGTTGTGTGGCCATGACATGGCTATCACATAGCCTTATGTGGAAATGATGTACACAACATGTACTCATAAAGTACATGGAGTGTACTCATAAAGTACATGGAGTGTACTCATAATGTACACGGCGTCTACATAAAAATTTCAAAAAAATCCTCTTTTCTTAAAAACTCCAGAAAAAGGAAAAACATGCCTGAAAAGAAGGTTCGGGTTCTTACAACTGAACTAAGTGTACTCCATGTGTTAGTATTGTCTATATCATGGGATATAAATCTAAACCCATTTTATTAGAGAAAGATATAGGCCCCAACCATTTTTTGGTTATAATATAACTACCTTCCATGGTTATACCTTTACTAGTGCTACATAATGAAAATCATACGCATGTATTACACAATATCATAAATAATTTATTATATCATAACACATCAAAAGAAATTAATTTTATAAACATATCATCATATCATAACATTTATAAAAGAAATAGTTTTAATAATCTTCATAGAACAACCCTTTGAAAAACTATTAGGTTATATAAGAATCTTATCAGTTTATAACACATGTAAAATAATTGGGTTTAATAAAATAACGCCATCATAAACATAAATCATTCAAATAATGAATGAGAATGATAACCTTGGATCATACACAATGTAAGTCATAGGTAATGTCAACAGATTTAACTTTATATGGAGAATGTTTTTCATTAAACATTTATTAAATTTCATTCGTAAAATAACATTCCTTTGAAAATTATTTTTCAATCAATAATCCTTTAAGAGAATCTATGACTTTGAAAATAAATTTGAATTCATATAAGGAAAGGTTTTAAAAAATAATTTAAAACATTTCTTTTAGAAAATATCCATTACACTTTTGAAAAAAAATTTAAAAACATTAGTACATTTTAATCCATTTTTTAGAAAACATACTTGGAATATTATAAATTAATATTCAATTAAATGATGGGCCATGATTTAGAAAATATTGATTATTTTGTACATGTTAAAATGAATATCGCTTTTACATTTTCAGTAAAATCCAAATGAATTTTTCTGGAAGATAAAATGAAAAATACTTTTTTAAAAAACTGAAACATTTGTGAAATTTATTTAAAATATCATTGGATAATAGTAATAAATTATTGAATTTATTTTTCGAAAAAACAAATTAGAGGAAAATATATCTCTGACTAAAGAGATAAACAATAATGGATTTTCTTAAAATAATTTTATCAAATTATTTAATTACTATGAAATGAAAAAATGGTATGATTACCTGAAAAAATCATGAATAACCATAGGAGAGAAAAATTACTATGATTTTTGAGAAATAGATCCAGATATATCAACATTAGATACCTTATCATATAAAATCTTGTTCAATGATGATATTGTAACATAAAACTGTTACCACTTTGGTAACCTTGAATCATAAGCCTCATGAAAGGATTAAATAAAACAAAAAATTAAATATTTCATGAGGATTAATAAATCTGTGATATTAAATTTCAAAGGTAATGTATACACACCTCCTAAATGAATACAATTTCATATCATAACATATGTCTCAATGAAATAAAAATTGAGAGAAAAATGTCTTACCCCATTGATAACATTGAAACCATAAACCCCATGGAAGTGAGATAATCAAATGGATATATGAATCACACTAATTTTTTGGAGAAGAATCATAAAATAAATTAATTGGAATTATATACAACACATTATAGAAACACATGGTGAATTTGAAATTTTTCTCACAAAAAATAAAAGTGATACCGAAATATGTTAAATTTCAACTTGACATCCATCGTACACATTAAAAAATTATGTATAATAAATATTAGTTCATTATACATATATTAAAGAAACATATTTATATATATATCATTCTATATATTATTTTATTATGAAAAATTAATTACACTTTTATTAACAATTCGATGTTAAAGTCATGTGTCAAGAAATAACTACTTTGTTTTTCATATATGATTTGATTTGTTATTCTTTTGGTGATAATAAACTGATCATGGAATCATCATATAGTGAATTTAAAAAAGTATATAAATATTAAACATGTTTAGTATATATTTATTTAGAGTAATCCATTAAATATAGTGATAGTAAATTAAATACATTGTTCATGGAGATGGTAGGTCATACATGGGCATGGATGCTGTTACCATTTTCATGTAAGAAAAAATGAAGGAAAAGTAAATTATATATATATTATCAATACAAAATAATTTTTATTTTATATATGTATATATCCAAACCATTTTTTTATTTTCTAGAAAGCCACTTTATGGGTTAGTGGTAACCGTACATTCAAACAACATACAGATTTCAAAATTCATGTTTCAAAGTTCAAATACTGATCAACCAATGTTCGTAAAGTCGTGCCCTCGAACCCATCACCTCCACATGCCTGCTTCCAGCTGCATCAACATGCCAATCTTGAGAAATCAATACCTCTTTCCAGGAAAAATCAACATGATGCGTCACACGAAGTCACGTCGCCGACCTCCATCACCATTACATCTCCACTCGTCGCCGCCGTCACCCGACCACCATCGGAGCCGGTAACCGGAAAAAAACCGTGAATCAGATAACCCGCCGACACCAAGTACACCTTAACCTTCACCTTCACCATCACTTTCTACAAAACATCATACAATACTCATGAAAAATTCAAAACTGCATCACAGAACACCTTCAATCTCACCGACCATCATCATCGCATCACCATCGTAGACAAGCCAACGACCGCCACTGCAACCAACCACCAAACCCCAAAACAAAATCAAACACCAAAAAGAACCAGAGCACACAGAATCAACCAACAGGCCTTTCTGATGATAGTGAGGGATAAACACCGAACAAACCCTTCAAACGAGAAAATGCCATGATAGGAGAAGAACGCTAAAAAACAACGCACCTGAAGCACCATCAGCCGTCTAACATCACCTCCCAAAACCTTAAATGTTAGTTCCATTCCAAATCCGACTAGGAGCGGAGTGAAGGAAACATAAGGTTAGAGCAGAGTTTGGATGGATGAGGGCTCATGAAGGAATCATCACTGATGAGGATGAGAATCAGAGCCTCCATAATAGGAACAAAAGGAGCCAGAAAGCTTGGAAAACCCTTCGACAACCGACCCACAAATCCCAAAATCTCACAGTTACCACTACTCCAGATCCAACATGGAGTGGTGTAGTGGAATGAGAAGTCAGAGTAGGGTATCGGCAGCTGACGACAATAACATCAAAAACCGTCTACAAGACCACCAACAACCACAGTGGAGCTGTCCACGTGAAAAATATCACATGAAATTGACGCCGACGACAAGGTTGAGAAGTCCTTAATCATCGCATCGTCCCATTGAAAATGCCGAAATGGATTACCGCCGAGAAGGAGAAACCAGAGTGAAGTCACGAATGGCTGAGAAAAATGGGGAAGAGGGGAGGAGAAAAGGGGAAAGGGGATAACGGGAGGGGGAAGGCACCAGAGACTCCTCCCCCTCCAAATCACCGATGAGGAAACCCTCTTACATATTTTATATATGTATATAATAATTTCATTAAATACATCCTTGATACCAACCTTGTAAACTGTTAACGAATCAGATCGTTTCTCAATGTGGTAGTCTCACGTACAGATAAAAGAAGACATCGTATTCCCAAAAAATGGAGTGTATGAAGATATCTATATTATAATAATTACAGAATAATAATAACATTATAAATACAATAAATATCATATATACTGAATGATTATAAATTAAGACCATCCTGGAGAGGTAGTAATGGAGAATCAAATGACATTGGTTAGTGAGGTGGTCAACTATTGTACTAAAAAATGATCATTTCATAACACATTTAATAGATTTGGAGATGGTTGTAGGTCATTCACAGAGAATAAAAATATATTATTATATGGAACATTAAAATGTTTTTAAATAATCATGGTATAAAAATATTTGATGAAGATGGATATAGAAAAACAACAAATCTTCTCATTCAAGAACATTACATCTTCTTCCAATATTCTCCTTCGGTTTGAATTAAACCCTTCCGAGTTTGGATTTATGATGAATATAAGGATTCTTCTATGAGGTTATGGAATTTGAGAAGTTATTTGGGTTGGTAATGGTAGAAATAATATTTTTTAATGTTTGAATAAGGTAGAAGAGGGGGACCTTTTAAAAAAAGTGTTATATGAATATTTGGAAAAACTGCTTTTATGATAAATATATTGTTTTTGAAGAAAATTGGATTTATTTTTATATTTTGACTCGAAAACACAAAATATCAGATTTAAATATTTAATTATATATATATATATATAATATAAATTAAATTAAAATAATCCAATGAAATCCTTTTTTACATTTAATTGAGGTAGAATACATTTTTTTCAATAAAAATAGTAATTTAGAAAAATATTTCTTCTATTTTGTAACATTTTTTATTTACATTTCTAATTAATGGTTCAAAAAATAATTCAAAATATATACATGTGTATACAATAGTTTCATAATTTTTCCAATCATATTCATACTCAATATTCCAACTACTAGGTGATAATTATCATATTAAAGATTAATTTTTTGATTGTATGATACATTTAATTTAAACATCGTGTTTCCTATAACAGAAGATAAAAATAGAAATATGTCTACAAAAAATTATTATTGTGTGTAACCAATGATGAACTCAATTTTACTTGTTAGGAAATTAAAAATTATTATTTTGTTTCATAAAATATATATATAAGATCAATTTTTTTAAAAAAATATTCCCAAAATCATAGTGTGTAAAATTTTATCCCAATTAAAATGAAATATTTCTTAGTAATTAAACATGTTTTCAAAAGTTTATCATTATAAAATTTCATCATTGAAACCAAAATCATAAAAACATCTCATAAAAATGGAATGATGATGACATAAAGGTTACCTAAAGTAATTCATAACAATGATTGTGAATAGTAGGACATTGGTGGGAAGTAAATATTTGGACAAAGAAGAAAATAATAAATAATTATAGAGGGTGATAGGTATCATTGATCATAATAAAATGTGTGATCTAGGGAATGATAAAAAAACAAAACCATAAACCAAAAAGGCATGAAAAAGGTCATTGATATCATCCAAAATTATGATAGAAAGATATCATTTTATTTCAATATCATTTCCAAATGTTGAAAAACTTACTAAGAAAATATACTAACTTGATTTCATTCAATTATATAATCACAATCTCATTTATCAATTGGGTGTTTAGGAATTTACACTTTATCTATAACTCTTTGAAATAAATGTTAATTTTTTGTTCTTGAAGCAATAATGGAATTAAGATCCACATATAGTATGATTATGAAATAGTTTTTTAATTATTTATCAAAAATAATTGTTAACACATGTTATAAAATATGAAATAATATTCATATGATTATTTAATAAATTATTATCTAAATCCCCATCAAAAGTTAAACATAAAAAATTCTTTAAATGGTTAACAGTTTTACCCATACAAATGACTACAATCCAAAACTATCAAAACAAGGTCACATAATTTTAATGTGAGATTATAATGAATCCCAAAATAATATATTATGGCTCTTTATTGTCACAAACCTAACATGTGTGTACCTACATCATGTATTATCTGGAAACATGATAAATACTAAAATTAGCATAAAAACTTATAAAAAACATGCATGCATCCTTATTCCATAAATAAAATATTTATTATTGGATTTATCCCCAAAATCCCAAAATTTTGTAAACTCAGTCAATTATAGCATAAAAAACTTTTAGAAAAAATTATTAATCGGTTTCGTGGAAATTAGTTCTATATGATTTATGTATTCATATCCAATATATATTTATCCCAACAACATTATATCAAAATATAAAACATGTCTCCCTTTATCAAAATATCACATTTCTATTGAAGCACATTTCAAGTTCATTAGAATTATTAAATATATTCTTTAATATGTCTATAGAAAAATTTATCTTGAATAGTCCTTATATATGTTATACTTGATTAGTTCCCATACATAAATACATAAATAATAACACTTCCATCTCAAACCATTAACTAGGCTTCTTCATCTTATTCTTTAATAACAATTTCATTTG
Organism: Viscum album; assembly: GCA_963277665.1. Lineage (NCBI taxonomy): Eukaryota > Viridiplantae > Streptophyta > Magnoliopsida > Santalales > Viscaceae > Viscum > Viscum album. Next base: position 1,259,594,738 of record OY728128.1, read on the forward strand.
ATATTTCATTTTTAGTATCTTAATCTTCAAAAATATACCATTTATCACAAAAACCTTATTGATTTTATTCATGATAATCCCCTTAGGACATAAATTTTCATTATTCCCATACATTCCACATTTACAGAAATCAACAGTCAATTATTTCTTTGGGAGACCATTATTCAAATCCATTGTGATAAAAAATATTCATTTTCTCTTTTTTACTACTTACTATGTGTCATTATTTTGCATTGTTAAAATATCATCCAATTACTTTGAGAAAATCAATGGAGTTCCTACTCTCACATTTTTGACCAATAGGTTACTTATTCTATCCCCCTCCTTGGATTCCATTACCTAAACTCTTCGTGAACTCTATGATTATTTTCTTTGGTGAATTTGATAGTTGTTAAAGGTCAACATTGTTAATAATGAACCATGATAAATGAATAGGCATAATCACAATATCTTGTATTCTAATAATCATCCCATTTTGTCTCTCATTAGTAAATTTTCAAACCAATTCAATATTAACCAAGTTCCTTCTAGTTTCTGCCACTGATTAAAACCAAAAAGCATAGTGTGAGAAATGATAATCGTAATGGGAAACTAAATAATCTTTAAAATATCATATATGATGTATAAATCATGGAAATGTATTTATGATATATTGCACCTTTGGTTTGGCCGTGGTAATTCATAGTAATGGTCTATTTAAATCCATTATCAAGGTTCATAAATAGTTTGAATCATTCTAAAGAATATTCCATGGGATTGTCAAACATGGATTAGAACAAGGCCCATTGTAGTACACCAAGTGTTTATCTAATATAGCTTAATGATACTTTTTTGGATTTACCCCCCCTTGTATTGTATTTTCTATAGAAAAATCAACTTCTAGTATCTAGATATAGAATTAATTTAATGTAAAACCCTAGATCTATCATTTCCTAAATTCCATGACATTTTCCTATACTTTTACACACCCATAGACATTTCATTAGATTCATCCTAGACATATCCATAATTATATACTGATGGATATCAGTATTGTTTTCTCAACCTAATTTCTAAAGGTAAACTAAACCTTTCCTATGATAAAAACTATAGTGATCCATGATTTTCATATATAGATATTACCTATTTTTAGATAATTATTAAATACATTACACAAACACATGCCTATAGACTACAATAGTAAATTACATTTGGAAATATGGAAGATTATATTCTAAATTTGGGGAAAGATCTTCAATTTATCCCAGAAAGTTATTCTCCATTTAGTAATATTCAAAAAGTACCATATTCAACTCTTTTATATTAACCCAGGAAAATATAACATAATTATTATTGAGATTAGATGATCAGTATGGGTAAAAACAAGAGATATAAATGAATATGTTGACCGTAGGGGCATGATAACATTATCTTGATATTTGAAAGATATACCATATATATCAATATTAATAATATTACGTCATGGCCTAAAGATTGATAGTTCGTAAGACATGAATCAAAAAAGAAATCAAATAAAACGATCAATGATAGAATAACAATATCATAAATCGTAAATTTTTGTGGCATACACATTATCATGGAAAATCATTTATATATTAGTCAATGATTACTTCCAAGGCTATCAAATAAGAGAATTTACCTTGTTGAACATGATTCATTCCCCATTATATCATAGTCTAACTAAACTGTGTTCACTTCCAATTTCTAACTTACCTACCTTAACCAGGTTCACTCCTCATTCCAGGACAGTCATAATGAACTAGGGTCACTCCCAATTCAATAGTTATATAAATAAAATAAGTTCAATCACTATTCCAGTCTTAACTATCATATGAGATATAAATCAGTACCCCTTACATTGTAGGGGATATAGTTCCCACCAATAATTAGATATAACATAACTACACAAATTAATTATATTTTAATCGCCTTTAAATAAATAAAATCAAATATATGTGTGCTAAAAGATCCTAAAACATTCATTAAATCACATCCTATAGAGAAATAGGTTTAATAAATATTTCATTATATCATCACATGTGGAAAATAAATTGGTTTAATAATTATCTATACGTATCCCATGGAAAAAGAAGTTGGTTTAATAATAAGCACATCATGGTATTACCCTATAAATAGAATCTAATTTCATAAAAAGAATAAAAATATAAACAGAGACAATTTAAGAAATGAAGTAAAATGGTATCCTTTGATCTTATAACCATTGAAGAAAATGTTACATTAATATATACAATCGTAGATGGATAATTAATTTGATCAAGAATTTAAAAAACACCCTAAGGATAATATCCAATCTTTGAAAATAATTTTTAAAACATAAACATTTTTTTAAATACATCTCATTGAAAATAACCTTTAAAACTAATAAGTAAATCATTTAAAAATTATTTAAAGCATTTCTTGAGGAAAATATACTCTCCATATTAAAAAACATGGTTTAAAGAAGAAAAAACATTAAAAATTATTTTCATTGATAATAATATTGAAAACATATCAAGGACTATTCAAATAAATGATATTCTATGACATTAAAAAATTATGTTCATCTTATAATAATTAAATAGAATATTTTTATTTCACATTTTCTATAAAATCCAAATGGGAATTATTTTGAAACTGATATAAAGAATAAATAATTTTTAAAATGAAGGACATGTGTTAAAAAGTATTTCAAAATTTTTTGGATAATATTAAAACATTTTTGAAAACATTTTTGGAAATCATTGTTTCGGGAGAAAACAGATCTCTAACCAAAGAGACAAATTATGTTGATTTTTTTAAAACAATTATCTTAATTATTATAAGAACCAAGTAGTGGAAAATGGTACTATTTCTTTAATACAAAATTAATAACAAAAGGAAAATTAGATTTATGATTTTATTGAAATATAAATCATTAGATATGAACATTGGAGACCTAATCATCGACAATGCTGATAAACAATTTGATTGAAACACAAACCCCTAACCTTATTGGTAACCATGAATCATAATCCCCTAGAATGGATCAAATAATATAAAACCTTCAATATTCATGAGTCTTAATATGTAAATTATATTACATGTAAGTATGAAATCTTATAGGAATCATAAATTAATATTGGTTTATAACACAAGATCTGTATCAGAGAATTTAAATTGAGATAAAACCCCTTACTCCATTGATAACATAGATACTGTAAACCCCATGAATGAGAAATTATAAAATAAATTTATGAATAAAATTAAAATTAAGGATCTGAATAAAAAAAATATATTCATGGGTATTATATAAAACACATAGAAAAAACATGGTTAGTATGGAATTTTTCTCACAGAAAATAGAAGTGAGATGAAAATCTGTTACTTTAGTCATGAAATTCATCCTACACATTCAAAATTCATGTATAATTAATATTTTTTTAATGATATATTACATAAACATATTAATATATATATATTAACAAAATACTATATATTTTATGCCTATGGAATTTTATTATCCATTTATTAATAGTTCAATGTTATAGTCTCATTTCCGACAATAAACTCTTTTTTTCGTATCTGTTTTGATTTGTTATTTTTTGGTCCAATTAATTTTATAACGATTTAAACATATCAATAATGTAAACCATGATTAGAATGTCATATATATTCCTAATATTTTTACTTATATTAATAACATTAATTTATTGATAGGAAATGAAATACACAGTTTATGGAGACGGTAGGTCATACATGCGCATGGACACTGTTTCACTTTTCATGACGGATTGACTGAAAAAAATTACAAGAAATTTTTATATATTATCATTATATAATTATTATGATTATATATATATATATATTAAAAGTGTTCCTTAAACCTATCCATAGTACATTCGTTCTAATGTGTGAACGAATCTCATTACTTCACGATGTGGTAGTTCATTGTACACATGCACGACTTTATTATATTCTCACAAAATGTTGAGTATGATGGTTTGTATGATATAATAATTACAGAATCATAATAAATTCATACATATAATATATATAATATTTAAAAAAACAAATACTATCTTATTTCTAGCCTTGAGAGGTGGTAATTGATAAATGAATGAAACAGGTTCATGAGTTGGTAATCTATTGTACAAACGAACAATGATTTCACAACTATTTTGATGGAAGTGAAGATGGGTTTTCAAAATTACCCTAACATAAAAAAATATTATCATATGGAATATATTGATTTCAATATATAACCATGGTATATTAATAACTGATGAAGGCATAGAAATAAATAAATGAAAGATGCTCATCAAAGAACATTTCCACTACATCAGGTATTCTTCTTTGGTTTCTACTAAATCCATCCTAGGTTGGAATAAATAAAAAAAAGGATTATAGGACTATTGGAGGGAATTTTGTAAGTGATGTGGTCAGGCCATGGATGGACCAAACAGGTGAGATGGTGTGAAGAATGGAAAAGATAGGGTTGCCTTTCTTTAAGTAGGGCAGAGGACACACACTGCATTATTGAATAGAATTGAGTGATCACACAATTTACATATGTCATAAGGGTAAAAATATGTAAAATACTCAAGTATTTTTGGTGTATTTGATGAAATATATCTAATAAAAAGTTTTTATACTTGTTTACAGGTCTTTTTACCCATAATTTTTTATTTTAAAACCATGTAAACACATTTTTCCATTTACCATGGTAATTAATTCTTACTTCAATCACTATTAATATAGGTAAACAATATAGTTGAAGTTTTTAGATAATATATATTATTATAAATCAAAATATGGAATAAATTTTGCAAAATTAAATTCATGAAAGTGTCAAAAATCAATTTAATATTAATCTCATAGACGTGATGAGATACTGTGTTTTTAATGAGAAAATATTCAAATGTATACAAGTGTTTATATCAAATTTCAGTATGAAATTGATTGTAGTGGACTAAATTAGATTAATGGGTGTATTATAGAACTAATTTACCATTAAATCCCATTTAAAATATATCTCATATTTTTAAATAAATTAATATAAAAGGTAGATTTCAATTAAATTTTAATATTTTTTCTGTTATTCGTCAAAAAATGAATTGTTTTACAAAACCAAAAAAATATATTTTTTTGATAATTTTGATATTTATACTTCAAAATTTATATTTATTATATTGAATTAATTATCTATAATTGAATAATAGTATTTTTAATATATGTTTTTTTATAAAAAGGTGAAAAAGAATTTCTAGAAAAATTATGGGTTAAGAAAAAAAAAATGGATTTATTCATACTTATTATCTTGAAAACACATAGTCTGAATTATAAAAAGATGATTCCATATATATATGTATTCTATATAAATTTCATTAAAATCATTCACCAAAATTATTTTGTTTGTTTTTTGGAGTGAAACACATTTATTTTCCAAAAACAATTTTTAGAAATATATTTCATTTATTTTATAATATTTTATATTTTCATTAATAATCAACTAGTAACCTTGTAATTAATTATATATACATGTGTAAAATATATTTTTATAGTTTACATAGTTATATCCATACCCTAATTTCCAATTTTTATTCAATAAAAATAAAATAAAATTATACATTTTTAATTATATGACACATTTTGTTGAAACTCATTGTTTTGTCTAAATCCTGCCAAACTCTATATTATTTATAACACAATAAAAATTTAGTGTTATATGTAAAAAATTATAAAATATTTGTAAATTTCATTGAAATACAAAATTAGTGTTTTTTGTCACACATAATAAGGAAAAGATAAAATTTATTAGAAAAATCATTTCCACAAAATCTATGGGTTTTACATTCTACCCCTTAATATAAATTTATGCCTAAAAATTTATATCAATCATTAATGTTTAATAATTTGAAAATTACTTATAATAAATCCACATCATAAAAATTATTTATAAAACTTCCCATAAAAATAGAATGTTGGTAACTAATAGGTTATAGTAAGTATCTCATAACTAGGATATCACTTTATAGAACATAGGTGGGAAATGATTATTTGGACATCGAAAAAACTAAAAATAAATATAGTGGTTGATATAGATCACTGATCATAAGAATATGGGTGATCTAGAGAATATTCTCAACATTAAACTGTAAACCAAAGAGGAATAAAAAGGTAATTGATATCATAAACCATGATAATATTATGTCAAAATATTGTTTCCACATCCCTTTCCAAAAAATGATGAATTTTTATGAGAAGATATACTTACTTTATTTCATTCCATTTCATCAGCACAATCAAATCCATTGGTTCTATCTTGATAAATTTCTATTTCATCCAGTACTATATCAAATAAAAGTGAATTTTTTGTTCCTGAAGCAGTAATGGATTGTCAAATTCCTAAATATAATGAAATATCATTTTATTTATCTTTATCTATCATAAAAAAATGGTTGGTATAGGTTTTAAAATCGAGGTAAATCTTTATATAGTGAGATAATACATCAATATTAGAATCCAAATCCAAATTTAAAAATCTACCATTCCATAAATGGATAAAATTTTAACATTTAATAATAACTAAAATGTAAAACATTATGATGAAGTTCATGAATTTCCAAAATGAACTCACCATTAATTCCCATATGGCATAGAGTTTCTCATGATTGTCAAATACCAAACATGTGGATTTCATGGTCATGTAATCTTTAGAAACATGGTAACAACCTGAATTACTATAAAAACTTATTGAAAAAATTCATGCTTTTGTATTTTTTTAATAAAACATTAATTATTGGATTTATTCCTTTAATTTAAAATTGTTATAAACTTACTCAATGATGGCATAAACCACATTGTCAAAAAATCATTAACCAGTTCCAAGGAAATCAATATTATCAAATTTATTTTTTCAAATCCATCATCTCATTATTCTATTAAATTCATTTTAACAAACAAAACATATTTCCATTAATCAACATATAAAATTGGAATTACATCATATTTATTTCCTCGGGATCATCAAACACAAGCTTTTTAATCCTTAATGAAATGACTCTACTAAAAACTACTTATATATTTCATAATTTTTGAATTATAAAACATAAATACTTAAATCGTCCCCCTCCTCCTATAACCATTAACTATGATTCATATTCTCATTCATTAATACAAATTTCTATTATTATGTCCTTCATAGTCTCTTTATCATTAGAAATATATCCATTACTCATAAAACCTGGATAATTTTCTTTAAATTATTTCACCTTAGGTAAAATTTTTGAATAATTCTTATACATTACACCTTTATAGAATTCATGTTTAATGATAACATAAGGATACCATTAATCACATTCATTACGTTAAAAAAAATTTCATTTACCCTTTAGAATTAATTTATTTGATTCCCTATCTTCCATAGTGTAGACATCTTCTCAATATATTGATACATTTCCTTGAGTTCATATTCCCAAATTTTTTTCATATATGAATCTTAATATTCTTTATTTATGGTTTCCACTTCCAAAACACTCAACAAAATCTATATATATCTTATCTGGTGAGTTTAAGTGTCTGATAAGGTTCACATTGTTTAATATTCTTCCATGATAATAGATTAGGAACAATCACAATATCCTTCACTCTACTTATCATCCTGTTTGGCTTCTTTTCTAAAAATTTTCCATCAAATTCAATGTCAACAATGTTATCTACAGTCTCTACCATTATATAAAACCTATAATCACTGTGTAAGGAACAATACTCATAATATGAAACTAAATAACAATGAAAATAAATTATTTTATTTATTAATCATGAAACCTCATTTTTAGTCTCTGACACCTTAGGTTTATCATAATTCATTGAAATTAATCAACTATTCAAATAATTTATGATGTTTCATAATGTTTTTTTGAATTTCAAAATAATATCACCATATGTTTTTAAACTAGTCATGAAACAAGGCTCATTTATGTGCACCAGTTGATGAATGAATCTGTCATAATGCACCCTTTTCAATGTTATCAACCTAAGCACCTCTATTACAGAGAAACATCCACTTATAATTTCCAAAAAAGTATGTAATAGTTTGGAAACAAATAACACTATCCTTTACCTAAATAATAGGTCATTTCCCAATATTTTGACTCATCCTTCAAATAATCCTTAGAGAAATCCCTATACATTTCATTTGAAATATCCCTAGGGATGTCCAAAATGTTTTCTTATCATATGGTCTCAATGTTAATTTATCGTTTCCATTAATACTAACTATAGTGGCCCAAGATTTTCATTCCTGGATATTGAATATTTTTTATATTAATATTGAATAGATTACACAAAAACATTATTGGGGACCATAAGTATTTAGCTATTTTGATAATTTCGAATAAAAACCTTTTAATTTAGGGAGGATCGTTATGGTATCCCAAGAAGGTTTTAAAGCCTTCGTACTCTTTACAAACATACCTATAGAAAAATTTCTTCATGACCCTTTGAATGGAAATAGATGAAAGTGTGATATTTTATGGCCAGTAAGGGTAAATAAGGGAAAGATTGAAGTATACCCTGAGAATAATGGTATGAGAATGTTAACCAGACATTTAAAAACAATACAATACATATCAAAATAATAATATTGAGTACGGGAATAATTATTAGAGGCTAATAAGACACGCAACTTAATTAAATTAGTGAACATCAGACCTTATAACATAACATTGTCATAAAACATATAATTTAGGTCATACCCATAATCATAGATAATAATTTAGACATTAGACAAGGATCACTGCCAATGCCATCATAGTGGAAAAAGAGGATTACCTACTTGGGTTCGCTCATTGTTCCAGTGCTCTCTTACTGAAAATAGTTCACTATTTATTCTAGCCTAGTCTTACTGATCTTGGTTCACTCACTATTCCAGACATGTCTTACTAAAATGGGTTCACTTCCTATTTCTTCCTAGTATTACTAAACTTGGTTCAGTACCTGATCTTGTCTATACTATACCATGGGATATTTATAATTACCCAATGCATTGGATGGAGATATAAGTCCAAACAATAATTTTTTTGCAACACAACCTCCATCCCTGGTTATAACGTATCCAAATTAACGTAATTGAAACAATAAATATGTTGGAAATTTGACCATAAACAACTCATCATATCATTACCCATTAAAATAAATGGGTTTCATAAAAATTTCATGATATCCTATTTTATGGAAAAGAGAAAAGTTTCATCATCATCACATCATACATGATGGAAAAATTAGTCAGTTTAATAAAATTATTATCATGGTATAACTTATGGAAGAGACACGAGTTTCAAAAATATGATACCATCATAATGATAATCAATTTCTAGAAAGAATAAGAATGGTATATTTAGATCATATCCCTATTAAATCACATTTAACATAAAAATATGTAATATTTGATAGAAAATGATTTTGTTTGATCATTTAAAAAATTTATCGAGGAAAATAAATTTTCAATGAAAATAATTTAAAAAAAACTTTTGGAACATATATCTTTTCAAAATAATATTGAAATATTATAAACAATCCTTCTAAAAATTGTTTAAAACATTTCTTGAAGAAAATATGCTTTCCTATTTGAAATTTTTTATAATATAGAAAATATTCAAAGACTTTCCATTGAGTGTATCCTTGAAAACATATAGTATAATATCTGAATCAATGATTTTTCATGACGTCAGATAATTCTCTTCATGTTTTACAAGTTAAAATGGAGATTCCTTTTAATATTTTTAGTAAAATCCAGAAGACAATATATTAAAAAAGGAAAGGGAGATTCCATTAAATATTTTTAAAAAAATTAAAATAGGGGTAAAGGTGACTTTTATGTATAAAAGGGAAACAAATTGAATAGTTTTTTTTCAAAAACATTGTTTTGAAAGAAATGAATTTCTGATATAATAGACAAATGAAGTAAGAATATCCTAAAAAATCACTAAAATTTTTCAAGTAATTTAATTTTGTAAAAGTGTTACTACATCAAGAATATTCCATGATCTTATTTTTTAAATATCATGAGATATAAACATTTGAGACTTTATCACAAATAATCCCGATAAACAATATTATTGTAACACAATACTGCTACTATTTTTATATCCATGAATCATAAGCTCTATAAAATAATCATATCAAATAAAAATTAAAAAAAATTCATTCATATTTATGAATACGGTAAATTAATTTTCAAATGGTCTTTATACACACTTTATAATGGAATATAGATGCATAATAGATCATATTCCTCAAAAAATAATTGATACAAAGACCCCATACTACATTGCAACATTGAAACCATAGACCCCATAAAACAGATATACTCAACTGGATTTATAAATAAAAATAATATTCATGGTAATTAAAAGAACAACAATGATGGGTACTATATACCCAATATTAATGAAAAACATGGTGAATATGGATTTTATCTCATAGAAAATAAAAGAGAGAAAAAAATCCATTAACTTATGTCCCAAATTTCATTGTACACATTGAAACATCATATATATAAAATAAAAGTTCATTATACATATATTAAAGAAACATATAAATTTTTATAGTACCATATATAGTTTCATTATGACCATTTGTCACACATTTATTAACAATTCCATGTAAATGCTACATTTTAGGCAACAAACGCTGCGTTTTTCATATTTGTTTCAATTTTATATTCTATTTGATTTTACATATATCAATATTTAATCATATATATAATTTAAAAACATGATATTAAAATTAAATATATTTATTATATTTTTAGTCATATTTTTCCATATTTGTTTCAATAGAAATGAAATAAACATTTCTTGGAGATTGTAGGATGTCCGTACGCATGAAAAATGGTCTATTTTGTGGTCGGTTTGAAGGAAATAATACTGAAACGTATTATATTATCATTAAAGATTAATTTTTTTATCATACGTATTAGATGTTTCCATCAAATCCATTCTTAATACATTCCATGTAATGTGTGGAAAAATCATATTTCCCCACAAGGAGGCAATCTTCCATACAAATGAGTGACATTATCATATTATGAACAAATAGAAGGAAGACGGTATGCATGCCATAATAATTAAAAAAATATGATTACATAATTAATATAATATATGTGATATATAAATAATAAATCTTTCATTATGTTCAGCATTGAGTGGTGGTAATGGAGAAACAAATAACATCAGTTCGCATGGCGGTAGTCGGCCAATGACACAAATGAGGATTTCATATCATATTTTATGGATGTGTATAGAGTTAAATATAATTCCATTAAAATAAATAATCATAGTATATGGATTTTATGGATGGTATTATATGACCATGGTATAATAATAATAGAAGATGATAGGGAGGTATGAAAAATAAAGATGCTCAATGAATAAAAATACCACTTCATCGGGTATTCTCTTGATGTTTTCACTAAATTATTACTAGATTGGAATTATTCCCAACCTTAGGATTAAATAATGAGATTAGGGAATGTTTTATGTGATTTGGGATGTATTTTCTGAACCAAATAGGTGGAAAGGTGTGAGTAATAGTGGAGAAGTGGCGGCGTTTTTTAAGTGGAGGAGAGGTCATTCTAGATATTTTTTTAAAAGAATCATGTAATCTCAAATTTATAATATTTAAAAAGGGCTGAAAAATGGACCATCATACCACCTTTGAGGTTTCATGCACACAATATTTCTATAAAATATCCATTATATATATGTATATGTAATTTTACACATATCTTTTTAGATTAACACCCTATAAAACACATTTTTCCCTTAACTGTGGTAATTAATTGTTCATGGATTTAAATATCATTTTGGTAAAAAATATTTTCATTCAAAATAAGGAATAATTTTTTAAACATCAATTTATAGAATGGGATAAAAAATATTTAAATTTAATTCTCCAGATGCGGTGAGAATATAACTTTTTAAAGAGAAAATGTACAAATGTTTAAAATGTTCTTACATCAAAATTCTATATGAATGTGATTTAAATTACCAATTTTTTTTAATGGAAATATTGTCGATCCAATTTTACATTAAAACCAATTTAACATACAAGATATCTTTATAACTTAATGAAATGAAAATGTAGTTTTCATTTAAAATTTAGTATTTTTATCTATATTCACCAATAATTTAAACTTCTTTGAAAAATATCCAAACATTAAACCAAATATAATTAAGATATTCATTTTTAAAAAGTATGTTTTTATTTTTTAAAATTCATATTTTTGAAGTTTAATTTATAAATTTTAAAATAATTGTTCCAAAAAAAGTTAACAAAACTATATTTTTAAATTTAGTTTTTAATAGTGAAGTTAGATTTATTCTGATCAATTGTCTAAAAAACAAATAATTTGAATGTTAAAGATTATATATATATATATATAAAATATTTAATTAAATTTCTTTAAAAATGTAGTTTATTAATTTTATTAGGTTAGAACACATTTTCTTCATCAAAATGATATATTTTTTAGAAATAAATTTCCATTATTTTAAATTGCTTTTTAGTTTCATATATAATTAATTGGTCACCATTGAATTCAATATATTTACCTGTTTAAACAATATATTAAAATTTTATTTAGTATTATTGTTACCCTCCATTCCAATGTCTTTTTGATAGCTATAATGATAAATAATAATATATTATTTGAATGAAAGGTTTTATTTCAACATGTTGTTACATGTAATGTAGGCTAATCATGGTATTATGTATCACCTAATTAATTTGTTTTTTCATATAATAGAAGATAAAATCTGAAATACCTGTAATGATGGAAAAAATTATTATTTCTTGTGGCCAAAATATGGATAACATCAAATATAATTAAAAAAATAATTTATCAAAATATCGGGGTGTTACACCAGGCCCGAATAACTATTCCCTAAAGTACTGAAACATATTGGTCACATCATGATGTACTACCCATTTCTATTTTTGGTAATCCCTCATCACATATTATATGATTTATGTTAGGACTAAAACTCTCCGATTTTTCATTCTCACTTCGTTATCACCCAAAGTCCATCTATGTATCAGGTCACCCCCAAATAGTTACTCCCTTATCAGAACAAACTATGGGTATCAATACTGCCCAACCATTACCTAGTCAACAAGATATGTCACAATATTTAAAATAAGAAAATTTATATAATTATGATCATCTGAATAATCGATGGTCCAGCCAGCAATAAGATTATCAAGCACCATTGTTCATCTAAATTCCTCTCACAAATATCATGCTCTACATGTTTCTTATACATAATTTCATAGAACATTATTTCTTCAATATAAGTCAATAACTTCCACTACACAAAACACCAAGTTCGAGCGGACCACGATCCATCAAACTAGCCATTATAAATAGCAATAACCACTTTTTGAAATTTTATAAATTTTATTTTTCATAATGGACTCATTTTTGAATTCATAATATCGAAATTAGATTTGGGATAATTTTTTGTACTTTTCTAAAAACATTCAATTTTTGATGAATAGTGAAAAATAATAAATTTTAATTAAAAACAAAATTTTAATCAAAATAATTTATAGTGTTAAATTATAAATTTTAGAGGTTTTAAGGTATCATTACATAATATTTTTTCCATTTAATATAATTTAGTTCATTTTATGTAATTTCACATATAAACTAGACATAATCTAGTTTCAATCTTTTGAAAGTTATTATTTTTTAAAAACACGCATTTTGTTTTGACAACGGGAATTAATTTTAAATTAATTTATGCCACATATTTTATTGAATTTGGAAATTGGATTCCATATTTTTAATCAAAAGGTACAAATTTTTTAAATGGGTAACTTCTATTTTTAGATATTATGAATAATTACTTCAGAAAATATTTTATTTACCATTTGCTAAAGGGTAAATCCAGTAAATAAGGGTAAAAAATAATATTATAATAATGATAAATTACCCTAACATGTGTTTTATTCCTATTGGTTGATATATTTCTGACCATAGTCATACTTGGTTCTATTTTGGGACCACTTGGAGACAATTGAGAGTGATAATGAAACTTTATATAAATTAATTTAATGTAAAGACATAAATGACATAAACTTATATCTATTAGAAAAAAAAATTTAAGTGGGATTATATAAGTTATAATTTCAACTATAAATATTAATTAGAAAGATAAAAATATTCCCTAGATAATATTATTTTATTTATAATTTTTATACGTTAAATAATTTAATTAATTTGTGACACAATAATGATGTAGTAATTACCTTATTTATGAAAGAATCAAATAAAATGTATTATAAATAATAAAATAAATATAATTTCAAAGTTTATATGACATCAAAGAATTTTCTAGCTGAATATTACATGTTATGGTCGATTTAATGTATTTTTTTCTATGATATAAAGTTGTTATGACTTTCAAAAAAACCAAATACTGAATAGTGTCAAAATTAAAATAAATGAGTTTTTAAAACAAATAATATATTATTAAATTATATAATAGTATTAAAAATAAATGGTTCTATAAAAAAACTTATATAATTATAGTTATATCGTTAATTAACCACTTCAGGTTGTCTTGTAATTTTATAGTATGTTTATTAACCAATTACTATAATAGTACAAGAATACGTGGAAAAAGATAAACTATTTAACGAAGAAGAGGTAATAATTTTACCCCCCTCTTTCATGTTATTTTCTTCATCCACTTCCCCTTTCATTGTTGTTTCCATACCTATATAATAACTCCAGTAACTCTAACATACCATGATGCTATTATAAATATGGTAAAACAATATTCATTCTTCTATCCATCCTAGAAATGAAAAAGTCCCCACACGTGCGTACGTATGGGTTACCGTCTCCACATCATGGTGTAGTTTGTTATTCAAAAACTTAATTATATGTATTGGTATAATAATGTGTATTACTGATGTAAATAATAAATATAACATGTTAATTATTCTTTATATACGATATACCATCCAAATACATACAATTTCACCATAAATATAATGATATTGTCGCTCGTGCGTATGTACAGATTATTGTCTCCACGAACGCGATGAGATTCATTCCACATCAAAATAATTCAATAATAATTTTTATTTTATAATTAAAAATAATGTTTAAGAAATTAATATCATTCTATATATGAATAAAATAAATCCTATCCATATCAAACATGGCTTACGTAATTGATCATATAAAGGAAGACATATCAGTTAACTCCTGAAGCAATGATACTACTAAAATATTATTAAAAAAGAAATATTAGAGGATCATATATGATATCATATTTATGTATATAGTTATTTAATAATTTAAAAACAATCATTTAACTATTATAAAGGATATTCATATACCTTTGACCCCGGAAAAGTACATAGTAAGGGTTAAATTGACAATATCTTTACTATTCGAGGTTGTTTTTACGTAAGTATCTACTATGAAATAATTATTATCATTGTACATGTATCATAAAAGTGTTTCCAAAAGTATTATATTTATGTTAATTTTTACTAAAAAATAATTATAAATATTTTAAACATTTTTTCTTATAAACCTCTATCATTAATGTACATGTTTTCAAAATAGTTTTAAGGATTTATTTATATGGACATGAATTTTTTAGAATTTTTAATCCATTTAGAAGATTCAATGTTTCATGGGACACATTGATTCAAAAAAATATTTTAAATGAATTTTTTTGTTATGACTTTTAAATTATTTCGTGAAAAATGGATTTTTCTCTCAAATATTTTTACTGATCATTTTCAACTATATGAACATACTTTACATGATATTATTCTTGATCAAGGTTGATTTATTATGATACATGTTTACCATATTGTATTGAAGGTTTAGTGATATGTTTGACTGTGGATGTGTTATTTTTATATCATTCATGGTTTATGGATAACGTATTGACATTTCGTATGCTAGTTTTGATATGAATTTTATGTTATGTTTAAAACTTTTCATATGAAGAATACATTGGACATAGTAAGTGACAGGTGGAGTCTGCTATAGCTCCTCAAAGCATCAGTAGGTCTCATGAGACAAACTAGTGTCTTGGAACAAGGCCTTGACAAAATCTTATTCGTAGTCTTGAAACAAAGCCTTGACTATGTGGTTTTGAAGTCTAGCATTATGCATTAATTCCATCATTTTGAAATTAGCTATTGTTATTACATGTGATTATTATACGAGTAGAATATCCATGTGAATAAGTAAACATCATTATTTAATTTATCTTTTCCATATTATGATGAATTTTACTTTTAAAAGGCTTTTGTTTTTGTTTTATACCGTGAATTAAATGTTTGTACTTATTTATGAATGATTCCACTATATTGATATCCTTACTGAGCATCTGATCTCACCCCTTTCTTTTGGTTTTTCCTAAGATTACAAGAAGTGTGTTATGATGGGTAAGTAAGGTTATTCTAGGGGATTAATGGAGTTCTCAAAGGATAATTTAGGTTGTGTTTTATTTTATAATGTTTAATGTAACATTCTTGTATGTAATATATTTTTCAAGAATGCAAAATGATCGGTATTTCAGGACATGATTCCTTGTAATCAAGCCAATGTTATTCAGTAATGCACCAACTCTGGGTAACTGGGGTCAAGGTGTTGCAGTTGGTATGAGAGGATGTTTAACAAAAACCTTGGAAATAGAATTATATAAACTCTGATTAGAGAACATTACCCTAATATAGACTTTGAGGATTAGTATAGAAGAACATTCTATAATTTTGGTAATGTAGAGATTTTGTGTATTTTCCAAGCAATACATCCCTGTCTGGATACAAGCATGTAGAGGTTGATTTGGAACAGATGTACCTAGGTGTGAAAACTCTAACAAGGAGTTTTGGGCTTGACCCGAGGTATACTAGAATACAAAAATTGTCCTTTCTTCACTCTTGGTTACGACACTATCAAGGGATATTCGTAGGATAATTCATATTTTCAATAGAAGACATTAGGAATGATTTATGAGTAAATACATCCTTAAAGAAAACATTTTATGATTATAGATTATATGCATAATCTTTTCATTTTTTGATAGGTATTGTACAAGTTTGGAATTATTCATTGAAATTCATAATCTAACATAGTGTATGCCATATTTTAGAAGTAGAGCCCAGTAGAATGAATGAAAATTCAAGCAATACATATGATCGAAAGATCAATAAGGATCATATCATTCATGGTATTAATCCAACATTTAAAAGGGAAATAGTCTCCCATGTATTCTAATCATATAAAGAAAGAGTATAATGTGTTAATAAGATATGTAACCAATTACCTGCATCATATGGATATGAAGGAAAGCAAGATAAGAAAAGGTTGGAAGAGAGAAACATGGATACATAGAATAGGGGAATGAAGGATTTTCCAATATGTGATAACTGTGTAATGAATCACCTTGGTGAATTATTAAAGGGAATGTGAGTTTGTTATAAGTGTGGATAAAAAGGACACCATGTATGTAATTGAAAGTATAAGAAAAAAGTTTCAAATGTACAATTCTTAATCTGCAAGGAGTTGGGACACTATGCAAATCAATGCCCAAATCATCATAGTATAACCAAAATGATGACGTTCGATAATAATCAAGTTATGATACTACTGATGATAAAGAGAAATGATTAGAGTTATTATATTTTTAAAGTATGGTGTCCTTTTGAGTATTTTATTAATGATTTGCGTGTTATAAGAATTATAAAGTATATAAGGATTGTACTGTAGTAATATTTCATCAAGGACTTAAGATTGTGTGGAAGAGTGAAAAGTGATATAATAGAAGATTAATTTTTTTTTGAAAATATATGTTTGAGAGAATGATAAACCATAATATGGTTATGAAAATAAGGTATTGATTTTGGAATAATATATGATTGATTTTGGATAAATTATATTGGATATTCTTGGCTATATTGAAACTGATTAATGATTTGTATATTCCATCATTGTTGCAGTTTACAACATTTTTGGATATATGGAGTATATCTAGTACTCTATAAAAAATAAGGGATCCTGAATGTAATCAATAAGTATTTATTGTAATTTATGATGTTAGAGTGTTTTAAAATAATACATGATGAAGGTATTTCACATGTTATTATGTGGAAAAAAGATCTTCATTGTGTTTACCTTCCTTATAAATTTTGGACTGTGAGTTTGGATAGAAGTATTTGGGATAAGTCTAAAGGTTAAAATAAATTAAGTATGACATTGGATACTATTGTTAATGTTAAATTATTTCATGAGATTATTTTTGTATTGTTATAAAAAGGACAACACAGAGGTCAGGTGATAACCCCTATCGTCTAGCAAGGCCACAAGATATGAACCTACAAGCGAAGGGCGACTAGGGTGGATCACCTACAACTCGCATACCTAATATCCTCGTTTGTATAAGGTAGTTTTTTATTAATATTATGAAAAATTAATTATAAATTCATTATTTTTAGAACCCTATACAATTTGGCTAAAAAAATATTTTTGAATTCTATTATCTTTCTGAGTGAAAGATGAGTTTGTGGTAGGAATTAGTTGAAGGATGAAACTCTACAAGTCAATTATATTTTCTTCCTCTTATTATATTAATAAAATAATTCTTAAACTATAGGGAAGGGATATTAAAAGAAAAAATGTGTTATCCTAATACCTTATGTTTCGTTAAACTGACTATATTTTAAACCATCATAGATTGATGGCTTTGAGGACCTCAATTTTACACTTGTTTGTGATTACGGACAACAATCAATCTCTATAAATATTTACATTTTTCCTCTAATTATGTGTGTCTAATTTCCATTATTGTTTTCATAATTGATATCATAATTTTGTGGTGACTTTTTAATTTCTCTTTCCTTTTTATTAAGACTAAATTTTATTAAACCAATTTTCATTATGGGATTCCCACAATGGTATTTTTCTAATTTAATACATTTATTTTCAAAGAAAAATTTAAAATTGTGAGGATAAAATTTATTTCATGAGGGTAGAATGTAACACCCCAATATTTCATAGTAAGTTATTTCTTCAAAGTAAATCAATAACTTTCACTACACGCAACACTGAGTTCGAGCACACCATGACCAATCAAACTAGCCGTTATAAATAGTAATAACTACATTTGGAAAGTTTATAAATTTTATTTTTCAAAATGGACTTCATTTTTGTATTTGGAATATTGAAATTAACTTTCGGTGAGTTTTTGGTACTTTTCTGAAAACATTCAATTTTTAATGAATAGTGAAAAGTACTAAATTTTAATTAAAAACAACTTTTATAATCAAAATAATTTATTGTGTTAAATTATATATTTGAGTGGTTTTAATGTATCATTAGATTATTATTTTTATCATTAAATATAATTTAGGTCATTTTAGGTAATTTCAGATTTAAAGTGGACATAAACAAGTGTCAATCTTTAATAGTTATTATTTTTTAAAAACACATTATTTTATAATGAGAATTAATTTTAAATTAATTTCTGCCACTTTTTTGTTTTGAATTTGGAGAAATAGATTCCATATTTGGAATTTTTTTGTCCAAATTGTGTAAATAGGTTAATTTTATTTTTAGACATTATGAATAATTACTTGGGAAAATATTTTATTTACCATGGTTAAAGGGTAAATCCGGTAAATAAGGGTAAAAAATAATATTATAATAATACTAAATTACCATGACATGTATCCTATTTTTATTTGTTGATACATGTCCGACAATGGGAATCCTTGGGTCAATTTTGGGATCCCATGGAGCCAATTGAGAGTGATAATGTCACTTTATATTAATTAATTTAAAGTAAATACATAAATGACATACACATATATCTTTTAGTAAATGAATTTTTAAATGGGAGTTATATAAGTTATATTTTTGACTATAAATACTAATTATAAATCTAAAAAGATTTCCTAAATAATTTTATCTTATTTATAATTTTTAGACATTAAATAATTAAATTTATTTTTTACACAATGACGATACAGAAATTACCTTATTAATGAAAGAATCAAATAAACGGTATTATAAATATTAAAATAAATATAATTTCAATTTTTTTATGACATCCACAAATTTTCTAGGATAATATTACACGTTAGGGTTGATTCAATTCATTTTTTCTAAGTAATCAAGTTGAGATGACTTTCAAAAAAATCAAATACTAAATAGTGTCAAAATTGACATAAATGAGTTTTTAAAACAAATATTATATTATTAAATTATATAATTTTCCTAAAAATATATGATTATTACCAGTAACTTATATTCTAATAATTCTATAATTAATGAACCCCTTTAGTCTCTCTTGTAATTTTATAGTTATTTTATTAAACAATTATTATAATAATACAGGAGTACATGGTAAAAGTTAATCTATTTAACTAAGAGTTAAATCTAAAATATAAGGTCAATATGGTGACCCAAACCTATCTAAAACATATTGTTTTAGATTTATTCTACCCAAAATCACCTTATCTTCAAAATAAATTATTTTGGAGCCATTAAAATACGAAAATTATTTTATTATAAAATAATATTTCAATCTTTTCTTACGGTGCCCCTCACCTCTCTTATAAAAGTTCACTTCCTTTTCTCTCAAAATCACACCTCCAAAACCATTTTTCTCAGCCAAACCCTACCCAAATATCCTCTAAATTTCCCTAAATTAAACATAGAGGCCTTAGTTTTATCATAAATCCATCCAAAGGAGCCCTTTTGATAAACTCAAAAGGAAACACCTATTGAAGAGGTAATAATTTCACCACCCACTTTCAAGTTCACTTATTCTTCCACTTCCTCTTTTTTTTTTGTTTTTTACATACCAAAATAATAAATCTAGTACCTACTACATACTATGTTGTTATTATAAATAACATACAACAATATTCTTTATTCTATCCATCCTATAAATGAAAAGTCACCGTACGTGCGTACGTACGACTTACCGTCTCTTTGTCGTGGTGTAGTTTGTTATTCAAACAAATCATTATTTTTATAGGTATAATAATGAGTATAACTGATGTAAATAATAAATATAACATGTTAATGATGCAATATATATGATATACCATCCAATTACCTAGGATTTCACCATCAATATAATGATATAGTTGCTCGTGTGTACGTAGGGATTACTGTCTCCACGAATGCGATGAGATTCATTAACCATCGTAATAATTCAAGAATAATTTTCATTTTATGATTAAAAATATGTTTTATGATATTAATATAATTCTGGATATTAGAAAAATACATCATATCCATAACAAGCATGCCATAATTAACAGATTATATAAAGGAAAACAGATTAGTTAACACCCGAAACGATGATACGACTAAAATATTAATAACAAAGCAATATTAGGAGATCATATATGATATCATATTTATGAATATTGTAATTTTATAATTTAATAACAATGATTTAACTATTTTAAAAGAGGTTAACATACCCTCGACCAAGGAAAAGTACAAAGTAATGGTTAATTTCACAAGCTCTTTATTATTCGATGTCGTTTTTAGGTAAGTGCTTACAAGGAAATATTTATTATCCATGTCCATGTATCATAAAAGTGTTTTAAAAGGGATTCTATATAATTAATTTTTACTAAAACATAATTTTAATTGTTTTAAAGATTTATTCTTATAAGCCTTTCTCATTAATGTCCATGTCTTCAAAATGGTTTTATGGATTTATTTTTATGGACAAGAATGTTTTAAAATGTTAATTCATTTCAAAAGATTAAAAGTGGAAAGAGACACTTTGATTCCAAAATATATTTTAAATTATTTCATTTATATGACTTTAAAATGATTTCTTGAAAAAACCGATATTTCTCTCAATGATTTTTAATGATCATTTTCAACTATGTCAACATTCTATACAGGATATTATTCTTGATCGAGGTTGATTTATTATGATACAAATCTTCTATATTGTATTGAAGGTTTTGTGATATGTTTGACAGTGGATGTGTTATTTATATACCATTCATGGTTTATTGTTAATGTATTAACATTTTGTATGCTAGTTTTAATACGAATGTTTATGTAATGTTTAAACTGTTTCATCATAAGAATGAATTTGACTTAGTAAGTGACGGGTGGAGCCTGTTATAACTCCTCAATGAATTAGTATGTGTCATGAGACAAACTAGTGTCTTAGAATAAGGCCTTGGAAAATATTATTTGTAGTCTTTAAACAAGGCCTTGACTACGTGGTTATGAAGTTTGGCATTATGCATTCCATAATTATAATATTAGCTATTGATATTACATGTGATTATTAGATGAGTAGAATATCCATGTGAACAAGTAAACAATATTTTTTTATTTAATATTTCCATATTAAACTTATTTTTATGTTCAAAAATACGTTATTTTATATTAATATATTGTCTTAAATGTTTATTCTTATTTATGAAAGTTTCCACTATATTTTTATCCTTACCGAGAATCTGAGATCACCCCTTTCTTATGTTTTATTTTACAAGGATTCCAAGAAGTGTATTTTGATTGATAAGTAGGGTTAAGCTAGAGGATTTATGGCGTTATCAAAGGATCATTTATGTTCTGTTTTATTTTCTAATGTGTAATGTATCGTTAAGATTTGTAATCTATTTTCCATGACTACTAAAATGATCTGTCTTTTTGGACTTGATTCCTAGTAATCATGCTAATGTTATGTAATAATGCACCGAATCTGGGTAACTGGGGTTGGGGAGTTACATCAGTTTCAAGTTCTTATAAGTTAATATATAGAGAAGGATATTATGGTCTATATAAACAACCAATCTCTCACCTAAGAGATATTGTCTGCCACATTTTAGAACATGGACCATGACTTCTGACACTAAGTAAAGTGTTGGGATGTTCTTCTCTTGGGGAAATAGTTGATAAGACTCAATGGGTATTATGTTCTCAATTTTCATCATCATTACTCCATGACCAATGCATGATGTATCCCAACACACATCATAACCAATCCCAGCCGTTGGGAGGGTAAATACTATAATTTTCTTCAAACTTATATTTAACTAATGGAAAACATTTATCAATTATCTAATGAATGGATATTAAATACCTGATTAGTTATTAATTTTATGGGATCTGATAATCCATAGAAATCATGTATAAATTTTCAATAATATCTTAATAATCTATAAATCTCCCAATCTGAAACAAAATCAAGGATTGTGTCTATGACACGACTACCACAACCTTATTTGGTTCTAAAGATATACCAATCTCATACACTATATGTACTATGAATATTACCTATTGAATCCCCATGTCACAATTTTAGTGTGTTTCACAATGCCTATTTGCTCAACATATACACATGATTATCTCTAGGTGGTTATCATTTTGATCTAGTTTTGGTGAATATATGAGGATATCATTGATGAAATCTACTA
Organism: Viscum album; assembly: GCA_963277665.1. Lineage (NCBI taxonomy): Eukaryota > Viridiplantae > Streptophyta > Magnoliopsida > Santalales > Viscaceae > Viscum > Viscum album. Next base: position 1,259,618,213 of record OY728128.1, read on the forward strand.
TAAATGAATCCATGTATGGTTAGAAGATCCTGTTCACTAGGTCTGTGAGCACTACTGAAAAAAAACTTTTTCCAGAATAAAATTACCACGAACAAATAAATTTTATACCTACTAAAAAATGTCATCATCATAATATCCTGCTTTATACCTCCCAATTGATGATAAAACATTTCATGATTTATCTTGGAGAACCTCCTGGATCACCATAACTATTCGAAAATATGATCGATCCTAGGTGATGAATATTATTTGTTCATAATCACCATGTTTAACATCTAATAGTTAATGCATATGCGATAACTACTATCCACCTTCTTGGTGAACAAAATAGGTGAATTCCATGGTGAAGTAAGAGGCACGATGATGAATTTACACAATAAGTGATCTAGTTTATCCTTGATCACATTCAACTCAATTCGATAAATATCATATGTGGGTTTAGAAATGGGTTACATGGTTGAATGAGATCTAACTCAAAGTTAATAAGTATATCAAGATGGATTCCTATGACCTAATCTCAAAATATGTCATGATAGTGATCTGGGATTGGTAGAAAATATATGGAGGCTGCCACTATTCATGTAAAAATTTCCAATCCAACCATTTTTTCTATGATCATTCTGAGCTGACGCATGTCTGGTCCAACTCTCCCTGCACCCAGTTCTCACTCTCTATGTATCATTTACCTGTTTCCCATAAGAGAGGTAAACAACAATATTCTAGGATATAAATCAATGTTATATCAGAATCTGATCAGAAAACATTTTACCAGAATAATTTATAAAGTTTTTATCTTTAGTGACTAGAATTTCCATAGACATCTATATCTACAAACGACTGGTGGACACACTTGGAATAGATTAAGATTGTTTAATATCATTCCTAATGGTGAATCAAGGGAGAATAACTCAGTGGATAATTTCAATAGAAGGTAAATTCAAGAAACTACTTGTGAAGACATCGAAGAATGGGAAGCACCAACATGAAATAAAATAGTATATATAGTGGAGGTTCTCAAACTTGTACATTTAATGGTTGATGGTCCCTCCCCACTATCCATAAAAATAAAATCCACTATAAAACCCCATCATATTATAGTTATACGACCTTGTCCCTATGATATTTTTGTTGGAACAGTCAACATATTCTATTGAGGCCCCTTATAAAATAATGAGCTATGTAAGCATGTTGGTCTCCCTCTTCCAGTAGCTGATTTGGCACAAAAATATTGGAGGTGTCACGTCCTTACAAATTTTTGCAAATGGCTTGAGGGAACTATGCACAATTGACTATAATATTTTGACTTCACATAGTTAAATCACTATGTGTAACCTCTATAATGATCAAAAGAAGTTGTACTCTTCTACACCTTAATGCCTCTCCTCTGCTACATCCTCTTAGCCTTTATATTATTACCATTAGTTGTGGTACTCATAATTGTAGTGGGAGGACCACATTTCTAGGTACTAATATGTAATAAAATACATGATGATTTCAATCATCTAGAGTCCTCTCAATGGGAAGGTACTTCCTCATAACCACTCATTACGAATCTATGTCATAACACTGGACCTATGACCTATGGTTAGGTTGAAGGCCTATTTAAAACTTAATATCCTTCTAGACCACATTATCATCCAGTAGTGGTGTGAAAAAAGTATCACATAAAATAAAGCAAAGTATCCAGATATAGTCATAGATCCCTGATGTATATCAATGAACTCCCATACTTATTTGATCATTTACATGTGGAGGGAAAAGTTTCAAAAAATAGGGTCATGAATACCACCTATGTTAGACCTCGCATCATCCATCCTATCCATAACTCCACATAAATTCCTAGAAGGTCCTTATAGAATAAATGATACAACCATAACCATCCCATCTAATGGAATCTCTAGGAGGTTGAAGATACCCTTTTTTATATCCACCCATTATTCAGCATCCTAAAGTCCACTAATACCCTATAAGGTAGGAGTTTTTTTGAGTTATAAATACAAAGTGTATTCAACCATGGATATTGATGGTGGATGGTAAAGAACCACTTCCTGCACTACTTAAGGTGGTTTGTTGATGTGCTAAGGTGAAGCATGCTAAGTCAATTGTCCCACGAAACATCTAAATGATATAATATTCTATAACAAAAGGAACACTAAGCACAATGAAAGTCCTTAACACTCTATGGGATCAGAAAATATTTTTCAAGGAGCCTTTCCATAACTAAAGGTATACCCCTCCTAGAATTAACCATGGTATTAATTCCTACACATTTGTCAAATTTTCATATAAATACTCTAAATAATAGCATTCTAAATTCATCTAATAAAACTCAGGGACGACATATCATAACAGTTTTTAAATGAGATATATCACACAACCATAAAAACAATCGGGATGTACTAACAAAAAAAGGGAATTTATTTATCAACTACTATTTAGTAAAGACACAAGTATATACTTGGAATATGAATATACATACCTTGTCATGATGCATGAATAAATCTGAAATCAAATAAATCACATATCAACATCATTTGAATCCCCCAAGGAGAGTTTTGATTAATAGTATCTAAAAAACATAAATTACCCAACATATGAAATCTTGGGGGTCACCTATAAAGTGATGGATGGGCACTAGAATAGTTGAACTGACTGATTCGAAGTCGTCATGTCTCCTGACTATCATATCCCATTAAAAGACATAGAGAGAAAAGTATATACTGATTCTTAATACTCAAAATCATATTTTTAACATCCCAACCCAATCAACTTGGTGTGTTCCAGAATCATAAAAGACCTCATACATTCATCCATGTACACTAGACTATTAAGACTATTAAAAAGGTTCTATGTACATAAATTGGGAAAATATAAACTCAAAATCAAAAAAATAGGACTAATAAAAAATGACAACAAAATACCTAAATTAGAATAATCCGGAGGGAAATTAAATTCCGTACATTTCAAAAAAAAATCCTTATATGGAAATTTTTTCCCGAATAAATTAAAATGATCATAAAAAGAATAACTATGGGGTATTCTAGAGTCTACCCAAGTTCAATTCATGTCTATGATCTACTTACTATGACACCCACAATAGTTCTCATTCCTATCACAAGGTTTCTTATTGATTCTTCGTGTGCATCAGAATTAGCTAGTTGTGTGTGAGTAAAATACTTATTAAGAAACCACCAATGCATCCTTAACCTGATGTGATCAAATATACAAGTGTATGATATAATAATAATAAATTCATAAAGGCATAGGCATATAATCCAAAATAGTAATAAAAAAGCCATCCCTTAAACCATATACTAGGGGTTTTAGGGAGATAATACTCAAGGTCATGTATCCCTCAAGTGAACCATGTCACCCATATCATCTATATGAGAATATATAATACTCAAATTGACCATGCTCTTATATGGAGAATATACATAGAAAATCAAGGATACACAGAGAACACAATCAATAAAACACCCTGGCTACATCATACCTCTATTTCATGCTCATGTCCCTCATTTATATCATCATAATCAAGAAAAATACCCCCACTAAGGGATGAATTTGTCATGATTGTACTCTATCTGAAATACTACTAACATACCCCATGTTATGGTAACAAATATATAGGGATAACCCACAAGTAGGAATGAAAATCAATATAAGTATATAGTAGCATACAAAATGTCATTTTACCAAAATCATTCAGAGGTAAAAGCTCATATAATATCACTCATGGATCCAAAAAAGGTATTATGGGAATCCCAGATGCACCAACATAAAATCACAATCTTGAAAGGTTAATAATAATTCCAATAAATATACACATTAAGGGAACAAGTGTAAATTCCATAACAAGATGTTATGAAACTTCCTACCAAAAAAATTCAACGACGTCAAAGAAAAGTATAACCCACAATATATGGTGTAATAGTTTGAATAAATACTTCAATAGTCAAGAATGCCAAATTTTTCTGTTATAATGGTAAACATCGACAAGTCAAAGATTGAGGTACATCAATGGTTCCTAGAAGCAAAAATATTTATTTCATATCAAAATGAAATAAAATATCATATGTGATTATATCTTCTCTCGCCTAGAAAATTATCATATTATCATTTAAAATATATCATGTGATGTTATTTTATCTTTCCAAGATAATTTTAAAATTACCATTTAAAATATTAGAAGATACAGTTTTTTATCTCTCCTAGATAATTTTCAAATTATCATATAAAACAACCCATATGATGATATTTTATCTCTCTAATATAATTTTTAAATTATCATAGATAATATAACATGTGATGATATTTTATCTCTCCTAAATAATTATAAAATTTCCATTTAAAATATAACATGGAATCATATTTTATCTCTCCTAGAATGTTTTCAAATTATCATCTAGAATACCACATGTAATGATATCTTATCATATCTGAAAATTTATAAAAATATTTTTTTAGTTCAATGAATGTGTTCAAAATTATCCAATGTTATTTGGTGAAATTATCATTTTAATAATTCTTTATTGATAATTCAAGTAATTTTTTATAAATATTTGAAATTATTTATGATAATTTATCACCAAAGATGAAAATGGATAATTTATATTTAATTCAATATTGATAAATTAGTGTTTTTATGTTGGGATAATTCAACTCATTATTATACCCCAAGAAAATCACATAATCACAACTTTGACATTTTTAATCAATAATCATTGATAATTTTAAGGAATTTATCCAATTATAATCGAACTTTTATATGTTTTTACAAAAATTATTATTTTTCCATATTATAAAATAGTGTAAAAGTTTTTATAAAAATATATGACAAACCACAACACACGCTTGAAAGAGGGAACAATGAAGGAGAAAATTCAAGAGGAATATAAATCCCATCAATGGTATTCCGAAATCAAGTACTAGGTAAATAAAGAGTCTGCCAAACTCATCAAAATCAATCAATAGTGAACGAAGAAAAAAAATGTTTCTTTTAATGGCCAAAACACATATTCACTAAATAAAACCAAACCCCTATTTCATTTACAGTTTCATTCAAAATATTTAGGGTGGAGTGTTTATTATCACCTTATTAACGTGTTACAATTTTTATTGTGTCAAATTGATTGAAAAGTAAATTTATTTAAAACATTAAGTGTCTTGAAATGGAGGTACGACAAGTTTTTGGGTGAAGAGATGAATAAAATCATTTTAATTAATAATATTTATACTAATTATTATTTAATATAAATATTAGATAAATTAATCTAATTAGGAAACTCATTCACAAAAAAATTATTCCCTACCAAAGGAAAACCCGATATATTGGACCTAACAGTAGTCTTGGGTTTCTTATAGGATGAACTATTTTGAAGATATTATATTATCTTAAAAAAAATAATTTAATAAAAATATAAAATAATTTATCCACATGTGAAATCTTAAAAAATTCCAAATGCACAAAAATGTTATGCCCTGCCTAGGGTAAACTATACACCCTAAATCTGATGACGGTCTCAAATTTCTCAAATGACGTGTCATTTATGGGATATTATAATATTTTAAAAATAATAATAAAATATTAAATATGTTATTCTATTGTGTGATCTTTCCAAATGATCAATGCGCACAAATTTTATGCCTGCCATAGGGTAAACAACACATCCCAGACCTATCAATGGTTTCCTATTTCATATGATTCACTATTTGGTATATATTATAATTTTTTTTTTAAATCATGTGCTCATAATATATTACATTTAATATTTTTTTTCTTATATGGATACTCTATAAGCCCCAAAATATCATAGAAACTCACAACTAGACTCTAAAATATTCCATAAATTATCGGATGATTCTTATAGGGTTTTATCCCTAAAAAATTCTTTTAGAAAATTAATTTAACATGTTAATGATTATTTTATCACATAAAAATACCAATAAAATTTTTAACAGGGTTGATTTTATTATCTTTAAAAAATAATGATATTATAGGAGACATGAATTTTCCTTGTTTGATTGCAATATGGTTTTTCATATTATGTTTTTGTATATTTTCATTTATGTTTATGGTATTCTATTCTATAACATTTGACAACATAGATTATAATGTCCTGCAAAATTGACAATGAGTGAGCCAATCTATCGCCTTGTGAGGTTGAGGTTTACCAAATCTCAATTGGAGACAAAAAATACTATTTTAGAGATCTTAGAGGGTAAAATAATTCATTTTAGGGTTTTAGTTCTTATAGAAAGCATAAAATTGTAATACCTCATTTGGATATATGTGTTTGAAATTACAAATTAAATTTGATCTTTTTTTGGGGGAATGGAACATTATAAAAACTGGGTTTTGAATTAAAAATCTGTGTATAGGAACATCTGAAAGAGATTGTTTTTGATATGGATCAAGGAAAAAGTTGTTATTTGGGTTCTCAGGTTGTCCTCAAGTGTCTTTGGTTGTGTTTTAGAAGATTTAGATAATTTTACCCATTGTGCACAATTTAGATAACATAGTTTAGAGAGGATAATGTTTTTACCTAATTATTGGGGGAATTTTAATAAAAATTCATCTGAACACGGTGAGTATCATCATTTCCACATAGTTTAGAAAATTATCATGTAACTTTGTGATGAAACCATGCATGTTTTATTGTACATGGGACTTGGAATATGTTTTGAATGTGATTTTTGAAAACCCATGTAATTTACTATAGGGGGTTCTAGATATACTCATCCAAGTTGGTGCATGGTTTGTAAAATGTGAAAAAAACCTTATGGGGTGGGGATCTTAAGACAACACTAACTGAACTGTTGGCATACTATTTAGAAAATTGTTTAAACAAACCATGAATATATTAAATGTATGGTTTTAAAATTTTTACGTTATGAGTATCAAAATGAATGACCCAGTATTGGAACTCATGTTTTTGTTAAAAACCCCACAAATGACCCCCCATCACCTTCAATCCTTTATGGTGGATCACCATCATTATTTGGAAAATTCAATACTTGTCTGAGTAATTGTAAAACATAATGTAATGCTTTATGTCATCTTCCTTATTTCCATTATTTATTTATCCATCAAGTGTATTTAAACTATTATGTGTAATATTCCATATTTCTATGTAATTTTATTATTATTTTTATCTTCTGATTTAGGTTGAGTAAAACGATAATACCACTTTTTTCTAATATTTTAACGATATGAAAAATGGTTCCCTTAATGTTATCAATAATATATTTATATTCTCTAAGTGTCTGTGTGCAATGTGTCATGTTAGATTTAATTTACAATGTCTTTTTCATATTTTATAAATTATTATTTTTACACATTTAGTTAATTTTCTATATTAAAATACACTTATCCTAATGAAGGGAGTGATTCTATGTGAATCCACTTAATCTAGGATTATCTTTGAATATGACATTTTCAAATTGTTGTGGCCTATTGATGTAAAAACAAATGTTAGGGAATAATAATTTGGATTCTTTAGACTAATAATTTTATGAAAATATATTAATGTGACTTTATGTCTAGATTTAAGATTAGTAAATGTGATTTCGAAATAAATGGTAATCATGATAATTTAATTTCATGGAATTTTGTTTTTTCCATAATTTAATAGTGGAATTTGTAAATTTATTTTGGTTGTGGGAAATAGTTGGATTTATTAAATAAAATTTTTATGTCTTTTATATGGAAAACAATGGATTTGGAAGCACCAAAGTCACTTTTTATAAAAAAATTAATGTTGTGAGATATCGTATAGAATGAATAGAAATTATAAAGTGAATTATATAATATTTAGGTCTAAAATGAAATCAATACAATAATTGGTAAATAATAGAGGTTTTAAACATTTTTCAACCTTATTGGGTATAATTAATTAAGAACATGTTAATTTGATTTATATAACCATTATTTTTTCCCTAAGTTTTTGTCCATTAATTGAAATGGTAATTGTTGTTTCATTATATATTTTCTATGCATGACGATCATTCCCAAGGGGAACATGGCCCCTACATAGACACATGTATTATGGAAAATCCCATGGTGAACAAAATCACCAGGTGGTTACATGTTTCATGGTTAATTTTGATGTGATTATGGCCTCTAGATAGATTCTATATTATTGTTATAAATTGGGGGAATATTACTTCCATATGATTATAGGTCTCCAATAATGGACATATTATCCATGAGTACCAATTTCTTGGATGAGGATGTGTAACGCCCCAACACCAGTTACCCAGAGTCGTTGCATTATTACATATCATTGGCATGATCATAAGGAAATCATGTCTCGAAAGACCGATCAGTTTAGTATTATTGGAAACAAGATTCATACATATGTTTAACTTTACAACTTGAAATGAAATACATCACAAATATATTTCATTAGAAACATCCAAGCCACCTAGATTATGCCTACTGGTTACACATAACTAAATTCTTCATATCCTAGGAAAATGAATCATAAGAAAGGGGAGAGCTCAAACACTCAGCGAGGGTATGTAATACAGCGGAAAACGACATAAATATTAAGCATGGTAAATAATTGAAACCACATGCCTTTACTAATAATAAACATGAATAATTTTATGGAAAGAATATGTGATGAGTAAATAATGAAATAATAAAACATAATAATGGGTATTCTACTAGTATAATGAGCACATGAACCATCAATATTATTCCCATAATGAGGGAATCTATAATGCCGGACATTCTGAAACATTTTGTGAAGGCCTCGGCCAAGCCGTCTAAAAATGATTAAGGCCTCGGACAAAACCATAAATAAAATTGGGAAAGGGCCTCAGCCAATTACACATATAGTTGTCTCATGAGACCTACTGATTCATCAAGGAGATATAGTAGGCTCCACCCATCATTTACTATGTCCAATACATTCCCCATATGAAAATGTTTAAACATATCATAAACATTCGTATTAAAACTATCATAAAAAATGTCATTATTTTAACCATAAATCATGAATGGTACAAAAATAGTACATCCATAGTCAAACATATCACAAAACCTTCAATACAATATGGAAGTTTTGTATCATAATAAATAAACTTCAAATAAACTTAAAATCCATCATAAATAAAATCAAAACCCTTTTTAGAGAAATATCACTTTCTATTTTGAAATCATTTAAGAGTCATATAAATATAAAATAAAACAATTACTATGAAAATATTCTTATAAGCTTGTAAGGGAAGCTTAGACGAGTTTATAATGGTATAAAATAGATGCACCCTTTGTATAAGTTAAAAAAACATTCTTACCTTAATTTTGTCGAAAAGGTTAAAAAAGACCTTGTTTTGAAAATGACAGAAACATTCCTTTATAAACATATTATAAAAAGTAAAAAAGGGTATAAATGAAATTAACACATAGTCTATAAAATATTATGAATGTTTTGAAATAAATTTTTGAGAAACATGGATGTGGATGATAAAGAGGTCCCAGTAGATAATTGCATATAAACAACCTCGGAAAATGAAGAGATTGTGAAATAAACTCTTACCTTGTACTTTTCCTTGGTTGAGGGTAGGATAAAATCCTATATAATGGTGAAATTATTGTTACTAAATTATACAAGAATCATATACATTAATATTATATCATAAATGATCTTTTAACATTGCTTTGTTAATAATATCTTAGTATTATCGTCATTTCGGGTGTTACCTTACTCATTTTCTTTTATATGTTACATAAGCATGTTTGTTATGAATAGTTTGTATCTTATTCATATACATAATGATATAAAGTCCTTAAACATTATTTGTAATCATCAATTTAGAATTATACTTGAATAGATATGATGGGGAATGAATCTAATCGCTTTCGTGGAGACGGTAGTCCGTTCGTACGCACGAGCGAAAATATCATTATTTAGATATTAAAATAATTTATAATTGGATGGTATATCATATATACAGAATCCTTATCAAGTTATATTTATTATTTACATCAAATAAAAATAATTATTATACCCATCCAAATAATAATGTATTGAATAACAATTACACCACAACGTGGAGACGATAGGCCGTACGTACGGACATATGGTGACATGTCATTAAAAGGATGGATAAAATACTGAATATGGTTGTAAAATATTTATAATAACATAAAAGTATATAGAATATACTGGAGTTATTATTTAATAATGGTAATAACAAATATAGAATAAGTTGAAGAAGAAAGGAACTTAAAAAGGGTGGTGAAAACATTACCTCTTAATCGTGTTCTTCCTTTTGATTTGACCAAAAGGGCTCATTAAGTTGGATTTTTATCAAACTAAGGCCTCAAGGTCGAAGTGAGGGAAGTCGATAGAAAATTTTTTCAGGGTTTGGCCGATCCAAAATACTTTGATGGTGTAAATTAGAGAGAAGGGGGAGTGCCCTTTTATAAGAGGGGTGAGGGGCACCTTTGGAAAAGCTAGAAATATTATTTTATAATAAATTCATATTCGGTTTCTAATGGCTCGAAAGTGGATTATTTAAACTCTACGGTGGGGATGGGTCACAAGAATTTAATCCAATATATTTTAGATAGGTTTGGGTCACTATATTAACCTTATCATTTATATTTAACTCTTAGTTAAATAGTTTGACAATTACCATGTCTCTTTGTATTTTTATATTATATAGTTAATAAATTAACTATATATATCCAAGAGACCCCAAAGTGATCCATTAGTGATAAAACAATCATTATATAAGTCCTTTGGCCGAACCTTAGATTTTTAAGAATATAATATCAATTAATAATATAATATTTGTTTTAAAAAATCTTTTATGTCAATTTTGACACTATTGGGTATTTTGTTTTTGATAATTTCATAAAAGAATTATTACTTCGAATAAAATTTATATAACCAATCCTAATATGTCATATTAACATATAAATTATTGTAATTCAAAAAAAGTCTCAAATTACATTTATTTTAATATTTATAATATCAATAATTTTAATATTTCACTAATATGGTAATTACTGATTCATCATTGTGTCATAAATAAATTAAATTATTTTATATCTAAAAATTATAAATAAAATATAATTATGTAGTAAATATTTTTATCTTTCTTATGAATATTTATAATCAAATTTATCTTATGTATCACCCTATATTAAAAATGTTTTAGTTATTAAACTTTGATTTTAACTTTATTAACTATTCCTTGAATTAAATAATAATAAATGTCCTAATCTAATCCAAGTGCACCTAAATGATAATATTTTATTCTTAAGGTTGTTTTTGGTCGAGATACACTTGTCCAATAGAATTAGGACATGTTTTAGGGTAATATTAATATCATTTTTACACTTAATTACCCTATTTACTTTTAACCGTGGTAAAAAAAGTAAAAAGATACTATTCACGAATTTTTTTTATCTTATTGAACCACATTTTACTTATTGATATTAACTGGGTCTCTTGGATTTTCGAAATTCCACTCACAAAAGTGGTAAAATTATGTTTTATGTGAATTTTTAAATTCTCCTAGGAGGTGGGTAAAAGACGGTGAAATGTTTAATAATATTTTTATATATCTAAAATTATTCTAAACTAACTTCAATGAATTACATTGAACATATATAACTATTATGTATCTATTTTGAACTTAATTAAATTTAAATAAAATAAATAATTTTTAAATAAAAATTCAGTTTTAAACTATAACTTAGTGTTTTTTCACTATTCATCAAAAATTGAATGTTTTTAGAAAAATACAAAAAATTCACCCTAAGCTAATTTCGATATTCTAAATCCAAAAATGAAGTCTGTTTTACCAAATTCAAAAAATTTAAGTTTCATTTATTAATTTAAAATTAATTCTCATTGTCAAAACCAAAAGGCCTATTTTTATGAAATAATAACTATCAAATGATTGGCACTTGTTTATGTCCAATTTCAATGTAAAATTACTTAAAATGATCTAAATTGAATTAAATGGTAAAAATATAATCTATTTATACTTATAAACCATTAAAATGTATAATTTAACACTATAAATTATTTTGATTAAAAAAAGATGTATTCAGTGAAAATATAGTATTTTTCACTATTCAACCAAATATAAAAGTTATCAAAAATACACAAAAAATTTATTAAAATAGTTTATTTTGTTAAATTGAATATATAAATGTTTCAAATATTGGATTTAAAAAGGGTTCACCATTAAATGACAGTAAATGTAAATTTTTTGAAAAATAATTCTTTTATCTGAAGAAAAATGAATTAGTTCTTACATTATGTCTAAGAAACTCATAATATGGATTCTAAAATTATTAGGATTTTATAATGTTCAAAATTTAGTTAATACTATTCATAACCGCTTTTGAATGGCTGTTTTGGTAATCTTGTGGTGCGCTTGAACTTTGGAGTTACCTGTAGTGAATGTTATTGAATTACTTTGAAGAAATATCGTACTATGAAATCGTGGGGTGTTACATTATTCCCTCCTTCAATAAATCGTGTCCTCGCAATTTGAAAATTTTCATCAAAAATAAATGGTTGAAAATAGAAAATACCTTTTTGGGGAAACCCACATAGGAAATTGGGTTAATAAAATTTATTCTTAATTAGAGGAAAAGTGGAATGAAAAAGTCAACACCAAATTATGATCTATATTAGGAAAACATTGTTGGAAATTAGAGACACATAATTGGAGAAAAAACATAAATATTTTTAGGGAGAGATTGAGGTCATCAATCACAAACAATTGTAGAATTGTGGGCCTTAGAGACACCAATCTATGATGATTTAAAATACCATAGGTTCAACAAAACGTAAGGTATTAGGATAACACATTTTTGGTTTTAAGATGCCTTATCTATTGTTTTAGAATTTATTTCTTCATAGAATAAGATAAGAAAAAAAGTATACTAGTCAATTAGAGTTCCATCCTTTAACTAATTTATACCAAAAACTCTTATTTCACTCTAAAAGATAATAGAACTTAAAAAATATTCCATTTATCCTATTCAAATAGGGTTCCAAAAAATGAATTTATAAATAATCTACCAGACCATTTAAAAAACTACATTATTCAATCCAGGAAATCACATGGGTTAGTGGTCGGTGATACACCCTTGTCACCCTTCGGTTGCGGATTCAAGTTTTGCAGCCTTGCCGGACGCGACAGGTTGTCGCCCGACCTCTTGGTTTTCTTTTTTATAAAAATCCAAAAATAATATTCAGAAATGGTTTAACCTTAACAATTGTATCAAATGTCAAATATAATCAATTCCAACCTTTACGCTTATCCAAATTACTTCTGTCCAAACCCGCAATCCAAAATTTATAAGGAAGGTAAATATAATGAAGATCTTTTTTTTCCACGTAATAACATGTGAATACCTTCATCATTTATTCTTTTAAAATATGGTAACACCTAGAATTACCATAAAACCTTATTAATTACATTCAGGCTCCCTTATTCCTTATAGAATACTAGATATATTCCTTATATCAAAAAACATTGAATATTCCAACAATTATGAAATAAAAAACCATTAATCAGTGTCATGGCAGTCAAGAATATCCAATATAATTTATCCAAATCAACTATATGTTATTCCAAAATTACTACCTCAGTATCAAGACCATATTAAAGATTAATTTTCATTCAACTGTGTATTTTTTTAAAAAGGTTTAACTTAATGTTGAGTCACTTTTCATAGTACCATATAATCTCAAATCCTCAATGAAATAGTACTGCCGTACAATCCTTATTTATCACCAAAATTCATATAACCAATACATCGTTGATACAACACTCAAATAAAATAATTCTTTAATAACAACAAAAGAACACTAGTCATTCCTCTTCATCTGTAGTAGTATCATAACTTTATTATTATCTAGTAGCATCATTTGGGGCATACTCTGATGATTTGAACATTGATTCGCGTAGTGACCCCACTCCTTGCAGATGAAGAATTGTTCATTTGAAACCTTTTTCTTACCCTCACAATCACGAACGTGGTGTCCTTTTTCTTCACACTTATAACATACTCACATTCCCTTCAAAAATTTTCCAAGGTGATTCTTTCAACAGTTATCACATATGGGAAAATCCTTATTTACCTTCATCCCTTTATCTGTCTTTCCTTCTACCATCATTTTCTTCTATAGATTCCCTTCAAATACATAGGACTCCAAAAACTCTTTACATATCTTATCAACACATGATACTATTTCTTCATATGATGATAATACATGGGAGACTATTTTCCTTCTAAATTATGGCTTAAGACCATTAATGATATGATCCTTCTTACTATATAGATCATGCGTGTTGCTGGAGTTCTCATTCCTTTTAACGGCCACCATTTCTAAACAATGGACTACACTAGATTATTTTATGAATATCAATACCTAATCCCAAACTTGTAAAACACTTAACATAAATTAAACAGTTTATGGATATAATCCATAGTCATAAAAATGTCTTCTTTGAGGTATTATATACTCATAAACCCTTCATAATGGTTTGTAAAGAAAATGAGAATTATCTTAAGCATATACCCCAGGAGTGTCATAACCAAGAGTGTAGCAAGGCCTGTTGTCGTGCATCAGTTCCCGTTCAAGTCTAGCTCAAAGCGGTGTTTTCGGGTTTTACCCCTAGGTACATTTCTGCCAGAGCCACCTCTACCTGCTCGTATCCAGATAGGGATGTTTTTCCTGGAAAACTCACAAATTCTCTAAAATACCAAAATTTTAGGATGTTCTTATATACTAATCACCATAGTTTATCTTAGGGCTGTGTGATCTAATCAGAGATTATATAAATCTAGCTTCCAAAGTTTGTACTAAAATTCCTCTGATACAAACTGTAACTCCCCGATTCCAGTTACCCAGAGACGGTGCATTATTATATAAAATTGGCATGATCATAAGGAAATAATTTCTTCAAAGACCGATCGGTTTAGTATTATTGGAAATAAGATTCATACATAAGTTTAACTTTTCTACATGAAAACAAATATAGAAAAAATATATTTAATTAGAAACATCCAAGCCTCCTAGATTATGCATGTTTGTTACTCATAACTAACTTCTTCATATCCTGGGAAAATGAAACATAAGAAAGTGGTGAGCTCAAACGCTCAGTAAGGGTAAGTAATACAACGGAAATTGAAATAAATATTAAGCATGGTAAATAAATGAAACCACATGCCTTTACCAATATTAAACATGAATACTTTTATGGAAAGAATATGAGATGAGTAAATAATGACATAATAAAACATAATCATGGGTATTATACTCGTATAATGACCACATGAACCATCAATATTATTTAAATAATGAGAGAATGTATAATGTCGTACATTCTGAAACATTTTGTCAAGGCCTCGACCAAGACGTCTAAAAATGATTAAGGCCTCGGCCAAAACCATAATTCAAATTGGTAAAGGGACTCGGCCAATTCCACGTCTAGTTGCCTCATGATACCTACCGATGCATCAAGGAGATATAGAGGGCTCCACCAATCACTTACTAAGTCCTATATATTCCTCCTTTGAAAAGGTTTAAACATATCATAAACATTCGTACTGAAAATAGCATACGAAATGTCAATACTTTAATAATAAATCATGAATGGTATAAAAATAACACATCCATTGTCAAACATATCACAAAACCTTCAATAAAATATTGATGTTTTGTATCACAATAAATCAACTTCAAATAAACTTAAAATTACTCATAGATGAAATCAAAACCCTTTTTATATAAATATCTTTTTCTATTTTGAAATCAGTTAAGAGTCACATAATTATAAAATAAAATATTTACTTTGAAAATATTTTTATAATCTTATATGGGAATATTTGACGAGTTTATAAAGGTAGAAAATAGCCACACCCACTGTATAAGTTAAAAAACTTTCATACATTAATTTTGTCGAAAAGGTTAAAAAGGACCTTGTTAGGAAAACGATGAAAAGATTCCTTTATAAAATTGTTAGAAAAAGTCAGCTAGGGTATAAATGACTTTAAAACATAGTATATAAAATAGTAAGATTTTTTTGATATACATTTTTAAGAATCATGGATGTGGATGATAAAGAGGTCCTAGTAGATAATTGCCTATAAACAGCCTCAGATAATGAAGAGATTGTGAAATAAACTCTTACGTTGTAATTTTCTTTGGTTGAGGATAGGTTAACCTTTTGTATAATTGTTAAATGATTTTTATTAAATTATACAAGATTAATATACATTAATATGATATCATATATGATCTTTTAACATTTCTTTGTTAATAATATCTCAGTATTATCGTCCTTTCGGGTGTTAACTTACTCGTTTTCTTTTATATGTTACATAAGCCGTGTTTGTTATGGATAGGTTGTATCTTATTAATATATTGAATGATATCAAGTACTTAAACATTATTTTTAATCATAAAATGATAATTAGACTTGAATGGATACCATGGGGAATGAATCTCATCGCGTTCGTGGAGACGGTAGTCCGTACGTACGCACAAGAGACAATATCATTATTTTGATATTAAAATAATTTATAATTGGATGGTATATCATATATAAATAATCCTTACCATGTTATATTTATTATTTACATCAAATAAACGTCATTATTATACCCATCCAAATAATAATGTATTGAATAACAATTACACCACGACGTGGAGACAGTAAGCCGCACGTACGCACGTATGGTGACATGTCATTCAAAGGATGGATATAATACTGAATATGGTTGTACCATATTTATAATAACATCAAATTATATAGAATATACTGTAGTTATTATTTTAGAATGGTAATAACAAAGAAATAAGATGTTGAAGAAGAATGGAACTTGAAAGAGGGTGGTGAAAACATTACCTCTTAATCGGGTTATTCCTTCTGATTTAATCAGAAGGGCTTCTTAGGTTGGCTTTCTGATCAAAATAATGCTTCTAGGTCGAAGTGAGGGAAGTTGAGAGAATATTTGGGCTGGGGTTGGCTGAGACAAAAGGCTTTGAAGGTGCTAATTAAAGATAAGGGGGAGTTCCATTTTATAAGAGGGGTGAGGGGCACCTTTGGAAAAACTAGAAATATTATTTTATAATAAATTCATATTCGGTTTATAATGGCTCCAAAGTATATTATATAAATGTTAAGGTGGGTCTGGGTATAAATCCTTTCATCCAATATATTTTAGAGAGGTTTGGGTTACTATATTAACCCTATCATTTATATTTAACTCTTAGTTAAATAGTTTGACATTTACCATGTCTCTTTGTATTTTTATATTATATAGTTACTAAACATACAATATACATACAAGAGACCCAAAAGTGGTCCATTAATGATACACCTATCATTATAAAAGTACTTTGGCCGAACTATTGATTTTTATTAATATAATATCAAGTAATAATATAATATTTGTTTTAAAAATCTTTTATGTCAATTTTGATACTATTGGGTATTTTCTTTTTGATAATTTCATGAAAACATTATTACTTAGAATAAAATTTATATAACCAATAATAATATGTCATAATAACCAATAAAATTAGTGGAATTTGTTAAAAGTCTCAAATTACATTTATTTTGATATTTATAATATCAATTATTTTAATATTTCACTAATAAGGTATTTACTACATCATCATTGTGTCATAAATAAATTAAATTATTTAATGCCTAAAAATCATAAATAAAAGAACATTATGTAGGAAATATTTATATCTTTCTATTGAATATTTATAATCGAATTTATCTTATGTATAAACATATATTAAAAGTGGTTTAGTTAATAAACTTTGATTTTAACTCTTTGAACTCTTCTTTGAATTAAATAATAATAAATGTACTAATCTAATCCAAGTGGACCTAAATGATAATATATTATTACTAAGGTTGTTTTTTGTAGAGATATACCTGCCCAATATAATTAGGATATGTGTTAGGGTAATATTAATATCATTTTTACCCTTAATTACACTATTTACTTTTAACCGTGGTAAATAAAATTAAAAAGTTACTATTAAAAAAATTATTTTTATTTTATTGAACCAAATATTACTCCTTGATATTAACTATGACTCTTGGATTTTTGAAATTCTACTCATAGAAGAAGTAAAATTATGTTTTATGTGAATTTTTAAATTCTCCTAGTAGGTGGGTAAAAGACGGTGAAAAGTTCAATAAAATTTTTATATATCTAAATTTATTCTAAACTAACTCCAATTAATTACATTGAACATATATAGGTATTATGTATCTATTTTGATATTAATTAAATTTAAATAAAATAAATAATTATTTAAATAAAAATTCGGTCTTAAACTATAACTTAGTGTTTTTTCACTATTTATCAAAAATTGAATGTTTTCAAAAAAAAATACCAAAAATTCACCCTAAGCTAATTTAGATATTCTTAATACAAAAATGAAGTCTGTTTTACCAAATTAAAAACATATATTTTTCATTTATTAATTTTAAATTAATTCCCGTTTTCAAAACCAAAGGATGTATTTTTAATAAATAATAAATATCAAAATATTTACTCTTGTTTATGTCCAATTTCAAAGAGAAATTACTTACAATTACCATCCTTGGATTAAATGGTAAAAATATAATCTATTTGTACTTATAAATCCTTAAAATGTATAATTTGACACTATAAATTATTTTGATTAAAAAAAAGTTGGTTTTAGTTAAAATATAGTATTTTTCACTATTCTCCCAAATATGAAAGTTATGAGAAAAACACCAAAAATTTATTGAAAAAGTTTACTTTGTTAAATTGAATATACAAATGTTTCAAATATTGTATTTAAAAAGGGTTCACCATTAAAAGACAGTAAAAGTTCATTTTTTGAAAAATATTTCTTTTATCTGAAAAAATGAATTAGTTCTTACATTATGTCTAAGAAACACATAATATGGATTGTAAAATTATAAAGATTATATAATGTTCAAAATTTGGTTAATAATATTCATAACCACTTTTGAATGGCTAGTTTGGTAATCTTGTGGTGCGGTTGAACTCGGTGTTGTGTGTAGTTCATGATATTGAATTACTTTGACTAAATAATATACTATGGAATCTTGGTGTGTTACATTCTTCCCTCCTTCAATAAATTGAATGCTTGAAATTTGAAGTTGTTATTTAAAAATAAATGTTTGAAAAAAGAAAATACCATTGTGGGGAAACCCACATCAGAAATTGGGTTAATAAAATTTAGTCTTAATAAGAGTAAAAGTGAAATTTAAAAGACACCACCAAATTATGATATCCATTAGGAGAACATTGGTGGAAATTAGAGACACATAATTGGAGGAAAAATGTAAATATTTATAGGTAGTGATTGAGGTCATTAATCACAAACAATTGTATAATTGTGGGCCTCAAATCCATCAATCTATGATGATTTAAAACACCATTAGTTCAACAAAACGTAAGGTATTAGGATAAAATATTTTTGGTTTTAAGATTACTTACCTAATTTTTATGAATTTATTTCTTCATAGAATAATATAAAAAAATATACTTATGAAGTCGAGTTCTATCCTTTAACTAATTTCTACCAAAAACTCATCTTTCACTCTAAAAGATAATAGAACATAAAAAATATTCAATTTATTCTATTTGTATAGGGTTCCAAAAAATGAATTTATAATTCATCTACCAGACCCTTTAAAAAAACTACATTATTGAATCTTGGACATCATGTGGGTTAGTGGTAGGTGATACACCCTTGTCTCCCTTCAGTTGCGGGTTCAAGTCTCATGGCCTTGCTGGACGTGATGGGTTATCGCCCAACCTCTGGGTTGTCCTTTTTATAACAATCCAAAAATAATCTTCAGAAATTCTCTAACCTTAATGATTGCATAAAATGTCAAATATAATCCATTCCAACTTTTATAATTATCCAAATTACTTCTGTCCAAACTCATAGTCCAAAATTTATAAGGAAGGCAAATATAATGAAGATCTTATTTTTTCCATGTAAAAACATGTGAATACCTTCATCATGTATTCTTCTAAAATATGGTAACACCCTGAATTACCATAAAACATTATTGATTACATTTATGCTCCCTTATTACTTATAAAATACTAGATATATTCCTTATATCCATAAACTTTGAATATTCCAACAATGATGAAATAAACAAACCATTCATCAATGTCAAGGTAGTCATGAATTTAAAATATAATTTATCCAAATCATCCATCTCTTATTCCAAAATTACTACCTAAGTATCAATACCATATTAAGGATTACTTTTCCTTCAACCATGTATTTAAAAAAAATTACCTTATTGTTGAGTCACTTTTCATAGTACCATATAATCTCAAATCCTCAATGAAATAGTACTGCAGTATAATCCTTATTTATATCCATAATTCATATAACCAGTACATCGCTGATACAACACTCAAATGAAATAATTATTTAATAACAACATAAGAACACTAGTCATTCCTCTTCTTCTTTGGTAGTTTCATAACTTCATTATTATCAAATAACATCATTTGGGGCATACTCTGATGATTTGAACATTGATTCACGTAGTGTCCCCACTCCTTGTAGATGAAGCATTATACATTTGAAACCTTTTTCTTACCCTCCCAATCACAAACGTGGTGTCCTTTTTTCTCCAAACTTATAACATACTCCCATTCCATTGAATAATTTTCCAAGGTTATTTTCTCCATAGTTATCACATATGGGAAATCCTTCTTTACCTTCTTCCCTTTATCTGTCTTTCTCTCTACCATACTTTTCTTCTCTGGCTTCCCTTCAAATCCATAGGACTCCGAAAAATCTTAAAATATCTTATCAACACATGATATTATTTCTTCATATGATTATAATACATGGGAGACTATTTCCCTTCTATATTCTGGCTTTAGACCATGAAATATATTATCCTTCTTACTCCATGGATCATGCGTATTGCTGGAGTTCTCATTCATTCTAATGGGCACCATTTCTAAACAATGACATACACAAGATTAGTTTATGAATACAAATACCTAATCCAAAACATGTAAAACACTTAAAATAAATTAAAAAGTTTATGGATATGGTCCATAATCATAATAATGTCTTCTTTGAGGAATTATATAGTCATGAACCCTTCATTATGGTTTGTAAGGAAAATGATAATTATCCTAAGCATAACCCCCGGGAGTTTCGTGACCAAGAGTGTTGCAAGGCCCGTTGTCATGCACCAGTTCCCGTTCAAGTCTATCTTAAAGCGGTGTTTTCAGGTTTTACCCTAGGTACATCTGTGCCAGAGCCACCTCTACCTGCTCGTATCTAGAAAGGGATTTATTTTTTTGGAAAACTCACAAAATCTATACAATACCAAAATTCTAGGAAGTTCTTATATACTAATCCTCAAAGTCTATCTTAGGGATCTGTGCTCTAATCAGATTTTATCTAAATATAGCTTCCATGGTTTGGACTAAACTTCCTCTATTACTAACTATAACATCCCGACCCTAGTTACCAAAAGACGGTGCATTAATACATAAAATTGGCATGATCACAAGGAAATCATGTCTCGAAAGACCGATAAGATTATTATTATTAATAGAAACAAGAATCATACATAAGTTTAACTTTACAAATGGAAAAGAAATTCAACACAAGTATTTTTCATTAGAAACATCCAAGATTCCTAGATTTTTCCTGCTAGTTACTCATAACTAACTTCTTCATATCTTGGGAAAATGAAACATAAGAAAGGGGTGAGCTCAAACGCTATGTAAGGGTATGTAATACAGTGGAAAATGACATAAATATTAATCATTGTAAATAATTGAAACCACATGACTTTACCAATAATAAACATGAATACTTTTATGGAAAGAATATGAGCTGAGTAAATAATTCCATAATAAAACATAATCATGGGTATTCTACTAGTCGAATGACCACATGATCCATCAATATTATTTCCATAATGAGGGAATGTATAATGCCGAACATTATGAAATATTTTGTTAAGGCCTTGGCCAAGAAGTCTAAAAATGATTAAGGCCTTGGCCAAAACCATAAATCATATTGGGAAAGGGCCGTGGACAATTCAATGTCTAGCTGTCTCATGAGACCTACCGATGCATCGGGGAGCTATAGCGATCTCCACCCGTCACTTACTAAGTACAATACATTCCTCATATAAAAAGGTTTAAACAAATCATAGACATTTCTATTAAAACTAGCATACGAAATGTCAATACATTAACCATATATCAGGAATGGTATAAATATATCACATCCATAGTCAAACATATCACAAAACCTTCAATACAATATGGAAGTTTTGTATCATAATAAATCAACTTCAAATAAACTTAAAATCCATCATAGATGAAATCAAAACCCTTTTTAGAGAAATATCTCTCATTATTTTGAAATCATTTAAGAGTCACATTATTATAAAATAAAACATCTTCTTTGAAAATATTCTTATACAATTGTAAGGGATGATTCAAAGATTTTATATTGGTGGAAAATAGCCGCACTGGCCGTATAAGTTAAAAAAACAGTCTTACCTTAATTTTGTTGAAAAGGTTAAAAAGAGCCTTGTTTGGAAAATGACTGAAAGATTCCTTTTTTAAACATCTTATAAAAATTCATAAAGGGTATAAATGACTTTAACCCATAGTCTATAAAATAGTAAGAATGTTTTGAAATACATTTTTAAGAAACATGGATGTGGATGATAAAGAGGTCCCAGTAGATAAATGCATATAAACAGCCTCGGATAATGAAGAGATTGTAAAATTAACCCTCACCTTGTACATTTCCTTGGATGAGGGTAGGTTAAACTCCTTTATAATGGTGAAATGATTTTTATTAAATTATACAAGAGTAATATAAATTAATATGATATCATATATGATCTTTTAACATTTCTTTGTTAATATTATCTTAGTATTATCGTCGTTTCGAGTGTTAACTTACTCGTTTTCTTTTATATGTTACATAAGTCTTGTTTTTTATGGATAGGTTGTATATTATTCATATCCAGAATGATATCAAGTCCTTAAACATTATTTTTAATCATCACATGAGATTTATACTTTAATGGAGATGATGAGGAATGAATCTCATCTTGTTCGTGGAGACGGTAGTCCGTACGAACGCATGAGCGAAAATAACATTATTTTGACATTAAAATAATTTATAATAAAATGTTATATCTTATATAAAAAATCCTTATCTTGTTATAATATTTATTTACATCAAATACACATCATTATTATAACCATCCAAATAATAATGTATTGAATATCAATTACACCATGAAGTGGAGACGGTAAGCCGTACGTACACACGTATGGTGACATGTCATTCAAAGGATTGACAGAAAAATGAATATAGTTGTACCATATTTATAATAAATCAAATTATATAGATGATACTGAAGTTATTATTTTATAATGGGAATAACAAATAAAGAAGAAGTTGAGGAAGAATGGAACTTGAAAGTGTGTTGTGAAAACATTACCTCCTAATTGGGATCTTCCTTTTGATTTGATCAAAAGGGATCCATAGGTTGGCTTTATGATCTAACTAAGGTTTCTAGGTATATGTGAGGGATGTTGAGAGAATATATGGGGATGGGTTGTCCGAGCCAAAAGGCTTTGAAGGTGTAAATTAGAGAGAATTTGGAGTTTCCTTTTATAAGAGGGGTGAGGGGCACCTTTGGAAAAGTTATAAATATTATTTTATAATAAATAATATTCGGTTTTTAATGGCTAAAAAGTGGATTATTTAAAGGTTAAGGTGGGTATGGGTTTAAATAATTTCAACCAATAGATTTTAGATAGGTTTGGGTCACTATATTAACCTTATCATTTATATTTAACTCTTAGTCAAATAGTATGACATTTACCATGTCTCTTTGTATTTTTATATTATATAGTTAATAAACTTACTACATACATCCAAGAAACCACCATGTTTTCCATTAATTATAAACATATCATGATATTATTCCTTTTGCGGAACCTTAGATTTTTAGGAATCATATATCAATTAATAATATAATATTTGTTTTAAAAACACTTTTATGTCAACTTTGTCACTATTGGGTATTTTGTGTTTGATAATTTTATAACAACATTATTACTTCAAATAAAATTTATATAACCAATACTAATATGTAATATTAACCTATAAAATTAGTTTCACTTTTAAAAAGTCTAAAATCATATTTATTTTCATATTTATAATATCAATTATTTTAATATTTCACTAATAAGGTAATTTCTGCATCATCATTGTGTCATAAATAAATTAAATTATTTGTTGTCTAAATTTTTTACATAAAATAAAATTTTTTGGGAAATATTATTATCTTTCTAATTAATATTTATAATCGAATTTATCTTATGTATAACCCTATATTAAAAATTTTTTACATATTAAACTTTGAGTTTAACTCTTTTAACTCTTCTTTGAATTAAATAATAATAAATTTCCGAATCTAATCCAAGTGGACCTAATTGATAATATTTTATTCCAAAGGTTATTTTTAGTCGATATACACTTGTCCAATAGAATTAGGACATGTGTTAGGGTAATATTAATATCATTTTTACCCTTAATTACCCTATTTACTTTTAACCTTGGTAAATAAAAGTAAAAAGTTACTATTAACAAAAAATTATTTTTATCTTACTGAACCAAATTTTACTCCTTGATATTAACCGTGTCCCACAGATTTTTGAAATTCTACTCACAGAAGCAGTGAAATTATGTTTTATGTGAATTTTTAAATTCTACTAGGAGGTGGGTAAAAGACGGTGAAAAGTTCAGTAAAATTTTTATATATCTAATATTTTTCTAAACTACATCCAATGATTTACATTGAACTTATATAGGTATCATGTATATATTATTACCTTAATTAAAATAAAATAAAATAAATAATTATATAAATAAATATTCGGTTTTAAACAATAACTCAGTGTTTTTTCACTATTCATCAAAAATGGAATGTTTTCAGAAAAATATCAAAAATTCACCCTAAGATAATTTCAATATTATGATTCCAAAAATGAAGTCTGTTTTACCAAATTCAAAACTTATAAGTTTCATTTATTAATTTAAAATTAATTCCTCTAGTCAAAACCAAAAGGCGTATTTTTAAGAAATAATAACTATCAAAAGATTGACACTTGTTTATGTCTAATTTCATAGTGAAATTACGTACAATGACCTGCATTGGATTAAATGATAAAAATATAATCTATTTGTACTTATAAACCATTAAAATGTATAATTTGACCTGATATATTATTTTGATAAAAAAAGCTGTTTTCAGTTAAAATACAGTATTTTTCACTATTCACCGAAATTGGAAAGTTATCAGAAAAACACTAAAAAATTATTTAAAATGATTTTTTTTTAAATTGAATATATAAATGTTTCAAATATTGGATTTAAAAAGGGTTCACCATTAATATACAGTAAAATTTCTTTTTTTGAAAAATACTTCTTTTATCTGAAAAAATGAATTAGTTCTTACATTATGTCCAAGAAACTCAAAATATGGATTTTAAAATTCTAAGTATTATATAATGTTCAAAATTTAGTTAATACTATTCATAACCACTTTTTAACAGCTAGTTTGGTAATCTTGGGGTGCGCTTGAACTCAGTGTTGCGTGTAGTGCAAGTTATTGAATTACTTTGATGAAATAACAAACTATGAAATCTTTGGGTGTTACATTCTTCCCTCCTTCAATAAATTGAATCATTGCAATTTGAAATTGTTCTTCAAAAATAAATGGTTTAAAATAGAAAATACCCTTGTAGGGAAACCCATATCGAAAATTGGGTTAATAAAATTTAGTCTTAATAATAGGAAAAGGGGAATGAAAAAGTTACAACCAAATTATGATCTCGATTCGGAGAAAATTGGAGGAAATTAGAGACAAACAATTGGAAGAAAATGAAAATATTTATAGGGAGTGATTGATTTCATCAATCACAAATAATTGTAGAATTGTGGGCCTCAAATACACTAATCTATGATGATTTAAAATACCATCGGTTCAACAAAACATAAGGTATTAGGATAACACATTTTTGTGCTTAAGATGCCTTAAATAATGTTTAATAATTTATTTCATCATAGAATAAGATAAGAAAAAAATAAACTTGTCAAGTATAGTTCCATCCTTTAAATAATTTCTACCGCAAACTCATCTTTCACTCTAAAAGATAATAGAACATAAAAAAATATTCTATTTATCCTATTCGTATTGGGTTCCAAAAAAATGAATTTATAATTAATCTACCAGAACCTTTAAAAAACTACAATATTAAATCCAGGACATCACGTGGGTTAGTGGTAAGTGATACACCCTTGTTTCCGTTTGTTTGCGGGTTCAAGTCTCACGACCTTGCCAGACGCGACAGGTTGTCTCTCGACCTCCGGGTTGTCCTTTTTATAAAAATACAAAAATAATATTCAGAAATTTAATAACCATAACAATTGTATCAAATGTTAAATATAATCCCTTTCAACCTTTAGACTTATCCAAATTACTTCTATCCAAACTCACAGTCCAAAATTCATAAGGAAGTTAAATATAATGAAGTTATTTTTTTCCACATAATAACATGTGAATACCTTCATCAAGTATTCTTTTAAAATATTGTAACACCCTGAATTACAATTAAACCATATTGATTACATTCATGCTCCCTTATTACTTATAGAATACTGGATATATTTCTTATATCCAAAAACATTGAATATTCCAACAATGATGAAATAAAAAAACCATTAATCAGTGTCAAGGTAGTCATGAATATCCAATATAATTTATCCAAATCAACAATCTCTTATTCCAAAATTACTACCTCAGTATCAAGACCATATTAAGGATTACGTTTCCTTCAACCATGTAATTTCAAAAAAAATGAACTTATTGTTGAGTTAATTTTCATAGTACCATATAATCTCAAATACTCAATGAAATTGTACTGCAGTACAATCCTTATTTATCTCCATAATTCATATAACCAGTACATTGTTGATACAACACTCAAATGAAATAATTCTTTAATAACAACATAAGAACACTAGTCATTACTCTTCATCAGTGGTAGTATCATAACATTATTATTATCCAATAGTATCATTTGGGGCATACTTTCATGATTTGAACATTGATTTGCGTAGTGTTCCCACTCCATGCAGATGAAACAATGTACACTTGAAAACTTTTTCTTATCGTCGCAATCACGAACATGGTGTCCTTTTTTATCTACACTTATAACATACTCCCATTCTCTTAAATCATTTTCCAAGGTGATTCTTTCTGCAGTTATAACATTTAGGAAAATACTTCTTTACCTACTTCCCTTTATCTTTCTATCTCTCTACCATAGTTTTCTTCTCTAGATTCCCTTCAAATCCAGAGGACTCTGAAAACTCTTTACATATCTTATCAACACATGATAATATTTTTTCATTTGATGATAATACATGGGAGACTATTTCCATTCTATATTTTGGCTTAAGACTATGAAATATATGATCCTTCTTACTCTATGGATCATGCGTATTAATGGAGTTTTCATTCCTTCTACTGGGTACCATTTCTAAACAATGGCATACACTAGATTAGTTTATAAATAGAAATACCTAATCCCAAACTTGTAAAACACTTAACATAAGTTAAACAGTTTATGGATATAATCCATAATCATAAAAATGTCTTCTTTGAGGAAGTATGTACTCATAAACCCTACATAATGGTTTATAATGAAAATGAGAATCATCCTAAGAATATCCCCTGGGAGTGTCGTAACAAAGAGTGCAGTAAGGCCCGTTGTCGTGCACCAGTTCCCATTCGAGTCTATCTCAAAGAGGTGTTTTCAGGTTTTCCCCCTAGGTACATTTGTGCCAGAGCCTCCTCTACCTGCTCGTATCCAGACAGGGATGTATTTCTTGGAAAACACACAAAATCTCTACAATACCAAAATTCTAGGACGTTCTTCTATACTAATCCTCAAAGTATATCTTAGTGTTATGTTCTCTAATAAGATTTTATCTAAATCTAGCTTCCCTGGTTTGTACTAAAATTCATCTGATAGAAACTGTAATGCCCCGAACCCAGTTACCCAGAGTCAGTGCATTATTAAATTACATTGGGATGATCATAAAGAAATCATGTCTCGAAAGACCGATTAGTTTAGTATTATTGGAAACAAGATTAATACATAAGTTTAACTTTACAACATGAAAAGAAATACAACACAAATATATTTCATTAGAAACATCCAAGCCTCCTATATTTTTCATGGTGGTTACTCATAACTAACTTCTTCATATCTTGGGAAAATGAAACATAAGAAAGGGGTGAGCTCAAACGCTCAGTAAGGGTAAGTAATACAGTGGAAAAGTACATAAATATAAAGAATGGTAAATGATTGAAACCACATGCCTTTACCAATCATAAACATGAATACTTTTATGGAAAGAATATGAGCTAAGTAAATAATCCGATAATAAAACATAATCATGGGTATTCTACTAGTCGAATGACCACATGAACCATCAATATTATTTCCATAATGAGGGAATGTATAATGCTGGAAATTCAGAAAATTTTTGTCAAGGCCCTGGCCAAGACGTATAAAAATGATTAAGGCCTCAGTAAAAACCATAAATCAAATTGGGAAAGGGCCTCAGCCAATTCCAAGTCTAGTTGTCTCATGAGACCTACCGATGCATCGAGGAGCTATAGCTGGCTCCACTCATCACATACTAAGTCCAATACATTCCTCATTTGAAAATGTTTAAACATATCATAAAAATTCGTATTAAAACTAGAAAACGATATGTAAATACTTTAACCAAAAATCAAGAATGGTATAAAAATAGCACATCCATAGTCAAACAAATAACAAAACCTTCAATACAATATAGATGTTTTGTATCATAATATATCAACTTCAAATAAACTTAAAATCCATCATAGATGAAATAAAAACCCTTTTTAGAGAAATATCTCTTTCTATTTTGAAATCATTTAAGAGTCATATAATTATAAAATAAATCATTTACATTGAAAATATTCTTATAAGCTTGTAAGGGATGTTTCGACGAGTTTATAATGGTATAAACTAGACGCACTATCCGTATAAGTTAAAAAAACATTCTTACCTTAATTTTGTCAAAAAGGTTAAAAAGGACCTTTCTTGGAAAAGGATGGAAATATTTCTTTATAAACATTTTATAAAAATTCAACAAGGGTATAAATGACTTTAACCCACAGTCTATAAAATAGTAAAATTTCTTTGAAATACATTTTTAAGAAACATGGATGTGGATGATAAAGAGGTCCCAGTAGATAATTTCGTATAAACAACCTCGGATAATGAAGGGATTATGAAACAAACCATTACCTTGTACTTTTCCTTGGTTGAGCATAGGTTAACCCCATTTATAATGGTGAAATTATTGTTATTAAATTATACATGAATCATATACATTAATATGATATCATATATGTTCTTTTATCATTGATTTGTTAATAATATCTTAGTAATATCGTCGTTTTGGGTGTCAACATACTCATTTTCTTTTATATGTTACATAAGACATGTTTGTTATGGATAGGTTGTATCTTATTCATGTCCAAAATGATATCAAGTCCTTAAATATTATTTTTAATCATCAAATGATAATTATACTTGAATGGATACGATGAGGAATGAATCTCATCGCGTTCGTGGAGACGATAGTCTGTATGTATGCACGAGCAACAATATCATTTTTTTGATATTAAAATAATATATAATTGGATGTTATATCAAATATAAAGAATACTTATCATGTTATATTTATTATTTAAATCAAATAAAAATCATTATTATACCTATACAAATAATAATATATTGAATAAAAATTACACCACGACGTGGAGACGGTAAGCCGTAAGTACGCACGTATGGTGACATGTCATTAAAAGGATGGATATAATACTGAATGTGGTTGTACCATATTTATAATGACATCAAAGTATATAGATGATACTGGAGTTATTATTTTATAATGGGAATAACAAAGAAAGAATATGTTGAAGAAGAAAGGAACTTGAAAGAGGGTGGTGAAAACATTAACTCTTAATCGGGTTCTTCCTTTTGATTTGATCAAAAGGGTTCCTTAGGTTGGCTTTTTTTCAAACTAAGGCCTCTATGTTGAATTAAGGGAAGTTGAGAGAATATTTTTTAAGGGTTTGGCAGAGCCAAAAGGCTTTTAAGGTGTAAATTAGAGAGAAGGGGGAGTTCCATTTTATAAGAGGGGTGAGGGGAACCTTTGGAAAAGCTAGAAATATTATTTTATAATAAATTCATATTCAGTTTCTAGTGGCTCTAAAGTGGATTATTTAAAGGTTACGGTGGGGATGTGTCTAAAGCTTTTCAACAAATAGATTTTAGACAGGTTCGGGTCACTATATTAACCTTATCATTTATATTTAACTCTTAGTTAAATTGTTTGACATTTACCATGTCTCTTTGTATTTTTATATTATATAGTCAATAAAATTACTATATACATAAAAGAGACACACAAGTGGTCCAGTAATGATACAAATATCATGATATAAGTACTTTGGCCGAACCTTAGATTTTTATGGATTGAATATCAATTAATAATATAATATTTGTTTTAAAAACTCTTTTATTTCAATTCTGACACTATTGGGTATTTTGTTTTTGATAATTTCATAACAGCATTATTACATCGAATAAAATTTATATAACCAATCCTAATATGTCATATTAACCTAAAAAAGTTAGTCTAATTCATAAAAAGTCTCAAATTATATTTATTTTGATATTTATAATATCATTTATTTTAATATTCACTAATAAAGTAATTAATTCATTATTATTGTGTCATAAATAAATTAAATTATTTAATGTCTAAAAATTATAAATAAAATACCATTATGTAGGAAATTTTTTTATCTTTATAATTAAAATTTATAATCGAATTTATCTTATGTATATCTTTATATTAATAATCTTTTAGTTATTAAACATTGATTTTAACTCTTTTAACACTTCTATGAATTAAATAATAATAAATGTCCAAATATAATCCAAGTTGACTGAAATGATAATATTTTATTCCTAAGGTTGTTTTTGGTCGAGATAAACTTGTCCAATATATTTTATTCCTAAGGTTATTTTCAGTTAAAATATAGTATTTTTAACTATTCACCCAAATATGAATGTTCTTAGAAAAACACCAAACATTTATTGAAGAAGTTTATTTTGTTAAATTGAATATATAAATGTTTCAAATATTGGATTTAAAAAGGGTTCACCATTAAAAGACAGTAAAAGTGGATTTTTTGAAAAATACTACTTTTATCTGAAAAAAAATGAATTAGTTCTTACATTATGTCTAAGAAACTCATAATATGGATTCTAAAATTATAAGGATTATATAATGTTCAAAATTTAATTAATACTATCATAACCGCTTTTGAATGTCTAGTTTGGTAATATTGTGGTGCGCTTGAACTCGGTGTTGCGTGTAGTGCAAGTTATTGAATTATTTTGAAGAAATAACGTACTATGAAATCTTAGGGTCTTAGAGGATGGGTATATTACCCCTTCTCAGAGATGGTTGGCATAATCATTGAAACATTATTAGAGAAATCAAAACACTGACATATGTTTGGATGTACTATTTATGATTTGAACATGGAACTTGGGTGCATCATTTTTTATTTTTTTATTTAAATGATTCAAATGGTTCTACATTTAATTGTGTTACTTAATCACTTATTCATGCATTATTAGGGAATGAATATTTTGGGGACATAATTGGTGGTGGCCCACTATATTGTACTCACACAATATTTGGGCTTCGATTCCACATGGGTACCTGAGTAGAGTCTACTTTATGGATGTTTTGGTCTTGGTCACAACCATTTATTAACGCTTATTTTTTGAGAACTGAACATGGGTTTTGGGGACAGACCATAAATATAAACTAGGATTGGGATTTTTCCATGATTTATGTTTTTGGTATTTTTATGAACATCTGACATTTAATTTTTACATTTCATTGTTATATAATGGCTTATAATGATTATGGACAACACTTTTGTACATGTTTTTTAACCATTTAATCTAAATTGTGTGTATGATTTATAAAAATCCTATTGTTGATATAATTTAATAAATGGGATTACTATCTTTAATGTACCACTATATAATCATTCTGTTTGTATGTAGAATCTTAGATATGGGGTGGTACGATTGAGGTATTACATCATTTTTTAGGTTTAGGCATCTACCACTAGTCCGTGGAGGCCAATGTGGTATCTAATAATTTTTTTTGCAATACTATTTTGGAATGTTAAACATTATATTTGGAATGTTTCAATGCTTGATATTAAAATTTTTATTTGGATTAGACACCCCACATACTAGGAATGTCATTGTTTTTTAGGTTTGTATTATTATTCATGTTATTTCTTGTTATAATTGATCTGATTTTAGCATCACTAGGAAACTTGATTTATGTGGTTTTTAAAATATGAAATTTTACCTCTTAGACCAGTAAGGTGAGAGATGGTGCGTTCATGAATGTTATCTAGCATATAGGATTAACCTGTCACTTACATTATTGCATTGGATTAATTAACTAATTTCATAGGAGGTGGCATTGGTCAGTTATTTAATGTTTCCATACATATTTATATTATGTGTCATTATAAGGTTATGGTAGGATTTTACTTATCCAATATGTTGAATGAATTAAATACATGTTATATGACCACATAGAATAATTACTATTGCTATTCACCTAAATAAAATCCCTATTATAATTTAATGATAATTTTTTTCAGTAACATGTAAATGAAATCATAATTTACATATGCATTTGCTGTGAAAAATTATGGTTAAATTAAATGCTTAAAGGTGAATTTTTTGATCTGACACCATGGTTTTTTTGTCGTGTTAGATACATTAAATGACTTGTACTAAATATATATATATATTTGATCTATAATTTTTACAAGACATTTTATTTAGAAAAGCCCATTATTTTGAGAATTATAGTTTAAGAAAAAAGTAAAAGTGTAAAAATTGTGAAGCCTATATTTGTGTAAATGACATGGACATGGATGGAAACTGGTGTCTAAATATTTTGTGGGTAATTGGGTCTATTAATAGTTCATGAGGTTAAATTGTGTCCTTATAAAAATGTTGATCTTGTTCGTATTTGAAATGTGATCGGTTATAGCTCATAGACTTCATGAACATATCTGGGTAATTGATAGAATGGATTGAGGGAGATCCAATCAAGAGAGAAACATATTTAGGTTCTATGAATGTTTGTGACCATAAAAACGTTATTAAACCTATAATGGGTAGAGAATATATATCTTGAAGTTGTTTATGAGATTCCATAGTGGGTGTTTATAATGTTATATGCTGTGTGACCTCAAAATGGGAGTAAGTGTCGTCCTTGGAGTCATGAACTATGTGATATCAGACTATTTGGATAGGCAAGAGATCATACAAACCATCCTTTAATGATACTCTATATTTTGGGGTCGGTACCTTGTGACCTTCATGGGTTAATCATGAGAGGATTTTACTGAGTATATGAGTTCTCATATGTACCAAATGTAGGGATAGATGTTTTGACTATGAAAGTAGTACATTAATGGTTTTCTCAAGTATTTGTTATGGGCACATTAGATTCCATTGATTATTGGGAATAATAAATTATTTTATAGTGATTTCAGTCTTACAGACGGTTTCAGAAGGGCATGCTTGTTTAGAAGCTTTGGCTTAATAAATCCCTAGTGTGGATTCCAATGGGTGGATAGATGATAATAATATAATATAGGATTATATACAACAATGTGGGGCTAAAAAATCTGTTAGAAACCAAATCAAGAGGGTTGATTAGGGATATGCAGTTTTTGGCATATGATATTCCTTTTACAATACATTACATACATGAAAAGCTTGTTGGTAATGAGTTGGACCAGGAGTGATGTGATTTATAAATGGAATATCTCTGAGGAGTTTGGGGCTAGGTATATAGATATGGATAGTATTCTAAGAATTTAGGTCATTGATTTAATTTTATTCAGTTTTGATTATTGTTTTTGATGTAATGAATTGTCATGTTCCTCTCCATTTTATCATAAGATGCACCATCAAGATGTTAGTTGCAACGTAAATAAGGTTTGGGAATAAAAAATGAATATCTAGTTTAAATTGGTCTTGGGAAGTGTTCATCATGGACACATTCCATTATTTATGAATGGCCCTAAGAGTTCTATCTTCAGGGTGGGGATGGAATATGGGAGAGGTATGGTTGTGTGGACTGGGATTTAGTGAGACATGACTCATTGGAGTTACGTCAGGTCCTTTGGTTGGGTTACACATTATTGTGAAATTGTTAATATTTGATGAATCCTTGATGGTAAGTGTAAACTAAAGATGCACTATTAGATTATGATTATTGTTTTGGGTGGTGTTGATGCAGACCCCATAACAACTAGAATAAAATAAGTTGTTCATGTAGACTCTAGTTTGGTGTAAGGGTTATGAGATGCCTATGAACATGGTTACACAAGGCTCTTGAATGAGAATTATGACACTCTTGTAGTAATAATTGAAGTTGAATGGGTTGGCTACAATGAAATGGAAGATCTGGGTTTCATCCACGATGGAAGTATGATAGTTAGTTGTATTTATAATAGCATGCCTCAAAAGAAGCATGATGTGTGTGGTTTTTATTAGTACTAATTGATTTGGTTATTTATAAGAAGTAAGGGTCGATAAAAATAGTGTAAAATACACCATCCATCATTCAATGGTATAAACCAAATTTTTTGTGGGTTTTTTCAATAAAATCCACAAGAAACCTTTTAGTGATCCGGGAGTAGGTGATGAAATATCATTTATAATGATACTTAGTGGTGACCAGTATCAGATATGTATATCCATAATGATTAGTGATGGATGTATTATTGTCTATGAAATTTGGAAAATTGTTTTTCAAGGAGATGAAATGGATACTCTTATGGTATGAAGAGGTATGTTGGTTATGGTGACACGACCTTTAAGTGAGGGGGATCAGTTCTGACTAAGATCAATTGGTGGATGACTGTTATGATGTTTTTAGGTTGGTTATTAAATGAGGTTGAATTCAATAGATTCATTGGAAATTTATTTTAATTGACTGAAATGTGATACTATAAGGGGAAATATAATTTACCTTAGGCTCAAGTTGAATAATATTATTATAACATGATCGGGTCGAAGGTGTGGTGGTGCTCAAGGTATGTGATGATGGTTAAAATTTTCAGCTGATGGTATAACCATGGAATTCCACTAAATGTAAGGAATGCGCATTTTTGGTGTGCATAGTTGATCACATGATGATTCATGGTTTATGAAATCATGGGAAGAATGGTTTTTGATTCATTGGGATGATGTTGAGTGTGTTTTATGAAAATATATAATAGGAAGGTTTAAATTATATTTTCATGTGTAGTTATATTTATTTAGTAAGAAACTGAACTAAGATTTTCATTGTGAGTATGATTGTTTTTGTTTTGGGTGTTGGATGAGAATTTTTGTGGAATGTGAAATCTTATTGAATTAATTTTTGGATGATGGATGATCATATGGTTGCTTTAGGAATGTAAAAAGTTGGAGGGTATTATTATTTGATTGATGATTTAGTGTATGTTTGGGAATGGTTGATCAAGAACTGCATTAGAGCTATCGATTGAAAACTATGAATGTATTTTGATAAGAAATTACTATAGATGATAGTAATATGGCATGGAATTTTCCCATTTATTATAAGACCTATAGTGGGGAAAATTAAAATCCATTTTACTAGTTAGATTATGTAAATTTGTTTTTCAAGGATGATAATCATGGGTGAGAACTATCTTGGGGATCTAGTAATGATGTTCGGTGGTGTCCTATGTTTTGACAGTTTAAACTCTTTTAGATCAATGAGGTGCACTTGATTCACTTTGATCATTCAATATTGGAACACACCTACTGAGTTAGAATTACTGATGGGAATAGGATATGATATTTAATTTGATGAACACAGAGACTTCTTAGGGACGAGAAATGTTATGATGGTGAGTTTTTAACAAACTATTTTTATGAATGAGTATGAATTTCTCCATGGAATTTGATGTTTTTGGGGGGATAAGATATTTCTAAAATAAGGTTATTGATCTAGAAATCATATATTGGAATGTCATTATGGGATGTGTTTTTTTGGTTTGAGGATCAAGGGGTGAATCAATTGTCTGCAAATTTCTTAGGGTATTTAAGATGAATTTTGGATGTTTCAGGGAAAAATTACCAATATACAAAATTTGAGAAAGAAATTTTATAGAAAACTATGTTGTTACCCATTCAGAATAATGTTTTCAGTTTAAATTCTATAGAGTATGGTTGACTTTCATAACTTTCACACAAATTAGGCTAACCAAAATGGTGTTTAGAGGAAGCCTTGTGTAGTGTATTGGAAATGGGAGATGCTGGAACTTTTTCGCATGTGTTTAGAAAAACTATACGTGTTTTTGAAGAGGGTTCTATATATTATTTTCATGGTTTGAAAAATTTAATCAAACTAAGTCAAACAATAGTGAGTGAGAGAGTGAGTTTGTGTTTTAGATAGAATTGATTGCACAGTTGGTGAATGAAGTAGAAAATTGTGTAGAAAGACTACTCACACTATAAAATGTTTGAATTTACCCACATTCCCTTATGGATTTTAACCCAATGGTCCCATTTTCTACCCATTTTTTAACCAAAAGCACTACAAGTGACACTAATTCTTATTATTCTCTTTGAGGGTAGATTTATTTAATTACATATCCATATCGAAAATCATTTGTGGTGTTTGTGAGCCTATGGTAAGTCTAAGACTATTCTTCCTTATTTATATAATTTATTTCACTATTGAGAAATCAATCACTATTTTTGTCTAATATTATATATTTTAGGTAATTTACCTAGTTTTATATTATTTTCTATTTTAGGCCCCAGAGGGTAGTAATGGATGTGTATAGACATCTATGGCTAAGATAGGTGGTACCTTTAACAGACCCATAGTCTCTTAATATTTTGTATGTGCGTGTTTTGTGCATCCCAGAGGACATGTAGTGCAATGATTTAGATATATTTTAATAAATAGTTTTTTATAATTTAACTATTGTTTTTTCAATCATAATAACCAAACATAAAATATAATATGATTCCAATAAAATTATATGAATCTTGGATTGAAGATTATTATTGAAATTATAAATTCAAGTTGCCACTATATGAAAAAATTGATTTGGGGAAAATACTTTGGGTTTCATGAGGATAATATTTGGGGGTAAAAATGAAGGGGGAATTATGAATTGATTGGTGAAAGTGAAATGAGATGTAAAAAAACATCAATAATTAAGAGAATGTAATTTCAAAGGATATTTTGTTTTCAAAAAAAGAATTTAGAAATTTTTAAAATGATATTCGCTAATGAAATTGATTGGTATTTTGAAATTAAATAATTATAACCTTGAAATGGAAAAAAATATTATTAATTACCAACGGGATATTTTATAATGAATGGATGTAGTGAGACAGATTATAGAAATAATTAAAATTTTAATGCAAAATAGAAATATTTTTATATATATAATTATATCAATATAGGAAATGATAAATAATTGAACTGGTAAATGGATTTGTTGATTTATTGGGTTTGTTGGTTGAAAACATGGTAATGGTAATTTTTAGAACACATATACTTTTCCTTATGTTGTGGTATGAACAACATTCCGCAGGATGATGCAGGTGTGACAGTTAAGTGTGAAGTTAAGACAACCACTAGGTGGATACAAATATGATGCTTGTAACCATGTTGAACAGGTCCCCTGGGTGGATGTTGGTTGATGGTAAATCCTAGGGTGAACACATCAATAGGATGGCCACTGGTTGATGGTTAAACCTAGGGTGAACATGTCCCCTTGAAGGATGGTAGTTCATGGTTAAACCCTAGTTGAAAATGCCCCCATGTGGATACTAGTGCCACATGGATGAGTTTATGATTCCATGGTGTGCTTATTTTTTTCCAGGACGGGTATATTACCCCATAAAGAGATGGTTTAGAATGATTATTACGATATGTTGATAGAAACCTTGAAAGTGTAAAATTTAGGTATGGGCTTTTCCTATGGTGAACATATCTCCTAGGTTTAGTGTATGTTTTATGATTTTATTTAAATGATTAAAAGGGTTGTACTTGTATTAATTTTTTTATTCCTTTTTCACGATTTGAGGGACTATTTGTTTTTTTAATTTCATTAGTTGTAGACTAGTGAGTTATATTCATAACCTACTTCGGAAACCACTGAACATGGGTTCCAAAACCAAATGCACTTGATTATTTCTCTAGAATTCTGAAAGGAAATTTCATAAACATTGGTTTTCTAGGATGCTGCCTGGGGGTTGGGACCACGCTAGGACTCAGTGTCATGCTTGGGGTTTCTTATAATTTTTTTGTGGTATTTATATTTTGATTATTTGAAATATACTATTTATATCTCATTACTATATAATGGTTTGTATCGATTATTGTTGGAACATTACTAATTGTCTAGTGACCATTTTCTCTAATTGTTTTATACGATTTCATTTATTTACACTATTGGTATACTCTAATATGAAGATATAGTAACCCCACTATTCCAACATAAACCAATGATACCAGTTAGCATTCACTGATGCATGTAATGTGTGACTAAGGTATTATATTATTTTTCCTGTACAAGTGTCGATCACTATTCTAATTTTGAGGGACATTATTTTATTAATATATTGATAAAAAGGTAGGTGAAAACAATGTGAAAGTTTATGGGTATCATTAGATGTATATATTATCCCATAGGTGGACATAGATTGTTTAAGGTCAATGTTTTTAGACCAAGGGATTAAAAATATGATAATCCAAGTGGGTTTTGGAGATCAAGAGTGTCCCAAATCAATTTTAAAAATATCATATGACACAATAAATTATAACATTGTGTTTTTTATTAGGGATGATGATATGAGATAAGTTCAGATGAGATGAACACTAATCACATTTAAATATTGGGTTTTTAAAACACACCAAAATTTCATAATTACTTATTTTCTTTAAAGTAACTCATTATCTTTTGTAACATATATCACCAATTTTGAGTGCACCATGACATACCAAAATAGCCATTTAAAAAGTATTTATGAATAGTGTTAACTATATTTTTAATTTTATATACTCCATATAATTTAAAAATCCATATTATGTTTTCTTTAGACATTATATAAGAACAAATTCAATTTTTCAGATAAAAGTAGTATTTTTCAAAAAAATGCAATTTTAGCGCATTTTAATTGAGAACCCCATTAGAATCCAATATTTTACACTTTAATATATTAAATTTGAAAAAATAAACTACTTTTTAAGAAGAGGGACATAAAAGTTTAGTTTGGATTAATTTTTTGCTGCTTTTCTGATAACATTCATATTTTGATGAAAAGTGAAAAATACTAAATTTTAATAGAAAACAAATTTTTTAATCAAAAAAATGAATAATTTAAATTATAAATTTGAATGGTTTTGAAGTATAATTTGATTATAGATATATAATTTAATTCAATGTGGTCCTTGGATGTAATTTTCCATTTAAATTGGACATAAAAACATACCAATCTTTTGATAAGTTTTACATCTCAAAAACCCGCTATCTGGTTTTGAAAATGGGAATATAATTTAAAATTAATAAATAATACTTCAATGTATTGAATTTTGTAAAATAAATATCATTTTTTAATTTGTAATATAAAAATTAGATTTGGGGAAATTTTTTCTATTTTTCTAAAAACCTTCAATTTATTATTAGTGAAAACACTACATTATTGTTTAAACTTGATATTTTATTTAAATAATTAATTTTCATTTAAATTTATGTTAACATTAAAATTGATACATTGTAACTATATTAGTCCAATGTAATTCATTGAAGTAATTTTATAATATGACCAGATATAAAATTATTTTATTGAACTTTTTACGGTCTTTTACCCACCTTATAGGCACATTTGTAAATTTGCATAAAACATAATTTTACCACTTCTGTGAATTCGAGTTAAAAAATAAGAGAGATATGGTGGACCTACATAAGTATAATGTGGTTCAATTTAATGCAAATAATTTTTGGTGAATAGTAACTTCTGAATTTTATTTACAACGTTTAAAAGTATATAAGGTAAGTAAAGGTAAAAATTATATATTAATTACCCAAAAACATGCCTTAATTAAATTGTATCAGTAAATTTAGGGAAAAATAAACCTTTTTAATATAATATAATTATTTTTATCCATATGGATTACATTACGAACTTTATAATTATTTTATAAAAAGATGTGTTTAAAGTGTTAAATTCAATGTTTAATTACAAAAACATTTTTAGTATCGGGTTACACATAAGATAAATAAAACTATAAATTTTCATTATAAATATAAAACGATTTAATAAATAATAGTAATTTATTTATAATTTTTAGACATTAAATAATTTAATTTATTAACGACAAAATGATAATTCAATAATTACATTATTACTGAAATACAAAAATAATTGATGTTATAAATTTTATAATAAATGAAAATTGATTTTTTTGATGAATTGCACTATTTTGTTGGTTAATATGACATTTTTGGGTTGATTTAATGTATTTTTTTCAAATTAATAATTATTTTTTGACTTTCACAAAAACCAAATACTAAATAGTGTCAAAACTGACATAAATGAGTTTTTAAGACAAATACTATATAATTTAATGATATAATATTCCAAAAAATAAAATTTTTGGATGAAGGGATTGTATAATACTATATATGTCATTAATTAAGCACTTGATTTTATATTTACATTTTATAGTATGTTTATTAACCATGTAATACAAAAATACAAGAAGACATGTTAAAAGATAAACTGTTTAACTAAGAATTAAATATCCATGATAAGGATAATATGGTGGCATAATATTATCTAAGAGCTATTGTTTTAGAATAATTAGTTATCCAAGAAGTAAATTCATTTGGAGACATTATAATCCAAAAATTATTTTATAATAATATAATATTTCATGTTTTTTCTAAAGTGACCTTCACCTCTCTTATAAAAGGGGACATCCCCTTCTCTCATTTTCACACTTCCAAATCCATTTGGATTGTACCAAACCTAGTAATATATACTCATACCTAAAATAAATTCCACCTAGAGGCCTTAATTTGATCATAATTCCAACCTAAGGACCCCTTTTGATCATATTAAAATGAAGCACCCGAAGAAGACGTAATAATTTTTCCACCTCTTTCAAAGTTCTTTTCTTCTTCCACTTCCTCTTTTATTGTTGTTTCCAAAAAAATTAACTATCCTAGTACCTTATATATTATGTGATGTTATTATAAATATGGTACAAAAAAATTCATTATTCTATCTATCCTATGAATGACAAAGTCACCATATGTGAGTGCGTACGACTTACTGACATCAAATTGTGGTGTATTTTGTTATTCGACACATCATTATTTGGATGGGTATAATAATGAGTATAATTGATGTAAATAATTAATATAACATGTTATTGATTCTGTATATATATGATATAACATCGAATTACATATGATTCCACTATCAACATAATGATATTATCGCTTGTGCGTACTTACAAATTACCATATCCACGAACACGATGTGATTAATTTCCCATAGTAACCATTCAAGAATTGGTTTCATTATATAATTTAAAATATTGTATAATGACATATTATCATTCTAGATACAAATAAAATACATCCTATCTATTACAAACATGACTTATGTAACAGAAAATATAAAATAAAATGAACTAGTTAACACCTGAAACAATGATAATACAGAAATATTACTAACAATGAAATTTTAGAAAATCATATATGATATCATATTTATGTATGTGGTTATTTTATAATTTAATAAAAATGATATAAATA
Organism: Viscum album; assembly: GCA_963277665.1. NCBI lineage: Eukaryota > Viridiplantae > Streptophyta > Magnoliopsida > Santalales > Viscaceae > Viscum > Viscum album. Next base: position 1,259,660,357 of record OY728128.1, read on the forward strand.
TTATAAATGAGGTTGAGGTACCCTCTACAAGGGAAAAGTAAAAGGTAATTAGATTTCAAATTAATTTTAATTCCCTTGAGATTCATGCTATATTTTCCAGTATTTCTTTTTTTATGGTGTATGTAATAACCATGATTGTATTATTTGTGTAATATAATTTAATTTATGAGTATTTAAATATTAATTTTATTATCATTCTTTAATGGAGTGTATGCTTAGTAAGTTACCAAATCGGTAAGGTAACGTTTAATTTCAATTTCAACTCATTGGATTTTATTGACACTTCATTGATTATTTTACTCCAAGATTATGTGTGAAATCACAATTTATTTTTTATGTATTAATTTACTCCCCCCTTTGTGTGGATATACTTTTGATACCAATAATCACCCCATTTATAAATTCTAATGTCATCAATATGAACTTGATAAAGGCAATATTTTCTCAACATCCATTTAGTTAGTTTAACATCCATGTCCTTGGTTTTTTAGAAGATTTTTTTTGAATGTACTCTGATTGATTAACATAGAATTTTAATTCATATTGAGTGTATTAGTATTTTTCATAGATAATTATTTCATTTCATTGTCCTTAATTTTAGGATACTGGCTTTAAAAGAGATTTAGTATCAATATACATTCCATTTAGAAATTGTTGTTATGCACCAATTCACTTTTACATGGTGTATATACTATCCTTTGACATATTATATAATGAATCCCTTTATTCTAATGACATTATAATGTTTTTATTAAATTTAATCTAGAATTATTTGTATTCAAGAGTCTTTAATTTGTTTAGGAACTCTTTAACTATAATATTTTTTTAAATGTTTTATAGATTTATTATTCTAAATATTTTTCACTAATGTCCATGTTTTAAAAATAGTTTAATCATTTATTTATATGGACATTAATGTATTAAAATTAAAATTTCTTACAAAATTTTCAAACTGGTATAGCACACATTAATTCAAAAATCTATTCTAAATGACTTATTTGATACAAAGTGAGACTTTTAAATGTATTCAAGAAAATGGGACATTTCTCCCAATTTTGAATACTAATTATTTTCATTGATCTGAATATCCATAATTGTATTTTAGTCTTGATTTAGGTTGATTTATTATAATACAATCATCCATATTTTATTGAATGAGTTATGTTTGAATGTGGATGTGCTAATTTATATCATTCACGGTTTTTGGTAAAAGTATTGAATTTTCTTATGCTAGTTTTAATATGAATGTTTATATTATGTTTCACACATTTTATATGAGGAATGAATTAGACTTATTAAGTGACGTGTGTGTCCTTCTATAGCCCCTCGATCCATCAGTAGGTCTCATGGGACAAACTAGTGTCTTGGAATAAGGCCCTCACAAAATCTTAATTTGTAGTCCTATCACGAGGCATTGACTATGTGGTTATGATGTCCGGCATTATACATTACATAATTATGAAATAAGATATTGATATTACATGTGATTATTCTACTAGTTGAATATAAATGTTGTTATGTAAATGAAATTATTTGATTTATATTTTCCATATTATACTAACGTTTTAGCTTAAAAGGCTGGTATTTTAGTCTTATAAATTTCCTTAAATGTTTATTTTTATTTATGAAATTTTCCCCTATATTTTTATCCTTATTAATCATATGAGTTCCTCCCTTTCGTATGTTTTTTTCTAGGATTTGAATAAGTATATTATGTTTGACCTACAATGATAACTTAAGGGACATCAGTTTGTTCAAATGGGACACAATATAAGGACCCGACCTTATAACATACATAATATTGAATTTATTCAAGAAAACACTTACTTTTACATTAAAGATCTTGTCAAGTTTAGAGCATTAGAGAATAGGTACAAAACATTCATAACATTACACATTGATACATAGTGGATACCATAAAAATAGTTTCCATTTTTCTCAAAATATATAACATTAAAACATAAAAAAAGACTCCTTTACAATTTTTTGACATTTAACATGTCTTCTTTCCGTGTATAACACATCCATTAACCTGTGAAAAATCATTTAAAAACTTGGGATGATCACAAAATCTCAGTAAGGGATGGAAAAGAATGAAAAATCAAATTAGTCCCTGAATAATCATAACGTATGAAAACATTTTCAAAAGACATGATTTTCACCCATAAATACTTACTTCGTGTAACATGAGATTTAAAAAAGATCCAAAAAAACACGAGAACATAAATATAATCATAGAGGTATCTTGGGGTATTACTTATATATTCTTGTAACCATCTTGGCTACCTTAAAATTTGTAACCCTCACGGCTACCTTACTTTGTGTAACCATCGTAGTTACACTTGGAGTAACCATATAGCAGACCTCCAACATATTCATACCTAATGCATTGGAGAGAAATATAGGTCCTACCCTTCAACATAAATAATTCCCAAGAACCAAATCATAATCAAACAATATGAACGATTCCATAAAAACATTTCTTTGGAATTTCGTAAAACTGAATTTCTAAAGAGGATTTTTAAAGAAAAGCCTCTTATAAATATCATAAAATTGAAGAGAGATTTAATAGAGTGGATGGAGTATGTATATATACTGTAAATAAACATAATAATTCATAATATAAATGTAACTCAACACATAAAAGTTTTTAATAGTACATAAATAATGAAGTAGAAGGTTATCCCAAAGAATGGAAATCGGGTTAAGAATTTCCTTACCTTAGATTTGCCTTACTTCAAACTTGTTTAAAACTCCTGTATAATGGTTAAAAGAGTGTTATTAGTATAATTAAAGAAAAATTTTCTTGTTTATAACATCTTATATGGTCATTTTATAACCTCATTTCACCCTTTAATTGTTAGTATTTTGTTCCTTGCATTATTTTGGGTGAGTTCTTTTATGATTTTCACGATCGGTTCATGATGAAACGTTCTTGTTGATTGCAATTGAAACTACAGAATTGGAATGGGGTAGTATTAAAATATAACCAGTAATATAAATTATTTCATTTATCATTTTGAATTCTTACATGAAGATGATTCATAAGTTAGAACATTATTGATGTTCGTTTAGAACATTTTATTGGTTCTTTGATAATAACTACATCATTTTGTCTTATAAATTAGAACCATGAGTACAAACGAATTACAGAACCATGTATGAGTTATAAAACATATATTATAACCTGGTTCAACCATATAAATCGTTTCATGATCAGACTAGAAAGAATTTATGAAAATTGAAAATACATCGTCCACGATGCCGGTAATTCGACACAAATGGACAATGTTTTTTTATTCTTTAAATAAGTGGAAGAGGAGCAGAATACTGGTGAGGAATTTTTCATAAACATGTGAAAATCATGAATATACATGATTCTGGAGATTTCATGCCTCTTGTATAAGAGGGAGTGAAGAAAGAAGAAAAAGGAATCATGAAATAAAAGAAAATCTTGAGAAATTCCTCATGAAAATTCGGCAGCCTAACAACGTCTCTTAAAACTTCAAAAAAAGAAAATTTATTAGAGTAATGGAATATCTCATCATTAATACAAGATATGGATAGTAAGGGGGAATATTTAATTAAATATCCCAACACACGTCAATGGGAATGGTAGTGAATAACATAAAATGAAAGAAAAGAAAGAAAATAAAAGAGGATGTTTACCTCTTGATCTCTTCTCCTTGAGATCCTCTTTAAGGGCTTTGATTTTGGTCTTTCAGTGAGACCAGTAGCTCTAAGACGTGGGGAAGAAGATTTGGGAAGGAATTTAGCAGAAATTAGACAATTCTCAAGGCTTGAGAGGTGTGCGAGGAAGAGGGGAGTGAGGGTGGTATTTATAGTGGAAGAGGGGAGGTATTTTAGATTATTTTAATCATTATTTTAATAATTTTATCAGGACTATGAATAATCTAAAATCAATTGGCCCTAAATAGTGATAATATCATGTGATTTAGAAGCAATTTTACTTTCATCACTTATGATGTCATGAATAGTTCATTTTTTACTGATAAATTGATTATACGGTATTTTATCATATTTCACTATTCAGCGAATGTTCATGAGTTTCAGAAAAACACAAAAAATTTACCCCAACCATTTTTTGACGTGTAGAATTCAAAAATGAACTCCATTTTTCAAAATTAATTTTCCAAATATTATTAATTTAATTTTTAAATAAATGCATAGTTAATTCGGAAAATAACAATTTTATGGCATAACTAGTTTTATCTCATATTAAAAAAAATAATTAAGATCTCATTATATTATTGCCTTAAGAAAATAAAATAATAATAAAATTTACTATTCATTAGGGTCATATCACTATTCAAATTACTATTCATAAATGTATGTTACTATTCACTAATAAAACATGTTGGTTCCAATAGACTCCAGATAACATACTGAACACAATTATAGATGATAGTTTATTGAAATTTAGAATATAGAAGTAGAAAAATTATGTTTTAAAGGATAATCGAAATTATCTATTTAAAGAAAATCTCCATGCATTTCTATTTATCTTTAGGAAAACTTGGAGTTTTACAATATCCCCACCTTCTTGAAATTGCGTCCTCGCAATTTTATTTAATTATTAAACAAATGAGGGTATTTTTCCCTTCATAACATTTTTAGACTCCCATGTTGCTTCTTCAACCAGGTGGTTTCTCCACAAAACCATTACCTGGTGGATTACCTTGTTCCGCAATACCTGTTCCCTTCTATCAAGAATCTCAACTGGTTTCTCTTCATAAGAAAGGTTATCTTCCAGCTGAACTGCTTCTGGGTGCAAGACATGTGATGAATCTGGCACATAATTTCTCAACATCGAAACATGAAAAACATTGTATACCTGAAACAAGATCGGAGGCAAAGCTACGTGGTATGCAACTATTCCAACTTTCACCAAGATTTAAAAAGGACCAATGAACCGTGGACTTAGCTTTCCTTTTTTACCGAAATGTATCACACTTTTCCAAGGAGACGCTTTAAGGAAGACATGGTCACCTACCTCGAAAGAGAAGTCTTTCCTTTTATTATCTGCATAACTTTTCTACCTGCTCTGAGCTGTCTTCATGTGTTGCTGGATCATCGTCACTTTCTCAGCCACTTCTTCAAATAATTCTGGCCTCATCAACTTTCTTTCGCCAACTTCATCCCAAAACACTGGAGTCTGACACTACTTCCCATATAAGGCCTCAAAAGGTGCCATCTGAATGCTGGAATGAAAACTACTATTATAGGAAAACTCAACTAAATAAAGATGTTGATCCCAACATCCATGAGTGTCCATTGAACAAGCTCTAAGCATATCCTCCAAAGTCTGAATCGTTCGTTCTGACTTCCCATATGATTATGGATGAAAAACTGTACAGAAATTTCACTCTGTGCCCAACGACTTCTGAAGTCCCTTCCAAAAGTTAGAAGTGAACCTGGGATCTCGGTCAGACATAATGGAAAGTGGAACTCCATGTAGCCTGACAATATTTTTAATGTACAATCAAGAAAGCTCATCCAAAGTCATTTTATCTCAAATAGAATGAAAATGTGAATACTTTGTTAGCTGATCAACAATAACCCAAATTGCATTGTTACCTAAAAAATTATTTTGTAGTCCCACCACAAAGTCCAAGGATATATTCTCCCATTTCCACTCTGGCACAGGAAATGGCTGAAGAATCCCCTTTGGTAACTGCCACTCTTCTTTAACCTACTGACTTGTCAATCATTTCATTGTAAAATCTGTAATATCTCTTTTCATCCCATTCCACCAATAATACTCCCGAGGGTCTTTGTAAATCTTAGTACATCCAGGATGAACATAAAATAAAGAACTATGAGCTTCACACAACAATTATTTCTTCAACTGGGAATCAAAAGGCACACACAACCTTTTTCCAAATCTTAAAACACAATCTTTACCAAGATAAAATTCTGGAAACTTACCCATTTTAACCAATTATACCTTTTTCATTCGCTCACGGTCTTCCCTCTGCGCTCTCATAATTCTGTCTGACAATGAAGACTGCACTAAAACCTGAAAAAATTGATATATTCCCTGAACTAATAACTTCTAAGACAAAATTTATCAAATAATTAATCAAGGGATCATGTTCCAAATGTATCATGGTTAATGATGCATGATGTTTCCAACTTAAGGAATCTACTACTTTGTTTCCTTTTCTAGTATGGTAATTGATCACGCAGTCATAATCCTTTTTTAGTTCTAGCCATCTTCTCTGCCTCATGTTTAATTCCTTCTGAGTGAATATATACTTTAGACTTTTATAGTCAGTATACATTTGGCATTTGGTTCCATATAGATGATTCCTCCATATTTTCAAAGAAAAACACACAACTTCCAATTTCAAATCATGTGTGGGATAATTTAGCTCATGAGGTTTATGATGTCTCAAAGAATATGAAATTACCTAATAATTCGGCATCAAAACACTACCAAGTCCCTTCAAAGAAGCATCACTATAGATGACAAACTCATCATTCCGGGAAGGTAAGGCCAAAACTGAAGCAATCACCAATCTCTTTTTCAGTTCATAAAAACAAACATCACATTCCACTATCCAAACAAATTTAACACCTTTCCATGTTAACTTAGTTATCGGGCTAGATAACCGTGCAAAGTTCATAACAAACCGTCGGTAATAACATGATAAGCCCAGAAAACTATGAATCTCTGTAACATTTGTGGGTCTTGGCCATTCATCAACTACTTTTGTTTTGGTAGGGTCAACTATTATTCCATCCTTTAGCTTCCACTGGGTCAGAAGATCCATTGAATATAGGAGGATGTTGTCTCATAAAATGTTCCACCACTATCATGTTCCGTTGTGGCACCTCCAGTGGTTTTCTTGCATGGATTCCACCACCATTTATTTCCTGCGTTAGCTAAGCCATTACTGTCAGATACTACTCGGTTTCAATCCCCACCATTCTAGGCTGTAGATCAGGAAGGATGTCATTCTATCGGTGCCTCTCCTCTTCAGCATCCCTGTTCATTCTGTAGACAACCATTCGGAACAAAAATTTCTTAGATTAAGTAACATGGTAATATTTAAATGCTATAACAAATTAAACATAGAGTGAAAATCATTTATGGTATTCTATCACCCAAACCCCTAAGGTTTTCTAAACCATCCTCTAATACCAACTATAAGGACCCGACCTTATTAGATACATAATCTTGAATTTAGTCAAGAAAACACTTCCTTTTACATTGAAAATCTTATAAAGTTTAAGGCTTTAGAGAATACGTACAAAACATTTATAACATTACACATTGATACATAGTGGATACCATAAAAACAGTTTCCATTTTTTCTCAAAATATAAAACAATAAAACTTAAAACATGACTCCCTGAAGATTCTTCAACATTTTACATGTCTTCCTACCTTGTATTACACATCCATTAACCTATGAAAAATAATTTAAAAAATTTGGATGAGCACAAAATCTCAGTAAGGGATGGAAAAGATTGAAAAATCACATTAGTCCATGAATACTCATAAAGTATGAAAAAATTTTCATAAGACATTATTTTCACCCATAAGTACTTACTTCTTGTAACATGAGATTTACAGAAGATTCAAAAAAACATGAGAACATAAATATAATCATAGATTTATCTTGGGGCATTACTTACATAATCTTGTAAGCATCTTGGCTACCTTAAAATTTGTAACCTTCATGGCTACCTTACTTTGTGTAACCATCGCAGTTACACTTGGTGTGACCATATGACTGAACTCCAACTTAGTCATACCCAATTCATTGGAGGGAAATATAGGTCCCACCATTAATCATAAATAATTCCCAAGAACCAAAACATTATAAAACAATATGAATGATTCCATAAAAACTTTGGTTTGGAATTTCGTAAAACCGAATTTTAAAAGAATATTTTTAAATAAAAGCCTCTAATAAATATCATACAATTGAAGAGAGACTTAATAGAGTGGATGGAGTTTGTATATATACTGTAAATAAACACAATAAAACATAATATAAATATACCCCATCACACAAACAATTTCAATAGAACATAAATAATAAAGTATAAGGTTAACCCATAGAATGGAAATCGGGTTATGAATTCCCTTACCTTAGGCTTGTCTTACTTCAAACTTGTTTAAACCTCCTATATAGTGGATAAAAGAGTGTTATTAGTATTTTTACAGAAAAATTTTCTTGTTTATAACATCTTATATGGTCATTTAATAACCTCATTTCACCCCTTAATTGTTAATATTTTGTTCCTTGAATTGGTTTGGGTGTGTTCTTTTATGATTTTCACGATCGGTTCATGATGAATCGTTCTTGTTGAATGGAATTGAAAATCCTGAATTGGAATGGAGTAGTATTTACATATAACCAGTAACATTAATTATTCCATTTATCATTTTGAATTATTACATGAAGATGATTCATAAGTTAGAACATTAATAATGTTCGTTTAGATCATTTTACTGGTTCTTTGATAATAACAACCTCATTTTGTCTTATAAAATAGAACCATGAGTACAAAAGAATTATAGAACCATATATGTGTCACAAAAAATATATTATAACCTAGTTCAACCATATAAATGGTTTCATGACAAGACTGGAAATAATTAATGGAAATTGAAAATACATCATCCACGATGCCGGTAATTCGACACAAATGGACAATGTCATTTTTATTCTTTAAATAAGTGGAAGAGGAGAAGAATAATGATGATGAATTTTCTATAAACATGTGGAAATCACGAATATACATGATTCTGTATATTTCATGCCTATTGGATAATAGGGAGTGAGGAATGAAGAAGAAAGAATCATGAAATAAAAGAAAATCTTGAGAAATTTTTCATGAAAATTCGGCAGCCTAACAACGTCTCTTAAAACTTCATAAAAACAAGATTGATGAGAGGAATGAGATATCTCATCATTGATAAAAGATATGGACAGTAAGGGGGAATATTTAATGAAATATCCCAACACATGACAAAGGGAATGGAAGAGAATAACATAAAATGAAAGAAAAGAATGAAAATAAAAGAGGATGTTTACATCTTGATCTCCTCTCATTGAGATCCTCCTTAAGGGATTTGATTTTGGACTTTTGGTGAGACCAGCCGCTCTAGGACGTGGGGAAGAAGATTGGGGAGGGAATTTGGTAGAAATTAGACAATTCTCATGGCTTTAGAGGTGTGGGAGGAAGAGGGGAGTGAGGGTGGTATTTATAGTGGAGGAGGGGAGGTATTTTAGATTATTTTAATCATTATTTTAATAATTTTATCAATACTATGAATAATCTCAAATCATGTGACCCTAAATAGTGATAATATCATGAAATTTCTAATCAAGTGGACTTGCATCACTTATAATGTCATGAAGAGTGCGTTTTTTACAGATAAATTGATTATACGGTATTTTATCATATTTCACTATTCACCGAAAATTCAAGAGTTCCAGAAAAACACCAAAAATTTACCCCAACCATTTTTCGACATTTAGAATTAAAAAATGAACTTCATTTTTCAGAATTAATTTTATATATATTATTAATTTAATTTTTAAATAAAGGCACAATTAATTCGAAAAATAACAATTTTATGGCACAACTTGTTCTATCTCATATTGAAAAAAATAATTAAGATCTCATTATCTTATATCCTTAAGAAAATAAAATAATAAAAAAAAATTACTATTCATTAGGGTCATATCACTATTAATAATACTATTCATAAGGGTATGTTACTATTCCCCAAAAAACAAGTTGGTTGCAATAGACTCCAAATAACATACTGAACACAATTATAGATGACAGTTTATTGAAATTCAGAATATAGTAGTAGAATAGTTATGTTTTAAAGGCTAATTGAAATTATCCATTTAAAGCAAAGTTCCATGAATTTCTAATTATCTTTAGAAAAACTTGGTTTGTTACACACAATGTTGTGATTTTTTATTTATGATGTAATGTAAAAATTATGTATGTATCTTGTACTTACAATGATACTATACAAATCAGTCTTATGAGACTTCATCTGATGTGATCATGCCAATGATAGATAATAGAGCACCAACTCTGGCTAAATAGGTTCGGGGCATTATAGTTGGTATCAGAAAAATTTTAGTACGAACCAGGGACACTGGAATTAGAAAAACATTTTTTAGAGTACATTAACCTAAGATAGACATTGAGGGTTGGTATAGAAGAACTTCCAAGAAATTTTGTAATGTAGAGATTTTTTGATTTTTCCATGCAATACATTTCTACCTATATACGGGATGGCTGATGTGGCAATGGCACAAATGTATCTTTGGGTGAATCTAGAAATCACCGCTTTGAGATAGACACGAATAAGACCTAGTGCACGACAATGGGCCTTGCTGCACTTGGTTACAACACTCCCGTGGGATATGTTTAGAATAATTGACATTTTCATTACAATTAAATTTGAATGATTTTAATATAAAATGGGAATAAATATCTTTAGTTAATCCTAAGGTTTTTAAGATTGAAAATATAGTGTCATGGTATTCTATAAATTATTTTATGAATCACACTATACATTGTGGTTTTATTCAATGGTTTGATACGAAGGAAGTCATAGTAATTTTGAACATGATGTACAAGGTGGGAATGATGGTTTAAATGAGCATCAAAGTTGAATGCTTATAGGAATCAATGATTTCGTGTTCATCTCAAAGAAGGTTTCCAAAAATATGATCAACCACATATACATTAACAAACTCACAAACTAAAAGAATAAGTGAAAGGCAGAGAATAATAAGAGATTCTGTAGTGGAGACTATGGAGAAAAGAAAGCTCAATTTCAATCATTTAAGAATTGTGGAAGGATGCACCTAGGAAAGTGTCTCAAATGATCAATGAAATGATTTTGTGTCGGAAAGAAAGACATAACGCAATGAATTGTAAAATAATAAATGATTATTAAGTTGGAATAAAATAAAAATGATCCTAAGAATACATTTACAGTAATTTTTGTAAATGTAGGGGACATGGGCATTACCTGATTCCATTCCCTATTATATAGGATAACCACTATGTCATGGAAGAACCTATGTGGAAATAAATAGACGGTGAAATTTTTAAAAGTATTAATTCTCTTTGTTATGTGATTACATTGGAATAATTTTATTTTGTATGTGTATCCATGTAGTTTGTTATGTTAAAATTCTATTTGCTAAAGAATTAACTTTTTTTGTGTGGATATAGTTATAAATAACCATTTGGGTATATATGATCGTTGAATTTGAGGGAATTCGAGGATATTAATTTTTGTGGTGAAAAAGCAAGGTATGAAATAACATTTGTGGGTAAATTTGGTTACGGTTATTATGAGAAATTTATCTCTTTTTGGGAATGTTATAAAATATAGTTTTTGAAAAATGAAAAAACACAAACCATGTGGAACCACTTCTGAAAAGAAAAATCTACGAGAATTGAACCCACAACCAAATTGAGACTAGGATTTGTTGCCTACCACTGTACTACATGATGTTCCATTTTAGTGTGACTAATTCCTTTTAGATAAAAGATTTTATTGATCTGTAATATGTTGATTTGGGATCTTATGTTTAATCAACTGGATATCCTTAGTATTGGAAAATTATTTGGGGATTAAGGGATATGGGTAATTTTTGAAGATGTTCGCTCTATTGAGAACACATTATGACTTTGGAAAATAAAATACTACGAGATTTAATTTTAAGAGTAATGGTGGATTTTTATTTTGGTATAATCAATATTATTTATAGAGATTCGGGTTATTAATGGAAATGATTAACCTATCATAGAGAATATACGATTTGGTTAATTACACTTCAGTATGATACATTAAGAGTAGTTGATGTTATTTGGAGATAAATGTTAAGAATTAATATAAAAGACTATCTGATAAAATTATTCTGAGTTTCTAGTTTCAATATCATATTGGATTATATTGATTTTTTTTAAGTACATTTGATTGTTTAATTACTTTTATTAATCTTTGGGTATTTTTTGTTTAATTTTGGAATTTAAGATCAGTAGTTCTTTCAATAAAGGACTATTCATTTTGAGGATCATCTGATCTTGTACTATCCATTTTGTTTTTGTTTAATCTATAAAGACAAGATAAATATATAGTTAATACATTGTGGGTTATATGATTATATAAAAGTTGAATCTAACGCTTCATGTGTCACCAATTCCTCTTAAATACACATCGTTTGGAGAAAAGATGAGTCAGTGTTAGAAATTTATTAAATAATGAAACAGTACTCGAAATGTAAGAATATATCCTTATTTTCATAGTCAATCTCATAAATAAATTCCTCAAATTTATGAAATGGAACAAAAAACTAAAAACATTTCCCATTTACTTTTCTTACTGGGAAACTAATTACCTTTTAACACATCACAAGTATGTGGTTTTGTGGTAGTTAACTTTCTCCTAATCATGTTTTCTATCACTATCCATCAAAACCTATGACTTAGTTTATCTTAAATATCCATGTTTACCTACATGTAATCTTCGTATGGGTTATCTCAAGTGACCTTTTTACTTCTCTTTATTTCTTTTAAAGTTGTAGTTTTATTGACTCTTTATTTGATGTAGTAAATTCAATGAAATTCCCTAGCCCAATTTTAAAATTTTGAAGACGTAATTTACAAAAGAGAGGTAGAATGTAACACCACAATATTTCATAGTATGTTATTTTATTTAAAGCAATTCAATAGCATGTGCTACATGCAACACTGAGTTTGAGCGCACCATGACTTACCAAAATAGCCATTAAAAAAGTTTTTATTAATTGTATTAGCTGAATTTATTATTTTATATACTCCATATAATTTTAACATCCATATTGTGTGTTTCATAGACATAATATAAGAATAAATTCAATTTTTCAGATAAGAGAAGTATTTTTTTAAAAAATGTAATATTACCACCTTTTAATGGTGAACCTTTTAAAATCCAATATTTGACATTTTAATATATTTAATTTGACAAAATAAACATCTTCTTTATAAGAGAGACATAAACATTTAGACTGGATAAAATTTGGTGCATTTCTAATAATTTTCATATTATGATGAATAGTGAAAATACTAAATTTTAGTAGAAAAAAATGTTAAAAAAATTACGTTATAGTGTTAAATAATAAATATGAGTGGTTTTGAAGTATAATTATATTATAGTTTAATCATTTAATCCAATTTTGTTCATTGGAAATAGTTTTAAATTTAAATTGGGCATAATCAAATATGAATCTTTTAATAGTTTTTACATCTCCAAAACCCGTTTTTTGGTTTTGAAAATTGAATTTTATTTCAAATTTATTAATAAAACTATTATGTTTTGAATTTGGAAAAATATATATAATTTTTTAATTTTGAATATAAAAATTTTCTTTTGGTGAATTTTTGTTATTTTTCAAAAAACATTCAATTTTCGATGAATATGGGAAAACAATGCGTAATTATATATAGCCAAATTTTTATTTAAATAATTATATTTAATTTAATTTAACTTTAGCATAAAAATAGATACATAATACGTATATTAGTCCAACATAATTCATTGAATCCATTTAATTATAATATTAGATATATATAATTTTTTTGATCTTTTTACCATATATTACCAACATTCCAGGCACATTTTCAAATTTACATAAAACATAATTTTACTGCTTCTATGAATTGAATATCAAAAATATGAGTGATATGGTTGATATAATTAAGTAAAATGTAGTTTAATATAATGAAAATATTTTTTGGTGAATAGTAACTTTTGAATTTTATTTGACACACATTAAAGTAAATAGAATATATAATGGTAAAAATGATACTCTAATTACCTAAAAACATGTCATAATTTTATTGGATAAGTGTATATAGACTCAAATAATCATTAGGAATAAAATACGATCTTTTTTTATCCACTATCATTGGATTAGGACCTTTATTATTATTTTATTTAAAGAAGAGTTAAAAGTGTTAAATTCAATTTTTAATAACTAAATTTTTTTTAATATAAAGGTAAACAAAAGATAAATTCAAATATAAATATTAATTAGAAAGATAAAAAGACTTACTACATAATGGAATTTTATTTATAATTTTTAGAAAATAAATAATTACATTTATTTATAACACAATGATGATGTTGTAGTTATCTGATTAATGAAAGACTAAAATAAATGATGTTATAAATATTAAATTAAATTTAAATTTAAACATTTTATCCATTAAATTAATTTTCAAGGTTAATATTACATGATATATTTGAATTAAATTTTTTTTTGAAGTAATCAGGATATTTTGACTTTCAAAAAAACCAAATACTAAATGGTGTCAAAATTGACATAAATGAGTTTTTTAAAAAATACTATATTAATAAATGATATAATATTCCTGAACATATAATATTTGGCCTAAGGAATTATATAATTATATATATTTCATTAATGAACCACTGTAGGTTCTATTGAAATTTTATAGTTAGTTTATTAACCATGTATTATAAAAATACAAGAAGACATGGTAAAAGTTGAACTATTAAACTTATAATTAAATCTAAAATATTAGATTAATATGGTGACCTAAACATGTCTAGAACCTATTTTTTTAGAATATATCGACCCATAACCACCTTATCCTCTATATAAATTCATTTTTACCCATTATAAATAGAAAAAGATTTTTTTAAAAAATAATAATTGAAGCATTTCCTAAAGTGACCCTCACCTCTCTTAAAAAAGGGTACTCCCCCTAATCTCAAATTCACACATCTGTAGATATTTGTTTCAGCAAACCCATGCTCAAATATCCTCCCAAATACCCCCAATATGACCTAGATGCCTCAATTTGATTAGAAAGCCAACCTATGTAGCCCTTTTGATCAAATCAAAATGAAGTGCCCGAAGAAGAGGCAATAATTTCACCACCTCTTTCAATGTTATTTTCTTCTTCATCTTCTTATTTCTTTGTTGATTCCATACCAAAAAAATAAATCCATTACCTTATACATACTGTGATGTTATTATAAATATGGTACAACCAAATTCATTATTATATCCATCATATGAATGAAAAAGTCTCCATATGTGCGTACATACAGCTTACCGTCTCAACGTCATGGTGTAGTTTTTTATTCAACACTTCATTTTTTGGATTTGTATAATAATTAGAAAAATTGATGTAAATAATAAATTTAAAAGGTAAATTATTATTTATATATGATATAACATCCAATTACATATTATTCACCATTAATATAATGATATTATCACTCGTGCATGCACACGGATTACCATCAATACGAACACAATGATATTCATTTCCCATCGTAACCATTCAAGAATAATTTTCATTTTATCATTTAAAATAATTTTTATGATACTAATATCATTATTCATATGAATATAATACATCCCATCCATAAAATATATGACCTAAGTAACAAAACATAAAAAGGAAAATGAATTAGTGAAAACCTGAAACAATGATACTACTTGAATATTTTTAACAATGAAGTATTAGAAGCACATATATGAAATCATGTTTCTGTATCAGGTTATTGAATAATTTAATAACAATGCTTTGACTATTATATTGGAGTTTGACATACCCTCGACTAAGGAAATGTAAATGTTAAGGGGTTTTCATGTAACTTTTTATTCCCATGGATGCATGCAATATTTGCCACTATTTCCTTTACTGTGGAATATGTACTGACCATGATTATATTCGTTGTGTCATATAATTTAATTTATGGGTATTCATATCATCATTTTCGGATCCTTATTTCATAGATTGTATTCTTCATAATTTACCAAATTGATAAAGGAACATCTAATTTTAATTTCATCTCATTGGGTTTTGCACGCACTTCATTGATTATTTTACTCAATAATTATGTGTGAAATCAATATTTATGTTTTTCTGTAGTCTTTTTCACACCCCATTTTGTGGATACACTTTTTATACACATAATCAATCCACTAATAAATTCTGAAGTCATGGATATGAAGCTGATTAGGGCAATCTTTACTCATTTTCAATTCATTGAGTTAAACATCCATATCATTGATTTTCTTTTTACAAGAATATACATGATTTTATTATGATTAATTTACACTAAATATCCAATAATTTTGATTTTATTTATATTTTTAACACATAATTACATAATTTATTTATCCCTAATTTTAGGATACATTATTTATAGGGGGTCTTGTCTCAATCTACATTTTATTGAGACATTGTTGTTATGCACCGATTAAATATTATATGGTCGATATACAGTCCTTTGACATATTCTATCATGAATCCCTTTATTCACATGATATTATAATGTTTTGATTAAATTTATTCTTCAATTATTTGTATTCAAGCGTCTTACATTTGTTTGGGAACTCTTTAACTAAAATATCATTTTAAATGTTTTAAATATTTATTTTTCTAAATTATTTTCATTAATGCCCAAGTTTTAAAAATAGTCTTAATGATTTATTTATATCGACATGAATGTTTTTAAATTAAAATTTCATTCAAACTTTTCTATGTGGTGTGTGAAACTTGGATTCATAAATCTATTCTAAACGACTTCTTTGATACATAGTGTAAATTTTAAATGTTTTCAAGAAGATGGGGATATTTATACCCAATATTTTTACAAATTATTTTCATTCATTTCAATATCTTTCATTGTATTTTATTTTTTATTAAGGTTAATTTATTAAAATAAAATCTACTATATTGTATTGAATGAGTTATGTTGGACTGTGGATGTTCTATATTGATATCATTAATGGTTTTTGGTTAATGTATTGAGATTTAATTTTATAGTTTCAATAAAAATGTTTTGATTATGTTTTAAACTTTTTATATGTGGAAAGGCACATGAGCCTTAGCCCAGTTGGAAAGGTGTATGATGGTGCATCCAAGCGACCAGGGATCAAATCCAGGCAGAGGCAGAATTTCTAGGTACTGTAGCAGTACTGTAGCAGGAAATGTAGCGGGACTGTAGCGGGAACTATAGCAGTACTGTAGCGGGCACTGTTTGGCACTGTAGCAGCCAGAGATATGCCCCCGTTTGGGCCTTCGGGCATTAGATTTGGTCCTCGAGTCCTTCATTGGCCATCGGGAACCCATGCCTTCGGGTCAGTTGGGCCATCGGGCTATCCTAATGGCCTTAGGGTCACCTGCAGATACAAACTAGACCAAACTACAAGGAACAAGCTCTACAAGGAGGATGAGAAAAAGAACTTTTCACCACAGCAAAAGCTAAATAGATTGAAAGAATGAGAGGGTATGGAACCTTCCATCGGGACAAGCCTGTGCATGCACGGGAATGCCTAGCCGAATAGCCATGCAGAGGTGAAGAGCTGATTTCAAGATGAAGATGCTGGTGAGGAGCAGTTCCAAGTTGTTAGTCTGGGTTGCATGTAATGTTTGTGCCTACGGGCAATGGTTCCTCTATGGCCTACGGGCATGTAATAGGGTTCCACCTCATCCCTTGAAAGGTGGATTATCAAAATCAATAAAAAATGAAGGCCTTCGGGCCATTGGTGGTTATATGTGGAAAGCATTGGAATTAGTAAATGATAGGCTGGGCCTGTTATACCCCCTCGATGCATCGGTAGGTCTAATTGGAAAAAATATTGTCTTGGAATAATGACTTTACAAAATCTTTATTTATAGTATTGGCCCAAGGAATTGACTATATGGTTATGATGTCTTGCAATATGAATTCCTTCATTATGAAATTAGCTATTGATATTACATGTAATTATTCTACTATTATATTATCCATGGGAATAAGTAAATTGAATTATTTGATTTACATTTTTCATATTATACTGAAATTCTAGTTTAAAAGGCATGAGTTTTAGTCATATATATTGCCTTAAATGTTTATGGTTATTTGTGAATGTTTTCTGCATATTTTTATCCTTAGAATCTGAGCTCAACATTTTCTCATGTTTTCTTTTTTTCCCAAGATGTGAAGAAATATATTATGTTTGACTTTAATGGATAGGCTAAGAGATATGAGTGTGATAAAAGGGAACACAATGTTGTAGTTTTTTATTTCATGATGTAATGTAAATCTTTTGTTTTTTTCTAGTACTTCCCAGGCTACTAAACTAATTGTTCTTCGAATACATGATCTCTTGTGATCATTCCAATGTTATTTATTAATTCACTGAATCTGGGAAACTGAGGTCGGGGCATTATAATTTTGTTATTATTCACTATTGGTTCTTAAATACAAGAATACCTTCCTCTTATGAAGGAAAAATTCATCTGGTAGGCATCACATGTTGGGGGTGCATATATAGAGCCTTATTTATGCCTCGTATGCATATAAAAATTAAAGTGTAACATAGATTCAAATAAATATATTTAAAATTTTCTTGAATGGTTTATGAAAATCCAATAAAATTTTGTAACAAAGTGTGATTTATCGAAAAGGTCTGTACTTGGAAGGTGATGGAAGCATTTTAGGACAATGTCTTCTAAGAATAGTATGTTATCATACCTTAGAGGATGGTGAAGATAATTGATGATTCATAGATAATACTAGAAATTATGGTATTCACATCACTATATATCCTACCAGAAATAGAATCATTCCACACATCATTTATATAGGAATAATATCCTATACATCAATCTAAATCCAATATAGGTTTGAGTCATTTTATATACTAGTATAAGATTACAGAACAATGGAACCACAAATTTTTATGTAGGAAAATGTGATGACCAGTTCACACTCTTGAAAAAGTGGGACCCAAACAAAGAGAATCTACTAAAAAGGGTTATTATAAACTACTGTAGGGTCCTATATTCCATGTAATCCTACATGAATACAAATATATTATAAGACAATTGGTTTATATGAAATAGATTAATATTAGAAGTTTTATTTACATTTAGGGATGACCATATGTCATTATGTTTATGATTATAGTATGGGGAACTTTTTCCTTGCAGTTTAACACCACATGACAAGGACTAAGTTGTTCTTCTATTTAATGGAATATGAAAAGGAATTTGATGTTATTTAATTTGAGGCCATGATTCCAGGAACTTGATGTTATCAATTTTACCATCATATGAGGATGAAATTGGTGTATTTAGTTTAAGGTATTTTGGGAAAGGATTTTTTATTTTATATTCCTCCTATAACACAATTCTACATAAAGTGAAATATTTTCATTTTATTTCTAAAACTATAAAGGAGGAACCCAATGTTTAATGGATGAGTTTGATACCTGGATAAAACTACTCAGAATTGATGAATTTTTTAATTAGAATATTTTGATGGATATTGACCCATATGATAGAAACCATTTATTTTATTGGATATCACATAAAAGAAACTAATTTTTGTTAACCACATAATTGGAGTGAAAACCGTGAAGAAAAGTTCTAGATGGGTTATGGTTTGAGTGGAATTTAAGGTTATGCATAATATATGGGTTCCTAGTATCGATGCATATCCTATATGAAATGGGATCAAGAAAATCATAGTTTTTATTATTTTCTTAAACAACAATCTGGATAAACAATTATGGATAAGGTTGCAATATTAGTGTTCCCATACATAAGATGAAAACCCGATGAACCAAAAATGAATGGGGAAGGGTCTCATTTTTATGGTTCAGCTGATGAATGTGGAATTTGTGGAACTGAAAAGTGCATGGGATATATGTATCACTACATGTCATATATAAATCAGAATCAATTCATACACAATTATTATCATGTCTACGTGTAAGGGCCCATTGGTAAAGATCCAATGTAAATAAAGATGACTCATATAGTAGGATGATGATTTTTTTTCAACATTTATTAAATGAAAAAACTCTAATATTGCTAGATGAACCCATATATGTTGTGATTCTGAAAAAGGGAGAGATTCCATGTGGTACATGATGTTGTGTATATGGGTACTCCATCAATGTATATTCTCAAAAAAACTCCTATGCTAGAGGATTCTTGGTAGATCCTTGAGATACATAAGAGGTACATATTATAATTTAACTATAGAAAAACATATGGGGGGTTTATATATAAGTTAAGTTCATAAAAATATATCTTTTTCATGTAATCATATTAGGTAATACATAACCAAACATTCCTTGTAGGCTAATGTCATTTGGGATGGACCATAGTTAGTTCCATTGAGAAACAAAATTGTGAATTGAGAATCCTAAACACTAAGGTATATAGGGGAACTTTTGTTTTTGGAATTTTTTCATGGGATTGGGATATGAGATACATAATTCAATATATATCTTATATAAATAGTTATTAAACCTCATTATATACTTATCAATAGGGAAGGTTATTTCATGAATAGTAGTCTATGTTTCGATGAAATCTTACAAAGATCTAGTTCGTAGATAAATGAATCTGTTCATACAAAGTATAAAAGTTTGAGTAGTATATAGTCTCATGGTAATGGCCATATATTTTTTATTTTATCTTCATAGAAAAAGTATGAAATTGTCTCCTAGATTTTGAACAAAAGTCACATAAATTTTAACTGTTAGGATAACCAACCAAAACTTCTAAGCTCACACGAGTCATTCTTAAATTGAGATACATGTAGTTGTTATAAAATTACCTAAATTGAATAAGAGTTTGTACTAGGGGAATGTATTAATAATAGAATTTATTTTCATATGATCAGGATATTTGTTTTTTACAGATTAAGATTACCTGACATGGACCAATAGGCAGTGGTTTTTCTACATTACTAGGTCTTGCATAAGAGAAAAAAAATTAGAAATCATTTCAATGTTAGGTTATTAGTGGGAAAATATTAGATTTTGAAAAACAAAACCCAATAATTGAGTATATTAAAATTGGCGATGTTAATGCATAATATACTATATATGGTTTATTTGGAGGAGATCCACCATTATAGAGATGGTTCAATTACACAATTTTAATTCCTAAAATATATGTGACCAATTTTCATAAATCGCTCAAAAATAGGAGAGTTTTATATCATTGTGTTGACCATTATAATATATTGAATGTATTTTAGACAATTTCATATTTTCATAAACTTAACATAACAAAAAAAGTAATCAAATTTTATATAATTTTATATCACTTAACAATAAACCATTCACTGAAGTTTAAAGTCGTGTAAAATGGAACTGTAGGGGCATAATGTTTATCTTGATGATTTTAAGACAACATATCATATAGTTTTTGTTATTTTGATATGTAATACTAATATATTTTTTAATGTCTTATGTGATGATATAAAAGGCTTGTTCATTTTATTGTTATGTTAAATAGAATTGTTATTAAATTTAATATTATAAAACTATGATGTGTGAAATGACATGAGGGTTATATAAGGTAATTTTTTAGAAAGATTTTATTAGTAGGTGGAATGACGTTCTCACTATCTATTATTAAAAGAAAATATGTGCTATTGTAACTGAACTTTTATATATCAACGGGTCTCACCCATTTTAGTACTACCATTGAAGGATTCTTTCTAGGTATCATTAAATTTTTTATTTCAGAAAACAAAATTATCCCATTACATATAAAAAAGGTCTTATGTTATTATTAGATCCCGGTTATATCTAATTATAGTGAGTCTTAGGATAATGTGAAATTTGTAACATTTTCTCATCAAGAGACTCCATTTTATCATGTCCCACTTGTGATTGTTCATCCCTAGTGAGTTGACTGAATATTTTATCATGAAGAGAATAAAACTACACCTCGATCTGTAGAAATAGTTATGTCACATGCACAATTAAATATGATATCACCTATATATAATTTTATATCATGCTGCGATCACTTAAAAAAATCATGAATCTACTTATCAAGACTCAATTACTTATCCTTCTCCACATCATCTGGATAAGGTTCAACATGGTCTAGTTATAGGAATCTATCTATCCATTGACTTCTACATAATACTAAGATGAATTGTTAGACTGGATAACATACACTTGGTGTTATTTTTTGAAATATGAATTAAATATTATTGCACAATTTTTCATCAATATACTGCACTGGTCACAAAATAGGGTAATATTGTTTGATTTCACAATGTTTATGAAAACTATTAAAATGATTTCATTGATGGTTATAACGTCAACCAACATAGATAAAATGTTATTGAAAGTAAAGATGATCTTGGACTGGGTAATTTTATATGCGGAATCTGGTCCAATAACTTCAATTCTCCATAAAATAATAGGTTATAATTATTTGGTGGTTTATAAAAACATTAAGGGGGCTTGGTTGAATTTGGAGTACAATTGAAAAGAATGGAAACTCATAGTGAAATCATGGAAATAGTGAGTCATTAATGGCCTACAATAAAAAATCATTATGATACGATGAGGGAGAATGGTTACTAATTGGTGATAACAATTGGTGATATAATGGAACTATTTCATTAAAGAAAGGGTGTCCATGCACTCAATGAATCTAATAAGGTTTCAATAATAATACTATATATTTAGGGCCTTTTGGGAATCGACGTACCATAATGGCAAGGTTTACAGATCAATGATGAATATAGTACCTCAAGGATAAATCTTATGGAAGGATCACATCTTTATGTTAATCCATAATTTTGGAAATCCATTCATTGGATTCATTTTTGACGGGGATACAGCTTCATGGTTAAGGGGTTACATTATATTCATCGATCATCAATGTGTTATTTTTTTGAATGGGGATCCAATCATCCAACATATGATATTAACAAACATATCAACAAAGTATGGGTATTCTAGAGTACTGACACCATTATCTAGGGTATCTACATTGGAATTATGTGAATATGGAACGTGGTTTCGAGTTAGTTAATAAGGGATATATACCATCATCTCTGATTTATACTAATAAAATTTTATTAGATCCACTTTATTTATGGTACAATGAAAAATTAATTTCATGGTTACTAGCTATGAAATACCTTTAATGTTAAGGTGGTACTTTGGTATCTAAAAATCAATATCTAGACCAGTGAAGATGGAATGATACCCTACCACATTATTGGTGCATGAATCTAATAGTTGGAAGTAATACTGAGAGTTTACCCCTGTTTGAGAAACAAAAAAAATTTATTCTATCTAAGTGATCAATCATGTTCCCAATTCTCATACACATCTATCTATTAGAATCACTTCCAAAGTATCTATCTCATCCTTTAGTTGAATCCTAGCTAGATAATGTTTATTTATGAGGGAGATCCAAAAATTGTGGACTTCTCTCTATAATTGGGTGTGTCTCAAGAATTTTTTCTAATGACTACTCATTATATTACTTTTGTTTCCGGAACGAAACGATAAAAGATGACTAGATTAAAACCCATTACACTATATTCAATGAAAATATTGGGATATTGATGATATATTTGAGTGGATCAACATGAGAGACCAAATGAATATCACAATGGTGGAGAAAGTGCCTCAACATCTCAGCCAAAAATATTAATACCAATTTTTTAACAATGATAGTGTAGTGTCCCACATCATACAACACTAGTAATGTTGAATTGTTTCCTTTCACACATCATTCATTTTTAGACAATAGTGGACTAAGTAGATACTCTATAGTTTCTATATATAAAATTAGTATATTTCCATTAATAGGTTGAATCAGGATTCACATGTTGAGAAGGTATTTCTTGAATTTATCCAAGTCTCTATAATAGCCCTCATCATATTGATAGGAAACCAATTTTTAACTTAAATTGGTGTAAGGTGGTAATTAAATAAGTATTTTTAAAATTTAACACATAATATATGAAATATGTGCATGATGGAATCTACATTAATTATTGTTTAAGGTGATGTAATATTAAAAATATTTATATGATTCATGGTATTGACCACGATGACATGATGGTAAGGAAATAGAAGACAAATAAACACATCTTGCATAATTATTTTAAATGAATAATCATTCTATTTCATAAAAAGTCGCAAATATTAATGAATATGTGGATTAGTTTCCTAGAGGATTAACTATATAATCATATAATTTTATTGTAATCATTATACGTTATTCATAAGTATACCATATTAGACTATATTCTAAATGAATTATTATTAAAAGTAATCCCCATAATCTAGGGAATGAAAACATAATAATGGTTTGGGGGTCAAAATATTTGTAAGAGGGGGATTATTTTTTTAAATGACGATTTCATAAGAATAATAGAAATAAATGAAAATAATAGAAATATTATATCATCATGGGAGATAATCCTAAATCCTAATTGTGCTTCAAAGAACATGGTAAAACAACAAAATGAAATATAGGATTAATATAGAAACATAATATGAATAACATGGATTAGAAAAATTTAACATATAAACCATAAATCAGGAATGAATAAGAAAAAAAATGTAACACCATTAAAATTATAAAGATACATTAAAATATTCAGTAATTAATTTAAATATATATATAATTACATTCATGATTTTGTTAAAACATAACTATACATGTGTATAAATCACCTTTATGATTCACACACTCACACCGACACTTTCGAAGAATTATATTGTTCCCATGCATACATACCTCATGGTATTTTCACTTTTAATCAGTTCATAGGAGGGAGATGTATCACCCCACCTATCATCATCTATTCTTATGAGTTCCATTTTAAAATCAGTCATTTATCACATTATAATGAACCTAATGAATGAAAAATGTTGTTAAATTTTTTTCAAATGAACATTAATTACTTTTCATAAATAACCAACAGAAATAAAAATTTGGTTATTTAAAATATTACAATGATAAATATTTACCATTCATAGTATAAATTAACTATAGAAATACTATTGGAATCATTACCTTTCAGTCAAGTAGAGTATACTTCCAATCATTCCTCTATAAGGGGATTGATCTACAAATTTTCCGTCTTCATCAAGATATAACATACAGGTGGTACTAATGGGAGTGTCACTACTTTTTGTGCTATCCAATCCAAAACATTTTAATAGATCTCTAGTATATTTACTTTGAGTTAAAATAATTCCATTAATTTTTTGAAAGATTTTAAATCCAAGAAATAATTTATGTTCACCCATTAAACTCATTTCAAATTCGTTTCGCATCATTTTAGAAAAATCAGTACATAGGGAATTTTTGAAGATCCAAAAATAATGTCATCTACATAAATTTGTACAACAAAAACATCTTTAGAAATTCATTTTGTAAAAAGAGTAGGATAATCTATTCATTTTGTAAAACCTTTAGAAATTATAAAAGTACTTAACATATCATACCAAGCTCTTGGAGTTTACTTTAAACCATATAAATCTATATATAATTTGAAAATATGATTTGGAAAATGAGGGTTTGTAAATCCAGGTGGTTGTTCAACAAAAAAATCCTCTGCTATATGCCCATTTAAGAATGCACTCTTGACATCCATTTGGTATAGTTTGAAATTTAGATGTGCAGCATAAGCAAGTAAAATCCTAATTGCTTCTAGTATGGATACTAGAGAAAAAGTCACCTCATAATCAATTACTTCTTCATGACTATAGCCTTGTGCAACTAATCTAGCCTTGTTTCTAACTATATTTCCAGATTCATCTACTTTATTTCTAAACACCCATTTTGTGCCTATGGTGAAAGAGTCCTTAGGTCTTTCTACTAGTTTCCAAACATTATTTCTTTCAAACTGATTGAGTTCTTCTTTCATATAAATTTCCCAAAATTCATCATTAATAGCATCTTTAATGTTTTTGGGTTCAAGCTTTGACAAGAAGACTTGATGTTCAACCTGATTTCTAAGAGAATCTCTAGTTTGTGTTCCTTTATCAAGATTACCAACAATAGCATCTAAATGATTATTTTTTAGAATTCTAGTTGATCTAGTAAAGGTAGGACTAGAAATTTCAGGTTCATCTATAGGTTCGGGTACATTAAGAGAAGATTCTAAAATATTTCCAGAACAGGTTGTCTTTACAGAAGGTTCGTTGATTTTATCATTAAGGTTCAGAACAGATAAATCTTCTTCAAGATTATCAAGAGATTACTTAGGTTTATGTGGATCAGTTTCATCAAATTTTATGGGAATATATTCTCCCACACATTTGGTTCTTTTATTAAAGACTCTATAGTCTTTTCTAGTTAAATAATAACCAAGAAAAAGTCCTTCATCACTCTTAAAAGCAAATTTATCAAGATTATCCTTTGTATTAAGAATAAAAAAATTGCAGCCAAAGACTCTAAAGTAAATAACTTTTGGTTTTCTATTGTTCCATGACTCATATAGGATATTCTTGAGAACAAGACTTACCAAGACTCTGTTAATAATATAACAAGATGTATTCATAGCCTCAACCAAAAAATAAATAGGCATGTCATATTCATTAAGCATGGTTATAGCAATTTCTTGAAGGGTTATATTTCTTCTTTCTACTACACCATTCTGTTGAGGTTTCCTAGGGGCAGAGAAGTTTTGACTATAGCCATTGTGTGAGAAATAATATTTAAACTCTTGATTTTCAAACTCATCACCATGATCACTTCTCAGGGTCTTAATCTTAAGTCCACTATGGTTTTCTACAGACTTGGAGTATTTAATAAATTAAGAACAAGCTTTACTTTTGAGAGCTATGAAGTATACCCAAGTATGTCTAGAAAATTCATCTACTAAGACAAAGACATAGTGTTTTCCATTTATGCTAGAAACACTAGAAGGTCCAAACAAGTCTATGTGAACCAACTCGAAAGGTTGAGAAGTGGACACTTCTTTCTTTGGTTGAAAGAGATTTTGTGTTGCTTTCCCTTTTGACAAGGATAACAAACTTTGTCATTTGGAAACTCAAGTTTGGGTGAGTCTCTAACTATCTTCTTCCTAGTTAGATTTCTAAGTGAGTGGATTTTACAATGTCCTAATCTTCTATTCCATAACCAAGATTCTTTCTAAAAATCATTTAGGCGCGTAACAAATTGCTTAGCTAAATAATTCAGATCAACAGCATAAACATTTTCATTTCTCAAGGCATAGAATACTAAAACATTTTTAGAGTTAAAAACATTACAAGAATTATTTTCAAATTTAACATTAAAACCATCATCACATAATTGAGATATACTTAACAAGTTATATTTCAATCCATCAACAAATAAAACTTTAGAAATTAAAACTGAGTTTGTGTTACCAATTTATCCTAGGCCGATGATTTTTCCCTTTAGAATTATCACAAAAGCTGACATGGCCTCCATCAACCTTGATTAGGCTCTTAAAGCATGTGTAATCCCTAGACATATGTCTAGAACATCACTTGTCCAAATACCATGTCTTCTTGTGGGAACTCTTCAAACAGGTTTCCTACAAAACAGATTTAGATGGGAAATGACTATGGAACCCAGATCTTCTTGGGTCCCGACTGATTAGCAATCAATGATTTTGGTACCAAAATTTGTCTTACGGGTCTCATATATATTACAGAGTCAAAACATTTTGAGAGATAAACTCTATTTTATCTATAACTATGTGAATAACCAGTTGAAGCATGTGAATTTCCAGAACTGGAACTAACAGCATTCTGTCCAGAATTAAGAATAAATCTATTCTTAGTAATCTGTCTCTATCCAGGTTGGTAGCCTATTCCAGTAGTGTATTTCAGTAACACTTTCCTTTTTAGCATTTGAGTAAGTGTATATTTTCCCTTTGTGAATTTTTCTAATTCCTTTTTAAGTTGCTCATTAGACATTTTCAATTCTGTATTTTCCTTTATAAGTTGAGCATTATTTTCTTTTTAAATATCAAGATCAGATTTAGCATTTGATGTGAGAGCATGTTGTTTCTTTAATGAATTATATTTTTCATAATGTTCATTGCATGTTTCTTCTAGCAGGTTACAATATTCAGATAATTCAGCCTTAGACATACATCAGAATTAGAATCAGATTCTGCATCATCTCCAAAATAATAGGAATTTAAAACATGAGTATCTAAGGTTACCTTAGATGTGTTAGTCATGAAACACATGTTGGCGTGATTCTTTTCAGAATCAGAGACTTCAGATTCACTTGTACTGTCTTCTGAAGCACTCCAAGTAGCTTTCGTAGCTTTCTTGAACTTATTGTCCTTATAATCATGTTTCTTTTTGAACTTCAGTTTTGGATAGTCTTCTTTTATGTGACCTTTCTATTTGCATTCATAGCAGAAAACTTCATCATTTTTATTAGCTTCCTTCCAGTCCTTTTTCCAATGACCTTTACTGTCACACATTCCTTTGTAATTTTATTTTATGAAGAATTTATTCTTCCTATAAAACTTTTGAAATCTTCTGGTTATTTGAGCCATCTCAGCATCACTGTCTGAATCCGAATCTTCTCTGGTTGAGATTTCAGTTTTTATTTTAACTTTTTCTTTGTCCTTTCTCTTAGAAGTTGTAGATTTAAAGGCTACAAACTTTCTTTTTGGTTCATCATTTTCCTCCTAATTCACTTTGAGTTCTTCCTCATACATCATTAATTTACCAATAAGCTCTTTGACATGCAGAGCTCCAATGTCACATGATTGACTGATTGAAACAGATGTGCCTATCCATCAGTCTGGCAGTCATCTTAGTATTCTCATAATTTGTTCCTTTGCTAGAACAACTTTACCAAGTGAAATCATTGTATTGACTATCTCATTAAACTTGAGATACATATCAGAAATAGTTTCATCATTCTTCATCTTAAAATTATCATATTAAATAGTATATGTATTTAATATCATTTCATTGACATTGGTTGTTCCTTCATGAGAAACTCCCAAGGTATCCAAAATTTCATAAGCAGTTTTGCATGCAAATATTCTGTTAAATTCCTCATCTCCAAATGCACAATACAAAGCATACATAACTTTAATGTTTTTACTGTATGCTACTTTAGTAGGTTCATCCCAAGTTGTTCTTTCAATTTCTGGAATTTTATATTGAATTTCTATAGCAGTTCAGATATCAAAACCCGTACTTTCCAAATGAATATTTATTTTATGTTTCCACTGGGCATAGTTTGTACCATTAAAGAAAGGTGGCCGGTTAGTATCAATACCATCTAGTCTATTGTCCATAGCTAGATTTTAGAAAGTAAAGTTAAAGAGATAGAATTTAGATCTAACAGAAATTTAAGATCATTAAAGATGCAACTAAAATCACAGTTGAACAACGGAGTGTTTTAAAAAGATGTATAAATAAAAACAACCTTTGATTCAAAATGTTGGTCGGAGTGGAAAGTCAAGAGGGTGTGGGGGCAGGGGTGGATTGAGTTCCAATTAAAATTTCTGTTAAAATATTTTATATTAAAATCCCCCGATTTATAAAAAAAGTTAAACTATAAAAGTTCCATTAGATTCTCAAAATATTGATTAGTTCTCAGTTAATCTAATCAGAAGATTAAATTAGCTTTTGAAACTAACCTACTAATTTACAATAGATACAAACACTTGCTAGATTAACTATTAAAGTAACTTAAAAACAGATTTTTATTTCATTGTAATAAGCAGCGGTATATAATTTAGATACTGTATATTTTGAACTAAAACTAAAAAATCATAGAAAATATAACCAATAGGTTCAGTCTCAAGCCAAGACTTAGTACTCTAAAATTTATATATATATATATATATAAGTGATCCACACCCTGGATCTGGGTTTAAAAGAATACAAGACTGTTCAAGCCATACAGGGACCTCTACCACTATTCTTCGTGGGAAATGAAAATAAAGACCAGGCCTCATAGGGACCTCTTCCACAATTGTCGTGGGTAAACAAGAGTAAGGAGTTTTGGTATGAGGATTGTGATATCCTCCAGTTCAGCACAAGAGATAGTGTATGTGTAAAATAAACAGGATACACACACTGCTCGAAAGTAAATAATAAATCACTTATAGAAAGTTTATGAAAGTTTAGAAAGCTCTAGTTATTGGAAGTGTATCTCTGGACTCGTTGGATTCAGCATAATAGCTTCTGAGTCCTTCTCTGGTTTTTCTGTTGAAAAATAGAGTGTCGTGGTTTAGCTTTTGTTACTCCAGGAGTGAAGATGTTCTCTTGACTCCAGAGTACATCATGTGTTCTTCATAAATTTAGTATTTCATGTATAGAACTTCTTTGAGTATCATGCAATGTGTTCTTCATAGTTGTGCTCAGGATTGTTCTTCTATTCAGTACAGAGCTTGAGTGTATTGTAGTATGTGTGTCGAAACGTGTCAAGCGAGCGTATATCCTCTAATGCAGCTCAATATTCTTTATATTCCATGAGCTCCAGCAATATTAATTATTTCCATTCCACAGATACGAGGTACGGTTTCTTGACAGACCAATAACTATCATTAAATAACAGTAATTTCATTAAAGACATCCAATATGACCGTTATTATTATTTAAATAATATTGACAAAAAGATTAAGAAATAGTGTCACAGTGATTATGTAAACGGTGTCTTCTTCACGGTATGTGCTTCATGGTATGTCCTTCAAAGTGTCTGGGTCACGGTGTGTCCTTCGCAGTGTCTGGGTCACAGTGTGTCCTTCATGGTGTCTGGGTCACGGTCTTTCCTTCACGGTGTCTGGGTCACGGTGTGTCCTTCACGGTGTCTGGGTACATAGAAAAATATCTGTATTTAGACTTAAATAGTAATATGCAGAATCTGAATTAAGCGTAACCATTATATAATAAGAGAATTTGAAACAAAGATACAATAGTTTGATAAAATAAGTGAGAGTTCTGATCATGCATAAGATTTGTAAATAATAGTGAGATTAATTAATCATCAATAAGATTTTCTATCATTAAAACATGATGTGTAATTATTATTGAGATTTGTGATCATTAAAACATGAGTAATACATGAGGAGTCCAACAATTTCCCCCTTTTTGATGATCATAAATCATGTATAGGGAAAATATAAATGAAAGGAAATGTAGATATAACATATATAATAACAGAGTTAGAGAATAATAGATTCTAAAGTAACATATCTCTTTAGAATACTAATACTTGTACTCTTTCTCCCCCTTTAGGGAATATCATAAAGTGAAATAGAAGGAAGGAAGTGAAATAATGCATTTGTCATTAAAAACGTCCTGAATACATGATACAGTAGAAATACAAACAGTAAACAGCAAAAGAAATCCCATCAAAAAGAAAGAAGTCACTTGACTCTTCAGGGATCGGCCTTTGACTTACCTTTATCAGTAGTAGGAGCTGATGTTGATGTTGAAGAAGGAATAAATGTGGTAGACAAAGATGGTAAGGGTAGACCTTCAGAAATAGAGGGATCCAAAGTAGGATTTGTAGAAGATATAGTCTGTGGTTGGTCAAGAATGACTGGCCAGATCTGAGAAAGGCCTTGGATAACTAACATGGTAGTTGAGGCTAAGGCAGGTAGACCAGGTGTATGGGGTGTAGCAGCTGGAGAAACGATAGAAGTACTCTACATATGAAGATATGGTTTCAGAAGATTGATGAAATCAGCAATGATTTCTCCACCATATTGCATACCTTTTCAAAATCATCCTTATTCTCCATGAACATTTCAAACAATCTGGTGAACACTGTAAGCTTCTAAACATGATCATTAGAATCATGAGTCACAGGAAGGATTTTCAGGTTCTCCACAAGATACCTAAAGTGATTTGTCATGTCACATTTAGAGAAAATCCGGGAGAGATAAAAGTCTACCTTCATGGTGATCTCTTGTTGATCATCATTTGCAATATTAGAATGGTTCTGAACAAGATAAAGTGCTCTATCACTGTTCTTCACCACTTCTGACAAAGGAGAAAGATCGAAACCACTAAGGGCATTCTGATGTTCTTCCTTCATTATGGAACTAAGCAAGGAATCATCCAAAGAAGGTGTAGAGGTCTGGCTAGAGGGAGGAGAATCCTTGACAGCCTCAGTTAGAACTTTGAGCTATTTCAAAACATTTTGCAGACATCCAATGTACTCATCTGTGAGCTTATTCAGTTTTTTCAAAAGCTCTCTCATGTGTTGCAACATCATAGTGTGTCTTGTTCCAATATTCTCATCAAAAGATAGTAGATAAGGATGCACTTGAGACACAATCTCTCAAGAAACTTTGGAAACATCTTGTTCATGAGAAGAAGCAACATGTGCAAGAGCTAGAATAGGCTATGATCTTGAAGAGAATTTCGTATGCAGGTTTTCCACCAAACCATTCAAATTAGAAACATCAGCACTAAGAAACCTATTTTCAACACTGAATTCTTGTATTTCTCGAATCATCCTAGGTTGAATATGGAGAATAATATTTTCCAAAATAATCGTTGCATCCTCTTGACTCAGTTGAGTCACTGGTCGAGTTTGAGTGGATAAAATCTTCTCAACACCAGTCAAGATAGCCTCTCCAAATAATTTCAAATCATACATAGTTACAAAGGATTGTTGCTCGGTTAAGAGTGTAGGTGAAGTTAGTGGTACAGGTTATGATGCAGATTCTGATTGTGAATCAGAATTAGTTTCAGATTCAGATGAAGGTTGAGGCTCTGGTTCTTTTTCTAGTTGAGCTACTAACATCAGTTGAAACAAATAAGAGAGTTCTATACCAGTTTTAGTAACTTGATGTGATTCACTCGCATCATAAAAGCTTGGAAACTCATACCATGTGTAGACAGAATATATGGCAATTGGTTGAGATGTTCTAGTAGATCCAACTTCTTCAATCTCAAGGTTTTGAGG
The DNA here is from genome assembly GCA_963277665.1 of Viscum album. Lineage (NCBI taxonomy): Eukaryota > Viridiplantae > Streptophyta > Magnoliopsida > Santalales > Viscaceae > Viscum > Viscum album. The sequence goes on from OY728128.1 coordinate 1,259,693,111, forward strand.
TTCCTCCCCCTCAAAATTTGCTTCCATTCTGGTTCTTGAGGCACAACTACATGATTAAGATCCCCAAGATCAGCTCTAATCTCCTCAAGAAATTCCTTTCTTTCCAATAAAAAGGAAATTTCAATCCTCTCTTCAGCAGAGGGTATGTACTCAGGAACCGATTGTTCCATAGGTTGTGCTTCCAAACTTGCTTCTTTTTCAACAGGGAGATCCTCTTGATTAACATTTTCTCTAGAAAGTATTGCTCCTAGATCACCTTCATCCATGACTTGATGCTCTAAAATAGGGATAACCAATTCTCTTGCAACCTCATAATGAACTTCTTGATCAACATCATTTCTAGAAGCAGGATCATCTTCTTCTCTACAAACATCAACAACATCCTCTCTAAGAGTTATTTCAGTAGGAACATTAGCAGGGACAACAACCCTTTATTTCTCAATAGGAGATACTTCCTCTGGAGGTATTTATGCCTCTTCTTCTTCTTCTTCTGGGTACTCAGCCACTTCATCTAGTTCCAAACTAGGATAAATTATATTGTTTTCCCTTCTTGGATAATCAGAAAGATTGTACTTATTATAATGTTGATCATTATCCTCAACCCACTGCTTCTTCTAGGGGTTCTAATTAATCTTAATCCTTTTGATGATAGGCTTGGATTAGCAGAAATACAAATCCTCTAGCCTTTCTTCATTTGGTCCAACTACTCCCTTGGAAACTAACATGACCGAAATCATCCTTGAGTAAAACAAGGAGGAGGATTTGGAAGTTACTTTAATTAGATCACATATATGGTTAATGAAATATTTGTATAATTTTATTTTATGGCCATTCTTCAAAAAATGAATCAAGAACACATCCTGATACTTCAACACAGAAAAATCACCCTTTCTTGTACTAATCAAATTCTGAACAAATTTGAAAAATAGTCTTGTCTCCCCATCCAATTTAGCAACTATGGCCCTTCGCTTGGTGCTATTTCTAGTTAGGATTTCCAAATCTTTCTCCAGATCAAAGATGTCAGCTGTTGGAGGAGGGTCTCTTTGGTAATCATCACAAATTACTTCATGAGGAATCCTTAGGCATTCAACCCACATCCTTGAAGAGAATGAACACTTTTTTCCATTGATCTATCTTGTTACCATATAGCTTTATCCATCATCAAAAGAAAAAAATACACATTGGTAAAATTTAGATACCAACCTTGGGTAAATTGGTCTATCTTTCCTAGAGAACCAATCAATCCATCCTTGTTATCTTAATAATTTCAAGACTAATGACTTGCTAGACAATATCCACTCAGGGGAAATCTCTTTTACATGTGCTATGGTACGGCTTACAAGGTTCAGATTTAAAGGTCCTTCAGGTGCTATCCTCGATGCTCTTTTCTGTTTCTTAGAGGGGCACTTTTCAGACAAGGGTGAAGATGGATGCTTCATCCTTGGCATTCACTGACGGTTATGGTGAGGGAGAGGAGAAGGCTTTCAAGGTAAAGAGGGTTCGAGAGAGTGATCAGGAGAGTGATCAGGTAATGAATCGAGTGAAAACCCCCTAGGTTTTATCATTTGGGAATGTCAAACATCCTAAAAACAAAAACGTTGGAAATAAAATAGCGGTGAATTAAAAATTATTTGATACAGCTTAAAATAAATATATAATGAATATTCACGATGAGACCATGAGTAGGCATTACGGTGCGATGAAAAACAGTCGTCACGGTGAGACAGTTGGTGGTCGTCATGGTGAGACAATAACCATTATGTTCAGTCACGGTGAGACAGTGAGTGAACTGTTCTGTCACGGTGAGACAGTTAAATGACAGACCATGAACACAAGGTATTTACTGTGAGACCATAAGCATGAAATAATAACTGAGAAATAGTGAATATGAACCGGTAAAGAAAAATATAGCAAAAATGTAAATAGTAAGATCTGTAAGATGTCTATTTATGATTAATCATACAAAGATCATGTATGATGTAGTCTAATATCTCAGAATTTAATGGTTTGGTGAATATATCAGCAAGTTTATATTCAGTACCAATGAATTACAAAGTGATATCAACTATTTGGAAATGATCCCTCAAAAGGTGATGTATTACATCAATATGATTTATCCTACTATGAGAAACATGATTCTTTGAAATGTTAATATCACTTGTGTTGTCAAAATTTATTGGTACATGTCTGAATTGATATCCATAGTATAGTAAAGTGTGTTTCATCCACAATTTTTCTTCACAACAACTTCCAGCAGCTATGAATTCAGCTTCTATAGTAGATAATGCAACAGAATTTTGTTTCTTACTATACCATGATACTAGTGACTTGCCTAAAAAGTGACATGTTCCATATGGGATTTTTCTATCTAACTTACATCCAACAAAATTGGCATCAGAATTTCTAATTAGTTCAAAAGAATTTCCTTTTTGATAGAACAGTCCTAAATTGGGAGTATGATTGAGGTATTTGAAATTCCTCTTTAGATAATTTAAATGTGACTCTTTAGGGTTAGCTTGAAAACAAGCACACATACAAACACTAAACATAATACCAGGACGACTAGAATTCAAGTAGAGTAGACTTCCAATCATTCCTCTATAAGTGGTTTGATAAACAGATTTTCTATCTTCAACAAGATCTAACATACAAGTGGTACTCATGATAGTGTCACTACTTTATGTGATATCCAATACAAATCATTTTAAAATATCTCTAGTATATTTACTTTTAGTTAAAATAATTCCATTAATGGTTTGAAAGATTTTAAATCCAAGAAAGAATTTATGTTCACCCATTAAACTCATTTCAAATTCGTTTTGCATCATTTTAGAAAAATCAGTACATAGGGAATTTCATAATGATACAAAAATAATGTCATCAACATAAATTTGTACAACTAGAACATCTTTAGAAATTCGTTTTATAAAAAGAGTAGGATCAACTATTCCTTTTGTAAAACCTTTAGAAATTAGAAAATTACATAATCTATCATACCAAGCTCTTGGAGCTTTCTTAAAACCATATAAAGCTTTTGATAATTTGAAAATATGATTTAGAAAATTAGGTTTTGTAAATTCAGGTGGTTGTTCAACAGAAACATCCTCAGTTATATACCCATTTAAGAATGCACTCTTGATATCCATTTGATATAGCTTGAAATTTAGATGTGCAGCATAAGCAAGTAAAAATTATAATGGCTTATAGTTTGGCTACTGGAGCAAAAGTATCCTCAAAATCAATTCCTTATTCTTGACTATAGCCTTGTGCATCTAATCTAGACTTGTTTCAAACTATATTTCTAGATTCATCTACTTTATTTCTAAACAACCATTTAGTGCCTATGGTGAAAGTGTCCTTAGGTCTTTCTACTGGTTTCCAAAAATTATTTCTTTCAAACTCATTGAGTTCTTCTTTCAAAGAAAATACCCAAAATTCATTGATTTTATCATTATGGTTTAGAACAGATAAATCTTCTTCATGATTTTCAAGAGATGACTTAGGCTCATGTGGATCAGTTTCATCAAGTTTGATGTGAATAGATTATTCCTCACATTTGGTTCTTTTATTAAAGAATCTATAGGCTTTTCTAGTTAAATAATAACCAAGAAAAATTCCTTCATCACTCTTAGAAGAAAACTTGTCAATATTATCCTTTGTATAAAGATTAAAAACTTTGCAGCCAAAGACTCTAAAGTAACTAAATTTAGTTTTTATGTTGTTCCATAACTCATATGGGGTTTTCTTGAGAACAGGTCTTATCAAGACTCTATTAATAATATAACAAGTTGTATTCATAGCCTCCGCCCAAAAATAAATTGGTAGGTCAAATTCATTAAGCATGGTTCTAGAAATTTCTTGAAGGGTTCTATTTCTTCTTTCTACTACACCATTCTGTTGAGGTGTCCTAGGGGAAGAAAAGTTGTGACTATAGCCATTGTGTGAGCAATAAGATTCAAACTCTTGATTATCAAACTCACGTCCATGATCACTTCTCAGGTTCTTAATCTTAAGTCCACTAAGGTTTTCTACAGACTTTGTGTATTTAATAAATTAATAATAAGCTTCACTTTTGTGAGCTAATAAGTATACCCAAGTGTGTCTAGAAAAGTCATCTACCAAGACATAGACATAATGCTTCCCATTTAAGCTAGAAACTCTAGAAGGTCTAATCAAGTCCATGTTAACCAAATCGAGAGGCTGAGAATTTGACACTTATTTCTTTTGTTTGAAAGAGATTTTGTGTTTCTTTCCCTTTTGACAAGGATTACAACCTTTTTCATTGGGAAACTCATGTTTGGGTAAGTCTCTAACTAAGTTCTTCCTAGTTAGATTTCTATGTGAGTGTATGTTGCAGTGTCTTATTCTTCTATGCCATAACAAAGATTCTTTTTGAAAATCATTTAGGCAAGTAACATTTTGTATAGCTAAATAATTTAGATCAAAAGCATAAACATTTTCATTTCTCAAGGCAGAGAATACTAAGACATTTTTAGAGTTAAAAACATTACAAGAATTATTTTCAAAATTAACATTAAATCCATCATCACATAATTGAGATATAATTAACATGTTCTATTTCAATCCATCAACAAATAAAGCATTTGAAATTAAAAATGAGTTAGTGTTACCAATTTGGCCTAGGCTAATGATTTTTCCATTTAGAATTATCACCAAATGTGACATGGCCTCCATAAACCTTGATTAGGCTCTTGAAGCATGAGTAATACCCAGACATATGTCATGAACATCCACTGTCCAAATACCATGTCTTCTTGTGGGATCTCTTCAAACATGTTTCCTACAAAACAGATTTAGATGGGAAATGTCTTTGGTACCCAGATCTTCTTGGGTCCAGACAGGTTAGCAATCAATGATTTTGGTACCCAAATTTATCTTATGGGTCTCATATATTTTACCGAGTCAAATGATTTTGAGAGATAAACTCTATTTGATCTATAAATATGTGAATAACCAATTGAAGCATGTGAAGTTTCAGAACTGGAACTAACAATATTCTGTCCAGATTTAGGAATAAATATATTCTTAGTAATCTGTCTCTATCCAGGTTGGTAGCCAATTCCAGTAGTGTATCTCGGTGCCACTTGCTTTCCTAGCATTTGAGTAAGTGAATCTTTTCCCTTTGTGAATTTTTCTATGTCCTTTATAAGTTTCTCATTAGACATTTTCAATTCTGTATTATCCTTTAAAAGTTGAGAATTCTTTTCTTTTTCAATATCAAGAGAAGATTTAGCATTTGAAGTGAGAGAATTCTGTTTCTTTGATGACTTATATTTTTCCATAAGTTCATTGCATGTTTCATCTATCATGTTACAACATTGAGATAATTCAGCCATAGACATATCTTTAGAATCATAATTAGATTCTACATCATCTCCAGAATAATATGAATTTAAAACAGGAGTATCTAAGGTTTCCTCAGATGTGTTGGTCATGAAACAGATGTTGGCATGATTATTTTTAGAATCTAAGATTTCAGATTCACTTGTGATGTCTTCTAAGGCACTCCAAGTAGCTTTCTTAGCTTTCTTGTACTTTCTATCCTTATAATCATGTTTCATTTTGTACTTCAGTTTTGGACAGTCTGCTTTTATGTGACCTTTTATTTTGCATTCATAGCAGAAAACTTCATCATTTTTATCAGCTTTCTTCCAGTCCTTCCAATGACCTTTACTGTCATACTTTCCTTTGTAATTTGATTTTATGAAGAATTTCTTCTTCCTATAAAGCTCAGAAATATTCTCGCTATTTGAGCTATCTTGGCATCACTATCTGAATCCGAATCATCAGTGGTTGAACTTTTAGTTTGTATTTGAACTTTGTCATTGTCCTTGCTCTTAGAATTAGTATATTTAAAAGCTACAAAATTTATTTTTGGTTCATCATTTTCATCCTTATTCACTTTGAGTTCTTCCTCATACATCATTAATTTACCAATAAGCTCTTTGACAGGAAGAGCTCCAATGTTATATGATTCTCTGATTGAAACAGATGTGCCTCTCTATCGGTCTGGCAGACATCTCTGTATCCTCATAATCTGTTCCTTTCCTGGAATAGCATTACCAAGTGAACTCATTGTATTGACTATCTCATTAATCCTGAGATACATATCAAAAATAGGTTCATCAGCAATTATTTTAAAATTATCATATTTAATAGTATAAGTATTTAATATCATTTCTTTAAAATTGGTTGTTACCTCAAGAGAAACTCCCAAGGTACCCCAAATTTCATAAGCAGTTTTCCAAGCAGATATTCTGTTAAATTCATCATCCCCTAATGCACAATACAAAGCATTCATAGCTTTATAGTCATTATTGTAAGCTACATTAGTAGGTTCATCCCAAGTTGTTCTTTTAGTTTCTGGAATTTTATATTGAGATTCTATAGCAGTCCAGATATAAAAACCCATACTTTCCAAATGATATTTCATGCTAAGTTTCCACTGGGAATAATTTGAACAATTAAATAAAGGTTTTCAGTTATTAGCAGCACCCTGTAGTCTATTTTCCATAGCTAGATTTTCTAAAGTAAAGTTAAAGAGATGAAATTTAGAACTAACAAAAATTTAAAATATTTAAATATGCAACTAAATTCACAGTTGAAAAACAGAGTTTTTTGAAAACATATATAAATAAAAAAACCTCTGATACCAAATGTTGGTCAGAGTGGACACTCAAGGGGGGAGGGGGTGAATTGATTTCCAATTAAAATTTCTGTTAAAATATTTTCTATTAAAATCCCCAAATTTATAAAACAAGTTAAACTGTAGTGAAATTGTAAAACTGTAAAAGTACAATTAGATTCTCAAAAGATTGATTAGTTCTCAGTTAATCTAATCAGAAGATTAAATTAGCTTTTGAAACTGACCTACTGATTTAAAATAGATACAAAAACATTCTAGATTAACTATCAAAGTAACATTAAAACAAATTTGTATTTCAAAGTAATAAAGTAGCAGTATATAAATTAGGTACTGTGTATTTTGAACTAAAACTAAAAAATCACAGCAAACATAACCAAGAGGTTCAGTCTCAATCCGAGACATAGTCCTCTCAAATTTATATATATAAAAAATGATCCACACCCTGGATCGGGGTTGACAACAGTATAGTACTGTTCATTCCACAGAAGGACCTCTACCTCTGTTCTTCGTGGGAAATGAAAATAAAGACCAGGCCACACAGGGACCTCTTCCACAGTTGTCATGGGTAAACAAGAGGAAGGAGATTTGGTATGAGGATTGTGATATCCTCCAGTTCAGCACAGAAGACAGTGGATGTGTAAAATAAACATGATACACACACTGCTCGGTTGTAAATAATAAATCACTTAGGGAAAGTATATGAATGTTTAGAAATCTCTAGTGATTGGTAGTGAAGCTCTGGACTCATTGGATTTAGAAGAAAAGAATCCGAGTCCTTCTCGGGTTTTTCTATTGAAAAACAGAGTTTCGTGGTTCAAATTTTGTTTCTCAAGGACAGAAGATGTTCTCTTGACTCCAGAGTACTTTGTGTGTTCTTCAGAAATGTAGGATTTCATGTATGGAACTTCTTTGAGGATCGTGCAATGTGGTCTTCACAGTCGTGCTCGGGATTGTTCTTCTGTTCAGTACAGAGCTTGCTATTATTGTAGTATGTGAGTTGAGATGTGTCAAGCGTGAAAATATCATCTAATGCAACTCAATAATCATTATATTCCACGAGCTCCATGAATATGAATTATTTCCTTTCCGTAGATACTGTAACGACCCAAAATTTTGAATAAATCTTGTTTCCTAATTTTGTGTGTTATTTTATTTTTGATACTCAACAAAACTGTTTCTTTTGATAACATTCATATAATTAAAATGAGACTGTTGGGTTTTGACTGTTATATGACCATTGGTTAATATGACCACTGGGAACTAAACATTTTGATTATTGTCTCTAAATACAAGTAATCATGGCTAATTAATATAGAAGGAAGATTCAATGGCCTCACCCAGTAGTCTTTGACCGATCGAAGCCCATCTAACTCAACATGGGAAGGAGGTAGCACCATTGGGATTTGCTCTGGACCAAACCCAAGCAGAACTTCATCGTGTGAAGCTAGAATGGAATCGCCTTTGTGAGAAGTTCATACTGATAGAAATTACTACTCGTGCGATGTTGGCCGAGCCTCCCTCAGATTCTCTCACCTTAGCACACCTTACACTAAGGTCCTATGCTGGTGTGATAAGGGGCTTTGTAAGGATACCATAACTGCCTTGTGTAACCCTTCGTTTTAAATAAAAATTTTGATTTCTTCTTATGATGAAGTTTATGAATTTTCAAATGTCCGGATAAATATAGTATGCATATTTTTGATGAGTTTTAGAGAGAGGATATTTTAAAAAAATTTATGTAATCCTTAAATAAATAAAACGGTGTAATGATTTTCAAAAAATGGTCTTCTACTATTATGTTCAGTATGAAATTTAGAGTCTAATAAGATCAACTTAATTTTTGATGAATAGTAAATTATGAATAGTGATTTTATGATTAGGATTAGTAATGTGTCCAAATGAATTAGTAATCTCACTTAAAGAAAGTTTTAATATAATTTAGACACCTTTATTAAGTAATGAGATTCAATAAAATTGGTAAATAACAGCTTTATAAATTATTAGTCAAGTATTAGTTTGTTTCAGGTGAATAGTTTTTTTTAATTAAAAATTTAATTAAAAATAATTAGAAAATTATTTTTATAAAATGGACTTTATTTTTGAACTCAGGGCATCGATATTATGTTATGGTAATTTTTGGGGACTTTTCTGAAAAAAAATGAATTCTCGATGAAATGTGTTTTTATTTAAAAATTAAATTAAAAATATTTATAAAAATATTTTTATAAAATGGAGTTCATAAATGTAATTAGAGGATCTATATTTGGTTAAGGTGAAATTTTGGGATTTTTCTGAGAAAGATGAATTTTTCAGTGAATAGTAAAAATGCAGTTTTAGGGTTTCAGTATGTTTAATGACATCATAACTATGTCATGATGATGTCATGAGATATTTTAAGGGTTGTCCGGCCAAAGGTGATTCATTATTGTATTGGGGGCCCCATGTGGCCTAACTCCATGGTAAATACCATGGGAGAGCACATGGTTTTGAGAAAAGCACTTGTGAGGTGTCCCTTGGCCATTAATGCATTGTCCCCTCACTTTCCCTATAAATAACCACCCTTTCCTCCTTTTGTTTTCACTACCAACTCTCCCCCAATGAAGTTCTGGTCTCCTTACCTCCTATGGTGTCCTCCCAAGGTTACCCCAATCCCTCAATGTCCAAACCTTTGAGTTTTAAGAGCTACCTTTTAAGGCAAGGGATTCGACCTCTCTCTTTCTTTTCAAGAAATCTCTTTTATGATCTATGTTCTAATGTTAAAGGATTTTCTTTTATACTCCTCTTACTGCCATTTTTGTGTTCATATAATGAGATATCCCCTATTACTCTCATTATTTTTTTTATGAAGTTTTATGTGGCGCCGTTAGGCTGCCGAAATATTTGTAACAGATTCTTTCTCCCTTCTCATTTTTCAAGATCTATTTTCATGTAAAGTATTTCATGTTTCTTTTTACTATGTTGGGGTATGATCTCTAAATTTATCATACTGATATTTTATGATCATATGACGAGAGACCCCATTTTATCTCTTCAATTCAGTATTTTGAAGTTTTAAGTGGCGCCGTTAGGCTGCCGAATTTTAAGTGGTTCTTTCACCTTTCTCCTTTTTCAAAGTTCTAATTCCATGTCAAGTCTTTCAAGTTCCTTTTTATTATGTTGGGGTATGATCTCTAAATCTATAATATTGATCTTTTATGTTCATATTATGAGATTCCCTATTTTATCTCATCAATTCATTTTTGTTGAAGTTTATGTGGCGCCGTTAGGCTTCCGAATTTCTAAGGTGTTCTTTCACCCTTCTCATTTTCAAGATCTACTTTAATGTCAAGTCTTTCAAGTTTCTTTTTATTATGTTGGGGTATGATATCTATATCTATCATACTTATCATTTATGTTCATATGATTAGAGACCCTATTTGATCTCATCAATTCGTTTTTGTTGAAGTTTAAGTGGAGCCGTTAGGCTGCTGAATTTCTAAGGGGTTCTTTCACCCTTCTCGTTTTGAAGATCTACTTTCATGTCAAGTCTTTCGAGGTCCTTTTTATTATGTTGTGGGTATGATTTCTATATCTATCATACTAATCATTTATGTTAATATGATGATATACCCTATTTGATCTCTTCAATCCATTTTTGGATGTTTTAAGTGACACCGTTAGGCTGCCGAATTCTCATAAGAGAAATCTTATTTTTGTATTTCTTTCAAGTTCATCGTTTCATATGGTATATCATTCAAATTTCAATACCATTTTCTTAAATACTATATATTCTGTTCCCCTACTGTTTTATGTATCATTTTTGAGTGGGTGACCCATGTCCCCTCTCTTTTCAATGTTATCTAAAACCATGTATCGTAGATGTTATACGGCATAGTTTTCGTCTCAAAATGCCTTTCTCTTTTTCGCAAAATTATTTTACGTTATTACGTGAATACTCAAAGATATTATTTCTACAGGGGTATTCACATATATATAAAAATGTTCTATTTTATATTCTGGGATTTATATACATGAAACCCTCTTTCCCATTCCGCTGGTTTAAAGTGACATAAAGATCATGTCTTTAAAGCAGTTTGAAAACGTTATGATTATGAAATGAAACCCATTTCTTTTATGCTATATGTGTTGTTTATAAAATGATTGATGATGATATATGTGGCTCAAATGATAATAAAGACATGTCAAGGGTGTGCCCAGATATCCCTCTAATGCATTGGGTAAAGACTTAATCTCTAGAGATGACTTTTTAGACTGATACCTTGGCGAATAACCTTGGTAATTTTTTAATGACACCTTGGGGATGTACCTTGGTGAAACGAAATGATTGTCAATATTAAATGTTGCGGCCACATCTTAATGTTATGAAAAATGTTATTTTTATTATGATATACCTCATGATTTCTTTCTGATGCCTTAAAGTTCATTTCATGACCTTATTGAAGTATCTCAAGTTCACATGTAAAATGTTTCTCTTGTTTCCCTTACTGGGCCTTCTGCTCACCCTTTCTTTTGATGTATGTCCCCATGTTATGAGATGCAGTAATGGACCTAGGATGAACATGAGGAGAAGACTTTCAAGTGTTTAAGAAGAATGTTTTATGTTTTCATGTTTTAAGTTCCTAGTTTCCAAGATAGTAAACCTTAAAGATCATCGGTTTTGTAAAATGTAATGAATTTTTATGTGAGAAAAAGGCGGGATGCTATTCTTGGTGTCAAATGATGGTTTAGTTATTTGTGGAAATTAGGATATGAAAACTTTAGGAAGAAGAATATACGAAAGTTTATATATAGGGAATCTTCCTAGTATTTTGGTGAGTATTGAGTAATGGGTTGCCAAGAAAATACATCCATGTCTGGATACGAGCAGGTAGGGGAGGCTCTGGCACAGATGTACATAGGGGTAAAACCTGAAAACACCACTTTGAGCTAGACTCAAATAGGAACTGGTACACAACAACTGGCCTTGTTGCACTCTTGGTAACGGCACTCCCGAGGGATATGCTTTGGTAAAATCATAAGCTTAGTATGAACCATTGTTAAAGGAACAAATATAAAATAAAATAAAGATTCACATAAGAATATATGATCATGGATAACCTAGATGGGGACCTAGGGGATCAAAATTTAGGGAATAATTTTCTTCTACAAGTTATCCTTATATGATTTAAGATCCATTTCATGATTATTGGGTAAGTATTTAAGCCCCTAATTATAATTTCTCTTCTTGGTTAATGGTGAGAAATGGAAGAACATATCCCAACATCCAATGTGATAGGAAATGCGACGATTGTCATATTAATATGACAGAGATTATTAGGGTATTAAAAGATGATTATTATTTTGGAAGATGTTCACTATTTTGGGGACCCTATATGATCGAGGTAAATAGATTAGTACGGTATTTTCATTGAGTAGTAAGGTTGACTTATATTTTGAAGAATCTATGAATTTAATGTGGACTTATATAAATTTAGGTTACTTATGGGAATGTTTAACCTATCTTGGGTAAAATATGTTTAGGTTAGCTAATTTTGTTATAAGATGTTAGGAGTGGTTGATGTTGTTTAGAGATGAACAATGATGTTTATTTTGGAAGACTATGTTATCAAGTCCATCTTGTATTTGGGTTTCAATCTTAGTTTGGTTTATTTTGAGGAATTTTAAGGACTGTTATTTATGTAATGGTCTATGATGAACATTGGGTAGTACCATGGAACTTTTAAGATTTAAAAGCTGTTTCCATTCCTATGGGATTCTTTCCTTTTGAAGAGTTGTTTTATCTTACCCTTTCTATTTTTGGGAGTAATGTTTCAAGATAGATAGTTTTTCTTTTGTGGAATACGTGATTCTCTAGAAGACCATTCTTGTGTTTTGCTGAGACCAAGTGTTTTTGAATTCTCATCATTTGGAGAAAAGATTAGTTTTGGTAGAGACTTATTAAAGGATGAAACTCCACTTGAATGTAGGAATATTTTCTTATGTTTTTGTTCTATGTAGTAAATTAATTCCTCAAAATTATGAAAAGGAACGTAAAACAAAAATGTTGTTGGTTTACGTTTCCTACTAGGTAATCAAAGACCGTTTACACACATCATAAGTTTGGGATTTTCTTATGGTTAACTTTCTCATAATCATGTTTTCTATCAATCTCCCACAGAACCTGACCCTTTGTTTTTTCTTCCATATCCATTTTTTCCTCCATGGAATCCTAGCATGGGTTAACTCGGGTGACCTTTGTACTTACCTTTCATTCTTTTAATGTAATAGTTTTTCTGACTCCTTTTCCGATGTGGGAATTTCAATGAAATTTAATAACCCAATTTCAAAAAAAATTGTGAGGACGCAATTTCTTATGGGGGGAAGATTGTAACGACCAGAAATTTTGAATAAATCTTGTTTCCTAATTTTGTCTGTTATTTTATTTTTGATACTCAACAAAACTGTTTCTTTTGATAACATGAGTATAATTAAAATGAGACCGTTGGGTTTTGACTGTTATATGACCATTGTTCAATATGACCACTAGGAACTAAATATTTTGTTTATTGTCTCTAAATACAAGTAATATTGGTTAATTAATATAGAAGAAATATTTGATGGCCTCACCCAGTAGTCTTGGACCGATCGAAGCCCATCTAACAGAACTTGGGAAGGAGGTAGCACCATTGGGATTTTCTCTGGACCAAACCCAAGCTGAACTTCATCGTGTGAAGCTAGAATGAAATCGACTTTGCGAGAAGTTCAAACTGATAGAAATTACTACTCGTGCGATGTTGGACGAGCCTCCCTCAGATTCTCTTAATTAGCACACCTTACACTTAGGTCCTATGCTGGTGTGATAAGGGGATATGTAAGGAGACCGTAACTGCCATGTGTAACCCTTTATTTTAAATAAAAATTTTGATTTCTTCTGGTGATGAAGTTTATGAATTTTCAAATGTCTGGATAAATATAGTATGCATATTTTTGATTAATTTTAGAGAGATGAGATTTTAAAAATGTTTATGTAAACCTTAAATAAATAAAAATGTGTAATGATTTTCAAAAAAGGTATTCTACAATTATGTTCAGTACGAAATTTAGAGTCTAATAAGATCAACTTAATTTTTGATTAATAGTAAATTATGAATAGTGATTTTATGATTAGGATTAGTAATGTGTCCAAATGAATTAGTAATCTCACTTAAAGAATGTTTTAATATAATTTAGACACCTTGATTAAGTAATGAGATTCAATAAAATTGTTAAATAATGGTTTCATAAATTATTAGTCAAGTATTAGTTTGTTCCGGGTGAATAGTGTTTTTTAATTAAAAATTTAATTAAAATTAATTAGAATTTTTTTTATAAAATGGAATTTATTTTTGAACTCAGAGCATCGATATTATGTTATGGTAATTTTTGGGGATTTTTCTGAAAAAAATGAATTCTCGTGAATAGTGTTTTTATTTAAAAATTAAATTAAAAATATTTAGAAAATTATTTTTATATAATGGAGTTCATAAATTCTATTAGAGCATCAATATTTGGTTAAGGTGAAATTTTGGTATTTTTCTGAGAAAGATGAATTTTTCAGTGAATAGTAAAAATGCAGTTTTAGGGTTTCAGTATGTTTAATGACATCATAACTGTGTCATGATGATGTTATGAGATATTTTAAGGGTTGGCCGTCCAAACGCAATGAAGTATTTTATTGGGGGGCCCCATGTGGCCTAACTCCATGGTAAATGCCATGGGAGAGCACATGGTTTTGAGAAAAGCACTTGTGAGGTGTCCATTGGCCATTAATGCCTTGTCCCCTCACTTTCCCTATAAATACCCACCCTTTCCTCCTTTAGTTTTCACACTCAACTCTCCCCAAACGAATTTATGGTCTCCTTACCTCATAAGGACTCCTCCCAAGGTGCCCCCAAGCACTCAAGTTCCAAATCTTTGAGTTTTAAGAGTTACGTTTTAAGGTAAGGGATCCGACCTCTCTCTTTCTTTTCAAGAAATCTCGTTTATGCTCCATGTTATTATGTTAAATAATGTTATTTTATACTTCTATTACTTCCCATTTCTTGTTCATATAATGATATATCCCCTCTTACTCTCATTATGTTGTTTTTTGAAGTTTTAATTGGCGCCGTTAGGCTGTAGAAATTTTTGTAACAGATTCTTTCTCCCTTCTCATTTTTCAAGATCTATTTTCATGTAAATTATTTCAAGTTCCTTTTTATTATGTTGGGGTATGATATCTAAATTTATCATACTGATCTTTTATGATAATATGATTAGATACCCTATTTTATTTCTTCAATTCAGTATTTTGAAGTTTTAAGTGGCGCCGTTAGGCTTCCGAATGTTAAGCGGTTCTTTCACCTTTCTCATTTTTCAAAGTTCTAATTCCATGTCAAGTCTTGCAAGGTCATTTTTTTATGTTGGGGTATGATCTTTAAATCTATAATACTGATATTTTATGTTAATATTATGAGAGTCCCTATTTTATCTCATCAATTCATTTTTGTTGAAGTTTAAGTGGCGCCGTTAGGCTATCGAATTTCTAAGGGGTTCTTTCACCCTTCTCGTTTTCAAGATCTACTTTAATGTCAAGTCTTTCAAGTTCATTTTTATTATTTTGGGGTATGATATCTATATCTATAATACATATCATTTATGTTGATATGATGAGAGACCCTATTTGATCTCATAAATTCATTTTTGTTGAAGTTTAAGTGGCGCCGTTAGGCTGCCAAATTTCTAAGGGGTTCTTTCACCCTTCTCGTTTTCAAGATCTACTTTCATGTCAAGTATTTCAAGTTACTTTCTATTATGTTGGGGTATGATATCTATATCTATCATACTTATCATTTATGTTAATATGATTAGAGAATCTATTTGATCTCGTCAATCCATTTTTGGATGTTTTAAGTGACGCCGTTAGGCTGCGAATTCTTATAAGAGAAATCTCATTTTTGTCTTCCTTTCAAGTTCTTCGTTTCATATGGTATATCATTCGAATTTCATTACCATGTTCTTAAATACTATATATTCTGTTCCCCTTCTGTTTTATGTATCATTTTTGAGTGGGTGACCCATGTCCCCTCTCTTTTCAATGTTTTCTAAAACTATGTATCGTAGACGTTATGCTGCATAGTTTTCATCTCAAAATGCCTCTCTCTTTTTCTCAAAATTATTTTATGTTATTACGTGAATACTAAAAGCTATTATTTCTATAGAGGTATTCACATATATATCAAAATGTTCTATTTTAAATTCTTGTATTTACATACATGAAACCCGCTTTCCCTTTCCGTGGGTTTAAAGTGACATAAAGATCTTGTCTTTAAAGCAGTTTAGAAACGTTATAATTATGAAATGAAACCCATTTCTTTTATTCTATATGGGTTGTTTATGAAATTATTGATGATGATATATGTGGCTCACATGATAATAAAGACACGTCAAGGGTGCGCCCAGATATCACTCCAATGCATTGTGTAAAGACTTAGTCTCTAGAGATGACTTTTTAGACTGATACCTTGGTGAATAACCTTGGTAATTTTTTAATGACACCTTGGGGATGAACCTTGGTGAAAAAAAAATGATTGTCAATATTAAATGTTGCAGCCACATCTTAATGTTATGAAAAATGTTATCTTTAATATGATATGCCTCATTATTTCTTTCTCATGCCTTAAAGTTCTTTTCATGATTTATTGAAGTATCTCAAGTTCACATGTAAAATGTTTCTCTTGTTTCCGTTACTGGTCCTTCTGCTCACCCTTTCTTTTGATGTATGTCCCCAGGTTATGAGATGCAGTAATGAACCTAGGATGAACATGAGGAGAATCCTTTCAAGTGTTTAAGAAGAATGTTTTATGTTTTCATGTTTTAAGTTCCTGTTTTCCAAGACACTAAACCTTAAAGATCCTCAGTTTTGTAAAATGTAATGACTGTTTACATGATAAAAAGGTGGGATGCTATAGTTGGTATCAAAGGATGGTTTAGTTATTTTTGGAAATTATGATATGAAAATATTAAGAAGAAGCCTATAGAAAAGTTTATATATAGGGAATCTTCCTCGTATTTTGGTGAGTATTGAGTAATGGGTTTCCAAGCAAATACATCCATGTCTGGATACGAGCAGGTAGAGGTGGCACTGGCACAGATGTACATAGGGGTAAAACCCGAAAAAACCGCTTTGAGCTAGACTCAAACGGGAACTGGTACACGGCAACAGGCCTTGGTGCACTCTTGGTTATGACACACCTGGGGGATATGCTTGGTAAAATCATAAGCTTAGTATGAACCATTGTTAAAGGAACAAAGATAAAATAAAATAAAGATTCACATAAGAATATATGATCATGGATAACCTAGATGGGGACCTAGGGGATCAAAATTTAGGGAATAATTTTCTTCTACAAGTTATCCTTATATTCTTTAAGTTCTTTTTCATGATTATTGGCAAAGTATTTAAGCCCCTAATTATACTTTATATTCTTAGTTAATGGTGAGAAATGGGAGAACATGTCCCAACAACCAATGTGATAGGAAGTGCAAC
Source organism: Viscum album (assembly GCA_963277665.1). Classification (NCBI taxonomy): domain Eukaryota; kingdom Viridiplantae; phylum Streptophyta; class Magnoliopsida; order Santalales; family Viscaceae; genus Viscum; species Viscum album. Next base: position 1,259,710,324 of record OY728128.1, read on the forward strand.
GATTGTCGTATTAATATGACAAAGATGATTAGGGTATTAAAATATGATTATTATTTTGGAAGACGTTCACTATTTTGGGGACCCTATATGATCGAGGTAAAGAGAATACTACGGTATTTTCATTGAGGAGTAAGGTTGACATTTATTTTGAAGAATCAATGAATTTAAGGTGGACTTATAGTAATTTAGGTTACTTATGGGAATGATTAACCTATCTTGGGTAAAATATGTTTAGGTTAGCTACTTTTGTTATAAGATGTTAGGAGTGGTTGATGTTGTTTAGAGATGAACAATGAAGTTTATTTTGGAAGACCATGTTATGAAGTCCTTCTTGTATTTGGGTTTCAATCTTAGTTTGGTTTATTTTGAAGAATTTTAAGGACTGTTATTTATGGAATGGTCTATGATGAACTTTGGGTATTACCATGGAACTTTGAAGATTTAAAAGTTGTTTCCATTCCTATAGGATTCTATCTTTTTGAAGAGTTGTTTTATCTTACCCTTTATATTTTTTGGAGTAATGTTTAAAGATAGATAGTTTTTCTTTTGTGGAATACGTGATTCTCTAGAAGATCATTCATGTGTTTTGATGAGACCAAGTGTTTTTGAATTCTCATCATTTGGAGAAAAGATTAGTTTTCATAGAGACTTATTAAAGGATGAAACTCTACTTTAATGTAGTAATATTTTCTTATGTTTTTGTTCTATGTAGTAAATGAATTCCTCAAAATTATGAAAAGGAACGTAAAACAAAAACGTTGTTGGTTTACGTTTCCTACTAGGTAATCAATGACCGTTTACACACATCATAAGTTTGGGCTTTTCTTATGGTTAACTTTCTCCTAATCATGTTTTCTATCAATCTCCCCCCTAGAACATGACCCTTTGTTTTTTCTTCCATATCCATGTTTTCCTCCTTGGAATCCTAACATGGGTTAACTCGAGTGACCATTTTACTTACCTTTCATTCTTCTAAAGTAATAGTTTTTCTGACTCCTTTTCCGATGTGGGACTTTCAATGAAATTTCAAAACCCAATTTTAAAAATAATTGCGAGGATGCAATTTCTTAAGGGGGGAAGATTGTAACGACCCAAAATTTTGAATAAATCATGTTTCATAATTTCGTGTGTTATTTTATTTTTGATACTAAACAAAACTATTTCTTTTGATAACATGAGTATAATTAAAATGAGACCATTGGGTTTTGACTATTATATGACCATTGGTCAATATGAACACTGGGAACTAAACATTTTGATTATTGTCTCTAAATACAAGTAATATTGGTTAATTAATATTGACGGAAGATTCGATGTCCTCACCCAGTAGTCTTGGACCGATCGAAGCCCATTTAACAGAACTTGGGAAGGAGGTAGCACCATTGGGCTTTGCTCTGGACCAAACCCAAACCGAACTTCATCGTGTGAAGCTAGAATGGAATCTCCTTTGCGAGAAGTTCAAACTGATAGAAATTACTACTCATGCGATGTTGGATGAGCCTCCCTCAGATTCTCTCAATTAGCACACCTTACACTTAGGTCCTATGCTGGTGTGATAAGGGGCTATGTAAGGAGACCGTAACTACCTTGTGTGATCCTTTATTTTAAATAAAATTTTTTATTTCTTCTTATGATGAAGTTTATGAATTTTAAAATGTCCGGATAAATATAGTATGCATATTTTTGATGAATTTTAGAGAGAGGATATTTTAAAAATGTTTATGTAAACCGTAAATAAATAAAAATGTGTAATGATTTTCAAAAAATGGTCTTCTACAATTATGTTCAATACGAAATATAGAGTCTAATAAGATAATCTTAATTTTTTATGAATAATAAATCATGAATAGTGATTTTATGATTAGGATTAGTAATGTGTCCAAATGAATTAGTAATCTCACTTAAAGAATGTTTTAATATAATCTAGACACCTTGATTAAGTAATGAGATTCAATAAAATTGGTAAATAACTGTTTCATAAATTATTAGTCAAGAATTAGTTTGTTTCGAGTGAATAGTGTTTTTAATTAAAAATTTAATTAAAAATAATTAGAAAATTATTTTTATAAAATGGACTTTATTTTTGGAACTCAGAGCATCGATATTATGTTATGGTAATTTTTGGGGATTTTTCTGAAAAAATGATTTCTCGATGAATAGAGTTTTTATTTAAAAATTAAATTAAAAATATTTAGAAAATTATCTTTATATAATGGAGTTAATAAATATAATTAGAGCATCGATATTTGGTTAAGGTGAAATTTTGGGATTTTTCTGAGAAAGATGAATTTTTCAGTGAATAGTAAAAATGCAGTTTTAGGGTTTCAGTATGTTTAATGACATCATAAATGTGTCATGATGATGTCATGAGATATTTTAATGGTTGGCCGGACAAAGGTTATGCATTATTTTATTGGGGGCCCCATGTGGCCTAACACCATGGTAAATGCCATGGGAGAGCACATGGTTTTGAGAAAAGCACTTGTGAGGTGTCCCTTGGCCATTAATGCCTTGTCCCCTCACTTTCCCTATAAATACCCACCCTTTCCTCCTTTATTTTTCACTCCCAACTCTTCCCCAACAATGTTCTGGTCTCTTTACCTCTTAAAGATTCCTCTCAGGGTTCATCCAAGCCCTCAAGGTCTAAACCATTGAGTTTTAAGTGTTACGTTTTAAGGTAAGGGATCCGACATCTCTCTTTCTTTTCAAGAAATCTCTTTTATACTCCATGTTCTTATGTTAAAGGATGTTATTTTATACTCATCTTACTTCCATATTCATGTTCTTATAATGAGATATCCCCTATTAATCTCATTATTTTGTTTTATGAAGTTTTAAGTGGCGCCGTTAGGCTGCAGAAATTTTTGTAACAGATTCTTTCTCCCTTCTCATTTTTCAAGATCTATTTTCATGTAAAGTATTTCAAGTTCCTTTTTATTAGGTTGGGGTATGATCTCTAAATTTATCATACTGATATTTTATTATCATAGTATGGGATACCCCATTTTATCTCTTCAATTCAGTATTTTGACGTTTTAAGTGGCGCCGTTAGGCTGCCGAATTTTTAGTGGTTCTTTCACCTTTCTCCTTTTTCAAAGTTCTAATTCCATGTCAAGTCTTGCAAGGTCCTTTTTATTATGTTATGGTATGATCTCTAAATCTATCATATTGATCTGTTCTGTTCATATTATGATATACCCTATTTGATATCATCAATTCATTTTTGTTGAAGTTTAAGTGGTGCTGTTAGGCTGCCGAATTTCTAAGGGGTTCATTCACCCTTCTCGTTTTCAAGATCTACTTTCATGTAAAGTCTTTAAAGTTACTTTTTATTATGTTTGGGAATGATATCTATATCTATCATACTTATCATTTATGTTCATATGATGAGATTCCCTATTTGATCTCATCAATTCATTTTTGTGTAAGTTTAAGTGGCGTCGTTAGGCTGTCAAATTTCTAAGGGGTTCTTTCACCCTTCTTGTTTTCAAGATCTACATTCATGTCAAGTGTTTCAAGTTTCTTTTTACTATGTTGGGGTATGATATCTATATCTATCATACTGATCATTTATGTTCATATGATGAGATGCCCTATTTGATCTCGTCAATCCATTTTTGGAAGCTTTATGTGACGCCGTTAGGCTGCCGAATTCTTATAAGAGAAATCCTATTTTTGTCTTCCTTTCAAGTTCTTCGTTTGATATGGTATATCATTAAAATTTCATTACCATGTTCTTAAATACTATATATTCTACTCCCCTACTGTATTATGTATCATTTTTTATTGGGTGACCCATGTCCCTTCACTTTTCAATATTTTCTAAAACCATGTATCGTAGACGTTATGCTGCATAGTTTTCATCTCAAAATTCCTCTCTCTTTTTCTCAAAATTATTTTAGTTTTATTACATGAATACTCAAAGATATTATTTCTACATGTGTATTCACATATATATCAAAATGGTCTATTTTAAATTCTGGGATTTACATACATGAAACCACCTTTCCATTTCCGTGGGTTTAAAGTGACATAAAGATCATGTCTTTAAAGAAGTTTTAAAACATTATGATTATGAAATGAAACCCATTTCTTTTATGCTATATGGTTTGTTTATGAAATGATTGATGATGATATATGTGCATCACATGATAATAAAGACATGTCAAGGGTGTGCCCATATAGCACTCCAATGCATTGGGTAAAGACTTAATCTATAGAGATGACTTTTTAGACTGATACCTTGGTGAATAACCTTGGTAATTTTTTAATGACACCTTGGGGATGGACCATGGTGAAACGAAATGATTTTCAATATTAAATGTTGCATCCACATCTTAAAGTTATGAGGAATGTTATTTTTATTATGATATGCCTCATGATTTCTTTCTCATGCCTTAAAGTTCTTTTCATGACCTTATTGAAGTATCTCAAGTTCACATGTAAAATGTTTCTCTTGTTTCCATTAGTGGGACTTCTTCTCACCCTTTCTTTTGATGTATGTCCCCAGGTTATGAGATGCAGTAATGAACCTAGGATGAACATGAGAAGATTCCTTTCAAGTTATTAAGAAGAACATTTTATGTTTTCATGTTTTAAGTTCCTGGTTTCCTAGACACTAAACCTTAAAGATCCTCGGTTTTGTAAAATGTATTGAATGTTTATGTGATAAAATGGCGGGATGCTATAGATATGAGCTATGGTTTCCGGACAGACCAACAACTATCATTAAATAACATTAATTTCATTAAAGACATCAAATATGACCATTAGTATTATTTAAATAATTTTGAAAAAAAGGTTAAGAAATGGTGTCATAGTGATTATGTAAATGATGTCTTCTTCACGGTATGTGCTTCATGGTATGTCCTTCATAGTGTCTGGGACATGGTGTGTCCATCATGGTGTCTGGGTCATAGTGTGTTCTACACAGTGTCTGGGTCATGGTGTGTCCTTCACGGTGTCTGGGTCACGGTGTGTCCTTCACAGTGTCTGAGTACATAGCCAAATATCTATATTTAGACTTAAACAGTAATATGCAGAATATGAATTAAACTTAACCATTAGAAAATAAGAGAATTATAAACATAAATACAAAGTTTTGATAAAATAAGTGAGATTTGTGATCATGCATAAGATTTGTAAATAATAGTGAGATTAATTAATCATCAATAAGATTTTCTATCATTAAAACATGATGTGCAATTACTATTGAGATTTGTGATCATTAAAACATGAGTAATACATGAGGAGTACAACACTATTGATATTACATGTAATTATTCTACTATTATATTATCCATGGGATTAATTAAATTGAATTATTTGATTTATATTTTTCATATTATACTGAATTTTTAGTTTAAAAGGCTTGTGTTTTAGTCATATATATTTCCTTAAATGTTTATGGTTATTTATGAAAGTTTCCACTATATTGTTATCCATACCATCTGAGCACAACATTTTCTTATTTTTTCTTTTTTTCCCAAAATGTGAAGAAATATATTATGTTTGACTTTAAGGGATAGGCTAAGAGATATGAGTGTGATCAAAGGGGACAAAATATTGTACTTTTTTATTTCATGATGTAATGTAAAGCTTTTGTATGTTCCTATTACTTCCCATGCTACTAAACTAATCATTCTTCCGAGACCTGATCTCTTGTGATCATTCTAATGTTATGTATTAATTCACTGAATCTGGGAAACTTGGGTCGGGGCATTATAGTTTTGTTATGATTCACTATTGGTTCTTAAATACAAGAATACTTTCTTCTTATGAAGGAATAATTCATATAGTTCACATCCCATGTTTGGGGGGCATATATAAAGCCTTATTTACACCTGGTATTCATATAAAAATTGAAGTGTAACCTAGATTCAAATAAATATATTTTAAATTTTCATGAATGGTTTATGAAAATACAATAAAATTTAGGAAAAAAGTGTGATTTATCGAAAATGGATGTTCTTGGAAGGTGATAGAAGCATTATAGGCACATGTCTTCTAATACTAGTATGTTATCATTCCTCAGAGGAGGGTTAAGATAATTGATGACTCATAGATAATACTAGAAATTATGGTATTTACATCACTATATATCCTACCATAAATGGAATCATTCCACACATTATTCATATAGGAATAATATCCTATACATCAATCTAAATCCAACATAGGTTTGAGTCATTTTATATACTAGTATAAGATTACAGAACCAAGGAACCCCAAACTTGTTTGTAGGAAAATGTGATGACATATTCACACTGTTGATTAAGTGGGACCCAAACAAAGAGAATATACAAAAAAGGGGTATTATAAACTACTGTATGGTTCCATATTCCATGTAATCCAACATGAATAGAAATATATTATAATACAATTGGTTTATATGAAATAGATTAATATTAGAAGTTTTATTTCCATTTAGGGATAACCATATGGAATTATGTTTATGATTATATTATGGGTAACTTTTTCCATGCAATTTAACACCACATGAAAAGGACTATGTTGTTATACAATTTAATGGAATATGAAGAGGAATTTGATGTTATATAATTTAAGGTCATGTTTCCAAGAACAGGATGTTATGAATTTGACCATTATATGAGGATGAAATTGGTGTACTTAGTTTAATGTATTTTGGGAAGGGGTTTTTTATTTTATATTCCACCTATAACACAGTGTTAAATAAAGTGAAATGTTTTCATTTTATTTCTAAAACTATAATGGAGGAACCCAATGTTTAATGGATGAGTTTGATACATAGATAAAACTACTCAGAATTGATGAATTTTTTAATTAGAATATTTTGATATATATTTATCCATATGATAGAAACCATTTATTTGATTGGATATCAAATTAAAGAAACTAATTTTTGTTAACCACATAATTGGAGTGAAAACCATGAAGAAAGGTTCTATATGGTTTTTGGTTTGAGTGGAATTTATGGTTATGCATAGGATATGGGTTCCTAGGATCGATAAATATCCTATATGAAATGGGATCAAGAAACTCATAGTTGTTATTACTATCTTATATAATAATCTGGATAAAAAATAATGGATAAGGTTGCAATATTAGTGTTCCCAAACATAAGATAAAATCCAGAGGAACCAGAAATGAATGGGGAAGGGTCTCATTTCCATGGTTCAGCCGATGAATGTGGAATTTGTGGAAATGAAAAGTGCATGGGATATATGTATCACTACATATCATATATGAATCGGAATAAATTCATACATAATTCTTATCATGTCTACGTGTAAGGGTCCATTGGGAAAGATCCAATGTAAATAAATATGACTCATATAGTACGATGATGATATTTTTTTCAACATTGATTAATGAAAAAAAAACTAATATAGTAAGATGAACCCATATATGTTGTGCTTCTGAAAAAGGGTGAGATTCCATGTGGTACATGATATTGTGTATATGGGTAATCCCTCACTGTATATTCTCAGAAAAACTCATATGCTGGAGGATTTTTGGTAGATATTTGATATACATAAGAGGAACATATTATCATTTGACTATAGAACAACATATGGGGGTTGATATATTAGTTAAGTTAATAAAAATAACACTTTTTCATGTAATCAGATTTGGTAATACATCTCCAAACATTCCTTGTAGGCTAATGTCCTTTATGATGGACCATAGTTTGTTCTATTGAGAAAAAAATTGTGAATTGAGAATCCTAAACACTAAGGTATATAGGGAAATTTTGTTTCTGGAATTTTTTCATGGGACTAGGATAGGAGATACATAAATCAATATATTTCTTATTGAAAGAGGTATTAAACCTCATTATATTCTTATCAGTAGGGATGGTTATTTCATGAATAATAGACTATGTTTCGATGAAATATTACATAGTTCTAGTTCATAAAAAAATGAATCTGTTCATATGAAGTAAGGAAGCATATGTATTATATAGTCTCATTGGAATGACCATATATTTTTATTTTATCATAAAACAAAATGGATGAAATTTTCTCGTAGATTTTGACAAAGGTCAACTAAATTTTAGAAATTAGGATAACCTACCAAAACATATAAGCTCACTTGAGTCATTCTTAAAATGAGAAACATGTAGTTGTTAGAAAATTACCTACATTGAATAAGAGTTTGTACATGGGGAATGTATTAATAATGTAATTTATTTTCATATGATTTAGGCATATGTTTTTTATAGATTAAGATTACATGACCTGGACCACTAGGCTATGGTTTTTCTGTATTACTAGGTCTTGCATAAGAGAAAAAACAAGAAATCATTTCTATGTTTGGTTATTAGTGAGAAAATATTAGATTTTGAAAAACAACACCCTATAATTGAGTATATTAAAATGGGTGATGTTTATGCATAATATAATATATATGGATTATTTGGAGAAGATCCACCATTATAGAGATGGTTCAATTACTCAGTTTTAATTCCTAAAATATATGTGACCATTTTTCATAAATATATCAAATATAAGAGAGTTTTATATCATTGGGTTGACCTTTATAATATATTTAATGTATTTTTAGACTATTTAATTTTTTCTTAAATTTAATAAAACGAAAAAAGGAATCAAATTTTATATAATTTTATATCACCCAACAATAAACAATTCACAGAAGTTTAAAGTCATGTAAAATGGAACTGTAGGGGCTTAAAGTTTATCTTGATGATTTTAAGCCAATATATCATTTAGTTTTTGGTATTTTGATATGTAATACTAATATGTGTTTTAATGTCTTATGTGAGGATATAAAAGGTTTGTTCATTTTATTGTTATTTTAAATGGAATTGTTATTAAATTTAATATTATAAAACTATGATGTGTGAAATAACATGAGGTTTGTATAAGGTAATTTTTTAGAAAGATTTTATTGGTAGGTGGCATGGCATTCTCACTATCTATTATTATAAGAAAATATGTTCTATAGTAATTGAACTTTTATATATCAACGGGCCTCACCCATTTTAGTTCTACCATTGAAGGATTCTTTCTGAATATCATTAAATTTTTTATTTCAGAAAACAAAATTATCCCTTTACAAATAAAAGTGGACTTATGTTATTATTAGATCCCTGTTATATCTAATTATAGTGAGTCTTAGGATAATGTGAAATTTTTAACATTTTCTCATCACGAGACTGCATTTTATCATGTCCCACTTGTGATTGTTCATCCTTAGTGAGTTGACTGAATATTTTATCATGAAGAGAATGAAACTAGGCCTCGATCTGTAGAAATAGATATGTCACATGCATAATTAAATATGATATCACCTATGTAGAATTTTATATCATGGTGTGATAACACAAAAAAAATCATGAATCTACTTATCAAGCCTCTATTACATATCCTTCTCCACATCATCTGGATAAGGTTCAATGTGGTGTAGTTGTAAGAATATATCTATCCATTGACTTCTACATAATACTAAGATGAATTGTTAGACTAGATAATATACTCTTGTTGTTATTTTTTGAAATATGAAGTAAATATTATAGTACAGTTGTCCATCAATATACTGTGGTGGTCACCAAATAGGGTAATGTTGTTTGATTTCACAATGTTTATGAAAACTATTAAAACAATTTCTTTTATGGTTACAACATCAACCAACATATATAAAATGTTATTGAAAGTAAAGATGATCTTGTACTAGGTAATTTTATATATGGTATCTGGTCCAATAACTTCAATTCCCCATAAAAGAATAGGTTTTAATTATTTTGTGTTTTATAAAAACATTAAGGGGGGATGGTTGAAATTGGAGTACAATTGAAAAGAATGGAAACTTCTAGTGAAATCCTGGAAATAGTGAGTCATTAATGGCCTAAAATAACAAATATTTATGATATGATGAGGGATAATGGTTACTAATTGGTGATAACCAGTGGAGATATAAATGAACTATTTCATTAAAGAAAGGGTGTCCATTCACTTGATGAATCTAATACGGTTTCAATAAGAATACTATTTATTTATGGCCTTTTGAGAATTTATGTACCATAATGGTGAGGTTTACAGATCAATGATGAATCTAGTATCTCAAGGATAAATCTTACGGAAGGATCAAATCTTTATGTTAATCCATAATTGGGGAAATTCATTCATTGTATTCATTTTTTATGGGCATACAACATCATGGTTAAGGGTTTACATTATATTCATTGATCATCAATTTGTTATTTTTTTGAATGGGGATCGAATCATCCAATATATGAAATGAACAAACATATCAACTTTGTTTGGGTATTCTAGAGTACTCACACAATTATCTGGGGTATCTACATTGGCATTATGTGAATATGGAACATGGGTTAGAGTTAGTTAATACAGCATATATACCATCATCTCTGATGTATAATAATGAAAATATATTAGATCCACTTTATTTATTGTACAATGAAAAATTAATTTCATGGTTTCTAGCTATGAAATACCTTTAATGTTGAGGTGGTACTTTGTTATCTAAAAATCAAGATGTAGACCAGTGAAGATGGAATGATACCCTACCACATTTTTGGTGCTTGAATCTAATAGTTGGAAGTAATACCGAGAGTTTACGCTTGTTTTCGAAACAAAAAAAAATTGATTCTATCCAAGTGATATATCATGTTCCAAATTCCCTCACACATCTATCTCTCAGAAGAACTTGTAATGTATCTCTCCCATCCTTTAGTTGTATCTTAGCTAGAGAATGTTTATTTATGCGGGAGATCCAAACATTGTGGAATTATTTCTATAATTGGGTGTGCCTCAAGAATTTTTTATAATGAATACTCATTATATTAGTTTTGATTCATGAACTAAATGATAAAAGATGACTAGCATACAACCCATTATACTATATTCAAGGAAAACATTGGGATATTGATGATATATTTGAGTGGATCAACATGAGAGACCAAATGACTCTCACAATGGTGGAGATAGTGCGTCAGCATCTGAGCCAAAAATATTAATACCAATTTTTTTCACAATGATAGATTAGTTTACAACATCATAAAACACTAGTAATGTTGAATTGTTTCCTTTCACACATCATTCATTTTTAGACAATAGTGGACTAAGTAGATACTCTATAGTTTCTATATATAAAATACGTATAATTCCTTTAATAGGTGGAATCAGGATTTACATGTTGAGAAGGTATTTCTTGAATTTCTCCAAGACTCTCTAATAGCCCTCATCATAGTGACAGGAAACCTATTTTTAACTAATTTGGGGTAAGGTGGAAATTAAATAAGTATTTTTAAAATTTAACACATATTATATGAAATATGTGTATGATGGAATCTACATTAATTATTGTTTAAGGTGATGTAATATTAAAAATATACATATGATTCATGGTCTTGACCATGATGACATGATGGTAAGGAAATAGAAGATAAATTAACACATTTTACATAATTATTTTAAATGAATAATAATTCAATTTCATAAAAAGTCACAAAAATTAATGGATAGGTTGATTAGTTTCCTAGAAGATTAACTATATAATCATATAATTATATAGTAATAATTATTCATTATTCATATTTATACCACACTAGAACATATTATAAATGAATCATTATTAAAATTCATCCCCATAAACTTGGGAATGAATACACAATAATGGGATGGGGGTCAAAATATCAGTAAGAGGGAGAATATTTTTTTTAAATGATGATTTCATAAGAATAATAGAAATAAATGAAAATAATAGAAATATTACATCATCATGAGATATAATCATAAATCCTAATTGAGCTTCAAAGAACATGGTAAAAGAACATAAAGTTATATATGATTAATATAGAAAGATAATATCAATAACATGGATTAGAAAAATTTAACATATAAACCATAAATAATGAATGAATAAGATCCAAAAATGTTACACAATTAAAATTTTAAAGAGACATTAAATTATTGATTAAGTACTTTAAATATATATATATAATTACATTCATGATTGTGTGAAAACTTAACTGTACATGTGTATAAAACACCTTCATCATTCACACACTCTCACCAACACTTTCGAACAATTATATTGTTCCCATGCATACATACCTCATGGGATTTTCAATTTTAACCAGTTCGTAGGAGGGATATGTATCACCCCACCAATCATCATCTATTCTTATGAGTACCATATTGAAATCAGTCAGTTATCACATTATAATGAACCCAATGAATGATAACTGGTTTAATAAAATTTTTAAATGAACTTTAATTACTTTCCATAGAGTACCCACAAAAATAAAAATTTGGTTATTTAAAATATTAAAATGATAAATATTGACCATTCATTGTATAAATTGCCTATATAAATAATATTGGATTCATTACCTAGCAGTCAAGTAGAGTGGACTTCCAACCATTTCTCTATAAGTGGTTTGATCAACCGATTTTCCATTATATCAAGATTTTACTTATAGGTGGTATTCATGGGAGTGTCACAACGTTTTGTGATATCCAATCCAAAACGTTTTAAAAGATCTCTAGTATATTTACTTTGAGTTAAAATAATTCCATTTATGTTTTGAACGATTTGAAATCCATGAAAGAATTTAAGTTCACCCATTAAACTCATGTCAAATTTTTTTTTGCATCATTTTAGAAAAATCTGTACATAGGGAATTTCTTGAAGATCAAAAAATAATTCCATCTACAAAACATTTTACAGCTAAAACATATTTAGAAATTCGTTTTATAAAAAGTGTAGGATCTACTATTCCTTTTGTAAAACCTATAGAAATTAGAAAACTACTTAATCTATCATACCAAGCTCTTGGATCTTTCTTTAAACCATATAAAGATATTGATAATTTGAAAATATGATTTGTAAAATGAGGGTCTGTAAATCCAGGTGGTTGCTCAACAAAATTATCCTCAGCTATATACCCATTTAATAATGCACTCTTGACATCCATTTGATATAGTTTGAAATTTATATGTGAATCATAAGCAAGAAAAATATTAATGGATTCTAGTCTGGCTACTGGAGAAAACGTTTCCTCATAATCAATTCCATCTTGTTGACTATAGCCTTGTGCAACTAATCTAGCCTTGTTTCTAACTATATTTCCAGATTCATCTACTTTATTTCTAAACACCCATTTAGTGCCTATGGTGAAAGTGTCCTTAGGTATTTCTACTAGCTTCCAATCTTTATTTCTTTCAAACTGATTGAGTTCTTTTTACAAAGAAATTACCCAAAATTCATCATTAATAGAATCATCAATGTTTTTAAGTTCAAGATGTGACAAGAAGGCTTTATCTTCAACCTGATTTCTAAGAGAAGCTCTAGTTCATGTACCTCTATCAAGATTACCAACAACAACATCTAATGGATGATTCTTTATAATTCTAGTTGATCTAGTAAAGGTAAGACTAGAAATTTCGTGTTCATCTATAGGTTCGGGTTCATTAGGAGAGGATTCTGAAATATTTCTAGAACTGGTTGTCTTTACATCAGGTACATTGATTTTATCATTAATGCTTAGAATAGATAAATCTTCTTCAAGATTTACATGAGATGACTTAGGCTCATGTGGATCAGTTTCATCAAATTCGATGTGAACTGATTCATCCATACATTTGGATCTTTTATTAATGACTATATATATAAGGCCCCAACCTTAAACATTACTTTATCTTGAGTTACTTCATGAATACACGTTGAGGATATTTTCGGTTTTAGAGTTTTAGAGAATTACATCATAAAACATGAATTACATTCCACATTTAAACAAAGTGGTTACATAAAATATGGTACTCATTTTTCCCATCAACGGAAACATATTTCAAATAAATCATGGATTCTTTCTTGACACTTACATGACACTATCATCACATCATGTACCTTTACCTTGACCTATGAAAAACATTTCAAAAACGTGGGATGAGCATAAAAACTTCAGTAAGGGATATGAAAATATGGAAAGGAAACATGAGTACATGTATACATAAGAATCAATGAAATCATACTTTACTCCTAAAACATAAGCACTTTAACATACCTCATCAAATCATGAATAAATCAAAGAAATCATAAGACATAAAGGTAACTTGAGACATTTATAACATTCTTACGTAGGGAGTAACCCTCTTGGTTACGTTTGGAATACCCATCACATTATATTCATTAAATCTCTTCGAAGAAACCTCAATGTTTAACTCCTTCACGTTACCCAATGCATTGGAGAGCTATATCTGGCTCACACACCCTTAGTTTATCACGGAATCACCCATCTTCATAAAAATTCCCATGAACCACAACATAATCGTATCACATAAAACATGCATAAAGGAAACGTAACATTTCCACTTTTCAATCACAAGATATCAATACAACACATTGACATAAAAACATTATGAAAACTATTTTCAATACCAGAATAAAATAAAACTAAAGCATGGTATTTATTATTATTTTTCATTTTCATAAAAGTTTATGGCTTGTAGAGGAAGCCGAAGCTCAAATAATGGTCACGATGGCAGAGAAGTCGTTGTCGCCGCGTACGTACGACAAAAAACAACATTCCCTTTTGTCGAATTGTAAACGCTCAGTATAAAAAAGATTCATTTTTAATAAATGTAAAATTCAAAGGGGATTATACACCGTATACAATAATGTTGGGTATAAAACAAAATATGCCTCAATGAAAGGAGATTGAGACGATGTCCCATACCTCGGGTCCGACTTGACTCGATCGTTCTTTAATCTCCTGAAGAATAAACTTGAGATAATTTTTACTTTCTTAAGAACCATTTTCAAGTTCATTATTCCTTTTATATCACTTATTAGCATGTCATGAACACTATGTAATTATTTAAGTTCATAACGGCCGTTTTAACGATCATTGCTGCTTGAGTAAAAAATAAACTCTTTATAATTACAAGTTTGTTCATGGGGTAAAATATCAATTATATATAGAATTATATTAATTATGTAGATATCATATATATCATATATATCCATTATATACATTCATTTATAATATTTCATAACATTTAGAGGTAAGAAATGAAATGCACCATTCATGGAGACAGTAAGCCGTACGTACGCATGAACGCTACTTCCATTTCTATTTCATATTTAATGGAATTAAAACATAATGATACATAATAGTATTATAATTCCAGTATGGTATCATATATAATATCATTAAATATATCCTTTATATGAACCACATATGGTATTAATGAATCAAATCACTTTGAGGGGGTGGTAGTCCGCACTTCCTAAAATGAAGATATCGCGTTTACCCATAATGGAAACCATAAAGGTATGACATAAATGAAACATACAAAAGATTATGGAAAACATAAACATATTATATATCATATATAAATATAGTGACATCTTAATGACCACCTTTGAAGGTGTTAAACGAATATTGAACAATCATTGTTTCATGAGGCAGAAATTTACCATCCACAGAAACAGTATGCTCTTTAACCATTAGATGTAGGTGTGTGTAAGTGTAGCTCGAATCCTTCTTATAACAACATCATAGTATATTGAAGATACTGTAATTTTTACAAAATAAATGAATAAAAATATTTTAGGGGGTTGGAGAAGAAAAATAAAACAAAATAACACAAGTGAAGACATTACCTTAAAATCTGATAACTCTCTTTGGATTGAACCAAAAGGGTTTTTTGAAGAGCTTCCTGCCTAAGGTAAGGCTTCTAGGATGAGGATAGGGAAGTGGAGGGACAAAATGATCAGAGCTTGGCCGAGCCAAAGGCTTGAGCAGTGTGGGTAAGGAGGTAGAGGTGGGGGCCTTTTATACGAGGAGAGAAGGGGCACTTTGGGAAAGTTACAAAATGTTACTCTATTTTCAAATGAGTTTCTGATTTTAAAGATCCCACATTGATATATTTCGTGGATAAGGTGATAAGGGTTTGAAATATACTCATCCAATAAATCTTTGACAATTTTAGGTCTTAGATTTTACATTATCGTTTTATTTTATTTAAATCGTTAAATAATGATGTAATCGCTGCATCATCATGATTTCATAAAAAATTTAATATATTTAATGTCTAAAAATTATAAAAAAATAATATGATGTAGGAAATATTTTTATCTTTCAAATGAATATTTATAGTCCAAGGGATATTTTATATAGACAAAATAAAAAATGTTTTACTCAGGTGATACATTCATTGTTATATTTAACTTTCTTTAAAAATAAAAAGATAAAAAGTCATTATCACATAACAGTGATTCCATGGGGTCTCCCAGTTTGGAACAAGGAATACCATGATCGGCCATGACACAAAATGTAGTATTAGGACACATTTAGGGGTCATTTATTATTATTATTATATTATTTTATTATCCTTAACTACCCGATTACTAATTAATCAAGATAATTAAAGATAATTACCGTCGTTACTATTCATAATGTCCAAAAAAAGAGTATTAATTAGATAATTTAGAACTTCTGATTACAAATATTGATTCCATTTTACCAAATTACAAACATAGAAATTGCAATAATTATTTTAAAAATAATTCCCTTTGTCAAAACAAATAGCGGGTTTTTCGAAACAATATCTATGAAAAGATTGACACTTGTTTATGCCCAATTCCAAAGTGAAATTAATTATAATTACCAAAATTGGATTATATGGTAAAAATTTATTCTAATTACACTTTAAGACCAATTAAAAAGATAATATCAACATATAATTAAATTAGATGAAAAAGTAGTTTTGATGTAAAATGCAGTATTTTTCACTATTCATTAAAAATTGAACATGGTCAGAAAAATACCAAAAATTTACCCAAGGTAAATTTCAATGTCCCAATCATAAAGAATAATTTTATTTTGACAAATATAGATTATAAAATTTTCAAAAGTGATATTTAAAAAATGGTTCGCCATCAAAAGGCTATAAAACAATCTTTTAAAAATATTAGAGTATTCCATGCTTAAGATTAGATTTATTCTCATTTTAAGACTCTAAAACACTATCTAATTCATAAGTAGACATAGATAAGAATATCTATTATTCTTTACTTACATGGGATGTTACATCCTTCCCCCCTTTATAAAATTTCATCCCCGCAATTTATTTACTTATCGAATAAGTGGGGGGTATTTATCCCTCATTGCATTTTCAGATTCCCATGTTGCCTCTTCACTCATGTGGTATTTCCACAAAACCTTTACTTGATAAATCACCTTATTCCACAACACATGATCCCTATGGTCAAGAATCTGGACCGGTTGTTCCTCATAAGATAGATTCTCTTTCAACTGAACTACCTCTAGACTCAAAACATGAGATGGATCTGGCATATACTTCCTTAACATTGAAACAAGAAAAACACTGTGTACCTGAGAAAATCTTGGAGGTAAAGACACTCGATAAGAAACTGATCCAACTCTCTCCAGAGTTTCATATGGTCCAATGATCCTTGGAATCAGCTTTCCTTTCTTACCAAATCACATCACACTTTTCCATGGTGATACTTTTAGAAAAACATGATCACATACCTCAAAAGAGAGATCCTTCCTCCTGTTGTCCGTATAACTCTTCTGCCTGCTCTGAGCCGTTCTCATGTGTCTTTGTATCATCTGAACTTTTTCTGCCAACTCTTCTACCAATTCTAGACCGATCAGCTTCCTTTCACCCACTTCATCCCAAAAAGCTAGTGTTCGACACCACTTCCCATATAATTCCACAAACAATGCCATATGTATAATGGAATGAAAACTGTTATTATATGAAAATTCAACCAAAGAAAGATGTTGGTACCAAATTCCCTGATAATCCATCGAACAAGCATGTAGGATATCCTCCAATTTATGAATCTTTCTTTCTGACTGCCCATCTGATTGAGGATGAAAAGCTCTACTAAAATTTAATTCAGTACCCAATGACTTTTGAAGGCCTTTCCAAAAGTTAGAAGTAAACCTGGGATCACGATCAGATATAATGGATAGGGGAACTCCATGCAACCTGACTATCTATTTAAGATATAATCAAGAAAGTTGATCTAGGGAAAAAGTATCCCGCATAGCAAGGAAATGAATAGATTTAGTCAAGCGATCAACAATAACCCAGATTGCATTATTACCTCGAGATATCTTCAGTAATCCCACAAAAAAGTCCATGGATATATTTTCCCATTTCCACTATGGCACTGGTAAAGGCTGAAGCATCCCTTTCGGTAACTGCCGCTCTTCTTTAACCTTCTGACAAGTCAAACACTTCACAGTAAAATTATCAATAACTCTTTTCATTCCATCCCACCAGTAATACTCCCAAAGATCTCTATACATATTAGTACTTCCAGGATGAACTGAAAACGGAGAACTATGAGCATCACATAACAAATATCTCTTCAAATGTGAATCACACGGCACACACAATCTCTTCCCAAATCTCAAAACACAATCATTATCAATGTTTAATTCATGAAACATACCCTTCTGAACCAGATCTACCTTTTTCTGCAACTCACTATCTTGCTTCTGTGCTTGCTTGATTCTGTATGATAGAGAAGAGTTCACTGATACCTGAAACAAAACAGAAGGACATCCTGCACTAACAACTTATATGCCAATTTTCATCAAATCCTTATCCAAAGGATCATGTTCCAAACACAACATTGTTAATTTAGAATTACTTTTTCTACTCAAATCATCAGCCACTTTATTTACTTTTCCCGGATGGTAATGAATTGTACAATCATAATCCTTGATTAATTCCAGCCATCTCCTCTATCTCATGTTCAATTCCTTTTGAGTGAATATATACTTTAAACTTGTGTGATTAGTATATATTTAACACTTTACTCCATAAAAATGATGCCTCCAAATTTTTAAAGAGAAAACAACAGCAGCTAATTCCAAATCATGTGTGGGGTAATTTACGTCATGAATTTTCAACTGTCGTGATGCATAGGAAATTACCTGATCATTATGAATTATGACACAACCAAGTCCTTTCAATGAAGCATCACTATAGATAACAAACTCACCATTCCTGTAAGGAATTTCCAAATCTAGTGCATTCACCAATCTTCTTTTCAACTCCTGAAAACAATCATCACATTCTTTTGTCCAAATAAACTTAACACCCTTCTGAGTTAGCTTAGTCATTAGACTAGATAACCATGAAAAATTCCTATCAAACCTTCGGTAATAGCCTGCCAAACCATGGAATCTACTAATCTCAGTTACATTTTTGGGTCTTGGCCATTCTTCAACAACCTTTGTTTTTGCAGGATCAACAGTTATCCCATCTTTAGAAGCAATGTGACCAAGGAAAGAAATTTGTTGCAACCAAAACTCACACATACTGAATTTCCCATACAATTTTTTTTCTTTTAATATTTGTAAAATAACCCTTAAATGTATTTCAATCTCATCTTTACATTTAGAAAACACCACAATATCATCAATGAAAACCACCAAAAACTTATCCAAGAACTCATGGAAAATTATATTCATTAAGTCCATGAATACAACAGGTTCATTGGTTAGACCAAAAGGCATTAATACAAATTCATAATGTCCATATCTTGTACGAAATGTGGTCTTAGAAACATCTGCTTCCTTTACCTTTAATTGATGGTACCCCGATCTGAGGTCAATATTTAAAAAAAACTGAGCTCCCTAGAGCTGATCAAACAAATCATCGATATGAGGAAAAGGATATTTGTTCTTAACAGTGATGTTATTAAAGGCTCTATAATCAATGCATAGTCTCATAGAACCATATTTCTTTTTAACAAATAAAATAGGAGCACCCCATGGTGATGTGCTAGGTTGAATGAAACCTTTATCTAATAAATCTTGCAATTGCTCCTTCAACTCTAAATGTTCAATTTGAGCAATTCGATAAGGGGGTTTTGAAATTGGATTAGCATCAGGAACTAAGTCAACAGTAAACTCAACTTCTCGATCTGGTATTATTCCAGGAAACTCATCAAGAAAAACATCAGGATACTCATTTACCACTAGCACATCATTAATCTGAACAGTTCCTTTGTTATCAACAATACGTGCAAGGTAACATTCATTTTCATCTTTTACAAGTTTCTCGGCCTCTTGATATGTTATCAACAGTAAGGGTTCATTCTTGTACACAAACTGAAAGTCTTTAGGAAAAGAAACTATTTTTTTCTCTACAGTCAATCTTAGAATGGTAAATAGAGAGCCAATACATACCTAGGATAACATCAAACTCTACTAGAGGTAGAACAATTATGTTTTCAAGTAAGTTCTTACCACGGATAAGGATAGGAAGATTCTTATAAATTTATTTTGCCTCAAAATTTCCCCTAGGTGTTCTTACCACAAGTTCAGGAGTCATTTCATGAGATGGTATTCCCATTTTACTAGAAATTTTTTTAGAGATGAACGAATGAGTAGACCCCGAATCAAAAAACACAATGGCATAATCTGAAAAAACAAAGTACCTGATACAACTTCATTTGATGGCCCGACATCTGCTGAAGTAGTTGCAAAGGATTTCACCACCCCTTTCTGCTTTTATTCTAACTGCTTCCCATCACTCATGCTCTTTGTCAGACACTCATTTGCATAGTGACCCATCTCATTGGACTTATAACATTTCACTAACTGTAAATCATATTTGGACTTACCATCACCTTGATCTTTTTATGTGTAATCACGAGCCTTATGTACCATCTTACCACATCGGTAGCACATTCCTGAATTCAGAAGACATTCCCCATCATGCCTTTTACCACATTTATCACAAACTGGAAACTTAGTTTTCTTACTGTCAGACCTTTTTGAAGAATTCTTTCCTTTCTCCTACCACCTCAGTCTCTTCTTCTGCTGGTTGTTATAGAACACTTGATCATCGGCAAACTCGATCTCCACCATCTCAGCACATCGAACAAGCTTTTCATAACTTTTAAAATCACGATAAGCTAAAGCCCTTCGATATTTTGGCTTTAATTGTGAGTAAAAATGACTGATTTTACTATTAAGGTCTCAGATAAAATTTAGAGCATACCTTTCCAATCGAGTGAACCTTTCTTCATAGGCAGCCACTGAGTCTTCCTCTTGCCTCAAATCTAGGAATTGTTTTTCCATCCAAAGTCGAACAACCTTAGTAAAATACTTCTCAAGAAAAATACCTTTGAATTTATCCCAATTGAGAGCATCAATATTATCAGCGTCCCTGATATTTTTAACCATCGACCACCACTGATCTACTTCACCCTCCAAATGGTAAATAGAAACACTAACCTTTTGATTGTTTGAACACCCCATGACATCGAACATCTTCTCCAGTACTTTAATCCACCCTTCAGCTAGCACAAGGTCAGATGATCCTCTGAATGATGGGGGATGTTGCCTCATGAAATGTTACACCACTGACATGATCCTCTGCGGTTGATCTGGCTGACCTCGTGCATGGATACCGCCACCATTTATCGCTTGATTCAACTGCGCCATTATTTCAACAAACTGTTCAGTTCCAATTCTGACCATCTCAGGATGCTGATTCGGAAGGTTATTTCCTTCTGTATTCCTTCCTTGCACTGCTTCATTGCTTCCTCTGTGGAAAACCATTCTGAACAAACATGTCTTAGATGAAGCACCATGGTAATATTCAAATGCTATATCATTTTCAATTTGACCATAAAAAAATATTTTCAGATAATCAGTAAATAGAATTATAACTCCTAAAGTTATCTAAACCGACCTTTATACCAACTATAAGGCCCCAGCCTTAAACATTACTTAATATTGAGTTACTTCAAGAATACACGTTGAGGATCTTTTCAGGTTTAAAGTTTTAGAGAAATAGATCATAAAACATGCTTTACATTCCACATTTAAACAAAGTGGTTACATAAAAGATAGTACTTATTTTTCCCGTCAACAGGAAAAATATTTAAAATAAAACATGGATTCTTTCTTGACACTTCCTTGACACTATCATCACATCATGTACCTTTCCCTTGACCTGTGAAAAACATTTCAAAAACATGGGATGAGCATAAAAAGCTCAGTAAGGGATATGAAAACATGGAACTAAAACATGAGTACACGTATACATAAGAATCAATAAAATCATACTTTACACATAAAACATAAGAACTTTTTATACCTCATCAAATCATGAATAAATCATAGAAATCATAAGACATAAAGGTAACTTGAGGCATTCATAACATTGTTACGTAGGGAGTAACCCTCTTGGTTTCGTTTGGAATACCCATCACAGTTTATTCCCTAAATCTCTTTGGAGAAAACTTAACATTTAACTCCTTCACGTTACCCAATGCATTGGAGATCTATATCAGGCTCACCCACCATTAGTTTATCACGTAGCGACCCATCTTCATAACAATTCCCAAGAACCATAACATAATCGTATCATATAAAACATGCATAAAGGAAACGTAACATTTCCACTTTTCAATCACATGATATCAATACAACACATTGATATAAAAACATTATGAAAACAATTTTCAATACAAAAATAAAAGAAAAGTAAAGCATGGTATTTATTATTATTTTTTCATTTTAGAAAAAATGTTATGGCTTGTAGAGGAAGCCGAAGCTCAAATAATGGTCATAGTGGCGGAGAAGTCTTTGCCGCCGCATACGTACGACAAAAAAACATTCCCTTTTGTCGTTTAGTAAACACTACGTATAAAAAAGATTTATTTTGAATAAACGTACAAGTCAAAGGGTTTTATACACTGTATAAAATAAAGTTGTGTATAAAGCAAAATATGTCTCAATGAAAGGATATTGAGACGAAGTCCCATACCTCGGGTCCGAATTGACTCGATCGTTCTTTAATCTCCTGAATAATAAACTTGAGTTAATTTCTACTTGATTAAGAACCTTTTTCAAGTTCATTGTTCCTTTTATATCACTTATTACCATGTTGTGAACACTATGTAATTATTTAAGTTTATAAAGGTCATTTTAACGATATTTGTTACTTGAATCAAAAATAAACTCTTTATAATTACAAGTTTGTTCATGGGGTAAAATATCCATTATATCCAGGATTATATTCAATATGTAGATATCATATATATCATATATATCCATTATATACATTCATTTATAATATTACATAACATTTAGAGGTAAGAAATGAAATGCACCATTCATGGAGACGGTAAGCCGTACGTACGCATGAACGCTACTTCCATTTCAATTTTATATTTAATGGAATTAAAACATAATGATACATAATATTATTCTAATTCCAGTATAATACCATATATAATATCATTAAATATATCCTTTATACATACCACATATTGTATTAATGAATCAAATCACTTTGAGGGGGCGGTAGTCCCTACTTCCAAAAATAAAGATATCACATTTACCCATAATGGAAACCATAAAGGTAGTCCATAAATGAAAAATAAAGAAGTTTAATGAAAACAAAAACATATTATATATCATATATAAATATATTGAGATCTTAATGTCCACGTTTGACGGTGTTAAAAGAATATTGAACAATCATCGTTTCGTGAGGCAGAAATTCACCATCCACAGAAACAGTGTGTTCTTTAACCATTAGATGTAGGTGTGTGTAAGTGTAGATAGAATACTTATTATAAAAACATCCTAGTATATTTAAGATACTGGATTTGTTACAAAATAAATGAATAAAAAGAGTTTAGGGGGTTGGAGAAATAAAATAAAACAAAAGAACACAAGTGAAGACATTACCTTAAAATCGGGTAACTCCCTTTGGTTTGAACCAAAAGGTTTTCTTGAAGAACATCCTGCCTAAGGTAAGGATAATAGGATTAGGATAGGTATGTGGAGAGACAAAATGATCAGAGCTTGTCTGAGGCAAATTCATGACATGTGTGGGTAAGGAGGTAGAGGTGGGGGCCTTTTATAAGAGGAGAAGAGTGGCACTCTTGGAAAGTTACAAAATGTTACTTTATTTTCAAATGAGTTTCATATTCTAAAGGTCCCACAATGATGTATTTCTAGGATAAGATGATAAAGTTTCTTAATATACTCATCCAATTGGTCTTTTACATGTTTAGGTCTTAGATTTTATATTACCTTTTTATTTTATTTAAATCGTTAAATAATGAGGTAATCGCTACATTATCATGATGTCATAAATAATTTAATTTATTTAATGTCTAAAAATGATAAAAAAAATACTATGATGTAGTAAATATATTTATCATTCCAATGATTATTTATAGTCCAAGAGATAATTTATGTAGGCAAAATAAAAAATGTTTTACTCAGGTGATACATTCTTTGTTATATTTAACTTTCTTTAAAAATAAAAAGATAAAAAGTCATTATAACACAAAATTGATTCCATGGGGTCCCCAAGTTTGGAACAAGGAATCCCATGGCCTGAAATGACACAACCATTAGTATTAAGACACATGTTGGGGTCATTTTTTATTATTATGATATTATTTTATTATCCTTAACTACCCCATTACTAATTAATCAAGATAATTAAAGATAATTACCGTCGTTACTATTCATAATGTCCAAAAACAAAAGAGTCTTAATTAGATAATTTATAACTTATGATTCCAAATATGGAATCCATTTTACCAAATTCCAATCATAGAAATTGCAATAATTAATTTTAAAATAATTCCCGTTGTCAAAACAAATAGCGGGTTTTTAGAAACAATATCTATGAAAAGTTTTGCACTTGTTTATTCCCAATTACAAAGTGAAATTAATTATAATTACCACCATTGGATTAGATGGTAAAAATATATTCTAATTAAACTGTAAGACCAATTAAAAAGACAATCTAACCATATAATTAAATTAGATGAAAAAGCAGTTTTTATGTAAAATGCAGTATTTGTTACTATTCATTAAAAATTGAACATGGTCAGAAAAATACCAAAAATTTACCCAAGGTAAATTTAAATGTCCCAATCATAAATAATAAGTTTATTTTGATAAATATATCTTATAAAATTGACAAAAGTTAGATTTAAAAAATGGTTCCCCATCAAAGGCGGTAAAGCAATCTTTTAAAAATATTAGAGTATTCCATGCTTATGATTGGATTTATTCTCATTTTAAGCCTCTAAAACACTATATAATTATTAAATAGACATATATAAGAATATATATTATTCTTTACTTACTTGGTATGTTACACTATAGGCTTCAATAGTTAAATAATAACCAAGAAAAATTCTGTTATCACTCTTAGAAGCCAACTTGTCAAGATTATCCTTTATTAAAGACTCTATAGGATTTGGTTTAGTAGAATTTTCATTATAAATTGAATTTAGTTCCACCATATATAAAAATTTAACCATTATAAAAATTTCATATAAATTCATTATATGCATATTTAGTTTCATTATTGAATATATATGCAGAAAAAGGAATTATACTATTCATGGAGATGGTTTGACATAAGTATGCAAGAACACTGTTTCCATTTTTCAAAATATAGAATAAAATATGGTTATATAACGATTTAATTATATATGATAATTTTAAAATCATATATATAATACATATTCCATAAATCTATCCTTATTCCCATTTATGGTAAAATTAAATGAGAAATGTATCGCATCGGTTCGTGGAGATGGTAGTCCACTGGTACACACAATCGATGTTTTAATTTTTCAAAAGACTGAAATTTATGAAGTTATATGTTATATTATTACTGAATATTTTTAATGGTTTCATAAATATGATATATATAGTTTATTTATATCTATATATCCATTATTATGAGAAGGTGGTTGAAAAAAATTCATCATTTCGTGATGTGGTACTTCGTGGTACACATGATCATCAGTTTTGTTTCACATTTGACGGAAGACGATACATATATAGTTTTTGAAATTAACAAAACAACATATCTGTATATTTGACATATTTATTTTATTATATCATCATCATTGAATAATATTTTAATGTGGTTAATGTTGAAATTGAAAATGCTCAGTAAACAACGATGGATCTTTTTCGATCTACCCCTTTAGGTTTGCACCCAAATCCTTCCTTGGAGGATTTCTTATTTATGATATGGAATCAAGGATATGGTAGGGAATAAAAGATGTGTTTTTTCATGGATTGCCTAAACCAAAATAATAATTATATTTTTATAGGTGAGGAGGGTGGATGTCTTTTTATAAGTGGGGGAGGAATTTTTTTTAAAATTTCCTAAAATAAAACAAAATAATAAATTAATTCCAAAATATGTTTTTAAATAAAAATATAAATGAATGGATTATATCTTATTTTATTAATATGGTCATCCATTATGACATATACAAGTTTAATTGTTAAAATTAATCTTATTTTTTGTTTCACCACTCAGTAAACCAATTTTATCAATAACCATGATTAATAATTTTTTTGTATTCATTAGGAAAAAGATAGATTATAATTATATACTAATATAAAATATTCTTATTAAAAATATGGAATTTTTATTACCAATTTCAATAATTATAAGTGGAATAATTTAATTTATAATTAATCCAACATACATAATAAAAAAACAATTTTCCTCTTAGTTTTCATTAGTATAATTTTTTTTCCGTAATTAAATGTGGGATTTATAAAAATTTCCAACATTTGATTCATATTTATATAATTTGAATAATTTTAGTTTTTAATTATATTAAAATAGTATGTACTTTTTTAAATTCTCTACAGGAAATGGTTGTTTTTAATTGATTTCAATATTTTCATTATTCATCGAAAAATTAAAATTTTTAGAAAAAGATCCAGAATTAAAAATAAAGCAAATTTCCCATATTTATTATATTAATGATGTTATTTTTTAAAATAATTTTTCTTAAATTGTAAAAAGTTAACGCTAAAATATGTTCACTAACTTGATGAATGAACTTTTAGAAAAATATAGTTTTATGTATAGATTTTTTTCTTATCCCTTTTATTTAAATAATATTAAATTAATGAAATTTTTTTATTGAATATATAATACATGAATTTCATTAAAATAACACTCAGTTATTAACATTTAATTTATTATAATATAAACACATTCTACACAAATAATCTTTTTTAGAAATAATTACTCTCACTCTCATCTTTATTATAATGAAATATTGCATTATGGTTTGTTAAAAATATAATTAGTGTTTAATTAATTCTATTTAAAAAATAAAAATTATCTAAAAAACATATTTTTTAAATTCTCATGATATTCTTGTTTTTGTTTTTCTAAATAGTTTTTGGAATAAAAATAATCATTTTAACAGTAAATTTTTCACTTCTAATTCAATAAAAAAATTTATTTTCTTATTTAAATAATATATTATCAATATTTAACATTATAATTCCACTATGATATTATATTAAGAAATTATTTAGGTAGGTTGTTCGATCCATTAAAACATGGACATACAATAATTAATAGATGATTATGATTATGGAAGTGGTTTATCATTGAATAGTGTACTTATTATAGAATTATTATGATATTATTTTGATTTGATTAAGGTTACGAATCATATAAAAATTGAGCTAATAAATAAAAAACTAGATGAAAAATGAGATATTAAATCAAAGAGGTGGTAGTATGCACTCAGCATGATTAAATGATTAATTTATTGTATAATAGTGAATATAATGGTAGATACTAAATTTTATTTTTAGAATCATTACTATGTAATATATATCATATTTTTCATTAATACCAGCATTAAAATAATTTTTGGGAGATTATGATGAAGCATAAGAGAAGTTTCATCCTAGAGGTGATAGTCAGCATAAAACTTGATTGATGTTAAAATATTTTCCTTAGTGAATGAAAATGAATAAATTTGGATAAATCCTATAATAAAATGGCTTCATTGTTTATTAATTGTTCTTATATAACTGTTTTATTCTTTTTAGGAATGTTTTGCGTGGAAGATTAAAAATAATATATTAATATGGGGGTAATAGTTTCATCGAGATCATGAGTATTCTCTTATAAATATCCTTTCAATTAGATGTCCATAGTTATCTACTAGTGACTATATTATTAAAGAATGGGTATTGGGTACTATTAGGAATAATATTAATGGATTTTGTTAATCAATTTGAATATAAAATTTCATCATTTATTTGTGGAAGGATCCCCTTTTGGTTGTTAAGTTATGGGATATTTAGGATGAACCCATTACATATTCAATAATGTAATGTTACTATTCATGGGTAAAAGGTTCAAAAATAATAAAAATTAAGGATATGTGAGTTTTTATCAATAAGAATCTCAAAATCTATTTGAATTTATTTTGGATCGAGTAAGATTCTACACAATTATATTTTCATGGAGTGGTTTCACCTGGCCAATTTATCTTTTTGTATAATTGGAATTGAATAACCCCTAAAAAATTGAATGTTCTCATAGTTCTACTACTGGTCTTGTTAAATATATTTAATTATTTTCATCAATTTGTATAAGTCTTCTATTGGGGAATACATCGTATATTTATTCTACCTCAATCATTTCTTCCCCAAATCCATTATCCATTGAGGTATCCATCCAAGGAATAATCATGAGATATGAAATCAAATATATATTCTTCATCTGAGAAGGTGAATATCATGTTAATGAAATTAGAAAATATATACTATGATTTATCATCTACTGAAGGATCCATTTGATAAGACGATTCAAATTATGTTGGGGATGGGGGTAGAAACAATATCGTAGTCTAGAATGGATTAAGAGTTGGTGAAAAATCCTCTTCATTCATCCAATATTTCTTTCATTGATTATGTATAACATTAGAGTATATTTCAGTATTCATAAAATTTAGTGATGCATTGAGAATTACGACCATAACTGTTTGATTTGGTTGTTTCCTAAGGATGACACTAGTTCGATTGACTATTTCTTGAGCCATTCAATCATCAAATATTTTCATGTCTTGCATGGAAATTCAACTAGAATCCTTATTCCCCATATTTGGTAGATGATACATATCCCACCTATTAATGTGGCCAAAATATTTTATATATAATCCAACAATTTATAGATAGTGTCCTTGAAAATGAAACAATCTTAGGTATAGTGAAACAACATCAGGTGGTATTGGAAATAATCATAATACTCCCTAAAGCTTTCCTCAAAAGTTATATTACTACTAGAATGATTTAATAGATTAGTTTACATGGATGTGATTATGTAACCTAGATTTTTTTTCAAACATAGTAATATTTGTTTCATTAGTTTTTATATTGCATGTAACATTTTTCATTTATTTCATCTAGAGTATGTTGATGCTACTAAAATTATCACTATATTGGAGGCACTAATAGTTACAGAGCTTCTCCATGTGCTAATTTAATTTTTTGTTCTTGTATAAGAATAAAATTTGTGGTTTTATCATTACCCAATCACTTTTTATGATGAGTACGTGTAGTATGAAAATTAGTGATAGTTTACTTAATGAAAAACTCTATATTATTTTCAATGAATACAAACTCCCAAAATCATCTCGGGTACTCTAGTGGGATTAACAATTTCTACAACTCATCAAAGTGATTCAATATAAATATTTCTATACCTTCTTCCTATGGGAGATTAATTTTCTTTGATTATGTTATACCCTTTCATCTAGAGGTGAAATATATATCTATTTCAATTCCATGACCCTTATAATTTAATATGTCAAAGATAATGTTCTTCATACGGTAAATCTAAGTTGAAATGATAATAGACGATATAGGTCATCCCAGCTAATAATAGTTCAGGATGGTTAATTGATATACCATGTAAATAACAGAACATCATTTTTTAAAATATTTTAGTTTCAAATCATAATATTGGTCAAGTGTCTCTATCATAGAGACACACTAGAACACAAAATGTTTGAAATGTTGTTCCAGATCACTAATGCCATTAATGGTTTGGAAAGGATAATTCTAATGTTGGGAGGAGGAGTGAAATAAAAAAACACGAGAAATGGTTTTCTCTTGGGTGGTACTAGTGAATTCAATCCATCTATGGTAACATTTGAGCGGTAAAAGATTCAATGGAGTTATGCAAATCAAGATGTAATCTTTTATTTGGTTAGATTTAAACATAGATAAAATAAAAATACTTATTTGGTCACCCAATTTACACCAACTATATAAATTTTGACTGAAATGAGAATATATTACATTCCAAAAATATGATAATATTTTATTACAATATATAAACTCTTGTCCATTCATATTTATCTAGATTAAATAAAAAAATTGTTTTTAACCTAGTGATATTTTTTTATTAAACCATTTTTCGATGAGATGGGTAACACCCTCCCATTGAATGGGATTCATGAGAGGAGATAAATTCTTATATTAAAAAAAGATGAAATCATTATTAATATTTTCCCATATTACATCAACATTGAATACTTTTAGATCCCCCATCTGACCATCAAACAACACCATATTCTCTTTATTTAGGAGAATTTCAACTTCTTTAGGTGGTGAGTGGGAAATATCCCTAAATTCACCATTGTATTTAGATAAATATTATGTGTTTTGGGAAGCTGAAAATTTTATGTTTCTATTTTTTGATAACATATCTAGTGTTTGGTAAAAATTCCTTCTAAATTTGTTTTAGTGATTATCATGTTTCAGAAAAATGTTTATTCATGACATGCCTTTTTTGTGTTTATTCATATGAACAATTTTTGATTGGAACTGATGACATAAACTAATATATATTATGAAATAATAATAAAATATTCATCTCCAAAAGAATAATATGGTATACCTTTATTCCATGTGATCTATATGTGATGAAAATTAAAATCCTTTTTGATATTCCCTCCCTTTATAGACCATATTACCTTTGGACCGCTATGTCATTCATTTGTTCCCATTTATAATTATACATATAGTGACTTATTAATGAATATATTGAGGGAATCCAAAAAATTCATAACATAGAGTTCCCCATTTTATAGGAGTGTGCCCCCTAAGAATAAGAATATTGTGGGTTCTAATTTTATAAGATTACCTCATATATGGGAAAATACTGACGTAGTTGGGGTAGGAGGAAGAGGAGTAAAAAATTATATATATTTAATTTATTAAGTTGAATTTATCAATATTCTCCACTGAATTTTGTCACAAGGGGTTTTATGACCTCTATAGTAGTGGTGGTAGCAATTCCCGCATCCCTATGATTGGATGATGTTTCTAGATGACTACCTTAGTAGCTGCGAACATAGTATTTCTTATTTGAAATTATATTCGAATAAGTATGCGAGAGGTGTGGTGTATATTAAAATATGATACACTTTCCACAGGGGGAATTCCTTTGATAAATGAACATTCCATTATCAATTGAGATACTCATACAAAAAATTTTGAATCTTATATTGGGATTATAATAATTTAATATTTCCATTATCCACAATAGTTTTTCACTGTATCTGAAGTAGGATTCAGTTGTAAAAAATAGTTGGATTATTAAAAATCCCATTTTGATACACCTCCTTTGCAATGATACTATATGCATCATTCTTTGTGGAACCATGTAAACTTATAAATTGTGTAAATTTCAATGATATATACACATAAAATCATAAATATGTAAATAATATGGGGAATTAGTGATTATATTCTAATGTATAATAACATTGTAGACACAATCATCTAACGAGTTTCAAAATTTCTTCTCTATTCATCATTTCAAAGATGTTGAGAATGGAGAGAGGTTATTTTTTTAAAGAGATTTAATATAACCATAATTTGATTGGAAAACTAGGGAAGTTTCTTGGATTTCAATTAATGGATAATTGACCATGAATTATATATTAATATATTAATTTATAGAATATCCCAGACATAAATATACTAAAAATACATGATATATAGAAATTTTATTGTGACATTAAATCCGATGATCATTTTAGGTTTTCTGATTTAAATAATTATTAACAAAATATTATTAATAAAGTCCATGTATTTCCCAACTAATGATATTATTTACACTATACAAGAAACTACATAATCCAAAATAAGACATTAGAATCTTCCATAAATTCTCTAAATATATTATTCATATATACAGATCATGTTTAGATGTTTTTTATATCTTTGGTACATTTAAAAAATACAATAATGAGATGAAACATATAGTAAGAGAGAATGTATATCATAACCTATAATATAATTTATATTGAATGAATAATATCAAAGGAAATAATTGACAATTAAACAATGTCATATAACTAATCATAAGTGAATGAAGATAAATCTATGTTTAACAATATAAATAAAAATATAAAAAATAATAACCAATTTCTTGGTAATGGAATTCATAATGTTATAATTTTTAATGCAATTTCCATGAAATTATAAATTGTATGGTTCTTGGGAATAGAAATCTTTTTTCAATCAATACAACATCCAAGAGATCTAAATAAATAAGAAATTAT
Organism: Viscum album; assembly: GCA_963277665.1. NCBI lineage: Eukaryota > Viridiplantae > Streptophyta > Magnoliopsida > Santalales > Viscaceae > Viscum > Viscum album. Next base: position 1,259,742,751 of record OY728128.1, read on the forward strand.
ATATTAAATACACATGCCCTGTTATCTCATGAAACCTATTGATGTGTTAAGGGGATATATAATCATAGGTTTCACAGATCACTAATTAATATAAATTAATTAAATATATGATTGAATTAATATTATTAAAAAATATAACCAACATTTCTTAGGAATCAATAAACATCCGTATTGAAATAACAAGTATACACATTATCAACATTTCCCCAATCAATAAATGAAAAAGCCTTTGGTCTAAGAATACATCATAATAAAACCATATCGAGTAATGGTATAAAATTAAGTCTATAGTTTTCCCAAACTAATTAATACAGAGGTATCTATCTGAATTTTGTTAAAAATGTAAGTAAATATAGTCTATTCTTAGGGGATCAGAATGTGAAGAAATATAATGAATATGCACAGTGAATGAAAAATCCAAAATTTATGCCATGTGTTTAATATCCCAAAATACAATATTATGAGAATTTTTTTTAAATTTACTCCATGAAACCTGTCTCTATATGAGGTATAATATTTAACATAACAAATAAAATGGAAGAAAAATGTTAAAAGTTCTTTTATAAAATATTTTTAACAATAATGTTAATAGAGAAAGTTATAATTATTGTTTAAAAGAAAATTTTTAATAGGTAAAACTGAATAAATTACATTAAAGATACTAAATTAAAATGAATCTTAATAATTGAGACATAAAAATAACATTAATAATATCCAATGGAATTGTGGGGTGGAATATAAAACATACAGTCCGAAAAGGAAATACATTTTTAATATTTTAAAAAATTATTATTTGAAAACTGAATCATAAAATGGCCAAGATATATTCTATTTAAAAATGGATATATCAAAATATGAATACCACATAAAATAATACATTACTTTGTTTCCAAAAAATAAGGATAACATTATTTGGAAAGGAAAATAGGGACATATAAGAGAAAAATCTATTAGAGAGGATAATATTTATGATTAACAGAGATAATATTTTTTAATTAAATAATGAACATCAATGAAGATGTACTGATTCAAAATATTCTTTAAATAGTGGTAAAATAAATAATTATTTATATTAAAAATAAATAATATAAATTTAGGAGACTTAGAATAATGAAGTTCATGTATAATAATTATAACTCAATGAAGTTATAGAGTGTTAACAAAAACCCATATAGATTGGGTAACACTAGAATCAAAATACAATTAAATAATGTAAAATGATTTTGATTATTATATATAATGAATTATATGAGATATTTAATAAATTAGTTTCATGGGTAGTTTATTAAAACTTCCAATAAAATAAAACAGGGTTCAAAGAAAATAACTTGTTTGAAGGAGTTATAATTGAGACCAAGAACCCATTATCCTTATTTAACAATTTTTTGAAACCTCATTATCCCACTTTATAAAAATACACTCTCTTAATTAAAAATTTAATAATATTTTTCTTACTTATACACATTTATACACTTCAATTAAAATCATTTAATAAATATATTTTAGGTAGATATATTTTATTTTCATCAATAGATGTTATTAGATTTTATTGTTTTTAGTACATGTTTCAAAATTGGGATTTTGATTTGTTTTTATAGATTTAGTTTTCACTATTTAAATTATATTTTAGGTACCATTATAGGTGTTTTATAGTGATTTTTAATGTTCTAATTGAAATTTATAGGAACGTTATTTAATTTTCACAATGATGAAGTTGTTGTAGATATTATTTTTTTAATTTTAATGAATAGGGGTTGGTATCTTAATAAAAAGTTAGATATTAAAACTATTATTAAATAATAAATAATTATATACTTATTATTTTCTAGTCTCACCAATATTTATGATTTCATAGTAATCATTGATCAAAACTTATTGCAGTTTTCAAGTTGGTTGTTAAACTAATCCAAACATGGATAAGATATAATATATGAGTGACAACTATTATAGAATTAATTATTTTAGAATAATATCCTAATTATATTAAAAAAAATATTTTATATATGTTTTAAGGTGTGGAATCATATTTTAATATATTATGATAATGAATAAATAACAGTATGAAGAGAACAGTAGGTAATTTTCATATAGGTGGTTGTTCGCACCTATACAATGGGGAAACATATATTTTATCTATATCATGATAAATATATGGAATTGTTAAAAAATTAATATTCATAATAATTCTATAAATATCATATAAATCTACGAAATATATGTATATAATCTTACATTTATGGTGGTAGTGAAAACTCATGCACAACATTCATTGAGGTTGTCCTTCACACCTACACATGATGTTATCTTTGTTTTTCATTGAATATGGATGAAGGTTGAAAATGGAAATTCCACGAGTATACAAAAATTCACTGATGATAAAAATAAATATTTTATAACGCATTCATAGATATAATATGTTTTAAGGTTAGAAGAATAAACTAATAATGAGATATAGATTGATAAAATTTTCTATCCCTTTAGATGTTCTGTATTGGGTAACACCTAAAATTTCATTAGAATTTCCTTTTGGTAAGGGAAAGGATTGTATGACATTGTAAAATATTTTTGAAGATACTAGGTAAATGTTTTAAATATACTAATTCTACAGATTATCTAGAGAAATTGTGTGGAGGTGAGATGCTTTTATAGGTGAAGGGAATGACTTTTTAATAAAAATAAAATTTTATAATTGTAACAATTATCATTCTTACTTACCCAGAAATTCTAATCAAACATGGATTTAATATATTATTCATATAAAAAAATTCCAAAAAATATTTATTTCATTATATGTAATAAGGAAAATATTAATTTTGGGAAATATTTTTTTATAAATATATTCATTATTTTTTAAGGTATCGTAACTGAATTTCATTTGTAAATTAGTATTAAAGGTATATTTTTGTTTTATTTTTAAATAAATTTCTTCATTTGGTTACCCATATTCATACTTTGTAATTAAATGGATACATTATGAGAGTTATAAAATGTTTTTTTGTTTATTTTTATATGGTGTTTCATGTTAATCAAGATATCAAAGACATTAAGTTTCATTGAAAAATATAATTTAAAATAACTGGGTTTTACATTCTACCCCAATAAATAAATTTCATATTGAAATTATTTGTTATCACTTACTAATAACATAAATAAAGGAACCAAAAGTAAAATTTATATTACGACATCAACCTCACTATATTACGTATGAATGTTAAATCCATTTTAACATATTAAAAAACATATCTCTTAATATTAATTTTTTATTAAGATATATATGAAATATTATTTCATAGATGGTTTATAAGGAATAATGGTTTATGGAGACAAGATATTCGAAACATTATTCTTAGGATATGAATTCTGACCAATTAATATAACCAATGTGGTTATAAAAATATCCAATAAAATCAGATTAATTGAAATTTTTAATCTAAAAACTATATTATAGGATGTATTATTCTATGAGTACATCATTTCCAACTATGGTTATTTCATTACAAATATGTCAATATAGGTTTATTTAATAAATCTCTTTGTTTATCATAGGTTATCTATTCTCATCTTCTTATTAGGTTCTCTAATGTAAATATATTAAAACCAATCACAATTTAACATAAATATAATTTGAATTTGAAAAAAAACCAATGTGCCTATCTATAAATGCGTGAAATCTTAGGAATAATCATTATGTACTATTTAATGATTGAGTTTTTATTCAACCATATTTTTTCCGAGTTTTTCCCCATGTGAAATAATTTCTAAAACCACATCCACGAGCTAGTATCTAGATAGGGATGTAGTTTTTTAGAGACCACACACTCTATGGTTTTCTAATATTTATTATATTTTCAATTATATATACTTATACAGGGTAGTTTCTCTAATGTTAACTTATCACAATACCTATACAACAAAAAGAATTAAATGTTAACTCATCAGTTTTTTACCCCACAAAAATGTTATCTAACCTTGAGATTATGATCAAATTTAACATATCAAAACATTATGATATTAATAACTCTTAATAAATCCCACAAAAAAACAACATAATCACCAAACATATCTAAAACTATCTCTAAAATAATTATGATACCCCAAACATAAATCTCCCATATACATTTGATTCATAGAAAATATTGAATTATATACAATCCCACTACCAATTATGATTCATTCACTAAAGATTTAAAACATAAAATTAGCAAATAAATCACTTGTATTTCTATTCTAGTGGACATGTTTTCAATATATACAAAATTATATAATTCATAATAATTCTTCCACATCTCCTATTAATTTTCCAAACATGTTATTATACTAGGTATTTAATGTGTCATACGTTTCTTCAAAACCTGGGTTAATAGAAACATAAAGTAGTTATGTTAAATTATATATAGGGAAAGAATATAACAGAATATGTAATGGAATTAACAAGTCATAAAATATTTAGAAATAAATAAATAAATAGAAAATAATAACATATAACTGATCTATTGATATTAAAAAAATCCATGGTTAAAAATATAAATAAACACATTTAAAATAATACGGATTTCAATGAAATATAATGCATATTTCTAAACTTCTCTGGACATACCTAATATATTTAAAACATCAACTCATTTTTCTAATAAATTTAATTTATATCAAGATTGAACCAAAGAACTCAAAATAAATGTGAATTCCGACGCTAAATAACCAATCTATTTTTTTCATGGGTCCTACCAATGCATCGAGGTTTCATAAAATTTTTAACCCCGCCCATCACTAATTAATTCCAATGAATTAAAAATAAGAAGGAATGAGTAAGATTTATAACAGATAACTAACATTGTATTGTAATTAGTGAAAATATATATTTAAATAAAATGAATATAGATTTAAAATATTTCCCCAAATTAAAAAATATAATAGATTCCTATATAAGCATTACTCAAAAAATGTTATATGGTGTAATAATATTTTATTAATTAAAACATTTTAAAAAATTTACCATTGCACGGGTATCTTGGGAAAAATCATTCATTTTTTTTAGAAAAAATAGGTTATTCATAATGGAATGATATTAAAATTTAAAAATTTATATATATAGTGGATGAAAAATGTATTAAAGTATTTATATGAGACTCATACCATAAAAGAAAATATTTTGAGAACATTAAAAAGTTAATATATAACACATAACAAAAAATTGTTAAACAATTAATGTATAGATAAAATTATTTATGAAATGTCAAAATTTATTTTATAGAATATGTTTTACAATGTTCTAGAATATATAAGTCATCAGACAATGTAAAATGTCATTTTCAAATAGATAACATGAAAAACCATCATTTAAAAATATACTATAAATGGAATCCTAATTAGATAAACTTGAATATGTATTAAACTGTTTCTATCTAAATGAGGCCTTGAAGATAATAAATATGATCATGAATGTAATTTTTTTTCATATAGATAGGAACACATTTTATATATATTATTACATCATTTTTAATCAAAAATATAGAAGAGAAATTCCTAAGATCATTAGGCTCGTTTTATTTGTGTGACTAGGATCAAAATACATCTATGAAAAATAAAACATGGAATCAATAATTTTTTTTCATTATTCAGTTCCTAATACTAATTTATCTCCTAAAACTACACATGACAACCTTTGAAAAAAAAACATAAATCGGAGAGTTATAATCATAGTAAGGGAATAAACAAGATAAGGAAACATTATGCATGATCCAATGAAATAACATGATTTCATAAAATATAAGGCTCATGGTTAATTATATGGAATCGAAATATAAAGAACATTATATCATAAGATAGTGGAATCAATGGAAATTTGGTTTAAATATATTACTAGATAAAAAAGACATTAGGCTAACTACATAGAAATTATCACTTGGTGGAAAATTTCCATGATTGGATTTAGGATTATTCCCTTGTCCCATATATGATGTCTCAAAAGAGAATTGAATTATACAATTTGTTGGAGTTCTATCTAGGCACACCCATCATAATATTTTCATCATACATGTCTTCCATATAAAGAAAATTAATTATAATGCATAATATAATAATTTCTCATATATCGAAAATGGGTTGCATGACCTTTCTTTGTATAATAATAAATTGAAATTTCACAATGATGGTATTTGAGAAATGATAATTGGGAATGTAATAACCAAAAAATTTTATATAATGTATGATATGAAAATATCTGAGAGAGATATATATAATTTTTAACCATTACAAACAATTAAGGGTTGTTTTCAGTAAATAATATAATAAAATTCAAAAAATAATACAAAACCTTATTGAAAAAATAGCAATTAAACATTTGAAATAATTATTTATTTTTAAAAAAAAACATGGATATAATATTAACTTAATATATAATTTTTACTTATAATGGTTTATTCCTGAAAAATAATTTTTATAATGATGGACAATAACGTACATGTTGTACACAATGAAACATAGATTCCATTCACATTTTCAATAAAATCAAAATGAATTTTTCAGAAATGTTGTGAAGATGGATTTTAATTTTGATAATAAATTTATAGAATAGTAAAAATTAATTTAAATAGTCATATAAGAATATTAAAATCAATTTTTGAAAAAACTATTATGAAAATGGGAACGTAAAGGATATTATTTTTTGACCGAAGAGAGAAATAATGTTAATTTAAAAAAACATTTTTCACCCATTTCAAGTACTAATGAGAGGAAAATGCAACTATTACATGATAAGTTCATAAATAATTTGATTTAATGAATATAAATTTGTTTTATTGGTAAATGGTGAAATAATTTCCATCAATTGAAATTCAAGCCTAAATAATCTTGATTAAAATGGTATTGTGAAATAAACCCTCATAACATTGGTAGTTTTGAATCCCTACAATCCTAAAAAAAGGAAATTAATTGTAAATTAAATTAACTTAAATTTTTATAGATTATATATATATATATATTTAATTGGTAATTATATTAAATATATAAAAATAATAATTTTCCAAAATAAATGTGTGTCTCAATGAAGGATGTTTGTAGACGAAACCCTTACATGGTTTGTTTCATTGAAGTAAGAGTTTATCAATGAAGTGATTATGTGTAATAAATGTAAATAAAAAAATAAAATTTTAATGGAATTACAATGAATTAAAATTCTATTTAACACAAAAAAAATTCTTAATATAATCAATGATGTTGATGTATAACCCAATGATTGGAAAATGAGTTAAGATACCCATTACCTCGAGCCCGAATGGTCGTGTGTATTCTTTATCTTAATGAATACTAAACTTATGTAAATTATTTTCATTATTCAGAAAATTATAAATATTATTACTCATTTTATATTATTTTTTACATCATCATATTAAATTAATTAACCATTAATTCCATATTAGATGTTTTAATAATAAATGAATCCTTTTTCCAAAATCACACAAGTATGTTGACTAAAGTAAATATATTATTATTTAATAATCAACCAACTTTTAATAGTGATAATTATTAATTTTAAAGAAAATTTATACTTAAAAACCAATAATGGAATATGGTTTTGAAAAATAAAATACATTACAATCATGGTGATGGTACGCCGTACCTACAAATGAGTAATGTTACAATTTTTTAATGATAATAATGAAAAGGAGGTAAGTATTATTTTATATTTTAATGATGATAAATAAATAATTTATATAAGTTTATTTATTTAAATACCATTTCATATACCATGCATGTACTTTTTTTATAATATAATTAATTAATTGAATCACATAGCTTCGCTAGGTGGTAGTACACCATACATGAAATGATGTTATCATTTTAAAAGGATGGTAAAGTAATAAAGTGTTTGATATTTTACACATAGAAATTTGTTTAATATTATATTATTATAATAAATCAATATTTAATTAATCCTAATTACCTTCCATTTAAATTTTAGTTGAAAATGAATTAAATTGTTTTGTTATGTGGTATTTTGTCATACAGATGATAGTTGTAAACTTATTTCCTAAGGAATGGGATTTTAGAAGGAGAATGTGATACTATAATTATATAGTTTTATTTACATTAAAATAATTATATACAAAATTATATTAATCATTATTTTTAACTGTTATAAGCAGTGCTAGTAAATAATTACGTGGGTTCATGAGGTGGTTGTCTTCCGTACAAAACATTGACAAATTAGTTAACCATTTGTAGAGGGAGGACATAATTTTAGTTCATAACATTAACATAAAACCATATATTAATATTTAATATAATAATTTTATTATATAAACATTGTTTAATTAGATTTTATTTTGGTGGAAGAATAAATAATGTAAAGTTATCAGATAAGTACATTACATTTTCTTCTCAAACATTCATTAGGTTTGTACCAAAAGACTTCTGAGGATGGACTTCTGATCAAACCATGGATTGTTATTTGAGTCTATGGATTTAAATATCTAATTTTCCAAAGAATTGACTCAACTGATTTGTTCTGGAAGTGTGCAATGAATAAGAGAGGTGGTGGACATTGATAAATGTATTATAAGGCAAACATGGAATATTTGAATAAAAATAGAATTAATCCAACATTTTTAACATAAAAAATCTAAAAATAACCAATTTTAGAAAATTATATGATATATTGTAGAAATATGGCCATAAAATAGAATTTTAATTATTTATTGGTCATAATTAACCCATATATGATTAGCTTAACGCCCCATAAATCTTTTTTTACCTTAGTCATGGAAAATAATTTTTACTATTTTAACTATTCCTTATTGTAAAAAAAATATTTTAAATTTTTAGGTAATATAAAATATTTTGCTTCAAAATATGGAATCTATTTTTATATATGCACCACAAAAATTTAGCATAATTTAATATAAAACGTAACATATAGACGTATCCCAAAAATAGGTATTCCTAAAATGACTTTCTGAAGAAAATGACTATTTCATATTGACATAATGAAATGTAATCATAATTATGTGAATTTAAAATAATATTTATAGATATATAATCAAAAAAAAGTATTTAAATTATTCATCATTAGGAGTTATTTTAATTATATGAAATGGGAAACCATTAGGCATTTTGAAATATGATTTATAAAAAAGTAGTTTCAATCCTTAAAATAATCATACAATAATATATAGTTTAAAGATGGCTTAACTACTAATAGTTGGCTGAAATATAAATATAATAATAATTTTAATATGAAAATAATATTCCTATTTTTAAATTACATATTTCATAAAAATAAATGACAATTTTATCAAAAATATGTATTTTTCATTAGGCTATAAAAAATGATATTCTTGAAAAATATAGAAATTTCACCCAAGTTATTATTGAATTTTTTATTTAAAAAATAATGTTCAAATTAAGAAATAAGATTTCTAAAATTTTGAATAATTAATTATATTATGATTTCATTAAAGGAAATAAAAAATAATTTTTTGATGAAATCATATTTTTGATGAATAAAATGAAATTACTTCAAATTTTGTGACATATAAAGTAGAATTTATAAATAATTCATATTAGATAATGAATTTATATATTTCATAAAGTAGTTAATGCAATAAATACGTGTAAATTTGATGGAAATGTTAAAACATTCATATTTAAAAAAAATCATAATATCTTGTGAAAATGTTAATATCAGTGTTTTGTGTTGAATACACTATCAAACATAGTGTCATTTTGATATATTGGGGTGTTACATTAAATACTGTATTTTTTTAAAACCCACATCAGAAAAAGGGTGAAAATACCCTTTAAAAATGAATAAAGTGAAATATGAAGACTATATTAAATTAATCATAATTGGGTTTCCAAATCAGATAGAGAACATTGGTTGGAAGGATAAATATAGACATATAAAGGAGTGATCTATTTGAGATGATGTGAATTAATATAAACATAGATACCATTCTTAGAAGAAATAAAACACACTTTTTTTCTATATTTCTGTGTGATTTTCAAAAAAGAAAAATCTTTAATTACATTTGTTAAAAAAAATAAAGAATTGTAGCAATCTTAGAAGACTGATACCCAAGGAGAACCATCATAACTCAAATAATGAAAATTGGATTAACATAAACCCTAATGGCTAGGTTAACACTTGATTCTATAGCTAATTAATGAAATGATTTTTATGAATTTTATATCCCATAAATCACATGATGGATATAGATAAAATAAATTCATGGTATGTATATAAAAATCAATATAAAAGGAAACATGGGGTAAAAAATATTAATTATCTCAAAGAGTTAAAATTGAGACTATGAAACACATACCTTTGTTTCCAACATCCTTAAACATGCATTTATCTCTTGTATAAAAAACAATATCATTCACATATTTAAGAAGCTTATTGATTGGAATATCAAATTATAAAATTTATGAATCATTAATTATTTCATATGTACAAGTTTATATATTTAATTTTCATCATCAATTGTTGTTAGCTTTGAATGTTTTTTAGTACAAGTTTCATTATAACGATGTCTATTATTATTTATTTATTCAAATATAATTATTTATAGATCATAAAAAGTATTGTAATATATTATTTATTTTGATTTATAATGTTCTAATTTAAATAAATAAGTAATTAAGTTATGATTCATGACGACGAAGTTAGTTATGATCTTTTCTCTGTAATTTTTACAAACAAGTAGTGGTATCTAGAGAACAAGTTATATTTTACTATTAACATTCCAGAACTAATATAATTAGTATTATTTAATTTTTATATTCCAATATTACTAGGCATTATGTTTCCACAGTCATACATGATAAAAATTTAATTAATTAATCATGTAGAAGTTCAAAATAAACAAAATAAGAAAAAACAATAATCTATGTGGGAGTATGGTTAAAGAAGTTGTTTATTAAATAATATCATTATAAAAAATTAGTAATTTAATAATTTATAGGTATTAATTAATATAATAATGTTTTTTTATAATACTAGATGTAAAGATAAATATGTCACTTTCATTGTGTTTGTAGTCCACAAGTACTTAGAAGCAACATATTCATCTTCCATAGTCTCACAGGAAGATATGGAGTGGTTTTCAAATTAATAATATTAATTACGTTATGAATATTATATAAAACAAATAAATTTTAATTTATATTGATTTATTTATGGTAGTTAAGTAAAATAATGTATTCAATTCATGGTGGTGGTTGTTTGCAGATATGCTGAAAAATCTTTAAATTTCACGACTGTTATTGGGAGAATATAGAAATTGGATATTTAATTAGTATTATAAATTATTCATATTCATAAAATAGATGTTAACCAAAATTAATCAATTATTTTTTGATTTTGTAGAAACTGAAAAGAATAAAGAGATATCATTTGATAACATTACCTCTCAATTAGGATGTTCTTCCTTGGCTGACACCTTATTGGTCTATAGCATGGTATTTTGAGAAGAAATATAATTTTAGGAATGGAAAAATCATTTTATAGATACAAGGGTTTTTTTTGTTGATATTATTATTTATAATTAATGAATAATTATGGTGGATATGAATTCATTTTATATGTTTAGGGAATGTAATTTGTTTTAAAAGATCTTATTAGAGTATAAAATGTTATGGGTAAAATGAATTATTAATATCAAAAATATATTTGATCAGAAATATATTTATATTTATTAAATAATGTTCTTGTGGACACATAAAATCACATGTTACCAAATAATTATGGGATCACATAAACTATTTGAGGTGAATTTGGGTTGAAATAGGCTAAAAATCAATCTTAACGGGGTGTATTAGAAATGTTGAATCCTTTGCAAAAAATGTAGGAATTGTGAAGGATTTTGATGTGAAAATAAATATTATCTCATGAACAATGTAATATTTCAACTACTAATATTTTTCTAACTTTACAATTCCTATAATTACCCACACCATCATCCATTTAAGTGGGCCATGTCCTTTAGACCTATAATGGAAGCTATAAAGTTTTGAAATGTCACCCTTCATTATCTAAATAGAATAGGAATACTACATGTATACATAAATCATGAAAAATATCCCATGATCTACTTATCACCTTATTCCATGGTGGAGACGAAAATTTTGAAGGGTCATACCCTTCATAATATAAGAGAATTATTTCTAACCAATATAGTAATGAAATTCCTTCATATTTTAGAAAAATATCTCAATGACACCTATGTAACTACCCATAGGTTCTATGCCCAAATGTTGTGAAGGTTGTTGAATTAGATATCCATCCTTTGTGAAAGCCATATCCTTCATGAAACTCACCCAAAGAACCTTACACGATGCATCCTTTCATAAAACAAACCGTCACAAAAGTTGAGTTCCCATAGGTCATGGTCATATTTATGATGTGTTTACTCATGCCTCAATCCTCATCAGGGATGATATCATCATCCCTCATTCCAAGACCCACTGATCCAATCATGGGATGGATATCCTCAAAGCCTATTTTTTCAAATCATTGGAACCCTAACATCAGGAACCCCTTATGTAACCCCACAATGGAACTATTTACACCTTATTCCATCCAAAAGAACCTAGGTAGTATACACATAATAAATAATGGTGTAGTCATATTAGAAATGTATTTATTTTACATATGTGGAGTTCTAGTCCCATATCCATTTATCCAAACTATAAATGGACTCTCTAGGTGTAATATGTATTTAAATTTGATATGTAAGATAATAAAATACATAGAAACCAAGACTTAGTCAAATAAAATTTAACTAATTAACAATGTACTAAGCATATGACATTTATATATAGCCTTATTGTGTGTGATAAACATAGTATTCCTTATATATGAATCACATGGGTGATATCCAACAATTCAAGAAACTTACACATGTATGCCCCACACTATACTCTACTTTTACTCTTTATGTGACACATGTGTCCTGATTGAAACAAGTTACACTGAATGGAATCTTCTTAATACACGATCTAAACAAACTTATATTAATTTCATGAGTTTTTATTCTTTTTTCTTAGTAATGTATGTAGAACACCTCCCAATTGTTGAATTGTAACACCCAAACACCATCATTATTATTTTTACAGCTGGGAGGTGACAACTCCAAAGCATGATCATTTCCCCCTAAAATAAACTCAACGTCAATTTGAAAACTCAAGGACCCAATGGGACATCAGTTTCTACAAGTGGTGTAACCCATAGACTGCCTAATACATGACAATTACATGTTAGAAATAATCCCACAAGACCTAAATCATGTGATAGTGACCCCATAAGACCTTAAACCATTGAAAATGACCACAAAAGACTATAAAACTAAGAAAGTGACCCCGAATGACCATAAACCCATGATAACATCCCCAAAAGACCATAAAAATAAAATTATGTCCCCATAATTTTTTCAATATAAGACTACATATGCACAAGAATCAAAATGCATTCCCCCATTTGGTGCATGATAATCACTACTATATGTGATGACCATGATATGACTAAGGTAATGAGCCTCATATTGCTTACTACCCTGGAATAAGATTCACCATAACTGAAACAAGATGACTTGGGTTCTAAAACTATGATTCCTTACACAAATTATGCCTTCAATTTTAAAGAATTATGTATTTTATAGACTCCTAATATTCCCATAATCCATTGATGTCCAAAAATTTCAAATTCCATCATCATTTGAGGCCCCAGGTAGGTTCCCTATTGAAAATGATGTAGGTTAATTAATTTGTGTCCTCCACTAGAAGGAGTCTCTAAAGAGATTCAAAAATGTGAATCGAATCTTGGATATAGACCCAGACTAGTAAATATGTCCAACGTGTAATCCATTGAAATATAAACTGATGTGCCGCCACCTATCTCAATTCAAGGTGCCATCATAATCACCCATGACAGAAGAGGATTCCCTCTTTTGAGAATTAGGAATGTGTGGTGAATTAGACACCATAGAAGTGGTGCTATAATTCTAATGAAAAAAATAGTCTAGGATAGTCCAATTAAAGAGCATCATGACCCAAATGCACACCTCGATGGATAGTGTTAGAAAAGAGTTATCGAACCAGACTTTAAATCCTTATCCTTGTAATATAACGAGACGATTATTATTGGATTTCACCTATATTGGAAATCACTAGTCTGAAACCTAGGAAATTCTAACTCCCCGTGAAAAATGATTAATATGATATGAGACTATTATCTTATAGTCAGGGAACAATTTAGTATGATATGTGCATTGAGTTTGATGCATCGTCAACATGGATTATTCCTCAAAATTATAAATCTTTTATAGAGTTGGTATCATTGGGAAATATCTTCATTATCACAATAATGAAAATTTTCCTTATCTAAAAACATGACCGAAGATGTAGAAATTTTATAGCGATTCACTACCCACATTCAAGGTGGTTGGACAACAAATGGTGTGGATTCCCGCACAACTACACTAATACCACAATGACTACCACTCCCACTAATACTGAACACACTTACCTAATATCTCCCTCACATGTCATTTTGAAAATAGTCAACAACAACTTGGTTCATTAGTAGAAACACTAAGGGTTTATCCCAGATAGGGACATGGTATAATAGGACACATAAGTATTTGCTTCATGCTGGAACCACCACCTCGAAGGGTCATATTTTGGAAACCACCCCAGTCACTATGATAATTTATTTTACGAGCGACTAACCATAATGATATAATCGGTCTCTCCCCTATATAAATTATGATAGGATATTCATGTTAGGTCCAGCATGAACACTACCTTGAAGTTTCCTAGGAGATCTCTCACCCAAGAAGACCAACAACATCAAATAATTCAATAGGATTTTGATATGGTCGGCCATATACATAATATATTGATCCTAGTCTAGAATATCACCGGTTGACATATGGGGAATTCCACAGACCCTACCTGGCATGAGTACTCTCTATCAGCTCCAATGTCCCTTGACATTTTCAGCTCGTGTCATCTATATATTGCATCCATGACATGGGGAACCTTATTTTCCCTATTAGGATTGTGACCCCGCTTCCCACTAGGAAGGTTGGGATGACTGTCACTAGAATGTCTTCCATTGAAACCCATAATGGGATATCAAATGATAATGAATTCCATAATTAATTTCTTAACGAAAACACTATCAATAACCATGAAGTCCCTCCCCATGCAGAATAACTTTAATTCCCTAAAGTCATGTCCTAAAAAAGGAAGTAAAACCCACCATTTGGGAAATAATTTTTTCTCCATTTAGGGTACACATGAGAGAATCCATCCAAACTTGAGGTGCTCATTCCTAGATAGATTCCATGCTTACTGAAGAAGGAAATAGGGAATTATCACATCAAAATTATCCTCTTAGATTCTATAAAAATAGATGACTAGATTGATACACCTCTGTAATCACCACCATATGGAGGAAAAAATTTCCACAAATTTAGGTTAACCATCCCCATGGACATGGTCTTTAACTTTATGAGATACTTTGGAATGGACGATATTTTGAAGGATTTCCAAAAATTCTTCCAATATCACGATTTTCAACTGTCCCTACTGCTATCATCTTCCATCCTCTCTACCACCACTTTATAAGTTTGATATATGCAAATGTATGGATTGGAAACCACCAATGATGGTAAGAATGCTATAAATACCGATAGGGATATTGTCCATCAATATCATTATGATATCATATATATCGTCTTCTATATGTATTTGGTCATGAAGATAGTCCTACCTCAAAAAGACACTCCATTGCTTATAGGACATTTATCCTTTGTAGATTCTCACCTATCAGAATGTTAGAAACATAGAATTTCTGAATCACTACCAACCCTGTTCTATTAGACAACACAAATTGGATCATTTGATGATAAAGAACTAGACTCCCTTAGATAATGAGTTGGAGTATGACATGGGAGATATTTTTCCACCAAACCACTATTAGTTGGATTATGTCTAGGTTTATTAAAAAATTTGTCCATTCTTGATTCTATCACTAGGGTCCATGAATCTTTCGTCCACCAGAATATTTGGAAAATACTCAACTCCTTCATGCAATACCATATAGCCTACAAAATATTTGGTAATCGTCTTAGGTAAACCGATTAGTGGGGATTAATGGTTGAAATTTGCATACTCTTCGTATCTACACACCCAAAATCATATGGTTATCAACAAATATTTATATTAAATTGTGATATATGACTCAATGTTCTTCTACCGGTCAATAATGTGTCATCTAAACCTGTTCATATCAAAGGATGGAGGATGTAAATTATCTCCACTTTCATCCTATTCAGTTAAATTAATGGGATCATCAGAAAGTCACATTTAATCATTAGAAAATAAATACTTTAGGACTTGGAATTCCCCCAATATAGGTAAGAACAAATTACCATTGATATCATCATGAGGGAAAAGGGATCGATGAATACATCATCCCTTCAGAGTCCATTCAAAAAATTATAGCATTCACTAGAAAAACTACTATGCTATAGTATGTAAACGTATACAAGAGGCTCACCACCAAGCACATTTCTGAGAAACACTCAGAGAATGAAAATGGAAAAGGTTACGTCATCCATCCTTTTGATAAGAATCATTTCCTCCATGTCTACGAACCCTGTTATGAGGTGAATAACACAATGCACCCAATATGGATAGAGGATACAAGACTTGGAAAATGATCGAGATATGATCCAACCACCCCAGCATAGTATCGTGAAATAGAAACCATGTACTGTGACATCTTTTCCTCTTGTTCTAGAAGGCTAGTCCTAGAATTGTAGATTAACCGCCCATACTAGGATGACATGATAACTTCTCTCATTTTCCAAGTTAAGGGTTTGAAGAGGCAACATGTTGAAATCCCGCATGATGGAAAACTATTTCTGGAATTGGAATATAATGTTCTCCCACCCCTAGATATTTGTAAAATGCGATTCGCCATATTTATTATGACTAGAGTTTAGATGTAGCATATATAAGAATTTTCATCACTGTGTGGCCTAATACTATAAACTCTAGATAATGAAGAAGGATACAAAATTCCATGCATCATAAAAAAACTGGATGGAATTTATTTCAATTAGTACAACCAACTATAAATGTGATCCATTATTGGATAAGAAGATCTCTTCAAACAATTCATTTACAATTTTAGATCCACCATGAACAATGCTTGCATCACTGACCTCTAAATGTTAAAACATTGGGATGATGATCCATATTTTCGGCTTCATTATTAAATGTAATGGACTCATATACTTCTTAATGTTTATATTTATCAATAAAATATATTGGGAATGTTTATTGAAAATGTAATAGATGAGGTGGCCCCTTCAATAATTTCCTTGTGTTATTAGGGAGGATTTCAAAAAAAACTATTAAAGTGCTCAGTTACTAGAAAAATACTTATAGTGGACCAACAATAGGTCATTCATATTCCATTTTTTGACACCAATGTGAAATCCTAGGAATGTAAAAAGAAGAACTATTTAATAGAATTAGCATCCAAAACTGATCTTCCTTTAGGATCCTTTTTATGAAACTTCTATCCAATAACTACCTCACCATGATAATGATTCCCAAGCCCCCATCAAGAAAAATATACCAAGGTTAACCTCAATTAATTATTATTAAGGTATACATATTTAAGGATTCCCAGGTCCCACAATTATTTTTCTGTACCCAAGAGTAGGAAATTTAATATTTTCTAGAAGACGGAGGCCATAAGAGGCCAACTTGAAAATTGTGCATACTAATTACTATGTAATAGGGTACTCAATTTTACCATAATAGTGGGTTTTATATTCAAATATTGGATCCTTGATTAGATGGACCACATCCTGGTTGAGATGGGTGATGAACCAACACATGTGGCACATGTATCTACTATCCTCGATATTGATGATGAGGACAGAAGTTAATGAATGTAGGTCTCCGAATGGGTTAATCATAAGTAAAAAGATTGGATTTTTTATAATATAGTATCTCATTCCCAATAAATTATCTATTCCCAATCCATAAAAAATTTCCCATGATATCCTCTATCCACCACATTATCTTTCTAGCCTTCAAGATATTAATAGAATATGCACTAATGATGCAAGGGTAACCATATCCACCTATAATCTTGAATCCATCCCAAACTCTCGTTGACTTAATTCATTCCAAAATGGAAGGAACACCAAGGATCAGTTCTATCCTTTAATATTCCAACAACAAGGAGAAAGAATATTATTTATTTATTTTTATCATTATTATGGATCATTACATAGAGTTCGATAATAAGGTACACCATGAATCCCCTTCAAGTACATCTCGATGATGTCAATGAGGAATATGCATGAACCTTGTTACTCGTAAAATACTCAAATAAATCCTTTTAATAATATTTTACATTCCACTAAGACTGGGAATGAATTATAATTTAACAATGAGTAGGTGCATCCCTCATAGTCCGCATTATCGAGTACACCTTCACATTTGACTATATTAGTTGATAATAATTAACAGCCACAATATAATTTCTCTCAAACATTTTTGGGTAAAAAAGGATCCCAACCATATAGATGTCATCATAATCCACCTAGTAAACAATGGAATGTTTCCATCACAAATGAAACCCCAATGCATCTGCCTATGGTTGCCAATATGATACATCTTTAAGAGAGACCCTTTATAGGTATAAACATACTCAATTCCGAAAGGTATGACATGATGAAGAGACTCATCATCATACTAATGAGGTTTTATATCCTTTAAATTATATACCTATATAAGGATATGTGTGAGGACCTAATAGATGCGCTGAAGATCCTTATCAATCATGAGAATTAAATTGTTTCCATTGAGTCATATCTCGAAGAGGTAACTAAAATAAGTGTTATACCATGGTATCATTTCATTTTCTGAAGATGATCAGGGTTACACATTATACAAGCACATACATCTATTATATTTCCTAAAACAGCTCAATGACACATATATTTATAATTCCCATATTGATATGGGCTCTAGGATCATCCTAATCCCATCCTGAACAGTCCACATGTTGTGGATCATAGAAGGAGAGAAAAATTCATCTATCCTGACAATTCACGGGTATGAAAAGATTGGGGAGAATCCATCTATGAATATTTGGTTAAAGACTCAATTTTATGATCAGATAAAAATAAATATGTTTACGGAAGTCACATAGGATTCTTCTTATAATGAAATATTTGTAAGGCATTAGCTCAATTATCACATAATGGTTCCCTCTTCATATGACCAGTTCCACACACACTCCCTTAATAGGTGAGTAGTGGTACCCCAAGGGTGATGATTCTCCCTTCAATTATTATGATTCTAACTATTCAACTTTTGGTTTCTACAAAAATAAGGAAAAATAATTTTAGATTGATGGGGATGAAAGTATCAACAAAAAAAATATTAGATATCCACTTCAAAAGATCCTTGGGTTTATTTATGTGAAAGAAAAATTATACTAATCTAGTAGTTGTAGTTACAAACCATGAATATTTGAAGACACTTTGTAGTACCCATGAAGGAGGATTACTCATAGAATAACATTTAATACTACACTTGACAATCTTGACTAATTTAAAAAACCCTAATCATGTTGCACACCTAGAGGTTTAAATCATGTACACCTATCCACAATCTACTGGATATTCCAAAAAATTAATGGATGACTTGATGGAGTTCAAACCTATATCAAATCATTGAAATCAAAGGTGAATTTATGGTTTGTCATCTATTAATGATTTTATCATTATCTTTCTTCTTTATGGTAACTTTAGATAAATGTACCCTCATTAGGGATCCCACCCAAAGTGAAATAGATAATTGTACTACTACATAGTATCGAACTCATGTGGAATTGGATTCATCCCTAGATTTTTAAAAATCATAGTGAATTTCGTTAATAACCCACTTTACATTTAAGAGGTCATAACCAAAACTTTTCATTTGTCAACCTAGGTAAATATTGATACCAATGAAGATTTAAGGCTATGCCTGATTAGTGTAATCATGTCTCTGAAGAACAAAAAACAGTATACTCATTTATTTAATTTACACCAAATTGTATTCTCATGGATCTATAATGAAATTTCAGGGCTCAACCCCCATGTTGTTGTGTATTATCTCGACCCCCAAGTGGACCATCATGGTTTCAAACTACCTCCTATAAAGATGAATATTATCAACTGTGATATGGAAGAGTTCTAAGATGAAAATTTTATCATGATTAACATTATTAGTGAATTTTAGTATCGCAAGTGGTTGGGCGTCATCATCCCAATTGGTTATAAGGACGAGAGTATCCAAAATTTCATACAATTATATGTCTTAACCACCAATACTCGAAAGATGGTTCTCCACTTATAGGGATTAAGTTTATTATTCAATAACTAACCATTATCTAGGCATTTTCCTTTATAGAATGACACTAATGATATATTCAGATTTGGATGGCCCCTAATGATGACGAAGCATCAAACATGAGAATTCCATAGAGAAACTTCTTATAAAGAGTGATGTGTTTTAGGTTGAGGAACACAAGGGGAAACCACTAGCACACCATTCAATATATATTCATCCTAATCCTTATGAAACAAATATAGTTCTACAAGGTGTATTTGGGGTTCATATGATTCAAAATTCAGGATTATCTAATGGATCATGATGAAGTGATCGACTTCCTCTACTCTGATCTCAAGAATATGAAACTATTGAAGTGTGTATTTGGTGTAACCTCCAAAATGATCCAAAAAAATAGTCAGGTAAGAAGGCATTGGGATGGAATAGGTAAGATAAAATTTATCATCCCAGTTCATCTTTTATGATTCCATTAGAAGTTTACAGGCATAAAACATCAACATGTCTACATTCGATGATTTACAGAAATATGACAAGTAAGTGTAAGTCCCCTTTAAGGATCATGATGATATGAACCACCAATAAGTGGGTGGAAGTCTTAATGTTCACATTTGAGGATATCAAGAACTATCTTTCACATCATATGGTCTTGATAACACCCATGAATATAAAATCTATTGTTCTTTATATGAATACCCATGAATAGTCCCTTATCACCCTTCTTGATTATGAGATTAATGAGGGTAGGGAAATTATCTTGTAACCCTTTAGCTAAAAGACACTTTACATAGAGATTGGATATTCTCCAATAGAGAATAGATTCCCTGTCTTCATCTTCATAGTTCATCAATTGGGGCACTACTTGTTGCATCATGAGACATAGTTGGTATCCTACATCAAACCACTAAAGTACATCCTAAAATTCACTATGTTTAAAAGGTTACATTAAAGTTGAATTGTAATTATATATTTGTTAAAAATGAAGTTTATCCCCTATAATTATTTCAAGTTCCATTCATTGGCAGATCTTCTAGACACCCATTTAACCCATGAAGAACTACCCCTTATGTTGTCTTTCTAGATGAGTTTATACCCTTTTTGGTTCTAATTTTTTGATAATGGATAATGCAATTCAACGAAGCAACCTACATGTTGACTAAGAGAATTCTTCATAATCCTATATTCAATATTCTAATGGCCTTGACCTTAGTATCCTGGAGTTAGTTATTAAATTATTACATTGAATATGGATAAAAGAAATCAAATATTAAAGGATTGAATAGTTTATTTGTCTTGGTAAAGAGGATACATAATTGAATCCAAAATTATATTCAAAAACATAAAACACAACATAGTATTATGTTTGAGATCATATTAATTTACTTTATAATATCCCATAAAATTAATTGAAAAACACTTAATTACGTCCTAGTGCAAAGAAACATAAATATTGGGTGAACACTAATGCTCAATAATATAATTTTTACATTGTAAATTAGCACCCAGGAAAAAAAATTATAATTCAGATAATATATACAATTATCAAATATTTTGTATTAATAATACCGAAAAGGGGGATAAATACATGTTAAACATAACAACATAAGTAATATAATATATAATAACAAATAGTTCCAAAATTATTGAATAGACAATGTCAGGTATAATAAAATTTCTATCAGGGCATCATGCTGAGACATCATTCAAAAATAGATAAGGACAAGAAAATATAGCCAATTTAGTTTATCTAATGAGACCTACTGATACACTGATGGGCTATGTTGGGACTCAACCACAACTAACTAGGTCCAATACATTTATGATATGAAAGGGGTGAATTCCATAATTAAAATAAACATTAATATTAAAAAATAGAATAAAAATGTTCATTTTCCCTTTCCAAATTTACTATAACCAATCTAGATAATTTATAATTATGGAATTATTACATCATATCCCTAGTGGAGCATATGTAAAATAAATTTTTGTTCTCTTTGGTGAATATAAATATCATAAAAATTTCATTCAAATCATATTTGATGAAAATTCACTATTCTCACTAAACTCAATTTGAGAAACTAACATTTTATGGATTATAAGGAAACAAATTTATTATAAATGGAATCTTGAAAACATGTAAAAGGAAATTCAATGTTACAAGTTTTCATGATAGTGTGAAATGTATGTTCTTTTCATGTCTGTTAAAAAAATGTTTATTTTCAAGGATTCTATAGAATATCCTAAAAGTAAAGTATCCTGAAAATAACAAGAAGTTTAAGTATAAACCATTTTATAAAAAGAAAGAAATGGAAAAATTGAATTTAATAAATAATTGGTGAAAAATAAATTATTATATGAAAATTTTTACAGAAAATATAGATAATGTTAAAAAGATCCTCAATGTATTTGAAAACATGTCATATTTCATGAAAAAACATGATTTCAGAATCAAGAGTCCATAAATAGTGGAAAAATTTAAAAAAAATATAATTTCTAGAAATAAATATATGATAAAAAAATCATATGGTATTAATATATAAATATAAATTAAATCCACAATCCAATATATAAACATAATTAAACCCAAATGATGATGATATTGTGAAATAAAAACTTATAAATTTATTGACCTTTGAATAATTGTCCCATGAAAGAAATAACATCAAATAAAACATTAAATATGGAAAATATAAATAGATTCATGATATATCATACAAAAGGGGAATTACATAGACATTATAAAAGAAAATAGGTTCTAACCATCAATATATACCTCAATGATATAAAATTGAGACGAAATCCATTAACTTAGGGCCAACCCATCACAATCATATTTATCATCCTAAATAATAAACTTGTGCTAATTTTTTTACATTGTAATGAAATTTTTTCATTTTTATAATCCATTTATTTTTATTTATTTCCATTTTATATTTAGTTACCTAATTAATTATGTTTATGTCTTGTGTTTTGACAATATTCATTTCGTATGTCCAAAAATAGATTCTCTAGTTTGAAATTGGTAAAAGTTTAAATTATAAAATAATAAATGAAATAATAATAATGATATAATTATATTTTTTATGCATTAATTATACATTTAAAATTAACCATGAAATATGTTTATGGAAAATGAACTATCCTATAGTAATGGAGATGGTAGTATTTATATACTCATGTGTAACATTTCTATTTTTAAATGATAATTATGTAATGAAGGTAAATAATAATTTTTTCAAACACAATGATTATAATACCATAAATAAAATAATATGTATTTAAATTTACATCTATAAATTATTGATGTTATGTGGTAATGAATTGAATTACATTGTTTCATGAAGGAGGTAGTCCGCATGTACCCACGATCGAAGTTACCATTTTTCCGTGAATGGAATGGTAATAAAGTGAATGATATATTACATTTTAAGAATGAAAAATATTTCATGAATATAATATAAATATATATATATTCAATCCATAAATATGACCATCCATAAGAGGATATTACGAAAAAAATCACACCGATTCGTGAGGTGGTGTTCTGCCGTACAGACAAATGATGGTCTTTTTTTTCTATTTTTTTGAAGATGAGATAGATATAGTTCCTGAAAAAAATATAATAACATATTTGTATATAAAATATCATAAATATTGTTAAATAATCCTTTAATATTGTTTTATGGTGGTATAATATGAAATATAATAAAAAATCTTGGTTAAAAAACATTACCTCTTCTTCAGGAAACCTTACTATGTTTATTCTTAAAGGTATTTTTAATATGGTTTTATGATCCAAAAGGGACTATATATCATGGGTAGGGACGAAAAAAATGGATTTTATTAATTCTAAAATAAACCAAATGAATCATAATATGTGGAGGGTACAAGAGATGAGGAGTCCTTTTATTAGTGGGGGAGGGGACCCACTCAAAAATTTCCTAAAAGAGAAAAAATATAAAATCATTTTAAAGAAACATTTTCAAAATAGATAAATTCTTAGAATTTTGGATATTATAAGCTATATATATGGATAGAAAATACAATTATGAAATGTTTTATTGACAAACATACACTTATATTTTGGTTTATGTCCTCCAAAAACATGTTTTAAACTTATCTATGGTAACATGTTTTTACTATTGTTACTATTCATTATGAAAAAAACATTGTTGAAAAAATTAAAAAATATAATTATTCTAATTCCAATTTATGAATCAATAATAAAAGATTTAATTCTTGTAATTTCTAAAATCTAATTTAAAATTAAACCTATAAGTGAGACTATAATGCATGTTTTGAATGAAAAATGTTTCTTACATATAAAATGTTTTTATAAAAATATCGATCATAAAACTGATTACAATTGCCTAATTTGGATTAATAATAATATAATAGAACTAAATTTAATTTTAAAACTATTCAGAAAAATATGAAAATATTAAATTAATTAAATGAAAATATATTTTTAATAATGATCTATATATTTATTATTTGTTGAAAAATTAATATTTTTGGAAAATTATAAAAACATATATCAAAATCCGTTTTGAAGTATTTTCTTTACAAAATTATGATCATTTTTGAAAATAAATTATATAAAATTGGTAAAATTTACTTTTAATATAAATGTTCAAAACATAAAGAAACCTCTTTTTAGAAAACATATAGTTTTTAAGGATAAAAATTATTTTATTCTTATCTCAATCATAGAAAAAATATTATTTTAATGATTAAAAATAATATTTAGTATTTAATATATTAATGTCATTAAAATTAATCACTAATAATTATTAATTTTATTCCATTTTTTAAAAAAATTACATGCATAAAAAAAATTTCCTGAAAAATATTTCCTTTTATTTTCAAATGATTTTAGTTTTTATTTCTAATCAATTGATAATCAAAAAATTTATTTTATATATCTATAAACTATATAATTTAAATAAATTAGTTTTTTTTATAAAATAAAATTTACAAACTATTTTATATTGATCATATTTAAATAATATATTTCATGGGACTTTTAAGCTCGGTGTTATGTGTCATATACCCCCATAAAACTTTATGTTATTTGAATAAATTATCATTGGTGTTACATTCTCCTAAAAATAAATAAATCGTTTCATTACAACTGATCTGGTTCTTTGAAATAGTTGGATTGACGTTTGAAAATTCATTTGTGTAAAACCCAAATATTAAAAGGGTTGGTAAAAATTCATCTTAAAAATGAAACGGGGAATATGAAGGTCATAGAGAATCATACAAAACTATGATTTGTAATTTAAAAAAATTAAAATTAATTGAATATATGGACCTGGAGGGGTGGTTGAATGACCATTTAATTATATAGAGTGATTTATATTATTGTTAGGAGAAAATTAACAACCACAAATCCAGAATTTTTTGATTGTTGAAAGGATCATTCATTCGATAGAAATCATTGTTCAAGTATAAAATTTTTATTTTATGATCATTTCCATAATTTCTAGGAATTCATTTACTATCCCAATAGATTACTTTATATAATACAGGTAATTTATTTTTATTATTTCATAAGAATAATTTCATGATCTGTATTTTCATGGATAATGTTTCACATATTTTTATACTCTAAGATGTTTTTTATGCCCGAAGGACAAAAATTAAAAACAAAAAGATCAAAATATCCAAAAACATAGTATCAAGTGTATCTATCTGTCACTAAAAATTTAGGAAAACTGAAAAGCTTATCTCTTATTACCCAATATATTACAATAATCGCTAAAACCTAAATAGTAACACCCGTAGTTCAATATAATAGTGTCTATATGTATTTTTCCATAAAACCATTCAAAAGTACATATGAAATAATTAAACATTACCCAATAAAAAGAAATTTTTTTAATAAACATCAAGACGCAACTTAACATTAATCCCCCAATCATAATAAAGATACTCTTATTGTCACATACCAAATATTTTAATTCCTTGACCACCCTAAAACCTCAATGGATATATAACTACTTTAAAATTGTATTTTATAATATTCCATAAATAAAATGATATATTTTCAAATATATTATATGAATCTAAAAGTATAGTAAAATCATTCATAAATTATATTTTCAGCAAATCACTAATTGTTTTCATGTTCAGTAAGATTATCCGACTAATTTCTTTAATTGTAATCTTCTATTTATCCCAATTAAATATTATAAATACAAAATCAAGAGAATATTATGGGTTATATTTCTTCTAATAATATTTTTTCCTAAAAATATCACCACACCCTTAAATAAAATATCATGTTTATAAATACCATTCAACATATTCTTTAATATCCGTAAATAAAACTACTAGGAAACAATATATAGATGTCCCAAAATTCATATTACTAAAATATCATTATTTTAACACTCTTTAAAGATAATCATCAAATCCCAATACATAAAAACTTCATTTATTCCAATTAAACGATTCTCATTTCAACAATTATTCCTTGGATTAGGAATAAACCCTTGGATTATAGAATTTAATCATAAATACCCTTGTTCCTTACATAAAATACATTGAAATCCTTGGAAATTAGTTTTTAGTTAATTTATTTCAAACTCTAAAACACCTTACCCCTCATTAGAGAAATTACCCAATGTTACTAATTCCTCATTTATAACCTGAAGAAAAGTGAGTGTGTATTACTCCATGGTCTGCACTATGAGATCTATATAATAACTCTATAATTCTGATAGTTGGTTAAGGATTATATGTTTAATCATATATCATGAAAATAAATTATGAATAATCACAATATCCTTATCTCTATTCATAATAAAATTTTGTTTCTCATAATCCCCACATTGTTCATCACATATAGGGTTAAGATGATTAATCCTAGTTCCATCCATAGACTAAAACAAAAAATAATAGAATAAGAAATAATAATCAAAGTATGGAACCACATACTCATTTGCGGGATTTCAAAATCTTCAAATATTCCATTTAATATAAGACACCTTATGTTTAACATAGGTCATTTATTTTCATCATTTATTAAAATCCTTCATTAGGGTACATAAATAAACTTTGAATTAACAAATGTATATCCCCCAATAGTGTTAAAATAGTTGTGTAGTAAGGGTACACACACTGTGCACTAGAATTATGGCTAGTATTATCTCAAACAAACTCTTTCTAGGTTTTTTACCCCTAGATGCATATGTTCCATAACCATGTCCACATTTAGTATCCATACACGGATGTATTTCCTAGAAAACCACTTAATCTCTACAATAAAAAATATTAGTACATTATTCTATACATATACATAACATAAAATTAATTCATACGGTTATATTAGAAAATATTTTTTTTTTCTAAAATCAATTTCCATATGTTTCTAAAAAAGATTCTCATATAGCATCTTTAATAAATTTGATCCCAATTCCCCAAATATGGTGGTTATGTTATTAAATTTTCATTAGGTATAAAAAATTTCATCCTAAAGAAATTAATTATTATGTAAACTCATTATACTAATTAATTATATGTATAGAAAAATAAATTTTAAATAAAAAAATAAGACATTATGTGTTCCTTGATAACTTCCATATTACCTTTAGAATATCCATGAATATCAATCATAAAAAAATTCTAGAAAGCAAATAATAAAGAATCATTATAAAGGGGTGATATATGATTCTCATCATGGGTTTGGGTTTAGAGGATTCTTACACAATGAAAATAAAACATGAATAATATGGTAGATATATACAATAATCAAATATTCAATATAAATAATACCATAAAATGGGAGATAAAATACAATATTAACATAAAATCATCAATAATCACACATATAATAATAAATATTTTCATAATAATTGAATAAATAATATTGGTCATGTTAAAAATACTATCAGGGCCTCATGACAAGTCATCCTACCAAAACATGAATGACCACATCCAAATACCCAAGATATTTTTTCTCATGAGACAAATTGAGGTATAAATGGGATATAGATAATTCCAATCATCACTTAGTAAGTACAATGAATTCATGATTTGATTAGATTGAATAACATAATAAACATAAACATTCATATTGAAAAACTAGTATCCAAAATTCTATTATTATCCCAGTCACCCTAATCATAAACCAACTTGATAAAAAATAAGTATGGAATCATTATAACATATATCTAGAGAATCATAATTAAAATAAAAACATATTGCCGTTAATCAATAGAAATTATATAAAAAAGGGCATTAAAAACATTATTGATAAAAATGTTCTTTTAATATTTTAAATAAATTTTATAAATTGAATTTGTTTTGAATTTTAGGATAAAAATTTCATTCTAAATAAATATTTATAAATTTTTATATAAACCTAAATTTAATTATACATCTTATGATAATAGATTTTTTTTCATGTTGAGTTCATAAAAATATATAATCCTTTCACAATTTACATAATTGTAAAAAATTAGTTTTTACATAAAATTAAAAGTAGAATTCATAGAATCCCATTGGGACGAAATAAAAGATGGGTAAAAATATATTTAATAAATATATGGTTAATATTAAAAATATTTCTTAAATAATATTAGGTAAAATAATGATACTGAAGAAAAATATTCCCAACCAAGTAGAAAAAAAAGTCTATTTTCCATAAAATACGTTTTATTATCATGGTTACTAAAATAGTGTAAAATTAAAAAGAAAACATGAACAAAAAAAATATGATGTTATAAAATTATTAAATAAATTCCCCATCAAAGTCATATAGATAGATAATCCTGATTGATAATGATATTTTGAAATTTACCCTTACTGCTTTGGAAAATTTAAGATTGTAGTCCCGATGATTGATATTATGTCATAGGAAATATTAAATACCATGAATATAATTATATTCATGATATAACACATAATAGGGTTATTATATACACCTTATAAATGAAATTTGATTCTTAACATTTAGATATTCCTTAATAAAATATATATTATTTTAAAATTCCTTAATGATCCTAATATCATATATAAAAAATTATATAATTGAATAAACATATAAATTTATTTCATACTTTTAACGTGGTAGTGAAAAATGAACCACATCATTTGGTTGAGGTGGTTTTCCAAAACATACAATACAAACGAAGTTACCATTTTTAGTTAACGTAATTTTATGAAGATAATTGATATATTAACATTAGAAAATGTCCAATATATCATGAGTATCATATATATTCATTAAATCCATCATTATAACAATCTGTAAAATGATGTAATGTGGAACAATTACACCAGTTCACGAGGTTGTATTCCACCGTACACATGACTGATTGGTTTGGTTTCTATTTTATGAAAGATGAGATAGACATATGTCATTTAATTAACCTAAAAACATATTAATATATAGTATATAATATTGTTATAATATAATCCTGTTTTAAAAAGGTTTTATAGTGGTATAATAAGAAATAAAATGAAAACCCTTGGTTAATAATGATGCATCTTTTTCAGAGAACCTCTTATGGTTTATACGAAATCCTTACTGGCATGGTTTTATGATAAGATTAGGGACTATAAGAAGTGGATATGGATGTATGAAATAGATTTTTATAATTATTTTCTAAACAAAAATTATCTTTATGTTTATAGAGGATTAGATAGGACAATTCTTTTCATACGTTGGGGAGGGGACCAACTTGAGAATTTCCTAAAAGAATATGAAATGATTAAATAATTTCAACGAAAAATGTTTCAAAATGGGAAATTTTTTGAATATGTTATAGGAAATTGACTACATATTTCCATCATATACGATTAAGATATGTTTAATTGGAAATCATACCCTTGCCTATGGCTTTGACCCCAGGCATACCCATTTAACCTTCACTGTGTTAAATGTTTTTTAAATTATTTAATAATTATGAACAAAAACATAGTAGAACCTAATTACTAATATCAATTATTCTAATTACATATTATTAATTTATTTTACCAAATTTTAATTACATAATTAGATGAATTTATTTTAACACTAGACCAATAAGTGTGATGAAATTGCTTTTTTCGAAAGAAATTTTTTTTAAGTATAAAATGATTTTATTTATAGAAGCTACATAAAATATAGAAAAAAATTGTAATAATAATAATAATAATTTTATAATTTAAATTTCATAACAATTTTAAAAAAATAGAAAATTTTTAAATTCTATAAATGAAAAAATAATTTTTAATGAGAATCAACATTTTTTATTATTCCTCAAAAATTATACCTTTTTGGATAATTCTAAATAATTTAATCTTAGGTAGTTTTGAAATGTATATATATACTATTAAGAAATTTTTTTCAAATATATTTATTATATGTGGTTTAAATTTATTTCAAAATAATTTCTCAAAACGTGATGAAACCAATTTTAAGAAAAAGTACAGTTTTATGAATACCACTTGGAAACATTATTATCAGAGGATGATAAAAAATATTTGGTGAATGGTAAATTTTATTAATGAATATATAATATATAAATTTATTTATAATTATTTTAAAATTTTGATTGTATTAATTTATTAAAAAAATATTGTACGTATACGAGCATGTTTTCATATAAAACATTTCTTTTACAATAAAATGGATTCTAATTTTATTTTAAATAAATTTATAAAAAAATTTATTTTATACATGTTTATAACATATCATTTTTATAATATAATATTTCCTATTCATATCCACGGATTTAATGGTTATATATTAATGATCATATTTAAATTATACATTTTTTGGGATGTCTAAGATCGTTATTGCATATCGTATACAATATAGAACATAATGTTTCTCATTTAAAGTATCATAATCATAAATTATACACACATTAAATAAAACAAATTCTCAAAATTTGAAATTGTTCTTGTAAATCAAAGGTTCAACATTTTAAAAGTACATTACTCATAACCCAATTATTAAAAGGGTTTATAAAACATCATATAAAAAAAGAGTGACATGAAATTATGTTGTTAATGTAAAAAAATAATTTTCTCTCAAATAATATTATGTTAATTATAAATAATAATATACATATGGATAAGAAAAATAATTCTAAATTACTAATAGGGTGTGATATAGAACATGGTATGGAGAATGTTAATGACCAATAAGCCATAAATTTATGATCGGTGAGAAGAACATGGATTCATAATAAATAAAAGTTAATGTATAACTATTTTATTTTATTATACTTTTAATAATGATGTGGGATTATTTTTATATCATGGTATATTGCATTAAAAATAATATTACCTTGATATATATTTATTTCGTGAACATAATTTCTTCCTTTGTTTGTTCTTTGTTCAATATACATTCCATTTCTATTTCTATTAATTTCATATCAAAGATTATTTAATTTTTCATAAAGAAATCATACTAACAATTAAAATATAATAAGATCCATTAATGTGTGGAAATTATTCCATCAATGTAATTATCTGACCTTATACAATACATATTCTGGTGTCTTTAAGATAGAATTCAATTTCATAAATTCCCAATGATCTTTTTGGGTTTAGATATTTATAGAATGAATTCATAAATCATACATAACCACTCATATATCAAAAGATAGGAAATTATACAATGTAACAATTTTCCCACAAAATAATAAAAATAATAGTAATTTCATATAATGAAAAATCATGAGAAATTTCAACTAGGCTACTTATTTTCCATTCACCCATTCTTAAACCCTATTAAAATCATTTTAAAATATAGAATGAGAAAAAATGTTTAATATTGAAAATAAAATGAATAAAATATATTAATCCAATGAATAAAATATAAACATATAAAATAATTACCATAGTCACCTTTATTTTTGAATCATTTTAAATAAATCATAACCATATGAATTATTTTTCTAAAAAAACATTTAAATTCCATTGAATGAATAAATAATAAATCTAAGTAAATTAGTAATCATTCTATAATCACAATTTCATTTGGAGGAACCCTCATGGTTACACGATGAATAACAATCACTGTAATACATAGAATAACTATCTCAGTATATTCCAATAATCTCTTAGGAGAATCCAAATCTATTAAACCCATCCCATATTTGGTATAACCATCAGAGTATATTCTCATTTCATCATATGAGACACTTAACTAGTTAAATATTTATTTTTAAAAAAATAATTGGACAGATAAAATAGGATCAGCTACCCTTATCATGTAATATAACCACCAAACCTCTTAAATAATTATATATAACCCTAACTAAATACATTAAATATAGTATTATAAAAATATTATTCACATCTAGAATAAAATAATTTCTTATTTCAAAATATCTATTACATTTAAAACAATTTTAAAACATAATTATAACATTTGGAAAAGTGGTTTTTATTTTAATACATAATTAAATATTTTTAATAAAAAATTTAAAATATTGGTTATGATGGTTGTAATTTTTTGTTATTATATACGTTTAGAAATAAATGTCATATTTTCATTTTTTATAGAAATACAAAACAGTACACAAAAATATTTCATTTTCAAATAATATAAAATTAAGTTAAATTAAACATAAAAATTATTTTCATTCAATTATATCCCTATAAAATATCCATAAAATAATTTTAGAATATGAAAATTTATGAAAAATAGACTTTTTTAGGGAAGCATTGAAATATGATTTTAAAAAGAATGTCCCTTACCTTCAGTTGGACTCATCACATACATTATTTATATTTTTAAATAATAATATTATGTGGATTATTTAGCAGATTAAGATCTTTTTAAATTCTTATTATTCTTTTTATTTCCCTTATTAAAATTACATATACATTTATATAATCATTTATGTTCAAATTTGACGTTTGGTGATATTCGATTCATAACACCAAAATGACCTTAGTGGGTTTAATATGGTCAAAGAGTTAATTATTTGATCATATATTGAATGATAATATTGGAATAATTATCATTTATATACATAAATTATACTTTTAAACCCAATCATGAAATAAGGTGATTGGAAACTAACAACGTTAAAATCGTAGAGATGGTGGGTCATACGTACGCACGAGTAACATTTCCATTTTTCAAATATCAATGTGGAAATAAGGTATGTATTTTAATATATTTTCATAAATATCATAAGATCATAAATATAATATTATTTATATAAATAAACTTATATATATCATCTTTGTGTTGTGGTGTTAAAAAATTAATCACATTGACTTGTGGAGGTGGTAGTCCACATGTACACATGAACATTATTATCAACTTTCAATGAATGGATGGGTATGAAATTAACTTGTATATCACAATATAAGGATAATAAATATTTCATTAATATTATATAATAATATTATCTCAATCATTATAAAAATCCGTGAGAGATGATGATGGAGATCAAATTACATGAGTCCCTGATGCAGTAATTCTTCATAAACAAGAATGATGGATACCCTTCCAATTTGGTGGAGGTTGAAGATTGATATATGTAATTTCATTAATATAATAACATATTCGTATATTATAAATACTTATTTTGTTATAAATTCAAGTATTATACATATTTTATTGTTGTGGAAGAATAAATAAAAAAATGATCAGTTAAGAAAGATACATATTCTTTAGACAAACTCTTTTATTTAATATGTTAAGACAAGAAAGGTTGGTATCATTCCATAACCAAGGCCACTATAATTTATTTAGGGATAATACTATGGTATAAGGGTAGATATTATACAATTTTTTTTGAATAGTGATGTATAGTGAAGTAGAGATACCTTATTATAAGATATGGGATGACCGATCTTCGAATATCAAATAAATTTCCATTAATATAAATTAATTATGAAATATTAATAATTAATACTAATTTAATTAATATATAAGATGACTATTGTGGTATAATATATTTAAATTAAAATTACACATGGTTTTCCTAAGTTTATACCTCGTAAGTTTGTTTAAACCCATCATTAACCCATTTCACACTAATAGGGACAATAAATATTTTAGTTTTTGAGGCACCTGATAATTACAATAAATTAAAAAACGACCCATAAGTTTACCTTGGATGGAATTTGAAACAATATCATAATTCCTTGGACAAATATTTTTTTTTTGGGAATTTTATATAATTTAATAATATATTATTTAATATAAAATATTTTTAATATAATTTTTTAGAGAAATTCATTACCATGACATTAATAACATCATGAAAAAAATAAAATTCAACCCAAATATTTTATGAAATATATAACATATCACACCAATCTATAAAATTAATCTATCACATTAAATAAATAATATTATATTTAAATTAATATTTTAATATCATTATATTAATTTTTTCATTTTTTTATAATAATTAATGCATAAATATTTTTTAAACATGTGAGGAAATTATTTCTTTTCTAAAATTTAAAAATAAATTATCATTATAATATTAACTCATTTATATTTTAAAATAAAATTTCTAAATTAACATATAATCTGGTTATCGCCATTCTATATTTATTATAGTTATTAAAAATACAAGTGTGACATTTTTTACTTTTCATTATATAAAAAATTATAACAATAATAATCATATAAAAATAGAAAAAGGATATATAACTGAATTGGGGGATTTTATTGAATAAAGTAAAATATAAAAATAAATTAAGTCTATTTATTGTATCATTTTACTGTCCTTATTATTTTCGTTTTGCCTTTAATTGCCTAATTTTTCATTTACAACGGTAACAAAAATTGTTAGGGATAATATTAATATTGACCAAATATTAAATAGAATGTAATAATAAATTTGAATATCGTGATACCAAATATGAGATCAATTTTTCAAAAAATAAAAATATATAAAAGAAAAATTTTAAAATTAAATTTTAAAAAGTGTGAATAAAAATTGTTTTTCCAGAATAATGCCATTTTTTAAAAATATGATTTTTTTCAATAAAAACCCCATTATTAGATTATTTATTATAAATATATAACAATTAAATTTCAAAAATAATAAAAATATCATTTTACTATGTAAAGAATTAAAATTTATATTTATATTTTAATAAAACTTATTATTTTTACTATTTGCTAAAAAATTAAATTTCTTAGAAACTTTTCAAAAATTTCACCATAGGTGAACCTTGATATTCATATATAAAAAAATATTTCTATTTTAAATAATAATATTTCTAAAAAATTCATAAATTAATTTCATTATTTTCAAAAAAAATTGATGAAAACATATATTTTTAGAATAAAATAGCTTCTCAAAAAAATGTGTTCTCATTTTCAAAGCATTAATCAGAAAATATATTTTAATCAGAAACTATATATATATTAAAATTAGTAAATCCAATTCATGAATCCCAATTTAACCACTAGTTTATAACGATCATATTTAGCCATTAATATTTCAATGATATTTTATGCTTGGTCTTGCATATATAGCATGCTCTCGAACATAGTTGATCTTTCAAAATATTAGGATATTACATTATCCTCCCATTAAGCAATTAAATCCTAAGAATTTATAACATAAATTCAAAGGTTGAAATTTTAAAATTTCATTCTTGAAATACCACCTCATAAAAATGTATAATAAAACATCATTTTGAATAGAGGGAAAGATAAATAAGAAGGTCACATAAAATAACATATTAGTATGTTTCCATTTAAGAATAAATTTTTGGGAAGTGAACTTATGTTTATAAATGAGAAAAGAGACACATAAGGGATAATATAGAGTAACATAGAATATGGTCATGCTAAATTAAATAAACATAATATCCTAAATGTGTGATGGGTGACGAGACAACAAATTTATCAGAAATTAATGTAATAGGATTATTTTTTGAATTTTATGACCATTTTCCTTTAGTTTTAGGAATTATATTACCATATAAAAAATAAATAATAAGGAATTATACAAACAAGATAAGTACAATTTCAATAATTAATCAATTTCCACTGAAATGACATATTTTTTTAAAAACAATATGTATTGAAGATGACTTTTTTTCCAAAAGCACTGAAATCAACTTTTATCCTATCAAATACAATAACAAAATGAAAAAATAAACACACCTTATCGTTGATGATTAGCCAATTCCAAAATAGTTAGAATAATATAAGATAATTCAACAAAATAATTAACAATCAAATGATTAAATACAATATTAATCTCTAAGCCTTGATTTTAACAACTATTAACAAAAATATGTAAATATATAAAAAACATAAATTATAATTCATTAAAAATTATAGACTAATGTTGAAACAAAAAAATAATAATTATTTGATAATATATTACAAAAAAATAAATTGTACTTTTTTCTCTAATAAGAATAATTTTATATCCAAAAAAATGTATATTCCTGAATTATATAATCTTCATAACATTTGAATAATTTCCATAAAACACAATGAATGAAAATTAAAGAAAATTATAATTATATATTCATCAAAATTATAATTCAATAAAATACAATAGCATTATGTTCTCTTTAATCTAATAATGACCCCAAAATAGTGACCTTCATCGAAAAAAATTATGCCTATAATCAACAAGTCGCATTTCAATCCCTCCTTTATCCTTGGAATTCACATTAGGAAGTGGTTGGAATTATTCCCTTATCATATATTAGTTGTGCATTCAAGCATTATGGCCTTTCTAGATATAATGATTTTCCACCTATTTATGTGTTTTAATTTTACAAAAAATAAATTAACATAATTCCTAAAAAATTTCGAAAAATATTGTGAACATACTCATAAATATAAATAATTTTCATATATAATATATATCATAAAATTCATCAATACCTTATGTCCATAGAATTAAAATATCATTCTTCCATAAATAATATTTTAATATGTTAAACATATGGGACACATATTCCTCAACTATCGAATAAATATCATTTATGGTTTCCCAATATATTCCCATCATATTAAACATCAAAAGGGTTATATAGTCCTCTTAACTTATAAATAATTTTAAATATACGTTTAAATCATAACTTCCTAATCCCTATTTGTAAAAACCTTAATCATTCAACATTCATTATTAACCATTCTTTTCCATTTTTTCTAAATTCTTTCTTCCTGTAAAGAAAATATGAATTGGGACCCATATTTAAAAAATATCAAAACAAAAGATTCTATATAATCCATTCCTTTTAAATTTCATTTTTTCCTTTTTCTTTTACAATACATACATTATGCATTACTAAAAAACACACTTGAATTGTTTGGCTAATTCCATTCTTGGGCATGCCCTCAAGGTCTTTAATTTGAATAATTCACATACTCTACATATTTAAAACCTTTAATGGATTCATTAGGATGAACATTATTCCACTTCATGGTGTAATTGAACACATCCTTTTTCCATGGAAAATTATTTCTCTACGCCGACTGTAACATCCCAGGTAAATAAAGAATAACGAATTTTCATATTTATTAATATTTACGAATTAAATATTAATTTTATTTTAAAGGGGTTGCTATGTTCGATAGCGTACCCGATACGCAACGATGAGTTTCTTTGAAACTTACGTAGCACACTAGTAATAAAATAATATTGTTTTAAATGTTAGTTAAAAAGTAGCCGTTGTACTGGCGGGAATGGATAGAAATAACTAAAATATGATTAGATATGTTTTTAAATGTTTATACATTTACCCAATAAAAGATAAAGGCTTAAAATACGGAAAGAGTTCAATTTTAGGGCATATATACTCTAATTTTCACTAAAAGTTCACTTATCACCTTTTAATGGTGAACCGTCATTAAATATAGTTTTTATTACTTTTATACTTTATTTTGGACCAAATATAACTCTTCTTTAGAATCGGGACATCAAAATTTACTTTGTGTAAATTTTTGGTACCTTTCTGATAAAGTTCTTTTTTTATGAATAGTATAAAATGTTGTATTTTAATTCAAAACCTCTTTTTAATCTAAATTATTTATATGATTAGATTATTATTTTAATTGGTTTTAAAGTGAAATTAGAAAATATTTTTACCAGTTAATCCAATGGTGGTCATTGGAATCAATTTCACTTTGAAATTGGACTTAAACTGGTGTCAATCTTTTGATACTTATTGTTTCACAAAAACACGCTATTTGTCATGACAGCGGGAATTAATTATTGAATTAATTAATTTGAATTATATGTTTTGAATTTTGTAAAATGGACTTCATTTTTGAATTCAGAATATCAAATATAGTTTAGGGTAAATTTTTGGTAATTTTCTGAAAAACTTCAATTTTTGATGAATAGTGAAACCACTAAGTGGTAATCAAGCAAACTGATTTTTCAGTTAAATGAAAGTTTACCACTAATGTGTATTGAATTTTTAAAATTCGACATACATGGTTGTCATTAAGAAGTAAAATGTGGTTCAATGAGGTTATAATAATTTTTTGGTGAATAGTAACTTATTAAGTTCTTAATCGCGATTAGAGGTAATTAGTGTAGTTTAAGGTAAAAATGGTATTATAAGAATGTGAAAACACAATTACACTTGTCCTACACCTATTGGGTGAGTCATGGCCGACCAAGACAAGCCATGGGCCAACTTGGGGACCCCATGGAGCCACTTATTTGGAAAATGACATTAATATATTTTTATTTAATGTTAAAGTGAAAATAACACTAACATAAATTGGTTTACTAAAATAATTTTTGAGTGGGGTTATACAAGTCCACATTTTGATTATAAATAGTCATTGGAAAGCTAAAAAGATTTCCTACATCATAGTTATTTTTTTATAATTGTTAGACATTAAATAAAATAAATTATTTATGACATAATAATGATGCAGCGATGACATCATTATTTGACGATTTAAATAAAATGGAAAGATAATGTAAAAAATATGAAGTACACATGTCCAAACCCAATTGTATGAGTGGATTTCGAACCCTTATCACCATATCCACGAATTATATCAATGTGGGACCTTTTAAAACCGAAACACAGTTTCAAATAAAGTAATATTTCTTTACTTTCCAAAAGTGCCCCTCCTCTCCTCTTACAAAAGGCCCCCACCTCTACCCCATTTGACACACTTCTCAAGCCTTTGGCTCGGCCAAACACTGCCCAATTACTCTCTCCACATCCCTCTCCTCATCCTATAGGATTCCCTTTGGGCATAATCCTTTCAAAGGAAGCCTTTAGGCTCAAATCAAAAGGGAGTTACACTTTTTAAAGGTAATTCATTCTCTCTTGTTCATTTGTTTTATTTTGCTTCTCCAACCCTCTAAACTCTTTTTATTTACATATTTTGTAACAACACCAGTATCTTCAATATACTAGGATGTTGTTATAATATTTATTTGAGCTACACTCTCAGAAAACTACATCAAATGGTTAAAGAACATACGGTTTCCGTGGATGGCGAAATTCTGCCTCCCGAAACGATGATTGTTCAATACTCATTTAACACCTTCAAGGGTGGCCATTATGATGTCACTATTTTTATATATGATATATAATATGTTTATTTTTTCTTTAAACTTCTGTATTTTTCATTTTTGGCATACCTTTATGGTTTCCATTATGGGTAAACACAATATCTTCATTTAAGGAAGTGCGGACTACCGCCCCCTAAAAGTGATGTGATTTGTTAATGCCATATGTGGGACGTGTAAAGGATAGATTTAAAGTTATTATATATGATTTTATACTGGAATTATAATATACCTCTATATAATTATTGTTTCTTTCCATTAAAGTATGAGATAGAAATGGAAGTAGCGTTCATGCGTACGTACGGCTTACCGTCTCCATGAACGGTGCATTTCATTTCTTATCCCCAAATGTAATGTACTATTAAAATTACATGTATATAATGTATATATATAATTAATGATATATCTAAATGATGAATATAATTCTGGAATTAAAATATACATACCTCTCATTTAGTTTTAATTCCACTAATATGAAAAAGAAATGAAAGTAGCGTTCATGCGTACGTACGGCTTACCGTCTCCATGAACGGTGCATTTCATTTCTTACCTCTAAATGATTATGTAATATTATAAATACATGTATATTATGGATATATATGATATATATGATATCCAAATCAGGAATTCCACTCTGGATATAAAGAACTTTTCACCACATGAACAACATGTAATTGTAAGAAGTCAACTTTCGACTTAAGAACCAAATATTGACAAAACAAACATTATTAACTTAAATGGTTACATAATGTTTATAACCTGGCAATAATTGATATAAAAAGAATAATGAACTTTATAAAGGTTCTTAATCAAGTATAAATTAACTCAAGTTTATT
The DNA here is from genome assembly GCA_963277665.1 of Viscum album. Taxonomy (NCBI): domain Eukaryota; kingdom Viridiplantae; phylum Streptophyta; class Magnoliopsida; order Santalales; family Viscaceae; genus Viscum; species Viscum album. The sequence goes on from OY728128.1 coordinate 1,259,783,510, forward strand.
ATTCAGGACGTTAAAGAACGATCGAGTCAAGTCAGACCCAAGGTAAGGGAACTTCTTAACCCAATTTCCATTCTTTGGGTTAATCTCCTACTTTCAAATTATGTCATTATATTATTATGTAGTATCTTGTATTTGTACTTTATTTATGTGTACTTATAGTGAATACACATAATATATCTATTTTATTTTAAAAATGATCTTTGTAAGGGACTTCGTCTCAATCTCCTTTCATTGAGGCATATTTCGTTTTATACACAACTTTCTTTTATACGGTGTATAAACCCCTTTGACTTTTACTTTTATACAAAAGGAATATTTTTCTACGAAGCGTTTTACAAAACGACAAAAAAGGAATGTTTCTTTTAACGTACGCGGCGACAAAAACCTTTTTTGCCACCGCGAGTATTATTTGGTTTTGGCTTCCTCAACAAGCCGTTATGTTTTTAAAATGAAATAAATACCATATACTCTTTTATGTATTTTGGTATTGAAAATGGTTTTGATAAAGGATTCTATTATGATATATTGTGATTGAAATGTGGAAATGATATCATTCCTTTATATTGTTTTTATGTTTTATGATTTTATATTGGTACTTGGACATTTTAACGGGTGGTTACGTTATAAACCATATGACGGGTGGTGCCGTGAATACCAGGACGGGTGGTTACGTTATAACCTCCAATGCATTGGGTATAGAAGTCGGCCGTATGGCTATTCCATTAAGTATGTATGGAAATTGGCCGTATGGCTATTCCATTAAGTGATATGTGTGGAAGTCAGCCGTATGGTTATTCCACTTAAGTATGTTTATGTCCCAAGTTACCTTTATATATTCTATGTGTTCTTTATAAGGGTTTTATGGTTATACATTGGTTAAAAAAGGTAAGTAATGATACTTTTTTCAGTGAAGAGTTTTACTACTTCATGAAGGTGAAGGTATTACTTTGATATAGTATACATGTTTTACTTGATGTTTGAAAAACTAACAGTTTTCATTCTTTTTGTATCCCTTACTGAGCTTTTTATGCTCACACCAAGTTTTTTTGAAATGTTTTTCACAGGACTAAATATGGAATAAGGTCAAGGATGGGATCAAGGGAATGTCATGCTATATAAAACATGGAACTAGACATGTTTCTTTCAAGAGTTTTTTTTATTATGGAAACTTAGTATAAGTGACTACTTTGTAATCTTTTGAGATGTAATAGTTATGTTCTAATTCTCTAAAACTCTAAACCTGTAAAGATCCTCGACGTGAATTATTCATTTAATTCAATATTAATTAAGGTTTAAGGATGGGGCCTTATAGTTGGTATCAGAGGTCAGTTTAGACAACTTTAGGAGTTAGAAAAGTGTTAAATTATAATATGATTGAAATGATATAGCATTTACGGATTACCATGTTGCTTCGCCTAAGATATTTCTGTGTTCAGAATGGTTTTCCGCATAGGAAACAAAGCAGCTATGTTGGGACGACATCAGGAGGAAGATAACCTTCCAAATCAGCAACCTGAGATGGTCAGAATCGGAACTAAACAGTTTGTTGCAGTGATGGCACAGTTGACTCAGGCTATAAATGGTGGTGGTATCCATGCATGAGATCAGCCAGATCAACCGCAGAGGAACATTTCAGTGGTGGAACATTTCATGAGGAAACATCCCCCATCATTCAGAGGATCATCTGACCCTGTGCAAGCTGAAGGGTGGATTAAAGCACTGGAGAAGATTTTTGATGTCATGGGGTGTTCAGAACATCAAAAGGTTAGTCTTGCTGTTTACCGTTTTGAAGGTGAAGTTGATCAGTGGTGGTCGATGGTGAAAAATATAAGGGATAGTGATGAGATTGAGGATCTTCACTGGGACGAATTCAAAGGTATATTTCTTGAGAAATATTTTCCTAAGGTGGTTCGTCTTAGGATGGAAAAACAATTCCTAGAATTGAGGCAGGAGGATGATTCAGTGGCTACTTATGAAGAAAAGTTCACTCGATTGGCAAGGTATGATCCAAACTTCATACGAGATCTTGATAGTAAAATAAACCGTTTTTACTCAGGGTTAAAGCCAAAGTATCGAAGGGCTTTATCTTCTCGTGAGTTCAAAAGTTATGAAAAACTTGTTCGATGTGCCGAGAAGGTAGAAATGGAGTTTTCCGATGATCCGGTGATCTATGACAAACAACAGAATAAGAGATCTAGTTGGCAGGAAAAGGGGAAGAATTCATCAAAGAAGCAAGGAGGTAAGAAAACCAAATATCCATCCTGTGAGAAGTGTGGTAAAATGAATCCTGGAGAATGTTTATCCAAGTCTGGTAAGTGCTTTTGGTGTGGTAAGTCTGGTCATATTGCTCGTAACTGTAAGGAAGATGATCAAGCAGGAAATGAAAAGCCAACGGTAAGATGTTTTAAGTGTAATGAAATGGGTCATTATGCAGACGAGTGTCCGACAAGGAGCTTGAGTGATGGAATGCAGCCAGACTACAAGCAGAAAGGGGTGGTGAAATCCTTTGCAACAACTTCTGCAGATGTTGGGCCATCGAATGAAGTGGTATCAGCTCCAGGGAGCTCAGTATTTTTCGAAGATTGACTTGAGGTCGGGGTACCATCAGTTGAAAGTAAAAGAAGCAGATGTTCCGAAGACTGCGTTCCATACTAGATATGGCCATTATGAATTTGTAGTTATGCCTTTTGGGTTAACCAATGCACCTGCTGTATTCATGGACCTTATGAATAAAATTTTCCATGAGTTCTTGGATAAGTTTGTGTTTGTGTTTTGAGTTTTGTGAAGAGTTTATGTGTGCCTTGTGATTCACAGTTGAAGAATGAGTTGTTTTTTTCATCCTGGAAGTACTAATATGTACAGAGATCTGCGGGAGTATTACTGGTGGGATGGAATGAAAATAGATATATCTGATTTTAATGTGAAGTGTTTGATATGTCAATAGGTTAAAGCAGAGTGGCAGTTACCGAAAGGGATGCTTCAGCCTTTACCAGTGCCAGAGTGGAAATGGGAAAACATATCCATGGACTTTGTTGTGGGATTACCGAGGACATCTCGAGGTAATAATGCAATCTGGGTTATTGTTGATCGCTTGACCAAATCTTCTCATTTCCTTTCTATACGAGATACTTTCTTTCTAGATCAACTTTCCCGTTTTATCTTAAAGAGATAGTCAGGTTACATGGAGTTCCTCTCTCCATGGTATCAGATCGTGATCCCAGGATTACTTCTAACTTTTGGAAAGTCTTTCAGAAGTCTTTGGGTACTGAATTAAATTTTTGTACAGATTTTCATCCTCAATCAGATGGGCAGTCAGAACGAACAATTCAGACATTGGAGGATATGCTACGAGCTTGTTTGATGGACTATCAGGGAAGTTGGGACCAACATCTTTCTTTGGTTGAGTTTTCTTATAATAATAGTTTTCATTCCAGTATACAGATGAAACCATTTTAGGCATTATATGGGAAGCGGTGTCGAACTCCAGCTTTCTGGGATGAAGTTGGTGAAAGGAAGTTGATGGGATGAGAATTGGTAGAAGAGTTGGCAGAAAAAGATCAGCTGATTCAGAAGCACATGAGAACAGCTCAGAGCAGGCAGAAGAGTTATGCGGATAACCGGGGGAAGGATCTATCTTTCGAGGTAGGTGATCATGTTTTTCTCAAGGTTTCTCCTTGGAAAAGTGTGATGAGATTTGGTAAGAAAGGAAAGTTGAGTCCAAGGTTGGTTGGACCATACGAAATTCTGGAAAGAGTTGGATCAGTTGCATACTGAGTGGCTTTACCTCTTAGTTTATCTCAGGTACACAATGTTTTTCACGTTTCGATGTTGAGAAAGTATATGCCTGATCCATCTCATGTTTTGAGCCCAGAGGTAGTTCAGCTGGAACAGAACCTATCTTATGAGGAACAACCGGTCCAGATTCTTGACCACAGGGAGCAAGTGTTACGGAATAAGGTGATTTATCAGGTAAAGGTTTTGTGGAAAAACCATGTGATTGAAGAGGCAACGTGGGAATCTGAAAATGCTATGAGGGATAAATACCCCCACTTATTTTGATAAGTGAATAAAATTGTGAGGACACAATTCCCAAAAGGGGGGAAGGATGTAACATCCCAGGTAAATAAAGAATAAAGAATTTTCATATTTATTAATATTTATGAATTAAATATTAATTTTATTTTAAAGGGGTTGCTATGTTCGATAGCGTACCTGATACGCAACGATGAGTTTCTTTGAAACTTACGTAGCACACTAGTAATAAAATAATATTGTTTTAAATGTTAGTTAACAAGTAGCCGTTGTACTGGCAGGAATGGATAGAAATAACTAAAATATGATTAGATATGTTTTTAAATGTTTATACATTTACCAAATAAATGATAAAGGCTTAAAATACGGAAAGAGTTCAATTTTAGGGCATATATACTCTAATTTTCACTAAAGGTTCACTTATCACCTTTTAATGGTGAACCGTCATTAAATATAGTTTTGATCACTCTTATACTTTATTTTGGACCGAATATAACTCTTCTTTAGAATCGGGACATCAAAATTTACTTTGTGTAAATTTTTGGTACCTTTCTGATAAAGTTCTTTTTTTATGAATAGTGTAAAATGTTGTATTTTAATTCAAAACATCTTTTTAATATAAATTATTTATATGATTAGATTATTATTTTAATTGGTTTTAAAGTGAAATTAGAAAATATTTTTACCAGTTAATCCAATGGTGGTCATTGGAATCAATTTCACTTTGAAATTGGACTTAAACTGGTGTCAATCTTTTGATACATATTGTTTCACAAAAACACGCTATTTGTCATGACAGTGGGAATTAATTATTAAATTAATTAATTTGACTTATATGTTTTGAATTTTGTAAAATGTAATTCATTTTTGAATTCGGAATAACAAATATAGCTTAGGGTAAATTTTTGGTAATTTTCTGAAAAACATCAATTTTTGATGAATAGTGAAACCACTAAGTGGTAATCAAGCAAACTGATTTTTCAGTTAAATGAAAGTTTACCACTAATGTGTATGGAATTTTGAAAATTCGACATACATGGTTTTCATTAAGAAGTAAAATGTGGTTCAATGAGGTTATAATAATTTTTTGGTGAATGGTAACTTATTAAGTTCTTAATCGCGATTAGAGGTAATTAGTGTAGTTTAAGGTAAAAATGGTATTATAAGAATGTGAAAACACAATGACACTTGTCCTACACCTATTGGGTGAGTCATGGCCGACAAAGAAAAGCCATGGGCCAACTTTGGGACCCCATGGAGCCACATTAGTTGGAAAATGATATTAATATATTTTTATTTAATGTTAAAGTGAAAATAACACTAACATAAATTGGTTTACTAAAATAATTTTTGAGTGGGGTTATACAAGTCCAAATTTTGATTATAAATAGTCATTGGAAAGCTAAAAAGATTTCCTACATCATAGTGTTTTTTTATAATTTTTAGACATTAAATAAAATAAATTATTTATGACATAATAATGATGCAGCGATGACATCATTATTTGACGATTTAAATAAAATGGAAAGATAATGTAAAATCAATGAAGTACACATTTCCAAAACCAATTGGATGAGTGGATTTCTAACCCTTATCACCGTATCCACGAATTATAACAATGTGGGACCTTTTAAAACCGAAACACATTTTCAAATAATGTAATATTTCTTTACTTTCCAAAAGTGCCCCTCCTCTCCTCTTATAAAAGGCCCCCACCTCTATCCCATTTCACACACATCTCAAGCCTTTGGCTCGGCCAACCCCTGCCCAATTACTCTCTCCACATCCCTCTCCTCATCCTAGAGGATTCCCTTTGGGCATAATCCTTTCAAAGGAAGCCTTTAGGCTCAAATCAAAAGGGAGTTAAACTTTTAAAGGTAATTCATTCTCTCTTGTTCATTTGTTTTATTTTGCTTCTCCAACCCTCCAAACTCTTTTTATTTACATCTTTTGTAACAACACCAGTATCTTAAATATACTAGTATGTTGTTATAATATTTATTTGAGCTACACTCTCACACAACTACATTAAATGGTTAAAGAACATACGGTTTCCGTGGATGGCGAAATTCTGCCTCCCGAAACGATGATTGTTCAATACTCATTTAACACCTTCAAGGGTGGCCATTATGATGTCACTATTTTTATATATGATATATAATATGTTTATGTTTTCTTTAAACTTATGTATTTTTCATTTTTGTCGTACCTTTATGGTTTCCATTATGGGTAAACACGATATCTTCATTTAAGGAAGTGCGGACTACCGCCCCCTAAAAGTGATGTGATTCGTTAATGCCATATGTGGGACGTGTAAAGGATGGATTTAAAGTTATTATATATGATGTTATACTGGAATTATAATATACCTCTATATCATTATTATTTCTTTCCATTAAAGTATGAGATAGAAATGAAAGTAGCGTTCATGCGTACGTACGGCTTACCGTCTCCATGAACGGTGCATTTCATTTCTTATCCCCAAATGTAATGTACTATTAAAATTACATGTATATAATGTATATATATAATTAATGATATATATAAATGATGAATATAATTATGGAATTAAAATATACATACCTCTCATTTAGTTTTAATTCCACTAATATGACAAAGAAATGAAAGTAGCGTTCATGCGTACGTACGGCTTACCGTCTCCATGAACGGTGCATTTCATTTCTTACCTCTAAATGATTATGTAATATTATAAATACATGTATATTCTGGATATATATGATATATATGATATCCAAATCAGGAATTCCACTCTGGATATAAAGAACTTTTGACCACACAAACAACATGTAATTGTAAGAAGTCAACTTTCGACTTAAGAACCAAACATTGACAAAACAAACATTATTAACTTAAATGGTTACATAATGTTTTTAACCTGGAAATAAGTGATATAAAAAGAATAATGAACTTTAAAAAGGTTCTTAATCAGGTATAAATTAACTCAAGTTTATTATTCAGGACGTTAAAGAACGATCGAGTCAAGTCGGACCCAAGGTAAGGGAACTTCTTAACCCATTTCCATTCTTTGGGTTAATCTCCTACTTTCAAATTATGTCATTATATTATTATGTCGTATCTTGTATTTGTACTTTATTTATGTGTACTTATATTGAATACACATAATATATCTATTTTATTTTAAAAATGATCTTTGTAAGGGACTTCGTCTCAATCTCCTTTCCTTGAGTCATATTTCGTTTTATACACAACTTTCTTTTATACGGTGTATAAACCCCTTTGACTTTTACTTTTATACAAAAGGAATATTTTTCTACGAAGCGTTTTACAAAATGACAAAAAAGGAATGTTTCTTTTAACGTACGCGACAACAAAAACCTTTTTCGCCACCGCGAGTATTATTTGGTTTTGGCTTCCTCAACAAGCCGTTATGTTTTTAAAATGAAATAAATACCATATACTCTTTTATGTATTTTGGTATTGAAAATGGTTTTGATAAAGGATTCTATTATGATATATTGTGATTGAAATGTGTAAATGTTATCATTCATTTATATTGTTTTTATGTTTTATGATTTTATATTGGTACTTGGACATTTTAACGGGTGGTTACGTTATAAACCATATGACGGGTGGCGCCGTGAATACCAGGACGGGTGGTTACGTTATAACCTCCAATGCATTGGGTATGGAAGTCGGCCGTATGGCTATTCCATTAAGTATGTATGGAAATTGGCCGTATGGCTATTCCATTAAGTGATATGTGTGGAAGTCAACCGTATGGTTATTCCACATAAGTATGTTTATGTCCCAAGTTACCTTTATATATTCTATGTGTTCTTTATATGGGTTTTATGTTTATACTTTGGTTACAAAAAGGTAAGTAATGATACTTTTTTCAGTGAAGAGTTTTACTACTTCATGAAGGTGAAGGTATTACTTTGATATAGTATAAATGGTTTACTTGATGTTTGAAAAACTAACAGTTTTCATTCTTTTTGTATCCCTTAATGAGGTTTTTATGCTCACCCCAAGTTTTTTTGAAATGTTTTTCACAGGACTTAATATGGAATAAGGTCAAGGATGGGATCAAGGGAATGTCATGCTATATAAAACATGGAACTAGACATGTTTCTTTCAAGAGTTTTTTTATTATGGAAACTCAGTATAAGTGACTACTTTGTAATCTTTTGAGATGTAATAGTTATGTTCTAATTCTCTAAAACTCTAAACCTGTAAAGATCCTCGACGTGAATTATTCATTTAATTCAATATTAATTAAGGTTTAAGGCTGGGGCCTTATAGTTGGTATCAGAGGTCAGTTTAGACAACTTTAGGAGTTAGAAAAGTGTTAAATTATAATATGATTGAAATGATATAGCATTTACGGATTACCATGTTGCTTCACCTAAGATATTTCTGTGTTCAGAATGGTTTTCTGCAGAGGAAACAAAGTAGCTATGTTGGGACGACATCAGGAGGAAGATAACCTTCCAAATCAGCAACCTGAGATGGTCGGAATCAGAACTAAACAGTTTGTTGCAGTGATGGCACAGTTGACTCAGGCTATAAATGGTGGTGGTATCCATGCATGAGATCAGCCAGATCAATCGCAGAGGAACATTTCAGTGGTGGAACATTTCATGAGGCAAAATCCCCCATCATTCAGAGGATCATCTGACCCTGTGCAAGCTGAAGGGTGGATTAAAGTACTGGAGAAGATTTTTGATGTCATGGGGTGTTCAGAACATCAAAAGGTTAGTCTTGCTGTTTACCGTTTTGAAGGTGAAGCTGATCAGTGGTGGTCGATGGTGAAAAATATAAGGGATAGTGATGAGATTGAGGATCTTCACTGGGACGAATTCAAAGGTATGTTTCTTGAGAAATATTTTCCTAAGGTGGTTCGTCTTAGGATGGAAAAACAGTTCCTAGAATTGAGGCAGGAGGATGATTCAGTGGCTACTTATGAAGAAAAGTTCACTTGATTGGAAAGGTATCCTCCAAACTTCATACGAGATCTTGATAGTAAAATAAATCGTTTTTACTCAGGGTTAAAGCCAAAGTATAGAAGGGCTTTAGCTTCTCGTGAGTTCAAAAGTTATGAAAAACTTGTTCGATGTGCCGAGAAGGTAGAAATGGAGTTTTCCGATGATCCGATGTTCTATGACAAACAACAGAATAAGAGATCTAGTTGGCAGGAAAAGGGGAAGAATTCATCAAAGAAGCAAGGCGGTAAGAAAACCAAATATCCATCCTGTGAGAAGTGTGGTAAAATGCATCCTGGAGAATGTTTATCCAAGTCTGGTAAGTGCTTTAGGTGTGGTAAGTCTGGTCATATTGCTCGTAACTATAAGGAAGATGATCAAGCAGGAAATGAAAAGCCAACGGTAAGATGTTTTAAGTGTAATTAAATGGGTCATTATGAAGACGAGTGTCCGACAAGGAGCTTGAGTGATAGAATGCAGCCAGACTACAAGCAGAAAGGGGTGGTGAAATCCTTTGCAACAACTTCTGCAGATGTTGAGCCATCGAATGAAGTGGTATCAGCTCCAGGGAGCTCAGTATTTTTCGAAGATTGACTTGAGGTCGGGGTACCATCAGTTGAAAGTAAAAGAAGCAAACGTTCCGAAGAATGCGTTCCATACTAGATATGGCCATTATGAATTTGTAGCTATGCCTTTTGGGTTATCCAATGCACCTGCTGTATTCATGGACCTTATGAATAAAATTTTCCATGAGTTCTTGGTTAAGTTTGTGTTTGTGTTTTGAGTTTTGTGAAGAGGTTATGTGTGCCTTGTGATTCACATTTGAAGAATGAGTTGTTTTTTTTCATCCTGGCAGTACTAAGATGTACAGAGATCTGCGGGAGTATTACTGGTGGGATGGAATGAAAAGAGATATTGCTGATTTTACTGTGAAGTGTTTGATATGTCAACAGGTTAAAGCAGAGCGGCAGTTACCGAAAGGGATGCTTTAGCCTTTACCAATGCCAGAGTGGAAATGGGAAAACATATCCATGGACTTTGTTGTGGGATTACCGAGGACATCTCGAGGTAATAATGCAATCTGGGTTATTGTTGATCGCTTGACCAAATCTTCTCATTTCCTTTCTATACGAGATACTGTCTTTCTAGATCAACATTCCCGTTTTATCTTAAAGAGATAGTCAGGTTACATGGAGTTCCTCTATCCATGGTATCAGATCGTGATCCAAGGATTACTTATAACTTTTGGAAAGGCATTCAAAAGTCTTTGGGTACTGAATTAAATTTTTGTACAGATTTTCATCCTCAATCAGATGGGCAGTCAGAACGAACAATTCAGACATTGGAGGATATGCTACGAGCTTGTTTGATGGACTATCAGGGAAGTTGGGACCAACATCTTTCTTTTGTTGAGTTTTCTTATAATAAAAGTTTTCATTCCAGTATACATATGGAACCATTTTAGGCATTATATGGGAAGCGGTGTCGAACTCTAGCTTTCTGGGATGAAGTTGGTGAAAGGAAGTTGATGGGATGAGAATTGGTAGAAGAGTTGGCAGAAAAAGTTCAGCAGATTCAGAACCACATGAGAACAGCTCAGAGCAGGCAGAAGAGTTATGTGGATAACCGGAGGAAGGATCTATCTTTCGAGGTAGGTGATCATGTTTTTCTCAAGGTTTCTCCTTGGAAAAGTGTGATGAGATTTGGTAAGAAAGGAAAGTTGAGTCCAAGGTTGGTTGGACCATACGAAATTCTGGAAAGAGTTGGATCAGTTGCATACCGAGTGGCTTTACCTCTTACATTATCTCAGGTACACAATGTTTTTCACGTTTCGATGTTGAGAAAGTATATGCCAGATCCATCTCATGTTTTGAGCCCAGAGGTAGTTCAGCTGGAACAGAACCTATCTTATGAGGAACAACCGGTCCAGATTCTTGACCACAGGGAGCAAGTGTTACGGAATAAGGTGATTCATCAGGTAAAGGTTTTGTGGAAAAACCATGTGATTGAAGAGGCAACGTGGGAATCTGAAAATGCTATGAGGGATAAATACCCCCACTTATTTTGAAAAGTGAATAAAATTGCGAGGACGCAATTCCCAAAAGGGGGGAAGGATGTAACATCCGAGGTAAATAAAGAATAAATAATTTTCATATTTATTAATATTTACGAATTAAATATTAATTTTATTTTAAAGGGGTTGCTATGTTCGATAGCGTACCCGATACGCAACGATGAGTTTCTTTGAAACTTACGTAGCACACTAGTAATAAAATAATATTGTTTTAAATGTTAGTTAACAAGTAGCCGTTGTACTGGCAGGAATGGATATAAATAACTAAAATATGATTAGATATGTTTTTAAATGTTTATACATTTACCCAATAAAAGATAAAGGCTTAAAATACGGAAAGAGTTCAATTTTAGGGCATATATACTCTAATTTTCACTAAAGGTTCACTTATCACCTTTTAATGGTGAACCGTCATTAAATATAGTTTTGATCACTCTTATACTTTATTTTGGACAAAATATAACTCTTCTTTAGAATCGGGACATCAAAATTTACTTTGTGTAAATTTTTGGTACCTATCTGATAAATTTCTTTTTTTATGAATAGTGTAAAATGTTGTATTTTAATTCAATACATATTTTTAATATAAATTATTTATATGATTAGATTATTATTTTAATTGGTTTTAAAGTGAAATTAGAAAATATTTTTACCAGTTAATCCAATGGTGGTCATTGGAATCAATTTCACTTTGAAATTGGACTTAAACTGGTGTCAATCTTTTGATACTTATTGTTTCACAAAAACACGCTATTTGTCATGACAACGGGAATTAATTATTAAATTAATTAATTTGACTTATATGTTTTGAATTTTGTAAAATGGAATTCATTTTTGAATTCGGAATAACAAATATAGCTTACGGTAAATTTTTGGTAATTTTCTGAAAAACATCAATTTTTTATGAATAGTGAAACCACTAAGTGGTAATCAAGCAAACTGATTTTTCAGTTAAATGAAAGTTTACCACTAATGTGTATTGAATTTTGAAAATTCGACATACATGGTTGTAATTAAGAAGTAAAATGTGGTTCAATGAGGTTATAATAATTTTTTGGTGAATAGTAACTTATTAAGTTTTTAAACGCGATTAGAGGTAATTAGTGTAGTTTAAGGTAAAAATGGTATTATAAGAATGTGAAAACACAATGACACTTGTCCTACACCTATTGGGTGAGTCATGGCCGACCAAGACAAGCCATGGGCCAAATTTGGGACCCCATGGAGCCACTTTAGTTGGAAAATGACATTAATAAATTTTTATTTAATGTTAAAGTGAAAATAACACTAACATAAATTGGTTTACTAAAATAATTTTTGAGTGGGGTTATACAAGTCCAAATTTTGATTATAAATAGTCATTGGAAAGCTAAAAAGATTTCCTACATCATAGTTTTTTTTTATATTTTTTAGACATTAAATAAAATAAATTATTTATGACATAATAATGATGCAGCGATGACATCATTATTTGACGATTTAAATAAAATGGAAAGATAATGTAAAATCTATGAAGTACACATTTCCAAACCCAATTGGATGAGTGGATTTCGAACCCTTATCACCTTATCCACGAATTATATCAATGTGGGACCTTTTAAAACCGAAACACATTTTCAAATAAAGTAATATTTCTTTACTTTCCAAAAGTGCCCCTCCTCTCCTCTTATAAAAGGCCCCCACCTCTACCCCATTTCACACACTTCTCAAGCCTTTGGATCGGCCAACCCCTGCCCAATTACTCTCTCCACATCCCTATCCTCATCCTAGAGGATTCCCTTTGGGCATAATCCTTTCAAAGGAAGCCTTTAGGCTCAAATCAAAAGGGAGTTACACTTTTAAAGGTAATTCATTCTCTCTTGTTCATTTGTTTTATTTTGCTTCTCCAACCCTCTAAACTCTTTTTATTTACATCTTTTGTAACAACACCAGTATATTCAATATACTAGGATGTTGTTATAATATTTATTTGAGCTACACTCTCACACAACTACATCAAATGGTTAAAGAACATACGGTTTCCGTGGATGGCGAAATTCTGCCTCCCGAAACGACGATTGTTCAATACTCATTTAACACCTTCAAGGGTGGCCATTATGATGTCACTATTTTTATATATGATATATAATATGTTTATGTTTTCTTTAAACTTCTGTATTTTTCATTTTTGGCATACCTTTATGGTTTCCATTATGGGTAAACACGATATCTTCATTTAAGGAAGTGCGGACAACCGCCCCCTAAAAGTGATGTGATTCGTTAATGCCATATGTGGGACGTGTAAAGGATGGATTTAAAGTTATTATATATGATGTTATATTGGAATTATAATATACCTCTAAATCATTATTATTTCTTTCCATTAAAGTATGAGATAGAAATGAAAGTAGCGTTCATGCGTACGTACGACTTACCGTCTCCATGAACGGTGCATTTCATTTATTATCCCCAAATGTAATGTATTATTAAAATTACATGTATATAATGTATATATATATAATTAATGATATATCTAAATGATGAATATAATTATGGAATTAAAATATACATACCTCTCATTTAGTTTTAATTCCACTAATATGACAAAGAAATGAAAGTAGCGTTCGTGCGTACGTACGGCTTACCGTCTCCATGAACGGTGAATTTTATTTCTTACCTATAAATGATTATGTAATATTATAAATACATGTATATTCTGGATATATATGATATATATGATATCCAAATCAGGAATTTCCACTCTGGATATAAAGAACTTTTTACCACACGAACAACATGTAATTGTAAGAAGTCAACTTTCGACTTAAGAACCAAATATTGACAAAACAAACATTATTAACTTAAATGGTTACATAATGTTTATAACCTGGCAATACGTGATATAAAAAGAATAATGAACTTTAAAAAGGTTCTTAATCAAGTATAAATTAACTCAAGTTTATTATTCAGGACGTTAAAGAAAGATCGAGTGAAGTCGGACCCAATGTAAGGGAACTTCTTAACCCAATTTCCATTCTTTGGGTTAATCTCCTACTTTCAAATTATGTCATTATATTATTATGTCGTATCTTGTATTTGTACTTTATTTATGTGTCCTTATAGTGAATACACATAATATATCTATTTTATTTTAAAAATGATCTTTGTAAGAGACTTCGTCTCAATCTCCTTTCATTGAGTCATATTTCGTTTTATACACAACTTTCTTTTATAAGGTGTATAAACCCCTTTGACTTTTACTTTTATACAAAAGGAATATTTTTCTACGAAGCGTTTTACAAAACTACAAAAAAGGAATGTTTCTTTTAACGTATGCGGCAACAAAAACCTTTTTCGCCACCGCAAGTATTATTTGGTTTTGGCTTCCTCAACAAGCCATTATGTTTTTAAAATGAAATAACTACCATATACTCTTTTATGTATTTTGGTATTGAAAATGGTTTTGATAAAGGATTCTATTATGATATATTGTGATTGAAATGTGGAAATGTTATCATTCATTTATATTGTTTTTATGTTTTATGATTTTATATTGGTACTTGGACATTTTAACGGGTGGTTACGTTATAAACCATATGACGGGTGGTGCCGTGAATACCAGGACGGGTGGTTACGTTATAACCTCCAATGCATTGGGTGTGGAAGTCGGCCGTATGGCTATTCCATTAAGTATGTATGGAAATTGGCTGTATGGCTATTCCATTAAGTGATATGTGTGGAAGTCAACCGTATGGTTATTCCACTTAAGTATGTTTATGTCCCAAGTTACCTTTATATATTCTATGTGTTCTTTATATGGGTTTTATGTTTATACTTTGGTTACAAAAAGGTAAGTAATGATAATTTTTTCAGTGAAGAGTTTTACTACTTCATGAAGGTTAAGGTATTACTTTGATATAGTATACATGGTTTACTTGATATTTGAAAAACTAACAGTTTTCATTCTTTTTGTATCCCTTACTGAGCTTTTTATGCTCACCCCAAGTTTTTTTGAAATGTTTTTCACAGGACTTAATATGGAATAAGGTCAAGGATGGGATCAAGGGAATGTCATGCTATATAAAACAGGGAACTAGACATGTTTCTTTCAAGAGTTTTTTTATTATGGAAACTTTGTATAAGTGACTACTTTGTAATCTTTTGATATGTAATAGTTATGTTCTAATTCTCTAAAACTCTAAACCTGAAAAGATTCTCGACGTGAATTATTCATTTAATTCAATATTAAATAAGGTTTAAGGTTGGGGCCTTATACCGACATTTACCACATACAATGAATATTCCCATTCATTGAGGAAATTTACCTCGGTTCTTATTCCCACACTCATGAAATTTTAGTCGTTGAATATTTTTACTTTTATTATCATTAATTCCCAAACATCTACAGATCTATCCATTTTCTTTATTTTATGACTCGATAAACTCACCTAGGTTCAGGTTTTAAATAAAAAATTAAAATGTATGGTTATGAATATGTAAAAGAGCTTTCACTATATATCCCATTTAATTTAGTTTCCATTTCCGAAACCTGCATCATTTTAGATCACATCCATTTTTTACACTGGTTCCTATTAGATCTAGTGTATTTCTAAAACAAAAAATATATTTTTTAGTGTATTAGTAATATCATAATAAAAAATACTATTGTTATGACAAGCCCTATAATATCCATACATTTGTTAATAATAAATTTTTATCATTTTCCAAATAACAAAAATTCAACCAAAATTATTATCCTTTCTGGTTATAGAGTTATTTCAACTTCTGTTAAAAAAAATAACATTTAAGGTATTCTAAATCCAACTCTAACACAAAACATAAGGACGGTTACATATACACTACATATTACATTATCTCACATTCCCAAATATATTTTATTGGTTTATATTTTTATTGAATTATTACAATAATATTATGTTAAAATGCATATATCATAAGATTTAATCATTTACTTAGTATCATGTTTTCCCAGAGAATATCTAAAATAATACATGTTTCTTTTATTAAGAAATCCAGGAAACATTCTACTTGACTTCTTCTTTTCCTTTACAAATCATTAACCCTAATTAAAATCATTTTAAATCATATGATGCATGTATAATACTAACTAAAGGATATAAAATAAATACAATTTGTTATTCCATTGAAAAAATGAAAACCTTGAAAATATATACCACTATCATAGAATTTCTTGAGTTTAGAAAAAATTTAATTTCAATATTAATGGAAAACCCTTTTTCCCTATAGAAACATCTAAAACCCTAACAAACATAGATAAATATTTTTTGGAAACATATCAATCATTTTATGATCATTCCTACATATAGATTAACACTAATGGTTAAACATGGAATAAACATCAAAATTGTATTTGTAACAACCATAATAGATTATTCTGG
This sequence comes from Viscum album, assembly GCA_963277665.1. Lineage (NCBI taxonomy): Eukaryota > Viridiplantae > Streptophyta > Magnoliopsida > Santalales > Viscaceae > Viscum > Viscum album. The sequence continues at coordinate 1,259,799,979 of OY728128.1, forward strand.
TAATCTATCAAGATATCCCAAATAGGTCAACTTTGTACTATATTTTTAATGACCATCATAATATATTCCCATATATTCTTAAGATAAATATCATCGGTTAACTCTATTGCATTACCTAATGAATTGAAGTTATATAATGGGGTCCTCCACCCCCATTCAATAACAGACCTATCAATACACACAAATAATACACTTGAACCATAGTAAAACATAAAATATAGCAAAATAAAAATGTTCTTTCCCCCCATTAAAGTTAATTGTTTATATTGATATATCCATTATATATAATCTATTTTTAAAAATAACAAGAATAAAACGATAGTGGGTATTTTTTGGGGAAACAATTAAATTTTTCAAAGGAAGTCTGAGATCAAATAATTGTTACGGTGTCACGAAAATTATTTTTCATGAAATACATTAAAATAGAACATTCCTTCTATCTGTTTAAAAAGGAAACAAAAAATCCCAAAAAATATTCTTTTTTTAAAAAAAATTAAAAAGATAAAATTAAAACAAATCCTTTATAATTCACATATTTCAACGTAAATATATTAATAAAATAATTATAAAATATATATATTGAATAAAAATAGAGTTTGAAAAGAAACATTAAAATTGTATTTTTGAAAGGAAATTCCCCCACATTGAGTCTTACTTGTCACAAACGATCCATATATTCCTTAATAACAAACATATGTTAATTATATAAATTATTTTAAACATTTTTCATGTTTATTATTATATTTATTTACATTTTTACAAAGTCAAATTAAATTACATAATTATTTAAGTTCTCATTAGTGGTTTTAGAAATAGTTGGATCATATTTACAAAATGAATTTGGTAGGATGGCTATATAAAAAAATCTAATTATTAAATCATCTAAAGAATAACAATGTTGAAAAGTTTATCATTTTTATACATCAATTATACTTTTAAAACCTATCTGGAATGTTGATTATGTATAATGAACTATGTTATAATCATATAGATTATAATTTGTACATATGCATGAGTTGCATTTTCAATATTCAATGATCCCTATGAAAATAAGGTAAGTTTTATTATATATTAAAAAAAGATGATAATATCATATATATCATTTTTTTCTTTAAATAATTATATATATACCATCCATAAAAGGTGACGATAAAAAATGAATCAAATCACTTATGGAAGGTGGTAGTTCACAAGTATGCATGAACAACATTACCATTTTTAAATTAATGGAATGGTACAACAATAAACTATATATATCATATTTTAATAATTATAGACATGACCTAAATATAATATATAAATAGTAATTTCATCATTTTAACAATCCATGGGAGATGGTAAGGGAAAATAAATTGTATCAGTTCGTGAGGAAGTAGTCTGCCATACACATGAACTATTGATTCCAGTCCCATTAGATTGAGGATAGAGATGGATAAAAAGTAATGAATTAAACATTATAATAATTTATTATATTTATTATAATTATTTTAGGACATAATATTTGTTAATTAGTAATTTATGTTGACCAGAGAAGAAATAATATGGAAACACTATGTTAAGAATGATACCACATCTTTAGACAACCTCCTTTGTATAACTCTTTATGAATAAATAGGTAATAATTATTCCATAAATAAAGACAAAGGAATGTGGGAAAAGGATGTTATATTGGTATTTAGGTACATATTTGTAGAATAAATATGTATTTTGAGAGTTAATTAATGTGGAAAATGGATGTTCATTTATAGGAGCGGGGATGGGTTCTCCTTAAATTTCACAGAATATAAAATTAATCAAAATTATTTTTCTATTTCAATTGGGTTTAATTTAACTAATTTTTAATATATAATGATTATGTTTCAAAATATTCTCATAAAATAAAAATTATATACATTTTTACTTTTTTCTCCCCTTATCATTTGGTTTTATCTCCTCATTAACCCTTTTCAAACTTATCATAAAATAAGGATTTTTACACATTGATGGTCTAGATAGTTACAATAAATAAAAAAACATCCCATAATTAGTCCATATATAGAATTATAAATGATTTTTTAATAAATTTCATGAATATATTATTTTCATCTATTTTATAAAAATTAATAAAATATAATTTATTATAAAATATCAAAAATATTAATTTTTTATACTATTCATTACATTGTCTTTAATAACCTTAAAAAAATATTAATATTTGAAAAATATTTTCTATTACATATGTAACCTATTATTTTATTCTATCAAATTAAAGAATCATATTAATTACCTCAAATTTTATATCTTTTAATATTTTTAATATCATTTATTTAATTTTCAATAAATTGAATAATTACCACATCGACCTTTTGTACGAATTTCAGGTAATTACTTCCTTACTAAAGGCCACAAATAAATTATTAGGATTTATATAAATAATTTATATTAAAAAATAATTTTTATAACTAAAATTATCCATTTTTTATCCCTTATTAAAATAATGATTTTTATTAAAAATAAGAGTGTGACATTTTTTTCTTTTTTGTACATACATTTTATAAATGTCATAATCACATAAAAAGGAAGAAAATAACTTATTAAAGAATTTCATATGAGTATGGATGGAATAGAGTTATCAATGAAAAATACATCGAGTTCAAGGGTCGTTTTATTTTTCTTATCATATTATTTTTAGAATTAATTACCCAATTTACTCTTTAATAAAAGGATACCTCTTAGTATGCTTATTTCAAATAATCAAATTAACAATGATTGTCTGTTGATGATATACATAAAATATTGGTAAATTTGTATTACCAAAACCATAATGATATTATAAATATAATATTTATATTTCAATACAATCCTTAGATATATCCATGTAACTGGGTGAATGAAAATGAATCATAGTAGTCCATGGAGGTTGTAGTCCCCAGAATTCTTGAACGAGTTTTTTTACTAATGGAATGGTTATATAAATAAAAAATGAAATTAAGTTCAATACAATAAGATTATAGTGTAAAAATGATACTAATATGATTATATTAGTTTGCATATAATATATTTTAATGAAAATAATAAATATGAAAAGATATGTCTTTGATAATACTATGTTTGGGGACTAAGAATTTCCTTGGAAGTATACCTAGAAATGAAGGTCTTATGTTAACCAATGGAAACAACAATTTTTTTAAAAAGGTATAAATTTATTTGAGTGTATCATTTTTATTGTTTCAAGAGGATATTTGATGGAAGTTTGTGTCTGGAATTGTACACGACATTATCCACTTAAAAGTGGAGGGAAGGGTTGGTTTTAGATTAACCATTACATTTTCAATATTTTGTTGATATTATTCATGTTTCATGTAAAAAAATTAGAAAAAATAGGAGAAAATTATTATTTTAGATCTAAACTCAAAAAAACCACTACTTTTTTAGATGAAACTGATTTTTAGATATTTTTTATAGTTTTTATTATTTTACAAAACAATACATTTACCTAGGAAATTAATTTTTAATATTAGTAATTCATTTAAATGTAAAATATTTATATTGGACTTTTACCTTATTTTATTATTATAATTTAATATTTTAAATTCATTTTATTAAATAAAACCACAATTGATTTGAATATTTTAATTTTAAATAAATGAACCCAATCAAGTTAAAACAGTTTTAGGGAAAGAAAAATTTATGATTTAAAGTTATATATAGGGTAAAATTATCTTGAAATTGGATTTCAATGACATAATTAGATTTATTATAAAAATATTATATGATGTTTATAAGGATATCCAAAATATTTTCTCCCTTGAAAAAAATTTATTCAATAAGAAAAACCAAAAATGTTTTTATATAAAATGTGACACATTAAATAGGAATAAAATTGTTATTTATTTGTATTACATGTTCAAAGAATATTTCAGAATGAATAAATATATTACAAAATATTTATTTTTAATTAAATAAAAGGGTTTATAAATTTATAGGTCATTCATATAAAATTGTAAATCCACAAAAATTACATGTTTTTTGAAAAGTGTATTTTTCAACTAAAAACAGATATTTAATGAAAAAAATACAAAAATTAATACTATGCAAACTTTTATATGAGGTAATAAAAATGATGTTTTTTTATAAATTTTAAATAATAAATTTATACATTCTTATTAACATCGAATTCCCCTTAAAGGCATATATTGGCATAGTTTAGTGACCTAAAGTCATATTTTCAATCAGTAGATGATGTTAAGAATCAAAAGGGTTTTTTGCACTAGATTTGGTTCATGCGTGCAAGGGAAAAAGCTATGTGAAAGCCTATTACATACCCAATGCGATGTAAAATGGAATTCATTCTCTCATATCTCTAAAATGGAAAGGTCAAATATGTGGATGAAATCGGGTCGGTGCGCAAGACAGATGACCAAAACATAAAAGCATTAAGAGCCATACGCAACATCAAACGAACACTTCCTTTCAATCCTCCTTACATTCCACCACCAATATTTTCACCTATAAATATATGGGTTCCACCTCCCTTAAGGTTAATGCACTAGAAGTTTAGTAGTAGATCCATTGTACATAAGACGACCCCTTCAAAACATCGTGAAAGTCAGGATGTCAATAAACTAGATCTTTCTTGAAAATCTATCATTTCCAGTTATCCCATGTCATGTGGGTGTAAAGGGTATATCTTGCATTAAATACATATGATTGTATAGTACATCTTGACCTTGGGCCCCCATACCATTGTGCGTTATACTCGAATCTTGTGCACAACCATTGATTTTACATGAGAGCCTTTGATCTTGGATGCACCACTTACTATGTACTCCATTTTTTGTCCTTATTCCAAGGAATCATGTTCAATTTGTATCTTTTTTATACCTTATCAGTGATTCCCTACTGTCTTGGGAACAATTATTTCTTAGCCCCCTGATCGGTCCTCCATGTTATGTGGCCCCACCTCATGCTTCTTTTCATAGGTACACAAATTACTATTGCTTCTTCACATATCCACGCTATCATGAGACCCTTGAGTTACCACTCTCCCACCTCACTCCAAATAAACATTTACCTTTCCTTCCCTTACATGTGTTCTAGTTATTACAAGTTATATAATTTTAATGGATTAATAATGGGTCCTCATCATCCAAGCAATCATATGTTTAACTTCTAAGCACCCTCATCCCCAAATCATGACTTTAATCTATGATTTGTTTCATGCATGTTAGGACATGGAGGATCCGATATAGAATGAGCATTATCACGGTCCCTCTCTCTCCCCCTATGGGATATGTTTCCATGGAAACTGCGTGTAGTCTCCACATAATCCATGAAACACCTTGATAGGATTTTCCATGTACACTGAGCAATATACTCCTCATACATCTGGATATCATCCACATGATTTACACCTTGAGTAACTCCATATCTCAATATGCATGGGCTGCTAACCGAGTGTAATCCCCACACCATCAATTTTGGAAGCACCCTTCATGAAACATCTTTCTTGTCTACTGCTATCTCTTATTTCTTACATCGAGAAAGACTCATATGGGCTTAAGGATTAACAATGACAATGAAATCATCTCTGGGTTTCTAAACATGTGTATTCCCCATACCCCAAATTCTCAAAATAGGAGTACTTTTATATCCTTCTTCTAAATGGGATACATAAGAATCCATTCGATGTATCAAGACCATCACTCCCCACAATCCAAATATTCAATGGTTTTCCTGTCTATTAACCTTCATCCTGTATAAAATTAAACTGTATGCCCCTCCGAACTACATGGGTTTTGATTCATAGACACTAGGATACATAAGAAGCCTCTTTGAGGTCCAATCCCAATCAATGGTAAACTCAGGTACTCCCTCAATGGTATATACCCTCCTGATGTGATACAATCCATTTTTTGAACACATATCCTAAATCTACCTCCATAAGTTATTCTGATCCCCATGGGAAGTTACTCTTTCATAATCCCCACACAAACCATAATCCTCCAACCCTGATTTCTGCTCTTGTGATGGGCGGTTAACCACGTTCAAGACCTGATCAATTATTTGGGTCTTTTTCCTTTATCTACACACTAACTCTATTACCCATTAATGAATTACATATAAATTGATTCCCAGCAACTATGATACATAAAAATCCTCTGTGAATATTCAATCACCTCATCCATGTCCCATCAGGTTCTTTCCTTCAACCCTTTTTTCCTTGGGATGATCATTCCCCAACCTGGGGTTCTACATTATTTGGACCATGTCCATGTGTTCTATTATCATGACAGACCTCCTTATGTGTCATATCACCCCACCAAGACTATGTGGACATTAATCCCAACCATAAATATAGGGTATAAAGGATACCTCCTTGTGGTTTAATTCTAGATCCATCATCTTCATGTTAGTTAATTCTCATTCTTCTTCACCCTTCGACACTTCCACCATATTCATATTTATTTCACCCAGGCCACCACATATCGGTGAACACATTCCATTCATTTGGGTAGCTAACATTGAAAAATCCTTTCCATATGCTCCATTACCTTAACCTTATCCCAATAAGGTCACATCATCACCTCTTTTTCATAGTGCCTAGGAAACTAACCATGTGTAATCCCCAAATCACCCTTTTGAACAACATGGATTTTGATCTATGTCTTCAAGAAAAGATATGTAAGATTCCTCAACTAGGTTCAATCCCAACCAATGGTAAACCTTAGTGTCCTCTACTCTGGGACTGACCATCTATGATCCACCCTTTTTGGTGTTCTGATCAACGTTTAAATTTTGGAACCATCCTATTTGCGGTACATGCCATTTAAAGTGTGTCCTTATTGGGAGTTTTGATCTATCCATCCATTAAACCTTCCAGGTGCTTCCTCCTAGGGATATACCCATCTAATCCACTCTTGTTACTATTATGATATATCTAATCGGTCTCTGCAAGATGTTAATATCATGGAATACCCCTTTTTAATCATGGGAAGTAGGGGAAAACCTTAGAGACATTCCTATTTCATAAGGTTCCCCACATTTGATGTGGGATAACTTCGGCTTCCACATCCCCGAGAAGCCCTTTGATAATGGAAAATTCAGGTGTACTAATATTCCTAGCTTCATGCATTCCAATGATTTACAAAAAGGCTACTTCTTTGACCAAAGGATGTTTCACTGACATGAACCTTTGGAATTTCAAGACAGAAGTGGTTTAATTTACTAACATCCACAAAGAGATAGCACTGGGAAGGGTTTCACAAACAATATCATAGTATTTAAGGGATACCAGGACTAGGTGATGAATTCAGAGGAAAAATAAATGTAAGGGGAGGCCAACATCCCATCACCACATTTATGTCAAGGAGAAGACATATCTAAGGAGGTGATTAATTCATTTCGCCTCTGGAAAGTGGGGATGCAGGTTACAATGAAAAAACATCAAGCATCAGGCATCATCATGCGGTCTTCCCTAAAGAAAGCGTCAAAAATAGAAATGGTGAACCTAGTGCAATTCTTTTCTCTTTAAACATTGGGGATAAGTATAATTCGAGACATTAGAAGATAATATTGTCACTAAATATATCCATCTAATTGCTGTTCTCTCTATGACAATTGTGGGAATGGTGTGGACCACACCAGAATTTGATGAAGTTAATTCTTGGGAATTCTAGTCTATGAATTCCGTAACGTTTCTCTTTCTATGTAGACACAGAAGACTAAATATCATTGGGGAACTATGAACTACTTTCCTACTCTTTGTTCTCATAGTTGAATCATCTTACATTTTCGGACCGAAGATATATGAACCTAGCCACCTCCCACCCACAGATGCAAGGGCATGGAAGGAGATAACGTAGCAATCCCAAATAGCTCTACCTCCCCCATGATGACATCAACGACCACACCAACTAGGCCTCATGCCCCACTAATCCCTTAGAGTTTATATAGAGTATGGTGATTGATACTCATATTCGAAAATATGAATAGGAAGGGGAATCTTTTAAAGGATATGGTACTCCTTGATCTTGAGGATTCTATGCCTCTTGGTCCCCCCCCCCGACCCCAAACACCAGCGCAAGTATCCACTAATTCCCACTCTTCCAGTCAACTATTTTAATATCCTTTCCTATGAACACTCGGACAATTCACTCCCATAAGTAGACGAGGTAATGGGCATTTATGTCATCTTGGATTTGACTTTCACCTTAGATCTACCATGGAGGGCTCCCACCAGGCCATGGAAATGATACCATCTAATTCTTCAGGCATAAGAATAGGTGGCCTCTACCCCTACACCACTGGACCATGTCAGACTGATGTGATGTCAATGTCAGACACATAATGGGGAAGATTCCCATCAAGAGGAATCATATTTTTCAACATTAGTGTCTCTTGACACCATCGAATGATATTATCAACTTTTTGATATTAAATATTAGGGGCACCATTTTGTTTGATCAGTAATGAGACCTCGACCACCCAATGGGAAAGATGGGATGACTCTTCCAGTCCCTTTTGCGAGCAACAACCGTCAAGGGATTACATGTGACATCGAGATAAAATATGGAGGACCTCCATATACCATCATCATTCCAATAAGATGTACTCATCCTATTTTTAATATCAATCATATAGGTCCACCACATACCCATGATGCTAGGTATGAAATTATATTCATATTTTATTTTTTCTGGGAAAAGGTCCTCCTCACCCAATCCCCCATTAGCATGAAGGTCCTCCCCATGACCAGTTTTATCCATACCAAATCCAACCTCATACCTCCACTACCAATAGGTGCAAAGGTCCATCCCATTCCATAGATTTCCTACACGAAGGCCCTCTCCATGTCCATAATATCTATATAAAAGTCTATCCTCACGCCATCATTGCCAACTGTGGAGGTCCTCCCTGTACTTCTCGCACTCAGAAAAGAGTTACTCCCTACACCCAAGCTCACCCACTTTGAGTTACTCCTCATGCTCCATTTTACATCTTCACGAGCACTCCTCGCACCCTAGAACACATTAGCACAGTTCCTACCTACTCTATCAAAAAACATTGAGGACCTACACATGTCCCAATAAACACCTTGCATGGAGGATATCCTCGCTCCCACAATAGTCCCAATTGTGGTCCTCTCTACTCTGATGAAATCAGGCATTGTAGTCCTCCCCATGTTTCTACTAGATCTAGAAGAGTTCCACTTCACTCTAGCACCATCCTTGAAAGAGGTCCTCCCTATGTTAATGATTTACCCTACCTTAAGAAACATTCATGTGGAAGAAGGAAATATCATTGTTACCAAATAAATAATAATGAGAAGCACCTTATCGTAGTCAACGTAGTCCATATTTCAGATTATAAAGAGGAATGTTACTCGATGAGGTAGCCATCACCCCAGTCCTCCATATCAGGGAATAGTGTATTAACCCATTGTTTCTCTCCAATATGTGAAATGCACCAGATCCATGAGGCCCTTCATAGGTACATATAGTCGGATGATGATTTGGATCATTTTCTAGCTGTTTTTTTGCAATACTGTCCATCATCACTAGGATTACATAGACACAAGATTATTATGTTTTATTCTGGGGGCCAATAGAATATGATCATCACCCATATTCATCATTAGTAGCTACCGACTTCTCACATGAATAAATTTTCATCCCTATGTCATACACGTATGTGATGATGTGGTCAATAACACTATTGGGAGATGATCCAACACGTAGTGGCCTTTTATTCAATTTATTGTTCTCACTACTAGCCAATCCTCCATCACAATGGTCTATATCAGTACTAATACTAGTTACTCATCTTCCCAGTTGAATACTACGACATCCATGTGTTGGATCCCAATTCTAAATCAAGGATATTGTGGTTAATTCTCAAAGTGGACCATCATCCTGATATATTTTGGTTGATTTTTACTTTATACTTTGGCAGTCTAGATACACTCACCCAGGATGATGTAATGTGTTTCCACTAAACCTAGAGGATTATGCACTTCGATCTCTATTATCTTTGGTTGGAATATCTAAAAATCTAAGAAGATAATGATGACATTATCAAGAAATGATTCATGCTCAATTTAGCTATTCGTCCATTGGCTCCAAACCATATATCGCCCGATTATCACCAGAATATTTGTAAATGATGTATTTAGATCACCACTATTCGTATCCTAGTTATTGGGTAGTCATCACAACATGTCCATATACATGTCTTAGGATAGCATGTTGGCATTCATTTTATTCCAATCCCAAAAAATCCAAACTTACCCTACGATATTGAGGACATGCCTTTGGGAATCATCATAATGAACATGGTCATCCATGAGATATACCCATATGGAGGCATTTGTGTGGGGTCTAGCGAGGATGACCCACCCTTGGGGTATCAAAACATTAAATGGACACTACAGGTATCCACTATCACTAGTATTGGTAATTTACTAGACTTGGAGATATGTTTGTGTTATTTATTCTTAATCTGGACCCTAATAAAGGAATATAACTTCCTAAGATGGCTGCACTACTTTAAAATCATGAAAAACAGAAGAATATTATTGATGAGATCCTTATCGAGAACATTTTAGAAAATCAAAAAAACTATGGTGATCCTTAGTATGATCCCAATCATCCTCCATAAGACGAGTAGTGGAATATACAAGTCCCCCTAGGCCAGTTGCCTTTCATTAATCTCGACAACCTTGAATTTCCTGATAGGATAGAGGTTGGGAATTATGGAAAGAGGCCATGGTATGCATCACTCAATCTACTGGATCTAAATGAAAATCATCTCCAAGACCCATCTATATATGTCATTCCTACAGTGGCCCCTCAGGTTTCCCTTCAAGTAATCCCTCTAGTTGCTCCTCTGGTCATCCCAACATTCAATCTATGATCTACTAGGCCACCTATAATGTTGATGAACCCCCCAACGCAATGGTCATATAATATACATTCCATGATAGGATCCTTTTTTAGGATGATTCAATATCCCCTATCATCACATGCCCATATGCCCTTGAAACATGATTGGTGTTGATACCACCTGATGGTAATCCATATTCTACATGGGTTGATGATATCCCATCACCCTCAAGATTTGAGAATCCCACTTTCTTTCTCTTTAATTGGATAGGTTCCCCTTAGTAGCATATAACCCGCATTCTTTCATGGTGTGGAAAGATGCTAGGGACTCCAGTGAAACAAGAGGCCACAAATCTCTGTTGCTTCATACAAATTCAGTAAGACCTCATGTTCATATGTTACATCTATCTACACATGAGTTCTACAGTTGGTTGGGAGGATCCTCACATGCAGTTTCTTTATCAGTTCAACTCCACCAAAAGGAAGACTAGTATTGATCACCTGTTCATGTCCATGAAAAGAAAAAATGAGTGCTCTATAGATTTAATCACTTGGTGGAAGTTCCTCACATATTCACTTGATAGGACACTAACTTAAAATAAGACGTTGAAAATAAATGTGGGGGTATTTTAAGACAGAACGGGTACCCTCTATGACCATTCAGAACATGCGAGATGGATTTTTTTTATTTTTTTAACAATGATCAGTGACTAGAGGAAGTCATGAATCAAGATATGTAAGAATAATCATAGTCTCTCACATATCATTCAGGAAGTTATGGTAAGGATGTGTCTTCTTCCATTGCACATGTAGAGGAATGTTGGCCACTAAAGTTGCTGTCAAGAAAGCCTCCACTGTAAAATCGTTGAGGGCCTCATCTTTAGACCAAGTCTCATGTTTAGTATCATTCATCTATGAATCGGTAGGATTTCCCATGTAATTAACCACCACAAAAAGTTGAGATAATAAATATTTTCCCCCATTTGGCTCTAGCCCCTTACCTGGGCTTGGTGACCAGATCACTTCTACAGATATAAGAAAATGGGTCTACTCATTTGACGAGTCTCAAGATACTATGTATTATAGAGTGCCATGGAATAGGGGATCATAAGGTTCTAGGATCATAGAATAATCAAGGAGTTTGGTCCCACTGATACCCCAACTACTACCCCTACTAGATGTTCCTTGGTAATAATATCATGAAATTTTATGTGTTAATGGTCTTTCTCTAGGAATAGGTTGAATGAAATATTGTTAGGTTGTGCCCTGACCTAGTGTAGGAGGTACGTGTTTCTATGAGGTATGACTGTGACAGTGTGGGGGGAATGGTAACAGGACTCCAATAGTGGGTCTCAAAAGAATGGACCATGGATGGCTCAAAAGGTAGCCACACATGCTCATGGTGTCGTCTGTACCCATTTGAACCTGCTCGAGCATTCCAATGATTGTTCACCTCCTCCAACTACAACTTATACATTCGAATCTCATCCTTATACCTACCAAAAGGAATGGGTTGAACACACAAGAGAAACAAAATCCTCCCATTGGTGCTAAAGACATATCAAACTTGTGGCGACTTCATAACACCAGAGTTGGGATTCACCCTTAGGATCTACCCAACATTAACGTATTCTTCAAGTAATGATAAATAGTATTCATTATTTAATACCATCAAGAATTTGGACCATTACATGGTTCCTAATGACCAATAATATCATCTAAATGTCCCCTGTTGATGACATTTTCGAATAAGTCATGGATTTGATAATTGTTAGAATGAACTGGACAGTGATTTTAGACAAGCCCTGAACTCTTCTAAAACTAAACTATAGGATCAGAACAAAGATCAACATGAAATGTCCTCTCATCCTACCCCATTGGATTAATTCCCACTACCTTTTGTGATACATGATCAGGTAGAACTTTGGTGACCACACTATGATTATCCATGCACAATTATGGAAAGCCCTCAGTCATTCAGCTATCATCTGGTAGTCATTTTTCTTGGTTTAGCTAATGAGAAATGGGATATTACAAATACCATCCAAAATATGGTGATTTGAATAGAAGTATTCGTCTCACAACCTACAATTGAAAAAATAATTACTAGAAAAGTTGTAAGCCTTAATCAAAAGTACGATGTGTGTAACAGCCCAAGATTTTATGAAAAATATTCTTTTTTATTTTACTAATGTCTTGTGTTATACGCTACACCAAAAGGAGCTTGCACAACATGCATCCTTGACTTGCCTTGCATTACACGCAATCGCAACCTTCCTCGATAGCGTGTGTGGTACGTAATCCTGAGTTTCACGAAACAATGATATGCTATTAAAATATTATTAAAACTAGCCGTTATGAATAGTAATAACCACTTTTTAAAATTCTGTAAATCTTATATTTCAAAATGAACTTCATTTTTGGATTCGGAGTATCGAATTTAGCCTATGGTGAAATTTTGGTACATTTCGGATAACTTTCATATTCTGATGAATAGTGAAAATTACTAAATTATAATTAAAAAAACTTTTTTAATTGAAATAATTAATAGTGATAAATTATTAATTTGAGTAGTTTTAAAGTATATTTAGAATATATTTTTACAATTTAATACAATGTTGGTCATTGGATGTAATTTCACATTTAAACTAGACATAAACAAGTGTCAATCTTTTGATAGATATTGTTTCTTAAAAACACGCTATTTGTTTTTACAGCGGGATTTAATTATAAAATTCATTAATGCAACTTCTTTGTTATGAATTTGGTAAAATAGACTTCATTTTTGAATTCGGAATATGAAATATAGCTTGGGATGAAATTTTGGCATTGTTCTGAAAAACATCAATTTTTGATGAATAGTGAAACTACAAAGTAGTAGGTTAAAAACTGAATTTTGCATAAAACTTAATTTTACCACTTCTGTGAATGGAATTTCGAAAATCCGAGAGACACGGTTAATATCAAGAACTAAAATGTGATTCAATGAGATGAAAATAATTTTTTGGTGAATAGTAACTTTTTACTTTTTTTTACCACGGTAAATAGTAAATAGGGTAACTAAGGGTAAATATGATATTAATATTACCCTAACACATGTCCTAATTCTATTGGACAAGTGTAATTCGACCAAAAACAAACTTAGGAATAAAATATGACCATTTAGGCCAACTTGGATTAGATTAGGACATTTATTATTAATTTATTTAAAGAAGGGTTAAAATAGTTAAAATCAAAGTTTAATAAGTAAATCATTTTTAATATGGGGTTATACATAAGATAAATTCGACTATAAATATTAATTAGAAAGCTAAAAAGCTTTCCTACATGATGGTATTTTATTTGTAATTTTTAGACATCATATAATATAATTTATTTATGACACAAAGATGATGCAGTAATTATCTTATTAATGAAATATTGACATAATTGATAATATAAATACCAAAATAAATGTAATTTAAGACTTTTTATGAATTCCACTAATTTTCTAGGTTACTATGATATATTATTGTTGATTTAATCAACTTTGTTCGAACATATAATTCTGTTATGACTTTCACAAAAATCATATATCAAATAGTGTCAAAATTGACACAAAAGAGTTTTTAAATCAAATATTATATTATTAATTGTTATTTTATTCCTAAAAATCTAAGGTTCGGCCAAATGACTTAGATAAGGATATATGTATTAATAATATACAATTTGGGGTTCGTTTGGCATGTTATAGTAAGTGTATTAACCATATAGTGAAAGAAAACAAAAAGACACGGTAAAAGTTAAATTATTTAACTTAGAGTTAAATGTAATTGATAAGGTTAAAATAAGAACCTAAACTTGTCTAAATCTTATTGGTTGATAGGATTTCGACCCATCCCCACTTTAGCTTCGAAATAAGACCCTTTGGAACCATTATATACCGATTTTGACTTTAATATAAAATAATATTTTGAGATATTCCTAAGGTGCCCCTCTCCTCCCCTATAAAAGGACACCTCCTCCCCCTCCTCCTCACACCAATTTGAGCACTCAAGCTCGGCCAACCCCTGCCAATTTCTCCTCTCCACTTCCCTAGCAACATCCTAGAGGTTCTGGTCTTCCTCAAAGTCCAATTTTAGTGCCCTAAGAGGAGGTCTCAAAGAGGCACTTCAAAGAAGAGGTAATTACCGTTACCAATTCTTTCATCTTTATTTCTTCTTCCACTTCCTCTTATTAGGTTGTTTCATTATGAAGTAATAACATCAGTATCACTCATATACTGATATGTTATTATAAGTATGAAACAACCCTATTTCACCATCTATCCATCCTACGGAAAAAGAAATCACCGCGCGTGCGTACGTACGGAATACCGTCTCCACGCCGTGGTGTAATCTATTTTCCACCACCACCTTACATGGATGGGTATAATGGTGTAAAGAATAACTATACATAGTTATTACGACATCATATTGATTCTGATATATTGTATAATCCACTCCAATTCAATTCAATATTTATAGAAATGATATCATCGCTCGTGCGTATGTACGGAATACCGTCTCCACGACGCGATGAGATTCATTCTCCATGTTAACCATTTAAGAATGATTATAATGTATATACAAGAAATAATAATGAAATATATGACATTATAAAGCTACTGGGTTTATGTATATATATACATATGTATGTCATCTACTTACTTCCATTTCAAGACAATAAGGAAAGGAAAACAGCGTTCATGCGTACGTACGGACTACCGTCTCCATGAACGGTGTTTTTCATTTTATTTATCTACCTATTATATATATATATATATACTGAATATATATGATATATAAATCATATTTTATATTCTGGAAGTAAGTAAATCATGATATAAGTAATAATGATGTCAAGAACAACAAGTCAAAACACCTACGATAAATGAAACGATTTTACCCAAAACGCTTCTTTAACATGGAATTTACAAAAGAACGGGTAATATAATGTCATAAGTGAACCATATATGATATCATAACAATGAATATGATTCTGTAATAAGTCAATAACATGATTTAAATCATTATACAGGAGGTTCGGACACTTACAAAACAAGTCGGACCTAAGGTAAGGGAAATATCACAATCTCATTTTTATCCGAGATTGTTTATTCGTAAGTATTTACTGGGGTGTATTTTATCATCCACATCCATGTTTACTCAATATGTAATATTATTTCCATCCACCTAAAATTGTTTAAATCCATTTTTACCCTTCGGTGAGTTTTCAGTAATACGTATGAAAGGAATCTTTTGTCGTTTTTCGTACGAGGTACTTTTTTGACTTTTCCGACAAAAGTACGAAGAATGTTTTTTTTAACTTATACGGAACGAACGGATTTTTACTGTTTTATGAAGCCTTATTTTAATGAAGCTTCCTCTAAAAGATTTCATGAATATTTTCAATAAAATCTCTTTCTTTTAAAATTGCATGATGTTTTGTGAAAAGAAATTGATTTTGAAGAAGAAAGGATATTTTCCTCAAGAATTCAATTCAAGTGTTTTATCAAAATTATTTTCCATCTAAGATAATAAAGGGTTATGTTTCTATCCATATTTTTACATTGATTTGACTATGTTGTGATGGAATTATGTTTATGAATTCCTTTATCTTATATGAATTGATTTATGATGTCATGATGTTTCAAGAATGCCATTTTTGTTACATGTGTTATGCGATGATGTATGTGTTATGATTATGTGGCACACATAAGAAAGGATTCATTATAAGATGGGTGGGACCTATATCTACCTCCAATGCATTGGGTAATGATTTTATATCTCATGAGATAGACATGGCTGGAACGGAAGGTTATTTCGGTTCAGTGATACAGGACTGAAACGAGGAGTGAACTCGGTTCAGAAAGGGACTTTGTCCACTAAGATAGTCTTGGAAATGAGTCATGACTAACAAGAAATGATTTTCCATGATTATGTGTGCATGCCACAAAGTTTCAAGTTTTATGTTATGATTATGGGGATCTCATTTTCACTTCTATGATTTATCCCATGTTATGATATTATGAGCTCTTTTGCAGGTTAAGATTTCCAAAAAAGCTATGTTCTTTTGTATATGATGTGATTGATATTTCTTTTGTTTACCCTTACTGAGCATTTGAGCTCACCCTTTTATGTTTTCTTTTCCCCAGGATATAAAAAAAGGTTTATAGGTAAAAAAATAGGGAAGATCTTTATGGGAGATATTGAAGATCATTCACCACGATTAGAAGATTACGTTCCGAGTTTCCAAAGACACTAAACTATTACGATCCTTGTGTGTGTGTTTTTGTTATGTACTAAGTATTCCGCAAAAGTAATGTAATGTCCATGTACGATAAGCTTCGGACCTCTACAATGTGCTCAATTACCATGCTATCATTCTAGAAAATATTTCAATCCATGAGGATATCTCCCTATCATAAGATATGCATGAATCCCTTATAGAGATTATGAGAAGCCTCCTTCAGTTTGAATCAAAATTAGGGGCCAAGGATTCCTTCTATGTCGAGGAACCCAAGAATTTAGAATGTCAGGCCATCATCTCATTATCAGAAAAAGATCAAGGTTTTCCCATTATGGGGATCATTTAGCCATTATATATCACTGGAATATTTAATGTTGTGGTGGTCTACAACTATTTTTTCGAAAATGGTTTTGGGATCAATATCATAAAAAATGGGAGGATCTATAAACTAGGGATGACTGAGGAAGATATGGGTCCCTCTTATATGAAGATCCAAGGTTATGACATGACATAGCTAACACCACATGAAAAAATCCACCTAACGACCTAGTTCAGTTGTGTAATTTCCAACACATAATTCATATTCATCCAATATGACACATCCAAAAACATTGTGACAGGTAGACTATGGCTCCATCATCACACAATAATCCCTTCTTTATATCATCAATGCCTCACTTACACCCTTAATGGTCGAGTGGGAAAATTATACAATGATAAATCTCCCATATCCTCTTTCTAAGACCACTACCTTGATTCCTAATACTATATGAGTAAGGAAAAAAAAATCAAGCTGCCACGGTTGAGTACACCACCATTCTGGCTGACCCGTGGACTGACATGGATGATGATTTCATCCTCATAATTCACTGGTTGCAGGCCACAAACCAAGACTTGGGACACTGATTTTTCATCTCTATAAGTAGTGGAAGGAATGTTACTAGGTACAAGGAGTGATATAAGAATAATTCATACACCGACGGGAATCAAGATCATGTTGTACCTGATACCCTTACCGCTATAAGGTATCAAAACATTTCCCCCATGGAAACATCAAAAAAATACTAGCTTCTTTATTTGGGCTGGGTTGAACTGAATCATGAAAATGCGATAGTACATCTTTAATATTATCATGTGTGTCCATTTGGGTTGATGTCCAATATGGAATTGGATCGACAACATTTGTAACCATGGTTTTTGAAATGTGGGAGCCTCCCAATGATGATTCCACTACGACATAGCCCAGCAAAACCATTCCATTGGGGTCAACTGTTATGGAAGTGCTAACCCTAATGATGATCATTCCACTATGGATGATGAGTATGATTTAGATTTTCATCCTCCCTAATCCAAGATAGGATTCTCTACCACCCCTGTTATGTTGGTATAGGTGAATATTGATACCAAGGAAGATCTAAGACCAACACTGATTAACCCATTTATGCTCGTGGATGAGAACCAATAGTATATGGATTTCGAAAATAAACATTAGTATTTATTTGGATGGAGAAAAAATGATATGTGAGGAATATATCCTCAGGTATTCATCAACATTCTTGGTCACCCAAAAAGTCATCATGGATTCAAATGACCTCCTAGAAAGATGCACCCCTACCATAATTTCATGGTCGGGGCCGAAGTTGATAAGTTCATATAATCCAACTTCATCAAGGAATTATAGTACCCATAGATGGTTATCCAATATTGTTCCCTCTATGAAAAATAATTGACATGTTAGTGTCTCTATTGAATTCCAGGATCTAAAATGCTACCGTTCGATGAAGGATTTTTCCCTTCCCATAATATAGTTTTTCATAGATGCTACCACTGGATTACATGCCCTATCTTTAATAGATGTGTATTCTGTATATAGTCACATCAGAAAGGACCCTGAGGATTAATATTCCTCTTCCATTAGAGCACTAAAATGTACGTTTTTTTACAATGTAATTACTTTTTGTCTAATGAATGTAGGATCCACCTATCTGTGTTCCATGAACTGAAAATTCAAACCGATACACAGAAAATTGGTGGAATGCTATGTGGATGATTTGGTGGAAAAAGCCATCCAGAATCAAGACCATCTCGGAGATCAGGAGAAAATGTTAAGCATCCTCACCTCCTACTATCATATGATATACCACTTGAACTGTGTATGTGAGGTTTCATTAGGAACATTTATCAGTTTTTTCATCAGTTATAGAGGAATCTAGATCAATACAAGTAATACCAAGTCCATTAATCTTATTCTTCCACAGATAAACTATTGATACATCTGATTCTTTTAATGCCTCATTGATTAAATATGCTGATTCATTGAGAATATGTATGTAATGGGTAATCCATTCCCCCAAATAATGATGAATAGTGTCATTAACTAATGGCATGTAGGGTGTCAAAACACCTTTGAGGAAATAAAGCTGAATAATTTTTAGTCTCTAATCTTGATGACAACCGTCTCTAGAAAATTGTTGGCCCTCTATATGACCACCTTGGAACAATCCTTTGGTGCCCTTCTCACGCAAAAGAATAACAGAAGGAAAATGAATAGTTTATATTATCTCGGTCATATGCTCATCAAGATTGGGACCAAATATTCCTCTATCAAAAATAACAACCTTCTACTTTTTTTTATAGAGTAAAAGTTATAACACAATTTGCAGAATCATGATATATAGATGGTATCCCGTGTGGATCCGATATGGTATATTCTGAACCACCCTATGCTGAAAGGCCATCTAGCTCGATGGATAGTGATACATTAGCATTTAGACATCAGGTTCATCCCACAGAAAGCTATCAAGGGTCTGGTGTTAGAAAATTTTCTAGATTCCCAATCTAGATCAAATAAAGTAGTCATAAATTTTGACATTCTAGATGAATCCATTCTATTAGTGGACCATACCATGACATATTGGAAGATTCACTTCAATTATTATACTCGGAGACCCATATATAAGAGGCTTAATGATCCCAAACTCAATAGGGTATTCACGTGGCTCGTCTTCATCATGACTACACAAACTATTTTTCCCTACTCATTATAGTTTTCATAAACCTTCACCGAAAATAGGGTGATGTATCAAGACCACATAACTATTATGGAGATATCATTCAAGATTTATTACCCATACATACACTTGAGGGGGGACTCCAAGCAGGATATCAAGAAGATCAATGGTGACAATGTTGTCAAGAAGCCAGAGATCATTCCCTTTTTAGAGATCACATTATAGATGATAGTTCAGTTCCATTATCTATTTAATTTAACTCATGTTCCTCAGTCAAGTAATTTCTTGGATAATGAATTGGTCTACATTTTTTGTCACTTCCATATCATGACCAAGATGATCTAATTATCCACTAGAAAACATAAAGGGTTATTTCTCTTGTCAGTTAGGATGATGACGATAGCCATTAGGTAAGTCACCTTTCCCGTGATTCCTCCACCCCAAGGCCTCCATGTCCCCCTGTAGTAGTAGAGGAGACCCATGGTTGGATGAAATTTTTTTTCTAGTACCTCTAATATAGAAATATTCTTACAGATAGAGCTGACCATGAGAAAATATTTTGGCATGCAGTGTAGTATAACCTAGTGATTTTTCCCATTACTGAGAAGATCCTAAAAAAAGTTTTTGATGGAGTTATCCTCCTTTGTATTCACAGATATGATATTCCCCATATTATTCATGAAGTTCATTCCAAATCATATGGATCTCACCAAGAATGGTTGAAACTCCCCACCATATTAGGAGACCGTCCTACTTCTATCCCACCATGGTTCATGATTGTACTGAGTTCTCTAAGAGGTGACAGGCATGCTAGATCCATTCTAACATTGTGAATTGGACTTCAGAACCACTCCAAACTACCATGTACTTATGTCCATTTTCTTTCTAGGGGAATGATTTTGTGGGAATATATGCACTAGCAACTTCTTGCTAGTGCATGTTCATTTTTACAGCGAAATATTTTTTTCCAAGTGAGAATGGGCGATACCGATCAAGGAACTGAAGGCCTATTATATCTTTGATTTTATGAGATCCATCATCATTCTTCAATTTGGAGTCCCCAACTCCATTCTCACCCTTAAAAACACTAACTATCACACTGCTCAGCTAAAACAATTGTACGGAAAGTACATCATTAGGACTAACCACACTTCTCACTATCAATTGAAAGAAAATTGGAATATCAAGTCATTCAACAAGACCATATCTAACATTTTATAGAATATGGTAGGGAAAAAAGAAGAGTTAGTTTGACAATATTTCTAATGCTCTCTAGGTGTACTAGAAAACAACTCATAATTCCACCCAAGTGTCCCCATATTCCTTGGTGTATAGAGCATACAATGTACGACCCATATATATTTATTTGGTGTTGCTCTGCCCAAAAGTTTAGGATAGGAAGACATCAAAAAAGATAATATAAGTCTGTCTTGCTAAGCTAGAAGCCCTCGATGAGAATAAGCTCTAGGCTTTGCATAACCTTGGGAGTGATCAGAATAATATAGCCAGGGGCTTTAATAGAAATGTTCATCTCTATTATTTCTTCTAAGGTAACATGTTATCAACCATGAGGATGCCATTAATAACCATAAGGAAGCCACCAATGTGGGAAACCAAAGGGGAGGGACCTTATATCATCCACAAGTATTACCCCAATGGTAAATAATATTTGGTAACCATGCACAGTGAGTGTATTAATCCTTTCACCAATGATAAATTCTTCATGAATTACTCCACATGAGGAACACTATCTCATTCATCTAGGCTGCTAGTTTTAAAAATTCCCACCATCACCATCGCATAAAACCATAAACCTAAACCATATCCTTATAGTATGATGTTAACATACATTGAATTCAAGAAGAACATGTGGTTTGATTCATTATTTCATAGGATATGTTGTAACACATTGAAATTATGTCTTTGTTCTAGACCAAGGACCATTAACCTTTCTCTTTTCTTCATCCAGGATGCAGAATGTAAAACATCCCATCATCACCATCCCACATGATGTTAAACTATACCCACATTCATACTGAATTTCTTTAAACATCATGGCATTCAAAAACTACAAGTGGCATGATTCCCTCCCTAGAAGGACATGTAGTGACACCAAAAAATCTTGTCTTTAGGTTTGTTCCCATGACAATTGACCTTTCACTTTTCTTCTAATGGGCTATAGAATGTAAAACTGTCCCACATCACAATCACATACGACATTAAACTGTACGCATGACCATACTGCAAGAAATTAAAATGTATAAAAATCAGGAACTATATGTCGATTGATTCCTTCCCTAGCAGGATATGTAGAGACACACAAAATTTTTTCCTTCATGTCCTTCCCTAGGTCCATTGACATTTATATTTCCTTCATCTGGGATGTAGGATGTAAAAATGACCAGCATTACAATCCCACATGACATTAAACTTTATCCATGTCCTTACCTATTGAATTTAAATTTCATGGAATTATATATATATAAATATATATATTGATTCCTTTACAAGATAAATTGGAATGCTCAGACATGTTGTCTTATGAACAATCCCAGGTTCAATTCCCTTTTTATTATGGGGGGATACGTGGAGAGGTATGGGACATCCATGGTCCCCATTCACATAGGTTTTTTTACCTCACCCTACAACATATACCCATTAGTGACGAACCATTTTCCATTTGTCGTATTTGACATGATGCTAAACTAAAAGACCATCCCACATGATGTAAAACAATTGCATCCCTAACATATGACATTAAACTACATTGGTCGTCTAGCTTGAAGTTAAATTAGAAGCACCATTTTCCTTTATATTTATCCATCATTATGATAAAATTCTTGTCCCTTTGTCCTTCATGATTCTAAACTAATACTACATCCTTACAACTTGATGTAAAACTACACGACATTCATGAACTATGTATGTCATTATTTCCACCATTATAGGATACTTCAGTACACCCCAACATATTTTCCTTAGGTCTAGCCCTAGGTACCATATATCTTGTTCTATTTCTAGCCTCTTGTGCTAGGTATTGTATAATGGGATCAATTTGAGTGGTGTGGACTTATATTTTCCTTATTCAAATCAGATTTTCATCCAACACATCATGTATTCCCTTACGGGGCCTCCCCCATCACCTACAACTTTACCACATGATGTAAAATAACATAGGTCTTCATGAGCTATGTATGGTGTAATTCCCAACCATATGAGATTCATAGAAACAACCATAAATTTTTTTTGATTCCAACCTCAATTCACACCCTTTCACCTCATCGACTTGAGGTATCCTCTAGGATAACAGTGTGTAGTGTGAACTTCTATTTTCTTCATTCACATTGGGTTTGAAACAACTGCACCATGTTCCTCCCTTAGGAACACTTCTCCACAACCTATGTCATTACCACATGATTTTAAACTGCGTGGGTCTTCTAGAACTATGTATGGCATGATTCCCATCATTATTGGATATATAAGAATTCCCACACCTTTTTTCCTCGTGTCCAACCCAAGTTCCCTAAATCGTTTCCTCTATTTAGACCCCTCAAACTTAGTAATCATTGGAGATTTAATGTGTTGTGGAGTGGAATTAATTGGTCCCCATGAACATAAAGTTTATAATGGACACACTATGTACCTACGTTGAGATCATTTTTTCCTCCTCATCCATCCTTAACACACAACGTTAAACCGAACAACATTCTTGAACTACGTATGGATTGATTCCCATTATTATGTGATACATAGGAATGCCAATTTGTTTTTTCTTTGGGTCTACCCCTAGGCTCTTAAATTCTTCTTCTGGACCCTTGGCTTGAGTTCTCTCTTGGGATTGTGAATGGTGTCCTGTGGACTTCTTTAGTCCTCATTCACATTTGGTTATTTTTCCACACCATACATATCCCCCCTTTAGGATACCTCCGACATTCATCCTTGTATCATGATGTAAAACTGTAAGAAATTAATGAACTATGCAAGGCTTGATTACCATCCTTATGGGATATATATATATATTCCCATACATATTCTCTTCAGGTCCATCCACAGGTTTCCTCCACTCATCTTATCAAGTCATCTCCCCCTAGTTGAATCCATCGATCTCAATCATTCCTCATAAATGTCCTCAGATGCATCATGGAATGGGACCTATATTGTTGGATTCTGAATAGACATTCTCTCATTCCTCCACCATTCTTTTCAAGACCATTTTTTGTGTCTCTATCATCATTCACATCTAAAAGGACCCCTAAACGGAATGGATGCTTCGCCTTAAGGCTCTCCTACCATTCAAGGCCAAAATCCCAGAGTATCATGAACGACATAATGAGACAAGTACCTCACATGATTTCAATATTGTTAGTGTCCTAACCTCGATAGTTTGTTCCCATTCTAGGTCAGATGATATAAATACTATGTTTCGAAAATAGTCAATAGTTATCCCACATCATTACACCACTCCAACTACATCCCAAATACAAGTCTCATGAATCACATTCCTTATAATGTCCTCATGTATAGATGGAATTTCAATACCCTTGGTTCTATACCTCTATGAACCATAACACATTGAGTGGGCGATCCACCATTGCGAGGTTACCTTTTACTAAACACCACCATTCACCTATTGTTTTATTTAGTATGTTGTAAAGACCTTCTATGAAACTTGTTTTACACACCGAGCCTGAATTAAAAGGGTTTATCAGTTATTGATAAGGATTATAAATTCATATAAGAGTCACAAACAAAATATTTATAACTCTACGTCTTGAAACGATGAGTTTTGTTCCAAATGTCAAAGCAACCTGACATTAAACTGTGTACATTTTCTCTCATGAATTTTTGATGCGGAGTAGTACTATTTGGTCCTTATTTACATTATGTTTCTTTTTGACACCACATTACATATTTTTTCTTGGAAAATATCATTCTCATCATCAAAATACTATAACCATAAACTAGGAATCTTACGCCTCATGAATGTGAGGTGTGGTATGGACTTCTTTTGTCCTCATTCACATTAGGTTACATTATAGAACCACCACAACCCATTTCCTCTAGGGGACATTATGAACACTTAAACCTTAATATTTGATGTATAGTTTCCTAGTTTTCATTACTTTAATCATCATAAAAACCTCAATTTTCATCATTTTAGAGGATATCTTCCTTGGCATTCTCCTTTTCCATGCCTTCCTTTTAGAACTATACATGGCTAGATTTTTATCCTTATGGGATACATAGAAACACCCAGAACTTTCATCTAAGGTCTATCTTCCATCCCTTCTATCTCTCTGTCCTCTTGGTCTAGGTATTTCTGGGAGTATGTCATTTTGATTTAGCCTCTTTGGTTCTCATTCACATTAGGTTTACAATATCTACACCATGTACCACCCTTGAGAATACTCCTCTCGACATGCATCCATACCGTATGATGTTTAACTACATGGGATCCATCCAAACTTTACATGTTCCATTTATTTGGGTCCACACCACCATACACATCTGATAGGTTCCCCAAAACTATATCATAGATCAACCATAAGTCTTGACTATTGTTACTGTACATTGTCATGGAGGATTTCAGACAACATTTTCAAACAGGTCCCATGTTCAAACATGGTCAGTGGCTGACCCTCAGTTGTTTTCCCATTGTGTGTAATGTGATCTAAGTAATGTGTTTCAAATATGTTCACTAGTTATCCTTAATAGCTATGACACCTCCATTGTGTCTCGAATATTGTGTGAATTGTTTCATATTTTCCTTCCCATCTGTTCTCTAACACATATGGTGTTATCCCTACATTCATATGTATACTCCGAATATGAATATTGGAATGGTCAGAATTATAAAGCCCTACATTTCTCATTAACATTTATTCACTATGTTGTGATGGTGAAATCCTAACCTCACCATTTTTTCCCAAATAGTTCATGACACAATTGTGCTTAGATGTTTTGGTAGGGTAATTGTCGCATGTAAGACGGTGCTACCCTGTGGTCCATTTTCTATGACCTCAAACTACAATCTATTTTGTACAATCCATATGATGTTATACTATGCCTCCTTCTCCCACATGACATTAAATATTACTTTTCATACCTTATGATGTAAAAGTACATGGATCTATAATATAATTTGACCATAAACTACAATGAAATAATCTTGGATGCATGACGAAAAATTGTACCACATTCTGATGATCTCACTTGAGTGGGAATCAATGTAAGAAATAGTTATCCATCATGTCTTTTTCAAGGCCTACATATATCTTGATTCATGTAGTGACACCTAGTATTTTCATCCTGGGCTGGTTGTTTATAAAATTATTTGAAATATGGATGAACATGAAATATCAAAGGCATATTTCTCTCTATGAGTGGGTCAGAACTGCACTACAAAATTACCCTCAGAACAATGGTTGGCTAGATTCCTTCCCAAATGGGATATTTAGTGATTACCAAGTCATTAATCTTGGGACCTGGTGAAACATTTTTCCACTTTTCATGAAAATCATCATTGTCCTCACTGAATGAGGTTAAATTGCAGGATCTTCATGAACTACATTTGGCTTGATTCCTACCCTAGCAGGATCCATGGAAACACACATACAACTTAATGTTGGGTCTTACCATAGAATTTTAAACATCTCATTTTTTACTCTTTAGACTAGGTTCTTCTTTTAGAATGTGTAACGTGGTGTGGGATTCTATTTTCCTTTTCTCAAGTCAGTTTATGTACTCTACCACACATGTCTCTTTTATAGTGATTGTTTCAAAGCTATGTGATAATAAAATACATATCAACCTTCATCCGCATCAAATGAATTTAAACTACACCGGATTCAAGAACTAAATGTGGATTGATTCCATTCCATATGGGATACGTAGTGACACACATACACATTTTCATTGTGTCCAACCGAAAACTCTATGGCCCAAACTCAATGACCGTAAACAAAGAGATGATTCCATCGATGTATGAAATATAACTATGAACCTACCCTAATCAAGTTTATGATTCCCCATGATAATTATGGGATGATTCAACTTCCACAATAAAGAGTATTCCCTCCAGCTGTGTCGGTCTCTAACCACGTTGTGCTTCATGAAATATGTGTGGGTTGATTTCTAACATTATGGGATATTCAGGGACACCCATACATTTTGTATTTGGGTCCAGACCTTGGTCAATTGACTTCCCTGGCCCTTTCTCCCAAATTATGGTCCGAATTCTATGATCTTAAATTGGATCATCATAGAAATATGTGGTGTGACATTTGCAGATATGTCTCTTTGTATTTTAGTTGAATTGGGTGGTGTCCCTACTACATCTCATATGCCTCTTTCACATATCTTCAATAGAATTTGAATAGTGTGAATGAATCTTTGGGATCATTAACTTTAGGTATATTTCTTCTGTTCTGTGAAATAATTAACATAAAAGTCATCATAATCCATAAAACACAATATAAAATTGTCATCTAGGGTCCAAGCAGTTGGACATTAAACTATGCATGAACATCATTATCATATGACATTAAACAACATTCCTATAATCATCATTTTCTTTATATAAAACCAAAATACATTTTATTTCCTCACTAAAGAGGGCCCATCGAGAGGATGTTTTGATCTTGATTTAGATCGGTACACTCACCCAATGTTATTAAGTCCAGGTAGCATAATTTTGAGATTTTTGGATCCATTTCAAACATCAAATCACTCTACCCCATGCTTTTAAAGCCATTTTATTTTGATCCTCATCCACTTTCACATCCAAAGGAGACCCCTATAATTATGAATCCTCAAACTCATGGCTCACCTACTATCTTGGGCCAACATTATGGGGGGAATCGGTCAAAACTTCGTGTTTTTCTCCATGCATTTGAATACGTTCAATAGTTGGAACTCATTTGTCCGTCCCCATTTCAGTCTATCATGATATGGATAATATGTTTTGAACATGGTCAATGATTATCCTCCATCATCATTTCTCCCTCATCGGTTTCTAAAATCTGAGTATAGTAATTTACTCTTTGCATTCCCCTTGGTTTGACTTGATTCTAATGACCCAGGAATTACCCCACTTATGTCATAATGGACTTTGGTAAAGGAATGATGTCTACTCTATGATCCTTATTCACTAGTCACAACCCCTATATTGGCCCAATTACTATGGGGTGGTTAGTCAGTGATGGTACACCTTGCGTATTTGATGGTTAGATTGCACTCTCATATATAAAGTGGATAATTATTTGATCATCCCTTATTTCTCACATCAGGTATGACACACATGATCATAGAAATGGATCATTACATATTGTACAGTTTTGATCGAGATGTATTAAAATAAGAAAGAAGTATAACCATGCATGTAGTTTAGGATAATGAAATATGTGTGAAGATAGGTTTCATGATATTGGAAAAAATGAGTCCCTTAATGATAAACCCCCTCGATGAAATGGTTCGGTTTCACCACTCTCTTGCGTGTAGCTTCCAGAATTTTCTCCCACTACCTGGACTGCCATTCCTCTTCAATAAATGTAGAGAAAATCTCATCAGACCTATAAATAATTCATTCCATCTCAACTCTATGTTCATCAATTTGAAAATTCATCTATTCAATCTCCTCATGGGATTCTTCCAGCTGGTCTCTCAGTCGTTCAATGAGCCTGGACTAATTCATGATAAATGTGGCACGTTCACCCATATTCTTTTCAAGGAGTAAGATTTTCTACATTACATCATGTAATTATTAAATACTGTCAGATTTATTTCTGCACCAGGAAATATGTAATTTTTTTTTCTGGAATCTTCTCAGCAATATTTTCACGGATTTTCAAATGGATATGGAAATAATCCACCCCTCCAGCACATAGGAAATGCAGCCTAGTGCAACATTACGCTATCCAACATAGCCATTACACCCCTAGGCGATTGAGAAAGTGTATTATGAACATAAATTCCTCATGGTGTGTCATGTGGCTATCCTCAAGAAAATCAAAATACAAATCATCTTTCTCATTATGATCTACTGTTGTCTTTTTAAGAAAGATAGAGAAAAGTTATGCAACAAGGTCTTCAATTAGAATTCTTTCTGAGGGGATGGCATTTATGATATGTGAGAGAATATCTTGAATCATCCATTCCACTGTGAAATAATCCTCACCAGCAGAATGTTCTACCCTGGTAGTGGCATCACCTATAATCACTATATCTGTCATACCGAATGTGGTGGCCAAAATAGCTTGAGTGGCAGATTCCTTATGGACAAATATAGTCACCGGTGTATCTCTTGCAGATGTACCAGAATTTTCAATTTGTAAGTATTATAGTCTAATAATAATTTCATGGAGAATTTTTACCTTGTTATGTATTGTTTTTTGATAACAATTCTGATTCTATAAATATAGTGACTTAGGAGAGATAATTTCAACTAGATCATGTGTCTGGATCACTACATGAGGTTCCACCACATGAGACCCCTCAATACTAGTTAAATTGATAATTATCACCATATTCTTCTAGGAATTGGTAATAGGTAGATATTTTGAGGTCGTCACTCCACCCCCTTTCACTATATTAACCATGATTGGTCCTCCACCTTACCTATCCCTAGATGCATTTTTAGGGAGATGTTCTTCCATGACTATTGGCACATTGTCACCCACTACACATAGAGATCCTAAGTAATCATCACTAATATGTTCCTAGATAGGAAATTTTTTTGTCAATGGATTTGATTTATGGATATATAAGAGAAAAAAAAATATTGGAGTTGAAAATTACCTTGAGACACTTGGCAAGTTTCTATTTAGAGCATGCGATTTCAGTGCTCTCATGGGAAATCCTCTGCTGGGCCTTTTTCCCATGTGGTCTGTCACCTCTCAGACCATCTTCTTCGGCCTCATCTTCCATTTCTTCTGATTCTTTTTCCTCATATTCTTCATCTTCTTCTAATTCATAATAATCATCATCATCTTCGTTAAGTGTCATTTCATTGGGGTATTTCTCTTGACCAAGCATTACTTTAACCATGAAATTCAGTTCTTCATACCCCCTATCTTGGAATGCATAGTCATCCATAGCTTTCACGTATTCATGTCAGTGATGAATGTGCACTTTACCACCACCTGGATACACCCAAAATTCAGAAAATCATGCCCATTGCACAAAAATCTTCTCCAATGTTCTTTAGTTGTCATCAATTTTCATTGTGTTCTCGAATAAGACCATACAAATGTGAAAATGGAATCAATGGAAGGATATAATGGATACCATGGTTTCTCTTAGGGTCCTACCTAGATATCCCATGAGGTTTCATACATGAAATACCCTCTTAAGAATGTAGAGGTACATCCATACCTTGCGATTCTCCCACAACCAATGTTACTTCTTCTGCCTCCCTAGATGCCTGGCTCAACTATGGTCTTGCTTCCCCAGTAGCACCTTTTTTGTTATATCACTATCCAGGATCTACGTATACCTCCTTGATCTAGAAAATACATAAAATAGGATTGACTCTACATACGGTGCCACCCAGTGGCTAGCATATAATTTTGTTAGGATAGCATCAACATTAGTAAGGGGAATGTAATGACTTCAATAAGGACAGATGTTGGGAACATGATCCTCAATTGTTGATGTGTGAAGATATTTTGCTCCTATTAAACCTCTATATACAATTTTTTCATTATATTATTTATGTACACAAACATTCTACAAAACAGTTGTATCATTTAATGTTCACAGACAATTTTATAGTCAATTTGAGATACCAGCAAACCGCCCCTGATACTCTTAAGATACTTCCTATACACCAATATGATTTGCAACTCATCCACCATATAACCAAAAGCGGTTCAAAATTGTGGCCCTTTGATGTTTTCAAGATTCCCAATCCTATGTTTAATCCCCTCCTCTATAACAATCATAAGCTGAACCCTAGTGATGTTCAATATATATGGTCGTATACTATCTCATAGAGAATGAATGGCATTATAGAAATGGTACATGCCATAGTGAGCTACGAAAAAGAAAAAATATTATTTAATGGTAAGAATAATATCATAGGAATACTCTCTCTTAAGATGTACCTAAAAATGTTGTTCAACCATGATAATACATGCACTCCAAGGTTGACCTTGTGATTGGTTGAAATCGCCCCAACCATCACTAATGTCCCTAGATTAGCCCATTTCCTCACTTCTCTTAAAGGAAGCAACCACCAGCCGAAGATGGAAATTAGGATACCATCATATCTCACACATGAGTATCGACATTAATTCACACTAAATCCCTTTGATTTTAATTATCCTTTTTCCTATATCACCCAGTACGACCCGACCTTACCCCTCCATGATGTATTTGGGAAATGTTTCCCTCATCCTGACATCTTCATTATGTAATCTCTTTTGAAAAACCAGTTAGACCATGATGGATATGATATTTCCTTTAGGGTGTACTTTATATTCATCCCATCCATCACCAGCTCGTTCATATTCGATGTTAAAATGGTTATTCACACCCTATCTCCTAAAACATTCCCTATCAGAAAGAATTCATCAAAATGGAACCCTTCTAAATGGATGACTAAAGTATAATGGATGTACTATAGTATAATACCAATCTAACCATGGTAAAGATGGAAGGTATTGGGTTTAGGATACCACCATCTAAAAAGCTCCGACACTAGGTCATACTGGTGATAGATATGGATTTGTGATGTCCACACGACCTCAAATAGTCTGATGTATCGAAACTCAACCCCAAATTCATTGCATGTATGGCATACCCAGTACACCTATTCCCGCTCTCTTATAATGTAAAATTCATACATAAAACCCCAATCTTCCCACATACCTTTAGTCTAATTAGTTATTCTACTCCTGAATGTTCTTATATAGTGTGCAAGAAATTATTCAGCAATGGGTTCACTCCCCACGACTATCCTGGTCTTGGGGATCAAGATGAAAACAACCATATCACTTGTTATCCTTGCAGGATGACCATTTTTTGGGATATTGAAATTTATAAGGCTGTCTTAGCACATCACCCATGTTCACTATAGGCCAGTCTTAATTCCTGACATCAACACCACCTATAAAATGATGAAATTCTATAGCGTGTAGCTATCTCCCAGGATATAATCCATTTGGGTGCATGTCATCATGACCAAAGGCATCCAATTATCGAATTGAAACGTTCTTTCATGAAAAATATGAGGTTTTTCAATCAACTAGTCCTTTAATACTTCATAGGAAGCCTCTCTCTTTGCATCAGTCTGCTCACAAACCATTTTTGTCAGACCTTGAATGCATAATGGTTTTGAATCAAAAGATGGCGGGTCGGTTCCCAAAGCCGATAGTGGAACACCATATTGACAATTTCCACACAAGGAAAATTCAACTATGTAAGAATCTCACAAGATCTTGTAGTTTCACCAAAGTCACTGACTAAATTTGGGAGATTTCACATAGAATGAAGAAACCTTCACACATGAGAGTTGATTTCCAGTCGTACTGAATTTCAATGTATAATTCCTTCCACCTAACATGTTTATATTTGTATTACTGGTATGAAATGAATGTGTTGGGTTCCATACACTCTATATTGTCCATTATCCATGAATTACCATAAATGTATTTTTATCATTGACATTTCCCATTGAACTGGACCTTCTTGTTCCCTTTGAGCTCAGATTAGTATGGGGAATGTTTGGCCACCAAATTCCACATGAGTTCCTAGATATTAATATTTGAGAGACCCAAAGGCATATTTTATCTTAGTGGATGATCTTGAGTGTCCCAAAGGATTTTCATGAAAATTGGTTTCCTGAAAGAATGGTTGAAGGCCACGCACAAGACTCCCAAATGCCTAATGTGATGTCAAATGTTATTCTTAAACATAAAACTATGAAAAAAAATGTAAGATTTATGAATAAAACTGGCTTAGCGTGCAAGAGAGATTACCCGTGTATAATGGTTTTACATGTCCCATATGATGTCAACCGACCACTTCTCCTCCAGCTTACTTATGCACCATGATAATAATTTTTCACTTATAAATAGAGGGGTACCTCCCACCCTTAATGGTAACACTGAGAAAGTTAATCCATTTCTTCCATGAACGTAAGATGACCCATAATGTGACCACAAGAAAGTCAAAATGTCAATGTACATGATCTTGTGTGACAAGTCTTCTATAGCCCCCCCCCTTTGGGTGGGTCCACTAGGTCTTGATCCATACCTATTTCAATTTTTCCACGTTATGTGTGAAAAACATATCCCTCTTCTATTCAATATGTACCATTGTCTAGTAAATCTATAGCTCAGACCCCCACCCATTACTTGCAAGACTCTAATATTGAATGAAACATTTTATTTTGTGGGCACACCTTTGAACTTGGATGGAACCATTCCTTTATACTCTACGTGTTTTTCTTATTCCAAGATAGCATGTTTGAGCTCTATCATGCATGGACCTCCTCCTTGAGGCCCTCCAGGCTTGTGAGTAGTGATTTAATGGCCCCTTGAGTGGTGCTCCATGTTGTGTTTCCTTACCTCATGATTCTTCCCATAGTTACGATGACAAATATTTTTTCATCACTTATACATGCTATATAGATCCCCTTGAATGACCACTCCTCTACCTCACTCTTGTCAAGAATTACTTGTTCCTTTCTTTCCCAATGATTAGGTGGGTACATGTTTTGTATGTCCAAGGGAGGAGGACCGTTCCCTCATCATATGAGCTATAAGATGTTAAACTTCCAAGAACACTCATCCCAAACACACGATGTTAAACTATATGTTTCTGCATGCATGGATGGCCTAGGAGGATCTGAGGGAGAATGATAAGTAGTGCCATCTCTCCCTTTCCCCCTTTTGGTATTATCTACCATGCACACCTTGGGAAGTCTCTATTTAAACCCCGACACAATGTGATAGGGGGTTCCATGTACACAGTTCCATATCCTCCTCATACATTAGGACATCCATCAAGGGATTTCATCTTAGAGTAAGTCCCAATATCGATCTCTCTAGACAGCTAACTAGGCATAATCCCTACATCATCCTACATGGAGACACCCTTCAGTACACATACTCATAGTCTACTTCTATCTCTTTTTTCTCACACTAAGAATTACACACATGGGAATATATTTTATCAGTGACCATAATTTCATCAATGTATCATAATCCTCATACCCATCATAACCAAACTATGAATAAATTGATACCTATATTCTAAACAATATACACAAGAAGCCTCTCCGGGTTCAGGGCCCTCAATCCCCACAATCCAAATGTTCAATGAATTTCATGTTGGTTCACCTTATTCCCACATGATGTTAAACTGTATGGCCCTCCGAACTAAGAGGGTTTTGATTCCAACACATTTCTATATATTGGAAGATACTTTGAGGTATAATCCCAACCAATGGTAAATTATGGTACTCCCTCCTAGGGATTTACCCTCCTGATGAGATACTTTCCCATTTTTGGGGTGCATCTCCGGAATCCATCACATTGTGGTGTTCTGATCCCCAATGGAATCTAATCATTCAAAATCCCCACACAAGAAATACTACTCCAACCAAGATTTCCCCTATTTATATGGACAGCTAACCATACATTATCTCTGAGCATGGATTTGGGTCACTGTCCTTTCTGTACACCCATATTATACTAACCTTTCCTAAAAACGTGGACTTTGATTACTGACCACTTGGATTAGGAGGAAACCACTATAAAGGTGTGATACTAAAATCCATGACCCATCCTAGTCATTTTTTAGCCTTTTATTCATGGTAAAATCATGACCCTTCTCGGGGTGTTCTACTTCCTCTATACCCCTATCCATGTACTAATTTCTCATGAGCTGCCTCCTCAGGTGTCTCATCGAGCCACTAGATCTATGTGGACATTGATACCTTCCTTTAACACATGGTACGTAAGAAAACTCTAGGAGGTCCAAGACCACCACCATCATCTAAACATTGGTTTCATCTTCTTACTCTTCATAGTTAGACACTTCTTCTATATCCATCATGATTTTATCTAGGATACATCATCCTGGGAAAGTCATTCCAACAATATGGGTAGCTAACCATGAATAAGACATTGCAATCTAGTCCCCTACATTACCCATATCATGGTAAGGTCACATCTTCCTTTATTTTTTGCTACACCAGGGAATCTAAGCATTTTTATGGCCCAAATAACCCTTTAAAACTACATGGTTTTTGATCTCTGTCATCTAAATAGGGTACATAGGATACCACCCTGATGTTCAAACTCAAACAATATTAATACATAGTTTCCCATTTTTCAGGACCCACCTTCTCTGATCTTATCTTTGTGGTGTTCATTTTAGCCTTCACATTGTGTTAACTTCCCCTTTTTGGGACATTCCATTCTGGTTCCATCCCCATTGGCCATTATGATCCATCCATCTGGTAAACCTTCCCAATCTTCCCTCCTAAGGACATACCCATCTGTTTCACTGTTGTAAGAGTTCCGATTCATCCAATCTATCTCGACACGACATTAAAATTGTTGGATTACCAATGTTAAACACAAGAAGATTAGGAAAACCCGAATGAAATTCCTATGTCATAAGATTCGTCACAATTGATGTGGGATGCCTTGGCCTTCTGCACTCTCTAGAAGCCTTTTGATATGAGAAATTTCAGGTGTTCCAAGGTTCTAGCCTACAGACATGCCATCAATTCCCTATAAGACTACTTACCTAATTGAGGTTTCCTACCCTAACATGACCCTTTTTAATGTCCTAATAGATTTATTTCAATTAACCATCATCCAAAAATTGATGGCAATGTGAAGTGTTCCAAAAACAACATCATAATATTTAATGGAGACCCATACTAGATGAATAACTCTAACAAGGAATCCATAGTAGCAGATACCATCATCTTGTCATCCCAATTCGATCAAGGTGTAGACATTTACGAGTAGGTGATGAATGTTGACCAACTTTGGAAATTAGGAATGTGGTGTACAATGTGCAGCTAGCGAGCATCAAGAACGCTCTTGTGGAATTCCCCAACAAAATCATCCAAAATATTTCCATTTTAAAAAAATAATAAAATATAACTGATAAAACATTTTTATTAGAAAAAAGAAATTTAAAAAATTAAATGTTTTTTTCTTATATTATATTAATTACAAACTAAATTTTGGATAAAAACTTATTAAAAACAAAAATAAATAATAATAAAAAATTTACTTATTTAAATATAAATTACTATTTTAGAAAAAATAATATTTTTTTAAAATCATTTTATTAAAAAAAGATGATATTTTTAGTTATTTTAAGTAAACTAATTGAATATCACTATTATTTAAGGTAGAATATATATTTATATATATAATTAATTTTTTTATCATATTCCTTACAATATATTTAATATCTTTGATATTAATAGTTATAAAAATATAATTACATCTTACCTAAATATATCATTATTTCATTTATGTATGGTGTCTCTTTTAGAGTAATATATAAAAAAATTGAATTCTTTAATGGTAGTAATATATTAAAATTTATTGTATTACAACATATTAAATCCTTTTGGAAAATGAGGTAATGATTAGAATCATGGTTTAGGTTGATCATGTCAATCCAGGAGAGACGTTTGTAGTGTCCTCTTCATTAAGACCCACTTTATCATGGTAATAAAAAATCATGAACACCCTATGGTTTCTACCTAACAAGGGGAAAAAATTCAAGTGTATCCTTTTATCGAAAGAATATACAATAAAGGTAGGATTTATTAAGGAACCTAATTACAAGATCATATAAGAAAAGTGTATTTAAGATGTATTACATTGTCCTTTTAAGGGGGTTTACCTTAATAATGTGGATCCATGATGGTCATTTGAGTTTATTGGACCTATATATAAATATTTTAAATAATATTTGACTTTATATTGGAATATTTTCAAACTATTTTAGCGATTCATTAAATTTCCATGGGGGTGTAAATATTTTGACAGTCGAAGACATTTTGATAGAATAGTGGTCACATTCATCACCCCCCAGGTTCACATATCATAGATGATATATAAAGGGAGAGTGATATTCCCACATAGGGTGTGATTTGAATGATTATTTCAAAAATGAAATTATGTGAAGGAACCGACAAAATTTTTGATATATAGAATCCCTTAAAAAATAATCTCTCACCTAGGAGATACTTCTTGGATGTGAATCATCAAAGAGATCCTCTATGATGCTTCCTATTTCCCTCTTTGATATTTTACCATTAAGATTACATATTGAAATTTTCCAAAAGAATATTCATTGAATCTGTAATAGTCGCATGCAAATTTTATTTGATCCTTGATGATTTATGATTCTTATCTAGATATAGGTTTTAGGTATCTAAGGTTGGAACATGATTATTACTTTCCCATAACGATAATCTTCAATAGATGAATGTGAACACATACTGTTCATTGGGTGGGGTTTAAAACAAAGGAATATGACAACAGAACTCTATAGTGGGATTGAAATTACTTCCTTAGAATAACATATGATGCATGACCCAGAATTTACCACTTCTCTATCAAAAAGGAGGTACACAATGTCCCCCAAATTAAAACAATATATTTTTTAGGTGGTTTGTGGTGCCTTAGAAAGTAGACTACCCTAGAGACTATGTACTAACTAAGTGACCTATATGGTTTATATAAAGTCCAGGTAGATCTTATTAAAAAAACCCATCCATAGTTTTGTTGTTCATAAAATCATTTTCAATGTCTATTTCAACTAATTTTTCAATTTTTTTATTTTGATCTTCATATAATTATATTTAGAACTATACATGCCATAAAATTGGGACCTAATTACTCTATATAAGAATAGTTATTTATCATAACCAAATTTGATTTCCCTATGATAATAACAATTTATTCAACACAATCATTAAAAACATTATACGAATTATCTAGGATATCCCCTCAATGTTCTCAATTATTATAATGTTTTAGAATCAATGAAGTGGTTGAAATTAAATAATAAATTGTATAACTAATGTAGAAATGCTATAAGATAATAATTTAAAAAATGACACACACACACACAGAGATATATATATATATATCACGGTTGACAATAATATGGTCATATTCATAGTACATATTTCAAATTAATCAAAGAATAATCTATATAATATTCTATTGGTAAAATATATTTTATCTCATATTTTTAATTTAAATCTAGGTTATAAGGATTATTACCAACACTTCCATAAGGGTAACTGTAATGCTCCCAACATTTATCAAATATATTTGGTAGGCTATTTATAGTATTTAAATCTGATTACACGAGTTTACATTCCCTTAATCATGATTCAATTGTCCGTGAGAGACATGATACAAAAACGTTACACTACAACATGGAATATTACATCATTTGTGTAAAAAAAATACTATTTAATGATATACATAGAGCTGATAACACATAGTATTCCACTTCATTTTACAGGTAAATGGTAATTAGAAGAAAACAACGATCTTAAATGTTTATAAATGGATTATGTAAAAATAAATTCTAACATTGAATAATATTTAAAATATCAGTATCAAGGGATTAAATAAATATATAATTCAATATAAATCGATATATTAGCATAAAATAAGAATAAAAATATAACTAAATAATCTCAGGATAAAATAAACATCGATTCATTGTAATTATAGAAATTATAAATAGACTTTCAATACATTATGATAAGTCGTCATATACATATGGTAAGGAAGATACCATTACCTTAACGTTGTTATATAAATATACATACCAATAAAATATAGATATAAATAATTATGGGTAACATCCATTTGATTAAATTAAATTAAATCCCACAAATTTAAAAAAATGGAATAATAAAATGACAAAATAATGTTCAAGAATAGTAAACATTGAAATGAATAGAATAATTTCTCAAAAAATCATGTCCTAAATAATTTTCCTATAATTAAAAAATTATTATGTAGACATGTGAAAAGATTTTCATATCCACATAACAAATATGGATTTTAAGGTGAATTCAGAAAATATATTATGGATAATAAAGGATTCATAATGTTTATATAAGTAAACTCATTAGGTGAAGAATATGTAATGGTTGTTATTGTGTACATGAAATGAGTAGGACACTAAATTTTTTTATTCAATCAAATATTTTTATTCTTAGTGGTAGGAGATAAAATTAGTTGTGGATAAATCCTATATAAATGATTATAATAAAATATATATGATATGATTTTGGGTTAGATAATTTCATTAAAAATTAATTATAGGTTCATGTGATTTTATAGTAATGTAAAACTTATTCTGAAATGATTCTTATTCCACTTGGGACCAAAAGGAGAACCCAGATCTATATATCTATCATTCTTAATTATGAAAAAACCACATATTACAAATGATACACCCATCATCGAAAAAATATATCAAACATATCAGTATTTTATGTCAAAGGATAATAAAAGTTTGTATACATTTAGAGATAATTCTGACATTACAAAATCATATGTATAATTTATAATTTAAGTGAAAAGGGATTTCAACTGATTGAGATATCCTAAAGACAAAACAAAAATTTACATTAAAAGTATTAATGGGAAATTGAAAATTTAATAGGATAATAATATGGAAAATAAAATAGTTATTGAAATAAAGGAAAAAAGATCCTTACACCAATTCAACTTCTTCACCATGATCTGAACCAAATAACCAACCAAAATCCTCAATATTAAATATAGAGATATAAAATATACTCCTTCAGAGATTTATAAAGTGATAAAATAACATTTTTTACATGATAAATGGGAATTATAGTTGGTATTTAATTTTTTTGGGATTGGAATTTCCTAGAATAATGTTTGGATTATTATCTCATTATAATAAGTGTTCTATTAAACCTCATATTTTTATATTACCAAAATTAGTTATATAATATATTTATTAATCGAAACATTTTTAAATATGAACTAACATGATATTTTTTATTCATTTTTAAATATATTTATATGTTTCCATATTTACCATATTCAACAATTTTTAGTGTAATTTGCTATTTTTTCATAAAATTTCAAAATTTTACCACATTGAAAATTCCAGTTTCTCAACTCAAATAATTTAATAAATTTTATCATATAAATCATCTAAAGAAATTAATTTTATCTTAGATATAAGGGTTATTGATTTGAAAATAAAATTCATGTGGTAAATCAATTTTCATTTAAAAATATTTTACATGTTAATAATATTGAACATCAAGATACATAATAACTTTTTTAACAAGTAAAATATGTATTTTAATGGTGTGTATTGGTGAAACATTCATTATTTTTTACCCAACATTGATCTAGTATTGATTTGAAATAACATGAATATCAACTATAGTTTTTTCCTTGTAAACCACAACTCTTGATGCTTTGTTTTGGATTGGTTTAGGGAGAACCCCAATGATACAACCTACCTCCCCAAAATTGATAAATGAGCATCATAAGGGGTGTTAGTACTTGTTTAGTCTGTGGCCTCCCCAAACTTCATCAATTAGTTCTCAACAATACCCTTATTATAATATAATTTTGATGGTTAGTTTAAAACATTTACACCACTAATGGCTATAATTCCCAGTTTTCAATAATTCTGAGCGATCATGGAAAATCCATATTTACCAAATATAAATTCTCTGAAACTAATACAATAATGTATATTTATCTGTAAAATTTCATTCAATATGTCAATTCCTTGGTATTTTTATATTTATTTATTATTATTCTTGTTATATCTGTGATGTTTATTAGAAATATAAGCTAAGACACATCAATATTTTTCATGATTTATTATTTTCAATTTCTTGT
This sequence comes from Viscum album, assembly GCA_963277665.1. Classification (NCBI taxonomy): domain Eukaryota; kingdom Viridiplantae; phylum Streptophyta; class Magnoliopsida; order Santalales; family Viscaceae; genus Viscum; species Viscum album. The sequence goes on from OY728128.1 coordinate 1,259,841,028, forward strand.
TAATATTTAAAGTGGTTTCAATAAAATTATATCCTTGATATATATTATGGTGTTTGTAATAAAAATATCTTTATTTATTATGAGAATATCTGTGGCCCAACGGCTTTCATACCTATAATTAATGTTCTTATGTATACGATCAGGGACACTCCCATGATGATTAATATTATATTTATAGGGTATAATTGATTATTGAGGATGATAGTGTGATCTATCATTTTACTCAATGTTTGATAAAGAGGATAAAAGTGTTATAATTTTTATTATGAGTATTTTTAAGGTTTTTTTCTCATTTTAATTTTATGGTCTTATTGTTGTGAATATTTTCAAATTATTTTCATTGACTATGTTTTAGTATTGAATATAAGTTATTAATTTTACCTCAATGCAACTTGGGTGTGGTACATATTTATTCATGAACCTTGTTGGATTGGTAAAAGAGTTCTATAATAAGGTTCCCAGTAATTAATGCCTAGAAAACTATCGGAATTTTTATATTTGAGATTTATGATCTTTGTAATATTATAATATTTTTTCATGGAAATAGTCTACGTATCTTGATATGAGAAATTAATGATTATTTCATGTAGACTATCTGCTTGCAACTTATTATGTGGTATTACATTTTTCCATAAGATTATTTTTCTTCTTTTTGTGACACATTGGCACATGTTTTATGGTATACCCTTGGTTACACGTGACCTCTGCAAAATCTTTCCGTATATTAGAGGCATTCAACAGGGGATTGTGGTTTTTTACATACAATGTGGAGATGATAATCTAAATTTCATGTAGATTCAATAATAAAAATTAGAAAAATATAATATAGAGTAAAAGATAAATAATTACCATTAAAACAGTATCTTAATATAGTAAAAAATGAAAAACCATAAAATAATCATAAATAAAGTTATGGAGACATATCATCCATGAATTCATGATTATAAAATTAATAAAAATTGACAGGAAAAAATATATTTTTTGCATGTACAAAGTAGTCCATTAAAATATCCTATAACTACCTTTTACTCTCTATCGGGACATATCATCCCAACCATTAACATTTAATCAATTGTATATGACCTGAATCAAAAACAATAATGTATATATGTTAAATTGGGATCACGTACATGGTGTGCATATTTTTTAAGACATCTCCAATGGGACCAAAATGTATATCCTATATTTTTTGTCTATGAATTTACTAATGATAAATGACTATGAATCAAATTTTACAACCAAGTTAGGTAATTTAGTACTAACCATTCCACTATAAACAAATATTATAAATACATTGATCAATTACAGTAGAATTATTTGTAATATAATAAATAAGAAAGAATATATATACCACTATTAAAATATCATATATAAGCCTTCACCTCCATTCACATGTTTAACATTTCAATAATATTGAGGGGGTAACATAAATAATATAATATTAAAAAACAACACATATATGAATAAGACATTATTACTGACCTTAAAAATCCCTATAGGAATGTGAATTATTCAGAATAGTGGGTGGGTGTAACCGATCCAATCAAATTGAAAGAGAATCTATCGAGTCAATCACCATACCCTACCCAAACAATATAGTGAATTTGAAACATGGGATAAGATTTACCATATAAAAATCACATATTAATGTTGGAAGAGAAAAATCTGAAACCTACACATTCCCAAATATCTATAATAACATATAGTGAATATGAATTTCCCAAAGGGTGTTACAAAGATAAACACTCAAGAACATATTATGATCTCCCGCAATTATAAAAATGAAATTTTGGGATATATATTCCAAAAAAGGGCATTTGTTTTGGTAAATAATGATTGTTAGTAGTGTTGGGGGAGGTCAAGGTCCTGTTTTATAGTTTATGAAAAGGTTTTAAGGCATCCATTATACAAGATAGATTCCACCAGTTACATAGTTTGATGAAAATGGTTACTCAATAGGCCCAACAGTGACAAAATTAAGCAATGGCTGGGGGGAAAGGTGCTCGACTTCACAGGGGTGGGTGCCTAGTGGGGGGATAGTTTACATGGTGTAGATATGTTGGGTACTTGATTAACCCTTTTATGGGTGCATGTGAATTGTTTTGTTTGGTTTCGATTGAATAAAAAACCGAAAAATAATTTATAGTTTAGTTTTTAAATATAAAAACTGAACTATTAAGTTTTATATTAGTTAGTAATAGAAAATTTCCTAAACATTATTTTTTATTTGGTATTATTTCAATGCATTGATCAACATATACATAATGTTATCATCATAGATGTGGATCAATGAAATTTTATAATGATTCGTTGTAAATATAAATGGAATTTACACATAACCAATAACTTGAAGACGTGATACCATCCATAAATCACCATTAATATAATACTATATTTTTAATAATGACTAAAAATGAAATGTGAAAATATTTTATGGTTAGGGAATGGATTCATGTAATGGGAATATAGAAAAACATAAAATATGTTTTTATAAAAAAGTGTGGTTCAACTCAATAAGTTTAGATTTGTTTGTAACATGTACAAACTTTTAAATGATAATGAATTATTTAGTATACACAAAAAGAAAAAATGAATGAAAAACCATTATTTATTTATTCATTTTTTTGGTTTTTTGGTCTGAAATGTCTTCTCCATTGATAATCCAATCAAAATTTTTAAAATTTATTTTCAAAAATTATATTTTTTAATTTTTGTTAATTCTATTATGCCTTAATTTCTTCAGAGCTACATCTGAGGGTCACTCTTTCCCTAATCATGATATTATATCATATTAAGAGTAAATCTCTACAAAATGATCTCAATATATTATTAAATTCATAACTAGAGGTTTTCACATGTAAGTATATAACCCCCACTTCCATTTAATTTTTTATATATTATATTTTATCTATGTAAAAGTCATTATTGAATAATTTAAGATATTTTTCTATATTTTATGATTTAATAAATTTTATAATGAATTTACCAATGATCATTGATGATAAGGACTATACTAGATATTCATTGGTGGTATCTTATATTCCAATTAGTTTTTAAAAGTGTTTCATGACTCGTATGAAATATTGAAAAATTATAATTTATTTGGCCTTCCATAAAACTTATTAAAATGCGTTCCCATAATTATTATATTAGAAATGGATCCCGATAATGTAGGAATTTGTCTACGGGGAGTGTCAGTTAAACATTTTGACCATAGATTACCATATTATCTATGATCATAAGTTTGTAAAGCATATTTGGACCTATGTTGGACTTCTATAACATAGAGTTGATCATGGGATACTATAGGGACATATTTGTATATTATTTCTATACGGTTTATCTTAATTATGAGTTAGGAATAAGATTGAGGGATAAGGGAAAAAAATTTCATGTGTCATTTGATTAAGATCATATCCCTTGATATGTTTGAAAATTTATATATTATTTTATCTAAGAGGATAAATCACTTCTATTAATTGAATACATAATATGTGGTGGTGTGTCCTCTATTTAATGTTAATTAGAGGTTTTAATCATCTAATCTCAATATATTTTTGAACATAATCCACTTATTATAACCCATTAATCCATTATTCACTAAGAGGATGATGAAGTGGTTAAGGATTTTCCACTATGGGGTGACATAATAGTGTTGTACCATAATCTTAATGATCCATATCAACGGTGCATCATCCACTCATGATATCTATTCAAGTAGTACATTGTCAACAAGGGGACTTTATTTAGGTTTTATAACATCAACAGAAGATTAAGAAACTATGGTGTATCAATCAATTGGGATGTTATACCAATGGTATATCTTCCTCTAAGACGATGGTATTATATATGAATTGTCTACTATTGGATTATATAAGAGTGGTGAATCATATACATGGAACTTATAACGGTGGTATATCCTAAACCATGATAATAGAAATAATGGTATATCATACTACATATTGAGAGGTTAGGGTTGTGTATCATCCACATTATCTTGGTGATTCATGTTATCCTAGCGGTACCTTATTTTCCACTACAATAGGTTGGGTGATTGATCGTTTACCAATATGGATTGTTTCATTGATGTATAATTTCCCTAGTTATTCTTTATGGTGATAGATCATTCACATTATTTATTAAATTTATAGTGATATTACATTCATCATTGAACCAATGTATAGATAGTGGCTTTATAATCCCATTTCAAAAATTGAGTAAATATGTACAATAACTTATGATTTCATAGGATAACTCTACATAGTGATTGATTGAGTATATATTGTTTTATTATCACATTATTTCAAGAATTAAATTGTATTTGTGAGGAATTATAGGGACACTATTGGCAGATGCATGTCGATTTATACTCGAACTCATCTTGGGAACCATATTAATGAGAATACATCATGTTTCAGATCCTTGGTAAGGCAAAGTGCCCTGTTGATCCATATAGTTGAGTTCATGGAGTTTCATTTGTGTTGGGATATTGGTTCAATCTAAGTCCTAGGATCAATTTTCAAAGGAAACCCTAATTTCCTTTTTCTTATCTATCAAATTGTATAAGATCATCCCATTTTTTATCTATATTATGATGTATAACTCGTTTTCATGATCCGCCTTCAGCATGATGAGGTAAGGGAAATCATATAGCTAAATCCTTCCTTCCTCAAGTTGAAGGAGAGAAAATGACCCCCTGAGACCCGCCTTCCATAGGCCCCAGAGTGGCGACTTGGAACAAGGGTATAGAATCACACATAATATTGAAGCCATTTTCCTTTTCATTTAGTTGGATCTAGAGATAAGATAATAATTCCCAAATAACACCAAAGCCGAAAGTAAAAGAAAGGAAAAAACAATCCATTCCCATTTGCATGTTCCAATAATGATGTTCAATGCTGTACAAGAAAATGCCAAATGGAAGTACCAAAAGAAGAGAAAAACATCAATGCCAACATTCCCGACATTCGAGATAATAGGGTTTGGAACAGTCATTTATGTACTCCATGAATCTTGAAAGTAGTTTAATATATGTATGTTGAGTATATAGGTATACATAGTAGGGAAAACCAAAAGCTCTCGTGCACAAGTGGGGAGGTATTCTAATGCCCCGTGAGAAAAGAAGATAACCAAATCACCTAGTAAAGAAATATCCACTGAAACCTCACCAAGGCACACTCCTTGAATAATGCAGGTCATGTAAAGTAATAGTAATAACACATCGATGATTGGGTACCTCACACCACTTTCCCACTGGTTCTTGAGGACATACTACATGTCAGACCTTCCCCACCATTTTCACCATAGTCCCTCTACCTTACCCCCGCCCGTATAGACTTGGTCTACCACAACCACACATCCTGCCCGTAAACAGCTAGGCAACAACCACACATAACCACACTCATAGACACCTAGGTCGGAACAACTACCGGCACAACCAAAGAAACATGGGCCTAATCAACTACTACCACACCCAAAGACACATGTGGCTCATACCGAAGACACTAGGGAAACAACCTTCCCTCACACACCTGGGCCAACAACCACAAAATTCCCTGCCCAAATAATTTAGAGCTATAATGGACCTCAGGCTATCATAGCCGACACGAACGGTCCTAGACTACTTGGGAAAGGGATTAGAAAAGGACATAATAACTATCCACTCATGAGAGTGATAGGGAAAACACCCACCTCCATAAAATGGGGTTGTTCGACATGAAGTGCTAAACATGTGTGTATAATAAATAAAAATCATAAGAAATAAATTATGCATATAGGTAAAAAACCACACTTCTCAACCTAGGGGTTCTAAACAAGCTCAAACACAAACACCCTCATCAATATTCATTCATAAGAATTAAAACTGCAATAACTTAGTCACAACTCATTCTTGAAAAACAATTCCATTTTAAACCCATTTTTGATTTCATATTCAATTGATTCCATTTAAATATTTTTTCACTACCAGGAAATGTACATGCATAACCACAAGCCAATGAAGGATAAACAATCAAGTAGTAATTTAAGCATTCACACCCTGTTCTCTTGTAAGTCACAAGAACTAAAGGGATCTGTGAGATCCCTCAATGTAGTGGAACCAAACCATGCCCCACCATATGGCCCCACACAACCTTAGATCCAAAATCCAACACCAGAACCTCAATAAGGGATCCCATCCCCATCCAAGTCACAAGACACGAATCAAAAAGAAAAACCACAGATATTACCAAGACAAAGCAAGGGAGATTCCATATTTAAACCCACCAATAATTGAGTTCCTTATTTAATATTGGGTTAACCGGGGTGATAACACATGGATTTTTGATCACTGGACATCCATTTAACTAACCAATCTTACACGGTTAATAAATATCCATGTTATATCCATTCAATCATCGTTGAAAACATGGGTCCCTTAGTGCACAACGAAACACCACAAATGACCATGATTTTTAGTGGAAACAATTGATGTATTTACCAACATATAATCAAGGGTAAAAGAGTAAAACAAAATCATCAAACACACCACATAATTCTTTAAAATTCTTTTTATTGCCTTCATTAAGGTTTGGTTTCAACCATCCCCATAGAAACGTTATCATACATGCACCGCATGATACATAGTTAAGAGAGAAAAAAGAAGAACACTACTTAGATGATCAATGATAGATGTTTTTCTCCACACACCGAGAACTGGGGTTTCACGACTTGTAGTGGAGGAACTTTGAGGACTCCATGGGTGAGTAGGAAAGGCACCTGTACAGGCACACCACTAGCATTGGGAAGGGGGACTCCAAATTTTCTAAGGAAAGGAACAGTGTGCAACAAAGAAGAAGAATAAATTCACGTGCGATAAAAAGGCGAGATCATGGAGTTATGGTATATGAATATTGAATGGATTTAGGGAATATCATGGTTTCACCAAGCGGTTGGAAGGTTATACATGATTTAATTAATTTTTATTTATTAACTCTCACCAGAGAGGTTTCTATAGTGGTTGTATGTTGAAGGTTTTCCTTTAAACAGAGGAAAATGTGCAACATGGGAGGAACTAGAAAGTATAGGAAAATGGTGTGGCATGGATTAAAAATCCACACATTTTGGTATGTCATGTGTTTCCAAGATCGTGAGGGATTTTTTATATCATTTATGGGATTTTAATGGCTTTGAAAGGGAAATTTGAAACACTCTTACGTCAAAAGAAAGATTGTAGGATCAGGACTTTGAAAATAAACTGTGTTGGGACTCCATTGGGTGAGACATCATAAGTGGTTCCACTGTCACAGTGCCCTAAAAATTGTGCCACAATAAGCGGTGCCACTATTTTGGTGTGCGACCATGATGGGGAGACTATTATGGTGCCACCGTCATGGTTCCACCCTCACGGTGCCACTGGTTCATTGGGACACCATAAGCGGTGCCACCATTTTTGTGTGTGACCGTGACCAGTGCAATAATTTTGGTGGTTCCTTTTGATGAGACCTTGATTTTGGAAATGTACTCATCTTGGAGGGTCCCGACCATTTCATCAGGTACATCTCAATCTATTCTTTCCCAAGAGAATCAAACTAAACACGATGAAAATAGAGGGGTCCAAACAACCACCTCAAAAGATACCTATATAGAGTAAACCTCTTCGATATCCAGGGAAACCACTCCCTCATGTATCAATATGAACATGTAATGGTCATACAATCCATACATATTGATTAGGGAGCCCCTTCCTCCAATTCAAGACACTATATGCTTTGGGAAACACTTACTCGCCCACATGGGTTTAACCGCATCCACTTCAATGCATATTGATTTGGGATCAGGTCCTACCCTCCCCATAGTATGGAATCATCATAAACATCTATAGTACAAGAGAAAAGGTTCATTTCATAGTTAACTAGGTCAAACACTACATCACAATCATGTACAAAAATGAACTGAACAAAACACAAAATAACACTTGGTACTGTGCGCGCATCTATACCTCTCGTTTTGAGGCACTCTCCCTGAGGCTACCTTGCATCAACAACACACGAACCAAGGGAATGGATTGTCCACGAAGCACCTTCTCATCACAATTATCTACCCTCACTAGTCGCTATACAAGCTTCGCTTCATCCTCAATATCCATCTTTCCCCAGTCGAGGACATGTGAATCATCGTGTAGGTATTGATGCAGATGAGAGACATGGAAGTCGTCCTGCACCCTCATTAGCGCTGGTGGTAGAGGAAACTAATAAGACAATTTTCCGACTCACCACAACACCGTAGAGGGTCCAACCAACCTAGGATAAATCCTTCTCCTCTATCCAAACCTCTGTTTCCCACGCAAAGGGGAGACCTTCAAGAACATGTGGTCCCCAACCTCGAACTTTAGGGGTCTTCTCATATGGACGGCATATGAATTATTCTGGTGCCGAGCCACCATCATCATATCCCATATAATATAAACCTTCTCCCTTGTGCAATTAACTACCTCTGATCCATGAACACCTACTTCCCCAACCTCTGTCCAGCACACGGGTGAGGGACACAACCTCCTGTACAAGTCTTCAAACTGAGCCATTCCAATGGTAGATTGATAGATTTTATTGTAGGAAAACTCTAACAGAGGAAAGTTTCATAACAACGATCCCGCAAATTCCAAAACACATGCCCATAGCATATACTCTAATATCCGGATGGTGTGATCTGTCTGCCCATCTGTCTGGGGGTGGAATGTAGTGCTGAGGCCTAGTTGGGTGTCAAATGCATGTTGAAAACCTTTCCAGACTCGTTAGGTATAACTGATATCTTGATGGGAGACTATGGACCTCATAAAACCATGAAACAACACCACTTCTTCCACATACTACTGTGTTAAGGCATCCACCACACTCAGCTCCTTGATTTCCAGGATGTGAGCTTATTATGTAAGTCGGTCCACCATTACCAAGATTGAATTGAAACCCACTGGAACTCTAGGTAGTCCCGTGAAAACATCCATAGAGATTTTGTCCCACTTCTAATTGGGGACATTTAAAGGGTGTTATAGACCTCTTGGTACTTGGTATTCAGACTTCACCTGCTGAAACATAAGGCACTTTGCCAAAAAAATTAAAACATCCCACTTCACCCCAGGCCACCAAAACAGAACCCTCAAGCTACGGTACATCTTGGAAACTCATGGGTGCACCCGACAAGGTTGATCTGTTGAACTCACCAAAAACTATCTTTCAAATTTCCACTGGGACAAACAACTTCCCTTGAAACATCATCTGATTTTACCCATCTTCTGACCATCCTCCTGGAGCATCACCCTAGCTAACATGACCACACATCACACCAGCCTCTAAGTCCTCCCACTAGGACTCCTCCACCTGATGCAATAGAGAAGATTGTACCTTAATCTTGAACAAAAACCTCTTCCACCCTCCACCCTTGCATCCAGGTGTAGGGAAGCCAACTCCTCCATCACCTTCCAAGAATCTACCAACTCTCGAACTCCACCCTTCAATGACTTACTACTCAAGTCATCAACCACCACATTCCCCAAACCATCACTATAAGAGATTTCAATGTAAATGTCCTAATAAAACTCCATCCACCTCCATTTCCTCAAATTATGGTCCTTCTAGGAGAAGATATACCACATGGTCTTCTGATCCTTAAAGACCAAAAGGTGCTCCCCATTGAGGTAGTTCCACCACAACTTCAGTGCAAACACAACTGCTGAGAGATCTATGACATTGGAGGCATAGTTATGCTCATGGGGACGTAAATGCCTAAACCCATAAAGTATCACCCCAATTGTTGATTTAGCACAAACCCCAAGCATTGTCATGAATCATCACATAACCCCTTAAATATCACCCCTTCTTCTGAAAACTACTACACTGGTTAACTATCCAACTTCCCCTTCAGAAAAATGAATGCAGCCTAACACTATTCACTCCACATGAAGGCTAGATCCTTTCTGGTCAAGGCTATCAAAGGATTTGAAACTTGAGATAATTCAGGTACAAACCTTCGATAATATCCATCTAAACCCAGAAAACTATGAACCTATGTCACATTTTTAGGTGCGGCCCAAGAAACAACTGACTCAACCTTTGAAGAGTCCACTACTCTCCCCTACTCAAACACCACATTTCCATGTAAGTGAACTTCTCAAGTCCCGAACATACACTTGGACAACTTCTCATTGAGTCGGTGCTGCCGGAGGACCTTTATAACCATCCTCATATTCTCAGCATGATCCTCCTTTGATATTGAGTAGATCAAGATGTCTTCAATTAACAAAACTACAAACCAGTCCAGATATTCCCAGAAGACGGTGATCATGATTCCCATAAACATGGTTGGTCTTTTCGTAATACCGAATAACAAGAACAAGAACTCAATGTGCCCTTATCTACACATATAGGTAGTCTTCAAGATGATAACCACCATCATCCTCAACTCCTGATATATTGACCGCATGTCGATCTTTGAGAACCATCTTACCCCATCAATTAATAAAAATGTGGTCTATACTCGGTAGAGGGTAACAATTATTGAACATTACCTGATTTAGTCTCTAGTAGTCTATAAAAATCCCGAGACCAATATCCTCTTTCTTTGCTAACAAAATTAGAGCAACCCATGGTGAATCACTTTGTCAGACAAACCCAATCTTCATCAGATCATAAATATGAATTCATAACTCCCACAACTTAGAACATGCCATCTGATAGAGAGCCATCAAAATCGAGCGGGCATCTGGTTTCGAGTCTTTCACATACTCAACATTATGTCGATAGGGTAGAGTCACCAAATCTTCATGGAAGACATCCATGAACTCATCGATAATCCCTGAAGCATCCAGCATTTCTGAGTCCACTAATATCTTAGCTAACAAGGAATTAAAGGGATACCCTCATCGGATGCCATCCTGGAAACCTCCCTCACTGATGAACGTCACATGTTGGCTTCCCATATCTGAAAACACAACCCTTCTCTGGAAGAAATCGATAACAACACAAATTGGGAACAACCAGTCGATGCCCAAAATTACATCATATGGCTGCATCTGCTGCAAAAGATAGTCCCAAACTATACTAATGTGGTCCCTACATTAGTCTACATCTTCTACAAACATGAGACAAGCTAGACTAACCACTGACTAGAATACTCAAAACCAGGGGTATGGAATGTTCCTCTGTGTCCAGATCCAAAGCATGGGCTAGACTGGATGCAAAAAATGAGTGTAAAGATCCGGAATCAAACAATGTGAATGCAAGAGTACTAAACAAGTTGATCGTACCTCGAACGACTTCTGGCCATGACGGGACTATTTCATCGATGGCTTGAAACTGCCCACACCCAACTCCTCTACCCCTTGTCTGTAGGTCGCCTTGTCGACCACACGATGGTCGAGGTCGCTTAAGATCACCCTGAGGTCAGTCTCCTCTTGCAATGTCTTCTCTTGGAGGAGTGGGAGCTCATTGTCCCCCCTGCTGCTGCAAAAAGGTTCTGGCTAGAAACTGCTGCTGCTGTGGTGGGAGCTGAACCGGCCCAACCCAATTGTACTACACTCAGTCTAGGAACTAATTCTGAAGGTTCCCATGGCTACCAAAAATGAAGTATATTTTTTTTGAGCCTGAAAATAATGGACGAGGGTTGGGATATTGAGACTAGAACTGCTGGGGCCTCCTCCCCACTTGACAAAACCTAAATGCCCTGACGTGAAATGCCTAGTACTAATGATCTTACCCTTTGTCGATCCCAACAAGATCCCTTTTCATGGAACTCATCCTAGCATGTGCATATTTACCACCACTTCATCCATATTTTGGACCTCCAACAATGTTAGTAGAGTGAAGGGAGTAACAACATACTAAAAAGAATGTCAGAGTGCCTCCTATAAATGACTCTCTTGAGTCTCCTCATCCGAAAAGAGATCTGGAGAAATTAAAAGGATATCCTTAAAATTGATCCCCAACACTCTCATTGACATACTCCCCGAATGAATGGAGAGTTTCACCTACCTCTTCTCAGCCTTCAACTTGGAAGAGAGGAATTTCTCCTGGAACACCCTCTCGTTGTCAGTCCTAGAAACCTCAACCTCCCCCTTCTCACCTTGGTAGATCATCCACCACTGACGCTATTCTCCCATAATTTGGCTTACAACCAAAGGAACCTAATACTTTGGCGGAGCCCAGATCAAGCTAAAGGATATCACCAGCTCCTTGATCCGGCTATCTGTCTCCATGTCTGAGACGCTTCCCTTGTACTTCCCAAGTGTCTTCTGCTAAAATCCATAAATCATTCTCTGCCACTGGTCATCCTTCTACTCTATATCATCCCTCTTCTAATCAACTAAATCAGCCTCTTGGGCCTCGATCAACTGTACTACACATGGTCATCGTCCAGGTGACGTAGCTGCAACGTAAACAAGAAATGCCTATGCCAGAGTAGTGTAGAAGATTGTTTATAAATTTTTCATGGACTTTTTTATTTGAAAATCCGCAAAATACATATGAAACACATGAACAGAAGTCATTATGATGCATGTACATTTCATTAGGTCTCTACCCAGCAAATCAGTATAGCCTCACTTGGTCATTCAATAGGCTCAGATTCCTTTTATTGGATCACATGGGGGGATAAATTACCATGTCCTAGCCGGTCTTTTTTAGCCTATCCCACACACTAGGATTTCCCGAAACTCTTTCCCTACCATCCCATGAAATCCTCATTGTTTCTAACTCTAAAATCCATCCTATATCTCAACCAGCCTCGCATCAGATACCATTCGATCATTACCAGCCTTCTCCAAGATGAGGTAAGGGAAAAAAGATTGTCAAACCCTTCTTTGATCATGTTGAAAGAGAGATAATGACCCCTGAGACCCACCTTTAATAGGCCCTAAAGTGTCGAATAAAACCATGGTTATAGAATCCCACGCAATATGAAAGTCATTAACCTTTTTATTAATTACTATTGGGAGATAAGATAGTAAATCCCAAACGACACCAAAGATGGAAAAAAAGTAAGGCAAAAAATCCATTCCCATAGCATGTTCCCTTAATGAAGTTATAAAAAGTACAAGAAGAACTCAAACGGTAAGTACCAAAATAAATGAAAAATAACAATGTCAACGGTCCTAGTGTTTGAGATAATTGGGTCTAGAAAAGTCATCAAAGATCTCCTAGAGACCTAAATGCAGTTTAATATACATAGGGTTAGTATATAGGTATTATCAGTAGGGAAATCCAAAAGATATCATGCACTTGTGGGGAAGCATTTTAATGCCCTACGAGAAAAAGAAATAACCAAATCACATAGTAAGGAAACTATCCTCCCAAATCTCACCAAGGCACACTCCCCAAATAATGCAAGTCAAGTAATGTAATAGTAATAACACATCGATGTTTGTGTACCACGCACCACATTCCCACTAGTTATTGAAGACATCCTTCATGTCAGACATTCCTTTCAATTTTCACCATAGTCCCACTTCCATACCCCGACCACACACACCTCGGTTACCACAACCACACATCCCGCCCTTAATCACATAGGCCACAACCACACATAACAACTCTCACAAACGCCTAGGCCAGAACAACTACTGCCATACCCGAAGACACATGGGCTTGAATAACTACTTCCATGACTGAAGACACCTTGGCCTCATCCAAAAGACACTTGGGAAAAAACATGCACACACACCTAGGCCAACCACCAAAATGTTCTCTGCCTGATGAATCGTGGGATATAATAGACCTCCAGCTATCACAGCCTGCCCAAAGAGTCTTGGGATAATCAGGAAAGGGAGTATAAGAAAATGATACTTACTAGCCACTCATAAGAGTGTTGGGAAGAACACCCTCCCCCATGAAATGGGGGTGTTCAGCACGATGTGCTGAACTAGGGTGGGGCACGAATAAAAAACATAAGGACTAAATTATATATATAGGAAAGTAATAACTCATCCCAACCTAGGGCTTCTAAACCAGCTCATACACAAACACCCTCATTGCTATTCATTCATAAGAATTAAAAAAGCAACAACCAACTCATAAATTATTCCTCAAATAATATTCCCCATCAAAGCAATTTGAGTTTTCATATTCTAGTTATTTCATTTAAATAATTCTTCAATGTTGGGCAAAGAACATGCATAGACACAATCCATGGATTGAAAAAACATCAATTAACAATTTAAGAATTCACACCTGGTTCTCTTGTAAGTCGAAACAAAAAATGGATATGTGAGATCTATCAAAGTATTAGAACCAAACCACACCCCTAAATATATCCCCACACGACCATAGATCCACAAAAAAACTTCTATACCACAACAGGAGATCCCATCCATATCCATGTCACCAAACATGAATAATACAGAACTTGCACACATATTACCAAGACAAAGGAAAGAAGTTTCCAGATTAATACCCAACATTCATTGAGTTCCTTATTTTCATTTGGGTTAACCGAGGTGATCACACATTGATTCTTGTTAAATGTAAATATATTTAATTATCTAATCTTACATGAATAACCAATTTCCATGTTACAACCATTCTATAATCACTATAAACCAGAGACCTTAGTGTGAAAGGAAAGACCTCCAACCACAAAGAATTTGAGTATACAGAAGCCATTACAATTGAAAACATATTTTGAAGGGAAAAATATTACAACAACATCATCAAACACACCCCTTCATTAATCAAAATTCTATTTATTATCCTCTTTATAGTGTGGCTTCATCCATTACCATAGAAAAATTAGCATAACCACCCTACATGATACACAGTTAAGAGAGATGAAGGAAGTATCTTACTTGGATGATCAACGATCAATGTTTTTCTCCATGCACTGAGAACTGGGGTTGTGTGACATACAGGGGAGGAACTTCGAGGCCACCAAGGGAGAGTAGTTAATGTTCTATTATAGGCGGAACAATAACATAGGTAAGGGGGACTCCAAAATAACCAAGGAAAGGAAATTAGACCATCTAAGAAAAAGAATAAATTCCTGTGTGATAAAAAGGAAAGATCCCACTGTTATGGGATATGAATCTTGAGAGGCATTAAAGAAGAATTGTCGTTTCACCACATGGTTGGATGGTTACACACAATATAATTAATTTTTTTTAATAATTCTCATCTAATAGGTGGCCATAACAGTTTTGAGATAAAGTGTTTCCTTTAAATAGAGGAAAACGTGTTATAGGGGTGGAACATGAAAGTATAGGAAAAGGGTGTGGCATTGAGGAAAAGGCCACACTTTTTGGTAAGACAAGGTTTGCCCGACTCTAGGTGGATTTAAGATATAATTTCTAGGATTTTAATGGATTTTAAATGTGTATTTAAAAAAATTTTACGCCAAAAGATACATTGTGGGAGAGGGATTGGAAAAAGAAACAAGGGTTGGACACCGTTTGGTGAGACACTGTAAGCAGTGCCACCGTCATGGTGCCATCGTCAGCAGTGCCACCATTTATGTGTGCTACCATGATGGTGTAACAGTTTTGTTTCCACATTCATGGTGACACCCTCACAGTGCCACTGGCATAGTGCCACTATTTCGGTTTGTGACTATGAGGGTGTGACCATTATGGTGCCAGTAGTTTGGTGGGACACCCTAAGAGGTGCCACCATTTCAGTGTGTGACCATGACCATTTCCACCATTTTGGTTGAACCGTTTGATGGGACCATGATTTTTTCAAAGTAATCTACTAGGAGGGTCCATGTCAATACACTGATATGACATATACAATTTTCCTTTTTTGACACAACAAGTTTTTGATATTTACTATTCACTAAGAGTTATTACTGTTGTCTATTATTTACATTTTTTAAAATTTTATGGGTATTTAATTTTTAATTCATTATTCACATTTTTATGGTTACTTATACCAGAGGATATAACCCCCATGACTATTTCAATCAAGTATTTTCAGTATTTAATAGTTTCTAATCAGTAAGGAGTTATATATAAGGTATATAGCACCCAGATTGGTCACTAAAAGTGAACAGGGTTAGGGACTAGAAAAATTTATGTAACATCCTTTGTTTTTATTTTCTTATATTATATGATGTTCTAATAATTATATATATAATGTTGTCTAATCCTAATATAAAACTTATTGTTGGGACTAGAAGTCCCGTGTATGAGGTAAGTCTATATTACCTTGGATGGGATCATTATTTTGGGTTTATTTATTTCTAGAGTGTTAACATTCATAAATATAATTAATTGTGAAATTGATTTATGATAGACTGGGTTTTTTTAATTCATAGCATAGGGAAATAAGATGACATGTGTTAATGCATTATTCCTAGAATGTAGGACTCATAAGGAATTCTTATTCCTTCCTCTTATTTATTTTTTGGTTATTATACGGTATTGAGTAATTTAATATATTAACAAAAAAATATATGAAAATTTCCATTATAATTTTCTTTCGATAATTATACATAATTTATCCATAGCATATTACACTTTATAAAACATACCAAGTCAATTATAGGAACCCTTTATGATTTTATACCAAACAAAAGATGTATATATTGGGATAAAATCAATCCTATATGTGTGACCCCTGTATCATAGGCTGTTCATAAAATGATGAGTGTAATATAAGTTATATTTACTACCCTAAAATGTTGAATTTTTTAATTTTGAAAAAATTGGAATATGACTCAATGTATTAACTTTTTGGTGATATTACATCACATATAATTGATGTTTAGTTTAAGGGGAAGAGAAAAAGCATACCATAATGATTGTGGTGAAAAATAGTATTGTTGTTCCTATTCTATATACTAAATAAAGTAATATTGTGTTCCAGCGTTATGTGTTATAGTTAGTGGGGATGAAGAAACTTTGATCTGGGGTGAACATGTATGATCTAACTATTGTGTTCATACTATATTATCCACGGACTATTCAATGTGAGGGTGGACCAAATATTCTCTAATCCAAGAAAGAGTCCATGAATAATGTTTTTACCATGTTGTGAAAACCCCCAAGTTATAGGGAATTCTTACCACCTATATTCTTCAATGATTAATATAGCCTATGTATGAAATTTTTACCCAAGAATAATTGGTTGTGGGGATTTCTTGAATGGAATTTCTGTCCTGATTATTTGAGAGCTTGTTCAAACATACTATAAGGGATTAATAATACTTGAAATTCATTCAACATGTAAAAGAATAATTACATTGATGAACTATGACACCCATATTAGTATCACTTATGATTCTTATCTTCTTTAGGCTCTCCATACCCACTACTGACTATTACTTATTACAGATCTAATGCACCAGTTGCAGCTTGAACATCCTTCAAAGTGTCAATACTTTAAACTAAACCCACCATAAATGTCTCCATTCCCTTATTTCAATGAAATTATTTTCCAATCAATTCATGAAAAATCATTGTATGGGTAACCAGTCATCTACGTTCCAACCTCAAACATCGAGGATGCATCTTATCTACATATGTGGACACTCATGTCTCTTTTTTGTGTGGACAAATAGCCTCTCCAAATGTTATAGTAATTTGTGTGATCATGGTGTTTGGTGTCTCCCACCATGGTGTCTATCATCAACTAATGATCATTCTATGCCCTCCTCGCCTCAAAAAATGGCTTCATCATAGAATGGGCATTGAGTCCTAGATCAATCGGATGATGTGTCTTTTCCATTTCCTGATGTTTCATTGAGATTTTTTTTGTGGGAGATAACCACCTTAGTCCATAGTTTGGGTCCTTATCCTTTGTTTTACACTTATATACCTTATCATTGGCTTCCTATAAAATATCAGGGACTCTCTAGGGGAGTTTCTATTTGCGTTCGTATGGACCCCTTTTCTTTGTGAAACAATAGCCTCTCATATATGAATCTCACTAAATCTCACCAAACATCCACCGTTTCAACTGATGGTCCAGATTAAAGGCTATAAAGAAAGTTGGAAACCCATAAATAATCCAAACTATCCTTTTTTTATTAATTATTATTTCATACATGGAATCATAGAGTCATACATCATATAGAAATTATTGAATCTTGTATTGATCGATAGCTAGTTATCTCTTTGGATAGAGGGTAGTCATTGACATTGGGTGTTGAGCATTACTATGAGTCCATCGTTTCAACCATAACCTTATCTTATAACAATGTCCCCACCCACCCATCTCTATCATTTTAGTCATCCTCCCCTGATTGCGTTTTGATTCCAATGGCGGTAGTCTTCCCCCTCCCATAGAAAACATTTTCATAGAATTAGGTCTGTTCATGCTTAGGATGAATTCCCCTATTCAGGCTAGTGAGGCCCTAGTTAGATAGTGGATCTTAGAGGAATGATCCCTCATATCATCAAGGTTTTCCATCAAGTCCCTACTACCCAAGTCCTCTCATACAATGTAATGACTACTCAAGGTGTTATTTTGAAATCCCTTTGGACCGTACCAACTCTTTCAACAAGCCCAGGGTGATAATTCTAATCCAAATGAGCTTTTCTTTTATGTTACTTTCCTTGTTATCATATTCACATCAAGAAATAATATAGTGACTTATCCCATGTCAATGATAATGAATTTCCACCTTCTCCATCCATATCATTTATGCCTAGTGGAATCTGGATCAGACCACACTCCAAGAAAGCCTCCTCATTCCCAACACATCTATAAAATACTCATGCCCCACTAAGGTCCAAAATAATGAAAATCCTATTTAAAGGATCTCATTTATTATTTTGAACACCCACAGACATAGATCATCGGTGTAGATCAAATAATTATCCATTTAAATCTTTTAAAGAAAAACGTCTCTTGTTATAGTAATCATAACCATAGAGGATCCCTTAATAGTTTTTGTTTTTCATCAAAGGATGGCTTGGTGTCACTCAATTCCTAGAAAAACCAAAAAGCATCATATATGGATATTTTATTATAAAGTTTGGAGTATTTGACTATATTATAGTCTCTACGTATAATATTATGGTCAAGGATACTCGTGGGAATGATACATGTTTTTCACCCACATTTTATGAAACACACGACCAAAGATCTACTGGCCTCTTCTTTTTATGACCTTGATGGATTTGATGTAGGGAATATGGATAGGATAATAGGAGGGTACATCAATGTGACCATTAATATTACTATGAAAAATGGTGTTGGGATATAGCATGTGAAAAGAAATTTGTCACATGTCTTTTTTTCTAGACTGAAATGGTCTTGTGGTCTTGGGGTTCTCAGAGATTAGTCTACATAGTAAAACATTGAAAAGGAATCTCTTTAATATCATGTAGGATTATAAATTTGCTAGAAATATTTATAACATATCTTCTTATCCAAATATGTATGTCAATCACCTGGTTTAGCCTTCATCAGACCACTCCCTACTATTGATCCACCTTTCACCTAGATAATTCACCTCTTCAAAGTTCTTCTTCTCCAAATGATGGAAGACAGAGACTAATTTATATTCTTTAGTAATTTATTAATGGAGAAATACAATTTAAGATAAAATTATGATCATATGTCAATATAATTGTATGATTCACCATTACAACATCCATACATAGATACATAACCTATATATGATCTTTCATGATTTATATATAGTTGATGGTGAGATCAAACGTGTTGAGTCTGTTATGAAAATATTATGAAACAAAATCAATATAATGATACTATAGACAAGAAGAACCCTCTATTTGGTATTATTATAGAGTGGGAACATGTTTCATTTGAGAATTCATGGAAGATATGGTTGAAGTCTAGAGACTTAAAAATTGTGTTTTTATGCATGTATCAATGAAATGAAATTTCCAGTTTCCTCCAACATACACGTAGTGGATGGTTCCTTTACTAGTGTAAATAATTTTGTTTGTGTCTTGGTGGAAGATCGTGTAAAAAACTATTTGAGGTGTTATTATCTGCATGAATGACAATACACAAGATTTCATTCCAAGCTACGATATGTTATTCCCACATTGGTTTCTGAGTTTATGAATTTAGAGTATGAGAGATTGCCTAATGTTGGGAAGGTTTGGGATGTAGTTGTTTCAATTAACCATGAGACTTCCCCATGATTGGATATGTTCTTGGGCTCCAATTATGTTTCCTCATGGAATATTATGACAACCAAGCTAATGGAAATTATTCCTGATTTCTCATGTAGAAGTAAGCTACCACATATAACATGTGGGACATTATTTATTTTTATACCTATGGTGGGGGATATCACAAAAATTAATAATTATAGACCAAATCGCATGTGTAGTATTCCTTAATAGGTCATATATAGTATTCTTAATATGTAATATCTATATAACATCATGAATGGTTTCTTTGGAACAACATGGCTTCCTCAAAGAGAGTTCCCCCAAAGGGAATAGATTTAGACCAATATATGATCAAATATATTTCTTATATGACCTCTAGCACCAACAAATCTATTAAACATGAATGAAAAAAATAATAGGAGATACTTGAATGGGGATTCATATTGAAGGATATGCCTTGTATGTATTTCAGTAGTTTGGTTTCTGACTTATTCTTAAGGTGATTCAGAACCACATGGGTTGTGGTTAATTATATGGGTAAACATTGAAAATTATTGAAATAATCATGAGACATAAGATCACTTGAACCTATTTATTTATGTATTTTCACTATGGAGCTTGAATCATTTACCAGAAATTTGTTCAAAAATTTCTATGAGAGAAAAATTTTCTCCATTAGAGGCATAATCAAAATACATGTAATTTCTCACCTTTTTTAGTAGATTAAATCCTTATATTCATTAGTGGTATTAGGGGATCCATTCAGGGTATCAAAAAAAATTGGTGTAATAATTTTTTGGGTGCTATCAATGCATAAGCTATGAGAATAATAATCAATTTATTTCTAATTCCTACCAACATAACCAAGATAATATGATTAAATAACTCTTTATTGTTTAGAAGAAATAGTTCATTATAGATTTCTTGGGAGTTACAATATTTAATTTCAGTCACTGTATTCATCACTTTGACTCCGTAGTTTTAAAATTACCAGTAGTATCAATAACTTGAAGCTCTAGTTTTTGTATTTTAGAGGATAAATTACATTGGTTAATTTTTTTGTCACTTCCATCCCAATAAAAAAAATCTCCATTATGAAATTAGCCCAAAAATTTAATCATAACATTGAACAAACTCTGAATTTATATATTTTGGAAAGTCACATTGAGGGCTTCTGCAACTATGATTGTTGGGAATGGTTGGACAAGCTGATTCAAGCTTGATGTATTAGGATCTGATGTTTTTTAGTCACCATAAAAATTATTTAAGACAAACAACAATGGGAATCCATGGATGGGTGATCACTATGGGGTATCTTTATAGTGAAAAATTAAAGTACTAATTTAATAAATCCAATATAAAATGATTCATGTCTTTTATAGTCACTAAAAGGGAATAATTTGGAACATCAATGTCATTCCTAGTTGATTATTGGATAGAGGGAGATAAAATACTAGAATTAATATTGTGTTTTTGTTACCCTATTCTTGTGGGGCTATCCTTGTCATGATTTATTCTTTTCCCAATCATGTTTTCAATCTCTTTTAATTCATACCAACCTCAACTACATTTTTTGTGATTTATTTTAGTATATTCAACTCTCATATGAGCCTAAATATTTTCGGTTTATAGGAATCATTGTGGGATGCTTATCGGGAAAGAATTATCGAACACTATTCTTGGAAGGATTTGATGATGTCATGTGAAATCTTCACTAATACAATGATATTATAATCAAATTTAATTTCCTCTAACAATATATTTTATGTTAAGTGATTCCAAAAAATTATGAGATCAATTATAATGGAATATTATTTAGTGTCTAAATTATTATGTTGTCGTAGTCCCAAAGAAGAAATGTATATTCACTTAATTTTTGGGAGTGGTTGGGGATGATATGTTTGGAAATGTTTTAGTAACCTTATTGGCATTATTCATTTAAAAAGCAATGACATTATTTCCAATTTTTGTTGGTTCTACGTCAAGGAGGCCAACCATCCTAAACAAAAGGTGGGGGCCACTGATTTTTAAACTAGATAATGGTGCATTTTGTTAGTGAGAATCAAATATCATAGAATTAGGATCTACAACTGAATCATTTCAATGATATTTAGGTCCATATGTCTAGAAATTTATTTGGGTTCAATCATTAGGAATTAGAGGAATTATCAATCATTGAGGAGGATCATGAGTGGCTATAGATATACTCCATCTTTTTAGAGGGTGTGTTGGATAGCTAAAAGGGTTTTATGGATAATACATAGGAGTGTGTTCAAGGTAAATATTTTTCATTCTAGTAGTTATAAAATCATTAAAGGAGGTAGTGTTGATTGGTAATCGAATGGCTCAGTGACTATAGTATTTTGGACATTCTAGGGACGATGTGATTATCTTATGATTGAGGCACATTCAATGCTTAATGGGAAGGATATTTTCCCACCCTATAAAATATCCATTACAAAAATTGAGACCAAATCTTTATTTATCTAAGATTCTTTCCAAGGATGGTAAGATCCCACTAGTTCTATTATTTATCTTGTATGCAGATGCATGAAAATCACTAGGTTGGATAGTGTGAACCTTGCCTGAAATTCGAGTTATTTTTTTGTCTAATTGTCAATAATATTGGATTAAGAAGAATTATCACAATAGCATCTTTTCTAATATGTATTATCTTCCCCTTAAGGGTGAAATTTTTTAAGGAATGTTTTGTTTGGCCTCCAGAACCATAGGCATTCGTAACATCATTTTTTTGTTTTTTATTATGATTAATAAATGTATAATACATTAAGGAAAGTATAATTATATTGGTGGATATAAAAAGGATAATTAGGTAATGGGTTCATTACTTCGTATATGATGAAGATCCCTAGTCTAGTGAATTCAGTTCAACTTATAGGTTCATTTCATTCAGGATTGTAAAATACATCCAAATTAGTGTCATTATTATTTAGATTTAGTTCTTCTAAAGATGCATTATGGTATTGAACAATGATGAGCTAGTGATAATTTTTTTGATTACACCCACTGTTTAGGGGAAGGCCTTAATGCATATTAGTTGTCTAGTAGTTGGAGGTTCTATTACTATTTGAGTCAAAAGTTATTTTTTGTACTCAATGTTATGGGAAACAATGAAATCTTGGTTATTTCCTTCAAGGGAATTGGGTGGTGATATATTGGGTCCATCTATCTAGAAAAAATCATGACCTAACTAGACTCCTAACATATTGGGGTTGGATAAATATATAATATAAGGTTCAATTATTGTATTGTTATCCCAAGAATCTACTGTATTTGTTTCGATTCTGTAAGAATCATTTATATTTTCTAAATTGGATGGTGAGTATAACAAAACACCGTAGGCAACCCAAAAAACCCAAAAAAGGATTACTAATAGGAAATTTTCCGGTTGACATAATTTAGAGGGAACCCAAAGAGGGAGAACATGAAGCCCCATCAGGACCACTGCTCAACTATACCTTGAAAGTCGGCTAATTTCCACAAGGGTTTTCAATCATGAAAACATCTACTGAAGGAATAAAAATACAAATAAGATATACTGATGTTAGAATCTACATCTCATAAGGTCGTGACCACACCTCCCACTAGAAGGATCTACCCAAGGATCTACGGGAACACTCATCTATAAGAACTCAGTCGACAAGCACTACCATCCCATATGACGCCCTTATAAGAGATGATACTAATAGGAAAAACAACTTCCCTCCTAGATAGAACATCTAAGCGATATCAATTGATCAGGAACATCACATCCATCCATTACGGTTCTCATCCAAATATATTTCTTTATTTAGTTATCACTAAGCTGATCGGATGTCCTCATCATCCTCAATGGAATACACACGAGAGAGCACGCTCATTGGGTCTCACCATGTAAAAATCCATGTTTTCACTCAATTGATATCGATACACTGATAGGGTATCTCACCCATGTTCATATATAGAAAAACTATAACGCATTGAACATTTAATTTTAAAATGAATTCAACCAATCAAGTGAAAAAAATTTAGAGAAAAACATTTTATGAATTAAATTTATATATAAAGCTAAAATATCATTAAACTGGACTTTGATGACATAATTAAATTTATTATTAAACACAATGTATATGATTTTTATAAGGGAATAAAAAATATAATCTCCCTTGAAAAACTACATGATTCAAATAAATGTGTAATGTATTAGAATTTATGTGTAATTTTTTTTAAAACATAATGAATTATTATAATACTAGAAGTTCTGAAAAAACTTGATTCTGATGCCCAGTGAGTCCGAAACAGAATTTTAATTTTTTTTTTAAATTCTTTTAAGTAAATTTGTGAGTGGGGTTTTTTGACCCCTAAACCAATGATCAGATCAAAAATGTGGGGTCACTATTGAACTCAGAATGCTGAGATTCACCTAGAAAGGACATCACTTCAATCATTATGGATTTTATGGAAAAGTTAATTTTTGTACATTTACTGAAAAATAAAATAAATTTAAATGATTATTTGATTCAAAATATTTCCACTACAATTCAATGACCAGTTAATACTGTAGTGCAGTGATGAGGTGATGAAAAATCATTATGGAACCTCATTAATGAGATATTTTAGGAACATACAACACATCACCTTACATAAATTAAACAAGGATCCATAGTTTGGAAATGATACTGATTAACGTGGAACCTCTCTCTCTATATCTCTGATGTTGAATGCCATTGACAAATGCCATTAAATCTGGGATCAATGAATGATGGTGGGACAAATTTGTGAGATAAAAAAAGACAATGAATGATAACGAATCATGGGTTGACGACTGCTCGTAGCTTTTTCCCTCATAAATAATGGATCCTCAAATCTAAGTGTCAGTTTAGGTTGTTTCGACTTTCCCGTTTTTTATTGTTAAATGAAGAACGTGGGTCAACCCACTAAGAAGTTTCTCCACGGATCATGCATTCTTAAGGAAGTGGGTCATTCTAGGGTTTTTCTATTTGGGATTCAATTATTGTTGATGTAACTATGATACAAAGTCTTTCATATGTTTTAAAACATCTAACACGGAGGGCACAGGATGACACAGTCTAGTCCTGAGCACCTCTGCTTGTGCATTCTTTTTTGCCACTTCCACGAAATAGAAGAAATGTGAATATAAGACCATGGAAGGAATGGAAGAGAGTTGAGAGGACTAATGATGAATAAAGATATACGATCCTGAGGGACCCAGTGGTCTGTGGAAGGAGCATCTGGTGGTCTATTGGTGGTGGCCGCTGGCAAGAGGAGACACCACTCCAGGCACAAAGTATGGGATGAGTGGACGGATATTTCTATCCATTCTAGCAGAGGAATTGCACTTGGTGCATGCCACAGATATGGGGGAGTCCATGAAAAATTAGCTATGATGGAAGGCAAGATACGACTCCAGCCTGACACTACATAGGAGGAGCGGCCCTCTAGTGCGGGCAATGCGCTGTCAATGAGGGTATCCAGCTGACTAGTTGTACACACCCCAACCGGACCATCTGAGCTAGATCAATGTAATGGGCTTCATAAGAATCCTGAATAAATTTTTGTTCTGGTCCACTATAGTAGACCGGGCAGATGAGATAAATCCAGGCCACACTGTTGCCCGAGATAGGAAAAGAGACCAGCCCACTTGTGCCGGTCGTGCCAGATAAATTCAGGTCACTGGGTGTAAAAGAATAATGGAACCACAGCCAACATCGACCATGTCTAGTGAGGCCCAATAGGCCAAAAAAGGGCTATATGGACTGGTTCAGATCACAAGAAATCTAGGGTCGGGCTGGTCAGGTTGGTTATAACCAGTCAGACCGGGATCAGACGCACCAGACCCCCATTTACAAAATGGGTTGTATCTCCCAGACTGTGCATCTGATTGAAGAAAAATCTATGGTATTGGAACCCACATGATGGTACAGTCCTTATAAAATCTTCCCTGTAATATTTCATAGAGGTTGGACTAGAGTCATCATGGCTCAGCTACCCCGTGGGACTTCCTGAATCAACTATTTGTGAGACTTCCTGACTCATCTACCCAATGAAAATCTATGACTCATCTATCAGAGATACTCTATGACTCAACTACCCACTGAGAGACCATGACTCAGACATTAGTGTGACTTCATCACTCATCTACCCAGCGGGACTCTATGACTCATCTTGTAGCCATACTCTATGACTCAGCTACCTAGTGATGCATCGTGACTGATCAATCAGCAAGGCTTCGAGAATCATCTAATAAATATTTCTAGGTGACCTAATAATCCTAAAGAAAACATGGGGGAAAGTTTCTTTGTAGTAATTGATGTTTTGTTTTTTTCAACCATTGGTTTTTCTATTGACACTTTTTGTTATACCTATGTAGAGATGACTCAAGTGACTCTTTTCATAGGGCATTATTATGTTATTTCCACTGTAGAATACTATTATACCTTAGTTCGATTCAGATCCCTATTGAATATTATTATTCTCACCCTACATGGTCTTTTCCCACACATATTTTTTCTTGTGAAAATGAATGATATCTTTGAATGGGATCTTGGAGAACCATGGATAGGTGGTGCCCAGATGTGGATCAACAGATGCAGTAGCCTTCAATGACATCTGACAGTGATATGTACATACCCTTCAAGTAGGATATATTGTGGATGACCTCTGGGGCTTGTACATCCGTTTACTATACTTTCTATTTCTATTAGTTCTGTATTCTATCCCATTTTCCTTTTTTTGGACAATTACTTTTGTTGTTGCTTAATCATGTGACATGCTTGTTTTTGATAACCCATGTTTCCCAATAATTTCCAAATTATGGGTTGTGTAGGTGTGAATAGGTTTAAAGGAAACACCTTTCCTTTTTGGGAACATTTTTTTTTGTTAGACAACAACCAATGCCCTTTGGATGGTAGGTTTGGGGTAGTCACTGCACATGCCCCTGAGGACGGTCATGATAGAGTGGTATTAGAGGGGGTCAGTTATACCTCAAATGCTGAAAGTTGGTTTCTTTATTTGTGGAAAATTATTAAATGATTCGAGTTCCATTTTCTGATATGAGGAGTCTATAGTTGGTGTGGTGAATGATGTATATATACTCTAGGTCCCTGAATTCTTCTTTCGAAATCATTTCATGAAAAAAGTACTAGATTGTGTCTTTAAAATTTTATTCATGACCATTTTGAGCCAGATACAGCCCACCAGGTATAATTAACTAACCTTGGTTCATATTTATTTGTATCAGGATTACTCCAAGTAGATATCCATCAATAATCCTGGTATAAGATCATGATGATGCTACATCGAGCGAAGATGCAACATTTTAGGGACCAGTTCCTGAGATGACACCCCCAGGTGGTGTACCGGAGGCACCACCACCTGTCGAGCAGTAGTTGCTACCAGCCTTACCATTAGATGATTCACACAGACAGATCACATTTCACTAGTTCCAGAGTGAATAGCCTCCATGGTTATTAGGTGTGACATATATTTTGGAAGCATGGGATTGGAAAGAGGTGGAGATGTGATTTTTTTTCTTGGTGAGGAATCTTTCAGAACGGATAGTGGTTCTAACCACTATCCCTCTACATAGAGCAACTGAGAGATGGTGGAGTTGGAAAATATAGATGCATGATGAGGGGGTCTTAAGGTAGATATAATTTTAGAGTCTTTTCTGAGTGGAGTTCTTCCCCAATACCTTGCACTCAGTGCACATACATGAGATGCTCCACTTACGACAGGGTAACCGAGCCATGGCTGAGTACTCTGCGAGGCTCATAGACCTTTCTTAATACTCTTAGGATATGGTTCATGAAAAATTCATCAGGGAGAAAACCATTGAGAAGGGGCTCAGATGGGTGATCAGATAATCGATGATCTATCTAAGCAACCATACACAGGATGGGGTGTTGGAGAATTCTCTTCTAGTGGAGAACATCTAGGAAGAACTTGCACTATCTATGAGAGCTACCACCGAATGGTAGGTATAAGAGTCCTCAATAGTGGAAAACATAAAGCGAAAAATGTTTCAAAGTCAAAGACTACCCTTTTAGGGGATATTGTATTTGGTGTTAGTCACCTTCCCCTGGCCTAAGGAAGGCAGGGCCCACTTTAGACGAATGAGTCCTGCTACCATGGAACTCCATAAATGATTATTGGTGTGATCTCTCTCTACTTCACATTAGCTATAGTTATTATAGACCAAAGTTCAAGTCACTCATTTCTTCCCACCAACCATGTTCGAGGCTCAAAGATTCTAGTGGATTTTTTGGCTCAATTCTTATGATTAGAGACTCCTATGATAGGGAATTCAATAATCACACAATGGTGCTAGTAGTGTGAGCTTACACAAGGAGGTGGGAGCTTTGGCTGGGATCTATTAGTAGCATCGTCAAGGCCTTATGACTTCTTCTTGGTTGTGGACTTGTAATCTACAGTTAAAGATCAGTTCGACTGTATTAGGAATAAAGCGTTGTGTGTCTCTAAGGATGGGACTAGGTTTTCCATCTCTGGTGAAAGGTAAACTTTTAAAGCACATGACAAACCTTCTCAAAGAAGGGTGCAACCCATCACTCACAAGTTGGCTAGACTCACCCTCAGTGAAGTGGATAAGATGAGTCCAAGCATTCCTATAATGGTGGATGAGTATGAGGATGTCATTCATGAGGATGTTTTTGGACTTCCTCCTCATAGAGAAGAAGACTTATGCATCAATATTTACCTGGGGATTTAACCAATATCCACACAAGTATATTAGATAGCTCCCATGGAGCTTTGTGAATTGAGGGTACACCTAGAGGTCTTGTAGGATAAGGGGTTCATAAGACCCAGCATTTCACCATAGTTAGTTCCAAATCTATTTTTAAAGAAGGAATACGGAAGCATAAGGCTATGCATGGACTTCTAGAGCCTGAGCATGGTGATCCTGAAGAACTCATATCCACATTTGAGGATTTATGACCTCCTTGATTTGATGAAGGAAGAGGGATGGTTCTCTAAGATAGACTGCAGGTCTTTCTATCATCATCTTTGGGTATGGGATGATGATGTATGAAAGAGAACATTAAGATGCTGGTATGGACACTATGATTTCTTGTTGATTCGCTTTACAATTACCAATTCCCCAGTGGTGTTCATGGGAATCATGAATATCTTATTCCCACCATGGATCAATCATTTTTTGGTTCTCTTCATTGATAACATCTTGGTGTGCTCGACTTTTGAGGAGGAGAACACTATACACCTGTAGATAGTACAAGATGCACTCTGAGAGCACGAGATTTATGGTATGATCTTAAAGTGCTATTTATAGATTTGGAATGTCAACATTATGGGACATATCTTCTTAATGTATGGAATTTTAGTGGATCTATTGAAGATATTGACAATTCATTTTTGGGATCCACCCAACAGAATGACTGAGGTGCAGAGTTTCTTAGGGTTGGTAGGATACTACAAGTGGTTTGTACCAGACTTTCCCATAGAAGCATCACCCTATTCAATTATGAAAAAGTAGGGAAAACCCTTTATATCGATGGTGATGTACCAAATGAGTTTCCAAGAGCTATGGTGGAGAATGAAGAGTTCCCCCTTATTGAGAAAACTGAAAGAGGGTGTTGGGTATGTAGACATTTATGAAGCATCGAGGATTTGGGTGGGTTGTGACCTAATACAAGATCAAGAAGTGATCACCTATGGCTCACATCAGTTGTGGAAGCATGCGATGAACTACATAACTAATTAACTTGTGTTAACATTCGTGGTCTTTGCATTGATGATGTGGTGGCACTACTTGATGGGTGAAGAATTCACTATCTCCTTTGACCATAAGAGTCCTAGGTATATTATCACACAATACAACCAGAACACGAGACACCAGTGATGTATGGAGTTCCTATAGGAATACGATATCGATATATTCTATACTCTGGGGAAGGTTAATGTGGTGGCAGAAATGCTCAGCAGGAGGTTCGGTTTACAGATGCAGAGTGAGGTGACAAAGAAGCTAGCTGTGATGTAGATATCCATTGTAGATGTTGATGAAGCAGATTACCTTTAGTTGATGACTATCACTCCTCCACAATTATAGAGATTAAGATAGTAAAAACGTGTGGATGTTTACGTGGATAGTCAAAATGCTTAGATATCCTCAGGATAAGATTCTAATTTATTTTCAGAAGGATGGGGGCATGATATCCTTTTCGAGGGACAGACAATAGTACCAGTGACATTACATGAGGAGTTGTTGAATGAGTTCTATACATCCCCTTTGGCGGTACCTCTTATTATGGAGAAGACGTAATAGGACCTCCAATATAAATACTGGTGGCCAAGGATGAAGTAACCAATGGTAGAGTTTGTCTTATGATGGCTCACAAGTCAGCATGTGAAGGCTAAGAATCAGGTCCTAGTTGACATGGCACAACCACTTGAGGTACCATAATGGACGATGGATGGTATCTTCATAGACATCGTGATGGGGTTATAATCCACGTACGAGGTCCATGATTCTATTAGGGTGATTTTATATTGTATGACCAAGTAATCTCACTTCCTACCCATCCAGTAGTAGGTTTTAGTTGAGGGGATAGGACGACTCTATGTTCAAGAGACAGTACAGCTACCCAAGGATCCTTCGATGATCATCTAAGACTGTTATGCACTCTTTATATCCTTGTTTTGGAAGGTATTTTTAATGGAATTTGGGACTAATATTTTCTTGATAACCTTCTTTCATCCTTAGTAGAATTGTTAGACATAGCAGACCATTCAGACCATGGAGAAAATTCTTCATTTATGTGTCCTAGATTTTGGTCACACATGGGAGAAAAAACTACCACTTGGGGAGTATGAATACAAACACATCTAACAATTCACCATTTGTATTGAATCGTTTGATGTCTTTTATGAAAAGCTTTTATGATCACCACAAAGATGGAAACCCCCATGGAGTCAGCACTCATGTGTCTGGAGTTATTATAGCATACTACTAAAAATGTTCCGATAATCCAGGAGGAGATGAGTGTTTTATGGAGTAGAAAATCTTTTTATGCTGACAGGAGGCCGAGACCCTTGAAGTTTGGGGAGGAAGACCATGTTTTCCTTATGGTATCACCAGAATGGGGATTGTAGAGATTTGGTAAGGGAAACAAGTTTTTTATAAGGTTTATCACACCCTTCTAAATTTTCCATAGAGTTGATGAGGTGATATACCACCTTTCCCTTCTCCCATAGATGCACCGGGTTCACAATGTTTTCCATGTGTCGTAGATAAGGAGGTACATTAATGATTTATTACACTTCATCAACTAGGGAGAGATGGTTATTGACAATTGGGAATTGTTTGGGGAGTTCCCGGTGGAGATATAGGATTGAAAGAAGTAGGTCCTACATGGATAGTTGATTCCACTAGCATGTGTTTGGTGGTATCACGAGAACCTCCAGGAGAGCACATGGGAGAAGGAGGTTCAGATTTGTTCTCAGTAACCCAATTTTATTGATTAGACTTTGTTTTCAATTTTGGGGCTGTAAATCCTTAAGGTGGGAAGAATGCAATGTTATAGAATATACATTTAATTTAATTAATTATATGGAATTATTCTGAGAACATAAATCCTAGTGGCACCTGATTTTGCGGCCTAGTTATCACAAAACAGAGTTTTACCTTTTTTAGGTCATTTAAGTAAACACGTGAGGGGATTTTTTTGGCATCTAAGTAGGTGCTCGAATAAAGAATCTGAGGGAACCGTTGAACTTGTAACACTAGAATTCACCTAGAAATGACATAACTCTAACTAGAAATGGTTGGATGGAAAAGTTAATTTTCATACATTTATAGAGAAATAAAATAAACATAGTATTTTATTTTATTAAACTATTTTCTGCTGCGATTCAATAGCTAGACAATGCTGCAGTGCAGTGACGAGGTGACACCGAATCATTAACGAACCTCTTTAATGAGAATGTGTGGTGACACACAACACATCACATTCATTTAAATAAAAAAGGATTCTTTGTTGGGAAACGACAGAGGGATGTTCTCTAATGAATGTAGAACCTCTCACTCTCTCTTTTCGATGACGAATGCCATGGACAAACGCCATAAAATCGGGGATCAACGAACATAGGATGGAAACATTTGAGAAATGATGAATTCTACTAGATCATGGATTGATGAAGGCTCAGAGAATCACCCCTCATCAAGAATGGGTTCTAAAATCTATGTGGGGCTTATATTTTTTTTTCCAATTTTTAATTCTTTAACGATGAATGTGAATCAACCCACGAAAAGGTTGATCCGTGGATCAAGAGATCATGAAGCGGGGTGTCGTTATTGGGTTTTCTATGAGGGATTAAATTTTTGTTAATGGAACTATGATACCAAGCCTCCAATGTGTTTTAAAAACCTATGGTGGATGTAAAAGGGACACACCAAAAATGATCGAGCACCTCTACTTGTGTGTTCATGGTAGACACTTCCATTATATGGTGTTAAGGGGAATCCGATGATGTGGAAATGATGGCTATGACTCAAGAGGCCTGAGGCTATAGATAGATGTACAATTGGACAAAAAATGTGGATTGGGTAGCTTGTGGAAGGTGCTGCCATCATGGCGGTGATACCCTAGGCACTGCATGAGGGATGATAGGCCAACTCTAACAGGCCACACTAGTAGAGGTGGCGTGCTCGATGCCCACCACAGCGAAATGAGAGGCTGTGTCCCATTGGACATGACATCGGCCTGACACCATGTAGGAGGAGCGCCTCACCTATGTAGGTCATGTATTGTCAATTGGGGTGGTTGAATGACAGACTATGCATACCCCCACCAGACTGGACGAGCCAGTCCAGACCGAACCGATCGACTGAGCCAGTCTGGGGCCAACAGACGAGCCGAGCTGAAAGGACAAACCCACCTTGCTGAGCCTAGTTAGTTGATTGGGACATCCAATTAGTCTTGTTAAATTCTCTATCCAGTCCTCTTTAACAAATATTCATAAAGGGATAAAGTTGTTATGTGCGGTGGTTCGAGCTAAGAAAGGAGACCGTTCATCCAGTGCATTCCAGAACGGATCAATTTAGGTCAATTGGAGACCTTGCGAACTAGACCCCTGTCAATCCTCATCTAGATCCAGCGAGGGCCAATGGGATAGAAAAACAATGTGAGGTCAGGTGGGATGCTAGGAATGGTTGGTCGGGGAAGTCTGAACCAGTCAGACCATCCCCGGATGCAACAGGTCCCCATTTACAAAATGAGACGTATCTCAAAGACCATGAATCTAATTGATGTGTTGTCTACATTTTTGGGAACCACGTGAATGGGAGGTATTTACGAAATCCTCTATGTAATATTTCATGTAGGATTACCTGGTGAGGATTTGTGACTCATCTACCCATCGAGACTCTAGGACTCGGCTACCAGCGAGACTCCATGACTCGACTACCCAATGAGACTCTATGACTCAACAATCAATGATAAATCATAGATCAACTACCTAGATAGACTATGTGACTCATATATCAGTGATAATTCATGAATCAACTACCCAGTTAAACTCTTTGACTTTGCTAATGGCGAGACTCTGTGACTTTGCTACAGAACAAGGATTTATGGCACACCTATCAGCCAAACATCATGACTTAGCTACTAAATAGGTCTTGGAATCATTTCTAGCCTAAAGAACTCATAGGGGATGAGTTCATTTATAGTAATATTTTTGGTTTTTTAAACCATTGGTTTTTCTATAAACACATTATGTTATATATATGTCAAGCTAACTCCTGTGAATCTTTTTGTTGTGCATTCTTTTGTGATTTCCTTTGTGGAATTCGATGAGACCCAAGTTTTTTTTGGTGTCCCTACAGAGTATTTTATTCTCACCCTTTCAATTTCTACACCCACACCTATTATGTCATAGGAAGATGACAGAAAACATTGACTGGGATAATAGAGATCCAGGGCCATGTGGTGGTTTGAGGTGGATCCAGAGAACTAGTATGCTTCAATGACATCTAAGAGTGAGTTGTACCTACCCATCAGGTAGGATCCTTTTCATACAACTTCTGGAGCTTGTACATCATTTTACTAAAATTTCATTTTCATTTTGGTTAGTTTTATATCCCCTTTATTTTAGTTGATTCTTTACTTGTGTGGTTCCTTCCTCATACGATGTACTTGTTGTTGATATCACAGTTTCATATTTACTTTCCATAGTATGGGTTGTGAGTGTGTATAGGTTTAAATGAAATGATTTCCATTTTGAGGATATTCCTTTTGGTTTAATTTTCTCACCTCTAGACTATTAAAGGTAGGCTTGGGGTAGTCATAACATAGGCCCCAGGGGATGGGTCTTGACAAAATGCACCAAAAATGTATTTATAATAATGAAACACTTTAAATACCTTTACAAATATTATTTATAGGTATTATATGTTCAAAAAATATTTTAAAATGTATAATGATATTCTTAAAAAAATCCTATTTTATTACATAAAATTGTGTATAAATTATTTTGCAATTCTCTTATAATGGTAAAATTGTACAAATTACATGTTTTGTTAAAAGTTTATTTTTCAACTGAAAGCGATATTTTATGAAATAACCCAAAATTTCATTCTATATCAATTATGATATGAGGAAATAGAAAATTATGTTGTTTTGTAATTATTTTAAAATAAAAAATTTTTAAATTATGATTTTGAAAAATATAATATAATATAATAAAGATTCCATTTAAATTAGAAAATAAATTTTAAAATACTATTTACTTTTATTATTAATTTATATCAATTAAAAAAATATAGTATAACCAATAATTAAAATAAAACATAAATTATCAATAGTAATACGTATATCTAAATAGAAATTTGTATTTGAGAAAAGATAATTTTTTGGAAAATTATTTTATTAAAAATAGATGTTCATATTAGTCATTGTAGGTAAACAAATTAAATTTAATTATTTTAAAATTAGAATATATATACATATATATATTTCATTAATTGGGTTCTCAAATTGATGTCAATATGTTTAATAGACAATTTTTTATTACTTATAATTATATAATGATATTCTATTTAAATATATCATGGTTTTGATTAAGTTTTTTGTTTCGTTAAGAGTAATATCTCAAAAAATTGAGTTATTTAATGGTAATAACATATTATAATTTAATGGGTTTTACAACATATCGAATCCTTTTGGAAAATCATAGATTGATTAAAATCAGGAGCTGGGTTTAGCATGTCAATCCTAGAGAGACCTCTCTAGTTTTCTAAGTGTTGAGACCCACTTTACATGGTAATAAACAATAATTACCACCTAATGTGTTCTACCTATATCGGCGGAAAATTCAAGAGTATCATTTTATAAATGGAATACCCAATCAAGGATGTTTTTTTCTAAGGAACCTTATTACTTGATCATACCTGCCAAGTATTTTTTATGATGTATTTGTGTGTCCTTTTCAGGGATTTTACATTAAATAAATGGATACATGGAGGTCATTTGAGTTTATTAGAGCTATGTTGACAACTTGTGTGGAGGATAAGACTTTGTAGTGTTCTATAATCCTACTATTTGATTGATTCAAGAATTGTATATAGGGGTTCTAAACACTATGAGAGTGGAAGAAATTCCGATAGTATAGTAGTAGCATTCAACACCCCCTTGTTTAGATAGAAGGGATGATATATAAATGGGGAAATGTTTTACAATATATAATGTTATTATAAGGATGAGTTCCAATGGAAATTATTTGAAGTCACTCTCTAAAAGAAATATTCATAGAATCCATTCATGATGAATCTTTATCCATGGAGATAATTACTGGTAGTGATTTTTGAACGAAATCCTACCTAAATCTCACCCATATCCTCTTATATGTTTTTTCCTTTATGATTGAGTATGTGAATTTACAAAAAAAAATTATTGACTCTGAAATGATCTCAGTAAAATATATATTTGATCCTTGATGATTGGTTATTCATGTCTAGATGTGGGTGTCAGATATCTATAGGGGGTTTAGGATATATTCCTTCATATAATGGGAAAATTCAATTGAGGTATGTGATAAAAAATAGGAAATTATGTGGGGGGAAACCATGGGATCAAACAAAGAAACTCCATAGTGCGATTGAAATTACTACCTTATAATAACATATAATTTATGCCCCCCTAATTTACCACTTATCTATCAAATATGAGGTGCACAGTGGGCCTCAAATTAACACTTCATATATTTTAGGAGGTTTGTGGTTCCTTTGAAAATGGAAAGCCATAGAGACTATGTATAAAATTTGTAACCAACACGGTTTCTAAAATGTTAGTGTATATCTAATTGTAAAAAAATAATTTGTTATTTTCCTAATCAAATCATTTATTATGTCCATTTCAACTGACTTTTCTATTTTAATTTTTTCTTTTAATATTTCTATAATTGTATTTAGAACTATAAATCCCTTAATAACGAGAAATAGATCCTCTATCAAGTAAAATATATTTTTCAAAAAAAAATTGATTTCCCTAATATATTAATAATTTATTCAGAATCAACATTAACTCCATTATTCAAATTATCTAGAATACACCCACATTGTTTTCAATTATTAGAATTTTTTCCATTCAACCAAGTAGTTTAAATTATCTAATAAATTGCATAACTAATGTATTAATATTAAATACTAACAATGATAGAATTGAAACTAATATATATATATATATATCATTTTTATTAATAATATGGTACAATTTATTATATATGTACCAAATTAATTCAATAATAATATCTAGAATTTTATAGTGGTAAAATATATTTTATCAAGTGTTTTTATTTTAAATATAGATCATATAGATTGTTCCTAACCCTTCAATAAGGATAATTTTAATTATCTCAACATTTGTCACATATATTTGATGGGATATTAATATTATGGAAATATGATTACATGATCTTAAATTCCCTTGATCATGGTTCAATATTCCTTAAGAAGCATGATAAAAAATGATATACTACGAAATGAAATATTTCATAATTTTTGTAAAAATAAATAATAGATATTGATATTAATAGAGAGAATAACATATATTATTCCAATTCATTACCTAGTTAGAAGAGAATTAGATTTATATGGGTATTTTTAATGCTCATAAATGGATGATGTAAAAATATAAACTGACATGGAATAATATTGAACATATCATTATGAAGGGAGTAAATAAAGAAATAATTATATATAAATCGATATATTAGCATAAAATAATCATTAAAATAATTAAATGATTCTAAAATATATTTAGCAAGAAATTTTAATTCTACAAAACATAAATGGATTATACAGGCATTCTTCCATGTCATCAAACATATAGGGTAAGGATGCTGCCATTACATTCTCGTAGTTA
This sequence comes from Viscum album, assembly GCA_963277665.1. Taxonomy (NCBI): domain Eukaryota; kingdom Viridiplantae; phylum Streptophyta; class Magnoliopsida; order Santalales; family Viscaceae; genus Viscum; species Viscum album. Next base: position 1,259,878,495 of record OY728128.1, read on the forward strand.
TCTCATTAGACCTACCACTAAAATATGGATGTAAATAATTATGGATCACATCCATTAGGTATAATTAAAATAAATCCGATCATATTAAAAAATTTAATACAAAAATATGTTGAATAATGTCCAACAATTGTAATCATTGAACTATATATCATAATATCTCAAAGATGCATGTCCTAAAATATTTTCCCACATAAAAAAGGGATTATATAAACATGAAACAATATGTTCATAACCACTAAATCAATACAGATTTCAAGGTGAATTCCCTCATGTATATTCTTCATAATTATGGATTCATAATTATTATATAAGCACCCTTATCATGTTAAGAATATATAATTTCAGTTTCTTAGTACATAATAAGATTAGGACAATAAATTTTATTTTTCAATAAAATGATTTTATTTTTAGTGGTATAAGGTAAACGTAATTGTAGATAAATCCCCTATAAATGAATATACAAAAAAAAATATATGATAGGATTTCGGGTTCTCATATTCTAGAGAATAACGAATTCTATATTGATGCGAATTTAAGGTAATAGAAAAATTATTCCAAAATCATGATTAATCCATTTTGGACCAATAGAGGATCCAACAACTATATATCTATCATATTTTCCTTGAAAAAATCACATATTTTAAGAGATATATTCATCATAAAAAAATATTGTACATATAGGTATTTTTGTCCTCAGATTATAAATTGTTGTCTGTATTTTGAGAGAATATAAAATTTACAACATCTTAATTATAGTTTATAATATGAGTGAAAAGGGGTCTCAGTTTTATAAGATATCATAATGAAAATATTTACATTGTTATTTAAAAAAATAATGGGAAATTGAATATTTAAAATGATAATATAATTCAAATGTACATAGTACTTTAAAAAGATAAAAGAAGACCCTTTAATCTGTTCATCTTCTTCTCATTGATCTAAACCATATATGCCACCAAAATCCCCCTGGTTAATGAAATAGATATATTATAGACTCCAAGAGAGATAGTTGTAGTGATGAAGTAAAATTTTATTCATGAGACATGGGAAGAGGAGTTGATATTTAATGATGTGGGGAGTGGAATTTCATAGAATTTTGTTTTGTCTATTTTTCCCATTATATGAAGTGACCCATTACTCTTAATATTTCCCTAAATTATGGGTCTAATACAATAGAAATTCCAAATTTTTTCAATACGAACTACCTTAGTATTGTTTAGTCATTCATATATATATATATATGATTTCATATTTACATTAATTCACAATTTTTTTTGTGTAATATACTATATTTTACAACAATTACCCAATTTCATAACATTGAAAAGTCCTATGTATAATTTAAAATAATTTAATATATTTATCATATTTATCATCTAATAAAATACATTTTATCTTACATACAAGGCTTATATATTTGATAATAAAAATTTATTGTAGAAAATGACTTTTCATTTCAAAATATTTTTCACATTAATTATTATTTCCACCAAGATAGAAACCCCCTTTTAACACAAGTATAATATGTATATGAAAGGTGTGTATAATTGGAACATTCATAGGTTTTTAATATAACATTTATCTAGTAGTGATTTCAAATAACATGATCACCTCACAATGTTGATTCCCCTCAAACCAAAACCATTGATGTTTGGTTTGGGATTAGTTTGAGGAGAACCACAATGATACTACATACCTCCAAATAATTGACCAATGAGATTCATAATGGGTGTTTATACGTATTAAGTGTATCGATTCTCTCATCTAAATCAATTTGTTTTTTAATTCCCCATATTATATTATAAAATCAATGTTCAGATTAAAACATTGACATCACCAAAGGATATAATTTAAAATAGTTAATAATTCACAGTGGTCGTGAACATTCTATATTTACTTTATATAAATTCATTAAAAATAATACACTGGGTTATATTTATATTTTTTAGTTCTTTCAATATGTTGATTCCATGGATTTTATATATTCATTTTATAATATTCTTGTTGTAGATTTGATGTTCATTTTAGAATATAAGTTAAGATACACCAATAATGTACTAGAATTGTTTTTTCAATTTTAAATTACTAATTATAGGTTTATCATTAAAAATTATCTTTTATTTTTTGTATTGTTTTTATAACAAAAATATTCTTATTTATTACAATAATTTTATGGGCACTAATGGTTTCATACTTATAATTAATGCCACATATGGATATGATCAGTGACTAGCCAATGGAGATTTAAGTTTTATTTAGATTGTATTATTTATTTTTGAAGATGATTGTGTGATATATAATTTTATTCTAGGTTTGGAAATGAGTCCAAAAGTGTGATAATCGATTTTTTGAGTATTTTTTATTGTTTTTTGATTCATATTAATGTTTTTATATCATCATTGTGATAATTTTTATTTTATTTCCATGTTACATGTTTTAGTTTGGAATATATGTCATTCATATTTCCTTGTTGTGACTTAGGTGTGATACATATTTATTCTTGTACCTTGTGGGTTTGGTAAAAAAGTACTATCAGAATGGTTCATATGGTTTTGTTTTATTAAACTCACATATTTATTACGGTAGAGTGTTATGATTTTTATAATCATATGACATATTTTCTTATAAATATTATAAATATTATAGTAGAATAAATTTAAGACTATCTGGTGTATAACATCATCATGAATCTTGTTATACGAGGTTATAAATTTATATTTTAGATTCGGTTCCTTTTGGTTACACCAACGGACTTGTTTCTTGGACAAAGCATGGTTCCATGTGATCTCTTGAATTGGTTTCCATTTATCCGAGGCATAAAAAATGGGATGATGGTTCATTAAATTTAATGGGTAAAAAGAACTCTTAATATCATGTATATTCAATAAAAAAAATATTCATAAAGTTCAAAATAATATTATATAGAATAAAATATAAATAGTAATAGTAAAAATATTATTAAAATGGAGTAAAAATGATAACCCATAAAATAAAAATAAATAAATAGATAGAAATGATATCTCAATGAATTCATGATTAAAAAATTAATAAATTATAAAGAAAAAAATTATTTTATGTATAACAAAAAAAATTTCCATTAATAGATCCTATAAATTCCATCAACTCTTTATCAAGACATAAAAACACAACCATTAACTATAAATTACCTTTATCATACCTATATCACAAAGAATAATATATATATGTAAACTATGTTACACACACATGGATTTACTAAATATTTAATACACCTATAATGTACCCAAATATATATTCTATATTTTACATGTATGTATGTACTGATGATAAATTACCATGAAACAACATTTAAAACCATGTTTGGCCATTGAGTACTAATGATGCCACTACAAACCAATACTCTATATACTTTTACCAATTACACTGAATGTGTTGGTAATATATTAATGAAGTATGACCACATATACCTTGGTTAAAATAATATATATATGATTTCACCTCCATTCACAATTTTATTATTTCAATAATTGGGAGGGTGTAACAGACCTAAAATAATAAGACGAAACCACACTTATAAAAATATAACACTATTATCAATCACAACCATCCAAATGGAAGGGAACATGTATATGAGTAATGGGTGGATAACTAAGACAATGTCATTAAAAGATAATCTTTACAGTTTATGACCATAAACTATCAAAAATGTAGTTAATTTGAATTAGGGGAAAATATTTACCACATATAAATCCCTTATCAATTATCCACAAAATAATCGAAAACCCTCATATTCCTTAATTTCAATAATACCATGCAATGTATATGTTTCATCAAAAGGGTGTTATATAGAAAATCTCTACAGATCATATTATGTCCTACCACATTCAGAAAATGAAATTATTTAATATAAATTTCTACAAAACTCATATATTATTGTAATTATTGAGTTTTAGTGGTCTATGAGGAGGTAAAGGTCTCGATTCAAAATGTATGGGGATGTTTTAGAGAATAAATTATATAATGTAGATTATACCAAGAACCCAGTTGGTTGAAAATGGATACTCAATACACCCAACATATGTAGAATTAGCTGAAAGAGAGGAAAATGGTGATCAATTTCATAGGGGTGAGTACCTAATGGGGACCACTTTACCAGATGTGGGTGGGGTGGGTACTCAATTCCCCCATTTATGGGTGGGTATTAATTGGTTTGTTTATTTTTGAAAGAAAAATTTATCAAAAATAACTTCTTGTCTAGTTTTTAAATATTTAAATTGAACCCTTTAATAACAGATAAGATGGAATTATAAAATTTCAAAAACAATATTTATTTCTGGTTTTGATCAGATTATGGATCAAAAAATATTTAATGTTAACAACATAGATAAAGATCCTTGATATGTTACCATGATTGGATGGAAATATAAATGGAATATACACATAACTATCGACATGGTGACACGATAACATCATTGAATCACTATTAAATTAATACAATGCGATGTTAATAAATACTGAAAATAAAATAGAAGAATATGTTATTGTAGTGGAATGGTTTCAGGGGATTTTCATATAAAATAAAATAATATTTTTTTTTTATAAAAAATTTGTTTTTCATCTCAATATGTTTTGTTTTTTTGGAACAGGTAACAAATTTTAAATGATAATGGTTTATTAGGTCACACCAAAAAAACCAAAATGAACAAAAATACCATTATATGAGTTTGTTTGAATTTATTTGTTTTTTTAAGATATTTGACCCATCCATAACCCTATTGATTTTTTAGAATCTATTTTTAAAAAATAATTTTGTAAAAATAATTTTATAATTTTATTATCTTCTAATTTCAATAAAGTTACATATGAGGACCTCTTTATCGAATATCTTGAATTTATCTCCTCTTAAGAGGGGATATTTATAATTTTAGCTCAATATAAGGTTCAATTCATCAGAAGAGATTGTTACCTAAATCGATATTACCCCTCTTCCATTTATGTTTTATTTCAATTATATTTTTTCTATTTAGTTATTATTATTAATAATTCTAGATATTTTAATTTATTTCATGTTTCTAGAAATATAAGGATTAATCAACCTAATATTATTGAGGAGAAAGACTATATTAATAATTAGTATGTGGTTAATTATATTCCCCAGAGATTTTAAGTGTGTTTCATGAATCGTATAAAATAAAAAAGTTATAATTTATTATTCCTTCCATATAACATAATAAAATTGGTTCCTTTAATTTATATAATATTATTTGATCTTGAGGATTTTTTATTTTGTCTTTGAGGGATTTGTGTTGATCATTTTGACGATGGATTGACATATATTCTGTCATCTTTAGTTTTTAATCTCATATTTGGACCTATGAAGGATTTTAATGAATTGTAGTTGACCCTGGGATGTGATTAATGAATATTTGAGTATAATTTTTATAGGGTTTAACTTGACTATGATTTGGGAATATGGTTTATGGATAAGAAAAAATCCCATGTAAAGGGTTATTAGATTATGAGTATAAGGCTTGATATTGTTGATAATTTAAATATATTATTTTTATCATAGATGGTCAGTCATTTATATTAACTTATTTCTTATCATGTGGTGGTTAGATCATTATTTATAGTTTATTAGAGGTTGTATCTCATCTAATTTCACTATATCGTGGCACACCATCAACATATAATAAACTACTAATCTATTATTCACCATGTGGTTGATGAAGTGGTTGAGGATGTTGAACTATGCGATGAAATACTATTGTTCTACAATTGTCTTAATGTTCCATACCAATGGTCTGTCATCCACTTGTGAGAGATATTAAACAAGTATATTGTCAATAAGGGGACTTGTTTTAGGTCATATACCATAAACATAAGATTAAATTCAGATGGTATATCAGTCCCTTAGGATGATAAGCCGATGTTACATCTTCCACCGTGAGCATGGTATTAGATATAAATTTTATACTACTGGATTATATATGAATGAAGAATAATATACCTGGAGACATATAATGGTGGTATGTCATACACATTGAGAATGACAAGGATGCTATATCATCCTAACCATTGAGACGTGATGTGGGGGTATAATCCACATTTTCATAGTGATTCCTTTTAAAATTATGCTACATCATTTTCCTTTTGTATTGGTTTATTGATTTATCATTTACCATGACAGATTGTTACATTGATGCATAATTTCTTTTTTTATTCATGGTGGTGATATATCATTCAAATTTATCATTAATAATATAATGATATAGCATTAAACTGTGATCAATATATAGAATGTGGGTGTATTATAATGTAAAATAAATTGAATAAATATGTATAGTAACTCATGGTTTTTAAGGAGAATTCCACATAATGATTTTTTATTTATATATTGTTTCCAAATAAATTTATTTAATGAATTAAATTGTATTTTTGAGAATTTTTGGAGACACTGATGGTGGTTTCCAGTTGTTTTTTACTAAAGCTATACTTGGGAAGTATATTAATCTAATATTTCATGTTTTATTACCTATGTAATAGAAATGACCCTTTTGATCTGTATAGATTAGTTGGTAGAGTATGGTTTATGTTGGTTTATTAATTCAGTCCAATACCTGGGATCAATGTTTTATGGAACCCTTAATATTCTTTTCCATTTATATCCCATTGCACATGATTTTCCCATAGTAGATATAGAATATTATATATAACTTGTATAATGTATATAATTTTTCATTTTTACAACATGTTTTTCATTGTTATTATTCAGTAGAATTAAGTAGTGTTGTCTATTATTTACTTTCTTTTTATTTTATTATATTTTCATTGATATTAAATTATTTTTGTTTTAATGGTTACTTACACCCTAGGGTAAAAAATCCACATATATTTCAATAAACCATTTCAACTTTTTAATAGCCTCTAGTTTATGTGAAGGAATACATAAGGTATATGGAACATAAATTGGTCACAAAAAATTGAACTAGGTGAGGGACCATAAAAATTTATATAAGAGCCTTGGTTTTTCTATTGTTAAATTATATGGGATATAATAGAGTACAAATATATCGTTTTTAGGTCCTAGTATAGATCATATTCTAAGGATTAGATGAACCTTGTATGAGGTATGTTAATATTACTAGAGACGAGACATTTGTTCACAGTTTTTGCATTTACAAAGGGTTAACATCCCAAAAAATAATTAATTGTGAAATTGAGTTTTGATAATCTTGGTTTTATATAAATTTCCTATCTAAAAAAGGGAAAAAATTAATTTACAATTCTTGTTTTTTAGGGATCACATGCTATTCTTATTCTTTTCATTGATTGATTTTTTTATTAATATACCCAATTGGATCATTTAATATGTGAACAATATATTATATGAAATTTTTCTTTATAAAATTTTGAGGGAATTATACATGATTAATCGATTAATTATAACTATTTATGTTACATAATAATACTATTATATGAACCATTAATGTGATAATAACTAACCATAGAGTGTATACATTAGTTTAAAATTTATCTTATAGGGGTGATCCTTGTATCATAGGGTTTTCATGTAACAACCCAATCTTTTACCTATGGAATGTATTTCGTATAATTATTTTACATATAATAACATTAGGTTACACAATGCCACATAATGCTTAAATGAACTTGTAAATACTATGTGACCTTTATAGCCCATCTGTTAAACATAATTTTCTACTTACATGTTTTGAATCTTGAATATCTAACATACACAGTTGCGATCTATATGATATTTGGACTCCAATAGTACAAACATATATTTTGTTGAATAGTAAAATACCTATATGAATAGTAAATCTACCCTTATGAATAGTAATATGACACTTAAAAATATTAAATCATGCAAGTGATTATTAATCATATAAATTTTAGTATAAATGAATTTTATCTATTTTATAAGTGACTATATGTTATAATAATATAATTAAATAAATATTTTAAAAACTATTAACTATGTGTTGGTATTTTTATAAATCATTAATATTTTATTCTTATGTTAACATAATTTTTTTTAGAAAATTTATTCATATATAAATATTTTTATATATTATGATTTTAACATTATTTGATGACACCTTATGTTATTTTTCAATGTGTCATAAAATCACATAAAATTTTGAAGATTGTATTTTTTAATTAAATGAAGATTTTAATTAAAAATTATGTTACACTTATTTGTTAAAATATATTAATAAAATGGAGTTAATTTTTTAATTCTACAGATTAAATAATGGTTAAGGTGGATTTTTCAGATTTTTCTTAAATACATAATTTTTCTGGTGAATAATAAAATATGATAATTTATGTTATACTAAAAAACTGATTTTTTGAGTCATAATAGAGTCCTAAATGATTTAAGTGTCCATTTATTGAAAATAACATAAACAAATAACTGTATTTAGTCATAATAATCCTCACTACTTCTTTTCTTGAGAAAAATAAAAATATCATGATTACAATAATAAGTAAATGCCTCTCTAATCTACATTAAACACCACCTCTCACACCCTCTTCTCCAGACACATCTCAATCTTGGAGAATATTCTATATTATACCAATTAATCTTACCTACTCCTTCCCCAAAATCTACGAGCTCTTGGTCTCATCAAAATACCAAGCCTATGTTCCTTGAGGAGGATTTCAAGTGGAGAACTGAAGAGGAAATACATCCCTCTTTTATATTAATTTATATTTAATTTCAATTGGTTTTCATATTATCTCATCACCTACATTGATCCAAATTTAATGATAAATATAGTAAATTACATATACTATACTTTTATCATTATAATTTAAGGTAAAAAATTAAACAAATATCTCCCAATCTCTCTCCCTTTTATCTAAAAAACTAAATCGTGGCCCGTGATGTGTCAATTAGCAATAACGTGGGCAATGAACCTTTCTTTTCCATAAATTCCTAAATGGTTGCAAAAAACCATTAAAAGGATTAAAATTGATTTTAATGTTTATTTTGTAACCCCTTTTATGTTTGGAAACTAACTTAGACACACAATACTAAATGATAAAAAATAAGTTCATTTTGACAAAAAACCACCAAAATTAACCTAAAACTGTCATCATTAAAGTTTATCTAACGAATGATCCTAATGGTATATAGAAAAATACATAATAATATCATTTAAAATTATGTAATATCATCAACAATATCTAATTATGAATCTTTATGTTTATCCACATCTTACACAAAAATTAATTCATGTATACAAGTTAACTGATCATGAAAACTAAGAAAATGAACAATCCAAAACAATGAATTTTAAATCTATACATAATAAAAAGGCCTACAAAAACTAATAAAAAAATTGAATAATACTCTTTTATAAATAGTTTTGTAGTTTCTAATTAATTAATTAATCTAATGTTATAATATTTGATTTTAATGTGAAAGAATATTTCAGACAAAAGTTAAGGGGATTTATCAAACCAAACTCTTTTTTGGGGATTACTTCTTCCAAAAAAAATTAGTATAGTTATTACATAAAAATAATTTCTTCATAATTATATTATATTTTGTGAGATATATATTTTTTATAATAGACTTTATGAAAACGAAACTGTTTTCCAAAATAACTATTCTTTCAAAACACACCTTTTACTTCTAACTAAATGGTGATGATTCTTTTATCATGTATGTTATTCCCCCATTATTTTGAGATAGCAATTTTAATAAATGTATTCATATTATAGGAAAATAATTCCACTCCATGTGTTATTTATTTTAATGTTTCATATATTTTCAATGTAACATGCATGATAATGTAAATGTTATGATTTGACATGTGCACCAAGAATTATATAGCGCAATGTAAAATTTATGATGTGATGGGTGCACCCAAAAATATATCGAGATCCAATTGTTTGGGTAATGTGAAAACCCTTATAGGTGAAGTGAATTTTTTTTGAATATGATTACATTTTTGGTTCACAACTATGTGTGTCAGTTGACCACTAGGACATGATGTTTTATTTTTCAGTATGGACACATTCCATGTATTCTCTTAATGATTCATCTCAAGATTATGATCATATGCCTATGTTATTATGATAAATATTATGATCACCCAATTTTATATTGTTTCATGTTGTTATCCATCCTCTTACTAGGATTTTAGATCACCCATTTTTTGGATATATATCCTCGAGTGACTACTTTTACAATGGTGAATTTGAGGTCCAATAAGATTCTTGAGAATAAGGAATTTAATAAATGTTTATCTTTTCATTTGTAAAATTTATTTATGGTCCTAGTTTTCCCACTATACTAAACCTTATGGTCCTCAATCAGTTATGACATTATGTTGTTTATCATTAAAATTATGTAACTGTGTTATATGAAAAATCATGGTCACTATAGTTGGTATCAGAGGAAAGTTTAGTTAAATTCAGAATTAGGATTAGATAACACTATAAGAATCCATAGTATGTGGATAAGTAATGTAAGAACACAATATGATTAGGGATACTAAAAGATATTCCTTTAGACTTAATTTCACAAACAAATAAATTATATATTCCTGATTTTTTGACATATGTTTTTTTCAATAATTTTCAATTTTAGAGAATAGTTGAAACTAGGTGAAACGAGGACAAAAACTCATGCGAGGGAGAGTGCATAAATTGGAAGAATGGAAACCACAATGATATATGAGGTGGAGTTAAAAATATCACAGTGATGATTACCTAACTATCTCATGTTATGAATAATAACCTAAATAACATGGAACTTCCTTCTTCACCAAACGAGGTAAAACTGGCTATCAATGGTTTTATGCGGCAATGACTTCCAATGTATTACTAGATATTCAGATCCACCATTAACAAAACGGTGGGTCAACTTAATTGAGAATATATTTTATGTGCTTTAATATTCTAAGATAGAGAATATGAATCTTGGTGTTTATCATCTTGGAGGATAGGCTAATCAATCGTAGGATTTTATTAAGAACACCGAGAAGAGGTATGAGATTGAAGAGATATTGTCGGAAGACATTAAGATAATGTTACATAATAATTATTTCTCTCAAAATCAAGGAACTAAGATGGATAAGTAATTCTTATAGTTGCAGAAAAAGAAATGAAAATCTTCCACAAATTAAAAATAAAATTTCACAAGGTTTTCAAGGTACACATTTGGGGTTTATTATCAATAATGATTGAAAAATTGATAGATTATTTAGTGGTTTAAACTTGGACATTGAAAGGATATTAAAATTCACGACATTGGGAGTAATGAAGAAGTTGTTCGATGTTCCCTCAACGTGGAGATGAAGTATGGAGAATGGTCCCCTGGCTATATTGATAAGAAACGAAAGATGGAGTTTCATGATATAGGATCTAATAAAAAAGGTGGAATGAAAAATCAACAACCTATATGTAAAATTTTTTGGAAGAATAATAATGGGAACAAACTAAAAGGGGTGGGAAAATCGTTAAAATGTTCGATAATAGGACACCACGATCATGAATATGAAGATGAAATGAAATGGACGAAAAAAATAGTGGAGGAAATGAGAGAACCACCCATGATCCAATCCTAAAAATGTTGGGAGCAAGGGAACTATAAAAGTCGGTGTACAAAACCATGAGTTATTGTGGGTAATAAAAATCATCTTCAACCAAATAAAATAGAGAATGGGATGGATTATTCTATCACTACAACATAAGTGGAGCATGAAAAGGATGCCATAAATGGTAAAAATCCTATTCACTTAGTAATTATAAATGAATTTTGTTGTTTATGGTTATATGCATTCATTTTTATATTGAGGGTTCTATAGGACCATTTAATCAAAAGAATTAATCCATGATGTGGAGATATCTATTAAAATACATAGCGTTGAAATCATAGTAAGACATGTATTGGACTCTTCACCTTTTTGAATATGCATGAGTATTCTTCTCACAAATCTCGTGATACCTCTCTTGGTGGAATTCAACACAATACTAGGGATAGATTGGCTCTCTTTATATGTATAACATATAAACTATTATGAAATGGAAATATATTTTCATATTAGAAACCATCCCATGATCCTCTACAAATGCAAGGAGTACCATAAATTTCCATTGAAAAATCTGTTATTGGTGTGGTTATTGATTCTCTGTGAAGAGGCATACCTCGCTCAAATGGTTGAGTCAATAAAAGTTATCCACCTAGGGGAAATTCTCATCATGAGGGAATACAATGATGTATTCCCAAAAGATGTACCTAGACCACCCCAGATCATGACTTGGATTTCTCAACATAAATCACACTCAGAGCTAGTCATCTCTCAAAGTGTCCCTTTTGGATGGCTCCTATAGAACTTGAGATGTTAGAAAAGAAGCTATAAGAACATTTGTAAAAAGGATTCATATACCCTAGTGCATCTCCTTAGGGATAACTAGTGATCTTTTTCAATAAAAAGGATCAATCAATTCAGCTAGGTATCAATAATCAAGAAATCAATATGATCACCATAAAGAACAAGTATCCCATTCTGATGATTGAATACTTGTTTTATAAGTAGAGAAGATCTTGAAAATTCTAGAAGGAGGATCTCTATTCTAAATATCATCAGCTAAATGTGATGAAGGATGATATTAAAAAGTCTTCCTTCCCTAAAAGGTATGAACCCTATTATTTTTTGGAAAACCCCTTCGAACATAATAATTACCTGAAAATCACCATGGGTTGGATGAATAGAGTACTTAGACACTACATAGAAAATATTTTTTTAGTATTTATTGATGAAATTGATATCTACTTTAAGGGAAAGGAGGAACTTGAAGAATATATAAGACTTATGTTGAAAAAATTAAGGAAGGAGAAGATATATGCCAAGTTCAGCATGTCTGACTTTTGGATACAACAAATCACGTTCATGGGACATGTTATCACAAGTGAGGGTATTTATATTGACCATTAAAAAAATATGTCAATAAAGGAATGACAAAGACCCTATAGTTCCACATAAATCAATAGTTTTATTGGGTTAATAGGGTAATATTGATGTTTTGGGATAATTTTTTCATGATTTTCATGAATACTGATTATGTAAACATGGAAACCGGTAATGTATTTCTAGAGTGAAAATGTAAGGAAAGAATCATGGAGATAAAGGTATGTTTGATTATATCACATGTACTCACATTATAAAAAAGTGTAGAATGTTGTGTGCTATACATTAATTATTCCAAGAATGTATTGGGGTTTTCACTCATTTTAAATGATAATGTGATAGCCTACAAATCATGAATATTGATGATCCCTGAGCAATACATCCATACACATGATCTAGAGCCAGCATCTATGTTTTTTCCCTTGAAAATCAGGCATCATTACCTCTTTTGTGTAAAGTTTCACATATATACCCATCCCAAGAGGCTAAAGTATATATTCCCCCAAAAGGATTTCATCATGTGTCAAGAGATATGGTTATAGCTAATAAAATACTATTACCTCTCTATTCACTATCATCCCACCAAGGCGAGCAATGTAGCATATTTTATAAGAAAAAATGATCCTACTACTCTATCTAAGTTGCAGATTGAGAAAGTCTCTATCTTCATGGAAATTTAGAAGATGGATTTTAATCTAATAACATTATGGAATAAAATCTACCTTGCAAAAATTATTTCCCAAGCATCATTCCCAGAGAATATTAAGGAGGAACAAAGGGATGATACCAAGTTTCCAAATAAGGTGATGCAACAAATAAAGGGAAGATGCAAGAGTTTTATATTAATGATAATGGTGTAATTCGAGTTTGAAAAGACACTTTGTGCCACCATCACCATGGATAGGGAAAGAGATATTGGCCAATGCACATATCTCATCATTATATATCCTTCTTGGAATCTCCAGGATGTACAATGACCTTATAAATCGCTTATGGTGGGATTACATAAAGAAAGAAATTGTGGAATATATCTTAAGGGTATTGATATGTCAGAAAGATAAAACAAAGTGACATAAGTTGAAAGGGGTGATGAGATGATTTCCTATACCAGTATAAAATTTGGAGAATGTAACCATGGAAATTTTCATTGGGCACTTGAACACATCCAAATAAAATAATGATATATGGGTATTGGTGGACTGACTCACAAAGAAAGCTTACATTATCTCTATTCAGTAAGATCTCTCACTTGAAAAAATGTCTAATATATAAGTGAAGGATGCTGCGAGACCACATGGGGTTCCACTCTTGAATATCTCTGATAATGATCCTTGGCTCACATCAATAATTTAGAGGAGTCTTCTAGATGAATTAAGTAATAAATTGAATTACAACACATCCTTTCACCCCCAATCCGATGGCCAATCTGAAAGTACTATTTAGATGCTTAAAGATATACTAAGATCCTACTCATTAAAATTCAGTGGATGATTGGATCAACATACCCCATTCGTTGAGTTCTCGTACAACAAAATATTCCCCTCGAGTATTCAAATAGATCCATATAAAGCTCGGTTTGGAAGGAAATGTAGAACTCCAACCTGTTGGGAAGATTTTGGAGAAATAAAACTACATGGACTTTATGTTGTGCAATTGATGGAAGAAAAGGTTCAAGCCATTCAAAAACATATCAATGATTCCCAGAGTCAGAAAAGGACCTATGCAGACAACCATCTGAAGGACTTGTATTTTGACATTTTAGATAATCATTCCCTTTAAAAGTCACTATGTAATAGATTTATGATGTTTAGAATGAAAGGAAAGCTAATCTCAAGGCACATTATCCCATTGCAGATCCTTGATCACATAGGAACCATTGCCTATTAGAGTTCACTTCCACTAAATATGGCAGAAGTTTACAATGTGTTCCATAAATCACTCATAGAGAAGAACATAATAGATCCCTCACATATAATGAAATCATACATGGTACAACTGAAACATGATCTATCATAAGAGGAGCATCCATTAATGATTCTGGATAGGATAGATAAGGTTCTATGCAACAAGACCACAAACCTTCTCAATGTGTTTTGGTGGAACCATAAGTATGAAGAAGTTATATGGGAACCAGCAGAGCTGATGAAGGAGAATTACCTTGACCTTTTTGGTAAAATAAAATCAAGGGAGAAATTTCAAAATGGGTGAATAATGTAACGAACCAATGTTTTATCAAAGGTAATTCAATTCATATAATTATGTCACACAAAATCACATTAGAAAACTCAATGACACATCATTCATAAATAAACTAAAAAAATACAATGTGACTTTTATAGCATAGCAAAGAAATATAATTTTTCTACTTATGTGTTTTGAATTTCAAAAACCTGTTATAAAAATTTTCAATTGGTCATATATTTGGAGTTTTATAAGAGAATCATAATTCATTGTGAATAGTAAATTACCCTTATTTATTGTAATGTTAACCTTATGAATCATAATATGAACCTTATGAATAGTAAATTGGCCAAGTGAATATTAATTCTACCAATGATAGTATAAAAATATTATATCCATCCTATAAGGGAAAATATTACATAATAGTATATGTAAATAAATATTTTAAAAATTATTAATTAGGTGTTCGTATTTTTACAATTCATAAATATTTTATTATTAATCTAAATGAATATTTTTTTTTAAAAAATGTATTAATAAATTATTGTTTTTATGTAATATAATTTTTAGATAATTTTATGAGACCGGAAGTAATTTTTCAATGGGTCATAAAATTAGTTATACTTTTAAAAAATTTATTTTCTACGTAGATGAAGATTTTAATTAAAAATCAATTTAATCCAACTTAGAAATTTATTTTCACAAAATGGATTTTATTTTTTGAATTATACTTGTTAAAAAATGGTTATGTTTAATTTTTTGGATTTTTTTTGAAATAATTGATTTTCTTTCTGAAGTGTAAAATACGAAAATTTATGATAAATAATAAAACATGAATTTTTGAGTCACTCTTGTGTCATGGATGATGTAAGTGACCATTTCTAGAACTGACATGCTCTAATTACAATATTTATTCCCAATTATTCCCACTATTTTTGGTGTTGAAAATATAAAAAACAAAAAAAATAATAAGAGCCCATCTCCTTTTATATAAATACAACCCTCACACCCTATTTTCATTACACAAATCAATCTTTGATACTTGCCTAAATTAAACCTAATACTCTTCCCTAGTCTCTTCCGCACCCCATGGATCTCTTGTTCTCATCAACATACCATGCCATGTTTCCCTGTAGAGGATCCCAACATGTTAATTCAAGAGGTAAATCCTCTCGCTTTTCATTTAATTTCCTTTCAATTTCAATTTATTTTCTTATTATCTCCTCACCTACATTCATCAAAATTTATTGATAAAAATTGTTATAAGACATATATTTGAATTATATTATGTTAATGTTAGGTCCATCATTAAACTCCTCCATATCCCTGTTTTTTATTTAAAAAATAAAATCATCATCCTTGAAGTGTCTATTTACCGACATCATGGGCGATGAACTTTATATTTCTAAAAATTCCATAATGGCTATTAATAAAAGAATTAAAATGTTTAAAACATATTTTAATGTGGTTTTAACCCATTTTATTTTCTATAACTAACTTATACACATAATACTAAATGATAAAACAAAACCAGTTCATTGGGATAAAAAACCACCTAAATTAACCAAAAGTGATCATCATTAACATCTATCTATTGAATCATCCTCATTGTATATAAAAAAATACATCAAAATTTAATTTAAAATTATTTATTATCATTAAAAATATATAATAAAAATTATATATTTTTATCTACATCTTACATGAACTTTCATTCAAGTATACAAGGGAACAAATCCAGAAAACTAAGAAAACGAATAGTCCCAAGCAATGAATTTAAACTCTAGAACTCAAAAAACGCCTAAAAAGTTTATAATTAAACCATAATGAATAAAACTCATGTAAATATGATATGGAATTGTTAATTAATGAATCTAATATGATTATATAGGATATTAATATGAATGAATATTTAGGAAAAAAATTAAGTGGATTTCTCGATCCCAACACTCTTTTATTAGGTTTTCCTTCGTTAAACCAATGTTCAATTTGGTTATTCCTTAAAAATATTTTCTTTATAATTAAATTATCTTTTTTTGGGATATACATGTTTTTTACTGGAGATTATGACAAAAACAATGCTTTCCAAAAAATGCTTCTTTAAAAAAACATTGTTTACTTCTAAATCATGGTTGATGATTCTTATATCAAGTATGAAACTCCCCATTTTTTTTGGGAACCCAAATTTTGTGAATGTATCCTTATGATATAAAACACATTACTTTCCATGGGTTATAAATTTTAATTATTTGTATATGTTCTATGTGTCATTCATGATAATGTAAATGTTATGATGTAAGGGTACACACATAATTATATAACTTATTATAAATTTTATGATTGTATGGGTGTGCCGAATATTATATAGAACACCCATGATTTGGGTAATGTAAAGAACCTCATTAGTGAAATGAATTTTGTGTTAACAAGATTCTAGATTTTATGTCAATTATGTGGGGTGTTTGACCACTAAGGCAAGATTTTTTATTTTTTTAGTTTTCCACATTCCATGTTTTCTATTAATTCTTCCTCTCATGATTATGATCATTTTCCTTTGTTATGATGATAATTATTATTCTCAGCCCATGTTTTATTATTACATGTTTTTATCTATCCTATTACTGGGATTTTATCTCACTACTTTTTTTATTATTATCCTTAGGTGAATACTTTTATAAAGGACATTTCATGTGCTAATAAGAAGATATAGAAGAAAGAATTAAATAAATTTTTATGTTTTAATATTTAAAATTTTTGTATGGTCCTTATTTTCCTAGGACAATAAACCATTGGATCCTCTATGTGTAATGAATTTATGTTGGGTTTCCTTCAAATTTTTTAATAGTAATGTCTCAAAATATAGGGTCGTTATAGTTCATTTAGTTTTGAGTATAATACTTGTGTTATTTATCACCCTAAACCGTAACATTTTTAGTTGTGAAAAAGTGTGATAAACGTCAGGGAATTATATTTTTTTTGATATTACACCACATAGACGTCATTTTTAGTGTAAATAGGTTGTTAAAAACATGACCTAGTTATTGTAGAGAAAAATAATATTTTTTCCCTATCCCACCTATTTAATCATGTCTTATAGACTTCTAAATTTATTCCTCACAGTGAACCGGGATAAGCACAATATGATCTAGGATAAACATGTTTGATCCGACTAATGATGTAAAACTATAGTTTCCATGGAACATATAATGCGAGGGATAAAAAAAATATTTTCTAGTTCTGGATAGAGTCCATGATTAATTTTTTACCATGTTTTGAAGACCCCATAATTATATGTAATTAATACCACATATACTCATCAAGGATTAGTTAATAATGGGTTAAACATTTTGAAAATAGATGAACATAATGTGGGGATTTCCTGAAAATAATTTTGGTCATGATTATTTGATAACATGATCATGTAAAATCTATGGGAAAAAAATACTTGTCATTAATTAATCTAGCATAGGAGGAATGCCTTTGATTCACTGTAACACCAAAATTTATTATCGACTCTGATTCCCATCCTTTTCAGGTGATCCAAACACAATTATGATTGTTTCTTTTTAAAGAGTTCATACACAAGTTACAGCTAGAACATCCCTCAATGTTTTCCTCCATAGACCTACTCTCCCCTTGACTGTCACCCATCCCTCATTTAAATAAAATTATTTTTCCCGTATTTCATCAAAAAAATTGAAAGGGTTACCATTCATCTATGTTCCTTCCTCATCCTTCGATGCCGAATCCTCTGTTTATATGTTGACTCACATATCTCCATTTGGTTTAGAAACAATACCACTCTATATGTCCCTAGAATTTGTGCGTTCATAGAGTGTGGAGTCTCCCACCATGGTGTCTATACTCAACTGATGTTCATTCTATGTCATCATCACCTCCAAAAAAGACTTCATCAAGAAAAGTATTTTGAGTCCTAAATCTATCGTCTGATGTATCTTAACTTTTTTTCTAATAGTCTATAGAGGTTCTCCATGGGATAAAATACCCTTAGGCTAATGATTAGGTCCTTCTCCTTGGGGTTCCACTTTTATTCATCAACCTCATCTTCCTTCACAATATAAGGGATTCCCATAGGGAGTTTCTATGTACCGATGTATAGACCCCTTGCTTCCAGAAACATTATTCAACTGTATCTACATCACACTAAATCTCTCCTAGCCTCCACCATCTCTACTAATGCTCTATATTAAAGGAATACATGAATGGTGGAAGCCCTTAAATTATACATACCATCTTTTCTTCATTTCATATTTTCACATATATGGACACATCATGCCATAATATCAATGGGTGTGAATGAATATCATATATGATTGGAAACACACTTCCTTTTCTAACAGATGGTTTTCTAGGAGTTTGGGAGTTCACAATTACTTTGAGGCCATATTATTTTCCTCAATCATCTCTTATGTTGGTTTCAAAACTCCTATATCTCTATCATTGAAGGCGTACTCCCCTAAAGTAGTTTAAATTTCCCATTGAGGTACTCTTCTACCACAGAAAGAAAACATGTGCATGGAATCACTTCTATACAATCCGTGGATAGATCTACCCTTCCAGGCCGGTGAAGCCCTGTTATGGTTAGTGGATCTCGGAGGAGTTCTCTATCACATCACAATGGTTTTCCCTCTATGATCTTCTCCCCTAGTCTCCATTCCAGTAGTAAATACATTCTATGGTGTTTTTTTAATTCGCATTAGACCTGACACACACTTCCCAATAATCCTAGTGTGAAATTCTAATTTCACATGAACATGTGATTCAATGTGCTCAACTATTTCTCATATCCCCACCATGAATTTTTATAGTGATTTATAAAATTCTAATGATTATAACTCCATCCATTATCCATCCATATATTGTATGCCTAGTGGAGGCCGGACTAGAACTTATTCTAAGTGAGCTTCCTTGCTCCAATCTCATCAGCTAAGAACCTAGGCCATTCTAGGGTCCAAAACTGTCAAAATTCTATTAAAGGATTTTATTTATTATTTTGAACATAAAAGATCATAGATAATGGGTGAGGACCTAATTCCTTTTCACTAAAATCATATGAAGAAATATATCTCTTATCATATTAATCTATCCCAACCAGAATCTCTCAAAGGTTTCTATTTTTCATCAAAGTATTGGATTGTGTCACTACATACATAAAGAACCCACCACCCATCATTTATGGGTATTTTTTCAAACCATTTTAGAATTTGATCATGTGGTATTCTCAAAGAAGAATATTATGGTGAAGGTTATTGATGAAGATGATACAAGTTTTTTCAGCATCGTTTTATCCAAGATATGAACCAAGAGATGGAAAAATATTTTATTATAACCTATATTGATTTGATCTATGAATTATGTACTAGTTTATAGGAGGGGAATTACATTTGATCATGGACACATCTAAGAAAATGTTGTTGGGATATACCCATTGAATGATATGCATGACATGTAACTTCTCTCTTTTATAGAAATTGTGTAGTGGACTTGGGGTTCATTGGAGATAAGTTTACCTACTAAAAAAATGAAAAAAGGAATCTCTTTCACATTGTTTAGGTTTTAATGTTTCCCAAAAAACATCCACATCATTTGTGGTTATCCTAATAATAATGTCTTCAACATGGTTTGGGAATTATCTGACCACTCTAAATTATTGATCAAAATTTCCCCTAGGGTAGTAACCTCTGCAACATTCTTATTCTCAAAATTATGGAAAATAGATCCTAATTTATAATATCTGGTTCTAACTTCAAGGATAAAACCCAAAACATATAAATAGTTGTTCATATTTTACAAGAATCCTATGGTTCATAATTATGACATCCATTCATAGATCTGGAATATCCGTATGATCCATCAAGATTTACATACAGTCAAATGTTGATATCAAACATGCTGAGTCCAGTCCGGACATATAATGGAATCAAAATCTATTTTATGATCTTATTGACAAGAAGAAACATATATTTATCATGATTCTTGAATATTAACATGATTCGTCTAAGAATCAAGGAAACTCTTATAAAATAACAGTGATAAAAACACAATGTTATCTCATTCCTGTATTGTTGAAAATAAATAGTTGGTTTTCCTCAACATAAACCAATAAGATGGGCCATTTATTAAATAATTTAATTAGCTGTGAATCCTAGAGGAAGATCAATTGAAAAAAATTAGTTGATAAAATTATTATAAATATCATTACCCAAGAGGTCATTCTAGGCTATGGGGTGTTATTCCTACATTGGTGTTTGATTTTGTAAATCATGAGTTTGAGAGACTTCCTGATTTGGTAGAGATTTGTAATGCAGTGGTTCCTCTCAAGCAGTAGAGTTCCCCAATAGTGCAAAGGTTCTTGTGCTCCTTTAATGTTTCCTCTTATAATCTTATTATGTCCAAGATAATGGATAACATTCGTTACTCCATCCGTAGAGTTAACCTACCCAGTGTGGCATGTGGGACTATTCACATTCTTATACCTAAGGTGAGGGAACCCTCTTTATTTAAGTACTATAGAAAATTTTTTTTGTTTATGTTTCCATATAATTTCCTTCATAGTAATCAATATTGGGAATATATATATATATATATATATATCTTTATGAATGGTTTTTTATGGAACGACATGGATTTATCAAAGGGATGTACACCCTAAAAAGATTTAGCCATATACCAAGAGTTGATCAATGATTTTTATAGGATGACATTAATCTCGTAAATTACTATTACACTTGAAATGGAAAAGGCCTATATGATAATTGGATGGGGTTTTATTTTGAAGGAGATTCATTATAAGGGATTCATTGGTTAGTGGTCTGATAAATTCGTCAGGAGATTTAGCTCACCATTGTTTGTGGTAAATTTTGTAGGTAAAATGTGAAAATTACTGAAATCAGTGTGAGGACCAAGATTGTAATAACATATTCATATGTGTGTTTTCAATATGGTTTATTACTCCTTTAGCAATAATTTTTCTCATAATGTCGAAGATAAAAAGGTTTTAACATTTTGAATAAATATCAACATTCATGTTATTTCTCACCTTATTTTGCAGATGATGTCAACATATTAACTAGTGGAATTAGGGAATCGATTCGTCTAATTAAAAAATTTATGGAGGAATATTTTCAAGAGTGTTTTCAATGTGTTCGTCATGAGATGTGAAATCTGTACTTTTCGAACTCTTGTAGACACAACCACGCTAATATCATTGAAGAACATTTTAGTGTTAATATGAAATATTTCCCTATGGATTATCTATTAGTTTTGGTATATCCTTAGGGCCTCTATATTAATCACTTTGAATGATTATTTTCTGAAATTATGGGTCATATAAAGAAATTTTAGGATCATTTTTTTGGATTTAAAAAGATGAATTACATTGGATAATTTTGTCCATACTTCCATCCCAATGACAAGACTGCCCCGTAAGAAATTTGAGAAAATATTTTTTCATTGCATTGAAAGAACTATGAATGAATATATTTTGGAAGCTGACTTAGGGGGATTCTATAGGTGGTATTCTTGTTAAATATTTAAATAGTTGGTTCATGCATGTGGTATTATGGTTAGAAGCATTTTTGGCACCATACACAATCTTCAAGCAAAACATGGATCGGAATCCATAGAAGGGTGGTCTCTATGGGGTAACATTATGGTGAAAAGTTTTGTACTAATATAAAAAAAATTTAGTGACTCAATCATTTGGTTCTCACTATGGGGGAATATTTTGGAATTTCAATGTCATTCTTGGTGGCCTATTGGTTACGTAGAGATAAACTACTTGAATGAAAATTGGGTGGTTATTCCCCCTAATTTAATCTTTATATACTTTCCATTTCGTATCCTTTTCCCAAGTTCGTTCTTATCTGCATTACATTCATTCCACCCTAAATTATTTTTTCATGATGTATTAATTTTTATTTACCTATATTCTGATCATGTCAACTTTTTTTCAATAGGGATTTCATTGGGAAACTTCTGGGGAAAGGAATATCGAATTCCCTTCCATGTATATCCTGATCTGGCATGTGTAAGGTTCTGTTATACAAGTATATCCTAATAAAATTTAATAACACATATTTTTTTAATTTGGCATCACGGGATTCTAAAAAAAGAGGAACTCATGTAAAATGTTATATTTTTTAGTGTCCAGATGTTTATGAATTAGTTTTCTCAATGAAGAAGTGACTGATCACTTATTTTTTGTGAGTGTCTTGGAAGAACATTTTTGGAGGTGTTTTGGTAACCTTATTGTAATCGACCATAGAGAGGAAAATGGAATTATTGACATCAATATTGGTTACAAAACATGGTGGATAACACTTATAAATTAAAGATGGGATACACTCTTTTTCAATTCATATTCTAGTGCATTTAGACTTGTAGAATCGAAGCATGTGAAGAGGGAATAACCATCTCAAGAAATTCCATGAAAATTAGGTCCAGAAAGCAAGAAGTTGATTTTAGTTTACTCATTATGATTTGTGAGATTTATAAATCCTTGAGGAGGATCATGAGTGGTAGTATAGATAATTCTTCTTTTTAGAGGGTGTCTTAGCTGGGTAGATGGGTTTTCTAGATCTATCCAAATAATTTTTTCAATATAAATATTTATGGTTTTTGTAGTTATAATTTGATGAAATGAGCTTGTGTTGTTCTTCAATCCAATGAATTAGTGACAAAAAACAATAGTGGATTCTATGTATTATATAAATATCCAATGGATGAGGCACATGGATTTCTCAATGGGATGGATATTTTTCTTCCATGTGAAATTTCCATTATGTAAATTGAGTCCGACTCCTTGGTTCTCTATTATTATCTCCATGGAAGGTATGATCCCACATAGTCCATTTTTAATATTCTCTGGAGATATTGGAACCTCATATTTTTTTTGGGAATTTGAGAAATATACCTAGTTTGAATATATTTTCTTCTTAATTTCTAGCCTCAATGGTTAATAATAATTATCGTAGAACCATGTTTTCGAATATGGATTCCCATCCTTTTGAGTATGAAACAATTTTTAAAGAGGATATACATGGCCTCCACTACTATATGCCTCCATTATTTTTTGTTTTATTTTTTGTTATGACTAATAAATATATCATATATTGATGCATCTATTATTTAAAGGGTGGATACAAAAAGGATACTTAGGTGATGAGATTGTTTCTTCCTCGACAATGGACATCCTTGGTCAAGTGAAATCGGTTGAACCGTTGGGTTCATATTATTCCAAATTGTAAAATATATCAAAATTAGTGTCTTTATTATTGGGATTTAGGTCATATAATGATGAATTGTAGTGTCACACCATGACCAGCTAGAGTGAATTGTTTTGGTTAGAACAATATTTCTAGGGTAGTCCCTAATGTGTAGTTGTAGTCAAGTAGTTGAATGTACTCTTACTATTTGAGTCATAAAGGAGGTTATGGTACACAATGTCAAGTGAAACAATTAAATCATGGTTATTTAATTCAACATAATCAGGTGATGATATTATGGGTCAATGTATCATGAAAACATCCTTCCATTAACGATAATTCAACCATAGTGGGGTGGGAGACATCTAGAATATGACATTCAATTATCGTGGTGGTAAACTAAGAATTTGTTTTAGTTGTTTAAATTGTGTAACAATCATTATTATTTATATAGTTTAATGGTGATTTGGTTCTAGATGCATAATATATATTTGTATAGTATCTATTGGTGTTATTATATTTCAATTGTCTCCTACATGTTCAATTAGAGGTTATATGAAGATGTCTATAGTATGAAATATTTATCGGTATTTCACATCTTAAGTGGGTGATTGGTGAGTTAGACATCTAAAGAGGGTGATTATTTTTCATATCACAGTGAATCCTATTTTAGGTATGCTGGTTAGGTCCTAGAAATTAGAATATATGGTTGATCATAACCTAATTAGATATAATTTCCCTTAGATAACCAGAGACACAATAGAAGGTAATTCTTACTATTTTTCATTACTACCAAAATGTCATTCATAATGATTTATTATGGATACAACTCGAATATGTGATTGATTATATAATTGAGGTTTTATATGGAATGAATCCTATATCCATTATTACCTATAGTGTGGCTCCTATATGTCTTTAATAGAGGAAAAACGATTCATTCACCTAAACACATCCTTGTGGGGTTTTATGGTATTATTATATACGAATTTAGATAAATCACAATGTTTATTTATGGATTGTAAAAGGAATAACAATGATAAATTTATGAACCTTTATCCCTTTACATGCATCCCAGAAAAAATCCATTAACTATGAGGTGCAATTTTATTCTATATGACATACTTGAAGCATGTCTATCAATTTAATTGGGTAATGAAATTCGTTGTTCCTTGTACTAGTTTTAGGATCATGTATAACATATATGAATATTTTTTTAAATTTTTTAGGTTATATTATGAATCAATAATTATCAAGGTTCTAATGAATATGATTTAACATCATTATCCTTAATATTTTATAGTCATATTCATCTATGTTTTTTTAGTGTAATCCAAGTTGAGGGAGAATCTGACTCAATACTTTGAGATTTTTACGTGGAAAATAAGGGTACAATATCTATAGGCCAAGTTCCTTGTGTGACTCTTCAATATTAATGTGGTGGGTTTGTCAGACCTGGAGATATATAATGTTGTTTTATTTGTGGAACTATATAATTTTTATGTTATGGTTTCATGGTAGTATCTTGTGGTGAAAACAAGTTTATACATTTTTTTATTTATCATTGATTAATAAAACGTTAATATTCCTAAAATATCATTTAATTTATGAATTTTTCGTATTTTTAAAATGTAAAATTAAAATGATTGGTGTATTTAATAATAAAATTTAGTGTTTTTATTTATATTTTGATTTTATTTTCAATCCATACAATGATATTTTAAATTTTAGCTTATATGGTTTAAAGGATTTTTAATATTGATTTTCATGGAAAAGAATTTTTTTTAATTAAGCTAGGAAAAATATTCCTTTATTTTTCTATGTTTTTAATGGTTATGAGTTACCCTTTTGAATGTTAATAGTTATGTAAAGGAAACATTATATAAACATTAATATTCAAAAGGAAATGTGAATGGGTAAAGTCAATGAGTGGGTGATAAAAAAATATTTCATTAATGATTATATAGGTTATATAAGGGTAATAAGAAATAAGGAAACATTTTAAGGATAGAAACCATGTCTATATAATTGTATAATGTTTATAATGTTTTATTCATAATCATCATACTTCACATATTAAGGCTATATAAACTCACCTCTTCATTTCATTCATATTGTCTCAAGGTAATGAGAAGGTAATATAAGGGCTAAATATCCTCTAGTAGTAGCGTAAAGGTAATACAATGCTACTTCATATCTATACACAAGGATATCACAATGTCACGATAAGACCATGCTTATGAAAATAAATGTAAGGATATTCTTGATGATCAAGGTAATATATAAAGGTCACTTATATAGCTATGTGAAGGCTGCAGAATTATGAATGGATCAATGTGATGGAAATATATCATTTCAATAGGCTACATAGAAGTTATCTATGGTCAGTCTTGAAACCTCATGGTTTAAGTGTGAGATCATATTACAATTTATGGAAAAGTGGAATGACCTAAAATAAAATTAATATTCCATGATCAGCCAGATCTAGGATGATTCTTTGCATGAATCAATGATACGTTTATCTTGATAATGAAGACGATGATGATCATGAGAAGGAATATCAAGTATGAGATAATTCAAGACATTCATAGCTTTTGAAATCACAACCCTCAAGCTACACCTATACAGACAATCCCAAGGAATAATTTATATATCACAGTATAGAAAATCATTGAGGAGGATTTGAAATGTGATTTATTGGATATAAATAGTAACAAAATCCCATTAAGGATGATCCAATCCTCATTCATTAAGGATGGATTTATTTGGGAATGTAACCTATAAATTTATACGACAATATTTATTTATATATTTTATTTATTTTTTTCTTTTCATTCTAGTATCTCTAATTTCTCGATGTTTCTCCCTCCATATTATATACCATTTGATATCTTACACTATTGTAATAGTGAAATTATATATTATTTGTTGTATAAGGGGAATCAAAGTTCGATACCCGAATTCTTGCATTTAAATTCCAGATCTCTCCACATTCACTTGAAAAATAGTGGTTAATTATAGGGGTTCCATTGTAACACCATTATCTTTTGAAACTACTTAATCCATCCACCGATGAAAATAAAAAAATTTAGTTGAAGATATGATTTCTGTTATTTTAGTCGATTTAAATTCTCATACATTATGAAAATCGAATTTGATATAGAGACAAATATTATTGTGTCATCTTAGTAGTTATATTATTTTTAATAGAAATAAATAATGATCAGTCCCACTAGAATTTACCCCTAAACCATTTTTATTTTCTAGATAATTTTTTATTTATTTGATGATTTTATTTTTATTATGTCATAAAATTAAATAACTTATGCTATAATTCTTTCTTATGTTTTAAATCATATGAAAACAAAAAAAAATAATTTAAATACAAAATTGTGAATATACAAGAATTTATTATTGAGAAGAAAATATATTTTTATCATATTTATAAACATAGGGGATTCAATTTCAAAATAAAAATCCATTTAAAATCAAAACCTATCACACATGGAACTATTTTTGTGGATATAATTATAGAGAAATGGGAGAATGTGTTTTAGTAAAATCTAGATTGTAATATGGGTCACCTTCCTAAATCAATCCTCTTTACTCATCATTTTATAATGTTCCTTTTAAGACATTCCCATTACTTCTAAAACAATATTCATATATACCTAATTCCTCATATTTATAAATGTATAAATTTCTCTACTACTTTGCCCCTTGTAAAATTAGTCGTTATTAATTTCTTATTTTCAATGATTGTTGAAAAACAAAATGGACATGTGATAATAAACATAGATCTAATTTATCATATGATATAAGTATTATATGTGACTAATAATAAAGTCCAAGATATAGAGAAAACACATAGTCATCTTACTCTAAGTTCACTATAACTATTTTTTAATGGATAACAAAGAAAATTACACATGTTTTAGTAGACATATGGAGACCTCTAAATTAGTTCCCATCTTCTTATTTTATTTTTGTTCATATGATCTATGGAAATGAATTTTACCAAGGATCCCTATGGTATTAATAAATAAATATGTATGGTTACAAATTTATAAGTTCCCCAATATAGTTTCCTCAAGTTTTCCGAATTACACCATGTTATTTTTTATTTCTACCACAATATATAATTCTAAATAAAAATAATCCATGAATAAAATAGTAAAATTCACTTAGAAATCATTAAATATCATAAATTTATGATCCAATGGAATGCCTTTACACTAGAATAAACCTTATTTCTAGGAATGATTGACTTTGATCTCATGTATTCTTATTAAAAAACACTCCAAAATTATAAATTAGAAAACCAAGGAATAAATATAAAATTATTTACTAATTTAATATAATAGGTCCCAAGACAATAATAAACTAATATAAATTAGTCTTAATTCCCTCTCCTAATGTTATTCATCACTGCCATCCTAATCACATAAAAATTTAATGAATAAGAGTTCTAAAAATTATAAAATGAATAAACCAACTTAGTTTATTTAAATTATAATTTCCATTGTGTTATATTATAGAGAAATAATTATTCCACAAGTACATTACACAAAGGAAACCTATTAATTATAGAACAAAATATAAAATAATTTTATGAATTAATTATGAAAACTAGAGAAGAACTATTGAAAAAAATGATTCCTCCATATATCCAACTCAATATGGACTATATTTAGGATAAACATAACTAAATTTCCCTTTGATTATCCCATATAATCTATAGGATTAGATTTTTGTGATGTAAACCACTAATTGTCTTCCATCTATAGAAAACCAAATTTAATTATTCTTAGAGGTCCTCATTGAAAGAGTATTCATGTCTAGAAATTTTTTAGGGTTGGGTGTATATTAATGTGGGGGTGGAAAGATCATTTTTAATCCATCTCTATTCAGATCTATTGTGGATTCATCTTCTAGGGGATTCATTGGTCATGCCTTTAATATATTATCAACTAATTCTAAGTTATCTAACAAATAAAATTACATATGTTTAAAATATTATTATTTTTATCTAAAATCCCCCCTAATATGTAGTAGATTTTAGTTATGTTTAATCATGAGAGGCTATTGGGGAATCCTTTTATACCTTTATTCCCTCTAAATAGTATTCTTAGGGATGTTAAGGGTTCATCATAGGAAATTTCCACAAGTTAATCAATACATTCCATAGAAAAATATGATGTGTTTTTCTAGTGCTTTGTAAACCAGGATGTCCCTATATTTTTATAAAACTTGTTATACATCAGAAACATTTCTTTTGGAACCATAAAAAAATTTTATTGACATTTATTATTAGAATTTCAAAAAAACATTTTCTAGATCATCTTTGTCTACTAGAACTGTTGAAAATCCAACATAATGTGTAAAATTTCCTCCAAGGAGTGGATTATCATCTTTTTTTTTCAAATTTTTCTCCATCAGGGAGGTGAAACCAAATTCCATCTCATAAATCAATCTGAATGGTAAAAAAACATGATTTTTCTATTTCATTTTTATTGGCCACTTATTTTTCAATAAGTTACAATAAATTATGTTGAATTTAATTTTTTTTGACTAGGGAAATAAAAATGTATATCAAAATCTATAAAATATATATGAAATTAATTGAAACTATATAAGTGAAAAAAATTTATTTAGTGTATTTTATCGTTGTTCATGATACAAAAATAGATTATCAGATGTGATTTTTGTCCTTATGAAACACCAAGTCCAATAGAAAAGAAAAATTATGCTAGATTATCTTCATAATCATCCATGATAGAAATAAGTTGATAAGACTATATTATTGAAGTAAGAGAGATGTTATATTTTAATGAAATTTTAATAAATTGTAAATAAAATTAGTTTAATTTTTAGCGACACTCTTCTTGAATTTTACCTTGAATTCAGGGTTTGAATATTATTATATATCTGATTTTTTCCTGTATATATTTGGGATTTGTAAAAGTTGTGGAATTTATTAATAGTAGATCTATTCCATTCATTCAATTTTATTATCTTCCATGGACTAAAATGTAGGTAAAAAAGTATAGGTAAAAAATAAATGTATTTTTTTCAAATTGGGTTAAAAAATATTCAAAATAAAGTAAGTTAAAAAAATAATTTAACTCAGTGATATCCTCGTAGAAAAACTCTTAAAATTCAAGGCTTCAAGACATGTGTTTTTTTATTACATATTGGTCGGTCCTTTCAATTAATATCCTCTTCCACCATTACTATTGAGATTATGTGGGGTATATTTTGAAGTTGATACCCCTCATCCCAAGGAAGGAATTCCATTTCTTATTCCTTATCTTTTTATTATTCCACATGATCATGAAATATTGATGTTACATGATTAATATGGTCTATTAGTTTATGCATGAATCAATTTTTTCCTCTTTCTCATCATCCACAAAAATAAATAAATTGTGAATATAATAAACTAGATTAATAACTTTAAGGATTTTAATGATTTTCAAGAGGAGTTATTTATTTTGGATAAAATTTTACGAATTATTTTAAAATATTATGATTTCACTAAAAGAATTATTGAAAAAAATAAAAAAGATTAAAATTATTTAAAATTTTGGAAAGCAGAGACTACTCATCCCAGCTATCATAAAATAGGACCATGTTTGTTTTTCAATCCTTGTGGAGATATTTCTAAGTATAATTTATGCCCATTATATAGAGAAAATATTTAACCATGGGACTAACTCATTGATAAATACAACCATAATTAGATTTCTACTATACAGTAATGATATAAATTTATCTATGTTATCCTACCACAATGTTGACTTATCATGACCAAATAATTTCTTCTATAGTCATATTCTTAGGTTCTATGAGGGTTACTATTAGTGGTTTATCCAGGAATTCCATTACATGGTAATTTAAAAGGAAACCTTGATTATAAACGAGGAGTAGTCAATCTGATTATATTATTTTGATAGATCATTTTCATGGATAAATAGATTATTAGTGTTAAACTAACAGGATTTGAGTTTGGAGTACAGTTTACCTGAGAATATTGAATATTTTATCTTGGGGTAGTTTTGATTCATGTTGGGTGAGTGGTCACTTATGTGTCCAAGTAGGAGGGTTTTCATGAATGGAGTAACCTTATCAATGATCTAGAGACAGAAATGGTGGTGCACATGTAGAGATGTTGGAACTACTACGATCTAGGTTATATGTTCATAGTCTACTAAATTTTATATATTTATTTATGAAATATGTAATTAGATGAATAAACTGAAGATCATCAATGCAAAGTACCCTATAAAACCTATGATGATCATTCAGGATATTCCAATGAGTTTATACATTCTTTTCATCAATTATATGACTTTTTTAACTGTGATATTTTTATGAATTCCCTAAAAAAAATTGAATTCGTTCCTATAATTATTACTTTATGATAATGGCCATAAAATTCAATGATTAATCTATGAGAGTTTTTTGGCACCAATAGTGTATGATAAATAACATTTATATGAAATTTAGATTGAATTCTTAAACATTAACCAAGAATGGGATTCAATGACGGAGTGTTTTCCCTATGATTCTATAGGGGTTTTTTGTTTTAGTCTAGTTATAGTGTTTGGAATGGTCATTTGATAAGGAATGTGTTAGTGGGTATTTTCATAACATATTAGCAGGTGTTTAATGATTAAGGGAATAATGTTTATTGTTTTTGATAATTTTAAATTTTTTATGTTTTAGATGACGAATCATTCACCTTAATGGGTATGAAAGTATGTAATGGTACCTTGTACAACTACAATTTATTGGTGGTGGAATCTCATCTACTCTCAAAATATTATGGAATCATTACCACATGACATAGTTTAGTAATCCCCCATTCACCATGAACTAGATGTGGTAATTGAACATTATCAACATTTCAATGCCGTGTTAGTGGTGTACCGTCCACATAATCTTTCTTAGTTGTCAAAAATAAGTATCCTATGGGAACTATTCCAATGGTAAATAATCTAATTGGGAAATTGTTTCAATGTTTTACCCTCCACCTATGATTTGATATCACTTCAATATAGGAAACATGTGATATGATACCGAGGGTACATCCTCCACCCACTGTACAAAATTAGTAGTGAATAATCCACTAATATTTTTTATTAGGGATTAATCATTCATGTAGAAAATTATGAATATGATTTATCTCCCACCTAGAGAAATACATTAGTGTTATGTCATCAATATCATTAAGTTCTCTTACTGGTGTATTATCTATAAGGGTTGGTTATTCCTCTTCTAGTGGAGATTCCTCCACCAGATTTATTACATGTTTGTTCTTATATAAATCACTAAGAAGATTTATTTTGGATGCCTCATTCTTGTAGTCATTCTCAATAGTGATATCTAATTTAAATTTTTTATTATATGTTGTGTTATACATCACTCATCATTAAGGAATTTTCATAATAAGGTTATATAATCCCATTCCAGTACATTTTAAAATGGTATTGTCACATGTGGTTGGGAGGGTGTCCTACATGAGGTGATTAGATATTTACAAATTAATTTATAAATACTACATATAATTTATACACATATATTTATAGGACATCCATGGGAAAATGTTGGTTGTGGACTACTCATTTATACTCATAGTCACCTCAGGAACCCTTGTACTTCAGAAATCATCATATTTTAATGACCTATATAATAGTATGTAACTTATTACATTAGATGATTGAGATTATGGATCCTAGTTTTAGGTAGGATTTTGGTCTAAGCCATCACTTAGGATCACCTGTGAATGAATATTTTACTTTTTTTTCTTTGATATCAAAATATATAAGATCTTCTCATGAGAGATATGACATATAATTGTATGAAACAAATTACATGTAAAATGGTTCATTTTATTAATATATTTTTTTATTTACTGTTTATTGGAATTTATTTATGTAGTCCATTCCATAATTTTTTTTACATTTGATGAATATTTCTTTGATATTACTTCCATTTTGTTTTTATTATTATCTATACCTATTATTTTAGTTTACACACATATTGATATTTACGATTTCCACTATTTGGTAGCCTCTAGAATATTATGATGTGAAAATGACATACATAATATCTTTTTCAGAGACTATACATGATAAAAAAATAGTGAATGGTACATAATGAAGTACAAATTAATATTATATATCAACTTTACACACCATATTGAACTCAATTTATAAACCTTCTTATTTGGAATCATCAATGTATACAAATATCCTAAGGTATTTCATGAATATTATCATGAAACTAGTTCTGTTTCTTCATGGTATATTAATAAAAATTAATCCCTCTTTATAGATAATATTTTTTAGGTAAATAAAAAAGAAATACAATTGATATCAAAATTGAATATGTTACATCAAAATAATTCACTCATGAAACTCTATGTCTAACCATCCATACTAGAACTCTAATGCATCCCATGATTCTGTAGAAGTTCATCATTTATAGTTTATTCCTATGGCCCCAAAATATATAAAATAACCATTCACATAGTCATATTAAATCTCTCATAGATATTAATAATAAGGTTAAAACAAACTTTATACTTATTATCCTATGAGAAATTTATTTTTTTGTTAAATTAAAAATGGTAAAAAATGAAATAAAGCAAGAAGTAAACTGTATGGCCACAACATATATTTCAAACCAAGTACATGTCTTTAATAAAATTCAGTAAAAATGTACCAAATCCACTGGGTGATACTCATATAACACCTACATATAAAAAATATTTTTGTATTCTATACACTTAACAACACTTACGTTGCTGGAAAGTAAAAAATCAATATCCTATCATAAAAAATGTACCCAATAGTCCATACATTCAATTGGAAAACTAATGCTAGTACTATTCAATAAATAAAACAACTTTACCAAAATTTAATCCTCTTTATAATGGTTAAGAAATTGTATAACACAAAATATTTACATAATATAAGTTACTCTTAGATGACAATGATAGTATAAACCCCTAAGTGGATTATAAGACTCGTCACACTCACCCGTTCACCCTTACTCAAAGATAATTCTTTTTATAAGATACTCAAAATGAAAATGTATTTAAACCCCCATATTTTAATTCAACAATCAATATTAAAAAATTATCATAACCTATCCAATCCTCGATGGACTACATCAACATTGACTATCAAATAATTTTTTCTAGGTTAATAATAATTTAATCCAAATTCAATTATAACCTACTTAATTAATTACTAAAATTATAATTAATTGGTTAACATGACACAATATAGAGCCTCCTTTTCAAAACATCTTGATATAGATGATAAAACACTCACAAAAATCTTATAACCCACTAGGTTAAAAATAAATATATACACATTAAAATTTAATAGATAATTTAATAGTAAATCATTGAATTTAAAATAATAAATCATTTGGGAAACATATATTTAGAAGAAAAACACAAAACTATATGAAATAATTCTTCCCATGTGCACTACAAAAAATGAATGATCGCTATGGAATAATTACTCAATTATTTGTTGGAATCTTCACCACATTAACAATCCATTTATTAAATAATTAGAGGACATTAAAGAAGTATAAGTGATAAATAAGAAAGTGAAGGGGTTATTCCACTTGGATTGTGTGTAATTTTTATGTTAAGGGTTGAAATTGACTCTCAATGGTTGTCAAAGAAATATAATGATTCCATGGATGACAATATGTTGAATATGATATAAAGAATATGCTATTGGAATGTTTAGTTGATATATCAAATATTTGTTTAAATGTTTTTGTATCTTGGGTATAAGATTAATGAATATTGAATTTTTTTATGTCATATTATATTACTAATATTCGTAAAAGAATTTTGGTTTGAGGTATAATAATGAATGAATTGTTCCAAATGTTAAAGGAATATGTACTTGTGTTTATAACATTTTCAATACTAATATAGATGAATGAAGACATATCCAATGATGATTTTATAGACTGATATTAGTTTATTGATAAAAATATTTTTAGACCATTTTAATGACAATGAGAAAATATAATTTTTTTCTTCCATGGGGTAATATCTATGATGCAATAAAGAAGTGGATAAATGGATAGATATGAAATACATGACATGTTCTATGTAATATTTTCAGTGCTCCATTATTAAATAATTTCATCCATACCTACCCATGAAGGGTAATATAAATAAACATATTTTAGATCTAGGATCCACCACTAATGAGACATCCCATGAATTAGATGTCATGGCAGTATAAAGGTGGATCATATCACCAACATGGAGAGCATGGAGAAATCATGAGATTATGGAAAACAACCTCATCAAAATGGAAAATTTAGTTACAAAATGAAAATAGAGTATCTAAGAACATGTCAGAGATTGAGTTAATGTGATTCATGTGATATTATCACATTCATGTTAGTCAGATATCACAATGTTATAAGATACTGATTAATATGAAAACCCAATGATTTTCAATGACATAAAAAATGGAATGGTGATTCAAAAATAACTAAATGCTTTACTTATATTAAATTGCATGTGACATGACACAATTATCATACTTATAAAGAATCATATATTTTAAGATGGTGAATACATGAACAAAATGATGTGATCATTTTTTTATAAATACCATAATATTGTTGAGTGTTACATATTCTCATATTCCTGTTTTTCACGAGTGGAACTATTTTCAAAAAACTAGGTATCTGTGGGATTTATTTTCTATGAAGATGTAGAGAGTTCCATGAGAAAATAATCTATGAATAAAAGAGAGTTCAACGAGAAACCCTAGAAGGATGAAGTACAATATGCTTCCAGATATCACGACAGAATGTTCTTGTGAAACCTATTTGAGATTGTGAATATCAGTTCTACAGACACCCATATATTCATAGAACACTTGAGGATTACATAATGTAGATGGATATATTTTCTTAGTGCATTTAAACTATTTCACATATTGTGTAATATTTGTGGTTTTGAAAATAAAATCTAATATATTTGAACAGAATGAGATATCCTATGATGTGTTTCTTTCGTGATGTTAATTCTACAATTTTGATTAGTATATAGAAGGAGAGAGATAGAGATAAATGAAAAAAATACATTTTCTATAAAATATTATCTCAATATCATACACCAATTTGTGTTTTTTCAAGGATAAAAAATTGAAGGCCTCATTTGTTACGAAACTTACATGAC
This sequence comes from Viscum album, assembly GCA_963277665.1. Classification (NCBI taxonomy): domain Eukaryota; kingdom Viridiplantae; phylum Streptophyta; class Magnoliopsida; order Santalales; family Viscaceae; genus Viscum; species Viscum album. Next base: position 1,259,915,064 of record OY728128.1, read on the forward strand.
CTTACACAAGTTAAAATACAACTAAACAACATCATGTGTAGATGAGTGTGAAGAAAACGAAATCCTAAATTGGAATAGTGACTAAATTGAAATATAACTATAAATAATAATTTTAATATATTATTTTTCCTTTTTTACCAATATGATAATCCTCATTTGTGATTGATCACGGTCACTATTGCATAAAATAGTATTTAAGAATAAGTGTTATTTAGTGGAATAAATATCGATTTCCCCAAGAATAATTTAGAAGAACCAATATAATATCGATTTTAGATATAGTATCATAATAAATTCTAATACTTAAGCATATAGTAGTTTCCATATAATTGTACTATTAAATAAAAGTAGTTTCTAAATCTATTAATTGATAATTATTTAGGACTGAATAGTGAAGGTATTTTTTTCAAGAGACTAAAAATTGATTTTATTATCATTTGGTATTAGAAAAACATTGTAAATAGGAAGGAAAATTTTGATTTGAATCATATTGAAGAAAATATTGACGAATTAGAAGTGGAGAAAAAATCATTAATATGAAATCTATTGAAATTGTCAACTGATGGAAGACATTCGATGCATCAAAATGTATGTTAATTAGATATTAATGTATTACTTAGGTAGTTTGTGTAAAGAACTAAAAAGGATTTAAACATTTGACATGTTCTTAACAAATTGTTGGATTTAACATTTTTCAATCCCCTCGTAATGTTTAGGGGATCAAAATACGGATAAACACTATTTTTAATATGAACGACTATCTTTGGTATGGATTGTAGTGGGGAATCCATACACTAGTCATTATAATGCTATAAGAAGATATGAACAATTAATGAAAAGGGAACTTTGAAGAAAAATTATGTGCTACATATTACCTACTTTTGTATACTTTAATATGATATGGAATAATAATATAAGAATCAATATCCTAAAAAATTGTAGAGGTAAAAGTGATAAAATTTATGAATGCATAAAAAGTTTGGAACAAGGATTCACCCCTCTACAGGTTTAGTATAACCCAAAGTGGCCCTCTCACGAAGAAACTTCCTTAAATTGACATCATTCCAATTACATATAAACCCCCATTTAGGGGGAATGATAAGTGATAACGAGTAGAGAATGCGAAATTAATCCTCTAGGTTTTAGAATTTATAAAAGGAGTCCCCAAGATAGTAATTTAATTACAAACCCTAAAATTTCCATCTTTACCATAATAAAAATTATCCAAAAATCTATACAGTATATATTTTTTATTTACTATACCATTTATTGTTACCTTTATAATGGAATATTCATGAGATACCCTATAATATACAACAATATACATTGTTTTAGCTATTGAAATTTCAAAATATTAATAGACATTACTTAGTACTTAGAATGTAACCACAAACTGCATGATAGTGTGTATAACCATTGGAACAATCACCACCTCTGCCAATTCCTTACCAAAACTATAATATTTTCTTCATGCTCCCCAAATTCCATGAAATTAATTATATATTCTATAATTATATATAAAAAAATTAATAAAATCCTTGAAATTATATTCTATCCTAGATTAAGTACCATTAGAATTAATCAGTTTTTAATGCCACTAAAATATGACAATGGAAGTTATTATTAATATTGACTATAATTTTTCTTATCCTTTCAAAGAATAATTTTTCAGATATAATCATCCATTCCGGTAATTTTATTTCATATTCTTCATGATTAAAATATTATTTAAAAATTATCATATAATAACATATATATTAAATATACTAAAATGTTTATATTATGGTTGTAAAAACATTATTCACATCTGTTCAATCCTAGGGAAAAGAAAAACATAGATCAAGCTTATGTACTACCAATTTTCTCTACATAATAGTGTAATTAGTTTTTCAAAATCAAATTAATATTACCGTAATTGATATATAAATAATGAATATATAAGATATTTTGTACCTAAATATTAATTTTAAAATATTTTATGTCAATTAATTTATTTCCATTCCACCTGAAAAAAATGAAAACATCACCATTGTGTACGTGTAGATTACCACCTCCCTAAAGAAATATAAAAGAATTTTCATGTATTTCATTCCTAATTGATTCCAAAATATGTATAAAGAGAATCTATATTATATTTAAATCATTATTAAAATTATTTATTTTAGGGAATCTTTTTCAAGATTCATGGACTGAAACTAATGAACCAAAACATACATGTAATAACAAAATATTTAACACCAAAAAAATAACATTTTACTAAATAAATAATAATAAATTGTTGTTGAAATGTTATAAAATAATTATCTATTTTATTATATTTATTTATATATCCTTGATAGAAAATTAAAATAAAATAAAATATATTATATAAGAGGTCAAAAACACTAACAATGAATTTAATAATATACATAATTAATTTTTTCACAAATTAATAATTATCCGGTAGTGTTTATTTTTATGTTTTTTTGGGGGTAATTATAAGAAATATCTATCTTAAAACCCATATATTTTATTTAACTCTGATTATTTCAAGACATTTTAATTTTTCATTTAATTTTCCTCTCTCTAATTACTACAGTATATGAATGATTTTTAATGAAAAATGATAATGTATTTCCATTCAGCTGGTAAAAATTTTCTTCCATGTTAATATTTTATTTAATAAAATTCTAAAATATTTTTTATATTTTTCATGGATATATTTATATCGGTTTTACACATGATATTACATTTAAAAAATGTTTTTAACAGTATCTTATTATTATTTTACGAATTGGGATTTTTACTGATGTTGTGGACCAAATATTTGTTATATCATACATATTAATAACCATTTCCTCCATTATTAATAAAATTTTAATTAATGAATACATTATATGTTTCTATGGTTAATTTAAAATAATATTAATTTAATTTATTTTGTAATTTTTATATTTTAAATAATTTATCTTAAAATAGAATGAGTTTTTTCAAAATAAATGCTCAAATGATTTATCGAAATTATTTCCATCTATGTTAAGATCCATTAATTAATATTATACTTTAAGAAGGATATAATCTAATCATAATTTCTTTGATATTTATATGGACGGTTTATGATCATATTTATGGGTGAAATATTGAAATTATTTATTCTAGTTCTTCATGTTTGGATAATTATTGTTTATTAAGTCATGTTGACTAATTATCAATTTTTATTCATATTTTGATTCAATAGATTAATTATGTGATTGGTGGGACCATATTTACATATACTCTTGATACATCTGTATATATATTGAGACAAATGACTTCATAAATTTGGCATATTCCTTACCCAGTTATGAATGTTATCAAGGCAAGAGGCCTTAGTGGTAATTTCAAGATTCCCAACATTATACATTCCATAGTTATGAAATTAGTTAGTTAATTCCTTGAAATTATTCAAATATTTCTATTATCCATGGATAAGACTCATGCTCAAGTGAATATTTATATGGAATTATATTACCATAATTTAATCTCCCCATATTATTCATTCCTTATTCAATAAACAATAGTTTCCACTAAACACACTTCATCACTGAGCATCTAAAATAACCCTTTTATTTTTTTCCATTTCTATAGGTTTACCTGAAGGTTGTTATTATTAAAATGAAAGGATAAACTATATTAGTTACTAATTTTATCAAAGAAGATATGCTATTGTGCTTTATTTTAACAAATATAATGTGATATTCTAAGATGTGTCTTGTTTTTGAAGACTACAAAATTTTTCAATCTCTAGAGATATAATCATAGGTATATTAAACTAATTTAATATATCATAACCAAATTATGGATAAAAGTATTAATGTTATTATAGTTGGAACCAAGTAATTTTTAGTATAATACTTCAGAAACATTTTAAGGAAATCAATGATCAGATTACACAATTAAATGATATAACTTTGGGAAACGTATATGCATAAGATAATATCATGATATTTTTGTGAGTCATAAAATTCATGTTTTCATATAAAGTATATAAATTTTGGGGTAGTGGAATATAGGTGAAGCTATGAAACATATGAACATAGGGATAACAACTCTGAAATGCTTTTCTTGGGTATTGGCTCGATCATCACATGTTCTTGATGAATGTTCATAAGACAACACACATAGATAGAAAATTTAGTGGGATATTCATTAGTGGATTTACATGCTTCCTAAAAACCATTATGAAATATTTGAAAATATTGTTAAGTATTTAATATATTCCAAATGATACTAAACTTAGAATTGTATAGATTAGTTATTTATAAATATAAAATTTGTGTACTATTTCCTATATATTTCAAAATTATGTATTATAATATATATTAATATTAATATATATAAATAGATCCTTTTGTATGGAATTTAAATTGTGTTTATTCATAAAATCAATTTATTTTTTCCCTCATGGGAAATACAATGATTCAAAATTTGGAGATAGAAGTGTAATTGAACAAACTATATTTACATTGGTGTTTATAACAAAATTTATGAACAACAACCTTCTACATATAGAGAAGCCTATAGATATGAAACATGGTGTAACAATGTAATATAGTTTCATTTGTTAAAAAAATTCTATCATTCAATCAAACCAAACATCTATTAGTAGTCAATTAATGGATAAGTTCATGGGAAAATATATTTCTCACTTTGGGAAGTAATGAAAGGGATAAGTTTGTCATTGAATTTTATCATCTCATGAGGGGTGTGGATCAATGATGATCATTAATTCATAATTGTAAGGTTGCATAGGATACAATGAAATTTAAGTAGACATATTTTAACTTACATTTCATAATTAATATAGAGAGACAATTATCAAGTCTGTGACCAAAAGAATGATAATATCTTTCTTAGTATGAATAAATAGTTACATGTATAGAAATGCATACAATGATCCATAAGTGTATTACACAGTTTAATATTTAATATCTAATTTAACTAATAATGAAATTACGTTTAAAGATACTTATCTCCAAAACGTTTACATCATATGAGTATATCTTATCCTTTTCAATAAAGTAAGGTAAATAATTATCCATGTCTTAAGACTTCAATGGATTATAAGAGAAGAAGATGATTGTTGAGAACCTCATAAATGAATAAATGGATAATAGAAATAATAGAAGTTACCAATTTCCAAAAAGTGATACTTTTTGGAGGAATCAACCTTTAACATGAGTGATAATGGGTACTACTATAAAATATGTGAAGTGGAGAAAGACAAGATTGTGTACTTACTATAATCAACGTTGTCCATCTTAGTGATGTGGTACTAGGTACTTTGATGAAAAAATCATTGTTAATTAATTAATTATCTGATTCTAGATCCACTCTCACTATAATACCATTAGTAATTTGAATAAAACTAAAAATTTTGAATGAAAAATTATAAGGTAGTTATCAATCAAGAAAACTAAAGGAAATATTGTTCCAACAAAGTTATGTTCGTAAATCCCCATTATATTTAACGGATATAACCTATTAAATAATTTCATTTTAATACACACAACAAACACTTATTTAATACTTGGTACGAATCAGATTTGGAATTATAATTCAAATAGAATATCTCCAATTGAATGATTTTAAAAAATTTGATTAATATTTTCAATTAATTGTATTTAAAATAAATACTTCATCATTTGAATCGTGCTTTGATACACCCTTAGTATCTTTCTTTAATGTAATTTTGTAGGATGAATTTAAAAAACAACATATGGATGGAAAAGGTATTTTTGTATATAATTATATTTTATTAAAAAAATGATATGTTGGGGTGTTTCCTAAAAACAAATCAAGACATAAAAACAGAGCATAATATGGAGTTTTCAATTAGACTCACCCCCCATGAAATTCTATATCAAATACTTTCTGGAGAATTTATATAGTGTATTTACAGGATTTAAATAAACAACTACATGATTTGTGTGATAATGGATTTATATTCCTTTTTTTTGTCCCCTAGAGATGCTATTATTTTGTGTTAATATGAATGAATGGTTTATGTGGTTGTGCATCAATTATGGGTAAATAATTTCTCTAATTATAATGAACATATATTATTTTCACCACATCAATGACTTATTTGATCAAATTCATGTAGGTAAATATATTTCAGGGATTTATCATTGTCATGGGTATCATAAATTGTGAGTTATGAAAAAAATTTTTCTAAAGATAATATTTCATTTGTTGTATGGAAATTTTTAGTGTGTATTAATTACTTTGGATTTATTAATTCACTCTACAATTTTATAGATCATATGAATATAGTTTTCAAGGAATATATAAATAATTTCATTGTTTCATTTTTGATGACGTATTATTGTATTCTATAAGTTATGAATAACAAAAGAGATATTTAAAAATAATTCTTGGGATAGTTAGAGAAAAGAATTTACATGGGAAATTTTTCAGTTATAAATTTGTGATCCATAAGGATTATTTTATTGTTCATATTGTATTTAATTATATAATATCAGTTGATCCTTCAAAGAGAATGGAAATCAAAGAATGGACTATGCAAAAAAACATATCCATAGTATGTGCTGTCTTTGATAAAAAAGGTTACTATCACTAATTTTTTCAAAATATTTCCTAATTTGAAAACCATTTAACCATGTTGACACATAATGGGGTTATGTTTTTTGTAGTGAAATGTAAAGAATGTATTTTTTAAATAAATAGGATGATAATCTATGTGTTTGTGATTACATTTTTATAAAGAGGTAATAAATTTTTGATATGTAGTGACACATCCATTAAAGTAAATACATTTATGAGTATATAAAATTATGATGTTAATGTATTGGCATCATGGTAGTTAATGATCCATCAATATAACTATCCAAACATGATATTGAGTTGGTAACCATAATTATTTAAAAATATGATGTATATATTATCTCCATGTTAATAAACATGAGATACATGTGGACTAAAATGAATATAAAGGCAAAATTTCATAGATGGATATCAAAATGAAGAAATGTAGATGGGAAGATCTACTCAAGGATTATAATTTCATTATTCACTATCACCCTTGGAATCATATTAATGTCGATGAATAGCAGAGCTGGAAGGGACCTAGTGTTCTGACTACGATATGGATTGATAAATATTAATTATTTAGTGATAACATATTATTTTATCAGGGAATTATTATGGAATGGGAATCATAAATAATTCTATAAATGAAAGTCAATCATCACTATTGAAAATGAGATAAAGTACCCATCTTTTTTATTAGTTCTTATAAAGATGTTAATTTTATTAATAACTATAAAATGGAGGATTTTATTTATGGAAATGGGGTGAATTATTTTTAAAGGAGGTTATGGGTTTTATCAATGCATGAGAAAAAAGAGTGATATATTATATGAATCCCATATCTAAAATTTCAGTATATTCCGTGGAAGGCAAAAAATGTATTATGATCTGGTGGAATTTTTTTTGGTATAATATTAAATAGGAATTTTTATACTATATATCATGAATCTTGGTTTTTAAATAGGTAAAGGATGAGAAACAAAATCCATAAGGTGTTATGAAACCTCTAAATTTTCTTATGTAGAAATGCATTGATATTACTATAAAAATTATCATCATATTTATAATTACTCATATAATGAATGATTCCATATGGGTTATCATAGATGAACTTACCAAGAAAACACAATTCTCCACTATAAGGGAAGTTCTACCCCTTGTGTACCTCCCATGATTCTATATTAATGGATTTGGGATACATTATTTTCTACCTTATTTATTGTATCTAATCATAAACTATAGTACACATAAAAAGTATAGAGAAGTTTTAAAAGGACACTAAATGCTAAGCTACACTTGAGAATATATTTTTATCCTCATAAATTTATGTAGTTTAGATTGAATATATATACATTATATGACATGATGATGTCATGATCACTTTACTCTCATGGTACATGGGATAATTTTTTACATTTGGGGGAATTTATTTGTAATAATAACTTCTAATAGGAAATTATAATTCCATTATATAAAGAAATAGTTGATATTATTTTTAAACCATATTTTAGAGGTGAATTTTTATAAAGGAATATTTTAGGCCCAAAATGTATTGAGGAGAAAATGTTGAATGTATGAACTATTCATTATCATATTGAGTTATATCATAGAAGAAAAATGTCACAAAAAATTCCCCAGGGCTCGTGCCGTGACTACCCTAAGCCTGCCTTCTATAGGCCTGGGGCTGGCGACTAGCACCAAAAGGCATAAATACCTAAAAATAGGAAGGAATTGCTTTTATAATGTGTAAACACACACAATAGAGTACAAGTTGGGTGAAAAACACTAAGAAAAACATTATACAAAGAAGTACTGAAAAGTAAAAGGGGCTGGAAATACAATCTCAATAAGAAAGTACTTGTATAACTGAAAAAATGTAAAGCAACTACTGGGTCATCCTCTAAGGATTCTTTCGTGAAGGGTAGGTAAAAATAGCCTCCTCACCACTCTACGTCTGTCATTCTACTCTATGTACCAACTCGTCTTATGGTCCATCTCTGGGTACCGTCCAGTCCTGCTAGTTTGATCTTCACTTTTTGTTGTCCGTCGTCTGCAAACAACACAACGAGGTGTGGGCATATCCCAAACTGGGGTGTGTATAACGATACTCAGTAGGGACATTGAGACACCTGTGGTCTCACAAAATCCAAAAAGGATAAACCAAAAATTATGAAATCTACATATAATCTCACTAAGGTATATGCTCGTACATATATTTAAGTTATCAAGTAATCCATCTCAATAATGAGATAATTTTTTTACTAACTCTACTCAAACAAGAATTTTATTCTAGGGGTAGTATCATGTAACATCCCTAGTCACACTATCAGAACCTCGGTTGATGAATTACTCCTCCTCTATCAAGTATAGTTGGCCTTCCGTGACACAAAGAAGTGTTTCCCACTGTCTTTGGACTACTGAGGTACTCCTCCTATCGAGTACCATGGGTATGTCGCATGACATAGAGGCGCTCCCCACCGTGGGTCGGTCGCGTCACATAGAGGCACTCCCCATCGTAGCCTACTGAGGTACACCACATGTCGAGTATTGTGGGTCTGCCGCGTCACACAGTGGAGCTCCCCACCATGGGTCTGCCGCAACACCATGGATCTCCCCACAGGGCTAGTCAAATCACTCTGAGTCAAATTGATCATCAGTATTCTAGTCTCAGCTAACTACTATGACTCTGGACTATGATTTCTTGTCTACGAGAGGATCCGCACCACGATCTACAGGTTGATACTCCAACTGTCACAAAGTCCCACATAGAAGTATCTCAGTGGTCTGCCAGGTCATAGACGTCTCAACGCAACAGATGACGCATCAATCGGACGCTTGGTATGTGAGTCATTAGCTTTTTGTTCCTGGGGGCCCGGTTGGATTTGTGTACGATCCAACTTGAACATATCTCAACATCACCCCGAACTCCACTACAGTATACTCTAGGGACCCTCATGCTCCCGACTTACGAGAATCATTGAAGGTTCATCAAAAGGACATATGGTGCCAAAGAAATGGCCAAAGGATGTAAAGGGTCAGTAGTGGGCCCAGGTTTGGTCTGACCTGATCGGACCGAAGCGGCCCAACCCTATCTGGGCCAACCCGATCTAGGTTGACCTGGTCAGACCTGCTGGGTGTGACCCGGCCCATTGGACAGGCCAGCCCGCTAGGTTTGGTCCAGTCTACTGGGCCCGTCCCAACAGACTGCGGGGGCGGTTCGGCCTGGAGGTCCCCGCGCAGGCGGCTTGGTCCCGAGGTCGGGGTCAGTTCGTCCAGAACCAAAGGGCACGTGGCTCAGGAAGCTCAGTCCGTAAGGCCGAGCTGTTTCGCCCAGCGATGTCAAGAGGGACGCCGTGGGTATGTCATGCGGGGTGCGGGCATGCCGATAGAGTGACGAGCTTGCCGCAGGTAGGGAGCACGGGGAGCGTGAAGCCCACGGGCAGGCTAGTGGGGCATGGGATGGCTGTGGGCAGGCAGGCAGGGCACCGGGTAGGCCACGGGCAGGCCTGTACGGCGCATAGGAGGCCGCGGGCAGGCCAACTCGGTGCGTAGGAGTCCGCCAGCAGGCCGTCAGGGCACACAAAAGGTCGTGGGTAGGCCAGCGGGGTGCTCGGGTAGGCTGTGGGCAGGCCGGGTGGGGGGTGCGTAAGAGGCCGCGGGCAGGCCGACGGGGTGCGCGGGTAGGCCGGTGGGCTGCGGTAGGCGGGCCGGCGACAGGGAGGCGGTCGTGCGTGCCGGTTCTGTGTGGAACGAGCTCGTACATTCTATAGGTCTTTGTCCAGGAGTATTGGTGCACCACGGGGATGACACAGTTCACGGAGGCCATGGGCAGCGTAGCATTTGTCTTCTCCCCCTTCGTCGCCTCATCGTTGTTACGTCGCCATGCCGAAGAATTCCACAAGAAGGAAACTCGACGAATGTTTTCACACCATGTTAGGTTGGCCAGTATCCTCGGTGTTTATGGTGATAGAAAAAGGATCATTAGAATGAAGCTCAACAACATCCATTATCCAGAAAGAAAGAAAGAACAATGCAATCAAATGAATTTAATCCCCCTACCTTTGATTCTTCATTCATTGACAGTGTTGTGCAATGTAGACGATGATAATCGTCATTTGTCACCTCCGTTGAATGCTTCCAATTCCGAGATACATCAGCTCGTGGAAGTCGCTCCATGTCGATAGGTGTCTGGGGAAGATGTTGAAGAAGGATCATCGCCGACGTTCTTCGTTCTTCGTTGGGAGGAGTTCTTCGTTGAAGGATGAGGTTCCTCATTGAGGGATATCCCTTTAATCACCCAAGTTATTTTGTTGGGCTAAAGAATAGATTACTTAATCTTTTATTTCATTGGCACAAATTCAAAAATGGAGAATTAAATTAAAAAGGCTCCTCCTCATTAATTCACTTCTGTTGGAACATATTAATTGGGGAGTTAGCACCATTTCAAAATGGAGTAATCAACAAGGAAGGCTCCCCCTTAATTGTGGAGGATCGGAAAAATTAAATGCCAGGGGAGGTTAAGGGGCTCCCCTAAATTAATGTGATTCTTAAGAGTTCTCTCCACTTTAATGGGGAGTTTAAGGGGTTAAGAGCCCGAGTGGTCACCATCTCATTTATCCTCACATGAGAGGTTGAGTTCAGGTGGGCCCCACCACCATAACCTTTCATGGGAGGTTAAGGTGTGGTGGCCTCACCTCCAACTCCCATGAAGAGATTTTAACCACCAACACTCACATGGAAGATCAATAAAATAAAGTGTAGCTCACATTATTATTTAATTTATTTAATGAAAACCAAAAAACTAACTTCTATCCTCAAATCACTGTTGTCGAAGTGAAAGTCTTTTTAAGAGAATACCGGTGCTGTGAGTTCAATGGTGCCCTCAGATTTTAGTTCCGAGCACCGGTTCAAATGTTATAAAAACATGATCGTACATTTACTGAAAGTACCTGAACAAAATTGTAGAAATTGATTTCGGGCACATCGGGACTCAGAATCAAGCCCCATAAATTTTTTCTGACTCGTAAAATTTCCATGTATTGAAAAAAAAATTCCATGGGATTTCCAGGTATTTACATTCTCCCGACCTTGGGGATTTACATCCTCATAAGCTACAAATCAAACTATGGGAACAACAGTGGGTACTGAGCATGCCTCTGAACCTCTTGCTCCCATTTGCTCTCCTAGAAGTTACCATGATGTCAGCGAATTCACACCAAAGATATTGAGCATCCATGAAGGACTCGCTCTGGTCGATTCCCAATCTCCAATGGATCATCTGTGAAAGTCTCCACATCGTCGAAATCCATCTCTCCATGGGCGATGATGTGAGAAGGGTCATGAACATATCTCCTCACCTAGATACATGGAAGACGTCATGCAACCGGTGCAACTAAGGTGGAAGAGCTAAGAAGTAATCCATCTCGCCTACTATGTTGAGGACCTAGAAAGGTATAATGAATCTTGTAGATAACTTGCGGCCTCGGCCAAATCTCCGTAAAACTCGTCAAGGAGAGACCCGTAAAAAGACGTGGTCGCCATCCTTGAACTCCAGAGGTTTCCATCTCATATCGGCATATGATTTCTACCTCTTATTTGCAGTCTCCATCCATTCCGGGATGATCTGAACCTTCTCTGTGGTAGCCTATAACATATCTGGTCGCACTAGTGCTAACTCTCCTAGGTCATTCCAGCACAATGGTGATCTGCAATGTTGACCATAAAAGGCCTCAATATGTGTCATCCCGATGGTGGACTGATAGTGATTATTGTATAAAAACTCCACCAAAGGTAAGTGATCCTACCAACTACGACTGAAGTCGAAGACACATGAAAAAAACTTTTCCTCGAGGGTCTGAATGGTCTTCTTAGTCTGACCATCCATATGAGGATAGAAGGTGGTTCTCAGAATAATCTGTGTCTTGAAAGCCTCCCGCAACCCCTTCCGAAGATGGGATGTAATTAAAGTATCACGATCAGAGACAATAGACGAAGGTACTCTATGTAACCGCAAAATCCCCTGCATGTATAGGTGTCCCCAGATCTGTACTATACCCTCCTCTCTAATCGGTAGGAAGTGGGATGACTTGTTGAGTCGGTCGACGATCACCCAAATAAGGTCCTTTCCCCTGGATGTATATGTAAAACCATCGCGAAATGTAAGGATATCTCATCCCACTTTGACTCTGGGACCTCTAAAGGCTGAGCTAATCCTGATGGTACCTGATGAAACGCCTTCACATGCTAACAAGTGAGGCCTTAAGAGACAAACTACACTACTAAATTCATTATACATGGACACCAGTGTTGTCGTCGAAGGTCTTGGTACATCTTCAACACTCTTGGATGTACCGCTAAAGGGGATGTGTGAAACTCCGTCAACACTTCCACCTGATGTTACACTGGCACCATAGTATGTCCTCGGAAGAGGATGATGTGCTCCCCACCTTCAGAAAATCTATCATGTGCCTACCCTGGGGCTACCTGAGCTCGTCATGTCTCGCAGTCAGCATCTCCACGTTGTGCCTCTTAGACTCGCTGATGAAGTTGGGGAGTGACTATAAGATACTGGAAGAAAGCTGCTCCATCTCAAACCACATAAGAAATCTATAATGTATCCATCTTATCTTTCTCCTCTACGAGCAGTTGTATACCAATTATCCTACTGAGTGCATCTACAACAACATTCCCCTTCCAATGAGTATAGACTATGTCGAAGTCATAGTCCTGGAGGAACACAAGCCAACATCCTTGTATCAGGTTCAGGTCCTTTTGAGAGAAGATATAACTGAGACTCTTGTGATCAGAGTACATGGAAGAACATTGACCCATTAAATATTGTCACCACATATTCAAAGTGAAGACCACTACTATTAACACCAGGTCATGGGTAGTGTAGATCTGCTCATGCTGTCTCAGCTGTTGAGAGTCATACGTGGTCACTGATCGCTCCTACATCCAGACACACCCCAGTCCGGTAACTAATGTGCCACAGTAGACTACATTCCCTAAACCTTCCTCTAGAAGCCTCAATATGGGGTCACTATTCAGCCTCTACCTCATCTCCTGAAATCACTACTGGCATCTCTCTGACCACACAAATGATAGCCCCATTTTTTCAGAAATGATAGTGGTGCTGCAACTCTGAAGAAGTCTGGTATGAACCTTTGGTAGTAACATCCAATCCCAGGAATCTTCGTACCTCCATCATACTCATGCGTGGCTCACAAGAAAGTACCACCTCAATCTTCACTGGATCCACTACAACTCTAGCCTCGGAGATGACATGACCCGGAAAGTGAACCGCAAAAACCCTAAACTGGCACATAGAGAGCTTATAATAAATCTGGTGCTCTCAAAGTGTGTCCAGTACTACCCAAAAATGGTAGGCATGCTCCTCCTCAGTAGTCAAGTAAATCAGAAGGTCGTTGATGAAGACTATGAAAAAGGGATCTAGGTATGGTTGGAAGATATTTTTCATGAAAACTATGAACACTGCAAGAGCATTGTTATGTCAAAGGGCATAACCAAGAACTCATAGTTGCGATACCAACACCTGAAGGTCGTCTTCTGCACATCCCTGTCTCAAACTCTGAGTGAGTGATAGCCTGATCTGATGTCTATCTTCGAGAACCACCTTGCATCTTTCTGCTGATCAAAGAGGTCGACAATACTTGGGAGTGGGTGTTGTTCTTCACGGTCACCTAATTCAGGCAATGGTAGTTGACACAATGCCTCAATCATCTATCTGCCTTCTTGGAAAATATAATCGGGGATGCCTAGGGAGAAACACCGGGCTAGATGAATCCCTTCCCCTACAAGTCCGTCAGTTGTACCCACATCTCACAAAGCTCAGTGGGAGCCACCCAAAATATTGGTGTAGATATCGGGGTTATCATGGGGTACATGTCATTGTAGATATCCACCTCTATGTGAGAAGGTGGTTCTGGAACATCGTTAGGGAAAACATCCGCGTACTCGTCCACCACTACAGGATAGATCAGAGTCTCCACATCAACTGCTCTGAGGGCAAGGTAGGCCAACTGATGAGTGATTGGCTGCACCCTCCTTTGAGTAAGTCCGTCCTGTGCTGCAAAGTCTCCCGTCTCCCCAGTGAAGGTGAACATGGTCTCATCCATGTGGACACACAAAACTTTGCACCTAATACAGTCTATCTGAGCATGGACTGTAGATAACCAGTACATTCCCAAGATGACATCGTAAGGCCTTGATGCTGCTACGGGGAGATCCTAAAGGAAGCTCTCACCTCCAAGAGTAAGATCATACTATTGGCACTAGTTCATAATAATCGATTATACTCCTGTATTAGTCTCTAGTTGTAAGGATTGAACCAACGACTCCATCAGAATCTCTGAGCTCCAAATGAGGGCAGTGGCAATGAAAGAGTGACTGGAACCTATGTCTAGAAGAATTGTAGCTAAGGTGGAGTAGAAATAGATCATACCTCAAATAATCTCCACATTACCGTGATCATAAGTCTCAGTTGCCTAGAATTGAGATCTCCCATATCCACCTGCTCCCCCCAGTCGGGGTGGACCTCGTGGTGGTGGTGGCAGTAACACCTCGAAACGTCACCCACCGCCAGTGGCATGACTAGATCCTCTTCCAGATCCTCCTTATCCCTATATTTTACCTCAATAGAATCTATACATATGCCTGGGATATCCCTAAACTATTCTCTGATCATAAGAACATTCGGTCGGACAGTCACGAGCCATGTGACCCTGACTGCCACATGTGTAACATTGTCTGCTTCTAGCATGTATGTCACTACCCTGGGTGCCCCACACAGCTGATCCTGATTCATGTGGTCATCCACCTATGGGTCTGGTCCTCTTGGACCTCTACGTCATCTGTATACTTCTAGCTGTAGAAGACTCTATTGCATGTCGACTAGTGGTGGGTCTCACTACCGGAGACTTCTCGGCATGGAATGTCTCCACCATGAGGGCTCTCTCAAGAACCCCCGCCTACATCGGGATGCTGAGTGAGATCATCGAAGCCATGATCTCTCACCTGAAATACTGCTCAATGGTCCGGGACCCGAATATTGGGTCCCGAACCATATCTTCGGTGTAGCGCGAGAGGTCAGTGAACCTCGCTAAGTACTGATCTATCATCATGCTACCCTATTGTAGATGCAATAGCTCCTGTATCCGCACCGCACGAAGGGTGGTTGGGAAGAATTGGTATCAAAGGAGTCAGTTCTACTGCATAACATAAGACTTTGATCATTATTTTCTATGATGCAATAGTGTTAAGGGTACCAAGTGTGGTCTTTAGTTCTGGAAGTCCAGTGTTGGTGTAGTGACCGATGTATCCATAAACCATGACCCTGACATCAGATTTCCGACTCAGTGCATGAAAACACAGACTGTGAGTGTGTTTTCAAAAGTTTTCTTTAAGTTAGATCATGTAGGTCAGATCACTAGGTATAAAATTTTGACTAAGTCACATATATTTATTTCAGGATGCCGCCCCGCGGATGACCTGTTAGATCCCCGAGAACCATACGCACAGATATCCCACCGAGCAACGAGGCCTTAGTGCATGGCCCTCTTCTAGAAGAGGCACCAGAGGTACCACTAAATATTGGGCCACTAATGCCACATGCCCTAGTTGAAGATGATGTACGCCGCTTGAGTTCATTGCATGAGTTCCATCACTAGAGGCCATCCGGTTTAAGGGGAGAGACGGACCCACATGAGGCTAAGTATTGGCTGGAGGCTGTGGTGAGAGTCTTCAAACTGGTAGGGACACCATAAGATCTTATGGTGATCCTTATCATGTGTCTCCTTCAAGAAGAAACTAGAAGATGGTGGAGCCTATTGCTCAAGGTGCATGATGAGATGACGCTACTATTTAAAGACTTAGAGAGCCTGTTTCAGGTGGAGTTTGGCCCAAACACCCTTCGTGTGGTGTAGATACAGGAGCTACTGCATCTACAAAAGGGTAGCATGACGATAGATCAGTACTTAGCGAGGTTCACCTCGTTGTGTTGGTTGAAACTGACATATAGCGTAATATTGGACTCTGATCATTCTTTTCTGTGATCAGAGTCCTATGTTCAACACTGTATGTCGGTTGCAACAAACACAACGAGGTGCATGCATAGCCCGTGCATGGGTGAGTATAACGATACTTAGTGGGGACCCCGAGACCCTCCAGGTCTCACACAACCCAACAAGGATAAACCACAATGTATGTAATCAATAGATACAATCACTTATGTATATGCCCATACAAAGACCTATGTTACTAAGTAATCCATCTCAATCATGAGATAAACAAAAGATATAGAATCAGCTCAAAACAGGATTTTATTCTTGGGGTAGTATCTTGTAACATCCCCAGTAACATTTTCGGAACCTTGAAAAATGAAGTACACTTCTTCTATTGAGTACGGTGGGCCTACTGTGTCACACAGAGGCTCTTCCCACTATCCATGGACTGCTGAGGTACTCCTACTGTCGAGTACCGTGGGCCTTCCACGTCACACAGAGGTTCTCCCCACCGTGGGTCTGCCACGTCACACAGAGGCGCTCCCCCTCGTAGCCTGCTGATGGACTCCACGTGTCGAGTACCATGGTCCTGAGGTGTCACACAAAGGCGCTCCCCACCGTGGGTCTTCCATGACACGAAGGCGCTCCCTACTAGGCTAGTCGAATCACTCAGAGTCAAATCAATCAGTAGTCGTCAGCTCTCTTCCAGCTACTAGGTCTCTGCACTATACTCGTTCATCACCAGGAGGATATGCACCACAATCTGTAGGTCGATACACTAACTGTCATGAAGTCCCACGAATAAGTATCTCAATGGTTTCCATGTCATAGAGAGCTCAACACAATCGACAACACATCAATCAGACACCCAGTCTGTGAGTTATTAGCTTTTTAGTCATGGGGCCCCGGTTGAATTCATGACGTTCCAAACTGAATGTATATCAACTTTACCCCAAAGTCCAATGGGTTATACTCAAGGAAAAATCATGCTCAAAGATTACCTGTGTCGTAGATGGTTCATCAAACAGACGTCTGGTTCCAAATATATGGCCAAAGGATGTAAAGGGTCAGTAGTAGGCACAGGTTCGGTCTGACCCGGTCGGAAAGACTTGGCCCAACCCAGTCTGAGCCAAACCGATCTGAGTCAACCCGGTCATCCTGCTAGGTTCAGCTCGATATGCTGGGCCCTGCCCAGCGGAGTGCATGGGTGGTTTGTCCCGGCGGTCGCCGTGTAGGTGGATTGGGCCAGAGGTCATGGTGAGTTTGGCCAGCACCGCGCGGGGAGCAGCACAGGTGGCTCGGTCCTAAAGGCCTAGCAGGTTCAGCCAGTGTTGTCGCAGGGGACGCCGCGGGTAGGCCGTGTGGGGTGCGGGAAGGCCAGAAAAGCATCGTGCAAGACGTAGGCAGGGTGCGCGGGGCGTGGGGAGGCAACGAGTTGGCAGGCGATGTGCTGGCCAGCCACAGGTAGGCCGATAGGGTGCCCGGCAGGCCGGCAGGTCATCGGGTAGGCTGTGGGTAGGCCACTAGGATGCTCGGGAGGCCAAGGGCAGGGCAGTGGGGCGTGTCGGCAGGATGGTGGGGCACGTGGGGAGGCCGGCAGGAATTCGGGGAGTCCATGGGGAGGCCGAAGGGGTGAGGCCAGGTGGGCCGGCAACCAGAAAGTGGCTGGGCTGGCTGATTCACCACGGCCAGTACCGGCGTGGGCCGGCAGTGTTCTGCCGGATCACCACTGTGTTGCGGGGGCGGCACGGTTCGCGAAGGCCATGGGGAGCGCAACCTTTGTCTTCACCCTCTTAAATCATCCAATTGAATTCATTGTGCTATATAATAGATTACATAATCTAATATTTCAATGGTAGACATTCAAAATGGGAGAATTAAATTAAAAAGGCACCTCCTCATTAATTCACATGTGTTGACATGTACTAATTGGGGAGTTGTCACTAATTCAAAATGGATTAATTAAATTGGTAGGGACCCCTGTAATTGTGGAGGATTGGAAAAATTAAATGATAGGGGAGGTGAAGAGGCTCCCATAAATTAATGTGAAGCATATGAGTTTTCTCCACATTAATGGATAGTTTAAGGGGTTAAGAGCCTCGGTGGTCCCCACATCATTTATCCCCACAAATGAGGTTGAGTTCGGGTGGGGCCCGCCACTGTAACCTCTCTTGTGAGGTTAAGGTGTGGTGGCCTCACCTCTAAATCTCATGAGGAGATTTTAACCACCAACACTCACATAGAGGATAAATATAATAAAGTGTAGATCACTTTATTTTATTATTTTTTAAAGAAAACCCAAACACTAACATCAATCCTTGACTCACTACCGTCGAAGTGAAAGTCTACAAAAGTGAATACCAGAGCTGCGAGTTCAATGGTGCCCTCATATTTAAGTTCCAAGCACCTGTTCAAAAGTAATAAAATCCCGCTCGTACATTTACTTAACGTACCCGAAAAAAACATTAGAAGTGGATTCTGAGCACAATGGGCCTCGGAATCAAGCACTGTAAATTTTCACGAACTCGTAAAATTCCCATGTATTAAAAGAAATTCCATAGGATTTCTGGGTATTTAAAAAATATATATATATTGTTAATCAATGGAAATATTTAGAATTTCTAGGTCATATCATGTTTTCAAAAATTTATCTCAATTTAAGGGTATAATAATATGTCGATAAAAAGTGAAACTAAGCCATATTTAAATTGGGCCTTTTGAAATGATGGATTTAATTAAAGATATATAATACCATTTTGAATATCCATATAGCCAATCAAATTTCAATGTTGGATTTTATATCTATTTATTTATGATGTAAATTCAAAAACAACAGCATGTTTTCTCTTCTCAGAAAATAAATTTGGAAAATCATTTTTCTTACTAGGATGAACATATCCATATTTTTGGAACCATGGAACATGTGTCATGGAATCTGATGACTTTATTTTTGAATGTAATTTAGAAAAATAAAAAAAATAGATTAGAAAATGTGGGATGTGAAAGAAGTTATTTTGAAGTACTATACACGTCTCTTCATGAGGTGAACATATAGAAATTATGTGGTTAAAATCATTGATGGTGGGAATAATGTAACACCCAAGATTATATAATAATAAATATTCATTTCTAGAGAAAGAATAGCACAATGAATGTATCATTTTTCAAGAATGTGATGCAAAAAAAATATCCTTGAAAATTTTCATTTTAATTTTATAAAATTAATTTAATTTATGAATTCAATTTTTTAAAATTTTCTTGAAGATAATTTTTTAGTTTTTAAAAATATAGTTTATTTTTGGGTGAATAATTAATGAGAAAAATTTTATAAAAGAATAACGATAAAAAATAATCATGTTATAACAATAAATTCATTTATTAGTAAATTATTTATATAGAAACAACATATATATTTTTTAAAATTAATTTAATTATCATAAAAAATAGTGTTGAACATAGTAATATTTTTCATAAAAATTTTAAAATCGTAGTTATTTTTATTCAAATAATTTTTTTATTATTCTATTTAAATAAAGTATTTATATGGTTAATTTTAGTTTTTTTTATTTAATGAAATATAATCAACCTATGACTTAAAATAATAAAATTAATTAAATTAGAATCAAAATTATACATTATGTTGCGATAAAATCATTTTAATGATTCAATTTGTTTTAAAAAAAATGTATTTCATTACATTTTGAGAACATATAATGAAATTAGTTTCTTCAAATTTTAAAATAAAATCGCAAAATATAAAAGTATAATTATAATCAGAATAATTATTATTATATAAAATGTTAAACATAATTTTGTTTTATAGTGTACATTAAAAATTTAATCAACCTGGTTCCACTATTTCAGTTAAAGTATGTCTTTCATTGGACAAACTAAGAAATAAAGGAGAAAATTCCACACAAACATTTATTGAACACATTTTTTGTGGGATTTATACCATAAAATTATCATCTTATATTCTATAAATATTTATATCAACTTAAAGGAGAAATGGAAATATATAATTTGATCTTTTAAGTAATTCAATTTGTATCATTTTCCTCATATATAAACGATCACCACCTATAATATTATTTTCAAACAACTATAACCTCTTAGATATCAATTTATCATAAAACATAATTTCCTAAAATACCTCTCTAAGTCACAGACAAGATATTTTTAGTAATGGACCATTGTAGATGACTTGTGGGGGTGTGTTTAAGGATGTTTTCTAAAGAAGAAGTATAAATCCTAAATGAGAATTTTAAATATATTTCCACATAATACTCTTTTCAATAGTAAATAAAAAAATAAAGTAATAATATAATTATATAATATATACTAAAATATTATTATTCTATAATATGAACCCTTAATTCTTTCTTTTTCATCCTATGGAAAATGAAAACATCGCTCATGCTTATATACAACATACCATCTATACGTAGTATTGTAATTTTTTTTCTTCATCACTTTACATGGAAGGTTATGATGACGAAAATATCTAATATAAATTATATTTGTGACATAATAATGATTGTAAATATATACTATATTTGAATACCTTATCACACTTCCTCACATTAAAAATATGATAATGTCGGTCATTCGTACATGTGGAATACCACCACCATGATGCGTTGTGATTAATTTTTCATGAATGAATATCAATATTGAATTTAAATATGTATATAATGAATATATATTTTGTATTTATATAATGATCAAAATTATTGGGACAATGGAACAATGGGAAAGATACAAGGAGTGAAACTACCCAACCAAAACATATATGAAAATATAAAAAGGTAAAGAATATTATAATTATGAATAATTAATAAACATGTGTTAAAATTCTATAATGGAGTCATATATGAAATCATATGTATTTATATGCTTCTTTTACAGAATTATAAAAAATTAAATTTTCATATATTAGAGGTTATAATCATTAACAATGAATGTTCTACATAGCGTAAGGGGTTATTTCACAATCGTAACCTTATTCCGGGTTCATTATATTGAAGTTTACATTGGGGGTATTAAATTATATTTATAACCTAAATCTATCTATTTTTGAAACCCCATGTTATTTTTTGAAACTACATGTCTTCCATTGAATTTCCACTTTCTATGTTCTCAAAAGCCAAGAAGATTTTTTAAGGAAAACATACTTTGTTTACAAATTTAGTATTTAAATAACACACTCAAATTACAAGAATAAATTTAAAAAATTATTAAAGGATATAGAAGGATTTTAATGATGAAATTATATTTCATATAATTTTTTACTAACATATGGGGAATTTTAAATGTGGAAATAAAATAAAATAAAATGAAAAACTTGTGATGGTTTTGAAGTTGTTTTTTATGCTATCATTTGTTTGATGTTGTATTAAGAGTGTTTTTATGGTTTTCGGTATTTACCCAAATAAAAAATAGGTTAGTCCTTATGGTATCCAATCAATTAGTAGCATCTTTCCACTTAGTCAACACTCAAGGGGGTATATGGCTTAGCCGCCATTGGGAGGGACTAATTAGGTGGCATGGATGGATGGTGGACGAATCCCCTGACGATGTCCAATAGAATGATTATACAAGAATATATGTCATGGATAAATCTCAAACATAACGCCCTATGGTGGTGAGACACATTTGGTTAGGGTATGAGGGTCTCTTTAGGATGGGTTAGTCCATGGGGAAGGTGGGGGCCTTCGACCACCATTTTATGTCATGTGAAAACCACCATGGATGCCACTCAAAACATGAACATGAAATTCTATTCCCCTTACAACTCTCAGGTTAACCTCTCATCACTCATATACCATTATATACCAATGTAATGATTGATTGGGAAACATTTTCTCCATGTATGGAGTGTTACTCATCCACCACTTCTAAAGCTAGAGGGATTAGAAATAGATTCCCCACGATTACACCAAGAGGGAATGCTCGATCATTAGAAAATGGTAACACCAAATGATGGAAAAAGAAACTATCACCTCTAGTTCCTTATAAAATCATCAAGATCATTTTTGGAAGTTATCTTAAGCTATGCCTCAATATTGAAGTCTCCATCATACCACTATGAAGGGAATAATATTTGAGGAAGTCCATATGAACCTCATCCATACAAGACATGCAGTAATGGTAGAACGTACTACACGTGTTCCATTTATAGCTCATGCTACCATTGATCCAATGGTAGCACATGATACAAGTGTTCCATGGGTATAATATGATTCCACTTCTCCAACAGTAGCATATTTTACCCATTCTCAATTGGTATCAAAAGCTAATTGTGTGACAAAAGTAGAACATGGTCTAAAATTAAATAAATAGTCAATATGATATACTATTGGACCAACAATGGAATTATATAAACACTCCACCATTCTTCCACCCATTTGAAACCCCATTTCCTACCACCACCGATTGTTTGTGGAATTCTCTGTCCACCATAAAAAAATTTCTAGATGATAGAGAAATAAATATCATAAAGATCTTAATGACGAGGAATAAGAGCACTAATGATCACCACCATGTCACTAAAGAAGCATGATGGACATTCTAATTGAGTTTTTCATCATTATTAAATATGAGATTGCTTTCTAGAAGAGATGTATTTCCCCATTGTCACATGAAAAGAGGCACTACTACACACTTTATATTACATTCTAGTGTTTGTCATCATAGAATTTTACTAAATGAAAATAAACCATGAATATACCTTATACTACATCATATGAACTTGATAATAAGGATTCTACAACACTATATAGGCCAATAATGAGGAACATTATATTGAATGTCCCATTGCTCATGTCTCGTTTTTGAGAAATAAGGTGATGGTATGGGTGTGGAAGTGATTGGTGCTATTTTTTTCCAGTGGGGGACATGATTTACTATTGTTCTAGTGGAAGATGTGATTTAGTGCTATTTTAATGGTAGATGGGATCTACCATCACTACAGAATTACATTTTACTAATGTCAGTGTGAAATACTGTGGAATTTAACATATTCAACACTAAATATCATTAAAAACACATGTTCAGTGATTTAAAATATAACATAAGATATTTCTCTGTTAGATAATTAGGCTTTCTCCCTCAACAAATACAAGGATTCTATTCTAGATAAAATGGATAAGGGACTGGGATTTTAATCTGACGGATAATCTATTTTTTCAAACCATTTAATCTTTTCAATAATTTTTTTAATTTATATAACACATTATATTTAATTAATAAAATTGTTGCATCCTTCATATTTCCTCCATTTTTCTATTATCTCAATCATGTATAACCCCATTATAAATTATTCTCTTCTCATATCTTACACAGTGTCCCCTTACACTCTAAAATGAGTGATTAACAAAATACTTGGACCTGAGGGAGGATTAGGTTTTAATAAATTCTCTTCCTCATTTCATATGTTTTAGTTATGTTTGTGGTGTTATAGTGTATAGTGTACAATTGTGAAGATTTCCTACCATAACATGAAATTAAAACTCACATATATTAATTGATTTAAATATTTTCCATTGCTTCCCTATAACAAAATCTCATCATATGATGCAGATGATATGTTCATGAGATTAAATTACACATGAAAAATCTAGGTTCTGGAGGGAGTCATATTATCGAATGTGGGGTGACATCAAAATTTATTACCAGAGTAATTAGAATAGAGTTTTCATTGTACCTAAATATTTCACAATCAAAAAAATAAAGGAAAAGGAATTCAAGTGTGTGTCTTGAAAATTAATATATTAGAGTAAAATTAATCATCCAACATGAATAATATATTAAACCAAACTCCAAACCAAAAATTCCATGTTATTTCTTCATTCTATCATCCATTTTGTATTATTCATGATTAAAATTCTCTAATCCATTCTCATATTACACTATTTTCATAAAATAATAAAAAACCAAAATGATGTAGTTTTGTGGAATTATATTCGTTATGTAATGAAACTTTGAATCCCCCCATGTGATATAAACCTATGAATCCACCATTCTATAGTAGGAAAATATTTATAAATTATCTTTTCTATGCCCCATGATAGGAATGCATACAAAACTGTCAAGGTTTTTAGTGATCCAATCATAATATTTTAATTATTATATATCAAAAAAACTATATAGTTATTATTTATTGAAAAAAATTATTTTTTATGATGTTTTCAAGAATCTTTTTCAATTCGTGGAACAGATACTCGGAATATAATGATAAAAAGAAAGTATATAAAAATATTGATAAGGCTCTATCACAATGGCCTGATGGACTCAGTAACTTAGCAAGGAATTCGATGAATGGGAATGACACTATAATTTTATATTAATATATATTAGATATGATTTGTGTGGTCAATGTTGATTATAAAGACTAAAATCCTTGGAGGAACTGCATCTTGAGATGCCTAATTTTATTAATGACATCGAGGATGATGAGACCTAACTCAATGACCAAAAAAAACCAAAAAATTCAAGGATCTGTATCCAATATAACCATGACAAGATACAGTGGATTCATGGTGAGGATTATTTTCATAAATAGATTCATGTTGGTGATAAACAAGATTTATTTAATTTATGGAATGACTATTAGGAATAAAACGATATCCAAATTCATTGAAAGGTATAATATCTAATAGAAACCTAAAATTCAATATCCATGGGTGAAAAAAAAGCCAAAAAATATGTATAATTTAAAGAAAAGAGATAGAAGAATAACTACGAGATTTCATCCACTGAGATTCAATTTTACGTGGAACATACTACTGAAGAAGTAATTGATTTAAAAATAAATCTGGGATATGATGTTGTTTTTAATTCAATATTTTTTATATTTTTAAATACTATATGAGTATCATTCCTAAATAACATGACTTTTTAGATTAATTAAATATTTATTTTTTGTTAGAGGGTGATAAAGAAACCACATATGCACCTATTGAGGAACACAAGGAGCTCCCAAAGTTTGATTAACATGTATTTGAGGAATCCCTTGAAGAATTTCAAGTGGATTATCGTTAGAAAACCAAATCCCATATTTTACTCATTGAAGTGGATAATTTTAAATTTATTTTAATTCATATAAAATTACATTCTTTCTTTATCATTGATAATTCAATTCATTTATCCAATATCGAGAATGAATGACCCAAAATTGAAGAGGATGTAGAAGTAGAAACCATAGTAGGGGATGAAACATACATCATCAAACCCCCACTATAAAATATATAATTAATTATGAATGTGATTAGTTGTTATAATCTATCCAGGTAATATTCCTCACCAATTTATAAAAAGAGGATGTCGGGAAAATAAGCTTGTGGTGGTTCAGATACAAGAAGCTCCACCCACTATTAGACAATGGGTAATAGATAGTATTGATCCTTGTAGGATGAAAACATATAGTGAATTATTGAGAGATCATACCATAATTTAACTTTAAAATAGATTTCAAGTATTTCTATATCATTATTACTACTAGTTTTTCAAGTTCTCATACTCCCTCTATCATTTCATATTTAATGACTGAATACCTCTACTTAAATGAGTAATTTACTTCCATTGGACCATAATTGAACATGGAAGGCCACCATAGTAAATTATTTATTAGTTTTAATCCTCATGGAACAATGATTTCATTCTTTGACTCATCATATACAAACATACAACATTTTTTTCTGAGAACATGTTATGAGGATAAACTAGAAATTGTATTCACTTTTTTTTAAAAGGTTGGGGCCGAAGCCTCAATTTATTATTTGAAAGCAAAGACCTCTTTAGACTGGGTAGAGGGAGACCCATTACATAGCCCGAAGGCCCAAGGCCAAGTGGCCTGAATACAAGGCTTGAAAGCCCTTTTTTTTTTGCCCAAAGGACCCCTCGGTGAACAGTACTGCTATAGTACCCGCGCTGCTACAGTACCTGCTACAGTACCGCCTCCGCTACAGTATCTGCTACAGTCCCTCCACCGCTACAGTGCTGCCGCTGCTACAGTTCCACCGCTGCAACAGTACCTGCTATAGTACTGCTACAGTACCTGGGAAATTCGCCCCTGCCCGGATTCGATCCTGGGTCTTTTGGATGCCAAGTAGGAGATTTCCATGTTATAACTATGAAAAAACATTTAAAAACATTTATAAATATCTTGATAATCCCATATCCACGAGACCACCATTATAGAAAACATTATTTAGACCACTCAATCTTCGAATGAACTTAATAGGCATGTTACACGTCTTAATCCAATTTTATCTATTCCCGCCATAATCATAATATTTTCATGATATATTAAAAATTAAGTCTGTGGGTGAAGAGATTCATAGTAAAAAGGAGAAAATAAATTGTAATTAACAAGACCGGGGATTATAGTTATGGGTATTAGGAATATTTAATGATTTATTTATTATATTTTATTATTTTACCCTCTAGAAAAAAAACTAAGAATGGATTATGAATTGGGTGAATCCAAAATCATCATTACTATACTAATGATTTTTAACATATTTTGATAGGTGGTGTATTTTTTGTTTATTATAAGCATTAATATCAAGAGAATAATCAAAATAAAATATTAAAAATAAAAATTTTAGTTAAAATTCAAGAGGGTAAATTAATTAATCATGATTTAGTTATTAATAAAATTTACATTGTGTTTTTTGAAATGTAGTAGTTTTCACAATTTGAATGGGAGAATTTTTTCATGATTCATTTTTTATACCAATGATTTTACATTTGAAAGAAACACCCTCTTTGAGCCTTATTTGTAAACATCAATTCTTAAAAATAATATGCCTCATATTCATTTGATCCTTTATTCAATTTCATTACGATTTTATGTTACTTAAATCATTCCAATGTGGAGGAATTTGTTACCTTATATTCATATGGATAACGCTCATTTTCTAATGGTATGAGAAAAATTTATTTTAATTTGTTCCTTGAATGATAGTGAAAATATTCGAAGTGGAGGTAAATCAGGATTTTACAACTTTAATAATAATGAATTGATGAGATTCAATTAAAGAAAGGGTAATATCCACCAATTTCAATATAGTGAATGTAATATTCTTGGACTGATTGTTTTATTTAACATTTAGAAACTAAAATGATATTTTATCATTACTTTTGAATGGTTTAATTAACATTGAAAATAATTCTATTTTATTATTTTGAGAATTTAATAATAGAAACATTGGTTTCCTTTTAGTTTAATTTTGAGATTTAATACTTCAGGAAAATCTAGTTCAAATTGTGGTGGTATTGGAAGCACTCAATCTTCAAGAAGTATATAAATTTTTTTAAATAATTTTGAAGGATATTAATTTAGAATTATAATGAATATAAATTCCTTACTAAAATATGGTAAATTTAATATATGCAATTAAAATGATTGAAAATGAATTAATTGTTAATTATTTGTTGTTGTAATTTATTTTAACATTATATTAAAATAATAATAAGAGTTTTTTATTTATTTTAAGTTATTAAAAATAATAACAAATTTTTCTGACATCGTGATATTAGATCCACATGTGGAAACGAGCCACATAGCGTATCAAAAAGGGGACAGTTAGCGAGGCCACCACATGGGGGATGCTTAGACTAGTTGGGATGGATGGTGGATCATGCTGCTGCAGAGGCCCACCAGGATTAACACATTGTCCTGTATTTCTTTGACAAATCTGGGATGGATTGAACCATTCTGGAGAAACCCAAAAGGTGACAAGAGGAGGGTCCCACTAGGATAGTGAAATCCACGATGGTATTAATGGGTCCACTAATAACCATATGCCTTAACTGACCACCTATGCCATAATAATTTTCAAACAACAATGATGCATGTCAATATTTCAATGTGATTTGAACTCAATACGATTTCTTTAAATCATTTATTTTAATGAATCCATCTCATTTTTATTCCGTTCAGACCCACATGGATACATGACTCCACCATCCTCAGCCATGATCACCACTTAATGATTACGGAACAATGCTTGAAATCACAACGAAAATACAATGGTTTATATTGTAAAGATCAAACAAGATAATATCATCCCCAGAAATCACTCTGGATCCCCAGTCATCACTTCCAAACCCACAGGTGGCCTCAATAATTAATTCATGAAAATGACCAACTCCATGAATTGGGAGTAACTATTTCTCTGACCATTATGATGGTTGGCTGGAATGAAAGAGGTTGCCACCCCATTGCGGCCACTGGAAATAGTCGATCTCATTCCATTTTTAACCATTGAAGACTAGGACCCCCACAGATCACCACTAGGACCCCATGATACCACCATGACCCCTTTTCTAATATATCTAAATCCATATTGTATCATTTAGATATCCCTATGACCACATTGAAGGCATGATGTTTTGACAGAGTCCTAATGAACCACTATTGAACTAACCAAGAACCAATGGTATAAAATGCTAACATTATTCCATAGATAGAACAATCTACAAGGTTTTGGATGGTATCACATGCTACTGGTGTGTCAAATTTTGAAAATACTATAAGTACTATAAATTTAGGACATGATATCAGTGTGGAAGTAGTTAAAAATCATCCACAAATGAGACAATGACATATATAATAAACAAATGGCACAAATTTTGATAAAAAAATTCATTACCAGTGTGGTCACTTGATATAACCACCATTTCCTACTTCCATTATGTTTCTATGGAATTATATCTCTTACTACTAAAATTAAACATTTCCACACCTAGGGAAGTTGTTCTCATTACACTCTTAATGATGATGCCTAAAAGCACCATTGATCCCCACAATGTCACTGGAGGACCACCATGGAAACTTTGTATAATATTTTCATCAATTCTCAAGCACACATTTATCTCTATAACAGTGTTCGTTCCAAATTTACATACACACTATGCAATTTATTCACCATTTTTGTCGCTTTCTATGAGACACCAATGGTGAATTTAACAATAGGGAATCAAACTATGCATGCCTCATTCAATTTATCCATTTATTGAGAGAAAAATAATCCGTCCACACAATATATAACAATAAGGGGTCCATAGATTTGTAAAATCCCATAGTTAAGTCCCAATGATGGAGGAAGATGTTATTTTGATGAACGGTGATATGATAGGTGTATGTTGATTATAGTAGTAAATATGATCTTCCATTGGGATAATGGTTGATATGATCCACCTTTTTTTTCAGAGGTAGAGATGATGTTCCATTTTTCCAAGGGTTGATGTGATATACCATCACATTGGAATTACATCTCCATGATGGAATTTGAAAAAACCGTAGAATTCAAGAGATTCAATTCTGAATATCATTAAAAAGAAACATTCAAATATTGGAAATATTTTTTTTGATATAGATGAGTGTGAAAAATAGGACATATCCTTCTATAAATAAATTGATATTACGATAGATAACACAATCTGAAGATCATAAGTGGATTTCAACTAGAAGATCCATTTTTCTTCTTTTTAATTCACATATTTAATTTATTTAAATTAATGTTACACATTTGGTTAATTTAATAAAAGTAAACCTTCCTTCATATTTCCTATACTATAACATTCTCATAACTTTTTCTCCCACTATATATCATTCAACCATTCTCATCTCTTAAACTGTTACCTCTTGAACTCAAAAATATATGGATAACAAAAGGTTTTTATTTGTGATGGATTGGGTATTCCATAATATAATTATTCATTTCATATGTTATATGTTCATTTGTGGTGAACATGAGTGAAATGTTTGAGTTTGGTGGTTTACACCATTATATAGAACCCCAACTCACTTCTGTTAATTTATTTACATATAATAATTTTTTTAATTTTGAAAAAATATATTTCTAATGTTGATTTTAAATTTTTATGCGATGAAATTGAATATTATAGAGTCAGGTAAATGAAGTTGTGACACAAGAGATTGAGGTTTTCCATTAACATTAATTATAGGAGGTTGTGGAATTGAATTTCCCTTTGAATTCCATATATCACAATTAATAAATAAAATAAAAATAAATCAAGGGTTATATTTTACAAGTGGATTATCAGAGTAAATTTAATAAACAAACATTAATAATTTATGGAACCCAAATTGAAACCAAAAATGAAATGTTATTTATTTATTATTTATTAAATTTCATTTTAATATTGATGTGAATTTATTTCTCCATTATTAATTTAAATTTGTTTATAAAATAATAAAAAAATATTATGTTTTGGTGATTTAGATTAATTATGTAAACCTAATGTGATTATCCTCTAGTGAAATTACCTTGGTTCTCCACTATATAACAATATGAATATATTTAAAAAATATCTTTTTCAATATCCCGTAATAGGAGTATTTTTTAGAAAAATTTTATTTAATATCCATATTTTCTTGGTAATTTTCAAATATTTCATATAATATTAAAAAATTATTCATTAAATAATTTTTTACAAATTTTTTACTTTTTATTGAATAGTGTAAAAGGAATCATCATTCTATTTTCCAAACGAGGAACCTTTTACCAAAGGAGTACATAAAATATTTGTATTTTTATACACTATATGAATGAATTTTTCCCATGTCATGACTGAACTTTTATTTGAAACTTAATTTACTTCATTCAATGGTTCATTCAATAAAAAATTAATTTCATAATAATTTTTAAATTTTTATATAAAAAAATTGTGATTTGAAAATGAAAAAAATTATGATTCTATGGAAATGTTCTAGTGATGTTTTATATGTATTTAAATCTATGTCATGATATTTTAATTGATGTTACACATTTATAAGGATATTAGATAGTGATTTCATTCACCATATTTCCTTGGATATCATATGATCTTTTTTGATTTCGGAATGTGCTCATATACAACATGCTAGTTCTTCTCATACAGAATATTTAAACATTATTATGTAATATTGATTAATTTGTATTGTTTTTTCACATGATGAATGAAATGTACTTATAAAATAATGGATGGGGTTAGAAATTTAATATTCTCATAATCAATTGGTCTGTCTCAAGTGAAATAAAAGGTTGGTTTTTTAGCATTCTTAATACGAATATTTTATTATGTCTTGAAACGAGGCCTCGACATTAATTTTAAATTGTTTGTTGTTATGAATTCCTCATTATGAAATAAACTATTTAATTTCAAGTAATTAAGAAATGAAAAATATCATTTGATAGGTTTAAATATCATTCTATTTTTAATATGAAATTATTTTATCATCAATAATTCCTTCTATATTATCCATATCTTATTCATTCAATGATAGAATTTACGGAACAGAATCCCATATCGAATGGTTGTTATCAAAAATTAATTTTTTTACATTCCATTAGATTCAATAAGAGGTAATATGATTAATATGGAAAGATATTCTAGAAGTAAAAATAATTTTCCTAAAGAAAATACTATGTTGTATTATAAGTTTTCTAATTTAATTTGATATCTAAAAATTTATATAGTTTTCTAAGACTAATAAACCATTTGTTCTCTCAGTCTTTTGCCACTTCTATCCAATGAGAATGTACTAAACTGAAAACTAAATTTTATATCCTATATTCAATGTTATTTAATATTCTAATCATTTGAGGTCACCCATTCGTTTATGTTTTTTTGTTACCCATGATTTAATAGTAAGTATAGATAATGAGATTGGATTTAGTATGATGCAATGTAACTACCAAATGTTTTTCAATGGAAAATTCCTTCTTATATTTATGTCATAAAATAACATGAAAAAAACAGCATAATGAACTACTAAGTGATAAGTTACCTTTAAATATTAGTTTTTCACTTCTGTGTTTGGAATTTTAAAAATCCGACATACACGGTTGTGCTCAAGATGATTTTTGGACTCTAATGAAACAAAAATAGTTTTTGGTGAATAGTAACGTACCCTTAGGAATATTAACATAAACTTATGAATATTAATATGATACTTATAAATAGTAAATCATCTAACATAAGTGTAACTTTACCAATGAATAATTAAATAAAATATAGACATCTTAGAAAGTGACAATTTGACCTTAGTAAAAGTTTTGGAATTTTGTAAGTCCTATATAATTTATTATAATTAATAAATTTTTTAAAAGAAAAATTATTTCCCTAATAATTATCCATAAATTATTGAATCAATGTCTTATAGTTTTAGATAATTTTATAAGACCCTACGTAATTTTTGAAAGCACTATAAAATCAGTTCTAATCTTAAAAACTGTTTTTAAGTAAATTATAATTATAATTAAATATTAAATTAATAATATTTAGAAAAATATTTTTGAAAAATGGATTTCATTTTTGGATTATACACATTGAAAAATGGTTGGGGTAAATTTGTGGGATTTTTCAGAGATACATGAATTTTTTATGAATAGTAGAATCGGATAATTCACAATAAATGCGATATAATAGATTAATTGGGTCATCGATGATGATCTAATGATGTAAGCCCACTTTCTCCAGGATCACATGATTAAATTACTATTCATGGTCATGGTATACTCATTATTCCTTGTCTTTTGAAGAAATTATAAATTAATTAATTTTATATTTAGGAAACCCCTCTCCCAACCACTATAAAAGCCACCCTTCACACCCTCATTTCCTCACACCTCTCAAGCTCGAAGCCTTCTCTAAACACTGCCCAAACACCTTCCCTATCCCCTTCCCCACGTCCAAGTGCTTCTGGTCTCATAAAAATTCCATGCTTAGGTCCTTATTTAGGTTCTGAAGAGTAGGATTCGAAAGGTAATTTCTCTCCCTCTTCTCCTTAAATTTCCTTTTAAGTTCAAGTTCATTTTTTGATCTCTCCGCACATATCTTCAACCAAATTTTATTTAAACTCCGTTATTATACATATACTGTAATTATATGATTATAATATGAAATTATATCATCCAACCCCCTTTCCCTCTTTGTTTTATTTTATTAAAGAGAACGTTGTTCGTGAGGTGTTAATTTATCACCTTCAAGATCGACATGCTTTCTTCTTCCATATCTACCTTCAGATCAGGTCATAAAACCATTTATACAGTTGAAACAGAATATTTTATATGTATTATGTCATATTTATTGTTCTAGAACTGAATTATGAACATATTACTAAGTGATAAATTAAAATAACTTCATTGTGATCGAATAACCGCCCAAATTTACCCAAACAATCATCATTTAATTCTTATCTAATGATTCATCCACATGGATGTAATATGATTCATTATAATATAATTATAACTCCTATAATATCATTAATTACATGTAATATCATTTCTGGATGTTCACCCATGCTCAACCCGAACTTCAATTTATGAATACAAATGAACCACCCAAGAAAAACCACAAAAACGAACATCCCGAAACATTGTTTTTAAACTCTATAAGTCATCCAAAGGAACATAAAATGACATAATGAAACCATAATGAACCCTATTAATTTATAAAATGTTCATGAATCTATAATTAATGAATATAATGTCATTATATAGGACATTAATGAGAAGGAAGCATTCAGATACAAAGTAAGGGGAAATTCTTAAACCCAACCTTTGTCCTTTGGGTTCTACCTCTATCACTCCACTATTGGTATGTTAACTCCATAAATATCATTTGTTTATCATTTTATTTACTTATTTGGGATATAAATGTTTTCTAATGAAGTTTATGTTAATCCAAATGTTTTCCAAAAGAAATCTTCTTTTAAGAACTCACCATTTACCCCACATTCATGGTTGATGGTTCTTTTATCATGTATGTTATTCCCTATTTCTTTTAGGAACCCAAATCTTATGAATGTGTTATTATGAGATGAAACCCATTTCATTCCATGGTTTAGTTATGTAAAATTTTTACATTTGTTTTATGTGGAAATCATGATGATGATAATGTCATGATGTGACGGTTGCACCCGGAATTATATAGTGCAATATGAATATTTCAATGTGACGGGTGCGCTCGGAATTATACAGTGCTCCAATGAATTGGGTAAAGTGATGAATCTCATCAGTAAATGTGAAGTTATGTGTAAACAATATTATAGCTTGTTTCACAAGTATGTGTGGTAGTTAACCACTAATACATGATGTTTCATTTTTATGCATTGCCACATTTCAAGTCTTATATTTATGATCTTCTCATGTTCATGATTTTTTTCTGTTTCTTTTGATTATGGTAACCCCATGCAATATTGTTCTTATCTATCCTATTACTGGGCTTCTAGCTCACCCCTTTTGATTTATATCCTTAGGTGGCTACATGTACTATGGAGTGTACAAGATCCAATAAGAAGCTAGAGAAGATGAAATTAAATAAATGTTTATGCTTGATGTTGTATTTGTTATGTATGGTCCTAGTTTTCCCAAGACACTAAACCTTTGTATCCTCTATGTGTAATACTATTATGTTTTTTATCTTTAAAATATTGTAATAATAATGTAAGAAAATGCTTGGGTCGCAATATTCAATCATAGAGAAATTATTTTAAATATGTTAAATATTTTTTTTATATATCTATAGTTAAATAAAAAAATACTTATTGATTTTTTAATTTTGGGAGAATTTATAAAATTTGATTTTATTTTTTTTAAATATCTGTATGTCTAAATTGATTCATATGACATGATAAAAAGGAATATATGTAATAAATCATTTTTAGCACCAGATATGGTAGTGAAGATATTTGAAAATATTAGTAAGTATTAGTGTATAGCCAAAATATTTTTGGATTATGATATGAAATCCATTGTTATTACCCTATGAATATATATATATATAAGATAAAATCATGTAATTTTAGTAATTTGGATATTTTTTGTGTTGTATAAATATAATACCTATAATTATATAAACAAGTAGGTACAGGCACAAAAAAATATGCACGTAAGGGATGTAATATTGAAAATTATAGTTGGATATTAACTAATTATTCACAAGGTGGAAGTTGATGATGCTTAACTAAACACTAAATTTGACACTCTGAAGTGAAATACCTTGGTCAAATCCTAGTTTATTATAGAACCATTATGAGAGATTTAAATATATAATATGTTTTGAAATACAATTAATAAATTACCATGTAAAACATATATTAGAACGAGGAATGACATGGGATGAGATTAAGATGTTATAAATTAGAAAATATCTTGAATGATTTACATTATTATTTGATTTATCACTCAAATTATTGAAGCTGGATATATATAAAAATATTTTTTCATTTTAGTCATTGGATAGAACCAGAATGAATCATTTAAATCATTAATATAATATCCAATGAAAATGCCTTCTTAATGGGAACCCAAATTTAATAAAGGATATTTTTAAATATCTCATGGAAATTCTCACCCAATATTCCTAATCAATGAATCATCATGTAAACCATGTTCAGATCTGGAACACACACATGAAGGTTAATATTTTAATGGATTCTTTTATGAGGCAACACTGTTGTTCCTTCAATGGGTCGTCAGATCAAGTTATTTATGAGGAATGAATTAGTTATATAAAAATATATTTTTTATTAACCACTGATACGACAAGGTGATGGAATTTTTATCTTTGTATATTTTTGAAGATAAAACTGTTTAATGGTAAAATAATATAAATAATATATGGATGGAGGAATGAATTTAATTAATTCAATTGCAAGATATTAATAATGTAAATTGTTATATACATTCAACAATCTGTTTATAAAAAATGGAATTGAAAATTGTAGATCAGAAATAAAAGAAGGATATATTTATAGGAAATTATGAGGCTAATTCCATAAGACAATAAATGTATTCCTATAGTATTTTAAATGACATAAAAAGTTTTATGGAATTATTATTTAGCAACTTTAATCCTTGTATTCAAATGTTACTAGATTTAATAAACTTTGGTAACATTGAATTAATGGTCTATGTGCACTAAAATATAAAATAGAGGTTGGGGACTGTCATTCATTCTAGGTAAATTAAATGAATATATTGTTATAAGAAAACACATATGTGAAATATATTATAGGAATGAAATTATAATTCCAGAACAAAAAAATGTTGGAATAATCACCCAAGAATATTTTTTAAAGGACCCATAAAATGTTCCATTTACGAGAAGGGTTCCAATAAAGATAATGATTGTGAATAAAGGGATAGGTGGTATATAATAAAATAGATGAAAAGAATTTATAACACATTAATTTAATGTATTTAAGTAATTTTGAAAATCCATGCCCTAAACCAATGGATAATACGGATAA
This sequence comes from Viscum album, assembly GCA_963277665.1. Lineage (NCBI taxonomy): Eukaryota > Viridiplantae > Streptophyta > Magnoliopsida > Santalales > Viscaceae > Viscum > Viscum album. The sequence goes on from OY728128.1 coordinate 1,259,951,925, forward strand.
TGGACATGAGCCACCTCTATGAATTGGGGAACATGGAATATATAATGAATTCTAGACTACAAATGTGATCCATGAAATTTATGTGGTGTATGTTTCTTCCACAATTCCTTAAATAAATTTTAATATACAATTGAATTTTGGTTCACAATACTCTTACATAACTAATATGTTTTTTAATGACTAAAATTTTATTGGATTTTTGATGAAGACTCATATTAGTGTGATTGCTGAATCCCATATCTATAATATTATTCGATATGTGTTTTCTTTTACTTCATAATCATATTTTTTCCACTTCATGAAATTTTATTTTGTACACTGATTAGATCTTCAAACAAATTTCCCAAATAAATTGTAAATGTAAATCTAATTTAATATCTAAAATCACCATATGATGACATGTTAGTATATGGATAACTATAAACTAATATTTGATATTACACACTATATATGGGTCCTAATACTAATCCATGAGATTAGTTTCCCACTATAAAAGTATTTATTAAGGTATATATTTCATTAAAAATTATATATCGAGTAATGAATGTTTAATGAGTACTGTCATTATTGAGTGAAATTAAAATTATGAGGGTGTAATTTATTAAATGGTGTAGAACGTGAAACCCCATGATATATGTACGTAATTATCTATTAAAAAATTCCTTTTTTGATAGCAGAAATTAAAAATGGAATTCAATTAAAACAAGTCATGACATATTACAATAAATCATTAGTAAATATAAATATTTAAAATGATTATGATACAAACATTGTATTATTTTATTATAACTGTGATTTGAAAACTATTTATTATTATAATATTATTAATATAATTAAAAACTAAAATGGATTTTTCTTCAACAAATAATTAATTTTTTACAGTGATTAATTTTTTTTACAAATTAGTATATGTTGTAAAAACAAAACATCAATGATTTTTAAATATAAATGAAATAAGATAAAGTGTACTAAATGTTTTCAAATGCAATTTTTAAATAAAAGCAACAATTTTTATATTTAATAGTTTTATTTTAAAGAAAATTCTCAAAATATAAAACATTAATTTGATGAATTTAACATCAATTTTAAAATTTATTATATCAAAATTAACATAATTGTTTTTTGGGATTTTTCCAAAAGGTTTTTTTAGGTGAATAGTTAAAATAAAATTAATTACATATACAATAATTTTTACGTCATCACCGTGATATGAAAATGAATTAAATTTTTTAAAAACATTTCTTGGAAAAAAATATATTAAATTTTTTTAGATGATATATCATAATATATTATTTTGAATTTATAAATCCATGTTTAACAAATTAGAAAAAAAGTGGTAATTTATTCTACAAAAACAACCAAGATGATACTTTTTAAGAATAATATATTTTTAGAGTAACATAATTTTTTATTTTATTTTTAAAATTCACATAAATATAATATTTATATTTATAAACTAATATGTGTCATGAGAATAAATTGAATCCATTAGTTTTAAATATAATCATTTTATCCATAATTTTTTTAATAACTATTTTTATTTCATTTTATGTTCATATATTAAAATTAAATTTTACATATATAAGCATTGAATATTCTAAAAATGTATTAAATAATTTTATTCATCTAATAAAAGTTATGCAATAAGGTAAACATAAATTTTTGGAAAATTTATTAGTTACCGTGGGAAAAAAAACTTTTTATAATAAAGGGTATAATGGATAAAAGGGTGGTTAACATATATTTTAAGTCCAAAATTATCTATCAATATTGTATTAATATTATTTGTTGATTTTATTACAATATTATATCATTTTAAAATTTAATAATTATCTATTTGGTGACATTTTCACATATAAATAACATTATATTATTTAAATGTAAACAATATTTTCAGGGGTGGCATCCCCTTACATATAAAATGGATCTTTCTATTCTAATATATCAACACAACTTTAGTAGTGTGTCTTAACCATTATGTTCACATTTCCTTCCAAATGCGGATATCCATTACCTTGTGTTATTTTCTATGCATAAGACCAGTTCATGAATCATCAATGTGTTTTTCATTTGTGATTTTTAAGGAATGGGTATATGTTCTTACAAATATTATTAATGTTTATTTCTTCACAATACATTCCGAATTCTTCTAAAATTATCATATATAGTATAATATTTGTTTTTATCGTATTTAAATTATTTAATTTAATGTCAAAAAATTATCTCTACTATCCATTAAATAGTATATGAAATCATGATTCATGAATACTTGAAAAATTCCTCATCAATATAGAAATATACTGGCTCATAAATCACTACTTGCATGAATATATGTATTGATGGAATTATTGGATATATGATATATTTATAATACTAAAAATAGTCTAAAAAATAATTATTATTTAGGTTCTATTCTTTCTAATCATTAAAAATAGAAACATTGCCTATACGTAAGTGCACACTACCGACTATAGGAAGGGAAGAAATTCCATTATCATCACCACATTTTTAGGATGGTTAAAAATATTAATTTGATGAATATATAATATATTTAAGAGTATTTAATTTCATTATTATTATTTTATAATGAAAAAATAATAATTAAATATCATTATTAAGTAACCTGATGATATTGGTAAATTACTTGAGAAACACTATCTAATATTTTCATCATCATGAATCATAAATAAAAAGATCATGGAATAAAATTAGAAAATTATAAATTATAATGAAACATGTATTATAGTACATTAAATAATAAATAAATTATAAAAATTTTATTCTCGAATGGGATCTGACATTATCATTCCAAATCATGTGCAGAACTATAAAAATAAATAACAACTGATGGTGAAAGTTAATATTAGCAATTTAATGTATATATATTGAATAATTATGATTAACGAGTGTAAATGTTAAAACATATTAATATTATTATTGACTAAGTGTTAAATTTAATTATTTTTATTATAAAATAGGAAAAATTCATTTCCTTAAATTTTAGATTAAAGTTAAGGGTTTCCATTTCTCAATTTTTCTTTCAGTGAGATATGTTCTATATTCACCAAACTCTATTTTTGGTCTGATGTAAATATTTCACATGGGTTAAATTTAAGATTCATTTCATGAAAAATATTAGAATTTTCAAATCAAATTAAGGTTATTTATTTTATGGTTTTTTATTCCATGTTTACCAATGTTTTATTGGTATGTGATACCATCTCAATTGTTATCTGGATTTTTTATATTCCAATTTAAATTTAAACAAATCATATATCATATCTCTTTTAAACCCCATATATATTCTTATTATCTAGTTATTTTTATATATATTTAGTTTTCTTTTTATATATTCCTGCATTACTTTTCAAGAAAACTAAACGAATGTCTTTAACAAATGATTATGTTATTTCTACTTTTTTTTTATTCTTAATCATTTTCCTTACATATAAATTTTCCTCCAAATCAGTATGTGAATGTTATAATATGTTTATAATGAAGTGAATTTTTTTTTTAAAAAATTTTCATTTTTATATTTTCCTAAAAACATATCATTTTCTGGATGGTTTTATTTTCACATTATTTAGAATAGTGTGGATAAAATGTTCTTCTAACCAATATAGAATGAAAACATATTCCTACCATCATGTCATTCATTCATAATAAAAATTTTATTTATCATATTCCATTTTTTATGAAAATAGTCTTTCTAATTTTAATAAAATTCTTAGTTTTATATTTTTCAAAAATAGAAAATGTTTCAATAACGTTTTTTCAAAGAATAGTTATATTTATTTTATTAAATTAATTTTCAACTATATAATCATATATCATGTAATAATATGATGTTTTAGAGATAATATCATAAAACCCATTTCATTCCCAAGGGTTAATGAATATATTATTTAATAATTAATGTTTAGTGATATGATTTGACATGCAAAACATATAAATAAAGAAATACAGGAAGAGATGTGTATATTAAATCCTGCATGGAATGCGTTAATTTATTCCAATACCACAAATATGTTGGGAGTGAACTAGATGCAGTTATCTTGGTTCCCAAAATGAACATGAACATATTGATGCTTTTAATGTTCACAAGATTAAAATGAAGTCGATGTAAATTGATTTGCTCACAAGAGTGAGATTGATATCTATGTGGTCAAATATGTTCATAATATTTAATTTAAAATCAATGTAGTTTGATATGTTTACTATATTGAGGGTGACCTCGATGAGTTTATGTTTTTTCAAAACGTTATGATTTCCAAGGATTATGACAATTACCTATTTATATATTATTTTCTTATATTTTTATCCTTTTCTCCAATTTAGTATATCCTGATTCTAACAAATTATTCAATTGAAATGGTTTGATCATTTGATATTACATGTATTTCTACCTTGACTTATGGTAAAATCTCATTAATCTATGATATTTATAATAAAATTTATATATCTCATTCCCATGTTTCTCATATTCTTATGATCAATACATTAATGCAACATTGATATGTTTTGCTTTAATGGGTATTTTAGATAACCTCTTACATGGTTTTTAATTCCTCTTGGATATAGTGATGATTTTAACATTTAATTTTTCTATAAAGTTATATATTATTGTTTCATTATAGTGATATGATAAAAATATGAGAAATAATTTTATTATGTAAGTAATATTAGAATACACTAAACCAACCAAGCTATTTTATTATATGAATATGTAATTTATGTAATGATTAAATTAGGTAAATATATGTATGTTTTTATTGAGTCATATCATATGGAATTATATTATTTTCTAAATATTGATTTTTCAACACCAGTTTTGAAAGTACAAGTCTTTGGAGTCTCAGAATTAACATTACATTCTTGTCGTCACCCCTATTTATAAAGTATGTATTTGAATATAGAAATTCTATAATATAGAAAACCACATAATAAATATCAACAAATTAATAGGTAAGTGATATTTATTCCAACCCCAAAAATAAATATGAACAAGAATGTGTATCAACTAGTATGAAGGGATAATATTTGTAAAACCTAGAGAAGAGAATATATACGGGGGATCATGAAACATATTTAGAAAATATTATGTATTTAAATCATGAGAGATAGAATACTATGACCTAATACCACATGAATGTTCCCACATTATGAGATAACTTAAAAAAATTCTAATTTCATTAAATATTAACTATCATTAAGGGAATATGAATCGTGGGGAGGGTGTGACACAACTAATCCTTAAAGAATATTCATAAAAACACTCTTATAAGTGATAAAATATTCATTAAAAAACGAAATCATGGAATAAAAATGTAAGCATCATAATTCTGAATCATCTCATTCAATATTGGTTTAACATGTTTGAAAAGAGAATATAAACTACATAGGAAAATAACATTTAAATTATCCTATAATGTACTATATAGGAACAATAGAGGGTTCACTCAATATGATACACTCTGACATATTAACTTCTTATTTTAATTTTTTAATTTAATTAAAAAATATTTTAAAAACAATAACATTAATTATCATAACTTAAAATAAAATTTCATGAGAAATATTAAAATTCAACTACTGAAAAATATAAACAAAAAAATAAATTATGTTATGATACTAATAAAATTAATCTAAAAGTTATTTTACAACTTTTAAAATTTATTTCTATTCTAACTCATAGATTATACAAATGAAATTAGGATAATCATTAAATCCATAGTTATTTTGTTAACACGGGATATTATTATAGACCCCTAGTATAATGCTTGTCATTTTCGCATATATTATAAAGAAGGAAATGCCTCATGAATCTATGAATCCATGTCCAACCTGGCCAGTTTCCTATATTATCCCAATTACGAAATAATAATTGTTTCTACCATATTCCAATAACTATTTGTTGGAGATAAAATATATTTTGATAGAAATAATTGAAATAAATAAGGAAGAGTAAAATGATACTATTAGAAACCCAAACCTCACCCTCTCTATGAATTATTATATTTTAGAAAAGAAAGTAAATTGGTATGAATATTAGACCCTAGAGATATGAAAATTTCCCAATTGATTCACCCAAAGGGTTATTATTCCACATTGGTGGGTGTAAAAGAAAAGATATGAAGTAATATAGAGAGTAACAAAAAAAATTTATTAATGAAATGGGAAACATATTAAACTAAAATGGAAAAAAATTGAAAAACGTTATTTTCCCCAAATAATGAAAAAATAACTAAATTTATTAAATTTATAATCATGGGTACAATATAGAATTATACTATATCATTATTTCATGAAATATATAAACATAACATGGTCATTTCATTGATAATTTTATATACTAATACTTGTATAGGGGATAATTATGTATTATTTGATATGGAATGATATATTTAAGTAATATATTTTCTATGATTATACATCATATAACATTAGACAAGCCCAAAATGGGAATTATGAAAATAATTTATCATTATGTATTTTCAATAATTATTAAATGAAATTTAATTTGTCTGAATTTTTATTTTAGGTGACAGTTATTCTAGGAATTAATATATCAATATATTATATTTTTAAACTAGTTACTAATGAAGAGATAACAATATAAATATTCTATGATTGAATAAAACTTTTTCCACCCATCTTGTGATCTAAATTATTGATATATAAAAATAAATATGTAGTTTAATATCCAATATTGAATTAAAATTTATTATTTTATGATTCATTATAAGGATCCTTCATGCTATATAAGAGTGAAATCAGTTTATGTTTTTTTCGAAAATAAATTTTAAATTCTACATAATAATGAATTTTTTATATTTCATAATAAATTGAAACTTCATATGATTAACCAATGCACATTGATGACTAATTTAGAATAATTTAACATTATACATATGAGTAACCAAGGTAATGTTGAGATTAATTTAGATTATTAATATGAAATGGGAGATCATTGAATTATCACAAAAAGTGATGAACCAATAGTTGTTTATATAGATTTTGATTCTTGTGGAACACATAAAGCCTAAAATAATGCAAAAAATTATATAAAAACATAACCATATTGAGAAGAGATTAACTGAATTAAAAAATTGGTGGAATATGGAAGAATATGAAGATAATGGACAACTACGGCTTCTTAATCCCATGATCTCCCATGGCCTAGTAATGTAAAGAAATACATCATAGATTGTTGATATGTGTGAAATAATCTCATAAAGAACTCATGAAACATATAATGATAATTTAATCTTAAGGGAGATATATTATTCTTTAGAAGATGGACAAACTTGTGAGAGATAAAATTCTAGATGTTGAATCATGTATATAGAATATATAGTTGAACCTATTTTATATGTATTTCATTATATTATGTAATTATTTTTTTCTCTCTCCATTTATTTTTTTACTTCCATGTCTATAGAAGGATATCCCCATTTTGGATGATATAGGGAGGTCACCATTTTTGCAATGTTATTTGTTAATAATTTTCCTAATAGAATTTTTATGCTTATATATTACTCATTGAATTTATATAGAAGGATGATCATGGAAAATGATAGTTTCAAAACTATTTAAACTATATAATATTGTATAAAAAATGAAAAATTTGAATCATATATTTCATTACCATAAAATTTTAGTAGAATACCAGGTGATGGAGGTATTAATTGTCAATGAAATAAGTATAGTGAATTAGATTGGAATTATTTCCTCCCCCTTGACACATACCATGAGTGAGGATGCGACTATGTGAAATAAATTCAATTATGAATAGAAAATGAGTATTGAAAAATTTTATCCTGAATAAATGAGGCTGTTTATTATGAATGTATAATGATACACTAATTGAATAGGATAGTTGAGGGGGTTTCGGTGGTATAAGGATTAATTGGATGTAATGGTTAGATTAAATTCACATGACTACAATGAATAAATGATAATAGAGATCATTTAACAATAACCATTGAATCTATATAATAATAATTTTTAATTTCATTTCATTAGTACATATTTTCTTTTCATTACATAGCCACATAGACACCTAATATAACTTATTACTATAAAATATTAAAACTACAACATTATAAATTTAATATATAGCTCCAGACTATGAAATGGTCTTCTCCAACAAATTTTTAGTGTGGATTATAGTGATGATAGTAAGTTACATATTATTCCTTAGTCCATATTATTTATATTTTAATTCATTGAATAATTCATCGTAGACCCACCTATTTACATATATAATTTTATGGGTGGGAACACTTTCAGAATTTTATTATTAATTGTGAAAGGTATGGATACAAAACAAGGAATTAATGGTACTATGATCAGTAGATACAAAATTACAAAACAGATGAAATTCCTACTGGGTCAATAATATATGTAGATTTAGGCTATGATAACTTTATTTATATCAATGGAATCCCTGATTAGTTTCCTAAATCAATGGAATATTTTCCAACAATAATGGGAATTACCAAATGTTCTTGATAATACCATGTGTAATGATTTTTATGGCAACTGTAAATAAAAATAGAGGATTCCATGTGGTAATTATAAGAGGAATTCCCATTATTTGACTCCCTAAAAGAGGTAGTCCCAAAAAAGGACATAGGGGAATAATTTCATAATGAAATACATTGGGTGGATTTAAATTATTTGAACTCATTTATACCAACATTATTGAAAAATAATTGATCATGGATTCCCCATATGTTTATATTTTATATTCAATGTCATGGATGCTTTCCAAAAAAATAATGTTTAAGAAGAAGCCAATGAGGCTATAAAATAAGTTAATGAATGAATTAAAGATATTTTCTATCCAACCATTCATGTTTAACATAGATTTATTATTGAGAAGGCTTATAATGTTTTACCCACTACTAATAAGAGGATCCACATTAGTGTCTTGATAAGAAGATTCAAATGGTTTTAACATCATAAAATGTTGCATAGATATATGATCCATAACTACTATCATTTTATATTATTTTATCTTTTTTATTGACTAGGGGTATACAGTCTACTTTTACATCAAATGAACATCAACATATAGAAATATTTTTTTGGAATTAGTTGAAAAATAGTGTTTTTGCTCTAGTAACAAAATTCACATCCCCAATACGATTTTAGATGAACCACTTCAATTATCATAGAATAAAATGTTAAAATTGAACACCTATTTGGGGTTCACACAATAAATTTATCCTTATAAATTTAAATTCATTAAATGTTTTAATTTAAATATATTTTTTTACACTTTTTATATTTTCTATTTTTAAAAGAAGTAGTGAGACGAATATTTCCTCTATGACCACTGGAAATAACTAGGTTGTATTTTCTTACACCAATTGTGGTTCCCTAACTTATGTTTCTGGAATTTATACTTTATTAATGTGTGGTAATATCTATGTATTGTGGGGTAGGTGGTGTAACTGGTTCATTTATTCAGTGTTTATTTTTTTTACATTATTTTAGAGGAATTTGATTTAATATTATTGATATATAAACCACCCAAATATGTGAGAGTAAAAATAATGTTTTAATAATAACACGGAATTTGATATATTGTCTTGATATGATTATTGACACTACTTATAATATTTTTGTCATATAATTGAGCTAATAGAAGTAAACAGGATATTGTTTTTCATTCAATTAATTCTCAAGAAAATGTTTTCATTCAAATTTAGTATAGGAAACTATATATTATTGATATATTTTTCATTTTACAGAAATTATTGATACTCAGGACATAATGGAAATCAAAACATTCAATAATTAATTTTTAAATATATATCGGATAAATTCTATAAGTATGATTAAGAAAATTATAAATTATGAATCATCTATTATTTTTATTGAAGATAACATCTACATTCAATCCTCACAATACATATATATAATACAGACCCTATTAGATAATACAAAATTTCAACTAATTAGTTATGGATTACTCAACTTCAGATCATTTTATAAGAAAATTTAATCTTAGTATAAGAGAAGATATCTTATTTATATAAACTCCATGGAATAATTATATATTTTAATAAATATACGAGTGAATATTTAAAAATTTATATATTTTATTGTTACAAGTTAATATATCTTTGAGATTACTTTTAACCATATAATTACAGTGAGAGTGATTAGGATAAAATGAAATTAATAAAATAAATAATCATGAAAATATAACTAAAAGGATAATTCATTCATTTTCTCACGCAATATGATATTTAAATTGAAAAGTAATTTTTTAAAAAAAAGAGTAATGTGAGGAAGACATAAAAGGATATGAGGGTAGTGCATTCAAAACACCAGAAATATATAATTTTTTGGGCGTATAAATTATGAATACACATTTCATCAAATATTTTATCATGTAAATTACATAATTAAACCAAAACCCCATAACATACATTTACAAGTCCTTAACATTCATGATCATTAACATTAAATGTAGGTGACTTATAATTTGAAAAATCTTGTATTTCAATAAATGTACTCATGGAGTTATAATGATACTATAAATTTTGTTTTCTGATTAATAAGTGAAATTTGTAGTGAAGTTAGGTCCAATGTGAATAAGAGGATAAAATATCTTTTAAGGGAATGTTAGGCCAGAAGAATGAATTACAAGGGGTCAGATAAACAACAATAATGGAAAATTTTGTCAGTTCCCTCTTACGTGATCCTCTATTTTTCATAAAGTATTATTCATTACACTTAAATTCATTAAATATTTTCTAGTTATGAAATAAATTATGAGTTGGTTGAGTGAGTGAGGAAATTTTTTTCATAATTACATATAAGATAATTAATGTAAAAATATACCTTTATGAATTATTTAATATTAAATATAAATCATTTTATTTAATTCTTGAATTTTGGTAATTATATTAAAAAATGGCCTAAAATGGGAAATTTATGGATTTTTCAATCAATATGTGTTTTTCATGATGATATTTGTGAATTTATTTCAGGATTTTTGGTATGTTAAGCAGATATAATTGAACTTAACTCTTGTAATTTTACTAAGAAGGATCAGACAAAAAATTTAAAAGTAAATTATATATATATAACAATAAAAGACTATATAAAAATAACTTCATTACACATATGAATAATTGGAACATGTGTACGACTATTTAAGGCTCACATAGAATTAACTGAATTAATAAATAGCTTATATAAGTGTTTTGACTATGAATAAGGAATGTATAATGTAACAACCATTAATGAAGGTAACGATCTTGGTGGTACTCATGTAAAACATGTTTTCCAAAAAAAGTATTTATATCCAAATAACTAAACAAAGAAGAGATTTAATGAATTAGTCTCATTAATGAATATGAAAAACTAAATATAAGGTGTTTGAGTATATCCACTGATATCATAATTTAATTTATGATTATTTAATGTAAAAAATATAGAAATAAAATAATATTCACCAAAAATCATTCCATTAATATGTCATTCAACAGAGATTGATCATTTTCTTCCTGAGGGTGATGCCATTTTTTATTGGAAGAAGCCATGGGATAATTTGTTTTAAGTAGCATCCATGTTAGAGATAATGTAATCAACAATTTATTTTAATGTTTTCAAATATTTAAATAAGAATATAATTATCCCACGCACAGTTTTCTCTCTTTCATTTGAATAAATATATAAGAATGTATAACTAATTTGAGGTAGATCACCATTGTTGTTATATAAATTATTATTAATATTATATCTATTTTCTTATTCTTATCTCATTATCTGAGGATTCATTGTGTTGGAAGACGAGTTTATGTTATTTTTTAATACCGTTTGGTTTATTTTTTCCTCTATAAAAATTGGAACATTCATTCAACCCCTTACTTGGTTAACCCATTTATCTAATAGGAAAGATAGTGGGGGTTTGAAAGGACTATGAATGACACCACATGAATTTTTATGTTCATTGTTTTCCCCAATTCATCATGAATAACTCAAGAGAGAATGTGGTTAAATTAATTAATGCACTTATACAGTCCTCATTAATTTTGACTAGTTTACTCAATACTAAATTAATTATTTTAAAGTAAAAATCTATAAACGGCTATATTTTAAAAACTGTTGGATTACATTTATTTGAACACGGTTATGGATTGAAAATTATGATTGGACAAGTAATATAATATATTTCCTATAATAATCATTTGAATGTATAGTATATGTGTTTTGATTATATTTTCATTCAATATACATTCCCTAATATCCTATTTTTTCATGAATGAAAAATAGTAATGATGATTATGATTGAGTTGTTTTCCAATTCTGAAGAAATAACACTATGTTCAACCCTATTAAGTATTATTATGTTATAAAATTAAATGTTTACGGTCTTTGAAAATACCCAAAAAACGTTTTGGAATCTCTGGCAATGTATCTACCAAGTTTCCTTAAGTTCCTTTGTCTATTTTCAGTTATACATTGATTTTTTATTTACTAATTTCAAAAAATCCTAAAAAAGGAAAAATTATATGGGTGGAAAAACCACGAAATAAATTTTCAGTTACTATAAATGATATGAACACTAGACTTCACACAATTGTCACCAAGAAAAATTTAACAATGTTTACCATGAAGAAAAATCTCCAAAAATCTCCACAATTAATATAAATATAATCACAGTGATCCTAAATATAAATAAATAAATTTAAGAAAAAAATCTCACAATAATAGTTATATATACCAAATAAAAATTTAATAAATAATAACAACAAATTAAATGTAATTTTTATTTTTTTTATGATTACAATTAATATAAAACCTAGTACATCTTGAATAAATTAGAAGTGAACTTATCATTTCAGGAAACGCCAAAGAAGTAGTTATAAGTGAAATTCCCATGTATGAAGATATTTATATGTAAACAAATGATGGGTGTTTCGATTCAAAAAAATAATTTTTCTAGTGATTTTTAAAATATAATTTATTATGGGTTCCAATTATGATTTTTTATTTTGAATTTTAGATCCTGGATCCTTATTGAATTAAGAAATTCTATTATTATTGAAACACCATGATTATGTAATAGTGTAACAATTCTCCAATGGGTAATAGGGTAAATCCATAGTGATATTAATATCATTACATGTAAAATCAAGAATGATAATTATGTGAAAATTTATAAGAAATTTTTAGGTAAAAATATTTTTGAGATAAATGGGTTTGTAGTGTGATGTTCACATATATATGTGGAAAATATAATGATTTACACATCAAATATGAATATTTTATACTTTGGGGAATAATATAAAAATAAAACTAACCCTATACTCTCCCTCAATGATTAAAATATTGTGAAAAACAATTATTATTTACCTTGATAGTTCTCTCATGACACCTCTGAAAAAATTATATGAAAAAAGTAAGGTTTGAATAGAAAAATATCATGCCATAATTTGAATAATGATGTTACTAATCTCTTTGATAAGAATGAATTATTCCCTATAATCCTTTAAATATGTCTCATTGTAATAGTTTATATGGTAGCACAATGTTGTTATTTGTAAATTTTAAAATTATTTTTATCTGAGAGATAATAATCTACCTATATTGATTGTTATAAGTTCATATCTCATATTATACTCATTATCATACTTCTATAGTAGTATATTTTTCTCATATTCCATTTATTTAATACTTAAATACATACCCATTACTTTATAAATATATTTTTCCCACATAACAGTACTAGAAATGTAGTATGTTTAATGGAAAAATTAAAGTCACAAATAAAACAATTTTCAAGAAAATGATTTTTTTTAAATACAAATTTTAATTCATTGTTCCACCATATGAAAATAGAAATAAAATTTATAAATCAATATAGTGAAATATATATAAGGTAACCCATATTAAATATCATTTTGTTCTCATTGTAATCAACCAATTATCATTACATTATCATACATTGTAAAAGTATTATCTAGATTCTATTCCTTCACATATTTGAAAACTATTCCCTCTCAATTATGGGATAAATCCTCTCACATATTTTCAATCATCATATATATACAAAAATCCAAAATTATTGTATTACATCCAAGTTAATGGATTTGTAAATGTGGAAGTAATGTTCTACGATCATTTCCATGTATACTCCATCTAGACAAATTATGGGGTTTATCATCCATTATCATTATATATATATATATATATATATATTTCTTTATCCATGGTTTTGTAACATGTAGAATTAAATTTATCCGTTTCCAAAAATTGGTTTAAAAATTTAGATAGACTATGATATTGGTTCCCCACACCTCATGCTAGTTATCCACGTGTCATGGTGATATTGTTCACAGTTCTCTATCTTCTTATAGATTCTTCGATGAATTACCCGTACATGTTTTATTGACAATTATATGAATAGATTATCAAGGTTGATATGAATATTAATTTTAGTTATTATTTGATTGAAATACCACAATTCTATATTTATAACAATAAGGATTGTTTGTTTGAGTTTGAGGCTACATTCAAACTTGTGATATAATTAATGAACCAAGATAAAAAATTAGATTATATGATTTTGGTGGAGACCCATGAGAATATGATGGTTATATTAATGAAATGTGAAGGACATGATACTTTGTATGGTCTTGATACTATATTATGAAAAACTCTGGATATTCTACAACATGATAAACATTTTTGGGGTGGCTCAAGATTAATCATTCATGAGAATGATTCAGGAAAGATTAATACATTGAATCCTTTGGATATGTAACTTAATATATACATGACCCCATTTATATTATATCTATTCTAAACTCATATTTAAATCACAAAAAAATATCTTCTCCTTTTATTTTCTCACCGGCAGTGCATGATAATGATGAGTTATTGAAGCATGATCTCCACCAATTCATTATGTATGACATTTTAGTAATGCTTTAATTATATATATGATTTATTTATCTATAGTAATTCGTAAATAAAAATTATATAACCATACATTAATTACATTTATAACCACAATCAAAATTCCATCACATTAGAGTGGCCCAGTTTTATTTAATATAAAAAAATATAACTTCTCATATTTTAATTTGATGCATCCAATGAGATTGGTGTCGTGCCTAAATTTATAATATTTGCAAAAATAAAATTTACTAACAAGTCATTTAATAATTAAAATAATAATTGTAAATTTTCTAAGACATATAAATTATTATACATAATTAATATAATTACTGTCAGACTAATTATAGAATATATATAACAAGTTTTCAAATGAAAAAAAGTGATGTAAAAATTGTTTACCAAAAAATAATAAATATCAAGAAATTTTTAATTTCATATAAATGTAAAATTTATTTCCTTATATAATTACATTTTATAATAAAATACAGTACATGAACATTTCATTTAAATTAAATAATATTATAATATAAAGTCGAATTAAAAATCTATTTAATAATGCATTTGAAATATATAGTTATATATTATATTAAATAAAGAATAATAAATCTAAAATATTATTAACAATTTAAATAAAATAGGAAAAAATCACAATAAATCTCTAGCACAATCTGAATAGTAGAATTCATTGAGTGTGAAATGAATATTCTAATAGAGTTAGTTCCCTAGAATAAAAATGTTTTCTAATTGTTCGATAGTTTTTTTCTCATTGAATATGATTTATTATCATATAAATATTGTTCTAAAACATAATATTTTTATGTGTTGATTCCTTAGAATATATGTCACATTTAAAATATATAAATGTTTCTGGATGTGATGATAACATATATGTAACATGACAATATTGTATAACCCTTCCCTATGGTGGGATGATATTTTCTAATAGAACATAGAAAATATGTTGTATTAGGTATATAAGGTTTACAAGACATCAATACACCTTCTTAATTTTCTGACCCCTCGTAATATGCAACATATGATGTTATGAGAAAAACCAATTAATATTAAATAAATATTTCTATGTTTCAATATATCTTATAATATAATAATTTTTGATTTTATCATTAGGCATTATAACCGTCATTAATTGATATCATAACTCATGTACATTAATGTATTATTGAAAACATTTATGAAATATATTCTTGGTGATGTATGATGCATTTCATGTGTCATAAGTGATATTTAATTAATGGATAATTCAAATAAGTTCTTATCCTTTCATCCCCTTCTTGAATGTTGATATCTCAAGAACTTCTATGGGATTAGAACAACCTACATTTATCTAGGTCTATGGAATTCAATTGGTGTGTTAATTTTTAAAAAGTAAAAGAAATATACATTAATAATATCGGCTGATGGAACCAATGTGCAGACTTCATTATTATAGATATCATGTTAAAGGGATTATATTTCTTGGTAAATGTTCGTATGAGGTTAGAACTTATTGCCACATTAAATTATTTCTCTATAGACTCCATGTCTTGATTCTATAAACTAAACATCTAATTTGGTGGATATTCCTAATTTCACTGAGAATATGGCCTAGAAAAGAACATACTATGTGTATCCAAAATCATAGTTAGATTCTAGTATTTAATTTATCAATATAGAATAAACAATATTTATTCAGGTTTGGTTGATTGCCAATATTTAATCTTGATATTTTTGAAATAAAAAGGAGAGTTAATTTATAATTATTAGTAAATATTTTTATTTTTGGAAAATATAATATTTGTTATATTTATTAGTGAAAAATAATGTAAAACATGTTAATTAAACGTTCATTATTCTAGGATATGGGAAATATCTATAGATAAATGTGAACTGAGTTTAATAGTGTGACTTAAAATCGTATAAATGATAATTTTTTATATTCAATAAGTGTTTCACATCTGAAGAGTTTAATAACATTATTTAGAGCATTATTAATTGTTATAGGAACAAATAATATTTTTGGGATGTGGAGAAGGGTTTAGTGGGAGATTTTATAACCATAAAATTTCCATAAATTTTTCAAAATTATATCACTTTATTAAATCACTGTTTTTGTGAAAAAGTGATAGAGGGAGACGGTCCAAATCCCTATAGATAGAGCATGAGTACTAGAGTTCTACCCTTCAATCCTTTATCATTTCAGTGATAGATTATTTATAGATTCCTTTCTCTCAAGAATAATTATAATGTGATCATCCATGAATAATGGAAACCATCTGAATCATCCATGCCAATTCTCAAAAATTCTACTTCATCATTTTAAGACTATGGTGCACATGTGGATGAAAACCTGAGGTATTTTTCAACTTTATACTCATGTGAAATGATTCTATCAAATGATCATGTTAATAACATCGTAAACTAGAAGGGGAATTACCAACTAAGTAAAATCTATATCTACTATAAAATTATTTATATATTACGTGTAAATATCCTTCACATTTGGTTTCAGTGTTTTAATCTTGTGAAGTAATATAATATTTTCATTTTGAAAGACATTTGGTTCATGTAAAGAATTTATTACACATTATTTATGAAAGAAGATATTAAATTTTCATTATTTAAAAGGATGTTTCCTCTATGAATTTATTCTAAATGTTTTATCATATGGGTCACATGTTTCAATTATAATTAGTTTTTATTCATTGATTGATTGGATGTGTTTTTTTATTTTACTAACAATGTAAGTTTATATAGTTGATATAATCATATATTAAATTTATTATTTATTGATAAAAAATCAATGAATAATTATGTTTTAAAAATGATGAATTATTCTCACCCAACCATTTTGAGGTTCCCGAAGATCGACATGGATTTAAAAAGAATACCCGACATGTAAATTTAGCATTCACAATATGTATTTATCATTTTTACATTTGTATCAATATATATTTTGATAAATTTGACAATTTTAGATCTAAGATCATAATAGAAAAGATATATGTGTAGATATAGATAGTTTGTCCCACAAAATGAATAACAATACTATTTGTAAACATTATAAATGATATGTAGTCCCCATTATTTAATGTTTGAGTACATGGGGATTCACAAATATTCCTGGTATTAGATGAAAATCACGGGGAATGACATGTTTTGATAAAATATGTCACACACCATTTATATTAGACAACACAACTTATACCTCAATGTTGTCCATGATAGGGAGAATGTCTATACATAAGGGATATGATGTAGAAACATGAATAAGACAAGCACACACATTTTATATTTCTACACACCATGAAGTCTACGATCAATATGTTTATAAAATTTTTGTAGAAAATCAATTAAATGTATAATAAAAACCTATTTGTTATGTGTTCTTGATAAATTTTATTTTTTTGTATATACAGTGTACCAGGTTAAAAAATTATTTGTAAAAAATAATTATAGTGTTAAATTTTTTTATAATGACATAATGTTTCAACCTAGAATAGTTGCATTCTAAATTAATATTAACATATGTTATTTTTTAAAAAAATTATGTATTATGTTTAGTTAGATATATTTTTATGGAGTGAACATAAATTTAATTAATTGGACTAATTCATATGGAATTATCTCTATTAATGAATAAATTGATGTAATTTAAAACTAGATTAAAAATGAATTATTTATTCATTGTTTATGGATGATCGTGAAATTAGTCCACCCCTTGTGTGTGATTGGTTTTTAAATTTATTATGGTTGAATTATTATTGATATCCTGTGAGTTTTCACATACTTCTTATTATGTAAAGAACTCTATGATCATGGTTTCATTTATGTAATCCCAATTATATAATAACTTTCATCCCCAAACTAATTTGGGAGTAAATTTTTATGTAATGATGGAGCTCCCATGTAAGAGAAGGTATTCCGAGTCAATGAACAAAGGAGAAACAAGTTGTGGTAATAAATTTAAGCAACAATGGAAAAAATAAAAAGAAATAAAGTTATGGTTCATGTTTTTTCCCTTAGAATCTATTGTATGTTTATCATGCTATATAAAAATGAACCATTTTTGAATCTCATGATCATGCCACTCTTACTTAATTTATGTTTGTTTCAGTGTTAAATTTTTTTTAGTTTTACATAATCTCTTAATAAATCCATTATTGAATAATATATAATCAAATTATATTATAAGGTTTTATCATATTAGGATAATTACATAAGAAAAATCTCCTTAATAATATGAAGTAATTTAAAGGGATAAAATCAAATTTACATATAAGTGATAATATTATAAATATAAATATTTTATTGGCTTATCGTTCCAAAATGTATGTTATAATCAACCCAATTTTTCAATTTACTTGATCAGACCAATTTGGGATGCTTTCAATTGATGTGGAAATTTTATCTTGTTTTTTGTGACTACTTAACATAGTTTACATTATGGGTTGACTACCCAAGAATGATATAGTTTCACAAAGAGGAAATCATTGCTGAAATAATAAAATAGGATTCCAAAATTTTGGACTCCATGAATATATCAATGAAAAATGATTTAATTTAGTTGAGAAGTTGCCCCCACAAAAAAAATTTCAAATAGATTATTATGGCCATGTATGGGTTATGAATAGGTAATATAGATCATTTACAATACAATATATAAGTGAAAAGAAATTTTAAAACTAATGGTGTTGGAAAGTGGGATTCAAAAAATTGGATGAGATTAATAAGAATACATTTATGATTAAATAAATAAATATTTTTTAATCAGAATTGGTTTTAATTATCTTCTCTTAATTTGTAAAAATTTAAAAAACAATAAATTGGAAAATATAAATTGGATCCATCATAGAAAAGTACTACCATATCACTAGAATTAATTTTCATGAATAGTGGAGGAACTTTTGGTTTATACTACACCACAAATGGGAATCATATGTCTGGAAAACCACATATCCTATGTATCATTCCACATAGGCTATTGAGGAATAAGTATCTCTCTACATAAAGAATGTGGTGAACCTAACGAATGTTGAATGTTTTTAATCCCCAATGTCCAATGTGATTATAATGATATATGATGTTATGGATGCATATATCATAGTTTCTGACTTAGGTATCTCTATGAAGAGGAGGTGAGATCATAAATATATGGGACCTCCAATACACTTTTCAAATGCATGTCTAGAGAGTCATTGCATGTTGGGACACATGTTTTCAAGATGATTGGGTACATTGAGTGCAATGACATATTGGGATTAAACATCCCAATATATTTTTCAAACATATCTCTTTCGATCCACAATACTAAAAACCATCTATTGTTTTATTTGGAATTATAAAATGATAAATAGTGTGAAGGAAATAATAAAACATTGTACTATTATCTATATAGATTATAAAGACATTCTTCATGAAATAACCCTATCTCATATTGAATAAGAATAATATGAAGAAGGTTATATTATTGGTGAAACATTACAACTCTAAGACTTTAGAGAACTTATCCTCTAAGAAGAATAAGATATATTATTATGGAAAGTAAAAGGAAGAAATATGTTTTCATGTGGCAAGTAGATCCAATGAAAATTATGTTTATTTATCCAATGAAGAAAGGGGGAGATTTAGGTGAATTATTGATTAAGAATAATATTTTCATATCAACAAGTAGGTTATTTGATAATAATTGAGGGGATAAAATTTATGTCTGTATATATGTTCTTAGTGGATTTTTAAAGATTACTAGAGATAATGTGTATCTATGGGCTCTAAATGGACCAAGACTAGCTTCTATATCCATTGGATATGACTATCTCATAGTGCCGATAAGACTAATTTTGTTTCTAATGAACTGATATCATGTTCTTATTGTTTCCATGAGAATTATTTCTATTCTCTATTTATATATGGATGTATTTGTTTTCACCTTAGTAAATTAATGTTTATACATTTATAATGAAAGAATATATTTTTGGAATGAAACACATTAATAAAGTTAATTTATGTATTAAAATATGAAATCAAATAATATATATAGATAAGGAATGAAATATATGTCACTTATAAAACCCAAAATAATTTAGTCACAATATTTGTTATGTAAATGAGAATATGTTAGAAAATTAATATCTTGATGGTTACTTATACTATATTGAGATTAAAATTCATTATAGATGTCATAAATGATAATATATAAATATGTCCAAACCACAATTAAGTTGTAATAGTGAATGGGATATTGGGAATCTAGATTTTGTACATACTGATGTGGGCATTCCATTTAATAGAGAATATAGTGGTCCATGTTCACAATTTATCACTTTTATTGATAGAAATAGTTGGTTCTATTATGACTATTTGATGAGGTATAAGTATGAATCCTTTGAGAAATTTATGGAGTTCAAAAATGTGTTTGAGAAAAAAAAATGATAATAAGGTTATGAAATATTCCACTGATTGAGGTGTTAAATATCTTAACCACAACTTTAGCTACATTATATGGGACTATGTGATTTTATCTCAACTCATTGTATATTATACACTAGATTTGAGTTGTCTCGGTGAATGATGGAACATTACCTTTTTGAAATTTTTATCATAAATTATGAGCCATGAAGTCCTTCCAATATATTTTTGTGGATATGTACTATAGGAAGTGTTATTATTACTAAACAGATTACCCACTAAAGAAGGAGATTATATTCCCTTCATCTTATAGAGTGGAAAGAATCCAATTTTCCACCACTTGATGTATTTTTTTGTGAGGTGTTTTTGAAGGTTAGATCAGATATAATATTACACCCTAATGAATTTAGTGTACCACTGTTGGATATCTACTAGAATGAAAGGCATACTACTTATACATCCTTTTAGATGAGAATGTAAATGATGTAAGGAATGATGGTTCTCTTGATAGGGAGCACATCATCATGTAAGACATTTGGAGTAATATTGACTTTGATGATGTTGAATACACATATTAGGTATAAGAAACAATTACATATGACCCCATGGAATTTTTTTTTTCTGGAAACAAAACTACCATGTAGGTGAATTAGAGAGGATAGGGAACAAGTGTGATATGTTTTTCTAGTTAGTAATCATTTTGACTCTTAATTAGTTCACAATGATGATAATTCAACATATAAAAGGAATTAGAAAATTAGAATATACATGGTGGTAAGATGACATGAATTATGAAATGGATTCCACATATTAGAACCATGATTTGGTTCCAATTGATCCACTAGTGGATGTAATCCCTTTCAATTGTAAATGGGTATTCAATAGAAATTTGGACACTAAAGGTAATATAAATAACTAAAATGAATTGGTATTAAATAAATTATTTAATTATTTTAAATTCATTGAAAATGATTATATTTTCCATAAGGTTTTAATGTTTAAATGAATCGTTTGTTTGACTTCTATAATGACATTCCATGAATATGAGATTTGGAAAATTGATGTCGAAATGAGTTTCCATATATGGAACATAAAATATGATTTTCATATGACACAAATAGATTGGTTAGTGACTCTAATAAAATAAAAAATTGTATAAATGTTACAAAGATAGATTTATTTATTAAAAAACATCTAAGTAAAAAAACATTTAATTTGATGAATCCATAAAATTATATTGTTTCATTAAGAAGGAATGTAAGCCACGTGCTTACAAGTGGTTTAGTGGGAGAATAATTTTTATCTTATTAGTATATGTTAATTACAAATTACTTATTGAAAATAACATAAATAAATCATCGAAAAGGTTAATGATTAGAAAAAATATTGATTTTCAATGAATGGAATATGTGAAGTGGCCAACATTCATTAGATCAAGATAAATCATGATTGATTTAAAAGGATTCACATATAATAAAAAGATAGATATATTTACATGATACTGATGAGGTTCAGTATTTAATGATCAAAGATATTATTTGTTCTTGTGTCACATGGAATGCATAATTCCATGAAAAATTTTCCTTAGATACAAGAGAAAAGTCATATAATCAGTTAGATATCATTTGATTCTACAATATGATATATCATGTATTCCCTGTTATGTTGAGGTTTTTTGTTTCCAATGCTCTTAAAATGATGATAATACGTGAATGAAACCCAAATAAACATCACTATATTACTCATAATGATATCCTTAATTATAGGTGTAATACTAAGGATATGTTTTTGGTGTATGGAAGAGACGAAGAACTAGACTATATGGGTTATACAGTTTTTTGATCCAAATCAAAATGATATAAATTAATGGTTTTAATAAGAATTTTTTCTCAAAATATGATCTTGGAGTTGTAAGAGTTCAATGAATCTAATTTTCTCAGATTATAATATAGATTCAGGGTATATTGAGGCATCCAATGTAGTCATTAATGTAGATTAGATTCACAATTTTTTCAAAGAGAAATATTTGGAACCAGACAATAATGATCATTCGATGGTTTAATAGGGTAACACTACAGTTGTTATTGTAAAAAGAGAGATAAGGTTCTACTTGAGGAAACAAAACATAATTTTTACATTTCATCTATTGTGGGGTTTTTCTCAACAAGGTGAGGTTGTAGTGAGAAGAGTATCTCTACATGAAAACCATGATAACAATTTAGTGATGGCATTTTCATAGCAGAAACATGGGTATCATGTATGAAATATTGGAATCAAATATGATTTCAGTTGTCTCCAGTGGAAGTGTGACTCTATTGGAGTTGGATTATTATAATGTACCATTTGAGATCCCAGTGACATGTTTCATTTCTTATTAATGATGTTTTATTATCAAATTATGATTATTTTTTCACATAATATTTTCATGTGATACTGTCCATAATATATTTCAAAACGAATGTTCCTAGATTCTCCATTCTATTAGTATAACCTATAGGTTTCATGAAATTAGTCTTGTACAATTTTGGATGTCTGGATGATATTTTCAAATGGTACATAGACAATATATTCTATCATGGATATAGGTTCAATTACATTGCGACAACACCTCATAGTGTAAACCATTGATGATCTCCCTACTAAATGGCCAGGATAACAAACCCATTAAAATGAAATCCACATATCCATGTTTTTATAAAATTTATTATCCACAAGATTTCGTATTGACCCTTACACATTAACATCCCCATTAATGGATATCATGACTCTTATACTATGATATTTTGTTGAAAATTGTTATTTCATATGTTCATGGAATCATCGGGTGTGATAGTGCTTCACTAGTTATATTTCCATAATTTATAATGCAAGAATGGTTTTATCTCTTATATCCTTAGATGAGATATGAAAAAATTACATTTCAAAGGAAAATATTATGTTTGATAGCATATTTTACATGCAATAACAAGCTTATATTGACAATGAAATAATATTATTTTAAATACATATTTTATAACATAGGCATTAAATTATTTTGTATCAATAGTACCAACTAATATATGAAATTTTTTTATGTCAGACTTATTATTAAAAATATTAATTTTTTTAGTAAATAGTCAATAATTGTTTTATTATTGAGGTTTTATTCAACCAAAAGATGATATCATCACAAAAAAATTTATTTATATTTAGAAGTAAATATTAAAATTAGTTTATAGAGTTTTTTTGAAAATTTATTTGATAACATAATTAGTAAATTTTATATTTTAATATCTAAATTAACATATGATTGAATTTATCGTTCATTTAGAAAATATTTATTTTTTCAGAGAATACTAAAATATGCCGATTTTGTTTTGTGAAACATTCACTTTTATACAACTAATTATGTAATTTAAAAATATTAGTATTTTTTTATTATTATTTAATGTAATATAAGTTCTATTTATTTATATTTTATTTAATTACTTAAATTTGAATCAACATTATATTATATTTTAGTATAATATTATTTTTAATTTCAAAAACTATGTATTCTGAAATATATTTTGAAGTTATTAATGTTTCTCTATTTTAAATAATTAAAATAACATCTAATGGAAAACATATAAGTAAAAAATTTATTATATATATATATATATAAATATCAAAAAAATCATATAATAATATTTATTATTCATAGATTAAATATTAGATCATATTTTTCTCGAAAAACAAACATCTTGAAAAGCCTTATTTTACACATCAATTGGTTTTATATTAAATAAAATTTTTACAATTCCATAAATTGGATATGGAAAAATGGAATCTATATTTGGAATTATACTAGTTTTGTTTATATAATATGTTAAAAATATTTTTTTTCTTAATTAATAGTGAAATAAATTAAAAATATTAAATAAGTTTTATTGGAAGATGAGTTTAACAGGGGTTAAAATAAAAATATTTTAAATAAAATAAACTTAAAACACGTATAAAAAATATTTTATGGTAATATTTCAACCTTATAATGACCAAATATCAATAAATATCCATTTTGGAGACTTTTTTAATATGAGACATTTGGTTTCTCATTTTCATTATCAAAACATATATTTGTTACACAAACCTCACATTTAAAAGGACACACCTCCTCTCTCCTCTTCACACAATTAAATATATTTTAAATAGAATAATACCTACTAAAATTAAATAAATCTAAGATTTACAATCATATTCATGACATTATTTTTTTTATATTTAATACATTTCAAAAATATACACCAAAAGACCATATTAGTTTAGTGCATCTGGAAAATTAGAGACATAATCAATAGTACATTAGTGAGACATGTAATCTCCCACTATGTTCTACATGACTTGAACCATTTTACAACACATCATCAATAGAATATATCTTAATAAAATGGGTAAAGAAAACATAATAAATACCGAGCTCAAATGCTTAGCAAGGGTATTAAAGGGACATATGGAAGCATAATCATTAGCATATGAGTATCCAAACATGATCCCATCATTATAATATCATAAACTATATATAAAATATTATAATCATGAGTCATATAATAAGGATTGAAAGTTAATAAGACATGAATCAAATGTGAATCAATATACAAAACCATAAACACATAAAACTATAATTAAAAAAGGATTTTGGAAAATACCTAAACATATAATATGATTTCTATATTAGTCATTGATTATTTACATGGCTATATTAGTTGAATGGGATCACTCTCAAAATCATCTCTGTAGTCAAGGTTCACACCGAAGAACATCATAGCGGAAAATTTCAAACACTGAATCATAATGAATTCATATTCAAACCATTTATATATCATGTGATATAAATATTTATCCAATTATTTGGAGGCAAATATAGGTCCCAAACAAGACATAATTAAATAGTACATATATGTGACACATGTTCATAAGAAATCGTCTTATAATAACCCATGATATTAAATGGTTATCTTAAAAGTTTCATTATTTAAAAACATAATAACGAGAGGTAGGTTTCATAATTTTGTCTTCAAATTGTAACACATGCGATGAATTAGTTTTCAAAGGCTTCTTATAAAGACACAACATGTGGAAGACCAATTGGTGTCATAAATATCTTACAATAAAACCATAATCCATTCACAAAATATTATGAATACAATTATAGGATAATATTCCTAGTAATTCATAAGTTAAACCAAATTATTTCATCCTATATACAAAATAAATTTGAAAGATCTTTGAAAAAACATATATTTAAGAAGTAATACTTTTGGTATGAAAAATTATATTTAAAATTAAATACAGTTTGAAAATACACTTCTTGGAAAATAACTCTTAAAATGTAAAAAGGTATCTTGAAACCATTTTGACTTTAATTTTATATAAAAATATTCATTAAAAAATATAGTTGAATTTCAAACACATTGAAAGGACTTGGTAGTGGATAATTTTCTCAACGCCTTAAATTTTAAACCAACTATTCCATTCATATTTTAGGTAAAATTCAAAAGATCCCTGATCAAATGAAAAATGGAAGATTAATTTTTTAAAAAATATTAATAGGTAAATCATAGGATTTTTTTAAAAAAAATCAAGGTGGAAAAATTTTAATAACATTTTTACAAAACATTTTTTGGGGGGAAAACAGATATCGGACCTAAGATAAATAAAATAGATTTTATTGAAATCATATTCATAATTATATAAAGTAACACATAGAGGTAAAATGGTACAACTATATGAACATATATTGAATATAAAAATAAATAGAGAGTTTATGTGAGTTCATGAGATATGAATCATAATATTTCATCAGTGTAAGCATAATTTTAAACACTCTCGACAAAAGATTTGATCATAGAAATAAAATATTACTTCAACGGTGAAATTGAATCGTAATCCTCATCAGATAATTATAGCACTTGATGATTAAAATATAATGAAAATAATCATATAAATTGTATGACATGTCAATAATGCATTATATATCCATTGTAAAAGAATATTGGTTAATAAAAAAACATGTCTCTCATAGAAAAAAATTGAGACAACACTTCCCTTACCAATTTAATAAGATTTTAATAGCAAACCCCATGAATTATAGATCAAATAATATATATTTAAATACAATAAATTTTTCTTAGGATAATCAAAATTTAACTTAATTTTATGTATATACACCACATAAAAAAGGTGTTAAATATAGAATCTCTCTCGCAAAAGTTTAAAGTCAGACGTATAACCCATTCCTTAAATAATGACTCTTGTCGCACTCAATAAAAAATCATGAATAATAAATACATTTGTCCTTATAAATATATAAAAGAACCATATTAATATATATTATACTTTTTTTTGAATTTATTATGAACATTGTTTACCCTTTTATTTATAATGTCATGTTAATATTATGTTTCAGGTAATAACCGCTTAGTTTTTCATATATGTTTTGATTTTTTATATTTTGGTTCAACTTAATTTAATAATGATTTCATAATATATATGATTATAAACACGATATTAATATAATATATATACTTTATTTTTTTTATTTATTTTTAATAATCTATAAATCATATATTTCGGAAATGAAATACCCCATTCATGGAGATGGTAGGCCATACGTACGCATGAACAATATTTTCACTTGAATTTTATCTTAAAATATTGAATCATATATGATATATTATACATAATGAATAATTATCTGACATTTATGTGACATATGATTATTAATACCTTCCTTAATTAATTCCATGTAAATCTTGAATGCATCAAATCTAATCGCGAGGTTGTAGTTCCATATTCACCTGAAAATATTATCATATTACCAAAAAAGGAAATAATGATCTAATGTGTGATATAAAAATTCAGGAATCATATTAAAATAAATAAAATATTAAATATTAATCAATCATTATTCCCAACCCTAGAAGGTGGTAATTGAATAACGAACAATAGTAGTTCTACAAGCAGTAGTCTTTTGTACACACGAATGATGATTGCATATCACATTTGACGGAAGTGTGTGAAAGTGTTAGTTCTACCCATATAAATAAAAAATATTAGTATACTAATGATACATATGTTCTTATATAGAATTATTTACCAATAATTTATGGGTGTATAGAAGGAAATAATAAAAAAATGCACATTGATGAACATTTCCTCATTTTCTGGTATCTTTTTTGGGTTTTAACCAAAGGATATCATTGGTCCGATTTTTTTCCAAAATTTAGGCTTCTAGGTTGATATTAAGGAATTTAATAAGAAATATTTATAGGGTTTGGGTGAGACAGATGTCTTTATAGGTGTGAATATGTGAAGGGTGTTAGTGCACTTTTTTAGTGGAGGTGAAGTGACTTTCTTGTAAATACCAAAAAGGCAAACACAGTTGGAAGGTATCCCTTATATCATTTTACATTAAAAATGAATCATTTTCATAAATTTTTAGGGTAAAATATTGTAATATGTTCTCAAAATGATTTTTTGTAATGTTTTGGGTCATTTTTATGTATTAGGTTTTTAACCAATATGTGATTTTGTTTTTAACATAATCACTTTCATTAATGTAATTTATTTCAGTAATAAATTTTTTCACAAATTAAGTATAAATTATAAGAAATTATAAATTATTATTATTGGAAAAATTTAATAACTTTTTCCAACTTATAATTCCAAGAGGAGAATAAGATAATTTAGAAAAATTTAATAACTTTTCCCTAGTTATATTCTATACGAGTTTACTACATGTAAAGAGGTAATTATATACTTCCCTAGGATAGATACATTGAATAAATCATGAAATTGGGATAGGTTTTGTGGAAGAAATAACTAATAGGTTATCATCTAGATATGATCAATAATTTTAATGGGGAAAATATATCAAAATAATAGTTTTTATTTCTTCTAGAATTTCATAACCATCTTTCATAATGAAATTAGAAGAAATACTATGCCACCAAATTCTAATTCTAAAACACATTGATGGTTATCAACAAAATATTTTTCACGACTAAGAGTTCACATGGTATATTTCTAAATGGGCTATCCCTTCTCTTCCATTTCATCAGTGATCTCTGGTTCCAGTATAGATTCCTTTCCAACTACATTACTTCATGTTTTATATCAACATTTTCTCCCTTAGAGGTATCCATAAGGAGCCATCTAAATTATTGGGTGAAAAACAATATTTAAAAAATCAAGAGGAAGGTTTTGATCCCAAACACATTTGAAATCCTTATATTAATATATCAACATATCTAATAGGGTATGAATTATTCTTTCTGACTGAACAACCATCTGAGGATGATTAGAAGTATTGATACTCAATTCTGTATCAGGGGCATTCAAAATACATTTCCAAAACATTGAGGTAGACCTCATATCCAAATTAGATACAATGAAATTCCATACCCCACACAACCTTACCATCTATAGAATTTATATCCATTAAAGATGGTCATAAGAGATGAGTTTATGATAGTTATGAAGTTTTCTAACATAGTAAGGTGATCAAATACCAGCCATACAACATTATAGCTTTTAGTGCGTTTACAGAGCCCAGTGAAAAAATCCATAGTTATGTTACCCATTTCGATTATAGTGAGGGTAATGGATTTAAAACCCCCTTGTAATTTTGTATTTTTAAACATAATATGACAAAATACCAAGAATCGTGATTAAAGATCTATAAAATAACCATTAATTCAATTCCATAAGAGGTATTCTTCCAATTCTATATACACCTTGGTACTTCTGCGACTAATAAAGAATGAAGAACGATGGGATTCTTATAATTGGTCCTTCTTCAAATATACAATGGATAAAATGAATAAACAATTTTGAAACCATATCATTCCAAAATGATCATGGGTAGACATAGAAACATTTCTGTCCATTTTTTTCAGCTCTATATCTTCCATATGTGACTCTTTAATCTACACCAAGATTTATTGTTTAGCACTGAATGGAGAAAGATAATATTTTCCACATACATTATTACTACCATGTCCATCCTTTGAAAACAAAAAAAATGTTATAACTTTTTTTATCCTCTTCATGAATAACATATCATGTTCCTTTGGACACAATACATTGGGAACAATATTCACTTTACAATGTTGGTAATGTATTGAGAAGTCATGATACATAATCAGATCAAACCATCTTATCAAGTTTATTTTAAACTATATATATGTGAATATATACATTAAAAATTTGTGACTAGTATAAATGTCTCACGTTTATCTATAATGATAATTCTTATATATCATTATTGATAATATTACTGTATCTAAATCCTAATCATGAGTTGAGAAATTTTGATCATGAATCCTCAATTTCCAGGAGACAAATGATATGTCTATAATTTTATTTAATTACACATCCCAATCCATTATTAGATCCCTCAATATAAATTAAAAATCCTTTTCCACTATAGGGTAAATTTAAAAGAGGTGTGTTGAATAACATTCTGTAACATCCCAAGTAAGTAATGAATAATAGATATTATTATCTATGTCTATTAATGAATTTGATAGTGTTTTAGAGTCTTAAAATGAAAATAAATCCAATCTTAAGCATGGAATACAGTAATATTTTTAAAAGATTGTTTTACTGCCTTTTGATGGAAAACAATTTTTAAATATATCTTTTGACAATTTTATAAGCTATGTCTGTCAAAATAAACTTATTCTTTATGATTGGGACATCAAAATTTACTTTGTGTGAATTTTTTATATTATTCTGACAATGTTCATTTTTTAATGAATAGTGAAAAATACTGCATTTTACATCAAAACTGCTTTTTAATTTAATTTATTTATATGATTAGATTATCTTTTGAATTGGTTTTAAAGTGAAATTAGAATATATTTTTACAATTTAATCCAATGGTGGTCATTGGAATCAATTTCACTTTGAAATTGGACTTAAACTGGTGTCAATCTTTTGATACTTATTGTTTCATAAAAACACGCTATTTGTCATGACAACGGGAATTAATTATTAAATTAATTAATGTAACATATATGATTTTAATTTTGTAAAATAGACATCATTTTTGAATTCAGTATATCTAATATAGATTAGGGTGATGTTTTGGTATTTTTCTGAAAAACTTCAATTTTTGATGAATAGTGAAACCACTAAGTGGTAGTTAAAGAAACTGATTTTTCGTTTAAATGAAATTTTACCACCTCTGTGTTTGGAATTTCAAAAATCCGACATACATGGTTTTCATTAAGATGTAAAATTTGGTTCAATGGGATTAAAATAATTTTTTGGTGAATAGTAACTTTTATGTTTTTAATCGCGATTAGAGGTAATTAGTGTAGTTTAAGGTAAAAATAATGTTTTAATAATATGAGATGAGCTTGAAACATGTCCTAACCTTATTGGATGTGTCATGGCCGACCAAGACAATCCATGGGTCAACTTGGGGATCCCATGGAGCCACTTTGGTAGGAAAATGACATTAATATCTTTTTATTTAATGTTAAAGTAAAAATGACACAAACATGAGATGTCTTACTAAAACAATTTTTACATGGGGTTATACAGGTAAGATTTTTGACTATAAATATTCATTAGAAATCTAAAACTATTTCCTACATCATGATATTTGTTTTATAATTTTTAGACATTAAATAAAATAAATTATTTATGACATCATGATGATGCAGCGATTACCTCATTAATAAAGGATTTAAATAAAATGAAATGATAATGTACAATTTATGACCTACACATGTCCAAATTCTATTGGATGGGTGGATTTTGAACCTTTATCACTTGAACCTCGAATTATATCAATTTGGGACCTTTTGAATCCAAAACTCATTTTAAAATAAAGTAACATTTCTTTACTTTCCTAGAGTGCCCCTCCTCTCCTCTTATAAAAGGCCCCCACCTCTACATCCTTACCCACACATCCAAAGCCTTTGGCTCGGCCAAACCCTGCCCATTTTGTCTCTACACTTCCATATATTACTCCTTGAATCCTAACTTTGGGAAGAAGTTTTCTCAAGGAAGCCTTTGAGCTCAAACCAAAGGGAGTTACCCGATTTTAAGGTAATGTCTTCACTTGAGTCCTTTTGTTTTATTTTGCTTCTCCAACCCCCTAAACTCTTTTTATTCATTTATTTTGTAACAACTCCAGTATCTTAAATATACTAGGAGGTTGTTATAATAAGGATTCGAGTTACACTTACACAGAACTACATGTAATGGTCAAAGAACATACTGTTTCTGTGGATGGTGAATTTATGCCTCCCAAAACAATGATTGTTCAACATTCTTTTAACACCTTCAAAGGTGGCCATTAAGATGAAACTATATTTATATATGATATATAATATGTTTATTTATTTTTTAAGCTTCTGTATTTTTCATTTTGGGCATACCTTTATGGTGTCCATTATGGGTAAAGGCGATATCTTCATTTATGGAAGTGCGGACTACAGCCCCCTCAAAGTGATTTGATTTGTTAATACCATATGCGGGACGTATAAAGGATGGATTTATGATATTATATATGATATTAAACTGGAATTATATTATACCTTTATATCATTATGATTCCATTCTATAAAATAAAAAATAGAAATGAAAGTAGCGTTCATGCGTACGTACGGCTTACCATCTCCATGAACGGTGCATTTCATTTCTTACCTCTAAATGATTATGTAATATTATAAATGCATGCATGTACTAGATATATATGACATATATGATATCTAGGTCATGAATACCATTCTGGATATAATGGATACAAGAAAAACTAGTAATTATAAAGGGTTTGTTTTTAAATCAAGTACCAATGATCGTTAAAACGACCGTTATTAACTTAAATAATTACATAGTGTTCATGACATGGAAATAAGTGATATAAAAGGAATAATGAACTTGAAAAAGGTTCTTAAAAAAGTAGAAATTAACTCAAGTTTTTTATTCATGAGATTAAAGAACGACCGAGTCAAGTCGGACCCGAGGTATGGGACTTCGTCTCAATCTTCTTTTATTGAGGCATATTTTGTTTTATACACAACCTTCTTTTATACGGTGTATAAACCCCTCTAAATTTTACGTTTATTCAAAAGGAATCTTTTTTTATACGAATCATTTACTAAACGACAAAAGGGAATGTTTTTGTCATACGTATGCGACAACAACGACTTCTCCGCTGCTGTGACCACTATTTGAGTTTCAGCTTCCTCTACAAGCCATACCTTTTTTTAAAAGAAAAATAAATACCATGTTTTAATTTTATTTTTTTTGGTATTGAAAATGGTTTTCATAATGTTTTTATATCAATGTGTTGTATTGATATCTTTTGATTTAAATGTGGAAATTGTTATGTTTCCTTTATGCATGTTTTATGTGATACGATTATGTTGAGGTTCTTGGGAATTATTATGAAGACCGGTGGTTCGGTGATAAAATAAGGGTGGGTGAGCTCGATATAGCTCTCCAATGCATTGGGTAACGCGAAGGAGTGAAACGTTAAGGTTTCTCCGAAGAGATTTAGGTAATATACTGTGATGGGTATTCCAAACATAACCAAGAGGGTTACTCCCTACGTAATAATGTTATGAATTCCTCAAGTTACCTTTATGTCTTATGATTTCTATGATTTATTCATGATTTGATGAGGTATGTTAATGTGCTTATGTTTTATGGGTAAAGTATGATTTCATTCTTATGTATATATGAACTTATGTTTCCTTTCCATATTTTATAACCCATACTGAGCTTTTTATGCTCATCCCATGTTTTTTTGAAGTGTTTTTCACAGGTCAAGGGGAAGGTACATGATATGATGATAGTGTCAAGGAAGTGTCAATAATGAATCCATGTTTTATTTTAAATATGTTTCCATTAATGGAAAAAATGAATACTATCTTTATGTAACCACTTTGTTTTTATGTGGAATGTAATGCATGTTTTATGATCTAATTCTCTAAAACTCTAAACCTGAAAAGATACTCAAGGTGTAATCTTATAATAACTCAAGATTAAGTAAGGTTTAAGTCTGGGACCTTATAGTTGGTATCAGAGGCCGGTTTAGATAACTTTAGGAGTTAGAATTCTATTAAATTATTAAAGAAAATTTTTTTTTGGTCAAATTGAAATGATATAGCATTTGAAGATTACCATGTTGCTTCATCTAAGACATGTTTGTTCAGAATGGTTTTCCGCATAGAAAACAGGGAATTAGTGCTAGGAAGGCATACAGAAGGAAATAACCTTCCGAATCAGCATCTTGAGATGGTCGGAATTGGAACTGAACAGTTTGTTGCAGTAATGGCGCAGTTGAATCAAGCGATAAATGGTGGTGGTATCCATGCACGAGATCAGCCAGATCAACCATAGAGGAACATGTCAGTGGTGGAACATTTCATGAGGCAACATCCCCCATCATTCAGAGGATCATCTGACCCTGTGCTAGCTGAAGGGTGGATTAAATCACTGGATAAGATTTTCGATGTCATGGGGTGTTCAGACAATCAAAAGGTTAGTCTTGCTATTTACCGTTTGGAGGGTGAGGTAAATCAGTTGTGGCCGATGGTTAAAAATATCAGGGACACTGATGAGATTGATGCTCTTGACTGGGATGAATTCAAAGGTATGTTTCTTGAGAAGTATTTCCCTAAGGCTGTTCGACATAGGTTGGAAAAACAATTCTTGGAATTGAGGCAAGAGGAAGACTCAGTGGTTGCATATGAAGAGAGGTTCACTCGATTGGCAAGGTATGCTCCAAATTTTATCCGAGACCTTGATAGTGAAATCAATCATTTTTACTCAGGATTAAAACCAAAATATCGAAAGGCATTAGCTTCTCGTGAGTTTAAAAGTTATGAAAAGCTTGTTCGATGTGCTGAGAAGGTGGAAATGGATATTTCCGATGATCAAGTGTTCTATAACATCCAGCAGAAGAAGAGACCAAGGTGGCAGGAGAAAGGGAATAATTCTTCAAAAAAGTCTGATGGTAAGAAAAATATGTTTCCAGTTTGTGATAAATGTGGTAAAAGGCATGCTGGGGAATGTCTTCTGAATTCTAGAAAGTGCTACCGATGCGGTAAGATGGGTCATAAGCCTCGTGATTGCACTGAAAAAGATCAAGGTGATGGTATGTCCAAATTTGATTTACAGTTAGTGAAATGTTTTAAGTGCAATGAGATGGGTCACTATGCAAACGAGTGTCCGGAAAAGAGCTTGAGTGATGGGAAGCAGTTAGACTACAAGAAAAAGGGGTGGTGAAATCCTTTGCAACTACTTCAGCAGATGTCGGGCCATCAAATGAAGTTGTATCAGGTACTTTGTTTGTTTTTTCAGATTATGCTATTGTGTTGTTTGATTTGGGGTCCACACATTCTTTCATCTCTGAAACCTTTTCTAGTAAAATAGGAATACCATCTCAAGATATGACTCATGAACTTTTGGTAAAAACACATGGGGGAAATGTTGAGGCAAAAAGAATTTATAATAATCTTCCTATCCTTATCCGTGGAAAGAACCTACTTGCAAACCTTATTGTTTTACCTCTATTAGAGTTTGATGTTATCTTGGGTATGGATTGGATCTCTATTTACCATGTTATGCTTTACTGTAGAGATAAAGAAGTTTTTTTTAGAAAGACTTCCAGTTTGTGTACAAGAATGAACCCTTACTGTTGATAACATATCAAGAGGCCGAGAAACTTGTAAAAGATGGAAATGAATGTTACCTTGCACACATTGTTGAAAATAAAGGAACTGTTCAGAATAATGATGTGCCAGTGGTAAATGAGTATCCTGATGTTTTTCCTAATGAGTTTCCTGGAATAATACCTGATCGGGAAGTTGAATTTAATGCCGACATAGTTCCTTATGCTAAGCCAATTTCAAAACCCCCTTATCGAATGGCTCAAATTGAACTTTTAGAGTTGAAGGAGAAATTTTATGATTTATTAGAGAAAGGATTCATTCAACCTAGCACGTCACCATGGGGTTCTTCTATTTTATTTGTTAAAAAGAAAGATGTTGTTATGAGACTTTGCATTGATTATAGAGCCTTGAATAACATCACTGTTAAGAACAAATATCATTTGCCTCATATCGATGAATTGTTTTATCAGCTCCAGGGAGCTCAGTATTTTTCAAAGATTGACCTGAGACTGGGGTACCATCAGCTTAAGGTAAAGGAAGCAGATGTTTCTAAGACCGCGTTCCGTACAAGATATGGCCATTATGAATTTTTAGTAATTCATTTTGGGATATCCAATGCACCTGCTGTATTCATGGACATAATGAATAGAATTTTCCATGAGTTCTTGGATATGTTTGTGGTGATTTTCATTGATGATATTTTGGTGTTTTCTAAAAGTAAAGAGTAGCATGAAAGACATTTAAGGGTTATTTTTCAAACCTTAAAAGAAAATAAATTGTATGGGAAATTCAGAAAATGTGAGTTTTGGTTGCAACAAATTTCATTCCATGGTCACATTGTTTCAAAAGATGGGATAACTGTTGATAATGAAAAAACAAAGGTTGTTGAATAATGGCCAAGACCCACAAATGTAACTGAGATTCATAGCTTCCTTGGTTTGGCAGGCTATTACTGAAGATTTGTTAGAAAGTTTTCACGGTTATCTATTCGAATAACTATGCTAACTCGGAAGGGTGTTAAGTTTAACTAGACAAAATAATGTCATGATTTTTTTCAGGAGTTGAAAAGAAGATTGGTGAATGCTCTAGTTTTGGAACTTCCTTCCAGGAATGGTGAGTTTGTTATATACAGTGATGCTTCATTGAAAGGACTTGATTGCGTCCTAATTCACAATGATTAGGTAATTGCTTATGCTTCACGACAGTTGAAAACTCATGAGGTAAATTACCCTACACATGATTTGGAATTAGCTGCTGTTGTTTTCGCTTTAAAATTTTGGAGCCATCATTTGTATGGAGTAAAGTGTGAAATATATACTGATCACAAAAGTTAAATGTATATATTCACTCAGAAAGATTTAAACATGAGACAGAGGAGATGGCTGGAACTAATAAAGGATTATGATTGTACAATTCATTACCATCCAGGAAAAACAAATAAAGTGGCTTATGCTTTGAGTTGAAAAAGTAATGCTTCATTAGCAATGTTGTGTTTGGAACGTGATCCTTTGGTTAAGGATTTGATGAACTTTGGCATAGAAGTTGTTGGTGCATGATGTTCTTCTGCTTAGTTTTAGGTATTAGTGAAATCTTCTCTATCAGACAGAATCAAGCAAGCATAGAAGCAAGATAGTGAGTTGCAGAAAAAGGTAGAGATGGTTCAGAAAGGTAAGTTTCCTGAATTAAACATTGATAATGATTGCGTTTTGAGATTTGGGAAGATATTGTGTGTGCCTTGTGATTCACAGTTGAAGAGAGAGTTGTTATGTGAAGCTCATAGTTCTCCGTTTTCAGTTCATCCTGTCAGTAATAATATGTTCATAGATCTGCGGGAGTATTACTGGTGGGATGGAATGAAAGGAGATATTGCTGATTTTACTATGAAGTGTTTGACATGTCAACAGGTTAAAGTAGAGCGGCAGTTACCGAAAGGTATGCTTCAACCTTTACCAGTTCCAGATTGGAAATGGGAGAATATATCCATGGACTTCGTTGTGGGATTGCCGAAGACCCCTCGAGGTAATAATGAAATCCGGGTTATTGTTGATCACTTCACTAAATCTGCTCATTACCTTTCTATACGAGATACTTTTTCCCTAGATCAACTTTCCCGTCTGTATCTTAATGAGATAGTCAGGTTACATGGAGTTCCTCTCTCCATTGTATCTGACCGTGATACCAGGTTCACTCTTAACTTTTGGAAAGGCCTTTAGAAATCGTTGGGTGCTGAATTAAATTTTAGTACAGCTTTTCATCCTCAATCAGATGGGCAGTCAGAACGAACAATTCAGACCTTGGAGGATATTCTATGTTCTTGCTCTATGGATTATCAGGGAAGTTGGGACCAACATCTTTCTTTGGTTTAATTTTCATATAATAACAGTTTTCATTCCAGTATACAGATGGCACCATTTGAGGCGTTATATGGGAAGTAGTGTCGAACTACAAATTTCTGGGATGAAGTGGGTGAAAGGAAGTTGATGGGACCAGAATTGGTATAAGAGATGACAGAAAAAGTTCAGATGATTTAGAAACACATGAGAATAGCTCAGAGTAGGCAGAAGAGTTATGTGGACAACAGGAGGAAGGATCTCTCTTTTGAGGTAGGTGATCATGTTTTTCTCAAAGTATCACCATGGAAAAGTGTGATGCGATTTGGTAAGAAAGGAAAGCTGAGTCCAAGGTTCATTGGACCATATGAAATTTTGGATAGAGTTGGATCAATTGCTTACCGAGTGGCTTTACCTCCGAGTTTATCTCACGTACACAATGTTTTTCATGTTTCGATGTTGAGAAAATATATGCCAGATCCATCTCATGTTTTGAGTCCAGAGGTAGTTCAGCTAGAAGAGAACCTATCTTATGAGGAACAACTGGTCCAGATTCTTGACCACAGGGAGCAAGTGTTACAGAATAAGGTTATTAATCAGGTTAAGGTTTTGTGGAAAAACCACATGATGGAAGAGGCAACATGGGAATCTGAAAATGTAATGAGGGATAAGTACCCTCATTTATTCGATAAGTAAATAAATTGCGGGGACACAATTTTCTAAAGGGGGGAAGGATGTAACATCCCAAGTAAGTAATTAATAATAGATATTTTTATCTATGTCTATTAATGAATTAGATTGTGTTTTAGAGGCTTAAAATGAAAATAAATCCAATCTTAAGCATGGAATACAATAATATTTTTAAAAGATTGTTTTACTGCCTTTTGATGGAAAACAATTTTTAAATCTATATTTTGACAATTTTATAAGTTATTTTTGTCAAAATAAACTTATTCTTCATGATTGGGACATCAAAATTTACTTTGTGTGAATTTTTGGTATTTTTCTGACAATGTTCATTTTTTAATGAATAGTGAAAAATACTGCATTTTACATCAAAACTGCTTTTTAATCTAATTTATTTATATGATTATATTATCTATTGAATTGGTTTTAAAGTGAAATTAGAATATATTTTTACCATTTAATACAATGGTGGTCATTGTAATCAATTTCACTTTGAAATTGGATTTAAACTTGTGTCAATCTTTTGATACTTATTGTTTCATAAAAACACGCTATTTGTCATGACAGCGAGAATTAATGATTAAATTAATTAATGTAACTTATATGATATTAATTTTTTAAAATATACATAATTTTTGAATTCAGTATATCAAATATAGATTAGGGTGAAGTTTTGGTATTTTTCTGAAAAACTTCAATTTTTGATGAATAGTGAAACCACTAAGTGGTAGTTAAAGAAACTAATTTTTCGTTTAAATGAAATTTTACCACCTCTGTGTTTTGAATTTCAAAAATCCGACATACATGGTTTTCATTAAGAAGTAAAATTTGGTTCAATAGGATTAAAATAATTTTTTGTTGAATAGTAACTTTTATGTTTTTAATCGCGATTAGAGGTAATTAGTGTAGTTTAAGGTAAAAAAAATATTTTAATAATATGAGATGATCTTGAAACATGTCCTAACCTTATTGGATGTGTCATGGCCTACCAAGACAATCCATGGGTCATCTTGGGGACCCCATGGAGCCACTTTGGTAGGAAAATGACATTAATATCTTTTTATTTAATGTTAAAGTTAAAATGACACAAACATGAGATGTTTTACTAAAACAATTTTTATAATGGGTTATACAAGTCAGATTTTTGACTATAAATATTCATTACAAAGATAAAACTATTTCCGACATCATGATGTTTGTTTTATAATTATTAGAATTTAAATAAATTAAATTATTTATGACATCATGATGATGCAACAATTACCTCATTAATAAAGGATTTAAATAAAATGAAATGATCATGTAAAATCTATGCCCTACACATGTCCAAAACCAATTTGATGGGTGGATTTAGAACCCTTATCACCTTACCCTCGAATTATATAATGTGGGACCTTTTGAATCTGAGACTCATTTAAAAATAAATTAACATTTCTTTACATTCCAAGTGTGCCCCTCCTCTCCTCTTATAAAAGGCCCCCACCTCTACCTCCTTACCCACACTTCCAAAGCCTTTGGCTTGGCCAACCCTGCCCATTTTGTCTCTACACTTCCCTCTCTTACTCCTTGAAGCCTCACATTGGGCAGAAGTCTTCCCAAGGAAGCCTTTGAGCTCAAACCAAAGGGAGTTACCCGATTTTATGGTAATGTCTTCACTTGAGTCCTTTTATTTTATTTTGCTTCTCCAACCCCCTAAACTCTTTTTATTCATTTATTTTGTAACAAATACAGTATCTTAAATATACTACGATGTTGTTATAAGAAGGATTCGAGCTTCACTTACACACAACTAAATCTAATGGTCAAAGAACTTACTGTTTCCATGGATGGTGAATTTATGCCTCCCGAAACGATGATTGTTCAACATTATTTTAACACATTCAAAGGTGGACATTAAGATGAAACAATATTTATATATT
This sequence comes from Viscum album, assembly GCA_963277665.1. NCBI lineage: Eukaryota > Viridiplantae > Streptophyta > Magnoliopsida > Santalales > Viscaceae > Viscum > Viscum album. The sequence continues at coordinate 1,259,992,848 of OY728128.1, forward strand.
ATATATAATATGTTTATGTTTTCTTTAAACTTCTTTATTTTTCATTTTGGGCATACCTTTATGGTTTCCATTATGGTTAAACGCAATATCTTCATTTAAGGAAGTGCGGACTACCGCCCCCTCAAAGTGATTTGATTCGTTAATACAATATGTGGGATGTATAAAGTATGGAGTTATGATATTATATATGATATTACACTAGAATTATAATATACCTTTATATAATTATGATTCCATTTTATAAAATACGAAATAGAAATGAATGTAGCGTTCATGCGTACGTACGACTTACCGTCTCCATTAACGGTGCATTTCATTTCTTACCTCTAAATGATTATGTAATATTATAAATGCATGAATTTACTATATATATATGACATATATGATATATAAATCATTAATATCATTCTGGATATAATGGATACTTGAAAAACTTGTAATTATAAAGGGTTTAGTTTTTACTCAAGTACCAATGATCGTTAAAATGACTGTTATTAACTTAAATAATTACATAGTGTTCATGACATGGGAATAAGTGATATAAAAGGAATAATGAACATGAAAAAGGTTCTTAAACAAGTAGAAATTAACTCAAGTTTATTATTCAGGAGATTAAAGAACGACCGAGTCAAGTCAGACCCGAGGTATGGGACGTCGTCTCAATCTCCTTTCATTGAGGAATATTTTGTTTTATACAAAACCTTCTTTTATATGGTGTATAAACCCCTTTGACATTTACTTTTTTTCAAAAGGAATCTTTTTTTATTCAAAGAGTTTAATAAAGGAAAAAAGGGAATGTTTTTGTCATACGTATGCGGCGACAACAACTTCTCCGCCGCCGTGACCACTATTTGAGTTTCGGCTTCCTCAACAAGCCATGCCATTTTTTTAAAAGAAAAATAAATACCATGTTTTACTTTATATTTTTTTTGGTATTGAAAATTGTTTTCATAATGTTTTTATATCAATGTGTTGTATTGATATCTTGTGATTGAAAGGTGGAAATGTTATGTTTCCTTTATCCATGTTTTATGTGATTCGATTATGTTGAGGTTCATGGGAATTATTATGAAGACGGGTGGTTCCGTGATAAACTAAGGGAGGGTGAGCCCGATATAGCTCTCCAATGCATTGGGTAATGTAAAGGAGTGAAACGTTAAGGTTTCTCCAAAGATATTTAGGTAATATACTGTGATGGGTATTCCAAACATAACCAAGAGGGTTACTCCCTACGTAAGAATGTTATGAATGCCTCAAGTTACCTTTATGTCTTATGATTTCTATGATTTATTCATGATTTGATGAGGTATGTTAAAGTGCTTATGTTTTATGGGTAATGTATGATTTAATTCTTATGTATATATGAACTTATGTTTCCTTTCCATATTTTATAACCAATACTGAGCTTTTAATGCTCATCCCATGTTTTTTTTGAAATGTTTTTCACAGGTCAAGGGGAAGGTACACGATATGATGATACTGTCAAGGAAGTGTCAAGAATGAATCCATGTTTTATTTTAAATATGTTTCCATTAATGGGAAAAATGAATACTATCTTTATGTAACCACTTTGTTTATATGTGGAATGTAATGCATGTTTTATGATCTAATTCTCTAAAACTCTAAACCTAAAAAGATCCTCAAGGTGTAATATTGTAATAACTCAAGATTAAGTAAGGTTTAAGGCTGTGGCCTTATACATTCTAGTTATTTCCATAAACATTTCCTCAAATTTATCAATCTTGAGGAACATAGTACCATTCTTGGGTAACATGGTTTGTTAATTAGGTTGTCCTGTAAAATTCTAAAAAAAATTAGGTATTATCAAACAAATTTAAGAAATTATGGATCTTAGTAACTTTGTTTTGTCTAGGTGAAAATTAAAAAGCCTTTGTTTATGATGGATCTACTAATATATTATCTCTTGAGATTATATGACAAAAAATATTTCTTTCACAAGAAAAATTCGGACATTATAAATTTTTTATATATTTTCTCCATCCAAATGATCTTTATTTCAATTATCAAGTGGTCCTCATGACCTACATTTCACATTTAGTGGATAATATTTTCTTCTATAAATAATAAAACACACTAATCAAGGTAATATAAAAAAAATGAATTAATCAAATATATTAATATAGGAGGGGAATTGGTGATACTCTATGGAAATAATATATAATCATTGTTTTCATACCTTGTATTAAAATCTATCTAGGACATCTACTCCTTATTAACTCTCAATTGATGATATCTATAATGAAGTTCAATTTTGGAAATGTATTGAGCTCTGTGCAGGTGATCATACAAGTTATTTCAACAAGGGGATGATGATACTTTTTCATGATTGTGACATTGTTCAATTCCTGATAATAAATATAGAGTCACATTGATTCATATATCTTTTTCAAGATATGAATAGGTACCCCCCATGGTGGCCCACTTGGCTAAATGAATTACATGTCATGGTTTTCTTGGATATTCTTGTTCAATTCCTACAACCCAATTAGAGCCATTATATAAAGAGTATTTTAATTTGTTTCATATAAGGTATGAGTTATATTATGATATCAACCTAATATTTAACTGGAATTATAAGAAAATTATTGGGAATGAAAAAAATATAAACCAAAAAATCGGCATATAATCATTGAAAAATTTCACCCCAACTTCTTTAGATGAAACATTCCTTTTGAATTGGAAATAATACCCATACACCAGATGTAATATCTATAGTAATTTCATTCATATACATACAATGAGTGATGTTAATAGGCCCATTTTTAGTATCAGAACGAGAATACCTTCCTCAATAATTGAAGTGCAATTTGTGTAGTCAAATAAAATCTATGCATAAGATAACACCAAATTAAAAAAATGTAAAAGTCACAATATATTATGGAAGCACATTCCAACAATAATAAAACCTAGAGGAAACATAAACATTCGATGTGATCATCATACAAGTAATGGATTTTTAATACTAATTCCATATATAATAATTTTTGTGGAATCTTAATACATTAATAAAACTCTTTTGATACGAATGAGTTGAAAGATATATAATCATATATGACAATTGATATACTAGAGTGGATGTTAAGTTTACCTTTCACCACATTTTTATCTCAACCTTATTTATAATATTGATAACATGATATTTGCCCATTTTCATCAACTTGAATGTTGGTTGATGTTGATCATCATCATTAACCCTCAGGTTTGGACTATTTTTTTGCAGAATACCCATACACCATAACCATGATGCAGTGATGTGTTCTTTTTTCATTAAATGTAGCTTTTTATATATTCACATCCTTATCCAGCTTCATCCCACCACATTAGAAATAAATTTCTCGGTAGTCTTCCCTTTTACACTTAAAAAACTTATTAGACCCCTTATGAATATTTTCTCTATGATTCTTTCCACACATTAAGCATAAAATAAATATAATTTTGTTTCTCACAATGGGTTTTCATGTTTTCATTTAAACATTATCATTATCTTTATTTTTAAAGACATGATGTTGATACATATATATAGCCAATATTTACACCATTATAGCCCAAAACAAATCCTCTTCATTACTATTGATGCCACTTATGCCTAACACCCTTTAATGACTTGGTGTGAATACACTAATGAATTTATCCAAATTACTTGCATGTTAAATTATAATTCCACAATAGTACCACTAATGTGTTGTAATATAAGTCTTAAATTTAAAAATAGATTTATCATTCCATTATTATATCTCAATAAAATATTTCTCTGTATTTTTCAATGAAGAACATAAGTAAAAAACCTTTTGAATATTTAATTCTTGAAATCATCATAATCCATGGATTGAATTTTATCTTATAACATCCTATTATTATTTTCATGTATTAATTGAGCCATTTTTTCATTATTATTTGGATGGGTTTTTATCTAGTAGTTTGAAGATGGAAGATGATGATTTTTGCAATTTCAGGGTTTGGCACAGTTTTCCCAAACCATGAAACCAACTAGGTTAAACCCTGAAAACCCACCTAGTGTGTGTTTTGATGGATGGTACACAACATGATAAACTCTGAAATTCCAGTGGAAACCAGGATCCAAATTATAGGTGTGCTATATTAGGGCACAAAGTTTGAAAACAATGAGGGATTTCCCATCTAACTATCCCAACGATGATTTTTAATTATTATTATTTATTTTAAAATTATGAAACCCCCGGTTTATGTGTCCAACAAGATAATTTGAATCTAACTCGATTTATTATTCCATGGAGGCTCTATATAGGTTATTTTAATACCTAAAATACATTTCTGATGTGAATAAAATCGAGGAATAATTCATTCAATCACTCATAGGTTCAAGTTCTTCCTTCATTCCATTTATACTACTCTCTTCTACTATCCTCCATAATGGTTTTTATATCTTCACACTATTGACATATCTAGACTCATTTGGTTTATATTTTTTATATAGGTTTGATTATTTTACCCTTATTGTTGATGTTCTTTGTTGGGGTTTCCCATTAGAAGAATTGTGATACTTGATCTCTATGTTTAGGTAGGAGATTCTATATGTGTTCATCCATTTAATTATACCTTTAACTATTTTATTGTTTTATTTTTTATTATATTAAATTGTGAAAATAAATTTTAATGTGAATTGGGTATCTAAATTGACGTGGCATGAATTTTTTTTAGAAAACCCCATTCTAAATGGAATTGGATATTTAGGTAGTGATTTTAAATTGAAGGAATTGTGAAATATATTTTAATAAATGATTGGAAAATGGTATTTGGAAAAAAATGTATTAAATTATTTTGATATAAACCTTTGGTTGGAATTATCCCTAGAAAATAATGAATTTATTAAATTCACATGTTTTTGTTTTTAAAGAAAAATTAACATTTTGAAATAGAAAACAAAGAAATTGTATTTTGAGTAGTTTTAAACAAATTTCCACATTATTAATTTTTTTCAAGAACATAAAATCCTATGTAGTTATTGATTAATTTGGTACAAATACGTGAGGATGATGCTTCCCTAGAAATAGAATAACCTTTTACAACTCTGACATAAAATTATTTAAAAAAAATATCCCTCATGGCATGTTCGTTAGTCCACATTGGCCAGTATTAGAGGGAGGTGTTTTCACATTTCAATTAATAGTAATTGAGTGTCTGGGGATTCCATAACCTAGAACTATCATACCTATTAGAATATGACCATTTTCTCAAATTTTAATTATAATGACAAATATTCCATAGTTTGTAAAACTAATTTTCATATGGATTTTGAATTGTAAAAACTATTTTATATAAATATGTTTATTATATTTTTATTTTAAATGTTTTCATCAATTGAAATGAATGAAATATTTTGTTATAAAAAATAAATTGTACTTGAAATCCTACAAAATTTAAAATTGAATTAATTTAATGGTTTACAATTTTTAGAATATTATTATGGAACTCCTTGTGAGACCCAACTAAGATTATCTAACACCTTAACTATTCCATTAGGAAATTGTTGATCTCCTTCTCCCATGATTGAGAAAGGGTAATGCACTTCTTGGAGGAGGTTTTTGTTGTAATTTTATTCATGTAATGTTACTTCCTTTGGGACTTTCTTTTTGGATTTTTCATTATAGTACATTGAGATATTCTATTTGTTTTTGTTTTAGACCCATTTGACTTATGCCATTGTATCCTTTCAATGATTTATATGAGCATGCTGATATATACCGGTTTCATCCACTATGTTTATATTGAAATAATTCCAAAATTATGTTGTATAATGATAGGTTATAGTTTTCTACACATAGGGATTTGGAGTTCCCTTTAGTCTATCATAGTGTCAGATTAGTTATTAGGGTACATGTGTATCTCGTCTGGTTGGTGAGAAAGTGGTATCAACACTCTATGTTGAGATACATTCTTTGATGTCTGTGTGAAATTTTAAAATCTAACTAATAAATAGGTTGTAGTTTTTATTAACTACCTATCCATATCCCACTACAATGGTTATTAAGTAACTAGGGGTAGTTTTGTAAAGATGTATTGAGAATAAGTTCTTTCCATTTACCTAATTTTATTTATAAATGATAATAAAAAACATATGTATCTATGTAATGTGATTAATTTTCCATACTACTTATGATTGACATTAGATATGAGTATACTTTTATATTTCTTCTGTGGGTTTTTTAGTAATTTTTTATGATCATGCGTAAAAGAACATTTGTTAATCAAATTTAAGAGGAAGCTGTAGATGAACCAAATTGAGTAAATCATAATGTTGAATAAAATTTGGAAGTAATAGTTGGGTGTGGTGTTCAAAATATAGGATATGAACCTTCACCCCTTCTTATATAGGCACATTTTGTGTAACACCAGTGGGATGAATTTAAAATTCATGATTCAAAATTCATTCACCAGATTACACAAACATTCTATAACTCAAATTATCCTCAAAAGGCTATGGATTTGTTGAGGAGGTTTGAAATTTTGTTTTCTGGGAAACACTTGATTCAATATATATAGAAAATTCCCACTTATAAAAAGTGGGGCCTATTAGGAAATGGTGGGACATGATGTTGGCGAAAAATAAGAATAAGGGCTATGAGTGGAAGGAAATTAAAAAAAAATATCCAACCAGTTATATAATTTTTCTATAGTAATAGTTAAGGCTATAGTGTTTTTCAATCTCAATCGTGCTGAAAAGATTGTGATTGAATATAAAAATCAATTTTTTTGAGATTGTACAGTTCAGAAATGATATCATAATAAATGAGAAGATAGATACATGACATTTCAAGATATTAATTATATATGAAATTCATTCCATGGATTTATTGAAAAATATCCTTTCATATGAAGATGTGATGGATAGAGAGATGATATTCTAGATGACATGGATGGTAAGTCGGGGTTGAAATTAGGTTTTTTATCCTAGTGGAATCTCAGTGTGTCCCTTCAAATAGATGATGAATCGTGATAATTCTTATAGTGGTTCTTGATATGAGGGATCATCCTGACCTCCCAAAGTGTGGGAAATTGAACTTTTTATTTTCTACAAGTGTGGAATGCTAGGGAATTCAAAATGGGTATGCACTAAGGAAACAATGATATGTGGTTCCTATGGACAACTATATCAATTGTAGTAGTTTTTTTGATCTATTATATTCCATTTATAGGAATGAGATCAACATACCCAAAATTTATATTGGTGCAATTATATTATTCATGGAATTATTTTCATCACATATAGATATTTGGAATGAATCTTCTTCACATAATAGAAGAGAATATAGATGATATAGATACAGGTCCAACGACCATAGGGGGTTTCATCAAAAAATCTTAACCTTCAGTGACTACATTATTTGATTATATTTAATCTCTTTTTCTCATATAAATCATTCTATTTAATTTTTTTAAATTTATTACGAATATTTTATATTATGTATTTGATATTATTACACCCTTTGAAATTAAGAGAGAGATAGGTCTACATTGTCCTACTTTGGAATTATCTTTATCAGATATTGATCTTTCCTGTTATTATTTGGTCCTCAACATGAAGACTCATGAATTCATATTATAGATGGATCATCTCTCTTTGAATAAATCCTAAATTTATTTCTATATTCAAAAAGAATCCTCTAATGTTCCCAAATAGGTATTTTATATATTTCTTGGAGAATGTGACAAAAGATCAATCAAATAAAAATAATCTTATACCAAGTGGGGTAAAGTAACATTAGGGTTATATTTTTACTTGGAGCAAGAATATATTACTAATATTATCCCTCAAGTTGTCATTGAGTTTCCTGATGTATTTCCATAAAAATTATCATGTTTTCCACAGGTATGTAATTTAGATTTTTTTATTGAGTTAGTACATGGTAATAATCCAATTTGTATTCTTTATTACCATATGGAACCAGCTAAAATTATATAATTTATGACTTAGATGGATAATCCTATCTAAGAAGTCATTATACGACCAATTTTTTCACTCTAGGTGGTGGAAATTCTCTTTTCTAAGAAATATTATGGGTCACTTCACCATTGTGTTGATTTCTATAACATCAATAATGGTATGGTAATGAAAATGTATTAGTATCAACATATTTATGATATATATGAGGAGTAGAAAGAGGAAATGTTTTACTCAAAGATTTATCTTATATTTGGCTATCACAAGTTGAGAATAAAAGAATTTGACATTCATAAAATTTCTAGTTAGAGAATTTATTTTTGATTCAATAAAGATTCCTTATGAGTTTCCCTTTCTTTCATGTTTGGGGAGATTTTACATTCCTTCATGTTTGGGGAGATTTTTGAGTCAATAATGTTTTTTATGACTTTTATATTCCTTCTTGTTTTGAAAATCACAAACACCATATCTTAAGGAAAATTTAATTTTACCATATATTTTACTTTCATAAGGAGAATTTTTCTTCCCTAAGGAAATTTATCCTTAATATGTTTTTCATTATTCATTTTGTATCTATGTATAAACTTTGGTTTCATATCTAAAAACCATGGAATCTTATATATACATAGATATAATGAATTCTGTTTTCATGATATGAATTCAGGTTCTGAACTCTCTAAATTTAGATTCTGAATTCTTCTCAGTTCTGACATCGAGTTCTCTGAATTAAGACATCGAACTCTTCTGATTTCTGACTCCGAGTTCTCTAAATTCATACCCCGAACTCTTTTGTGTTCTGACTTCAAGTTCTCTGATTTCAGACTCCGAAATCTTATGAGTTCTGACTTCATGTTCTCTGAGTTCAGATTCTGATCTCTTCTGAGTTCAGACTCCAAATTCGTATGAATTCATATTTCGAACTTTCTAAGTTCAGGTTCCAAATTATTATAAATACAGATTCCAAATTTCCTTGAAATTCAGACTACGGAATTCAGGTTCCTAATTTCATCGAAAACATAATCTGAATTTCTTTTCTAGAAACCTTTTGGTTATAAATCAATGTTTTTCATTCATTTACTAACTAAATTTTTCTTGGGGGAAATGTGTATAGGTCCCTCTGAAATTCAACAAAAATTATGATAGTTGGAGGAGGGTGCTGACTGTGGAGAATGTGCCTCTAAATAAGAGCTCATTTTAAAGAGCACAAAACATTGAAAAACAAGTTGATCAATCTAGAGATTACATGATCCTAATGTGATTTCTAGAGAGAGAGACTTTTCATGCTTTGTGCATACTAAACATCCTGTTTAGAATTGCTTCGTGCAACTCCAAATGTTGCTGAGTACATTTAAGGGCTTCTGGGGATATGAAGACATAGGTGCCTACTACATTAAAGATCGAGGATTTCCTTGCTGAGAAAGATAGTGGTGCTAACTAAATTGATGTTGAGGGCTTCTGGGGATAGAAATACATATTCCGATATTTGTATCGAGGGCTTACCCTGGTGTCGGTAAGACAAACTTTCTTAAAAGTATAAATCAAGAGACCTTTATAAAAGGATGTTATATACCCTTCTCTTTGGGTTAAAAGATTTACTAATTGATACTTGTGTGTTTTAAGTTTTCCGCTGTATTTTGATTATTAAGTAAAATAACTATCTTATACTTCCTTACATTTGTATACTCGGATTTTGTAATATTCTATTCGTTTTTAGGTAGAACCTTTATCTTTGTAAACTTTTGTTATGTTTCATTTTCGGATTCACTTTTCCGGAATTACCTTCTCATAGTCATATTTTTGGAATCAATCATGTTTGTATAACTTATTGGATTTATGAATTTACCTTGATTAACCTTGTTAAACAATAGAATGGTTTCTAACCAACTTTAAATGTTCCTAAATAATTTTTAAAGTATACAATTCACCCCCTCTGGTATATTGAGCATCATTAGATACTATATATAGTTTCTTCATTAACTATTTCGATCCTAAAATTCATATTAGAGGAGGTCTCTAATAAACTTATATTCATTTATAAGTTTTCCTTGATCATGTTTTTCATTGTTATATATTTTTCATGCTGAGGAATATTTCCCTTATTTACAAACATTTATTACTAACAACATTGTGTGGAAATATTTTCTCTAAGATGGAGGGAGTAAATGTTGGTTACATGGAAAACCTAAATCCAACTATACCACCATTTTTATGGGAATGAATACAAATATTGGAGAGATCGCATGAATACATTCATTATGAATACTGGAGTAGATAATTTTTCCCTGGTTACTAGAGGATATAAAATCCCTGACACGGAATTTATTACACTCAAAAACCAAGAAAATCATGAATATCAACTGAATTATAAGGTACAAAATACATTTCATTGTTTTATAACTATAAATATATATATATCCAAGTTTAAACTTTTTAAGAAGCATATTGTATATGGAATAATCTTGAAGTTACACACTTGAGAACATCCAAATATATTGAAACTGGAAGAGCCATGCTCAGAGCTGAATATCATGGTTTTTTATTTCCTTATGGAGAACCCATATATAAGGTGAAACAATGATTTATGACTATTGTAAATATTTCAAAATCTATGGGTCAGAAAGTATTAGATGATGATGCTCGTGTGGACAAGATCATAGAAATCATGCCCAATGAGTGGGAATCCAAGAGAACATCTATAGATGGGAATACAAAGGTTACTCAGATTTCTCGTTATGAACTTTTTGGAAGTCTTCATCTATATGAGACTAAAATGAAGAGTGATGCTGAAAATGTTAACAAGAATAATGGGAATGGTAGTGTTTCTTTTACTATATCTTCAAATCATATGAAATCCAAGACTCCTGAGAGAGTTAGTAGATCTAAATATTAGAAGATTTTTATCCCAACCGAATATATTGGAATTGAATCTTTAGAAATTTATTTAGCTAATCTAGCTTGAAGGTGAACAAGATTGTTGGCCAGAAGAACAGTAAATCCAGATACAAGAAGAAAGAGAGGAAATATAAGAAAGATTCAGAAATCACATGTTATGAATGAAAAAGCGCTGGACATATAAGACCAGATTGTCCTATTCTTAAAAGAATGGAATGAAAAGAGATTCATTCTGAGTGAAACAAGAAGAAGTACTATAAATCCAATGCTAAAAAGTACTGAATGCTAATGACACCTGGAGTGATATTGGTGGAGACTCTTCAGATGAATCATCAGAGTACAAATCTCAGGGACCAAAGAATCTTGGTTTAATAGCCAGACAACCAATTGAAAATTATTGCTTAATGGATATGGTACACAATGCTGAATCCATAACCAACAGATCCCTAAATTCTAATTCTAGTCATAGTAAATATTATAACTCATTTGATGAAGAATATTCTTCAAATTAGGATAATAATTTAACAATCTATGAAGAAGTTTCTAGGATTTCTAAGCTTCATGAGAATGAGAATTCAAAAGTCAAGAAAAAGATTGATAAGGAAAATTATATAAATACTATTCTTACTAAAGAAATATCAGATCTTTCTAATTATCATGATAAGAAAATTTTTTATTTTGAAAGTATTTTTAAAAAAACCATGAAGAAGTAAATTCTGAAAAGGATAAACATTCTTGGGATCTATAAAATTTAATTTCTATGAATTTTTTTTTCAAGCCTAACTCATGTTCAAAAACAAATGTTTTGGAAGATAAGAACATAGTTATCAAAAAATAGGGAAATATTTTATTAAGGAATTGGTTTTCAATCATTACATTAGGTAAGGAATATTTTGATAAAATATCTTCCCAAATTCAACCTCTAAGGAATAGATTTGGTTTTGGTTATACTAGTTTTAAAACAATTTTTAGAAATAAATATTTTGTTCCTCAAAGTACTCTTATCTGTACTAATTGTCAATGGGGTGGGAATTGGGAAAAAATTGTTCCCTAAACAAAAATCAGTCTTGAGGATTTCATAAAGCTTATTTTTCTAAGAAAATGTGGGTACCTAAATTTTACTTTCTAGGATTTCTGGATCAAAGAATGCTTGGATTCTGAAAGTTTAACATTCATACTTTCCGGAAAATAAGGAAATTACGAACAGAAATTACTGGTACATGGATATTGGATGTTCGTAGCATATGACATGTAACAAAAACTACTATGAAAAGATTATCCAGATGAAAGGAGGAAAAGTAACTTTCAGAGATAATGCAATGAGAGAAATTATTGGTATTGGGAACATTGTTCTTCTTAGAAAAATGATGATTTCACACGTTTTATTTGTTAAGGGTGTTAAGCACAAAATCATTTGCATAAGTCAATTATGTGATAAAGTTTATCTTATTAACATTGTTTTGAAACCAATCTCCTTAAAGTAATAAAATCATTTTCATAGGCGAAGTACATTTGCTGATTAGTTTTCAAATTCTTTGTAATGAAAATTTTTGTAGTCAGCTTTTTCAAATCATTCGTAATGAAATTTTTTATAGTCTATTTTATTTTTCTTAAATTTCTGTAATGAATATTTTTTATGTTTTCTTAATCAAGATTTTCTAAATTTTCGTAATGATGATTTTCTAAAATTTCATAATGATGATTTTCAAAAAAAAATTAATGATAATTTTCTATGTATTCGTAATGAATATTTTCAATGTTTTCATAATAAAGATGTTCTAAATTTTTGTAATGAAATTTTTCTAAGTTTTCATAATGAATATTTTCAAGTTTTTTTAATGATTATTTTCTAATTTTTAGTAATGAATATTATCTAAATTTTCATAATGAAAAGTTTCAGAAAAATTCATAATGAATTTTTTCTAAAAATTCATAGACAGTTTTTCTAATTTTTTGGTTATCAAAATTTTTCAGAATCTAATGTTCTTCATGAAATTTTTTTACCCAATACGAATAATCGTCCTACCAATCCGAAAGGTATGTTTCCTTTCCTAAGTTATCGTAATCATCCTTTACTTTCTGGTGGTTTTTTTTGAATTTTTCAGATTCTCTTTCCCATAAATCTAAATGATTTCATTAAAAAGCCTCAAAATATTGGATCCAAAATTTCCTTGAGGATAGCATATCGACCGTCACATCTCATCAGAATGATTTTTAGCCATTGGATTTAGTTTCAAAGATGAACTGTCACATCAAACGCCTATATAAAGGACCCTCGATGGTTGTCCCACATCGAATCTAAAGCACTCATGTACTAATGTTCTACCATTGGATATATTCTCTTTCTATATTTTCAAGGGTTTCTCAATTCTGAATGTATGTAGAAGAATCCACTCAGAAAGATATTTCTACTGCCAAATCAAACTTGGAGTGGCAGGTCTATAGAGGAAGGTTAGTACCTCTGAACTTCTTCGCTGAGTAGTACTCAATTATCTCAAAGAACATTAAGCTGAATAGATGGTAGAGTGTTTGTATATCAAAGCCATGGCTCAAGATTTAGTATATCTAGATTTTCTATTTGAATTTAATGAATCGGTCAGTTTCTTTAAGGAAGAAGGCAGAGACAAGTTTTCGTTCAAGATCTTTGGAAAAACTTATTCTCTTTCATATACTAAGGAAACTAGTTCTGTTGGTATTCCATACGAATGGGAAGTTGAGTTCTGTTCTCATAAATTTCTAGATGTTCAAGCAACCATTCTTAATGTGGGAGCTATGGAGTGCCTTGATCTTACAGATTTCAAGACTGTGAATATTTATCATCTAACTAAAAATTTATGGATTCTTGAATTATGGGTTCAAGGATTCATAATTCTGAGGAAAGGTGATAAAGATACATTGATGAAGAGTGACATGTATATCATGAATTTCATGGTAAATCTAAGGAAGATCAATTTGATTAAGAATATTCTCATTACGATTGAGAATATTAGGAATGGAAACTTGAAGACTTAGATAATCATGTATCTATCCATTCTCTCCAAGTTAATTATTTGGTGCCTAGAATCTTTTAAAATTCCTTGTAGGTCCAAGCAAAGGAATTGAAAAGTCATGTTAGTCAGTGTTGATACCCTGAAGAGTATGAACACAGGTTTTTCTACAAAATGCATGCATTGAATTTTATGACTTACCAGAGGATGAAGATGTTGATGTTCCAAAAAAACAAGAAGAGTTTGAATTGTACAAAAAAGGTGTAAGGAAGGGGAAAGTGAAGGAAGTGGAAGAAAAGGTAAAATCTCATGTGTATAAGGAAGTTCAGTTAGCACCCCAAAAGCCGAGAAAGAAAAACTCCTATCCAGATGAGGTAGTAGCTACGTGGAGGCAAGATAACAAAAATAAGAAAGCAGGGGAGCCCATGTTTGGACTAGACCCTGCTGAAGAAAAAGCCTTAAAAGGGAAGACTGCCGATGAGCTTGAAAAGAAAGCTAAAGAAAATAAGCAAAAGAAGAATTTGAATGAAGTAGATTTTGTGAAATCCCTTCGGAGGGATATTGATAAAGCATCCGAAAAAATACCGGTACCAAAATATTTCTTAGTAGAAGCATGACCTGAGACTTTGGGTAAAAAAATCATCACTCCGAAAATAGTCCAAGAGAAGCTTGTTGAAGAAAAAGAAGCTATTGAAGGAGTTGAAGAAGTATAAATCAATGGTGACACCACATAGTTAATTTAGCAAGTTGAATATTTCCATGAGAAAGAAATCCCATATGAGATGCTCTAAATCCAAACAACTAAAGACGAATCTTCAAAGCTGGAAACCCTTGCTAAATATGAGAAAGGAGAAGATGATAACATTGAAGAAGAAGTGAACAATATATCTGAAGAATAAAGTTATAATCATCATTTCATAAACCCAGAGCATGCTGAGGTAGGAGCTTAGAAAGAATATATATATGAAGATAAAATTGTTCAGCTATATGAAAGTGAACATAAATCTACAGATGGGGAAGCCATTCAAAAAACTGATAAGGTAAAATAGGTGGTTGTTGATACAACTACTAAAGTTGTTTTAAAGTAGAAGGAAGCTATTGGATATTCAACGAGAAAACTTTCTATGCTAGAGAAAGAGCCTCCACCTAGAAAGGTTTCATATTCAGAATCATCATCCCTTGGACATGAATTCATTGATCATTCGTTGAAGAAGCTTGTTGGCACCATTATCATTTTTTCAATAATTTACTCGAGATATCAGATGCTTCAACACACCTTGAACTAGAAATTGGATTCAGTATCCATAGTGATGGATAAGTTTATTATTCTTGAGCCAGATTTCAAGAATTTTTTCATTAACTACAATGCCCACAAATGGTCTTGTATGAAAATGGTTACTGTGTCAAAGAAGAAAGTTGAAGATATGAGAGATCTTGATGAGTTCCAAGATAGTTTCAGGGATGCATTTACATTGAAGATGGTAAGATCAAGGATCTCACAATTAGTTTTGAAGAAAACCTGACTCTAGAACAGAATTCTCAAAGTCAAGAATTGAAGGATTTGAATGGGAAACTGTATTCAATAGCTCAAAGCTGGAAGAGAGAATGAGGTCTTCATATTGATATAGAAGAAAAGCTTATCAAGAAGGAAGAAGTCATGAAGGATCAGGCAGAGGAACTTAAGGATCAAGAAGATAGAATCAAATCCTTAGAGAAGAAAGCAAAGGATCAGGATTAGATTCTCAAACGAGTAGAGGAAGATCAGAAGGATCTCAATAAGCTCATGAAAATAGTCAAGAAATTTATTCCCAAGGAAAAGTAAGGATAAATTTGTTTAAATCAGATCTTTTTTTGGATTTTCCTTATTGTACAAAATTTTCCTATTATAATGAAATTTTTGGTTTCTTGTCTTTTAGATGTATTGAATTAATATTTCAGGTACTATAATTTCTTTTCCATTCCCTCAAATTCCTTTTTGAAAATTACAATAGGGGTGAAAGGAAAAAGGATACTAAGTAAATAAGATATGTCCCTATTTAATGGAGAGTTCATATAAGGTGGATTTTTCATTACAATGATTTCCTTATTCAAGAAAATGAAAAATATCTTTCTAGAAATCTATAATACGATCCATATTGTTCCAAATCCTAAGGGGGAGTTTATCGTATTCGTCTTTTCCCATGTGTCAAGGGAGATAAATTTTATTTTGTAAGTCCTTATTTTCTTTCTCGTAAGGATGTTTCTTCTTTCCAAAAAGGGGGAGACTGTAGAGTCAATAAGGATTCCTTATTACTTTTCCATTCCTTCATGTTTGGTGTGATTTTCCATTCCTTCATGATTGGGGAGAATGTTTAGTCAATAAGGTTTCCTTATAAATTATACTTTCCATCTTGTTTTGAAAATCACAAACACCTTATCATAAGAGAATTTTCATTTTACCCAATGTTTACATTCATAAGGAAAAATTTCCTTCCCCAAGAAATTTATCCTTACAAATTTTTTCATTATTCAGTTTGTCTCTAAGTATAAAATTCAGTTTCATATCTAAAAACCTCTAAATATTATATATACATATATATATAAAGAATTAATTTTTCAGGATTCGAATTCAGGTTCCAAACTCTCTGAATTCAGACTCCAAACTCATCTGAGTTTTGACTTCGAGTTATCTGAATTCAAACTCCGAACTCTTCTGAGTTCTGACTATGAGTACTTTGAATTTGGACACTGAAATCTTCTGATTTCAGACTCCAAGTTCTCGAAATTTAGACACTGAACACATATGAGTTCTTACTCAAGGTTCTCTGAGTTCAGACATATAATTCTTATGAATTATGATTCTGAACTTTCTATGTTCATGTTTCGAATTCTTCTGAATCGAGATACCAAATTTCCTTAAAATATAGACTCCGGAATTAAGGGTCTTAATTCCTTAGAAAATTGAATCTGAATTTCTTGTTTACACATGTTTTGGTTATAAAACAATGTCATTCATTCGTTTACTAACTAACTTTTTTTGAGTGACTCATGTACTGGTCCCTTCGAAATTCATGATTAAATATGATTGTTGGAGGAGGGTGCTAACTATTGAGAATGTGCCTATAAATAAGAGATCATTTGAAATATCTCCTGACATTGAGAAACAAGTTGATCAATATAGAGATTACATGCTGATGAAGTGATTTCTAGAGACATAGACATTTCATGATTTGTACATACTAAACATCTTGTTCAGAATTGCTTCGTGTGACTCTAAATGTTGCTGAATACATTCGAGGGATTCTGGGGATAGGAAGACAGAGGTGTTAACTACCATAAAGCTTGAGGAATTCCTTATTGAGGAAGAGAGAGGTGCTGACTATCTTGAAGTTGAGGGCTTTCAGAGATAGCAAGATAGAATTCGATCATTGTATCCATGGATTACCCTGGTGTGGGTTAGACAAACTTTCTTGAAAGTATAAATCAGGAGACCTTAATACAACGTTTTTGGATACCCATATCTTTGGATTATAAGATTTACTACTTTTTCCTTGTGTGTTTCTAGTTTTCGATTGCATTTTTATTGTTGGGGAATGTATAACTATCTTATACTTCCTTACATTTGTATACTTTGATTCAGTAAGATTCAATATGTTGTATGGTAGAATATTTATCTTTGTAAACGTTTTTTATGTTTCATTTCCGGATTAACTTTTACAGAATTACATTCTCAAAATCATTTTTTCAGAATCAACCATATTTTTAGGACATGGAGGTTTTGTGAATTTACCTTTTTTAACCATGTTAAACAATAGAAAGGTTTCTAACCAGCATTAAAAGTTCCTAAAGAACTTTTAAAGTATACAACTCACCCCTCTCTTGTATATTGAGCAACATTAGATACCACATACAATATCATCATTAATTATTTATATCCTACATGTATATCTTTTATGAGTACGTTCTCATGCCATATTTTCTAACCCATTACCCATTAGTATTTTTGGATTTAATTAACATGATTTTCCTAGAAGTATCTTGATACTTTCATGGTAGTCTTTGTGAATGAAATCCTTTTTTACTCTGTCTCCAAGAATAACCATGAGAATTATCTGAGAGAACATCAAGAATTATTGCTAAATCGTCAAAATTATACCAAATTATTTGGGATGTTATGTTATTGGGACATGAGATGTTAGATCAGGGTTTCTCAATTGATCATTAGATGGCAAACTCTATTATGACATGGAAACACCCATGAAATGATTTCATGATTCAGAGATTCTATATTTTGGTTGTGTATTATTAATGGTTCTTAATGAATTTAACAATAATGGATTCAAATATGACTAATCTAATAGAGAATTGATAAGTTCTTTCTAAGGATGGGAAATTTCAGATTACATTTGATGATCAGAAATGTATTTTAACTTCTATATGAGTGATGACTATTTTGTAGGCCTGGCAAGGTGATCTGGTCTTCTATAATGCATCATGTTTGGGCTTAGGTTATGTTCTTATGTAGGGCCATCATGTTGTTTCCTATGGATCTCATCATATTAGGAAACATGATATGAATTACCCCACCAATGACCTTGACCATGCAACTGTTATGCATGAATCTAATAGTTGGTGGAATTACCTTTTCAAAGAAAGGTTTACTATGTCATCAAACATATAGAGTTTTATTTATATCATCTATAAAAATAATTGAATATTTTATAGATGTGTTGGGTAGAGTCCCTTCAATCACTGGACATTGAGATCCACCATATATTGGGCTATGGGAATGTCAGTGTAGGTTCTTTATTCAGGAATCATCGAATTGTAGCTTTGAATGAATCATCCATAGAGTGGACCATGGTGCCTCTTTTTTAATAGATTCATACTAGAGTCCATGAAATTGGATCTGATGATTCCATGAATAATAATCATCTTACCTTCACTCTTATCAAGATGATTATTTATGAATAACATCACGATGTTTAATTCCACAGCATTAAGAACCCTTTTTATGGTGGGGAGACCATTATTGAGTTGTTCTTCTCCCTAGATGGTATCACCTGTTTCTAAAAATATTACATTATACAAACGCTTATGAGAATGTATTTTTTGGGGGATTTCCATAATTCTTAGTTTGCAGTGCACCCATTTTACATGAATATGTTTATGATGTGTTGAAAAAATTCAGTTGTCCAGGTCTAAAATAAGGAATTATATATTTAGTATCTTATTATTATACATTACTACATGCCATGGATTAGCTTTAGACGACATTGAGTTTACTTCATCCACTACTTGTTCCAACATGATAGTTGGATGAGATCTCAATGAATATTCCAGTTTGGTCTCCGTGTGTTCAGAATATGAATAATGTGATACAAGATGAGATGTATAGGACAATCAAATTATTCCACATTATACCCTTTCAAAATACAACCAATGTTGATTATATGAGAGGTCTCTATTTTTAATAGATTGTTCATTTTTAGGGAGTTAAATATCCTTTTGTATCTAATTGGGATCCTTGTTATATTTCTGTCATTTGAGAGGCATTTAATAAGCCTAGGGATCATAGGTCCATTTGAGTGTGGAATACCATCCATAATTGTATGTATAGATAGAGAGAGATAGAACTATAAAGATTATTAAGGATATTATTCATTCCCAAATCCTTAATTTTTGTGGAGATTTGAATGAATATTCAGGTCTAGTTGATTTTTCTTAAAAAAATATTTACTAGCCCGTGAGTAGGAAAACTCGTTTTTAGTGCTTGTAAAGTTGGCAATGAAAATATTTATTGATTTTGTCAATGATCAGTGAAAGTTACTTGATTGGAACAAGATTGTTTCAAGAGGTGACAATAATTATTTAGATAAATCATATGAAAATATTAATGGAATAGATCCAGTATAATTCATATACTGATCATCACCATATAATTTTGGAATTATCATTCGGTGACCAGGTATTAATGAATGTTTCACCTCATTTCTGTCATCGATGGCTTGGGATATATAAGAAGATATAAATTTTTTTTTAGAAATTTTTATGTAGTTGATTAGGTGGTGAATGTTCTTTATTATTTATAACTATCTCCACAGTTAATGAAAATACATAATGAGTCCCATGTATGACAATTCATAAAGATTCATTCTGATCCATCTCATGTTTTGAGAAGGAGAAACCATGATGTTTAACCAAACTTATTTTTTACTAAGCATCTAGTCTAGATATATGATGGTAAAACCCATGAACTTATGGGGAGGATAATACCTTTTGTTATAGTGCTATACAATAATGGGTTTGACACTCTTGAGACATGATAGTGAGAAGAAATAATTAGAGATTAGTGGTCTCATATTTTTTTACAAGGAGACTTCTTTATATGCTTTCTAGGATATAAATGTTATACAGTAGAATGGTTAAAACATTTTTTTTTAGTTTTTATTCAATACTCATTCCCTCTTTTGTCCTATGCTTTGGATGGTGTTTGACCCAGGTTTGGGATGACATTTTTTTAATTTCTGTAATGTACATGGTTGGTGTACCTTTTCCCCAAACCATTCCCCCACTGAAGGTAAACTATTATAAGACACTTAGTGGGGAATTTCAGGGCTAGTGAATGGTTTTAAAAACTGTTCAACCATACATTAGAAATTTTTCACCCCATTAGATGGGTGAACAGTTTGAAAAATGGTGTGGCCCTACCATATTAAACATGTCAATAATGATATTTAATTCAGATTTTTCTTTAAATCCAAAAAACCCTTAGTTTTGGTCCCTGTTAATATTATTCGACCCTAACTGGATTTATTCTACCATGGAGGCTCACTATTGGGTGTTTTTCTCCTCCAAACCCTTTCATAAGTTTATCAAATCTAGGTGAATGTGATTATATCTCTCCCCTGTAAGAGTTATTCTCCAATACCTTCTCTCCCACCATCTTCTTCTCTTATCCATTGTAGTTTTTAGATTATAAAATTATTTCTAAATATTTTCTCCTCAATTTTATATCTATAATTTAGGTTTAATGCTTAGATATTCATCATTGATGATTTTCATTAGAGATTAATGTAATGATCATCATAATATGTTATCTACATGTTAAAGTATGAGGTTCTGTATGAGTTCCACCAATAAATTAAACCATTAGTGGCATTTTTTTATTTTTCATTTAGATAAATTATGAAAATCTAGTTCCATTTAAATTGTGATTTTAAATTTATGTGGCCTAAATTTTTTGGAAAACCACCAATTATAAAGAAATTGGATATTCTGGCAGTTATTTCTAATTGATGGAATTGTGAAATTAATTTGAAATTGGTATTTGAGAAAAAATGGTTAAATTGTGGTGAAAATATACTTGTATTGGTTTTACCGGAAAAAATTGATAGAATTGATTAAAACCTATTGTTTTTGTTTTTAAAGAGAAATTGACTTATTTAAATGGTATGCGGGGAAATTTTATTTGGAATTTTTTTTAAATAACTTTCACTATATTGATTGTTGTTTGACCATAGTCATTCCTTCATAGTTATGGAGTTATTTTGGAAAAAATATAATTTAGAGTTTACCTAGAAACAAATTAATTATTTATGATAATTATGTAAACATGAGGGAAAATAAAATCCCCATTGGGTTGTATGATAGTCTTATTTTTGTAGTGTCAGAGGTATTTTTGTGAACATTTACATTATCACTATATGTGTGTTTGAAGATCCCAAAATATAGAACTATCATTACTCTTAAAAGATGACCATTTTTCTAATTTGGTAATTCTTTTGATAGATAATCCATTTTTTAAAATATTTTTTTATATACTAATTCAATAATTTATACTATTTTATATAAAAAAATTATTAATACTTTGTTTTTTCTATTTATATTTGTCGAAATGAAAAACATGTTTGGTTTTAAATATGTAACTTTATTTCCAGGTTTTTTTAAATTTAATGCATGTAATGATTTATAATTTTTTGACATATTTTTTTGGAACACATGGTGTGACCATACTTGGATTTTATCTCACACGATACCTTTTCCTCTGGGAAATTGTATATTTCCTTTAACATGGTTCGAGTAAGAGGAATGAAACCCTTGGGGGTGGTGGTGGTTGATATTTTGGGATTGGAGTATCAGGTCTATTGGTATATTTTCTATTTGGTTTTTACATTAGGAACATTGATTATGTTTTGTGGGGGATTGTTTTAGATGTGTTTTACTTCTATTACTATCAACTTTTGGAGTTTTCTTCGAGAATAATGATATATATGTGTTTCTTCTACTATGGTTATGTGAAAAAATGGTTCCCAAATTATCTAGTATAATTCCTAGTGAAAGTCACCAACCATTGGGGATCAATAACACCCTTCAGGCTATGTTAGTTTCAGCTTGGTTTTGATGGTACCAGAGTATCTAGTCCGGGTTATCACACATCTTTCTACCTAGTATTCATGATTAGATTCCACCAATGGTATACTTCACATTCTAATTGATAAACAACCAAAATTAATTTTTTATGTCATAAAAACTAAAGAGAAAAAAATATCTTTTGAGTGGTTTTAATATATATTTCATCAACATGTGGATTAGTGGACCCACTAAATGAATGTGGGTCCTACCTTATGAAGGGATCAATATAACTATGTGCCATCCATTGGTAATTTGGAAGATTAGCATGATACATAGCTTGAAAATGTTATGTGGGTATAGAAATGAGGATTAAAATTACCTCTATTATAAAATTAGGATTCATAGGAGGACAATCATTTCATTGACCATCAAACATAGCACTAACAATGTTCTTTCAGGTTGAATCCATTCATTTACTCCCTAAACATAGTTTAGGAATCATTGATAATATTGTGAAACCTCATAATCATGGAAATCACTTATATGATGAACAAATTTTTCCACCTTATATAACATGTTACAAATGTGATTTATCCTAGTTTATTCTATGATGTCTTCTATTTAATGATTTTATGATGGTTCATGAAGATTCTGTGAATTCACAAGGAAATCCCCCTTTTATTGTCAATCTATGTGTGCAATAATGTATAATTTTTTTCACCATTTCCTAATCGAGTCTTGGTAAATATAGTGTTTCTGTTGGTTTTCACTATGTAAATCAATGCAAAATTCACATCAACAAGTAGTATATAGATAGTGAGGTATTTCTAGGAATCTATTAACTCTATACTCTAACAAAACTAAATGAAATTTTCCTATACATTTAGTCATCTTTATATATATCCTCAATGAGAAGTCCTTATAGATCTCACTAAGGGTTTCTTATCATAATTTCAAGATATTAAATATAATTTCATTTTAATAAAAACTAATGGGTCCCAGAAATTTCATACATTGAAATTACATCATTTCTATCAAATATTTTATGAATTACAAAAAAATATGCATGAATACCACATTAGTCAAGTGACTTTTGAATCATTGAAACAAAAATACTAGTATAATAGTTGGCTACATCACCACCTACTAGAATCTCCATGACTATAAAAATAATTAGATACATCATACATAATACATATCTTCATGACATAGGCCAAGGAAACATAAGAAAGAGAGATCTCTGATGCACATTAAGGGTAAAGAGAGGAAAATAGAAAGTGTAATAATGAGAATAAAATCATAAGAACATGATAGTAATAGTAGAATATCATACCATACATATCAATGCTCATAATCTAGGGTCCAAAAATAAATATTGGATGTTTATAAGACATGAATCACAAAAAAAAATTAGAGCATAATCATTCAATGGATAACTCATGAATATAACATTGAATTATGGAAAACACATAAACATTTAAAATTATTCCATAGTAGTCATGGATAAATACCAAGGCTATCATAGTAGAATGGGTTCTCCAAAAAATATATATTAGATTTCAGGATTCAGTCCTAATACTTTATATGTGATCAAAACCCTTCACATAATTGGGTTTGATCCCATTCCATCCATGTCTATTTCATGGGATATAAATAAATACATAATTCATTTGAGTGAGATATAAATCCCATCTATGCAATAATGACATCATACATATGTGTTTCACAAGATCCTAAAAAATCATCACATCAAAACCCATGTAATGATATGGGTATCATAAAATTTTTATCTTATCATAATATATGTATATGTTATAGTTTTAATAATGACTTCATATAAGAATAATCCATGAAATGAAGTGGGTTTAATATGTGTTTTATCATTTCTTAACCATTGAAGTGAAATCAGTATCACAAAAATCATGCTATCAAAAAATACACCATTAATGAAATAATATGAATAGTATTATTGGATCATATCCCCAGTAATAAATAGATAACACTAAAAGATGTCATATTTTATTAATAATTATTTTTAATTTGCACCTAAAATAATTTATCAAGGAATGTATCATTTCTTATTGAATAAATATTTTTAAAACATAATACTTTTTGGAAATATACTTATTTTAAAATTAAATTAAAAAGATATAAACAAATCTTGGAAACCATTTTCAAATAATTTTCTACTAAAATATTCCTGAAAAAAAATAATTTATTATTTTTCACAATTATTGGTCAAGGTTGACATGTATTTTATCCATGTTGTACATGTTATGACAATGATTCCTTTAAAGTTGTTGGTATTATTAAAATGATCCTTGATCAGATGTTGAAAAGAATATTCCATTTAAAAATATTTTTCAAAAAAGTAAAACATTGAAGTAAATTTATTTTAAAAACCATTTTTTATCATTTTTTATTTTTTAAGAAAACATGGTTTTGGGAAAAATTTATTTCTAACAAAAAAGTAAAAAAATTATATTTTATTGAAAAAAATATTTTATTGGTTATAATAAGTAAAAATGTGTGGAAAATTGTTCCCTTACATGATGATATTATGAATAAACAAAGGAAAATAAAATTCAAGATATTTTCATATTGCTAGATCATAATATGTACTCAATGGATGCATAATCATAAAAATCCCGATGGACAATGAGATTGTAGCAATAAACTCTTACAACTATTTTAACATTGAATCATAATCCCTATGAGAAAATAAATTTACATGGTGATTAAAAAATCAATTATATGGTGAAAATAATTACATAATATGTCAAAGGGTTTGTATTTACACATTATAAAATAATATAGTATCATAACATGACATCTGTCTAGAGGAAAAACAATTGAGACAAAATTTCTCTTACTGTGATGGTAACATTTTAACCATAAACACCCTGAAATAGAGAATATAAAATTGATATGTGAAAATAAAAAACATAATTTAGAAGAATCATAAATTACATTAATGGGTAGTATATACACCACATAAAATAAATAAGTGGTGAATATATCACATGTCCCACAAATGTAAAAAGTGAGATGTAAATCCTTTACATTACGTCTTGACTCTCGTCATAATCATTAAAAAATATTGTATAGTAAATATGAGTTTATTATAAATTTAAAAAAGAACCACATTCATAAATATTTCCATGTTTTATTTTATTGTTAAAATTTATTACCAATTTATTAATAATTCAATGTTAAATTCATGTTTCTATAAATAATTTCTTAGTTTTTCATATATGATTTGATATGATATATTATTCATCATTTTTATTTAATCATCATTTCATAATATAAATAAAGATATAAATGGTAAAAATGTCATAAATATAAATTCTTTATATAATTATTTATTGTAATATATAAATGATAGATACAGGAAATGAAATAAATTATTCATGGACATGATTAGTTGTACAAACAAATGAATGCAATTTTGATTTTTTTCAGATTAAAATAAAGGTAAATATATGATATATTATAACTAAAGAATAATTTTGTGTCTAATATAATTCATATTTTTATTAAAATCGCCATGGACTTATACCATTTAAATCATTAAAAATCACATTGCTTCA
Source organism: Viscum album (assembly GCA_963277665.1). Taxonomy (NCBI): domain Eukaryota; kingdom Viridiplantae; phylum Streptophyta; class Magnoliopsida; order Santalales; family Viscaceae; genus Viscum; species Viscum album. The sequence continues at coordinate 1,260,018,593 of OY728128.1, forward strand.
TGACGTGGTAGTTCGACATGCAGATGAACGACATAATTGTGTTCCAAAAAAGGAAAGCATGAATGTATGTGTGATATAACAATTATATAATAATAATAAATTCATGAAAATAAAAAATATCATATATAATCTATAAATATATCAGTTTTGTGAACCTCTAATGGTGTCAATGGAAGAACGAATGACATTGGTTTGCAAGCTGGTACTCCCCCATAGACATGAAAAATGATTTTGTGTCCCTTTTGATATACGTTTGAGAAGGTTATGGTAGTAACATTAACAAAAAAAATCATAGTATATATTATATAGTTGTGTTATTATATAATCATGATAAAATAATAATTTAATAGGGTTGAGAAGGAAACAAAAAAAATAAAAATTGATGAACGTTTCCTCTTCTTTGGGTTACTCCACTTGGATTTAACCGAAGGACGAACTTGGTTGGATTTATTAAAAAACTGGAATTTCTAGGATGCGATGAGAATATGTTGATGAGTAGTTTTATAGTTTTTGGGTTAAAAAATGGATTAGAGGTGTCTCTAACTAGGGGCTGATGAGTTCCATTTAATAGTGTATGTGGATTTCTATTCTTGAAAATTCCAACATAGTAAACACTATTTGGTGGTCTCCCTTAAATTAAATGCCACCAATAATTAATATTTTTTGAAAAAATTGGTAAATAATCGAAATATTTCAATTTAATGGGATTTGGTCATTTATATGGACATTTTTACACCTTAATATTTCAGTTTATCTACTTTGTAATATTGTTTTTAACTTATTTTATATAATTTATTCTAACTAATTTCACTAGTTAATTTGGAAATTAATTAATTTTACCTCATTATAAATTATAAATAAATTTGATCCAACATATAAAATATTTCTTTACAAATTCTAATCTGGTAATTTCATGAAATTATTTTAAAATTAATCATGTAGAAGAGAGAAGATGACATGTTTTTAAAGTGAAAAGGTTCAATAGTTTGAAAAGTTTTTAAAACCAATTTTATTGTGAATTATATTTAAATAACCTAAATTGGATTATTTTAGATATAATTGAACTAATTATTCTATAATATGAAATTAAAATATAATATAACTATATAAATATATTATGGGAAAACAATTTCAATTAAAATTCAATATTTTTTCCTATCCATCAGAAAATGAAATATTATAGAAAGCCTAAAAAATAACCATATTCTTATTTTTTCATTATGAATGAGAAAATTAATTTTATTTAATAAAATTTAATTTTTAAATAATCAAAAATTTAATTGTATTTTTTTTCAAAAAATGATATTAAATAATAAATTCTTTAAAAAATATTATTTTCAATACACAAAATGACTTTACTGATAAATATGTCTTTTTTTCTATATTATATATATATATAACCACTATATAAAAAATATTAATATTCAAACTACTAGTTTATCAGCTTTGATATAGTGGTAATGTTTAATTAACTATATTAATAATATATCATTGTTTTGTTAAAATTTAGTGGCTCATGCATTGAAAGGAAAGTCAGTGTTGCATGTAGAGAATTCTTATATTGGTTTATAATACTACACAATACACTAATAAAATTCAATTAACAGGGGAAAATGTTAATTAAAACAAAGGGTGTTTCAAAAATCAGTTACTAACTTACCTCCCCATGAACTAGATCCAATTTACTGATCATGATGACACCATAAGAATGCATTGGGTGCTAACCTGAGGAGGATTTTTTAAGTTGAGGAATCGTGTTTAAACTCTCTTTTTTATTTTATTTATTCATCAACATCCTTCAAATAGTCTCCCCTTATTGTGATATCATATCAGATGTGTGTCATATATTTTTAGATGTTATTATAAAATAATAATAACCTTAAAACATATACTATTCCATAAAATGGGATATGAAATCATTATTTATGTATATGGGATACAACCACTTCATGAACATATGTAATTTTTTTTCCGGAATCCCCTCTCTAGGGATGTGATAATGAAGTGTTAAATGAGTTTATATATATATATATATATATACATATATGATATTTTATAAATATTTTCCCTTATAGAGTCAAGATGCCACTTATAAAATTTTAACTTCCATTCCCTTGGGGATATTATTACTTCACTCATGTGTATGGAACACTACCATCTCATGAAGAGATATAATTCATTTCCACTATATCGTTATATGAAAGGTAACAAAACAATTATAAATATATGTGATATAAATATGATAATTTTGAAACTAATGACATATTTTTCATTATAAAAGTATAATATATAATTTTTGTGTGACAATGAATAAATATGTAGTCATTTATTCATAAATGTGAACTACAAAATCCACGAAGTGATGTGATTATTTATCTTCACCAAAAAACCTGCATTGTGTATGTCACGAACCGAATCTAGTCATCGCCAAAACTGGCACCAAACCCAGCCCGTGACATGACCCGAACGGTGTTCCCTATCCCCACGGGCTGGAACAAGTTCCAGGGTATCATTTATTTTTGTTTGGGAACGATTTACTTGAATAAGAAGGCATAAACCATTAAAAACAATCAATAAACTGAATCTGAAAAATTTATACCAAACGATGTTAACAAAAAAACCAGAACTGAATACATTGGTTTAGATTCAATACAATATGAAAATAAATAAATGAAAACATTAGCAAAACAACCACCAAGACTCCACACGACAAGGGGTCATCACCCCCAAGATGTCTCCACAATACTGCATAGTAGGAGGGGGCTAACAACCCGAACTGCCTTCACATGAGGCCTTACCTTTACCTGAGTAAAACATAACAATGTATACTTAAACCCTAGGGGTGTTAGTAGGGTGTGAGCCTATGCCCAATAGGATACCACCCAATGATTCCAATGTGCATTCAATATAAGGTGAAGGAGAAAACAATTTTAATTCGTAATGAAAAACGACGTTGAAATTCCAAGAAATGCAACTTTCATTTAAAAAAAATCAAACTAGAATTTACAGAATGTTAACATATCTAAATGGAAAAGATAGATACTGTAAATTAAAAAAAAACACCCAAATACGAGGGTAAATAATAAAAATCCAGTGAGCAACAATCCAGGAACACCCCTAGGCACTTGGTTGTCTCGGGCCCTATGTACCTCGTACCTCGGTGTAAAGCAACCATAGTAAAATCCACTCTCGTGCACGAGCCACTAGTAGGGATAATAACCACAAAAAAGTGGTTTCCAATCATCATCCACATATTTTATTTAGAGTTTTTGTTATCCAAATGCTAGGTGAAACATGGACAACACCCATCCGGTCCACTGGCCGTACTAGTACAAATCCGCCCACCTAAGTACCCGAGCTTCCCCTTTTGGGCTCAAACAATTTAAAAATGCCACATAAATCCATTTTAAAATAAAACACCACTACTAGTGACACACAATCAATACAGTATCTATCACATTTTTATACCACTTAAAACACACAATAAAACACTTTGATTTGTAATAAAACAATTCATCAAAATCACGTAGTGTTTTGCACAAAAAAAAACACCTTGAGAACACCAATTTCACACTATGTGCAAATTTTTGAATTACCAAAATATAAAGGGAATCTGAATACATTTAGATTAAAACAAAAAATCATTTTTAGTGAAGCCTCTTATGGTTTAAGAAGTGACATCATTGTAAAACCTCCATTTTTACACAACACGGCTCTTAGAAAATCATGTGTTTCACAAACACCATTAAAAACAACTTTCACAGCAACAAACACATGCGACAATCATCAAAATAGTATTTTCAGTCCTATTACATTACATTAAAATCAAATAATTACTTATAGGTCAGCCCAAAATGAACCAATAAAATATTTGAATGAAAAGCCCCCAATATCACTAAAAATTGGAACTTAAAATTCATTTGCATTATAAATGCAACTAAAACCAATTTTTACAGAAAAATTCAAGTGAAATATTAATTAAGGTATCATGAAAGCAGTAATCTAATTTACAAAAATTGCACACACAATGAAATCACCTACCAAAACCAAGGAAACCCTTGAAACCTTTGTGCGAAAACTCAAACGCACCACCGCCGCACCTCAAGGAAGGTAAACCAGACCTAAAACCAGAATTTCAGACCATGAAACACAAGATAAAACCCTATTTTTTAAACCCCACTTTCTGGACATTAGGAAACTCAATTATAATGGAATAAACCCTATGTACATTTAATGTAACCCTAATCAAATTGAAAGATGAAAGAAGGAGAAGAACTTAGTTAAAATATCTTGTAGAAATTGCCCCCAAAAATACCAGTATCTAATTTTAAAAATACTCAAACCATCAAGGGAGGTTCTAAAAAGGATATGGAGATCAATTGGGAATTTGAATTGGGGAAAAAGGGTAAAAATTGAGAGAGTTATGAAGGAAATACTTTACCTCTTCAAATCTGGGAGATTTGAGGAAGCCTATTAAGTTTGGCACCAAAGCGCAATTAACCAGAGCTCCAAAGAGGGGGTAGAGAGCTCCGATGCGCGGCTGGGTTATTTGGTCTTGAGTGAGACTTGTAATCACCGAAAAATCCCAAAAAATTGAATAATTTATAACATAATCAAAATTTATTTTTAAAACAGGAATTGGGCTTTCGGGATGGCCCAACCCCTTAGATAAAAACCCAAATAAACCATGTTTATGGATTTCTAAAATATCCAAATTTAATGGTGGTGTTAATAGGTCAGGGGAGGTCATTTGGGAATTTGAATAGGTGCAAAATATTAAAAAATAAAAAAGTTATAAAAGAAAAAAAATTGGTTTTTAAATCAGGAATTGGGATCACGGTTTGGACCAATTCAAGAAAACTCTCTCATTCCTCCATAAAAGATTGTGAACCCCCCAAAAACAAATTATGAATGGAAATTAAATGAAATTTACCTTTAAAATAAGTCATGAGTGTGACAACATATATAATTATACGTAATTAAGTAATATGGTTTTAATGATATTATTATCAATCATGAAATATAAACTATTATATTTAATCTTTCAATAATTATCAATGAATAATTGAATTGTTACACATGTGTATGTAAAACCTATCATCTTTATGATGGTATCATAGTTTTTTTAAAATAATTTATGGTTAATCTAAAAGTATGAATTATTTTTAAAAATGATACTTATTTAATGATTTTATTTTTGATATAATAAAAATATGAACTCTTTGATCATGGAAAATAAACAAAATACATTTTTAAATGAGGAAAATAATATCCTAAAAATACTCAAAGTGGACTAAACTAATTAAGATTAAAATATTATCTTAAAAAATAAAATAAATAATTTATGTATAAAGTATTAATCTTAAAAAATATTATTCTGAAATTAATTAAATTTTAAATACTTTTAACAATATATATAGTTGATTACAAATAGTATTATGATATAATAGAAGATAAGAAACATTGAGCATAAACAAACAATGAAATATTATCATTTAAATATGACCTATATAAACTAGCCATTAAATTTGATGGAATTAGTAGTATTCACTAAACTATTAAATATATAATCATCATACTCATTTGTAATGCATTAATTAAAGTTTTTTAATAACAAATATATTTTTAGTAAATGCATCTTATTCATTAAACATTTATGTTTTCTAAAAAAAATTAATTCTACAATTTTTATGGGTTTTATTAGAATTAATTTATTGGAATTTAATAAAAATCAGTAAAAAAAATTAATGTAATTTTTTAATTCATCATGTTAGAAATATATTCAGAATAATTTTCTAGAATTAATTGAAATATATTTATTTTTATGAAGGAATAGTTAAAAATACTAATATTTATTGAAAAATTTATTATATTTCCAAATTATTTAAATTTTAAAATTATGTTTTTGATTTGTTTTTATATTTTTATTTGTAAAATATGATTTACAGTTATCAAATAGCTGGTTTTTAATATACTGTATACTTTAATTTGGGATAAAAATATTTTATATTCATAAGGGATTTTCCTAAAAATACTATTTTTCTTTGCTTTCTTCCTATTGAAATTTAATTTAATTATGTAGCATATTTGTTTAGAATTTGAAAGATGGATTCTATATTTTGAAATCATGGGTCCAAATTTTTTAAATTGGAAACTTTTATTTTTTTTTCAATATAAATAATGACATTAATAATTTTGGTTACCCTATTAATGGGTAAGTCAAGAACTTTATGATAAAAATTAGATGATTATAACAAACAAATAAACCAAAACATGCTCAAATTTTAATGGATGAGTTTTTATTGACCATAAAATAAGAGTGTTTAATTTATGACCATTTGGGTCTATATGGATATAGAAATGACCGTTATATTATTTTATTTTTTGAAAATTCAAACATGTCAAAATATTGTAATTTATAATTGTAAGGTTTTCAATATGGTGAAACCTTGTGAATATGTTTTACCATAAGTAGTATTTTGAAATAAAAATTATTTTTCCATATCAGTATAGTTTATTTTTAATTTATAATAAAGAAAGCATTTCCTTAAATTCATTTGTAACAATGATATTGTAATTATTTAATTAATAAAAAAATTATATAAATGATATGAAGAATATTAAAATAAAAATAATTTGATATAATCAATGTGATAAATAGATATTAATGATTCACATTAAATGTTAGGAATATGATAAAATATGTCATTTTAATTATTAATGTTATCTTGGTATTACTACATTCAATGTAATGGATAGTGCATTATAAAAATTATTTATATTTTTTAAAAAATAATAATTTAGTAAATTGTATAAAATTCATAAAAATGTTATATTCAAAAACATGATTATTTTATTTTTATTTTATGTACCATGATCCATTTATTTGTTTTTGTCATTTTATATTAACTATATTAACTTCATAGTGTCAAAAATCATAGTTTTCATAGTAGGAGTTAATGTTGTTAATCAAGGGTTAACACATATTGATAAAGGTATAAATACAATAAAAAAATATATTACATTTATTTTATGTGTGATTTTTAAACCATTATCATTACATATTAAAAATAAATATGATTGGATAATTTGTTTGTGAATATTATTTTATATTAATATATTGTTTTAAGATGTTCCAATAGTGGACCTCCCCACTAAAATAAGAGGGAACATCTCCTTATGATTTTTTCAGACCTGAAAATAGGTTTTAAAAAAAATTACTCGACAAATAATTTCCTATAATCCCCCCCTCATTTTATAGGTCTTATTTTAGTAATAACACCATACATAGTGGACTAAATTTGTTAATCAAAATAGATTATCTGAAGAAGACATATAATTTTTAATCTCATGTTTTGTATAGATTCTTATTCAATAGCCCTAAAACAATATTAAATCATTATAAAATATAAAATAAATTATAATAATGACACTTAGATATTATTATGTTATTCTATTTATCATTATCTATATTCTATTCAATCAAATGTGAATAGAATTAAATGTTTTCTTATATGGTGGACTAACACCTCGCAAACTAAGGAATTTTTTTTCCATCATTGTAATACCCAAAAAATCAACGGTATGTTTCCCTTCGAATATTGCAATTTTTGGCATTGTATCTAACTTCATGATTCCAACACACAACAACCAATCAAACTATCCATTATGAATAGTAATACCACATTTTGAAATTTTCTAATTTTTTATTTTTCAAAATGGACTTCATTTTTGAATTTGGAATATCTAAATTATCTTTGGGTGATTTGTTGGTACTTTTATGAAAAGGTTATATTTTTGATGAATAGTGAAAATACTAAATTTTAATTAAAAAAACTTTTTAATTCGAAATAATTTATAGTATTAAATTATACATGTGAGTGGTTTTAATGTTTCACTGGATTATATTTTAATCATTTAATATAATATATTTCATTGTATGTAATCTAAAATTTATTCTAAACATAAACAAGTACTAATCTTTAGATAGTTATTATTTTATAAAAACATGCTTTTTGTTTTGACAATGGGAATTAATTTTAAATTAATTTCTGCCACTTTTTTGTTCTGAATTTGGAAATATGGTTTAAATATATATAATTTGTAGGTCCAAATTGTGTAAATATGTAACTTTTACTTTTATACATTATGAATAATTAATTCGGTAAATATTTTATTTACTATGGTTAAAGGGTAAATCTGGTACATCTGGGTAAAAAATAATATTATAATAATAATAAATTAACCTAACATGTATCATATTCCTATTTATAGATAAATTTCTGACCATGTGGATCCTTGGGTCGATTTTGGGACTCCATTGAGCCACTTGAGAGTGATAATGACACTTTATATTAATTAATTTAAAGTAAAGACAAAAATGACATAAACATATTTCTTTTAGTAAAGAAATTTACATGGGGTTATATAAGTTATCATTAAACAATAAATACTCATTAGAAAGATAAAATTATTTCCTAAATAATTATTTTATTTGTAATTTTTATACAATATAAAATATAATTTATTTGTGACCCAATGATGATGTAGTAATTACATTATTAATGAAAGAATCAAAAAAATGTTATTGTATATATTAAAATAAATATAATTTGAAAGTTTTCATGTAATCCAAGAATTTTATAGGTGAATATGGAATGTTTTTGTTAATTTAATTTATTTTTTTATGTAAACAAGTTATGATGACTTTCATGAAAATCAAAAACTAAATAGTGTCAAAATAGACATAAATGATTTTTTAAAACAAATATTATATTATTAAATTATTTAAAAGTACTAAAAATATAAGGTTCATCCAAAAAAATGATATATTGATTGGTATATTAGTATTGAACCACATGGGGTTCTTTTGGATTGTTATAGTATGTTTATTAACCATATAATATAAAACTACAAAGAGACATGGTAAATGTCATACTATTTAACCGAGAGTTAAATCTAAAAGACAAGGTTCATATGGGGACTTAAAACTGTTTAAAACCTGTTGGTAGAAAGGTTTTTGACCCATCCACACTTCAGCCTCTAAATAATTCATTTTTGTTCCATTATAAACTGAAAATTATTTTATTATAAAATGATATTTCAAGATTTTCCAAAAGTAACCCTCACCTCTCTTATAAAAGGGCACATTCCCTTATCTCAATTTCACACCTCCAAGGCCATTTAATTTGGTCCAACCATAACCAAATATCCTCCCAATGTTCCTTCCTTCATTATAGAGGCCTTCCTTTGGTCAGAAATCCATCCTATGGTTCCCTTTCGATCAAATCAAAAGGAAAACCCAAAGAAGAGGTAAATATTTCATCACCTCTTTCATGTTCTTTTCTTCTTCCACATCCTCTTTATTTATCGATTCCATTCTAAAAAAATAACACCAATATCTTCTATATACTGTATTGTTATTATAAAAGTTTTACAACCATATTCATTATTCTATCCATCATATGAAACATAATGTAATTATACGTTCATATGTACCGATTACCGTCTCCATGTTGTGGTGTAGTTTTTTATTCAAACACTTCACAATTTCGATGGTTATAATACTGAGTATAACTAATGTAAATAATAAGTATAACATGTTAATTATTCTATATATATATTATGTACCATCAAATTACATACTATTTCACAATCAATATAATGATATTGTCACTTTTGCGTACATACGGATTACTGTCTCCACGAACGCGATGACATTCATTCCCCATCGCAATCATTCAAGAATAATTTTCATTTTCTGATTAAAAATAATGTTTATGATCATAATATAATTATTTATATGAGTCAAATAAAATGTATCCAAAACAAACACGACTTACATAACCAATCATATAAAGGAAAACGAATCAGTTAACACCTGAAATGATGATAATACTAAAATATTATTAACAAAGAAATATTATATGATCATATAGGATAACAAATTTATGTATATGATTGTTTTATAATTTAACAACAATGTTTTAACAATTCTAAAAAAGTTTAATATAACATCGACTAAGGAAATGTACAAGGTAAGTGTTAATTCAACAATCACATCACATTTCTGAGGTTGTTAATTCATAAGTATCTGCTGGGACCTCTTTATCATCCACATCCATTTCTTCTTATAAAAGAGATTTAATTTTTTTACTATTTACTAGACTATGTGTTAAATTAATTTATACACTTATTGTACCACATATGTTTCGAATGGAATCAGTCCATCATTTTCTAGACTAGGTACTTTATTATCTTCTTGACAAAATTAAGGTAAAAATGTCTTTTTTTAACTCATACAGCGGTGCGACTATATTCTGCCATTATAACATTGTCGAAGCTTCCCGTAAATTCTTATAAGAATATTTTAAAAATAGATTTTTTCTTTTATTATTATATGACTTTTTAAGGATTTCAAAATAGAAATATATACTTCTCTACAAAATGTTTTGATTTTATATATGTCAACATACTCTAATGGATTTTAGGATTGTTTAAAGTTGATTTATTATGATACAAATATTCCATATTTTATTGAAGATTTTTTTATATGTTGACTGTGGATGAGTTATTTTTACACTATTCATGGTTTATGAATAATGTATTTATATTTTGTATGCTAATTTAATATGAATTTTTATGTAATTTTTAAACATTATCATATGAAGAATGCAATGAACTTAGTAAGTGATGGGGGAGGCCTGTATAGCTCCTATGAATTAGAATGTCTCATGAGAAAAAATAGTGTATTGGCATAAGGCCTTGACAAAATATTATTTTTACTCTTGTAACAAGGCTGGACTATGTGGTTATGAAGTATGAAAATATGCATTCCATCATAATGAAATTGGATGTTGACATAGAATGGGATTATTCGACTAGTAGAATATCCATATGAATAAGTAAATGGAATTATTTGATTTATATTGGCCATATTATGTAGAAGTTTATGTTTAAAAGTCTTATGTTTTTGTTTTATACATTTCCTTAAATGGGAATTCTTTTTTTATGAATGTTCCGGATATATTGTTAAACTTACTGAGTGTCTAAGCTCACACCATTCTATGTTTTATTTTTCCCAGGATGTGAAGTAGAATTTTATGGTTGACCTGCAGGGATAGGCTATGGGATATAAGCGTGGTCAAAGGGGAAAAAATTTTGTTGTTGTTCATATAAAATGATCTTATGTAAATCTTATGTATGTATTTAGTACTTCCAAAGATACTAAAAAATATGTCTTTTGGGAAATGATTCCTTGTATCATGCCAATTTTATGTAATAATGCATCGATTCAGGGTAACTAGGGTGAGGGAATTACAGTTGGTATAAGGGGAAGTTTTGTACAAACCATCAAAACAAGTTTTAGATAAACTCTTATTAGACCACATTACCCTAAGTTAGATCTTGAGTATTGGTATAGAAGAAATTCCTAGAATATTGGTAATGTAGACATTTTGTGAATATTCCATGAAATACATCCCTGTCTAGAGATGAGCTGGTAGAGGCCACTCTGGAATAGATGTTCCTAGGAGTGAAAGCTCTGACAAGAAGTTTTGAGCTTGACCTAGGGTATCCTTGTATACAACAACGGTCCTTGCAGCACTCTTGGTTATGACACTCCTAGGTGATATTCTTAGGATAATTCAAACTTTCATTACAAAACATTATGAAGGATTTATGAGTATATACCTCCTCAATTTTTTTTTTGATTATGTATTATATCTATACACTGTTTAATTTATGTTATGTGTTTTACATGTTAGAAATTATGTATTACCATTCATAAACTAATCTACTGTAGGAAATTTTTTAGAAATGGTGCATATTGGAAGGAATGAAAACCATATCAGTGCACGTAATCCATGTAGGTATTTCCCTCCTACTCAAGATAATTATAGTAGAGCTGGTTATGCAACTGGTGCTGATCATCTTATCATCATACTAGGTCAACTCACTCAAATTATGAATAATAACCTTACCCGTATAGAACACCCATGTCCACAGCACAAAGGATCATTTCTAGACCGCATCATGAGGACACAACCACCGACATTCAATGGGATTACAAATCTATTAGTAGCTGAGTAATGGATAAATTCCATAGAGAAAATATTTCAAACATGGGGGAGTAGGGAAAGGGAAAAAAGATGTCCTAGTAGTTTATCACCTCATGAGAGATGCTGATCAATGGTGGTCATTAATACAATACACAAAGGAAGATTAAGAAGTATCAAACATGGAATGGATGGAGTTTAATGAGATTTTACTTAGAAAAATACTTTCCTCGTGACCATCAATCGGATAATGAAAGACAATTTCCGAGTCTGAGGCAAAATTAGGATAGAAATTTCTCAAAGTATGAGGCTAACATTACAAGTTTAGAAAGGCATACATCAGACTATATATGTAACCCAATGAGTAAGATTGATCTATTATTTAATGGAATAAATCCATTCCTCCATCGAGTATTAGACTCATAATATTTCTAATCGTACAAAGATTTTGTCTCATGTGTTGTCATGATAGAAAAGGAAGTCTCTAATTCTTTTAACATCAATGAAAAGTAAGATAAGAAGAGGTCTACTGATCACTTTGAAAATGAAAATAAGGGGACGAAGGGAAAAGTTTAATATCCATCCTATGTTAAATGTAGGAAGAAACACCCTTGTACTTTCCTAAAGAGAATGAGAGTCTATTACAAATGTGGTGAAAAAGGCCACCAAGCTGTGATTTAAATGGAACAAAAGAGGTTTTCAATGTTGAATTCTAATATTGTAGAGAAAAGGGACATTATGAAAATGAATGTCCTAAGCACCCAGGGAAATTTTCTCAAAAAAGGCCAAGGCAGAAAGGCCAAGATTATGATATCACTATTGTTGAGGTTGAAGCTCCAAAAGATGTGGTGGTAGGTAATTTAATGGTTTCCTCAAGTTTATCCAATTCTATATTTGATTCTGGATCATTGAATTGTTTCATATCTTCCCAGTTTGTTATGAAAATTATATATTTTCAATTTGACTTAACAAGGGAGTTGTCAGTCAAAACTCCTAAGGGAAGTATCATCACAACAAAGTTTTGTGAATCAGTAATTATTAGGGAATATTAATTTTATTTATATTATAATATCATCATAATACCCATGGTTTAATTTTATATAATCCTTGAAATATTTTTAATTTGGGACCATGATGCTAAAAATAATTATAGGAATTAGGAAGTTATAATTTTCATTGATGATAAAGTGTATCTTATCTATAGAACAGAAACATCACTACTTGATTCTTATCAAGATCCACCCACTGTAGCTCTACTAAATTCAATTATTGGGGTGGAAGAGAATGAAATAACTATGGTTGATGAATTGAATGTTCAAATAGTTGACGTACCTAATTGGATAGAATATAAAAATGTGTTTCTAGAGGATTTACTTGGACATCCTCCAAAACATGAAATTGAGTTTTCCATTGATTTAATTCCGTGTTCAAGGAACATATCGAAGACCCCTTATAGAATGGACACTGTGGAATTAGTGGAACAAAGAAAAAACTAGAGGAATTGAATAATGATGGATTTATTCACCCTTGTGTTTCTCTATGGCGATCCCCTGTCGATTTTGTTAACAAGGAAGAAAAATCTGTGAGGTTGGGACTTGACATATGGGAGATCAATGCTATAATAATAAATAATAATTATCCCCTACCTCTCATTTATGATTTATTTGACCAACCTCATGGAGCTCAAATATTTTCAAAGATTGAACATAGATCTAGATATCAACCGTTGTGTGTGAAGAAAGAATAAATTCTGAAAACAAAATTTCGAAATAGGTACGGGCATTACGAGCATACATTAATGACTATTGGATTCACTAATGAACCATCTGACTTCCTGCATTTAATGAATAGAGATTTCAAGGAATATCTTGATGAATTTGTAGTGATATTTATTAATGATATCTTTGTATACTCAAAAAGATTCAAAGATCATGAAAATCACTTGGCCACTATTCTGAAAACCCTCAGAAGAAATGAATTATATGGAATGTTTAGAAAGTGTGTGTCACAAACCATCCTCAGGGTCGTGCCATGATAACCCTAAGACCGCCTTCCATAGGCCAGGGGCTGGCGACCAGCAACAAAGGCGTAAATCTTGATAAAATGGTAAAGAATTTTCTTTAAAAAGGTAAAAAAACAAAATAGAGTATGCAACTCAAGTAAGCACTAAGTAAACTGAGTAGTAAAAGTAATTTCTATAAAGTAAATGGGACAGTATAAAAACCCAACTGAAAGTATAGTACAACTGAAAAAGAAAGTACAACAGCTGAAAAGTAAAGCAGTAACCACCGAGTCGTCCTCTGGGAATCCCACCTGAAGGGTGGGTACAGATAGTCTCTGCCAGCACCACAGGTCCATCCATCTACTCCGGGTATGTCACACCATGTGCTCCACCACTGGGTGTCGTCCAGCTCTACAAGCCTCCAACATGATCAGCACTATCCGTCGTCTGCATCAAACACAATGTAGTGCGCGCATTGCCCGTGCAGGGGTGAGTATAACGATACTCAGTAGGGACCCCGAGACCCCCAAAGGTCTCCCAGAAACCACAAAGGATAAACCACAAATGAAAGATACAATCATGAAGTTACAACCAAACCTACTTAGGTATATGCCCATACATATACCTATGTCATCAGTTCCAGTTCATCTCCTACTCTCGAGCACAAGCACAACCCAGTCCACACAAGAAAGAAGTCAATCACACTGTTGGTAATGATTGAAATTCAAGATCAAATCAGACATGTATAAATATTTCATATAGCGATAATGATGATCATATGTAGTCACTGATTCATCTAAACTGTTGAACCCACACATGATACAAGTCCAGCTAAGCTGTCGTACACACACAGGATACAAGACCAGCTACTTTGCCGGACCCACATAGGATACAAGTACAGAGGTCAATACTGTCAGACCCACATAGGATACAAGAACAATAGTCATCTCCGACGAACCCAAGGAGGATTCCAGTATGGTAGTTGTTGCTGTCTAACCCACGGAGGATTCCAGTACGGTAGTCACCCCTGTCAAACCAACAGAGGATTCTAGTACAGTAGTCGATGCAGTCGCAGCCAGCTCTGGGGTTCCCGCACACAACACGCTTGATTCTGGGAGGGTCTGATCCTCAAGAAAGGGGGGGTCGATACATCAACATTCACAAAGTCCAGTTTTTATGTATCCCAATTTTCCATCTTGTAAAAAGAAACCCAACACGACCGATGGTGCATCAATCAGACGCCCAGTCTGAGAGTTATTGGAATTTTCGTTCCCGAGGCCCGGTTAGTTTTTAATCTAAAACCAACCTGACCTTACTCCATATACATAGAAACCAAAAGTGTAGTATGCCAAAAGAACCATCTCATTAAAAGGAATTCAACGTAGTTGAAGACATTTCAATCAGACGTTCGATCGTTAAGATATAATCGTTTCCGCTCCAAAGGACCGGTTGGTTCCGAGTTTGACCTATCCCAGCCATACCCAAAAATCGTCGAAACCTCGAGTGTAATATACTGAAATTTCTGACATGATCCAAGGATTCCTACGCAACTGACGGTGTGTCAATTGAAGGTCTGTAGCTCAAGCTAGGTGCTAAAGACAGAAAAACGGTCTGAATTGGGGTGTCTGGGCCCGGTCCGACCCAGCTGGGCGCGCCCTGGTCTGCAGGACCCGCCCCGGCCTGGCCGGGGGGGGGGGGGGGGGCTGGTTCTGCGAATGCGGCGCCGAGCTGGTGCTGTTTGTCTCCTGGATTCTATGCGGCCGCAAGATCCCTTCCTCACTACTACGGTCGGCACCGCGGCGGGCTTCTGCCGGCAGCACGCTAGGGCGCCACCGCCTCCAGGCGGCTGGCCAGCTCCGGCCGCCACCTCTGGTAACCGTCGGCACCCCGCCCCACCACATTCTTCCGTGGGAAACCAAAGTCATTCCAGTGGTCCATTTTTTTCTTCCATCTGTGCATGCGGTCGTCTCATGATCCGAACATCACTGCAAAGGCTCCAAATTGTCGTTGCGGTCCCGTTTCATCGTCGCCAATATCCTGCGCATCAAGAACAATACGACGATGGGTATAGACTTGTTTTTTAGTTTTTACCCACCACGTTAGTGGAACAAAACATCATCTAACATTTAAACTCCATGATCGAGGGTACAGATCACATAAATGAAATATAAAAATCCCCCTACCTCGTAGTTGATGTCGTTCGTCGTCGAGACACAGAATACGAGCGTCGCGGTAGTCAGGAATCACGGAAGAACGATTTCATCCCATAAACGATGGAGGATGAGTTGTTGTCATAGGCGAAATAGGATCCTTGACGACGAGGGGCATTCAACGAAGATGCGTTATTGGAAGTAGTCTTTCACATTCAAAGCCGGGGATGTTCTTTATCAGAGAAGGATCACCAGTCATTAATTCTCCAGAACCCTTTTTCCCACAAGTGATTTTCCAACCCAAAGAAATAATGAGGCTCTCCAATTAATAAAATTTACATGCAATTTATATTAATTCAAAAGTGCGTCAATTATTTAACACTGATATTAATTATAAGATTTGGCACAATTAATGGGAAGAGGGAGGTGGGAAGGCCCCACCATTAATGAAGAGTTTTCAAAGGAAATAGCATGGAATTAATGAGGAGTTGATGGTTGGGGCTCATATGGGCCCACCTCAAAAATATCCAAACATGGGAGGAAATAACCAACTCACAAAATAAAATTTTGTACCGCACTTTTTATTTAATCTAAGATTAAACCCCCCCAAAAAACTTTCGACCCACATAAATTGAAACTGTAGTAAGGGTCCCCTTAAGCGAATATCGGCGTTGCGAGTTCATCAGTGTCCTAAGATTTCAATTCTGTGCAATGATTCAAAATATAGAAAAACCCGCTCGTACGTCTACTGAACGTACCCGAACGAAACTTCAAAAATTGATTTCGGGCACATCGGGCTGGGAATCAGGTGTCTTCAGAAGCCACAGACTCGTAAAAGTTCAAAGTATTTAAGAAAAAAAATTCCGTGATATTTCCAGGTCATTAAATTACTCCCAACTCAGGGATTTATGTCCCTGTAAAGATAAAACATAATCTAGGGAAAAAATGGGGTATTGAGCATGCATTTCAGCCTCCCGCTCTCATGTGCTCTCCTGAAGGTTCTCGTGCTGCCAGTGAACGTGAACCAGAGTAATCAACTGTCCATGAAGGACCCGCTCATATCAATCCTCAATCTCTACCGAAAAATCCGAGAATGTCGCCCCATCATTGATGTTCGGATCCCCGTGATCGATGATGATGGTCAGGTCGTGCACGTACCTCCTTAGCTGAGATACGTGGAAGACGTCATTCACCCAGTTCAACTGAGGTGGAAGGGCCAGGCGGTAAGCTACCTCGCCTACTCTGCTGAGGACCTAGAAAGGTCAGATGAAGCGCATAGATAACTTTCCACCCCGGAAAAATCTTCGTAGTCCTCGTCTATGTGATACCCATAAGAAAATGTTGTTAACATCCTCAAACTCCAGTGGTCTACGTCTTCTATCAGCATAGGACATCGGTCTTCTCTGTGCAGTCTTCATCCGCTCCTGGATGATCTGTACCTTCTCCGTCGTAGCCTGAACCATCTCTGGTCAAACAAGTGCTGACTCCCCAGGGTTAGTCCCGCACAGAGTTGATCTGCATGGTTAGCCGTATAGTTCCTCGTATGGTGTCATCACGATGGTGGAGTGGTAGCTGTTGTTGTATGAAAACTCCAATAAGGGTAAATGATCATCCCAGCTGCGACTAAAGTCGAGGACACATTCACAGAGCATGTCCTCGAGAGTCTGAGTGGTCCTCTTTATCTGGCCATCCTTTTGAGGAAGAAAGACAGTGCTCAGGCGTAGCTATATCTCAAAAGCCTCCTAAAACCCCTTCCAAAGCCGGGAAGTAAAGTGAGCATCTCGATCAAAGATGATATTCGATGGAACACCATGAATCTATACGATCTCATGAACGTAGAGGCATCCCAAGCACTCTACTGAACCATGCTCTCTGATCGGTAGGATGTGGGTTGACATGGTGAGTCGGTCTACGATCACCCAAATAGAGTCGTGTCCTCAGGATATATGTGGAAGCCCCGTCACAAAATCCATGGAGATACCGTCCCAATTCCAATCCGGAAACTCTAAGGGCTTTACCAAGCCTGCTGGTACTTAGTGATCTACCTTCACTTGCTTTCAAGTGAGGCACTGTGAGACAAACTCTGCTACAACCTTCTTCATACCCATCCACAAGTGATGTCGTCTGAGGTCCTGGTACATCTTCGCCACTCCAGGATATACCGCTAGAGGGAAGTGTGAAACTCTCTCAGCACTTCCTCCTAAAGTGTAACGGGTACCATGGTGCATCTCCTAAAGAGGATGACATGCTCTTATCCTTTATAAAATCCATTAGGTGCCTACCCTGTAGAAATATGAGCACCTCACATCTCACAGTCAACGTTCCCATGTTGTGCCTCTCTGACCCACTGAAATAGTAGAAGAGTGACTGTGAGAGACTGTAGAAAGGATGCCCCATATCTATCCATGAAGGATATCTACAAAGCATCTAACTGATCTGTTGCCTCTCCCAGTAGTTGAATTCCCGATCTCCTACTGAGATCATCGGCCACAACGTTCCCCTTCCCAAGTGTATAAACTATCTCAAAGTCATAGTCCTAGAGGAACTTGAGCCATCACCACTATCTCAGGTTCAGGTCCTTCTGTGAGAAAATTTACCTAAGACTCTGGTTGTCAGAGTATACTCTAAAGTGCTCACCCATTAGATAGTGCTGCCACATATTCAGGGCGAAGACTACTGCAGCTAACTCCATGACATGGGCAGAGTAGTTCTGCTCATTCTACTTCAACTATCATGAACCGTAAGAGATCACTACTCACTCCTGCATCGGGATACACCCGAGTCAAGTCCCTGATACATCGCAGTAAACTATATACCCTACGCCATCCTCCGGTAGCCTCAGGATGAGTGCACTGGTCAATCTCTGTCTCAGCTCCTGAAAGCTCTACTGGGACCTATCTGGCCACACGAATGGTTTCCCCTTCTTCGTCAAAGATGAAAGTTGTGATACAACTCTGGAGAAGTCTGGCACAAATCTCCGATAGTACCCAGCCAGAGCTAGGAAAATCCGCACCTCAGTCATGCTCTTGGGTGGCTCCCAAGAAAGTACTGCATCAATCTTTGCAGGATCCACTACAACATCTGTCTCCGAGATGACGTGCCCCAAGAGGTGAATCTCTCGAATCTAGAACAGGATCTTTAAGAGCTTACCATAAAGCTGGTGCTCTCTGAATGTGTCCAATACCACCCGCATGTGGTAGGCATGCTCCTCCTAAGTAGTCGAGTAAATCAGTATGTCATTAATGAAGACTATGACAAACCAATTGAGGTTAGGCTCAAAGATCCTATTCATGAGACTCATGAAAACTGCAGAAGCGTTGGTCACACTAAAGGACATGACCAAGAACTCGTAGTTTCCAAACTGACACCTGAAGGTCATCTTCTTCACATCCACATCTCGAACTCTAAGCTGGTGATAGCCTAACCTGAGGACTATCTTTGAGAACCATCGTGATCCCTTGAGCTGATCGAAGAGGTCATTAATCCTATTAAGTGAGTACATGTTTCTTACGGTCACCTGATTCAGGAGACGGTAGTTGACAAACAGTCTCATGCTCCCATCCTCTTTCTTGGAGGAAAAAATTAGATAATCCCAGGGTGCAATACTAGGTCGGACGAATTCATTTCCTTGCAAGTCCTCCAGTTGTAACTGCTACTCACAAAGCTCGGCAGGAGCCATCCGATATGCTGGAGTGGATATCAGTGATGTCACAGGGTATAGGTCTACGTAAAAGTCTACCTCTCTTTGATGAGGTAGTCCTAGAATGTCTTCAGGAAAAACGTTTGCATACTAATCCCCCACAACAAGAAAACTCAGAATCCGAACATCAACCGCTCCGAGGATGAGACTAGCCAACTGAGGTGTGAATGGCTGCCCCTCCATTTCATAAGTCCACCTTGCAAGGAAAAGGCTCCCTCTTCACCTGTGAAGGTGAAACTGGTTCCATCTGTGTAGACACACCACACTTTGCGCCTAATACAGTCGATCTGGGCATGGACTGTAAGTAACCAGTCCATACCCAAGATGACGTCGTATGACCACGACGCCACTACAAGAATATCCCAGCTGAAGCTCTCACCTCCTAGAGTAATCTCACACTGCTGGAACTAGTGTGTAATCATTGAGTCTACTCCCATATGAGTCTCTAGCTGTATGGATCGATCCAATGTCTCTGTCGGAATCTCCGAGCTTCGAACAAGGGAAACGACAATAAAAGAATGACTCGCACATATGTATATAAGAACTACAGTATGGTGGATTAGACACTGATAGTACCTCGAATCATCTCAGGTGCGCCATGGTCAAAAGCCTCCGCTGGATGAAGATGAGCCTGCCTCTGTCTGCCAGCACCCTGTGGTCAGAGTGGACCTCATGGGGGTGGTGGTGGAAGAGCCTCGAAACATCGTCCATCAGCCGCTGCTCGGCCAACTCCTCTGCCTCGTCTGCCTTCTCCCTACGGACCACCACGATCAAACCTGTGCCTCTACCTGGGAGATCCCTCCACTGTCTGTTGCTCGTCTGCATGGCGGTTCGGGTAGTCATGAGCCATGTGGCCCTACCCATCGCATGCATAGAATTGTCTACTCCTCGTAAAGATGGCTTTGTTTCGTGTGCCCCGCAAAACTGAACCTATATCCAGAGGTCATCCACCAGATGGCCTCGTCTGCTTGGACCCATGTGACATCTGTCTACTGCCGGCTACAGAAGACACCGCTACGTGTCACCCTACGGTGTGTCTCGCTGTTGGGGGCTGGTCATCAAGAAATCTCTCCACTAAAAGGGATCACTCCAGCACCCCTACCTACGTCAGGATGCTAGGGGAAATCGTCGATGCCCAGATCTCATGCCTCAGTCACTGCTCGAAGGTCAGAGCCCTGATGAATGTGTCCCGTACCATATCCGTGGAGTAGTGTGAGAGGTCAGTAAATCTTACTGAAAACTGAGCTACTATCATACTTCCCTACAGCAGATTAAGTAACTCATGGATGCGCACCACACAGAGGGTGGCTGGAACATACTAAGAGTGAAAGAGAATCTTGAAGTATGTCCAAAGTAGATATGCCTCGTCGTGCACCTAGAGAATCAGGCTCCAACATCTATTTGCTGCTGCGTGAAGGAGAATCATAGAAAGGATCACAAAAAGGTCTGCTGGTGTCCCTACCAATTTGAAGACTCTGACAACAGCCTTCATACAATCCTCGACTGCATGAGGGTCCGTCACTCCACAGGACCTAGGCGGCCTCTGTTGCTGAAACTTGTGGAACGCACTGAGGCGACGTGAACTCTCTACTGTTGGGGCTGGTAGCATCGGTGTCTCAGTAGGTAGTGGTACCGTTGGTGCCTCCACTGTAATGGGGCCCTACATTGAGGCCACATCACTCGGTGGGCTGCCATCTCACACGTAACTCGGAACCCTAGCTGGATGCCTTTGTGGGGCCATCCTGAAAAGAAATAGGTGTGCCATGGTCAAACAGTATAACTGGTGAGATGATACCAAGTAATCACAAAGAAAACATTTGAAAGGAAACAAAAATGCAATCTGTTTTTTGTGCACTGAGTCATAAATCAGAGGACAGGGTCCTAGTGTGTGGATACGTAGGCCGCCGTACAAACACTGGACTCCCTTGACTGAAACCACACTCAATAATCTTTACACTATTGGTTCACATAAATGACATATCAAAGTCTTGAATTCTGTGGTAGAACCAACTCCTCTGATAACAATTTGTCGCAACACGTCCTCGGGGAATGTGTCATGACTACCCCATTTCCGCCTTCCATTGGCCAGGGGCTGGAGACTTGCACCAAAGGCGTAAATCCTGATAAAAAGGGGAGGCATCACCTTTATAAAGGTAAAGAAACATAACAGAGTAAGCAAAACAAGTATGTACTAAGTAAACCGAGTACAAAAAGTAAGTGCTGGAAAGTAAATGGGCCAGTATACAAACCCAACTGAATGTACAGTACAATTGAAAAAGAAAGAACAATAGATGTAAAGTAAAGTAGCAACCACCGAGTCATCCTTCAGGAATCCCACCTGATGGGTGGTTACAACTACTCTCTCCCAGCACCATGGGTCAATCCATCTGCTCTGGGTATGTCATACCAACTGCTCCACCTCCGGGTACCGTCCAGCTCTACCAGCCTCCACCAAGATCTGTGTTGTCTGTCATCTACATCCAACACAACGTACTACGGGCATTGCCTATGCAGGGGTGAGTATAATGATACTCAGTAGGGACCCCAAGACCCTCAAAGGTCTCCAAGATTCCCTGAAGGATAAATCAAAAAGGAAAGATACAATCACGAAGTAACAACAAAACCTTCTAAGGTATATGGCCATACATATACCTAAGTCATCAGTTCCATTTCGGCTCCTTCTCTTGATCACAAGAACAACCCAGTCCACACAAGAATGAAGTCAATCACAATGTTGGTATTGATTGAAAGTCAAGACTCATCTCACACAGGTATACATCTTACGTATAGAGATAATGATGAATAAATGTAGTCACTGATTCATCTAAGCTATCAGATCCACATAGGATACAAGTCCAGCTATACTGTCGGACCCACACAGGATACAAGACCAGCTACTCTGTCGGACCCACACTGGATATAAGTACAGAGGTCAATACAGCCAGACCCACATAGGATACAAGAATAGTAGTCATCGCCATCAAACCCACAGAGGATTCCAATATGGTAGTCATCATTGTCGAACCCACGGGGCATTCTAGTATGGTAGTCATTGCTTTCAAACCCACATAGGATTCCAATACAGTAGTTGATGCAGTCGCAACCATCTCTAGGGTTCCCGCACATAGTACGATCGATTATGGGAGGTTTTTCTCCTTGAGAAAGGGGGTTCAATACAGAAACATTCAAAAAGTATAGAGTTGATGTATCCAAAAGTTCCATCTCATCAAAAGAAACTGAACTCAACAGATAGAGCGTCAATCGGACGCCCGGTCTGAGAGTTATTGGCTTTTCCGTTCCAAGGGCCTGATTGGTTTTTAAGATAAAACCAACCTGACCATACTCTAGATGCATCCAATCCTCATGTGGAGTATGAAAAAAAAATGTCACATCAAAATTAATTCAACGTAGTTGATGGAATGTCAATCGAACATATGGTCTTTATGTTATAAGAGTTTCTACTCTAAGGGCTTGATTGGTTTCGGGTTTGAACCAACCCGGCCATACCCAAATTTCACATAAACCGCAAATGTAATATAACTAAATTACCCTCTAAATCCAATGATTCCTACACAACTTACGGTGCATCGATCAGAGGTGTGTAGCTCAAGTTATGGGAAAAACACCCAAAAAATGTCCGAAGTGGGGGGTCCGGGCCCGGTCTGACCCGACCCAACCCACCCTGGGTCGGCCTGGTCGGGCGTGGCCCGACTGGGGGGGGGGGGTGTGCTAGAACATCCATATGAACGAGCAGGGGTGGGGGGGATTCCAATAACGTGGCGCCAGGCTGGTGCCTCTTTTCTCTCAGATCCCACGAGACCGCGGGATCCCTTCCTCGTCGTCACGGTCGGTGCCGCGGCGGGCTTCAGCCGGCGGCGCGCTGGGGCGCCCCCGCCTCCGGTCACCGGCAGTGCTGCACTATCGACTTGCACTGCGATGGTCTTCCTTGGTCCACTTGAGTCATTCTGGTGGTCCATTTTTTCTTCCATCTATGCATGCGGTCGTCTCGGGATTCGAACTTCACTACGATGGCTCCAAATCACTGTTGCGGTCGCGTTTCATCGTCGCCAACATCCTGTGCATCAATAACAATAAAAATATGGGTCCGGACTTGTTCTCTAGTCTATACCCACAACGTTAGTGGTTTAAAACATCATCCAACATTTAAACGCCATGCTCGAGGGTACAAATCACATAAATGAAATATACAAATCACTCTACCTTGTAGTTGAAGTTGTTCATCATCAAGCCGTGGAAGATGAGCATAGAGGTAGTCGGGCATCGCAGAAAAATGGCGTCTTCCCGTCAAATATGGAAGATGAGTTTTTTTCATAGGTGACGTAGGCACCTTGACTTCGAGGTGCGTCTGAGGAAGAAGCGTCGTTGGAAGAAGTCTTTCGCGTTCTTCACCTGGGATGTTCTTCGTTTGAAGAACTGTGTTCTTCGTTAGAGAAGGATAACCTATCTTTAATTCTTCAGATCCATTTTTCCCACAAGTGATTTACCAACCCAAATAAATAATGGGGATCTCTAATTAATAGAATTTCCATGCAATTTATTTTAATTGAAAAGAGGGTTAATTAATTAATGCTGATAATAATTAAAATATTTGTCACATTTAATGGGAAGACGGAAGTAGGAAGTCTTAACCATTAATGAGGAGTTTTCAAAAGAAACACCAGGTAATTAATGAGGAGTTCATGGTTGGGGATCGCGTGGGACCCACCTCACAAATATCCACACTTGGGAGGAAATAACCAACTCAAAAAATAAAATTCTGTTCCACACAATTTTAATTAATTTATGACTAAACCCCCAAAAAAAACATTCGACCTGCATAAAACACAACTGTGGTAAAGGGTCCCCTTAAGTGAATACCAGTGCTGTCAGTTCATCAGTGTCCTCAGATTTCAATTCCGTGCACTAGTTCAAAAGATATAAAAACTCGCTCGTATGTCAACTGAACATACCTGAACAAAACATCAAAAATTGATTTTGGGCACACTGGGCCTCGGAATCAGGTGTTGTCAGAATCCGCAGACTCATAAAATTTCAAAGTATTTATGAAAAAAAATCCCTTGAAATTTCCGGGCCCTTATCGTTTGAATTTTGGATTAATGAGATTTCATTTCTTGGCTATATTATCTCTAAAGATAGAATATTTGTTGATCCTTCAAAGACCAAGGCAATACAAGAATGGCCATGACTGACTAGTATAACTGAGGTGCAAAATTTTATTGGTTTAGTAGGTTATTATCTACATTTTTCCCAGAATATTTCCCGATTGGTTAACCCATTTACCAAGCTCACACATAAAGGGTATAAATTTGTTTGGACAAATTAGTGAGATGAAATTTCTGTAGATATGAAGAGAATATTAGTCAAAAAATCTATCTTGACTCTACCATAAGGGAACGGTGTTTTTTATTTATAGCGATGCTTCAAAGAAAGGAATTGGTTGTGTCCTTATGCAGAATGACAGGGTTATTTCCTATGCATCACAACATCTAAAAATTCATGAGAAAAACTACCCCACTCATGATCTTGAGTTAGCAGCTGTAATCATTACTCTGAAGATATAGAGACACTATCTATATGGTGAAAAATGTTAGACTTATACTGATCACAAGAGTTTGATGAATATTTTCTCAAAAAAGAACACAACAAGAGTCAAAGGAGATGGCTGGAACTACTCATGGATTATTAATGTACCATACACTACCACCAGGGGAAGGAAAATAAGGTGGCATATGCATTGAGTAGAAAGGATCATGGTGTTTTGAACAAGATAAGAGTTGAAAGGGATCCTATTTTCATGGATCTAGTAAAGATGGATATGGTAATAACCATGGAAGGTGAAAATTTGATACATTTTCAAATGGTTGCCAAATTGTTTTTATTAGAGATGATAAAACGTTCACAAACTAATGATGAGGAGTTTTAAAATAATATTAAAAGTGTATATGATGGGTAATGAGTTACTTCGTATGTGAAGATATAATTTTGAAATTTGGGAAGAGACTTTGAGTTCCCAATATACCTGATTTAGACAGGGAATTGCTGGATGATGCTAATAGCTCCAATTTCTCTATACACCCTTGGAGCACAAGATGTATGGAGATTTGAAGCAACATTTTTTGTTGTATAACATGAATAAAGAGATTGCTGATTTTGTGTCAAGATGTATGTTTTGTCAACAAGTGAATGTTCTAAGGCAACAACATGGAGGAGTAATGAATCCTCTATCCATACTGGAGTGGTAATGGGATAATATTACGATGGACTTTGTCATGGGGATAACAATGACTCCTAGCAGTAATGATGAAATATGGGTCATTGTTGATCATCTTACCAAGTCAGCACATTTTCATGATATAATAGAAGATTTAACACTTTAATGAATAGAATGAATATATATTAAATATGTTTTAAGACTCCATGGGGTACCCCTATATATTTTTTGTGATCACGATCCCCATTTTACATCAAGATTTTGGAAAAGTGTTCTGAAGGCCTGGGATACTAAACTTCATTTGAGCACTTCCTACCACCCTCAATATGATGGAAAATCCGAACAGACTATTCATACCTTAGAATACATGTTGAGATATTTCTCACATGACTTTAAAGGTATGTGGGATCAATATTTACCTCTAATAGAATTTTCCCATAACAACAACTTTTATTCAAGTATTCAGATGGAACCATATAAAGCATTATATGGAAAGAGATGTTGTACACCAACTTGTGGGGATGATATTGGTGAAATAAAATTTTTAGGCCTATAACATGTTGAGGAAAAATGGAAAGGGTGAAGGTTATCCAAACCCACATCAATGATTCTCATCGTATGCAAAAGAGTTATGCCCATAATCTGAGGAAGGATTTAGAATTTCAAGTAGGAGATCACGGTTTCTTGAAGTTATCTCCTTGAATGGTTGTTATATGATTCTATATGAAGGGGAAATTGACTCCTAGGTATATCAGACCTTTCAAAATTATAGAATTAATAGGAGTTGTAGCTTATCTTCTGGCAATGCCTCCATGTATCCCAAAATATCATGATCCGTTCCACGTATCACTTTTGAGAAAATAATGCCTAGCACAACTCATAAACTCAACTATGAAGAAATTGACCTAGAACCTGATCAATAATATTGTGAAGAGATTGTATAGATTCGTGATACCATAGAAAATGGGTGGAAAAACAAGATGACTCGTCTGGTAAAAGTTGTATGGCGATACCATAAGTTGGAAGAGGCAGCGTGGGAACCAAAGGAAGTTATGATCAATAAACACATGAATCATTTTATGCTATTATATTATTGAAATTATGAGGATGAAATAATTTTAAGGAGCAGATAATGTAACACATCAAGCTTCCATGGTACGTGGGATTTTGAATAATGTGACATTTTGCATTGTACGCAACTTCTAGATTCTAACACACCGCGACCAATCAAAAAATTCATTACGAATATTAATACCCACTTTTTGAAATTTTATAAATTTTTATATGTCAAAATGGACATCATTTCAGATGTTATTATATAAAAATTATCTTAGGGTAAATTTTTTGTACTTCTCTGAAATCTTTTTATTTCTGATGAATAGTGGAAAATACTGAATTTTAAATAAAAACAACTTTTTATCGAAAATAATTTATTGTGTTAAACAATAAATTTGATTGATTTTAAAGTATAATTTAATAATATTTTTATCATTTAATATAAATTAGTTCATTTAATTTGATATCACATTTACAATGGAATTAAAAAAGTGTCAATCTTTGGATAATTATTATTTCTTAAAAACACGTTTTTTTGTTTTGACAACAAAAATTAATTTTAAATTAATTTATGCCACTTCTGTGTTTTGAATTATGAAAAATGGATTCAATATTTTGAATAAGGAGTTCCATATTTTTTAAATAGGAAAATTTTATTTTTAGACATTATGAATAATTACTTCTGTAAATATTTTCTTTACCATGGCAAAATGGTAAATAACGTAAATAATGGTAAAAAAATAATATTATAAATAGGTAACTTTTATTATTATATATGTTATCATTTAAACAATAAATACTCCTTATAAATATTAAAAAATTTCCTGCATAAATATATTTTATTTATTATTTTTAGACATTATATAATTAAATTTATTTATGACACAATGATGATATAGTAATTACCTAATTAATGAAAAAATCAAATAAATGGTATTGTAAATATTAAAATAAATTTAATTTGTAAGTATTGATGCCATAAAATAATTTTATATCTGATTATGACATGGTATTATTGCTTCAATTTGTTTTTTTTTCGAATTGATCTTGTAGGGATGACTTTCACAAAAACGAAATACTAAATAGTGTCAAAATTGACATAAATGAGTTTTTAAAACAAATATTATATTATTAAATTATATAATAGTCTTAAAAATATTAGTTTCTTCGAAATAACTTTTAAAATGATAGGTATATTAATAATGAACCACATGGGGTTCTCTTAGAATCTTATATAAATTTTATTAACCATATAATATAAAAATATAGAGCGACATGGTAAATGTCAAACAATTTAACTAAGAGTTAAATAAAAAATATACGGTTAATATGGTTACCTAAACTAGTATAAAACCTATTTGTTGAGAGGTTCGCGACCCATCCCCACCTTATCCTATAAATAAATTATTTTGGATCTTTTAGAAACTTAAAATTATTTTATTATAAAATAATATTTATAGCTTTCCCTAAAATGACCCTCACCCCTCTTATAAAAGAGTACTTATCCTTATCATAATTACACACATCATGAGCTAGTTGGTTTGGCCTAACCCTAACAAAATATCACCACAACATTCCTTCCTTCATCCAAGAGGCCTTAATTTTTTCATAAAGCCATCTTATGGGGCACTTTTGATCAAATCAAATGGAAGAACCTGAATAAGAGGTAAATATTTCATCACCTATTTCTAGTTCTTTCTTCTTCCTATTCCTATCTCATTATTGTTACCAATCTAAAATAATAACTATAGTATCTTCTATATAGTATTATTTTATTATAAAAATTGTACAACCATATCCATTATTCTATCCATCATATTAATGATAATGTAACCATATGTGAGTACAGATGGATTATTGTCTTCACGTCGTTGTGTAGTTTGTTATTACAACACTTAATTATTTGGATGGGTATAATAATGAATATAAATGATGTAAATAAGAGATATAACATTTTACTGATTATATATATAGGATATACCATCCAATTACATACGATTTCACCATCAATATAATGATATTGTCGCTCATGCGTACGTATGGATTACCATCGCCACAAACACGATGAGCTTAATTCCCCATCATAATAATTCAAGAATAATTTTCAAATTATGATCGGAAATAATGTTTATGGACATAGTATCATTAAGTATATGAATCAAATACATCATATACATAAAAAACATGACTTACTATACCAAGCATATAAAGGAAAACGAATCAGTTAACACCCGAAACGATTATAGTACTAATATTATTAACAAAGAAATATTATACGATCATATATGATATCATATCTATGTATATGATTATTGTATAATTTAATAAAAATACTTTTACTATTATACAAGAGGATAAAATAACATCTACTAAGTAAAGGTACAAGTTAAGGGTTAATTCTACAATCTCTTTACTTATTCGAGGTTGTTAATACATAAATATCTATTGGGACCTCATTATCATCCACATCCGTGTTTTCCAAAAATGTAGTTGAAAATATTTTTACTATTTACTATTCTATGGGTCAAATTCATTTATAAACTTATTTGAAGACATATGTTTTCAAAGGAATCATTCCATCATTTTCTAATGAAGGTACTTTTTGACCTTCTCGACAAAATTAAGGCAAGAATGTCTTTTTTATCTTATATGGTAGGTATGTCTATTTTCAATAATTATAACATCATCGAAGCTTCTCATAAAATCATATAAAAATATTTTCAAAATAAAATTTTTCTTTTATAATTATATTACTTTTAAATTATTTCAAAATACAAAGAGATATTTATATTCCTAAAGTTTTTATTTCATCAATGTCAATTTCCATTGATGGATTTTAAGCTTTTTGAAGTTGATTTATTCGGATATAAATATAAATATGGTATTAAAGGTTTTTCGATATGTTGAATATGGATGTGTTATTTTTACACCATTCATGGTTTATGGATAAATTATTTTTATTTCGTATGCTAGTTTTAATCTGAATGTTTATGTTATGTTTAAACCTTTTTATATGAGAAATGCATTAGACATAGAAAGTGATAGGCAGAGTCTGCTATAGCTCCCCGATGCATCAGTTGGTCTCATGAGACAAAATAGTGTCTTGGAAAAAGGCCTTGAAAATTGTTATTTTTAGTCTTGGAATAATGCCTTGACTATGTGGTTATGAAATCCGACATTATGAATTCCAACATTATGAAATTGGCTATTGATATTTCATGTGATTATTCGTCTAGTAGAATATCAACATGAATACGTAAATGGATTTATTTGATTTATATTGTCTATATTATGCAGAAGATTATTTTTAAAATGATTATGTTTTAGTTATATATAGTGCCTTAAATATTTATTCTTATTTATGAATGTTTACTCTATATTGTTATCCTTTCTGAGCATCTGAGCTCCCCCCATTTCTATGTTTTTTCCCAGGACGTGAAGAAGTATTTTAAGGTTGACCTATAGGGATATGCTAAGGGATATAAGTGTGTTAAAATGTGAAAAAATGTTGTTGTTGTTTTTAAATCATCATGTAGTGCAATTATTATGTATGTATCTAGTTTTTATAATGCTACTAAACTAATCAGTATTTTCGGACAAGATTCCTTGTATCATTCCAATGTAATGTAATAATGCACCGACTCTAGATAACTAGGGTTGGGGCGTTAAAATAATTGACTAACAATAATACTTATAATGATTAAATTCTTTATTATATATCATATTCATGAAAAATTTATCATTCTAAAAATATAATATATAATTACTTTTCTTACCATTATATGCATAAAAAATTAAAATTTTATTCATTCTTACATATAGACTACCACCTCTTGGAAGCAACTTTATTCACTTTGCATCAACACGTCACATGGATTATTTATATAAGAATATATAAAGAATTCATATAATATATATGATATTATTTTTATCATGGAATGTAAAAACTATAATAGGATTTTTTTAATGATTATTGAAAAATTAAATGTTACTCGTGCATAATTACGACCTATAATCACCACAATTGTAATATATTTAATTTTTCATAACCACATTTAATGGTTTTGATATATGATATAATTTATCTATAAAACTGATAAATATGTCCTGATTAATTTTATGGATATGATTTAATTATGGAAACATTTACTATTTTAAAAAAATAGAAGTCATTTTTTACATATGTATAGAATATCATGAAAACATTCATTGTGAACTAATATTTTTATGTAATAGTGTATAATAGATTAATAAGTGATTTAAATGGAATTATGAAGTTGATAAATTTTCATAAGGAAGTAAAATATTAAAATACATTTATTTTTTAGGATGATAAAGGATATATGTGACTAATCGTACTCTAGGTAAGGGGCTTTGTTTTAGTCATATTCAAAATTTCCCCAAACAAAATTTTTATACCAATTTAAAAACGAATGATTTTATAACCTATATAACATGAACATAATTTATAACCATCATTATTCACAACATTTTCTAATTTTTATATTTTCTTATCATGTTCATTCTCAAAAAAAACTGAATCTTTATTATGTGAACAATTTTAAAGTATTATTTTTGCACAGAAAATGTTATTTTGATATTATGAAGTGCTTCCCATTTGATTTTTATTCATGATTCCACCATTGGAAAATATTTATCATTTTTTGAGACATAATATTTCTTATGGGTGATCTTAATACATCCTATAAGAATGGTGATCATCATTATTGTAGCCCAATGCATTGAGTATTATTGAGAAGTTTATCATATTGTTTATTTCATGATTAACTATCGTAGTCAATCAATGAGAAATTATGATTTTTACCTAAAGTAATTTTTTGAATTTAACAATGATGGTATTAAAATATTACCATTGATGGTTACTCCAAATTTATTTTTCATGTTTAATACATGTATTACTACTATGGTTACTCTATTTGGAACCACAACTTTTATTCTATTTTTAACAGTGAAATGTATATCTTTTATGAAAAAGTATTCATCTTATTTTAATGGTTTAAAATAATAATTTTTGAGATTATTTTACATTAAGTGTTTGAAATAAAATATTATAAAAAGTGTTGGGTATTTATGTTTAGTTCATTGGTAAGAAAAACATTTTATAGTGAACCAAATATTCATTATTATAATGGAAAAGTTTTATATGAAATCACAAAATAACTATCTAATTCATTTAGTTTGTCCCACTCTATGTTTTTATGATCTACCCAAATTTTATAATGTTTTTCATTGGTTAAAATGATTTTTTGGCTGAAGTTGAGGTAATGATGAAAATTGTGATGATTTATCTTGAAAAGAATATTTTTATTTAAATGGGGGTTTTTAGTAGAGGAAACGTGTAATTAAAATATTTGTCCAATTATAATGTCTGAGTTAACTGTTTTTTAAATTTTTAAAATTTATTAAAATAATAAACTAAAACCATACTTGGGATTTAATTAATGTTAATTATAGATCCAATACATTAAAATATGAAATTTTAATTTTTATCATCTAAAAATTGGTATAAGAGGATAATTTTGATAATTTAAGTTTTTAGTATAATTTTAATAAAATTTAATTGAAGTAATTTAAATTAATGGTATGTTGAAATGATATAGAATTTGAATATTACCATGTTGCTTCATCTAAACTATATTTTTATAGAATGGATTTCTATGGAGGAATCCAGGAAGCCATGGTAGGATGGAACAAAGAGGAAAATATCCATCCAAATCAGAAACCCAAAATTGTTGTAATTAGAAATGAGAATGTTTTTATAGTAATGGATTGATCGAAACAAGTAATAAATGTAGGTGGAATCTATGCTAGGGAGAATCCATAGGTTCCATATAAAAATATGTCTATTTTTTAACAATTTATTTAAACATATACCATATAATGTTTTGGATCATCTGACCCTATTGTTGTTGAACAATGGATCAATGCTCCTGAAAATATATTTGATGTCATGGGATGTTTTGACCATAAAAAGTTAACTCCTTCCGTTTATCATTTTTTAGGTGAAACTGATTGATGATGGTATTTTTTTAAGAATATAAGGGAAAATATGATCTTCATCAACTAAAATGGGAGAAATTTTTGAATCGTTCCATTATAAATATTTCCAAAAGGGTTTTCATCTATGTGTGGTGATATAATTATTATAATTTAATGAAAATATATGAATTTTATATGGCCATATATGAATAAAATTTAACAAGGTTTTCCATGTACATAAAATACCATATGTTATAAATTGATAGAAAATTTAATATATTTTCCTCGTGAGTAAAAAAAATCATATATATTGATTCATATACATGTAAATATATAAGAAATGAGATATTGTGTCATTATAATGAGATTTTTGAGATGATGTTTTCCTACACATATGTGTCTTGTGATTAAAAGTGTATTAAATGCCAAGGTGAAATTGAAATGAAATGAAATAACCAAAAAATAGATATGTGATCCCCCAACATGTTACAAGGTGGTAAGTGACAAATAAATTAATATTTAACACATTCTAAAATGTGTTTCTGTTGTGGTAATTTGGGGGCATGTGCCTTGTGATGGTAACGAAAATTATATTTTTAGTGTTAATTAGAATTTCTAAAAGTAAAAATTAAATTGTTTTAAATGTTGTGAGATGGGTCACTATGCATACAAGTATCTCAAAAGGTACATTGATGTTGGTATGTAGCAATACTAGAAGAACATGGGGGTGGTGATTTCATTGAAACTATTATAGTTTTTGATGGTCCATTTGGTGAATGGATTATAACTATAGGGACCTCTTTATTACTTTAAGGTTATATGTATGTTTAAAGTATTTGGAACCACTATTTTATGGTTTTCAATAATGTAAATAATTTATTGTATATTTATCAGGTCTATAAATTTTTTAGGTATATGTAACCGTTAAATTTATCATATGAAAAATGATATTTGTCGAATAATTACATTAAATTTGGTGAGATATTTTTAGAGGAACCAGTATTCTTTAGGGTTTATATGATATATGATTTCTTATTAATAATGGGATATTAAATTTTTGGGATAAAAAATGAACGGTGCAAGATAAAATTTGAGGTTGAAAAATTACATTAACTTTTAATATATTAAGATTATTTTTTATTATGTTTCTCGCATTTCTAGAAACATTTAAGGACTAAATCAATATATTTTTAGAAAAAACAAAAAATATCGAGTTGGTGATAACTCATCAGGTTTTGAGAGTTCATTAGGATTGAACCCACAATTGATGGGGGACAAGGTTTATTATATACTATTGGCCTACATGATGTCCTGGATAGTATTTAATTCATTTTATACCATAATATATCTTATGGATAATGTTTATGTTCATTTTAGGAATATATGTTTTAACCATGGGATAATAAAATGATATGGTGATTAATTAATTAATGTTATTTTAGATAATTCTCATTATTATGAGACCCCTATATGATTTTGGAAAACCGAATAATTTGTTATTTTACTTTAGGAATTATGGTTGAGTTATATTTTAGAAAGAATTGTGATTTTATAGTTCATTATGGTGGTTTAGGTTTTTTATAAATATTATTGTCATACGATGGTGATTTTGTGATTTGGGATATAACATACATGGTTTGATAATTCTAGAGTGATTGATATAGTTTAGAGTTACCATGGAAAAATATGTCATGAAATGATTTTGATTTTTTGGTTTCACTATTTTTTCAGTAATATTTTTTGGAAATATTGTTGGATGATATTTCTTGAATTATATTTGTTTCACTTTGGGTATTAGTATTTATTATTTTTTTAACTGTATTTTTTCATAATTTGAAGATTTTTTTTTATTTTTGAGTTTATCTTATCTTGTTCTTATCAATTTTTATTTGGTTATTTCTTAAATACATGCATAAAATATGGTGATTATTTTTTCAATTTTTATGATCTGTATTAGTTCATTTTAATGGTCTAGAATTTACAAATTCATCTTGAATACTCATTATTTGGAGAAGAATATTATATTTTTATAGTAATTAGTCAATGAATGAAATTTTACTTTTAAAGTAATAATATTTACTTATGATATTATTCAAGGTAATAAAAGAGCTACTCAACATTTGGAAAATTATTTTCGAAATAAAAATGTTATCTTTTTTAATTTTAATACTAAGTAATCAATGGACTTATATCCCATAAAAATTAATGGTTTTGAAATGGGTAATATTTCCATGATAATGTTCATAATCAATATATATCACTCAAATGATGTTATAATTTTTATCCATTATCCATTAATTACAACATGTAATCCAAGTATGCATTATAAAAGGTGACATTCATACTTTCATTTCTATCTTTTAATTAAGAAGCGTTAATAATGCTTTTTGTGTTAAAGGTTTTGAAAAAAGTCATTTTGAAATGTAAAACAAGAATTTTTTTAATCATGAGTTAAAATTGTAATGAAATAATTTCATAATATTTGGGTGGTTGAATGTAACATCTGTAGGTAAAAAACTGTCTTTGATATATTACAATATACCTAGCAAGGAGTTAAGAAAAAAAGTAATATTAATTTTACAAAATTAGTATTATAAATCAGCTATTACATATACTAGAATGAATTATATAGAACAAATTATAAAAACTATAATCTTTATACAATTTTATAATGTATTAATTAATGATTTTAAATATGTAATACATTTTAAGAAATGTCATGTTATTCTAAAATAAATATATATTTATCAAAAATGATTTTTATGGCCTTTATGGGTGATTATTATAATTACATTATCAAAATCAATAAAAAATATTTGAAAAAAAATAATTTTATTTTTGAATTAATAAGGAAAAATATATCTTTGGAACAAAGTGTTTCAATTTTTTAAAATTTTATATTATTCATGTAATTTAGAAAAAAGTATTTTTTAACAAAAATTTATTTTACATTATTTATATGGTTAAATTATGTTTTGGAATATTAATAATATTTTGGTTGTTTTTCCCATATAATATTCCCATTATGGTATTTTAAATATATTATATACGTGAATTTAGTATAAAAAATTTATCTTAAAAATAATTATATGACAAAATAGTTTTTTAGTGTTTTTTATATTAATTTAATACTAAATTCATGAACATATTTCTTATTAATTGTTAAAAATGGATTCCATATTTGGAATATTTGTGTTTAAATTTATTAAATAGGTTCCTTTTAGTTTGTTCAAAATGTATATTAACATTAGAAATTTCCAGAACCATGTTAATGTGTAAATAATGTAATTCGAGTTAAAAATAAAATGATAATAACCCTAAAAAGATCCAAGCACTTAACAAAATCATATTTAATGATTATATCTCTTCAGTAATGATCAAAGGCTAAAATTAATAACCTTTTGAGTCCACCCTGAATAGATTATGACATAAATATAATTTTATTAAATGAAAAGTAAAACATACCACACTCATGTTTCTAACAAGTTTGATATTATTAATAAGGTGATGTCTGGAGGATATGTTCTACAATAAAAATTATATTTTAATTTTAATAGAGTTATATTAATCATTAAATTTTGTTCTTAATTTTATGTAAAGAAAATTTTACCTTAAATTCTTAAACAACACTAATGAAGCAATTAGTTAATTAATGGAACACTCAGATAAATGATATTAAAAATATTTTAGTAAATAAAATTCGATAAAATAAATTTGATCTGTTAATTTTTTTAGATAACATTACCATGTTAGAGAGATAAATATTTTTAGTATTTTTAATTTTATCATGATATTATTAATGTCAATGTAATGTGTGGTTTTGAAATTGATATTAGGGATATTTGAGAATAAATATAATTTTATTAAAAGAAATAAAATTCTTTAAAAGAATAAATTCTTTACATTTATCGATATAATGTTTAACATATCATCTATTTTAAATGTATTAGTATTTTTTTAATTTTACTGTATCAACAGTTACCGTAAATTTGTAAAAATTCATGTTGTCTTAGTAAGTGTTAATAGAGTAAAATAAATGAGAAAACCAATTGATGTAAGTAAAAATATAGTAATCAATTATCTTATTTTTATTTTATTTGGATTAATCAACAAATTATTATTATATATTATAAATTAATAATTTGGTATACATTATTTTGTATATATATTACTAAAATTTATTATACTATTTTGAGAAGTTCCAAGAGTGCCCCACCCCTTTCTTATAATAGGAAAATTATTCGTCCATTATATTCCAAAATAAAAATATTCTTTCTTATAAAATACCATTAAACATACTTTCATTCAATAAATTACCACGTTATAGTGGTTTTATTTTTGAAAAAACACTATCTATAGTATTCATAAGGTGTTACGAAATTGATATATTCTGAAAAAGTGGTGTTTATTAGCCATTTAGTTTTGTTTCTCCCTACACATCCCCCATAAAATTTTAAACCATGATAAAATAATAAATAATATACTCTTAATATAATGATATGATATTATGTTCATGTTATGAACTATATCCATAAATAATTTAATCATATGGGAAAATAATTCCCCAATCACGTGTATTGTGGACTACCGCTTCGTGATCCATTGTATTTTGTCATCGATTTCCATTTCCAAGACTAGTAATAATGATTTAATTAATGTTTATATATTATATTCAGGAATTTTTTATCATTCTAAAAA
The DNA here is from genome assembly GCA_963277665.1 of Viscum album. NCBI lineage: Eukaryota > Viridiplantae > Streptophyta > Magnoliopsida > Santalales > Viscaceae > Viscum > Viscum album. The sequence goes on from OY728128.1 coordinate 1,260,056,487, forward strand.
AATAACATATCATTTAACTTTTCCTTGAATATAAAAATGATAACGTCATTCGTTCATATGTGTGGACTACCACCACCACAATGCACGACAATTAATTTTTCATCACCACATAAAATTGATGATATATATAAGTATATTTAAATAATTAATATGAGATATATGATATTATAATTGTTATATAATTAAATAATGATACTTAACTTTTTTCATAATGATCATTGAAAAATAGAATCATTACTCAAGTGCACATATAACCTACTATCACCATGATTGTATCATAGTTTATTTTTCATTTCAAGTATAATGGATTGACTTAACAATATAATTTATTTTTAAAAATGATAATTATTTCATTATAATTATTCTAGATATGATATAATAATGACCACTTTTACAATATTCTATATACTGATGTCATTCTGGACAGAAGTATTGAATTTTGTAAAAACATCCGATGTGAACTTAAACTATTATGTTATTGTATAAAACATAGTAATAAGTGATATAATAGGTATAATGAAAATTATAAATGTTATATAGGAATTATAAAATAAATATATGTTTATTATTCTTGAAGGTAATGGACATGTTTGATGAATCATACTCAAAGAAAGAGACTTTCATTAAAATATATTTAAAAAATACATATTTTGATTGTTTCCTAAATTTAAAAAAGAAATATTTAATTAGTATATAACATTTAATCAGAATTAACATCCATCCTATAACCTCAATTATTTTATTTTTAATTTTCATATTTTAAATGTTCTTTTCAAAAAAATTATTTCTTTATAATGTGTGCAATTTTTAGATTTTTATTATTTTTTTAGAAATAATGTGATATTTTTATATTTGAATGTGGTTTCATTATGGGTTTTGATCATGATATAGTCCTTGGAAACTATTTATACAGGTGTTATCCCCATTATACCTCACATGATATCCTGATACAACTGATAAAATGATTGGTCCCCATGATATCTTTCAAATGTATTGGGTAATATTTGGAAGTTGGCCATGATTGTTATTTCAAGATTAATGTTGGTGGTTAATCCACAATTAAAATTTATTGTTACATTAAAGTAATTTTTGGTAGATAATTATGAATATAATGTTGGATTATTTATTATTGTTACTCTAAATTGAAACATGATTATTAATACACATATAACTATAAGGGTTACTCCATTTATAACAACGATTGTTATTCTATTTGTATGAGATAATATAATAACTTTGTGTAAGGATTAAATTTTATTTTCACATATAAAAATACAACGACATGAGATTATATTAACCTAAATATTTCTAAATAAATTTTATATAATATTTTATGGGAATATATGATCTTTATTGGGTATTAAAATGGTTTATTTTAAAGTCAATGCTTATTTTAAAAATGCAATTCTTTCTATGTACTCACTTGCTAATGGATTCTTTCATTATTTTTATATCCATTCAAGAAATTTTTACTATCATCACTTTTTTATGATGTTTTTAATATGTTTTAATCAAGATTATCAAAAAGAATGAGATAAAGATGAAACTTTCTGTGATTTATCATGAAAATCATTAATGTATTATTTGATATAGTTTTCATTTCATGTGAATAATGGATATTGAGAATAAATTCTCTCATGTAATGTTTCATTTTACAGAGAAATGGAATGTACAAATTCTAGAAAACTATAAGCTAAAAAATATTCTTCTAAATTTGTGAAATTGAAATAAAAATATAAGAGAGATGAATAAGTAATTTTTACGGCTAGGTTCATAAAAAACATATTATATAAAAATTAAATGAAACACCTAAAATTTCTAGATTTGATGTAACAATTTCTCACTTCAATTTTTTATTTGTTTGATAAAAAATTAAAATTATTAATTTACATTTATGGAATGGTGTATGTAGTTCCCATGAATTTATTTTATTATCTTTTCATGAGAATTAAATGGATTTACAAATATGTATAAATTTCACCCTTCTATATGGTTTTGATCTAGAATATATTGAAGCGGTAAAGAAATTTGTCTCAATTTTCCATCACCGAGAAATATTTTTTTAAACCAAATTTGATATTTCTTGTGTATATAATACCTATTTTACAAATAATATCATGAATAATTCATAAATCTTGGTATTTTTATGTTTCAATGTTGATTATTTAATCCTTGGTTATTTGAATTTAATATGGACATGTGGAAAAAGATTTCATAACACAAATTCATTTCATTGGCTTTCATTACTTAATAATTATCATTGATATTCTTGGATTTTGTGCATAATAAATTTTTTATTATATTATGTTTTATTTCTATCTCTTTTAGGTGTATTTGATTTTAAAAAACAAAATCGATTCACTGACTAATTCTCATGTCTGATGGTATAATTTTTCTATGGAATAATCATATAAAATTCTTTTCATTAAGGCATACATTTATAAAATGGACCTATATTCATTTTCATATTCATTTACAACCATTTTTTTATTATATCATTGATATTAATGCGGTCATTATTATTAATGTTTCATTTTGTCTTATTCTTTTATTTGGATTATGAGTGATGAGTTACCAAAGTATAAATTGTTTTTGGTTTCATTATCAATTATTTATGGCCTGATTATGTTAACAGTTAATTTGTTGGAAATCATATGATCCATTTTCTTTAACAACATCTCATTCTTCTCTAATGGTTATGATTTTCATTAAAAAATTTATATATGTTTTCTCCCTTGTTGATTATCCAATCTTCAAGAATATCATTTGAATGTAACAGTGATCTTATATTTTCATTTATATCGACTATCATTATTTCATATCCATTATCCAAAAAATATATTTAAAAAATTATTTTGGAACTAAATTTTAAATTTTATCTGTCTTTCGATTAAAATATTTTAATTGGAAATTTCTTTATATTTTCCAAATGGGTTTTTCGACTCTATTTTAAAAAATATAATTCAGAATATTTATATTTAACATCTACAATGTTAATGGATTTCCCGCTACCCTGAACACTATATTCATGGATGTTTTCATTATTTATTTCCAATTTGTTTTTCAACTAAAACTATTTTGACAATATTCTATGAAATTTCTATTTCAAAAATTTTATTTTTAATGTAATAAAACGGTATTTTCCTTAAGAATTTTTTTAATAAACATTAAATGGTATTTCCCTACATTAATATTTAAAATCCCTTAAATTTATTATGATTTCTTGGGGATATTTTGTGATGATAAAATTCTTATTTCATCACAAATTTTTTTGAGATAATTTTTTTAAATATATTGTTAAGGAGCCTATTTTATTTCAATTTGTTAATTATGTTTATAAAGAATTTCCAGGGAAGTCATTTATTTTACACATGATAATCATGTTTCAATGACAATATCAAGGAAAATTTTTATTTTACATGGGTTAATTGTTATTCGATGATATTTTAATGGAACCCATATATTTTATAGGGATTAATAAATTTTCAATGATATTTTAATGGTACCTATTTAATTTTCATGATATAGTCATGTTTAAAAGAATTTTTCATGAAACCCCTTTCTTTTCTATGGATTAATCATGTTACAAAAGAATAGAGGTTATATCTATGAGTTTATGATGAAATGAAATATTTATGTACTTTATTAATGATAGAATTCTATGACATTCAATTCAAAAAAAATAGTAAATTAGAGGGGGTTATTTAGAGGCGTTTCTGTACAACTGCATCTAAATTCATTTTCCCTAACATTAGAGGGGATTCTATACAACTTCCTCCTATCATCAAATTTAGAATGGGTTATGAACACCCTAAAAATTAATTTTCTATAAAAAATTTATATGGATTATGGAAACCCCCCACTATATTTTTTAGCACTAGTTTTTAATATTTGGTATGATTTTAGATCCGGTGATATCAAAATCACTTCAAATTTAATAATTAGTAGCGTTATATAATATATAGTATTTTAAAGAGCTATATATATAATTCGTTTGGATATATATATATATATATATATTATTTTATTGAGGAAATAGTGGGGGATCAAAACCATATATAATTTAATATATTAGTTGGGTTCATGAAATGCTATTAGTCCCTTAGATTAGAGGGGTGTGTGAACCCCTTATAATTTAATAAATTATTTGTTGTTTTGAACCCCCTGTAATTGATGATATTATAGGTGGATTTTAACCCCCCCCCCTTTAATTCATGACATTAGAGGAGGTTTTACCCCCGTCTACTTTATGATTTTATATGGTGGGGGTTTAACCCCTTCTAATTTAATAAATTAGATGGGGGTTTGACCCCTTATAATTTAAGACATTTGATGGGGTTTTCAACCCCGTCTAGTTTAAGAAATTAGTGGTGGTTTTGGACCCCGTCTAATTGATGACATTAGAGGTGGTTGTTTACCCCTTAATTCACGAAATTTGATGGGGGTTATGAACCACTTTAAGTCCCTTTGATTTGAAACCCTATTAATTTATATTTATTTTCTAAAATAAATCTCATATAAATTCAAATTTTTTAATATATAAGTAGGTGTGTTCATGTGTGTGTGTATATATATTACTTAAACACATTATAAAAATGTATTTAAACACATTATAACACACATATATAAAAAGGCATTATATTAATATTCAAAATAAATTCTTATACATATAATCAAACATGTATACATATATATATACATAATATAAATGTAAATATAAATATATATATTCAAATTTATAAATTTTATATATGGTTTTATAAATACTATACATTTATATTATGATTTATATTATACTTATATTATATTAAATACATTTTATTATATATTTTTGTATGTACATCTATATAATATTCTATATACTTATATATATAATGTCGAAAAAATTAAATATACAGATTTATATTCATATATATATATATTATAATTATATTGCATATATTATATTATAAATATATAATTATATATAAATCTCTATATATTATATAATAATTTTATATATATTGTATTATACCATATTAATTATAAATTAACTTAGTATATATATGTTTATCATATTTTAATGAATAATATTATTGATACATACACACATACATAAATACATTTGTATTATATATATATGTTTAAATACATTCATATTAGATTTCGTAACCTAATTTACACAATTTATACAAAAATAAATATGAATATAAATATAAATATAAATATAAATACAAATAAAAATATAAATATTTTATTAATTTATATTATATATTATATTATAAATATTTTATTGTAAATAAATATATATATATTGTATAATTATTTTATGTATATTTCAGTATAGAATATTAATTATAAATTAAATTAGTGGATATATATATATCGTGATGGCTCTAGATCTATGCTTGCTGCTTTGGATCATGCGACTTGGGATCATATTGATGGTTGTGCACAAAAGTCGGATCCAATGCTTGTGTTGAAGAATTCAAGGGGTCGTGATTCCTTATCTATGTTGGATGATCAGATCGCTAGGTATCCACATGTAGATTGCGATTTGTACGGGACTACAGATGTCCTTCCGTCTGTGCTGAAGAGGGTGACCAGTTTTCCCTCTACTTCCATGATTTCTGATCCACGGGTGAAGACATCTAAGGATCCATTGAAGGTCTCAAATTGGAGAGTTAATGGTGAGGATCTAATTGGTAGAGATGACACTGACTGTCCTACATAGATACCACTATTTGCATCACTAATTAACTCCTCTTCTGGTCGGATTCTATAAAATGTCTCATTAACTAATGTTAATGTGAATCATAATGTGTTTTCTGAGATGATTACAATTTGGAAGAATTATTTTTTTGCAATTCTAGTTCAACCGAAGGTTGAGAAACCTTGGCTATTTAATTATTTGGTCAGAATGATCTTGTTTTTGTGGGGATCCTATGAATGGATGTGTGTGTCCATTGACCATGGATTCATTCATTTTATTTTTCCATTGAATGCCTTTAAAATAATGCAGGGAGCCACTAAAAAAATAGTTTTTCCAAGTGCCAATCATTATCAGCACTAATGAAAAAGTGCTGATAAAGGGGGGTTCCTTTATATGTGCTAAAGAAGGAACTGATAAAAGAACCCCTTTATCAGTTCTTTTTAAAGCTCGGATAAAGGTACCCCCTTTATCAGCGCTTTTATTTAACACTGATAAAGAGACCCCTTTATTAGTGCCTTTTTTAGTAGTGCTGATAAAGGGGGGCCTTTATCAGCCCTTTTTTTAAAAGCGCTGATAAATGGTTGACTTCAAAAAAAATAATTAAAAAAATATAGTTATATAGTTATATTGATATAAATATAATATATAATTTTTAAATATAATTTTGATAAATATAAATATACATTTACACTTAATATACTTAATATATAAAATATTTAGTTAAAATGGCCTATGAAAAATTAATAAAATATTCTAAATTAATAATTTACTATTTATTATGGAGGAATAGTCACTTCATAACAATTTTAAGACCCCAAAAATAAAAAAATTAAAAAAAGACCCAAAATATGGTGAAAACACAACTCAAACTTCAAACGGCCATAACTTTTGATCTGGATATCCATTTGAGTTCTACCACATTTCAAATCGAAGCCTATGATGATCTTTATTCTACTATAATTTTGTAGCCACGGTAATGGAATTTTCGAGTCCAAAAATTGCCTAAAAGGCCTCCAAAACTGAGTTTTTAGTCGGGATAACCTGAATTTTTAACATTTTATGGATTTTCAGCCTCGTTTAAAAAGGGTATTATTGCCTTTCATTGGTAAGGAATGAATTTTTTCCAAGGTAATAAATATATATTGATATTATTTCTTTTAAATTTTAGTTTTTTTATAATTCACTATTATTTATAATCAAATATATAACAATATATACATATTTTTTATATATTTACACATAAAAAATTATTTTTTAAAATAATTAATTAAACATATTTACATATAATATTTATTAGATTTATCTAAATAATAACTAATATCCATTTTAGTTAAAATACCAATATATGAATATTTATATAACTACATATTAATCTAACTATATATATTAATATAACTATATATATATATATATATTAATAAAACAATATATTTATATTAATATAACTATAAATATATATATATTAATATAACTATATATATATTAATATTAATATATATCTATTAATATAAATATATATTAATATACAAATATATATAACTAAATATATATATATAAATAAATAGATATATCATAAATTAGAGAAAAAATCAATATAGGGGAGTGATAAGGGATTCAGCCGTGTAGGGGGGAGGTCTCGAGATCAAATCTGGGTGGAGGTAGGGGCATGTGTGAATGGGTAAATTTAAGGGGCTAGTGTCGATAAAGGCGGTGTATAGTGCTGATAAAGGGTGGAAGAGGTGTGCGCGAGCGCTGGAGGCGCAGGAAATCACTGATAAAGGGGGGCCTCAAGTGCTTTAAAAATCCCCCCTGAGAGTGACAGGTGTTTTTTTATTTTTTTTTTAATTTTTTTAGTTTTATCAGTGCTAAAAAAAGTGCTGATAAAAGGGGTCTTTTATAAACGCTAAAAAGAAAGCACTGATAAAGGACCCTTTTATCAGCCCTTTTTAGTGCTGATAAAAGGATCTTTATCAGCCCTTTTTTGAGTGTTGATTATAGGGACCCCCCTTTATCTATTCCGTCTTTAATATAGCTCTTATAGCACTGTTAGTGACATTTTCTATTTCTGTTAATGGACATATTTGCAGTACTGAGCATTGGGTCCCAGTAATTGAAATCGGGATGGCTTCATCTTCATGAATGGTGTAGGGATTTCAATCTATCGTGTGCAAGAAATATTTTTCTCATGTTTGGGTCTGGATTCATAGACTTAATTTGGTCCTCCAGAATCCAATGATTCTGCATGACATCGACATCAAAATTGGGACACCTATTCGCCTTGATATGGAAACTGAGGAGGTTCAGTTTGGACATTTTTTTCAAATACTAGTGGAGGTTGATCCGAGTTCCACCTTGATTGATAAGTTTACTCACATTAATACCACTGATAATATTCATATTGATGTAGTGTATGAAAGGAAGCCCCTTTTCTTTACTGAATATATGGTTGTTGGGCATTCTTTAGAGTTATGTCGGAGGAATATCTTCTATGAGAGATATGAGAGGAAGGGTCATACAAATAGTCATAGTAGAAGGAATTTAGAATGAAATCACATGGATTTTTGAATGACTCTTGTTCTTGATGGTGATGCTAAAAAATAATCTCCCACCAAGGATGATATGTTGAATGTTGAAAAATGCATCCCTCATGTGTCTGATTTGAAAGGAAAAGGCCTTAGGGTGGATAAGACCCCGATGAAAGCTAATAGTGGCCCCTCTAATGCTCAAACAAAATTCCCCATATGACATTAATTCCAATGTTGGTCATGATGTTACCCCCACTGGACTTGTGGAGGCTACAAACAATTCTAGCCTCTTTATTGTTGGGTCTCCGACTCAATCTGAATCTCCAAATCCATATAGGTATTATAGTCTTAATGTATGATTCTTACGTGATGGGACTGTTGAGAACCTAACCTAGATCACTACGGGACTCCTCAACATGTTGATTGTCATACGGAAATCCAGAACCTTTTTTACTCTTCTAAGATATCTGAGTAGTGGGGTAAAATTCGTGAGGTAGAAGGGATATCAGTGTGAAGTGGTGGTCCTACCTCTTAAAAGGATCTACTCTTATCTTGAAAAGGGAAGGAAGATGATTTATATCTTATTCCCTTGAAGAGAAGGCCGAGGAAGAACTATTCTAACACACCTCACACTGTGTCTACACGATCCTATAAGCTATCGAGAAAGCTCAACTCTGATATTTATATGTTCGTCAATCTGGAAATTTCTCAATCTGAATGGGACTCTGTTGATGAATCTGATTTAGAGAATTACATGTCTTATTATGATTTTTCACTTTGTTCTTGATGGATTAGGGTATGTCCCTTTGTATTACCTCGGCCGTCTTCTCTGTACTTGTTCTTTTATTTTATTAAATGGTCAGAAGAAAAGCTTCTGAATTGGCATGGGGGTATAATTATGTTATATCGATAAATAAAAAATACACACACACAGATGCAGAAATAAAAAAATATATTTATTAATATATGTATAATTATGTATTTATATAAATTAAATATACCAACATACATATGTACATATATATTATAGACAAACATATTTTCATTACACCTAAATACAAATTATACGTAAATATTGAACAGAAATTAATATTATATTATAGATAAGTATATTATATATATATAAATATATATTATATTATTTATATTTCTAAAAACAAATATATATATATATATATATATATATATATAATTTAATATCATATTTATGAATATAATTTAATATATTGCATCATATATTATAACTAAAAACTTGTTCATCATAGTGCAAGCTGGGCGTTCCCTGCTTCAAAGTGGTCGGGGCTTCGAATCCTATGGGACCCAAATTTTTACCCCAGGCCTAGCCCACAGTCACACGATGAGAGGGTTATCGAGGCGGGGCATGATGGTGTCCAGGTGGAGGTGTCTGGGTGTTCAGGCGGGTGTGAGTTTTGTGTCAAGGGGCACGAGGGTGGGTGTCTGCACCGGGGGTGACCAGGTGGGTGTGTTGGGTGTCAAGGGGAATGGAGCGGTGTTGGGGTGTCCAAGAAGCAGTATCAGTGGAGAGATAGCTGATAGTGTGTGGGTGTCCAAACAAGGGTGTCATGTGGCATGCGAGGGTGACTAGGGGGGTCTGGCTGGTGGCGATGGTGGTGTGTCCAGGGGGTGTTACGGGGTCTAGAAAGGTGTGTGTTGTGTGTCACGAGGCAAGGGGTGGGTGGGGGGGGGGGGTCCACCATGGGGGTGCCCTGGGAAGTGTGTTGGGTGTCAAGGGATGTGGAGGGGTGTGGGGATGTCTAGGAATGGGTTTATGTTGGTGGCTAGGCAGGTGTGGTTGGGGGTGTCCACACTGAGGTGTCGAGGAGGTGTCGAGAGGGGTGTGTGTGGGGTGTCCTTGAACGCTTAGTGTTTTCATGCGGTTCAGGGTTGTTCTGTACAAACCAAACCTAATGAAATCACCATTAGAGGTGGTTCAAACCACACCTAAATCTTTATAATAGTGGTGGTTCCTATTATAAACTCCTATAATGTAACCACCTCTAAATTCCCCATGAATTTACAAACTCACCTCACAACCACCTATAAAAATAGTAGGATGAAAAATTAGTATTGGTTCCATAGTACAACCACTAATGTCTTTTAAAGGGGTTACAACCCCGTCTAATGTAAAAAAACCCTTCTAAAGTGGACAATTTTGGTAGTGATTGATTATGATGAACAATTGTTCCTTTAGAAACCAAGTACATGTACTTAAATTATTATCTAGTGAGGGGTGGTACCATGATAGACAAATTATTATTGGTTCTTTAACAAGTGAAGGGATTTTGGGTTTATGATAGCCCAAAAAAATTGAGTACTCTGAAGATGGAATTCAACCGAACAAGTATTTCAATTTTAAAGAGTTATATGAGGATAATGTTCCAGATACTAATATATTTGTATACTTATCATCAATATTTAAATTTTGTTTCAATAAAGACTAAAATAATTTTTTTAAAATTATAGACATCCATATAGCCGACCATTATTAAGGAATTATAAAATTTAATCGATTTATTCATCATATATTTATGGGTATGATTTATCTTTTGGTATGCTCAAGAATGTTGATTTTTTCCTTAGACCCTCATTCTTATCTTATTCTCACAAATTATTTTCACTTTTAGTTCTTATCTTTACCCATACTGGGGTTTTGAACCCACCCTTCTTATAATTCCATTTCCCCATGTAGTAAAAAATTATCTTGGATGATATTTTTTTTAAATTGATTCAAATTGACTATAATGATTAACCAAATGGAAACATGAAATGTCAGGTTATGTGGTAGAATTTACCTTTTAATGAATTCGATATAGTTTATGTAATAATTTTCTATAATTCTATTGATCAATATTCCTAAAGGTCTTTGCAAATATAAGTGATCCAATATATCATTTTTATTTTTGTTAATTTTTTATGGTGAGAATTGGGACACAATTATAGATATCAAATTAATACAATGTATGGATTTTGTTTTTAAAAAAATATCTAAGAGTTTTGGCATTGGGATATTATATTTGGTATTAGGGTAAATTTTTAGATAACATTAGATATAAAGTAGTTTTAATGTGAGGTTATCTCAAGTCATATGGATTCCATCATGGTTTTTGAATTTTATGGTTATTCATAGAATCAAATTAATAGACATGATTTTTTATGATTTATGTTATGGATGTCTGTGTTAATGAAGAATATGAATGGGAATGTTTCACTTTTTTCGGTATATGTATCCCTTGGGTTTAAAATTACACATTAATTGAGGATGAATACAATTTCTTATTTTGGACACAAATTTATTGGTATTGGTTACTTTTAGTGTTTATATTATCTTTGATGTTGAATTCATCTAGTTTATTACATTTTGGGGAAATAAATATGATTAAAGTACATAAATATTTGGAAAGAGACATTAAAAATGATTAGTTATATTTTCTGATAAATTTTAAATCATCATTGGAAGAATATGTGATAAAACCCTTCTAATGATAATGTTTCAGTCGTAGTGAGAAATATTTTGATGAATTGTATAGAGATTTATTTTCCAGATGATTACGGTTGAACAATTGGTATCACTATATAATTTAAGTGATTAATGATATTGAGGTCTATTAATCTTTAAAAAATTTACATTTTTTTTGGTTTATGTCAAAATATATGAGGAATAACATGTAATGATTTTGTTGGATTTTTGGATCCATTATTAGTTGATTTTCGTACCTCGAACATGAATGATTCATCTTGAATACAAATCATTTGTAGAAAAAGATGATATTTTTTAAAAAATTTAATAAAAGATGAAATATTACTTGTAATGTAATTATATTTCCCTTTGTTCTTTGAAAATATGGTAATATAATTCCATAAATCCAGAAACAATATCATTAAATAAGAATATTATTAAATATATCCATGGTCTCAAATATATTAAAAAATATAAACATTCTTCCAAAAATATATAATCTTACAAAATTTGGGTTTGCACTTCCCAACAAAGTTTTCATTATGTGGAGACCTAATTTTTCTATTTAATATGACCTTCATAATTTCTTATCGCAATTTTAAAAGCTTTTTTATTGACCTGTTATGTGTAGAAGGTTTTCAAAATTTGTATTTCTGAATTTAAAACCATAAATTATCAAGATAAATTTTAAATTATGAGGATAAAATTTATTAAAAACTATTGATATAAAACCCCATTATTTTAATATAATAAAATTATGTTTGACATTATATTTGACACACAAAAACATGCTTAAACGAAACATGTAATTAAATTATTTTATATTTTACAATTATAACCAATCTGTTAAATTGGATAGTATAAACAATATCAACAAAATTTTCATATATATATATATACACAATCCCTAATTTATATAAATTACTCATAAATACTTAGTATATATTCAATAAATTCTTAGTAAATTAATTTTATTCATCAAAAATATGTTTTCATTAAAAATGATTTTTGATGATATGTTGGAGTAAATAAGATTTCTAATTTATTGATATTATAGCATATATATTGGGTAAATGATCATGCATTTAATTTTCATCATTCCAAAACTAACATAGGTTAAGTTTAAGTATTTTTAATAAAAAATTTATTCTTTAGTAAATATTGAAAATATAGATGTTTGTCAAGCTGTCATTTCATTTCAATAAATTACGAAATTAAAATCCTAAATTATATTTTTAATGTGATTTCATATGATAGATTTATTTTTTATGTTATAATTAATGAACATAATTTATATTGATTTAAAATAATATTGGACATTATTATAAGATTACCTCATGTTTTTTTAATGTGTTTTTCTGAAACAAGTTTTAATGTGCATTGTGGTTCTACTTTTTAATTAATTAAAATAATTCCGAATGTGAATTGATTTATAAATAAAACTATATATTATATATATATGTTAATTTAAACTCATTAAATCATTATCCTTAATCAAAGAGTTGATATAAATTTATTTTTTAAATGAAAAAGAAACTTCATGAAAAACTAATATATTGTTGTGTTGGAATGTTTTTTTTAGAAATTATAAATTACTAATTATGTGAATTAAATATTGAAAAATGGATTCATTATTATCAATCCTAAAAATTTAAAATTTATAAATATTTGAACTGAAAATTTTATGATAATTGATAGTGGAAATTGTAAATCAATTGCCACCAATAGGGTGAAAAAGATTTTCTCGAGGTTAAAATAAAATGATAACAAATAAATGGATTAAATAGTTGTCAAAAACCTATTTTTTTTATTTATTTAACAATTTTAATGTGTATTTATAGATAAATATACTTTTAATGTCTTCTAGAATAAGAAAAACGTGGGTACACCTTTTTTATAATAAAATATTACAAGTGTACCACACACACCACATATAAAAGGCCACCCTCTATAATCTGATTCACACATTCAAAGACCTTTTTCGTGGACAAATACCATCACAATGTAAATCCAAAATTAAATATTTATGACCTATATACCTTTTTTGATCATAATTTCAACTTATTATTGATTTTTCTGCAATGTTAAGGATGTTGTCTGAAAATGTTTTATCATGTTTTACAGAACACTTTGAAAAAAATTCCTATCATCCACCTCCCTAATTTTATAAATTATCATTATATAATAAAAATAGTATATAACCTTAACTCAGATGATTTTATTTTGATTTCATAACCTAAATCAATATCTAATTCCCTGAAATGGGATAAAAATTCATCTTTCGTGTGTACGATGAACTACCACCCCATGAATTGATGTCCCTCATTATTAATCATAACCTCTTATGGTTTTTTATAATGATTGATTAAATGTACATCAATGATATTTGTAAAATATTTATACTCATATATTCATTAAATGAAATATCAATTATTACATTCTATTCCTTGAAGGATATGATATTTTTACTGATGTGTACAGTGGACTACCACCTCATGAAGCGACGTGGTTCATTTTTTACTAATTCTTCAAACATAATATAATATGGATATTTTATTAATATGTTTATTATAAATAAAAGAATTATGATATTAGTGACATATTTATAATCATAAAATCATTATATATCATTTTCATCAGTACATCGAAAAATTACCATATCATTCATGAGTACATGTGGACTTCTACCTCAACGATGTGATGTGATTATTTCAAACACCACAACACATGGATGCTATATAAAAGTATATTTAATTAAAATAAATTTTATTTATTATATTATTATCATTATTTAAAAATAAAATTATACTTACCTACTTTATATAGAGATCATTTAAAAATGGAAACTTTACTGATGTGTTAAGTACGATATACCATTTCCATGATTGTAACATAGTTCCTTTTTTATAACCATATTTCATGATATATTTTTAATTTTTAAATGATTCATAAAAATCATATATATTTCATGATTATTATACATTAAATTTTTAACCAATAACCAGATCAATGATGATCAAAACACCCAATCTGTTTCAAAACAATAAAATAAACCTCCTCAAAACACCCATCATTAAATTAACTAAATAAATATTTAAATATATTATTAAAAATAAATAAAATAAAATATATTATTATAAGTTAATAAACCTATAATTTTTTCATTTGAAATAAAATAATATTTACAGTCTTATTATATTGGATCTTAAGGACACACATAGAATGCTTTGAGTCAGGGAAAGCATTTATCAACTTATATTTTACTTCCATGAGGCATATTTCACATTCAAAAATTATTTTTATTGTGTATTAAATACACATACATTTAATGTAATTTATTATTCCTTTCATAAAAAATACTAGGATTTAAAATTAAATATGATGTACATCCTTTCATGTTGTTTGGATCCAGATATTTCCAAAATAGTAATGGACATTGTCAAAATTATCATTTAGTGAAACATATATTATTATTATGAAACTAATATATTTCATATGGTGTGTATATTGAACCATTGAAATTTTTTATTGTTAATCATTCATAATTCATGTTATTTCCAAGGTTTGATATGAATTATTTCATCTAAGGGTATTTGACATGAATATCATCAAGCGAAAAATAATTTCATAACCAAATGTCATTTATTTATTTTATATCACATCAGTATTATATTTGATATTATAAAATTTTGTGTGAAATTAAATTTTAATATCTTATTTTCTATTTAAAAAAAACATGTATCTACACTTTATTGATGAATTAGATTCATTAATCAATTCTCTAATCCAATGGTATTGTTTTTGTACATGTCAATCTATCAAATTTTATTTCATAGAGATATATATATATGATATTAACCATGATTCATTATGATGTGTATATACTAAACTATTCATATATCATATCATCGATCATCTTATATTCATGATATTTTATGTTTCATTTGATATTATTCATTCATGGAGGTTTTGATAGATGAGTGACCAATGTGGAAAAGGAATTATGTTAAAATATCCTCTATTTGGATATTGTTTATGTACAAGGTCACTTATAATGAAATCATGTTATACTAATTTCATGAACAATATCCCTTTATTATCCACTAGTTAGGACGTGTTTATCATATTATATATATATTTCATCCATTTTTTATTAAATAAAAATCATGAAATACAATAAAAAGTGATTTCAATCCTTTATTTTTTTTAGATTGACTATCTCTCTATTCTATACACATTTTATTTTAAATGATTTAAAAATTGTTATTTTATAAATAAATTATTTTTAAAATAAAATTTAAATGATCATTATCCTTTTTAAAAATATATATAAAAAACAAATTTCATAATACTTTCTATATGGGTCATTTTGGATCTCATTTATAATATGTTTGGAAATGAATGTTTATTTATAAAACATTAAATAAGAATGGATTTAATAAAAAAATAACCATTATTTTCATTGAATATTTATACATAAGTTACCTTGGTTATTTTATTTTTACAAAATTTTGTGAAATCAACCTTTTTAAAAATTGATTTTAAATGAAAAATTGTATTTTTCTTTGTATTATTTATAATGATGTTTTAATGGTTTTCCAATGAATAATTTCAAAATACATTGAAGTTAATTGTTCTTCTATAGGGGTATATTCTAATTATTCAATCCTCATTTTTTATTATTGTGGATTAAAATTGATTCAATTTTATTCACAATGATCCTTTTTTCATTTTAATGGTTAAAAAATATTTCAATGGGATATCAATTAAAGATATTTATTTTATAGAGGTTAATCATTGTTTAAAGATATTATTAAATATTCCTTTTATTTTCTATGGGTGAGTCTTCTTCTAAGAGATCCTTACATAACCCGTTTTTTCCAAATGTTAATCATATTTCAAATATATTTTTCTAGACCTCATTTTTTATGTTATCTAATCTTGTATCTATGATATTTTCATGGAAAAAATTTCTTTTCCTTTGGTTAATCATGTTTCATAGTTATTATCATGGAAAATATTTATTTTACATGGGTTAATCATGTTCTAAAATAATTAAGGTTGTTTATATGTGTTTATAATGAAGGTGATTTTATATGTACATTATTCATGATATAGTTATCAGAAATTTTTTATAGTGATGGGAGGTTCTGTTATTTAGCATGGAAGGGAGGTGTTGTTATTAACGATAGGTAGGATATTCTATGATATACCATTATTGGATGGTTATGTAATAAAGTAAGGATGGGTGGTTCCATGATAGACAACCAAAATATTGGGTACTATGGAGATGGAAGTCGACAATACTAGTTATTTAGTTTATAATATTCATATGAATCTAATATTCCTTATTGTAATATGTTTTCATTAATAATTCTAGTGATTTGAAAGGATTTCAATTATCTTGTTTGAAATCATAGTGAACATGATTTATTTAATTTTATAACTCCTAGTTATTGTAATTATTCATAACCTACTTTATATTAATTGATCTAGGTATAATGAGTATGGTTTCTCTCATGTTATAACAACGTACTTTGATTATGTAATCATACCCTTATACTCATCTTTTAACCGCTGATGAAATTCAGCTGTCAATTCTTATATTTTTTCTTATAGAGATTTTGATCTCATATTTATATTGTTTTCCCCATGTTATCAATAATGATGTTGATTGAATTATGTCCTAAAGGGTTTCATATGGATGATGTCGATAACTTTTTTGAAATACGAAAATCAAGGTTAAGTGAGAGAAATGATCTTTTAAATATACGTGTTATGTTTATGTAATATTTTATCTTTATTCACTAAAATATATATCCAAAAGTTACTTTGGTATGTAAGTGATCATATTATTTATTTTGATGTTTTATATTTAACATAGTGGGACTTCAGTACCCCTCATCAATATTGAAGCTTGAAATTAAATGTTTAGGTTTATATAAATGGATTCTAGAGTGTAGGTTTAAGGAAATATATGGAAGTTGTAATCTGATGAACTTTTATAGGAATGCTAAAGAATACATAAATATATTGACATGTTATTCTATGGGTGAGTTAATTTCAAGGAATTAATATAAATATACATTATCCATATAGTTTGATTACACTAGATTTTAACTTTCTAGATTAGAGCTATTGCAATAAAGGGATAAAATTACATGGTTAATGCTTGTAGGATGTTGGGTTTTTTTAAACTACATTTTCTTTGAATGACTTGGTGGGATTCAAGATTCAGACATTATAATTTATGTGATTTTTGCTAATCACACTATGAATGAGCTATAAAGGTTCCCACACTAAATGCATCATAAATTTTAGTAAAATTTTAGTATAGAAATTTATATGTTAGAATAGAAAATATTTTTTTTTGATTTGGTCGATTCCCATAATTTAATAAAAAGTTATTTGAATGAAAAATTGAGTTAATAAATAATAAAAAAATATTTAATCTCATGTTAAAAATAAATATATTAATTATATTATTCATTGAATAACAGAATTAAATTTATTTATTAAATAATCATTATTCATGGGTGGTTAAATATTAAAGTGACTAAGCAAACCAAGTTTATCTTTTTGATTGGAAATTTAAAAAAAATTATTTATATTATTTATTAATTTAACATGTAATGTGATTTATAATAATATTTTAATTGTTTATGGATATGGGGTTGATGAAGAGTTATGAATTTAGGAATGGGTCTACTATTTCCTTTTCCAACCCTAAACCTAATATAATAAATATCTAATTATATCCCATCTCTAAAATACAATTGGTGTGAAAAATTGATAAATTGAGACTCTCTCAACCCGTTAAGAAAGATCAATAGATTTAGTGTACCCTTATACCCTCTATTCTCCGACCAATGAGATATCATTAATATTTTATCCTCTGTTAGAAAATTTATTTTGTGATCAACCACAAACACCACATCTATCCAGGATTAGATTTGATAAAACTCATGGATTCTACAACATCATTTTGGGATTTTATGGCATATGTGTATCACATGTAGATGTATTATACACCTAGATTATTCACCTCATGGAATTTTTTACAATATCTTGCTAACTTGATAATCGATGAATGTGAATTTACACGGGGATGTAATTCTATAAATATTGATAGATTCATAAATACATGTGAATAACATTCACATTTATTTTTTTAATTTCAATATTTTTTTAAAAAAATTATATATTTGGGGGACATGAATTTTTTAATATGTTGAGAAATGATTACATGTTATTTATGACTCAAATATGTGATGGATAATCCATAAATGGGCGTATCCATTGTGCCTTAAACTAACATGTTCAAAATGAATGTTTTTTAAATATGACAAAACAATGGATCTTAGTACATGATTTCAACAATGTGATTATAAAGTAATAAAATTTAAATATTAGTAAAATTCAATTGTTTTTTCATTATATGGATCAAAATATATCGAAAAATAAATTATGAATTTTTTAATCACTTTAACTAATCGATTTTCATAGAGAATGACAATAAAGCATCTTAGGATGAGAAAAAAGATAGAGAATTGGTGGAAGATATTATTTAGTAGTCCACTACTCATACAAAGAGACATGGTATAAAAACTGTAATGTTCAAATCAATCGAGAATACAAGGAATATGATCATATATCTAGTTTATAGAAGAAGACATCATTGGGTGTTGTTTCCCTCGATGTTGTATTGAAAAAGGCCACAAACATATTTTCATCACTACTATTCATGTAATATTTTATTAAATATGGTATGAGAATATAAATTAGAGATCTAGGAAAATGAATATATTATTTTTCTATAAGGTAACTTGAAGAAAAATATTGTTAATTATAATCACATATTTCAAATTTAATAAATTTTATTAGGATAAATTAATCCATTGTGTATATATGTTTTTTATAATGCATCTCTAATTAAAGGGTTAACCTGTAGTTTTTTTTTTGAATTTGGAGTTTGTTTAAAATTTTAATAAAAAACATATTCAATTTGAGAAAGCATATTTATTTTTATAATTATCGTGAAAATAATATTTTCACTGTTATTATTAGAAACATGCAGGCTTTATTTATTCAATCCAATTATAGTTCATTTACATATATTTCAATTAAATTTACTTAATTTAATGGCATTAACTTCTATGTGTGGGTTAGAGGTACGAATAGTTATTTGGCATATATTTTTCAATGTTTTTTTATTTCAGGACTTTATTATAAATTTTTGAAAATACTAATATAATAATAATTCTCTATATCATTATTTAGTTTTAAAGAACCCTACAATGTGAGGATGAAAATTTATTTTTTAGAAGATTTTTCTTTTTAAATATTAAAATTAAATTATTTTTGATATAAAATTTCTATTTTATTTTTATATAATGTGACTTTTTTTATTGAACAATATGCTTTATTTTATTTAATGAATTAGATACCAAATATTTTTATCCCCTTTATTAAAGGAATTACAAATTTTATATACTTATTTTTCCATATAACAATTTTTTTCAGATTCTTAAGACATAAATAAAATTATAATTTTCATTGAATCAAATTCAAAAATATAATTTTATAATGTGTTAGGTATTATTGTGGTAATTTGAATCTATAAGGCCGTTGAAAATTTCATAGAAGACAAGATTCACATTTATACCTCTTGGGCCAGATAAACCCTGAACTACCTATCAGGATTACTATATTAGAATCAAATTAATCCTTTCAAAACCAAATTCTATGAATTTCATGATATATATTTTACTATTTATGGGGATGTATTATTTAATCTTCTGTATTATTAAGAATAATAATATTGTATTTGGTAAAAATAATGGGAAATATTGTATTGGTATTGTTCATTTTAGACACAAGCTATTATTGAATTTTAATTGTTTTTAGAATCATAATATATATGAAACAATAATGAAAAAAAATTAAAGGTGCAAAATATAGTTTGAAATAAAGATAAGAGGGGGATTTTATATTTTTTCACTCTTATGGATTTAAAGTCACTAATATAATAATAAGAAAATTAATTGTGCAGGTACATGTTGATTCAATTAAGTCTAAAACACTTAATGAACATAATATATATCTAGAAATTTTTTTATTGACTAATAATCCGGATTCATCATTTTATAATTTTCTTATCTATAACCTACACACTGTTCATCCCCAGAACAATTATTTTGAAGACCACAAGACGAGTACTATTTTACTCTGTTAATTTTGAACTGAGAATCAAAGAAATAATATGGTGTAATACATGTACTAAGGGAATGAGAAAATATTTATATAAATAATTCCATGAGTAAGGAGAGAAAATTTATATGAAGGATGTTCATAAATATGCATGAAATTCAATAATAGGTAAAAAATGTAAGGGTATTTGAGATTGGGTTCTTAATTAAATGAAATTTTAAAATAATTTTTAATAGTTGGTGAGTTAGATATTTCCCACATATTTGGTATATTCTTAGGTTTGGAAGGTTATTTATTTCACTATAATTCATTGAGAATATTCTATGTGTGGAATAGATCCATTGGGAGTGTAGTGATTAAGGATATTTAATCATAAATAATTATATGAATATTTATATAAAAATGAAACATTCTCATTTTATTCATTTACAATATCATTAAATTTCAATAATTTTTGTTGTATTCAATTTATATTAAATAAAGGACTAAGAATATATTTTTAATTATTATTTTTTCATTCATTATTTTTGATGATTATGATGGGTGAAAATTTTCTTTTTTTTGGTGTTTTTTAATTTTATTAATATTCATGGAAGGAATGTATGAATAAACTATATTTTTAATCAACATCGTAAGTTTAATGAGAATTTAGATATGCTATTATATAAAAAATAACACACAAAATTTAATGAGAGAAAATTCTATATATATGAATAAACAAAAATTTTTTTAATACACATATAATTAAACATCGCTCATCTATGATTAATCAGATAGATAATCACGACTATATATTAGTAATAAAAATCAATAGATGATTAAATTAAAACATTTAAAGGATTGTCTATAAAAATTATAGTTGTATAAAAATAGTTGGAACTTTTAAAAGAGTTATTATCACTCTTATAATATTATTTTATATTCTTCATGGGTTGTGTAATTTTTTTTGGAATTTTCTAAAATATGTGTTTAATAAATAGTTTTTGATGATGATAATGATCTATGGGACACAAATGAATATTAAGTGAAAAAATATTTTTATATAAACCTATATAAATAAATCTTTAAGAGATATAATAACATAAAACTAAAAAGAAATATTGGGGATAAAATGATGAAGGATGATCATGGAAATTGAAACTCACACTTTCCCAAGACATAAAAATAAAAAACTACTACAAGGGGTAATATAATTAACAATTAGGGAACATTAATTTCTATGATTCAATGTATTTTCTCTTTATTTAAAAAAAAGGTATTTCTTATGCATAACGGAGACTATAAATTTGGTTGTGGAGGATTGTCAACTTAGTAGGTTGCATGATGGATGAAACAAGGTCACCGACTAGTTTATGGTGTGAACTAGCTTGTTGGTTGTGTTGGCCATATGATATGTGTTTATAAATATACTATCAGTTACCTTGAAGTTCAATGATTTGTGAATCATTATGTTTGTTATTATTTTTTCTTTATCACTAATATTTTACTCACCCTCAACTAACGTTGACAATAATACTAATAGAAACTCTCTGACTACTCTCCCATGGTTCGTTAAGAACCCCCTTCCCCTCATATTTGATTATTGATTTCAATATCAATACATAAAATAAATTGTGGTTAGATGAATCTATTCAATTTCAACTTAACCTCTTCCATTGGAATTTAAAATAAATCGATTCCATGTTGTCTTGATATATTGTTATCTGCCATGATGAAAAGGAGAATTTATAGTCGAATGATAAATCAGTGTTGGATCATGAGATTCAGTGTTCAGTTTATGATAGATATTTGATATATTATTTATGGAAAATCATTATTAGTATGTAAATTTTTATTTTATATCGTGGTATGATATATTCCAAAACAAAAATTCAGTCGTCTCAATGATGATGGTTTGGATCTTCATATATTAAAAATTTGTACATGAGTATTATCTGAGGGTCATTACATTGAAGAGGTTTTAAGCCCTTATCTTAGATATCCATTTTATATTATTGATGTCATAAAATAATGGAATATTATTGTTTTATTTGAGATCCATTTTGAGTTTGATCACATTTGTGTCCATGTGTATCCTTGTAAGCTAATTTATGATGTTTATCACATGCGTGTGTATGTATAATGCATGAGACTAATGATTTTTGATGATAAAATGTGACTGTGGGTATTGATCCCCATTCTTGATATGATGTGTTGTATTTATAGGTGTAACTACCAATTATGTATGGATGTAAGGATGATTGGGGATTGGATTCCAGTAAAAATGGATTGGGTATTGTTGAGGCTTGGCTAGACTTTAGTAGGGTAGCTTCCAGACAAGTGATAAAGACGATGTTGATGGAGTGAGACATCGAAAATAGGTATGATGTAATTTTTTACTAAACTAGGGCATAGTTATTTGATATAAATAATATTAATCTGGACACAATACAGTGAGTACAAAGACAAAATGTGATTATGTCTAGAAGAATTATAATGTTAGGGCATTGTGAGTTTATTTCCCAGCCAATTTCAAGATGTCCATGTGGCTGCTAAGAAATATATAAGGTGGAATTTTGGTATAAAAATGATCAAAAATTATATTATTAACAGTCATCTACAATTTAGTTGATGTTGGTATATCTAGGAATTTTATTTGGCTTAGTGAATTCATAAATTTTCATCATATGAATGGATTATATTTATTTATAAATTAATCTATTATAAAGTAATATACCATTATGAATGTACACTTATGTTAATGACACATTGGTGGAGTCCTACTTTGTTTATAACCACACCCTGTGTTAGCATATCAATATGCATCTATACTTCTTGATAAGGGACCCATAGAATGAAATGGGCCTTCAAGAAAGTTGATGAGGGTCTTGAAGTTAGGAGATATACAAAATATTTGAAAAAATATTGGATTGATAGAATCAAATTCATTCATTTTAATTTAATTATGTATTTTTTTTGTTAAAATTTAACTCTAGGGGTCAATTACTTATCATTGATTGACATAAATTCTCACCCATTACATCATTAAATCATTATTATTTTCCAATGTGTGGTTTTTTTTTCCTATATTGATGTTTTTATTTATGTGATGATGGTTATGATTATTGAGAATATAGTCTCCCCATGCCAGATTATACCCTATCTATTTGTTAGTTACCTACTATGTGCATGGATATTTATAAGGGGTTATATAGAATATTATATTGGACATGGTAATTTGTGTTGGAATTTAACAAAAATTTATTTGTGCATGAGTTTCCCCTATTTTCTTCTTAGCTATTCTAGGAAATAGTAGAATGATGATAGTCAATGTGGAAATATGGAAGGGAAGCTTCCATATTCCTATCATGATAACGTGTAATAACACTCCTAGTTATCTATAATGAGATTTTTTTTTAATTTTATAGGATTGGTGTGAATTAATACATCATGAGTAGGAATTTACGTTTAGATTCCATAAAAATACATATAAGAACTAAATGAGAGTAATTTAATTAAATGAATTGTTTACTAATGATATTGAGGGATTTATTTATGTTACATTCTATTCAGCTATATCTTTGTTGAATATGTTTTTTAATCTTCATCATGCTACAAATATGTGTTTGTGACTATCACGAAGGAACCGAGGATAGGGTTTGATCTTTTTGTAGAACCATGAGGTTTATACCTTATCTAGGGGTATATCTTATGATGGGTCATTCAAAATAAGACTCATATGTTGTTTGTATTACTACATAATCAGTGTTTGTAATCATGTAGTAATTGGTAGTATGAATGTAAGCTTTTTATTACCAAAAAAATCATGCCTTAGAGACAAAAAAATATAATTTCTCTAAATGAGGCATTTATTTCACCAGATTTTATAAAATATTATACACTTAGACCTCATCCCAAACATACTCTATATGTTCATGTGGTAAGATCACCCCATCCAAGATTCTTATATAATCCACCTACTAAAGCATGCTTATTGTACTAGATGGTTGTAGAAAATGCATGTTATTTATTTCTCCCTAATATTCCTCCATTCCTTGGTACTTGTGGTCCTCAGTATGTTAAGGAAATAATTAATATTATTTATGGAATAATTGAAATAGTGGATCATCCTAATTATATAATGGAGAAGCTATAAATTTTTTATGATTCCATGAACCACTAGGAGGCGGTGGTGCATTATGAAATAGGAAAATATGTGTTATGGTAACACTTGGGAGACTATTAAAAATATATTCTTCAAAGATTTCTTTACTAAAACATTAATGAAGGTATAAAATCATGATTTTATTAAGAATTAATAGGGCATATTAATCGTCTCTTCAAATACATATTGCCTCATTTAATTTCATCAATTTTATAATATTTGTTCTATGAATGAGGTTTATATGTCTAAGATGATTGATATTTTCCTACATACATATATTATATGCCTGGATAGTGTATGTTACAAGAATATGTAATCTCGAGTGGTTCACAGGTCCCAATATTTTTAGTAGGGGTAAGAAAAGTATATTCATAGAGTGATTATTCTAGTTTATAGTGTGAAAAAGGGTAGATATCCCTTTACTTCAGTGAGTTCATTTTTTTTAGTAGGAGGAATAATTATGGGGATATACAAGTTGGTGGTATAAAATAGGATTAGTGTAGTTTTCATTAGCTTCCACTCTTGAAGAAAATGTTTGACAATGTTTCCGCTCTGTATAGAGTTTTTTATATAAAAATTCTCCTAAGTCCACTTATAATGATCCATTGATGTGGTAACGTAGGTTATCATATAAAAATATATTCAAGGGTGATACTTAAATTCCATTAAAGGGATATTAATAAAATATAGTCTATTAACTAAGTAGTTTTTCAGGTTCTATAGTAGCAGAACTGGGAACAACTGTTATTAGTGACTCAAGTGACAAATACACCAGAAATCTATGTTCATGATCATGAGGGAGGTAGGATTTATGTGATTGATGAGGTTTTAGGCAATATTAGAGAAGCGAAATCAATAGTCATAGGTATTTTCTTAGATACCACTATCTTACATTCTGTTTTATTTCATATATGTAATTAATATTCTTTCAAATATACTAATTTCATTTGTTGTATTGATTTACTCTTCATGTTATCTTAAGATTCACACTATCTAGATATGGACTTGTGAAAGATAATTTAACATATACATTGATATTCATAATGTTCTATTGATGTTCTAAGCTATAGATGACTAAGGAACTTCATGATAATAGTGTAAATGAGTTTCATTGTGATATATAGAATTGAAATGTTGACCAATTATTGAATACGACCTGAGATTTTTGTCTTCTAACATGAATAGAGGTGAGAGATATTTGTTGATTATTGAGAGGGAGGTTATAATATATAGCATTGGACTAAACATAAGGGATATTTGAGGTATCATAGTGCATGTCTAAGGCATAGATCTCATATAAGATTCAATAGTAGCCCCAATATCTTCCCTCAAGTGGTGGAATATTATGATGATATATTTCAAACATATTCTATAATATTTATACATATAGATTAATTGATTTTCATATTTTTATCATGCCTAGGGTGTAAAAAATATAAATTTATCCTTGTTATATGTTAATGGTAGTGTTGAGAGTGAGTGGAAGGTGTGGTTAGATGATTCAGAGTTAATGAGAATTACCAGACTGATAATGTCTACATGGGTTTCTCCAATGTTGTTAAAAAAGACTGTGTTTGGTAGTTTATGTGGAATTATAGAATTTAAGATGTAAAATTTGGTATAAATGAAAAATATATATACCATTTACCTAGGATCTATGATCTATTAAAATAGTACCTAAAGAATTGTGTCTTTCTAATGGTGATCTTCATTAGGGATACCATCAACTATGGGTCTATGTGGATAATATTCCCGTTCTACAATTTAGCATTAAATATGGAATACATGAGTGCATTTACATGACTATTGGGATTGAAATTCACTATCAATGTTCAAAAAAACATGAATAATATTTTTCATCACTATAATGACTCATTAATCATTGAAATCATGGATGCTATCCAAATATATTTTTGGAAATATGAATATTAATTCTAGAAACCTCAAGATTACAAAGATTACAATTTATGATCACAATATTTATGAAAATTGTCAAAATTACACTTCTACATTTATGATATGAATTTCATTGGGTATTTTATTTGTAAGGCAGGTATTTCAGTAGACTTGAAGAAAGTGCAACCAAGATATATTGAAAACACTCGATGAATATGTTCAACGGTATCAGATTTCATGGGCATGTTGAGTACTATCAAAACATTAATACGAACCTATATAATTTGTAATAACTAATGATAG
The DNA here is from genome assembly GCA_963277665.1 of Viscum album. Classification (NCBI taxonomy): domain Eukaryota; kingdom Viridiplantae; phylum Streptophyta; class Magnoliopsida; order Santalales; family Viscaceae; genus Viscum; species Viscum album. Next base: position 1,260,083,735 of record OY728128.1, read on the forward strand.
TATAAACCAGAAGGGGGTAATGTTTTTGTTTCATCATGAATGAATGGGATTTCTCTAAGGAGAAGTCGATATAATTGATAAATCAAATTTTAGTTCTTCCAAATACGAGGATTGGATACACAATATACAGTGATGCCTCTTGTGGAGAGATGAGAGTTTCCTTGAAATAGAGGGAATAGTTTGTCTCTTGTTGATCAGAAAAATTGTATCCTTATAATAGATAATAAATGATTCATTACTCATAGTTGATTTTTATGGTCTATGACATGAATAATTGGTAGCACTATCTCAAAAGTAGTATGTTAATCATTCAAAATGAAAACAAGATCCTATGATATATATTATCTAAAAAACACATAATAATGTAGTATTATGTGATTATAGTTTCAATATACATTTGACATTGAAATGGAATATTCTTCATGAAAAATTAATGATGCTTCAAATAATTTTAGATGGATAATGTTGACTAGATAAAAGGTTATGAAGCAACCATTTAGATGAATAACATCTAATGTGTTTGATATATATCTAGATTAAGGATTCAAATGATAATCATGGAGTTATGATATGTTCATATTTATATATAATGGAATCCTTAGTGGACTAGGATGATGATATACATAGTGTGGATCCCATGTGAATTGTGATGTTAGATAACTTTGTGTGTGGAAATATAATACAAAAATGGTCATTAAATGAGTACGATGCAATATAAATTTAATAATGTTTAGTGACTTTATAATATATTATGAAGTATTTATTGATAAACTATCATTCTTTGTAATGTGAATTGAATCATGGGTCGAATAATTTGTTCAATGTCCTCAGATGTATGATTTAGTGGACAGTAAATATAGGGTTGTCACCAGTTTTTTCATGATGCCTCACTGAAAAAGGAAAAAATGAAGAGAGATATCACTCAATTTGTTTCCATATTTACTTTAAGTGAACATGTGAATGTGGTATAACATGAAAATACACATCATGATATATTTATCCATGACATAGATTATTTTTATACGATTCGGGAGATAGTCGATCAGCAAACCAATAAGTCTTGTTTCTTAGAGATTCTATAGAACCTTCTAGTGGATGAGTTATGGAAGTTATATGTGTGTTAGATTTTATTCATGAATGATAATCTGTTGATAATTTTATTATAAAGGGACTAGTTCTTCAAAGTATCATTTTGGAAGGGATTATAAATGGCTCTGGGTACCCAGCTATGATTATGAACCAAATATCATCTTCAATTTGATGGGTAGTTGAAGGGGATAGTTTGAAATTTATAGGATATGATAAAAGATTAAATTTTGGAATTTGATGGTGATCATAGTGATCAAAAATCCTTTTTTTATTTCTCATTCAATAATAGATTCCATTAGTCAATTTAGATGTCACATATTGAGGATATTTATGGTCAATAGTATCCCTCACCAGTTTTTTGGAATGAGGATAGTGAGATATATATGGTTGGGATGAGTATGGTATTGTATACCTTCAAGAGGTGGCAATTTAATTTGAATGGACGATATCCACTCATAGTAAATAGTGATCATATGCTGAAATGTGGAAGCGACCATTTGGGGTTTCTTTCGAAATGCAGGTTTTCTTGTGGGTGATTCCTTGATTAGAGAATAAAAAACATGGATATAATGGTATGTAGTACATAGATTTATTAAATTGTTCATAGTTATTGAGAATGTTTTAACATTGTAATAACATTTATATCTTCATTTAATGTATATATTTTTCTATAATGTGCTCAATGTATCTCACATTTGACGAAACTTTTCCAATACAACACATACATGATATGATGAAGTGGTGATGAATCATGATACATCATTTTTGGATCACACATTACACATCATATATTAGACTATGAATGTTTTCAATGGAAGATAGTTCTAGTTTTCATATTCATTTCGCATAATAGGTGAATTAAAGAGGAGTGTTGGGAGAATTAGGATGATATTAAGTCATAGTTTCTTATGTTTCCTGATCAAGATAATGAAAGGAACATCTCTAAGATAAGAAATCATTATAGGAGGGTAATTGTTATATCCTTTAAAATATATGTATGGGTTTTATATGTCTCAAAATATCTTATCTTTTTTTCTTCTTGGAATATATCATATTATTAAATGGTTCATAAAATTGAGTTACGATTTCTAAGAGACATATCAGGCAACTCAGTGGTTGTAATCAGCCACTGAAAATCTGGTGGTGCTTATATAAGGATGATATTTTTTTTCATATATCTTTATCCAACCTATGTATGAGGTATAATTAATCAATTAATCTATGGTACACCTTCCCTCTACTGAAGCGCAATGGCTAGTCGGTGGTTCCCATTCACGAGAAATAGTGTTCAAAAAAATTTCTATGATCTAAATATTTAACAAACATTCCACTAATTCAAATTCTACGGTGAATTCAACCAGTAGGAATGATCCATATTGGTTCTATAGTCCATACCTATTTTAAGGTTTTGAGGACTTCAGTGGAATCTGGTGGGCTGGGTATTTTATATATTTCATTAGAGGATCGACAGGATACGTCGTTTCCGATGATCTAATCCCCAGATTGGTGCGAGGATCTCGAATAAATTGTAAGGAGCACAAAATAAAAATTAAAATGTAACTGTTTCAATTCCAAATCTATAACTGACTGAATATAGCTGATGGTTATTTTAATTTGAAGGATCCAATCAAGGAACCTTCTAGATCATCCACATGTGCTTCAAAAACATAAGGAGCGACGATCTTTGAATTTCAGGTGCTAGCGCGGAGATCTGATTACACTTTCAACACCCAGATGATCACTACATTGAGATTCCTTAAATGCTAGAGAGGGATCATGAGCTGAGCTTCCTAGATTGAGGTCATATTTCTCTTGTGATCATGAGGAGAGAGAGGCTATAGATTTCATTCCCTTGAATGAATGAATAGTGAATTTCACAACATAAGAGAGAGCCTCCGCCTATATTTATAGTGGAGTAGAGAAATACCTCGTTGGGTTCCTCGACCCCCATTTATTTCAACGTCGACTAAAAAATTAATTTTGATGAAAAAAACCACATCAATATTATTTATTATTTTATAATATACTTTTAATATATAAAATATATTACAAGATAAAATCTGATTCATTTAACTCTACTCGCTATCCTGGTTAATACTAAATGAACATTGAATGTTAAAATAATATTTGTCTAATTAATATTTACTTTATTTTACTGAACCTATAAATACATTAAATAAATTCAATCATGAATGTTCATAACATGAATATTAATGAGTTTTGTAAATTCTTTTGGTGATCAACAATGTGGAAAATACTCAGACCCCATGGCAGGGCCCACAATATTCATATACTTATCCAACTAAATAAAGTAGATTATTGAATATGATGTTGTGTGGGACCCTCTAGGACCTTTTATCATTCTTAGTGAATAAATCCATAGACCAAGAGTAGAGTCTAACAATCCATCGTGGCCCGTAAAGAGATAAGGATAGTCATATCAACGACTATATTCCTACAAACCCCGATTGGGAACTATAATCCCTTTTTCATTAAATATCTCATAATGTTGGAAGCACACTTGTGTTATCATTCTATTATAGATTTATTATTTGTTGGTCATACCGGATGTATTTACGAATGTACTTCATTGTCCAATGACTTAAGAAGGATTCCCCAACCTGATCAACCATGCCCGAGATATTGAACTTTCTAAACATGGAAGTAGCAAATCCTTTATTGACCATTCATCCAATGTCATGATAGAAACGATGCACCCAACACAAGATACCTCAACATGATTTCAATACCATGGTTTTCTCCTTCCATAATAGTATGTAATTGAATGGTATGTGTTGGTAATGATATCAAGTCAAGAGACCAATACACATGTCTGCAGATAGGAATGGACAATGACACCCAAAACAAGCGGTGTTTCTATTGGCAGGCATGTCCTCATAATCTCACAACTAGAGATCTCCAAGTGTGAACTTCATGAGAAGAAGTCTCCATGCTTATGATCCCCCAGCACTAGATAGTCAGACCTCTATTATGTCTAGTCAGTAAGATGTATCTAGACTATTGAACATATATTTATGATTAATGTCATAATATATCTAGGTTTTCATTATAGTATGGGATCTACTATGACCTCTCAAAACCACAATTAAACTTTGGACATTACCATTTTAATTGTGGATAGAGAAACGTCTACAATATAATGGTAAGTTTAAATAATGTATAAATAACAGTACAAATGATATGGTAATCGAAATTACTACATAGTTTGGTCTATGGAAACCACTATTTCAACACCCACACATGAACCAGAGCAAACTTTCAAAATACAGTTGTTAGCTAATCCCATGATAAAATTGATGTTTCTGCTATCTAATGGCATTAACTGCTCGGCTGACCACATTTTCTCTATGTGTCATATCTACTATATGAAACATCAAATTATAGAGCGATACTTTTCGAGAGATGGTATCCCCGAGTATATACATCTTTTCCATTATCAAAATTTAATACTAAGCTAGAAATAATATCATAATTTACATTATGAAAATACTTTTCTCACTAGGTGTGAAACCTAGAACAGGATCAAATCATTTCATTTAACTACTTCTTAGTTTCCTTAGAAGCTGCAACGTACTCATTTTTTATAGGTATGGGTACCACTATATTTTATGAGAATAACTCGATCAAAACCTTTTCCAAACTGCGATACTAGATCAAATTGACCTAAGGATTACTAGTTTTCTTCCCACAAACCAAGTATACTATCTTCTACATATTCCAGACACATTTCATTTGTTCTCACTAATGTACAAGATGATAGCTATGACTACATCATTTTCAGTGCTCCTAGAAATAATTGATATCATTATATAATAATGTTTATCATGGAAATATTTATTATTGTACATAACATGTCATATGTGATTGATCCGTCAGGGAAATGTATGGTACTAAACTCATAGCTATAATCAAATCTAATGTTTTGAACATTACAAATTTGAGAGATTAAGACATGTGACATTGACAACATTTCTGAACAAGAATTTTTCCAAATTGTTTTTCTCAATACAATGTCACTTTATATAGGATTGACTATGTCTACTAAACTGATACATCTATTTTGATAGATCTAGTTCCTTGAACTCAAGTTTATACTTTAAGTCAGTCATTGGACAATTAATTTAATTCTAGTGTTTTCTAACTATAAGTCCATGATGAATTTTCTATATGTTGCGTAAAATATTTCTCTTGGAAATCATTTTCACTCCCACTATCCTTTGGTAGACACATAAAAAATATTTATTTATAATGAATGATCTAAGATCATGTTGTTTAATTTAACCTAGAACTAGATTTTAGTAACTTTCAACCTTCATTGGCATTCGAGGATGTCATCAATCTTTTTATGGCTGTGTCATATAGACACCATAAATGAAAGATGATCTTCGCATCCAATTACCGATTTAATGATCTTAGAATTTAGCTATGACAAATAAACATTTAATGGATTTAAACCTAATGACTTGGTATAACCAATCAATCCTTTTTGGTACTAGTCTTGTAAAATCCATATATCATTCCATTTGAATACCCAACATAGTTTTAAATTTATAAGATCCTTTGCAATTTGATACATTTAATACATTATTGAATTTTAATTGATCATCTCAATATTAGCATGTTTTCGTATACTGCTAACTTATAGGATTTATTATTCTCAATGAATAATTTATCACTGTTCGTGATGAATATAAAACCATCACCATGGTTTCACCCTTCCTATGCAGTATGCCTCACTAGAACATGAATATTTCATATGCACTTGTGGAACTTGTTCTTATGCCAACGGTTTGTCCATTCCAAGCATTAACTATGTCGGAGTCAATTCAGCTCCCACTATCTCTAATTTATATTTTCACCCTTATTTAGAAATGTAGTCTAATAGTTGACTACATCTTTTCTATCTTCATGATTTATGTAATATCCTAAAAATCTGTTAGGATAACAACATAGATGCACGATGTGTTCAGTTGGATGGATGTTTGTTTATGTCTTAAGAAACTTTTAAATGCTAACCCATGTCCAATGACTTAATGTATTTTTATCGTATTATGACTCATATGATATACATTTTCCATTTAAGTTGGAATATTGGTTATGGGTTTATGACTTTATTTACAATGTACACTTTTTGAAATATAATGGTTGTTTCTGCAGATTGTATCATTGGTACTACATACATCATTACTTTGATGTATAAAATGTGTGTTTAGGATTTTCTTTGTGCTATATTTTGTTGTTCAATGTTATCATGTAAGATTCATCACCAATAATCCTTATGAACAATATCATGATCAATGAATGTTTGGTCAAGGTATTCTTCAGCCTTCCAATCTGAATAAAATCATATCCTCATACCATGAATATACACAACTTTTAAAATCCTTAATAACATAATGGAATCATATGATGTATCATAATTTTACTTTTCCTTTGCAATAGATCACTCTCTATTATTGAACTAACCTCATAAGCTTTTTAGGATACCATTATTTATAAAGGTTTCATTGTCTAAACTATGGAAATCAATAATACCAAAGGTTTATAGATATGTCGAGCTTTAATAAAATACTGGGTATATAATCAATGTCCACATTTAGTTTTACTTGGAAATGATTTTTCTTTCCACAACTGGATAAGTCTTACATTGTATACTCCTCGGGCATTTCCTTTGATTCAAGTAGCAGTGAAATATTTGGTATGTATGTTACCACAAACACCATTCATTCTAGAACATGGAATAACACCTCATCATATTCAAAAGTGAACTTATGATAAATGTTTTGGTTATACTCAGCAACTTGTTTAATTTGAATCTTTGAAATTGAAATTAGAAGTTTTGTGTTTCTCACCACTGACTTTGGAATCACCCTTTTTTAGCTACTTTTAGAAGACACCGTACTCCAAGTACGGTTTCTCTACTTACTTGGTTACTGTATTTCTATAAATATTTTTGGAAATTATATGGAATTTTAATACCCATGATGTATGTGAGAAAACAATACATTTATTTGATAAATATAAACTGAAAGAAAATCAATTACATGCTTCTTGTATTTCATTTTTTAAACATCCAGGAATTTATTTCAATATGTGATGTAAATAACATCTTGTTAAAAAACCAACAACATTTCATTGTAGGAAATGATGACAGTGCTTTGGCATAATGTTCTATAGGCCTTTCCACCTTGCCTTTCACTATATTCTCCATAAGAACAAAAGGTTGTTCTACCTTTAATATTCTTATCACTTGGTGAATTTTACCTTTAATGGTAACTAATCACATACTCTACACCGTTCATTTGTATCATTAAATGAATCTAGGGTAATTGAGTTTAAAAGATATAAGAATGGGATGAACAGAAGGATTAGGAACTTCTTTTCACTTTACACAATCTGAGTGCAATCTTCACATTCATTTCATTCTTCACTTAGTCCTCATAAACTTATTGGAGATGAGAATACATGTAACATCATCCATGTCATGATGTAGTGACCACAACTGACATCATAAATTGAAGATATAATTGTAATAGAACCATCATATGCTTTATTCATGAGTCACTTGTAAGCAGTTTTACACCCTCACTTCCTAAGGTGGCTTAACAGGTTGGGACACTAGCACTTGGAATTTCCATTATGGTAGTAATGTGCCAAGAGCCTATACTACACATGGAATTTCGTGTTGGTTTGGACATTAACATGGTCACATGTTTATTTCAGTTTTAAATGTCGTATTTATTTACATTCACTAAAAATAAATGTTAGTATATTGTAACTTTAATGTTGATTACCAAATGTGACATTACTGATTTAATTTATTCATTAAATGCCTCCCACTAATTTATCATGTAGTAGGAACCCTCTATACTAGAATCAGAATACTCATGAGTATTCTAGTGGTAAGGATGCTCAATCCACCAATCATAGTCTACAGGATATGGCTAATCCAGTAATCGGAGGGTTCATGGTAGGTTATTGGCTGGCTAACCGCATTAACTCACAATTCCTCGATCTGTTGAGTGATGTACCAGATTCAAAAATCATTTCATGATTTACTCAATTCTTGGTGATAAATTTTAAAAAATATATTTATGTCTATTTATATGCTGCAATTTTAGTTTTGCCGACCCACCACTCTAATAAAAACTCCTAGGTAGTAAAAGGCACCCTCGGCTATGGCACGACCAACACCTCGAACACTCGGTTTAGTTCAAACATGAATGATGGAAGGATGTTGTGAATTAATATTTTCTTTTTTGGTTTTATTGATTTTTCCTAATGAATGTGTTCAATTTATATGAAACGTTTTTGTATTTTCGGGATCCATGTCAGGCCTTGGAGTATCACCTCGTCTTGCTGGAATCCGCGTGTTGTCTTTCACCATTTTCTTCAACGTTCACCATCTCTTCTTGTCAGGTCCACATCATTTTCCATCTTCATCCGAAGTACAAAATTACTCAGGAATGTGAGGGGAACTACTGGGATAAATGTACACCGGGTAAATACTTTTCAAATAGGACCTTATACATTTTAACTGAAAAAGAAACATGATGCATAGACCATATATTTAATAAATTACAATAATTAAACAGAATTAAAATAATTATTTAAATAATATCAACATACACGGGATGATGCACAACAACAGAAGGAGGTTAAATAATGGATGATAAAAATAAAAGAAAGTAATTGAGTATGAGGTTTATCTAAATTAAATTAAATTAATTAATAAATTAAAACAATTTAATTAATTATTTATTCACTATTTAATTTAATTTTAATATCAGAAAATATATTAATCAATTTAAATTAATTAAATAATTAAATTAAATTAATTTTTTGAGTTATTATAATATGTTTATTTTCAAAAACAATTAATATATTAATTGATTTAGTTAAATTTCGTAATTAAATTAATTAATCATATTAATTGAAATTAATTTCAAATCTGAAACACCCGCTATGGTCTGTTGCGGGTTTTGCAGGACCTGCGCACACCCGTAATAGGTCAGGCGAAACCTATTCTCAGATTTCTGAGCCAGGCGGGTCTTCCCATTCCCATTTTGGATTAGGCAGACCTGCTTGAGGCTCTGTCTAGGTGTTTTTGGGTGAGTTACCTCCCTCAGTTCTACAATCGGTGCATGGTTTCATAGGGTCACTATGAGGCGTATACCGGAAAATGAGCTGGTGCTAATAGAGAGGCTAGGGTGGCATTGTCTGGCTAAGAGCGATGGAGACAGATAATGAGGGTGAAGCCAGTTCTGGGGAAGGCCGAATAGTGGTAGGATGTGCCACGATTGGGTCATTCTATGGGCACCTGACGAGGAGGATCAGAGGGCTGACAAGAGTAGTTGGGAGGGTCGAGGGAGGTCGATGGACCAGTGGGCTCAGAGGATAGTGGCGCTTCGGGAGGTGGGACAACCTGGGGCGGTGGAGGCCTTGTGCGCTGCCCAAGCGGATCGACGGAAGGGCTCCATGAGGGGAGTCATCCGCTGGTGGCCCGTGGTGGCCGATAATGATTTGACCCAAAACCAGGCGGCGAACAGTAGAGCGGCGTGCTACATGGTCCAACGCAAGGAGTGGGAGGCGACCTAAATAGGAGGCGGACACCCGAACTCTAATCGGTGTGGTGCCTAGTCACTACGGACGAGCATATAAGCTAGCGTGAGCAGGGTGGGTGGCCGTGGCTAGGGGAAGCATCTGATGATGGTAGGTGTACATCATCCCTGTGTGGGGCACAAGAGGTATGGATCACCCCTAGTTTTTCCTTTTATCTTTTAGGTTTTACTTTTTCAGGAGAAAGCTACCCTTCTTTGTTTATTTTATTTTATTCATTATAACTTATTTTATTTTATAAATATGTCTCCACCCTTTTTTTACTAGTCCTTTGATGTATTCCCTCCCCAAACATTTTCCATATCCAATATTTTAATGTTAAAATAATAGCCTTTCATTTTAATAACAACAAATTTATTTTATTAAAATAATAAATTATTATTGTTATATAATTATTTTAATAATACAATAAATATTATTATATTAATAAAATTATTATGAAAATTATTAAATTAATTTTTTTAATTTTATAAATATTTTTTAATCATATTCGATGAATGATCCTTCAAAATGAATTAAATTTAATACCCCCGATCAAGCACAAATTTGATTCAATCTAAAAATTTAAAATGTCCATAACAAGGCTGTTCCCAATCAGATCAATGGGTGTTTTGAATCGTTGTGAATGATTTTGAATCCTCTACATAAAAATAATGAAAATATAATTTTCGATGCTCCGAAAATTTACATGATCCCTCTGATAACACTATAAAGTATCTGGGGCCTGCAGCGGAAGCTGGTGAGCTGTTGATTTTAATGTTTTCATCAGCGGATTGATGGGAATTTTCATCGTCGATGATTTGAGCATTTGATTGGTCCAGGGATCTCAGGTAAATTATAAGGAGCACAAAAAATCATACTTGTTTCCAATCCGATTTCGTGTTCGACTTAAACAAGTCAATGGTGACATTTTCATGATGGATATAAAGAAGAAACCCTCTATACCATCCACATGCACTTCAAAAACCCACATGAGCATAGATCATGGAATTTCAGGTGTTATTGCTGAGATTCGACGACACTTTCAATATCCCGATGATTAATGCATCGAGATGCCTTCGATGAAGGAGATAGATCTTGATCCGAGCTTCTGGGATCAAGATCTTATCTCTCTAGAGATCGGTAGGAGAGAGATTCAATATATTTCATTTTATTTAATGAATTAATATTTAATTACATAAAAAAAGATATAGCCTCCTCCTATATTTATAGTGGGGTTGAAAAATACATGGTTGGGTTCCCCGACACCCATTTATTTCAACATCACTAAATATATAATTTTAAAAAACTAAACTAGACCTTTTTTTTATTATTTTAACATATACTTGTAATATATAAAATACATTACCTGATAAAATCCAATCCATTTAAATTGAATCTCTATCTCGCTTAATGTTAAACGATCCCTGAATATTAAAATAATATTTGTTCGATTAATATTATCTTTTATTTACGGAACTCATAAATACATTAAATAAATTCAAACCCAAATATTCATAACTTTAATATTAATGAATTTATTTTATTATTATGGGGATCGAAAAAATATAAAACACTCAAACCCTGTGGTTGTTCCCACCATGTCCATATAACTATTCATCTTAATCGGGCAGATTCTTGAATACACTATTGTGCGTGACCCTCTAGTCCACTATCTTGATTGTAGTAAATAAATCCATAGACCAAGATCAGATTCTAGTAATCCATCATGTTCCCTAAAGAGATAAGGACATTCATAGCAATAACTACCACCCTATGAACACTGACTGTGTTCTATAATCTCATTGTAATTAAATATCTCACAAACTAGAACACACACTTGGGTCATCATCCTTTTTTTTATTGATTATTTATTGATCTTACCAGATGGATTTACCTTTACACTACTTTGGTGAATGACATATGAAGGAAGTATCACCCTAATCAACCAGGCATGAGATATAAAAAATCCTAAACATAGGAGCGATAAATCCTTTTTTGACCATTCAACCAATGTCATACCACCAATTATGCACCCAATAGAAGATACCTCGACACAATTTCAATAACATGGTTTTCACCTTCCATCAATATACAAAATAAAATGGAATAATTTGGTAATGATATGAAGTTAGGAGTCCAATACACAAGTCCGTAGATAGGAATGACCAATGACCCTCAAAACATGTTGTGTTCCTATTGGCGGGTATGTCCTCATGATCTCGCTACTAGAGACCACCAATTGAAAACATCCTAAGAAGAAGTCACAATTCTTATGAGCCCCCAAGACATGATAGTCATACATATATTGTGTCCAATCAGTAAAATGTATCATGACTATAGAACATATATTTAAGATTAATGTCATAGAATTTCAAGGTTCTCATTATAGTATGGGATCTACAAAAACCTCTCGAAATAAAAATTCACCCTTGGATATTATAATTATAATAGTTGATGTAGAATGGTCGTTAATATAATAGTAATATGTGATAATATATATCTATCTTTCACATGATATGGTAATGAAAATTACTGAATAGTTGGGTCTAGAGAACCCAATATTTCAAAACCTACTTCTCTTCTTATATTCCCAAAGTAAAGATCAATCTAGTGGAATAATTTAGGTTAGATCTCATTGTTGTAAGTCCCTTTATCAAACGTTCATTATAATTATTCATAAATCTAATAAATTTTTTCTAGATATATGGATATAAAATATAGAATTATGAAGAAATATCCTATGAAGTGGATTTACCCTGAATTAACACACCATATTGATCTAGACATCAGTAATCCAAGATGAGTGGAAGGGGATTTGTAGAGATCCAATTGAGAGAAGTCAGGACGATTCTGGTGCCATTATGTTCCTAATTATTAGATGGTTAGATAAATAATAATATTAAAAAATGAAAAATTATCTACTAAATTATGTTAAATTATGGGTGACACAATAAATATGAAGGGATAATCAGAAATATAGATTAGGATTGTTGAACCATCGACTACTTAGTTGACCCCCAATTTCTATCTGATGGACTTGTTTCAGCCACTAAGCAAACTATTAAGGCCAAAAAATCCATAAATCATTTTTGGGCATTTCACTCATATTAAATACTGTCCTGAATAAAAAATATATCATTCTTTGAACTGTTGAAACCAACGTACCTCTAATATTGGGGATATTTAAATCTAATGTAGAATTCATACTCGATTGATATATCATTTTTGGAATATTAGATTAAATTTCCACTCTTTGATTGAACATAAATCTACAATTGATGGAAATTTTTTAGTAAGATGATGTGGATTTCATCCTTTTCAGTAATATCTACCAATAATTCCAATTTATAAACTATGATTATTGATTTTATCCTGATCTTGTGAAAGCTAACTGGAAATCATGATCGAGGTGTCATTCACCAATAGTTGTTGAACATTCTTTGTTGGACTAAATTTAGTATTTTATTTACCAAAAAATCCCATGTATAATATTTTTGGTATGATAAAATAGTATACTATTGTGTTCCTTGAGACATATATTGATATTTATCATACGTGTGTGCCCATGTAGCCGGTGGGGCACAAGTCTCATCTTGATCAAATAAATCTATGTCAGTGGACCATGTAACATAAGATTGATTATTACAAGAAAAAATTACATAAATATGTAAAATGACTATCACACTATATATTATATGTCTTTCTTATATGTTTTATTGCTTATTAGGTATGGTTACAAGGCCATTAGTGTATTTTATTCTTGTAATAACTGAATGGTGGAGCATCGTAGAATCAATTTCCCTTAGAGGAGGATCATATGTTACATGAAACAATGATTGTGATGGACTGAGACATTATTTGAGGGTATTAAAACCTTTATTACTTCTCAGAGACATAGTGTTGGGATATGATGACCACCTGTCCTGGTCGGATTAGTGTACATATACAATGATCATCTAGTCCGACCAAAATTAGTTATGTATTTTGATGAACTTATTTCTTAACCCATGAATCATTATTCCTATAGAATATTAATTATATATGATGTTTAATTTTGTTTGAATCCTTATAATATCATCTATTTTGAACATTATTCATAAATGATTCCAATATACGTACACCCAGGGTTCGTGGTTATGTGGATTGCACCTGACCTCATGACACATGATTGGTTGTTTTTTGGTATATTTACATATAATAATGTAATAAACTCTAATTCCTATGAAATATTGTAAATGAAAAAAGTTTAGTTCCTTAATTGGTTTATTGCTTCACACGATGTGGGAATCTTTTTTCATGTGTTGACTTCATGATCATGGATCGAGATATGGGAATGTTCTATATGGTAGGTTACTAAGGGAATTGAGTTGGGATATTATAATCGTACTAGGAAAATTATTGGATGGATTATAGAAATTTTATATGTTATCATTTATTATTCTAGTGTTATGTTTCTTAACATTCCAGAATGGGGTTTTGTTTCTTATCAATATATTACATGGCTTATGAAACATTATAATATTAAATCATCAATATATTTAAAAGTGTAATTTTATTAGATTTTTTATGTTGTTATTTATACATTTATAGATATGATCATCAAGGATATATAATACCCATGGAAGTTTGGACCCTTGCTGATTGTCAACAACTTCATTAAAATGCTGAGGTGCACATGAGGTAATGTGGAACATTGGATTGAACCAAATGATTATGGTTGGGTTGTTTTACAATGCTTTACAATCTATGAGAAAACATCTCATGAAGAAATAAATCCACATGTACTAATTATTTTAAATCATCGGTATATATATGGTCATTAAAAATATATATGAACATGAAATGAGAGGGATTTTGGAAAATATATCATGAATATGTGATATATTACATAGATATTAATTTAAACATTCAAATAAATTATATACCTTCTTAATTAACCCATCATTATTTTTACACTTACAAATCCTTTGATGGATTACCCATTTTTTATTACAAGGGAGATCACAACTGTAGTTCATGATTTGGTTAATAATTGTTTATAATTTCTTTCTTTTATGTAAAACATATGCAATGAATTTTAAAATTTTGTTATATGGGTGGATGATAAATAACCACAATTTTACTTCAATGTGGTTTCTTATTTAATATACTTGGTCATTAATGTGACAAATTTTTTAATAATTTAGGATAAATAATATATTATGTGGTGGATGTGTGATAAAAATATAAGAATCTATATAGTGACTTAATTATCCATTATTTACCCATTTCTTGCACTATACAATGACATAGGATGTTTCTATATTTAATCAACATAACATTATGAACCTCAATAGTGTAGAATAATTTTATAATAAATAATTGTGTTAGTTTTTTATAAATAAAAAATTTAACATCCTCTAATATAATTCTAGATGTATCCTAGGTCACATTGTGCGAATGAGGAGAAATTATTCAATATAATAATCTATTTATGAAAATGACTGAGTGATATAGGTTACCAATCAAGGATAAATATAGTTTCTTTATAAATGTTAATAATGAACCACATATAATATAAATAATATAACATTATTATAATAATTTATATTAAAATAATAATAATATAAATATAGATTCCTAGTATCTTTGGAAGACAATGTAAATTATAAAAATAATTACATAGCATTTTATTCAGATATCTATACTTTCTATTGGTGATAATCATACTCAGATTACTAAATAAAATATCTTAGAGAAATGCGTAAAAGAAATTCTAAGCCCTAAATAATAAAAAGTGTGTAATGGGATGTTGTGAGATATCATGATAATTAGTAATAATTGTATTGAATCAATAAAGTAATGATAATTATTTATCAATTTAAATATTTCATAAAAGTAAAATATCAGAAGTAATTGGTAAATCAATGAGAAAATGAAATGTACACCCAATATAACTCATGTCTGTATATGTCATGGATTTTTATTAAGAATATTTACACATGTTACATAGTGAAAAAAAATAATATTAGAAAATATCTTATCATACTGATACGTGAAAAAAATGTTCAATATATACATTATGAATATATCTACCATCATGTTCCAAAAATTAATTATTGGTGGGTATATCAACACTCTTACCAATTCTTGAGATCTCATCAGATATAATTAATTATATAATAAATTCTGATGATATATATTTCTAGTACTTATTATCATTATTGCATATTATGAATTTACATCCCAAAAAATTAAAATATTTATATATATATATATATAAAACATGAAATAACAACATATTAAATTATAGAGAATAATAATAATTCCATAAATAATTAAACAAAAAGATATACTTTTGGACACCATTAAAACAAGGAAATAAATATTTCATGTCTTATTTAATTATAAATTGTGTATTTTCCATGAATATTGATCTAAATGTGAATGATTTATGATAAAAATGGATGAAACAATTCATGTAATCCAATGTTTTAATAGAAAATTATTAGGAAAATATTGATATATAAAGGGGATATAAGAATTGAGTTTCAATGATACTTAAAATAGACCAAATGTTTTTAAGTTTAAAAAGGGAATGCATTATTTAAGTATTATTGAGATAAAATATATTCATAAGTGTATAACAACATAATGAAAATTTAGAAAAAACATAGAGAAACCAAAAATGATTCCCTTATAATCATTGAATGGTTTGAATAAAGAAACAATAAATATAAAAATATTATTGAATTCATATATATAGAAAAAGTAATATTCATGATTAATAATAGACAAAAATTAATCATATTATATTGGTATGAAGTGGAATAGAGAAAATTTTGAAATGATAGAGAAAATATCACCAAAAAGAGAGTGTGATAATGTATCCCTTACCTTGAGTCTTAACATGCTATAAAAATGCTTCTTATTACTTAATAGTTAATCTATATACATTAATTATTTTCTTAATAACATTATTCACAATTATTTTTTCTCTTGTAATTTATTTTTTTCTATTTTTTTTGTTTATTTATTTTAATTTATTTTTATTATCATTGTTAATGCCATTTTATTCAAAAATGAAAAAAAATTGGGTTAAATGTAACTATAGTGACCACCAATTTTCTTAAGCCGAACAGTATATAATATTTCGATTTATAAGTCCAGAGACTTTTCAAAATTTAGAATATTATATTTACCATATAATATAATGTTCCATAATTCGTTAATTATTGTATTATCCTTAGAGTGAAATTTTTATCCAAGAGAGTATTTTTTTGTGAATTTAAATTCCTAATGAATTTTTTTAATATAAATTAAAAAATTATTTATTTGAAATGTTTGAACTTATGATTTTATCTTCTAAATGATATATTTTATATAAAATTGGGTGATTGTTTATTTTATGAGTATGGATTTGACTCGTGGGGTGATTTAAAATTCACTCGTATGGGGGGTCCCTAGGATGACTAATCATGGGATTATTGGTAATCAACAATAATTAATAAATAATTATTTTTTGTATATTTTGTGAAATAAATGAATTTATCAATAAATAGGTTATTATGAATCATACCTTGATTGAACAATTTTGTTCTCTAATGTCCTTGGATTGATATAGAGGGGGAATGAAATGATCTAAGTAGAAAAGTTGGTAAATTGATGGAATGAGACTTGGTCTATGGTGCAGGTGAATATTTAATCATTTGAAGATGAAAAATGGGGCCATGGAATAAATGATGGATTAATGTGAATCCATTTTCCCATGTGTATGGATTTTTAATTTTCATCATGTTATATCAATGTGATTCTGAGCATATAGAATTTATCCATTGAATCCCATTGAGCACACTACATGTCCCCACAACATAATTAATTTCTACTGCATGATTTTGATTCTTTAACATATTTTATTAACTACAGGGGAGTTCATTTTCAAATGATTGATTGTGAATATTTAAACTGACCTTGACATATTTCCCTCTATGGTCCTATATTATTTTCCCATCCATGTTCATTGATTGATCATTATATGACCTGTCAATGGATGATGGGTAAATTGATGTTTCTCAGAATAAACCATCAATTCATATTAATGTCCATGATTGACTGATTTTTATATATAATGAATAGTTATGTTTTCGAAAGGATAATTAAATGATAGAGATTAACTAGAGTTGTGTTGGTATGGTTTCATGAAGGTGACAACATCCTAGGGTGATGATGGGCTATGTACAAATCCTTCTAGTTTATTTTCTAGGAACACCCAAATGGAAATTGACTATTGGATGTTATCCACCATTAATAAAGGAATTTTATGATAGTTAGGTCTCAATTATTGGTGATTTTAGTCCTAGAGGGTGAATTGGAGGAATTATATAATTTTGTGAATGGAAAACATGATCAATATACATGTGATCTAGAGTATATGCCATGCCTCATCTTAGTAGTTAGGAATATGGTTTTGAGGGAGATAAGGATCACATGAAATGTGAACATGATATAGATTATGTGTTCCATTATGATTATAGACAAGATATATAAAGAGAGTACATGAATTGTCAAAAATTGGTTATACATTCCCATGGGTCACGAGCACATATGGTGTTCCACTGGCTTCACATAACTTATCCTCCATGGTGGTACACACCAATTGAGTCTGATGAATATATATTCAATATACTCATTAGGATAGACCATGTATTTTGGCCTTTATAGGACATGGGTTATGGTTATGCATGTTTAGTAAACTACCAGCCCCACACACAGTATATCAAATCATAAAAATTTGGTAGTTTCATCATTACACTCCATGTGTTGTGTTGGTTCATGATATACTATTCCTAACAGAATATATTCCTCGTACCAAGTTATATATTAATTTAGATCTCATGTCATTGTTTTTTTTCATATATCCTTTATTGGGAATTTTATTTGGGTACAGATTTATTCTATCCTAGGATATTTCCCAATTTAAAATAATTGGTTTAGTTCTCATTAGCATTATAGGTTAGATATGAGGTGATTTGATTAGTTTTATCACCCTATGTTTTTTGTGTAATATGGATGGTTATGTGCATGGTTATTAAAGTATTCACAAAAAATTAATGCAAGTGCCTAATTTTATGTTTGTACTTATGAAGGGTAATGATCCCCCTAGTTTGAATAGTTCTTAACTAACTATAGTCTTCAATATTTGACAATTTTATAATTTGTTTTATTACCATCTACCATATACAACTCTTTTTTACTATGTTAAAATCGATAACTAATGAGTTCCCCATTGTGATTACAAATAGGTGATGGTATTATTGTATGTTTTTATGATAATAAGGGTTAATACCTCTTTGGATAATAACCCTCATTGATTATATTGTGGGTTCCCTTATAGGTTTTGAACAATTTTGTGGTAATGGGGGAAAGTATGGTGAGATACTCTCTAGACTGATGCACATACCTCGTTGAGAAGTGGGATTTACTTAATTTATTAAAGTGATAATGTGGAAAATGTATTGTTAGGTCAAATGCATTGACAAATGTGATCCCTTAGGCTTCCCATGGTTTTTATTGATATTCAATGTGAAATATCTCTATCAACATCAGACATTGTGGGAATATTAATTCATTACCCCTCCATTCATTCTCCTGAGGTGTGATCATGAGGGATTGTAGTGGGGATTATAAGTATTACTCCAAATCCCAAAGAGTTATAGTGGTCGATAATACCTAGTTGGTTCAATATCATTTAAAAAATACCTTCATATAGTATATTTTAAGATAATTTTATTTATATTTCATCTATCATTGATTTAGATAATTTAACCGTATATATTTATACACAAACCAATAGATAATTTAATCTCATGTGTGTTGTATCTAATTTGGTGCATTATTTTGAGAGTGTATTTATTAATAAAGAGACAGTGTGTCATGTTATGAAATGGAACCTGGTGCCTGTTGGGGATGCATGGCGGTTTTTGAGCGTGGGTACAAACATAATGGATGATGATTGATCTAGTATAAACACTATAAAGAAGATATTTATGGAATCTTATGTTTTTAAGATCTATATTCATATCATATATACAATTACATTGGTATTTTTCTATGTTGCATTTTTCTGTTTTTTATGTCGCATAAATTTATTTTATAAATATTTATTGATTATATATATATACTATAAAAGTTTCATATTATTTTATATGTGGGATAAATATGAATATAATAAGTTTCTATTTGTTTAAGGTCACTAATAATATTGTGAAATGCCTACTCATCACTGGTGACTAACCAATGGCCTATTAGTAGTGGGATTTATGTGTGGCACTCTGCTTGTTCTGACATATATAGGTCCTTGGTTGGTCATGTAATATAAGAGTTTTATCAAATTAGTCATGTAATAGGCATAGAGTTTGGATTTTAAAAATAATGTTATAAAGGTTGAACGAATTTTTATAAATGATTTTAAGAGTACACTTTGTTTTATACAGGAAAATGAGAGAAATATTTTGTAATGAATGACGTATCCATTCTTTAGATATTTAACAAACAATAGGTTGTTCCGAATATCTATGAGAGAATTTTATGGTGAAAAAATTATTTTCATATATAATGTATTTCATTTAATATTGATCATAAATGACATTTTAATGTCAATACATCCATATATATTCACATAATTGGGGGTTCTCCAATTAAATGATAGGTGCTACCTACTTATATCCCCTATGTCTTTCAAGCCAGGGTTATGGTGAGACCATACCAATAGTTGGGACTCTCAAAACAAGTTTTTGAGTTAAAATTTGTGTTCTTTATTGAGATATATTTATGATATACCCTTCCTCATTATCATAGGTTATATCTCTTTACATTTATAATATGATAGATATTCTCATAGAGTGGATGGAATTTTATACTATGTTTGATAAGAATTGATATATGTGGGCTATTCCACATACATTCTGATGATATTGTATTCATGGATTTTCATAGAGATAACAATCCTTAAAAGAAATAGGATTGGATATAGTCTATGAAAATGTTTCCATTAAATATGTATTCTCACTAACTAAATGAAAATTCATTCATTAAGTTCCTTACATGGAATACTAATACAATAAAAGACAAAATATCCCTTTAGTTCATGATGGGAATACTCAATCATAGTAATAATTTTATCCTTTTCATTATGGATTATTTTCTAAATATGATGGCCCATTCCTAGGTAATCAACAAATTTTCTGAGCAGGAATCCCTTCTTACGGACCTTGTGAGGTGTTCCTAGAAAGTTTTTCATGATCTAATTTTCCCAGGAATTTTATTCTAGGAATAAATTCAGAGGTGGATTTTTTATTTTTTTGGTCTATTTTGATAATACAACACAAATGATAGAGACCTGTAAAGAGAATTGGTTGATCAATAATTGTTGGGAATGATAAAAATTGTCTTTGGATGTATGTTATCATTTTGTCTCAATACTATTAATATAGTTACATGGATGGACATATAGAATGGAATTATATTTGATAAATGGTTTGTGTAGTTATTAGTAGAGATCATTGACACATTGATCCTCTCCCTCTATAAAAAATCCTACATTATATATATCATGCATAGAGTGCTGGTAGTTAGATATATGTAAGAGGAACACTATGGATGACTACAGTTTAGCATCATCAAGTAAAGTATATAATAAACTCTTTTACTCCCTTTATGGACCCTAAATTTGAGTAGAGGGTTTGGGAGTTAATATTTATACATTATATGAACAAGAGTCAGAGATTGAAAATGATCCCCTAGATAGACCCCAATTATCTAGAGTGTTCTCATTTATAGTGTTGATAATTTTTCACACATTTTGGCAAATAGAATTATTCCATAGTAGAGAAATATATATTTTAATAGTTTCCTTGATTCAATAGATGATATTTCTAGGATGTAATGAATATGTAAGAATTTATATGTAGGAGTTGAATTGATGTTTAAATACTATTTTAACCACAGGTCAATGTTGTATTAATAAAATAGATAAATAATGAAATATATACATATTGATTTCTATAGCAGTTCACATATAAATGATCATACTCAGATCTTCATCAATAAAAAATGTAAAGAGATATGTCACACACTATAATGGACACATTGAGTTTTGAATGGGGTCACAAAAATTTATAACCACCCTCTTAATCCCTTGAGGTAGAATCCAATATAACATCCTTCTTCACAAATACTATATTAACATGATCAACCTCCAATTTTCACACCAAAAGGAATAACCCAAAATCTACCTTTTGAATTAGTGGTAGATATCAAATTATCCTTTTATCTAGTCAAAGAAATAATTGAATAAATGTATTATTTTTAGTTATGGAAGATGCCAAGATAATTAATTTTTTTGGAGTCAAAATCCACTATCATACCTACTAATTCAATGTATAACCAAGTAAAATTATTCACATAGAAAATTACAAATATATTATAAACCATCGAATCAGGTAATAAATATAGAATCTATGTTTTAAGTTAATAATGATCACTACAACAATAATTTATCAAAAAAATATAGTTCTTTTGAGAGTATTAGTATATCTCAAAATCATGTCAACAATACTTGAATACACTAAACATTTTGTCTTTTGAATTTGATATATCAAAAAAATTAAAATAATATTTATTCTATGCTATGTAGTTTCAATCTTGGAAGACTATTTCATTTCATCCTGACAAAGGAAAAAATGGTTTCATTATTTAATGAACATGGTAAAATTGACACATATGTCACATTAAAAACAAATAAAATTAAGATATATTTTATGGTAATGATTCTATTTAATAATCATTACAATTTAAAATGATCAATGATTATTATACATGAATATTACATAAATTTAATGTAATACATATTACGTTATAGAAACAAAATCCCAAAGAGAATATTAATTTAGTGTTATTGTAAACAACGATAAAAAAATTTCTTAACTCTGAGAAATAGCTATAATGTTTTCAACAATGATCAAATGACATAGTAATTATACATAAAAACCATTTTTCATTACCAAGATATGGGAAGTATAAGAATGGGGTGATCTTAAATGCTCATTAATGGTATGTAAATGAATTTCATAATCATATCATTAACATATGGGTATGATAACATGATAATGATCATTACGTGATCATGACATTCATATCAATGACCATAAACATGAATCATTACATAATGATTTGCAGTTCCTAAAGCATGATTCATAAGGAAATAAATAGAAGAAGAATTCAAATCATAACAAATGTATAAGATAAGAAATATTAGGCATACATATAAGAATTTTAAAAACCGATTTCAAGGATTCCTTATAATACCTTTATAACATGTTAGGCTTGGGATAACCACCTGTGTACCTACTTCAAAAATAGGATTCCCTCCCACATACAATTATTATTGGGATATCCATCCATTTACCCTATTATTTCAGGCTTGATATTCCCTCCCCTTCACCGTCTGATCATATAAAACATTTATCATTAACAAATTCATGGATCTCAAAGGGTACAATGTAAGATTACTATCTATTAGGGTATATCACTATTCAAAATGTTACTATCATATGTAAGGTTAAGGTAGGTCACTATTCATAAGGGTAGAATTAATATTCAAAAGGGTAGAATTAATATTCATAAGGGTATGTTACTATTCACAAAATATTATGTTTGACCTATTATACACCAAAAATAACCCTGAACACAACCGTGATTGTCATATTTTTTAAATTAAGAACACAGAAGTGCAGAAAATTATGTTTAATGGTCACATAGTATATAGTATCCTGGAATGAAACTGTGATTCCAAACATGATTATACTATAAGGAATAATTATAAGATGTTAATTCCATTTATTAATCTTTGGGTAATTACATTTTCCCCCCTTATGAAAATTTACCCTCAAATTTTCTTTTTAAATAAATAGGTGAGGGTACTTCTCCTTCATCGCCTCTTCTGGTTCCCATGTAGCTTCTTTGAACTTATGGTTCCTCCAATAAACATTGACATGGTGGGTTTTCATGTTTTCTAGAACATTATCTCTCAGTTCTAGAATCATTATTGGATGCTCCTCATAAAAGATATCATCCTTCAGTTGTACCACCTCTGAGTTGAGTACATATGAGAGATATGGTATATACTTCCTCAGGAGTGATAAGTGATAAAAATCATGAGTTTGAGATATATTCAACATATATGAAATCTAAAATGTTATATATCTCTTTGAGGTTAAGGATCTCAAAGGGGATAATGTACCGATAGCATAGCTTCCCTTTCTCCCAAAACAACATGACTCTCTTCCATGTTGATATTTGGATGAAGTTGTTTTCTATAACGTAGTACTCCAACTCCCTTCAATGGCTATTACTGTAGATCATTTTATATCATTCAGTAGCTTTAATGTGTTTCTGTATGACTTGAACCTTCTCAGTCATCTCTTGCACAAATCACATCCATGAAGTTATGCATCTCCAACATCAACCCAACAGGTTGGGGTTCTGCATCACATTCCATACAATGCTTCATATGGATCCATATGAATACTTGAGTGGAAGTGATTTTTGTATATAAACTCAACCAATGGAGATGTTGATCCTATCCACCTTTGAATTGAAGAGATCCGGATCGTACCATGTCTTTAAGTGTCTGAATAGTCTTTTTAGATTGGGTATCACTTTGGAGGTGATATGTTGTGCTGAAAGTAAATTTACTACTAAAATAATGTTGAAGAATCTTCCATAATTTTGGGGTGAACCTTGGATCACTATTTGATAAAATAAATAGAGGAACACCATGAAGTCTCACAACTCCATTAATTTATATCATTTCATGTTCTTCAAGTTAGAGATTGTCCTAAGTAGTGATAAAATGGATTGTCAAGGTGAGTTGGTCAACCAAAACCCATATCACATTATTTCTCTTTTCCATATTCGGGAGACCCATGACCAAGTCCATAGTAACATTCCCCCACTTCCACATGTTTATAAGAAATGGTTTCCTCCGCCCTTTGGATTTTTTTTCTCTTCTTTAAATTGCTGACATACCATGCTCTGTGATATATATTCCTAAATCTCCTTATTTATTTTATCCCACCTGAATATTTCATGGAGATCATGGTACATCATGGTACTCCTATGATGGATAATGAATGTTGAGCTATGTGAATTTTCTAATAGATAATTCTTTATATCTAGTGATGAAAGAACCATGTTGACCCCTGAAAACGCGTCCCAAATTTTCCAAACGTCCCTATAGATGATGCTGGAGCGTAGCACATTTCGCAAGATTCGATTTGGCTGGTCGTGGGGCCCAAACGGAGTTACGGATCAGAAGTTATGGCTGTTTGACGTTGGACTGCTTGGGATGGCCATCTAGGACGGTTTCGGGGTGAAGTATGGATTTGCGCGTAAAAAACGAGTTTTGTGCGGAAATGCATGTGCGCACGCGGAATATTACGCGCCCATATTTGCGTGCGTGGAATTTTAGGCGTAGCGCTTTCCCCGCGCACAATTTTGCGCGCACCGCCTTTGCCCGTGTGGAATTCTCCGCGGGGCGCCTGGCGCGTGGAAAACACGCCGCGCGCGCGGAATTGTCCACGCACAGGCATCCGGGTTCCGCCTATAAATACGAGGGCACCCCCACCCCCTTTGGAAAAAAGACCCCCCGATGGTCGGCCGCCTCTCTGATGCGTGTAAGTCCGCAGTTTCCGCGCCCGCACAGAAAACTCCCTTCCGGCGCGCAAAACATTAGTTTTGTGCGGAAAAGGGCCAAACTGCCCAGTTTTCCACGCATCTCATAATTTTTGCATGCAACAGTGCCGCTGAGCCCGATTTTTCACTCGCTAGTGCAGCACCGGTCCTATTGCGCGCCCGCCGCCGCTATTGCGTGCGCCGCCGCATATTGCACGCCCCACCGCATATTGCGGGCCCGCTGCCGCATATTGCTCACCCATCACCGCATATTGCGGGCCCGCCGCCCCTATTGCGTGTTCACCGCCAAAATTGCGCACGCCGCACCCTATTGCGCGCCCGCATCCGGTATTGCGCGCCCTCCGCACCTATTGTGCGCCGACCCCGGTGGTTCTCGCGCAGCAGCCTCAATTGCGCGCATGCCTGCCCTGCGCAACAGTGTTCAGGTCCGCACCCGCTGGTCCATACCGCGGGGGCTACGCCCCTGCACCCCTCTTGGGGTCAGTGCCAGACTGCGGTCCCGGCCCACCGGGCCGGTCCCTTCGCAACTGTCACAGACCCCCATGAATAATGGAGATTTGCACCGCGATCTTCTCGGGCAGGGACGTCGAGGTTTTCTATTGCGCCCTTATGCGCAGCCTCTTTCCCCCTATGGAATAGTATGATTTGAGATACTCCTCTGCCACACCATGAAATATCTTGAGTCGACATATTCTTCTTGGTCCCTTTCACATGTCGTGAGTCGAGATTCCCATCATCAATTCCCCGAGTACCTTGAGTCGAACCATTCCTCAGGCCGCTCCGTCAAAACCCTATCCCCAGGCTCTCATGTCAGGATGAACCAGCATGGGCTGCCCTTGCGTAAGACCCAACACCAGCCTTTCTAGGCCCCTTATAGCAGTAGTCCTATCTACATGACTATAAACTATAGTAATCCCTATGTGCCAAACATAGGATGCCTCTCGCTTCTAACGAGAGATGCCTTATTCTCCAAGCATGAGATGCCAGTAGTCCTATCTACATGACTAAAAACTATAGTAATCCCTATGTGCCAAACATTGGATGCCTCTCGCTTCTAACGAGAGATTCCTCATGCTCCAAGCATCAGATGCCAGTAGTCCTACCTACATGACTATAAACTGTAGTACTCCCTATCTAAGAAACTATAGGATGCCTCTCGCCCTATATGAGAGATGCCTTATTCTCCAAACATGAGACGCCAGTAGTCCTATCTACATGACTATAAACTATAGTAATCCCTATGAGCTGAACATAGGATGCCTCTCGCTTCTAATGAGAGATGACTCATGCTCCAAGCAAGAGACCCCAGTAGTCCTATCTACATGACTATAAACTGTAGTACTCCCTATCTAACAAACGATAGGATGCCTCTCACCCTATATGAGAGATGCCTTATGCTCCAAGCATGAGACGCTAGTAGTCATATCTACATGAATATAAACTGTAGTAAACCCTGTGCTCCAATCATAGGATGCCTCTTGTCCCAAATAAGAGATGCCTTGTGTGCCAAGCATAAGATGCCTAATGCCATGATTACAATGGTGTAGTTTCAAGAGCGTTGGAATCCATTCAAACATTCCATCACTCCACCTCACGCTTTGCGTGTCCTTCGTTCAGATCGTCACTCACTTCCAAGTTTGGAGGGACCCCCTAACAGTATGGATGATAGAACTTTGGTCCGCCTGCTGTCCTGGGCCAATGCCCCGGAAGACTGATCACGTCTGGAGGGACCCCCTAATAGTATGGATGCTCGTCCTTGGGTCCGCCTGCTGTCCTAGGCCAACATTCCGTAAGACTGATCGACGATATTTGAGTTAGGCCCCATGTTGCGAACATGGTCAGTGGTCATCCCTCATTTGTTGTCCTCATTTATGGATAACGTTATATGGATGTTGCGTTTTCGCCACGGTCAATAGTTATCCTCCATCACCACGCCAATCTCACGACGTTCTGAATATTGGGCATGTGATTCACACTTTTCATCTCCCTATATTGGGATAGATTCCAATGCCCTTGGCATTATCCCGCTTGTGAACTTGTGCATATGTGCATACCTCAACCCACCATTGAGTTGGGATGCCCTCATGGCCAGACATGAGGAAGACACCATGGGCCGCTCAACGCATAAGCCCCATTCCGCTTCTCACGGACGCACCCTTCATGACATGATCGTCTGGTCCCTGCTGCCTCTTATTTCACACATCGAGCATGACTCACGTGGGCTTAGAGTGTGCATCGACCATGACATCCTCCATGGGCTGCCTCAGAGGGTAAGCCCCATACAACGTGGGCCGCCTCAGAGCGTAAGCCCCATACAACATGGGCCGCCTCAGAGCTTAATCCCCAGGCCCCCTTAGGCCGCCTCAGAGCGTAAGCCCCATATCCACCTTAGGCCGCCTCAGAGCGTAAGCCCCATACCACAATGGTCCACCTCTGAGCATAAGCCTCATACCGCCATTGTGAGCCGCCTCAGAGCGCATGCCCCATTCACCATTGCCGCTCCCTAGCGGCACCTGGGCAGCACCCTTGCGTAAGCCCCAATCCATCCTGAACTACGTGGACTTTGATTCCCTACCATGGGGATACGTAGGAAGCCTCCACGAGGTTCAAGCCCACCACCCAGATGTTCCGACCTCTTCATGTCGGTTCACTATCCACCATGGGCCGCCTCAGAGCGTAAGCCCCATACAACGTGAGCCGCCTCAGAGCTTAAGCCCATGCCCCCTTGGGCCGCCTCAGAGCGTAAGCCCCATATCCACCTTGGGCCACCTCAGAGCGTAAGCCCCATACCACAATGGGCCGCCTATGAGCATAATCCCCATACCGCCATTGTGGGCCGCCTCAGAGCGCAGGCTTTATTCACCATTGCCGCTCCCTAGCGGCACCCGGGAAGCACCATTGCGTAAGCCCCAATCCATCCCGAACTACGTGGACTTTGATCCCCTGCCACATGGATACGTAGAAGCCTCTTCGAGGCTCAAGCCCAACTACATTGTCGCCCTTGCGATGGTCCCATTTCATTCCCCCTCTATTTCATTAATCCATCCACCACCCATCCTGATTCTTACCCGGGCTGCCACATCCCGGTGAGATCATTCCATTCATCCACCAGCACCGCTCCCTGCAGCACCCAGGCAACTATCTATGCCTAAGCCCCAGCATGTCTCTGGGTCGTTGTCCTTTGTGTACACCCCGTACCATCATCCCTTTGAACTATGTGGGTTTTGATCCCTGTCCTCTATATAGGGTATGTAGGAAACCTCCAAGAGGCTCAATCCCATCCGATGGTAAACCCTGGTGTCTCCCATTTTATGGTGCACTCTCCCTGATTCGCCCTCAGTGGCGTTCAGATCTGTCACGGTGTGACTTCTCCCCTACATGGGGCGCACCACCATGGATCCGTCCTCACTGGGCGTCCTGATCCATTCATCTTCCATGTGTTCCCTCCTTGGGATGTACCAGTATGATCTATCTCTATTGGACGTTCTGATCACTCTCATACCATCTCCACAAGACGTTAAACTCGCAGCCTACCTCATGTTAAACATGAGATGCCTGAGGAAAACCTCATAAGACACGCCCTCGGCGTAACCGTCTCCAAAAGACGTTAAACTCGCGTCCTACCTCATGTTAAACATGAGATGCCTAAGAAAAACATCAGAAGACACGCCCTCAGCATAACCGTCTCCGCAAGACGTTAAACTCGCGTCCTACCTCGTGTTGAACATGAGATGCCTGAGGAAAACCTCAGAAGATACTCCCACGGTGTAACCGTCTCCGCAAGATGCTAAACTCGCGGCATTCCCCGTGATAAACATGGGAAGCTGAGGAAAACCTCAGATGGCGTATGATTCCCCGCATCTGATGTGCGATGCCCCGGGTTATGCACCCTTGAGATGCCCTCTTATGAGGAAGAATACAGGTTCCCCTATGTCCACGCACCCAGAGATGCCTCGACATGCCTGATGTTTCCTTCTACTCCGACTGAAGGTCACTACCATGTCAGGACCCCATGGAACGTCAAGGCAGAAGTAGTGTAATTAACCAGCATCCATGAAGATATGGTACCGGGAATGAGATTCATGAGCACGTCTTAAATCTATGAGGGAGACCCGGACTAGGTGATGAGCTCCGAGGAGGAACCCACGGAAGGAAGTACCGACATCCCATCATCCTGATTTTGATCAAAGAGGATACGTCCCTGAACAAGGAACAGATGCCGCCCGCCTTTGGAAATCGGGAATGCGGGGCAACAAGCAGCACGTCCTCCCCGCAGACGGATGCGCGCGCCCCAGCGAAAGCGTCGGAAACAAACCTGTAGCTGCATTCCAATCCAAATAAAACCATCATCTGTGATATGGAAGTCGTTCATCATCACTTCCTTTGCTGCATTCACCTTCTTTTGTAACACCAGATCATCCCTTTGTGCCTCATTAATCTTCTAATAGATAGATGGATGTAAAATCATTTGTTAAAGTTTGAATGTATCCCATTCCATTAAGATTACAAAATCCATCCATTTCATATTCAATAATATAGGGTATTTCTCAATTAGTAACATGGATAGAGTAGTAGGTCCTTTTCTGCATAGAGCATCTGCTACATTGTTGGCCTCTCAAGGATGATAGTGAATAGTGAAATTGTAGTCCTTGATTAGTAATAACCATCTACTATGATGCATGTTGAGATCCTTTTGTGTTAATATATACTTTATGCTATTATGGTCGGTGTATATGTCACACTTCTCACCATAAAGGTAGTGCCCCCCGATTTTAGAAGAAAAAAGCATGGTCGTTAACTATAGATCATGCATCATATAGTTCTTCTAATGAATCTTCAACTAAAACAAGTTTTATGCTATCATATTAAATTTTTTTAAAAGTATGGAACTCAATCCTTTCCTTGAATCATCAAGGTATATGAAAAAACATTCCACACTTTTTAGTAATGTGAGTATAGGTGCTTTGATCAACATTCTATTTGTCTCCTTGGATATTCACTCACATTATTCCATCTAGACATAATTTACCCATTTTAGTGTTTACTTAGTTAATGGGATTGAGTATCATGAGAGTCTTATAACAAAAATCTAGTAGTACCCAGAAAATACAAGAATAATACAAGTTTATGTGACACTAGAGAGCCTGTTCCAATCCAAAATCACCTTTTTTTTAAGGTTCCACATAAATTCCCTCACATGTGATCGCATTTCCCAAGGAGGTGGCTTGCTTGATCCAAAAGTCACACTTTCAGAACATTGCGTAAAACTTATCCTTTCTCAATATCTCCAACACAAGTATTATTTTAGCTTTATGTTTCTC
The DNA here is from genome assembly GCA_963277665.1 of Viscum album. Lineage (NCBI taxonomy): Eukaryota > Viridiplantae > Streptophyta > Magnoliopsida > Santalales > Viscaceae > Viscum > Viscum album. The sequence goes on from OY728128.1 coordinate 1,260,114,499, forward strand.
ATTGTTCATGGAGTATATAATAATATCATCAATAAGAACTACCAATTATTTTGGTATGTTTCAATGAATATATTAATAAAATCCATGAATATTTAAGGGGAATTAGTATATCTAAAGTGCATCACCAGAAAATAACAGCGTATAAACCTTGTATGGAAGGATGTCTTTTAAATATCTGCCCTCTCCACCGTAATTTGATTGTATGCCAAATGAAGATCCTACTTTGAGATGTATTCTACTTTTATTAACTAATTGAAAATGTCATAAATCCTTGGAAAATGATTATTTCTCTTTTAGGGTGATGTCGTTGAGTTTCCGATAGTCAATACAATGCCTCATTTTTTAATCCTTCTTCTTCACAAAGAGCACTGGTGCACCCTATGTTGATGCGCTAGGGTGCATGAACCGTTTTCCCAAATACTCTTTCAGCTTCTTTTTATCTCTTCTAATTCAATAAGATAAATCCTATAGGGACACATTGTGATAAAAGTGGATCTAGGTATGAGTTTTATTGATAAAACTACCTCACAATCTGGGGGATGTCTTGGTAACTCTTTGGGAAATACATCTCCATATTCTATCATGACGGGCATTTCCACAAGGTTGGAACATTCCATTGACTAAAAAATTTCTAATAGGTATGATTTTCAATAGGGAATCAACCCCCAAAAATTTGAAGAATTTTTCAAAGGATAATCATTATCTTCCATCAATTTGTAGACTTGAATGGGGTGGTATGGAATATGAGAAGAAATTTTTTTCTCAATAGTTTATACGTTCTCTATAAAATGAGAGCCAATCCATTCCCATTATAGCATTGAATTCCACCAAGGGAAGTATTATGAGATTCGATGAAAGAATATTCCCATATACACCAACATGAGATTTGTAAAACACCAGGAATGAAATGATTGATCCACTTGGTATTTTTACAGTTATCTCTACTTCAAGGTTTTAGAGATTTGATTCTATAGTGAAACAAAGTTTCCAGATATAAATGAATGTTTAAAACTACAATCAAATTATACATTTTTCATTTTTGAGTGATTATGAAGTGTACCTTGTATGACTTAATTATCTTGATCCACTTCCATAGTAGTGATGGAATAAGGCTCCCATTTTTTTCCTTTGGAATCAGTGGATGCTGATGTTGATTTCCCTCAAGAACTCATTGTTTAGTGCATAATATTACACTGTTCCCTTTTCCCTACAATTGTAGCATTGAACCATGGGTGGTTCCCTCCCTTATTCCACTATATTATCCCTCCTTTTCTTTTCTATTTTAAATTTTAGTTCATGGTGGCATTCTTTCCCATGGTTGAATAATTTCAAATTCCCTTTGAGGCAGTTCCCAAGATGAATCTTCTATCATTGTTGTCATGTGTGTCATTGTGTTTTTGTCCCTCCTTTATCATTAGATCCTCTGGCTTGAAACACCATATTTCATTCCATATCTCCATATCCATGACACCATTCACCAACTGCATATCCACTTTGAGAGAACATCAAACAACTTCTTCATAACTCCCAAACATTTGGATGTTTTTCTTTTAATCCACTAAATAATTTATTATTTTTTTTATTGTTATTGATAAAAAATCTCGAAGTGTACTTTGGAAGCCTTGTGATATTAAATTAGTATTATGTGAAAGATTCGCTTTATTTTGGCATAATCTCAACTACTTCTCTCCCTATCTTCATACGATAAGTTTGTGGGAAATACCTGTTAGGAAAAAAGATCTTAATGTCTTCATATTCCATCTGATCAATTTCTTCACAATGTGTGGTGTTCTTAATCAAACCCCACCATTGATCAAACCCTCCAACTAGTTGATAAATAGATAAAGTAACCTTCTCTATCATAGATCATTTAAGCAACGAAAAGATTTTCTCCATGGATTTGACCCACTATTTTGAAACTAGTGGATCAGAAGTTCCACTAAACGTTGGTTGTTATTGGCGCATAAATCACATGACATTATGTTTCACCCACATTAGTAAAGGAGGATGTTACCCATTATTCCAGTTATTTTTAATAACCTGATATAGTTGGGTAATAATTTCCCTAATATTTTTTACTCCGCCTCCAAAATAATTGGGAAATTCATTCACTCAATCATTTCTTTGACCCTCACACAAGTTGTTGGCCAGGTTTTCCTGGTTCTCACCACATTCTAAAATAGAAATGATTATAATGAAACATAAGTCAACATGTCAATAATAAATAACTTATTCATTTTTAAAATTTTCACTAAAATCATAACTTATGGGATCCCTATATAAATCTAATTTTGTGTATATAAGTACTTAGTCTAATAATGGAGGTTTTCTATAGGGTTCACTAATCCTAATTCCCAAATTAACTAAAGCATTCTTATGATACAAACTATAGAGACCATTCATGTTATTACATGAAAAATACATAATTATAAAGAAAAAAAATTATTATTACACCAAGAGGATCCAAGGGTTTATTCTCTTAGGAAAACTAGGACCAAACATAACATTTACAACATCAGGCATAACCAATTAATTAATTTCATTTTCCCTAGCTTCTTATTACCACATGAACTCTCCTTAGTACAAGTAGTCACCGGATTATATACATAAAAAATTGGTGAGCTAAGAAGATAGTAAAACGATAAATTTGAACATTATATCTTGGGGTGAGCGCAATAATAACATCGTCATCAATATCATGAGAGGAAAAAATAATAATAGTCGTTAAATGTGGCAATGCCCAAGAATAAAGCATCAAGTATTAGGGGTTATATACCATGCATTGTTTTGATTAAATATTTAATCATGTTAAAATACCATTTCAAATTTACTCATAATTTTAGTCACTTTACCTAATGCATTTGAGAGCTATATAATTCCAAGGGAACATGTCACATTAAAACATTCATATTGCATTATATAATTCTGACCACACCAATCACATAATAACATTTTCATTATCATTCATGAAAAATAGAACATATATAAATCATAAATAAGGAATGTAATCATTTTAAACTCATACAAAAAGTTCATACACATTGGGTTCCCAAATGTAAGATGGAATAACATACTTGATACAAGAACCATAAACATTAAGGGAGAAGTAAAAGTTGTGTTATTGAAAGAAGAGTTATTTTAGATAACATTGTGTTTCACATAAAATATAGTGGAGAAAATGTATATCCCAGAATAGGTATTATTATGATGAAAATTTTATTTTTGTGGACTGACCATACCAAAAATGCAGTTAATGTTGGAGAATTTGATGATAGAAATTTGGGTTCAATAATTTACCTTTACCTTTTATCTGAACAATTTTTTCACTTTATTATCCAATATAACCACATTATACTCATTAATTAGAAATAACAGAACCTTTTATTAATTAATAATATTCATTAAGGTGTTAATGACTTAATTTATGGTATTTTGATGAGTTATATAATTTAAATACATTGTTCAGGAATGTTTGTATGGTTTTTTTGAGTGATTTACTTGTATTAATGAATGGATGTTCTTGTTGAACATTGATAAAAATATATAACTGATATTAAATGTAAATATTTACTTTAAAAGAGGTTAAATGATATTATAATGAATTATTTTATATACTGTGTGGATGAATCAGTAGTTAATATTTAATGATGATTGTTTTTGTTTAATTTCAGAGGTTTTTGGATCACAACGAACATGTTTTGATTTATCCTTTAGTAATATTTAAATAATTTAGTAAAATAGAATTAAATATGATATAATAAAAATAAAATAATATGTTTCAACCATTTAAATGGTTTCATGAATATATATGAATTTGGGGAAGGAGAATTGAAAACATGTCCCCCTTGAAGGTGATAAATTAACACCTCACGAACAACATTTTCCATTCTAAAATTATAAAGAATAAGAGAAGTGGATTGGATGATATAATATCCCATTATTATCATAAAATGATATTATATTTATGATTTTTTCGTTACCATTCCATGTGTATGAATATATGTGGTGAGAGAATAAAAAAATAACATGAAATTGAAAGGAAATTAAAGTAAAAGAGAGAGGGGAATAACCTCTTGAGTTATCCTCCTGAGATTCTACTCAAGGCACATTGGATTGGTTTTTTATGTGACTAGAAGCACTTGGAAGTAGGAGAGGTGCTATGAATGATTATTGTTCATATATTAGAAAGGTATCAAAGCTTGAGATGTGTGAATAAATAAAGGTGGGAAGGGTGGTATTTATAGTGGAGTGGAGAGGGGTTTTAAGAATATTATATTGATTAATTTATTTTTTATCCAAAAGACTAGAAATAGTGAGTATTATATGACTAAATATAGTAATTTTATCATCTGAATACGAAACACATGTTCTCAGATAATCATAACATGATATATGAGTCCGCAATTTTAGAATTTAACTTATTTTGTAATTTTCTGTATTTTATTATTCATCAAAATATAAATTATTCCAAAAAAGACCCAAAAAATTTACCCCAAACATTTATCGATGTGTTAAATATAAATATTCAGTCCATTTTTGGAAAATAATTTTTCATATATTAGTAATTTAAATCTTAACAAAATAATATTTTATTCAAAAAATAACAAATTTAAAACTTTAATTTTCTTATTCAAATATATTGGCACATCATACATTCACTAAAATCTCATATATATATATATATATACTATTATATGTAAGTTTAATATGAATTATTTTATTTTACCATTCTTAAGGGTATCATTACTAACAGTAAGGGTATGTTAGTATTTACCAAAAGTTATTTTTTATCTATTAGACTCCATAAATCACCATGAACACAACCATGTATGTCATATTTTTGAAATTCAAAACACATATGTGGGAAAAATTAGGTTTACAGGTCAGGTAGTATTTAGTATCATGATATTTCAGTTTGATTCCCAAAGTGATTATACTACAAATAATAATTATAAGAATGGAATTCCATTCATAAAACTTTTGGTCGTTACAACACAGTTTCAATATCAATGATGTAGTGTTTCTCCCAAAAAGTATGATTTAAACACCCATATAAATATTAATCTAGACACATAAAATGGAATAAATTTCCATAATATTTTCATTTTTATCATCTCATTGTTAGACACAAATTGATTTGATTATAATATTAATATTGATATCAATTATTCATAAATTTATATGCGATATATTTATAGAAAATGAATCCATGAAAAAGATTACATTCAACTAATATTGAGAGAGAATTACATGATTTTAGGAAGACCATTCCAAAAAAATCAATTGTAGAATAACCATAAAAAATATATGAAATCATCATAACATTAATTTAATTCACTTATAATTGAACAAAAAAAAGTTTTGTTTCATTCTGATACCTTTAAAAAATTATTATGATAAAAAATAATATATAGGGAAATATTAAATAAAAATATCATTAGTGCTAGAGTGGGTGGTGGGTGAACATTTCACCACATATTTATCACACAAATCACAAAAATTAGTGATGACATGATATTTCCCATCATCTCTTGGATTAAGAGGTTATGGATGTCAAATATTTTCAGTAAGCTTCATGTTTGAGATCTGTTTAGCAAAATTCCCATACACATTTCATATGAATTGTGGGAATATGGTTGGTGCAGTTTTTGGTTCATTCTCTTTATTCTATAGTTATCTAACTTCTTTCCACCATTACTACATTTATAAGTTATATTAATATACATTACACATTTAAAAAATATAATATTAGAATTAAGGATATTTACCCCATTTTCCCTTCTACATTTGAGTGTGAAGGAAATCTTATCCTCTTTTCATCTTGTTTATTAGATATTCCACTATTTTCCCCCATTCATTTCTCATAAAAACCATAAAATTTATTGGAAAATAAAATTCCAATTTCCACCTAGTTAGTAGATCATATGATTTCATCATTTCTATTGATGCCACTTATTGCTAATTCCCTTTAATTACTTGGTTTGAATCAACTAATTAATTTATCATCCTTACATTCATGTTGGATGAAATTTCATAAACCATAAATCACAAGTTTTTTAAATGATTCCTCATATGTAATAACATATTCCACAACCATATACTTTAGTTAAGGGAATTACATTTCCATTATACATTAGTGAATTTGAGGAAAATAAAAATAGAAGAATATTCTCTTAATCTTATCCCATTACATGTATTCAATTTTCAATTGTTTTTTCATATTCTTGAAAAGATATCACATTTGATCTGTTTTGCCTTCAAAATGAAAAAATCCAAATTCATTATTTAATTCCCTAAAAACTAGAAAACAAATAATATATTCACAATGGTAGTGATACATTTCTAATGAAGAACTAGATTTGTATACCCACTACAATAATTTGGGTGTTTCATCATGAGGGTCTCAAAATAATGTCTTTCCCCACTTTGATCATTTTTTATGTTTCAGGTGATTCATAGCTTAAAAAAGATATGTGAGCTTATATATGATATATTTGATTCCAAATACTTCAAAATTTGGATTCATATCATTAAAAGATTTTAAATTTTAGTCACATTAAGTATTATTACATTCCCTTATGGTTCCATAAATCATCTATTACCAAAATGAATTGAATGAGCGTTAATAATCATAGTGGTAAATCGTATAATAATTGGAACTAATTTATATGGTGTGTAAATCATGACACCATAATTTTAAAATATCAATAATTATGTTTAACCTATTTTATTAATTATTTTAATATATTAAAATAAATCATTATTTTTCATAAAGTGTTTGAGAATTTCAAAAACATATTCCTGGATATTTTAAACATTGGGAGTTGCATGGCTCGTTCCCATAGAGTAATTAAGGGTAATGTCAAATCCCAAAAAATCATTTCTAGAGTTATTACACGTAGGTTTAAATAAATTTGATTCAAATACACTTTTTGTATCTGCGATAGAATTTAATTTTTCAATAACCACTTTGTATATCCTTCACAAACATTTCATGGTATTTTCATATACATTTACATATACCTATGGTTATTCCAAATATTTTTTACATCCAAGTTTGTAATGGATATTTAACCTACATAAGATACCGACTATAGTTAAAGACACCTTTCATACATAGATGTAAGAAAACAGTTTTTTCTTAGAAATACTTTGGAATATTCTTGATAATATTCCAGAGTAGTGCCTTCAGACAGCATGTGATTCTGAGCCCCAGAGTGGCCGAAATTAAATTTTCAGTGCGTTCACACTGGAAATGCCAAATAAATGGGATAAATCCTAAATGGAGTTCCGGATCAGAGATCCGAGTGTACGGATGGGTCCGGAATGGGGTGTTTACCTTGGGAACGACATAAAATTTGTCGATGCGGGATGTTTGGACCCCTCGCCCTCTCCCGAAACGTTAAACAGATGAATAAAATAATTAATTTATTCATTTAATGGCGAAACGCTAGTATCTCTTAAACGGTGGCTCGGATTGGAAAACTGAGGGCACCGTTGAGTTTAGAGCATTCCGTTTACCCTAGGAGGGGTATAAGTTTTGCGGGCGTGGGCCGTTTGTGAAAAATGGCCCCAGGGGCGTTTTCGTAGTTTGGCGGCCTCGAGCGCTAAGTTTAATAACTTTTTAACAGGGTCTCGGAATAAAATTCTGAGACCTCTGTTGCGTTCAGAGCGTGGTTCTTATCCTAGTGGAGGCTTAACCTCGACCCCGTCGAGAGTTTCGTGCGTGGGATAAATTGTGGATTAAATTAATTAAAATTTTAATTAATTTCTTTTATTTAATCCCTAACCCCACCCCTCTCCTTCCCCATTTCCTTCCACCTGGCGGACGAGCTCAACCAAGGGGGATCCCCTCTCCTCTCCTCCCCTCTCCAAGGCGAAGCTCCGGCGGATCACCGAGAAGCTTCGGGCTGCGCCCTGCGAGGTAGGTTTCGTTGTTTTCATTTTTTTCTTCCCGTACTTACTTCGAGCTTGTTTAATCCTGTCAAATTGCTATTGGATCTCCGATTAAAGCCCCTAATCTTGTAGTAGATTTTATTCTCTATTCGTCGCCTATTTCGGTTTGTAAATCCGAGTTCCGAGGACCCTGCAAACATCCGCTGAAGATTGCGGGTTTAAGGCTGTTTTCCGGCGTTTTTTGAGGTTTCCGGCCGGTTTGGGTGCTCCGGTGGTCCGAGGCGTGGCGGCTTCTCCTTGGTAGGCGGCGGCGGCTTCTCCTCAGCAGGCGCGGCGGCTTCTCGGCGTGAGGCATCTCAATCGGGGGAGCGGCCAGCGGAGGCCGCTGGCTTCAGGCGGACGGCGGAGGTCGAGGCGGCCGAGAGCGCAGCCGAGCGGAGACGGCGCGGGCTGCCGGTGGAGCGGGACAGCGACGGCGTTGTCTACGGCGGAGTGCGCCGGCCAGCGGTGGAGGAGCCCGAGGCCAGGCCTCGGGCGTGCTGGGGAAGCCAGGACCCGTGCGGTGCGGGTCCTGTTGGTTTTCAACGGAGACCGGCGCTTGGTCGGTCTGCAGGGAGCGAGGACCCGCACAAGGCGGGTCATGTTGGGCGATGGCACGGGACCGGCCAGCAGGCCGGTCCGTTTAAAAAAAAGAAGAAAAAAAGTTTATAATAATAATACTAATAATAATATTATTATTATTATTAGGAGAAATGGTTTATGATTTATAAATCATACACCGGGCGTCGGATTTGGATGTCGTCTGCGGCGACACGCTCCTTAATTTGCGACGAATGTTTTGAGATGGTTTCAGGAATTGTTAATTCCCGAAACGTTGGGCCTCAGAGGCGCGATGCACCTTTAAGTGGTTTTTCGTTTTCTGGGGGAATTTGTTTTGGACGGCGCGGACGCGTCCGACGTCTGTTTTAAGCGCTGTCAGTGGCATTGGAACCATGGCGTCGAGGCGGAGGTTTCCAGGGCAGTTTCAGGCGTTGAGACTGGATTTGACGCATGGGCCCCACGACCCGTCTTTCGAGCTGCGTACAGTGTTTCATGCCTTTTTCACCGGACGTTCGTTCGGGGCGTGCAAGCAGTCGATGTTGGGTGTTTTTCCGAGGGGATTGCAATGGCGCAATCTGCCCGCTTAAATTCGGCGTGGTGGTGCGGGCCCCACGAGGGCCGTTTCAGGAGTTGACGGTGATTTCCAGCTTTATCACCGGGTGACCGTTTTGGACAAGTGAGTAGTCCATCTTGTGTACTTTTTCAATAGGATCGCAACGATGTGATCCGTTCATTGAGTTTCGGGACCGGGATGCGGGTCCCAAGTGGTGCCGCTTGTGTGCGGTGCACCGGAATGCATCTTTTTCTCCAGATACCCGTTCTACTCAAGTGAGTAGTGCTTTCGACGTGTTTTTCTGAGAGCATTGCGATGGCGTAGTCCGCCCGTCCTTTTTCGGGGACGTGGTGTGGGTCCCACCTGACCCAGCTATGGTGAATAGTGCACTTTTCACCGGGTGTCCATTTTGGGCAATTGAGTACTCAATCCCGTGTGTTTTCCCAAGGGGATCGCAGTGGCGTGATCCGTTGGTTCAGTTTCGGGATCTTGGGGTCGGCCCCACCCGGGTTTGGTCACGGTGAATAGTATCTTTTCCACCTGTTGACCGTTTCAGGCGAGTGAGTAGTCTAACTCGCGTGTTTTTCTGCAAGTATTACAACGGTGTGATCCGTTTGGCTATACGGAGCCTCTTGTGCGATCATGAGAAATGTGGAAGCATGAAAGGTTCTCCAGTGGTGGTTCGCCCTACATTGCTTGTAGCGGACCAATGGAGAGTGATCGCGTGCACTCCCGTGTGAGTGATGTAAATGCTTGAGGTGACGTGGTTGGCTGTGCCTGGGCCTTTGAGGTGGAGTTGTTACGTCACACCTTCGAGTTGACGTTGGGTGCCGTGTGCACGATAGCCCTTGGGTTGGGGATGAGGTATGCTCCAGGAGTATACGGGGGCGCTTGGAAGTATGTGTGGTTGTTTGTACCTGAGGATGGTTGTGCGCTCAGTTGGGGTTGAGATGGGTCCACACATTGTGTGGGCCCCACGTGCATGATGTGTTCTGCCTTACGTACATTGACCTCTCACGGAAAAGAGGGTCCCTCTGTGTGTTTGTTTGACTAGCAGGGTGGAGCTCTTCCCCTGGATCTGTGCTCGTTGGTTTGACCAGCAGGGTTAAGTGGTCTCCCCCTGGTTTCATCCTCGATGGATTGGCCGGTAGCGGTTCTAGTGATACCCAGTGCTGGGGAAGACACTGCACCTCTTTTGGGAGAGCTGTTCTGGAGTTGGGTGGTTGCGCGACACCCACTCCGTGTTCGGTCGGCCAGTGTTGTACCCTCCTGTAGAGATGGCAGACCTGTTCTGAGTTTTACCCTCCAGCAGGGCTGGGCAGTGGGTTACTCATCGACTTCCTCAGGCTTACCCTCCAGCGAGACTGGGCAGTGGGTTGCTCACTGACTATTAGGGTCTACCCTCCAGCAGAGACTGGGCAGTGGGTCACCCGACGCTATTAGGGTCTACCCTCCAATAGAGACTGGGCAGTGGGTCACCCGACGACCTCTTAGAGTCTACCCTCCAGTAGGGCTGGGTAGTGGGTCACCTGTCGTCTAGTTCCAGGTCTACCCTCTAGCACAGATGGGAAGTGGGTCACCTGTCGACTTATTCTAGGTCTACCCTCCAGCGAGGCTGGGCAGTGGGTCTCCTGATGATGTGTTATGGTCTACCCTCCAGCGGGACTGGGCAGTGGGTCGCCTGACGATGTATTATGGTTTACCCTCCTGCAGGGTTGGGCAGTGGGTCACCCAACATCTGGTTATGAATTACCCTCCAGCAGAGATGGGCAGTGGGACACTGGTTGGCATTCCAGACTTAGTCCTTCCGACTAGGCTAGTCTGTGGCTTACCTCCATGATTTCCGGAGTGGGACCCTTGGTTATACGGGTCAGTGTTGTGACGGCTTGACCTTGAGGAGACCTCTCAACTGTAGGGCAGTGACGAGGTGTGGTTTGACTTTTCCTAGAACTCTCAAGTTCGAGGGGCACATTCCCCACCGAGACGTATTCTTGCGACGCGATCTAAAACCGTGCGGGCGAGTCAGTGCCGCCCAAAGCGGATAGTATCAAGGTGCGGTGACTGAGCCCCTTGGCTTGCGGTTTAGGGAAGATGTGCAGGATGCTGGGCATGAGTGATGGGGTTACACTGGGACTGTCGGTGACTCTTTTCTTGGGCTGAGCTACGGGACGGAGATCCCCTTACGAGCTTGTTCGGGTTTCTCGTTGAGCATCCAGATATGTATATACCATGTTCCTGCACCCACTTCTTGGGTTTGGTTGCTCTTCATCCAGGGGAGGCGAAGACGCGCGGGGTATGCCACGTGATTTCCGTGTCTAGCTTCTCGTGGTTGGACGAGTCTACTCTCCTGATATAGGTAGCGAAGACTCGACGGGAAGTTCGTCTTCTCACCATTTCCAGCTCCTTATTTCTGGACGAGTCTATCTTCTTTCTCTTGTTGGGTTGAGCTGTTTCTCTTACTGCACTTTCGTTTGTACTCCCTTACTTGTTCCTTGTTCGCTCTACTGCTCACCCTTCAGCACCTCTTTTTGTTGCTCCCTCGAGCCTTCGGGGTATCCTACTGAGTATTTTTATACTCACCCCTGCTTGGGCTTTGCCCGCACTTGGTGTGCCCTTGCAGACGATAGACATGTGGAGCATGACTTCAATGGAGCGTAGGATCTTGGGAGCTTGGACCGTGTGCAGTGGTCGTGGCCGGGTTCCAGGTGGGAGACCCGTCAGCTTTCCTTTTTGTTTACCTGTTGCCGGGTTGTGGCACCTTTTCTGGTTGGGCTCGTGTTTTGCCCCTATTTCCCTTTCACCACTTTACTTGTACTGTTTAGAGGTCGATGCACTCTTGTGGTTTATATATAGCGGTTGTCTTTACTTTTCTTTTTACTCTCCACTTTTTCATAGAGTGTGCTGCGTGTGGGTGTGTACAGGTACTTATGAAAAGGCCTCCCCGAGTTGTTGTACCTTCGGCGCTGGTCGCCAGCCCCTAGCCTATAGAGGCGGGCTTGGGGTAGTTGCGGCTCGAGCCCGGGTAGGGTCGGGTCCTGAAAAAGTGGTATCAAAGGTTGTTCGTTCTTTGGGACGTTGTGAGGACGTCCCTAAAAGAGGAACTGGTTGGGATATAGAGCAACAGTGTTAAAGTTTCTCGAGAGCGGCTCTCAGGCCAGGGAGTCTAGTGATGGTGCGGCAGCCAACGTATCCATTCACCAGGACATTGATAACCTTATTGTCGACTCGGCATGCTAAGACACTTGTTGCAGGGAAAATTTTTTTGTGCATCACATAGGATCGAGTCTTTGACTGTCCTTCTTGAGTCAGCTCCCCATCATTGTTGTTGATATTGGTATATACATATATGCTCATTTGATCGCGGAACTCCTTGATAATGATCAGGATGTCTCCGCGAAGAAAGCCAGCCAATATATCATCTTTGGTTCGTGACGACGACCCTGTGAGCTACGAGGCCTCAGTCCAGGACCCATCATGCGAGCCCTTTTCTCCGGGTGGGCCGGTAGCAGTACCCCCACCTGTTGAGCAGCAGGCAGTTTCAGCCAGAGCAGGCTGAGCTCGAGCGCGTGTTGAGCGCGCTCCGTGAGTTCCAGTGGCAGAGACCGCTGAGGTTTATTGGTGAGCCAGACCCTCAGGCATCAGAGGTGTGGCTCGAGGCAGTGGTTCGCCTTTTCAGGCTTGTGCAGATGCCGACAGATCAGAGAGAGGCTTTGGCAGCCACCACTTTTTGTGGATCAGCTTGGCGTTGGTGGAGTCTGGTGACTCAGTTTTTTGAGGAGTCGTTGCTTTCGTTGGACGACTTTCAGTTGTTGTTTTGTGAGGAGTTTTTCCCCTCCTGCTTGCGCTCCGTTCGGATTCAGGAGCTCCTGCTGTTTCAGCAGGGTGGGATGACGGTGGCCGAGTACGTGGCTAGTCTTGCAGACCGTGCACGCTTTCACCCAGACTTGGTCCGCGACGACGACCTCTGAGCGCGGACGTTTGAGCAGGGTCTCCGCTGAGAGATTCATGCGGTCATAGTACCCTTGGGCATTTCCACATGTGCTGGGGTGCTAGAGCAGGAGCTGGTGATAGAGGGCTTCCTGTCATGTTTTGCGGTTGGTAGTGGCAGTAGAGGCGACGGAGCCGGGACATCTTCCGTAGCTAGCAGGCACCGGAGGACAAGACCTCGATACAGGTGGCCTTCCCACTTCCAGTTTCGGAGACGTGGTCGTATACCACCATGGCGGAAAGGCGCAGGGCCTCAGCCGCGGATGCCCTTCCGTGAGTGGATTCCGGGCCATGTTCGTACACCACAGTGGCGCCGGAGGGCACCAGGGCAGCCATAGAGTGCCGGTGCTATGCTTGTGACAGGCGTGATCACTTGGCACGAGGCTGCCTGACCCGAGTTGCTGAGAACTTCGGGCAGGCAGCAGGCGCACCACCACGGCAGAGGCAGCGCCGTGATCAGAGTAGTACCAGAGAGGTGGTTCTAGCCGAGGAGTGGGAGGAGCTAGAGGTGGGGGACGATGTTATGAGATCTCCCCATCACCACTAGGCAGTCCAAGTCAGGCATCGGGAGCTGACGGTTGGGACCGCGTGTAGCCGCGAGCTTTGGATGTCTACGATCCTGTAGAGCACGAGATAGTGAGAGGTACCCCTTGCGACCCTTCTACTGCTTGCAGTAGAATTGTTAGGCTCTTCGTGTGAAATTCTTATCTCCCGACTCCTTGTTTGGGGTGTTACCAGGGTGACGCAGGGCGTCGGGTGTAACCCTGTGTTGGTAAGGAAAAAGGTGTGAGACCTTTTCCTTTAGTCGATGGTGTTGGCTCCTTCTCCTGTTGAGCGTGTAAGAGAGCGTCGACTGTGGAATCTTGTGTGACCAGATATCCTTGGGTGTTTCACCGTATGGATATTCTAAAGGAGGGAATCACCGGACCTTGTTTCATGTGCGGGCGGTGATTCCAGTCACGGCGTGCGACGTAGAGGTTTGACCGGGGAAGTGAGCTACCCCCGAGGGCTTTCGGGCCATGTGAGACTGTGCAAAGGGATGGAGAGGTACCCTACCGCCTTGCCCTAGCCCAAAATCTATAGTGGGTGCACGACGTCGGCAAGGGCCGACCTAGCGTGAACAGATCAATCCTTTGGTCTGAGTGCGGTGGCGCAGAGCTGTGCGTGCGTTCTTTTGAGTACGAGAAAGCCAGGTGTGGGTTTAGTACCCTGTGTTGCTCCCTAGTTTTGCTTTTCGAGGATGAAAAGCTTGAAGGAGGGAATGATGTAATAACCCGGTTTTTGCTTATAAATACTTTGGAATATTCTTGATAATATTCCAGAGTAGTTCCTTCAGACGGTGTTTGATTCCGAGCCCCAGAGTGGCTGGAATTAAATTTTCAGTGCGTTCACACTGGAAACGCCAAATAAATGGGATAACTCTTAATCAGAGTTCCAGATCAGAGATCCGAGTGTACGGATGGGTCCAGAATGGGGTTTTTACTGTAGGAATGACATAAAATTTGTCGGCGTGGGATGTTTGGACCCCTCGCCCGCTCCCGGAACGTTAAACAGATGAATAAATTAATTAATTTATTCATTTAATGGAGAAACTCTAGTATCTCTTAAACGGTGGCTCGGATTGGAAACCTGAGGGCACCGTTGAGTTTAAAGCGTGTCGTTTACCCTAGGAGGGGTATAAGTTTCGCGGGCACGGGGCGTTTGTGAAAAATGGCCCCAGGGGCGTTTTCGTAATTTGGCGGCCTCAGGCGCTATGTTTAATAACCTTTGAACGGGGTCTCGGAATAAAATTCTGAGACCTCCATTGCGCTCAGAGCGTGGTTCTTTGCCTAGTGGAGGCTTTACCTCGACCCCATCGAGAGTTTTGGGCGTGGGATAAATTGTGGATTAAATTAATTAAACTTTTAATTAATTTCTTTTATTTAATCCCTAACCCCACCCCTCTCCTTCCCCATTTCCTTCCTCCTAGAGGACGAGCTCAACCAAGGGGGATCCCCTCTCCTCTCCTCCCCTCTCCAAGACGAAGCTTCGGCGGATCACCGAGAAGCTTCGGGCTGCGCACTGCGAGGTAGGTTTCGTTGTTTTCATTTTTGTCTTCCCGCACTTACTTCAAGCTTGTTTAATCCTGTCAAATTTCTGTTGGATCTCCGATTAAAGACCCTAATCTTGTAGTATATTTTATTCCCTATTCGTCGCCTATTTCGGTTTGTAAATCCGAGTTCTGAGGACCCCGCAAACATCCGCCGAAGATTGCAGGTTTAAGGCTGTTTTCCGGCGTTTTTGAGGTTTTCGGCTGGTTTGGGTGCTCCGGCGGTCCGAGGCGTGGCAGCTTCTCCTTGGCAGGCGGCGACGGCTTCTCATCAGCAGGTGTGGCGGCTTCTCGGTGTGTGGCAGCTCGATCGGGGGAGCGGCCAGCGGAGGCCGCTGGCTTCAGGAGGACGGCGGAGGTCGAGGCGGCCAGGAGCACGGCCGAGCGGAGACGGCGCGGGCTGCCGGTGGAGCGGGACAGCGGCGGCGCTGTCTGCGGCGGAGTGCGCCGGCCAGCAGCGGAGGAGCCCGAGGCCAGGCCTCAGGCGTGCTGGGGAAGCTAGGACCCGCGCGGTGCGGGTCCTGTTGGTTGTCAACGGAGACCGGCGCTTGGCCGGTCTGCAGGGAGCAAGGACCCGCACTAGGCGGGTCCTGTTAGGCGACGGCACGGCACCGGCCAGCAGGCCGGTCCGTTTAAAAAAAAGAAAAAAATTTTATAATAATAATAATAATAATATTATTATTATTATTATTAGGAGAAATGGTTTATGATTTATAAATAATAGACCGGGCGTCGGATTTGGGCGTCATCTGCGGCGACGCGCTCATTAATTTGCGAAGAATATTTTGAGATGGTTTCGGGAATTGTTAATTCCCGAAACGTTGGGCCTCATAGGCGCGATGCGCCTTTAAGTGGTTTGTCGTTTTCTTGGGGAATTGGTTTTGGATGGTGTGGACGCGCCCGACGTCTATTTTAAGCGCCGTCAGTGGCGTTGGAACCCTGGCGTCGAGGCGGAGGTTTCCAGGGCAGTTTCAGGCATTGAGACTGGATTTGACGTGTGGGCCCCGCGACCCATCTTTCGAGCTGCGTATAGCGTTTCATGCCTTTTTCACTGGACGTTCGGTCGGGGCGTGAGAGTAGTCGATGTTCGGTGTTTTTCCGAGGGGATTGCAATGGCTCAATCTGCCCGCTTAAATACGGCGCGGTGGTGCGGGACCCACGAGGGTCGTTTCGGGAGTTGACGGTGATTTCCAGCTTTATCACCGGGCGACCGTTTTGGACAAATGAGTATTCCATCTTGTGTACTATTTCGAGAGGATCGCAACAGTGCGATCTATTCGTTGAGTTTCGGGACCGGGATGCGGGTCCCACATGGCGCCGCTTGTGTGTGGTGCGCCGAAATGCATCTTTTTCTCCAGATACACGTTCTACTCAATCGAGTAGTGCTTTCGACGTGTTTTTCCGAGAGCATTTCGATGGCGCAGTCCGACCGACCTTTTTCGGGGACGTGGTGTGGGTCCCACCCGACCCGGCTACGGTGAATAGTACACTTTTCACCGGGTGTCCGTTTTGGGCAATTGAGTACTCAATACCGTGTGTTTTCCCGAGGAGATCGCAGTGGCGTGATCCGTTGGTTCAGTTTCGGGATCTTGGGGTGGGCCCCACCCGGGTTTGGTCACGGTAAATAGTATCTTTTCCACCTGTTGACCGTTTCGTGCGAGTGAGTAGTCTAACTCGCGTGTTTTTCCACAAGGATTACAACGGTGTGATCCGTTTGGCTGTATGGAGCCTCTTGCACGATCTTGATAATTGTGGATGAATGAAAGGTGCTCCAGTGGTGGTTCGCCCTACTTTTCTTGTAGCGTACCTATGGCGAGTGATCGCGTGCACTCCCGTGTGAGTGATGTAAATGCTTGAGGTGACGTGGTTGGCCGTGCCTGGGCCTTTGAGATGGAGTTGTTATGTCATGCCTTCGTGTTGACGTTGGGTGCCTTGTGCACGATAGCCCTTGGGCTGGGGATGAGGTATGCTTCGGGAGTATACGAGAGCGCTTGGAGGTACGTGTGGTTGTTTGTACCTGAGGATGGTTGTGCGCTCAGTTGGGGTTGTGATGGGGTCACACGTTGTGTGGTCCCCACGTGCGTGCCGTGTTCTGCCTTACGTACTTTGACCTCTCGTGGCGTAGAGGGTCCCTCTGTGAGTTTGTTTGACCAGAAGGGTGGAGCTCTTCCACTGGCTCTGTGCTCGTTGGTTTGACCAGCAGGGTTGAGTGGTCTCCCCCTGGTTTCCTCCTCGATGGATTGGCCGGTAGTGTTGCTAGTGATACCTAATGCTGGGGCAGACACTGCACCTCTTTTGGGAGAGCTTTTCTGGAGTTGGGTGGTTGCGCGACACCCACTCCGAGTTCGGTCGGCTAGTGTTGTACTCTCCTCTAGAGATGGCAGAGCGGTTCTGAGTTTTACCCTCCAGCGTGGCTAGCCAGTGGGTTACTCATCGACTTCCTCGGGCTTACCCTCCAGCGAGACTGGGCAGTGGGTTTCTCTCTGACTATTAGGGTCTACCCTCCAGCAAAGACTGGCCAGTGGGTCACCTGATGCTATTAGGGTCTACCCCCTAATAGAGACTGGGCAGTGGGTCACCCAATGACCTCTTAGAGTCTACCCTCCAACAGGGCTAGGCAGTGGGTCACCCGTCGTCTAGATCTAGGTCTACCCTCCAGCACGGCTGGGAAGTGGGGCGCCTGTCGACTTATTCGAGGTCTACCCTCCAGCGGGGCTGGGTAGTGGGTCTCCTGACGATGTCTTATGGTTTACCCTCCTGCAGGTCTGGGCAGTGGGTCACCCGACATCTGGTTATGAATGACCCTCCAGCAGAGCTGGGTAGTGGGACACTGGTTGGCATTCCAGATTTAGTCCTTCCGACTAGGATATTCTGTGGCTTACCTCCGTGATTTCCGGAGCGGGTCCCTTGGTTATATGGGTCAGTGTTGTGACAGATTGACTTTGAGGAGACCTCTCAACTGTAGGGTAGTGACGAGGTGTGGTTTGACATTCCCAAGAACTCTCAAGTTTGAGGGGCACTTTCCCCACCGAGACGCGTTCTTGCGATGCGATCTAAAACCATGCGGGCGAGTCAGTGCCGCCCAAAGCGGATAGTATCAAGGTGGGGTGACTGAGCCCCTTGGCTTGCGGTTTAGGGAAGACGTGCGGGATGTTGGGCATGAGTGATGGGGTTACAATGGGACTATCGGCGACTCTTTTCTTGGACTGAGTTACGGGATGGAGATCCCCTTACGAGCTTGTTCAGGTTTCTTGTTGAGCATCAAGATATGTATATACCATGTTCCTGCACCCACTTCTTGGGTTTGGTTGCTCTCCTTCCAGGGGAGGTGAAGACGCGCGAGGTATGCCACGTGCTTTCTGTGTCTAGCTTCTCGTGGTTGGACGAGTCTACTCTCCTGCTATAGGTAGCGAAGACTCGACGGGAATTTCGTCTTCTCACCGTTTCCAGCTCCTTGTGTCTGGATGAGTCTATCTTATTTCTCTTGTTGGGTTGAGCTGTTACTCTTACTGCACTTTCATTTGTACTCCCTTACTTGTTCCTTGTTCGCTCTACTTCTCACCCTCCGACACCTCCTTTTGTTGCTCCCTCGAGCCTTCGGGGTATCCTACTGAGTATTTTTATACTCGCCCATGCTTGGGCTTTTCCCGCACTTGGTGTGCCCTTGCAGACGACGGACATGTGGAGCGTGACTTTAATGGAGCGTAGGAGCTTGGGAGCTTGGACCGTGTGCGGTGGTCGTGGCCGGGTCCCAGGTGGGAGACCCGTCAGCTGTCCTTTTTGTTTACCTGTTGCCGAGTTGTGGCACCTTTTCTGGTTGGGCGCGTGTTTTGCCCCTTTTTCCCTTTCAGCACTTTACTTGTAATGTTTAGAGGTCGATGCACTCTTGTGGTTTATATAAAGCGGTTTTCTTTACTTTTCTTTTTACTCTGCACTTTTTCATTGAGTGTGCTGCGTGTGGGTGTGCACAGGTACTTAGGCAAAGGCCTCCCCGAGTTGTTCTGCCTTCGGCGCTGGTCGCCAGCCCCTGGCCTATGGAGGCGGGCTTGGGGTAGTTGCGGCTTGAAACCGGGTAGGGTCGGGTCGTGACAATAGATATCACACCTTTAGAGAAAATTATTAATTTCATAAAAAATTATATAGTCCTGAATCATATAATTCATGTATCATTAGAAACATGGATCTGTAAACAACTAGTTCATAAGTTATATAAATTATTTCAAACTAATTTATTCAGGACTGGATCCCTTCTTTTTTATATCATACATTATACCATTAATCATAACTTTTGGGGAGGAAACATACGAATGGGTGTTATCATATGTATAATATGTTTAATCAAGGAAGATATAATTGGTCACAAAGTCAAAAAATGAGAATAAGGGCATGGAATCATGTTAATAATATTTCAAATAAATAACATGGAAATAATAGACCACAATCATGTGTAATGGTATAAATCTTTATAGTTCAATAGACATCAATAATAATGAAATCAACGAATATAAGCTCTAACTGAATTTTTTTTCACAAGACATAAAATTGGGGAGTGGATATAAGCATAAAAATTCTTTTTTTAATGACACCAAGAAATATAATTAGAACATTTGGGTCTTGGGATAACCATATATGTACCTTCTTTCGGCTATGTATAACCTCCCATGTACCATTATTTTTATGGGCTTAGAAAAATATCATGTGTACAATTTTATATTATATAATAATAAAATTAAATAATTTTATCAATTCTATATATATTTATATTTTCATCCATTACATATTGAAAATAATACCGATGTGTTCCAAAAAATCATTCATTATACCATAACGTTTGGAAAAGAAATATTTTATATTTATATTTCATCAATGCATAACCCTTTTTTTATGGAATAAGTATATTATTCATTTTTAATCCTAATAAAAAACCATCTAGATAATGGATAAAGATGGTATTGGAAGATAAAATACTTATATAATCAAAATCCTAATCTGAGGGTGTTACCATTATTGAATAGAAACAACATAATAATATTATTAAATCATAATACAAAAAAATATACTGTTAAATATAAATTAAAATTTCTAAAATCATAAAATTTCCCAAATCTTAAATAAAATATTTGATTTTAAAATTAACTATGAAATTTTTTTATGAAGCATCAAAAAATTTAGTGCCTGTGAATGAATACAATTCTCTTCAGTATAATAAATATTTTATTCATGTGTTTTGTAAAATGTAAAAATTAGCATTTATTTAAAATGACATGAAGGTTCCATTGGAACAATTTAGAAAAAAGATAAATTATAGGTAAAAAAATCAAAAAAAAATACTTGAGTTTTATTAAAAACAATCATGAAATAGTTTTTAGAAAATGCGTATATGTAATAAAAAGGATTTTCTATTACAGAGAGATATAAATTAATTCTTCCAAAAAAACATTATTTTTGAATTTTTAGGGAAAAGAGGAAAATGAATGGGAAACATTCAAATTTGGGAAATAAATTGAATAGAATATAATTTATATGTTTATTTAAATTTAGATCAAAATATTTTATCATTAGAACCATAGACACAGACAATCATGGTAAATAATGAGATTGTATCAAAGAATGCATACCACATTGGTAACATTGAAATCATACACCCCAGAAAATAAATAACCATAGATGAATATGTGAATACATATATCATTCATAATAATTTTATAATGAAATATTAACTATAAGAATATATAACACATAATTGAAACTGGATTTTAATTTGAAATGGGTCTCATAGATGTAATAGTGATATAAAAATCGATTACCTCAAGTCATGGCTTCCATCGGACATGATTGAAACTAATATATAAAAAATTATTTATTATAATAATATTCCACAAACATAATCATATATATCATTCAATATTTACTTTACTAATTACCATTCACCATCTATTTATTAGTTAATATTTATTTAAATCACTGTTATGGATGACAACTACTTCATCGTTCATGCATGTTTTGGTTCTGTAGTTTAATTCCAATAAATTGATTATAGTTCAATTTTACCATGAATGATAATAATGATATTAATTTCATATATATCCATTATAAATTTAGAAAGAGTCATTCATAAAATTATATACTGAAAAACAAGTTTCACTATTCATGGAGATGATATGCCATTCAATTTGAAGACTATTGTTTCACTTTTCTAATAGTTGGAATTAAAAATAGGTATAAAATAGTTCTACTTAATTAATATTTATATTATATATATTATATATTTTAATTAAATATATCATTATTTCCTCCCATTAAAAAATAAAACAGAAAGATATTACATCAATAAATGGAGGTGGAACTCCACAAATATGCATGAGTGATCTTTTCATTTTTTGATTGACTATAATGTAATAATATATTACCTAACCAAGACCACTGAGGCAATCCATGATGATTATAACATTAGTGTAAAAACCCCTATACCACGTTTAATATAACAGGGGAGACTAATAAGCCCTGATTAGGCATAAACTACATAATTTAAGAATTACCCAAAGTACCTTCACGAACATGCACCCAACTCCAAGACCATACAATGCAGAAATGTAAAATAGAACAATTCACAAAAGTACCTAATAAACTATATACAATTACTTGATAATAAAAAATTTCTTATAGAAAGAAAGGTTTCAAAATTCAATATCACTAAATAATAGAAATAGTATCCATACTATTCAGAAGGAGGGGACTAATATCAAATAAAACATCAAAAGGAACCTCGGTATGTCTATCACGAAACTATGACCCGCATACACCCGGTCTTCCAAGGACACTATCAAATGGCCTTTTTTTGTACAAAATACATGAAATATATGGGTATATCAAATGACTTTGTGTTTTTAAGAGATAATAGGTATACATACTAATATAAACAATAGAAAATCATCAAAATTAGAAAACTCATTAATACACATGTATGTCATAAAAGATATAAGAAATAATGATTATCAATATAAATCCTATATAAAATTATGATGGAATAAAATTCTCAGTTATCTCAACCATAACATCTAGATACAAGATTCATCTTGATGATTCAATATGATACACATATGTTGGGTACTGAATAATTTACAATGAATGGGAAAATGATTATATTAATTTGGTAAATGGAAAAGTCATCCAAATGAATAGGAAAACGAATATAAATGTTCCAAGGATAAAAATACAGGATATAGGCTCTCTTATGCATATATAATATCTCATTATGGATTGGAACTCCCCGCAGAGTCCCGCTACTCCTTAATGGAACCCAAAAATGAAAAAAATTATGGGCATGGATGGGGTTTCTTATACCCTAGAAATGATAAAGAAATGTGTAGGTTTGGAAAACATTTTTGTTGATCGTGAATGTGGTCAAAACACCAGAAAACCAACTATTCTGATAGTCTCTAACCTTGTTCCTCTAATAAAATCCCATAGGGGGTCAAATAAGTGATAGATCCAAATTACATAGAATGTGTGTGAGAAATATCTATTAAAATGTATACTTTTTTAATAATTCAAAGAAAAACCACTTGACCATCTGCATACCTGAATCCCATCATGGATAAAATCATATGATCCATACACATGTGGTCCTTCATGTACTCAATCCAATAAATCATTTTTTGGTTGCCCTTTCTAGATTATATCCCATGAACCAAACACTTATAGCCCTTCATGGATTCCATCCCACAAACCATAAGTGGGTGGCCCTTCATAGACACCATCCCACAAATCGTATAAAAGTGGCACTTTTGTAGATCCCTATCATGAGAACCATATATGGATGTCCCATTACAGATCCCCTAGTCCATTATTTTGTGAACCATGATTTGATTCCCTATAACATAGAGATGAAATCACTTACCCCTATAAAAAATGGAGAGTCACACTAAAAAAATTTCAAACTAGGTTGTGGAAATTTTCAATTATAACCTATAATGAAGAAAAGTACACCCCATATAATTCAATGAGACACTATACTCCTCTACTCTTTGATAAATTCCATAATTCAACCTAATCATCTTGCTTCCTATCCTATGTTGTTTTTCAAGATTCCAGTTGTATATTCCACAAGTAACATGAGTTAACCATTCCTCAAGAAAATTATATGAAACCCATAACATAACTCCAATTCTTGTTGGACTAGGAAGGTCCACCATTGAGTAAGTAACAAAGTATCAATTTCATGGAATATTACATATAATTCTCCACACAACATGATGTTAATTTGTTTTTTCATCGTCCCTAATACAAGATGCTCAACCATGTATCCATCATCTACGCAACATGACATCAAACTATGATAATTTAATTCTCACTACATGACATTAAAATATATAGTAAAATATATGACAAACATAGGAAACCAATTTTAAAAAATAGATTCTTTATACACAATTCTTAATTTGCATCTTGTAATAATCATTTTATTACCATTAGAATGTCCCATGGAATCTCTCATAGAGAAGGACCCAAGTCATTATTACAGGAGGATGGACATTTTATCCACTTCTCTTACCTGGGTCATACATGGATAGAAAATTAGATGTGAAAATCCCAGTTACTAAAACCATGTATGATATGTGTATATTAGACGCCATATTTTTCTCCCTTCTCGATCCATCAACGTTCCACAAGCAGAAAAATTGAATCATGTGATCTTCAAAACTACTACTTTCTATTATTTCTCAAACCTATCATGACTCACATGAGATTATATGATTAGTGTTGATCATTAAATTTGCACCATCCTAAGTCTATGGTCATTCTCTATTGATTTAATCCACAACACCCATTCAATTGTGGATCCTCCATAGGTTTAATCACTAGATATATCTGAAATATGTGAGATTTGATTCCAAACTAGAGGTGTATATGTAAGAACCCTCCCAATGGCCCAAACTCAACACCCAAATCCACCATAATGTTCTTAGGGCCACATTCCCAATAGTGTCACATCCAACATAGAGGACCACCATACTTCTGGCTCCATTTCATCACCATATTAATTGTTTCATATCCCATTTTATATCAAGAACCAATCCTTGTGACCACATCTCTTCTAGGTCCATCGGGACACCTCACTGTAAGTATCACACCAACTTATTCCTAGAACCTTTCGATTAGATTTGTTTTTGGATAAAATTATTATATATGGGTGGTTCTTAAACAAATTATAATAAAAAGTTATGTGTCATTTTATGTGTCATGAATCTATATGGGTTCAAATTACATTAACAATGATATATAGGAATCTCGTCTTATCGGTCTGATCCTTACATTAAAACAACTATGGTCTCCTTGGATGAATGTAAATTCCAGAAACCTCACTACGTAGCATAAAACTAGCATCTTCATAATGAACATACAAATAATCTATAATCAATTCATAAAAGGATTCCATGGATGGAGAACCTCATACACATATATATATGTCTACATCAATAATGAAACTTTGATACATCTAGATGATTCTGGACACACGAATGCTTATAAATGAACATTGTATTAGGGTGATCCACATAATACTCTATAATGAGAAATGTATTTGGGAACATATATTAATTACCTAAGAGGGTCCATGAATAAAAAATTATTACCCTCAAAATGGATTGATGATCTTGACATATCATTCTTTCAACAAATGTGAGTTATTAATTATCATTTTCTAAGTTACTTAATAAGGGCCTACCTTTGGAATGTAGGTACCTGATTCATCACACATTTTTGAAACATTAGATGTTTCTGGTTCCATGATTAAACCCCATTATAACAAGATCATTCAATAATGTGGGAGATATTTAAATAGTGAACATTAGATGAATGATTTTGAAATATTCAAACCCCCCACAATTAATAATACCATATTGGACACCGGGATTCATTCGTCGTAGTTTCAATTGGAAGGGTAAACACCGTGGTTCACTAATTTGAAACAATGCCTCGGAGGGCTCAGTCAATGATCCATGATTTTGTGGATGAAACACATACTAGAGGTTTTCCTCAGTTGTCCTTGCCATGATATACTATCCAGATCTCCAAAGGTCATGACATCAAGATTGAGGATCACACCAAGGACTATAGGGGGCACCACCAACTATACAGGATAAAAAATATATATACAGTATCAATTTACTATTCATGGATGCCATAAATATTTCAGAAACCCCACCTAGAAATGATATGATAGAGGGTCCCACTTCATGCATCATGAGTGGATTCCACAAACTCTATCTAAAATAAAACCCAAATAGGGGATCCAAATTCTATTCTAAGCCGATAACTCCCCACTATAAAATAGTAAGTATTTACAATGGGATCATATTGAAATTAAATAAGTCTTTATTGAACAAACATAGGGAATTACTGTACCCTATAAAAATTACTTGACTTGTACTAGGGGTACATGATGTGTATCAACTATCCAAGGGTCTACCCATGTATCTTCATCCCACACAACATGTAAACATCCACATAAATGGAAAGTAATTTAGTGGTACAAATATTATCAAGGCCAGTCCAGTACTCATCATGCCTCAATTCCATTATCATGTACATCCAGTTTTGGTTATCTACATAGTGCACCAACAATGTAATATAGTTAAGCTTGTCTACTAGGCCATGAATGAGTAGATGGTTGTTCCTATAAACTATTACCATGCCATTGATATTGTTCTTGTTAATTCACTTCTATCTTATAGGATAAAGCATGATGAAAAAAAGCATGTTCCAAATGTCTGTGGTGGGATCCAAATCTAATGTGATTATTTATTTCATGGGAAAACCCTAGCATCAATACTAAGGATCCAATAGGGGGCATGTTATTTGGGTACTTGTCTTATAACACAATATTTTATAAAATTACACATTTATACATTTTGGTGCAGGATTACAACCCCATCATTGAAAATCACACTCAGATATTTTGGATTTTTCTTACCTGTCATTCCTCAACCGCTCATCGTATTTATTTTCATTGATTCCATCTATAAGTGACCACTACCCCAAAATTCCTTCTAAAAATAACAAATCATGAAGAAAATGTACATCTAACTAATCCAATCCACCTATGATCATCCATGTTCCTTATCACACCTCAATGACACCCAACATCTTCAAATGGACAACCAGTATCAATATGATACACTAATGAATAGTTACATGATGATCGTTAATCGAATATCCACCAAACATCTATTCAAGGGAATAATAGTGATGAATTAGGTGAAAAAATAATATAAAAATTCAAAATAAACTAAATTGGAAAGAACCTCATTCGTGATTGAGCGAGCCTAGATTAATTAGTGTTAGAATAATTAATGATGCGTTACAAAAATTGACAAAATGATTCATATAAATCATATAAAGAAATAAAATCAAACCCAAAAGGATGATAAACCAATGAATTAAACTATTATATGAATAGATTCACATTCATCAAGGGAATTATTTTTGAAACACACCTAATTAAAAAACAACCTTCTTTGGGTTTTGATCGATCTCGGATGAATGTTTATCTAGATCATCATCATTGGTAATATCCTTTAATATTCTAATCATTGGAAATATACAATCGAATATTATTCACTAAGGTCTCCTCCATTGTCTCATCTCAATCTATTTGGTTATATTTCAAACCCTGGAGATTTATAACACTGAAATATTTATAGGGGAGTGAGTTAGGTCATTGAAATGGAAATAATAAAATAATAAAATTTTATTATTTATTTTATTACTCATGACCGTGATAGAACATTACCAAAACACCTGATGATGACTATGATTGTTTCATGTAAGGGGTAAATCCAGTGTTACCAACTAAACAATGATATTAGATTTCCCATATGATTCCCTTTTCTGGAGTTATGCCACAATTCTAGTATAATTTTGTGCACATAATAATAATATCATTAATAATATAATAATAATATCCGGCCTACTCATCCTCATAATCTCAGTCCCACTCATTTCATTGATATGAAAATATTATTATATACATTTTGATTCTGTACATTTAAAAAAACAAAGGCATTCCATTATCCATACTCATGGTATTTTCATCTCAAAAATTATAATAATATACCCATAGGTATTTGGGTATAATGTTTTCATCATTTCCACACACTCCCTAGTGATATCCTTAATATTCTTATGCATCCAACATATTGTAACTAAAGAAATCAAACGATCATAGTGGATCTTCTCTTATTGATCCTTGATATATAATGGGTACTCTACAAAGGTAGATACATTAATGATGTGAATAATTCCCTAGTTGATAGAATGAGATAGGTCATGAACATACCACATCAACTACCACAAAAATAATACACCATGTACCCAATCAAATGAGTAATTTAAGGCCATGCTGGACACCACCTCACAGACCCTACATAGAATCTACAAATGGAATATAAATCTCAAAGACAGGTTACATCCCCAAAAAATATCCACAATCCTTGTGGACGTGAGACCCTCATAAATTCATGGAATCAATTCATGAGAAATAATGGATTGAATCATACATTCATATTAGACTTCTTCCGGATATTTTCAGTCCTCATCCATTATAGAATTATATGTACCTTCTCTATTATTGATCACTCCAACTATAGTCCCAAGTGTAGTGACTCAATTGGATAATTCCTAAATAGTCGTTTCCATAAGGGTTTCCTAAAAAAATTCTTTAATTATTCCCTATCGATGGAGGAAATACAGTTATTGTCATGTGTATACTCAATTGATAGTAGTTGATCCTATATATTATGGTCAATGTACCACACATAGGCAAGGAACATGTACTCTAGAACATGAATAGTTTACATAGTCTTGAAATAAGTATAGCGGTGAAATATTTTTCCCTAGTGTATTTGAGTCCAAATAGACACCAACAATCCTTTTCATACACACTATATGATGTAAGAATCATAGTCTAAATTGAAAAACAATTGAACACCATGGAGGCTA
This sequence comes from Viscum album, assembly GCA_963277665.1. Taxonomy (NCBI): domain Eukaryota; kingdom Viridiplantae; phylum Streptophyta; class Magnoliopsida; order Santalales; family Viscaceae; genus Viscum; species Viscum album. The sequence goes on from OY728128.1 coordinate 1,260,142,626, forward strand.
ACTATTTCTTGTATGTAAATGAATTATATGTTATATACTGAACACTTAACAAGTTTGGTTAGGAACTCAGCTGATTTAGTGAGTTGGTCTACGTTCACATAGACGGAATTGTGTCTTATGAACATATTTTGAAGCTCCATCATTATGTATATAGATATATCGTTCTACATACACTATAGAAACATAAAGGGTTGAGCTAAACCCAATAGAACATGTTGGTTATCATTAACCTATTGACGAGTAAGGCATCAAGAAAAACATTTCTACACACATATTCATTTGTGGAAATGTGAATTGACAATGTAAAGCCCAATATAAATTTTCCACACCTATATATACCATCAATGAGGTCGTATGAAAGTCAATAAAGAACTCATAAAATAAAAACAATAGAAACATAATCATCCCTATGAAAATGAAAACCTTCTACCATCCATAAAATAATAAATTTCGACCACTTCTACAAGATATCTAAATAATTAAGGCCTTATAGAATGTATATTAATGCTAAGCCACCATAAAAAATTGTAGGAGTGGTTGGGTAAAAACCATCAATTGTAGAAAATCCACACCATACTCTTCCACAAATGAAAAATTCAATGAGGATTATGTTGGAAAAAAATCCCTCAAGGCAACATTGAAGTATTTTTTAGTTGATTGTGTTTATTGAAAAAGTGGGAATCTGTGTTGTGATGGGTGACAAAGAAAACTATGAAATACAAATTTGGTGAAAAATGGGATTTCATGGTGGCATGTTGAGTTCAAGGGCTATGATTAACGATCCATGTTTGACTCAAAAATGTTGACAAAGGAATGGATGATCTGGAGGTAGTACAAAAAGAGCATATATAGGGTGACACCATTTTCTAGTGTTTTCCAAATTGTTGGCCCTAAAAATCGACAAATGGAGAAAAGTGGTTTTGGAAAAGGGATTTGCGCTCCGTGTCATGATTGAGAGGAAAATTATTCTCCCTATGTTTTTCGATATAAAATCATCATAATATGGAAAATGTATAAGGGTCGCACAAGTTTTGGAGTTGGTCGCGCAAGTGATTTGTGTGGTAGGAGACTTGCGCAGCGAGACTTGCGCACTGAAGGGAGAGTTGCACAATATTGTGTAGGGTGTCCAAATACCTTCAAATATAAGTCGACCCTCTCCTCATTCGGGAAAGAGTTCAACACTAAGAAAAATTAGAGCTCCTGTCGTGCAGGTGTGGTGGTCGTGCAAGGGGTGTGTGGTTGAGCAAGTATAACTTGCGCACCAGGTGATAGTTGCACGCCTAAGGTAAATTGGGAGGGAAAGGAAGTGAGTCACACATGTATTGAGTTGTATAAGAATGTGTCATGCATGTGGATGAGTTAAACTTGTGCACAAGATTTGATGAAGCGTGAAAGTTGTTGGTTGTGTGCCAAAATTGGATTGTGCATAATGGGGTGTGTGTCACACAAGTTTGGAGTAGCATATTCTTGTATCACGCAAGTGGTTGAGATATACTTGCAGTCCAGTTATAACTTGTGTGCTGAGACTTGCATTTTGACTTAGAGAAGGGCACCATGTAAGGTTGATTCACGGCAGAGAATCATGGCTGCGTGAAAGGTGGAAGATTTCTAGATACGTTTGGTGAAAAGTGATATTCATCTACGGGTGAAGGTTGGACTTCAATAGAGCATCTAAATACAATAGAGGATGCATTCATTAGTGATAATGAGGAGACCTACAAGTCTATAAACTGTGTTTGGATCCTTTCTAGAGCAGTGAGCAAAGGAAGTGGAAGAAGGTGGTCCTCTCCACCAGTAGTGATCCAGAGAGAGGGAAATATGGAGTGACCCTTGGGAAAGAAGTGAGTTATCCCTAAACATTGTAAAAGCAGTGAGCCTTGGAATAGATGTTATCTATCTCATACATTGTAAAAAGCAGTGTGCTTTAGTAGATTTGGTATAGTGGCATATTGCCGGTGTGCTCTCCTTGGACGTACCCCAATGAGGGTGAACCAAGTAAAAATCTATGTGTCTGCCTGCATACTTCCCTGCATTGAATTTTAATCATCAATATCAGATAAAGAAGAAAATAATTGGTCATGATAAACACACAAGTGAAAACAATGTAACCCTTATAATAAAGAGGTCAAGATCCAATGGGGCAGGAAGAATTTTGAAAAAGAATATCCATACCCTGATTCACCCCCCCCTTTTAGGGTATATAGGCCCCTATTGGTCCAAAACATTTGTATTAGAGGAGGTTTCTTTTATCATGTTTGTTTTCTCCAATTTGGTGTAGTCGATGTATGTGGTTAAAGAATCAGTTTTCTCTTATCTCGGTGTTGCATGGAAAAGGAAAAATCATCAAAGAAGAATTAGAAGTTAGGTTATATCCCTCCGTGTGGGAGTGTTTATGGAAAAAGTGTGATTCAACTTAAAAGAATCAAATAGATTACTAAAGGAAGGCCTGGATGAATCTGATAAGGAAAATATCGATTCACTCAGTCATGATGTAGGAATGAGTGAAGTACATGAACTTAAAATGGATATTGAAACAACTGATGATGAAAATGTTTTAAGAAGGAGGCCATTAGTAGATGTTGTCCACATGAAAAAGAAATTGGATCTGAAATTGGATGAAGAAGTTAAATCAAAAGATATCCATATCCAAGTATTAGAAATGTAGGTCAACAAGCTAAGAGGTTTATATCAAAGGCTTATTGATGTGGCTACTGACCTAAGGGAGGTGAATGATTCTCAAGGTGAAGAACCACAAAAGATGGCTAAAATGAATGGAAAACAAAAGGTTGATGATTATGAAGAGAATCCAATGACAGATGAAGTTCAGAATCTGAAACCTAGAAATCATGATCTGTTCACATAGTTTTTTAAAGATGTTTAGAGGAATCCAAGGCTCCAACAAGAAAATGAAACTATCTCTGAATTGTTTTCTCAATAAAACATGAAACTAAAGGAGCGAAGTGGTATAGTAGAAAGGCTCAGACAAGAACTTGCAGATGAGATGAGTCATGGAAAAAATATCAGAATGGAATTCAATTCCCACCATGAACCAAGTGATATGAAGATTCAGAATTTGGAAGAAGATCTAGAATATGTAAAGAAGAAAGTGGAGAAATTCAATGCTAGAGGAAGGCCTAAAATTAAGTATGCCTTGCACATACTATTTTATTATCCCTCAGCAGGTGATGATAAAATGAAAAGAAAATTTGTTATTTCTGAAAAGAGGAAAGAACAAATTTTATCAGCTCAAAGACCATACAGTTTGGGAAAAACTGGTATTGGATTTGATAAATCACCTCCCATGCATAATAGAAAAAAAGCTGTGAAGAGTTCCTGATGTAGGGAAAATCCTGTAGGTGCTGGAGATTTTCCTAACAGGAAAATTACAAGAAGTAGTGACGACATGTGCTGTTTCTGTGGGATTCATAGCCACACATCAAGCTTCCATTCAGAGGCTCTAGAATACATTTTAGGTTGTGAAAATATAAACATTGATAAATCTATGAATATGAAAATGGGTATAGAGAAGTCATAAAGAAGATTCTCTCAGAGGAAAGAATTTGTCATATGCTATTACTGTGGAAGAATGGGACACACCATGAGTATGTGTCAAGAAGCTCAAGAGCTCAATGTCAGAGGAAGAACTCAATATGCATCAACATATCAATGGAGAAATGATGAAATTATGTATGACTTTAATGGAAAATGTTTTATATGTTATGATTATGGGCATTTGGAAAGACATTGCTGCAAGAAGAAAGTATCAACGGGAAAGGAACTTGAAAGGAGATTCACAACTCTAGTGGTGTATAATGAGAAATCCTACACTGGAAAACAAAGTGGAAAATTGGAATATAGGATTATAGCCTTAAGGGAATCACATAATGCTGAATGAAATTTGTATCAGTCACTCTCACAACCACCCTATAAGAAAGAACATAAATAAATCTGGAAGAAAAAGGGAGGAAATTCTCAAGTTTTTAGTAAGAAGAATGCAGGTTTAGTGGGGGACTCCCCAATGGTGAAAAATAGTGTTGTGACTCAGATATCTAATAAAAGAAATACTATCAAATTATGTATTGAGAAATTCGCTGTCATGTTCCATAGTGAGAAGTGGAATAAATATAAATATCCTTGAACTGGTGGATAATGAAAGAGAATATGACAAGTAGAGAGATTCCTACCCAGAGAAGGAATCAAGGGAAATGGAATTTTGGTGGAAAATCAAAGAAGGAAATGTGTACTAGTGGGTTTAAACCCCAAATTGTGAAAAATGCCAAGCCTGTAGAATCTACATATCAGAAAAAGGCTCAGAATGTGGGTAATGAATTCCTAGTCATATGGCCATAATAGTTTATGTTTGATAGGTTTCTAGAATAAGCAAGGAAAGAGTGTGATGATCTACATGAAATAATCAAAGTTTTGTCCTATCAAGATAAACTACAATCCTCTTATTCAGGATTCCAGAAGTACCCCTCTCCATATGAATATAAATGTCGTAGACTGATGATTCATGTGTTTCAGGTTTTTGGGAGATACAATCCAAGAGGAAGTGGCATCTAACGATGCAAAGTGGAGAAGTGATATGCTTTAGAGTTTCAATTGACTCAAAACAGGTATCAATATTGAAGAAGAAAGGGGGAAACAAAGCACAATTGGAAGTGATTGTGTTATTAACATTATCTCTTATTTCCTACACTGAGTTCCAACTCAGTAGGCTTAGAGATGTGGTTAATGTCTTAATGCTGAGTGGAAGATGAGAATAAATGATGGAGCAGAAGAAGAATGTTTGGGGGCCTAACACTAGGAAGTGTTTCTTAACATAGGAGGAGAATTCAATAACAAAATCAGATGCAAGATCCATCAAAGAAATTATTCTATTACACAAATCATTTGTTGTCTATCTAGGGAAGAAATATTGTGGGATAAGCAGCAATAATCATGCATCTCATGCTCATTTATTTTGATCTAAAAATGTTGTATCAGCTGAATGTTTTCCAGATACCAAGAAGCTGCAAGACGTAGATGAAAGAAATGATTCCAATGAACAATGAAACAGTGAGAAATTACCTGATAAATGTGATGAGTAGGAAAGAAAAAAGGGGGAAATAAGTGACTAATGACGATTCCGAAAAGAATTAGACATGGGAGATTGTTTCGAGACCATCAGATAATAATTTCATCAGGACTAAATGGGTCTATCACAACAAGATGAATGAAGATGGCACAATAATCTGAAACAAAGACCGACTAGTGTGAAAGGGATACTCCCAGATAAAGGGAATTGATTTTTGTGAGACATTTTCACTGGTTGCAAGGCTGAAGAAAATCAGATTATTTTTATCCACAGTAGTTCAAAGAAATTTCAAAGTGTTCCAGATGGATGTCAAATCTACATTTCTGAGTGGAATTTTAGAAGAAGAGGTGTACATTGATCAGCCAGATGGTTTTTTCATTCGTTGAGAGTAGAATAAATTTTTTCGGCTGAAGAAGGCGTTGTATGAGCTAAAACAAGCACCAAGAGCATGGTACTCAAGGCTTGACCAGTATTTGTAGAAGCTTGGTTTTCAGTGTGGGGGATTTTATTACAATATCTATTTTAGCAACAATAGTAATCAAAGGATGATGGTGTCGGATTATGTCGATGACATAATATTTGGCAGATCAGATGAAGATCAGTGCAGATAGTTTTTTGAATTCATAAAAATTGAGTTTAAAATGTCAATGGTTGGGGAGCTAACATGTTTCCTTGGTATATAGATAACACATGGAAAGAATGGAACTTTTATTTCTCAATACAAATATTCCAAGGAGGTTCTGAGAAGGTTTGGAATGGTGAATTCCAAGGAAATGGAGAATCTGATTGGTGCCCGGATGAAACAACCTAATGATGAAGATGGAAAGGTAGTTAATATCACAGAATATAGGAAAATCATTGGAAGTCTATTATACCTAACCGTAACAAGGCTTGGTTTTGTTTTCACCATAGGACATGCCATGAGATATCAGAGTAATCCCATGGAAAGACACATGTTTATAGTGAAAATAATACTTCAGTATATCTAGGACACGGTGGACTTCAGCTTCACATATACTGAAAAATATCAGACAGAGTTATTGGGATATACTGATGCAGACTAGGCCGGTTCAGCAGATGATAGGAAGTCAATGTTAGAAGGTGCATTCTGTCTTGGTGGATTGTGTATTTCTTGGCTATGTAGGAAGAATGATTTCATTTCATTGAGCACTATGGTGGCTGAGTATATTGCGGCCACTCAAGCATGCACACAATTATTGTGGATGAAGCAGCAGCTTGAAGATATCAGAGTGGAAGTGAAGTCTTCAATCCGAATACGGTGTGATAACTGAAGTGGTATCAATCTTAGAAAAAATCACGTTCATCACTCAAGGACAAAGCACATTGAGATAAAATATCATTTCATCAAGGAGAAGTTGGAACAAGGGCTTGTGATGTTGGAGTATGTCCCTATAGAGCTACATGTTACAGATATTCTGACAAAGGTCTTACCCAAGGAAGCGTTTGAAAGGCATCGAATGGCTCTGGGACTTTAGTCGACTCCCCGCACTTGAAAGGATGTGGATGTGAGAACCACCCCCTCTCCCCGAGGTATGACATGTTTTTTCCTAATGTGCTGATATGATTTCTCTACTCTGTTATAGACTGCAAAGGAGTGACCTTTGGGTTCGTTGACAAAGGGGGAGAAAATAGTGATTGTTCAAGGGGGAGACAGTGTGGTACTTGACATATCATGAATGATATGAGGAGAAGTCGATAGGTGGAGAAGCGAGATAGGGGCATAAATTAGAATGGGGGAGAGTATTAAATTTGATGACGCTAGAAGTGATCGATCAAAGAATAGATATCAAGATAGTTGATGATCATGATAAAAGCAAAAGAGTGGTGTTGGAATGTGGTAAGAATATTTCCAAAAATTGGTATCAGTTTGGTAAAAAATTGGTATCAGTTTTGTGTCAATAGTGGTTTTTAGAGATGAAGTGATTCATTAATGAACTTTTCATTTACTGTTGTTTCTTACACCGAGCGCTGCTCAAGTGGGCTTAGAGTACATGTTGAGTAAATCCTTGATCACTAACTGAATCGCGATAGGTGAATGGTGGAAGAAGATTTAATGACATATCTTTTTATGGAAGAGTTCTCAACAAACCCAAAGGGGGATATTTTTTGGAAAAATCCCTCAAAGAAACAATGAAGTATTTTTGAGGTGATTGTGTTTGTTGACAAAGTGGATATCTGTGTTGTGATTGTTGAAAAAGAAAACCATGAAATACAAATTTTTTGACATAGGGGATTTCATGGTGGCATGTTGAGTTCAAGGGTTATGATTAACGATCCATGTTTTACTCATGAACGTCGAAAATGGAATGGATGATCTGGAGGCGGTACAAAAAGAGAAGATACAAGGTGATGCCGTTTTGCAGTATTTGCCAAATTTTTGGCCCTATAAATCGACAAATGGAGAAAAGTGGTTTTGGAAAAGGGACTTGCACATTGTGTTTCTGAATGAGAGAATACTTGTGCACCATATGATTTTCAAGATCAAAGCATCAAAATATGGAAAATGTATAATGGTCAAACATGTTTTGGAGTTGGTCGTAAAAGTGATTTGCGCGGCAGGAGACATGCATGCCGAAGAGTTACTTGAGTGCCATCGTGAAGGGTGTCCAAATGCCTATAAATACCAGTCGACCCCTCCTCATTTGGGGAAGAGTTAAACACTTAGAAAAATCAGAGCCCCTATCGTGCAGGTGTGGTGGTCGCGCAAGGGGTGTGTGGTCGCGTAAGTATAAGTTGCACGCCAGTTGATAGTTACGCACCTAAGGTTGATTGGACGAGAAAGGATGTGAGTCGCGCATGTTTTGAGTGTAGAAGAAGGTGTCATGCATGTGGTTGAGGTGGACCTGCACACCAGATTTGAAGAAGCTCTAAAGTTGTTGGGTGCGCACCAAAATTGGTTTGGGAGTAACGGGGTGTGCATCATGCAAGTTTGGTGTAGCATGAGCTTGTGTTGCGTAAGTGGTTGAGGTGGAATTGTGAACCAGTTATAACTTGCACACCGAGACTTGCGTGTTGGCTTAGAGAAGGGCGCCAAGTAGGGTTGTTTCAAGGAAGAGATTTAGGGCTACACGAAAGCTTCAAGTTTGTTGGATACCTTCGATGCAAAGTGAGATTCATCTATAGGCGAAGGTTGGTCTTCAACAGAGCATCTACATAAAACAGAGGATGCATTCATTAGTTATAATGAAGAGACCTACAGGTCTATAAACTGTGTGTGGATCCTTTCCAGATCCGTGAGTAATGGAAGAGGAAGAAGTTGATCCTCTCCACTGGTAGTGAGCCCGAGAGACAGAAATAGGGAGTGACCCTATGGAAAGCAGTGAGATAACCCCAAAAATTGTAATGGTAGTTACCCTGGGAATAGAAGTGATCTATCCCAATCCTTGTAAATAGCAATGTGCTTTAGTGGATTTGGTACAGCGTCACATTGTCGGTGTATTCTCCATGGACATATCCTAGTGAGGGTGAACCAAGTAAAAATCTATATGTCTACCTACTTACTTCCCTTAATTTCATTTAAAGCATCAAAATCAAATAAAGAAGAAAAGAAGTGGTCAGAATAAACAGACAAGTGCAAACAATGTGACCCTTGTAATAAATAGGTCAAGATTCAGTGGGCAGGATGAATTTTGAAAAAGAATATCCATACCCTGATTCACCCCCCTCTCATAGTATATAGGCCCATATTGGTCCTAACAGATTTCTTCTCAAAATCCGCAATCAATATCCACATAAAATATCTCCAACTAAGATAATCAGCACTACATTCCTCTTCTCAAGAGTATATACTATATCAAATTCATAATCTTGGGGTAACTCAATCTATATCATTTATCCCATATTATGATCCTTAAAAATGTATATATATTTGAGAATCATATGGTCATAATGGATGATCAAATAGTCACTGATGAGGTAGTGTCACCACATATTTAAAGAGGATTCTACAACTACAAACTCTTGATAATTGGTATCACAATTATTCTTGTGAGGTATTAACTGCTCAGAACCAATGTTAATCGGTACCCACCATTATATTTGAATAAAACAATGTTTTATTCCTTAGGAACCACATTACCCTACATAATCAACCCCAACATATATGAGTCTAATGTTGTGGTAACTCTCTAGTGTCTCGTGCAACAGTTGTACATTATATGGGAATCAATATTTCTATATAAAAATCAAACCCATGATGGTTAATGTAGTCAATAAAACAGATATTGTAGAAATAGTAGGCTCTAATATTATATCATATCCTCCCAACCAAATGAAACTCATCAACACCATCACAATCTTGAGTTTCTTCTACTAAAACAATACCTAAACCTACATTCAGTCTTCTTATACACCCACTACTGAGATTTAATGACATTGAAAGTGGAACAATTTTATTTATAACTGAAACATTGAAGTATTCCTGTAATGATGGGACTATTGGAGTGTGACCATTGAAATCCTCAAGTGTCTCACATGATCCTGTTGGATGACGAGTACCCTTTTATATCATCAATGAAGACCAGCATAAACCTATCTAATAAAGGCAGAAATATCAAGTTCATGAATACCATAAATGGGTTTGGGGAGTTTAAGAAACTGAAAGGCATTACCTGTACTCATAATGACCATAGTGAAATTATAACGACTTTTTTTGGGATATACTATTCACATACACGAATCTACGATAGGATGGTCTCTTTTTAATCATTAATAAAAATAATTTCCCTCAAAACTAATCAATGAGGTAACTAATCCTCGATTGTGGGTAATTATGCATCATGTTCACCTACTTAAAAAATTGTAATCCACACCAATATCCATTATTCCTACAACCTTCTTCAATAAAAATGCTACGGATACCTAGGGTGTCACACTATCAAAAAATGAACTTCCTCAAATTATCCTTCACATACACCTTCATATATCAAAGCTTAGTGGGAGACATCTAATTTACTTACATATATATTATGGATATCCCAATGTAAAAGTCAATTTATAATTCTACATCTCATTGGGGTTTAAATATTGTAACATACATTGGTGAGACTTCATTGTACATCCCTGGAACTGCATGACGATGAAATCCCATATCATCCACTATTCTGATGGAGATATTATCCAGCTGGTGAGTAATCTGTCTTATCTTGTTAGATATGATCTCGTACTTCTTTTCATAGGTATCCTTCTCACCCATTATGTAAATCATCTATCCATTAACATGGACATAACATATCCTCTTCATAAAACAGTCTCTCTATTACTGGACAATCAATAGATAGTCCATACATACTATGAAATTGTAAGGACTCATTGATTCTTTATAAATAACCAATAGGGTGTTTTCACAACCAATAGTTAGATATAACTATCACAAAAGTTTATGACCAATTAGTCACCTTTGGTAAAGGTATCCAAACACAAGGGATGAGTTGGGTTCTCAACCAAAATATAAATGAATCAAACTGGAGTAGTGGATTGAAAAAGGTTCCCCATAACAATGAATTTTAGTACTAAAGCTAATGTAGAAAAGAAACACATCATACTCTCAATCATCTGTTGAGAAATAGTGTCTTAGGACCCCACTCTCTATAGTAATCCATCTCCCTATCTAACAACTCCCTAATCCTCCAATGGATAATACCTATGTAGGTGGTGAAAAAATGACCAATTCTACCACATATAGGTACTCTATCAAATCCTCTGTCCCATCATATTTCGTATGGACCTCCAAACTATTACCACATCCTCTAAATTAATGATTCATGAACAATTAAGTTTATATCTATATTATGGATAATTCAATTTTGGGAAATATTTCTTCATCCATCATAAGAAAAGTTCCACCTCTCTATATTCCCACTCGAGACATCTTGAGATTGATGAACTGAAAACCCTCTAATCTATGATTATATTATAAAGTATCTCACATTCTCCGCTCTGTGTGACTATTTCCAGCTACTAGATATCGAGTTACCAAATCATGTGTTCCAACTAAAATCACCTATTTCCCACATCTTATCCTCTAGAAATCTTTGCACTACTATAGCCCACTCAAGTACTCCAGTATAGGTGGGAATGAAAATAGATATCACTCCATACCAGATATATCAAAATAATCCCCTCTCAAAAGCCCATTCTTTAATGAATAGACATCACACAACATACATTTAGTATCATTAAATTTCATTGAACCTCAATGAATACTTATCCATGACCATATTGACTTAATCCATCTGTAGAGGATTAAAAATGTAAAAATTTCACTATATGGAATGATATAACTCGCCCTATAATACAAATAAATTATATTCATGAAAGTGATGTCTAATTTTGCTATGTAGTCCCAAGACTCCAACATTGCCCAGTGGGACACTGAACAAGGCTCTCTGATGGGATCATTATTTGTTCATTGGTGACCTCACATGGTGGAGAACATATGTAACCACCTCAATGAAGTCCCCATCTACCTTGGGAAATGGAATACCTCAAAACCTGAGAGGCCACTACCTTGAAATCTGATGAACTACACTCATCCTATGAACATCATCAACTGATACTGTTGGTTCACTTTAATTCCCAAATCGCGGTGTTATAAATGGAAAACCTCTAAGATGTACTAAAAAATGTATAGATCCTGTTACTGAATCCCCAAATCTTGGATGATACTCATTCTGATAATGCAGTGTAATCCTTGTTGCTTTTATTTTAAAATGCATTATAAAATAAAAAATAATCCCCTTTTTCGATTAGAATATATGGGGAGATTAATTATTTATGAAATGGAATTTAAAAATCATTCCACGATAATTCATGTACTAATATTTTCCTAGATATTAGTTCATACATGTGTTAAGTAGAAAAGAAGGTAATTAGATTCCACGTGAATTGATACGTTTGTAGACACATAGCCTTTGAAATACCTTGACTAAAATCCAAAATCTAAATACATTAACAAAGTTTATATAAATCAAAAACCAACCTCACAGGAATTCAATATATAATCATGAATCATAAGGTTTAATCGACTACTTTGAAACAAAAATTTCATTCCTAGATCGACTAGGGATTTCCTAGATTACAATAAGTAAAGAATGATAACTTGAGGCCCACCTCCAAAAGGAAAGGGAATGATGACCAGTTCCTAATTGGGATATCCCACATGTAGGAGTCGTTATCCAATGTAACTATATTCACGCACACAAACACACATCATATCACATATAATACCATAATATTTATAAAAACAACTGATTTAAGTAAATTCATAAAACTATATCACATATTAAGATTGTGAAAAATTAAATGAAAGCGGTAAATGGCTCCAAATACAAGCCCACCCACAGTGTAAATAGTTTCCAGCCTACTCGGAATGATATGACTATTGTCAATTGTCACACGAAAAACATGCAATTCTATTTAGACCACTAATATGATCAAAATAATCCTTGTCCACTTATAACCCCTTCCAATGACCTATCATCTATATAAGACATGAAATTTGAAGAACCCATGTGAGGGTGTTTATAACAATACCGAATATGGAACCTCGAAATATCCAAACATAAAGCTTCAATATTAGTTTTGTCATTAATAAAGATGTATTTAATCATGATATTAGAAATAAATTTAATTAAAAAGAATCAAAAATATATTCATAAAATTCTCCAAGTTTCAATGGTATCCACTACCACTTCTAACTACTAGATTTTACTCAAGGGTTAATGGTAACAATCTACTTGTTGGAATCACTCTATGTGAGATTTTTTCACTGAAGAAACTCATCGAAGTTGTCATTCTAATTTGACCTAACAAATAGGTACCCACTAGATGAGAAAAGAACATTCATTTAAGATATGTGATCACACCTAACACCGTTATGCAATCCACCAACCCAAATGGATCAAAAAAATAAATAATATATTATCACCATATTCATGGTAGCCACACAAAAACTATGAAACCGTGTTTGGAAAGATACAAAGGATGATCCATATTTTTCCCTCAATGAGGGATTCTATGAAATCTATATGAAATAGAACACATAGAGGGGGAAACAATCCATTGAATTAAATGTAATTCCACATTGAAACCTCATAGGGATGGACCCAGGGATCATAATCAACATAAAATTTCTATACTTATGATTCAAAGGGTCTTATACAATCATAGAATATGAAAATAATGTGTATAAGGGGTACATGACAAGTCTCACTTACCAATGCATCTACCTGTGTCTTTTCTCCATGTTATAGAATTTAACCTACATAATCATGGTGTGTCAATGACACTCCTTGGAGATATTCTTTTGTAAATTAGTAATCTCCTTACAAAAAATTATTATGGGAACAAATATTCTCATACGAATATTTTTTAGGAATTAGATCATGGATTACATAGTCACAAGCAGAAAAACTCATATGTTATGGGTATAAATGTATGTTATCCCATTAATGTCATTGGATTTCCCCTTTATGGGTTTATCTAATAAATAAACTAATCAATAATTTTTATTTTATTCTAGATGATGGCCAAAAATATGAGGAAACATTCCAATAACTGATGTGAAGGGTTCTTTGTGGATTTCCCCAATGATATTACCAAACCGATGGGGGTACGAATCAAAAAAATTGTTTGAATTCTCTCTCAATTAACTCATATTATGAATAAAAACCTTGAACTTGAAGATTACCAAACCCACCCCCCCCCCCCCAGTTAGAGAAACCTGGTGTCGAGAGATTATTGCCACCAAGGAATCCTAATTTCAATGGATCATCTGATCCTTTAATCCCAAATAAATGGATCAATTCTATCGAAATTTTATTCCCCATCCTTAAATGATCCAAACATGAGACAATTATTTTGGATGTTTATCTTATGGTGGGTAAAGTTAATTAGTGGTACAATTTGATCAAGAGTAAGAATATGAAGAATGAGATCGAACCAATGGAGTAGAATGAATTCCTAAAAATTTAATTTGAGAAATATTTTCCCCGTACACTACATATTATGATAGTAATATATTTAATTTCACTATAAGAAATTGATAAAGAATATATTGGGTCATAGGAGGTAATATTTCCAATACTTTCATGATGTTCATATTGTTTCATCCTTACCTAAGAATGAACGGTTGAGTGCATATTTGGCGTGATAAATAATGTCTATTGAAATCTTTAGTAATCTATGACTTTGATAGCAATGATAAAATTTATCGATGTGCATTTGAAGTCAAGATGATGTTTCTTAAATCTAATGGCATTGATGGGTATAAGAATCAAAAATTTTATATTAATTCTTGGGGTCAAGTGATAAATCCAATTGTACTAAGAAACTCCAACAACCATCATGTCAAAGGTGTACAAGAATCACCCCTAAAATAACCATCGGTGAACATGGACATGATTTTGTTATAGATGAGAATGGAACATGGACAATTATTATTGACATGAGAATCCCACCAATGTGATAGAAGAATAGAATGATCCAACAAACCCTCAATTCATTGTTATGTGTTTCAGATGTATGGAATCATCGTGATTTTCAATCCAATTCACTAATACATGGGTTTTAGAAGGAAACCAACAACCTCTAAGTTAAGAAGGGTGAGATTTTTTCATCACCACCCTTGTGGTGTTTATTTTAAATTATGTTGTCAGAGGTATGGTAGTTATTCATTCAAGAATAGAAAACATACTTTTTTGTTTTGGTTCTATGAATTCCCTTATATCTCCAATGTTAAGTTGAATTTTACAAAGACCACAATAAATAATGAATTTTGAGATGTCAATGAAAATGAAAAATGTAATAATTATTTCATCCCATGTATATATCTCATCCACTATCTCAGTATTTTTATTGAACTTACCAGTAAACCTTGTTATACTTTTTATTATGTTATTTGATTCAATTCTTATCATGGATTGGATTTACCTATATAGAGGATATATAAATTGAAATGAGTGGGAAATAACTCTCCAAATATTGAATAGACCCCCAAATCTAAAAAATTTAATGGAGGAGGGGTAATATTTTTATCTACATCATCTCAAGCATGGATAATATTTCCCTAAATGAAATTGTATCTTGCTAAAATGATTGATTCTAATGAAAGAACCATCCCTGATGTCATGCCTATTTTGAGTAAATTTCTTTATGTGTTTTCTAAAGAGTTTCATAGTCTTTCTCCTACAATGTAGGTTTAATTTCTGATCTAACTTATACCATCCATGATTCCATTTAGATTGGTTTTTCTAGAACATGAGGAGATAAATAAATGACTATAGAAGAATATATAGGCAGAGTTTAAACGTTCTAATGCTTCACCATGGGATACACTGGTTCTCTTTATCAAGAATAAAGATTGGTCAATTCTCTTTTCATTTATTATCATTAGCTAAAAAATTTCGATAATGAAAAAGAATTCTTTTACATGAATTGATGAAATGTTTGATCAACTAAATGGTGAAAAATAATTCCCCTATGTTGATCTATTCTTGGGATATTACCATTTAAACGTTAAAAAGGAGGATATCCCCAAGGCAGATTTTCAGATGCAGTATTGGAATCATGAGGTCATTATGATGCTAATCACACTCACATATACCCCAGTAATATTCATGGACTTTATGAATAGATACTGTAGAGAATAAATCAAAAACATTGTTTAGTATTTGTAGAAGGTATTATAACATAGTCCAAAACCAAGGAGGAGTGTGGGGACTATCTAGGAACATTGCTAAAGGCAATGTGATAGGAGAAGATCTATGAAAGGTATGGTATGTGTGCATTCTAGTTGAATGAAGTGTCATTCTTTGGACTCATCATCAATATCCATTGGATATTTGTGGATCCTAGGAGGAAAAAAATAATTTTCGGATAGCCAAGGCTAGAATCTATCAATTCTTCATTCAATGATAACTCGAGATGTATTCTATTTTATCAATAATGATGAATATGATGAATGTATCATGGAGTTAAAAATTATTCTTATAATTTCCATTATGATCACACTACCCACAAGTTGGTATCTTTTTGTAATTTTTTGAAATGTGTCAAATGTGATATTAGGATGTTTGTTAATAAAAAATGACAAATTCATCACCTACCCCACATGGTAGTTTAAAATTCATGAGAAAAACGTTGTGAAGAATAATCAAGAGTTGGAATCTATGATGCTTATGTTGAAAATATGGTTGCATTATCTCTTTGTTGTGAAGTTTGAAATATATACTGATCAAAAAAGTCACAAATATATACTGACACAGAGAGAGTAAAATTTGTGACAATGAAGATGGTTAGATCTCATCAAGGATTATGACTGCTCCATCAACTACCATCCTGAGAAATAGAACAAGGTGGCATATTCTCTAATTAGAAAGGACTCAACAATGTTATCATTGATGAGAATTTAGAAGGATATGATATTATTACATTTGAGGAATATAAAAATTATAATCATAAAGAAGGGAATATTATAAATAATTTTACAAATTAATCCTCAACCATATCTTTTTAAAACGATAATGGATGATAAAAAAGATGTTGTGGGAATTCTAAAGAAAGTAGAAACTATCAAAAAATTAAAATCCTCATAGTTAAATGTTAATAAAGAAGGAATTTTGAGATTTGGGATGAGAATATTTGTTTAATAAAATCTAATGTTAATTAATGAACTTTTGGATGATGAACATTGTACAAAATTCTCCATTTACCATGTAAACACAACGATGTATCAAGATAACTGAAAGAAAAATTGTTGGGATACCATGAAAAATGAAATAATTGATTATACATCAATGTTTCTAGTATACCAACAAGTGATTGTTCATTGGAAAAAGTATATGGTTATGATGAAACCATTACCCATTCCAACATGGATGAGCGAAAACATCACCATGGGATTTTTCACAAAAATTATAAATTCATCTAACTAAAACTAGTCTATATAAGTTGTTGTGGATCGAGTTACAAAGACTTCAGATATCAGCATGACTTTGATGATTTCTCACTAGATAAAATTGCCTGAATATACATCAGATAAGTGGTAATACTATATGGAATACCACTATCAATTGAGTTCGATCAAGATCAATTATTCGATTATATGTTTTTTAAAAAAAATATAAAACAAGATCTAAACAGATTTCTAAGATTTATTATGACTTATCACCCTCAAAATAATATCCAATCTAAATATAATTTCTAAACACATGAGGAAAAGATGAGAGATTTCTCAATTGGATTCAAACGCCGAAGTGAAAAACATCATCTTTTTGTTATGATAATATACAAAAACAGTTTCAACTTGAGAATCCAAATATCCATTCATGAAGTCTTTTATGGGAAGAGGAGATAAAAACCTGAATGATGGGATGAAATTGGTGATTTAAAATATATTTGGTCTTGAAATCATTGAAGAAATAGCGGAGAAGGTTAGAACCATCTAGTATCACATCAAGTCTGCTCAGCGTCGAAAAATGATCTATATTGACAATCGTTGATAATACCTAGATTTATTTATTGTATTAATTTTATTCCCCCACATATCTCCATGGAAAATATTGATGAGATTTTGGAATAAGGAAATGTTTAGTCCACTATACAATTTCCCTTTTGAGTTCCTTGATCCTATCGGTGTAGTGGACTATGAAATAGCATTTCCATCGAACTTGTATCAACTACATGACATATTCCACGTATCCCTCTTAAAAATTTACATTCTAGACCCATCAAATGTACTCCATATAGAGGTGGTTCCATTTTATAATTAACTATCTTATGAATAGAAATCGGTGAATATTTAGATTGTAGAGAAAAAGTTATACAAAATATGACAATTCCCCTCATAAAAAAAATCTTGAAGAGCCACATGTTTGAAGAACAAACATGGTAACTTGAAGAGGTGATCAAGTAGAGTAAACCTCGTCTATTTTAATGTTGGAAAATAGAATTTTTATGGTCAATTTTTCAAAGGTGTAAGATTTTAACAATCCAAAATTGTAGGAATAAAATTCTGGTTTTTTATTTAAAGAAATCTCTAATGCATATAGAAAACACATGAACTTCTTTTTTTATTTTATTTTATCCAATTGTATATAAATTAACATTATATACCATTACTATTGATAATATATCTATTAGATAATGATCACATTATTAGTATAAATATAGTCTTTTAATAAATCTTTTTGGCATAAAGAAAGTAAGTGATTGTCTTAACTAGTAAGATCATACCCTATGAAGCCCATTTATCAGGTCATCTGAGGGAGATATAAATTTTAGAAATTCCATTAGAAAAAACTAATTTTATGATACAAAAACATAAGAATGAGAAAAGAGTTTTGTTAGAGATGTTCATGATCATCGAGATCATGGCCGAAACCATGTTCACTGGATGACCCCATGAAAGCTACACCACCACCAACTATACTCTTAGGGAATATTCTAGTGTAATAAAATAATATGTGTCAATAACTCAACATAAAAAATTAATATATTAATTATCTTATAGAATATGGATTTTTTTATTTTTAATTAGTAAATTGTTTTCGAAGAACAAATCGTATTTTTGTTCAATATTAAGATTCAATTAAGAAACATAATTTGATTAATTAATGGACTTATAAAATAAATAATATTTCATTTAAATATTATTATTGAATTATTTTTATTAAATATCAATGATCATATAATTTCTATGATTTCAAATGTAATACATACTAGGCTTTAAAAACTGATATTGAAAAAAACACATCATTTTAAATATATGTCAGTATTTATTTTAAAATTGAAAATTCGCCTATTCAAAAAATTATCCATATAAAATGAATATTATTTTTAATCATGACATTGAGTTTATCTAATAAGGAATTTCTCATAATTTTAGGATACAATCAAATGTTTTCATAAAAATTAAATAACATACAAATTTATAATGTGTTTTGTGACATAATTTTAAAAAAATAGTGATATAATAAATACTATAAATGGAATAATTTGAAAAGTATATTTACTCCCTTTAAAATAATTCAATTTTTGGTATATTTTATTTATTTTATAAATCCTTATGAAAACCCCCTAAACTTATAAATTATTTAATGATTTTAAAATAACTTTTTTGAAATTTTGACTCACCTAGACATATGTAAGTGAAATATTATATTATCTTTGGACCATTTCATTATAATATAATTTATTCCACATAACTTTGGATGGAAACATGTTAGAAAAATTATAGTTTGTGGTTTTGAATATTTTATGACATAGTGTCCAAAACTAAAAATAATAATGAAATCCCCCACCTTTCATATATAACGTCTCCCATGTTCTCATTTATCATCACTAAAATTACCTCAATATCATTAAAACTCTTCCATATACATCATATAGTGTTCACAAGTTTCCCTAAAATTTCCAGGAATCCACCCCTAAGCAATTGAAATCACACATCCATGTATGTAAATCTCTCTCCCCTGTTTTTATAGAGCACTTCATTTATGATATGACCATTTGATTGAAATTTTCATAATTAGAGATAAAATATTACAAATCCCTTTACTATCCATTTGATTTCTAAATTATTGGATCCCTTCCACCCTCATTTATCCATCTTATAGAACCATATTTACACCTGTTACTATACAAATTTTTTTACGGAATCATCCTCCCTACACTTTTATAGAACACTCCATTTCAATTATGTCTTCTAAATTACTTTCTAATATATTAGAACAATTTTTTAAATATCACCCTTAAAATAAATTACATTTATAAATTTTTAGAAACCCACTTATCTTTCATAAACCACTTTTGTGAATTTCTATATGACGTCATTATTTTGTTGAAATTGCACCATGATTTTCAATTCATAAATTATATTTTAGTGAATATCATATCAAGGGTATTTACCTTCCTGAACAAATAATTATTGATTGGGTAATTAAATTTCATTATTATTAATTTTTAGTTTGTGGAATAAATTATGATGTTGGATGAAACCATGTCATATGATCTTTGTGGAACACTTAAATATGAGAATGAAATGATTATGAATGGTGCACCCTTATAGCGCTCCAATGCATGGAGTAATGTTTAATATAATGATACTACATGTCGGGTTTCATGATTTACCAAAATCATTTATGGGACTATGTATACCATGGGGACTTGTAGGATTTATCCTTGATCTATTTATGATGCAGAATTTTTATGTTGTGGCCACATTTTTAGTTTTATGATCATTATTCTGTATAATACCATATTATTCATGTCCCTTTACGCCTCGTTGAAATTCCTTGTATGAAATTTTTTATTATCCTCATGTTATTATATTTTTATTCCCCTACTATGATTTATAGATCACCCCTATTTTATGTATGTCCTCAAGTTATCCAATGTAGTGTTAAGTACAATGGAATGTTTTGGTTATGTAAAAGAAGTTTTTGATAAAGATGTTTTTTCTTGTTTTAAGATGTTATGTAACTTACCTAATTACATAATGAAACTAGACATCTCAATATTCTCAGTTATATTATGTGAATTTTTCTGTAAAAAATCACTTTTAAAAATTAAATAAATACATGGTTTTATATTTAACCCCTATTAACAATTTTTACAATTACCATGATAAGAATGTTTTTACTCTATATATAAGTCACGAATATTACCATAAATGGTAATGTGGCCCATAGGTGGACTATAAATTATATATGGTTTACCATATCCCATTAAATTTACCAAATATCAGATCATTTTAGTTTTAAATTAATTAATTAATTATTTTTTATTACAAAATATCAATTCAATCATATTTGGATCTATTCATTTACTCTCACAATTAAAACATCATGAAAACAATTGAATTATAATTTAAACCATTGAAAAAATATCATATTTTTATTTACTTGAATAACTCATGTATTATAATAATTCACCCATATAATATTACATTTTTTATTTTAAATTATTATTTTTCATTATATGAATGAAAAGTGGGTCACTATTAAGTAATAATTTTTTGTAATTATTTAATGACAAAAACTTAAAAATAAAATATTATATTAAAAAAATTTATATTTAAATTAAATTGAACTCATCATATCCTCATATTATTCTTATATGAAACATTGGAGATATTGAAGTCCAAAGAGTGATAATTTCTATTTAATCACAAAATAATATAAATGTCATAATCCATGAAAAATGGAACCATGTTTCAATTATATTAGATCCATGAATGGAGAAGTAAAATATATTTCACATAAAATCATTAAGGTATGTATTAGATAAATTTTAATTAATTATCCCATAATTTTTACCCCATCTTACTTGTTTTACAATACCTTGTTGCAAAATATTTACCATGGTTACTACTAAAAATGAACAAAAATATAACATACATATTAACAAAATTTAGCATTTTGAAAAAAATGTAGTATAAACTTTTCGAAATTCAATTTCTCTAACTATAAGAAATTATTCCTACAATAAATATGAAAAATCACAAAAAGAAATTTTTTAAGTAAATTTCATTTTTCAGTATTAAATTAGATTCATTCTTATCCAATAACATGAAATAAATTATATAAATGTTAAATAAAATTTATTAAATTTATAATATATAAATTTCAATAAATGTAATCAATAACTTTGAATAATTATATTTATGGATAAATAATTTCAAGAAGCTCACAATTATTATATTTCAGAAAACATCGCTCGGACATTAAAATGATTTTTTTCATTCAGTTATAATAAATTAATAACAATTTAATTCACTTAAATCATTTTTAATCCATGAATTTTTAGTAATTAATTGTGTTTTATTCACACTTTTCCATCTATTGTCTAGGAGATAACTGTCAGAGTAAATAATAATACCTCAATAGTATATCATAGCTCATTTAATATCAGTGTTGCGTGGAAGCAATATTTAAAAGAAATAATATTTATTTATAGATAAATATATTATAAAAAACAAAATAGTTTCAGTAATAATTTATTTCATTCAAAATATATATTTATTCCCAAAAAAATACCTTGCTTTAATAACCATTCATCACTAGAGACATGTAACATTTAAATATTCCCTTCCAATTCCTTTAATTAGAGGAAAACAGTAAATTGTGGACTTCAATATTTTATTATCATATAATGTATCAATACACAAATTTTTGTTAATATTCTATTTTTTTTCAAAAAATAATATTTTTATTGAAAAATATATGTTTTTATTTTGATCCTATGTAAAACACAATGTTCATACCATCGATAAAAAAATTATCACACTCTCAGAATGTTATTATTTGGTTCTTTTTTATAATTAATAATCCAATGTTTATATACGAATCATAATATTTTGAAATAAATATTTCAATATATGTTTTTTATCCAAATATGAATACCTAAAATTCATTTATTCCATCATCATTTCTTAATCTCCCTCATTATTAGTATATTAGGCTTCGATGGAAGAACATGTGACCCAATATTTTAACTGGGATTCCTTAGGAATATACCACATGTATGCTTTCATTATTTTGGAAATAATTAATTTACATATTATTATGTGGTTTGTGGGATTGAATTTTTTACCCCCCAGCCAACAATGATTTGAGTATTGATTTCATCTTATGTGGAAAAATGAACAGTGCATGAGGATAAATCCTAGCACACTATATTATGATTTCATTGAGTTGATACATATCTTAGGTTTTTGAAATCTTGATTTATACAATATATATTATTTTATGGACTCACAGTAATGCCCATTTTATGAAAACTAGGAAAATTTGATGACCTATATAGTTTTGTAATTATTTTATTTTATGGATCTCCTATAAAACATGGAGATGGAATAAAAAAATTATTGAAGAAATTCACCATTTATAAAAAAGATATTTATTAGTACAAATTTGACTCATCAAATGAAAATGAAACAAGAAAAATTCATCTAAAAATGGTAAATATTCTATAGATTTAATTCAAACTAACAACGTGTTTTTTGGAATTTGACCATTGATGTTTTTTATATTGATTTAAATAATTTGAAACATATATAAAACATAAAATTTTAAATTTAAAAAAATTATCAACATTTATTCTAATTATTTTTTCTTTTTTTCAAGAGTTGAAATTTCCAGTTGACATGAATGATTCAAATCAGTGTTGTTTTTCGTTTCTGTCCATTATCTAAGAGCCAACTATATAAGGTTTCTTATCAATTACTTTGAGATTTCATGATTTGATTATCGTTTCATGGATAAGTTTGTTGACAGATTCATAAGTATGAAAACATATAACCAAGATAATTGTTAAATATTAAGGTATAATGAGCTAATAATTATTATATCATATGTACCAACCTACTTGTAAAAGAAGCAAGAAAATAAATTATCTAGTTTTTTAAGTGGTAAATTATGATAAGGTGGACTGAGGGATTACATGGTATGAATGATATATCCACGATTCATAAAATAAAAAGTGGATACCTTATTACAATTTTAAGGTT
This sequence comes from Viscum album, assembly GCA_963277665.1. NCBI lineage: Eukaryota > Viridiplantae > Streptophyta > Magnoliopsida > Santalales > Viscaceae > Viscum > Viscum album. Next base: position 1,260,166,232 of record OY728128.1, read on the forward strand.
TTGGATACCCTAAATATTGTCTCTAGATACGAAAATCAGTTTTTTATATGTATGTATTTTATAATTTCAATTTTAATGAGTATTTATATTTTCAACTAGCTCCCCATGTTTAGATTATATTTATTCTTATATAACTCTTGTAAACATAATTGGTGATGTAAAAATCAACTTATTTCCACTAAACATTTTTCATTATATATATTTTAATTATCTACTTTGAAAAAAAAAATTACAATGATTTTTTATTTCATTGGTAATCTAAAATATTCAACTTATATGCATATGAGGACCTTATTACTATATTAAAATTGAAATTAACTACATATTATAATGTATTGACTATAAACATAGGATGTTATAATTGGTATTGGAGGAGTTCTATGCTTATGAGACTGAACATGAATTTTTTCTAGGTTTCACATTACATGATTAGATTTTAATTTTCTAATTTCCTTGAACCTAACCATGTGTATATACATTATTTTTTATATGGAATACATGTTTGACAAGATAAAAATAATTATCCATAGAGACCACCTATATTTAAGGGAAATTATTTATATTCCTCGCATGAAAGAATATTTTTTATTAGTACATCTATTGATAATTTTTAAATTAATATACTTAATTTAAAAATCTCATATAAAATTATCACTACATTATTAGGTAAACAAAATAAAAAAAATCACCGAATTTCAGAATTATAAATACCCATTAATGATTTACATAGTAAACTATTTATATACATGTCACATCATTTGGAACACCTTTTAGAATCTTGATAGAAGTTAATTTACTAATTTCATAACATCAAACGTTCATGAAACAAAAAGGAAATTCTTTAGAGATTATTTTCAACCGTCAAATTTTCAACTTGGAGAAGAAATTTTACAAATAAAAAAAGATTTATTACTATAGTATAATTTTAATAGTCCCTAGCATAAATAGATTTATCTAATGATTAACATGTTTGAAATGTAGTATACATTTTACCAAAAATGTTGGAATAAAAAATAATTATTACTACATAAAAAATTAATATTACTATACCAAATAAAGAAAAATTAATCAGTAATCTAATTAAATATGAAAATTATCTGAAGATAAATGTAATGAAATATAAAAAGAAGAATTATTTTTCTATTACAACCACTGAATCACAAAACATAAGAACACGATATATAGTCATGTGAAATAAAATACCCATTGATGTTTTTAAATATATTGGCTGTGAACTAACTGATGGTGACCATGCTAACATGGAATGATGGATTTTAAAAAAGTTAAATTTATGTATAAATTAATATGATAAAATAATATTGAATTAATATAAAACTAATCATAAATGTTATTAATGCAGAAGACCAAGTAATATTCAGAAAGATTACAATGAACAATAAAGGAAAGATAAGAATTATTATAGAATAACATATAAAATTATGTTCATGAAATGCATAAATTATACGGTTACAGAGAGTGCTGTTAGTGGTGACACTATATCAGATAATTCATTAGATGAAAACAAATATGGTAAAAAACTATATAAATATATATTAATGTATCTTAAAATGAAAATTGTTTCATGGGAAATATGACAAGTACGGTAGTTATGAATTTAACCATGATTATAAATTATTTTTTTATTCATATATTGAATGTGATAATTAAAATGCATTATTATTATATTATAATTATCATGAAAACAACTTTGGAATCATATAATGAGATTAAATATAAGTTTTTGAATGAGAAAAAATGTATTAAAAACTATATAACTACACTGTTCAAAAAGTCAAACATCTTAACAAAATGATGCATTTTAAATTTCAATGATAAACTAGTTAATGTTATAAAATAAAATAAAATTCTTATTTCAATGATATATATTTCCAAAGATAAATTTATGAAAAAAATAACATAGCTTAACAAAATGTTTCCATTAAATACTGATGATAAACATGTCGATGTTAAAAAATAAAATACTATTCTTATTTAAATATTAGTATTTAAAAATATAAATTCATGAAGTTTACCATTATAATGAAAGGATAATGTAAATTAATTTCATCAAGAAATATTATAATGTCAAATAACAAAAATGAAAAGAATTTTGATAAGAACAAATAAAATGTATCTTCAAACATTAATTTGATAAATTTAACATCATGAAATGAGATATTGGATGTCGGAATAAATTATTGAAAATTTTTACAATTTAAAGATAGATATTCAAGAAGATGTAATTATTTTAATACAAAACAGATCTTCATCTAGACTGAGTTATAAAACCACTATAAATTCAATATTTCATGAAAAGTTATTATGTTCCAAATGAAGAACCCATAATAACTTTTTGTTAGAGAGGAGGTAATTGACAAAATTATATTCATTGAACAATGTTCAATCCTCATATATTGATTTTGAATTTATTTGAAAATATTATACATGATTATAAAACATGATGGAAATGAATGTCTGGGTCCTGAAGATAATATTTGATAACTATTTTAAATGGATGGTGGTCAATTTACCCAAAATTTATTCTAGAAGGATTAAATGAATGTGCACTGATAGTTGAACACATTTCAACGGTTCCTATGTTATTTTTTTATTTTGAATCATATTAATATGTTACTTTATATTTCATGACTACATTTCATTTATTTTTTTTATCTTGTGTATGTATTTTTTATTAATTTAAGAAAAAAATAAAATAATTTTTAATTTTACACTAAACACAAATATTTAATAAAATAATTTATAGAAATATATTTTAAAAAATATGACCAGTCAATTCATAAATGAAATTTAACTTCTATTTTATTAAGAAAACATTTTCAATCAATCATATTTTTATTATGTGATGATTATTTTACTAAATATAAAATTTATATTCATTTATCTAAATATTAAATCAATTCACACATATCATATAATTTAATTTTTAATATTTTAATTACATCTAATGTTTACAAATGTATTCATTTAAAAACAAATATTTCATGATGTGATTTTGAGTCATTTAATCAATGATATTGGATTAAGGAAATATGTGGTTCCCATCAAATTACCATGCCAGATATATAATGTGGTGGTATTATTATTTTATGGAAATATTAATTATAAATCTATAATTGGTATGTTTTTATTATTAATGTTATATTGTTCATCATTGGATTTATTAATGGAATGTTCTGTTTTGTTTCTATCCATAGAAATGGTGAAAGAAAATGATAATTTTATTTATGTTATTTTAGAAGTTATAATACATGTTGATGAATATTTTTATTTTCCAATAATAGAGAATACTAGTTTCTACAATGAATGAAAATGATGTATATTATCCATCTTTTATTAACAAATTATTTAGATATTCAATGTTCTTAGAATAAGTATGTTTTAATAGGGTAATTGTTTTTATTTTCATTCACATGTTCCCCATTCAGGTAAAATTGTTTTGGTAATATCTTGACGTACTATTTGAGGGAAATTAATTGTTTTTATCCCATATGATTTTCGATTCTAAAATTGAATTTTTTTAAATCCAAATTAGGGAAAGTATTTTTTTCCCAATTTATATAGCTCATAAGATTGGAAATCTTACTCTAGAAGTTAGAATCATGTTTAAATGGATCCATTTATTTCTACTATGAATGAATGGGGATAATTGTAATAAAGATACATGATGTCAACATGATACACTATCTATAATTCTTTATAATATTTCATATTAATATTTTTATTTGGTCTTATATTGATGCAATTATGAATGAAGTATTTAAGATAGTATTTTAATATCAGTCGACATGATGAATATGATTCTTAAAAAGTTCTCAAGTGAAGATAATAAGTATAACAACTCTTATATAGAGTGGTTAAAATATATCCTTGTCAATTGTTATAAAGTATCATATATTAAATTTAGTTATGATATTAAGGGAAAATTTTTGTATAAAATCCTCAATTATCATATAAGATAATATTTTAAAATTAGTTGGAGATTATGGAACATTTTTAGAATTTTATGTTTAATAGAAAGGTAATATTCTTGATGTTTATAATTCAGATAAAGAACTCAAAAATATGTTACTACAGACAATTAATACAATTTTTCTTATGAAAAAATTTGAATATTTGAATGAGAAGTAAATTTAAAAACCATTTGAACTAATAGAATATACCAAAGTGTTTCCTTTGGAAATTAAAATCATTAATCCAAGTTAATGATTTATAAAATTAATTGATAATATTATTATATATTTAAATCTGAATATTTATGATTCTAGAGATAAAATAAGAAAAAAGTGCTTTCAGAAACCAAACCATTGATTTGAAATATTATAAATAAAATCCTTATGAGCGAAAGTATATTTGATATTAACAGATGATAAGATAAAAATGAGGGAAGCTAATATGATACCAATGTGTCAAATCCCAAAATCTATTTTTCTGAGAGTTAAAATCAATGAATATGTTCCAACTAAATAATATATAAAATCAATGATAAATTTATAATAAAATGAAAAAGAGGATGAATATGTTGTTTTAGAAAAGTCTTCATCTATATCATCACATCATAAGTTTGTGGGATAACTATTTGTAAATAATACAGATATTCAACCACAATAAGTTTATCCCTCTTATCATTAGTATAATGATTTTAGATAATTATATTTTATCTTACTTCCTATATAGAATTCATTATATTAAAAAAAATATCATATCAAAATATATTTTAAAAGATAGGGTATACTAAAATATGGATGGCATAATGTAAATGAAAAATATATTTACTGACATATCTGTTAAATAATATTTAGTTTAATATTATACTAACAATATTTCATCCTCCCCCAAGATTGTTTCTAATAAGTAACAATAATTTGATCAGTTTTTTGTTTCATGTTTTCTTAATAAAATTCTTCTCAAATAAAAAATGATGATCCATATGAAAAAAAATATGATTTTAATAATATTATGAACACTTATCTACATAATATTTATCTTATGTGGTTAAAAATTTTATTTGTAAAGGGAATAAGAAGAATGAAAATATTTTTGTAGTTTCATTTTATTCTCCATCATATGCTACAGTGCAGTCCTTTGATTGGAAGATATATTCAGATTTAGATTAAAAATATAGTCAAAAAATGTTAATTAATGATTCCAGAGTAAAGCTAAAAGTAAATTTTTATGAAACGTAAATTAAAAATATCCTCAGAATCTAAATGAAAATTTCAGGTATTAGATTTTGTTCCTATAGTATAAGGAAACATGAATATAGGTAATGATGTCATAAAATAGTACAAATAAATTATTATAGAATTTGACAGATATATAAAATCTCATGACAAATTCTTAAATTCTTATACAGAATAAAACAATATTCTCCCTGAAAATTTAGATTATATCATCAATTTATAAAAAATTCATCAAACCATTAAAAATATTTATTTGTGAATTTATAATGTTCTAGATTTTCTCTATATGATCTAAAATTGATTACAGTTTCCCAAAATCATTTGATAGAATATTAAAATTTGATGATCGATTCATTGGATGAAAAAATTATTATTTAGAATCAAAATTTTATAGATAGATAAGATATAATTTTAAAAAACAAAAAAATATTTATGATATTTCATACTTCTAGATTACTAATCAAAAAAATTAAAAACATATACATCAAAAATATCAAGTATAATATGGTCAAATCAAATAATAATGATTTACTTTTCCAGATAATGATACCTTTTTACATTGTAACATAATCATTTTGATTCTCTATTTATGAGTTCTCCAATTTATAACTAAATAATGAATTATATAGTTTTAAATATTGATTATAGATATTGTTTAATGAATCTTTCTATATCTTCAATCATTTAGTTTTTTAATTCACTTAAATTCAAATGTATTTTCATCCTACAATAAAAATATGTTTTTCATTTTTATAAATTTAAGTTCAAACAGCCCATAGGGGAGAAATTTATAAATTAAATTTTCTATATAATGGTTGAATTAAATTTTTTAGGGGGGAGATTTCTAATGGGGTAGTTAAAGATATTAATTATTATATGAAGATATATAGGGTTTAATTCAAATAATTTTAATATTTCATTGTGTTTTGGTTTTTTGTAAGAAATGGTGGATTTATTAGTCATTCAAAATAAGGAGTTAAGATTTTTGATGTTTTATGTTAGTAATATATTCCATACCTTCTGTCACCCACATCACTAATATAAAAAAATATTGATTAAATAAAAAATATAATAATAAAAATACCTGAATAATACAATCCTTAGTATATATAAGGAATACAATTTAATGAAATAATAATATATTATTATACTCTTTGATTATTAATTTATAAATATTACATTTAAAATAATACTGTTTTATTTTGACATAATAATTTTAAATAATAATTGTCAATTTTTTAATAATAGATAATATTTATATTTATAAAAAAATATATTGATATCTAATTATTTATAAATATAAATATATAATATGATTTTAGGAACTATTTTTCATAAATAGTCATTTTTTTATAAAATATTTCTTCTCAATATAATCTATTTTCATATAAATGACAACTTACAAATATCCAAATCGTAATTTAATAAAATTAAAATAATCTCTCGTTAATATTGTTGTTGGTAGAGAATTACACTTCAATATAAAAATGGGGAACTTCGAGAAAAAAAATTCCATGATATAATTTGAAGGAACATCCATAGAAATCCAAAGAATGTGCATCCATGTTTTGAGGGGGGGGATATTTAAATCTCCATGCAAGATTATTTCATTCCAAATATTACATCACTATATCTCCTTCCCCATTGACCGCATAAATGACTATGGTATTTTCATGAAAATTTTTTATATTTCATGAAAGAACCTTGATCCATAAAGAAGACTCATTTGTGCTAAATATGACGTCAAATTACCCCATGTGTGATCCAACACTAGATCTAAGAATGATTATTCAAGGAATACCTCTTCCTTGACTATAATCTTTCATTACTTCACTGATGATTTTGGATATAAGATGATTTTTCCCCCTTAGTAAGTGTGATCCTATAGATATTAAACCATCACTCTATAGTGCATAAAACCGATCTTATATAACATCAAAAATCAATTTTACCCTTAATATATATCTCCTGAATGAATGGTTCCCAGTGGGTCCTTGTACATGAGGGACCATAGCTGTTTAATCCTTTCCCAATCTCTTTTAATCATAGTAGGGTGCACTCAATGAATCCTCTTTCGGGCACCCCTAACCTTTCCTGAAAGCCACAATCTTCCACATAAATCTTTTACATCTGAAGAAGGCTCATATATTTCTTGTAACCATTCTTTGAAAAGCCATGTCATATATTTATGAAAACCCATAGTGTTTGAGTACCACTTTTTCACAACCCCCATTCCAGTCATGATCCTCTTTCATGTAACACTCAAAACATATGCGAAAAAATTTCTTTGTCCCTCACGTGGTCTCCCATATTCCCCTATTGAATATGTTTCTTTAAAGTTTCGCCTAAAAATAATTATTTTAATTCATTTTCCTCCCTAGCATATGAATGATAATGTGGTACTCTTATTAAAAAACTATGATACACAATTACACATTTTCATTTCTGACTTCATGCCCCTCCAAGAGGTGCAGGAGCCGTAGTTATGTAATCTAAAGTAGTATCGTGTGAGTCTCCCATGTAAATACTACATGATGTAAAACTACCATGCACCAACATATTTAGAACATAATATTAATTATAGTCCTTCACCGCATAATTCACTTGGGATTACCCATGTACACTCATCATTCAATGACACCTCCTCCAACCGTATTTAGAATTCCTCCCCCATATGTCATCTTACATGTGTAATCCCTATACATAATTCATGGGATTCTCTAAAAATAACTCATTGGGAATGTGATCCTCCTAACAGAGAATGAGATCCTCATCACATGGAATAGAATCCTCCCTATAAAACAACGATATGCAATCCACACACCATCTATAGTCAATGCATCATTTGATAAATGGATATCATGTCAGCAACATCCTATTTTTTTCTCATACAGAGGATGAATCGTGTGGTCTTAATGATGTGTAGTGACCATAAAACCCATCTAATGGATTCTATGGGTATCCTCTTGAGTGTAATCCCCAACAACCATCCATTATTGCACCCGTGGAACTCATTATGTGTAATACCGAATCATGACCCACGATAATGGATTGATCCTATGAATAAGCCCCTGCCACAAGCACTGATTCCATTGGATTTCTATTAATGTATAATCCCAAGAGCTTCCAAACTATGTGTACATTGATACCCAATCAATAGGTATATGTATAAGGACTCCCTAATGAAGAAACCCATCAATCCATTCACTCCACCAACTACATTGATTACATTCAATACATCCACTCCCTTCAATCTATCAAATCCATTCACTCTATCCACATACATATTTATTTTCCATAAGACCCCACATCATGGTAAAATCATATCCCTATCTATATTTCATATCTTTTTTGGGTTCCTTTTGTCAGATTTCATGCACATTCCCCATCCATACTATCATTTCTCCTATTCTTATCAAATAATCCCCTACACTTAATCCCCACAAAATTCAACAATGTAAAATACCCTTGTGAAGAGAATATTCCATGAATAAGCCCAATTTTGTCCCTCGATGACATTCCTTTCATGGAACAAGTGGCTTTAAAACATGACATTAAAGTGCATGGAGAAGTCTGAAAATATGAACATAAACTGTGATATCAAGCAATGTGGGTTTTGATCATTTTCCACTAAATTGGGTATGTACGATGTCTCTATGAGTTCCAATACCAATGAATGATAAACCATGGTTCCCCAACATAAATGATCATCTCTCAGATTGAAATTCAATGGTGTTCATATACGCCATCGCGGAGTTAAATCCTACCTTTAGTGAACACACCTCCTAGATCCTCCTTTGGAAAGAATTCTAATCCATCCCCCAGTAAATAATTTGGGAACTCCTTCCTAGGGACACACGTCATTTTTCAATCTCCATGTGGGTTTTTTTATCAAACTCATTCATTATATGCCTGATCCTAAACATATGACATATCTCATTGTACAAACACATGATAATAATGGGATGCTAGAGGTGAAATCCTTGTATAATTTTCTCATCTAAAATTGGAAACCAAATTCTAAATATGGGATGCCAAAGTGAAATTCCTAGAAGAAAAACATTTTACATCAATTAACCCCTGAATGCTACTGGATACCTTTTGTTGGGTACTTAAATATGCCTCCATTAGTTTACCTCTTATGATTAATAATATAGGTGACCAATTCTCTTGAGTCCTGAAATACCGGTGATGCCCAATAAGACTAATCTCTTGACTGAAGGTTGCATCCCTATAAAGACCCTTAAGAATGTCAAGACATAATATGTGTAATTAATCAGAGTCCACAAATAGGAGGAATTATAAATGAGTTCCAGGGACATGACCCATCATTTAGAGGATGGCCTGGACTAGATGATGGGTTTCATGGTGGAATCTATATAAGGAAAAACAAACATCAAATCATGCTGCTTCATTCAAGGAGAATAAATTTTCATTAAAAGTTATCACTGATTCCCACATTAGGTAAGTGGATATTCATGGAAATATAAATTTACTCTAGAACATGTTACCATGAAGTGGTCGTGCCTAGATGAATGTCTTAGAAATAGAAATTGGGAACCAATATGGAAGATATTTTCCTAAAAAAAGATATTAGTAGAATTTGTGACATCAATATATTAGCATGTCAACAGATCCATCTATCTGGTTCTAGGACCAGCTATGAACAAATTGGCCTTCCATGGAACTAACTAGTAAATGTGGAAATTAAACATTGGGAAATCGAATCTTTGACATCATAAGTGTGGTTAATTCTCTCTTACTAGGGAAGATTTGGAGTAACATGGGCCTTGGGAATTATGTTCATTGTATCAACTATGATAGCCGAATATTCATTCCATATAGTATCCATGTTGTAAGAAACTAAAAACCCATCCCTTATAGAATTAGGGAAAATAGAAATGTCAATACCACAATCTTTCATGACTCCACCTCCTCCAATACCTCAGTTGCACCATCAGCTACATAGTTCCCACTCTCCATCTCACCCTAAGAGATCATTCAGAGGAGGGTGATGGAAACCATCATACAACATTATGAGAAAGAGGGGTTAATTACCAAGAGGTATATGAATAACAGTGATCTAGAGGCTTATACACCTCACCCTCAACACGTCCCACAAGGTCCACATAGGTTGTTGATGGTCCCCAGTCTAACAGTGAAACGATTTGGGAGCCACATGCCAGAGAAATCCCATGAATCCATCCCCTACATTGAAGTAGTATGGGATTTCAGATTCACCACCGTAGTCAATAAATCATGGGAGCAGCACTGTGCTTCCCACACTATGACTTATTATTTGAAAATACTCTCAGTCCATTATGTTGAAAAGTTGGTGTACTATACAGTTACTCTTCCATCCCCAGTCTACAAAACCTAATGTCAACATCGGGCATAGTCTCAGGAGGATTACCATCAAGAGGAATTTTATTCCAAAACTCGAGTGAACCCTTCCACCATCGATGAAATCCATATGATCCCCACACATACTGAGTAGGGACCCAAAAAGGCTCGATTGGGTTCAAAACCATAGCCACACTACATGCATTTTGGGTTGACTATGTTAGCGAATAGAATCACCATAATCCATTAAATAACTGTCCATGATGATGATAATTAGTAAATAGGTCTTCCCTATGGTTTCACATATCAAATAAGAGTCCCTCCAAGATCTCATAATCAAAATAGAGGTTCTCCACATGTTCACATCATCGGTTAGATATGATTCATTTTCTAGTATAGTGGTCCTCCCTATACTTATGGTTATCGAAATGAAGGTCCTCACCGTGTCATAGAACACTAGTGAAACTGTCTTCCACACACTTCTCCCCAATTCACCAGTGAACACTACTAACTTTATCCCTATGTTATCACCATCAACCTATGTGATGTTCATACCCATTCTATAGCCATCAAGAGTGGAGGCCCTCCCCCCTCATTCAATTCCCTATATATATATATGTCCTCCCATGTTTTCATTATCTCAAGTTTATGTCATTCTTACTCTGTCATTGATTAATGTGAAGTCCCTCCTCATATTTCATGACACTTGTATATAGGTTCTCTACATGTTTTTTCAACCAGACTACATTGGAGGTCCTCCCAATCTTCCCACTGACAAAATTAGTTTCTCAGCATACTACACCAACCACCATATTCGAGGTTATCCTCACTCATACAATTGTCAAACTATAGTCTCAACCCACTCTAACAATTACCAATGTGGTGGAAATACCTATATCACTACCAATCAATGTGGATTTCCTCCCCTTGCGATCACCCCCAGTATGGAGGTCCTCCCCATGCCAAAGAAACTATTGGCCTTGAAGAGCCATCCTGGGGAAGAAGGTATAATTGTCACCACTGAAGGAAAATTTTAGGTAAACAAAAAATCATCATACATCTCATTCTCTTCACTAATTATAATGACGAGTATGAATAAATGGTGGATTCTTCTCCACATTCATCTTCATCAGAGTTTATGGGAGGATCATGAAATGTGATATTCATCATCTATGAAGGTGATGTCTAAAAAATTTGTTAATCCCTTAATTTTTATTAAAATTTAGAGGGAGATTAAGTTCCTTCTCTGGTCTCGGGGATTAGTAATCACAATAATCCCCTATATAATTATGTACCTCTACACAAGATCATAGAGAGTTATTTTAAAATTATACTGATAATGATAATATTATATACCCATTGATAATTATCGATTTCCTCTAATATAAGGTTGTGTTACGTATCCAATTCTATATGTTTATAATCCAGCAGCTAGTACTTCACTCGATAGATGACACGTTGTGTAATGATCGGTTAGATCAACCATCATCTACTCCACATACTAGTCCATCACCGATGTAATCCATAATAGTTCCACCACCAATCTCCAGTCATGTTCCATTCAATTCTTGATACAATGGAGATATATGAACCCTATTCTGAATAAGATTTCTGTTGAGATACATTGGATTTCAATCAATAGTCAACTATTTTATGAAGGAATATGGTTCCCAACATCGGCATCTCAGGGTCACTCACCTAGGATCATGTCATGTGTTTATATTAGACCATCTAGTTGAAGTTATTTAACTAATGTGATCATCATTTAGGACACCTAGGTAGCTAGGATCACATTGAAAACATTTATCATCAACTCCAGGTTCTATTTGGAATCACTCTCATTGATTTATTACACTTCATCACTCGGGTAGCACTGGAACCTCCAACATAGATGTGTCTACGGATTCATGATTCATTATATAATCAATGAGGAGGTCTCGTTGGATGTTTATATTCATGGAAGTGATAAGTAAGATACTTTCCACTTTATCCCTTTCCTATGGGAGAATAAATTTTTCAAATTTATTATGGATATTCCCACTGGTATCATTATGGTGAACATGGTCATCCATGTAATAGTCATAGAGGAGGACACTTTTCCATGTTCTGAAAGAGAGAACCTACCACCTAGGGTGACATAGTATCAGATAGACCCCCATATAGTTGACTGTAAAAATTGGTAGAAGTTGAAAAAATACCTAGGGTAAACCATTGCGTCATTAATCTCTGTTCAATACACCAATAAGGTTAGGTAACATCACAAACCATGTGATTTATTTGATGCTATGTGCAAGACTGATGTTGATACTACTATCACAACCATTATCCTACTTTTCATAGATTAGAAGTGGATCATTGATGAGTGTCTTTCTATGAAATGTACAAATTAAAGTTCTCCTTAAGAGGATGGTGTTCCTCCAAAACTAGGGAAGTGGTGACATCCAAATGTCCTTAGTTAGTTTCTACCAATACATCCCATAAATCATTTGCATCCCGAGGACAGAGACCTTCGTTTATGGTTGGAGACAATGATATGAGTTGATAATGCCACTCGATAAGTAGGATATTTTTCCTCAGGATCTCGATCTAGACACTCCACAAAATGTTCCATGAGATACTGAGTATTCATAATATGTTTATGTTCCTGTCAAAGACCTGGTGGTCCAGGATTTTCACCAAGACAAGAACCCACCCCATGATGATTTGATAGCTACACATACCAAATAAGTCCAATCCTTGGAAGCATGAAAGGTGGTAGTCCATTCTGATGGAAATATATATCTAGTTTTGGTGGATAACATTTGGGCACCACTGAATATTAGAAACTCAGTATTATCTACATTCAATGCGTTGTGATACCCCCAATAACATCTATTCCACTTCATCTCAATATTTTTTCCCATTTATGGAACCCCCAATAAATTTTATTACGTCAAATTATTAATGTTTATTTTATACATTAGAGGTGTATTCTTTTTTGGTAGTAATTGTTACCAATTGGATCTATTAATATTTTGGAGGACCTCCATTTTCAATTTCATTTCTATTTTAGATCCAATATGAGAAATACATGTATTGAAGAACTCATCATGTTGAGGAATATGATAGATGATAATGTCTTATGTATTTTCCCATGGTGGAGGGTACTCTCATATTCTTTCAATATGTTAATAACCAAAGATCAGTTACTAATGATTTGCATGTGGAATATCAATACTGAGTTGGTCCCCACTCTCAAAACTCATAACTTCCCATGTGGATTTTGGGACTTCCTTAAGAAATACTTATTCAAGGAGGAATCCTTGAAACATGATATGAAGTCACAATTATTTCCTCTCCCACCTCTAGAATGTAGAGCTACTAGGAATGATAATATATTCACAGTATAGGTAGAGGTCCCCAAGACACTTGATCAATTTTTTATAAAGACTCACTAATTGAATTCTTTCCTAGGGAATTAGCCTCATTACGATTTTCCATACCCATGTAGGATCACTATTCAACCCCACATCAAGAACTAATGACTAAATCAGATAATGAGGTTCTAGACCCTCATTATGATCCATTCCCATATTTGTTCCATATTCCAAGAGTTACCTTCCTAGAATGGTGAGAGAAGAAATTATTATTCAAATAATAATAGTCCCCTAGTTAATGTCATGTCACTGTGGACTATAGAATTATGAAGCTGCAATAATGAAACTAGCCCCATGATAGTGAGCTTAGTGATCACCCTGACTACCGTACTTACCATTGTATCAACATACATACCATTAAAAAATTCATTGTTTTAAATGATTGGATCCTAGACCAATGGGATAATGGATTGGACATGTTATGAAACACCCTAGTCAGTATAGGGGGGAAACATCTCATATAACATATATATTGATATCGAGTGTTTCATTTAATAGAAACATGTATCCATCCATGGTACAAAGATGTATGTTTTCTAGTTGGCTTTTAGATATGTCAATTGGTCCCATGGAATTATCTGTGACTGCATAGATCATCCCAAACCTCATTAATTAATCATGCTTAATTTTTCTACCACTTCTACATCCACCTTATGGTATTCTACATCTTTGAAGTGTAGGTGTTGACTTTTTAAGGAAATGAAAATTCTACTATTTGTCTTGAATACATCTCATACCAGGTGAAGTCATTCCTCTATATATGGGAATTTCACCTTCGATCTAACTCGTAAAAGAGGACTCTTATGATGGTAACCTAGAGTATTCCTCTCTAAATACCATCATAATGGGGGATCCCTTCATGATCCTCAATGATGAGGTGTATCCAAAAATCCTCCCTAAAACTCGTAACTAAATTAATTGAAGGAGAAGTTGACGACATGAAAAGATCGTGAATTACCATTCCAATTATACAAGTATCGATATGTTCACTTCCATGATGGGGTAGCATCTATTGTACAGAGTTGAGAAAGAAAAATTATCTAGCCCGCTATAGCAGACATGCCACCACAACTTACTGCGCCAATTGACTTAGAAGAATAGAAACTATCACATAGTTATCATCTATATATAGCTAGATCCTATCCTTAACCAGACTATAGTACTTCAGTAGTGATTTTAGGAATCATAATTGATGATAAGAAGGACATTTATAGCACAATCCAGAACCCAATGGTTCATTCAGTAGTTCCCACCATGGCTTCAACAAATGAGAGACCCCTTGTAGTTAGAAATGTCAATCTAGAATGGATGTATAATATTTTGAAGAACATAAAAAAATTCATGAACAAATATAAAACCTCAAGGAACTCCACCTATTATAATAGACACATGATTCCCTCAAAGAAGCCTGTAAAATCTTACTATAGATCAAATTAGAGGTAGAATCTACAGAGGATTTCTATGATGTGGTGGTTGAGAAAGAGGAATGAAAATCTATCTTATAATTATCAGGATAAGATGAGGGATCCATAATTTAGGGTTATAGAAAACCATTGTACATCATATGTCAGTTTAGTGACAAGGTTGTTCCTTACTACTTGGTAGACACAACTTCCATGATCAACCTTATCCCTACACAAATAATTCGAAAGATGGGACTGACAATCAAATGATTTATGGTAATGAAAAAATGATTCAGAGAACATGCGGTATAATCTATTGGAATACCTTGTCAGTAGGTTTGTTGGAAATAATGAATTCATTGTTGTCTCACAAGATATAACTTACAAGGCATTGATGGGTTGGACCTGGCTCCATCTGTATGAAATAGTTCCCACCGTGTGTCACCAGTGCCTCAAGTACTTTATCAACGGTTGAGTAGGAATACTTCGAGGTGATTTATCTCCCCCACACACTAGATAAGACCACTACATGGACATTTAAAATTACAAGAGAAAGGAAATGTAGTTTTGAATCCATGAGGTTGAGTACACCACTATCACATCCAGTATGTGGAATGATTTAGATGGCACATTTGTCATCCTGATTCATCATTTGGAAGATACAATACTGTAATTCAAAAAATTATTTTTTGTTTCTTGTAGAATCTGGTACCTCATTAAAAATAAAAAGTATCATTGAAATATTACCTTGTATTCCTATAAAATTTACTCCCAATTGAGACAAATAAACAACGACCCTTGTAATGTATTGAGATGTTCACCTCATGGATTCCATAATATGTGTAACGCCCTGACCCTAGTTACCCAGAGTCGGTGCATTATTACATAACATTGGCATGATCACAAGAAAGATCAAATCTCGAAAGACCGATTGGTTTAGTATCCTTGGAAACACTAGATACATCCATAGCTTTTTACATTACATCATAAAACAAACATATTGTCTTCATATCCCCTCATACTATCCCTGAAGGTCATTCATAAATTACTTCTTCATAATCCTGGGAAAAATAAAACATTGAAAGGGGTGAGCTCAGATGCTCAGTAAGGATAACATTATAGCAGAAGCTTTCATAGATAAGCATAAACACTTAAGGCAATTTATAACTAAAACAAACGCCTTTTAAACTTGTACTTCAACATAAAATGGCAAAGGTAAAATGAAATAATGCCATTTACTTACTCACATGGATATTCTACTAGTCGAATGATCACATGCAATATAAATAACCACTTTCATAATGTTGGAATGCATAATTCCAGACTATCATAACCACATAGCCAAGGCCTCGTTCCAAAACTACAAATAAGATTTTGTCAAGGCCTTGTGCCAAGACACTAGTTTGTCTCATGAGACCTACTGATGCATCGAGGAGCTATAGAGGGCTCCACCCGTCACTTATTAAGTCCAATGCATTCCTCATATGAACATGTTTAAACATAACATAAAAATTCGTATTAAAACTAGCATACGAAATGTCAATACTTTTACCACAAACCATGAATGGTATAAAAACAACACATCCACAGTCAAACATAACTCATTCGATACAATATGGAAGATTGTATTGTATCACATTAACCTCAATCAAGAATAATGAAGGATTTTGACATAAATGAAAATAATCATCAAAACTATTTGAGAGAAATATACCCCTTTTCTTGAAAACATTTAAAAGTCACACTATTTGTCAAGAAGCCATTTAAAAGTATATTTTTGAATCAAAGTGTCCCATACCACTTTGAAACTTTTTAAAAGGAGTTTTAATTTATAAAACATTAATGTCCATATAAATAAATCCTTAAAACAATTTTTAAAACATGGACATTAATGAGCAAGATTTAGAAGAATAAGTCTTTAAAACATTTAAAAATGGTATTTTAGTTAGAGATTCTAACCAAAAGAGACACTTGAATACATATAATTGAGGTAATCAAAACTTTGTAATATCATGAGAATAAAGGGATTTATGATATACTATGTCAAAGTACATTATATACACCACATAAAAGTGATTTGGTGTATATCAACAAAGAAGTCTCAATGGAATGTAAATTGAGATGAAATCTCTCATAAAGGCCGTATCCTTAGGTTAAGGATAAATCAACGACATAATTCTGTGTGACAAATATAAATACACTAAATATGATTTGATATTCAGTGTAAAACAATAAAAGGATATTCACACATATTCTTGTAAAAACAACACCAACGAATTGAATG
Source organism: Viscum album (assembly GCA_963277665.1). Classification (NCBI taxonomy): domain Eukaryota; kingdom Viridiplantae; phylum Streptophyta; class Magnoliopsida; order Santalales; family Viscaceae; genus Viscum; species Viscum album. The sequence continues at coordinate 1,260,183,879 of OY728128.1, forward strand.
TTTAACTCAACAAATTGTGAAGGAGTTAAAATTACACTTATCAAATTCATATCAATGACTTGAGAATTACCAATGAGTGATTATGTGTATCAAACTTATATCCACAGGAAGGGGAGTGGAAATTATGACATAATCAAATGAATAGTGATTCCACACATAATCATGGAGTAATATAATCAATGAAATATGCGTAAACCCAAATGAGTGGGAATTGAAATCTCAAATTCCCTTATCGATTAGGTAACATACGAAACATACACCCATGAAAGAATTATCATACCATGATGATGTAAATACCCATAAATTAAAGTATATTACACAATGAATACAGTCATGGGCAGTACACATACACCACATGGAATAATTAAGTGGTGATCAATGAAAATCTCACGAAATTAAATGTGAGATAAGAAACCCCTTACCACGTTAATCAACTGAGTCGTATGGACAAAATTTAATAACCACCAAATTATTTACAGAATAACATGAATATAAATAGAATCATGAATATATATCAAATGTCATTACACAATACACCACTTTCAATAATTTAGTGGCGAAAAATGGAAATCTCACGGAATTGAAAGTGAGATAAGAAAATCCCTTACTTTGTACTTTTTCCTTGGTCGATGGTAGGTTTACCTCTTGTATAATGGTGAAATAATTGTTATTTAATTATACAAGAATCATTTACTTTAATATGATATCATATATGATCTTTTAACATTGATTTGTTAATAATATCTTAGAATTATCGTCATTTCGGGTGTTAACGGGTTCATTTTACTTTATATTCTTTGTTATGTGAGCCATATTCGTTATTAATGGGATGTATATTATTCATATTCAGAATGATATCAAGTCCTTAGATACTATTTTTAAATCATCAAATGATAATTATACTTGAATGGATACGATGGAGAATGAATCTCATCGCGTTCGTGGAGACGGTAGTCCGTACGTACGCACGAGCGACAATATCATTCTTTTGATATTAAAATAATATATAAATGGATGGTATATCATAAATACAGAATAATTAATATGTTATATTTATTATTTACATTAGTTACACATAATTATTTTACCCATCAAAATAATATTATATTGAATAACAATTACACCACGACGTGGAGACGGTAAGCCGTACGTACGCACGTATGGTGACATGTTATTAAAAGGGTGGATAGAATACTGAATATGGTTGTACCATATTTATAAAAACATCACTGTATATATATGATACTGGATTTATTATTTTAGAATGGTAACAACAATGGAAGAAGAAGTGGAAGAAGAAATGAACTTAGAAAAGGGGTGGTGAAAACATTACCTCTTCTTCGGGTTCTTCCTTTTGATGTGATAAAAAGGGCTCCTTAGGTTGGCTTTCTGATCAAACTAAGGCCTCTAGGTTGTAGTGAGGGAAGTTGGGAGAGTATATGGGCAGAGTTTGGCCGAACCAAAAGGCTTTGACGGTGTGAATAAATGAGAAGGAGGAGTGCCCTTTTATAAGAGGGGTGAGGGGAACCTTTGGAAAAGCTAGAAATATTAATTTATAATAAATTCATATTCGGTTTCTAATGGCTCCAAAGTTTATTATTTAAATTTTAATGTGGGGATGGGTCGAAAACAACTCAACCAATAGAATTTATACAGGTTTGGGTACTTATATTAACCTTATCTTTAAGTATTAACTCTAAGTTAATTAGTTTCACTTTTACAATGTCTCTTTATATTTTTTTATAATATGGTTAATAAACTTACTATATACATCCAAGAGACCCCCAAGTGGTACATTAATGATTAACCTGTTATTATATAAGTCTCTTGGCAGATCCTTAGATTTTTAGGAATTTAATATCAATTAATAATATTATATTTGTTTTAAGAACTCTTTTATGTCAATTTTGACACTATTCAATAGTTGATTTTTGTGAAACTCATAACGGATTGATTACTTCGAAGAAAGTCAATTAAATCAATCCTAATATATCATATTATCCTAGAAAATTAGTTTATTTCATTAAAAGTTTTATATTATATTTATTTGGGTATTTATAATATCAATTATTTTAATTTTTCACTATTATAGTAATTACTGCATCATCATTGTTTCATAAATAAAATAAATTATATAATGTCTAAATATTATAAATAAAATATAATTATGTAGGAAATCTTTTTATCTTTCTAATTTATATTTATAATCTAAAATCCAACATATATAACCCTATGTAACAATTGTTTTTCTAAAAGATATATGCTTGTGTCATTTTCGAATTCATTTTAACTTAATTAAAATAAAGTGTCATTATCACTTACAAGTGGATCCATGGGGTCCCAAAATAGACCCAAAGATTCCCATGGTCGACCATGTATCAACCAATAGGTTTAATACACGTTTTAGGGTAATTTAGTATTATTATAATATTATTTTTTAACCCTTATTTACCGGATTTACCCTTAACCATGGTAAATAAAATATTTACCGCAGTAATTATTCAAAATGTCTAAAAATAAAAGTTACCAATTTACACAATTTGAAAATCCTGATTCCAAATCTGGAATCCATTTTCCTAAATTCAAAACACAGAAGTGGCAGAAATTAATTTAAAATTAATTCCCGTTGTCAAAACAAAAAGCGTGTTTTTAAGAGATAATAACTATCAAAAGATTGACACTTGTTTATGTTCGGTTTAATTGTAAAATTATGTCCAATGACCCACATTATATTAAATGGTAAAAATATATTCTAAATATAATTTATAACTACTAAAACTCATAATTTATCACTATTAATTATTTTGATTAAAAAAGTAGTTTTTAATTAAAATTTAGTAATTTTCACTATTCATCAAATTATGAAAGTTATCCGAAAAGTACCAAAATTTCACCCTAGACTAATTTCAATATTACGAATCCAAAAATGAAGTCCCTTTTGAGAGATAGAATTTATAAAATTTCAAAAAAGTAGGTATTACTATTCATGGCGGCTATTTTGATTGGTTATGGTGTGTTAAAATCTCGAAGTTGCGTACAATGCACGTCATTGCATTATTCGAAAGGAAACATACCGAGGAAGCTTGGGGTGTTACATTCTCCCCTCCTTCAATAAATTGCGTCCTCGCAATTTTTAAAATTTTGCTTGGGAATATAATGGAAAGTCCCACATCGGAAAAAGAGTCAATAAAACTATCACTTTAAAAGAAAAAAAGAGAGGTATAAGGGTCATCCAAGATGACCCATACTAGGATTCAATGTAAGAAAACATTGATATGGATGATAAACTAAGTGTCAAGTTCTGATGGAGAGGGATATAAATCATGATCAGGAGAAAGTTAACAATAAGAAAACCACAAACTTGTGTTGGGACAAACGACCATTAGTCTCCTAGTAGGAAAGTAAACGGACAACATTTTGTTTAAAGTTACATTACATAAGGACGAGGAATTCATTTATGATATTGACTAAGAACATTATGAGATATACTTACATTTTAATTAGAGTTTCATTCTTTAATAAATTTCCACAACTAACTCAATTTTTTTTAAACGATGAGTATTCAAGAAGACTTGGTAACATTGGAAGAGCTAGAATAAACTTCTATAGAATCACATGATCCATGCAGGATAAACCATATATTTACATTGTCTTTGAAGATTAATCAAAACCAAAATGGTTAGTGAATGATCTAATGATCCCCCAAAAGGATATTCATTGAGATAAATATGCACTAATCTTAACTTCTAAAATTAAACCAACAATACCCCAAAGTTAAATAGATACCATTCAATAACCAATTGTCCTTAAAATCCTTTAATATAATCGAAACTAATATTGAAACCCAAAACATAGAAGAATTTGATTATGTAGTCTCCCATGTAACATTGTATCTCCAAATGACATCAAATACTCTTAAAGTCACATACTTAAAAGTAATTAACATCATCACATATTCTCTGTTATAGGTTAATCATTTCGATAAATAACCCAAATCACTATAAATCAACAATAAAAACGTAGATAAAAATCCACCATTACTCTACAAATGAAACCCCATTGTATTCTATTTTCCTTGGGCATATAGTGTTCCTAACAAAGCGATTATCTTCCAAAATAACATTTATCACTTAATCACCAAATCATTTTCTTATACCAAGGGTATTAATTTGATAAGACATAAGAACCCAAATCATCTTATTATTGATCAATAAAATAATTTAACAAAAAAAATAGTCACACTAACCAGGGACATCACGTAGTCCAGTGGTAGGCGATAAATCCCAATCGCACTTTGGTTGTGGGTTCGATTCCCACAGCTTTGTCCGACGCGACGGGTTGTCACACGGTCTACGTGTTGTCCTTTTTCAAAAACTATATTTTATAATATTACCAAAATGAGATAAATTCCTCAAAATAACATAATTTAACCAAAAATGTTATATCATACTTTGCATTTTCATCCCATATTATAATAACTTATAATTTTCTCAAACCCCAATGATCATATAAAACCAAATGGTTATTTATACCTATATCCACAAGAGAAGAGACAATTCTTCTTCGAATATCATTCTCACATGGCAAACTGCGGGGTTACAAATACAAGAGAAAATTAATCCAAAGTACCCATCAACAAGGAGTGATAATACTTTTTAAGTTTTTCTCCAACCATTTATTTCCACATATCTTCTTCTTTGACCAAGAAAATATCCTATAGAATAGGACATTCACTCGGGTAATGGCCAGGTCCCCTACATTTACTGCAAATGACTGTAAATTGACTCTTGGGACCATTTTTATCTTCTTCCATAGTACTCTTCATTTTTCTTTGGCAATTCTTCACTTTATGTCCTTCCGTCCCACACGTAAAAAATTTCGTTGTCCCATTGAGACACGTTCCTGGGTGTCTCTTTCCACATTTCCTACATGATGAAAATTGAGGTTTCTTTTCTCCATGGTCTCCATTGCTGGAGATCTTATCATTTATCACCTTTCTCTTCCTTGTTGAGTCTGGGAGTTGGTTAATATATATGTTGTTGATCATATTTTTGGAAAACTGATTTGGCATAAAGACGATATCTTTTACGCCTATCAACATTCCATTTTGTTGCTCATTTCCACCACCGTTCCCACCTTGTACATCATTCTCAAAGTCACTATGACTTCCTTGGAATCCAGCCATTGACTAAAACCAGAAAGCATTGTGTGAGTAATAGTAGTCGTAAAATCATTTAGAGATTAAAATGTCACCATTTTCTCAATTTGAAACATATTAGGATTAACCAAGGTCATTTACTCTCATCTTATGTATATATTACTTAAATCGGTTTGTAAAGAAAATGTAAATTATCCTAAGCATATCCCCCTGGAGTGTCGTAACCAAGAGTGCAGCAAGGCCCGTTGTCGTGCACCAGTTCCCGTTCGAGTCTAGCTCAAAGCGGTGTTTTCGGGTTTTACCCCTAGGTACATTTGTGCCAGATCCTCCTCTACCTGCTCGTATCCAGACAGGGATGTATTGCTCGGAAAACTCACAAAATCTCTACAATACCAAAATTCTAGGAAGTTCTTTTATACTAATCCTCAAAGTTCATCTTAGGTCTACGTGCTCTAATCAGAGTTTATCTAAATCTAGCTTCCAAGGATTGTACTAAACTTCCTCTGATACCAACTGTAACGCCCTGACCCTAGTTACCCAGAGTCGGTGCATTATTACATAACATTGGCATGATCACAAGAACGATCAAATCTCAAAAGACCGATTGGTTTAGTAGCCTTGGAAACACTAGATACATCCATAAATTTTTACATTACATCATAAAAAAACATCTTGTCTTCATATCCCCTCATACTATCCCTGCAGGTCATTCATAAATTACTTCTTCATAATCCTGGGAAAAATAAAACATTGAAAGGGGTGAGCTCAGATACTCAGTAAGGATAACATTATAGCTGAAGCTTTCATAGATAAGCATAAACACTTAAGGCAATTTATAACTAAAACAAAAGCCTTTTAAACATGAACTTCAGCATAAAATGGCAAAGGTAAAATGAAATAATTCCATTTACTTACTCACATGGATATTCTACTAGTTGAATGATCACATGCAATATCAATAACCACTTTCATAATGTTGGAATTCATAATGCCAGACTATCATAACCACATAGCCAAGGCCTCGTGCCAAGACTACAAATAAGATTTTGTCAAGGCCATGTGCCAAGACACTAGTTTGTCTCATGAGACCTACTGATGCATCGAGGAGCTATAGCGGGCTCCACCCGTCACTTATTAAGTCCAATGCATTCCTCATATGAACATGTTTAAAAAAAACATTCGTATTAAAACTAGCATACGAAATGTCAATACTTTTACCACAAACCATGAATGGTATAAAAACAGCACATCCACAGTCAAAAATAACTCATTCGATACAATATGGAAGATTTTATTGTATCACATTAACCTCAATCAAGAATAATGAAGGATGTTTACATAAATGAAAATAATCATCAAAACTATTTCAGAGAAATATACCCCTTTTCTTGAAAACATTTAAAAGTCACACTATTTTTCAAGAAGCCATTTAAAAGTAGATTTTTGAATCAAAGTGTCCCATACCACTTTGAAACTTTTTAAAAGGAGTTTTAATTTATAAAACATTAATGTCCATATAAATAAATCCTTAAAACCATTTTTAAAACATGGACATTAATGAGCAAGATTTAGAAGAATAAGTCTTTAAAACATTTAAAAATGGTATTTTAGTTAGAGATTCTAACCAAAAGAGACACTTGTATACAAATAATTGAGGTAATCAAAACTTTGTAATATCATGAGAATAAAGGGATTCATGATATACTATGTCAAAGTACATTATATACACCACATAAAAGTGATTTGGTGTATATCAACAAAGAAGTCTCAATGGAATGTAAATTGAGATGAAATCTCTCATAAAGGCCGTATCCTTAGGTTAAGGATAAATCAACGACATAATTATGTGTGAAAAATATAAATACACTAAATATGATTGGATATTAAGTGTAAAACAATAAAAGGATATTCACACATATTCTTGTAAAAACAACACCAACGAATTGGATGTTTAACTCAACAAATGGTGAATGAGTTAAAATTACTCTTATCAAATTCATATCAATGACTTGAGAATTACCAATGAGTGATTATGTGTATCAAACTTATATCCACAGGAAGGGTATTGGAAATTATGACATAATCAAATGAATAGTGATTCCACACATAATCATGGAGTAATATAATCAATGAAATATGCGTAAAGCCAAATGAGTGGGAATTGAAATCTCAAATTCCCTTAACGATTAGGTAACATACGAAACATACAACCATGAAAGAAGTATCTTACCATGATGATGTAAATAACCATAAATTAAAGTATATTACACAATGAATACCATCATGGGCAGTACACATACACCACATGCAATAATTAAGTGGTGATCAATGAAAATCTCACGAAATTAAAAGTGAGATAAGAAACCCCTTACCACGTTAATCAACTGAGTCGTATGGCCAAAAGTTAATAACCACCAAATGATTTACAGAATAACATGAATATAAAGAGAATCATGAATATATATCAAATGGCAGTACACAATACACCACTTTCAATAATTTAGTGGCGAAAAATGGAAATCTCGCGGAATTGAAAGTGAGATAAGAAAATCCCTTACTTTGTACTTTTTCCTTGGTCGATGGTAGGTTTACCTCATGTATAATGGTGAAATAATTGTTATTGAATTATACAATAATGATTTACTTTAATATGATATCATATATTATCTTTTAACATTGATTTGTTAATAATATCTTAGAATTATCGTCATTTCGGGTGTTAACGGGTTCATTTTACTTTATATTCTTTGTTATGTGAGCCATATTCGTTATTAATGGGATGTATATTATTCATATCCAGAATTATATCAAGTCCTTAGATACTATTTTTAAATCATCAAATGATAATTATACTTGAATGGATACGATGGAGAATGAATCTCATCGCGTTCGTGGAGACGGTAGTCTGTACGTACGCAAGAGCGACAATATCATTCTTTTGATATTAAAATAATATATAAATGGATGGTATATCATATATACAGAATCATTAATATGTTATATTTATTATTTACATGAGTTACACATCATTATTTTACCCATCCAAATAATATTATATTGAATAACAATTACACCACGACGTGGAGACGGTAAGCCGTACGTACGCACGTATGGTGACATGTTATTAAAAGGGTGGATAGAATACTGAATATGGTGGTACCATATTTATAAAAACATCACAGTATATATATGATACTGGATTTATTATTTTATAATGGTAACAACAAAGGAAGAAGAAGTGGAAGAAGAAATGAACTTAGAAAAGGGGTGGTGAAAACATTACCTCTTCTTCGGGTTCTTCCTTTTGATGTGATAAAAAGGGCTCCTTAGGTTGGCTTTCTGATCAAACTAAGGCCTCTAGGTTGTAGTGAGGGAAGTTGGGAGAGTATATGGGCAGAGTTTGGCCGAACCAAAAGGCTTTGACGGTGTGAATAAATGAGAAGGAGGAGTGCCCTTTTATAAGAGGGGTGAGGGGCACCTTTGGAAAAGCTAGAAATATTAATTTATAATAAATTCATATTCGGTTTCTAATGGCTCCAAAGTTTATTATTTAAATGTTAAGGTGGGTATGGGTCGAAAACAACTCAACCAATAGAATTTAGACAGGTTTGGGTACTTATATTAACCTTATCTTTAAGTATTAACTCTAAGTTAATTAGTTTCACTTTTACAATGTCTCTTTGTATTTTTATATAATATGGTTAATAAACTTACTATATACATCCAACCGACCTCCAAGTGGTCCATTAATGATGAACCTATCATGATATAAGTCTCTTGGCCGAACCTTAGATTTTTAGGAATTTAATATCAATTAATAATATAATATTTGTTTTAAGAACTCTTTTATGTCAATTTTGACACTATTCAATAGTTGATTTTTGTGAAAATCATAACAGATTGATTACGTCAAATAAAGTCAATTAAATCAATCCGAATATATCATATTATCCTAGAAAATTAGTTTAATTCATTAAAAGTTTCATATTATATTTATTTGGGTATTTATAATATCAATTATTTTAATTTTTCACTATTATAGTAATTACTGCATCATCATTGTGTCATAAATAAAATAAACTATTTAATGTCTAAAAATTATAAATAAAATATAATTATGTAGTAAATCTCTTTATCTTTCTAATTAATATTTATAATATAAGATCCAACATATATAACCCTATGTAACAATTGTTTTGCTAAAAGATATATGCTTGTGTCATTTTTGAATTCATTTTAACTTAATTAAAATAAAGTGTCATTATCACTTACAAGTGGATCCATGGGGTCCCAAAATAGACCCAAATATGCCCATGGTCGACCATGTATCAAAAAATAGGGTTAAGACACGTTTTAGGGTAATTTAGTATTATTATAATATTATTTTTTAACCCTTATTTACCGGATTTACCCTTAACCATGGTAAATAAAATATTTACCGCAGTAATTATTCAAAATGTCTAAAAATAAAAGTTACCTATTTTAAAAATTTGAACATCCTGATTCCAAATATGGAATCCATTTTCCTAAATTCAAAACACAGAAGTGGCAGAAATTAATTTAAAATTAATTCCCGCTGTCAAAACAAAAATCGTGTTTTTAAGAGATAATAACTATCAAAAGATTGACACTTGTTTATGTTCGGTTTAATTGTAAAATTATGTCCAATGACCAACATTATATTAAATGGTAAAAATATATTCTAAATATACTTTAAAACTACTAAAATTCATAATTTATCACTATTAATTATTTTGATTAAAAAAGTTGTTTTTAATTAAAATTTAGTAATTTTCACTATTCATCAAATTATGAAAGTTATCCGAAAAGTACCAAAATTTCACCCTAGGATAATTTCAATAATCCGAATCCAAAAATGAAGTCCATTTTGAGAGATAGAATTTATTAAATTTCAAAGAAGTGGGTATTACTATTCATGGCGGCTAGTTTGATTGGTTATGGTGTGTTAAAATCTCGAAGTTGCGTACAATGCACGTCATTGCATTATTCGAAAGGAAACATACCGAGGAAGCTTGGGGTGTTACAATATGTCCTACCTGCCTATTCTGCAAAGCCAGGATGATCTGATTGATACTGACCCACCAACATTAATTTGACATCAATTATGGAAGCCACAGTTATGGAATTAATAGAATTGTTTCATTATCCTTTTACCATATTGTTTCAATAAAGTAGTCCCCAAGTGAGGACTTCACATCCACAGCCCAAGACAACACTTGTTTTCCCCCAATGTTAGTCGGCCTAGATGAACCATCTACCCCCAATATTTATAAAAAAACATATGAAGAAAAGGATTTTTATGACTATCCCCCATTGTTGAAGAGGTAATATCCACCACCTTTTAAGAATTGGATTAGGTGAACCTTGATATAAAGGCAACCCAAAGTCCAACACTGAGTTTTATAACCATGCCTCCAGCGGAGCAGCAATAATATGTATCATTATTGAAGTAGAAATATTATTTAAATTTTAAGTGTTATGATGATATTTATTAACTCTTCACTTAGGTACCCATCCACCGTCTTGGACTCCTAGTGAATCGCCATGGGTCCAAGAATCCTCCGTTGAATATGAACCCTTCCAATGGAGACATGGTTGAAGTTAAAGTTGATAAGATTATAAAATAATTTTTTTTCATGGAGGATTTGTATCTAAAGTGCATAAAAAAATCATACCAATCATTAAGATGGGGCAGTATACCACAATCTATATTTATTTATAGTACCAAAACTTCCATTTCTCAAAGGATTATTATCCCCATCCATAGATAGTGTTTTTGATCAATGGAACAAAAACTTTCCATACTCTATCCATCATTGATGGATACTCTAGATACCAACAGGTCTAGGTGGTCTAGGAATATGAGAAGTACTATTCCTTTATAGAATTTCAAGGAATCTCATTCTATCATTTATTGTATTTTGATCCGATGAATGTAGAAGCTAATCAATAGAATAACATGCACCAAATATTCAAATCGATCATTGGGAAGCTAGCGTAATGATACGTGGATGAATTGGAGGTTGAATACCACAAGATTTTGGACCATATCAAAGGATATCATGAATGTGTCTATCATTAATAACTACTATAAATAAGAGATGAACCCCTTGTATTCAACATTCTGGGTGACCTCTGAGAAGTTTCTCTATATCCTTTTCTGATAAAGAGGAATCATGATCGACCAAACAACGATCAAGGACATCGGCCAGATGCCTCCCTGAGAAACCTTTGAGAGAGTTGAGGCCTTTAAGGCCACGTAATCTATATTTTTTGGTTCACTTTAATTTTTGAAAAAATGTGTATAAACATTTATAGGATAATTAAAGAATGTAATATCTACCAAGAGATCAGGAATATCATGCTGCATTTGAGAAAATCAAGTAGTATTTGCCACAAACTCAGGTTATCATGCCTCTCAACTATGGAATTCATTGTGTCCAATTTGAGAAATCAAAGGAATTATCCCTCAACTCCATTATCAATTAGAATAACAACTTTCTAATTGATAATAGTTTAAACTATCCATGTACATGCTCCATGATATAGAGTTAAGATACCCTCATATCGAGAAGAGCTGTCTTGCACTTATTTCCATATTGCTGTAGTTGAAGTATTATTTTCAATAGCATAAGACACATAAGGTCTCTATTGTGGATCTACTAAATTATATCTTGAATCATTATATGTTGGTAAAATGGGTATAATGCTTGGAAGAAACCATTCAGTTGTTTGATATCAGGTTCACTTCGCTGAAGACTATCAAGGGTCTAGTCTTGGAAGAATTTCTGTCTGCCCATCTGGCCACCTAAGAAAAACCAATGGATATCCATTTCCAAGATGAGGCTATCCTTTTAGTTCACCTGGTTGAGACATAATGGAATACCAATCTTGAAGGTGCCTCCTGGATCCCAAATAGTATGAGGCTCCCCAATCCCATGGATAACATAGTGGGTAAAGAAATTGTTCACATAACAACTACATATGATATTTATCCAGACACATTGTTCATATCTGAATGATACAATAAAAATGAGGAAGAGAATTTCTTCCTCATTATTGGTATCAAGATATCCCTTGATGTTGACATTCCCCACATTCATGATAAGGGAGACTCTTAATGATTCATCAAACAAATCAATGTTGACCACATCATCCAAAAGCTAGATATTTTCCCCCTTATCAAGCACACTCTCAAGCAGATGGACCAGTTTATTCTTTTCTAGAGGTTACTCATGTTCCCCAGTCACAAGAAGGTCTATCAATTTCCTTAGCTAGCCTATCGACTACTGTTTCAATTCTTGTCCCGGATGACTTGTTCATTCACATAGTTCATTGAAGAGTCATTTATCTAATCCTATCAGAGGATGATGATTGTAGATTAGTAAACTAGATAACCATTGGTGCTTCCACATTGGGACCTCTTGAAACCTTTGTGATAGATGGAACATCTATTTAGAAAACCCCATTCTTCGAGTATCTACAGCATAGAAACCTCCCACTAGATGGAGCTGAGCATGCGTGAATCCACCCCTATACCGCACAATTCCACTCAATTTTTGAGACTAAACATGAGAATACACTCCATAAAAATTGGTTTTATGGGATAATACTCTATTTTATACATATATAAGAGATTCGATAGGCCATTATTATGTTTATGTTGAGTCTAGTGGCTCTTATCTAGTTGTGTTAGAGCTATCCCACCAGAAATGATGTCTTGGTTACTTTTCGCCCACCCATGGCAACTAATATTACGAGTTCTAAAAGAATTACCACACATGAGATATTTACCTCCATTTCATGTAATGACATATATATCCTTACCATACCAATAAGAACTCTAAGACCTTTTCCATATGTGGAATTGAAGTCATAGGACCATAAAAACCAACAATGTCTTGCTAATGAAGATTCATTCTAACCATAAAAATTTATTTCCCATGTAGGTAGAATAAATTACTCTTAATGAAGTCAAGGAATGATTTTTTATTAATTTTTGTCCTCCAATATCATCCATAAATTTGGATTCCCTTAAGACATCATTATAGAAAATAACACCAACATTTGTGTTGTAGAGATGAGAAAGCGTTATAGAATATATAATATCCAATCCAACCATACATCCCACATAAATGAACATGGAAATGGATTGATTGAGGTATTCAACAAGACCCTATACATCATTTTTCAAAAGATGGTGGGACAATACTAGAAGATTTGGTGAGACAAGCTATCTAATGCGCTATGGGCTTATTGAACGATGATAAGAAAATCTACCTAGTTGAACACATATTACACGAGTTATAGAACATAGGTAGTCCTTCCGATTGACACTTTTTAACTAAATCCTAATAGATTCTTGTGATGAGATGATTCTATAAGTAAAGGATTAAGTTCATCTTGATAATCTCATAGTATACGAAGAGAATAGTCACTAGGACTAGAATAATGTGAAGAGGCATCTGAACATGAAAATTAGAGCATTCAAATAGTATGTTAACCACCTCTCCTTCCTATATGGTTACATGGTAGTAGATATTATGACACGTATGATTCCAGAATGAAATCTACCAATGTTGGTTCCCATGTGTGACAAAACCATAATAAGTCAAATGGTATATCCTAATGGAACATAATTTTTATCCACGATGGATGGATAAAAAATTAATCATCCATCCAATTACATGTTTTTTAGAAGTTATTTTAATAAGGTATAGTATTATTATTTATCCCCATGACCATAAAATATGAGTCTCAATCCCAGAATCATGTGATTAAACTATATATAGTCATTTATGGTAATGTGGGGTGTAGCATGGCCCCACTAGGCCCTCACTCTTATCGGGTAACTTATTCCATTCCCCACTAATACATTTTGGTTGAGATTCTTCCCTAATTTATCTGATCTATATGAAATTACCCTAAATGTTTTAGACTTTTATTGGGAAATTAAAAAGAATGCATGTTTTCCTTGGGCATGTGTGGTGTGGTGTTGGGCCTATTAAGTCCCAATTCACATTAGAGGATAGATTTACCTACATTCAAATCACTATTGAAACACTTTCTCCCCATTCTCTTAGAAAAATTACATTGAACTATTCTTATTTAATCCTATTCCAACAACCATAAAACTCATAGTTCTAGAATATTAGTTTAATGATGAGAAATTTTGTTACAATCATTAATATAGGTGAAATAAATAAACCCAAAAACCTCTCAATTTATTTACTTTAAAGGAAATCACCCTCACCATTGGTCATCTACCATGTCATATTTGGGAACTACATGCAGAAGAATTCATATCCTGATTTGATACATAATGATGCTTTCATTTTTATCCAAATCTAGCCACCCCAAAATTAAAAAATGCACCTCACAATGTATGGGTTAATCCAATGAAAGGAAAACCATTAAAAAGCTATGTTTCGATTAATTCTAATTCTTATGGGATATGTAATGATGCTCATACATTTCATCTGTGGGCCTAGATATACATCTATCAAACCAATTCCCCCTTGTCCATAGAATAGTCCAACCATTATGAAATTAAAATATATGAAAGGTTCTATAAGAATGAGTATGTGCTTTTTTAGGCCTCAGTGGTTGGTATTCATAGTGGGTTTGTTAAGATACCACTTTATGGATATACCATAAAGAGCTCTTAACCCATATTTCTTGAAAAAAGTCTTTAAACTATTAATATGTGTCCAATATCTACGACTTTAATCATTAATCCCATGGTCAAGAATATTGAAATTAAACTGTATGCATGTTTACTATAGGGTGTGTTATATGGTGTCAGACCTCATATCCCCTCAATCATTTTTGATCTATCAATAACCCATAAAACACATACACATTTTATAAAACCCCTATACAATGGTTCAACCCATATAATGTTAAACTAGGAGTTATTATCCACAACGCATGATGTAAAACAACAAATCTACCCAAAATGATCCCAAAATGCCTCATGGTAGTTATGGGATGATTTTATTCAATCATAATATGGGATTTACATTACCGGTGTTGGTCTTTAACCATGTCATGTTTTAAAACTATGTATGGAATGATTCCAACCCTTATGGTATACATAAAAAAACTCAAACATTTCACCTCAAAGTCCAGTAGAAAATTTATAAACCTTTTTTCCCTTTTCCCCTATATTATGGTTCTTGTAGTATAACCTTAAACTGTATGACATCAATATCAGAATATATATGTGGTGTGATAGTACATATTCCCCCAGTAACATAAGGCTATACTTATCCCATACCACAAAAATGCACTGGAAATCAACAGTTCTCAGTCTGTGGTCATGATCATACACTAATATACACTATTATATATACCATATGACATTACACTATGAAAAATAGATGTTAGGTCCATTTCACATGGTGCAGAGCCTCCATTTTTCTTTCACATCAGGTATTAACTCTCGTATCACATAATAATCCTTGAAATTCCATTTACCCTATGGTACAGAATCCATGAACTTAAAATAAGAAAACCAAGTCCATAAATACATCCATAAACTATCATAATCCCCTATATTTATAGTTTTATGACTTTAAATTACATATTCAAACATTCAGATCCAATGATGTTAAACTCCAACTAATCCAAGTTCTAAACTATAGGTTCTTTAAATCTCCTCATCAGAGATCAACATATTCAATGGTTTTTTTCTTCCACCATGGATTGTTTTAAAACTATCATTAGGTTTCCCCTCCTCTTAGGGTACTTAGAGATGTTCTGACATCTCATTTTTGGGCCCATATGTAGGTTTTTTAAACTGTCACCTGCTTGGTCTCAATTATGTTCTATACCAAATGACCCTCAACTATGTGTCATATCCACTAATTTAAACATGAAATATTTAGATAAAATATTCACAATACCATTGTTTGAATCCCAATATTTAATATCCCCCATCCCCATATCGATTCTTTCTTTATTTTGATTTCCATCCTCATGAAAAACCCGATGGAACCCTACACCACCATTCTGGTGATGGAATCATTCCATTTTTGTAACACCTCCAAAGCTGATCCAACACCCTAATAATTATCTGATGAAAATAATGGTTTCTAAGATTAATACATGGTCAATAATTGATCCTACATTTTCTCTCCCTGTTCATGATAGGTATTATCATGGTCTATGTGTTTCAAACATGCTAAAAAATGATCCATAAATACTAGTTTCCCCTTTATCCAAATATATAATGTAATTAATTACCTCTTATCTACCCCTATATTTTAGTATAATTCCAAATACTTGGTTTCTACACTAATGTGAATTTGGTCCAGTCTAGAAGACCAGCTATAACATACCTTAATTTCCACAGAGAGCATGGACCACTGGAATTAAAAGTTCTTGGAGGGTATGCACTAATGGAGTTTAGTAGCACAAAGAAAATCATGATCCAAACTCTATGTCCTTAAACTATGAGTATCTCTAAAACATTATATAAATTATTTACAAATACTTAATGGGGATGTGTGTAGTGGAGAAATCCCTTTTAATTCCAATTAATTTCAATATCAATATGTCGCATATTACATGTGTTTTTCAGAGGCATGTTTTCCCCATTCCCATTTGGATTATATCCTTCATGCATCACAAATACATTTGGAATGATCTTAATTATGGTTCAAGTAACACAACTTTAAACTATTGGCCATGGTCCATTGTGTATGACCTTACATTGTGTGTAATATCCAGACATTAAATTAAGGGGAATGTCCTGATCAAATGATGATAAACTGTATAGTTCACTATATGTACTATATGACATTAAACTATGTTTCTATCATCCTAATTGATCAATTGACAACTGGATGTCTTTCAAATCCCTCACCTTAGATATCCTCTTCCATAGTGTTTTTCATCTAAAACATTTTTTCACATTTATGAACATTTCTCAACCTCTGAGATAATAAATTCCAAGAAGGTGGGTTGGATCTCTATTCACATACACTTACACCAATGTTATCAAAGATATACTCTTGTAACTCCAAGAGTGTAGTTATCAATTTGAACATTGCATCACTCTAACCCCATGCCACACATTCCCTTTGATTGTATACTCATCCCCTCCACGTTTGAAAGGATCAACTGAACAGTTTGGTATCATGTCCTTTTGGATCACCTTCCATCATGGGCCAATTCCTAGGAATAATATGGATAAAATTTTGAGAAAGGTTTTGTTTTTGAATACGGTCGGTGGGTGACCCCCATTTGTTTTTCCTCATTCAATGCTAATAGAAGAGATTTTATGTTTTAAACACGGTCAGTAGCTATCCTATTTCTCCATTCCACCATATTTTTGATCTGAATTTTCTGTATTATGATTTAGGATTATCATTTACCTTTGTTTGGGTATATTTCATCACCCTTGGCATCATACTATTTTTGAATTTTCTCAAATTGGAAAAATAAAGATGGCTTTTCTAAGAGCCCAATTATCTATAAATAGTCTCTATCATCTAAAAAACTATTTGAGGTGTCTCAAAAATATGATACTCTGAGGGCTTCATGATTATATGGATCTCCCATAAAAAAAATCATGTGTTCATCCCTCATTTCTCACACCGGAAATGACCCTTGTTTTTAGGGACAGATCATTGGTTGTATCAAAAATATGATTGATGTTTGATTAGTAATGTGATGAAAAAAAATGTTTCCATATACAATGGAATGTTTCAAAATAAGTGATGATTTTGTCATTGTATAAGGTTATAGCTACATTCTGGAACCAATTGTTCATTTTTAAAAAAGTCCCCTAATAGCTCAACACTAGTTATCAAATGTCACAGCTCTACAAACCTTTGGACTGTATGCTCCAATATCTATAACCATTTCCTAAGATCTATTTCCTCCTAACATGCTTGTAGATGAATATGGTCAACTATGATCACTTCATGGTCTCTCTCAGCCTATATATCAACTACAAGACATGACACCTGTAATATCTACCCCTAGACCTACTCTAGTCGATACCTCACTTGAATGATGCATTATTATTGATTATCAATCAAATCAATACGCACATCCATTTGTTCTTCCCAATACTAGATATCCTGGTTGTCCACTTGGAGCTTCCTGATGATATCAGACTTATCAGGATTCTATGATAAATCTTGAAGATGGATCTTTTCATTCATTTTATTGGTGAAAACCATGTGATCCAACACATGAAAACGTATGGGAATATTCCCTAGTGTACTGGATTCATAGCTAATGGTAGATAGTCCACATCAATCCCATCTGTTTTGTTTCCAATGGATAGATAATAAATTATTTCATCAAATTTCTCAACCTATGATGAATTAAGTGGTTCTATTTGGATGTATCTGAATAAGAGTCCCCTAGAAATTCCATTAGTGGAGGCACATGCTCAGAAAAACAAACCATAATATGGGAGGCCTAATACTCTTCTAGAATCATTTCATAGGTTCTGGTCTCCATATCATTTGATCAATCATCTTCATTTGATCCTACTTCAACAATATCATCTCTTTTATTCTTCGGTTTCACCCCACTAGTGGAATCACCTGTCTCCGTAGATGACTGTTCACCTTGGAACACGGTCATATCATCATGGAAAACCATTTCCATAATAAGTATCATGGATATCACCAAAGGAACCTTTGATTCGATGGCATCATCTTATTTCTAGTAATGAAGTACCAAAACAAATTTTTAGGAAAGGAACACTTCAGTCAATATGATCAACAAGTAAATGGTATGAACCTATAAATATAAAGTACTTAAATTGGATTATAATCAACAAATTGAGCTCCAATGTCACATCAGGGACAAACACCATAGGGTACCTTTATCAATGAGTATTTGGAAAACTGAAAAATGAATCATCTTGTGTTGATCGAGTAGGATAAAAATAAGACATGAATATAAATTTAAGGTAAGGCTCCATGAATCATGATTATGGAAAAATGATTTGACATTTTATCTTAGCTTGAGGAGGTGTAATTTCAATGATGAGTCATCCTGATCACACCACATCTCCAATATTGGGTGTCATTTAATCTATTCAGTTCGGACCCTCAAATATCATTTGGAGAACCAACATGTATGGAGACATCAGATTTACCTAATCATCCTCAGTTGACCCTCTAAACACTTTAGTCCCAGCCAGAAGAACCTACATGTTCTTCTCCACATCTGTCAATGCATCATTATCTCCACTGGTATGATTAAATTTCTCGGCATTGAAGTTCTTTTATGTTGGACAAGATTCAGTTAGAGAAACTAGACTACGAAAAAATGGAATGGTGTAGGATGATAAGATATGTTAGGAATACCTTGGGGAATTAATCTTGTTCTTACACAGATAAATCAATTTTCCACTCTCTAGTAAACTCTCTTTATGAGTGGTCATTCCTCAAGATTAATCATCATTAGAATCTTGTGTTCCTTCATTCGTTGATTCCTACACTCTTTAATCACATAGTGGTAGTAACTTAAAATGCCTAAAGTCACCGAAAAACATTACCCACACCATGTTGGTAAAAATCGATACCCCTAATTGGAAAATGATGTAATACAAGTCTTCCATGTATGTATTCCACTCATGAAATTCACCTTGGTCCTTACACGTACAAGCCCACCATCTGGTATTTCAACCCCAAATTGGGTCATCATCCTCAATAGGTACTCTTGTGTTAGTGATGTCTGCAACATCCTTTAGGTATATCAAACATAGGTATTAAGACCGTCAGTAGTTGGTTGTAGAAACTACCTAAAATTCATCCCACAAGCCTTGTTTTTCCCCCAAAATTTCATTCATGACCCCCCTCCTTTAGTAGAAGGGGTATGGATGCAACTTTTAATGCCAAAATTACAGTAGTTCCTTACTGAACCTTCTTAGATACTCTGAAAAACTCTCTGGGAGGAGCTTGTGTCATGGCCCGTCCTCAGGTCCCGTTCCGTGACTACCCCAAGCCCGCATCCCATAGACCAGGGGCTGGCGACTAGCACCAAATGCATAAATCCCGATACAAAGGGAATGCATTGCCTTTATGAAGTAATCTAACACCACAGAATAAGCCAACAGAAGTAAACACTAATTATAACCGGGTCCAAAAGTAAGTGGGCTAGAATACAAACCCAAACTGAAAAGTGAAGTACAACGGAAAGTAAAGTACAACTGAAAGAGAGTACAACATCAGAAAAGTAAGTAGCAAGTCCAAGCCGTCTTCTAGAAAATCTCACCTGAAAGGTGGGTACAGATCATATCTTCTGCTCCTCGGCTCCAGCCGTACGCTCCATTTATGCCCAGCTCAGTGGTCCACCTCCTGGTACATTCTTGATCCACAAGCTTCAACCATGATCAGCGTTGTCTGTCGTCTCCATCCAACACAACGTAGTGCGGGCATAGCCCGTGCAGGGGTGAGTATACGCTACTCAGTAGGGACCCTGAGACCCCGAAGGTCTCCCAAAATCCACATAGGATAATCCACAATGTAAAGAAACAATCACGAAGTAACAACCAACACTACTTAGGTATATGCCCATACATATACGTAAGTCACCAATTATTGTTCGGCTACAACAATCGAGCCCATGTTTGATCTAGTACACACATGATAGCACAACCAACCCACATAGAATAACACAACCCAATCCACATAGGAAAGCAAGTCAATCATATCGAAGATATTGATTGAATGGTCAAGACCCAACGCACAAAGATATACTTCTTCTTAAGGTGATAGAGTTTATCAGATGTAGCCACTAATTCATCAATGCTAGGACCCACATAGGATACTAAACTAGCAAAGCTATTAGACCCACGTATGATACAAGACCAGCTACTCTATCGGACCCATGTAGGATACAAGTACAGAGTCAAACACTATTGGACCCACATAGGATACAAGAACTGTAGTACTGTCGGACCCACGTAGGATACAAGAACATTAGTCAACGTCGTCAACCCACGGAGAATTTCAGTACGGTCGTCATCGCTGCCAAACTCATGGGGGATTTCAGTGCAGTCATCGTCGCTACCGAACCCATGGAGGATTTCAGTACAGTCGTCATCGTCGTTGCAGTCGCAGCTAGCTCTAGGGTTCCCACACACAGCATGCTCGATTCTAGGAGGGTCTTCTCCATGAGACAAGGGGTATGAAACATCAACTGACACGCAGTCCGGAGTTGATGTATCCCAATGTTCTGTCTCGACGATAGGAACTCAACGTTATAGATGTCACATCTATCGTACACCCGGACTGAGAGTTACTGGATTTTTCGTTCCAGGGGCCCGGTTGGTTTTTATGTCAAAACTAACCCCACCACACTCCAACTTCATCCTAACCTTGATCGTAGTAAGCCAAAAGGCTTGTCTCACCAAGAGGAATCCAACAAAGTTGATAGCACGTCAATCGGACGTCCGGAGCTCAAGTTATAAGTGTTTCTGCTCCGAGGGCCCGATTTGTTTTGTGTTCGATCCAACTCGTCTGTACCCAAAATTCTCTGAAACCTTGACTGTAATATACTGAAACGACCGTCTCAATCCAAGGATCCCAAAACAACTGACGGTGCATCGATCGGAGGTATGAAGCCCAAGATATAGGAAAATGACTGAAAACAGTCTGAAATGGGGGGTCTGGGCCCGGCTCGGCCCGGCCCAACCCCCCCTGGGTCAGCCCGAACCGGTTCGACCCTACCTGGGTCCGTGTCTGACCTGGCCTGGTGCGACCCAGCCCGGTCGTGGGGGGGGGGGGGGGGCGCACAGGCTCAGCCAGCGGGCCGCGTTGGGGGGAGGATGCGGCCCCCCCATTTGCCAGCGGAGACAACACTAGTTGCCGAGTCTTCCCCGGATCCCTCGTGGCCGTGGGATCCGGTATTCCCACCACCGCCATGGTTTCAGCCACGTTGGCTCCTGCTGGCGACACACTGGCAGCGCCTTCCACAGACCAGCAGACGCGCTTTGGTGGTCTGTTTTGCCTATCATCTGCACTTGCAGCTTTCCTGAGACCCGTATATTACTGAGAAGGGTTCAAAACGCCTTTGCGGCCCACTTCGTCGTCGCCTGTCGATCCACACACCAATAAACAAACTGCAGAGGGTTTTCAGGCCGTGTTTATCTGGCCCGCACCCTCCGCGTTAGTTGTTTTTCAAAGTCAATCATTAAATGACATGCTTTAGATGATGGTATATTTTATTCAAGGTAAATTATTCAAACACCCTGAAATCAAAATACGCATGCATGAGGGGATAATTCACATATACTTTATACGAAAACCCCATACCTGGAAGAAGTCGTCGAACGAGGATCATCGCGGAGAAACAGCGTCGCGGAAGAAGGCATCGCAGAAAGAGGCTTCGTATGTCGTCGATGTTCGCCTGATGAAGGATGTGGCGTCTCTCTTCCTTCGATGCGGGGAGAAGATATAAACATGAGACAACCTTCTTTGTTGAAGCTTCGATGTTCTTCGTGTTCTTCAAGAAGGAAGAAAAAAATCATCAAGGGTTCTCACCTCCACACAGCGAATCACCCCAATAAAATAAGACATTGTATTATTTAATTTACACACACACAAGCCATCATTAATTTGAAATTAAAAATTTGAATTAATAAAATTAATTAACATGTGTTATCCAATTAATTAGGCGTTTTATTGGCATGTATTTAATGTGGAAGAAAAACTGCTTGAGTTGACTTGACAATAAAATGTGGGAGGTGCAGGTGTGTTACACAAATAAATTCATGAGGGAGGTTTTAAGGTTGTCGGAAGCGGTGTGGCTCGTGTGGGCCCCACCTCACTATTATCGTACCATATGGAGTTAGGATGTAGTGGGTCCCAAATCAACTTCTATGCATAGGTTGTAACTGCTGAGAATATAAATAAAATTTGTTGCACAAATTTTTATTTCACTCCTCAGATAAATCATTTATTTAAAAACCTCACCCGAGCAAACGCAACTCCAGAAAAGGTGTTCCTCATCAAATACCAGTGTATTGGTTTTATCGGTGACCTCAGATTTCGATTCCGAGCACTAGTTCAAAAGTTAGAAAAACCCGCTCGTTCGTTCACTGAACGTACCTGAGCTAAACTTTTGAAATTGATTCCGGGCATACCGAGCCTCAGAATCAGGTGCCGTCAGAAACTGCGTACTCATAAAATCTCATAGAAAAATAAACAAATTACTTGAAATTTACGGGTCTTTACATTACTCCCACTAGAGGGCTTTACATCCCCGTAAAGATACATCCCAAACTAGGGAACAAATGAGGGTACTGCGCATGCATTTGAGCCTCCCGCTCCCAATTTCTCTCTAGGAGGTTCCCGTGCTACCATCTAATGCGCACTAGAGGAATCGACGCCCATGTAGGACCTACTCCTATCGATCCTTGATCTTCACTGGGTCCTCCGAAAAATTCACCCCATCGTCAATGTACTGCTCCCCATGGTCGATGATATGCATCGGGTCGTGCACGTACCTCTTCAGATGAGATACGTGGAAGACGTCCTGCACCCGGTGCAACTGAGGTGGTAGAGCCAAGCAATAAGCCACCTCGCCTATCCTATTGATAACCTGAAATTGTCCGATGAAGTGTGGAGATAATTTGCCGCCCCGAAAAAATCTCCATAATCCACGTTGAGGTGAGACCCGTAAGAAAACGTGGTAGCCATCCTAAAACTCTAGTGGTCTCCGCCTCCTGTCAGCATAAGACTTCTGCCGGCTCTAACCTATCCTCATCGGCTCCTGGATGACCTGGACCTTCTCTATCATGGCCTGGTCCATCTCCGGTCCCACAAGTGCTGACTCCCCAGGGTCTGTCCAGCATAGAGGTGATCTACAAGGTCGTCCGTACAATGCCTCGTATGGTGCCATCCCGATGGTGGAGTGGTAGCTGTTGTTGTAAGAGAACTCCCCCAAAGGTAGGTGGTCCTCCCAGTTATGACCAAAGTCATGGACACATGCACGGAGCATGTCCTCGAGAGTCTGAATGGTCCTCTCCGTCTGACCATCCGTCTGTGGGTGAAAGGCGGTACTCAGACATAGTTGTGTCCCGAATGCCTACTGCAACCCCTTCCAAAGATGGGAAGTAAAGTGAGCATCTCGATCGGAGACTATAGATTATGGACATCCATGAAGCCGCACAATCTCATGAATGTAAATGTGTCACAAGCTCTCCACTGAGCCCTACTCTCTGATGGGTAAGAAGTGGGCCGACATGGTGAGTCTGTCAACAATCACCCAAATTGAGTCGTGACCTCTGGAAGTACATGGTAGTCCAGTCACGAAATCCATAGATATCTCATCCCACTTCTACTCTAGGACCTCCAAGGGTTGTACCAAGCCTGCTGGTACCTGGCGCTCCGCCTTCACCTACTGGGAGGTGAGGCACCGAGAAACGAACTCTACCACAACCTTCTTCATACCCTGCCACCAGTGTTGTCGTCTGAGATGTTGGTACATTTTCGCCACTCCTGGATGTACCACTAAAGGGGAAGTGTGGAACTCTCTCAGAACCTCCTCTTGTAAAGCAGCTGGTACCATGGTACGTCCTCTGAAAAGGAAGACGTTCTCTCCCACCATATAAAAACCATCAGGTGACTGTGCCATGGAAATCTGTGCACGTCGTGTCTCATAGTCTGTGTGCCCATGCTCTGCCGCTCTGACCTACTGCAGTAGTGGAGGGGTGACTATGAGTGACTGAAGAAAGGATGCTCCATACTTATCCACGAAGGATATCTTCAAAGCGGCTAGCTGCTCCATCACCTCCCCAAGTAGCTGAATGCTCGTCCTCCTTTTGAGAGCATCGGCTACTACGTTCCTTTTTCCAGGAGTATAGATTATCTCAAAGTCATAGTCCTGGAGGAACTCGAGCCATCACTGTTGTCTCAAGTGCAGGTCCTTCTACAAGAAGATGTACATGAGACTATGGTGGTCAGAGTAGGCTGTAAAGTGCTCTCCCATCAGATAGTGTCACCGCATTTTCAGAGCAAATACCACTTCTGCTAACTCCAGGTCATGGGTAGTGTAGTTATTCTAATTATGTCTCAAATGGAATGATACATAGGCGATAACTTCCCGCTCTTGCATCCTGACACATCCGAGTCTGGTCCTTGATGCATCGTAGTAGACTACGTACCCTAATCCCTCCTCCGGTAGCCTCAAGATAGGTTCGCTGGTCAACCTCTGTCTCTACTCCGGGAAGCTCTGCTGGCATCTCCTTGACAAAACTAAGGGTTTCCCCTTCTTCTTCAATGCAGAGATTGGTTTTGAAACTCTGGAGAAGTCTGGCACAAATCTCTGGTAGTATCCAGCAAGCCCCAAGAAACTCTGCACCTCTGTCACACTCCTGGGTGGCTCCCAAGCTAGTACTGCCTCGATCTTCATAGGGTCGACCTCAACTCATGCCTTATAGATGACGTGTACTAGGAAGTGGACCCCACACAACCAGAACCGACACTTTGAGAGCTTACCATAAAGCTGGTTCTCTCGGAGTGTGTCTAGTACAACCTGAAAGTGGTAGGCGTGCCCTCCTCAGTGGTCGAGTATATCAATATGTCGTCGATGAAGACCACGACAAATCGATCGAGGTATGGCTGAAAGATCCTATTCATGAGACTCATGAACACTTCTGGAGCATTGGTTATGACGAAAGGCATAACCAAAAACTCATAGTGGCCATACCGACATCTGAAGGTTGTCTTCTACATGTCCTCATCCCGAACTCTGAGCTGATGATAGCCTGATCTACGGTCTATCTTCGAGAACCACCATGATCCCTTGAGCTGATCGAAGAGGTCATCAATCCTCAGTAGCGGATACTTGCTCCTCATGGTCACCTGGTTCAGGCGACGATAGTCGACACACAGTCATAAGCTCTCGTCTGCCTTCTTGGCGATCAAAATCGAAGAAGCCCAGGGTGAAACACTGGGTCGAATGAATCCCTTGCCCTGAAAGTCCTCCAGATGTACCTGTATCTCTCAAATCTTAGCGGGAGACATCCAATATGCTGGTGTGGATATCGGGGCTGTCTCGGGGTACAGGTCGATAAGTCTACCTCTCTGTGAGGATGTATTCCTGGAACGTCGTCAGGAAAAACGTCTGCATACTGATCCACCACTGCAGGAAAACTTGGACTCTGCACATCCACTACTCCTAGGATCAGGCTAGCCAACTGATGAGTGACCGGCTTCCTTCTCGTCTACGAGAGTCTGTCCTGTGCCGCAAAAGCTCCCTTCTCGCTAGTGAAGGTGAACCTTATCCCATCGGTGCGAAAACACTGCACCTTGCGCCTAATACAGTCGATCTGAGAATGGACTTTAGATAACCAATTCATGATCAAGATGACGTCGTAATGTCTCGACGCCACTACAGGAATATCCCAGCTGAAGCTATCGCCTCCTAGAGTAAGATCACACTGCCGGAAACAGTGCGTAATCGTCGAGTCTTCTCCTGTAGGAGTCTCTAGCCATAAGGATAGAGCCAACGACTCCATTGTAATCTCCGATCTGCAAACAAGGGTAGCGGCAATAAAAGAATGACTCGCTCCTGTGTCTATAAGAACTGCAGCAAGGGTTGAGTAGAAACAGTTAGTACCTTGAATCATCTCTGGCGTGACGTGGTCGTAGGCCTCCGCTGCCTGAAGCTGAGCCTGTCTCTGCCCGCCAGATCCCTGTGGACGGGGTGGGCCTCCTGGTGGTGGTGGTGGTAAAACCTCAAAGCGTCACC
Organism: Viscum album; assembly: GCA_963277665.1. Lineage (NCBI taxonomy): Eukaryota > Viridiplantae > Streptophyta > Magnoliopsida > Santalales > Viscaceae > Viscum > Viscum album. Next base: position 1,260,210,787 of record OY728128.1, read on the forward strand.
CACCACCTGCTGCCTGGCCATCTCCTCTGCCTCGTCTGCCTCCTCCATGCGGACCGCCACAGTTGACCCTCTGCCTCTGCCTAGGTGTTCCCTCAACCATCTACTACTGTTATTCATGGCGGGTCAGGCAGTCACGAGCCATGTGGCCCTGCCCACAGCATGCGTAGCACTATCTGCTCCTCGGAAGGCTGGCTCTACGCCGTGCGCCCCGCACCTCTGAGCTAGTGTCCTGAGGGCGTCCTCCTGATGGTTTGGTCTGCCTAGACCCCTTTGACGTCCATCAACTTCCAGTTATAGACAACTCTTCTACGTTCCGCCCTGCGGTAGGTCTCGCTGCTATTGTAGGCTCATCAAGAAAGCTCTCTATGAGAAGGGCTCGCTCCAGTACTCCTGCCTATGTCGGAATGCTGAGGGAGATCATCGATGGCCTGATATCTTGCCACAGCCCCTTCTCGAAGGTCCAGGCCCAGAAGAATGGGTCCCGTATCATTTTTGTCGAATAGCATGAGAGATCGGTAAATCTCGTCGAGTACGGGGCGACCGTCATGCTGCCCTGCCGCAGCTGTAGTAGCTCCTGGATGTGCACCGCACAGAGGGTGGCTAGGACGAACTCTGAGTGAAAGAGGCTCTCAAAGTCTGTCCAGAGAAGGGATGTCTCTACATGCACCTGGACATAAAGCTCCACCATCTGCATGCTGCCACGTGCAGGAGGCTTGCTGCAAGGATCACCATGAGGTCAGCTGGTGTCCCCCATAACCTGAAAACTCTCACAACCGTCTCCAACCAATCCTCGGCTACCTGAGGGTCTATCTCCCAGTGGAACCTGCGTAGTCTCTGACGCTGAAACTCGTTCAGTGCACTAAGGGAACGTGCACTCTCATCGGCTAGGGTTTTGGGCATCAGTGGCTCGGGGGGAAGAGGCACCGCCGGTGCGTCCGCTGTAAGAGGGCCCTACACTGAGTCCTCGTCGCTTTGTGGGTTATCGTCTCACACAAGGATTGGAACCCAAGGTGGCTGCCATCGTGGGGCCATATGGAAAAGAAACAGGTGCTCCATGGTCAAAACAGTATACCTGGTGAGTTGACACAAAGTAATCACAATGAAAACATTGAAACACACATGCAATCAATGTTTTCGGGCATTGAGTCAGAAATCAGAAGTCAGGGTCCTGGTGTATGGATACGTCGACCACCGCATCAACACTGGACTCGTTGGACTGATAACCACACTCAATACCCTTAACACTATTGCTTCACATTGAAGGAAGATCAGAGTCTTGAGTTCTACGGTAGAAATGAACTCCTCTAATACCAATTTATCACGACCCTTCCTTGGGTCCCATGCCATTACTACCCTAAGCCCGCCTCCCATAGGCCAGGGGCTGGCGACTAGCACCAAAGGCGTAAATCCCGATAAAAAGGGAAGGCATTGCCTTTATAAAGTAAACTAACAACATAGAGTAAGCCAGTAGAAGTAAACACTGTGTAAAACTGGGTACAAAAGTAAGGGAAAAAATGTACATTGGATTGAATACAAACCCCAACTGAAAAGTACAGTACAACAGAATGTAAAGTACAATTGAAAGAGATTACAACAGTAGAAAAGTAATCAGAAAGTCCAATACTTCTTCTGTAAAATCCCACATGAAGGGTGGGTACATATCGTCTCCTCTGCTCCTCGGCTCCAGCCGTCTTCTACAAGTATATCCCGCTCAGTGGTCCACCTCCAGGTACCATCTTGCTCCAGAAGCCTCATCCACGATCAGCGTTGTATGTCGTCTTCATCCAACACAACGTATTGCGGGCATAGCCCATGCAGGGGATAGTATACGCTACTCAGTAGGGACCCCGAGACCCCGAAGGTCTCCCAGAATCCATATAGGATAAACCACAAAGGACGGAAACAATCACAAAGTAACAACCAACACTACTTAGGTATATTCCCATACATATACCTAAGTCGCCAATTCCAGTGCGGCTCCAACATCCAAGCCCAAGTTCGATCTAGTCCATACAAGATAACACAACCAACCCACACAGGATAACAAAACCCAATCCACATATGAATGGAAGTCAATCATATCGAATATATTGATTGAATAGTCAAGAATCATCTCACACAGGTATACTTTTTCGTAAGGTGATATAGATGATCAGATGTATCCACTGATTCATCCAAGCAAGGACCCACATAGGATACTAAAGCAGCTAAGCTGTCGGACCCACGTATGATAAAAGACCAGCTACTCTGTCAGACCCACGTAGGATACAAGTACACAGTCAAACACTACCGGACCCACGTAGGATACAGGTACAGAGTCAAACACTGCCAGACCCACGCATGATACCAGAACAATAGTACTATCAGACCCATGTAGGATACAAGAACAATAGTCATCGTCGTTGAACACAATAAGGATTTTAGTACGGTCGTCATCGCTGATGATCCCACAGAGGATTTCAGTGTAGTCATTGTCACAGTCGAACCCACAGAGGATTGCAGTGCAGTCGCCATCGTCGTCGCAGTCGCAACCAGCTCTAGGGTTCCCGCACACAGCATGCTCGATTTTGGGAGGGTCCACTCCACGAGCCATGGGGTTTGATACATCAACTGACATGTAGTCTAGATTCGATGTATCCCAAAGTTCTATAGCGACGATAGGAACTCAACGTGATAGATGATGCGTCAATCAGACGCTTGGTCTGAGAGTTATTGGCTTTTTTTGTTCCAGGGGCCTTATTGGTTTTTAAGTCAAAAACAACCCGAACACACTCCAACTGTGTCCAAACCATGAGCGGAGTAAGCCAAAAGGTCTGTCTCACTAAGAAGAATCCATCATAGTCGACGTCACGTCAATCGGATGTCCGAAGCTCAAGTTATAAGCATTTCCGCTCTAAGGGCCCGGTTGGTTTTGTGTTCAAGCCAACCTGGACAGACCCAATGTTATCTGAAACATTGAGTGTAATATACCAAAACGACTGACTCAATCCAAGGATTTCAAATCAACTGATGGTGCATCGATCGGAGGTATGAAGCCCATGATATGGGCAAATGACTGAAAATAGTCTGAAATGCGGGATCTGGGCCCGGCCCGGCCCGACTGGGTGCGGCCCGGCCCAGCCAGGGGGGCACGCTGGCTCGGCCAGTGGGCCGAGCTAGGGGGGAGGATGCAGTCCCCCCCATTTCTAGTGGATGCGGCGCTGGGCTCCGCCTCTTCGCCAGATCCCGCGCGGCCGCGGGATCTTGTCTTCCCGCCACTGCTGCGGCTTCAACCGCGGCGGCTACTACCGGCAGCGCACCAGCAGTGCCTTCCGCAGACCACCGGACGCACTCCGGTGGTCCATATTGCCCGACGTCTATGCCTGCGGCTCTCTCAGGACCCGTAGATTACTATGAAGTGTTCAAAATGCCTTTGCAGCCTGCTTCGTCGTCGCCTGTCGATCCGCACACAAATAAACAAACTGCGGAGGGTTATCGGGTATTGTTTTTTTGGCCTGCACCCTCTACATTAGGTGTTTTTCAAAGACAATATTTAAAATACATGCTTTGGACGATGGTATAGTTAATTCAAGGTAATTTATTCAAACACCCTAAAATCAAAATATGCATTCACGAGGGGATAATTCACATATACTTTATACTAAAACCCCTACCTAGAAGAAGTCGTCGAATGAGGATCGTCGTGGAGAAACAGTGTCGTGGAAGACGACGTCGTGAAAAGAGGCTCCGTACTTCGTTGATGTTTTCCAGATGAAGGATGCAGCGTCTCGCTTCCTTCGACGTGGGAAGAAGAAGTAATGATGAGATAGTGTTCTTCTTTGAAGCTTCGATGTTCTTCGCGTTCTTCAAGAAGGAAGAAGAAAATCTTCGAGGGTTCTCACCTCCACACAACGAATCACCAAAAAAATTAAGATGTTGTCTTATTTATTTTACACACACACAAGACCTAATTAATTTGAAATTCAAAATGAATTCATAAAATTAATTATCGTGCATTATCCAATTAATTAGGTGTTTTATCGGCATGTATTTAATATGGATGAAAAACTGCTTAAGTTGACTTGACATTAAAATGGGGGAGGTGCGGGTGTGTTACACAAATAAATGTATGAGGGAGGTTTTAAGGGGGTTTGAAGGGGTGTGGCTCCTGTATTCCCCAGGTCACTATTATCCTACCATATGGAGTTAGGACTTAGTGGGTCCCACCTCAACTTCCATGCATAGGTTGTAACTGCTTAGAATACAAATAAAATTTGTCGCACAAATTTTTATTTCACTCCTCAGTTGAATCATTTATTTAAAAACCTAACCCGAGCAAACACAACTCCAGAAAAGGTGTTCCTAAGAAAATACCGGTGTTGCGGTTTCATCGGTGCCCTCAGATTTCAATTCCGAGCACCGATTCAAAAGTTAGGAAAACCTGATCGTTCCTTCACTGAACGTACCCGAGCTAAACTTCGGAAATTGATTCCGGGCACACCGAGCCTCAGAATCAGGTGCCGTCAGAAACCGCGTACTCGTAAAATCTCAAAGAAAAAAAATTTCCTTGAAATTTATTGGTATTTATAGCTTTTCTACTTCCATGTAGTTATTACTGTTCTCTTTCTGATTCAATCGGATGAATATGCCTCTGCTAGATTTCCTATAGATATGATTCCACCCATTTTCACACATATTCAATCAACATACCATCATCAAAGTTATAGGGTAGTATAATAATGGTCCCTCTATATCCTATGGTCACCATCATACAAAATATTTGGAAAATGATATAGGGGTGTCTCTCTTCATGGACCCCCATGTAAAATAATTTCACATCTGACTGAAGGTACCAAAAATACCTAGGGAAATGGTATGAATTTTAGGGATCTCTAAATACCAATCATTAAATTTGGGACACTAGAACTCCACCCCTGAAACCTTTTAGGTACTCCCACTTTCTCCCATGAGAATTTTAGGTTATCCCCCATTTGACCAATCAGAGTTGAAAAGAGGTAGATATTGAAGTTTTCAGGGTTTTCGACCCAAAACTGGTTCTGAAACTCATCAAGTGTCACTTGTGAGACTCTATATATCATCAACAGAGATTTATTCAGAATATAATTTTGAGGAATAATGTAATTCATTAATTTATAACCCATGAGATACATTTCTTTATATCCATACATAAACTAGAAAATTTTTATTAACCATATAGGAATGTTTCCCTATGCAACACGACATAGTATATTTTAAATCATGGACATCACATGTACCCCCAGGTTGACCCTATTACCAGCTACTCAGATTTATTACATTACCAACTTCCCCAAAAAATCTCCATCTTTGAATCTCTCCATGATAGTATCAACCCACTCAAAAAAGTGGCATGTTATGTTGTATAGCGAACCAGTGTGTCGTAGACTCAGACCATGTTGTACGCCATGTCCAATAGTTTGAACTATATAAGAAGAACCCTTATATTCCAACATACCCCCTAATTATGTGACATGAAATTGTTTTCCTCGACCTGAAATACTCACTCATGGGTCCTTGTTATGAAACAGTTCAAACGATTCCATGAATAGTATTTCCATTTGGAAAAAAGATTTATGTTTCAGTTTATACATCACCACAAAAAAATGAAGCAATGCTACAAGAGAAGCATGTTCAATGATCATACATGTGTTCTATGGTGCAAGGGAGAAATCATATTGTTATCCCTCTAGGTAAATGCATATAATTTAGTGGATGTATCATACGATGATTCTAACTTCCACATAGTAGAGATAGAATGTGTTGGTACCTAGGGACGATCGGCTTATGTTCTCCAACACAAGAACCTATTAGTGGTAAAAATGGAATCTTTATTTCCTTACCAAGTCATATAGATTGAAGTTTCAAAACTACTATAGATACTCCTGGCACATGTATCACACCCAATACACCAACATCCACACATAATTGATGTTTCCCCTCAACCCTAAGCTCACAGTTCTTCATCAAGACAAAGCTTTTGTTCCTCATTCTACTCTAGAAATAAGTGGCCTAGTGTATATGGAAATCTATTTCCTATGGAGGATCCCTTTAGAAGGTATCGTTCCTCCCATTGAGCATGTAGACAAAACTTTTCCAATTATATCTTGTATCATGACCCTAAATAGTGACTTTATTATATAGGATATCATCTTCACGGGTGAATTGTCGTAATGGTGAATCAACTTGAAGGAATAGATGGTAACTTCGTTTGGTAGATCAAAATTTCATAGTTGGAGGTAGGCTCTATGAGGATGATATTTTTGTGATAATTTATGAATTCGTTATATCATTGGTTGTTTGATACAACCCTCATGGACTGCTGCAGCTTATTATTTCAAGTCATTTCTTCCCATCACATAGTAGTAGTGTCCAAAATACTAGAAGTGTTGTATTAGTCATTAATATAAAATGTGGGAGGAAAACATCGTAAGGGAGACACATGTAATTTCAAAGGATTGATGTGAAAGGGGACAGTTTTTTCACAATTTTGGCTAGAAAAAGTGGATAATAATCTTATTTTGGCATAGTCAGATTCACATTAGAAGGAGTAGATGTGTGAAAGAAGTTAAAAAATCACAAATTTTCACACAATACTGTTTAACATAGATTTAGGATAGAGAAATTACAATAAAAAAATGATAGTATAGTATATTGGGATCCCTCCCCTTAGTTAAATATTTGGACTTAGTATTCCTCACATGTGTGAGTTACTTACATGCCTAGTGCTGAGTTTTGCTGGCACCCATAGAAATTGACCACCCACTATTTCTTTACCTGCAAAATGTGAACTTCTTGTACCCTTTTAGATCATATTTTTAGAGGGTATTTTTTCGTACTAAATTTAACTTGATTCTAAAAATAGTCACCATTTGAAAATATTAAGTAGAAATCAATCATAACTGATCAACCAAATAAAATTAATGATGGCACGCACGAGTTTCTAGGTGCGCGAAAAAGATTGGAATCCACAAAAAAATTTCTCATTAAAAAAATATGATTTCACTTCATCCACTTCTACAGAGGCTCATTAAATAAATATGGAGGTCACGTACATGATGACTACATTGTGTGCAGGAACCTAGATCCACATGCATGACTATTGTACTCTAAATAAACTTCCATTAGACCATTTCATGCTACAAATTCATGGATGAGGCTGATAATTCATGGAATAACTCATCCATAACAGAAATACACTTAAAAATCACAAAGGATTATTTCAATAAGAAGTTGGTCATCCCCCCTTTTTTGAGAGATCATCTAGAACTCAAACCACCTCTATATCTCATATATGATAGATCTTTAGTGCAATGCTAAAAAATGTGAAATAAATTGTAGAGATATTGTGTCATTGGATCCCTTTGGGCGCTACATCGAGTGGGACCATAGTTTTGTAGTCATCTCTCAACCAAATTCATCCCATGAAAGGTGCATAAAAAGACTAGCCATACATGCATGATTGAGCGTTCACACAAACCCATATCTTTCACAGAACCCCGACCCATGTTTACATGCCTCAAATACAATGTGAATAGATTATTTAAGGATGAATGGATTTAATTTATGGCATAGAAATATTTTTTAGATCCTCTTGTGTGCATAAAATATGTATTTTGTTCAATATTTTAAAAAAAACATCCAAAGTTGAAGGCATGAATTTATTAGCCCCTCATGAGGTGTTCTCTACTCTCCAAGTGCCTTCATAACCATAAAATTTTCTTATCCGCATGATATTCCTTTCCCTATTACTTCTCAGTATATGAACACTATCATGGATCTATTTATTGAACACTCCTCTACACCATTACAACATGGAATTACAATATACATACTTGTGTGTGAATTATATGAGCTACAGTTATGTAAGACAATTAGATAAAAAATTATTCCTTGATGTTCATGTTGTGTGACATAAATGTACCTTGAAAAAAAAGACTCAACACATGAAGTTAAACTGTAATCTTACAATATGATATTCTCATTGGATTCCCCATGTATTTTTATCATGGGAAGCCACCTCTATCCACCATGATGGGTAATCCACACATGTAGGACCACTTCCCATAGTAAGTGCCACACAACAATATTAGGATCATCCTTGTATAACTCAAATGGAATGATATCATCATCACATGAAATGTGATACACCACACAAGGAATGTGGTATTCCTTATATGGAATTACATTCTCCTCACATGGAATGTCATCCACCCAGGGTATCTACTATACGTAATCCCCACCCCATCACTCATTAGAGCATGTTTCTCAAAATTCATGTCAAGCCTACTTATTAGTTATTCTCCCCAACACCGATAATGAATCACATGGTCATAGAGGTTAGTAGAGACCATGAAACCCAATAACCTACATATATGGGATCCTCCTGACTGTAAGCCTCAAAAACCATAAAAAATTCAACCCATGGTCCTCTGTATGTGTAATCCCCAATCTTGTCAACCCAAAATGGGAAGCTCATATGCATATGCCCCAGCCATATGCTTTGATTCATGGGCCTGCTACATAGATGTAATCTATATCCCTTCCATAATTTATATTCTTTGATTCCCAACAAACTGGGATATGTAGAAACCATCCTAGAGGTCTATGTCTTGTACTCCATTCACTCCACCCACTACACTCACTCTATTCCCTCAATCATCCCAATTTACTCCACCCACTGAATTCACTCTATCCACATCCATACTAATTTTCCCTAGTCCTCCACATCTAGGTAATAAAATTTCCCTATCTTCTGGTCACATCTATTTTAGGTTTCATTGGTTTGCATTCAGGCATATTCCACACCCCCATTATCATTTATACTAGAAGGACTAGGTCATCCTCTATATATAATCCCCACTCAATCTAACCAAGATAAATCCCCTTGCGAATCAAATATTCCCTCTGTAAGCCTCATACCATACCTTAATAATGTTCACATCATGATGTGAGTTTGTTTACTAAGTGATGTTATACTTTATAGACCGACCATGTCTTGCTAAAATAAACATTGGCATTAAAATATGTTGGTTTTGATCCGAGTCATTTAAACATGGAATATAGGACGTATCTTCATGGTTCATTCCTAACAAATAGAAAATTGTTTCCCCTCCCCAACTAGGGGTGAACTTTTATTATCCACCTTCATGTGTGTTCTGATCAACATTCTCTATGTGAAATACTCAATTCATAAAGCACACCTACTAGATCGACCTCTAACTGTTGTTCAAATCCATCCACCAGTACAAATTATGGTTGATCCCTCCTAGGGACTATACTCATTTATCCACCTATGTGGGGTGTTCTAATCGGACTAATACCATATCACTTGGATGTTAACCTTATGACCTATCTTATACTCCATCCTCATGATAAGCATGGGATACCTGAGGTCAATGTCATAAAATATATTGACATGTGGTATCAACTACATCACGCTCAACATGATATTCATAAGTTAAATGCCTATGAATACATAATTTTGTTATCAAATACCTCCTGATAGACATAGGATTCCTTGGGTTTCATGATGAAATATTCCTATTTGATATATACATATATGAGAATGAATACATGTGAATAATTTTCCTAGTTTCTAGTCATGTAGGTGATGCCCAATGTGACTACAATCCTAATCGAAATATGTTTCCATTTCAAGACCCTTTTGAATGTCAAGATAGAAGAAGTGTAATTAACCGATGTCAATAAAGAGATACACCATAATGAGTTCCAAAAATTTTCTTAATTCAATGAGGGAGACCATGACTAGTTGACGAGTTCTAAGGATGAATAAAAGGAAGGGAGAACCCAAATCAAAACAATTCATTCCGACAAAAGAGTATACATCACCATTTAAATTTATGAATTAAACCCACCATTATAGAGAGGGAATATATGGAAATAGAATCTGATTCCATAAAATGTAAAAAATCATTAGTTTTTCCCCATAGAAGGCATTGGAAACAGTTTTAAATTTATATTTAACATGATGTTTTAGGATTTTTTAAAAATATATTGAATAATAGTAAAATAGTGAAACATGACAATTTTCAAAATAAAAATATTTCATTAAATTATTAGCATATATGTTTGAATTATAAATTAATGAAAACCTTTTAAAATATCAAATATTTACATAATAAGATTAATTATAATTTTAAATATATTTTTTAATTTTCAATTCCATATTTGTCATTTTTTACCTAATGTTTTATTTTTCAAAATATAAATACAACATTTTATATTTATATTTTAGAAATAATTTTTAACACATTTATAAAATCAATTAATTAATTAAACATCAAATTTTTAACAATTTTATCAAAATTCCTTAATAATGGGAATTTATTTGTTTTATAATGGATAATTTACCGAATATAAAAAATAGTGGGCATAGTAAAAGAAAATTTTTTAAAAATAATATATGAGTAAAAGATCTCGTACACGGTTAAAAAATTATATGTAATGTGTGTTTGAGGGTTTCATCCAAATCATCACTTATTATCTCAATTATTTATCAATTTTAGTAATATTTTACATGAGGGTGTCATCATAATATTGAATTTTTTGGGTATTTAAAAAAATGCCTTCCCTTTTAAATTATTAAAGGGGATCTTTCCTCCTTAAATCCACTTAAATTAGAACCACATTATATCATTAAATTTTCTATATAAATTATTAAATATTATTTGATTCATCTTATGTATGTTCTGGTCCTCTCAAAACACCATCCCTAAAATGTTTAATCACTTTCATAAAGATGACAATCCAAGAAGTGATGTATAATTTCCAAATGATAATTTACATTTTCTAAATTATTATGTGGTTTAATTATTAAATATATTTGAAATAAACATATTAAAATTAGTATAGAAGTTTGAATATTTTTTTATTCCAATGATTTTATAAACATTAATCACCATACATTTTTTCTCCTATGAAAAATGAAATTATGTATCGTGCATTGTATGAAAAACCACCATAAAGAATAAACTTGTAATTTCCATTCCCCTCACAAAAATTATTTTTTATTTTGTACTTTATTGGTATATAATATATATAAGTAGTTTATAAATCGATTAATTGTTTTATTTTATATAACACAAAAATTAACCATTGTTACAAGATAATCCATCAATATCAATAAAAAATGGAAACCAATTCATCCCTATTATTCCAGTATTATACATTTTAAACTATAAATTGAACCATCATTAATATTTAAAAATTATTATATAATTATGAAAACTTGATATCAAAACTTATTTTATAAATATATTTTAAAATTATAAGGGTTATTATCATCCTATATTCAAAATAGATTACAAAATCGAATTCATGAAGTTAATAATAATTAATAAAGAGTTTAAATAGAAATTTATAGAAAAAAAATTATGGAATGGGTAATTAAGATATTTTATTTATTATATATTTGGTTAAATCTTTTAATTTGAATTCAAGTGTATAGGAGGTTTGGTGAATGTAAAAAATGAGCAAGGACTGAGGGACATAATTTTTACCAAATTCATCTCTTCGATACATGTTTTGAATTATTTATTTAATTTCATTTATGTGTGTTATATAATTTCTATATTATATATCATAACATAAATTATTTTTTAATCATATTATGTTATGTACCATTACAGAACCTATCTTTTGAGGGATAATTTATTACTGTGTTACTAGAATCATAACTGTTTTTTTTTCACTATCAACTGATTCATTGAGTTATGTTCCATGATATAAAAACTGTGTAATTTATATTTGATTCTATTTCTTTAGTATAAATATATATTAATGTAAATTTTTTCATTGTAATTATTTCAATATAACATTACAAATCAATATATTTTCTTCAAACCTATTTGAAATTATGTGTTACCTCTATCGTAAGAGTTTTTGGTATCTCAAGTTCCATTTATTGAGTTATATGAATTATAATGAATATATTACATATAATTTTGTTTCATTTTTTTCATTTTATTTTATTAGGTGGTATTATATCTTTTATTTATTTTGAACACATTATACCCTTTACAAATATTTCAAGCATCAAGGATTATGATTCTCTTGGATCTAATTGAATAATAAAATCTTTTTTTATTGTGTGATATTTTATTATATTAAATTTCATTCTTATATGATTGGGTTCTATCAAAAAAATAAAAAATATGGTATATGAAAATAACCATTATTAAAATAAATGTCTAACTAAATAAAGGTTTTATTAAACATTTTAAATGGATGTTTTTCAAGATTTGTATTTTTAATGTTTTAAAAATATTCCATTTATTTCATTATTAAAATAATAATCAATAGATAAAAATTTGAAATAAAATAGTTTATTACATATTAATATTTCCTATTTTTAGAGAGTATTTATTTAAAATTAATGTTTTCAAATCATCTACTTTTCCTTGTCAATAGTTACATGTGGATGCCTAATTTTTTTCTTCATTTTGCATCAATTTTTATAATGTTTTGTAAAATATATTTTATAGTTAAACCACTATTTTCATTTTCATATAAAAAAAATTATTACACATTGGATTTAGGGTACATGATTAATTAATTAACAAATATTTTTATTACAAATTTCTAGTATTAATATAATGGAATCAAAGGATTAGATTCTTGATCATTTTTTGCGTTATACCATTCAAAATATTTACAAGTATGCTCATTTTTCAAATATTACAGAATCCTTCTTAGAATTTTTTATTCCACTAAGGATATGTTATTTTGAAACTATCTACCTTCTTTCTTTTTTATGGCTCATGTTAAGTATTTTTATTTTTATGAAATGATTTAGGACTACATTTTCCATTAATAATATTCAATTACGTATGAACCAAACATTTAACCCAATTTCTTTCCATTGTGAATACCATATTTTTCATTTTGTTGATGGAAGGGAGTATTACAAGATTCCATACATCAATTTAGTTGGGAAAATTATTGACATAATCATAAACCAGTTATCTATACAGTTTAAATACCACATGCATCAATATATCAATTAAATGATATTCACCAAGAATGTTACCTGATGTCATTGGATATTCATTTACTTTCCATGGGTTTAACATGTTACTATTAATGACGGAGTTATTAATTATTTCATAATTTCAGTACATATGAAACTTATTTTATTTCATTAGGTTCATTAAATTATTTTAATGAAAAAAACTTATTTCCATTGGTTATTTGTGTTACAAGTGAAATATATTTTTTGGAATGTTTTATAATTTTTTTTATTTAATGGGTTCAATATAATTCATTGATTGATAAATTTTCAAGTGGAACTGATAAGTATGGATGATGATGGGTGGTGGCTTATATAAACCACTATTGTCTTTTAAAAAAGTATATATTTCAATATATAATATATACATGACATCAATTTTTGATACTCTTTATTGATTGTAGTTACTGTGTATATCATGAATATAATATTCAATATAGAAGTTTTCTGTTCAAAAGATGAATGTCATTTCATATGCATATATTTATTATAACTAATATATTATTCTCTCATGGATTATGCTTAATCACTCAATATATCGATAAATGTATTATTTTATGTCATTATTTATGTAATGATTTATGAGAAATTCATTTTAGGCTATGAATTTAGTTTTTATATTTATATTACCAAAATTTGAATATTATTCTTTGTTGCACTAATGTACTATAATCACATATCTTACACATATTGATAAAATGAGATCACCCATTTTATATATTTTCATTTATTAAGGTTACATTTAGAATTGATATGTAATATTTTAATAGTGATATATCTTAAGAGAAACAATTGTGGGAGATTTTGAAGATTTTTTTTGGATTGTGTGGGTAATCTCATTGTGAAACAAATAAAATCCAATTAATTGAAAATGATATGTGTTCTTATTTTATGTTTTGTCTTAATAGTCTAAAACCCTATTCCTAAAATGACTTTGGAATTTTTTTATAATGGAATATTTCTTTTATGTCATATAATTAGTAAATAATTTGGTATTGTTTGTTATATTTGTAATCAGTGTACTGTTTAGAAAATATTAAGGTTTGGGATCATATCAACATAGGATAAATTATGAGTTATAAATTTCTACAACGATTTATAATTAATGGATTATTATAATTTTAATGGTAAAAATAACCATTTTTCTATTGACATAATATTTCAGGGATTAAGAGAAGAAATGTTTATTAAATAAAAAATATTAATATATCTATGGGATATGTTTAAGTATTGGGTAAAATCATAATATTTTAGTAAATTATAGATTATGTGGTTTTATAATTAATTTCAACATTGTATGGATTTAGAAAATTAGATGAAGGTTGTAGAACTATTGAAACTATGAGATATAACCTTGAATATGGGTTGTTTGGAATTAAATCTCCTGTGATATGATGCCCAAAAAAAAGGAGTTACTATACGACTATATAAAAAAATGGGGGATATTATTTTTTTAATCACTTTTTATAAACCATTGTGAAAGATTTATTTCATAATTTATTTAGGTGATTAGGTTATTATGTAAGAGATAACTCCATATAATTTTACCTACATAGGACAAAGTGACCTATAGTATTAAAAAGTATGAAATAGTTTAAATGAATGTATAATAGGTTGAAATAAATTTTTCATTGAAGATGAAAAAAGCTTATTGAGCTTAAATTTCCATATATTATAATTAATTTGGATGTTATCATAACATTATTGGTTTTATTATTTCAGTTAAACATGATAATGAAGTTGTAGAAGAGAAATAAATATCTCCAAAACCCACTTTTTCTCTTATTAAAATAGAGGAAAATTCATAATTATTTAAAAATATTTTTACATTTATGTTTTGTTGAAAAATATAATTTTCTAGTCTTACATATATTAGAAATGAAAAATAGAATATAAGCATATTTCATATAATCCAAATTATTTTCTTTAGAGATTGGTATATTTCAAAAGTCCTCTATATTTTCTAAATGCTGAGAGGGTTATATGAAACATCAAAAGATTTTTGTTTAATATATTTATGTTAGAGTTAATGTTACATATATTAAGTGTAATATATAACCATGAAATTGTTATATTTTTTGGGGATAAATATTTTAGAACACATTATTAGGTATAAAATTTCCTATTTTCAACAGATTCTATAGGTTTAAGTGTTAACGTGTGGATAGATTTTGAAAAATAATTATAATCATTTTTGGTATTCTGGGGATTCATTAAATTTTGAAGATATTTTTGGTAATGTTTATCTCATTTATGGGATTATATTGAATTTTGTGGGATTTTATGGATTATTGTATGAATATAATAGTTAATTTTTCAGGAAAATATTATTTCTCTATGGTTTAATAATATGGAGATTGAAAAGGTATTATTAATGGTATAATCATGTAGATATAATATTATGATATAAATAATCAATATTATTGATGAAAGATAAGAAAATTTATATTTATTAATATAGTATGCTAGATGTCTCTTTGGAAGTTATATATAGAATTATGAAAATGTTATTAATATTTTCTCCTACTTTCATCAATGGTAATAAAAATTATAATAATTTTGAGTATTCAATTTATTTGTGGCTGTAGAATATAACAACTTATAATTTTGAATCCTTTAAATTAAAACTATCATTAACAAATTTTTTCCTAGACAACATTGATGTAACGAATCATGAAACTAAAACTAAATATGATATATTAAACAATTCAATATTTCATTAAAAATAAATCGTGTTATTTTTCGAATAAATATTTATTTTAATGGGACTAGTTCAAAATATCAATTTTAAAAATTAATTAAAATTTATGATATTTCATGTTTAATGGGATAAATTATTAATATTTAAATAATATTTATAAGTCTTATTAATTTTTTATATGTTATTTTTTATCTTTTTAAAAATTATTCCCTTAATTTAGAAACCAATATTTTCATTTTAAAACATAACTTACTTTTTTCAAAAATATATCTTTTAATATACTATTCATTTTCTTTTTAGAATCAATATTATCACATTAATAAATTTGATAAAAAAAATTAATTGAAATTTAGAATAAGTAGTAACATGTTATGTAAAATGTGTTATTTTATTTGAGGAAAAAATCATGAATTAGTCTTGGTAACATCTAGTTACCACTATAAAACCATAAAATACGAGTAGTAATAATTTAAGAATAAAAGACCCAAAATTATTTAAAACATGTTTTTTGATGTGTGGTTGAGGCCTTGATTAGACTTTTCACATGTTATATATATGTTTATAATATTTTATGTCAATTTAATTATGAGTGGAATTCCTTTATTGATGTTTTTTGGGAATTTTAAAACAATTCCATGCCTTTTCTCTTATAAAAGGGTATCTCCTATTGTAATGAACCAATGTTTTTCAATGGAAATTTACCTTCCTATAATTATTTCATAAAATCACATGAAAACACAAAATAATGAACTACTAATTTCTAAGTGACCTCTAAACATAAGTTTGTCACTTATGTGTTTAGAATTTCAAAAATCTGACATACATGGTTGTGTTCATGATGACTTTTTCAGTCTAATGAAACAAACAAAATCGATGAATAATAATGTACTCTTGTGAGTAGTAACCTACCCTTATGAATATTAATATGACCCTTATGAATATTAAATCATCCAACATAAGAGTAACATTACCCATGAGCAATTAAATAAAATTTAGACATCATAGAAAGTGACAATCTGACCTTAGTAAATGATTTCGTATTTTATAAGTCATAAATAATTAATTATAATTAATTAATTAATTTAAAAGAAAATTTATTTTCTTCAAATGTGTTAAATAATTATCAAATCAATGTCTTACAGTTTTTAGATAATTTTATAAGACCTTACGTAATTTTGGAAAGCACTATAAAATCCGTTTTAATTTTAAAAACTATTTTCTATGTAAATTAAGATTCTAATTAAATATTAAATTAATAATATTTAAAAAATTATTTTACAAAAATGGACTTCATTTTTGGATTATACACATTGAAAAATTGTTGGGGATATGTCTTTGGATTTTTCTGAGATACTTGAATTTTTTATGAATAGTGGAATACCGTAATTTAAAAAAATAAACTAAATAAGCTAATTATAGAGTCATGTGTGATGTCCTGCTGATGTAAGCCCACTTGGTTATGGATTGCATGATACAATTACTATTCATGGTAATGTAATACTCAATATTCTTTTTCTTAGGGGAAATTAATAAACTAATGAATTTTATATTAAGGAAACCCCTCT
This sequence comes from Viscum album, assembly GCA_963277665.1. Taxonomy (NCBI): domain Eukaryota; kingdom Viridiplantae; phylum Streptophyta; class Magnoliopsida; order Santalales; family Viscaceae; genus Viscum; species Viscum album. The sequence continues at coordinate 1,260,228,098 of OY728128.1, forward strand.
CCCCTACACTATAAATACCACCCTTCACACCCTCATTTCTTCACATATCTCAAGCTCCAAGCCTTCTCTAAACTCTACCAAAACATCTTTCCTAGCCCCTCTCCCACGTCCAGGAGATTATGGTCTAATCAAAATTAAAATCCTAGCTTACTTATGTAGGATCTCAAGAGGAGGATTTAAGAGGTAACTTCTCCCCCTCTTCTCATTTAATTTCCTTTCAAGTTCAAGTTCATTTATAGATATCTCCCCATATAACATCATCTAAATTTTATTTTAACTATAGTATTAAACATATAAATTAATTTTATGATGATAATGGTATTTTATATCATCCAAACCCCTTTCAAACTTAATTGTTTTCTATTTAATAGATTGTTGTTAGTGCGGTGTTAATTTTTTAACTTCAAGAACGACGTGCTTTATTCTTCCATTTCTACCTTCAAATCTGGTCATTAAACCATATTTATGGTTTAACCAGAATTTTTTTATTTATTATCTCCTATTTAATGTTTTGTAACTAACTTATGGCCATAGTTCTAGTGGTAAAATAAAACAAGTTCATTATAATCGAAAAATCACGCAAATTTAGCCAAATAATCATCATTTAATTATTATCTAATGATTCATCCACATGGATATAATATAATTCATTATAAAATAATTCAAAATCTTGTGATATCATTAATAACATATAATTTCAGTTCTGTTTGTTTACCAATGTTCTATCCGGTCTTCAATTTAAGAAAACAAGTGAAGCACTCAAGAAAACCATGAAAACAAACATTCTCTAACAACGTTTTAAAACTGTATAACTCATCCAAAGTCACATAAAATCACATAATGAAACCATAATGAAACATATTAATGTAAAAAAGTTTCTGGATTTCTAATTAATGAATATAATGTCATTATACAGGATATTAAAGATAAGGAAGCTTTTGGATACAAGGTATGGGGAAATTCGCGTACACAACTTTCATCCTTCTGTTTCTCCCTCTTCCACTCCTTTTTGATATGGTTACTCATTAAATGTCATTTGTTAATAATTTTCTATCTTTTTTGGGATATACATGTTTGTCACTGGTATATATGAAAAAAAAGGTTTTCCAAAATAACTTTTCTTTCAAGAAAACACCTTCTACTTCTCATTCATGAGTAAAGGTTATTGTAACATGTATGTTGTTCCCTCATTCTTTTGGGAACCCAATGTTTATGAATTTTTTCTTATGAGATAAAAACTATTATTTTCCTGGTTTAATTATTTTCATTTATGTTATATGTTCATTGTGGCATGCATGATTAATGATAATGTTATGATGTGACATGTTCTCCTGGAATTATATAGAGCAATATGAATGTTTGAATGTGATGGGTGCACCCGAAATTATACAGTGATCCAATGCATTGGGTAAAGTGATGAATTTCATGAGTAAATTTGAAATGTTGTGTGAACACGATTCTAGCTTGGTTCACAAGTTTGTCTATTAGTTAACCCCTAAGACATGATGTTTCTTTTTTATGCATTTCCACGTTTGATGTCTTATATTTATGCTTCCTCTAATGATCATGATCTTTTTCCCATGTTAAGATTATGATCAACCCATGATATATTGTTCATATCTATCCTCTTACTGTGATTTTAGATCACCCATTTTTATGTATATCCTCAGGTTTCCGCATGTACTAAGGGGAGGAAAAGTGGAAATAAGAAGCTAGAGAAGAAGAAGTTAAATAATTGTTTATGCTTGATGTTGTAATTGTTATGTACGGTCCTAGTTTTCCCAATACACTAAACCTTTGGATCCTCTATGTGTAATACTATTATGTTTTTTATCATTAACTTTATTTAATATTAATGTAATAAAACGTTGGGTCGCTATAGTTGGTATCAGAGGAAAGGTTTAGTTAATTTTGGAATTAGGATTAGTGAGCCCTAGAGAAAACCTCTAGTATGAGACTAAGTACAAATATGTACATAAGAGTATTTACATAGGGATCCCATATGTTATAATTTTAGAATAAATTATTCAAATGAATAATTTCTATATTCATGACTTTTTTACATATCTTTTGTTCTATCCTTTTCTATTTTAGAAAATGGTGGGAACTAGGAGAAATCAGGCCAACAACTCAGGCGAGGGCCGATGAAAAGAATGCCCGAACAACATCCTGAATGATTTGGGTGGTGGAGTTCAAAACTTCATGGCGATTCTTACCCAATTATCCCAGGATATGAACAATAACCATAATAATGGGGAACGTCCTCCTTCACCAAAGAGGGAGAAACTATCTATCAAATGTTTTATGTGGCAATGACCACCAATGTTTAGTGGATATTCTGATCCACTAGTTGCGGAACAGTGGGTCAACTCCATTAAGAAGATCATTTTTTTCTTCACTGTGTTGTGACGGAGAAGGTGACCCTATCTGATTATCATATAGATGGAGAAGCCGATCAATGGTGGGATTTTATTAAGAACACCAAGACAAGGGAGGAAATTGAAGAGATGGAATGAGAAGACTTTTATATATTGTTTCATAACAAGTATTTCCCAAGAACTCTTTTCACAAATGTGGGGATAGAATTCATAAAGATCAAGAAAAAATAATGAGAATTTATCACAACCAACGAAGTGAATTTCACAAGGCTCTCAAGGTACACTTCGGGTTTTGTTATCAACAATTATAGAAAAATTGATAGATTCCTTATTGGATTAAAACCACACCTTCTAAAGGCGCTTGAAATTTGAGACATTGGGAGTTATGAAGAAGTAGTTCGTTGTGCTATAAAATTGGATATGTAGTTTAGAGAATGGTCCCATGGATATGGGGATAAGAAATGAAAGATGGAGTTTCAAGATGGAGGATCTAATGACTAAAGTGGGAAGAAAAGTCAATGAACCACATGCCAAAAATGTGGAAAGTTGCACCATGGGAACTACCCCAAAGGGACATAGAAATGTTTCAAGTGTGGGAAAGATGAACACCATGCTCAAGAGTGTTGAAAAAAACAAAAAGGAAGAAGATTGTAGCCGATTAAAGGAGAGAACCACTCATGGGTCAATGCTACAACTCTAAGGAGCAAGGGCACTATGCAGACCAGTGGAGTAAACCTCGAGCTCTCAAGGGTAATTAGCATCTGCAGCCACCAAATCCAAAGGAACAAGGGAAGGATTATGCCATCACTACTACGGAGGTGGAGCATGATGATGAAGTCATACAAGGAACACTTCCTATTCACTCAAGAAATGAAAAAGTCTTATTTGATTTTGGTTCTAAACATTCCTTTATATATTGAATGCTTGCTATAACTATAGAATCAAAACCCAAAAACATTGAAGTAGAGATATTTGTAAAAACACCAAGTGTTGTAATCATTCCAACCCAAGTGTTTGACTCTTATCTAGTTGGAGTATGCGGGAAGATTCTTCCATCAAATCTCATAATAATTCCCTTGGTAGAATTTGATGCTATAATTGGAATGGATTGGCTCTCTTTATATAAAGCACATATCAAATTTCTAGCAAAGGAAATATCTTTTCATGTTCCAAACCATCCCATTCTCTTCTACAAATGCAAGGAAGATCATGAATCTCTTTTGAAAAATCATTCAATGATGTGGGTGTTGATTCCCTATGAAGAAGCATACCTCGCCCAAATGGTTGAGTCGAAGGAAAGTTCCAACCTTGAGGAAATGCCCATCATGAGGGAATACGGTGATGTATTTACCAAATAGTTACCTAGAATTCCCCTGGATTGTGAGGTAGAGTTCTCAATTGATCTCATACTTGGAGATAATCCAATCTCAAAGTGTCGCTATAGGATAGATCCTTTCGAACTACAGGAGTTAAATAAGTATTTGCAAGAGCATCTAGACAAAGGGTTCATACGCCCTAGTGCATCACCTTGGGGTGCACCTGTGCTCTTTGTGAAGAAGATGAATGGAACAATATGGGTATGTGTCAATTATAGGTAACTCAACAGGATCACTATAAAGAACAAGTATCCTCTCCCAAGGATTGATGACTTGTTTGATCAGTTAAGAAGAGATCAATACTTCTCAAAGGTGGATCTTCATTCTGGATATCATCAGGCAAAGGTGAAAAAGGAATATATTCAAAAGACTTCCTTCCATACAAGATATGGGCACTATGATTTTTTTTTATGCCCTTCAGACTTACTAATGCCCCTGCAATCTTCATGGATTTGATGAATAGAGTTTTTAGACATTACTTTGAAAAATTTGTGGTAGTGTTTATTGATGATATTCTTAGATACTCTAATAGAAAGGAGGAATATAAATAACATATAAGACTTGTGATGGAGATTATGAGAAAGGATAAGTTGTATGCCAAGTTCAGAAAGTATGACTTTTGGATGAATCAAGTCACGTTCTTGGGACATGTGATCAAAAGTAAGGGAATTTCTGTGGATCCAAAAAAGTCAAAGGTGATTAAGGAATGGCTCCGACCTTCTAGTGTCATAGAAATCCATAGTTTTCTTGGATTAGCTGGGTACTACCGACATTTTGTGAGAAACATCTCATGATTCTCAATCCCACTAACTAAATTAAGAAGGAAAGGGGTAAATTATGTCTGGACGGAAGAATGTGAGGGACGCTTAAAGGAGCTAAAGAGAAGGCTGATCACTGCACCTGTACTCACACTACTGAAAAGTGGAGAATATTTTGTGATATATAGTTATTATTCAAAGAATGTCTTGGGTTTTGTACTCATGAAAAATTATAATGTGATAGCTTACGCCTCAATGCAGTAGAAGATCCATGATCAGAAATACATGACCCATGATCTAGACCTGGAAGCTGTGATTTTTTCCTTGTAAATCTAGGAGTGCTACCTTTATGGTGAGAAGTGGGACATATACACAGACCACAAGATCCTATATCATATATTCACACAAAGGGAGCTCAACATGTTTCAAAGGAGATTGTTAGTGCGAATCAAGGAATACGATTGCTTTACTCACTATCATCTTGGAAAGGTGAACAAGGTAGCTGATTCTCTAAGAAAAAAATAATCTACTACACTATCCATGTTGCAGATTGAGAAAGACCCTATCTTCATGGATATGAAAAGGATGGATTTGGAAATCATAAGGGTAGGGGATACATCATACCTTTACAAAATTATTGTGCAACCATCCATCCAAGAGAAGCTTAAGGAAGCACAAAGTGATGATGTGGGGATACAAAAGAGGGTGAATGCAGTAAAGGAAGGGAAGCTGCAAGAGTTCCATATCGACGATGATTTAGGATTTGGTTTGGAACGTGGCTTTGTGGGCCTTCATCACCCAGGATAAAGAAGGAGCTATTGGACGATGCACATAGCTCAACATTCTCTATCCATACGGGGAGTACCAAGATGTATCGTGATCTCCAGGAACACATCTGGTGGGATAACATGAAGAAGAAGATTGCAAAATATATATCAAGGTTCTTGGTATGTCATCAAGTTAAAGATGAGCGAAAAAGTCCAATGGTATGATGAATCCATTACCTATACCCATGAGGAAATGGGAAAATGTTATTATGGACTTTTTCACGGGTCTCCCAAAGACGTCAAAGGGAAATAATGCGATATGGGTTGTGGTTGACTGACTCACCAAGACTTCCCATTTTATCACTATTTGGGAAGATCTGTCGCTTGAACAACTTTCAAAGATATATGTGAAGGAAGTGGTGAGACTGCATGGTGTTCCACTCTCAATTTTATCTGACCGTGATCCAAGGTTCATTTCTAAATTCTGGAGTATCCTTCAAAATTCTTTGAGTACCGAATTATATTTCAGCACAACCATTCACCCCCAAACTGATGGCCAATCGGAAAAGACTATTCAGACACTTGAAGATATGCTATTAGACTTATCTCTAGAATTAAAAGGTGGATGGGATTCGCATCTCCCACTGGTTGAGTTATCATACAACAATATCTTCAACTCAAGAATTCAGATTGCTCCATATAAACCTCTGCATGGAAAGCGATGAAGAACTCCAACCTATTTGGATGAAGTTGTACAAAGAAAGATACTTGGACCTGATCCTGTTCAAGAGATGACATAGAAGGTTCAAGTCATCTAGAAACACATAAAAGCTACTCAATGTCGGAAAAAGAGCTATGCTGACAACCATCGAAGGGACATGGAGTTCGACGTTGGAGAGAAATTCTTCCACAGAATATCTCCATGGAAGAGAGTCATGCGATTTGGGAAGAAGGGGAAGCTAATCCTAAGGTATATTTGTCCCTTTGAGATCCTTGGACGTATAGGAGTTGTGTCCTATCGTCTTGTACTTCCACCGAATATGGAAAAAGTTTATGATGTGTTTCATGTATCACTACTAAAGAAGTACATACCAGACCCCTCACATGTTCTGAACACAGAGTTGTTGCAGCTGGAAGATGATCTCTCTTATGAGGAGCAGCCAGTAAAGACTCTACATAGGAGAGATAAGGTTCTACAAAACAAGACAACCCATCTTGTAAAAGTGTTGTGGAGGAACCATAAGTGTGAGGAAGAAACTTGGGAACGAGAAGAGTCAATGAAGGAGAAGTACCCTCACCTATTTGTGTAAAGAGAAAATTTTGGATGAGAAATTTAAGGGCGAATAATGTAACAACCTAAAGTTTTTAAATTAAAATTTCCCTTCTTATAATTATGTCATAAAATAACCAAAATAAATAACATAATGAACTAATAAGTCCTAAGTTACCTTTAAACATATATTTGTCACATCTATGTTTAAAATTTCGAGAATCTGACATACATGGCTACGTTTAAGATGATTTGTTGAGTCTAATGAAACAAAAATAATTTTTAGTGAATAGTAACACACTCTTGTGAGTAGTAACCTACCCTTATGAATTGTAATGTGACACTTAAGAATAATAAATCATCTAACATAAGAGTAACCTTACCCATGAGAAATTAAATAAAATTTAGACATTGTATAAAGTGACAGTCTGACCTTAGTAAATGATTTCATATTTTGTAAGTCAAAAATAATTAATTATAAATAAATAATTATTTTAGAAGAAAATTTATTTTCTTAAAATGTGTTCTATAATTATCAAATAAATGTATTATAGTTTTTAGATAATTGTATAAGACCTTACGTAATTTTTGAAAGCACTATAAAATCAATTTTAATTTTAAAAACTAATTTTTAAGTAAATTATGATTTTAATTATATATTAAATTAATAATATTTAGAAAATTATTTTTGAAAAATGGACTTCATTTTTTTTTTGCAGGTTGAAAAATGGATGGGATAAATTTTTTGGATTTTTCTGAGATACATGAATTTTTTATAAAAAGTGAAATACCGTGATTTACAAATATAAACTAAATAAGCTAATTATAAAGTAATGTGTTATGTCTTGCTAATGTAAGCCCACATGGTTCGGGATCACATGATAAAATTACTATTCTTGGTAATAGAATACTCACTATTCCTTGTCTTTGGCGAAATTAAAAATCTAATGAATTTTATATTAAGGAAACCCCTCTCCCTCCACTATAAATACTACCCTTCACACCCTCGTTTCCTCACACCTCTCAAGATCCAAGACATCTCTAAAATCTGCCCAAAAATCATCCCTATCCCCAATCCCACGTCCAAGAGCTACTGGTCTCATCAAAAGACCAATCCTATCTTACATAAGGAGGATCTCAAGATGAGGATTTAAGAGGTAACTTCTCTCCCTCTTCTCCTTTAATTTCCTTTAAGTTCAAGTTCATTTCTTGATCTCTACCCATCTATATTCATCTAAATTGTAGTGTAACTATAGTATTATAAATATAATATAATTTTATGATGCTAATGGTGTGTTATATCAACCAACCCCATTTCCATATTCTTTTATTTTATTAAACAGAATGATTTTCGTGAGGTGATAATTTTTCACCATCAAGAACAACATTCTTTCTTCTTCCATTTCTACCTTCAGATCTGGTCATGAAAACATTTTTATGGTTGAACTAGAATGTTTTATATGTATTATATCCTATTTAATGATATGGAACTAACTTATGACCGTAGTTCTAGTGATAAAATAAAACCAGTTCATTATGATTGGAAAATTACGCAAATTAACCCAAATAATCATCATTTAAATTTTTTCAAATGATTTATCCACATGTATGTAATATAATTCATTATAAAAACATTAAAACTCATGTAATATCATTAATAACATATAATATCAGTTCTTTATGTTTACCCATGTTCTATCGTATAATCAATTTAAGAAAACAAGTGAACCACGCAAGAAACCCATTAAAACAAACATTCTCAAACAATGTTTCAAAACTATATAACTCATCCAAAGGCATATAAATCACTTAAAGATACCAAAATGAAACATATTGATGTACAAAAGGTTATGGATTTATATTTAATGAATATCATGTCATTATATAGGACATTATGGAGAAGTATGCTTTTGGATATAAGGTAAGGGGAAATTCTCGAACCCAACTTTCATCATTCGGGTTTTCCCTCTTTTACTCCTTTTTGATATGGTTACTCTATAGAAATCATTTTTTCATCATTTTATTTGTTTTTATGGGATACAAATGTTTGTAACTGGTATTTATGAAAAAAAATGATTTCCAAAAGAACTCTTCTTTCAAGAACACACCTTCTACTTCTCATTCACGAGTGATGGTTCTTGTAACATGTTTGTTATTCCCTAATTCTTTTGGAAACCCAAAGTTTTTGAATGTGTTCTTATGATATAAAAACAATTCTTTTCATGGGTTAATTATGTTAAATTATGTTATATGCTCATTGTTCATGCATGATAAATGATAATGTTATGATGTGACAGGTGCACCCGTAATTATATAGCGTAATGTGAATGTTTGAATGTGACAGGTGCGCTTAGAATTATATAGTGCTCAAAGCATTGGGTAAAGTGATGAATCTCATGAGTAAATGTAAAATTATGTTTGAACAAGATTATATCTTGGTTCACAAGTATGTGTGGTGGTTAACCATTAAGACATGATTTTTCATTTTTATGCATTGCCACATTTCAAGTCTTAAATTTATGCTTCATCTAATGTTCATGATCTTTTTTTTCATGTTATGATTATGATCATGCATTGATATATTGTTCATTTCATTAATCTTACTAGGATTTTAGCTCACCCCTTTTTATGTATATCCTCAGGTGTCCACATGTACTAAGGAGATGAAAAGTTCCAATAAGAAGCTATAGAAGAAGAAATTAAATAAATGTTTATGCTTGATGTTGTAATTATTATTTGTGGTCCCAGTTTTCCCAAGACACTAAACCTTTGGATCCTCTATGTGTAATAATATTATGTTGTTTATATTTAAAATGATGTAATAGTAATGTAATAAATGGTCTTATCGCTATACCTATAATAAATTATACTCACAAAAAAACCCTTAATTTGGCACAATATCCTCTAATAAATATCCAAAAACAACTCTATAAACCTTAATGTTCATCTATATTTTCAAAATATTACATAGTGAAGTATTATTTCCCTTCATATAAGAGATAATATATTTAATGAGGATGATGTTCTGAACCTTTCTTTCTATTTTCTATTTCTTTGCATGTTTTCTTCATCGTAATGATTTTCTTCAAAAGATAAAAATTTAATCTATGTTTCATTATTATAATGGCATTTTATTATAATTATTTTATAACTATTCCAAACCATACCGTAAAAATGAATATAAAAAAATGTGACATGTTCATATTGTGGACCACCACCTCAACGAATAAACGTGTTATTTTACTTAACATACATACATGGATAGTTTTAGAATATATATTATAAGTATATATTATTTATATATTTGATATGTATATATATATTTTTTTATAATAACATTTTTGGAAACATAATAATTAATTATTGTTATAATTCAAAACATTTATATTAATAAATAATATAAAACTAGTGGATAAATATTTTTTATTTTACAAATAAAATCAAATAAAATTAATATGTAATAAACTTATAACATTTGAATCCAATATAAAACATAAATTATAGAATATTTATTATTTTTTAAATAATGAAAAATTTATTAAAATCAATAACTACAACTCTTTTAAAAATCTAGTTCTAATATACAAGATTATTAAAACATGGTGTTGAAAAGTGATTTCAATAATATAATACACGAGTGGAATTATTATTAATGAATATTAAAAAATTGAATCATATTTGAAAATGGGTTTTTAATAGGAAATTATGATTTTTTTCTTTATGATAAAATATTTTGAATAAGAACAATGGATATCAAGGGAAATGGTGAAAGTTTAGAATAAACTGGGAACTAGGTATGGGTTTTCATATTATTTTCTTCTGAATTAGAAATGTTTGGTATTATTCGAATAATATACGTTATTAAATGTATTCAATTACTATTTTATATATTATATCATGGATTAAATTTTAATATTGGTATTTTAATATAATTTACATTCCCACTCTTTCAATAATTTTTGGATTTATGCATTACTCAATCCATAATGGTTTTCATTATCTCAATAACAATTATTTGATATATGTAAGTTGTCATAAACTACATTTCCATCATATGGTATTATATTGGTTTTCTATCCCATTCATTTTCAATAAATTATCTCATTTTAATTATAGTTATAATGAAATAAAACACATTTTATTTAATTTAATCATCTTCTAACTGAAGTATTATCTGAGACATAAGATATTTTGGTAAATAAATTTTCATTGAATGAGTTTTGATCATTATCATGAAATTATTTATCATAGTTTTGTCAAATTCTATATATTTATTTTATTATTTATAATTCTATTATTTTTTACAATTTTTTCATGTAAATCACTTATCATATATTTCATGCTTCATGGAGTATGTTAAGTATAAGGGATATTAATCCTTAAATTATACTTTAAAATAATTATAATTATGTATATTTAATATTATTCTTCTATTTCTGGGTTCCAAAATCCAAATATTTTAATTTTTTGTAGTTTAAAAATCCACCTTATAAAAATAATGTGTTAGTAAAATTAAGGTTTTATTACTCTTTTCATAAGAAGGGTTTCCATGAATGGTATTTTAAAATTATTATGAATGTTACTTTGATTTCATTATCCTTTGTTTTATCATTTAGTCCACATTTCTCAAATTAATATAGATCATTTGTTAGGATATATCCTTACAAATTATATTATATGAATTAAATGTTTAATTTTTTTTTCAAAATTTCAAAATATACATTGGTAAGTGGCTTTGTATTTTAAATCAATTTTTTTTTAATTTTTTATAAAATATCTTTTCTTATCCCCATTTTAATTTTCATGTATATATATTTATGTTGATGAGATTTTTGTGACATAATTTATTCTCTAAAAAATATATTAATTTATAATTTTGCAGATTAAACTCATGTTTAAAACAAATCAATTCATGATCCCTTCATGGGTTTTATAAATGGAATCATTCGTTTGAAAGGATGTTTGTCATCTATTTCAACTTCATTCTGTGTTTCCATTCATTCAATAGGGATATTTAATTTTTTAACCAATCAAATTATTTCTCAAGATAAATTAGGTAATATCTATCACTTCTTGATAAGTGATATATCGTGACATTTTTCTTGACTAATCATTCACTATGTTTGGACCCATGTTTTAAAAAATTTACTTCAATCAATAAATACATTTTTTTTTATTTTCATGATTAAAATATGTTCACCCAAAATCCATAAAATAATTGATTTTGGGATATTCTTAAATTAACTGTATACCATTTATCAATATAGTTTATTTACATGATGATTTATTATTCACGAGGAACATAAATAATATGTATAAAATAAAATTTCATAATCTAATATATTTTATAAAGTAGGTAATCAAATACATTGGTAAGGCAGTTATGGTCTAGTCTATAAAAATTATTAAAATTATATTTGGAGAGGAAGAAAAACATCTTCTCATTAAATAATGTGATGGAAATGTGAGGTAGTGTGAAAATTATTTTACATATGATGATAATTGAGATAATATAATTTAGATAAAATATTAATAATGATGAAGCATGAATAAATTTTTTATTTTATACATAATGTATTTCTTGTTAGGAAAATTTATAAATTGAAATAACATTTGAAACTAGGATTTCAAGAACTCTATCGAGAATATAATGCTTCAATAAGATTATTATATAGTTGAACACTTAAATACTCATTCAATTTCATATAATCATATTTTGATAACAATTAAAAGTTAAAAGAACAAGAAAATATATAAAATATAAAACCGATCAACTAAGTACCCCCACACTATTAATTTTTAAAAAAAATATTTCAACATTTACTAATGACAAATTATAGATCTTAAGGAAAATAAAATAGAATAAGATGACAAATGTCCCCTTTGATTTAAAGTTGATCTATGTGCTCCAAATTATTTCTCTCTTTTATGTCTAGATTCCTAATTTCAGTATATCGATCAATGGATGATGGACCAGGATTGAATGTTGGATATCTGATTGTGGATTTTGGAACATGGAACCTTGGATGATTATATCATTGTCATTATATATTTTCCTCTTGAATTGAAAATTATCACCCATATAGTTATGTATACTTGGTCACTAAATGGAGACCTCTCTATGAAATCAATTTGGTATGTTCACCACATTAAATTTTCATCCCTGGGGGAATTGAGATTCTACCCCCTAAAAATAAATGTGAAACTATTGAAATCACTTTATGAGGCATCGACCATTCTCATACTCTTAGATTATTTCAAGGTTTGTGGATCATAAATATTGATAAATGACTGATGATACTCAAATATCCTATTCCAAAATATCATTCACATGAAAATTTTAATATTTTTCAATTTGAAAGATGTTTCAAATTTAACTTTTAGTTGACTTAGAGGCATTTTCGGTTGACCACATATCCAAATACCATAACCTGGTCAATTTTTTTCATGTTCCCACTTGATCTAATGTATCTATTTGGTCATGAAGTGATTTTTAGACATAACTGATTTCAACCATAGGTGATTAATTCCAAATATATTATCAGTTCAATGATTCCAATTATTTACTTGTAGGCTAGTGTATTTTGAATTCCAATTTCACTTATGGTACTAAATGGCTGATATAACATTTTTGACTCATTCACATCAATTCCCTACCCATCCACTAAACTCTAGTGAACTCAATTTTCATATAGATCCTTTTTTAAAACATCCTTTACAATTTTTACCTTGTGTTTCAGGATTATATAGGCGAAATGAAAGGATTAAAACCATACTGACTGATTCCTCAGTGAACAAGATTCTATTGATGAACCTTCGATAGTGTTATCATGCGCCTGTCCATAGAGGTATTGGCCCTAGGAAAATGCCAACGATGTAGGGTTATGGTATCTCCTTTTCATCCTCATCATGGCATTAGTTATTGTATTCTACTATTTGGTTAATATCCATACGATAAAAATAGGTGATAGACATCATATTTACGATCAGATGTGGGTTTTGAATGTGACAACGGTGAAGCTTATGGCAGAATATATTTCTTTGGAATATTTTAGTCACTAGTCACCATCAGAGTGACTCATTATAATCTAATAGATATAAACATATAATCCTGGATGTGGGGAATAATTGTTTGATGGAAGGGTGCATGGATAGTAAAAAAGCCTCACCAATGATCATAATACTGACTGGGTCACATCCACATTTGTTCACACTATTGAAAACAACTCATCATTTCCTATGAATAAATAATTTTCAATTAAATACAAATAAATGGAAAAATATATTCATTTAAAAGAAAATTTAAATAAATAAAATAAATAAATAAAATTTAACAAGGGTAAATTAATTATTTATATAAAAAAATAGAAATATTTAGTTAATTGAAAATAAAAAATAAAATTAGAGAAGAAAAATGACAAAATTAATTAATTTTAATGACAAAAAGATGAAATACAAACATTATTAAACCAATATAAAAAATTAAATGGTGAATAAGTATAATTTATTAATATAATTTGAATAATAAATTAAATAAACATAAAAATGGAAATAATACTTTAAAATTATTATTTTGATAAACCAAAAATGGATAATTAAAATTAAATAATGTTATTATTATTTAATAAATATTAACAAAAAATAGAGGCTAGAATAAAATTATGAATTATACAAAAACTATTATAATGACCTAGTATAAACTCCAAAATATATATTATAACTAAAAAATATATACTTTAATAAATAATAAAAAAACAAACATCCATTATAAAATAACAAGTTAAAAACATTTTTTTGACCTTAAAAATATAATTTAATATAATAACAATGTTGTGAAAAGATTAATGAAATATATGCCAGACCATGTTTCTGCACTCATAATCAATTGAACATCTAATAAATTCACTACATTATATTAAATTTAGGTGACTACTAAAATAAATGATGAATTTATTATACATGTTAAATTACACATGACTAAATTAATGTAAATCATAAATACCTCATTTTATTGTGATTTCAATGCCTACAAATTCATTCACACTAACTATCATACATCATTATAGGGAAAATTCTAGTTTTAGGTTTTATGATTAACATGATTTTAATGGAATTATATATACATCAAGGGGAAAATTATCATTCACCCTTTCCCAGGTCCCTTAACCAATGTCCCAATTCCCACCTCATTGTGGAGACATAAATTTTTTCATATATATAAATAATTACATTATCTATTTTCGTTTAATATTCCCCTCATATGTAGGAAATAATTTTTTAAAAGGCCTTTATTTTGATTTTTTTCTCTAAAAGATTGTTCACATCATAATGGATGAACTTATTGAAATTTAAAATGAATATATTAATACATAACATCATATTCCCTTATCTCAGAGACTCACCATGGGATCATAATTTCAATCAGTTCACTATATTCAAAGAATTTTTATTGATATATATGGAGTTTCCTCCCGATATTATACCATTTTAACATAGTTGGGTTAGTAGGATCAAATTAAATCTTAATGCTAGCTCATGTTATAATTCCAATTACATATAAGTATAACATATCACATTTAAAATACTATATTCAAATATAGTTTCAATAAAATAAATTGAAGACATAAAATAGTAATAACTCTATTTGTAAAAATTTAGAGCAATTGAAATGCATTAAAACATGACTGAAAATAATATTATAATGGGAAAATTGACTTCTTATTTTCCAAAAAATGATGGCGTGAATTATAATTATTTATTGGAAAAAAATATTTATTTACAAGTAGTTAATTTGTTAATTAAAATATTTTTATTTTAAATGTATGGATTTTATTGATGTGTAATAAATTAATGAAAAAATTATCTAAACAAAGAACACCCCCAACTAACATGCATAAAACTAAATAATGATTTTTTCTATTAAATTAAGGGTATGATAAATAACTGAATCAAATATATTTATAAATGAATGAAAATAATGATTTGTCATTTTGGGATAAAGTAAATGTTAAAATGAAAATCTTCAAACAAAAATCACATAAAATCATTATAAACATGGGATCTATAATGGCCACAACCATAATATTTGGATCAAAAGGTGAATATAAAAATATTTCAATGAAAAGATGAGTATAGGAATGATTTTCAGAGGAGATGAAAATTGATCATGCAGTTAAAACAATATCAAACCTAGATTAATCACAAAATATGGGTAATGAATAGCTAAAATTTACTAAATTCGGCAAGTAAATAACATAAAAAATGTAGTAGCAACTAAAATAAATATCATTGGTAGAAATAAAACTACGAGGTTAAAATAACTGAAAATAATAACATGTTTAATCATTTCTCAAAAAAATGTACAATATATTAATCCTCCCTCTTTGAAATTAAAATATTATTCTGGTTAAAATGTTGTAGCTCTGTATACCCCATGTTATAGTCAATTAGTATTCCACAAAGCTATATAAACTCATTTTTAGGAGACAGAAAAAATTACAAAATAATGAACAAATGATGAGTGAGAGGATCCATAAAATTCCCAATAAATATTTTGAAAAAGGTAGGACAGTTAGAATAATTTTTTAATAGAATAGAAAATGAAGAAAATCATTAGTTTCCTCCCACGCTGTGATATTTTGTAGTCCCCATCCATACTCAATGATTTCTCAATTTTCATGGATATAGATGGAAGACAACCCCGTTGAGTTCCCTCAAAATGATGCTTTATAATTTCACTATTCACTATGAAATGTTAGTATCCTTCTCATAATAAATCAACAAATGAATGCACTAGAACCATAAAATAGTTAAATTTCTAGAATACCTAAATTTGAATTTCAGTTGAAAACCATATGTTTGGAATCATACAGCAGAACCTTTTACCAATATTTAAAAATAACTTTTTGTATGAATGAATTATGAAATCATTACACTTCCACTTATAAATCCTATAATTTCAATGGATCTATATTCTAATTTCATAAAATCAATAAAATCAAGATGTTTCCTCTTTCTAGTAGTAATAAAAACTATGATTCGTTATTTAAAAACCCATAATGACTTGTGTTTAATATCTATAGGAAAATAAAATGTTTCCCTAGAAATAAGTATTTATAGAAATATCTCAATGGTAGTTTTAATGAAATTATATATTCAAATAATTTTTTATTATGTTTCAATAACTAGACCATCATAAAAAATTATATAATTTTATATAATTTTTTAAAATTTAAAATTTTAGATTTTAACTTATCCAATTGATTTTTTAGGGTAAGATGTTCTTATTTTATGGGAATAATAATTCTTCTCCATAAAATATTAAATAAATACCTTTTGTATTGAATTTTATGAAATTTATATCTTTATTGTCGTGTATTTCCACTAACATGACCCATTTAGACACATAATAAAAATCAATTGAGCTGTATTCATTCTCATGAGAAGCTAATAATTTTCCAATGAAATTCAATCCATAAAAACCATAATTATCAACATCTAAAATTAATTATGGTACGAACTCATATTTCATTATAACATTATCAAACCTCTGACACTTATCACAATACAATAATAACATCCTAGAAAACTAAAAAAAGTTACTATGAAAAAATTATTTATGTCCACTTTAGATTATAATTTTATATCCATGACGACCTACCTAAGAAGAGGAGTAAAAACTCTCAATAATTCCCATAATCTCAACCTCAGGTACTCACCTGGAAAGAAAACCATATATAAACCTTCTAAAAATATAATGGCCATCCTGGATATAGTATAGATGTCTAGAGATAAAATTATCCCATAATTTTTTGAAAAATAATTATTTATTAGAATTTCAAATTTGAAGTTAGAAAATTATGAATTCCAAGTAAGATTGATTACTAAAAAATATATAAATATTTCATTAATAAAGGGCGAATTAATTTCATAGGTAACATCAAATAGTGTATTTTTCCATCTAGAACAATGGTCCAAAATAACATTCCCAACAACTATGTATCTTTAACCTCTAAACCAATATTTTATTATTAACCTGATGAGTCTAGGTTTTACATATTTTCTTAACAGTAAATATTTTAGTGGTATTTTTTTCTGAAAAAAACTATAGATTATTAATATAAAAGGTAATACCACTAAAATACATGCAATAGACAATATCCAATATATCATCTTTCTAGCGGGGTAGTCATTTTGATCATCATCTAGTAGTCTGATAGCATAACACACTACATGAAATTTGATACCCCTACTTTTACCTTGAGCATCTTCAATCTCCATAGATCTTGTATTGCATATTTATTAAAATATATAGATCAAATAAGGATTATTTATGATTGGGGATGATGTACTTTTTTCATTAATATTCTTAAATGTTTTAGGATAACATTCATCTAATAAAAATGGAGAATATTTGTCTAATAGTGAACACATGGTATTTATAATTTCTCAACTGTCATATGTTAACATCTTGTAAAATCCATCACGACATAGAATTCATCTAAAAATTTTAACATTGAAAATAGAATACAACCTGTGAATGATGCAATATTAACAATAATTACCACTAAAACCCTATTTGACTTTTTATATCCCACTAAATTCCATTAGTGAACAGAAAATGAAATTTCACCCAGTTTAGAACTAATTTGATCACTGGGAATATTTTTATAACATATTCTATTTATCTTAATAAACACTAAACTTTTTTCCAAACAATGGACCAATAATACATAAAAACCCTCAATGGTTCCCTAAAATATTTCTAATCATTATTCATCAAGAACCTCTAAAATGTAGTTGGTGCACCAAAAAATACAATGGAATTAGATTTTACAAAAATGACCATATTGGACTCTAGAAGTGGCCCTCTCATATCATATGGGATATAGTAATCTATTTGTAATTTGGATAACCATCCAGAAAATTGAAAATTTTATTTATATATATCTTCTCAATAATTATATCAAAAATGAAAAATGAATATTATATTTCCTTCTAGAAGAATAATGATTCTAGTAATATATATGAACATATCATTTGGATTATTTCTTGGATTTAATTATTTAATTTATTTCAATGTTTACTAAAATGAATCCATCCATATTTAGATCTATATAAATAAGACTAGTCATGGAATGATCAGAAATTTGGTAGATAATTCTACTATCCAAAATTTGAATAAAAGCATCTCCCACAACCAATTTGATGATTAGATTCAATCATAATGGACATTGTATTTTTGTGTTTTTGTATTGTTCTATTGGAATCCTTCAAATGAATAATGAATTTTTAGTATAGTTAATGTCATATATGGAAATTCCTATTGAATATTTAATTTTATTCATAATTCCCTTTAAATTTTCAACCTTAAATTCATTTAATTCACCTAAAATTATAATAATTATTGTTGAGTTGTTTGAAAATGAATCTATTTGGTGTTTGGTGAATAGTTTATACTCCAAAGAGTATTTTTTTTTTATTTAAGGAGGAATATTTTTCATATTATGATGAAGATATTCAATGTATTTCCTAAAATTATTAAGAATGTTGAAGGGATTTAGAATATTTAGGAATGAATTTCTATTTTTTCACTATTTTCCAATGCGGATAACTGAATATAAACAGTTTCATGATCATTTTTCAAAAAAAATTATCAAAGGAAATCATCAATTTTTTCAATAAAAATATGTTTTAATTTTAAAAATTTTCAATTTTTTTAGAAATTTAATGAATCTCATGTTATTCCAAAAAAAAATTTATCTCTAAAAAAAATTCATCTTCCTAGTAGACTCTTAGAGCTAGAACTATGCTACTTTATTTATTTGTAGAATTACTCATACATTCACGTTTTCCACATTTATATTTTTTTGTAAACATTATTTTTAGATTTCACATGAGTATTTTTATATAAATATTGTTAAAAACATATTTTTTTTAAATACTTCTAAAATTAAATTAATATGTCCCTATATATTGTCTTTTTATTATACACCTCAGAATGATCAATAGATTTTTCATATTCTAAAAAATACACTATAGAACAATTTTCACCTAATGATAATATTTTTAAACACTGATTTTTTAAATTCTAACATTTTTTCTCCAAATTTGAAAATCTATTAAACATTTCACTCATCAATAATAGTTACTTATACAATAACAATAGGCCTTCCCATGATTATAGGGACATCATTTCAACATTCCATATCTAATATGAGAATATCATTTTGTACAAATAGCTCTCTCAAATATAACTAATAGTTTTTACACTTTCCCTATAGGATGTCTGATGGATCAATTTGTCAATTGAAATACTATTGTGGTGGGTTTCATTTCTAGTAATTCTATATGTGGTAATGAAGAGAATTTAATAATTGTTGATTCTCTACATAAAATCACAAAGACAAACTAATTGGGGTCTTTTTCCAAAGGTGTATGGTATAACATATTCCCTATAGACAATTAAAAATTAGTTGGATTTCATTTAAAGGATAATAATTCATTGTTTAGAAATGTGGCAAGATAAATATTCATCTAATGTTTTTATTTTTAAAATATTTTAATGAATAAAATAATGTATGATGGAATTTAAATAAATAAATGTTTGAAAATAATTTCCACATGGATTTTGTCGAACAGTCTGAGGAATTTTAGTAATTCAGGATTAATATATTTACATTTTAACCCATAATGAAAAAAGATGGATGGGGAGAAAAGACTAAGAATAGAATTCATTTCCCCATATTCCTAATTAATATTCTCTTTCACATTACCAATTTTCATTATAGAGTGTATTTATTCATGATTTAATGTTAGATCATTTAGATTATATTATCAAATAGTATTGCTATCCAATTTCCTAGATTCAATGTTTCTCATATTTAAGATTAAATATTATTAAATATTTTTAGTTCTCAAATTTATAGAGTATAATATAATATCATATATAGTTTTAAAACAGACATTATAATCACAATCGTGGAACCCTCCCTTAGATTTCCCATAGTGATACTAGGTAGCTTAAAATTATTTCCCAAGCAATTTCCCTAGAATGTTGACCCATTTGTAGTTTTAAATTATATTTCATACCTTTATTTTGGTACTCAGAAGAATATTTTTGTAAATTTTTTTGAATTATTTTGGTTTATAAAATTTTTTCTCATTACTTATATAAAAACATTGTAATAAGAATACTGATCCATTTGTTGATGATGGATTTTTGTTAGTTGGTGATTTTAAAATTCATAGTCAGTGGGTTATTTCCTAATCAACAATTTTTCTCTCTCATACATGTTTGGTTGTTTCCTATATCAAGGTCCATAATTATTTGAAAAGGGGTTATCTATAACTTTTTTTACCTTGAGAATACACTATATGATTTTCAACTTCATAGGGTTGGGATAGATTCTATGTATTCGTATAATTGGAACATGAGTATCTAACATTCCACACATTTGGAACTATTCTTTAATATCTTCATCAAAATTTTTAAATCCACCATTATTACAATATTATTTTTCAAGTTTTATTCACTATATATTTCAGTTAGTTCTTTATTTTAGAAATTTTAGAATTCATTTCAATATTTGGAACATTATAATTCCCTCTTTTCTCAAAATTATTATCCTTTTTTCGTTATACTATGAATTATGAGCTAATGTGCTGAAATTTTACCTAATATCAATATCATTTTTTCTACCATAATTTTCTCTAGAAGATATTTCAAAAAAGATCCCTTCAAAAGGTGATGAAAATTCCTAAAATCCATCCACTATTTGGTATAATGGTAAAGGGTGGTTTGGACACTACCCTATATGGTCTATGTACCAATCATAATCATTAGTAAAAGACTATCCATAATATTTAAAGAATCTTTTAATCTTGTATTTCACTTTCCCCTAATGTCTCTATAGATAAACTTACATTGTGAAGGATTTGAATATTTTTCCCATGATTGAAAACTTTTCACTTTAGTGTCTAGTAACTAAATCTATTATTTTTTCATTAATCAGAAATTGTAATCTAAATTTTTTACTGATTCTCACTCATCCATTATAATTGTTGTTTCTTCACTATATTTTATAAATTTTCCATGATAAATATGGAATCCTTATTAAGAATTAAATTGAATTAATGAAATATTAAAAGGTATAATTTCATCATGTCATTGTTTCAAGACCTATGTTTAATTATATGGGAAAAAATATTTCTTGAAACATGAGGGAGTTAAAACCCCATCATACAACATAGTTAAAAATTTCCATGGATTATTTGTCGTTTACTAGCTTTATCCTTTCACTTTTAAAAAATATTCATTTTAGATTTTTCTTCTCTATATTCTCTTTATAGATTAACAAATTTAGATTTAATGGTGTCAAGAAAGAGAGAAACAAAACTTTTGTACGTGACCTGAATAAATTATTATTATCACTATAATAATTTTGTTTTAATTATATTTTGATGTTATTTCTATTTTTATATTTTTTTATTTTCTGGCCTCCCATATTTATATATGTCTTTGTTTGTTTAATTTTTTTATAAATATTTTTGAGATAACCAAATTATTTAACAGAAAAAAATCATGGGTGAAACATCATTGACATTTTTCAAATAATATTCTTAAACCTAATAGATAGAAGAGAGTTTTGTATCATATACACATGAAAGGAAATTTTCATGCAATGAGAGAAAATTTCAAAAATAATTTTAAAATAGAAAAAAAATTCACGAATAAACAAATACCATTAAATAATGAGGAAATAAAAACACTATTTTATAGATAAATAAAAACATGAATATGAAAATTGATAAAATGATGAATAAGAATGAAGCAAATAAATTATTATGTTTTTACGAAAATTTATTCCATTTATGGTGAATTTGTTAAATAGAATAATCTTTGGAAATAATAATTTTATAAAATATATTAAGAATATAAAATAACAATCTAATCATTTTACATTTCTTCATTGGAAAACTAAAAAATTTTTGAAGAATAAGATCATGTAAGAATATCAATAGTGATCCTAGAAGACGTGAAAAAAATGATAAACAATATCAACAATTAATACCTATGATAATATTTTTATATAAAAATCATTTCAAATATTTTAAACGGAAAAATTTAAAGATCTCGAACTAATGAAATAATATTATGACCATTCTTCCCTTTAGGTAGAATGCTTAAAAGGGAAATATCTACATGATATCCTTCAACTCTATATGATTCTATAATGTCTGTGGATCAATGGATAATTAATTGAAATTAGATGACAACCATCCTAATATGGGTTGTGGATCTCGAGATGATGATAGCTATATCTGTGTATCTTATGCTCTTAAAAAAACAATTCCCACTATAATGTGTGCTCATGGTCACTACTTTGAAATCAATATTTGACTTCAATGAAGTATGTACATCACTATAAATCTTCTTTCATTGATAAATTTTTCATTTACCCATTGTAATTTAATGATAAAAAAACAAAATATTTATGATGTAGTTAACATGACCCAAATCATAGATGAAAACCATGTGGAAGGAATAATAGTCATGATAATTGAGTGACGCCACTTGAATCTCTAGTCCCACAATATAATTCACATAAAAAATTAAATATTTAGTAGTTGGAATGATATATAATTTTTTTCACTTTTCCGAATGTGAGATATATCGAATTCACCACATAGATGAGAATCCATAAGTAGCAGTTTGGTCACACATACTCATTTGGTCACAAATAGCCATTTGTTAAAGTAGCCATATTTTGATGTTGTGATTTACCATGTATGAAATTGATTCCACATATCCGACTAGTTCAATGTTACCAATTGGTTCCATATATTTGATTTTATCCACGTAGATGATCAGTTACCCACTGGTGACTAGCTATCAAAAGGCTATTTGGATGACATAACCATATTGATGATGTAACATGATAATCTATGTTACTAGAATTCCCAATGCATCATGTCACCACATGTGATCTAAATTATCATATATATCTTCTTTGGTATGGGTCTATACTGACATTGTCCTTGGACTCACGATTCCATAGAAATGGTGGTAGGATTACCATCAAACAATAGGCTTCGACAATGCTCTAGATTTGGGTGATGATCCTTCAACAATGATCTGGGGTGTCTTGTTCATGGCATCATTGACCGTAACCAAGGGTCCACAAAAAATGGGCTTGATATCAGTTTTCCATCTATATTGGTTTTGAAGGTCATGTCTTATATAGTAATGAAGACATCCATTGGAGTAAATAGGAAGAGGAAATGATATCGAAGACCATAACTCAGTTTTGTAAGAGACCATGGTGATGATCATGGTTGGATGAATTACTTTGATATGGCAAGCTCACTAGTTATTATTAGAGTTACTCATAGTATGTTTTCAGTTTCATTCATAGTCACCTTGATAACGGAAAATGTAGGTTTATGGTAGGGTGTACGGTCAGTATGATATTATCACACATGACAAGTATATAGATAATGTCACCTAAGCATGAATTCACCTTATCCTTTTAATTTTATCTATATCAAAATATATATAATATAAATTTAATTAATTAAAACCAATAAATCAATGATAACAATTAATTATATTAAATTAAATAATAAATAAAATAATGAAAAAAATTAAAAAATATATAAATAAATTATTTACATAAAAAATAATGATAAATAATTAATGAATTGTGTAAATATAATAAAATTATAAAAAGAAAAATAGGACTTTAATTATTTAAAAAAATTGTAAATTTTTTATAATATTATTAATAAAATTAAAAAACTAAGATACTAATCATTATCAGATTGAAATATAAATTGAATAATTGATTAATAAAATATAAGAATGCAATTTAAAATTAAAAAGTATATTTTTTCAAAAAAAAATAAAAAAAATTATTTGTAATAATTTGAAATTATAAGAAAAAGAAAAAAATTAGAATAAAATTACTAATTAAATTGATGTTATGCTAATGACTAAAATGAACAATAAAATACAAACATTGACACAAAATATATAGATTAAACAATTAAAAAAATAATTACTAATATTTATAAAACAATTAGTTAGAAACGTTATTTTGACAATAACAAATACTATTAAATATAATGAATATGATTTCGTAACAAGAATGAAATAAAATCCTTCTAAATTACCTTTATTGTATAGTGTTTAATAATAACATCACTTTATGTCACTGGAAACACATCTATTTTCCATGAGTTTATATTCTCATTATTATTAATGGAATTATAAATGATTTTATTATATGAATCCCTTTTAAACTCAATTTAATTCCATATGTTTTTTAAATGAATCAAATTTTGTTTCCATGGGTTATTTATGATTTAAAAGTAAATTAGTTGCATTTTGAATTTTTAATAAATCAATATGGTTTCCAAGGGTTACTTATAATGTAACAAGTGAATTAATTTCAATTATAAGTCATATGTATTGATGTTGGATTGTGGGTCCAATATCACCCAATAATGTGAAATTAAAAAGATTATATCTCATGAGATAATTTTTTCATGAAAATGTTTTTTCTTATAAAATTCATAGGAATAAATTGTGTGTTTGAGGAGTGTAGTGATCCCTATACTGTTGTTTCCAAAGGTTAATGATATCTTACATTTAATGGTTATTATTATACCTTTTTATGTTGTCGTTGATCATGTTAATTGACTCACTCATTCTATTAATATCATATTTTCTTTCAGTATTTATTCTATGATTAATGAACAATGATTTGTTGGATATGATTTTATTATGTATATTGATTATATATATTTTTTTATCTTCTACTCACTTAATATAATTTATTGATATCGCTAATGTATATTCTTACTCACCAAGAGAGATCAAACCTTTATTTCATTCTGACTTACATAGGTTATGAAAACAATTTTTCTTAAAAGTTTCCATAATTTCATATTATTAGAAGAATTTTTAAATAATGTCGAAGACTTGTTATGGATTTAGTAGTTACTCTCCTACTAAAATGAATGAATTTATATTCGTTAGAAAGGACCTAAGTTTCATCTATTAATGTATTTTCTTAATTCTATAAAACATTTAAACTAAAAGTTCCTTGGAATATTCTGCGATGAAATAGTTTGTGTAATTCATGTATTTGAATGGCATTTAGTGCTAAGTTATAATGTGGAGTCCCTTTACAAATTTATTCATGGAAAATCACGAAACACCTCATTTTGTATTTTCATTTACATATTTTTCTTATCATTGAATTTTTTATTCTATAAAATTAATAAATGAATTATCAATAATATGATGTTGAAAATTAAATTTATTGTCTACTAATTTGGAAAAATATGATGACCAAATGAATATTGAAATTCTAATAGTTTAAGGATTTCTTATAAAATATGTCATATAAATATTTAAATCAATATTAACTTCCATATTATGAGAAATAATTTTAGTGGTTCTGATTCTACTAATGAATATATGAGGCCATTTTCTTAGCCATTAGATGATGGTAAAACAACTACTTGTTTAGTCATAACAGACTTCGATTTTATGGAACAAGACCACTATAGTTTGTTACTATTATTCTTTTTAATAACAACTCACCTCAATTTTCAAAAGAATCATGTTTCTTTATATATATATATATATATTATAATTTGGAAATTATATTTTTTCTCATTTGTTATATATTTTTACTCAAAGAATTTATGAATACAGTAATATTTATTTATGAGAAATTTAGGTTGGATTTACTAATGTGAGGTTTCATTTTTAAAGATAAAAATTTTCTTATTATAATAATTCTATCATTTATGGGTATATAAATAAAAAATAATATTTAAAGATATAACAAATATACATATAAAATAAGTAATAATAATGAGCTATTGGTTATCATATAAGAATAACTTATCCACCAATCTGAGTATCAGCTATATCAAGGTTTGTGTTTCTCATGTATTAAATTTTGATCTGGTATATTGAGGGTTTCTAGTGTATGGATGTGGGATCAATGATTCATGATTTATCGAGAAAATACTATATAACATGTATACTGACATGGATACCTTATATCAGGTTTATACTTATTCTTTCCACATTATTTAAAATGGGAGGTTTTAATAATAAACAAATATAAGAGTATTTATTTTTCTAAATAAACTCTTTTTTATAATTCTGATTCTCAAAACCATAAATAATTGATTGATAATAATTAAATAAATTTATTTCCCATAAAATTTAAATGATATATATAATTCACATTTCTTATATATAATTTTTTTTCCCAAAAAATTTATGTGATAATGTATTTGGAAATGTTCTCATCTTATCTACAATGGAGGAAAAGTATTTATTATTTTCATGGTTAAATTGAACCCCATCATATAGTGTATTTTCAAAAACAATTATCCTATATTTTCCATATTAATATGATTAAAGGATGTTTAGATTTAATTATTCATTCTCTAGGAATTAATCAGATGATATATAATCCTCCCCTATATAATATCATGTTATTACTCTTATCTCGAATGCTATAAATTGTTATCATGTTTATCCACTTTTTAGATTTAGATCAAACATTATTTTTCATTGTATTCCCTTGAAAATATTATATTGTAAAATAAATTCAATGGGATTTAGGATCACATAATAGAGGACTAAATAAAAATGTTGTATTTTATAATTAATATAATTTTTAACATATCAAATCTCTCAAATATACTACACCACTAGATTAATGGTAGGAATTTTTTGGAACATTATGTAAAAGATTATATAATCTAATTTCTATGAGAGTAATATTATTATAGTGGGTATATATTAAATTCATTGAATGTTTTTGGGAATATTTTTAGGAGATATTAGTAAAACAATATGGATATGTCATTTTATTATAATGTATCTTAATAATTTAGTATAGTTGTGAATATGTATTGTTTTAGGAATTAAATCCATGTTTGGAAAATAAAATTCGTTTAATGAGTATGAAAATATTACCCTTGTAATAATAACACTGAAATTGGTTTTATTGATATGAACATGATCCTCACTCAGTAGATATTATGTGGGAATAAATGACGTCTTTTTTTGACTCTCCTATGGGGTATGTTTTTGTTGATTTACATGCACATTATGAACCGTGTTCAATGATTTGAATAAATAATGATACCATATTTTATAATTGGAATATGTATCTTATATCAAGTTGTAATAGATAACATAAATAAATTAAAATTAATATATATGATTGAGGCATATAAAATCAATAGTTATGATAGAAATTTACTTTATGAGTTGTTAATTCTGTATTGATAATATTCTTTTTTATATTCTTATAATTTTGTGTATTCTGACACCAAAAACTATTATGATTTTCATAATTCTTTACAAGGAAAAAATAATTAAAAGTGGATGATTATTATTAAATAATGAACAATAACTATCTTAAATGAAAAGTTTTTATGTATTTAATTCTATCTTTAACATTATCTATTACGGTTAATATATTTCATTTAATAATAGAATACATTTCATATGAGAAATACATAGTTCATAATTCATTGCAACCCAAGTGTTGTTATTTTTCACAGTTAAAATATGGGGAAATATTATTTGATTGTATCATAAAACCCTTCCTTTTGTATAATTTTATTATATGGACTTCATAAATGATTTAAAATTTTATAGATCTCACATGAACTATTAGAAAATATAATTATCATTTTGTTTCCCAAAAAATATTATTTTCTTAGTAAAATTAAAGGAATATTTTGAATGCAATTTAGAAAATTCAAAAAATGAGTTTTTACTGATACCCAATATATAAAAATATCTTTCTCAAATGATTGTAAAAAGAAAGGGATCAATATTCGAGACATAACTAGTTTGAATGAGTATACTAATATATTACTATAATAGTGTCTTGATATTCCTCAGGGATGGTAGGTTGTGTTCAAAAATATACGTATACATGGATCTCTACCCATATCTAAGAATCTTTATTTAATGTACCTAATTAATTTTCAATAACAAAATATCAAACTAGAAGACAATTTAGATAACAATTTTATTTTCTTATTTTATTTACTATGGGGTACACCGATACACTTTGGTAAGAGGAAATATTCTTCAAATCACCTCTACATTGATTATCTAGAATATAATATAATAGTGAAAATAAATAAACATATTCTATGAAAAACTTATCACTTTTTTTATTAACTACATATGGACGAATAAATCTCTTAAGTGGATCATTAATTGGAATATAATAAATTAAAGGTGAAAATTGATGGGATTTCTATGAATACCATTTTCACATGGTTTGGACATTATGTGTTAATAGTTAATCAGTTAAACTAAATAATTCTCCAAAAATATTCTCTCTCTTGAAGGATTCAAAAATAATTGATTAAATCTAAAAAACATTTAGTGAATTTATGTAATTAAGTCTTATTTACTCTAAAAAGATGAAGTATTGTGAGGATAATTATGGTATTGTGATAATGGATTTAATCTAGTAGAAGTTTTGTTATATGTCAAATAAATGATTGTTTTTATGAAATATATATTATTTATAGGGATTGATATCACCGAAAGTCGAAATATATGGATCCTTCGATGTGAAATGATACTGAATAATGAATCACCCAAAATTAATAGGGGATATATTAACTATGAATATATTACCTGTGTATTATAGATGATTTTAGATTAATTTATCATGATTATAAAGCCTATTATACAAAAAAATCATATGGTAGTTATGTATCATTGGAATAAAGAATACGAAGAGAGATTCATGTAGATTAACTATAGGCTTGTCAATACATGTTTACCCATTGTACCAACTAATGTCATAGGATTTTTGGTCCATAATGATACTTTATAGAGGGGCCTGAGTTGTGTTATCATGAAAATTGTTAAATTTATCTCCAATGCCTCCCAATAATTAACAATCCAATAGAATAAAAATATAAAACATTGTTTGAATATTTGATGAAAAATATTCATTTTGAATGTCTTCATTCATTATCAATATTGAGAAAAATATAACATATACCTGCATTAGTGGATCCTTATGTTTAAATTAATAGGAAAAAGTGTCTCTACAAGGATCAAAGATCATATATTATAACAATTCAATTAATTTCCAGCATTGATATATAAAAAATAAATTGTACCCTTGTACATGATATGTTTTTAGGAGGTTCCAGTCTTCTTATATACCCAAATAATTGACATGAGAATCATATAAATAGAAATGTCATCCGACCATAAATAAATTGTTTCCCAAAAATACATTTTGAAGAAAAATATGTAATATAAAACGTATGATGAAGAGATAAAAGAGATGGTGAAATCTATATTAATGGGGAATGTGTCATAGTTGAATAATTTTGATGATGTAATTAAGATATTTTGGTCAGGACAATTTGTATTATCAAATATGGAGAAAAAAAGATGATACTGAATGATGAATATAGCTCAATATTCTCTATCCCCAAGGTATCATAGAAATATATTGATATATCAAATAAAATTATAAGTGGGATTATATAAATAAGGATTCTTCTAAATGTAGACCAAAATGAATTATATGTCATTAAATGAATATTTAAAGAAAAAATTTAGAGGGGATAGTGAAACCATTACTTGTAACTTCATGGAAATATTAAAATATTTCCATGGATTTTTTTTAAGGTTCATCCATAAAAATCCACAAGAAACAACCATATGGATAGTATAAGACCATTTTAAAAAGACATATATATTAATTGTAACACGAGAAAACTTCTTCAGTTCCCATATTATACTGATATATAATAAATATTTTGTGATGTTAAATGGAACAGTATTTCAGATTTAATAGGATTGAGGTATGATGTTCAGATCAATGATCTAGAAATGTCTCTAGTATTCCATAGGCATATAAAAAACAACAGTATAAACTACCACCCCATACGGGTAGACAATAGTAAAGGACTGTCTATACACATGATTATATGATAATATCATAATCTATGGATTTCATTATAGGATTAGATCAACATCTAACTCAACTGATGATCCCTTATATAAATAGCTTACACTTATAAATTCAAATGGATCCTTATAGAAAAAATATTGTAGGAAGATATGAAAAACATCTAGGTCTAGGGATGAGGTTGGTGAATGTATGTTTTTGGGAACCAATCTAGTTGATGTAATGATAAAAAATGTAAATGTTATTCCATTAGACAATATAGTAACATAGAGATGAAAAAAGATGTATTCTAAAAAAATATATATATATAATTTTAATATAGTGATACAGATTTCCAGAAAATATTATCCGGAAATATAGTCATGTAGTTTGAAAAATATGAAAACAATATACATTTTATCTTTTGTTATTCTTAATCAAATTGTAGTTGTGTCATATCATCTAGAAATATTAAAAATTCTATCATTGGTGGATGATGTTTTCCATATTTCTCTCTTAAGGAAGCATTTAATTGACTTCTAACATGTATAAAATCTATTGGTTTTAATATTTGGGAATTATATTTATCATTAATAGAATCAAGTAAATTTCATAAGCTATATAGAAAAATTTTTATGCCTCAATAAATCTCACATATTCCATGTTCATTAATGGGACCATAAGTATTATAAAGTAAGATGAGAACTGGATGAAATGATAAAATAAAACTACCCTCATGTTTTTTCATCTTAGTGTGTCAAATTAAACATATAAGGTGATAATTCATAAAGAGGATGAATTTAATAACCCAACCATATATAAATTCAATATTCCTAATAAATATATAAATGATTAACATTTGTTAATAAATTGTAATTTAAGATTATGGAACTAAATAAAAAAATAACAGAATCATTTTTTGTTAATTTTATCAATTTAGATCTAAAATATTTTCTTAAAAATTTATAGTTTGATAGAGTGATTGTAATAATGGAAAAATATAATAAATTGAATAAGGAAATTTGGAACATCATTGTCTAATAGAATAATCACATTCATAAAAACACAATTAAATAGATAATTTTTTTTTAATCATATTAAAATTTTTGAAAATAAATATTATATGACATTATTGTTTATTTTAGTATACGATTAAAATAGAAATTAAAGTCATATATATGTATTATATAACTATTATGAATCTTGGAATATTGATTTGATAGTTATGAATAATAATATATCTACTGTGAATACATACCCGAATGTTAGTATAGTTTGATAAATAAATAAATATTAAGTTGATATTATTGTGTCTCATGAAATTAAAATATAATAAATTAATATCTGAGTAAAATAAAAATAATGTATGTTAAATGATAAAAAAATTTACATAGAGAAATCATAATTACCTAAATTTCTATTAAAAATATTCTATTTAAAATTTAAAAATATTATGTAAAAAATACATTCATAATATATTAATAAAACAATATTTTTTGAATATAAATGAAAATATAATTTAATAAAAATATATTTAACATTGTAATGATCATACTTATGGTTTTTTCAAAATAATAATTAATTTTCAATAAATATGGATTTTAATTTAATAATTAAATTTCATATAATTAGACAATTAATTATTTAAATTTTATTTTATAATCCCAATAATATAGAAGTCTCGAGATGATGAATTAATTTTTTTACATTAGCATTGATTTCAGCATTAAATCTGAAGGGACAATACATATTTGTGTTATTGGAAAACCAGATTACATAAATGATAACCATAATACATTGTAAAAGGAAAATAAATCATAACAAAAGTAGAATCTTTACAACCATGAAACACATTCAAAGGATTCCTCTTCATAACATGGAAGGTTAAAAAAATAAGCTTTATATTTAAATCTCATTAAGGGTAAGTATATAAAAAAATAAGGAATCAATTAGAAAAAATCATCATGAAATGGTGAATAACTGATACGCATTGCATCTTGATAATAAATATATAATGAAGTGCATCGGTAGATTTTATCATATATGAATCGCATGAATAACATCAATGGTAGCTAAATTATCTACGATCTAAATCCTGAATTATAGGAAGTCATGTAAAATAAAAATGAAAACCTATACCACAATGAAATTAAACGGTGATGATTAAAAATAATTGTATAACCTAATTTAAAATTTCCAACATATTTTGCTAAAAGGAACCCAGAAATATATATATGGGCTATATATTGTTTTAACCCACCTGTCACATCCTATTCAAATCATTCCTCGTATCGAATAATCGATTCGTTTAATAAAACATTATACCATACCAAATATCCATAGAAAATAAATAATATAAATGTATCAATATTTCTTAAGTGGGGTATTATTAATAGAATTTTTTTTATATTGATGTGTTGATATACCATTTAATGAATATAAAAATATTCTTGAGGAAAATTGTATTTGAACAATCTATAGTGTTACATAACACTAAGAATCATTTGAATCACAATACCAACAACTGAGTAAGATTAAATTTTTTTATAATATCTTGATAATAGTTATATTCATGATATAATACATCAATGTAAATAATATAGTCCATATAAAAGTGAATTTGTTAATGACAACAAATAAGTCTCAATGGAATGTAAAATAAGATAAAACCCCTTACTATATGTTTGATTGTCACATGTGTTATTATATTCGTAAATTATAAATATATCTTTATTATTTGATTTATTCATAACATTTTCAGGTTTATTATTAATTTAATATTATTTATTATAATAACATATATTGCTACTAAAACAATTTTATTTATGTCAAATGTTTTTTTTACAAAATTCAGGTAATGTGTCGAAAATGAATTTTTGTAGGGGGGATATGGTCAAAAGGGTAATTATATAAATATATACTAAATAAAACATAATAATGAATTATTATATTTCAAAATTAATTATTACTTTAAAACTAATAATGAATAAAAAATATGATAAGTGAACTAATGTAACAACCCAAGAGACAGTTGGTCATATGCATGCATGAGTAACGTTCCCATTTCTCAATGATTGTTATAAAAAGAATTCAAGTAACAATAATTAAACTATAATTATAATATTATCATACAAACCATATTCAATAATAAAATATAATTATATATATAATTCTTTTTAATTAAAATGATTCACATTGCTCCGAGGAAGTGGTAGTCCACACTACGAACAACATTATCTCTTTTTTCGTGTGTGTAATGATAATAAAGAGACAAATATATTATATTTAGAGAAAGTTAATTTTTTAGGAATATAAAATATATTTTATTTAAATCATATATGCTTAATAAAGAGTATCCTTAATATATTTTGTGTAATGTGTGAACGAATCACATCGTTTTGAGGAGGTGATAATCCACTCATCCACAAATGATTTTATAATTATCAAATAAAATATAATGCATTAATGTATGTGTTTTATAAAAATTAAAATATAAATAATACATCATAAATATCACAAATATCATAAATAGACATGTTTCCATCATAATTCCCATCCATTAGATGTGGTAATGGAAAAATGATCGATGTCCTTTCAAGAGTCATTAATTTATTGTATACAGAAACTGTAATACCATAACCATTTCAGTAAATGTGTCTATTTGTGTAGTGTGTTAAATTATTAACATTAATTTATAATTTCATAATTACGATACTTGTGTTATTATATAAGAATGTAATAATAAAAAATACAGCTGTGTAAAAACTAATAAAATAAAAATTCACATTGGAGAATGTTACCTGTTTTCGGGTTACTACATTTCGTTCTGATGGAAGGGATTCTTTTGATTTTTTTATTTCCTCCATGAACCTTCTATGTTGATGATAGGGGTGTTTGGATACTATTAGATAACATTTTTGATGAGACAATGTTGATTGGTAGATGTGTGGAAGGGGAATATGGAATTCCTTTTTATAGTGGATGACGAAGGTCATTCTTGTATATTTCAAAAAGTATACAATATTAATAGGTCTCCCTTATGTCATATTTCTAATGAAATCAAATATATTTCATTAAAATAAATATAGGGTCCATAAAACCCACCAACACCAAAAAATATGATCATTTTTATATTTTGGTTTCTTAACATCTATGTTTCCCTCAATTTAATCATGACGAGTTTTATTAATGTAACTAGTTCTACATTCTCAGTTATATTTACCATTAATACTATATTATAGTTATATTTATTAGAAAATACAATCCTAATTAATTATAAATATGATATATAATTTTTTTAAATAAAAACCATGTGTGTTGGTAACTAATGTTAAACTAAGAGCATGTAACGCGTAAACACAATGATATAACCTTGGCCATGCTAACAATGTTTTAAGTATCTCTAGTTAAATTTTGTAATTATAAAAGAATAATTTGTACCTGAATTAAAAAAAATTGGTATTTATTTCCACGTAAAATTAATTTGGCATAAAATTAGTTTTTTATTAATATTATATAATTTAATGAAATATCATTTAATTTAAAATAACATTTAATTCAATTTTATCATTATATAAAAAAAATTACAAAAAATATCAAAACAATATTTTAACTCAATCCTATTAAGTTCAAGGATGATTCACATGATATATTCATAAGTAAAAGATAATTAAACCTAAAAATAAATTTAATTTACATTTTGTTTATTGATTTTTTCATTACCTATCTTATATAATTTATAAGTAAAATATCCCTCACTAATCATTTGTTAAGAGTTTAATGTAAATACATAATATCTATATATTAACTTTAAATTCACATGATAATTTTTTTTTTCAAAATAATTTTTATAACCAATAATATGTATCGTCCTCCACACTCTAAAGGTTTATAAATGTCAATGTTAATGAATGTGCTTTTTTTATTTTTCCATACACGAATTATTATGTTGTTCACTATAATTAAATAGTATAAAAATAACTAATAATATTTCAAAAAGAGGGTATATGGTCTAACTATTGGTATTTATGGATTTTGGACTTGTTTCTTGGTCATTTTGGCCCTTATGATTAAGGTTTAGTCAATTGATATTCATAAATTTACTTTAATCATTGAAACTAATTTTATTTACTTTTAATAGAAGTGTTCTTTCAAAATTATGGAGATATTGTTAGATAAAAAATATTATATTTATTAGAACAATATATTTTCATTTTTTAAAATAAAATTCATAGTAGTTTCAAAATTATGTTCAATTCTATTCTCACTAATATTACGAGAAATCAGTTTTTTAAAGATAAAATATTTAATAGATAATTATGTCTTTATATATAAATAGTTATATAAATTAATCCACTAAAATGAATTGGATGAATAGATATAGAATTGATCTATTGTGAATTTCAAAAAAAATAAAATGTAATGCAACATTAATAGTTATTTAGAAACAATTTAAGTCTTCAACTAAAATTCATTATTTTTACTAATCATTAAAAAATAAATACTCTATACAAAAATCACCCTAATATAGCATTGGCATTCAGAATCGATAAAGTATTTTTATTTTCAAAAATCAAATTGATTAAAGTGAAAAAAATAAGTTTTAAATTAGTGTTCCTTTAAAATGTTGTAAAACACGATATTCTGTGTATGGGAATATAACACAATGTTGTGAGTAATTTATGATTAATATGGTGCTGCAAAAAATGGAATCATGAAAAATCTAATATTATTTCTAAAATTAAAATATTTTCAATTTTTTGGATGTTACATTAATCCCACCTTAATTAAATTTATTCTTCACAATAAAACCTGATATCAAAAATCGAGGGTTTGATATTAGAAAATACTATTTTGGAAATAAAATAAATCATCCATTGGGTTAATAAAACATATTTTCAAATATAGTCTATGTGAAATGAAAATTTTATCAGAAATCTGGGATTTAAACTAGAATAACATTATTTAAAACACGTATATAAAATAAAAATAATACTTTTATGTTTGGTTTGAGAGTGATAGGGAACCTATTTATGAGAATGTTATTGACCACAATGACCTAAAATATATGTGTGAACAAAGGTATCTCATTTCGTCAAAAATGATGATAAGTGGAAATTTTTTTTTCAAGACCCTTTTCCTAGATTTGATAAATTATTTCACACTATAATAATATAAGTAAATATATGTTTCTATAAACATAATCATTTCCTTAATTTTTTCTTTCAACTATTTCTTGTGCATCTCATAGAGTAACATGCTTTTTATATTGAAGTAATATATCAGCCAAAAAACCATATATTAAGGTAAAAATAAACCATTCATTAAAAGGTTAACTTTTTTAAATTATTTTGATAGAACACTTTAAAAAGAAGGTCATTGAATAAAACTAAATAATCTTATCCTTAGCCTTTAATCCACCTGAATCATCTCTAGATTGTAACATTCTAAACATGTGAATACCATCATCATGTTTTCTCTTGAAATATAGTAACATGTGGAACTACCATAAAACCATATTGGAAACATTAATTATTCTCTATTCTATATGCAATACATTTTTTATTGGATATATTCCATTAATAAAAAAGTGTTGTGAAATCAATCAATGAAAGAATAAATGAATTTTACAATAAACCATTAATCAGTTCCAAGGTATTGTGTAATATCCACTATACATTATACACATGTCATTACATTATCATTATTAACATATTAAGTCTTATATTCCAAACAACCATGTGTTTTTAATAAAGTGTAACTTTCTACTAAATAACTCTTCTTTGTTATATACACCGACCAAGCCATGCATTTAAGTCCTTGATGAAAAATTACACCATTATAGTCCTTATATATTCCTTAATAAATATTACTAGGATGTCCTATGTAACATACATTTATAACTTTATTTACAGATCCATATAAATTGGCACATTAATCATTCTTTTTCATCGATGGAGTGAATGATAATTTTCTCATCTCATGGTTTAGAGGAGCGGGGAATCACAGGGAAAAGGGAAAGTCCACGATTGTCATTATTTTCACTAGTGGTTGGATCATATGGAAGGCTAGGAACACTGTTATCCAAAAAAACAGTTTGGGATATCAGGAAAGTATAATCTTCCACATGAAAAACAATATTATGGATCCAGTTTGGTTGTGACACTATTGTCATTCCACACCATATGTGAATTAAATTTTCCCAAATCTCTCACACAACAATTAGGCTTGCAATCTGGGGAGGGGATACTGGGTCCATTATCATCCTCTTAGATAGGGAATAAATCTCAATTTAGATGGGTCCCTACTCATTGGGGAGATATGTGGGGGAATTGATATTAGATATTAGAGGGTCTCCATAATTTCCGCCTTTGCAACCTTCTATGGAGGAGGTGATGCATTACAGGTGGTGACTTTGTCCTTGGCTACTAGGATGGATATAGGAAAACAAAGGCATAACAATCTTAATATTCTAGAGATGGACTCCATTATACTGTATAATGAATTTCTAGTCAAGGGAAAGTTTCCTTGGAATAAAACATACTCTATCAGAAATTGCAAACTACTCATAGGTAATCATATAGAGTTATCCCACACATGGTAGGAGCGGAACATGGTCGCAGATTTTTTGGCATCTACGGCTTCCTCAAATCAAAAAAATGCATTATTTATTTTTTTTGGGTTATTTTCAAAAAGTTCAGATGGAATTTGTGGTGAATGATGCTTTGGATTTACATTACATTATACCACAATGATATTTACTTTTGGTTTTTTATATGTGGTGGATTTTCAAAATCAATAAAAATGTTTGTTTTCTGCCAGTATAATATTGAAGAATTAAACATTGGAAAATTCATTCTTGACCATGAAATCATGATCATGGTGTCTTTTTTCCCTTCTCCTATAGCAGACTTCTATTACATATAAGCATGTACAAGGGATATTCTACCCAAAATTTCCAACTTTGTGAAAATACTTTCATCCCATCCTCTAATTGCCTATATTTTTCTTATCCATTATATGCTTATCTTTTTTCCATTTAAATCAATAGTTTTGTGATAATTCATTACTTATCTAAATAACACATGATATTATGTCCTTATATGATAGAAATACTTATGTGACTATTTCCCACTGAAATATTTTCCTAAGAGTATGAAACATATGATCCTTCATACTGTATGGATCATGAATATTGGTTAGGTTCACATTCCTTCTTCTAGGATCCATTTCAAATTGTCTATACAAAATAAATTAGATGATATCATTGTGGAACATAATGAATAATCCCATAACATGTGAAATACAATATGTAAATTTAAATATACTTTGCATCACTAATCTAATAATCATAAATATTTATTATTTAAGGTTATTATTCTATACATATCCTCAAATCAGATCCTTGTATTATGTTCCCAAATCCATGATTCCTAAATCTATTTTCTAGCGATGCTACTAAAAATTCGAAAATACCGACTATAACTCCACCACCCCATAATCTGGAAGATATTGATTTACTTTGTAACATTAGTATTGACATAATCATAAAATCCCATGGGACTGAATAGTATAATAGTTTTGGGAAACCAGATTACATACATGATACCCAAATACATTAGGAATAGAAAATAAAGCATATCTTATGTAGAATCTCAGCATCCGTGAAACTCATTCAAAAGATTATTACTGATAACATGGATAAAGGAAATTAAAATATGGTTAGGATCGAATGTCCAGTAAGGTTATGACCAAAAAATCAATATTTAATCAATAAGAATAAATCAACACGCAATGGTGAATAACTAAAACCTATTCCATCTACGGCAAATAAAAACTAATACTATCAATAATTTTCATAGAATAATATAAAATTATTTGTAGAACCCCATTTAATTTTACAATCATACTTGTGTCATGAGATACTATCAAGGTATCTCAGACCTATATAATGTTCGGTCCCCACCTGTTACTTCATGTCCAAATCATTCCTCATATCGAATAATCAAATCAATTAATAAAAAATATTCCTTAAAAAATATCTATATTGAATATATAATATGTATTTATTAATGTTTAATAAATGTATTATTAGTAATAAAAAATATCTATGACATTTATTAAAGAAAATACCATGGAA
Source organism: Viscum album (assembly GCA_963277665.1). NCBI lineage: Eukaryota > Viridiplantae > Streptophyta > Magnoliopsida > Santalales > Viscaceae > Viscum > Viscum album. Next base: position 1,260,267,764 of record OY728128.1, read on the forward strand.
TGATCATTAGAAAACTCATAGTGAAAATAATACTTAGACATAGAAAAGTGTCCCATAAAACACTGAATAATATTAACAATAATCCCCATTAAGTAATGAAATTAAATTAAAAATTTAATATCATTAAAATAAGGATATTATTGATATAATAAGCCAATAAGAACTATATACCCCATATTAAAGTTAATTGAAGTGTGATAACAAATATGACATAATGGAATGTAAATCATTCCAAAATCTCTTACCTTGAGTCTGACACATCACAATTAATTTTATATTCATGAATAATAATGTTATATTAAAATTTTAAAATTATTTAAAGAAAATCATGTTTATTATTAATTTTTTTACACTTATTAAAAAGATGGATACGACTACTAAATCAATTAACTATACATCGTGTGTTTTTCTATCAAATTTAGTTCATTTTTCAAAAATAATATTTGTATGTCAACTATTTCTATAAGGTAAATTATATTAACATTCTAAGAATAATAATACTAATATAATAATGATTTATATAAATTAATTATTCATTAAAAAGAAATCAGTTTATATTATTATGTGAAACGATCCAATATTATTATCGTGGATATGATAAGCCATACAAACTCAGGAGTAACGATCCAATTTCTAAATGATTGTTATGAAAATAAGATATCTAAAATTTATCATTCAAAAATATTTATAATATCATATATACTATATTATTTAAAATATATACATATATATAGAATTAATGGGATGTAAAAACAATAACATCACATCAAAAAGGTGGTAGTCCACACATCCACTAATGATGTTTTTACTTTTTCAATATGTGAAAAGGTAAAAAAAAAAATTTCTGTACATTTATCAATAAAAAAAATAATTTAATCAATATAATATATATATCATTTATTTCTGATATTTTTAATTAATACAACACTTAATTCATTTAGTGTAATGTGTGAACGTATCACATCATTATGAGTAGGTTGTATTCCAAACATCCACATACAATGTAATCATATTAAAAAAATAGGAATGATTTATGGTATGTGTTATAAAAAAATTAAATATGTTCTATGATAATACTAATATAACATTTATCAATATAAATATTTTTTCCCTAATAATTCCCAACCATGATAGTTCATTAAGAAAAAAATAAATCCATCATTTTCTAAGATGGTAATTCAATATAGGCAAAAAAATTATGATTGTTGCCTATTTGATTGATGTGTGAAGATGTGTACGTCAGGAAACTAATAAAAAATGTCATTTAATTAATTATAATAGTTAGATTATAAAATAATATAATAATACTAAAATATGTAGTGGAATAACAAATACAACATAACAACACATTGAATAAATTTACCATTTTTTGGTAACTCCAATTTTTTTGATCCAAAGGGATTCATTGTATTGATTTTATAAATAAAGAGAGGATCCAATGATGATTTCGGGGTTTTGGTAGACAATATTTGATGATAATTAATGAAAACAGCTGTATTGAGATGCGGGGAATGGGAATAATGAATTACATTTTATAGTAGTAGAGGAGTGGCATTCATGAAAATTTTGAATGATATAATATATTTGGAGGTATCCCTTCACTCATGTGCCTAAGGAAATGCCAAATTACTATATTAATGTGTATTTATGTTGATAAAAAACTCTACAATATAAGTGTTTGTGAATTTATATAATTTAATTCAATAACATCTATATTTCCTCCGATTTTAGCATTTTCGTATTTTATTAATTTAAAATTTTGTATAACAAAAGAAATTTTACCAATAATAATTATGTTAATATTTTTTAGAAAATAAAGTTCAACTGAATTATAAATATTATATATAATTTATATAATAAAAACTTATATGTGTCGTAAAATATTTTTATAAGAAGAGAATGTAATTCCCAAAGAAACTTCTTTAACAAGGACCGCACAAATAATGTTTTTACTATATGTAGGTCATTATATTAATTATAAAATACAAATTTGTCCATGAATGGATTACACTAGTAATTTATATACATAAAAAATCATCTGGAAGAGTATCTAATTTTTATCACTGTAATTGATTTAATAAAATATAATTTATTTTAAAATAAAATAAATTTCAATTTGGACATTATTTATTTAATTTTATATTTTTAAAGATATAAACATTAATATTTTAGTTAATTTATATTAATTTTATAGTTATGTGAAATTACATATTCATCTAAAAAGTAATGCAACACAATATATAAATAAATTTACTTTACTTTTATGATTTGTTAGATCATTTGTCTTATTTAATTATTTCTTAAAATATCCTTGCGTTAGATGTTTTCAAGCATTTAATGTAATTTTATCATCTCTAAAAATTAAAGATAAATTAAAATGATAAAAAAACTTATTTCCCTTTAAAAATAATCTTATAACTGAACCTATGTGACTACATCCATACACTAACTATTTATAAATGTTAAAGGTAATGAAGGTTACTTTTTTGTATTTTTTTCGTACATAATTTATTATTTGGGTCAATCTAATTCAATAGTATGCCAATAACTCATAAAAATATTTCCAAGAGTGTATATGGTAAAAAAATTTAAATCAAAGAGATTTTGGATAGATTAATTGGGCATTTGGTCACTTAAGTTGATGGTCATGTCTATTGGAAATCATAACTTGACCTTAATCATAATGAATTTTTTTTAATTACATTTACTTTTTTTTGATAAAAATACTAATTTTATCATATTTACTATATATATTTTATATATTAAAACCATTTATATCCTTTTACATTGTTAATTCACATAAGTGGTGAAAGTATTTTTAAATATATACTCACAAATGTAGTGAGAAATCATGTTTTTAAGGTGACAATGTCCAACATATAAATATGAAATCAAATAAAAAAATACATATAAAAATGATTCAAATTACCCAAATTTAACTAATAGATTGATAATTGATCAATTTTATAATTTAAAAAATTATGAAATATTACGTAACATTAATAATATTTTAGACACTAAGGATGTTTAAAATAAAATAAAATATTATTCACTAAAAATTAAAAATTAAATTCTATGAAAAATGAAAACAAATCTCCCAAATTCAATTTTAAAATCCTAAAATCAAAAATTAATTTTATTTTTACAAATAACATTTATAATAGTTTATGAATTTACTTTTAAAATAGGTACACCATTAAAATATTATAATGCTCAGTTTTTCCAATAACACAGACTAACTCAATGTTCTGTATATCATAATCTTAACATGATGGTGCATATAATGACAGAAAGAAACAAACAAAATTTAATTCAAAATAAAAATATTGTAATGTACTTTACCAATACATCTATCATTTTTGTAATTGTACTTTTTAAATTATCATAGAGTGATTTTATTTAATATTTTATGAAAATGACAAATAATTAAATTTTAAAATATTGAATTAATGTTAATATAAAATTTAAATAATAATAAGACAATAATTACATTTAATATTATGTAATATCTAAATTTCTGGTATTGGGGGGGGGGGGCATAAAATCCGCAATCATGTTTTAATTTTTCATTTAGTGATCTTCCTAAATCATATCATGATCTTAGAAACATAATTTTAGATGTTTATTTGTCTGAAGGACTTGTTTGTGAATTTTAAATAAATCTCATAAAATTCCCCAGTTCTCCAGATGATTTATTAGTATGTTGTAGCCCATAAAATCTATTTAGGGAAGTTTCATATAGATTCACATAGTTTGGAAAAATCATATAGCCTCCTTAGAGAAAACATGTGACCTAGATATAAATTTGAATGAGTTTTTTGAAATATTCATTAAGGGAACTTGACCATTCCTGTATCTCTAAAATTATAGATATAGGGAAATCGCACTATTCATGAAAAATTTATAAAACCACATTTCTAGCGCTTGCATGTGTTGTGTTGGGAGAGTGGGTACCGAATTTCTGGATCCTGGTTATCCAAACCATGAGGCTAAACCATGTGACTCATTAAATTGTGTAAATTTTTATTTTTCCCTATTTATATATTTTCTATCTTCCTCTCGATTCACATCCATTCCACTACACATATCAAAGAACTCCACCCTTTTCCAACCTCCATATTCATTGTCATATACTCCTCATACAGAAGCTAATTCATTCATCATCTACATCAATAGAAGTGAATTAGTAATACTTTCAATATGCAATCATATTTTCATAATTTATGTCACCATGAAGAATGATAAAACCTGTGTGGGATTTTTTTCCATTTATGTAGGTTTTGTTCCTAAAATACAAATTTCATCCTATTAATATCTTGATAGTGGATGATATTGGATAAGATAGTGACAATTAGTAAGATATAGTTGGTACCTATATTTCGTTGTGATTTTAGGGCTGTATTTTGTGAGTTTTGAAATACATTTGGTGTGGGATATCTGAGTCTATCCATATTAAACCAATTCTTTCCTCTACAAATTCAAATTCATGGTTTGATATTCTTATACACATTATCCATCTCCTCTTCAAATTGATATGTTGGGTATGTGTCTTGAAAAAAACTTGGGTTATTTAGGTAGGGTGTGTAAATTGAATTAAATAATTTTTTTATATTGAATTCACTGTCTCAATGTGACATGGTGGGATTGGTCAAAATATTGAGTTGATACTGATCACCTTGACAAAGGAATCATAATTTTTTAGGTTGGTAATATCTTGATACATATGCGGTGATGATTATTTAAATGATGAGTTAACATGGTTATCAATTTGAGGAATGCATTTATCCAGGATGGTGCATTGACCATGAGACCTGAGATGGGGTTGAAAACATGGATTTAGTGACTTTCTAAAAAGGTAATGAGGATTCAAATGATGTGAATTAGGATTTTAGAGATTTTTTTCATCATTTTTTGGCCGATGACAGGTTGGAGTCGTGTGAACAAAATTAAGACATAGTTGAGGTGTTGATGATCACTCATCGTGGGTGGAGGAACCCGTAGATAATGAATCATAGGGGAGGGTTCTATCCATAAGATATATTGGGTGTGCTCACTATTGAAAGCCACTTGGATGGTTATGGACCATCAGTTAATTTTTTTGATACCATCAATTGGGGGAAAAGTCTCATTGTTATACAAGAGGTTTAGATATCAGGGCATTGGTAGATTAGATATTTCAATTCCTCTAGATATTGAATATTGAAGATATTATGATTATTTATTAAAGGATGGATATATTTGTCCCTTTTAATAAAAATGATACAGAGTAAATTGAGACTCTATGAGTAGGGATTCTAGGAATTATATCTTATTGATCCAGAATGTCATATAAATAATGAGCTTTTTATTGATGGTATGTGGTGGTGTTGACTTGATTATTTGTAGAACCTAATTGTTTATCTCTTAGGATATTAATAAGGGATAACTTGGTATTCAAGATATGGATCATTACCAATATAATTATTTATTAACAGAAAAGAGTAATATTTTTTATATATCATTAAGGGCACTTGATACGAGATTATAGATTTGAATGAAGTAGTAACACTCTCTAATCGTTGTTGAGAATAAAAGACACATATTATTTGTTACATGTCGGTGAATTTCCTTTAATGTATATTTGAAATAAACCAGTATAATTATTGATTTAAGAATGAATCATGTTAGTGGTGGCATACATAGTTCATTCTCATTCTATATATGGGAACTTTTTGTATGCATATAAACATCATGTCTATAAGATCTAGTAATTTATCAATCACCAGAGCTAAACTATAGTGATCAAGTAATACCTTTCTCATTGATCGATAGAATTTGCATATAGTGGTTCCTCTTCATTATCAAGAGTTTCATTTTGGGTTGTATCTTGATTTTCATAATTATTTATATCAATATAATGATATTGTTGTCCACAAGTGACCCCAACTACTTTTTTATGAACTTTTATGACATGACATGTATGAATATAATGGTTATTATTCCCTTGAGAATGTTTATTTATAATGCTTGATTATTATTCCTCTATTGGTTTAATTTTTATGTTATTTCTAGTTCATTATTCTTTTAGTTTTGTATATATATTTAGAAAATTGTTAGTATCACCACCTCAGTGTATACTCTCCCATGTTTCACCTCTTTTCACTCTCAAAACTATTTAGTGGCCTTTTAAATATCAGGAGGACCACCTTAGGACCAATGTCCAATCATTGTAAAGAACTACCTAATGTGGCATATGAGTTGGAAAGGTACAAAGTATTCCATCATCCAAACCTAAAATGGGATAGATTATTTATGTAATAAAAAATAATATTATGTTTTTTCTTCCTTAAATATAATAAACTAATGAATATTTTATTTAAAAAACTACTCTCCACCCCTTATAAATACCACCCTCCATAAACTTTTCTTCACTTTATAAACCCTTTAACATGAATGTGATGAAAAAATATCTCACCGACTATCATTCCCTTTTCTATAATGTTATATTCATTCCAACTGAATAATCTAAAAAGGCATAAATTAACATCCCTATCATGAAAAATATGGGAAGAGTATACTTGTTTCTACATGTTCTTATATGTTGTATCATCATCTGGACTCATTAAAACTATTTTATTCATAATTAAATTATAAAAAAGTATAATATTGAAATAATTTTTTATATTAAGAGAATATCAATTATCCTAATATATCTTTGCAATTCTAAAATGAATTTATCTACCTTATTTATATTGGTTAACCATCACCTTATATGACTTGTTTTGTTTTCAACATCACCTTCATGGGATGATTAAAAAAAATATTATGGTCAAATATTATTTCTATATTTATATTATACTTTTCATATTACATAATAGTTATAAATGAATAAATATTAAATAAAACTGACTAATATCATCATTTTTGAAAAAAAAGATTAAATGAACAAACAATTAAAGAGTTATGTTAATAATATATCAAAAATAATAATTATTAATGTCAATTTGATATTTATATCCATTAATGTTTATATAGAAGAAATAACTATATATAATGACACATATGTGGCTAAGTACTCATTTTATAAGAACCTACATCAGTAATGATAAACAAATATATTTTAGAAACACTAAAACAAACACCATCTTGAGAATGGGAATATGCATGATATATTAATATAATTAATTTAATAATTAAAAATGATAGTAATTTGTGAAATATAAATGAATATGAACCTTAATATTTTTTAAAAAATATTTGTATTAAACAACAATTAAACCAAATATATGATGCTGGTCAAGCATATAGGGATGGAATTGTTTGATCCCAAACATTTCCTTTTTTTACAAATTCTATCTCTTCAAATAAAATTATATTCCTATTTATATAATTAAAATTTTTATATTAAAAAAATATATATATTGTCTTGATAGATATATACATATCAACATACTTTTTATTACGGGGAATATACATGGTACAATTTTCCTATTCTAAATTGCATATTTTAAAAAGACATGGAAATAATGAAGAACTCGGTATTTAATAATTAAAATTATGTATCACCCCATCATATATTTTTATCCAAATATTTTTCTCATTAAATGATAAATATTTTCAAGAAAACTCTCCTAGTTTAATTTTTCTTTTTTAGAAAACACAATATTCTTACATTCCAAAATAATAATTTAACCCTTATAGAAAAAAAAATTTGTGGTTCATTTTGAAAATAAATTATACAAAGATTTAAGATAAATTTTAGTATTTTTAGACACTTATTTATCACTAATAAATCATTTTAAAAATATATAAATCTAAAAATAATTAATATGTTCATTATTTTGGATATATATATTTAAATGATTTAATATTTATGGATTTTTCTTATGCTTATTCTTGAAGTATGATTTAATTATTGGGTTTATTAAAACCATGAAGAACATATTATTATTTTACACTATTTTCCAAATGCTAATCATTATATATTAGAACCATAAGAACCCATGGTTTATTATTTTTGAGGTATAGCTTAATAATCAACTTATTTTTCAATACTTCAGATTATTTCCAATAATCTAATCACTGTAAACCCAATTTTCGTCTCATCATAAGTTATACACATCATAAAAAATTTTAAAAATGGAAATGTAATATGGATATTTGGTTAGTTTCTCATTTAAAGTAATCCTTATATATATCAAATTACTCTCATAACCAATCATATGATCATAGTGGGTCATGTCCCATATTTATCTCGGTTCACTCCCCATTCTAGTCTTGCCCAACACATAATATGTCCAACATCACCCAATGCCTTGTAGGGATATATAATTTAAATACCCCTCATAAAATAATGAAAACTATACATATGACTTCTATATGACTGTTATGTATTCATTAAATTAAAATCATCGACAAAAGAATCAATTTAATAAACATTTCACCGAATTAGAACCTGTGGAAAATAAAAAAATACTCTTATACAAGATTTCAGGATACTCAAAAAACATCTGGATAATGAAGAAGCATTGTATCATTGGATCATATCACCTATAATTATTAAAAAACATCAAAGGTAATTATCGAAGATGAAAAAATATTTTAAAAGTTCACTTGGTCTATTTTCCAATGAAAATATACTATAAAAATTGAAATAACTTATTTAAATAAAAAAATTAAAAAAATTTAACCGAATGACTTTTTTTAAAAATAATATTGGAAAAATATATTTTAATCCTGAAATTTGTGACTAGTAATGGTAGATAAAAATTCCATTACTATGGTATATGATAAAAAAATATTCCTTCCACAATTTCAGTAAAATTTTATAATTTAATCATCAAAAAAGACATTAAAATTTATTTTAATAAAATTTATAAAATTCAAACAGTCATAAAATAAATTTAATATATAAATCAATAATATTAAATACATTATTTATATAATATTAAAATAGAAGTTAAATTATTTTTTATCAAAGAGAGAAATAATGTTGTTTTTCCATAATAATATTTTATTTGTTCTATTGAGTACCTAAATAGAAAGAAATTAACAGAAATAAATTTATTTCATGAAAATAACTTTTTTTAAATAAAATTCATTGCATTATTGATTTATTCATCATTAAAATATAATCCTAAATAATCCTTCTTATACAATGAGATTGTATATATATATCATACCATTTTTCGTATTTTTTTAATCATTTTCCACCTAAAATAGTATCATAAAATTAAACATTAAATATCATTAATGAATTAGATTCATAATGAAATATTCGAATTGATAATTAGTTGCACCCATCAAGTTAAATGAGTTTTTAATATACTGTATGTATCCCAGAAAAATGTGAGACAATAACTCCATTAACATGAGTTCAATATGATTTGAAATTGTTTTATTATCATTTATAATAAATATATAATTAGTTTAAATGTAAAATAAATTAATTAACATACATGTAATATCTAATATTATAGCTTTATAAAATATCGACACCGATTTATTAGAAATTCTTTATTAAATATTCTTTTTGAGTGTAAACAATTTCTTTTTTCAGAATAATTTTCATTCGATTGGTTAGGGAATTATAAATTTATCCTAGGAACATAATATCATGAATTATAATAATGATATAAATATAAAATATATTCATTATATATCAATTTATATTTATCAATAAGAGCAAGGGTTAATAAAATGGATTTCACCATTGAAGAAGACAGTTGGTTTTATGAATAAATAAACATTCCATTCACTTTTCTAAAGAGTGAATGAGAGAATATAAAATTATTATTAACCATTAAATAATCATTATTATTTCATATAAATAATATAAACTCTTTAAATCCATAATTATTACAATATATGTAAATACAAACTGAAAAATGAATCATCTAGCTTTATAGAGGAGGTAGTCCACATGTACGTATGAGGGACATTAGTCTTTTTGAAAGTGTTAGAATTTAAGTAGGTATATATGAAAATATCATTACATAATAATAATTTTTTAATAAATATAATATATTTAAATTATAACCATTATAATACCCTTCCATAAATGATGGGTAGGAGAAATAAACTGAATTGATATTAGGAGACTATATGGCATATGTATGCATGAGCGAAACATTCACATCCCATTTCATGGGAATGTGGGGGATAATGGTGGGTTGATAATAATAAATTTTTTTATATTTTTTATTATGCATAATTATTTTTTATTTTGAATATCCTATATTTATAGGTATTATAAAATGAAACCAATTGAAACAGTTTGAGTATAACGATTACTTAATCATCAGTATACCCCCTTTATATCAATAATTAACAACCTCATGGATGGTTTTAAGGAATAAAATAATGTATAAAATTTTTAAAAATGTTATTGAGATAATTCTTTAGGTGCATGTTGATCTAGAAGCCTAGTAGTTGTGTAAAAAAGTGATTTTATAGGTTTGCTTTTAGAATTCAGGGGAGCTACACTCTAGTAATTTGTTAAACGGTTAAAATATAATAGACTTATTATCTTGAAAAATTAATATGGAATTATATTGTTATATAAGTTTTTATATGGTTGAAATATAACAATATAAAAAAATTCATAGGGTTATGTTTTATTTTATACAATATAATTTGGTTCATCCCCATGTTGAACCTATTATTATCTTAACAATGGTAACAAATTTTTCAATATTAATGGGTGATAATTTTACACACATTGTCAAAATTGAATCCTAATAGGCAAGGGATTATTATATTGAAGATATATTATTCAGATGGTCAATTTTAATGATTTCATGACTTTAAAATAATTTAATGAAATATTATTTTAATATAATTACATAATTATTGTTTTTAAAAGTAGTAAATTAAATTGAATTTAAAGAAATCATTAATAATATTTAATTTGAAAATAATACTTAAAAATTATGAATTGAGTTATGTTATATATAATTTTATTAACAGAATAAAGCACTCAAATTTTAATACTTTTTGTATTTTTAAATTTATTTTTTATGTTTTTCTATTAATTGAATAAAAACTGTATTGGCATTGTGTAGGATTTTAAAGTAATTTATAAATATCGATAAAATAAAAAAATATCATTATGAAAAATAAAAATATTATATATTTTAAATAATCATTTATAGAAAAAACAGATATTCTTATTATTTTTTATAGAAAATTAATAATTATTAAAGTCCAGATAGTGACATTTGGTATTTATTCTTTTAATTAATTGTTAAAAATTTCATTAATAGTGATATATAAAACCAAAAGACAATATATTTTTTAAGATTATTTAAATTTATTAATTAACCACATAAAATATGATAAATTCATACTTTAGATAAATTTTAAACCATTATCCCATAGTTTTAAACCTATATTACTCATTTTACAATTACCATGCTGACAAAAATTAACTATGGTCAGTATCAACATTGAAAAAAATTAAAGGGGCCCATTTAAAATAATTATCATCAATATTAATAAATAATTTCCATTTTTTAATATTTACTCTCCCTAAAGAGGTAAAAACTAATTTAATAAAAAAATAAAAAACACAATAAATATCTATTATTCTAAAAAATGTGTGTTATGTATTAAAATGTTTTTATACATAATACAACCACAAAATTGACTCAAATGAACATAATTCATTTATTATTATTGTAATAAAAGTGTTTTAAATTTTAATTTTTTTTTCAAAATGGTTATTTTTACATGCTTCAATGTGTATTAAAGTCTTCTATAAAAATCATTATTTATCAATATTCCCTAGATAATCTAACATTAAATAAAAATTAAAAAATTCACCCAATATTAATTTTTGAATTATTTAATTTAAAAGAAATTTAATTTCATCAAATATATTCTATAAATTTGTGAAAAATCAAATCTTTCATTTTCTCAAAAAAATGGTAAAAAACTTTTTTTATAGAGTTATATTTTTCAACAATATTATTTCTTTACTAAATAAAATTGAATGATTATTTTATATATTCTTACCAATATATTTATATTATAATGGAACATTATATGTATTTATTAATTTTTTATTCTTTTTTATATGTTCAAATTCAATGATGAGGTTTATAATTTTTATAATTAAATTACACTATTATATAGTTGTTTAATCATATTGATGATGTGTTGAATAAGACAACATCGATGGTGTCAATATGGAAGGATGACTGTGTTGGAAGAATATATCTTAGTGGTGCGATGTCTTTGACAATGGTGAGGATGATGAGATTTTGTGCGACTGCGGCAATGGAGATGGCTTCCTCAATGGTGACGATGGATTGGCACTGATGTTCTCTCAAAAAGTTAAAATTTATGTTGATTGAATGCTTTTCTAGGGATGAGATGAGTGTTTCTTGGAAATGGTCTTTGGGTGTGGTGATGTGTGGCTTGATGTCAGGCGATGGTGATGGCATTGTAGTTTAGAGTGATTGGTAGCATTGTGTTGGTGAAAGTGGCGATGTGAGGATGGTCATGGGGATTCTGGAAGGTCTCCCCGGAAGGACATGACGTTTGAGGTGATTTTTGTGCATCTTGAGGAAGTCCCGGGACTCGATACTCAAGTGGGGTGATAATTGTTTTTTCTTCTAAGTATTTGAAATTTCAATTTGTGGACTGGCGCAGCTTTTGAACTTTTGAAATGTGAACATTTGAAATGTAAGGTTTCCCGCTAACCCTGAAAGTGGTCTTTTGAAAATGGGAAAAAATTGAGTTGGAGGAGGAGCATATTGATGTATGTCGTATTTGGTATTAAATAAAATATTTTTCAATAAAAATATTACTGTGTTATATTCTCCAACTTTTAATAAATTATTTAGACTAAATTATAACTTCTTCTTGATAATAAAGGGGTTAAAATTTAGTATCAATACCAAATATACCCATTATTTTTAAATATTTTTTTTCATTTATGAATATATATAACATAATGTGTTCATTAAAAGTAGTATTAATAAAAACATCATTTTCAATTGTGAATTTTCTAAAAAATAATTTTATTTTAAAATACCATTTTAAGAACAATCATTAAAATATAAATGTAAAATTAAAATGAAATATTTTATGAAATGGCTGTCATAATGGATTGAAATTAGATTCATTTCATAGAAAATAACCTTCCATTTTCCCTGAAAAATGACAAGAAAGTTATTTATTTAGAAAACAACTATATAAATTCATTAACATTTTCGATAAAACATCACCATGAATTGTTTGGATGACAAAACCATATTCGTTTTATAAAATTTCTAAAGACTAAAAAAGAGTGAAATTCAATTTAAAAATACATTAGAAAAAGTTAATATATTTTTGAATCATTCTTATAAATCATGGTATTGTATGGAAGCAATTTTATGATTGAAGAGACAAATAATGGTTGATTGTTCTTAATAAAAATTAAAACACCTTTTATGTAATAGTGATTTTAAAAATGGTACTATTAGTAGGAAATTTCTTAACCAAAACGATTATAATAAAATTAATGGGTTAATTAGACAAGGACTAAATAATTATCTTTAATAGATATTCTAGAATGAACAATCTTGATTGAGATGAGATTATGAAATAAACCTCTAAAAAGACCATTACATCTTTGTGAGAATTTATTAATGAATCAAATGTGTGTATCAACTTTAAATACCAAAAAAACCTATTTTCAAATAATAGTTATTAAAATTTCATTATGAAAATAATCATTAAATATCAATGAATATGTATTTTAACCCAATGAACAAAATTCATGATCTGTAATACTTGTTCACTTTGTTATTATTAATTCAAATTCCTTGGGTTGAAATAATTCTATGTAAAACACAACATATTATGAATAATTTATTATTAATTATAATAAATCAAAAATTGTAATTATATACACCATATAAAATAAATTACTATCATAATATTATAGTATTCATCAATGAATGGAATTGAGATAAAAACCCTTAATTCACACGTCCATTTGGTATAACCATCATTAACCATATGTATATTGGATCGGAAATTATTATTACGTAATCCAAGAACCATAATTATATTTAATATATCTTATATTATCATTTTATATTTTCTTATTTCATTTTTATTAATAACAATTCAATCTACTCATTGTTTCGCATGTTTGTTGTCTTTCCTTCCCATTCATGTTTTGTTATGAAGGTTCAAATTGTTGTAAATATTATATAGTTTAATAATATCTAGAATTATAATCATGAAAAACTATCGTATTTGTGAATAAATTATACATTTAAATCCAATATCTGATGATGTATACCAAAAATTATGTATGTTAATATCATGGAGGAGATTGACCATTCATACGCATGGGAAACACTTCCATTTTTCATCGATTATATTACAAAAAATGTATATAATACTTTAACTTTAAAAAATTATTATGATGTCACAAATAAAATATTATATATTTATATATAACATCCATGTTCTGTGATGATGAATGGAGATTCCCATCAACTCGTGAAGGATATAGTCCAAAAATAAAGGAATGATGTTATCATTATTATGTGAGTGAAATAGAATGAAATAAAATATAGTTTATTATCATATCAGAATGAAGAATATATGATTAATATCACAATTATTTAATTTATATAATAGATAACTATTAAATTTCTCTTTATCACATTCCATGTGAAGCATTAGTAAAAGAAGAATCACATGACTTCATTGTGTGGTAATCTACCGCACACATGAGTGACATTATTGTGTCTCTACTAGAATTAAATGTTAAAATATGTATTTGATATAGTGAATCTAGAGGTATAAATCTGTTATAAATAATATATATATATTATATGCATCATCATACCCAAAATTAGATGTGACAATTGAGAAATTAATGACATTGGTTCTTGAGGAAGTTGTCTGTCGTACACAGAATCTATACCTTCTTAAAAAAATTGATGATATAGGAGATGTTTTCAGGTCATTAACTTATTATAAAAAATCCCATTATATTTAGAAAACTGATTTAATTATATTATAATTATTTATGAAAATTTAAGGTGGCGGAGAATGAAGTAAAAAAAATACACAAGTTGAATAACATTACCTTTTCCATGGGTATCCTAGTTGGGTTCACACTAAAGAATTCCTATGTTTTGTTTCCACACAATCTAAGACTTATAGGATTAGTTATTTAATTTTTGATTTCATTTTGGTATGTATTTTCCAAAAAATTATTTTTCTGATGATAATAGATAATTAGATGATGGTCCATTAATAAGTCGAGTTAGTGGGACATATGAAATTTTTTAATATAGTGAATTTCACCCTTGTCATTTTCTTTTCTCAATACCCCAAAAGTTTTCCATAATAAATAAAATAATGGATAATTTATAAATATGTCATTAAAATTTTTTGATCATGATTTTAAGTAATTTATTACCTTATGTTTAATGTCTAGTCCCTTGGAAAACTTGTCTTCAACATCATTTTTGTAATTGATATTAAATATTTTCACTAATAAATTTGGAAAATAATTGGTCTTATTAGACATCATAAACTATTCTAATTCCAAATATGGTATATATTTTCAAAAATACCATTATCATTAGGGGAAAATAATATATTCAAACTAATACTACAAATGTGATGAGAAACATAGTTTTCAATGTTAAAATGTTCAAAAGATTGCAATATTATAATATCAAAATTCAATAGAAAAAGATTTTAATTAAGTATATCTAATTAATTGATGTATATATTAAAACAATTTTAATACCAATTCCAAATATAATTTATAAATGTACATTATTTATAATAAAATGAAGGTTTCAAATAAAATCCATTATTTTTCATTATTCATAATGAAAATTATATCCTCTCCAAAATAATGTCAAGAATTCACATTTATATAAATTTATTATTTTGATTTAAAAATTATTATTTTTATTGACATATAATTTTTCCTGAAGTGTTAATTTTTTTTATATTTTGTGGCTTAATGGGGACTAAATAATCTTTTGTAAATAATGAAGATTGTCTACAAACTTTTCCTTTTCATTGAAGTCATTCTTGTTATTATTTATAATCCATTTATAACTAATAAATGTTTGTAATATTTATAATTTTATAATCTAGTTAATAATATTAATACATGAAAATATAATAGCTATGTGATTAAAATATTATTAAATAGCTATATTAATATTGTAATTTTGTTTCATAAAACAGAGAAATGCCTATAATGAAATCTATTGTAGAAAATAATTGTTTTAAATAACCAATGCTAACTCGGTATTCTGTGTAATATATGCTATCTATAATAATTTTATTCCTTTATTTTTTTAGGTTTACCAATTTATATAGGGTATCATTATTCGAGATATAATATTATTTTATAAATATCATATATACTCATTGATAATATATATATTACAATCCATGTAAAAAGGATATAGAAAAACACACCACATCAGTTCGTCGGGATGTTATCTGCCATACACATGAGTGATGTAATTATTTTCTGACTAGTGTGGACTTAATAAGGTATATGTGTTATTATAATATAGAAGCATAATAATATCATTATAATCATTTGTGAACATTAAATACTCCACTATATCTAGCCATGATAGGCGGTGATGGAAACTAAAAACATTGTTACGTGAGATGATAGTACATTGTATGCACAAATAAGGATTTTTAATAAAATTTGAGGATATATATGAAGAATTTAGTATATTCCATTTATAGAATAAAATATTATTACATGTAAGATAATGGGTTTATTATATCACAAAGTATAATAATTATTTAAGGTTATTGAGGAATATATAATATAAAACTATCAGTTTATGACGTTATCTATTCTTATGAAAACATATATTGGTTTTCAAAATATGGTTTAATATGATTTAATTATAACCAAAATAATAATTATTTAATAAGAGTATAGATAGAGGGAATTTATATTATAAGGCATTGTCTAATATTATGGAATTTTTATATTTGAAAAAGGAGAGGAAAGAGGTGCTATTTTATAAGTGAGGTGACCGAAACACTTGTAAATGTTTTAAAGGAAAAGGCATGCACAATGTTTTTAAATGCCAAAAGGCATTAAAATGAATAATTTTCTAAATTAATATGTGATATTGTTTAAATATTTCCATATAATAGGTTTTTGACTTGTTTATATGGCATTTTCTCCCATATCTATTTCGTTTAACCCCCAGTAAACAATTTTCATCTGAACTATGGTAATCATTTTTTATTTCTTTATTTAATCCAAATGGTAAAAAATTGTGTTTACATTATTTTAATATAAAAATATTATAATTCAAAATATGGATCCCATTTTTCATAATTCTGTCAACCTAATTGGGAATTTTTTCAAAAAAATATTAATCCTACAAACATGGAAAAAATATATTTTCTAAAGAGAATGTTTTTAAACATTAAAAAGTTATTATATCATAATTCTAGATGAAAATGATTCCATATCCTTAATTTTATTAATTTATTTATACATTAACTTATTTTACATTTAAATCTGTTTTAAATAAAAAATGATCTATATAAATTATTTAAACAAAAATGATATATAATAATACTAGTATTTTTAGAGAAAATTAAAAATTTTATATTTTAAAAAATCCTAAATTTATTGTATCATATTTTTTAATATACGATTTAATCAATGAATTTTATTTATTAAAATAAATTTCTTAAATGTCGTAAAAAGTATTTTTATTACATGTTCACAAATCGAAACAAAATGAACTATTACAAAAGTAAAATTTTTAACATAAAATAAATGTTATTTCAATATCATTACTATAAAACAAAAATTATTATTATTAAATAATTTATTAAATATATAATATATATAGCTAACTAAAATTATTCACTGAAATTTATTTTTTATATTTATTGATTTAGTGCATGATTTTGTGCAGAAATTTTTTTTTTCTAAAAAATAATTACATTATTTTTAAATAATTTTAAAATTTTGTTTTTATTAATTCTTCAAAAATAATCATTTAATATAAATGTTTCCCCATTAAATTTGATGATTTACATTATCTTATTCAAACCCACTATTCCAATGGATAAGAAATAACATACATATTATATAATAATTTTTTTTATCATATGATGTTTTTTATTACCACTTAATGTTTCATATAATGCAGGCTATACAAGAAAATTAAATTCATCATAAAAAAAATATTTTTAAAAAATTTATCTGAGTGTTACATTATAAACTTCATAAAATTAATTCCCCTCTGAAGTTATTTTACATTGTAACCAATGAATAGTGATACATTTTAATTATTATATATTTAAATCTCCACAAAGCATCCTAATGTTAGGGGTTTCCCAAGAATAAAATGACCAGGTGAGTTGTCTTGTTTCATAACACATTATCCATTTGATTTAGAATACTAACCGGTGGTAACATCTAAATAAGATCATGCTCCTATGGTATGAACTTTTAGTTTTGTACACTTGTAGGATCATGTGTACAATTAATTAATAGGGATGTATAGAAAACAACAGGGACTTGAGATTGGTTCAAAGGAAGCACCTATTTTTATGATACATTCCTGATATCACCAATAATTTTAAAATGGATAAATATACTAAAGGATTATAATTAAGTTTTACTGTATGAAAAATATCACCCATTTTTTGTGATTCGGCCAATTTTCACTTCATCTCTTAATATAAGAAATGTTGATAATTATTTTATGTAGGAATCAAATTTTTATCATGAGAAAAATAAAAATTGAAAAGTCATTTGTTCTTTATCTAGTTATAATTAAAAATATAATTCATAGTATAGTTTTCCAATAACAAGAAATGTTAAACGTAATCCATTACGTGAATTTTTATCTTTATGGATCACCCAAGTGTACCAATTATTGAAATCCAAAAATTTAGAAATAAGATCACTGAATTTACGATGTAATCATATCATTAATTCCCCAAATAGCATGTGGTATCTATTAATGGTCACATTCCAAATATGTGAATACCTTTAGAATATATTCTCTTAAAGGATGGAAATAAAAATTATTACCATAAAAACATAATTAAAATTAACATACATCTTCTATCAATGAGAAATCCCTGAAATTATAGAATATATTTAATAAATCCAATATTGGAGAAAAATCCATTAAAAAGATATAATCCACTTTTACACAAATCAATAATCAGTTCCCACGTCATAAATACTATCTTATTTAATTTATTCACATCCAATATCTCTTTAACCCAACATCAATATTTAAAAATAAAGAACATAATGATGATTATGTTCCCATAATCATACATATTATATAAATACCACCATTCCATTATAACAAATTTATAGCTAATCATTACGTTTCAACATATTATGGAAAATCATTATTGTAAAACATTTCATGTCAAATTATAATAAATTTTATGATGAATATAAATTGTTTATTTAATTACCATATACATAAACATAAATTATTCCACTTCATACATAAAACATTAAGTATTATTCTTCTTATTATTCCTTAAAACCGCATTCCTATAATATTAAATATAAATCATATCTTAAAATTAATCCATAGTAGGGTAATAATGATATGAATGTTTTTCATAAAAAATATTATTATAACATCCCATAAATTTCTTTTTTCACTCAATATTTTTTCATCATTCATTGTATAACCATTACCCATACCACCTTACTGATTCTCTATAATATCTTTTCAATTTGGAAATTACTTTTCATAATTCCCCTAATTTCATCATTTAAGAAAAATTGCACATTGATAATAATTTAAGGAGAATAATACACTAATGGATTATATTAACTGTTCAATTGATTTTCCATTATAATTTTCATACTTTATTTTCTTGTTCTCCATATATAAAAAAACATCTCATTCATATGCTACATTATCTAGAGTGCCTCGCCCCACATCCATGGCCAAAATAAAATTTAATATTCTTTCTTCAAGGGTCTCCACCACCCAAATTCTCAATGAAAACTATCATTATCTTATATAGTGAGTCTAAGAGGTAGTTAAGGTACAATTTGTTATTTTATATCAAAATAACAAAATAGGAATAATCATAATATCATTTAGTCCTATCATCTCCCAATTTGGTATCCCATCAACACATTATCAATAGTATTCATATTTATACCATCACCATGTACTTCATACAAATGAATAAATCCAAAAAAACATAGTTTGGTAAATAATAATAATATTGGGAAATGACATAATCATGGAAATAACATATAGGATTCCTAAATCATGACACATTATTTATAATATATGGATCCTTTAGTTCATCCTCACTTATCCATTGTAATTATTTAAATCTGTCATAATGGTTCATAAAGAATTTATTAATTCCCAATTCATATCCGCTAGGAGTAACTTTCAATGATTGATGAACGTAAAATTATTATTCACATTTTTATGATTGAGTCTATATTTATGTGGTAATTTCATATTAATTTTCCCAATGAACCTTTTGATAAAGGTCCACATAATCTAATTGTATATATATAGTGTTGTAATAACTTGAAAACCCTATCAATCTACCCAGTACCAAAACTTTTACTAAATTTTTTTATGAATTGACATTTATATAGGCTTATAGGTTGATTTATCCCTTGAATTATTGTTGTTAATATTAATAGGGATCTCAATAATATTTTCATGTCTGTGTTTCCAATTGATATATAAACATTTCTCTTGTATGAAATAATGTGATCCAAACATCTCATACGTAAATATTTCATATTAAAAGATGAATAATAATAACAAATCATAAAAATACATGCCAAAATCATTCAGTTCTAATGATTTTGGAATCATGTCCCATTAAATATTTTTCTATATGTGAGATACGTCAACTAAAACTATCTTATTTCTAACTTCCTCACTTATGAGTTATATTTCACATAATAACGTTCATCATAAACTTATGGAAACAAAAAATAAAAATGGTTCACATCAGATTCTTTTTAATGGTAAAAAGGGATATATCAATATAAAATGATATTATAGGTATGATAAACTGAGAATAACATTTAAAAATAATATAATTCATATCATAGAAGATGGTCTGGATTCAAAACATAAGTTATGGTACTTCGTACGAATGTAATTATAATGGGATCAATATATATGTTCCATAATATCATAATATTGGAATAATACATATATTTTTAGAATATATATCAGAATTGAAAATATTTATTCATGGATACCCTACAAGAAATTCATAACATGTTATTCTTGGGATAAAAATAGTTATAATTACTTCTCTCTTAGGATAACCTCCACAATTCCCTTTTTTGGGATTGGGAAAGAATCATGTGTACCTTCTTTCAGGCTTGGTATAACCTCTAGTGCACCCTCTCTTCATTAGTGTATAGCCTCCCATGTATGATTTGACCTCATATAAAATTAATCATTTCCTAATACATTGGAAGAATATATAGGTCTCACCAATTACATAATTCATACATATATATGCATTAAGATCATTCAACTTTATTCATTGCATGTCATTTGAAATAAATGGGTTTCCTAAACATTTCATCATCACACAACATTTAGAACAAAATTTTTATTTATAATATATTAATCATTTCATCAATGAATAATACGGGAATAAATAAGCAGGTTTTATAAGAATTTTATCAAACTGAGACATGTGTAAGAGAAACATGTTTTATAATCATTTAACATTCATAAAACTAAACCATTCAAAAAAATAATATTAAACATTGTATCCGTAGACCATATCCCATGTAAATCATATGTAATATCAAAATAAGTCACATTTGATGAAAATGATATTGAAAGATAAAGTATCTGGAACATTTATTGTGAAAAATAACCATTCCACTTTGACAAACTACTTTTGAAACATAATAAATTTTAGTTACCCTATTCTTTCAAATCTACCACAGAAACTTATAATGTATGGTTCCAAAATTAATTGAAAATTGCATGATTAAAATAAATTTTCATATAAAAATAATTTTTTTGAAATACAAAAGTTATATAAAATTAATTGAATCACTTATTTAAAATGAAAACCAAATACTTTTTATTTATTCTTCAAATCATTGAGTTGTTATGGGTGATGGAAATAATTTTCATGATGTAAATGTTAAATCAATAATAAATTTCATATTATTAATAAAATAAAAATCTGAATTTTTTTTTTTAAAAAAAAAATTTTAATGTCAAATATGGGTAAATATGTCATTAATAAATCCATTTTAAAATGTTAAAAACAAATTAAACAAAATTGAAAACAAGGACATGGATGAAATAGGATTTAGACCGAAGAAATATATATGGTTGAATTTTCATTAAAAATATTTTTAACTATTATGTATGTAATGATATAAAAATTAATGGAATCCATGTATTCTCATGAAATAACTATAGGATAAGAATAGTATGGAACAAAAACAAGTTCGATAAATGATAAGACTATATCGTAAAACCCAAAACCCATTTGTAACATCTTATCATAATCCAAATGAAGTAATTACATTAACTGAAACATAAAATATATTGAAAATAAATATATTAAGTAAATATAAGGTAAAATGAGTGGTATAAACAACTTATAAAAAGAGACACATTTATGGATGTAATGGCCCGGACCTCTCCGGTCCATTACTTTGTGAAATGTTGGTGTTAGAGGTGTTCTGGGAGGACAAGAGGACTTATCCCCAACACTTTGCCAATTTTTCAGTTCTGTGAACAGTGTTTCCAGTTTTATGAACAGTAGCAGATCGGTCTCACCAATCGGTCTGACAGATCGGTCTCACAGATCGGTTTCACAGATCGGTGTGACAGATCGGTTTCACAGATCGGTCTGACAGATCGGTTTCACAGATCGGTGTGACAGATCGGCTTCATAGATCGGTCTGACAGATCGGATTCACAGATCGGTGTGACAGATCCGGTTCACAGATCGGTCTGATAGATCGGTTTCACAGATCGGTGTGACAGCTCAGTTTCACAGATCGGTGTGACAGCTCAGTTTCACAGATCGGTCTGACAGATGAGTTTCACAGATCGGTCTGACAGATCGGTTTCATAGATCAGTGTGACATATCGGTTTCACAGATCGGTCTGACCGATCAGTTTCACAAATCGGTGTGACAGATCAGTTTCACAAATCAGTCTGACAGATCGGTTTCACAGATCAGTGTGACAGATCGGTTTCACAGATCGGTATAACATATCGGTTTCACAGATCGGTGTGACAGATCGGTTTCACAGATCGGTCTGACAGATCGGTTTCACAGATCGGTGTGACAGATCGGTTTCACAGATCGGTGTGACAGATCGGTTTCACAGATCAGTTTCACAGATCGGTTTCACAGATCGGTTTCACAGATCGGTTTCACAGATCAGTTTCATGTACAGTAACGGTGGGTGAACAGTGTTTCCAAACTCCTACTGTTTTTCCCCTTTTGACGTTTCTTTTGACGTAAAATACATTTAAAGCCTTATTTTAAGGGCTCTTAAGGCCGTTTCAAATGCCATAAATCCTATATTAATTATTCCTAAGGCTTGGAATTTTTTACTTGGTCAAACCGCGTGGGTTAATGCGATCCGTTTTTAACGGAGAATTAACCGGATGTTAAACCGTTGCCCCATTAAATCTTCAAAAAGGGGCGAGATATCATTCTCCCTTATTCTTTCCTTTGTTCTCAATTAAGAGGCACTAGAACATGTCCAACCTTTCCGTAGGAGTTACACAATCAATCTTTACTCCTAGGATTGGTTCTGCTCTGTTTTGGATGCAACTGAGCTGTGTCGATCAATCTTCGATATAAGGTATGTTGTATCGTCGTTCTTTTGGGGTTCATCTTCTCCTATCCTCTTTTCCATAATTATACCATGTTTTCTCAAAGATTCTAATGGGCTTTTCTTGGGTTTGGTTGGTATTGTAGTACCGTGGCATCCTCCGGTGGATGCAGTTGTCGTGAGAGGAGGATTGTGACCCGTTGTGTGGATAAAGGACGTCAAGAACTCTTCAAGGTAGGGGATTCATGGATTCTCTAATTGTATATGTGCAATCATAGAATTAGAATTATTTATCCCTTTGGATCACAATGAAATTGACCTAATTAAATACGTGAATCAGATTAAGAGAATTGGTTGATCGCATGTTGTTTCTTTATATCGTGATAACGATTTGCCTCATGTTTTCCTAGATATAGTGATATCTATGCTTTCTTTGATTTGTTGTTCGTTCATGATAGAAATTGATAAAGAATGTAATGCCGGAATTATTTGTTAAATAATTGGATAAAGTTAAAGAGTCATGTTAATGAATCTGTTAATTCAAGATGGATTAAAGAACTATTAGTTCCATAATTTCAAAATGGTTCTGAGTTACCCGCTTGTTTGAAGGATGAATGCCTTGTTAAAGGGCCGAGAGCCCATTTTGTGATCCTTGATTTTATGCTGCTTGTGCTGTGATGTGATCCTGGATGGCTGTTGTGATATGTGGAGGCATGGGGACTTGTGGTTGTGGCAACGGATGACGCCTAGTGTGGCGAGATGCATCGGTTTATCCATGTGGGTGTCGGGGAGGACACCAGGGGTGATGGTATGAGATGAATGTGATGGTTTTATGTTGGTGGTTTGGTTTGGTTGTTTATCTGCTTTACTTTTCCCCACTGCTCAAGGCAGCTGGGCTTGCTTGCCCTCTTTCCGAAGGAGGAAAAGACACGCGGGGTATGCCACGTGCTTTCCGTGTTTAGCCTCTCGATGGAGGATGGGTCTATGCTCTTTCTATAGGCGGAAAAGACTCGACGGGTAGTATATCTACTCACCGTGTTGAGCCTCCTTTGTGTTTAGAAGAATAGGATTCTTTTCTAGAATGCCTTGTAATGTGGAAAAGTAATTCTGTAATGAATGTTTGATTAAATGGTGAAATTCCATAGGGATGGAGATGCTGGAATTTAATAGTGATGCAAATCCTATAGAGGAGCAGTTTTTGAATGTGATGCCAATTTAGTTTAATGTGGAAAATTGTTCATGGTTAATTAATATTTAATGAATTAATTAACATATAGTGGAACTGCTAAAATGAGAATGGAGTAATATAATAAAGCTTTTTAAATGGTTGTGTGCTTATAGGATACCTAGTCTTAGAAGTAGCAGCCTGGAGTCTGAGAGACGTTAGCTGCAGTTGTGCCTATGACTAGGTAATTCCCATAGTGTGAATGTGAGTTACTTATATATTCTGTACTTTTTGTGTTTCTATATGCTAATCCACCCTGTCGGTAAGAGCTACTGAAACCCCGGGGATTCTGAGCCCTAGGGGGTGTTTTCCCCAACATTCTGATGGGAGGTTGAATGGATGACTACCCCCTTTGGCTCCGCTCTCTTCTCTTGGTAGATACTTGTGCCATGAGGCACAATAGTTAGTTACCCCATATATGTGTGTAGAGGGCTGTAATGGCTTGTGGTTAATCACACACATATATTCTAGATATAGTATCCTACGGACTACTATAGGTGTAACGTGTATAGGCTATGATGGCTTGAGGATCCTTACTCGGAGTATGGGTTGTAATGGCTTGAGGTATTATACCCGACGTATGATACACATTATGCGAGCTGTGGTGGCTCCCAGAGACTACCTGGTTACTTTTGGTTGTTAGGACGGTGTGGTGCTTCGCCCAGGTGTCTGTGGGCAAGCCTATGTGGTGCACGAGATGCAGATTGTGGAGCTTAGCCCAGGTGTCTACGGGCAAGACTTTGGAGAGAGATGCACAGGACGTATGTCGTTGGGGAAAATCGGCAAACTAGTGGGGAAGTAGTAGCGGGGTAACCTTGATATTCTTTACTATATGCTATATTCTTGTATGCGTTACTTGGCGAGAGTAGCCAAGGTGAGGTTGGGAACATAGTATACCTGTTTAGGTGACGAGTTAGTTTCACTTGTTGTTCACTGGGCTTTAGCATGCTTTCTTTACTTTTGCACGAGAGGCTTGGGGAGGATCCTACTGAGTATACTGTTATACTAACCCTATGTATATATAAACTGTTTTCCAGGTCACTTGGAGCAGGTTGGAGATCAAGCTGGTTACTACTATCTTGCGGTTGGAGGAGGAGCCATTCGGGCTTGTGGTCGGTGTCCTTTTACTTTCTTTTGGGTACTTTTAGTTTACCCTTTCAGTTGTAGTACTTTTTCATGAAATTTCATATATGTACTTGGTTTCCTTTTATATCTCAGTTCTATGTTGGAGTTGATTGGAGTCAATTCTATCTCTCTCTTCTGCATGTGTTCTTTTAGAGGGTAATGCCTCCCATTTGTGTGTTTATTATACCCTCGGTGCTAGTCGCCAACCCGGGGCCTACTGGAGGCGGGACTCGGGGGTCATTATCTCACTTCTCACATTGCTGGCCCAGGAGGGGTACACTTTGTGGGGAGGGGGTCGTGACAGAGTGGTATCAAAGGTCTGGTTGAGGGATAGGATGGAGTTTGGAGTTAGGCACAGGTGAGGATTCATGGGATGGTAGGGCAACTGTGTCATTCATGTTTAGCAAGTGGGGTAAACACTGGAGACCGGCAGAGACATAGGCGTTCAGGGCCCCCTATGATCTGTTGCACGAACCTTTAAGTTTACGATGGCTACTAAACAAAGTGATACTAGTTGCAGGGTAGAGACCTAGGAAAGGATCATGCATCATTATTCTTTGCGCCTGTGTTTGAATGGGTAGACCTTGGGATTGGTAACCTAAAAATTAATAATAAAAAATAATTAATTAATTAATGTTGAGCCTTCCATATTCCAGGCTTAGGAGCTCTAACAGTTGTTATTTTACAGGTATGGCTCCAGGTCAATGTCCTCGTCAGGTTTGCACAGAAGGTGCCCAGCAGGCTATTCCAGCAGATCGCCGCCGGGTAGAGGTTGACGACGATGACAATTGGAGGAAGACACTCCGAGAGTTTCAGCGCCAGAGACTACAGAAGTACGAGGGCTCCGTTTCAGATGCAGTCACAGAAGACTAGTTGGAGGAGGTCGAGATAGGCTTCAGTTCGATTCGTGCTTGGAAGGAACACTGGGTGTCCATGGTTGTGATGATGCTGCGTGGAGCAGCGAGGAAGTGGTGGTTCTTGTTCCTCGGTGATCGTGAGGAGTCAGCGATCTCGTGGGAGGAGTTTCGAGATAGGTTTAGAGTCGAGTTTCTTTCATCGACTGCGAAGGTGTCTAGTCGCCAGGAGCTTCTCACCCTTCGACAGGGGAGCTCCAGTGTTCGAGAGTTTGGAATCCGTTTTAGGAACCTTCTACGATATGCTTCAGAACTGTTACCAGATGATGAGGCCAGGGCGAGGCATTTCGAGGAGGCTTTGCGTCTAGAGATCCAGCGCCAGGTCACCCCATTTATGCTGAAGACATATCCTGAGGTGCTGGCGAGGGCAGAGGTTGTTGAGAGGACTTTGGACTGGACCGGATCTTGACGAGAGGGAAATCGTCATGATTCCTCACAAAGCAGAGTTGTGGTCCGGGGTTCCCGGTTTTCAGGACAGAAGAGTTTCCGTTCACCTGGGGGTAGGTCCCAGCCCTTCCCATCTCGTTTCTCCGGAGGTAGCAACTCTCAGGCCTATGCCAAGGGATCAGGCGCTTGTTTTTCTTGTTGTGGTCATCATCATTAGCAGCGGGAGTGCCCGAATTTTCAGAGCAGTCATCGTGCACCAGGCGCTCCACTCTAGGTTCCTCCATTGAGGCAGTTCAAGCCGAGGCAGCAGCAGCAGGTTGCACAAGCTTTAGATCACCATAGGGTAGATGGAGCAGGCAGAGGACAACCCCATGACGCTCCCCGTACTCAGAGAGAAGAGTGCGGCCGTGGTGGTGGTCGTCATCAGGGTCAGAGAGGCCGTGGAGGTGGTCGTGGTCAGCTTCATGCTCTAGCGTTGCCAGCTCCAGGCGAGCCAGACGTCGTCCGAGGTACCCTTTTCTTGTTTTCTACCTTGGTGTATTCCTTGTTTGATTCAAGAGTGACACACTCCTTTATATCCCCTACCCTTGTCCATGCATTGGGACTTGAGGTAGAGAGGCTTCCAGTGCCCTTGGTGTTGACTACGCCAGTTGGAGGTCGAGCTGACTTGTTTGAAGTATGTAGAGACGGTGAGCTAGTGTTGGGGCAGCACCGCTCTTGGGGAGATTTCCTATGTTTGCGAATACAACCATATGATGTCATACTTGGCATGGATTGGTTGTATTCGGTGCAGGCTGTTGTGGATTGCTACAAGAGGAAGGTCATTTTCCTTGATGCAGATGCAGAGAAAGTGGTGTTTGTTGGTGAGAGAGATCCTCAGATGAGTCATAGACGAGTTTCATCCTTATCATCCATGATGGCTGGGATGATGCCGAGTTCTTCAGAGGTTCAACAGTTGGCGTTTCCTAGGGTCGTAGAGGAGTACCCTGACGTCTTTCCCGAAGAGGTTGTAGCATTACCCCCTCGATGAGAGATCGAGTTTGGGATCGAGCTACAGCCAGGAGTGTCTCCTATCTCTATGTCTCTATATAGAATGGACCCTTCTGAGTTACGAGACCTACGTATTCAGCTTGATGGTCTTTTACAGTGTGGTTTTGATCGTCCAAGTGTGTCACTATGGGGTGCACCAGTTTTGTTTGTGAAAAAGGATGACGGCAGTTTGCGGTTGTGTGTCAATTATTGTCGATTAAACAAAGTGACAATAAAGAACATATATCCTCTTCCATGGATTGATGACCTATTCGATCAACTGAAGGGTGCAAGATGGTTCTCAAAGGTCGACTTGCGGTCAGGATATCATCAGATGCATGTAAAGGATGAGGATATCCCGAAGACTGCTTTCCGTTGTCATCATGGGCATTATGAGTTTGTTGTAATGCCATTCGGCGTGATGAATGCTCCAGCTGTTTTCATGGGGTTGATGAATGCTGTGTTCCGTGAATTCCTGGACAAGTTTGTTGTGGTTTTCATCGATGACATTCTTGTGTACTCGACATCTGAAGAAGAGCATGCAGAGCATCTACGAGCCATTTTGGGAGTTCTTCGCCAACATTAGTTGTTTGGTATGTTGTCCAAGTGTGAGTTTTGGGCTCGAGAAGTTCGTTTCTTGGGGAATGTTGTGTGCCAACAGGGAGTATTTGTGGATCCTTCGAAGATAGAAGCAGTGGTGTCATGGGCAGCCCCAAGACCGTGTCAGAGGTGCGAAGTTTCCTTGATCTTGCAGGCTATTATATGAGGTTTGTAGCCAATTTCTCCTGAGTTGCGACTCCTCTGACAGCTTTGACCAAGAAGGATCAGGCGTTCTTATGGACTGATCAGTGTCAGGCAGCTTTTGAATATCTAAAGGAGAAGTTGGTAAGTGCTCCAGTCCTTTGTCTTCTAGCGGAGGGAGTCCAGTTTGATGTTTTCTGTGATGCTTCACATCTGGGGCTAGGCTGTGTTCTCATGCAGCAGAGGTTAGTTGTTTCTTATGGGTCTCGGCAGTTGCGTCCACATGAACGCAACTATGCCACCCATGATCTTGAGTTGGCAGCCGTGGTGTTTGCGCTGAAGTTGTGGAGACATTACCTCATTGGTGAGAACTTTGTGGTTTTCACCGATCATAAGAGTTTGAGGTATGTTTTCTCCCAACGTGACTTGAACTTGAGGCAGTGTCGGTGGATGGTGTTCTTACAGGAATACGACTTTGAAATATCGTATACACATGGAAAAGGGAACGTT
This sequence comes from Viscum album, assembly GCA_963277665.1. Taxonomy (NCBI): domain Eukaryota; kingdom Viridiplantae; phylum Streptophyta; class Magnoliopsida; order Santalales; family Viscaceae; genus Viscum; species Viscum album. The sequence goes on from OY728128.1 coordinate 1,260,297,505, forward strand.
GTAGCTGATGCAGTAAGCTGAAAGTCACGTAGTGATGCTGTGCGTGAATTCGGTGACTCTTGGAGAGTAATGGAGGAACTGTCAGCATTACATCTTGATATGGGAGAAGTTGGGGTAGAGGTTGTCTTTTCCAGATGACGGTGCAGTCATCTCTGATGAAGAAGGTGGAAAAGTCTCAGTTGGGTGATCTAGAGGTGGAAGTTTGGAGAGACAGAGTTGTTTGTGGTGAGGCCCCTGATGGTTGGTCGGAGGATGAACAACACCGAGTGTTGTATCATGGCAGGCTTTTTGTTCCCTTGGCGATGCGTGAGACGGTTCTCCGAGAGTTCCATAGTTCACCCATAGCAGTAAATCCTGGTGCGACAAAGATGTACCAATCCTTGAGGAGTCAGTTTTGGTGGCCTGGGCTGAAGCGTGCAGTGGTATAGTTTGTGTCTTGATGTTTAGTCTGTCAGAGGGTGAAGGCCGAACACCGTGTTCCTGGTGGTCTTCTCTAACAATTAGAGATTCCTCAGTGGAAGTGGGAGGACATCTCAATGGACTTTGTTACAGGTTTACCTCGAGCATCGAGAGGACATGATGCTATATGGGTGGTAGTGGATCGTTTAACTAAATCGGCCCACTTTATAGCGATCAACGAGTTGAGCTCAGTGGAAGTTTTGTTGAGGCAATATCTAGAGGAGCTAGTGAGACATCATGGAGTACCTAGGACGATCATTTCTAATCGAGACCCTCGTTTTACATCTAGGGTGTGGAGAGGTCTCCAATATGCTTTTGGCTCTCAATTATGCTTTAGCACTGCTTTTCATCCTCAAACGGATGGTCAGACAGAGCAAACAATCCAGACTCTTGAAGACATGTTGAGCTCTTGATTTTTGAGGTTAATGGACAAAGCACTTACCCTTGGTAGAGTTCGCTTACAATAATAGTTTTCACTCCACCATTGGTATGGCGCCGTTTGAAGCCCTGTATGGCCGGCCTTGCCGTTCTCCGTTGTGCTGGACTGGGGTCGGAGAGTCAGCAATTCTCGGACCAGAACTAGTGCAGAATACAATAGAGATGGTACAGGTGATTCGTGAGAGGAAGAAGACATCACATGATCATCAGAAATCATATATTGATCAAAGAAGAAGACCCTTATAGTTTAATGTTGGGGATCATGTGTTTCTGTAGGTGACTCCCCATCGTGGGCAGTGAAGGTTTGGTCGTGGACGTAAGCTTTCTCCCCGGTTTGTTGGGCCTTTTGAGGTGTTAGCTCGTGTGGGAACTGTGGCGTATCGAGTAGCACTTGCCACTCAGATGAGTCGGATACATGATTTTTTCCATGTATCATAGATCCATCGTTATCTTCATGATGAATCTCATGTTATCGATTGGGGAGAGATCGATATTGATGATGATGCAACCTTCGAGGAGCGACCTGTGGAGATTCAAGACCATAAGGAGAAGGTGATGCGTGGGCTTTCTATCCCATTAGTTCGTGTCTTTTGGTGACACGGTGACATGGAGGAGAGTACCTGGGAGTGTGAGTCATAGATACGTGCTCAGTACCCAGAGTTGTTTAATGTTTAACTCTTTTCATGTAATGATGTTTCCTTTATGGTTATACCTTTCATGTTTCATTTATGTACCCTTGATGTGATGTTGTGAATGAATTATTTGGGTATGGATTGTTTGTTCCCGTATGTCGTAGTTTTGTTCCAGATTTCAAACAACTCATGGTGGTTTTCCCCTGAGAGGTATCTTATGGGGTGGTTGTTCGGACCTCTCTTTTCTTCTGGGATGGTTTTTAATTCTCGAGGACGAGAATGTTTTGAGAGGTATCTAATGTAATGGCCCAGACCTCTCTGGTCCATTAATTTGTGAAATGTTGGTGTTATAGGTGTTCTGGGAGGACAAGGGGACTTTTCCCCAACACTTTTCCAAATTTTCAGTTCGGTGAACAGTGTTTCTAGTTTTATGAATAGTAACAGATCGGTCTCACCGATCGGTCTGACAGATCGGTCTCACAGATCGGTTTCAGAGATCGGTGTGACCGATCGGTTTCACTGATCGGTCTGATAGATCGGTGTGACAGATCGGTTTCACAGATCGTTCTGACAGATCGGTTTCACAGATCGGTGTGACAGATCGGTTTCACAGATCGGTCTGACAGATCGGTTTCACTGATCGGTGTGATAGATCAGTTTCATAGATCGGTGTGACAGATCGGTTTCACAGATCAGTCTGACAGATCGGTTTCACAGATCGGTCTGACAGATCGGTTTCACAGATCGGTGTGACAAATCTGTTTCACTGATCAGTCTGACAGATCGGTTTCACAGATCAGTTTGACAGATCGGTTTCACAGATCGGTGTGACAGATCAGTTTCACAGATCGGTGTGACCGATCGGTTTGACAGATCGGTCTGACATATCGGTTTCACAGATCAGTGTGACAGATCGGTTTCACAGATCGGTCTGACAGATCGGTTTCACAAATCGATGTGACAGATCAGTTTCACAGATCGGTGTGACAGATCGGTTTCACAGATCGATTTCACAGATCAGTTTCATGTACAGTAACTGTGGGTGAACAGTGTTTCCAGACTCCTACAGTTTTGCCCCTTTTGACGTTTCTTTTGACGTAAAATACATTTAAAGCCTTATTTTAAGGGCTCTTAAGGCCGTTTAAAATTCCATAAATCCTATATTAATTATTCCTAAGGCTTGGAATGTTTTACTTGGTCAAACCGCGTGGGTTAATGCGATCCTTTTTTAACGGAGAATTAACCGGATCTTAAACCGTCGCGCCATTAAATCTTCAAAAAGGGGTGAGATATCATTCTCCCTTGTTCTTTCCTTTGTTCTCAATTAAGAGGCACTAGAACCTGTCCATCCTTTCCGTAGGAGTTTCACAATCAATCTTTACTCCTAGGATTGGTTCTGATCTGTTTTGGATTCAACTGAGCCGTGTCGATCAATCTTCGATATAAGGTATGTTGTATCGTCGTTCTTTTGGGGTTCATATTCTCCTATCCTCTTTTCCATAATTATACCACGTTTTCTCCAAGATTCTAATGGTTTTTTCTTGGGTTTGGTTGGTACTGTCGTACCGTGGCATCCTCCGGTGGATGCAGTTGTCGTGAGAGGAGGATTGTGACCCGTTGTGTGGATAAATGACGTCAAGAACTCTTCGAGGTAGGGGATTCATGGCTTCTCTAATTGTATATGTGCAATCGTAGAATTAGCATGATTTATCCCTTTTGATCACAATGAAATTGACCTAATTAAATACTTGAACTGGATTAAGAGAGTTGGTTGATCTCATGTTGTTGCTTTATACCGTGATAACAGTTTGCCTCATGTTTTCCTAGATATAGTGATATCTATGCATTCTTTGATTTGTTGTTCATTCATGATAGAGATTGATAAAGAACGTAATTCCACAATTATTTGTTAAATAATTGGCTAAAGATAAAGAGGAATGTTAATGAATCTGTTAATTCAAGATGGATTAAAGAACTATTAGTTCGATAATTTAAAAAGGGTTCTGAGTTAACAGCTTTCTGGAAGGCTGAATGCCTTGTTAAAGGGCCGAGAGACCATTTTTTGATCCTTGATTTCCTTCTGCTTGTGCTGTGATGTGAGACTAGATGGCTATTGTGATATGTGGAGGCATGGGGACTTGTGGTTGTGGCAGCGGATGACGCCTAGTGTGTCGAGATGCATCGTTTTATGCATGTGGATGTCGGGGAGGACACCAGGGGTGATGGTATGAGATGAATGTGATGGTTTGATGTTGGTGGTTTAGTTTGGTTATTTATCTGCTTTAATTTTCCCCACTTCTCAAATCAGCTGGTCTTGCTTACCCTCTTTTCGAAGGAGGCGAAGACACGCGGGGTATGCCACGTGCTTTCTGTGTTTAGCCTCTCGATGGAGGATGGGTCTATGCTCTTTCTATAGGCGGAAAAGACTCGACGGGTAGTATATCTACTCACCGTGTTGAGCCTCCTTTGTGTTTAGAAGCATAGGATGCTTTTCTAGAATGCCTGGGAATGTGGAAAAGTAATTCTGTAATGAATGTTTGATTAAATGGTGAAAATCCACGGGGATGGAGATGCTGGAATTTAATAGTGATGTAAATCCTAAAGAGGAGCAGTTTTTGAAAGTGATGCCAATTTAGTTTAATGTGGAAAATTGTTCACGGTTAATTAATATTTAATGATTTAATTAACGTACAGTGGAACTGATAAAATGAGAATGGAGTAATCTAATAATGCTTTTCAAATGGTTGTGTGCTTATAGGATACCTAGTCTTAGAAGTAGTAGACTGGAGTCTGAGAGACGTTAGTTGCAGTTGTGCCTATGACTAGGTAATGCCCATAGTGTGGATGTGAGTTACTTATATATTCTGTACTTTTTGTGTTTCTATACGCTACTCCACCCTGTCGGTAAGGGAAACTGACACCCCAGGGATTCTGAGCCCTGGGGGGTGTTTTCCCTAACATTTTGATGGGAGGTTGAATGGCTGACTACCCCCTTTGGCTCCACTCTCTTCTCTGGGTAGATACTTGTGCCATGAGGCACAGCGGTTAGTTACCCCATATATATCTGTAGAGGGCTGTAATGGCTTGTGGTTATTCACACACATATATTCTGGATATAGTATCCTGCGGACTACTATAGGTGTAACCTATATAGGCTATGATGGCTTGGGGATCCTTACTCGGAGTTTGGGCTGTAATGGCTTGAGGTATTATACCCGACATATGATACACGTTATGCGAGCTGTGGTGGATCCCAGAGACTACCTGGTTACTTTTGGTTGTGAGGACGGTGTGGTGCTTCGCCCAGGTGTCTGCGGGCAAGCCTATGTGGTGCACGAGGTGCAGATTGTGGAGCTTAGCCCAGGTGTCTGCGGGCAAGCCTTTGGAGAGAGATGCACATGACGTATGTCATTGGGGAAAAGCGGAAAACCAGTGGGGAAGTAGTAGAGGGTTACCCTTGATATTCTTTACTATATGCTATATTCTTGTATGCATTACTTGGCGAGAGTAGCCATGGTGAGGTTGGGAACATAGTATACCTGTTTAGATGACGAGTTAGTTTCACTTGTTGTTCACTGAGCTTTTGCAGGCTTTCTTTACTTTTGCATGAGAGGCTTGGGGAGGATCTTACGGAGTATACTGTTATACTCACCCTATGTATATATAAACTGTTTTCCAGGCCACTGGGAGTAGGTTGGAGATCAAGCTGGTTACTACTAGCTTGTCGTTGGAGGAGGAGCTGTTCGGGCTTGTGGTCGTTGTTGTTTTACTTTCTTTTGCGTACTTTTAGTTTCCCCTTTTAGTTGTAGTACTTTTGTATGACATTTCATATATGTACTTGGTTTCCTTTTATATCTCAGTTCTAAGTTGGACTTTATTGGAGTCTATTCTATCTCTCTCTTCTGCATGTGTTCTCTTAGAGGGTAATGCCTCCCATTTGTGTGTTTATTATACCCTCAGTGCTAGTCACCAACCCGGGGACTACTGGAGGCGGGACTCGGGGGTCATTATCTCTCTTCTCACATTGCCGGCCCAGGAGGGGTACACTTTGTGGGGAGGGGGTCATGACAGCATGTGATTTCTCTCAAAGAATACAAGTTGAGAAAAAAATACATTAATTATTCAGTAAATTTTGATCCAAAACCCCCATGAAAGAGAAATACATAATTAGAGAAGTAAAATTTAGCAATATAAAGAAAATAAAAAAAATTAAAATCTTAGTTACTTTGTACACCACAAAAAAATTTACAAATAAGGATTGTGTCTCCTAAAAAATAATAGTTCTGAAAAAAATACTTTACCATAAGTATCATATTCATTTGTAAACATTTCAAAACAATGTATTGTAGTAAAAAAAATTATTATGAATCAATTATAGAACCATAATTAAATATATCACACCACATGGTATTTTTATTTGACATTGTATACCTATTTATTAATCATTCTATGTTAATGACATGTTTCAAGAATATAACCTTATTTCTTTTTTAGTTTTGATTTTTGATTTTTTTTGATCATATTAACTTGATAATAGATTAATAATATATATAATGATAAATATGAAATAAATATCATATATTTTCCTAGTATATTTATTTTTATTAATCTATAAAATTAAGTGTTATAAAATTAAATACATCGTTCAGGTAGATTATTGGAACTACGTACATATAAACACTAAATCCATTTTATCTACGAATTGAAAGAAAATATGGTAAATAGTTATAATTTTTAAATCATATATATCTCATTTTGATTTTAAACAATTCTTTATTACCTTCTATTTATATTTTTTGTGATGAATGAATCACACTGCTATAAGAGGTGGGAGTCTACTGTACTCACGAATGACATTATTATACCACCCATAAAATGAAATGTGAAAGGGAATATGTGATATAAATATTGAATATTTATTTTTAAATTATAAATATCATATAAATTCATTTATTTTATCCATTTATAGTTGATGACATTTTAAATGGAATGAAACATCACATCAGTTGATGAGGTAGTAGTTCCATGTAAACCCGAGGGATTTTGTTTTTTCCAATGGGAGTGATGGTTAGAATTTAGATATATTATTATAAAAAATTATTTATAATTAAATCTTAAATATCATATATTAAAGTTATTTTTATCATTATATAAATCTGGGAGACGTGGTGGTGGAAAAATATAATGTTGGTAATGAGGTGGTAGTCAGTTGCACACATGAATGATAGATTATTATACCATATGATGGATGAGGAGAATTATTTAGGTTAATCCATTTATATAATAACATATAATTATATTTAATATACTGATGTTATTATATCAAAAAAATTTCAAAAAAATTAATGCATTATTAATGAAGCAAAAAATATTCTTTCTTAGGGACATTACATCTTTATCAGAATCCCTCTTTTGGTTTTCCCCAAAGGGATTATATGTTTTTATTTATGTCCAATATAATGCTTATATGATATTTTTAGGTTATTAATGATATTATTTGGGTACGTAATTTCAGTTCCAATTTTTTTTGGAAGTTTTAATAGGAGAGGAGTTGGGGCTGCCTTTTTTAAACAAGGATAGTAACACACATATAAATTTTGAAAAAAATATATTCCCATTCTTTTTACATTCATAAAGTCTAAAAATGAGGAATATAAAATAAATATAGGTAATAATGTAAATATATTTCAATAAATGTCATTTTTGGAAATGTTTCTAGGTTATTTTACCTATTATCAATTTAGTTTAATCCATGGTAATCCCATTTCAAATTAGCTACCATAAGTAATTTTATTTATTTAATTATTCATAATTATAATAAATCATGTTTAACTTTTCAAAAAACAAATTATTCAGTTTAAAAATATATTACCAATATTGAAATATTAGATTAAATTAATTTAGAAAATGAAATGTAAAATTAGTCCCCATGACGGGATGAAAATATATTTTTTCAAAGAGAAAATTTTCAAAAACATTTAAATGTTTATAGAAATAAATAATATAAATATGATTCCAATGAAGTAAATTGGATAAATTTATATTTAGTTGAAATATTTAATTGTTAAAAATAACATAATAATCTAACATTATAAATTCTGTTAATGTAAATATAGTTACAGATGAAAACTAGTATTTACTATAATTTGTTACAAATTAAACATTTTTTGAAAAATACCCAATATTAACGAAAAGATAATTTCATGATTATAAATTTAAAATAGAGTTTATTTTGTAAAATAAATTATCTTAATTTCCTATAAATTTATATTATTATAAATTCACAACAACATGGGCAAAATTAGTGTTCATAAAAATATATTTTTTTGGAAAAAATTATGGTTTTTTCTTTTCTATTCTTTTGAGATGTTATAAGAAAAATATTTATATTTTTAATGAATATATAACAATATTATTTTCTTGAAAATGATTACCCTTTTTTTTAATTTATTGTGATAGAACTCATTTTTATATAGAGAAATTAATTTTTAGAAAAATATTTTCTTTCATTTTAAAATATTTTATGTTTTTATTTTCAATTAATTAGACACAATTGATGTCATTTTATAAACATCTGTAAAAATTACGTTTTTATCATTTTGATAATAATTTTTTATACATTATATTACAATGGCATGGAATTGACCCTCGTTTTAAATAATAGTATTTTAAAAGCATGTAATGTTTTTCTAACACCTGGGGTTACAAATAACACAATATAGAATTTAAAATAATATTTATGTGATAAAAATTCATAAATTTTTTTCATTTTAACATTCTTGATTCTGAAAACCATAATAATAATTATGTTTCTATAGAAATCACATTTCACTATGTATGTTCTATAACACATAGTGTTTTGTTTCATATTTTCATGAACATTTTCACCTTAATTGTCTGTATTTTATTATGAACCTTTGTTTTTATCACTTGCAATCTTTTTATTTATGTATGATATATTTTTAATCTCAACGTAATCACTTATATTAAAAATTGTTATTCTAAACTATGTAAAAAATATAATGTCCAGTTTTTCAACACTGTATGTATTAGAAACATATATGGTTTCCTTGACGCCAGTTCCCATATGAGAATCCCTGTTTTTAATAATTAACATTGAGGATTTTATTTATAAATCATAGGTTTAAATTTCATATAAATTAAATAATTATTTTTAAATAATTTTATGATTTTTGTAACTATTATCTATGATAATGAATGTTTTTATGATATTTTAACTCATCCTTATTCACAATAAACATTACATCATGTTTGATGTTTATACCCTTCCTTTCATAATCCATCATCTTCAAATTATCAATTTATTTTATCAATAATAATGTTTAATCAAGAAAAATTTCATTACTGGTTTCTGAAATATTAATCATCTATAATTCGTGATATCTCATTCAAGGATTATGATTTTTTTGCAAGACATTCAATTATTTCTCTCAATAAAACAAGCTCCATCTGAGTTTATTATTCATAAAAAATACTCCAAGAATTTCAAATAAATTATGTATCAATAAATATTATGATAAAAATATTTTTTTTCGGGTCATCATCGATTTTCTATACCTATATTTCTATTTATTCAAATTCAGAGGGCATAAAAAAAGATAGAAGTTTTTTATTTAGAAAAATTATTATCCATTCCTCAAGAATTGTATTTTAATTTTTTACCTCTTTATAGTATAATATTGAAATTTTACGATTATTATATAATTATTTATCTTTCCTAGATACATGAAAAATTGCTGTAAATCCCCAAAAATCTCCACAACTAAAAAAATTATGTGTTAATTCCACTTTTTTAATTATGAATGTCTTTAAATTTTAGAACATTAAATGAAATCACAAAAAATATTACAAACCTCATCTCCAAAGTCATTGTCAAGAATTTATTCATCGTGTATAATATTTTTCTTATCTATTCCATTAAAATAATATTTGAAGGAAATTTCATGATGATATTTTCTTCCATCTAAAATATTTCATTTCTCATTTCATAAAAACTGACCATCCAATATTGATCATACTATTAATGAGTTACAGGATCTATGATATTCAAGGATGAAACATTTTCATCAATCATATTATGATTTACTGTTAAGATATTTTTAGAAATAAATAAATCTTTAAATGTTTTCAAAATACATGGTATGGAATTAGAAATTTCAATTAACATTTAATGAAATCAATAATAGATTCATAATCACTCATTTTAATATCATCATACTTTACCGTCAATATATTTATCTTTTTATTTCTCCAAATTCACATTCACATTATATATATTTAAACTCATTTCATTGATTAATAATTAATCTACTAATATATTTAATATATTTTACTATCTTTTATATAGTTATGATAGGATAAAATATCGGTAATAACTGTCATTCTGTAAATTTTTGTAAAGGAATTGATAAGAGGGAATCCACTTGGGGTTTGAAATCATATGTAACCACTTCAAGAAAATCATAGACACAAGGAAATAAAATAAGGTAACATTTTTCATTCAATTTATGATAGTAATTTACACTAAATTAGGAATCTCATTTCTATTACTATAGTTGAAAATATCAGTAAAAATACAGTTATTCTTCAACAATTAGAAGAGTATAATTTATGAAAACAATACCTCTTAATCAACTGGAAAAAAACCATTTGTATTTGTGTCATCACAGAAAGGGGAGGGGGTAAATCAATGAACATATCATCTTAAAATATATTTCTTATGAATGAAAATTCATATTCCATTAAATATTTATTACATTATTGAAAATAATTACAAAATTACATTCCATAGGTACTGAATAATTTATAATGATCACTACACATTACATATGGAATGTCCATAAAATGGTTCAGATGAAATCCATTACTATATGATCAACAAGAAAAAAAATCCTTTTTATGGGGTTATTACATATTAATAAAATCCTTACACTTGAATCTCACTATTATACAATGTATAGTGCAAGTGACCCCTATACAGAAATAATATAACAATAATTTTGATTTATTTAGAAATCTTTACAAATATGATTAGTTTGATTTCACTATAAAAATAATACTTAATTAAATTTTTTTCTTCTTAAAAAAATATTCTTATCGTTGTTCATCTGTATAAGGTATGAAATTGCAACATTAAATTACATATTAAACTTTATCGATTCTCTAGCCATTTAATTACACTTTTAGAAATTTCTATATAGAAAACTATATTAGGTGTCTCCCAAAAAATAATATCACTATGTAAAAAACTATACTTCCATAAACATCTATATCCTATTTTTTCATTCAACCTAAAATGAAACCCTATATATTGTATATAATATCAAATAATCTATCCTATTATTATAGCTACTTATTTCTCTACAACAATATTCCTTTATCACCTTCTTCCAACTCCATAATATGATTTCAAATGTTTATCCTATAACTCTGTCTAAAATTATTTCGATATCACATCATTTATTCAGCATGTGAACTATGAAACCTTTTTGTATTCTTCATAACCCAATTTATAGGTGATCATAAATAAGTAAAGGTTGGAACCCAAAATTATTTTACCAGATGAATAAAAAAAGAATTCAATAACTCCAACTATATTTTTGGATACTTATCGACAATTATAAATTATTATTTTCATTCCCATAAACATGATCATCAAATTCCTTCAACAGAGATCCTTTAAAATAGAATAGAGTCATGGATCGTATATATGTGATACATGAAACCTTGAATGATCCTTGGTGTATCATCAAAATTGATATATTTATAAAAAACACATAAAGAACGTTTGAACTAGTAAAATATTATACCACTTATATATCTAAAAAATTATTGTAAGAATTTTTTAATTTAGTATAAATCGGTATGATTTTTCCATTATTAGTTGTGATTTAACTTCCAAAAAATATTTTGTGGAAACTTCATCACCCTATGGACTTTAATCAATTCTCTTTTTCTAGTATCTGCCAACCCCAAACTCTATCAAATTATTTTATTAAAAAAAATCTATTTATCATCCTAATGAATCATTATCTTCGTACCCTTATAAGTCACTATCCATTAGACATTGTATGAAATGTAAACCAAATAAATGATGTTTGAGAATATTGAAAATATCATCCAAATTTTTTTATACATTTGGATTATTTAATAAGGACTCTATCCTTTTGACACCATTACTAAAGAGAATTTTTCTAATGTAGATTGATATTATCTTTCGAAGATTTCTAAATATCTTCTATCATCCAAATTTCTCTAAAAATAAAAAATATATTTTCTCAACCAAATCCCTACCCAATATCGTCTGTCCAAAAAAACTCAAAGAACATCCTCACAATTTCATTGTACAAATTTTGTACACAAAATTGATTTTGTCCCCCATTATTTTTTTGATTAGATCCTTAGATTAATTTTTACTCATGATTTCGGAAATATTTATAATAGAAATCAGATGATAACATTTATTCTGACCAAAAACATTATATATTAATTTTTTAAGAAATAAATTCATCGTTCAAAACATTTTAACTGCCATGAAACCTTCATCTTAATAAGTTTATCCGATAAAAATTTCCTCAAAATAGAATGTAAAATATTTTTCTAACCATTCATAAATTATTGGTAAAATTTTACAATATTTATGTTTTTAAAAAAAATTGATAAAACATTATCCAGAATAATTCTTAATGAAATACATCATCTTTAAAACAACATCAAACATCTTGGTGTAAATAATCAAGATACCATCAGATGCCTTTAGTGGATGATAATTTTCTAAATACAAACATCTATTGTATTATGTTCATTATGTGTTTATTATAATTCCATTTATTTTCAATAATTTTCAGACCAAACTAATTTCATTAATTAATTTAGTGTTACAAGTATATATTGTCTGTTTCTTAGTGGGGGATTTTATTGGAAACCATTTTTACTCTACGTCTAAGTAGGAGCATACAGATCATCTACTAGAAATTTTAGGATTTCTTCAATAATTGAAACTCTTCACTGATTTATCAATTCATATTTTATAGAATTTAAATTTTTTTCAGTTTTTTATTAGAGTGTATTTTTAATCATTTTTAAATATTAATGTGATTGTTTCCTGGGAATCTCCAAACATAGATGCAAATTTATAGAGTCGAATCCATCATTTAGGCTACTATAAGATGTTATTTTCTTAATTATTTCATATTTTTAGTCATATTAATTCATTGAAATGGACAAATTAATATGTTTTTAGACTTATGAACATCAAGATACATTCGTGTATCAGATTGAGAAGCAATTCAACACTCACATTCATCATTTTCTAGATGTGGGAGTTCAGATTCAGGTGATCTGTGATGCTTAAATTCTTATCATTGTTAGTGTTATACTATATAATATAGATATTATTTAATATGATTATTTTTAGTTACAATCCCACTAAAAACTATTCAACCCATGATATTGAGTTGGTAGTGTTTGTGTTTTCCTTTATGTTGTAGAAGCCCAAACATTTTTATGAACACACTGTTGGTTTCATGGATCAATAGAGCACGATGTGTGTCTTATCCCAGTGTCAGATAAAAAATATCATTTTTAGTAGATGGAATTATAATAGGATTTTTAATTTTCTATTTCTTTACCCATGAAAAGGTAATATTTATATTGATGTTATATAAATAAAGTTTGGCATTGATGTGGAGTGTGATTATACATATTCTTCGATAAAAATAGATGAGATCTTCATTATGTATGTTGATATGTGAGAGATTAGTTATAAACATATCATTTTCAAGGCATTGGTGTGGTAAAAATTATTTTATTTGTCGTATTCTTCATAGAATGGGGATTCCTAGGTAAATTTTTTGTAAGATTGCGTGTCCAATGGGGAAATAACCAATGAATGGTCAGTGAAAGGTAAACAATGGTTCATTGTTATATAAGAGGTTTTTCATTCATTCAGTGATGTGTGATGTGGTCCTATATTATTTTCAAAGATCACCATTAATCATACAGCCTGTTGGGATATTTTTATACCATGTAAATCAATAAGAACCTCACTTCATGAGCTAGTACAATAATATGGTGAAATTTTTTTGAATTTAAAAATTAAACAAATATATACAGTCATTTACACATTTCTAATCTTTTATTGTCAATTTTTTGGAGAAAAACACTAACAACTACTAAAGATTATCGAATTGTAATAAATAATTTAAAAGGAAGCTATATTAATTTCTTCATGATAGCTCTTTATCATAGCTAATACCTTTTAAATTATCTAAATGATTTATTAAATATTTTTAAAATCATATGTTGAGAATATTTTCATATTAAGATGGTTTTTAAAATCTATCGAAACCCTTTTTTGAAAATAATATTTTGATATATCCATTTCATAATTTTTTCTTTATAACATGACAAATATTATATATATATATAATTTTATTAAAAAATAATTTATAGTATTTTAAAAATATAAATTTTCAAAACACATTTAAAAATAATTTAAAATTAAATAAAATTTTGATAAAATTGTTTTTAAAAAAACATTTTCAAAATATAATAGATTTAAAAAAAAATTTACATGTTCCATTGAATTGTCGATTTTATTATGTCACAAAAAAATAGTTACACCTTGAAAAAATTATAATACATTTTAAAATACTCATTATTAAAATATATTATAATACCTTAGAAAATAAATATTATTTTAAAATTATATATTACTCTTGAGTATACTTATAGTTTGGATATGTAATTATTCATAAAATAATCTATTTATTTTTCATAAAATAGAATACATGCTTTGGAATAAAACAGGCGTCCTCATGGAACATTGAAGGTAGTGTGTGCTGACCAACTTCCTGATGGATGAGTTTACTCCGTAATTCCCTATCGTGATTACAATGTTCTTGTCCCCAATTTTTTGAAAAAAGTTTGAGATCACCTTATATATATGTGTCTGTGTTTTTGTGTTTCATTGGAAATTTTTTAAAAAACAAGACAATTAATTAGTATATATTTAAATACATTTATATAAATATATATAGATATTTTATTTCATTGGAAAACATCAGCATGATTTTGAGAAACATTATGCATAATATAAAAAATTATATATAATTAAATATTTAGAAATTCATAATATTTCATCTATAAGAATTCACCAATAATCCTTTTTAGGATTTTTAAACAATGAGAGTAATTTAATTATAACATAATACAAAAAGGGGTTTTTAAATGAAAACCAATATATTGTATCATTTTTGAAAATGAGAATATACAAACAAATAAAATTTTTATAAATGAAATCCCCTTACACATTTGAAATTCAAACTCTATAACACATGTATAATAGTAATTTAAAACCAGTTTATTTTGAAATATATTGTATATTCCCCTTCCAAAAAATAAATTTTCACAAAGACATTAGGTATTCTAATATGATAATAAATCACACCCACACACACAGATATATATATATATATATATATATATATATATATATCCACACTTACCATACTATATGGTGTAAAGGGTATCACTTTCTACCTAATCTTTGTTCGAACCAAAGGGGAATAAAGAGTGAAGGATTAGTTGGGGCTTATTATTCAATCATTGAAGAGATTTTCTCCTGTATAGAAAACATAAACAATCTAAAAAAGATATATATATATATATATATTATTGGGAATTAACTTACCATGGAAGCAAGGATTTGGAAGGATGAATTAGTAGGTCTATGATTCTATTACAAAAAACTTATGTGTAAATTGATAATTTTACTGTATATGAATTTACACAGGTATAACTCAACAATCATTTGGTTTTTATTTAAAAGATAATACTATTATTCAAATTTTTTATAATCACATACATATGTATTCATTTATTTACTCAATTTTCAATTCATCTTTTAAACAAAAGAAAAATCTCTGGAGAGTCGAAGTTTATGTTGGTTGGGGACCTTTGAAAATAATATGAGATGTTCTTTGTTATCAAGTGAGATCATCACAATTATAACATTTTGTGTAGGATTATCACACTTTTTTCTTTATTTGTAATATAGGAAATAATAAAACTCAATTCTAGAAGAAAAGATAATGGAAACATTGTTTTTGACTGTGGGAGAAGCTGATGAACAGTTTATGGGATAGAGGACGAAGGAAGAAGAGGAATTTGAAGGTATATCAAACAGTTAAAATTATTTTATTCAACGGATTTGATTCATGAATTTTTTTAAATAGAAAATAGTATGCATTCTAATGAATCACTCAAAAAATGGAAATAAGGTTCTCCTCTCTTATATAAACTACCTGTGAGTTTAACATGCCAGAAGTGGTAACTGGGTTGCACTCCAAAGCATACATAAACACCATCAATTAATGGACCATAGAAAATATGAATTATATAAGGACATTATAGACAATAAACCTAGTAATATTCCCAACATATGCTCAAACATGATCTGTTATGCCTCCTATAGAATCTGTCCATTAGCTTTTTCCAGTATACTGTGTCCAAAAAAGTAGTGGCTGACCATACACTTGGCTTCCTTTTATTGTGCTAAATTTTTATTATAAAAAATAAATTAAATGATAAGATTTAAACAAATATATGGTAAATTCATTTTTTTAAAATTATTATTGTTATTTATTTTCTTTTACTTCCAATACTCTATTCAAATCACTTATAAACTATTGGAATTTAACATAAAAACGATTAATGTTTTATTAATAAATGTTACACTCGTCAGAATTGGAACAACGTCGCATTAATATTTAACTAAGTCATATAATATTTTAAATATATCAAATTATTAAAAAATGAAATTAATATAAATTTACTTCTACTAACTGTTATTACTAGAGAAATTATAACACAATTAAGTATAGAAAGAAAATATATTAAATTAAAAATTACATGTAAATAAAAAGTTATGTTTTCATAAACATAATTTTTAAACATAAATAAAATAATATATATTAAAATAATAACCCTTACGAGTTTTTTATTATTTAATTATACATAATTTTCATAAAGGGAGATAATATTGAAATGTATTGTAATTTTATTGGAATATTAATAATGTATTCAAAACATATAATTTTAAATTATAGGGTTTTAAGAAAAATAACTTTTATGTAAATAATCACATATTTATGATTGTTATAATAAAATATATTTATTTAAATAATATTAATATATTAATATTCCAAAATATTATTTAATAAAATATAGGTAATATGTTATCTTAATTTATTAAAAATGTCTAAAAAATATTTATGGTAATACTAAATTATAATTTATATTGATTCAATCATAAAAATATTTATATAAAAAAATATATTAAATTAAATATATTAATGGGATGTTACATTCTAAAGCCTCCCCCTAAAAAAAATTTCACCCTAAAAATTCATTTTTCATACACAAGGAAACTTTTTAGAAACCGTATTTTGAATTTAGAAAACTAGATTCACTAGATTTTGAAATATTTAATGGTAAAATAATTTCCAATAGGTTCAAAATTAGATTTCAAACTCTTAAATTTTTTTCAATTGGAATGGTTATTAAACAAAGGACTTACTAAAAGAATATACATAGATACTATAAACCATATGACCCAGGCTTTTGGATTCGAAAGAATAAATGATATCAATAAATATATATATATATATATCTGTGTGTGTGTGTAATGTAACTATAAAATATACAGTCATCTATACATTAAATAACATTTTGGTTTTGTGTTTTGGTGGAAATGTACTAATAATTACAGATTATCAATGTTTTCAAAATAAAAAAACCATATATTCAAAATTTCTCATAGTAGATTCTTATCGAGTGTAATATCATTAATATCCAAAAAACGATCCAAAAATCAATTTAAAAAAAAATTACCATAATTTTCATTTAAGGGGCTTCTAAATTCTAGTATAAAACATAATTTAAAATAACATTATGAAAACTTCATTCTTTTTTTTCTTTATTTCATTGTAAATATTCGATTTATTAAATTAAAAAAACTATAATAAAAATGGAAATAAAAATATATTTGTAACAGGCCAAGATTTATCCACATGGAAATTACACTTATTTGTATGAATATATAATACAATACGAAAAAACACTCTCAAAGACCATATTAGTTTAGCGTCATTGGAAACATGGAACATAATCATCTAACAAGGGGAATGATATTCAACATCAACCATAAGGATCATCCCCATTTGTTTTCCTACTAAAAAGTATTCCTTATATACTATAGAAAATTAAACCTAAAAAGGGGGATCTAAAATTATTAGTAATTATAAACATGATGAAAATAAAAAATATAAATATAAAATCTGAAAACATGCATATATATTTGGAATTTCAAAATTGTGAATCATGAAATAAATCATAGAAGTACATAAATAATTAATCATAAAGAAACATTAACCGTGATAAAATAGAAATGAAAAAATGGTATTGTGGAAAATAAATAAATAGATAATATGATTTCTATAGTAGCCGAGGCATTACTTCCAAGACAATCATCGTGGACAAAGTACTATACTGAACTAGGATTTAATGTCATTCCATCCATGTATTACTGAACCGTGTTTACTTATTATTTCAACCATGTATTACTTAACCACATTTACTTATCCTTCCTATCATGTTTATATCATGAGATATAAATATTTCCCCATTTAATTGGAGGGAGATATTGGGCACACCTATCTTATAATTAAATCACACTTACACATTCCACAAATAACCTACAGATTTCATCATATCAAAAATCCATGAAACAAATGGGTTTCTTAAACATCGCTTTAACATTATATAATCTATATAAAATATCATTCCATAATTAGAAAAATCAAATCATAGTAATAATAGTTATATAAACATAACCCTATTTAAAAAGTGTCATCTTTGAATGAAATTAATTTTGTTAAAACACTTGAACTTAATTCCTGAAGAAAATATCATTTCATCTTCCATAATGATTTCTTTTCTCAAAATGGCTCACAATTTTAAAAGAAAAGAATTTATTTTAAAATTATCTTGAAACTATGTAGAATATGATTCATGGATATAATTCATTATGAATATGTAAAAATACATTCATTCTATATAAGTTAAAAAAATATATTTTTCTCGTACTCTTGCCGGAAAAGTAAAAAATTAATGCATATAGAAAATGAAATAAATATTCCTTACATACTGTTTAATAAAAATTAACCAATGGGAACCATTTTCATTCAAAAATAGTATATTAATAGAAATAATATTATATAGTTAGAAAACCTGGATGGGGATGACAAATATAACCAAGTAAATACTTTGGTATAAACAATCTCAGAAAATAATGAGATTGCGAAATCATACCTAACCATAGGTATGAATTCTTCCATAGGTGTTCGAAGATCCTATATAGGGAATTTAAACATAATATTTATTTGTAAAAAAACAATAATAATATTTATAACCTAATCTATTATTAAATTATGACATTATATTAACACTTCATTTATCATTTCAATGATAAAGCAATGATTTGGGTAATAATTGTATTATTTGTCATATGTGTTATGTAATTTTATTATAGATATTATAACATATATTGTGATTTAAAAACTTCTATATTATAATAAATAACTTATATATCATATATATTTAGTATACAAATATATATAATAGATAGGAAAATGAAATTGAATACATCATTCCTGGAGACGGTAGACCCTACGTATGCAAGAATGTTGTTTTTTATTTTTTAATGACTTCAATGGAAGCAAGTAAATTACATTTATATTTATACATAAATAAAGTGGAATTTTTATGTCATGTATTTACATATTATTTATTATTGATACTTTATAATCATTTTTGAATAGTTAACATGGTGAATGAATCTTATCGTGTTGTGGAGACGGTAAGCCAAACATAGGTACGAGACACGATATCATTACCTTAAGGATTAAATATTATGGAATTATATTTTTTATGAAATTTAAATAATAATAATATGGATATATTCATTATTTATATATATCATACTCGTCAATATATCCTTCCAAATTATAAAATGTTTAATAAAAAATACACCATGGCGTGGGGATAGTAAATCGTACGTATACACGCATAGTGATTTTTTTATTCATATGATGGATAAAAAGTGGTATATGGTGTTACTAGGATTATAATAATATATAATAATTTAGATGATACTAGATTTATTACATTATTATGGAAACAACCTTATAAGAGTAATTTGATGTATAATTTTTTTTGAAAGAGTTGATGAAACAATTACATCTTTTTTTGGTATCTCTTTTTGGTGTTCCCAAAAAGAATCTATAATACTGGTTTATGACCAATGTGTGGACACCAGGATGAATTTAAGTAAGTTTTCATTAGTGTTGGGTAGGGGTTGGCTGAGCTCATGTTCTTTTCATGTGTGATTAAATATAGGTAGAGGATCTCTTTTATAAGAGAGGGTAGGGGAACCTTTTGATTGTCTTCAAATATCAATTGATCATATATTCATTTTCATTTTATAATGACCCAAAAAAATTATTTCAAATCTAACATGCATCTGAGTCTAAAGACTCTAAAAAAATAAACTTTTTACATGTTTTAATTTAATTTTATACATTTTTATTTCCCCTTATTTAATCTATTTAATTTCACATGGGGTATTAATATTCTAAAAATTAAAGAGTTATAAATATTTACCTGTGTGTTGCCAATTGTACATAATTGGATAATTTTTGACATTTTTCACCATTTAATATTAACTTTTTAATTTTTAATTTTTTTTGTGATTTTCAATGAATTTAATAATATATAATTTTTATAAAATATGAATACATTCAATTTTGAAAATTTTAATTTATTTTATTTAAATAAACTCTACAGAGAAGATAAATTTGATCCAAAATATTTAATAAACTCATAATATTTTATATTAAAATATTTATTTCTTGGTTAACATTAATTAGTTCATATGATACATATTTTATTATTTTTGAAACTATTTATTTAATATTTCTATCAATAAAATAATTTCAACATCATTATTTTTTCTTCATTGATGTTAATTAATTAATTTCAAAAAATTATTAATATATTTATATTATGTAGATAATTTTATTATATGTTTCCAAACTAGTTATTTTCTAAGTTTTATCAGGTTTTTCAATATATTAAAATTGTTATACTTATAATATATATGAGAGTGATATGTTATCACCTTGATTTGTTTTATTTATAATTACATCTCTTTCTTGGAAAAAATTTCAATAAAATGAATCCATTCTGACCCATATATGATATCGGTAGAATATAATTTATTCAATAATATTTTTTCATGTTTTATGGTAATTTTTTTATCTTTATCATTTTGTTAGATACTATAATTTACCCGATTTACCTTTAAATGTGGAGAATAACAATTATCATAGTTATTTATCATAATATCCAGAAAAATAAAAGTATACTATTAACATAATATGGACCAACTGATTCAAAAAATTGACTCTATTTTGAAAAAATAAAAACATTGTTTTTGTAGAAATTAATATAAATCTAAATCTTCTTCTCAAAACCCAAAAGAGGGATTTTGAGAAGTAAAAATTAATCCAAAGATTGTCATGTGTTTATGTCAGATTTAAATGTGAAATTACAATGAATGTGAAAATTTTTATTGAATTAGAAAAAAATAATACAATTAAACTTTAAATATAATTGAAAAATATAATCTAACAATATAAATAAATTAGGCGAAAAGGCACTTTTGATTTAAAATGTAGTATTTTTCACTACACATCAAAATATGAAATTCATCACAAAAATTCTGAAATTTTAACCAAGTTAACTTTTTATGGCCATATTCCATATAATATGTCTATTTGGATAGATATAATATATAAATGTGTTAATAATAGATATAAAATTTGTGTGCCAGTAAAAGGTGGCAAAACTGCATTTTTTTAATACGTCTTTTATCTGAAAAATTGAATATGTTCTTATATCATGTTTTATAAAATAAATAAGATGAATTATAATGTTATATAGAATTCAAAGCTCAGTTAATAATATTCATAACAAGTATTTTACATAAAATTATAAAAATTTATCGTTGTTTAGTGAAACTTTGTATTGCATACAACGCATGCTCTTGAGGAGTGTCACTCTTGCCTGTAATGAAATCCAAGATAGTGTTGTGTTTATTACAAGATTACATTGGTTTTTAATATATCATAATCAAAACATTGATATTTTATAAATTGAAAAAAATATGTACTATGTGTAGCGTGAAATAAATTCTATCAAATGAACACGAAATTGTGTGTAACAAAAGCCAATTATAGCGTTGTATATATTACAAGATAATATGGTTTTGTGTATAGTGAAATATATTTTAGATTCATATTATAATATAATCAATAAATTAAATTAAAATGAATCTATCTCATAAAACATTTTGGTGTTACATTAAACCCCCTTAAAATGAATTTCTCCCTCAAAATTCATTGGGTGTTAAAAAAGGTTTACTACATGAAAGCTTTTTTCATGGAAACACATATCGTAAAAATGTATACTAAATAATTATTTTAAAAAGGATTGATTTCCACATAATGGAAACCAAATGGCACTCATCACATGGTTTCCACATAAGATAACATTGGTGGGATAATATATTGATCTAACAAACATCAACCATAGTTTAACTCGTATTATCACTAAATGGATAACCTTACAATCCATCCAAAAACTGAATATATAAAACTATAGAAATTATTGAACTAAATCCACTTAACATTAATATCCCATGTCTTATAAGGTAGTTATTGGTTTTCACATAAAAAAATGTGTATACCTTAATCATGTATTCTCTTGAAACATTAAAATAATATGAATTTATGTTGAACCTTATTTGAAAAAAAAAATCTATCAACATAAAATATTTACAAACACCAGAAATACCAAATATTATATATATTGATCCCATGATATAAATTTGTAATTATATCAGTAATGAGGTCATTAATACTAACAAACAACTCATTATCTTCATATCCATAATTATTTACATGTCATGTGTTTTAAAAATACATCTCAATAAATTTTTGAGGTTACTGGTACCATTAAAAATATAATATTAAATACTTATTCAATAATATATCAAAATAATATCATGTAAAATTGGTGGTATATACACCTCATAAAAAGAGACTCATTTCTAGTATGCAATTTGCCTCAAATAATACAAATCGTGAAAAAATACATTACATTGGTAAATTTTGATCTGAACCCCTATAAAAGAGATCTAAATAATTGGATAAATAAAATTTGACAATATAAAATAAAATAATAATGAAATACAATCCGGGGTAGTTTTTACACAACAAAAAATGAAACATTTAAAAAATATGGCTTGTGTCTCATAGCAAATAATAATCAGAAAAAAATACTTTACCATAGGTATCAAATTATTTTGTAAATATTTAAAAACCATGTACAACAGTTAAAAATTTAATATGAATCAATTATAGAACCATTATCACATATACCACACAACATATTATTTATATATGTCATTTTATTACCTATTTATTGACCATTATATGTTAAATAATTGTTTCAAGCAATAACATTGTTATTTTTTGTTTTTATTATTTTTTATTTTTTTGGTCATATTAACATGATAATGGTTCAATAATATCTATAATGATAAAAAATATATGAATATCATGTATGGTCATAATTTACTTATTTTTTTAATCCTTAAATGTTAGTTATATATAATTAAATACAGCGTTCATGGTGACGGTATGAACTACGTACACATGAACACTAAATCCATTTAATGAATTAATTAAATGAATGAATGGTAAAAAGTTATATTTTTCAATTCATATATGTCACATATTATTTTTAAAACATTCGTTTTTACCTTCTTTTTATATCATATGTGAAGAATGAATTACATTGCTACACGAGGTGGGAGTCCCCTCTAATCATGAATGAAATTATTATTCCCCACATAGAATGGAATGTAAAAGGGTATGTGTGTTATAATTATTGAAATTGAATTATTGTACTATAAATATCATAAAAAATCACTTAATATATCATTTTATCCTTAATTTAATTTTAAATGGAATGAAACATCACATTAGTTTGTGAGGGAGTAGTTCCTTATAAACAGGGTGAATTATTCATTCCAATGGGATTGATGGTTAGAAGATTGATATGGTATTATATATAATAATTTATAATTAAATAAAAATTATCATATATTAAATATTACTTATATCATTATATAAATTTGTGAGCTGTGCTGGAGGGAAAAAATAATTTCAGTTCATGAGGTGCTAGTGAGTTGCACATAGGAATGATGATTTATTGTCCCATATGATGGATAAGGAGAATGATATTGTTTATTCACTATACATAATAACAAATAATTATATTTAATATACCGATATTATTATACAATAATTTTTTAGAAACAAATAATGGATTATTAATAAAAATAATAATATTCTCTCTTTGGGTCATTAGAACTTCATCAGAGTCCCTCTTTTGGTTGTCATCAGAGGGATTATATGTTTGTATTTATGACCAATATAATGATTCTATTATATTAGTAGGGAATTAAAGATATTAATTGGGTAGATAATTTTATAACTAATGGGTTTTGGATGTTTTAATAAGAGAGGAGATGAAGTGGACTTTTATAAATGTGGAAAGTAACAAACTTGTATGTTAAAAAAAAGACATTCTCATGGTTTTCACTTTCATAAAATCATAACAATGTGTCAAAATAAATAAATATATTGATTCAAGTAAATATATGTTGATAAATGTATTTTTGGACAAGATTCTAGGTTATTTTACCTATTAATTTTTTAGTTTTATCCACTGTTACCCCATTTTCAAATTAACAGCCATAATTTATTTTACTTATTTTACTATTAATAATTATAATAAAATATCATTGAGATTTTCAAAAAATATTAGTTATTCTGATTAAAAATATATGATTAATTTTTAAATAATATCTTAAATTAATTTCGAAAATGAAATCTAAATGTAGTCCATGTGATGTGACGAAAATATTGTTTTTCTCAGAGAAACATTTCAAAACATTAAAAGGTTATTAGAAATAAATAGTAAGAATGTGACTACATTGAACTAATAGGAATAATTTATAATTAGTTGAAATAATCTATCATTCAAAATAACATAATAATCTAACATTATAAATTCTCTTAATGTAAAGCTCTTTATACAGGAAAACTATTATTTTCCACAATTCATAACAAATTAATCATTTTTAGAAAAAATACCAACTATTAACTGAAATATAATATTGATATTATAAATTGAAAATTGGAATTTGTTTTGTAAAATAAATTATCATAAAGTCATAAAAATTAATATTATAACAAATTAACAAAAATTCGACAAATTATTTTTTATAAAAATATAGGTTTTTAGAAAGAAAATTGATTTTGCAATTTTTTATTCATTAGAGATGTCATTAGAAAAATATTAGTGAATTTATTGAATATATAACAATATTATTTTCTTGAAAATAATTGTCCAATTTTTTTATTTATTGAGGTAGAACACATTTTTATAAAATAAATTAATTTTTAGAAAAATATTTCTGTTATTTTAAAATAGTTTATTTTTCCATTTATATTTTATTAAAAACCAAAGAAATTATTTTATAAACTTGTGTAAAAATATATATATTTATCATTTAGATAAATATTTTTTAATAAACTCTATTATAATAGAATGGAATCAACTATCATTTTAAATAATAATATTTTAATATCATGTAGTGTGTCGTTAACACATGGGGTTACATATAACCCAATATATAAAATAAAATTTTTTTATGTGAAAACAATATTTCTAAAATTATTTGGTTTTAAAAATTAATGATTCTGAAAAACATCATAATAATAATGATACAATAGAAACCATATTTTTTTATTTATCTTCTATACCACCCAGAGTACTGTTTCATATTTTTAAAAAATTTCTCACCTTACATGTTGGTATTTTATTATACACTAATGTTTTTTATCACCTATTAACTTCTTATTTATGTATGATATATTTTTAGTCCCAAAGTAATCACTTATATTAAAAACTATTATGCTAAACCATTTAAACATAAAAATTTCCATTTTTTCAACAATGCATGTTTTAGAATCATATATGGTTTTCTTGAAATCCTTTACCAAATGAGAATACCCATTTTTAAAAGTTAACATCCAGGATGAAATTTATTTAAAAGTCATTGGTATAATGTCCTTAAAAATTAGATAATCATTTTAAAACATTTTTATGATTTTTGTAACAGTTTTCTATGATTAAGAATTTTTTTATCATATTTTAACCAATCCATATTCACCATAAACATTATATCACGTTTGATGTTTACACCCTTACTTTCATTATCCAACTTCGTCAAATTAACAATTTATTTTAGAAATAAAGATATTTATTGAAGAATTTTTTTTGATTGGTTTCTAATATATTTACCTTTTATAATTCGAGATATCCCAATTTTCTATTATGATTTTTTTCTTGACATTTTATTATTTCTCTCATTCATTAAAGCTTGAATAGAGTTTATTATTCATCAGAACTACACCATTAATCATTATTAAATAATTTTTCATTATCTATTATAATTAAAATATTTTTTTCATGTCATTACTTAATTTATATACATATTTTTCATTTTTTTCTTATTCGATACACCAAAAAAAATAGATAAATGTTTCTTATTTAGAGAAATTATTATTCATTCCTCTAGAATTGGACTTTTATTTTTTACCTAATTCTTATAATAACATCTTGAATTTTTATCATTAGTATCACATTATTTATCTTACATCCATTAATAAAAAATTTTAGTAAAACCCTAGATATCTCAACAACGAATAAAATTATATTCTAATTTCTATTTTTTACATACATAAGAATATTTTATAAATTTATAAATTAAAAAAATATTAAACATTTTTACAAATCTCATCATCAGAGTCAGGTGGAAAAATTAATTCCTCGTGTTTACAATTTTTCTTATACATTAAATTAAAATAATATTAGAATGAAATTTCATGATATGATCTATTTTCTTCTAAAATATTTCATTTCTCAATGAATAAGAATTGACAGTCCTATATTTATCATACTATCAAATAGTTACATGATCTATATCATTCAATGAAGATTCATTTTGATCAAACATATTAGGAATAACTGTTATGATATTTTTAGAAATAAATGGATCTTCTAATTTTTTTAAAATACATTTTATTCATTTTTCAATTTCATTTACCCTTTTAATGAAATAGATAATAGATTCATAATCACTCATTTTAATATCATCATACTTTACCATCAAGGTACGTATCTTTTCTTTTTTGACATTCACATTTAAAATATATATGTTTTTCAACTTTTTAATGATTAATAATTAATGTAAAATATAATTTAATATATTTTACACACCTTTAAAGAGTTATGAAAGCATTAACTATTAGGAATAAATTTCATTCTCTAAATTTTTTGTAGGACCATCAATAAGAGGGAATCTACATGTTGTGGGAAATCATTAGTAACTACTTCAGGAAAATCGTAGAAACACGGAAATAAAATAAGGTAACATTTAACATTAAAATGATGATAGTAATTTACAGTAAATGTAGGAATCCAATTATAATTATTATATTTTAAAACATCTAAAAAATCTATATATTCCTCAACTTTTTGATAGGTTTCACTGAAGGAATCATTCCCACATATTCTACGGGAAAAGACCCATTAGGATTTGTGTCATCATTGACTGGGGAGGGGGTAAATCAATGATTATCTAATTTTAATATATATTTCCTATGAAAGAACATTGATATTATATTAATTTTTTATAACTATATTGAAAATAATTACATAATAACATTCTATACGTACCAAATAATTTAAAATTGTCACTACACATTACGTTTAGATTGTCCTAAAAATGGTTCAGGTGAAATCCAATACTACATGATCAAAAAGAAAACAATCTTTTTTATGTGGTTATAACATGTAATGAATATCCTTAAACTATAAAATCACTAATATCCAAAGTATATGGAATAAGACCCCTGTATTGAAAATATATAACAATGATGTTGAATTTTTTAACAAACATCACAAATATTATTAGTTTCATTTCACTATGAAAATGTTACTTATTTAAAAAATTCTTAAAAAAACTTTCTGCTTATCATTTTTTAATAGTATAAGGTATGAAATTATGAATTTTAATTCTATATTAATATTTATAGATTCTTTAGCCATTTGATTTCACTTTTTAAAGTTTCTATAGTGAAAACTATATCAGGTTTATTCTAAAACATGATATCACTACTTCAATAACTATACATCCATCATCATCTATATCATCAGTTTCCATTAGACCTAGTATGAAACATTATATAGTGTATATTATATTAAATAATCATTCAACTTCTTACATCTACTTTTTTTTCAGCAATTATATTACATTATTAAATTATTCCAACTCTAACTTACAATTTCAAATATTTATCCTATATCCCTATCTAATAATATTTATATATCACATAATATTCTCTAATTGTGAACTATGAAGTATTTTTGGATACATTATAACCAGTTTTATTGTAGATCTTAAATGAGTAAATGTTGGAATCAAAAATTATTTTACCATATGATAAAAACAAAAATTCATAAAATCCCACTATTTTTACATTTCTTATCAACACTTATAAATTAATAATTTAATTCACATGAACATGATCATCCAATTTCTTCAATATACATCCATTAAAATTGAATAGAATCATGAATCTTATATATGTGATACATAAAACTTTGAATGATCATTGTAGTATCATCAAAATTGATATATTTATAAAAACTCATAATGATATTTTGAACTAGTAAAATATTATACAATTTATACATCTATTAAAAATATTATATTAATTCTATCCATTATATGAAACATTTATGATTTTTCTAAAATAAATTGTGATTGAACATCCCAAAAATTATTTTGGGGAGTCTTCATCACCTTGAGGACTTGAATAAAAACTATATTTCCACTATCTATATTCCCCAATCATTATTGTTGGGATTTAAAAGAAAAAAAATCTTCTAAAAATCTTAAATAATCATTATATTAATAACCATATAATTCTCTATCCATTGAAAATTCTATGAAAATATTACCTAATAAATTTAGTTGAACAATATAATAAAGGATATCGACTTATTTCAATCCATTTAGAATTTTTTTTCAAAAGGACTCTATCCTTTTAAACATTAACTAAAATGGAATTTGTCTAATGGATTTTGTTAGTATCTTCCTAAAAATTCTAAATTCCCTCTACCATCCAAATTTCAGAAGAAAGAAACCCAAAATTTACTCAACCAATTCCCTAACCAATATCATCTGTCCTAAAAACATCAATTAAAATCATAACAATTTCATAGTACAATTTTTTTACACAAAAATGATTTTGCCCCCCAATTTTTTTATGTATATATTATTTGTTTAGTTTTAAGTCATGATATAGAAAATATTTATAAATGAAATCAAAAGTCAAATTTGATTCTCACCAAAAACATTATCTATAAAACATGTTATAAAGAAGGTAATCATTCATCGCATTTTGAATGCCATGAAACACTCATCTTGATGAGTTTATCTGATAAACATTTTCTCAAAATAGTTGTTCTAATATATCTATAACTATTTTTAAATTATTGTTAAACTTTTACAATATGTTAAATTTTTATCACAAAATTATAAAATATTATCCAAAATAATTCCTAATGACAAATATCATCATTAAATCAACTTTAACCATATTGGTCCCAATAATCATGATATCATCAAATGCATTTAGTGGATGATAATTTTCTAAAGACTGACTTCTGATGTATTATGTGAATTATTTGTTTATTATAATTCCATTTATTGTAACTGATTCTCTATAAAAACTAATTTCTTTAAATAATGAAGTGTTTCATGTGTATCTGGATTGTTTCTTGTTGGGTTTATTTATCAGCATCCATTTTTACACTCTATATTTGGAGGAGAAAAGAGTTTATCTACTAGTATTTTAAAAATTAAAATATTCAAAAAAATTAAATATCATATGAAAATAATTAAAATCATGATATCATCGTTTTTAAAAAAATAAAAATATAATTGACTTAAAAGTAGTTCTTCAAAATCCCTTGAAGTCATGATTTTAATATGTCATAAAGAATTCGAAAACCTTGAAAAAATTATAATACATTATAAAATTATCATTATATGATAATATTATAATAACATTGAAAATACATATGATTTTAAAATTCTATATTACCATTGAGTATACTTATGATTTGGATATGTTTTTCAAAATTAAATTATATATTGATTTTTTGTAAAATATTATACATGATTTCAAATAAACCATGGGTCCTCATGGAACATTGATGGTAGTGAGGGTTGACCCACTTCTATAGAGATGAGTTCACCATCAAATTCCCTATCATGATTACAATGTTCAAGTTCTCAGTTTTATGAAAGGTGTTTGAGATCACCTTATATATGTGTGTGTGTTTTGTGTGTGTGTGTGTGTGTTTCACAATAATTTTTTTATTAAAAATAATATAATGAATTATTACATATTTAAATACATTTATATGGATATGTATAGATATGG
This sequence comes from Viscum album, assembly GCA_963277665.1. NCBI lineage: Eukaryota > Viridiplantae > Streptophyta > Magnoliopsida > Santalales > Viscaceae > Viscum > Viscum album. The sequence continues at coordinate 1,260,327,827 of OY728128.1, forward strand.
AATTTCATTGGAAAACATCTACATGCTTTAGAGAAACCAAATATCTAGATAATTAAAAATTTCATAAATGACTAAAATGTTAATGAAGGAATAGTTAACATTCATATATTTACCATAAACATCATAAACTCCTTAAATAACATTTATTGAGACAATATTTATAATTTTATTGTTTTTTTATTTATAATCCATTATTGAAAAACATAAAGGAGATACCCATTTCAGATGGAGTTTGGAAACATCTTTTTTATATAAAACATATTAGTATAAATGTATAAATATTCCACATAAAACTGTAGTGTTTCTAAATAAATATTTTATAGAAAAAATAGTACTTCTAAAAAAATACATCAACATTCATAAGCACATTTTCTATAAAATAATTTACTCTTTTTAAATGTTATTTTGGGACAATATTATATTATAGAAATAAATTATAATATCATATAGTATTAAAAAAAACCTTTAATCATAAAATAAAAATTAATTTAAATGTATTCAGTTGAGTAAGATCCTAACATGGATTAATTTTAAATTTTTATACCTGAACTATTACTCATTTTGAAATATTCATTAATAGATAATATAGTATATATATTAATGTAAATGTATATATACAAACATATCAATAGTATAAAACTCTTAAACTTCAAGAATAATTTCTTTATAACATAAAACATTAGGGGTTTTTAAATTAAACCCTATATGTTGTATAATTTCGGAAAATTAGAATATGAATACATGTAATTGTTTTAAAAATTAAATTCTGTTACCCATTTTAAATTCGAAAACTATATCACATGCGTTATAGAAATTTAATATCAGTTATTTTGGAAATATAATATATAATCCCCTTCCGAAAAATAAAATTTTACAAACACATTAACTCTTATAATATGATAAAAATTCACACACACACACACACATACACACAAATTTTATACTACATGTTAAAATGGGTATTTCTTTCTACCTAATAAGTGTTTGAACTAAAGGGATTAAAGAGGGAAGGATTATTTTGGGCTTATTAATCAATCATTGGAGGGATTTTTTCCTGTGTAAGAAAAAACACACACACTGACATATATATATATATAGGTTTAGGAATTCCCATTCCATGGAAGCTAGGATTTGGAAGGTGGAATTATTAGTTTAATGATTCTATTTCAAAAAACTAATATGTTAAATGATATTTTTTATGTATATGAATTTACATAGTTATAACCAAACAAAAATTTAGTTTTTATTTAAAATATAAAATTAGGTTTTAAATTTTTTATAAGAACTAATATATGTATTCATTTATTTATACATTATTCAATGATTTTTTTTGACAAAAGTACAATCTCTAGAGAGTCAAAGTTTACATTTGTTGATGACTTATGAAAATAATTTGATGTGTTCTTTGTTATCAAGTTGGGTCATCACAATTATAACATTGTGTGTAGGATGATTACACTTTTTTCTTGAACTAGAATATAGGGAAGAATAATACTCGATTCTGGGATCATGGGTGATGGAAAAATTGTTTTGGATCACGGGAGATGCTGATGAAAATTTTATGAGATAGAGGAAGGGTGAATAAGATAAATTTAAAGGTATATAAAACAGTTGAAATGATTTGAATCAATGACCATTATTAATGAATTGTTTTTTAAATAGAAAATTATACGCATACTAATCAATCACACAAAAATGAAAACATTGTTATCCTCTCTCATATAATCTAAAAGTGAGTGTTGCATGCTAGAATTGATTACTAGGGTGCTCTAATAAGAAAAATAAACATCTTCATGCGACGACCCACTGAAAATATGAATTATATTGGCTCTTTATAGACAAGACCGTTGGGAATCATACCAAAATATCCTCAAACAAGATCTGTTATCCCAGCTATAGATTACATCCATTGGCTTGGTCTGTAATACTGGGTCCACCTATGTAGTGGTTGTCCAGACACCAGTCATCCTATTGTTCAGTAAAATTTTTATTTTTAAAAAATAAAATAAATAGTGATAATTACACGAATATAAGGTAAATTCATTATATTTTAATTATAATTATTATTATTACTTTTCATTTACTTCCAATAATCAAGTAAATTCATTGATAATAAATTCGAATTTTACATAAAATAGATTAATGTTTTATAAGAAAATGTTACACTCATAAAAATTGGAATAACCTAACTTTATAATTCAACTGAGTCTTATAAAATTTTAAATATTTACAATTTTCAAAAATTAATTAAAATAAAATTACTTATACGAACTATTAATACATGATCAAATAATAAGAGAACTAATTAAGGATAAAATTTTTTTAAATTAAAACTAACATGTAAATAAAAACTATTGTTTTCAATAACATAATTTTTAAACATAAAAAAATCAATATTAAAATAATAACCAAAATGTGTTTTTTATTATTTAATTATATGTCATGGTAAAAATGGGAGATAATTTTAAAATGTAGTGTAATTTTGTTTGAAAATTAATAATGTATTAAAAATATAGAATATTAAATTATAGGGATTTAAGAAAAAGAAATTTTAAGAAAATATTCATATATTTATGATTTTTATAATAAAATATATTTAGTTAAATAATATAAATATATTAATACACCTACATATTCTTAAATAAAACAAATGTAATATTTTATCCTAATTTATAAAAAATGTCTAAAAAATATTTATGTTAATACTAAATTATAATTTGGATTGATTGAATCTTAAAAAAATTATTTAATAATAATGTATTAAATTAAATTAATTCAGGGGATTTTACATTCTAACCCCTCCCCCTAAACAATATTTCACTCTAAATATTAATTTTTCATACACAATGAAAATTTTTAAAATATTGATTTATAATTTTGATAACAATAATCACTATATTTTTAAATTCTGAAGTGTAAAATAATTTCTCTGGGGTTAGAAAGTATATTTCAATCACTTGAAATTTTTCTCAATTGGAATGGTTATAATAAAAGATGTACTAAAGGAATGTACATAAAATATATAAGGCATTGCGACGCATGATTTTCAATTCGATCGATATATATATATATATATATATATATAATGTAATTGAAAAATATATAGTCCTCAACACATCAAAGATCATTTCAGGTTTATGCTTTGGTAGAAATGTACTAACCATTTAAGATAATAAATGTTTTACAAAAAAACATTTGTTTAACATTTTACATGCTAGATTCATCTCGGTTGTAATATCACTAAAAACCTACAAATGAATCTAAAATAACTCTTAAATAAAGATTTTAGCATAATTTCCAATTAAGTGACTTCTAAAAGATAGTAAAAAACCTATTCGATAAAACCTTTTTATGAACTCCTTCAAAATAAAAATTTATTTATTTCAAAATAAATATTGGATTAATTATCTTTTCAAAAATTATAGTGTATATTGAAATAAAAAAATATATTTAATAAACCATGATTGATCTTGAAGGAAATTACACTTCTTTTGATGAATACATTCTACATTAAAAAAAAATCTCAATGATTGTATTAGTTTAGTTTCTTCTAAATCTCAGAACACAGTCTTCTAACATGCAGAAATATCTTCAACATTAACTATTATGATCTTCACAAATAGTTTTACTATTGAAAATTTTGTCTTATATATTATGGAAAATAAATCATAAATAGCGTGAGATCAAATTATTAGTATGTTTAAACATGAAGAAAATAAAAAACATAAAAAAACAATGTGAAAACCTGAACATAAATTTTGAATATCAAAATCATGAGAAATGAAATAAATCACGGTATTACGTAAGGAACAGATAGTAAAAGAATTTTAACCATGATAAAATATAAATAGCATAAAACATGGTATTGTGGGAAAAAATTATACCCATAATATTATTTCTATAGTAGAAAATGAATTACTTCCAAGACCATCAATATGGAAAATGTTCTATACTGATCTGGGATTACATGTCATTCCATCCATGTATTATTGATCCGTGTTGTACATATCCTTCCAACCATTTATTATTGAACCCTATTTACAATTCATTCCAAATTAAGATTTTCTCATGAGATATAAATCATTAACAAATTAATTGGAGGGAGATATATGGACCACTTATCTCATAATGAGATTTCTCTTACATGTTCCACAAAAAACAGAAATAATTCATCATATCATAACCAATGAAATAATTTGGGTTTCTGAAACATAATTATAACATTACATAATCCATATAAAATATCATTCCATAATTAACATAATAAAATAATTGTGATAATAAGGATATAATAATAACCCTATTTAAAGAGTGTCATCTTAGATGGAAAATAATTTTTTAAAACACTTGAACTTAATTCCAGAGGAAAATATTATTTCTTTTTCAAAAAAGTTTTCTTTTCTCAAAATGCCTCACATTTTTAAACGAAAATAATTTATTTTAAAATAAAAATGAAACTATATAGATAGGGATTAATATAAATAAGGAACTATGAATATTTAAATATCAATTCATTCCTTCTATGTTAAAGAAATATATTTTTCTAGTACTCTTGCTGGAAAATTCAAAAAGTACCTCATATAGAAAATGAATGAATGATTCATTAAATATCGTTTAATAAAAATTAAATTATTGGTATAATTTATAATACACATTATTAAAATAAATTTACTTATATAATATATTTTTATAACATGGATGTGTAGGATTAATATACCCCAATAAATACTTTCGTATAAAAAATCTCTGAAAATAATGTGATTGTGAAATTATCTCATACCTTAGGTACGAATTCTTTCATAGGTGTTTGAAGCTATTATAGTGTATTTAAACATAATATTTACTTGTAAAAAAACCCTAATAATATTTTTAACATCATCTATGATTAACTTATGACATTATATTAAATATTTAGTTTTCAATTCCATGATAAAGTAATGTTTTGGGTAATAATCCTTTTATTTATCATACATGTTCTGACTTTTTATTCTTGATAATATAACATAGATTTTGATTTACATACGACTATATTATAATAAATTAATTATATATTATATATATTTAGTATATAAATATATATAATTGATAGATAAATGAAATTGAATACACTATTCATGGAGACAGATGGTCATATGTACGCATTAATGTTGTTTCTGGTTTTTTATTAAATTGAATGGAAACATGTTTATAAAATTTATATTTATAAATAAATCTAGTAGAATTATTTTTTCATTTAATTTTTATTATTTATTATATATACCATATAACAATTTTTAAATAGTTTATGTGGAAAATGAATCTTATCGCGCCGTGGAGACAGTAAGTCGTACTTATGCACGAGCGACGATATCATTCCATTGATGATTAAATATTATGTAATTGGATGTTTTATGAATTTTAAATAATAATTATTAGGTTATATTCATTATTTATATCCATTATAGTCATCAATATACACATCTATATTATGTATTGTTGAATAAAAAATATAACATGGCGTGGAGATGGTAAATCATATGTATGCATGAATGGTGATTTTGTTATTCATAGGATGGATAAAATGGGGTATATGGTTTTCCCAGAATTATAATATAATATAAGAGTTTATATAATACTAGAGTTATTACATTATATTGGAAAAAAATAATAAGATGAATTAGAAGAACATATTTTTTAAAGAGCTAAAAAAACAATTACATCTATTTCAGGTATCTCTTTTAGCTTTTCCCAAAATGAGTCTTTAAAATTGGTTTATGCCTAAAGGGTGGACTCCAAGATTAATTTAAATAATTTAGAGTTGTTTTGGTTCGGAATTGGCCAATATGGAGTTATATGGATGTGTTATTAAATAGAGGTATAGGTTCCCATTTAAAAGAGGGGTAGGGGAACCTTTTTAATGTCTTGAAATATTAACTGATCATAAATTCATTTTTAGTTTATAATGATCCAAAAATAATTTATTTCAAATATAACAGGTGTATGAGTTAAAATCTTAATAACAAAATTTCCACATGTTTTAATTTTATTTTAAACCTTATCATTTTGAATTATCTTTATTTAATCTATTTAATTCCATTTGTGGTAATAATATTCTAAATATTAAATAGTTATAATTATTTACCTATGTGTTGTCAATTTTCCATAATTAAGTAATTTAGTACATTGTACAACATGTACTTGTACATTTTTTACCTTTAAATATATATTTGTTATTTTTAAATAATTTAATAATATGTTATTTGTATAAAATATCAATACTGTTAAATTTGATATAATTTATTTATTTGAATTTAAATAAAATCCCCACAGAAGATAAATTCAAACCAAAATTTTTAATACACACCTAAAATTTCTATTTACCTATAAAATTCGATTATCACATTAATATGTTTATATTATACATAGTGTAATATTTTTAAAACAATTTATATGATAAATCTATTAATAAAATAATTTCAACCTCACTATAGTGTCATAATTAATATTAATTATTTAATTCAAAAAATTAAAAATAAAATCATATTCTGTATATAATTCCATTATATTTGTGTAAACTATTTATTTTCTATGTTTTAACGTGTTTATAATTATATTATAATTATTATACTTATAAGAAATATGAGAGTGATATGTTGTCACCTTATATTGTTTTAATTATAATTTCATCACTTTCAATGAAAAAAATTATATTAAATGAATCAATTGAAAACCATATGTGATATTGGAAGAATTCAATTTATCCAATATGAGTTTTTTAGGTTTTAGGTAAATTATATTATATTTATCATAGTGTTAGATCCCCCAATTTAATTTATTTACCATTAAACTCGGTAAATAAAAATTGTCACAGTTACTATTCATAGTATCTAAAAATATAAAAGTAACATATTAACATAATTTGAACCAACTTATTCTTAATATGGAATCCCTTTTTCAAAAATGAAAACACATAGTTGGTAGAAAATAATAAAAACTAATTCTTGTGGTCAAAACCAAAAAACGGGATTTTAAGAAGCAAAATATTTATCAAAATATTGTCATGTGTTTATGTCAAATTTAAATGTGAAATTACATAAAATGAGCAAATTATATTAAATTTGAAAAAAATAATCCAATTATACATTAAATATATTTAAAAAATATAATCTAACTATATAAATAAATTAAACGAAAATCTTTTTGAATTAAAATGCAGTATTTTTCATTATTAATCAAAATAAGAATTTCATCTGAAAATACCAAAATTTTAAACAGGTTAAATTTTAATGTACATCTTCCAAACAATTTGTTTATTTTTTAAAATATAATATATAATAGTGTTAAAACTATACTTAAAATTGGTTCTCCATAAAAAGGAGGAAAAACTATAGTTTTTTTAAAATAATTCTTTTATCTGAAAAAATGAATATATTCTTATATCATGTTCTAAATAATAAATAATAAATGTTATATAAAATTGAAAATTATGTTAATAATATTCATAAAATGTAGTTTATCTAATATTTTTTAATTTTTTCAATGTTTAGTGATTCTTTGTACTGCGTACAATGCAAGGTCTCCAAGAATGCCACTCTTGCATGTAATGAATGACATGTTAGTGTTGCATTTAGTGCAAGATTAAATTGGTGTTTCATATATAAAAATAAATACATTTTTATTTTATTCATTGATCAAAATATACAATTAGTGTTTCATGAAATGAATTCTATCAAATGAACTTGAAATTTTGTGTAACATAAGAAAAGTAAAGTGTTTAGTATACAACAAACTAATGTGGTATTGTGTATAGTCTTGGTTAATATTATTGTATTATACAAAACTATCAGTCAAATAAATTAAAATTAATATATCTCATAAAATATTTGGGTGTTACATTATACACCCCATTAAATGCATTTCAACCTCAAAATTCATTTGGTGTTATAAAAGGATTACAACTTGAATGTTTTTTTTCATGGAAACCAACATCGTAAATAGGTATACAAAAAAATAATTTTATGAATGAATATAATAAAAATAATTATTACCCAATGGTAATAATCACTTGGTTTCCACATAATATAACATTTGTGGGTTGTGAAAACGTGGATATTTATGAAAAAAATCTAAACATCATGTTCGGAAGGATAGTGATAACGAAAAATATTTGGATAATGTTGAAAACTAGAAATCCATATATCTTAGATGATTTAAGGGAACATATAATTAAGCATATAAGAAGTCACTAAGATATCATTATTATATTTTAATGACCATTATCTAAAGATGAAGAATTTTTCTTGGGAATAAATACTTACTTGATTTAGGTACTATCACGTCATTGTTCCTGCTGTGAACAATTTCCACATCCCCTCTTGTTTAGTGATATAAAGTATATTTTTCTATTCATGAAGTGTTAATAGATCATGCGATCCAAAAATAAAATGATAGGTTATTTCATATGTCTTAATAAAATGAATATCATATGTTATCAAATATTCAAGATTCTACCTATAGGGAGATAATATATAGATCTAAAGAACATTAACTAGAGTATAAATCATACAATCCATAAATGGATAACCTTACAACCTTTCCAAATAATGAAAATATTAAACTATAGAATGAGTTTAACTAAATCGACTAAAAATTTATCTCACGTATCTAATAAGTTAGTTATTATTTGTCACATTCCAAAAATGGGAATACATTAATCATGTATTCTCTTGAAACATTTTTGTAATATGAATTACTATAGAACCTTAGTGATAACATGCATTCTATCAAAATTAACTCTTTCCACACACCTAAAATAAAAAAAATTCTATATACTCATCCAATGATATCAATTTTCACTAATATTAGTGATGAGGTAATTAATATTATCAAACAACTCATTATATCAATAACACATCATTATTTACAAATCATGTGTTTACAAAAACCTCTGAATAACTTTATAGGGTTTCCGGTACCATTCAACTTATAATTTAAATACGTATTAAAAAACAATAGTTTAAAAATCTTTATATGTTTCATTATTCAATAATACCATAAAATCACTTATACACTATTATTATAGAAAAATATGAAATCTTTTCACTATCTTTTTGAACCATTCACTAACCTTCATCATTTTATTCCTTAACAAAACATTCAACTCAAATATCATTTGAATTTTCTTCATCATCAGAAACATAAATACTACCCATACTACCATGACGATTCTCTTCATTAGAAATTACCTTAGGGAATTGATTTAAATAATTCCCATATATTCTATATTTAAAACATTTAATTGTTGTTGATGTCTAAGAAATACCATTATACTGGTGATTTTTGTTAACCAGACCTTTTATATTTCAATTACTTGCTTTCTTCCCTTCTTTTCAACACCCAAATATTATTCTGGTTCCTTAGAAATATTATTCTTAATTACTCTTCCCACATAATTTAAATGCGGAAAATTTCACATTTTCCCTCTATAATAACAAATCGACTCTATAGTTTTCTTATTTTCTGGGTTGGGAATCTCTCCATAGTTGAGATTCTTGATCATATTTTGATATTTATGATTTGGAATAATAATTATGTTTCACCTTCCAACCCCCAATTTATTTTTTTTCTGATGAAGAATAACATATCGTTATCCATCAAATTTTTAATTAACATGAATTTTCTGGTCTTGAGCCATTTTCTAAAAAGAAAAAATAATAATTAGAGAGGGAAAAATCATACTATGAAAATAATATAGTCAAGGTGTAGTACTTTCAATATATAACATCAATAGTTTAATAAATTTTCATTCACGATCATTTCCATTATTTCAGTATTGTAACCTATAGTTAGACATAACCTAAGGGACATCCCTAGACATAAAAAAGAAATATTTTAAGTGATCCTAGTAATGTTTTCACATCATAGTGTCCAAAGCTAAAATAATCCTTTTCTATGATACCAACTATAAATACCCAAGCATGTCGTACATGGAAATTTAAATTATCTTATGGAATACTAAATATATTAAATAAAAATATTCTCATAGATGGTATAAGTGTATTGTCTTTGGATGTGTGGAACATAGACTTAAAACATGGTGAAATACCATCAACATTTCCCATAAAGATCTTACCCTTTTGTTTTCTTAACTGAACCATTTCATTATATGTTGGGGAAAAGAAAACAAAAAAATAGTCTGATGAAATGATTTATAAGGGTAAAAATTATGAACATAAAAAAAACATATGAATGTAAAAACATGAAAAAATTTTGAATATCCAAATCAGGAGTCATGAAATATATATGGGAATCACAAAGGGCAAATATCATAATTGAACATAAACCCTATTAAAATTGCTTTAACAAAAAACATGGGATTATGGAAAATAAATAAGAACATATTATTATTTCCATAGTATCCATGGAATTACTACCAATATCTTTATAGTAGAAAATATTTTTTACTGAACTGGGATTAGTTTTCATTCCAACCATGTATTACAAAACCGAGTTTACATGTCATTTCATCCATGTATTACTGAACTGTATTTACTGTCCATTAATGTAAATTGTGTCTCATGATATATATTTCTCTACCCAATTCATTGGATTGAGACATTGGTACCACCCATATCATAATGAAATCATTCTTAAAAGTGCCCCCAAAACATAATGCAATCGTCAAAGAATTACCCATGAAAGAAAATGGGTTTCTATAAAATCATTCAATCCTATCAAAATCCATATATAATATCATTTTATAATAAACACTATTAAATCATAGTAATTGTAATAATATAATCATAACCCTATTTAAATAGTTAAATTTTTTATGGAAAAAAATATTGATTAAACACTTGAACATAATTCTTGATGAAAATATCCATTCTTCTTAAATATTGTTTTCAATAATAAAAATTCCATGAAATTTTAGAAGAAAAAAATTTAGTTGGAAATAAACTTGACACCATGTAGTGGACGATTTATGTTATTAAGTCATTATAATTATGTAAAAATCCATTTATTTCATATAAGTTAAAAATTACTTTCTTTTCGTACACTTGCTGGAAAAGTCAAAAAGTACTTGTATAGAAAATAAAAGAAACATTTCGTCTATATCATATGATAAAAATTAACGAATTGGAAATATTAACTTTAGAAAATTGTAGAAGAATACAAATAATATTATATATTTTTTAAACAGGGAAACAGATGATAAATATTCCCTAGTAAATATATACGAATAAAAATCTCGAAAAACATTATGATTGTGAAATTATCCCTTACCATAGTTCTAATTTTATTCATATGTGTCTCAAATTCATGTATATTAAGATTAAAATTATCATTAACTTGTAATATAACATAAATAATATTTATGACATCATATATGATTCACTTATGACATTATATTACCTCTTTAGTTATCAATTCCATAATAAAGCAACGTTCTAGGTAATAATTATTTCTATTTTTCCTACGTTTTTTGACTTTTTATTCTTTGTATTATAACATTAATCATTATTTAATTAAATATATAATTCCAAAAATGATTTATATATTATATATATTTAGTATATAAATATATATAATATAAATGTAAATAAAGTGGAATAAACTGTTCATGGAGACGGTAAGTCGTACGTATGCATGAACGTTTTTTCTGTTTCATTATTGAAGTGAATGAAAGAATGAAAATTAAAAATATATATATACATAATCATAGTAGCATTATTATGTCATATATTTAATTCTTATTTATTATATATACCTTATAATCATTCTTGAATAGTTAACGTGGAAAATGAATCTCATCGTGTCGTGGAGATGGTATGTCGTACGTACGTTTGAGTGATGATATCATTCCCATGGTGGATAGATATAATTTAATTTGATGGTATATGAACTGTAAATAATAAATATGATGATACATTCATTATTTACATCCGTTATACTCATCAATATACGCATTGAAATTAATTATTGTTGAAAAACAATTACACAACGGTATGGAGATGGTAAGCTGTTTATACGCATGGAAGGTGATGTTATTATTCATACGATAGATTTAATGAGGTATAAGGTTTTACAATAATTATAATAAAATATCATCATGTATATGATGATACAATTTTTACTTAATTATGAAATCAAATTAAGGATAGGAAATACAAGAATAAAATAATTTGGAAAGGTATGATAAAATAATTACCTATTTTTTTGGGTATCTCAATTTGGAATGCCCAAAAACGAATCCATATGATGGATTCAATACCAAGGGGTGGACCATATGATGAAGTAAGTGAATTTTCATATAGATTCATTAAGGGTTTTTCCATGTTAGAGGGATTTTGAGATGTGATTAAAATAAGTGATCTTCCCTTTTATAAGAGATGGGAGAGGAACCTTTGGAAATTCATTAAAGACTAATTTATTATAAAATAATTTTTAGTTTATAATTCTCATAAACCATTTTATATCTAACACAAGATGTTTATGGGTCAAACTTCTATCAACCAATTAAATTTAGGAATGTTTTGATTTTATTTAAAAACATATCATTAGGATTTATCCTTATTTTATCTATTTAAATTTTTGTGTTAATAATATTATAAATATAAAACGGTTATAAATATTTACCTATGTGTTGTAAATTTTCCATATTTGTAAGCTTTGTGACAGTTTTTAGCATATAATTTTCACATTTTAATTTGTAGATATATTTGTCATTTTTAACAAATTTAATAAAATATTATATTTATTAAATATCAATAGTGTCAATTTTGACAATATTTATTTATTTGACCTTATCTAAAATCAAAAGAGATGATAAATTCAAACCAAAAATATTTAATATACTCCTAACATGTCATAGTCACCAATATAATTAGTGAATCATTCTAATTAGTTCATATGTTATTTATTATAATATTTTTAATTCAATCAATTATGTAAATATATCAATAAAATAATTTCAACATCACTGTTCTGTCAATATTAGTGTTAATTATTTAATCACTAAAAATCATAATAATTTTACATTAGTTATATAATTTAATTATTTTTCTAGACACTATTTATTTTCTATGTTTTATCTTGTTTATAAATATATTAAAATTTGTATACTTATATGATATAAGAGGTTGACATGTTGTCATATTATTTTTTTAATTATAGTAACTTCAATTTAATTCAAAATAGTACATTAAATAAATCAATAATAAAACATATGTTATATTGCTTGACTTTAGTTCATCCAATTAGATTTTTAAAGGGTTTTGGTAATTTTATTATCTTAATCATATTTTTGGTACCCCTAATTTGCACGATATACATTTAACTATGGTAAATAAAAATTAAATATAAGTTTTAATGTTATATAAAATTAAAAATGTGGCAAATACTATTCATAACATCTAGTTTTTATAAAAATTTAACAATATATTATTCTTTAGTGATACTCGGTGTTGCGTAGAATGTAAGATATTGATTATGGTCTCTCTTGCGTGTAATGCAGTAAAAGTTAGTTTTGAATTCAGTGAATGCATAACATGGTATTGTGTATAACATAATCCAAATATATTTATTCTGTTCATTAAAAAAACTATACTCAATGTTGTGTAAAATGAATTATATAAAACGAACTTGATGGTGCAGTGTTGCTTATATTACGAGCTTTATGTTACTGTGTATATCATAAGATAATATTTCTATAACTTACAACACAATACATCAATGAAATTCAAATGAATCTATCTCATAAAATCTATAGGTGTTACTATAAATTTTTAAAACATGTTTTAAAATTATATGAGAGTACTTATTATTTTGAAAACATCATTATTAAAACACCTTTTTAAAACATAATATCATTAAAAATAAATTAAAAATCATTTGAAAATGACATTGAAATATATTAATCATTGAAATAATTATTATACAGTTTAAAATACTTATTCTTTTTAAATATTATGATAACATTAAAAATTATTACTCTTTTTAAATTCTATAAATATTTTGAAAATATTACTTCTTTGGAAATGATTTTCTGAATTGAATAAGCAACTAATTTTTCAGAAAATCATATTTAAGGATTAGGAAAAAAACGTTGGGATAACATGAAACCTTGAAGGCTATATAAGACTACCCACATCAAGAGGGATAGTGTTACTCCCCCATTACATATCATATTATGATGTATATGTGCCAAATGTTATATTTTTTTTGATCTGTCCATATATATATATATATATTTTTCACAGATGTTTTCCATTTAAAAATATAAAAAATCATTATTATCTATTTAACTATATATATATATATATATTCTCATATGAAAATAACTATTATATTTGAAGAAAACAAATATCATGAAAATTATAATTTTTATAAATGCATGGAATGTTAATGAACAAATAATTAACATATATATAATATAAATATTATATATAAACTCATAAAATGAATTTCATTGAAAATTTATAAAAAATCATACACATTTTAATATATAATTCTTCCATGAATAAAAAATTAGATATACATTTTATAATATTTTTAGATAAATTATTTTTATCTGTAAAATAATATTATAGTGGTATATGTTTTCTACATAAAATAAGATTATTTCTAAATTATAATTTAATAATTAAATTATTAATTTTTGAATGGAATATAAAAAATTATTATAATATTTTGTATAAGAATCATTACTGAAATTACTTATAATTTTTAGAAAATTTTTATATTAGAAAAATAAATTGTAATAAATTTTATTTTTAATAAAAAAAATTATAATCACATGAACATAATTTTAAAATCATCCACTTGAGTAAGTTCATAACATTATTTTACATTGAATTTTAATCGATGAAGACAAATCATTTGATGATATTAAATGACAGTTAATTGTTTGTATATATCCCTATACAGAAATACACCAACACAAATCATAATATTAAAAACTCTTAAAATGTTTAGAATAGACACTTTGCTATATAGAATACAAGGTCATTATAAATGAAATCCAACATGACATATATTTCTTTTAAAATGAGATCATACATACATATGATAGTTTTAAAAATGACACCCCCTTAACCATTTGAAAATTTGACTCTATATCACATGTATAATATTAATTTAAAAAATTGATTTATGAAAACTAGTAATTTTCCCCATTCAATTTTTCAAAAAAAAAAGATAATTCATATCAAAATTTTAAAATAAAACACACTCATAGAGATATATATATATACCTCCTTACATTATTGTAAATAAAAATGGACTGTTCCTACTACCATTTTTTTTTGAACCTGGGTGAAGGAAAGAGAGAAGGATTGCTCAGGGATTCTTCTACAATTTTGTACGGGATATTTCTCTATGTATAAATATATTTATATATGTATATTGGTTTTGGTATTATATTTCCTATGAAGATGAGATTTTTTTGGTGACAAGGTAGGCATGTGATTTTGTAATCCACAACAACGGTGATAAATGGTCTTGTCTACATTTATAACCATTGGTATGGGTATAAATAAATGAAAATCAAGGTTTTAATTTGAAATCGGAAACCGAGTTTAATTTGTTTATAGTAACATACATGAAAATTGAATTACAGAAAATATTTTCAATTATTAATTTTGATGTTTGTATCATCACTGGTGAATCAATGTTTGTGTGAGTAATGGACATAAGAAAATATTTCCAGACAAGCTTTTTCATAATTGGAAATCATCATTATTAGCACACAGTTTATATCTAAATAGAAATGTTGTGTGATTTCAAAAGACCGTGAAGATAATGATAAATCAATTTTACAAGCAAGAAAATGGAGAATTCATCTAGAATTGTGTAATAAACCAATGAATAGTTCAAGGGAGGGAGGATGGAGGAAGAAGATGACTTTGGAGAAAGATTGAACTGTTAATTAGATTTAATCCAATGGTCATGATATAATTGATGTTATTAAATTGTGAAAAAAAAATATTTCTTGAGAACCCACAACAAAATAATTTTTTTTCTATAATTCCATATTAGATAAAATTGTTTTTAGCAACCCACATGTGATGACTGGGGTGCACTCTCAGAATCCCACTGACAAATGTGGGCCATGACCAACATAAAATATGCATGGTGTTGGGGCCTAATATATAGGCCATGTGTTATTATTCCCAGCTTATGTTCTAACTTGATAAACTACTCCTCCAGAAATGTCCTTCTATTGGATTTGATGATAGTAATAGTCCCACGAAAATAGTTGAGACCATACGCTTGACTACCTTAGGTTGATTTAATATTTTATTAAATAAAATGAAAACAAATAATAATAATTACTCAAATATTTAGTAAATTTATTATTGTTTTACGTATTATTATAATTATTATCTTTTAAAATCAAATACTATAACTGAATAATTTATACAAATTATTAAATTATCTTATACATTAATTTATGTTTCCTAAAGAAATATTAAATTCATAAGAATTACATAACACTAATATTAGTGTTTCATTATGTCTTAAAATATTTTAAAACAAGCATATCATCCATGAAAAAATTCATCATACAATATATTTAAATAACTATTATTAATAGGGTTATAAAAGTATAATTTATTAAACATAGTAATTATTATAAATGGATACTATTGTTTAATTAAAAAGTTATTATTTTATGAAAGTAATTATTACATATCAGAAAATAATAACAAACATTTCAATAAAAACAATTGTGAATTATAAATTATATAAAGTGTATATGATTTTCAAAAATAAAATTTATTTATATATAATATAGTTTTTATTAAAATGATAATATGTATTCCAAACATACAATAGAATAAAATGGAGTTATGAAAATATTATTTTTATGTTAAGAATAATATATTTTATATTGTTTAAAAAAATCTTTTATTTTTTTAATATAAATAAATTAATATAAATATATTTTTGTAATAAAATAATGGTTATGTTTTATATTAAATTATAATGAATAATTTTTTTTAAAAAAATATTCTTATACAATGTTTTACATTATTTTGTTTTAATTATAATAAAATATTATCTCATAATCATTTATTAAAATGATTAAATTCTTGAGATGTAACATATCATTACATAAAAGGTAGGTTCTTGAGGCAGGTGTTAAAGTTCCCAATTAAAATTTTTTATGTTTAGATGTTATGTTTGTAAACAACTAATGGTGGAGTGTTATGTTCTTAGGGTTTTGTTCTATCCGTTATATGTTCTTCAGTGAAATTTAGGGGAAATTTTGAGAAAATTAATTATCAGTTTACATAATGATTATGGAAGATATGCTTTTATATGGTTTATGTTTTGATTAAATCGGCTTACATATTACTCAACAAGGAATCAAGCTCATTTAATGTTTTGTTGAGGTAGTATCCGTGGGAGGTGGTGAGGATCCATGAAGTGCTGAGTGTTATTATATCTTATTTGGGAACTTGTTTCAACATTATGGTGTAAAGAGTTTAACATCATTCTTCTTCCCCCCATTGTTCCTTGTCATTTATTTTAAACTCAAATGAATATTTAGATAAAGTTGACCATCCTGATTATTGAATATATCTTTCATAATATATTCTGGGATTTTGGAGGTTCATAGGTGGAGATTCTAACCATATATGTGTTTTCCTATTATATTAGTTTATATTATAAATTTTTTATGTTACCACCTAAAGAATTGTATGAATGTAATTTTATCAAGGTTCTTCTAGAATATGATCGGTGAGTTGTCATTTATCTGGTAAACACAAGTTATAATAGTTTTAGATATGGTCCAAGTAATACAGGAGAGGATGAATATTGTGAATGATGGTTAGATTTCCTATAAAAATATTTGGATGATACCTATATAATTCTATGATGGAGATCATGTGTTCAATAAGGATACTCATTATTGAGGCTATCATTGATTTTTTCATGGAAGTAATTTTCCTCCCAATTTATTTGGGCCTTCAGAGAGGATGGATCATATTCGATCCACAATGTATCTAATAGGAATTCACCCACATATAATCAAAACACATGATGCCTTTCATGTTTCATATCATTATTTATATCATTATAATGATTCTCAAATCATCTTTGGGGTGAGATCATTGTTGACGACGATTCGGTCATTGAGGAACTACACATAAACATCCATAACCATTAGGAATAGGTGTTGATGATGTTACTATATCGTATCATATATATTTTTTCTGTTATTTTTATACAATAATTTATATAAATAATTGGTTAAAATTTCTATAAATAGGTCAATATATATTTTTTTTATAATAGGATAGATATTACAAACATTTTGAAACAATTTTTTTCCATTACATAATGTGTCATAGAATGACATCGGGAATATAAATTGAATTAGAGATGGATGATATGAAGAATCTAAACCACATAATATTGATAATTAAATATGATTTTATCTAGGAAAAGAGGTCGTATAGAGCACTTTTGGAGATCAAAACTGATGATCCAAGATGAAATGATGCTTCTGACACTATAATATTAAAATAAAAATCATAAATAAATAACAAGATATGAATCATTAAAAGTCATGAAACACATAATGATATGAATAGAGTGTGATAAAATACTAAAACATTCCATGCATAAACAAACTTTCACATTGTGAAAGTGTACAAAAATAACCATATAGAATATTTTTATGATAAATTCAATGGTAAAATCAAGTATTTATTCCCAAGGATGACCATTTAATGTATAAAGATACCCAAGACTCATAATGGGTGTAAATAAACGTATTATTAAATGAAAAATGATCCCCTAAATCATTATAAATATGATGATAACAATCCCATCCAAATCATCAATTTTGGAGGTGGTGTAGAAGGGATTTAGGATGACCACTATTGAGAGGAGGACAATATGATCATGATTTACCTACCACTTAATTGTTATAATGAGGGGGTAGACCTTTTAAAAATATATTATAATGAAAGGGATTTATATTTTTGAGGAATTATACTGAGAGAATGTAAATAATTTTGGTCCTTTGCTACCACAATATTTTCACAATTCTCATTTTATCTTTATTAATTAATGACCATTAAATGATTAGCATTGGATGATGGATTCAATAAATTGGTTAGTGAATAGTTCTCACTGTTTACATTGGTTGGAGTTTTTTATTTTTTTAAATATTATTCAACTAACCATTCCAACAAAAACTGAAGTAATATGTCCAAAGTGAAAAAGGGAAATTTATGGTACTAAAATTTTCTGCCATGAACATTGGATTCTTATAAACATGGTTCATACACTATATAAACAAAATTTCAATATATCGTTCTCTAATTAACATTCAAC
The DNA here is from genome assembly GCA_963277665.1 of Viscum album. NCBI lineage: Eukaryota > Viridiplantae > Streptophyta > Magnoliopsida > Santalales > Viscaceae > Viscum > Viscum album. The sequence continues at coordinate 1,260,347,159 of OY728128.1, forward strand.
TGATAGTTACAAATCCACAAAATTTTTATACTTTTTTAAAAATAAACATACATCACAATCTCTTCCAATTAATTATCAACGATTTTAGTAAAAAAAATGTGTAGGTTTTATTATTTGAATTGATACTATCCCTAACCATGGGTATCGAGGTTCAAACTTATAATTGAATATCATAAAATACACAGCAGTTTTTTGTTTTTCAGATTCATTTTACAAATTTTTTAATTCAGTAACCCTATGGGAATTAATGTGGCCCTTAGGTCTATCAAAAATATTTTCGTTCCCTTAGATTGTGTCCATTTGTGAAATACTGTTTTCGTGGGGACCACTTTTGATTCTGTGTTGCAGCAACACAAAAATTTACATGTGAATCTTTATTTGTTTTCCTATTTTGGAATTAATATTAATTTTTACCTTTATATGGATAATGTGATGGATCTCAATTGACGATTTTTTAGGTCCATTCTCATGTTTGGGATAAATATCTAATAGGAGAGTGTTTTTTGGTGAATATTTGTTATTCAACATGATAATTATTTTTTCCCATGATGGTGAGATTCTTGAGAAGTGTATCATGGGGTGTTCATTTTAAAAACCCTCTTCCACCATTTTTATATGGGTTCAGATTCTATTCCTAGGGGAGGTAATTGGTTCCAAGGTATCTAATTTTTTGTTTTGGATATTACCGATAATTTAAATAATATATCCCAATGAAATTATAGTATTAAATAGGTTTTTAGGGTTGTTTTTGAAGATTGTATAGGATTTTGGAACATTATAGTAGTCATCATACCATTTTGGTTTTTATGGTTGTTGTTATTTTGGGAGTTGGATGCTCTGTGGTTAGACATATGTTATTAGTTTACACCATGGTGAAGTAATTGATTTTTCATGATATTTTAGATGATATTTAATTTTAGGCTTCACCTTGTATATAAAATTAATTTTGAAAATTCCAAGGGTGAGTGAAGTGCAATATGTGGCATCTCAGGGGATCCTTCCTGAATTTAGGATAATGATATCAGCATATAATAGCCATGTTAGTAGTGGGGGAACAAATAATAGTATTAGGCACCATGACATGGGGAATTGTAGTAAAATATATTGAGGGAGACACCATGGGGTAGATCATGAACTATTCTTTTATGTGGTAATTGTCAATCTCATATGATAAAATGCATATGTTTTGAAGATTGGGTCATTGAGGATTCATGTATCCCTTTGATCGATGGAACCATGGTGTGGTATGATTTCACATTGATGTTATGGATTTCAATGATATCTCATTAAAAATAGAGGTATTGGCCTCCCTCCTCTAACTTTCAATTCTTTTCCATTATGTTTCGGCTGACTCCAAATCTCCTTCGAGACCATATGTCATCATCATTATGTTTCCAAACCCACTGGGTCGTTATGTCAAGTATTTTTGATTGATTTATGATATCATATCAATCACTGTTAATATTTTTATTACATTAACATTTCTAAGAGTATTACAATAATGACATTATCTATTTTGGTATTGATATTCAATGATGGTTAATGGTGACTTGTTTGTGATAGGTTCTAGTAAAAATTCCATCAATTCTAGTTTTTTTTGACCGTCAATGATTCATTTTTTCTTGGTGAACATTGAATATATACATATAGGTTGTGTTTAACTACTTATCCTTGAAGTATAGGTTAATTGTTTTTTTATCACAATTTATCACATTGGATGACGGTAAAATTGACCATAATGATGACTAAATCTAAAATAAATTATGATTTAGAATTTGGTACTGGTAATTGCATGTGTTTATGTCAGGTTAATAGTATGCATCTTAATTTCCTAGATAGTGTTCTTTCTATTGATTATTATCATGGTTAACTTGGTTTTTTGTTGACATTTTTTTAAAGAATCACAATTCAAAATGAAAAATTAAAACTATGATTTTCCATCAAATAATATATATATTGATGGAATTGAATAATCCCAGCTGATATTTTATTTTGGGAAAAATATTTAACAAAAAAAATAAATTCCAATAATGACATATGAATTTATGAATATTACTTATTTAATAACAATAGATCCATTATCATCATGTAAATGTGTCATTATGTTATATTAATGAAAAATATTTATAAAAAAAATATTAATCTATTTATATAATTTATTAGTACTAGAAAACCATTTACCATTAGAAAGATGTGTTACAATAAATAATTTAATATGAATATACATTTCATTAAAATACATTCTTCCTAAATGGATTAAAATGTATATAAGTTAATTATGTATCATGAAATAGGTATATATAATTAATAATTTACTAAAATATATTAATAAATGTTAAACATAATATTGATAATATAACAATATTTCTAAAAAATAATTACAATTTAATAGTATATAAAAATTATCTAAATTCATGTTGACACTTACTAGATCAGTTATAAAACTATGAAGTAATTTTTTTAATAAAATTGAATTGTATAAATGGAAAATAAATATTTTATTAGTAACATATAGTTTTTATTGTAATAATTTTTATTATATTATTAATCCAATCAAAATGAAACAAATGTACAAGAAAAATTTGATACCCTATAAACCCTAATAACAGAAATGATATAATACTTCTGTTCATTTTCAAGACATTGGACAGCCCTTAGATTGTCACTAGCTGTGATTACCATTGGGGAATAACCTTTGTATTCATCACCATTTTGTTCATCTTTATAGTATTCATGACCCTTTGGATCATTTACAAACCAAACATCTCCCTTTATTTTATCAACAATTATAGAATCCAGTCATTATCATTGGATTTTAAAAAATTACTAACCACCCACAAGCATCCTTTAATAAGTTTCCCCGTAATTTCCATCATATAACTTCTTATATTTCATTTTAAATCTCATCCCAGGAATTCAATACTAACCCACTATTTTATATTAACCTCAATGGTAATTTCATGTGGGGGTGAAATTTATTTCAGTGTTAATTTAGTATTCAGGTGTGAAAAGTGGAATTAGGATTCCAAGAACATGACATAAGTGAGAAAATATTAAATTTATTTTATGATTTCCATGTTTTATATTGTGAATATATAGTGAAACCAATGATTTTTTATATCTCCACTCATAGAAAAAAAATCATGACATTAATCGTAATAACACTTAACACATTTAAACTAATATATGTAAAAGAGTGAACTTGATATAGTTAATGCTAATAGACTAGTTTTATTAAACACAATAAAATATTTTAATCATGAGAATTACATAAAAATAACATTTATTTTTAAATATTTGGTACAAGAAAAACATAATTATGAAAATGTACTTCTTTGAAATCATTATTGAATAAGAACCTTATTTTACATAAAAATAATGTTTTAATTTAATTCAGTGAATTCAAATTGTATATATTAGTAAAATAGACAAACAATATTGAATTATTACACTATTAATAGGTTTAGATAAAATATTATATATATGAATTCAACCACTATTATATTATTATACGGGGATTCATTTATATATCTCTGAAAAATTTCTTTCTTTTTTTGTATTTCGTTATAGTTCATTTTTGGATTTTGGGTATTAAATGCCTCAATTTTTTATATTATCTTTATGGTTGTAAGATTATAATTTCATTATTGTTTTTTAATTCTCATTTTCTATTATGTGTAAATACATTTTGACAATTTTACTATGTTAATAATTTGGTGTATAATTTAATATTAAGTTTTTCAGAGAATTTTTAAATTCCTCCCTCATTTTGATGGATTATTTAGTTGAAATATATATAATTGAGGATATATATATTTAATATTATTTGTATAATTATTATCACTGTGATATAAAAATGTTTATATAAACTGGTATTGTTTCTTATTAATATCATACTTTATTTATTTATTTATTATTTTTAATCACTTTTTTAAATGTGAATTTCATTTCTAGTATGTTATTATAATGTAATAGTATTATTTGAATAACGATATGTTACTAAATTATCATTCAAAAATTAATATATTACTAGTCGTATGATGAGAAATGATGATAGAATAAATCCAAAACATTTCATTTATGCATAAATAATCAATGTAAAATTGACCAGCTCACCTACAAGAAATCTATTGTCCAAATGAATTAAGGATATGCTAACACATTAATATTATTAGAAATTAACATTAATATGTAAATTTATAGAGTATTTCTTTTAAATTTTTTATGAAAAAAATTATTATCTATTATAAAATTGACCCCAATTGTGGGTTGTATGTCATTAATATTGATTTTTTTCTTTTAGGTGTGATCTAAATGTTTTTAGATGAAATAGACATGTTATAGTTCATGTGATTTAATAGTGGTCTATCCATTGGATTTATATTTAATTTTTTCCGGAAGTATTTTTTTATGATACATGAATACTATGGTACTTATATTACATGAATTGACTTTTGAATATTTTCATAGTTTGAATAATTTAATTGTATGACTAGTGTAGAATTAATGATGGTGATATACCTGAGTGAAGAGTTCAATATTTCCAAATTATTTACATTAAATAGTAAATTTTGATTCGACCTATTTTTTACAAAATTCATTATACTTTTTCATATTGATCTTCTTGTAAAAATATTGATGTTGGTTTTGATTTTTATTAGAATTATTGATGAAGTTATAGATTTATATTATTGTTTAATTATTGAATTTTCATAAGCATGTGTTCATATTTATAATCTCATAAATTTTAATAAATTCAAATAAAAATGTGGTACATGTAATTTTTATTTATAATGGAATTGAATATGGATATGTTTCATCATGTTTGGTGTAAAATAGTTCCGCTCACCAATTTTATTTTTAAGAGGTTGTGGTTTTACTAGGCCTTAGGTGACATCCCCAAGACAACAATGGTTAGAAATTAAAGCTATGGTACTAAAGAACATTTGGTGTACAATTATCCATTTAAATGATATAATTTCAAACCAATTAAAATATAACAATAAAAATATATATATAATTTTTTCATAGCTAATATGACTCAAAACATAACCAAATATATAACCATATCAGAATACTAGTTGAAACCAATATACATAACTAGGAAGAACGAAGAGGACAAAAAACTCAAGACTCTAATGAACCCACAACCTAAAACAACCAACTGACTCTGATATTCAACTACATAATCCCATCTATAGTATCCACAAGAATAGCCCAAGAACAATGATGCCTTCCATTTACCTATGCCTCACTTGACACTATCAGTAAATGAATAATAGTTCCTATGTAAGAGGTGTTTCTAATCTCTATAGATTTCCCCTAATTGACATCCCAACACACACCACTTTGAAAAAATATGTTTACAAAACATATATAATATTTTCATGTTGTATTAGTTATTTATATCATGTCTATAAACATGCTTGTCATTTAATGCACCAAAAAATATTTTATACAATTCCCCTTTTGATTTGGAATATTAATTCCCATGTCTACACATTAAACAATAACCACAAAATAAATATTAGTTATACAATTAATTTTGTATGTTCATGTCCATAATCCATACCTTGTATAGTGGAGCTTCATGACTATGGTCCATATCATTTTGCTCATCCCTAACTATTTAGGCCAATGTCATGCCATATCATTTTAAAAAATCTAATTTCCATGAAAACCATATCACATAAAACCATTTCCTTAATTTAATGGATTTTAACAACTACATTACATATATCAATACTATAATATTTTTTAAACACCATTTTATAATTATAAATAAGTGGTTCTTCAAAATCCAATTTACTTTCCAGAATTTCAAAGAATGTACCAAAAAATATTTCAGTCAAGGTTCACACAAGAGTTTCCCCACCATTTTAAGAATTTTTTATAAACTATGGATTTATGTTCTAAATAATGTGAATTTTATAGATAATACACGTACATCTTAATCATTTTTGAAAGAAATGAATGAAACAACAAAACATTATGATCCCATCCTAACATACAGTTTCATCCATAAATCTGATATTATACCATAATATAATAATTAATGACACATAGAAATATCCATAACTTATTAGATATATGTTTTAATAAGATATAGATAGAGATAGAGCTCGAATATAAGATGAAATCAGAAAAACATACACTTTATAAAAAATATGGGTCTCCAATACACTGTAATTTTCCAACTGACTGCTCCATCATTGATGGGGGTCATATGTCTTGGTTTGGGAGAAAATGAAATTTGGATTGTAGGAGGATTTGAAGAAAAATATGTACTTAATGAGATGAATCAGCATAGTTAGAATTTTTTTTTGAGGTACACCTATAACCAACATAGTTTGGTTGAACGGTTTGGAAGATCATGGGATAATCATGTGGTGTTACTACCTTAAGCGAGCCCATCATGAGGTTGGTTAACATGGTAAAAAAATGATGTTCCAATCATTATTTTACCCTAAATCCGTATATGAATATTTCAACCAAAAAATATGCATGGTTTGGCCATACTCTATGGAAACCATGTGGATATATTATCCCTCTTTCAAAACCAGAAAGTATTCTAAGGATGTTTCTATATTTTGTACTAACTGTGTAAAAATCGTTCACCTCCAAAAAATTGTCCATATATTTCCAAAACCCCTCTGAACTTCCAAAAATATAAAATAATCTTTATATATACATAAAATACATAAATAATGTGTTATTTACTATATATAGTGTGTGCAAATTATCCCCACTATTGTTATTTCTATCACTTGAAGTAAAAATACCTTTTTCCCAAGAATAGTTCATCCAATTTCTAAATATTTTTTTAAACTCTAATGTTTATTACTAAATCTTATTATGTCTACATAAAATGCTCACTATACTGATGAATATACCACACACGATTTTTTCCTACCAACCCCAAATCCATTCTAGCATATGAATCAACATAGAATCCATGTTTAGATCAACATGATCCCATCAAATCAAATTGTCAATATTAGGTTGAGACATCTTTAATTGTGACATGTGAAACACATTGTTCACATATTTAAATCATGGTAGAAAATCTAACCGTTATTAACCCTCAATAACTCATTCATTTATCTAATACTTACCATTTTATTGTGGAGATAAACATTACATACATACCATAACTGTCACGAACCGAATCAGGTCACCATCAACTCGACGCCCGACACGGCTGGAGGCAAGGACTGAAGGGCATTCCCGATCCCCATGGGCTGGCACAAGTTCCCGGGTATCAATTTAGAATTTTTTTGGGAATGATACACCCATATAACAACCAGAAACAAACCCTGAGTAAAATGAACTCCTAAATCAACATTACAACCACATGTTTTGAAACAGCATGAATGAGTCTCAACAAAAAAAAAGGGCAACTACAACTCAATCACAACAAAATCCCAAAAATGTTGACCAAAAACCAAATCAGCAACTGTCACCTGATGGAAAAATATCACTGTCAGGCCTCCACCACCAGTGCCAAAACAGATGACCCAACTAACAACTCGGTCCACCATGCTCAAAACCTTGGAATTTCCCTACATCAGACATAATCAGATCTACTTACACGAAAGTGCGTAAGTAGGGTGTGATCAAGGCTCAATAGGTTGGCACCAGGGAAAAGATTCTGCATAAAAAGGGTAAGATGATCACAGTAGTTCGCAGGTTCAAATTTTAGAGAATGTAAATAAATGCACTAACATTTTGATGGAAACGGTTTTTAAAGAAAGGAAGACAGTTTTAAAATAGGAAAAATGTGTTTCTGCTACTGAAATAAAATGAAACATTATTAACTTTTCAAACCACAGAAGTCACCAAAACCAACCAGTGATGAGTATATAGTCGCATAGGAGAAACAAAAGTGGGAGAGGCCCTAAAGTACTAAAGCTGTGTGGGACCCTATAAACTCACATATCGGTGAACCATATCATACATTTCCCATGCACAAGCCACTGGTAGGGAACCACCTCCTACCATAGTGGTCTCTGGTCATCATCCAATGTTTAGTTAGTGTTGTAAGCATCAATCCCGCTAAGTGAAACTGGGTCGAGGCCACTCCCGTATCACTAGCACGCTAGTCTAGTCCGCCCACCTAAGACCCAGGCTTCCCCTTTTGTGCTCATTATTCAAATTTCACCCTACTCATCAAGGTCAAGACACAACACACAACAGATAACCTCACAACATGCAAGAACTACAGAATTTTGAGAACCAATCTATATTTTACCAAACATTTGAATAATTGGTATAAGAATTTTATGAAAATAAAACAACATTATTAATAGTGAAAAACCCACTCGGACGAACCCTAAGACTGTAACAAAGATCAAATTTCCACTGCTGCATTTTTTCAAAAACCAAGGCACAAACCATTATAAACCCGACACTCTAAACAAGCCACTAATAAAATTAAAACATCATGCTCTACCAGTCAAACTGACAACTCACATCAGCATTTAAGTAAAGGACATATTAAATTAATCAAACCAGTAGACTAAATGATCAAATGCCCTAAGCATGAGAACCCACCTACCTCAAATGGGTATGAAAAGCGACACAATACAAAACTCCCATTGTGAAATGGTCGCACCATATGGAGCTGTCAAAAAGGTCCTAATACAGTAAACCAAATCACCAAGGTGCGAACCCAGAAAATATTACCAATTTAATTAACCATCAAACAAATCCAATTACAATTAAATAAGTTTCTTAATAAGTATAAAACTCAAAAACTAACTAAATAAACTAATCAACAATTCAACAATTTCAATTAAATAATATTAATAACAAATTTAATAATAATCAATTAAATTAATTAACAATTTATCAAAAGTAATGATCATGAAATAAATTGATTTTTAATTTAACCTATTCAAAATAATAAAATAATTGACCAATTTAATAACAATAATTTAATTAATTAACACTTAAAAATCATTAATAATTAAATAACTCAAATATCAATTAAAGAAATTAAAATAATTAAATAATATTAAGAACAAACCCTTGGGGAATGTCGGGAAAGAGAAGAAGGGGTAGCACGGCAGACCGGCGGCACGAACAGGGTGCGGGAGGCAGCACGACAACATGAGCATGGTGCGGGGGGGGGGGGGGGGGGTCCTGCATTGTGAGAAGGGTGCGAGAGGTGGTGCGACCGCATGAGCAGGGTGCAGAGGCTGATGTCCGGTGAGAGGAAGGTGGTGTACCATATGCTGGTTGGTCCGACTAGAAGAGGGGATGAGAGGTGAGGTGGGGCACGGTAGTGGTGGTAGATGAGGGAATGTGGGAGTGTAGTGGTGAGGGTGAGATGGGGTAGGGGGAGGGCGGCGATGAGGTTGAGAATGGGAAGGGGGAGCACGGTAGTGAGGGTGAGTAGGGGAAGGGAAGGGGGAGCACGTGGGTAAGGGGAGATGAGGGGAAGGTGGAGTGCGGCAGGTGAGGGAGAGGCCGTGAGGGAGGGGGAATAGGGGAGGGCGGTGGGTGAGGGTGAGCGTGGTAGGAAGGGGAGGCCGTGAGAAGATGGGGGAGGATGCGGGAGAGGGAAGGGGGAAGAGACCGGCAGAGATAAAGAAGAGAGGGAGATGGGGATATGTGGGGAGGAAGGAAGAGGAGGGATTAAAAAAAGAAATAAAAGAGGAAAAGCGGGGGTGACTGCTAGGGTTTGCATGGGGGGGAGTTAAATAAAAAAACAAATAAAAAATAAATAAAAATAAATAACAACCAAATTCCATTAATAAAATAACTATAAGAAATAAAATAAAGACAAAAGGTTCTAATAATAATAAAATTTATAAAAATAAAAACTATAAAAATAATAATAATAAAAACAATAAAAATAATAATAATAAAAACAACAACAACAATAATTAAACTAAAGTTAATCATCTGGTATTTGAGACGTCTGTGCAACGGGCACCGTACGTTAAAATGGCAAAACCACACGGCTTCGCCCATGCCCTGCCCATGCGCTGAGCAGTGTAAGGCCTGTACACACACATTGTTGCCACAACGGGCAAACCTACATTAGGTTCAGCCCGTGCTGTAAGAAAACAATTCAAATAAACAGTCAATTAATTCATGAAATAAAAATTTAAAATTAATGTTGTACCTCAACGAAGTCCAGGTGTGACAATTCTCCCCTCCATGAACACTTTGCACCCTTAGAAAGTCAGCTCGATTCCTGTTCATAGAATATAAATGGGTACTCCTGGTCAATACACGAATTCCGCTCCCAAGTATCGTGCTCATCATTCCTCTGATTCCAGACAATACGGATCAGAGGAATGGACTTTCCACGCAGCACCTTCTCCTGAGAATCCACTATCGGAACTGGTCGCTCAAACACAGATAAGTCGGACTTTATCTCCAGCTCCTCCCATTTCAGCAAATGGGATTGATCAGGGTTCTACTTATTTAGTTGGGAGACATGAAATATGTCGTGAATCGACATCTCCTACGATGGAAAAGCTAACATGTATGCCACCTTTCCAATCCGCTCAATAATCTCGAAAGGTTTGACATACCTCGGTGTCAGGTTCCGCTGCTTCCCCAAATGAAGGTGACCCAAGCGAGGGGCCACTTTCAGGAACACTCTGTCCCCCACTGAAAACTAAATATCCCATCGCCTCTGATCTGCATAAGAATTGTGAAAACTCTGATTTGTCAACAACTGGTGCATAATCAGCTTGACCTTCTCAGACATCTCCTGAACAAGGCTCGATCCCAAGAGCGAGGTCTCACCTACCTCAGCCCAACACACAGGAGACCGACAAGGATGGAAATTGAGTGCCTCAAAGGGTACCATTCTAATGGAATACTGGTAAATGTTATTATAAGAAAACTCGACCAATCCCAAATGGCTATCCCATGAACCTCTGAAATCTAACACACAGGCGTGAAGAATGTCTTCTAGAATCTGATTCGTTCGCTCCGTTTGGACATCAGTATGAGGGTGGTATGCAGTGGTAATTTTAATCTACGACCCAAATCCTTATGAAGGCCTCCCCAAAACCGAGATGTAAAGCAGGGGTCCCTATCAGAAACAACTGCCGACGACACACCATGAATTCTGACCACCTTTTGAACATACAAGCGACCCAGCTCATCTACCTTCACTGTATCTCTGATCGGGATAAAGTGAGCTGACTTGTTCAAGAGGGAAATCCCTACCCAGATAGCATTCCTCCCCCGAGGTGTATGAGGCAATCCAATAATGAAGTCCATGGTGACCTCGTCCCACTTCCAGGTAGGAATGGGTAATGAATGGAGTAGGCTAGATGGTCTTTGATGCTCTGCTTTCAGTTGCTGGAAAGTATAGCATCTCGATACAATGTCGGCTATGTATCGTCTCATACCTGGACAAAAGAACTAATTGAGAACATCATAAAACATCTTGGTGGTACCTGGATGGACGGTCGACTAAGATTAGTGGCTATCCTGCATCACCACCTTCCGTATAGACAATGACACCACAACATGGACCTTGAAGCACAAGACCCTCTGGGAAGCCATGGACTAATCTGAAGGAGTCTCCCCACCATGAAGAAACTAAATAGATCGCTGACACACCTCATCACCGGGATTCTCTGGCTGAATCAACTTCAGAAGAGCATGAGTCAACTAAATGATAGCTAAGAAACTACCTCTGCTGTGATCCCTTCTCTCCAAGTGTATCTGGGTGAAGAGCCCCATCAAAGTCCACTCATCGCCGGACTTCCTCAATGCCTGCACTGGTACTTTTTTTCTCAAATAGTAAGCTACCACATTACCCTTGACAGGGGTATAGACAATATCAATATAAAAACCCTACAGGTCCTCGACCCAGCGATGCTACCTCAAATTGAGATCCTTCTGTGAGAAAATGTAGGCCAGGATCTTATGGTCAGAATAGACCACAAACATCTCCCCATAGATATAGTGATGCCACGTCTTCCAAGCAGGAATCACCACTTCCAACTCTATGTCGTGAGTAGGATAATTCTTCTCACGCGGATGGAGATGGTGAGAACCATAAGCCACAACATGGTCATCCTACATGAGCACACATTCAAGGCCCATACCTGAAGCATCACAGTAAACCACATATCCCATTCCCAACTCTGGTAAGGTCAGTACAGGTGCAGTTGTCATCCTCCACTTCAACCCCTCAAAGGATGCCTGACACTGAGGGCTCCACTCAATCTTCACCCCTTTCCGGGTGAGTGCCATCATGGGGGATGCTAGCCGCGAGAAGTCCTGGACAAAGCTCCTGTAATAACCAGCCATACCCAGAAAACACCTGATCTCAACCGCATTTCTCGGCTGCTCCCATGACATAACTGCCCTGATCTTATTAGGATCCACTGAAACCCCTTGTTATGAGATGACATGCCCCAGAAACTTCACTTCCATGATCCAGAATGAGCATTTCAAGAGTTTGGAATACATGCGATGGCCCCGCAAAGTGATCAGAACAACGCACAAGTGATTCTCATGCTCCTCCTTAGATCCAGAATAAACCAGGATGTCATATACGAATACCATGACAAATAAGTCGAGATATTGGTGGAAAACCCTATTCATGATCACCATGAAAACTTTAGGGGCATTTGTCAATATGAAAGGCATGACCAAGTACTCAAAGTGACCGTACCTACTTCAGAAAGCCGTCTTCGTGGTATCTGCTTCTCTAACCCTGAGCTGGTGGTATCTCGAATGCAAATCAATATCAGAGAAACCCTTTTCCCCCTTATGCTGGTCAAACAAATTGTCAATCCGGTGAAACGTTTATCTATTTTTATGGTTAGCTTGTTCAATTTCTGGTAATCAATGCACAACCGGAGGGTTCCATCGGCCTTCTTTGCAAATAGGACTGGGGCGGCCCTAGGAGAGACGCTCGGGGGAATGAATCCTTAGGATTCCAAATAGTCCAGCTATATCTTTAATTCCCTCAATTCGGTGGGGGCCATGCGATATGAGGGAGGAGATATAGGTTGTGTTCTCGGTGCAAACTCAATCAAGAACTCCACGTCCCGCTCTGGAGGTAAGCCAGAAAAATCATCTGGGAAGACCTCGGGGAACTTATCCACTACACGAGGTAACCCGCCCTGAAGAACACCTCCATTGTCCTCCTGTGTGAGTGATGATAACTAATAAATAAGATTTTCTAACTCAGGGAGTGGAGGCCATGGGCCTCCCGACCGAGGATCTCATTCTCTGTGAAATAACTGTGGAGTCTCATCTGGTGTCGTAAAACTGACTCAGCGCCAATATAAATCAATGTGTGCCTAAAAGCGCACCATCCAGTATATATTAAGGATCACATCAAATAGGTCCATGTCAAGGACCAAGAAATCACATTCCATCACGACTCCCAACACAGAGAGTGTGTACAATGGGCACCTAAGGCTTTGCTCCCTCTTTTTCCCCAACGTTGTTTCCAACTCCATAGCAAACGATAACATCGTGGTTGGTAGGTTTAGCAGATTCACAAGGAGAGCATATATAAAAGAAACTGAAGCACTATAATCAAATTAAACTTCATATATAGAAGCTGTAACCACAATGGTACCTCAAACAGTCGAAGGCCCTGCATCAGATCCCCGCTGGTGCCTGATCCACATCATGCAGTTGCCTGGTCCCTACATAAGAACAACTGCTCGCCTACAGCTCCACCCCAATCTGGCTATGCCCAGAAGATGATCTAGTCCCACCACCATGACCACAAAAACCGAGATCCTGGCATCCTGGTCATATCGGACTACACAGATACACCCCTGGAAACTACATATCTAGTCCCACTCAGGTAAGGGCGTACAGTCCCATAGAAACATTGTAGGTGCACAATGACTCGACACCCATAGAAAGGTTTGGGAGGATGTGGACAGGCAGGTCGGATGTGCCCTGCCTTTATGCTCTGATAGCACACAATGGTCCTCGCATCAGAAGCCTTAGATGATGTCTGCAAGGAGGGATGGCCTGAGCCACCACCAATCTTCTTCCACTGCTCAACACGGTTCCTCTTCTTTTCAGAGGAACTGCTGCTACCAAAGCCTGAAATTGATCTAGAAAACCCCGAATTTCCTATTTGGTCAATCTTGGACATGAAAGCACGATCGACCATCTCGGCATAAGTCTTCAGCTTAAATAAGAAAACATGAGACTGGATTTCTGGTTGAAGACCCTTCTCAAAATTCTGAGCATTCAATAATTCGGTGGATACTATCTCAGGTGCAAACCACACCATATCAGCAAAGCAGTTCGCATATTCCATCACTGTCTGATATCCCTGTGAAAGCTCCATGAACTACCGTGTTCTAGCATAGGCTATAAACTCTGGACAGTAATGCTCGTTGAAGATATTCTGGAAATATTTCCAACTCATGTGCTCATGTTTCCCAGCCTGGACCACTGATTCCCACCATTTGGGAATGGAACCCTCTAGTTGGAATGGAGCACACTTTACCCAGACTTCCTTGAGCATTTCAAGGAAATCAACCATTCATTCTATCTTTTCAAGCCATTCCTCTACCTCTAGAGGTTCTGAACTACCTCTGAATAAAGGAGGTTTGTTGTTCAGAAACTCTTGAGCTCTATCCTTCATAGAGCCAGATTCTTCCCCTCTAGATGGAATAGGGGTGGGGGTAGGAGTCGCCACTTGTCACAATTCTTGAACGGCTCGGATCACAATATCTACCAATCTATGATCAAGCGGCACGGGATAACTCTCTTCGTCTTCCTCCAGTGGGTGCATGGGAGCTCTTTTGGGAGGCATCTTGCTGCAAAGGGAAATAGTCATAAAGGAATACCATAAATATCACATATATCAAGAGAAATAAATTTTCATCAAGGTAAATAATCATCAGTAAACTAAACGTGCAAAAACTACTTCATGTAAGAACACTAATTTCTTTCATGGTGTCCACGTACAGTCTACAGCCTATACGTCCCACCTAGAAAATAAGTTAAACAGGAACCCTGACATCCCATGGTGACTCAGTATCTGTCACGAGGCGTGCTGGCCAGACACCCTACATGCAACATGAATTTTGAGCCCCGACAATCCCAAATTCTGTATAACCCAACTCATCCAAAAAAAATAAACCAAGAGCTCAACCTACTCTGATACCATTTTGTCACGAACCGAATCGGTTCACCATCAACTTGACGCCTGACCGGCCTGCGACACGGCCTTAAGGGAATTCCCAATCCCCACGGGCTAGCACAAGTACCTAGGTATCAATTTTGAATATTTTTGGGGAACGATTCACCCGTATAACAACCAGAAACAAACAATGAGTAAACTAAATTCTGAAATCAACATTACAACCACATGTTTTGGAAATAGCATGAATGAGTCTCAACAAAAAAATAGAAACTACAACTAAATCACAACAAACTCCCAAAAAGGGTGACCAAAAACCAAATCAGCAACTGTCACCTGATGGAAGAATATCATTGTCAGTCCTCCGCCACTAGTGCCAAAATAAGAAAATCCAACTAATAACTCAGACCACTGTTCTCAAAACCTTGGGATTTTCCTGCATCATATAGAATCATAATTACTTACATCCAACAGTGTAAGTAGGGTGTGAACAATGCTCAATAGGTTGGAACCAGGGAAAATATTCCGTATAAAAAGGGTCAGATGATCAAAGCAGTTCGCAGGTTCAAATTTTAGGGAAAGTAAATAAATGCACTATCATTTTGATGGAAACAATTTTTAAATAAAAGAAGATTGTTTTAAAATAGGAAAAGGAGTTTTTCATACTGAAATAAAATGAACATTATTAACTTTTGAAACCACATATGTCACCAAAACCAACCAGTGATGAGTATATAGTCGCACAGGAGCAACAAAAGTTGGAGAGAACCTAATGAACTAAAGCTATGTGGCACCCTATAACCTCATGTCTTAGTGAACCATATCATACATATCCTGTGAATGAGCCACCGGCAGGGAAAAACATCCTACCATAGCGGTCTCCAGTCATCATCCAATGTTTAGTTAGTATTGTAAGCGTCAATCCCGCTAAGTGAAACTGGGATGAGGCCACTCCCGTATCACTAGCACTCTAGTCTAGTATTCCCACCTAATACCCAGGCTTCCCATTTTGTTCTCATTATTCAAAGATCACCCTACTCATCAAGGTCAAGAAACAACACACAACATTTAATCTCACAGCATGCAAGAACTATGGAATTTAGAGAACCAAACTAAAGTTTACCAAACATTTGAAAAATTGTTTTAGGAATTGAATGAAAATAAAAAAACATGATCAATAGTGCAAAACGCACTCGGATTCACCCTAATACTATAACAAGGATCAAATTTCAACTGCTGAATTTGTTCAAAAACCAAGGAACAACACGGTATAAACCTAGAACTCTAAAGAAGCCACTAATAAAAGTAAAACATCACCCTCTACCAGTCAAACTGACAACTCACAGCTGCATTTAAATAAAATACATATTAAATTAATCAAACCAGTAGACTAAATGATCAAATTCCCTAAGCATGTGAAACCACCTAACTCAAATGGGTACTAAAAGCGACACAATGAAAAACTCCCATTGAGCAATGGTCGTACCATATGGAGCTGTCAAAAAGGACCTAAAACAGTAAACCAAATCACCACGGTGCCAACCCAGAAAATATCAGCAATTTAATTAACCGTTAAACAAATTCAATTACAATTAAATAAGTTGATTAATAAGTATAAAACTCCAAAACAAACTAAATAAATTAATTAACAATTCAACAATTTCAATTTAATAAGATGATTAACAAATTTAATAATAATAAATTAAATTAATTAACAATTTACCAAAAGTAATGATCATTAAATAAATTGATTATTAATTTAAACAATTCAAATAAATAAAATGATTAACCATTTTAATAACAATTAATTAATTAATTAACACTTAAAAAAATCTTTAATAAATAAATAACTCAAATATCAATTAAACCAATTAAAATAATTAAATAAAATTAAGAACAATCCCTTGTGGAATGTCGGGAAAGTGAAGAGGGGGTGGCACTGTGGTCCAGAAGAACGAGGGGGTGCAAGAGGTGGCCCGACATCGTGAGTAGGGTGCGGGAAGTGGTCTGGCAGTGTGAGCAGGCTGCGGGAGGTGGTCTGG
The DNA here is from genome assembly GCA_963277665.1 of Viscum album. Taxonomy (NCBI): domain Eukaryota; kingdom Viridiplantae; phylum Streptophyta; class Magnoliopsida; order Santalales; family Viscaceae; genus Viscum; species Viscum album. The sequence continues at coordinate 1,260,364,307 of OY728128.1, forward strand.
CTGCGTGAGCAGGGTAAGGCGGCCGCTGTCCGGCGAGAGGAAGGAGGGTCGTCGGCTGTTGGTCGGTCCGGTTGGAAGAGGGGAAGAGAGGTGAAGTGGGGTGAGGTGCTGGAGGAAGATGTGGAATGGGAGAGTGTGGTGGTGAGGGCGATAAAGATAAGGGGAGGGAGGCAATGAGCGTGAGAAGGGGAAGGGGGAGCATGACAGTATGGGTGATTAGGGGAAGGGAAGGGGGAGCGTGTGGCTGAGGGGAGATGGGGAGAAAGGGGAGTGCAGCGGGTGAGGGAGAGGCCGTGAGGGAGGGGGAATGGGGGAGCGCAGCGGGTGAGGGTGAGCGCGGTGGGAAGGGGAGTCTGTGAGGGGATGGGGGAGTGCACAAGAGAGGGAAGGGGGAAGGGACTGGCAGAGAAGAAGAAAAGAGGGAGAGAGGGATACGTGGGGAGGAAGAAAGAGGAGGGAAGAAAAAAAGAATGAAAGAAAAGAGGAAAAAGGGGGGTGGCGGCTAGGGTTTGCATGGGGGGAGTTAAATAAAAATAAAAATATAAATAAAAAATAAAAATAAAGAACAACCAGATTCAATAAAAAAAAGAACTATATGAAATAAAATAAACTAATGACAAAAGGTTCTTATAATAATAAAATTATGAATAATAATAATAATAAAACTAATGTTAATCATCTGGTATTTGAGACGTCCGAGCAACGGGCACCACACATTAAAATGGATAATCCACACGACTTCGCACATGCCCGCCCGTGCACTGAGCAGCATAAGGCCCGCGCGCACACATAATTGCAACAACGGGAAACCCGCATTGGGTTTAGCCCTGCTACAAGCAAACAATTTAAATAAATAGACAATTAATTCACGAAATAAAAATTTAAAAATAAATTTTTACATCAACGAATTCTGGGCGTGACAAAAACAATAATGGAACATCCTTGGACAAATACCCATTAAAACATGATCACTCACCTAAAATGAAAAATTCCATCAATAATAATAAGTATATGATTATTAAAAATTATAATATATCTCTATTTCCATTCTAATAAATTGAATCTCCTATGTTTTATCTTACATAAGGATTTGTATGATTAGTTAATTCTATCCTATTTCCACCTAATAAAATAGATAATGATATGTACTCCCATACAATGCTTCAATGGGATTTATATATGATAATGTATATTAACTATTTTAGAATGATAACCCTACTAATTTTAGTTTACCTCTTAATGAGCTAACAAAATACATTACATAATCTGTAATAATATATTTCATCATTTGGATTGTAAGTTCATACTATCCATCCATTTGCAGTTGGAATGTTGAACTCATAGTCTGATTTTTTCTGTGATATTTCATTAATGATTTACAAAATAAATTCTTATTACAATTGCGTTTTTTGAATTAAATAATTTTTGGAACATCATGAATATTTTAAATTTCTATAGATTAAATTTTTTATATATCTTCCAGTGAAATATTTTTTTGAATATAGATTAAATGGGACGACATCATGATTTTACCTACTATCATACATGTGGAATCATGTATCCTAACCCACATTGTTATATATCCTAAAAATATATATTTCTGTATTCTCCCATTTAAAAATGATAATTGATGAATTCGATATCATACATGATTGTTAGTGGTATTATTCTATTTCATACTGATATGTGAGGAATCTCAAAAAATATTTTAGACTACTCTTTTCATGTAAACTAACTAGAACATCACTTTCAATGCATTATATATTTTCTAAATACTTGTGTGAATAACCGATTTCAAATGGTTTTAGGAATGACTAATTATGTCCATGAAATCCAGTGGAATGACGATCCAATTTCTACACTATAATAATAAACTTCTATCTAGATTCTATCTATCAATGGTCTCACAAAATTTTGTTTTGTCCTCATTGAGACACATTTTAAATCAAATGTGAGAAAAAAACTAAGCTACTCCAACAAATAAGGAAAGAACTATATTGTAATGGATAGTGAAATAGTAACTTGTTATGAGATATCTAGATTCATATCCACTATAATTAATGTTAGACTCTAATTCTCAAAAAAATCAATTCTAAAATTCTCATATCATTCTTGGTCAATGCATATTCCATAGAGTTACCTTTACCTAATGAATACATCATTTCAAAATCCAATATTTTAAAATACCACATCCATCTATTCTTTCATAAATTGAAATATTTTAGTGTAAAAACGTGTTTCAAATTGTTTTGATATATAAAAACTGTAAATTTCACACTACAGAGATATAACCACCACTTCTTTATTGTATGGAACAAAATAGATAATTCCAAATCACATGTTGGGTATTTATTCTCAAGAATTTGTAATTTTTTTGAAACATATGAAACAATAAGATCTCATTGAATAAGAACTCATCCAATCATAGATCGTGATGCTTCATAATAGACTAAATATCCCTAAATAGAAATTCAACTGTGAGGATAGAGGTTGATGTTTTTATATCATTATGTTCTTCTATAAAATGAATGTACTGCCCCAATAATCAAAGGAAACTACATATCTTAAAGTATATATTTTCTGTTTCCAAAGAGATAACAACTTCTAAATTTTTTATTTTATAATCAAACTATTTTTTTTGAAAAAAATGTCTATGTAAACATAATCATGTGTTTATAATTCTAATATTGAGAACAAAGACTAAAAAATATGATCTTATATGAAAACAAATGTTATAGTAATGTGTTTCATATAATCCATCATATTCCCGGAATAAACTATTATATCATCAGAAAACTAAAAATAAATATATTTATCAATAAAATAATAGATTCCTCAAATAAATAATGATGGGTGTTTCATTTATATGACAAAATAGAATAATTGAATATTTGTAATGGAAATAAATTCATATTGAAGAATTTTTTAGAATTTCATTCTTCAAAATAATCAATTGGTCATATCCTAAATAATATTCAATTTTAAAGAACCCCTAGGATCCCCTCAATTGATCAAGTAGACAATAAATGCATGATAGATGACACTGATTCATTATCAGAACATTGTTAATTTTATTATAATCGACACAAGGCCTATGATTCCCATCATCCTTCATTACAAACAAAACGGATGCTTACCAGAGATATGTACTTTATCGAATGGACCATTTTCTTTAAAATTTCTTATAATTAATATTAAATTCACAAAAATTTATATATCCAATCTAATAATGTAACATATTGAATGGTCTAATCCTCGGTAAGATGTAAATCATAAATAGCGTATATATATATTTTTAAAAACCCATTGAAATTTTCCTGAAAATTCTATTAAAATAATAAGTTATAGTTTGAAAATATATATTACTACTCTTATCTAAATATGAAATGGTAAAAAATTCTAATTGAAATGAAATGGTTCTTGACCATTTGTTCCAAAAGTCCTTCAAAACTAGACATTACAACACAATATCCTCTAACGAGATTCAATATTTTTTTTGAAAGACCTAAAACTACCATTTCTAAAAATAGTCTTTTAGGCCATGAACTATTCAAATAATTCCATTTTCAAAATGAAGTATAATATATTTATATAACAGAATTATAAATCCAAATTCTATTATGACTATCTAATATTTATTGAACAATTAGTAGAAATAAAGGCTCGATGTTATCTTTTTCAAAAAGGAACTCATAGTGTTAAAATAATATTTATGGTTTCAATTGATAAATCAATATTTTAAAAAATATGTGAATAAATAAATGAGTTGGACACATCCATATCAAACAAATAATTCATATATAAAGAATTATAAAACATACATCATACCACTAACAAGAAAATATTGATAATATATAATCATTTTTTATACTCAATACAAATTCGTAGTTGGTCCACTTTTCCCATTATTACCTGTATAGGTTTACTGGTGTTGGGGTTATGTTATTACTATAATCACCATGGTTCACTATATTTTAATTAATATAATTATACTTATACACTCATAATGTTATATAATATGAATCTAATGAAGCACGATATGATTCTCTTTCACAAAACATGGAACACAATAAAAATAGCCAAAATACTTCCCCAATTGTTATAGTGGTGGAACTCTCTAGGTGGATCTGTATAATAATTTTTATTTGATTATGTAAACTATACTGAAATCCTCATTATATAATTTAGAATCATTGAGGAATATTTAAAAATGACATTATCTAATTCTGACGTGTCTTTTCATTTTGTAATTAAGTGTCATTATTTCACTTATTATGATCATTTGAGTTCCCACCTATTCTTGTAGGATTAAACATAATTCCTAAATTGATAATTCATGTGATATATTATTCTTATAAAACCAATATATTAGTCATCTATATATATTCTATAATACAAATCATGAAAATACTTGCGGTAATTTCTGTCCTCAAACTTAATTAAAACTGTGTAACTGCTAGGATTCACTTATTAGATCATCAGTGATATGGTGTACTAAGTTCATAAATTTATCCTGATATTCCTTCACTGATAAATTATATTTATTTAAAGTATTTATTTTTATTGTTCGATTAATATTCATATAGAATGGATAACATTTCATATTGAACAATTCGTCGAATATTTTACATGTCCTGAATTGGAAGAATTTATCATGAACTATTAATTCCAATAATTATCAAGAAAAATCATAATGCATATAACATTCATAAATATAATTTATCTCAACTGGTTTCCCTTGTGTATCGATTACTCAATTCAACCTAATCAATTGTACTTCAAACTTTTCCATCATGAAGTCCACCAAATAGATTGATGGATTATGCATTTGGAATTGAACATATTTATCAACTTTATATGGTTAATAATTCGTATTTCCCATATTCAAGGCTTGGGAATCCTCTATAATGAATTAAACTAACTTTTGGTTCACTTATGAACTAGGTAAAACCACATATTCAGATTCCTAATCCTATTGGTTTGTAAGAGTCATTTCAATTTCCATTCACTATATCCCGGATAAAACTCAATTTAATATCACTCATTAGAGACTATAGTGTTAGTTATTAAAATATACCATATTAACTAATATTTTTGACATATATTTCCTCTATTTAACCATTTTTTAAATATAAATATTACTTGACAACATCAGAACAATATTTTTTAAAAAAAATTATCAATTTATAAAATCACACTTTTTTCATTTTATATAATATTTCACTCAAAACTGAAATGTACATTTATTATAACATATTACTAACAATATATTTCATGAATATCTCATAATAGAAACCCATGATTATGTGGTAAAAAATCACCTAGATGTTTCTTAAACAACCATGTTCCCAAACTCCATAGTAACATGAGGATAATCATAATGATGTTAACAATGAACATTTATTCTCTTCATTTCATGTTCAAAAATCCTACTCCTTACTACCATCCCAATAGATAGTCATATAAAATCTCCAAACCCAGAATTAAATATATCTGAAACCCTGTCTAATGTCAATTTTAGAACAATCTAGAAATATTTTTATTGTCAATATAGATTGATTAGCCAATAATCATACCATTTAAATGTTCTTCCATCGCTGATTCTCTAGGAAATAGGAACTGGTATTAATATTCCATTGATGAAATCCTGAAGACAGTAAATTCTAGAAATAAATTCAATTTGATTTTAGAACACTGATGGGGTTCCATATGTAATATATAACATCAAACCCACCAAAAAAATATTCAAACAAACACATATATAATGAATTAGTAGTGAATACAATTAAAAAATTCACAAAGACTAAACCATGTGAGAATAAAATACCAATGAAGAAGATATACATTGGAGTACTAAAGTTACCAAAAAAAGTTCACTGATGTGTTGAAAAATGAAATCACCCCAGTTACTTCATCCTCTAGTTCCACATACCATTAAATTGTATCTAGAATCATCACTTATGAACTTTTTTACCATTCTATTTACTATGTCCTAATGGTTGTTTTTTGAAAATTTACAGTAGATCCCATGAATAGGGTGTGTCTAAAGACAACAGTTTTTGCAAAATTTACTTCCAACAATGTGAAACTATAGAAAACATGTTTGAAAAATTTAGAAACTAGTTTAAATTAGTAAAAAATTCACATCGAATATATAGATAATATATAAATGGAAAGAATCAACCAAACCTGTAAACAATTTATCACGTGATTTGGAATATTTATTATCTTGTCAAAATTGGAAACCACAAACACAAATACACGTATGGATAGTGTTACCCTTGATGGTGGATCCTTACATCCATACTCGATTATTCTGATGATTGTACTTCACAACCATTATGCTTCACATTACACTCATGCCCACCCATTTATGTCCACATTATTCTAATTTATTTACCCAAATATATTTCCACGAAAACCATTTCATAGAAACACATTTCTATCTTTTAAAATTTTTTAATAAATACTAACATCCCTCAATTACATATTATATAATTAAATTATAATTTAAAAATTATTAACAAGGGTTTTTTCATAAACCAATAAAATTTACAATATTTCAATGAAAATGAAAAAATTTATTTCCATAATGGCTGAAAGTGGCGTTAAAACTATTTAGGGAAACTAATTTAATGAAAATTTTCCATCATTGTTGTAATTCATGTTGAGTGAAGGGAGGATCCCCCAATATCTCATACATATCTAAAAACAACGATTGAGACAACACAACATCAGGATTTGAGTAGAACCGATGTTTCACACACTATATCCAGCAATATACTATCATAAATTCATTTAGAACAAATAAATATATCCATAATGGACTATTTATATGGATTTAGGTAAAATAAAAACCTTGTATCTATGAATTATAGTGAATAACTAGCACTTTCTAAATAATCTAAACCTACAACAAACTTTAATTCATCTTTCGATCACTTCTAGAACAAAGGGGGACATCTGTCATTAATTTGGAAAAAATTAATTCTAATTATATTAGGATTATGGTAAAACAAATTTCATTAAAATATAACATGGATTGAAAAAACTTTTTATGGAGGGGAACATCTATGCCGAATGATTATGTCACTCTATTTTCTAAATCATGTATTGATTGTGTAGTGTTACTTACGTTAGTTGAACCCACAAAGGGTTGGATCACATGGTTAGAAAAACAATGCACCAATTTTTTATCTACAATATATTAGAACCTGTATGGATTCCACTTGAAATTTCATTTGAATTTACAATGATGGAAATAGTTGTCCAAAGCTACTATCCTACCTACCACATGCCACACAATTTCTTAGATGGGGTTCATGGTTTATACAGATCATGATAAAAAAGAAAACATTTATAAAAACAAAAAAATCATGTAAAAACCCTTAGAACCCACCAAAAACATAACCTGATCCCTATATTTACTGAAATTACTTAAATTAATTTTCACGTGTATCAAACGAGGGGATCTACATTTTGTGAGAAATATCATTGACAACAATATTTACTTGTTTCTTATGTGATAAGATGTTCCAAAAATTAAAGAACGTATTTTAAAACATCTATTTGAGTAATCTGTACACAACTGAGTGTTTCACTACAGTTTAATTTCTAACTATCACTGGGATCCAACTATGTTTTGAGGGTATGTTGGGGAGGATAAATCATTGAACATTTCAAACTGGATTAACACTATAGAGGATTTTGTTTATTGTCTTGTTTATGTAAATAAACCTCATGAGATCCTTGAATATGTTAATAATGAGGATAATTTTGAAATTGATGCTAGAAACCATAATTATCTATCAATTATTGGAGATGGATTATGTGTTTTGGTTGGTTTAAAAATATAAGATATTTTCCATCATTAAGTTATAAAGTAATTTTTCAGAACCCTTGTATATATATGTGATAGAGTTTATTCCTAGGATCGATTGATGAGAGGGTTTTTACAATATTTAGTGTGTGAACATGGAACAAGAACGTCATACATTACATAATATATAGTGACTTTATTAGTGGGGATTCATAAAGCCGGTTGCATCTTTTAGATTTTTATGTTATTCTTATATTGTCTGTGGATAGTCTATTATGTGTGGGATGTCATAAAGAGCAGGCCCTAGTCAAAACATATTCCACATATGTAGATTTATTACTGGGAGTTAAAATATCGATTTGACTAATTCATATTCTGGTGACACTACTTATTATTTTTTGTGACAATTTAGTGATGTTGTAATTTATAAATGAGGATAAATTATTGACTCAGAAATCGATTTCATTTCCACTCTTATGGGTGAAGGATATATATATATATATATATATATATATATATTGTTTTTTGGGATTATTTTGGTGAATTATTTATTTTGTTAAAAAATTCCGTAATTTTTTTTATTTTTTGATTTTTTATTTCATTAGGAATTCAAACTATTTATATATATTTTTTCCAAAATTAATATATATATTTTAAAAATAATAATAAAACTAAAACACCATTAAAAATGTAATAACATTTTATTATATTGAAACATTAATTTTATATATATATAATTGAATATGTATATAAATATTTGAAATTATGATATCAATTGAAAAAATTTCTATATAAATCTATTTTTATCATTTTAACCAATGCATATATTTCGTTGTAACTTATTATAACAGAAAAACATCAATTTTATCAATCACAAAAAACATTAATGAGATTTTTTTACAATTAATTTATTGAAAATACATATTATTATTCATAAAAATATTTACCAATATAAAACATGTACTCACCAACATAAATTCCCCCATAGAAGTTTTTTTAGTTAATGTAAATTTGGTAATCATGTTGGGATTATTAATATGATGTAACATAAAGATGTAACCATTATTATTCTAATTGATGAAAACATAAGTTACTATTAAGGAATATTTAGGCGCTATATATATACAGATAGCATATTCCTTAGGATTCATGTAATTGTAACTTATGACAATTGTGTCAATAAATTGAGTAAGAGATGAAATTGGTAGTAGGTTACAAATGAAATTTTTCTGATTGAGTGATTCTATTTTCTAATGAATTCTAGATTCATTAATGTGACATATTGTTATCATGGGATTGCTGACAGTTTGGAATTAATAGGTTGGGATGATTATGATTTTGGTAGCACATGGAAAATGTGATCATGGGATACATTATAAAACACTAATATATAAAAATAATTATATTACCTCCAGGATACAAGAAACTTATCATCTTGATTTAATAGTAATGAAATATTATTGAAGATATAACGTAATCATTGAATTATTGGGAATGAATACGAGTAACCAAATTAGTAAATATAGACACACACACACATATATATGTATATATATATATATTCCCTACTCTACAATTTTTTGGATTAATTATTATGAAATATTATATCAATTTTAAGTAAATTCATCCTTTTAATGTATTATATGATTTCTTAAAAAAAGTTTTTTACAAATTATTATGAGTAAATAATATAACTAATTTCATACACTATTATAAATAATACATTATATAAAATCATTTTTTAAATTATCATATTAAAACTATCTGAGGATGTTATTTTGGTGTTTTTCTAAACAAAATTATTTCTTATTGAATATTAAAAAAATCATTTTATTAGAAAAATCCTTTTATTTTTATGAATTTAAAAACTCTAAGTAGTTTTTAATTAGTTTTAGAATTTACTATGTTCCATTATAATAATAAAAATCATGTAAATGTCTTTGGAATCAAAAGTATGCTTATCTTTTATTTAAAAACATTTATATACATAAAAATTTATTTTTATGCTGAATTGTTTTTCATCACATTTTCCTGGTTAATAATTAAGTTAAATTATGAAACATCCACGAACTGAATTTCATTAAATAATTTATGCATGTTTGGATCGTAATAGATAATATTAAAAAATTTGTTCAACTAAATTTTTAGTCATTATGAATAGTAATAATAGAAACTTTTTGTTACCATGCTAATGGTAAAATGTGATAATGATAGTTAAAACTAATGTTTTAAGAATCTAATTCATTCAAACATTTTAGTTTTTTTCATGAGATGAGTCTATTTCATTGGAAATAAATCATACAATTAATTTGTGATTTCTATTTTACTTTTATTTTTATCATTATATTCTTTTTTGTAAATAATATGCCGAAAAGGTCACTTACATTACTTTAATGTATCTAATATGTTGTGATAGGGATAAAAAACGTTTAGTATTTTGTTATAAAGGGTTCTTGAAATAATACTTCATTGTTTTTATTTTGGTAAATAATTTTTATTATATATAAATAAATAAATATCATAAATAATCATGAAAGACCCAATAATTTCTTTTTGTGTGTAGTAGAAAAATAATGTAAATTATATTAAAAATGATCAATGGAATATATTTTGGATAAATTTTTGAGTTAAAAAAAATTATATATAAATATGAAATATTATTAATTATAATAAATATTATCTTTTTTTCCCATTAATATATTCATGTCATTAATGTCCAAATAAATTTATTGTTTCAAAAAATAAATTAATGTAATTTTTTGAAAACTATTTTATAAATAAATTATATAAAATTCAATAGAATAATGAAAATGGATAATTTTTATTGGAAGTGTTCAATAGTATCATCACCTGATCACTTTCTATCCAATATTCTAATTTAAATGAAATGTATAATCATTTATGATTTACAACGTCATTTCCACTGTTACAATAAAAATTGGGTAACGAAGGGATTGATGAAGATTATAAAGTTAAAAATGGTATATAAAGCTATATAAATTTTATTTTATGATTTTAATGATAATATATACTCTTTATCCTTTAATAAATTTCATTTTTTAGTATTTGGTTTGATTTTGACACATATTATTTTATAATATTTCATGAATTTAATAAAATGTACAACCTCAAATACTAAAGGACAACCCCTATCATCTCTTTTCAACATTTCATGATGAATTTGGTTCAACCACTCCCAACCCAAATAACATTTCAGAATCCCTTCTTAAATCATATTTTTATTATTTTATATATAGTACATATCTAAAAGTTCCTAACGTATAATTAAAAGGAGGTTTTATAAGTAAGATGAATAGACTTTAAATAGTATTTTTTATATATTTTTCATCACCTTTCTATTATTATTCCACTGTGATGTAAAATTAACCTAGAATATTTAATATAATAATATTTTATTATATTAATTCTATAACATATAACCATCTCCTTCTTCAATCAAATGGAATATAGAACCATAATTAATATGTATATAGGACTACAACCAAATGAAGGGATGTACATTATTATCCCTCCAAACTTCTTATAACATGTTATAATGATGGATTTAATGTATATATATGATATGAATTGAATAATTATCATTCTTAATGAATAATAAGTATTATATTATATATTTTAATATTATTAAGTATATTTAAACATTGATAGGTAATTTAAAAATGTAATATTAAATAATATTTCTTTAAATTATAGCATCATTCATGCATTTTGGGAATTTATAGTTTTCAACCATGTGTTATAATATTATAAAGAAATAAATAAATATTATTTGAAATTAAAATAATATTTTCAATTATCCCATTTCAATAAACATAGTTTTATCTTATAGATTAATTTATGAAAAATGAATTAATTTTATTTACGTGATGTACAATAAATGAATGGTTTATTTTAAATATATATAAAATTTATTTGAAAATAATAAAAATATAATTAAATATAATAATTTTTTTTCTAAAATATAAAATTATTAGCAAGTTTGGATAATATTTTTATGATAAAATAATATGTTATTTTACTAAAAATAAATTAAATTTGAGAATATTAATTTAATATTAATAAATTATCATATCATATAAAAATTTAAACTGATATAAATTAATTGAAATGAAAAATTACAATAACCTAAAATTTGACATATAAATGTATGTATCTTTTAAAGTTGATATAATTAAAATAAACATTTATATAAAGTATTATGTTCTATTAGAATAAATATTTTAATTTATAATAACTTATTATAATAACTATTAATTTTTTTACCCATGATTTCTTTTATAAATAAATTTAATATTAAATTTTTTAAAACAAAATATAAATTCACTTTATATAATAAAAAAAATATAAAAGAAAAAAAATTAAAAGGGAGATAAAAAATTTCAATCAAATTGACGGTTTGATTTATGTAAAGGGGTGGACCACTATAGAGGGTTCTATGTGAGGCAGAGCTGGTGCCGGGTGAATTGAGGGCTGATGGAGGTTCACCTTAGGGTAGAGGTGATGGATAGTGTGGCAATGATATATCTCAACCACTAGATGATGTCTGAGGGAACCATGATCATTATCTTGGTCATTCAATGGCCCTACGATGTTAATGGGGTTTTACTGCAAGTTGGGGATTTGGGTTCGAGCAATGTCTGGCCATGATGGGGTCTCGATTGAGGAAGGTGTGGTGTACTTCATCATTTTATCTAGGTGTGTATTTTAATTTTTAGTTATTTTTTTATTTTTTAGTCATTTATATTCTAGTATATTTTCTTTTCTAGTTTATAGTATTATTCTATTTGTTCAACCCTTTTCCATTGATCCACTTAAGTCTTCCTATGATCAAATATTTCAATTTATTTCTACCCTAATTGTTTTGATATCTTTAATGCATGATTTATATTTATAAAAAAAATTCATATACATATTTTTTAGATATAGTTTTATTTTTTTCACTCTTAGTCTAGTTTAAGTGTAGCTTCATTAAGAATATTTATATAATTCTGAAAAAGATATATGTGGAATATCTTTTTTAATTTTTTATATAAAAACCCTTGTATCTTTCGGCATATGTAGATATTATTAGTGATATGAATGAGAAAGATAAATATATATATACATACATATAATTATTATTATTAACATCAAATGATAACCCAGCACACATCTTTCCAAGTATTATCGACTCTCAGAAGTTTTTTTTCTAAAAGAAAATTTGAAGTGTCACACTATAATTTTTATCTGTGACTATTTGTTACTATTCCATTAAACAATTATTTTGAGTTTTCTATTTTAAGCCTCCCATTGGAATGGTGTATTCGGAACTTCCGTTTTCTAGGAAAACCCATATCAATTTTTGTTCATAATTCTTGTATGTACAACCGGTTCTATTGGTTCAATTTTCTTTTTGGTATTGGTAGTTTTTTATTAAAAATATTTTTATTCAAATGATTTAATTTTTGAAAAATAAAATCCATTTGAATTTTAATATTGTAATTGATATATTTATGATCCTTATTTTTTAATTATGATAATTGACATCTATATTAGTTAGAGGTTAGTTATTTATTTATGCTAATGGCATGTATTATTTTATTTATGTGAGATATTTTATATAATATAAATTAATGGAAGTGGTTTCTTAATCTAAATTATTTTATATGGGATTTCATTTATCCAAATTATATTCTAATATTCCGCTGTATGAGTGATTATATATATATTTACATTAAACATGATTATGGATTTTCAAACTGGTAAGGGGATTATTTAATTTTAATAAAAATAAATTAACATTTTCCATTTATTTATAAATTAATTATAAAATAGAGTTTTTTATTTACTTTCATGAAATGTATGGTTTTTTAAATTATTTTTGAACCTATGATTCATTTTTATGGTATTAATTATATATTTCTATGATCGAATTCATTTTTAATGGAAATTATTTGTTATAAGAAATCAATTTTTACTTTTTGATTAAAAAACTATTTTAATATTCCCTTAAAAATTATTTTATTTTTAAAAATATAATCTATTATTTATTAAAATTTATTTTGATTTAATTTAATCATATTTTAAATCTTTCGATTAAAATTAATGATATGTATATATGAATCTTATTACATGAATGAATTTAAATATCAATAGTCATGATATATTCATTTATTCGTATATATCATCATATATAACCATTAATACATGATATGAATGTACGACCATATCATGTATGAATAATCATTAAATTTTAAATCATGATATTGTATATTATTATATTAACAAATTAATCATTATTGTAACATTTTATTTAATATGATTATTTTGTAATTAATTTTTCATGCTCTTGATTATTAATCTATTATTCTACGTGATTATAAATATATGATAGAAATTATTTTAGGTTAAGGGATCATGCATGTACATTTTTAATCTATGTATAAAATTATAATATCCAAAATCATATTTTTAACCAATTAATTGGTAATTTGGATTCGATTTTCAAGGCGGTGTATTTAAATAAAAATATTAGCCTATTTAAAATATATATTTTATGAGATTTTAAATTAAATTATTATTACATGGATACTAATTATATTCATTACTAGCCCATTTTTAGGAAATTTGACATGTGTTTTGACAATATTAAGAATCGCAAGTGATTTAATATGAATTTAAATATTTATATATTTATATATAAATATATGTTTATATGTGTATTTATTTCATTTCAATAAAAAACAAGGAAAAACATATATGTATACATACATATATATGTAATGAAATAAATAATGTTACATACATATTGGCACTAGACATTGTAAACATTTTTGGGAGTGGAGAGTAAACATGACCCTTAGAGATGTGGGTGGGCCTAAACAAACTTTGTTAATTCATATGGACATATGATTTTGTTTTAAAAAATATGTTTAATATTTTCTAAAAATAAAAAGATTACTGTTAAACCATTTCAAGGTATAATTATGTTCAAAGTATTATTAAATTTTATAAATGAATTTTAATAAGTTATTTGTCACTGGTATTTTAGAAAACTCGTTACCAGGAAAATAAAAACTCCCCCTTGTTTTAAATTATTTTCAAAGTATTCGCTGTGTTTTTTAAGACATTTTTTTTCTTACAAAGTTATCACATGTGGAAAATTTTATTTTATTTTTTTATTTATTTTTCCTCTAATAAAAATGTATTTTTTTCAAAATTCTATAAATACTATAATTAAAATGGTCATCATATGAAAAAAATTCAATTTATTTTTATTTAGTATTGATGAAAAAATGCATAGCATTTCCATGAATTTTTTTTGAAAATGTTGGTTTGGGGTTTCACAATTGGTATTATAGAAATGATCTAGATATTATTAGAGAGTAGATGTTGTGTATGAGGTAGAATATATAAGTTCAATAGTCTTAATTTTTCATAACACTATAAATAAAAATTCTGAATTTTCATTAGTCAGATGAACAAATTGTAAGAATGAAATTATTTTAAGGGGAATGAATGTAACATCATAGAAATTTATATGTTACTGAGTATTTGATAACATTGAAATCATAGTAATATATATATATATATATATATTCAATAAATTATATTATCATTCATGTATTTGGAAAATTTATGGTCTCTATCCTTATGTAATGATATTTTAAACAAATAATGATATAGGATTTCAAATTAAATTAATATTTCCAATTGCACAACATCAATAAAAATAATTTATTTAAATTATTTCATTTAACAAAAAATTTATATATTTGATTTGTTTTTTACAACAAATCAAATGTTTATTTGAAATTATTATAAAATTATTTTGAAAAAAATGAAATATATTTTATTATAACAATATGATACTAAAAACTAATTTTTTTTCAATGTTGTATAATATGTTTATAAAGATAAAATATTTATTTATAACGTAAATAAATAAATTATTATAATTTTAATTTAATATTTTAAAATTATTTGTGTCTTTTAAATAATTAAATTTTATAAATTAATTACGACAGCACATTTAAAATAACGTAAAATGAAACATAAAAAAATATGTTTTTATTAAAAAATATAATTTAATAATAATTTTCATAAATTAGTATATTTTTTTTGTAAAATTTATTATTTTATATTATGAATAATTATTATAAAATTTACTATTATTTGGTATCCTTACATATATGGATTCATGTTTATAAATATAATTATTTTTAATTTTTGTGAATAAAAATATAAATTAAGGTTTTATACCAATTAAAGTTAAAAAACTATTAAAAAAGAGGATAATAAATTAAAATCGAACTATGGATTAAATTTTATTAAAGGGGATGCCCTTGTGGAGGGCTCCATGGGAGGCTGAGCTATAGTTCAGGGAATCAAGGCCAACTGTAGTTATTTGTTTATGTGGGGGTGATGTTTAGTGTGGCAATGAGAGATATCGACTTCATGTCAAAGGCTAAGTGAGCCTTGATCATCAGTGAGGTCTTTTGAAATTTTTATATTGTCATTGGGGTGAATCATAGAGTTAGGTTTTCAAGTATGAGCATAGCTGGTCCAAAAATGGGTTCTCGATCAAGGAATTCATGATGTTCATTATTATCTGATGTATGTGTGTATTTTAATTTCCACTTATATTTTTCCTTCTGTCACCATCAGAATTTTTATAGAAAATATTTTTTATAGTAGTATGAATGTTTTTCTCAATTTTTCTTATAATCGACATCTCTCTTCTGGTGTCTTCCTATTTGATCTTTTTTTTACCCAAATTGATTGGTTGTCACTAGTGGTCGATTTTAATTAATATCAATTATTCAAATATGACTCTTTTTTAAATAGATTGATTTGTTTTTGTCTCATTTGAACATATATTTATCAAGAAGCATTGATAAAATAAAATTAAAAAAAAGCGAATATCTACTTTATTTTTTTGATAAACACCATGGTCTCTTTCTTCATAAGTAATGATTTTCACTACAAAAAAAATAAAACAAATTATATGATAATATATATTATAAATAACATGAAACTAGATATAACTAAACATATGGAAAAGTAATATAGACCCTCATAAATGTGTTTTTCAAAAAATTGATGTGTAGTGCCACATTATAATTCCTACATGGAACCATTTTATAATCTTTCCATATGAATTTATTTGTAGACGTCAATCTAAATCGCCTATTTGAATGGTGCAGTTTGAAGTTCTATATTCAATAAAAAATCAATTCAACTTCAATTTTTCATTCATTTGTGTCTAAGTAGTGTTTTAGGTTCTCTTTTTTAGGTAAGTGATTGTGTTTTTTAGAGAAACTATTGATTCAATGAATTTTATTTTGGAAAAAAAATTCATTAGAATATTGATCATATATGGCATATATTTATGATACCAATTTTAAAATTTTAATCATTAATTCTATATTTATTAATTGGATAGTTATTTATTTATGTTAAAACAATAATATTTCTATCTAAGGGATATATTTTATTTATATTCAAATTATAGAAGTTATTTTGTATATTTAAATTTTTATATAGGTATTATTTAACCAAAATATGATCTAATATTTTTCTATAAGAGTTATATTATATTATATTTATTTTCTACATGGTTCTTAACATTCATATTGGTAAAGGTATTGTTTTATTTTAATAAAAATAAATTGTCAAAATTCAATTATATTATGAATCTTCGAATTATATAAGAAAATAATATTTCTAATTATGTCCATCTAATGTAAATTTTCAATTTTATATTTCAAACTATGTCAATTTTAATGGTTTGTAAGTGTTTAATTATTCATTTCTATGCTCGAATAAATTTGGAATAGAAAATTATTATTATCATAATATAATATGTATGTATTATAAGAATTTTATTTTAATAATCTCTCAAAAAATAATTAATATTAAAAAATTATATTGAATCTATGTTTTGATAAAATGTATAGTGATTTATTTTATTATTATTATAAATATATTTTTTCAAATTTCTAATTATCTGAATATGAAATGTATTACCTGAAATAATTTCCAAATTTATAATCATCATGCTTTCCTATATATATAGTCATATTTAATAATTAATACAATATTATAATGCACAAGAAAATCATGTATGGACATGGTTTAAATTTAAAATCGTGTTTTGGTACAATATTAAATTCACAATTTCATCATTGTTGAAATGTTTTATTAAAAATGATTATTTTATAATTTTGTGTACATTCTTATAATTATTTTTCTATTATTTTATTTGATAATAAACATACCATTGATATTATTTTAATTGAAGGGTTCAAGAATTTACACTACTAATTTATGTATAAAATTATATGTATATAAATGAGATTATGAATCAAGTAAATGGTTAGTTAGTATATTTATTTAGGGATTAGTGTTTTAAAGATGGAGAATAATATTTCATAATAAAATATTTTCTAAAGTTTGGAATGAATTTATGTATACAAGTATGTTATTTAATTATATTAAGATCCCAATAAAAGGTTATATTACATGACTGTTATTGTATCAAGACTCTCAATTCATTTCCAAAGAATGTTAATATTTATGTATTCATATTTAAATATAAGTCTGTATGTATATTTAGGTTAGTCACATCAAAAATTACAGTTAAT
This sequence comes from Viscum album, assembly GCA_963277665.1. NCBI lineage: Eukaryota > Viridiplantae > Streptophyta > Magnoliopsida > Santalales > Viscaceae > Viscum > Viscum album. Next base: position 1,260,382,772 of record OY728128.1, read on the forward strand.
ATCGAATGTATATGAATTTCATGGTTAAAATGTTTTATATTGATTATCACATGGACATTGCTAATATTATAGTTATTGGGTAGTGAACATATACCCTGATAATGTGGGTAGGTTTGGAACACTTTTAATGTTTCAATTGGTGTTATGGCCGTGTTATGAAAAAATTTCTTCATGTTTTCTAAAAATCACTAGATTATGTTTAAACCATTTCAATGTATATTTATTTTCAATGTATTTTAATATTTTATAATGTAATGTTAAAAATTCAATGATCACATTTCTGTTAGAAATCTTCTTACTTGGAAAACTAATGCTCACCCAATATTTTAAAGTATTTTTCATTGGTTTAGTAGAGTAATTTTAAGGAAATCATTTTTATTACTGAGTATCGCATGTGATGATATTTTTTTATTTTTTTACAGCTGAAAAAATGTCTATATTAACTAAATACCAAAAAATTGAGGCTAGAAGATTTCTTAGAATATAAAATGTCCTTTATAGTTTCCTTATTATTTTATAAAAAATAATACACAATAATTACATTTACTTAATTTGATTGTTCATTTTCAAGGATTTTCTTAATATATAATATTTTTTCCTATATTCCTTAAATTATAAATTGCTAATTTCATTCATTTTTTTGTGTGGATTAACACATCCACAAAGCGATGCAACGAGTTTTTCATTACCACCTCAAATAGATGTTTTATATAACCGTATTTAAAGATATATTATGATATTTATTAAACTATAATCAATATAGATATATTAAATGATACATACATTATTTCAATAATGTTTTTTTAAAATTAAAAAAATTTATTCATGTATACCTATGACATACCTCCTCCATTATTTTAACAGAATTCGTTAATACATAACCATAACACATTGTTTTTTATAAAAATAAAATTAATTTATAAAAATGATAATTATATATTTATTAATCACGATGTTTTGGAGTAATAACATCTTTGACAATTTTCAACATGAAAAAGCAATTTTTGAAATTAATAAATTAACATCCTCATAACACTCATCCCAGACTTAGCAGATTAAGTAATTAATGATTTTATTATAATAACTAAAATTTTCTTTTAGTAACATGGTATAAAACAAGAAAATAATGCTTATGTAATTTAATAATAAATGAAATTCTATTGTACCTGATATAAATAATTTACTTGAAAAGTCAAACTCATGTTAATGTACACATTACCTTAAAAATGACAATTTAATTATTTTAAATATTTATAATATAAATCATCTACTTCAATTTACACATTATAAATAAAAATAATATGATTTATTTAAATGGATATAACTGAATTATAAAGGATTGTTTAGGTAATTTTTTTCATTACATCAATGTTTTTCAAAAGGATTGTTTTTATGTACTTTATAAGGAATTTTTTGATAAAAATAAAAAAAGATGTTTTATTTTAATGTATGTTGTGTCAATGGTTTTTTGTGACCCCATAACCATTTTTAATAATTTTATTATAATAAAATATTTTTTATCAATTAAAATTACTTTTTCTCTTTATTCCATGCATTTTTTATAAGGTTTTTAAACATAATGGATATTTCCAATTATGGTTATGTTTTTACAGTGAGTGAAAATAATATTTTTACATGTGTGATAATAAAAATGATTTCATCGATCTTTGATGACTAATTTATGGTGCTAGATTTTTTTATGATGATTGGTAAGAGCGATATAGCTCATTATGATGGGTGAGCCAGAGATAGCTCACCAATGCATATGGTAAAGAGATGATGTTAACCAGTTATATGTATCTCTAAATATATTATTTGAAATTTATGGTGTGGTTATTCCGTTGGTAGGAATGATTTTAATTGTTATGAAAGTGGTGTACCGTGTCACTAACATGTCTTTTGTATGACATATAAATATTATCTTATAAATATTTTCCATTTTAATATCATATTAAATAAAAATTATCATTTTTAAGCAATGATTATGTCCATTCTATTAAAAATTTATGTTTTATTTGAATACCATTTTAATGGGTTATATTGTTTATTAAGGATACCCTATTTCTTATTATTTTTATCTATAATATTATATAATTTGATTTTTGAAGATAATTGGGAATGTGTGACTATTTCAAGTTTAAGTAAATTATTGTTTATGCTAAAAGATTGGTATATTAAATGAAAAACTCTCATTTATGACCATATGTTATTAAAATAAGAAAATAGTTTTCTATTATTATCTATATCCTCATGATAATTTATTTTTTTACCTTGCATTTAAAATTATTTTATATATATATATATATTAATGATACATAGAAAATTCAATAAATTACGATTTCCATATACATTAGATACCTTGAGGGAATCTATAATGTCTCAATTCATATGTTGTTTTACATGAAATATTGAATCCATGTTAAAAATTAATCTTTGAATGAGTTTTATTAATTAATTGAAATTTCAAATATAGTATTTTACCATGTCAGGTATGTAAACAAAATATTTTCATTTTTTTTTCTAGTGTAAACTATTTCAAGTTTACGAGAACAAAGTAATTAAATGTGATGATTAATTTATTAAACTGGATTAAAGAGTGTAGGTTCATGGTCATTGGATTCATGGTGTTTTTGGGGATGAAAATGTGTCTCTCGTTTCATGTTGAAGCCGGGATTCCCCAATTTTTATGGATTGATGAGAGGTTAACATAATAAAAAATATTAATTCCAGGATAATTTTTCAAGTACGTTTTTCCATTTTAAGTTCACCACTTCATTAAAAAGTTCTTTTCCAGGGTTTAAAAATCTTCTCTATAAGACTAGGATATATCATATTATACCAATAATTATAGTAATATATTGAAGGATTTATCCCAAGGGGATGTTATCTTAATGGATTGTTAAATGCTTATAAATGGATAGGAAGCATAGAATTTGTTTGATTTTCCATGGGTTTTATGGTTTTCAAATGTGAATTAATTTAATAATTAAATGTCAAAAGAAATAAAAAATTAATGTATCTTGGAATTTTTTTTGATTATCTAATTTTTAGTCCTTAACAGTTGTAGTCAGGTGTTTTAGAGAAAATAGATAAAGTGTATTCAATAGACAAATTTTTTTCGTGGTGTGGTGGCGAGCTATATATATTCTTCTGTTATGTGATTTCATAAACTAACCCTCCAATTTTGGTAGTAAAATATACCCCTGTGGACTCTAGATGGTGTTTCCCCCAATATATTGGTTAGTGAGGAATGGTTGTATGATAACCAATGTTTCAACACTCTTTTATCCTTGTAGTATAATAAACTAGAATGACTGGTTGTAACATTTCCAATATATGTTTTTAGAGTAATTTATAGGATTTTGATTATTTTAACACAAATTTATCTCCAAATAAAGTATTATATGTAGAATTATTCAAATATTTGTTATGATATATAATATAATCTAGTAAAATAAATGATATACATGTAATGGTGGTTCACATTAACTACGTTTTCAGAATCTGGTGATATAAATTTGATGATGTGATGATATGATACCAGAGGGTTATGATATGATATAATATAATAGATATATTTTAGAACAATTAGTTATTTGGAGAGATATGTGTCATGATCATTGTTTTTCAGCTAGAGTGGATATTCTGGGGGGATATGGTAGTGGGTTACCTGCATTTGTTATTAAGTTTGATTTCACATTGTTATTGTGAGAAATACATGGTGAGATAGCCATGGTGGTGAAGGGAACATAGTGTACCTATTTAGGTGATGATTTTTATCACATAGTTATCCAATGGGCCTTATTAAGATTCCATTAAATGTTGTATGAGAATATTTGGGGAGGATCCTCTTGTAATGTCCCAGATTTCAATATAATATCTTTAATTATAGGGAACAATTTTGAGGCTGCAAAATCTAGTGGTGTTCGATTCTGATGTTCAATGTTCTAGGAACAAGTTCTAAACTTTCATAATGTTATGTTTAGTAAATGTGCAAGCCAGAAATCATAAATTGTGAACTGATGCTCGAAATTGAAATTTGAGTGCGCTATTGAACTCATTGTTCCGGGATTCTCATACGGGATGTTTTACCTCGATTACAGTGGGTCGAGAGGAGAAGTTTATTTATTAATTTTTCATGTAGGATTAAATAAATTAGAAATATTTTATTTTAAAAATATCATCTAACCTCTCCTTTTAATTTTTGGTGGTGGGGACCACAAGAAGGTGGATGGGCATTTAATGCTGGGTATTAAATGTCTGGTAAATCAAAATGTGTGACCACCAATCCCTTTAATTAATTATGTTCAATAAATTTATATTAATGAACCACCCCCTTTAATTTTTGTATGTTCATCTTTCCTCTTGGTTGAATAGAAATAATTGGTGAATAAAATGATCTGGAGGGGAGAACATTGGAGGAACCCTTCGGTGAAGAACATATCCAACAAGAAAGGTCAGAGGATTTTCATTCGAGTAGCGTTGTTACAATCATATTGCAGGAATAACGAACTCTGACCAACCTTCTATCATGAATGTTCTCCAATGGATTTATCTGGTAGGGATTTATCTTGTTTTAATTTTAGGAGTTTGATGAATCCTATTCTAACATATTCCTATCATGCTAATTTGGAGGGCATGGGCCAAACAGAAAAGGCTATAAGCCTCCGCTAATTTTTTTTCATCTTTTCGTTCTTCGAGAACAAATTTTTGGGATGAATGGAATATTGAACGAAGGGACATGTGGAGAAGAGGGAATCATGGGGAGCCCGTAGATGCAATAGGATAGAAAAATGGGTCACTGGGGCTCACCCTGTGACCCAAGGATCACCGTCGTCGACTGGCGCTGGAGGGCTATGGCGGTGACAAGGACCTACCTGCCATGGCGGAGGCGGCCTGCCGAAACGTGCTACCAGAGAGGTGGGAGAGACTCTTTAGCCACTGTGGCGAGTAGCCGCTAGCACTGGCTGGACATAGAATGGTGGGAGGTGTGCCCACGTGCACCCCTGGAGGTGTCAGGGTTCCGATGCTATAGGGGAAGGACCCTCTCCATACGATACCTATGGTAGATGAGGTGGCTCCATGAGGCACCACCACTGAAGAGGAAATCGAATGACCGTTCACGAAAACAAGGGAACCCCCCCCCCCCCCCACCAGTTCTACTATGGAGGGCCCCGCTCCAATGGGTTATGCCTCTGTGGACTGCGCCGCTCGTGGCCTACAGGCCGGGCTATGAATGCCTTGTGGGCCACTGCCCCCTTTGCCAGGACGTGTGTGCCCTGCGGGCCACGCCTATGCAGGTCACGCCTCATGATCCTAGCGGGTCGGGCGGCACGAGCCCATGTTGGTCGGGCCGCACCCCCTATGGGCTGGGATGGACCGAGGCCCAACCAGTTGATCTCTCCATGGCCTGACCCTACCTGGTCGGGTTGTCTTGACCCGGGATAGGATGGTCTAGTCTGGGTCGAGTAGGGTCGGTTCGACCGAGTCAGACCATACAGGTCCAGTTTTGCTAAAATGACCATAACATAAATTTTTGGCATCCGTTTGACAAACTATATATTGAACTTGGACCCTTGGAGAGAGACAGTTTTTTTGGTATACTCATCTTGGGTTTTGAAGAATTTTGGAGTACATTTGGGATAGATCAAACCGGAATCTAATCAGGCAATCGAAACAAAAATGCTTATAAGTCACAGACCGGCCCTCAGATGGATGTACCTTCTGTCACGTTAGAACCACTATGACATGGTGGTGATTTGGTATAATTTTTCATGGAGGTTCTTTGTGGATGAGATATGACCAATAGCATGAGGAGAAGATCCTCCCTGAATCAAGACGGCTTAGTGAAGGAATCCAATGCTTGGCTGTGAGGTGGAAGTTGTATACAGGTCATACGAAGGTTAGTACTGATCGATCCTATATGGGAAGCACTTAAAAATCATGGATGGGTCAGATCTTGTGTGGTTGAGCGCTCAAAGATCCTTTGTGGTTCTGCACATACTGATCATGTGTGGGTCTAATCCTATGTGGACCAACGGGGGTTATTACCCATTGATCATGTGTGGGTAAGACGTCATTATTACAGCAGTAGTACCTATCAAAATAATAAGATAATTTAGCTTCTAGACTAATCGTGTAAAATTTTGAGGTTTACTTATGCCTTTCCTGATATGAGTATTTTACCTTCGTGGTGTAACCTTTGTGGTGTTACATTTGTGTCACTCTGGCCTTTGTGGTTTAACCTTTGTAGTGTCACCTTTTTGGTACTGTCACCTTCGTTTTGTTACCATTGGGGTGTTACCTTTTCGGTATTCTTCCTTCGTGGATCTTTCGTGAAAATATCTTAAATTTTTGAGCCTTATGTTCCCCCATGAATGAGACGAGTATCTTTTGATAACATAGGTATATGAATGGGCATATACTTATGTAGATTTATTGAATAATTCATGTGATGTGATTGAAGTATTTCTTTGTGGTTATTCATTTGTGGAAATATTGGATATCGTCAGGTGTCTCGTGGTCCCTACTGAGTATTGTTATATGCCCCCCTGCATGGAATATTCCCGAACATTGTTGTGTCTTATACATATAAAAAACGACATTGATTGAGGCTGAGGGAGCCATGATGGGACGATGTTTCGAGGTGGACCATTTGGGCTGATTGTGAGTTGTACATAACCTTTAGGTACGATCCCTGGTGGATGATCTGGGAGATGTTTTCTCTTTTTTTATACTAGAAATTTTCATTTGGTCTTATATTCGGCCCCTTTACCTTTAGTTTACTTTTTACTATAGATGTTTTCTTCATGGTTGCTTCTTGTTATGTTATGGGATTTTTTGTTTATACATATTAAAAGGAAATTCCTTCCCATTATAGGGATACACCTTTCTGTTGCTAGTCGGCACCCCCTAGCCTGTGGATGATGGGATTAGTGTAGTTAAGACTTGGGCCCTGGGGTATGGGTCGTGATAAATTTTTACCAGAGAAGTCGGTTTACCAATGAACATGGGCTCCGATCTTTTCAATACGGCAATAGTGTTAAGTGATAAGAGTGTGGTTTTCATTTTAGGTAATCTAGTGTTGGTGTGGTGGCTGACATATCCATACACCAGGTCCCTAAATTCAGATTTCCATGTCAGTTCAGGAAAACACTGATTCTTTTTGCTTTAAAAAGTTTTTCTTATGTTTTATTTGAGTCAACTCACTAGGTATAAGTTATTGATTATGGCACACATGTTTTCTATCATGATGTCTCCATGTAGACAACTAGCCGGGATTACCAAGGGATTACACAACGACATCTCAACGAGCAATGTGGCCTTGGTGTAGGGACCTATTATGGTATTTACACTTTTGGGTGGTGTACCAGTAACACCAATACAAGTTGGGAAGCCATTTTCACCAGCCCCACCTGCAAAGGATGCATTCCGATTGATCATGTTGCAAGAGTTTCTGTGGTAGAGGCCTCTGAGGTTCCTAGGTGAGACGAATCCGCATGCGGCTGAGGACTAGATGTAGTCTATAGCCCAAGGTTTTCACTTAGTTGGGACATAAACGGATCTAATGGTGATCTTATCTTTCATTATCTTACAAGGAGTAGTTGGAAGATGGTGGAGTACGATACTCTAGATACATGATGAGGCAAACCTCACCTAGATGGACTTCAATGGACTTTTCTGGGGCAGAGTTCAACCCAGTGACTCTATTCTTAGTGCGTGTACATGAGCTACTGCATATTCAGATGGGCAGAATGACCGTGGTCCAATATTCACCGATGTTCACTGATCTCCCCTAATACACCACTGACATGGTAAGGTAACCTTTAAAAAGGGATAAGACTATTGATCAAGGTCCCTAATGGGAGAACCAATCTTTGATGATATCGCGTAGCATTCTTATTCCATCTGTAGTACAAGAGTGTGCGCTTTTGGTGGAGATCTTCAAAGATGAGAAAGCACCGACAACGAGATCCATCATCAGAATTCAGATAGTATATTCATACATGGAATGCTATAGGTGGATAACGTTAGGGCCCATGTGGGCCAGACCGTATAAAGGATGACCATAGGATATAATGTTGGTGGTACGGGGATAATTGGACAGAGGAGTACAAATGATGAGAAGACATTATTACTCGTGTGGCAAGTAGGGCCACATGGATTGTGGTTTCCCGAACCGCCATACAAACTACCAGATGATGGTTGACGGAATTCCATGGTAGAGGCAGAGGTAGAGGCTTTAGTGAGGAGGTCCATAGGGTGACAGACATGGAAGATGTGCTGGCCATGTAGTAGGTAGTGGGGGGAGGTTCGAGGTTCTACCACAACCACATCAAGGGGATCCACCCCGAGTATAGGGAGCAGGTGGAAATGGACAAGAATAACTCCATGAAGCTGAGGCATATGACAACGACACTCCACAGATGATTAGAGGAAATATCTAGCTCTACTCCACCATAGTTGTAGTACATATGGACAGAAGTTCTAGTCACTCTTTTATAACCCTGACCCTTATTCAAAGTTCATAGATTTTGATGGAGCCATATGCTTAATCCTTGGGATTATATACTCCTACGAGATAGAATTCGACGACTTCATAGTGGCTCCTATAGGGTGAGATAACTTTAAGAGGTGATAACTCTAGCTGGGATCTTCTAGTAGCGGTACCAATACCTTACGATGATAACTTGGGTGTGGATTGATTATCTATAGTCTATTCTCTAATTGACTATATTAGGTAAAATTTGTGGTATCTCCACGATGATGGGACTAGCTTATTACCTCACTAGATTGTAGGGAACCATTGATACATATGAGGGACATACCTAGAGGAGGGTTCAGCCGGTCACAAAACAGTTGGCAAGCCCTACCCTCAGGGAAGTTGATGTTGAGAGTCCGAGTTATCCTATAGTGGTTGACTAGTATGATGATGTCTTCCATGATGATATTCATGGGAATAACTCCATGTAGATAGGTAGACTTTTACATCATCTTGAACCTTGGGATAACACTGATATCTACACCAGCATGTTCAATGGCTCCTTTGGAGATTTGTGGGTTATTGGTATAGTTGGTGGACTTTTAGTGGAAGGGGTTTATAAGTCCTAGTGTTTCTCAATGGGTAGCCCCATTATTGCCCGTCAAGAAGCCATAGAGGATTTTGAGACTCTATTTGGATTATTGACGCATGAACAGGGTGACTATGAAGATTAAGTATCCACTTTCGAGGATTGATGATCTTTTTGATTTGCTGAAGGTAGATCGATGGTTTTTAAAATAGACCTCAGATCAGGCTGTCATCTTCTCGGAGTGCGAGATGAGGATATCCAGAAGGCGGAATTCAGATGCCGGTATTACAACTATGATTTCTTGGTTATGCCATTAGGCATGACCAATGCCCCATTTGTCTTCACAGAACTCATAAACCGGATATTTTATCCATAACTTGATCATTTTGTGGTGGTATTCATCTATGAAAAATTGGTGTACTCAGTGATGGAGGAGGAGCATGCATATCAACTACAAATAGTTCTGGATACACTCGAAGAGCACCAACATTATGTTAATATCTCGAAGTGAAAGTTCTGTATATGGGAGGTTAACTTTCTGGGAAACATGATCTTGGTGGATGGTGTCGCAGTGGATTCATTAATGATAGGGGATGTGCTAGCATGGGATCCACCAAGAAGTTTGATAGTGGTGCGGAGTTTCTTGGGGTTGGATTGGTACTCGCGGATATTTTTACCGTACATATTCAAAGTATCATCGCCATTGTCAGTGTCGATGAAGAATAGACAACCCTTCATGTGGATGGAGAGATTCCAGCATAGTTTTTCAAGAGCGGAGGTACAAGAAGACGAGTTCCCCCATGTTGAGGCTACGAGAAGAGTGCATTGTGTATGTAGTCTACTACGAAACCTCAAGGACCAGACATGGATGTGTCCTGATGCTGGAGTGAGCAGTGATCACTTATGGTTCATAAAATTTGAGACAACATGATTAGAACTATTCCACCCATGGCATGGAGTTAGCAGCAGTGGTCTTCACCTTGATGATGTGGCGGCATTACTTGATGGGAGAGCATTTTAATTTATACTCTGATCACAAAAGTCTCATGAATATAATCTCAAAGAAGGACCTGAACATGAGATAATGTCCTTGGCTCGAGTTCCTCCTTTTCTATGACATTGAGTTAGTCTACACACTTGGGAAGGGTAATGTAGTGGATGATGCACTCAGTAGGAGGTCTGGTTTGTAGTTGCAGAGTGAGGTGACAGAGCAGCTAGCCGCATTACAGATATCATTTGTGCATAGAGATGGAGAAACATACATCTATTCATTAACTGTCACTCCCCCAGTTCATTAATGATTTTTGGATGCACTATTAGGAGAGGTCGACTACGAGGATCTACATGCTTAGATATCCTCTACATAGGTAGCTGATGGATTTTATGAAGTTGGGGAGTACGTCATCCACTTCAGATGACATACCATAGTACCATTGTTTATATTACAGGATGTATTAAGGGATTTCCATACATACCCTTTGGCGGTACATCCTGGTGAGGATAAGATGTACCCGGACCTCCAGTGTTAGCACTGGTTGCCAGGGAGGATGAATTTAGTGGAAGAGTTTGTTTCGTGATTCCTCACTTGTCAGTAAGTGAAGGATGAGCTGTAGGTGCACACAGTCTTAGTGAAGACGCTATAGGTTCTAGAGTGGAAGTGGGATGGTATCTTTATAGACTTTCTAACAGGGAATCCATGTATTTCTAGGGGACATGATTCCATTTGGGTTATTGTTGACCGACCCACCATGTCATCCCACTTTCTACCCATCAAAGAGTATGGATTAGTAGGGGGATCAGAATTCCTCTATTTATATGATATTATAAGACTTTATGTTGTTCCATCGACTATTGTCTCTCACCATGATGCACATTTTACATCCCAGTTGTGGAAGGGATTGTAGTAGGTGTTCAGGACGTATCTATGATTCAACCCCACCTTCATCCTCAGATGGATGGTTAGATAGAGTGGACTATTCGAACATTAAAGGACATGTTCCATGCTTGTATCCAAGATTTTGGCCGTAGTTTGGAGGATCACTTGACCATGGTGGATTTCACATACAACAATAGATATCACTCAACCATCTATATGGAACCATTCGAGGCCATGTATGGTCAACCTTGCAGATCACCTCTATGCTGGACAGACCTGGGGGAGTTAGCACTTTTGCATCCAGAGTTTGTATGGTAAAACACTATGTGGGTGAAGATAATCCATGAGTGAATGAGGACTAAATAGTGAAAACAGATGTCTTATGCTAACAGAATACAGAGACCTATAGAGTTCCCAGAGGGGGACCATGTATCATTGAGAGTCTCTCCTCAACGGGGACAACAGAGTTTTGGCTAGGTGGAAAGTTATCAACGTGGTTTATTTGACCATTTCTAATAATTCATAGGATATTCAAGGTGGAATACCTCTTATAACTACCAAATCAATTGGAAAGGGTGAACAACGTCTTTCATGTATCCCAGTTGAGAAGATATGTGCATGACCCATCTCACATCATCGACCACGGGGAGCTGAAAGTTGAAAAAGGGGCGAAGTTTATGATGGTTTTAGTAGAGATTGATGATTGATGGGACTGGGTCCTTTTTGTACTGTCGATACCTCTGGTTCATGTTCTATGGAAGCACACGAACCACCAGGAGAGCACTTGGGAGAGGTAGGCTCAAATTCATTCTTATTATCCCTATTTGTGCACTTAGTCATTGTTGTGGTTTTCGAGGATGAAAATCCATAAGGTGGGAATTAAATTCATGTTTACACAAAATGTGTAACCACCAAAACAATTAATTAATTATGTTAATTAATATTATATCAATGAACCCCACCCTTTAATTGTTGGAAGAACCTCTTTCTTCCTGGTTGAATTTAAATCATTGGCGAAAGAGGAGATCTGGAGAGGTTAACATTGGAGGAACCCTTCGGTGATGAACGGATCCACCAAGCTAGGTCAGAGGATCATCGTTTGAACATTATCTTTGGAAAATTTTTGGGGGAACAAGGATCATCGAACCACCTTCTATCATGAACATTCCCCAGTAGATTTGCGACGCTGCGATTTATCTTATTTTAATTTCTAGAGTTTTTCAAATCCTATTCAACCTTCTTGCAATCAAGAAAATGTGAAGGCCATGGTCCAAACAAACATATCTCGAATTCATAACTACATCATTTAATATATGGGTTCTTTGTAGACCAATATTCAAGTAGAATGGAATCCAGAATGAAGGGACAGGAAGTGAAGAGAGCATCCTAGAAAACCCATTGACATGTTCAGATGGAAAAAATCTTCCCCAGAGCTCACCCGATGTCCCGAGGAAGACAGTTGGTGAATGGAGCCTGCAGGCTAAGGTGGTGGCCATCATCGGCCAACCATGATGGTGGCGGCATGAAAATGCATACTGCTAGATATGAACGCTCTGGCTCTTTATCCACGACGGCCAGCAGCAACCGGCACCAGCCAGCCATGGAAGGGTGGACGACGTGCCCACGCATGCCACTAGAGAAGGTGGATGTGGATTTTTCTCCACGCCAGACGAAATAAGGGGATGAAATTTTCTGTCTGTAAGAGAAGGTAGTGGTGTGTAATGGCAGGCCGCCGTAGTTGTCGTGGAGGAAGGCCCTGCTCCCTGCAGGTCCTGATACAGATGGCGTGTCGCCACGTGGTGTCGTTTTTGTGGAGGAAAATGAACGGTCACTTGACCATTCAAGAAACCATGGGGAATCCCCATGTTTTGGCTAGGGTGGGCCTTGATCCAATGGGATGCACATGAGTAGGAGGCCAGGCCTCCACTAGTCTGTCTGTGCATGCCTAGTGGGGCATGCCTCTGCAGGCTGATCCACAGGAGCCTAGCGGGCCGAGCCCTTGTGGGCTAGGTCACCCCCCAACGGGCCGGGCTAAAACACAGCATAGTGGACTAAGCCTGATGTGGCCCAACCCTGCTGGGTCGGATCGGCTCAGATAGGGTCGGTCTGAGTCGGACCGAACCTGGACCCATCAACGCCAAGTTTCGCTAAAAGTACTATAACATGGAATCCATGTAGGTGTTTCAAGAACCATATGTGTTTCTAGGTCCCTTGGAGTGAGGTAGTCCTTTTTGTATAATCCAATTGAGTTTTGAAGAATGTTAGATTATGGTCGGGTTGGATTGAACACAAATCCAACCAGGCCCTCAGAACTAAAATTCTTATAAGTCGCATATTGAAAATCCAATTAATGTGTTGTCTATCACATTGGAACCCTCATGACTTGGTGTCCCTTTGGGATACATTTTGTAGATTCATGGTGGAAGAGATACGACCAATAGCATGAAGAGAAGAACCTCCCTGAATCAAGCATGATTAGTGTGGGAATCTAGTGGCTGGTAGGGAGGCGGTGGTTTGAGACAGATCATACCGAGGATTGTGCCGAGTGATCTTGTGTGGGATAGCACATACTGATTCGATGTTGGTCACATCATTTCTGGGTCAGCTCTCAGTGATCCTATGTGGATCATCACATTCCGATCCCATGTGGGTCTGACCCTTTAATAGTCAGCAGGGGTTAGTACCCATCAATACAGTGTGGGCCAGACTTCGTATAGACAACAGCGGTGCCTCTCAACATAATAAGATGATCTAGCTTCTCAACAAATCATATGTACTTATGTGCATTACTTATTCCTGCTGTGAGGTTACTATTTATCATTTGTTTTGTTGCTTTTGTGGTACTCTGTCATTCATGGTGTTACCTTCGTGGTGTTACCATGGGGGTACTCACAACTTCGTGGTGTTACCTATGCGGTATTCTTTCTTTGTGGATCTGTTGTGCAATTGTGTTAAAAGTTGGATCCCTTCCCTCATTAATAAGACAGTGTCTTTTGATAAATTATATATATGTATGGGCATATACCTAAGTAGAGTGGATGGTTTATTCGTGATTTGTGATTGAAATCTAGTTTTGTGGAATTTCCTTTTTGGAACTTCGGGAGACCTTCGGGGGTCTCGGGGTCCCTAAAGGTATTGTTATACTCACCACTGCACGGACTATTCCTGCACCTTGCTATGTCTTGGGCAGATGATGGACAACGTTGATCAAGGATGAGGGTGCTAGGACAAGATGGTGCTCTAAGGTGGACCATTTGATGGGATGTGCTATAGTGACTACTGATCTTGAGTTGTACATACCCTTCTGGTAGTATCCTTGGTGGACGATCCAGGCGTTTTTCTTTCTTTTATGTTGTATTAGTACTTTTCTGTTGGGCTTCTATTTCATCCCCATTACCTTTAGTATGATTTTTAATATATCATTTTACTTCGTGGTTTCTTCTTGTTATGTTCATGGGTTTTGTTTTTGTACCGGTTCATAGGAAATGCCTTCCCATTATAGGGATATGTCATTCCATTGCTAGTCGCCAGCCTCGTGCCTATGGAAGTTGGGCTTGTGGTAGTCATGGAACATGTATTGGGGGATCGAGATTCACATTATGATAATTGTTTTCAAGAGCTTTTTGGGAATCATGTTCACTACCAATGATTTTAGTTTGATACTTTTAGTTGTTTTGTTTTTGGAAATTACATGCATGTATAATATATTCTTTTCTTTTAATAATGAATTAAACATTTTAATTAAATTATATCTCCTATACAATTCATTATAGAGGGTAATGACTCTAATTTGGGTATGTATAATACTCATGGAGATTTACTCAAACTGAAAGACTATTGGAAGTGTTTTTCATGATTTATTTTGTACCCTCTATAATTACGGTGCTAGGTGAGGTCCCTTGGTTGATGGTTTCAGGATAAGGAATCTGAATCAAAAAGATGTGGTGGGGTTCGGTTCATATATATATATCACGAAATGTATGTTATAATTCAAGGGGAAATGAAATTATTATTATAGATGTAAACCCCTATGAATAACTACAAGAGAATAAACCATTCTAATTTTTTTTATTAGGAAAATTGAAATTCTCGAAATAGTTTTCCATTTATAAGTAATATCTATATAAAAATTTTATTTGAAATTTCTCTTATAAATTATGTAACTCTCCAAAAAAAATCACAATGTAATACATATAATTTTATAAATTTTTAATCCATGATCATTCTAAATGAAAAAATTATAAAAAGAATTCCTCCATGTTATTATATAGTCCTCATAAATGTTGTAAATCTGTTGACATGTAATAAAGCTCAAAGAATAATATTTGGGAAGAAAATATCATTATGGCATTCGAAATAATCTAATAAAAACCCATTGGATTTGAGAGAATAATGTTGATGCTAAAATTACCTATATAAATTATAATTCATGATATTATATATTCAATTTGTTCTATGAAACGAACTTAAATAAAACTAGGTTCATAAAAGAAAACATAACTCAATGAAAAATTTTAACTAATATACCCTAACCATTAATGATTATATTTTACAGGTAGTGTCGTAAAAGAGGATTAAAGAGCCTTATTAAATAAATGATTTATTTTTTAATTTTAAATAACATAGATATACCCAATATATTTTTATTTTTTACAAATATATTTGTTAGTTATAATCAATTTCCATCATTAGATGTTATTAGTTTTGATTACCTGTTTAGTACTAATTTCGAAATTGATATAACTGTTACTATATACAGTATAAAAATTCATAATTAAATGTCACTATAGGTAATATAATATATATTTTATAAGTTTCTAATTTTCTAATTTTGTGGAAAATTTATCTTGGTGTTTATTTTTGAAGAAGGAGTGGAGGTATCATATATCTTTTTTTTATCGAAAAAATTGAGGACCAATAATAAAAAGGTGATTATTAATATAAAATTTATTTATAAATAACAAATAATTATTTTAACAATAATTTCCAATAAACAATTTTTTTTATTTACACATTCATCCATGAATGAAATTTATTTCATAGTTCACATAGGTGATTATATAAACCCAAACCAGAAGAAGCTTTAAACCATTGGTGTACAGTTATGAAATTGATTCTTGGGCATAATATAATATTCAACGAAGTAGGGATGAATTATTTATATGATTTTAATATTTTCAATCTTATATTTGGATATTATGATATTGACTAAAATACCACAAGGAAGAAAAAATAAGTCACTTTATATAAGGATGTAATGCACATGTACTCATGGAATACGTATTTTTCACCATAGAATGAGTTGAAGATGTGGAATTGTATATAAATTAATAATTTTAATAATGATAAAATTATCATATTTATTAATTACATACAACGGTTGAAACAACCCTAAAAGGTTAATCAAAAAAATTTGTCACATCACATATTGACGTGGAATATCAAAAGTAAAACCATTGACTTTTTGGTTAATTCAATGGTTGGGATAGAGATTGAAAATGATTATCATATAAAAATAAAAAATAGTATACCAGTTATACTATTGTAATTATGAAAAATGGGTAAGAATTTATTCATAATAGGTTGAAATATAATGAATGGATAATCAAATAAAAATGAGAAACTGGGAATTTTACCATAGGACTTGGAAGAGATATTTTTGAAAATTGGATTAAGGATTTAAGAGGAGGTATTTTGAGAATATAAGATTTTTTGGAAGCGGATAAGAGCTAGGTCAACTAATTTTTGAAGTGTTTGGTTATATTTAAGTGGAATTATGTATGAGGTTATGTGGGGTCATTATTTATCCTTTCATAAAAGAGATATTTAGAATTTTGGTGAAAATATTAAAGGGAATGTTACTTTTCAATGGAAATATAGATTCAATAATGGAAAACATTGATTAGCGAATAGAATAATGTATCAGAACCCTAATACATATATTTTTAAAATTTTTAACATTATTTATGTATTTTACTACTAAATTGTTCACTTTTACCATTTTTGTCTTTTACAATGACAACTACATTTTACCACATTGATTTCCTTTTAATACAAAAAAAATAATAGAAGTAATTACATAATATGAAATTAATTATTACATATATTTATTCCATTTACTGAAATAAAATTCCAAGTTAATAAATAATAAATTAATTAATATAATGTGTGGAGGAATTTTTTATATCAATTTTTTTTATTTATAATATTTCCGTTTATGAAAAAATAATCGATGTTGGAGATTTATATGTAATTATTTATTTTATTAATTGAATAAATATTGTTATCTATATACAAATGGAATAAAAATTAAAATTTGATCTTCTGAAATAATTTTTAAAATAAAATGTCCAAAAATTGTATTTATTTAAAGAATAAAATATTTTAGTCTCAAAATATTAAAATTGAGTTTTTAAAAACTAATCATAGTTGTCTTAACATAGTAATTTTACTCCATGATAATAATCATGGGCCCAAAAATATTTTTTTATATATTTTAAACTCATTATAAGGTCATGATAATCTCAAAAATTTTATGCTATTAAAAATACCAGTATTCTTAAGAAATTCATAAAATTAAAATAATTTACAAAAATATTAAAAATCCATCCTTATATAAATATGAAATGATGAATTAATATTTTCTCTTATTTCATCAAATTAAAATTTTAAAATTTAAACATTTAAATTGAAAATTAATGTGCGAAATATAAATTAAAACTATTTTTATATAATACTAGTCTCTAAATATTTAATATTATTTAATCATATTTCATTTCAATTTTTAATTAAACTAGTTTCAATATATGTTTTCAAATTAGAATTTAAAAGTGATAAATTTAATATTGAAGGATAATGTATACAAAATAACAAAAATATATTTAATAAATGGAAATACTTCTTAATTTAAAATGTGTTAACTATTTATCCTATAAATTTAATATATTTTAGTATTTTTATGTCATTATATTACTTATGATTTAATATTTCATATGATATTATTATCAATATTCAACTAATTTATTTTGGTATATTTTTTTGGTGTTTTAATATGGTTCATGCCATCGATCATAATATTAATTTTTGGAAAATATATATTCTTAAAAACTGGGGTGTTATATTAGAAGACATATTCATGTAAAAATTATTATGTGATGGGTTTTCATAACATTATAAACAACCATAATTCATTGGTAATGTTTTCTTCTCATGATATACCCTACATGGTGCGTGAGGAGTTTTCCTATCATTATATTTTATTCATTATTTCTAGTGATCCTTGACATATTCTTAGGATATCTATATTTTATGATGTTTTCAAATTAGTATGATTCGATGATGTTATGATTCCAATCCTAGTTTGTAATGCTTCTTTATATTGATATATTATTATTCTCATTATGATATCATGTTATTACTATTGTCTCAACTGTCACTTTTAGTAATTTTATTTTCTCTATTATGAGGCTCTATGGATCACGTCTTTATTTATTTACTTCTCATTATATCTTATAGTTTAAATGATGTTTAATGGGATTTAAATATTCACTTTGATGATTTACATAAATATTTTGTGTTTAAATTTTCTGTTTCATTTTTATGTACCTAATCACCCAATGTAATATGAATTATTGAATTCTGTGATAACGTTTATTGATCTATATGCTAAAAATCATATAAAAAATGTTATTGAGACTTGGTGTTTTATAAGATCTTCACATAAGTACATGCATCATTGCATAATATGTTCACTATAATGATGAATTAACAATGAACACGGATTCTGACCAAATTATATTACACATTCTGAGTTTCAAATATCAACTATTAATATCATTAGTGTATAAAAACACATAACCTATCATTTATAATATTAAAACAAGGTATTAGTTGGTATCTTTTGTCATGAACAAACCAGGACACCCTGATGCCATGATGTGCACACCGTTAAAAACATAGATTTAAGGGAATTATCGATTCAGATGGGTTTGAGATAAGAAACATGCATCATTAAAAATTATTGTGGGAATAGATTTTCCACAAAAATCATTGTATATGGATAATCAAGTCTTTATGAATACAAGGAAAAATATATTTTGAATACTATACTAGGATTCAATCTAGCAGAAATAGAACAATGTTTTGGAGGAATTTTCTAAAAAACAAAAAGGATAACACATGAGTCAATAGAAGAAACTCTCGAAGCCTAAGGATCATTAAATAGAAATACCTCATCATGTTTCATTACAATTACCCAAACCAGGAAGGATTTTTCCAACATGCAGCCAATATCACAATTAGGTTGTGTGATAAAATTAATATAGGGTAAAAAATGATTTCATAAGATGATGAAAATATTTAGGTAACCAAATAATGATTTAATTTCTAAATAAATAGTCATGTTAATTCATAGCATATTTTAAAAAATAAGGCTTCACATTTCAAATAATGGATAATAAAATAATAAAATTAATGAATATTTTTTATAAATCTATTTATATATATTAAGAATGCATATTTAAATTGTTTAAATAAATATTGGAATATATATTTTATATACAAAAAATGGGAAACTCGATCATCTTCCAAAAGGTAAGATAGTTACAGGATATAGAAATTCATCACACAAAAATAGTTTTCAAGGAGATATTTATACAAACATACTCCCAATTATAGACCATGGGAACATTATACCATCCCCTCAGGGGTGTGACCTATTGCATATGTATTATCAATGTGTCAAATCATAGAGTGTTGTCCGAATTAACTCACTAACTAAATAGGATTAATTTTTTGACAAAAAAATAAATGGTGTAAAATTTATTGAAATGATATTTTAAAATACAATTAACCAAATTTTTAGATTACAAATATTCCAAATTTTCATTTAAAAACCAAGAGTTTTTATTAATCAAAACATGCGTTTTCAAGATAAAACCAAAGGGTTTCAATTAAAACCATTTTAATGAATTTTTTTCGATAACCATTTTTAAATTAATTTCATCAAATCAATTTCGGAATTCAAATTATATAAATTAATTCCATTATTTAAATTATAAAATTTTTATCCCGTTTCATACCACAAATCAATTCTATAGAATTATCATTTTATTCCAAATTCATTCCAAATCCAATTTCAAAAACCCAATTCAATGGAATTGGATAATGAAATTTAATTTAATATAAATAGTTTAATTTAAATTAACAAATGAGATTTTAATCAAAATTTTCCATCATAATGGAACCACCTACCTCATAATTAGGATATCTAGAAATCAAAGATCCAATTAAGAATATCTAAAGAAGAAAATTGTAAATGAGGATATGATAACAAAACTGTGATTAATGATTAAAAATAGGGATGTTAAAATCCTCTAACAATATATATCTCAATAAAAAACTACGTAGGAAAGAAGAGAAAGAGGCAGAAGAAAAACATGAATAGGAATCCAACAAGGTGTCGATCAAATGTTGTTCTCAAAGACATGTCCTTCTTCTAGATGTGTGTTAAGAAGAAAAAATAACCTCTTGGGAGCCTCCGAATAATAATAAAATGTAGGAAGCCTAGTTTGTTCTTCCAAGAACATAACATGATGGTTTTGGGATTTTAAAATTAGATTTTTGGATAAAATTATTCTCATTCATGGTTATCCAGATAGGGCCGCATGGTTAGGAATTGAACACCTTAACTATGCACCAAATTTAATGGGGTTGAATGGTCTTTCCTTGGTGTATACACATTTTTTAAAACCAAGAATCGACCTTGAAAAGCCTCACTATCAGGACTTGCATGTCTTCCACTAGTATGGAGGATGGTTTGGAAAAACTGTGTTCCAATAATTCACAATTTAGAAATATTAATTTCTTCCAATTTTGAAGTTAAATATCTATTAAATGAATCCCAACCAAAGGAAGGTTAAAAGTGATAGTTAATACTAGATTAATAATGTCACATGATTATTCAACCTACCAAACATAGAATATTTTTCCCCATAAAGAATACAGAGAAGCTTCCATTCCAAAAACATGAGATAACTACTCCCTCACCCATTTCTACTTCTCCCAAGTCTCATGAGAATCAAATAAGTGAATATATTGGACTCAAACCAAATATATTATCCTACCTTGAATTTTCTTTGTTTTTAGAATCAAATATCCAATTTGGATGATTAGTTATAGATGTATCAGGTTTAACCTCAATATCACTACATCTCAGCACATGATATGGGACATATAGATAATTTTGAGGCAAAGACACATGGAACACATAATCTATAGATGTTAGAAATTATTATTGATCTTAAATGTAAGTTACATTTCCTACCTTAACAATAACTTCAACGTCTCCCAAAATATGAGTCATAATTTTTTCTTTCCTCCCAGGTTGTCGATTACCCAAATAGGGGGAATCTATTAAGAACAAATGGTCCCCAACGAAAAATTACAATGGTATATGAAGGAAAACA
Source organism: Viscum album (assembly GCA_963277665.1). Lineage (NCBI taxonomy): Eukaryota > Viridiplantae > Streptophyta > Magnoliopsida > Santalales > Viscaceae > Viscum > Viscum album. The sequence goes on from OY728128.1 coordinate 1,260,404,185, forward strand.
ATTGATATTTTATACCAACTCTGTGTCATCATCATTCCTTAATGAATCAACTAAATCATTGTTTTCATCTATTGGGCCAGGCTCAGTCCCACTAATCAATATTGATTGATATTTGACCAAAACAACATTGATAATTCTAGCCATCCATACAAGGCCTCAAAATGATCCATAATGATCAAAGTCTACTGATGATTTTTATATGTAAACTCAACCATCCCCATATTTTAATCCAAATATCACAAATTCAAGTATACATGTGTAGAGAATATCCTCCTGAATCAATATAACTTTCTCATCTGGTCATTTTAGTTTGGATGGTATGTTTACCTCCATCATTCTGAAGATCCCATTTCCTTATTAATGCCCATCCAAAAGTGATAAGTGAACCTTGTATCCCTATCAATGCATATTATATATTTAATTCAATGAAAATGTTAAATCACTTTCAAATAATGATTTCCCAACTCCTTGACACTGGTACTACATGAAATTGGTATTAAGTTGACCATTTTAGTCATAAAAATGATCAAAACTATATCACAATATTCTTTCAATAGGTATTTGGAATCCCAAATAAAAAGTCCAAAGAGATATCATTCAAAATCTAAGAAATAATTGCATGTGGATGATGAAAATATGAAGGTTTCTTATGCTTGGACAAGTCCTGTTGGAACATTTAACTATGAGAGAAATATTTAGAATTTCCCAACCTCAGACCTTCCAACCAAAATCAACAATTCATCATGGTTCTCGAGTACCCAACCCACAAGTAAATATAGAAATTCCCCTTTTGATAATTCTTTATTTTTAAGAGAAAAAAAAATAATTATGATAGCACAGAATTCACTCAATGTAGAATGTCAAGTCAGTCATGATCTCACCACAACAAAGGGAGTCAACAATGTTATGGAACTCATCATAAAATTGATGATCTTAAATAATATTATCATGTAGAGTGAATTTCAACTGAACACATGACAAAGAAACCCCGAATAATAATTCCCAATATCCAATATGAAACTATGTAAAAAGATCCAACTAGATCTACTCTTCCAATGATTCTTTGATGACCATGGCCATAACATTAATTATCAAGGAATCTATAATGACATTCCCATTTCACAAGGAATTGGTGATGTAAAATTCTAAAGATTGTAGGTTTTCAACTTAATGACACCAGTTGAGATTCAAATATTTTATGGAGAATATTAATCTATTTAATTTTCTATCATAATATATATTAAACCATTATCTAAAAAGATATTACTACTAACATTAAATTGTGATCCTCAAAAATGAAGGAATGATGTTATGGGTTGGATAATTATTATGTAGCCTAAGATGAGGAGATACATAAGAAACAACACCATCACCCGCTATAAGGATGTAACACAATCCTAAACAAAATGAATTCTAGAAGACCACATAGCCTTTCCAAACCTATAGAAGAGTCAACACAATCCCAATATTAAAAATACATTTCATCTCAAAAAAATTTCTCGGGTATGTATCATCTCACAATTTTTTTCCCCATTATGAGTTATTTTGGTCTTCAGATAATCCAATATTGAGGATTCTTTTATGTACTGGTGGTAATACACATCATGACTCAAGAAACCTGGATTCTAAAAAAGATTTCGTGGTTCATATCATGTCAAAATAGCTTTCATATTTTTAGGATCAACTGAAATACTATGTTCTGAGAACACATGTCTCATGAACCTCACATCTCAAATCCATTAAATACATTTCAATAGATTGGTATCAATTCTATCATTTTAAAAAAAATTCTAGAAATACTCCATGAATACATATATGATACTCATTAGTCTTATGATAAATCTAGTTTAAATCCACAAATAACACCATGAATGTATCAAGGCACTCATAGAAAATCATTCCCATTAAATTGATAAAGCCGACATGAGCATTGGTTGGACCAAATGGCCTGATAAGGTACTCATTGTGGTTATACCGAATCTAAAATGATATTTTCTAAATTTTATATTATTGAATTCTCAATTGTTGGTAAACTAAAAGAAGGTCAACATTCTAGAACCACATATCTCTTCCAATTTATCAAGTAGATCAAAAATCTGTGGAAACATATACATTTTATTAATTATTACAATTTTGATTTTTTAGTAAACACTGATAAAGAAAATAGAACCATTAACCTTATTAACAATGAGAAACGACACTATCCATGTTGACACACTCTGGTGTATAAAGTATTTATCAATAAAATCAGCCAACTATGTTTTCAAATCATTCCTTTTTTTCTTGTGATATACAGTAAGTGGGAATGTAAATTGTTTTAGTACTAAGCTCTAAATTGGTAGAAAAATATACCTACCTTTCCTTTGGAAGACCATAGTAGTCAGAAGGAAAAATATCAGGAAACTCAATAAAAAAATGTGGTAGATTTCCACTTACGGATTCACACTCAAAAAATAAAACCATCATATTACATTACACAACACTAGAAAGAAAGGTTCAAGTCTAGTCAAACATGGGTCCTTTTCTCCTTCAATGATAAGGAAGAAACCTTCAGAAGTTGTAAAAGATACATGTCCAATAAAAAATCCATTTTGGATTTACATGATTTTAGAAAATCCTTCCCCAATATGAATTCAAGAAATTTCATGTTGATAAACCACACAGACTATGAAATCACAAAATCTGACATATAGAAAACTTTAGTGGGACTATAAAGACCCATCCCACTCTCATTGTTTTGAGGGCTGTAGAATTATACATCATATAATATAAAATATACAGAAGAATATTTATTAGATTAACTATATGATTTTAACTAAATGAATGAGATGCACTAGTATAAAAGATATCAGTCACTAATGATGAAGTTATAATGATGGTACCTCCCATGGTAAATAAACTTGTATATGCATCCTTTAGAGTCTCATCAACTTAATGAATAATATTTGTTCTGGCTACTAATGGTTGAACCTCATTGTATGAAAATCATATACCTTCACAACATTTTTAGCTATCAATAGTGATATCATCCCACTATGTAAAGTGGAATAGAATTGGTATAACATTAACACGTGAGCCAAGAATCTACAAGAACCAGACATCTTGGAAGCCTCTATGAAACCCCTCTATCAATTTCTATGAATTCCACACTGGTATAAAATCATAGGACATCCCCAAGCAGAATATGAGGATTATAAAAACATTTCTTTTGATATCCACCCTAAGAATCCCCAAAATTCAACTTCACCTATTATAATTCTTATGAAATCTTCGTTGTATGTGCTAACGTTACAGTACCCTCTAAATTTTTAGGAAAAATATGATTGTTGGAGAAAAATTCGATATTTAGAGATCTTAACTATAAAATACCCAATCATTTGAATAAATTCAATAGTGTTAACTTCTGGTAGAATTGATAATATTTGAGAGCTGTTCGAAAATTTCATCATGAGATATCCTTGATGAATATTTGTGGTGAACTTCGCGTTCCACATACTTGATTATTCAATAAGCAAAGTTTTTCTTTGTAATATTATAATTTATTCTGTATATGATCAAGGGATTCCAAACTAATGGAATACCGAGGTTTGGATTAATATCTTTATCAAGGGGGTATGATAATGGAAGTAAAAGGTGTCCATCACCTAACTTATAAAGGGCTTATAGGGATGACAATATAGAAAAAAAACATTTAAAGGTCGAGGGATTACCCATGTTTGGGTAAGAAAAACATTCATGAATGTATAAATCAAGGGACCATATCTAAGGTGATTTGTTACACTACAATTTGGGTTAATATATTTGTACTCTTTTATAAGTACTGTTAATTACCGCAACATTTTCTAAAAATAATAATGTGTTTTATATACCTAATCTTTTTTTATCTCTGATATATTATTTTATACACATTAAGGTTGATTTTTTTTATAACTATGTGATTATTTCATTATGATACATTATTAAACTAATGTTCTTTTTATTAAACATACAGAACAGGTTTTAGTGATTCAAATTTCTTTAAATTTGTTAAAACTGTATTTTCTTATGGTTAAAAATGAATTTTTTTAATCTTACCATTCACTCACACTTGTACGAGGGAATATACATACATATTTCAATCATAAAATTAGTATTATAGATTCTCTCTATGATATTGATTCTTAGACTTAGTATCAAAGTAAGATTTTCACTGCTCAGTTTACTTTCTCAATTTTTTCCTATGAAAGATGCTTAAAATTTATTTTATAGAATTGCTATTTATAAATATCTTATTACTAATGAGTGTTGTAAAAAATGATTTTTTTATTTTGAGGTGTTGTAATGATTGTCAGATCTTTTGATAATATACACCCTATAATACCACTTATCATTGATAAAATGATTATAAATACTAGAGAGACAGAATTAAGAATATTTTTATCAATACAGATGTCTTTAATTTTGTTATGTTTACTTGAGATTAAAAGATACCAAACAAGGAAGTATGAACATTTACTAATCCTGAAACGAAATAATATTTGCTAAGCTGTAATGTAAAAACATTATATCTTTTTTATTTATAGAAATATATACAATGATATAAATTCTTGTGAAGAAGATAAGAACATATAGATGAAACTAGAGGTCATAGATTACGGTATGTTTAATGTTGTTGAAACATGGAGAGCCATGATTATAGTAGATTTTAATGGTTTTTTTCATTAGGGAGAACCAATAGTTAATGTTCAGTAGAGATTGATGACTATTTTTAATAGTCTATAGTCAATGGGAGAAAAGGGCCTTGGTGATGAAATTCATATAGATTAAATTATTGGAATGAAGCTCAATGAATGGGAATTAAAGAGCACTTATATTTAAGAGTGAAAGAAAATTTACAAATGTTACAGATAATGAGTTATTTGTAAATCGCTTATAACATGAGAATGTATTAAAGATATATTATATGCTTATAATGAAGAAGATTGGGAGTTTTTCTTACTCTACTAATTCAATTCAAATGAAATCCCATACTCTAGGGAGAGTTAATACGTCAACAGTGTCATTGAAAGTTTTTATTTAGTCAGACTCAAGTGAATCTGAATAATCAAAGAATGGGTTATCCAATCCTGCTCAATGTACGAAAAACATTTTTGGAAATATGGATTTCCGTTATTGATATTAGAAAAAGGATAGGAATGATATTATTACTTTTATTGTTCAAATTTATGTCGATGAAATTATATTTGGATCAACTCACCAATCGTTAACTGGTTCGTTAGAAAATCTTATGAAATAAGATTTTAAAATGAGTATGATGGGTGATTTATCATTTTACCTAGTTTTAAGCATTATAAAAAACTAGATAAAACCTATATCACAACATATGTATATTAAATATATTCTTAAAATATGTGGATATGACAACACTAAAAGTATATGTACGCTAATTAGAACTTCGAATACCATTGATCTTAATGAAGTTAGGTACCCAATGGATCAATATTATTTTAGAGGTATGATAGGAAGCTTAGTTTATATAATATCTAGTCATCCAGACATAATGTTTTTAGTATTATTATTCGAATGATATATATCTAATCTAGATGAATCCCATTTTAAAGTAGTGGAAATTAGTTTTCACTATTTAAAGGGAACTATGGATTTATGACTTTTTTGTTCTTCTTGAAATGATTTGGGTTTAATTTTTTTTAATGATGACTTTAGAGGTTGTTGAATGGTTAGGAAATGAACTTATAGGGAAGGTCATTTAATAAGAGATTCATTAGGATCTTGGTTATACAAGAACAAAACTTTTTAGAACATTCCACTTATGAATATAAATATGTGGGAGTTGGAAGAATTTGTGCTCACGTGTTGGGGATGAAACAAACACCCACTGATTATGGAATTAGTTTTACTAATAGAAAGATAATATTTGATAACACTATTGACATAGCCTTAAAAAAATACATTTCACACCACTCTCATTAAAAAAACATATATATTGGGCATGACATTGTTATGGATCACAATGTTAAAGAAGATATTATTCTATAATTCATCAGAACACAAGAACAACTTGATAATATATTCAAAAAATCATTAGCTTCTGATATATTTTAATACATTTAACAAAATATTGGAATGACCACTATAACGGAATCATTCATATATACTTTTTGTTAAAACTATCTCCTAGCATTAAAATACTCTTTTTCATAGAGGGGAACTCTTGATTTACTTTAAAAAAATAGGAACCTACTCATATTTTTTACAACCAAATAACGTTTTTCAGTACCCATAAATAATTTTTTTAGAACATAATAATATTTTTCCAATCCAAAAAATGTTTTGGAACCTATAAAAAATTTTATGGACTCTAATAAAACATTTCAAAATCTTTGATATCGTAGAAAAATCATATCAAATACAATAAAATTTATGAGAACTTTTAATGTTATCTCTTCTATCTTATTATATCATAATTTTAATTCATTTTCATGGTATTTAAATATTGTTTTAAGAGAAACATAAAATAGATTCATCATTACAATAATACATCTACTTCCTTAAAACCTCAAAAGATCAGAATCTATAAAAATTTCTTCAGTTTAATATATGTCGTCAGATTGGAATCATTTGTTTAAAACCGCTGTATTAATACTAGAAGATGAAATGTGATCTCTGATGAATTTTTAAATGTGGAACCACACCATGTCCTAGATCATATTCCAGAGTTTTCTTCCATGTTTCTACCACCCTTCAATTTAGTCATTCCATTTTTCCGATCACTTAATTATGTTCTGAATGACTCTGTCAATCCCTTATCAAACATTATTGACTACGAATAAGAAAATAATATATTGTAAAGTCATTAGATAAATGTTAGCTGATCAAGATTTTATTCTAATGATTTATTATTAAATAAGAATTATCATAATTTTTCAAGAATTGGAACGTATTTTCATTGAGAAAAATAAGGGAGATCAAGATCCTTTGTATGTGGACTTGGTAATTGAATTCTATAAAAAAATTGAGTTTTTTCAATGAAGGTGGAAAGTATAATTTTCAATTTTAATTCCAAAAAACATATTTTCTATCATATAAGAATGCCATAGATATCCTTGATATACCACATGATGGTGAAGATTATTATTGCTCACATAAGTTTACAGATTCAATGTGATATTTTGACATAGTTAAATCAATTGATCTCTTAGGTTTTAAGGATCATTATAGGATTAATATTTCAAATCCTTCAAATAAGTATAGTATCAGGGAATTATGGATGCAATGTATTTTAATACCTTGAAAAAGTGACATGAACACCTTAAAGATAACCACAGTAGTGAAAAAAAATCATTTGTTATATTTCCAATTTTGACGTCAGTTTTTAAATGACGTTAATACAGATGACATTATAAATATAGTTTTTTATGTCGGTTATTTAAGAAGCGATGTAAAAATCATAACATCGAGGTGTTTTTCACCTCGGTTATAAAATAACCGACGTGACAAACTAGTTAGGGGAGGGTTTATCACGTCGGTTATTTAATAACCGACATGATAAAGCAGTACAGGGGGGTGTTTATCACATCGATTATTTAATAACTAACGTGATAAAACCCTGGGAATGTTTTATTAAATCGATTATTTAATAACTGACATTGTAAACCATTTCCCAGGCCTTTATCACTTTGGTTATTTAATAACTGATGTGATAAACTAGATGGAGGGAGGGTTTTCACTTCGGTTATTAAATAACATACGTCATAAACCAGGGGGTGTTTATCACATTAGTTATTAAATAAATGACATGATAAATCATTCCAGAGGGGTTTATCACATCGGTTATTCAAATAAACGATGTGATAAACCCTTCCTCGTTCCATTATCACGTCGGTTATAAAATAACCGACTTGAAAACAAAATTTTTTTTTGAAAATTAAAAGCAGTCCAATGCTCTCCCCTGAAACAACCAGAAACCAAAACCAAGAATCTGTATCAAAAAAATAGAAGTAGACCAAAACAAGATCCAAAGAAAAATTAATCATTTACATTGATAACATTTATAACATACAATTTCAATTAAAAAAACTTAAATCCAATCAAAAAAATCACAAAATACACAATTACAATTACAATTGTCAAAATTACATTTTACATTACAAGAAAACTAAAATCCAATCAATCCTGTAAAATAATTTGACCCTTCCACATGTAATTGTTTCACTTCTTCAGAACTATACAGATTAGGGTCATCAAATAGCTACAATGTTAAAGGAAAATAGGTAGCATATAAAATGAACAAATCAACTGAAATATTATGGCAATGCTCATAAGAAAATCTAACATGGTCAAACATCAATAGCTTTCCCATTGTAATTATTTCATACAAAAATATTAACATATAATATATGAATTTGATGATTCCTTGTTGTTTATGACAGTTCTGTTTAAATGAGTGTCAATAAAATATAACATTTTTTGTAATACATCCAAAAGTACAAATTATAAATGGATATTTACCTTCACTTGTATATATTTGATCTTAGAACCCCTTTTGTTTTTGGTTTTTGAAAGTTGTTCCATCCCCTGTTAGAAAATAATATCATTGAGAAAAATTTAAATTTAATTATAATATAAAAAACTATTAGAAAATTGAAACATAATTCTCCAAAGAATTCTTAAAACTTTTCTGTGCATTACCATGAATAGAGCATATCCAATATAGTGTTTTATCCCATGAAAAAAACACCCAACATCCAATGATCATTGATATAAAATAAAATATTAGGTTAGTATTTTTTTTCTAAAGAGATAAAACACTATTAGATATTTGTTTCATACCTCTCATAATAAGGCATCATCCAACACTATGTGATAATATTTTGTTGAAATCATTTAGCAACATTAATTTCCCTTTCTTCCTCATCCAATGAATGTGTATCAGGGTAAATCAAATTTAGGTCCATGAACCCATATACATCTATCTGGTCATTCCTCTCACACATGATAAAATGATACCTAATACGAAATAGAAATAAGTACTCGTTTTTTATAAATTTAATGTAGGGACAAAATTGTGTTATGACTTACATTGAAAAAATATGCACCACGTTGTTGCCCAACTTGTCTCTAGTAACATTCTCCATGATATAATTTTTAAATATTCACTCATTTATTGCTTGTCCAATAACGTGAACTTCCAACGCAAATGAATAATGCTCCGCTAAAAAATTTGAATATCTTGACAATCTGTCAAGAGTACTAGAATCTATATCTGATGTCATAACCATTTGTCTTTGTTGTTGTCTATAAAGTATATTGTTACCTTTAAAGTATTCTTGTAAATAAATTGATTAATATATTAGAATTAAAATTCTAAAACATTATTAATAAATAATATATAATATATAACACACATACCTCTATAATAATGACTCATAGAATTCTGGATGGAAAAACTAAAAAGTGTTCGATACTATGTCCAATTGTTATCACCTTATCTATAGGTTCTCTAACTCGAGTTGATATATCTATAATATTCAGTATAGTGACCATACGCATCCAAACCTCTAATTCATGATGATGAACTGTATCTCTTATACAGTATACCATTCAATAGGCCACTATATGATGGTGAGGATCATCAACATACAACTCACAATAAGCAGGAAGCTGTGGTGAAGGAGTAGGATAAAAAATGGGGTATATAGGTTGAGCTGGAGCATTGGAGGCCCTATGATGTGGTAAAGGAGTGGGATCTGATGCTGGAGGTGGGGGAGTGGGATCTGCTTCTGATTAAGTAGGATAAAAAATGGGGTCTACATGGGGAGCTAGAGGAGTGTGAGATGCAGTCTGAAATTGTCTATGCATGTCTACAAAAATAGACTGTACTGATGTTATGATATTTGCCTCCATTGTCACATTAATATTTTGAACTTCATCCTCCAAAGTATCTATTTTTTATAGAAACCATCAATGGAAGACGTTGAAGAACATGGACACACTTTTCTTACCGATACACCCGTCGGGTATCCTCATAAACGACCGGGGTGTTCAGGATTTCCCAATGCTTCATATAAAATATCATGCCACCCAAAAGCTGTAAATTCCCCCTATGTGCACTGATCCTCAAGAGAATCCTAAATTAATTAATTAAAACAAATTATTGATACAAATTATATAATTCATAAACAACAATTTAAATAATAAAATAAATATATTACAATCCTCTCTGCTATGATCCTCGATTCAACTGAAAGATATTGTCAATTTTATTCCATCAGAGCCCTCTTCCATTTTTCTTGTATTGATGGAGGGGACAGAGGATCAACCTCTCATGAGCTTGAAGACTCAGATGTAAGTATTGCTAATTTTTCTGCCATCATTTGTACTTCCAATAATGTATTCCCTCCCCAAGATAAGCAAAGAGATTACAAATTTTTAGCATGGATCTCCTGATGCGATTTCCTTGTTTGCTGTAAATTTAAAATAAGAAATCATTAAAAAATATTAATAATTTCAGTTATATAAGAAAACATATAAAAGGATACATTTAACATACCAAAAATGATTCCTGTATCTTACATTGATCAAATTTTCTCCATGTGTGTTCATCCATGAAAGGATATATACAACATGGAGTGTCCTGATTTCATTGACCATAAATGAAATCTGATGTGAGGGTTGATTTGAAATCCCTCTATCTTCTAACTGCCATCGATAAACATTTCTTTTTGAGTCCTCCAGTTTTTGGAATATCAAATGTCATTTGATAAAGAAGATAGTGCTTATATTATACAATATTTTTTTAAAGATAAGACAAATATTAGAAAAAGATAATAAAAAAATAGTCTCCCACAACTGAGCTTTTATCATTTCGTCCACACTTTTCAAATCATTATACAAATGGCTTACTTTGCTTTTTTCCTTGAGTTGATACAAAAATCTTAAAATATTGTTCATTTGGACCTCTTGGAGTATAATTGTCATTAAATTCAACTACTATCCTCTGGTCCTAGGCAGAGGCAACTGATAATTTTGGTAAACATGTGCTTCCACGTTTACCAACTCATAAACTCTTAGTTGTTATGGGAGCACATGGAGACGATTGGAGAACATCAACAATAGAATGTAAATGTTCCTCCCCAGATTAAATATTCATGTTTCTCACCTTCAAAATCATGTGGTTGATCAACTGATTGATCTGTCATTGTCCTTGAAATCAAAAAAGGAAACATTAATTCTAAATTAAAAAAATTCATCTATCACAATGGTAAACAAGGTAAATATGGTTTATCATGATAAACAATGGCAAAGATCATAAACATGGTATACATGGTAGTGTAAATGGAATTTCAAAAAAATCAACAAATATAAAACATATGTAAATGAAAACATGATAAAATATGATAAATGATGGTAAAAATGGTAATATATGGTAAACATTTTAAACAAGGTAAACTATAGTAAACTATGGTAAACATGGAAAACATGGTAAACATAGTAAAAATGGTAAACATGTTAAACATGGTAAACATGGTAAATATATATTACTTGTAATATTAGGAATGTACAAATAGATTTTTTTCACAAATTCTTTTATCATGATCATTCCTTATGGAATATACCAGTTCTACATCATCCTGGTCATTATTTTCAGTTAATCATTCCATGGAAGTAGGTATATCACATAAATTAGCCTCTACATCATAATGATCCTCACCAACATATTGTTTTTTTCTTTGTAAAATAATAGACCACTACATATATGATTGATCAAAAATATAGAAAATATGTTTTTCATGTGTTCCCAATATAAAAAAATCTATTGTGTCTTATAATCTACTCCGATTAACAATTGTTATTCCAAATTCATTGTGTATCACATTGTTGTTACCAACAAACCATTTTCAGTTAAAAATTGGAACGTTAATTTTAAAGTAATCTACCTCACATATTTCTTCAATGACTCCATAATATGCACTTGATGTAGAAATTGGACTTTTAACTTTAGACGTCTAAAAATTTATTTCTTCTACAAACACCAATACCCCACTATTCTGAACTGCACTTCTATTGTCTTGATATTTCGTAAGAAATATATAGTCGTTAATTTAATACCCAGACCATGTTATCGAATTTAAACTTGGACCACCCACTAACCATCTTAACATCTCTGATATATCTGATCTACCATATAGTGTTTTTTTTAAACCCTGTCAAAAGTGTTTTGTTGTGCTCATTCAAAATGCACATTTTATTCTTTTCTGGATGACATCGTTTCAAATCATTAATATGCAATGTGATATATGGTTTAACATCATCTATGTTATTAAAGATTTCAAAATGTTCCTTCTTCATCTGTTCACCTGACAACAATTTTAATTTCAAGCCACGAATCCCCTTTCCCTCGTTATTAAATCATTGAATACGAGATATAGGCAAACCTATGTGCTCCACTATAGACATTTATCTCATACAGAACTCGGTAACCTCCTCAGAAATATACTTTTCAATAATGGTGGCTTTAGGTCGATAAGGATTTTTAACATACCCCTTAAATATTTTCAAATAACATTCAAAAGGATACATCCAACGAAGATATACATGTCCACAAATCCTTATTTCTCGAACCCGATGAACCATTAAATGCACCATTATATCCAAAAAATATGGAGGGAAATGCATTTCAAATTGACAAAGTATAAATATTACATCTGTTTCCAAAATTTTCAAAGCATTCACATCAATCACATTATTACAAATTGAATTGAAGAAATAGCACACCTTCATTATAGTCTTTCTGACATGGATGGGAAATATTCCACACAATTAAAATGTTAGAAGTTGTTGCATCATGACTTGATAATCATGTTATTTCATACATAATAACTTCAAATCCTTTAGAGAGACAAAGTTTTTTAAATTTTAAGAATAACCTTGAGGCACTTTGATATAATGATGACACCGAAAAAAGCTAATTTTCTCCATCTAGGATAATGTATGACAAGAAGGAGGAAGAAATGTTCATCTTCCATCAGAAGTCGGAGCTAACTCCAAACGTATTCTCATTGATAGTAAGTCAAATCTTGCATTCAATACATCTTTAGTAATTACTTTAACATTTAACAATGTTCTAATCCAATTGTCGCAGATATTCTTCATCGTGTGCATGTCATCAATATTATGCTTCACTTCATGATATCTCCAATATGGTAGCTTAAAAAATATAGACCTTTTCTTCCAAACATGTCTATCATTACCAGATTTATGTGTCCCTCCCAATGTCACATCAAGGTTCTGAAACCTCTCAAAATACTCATCAAGGGATAAAGGATTCGGAGAAATATCTAATTCTTATGACCCATTGAATGCCTTTTTTGTTTTCTATACGAGTGATCCATAGGTAAAAACATTTGATGACCCATGTAGTCTGTTTTCCTTCGATGATGCAATTGACAATATGAAATCTGTTGCTCACAAATTTGACATGATTTATGCACCTTAACACTGTATCCTGACAAATTTACATATGCTGGGAAGTCAATTTTAATGAACATAAGCACTACATGTAGTTGAAAATAATTAATTTTATAAGAATCGTACACTCTCATACATCCTCCCATAAAAGTTTAAAATCATCAATAAATGGTGACAAGAAAACATCAATATCATTTCCAGGTTGCTCTGGACCAGAGATCATTATACTCAACATGACATATTTGTGCTCCATACAAACTTCAAGATATAGGTTGTAAATTACCAATAAAATAGGCCATGAACTATGTGTGCTACTAAGACATCGTTTTGGACTCATTTTATCTGTGCACAATCCATGTATGAAATTTCTAATTTCATTTCCGAATGTCGGATACAACTCATCAAATTTTTCTATTGTGGAAAATCTCCTGGACGACAAATTATTCCATCACATATCCACTCATCAGTATGCCATCTTAATATTTTTTCATGATGTGTGTTATAAAATAAACGGTTCCAACGAAGAATTATAGGAAGATACCAAAATACTTTGGTAGGGATCTTTGAAATCACTACATCTGCCTGTGCCTTTTCATTCAACTTATACCATGATGTCACACGTTTAGGACACTCTGAAAGAAATTTGTATTCCTTCCTATATATTATAAAGTCATTCGGATATGTATGTATATTCTTGTATCCCATTCCCATCGGGAATAATATTTTTTTCTCCTTATAATGTGATTCTGGAAGATTTTTGTCTTTTGGAAGAATGTTTTTCAAACAATTTAACAGCTCCATAAAACTTTCGTCTCAACATCCATGTTCCTGCTTCAGGATAATCAATCCTAACACTACCGAAAAAACTGTAAAATATGTACAACCAGGATATAATGGTTTTTGAGCATCACCATATAGACACGCAACTTTTGGTTCTACATCAATTTGTTCTACAGCAATATCATGAATCATTTCTTCAATTCCCTCTAAGTTATCATCTTGCAAATCATCATCATCAATAGATCAAACATTCTGTGCAGTTTCACCATGTAAAATCCAAGGGCTTTAACTTGTATTATAACCATGAAAAATCAGATGGTATCTGATCTCTCTACTTTTCAACATCGTCATATTCAAAATTTTCAGGCATGGAATGAAAAAATGTCATTTCTTGGAACATTTCATTTATAAAATTCCAAAAAAGCATCAACACCTTCCTCATTTTCATTACTCATTTCATGTGCCTTAATCCAACATCTACTCATTATTAACTATAACAAATATAAAAAATAGACATCATATAGAGAGAATGAAATTTTATATTTATATCAAAATAACATAATTGGAATGCAAAGAAAATTTTAAATATAAAAAAATGAAATAAAAAATGTGTAAAAGTTATTATTTGTAATAACAAGAAAAACAATTAAGAAGAAAACAATAAAAACCATAAACATGGAATTATACAAAACCGTTGTTGGATAAACCCATAATAACCAAATGATGATACAAAACCCTCAATGGATCAACCCATAATAACAAAATGATGTAAAATATAGAATTTAATCAACATTATTTATGTAATAGACAACCCTTGTTCATCTGAAAAATTCAATTTGATTCTATCATCATATTAACTGTCATGATGCATTGAGAACATACATAAATAGGTCAGAAACTAGATTATAAACTTGATCATTAGAATCAAAGTAAACAAAATAAAATAATGAATTTAGGGCATCCTCAAAAAATAAGAAATGAAATCGGGGCGGGTTGAATGTCTTACATAGAGATTGTGAGTCGATCTGATAGATTTGCTAAAAATAATGATGATTAAGGATCTAGAAAATCCGACGTTGAGGGAACAAGTTCTAGGTGGGTTTCTAGGTTTGTCACGTGAGAGATACGGGCCGCAATCCACAGATATAAGAAAACAGATAAGCATACGGGTCTCAATAAATTACTTGAAGGTTTTATCACGTCGGGTATAATATAACTGATGTGATAAATCATCGGCACTGCGTTTATAACATCGGTTATTTTATAACCGATGTGATAAACTAATTTTTATTAATTTTAATACATCTGTTATTTTATAACCGACATGATAAATAGTTTTTTTAGTTTTATCATATCGGTTATAAAATAACCGATGTGATAACCTCCTGAACCACGGTTTATCACGTCGGTTATAAAATAACCAACATGATAAACCACTTTTTTAGGTTTATCATGTTGTTTATAAAATAACTAATTTTATAATTTTTTTTGGTTTATCAAGTTATTTATTTTATTACCGTCATAATAAACTGCATTTTTTAGGTTTATCATCTCCTTTATAAAATATACGACGTTATAAACTGTTTTTTAGGTTTATCACGTCAGTTATTTTATAACCAACTTGATAAACCAATTTTTTTTAAGTTTATCAGGTTATTTATAATATAACTGACATGATAAATCAAGTCTCATTTTTTATCACGTCGGTTATTTTATAACTGTCGTGATAAACCTTCATTATTCTGTTTATCACATAGGTTATTTTATAACCGATGTGATAAATCCAATCTTGGAGATTTATCACGTTAGTTAAAAAATAACCAACATAATAAATTCCCATTATATATTTATTCTGTCCTTTATTTTATAATAAATGTGATAAATCCTATTTCACACTTTTCCACATCGGTTATATATAACCGACATAAAAAATGCCACTATAAAAAATGTTTTCTGAACCAGTGCAAACATATTCATGATGTATTTTCTCATTAATCTATGGAAGAATAAGCCACTGATGTACATATTTTTTACTATTAGTATGATTAAATATGGATCGATCAAATATCATATCTCGGTGTATCATATAACTTTTTAAAAGTTTATCGTATGTTTCCTAAACTTTTAAAATGTTCCTTACTTTTAAAAACCATGGAAATTTAAGATTCTTCTTTTATGTGACATTAAACATAAATGAAGGAAATATTCTTTTAGTGATGAGGAAAATGAGTTTTTCGAATTATCTATAAATTCAAATATATTTTGATAAATTAAAAACAAATAATCATATGAGACAACAAATATAAAGTCAAAAAGCTCGGAACCATAGAAAAAACACAAGCTTCCAAACCTCCAATGTCAAAGAAATAGAAATTATACCGAGTTGATATTATGAAAAACAAGTGAAAAGAAAAATATATTTGGAATCAATGAGATGGAGTGTATCGATTATATCTAGTAGAATATAAATAATAAAAAATTAGAGAAACTGGAGGATATGAAAAAATCGAAAAAGTGAAGAAGATCAATATGATGTTAAATAAATATGAGATTACTCGGCATTGTTGACAGCTATAGAATGATACCAAGAATAAATTGATGTTATAGAATTTGTTCTTCAAAAACTAAATATCCAAAACGATTTAAACTGTTTTTAGTAGAGGATATACAATCAGTAAATGGAAAGGAATCTCCCTCTATCTCATTTCAATTTGTTCATGAGCAGATTGTAGAATAAGAGGGCGAAGATGTAGAAGTTAACAAATAACAAAAAGAAAGTAATGATGAGACACAAGAGGACATATAAACAAAGAGGTATATCCATTCTGATAGGTTATCATTAATAAAATATCAATCATCTTTATAAAAACATGCCTCCGAAGGCAAATCGGTCCAAAATACCCAACTCATAAAGTCAATGTTGTTGAAAGTGGAGTTTGAAAAATCCAATGTGATGATGGTGGTGATGATGGTCAAGATTATTTATGTTTAAATGATGAAAATAAATACAATAATGGTGATGATGCTGATTCTTATAAGATTACTCATGTTTGTTGTGAAAGGGACGTAATTCACAAGTCACAGATATTGTAATTGATGATAGATAAAGATAACATAGAAGATGTTGGTACAAATATGCAAGATGAATCATAGTTGAAAAAATCATCCCCCTGTATAAGAGAGGAATATATTGAGTAATATTTGAATATGATGGTGAAATCAATTCCATAATTTCTAATCCTAAATTTGATATGTGAGATTATTCATTATTATATAAATTATAAATTACAATCAACCAAACATTTCATGGAATTTCTCATAAATCTTGTAGTAGATTTAATATCATTTTTACTGAATTATGATTATCATAAGAAATATTTCCTAGATATAATGATGTGTTCAAATATAATAAATAATGACATTAAATCATTCAATGATATGATTGAGATAGTAAAATATTCCATCAAAGAAGTAGATGACAAAATCAAAAATCGTTAGAGAAACTTCTTAGAAAGGGTAAAAAACATAGAAACTATTCAATTATAAGTAGATATGGATTTGTATTGCAAAAAATAATTCACTTTCTCAAGAAGGTAAAATGGTAAAATATTATATAAAATATGTTTACGAAAGCATATGTCTGGGGATAAAAATATTTAGCTTCTGTAGGAGAATATTCTAATCCGCCCTGAAAAGAATTATATCCTTGAGATAAAGATTTAGGATTTGTATGTTCTTTTTTGAAATGTTTCATGATGATAACAATTAGTTGAAGAAGTAAAATTCCATAGTCAAAAACAAAATAATGAAAAAAATTACTCCTTTTTTCATTTCGAATCTTTTTTTTGTAAAATATTTTTAATATCAAGTATTATTTTTATTTGTTTCATATTGTTTGTTTTTCCTTTTTATTTACACTATACTTTTCTTAAACTATTTTTGAAAATAAAAAAAGAGAATAAGACTTTTCTAAAAGTAATATTACATGATGGAAGAAAAAATTAATGAAGATAGTGGTTAAATAAGACATCCTTAAATATAGGTATATATTTCCTAATGAAAGTAAGATAAATATTGAAAATTAGAATACAATCCTTAGATGGATTTCATAACCTTAGGGGATGTTAGCCATTTTAATCATTTGTTATAAACTATAGAGAAAAAAGTATTTATGTTAGGTTAAATTTAAAAGTCTATTTTTCTTAATAATTTTTTCTAAAATTTATTTTTTGTGCATTCCAGAAAAGGGTGAAAATATTGAGTTAAATGTTTTTCTATGACATGTCTCATTCCATTATATTTTGAAAATTACAAAAATATTTTAATAATAAATCATTTAATACATAAAATCATTTATATGAATTTATTTTATAATTATTTATATCTATAAGGTAATTAATATTCACGTTTTTAACCTTTTTTATCTAATTCTATCATTATTTTTCTTTCGGAAGAATGGTTACTAGAATTAATTGGGTTCTTAATAAAAATAGGAATCCTTCAATTTCTCAATTTTGAATCATCCAACAAACAAAATTTGATTTATTATTCTCAATTTATAATCATTCATATTTATGAATCTAGTAAAATTACTATTTTTATTTTTATTATTGTTTCTCTAATTAAAATTTCAAAAAAATAAAATCTGATTCAAATCCTAAATTTCCAATTCTCTAGATCTTGATTTGGATTCTCTTAGTTTCTTAATCCGATTCACCTCTTTAATTTTAAAGCATCCAGAATATTGATTCCAATTCAATGAATTTGGTAAATCCAATTTACGTTTCTCAATTCTAATTCACTCATAAATTAAAAATCAGATTCTTGGATTCTCAATTATTAATTTTCTAATTTTTTGAATTTTATTTTCATTTTCTCAATTTCGATTCTTAATTTTTCCCATGTCCAATTTTATAACATTCATAATGTAATAATATTTACTTCACAAAATGTTTTTATATATTCATATTCATACACTTTTTATAAGTCTCATGATAATTTTATACTAAATGATTTAGACTATTCTATTAATAAATGACAGTTATAGGTGCATTTGTACAGGTCCCTTCTAAATTTCCAGAAAAATATGACCGTTTGAGGAAAATTAGACCATTATATATCTCTCTCATAAATAACCAATAAAATGAATGATTTCAATTGTGTTATGTTTTTTTAGAATTGATACTCTGTGAGAACTCAACGCAAATTTAATTGTGTAAAATCCATGAAGAGTTTATGTTCGTAACATCTTATTCCACATACATAAATATTTAACCATATTTGTTTTACTTTGTGTTATTATGACTGTTTCTATAAACGATTAGGGACTTATAAGATAAAAGAAGATAGATGTTTTGATTACCAGCTTAATTGAGGTCTTCAATGCTGAAGGAATACAGAGGTGTTGATCACCTTATAGATCCAAGAATTGTGAGGATAGTTAGACAAACCAAAATCATTCAGGGATAGAGTTCTTACCCTGGTGTGGGTAAGATAGACATTCATGAATTTATAAATCAAGGTATCTTGTTGATGATGTTTGGATACCATAATCATTGGTTTAACGTAATTTTATACTTTTATAACTAATTTTTATTTCTGGTGTGTATTGTAACATTAAGAAATTGTTTCTTATAGTTTCTATTTTGTTGTAACTCTAATTTTATATTCTATACACATTAAGGTAGAATTTTTTAAGTATATCATTGTGATTATTTCATTACATATCATTATTTAAACTAATTTTATTTTTATTAACCTTACATAAGCGGGTTTAGCGAATCAAATTTGTTTACCTTTATTAAAAAATTATATTTTAAGGTTAAAAAGTAAAAAATATAATCTTACAGTTTACACCCCCACTTTGTATCTATGCGTTTACATAAATATTTTGATCCACAACCAACTAAAAAACTATTTCTCACCCCTACACGAGGATACAACTTATAATTTTAGCATTATGTAGCTAGTTTTTCCCCCTTTAAATGAATTCCCTTTGATAAAAAATTTAATTTTAAATATTAAATATTTTATGTATAATATGGTAATATAATTATATTTAATATTATATATTACAAATCTTCTATTCTCATTATTTATTATTTAAAATTTATTATCAATATCTCTAGAATGAGTTTTTTCTCATATATATCAAATATATTGCTATATATAAATATATAATTCATTTATATTTGTTAGTCTATTATATTTATTTACATTAATTTTTTATATCATATACCACAATAGTTCAAATTTTAATTAAATTTTATATTATTATTCATATCATTCATTAATTGTATTGGCGTATATGAGGTAATCTTGATTTTATTAACAATTTACATCATTAAAATATAACACAAAAGTCAATATACTACTTAAACAATATTGATTAAATTTTAATGGGATATTATTTATAATAATAATTTCTTTTCATGTTTTTTCCTAGATGAAATACAAATATTATTATATTAATACATTTTTGACATGCACGTTTTAAATAAAAACGTGGAATTTTATACAGTAATAAAATTTCATTAAAATTTAAGATATTGTAAATATATATTTTTATATTATAATGAAAAAAAATTCATTTTAGTAGATTAAAAATTAAATATATATTTATAAAATTTTCATTTCGATGGATATAAATTTTGGAAATTAGATCAGAAGAGTTAATGATTTACTCTAAAAAATACACACAAAATATTTGAAAAATATCCCAGAATGTTTGAATGAATTTGTAAATACTGAACCAATAAATATCAATCTATATTTTTGGAATCATTTACCTGATGTTATATATTTATTGAAATTTTTATAATGATTTTTCACATTGTATTGTCATAAATCATTAACAATAGTAATGCATTGTAATAAAGTATATCATAGTTCATTGTTGTTCGGTATTGTGAATATCATAAATAATTGAATGCATTTTTATTTAACGCTAAATAAATTCTAAAGTCTCAGAGTGTTAAATTACCCATCCATTAAATAAATTTATCATAAAATCTACAAAAATGATTTTTTCATAAACCTGTAATAAAATATTATTTAGATTTTATCATGATAATTAATTTTTATGAATCTTCTAGAAATTTTTTTATTTCTTAGTTAAATATTTCTACCCCACTTTGGTATTAATAACAGGCTCATAATTATTATGGAATTAGAAAAACCATATCTATTATTCATGGAATATTTTTCATATAATACTTGATATATTAATTTTAATCATTTTTAGGATTGAGTAATTCAATAACTAGGAAGACAGATAATAATATAAAATATATATAATTGATTTAATTCCACAACATATTAATAATTTCATACACATGTTTTGTTTTTAGTAGTTTTACAAGTTTGTTTTATCTCATATTTAGAATTATAAATAACCATGATGAATTTTTCATACCTTAATCACTAAAATTAACTTTTAACATATTATAAGATAACAAAAATATGAAAGGTTATTCCCGAAATTCTTAACAATTAAAAATAATCAAAATATTTAATATAATTTAAGACAATATCCAATATTAATAAAACAATATATGAATAAATAACAAATTATTCTTCAAACTCTCATAAATCAAACCCAATGTTCCACAAAAATCATTACACTGGTAGTGTAACCAAAATATATTCATCATATGGTAGAATAGATGTGAAAATAAGAAGACTATAATTATTTTATTGCATAATCATCCATGTTCAACGTAACATTTATCTAAAAAACCTTTAATAAGTAATAATGATTCATTAAATATATATATCCTAGTCCTATATACACCAACTTATTCTAATCTTTTAATTAAAAATCACCATAAATATACAATAATTTCATATATATCACCAAAATTCAACTCAATATTTATTCCTCAATTAATATCCTTCACTAGACATGAATCTTAAACTAGAAAAAATATAACATTTATATTGATTTCTATAATGATTCTAAAATTATAATGAACTTCTTTCAAACTAAGTGTTACCACCAAATCACCCAATCTCATTTTTAATCACATGTTTATATATAGTATAAAACATAATTTTGAAAATGCTTATAACCCTTTATCCAAACATTCCACAGAAACCTTAACATTAATGGTCATATAAACCTTAAATGATACCTTTACCTTATCAATTACATAAACAATATAATTGCATCTCTTCAAGATAACCATAATAATAAATCACATACTATTCAAAATGATTACATATACATCCATAATATATTCAAAGCACTATAAATTTATCTTAACATATAATTACTCAACCTTTATTACAGTCATATAATAGCTGAAATGGGACTACATACTTTTACCATTCATAAATAGTAATAATAATTGTATAAAAATAAAACTAAACCATTACAATTGAAACACAATATATAATCACTTAATTAAATCCAATTAAATTATAATCTATTAACATGTTTTCTCTTTAAATTCATTATTACTTCCATGTTATAAATGACTATACAAATCAATCATTGAGATTCATCAATATTAGTCTCATAAATATTCATAAATTAAATATTACTAATGAAAATAAAATAACTCACTCATATTATATGTTATTTTTAATTTCATCTTGATCACCATATTATATTTTTGGAGCATTATTCATATGATCTTTTAGATCACCATCATGATCATTATACTATGGGAATCAATTTTCATAACACTAATACTTAACACATTTTGAACATTCAATTGATACCATAGAAAGAACAAAATTACACTCAATTCTGTTTAAAAAATCCTTCATTATTAAACTATAATTTATTTCCAAAAAATCTCTAACTCCACATTTAAATAATCTTGCTTTTTATTTTAGAAATTTCTATAGGTTGTTCATCATATTTTATAAACAAGAATGAAATTTATTAATTTTTTCTTCAAGATCATTATCCTATGAACATATAAGAAATATTTTTTATCTTATTTGGGGTGTTAGAAAGAATCTTAAGCTTAGACGTTTAATAATGCCATGGAATATCTTATTACAAATAACCTATAATGGTTTAACTCTATAATTTCTCAGATTTGGATTCTCAATTGATCCACCAACATTGTTAACTTCACAGAAAAATTTATCATGTGTCTAAATAGTTCCATTAAATTACTATAACAAAAAAGGTTTGAGTTGTTGTTTAAAATAAAATCATCATAACCTATTTTTTAAAAAAATAGCCATAAATATCCCCTTACCATTGTCATGTTACATTCAAATATTTTTGATTGAATTTTAATCCCCAAACAAAACTATATTTATAATTTACATAATAACTGAAAATGTTAACGAATAGTTTAAAATTATAATTTCACAAGAACATATTATCCTATAATGGCTTCTAGATTTTATAATTTTCTCACATTAAATAAAATTTAAACAATTATTTCAATATATATATTTTCTTACATTCAATATATGATGACAATGGACATGTTCTCCTTTATCAAATTTAAAAAGTAATTCAATATATTGGGTTTGATAAAAACTAATGTGAGCCCATTAAATTTAGAAAAAACTAAATACTTAGTGTGTAAACACATTATCATGATAATTTTAGGTTCATATCATTAGATAATTATAAAAATTGATACATAAAAACTGTTTATTTTTTAATTTAGAAGTATTTTCTTCTAAAGCTTAAAAAATTATACACCATTATCATAAATAGATAGACATACCAACCATCATAATAAATCATACACTTCCCAAAAAAATAATAATGTTTTTCAAAAATTATGGGGATCTTAAACATCTCACAGATGGGTTTTTGAAATTGGGAGGTAAATTTTATCCTATTAAAATCATGATATATTCCATTTAATTATGTGTTTATTTTAAATTCTAAAAAACTTTCATTAAAAAAATATTTCATAAAATAAGAAGTAAAATTTTGACCAAAAACTGGTTTTAAAAATATATAATAAACTAGAAAAGTCGAAGAGTGTTTACCTTAAATAATTTTTGGGGAATACGTGTGGATATTGATGTAAAACTGTATTCATTGATGTCAAAAACATTGAACCATGAATATTTTATATAACCCATAACATTTTTCTATGAAGGAATCTGAAGTCCCTCTTTTCAAAAACCAATTTTTAATAAAACACAATGATTTTAATTACAAATTATTTTAAGAATTAAAATATAATTAAAATGTTTTGTGGAATTATGGACGTCATCATTCAGAATGCAACCTCAAGAACAGATAGTTCTAATATTCTATAGGGACTAATTTTTTTTGTTAAATTTCTTTCATCATATGAGTAGTTCAATAAATCACCCTATAATAGTAGTAAACTCCATTAAATTATAGGATTAGTTAACAAAGATACTTTATATGATTAATTATGTCTATCCATATCTTCCAACTCATTAGGGGGTTTTAATGGTCCCACCAATAAAATAAGAGAATTAGTCCCCATAGTTTTTGGGCGCACTAACCATTCTCAAAGTCAAACTATAATATATAGAATCAAGTTTTAAAATTAAAATAATTATTTTCATAGATATTTCATAATATCATGAAATTAAAACATTTATTAACCAGCATATTCCATAAAAAATCTCAAAAAGCAGCCTAGAATAATGAGTATTTTAAAATAAATTCATGTGCGAAAATTATCTCCATAAAATAATATCTCTTTTATAGATATTAAATTCAAAAATTATTTTTGAAATATATAGGCCTAGTAAATTAAAATAAAACTGTATGATTAGAATCATTATAGTATCAACAATCATTTTTAATAAAAATATAAGGAATATTGTCAATAATAAAATACATTAATATATACAATAAATATGTTAATGATAAACCATCTTGGTTCATATTAAATTACCAATTATTTTTTTAACTAACTCAAGAGGGGGGCTGTTTAATGAAAATATGGTTTCATGAAAATAAACATTGTTATATAAGAAATCTATATAAATTAATAATTAATGAAATAAATATTACACCCAAAACTCTAAAAATATATGATAACATTCTAGAAACATATAATACATTTACGTATAAGGAAATTTCATTAAAATCATATTATTCCCAAAAAAATACATTCTTCTATAAATAATTTAAAAATAAGTAAATATATCATTGATTAAATTAAAAATAACATAAAAATTGATATTTTAAAAATTAACCATCAACATATGTATATGTACTTCTATATGTAATTCCCTTCAAACAATGTAAATATTCCAAATCAGAAAACTCTCGCTCCCAAAATTTCTACTGGATGAAGCTAAAATGGTGGGATTAACTTCATGTATTTTAGATTAACATGAAATGCCCGTATCTTAATTTTATAAATAAATTTTTATATCCAATCTTCTACTAAATTTTTTCCAAAAATTTTACAAAATAATTTTTATATAAAATAATGATCATGAAAGAAGACTAAAATCAGAATTTTAAATACCTTATAAATTATTTTACTTCAAAGAAGAAGATCAAATTAAAATATAATTTTTTCAATATATTTATAAAAAATTTTATAAATTTTAACATAATAGTTTTATGATACCATTATTCCTCAATGGTGGAAAATAAATGTTCTATGACTATACGTCAATACTATATTACTTCTTGGGAATCATTTAATTAGATAAATAATATGTAATATAATTGTCTATACTTAGGATGTAAATTTATATATCTCTTCTTATACATCCTAAATGTATCCAAAAATATTTTTATTCTACTTCACATAAATCATATCATCGATGAATTTTCAAATAATAAAAAATTGTCTACATTTCAACACTTGGGGTCACATAAAGATTTTACCCATCTAGATATCATATCTTCCTAATAAGATATTATATAAAATTAAAACACACAACATTCATTTAAGATTAACACACAATAGTTCAAATTATATATTTGTAGTTATTCCATTATAGTTTGACTAAAAAGGTTTTTTCATAAATACTAATATCCCTGCTTATAATGTGTTCTCCAAATTTGATCAAAATCAATAAAAATTATATGTGTTTCTCCATTGACATTAATTTTTCTAAACACAAGGTATATAATATATATAATATGGTTATTGTATTTGTGATAAGGTGGAAATGAATGTTGATGATGTTTTAAATTATTATTTTACATTTCATATGTGACTAATATTAAATAAAAAATTACAGAACCACTATTCTACACCATTAAACAGCCATGAAACCACTGCATTAATATTATACAGGTTGTACAATACCTTTACATGGTTCTAATATCACATTTACATTACATAAAGGTATACTACCCAACGATAAGTGTGTTAGTTATCCACCCATACTCAAATCAACAGATTTCGATTAACCAATAGGTGAATTCCCTCATTCCATTTATAGGACTTCCTATTATAATTATTCTTATAAACAACATAGATGATCAAATTTAAATGTTTCCACTTATACACTGAAGGTATTTTTCAATGTTAAATTTTAAAATTTTAGTCAAATAATATTATTTAAATATTTATAAAATATTTTAATCATTATATCATATTAATGTATTATTTTTCCATCATCATCTATTTCTTCTATATCTAATTATTTGGAAATAATTATTAAATATATTTCATTCCCTAAATATTTATTTTCCTAATACTTATCATTTTGTTAGATATAGTCTTTTACGTGTTATTATTTTGTTTACCACAATATTTACACTTTATATTAATTGATATATTATTATAATTATCATTTTCAGCATTTTAGTTGGATATGTTATCTACTATTCATTTAATTAACAATTAAATTTATTAACATGTAATTAATATGTTCTTAAGTTACATAAAAATATTTTTAATTTTTAAATATATTTTTAACTATAATATATATTCTCATATATATTGTTTTAATGATGATAAAAAATATATATAATGTAATATTTCCAGATATAGACATTTTTAATCAATAATAATGTTTTTAATAAAGCATTCATTTTTATAAAATAAACATTCTTATAAAAAATTATCTTAAAAAGATTAGTGTTTTAAAAATAAGTCACATAATAAATGAAAACCTAAAACATCAATATATTTTTCTTGATATTATTAATCAAGGTTCATCTTATGTACATTTATTCCAAGTCATAACCTGGTAACATCAATCAAAGGAAAAGGTTGAGAAAAAGGCCATGTATGGGTAAATAAGGGGAACCATTTAATTTTGAGGATGAGGAATATCATTAAAAACATGATGCAATACATAAATCCATGTGAAAAATAAAAATAATAATATGAAGAAAATAAATAATAACTTTTAAATGTTTATACAACATTAAATTTTGTCATTCATAAGAATATCACCAAGATTGGTCATT
Organism: Viscum album; assembly: GCA_963277665.1. NCBI lineage: Eukaryota > Viridiplantae > Streptophyta > Magnoliopsida > Santalales > Viscaceae > Viscum > Viscum album. The sequence continues at coordinate 1,260,431,780 of OY728128.1, forward strand.
GAGGGGTAATATAAATTACCATGGTTATTCACCAATGTATCATAAAATGGTCATCTTTCGAGATTAAATTATTTACCCAATGCATTGGAGTGATATTAGGGTGATCCTTTAATAAGTATTAATTAATGTGATTCATATTTATCTTAGTAAAATATCACATAAATAACCCTGTGTAGAATAAAATAATTATGTTTCATTTCAAAATCATTTTGTTTTAGAATGTTATTGAAAAATAAGATCCTTTGATCATTTAAAACCCGTGAAAAAGGAAGGTAGGATTCATTCATGTTAATCTCAAAATTGTAGATTATTTTTAAATCATACTGAATACCCCAAGTTTATAAGAAGGTTTCTGTATTTACAAAATAAAATTAAATAATTTCCTGATAAAAAGGGAAAAAAGTAAAAATGAAAATCAGGCAGCATACTGAGAATTAAAAATGGTTTTAGAAAAAATTAAAATGTGAGGGGAAATTGGTCTCCCATTCATAAATGACTCTTTATATAGTAAAATAATAGTATATAATATTTTTCAGAACATGTTATGGATGTTTTAAATACCTTCCACATACCAATGAAACATTAAAGTAAAAGACAAGTTGATAATTCCTTTACCATGCATAGTGATTCAAATAACTCCAATATCAAGACCTTGGGAGCTTGAGTTCACCTATGGTTGACTAAATATTAGGTAGAACTATTTTATATTCATGGAATTTGAATTCATAATTAATGGAAATGAATAAATCGGGGGGTATTTTTTCAAAATTGACAGTGTTTTTTATTAATTTATGAGGACACATTAGTAGTGGTATTTACAAAACCATTGGATTTACCATGGTACTTTCCCCCAGTATTAGACACATGGGGCCCCTATTAAGTCAATGTATCACTTAATAGTCTACCATAATTTTATATTAATCATTACATCATTATGATATTTAATTTATTTTATTATACTTAATGAAATACTCGAACTATTATATTACCATTCACAGAAAACTAAAATAGTTTATAAATATTCATAAATTCCACTTATCCTGTTATCAATATTCTGAATTCAAAAAGGAAATTTTTTTATCTTAACAAATCGATATATTTGATAACTTTTACATGAAATGATAAAAATATGTATTTGTTAAAAATATTAGAAAACAAGAAAATGCCTAGTAAAATGCATTGTAAAATTTTCGATAATTGAAGATAAAATATTTTATCTTATAAAATTAAAAATTATAGTTCTTTAAAAAAATTAAATTATAATAAATACTATTATAAATACCTTAGTTTATATAACAATTTATATCACCCTGTAAATTAAATGTTTTTCTTGAAAAAATCGGTTTATCAAATTCTATCTCCATTTTTATGCAAATAAATCCTTAAAAAGAAAGGATGAATTAAAAATTTTATTAAAACAATGGGATTGTAGTTTAAGTTACTATGGCTCTATCACATAACCCCTTATAAAACTCAAAAAGGACATATGGGTAAGCTGTTTGATTGTGGTATTCTCTTGGGATATTTCAGATAACATTTCCCAAGTGGTAATATCCATTAACATGTACTTCCCTCATATGCGATTTCATTCAAGCTTAAATTGTTAAAGTGTGTATTTATAATGTTAAAGAGAAAATATCAAATATTATACCTACCACCGACTTTTTGACTGTATGGATTCATACAGTTTGATTCTACCTGATGAGGCCTTTGATTCTTCTTTCTGTATTCATTAACCCTTATCATTTCTATTTAGGAAACTTATTATAATGTAAAAAGTATTATTACCTGTGTTAATATTGACCATAATTAATAAATGATATAATTAAATATAATGGTCAAAACCCAAAGGTCACATTTCAATTATAAACAATTCAATATTAATGTGATCCAGTTTTTTTGAGTACAAAGTAAGATAACCCAAATTTTAAGGAAACAATTATTATTAAAAATTTCAGGGCAATAAATTATTCCCCTTTAAGAAATATTGTCAGTAACCAGTCATCAAAATTGAATCACTGATGTGGGGAGGGTGTGAATAATTTATACCTTTATTTTTCATGATTAAATTGAAACAACTTTTCCTCTATTAAGGATTTAATTCTCTGCTCAAATAAATTGAAACACACTTCTACATGAAGACAAGTATTTACAAGGATCACTATTCAATAATAATTTCTACGTCTTTGGTAGTTTTTGTGATTGAGACAATACCACATCATCCATTAAAAAATAGTCATTAGATTATAATGAGTAGGATATACACATTCCCACGTGTAGAACTATGAGAAGAATCTGAATAGTATGTGCACACCCTCTTAATATAAATAGGGTAAAACAACATTTTTGTAGAAAATCAAGTTACCTATGATTATTTTCAATTCAAAAAATGAATTCAATTTAAATGAAATTTATTTAATTTCATAACCAGAAGAATGATAAAAACCATCTCGGATTTGTTATAAAAACTCAGTATGGTTTTTTTAGTTTGATTCCACTGAGTATGATTCTCCCTGATACAATTCTGTCAGTCATATATTCTAGTAATATACATTAGAAATGAATTAGAAATACATCAATTCAAAATAAAATTCCTCCTTAGTACAAGAACACCAATATGTAAACCCCAAAAATTATTAATCCCTCAGGATATGATGATCAACCAAAATTATTTTTTACATCTCCATCAAAAAATCTTCAATACATGATCAAAATGGAAAACATATTCTTCTCCCTAAAACTCAAAGCTTTTATTTATGTTGTGATTACTATTAATTCATCATCTTAAAAAGTATAATGTACTTTTCACCTTTTATATGTGACTCTTGATACCTTAAGCTAGAAACAAAAAATTATATCCCTCCTCCACAAAATCATCCAAATTTTAATTTGCAATGAAATATCAGTATAAATTTTTAAATTATCAACTCTTCAAAAATAATCTCAATTCTTTATCAAACATAATATTTTTATTCATACTTTCATTTAAATAGTCCATATGATTTCAACACATGAGGCCAATTTTTGAAATTATGATTTCTTCGATACAATTCTCTGTATCAATTTAAAACCATTGTATTAATACATTAAAACCATTCTAATATGAGGAATAAGATTCTAAGAACTGATTTGAATAAAAAAATTTCATTTTAATGTAGGACTACCCCTAATAAATTCATTCAACAATCTCCTTCTCTATTTTCTATTGACCTTCTTAAATTTTTTATTCAAAACGCATTCCTTGTATCATGACATCGTTCATTTTTTAAAGGTTGGGGCCGAAGCCTCAATTTATTATTTAAAGCAAATACTTCTTTAGACTGGGTAGATGGAGACCCATTACATAGCCCGAAGGCCCAATTCCAAGTGACCTAAATACAAGGCTTGAAAGCCCATTTTTTGGCCTAAAGGACCCCACGGTGAACAATATTTCTATAGAACCCATGCTGCTACTATTTAACTGCCACTACAGTATATTCTACAGTCCCTCTACTGTTATTGTGCCATCACTACTACAGTTCCACCATTGCTACAATACTGCTAGAGTACTAATACTATTCAGGCGCTGCTACATAAAATGGAATGAATTACATCATTTCATTCAATCACGTTACTTTCATTTTTTAACCTAATTATGATCCCTTAAAATTAATATTTGTCTTGATATAATCATCCTAGGATGTAAATGTTATTATATCATCTAATGGAAATTAGATGTGATAGTGAATAGGAATTTCCTCCTTAATCAACATTTCCTATTCAATCAGCACCACTTCTTCAATAAGTTGCAGCACCTCAATTGTCACAACCTCTTCAATCGGTACAACCTTTTCAATATGGACTACCTTTTCAATTAGTGACACTTTTCAATTATCCTGAATTATCAAAATGTACAACATTTTCTATCATTATTGGTGTGATTATCTTAAATATGACCTTTTTATATATCATCCAATAGAAAACAATGTGATATAATTAATTGGCACCACCTTTTCAATTAACAACACCATTTCATTCTATAACACTTTTTCAAATCTGCACTACCTTTTCAAAATAAACCAATCATTTCAATCTACACAACCTTTTAATATGCACCACCTTTTAAATCGACACCATCTTTTCATTCTACACCACCTTTTCAATATGCGCCACTTTTTTAATCATCACCACCTTTTCATTCTTCGCCACTTATTAATAGTCCTGCATAACAAGTTTCCAATTCATCTTATGATATATAAAATACAAATCGACAACCTATCATAAGATTTAATTTAACGGTTTCACAATGACTCTGATTATCCATCAAAATAAACACATCTTTCACATCGACTACGAAGCGATGTTGAAGACCATTTATTTCCACCAAGAAGTTTTTACTTGTTCCAAATAGCTTCTTGTCATTACGAAGGACATTCATAATTACATTGATTAATATTGAAACATGAGTCTAATTATTTTGAAAATAATCGTCTGTACGATTCTTATGAAACCAATAATATTTTTCCAAAAAAATATGATTCAGAATTTCTTTATTCTTTATTAGTCAAATTAGAAGCTTTATTCAATCCATATCAATATTAATTATCAAACATCATCTATCTCAATATTCTTTCATTCATTATTATACTGATCGATTGACAAAAAATTCATCCAAAACACATCATGGGCCAAAAAATCTATCCCTTTGTATTTGTTTTCAATACTCATATCCACCACTTTACCCTCTTGAAAACAATAATTGGTATTTTTTTCATTTATCACTTTTTATTTTCTCAATTCCACTCTCTCTCAAAGTTTTTTATTTCATCTCTTAGCCTTATTAGAAAAAAAATCAAATGGGCTATCAAGGCAACAACATTCCATATTATATCATTTCCAGTGGTTGAATACTTTCAATTCAAAATAATGGAAATTTTCTTCAACATATGATTAACATGAGTTTCTCAATAATGAAATTTTAACATAAAAATATTTGTTTATGATGGTAAACCCATTGTAGAAAACATGATTGTATAATCAAGGTTTTCAATGTTGTCCATTACACATTATTTATTTAATTCCATTTTCACGATTCATATAGCATTCATAAGATTGGGTAAATCCTTGATAGAATTTATTTTATGATAAAAGTAACCTTCATCCATATCAATAAACACTTCATAATGTTCATGCGTATAAAAACTCAACTTTTCAGACTTAATATAATTCATAAAATCATTACTTTTTCCAATGAATAGGAAGAATCTCATCAATTAAAAAAAATTTATTTACACTCATTAAATTCCATAAACATTATCATAAATATCTGAATATTTTATTGAATTAAGAGGAACAACTATTATTTATTAGAAACAATAATAAGACTGAGAGTCCTCTCTATATCGTTAATTTTTCTTCTTTTTCATGGATTTTTCTTTTGATGTGATTTATTCTTTTTATTAATACTACTCAAATATCGAAACAACCTCTTTATTGTTTTAGAATCCTATGATGAGGATGTCAAATTTTCTTCATTTTTAGAAACATATTTGTTACAATCATTTTGTAACATTTATCCCATCCTAATCATTTCATCATGTAAGATAGTTTATTTTTTTTAAATAATTCTTCTCTTACAAATATCCATCATTATGTTAATACACTCTTTTCATCATTTTATATTTCATAAATGGTCGGTTTCTTCTTTTCATATTTCATATTTTCTTGTGATTCCTGTAATTTCCTAGCTATGTTAATATATTCTTGCGAGATAGCTAAAAACTCTTTATCTTAGAACTTATCATGTTTGTATTTATTTACATCCAAAAAAACCATCTTCCGGGGGTTGTTTAGAAAATTTTATTCTTCCAGTAACAAAACAATACATAATTTTGAAATTTTTCTAGTTTGTTCATATCTTTCACAAATAGTTTCCAATGGTTGGAACCAAATTTCGATCTTCACTTCAACCTTATTAGGTTTATTCACAACGACCTTCCCATAACTCTTTCTTTGAGGATATTGTATAGCATCCCACCTTTTTATCACATAAACTTTCATTACATTTTACAAAACCGAGGATCTTTATGGTTTAGTGTCTTGGAAACCAGGAAATTAAAACAATAATAAAAAAAAACATTCTTCTTAAACACTTGAAAGGCTTCTCCTTATGTTCATCCTAGGTTCATTACTGCATCTCACAACCTGGGGACATACATCAAAGGAAAGGGTGAGCAGAAGGCCCAGTAAGGGAAACAAGAGAAACATTTTACATATGAACTTGAGATACATCAATAAAGTCATGAAAAGAACTTTAAGGCATGAAAATGAAATCATGAGGCATATCATAATAAAAAAAACATTTTTCATAACTTGAAGATGTGGCTACATCATTTAACATAGACAATCATGAACATATCACCAAGGTCCATCCCCAAGGTGTCATTTGAAAATTACCAAGGTTATTCACCAAGGTATCGTGAAAATTGTAATCTCTAGTGGTTACATCATTACCCAATGCATTGGAGCGCTATCAGGGAGCACCCTTAAATTTGCCTTTATTATCATGTGAGCCACATATATCATCATCAAAAATTTCATAAATAACCCATATAGCATAAGATAAATGGGTTTCATTTCATAATCATAACGTTTTAAAAACTGCTTTAAAGACATGATCTTTACGTCACTTTAAACCCACGGAAAGGGAAGAGGGTTTCATGTATGTAATTCCCAGATTTTAAAATAGAACATTTTTATATATATGTGAATACCCCTGTATAAATAAGAGCTTTGAGTATTCACTTTATAACATAAAATAATTTTTATAAAAGAGAGAGAGGCATTTTGAGACGAAAATTCTGCAGCATAACGGCTATGTTACAAGGTTTTAGAAAACATTGAGAAGAGAGGGGACATGGGTCAAACATTCATAAATGACCCATAAAACAGTAGAGGGACAAAATATAAGGGATTTAAGAACATGGTAATGAAATTTGAAAATATACCATATGAAATGAAGAACATGAAAGGAAGAAAAAAAAAGATTTCTCCTGTGAGAATTCGGCAGCCTAACGGCGTCACTTAAACATCAACAAAATTGAATTGACAAGGTCAAATAGGGTCTCTCATCATATGAACATAAGAGTCCAGTATGATAGATATAGAGATCATACCCCAACATAATAGAAAGGAACTTGAAAGAATTGACATGAAAGTAGAACTTCAAAACGAGAATGGTGAAGAACCACTTAAAAATTCGGCAGCCTAACGGCGCCACTTAAACTTCAACAAAATACTGAATTGAAGAGATCAAATGGGGTCTCTCATCATATGAACATAAGATTCCAGTATGATAGATATAGAGATCATACCCCAACATAACAAAAAGGAACTTGAAAGAATTGACATGAAAGTAGAACTTCAAAACGAGAATGGTGAAGAACCACTTAAAAATTCGGCAGCCTAACGGCGCCACTTAAACTTCAACAAAATACTGAATTGAAGAGATCAAATGGGGTCTCTCATCATATGAACATAAGATTCCAGTATGATAGATATAGAGATCATACCCCAACATAACAAAAAGGAACTTGAAATACTTTACATGAAAATAGATCTTGAAAAATGAGAAGGGAGAAAGAATCTGTTACAAAAATTTCGGCAGCCTAACGGCGCCACATAAAACTTCATAAAACGAAATAATGAGAGTAAGAGGGGATCTCTAATTATATTAACATGAAAAGGGAAGTAAGAGTAGTATAGAAGAACATCCTCCAACATAAGAACATGGATCATAAAAGGAAAGGCATAAAAGAGATTACTTGAAAAGAAAGAGAGAGGTCGGATCCCTTACCTTAAAATGTAACTCTTAAACCTCAAAGGTTGAAACCATGAGGGCTTGGGGGAACCTTGGGAGGACTCCTTGGGAGGTAATGAGACCAGAAATTTGTTGGGAATGAGTGGGGAGTCGAATGGATGAAAGGAGGGCTTGGTATTTATAGGGAAAGTGAGGGGACAAGGCATTAATGGCCAAGGGACACCTCACATGGGCTTTTCTCAAACCCATGTGCTCTCCCTTGTCATTTGTCATGGAGTTAGGCCACATGGGGCCCCCAAAACAATAATTCATCACCCTTGGCCGGCCAACCCTCAAAAGATCTCATGACATCATCATGACACCGTTATGATGTCATTAAACATACCGAAACCCTAAAACTGTATTTTTACTATTCACTGAAAATTCAACATTCTCAGAAAAATCCCAAAATTTCACATTAACAAAATATCAATGCTCTGATTTCAAAAATGAAATCCATTTTATAAAAATAATTTTCTAAATATTTTTAATTTAATTTTTAAATAAAAACACTATTCATCGAAAATTCATTTTTTTCAGAAAAAACCCCAAAATTTACCATAACATAATATCGATGCTCTGAGTTCAAAAATAAAGTCATTTTTATAAAAATAATTTTCTAATTATTTTTAATTAAATTTTTAATTAAAAAACACTATTCACCCCAAAAAACTAATACTTGAATAATAATTAATGAAACCGTTATTTAACTATTTTATTGAATCACATTACTTAATCAAGGTGCCTAGATTATTTTAAAACTTTCTTTAAGTGAGATTACTAATCCATTTGGTCATATTACTAATCCTAATCATAAAATCACTATTCATAATTTACTATTCATCAAAAATCACGTTGATCTTATTAGACTCTAAATTTAGTACTGAACATAATTGTAGAAGACCATTTTTTGAAAATCATTACACATTTTTAATTATTTAGGGTTTACATAATCATATTTAAAATATCCTTTTTCTAAAATTCATCAAAAATATGCATACTATTTTTATCCAGTCTTTTGAAAATTCATAAACTTCATCATAAAAAGAAATCCAAATTTTTATTTAAAACAAGGATTACACAAGGTAGTTACGGTCTCGTTACATAGCCCCTTATAATACCAGTATAGGACCTAAGAGTAAGGTGTGCTAGGGTGATAGAATCTTGGGGCGGCTCGGTCAACATTGCCCGAGTAGTAATTTCTATCAGTTTGAACTTCTCGCGAAGGCGATTCCGTTCTAGCTTCACATGATGAAGTTCGGCTTGGGTTTGGTCCAGAGCAAAGGCCAATGGTGCTACCTCCTTCCCAATCTCTGTTAGATGGGCTTCGATCGGTCCAAGACTACTAGGTGAGGCCATCGAATCTTCTTTCTATAATAATTAACCAAGATTACTTGTATTTAGAGACAATAATCGAAACATTTAGTTTCTAGTGGTCATATTGAACAATGGTCATATAACAGTCAAAACCCAAAGGTCTCATTTTAATTATAATCATGTTTATCAAATAAAACATTTTTGTTGAGTATAAAAATAAAATAAAATAAAATTACACACAAAATTAGGAAACAATCTTTATTCAAAATTTTGGGTTGTCACAATCTTCCCCCCTTAAGAAATTGCGTCCTCGCAATTTTAAAATTGGGTTTTGAAATTTCATTGAAAGTCCCACATCGGAAAAGGAGTCAGTAAAACTATTACTTTAAAATAAAGAAAGGGAAGTACAATGGTCACCCGAGTTTACCCACACTAGGGTTCCATGTAGGAAAACATGGACATGGAGGAAAAAACAAAGGGTCAAGTTCTGAGGGAGAGTGATAGAGAACATGATTAGGAGAAAGTTACCCATGAGAAAATCCCAAACTTATGATGTGTTTAAACGGTCTTTGATTACCTAGTAGGAAACGTAAACCAACAACATTTTTGTTTTACGTTTCTTTTCATAATTTTGAGGATTTCATTTACTATATAGAACAAAAACATAAGAAAATATACCTACCTTCAAGTAGAGTTTCATCCTTTAACAAGTCCCTACCAACACTAATCTTTTCTCCAAATGATGAGAATTCAAAAACACTTGGTCTCATAAAAGCACAAGAATCATCTTCTATAGAATCACATAATCTACAAAAGATTAACTATCTATTTCTTCTATCTTTAAACATTATCCCAAAAACAGAAAGGTTAAGGTAAAACAACTCTTCAAAAAGAAAGAATCCCATAGGAATGGAAACTACTTTTAAATCATCAAAGTTCCATGGTACTACCCAAAGTTCATCATAGACCATTCCATAAATAACGGTCCTTAAAATTCCTCAAAACAAACCAAACTAAGATTGAAACCCAAATACAATAAGGATTTGATAACATAGTCTTCCAAAACAACTTCATTGTTCATCTCCAGACAACATCAACCACTCCTAACATCTTATAAAAAAGTAGCTAACCTAAACATATTTTACCTAAGATAGGTTAGTCATTCCCATAAGTAACCTAAATTATTATACGTTCACCTTAAATTCATCGATTCTTCAAAATATAAGTCAACCTTACTTCTCAATGAAAATACCGTAGTAATCTATTTACCTCGATCAAATATGGTTCCCAAAATAATGAACGTCTTCCAAAATAATAATCATATTTTAATCCCCTAATCATCCCTGTCATATTAATACGAAAATCGTCACATTTCCTATCACATTGGTTGTCGGAACATGTTCTTCCATTTCCCACCATTAACTAAGAAGAGAAAGCATAATTAGGGGCTTAATTACTTAGCTAATAATCATGAAAAGGAACTGAAAGCATATAAGGATAACTTGTATATGAAAGGTATACCCTAACTTGTGATCTCCTAGGTTCCCATCTAGGTTATGAACGATCATATATTCTTATGTGAACCTTTATTTTATTTTATCTTTGTTCCTTTAACAATGGTTCATACCAAGCTTATGAATTTACCAAAGCATATCACCCGGGAGTGTCGTAACCAAGAGTGCAGCAAGGCCTGTTGTCGTGTACCAGTTCCCGTTCGAGTCTAGCTCAAAGCGGTGTTTTCGGGTTTTACCCCTATGTACATCTGTGCCAGAGCCACCTCTACCTGCTCGTATCCAGACAGGGATGTATTTGCTTGGCAACCCCTTACTCAATACTCACCAAAATACCAAGAAGATTTCCTATATTAAACTTTTCTATAGGGTTCCTCCTAGAGTTTTCATATCCTAATTTCCACAAATAACTAAACCTCCCTTTGATACCAACTATAGCATCCCAACTTTTTATCACATAAACTTTCATTACATTTTTCAAAACCGAGGATCTTTAAGGTTTAGTGTCTTGGAAACCAGGAAATTAAAACAATAATAAAAAAAACATTCTTCTTAAACACTTTAAAGGCTTCTCCTTATGTTCATCCTAGGTTCATTACTGCATCTCACAACCTGGGGACATACATCAAAGGAAAGGGTGAGCAGAAGGCCCAGTAAGGGAAACAAGAGAAACATTTTACATATGAACTTGAGATACATCAATAAAGTCATGAAAAGAACTTTAAGGCATGAAAATGAAATCATGAGGCATATCATAATAAAAAAAACATTTTTCATAACTTGAAGATGTGGCTACATCATTTAACATAGACAATCATGAACATATCACCAAGGTCCATCCCCAAGGTGTCATTTGAAAATTACCAAGGTTATTCACCAAGGTATCGTGAAAATTGTAATCTCTAGTGGTTACATCATTACCCAATGCATTGGAGCGCTATCAGGGCGCACCCTTAAATTTGCCTTTATTATCATGTGAGCCACATATATCATCATCAAAAATTTCATAAATAACCCATATAGCATAAAATAAATGGGTTTCATTTCATAATCATAACGTTTTAAAAACTGCTTTAAAGACATGATCTTTACGTCACTTTAAACCCACGGAAAGGGAAGAGGGTTTCATGTATGTAATTCCCAGAATTTAAAATAGAACATTTTTATATATATGTGAATACCCCTGTATAAATAAGAGCTTTGAGTATTCACTTTATAACATAAAATAATTTTTATAAAAGAGAGAGAGGCATTTTGAGACGAAAATTCTGCAGCATAACGGCTATGTTACAAGGTTTTAGAAAACATTGAGAAGAGAGGGGACATGGGTCAAACATTCATAAATGACCCAAAAAACAGTAGAGGGACAAAATATAAGGGATTTAAGAACATGGTAATGAAATTTGAAAATATACCATATGAAATGAAGAACATGAAAGGAAGAAAAAAAAAGATTTCTCCTGTGAGAATTCGGCAGCCTAACGGCGTCACTTAAACATCAACAAAATTGAATTGACAAGGTCAAATAGGGTCTCTCATCATATGAACATAAGAGTCCAGTATGATAGATATAGAGATCATACCCCAACATAATAGAAAGGAACTTGAAAGAATTGACATGAAAGTAGAACTTCAAAACGAGAATGGTGAAGAACCACTTAAAAATTCGGCAGCCTAACGGCGCCACTTAAACTTCAACAAAATACTGAATTGAAGAGATCAAATGGGGTCTCTCATCATATGAACATAAGATTCCAGTATTATAGATATAGAGATCATACGCCAACATAACAAAAAGGAACTTGAAAGAATTGACATGAAAGTAGAACTTCAAAACGAGAATGCTGAAGAACCACTTAAAAATTCGGCAGCCTAACGGCGCCACTTAAACTTCAACAAAATACTGAATTGAAGAGATCAAATGGGGTCTCTCATCATATGAACATAAGATTCCAGTATGATAGATATAGAGATCATACCCCAACATAACAAAAAGGAACTTGAAATACTTTACATGAAAATAGATCTTGAAAAATGTGAAGGGAGAAAGAATCTGTTACAAAAACTTCGGCAGCCTAACGGCGCCACTTAAAACTTCATAAAACGAAATAATGAGAGTAAGAGGGGATCTCTCATTATATTAACATGAAAAGGGAAGTAAGAGGAGTATAGAAGAACATCCTCCAACATAAGAACATGGATCATAAAAGGAAATACATAAAAGAGATTACTTGAAAAGAAAGAGAGTGGTCGGATCCCTTACCTTAAAATGTAACTCTTAAACTCAAAGGTTGAAACCATGAGGGCTTGGGGGCACCTTGGGAGGACTCCTTGGGAGGTAATGAGACCAGAAATTCGTTGGGAATGAGTGGGGAGTCGAATGGATGAGAGGAGGGCTTGGTATTTATAGGGAAAGTGAGGGGACAAGGCATTAATGGCCAAGGGACACCTCACATGGGCTTTCCTCAAACCCATGTGCTCTCCCTTGTCATTTGTCATGGAGTTAGGCCACATGGGGCCCCCAAAACAATAATTCATCACCCTTGGCCGGCCAACCCTCAAAAGATCTCATGACATCATCATGACACCGTTATGATGTCATTAAACATACCGAAACCCTAAAACTGTATTTTTACTATTCACTGAAAATTCAACTTTCTCAGAAAAATCCCAAAATTTCACATTAACCAAATATCAATGCTCTGATTTCAAAAATGAAATCCATTTTATAAAAATAATTTTCTAAACATTTTTAATTTAATTTTTAAATAAAAACCCTATTCATCGAAAATTCATTTTTTTCAGAAAAACCCCAAAATTTACCATAACATAATATCGATGCTCTGAGTTCAAAAATAAAGTCATTTTTATAAAAATAATTTTCTAATTATTTTTAATTAAATTTTTAATTAAAAAACACTATTCACCCGAAAAAACTAATACTTGAATAATAATTAATGAAACCGTTATTTAACTATTTTATTGAATCACATTACTTAATCAAGGTGCCTAGATTATTTTAAAACTTTCTTTAAGTGAGATTACTAATCCATTTGGTCATATTACTAATCCTAATCATAAAATCACTATTCATAATTTACTATTCATCAAAAATCAAGTTGATCTTATTAGACTCTAAATTTAGTACTGAACATAATTGTAGAAGACCATTTTTTGAAAATCATTACACATTTTTAATTATTTAGGGTTTACATAATCATATTTAAAATATCCTTTTTCTAAAATTCATCAAAAATATGCATACTATTTTTATCCAGTCTTTTGAAAATTCATAAACTTCATCATAAAAAGAAATCCAAATTTTCATTTAAAACAAGGATTACACAAGGTAGTTACGGTATCGTTACATAGCCCCTTATAATACCAGTATAGGACCTAAGAGTAAGGTGTGCTAGGGTGATAGAATCTTGGGGCGGCTCGGTCAACATTGCCCGAGTAGTAATTTCTATCAGTTTGAACTTCTCGCGAAGGCGATTCCGTTCTAGCTTCACATGATGAAGTTCGGCTTGGGTTTGGTCCAGAGCAAAGGCCAATGGTGCTACCTCCTTCCCAATCTCTGTTAGATGGGCTTCGATCGGTCCAAGACTACTAGGTGAGGCCATCGAATCTTCTTTCTATAATAATTAACCAAGATTACTGGTATTTAGAGACAATAATCGAAACATTTAGTTTCTAGTGGTCATATTGAACAATGGTCATATAACAGTCAAAACACAAAGGTCTCATTTTAATTATAATCATGTTTATCAAATAAAACATTTTTGTTGAGTATAAAAATAAAATAAAATAAAATTACACACAAAATTAGGAAACAATCTTTATTCAAAATTTTGGGTTGTTACATATTGATTCCCAATTAACATCATCCATCCATATCATGTGGGATAATATTAATTATTTTTATTGAACAAAAACATGTTTTCCATTTTTCCTAATCCACTAAAGTTATAGAAATATCTATAGAATGTTTATTTTATTCTAAAATAACTATACTGAATGGACTTATGAATACATTTCACAGAAACTCTATTGTCTTTATTTCCTGAGCTTCCACTCATTATATTATCAATCAGATTCATTAGTTTTGTCACACCTTTATTTAAGAAATGAGTTTTGGGATCACTTATAGAATCCTATAGATTAAAAAAACAGATCCAATATTCATGTAGACTTTTGAATTTCCAACATTTTTGGTTTTATCTACATACAAGATATTCCCATCATTCTATCTTTCGGAAAAACTACATCATTCTTCCCACTATTAGAAGGTGAATTTTGTTGAACCATGCATGGTTTCTCATTTCATGATCTTTAAAAAACATTTGTGATTGAGTTTTGGAATGTTTTATTTTTTAATTCATCTTTATAAAGATTTTCTTGGATATGTTCCTACACTTATTCTATTTCCTTTATCTTTACATCTAATTGTTCATTTTTATTCTTTTCTTCTTCAATATATTTATTCCAATCATAACTTTCTTTTTATGGCCTTTATTTCTTACTATAAAAACATTCCTTATTATTTTTTACGACCCAATAATCTTCTAACATCTTGTTTTTATTTTCAAATCATCTAATCATTCCCAATCATTATTTTTACTCGTCATTAAAATAAATTTTAAGATATGTTTCTTCTTCATAAGAACCATTGAATACAAATTATTCATCATTAATTGTTCAAATAAATGTTTTCCCCTATACACTAAATTGATATATTAGATTCAACTTAATTTTCTTCTTCATTGGAATAATTACATTTTTACTGAAAGAACAATCCTCATTAACTATTGAAATAAACAATTTGAACTCATAATCTTTAGTAACCTCCTCAATATCATCTTCCTTATAATAAATTATTCTCGTTATTCAATTTGATAATATATTATCTTATTAATTTGAATATAATCTTGCTTTACAATATTATTTCATTATTTATCTTCATAGTCTTATTTCTTCTTCTTAACTTTCCTTTTTGTCACTTTCATCTTCATTGCCTCTTTGAGGAAAATTGGCCATAATATTCCAAATAGATCCACATCCCAAAAAAAATTAGGGTTATTTCCATTTTTTCAATATAACTAATTTCATATTTGTTTAAAACATGTATACATTTTCATTCATAATTAAAAATAAATCATTTTTAGAAATATAATATTATGTTTCTTCTTCTTAGAAAACATTCTTTGACTATTATTTTTTCAAATACATGAATGAAATTTCTCTGTCAACATGTTTTCACTATTATGTCATTTTCCTATCTAATTATGTATTTAATGAGTATACAATTCAAATAATATAGGTAAAATGTTTTGAGATCTCTAATGTCCAGTGGAGAAACCTTTTCATCAATCATATCAGAAAAAATTCTAAATATCATTTGAAAATTTTTAAAATCATACAAATTATCAAGAAGTCATCTAATAGTGTTCAATATTCCATTCACCTTAGAAATGAATTAATCGTCAGATTAATGTACACCCATCTTGTGTTATTCAAACTTTAGTCTCTATATTTGAATCTTTTATTCCCATACAATTATATTTCCTTCATAAATTATATTCACCTTATACCAAATTCATTTGGATGTTGAAACTCCTTTTAAACCTAGAAACTGTATTTTACAAAGTGATGACACTAAAGCATTATTTGATCTTACATCATTCTCAAGGTTTTACATATAAGGTTTGTGAAAGGATAATTATCAATACGATTAGGGAAACCATATATAAAATATTTTGATCTATCACATCTAATAGAGATAAGATATGAAAATATTATTTATTTACAGATATGATAATTCATAAAATTTAATATTATAATTCCCTTAATTTCAGACATCTTAGATTCTCTATAACACCTTCTTTTTATAAAAATTCAGAAAATAATGTGAAAAGGAAACATGAATCTGATACCGATTTTAGGTGCCCATTCCATATATTAGATCACTATGAGGGGAGGGGTGAATCAGTTATACCTTTTTCTTTTAGGTTTCAATTGATCTAAACTGCAAATCTAATTAATTATTCTATTAAATCAATTAAATCACACTTATATAGGAAGAAAAGTAGTTAAATGGTTGTATATTTTATGAGAATAGCTATATCTTTTGTATAGAATGGAAATGATAAAATAACACCAAATCCACTACAAAATAATCATGTTATTACAACTAATATACTGTAACCTTTCACTCAAGTAGAAATATAAAAAACAATTCCTAAAGTGCATGTGTACCATTATAACACAAATAGGGGAAAACAATGTTTGTGTAATAACTCATGTTTTATGTACTTGTTATTTCTTCAACAAATTTATTCACTTGAAATAATTTTTATAAAATTTCTTTCCAAGAAGGTAAGAACCTATTGGTCTTTGTTACGAAATCATAGACTCATTTTCCGAGTCTGATTCCTTCGAGTATGATTCTCTCTAATAAATTAATTACTCCAATTTTATTCTAGAATACAATAGAAATGAATCGGTACCACTTCAATTTAGAATAAAATTCATCCTCCGTATGAAACACCAATACAGAAATCCCGAAAACAAATAATTTGTCCAGATACCATTGTTAGTCCAATAAAGTCTTTCCAGCTATGTTAATACTTCTTCAATACAAGATCAAAATTGAAAACTTCTTCTTCTCCCGAAAACTCAGAGCTTCACTCTATAATGTGATGAACATTACATCGTCATCATCAAAATTAAATTGAACATTTATCCTCTTATTGGTGACACTCATGACCTTTGGTGGGAATCCTAAAATACTATTCCAATCATAAAAATTTATCCAAATTTTGATTTCCCTTGAAATATTAGGGTGAATTTTGGCTTCATCAACTATTCTTGAAGATTCTTGAATATTATTTAATGTTAAACTCATTATATAAAATATTATTAGAATCATTAATATTATTTCATTACATGAGCCTTATTTTTCTCAATAATAATTATTCAATAAAAACTTTTCTATCAATTAAAAAAATGAATAAATAAATGATTTTAATTTCATAAATATGATTCTTAGAACTGATTTGAATCAAAATATTTTATTTAAATGTACAACTCCCCCTAACAATTCATTTATAAATAGACTTCTCTTTTCCCTCTTTACCCACTTAAAAAACATCACACACAATCATATATTTGTATCATTAATTCTTCTATGATTTCTAATTCAATAGAGAACCACATTATCATCATCAAAAATGGATGAAACTTTATTGTAACATTCAATTCATTCTAACTGCATTCTTTTCATCTCAACCAAAGTATGATAAATTCTGAATATGATTGGTCTCAATTTAATCATCTTAGGTGTGAAAATTTTTTATTTATTATGATGGAAGTTGGATGCTATAGTAAATAGACACCACCTCTTTAATCAACACCACCTCTTCAATCAACACCACCTATTAAATCGATAGAACCTCTTCAATCATAACCATCTTTTCAATCATCACAATGTTTTCAATTGGCAAATCCTTTCCAATAAACACCATATTTCAATATGAACCATCTTTTTAATCATTCTAGGTATGAATTTCATGATTTTGATCTTTTAATATAACATTTGATGTAAAATAGGATGCTGTAGAAAATTGAAAATACCATTTAAATTATAATTACCTTTTCAATATACACCAATTTTTCAATATGAATTACCTTTTCAATCTACACAACCTTTTCAATCTAAACCCCCTTTTCAATCTATACATCCTTTTCAACATAAAATACATTTTCGAATCTGCACAGCTTTTTCAATCTTCTCCACTTTTTAAATCCACAACACTTCTTCAATCTGCACCAAATATTAATAGGCATGTAACTCAAGTTCTCAACTCATCTTATGATTTATATGAAATAGAAATCAGCATAGAATCATAAAATTTAATTTATCTATGTCATAGAGACTTTGATTCTCTATAAAAAAATTCTACATTCACATCGACGATAGAGTGATGATGAGAAGCATTCACTACTACTAAGATGTTCTCACTTCATCAAAACAGATTCTCATCATTATAAATGAAATTCACAATGATTGCAGTTCTTTTAAGAAAATGAACCTGTTTCATTTGAAAAAAAGTTTATTATGATTTTTTTGAATCCAATTATAATTTTACAAAATAAGTGATTTAGAATTTATTTCTTTTTTATTAGTCAAATTTAAAACCTTATTCAATCCAATTAAATCTAAATTCTCATTCATCATCTTTCTCTTTATGATATCTTTCCACATCATACTGATAGATTAATAAAATACAAACAATAAACAACTTGATCATAACAATTTGTGTCTTAGAAATTTAAAATCATGAATAAGAGATGTGGGTAATTTTTCCACATTTTTTTCTCCAGATCCCACAATGCTTATTCATATTATGGGTTCATTCATTACACTTTAATGATTTGGGTAGTCCTTTTTTATAGAAAGTTGTCTCTATTTTCCAAGATCAACTCATGTTCCTCCTCATAAGATAGTTCATCCTCAATTATTACCACTTCTAGATTCATTACATGTGAAGGGTCATGTACATAATTCTTCAAGAGAGATATGATGGAAACATCATGAACTTATTCCACATTTAGATGAAGTAAAAGATAGTAGGGCAATAATTCTACATGATAAAGGATTTCATATGGGCCAATGTACCTATGGTTGTGCTTCCCTTTATTCATGATCCTCATGACACTCTTCCAAAGGTGCTATTCAAAGGAATACATTATTACCAACATCAAAATCCAAGTCCATTTGGAAATTGTCACTATAACTCTTCTACTATCTGTAAGAATCCTTTATGTGTTGTTAGACGGAATGATCTTTTTATCTCATCTCTTTCCCAAAACCATGCTCTAGAATCTTTTACTTACCATCATCATCCCAATAGGTATGTGCTCTACCTCGCTTCCCAAATAGAGAATCATTTGTGAAAATTGTTTACTCAAGCATAATCTATTTTGTTATGAGAACCAAACTAAGGGGATATGGTGATTCCATCTATTGTTAACATCCATTGATCATGTTCTCGGCACATCCTCTAGTGTCTGAATAGTCCTTTGAACTTTCTTATCATTTTGAGGGAGATATGTCTTACTAAAATTCTTTTTGGTACCCAGATCATGATGACGACTTATCCATAATATTGATGTGAATAATGGATCATGATGAAATATAAAGAAAAGTGTAACTCCATGTAGATATACCACATCCATCATTTATATTGTGGTGAGTTAGTGAAGATTTCAATAATCTCAAATAGAGATAAATATGTGTAGTCTCGGTGAGATGGTCCCCTATGACCCAAATCACATTGTTTCCATTTGAAGTTATCAGTAGAGAAATGAAAAAGTCTATAGTGATATTGTCCCACTTCCATGTTGGTATGGGTAGTGGTTGTAATACCCAATAGATTGTTTTCTCTCTACCTTAATATATTGACACATGACAAACCTTGTATTTTAGTTAGCAATATCCCATTCCATGGCATCCCATCAATAATTATCACGAGTGACCCTATAAATCTTAGTGTAATGAGGATGTATAGAGATTGTGGAGCTATGAGCATCAAACCTCAGCTCCATTGTTTTCAGAATACATGGAATACATAGTCTTGTAAAAAATTTCAGTATAAAAGCTTGGTCAATACTAGACTCCAAAAACATCCCATTCTTCATAGCCTCAATCATATTCTACAACAAGGAATCATATCATTGAAATTTCGTGATCCAGTCTAGTTATAACAAATGAGAAACTATTAGGGATAGGGTTGATGATGTCCCATCCCTTAAAATTCCCATGTCCATTTTTACAATATCTTGGATTGAATGAACTCATCGAATTCTCACCATTGAATAAAAAATAGAGTCCTTCCTAAATAATGAATCAACAACATTTTTAGGTTTTCTGGGGTGGTGATGAATTGAAAATCCTAGTTTTTAAGATTTTCCAACCTTATCCACAGTCTAATGTTCAATTATATTTGCGTGAATATATACATCAAAATTTGGAGGTTTGTGTATGTATCACATTTCTACCCATAATAATAGTTTCTCCATATCTTTAATTAAATAACCTCAATAATCTATAGAACATACATAGTATAATGTTAATCCTGATCCATTAACTATAAATGTGAATAAGAAATCACCATTTAATTTTTCTTGTGGATGCAACCAAACCCTTTTAGTGTTGCATTTCTCAAAACAAATCCCTCTCTAATTGAGGGTAGAGATAACATTGGTGCTGCAACCAATCCCTTCATCAGCTCTTGGAAACATTCTTTATGATCCTTTTTCTAAATTAAATTAACCTATTTATGAGTTAAATTGGATAGTGAATTAGAAATTAATGAAATGTTTTTAACAAAACACTTATATTATCCTTCAAAATAATAGAAATGATGAATCTCTATTACTAATAATGGATTAGGTAACTCCTCTAAAACCTTTGTTTTTTCAGTTTTAACTGAGATTCTTTGACTACATACAATGTTCCCTAGAAAAGCAACATTATGTATCAAAAAATCTCACTTGTTGAATTTTCCAAATAATTGATCCTTCTATAGAGTTTTTAGTATCACTGTTTGATGATCCTCATGCTCTTTCATAATTTTATAATATATCAATACATCAACAATTAAAACTAGAAAAATCATATCATGGTATTCATTAAAGTCTCTATTCATAATATCCATAAAATTATTGGGTGAATTATTCAATACAATGTGCCTAACAACAAACTCATAATGTAGATATATTGATCAGAAAGAGGTCTTTGGAACATCATGTGTATTCACAATTAGTTGATAGATTCCAAATTGAATGTTAATCAAGAAGAATAATTAATACCCACAAATTTGGTCAAATAAATCATAAATTTTTGGGGCATGGTACATGTTCTTCACATTGATACTATTATGTTATATATAATAAATAAATAAACACAATGATCCTACATTATTCTTCCCAAAGAGAGAATGTTATCCCTTAAGAGACACACTTGGCCAGATACACCCCCTATATAATATATCTTGGATTTTATTCTTTATTTCCACCCACTCCAAAATTTTTATGATATATGTTGGTTTTGAAATCGTCTGGGAACTAGGCATGAGTTTAATATAGAACACTACATATCTTTTTGGGGGAGGTCTAGGTAACTCATGAAATAATTCAATATTTTCATAAATGATGGGGACATTCTCTATTGGTAAACATTAATTTCCTTCTTCATCTACTCCAATAATATCAATAAAGAAGGCAATAGGTGGAGATTCGAGAAAAGACACAGGTCGAGATATCTCTACTTTGAAAACAATTGTATGTTGTCAATTTAAAACTACTAATATTCCAATTCATCGATATATGTTTTGAGAATTATACAATGAGAGATAGTCCTCCCCATCTATATATTTGAATTCCTACTAGGGAATGAATCCTAGATTTTGGATGATATTATCATCAATAATTTAAATACTAGAGTTTTTAAACATTGTTTATGCTTGGACGCTACCTCTATGAGTCTTGATTGATAAATCTACTTCTAGCAGTTTAAAAATTGATTCTATATTATTTTCAAACATGGACGAAATAATGGAATGTGTAGAACCATAATCATAAAAAATTTGTTTTTATCTTTTAGTTAACTACGAGAGTATCTTCCCCTAGATCATTTGGAGAATCAACGTCATCCATCATGACAAAAGAATAATGACCATTCTCCCATTTCCTATGATAATATTGATAGTGATTACAAAAAACTATCCTCATATTTGGAATGTTATTGGAAATGTTCCCAAGATATATATATTTGAATAATTAGACTTTAGGTAGATCATGCACTATCTTCCCTTGGTCATTACTATTGAGAAGCTGAGGTTTCACTTCAATATGACAGTTCTGAGTGATATGTACACCTCTTCTACACTTCTATGATTTCCCACTCACATGAATTAAATTACAAGAATGCTTCTTCCCACAATTATTATATACGGAAAGGCGCACTTTCATTCAACAAATCTCTTGATAAAAGCTACTTTCTTGGATTGGATCTTGAGATCTCTTCTTCTCATTTGATTAGTGAGACCACTACGTCTTACCCGACTCCATTTCAACCTCCGTAGAATAATTTATGATCTACTCATAGGTTTCGTAGTCTCATATGGATAAATTTTTATGTATATGATGTCATAGTCCACCAAAGAATCTAAAAACATTCTAATTAGGATCCATGAAAATGATAGTGGAATAACAGGAATTTCTTAAAATGTTCATCTCATAGATACTGACATATTCATTCTCATTCTGTATTAGTTTGATGAATTTACTCTCCCTTTATATTCCCATTGATCAAGGGAAATAATTCTTAATGAAATTTCCCCCAAAATATTCACAATACATAGCTTTAATCTCTCATCTTGGCCTGATGTTTTTAATCAGTTCCCACCACTAATCAATATTCTCTCTAAACAGAACAAAGAAAAAGTTACTTTTCCTTGTTCTTAATATTTATGTAAAGAAAATATATTTTATATAGGTCTTATCCAGAGTTCAATCATCAATTGGTCAATAGATCCATATAACATTAGTGTTCGTTGAAGCATAAAAGACTCAATAGAAAATTTTTCCCTTCAAGGGGAAACCGATCTCAAATATTGATTCATGTTGTTTCCCATAACTTGAGTTAGTTGATTCATCATTATCATGAGTATTTTTATTCTGGATTCCATCGGAGGATCATTAATGTATGGTCCACTGTGCTCACCATATAATTGTTTTTTCCAATTTCCCACAATTTTTAAAAAGTGGGGAAAACTTGGGAAAACTATTTCTTTTATTAATTTTATATCTATAAGATAATTTTTTGCTTTAATAAATCATGATTAAATTTTTTATTCATTACAGAATTACATTTTCTATAAGTCCATTATAATAGTTCAGAAAAATATTTTAATTAAGAAAAAAAATCCTTCGGGAGTGTCAATCTTGGAGTGAATCATGGTCAATTTTTGTACACCAGTTCCCATTTGAGACTTGATCAAATCAGTGTTTTTGGGTTTTACCACTAGATATGTCTATTCTAGATCCATGTCTACTTGTTTATATCCAGACATGAATTTCTTTGTTCAGAATTTACATACATTATATCTCTATAAAATACCAATATGTTTTCTTATATTTAAAAATCACTCTAAGGTTCATCATAATGTTTCCTAATCCTTATTTCGCCAAATAACAAAATCATCCATTGATACCACCCATGAAAGTTTTCATTTTTATTACATAATTATTTTTAACAATATATTATCTTTATAAGATTGGTATATTGGAAATAACATACATAATAAATTAAAATTTAAACATCATTTATTCCACATGAATGTATTATTCAATCTTCATCCTACGTACATATATTTTATTTCATAACCTAGAAAAATACATCAGAGGAAATGGTGAGTATAATCCCCAGTAATGGTAAAAAAGGGAATTAATTTACATGTGATCTTGAGGATATCAACAAGAACATGATAAAATACATTAACGAATGAGAAATAGATATGTCATAATAATACGTACATGAATAATAACTTGGATATTTCACTAAAACATTTTTTTCAGTCATTTATAAGCATAACTCTAAGGTTTTTCACATAGGTGTCCTATAAATTACCAAGGTTACTCACCAAGGGAGTGTAAAACATGCAATCTATAGAGATTAAATTATTACCCAATGCATTTGAGTTATATCAGGGATCACCCTTATTATGTTTTAATTAATGTGAGCTATATATATCTTTAAAAATTATTTCTTAAATAACCTATGGAGAATAAAATAAATAGGGTTTATTTCAAAATTATGGTGTCTTTGAATGTCCATGAAAAACAAGATCCTTTTGACATTTTAAAACCATATAAATAGAAGTTGTGTTTCATGTATTTTAATCATTAAATTAAATAGATTATTTTAAAATAAATGTGAATACCATTAGATTGGATAGAAGATAGGGTATAAAAAATTTAAAAATAATAATTTCTTGATAAAAATTGATAAATTTTGAGATAAAAATGGAAACATAACATGTATTAAACATAGTATTAAAAACATCAAAAGAAATGGTAAAAGGGTTCCCTCATTAATAAATTAATTTTAATATATTAATGATATAAGATAATATGGATAAAATTACAGTGTATGGAAATTTTAAATACATACCACATAAAAATAAAACATGAAATGAGAAGAAAAGTTGGGAGATCCCTTACCATGAATAGTGATATAATAAACTCAAATAACAATACCATTTGGGCTTAAGGACACCGTGGGAGGAATCCATGGGAGTTAAAACTCTCATAGATTTATGGGGGTTGAATTATTAGTTAATTGAAATGTTAATATGGGTGGGTATTTATAGAAAGCGAGGGATTCTTTTTATTAATTTATGAGGACAACTCAGTAGTTGTATTTTAAAAACTTTGGGATTGCTCCTAGTTTTGGATAGATGGGACACCTATTATGTTACTATAGAAAATATAAGTCGACCATCAATTTAAATAAATCGTTACATCATTATGACATATCTATGATGTCATTAAACATACTGATTAATGAAAACTATAATTTTATTATTCACAAAACATTTAGGTATTTATTTACATTATCATAAATTCATCATAATCTAATATATTAATTATGAAGTATAAAATGAAATTTATTTTATCATAAAAAATGTATAATTATGATAAATATTACTTCTAACTACAAAAAAAATTATTTATTAAAAATAATAGGTTATAAAATATGTATAGTGAAATTTTCAACACATAAAAAAATTTATCAAATATTATTCAAAAGGATTGTTTTTATATAAATATTTAATTATAATAAGTAATATTTATAAAACCATTGTTTATAATAATAATTTTTATCTCTTTGAGAATTATAATTTTTAAACAAAAAATTAGTTTTTCAATTACCATTTAAATTTTAATGATTCACTATCCTTAAAATAAAAAAGATGAATAAAAATATTTATTAAAAAAGTGATTAAAATTTTAGTTAAAAATTCAATGATACATAAAAAATTATAAAACCTGAATACTACCTAAGATTAAGGTGTGCATTGAAGATAGAATATTGGGGTATCTCGGATAACATCGCCTGAGTGGTAATATAAACTAACATGAAATTCTACTATAGGCAATTTCCTTCAATATTAACATGTTGAAGATTGGCATTGAGTTATTCAATAGATAAGACCAAAGGAACTACCTCCAACCCATGTTCTGAAAAAAGCATCATACGATATGATTCTATTTAAATAGGTCATTAACTCTTCTTTATGAATAAATTAACCAATATCTTTTATATTTATAGTAGTAATTATAATGTTAAAAGTATTATTTCTGAAAAACAAATTGAACAATGGTAATAATTGACAACTGATCATATAACGACATAATCTCAATTTTCAAATTTCAATTATACTTAATTCGTTATTAATGGGGTATAGTATTGTTGAGTTCAAACTAGTATAACATGTATTTTGGGAAAATTATTATTATTAAAATGTTCGGGTCATTATATTTTTTTGACAATAAAATAAATTTTCAATAACATAAGAGTAAAATAAATATTTTACACCAAATATATTGTTATTTTATGTGATTCAATTCTTATTACATTTTTATCGAATTTATCTTATGGTCAACCAAAAATATAATATATTTCATCAAGAGACTTTGATATTTACTCCTATAAATATATATATATATATATATATAATTATACCAAATAAGAAAAAATATTAAAATAAATACTATAATATTATTTTTGATATATATATAACCATTTGTATCATTTATTTAGTTAAGGATTAATATTTATTGTAGTTTTATAGATAATGCTTCACATTGTATACCCACCTTGAATTAATGATTTCCTTAAATTACAAGATATTATATCATAGTTCATTTTGGTTCTATAATATGAATATCAATTTATATGGAATATAATAATAAGGAATAAAAAATAAATTTTAATGTATTAGAGTATTTTATTCATTATGAATATGAATATTGAGTCGCTTAATTTTAAATTGTTCTCACCAAAAAGATTGGATCATAAATTATTATTAATTTATGACATTTATTTTAAAATGATAGTTAAATTCAATGAATAAACTAGTAAATTAAGTATTTCATAACATTATATATATATATATAACCCTGTAGGAATCATTATATGAAATATAAATTTTTTAGCATATCGTGTTTTGAAACTATTTAAAAATGTTAATATAATTTTGTATTTTTCATTTATTGGATGTGAATGAGAATATAATGAGCCTAAAAATGTAAACCCAACAATTATAAAACATAAATTTTTATTATGGATACGGTATAGTTCCTAATAGGTCCCTCGGGAGGTCGATTCTGTTTTGGTAGCATCATCAGTTCAGAAACACTTTAAGGAGTAACCATGTGGTTCAATAGTAATGGAGGAGCATAGTTTGATAAACAATTCAATGTGAATTGTTGAGTGATTAAATTTTCGACGAAAAATTGAAGAGGTGGGTTTACGGGATACAAATGGTTTTTCACATTGTGTTCCTAGATTTTCAAGGGGTCGTCCCTTTGGAGTGAAACACTACCCGGTTGGCATGAGATTTACTTAACCATGTGGCCAAACCATTTGGATCATTTAACGCGAAAAAACCCTTTTACCCCACCAATACAGAGTGGGATTTTACCTCAATTTTACTCCATTTCCCCATGTGGTCCCCCATGAGTGTTATATTCTTTATCCCCCTCCCATAGTGTTTTCTTCACCTTTAATGGCCATAGTTATATTTTATTGCGCGTATTTTAATAATATCAGTGTCTCTATGAATCCCCATTCCTATTTTATTTATTTTGATTCTAAATTTTGTAGTGATCAAAGCTTGGGCTAATATCCCTTATTTCTATGGAGATTGTTGATTTTTACATTTTCTTTCATTCTCTCTCAAATCAAATCCCAATAATGGAACAGTTAGAAATCATAAGAAAGAGGTATGTGGTTTATATTAAATTTCCTTAATGTATCAATGTTTATATAATATTTTTTGTGTTATGTACACCATACCATTAATTTTCTACTCTTTGATTATTAGATGTATAAAATTAAATTCCTAGAACATTCTATTGATGTAGTCTAGACGCTCACTCAACACATTTTATGGGTTTGTATATCAATTTGTGCCATATAATAGGGTGTTCCCTTTTAATTAAAAACATTGTTTATTGGTTGAATGTTGATAACTAAATGGTATGTACAAAAAGTGGGTATGTATACTATACCCTTAAGGAATTATGTAATATTCCTTTATTAAAATTGGATTTTATTTAAATGTGAGATTCATATAACATAATTGCTACGATTTTCCTTCACCTATGTATTCAAATACCCATCTATGGTAGGTTGATATATAACTACTAAATAATTGAATTGGTAAATTATATGCGTGATTTAATGTTTATGAATAATTTTTTTATGGTATGAGTATTTTTTCTAGGGCCCTCATGATTATTATAATTCAAATGATCTAAATTCATGGTTTGAATTTATAATGGAATTTGTTATAAAACATTTCCTCATCATGAATTATAGAATATAATTCAACACAAAATGTTTTAATTTCTATGTGAATTAGGATAATTTATGATCCACATGCCATGGGAAAACCCTAGTTTCTAATACAGTAACTCAATTGATGAACTCACTGGTTAAATGAATTATATCATTCCTTGAGTGATACTCGGGTTACTCTTATGAAATGCATTGAACTAGGTAAAGGATGAATGGGTTTATCATACCCATGATAGATACATATTTCTCTCATGGATTACCTTATATGGGCTCATAGAGAAATATTATTTTACCCTTCCACAAGTAGTACCTGGTTCCATATCTAATATACCATGGACTGGCTCAAAGGATTTGGATTTTTGAACATTTAATGATTAAAATCAGGGATATAACAAATTTTTGGGGGTGATTTAAAATGTTAAATGAGGTAATTTCTCGTATATGGTGTTACCTTGTTACCTAATATGGAATCCCATGGATGCGATGATAGGAAAAATGGATTAAATGACTCGTAATTACTAATCAGTTAACACATGATTGAAAATTCATTAATAACATGAGCCATGTCAACCCTAAGATGGTTGTCATTTATCTTGGATTATATTAACTATATCAATGGTTATTAAAATTAAAATACAATTCCTATTCTCATATGCTTCGGTTCATACATATATTTATATAATGAGACACATATGATATAAATATGAATAAACATGGAAGCATGAATTACACCTCTGGTCCTGGATAGTAATATATATATATTTCTATATATTTTAATACATATATAAATCATATATATACATATATTATTATGTATTCATATCCCAGTATACATGGGGTCACATATTCGGGGGGTGGGGGTGGGGTTATTTCAACATAGCCAATTATAGGTTGGGTCAATGAGGTGTCCTTAAAGAACCTGAGCATTTCATGATAAAAGTAATTTATTTCACTTGTCTATTTTTATAAATCTATAAATTTTATTTCATATTGACATAACTTATTCCTCTAGACAGTATTGGTGGTGGTGAACTGATTATTTCTCACACCTCATTCAGGCCACCACATAATACCCAAATAGAACTCTGAGTCTTAGTATTTTGATCATAGATCATGTTCTGTGACGTTACTCTTGTACATGGGGTCTAAGGATCACAAATGGCGGATAGTGATCTAGGTGATGATTTTTATATGCTTTTCTCATTTGTATTTTCTTCATTATGCTTTTATTTTGTGTTACCTAATGTATGTTAGCTATTAGTGCATTTTAGCATTTCCACCCACACTTTTCCCAAATATTTTTATTCATATTCAATGGATAATATACTACAAATCATGGGAACATAATTTAATTTATAATTTTATCACTAATATTTATGGAATATTATCCACACTAAACCACCCTTTGAACCTCATTGTTGTTAGTAACCACTAGTGTATGAGGAGACACGTTTGAAGCCATATAGACAATTGGTTTTGGATATTTTTTTAATGGTTCCCATGTAAGGATATTTAAATGATTTATTAGATGATGTTTTAAATTTTTAATAATATTTTAATATCGTTGAATGGTAACATAGTATGTGGTGGAACATGATAAATTGCTCATGTGTAGTCCCTGCCAACCCTTACATGGGGAAATGCTGATTTTCTTGGGATGTGACTATTATTCAACCATTTTTCATTATAGTTGAATATTATTTTTCCTTCAGTGAATGTTTCACTTACCATGGTTGTTTATTTATTGATTTATCAGATTTACCCAGGCCTAGTATGGCAAGGAATTATTATTACATTCATCATGACATGCACGTAGAGGTTAAATTGTCATGTTTATTCCATTCCACGTAGGTTGCATTTCTTAACTATCTAATTATGTTACATGATTTTATATATTCCTTCTTAGGTGATGATTTACCACTATTTCTTGTATAACATGCCTGTGTGATTTATCAGTTCTCCAATATTTCAAAATTTTATTATGTTATAATTTTCATGCTTAGTTCTATACCATATTTCTATTATTACCTCTTATGTATATATATTTCTTTCTCGATGATAACATGCCTTGGTATACATATGATATATATAATTGGTTATTAAATTGTATGAATCAACCTCAATGTTTTTTCCTTTACTTATTTATGGTGGGTCATTAATTATCTCATTATGACAATTTTTAACCATGGACCATTAGTTACATGGGTTGAAACATTTATGGTTGTGATTAAATTGGTTAAAATAATACTTAAAACTATACACGACTTTATAATTTGGTATGGTTATCCCATATAAAAATAGGGAAACATAAATTCATGTTATATTCTATGAAATTATTTTTAAAATTCATTTAAAATTTACGTGAATTCTAGAAAATGACTTTTAAATGTGAGTATCTTAATGAAATTTGAATTATAATTAATTTTAATAATGTAAAATATATGATAAATTTTATTTCAAATATATATATTTTTACTTATTTAAGGAAACTACAGTTGTTAATTTTGTATGATGAAATATAATAATACATTAATAAATGAAAAAGTATACACAAGTAGTCCAGTTGAGGCATGTTTCTTATGAGATAAACCCTTTAATGTTTTTTTTATATTTCAATGACATGTGCATTATGGGATGAACATAATTAAACCCAAATTAGTTTGATGGTAAGATATTATATTTCATTTGGATCTTATAACTCAGAGATTATTAACCCAATTAGGGTATTATTTTACTAATGAGATAGTGATTTAACGTTACAAAAGAATATTATATGGGTTATTTTTAAATTTATGGTGTCATATTACTGAAATGATCCAATTAATATTAATTATGAATAATTATTCACTTTTTATATTTATTTTTGTAATATCACAAGTAATTAATGAATAATAGATATTCTTATATATGTCTATTTATTAATTAGATAGTCTTTTAGTAGCTTAAAATGAGAATAAATCCAATCTTAATCATGGAATACACTAATATTTTTAAAATATTGTTTTACTGGCTTTTGATGGAAACCCATTCTTAAATCAAATTTTTGATAATTTAATAAGATATATTTGTAAAAATAAACATATTATTTATTATTGGGACATTTAAATTTACATTGGATAATTTTTTGTATTTTTCTGACAATGATCATTTTTTTAATTAATAGTGAAAAATACTGCATTTTACATTAGAACTGCTTTTTCATCTAATTTAATTATATGGTTAGATTATATTTTTAATTGGTTTTAAAGTGTAAATAGATTATATTTTTACCATTTAATCCAATTTTTTTTCATTGGGATTAATTTCACTTTGGAATTGGGGATAAACAAGTGCCAAACTTTTCATAGACATTATTTCAAAAAAAACCCGCTATTTGTTTTGACAATGGGAATTAATTTAAAATAACTATTGCAATTTATATGTTTGGAATTTGGTAAAATAGATTCCATATTTGGAATCAGAAGTTCCAAAATATTAAATCAAGAATCTGTTTTTTTTTGACATTATAAATAGTAATGACGGTAATTATCATTAATTATCTTGATTAACGAGTAATCGGGTAGTTAAGGATAATAAAATAATATCATAATAATAAAAAATGACTCGAAAATGTGTCCTAATTCTACTTTTTGTCTCATGACATACTATGGGATGCCTTGTTAAAATCTTGGGGACCCCATGGAATCACTTTTGTGTGAAGGTGACTTTTTATCTTTTTATTTTTAAAGAATGTTAAATATTACAAAGAATGTATCACCTAAGTAAAACATTTTTAATTTTGCCTACATAAATGATATATTGGACAATAAATATTCATTGGAAATATAAAAATATTTCTTACATCATAGTATATTTTTTTAATTTTGAGACATTAAATAAATTAAATTATTTATGACATTATGATGATGCAGCGATTACCTCATTATTTAACGATTTAAATAAAATGAAAACATAATGTAAAATATAAGACCTACACATGTAAAAAACCTATTGGATGACTATATTTCGAACCCTTATCACTTTATCCTCAAAATAAATCATTTTGGGACCTTTAAAATCCGAAACGCATTTGAAAATAATGTAACATTTTATACCTTTCCAAGAGTGCCCCTCCTCTCCTCTTATAAAAGGCCCCCACCTCTACCACCTTACCCACACCTCTAAAGCCTTTGTCTCGGCCAAAACCTGATCATTTTTTCTCTCCACATCCTTCTATTACTCCTAGAGTCCTTATGTTAGGTAGTAAGCTCTTCAAGAAACCCTTTCGGTTCAAACCAAATAGATTTACCCGATTTTAAGGTAATGGTTTCACTTGTGTTCTTTTGTTTTATTGTGCTTCTCCAACCCCCTAAAATCTTTTTATTCATTTATTTTGTAACAAATTCAGTATATTAAATATCGTAGGATGTTTTTATAAGAGGTATTTGAGCTACACTTACACACGCCTATATGTAATGGTTAAAGAACATACTGTTTCTGTGGATGGTGAATTTCTGCCTCACGAAACGATGATTGTTCAATATTCTTTTAACACCTTCAAATGTGGACATTAAGATGTCAATATATTTATATATGATATATAATATGTTTATGTCTGCCTTAATCTTCTGTATTTTTCATTTATGGAATACATTTATGGTTTCCATTATTGGTAAACGCGATATCTTCATTTTAGGAAGTGCGGACTACCGCCCCCTCAAAGTGATTTGATTCGTTAATATCATATGTGGTACATATAAATGATAGATTTAATGATATTATATGTGATACCATATTGTAATTATAATACTATTATGTATCATTATGTTTTAATTTCATTAAATATGAAATAGAAATGGATGTAGCGTTCATGCTTATGTACGAATTACCGTCTCCATTAATGGTGCATTTCATTTCTTACCTCTAAATGATTATGTAATATTATAAATGCATGTATATACTAGATATGTATGATATATATGGAATTTACATCATGAATATAATTCTTGAGATAATGGATATTTGACTACATGAACAAGTTGTAAATATAAGAAGTTCACTTTTGACTCAAGTACCAAATATCGACAAAACGACCGTTATTAAGATAAAATATTAAATAATGATCCTAACATGGTAATAAGAGATATTAAAGGAATAATTAACATGAAAAAGGTTCCTAAGAAAGTATAAATTAACTCTAATTTATTATTCAGGACATTAAAGAACGATCGAGTCAAGTCGGACCCGAGGTAAGGGAATCCATCTCAATCTTGTTTCATTGAGGCATATTTTGTTTTATACACAAGTTTCTTTTATACGGTGTATAAACCCATTTGACTTTTATGATTATTCAAAAGGAGTATTTTTATATGAATTGTTTACAAAACTACAAAAGGGAATGTTTTTTTATCGTACGTATGCGGCGACAAGGACTTCTCCGCAGTCGTGACCATTATTTGAGTTTCGGCTTCTTCTACAAGCCATACCTTTTTTTAAATGAAAAATAAATGCCATGTTTTACTTTTCTTTTATTTTGGTATTTAAAATGGTTTTCATAATGTTTTTATTATATCAATTTCTTGTATTGATATCTTGTGATTGAAATGTGGAAATGCTATGTTTCCTTTATGCATGTTTTATGTGATACGATTATGTTATTGTTCTTGGGCATTGTTATGAAGACGGGTGATTCCGTGATAAACATAGGGCAGGTGAGCCCAATATATCTCTCCAATTCATTGGGTAATTCGAAGGGGTTAAACGTTAAGTTTTCTTCGAAGAGATTTAGGGAATATACTGTGATGGGTATTCCAAAGGTAACCAAGAGGGTTACTCCCTACGTAAGAATGTTATGAATGCCTCAAGTTACCTTTATGTTCTATGATTTCTATGATTTATTCATGTTTTTATGAGGTATGTTAAAGTTATTATGTTTTATGGGTAAAGTAAAATTTCATTCTTATGTATATATGTACTCATTTTTCCTTTCCATATTTTTATAACCCTTACTGAGCTTTTTATGCTCATCCCATGTTTTTGAAATGTTTTTCAGAGGTCAAGGGAATGGTACATGATATGATTATAGTGTCAAGGAAGTTTCAAGAAAGAATCCATGTTTTATTTTAAATATTATTCCATTTATGGAAAAAAATAATACTATCTTTTATGTAACCACTTTGTTTAAATGTGGAATGTAATGCAAGTTTTATGATCTAATTCTCTAAAACCTTAAACCTGAACAGATCCTCAATGTGAAATCTTCTAATAACTCAATATTAAGTATGGTTTAAGGCTGGGGTCTTATAATTTCTATGATGAATCTGTTAATTAAAATTCCAATTTCAATATAAATAGTTTCTTCCTCTATCGAATTCAACGGAATTTTTCCTTATAAAATAATATTGTGATGATTTTATGGGTAAGTAAATAATGATAAAATATTTAAATATAATACTATAATATTATGGCCTAAAATGATTCATGGAATCATCTTAATAATGTTATAATTATTTATTAATTTATAGTTGATACATAACATTTCATGATAAATAAACATTGATTAAATTTCATTAATTGTCTTTTTTTTAATTTATAGAAGATTTGACCCACAAATAATAGTAGCTAATATATTTCCCATAAGATTTTCCTTTGAATGGGGAAATGATCATTCCATATAGTATTTTTGGAATCATTCTCCAATAATTAATGAATTTAGTTTCAATGTTCATACCACAAAATATTTGAGGGGTAAGACATTGTGGTAGCTCCAATGGAGATGGGACACCATTATACCATTGAGACAATATTTATTAATAGTAAGTGTGAGCTCATTATAATTAAGGTTAACATTGTAAAATTCAAGAAATAACTCCCATATATAGCTTCTCGTATGTGATCAAGGAAATGTGGGATTAAACATGGAATGTGATTTCATATTATTTTTTGATATCTTTGAACCTCGTAGGTTGATGATTCGTTTCATTCATTATTTTCTAGAGTTTAATAGAGATTTGATAGGAATTTTATATTATATATAATAGAGGCCTTCAAAAAAGTTATTTTTATAATCTGAAAGACCTTACTATGTGGGGGATGAACCTAGTGGACTTGTTTTTAGACTTGATCCAAGGGGGTAAATAGAAATTCTTGACATACTTATGTCTTTTCCAAACTATACTTGGTCATTTCTTTTTTTCGGGAAAACTTCTTCGGAGGTTATCCCTTGGGTTATGATTGAATTAATGAAATGGTCATGGTATAAAATTATCTTGATACTGTTGAATGAATGTTTATTGTGTATGATAATTTAGTATGGGTTATTCATTTAATTAGGAAAAGCACAATGAGATCCTTATTATTAAAATTGAATATATTGGAAAGGAATGTTCGGGTTCATGACCCAGTTAATTACTATTTCTATGGATTGAGTATTAAATATTTGAAATTAATTATTTGGGGTTTCTTACCTTTGATTAATTCATTTCATAGGAAGGTTCACTACATTATAATGTAGTTCCATGTTATATTTGTTTTGTTTTGTAATATTCATGAGCCATGATAAATCTTAAAAAAACATATTGGAAACAACTCATAGAAGAATGAATTGGGTAATGATTGTTATTGTATAACATATATAAATTGTACTTATGTAATTTTCTGACCATCCTGTGGTTCATGGTAACAATTTAAAAATTAGCATTGGTGTGTGGCTATTAAGGGGAATAATAATTAAAGTTCCAAATGTGACACTTGTGGTCATGGAAACTAATAGAATTATGAAAATTTAATAGATGTTCATTTGATAATGGATTATTGGAGAATAGAGTGGGGGTCATTAGATGAATGTATTGTAGTTGGAAAATTACATATACAGTTTAGAGATGTGGTTTTAGATGATAAATAAATGAAGGTATGAAATAATTCGATGTGAGAATCACTCATAGAGGATGGAACATGCCTACTTATAAAATCTCATTGTACTCCATGTTAGATGTAATCACATCCCATATCTTAAAATAATCCTTAGAATACTAGGAGTCCATTAGTTTTACATCGATCAAATTCATGTTCTTATTATGTATAATTAATTTAATATTTGAGATTTTCACTCAAGGAGTAGTTTAAAATTATATTCTTGGTGGATAGTACAGTAATGGTTTTTAAATAGTGGTGACCCTCAATGTGTTTCTATTTTTGATAAAAATTGTACGATACCATCTATTTCCATCCACACCCCTATGACTTTTTTATTTCATCCTTGGTGGTCAGGTCTTATTGGGTGATAGAGAGCCATGATGAGCAAAAATGAATTAATATTTAGGGATTATTGTTTCAATTGATGGAGTCTGCATAAATGGTTCGAGTGATAACATAGGTTCATGGTATGTTGAGATTCCATAAAGTTTCTTCTGATTTTATTTTATGAAAAATGGGATGAAAAAAATTTGTATAACATATACATGTCATGTAAATAGATTACAGGTCATGTAATGCTCAGGTGATTTTAAATAAAAGACCACAGTTCTGGTTTTTTTTGTATACCATCAAAAATAATTACATGATATGTATCTATATTATGTGTCCTCTAAATGCCAAACCTACACTTTTAATGTATGTTTTATGACTGATTTCTCCATTCACTAATGTATTTAATTTGTCTCATTAAACTTGGGTGACCCTCTAGGTAACTTTTGATTGTAGGAATCTCTTTTGAACATCCATTTTGTATGATAGATCACTAGTATGTGGTTTTGGACCAGTTTTTTGTTCTCTCTATTATTTATCGAAGCAATTTGGTGCAATCACTTGATCTTGTTTATTTGTGGTTTTTATCCAAATCAGTTTTGATTTTTCATCATTATTGAAATCATCCACACATTATTTATCATTGTATATTTTTGTTGGATGTTTTGTTTGATCAAAATTTAATGTTATGGGGACTAAAAATTAACCCTATATTTCTATAATTGAGAAGTATAATAAATGTTGATATTTTGTAAAAATATTACATGATGACTCAATTGAATGGATTAATTATAGAGACCCGAAACCTGATGTACATGGAAATTACATTATTTCTGTAGAATACTTAATACATGACAAAAACAAACACCCAAAAACCTTATTAGTTTAGTGTCTTTGGAAACTCGGAACATAATATTCAAATCATGGTGAAAGACCTTCAGCATCTCCCCTTTGTTTTTCTTACCTAAAACCTATCTTTATATCCTGGGGAAAATAAAACATAAAAAGGGTGATCTCAAATGCTCCATAAGGGAAAGCATAGAGATCATAAAACAATCCATAAACATTTCAATACAAAAACTTGAACATAAAATCTAAACATAAAAATCTTGAGGAAAGACATAAATCATGGAAGTACATAAGGAATATATCTTAAAAGAACTTTAATCATGATAAAATATCATTGGAATAAAAAATGTTATTGTGGAAAACCATTAATCACATGATATTATTTCCATAGTAGCCAAGGCATTTCTGCCAAGACCATCTTAGTGGACAACGTTTCTTTCTGAATCGAGTTCACTTCTCGTTCTAGTGCTATAACACTAAACCAAATTAACTTACCATTCCTGCCATGTCTATCTCCAGAGATATAAGTCCTTATCCAATACATTGGAGGGAGATATAGGTACCACCCATCTCATAATGATATCATTCATATTTGAAACATACACATATTAAATAATGTCATCTTAGATGGAAAATGGTATTGATAAAACACTTGAAAAAAAATCTTGAGTAAAATATCCTTTATTCTTAGAAATCAATTTCTTTTCACAAAATGCCACACAATTTTAAATGAAAAAGATTTTATTGAAAATAACTATGAAATATTATAGAGTAAACTTCAGGAAAATATGGTGTCATGAATTCGTAAAAATCCGTTCATGCCGTATAAGTTATAAAAATCATTCTCATTGTACTTTTGTCTAAAAAGTCAAAATTTTCCCATGTGGTAAACAAAAGTATGATTCCTTTCGTAACACATGGTAAATTTCAAAAATGGGTAAAAAGGACTTTAAAAATACATGAGAACATTTTTTATAAAACAAGGGTATGGATGATAACAATAACCCCCGTAAATACTTACGAATAACAATCTCAGATAAGAACGAGATTGGAATAGTTATCCCTTACTTTAGGTCTAATATGATTAGTACATATCTGAACCTACTGTATAATGATTTAAATAATGTCATTGACTTATTACATAATCATATCCATTGTTATGATGTCATATATGGTTCACTTATGACTTTATATTACCCGTTCTTTTGAAACTTTCATGTTAAAGCAGCGTTTTGGGTAAAATCGTTTCATTTATCATATGTGTTTCGACATGTTGTTCATGATATTATTAATTATATCCTGATTTAATTAATTCTAGAATCTAATACATGATTTATATATAATATATATCCAGAATATAAATAGAATGAAATACACCGTTCATGGAGACGGTAGGTCGTGCGTACGCATGAACGCTGTTTTTGTTTCCATATTGAATTAAATAGAATTATGTAAATGAAACATATATGTACCTAAATCCAGTATCATTATTATGTAATATCTTTAATTATTATTTATTATATATACTTTATAATCATTCTTGAATGGTTAATCATGGAAAATGAATCTCATCACGTTTGTGGAGACGGTAGTCCGTACATACGCACGAGCAATGATATCATTCCCATGATCGTGGAATTGTAATGAAGTGTATGTATAATATTATAGAATAAATATCACTTTACAATAATCATATATAGTTATTTATGTACACCATTATACCCATCCATGTAAGGTGGTGGTGGAAAACAGATTACACCACGGTGTGGAGACGGTATTCTGTACGTACGCATGCACGATGATTTTCTTTTCCATAGGATAAATAAAAGATGAAATTGAATTGTTTAATATAATAAAATATCAGTATATGAGTGATACTGATGTTACTAATTTATTATTAAGAAAATAAAGAATAATAAGTAGAAGAAGAAATAAATTGGAATGAATCGGAAAAAGATGTTACCTCTTCTTTGACGCGCCTTTTCTTAACCTGATATTAAGGCACTCGGGCTGGTCTTTTGATGAGACCATAACCTCTATAATGTTTTTAGGTAAGATTATAAGTGAAATAGTTAGGGGTTGGCCGAGCTTCAAGGCTCAAAAGGGTGTGAAGAGAAGAGGGAAGGGGTTCCCTTTTTATAAGGGATGAGAGGGGAACCTTTGAAAAAACATAAAATATTATTTTATAATAAATTCATATTATGTTTATAATATCTCCATATTTTTTTATTTCGAAACTAACGTGGGTATGGGTCAAAATACTCTCAACCAATAGGCTTTAGGCAAATTCGGTTACTATTTTAACATTATCATTTAAATATAACTCTAAGTTAAATAATTTAACCTTTATAATGTCTTCTTGTTTTCTTACACTATATTGTTAATAAACATACTATAACAAGAAAAACGAACCCCATGTGGTTCATTATTAAAATATATAACTTTATCTAATTCATTTGGTCGATCCTTAGATTTTTACGAATATAACAACAATTAAAAATATAATATTTGTTTTAAAACAATTTATGTCAATTTTGACACTATTTGGTAATTGATTTTTGTGAAACTCACAACATCATGATTAGTTCTAATATAGTTAATTGAATCAATACTAACTTGTAATATTAACCTAGAAAATTAGTGTAATTCATAAAAAGTATCAAATTACATTTACTTTGGTATTTATAACATCACTTATGCTAATATTTTATTAATAAGGTAATTACTACATCATCATTGTGTCATAAATAAATTAAATTATTGAATGTCTTATATTTATAAATAATATACCATTATGTAGGAAATATTTTTAGATTTATAATGAATCTTTATAGTTGAATTTATCTTATGTATAACCCTATATTTAAAATGTTTTAGTTATTACACATTGATTTTAACTATTTTAACTCTTCTTTATATAAAATAATAATAATTGTCTTAATCTAATCCAAGTGGACCAAAAGGGTAATAGTTATTTCCTAAGGCTGTTTTAGGTTGAATTACATTTATCCAATATAATTAGGACATGTGTTTGGTTAATATTAATATGATTATTACCCTTAATTACCCTATTTACTTTTAACCGTGGTAAATAAAAGTAAAAAGTTACTATTCACCAAAAATTATTTTAATCTTGTTAAACCACGTATTACACTCTTTGATATTAAACATGTCTCTCGGATTTTGGAAATTCCACTCACAGAAGCGGTAAAATTATGTTTTGTGTAAATTTTCAAATTCAACTAGGAGTTGGGTAAAAGACGGTGAGAAATTCTATAAAATTTTTATATATCTAAAATTATTATAAAATAACTCAAATGAAATAAATTGTACTTATATAGGTATTGTGTATCAATTTTGACATAGAATAAATTTAAATAAAATAAATAATTATTTAAATAAAAATTTGGTTTTTAAATAGTAACCTAGTGTTTTCACTATTCATCAAAAATTGAATGTTTTTTGAAAAATACCAAAACTTCACCCTAGGCTAAATTCGATATTCCGAATCCAAAAATAAATTCCATTTTGAAAAAAAAATAAAAAATTTCAAAAAGTGGGTATTACTATTCATAACAGCTAGTTCATAATAATATTATAATAGTATCTCATTTAGTGAAACATGGTATTGCGTACTACACGCGCTATTGAAAAATGTCTTTATTGCATGTAATGCAAGCCATGTCAGGGCTGTATGTAGTGAAAGCTCCGTTTGTTTTTGCATATAACATAATAAATACTTATTAACCAAAATCTATACTTAATGTTGCATAAAATAATTTCCACAAAATGAACTTGAAATTGTGTGTAACACGAGCCAAGAATAGTGTTGTGTATACTGCGAGCTAATATGGTGTTGCGTATAGTACAAACAAATCCTATTTTAGTGTATAATAGAAGAAATCAAAGAAATTAAAAATAAAATATCTCATAAAATCTCGGGTTGTTACATTCTACAACCCTTAAAATGAATTTCTCCCTCAAAATTCATCGGGGTTCTAAATGGTTTACTACTTAAATGTTTCTTTCATAGAAACACACATCGTAAAAAGGAGTACTAAAACTTCATATTAAAAAGTGAAGTATGAAACATATCAGTCACCCAAATTGACTCATCACTGGGTTTCCACATAGGAGAACATAGGTGAAAATATGGATATGGAAAAGAAACCTAACCATCATGTTCTGATGGAGAGTGGTAGAGAACATGGCTATTAAAGAGCCTACAATCACAAATCCATAAATTTGTGATGATCTAAGGTACCATCTAATTCATTGGATATAAGGGCGCTAGGACAACATTTTTGGTTTTCAAAAACATTTCCCTAAATTTGAAGAAATTTGAATAAGAATAAATACTTTCCTGATTTTGGTACAATATTACCATTGGTCATTCCTTGGACAATTTCCACTTCATCTCTTAAGGAAATGAAGTTGAATTTGTCATTCGTGTAGTGTTAACAGATCATGGGATAGAATGACGGGTAATTCCATCTATCTCAAACAAAAGGTTACAAATGTTATACAAAAGTTCATCTATAGTGAGATTAGTATGGATTTATAATTCATATATAATAAAACTAGTTTCTACTTACCAGGGACTTCATTTAGGCTAGTTGTATGCGATAAAGGCATATCGCACTTCGGTTGTGGGTT
Source organism: Viscum album (assembly GCA_963277665.1). Lineage (NCBI taxonomy): Eukaryota > Viridiplantae > Streptophyta > Magnoliopsida > Santalales > Viscaceae > Viscum > Viscum album. The sequence continues at coordinate 1,260,473,823 of OY728128.1, forward strand.
TGATTCCCGCATCCTTGCCCGACAGGATGGGTTGTCTCCCATCTTGCAGGTTGTCCTTTTTCTAAATGTACAATAATATCGAAAAAGTTCTAGCCTTAAAAAATACTAACTTATGTACAACATAATCCATTACAATATTTAGGCTTATCCAAAATACTTCTGTCCGAGCTCATAGTATAAAGAAAACAATTACAAGATATGTCATCTATCGATCATGTGAATAACATCATTTATCCCCCATATATCATATCATATATCTTGTTGGTCAAATTACAATCATGTGAATACCTTAATCATGTATTCTCTTGAAAAATGAAAACTGATTGAATCATAGTGAAAACTTGAATGTTGTCAAAATTTAACTCATTCCACATACCAAAAGCCCAAAATTTATATATACTGAAACCATGATATCAGCCATGAGTTCATTTCATTTTCTCTTTAACCCTTAATTATGCACATATCATCTTCCTTCCAAAAAATATTTCAATCACTTTTCATGGTTACCGGTACCATATAATTATTGAAAACCAATACATAGATATTCCAAAATTCCATGATACCATAAATGAGATTCCATGATACTATTTTGAAATCTCATTACATAAAAACTTAGTCATTACACAACATCATTATTATACTCAATATCACAAATAATTATCGCATGTGATTTCCCTTTATCCATTTCCTTAAGAGGTTTCTCACGTTGATCATCATTAACCCTTGGATTAGGGCATTGATTACAATAATTCCCCATTTCCTTGCACTTGAAGCATTGAAGTGTTGGTGGCGTGTTCTCTACAGTCATTTCTTTATTCACATCATTAACAACCCTTTTTCAATTACTTTGACACTCAGCTACTCGATGACCTTATTTTCCAGAAATAAAACATTTTCTAGTCCCTTTAAGACAATCACCATCATGCTTCTTTCAACAATTTGAGCATAAAGAAAAATTCATCTTCTTTTCACCATTATTTTGAGATTTCTCCTTGAACTCCATCTTTCATTTCTTGTCAAAACCATGACATGGATATGTTACACCAACATCCAGATCTACCTTGATAGCACAACACACAATTTATTCAAAGCTACTGGAGTCTCTTATAGAAAATTCCCTTTGATGACTTGGTTTTAATCCAATAAAGAATAGATCAACATTACTTTCAGGATGGATAATAAAGCCCGATGCATACCATGAAAGTCCGGTAAAATTTGATTCATATATACCAACAGATTCCTCATCCTTTTACATAAGCTCAATGAACTCCATTTCCAACATTGCTCTATGAATATGAGGGAAGTACTTACTGAAAAACAAGTTCTTGAACTCATCCCATTCCATGGATTCAATTTCATCATGGGGCTTTTATTCTTAATTAGAGTCCACCATTGATTTGCTTCACCTTCTAAACGGTAAATATCAGAATGAATTTTTCTTGTTCCGAACATCGATGTATGGAAAATATCTTTTCAATGGTACTAATCCATTGTTTAGAAACAAGTAGATCAGAAGAACCACTGAAAGAAGGTGGACGTTGCCTCATGAAGGACTCAATAGAATATTTTTCCCTTCTCTGCTCATTTGGAAGTCCAGAATGATTCATAACTTGTGTAAGCATAGAAATAACATTTTTAACTCCATCTCCCATGACATTGGTTTGTTCAAGAGGAAAATAAATTCATTGTCCATTACATTGATCAACACGGTTCCTTCGGGTTCCAGACATCATCTAAAACCCAAAAAGAATAGTGTGAGAGGAAAAAATCATGTTAGAAAAAACAACATATTAAAGGGGGGAGTCCCAACAATATCTATCATCTTAGGTTTAATTCTAAGATCATTACCGTACTTCTAGGAAAATAACCTATACTAATTAAAAGGCCCCAGCCTTAAACATTACTTAATATTGAGTTACTTCAAGAATACACATTGAGGATCTTTTCAGGTTTAGAGTTTTAGAGAATTAGATCATAAAACATGCATTACATTCCACATTTAAACAAAGTGGTTACATAAAATATAGTACTCATTTTTTCCATCAAGAGAAACATATTAAAAATAAAACATGGATTCATTCTTGACACTGTCATCACATCATATACCTTTCCCTTGACCTGTGAAAAACAATTCAAAAACATGGGATGAGCATAAAAAGCTCAGTAAGGGATATAAAAGTACGAAATGAAAACATTAGTCCATGTATGAAATCATACTTTTCTCATAAAACATAATCACTTTAACATACCTCATCAAATCATGAGTAAATCATAGAAATCATAAGATATAAAGGTAACTTGAGGCATTCATAACATTTTTACATAGTGAGTAACCCTCATGGTTAGGTTTGGAATACCCATCATAGTATATTTCCTAAATCTTTTCAAATAAACCTTAACGTTTAACCCCTTTCGCATTACCTAATGCATTGGAGAGCTATATCGGTATCCCCCGCCCTTAGTTTATCACGGAACCACTCGTCTTCATAATAATTCCAAAGACCAATAACATAATCGTATCACATAAAACATGCATAAAGGAAACATCAAATTTCCATATTTCAATCACAAGATATAAATAACACATTGATATAATAAAAACATTATCAAAACCATTTTCAATACCAAAATAAAAGAAATGTAAAACATGGTATATATTTTTCATTAAAAAAAATTATAGCTTGTAGAGGAAGCTGAAACTCAAATAATGGTCACGACGGCGGAGAAGTCATTGTCGCCGCATACGTATGACAAAAAAACATTCCCTTTTGTCATTTAGTAAATGCTTCATATAAAAAAGATTCCTTTTAAATAAACATAAAATTCAAAGGGGTTTATACATTGTATAAAAGAAAGTTCTGTATAAAACAAAATATGCCTCAATGAAAGGAGATTGAGACGACGTCCCTAACCTCGTATCTGAATTGACTCAGTCATTATTTAACCTCCTGAATAATTAACATGATTTAATTTTTACTTTCTTAAGAACAATTTTCAAGTTCATTATTCCTTTTATATCACTTATTACCATGCCATGAACACTATGTATTTATTTAAGTTAATAATGGTTGTTTTGTATATCATTGGTAATTGAGTCAAAAATAAACTCTTTATAATTACAAGTTGTTTATGTGGTAAAATATCCATTATATCCATAATTATATTCATGATGTAGATATCATATATATAATATATATCCAGTATATTCATGCATTTATATTCTTACATAACATTTAGAGGTAAGAAATGAAATGCACCGTTCATGGAGACTGTAAGCCGTACGTACGCATGAACGCTACTTTCATTTCTATTTCATATTTTATGTAATGGAATCATAATTATATAAACGTATATTATAATTCCAGTATAATATCATATATAATATCATTAACTCCATCCTTTATACGTCCCACATATGGCATTAACGAATCAAATAACTTTGAGGGGGCGGTAGTCCGCACTTCCTAAAATGAAGATATCGCATTTACCAATAATGGAAACCATAACGGTATGAAAATAATGAAAAATACATAAGATAAAGGAAAAAATAAACATATTATATATTATATATAAATATAGTGTCATCTTAATGGCCACCTTTAAAGGTGTTAGAAGAATATTGAACAATCATCGTTCCGTGAGGCAGAAATTCGTCATCCACAGAAACAGTATGCTCATTAACCATTAGATGATGGTGTGTGTAAGTGTAGCCTGAATCCGTCTTATAAAAACATACTAGTATACTGAATATACTGGTTTTGTTACAAAAGAAATTAATAAAAAGAGTTTAGGGGTTTGGACAAGAAAAATAAAACAAAAGAACATTAGATAAGACTTTACCTTTAAATTGGGTAACTCTTCTTAGTTTGAACCAAAATGGTTTCTTGAAAAGATTTCTGCCTATGTTAAGGCTTCTAGGATGAAGATAGGAATGTGCAGAGATAAAATGAGAAGAGTTTGGTCGAGCCAATGTCTTGAGAAGTGTGGGTAAGGAGGTAGAGGTGGGGGCCTTTTATAAGAGGAGAGGAGGGGCACTCTTGGAAAGGTATAAAATGTTACTTTATTTTCAAATGAGTTTCGGGTTTTAATGGTCCCACATTGATTTTTTTCGAGGATAAGGTGATAAGGGTTCGAAATATACTAATCCAATAGGTCTTTGGAAAGTGTAAGTCATATATTTTACATTATCCTTTCATTTTATTTAATTTGTTCATTAATGAGGTAATCGTTGCATCATCATGATGTCATAAATAATTTAATTTAATTAATGTTTAAAAATTATAAAACAATTACTATGATTTAGTGAATTTTTTTATCTTTACAATTACTATTTATAGTCCAATAGATCATTTATGTAGACAAAATTAAAAATGTTTTACTCAGGTGATACATTCTTTGTTATATTTAACTTTCCTTAAAAATAAAAAGATAAAAAGTCATTATCACACAAATGTGATTCCATGGGGTCCCCAAGTTTGGATCAAGTCATACCATGGTCGGCCATGACACATCCAGTAGCATTAGGACACATTTTGGGGTCATTTTTTATTAATATGATATTATTTTATTATCCTTAACTACCCGATTACTAATTAATCAAGATAATTAACGATAATTACCGTCGTTACTATTCAAAATGTCCAAAAACAAAAGAGTCTTGATTACATAATTGGGAACCTCTGATTACAAATATTTAATCCATTTTACCTAATTACAAACACATAAATTGCAATAATTAAATTAAAAATGATTCCCATTGTCAAAAAAATAGCGGGTTTTTTAGAAACAATATCTATGAAAATAATGAATATTTATAGTCCAATAATTCCCATTGTCAAAAAATAGCGGGTTTTTTAGAAACAATATCTATGAAAATAATGAATATTTATAGTCCAATATATCATTTATGTAGAAAAAATTAAAAATGTTTTACTCAGGTGATACATTCTTTGTTTTGTTTAACTTTCTTTAAAAATAAAAATATAAAAAGTCACTATCACACAAATGTGATTCCATGGGGTCCCCAAGATTGGAAAAAGGAATACCATGGTCGGCCATGACACAAAAAGTAGCATTAGGACACATTTTGGAGTCATTTTTTATTATTATGATATTATTTTATTATCCTTAACTACCCAATTACTAATTAATCAAGATAATTAACGATAATTATCATCGTTACTATTCACAATGTCCAAAAACAAGATTATTGATTACATAATTTTGACCTTATGATTAAAAATATGTAATCCATTTTAAAAAATTCCAAACACAGAAATTGCAATAATTAATTTAAAAATAATTCCCGTTTAAAAAAAATAGCGGGTTTTTTGGAAACAATATTTATGAAAGGTTTGACACTTCTTTATTCCCAATTCCAACGTGAAATTTATCCCAATGACCACCATTGTATTAAATGGTAATAATATATTCTATTTACACTTTAAAACAAATTATAAAGATAATCTAACCGTATAATTATATTAGATGAAAATGTAGTTATAATGTAAAATGCAGTATTTTTAACTATTCATTAAAAAATGAACATTGTCATAAAAATACCAAAAATTAACCCAAGGTAAATTTCAATGTACCAAACATAAATAATAAGTATATTTTTACAAATATATCTTATAAAATTGTCAAAAGTTTGATTTAAAAATGGTTTTCCATCAAAAGGCACTAAAAAAATCTTTTAAAAATATTAGTGTATTCCATGCTTAAGATTGGATTTATTCTAATATTAAGCCTCTAAAAAACTATATAATTCATAAATAGTCATTGATAAAAATATATTTTATTCATTACTTACTTGGGATGTTACACTTATACTTATCCTTAGGGACATCCCCAGACATACCGTAGAAATATCTCTAGGGATTTCACTAAATTTTTCGCATCATATATTTCATAGGATAAATAAACCTTCACTCTAATACCAACTATAGAGACCCAAAACCTAACCTAAATAGACATTACATTACTTTTTCAGAATACTTAATACATGACAAAAATAAATTCCCAGAGACCGTATTAGTTTAGTGTCTTTGAAAACTCGAAACATAATCTTCTAAGCATGGCGAATGATCATCAACATCTCCCCTTTGGTTTTATTACATAAAATCATTATTTATATCCTAGGGAAAAGAAAAAATAAAAAGGGTGAGCGAAAATGCTCAGTAAGGGAAAGCATAGAGATCGTAAAACAATCCATAAACATTTTAATTCAAAAACATGAACATAAAATCTAAACATCAAAATATTGAGAAAAGACATAAATCGTGGAAATACGTAAGGTATATATCATGAAGGAACATCAATCATTATAAAATATAATTGGAATAAAACATGTAATTGTGGAAAACCATTAATCACATGATTCTATTTCCATAGTAGCCAAGGCATTGCTGCCAAGACCATCTTACTGGACAAAGTCCCTTTCTGAATCGAGTTCACTCCTCGTTCCAGTCCTATAACACTAAACCAGATTAACTTACTTTTCTATTCATGTCTATCTATTTAGATATAAATCATTACCCAATGAATTAGATGGATATATAGGTCCCTCCCATCTCATAATGAAATCATTCTTACTTGTGCCACAAAATAAACTTAAAACATTCATCACAACCCAAAGAGTAAAATGGGTTTCATAAACATCATCCCATCATCACATAATCCATATAAAACAAGTGGATATCATTTCAACATAAGAAAAGTAAAACCTTGTAAATCATAGATATATTATATTTGAAACATACACATTTGAAATAATGTCATCTTAGATGGAAAATGGTTTTGGTAAAACACTTGAGAATAATTATTGAAGAAAATATCCTTTATTCATAAAAATCATTTTTTCACAAAATTCCAAGCAATTTTAAAAGAAAAGGATTTTATTTAAAATAACCATGAAATCTTGTAGAGTAATCTTCATGAAAATAAGGTGTCATGAAATCGTAAAAATCCATTCATGCCATATAAGTTAGAAAAAACATTCTCCTCGTACATTGGTCGAAAAAGTCAAAAATTTCCCTGTGTGGTAATCAAAAGTAAGATTATTTTCATAAAATGTCGTAAATTAAAAAATAGGTAAAAAGTACTTTAAAAATAAATGAAAACATTTTCTAGAAAACATGGTCATGGATGATAACAATAACCCTAGTAAATACTTACAAATAACAATCTCAGATAAGAACGAGATTGGAATAGTTATCCCTTACCTTAGGTCTGATACACATGATACGTATCCAAAACTCCTGTATAATGATTTAAATAATTTCATTGACTTATTACAGAATCATATTCATTGTTATGATATCATATATGGTTCACTTATGACTGTATATTTCCCATTCTTTTGTAAATTCCATGTTAAAGAAGCATTTTAGGTAAAATCATTTCATTTATCGTACGTGTTTTGATAGGTTGTTCTTGATATTATAACTTATATCCTGAATTAATTAATTCTATAATGTTAAACATGATTTATATATTAAATATATTCCGTACATAAATGGAATGAAATACACCGTTCATGGAGACGGTATGTCGTGCGTATGCATGAACTCTGTTTTCGTTTCCTTATTGAATTAAATGAAATTAAGTAAATGAAACATATATGTACATAAATACAGTGTCGTTTTTTTGTAATATCTTTCATTATTATTTAATATATATACTTTTTAGTCATAATTGAATAGTTAATCATGGAAAATGAATCTCATCGCGTTTGTGGAGATGGTTGTCCGTAGGTACGCACGAGCGATGATAACATTTCCATGATCGTGAAATTGTATTGAAGTGTATGTATAATATTTTAGAATAAAAATAACTTTAAAATAATCATATATAGTTATTTATTAACACCATTATACCCATCTATGTAAGGTGGTGGTGAAAACAGATTACACCACAGTGTGGAGATGGTATTCTATACGTATGCACACACGGTGATTTTGTTTTCCATAGGATGGATAGAAAAAGAAATTGGGTTGTTTCATATAATGACATATCAGTATATGAGTAATACTGATTTTATTAATTTATGATGAAACAAATAAATAATAATTATAAGAAGAAATAAATTGAAAAGAATCGTTAAAGGATATTACAACTTCTTTGACGCGCCTCTTCTTTACCTCCTCTTAAGGCACTAGGGGTGACCTTTTTAGGAGACCAGAACCTCTATAATATTTCTAGCGAAGATTAAAAGTCCAATGGTAAGGGTTTGGACGAGCTTCAAGGCTCAAAAGGGTGTGAAGGGAAGAGGGAAGGGGTGCCCTTTTAATAAGGGAGGAGAGGGGAACCTTTGGAAAAACATAAAATATTATTTTATAATAAAATAATATTTGGTTTATAATAGCTCCAAATTGATTTATTTCAAATCTATAGTGGGGATGGTTCTAAATCCTCTCATCCAATAGGTTTTAGACAAGTTTAGGTTAATATTTTAACCTTATCATTTATATTTAACTCTAAGTTACATAATTTAACCTTTACAATGTCTTTTTTTTTCTTACACTATATGGTTAATAAACTTACTATAGCAAGCCAAACTAACACAAAGTGGTTCATTATTAATATATATATATATCTTTATCTAAGTCATTTTGCTGAACCATATATTTTTAGGAATATAATAACAATTAATCATATAATATTTGTTTTAAAAACTATTTTATGTCAATTTTGAAACTATTTGGTAATTGATTTTTGTGAAACTCATAACAACATGATTAGTTTGAAAAATGTTAATTGAATCAATAATAACATGTCATATTAAGCTATAAAATTAGGGGAATTCATAAAAAGTCTCAAATTACATTTTTTTATGTATTTATAACATCAATTATGTTAATATTTAATTATTAAGGTAATTACTGCATCATCATTGTGTCATAAATAAATTAAATTATTTTACGTCAAAAATTATAAATAAAATACCATTCTTAAGGAAATATTTTTATATTTCTAATGAATATTTATAGTCGAATTTATCATATGTACAACCCTATATAAAAATAATTTAGTTATTAAATATTTATTTTAACTATTTTACTTTTCTTTATATAAAATAATAACAAGTGTCCTAATCTAATTCATGTTGACCTAAAGGGTAATATTTTAATCCTAAGGTTTTTTTGGTCGAATTACACTTATCCAACAGAATTAGGACATGTGTCAGGGTAATAATAATATCATTTTTACCCTTAATTACCCAATTTACTTTTAACCGTGGTAAATAAAACTAAAAAGTTACTATTCAACAAGAAATTTTTTTATCTTATTTAACTATATTTTACTCCTTGATATTAACTGTGTCTCTCGAATTTTCAAAATTCCACTTACAGAAGTGGTAAAATTAGGTTTTTTGTAAATTTTTAAATTCTCCTAGGAGGTGGGTAAAAGACGGTGAAAATTTATATAAAATTTTTATATATCTAAAATCATTATAAAATGACTCAAATGAATTACATTGAACTTATATAGGTATTTTGTATCAATTTTGACATTAAATATATTTTACTTAAAATTAATAATTATTTAAATAAAAAGGCGGTTTTTAAAAAACCTAGTGTTTTGACTATTCATCAAAATTGAAAGTTTTTAGAAAAATACCAAAAATTCAACCTAGGATAATTTCAATATTCCGAATCCAAAAATGATTTCCATTTTGAAAAATAAAATTTATAAAATTTTAAAAAGTGGGTATTACTATTCATAACGGCTAGTTCATAATAATATTATAATAATATCTCATTTAGTGAAACTTGGTATTACGTAATATACATGCTATCGAAGAAGGTCTTGATTGAGTGTAATGTAAGCCAAGTTAGGGTTGCGTGTAGTGAAATATCTATTTGGTGTTTAGTATAAAATAATCAAAACGTATTAAACATAATCTATACTTAATGTTGCGTAAAATAATTTCCACAAAACGAACTTGAAATTGTGTGTAACACGAGCCAAGAACAGTGTTACGTTTATTGAAAACTATTATGGTGTTTTGTATAGTACAAGCTAATCATGGTGTAGTGTATAATTGGAGACATCATAGAAATTAAAAATAATATATCTCATAAAATATCGGGGTGTTACATTATTTGATAAATTACACGATGTACCATTGGATCCAGTTTTATTGAACAATCATGTGGATACCATTTAGGTGAGAGTACACAAAAATATAAATGAATTGTTTAATTACATGAAGTGTGGTAAGCATAATATGTATTTTGGGTGATTTCATGTTATATATTATCATTATTTTCTATTTTTTTGAGATGAATTGCATGTAATTGGTTATGACAAACTGATATAGGAATATTATTAATGGAAGTGAAATGGTAATTTTCATAATTAATAATTGATCCATAAAATGTAATCGTTTGATATCCTTATTTCTATGAATTGTGATGTGTGAAAAACATTTATTGCTATTAAGGGGTGATGGCTCAGTGATACATGATTAAATGATTATATAAAAGGATATGAATAATGATACATATCTTGATGAATATATGAGACATTGGACAAGGGATATATGAAGAAATTATGATATAGTGGGATTGGTCCAATTGACAAGTGGAAATTATTATATAGTATTATAGGACCAGTGTCACATGATAGAATAGAGATATAGTGGTATCAACCTAGATTAATTGTTGAAATTCATATATGGTTGATTTTTCCAAGATTTGTGTTATTTATACATTTTTTAAAAGGTTATGTATATCTTGGTTGTATGATATGCTCAATGATAGTCTTCATAGCCATTAGGTAGGTTCTGTTATACCTTGGACACATAGTTTATTTTATAATGGTTGTTAGAGATAACATGAGATATTCTTGCATCAAGATGACATAGGTTATGTGGTATTAAGGTAATTATATAACTAATTAATACCATGATTCATTGTATTATTTCATAAAAATTTATCAAACTAGTAATGTTTGGACATAGTGGTATTGACCTACTGAGTTTTCATCACACCCTATTTGGGACTCTATTTTGTACAAAATCAGATTACATGAATACAATACTCGAAAAATGAAAAGGTTGTTGCTATTGAATTCTTTTTTGGTGGATGGTCTTCTATTTTAAAATGGGATCATCATGGGACAATGGATCTAGGAATTTTTAGTGATTATTTGAGTCTAAAACTATTTTATTTTTATTTTTCTAGCATGAAAATTATATGAATTCCATCACATAGTTACATTTATCATTTATTAATTGTTTGATTATTCAGTTGGGTTGTTTGTTGGTTTTTGATGTATTATATTGTATCCATTATTTCTACACTCTTATATTTATTTATTATTATTAGATTACAATGCAATGTTGAAACTATGATTCTAGAGGTATCATCTCCTCACTATACATATCTCACCCCCAAAACAATTCAAAATCCTCTTGTGAACGGTGATGCATTATTGAGTTATTGATACTAGCATAGTTTGGCCACTTGATAGATTTTTTGATCGAGGGACAATACATAGTGGTATTAGATAACACCTGGTTTATTTTCTATTACTTTAATACTTTTGAAAAGCAAAATTGGATAATAATATGGATTAGTTCATGGTGATGAGCCTGTGAATTGGATAAGCTAAACCACATATGAGGGTAAATCTGTGTACCTTGGGATGTGTTTTTTTTTATGTAGTGTTCTTGTTAATGTTGATTTTCTTTCACATAATGGTGTTACAATGTTGTTTGAGGTTAATTTTTGTTGATGTTATTGGTTCTTGAGATATATTGTTTTGGCCCAGTATGTGATGAGATGGGTATGAATTCATCATAATAGGAACATAGGGATATATATTCACATTCATTAATCATTATAGTGACACAATATTTCCATGTGATAGATACATTTCTATTGAATTGTAATATGAGTTATTTTTATACATGGTAAATAAAATTAATGATCATTTATTTTAATCTAAAAAACATATAATCCTTTTCTAAATAGACCAATATTGAGTTGTTTTTTATTGTTTTCACATGTTGATATTTTCCTAGTTTTTATATCTATTGTTCTTAGGAGTGTTCTTGTCTTGTAATGAAAAACAATCCTCATCATCTTTAGTTTGAGCATACAGAGAGAGGAAATCAGTAGTATCCTAATTTAGTGGAATATTTGATTCGTATATATATCCTAAGGATCGTATGGATATTTATCTATGACACAAAATCTTTATGTTCAAGAGTTCCATGGAAAGTGAGAATGATCAAATTGTTCCTTCAACATCTATTCTGAAGAAAGTGTTTCAACTACATCATTTACCAAAATTCATTGAGGATGGAGGATCCTTAGTAGCTGAGTTGTAGATCAAGTCAGTCTAGATGATCTATAATAATCTTCAGACCCCAATATATAGGAGAGTGAATCATGTTTAATATATAAATTCTGTACTATCCAATCATTGGTGGAACATTAACAGGAAGGAAGGGTAGAAAGGGAAGTAATCTAAAAAGGACTTCGAGATGGTTTTGAAGAATATTTTTTTTGAGATATTGTGGATTGAGATAGATGATGTGTTTATATACCTAACATAGGAGGGCATGTTAGTGCTGGATTATGAAGAATGATTCAATGTCATTCAGTACTTTAACCATCATTGCAAGGTGATAAGATCATTGATGTGAGATGTTTTTAGAATTATTTTCATTATGAGATCAGGTAACAGGTAATTTTTTTTCCAATACGTTTTGAGGATGTGATAAATCAAAAAATCATCATTGAAGGAAATTTGAAAATGTACCCAAAAGGTGAAAGGTGGTTTTAATAAGGAAAACAATGAGATTCCCTTCTAGTGTAATTAATTGTCATTATGATAGGTCTGTCTATGAAAATAGCGGTTAGATTAGTCAGAGTAGTAAGCTAATATCCCTATATTTTGATTCATTATAGTTCTTCATAGTTACATAATGGGTCAAAAAGGAAATATTTTTTATATTCCACATTGGATTTTCATGATTCTAGTATATGATACCACTAAATGTTTACTATAGGAAAATTCTATATTTGAGCAGAGTTAGGGGAACTAGATTGGCCCTAGAGTCTGGGATGAACATAGCCATGCCTCAACATATAGGTATCTAGAGTTATATAAGACATTCTTGTCATGTTAATGGATGTGGTACCCTATGTATGAATTGGTGTAAAAGGAAGAGGATATAACACATGGGAGTAAGGATGGAGTCCAACACATAGGGGCTGGTATACAACTTATTATGTAGACTACTATTGCAATTTTGGATGCATGATTTTCTACTATTATAGGTATGATTATTGTATCATCTACCCTATCATTTGTATTTTTTATATTGGAGCATCACATAGGTTTTTATTTACATTTTTTAGCCATTTATTTCTAATCTATGGAAACATTGATGGTGTTTTGACTATTGAAACATTATTTACATTGAGGATAGATAATATCACACATTTCAAGTTGTTTTCTCCATAGATTGATTTTTACTATTTATTTTTGGAACCATTTGTACTATAAATGAGGGCCATAATCTAGATTCATGGGCTGTATATGTTAATCTTATACCTAGATAATGATGAATGTTACAAGTGGAGGATTTCATTTTTATCTCGAGAAGGAGGATGCTATTATCACCAAGGTGACTGGGATATTTAGGTTAGCCGGGCTGGAGAAATTTAGTGAAAAATATATTGTATCATGACTTATATATCCAATAATTCCCTATATGATAATATAATTCAACATTAATATTTTCCTCCAATGTTATATATATTTTTAGATGTTCATCAGGATGAGTTATAGGACATACATCACGAGGGAGTGATCATGTTCCCAATATAGTTGGTTCTAAGAGTAAATCTAGTTTTTATCGCTCCTTATAGAATAAAACCTATTGAGATTTGAGATTTTATAGTTCAGTTGGAGGATCAGAAATCTAAGGGTTTAAAATGGCCTAGTGCATCTTCTAGTGGTTCCCTGTTTTTATTCAATAAGACAGTTGATGGGTCATTGTTATTATGTGTGAATTATCGGAGATTTAACCACATGTTGGTCTGGATCCAATATCCTGTTATGTCAATCAACTACATCTTAGATGAAATTAGAGGTACTAAAATCATATCCAAGATTTATTTTGAGATTTGGAAAACATTTTTTGAGGGTGATACCATCATACATACCTCAGTATACATTTAAGAGAACATATGGCATGAACAAGTCATAGTAATTCCTTTTTTTGGCTAAACCATTAGTTTTATTAATTGAAATGATAAATTGGATATTTCCACCTATTTATGTTTAGTTTTTTTTTGTTTTTTTTTTCAACAAAAAATCTGTGTTCTCCCAGTCACCTGACAATAATTCCAATCATCTTAACATCATCTAGAGTATATTGTATGTAAGTTAGCTATATACCAAACTAAAAAAAAATTTGGTTCTATATTGATAATGTGATCTTTGTTGGTCCATTCCATCTTAGAGGATAGATTATTAATAGACCCAAAGAAATTTGGAGCTATGGAATCTTGGGGGAATCCCAATAATGTCATCCAGATAGGTATATTCTATGTTTAATATTTTATTATTGATGTTTCATCTTGAATTTCTCCCATTTATTAGAACCAATGTCTTGGATGACCTTGAAAGTGGATATTTTGTTTATATAATGATTTAAAAAGGGTTTTTATAGATATGAAAGGTGTTCTAACCTCATCACCTATCGCCATTTACCTATGTCGAGTAATGAATATATTGTGTATTATGATGCATTTTTTGTTGGTTGTAGAGTAGTTATGACATAAGAGGATCGATTGGTTTATTATGGCTCAATAATGTTGAGACTAGATTAGAATAATTTTCCTACTCATGACATGGAAATGTTATTAGTTCTAAATTCCCGATGATTCTAGAGTCATAACACCAGTGGTAAAATGTTTACATTACACACAAACTACAATTTCATTTGGTTCATTTTTTCTCAGTGGGGTTAGAACTTTTGAAAGAGATGGTGGGTCTAGTATCTGTAGCATATTTACCTCAAGTTGTATTATATTCGAGGAATTAAAAAGGTTTTTTCAATGAATTATGATATATGATGTAGGAAAAGGAAGTATGGGAGTCTTGTGAAGAGTATGGAATAATTCATCTCATTGAAGACATGAATCTAACTATGTGAGAGTCTTCTAGATGTGTAGCGATGACATTGAAATCAATTTTACCTAGGATGATAGGAAAAATTAATATTTATTAGTTGTCTGATTTAGAGGGATTATTTTATAGGGAAATATATTTTAGTTGGGAGATACCATCAAGATGGTCTCCTGGTAGTAAAAATTCTGTTTTTTCTTATGGATGAGTAAGGGTTCGTTTAAACTTATATTAGGATCTCATAAAAGAGTTTCAAGATTTTATAGTGGAAATAAGTCTTGGTCACACAAATGTATATCATGAAATCCAAACATAATAAATGTGGTCATGAATGATGAATATAGTGGCTGGAGTTATGGAAAGATGTTACACTTTATATAATGTGAATGTCGAGAATTAAAGGATAGTTTGGATTTTGAAGTATTTTAACATTCCCGAGAAGAAATGAGATTATGTTAATATGTATTTCTTCATAAGACTACATTGTAAAACCCAATATAATTATGATTTATTGGTGATTTTGGATCAACTAATGAAGGTAACCAACTTCTTAGAAAATTAGGGAGACCTTTATAGTCAATTATCTAGGATGTCTCTATATGGGAAAGGTAGCTTAGCTACAATGTTACTAGGTGTATAATTTATATAGATATCTTAATTTAATATTATTTATATGGAAGGATCTTAATAAGAATCCATGATCACATATTCTTAAAAATAAGGCCTACCATTCTCGATTAACATTCAATTTCAGAGTATTATTCAGGTTTTGGAGGATATATAGCGAGCATGTGTCTTATATTTTTGTGGTTTCTAGGATAATCTCACGACACCCATGGAGTCTTTATATAATAGTTTTTTTGTAATATATCTAATGGGAATATTTTGAGATATTTTATGGAAGTATATTCCATATTAATATTTATTGGCTAGCGGAATGTGAGCCCACATATGTTGGAATAGTTTAATGAATGAGATGTCTGATCTTGTTCTGTTGATAAAAGATCTATATTTTATTGAATACAAGTCAATTTCTGAATTTTTTTTCTATTGTCTAACGTTTTTTGGAAATTATTATAGAACCCACTTATACGGTTTAGAGGCATATTTCCTTTTCAAAACAACCCCATTGTTATCTGTAGTGGGTAATTTTTTTTAAATTTTTTTTATATTTTGATATAAAAAATAAGGAAACAAAATATTTTTGTAATTTTTTTTAATGTATATGATGCAATATGACAAAATATGAATATTTAGGAAGCAAAAAATAAAACAAATTCCAAATGATGGAAAATGAAGGGATATTCATTGGGTAAAGTTAATATTACTGGGTTGTTTGGAATATCCACATGACTTAAATAATATTGAAAATTCATCAATGAAAATAGAATGGATAAATCTCCCTCACTATGAGAGTAAAATGATGAAAAATGATTCATGGAGTTCACCATACTAAGAAATATCAACTCCAATTGAATTTTGATAAAAAAAAGTAACATGAATGAATATCACTGATTGTTTTTATATTTTTATTAAAAGCAAATTAATAGGTATAGTATTAAGAAGAAATGATGATCATATCCTATGTAGGGAGATATAAATGTGGGAAATTAATTTAAATGATTTCAGAATTGTCCAATCAAATTCTGAAATTTGAAAATGAATAATTGAAGCTTTTAAAAGAACAAACCAAATAGATTACCAATCCCACATAGAAATAGTATTAATCCTAGATTGATATTCATTAAAAAAATTAAAATATACAATGACAATGTAATATATAGTATGGAAAAGGATTACAAATATCTTTATAGAGAAAGATGAAATGATGAATCTCAACTCTCTCGTCTCCGTCTCCCCTACTTTAGATCTATATTTCGGTACTGATGAGTCCCATAGAAGTGTCCATATGCACGTCATATGATGACTGAATAGTCCTTCTATCTAATGTTACTACAAATTTAAATCATCATCTTCTTCTTCTTTTTTACCCTTGAATATACTAACTTATTTAGGACCTCCTCTTAGTAACTCCACATGTGCATTTTTATACTACAACCCACGTCACTTTAGTTTATCCCTTGTAAAAAAAATCAATGTGTTGGTTGGGATGCACATAGAAATGATCCCAACTCTAACTTGTATATACACATGAATAGAGATATTTATTTATATAGTTAATAGATATTCACTTAAATAATTAATTATTATATTTAGAATATTATTAAATTACTATTAACATTTATTTATGATTATTAGCTGTTAATTTAAAAATAATTATTTTATTATTTTATTATCTTATTATTATTTTTATTTCTAAAACATATATTAATTATAAAATTGATTAATTAATATTATTAATGTTATGATTTATGTAATTTAATAAAATATTGTTTTAATTTTTTTACGTTTAAATTATTAAATTTTATTTATGTTAATTTATTTATTTTATATAATTTTATTATTGTAATTAATTTAATTTTCTTGTATATAAATTTTTATTTAAATTATTTTATAAATATTTCTAACAAATAAATATTAAGATAATTTAATTAATATATTAATAATTAATTTGTTATATTTGATATTTTATTTTAATTTATTAATTTTATTATTAAGGTTTGTTTTGGTTTTATTTTTATTATATTTTATTTTTATTCTTATTTTTTTTAATATTATTACTATGTTCCTATTATCCATGTGTAGTGACCTGTAAGAGAGGGTTTCAGCTTCCTTATAAATCCACATTGGCATCACTATGTTTTCTATGGTATCTGCTCATCTTGGGCATTTCTAAATATTCCAATAGTTGAGGTGTGCTGAATTCAAGGAAGATTCTGGGGTTTGTGGTTTGATTTTAAGATCTAGGTAACGAAATTGTGGATAAGATCACATGGTTTCTCTAGTGGCCCCATCTTCACCTATGATGAAGGCCATGGCTGCCAGTGGAAGAAGGTGGTACTGTATGGTGGTGTGATGTTTGGGAACAATGGTGATTGTGGATTTCACCATTAGAAGGGTTCAGTGGGTGTGACAATGTCTTATTAGAGAGTTGTGAGATAGTGGGAGGTGATGGTTCCTTAGATTCCAATGGTGAGAGAGTAAGAGGGTGAGAAATGACTGAATGTGAGAACGGAGATAATGGAGCTGTGAGTTGAGGCACTGATAGGAGGGAATGTTAGACAGTAATTGTAAATCACTGAGTCAACGTTACATTGGTCAGGAAGTGATTCATTAGAGTCACCACCAGATGGGTATTTAAAAAATGATATAGGATGAATTACAATTTTAATTTTCTAATGGTTACCATGTTGATAGTGTGTAACATTATTTAAACTACAAAATCAATCAAAAATCTATTAATACAATTAATAAATAAGAAATTTAAAAATAAAAGAAACTTTTTTAAATTTATTAAACATTAACTAATAATTAAATGATTATCTAATTAACAAATTCAAAAAAAAATACCAAAATATAAATAATAAGTATCTAAAAATGTTAATTAGGGTAATTACCTAAATTTTTACAATAAGTATCTTTTGATTTAAAATATTAAATAAAACTGATTTAATTTAATAAATAAATTAAAATTAAATAAAGAAATTTATAATTGATGTAATATTATATTATAAAAACAAAAATAAAGTAAAAAAAATAAAATAAATGTTTATATTAATTAAAATAAGACAACTTGATTAAATAATTCATTTAAGGAAACAACACAAGAAAAATAAGTAATAAATGATAGATAAATTTAATACCTAAAAATACAAAATTAATTATAAAATTTGATTACTTGATAAATTAAATTATATAATAATAAAAATGAAATTAATAGACTAAAAGTGTAAAATTAGTCAACTAAATCATTAAAAACAAAGTAAATGATATGGAAAAGCGAATAAATTTAACGCTGTGTGAAATTAACCCCCACATAATAATTGATTGTCCTCCATCAATTTAATGATTTATTGACATTAAATAATATAAGTATGTTTTTAATAATCAACTCAAATTGAAGAATGTACAATATTTTAGAATACATATAATTATAAATTATGAAATACGCTGTTGACAAGAAAATTTCAAAATAAGTCTTACCCAATTTCATAAACTCATATGGTGATCCGAGGAAGCAAATAATTATCTACCATTTAGAATTTCAAGACTCATATATGAATATGCATAAAAAAATACATCAAATAAAATTTAGTTCCTATATCAATGATTGATAACAGGTTAAAAATAAGTGGAATTAAAAAAAAATATTTCACATCGTACTTTGACATTCTCTTGGATTTTAAAAAGAAAAAATTATATTAGAATTTTTTAATCACTATATTGATTTAATTTAAATGATTCAATACAAATAAATTTTCCCCTTATTCATATTGAGTTTATTATTTACCTCACAAAAATGAAATCATTTTTGAAAACTAGTCACATTATTTTATTTTTCTCATCTATATTTATTTTGAAATGCACTTTGCATGGAACTTATTCATATTGAAAATGGATTTTTTTAATAGAAATTCTCCCAGTGCATTGAGTCACAGATATTCGACATGAGATACCAAATGACAATTTTTCACACGTTTCAAAAGATTTAAATGAATAACATTTAAATTTGCTCACTAAATATATTAAAATTTGATTAATTAATAATTTAGTCTCTTAGAATAATGGTCAAACTTCTAGTACCAAATTTTGTGAAAAGAATCCAGAAAAGTATACTATATCACTAAGAAACATAGTTTCTAAAATAAAATTTTAAAAATCAACAATAAAAAGCACTCAATAATAATTTATCTTAATAAATTCAAGATTCAACGAAACTCTTAACTACAAGAATTGTATTTTTCTTTGGAAGGAAATATTTGAAAAAAAAATCAATGCCTAAAGAAATATTAGTTGTGATGGGATTTTGAAAACATAAATAAAAATTTAACCAGAAAATTTAAATGGATGAAAAATCTGATCAGCCACGTTTAAAACACTAATAAGCACAATGTATGTTAACCCCAATCCCTACACTTAAAACCGAATTTTTCCCTCAAAGTTGAATTTTATTATAGTGAAGATGATTAGTCAAAAAAATCAGAGTATAATTGCATTTTAGTAGATTGATGACACGTATAAGGGTCTTATTTAATCTCTAAAATAATGTTTTCTTCAATGAACATATTTTAATACTATAGGTTCACAAGTATTTTTTATACCAACAACCAATAATTTAAATTATGTTCAATGAATTTACATGTAAAATATGTATGTTCAAAATGAATATAGTGTATAAGTTTAACAAATTAGATTCCATTATATGACCAATAAAGAAGAAAAAATCTTGCTAAACACCCATCTTATGAAAAACAAGACAGGTTAATTCCAGCACACATAATTTCTAGTTGTTAATTTATTTTTAATCAATGAGATTCAGTTTTCAACAAACAAACACATGTAGTATAATTTTGAACATAATAACACAAAAAGTATTAAATTATAGAAACAATCCTATAAAGGTGTAATGTTTCTACACCACCAACACATGTAGAAATATTTTTTTATCAAATAACATATGCAGCAATTTCTTCCCATCAATATTTTAAAATTTCCTTCAACAACAAAAAATGCAGGAAAATTTTTCCAAATTTAATAAATTTTCAATGAATCACCACTAAAATCAAAGCAGTGTGTCACTGTTGTGGTGAATCATCACTAGCAGTTGAATAGAGACATAAATTATCTTGTTACATACTATTGTGGGGACTCAATTTTGATTGTTCAATAGTGAAATTAATGCTACAGTGAGTCAAATACATAGAATTTAATAGAGGAATACTTACTTCACTAGGTATTTTCTAAATTACATTTTGATAGTCATAAAGAGTAAAAATAATGAATGAAATAATTAAATGATGAAAACTACCTATATAATTTTTCGAAGAGATAATTCATTACGTGAATTCCACTCTTTTGTGACACAAAAAATAACATACTTTATAATTTAATAATAAGAACCACTAAGAGAAAGAAATATATCTAGTCGATAAAAATATTACGATGAAATAATAAAGAATTAATTTATTATAAAACAAAAAAGAAAAAAATTAATGAAAATGCAAGAACCATGAGGTGATTCCCACGAATCACTGTGATTTAAGTCGTTAGTTAAGAATTATTCGAAATCAATTTTCAATCATAGTGATGGTAGATAAGATGTTTTATTGTACTTAAAAATAATTTTTAACTCTCTTTACATTAACAAGAATAATATTTTTATAATCTCCAAAAATCTCACCATTTCCATTCTTAAGCACTCTTACAATTGTAAATGGTTCATACCACTTATATCTATGTTTTTTAGGAAATAAATTTATTTTTTAATTTAATATAAGGACCATTTTTCAGGTTTAAAATCTATTATATTAATGATATATTCATAAAATATTTCATATCTCTCCTTCTATATCATGGAATAATCAAACGACTCTCTTTTGATCTCATCATGTTCACTCAAATCGGGCAATATTATTTTTTAAAGAATTGATATCTGAATATGGCTTGTCATATAAATCCAAAGGCAAATGAAAACACTTCCCAAATATCTTCGTATATGGAGACATACCAATTTTGTTCTTGAAAGATATTACATATGCACAAAATTTTGTATCTAACATACGAGATCAATCATTCATATAATTTTAGACATGTGTCTCAAGAATTAGTTTCATCTCTGTGTTTGAAATTTATTCCTACCACCAGACAGTAGATTGTAGGAAGTACCATTCATTAGAGTGCACCAATATTTTTCCATTAATTAAGTAAAATTTAGTTTTTTAAGAGTGTTTCATTATCATATAAAATGCATTGGACAATAAAATTCATGAAAAGATGTTCTTTTTTAAAAAAAATTTGTTAAACAATTAGACTGATTGTCTGGTATATAAATTTTATTGAACAATATAGGAACATAATATAGAGCCACAATAATATATTCATTCCTATGAGATGATGGAAATGTACCCATTAAATCTAGACACCAAGAATCAAATATCTCGACCAACAATATACCCTTCTGAGGTAAGTGTTGCTTCCTCCCAACATTCCTTATCCCAAGCATCTATCCCATCCTTAAACAACTTCTCCCGTATCCCTGAATAATGTTGGAAAATAAAATCCATCTTGAATGACTTTTTGTGATTCCTTTTCTCCACTATGAAGTCCCCTATAAGGTGAGGAGTGAAAACTCTCTTAAATAGGAAGCATCTCTTCCTCCATAACACAACATCTACGAATTCAATCAAAAATACACCTAAATAGAAAAGGATAATCCCAAATGTAATACATAAGTTATAAAACAAAATTTTAACTTTGGTAATTTTAAAAATCCTTGAGGAGGACTCTATCTTCCTTGAAATTGGAATAGTTTGAAACCATGCAGACTGCCTTATAGAACTTTGGAGAAGTTAATCATCTGGAAAATAATAGTCAATCTAACATGTATATTCACGATGTTTTTGAGGATTTCTAGAAATGTAGTCTACAAATAGGTTCTCAGATCCATTCCTAATTCATATTTCCATATCATATTATTTCAATAAGAGAACCCATATAATAAGACTATTTTTGGAATTATTCTTATACAACAAGCATTTTAAGGGAGAATAGTCAGTGAATATGAAAACTTTGTATCCTAAAAGATACTACCTAATCTTTTCTAATGAAAAGAGAACATCAAAATATTGATATTTAATAGTGTAAGAGATCCTTTGATACTCATCTAGTAGCCTTCTATCATTATAGACCACAATAATATTCATTTCTCTCATCATTCCATGGGGAACTCCAATAGTCATATCTCTTGCATCACACATTTAGTCAAAAGGAAGTTCCCAATTTGGTGAAGTGACGATAAGTGATGAAGTGACATTTCCCTTTATAATATTAAATGACTGCGGATGTTTTCATCATAAAGAATGTGATAATCATTAAATAATAAACAAAACATGGTCATAATATTTTTTTAGAAGTATTTTATAAACCTCTAGTAAAAAACCGGCATGCCCAAGGAAACTCCTAACACACATATCATTCTTAAGTGATGGATGTTTTTGAATAGCATCAACATTGATAGTATCAACTTCTAATACCCTCTAAAACACATTATGTCCATGATATATCACTTATGTGACCATGAATTTTCATTTTTACAAATTAAGAACAATGTTCTTCTTTATGAATCCTTCAAAAAAAATACAAATATCAAAAAAAAAGTTATCGAATGTGCTACCAGCTATGGAGAAATCATCCATCAAATCCACATTGATCCTCTCAATCAGGTCATAGATGATATACATGATACACCTTTAAAATTTTTTTGAGATCCACATAACTCCAAAGGAATCCACCAATAGGTAAATTTCCCAAAGGGGCATACAATGGTAGATTTATCCTAATCCTATAGAGCTATGGGAATCTGGTTGTAACCAGAATACCAATCTAGAAAAAAAAATTAATTCTAATCAAGCCTCTCATGAATTTTATCATATAAGGGAGTTAAAAAATTTTCCTTCCTTGTGGTTTAATTAATCCTCCTATAGTACATAGAGACTCTCCATCTGTTTTGTTTTTTAA
Source organism: Viscum album (assembly GCA_963277665.1). Taxonomy (NCBI): domain Eukaryota; kingdom Viridiplantae; phylum Streptophyta; class Magnoliopsida; order Santalales; family Viscaceae; genus Viscum; species Viscum album. The sequence continues at coordinate 1,260,497,613 of OY728128.1, forward strand.
AATGAACATCTTCATTCTTCTGATTTTTTATACCAGTAAAGAATTTTTTATTAGGGACTACTTAGACCTGATAGGACCCAAGTACTATAATTAATAGGAAAAATAATTCAATTATTCATCATTTTAATGAATTCCAATCTAACAACATCCATCATAACGGGGTCAAATCTTATTTGACACTCCACTTGTGTTTTGTAGTTTGGTTCTACATGGCTCTTTTGTATACAGGATTAAGGGATAATTCTCGTATTATATGATATAGTCCAACTAATGAAAAATCTATATTTTTTACAATATTAAACAGTATTTCTTCTTGGATATCCTCCATCTCAACTGAAATGAGAATAAGAAGTGTAGAATTCTAACCTTGTAATGATTATTTAATATGAGTAAAAATTGGTTTTAGTTGAGAAGTGGGTGGTTATACACTCAATGAAAGGATCATGTGCCTTGGATAACCAAGGTGTTCAATAAATTTATTGAAGGTATTTTGATGTGATGAATTATATTCATTTTACCTTTCAATTATTGGATTTTCCTCAGTGATGTCGAAAGTGTACACCTCATTCTCAATATACTTCAGTTTATAATTTTTAAAATATAATAAATGATAATAACAAATTTCATTAATAATATCTCTCTATACATTATGAAATTACTTATAATGATTATCAATATTATAAATAACCCCAAGTTTAATCAAGAAGTATTTATGTTCAGAAACGGAATTAATAACTTTTTGAGGAGTAGGAACTCGACTGTAGTCCAGTACCGGAAAATTAAATAAATTTTTAGTTTATGTAAATTGGTCAAAATATGAAAGATCATTTTTATATTCCATTATTATTTATTAAAAAAATGATTTATTTTCAGACTCTTCTATATATTCAACTACATTTAATGATTCAAATAATTCAATCATAGAATATTTTTTGGATAATATTGGACTACTGATATTTTATGAGACATTAAACACATCTTGTATTTCTCCAATTTAAAAAATAACTTGACCCTTTGACACATTATTGACATCTATACTAGAGGAAATGAAGGTCCTACCAATAATAGTGTGCACCTCTTGGTCACACACCGTATCAAATGCTATAAACTCAGTTTGTAGAAATAGTTTCCCAACACATACTAGTAGGCCATTTACCCATCACACACGATGTGTAAAATAACAATTAAACAACTTTATTATGAATGTATTGGTTTGATGATAACCCAATTTCAAAAATTAAAATATTGATTATGGGAGATGGTTGATTCTATTAACTAATTCATAATTTTCATTGAGTTGACGAGAATATCATAAGGTATAGGGTATAAAAAAAATACTTGGTTGTTTGAGATCGTGATGGATTTTATTTTTGAGTACAACACCTCACACTTTAGTTGGGTTATAGGTGGATAATTATAAATTATTTATTTTTTAACAAAATTTTTTTTATGATTTTTATGTTAAGATGGATTTGTAGTTAAGGATGAATAAAATGGGTGTTCGCAATGAATTTGTTCAAAATCCCACAAGAACTAAATGAGTTCAGCATTGGCATTTATTTTTATTTAAAATTTTGAAGGGATTAAAATTGGTAGGGAAATTTTCTAAGAACATTAGTAATATTCTTAATTTATTCTATAGTTTTCTCCATCTTTTTATTATTTATAATGTTAGTGATATTTGATACATTAATTTCTTGTGAACAAATAATATTTTTTCATTTCAAACACTTTTCTCTTCATTTCCAAATTTGGTAAAATGAATATTTTTATTTCTTGATTCATTGAATTTTCCAGTTTGGGGATTGTTAATGTCTTATTTATATTATGTTTTAGTGTTAATCTTAGTTCTTATGACAAAAATCATGAAATTCATCCAAGGGTTTAGTACTGTTTTCCTAAGCAGTCTACCTTTATCCCTAAAAGTCAGATCTCAAGGGAGTTGGCCCAGTAGTGTTTCTATATTCTATATTCTATAATATTTGTTAATTTTATTATATTTTTATTGGGTTTATTATTTATGTAGTTGAGTCTTGATTTTTTCATCTTTAGATTCCATTCTATTTAAAATTTGATCATATTTTGAAAACACTAGACCCTCAAAATTTTATTGTGATTTGGATAATTCATCCTACTGTTGGTTTTGAAAAATATTTCTCAATTTTTTTGGTAGGAAGGGGTAGTGTGATGTTAGATTAAACCTTCTTATTATCAAGAAAAATTTGGGTGGTTCTTACAACATTTATTTTAGGTGTTTTAAAATGGGAAGTCTTTGGTAGGAATCCAAGGACAAAAATGGACAAAGATTAACATATCCTATTATTAGACTGGCATTTCAATGTTTGGGATGAAAATTTCAGTGTGACGGAATGACCCACAATGATAGAATTGTTCCCTATAAGATTTCTTAATGTTTTTACATCCTAATTGGTTCACATATATTTTATAATTATGGTTCATTATGGTATTAAGTTTAATTATAACTTTATCCAGTGGGGTTAGACAATCATTTCTAGAACCATTGTTAACAATTCTATTAACTATTTTTCTTCTTGAATTTTTATGTTTACTGTTCAATGATTTGTTATTGAAAATTTACATAACTCTTCTTCCATTATATCACTGTAGTTTCTCCCAGTATATTGGTCAACAATATTTTTCCTAGAGGAGGAAAACCCATAATATAATGTGTCCAGGAGAAGTTGATATGGGTGTTTATAATGTGGACACTACCTAAGAAGGTCCATAAATAAATCTCAATCCTCATGATAGGTAAATCAATTCACTTGTTATAAACTTTTTATCTTAGTTATATGTACCTAATTAAGTCTTTGGAGATAAAACATAATGAAAAATGTATTATACACAAGATTCTATTTTTCAAATATATATTAATCTACACTCAAAAACCAATTCCTAGAATTCCCATTAAGGAAAAAGGTATATACCCTCATTAAAATCTCATTTTATGTGAGTCCTAAAAGTATATTCTGGAGCACTATATTATAAATATATCTAATTAATGTTATAGATTCATCATTATATATCCCATTGAAAGTAGGTAAGAACGAATGGTGGGACTTTTTGAATTCATATTTTGTAGCTCAATGAGTTAATTTAATTAGAGAAGGATTTCAAAAAACAATATAGAGTTTGAACTCCCAAATCCCTAGCCTATAATTCTTCTCTATGGGTTTTGGGTGAAAATGTTGTTGATTAATAGTTTTAGGAACTCTACCATATAAATTCTCTATTTTAGTTTTATTTATCTTTCTTAGAGAAGATAATTGTTTTTCATTTTCTGGATTCAGGGAATCTACTATAAAAGCATATATTGTTTTTCTCATGAAAAACGTGATTATAGAGTAAAACAACCACTAAATGTAGTATAACATTTAGTTCAGGACAAATAATAAAAGAGAATTGAATATAACAGAACAAATATAAATAGACAACACATTAATGGACAATATTATTTTATATAAGTTTTCAATTTTTTACAAAATTTTTTTAAAATGATTATTCAGAAAAGTGGTTTCTCATACCTTCCTTGACAATAACATAAAATATTGACCTATATGTCATTGAATATGTGTCAATGTTTTAATTAATTTTCATACTATCTATAGTTTGATGGAATGTATGGTCAAACCCATAGATAAGGTAGAGGGAAAACTTTTGTTTTCGAGACAACCCGACTATTGTCGGAATTGGGTAATTATTCTTATTAAATTTCTTTTTTTGTGTCTATTTTTGATAGAGACATTAAGGAAATTTTATTTTAAATTTTTGTTTTAAATATATGATGAATATTAAAAAAAATTAATAATTATTGAGAAAAAGATAAAGGAAATGATGAAAGATAAAAAACATAGAGATGTGATTGGGCAAATTTAATACTACTATAATTTTTAGTGTTTATACTTCACATAAATGTTATTGAAAATGAATCCCTGAAATTAATATGGATCAATCTCTCTCACCTGGTTATTAATAACACAAAAAAATGAATCATGGAGTTTTAAATTCTTATAAATGTCATCTGTAATTCTATTTTAATGAAAAAGTACCCATAAACAATATCACTGATTGGTTGAGATGTTTTTGGAATCAAAGTAAGAGGTACATTATATAGAAAAAATCTTATTGATCAACTCCTATGTATTGAGAAAAAATAGTGTGAAATTAATTTAACTAATTACAGAAATTATAACTCTGATCAAATTTATAAATTTGAAAAAGAACAAGTGAAACATTTAAAAGAATAAACCCATAAGATTACCAATCCACGAACAAAATATATTTTTCCTAGATTGACATTCATTTAAAAAAAATTAATTTTTATGATTAAATATAAAGATAATTTAAGGAATAGTGGAATAAAACATCACTATTGAGAAATATGAAGTAACGAAACACTACTCTTGGGTCTCCTACTCTCCAACAAGTGTTCTCCAGTTCTAATATGATGAGTCTCCTATAAGTCACCCTATGAACATTTTATGATGAATGGATGTATCCTTTATGTAATAATTATAGAAAATTTAAATTATATTTCAATTAACGCATTGACACCACCACACACACTAACATAGGTAGGTTCTCCTCTTAGTCCCTGCACATTTTTATTTTTTTTACAGCCCAAGTCACATTACTTTATACCGTGTAACAAACTGCAATTTCTTTGTTGGGATTCACCTGAACGTGAACCCGACTACAAACTGTATCTACAAATGAAAATATATACTGATTAATGTGGTCAAAAGATATTCACATAAGAAAATTATTATTATTACCATATTTTTGTTAAATAACTATTTAATTTTTATTTAATTTTTTTCTTATTAATTTATAAATATTTCAATTGATTATTTATTTTATTTTAATCTCATTTTAATTAATCATTTTATTAATTATATAACTATATTATAAAAATGATTAAAATAAATATTTTATTAAATTAAAATAATATTGATACAATTCTTTTAGTTTACAATTTGTGAATTTTAACTAAGTAAATTGTTTTTTATTTTATATTTTTAATGTAATTAATTAATTAATTAATATTATTTATTATTTATTATATAAATTTATTACAATTGTTATTAAAATTATATTTAATTGATTAAAATATTTTACTTATTAATTATTTTTATTAATAGACAATTTATTATTTTTAATATTTTATTTTTATTTATAAATTTTTATTTATTAATTATTTTTTTGGTTTATTTTAATTATATTCAATTATATTTTTATATTATTTCAATATTATTTCTTTATACCTCTTATCCACATGCATTGACCCATAGAATGGGGTATTGACTTCATCGAGAATTAACAATCGTAGCACAAACTCTTCCATAGTAGACACTCATCATCATGGTCAGCTCCAACTTCTCCAATAGTGGCAGAACTGTGTGTTTAAGGAAGATATAATAGTTTGGGGTTTGATTTTCAGGTCTACATTGTAGGGTGTTAGCAAAGCTTATAGGTGTTCTCCAATGGCTCTGGTTTCAACTCTGATGAAGGTCTTGGCCAATAGTGGAAGAATTTAGTAACATGTTCTGGGTCTTGTTTTGGATCCAAAGTTATTCGAGAAGTAATTGGTGGATGGTAATAGTGGGTAGGAAGGTGTGTTTTTAGGGGATTTGTGAGACAATTCATTGTGGTGATCCCATTTATTCTAAGGGTGATATAGTAGGATGGTGAGTGGTGACAGATGGTGAGAATGGTGATAGGGGAGTGGTAAGTTGAGGCACTGGTAGTAGGGAATGGAGGACAGTAATAGTGGCACATTTTGAGACCATTATTTTTTTCTAGTGCTGACTCACTAGATTCACTACTTGATGGGTATTTAGGAAAATAATATTGTATTTTTCACTATTTTAATTTTCCAACTACGACTCAGTTAACGGTCCATAAATTTTATGAAACTGTAAAATAAATTAATAATCAATTAAAATTTTATGAAATAAAAAACGGTGAAATAAATTAACCTAATTTAATTTATTAAATATAAACTAATAATTAAATGATTATCCAATTAACAAATTCAAAACAGAAAACTATAATTAAATTAATAAATTAGTTAATCTTTTAAGAAGGTAAGTTAACTAAAATTACACTAAATTTAAAAAAGTATTGGAAAATTTAAATTAAAATCACTTAATTTGATAAATAACGAATAATTATATAGTTAAATTGGTAATTGAAGATAAATTTTAATAAGAAAAAAATATTAATTGATTACAAACTAAATAAATTTTATATTAATTAAACTAAAATATATTGATTAAATGATTAATAAAAGTAAACTACTGAGAAAAATAAGTACGAAAATATTGATAAATTTAATATCTAAAAAGAAATAATTATATATAAAAATTGATTAATTAATGAATTAAATTATATAAAAAATTGTAATTAATAAAAAATAGTACAAAATTAATAAAATAAATTAAAACATAATAAATGATGTTAAAAATAAAGTAAATTTATGGCCACATCAATAACACAATGGTTTTTGATTGTGTAGTGCATATATAAATCTTGTGCTAATAATGGAAAATGACATCTGAATATCCTGGCGGGTCATTTTTTTTTCTTTAAGTGTCTCCAAGGGTGGAGAAACACCATACAATGAAAAGGGTAAGCTACCAGCCAAGTTTTTAGGTCATTTGAGATTGTGGATATGTTTGGAATGTGGTGTAAATATTATCCCATTCATAGATATATAGAGAAATGTGTGACATGTTCCATGTGTTGTACCATCAAAGATATTGTCCAGACCCCACATGCATGCTTAATTTGAGGAGCATCAAAAATGTTCTATGGACTGTATTGAGATGTATATCCAGGGCTGGGTGATTCATTTCAGTTATCATGCAGTGGCAACATGGGAGATTTCAAGAGAAATCCAAGGAGAGGGAGTATGATATGAGAGCATAGTGGAAGAAGATATTTTTTGAAACCATGTTATGATGCATGGATCATCTTATAGATGATTTGTTATACATTGGTGAGTTTGTAAGAACCCTTCTTTTTTCTTGTTTTTCCCTCAATGAGTTTTTCCTTTTGATCCTTGGAGGATGATTCTTCTTCGGAGAAGTGTATCCTATTAAGGGTAAAATGACCTAATGTTTTGGGATTCTAGTTTAATTTAATGGATTCTTGGTAAATAGTCCATGATTTACTATGGGTTCTTTTATGATGGGAATCTTTAATGGGGTTAAAGAAGAATTATAAGGTAAATAGGATGAAAACCATCTACGTAACATTTATGGATTGCAATTTTGATGTTCCCTTATCTATTCCAGATGTACCTTTTTGTGATCAATCTCTAAAATGTGGTTTGGTCCAATTTTCCATTGTCTTCCTTTTTTCACTAGATGTTATAGTGTAATCTCTATGTTTTATACATTTTTTGTTTTAATCATGATCTATTTTGATCTTTGATCCTTCTTGAAAGCATCCACACCTTCATTATCATGGGTGATTTCCATTTGAAGTATTTTTTGATCAGTAACTAAAGCTAGGGGTGTCAACCTTATTTCTAGAGTATTTTAATTAAGAAATATGTGAAATATTTACAGTACCAAAACATCATTCACTGATTAATTTGAATGTATTTTTTTGTAATTTTCTTGGAGTCCTTTTGGATCAAATTGGTTTTTGACATCAATTCTGGATTATGTTATGGTGAGAAAACCCTAGAATATAAATTAGTTCTTAATATTGTAATGTGTGTTTATAATGAAATGGATTTTGGGTTATTTAATGATATTGATTCGACTTGGTTATTAATGATTATAGAGATAACTATAATGTTATTGATTATGACCAATTGTTATATGGAATTTTTAAATAAATGTTAAATGGGAATTTTCTTAATTAACCATTGAGTCAAATGATTTGATATTATAATATCCTTTTTTGTGTCTTATTATTTGATTAAATTTTGTAATTATTACTTCGGATGTTGGCCATGTGATACATTTTGAAATACATTTATAGTAGGCTACTCCAAATAAAACATGTTGTAATTCATACATAGTGGACAAGTGACCCATGCTAGAAGGTTGGTATTATAGGAATTTCCGAGTCAACATGATGAAATGATTATATTGTGAGATATGTATAGTGAAACGCGCTTAAATACATGTATATTAAGATCAACATTGATTAAATGTTGAAAATTTTATACAATGATTTTCACCAAGAATATTGGGATGTATACCTTGATTACAATGTTATGGTTTTCTGGGATAGAAGAAAATATCAATGATAATATGGAATGGTGATGAGGTAGGATATGGTATAACTTGTTTATAGTATTTTTTGACATGGTTGTGAGACATTATTATAGGTATTCTAGGATGGTTTTGAATTCAAAAAATGTGTTATATTGTTAATTGTTTAATTGATCAATAATATTGTCCATTGTACTATTTCATACATGTGTTATCAAACTGGTTATGATCACACATGGTGGTGTCGACCAACATGGTCATTCACACATCCTACTAAGTATTCTATTTGTTACATTAGTAGATTACTTTGATGTAGGAATATAAAAGAGAAAAAGGCCATGAATTTGATTGCTTTCAATCAAGTTGTGTCAGTGATTGCACCTTCAATGAACATGGGGTTCAGAACGAAGTACATTTTATATTTATTAGAGTCTTACAATAATTAATTTGTATTTTTTAATAATAAAATTAATTTACATTCCATTGTATCATTAGATTATTAAATTATTCTTTATTAAATTCTATAGTTTTATTATAAGTTTATTCTCTCTATATTATATTGTTTATATTTTTTCCACACACTGATAATAATTTTTATTATTGGACTATTAAAAAGTGAAATAACACATTATCTAGGGGGTATAGTATCCCCATTATAAATATCATGCACCTTCTACTAGTTATAATCCAATGGAATACATGGTGGTGTGATTTAAGTTGCATGTCAAACATTTGTTTGACCATGTGAGAGAGTGCCGGATAAAGAATGTTACAAAAACCAAAGTAAATATTCTCAAAAAGGGAGAATGATTCAATTTATGTTATATATGATCTTAGATATTGGAAAAAAGTATCTAGAGTATCAATTATTCTATAATGGATAGAGAATGGGTTGCAGTTTTGTATCAAATTCATTAACATGTTTATAATTATACCCATAGGGTTTGTAGAATGAAATCCTTCATAAATGAATTACTCTCATATGAGAAGGGTTTTAGGGATTGGAGACCAGACATGTGAAAGTTTTTTTGGATTATAGAGCATCAATAATTAGGTGGGCTTCATATGGTTTGGATCCTTAATAAATTCTAGGTATATTGTCTACAATGGATTTTGGTGAAATCTATATTAGCGAGTTAAGCCTTGAGTAGCTCACTATAGTCTAAGGATGAAGGATTGGGAATATGATGATGAAGTGATAAATCATGGTGATAGTTGAGGTCAAGGGATGGTGTGTTCAATGCAATTTACTATAATTCAGGTAGATAATTGATGACTGTTTTCAAAAAAATCTTTGTGGCCCTTGAGATAAGGATTTCGAATTTTTATGGTAATGTATTGGACAAAAAAGGTAAGGGTTCTCAAAATATTATCCCTTAGGTGGTTCAAATTGAGTTCTCTCAAATATAAAGATGTGGTTAGTAAGGAATCACATTTGGGAATGTAGTTGGTATAATATTAGTTCATCATAATGGCGCTAGTCAGGGATTTTCAAGGAGATGCTAGTGCAACCATGCTTTGTTGGGTTGATTAGAACTCAAAATCGCTTTGAAATTTATAATCATTCATTTCATTTCCAAGGAAACTATTGAAATATTTAAATGGTTAATTCCAATGGTGGTATAATCATGAATTTAAATTTTCTATTCAAAACCATAACCTATAATATGGAAATTCATAGTCTGGTCTATAAAAAAGGGATATTATTGAGATCATGTATTCAGTTAGAAAGGTTTTTTTATTATGTATTGATGTTTCTAATTTACTATAAATGATGTATTTTGTTATCTAATACTTGGTATTTTATGTTTAATGTAGCCACTTGCATGATAATGTAATGAGTTCAATATTATATTAATATGAATACAAATGGAGGTCTGGGTCATGCATTGGGTCCTGGATAGTACTACATATCTATATATGATACTATATATGTTAATAAAAATACAGTAGATCTATTTTGAAACGTAATTTAATAAAATATTCTAATATACATATTGACACTTATTCATTTGTATTCCAGCTTAGCCTAATCTAGTGTGGAATATATGTCCTCATGGACCATTTTCCTGGTTTAATGAATTAGGCAAATTAATGTACACTATTCCCTAAGGGAACCATTGTTTCCCAGGTAGTAATTCATTGGATGAGATCAATGGTTAAATTATTTCTATCATACTTTAAAAAAATACATGACTTCCAAATAAATAATTCATTAGATGGGATCATGTTCTAATTAGGAATATAATAACCATGAGTGATATCGGGGTCCCTAGTGGTTTACCTTTAATGGGATCGAAGGATAATGATATTGTACCACGTTATATGTGAACAAAGGTTCCCTTTGAGGTATATCACTGTAAGGGTTCTATGGTTATTCCATTAGGATATTCATTTAGTGATACATAGGTTCACAAAGGATTCTAGGGATGACTTCATAATTTAAATAAGATTATGATAAGACATGTGATATACTTCGGTTCCTGATACAGAATACCATGGGTGGTCTCCTAGGTCAAATTCCATTATGTCACTCTTTAATTAAATTTTTTTTACCCATGCTGGAGAATCATTAATAACATGAAACAATAAAAATAAACTAGATGGTTATTAATACACTTGGACACTAGGTTTTATAGAAAAGGGTCCATAATTAATATTTTTATTAATGTGATTATATGAAAACGTTCAAACCCATATTTAAATAATGAGTGCATTATTATATTAAGATGATTACTCATAGATGTCTGAGTAATGCCACATATACTAGCTAGTACTACAAATATATATGACTATATATGTAAATACATATATAGTGGATATATAAAATCCCATTGTTAAATACACATTTTTTGCATACATAGTGAAGCTCATTAATGGTATTATTTCTTAGTCTGGTATTGGTATTGTCTACTAGGTGTACTCAAGAAACCCGAGGCAGATTCGTTTGTAGTTATATATGTCACACCTCTATTATTATACATGAAATAAAATTATTTTATATCTACTAACTATATTTTAATAGAAACCATTGGGGTCACATACTGAGTTTTTATCACAACCTATTTGAGCCTCTTCTCTATACCCAAGTATAACTCTTAGTCAAATGAACTGGATCATGGATCGGGCTATGTGTTGTTACTCATGTACATGGGTGCTTAGTAGAGTTATAATAAAATTATAATGATGCTATTAGAGATACCCATTGGGGGTTTTTTATTTTATATCTTTTATATCTTTTAATACCTATTGTTTAATTTTTCTTCTTATGAGCACATTCCCATGTTACAATGGCTTTTACATGGCATCTACGAGGTGCTACGATCATGCCTTTTTGTGTTCATGTACTATTTGGTACTATTAAGGTGAGGAAATTCTCATAATGCAAGCCTATTGATGCAAGTAAGATATTGGAGACATGATGTTACAGTGGGAATTTTTTCCATGTAATTGGCCTCATGCTCACTAGGACTTTGAGCCATGTACTAAATAATTAAGGCTTCATGTGAGGGTTATCCCCTGGGGGGATATGGCAAGCCTCTCCAGCAACTATTTTGTGTGTGTGTGTGTGTGTCTATGTTTGTATGTAACTGTGCACCAAAGAACATTATATATATATATATATATTTGTTTTTTATTTTTTCACCAGGGTGCTCACATCCGTCTATGGAAGACGCGTAGTAGTATGCCCTGTATTCCCACTTTCCAAAGGCGGGCGGCATCTGCCACTTTTATAGGGACATTTTCTCCTTGATCGAAACAGGATGACGGTATGTTTGTTTTTCCTTCTATGGATTACTTCTCAGAACTTGTCACATAGTCAGGGTCTCCCTTATAGATTTATAATATTGTTCGTGAATCTCTTCCTAGCGTCATATCTTCATTGATGCCGGTTAATTACACTACTTCTGTCGGGACATTACAAGGGGTGTCGTTAGGGAAGAAACCTTCGGTCAGAGTAAACGGTAAGATCGGGCATGTTGGTTATCCGATGACGGCTTACCACCAATCGAGGGATTCAATGGCTTACCGTTGAATGGAGACAGAACAGCTTACTACTGAACAGTGATGTCAACGGCTTACCGCTTCATTGGGTCACAACGGCTTACCACTGATTGAGGTCCACAGTTTAACGTCTTACATGATGGGGGAAACCGACTTTAAGGGGGGTCAGAACTGCTTGGTGATGGGCTCAAACCTCAGGGAGGCTTCTTATTTACCTTTCCTCTACAAGGATCAATGTCCACAAAGTTCGGGATATTGAGGCATTTGGGGGTTACGCTCCGAGCCAGCCCAAAAAGTGGGTGAATCGACGTGAATGGGGGTGGGGTGACCAATGGATGGTGGGCTTTAACATTAGGTAGGCTTCCTACATACCATGCCTTCTCAAGGATCAGAGTCCTCGTTGTTCATGTTAGGGTTGGAGAACTGATGTGATGATGGTGGGAATGATCGGGTGTCGGGCATGAACCTTAGGGTGGCTTCCTATGTACCATCATTGGCAAGGATCAAAGACCTCACAGTTCTGGTATGGGTGTGGGGAATACACTCTAGGATACCCAAGGTGTTTCTGAATCGATGTTAATGGTGTTGGAATGACCAATGGGTGGTGGGCTTGATCCTCTAGGAGGATTCATACGTACCTTGTCTTGGAAAGGATCAATGTCCACGTAGAATAATAATTGGTGTGGGGATTACACTCTAGGATTCCTGAAATATTGGTCATGGTCGGTGCTTTCTCTAAGCCCACGTGAGTCATGCTCAGTGTGAGAAACAAGAGGCAGTAAGGACCTGACAATCACAGTAAAATGGTGCATCCATGATGGGTGGTGGATGGGGCTTACGTAAAGGTGAAGCCTGGGTGCCATTATGGAGTGGAAATGGTGGATGGGGATTATACAAGGGAGCTACCCGTGTTCCGCTATGGACCATCAATGGTTAATGGAGCTTACGTAAGGAAGCTTCCCAGGTGCCGATATAGATCGACAATGGTGATTGGGGCTTACGCAAGGAAGCTTATCATGTTCCCCTTTGGAGCGGAAATGGTAAATGGGGTGTATGCAAGTGTGTTTCCCGGGTGTTTCTATGTAGCAACAATGGTGAATGGGGATTATGCAAGGATGCTACTTGGCTGCCACTATGGATCGGAAATGGTGAATGAGCTTATGCAAGAAGCTGCATGGGAGCCTCTATGGAGTGGCAATGGTGAATGGGGCTAATGTAAGGAAGCTACCCGGGTGCCGCTAAGGAGCAGCAATAGGAAATGAGGATTGTGCAAGGAAGCTGCCCGGGTGCCACTATGGAGCGGCAATGGTGATTGGGGATTAAGGAAGGAAGCTGACTTTGTGTCGCTACGGAGCGGCAATAATGATTGGGGCTTAGGCAAGGAAGTTTCCCAGGTGCCTCCATGGTGCATAAATGGTGACGGGGGCTTACGCAAAGAAGATTCCTCGGTTCTACTATATAGCAGAAATGGTAACTGGGGAATAATTAAGGAATCAGCCTGGGTTCTTTTATTGAAAATAAATGGTGATTGTGGCTTACGCAAGGAAGCATAACGATTTCCCCTATGGAGCGGTAATGGTGAATGGGGCTTACGCAAGGATGCTGACTGGGTGGCATTATGGGGTGGCAGTGGTGAGTGGGGCTTATACAAAGAAAATGTCTGGGTGCCGCTATAGAGTTTCAATGGTGAATGGGGCTTATACATGGAAGCTTCTTGTGTGCCTCTATGGGTAGACAATGTTGAGTGGGGCTTATGCAATGAAGCTGGTTGGGGGCTGCTAGGGAGAGGCTGGGGTGAATCAGGCTTATGCAAGGAAGCTACCTAGGTGCTGCTTTGAATTGGCAGTGGTGAATAGGGCCTACATTTGAAAGCTACACAGGTGATGCTATTTTAGCACCCCAGGCCTCTACGGTACGCTTCTCTTTGAATAATGCAATAGCGTGTGTTGTACGCAACATCGAGCTCTAACACACACCTCAACCAATCAAACTAGCCGTTATGAATAGTAATACCTACTTTTTATAATTTTATAAATTTTATCTCTCAAAATGGACTTCATTTTTGTATTAGGAGTATCGAATTTAGCCTAAGGTGAAATTTTGGTAATTTTTGGATAACTTTAATATTTTGATGAATAGTGAAAATTACTAAATTTTAATTAAAAACTACATTTTTAATCAAAATAATTAATAGTGATAAATTATGAATTTGAGTGGTTTTAAAGTATATTTAGAATATATTCTTACCATTTAATAAAATTTTAGTCATTGGACATAATTTCACAATTAAACCGGACATAAACAAGTATCAATCTTTTGATAGTTATTATATCTTAAAAACACGCTTTTTGTTTTAACAACGGGAAATAATTTTAAATTAATTTCTGCAACATATGTGTTTAGAATTTGGAAAAATGGATTCCATATTTGGAATCATGATGTCCAAATTGTGAAAATAGGTAACTTTTGTTTTTAGACATTTTGAATAATTACTTCGGTAAATATTTTATTTACCATGGTTAAAGGGTAAATCTGGTAAATAAGGGTTTAAAAAATAATATTATAATAATACTAAATTACCCTAAAACGTGTCCTAACATTATTGGTGGATACACGTCCGACCATGGGAATATTTGGGTGGATTTTGGGGCCCCAGAGAGCCACTATTAGGTGATAGGGACACATTATTAAAATTAAGTTAAAATAAATACAGAAATGACAGAAGCATATATCTTTCAGAAAAACAATTTTTACATGGGGATATATATGTTTTATTTTCGACTATAAATATTAATTAGAAATATAAAATTATTCCCTACATAATAATATTTTATTTATAATGTTTATACATTATATAATTTAATATATTTATGACACAATGGTAATGCAGTAATTACCTAATTAATGAACAGTTAGAATAATTGATATTATAAATACCCAAAAAAATGTAATTTGAGAGTTTTTATAAATAAAAAAAATTATAGGATAATATGACATGTTAGGATTGATTTAATTAACTTTTATTGAATTAATCATTCTTTTATAAATTTTACAATAATCAATTATTGAATAGTGTCAAAATTGACATAAAAGAGTTTTTAAAACAAATATTAAATTATTAATTTATATTCAATTCCTAAAAATCTAAGGTTCATCCAAGATACTTATATCATGATAAGTGTATCATTAATGGACCACTTGGGGTTCTCTTTGAGTTATATAGTAAGTTTTTTAACCATATAATATAAAAATACAAAGAGACATGGTAAGTGTCAAACTAATTAACTAAGAGTTAAAACTAAATGATAAGGTTAATATAATGACCCAAACCTATTTAAATTCTATTGGTTTAATGGTTTTAAACCTATCACCACATTAAAATTTAAATAATCCACTTTGGAGCCATTAAAAACCGAATATTAATTTATATAAAATAATATTTCTAGCTTTTCCAAAGGTGCCCCTCACTACTCTTATAAAAGGGAACTCCCTCTTCTCATTAATTCACACAATCAAAGCCTTTTGGTTCGTCCAAACTCTACCCAAATACTCCCTCATCTTCCCTCACTTAATCATAGAGGCCTTAATTTAATCATAAATCAAACCTAAGGATCCCTTTTGATCAAATCAAAAGGAAGAACCCGAAGAAGAGGTAATCATTTCACCACCCTTTTTCAAGTTCCATTCTTCTTCCACTTCTTCTTTCTTTGTTATTACCATTCTAAAATAATAACTACAATATAGTATATATAATATGATTTTATTATAAACATGTTACAACCATATTTCAGTATTCTATCTATCCTTTTAATGACATGTCACCATACGTGCGTGCGTACGGCTTACCGTCTCCACGTCGTGGTGTAATTGTTATTCAATAAATTATTACTTGTATGGGTATAATAATGATGTGTAATTCATGAAAATAATAAATATGACATTATAATTATTCTTTATATATTATATACCATCCAATTATATATTATATTAATATAAAAAGAATGATATTGTCGCTCATGCGTACTTACAGACTACTGTCCCAACGAACGTGATGAGATTCATTCTCCATCGTATCCATTCAAGTATAATTCTCATTTGAAGATTAATATTAATGTTTATGTTCTTAATATAATTCTGGATATGAATAAGATACAACCAATCCATAACAAACATGGCTTACATAACAAAACATATAAAATAAAATGAGTAAGTTAACAAACGAAACGACGATAATTCTAAAATATTATTAACAAATCAATGTTAAAAGATCATATATGATATCATATTAATATATATGATTCTTTTACAATTTAATAACAATTATTTCACAATTATATATTAGGTTATCCTACCCCAACCAAGGAAAAGTACATGGTAAGGGTTTATTTCGCAATCTCTTCATTATCCGAGGTTGTTTATACGTAATAATATACTGGGATTTCTTTATCATCCACATCCTTGTTTCTTAAAAATGTCTTTCATAATATTTTTACTATTTTTTAGAATATAGTTTAAAGTCATTTATACCCTTTTTGACTTTTATAAGTTGTTTATAAAGGAATCATTCCATCATTTGTTTCCAAACAAGGTCCTTTTTAACCTTTTCGATAGAATTAAGGTAAGAATGTTTTTTAATTTATACGGCAGGTGATACTATTTTCCACCATTATGAAATCATCAAAGCTTCCCTTACAAGCTTATAAAAATATTTTCAAAGAAAAGGTTTTATTTTATAAATATATTACTCATAAATGATTTCAACATAGAAAGATATATTCCTCTAAAAAGAGTTTTGATTTCATCTATGTCAATATCTTTTGATGGATTTTAAGCTTATTTGAAGTTGATTTATTATGATACAAAACTTACATATTGTATTTAAGGTTTTGTGATATGTTTGATTGTGGATGTGTTATTTTTATACCATTCATGGTTTATAGAGGATGTATTGACATTTTTTATGCTAGTTTTAATACTAATGTTTATGTTATGTTTAAACCTGTTCATATGAGGAATGAATTGGACTTAATATGTGACTGGTGGAGCCTGATATAGCTCCTTGATGCATCGGTAGGTCTCACAAGACAAACTAGTGTCTTGGCACAAGGCCTTGACAAAATCTTATTTGTAGTTTTGGTACGACGCCTTGGCTATGTGGTTATGATAGTCTGACATTATGCATTCCATCATTATGAAAGTGGTTATTGATATTGCATGTGATTATTCGACTAGTAGAATATCCATGTGAATAAGTAAATGGAATTATTTCATTTTATTTTTTCTATACTATGTTGATGTTCAAGTTTAAAAGGATTTTGTTTTAGTTATACATTGTCGTAAATGTTTATTCTTATTCATGAAAGTTTCCGCTATATTGTTATCCTTACTGGGCATTTGAGCTCACCCCTTTTCAATGTTTTATTTTTCCCAAGATGTGAAGAAGTAAATTATGAATGACCTACAAGTATAGTATGAGGGGATAAGAGTGTGGACGATGGAGACTTTGTTGTTCTAGTTTTCATTTTTATGATGTGTTGTAAAACATTATTAATGTATCTAGTTATTCTAAGGCTACTAAACAAATCAGTCTTTCAAGACTTGATCTTTCTTGTGATCATTCCAATGTTATGTAATAATGTACCGACTCTGGGTAACTGGGGTCGGGGAATTACAGTTGGTATCAGAGGAAGTTTAGTACAAACCTTGGCTTCTAGATTTAGATAAACTCTGATTAGAGCACATAGATTTAAGATGGGCTTTGAGGATTAGTATAGAAGAACTTCCTTGAATTTTGGTATTGTAGAGATTTTGTGAGTTTTCCGAGCAATACATCCCTGTATGGATATGAGCAGGTAGAGGCGGCTCTGGCACAGATGTACCTAGGGGTAAAACCCGAAAACACCACTTTGATCTAGGCTCGATTGAGAACTGGTGCACGACAACGGGCCTTGCTTCACTCTTGGTTACGACACTCCCGGGGGATATACTTAGGATAACTCTCATTTTCTTTAAAAATCGTTATTATGTGTTTATGATTATATACTTCCTCAAAGAAAACATTTTTATGATTATGGATTATATCCATAAATAGTTCAATTTATGTTAAGTGTTTTATAAGTATGGAATTATGTATTTTGATTCATAAACCTATCTAGTTTATGCCATTTTTTAGAAATTGTCCCTAGTGGAAGAAATTGAAACTGTATCAATGCACACACTACATGTAGGGATTTCCCTCCTACTCAAGATAATTATAGTGGAGATGGTGACACAACTGGGGCCAAATAGCTAATCACCATACTGGGACAACTCACTCAGGTTATGAATAATAACCTTACCCGTATCGATCACCCTAATCTGCAGCGTCGAGGATCAATGTTAGATCTTTTCATGAGGCAACAACCACCAACATTCAATGAGAGTACAAATCCCTTAGTAGCTGAGCAATGGATAAATTCCCTAGAGAAAATATTTCAGGCTTTGGGGAGTAGTGAAAGGGAAAAAGTTGTCAGGGCAATTTATCACCTCACTAGAGATGCTGATCAATGGTGGTCATTAATTCAAAACATGATAGAAGATGATGAAGTAAAAAATATAGAATGGAGGGAGTTTAAAGATCTTTTTTTAGAAAAATACTTTCCTCGTGACCATCAAGTAGATATGGAAAAACAATTTCTGAGTCTGAGACAAAAGGTGGATGAGAATTTCACAATGTATGAGGATAACATTACAAGGTTAGCAGGGTATTCTAGAGATTATATATGTAACCCAAGAAGTAAGATTGATCATTTATTTGATGGGTTAAAACAATTTCTCCATCGAGCATTAGTCTCACAATCCTTCCCATCGTATGAAGAAATTGTCTCATGTGCTATCAAGACAGAAATGGAATTCTCTAAGTCTTATGACTTTAAAGAAAATACAGATATAAAGAGATATACTGATCAATCTGGTAATGGAAATAAAGGGAAGAAGGGAAAAGATGAATATCCATCCTGTAGTAAATGTGTGAAGAAACACCTTGGTACTTTCTTAAAAGGAACGAGAGTCTGTTACAAATGTGGTGAAAAATGCCACCAAGCTTGTGATTGCAAGGGGATGAAGGAAGCTACCGATGTCCAATTCTATAATTGCAGGGATATGGGACATTATTCAAATGAATGTCCTAAGCATCAGGGGAACTTACCTCAGAAATGGCCAAGGGATCAAGGCCATGCTTATGATATCACTACTGCTGAGGTAGAAGCTCCAAAAGATGTGGTGGAAGGTAATTTAATGGTTTCCTCAAGTTTAGAAAATGCATTATTTGATTCTGGATCATCGCATTGTTTCATATCTTCCCAGTTTTCTAAGAAAATTAGATATTTCCAATTTGATTTAACAAGGGAGTTGTCAGTTGAAACTCCTATGGGAAGTATCATTACAACAAAGTTTTGTGAATCAGTCCCCATTAAGGCACATGAATGTTCTTTATCTGCTGATCTCATCATCATGCCTTTGATTGAATTTGACATAATCCTCAGTACATATTGGCTTTCTGACCATGATGTGAATGTTTCTTGTAATAATAAAGAGGTTATGATTCTTGATGATGATGATGAGGAACACCTTATCTTTAGAGCATAATCGTCACCACCTAATTCTTATCAAGATCCACCCCAGTAGCTCAACTAAATTCTATTACTGGAGAGGAAGTGAATGAAATGACTGTGGGTGAGGAAAGGAATGTTCAAATAGATGATGTACCTATTGTGAAAGAATATGTAGATGTGTTTCCTGATGATTTACTTGGACATCCTCTAGAAAGAGAAGTTGAGTTTTCCATTGACTTAATTCCTAGATCAAGGCCAATATCGAAGACCCCTTATAGAATGGCCACTGTGGAATTAGTCGAAATAAAGAAACAACTAGAGGAATTGAGTAATAAGGGATTTATTCTCCCTAGTGTTTCTCCATTGGGAGCCCATTTAGTTTTTGTTAAAAAGAAATATGGATCTATGAGGTTATGTATCGACTACAGGGAGATCAATGCTATAACAATAAAGAACAAGTATCCCCAACCTCGCATTGATGATTTTTTGACCAACTTCATGGAGCTCAATAATTTTTAAAGATTCAACATTGATCTGGATACCATAAGTTGTGTGTGATTAAGGAATACATTCTGAAGACAGCATTTCAAACAAGGTACGGGCATTACGAGTTTACAGTAATGCCTTTTGGATTGACTAATGCACCCTTTGTTTTCATGGATCTGATGAATATAGTTTTCAAAGAATATCTCGATGAATTTGTGGTGGTATTTAGTGATGATATCTTGGTATACTAAAAAATCTACGAAGATCATGAAAATCACTTGGGCATTATCTTGAAGACTCTTAGAAGAAAGGGATTATATTGGAATTTTAGAAAGTGTGAATTCTGGCTTCATGATATTTCTTTTCTTGGCCATATTGTCTCTAAATATGGAATATCTGTTGATCCTTCTAAGACAAAGGAAATCCAATAATGGCCAGCACCTATGAGTATAACTCAGGTACATAGTTTTATTGGTTTGGTAGGTTATTATTGACGTTTCGTCCAGAATTTTTCCCAGTTGTATAACCCATTAACAAAGAACACACGTAAAGGGGTTAAATTTTTTTGGACAAAAGAGTGTGAAGAATGTTTTGAAGAAATAAAGAGAATATTATTCAATGTTCTTATATTGACTCAACCATCGGGGAATGATAGGTTCATTATTTATCGTAATGAATCGAAGAAATTACTTGGTTGTGTCCTTATGCAGAATGATAGGGTTATTGCCTATGCATCACGACAGTTGAAAATTCATGAACAAAACTATCCTACTCATGATCTTGAGTTAGTAGTTGTGATCCTTGCTTTGAAGATATGGAGGAACTACCTCTATGGTGAAAAATGTGAGATTTATACTGATCACAAGAGTTTCAAGTATATTTTCTCACAAATATTACTCAACATGAGGCAAAGGAGATTGCTTGAATTACTCAAGGATTATGATTGTACGATACACTACCACCCGGGGAAAGCAAACAAGGTGGCAGATGCTCTGATCAAAAAAGATCATGGAGTTTTGAACAATATGTGAATTGAAAGGGATCCAATTTTCATGCATCTAGTGAAGATGGACATGGGAATAACCAGGGAATGTAAAACATCAATGCTTTTTCAAATGGTTACCAAACCATCTTTACTAGAAAGGATTAGGAGTTCTCAGACCGATGATGAAGAATTTCGAAAGAAGATTAAAGCTATGAATGATGGGAGATTGAGATACTTTGTGCATGAAGAAGGAATTTTGAAATTCGGGAAGAGACTTTGTGTTCCCGATATACCTGATCTAAAAAGGGAATTCATGGATGATGCTCATAGTTCTAATTTCTCTATACACCCTGGTAGCACCAAAATATTTAGATATTTGAAGGAACATTTTTGGTGGGACAATATGAAGAGGGAGATTGTTGATTTTGTGTCAAGATGTATGGTTTTTCAACATGTGAAAGCTGGAAGGCAAAAGCCTGGTGGAGTATTGAAACCTTTTCCCATACCTGAGTGGAAATGAGACAATATCATGATAGACTTTGTCATGGGACTACCAAAGAATACTAGAAGGAATGATGCAATATGGGTTATTGTTGATCATATTACCAAGTCATCATATTTTCTTGCTATAAGATAAGATCTACCACTAGAATGTCTCAATAGACTATATATTAATGAAGTTATGAGACTTAATGGAGTACCCATATCAATTTTTTTCAGATCATGATCCTCATTTTGCTTCAATATTCTAGAAAAGTCTTCATAAAGCCTTGGATACTAAACTTCATTTGAGCACTGCCTACCACCCTCAAATAGATGGACAATTAGAACAAACTATTCAAACCTTAAAAGACATTTTGAGATCCTTCTCACTTGACTTTCAGGGTATGTGGGATCAATATTTACCTCTGGTATAATTTTCCTATAACAATAGCTTCCATTTGAGTATTCATATAGAACCATATTAAGTGTTATATGGAAAGAGATGTCGCACACTAACCTTTTGGGATGACGTTGGTGAATGAAAACTTGTTGGCCCAGAATTGGTGGAGGAAATGATGGAAAAGGTGAAGGTAATCCAAAACCACATCAAAGCAGCTCAATGTAGGTAGAAGATCTATGCTGATAATCGAAGGAAGGATTTGGAATTTCTAGTCATTGATCATGTTTTTTCAAAGATATCTCCATGGAAGGGAGTCATACATTTTGGTAAGAAAGGTAAATTGAGTCCTAGGTACATCGTACCTTTCGAAATTGTAGACCGAATGGGGGTTATAGCTTACCGATTGGCAATGCCGCCAAGTCTCTCCAAAGTTCACGATGTGTTCCACGTATCTCTTTTGAGGAAGTACATGCCTGACCCAATGCATGTACTCACCTATGAGAATTAGAACTGGAACCCGATCTGTCTTATTGCGAAGATCCCATCAGGATTCTTGATACAAGAGAACAAGTGCTGAGAAACCAGATGAATCATCTGGTAAAAGTTCTATGGAGAAACCATAAGATAAAAGAGGCAATGTGGGAACCTGAGAAACTTATGATGAAGAAACACCCAAGTCTTTTCATGTGGTAGTAATCTAGAATTTCTGAGGAAGAAATTATTTGAATGAGGGGAGAATGTAACACCCCATGTTTCTACGGTACGATTCTCTTTGAATAATGCAATAGCATGTGTTGTATGCAACATCGAGCTCTAACACACACCTCAACCAATCAACCTAGACGTTATGAATAGTAATACCTAATTTTAAAAATTTCATAAATTTTATCTCTCAAAATGGGCTTGATTTTTGGATT
Organism: Viscum album; assembly: GCA_963277665.1. Classification (NCBI taxonomy): domain Eukaryota; kingdom Viridiplantae; phylum Streptophyta; class Magnoliopsida; order Santalales; family Viscaceae; genus Viscum; species Viscum album. Next base: position 1,260,520,733 of record OY728128.1, read on the forward strand.
CGGAGTATCGAATTTAGCCTAAGGTGAAATTTTGGTACTTTTCAGATAACTTTAATATTTTAATGAATATTGAAAATTACTAAATTTTAATTAAAAACAACATTTTTAGTCATAATAATTAATAGTGATAAATTATGAATTTGAGTGGTTTTAAAGTATATTTAGAATATTTTATTACCATTTAATAAAATATTGGTCATTAGACATAATTTCACAATTAAACCGGTCATAAACAACTATCAATCTTTTGATAGTTATTATATCTTAAAAACAAGAATTTTGTTTTGATAGCGGCAATTAATTTTAAATTAATTTATGCAACTTCTGTGTTTTGAATTTGAAAAAATGGATTCTATATTTGGAATCAAGATGTACAAATTTTTTAAATAGGTAAATTTTGTTTTTAGACATTTTGAATAATTACTTTGATAAATATTTTATTTACCATGGTTAAAGGGTAAATCCGGTAAATAAGGGTTTCAAAAAATAATCTTATAATAATACTAAATTACCCTAAAACGTGTTATAACATTATTGGTGGATACATTTCTGACCATGGGAATCTTCGGGTAGATTTTGGGACCCCATGGAGCCACTTGTAGGTGATAGGGAGGCTTTATTTTAATTAAGTTAAAATAAATACAAAAATGACATAAGCATAAATCTTTTAGAAACACAATTTTTACATAGGGTTATATACGTTGGATTTTTTACTATAAATATTCAATAGAAATATAAAAATATTTACTACATAATTATATTTTATTTATAATATTTATAAATTATATAATTTACTTTATTTATGACACAATGGTGATGGAGTAATTACCTAATTAATGAAAAATTAGAATAATTGATATTATAAATACCCAAATTAATGTAATTTGAGACTTTTTATAAATACCAATAACTTTATAGCATAATATGACATCTTAGTATAGATTTAATTAACTTTTATAGAAGTAATAATTCTGTTATAATTTTTACAAAAATCAATTATTTAATAGTGTCAAAATTGACATTAAAGTTTTTTAAAACAAATATTATATTATTAATTTATATTCAAATTTTAAAAACCTAAGGTTCGACCAAGAGACTTATATAATGATAATTGTGTCATTAATGGACCTCTTGGGGTCTCTTGGAGGTATATATTATGTTTATTAACTATATAATATAAAAATACAAAGTGACATGGTAGGTGTCAAACTAATTAACTAAGAGTTAAAATTAAAAGATAAGGTTAATATAATGACCCAAACTAGTCTAAATTATATTTTTTGAGTGTTTTTCGACCCATCCCCACCTTAACCATTAAATAATCCACTTTTTATCCATTAGAAACCGAATATGAAGTCAATATAAAATAATATTTCTTTCTTTTCCAAACGTGCCCCTCACCCCTCTTATAAAAGGGAACTCCCCCTTCTCATTAATTCACACCTTCAAAGCCTTTTTGTTCAGACAAAATCTGCCCAAATACTCTATAAACATCCCTAAATTAATCCTAGAGGTCTTAATTTAATCCGAAAGTCATTCTAAGGATCCCTTTTGATCAAATCAAAAGGAAGAACTCGAAGAAGAGGTAATAATTTCACCACCCTTTTTTAAGTTCCTTTCGTCTTCCACTTATTCTTTATTTGTTATTACCAATATAAAATAATTACTCCAGTACCTTATATATACTTTGATGTTATTATAAACATGGTACAACCATATTTCAGTATTCTATCCATCCTTTTAATGACATGTCACCATACGTGTGTACGTACGACTTACCATCTCCACGTCGTGGTGTAATTGTTATTCAATAAAATATTATTTGGATGGGTATAATAATGATGTTTAATTCATATAAATAATAAATATAACATGATAATGGTTCTGTATATATGATATACCATCCAATTATATATTATTTTAATATCAAAATAATGATATTGTCGCTCGTGCGTACGTACAGACTACCATCTCCACGAACGCGAAGAGATTCATTCTCCATCGTATCCATTCAAGTATAATTCTCATTTGAGGATTAATAATACTGTTTAAGGAATTAATATCATTATGGATATGAATAAGATACAACCTATACATAATAAACATGGCTTACATAACAAATCATATAAAAGAAAATGAATAAGTTAACACGGGAAATGATGATAATTCTAAAATATTATTAACAAAGTAATGTTAAAAGATCATATGTGATATCATATTAATATATATGATTCTTGTATAATTTAATAACAATTATTTCACCATTATATAGTAGGTTAACCTACCCAAACTGAGGAAAAGTACAATTTAAGGGTTTATTTCGCAATCTCTTTATTATCCAAGTTTGTTTATACGTAATAATCTACTGGGATTTCTTTATCATCAACATCCATGTTTCTTAAAAATGTATTTGAATTTTTTTTTACTATTTAATAAAATATGGGTTAAAGTCATTTATACCCTTTTTGACTTTTATAAGTGGGTTATAAAGGAATTTTTCCGCCGATTTCCGAACATGGTCATTTTTAACCTTTTCGACAAAATTTAGGTAAGAATGTTTTTTTAACTTATACGGCGGGTGCGACTATTTTACGCCATTATAAAATCTTCAAACTTCCCTTTCAAGCTTATAGGAATATTTTCAAAGAAAATGTTTTGTTTTATAAATATATGAATATTATATTATTTCAAAATAGAAAGAGATATTTCTCTAAAAAGAGTTTTGATTTCATCTATGTCAACATCCTTTGATGGATTTTAATCTTTTTGAAGTTGCTTTTTTATGATAGAAAACTTCCATATTATATTTAAGGTTTTGTGATATTTTTTACTGTGGATGTGTTATTTTTATACCATTCATGGTTTATGGAGGAAGTATTGACATTTTGTATGCTATTTTTAATACGAATGTTTATGTTATGTTTAAACCTATTCATATGAGGAATGCATTGGACTTAAAATGTGACGGGTGGAGCCCTCTATAGCTCCTCGATGCATCGGTAGGTCTCATGAGACAAACTAGTGTCTTGACACAAGGCCTTGACAAAATCTTATTTGTAGTCTTGGCACGAGGCCTTGGATATATGGTTATGATAGTCTGGAATTATGCATCCCATCATTATGAATGTGGTTATTGATATTGCATGTTATTATTAGACTAGTAGAATATCCAGGTGAATAATTAAATGGCATTATTTCAATTTATTTTTGCCATACTATTTTGATGTTCAAGTTTAAAAGGCTTTTGTTTTAGTTATACATTGCCTTAAATGTTTATTATTATTTATGAAAGTATTCACTATATTGTTATCCTTACTGGGCATTTGAGCTCACCCCTTTTTATGTTTTATTTTTCCCATGATGTGAAGAAGTAAATTATGAATGACCTGCATGGATAGTATGATGGGATATGAGTCTGAACTATGGAGACTATGTTGTTGTAGTTTTCATTTTTTTGATGTAATGTAAACCTTTATGAATATATCTAGTGTTTCCAAGGCTACTAAACTAATCGGTCTTTCGATATTTGATCATTCGTGTGATAATGCCAATTTTATGTAATAATGCACCGACTCTTGGTAACTGGGGTTGGGGCGTTACAACTATGGAGCGGCACTGGTGAATGGGGAGTATGAAAGAAATCTGCCCATGTGCTGCTATGGAGTGCAGTGGTGATAGGGGCTTACGCAAGAAAGTTGTCCGGGTGCTGCTATAGAGCAACAATGGTGACTGGTGATTACACAAGGAAGTTTCCTTGGTGCCATGATGGAGCAGCAATGGTGAATGGGGCTTACACAAGGAAGCAGTCAGGGTGCCGCTATAGAGCAGCAATGGTGACTGGGGCTTATGCCAGGAAGCTGCCTGGGTGCCGCTATGGGGCGGAAATAGTGACGGGGTCTTACGCAATGAAGCTTCCCAGGTGCAGCTGTTGAGCGACAATGGTGAATGGGGATTTTGCAATGAAGTTGTCCAGGTGAAACTATGTAGCGACATTAGTGGATAGGGCTTATGCACGGAAGATTCCCCTGTGCTAATATGGAGCGACAATGGTGGATGGGGCTTACGCATGGATGCTACCTGTGTGCCACTATAGAGTGGAAACGGTGGATGGGGCTTACACCAGGATGCTGCCCAAGTGTCGCTATGGAGCATCAATTGTGGATGAGTCTTACTTGAGGATGATTCTTGGGTGCCACTATAGAGCGACAATAGTGGATGGGGTTTACACGAGGATTCTTCCCGGGTGCCGCTATGGAGCATCAATAGTGGATGGGGCTTACGCAAGGAATATGCCCTGGTGCAGCTCTAGAGCAGTAATAGTGGATGAGGCTTAAGCAAGGACATTTTTTGTAATGTATTTCTCGTGTATGGACATGTGGGCATCCAAAATCACTTGTGGGTTGAGTTATATAACTAGGGTAAACACCTATGTGCAAGTGCACATGTGGGATAACACCAAGGGGCCTTGGAATCAGTATGAACAATGGGAGATGAAAAGTGGGAATTACATGACTTATATTCCGAATGCAATGAAGGTGGTGTGTTGATAGAGGATAAATATTTACCTTGTTGGAAACACATCATTCATATCGTGTTAGCCTGAAATGGGGAAAAACAAATGAGGGTCGACTTCGGACCGTGTTTGAAACACCGGACCTGACTTTATGTGTTGTCCAAAGTCATATAGGGAGTTGGCCTAGGACGGTTGGTGAGTCGTTGCGGCTTAGGTCCAGGCCACTAGGGGTCCCTTCAGACATGTATGTGGATGGAGATCCGAATGAAGGACACACAAAGCGTGAGGAGGAGTGATGGAATGTTTGAACGGATTCCAACACTCTTGAAATTACACCATTGTAATCATGGCATTAATCATCTTATGCTTGGTGCACACGGAATCTCTTGTTTGGAGCAAGAGGTATCATATGTTTGGAACACAAGGATTATTATATATTAAAGACATGAATATATGACTGTTTTCATCTCATTCTTGGAGAATAAGGCATATCTTGTTTGGAGCAAGAGGAATCCTATGATAGGAACATAGGGATTACTGTGGTTTACAGTCAAGTAGAAAGGACTGTGGGAATCACATTCTGGGAGCATAAGGCATCACTTGTTTAATGAAAGAGGTATCCTTTGTTTGGAACAAATTGATATTGATAGTTTAATGTCATATAGATAGGACAGTTGGCATATCATGCATGGAGCCTAATGCATCTCTTTTTTGGAGGATGGGGCATGGTATGTTTGGAACATAGGGATTACTACAGCTTAAAGTCATGTAGATAGGAATGTTGGAATCTCACGCATGTAGAATTATGCATCTCTTGTTTGGAGCAAGAGGCATCCTATGTTTAGAACATAGGGATTACTAATGTTTAAAGTCATGTTGATAGGACTGTTGGAATCTCATGCATGGAGCATAAGGCATATTTTTCTTGGAGTAAGAGGCATCCTATGTCTGGAACATAGAGAGTACTACATTTTATATTCATTTAGAAAGGACTGTTGACATCTCAGGCTTGGATCATAAGGCATCCCTTGTTTTGATCAAGAGGCATCATATATTGGGAATATAGAAATTACTACAGTTTAAAGCCGTGTAGATAGGACTGTTGGAATCTAATGTTTGTAGCATAAGGCTTCCCTTTTTTGGAGCAAGAGGCGTCCTATGTTTAGAACATAGGGATTCCTACAGTTAAATGTCATGTCGATAGGACTTTTTACATCTAATTCTTGGAGCATATGGCATCACTTGTTTGGAACAAGAGGCATCCTATGATTGGAACATATGGATTATTATGGTTTAAAGTTATGTATAAAGGACTGTTGGCATAAGGTCTCTAACAATGGATAGTATTGGGACCTACCCAAGGTTGGCCCTTTCTGGTATAACTTGGCATAGGAATCAAGTGATAGGGTTTGGATGAGTTGGATGAGGAATGGTTTGACTCAAGGTACTCTAGGTGATTGATGACGAGAATGTCAACTCACAACCTTGGAGACATACAAAGAGAAATATGTAGACTCAAGGTGTTTTATTGTGTGTGGAGAATTATCTTAAATCATGGTATCCCATATGAGAAAGGCGGCTGCACATAAGGGAATAATGGAAAATGCCGACGTCCCGACATGAAATGATCATGGTGCGACTCTCCATTTTTCATGGAGGTCAGTGACAGTAGTGAAGGGATCGTCCTAGAGGGTCAGTACCGCATCCTGACACTAACCCCGAGCAGGGGTATGGTGATACTGTAAAGACCCGTAAAATTCAAGGGAAATTTTTTTCTTAATTTTCTTTAGAATTTTACAAAAGCGCGGTTTCAGACGGCACCTGATTCCGAGGCCCGGAGTGCCCGGAGTTAATTTCTGAAGTTTGGCTCGGGTACGTTTAGTGAACGAACGAGCGGGAATTCTTAACTTTTGATCCGGTGCTCGGAATTGAAATCCGAGGGCACCGATGAACTCGCAGCGCCGATATTCGCTTAAAGAGACCTTTTCGGGAGTTGCGTTTGTTGCGGGTTGAATGTTAAGTTTTGGGGTTTTCAGTTGAGTTAAATAAAATTTGTGTAAGACAAATTTTATTTTTAGTTTGTTAAAAACCTACCAAAGGGGGTTGGAAGTGGGACCCACACCCACTTAACCTCCCTTGGGAGGATTAAGTGTGGTGGGGCCCACACGAACCCCTAGACTTTTCAAGTTCCCTTAACCCCCTCTTAATTGGATTAAGTTACTCTTAATTAATTTTGGGAGTTAAACCCTTTTTGAATTTCAAACTTTTGAAATTCTTATGTGTTTTGTAATAATAAAATAAGATGTTATCTTATTTTATGATGGGTTGTTTGTTTGTCTCCTTGAGAGCTTTTGGAGAGCTTCCTCTTCATCTTCAAGCTCTGACGAAGAACGAAGAACGCTCAAACTCCGACGAAGAACGACGCCTCTCTTCTTCGTCCTCGGTGTCAACAAGAGGGAACGCCGCTTCCTCCTCAGACCTTCTTCGTCGGCAAACGAAGATCCGCCAACGACGTGTCTCTTCGGGCATATCTCTTCGTCAACAGATTTGACGAACGACGACCGCGACGCCCGACCTCCGCGACGCCGTCTTCCGCGGAACGTAGACGAATCTTCGAATCTTTAACCCGAGGTAGGGGTTGTTGTTTCATTCTTTAATTATTCCATTTCTTGCTCGTGGATCGCATGTCTACGTGAGGCTTTGAAATATTTTATTTTAAGTGTTATAGTTAACGCGAGGGGGGCCGGACCGCATGAACACGGCCGAACCCCCCTCCATCATTCATGTTTATTCATGCGGGTGGAAGCAAGTGGCGTGGTGTCGTCGCACCACGCGGATGATCGTACAAATAATTTACGCGGCGCCGTCGCACTACGTCAAGGAAAAATATTCAAGAACACGACGCCGTCGCGCCGCGTTGAAAAGAATCATGGCACGGCGAAGGGGGCGCGGTGCCGTCGCACCGCGCCGGACGACGAACACCGCGGCCGGTTCCGGGCCGCGGCGGGACGAGGAGACCGCGGCCGGTTCCGGGCCGCGGCGGGACGAAAAGACCGCGGCCGGTTCCGGGCCACGGCAGAAGAGGAGACCGACGGCCGGGCCGCCGGCGTCGGAAGTCGAAGGCGGGACCGGAATTTCCGGTCCCGTTGGTAAAAACCGGCCGGCCAGCTGGCCGGCCGTATGACATAAAACCGGGGGAATAAATCCCTCGGCCGGTTCAACAAAACCCCCCTCTTAATGAGGGGGGCGGTTCTTGAGGGAAGGGGGCAGCCGGCCCCCTTGGTTCGGCGCCAGCAGGCCCCCCCACGTGGGGGGGGGGGGGGGGGGGGGGGGTTTTAAAAGAAACCGGCACGGCACAAAGGCCGTGCCGCCCCTCAAAACGCGGGGGTTTGTCACCCCGCGTGCCACCCTCGTGCGGCGCCAGCGCCAGCCGCCGCGGCCCGCCGCCGCGCCGCCGCCGCCGCGCCGCCCCGGGGGGGGGGGGGGGGGGGTCGGGCCGGGTCGGCCCGGACCCCCCCCCCCCCCCCGTTTGGAACCAGATTTGGTTTTTGGCTCATAACTTGAGCCTCGGACCTCCGATCGACGAACCGTCAGCGGCAACGCGATCCTTGGATCGAGACGGTCGTTTCAGTTTATCGCACTCAAGGTTTCGGGTTACTTTGAGTTCGGCCGGGTTGGTTCGTTCACGAAACCAACCGGGCCTTCGGAGCGGAAACGCTCATATCTCGAGCTACGGACGTCCGATTGACGTGCCGTCAGTCGCGTAGTGTTCCTCTTAGTGAGACGGATCTTTTGGCATACTCCGCCCGAGGTTTAGACGCAGGTGGAGTACGGTCGGGTTGGTTTTGCCTTAAAAACCAACCGGGCCCCGGAGACGAAAATGCCAATAACTCTCAGACCGGGCGTCCGATCGACGCGTCGTCTGTTGCGTTGAGTTCCTGTTGACGATACGGAACTTTTGGATACATCAACTCTGGTCTTTGTGACAGTTGATGTATCAGCCTCTCGGCTCGTGGAGCGGACCCTCCGTACGAGCTTGCTGTGTGCGGGAACCCTAGTGCTGGCTGCGACTGTTCTTCTGCTACGACTGCTACTGTGACTGCGACGACGACAGTACAGAGATCCTGTGTGGATTCGACGACGACAGTGCAGAGATCCTATGTGGATTCGACGACGACGACTTCAGCACTCAGTGATCCTACGTGGATCAGTGCTACAGGTCCTGTGTGGGCCCGATCCTGTGTGGGTCCTTGCGCTCAGTGGTTCTGTGTGAGCCAGCGCCTACAGGTTCTGTGTGAGCCCGATCCTGTGTGGGTCTTCTGCGGGGGTTAGTTACCTATCGATCCTTCGTGGGTCCGACGACTTAGATGGATCAGTGATCATCTTTATCGTCCTTGAAGAAGTATACCTGTGTGAGCTGAATCCTGTTGCTTTCCTGTGTGGATTGTGTTGTGCAATCCTGTGTGGATTATGTTTTGCTTTCCTATGTGGAATACGTATACTTTCCTGCGTGGACTGAGTTGTACTTGGGCTCGGAGGTTGGAGCGTATTTTTAATTGATGACTTAGGTATATGTATGGGCATATACCTAAGCAGTGTCGGTTGTTACTTCGTGATTGTACTTTTCTTCGTGGTTTATCCTTTGTGGATTTGAGAGACCTTCAGGGGTCTCGGGCTCCCTACTGAGTAGCTTATACTCACCTCTGCACGGGCTTCGCCCGCACTACGTTGTGTTGGTTGCAGACGACGGACAGCGTTGACCTTAGCTGAGGCTTGCACAGCGGGACGGTACCCGGAGGTGGACCACTGGGCGGGACGTGCTAGGAGCGGACGGCGGGACCCGTGGAGCAGAGGAGCTTTCTGTACCCACCCTTCAGGTGGGATTTCCAGTGGACAGCTCGGAGTAGCGGCTTTTACTTTTCAGTTGCTGTTTTTCCCTTTTCGAGTTGTACTTTACTTTCAGTTTGGGTTTGTATACTGGCCCATTTACTTTTCCGCACTTTCAGTTGTACTCTGCTTGCTTTGTGTTTACTTTCCGCTTGTTTACTCTGTGGTGTGTGTTTACTTTTCAAAGGCAATGCCTTCCCTTTTTCTGGGATTTACGCCTCAGTGCTAGTCGCCAGCCCCTGGCCTATGGAAGGCGGGCTTGGGGTAGTCACGGCACGGACCCCGAGGGCGGGTCGTGACAAATTGGTATCAAAGGAGTTCGGTTCTACCGCGAACTCTGATCTTTTCTATGTGAAGCAATAATGTTTAGCGTATTGGGTGTGGATATCAGTCCAGGGAGTCCAGTGTTGGTGCGGCGGCCGACGTATCCGTACACCAGGACCCTGACTTCTGATTTCCGACTTAATGCACGAAAACATTGATTGCATGTGTGTTTCAACGTTTTCTTTGTGATTACTTATATCAGCTCACCAGGTATACTATTCTGACCGTGGCGCACCTGTTTCCTTTTCAGGATGGCCCCACGACGGCAGCCAGCTAGGGTTCCGAGAGTCGAGCGAGACGACAGCCCACCGAGCGACGAGGCCTCGGTGCAGGGCCCTTTTCCAGTAGTGGCACCGGCGGTAGCTTTACCCGCCGAGCCCCCGATGCTTCCAGCAGCAGCCGCTGACGATGCACGTCGCCTTAGTGCACTGCATGAGTTTTAGCGCCAGCGACCACCCAGGTTTCGCGGGGAGACGGATCCCCAGGCAGCAGAGGACTGGCTGGAGGCAGTGGTTCGAGTGTTTAGGCTAGTGAGGACACCAGCAGACCTCATGGTGATCCTCGCTGCGAGCCTACTACACGCAGCAGCAGGACGATGGTGGAGCCTGATGCTCCAGGTGCACGATGAGGCATCTCTTCTTTGGAAGGACTTTGAGAGCCTCTTCCGCTCGGAGTTCGTCCCAGCCACCCTTCGTGCGGTGCGCATCCAGGAGCTTCTACAGCTGCGGCAGGGCAGCATGACGGTCGCTCAGTACTCGGCGAGATTTACCGATCTCTCGCGCTACTCGACCGACATGGTACGAGACCCATTCTTCCGGGCCGGACCTTCGAGCAGGGTTTGAGACACGAGATCAGGGCATCGCTGATCTCCCTCAGCATACTGACTCAGACAGGAGTACTGGAGCGGGCCCTTCTGATCGAGAGCTTCCTTGCTGAGTCTACACCAGCACAGAGACCCACCGCAGGGCGGCACGTGGCGGAGTCATCTGCAGCAGGCAGTCGACGGATGACTCAGGGGTCCAGACAGACCAGACCTTCAGGCAGACGATCTCAGTGCACTGGCTCGCGACTGCCCGACCCGTCGTGCCGAGGAGCAGCAGTCAGTTGATGGACCACCGAGGCAGAGGCAGAGGGTCGACCGTGGCGGTCCGCAGGGAGGAGGCGGACGAGGCAGAGGAGCTGGACGAGCAGCTGGTGGTGGCCGACGCTTTGAGGCTCTACCACCACCACCCCCAGGAGGTCCACCCCGACCACAGGGAGCTGGCGGGCAACGACAGGCACAGCTCCAGGCAGCAGAGGCCTACGACCACGGTGCACCTGAGATGATTCGAGGTACTATCTGTGTCTATTCCACCCTTGCTGCAGTTCTTATAGACACAGGAGCGAGTCACTCTTTCATAGCCGCTGCCCTTGTTCGGAGCTCGGAGATTCCGACAGAGCCGTTGGCTCGATCCTTACGGCTAGAGACTCCTACGGGAGCAGACTCGACGATTACGCACTGGTGCCGGCAGTGTGAGTTTACTCTAGGAGGCGAGAGCTTCGGCTGTGATCTTCTTGTAGCAGCGTCGAGGCCTTACGACGTCATCTTGGGCATGGATTGGCTGTGTACGGTCCATGCACAGATTGACTGTTTTAGGCGCAAGGTGCGATGTGTACGCACCGACGTGAGCAGGTTCACCTTCACCGGCGAGAAGGGAGCCTTAGCAGCACAGGATGGACTTCAGCGGAGGAGAGGACAGCCAATCACTCATCAGTTGGCTAGCCTTATCCTTGGAGCAGTTGACGTGCGGAGTCCTGGTTTTCCTGCAGTGGTGGATCAGTTTGCGGACGTTTTTCCCGACGACGTACCAGGGCTACCTCCTCGCAGAGAGGTAGACTTTTATATTGACTTGTACCCCGGGACAGCCCCGATATCCACTCCAGCATATCGGATGGCCCCCGCCGAGCTTCGAGAGCTACGGGTACAGTTGGAGGACTTGCAGGGCAAGGGGTTCATCCGACCCAGTGTTTCACCCTGGGCTTCCCCGATATTGTTCGCCAAAAAAGAGGACAGGAGCTTGCGACTTTGTGTTGACTATCGTCGCCTGAACCAGGTGACAGTGAGGAACAAGTATCCGCTACCGAGGATTGATGACCTCTTTGATCAGCTCAAGGGAGCACGGTGGTTCTCGAAGATAGACCTCAGGTCAGGCTATCATCAGCTCAGAGTCAGAGACGAGGATGTGCAGAAGACGGCCTTCAGATGTCGGTATGGCCACTATGAGTTCTTGGTTATGCCTTTCGGTGTAACCAATGCTCCAGCAGTGTTCATGGCTCTCATGAACAGGATCTTTCAGCCATACCTCGATCAGTTTGTCGTGGTCTTCATCGACGACATTCTGATTTACTCTACGACAGAGGAGGAGCACGCCTATCACTTGCGAGTTGTCCTTGACACACTCCGAGAGCACCAGCTTTATGGTAAGCTCTCGAAGTTCCAGTTCTGGATACGTGAGGTCCACTTTTTGGGACACGTTATCTCTGAGGCGGGAGTTGCAGTGGATCCCGCGAAGATTGAGGCTGTGTTAGTATGGGAGCCACCCAGGAGTGTGACTGAGGTTCGGAGTTTCTTGGGACTAGCTGGATACTATCGGAGATTTGTGCCGAACTTCTCCAGAGTTGCGGCATCACTCACAGCTTTGACGAAGAAGGGGAAACCCTTCGTGTGGTCAGACAGTTGTCAGCAGAGCTTCCAAGAGCTGAGACAGAGATTGACTAGCGCACCTATCTTGAGGTTGCCTGAGGAGGGAGTAGGGTACGTAGTCTACTGCGATGCATCAGGGACCGGACTCGGATGTGTTCTGATGCAGGAGCGGGCAGTGATCGCCTATGGATCACGATAGTTGAGGCCGCATGAGCAGAACTACGCTACCCATGACCTGGAGTTAGCAGCAGTGGTCTTCACTCTGAAGACATGGCGACACTATCTGATGGGTGAGCGCTTTACAGTCTTTTCCGATCATCAGAGTCTCAGGTATATCTTCTCGCAGAAGGACCTGAACCTGAGACAGCGACGATGGCTCGAGTTCCTCCAGGACTATGACTTTGAGATAGTCTATACCCCTGGGAAGGGGAACGTAGTAGCCGATTCCCTCAGCAGGAGGACGGGCATTCAGCTACTCGAGGTGGCGACGGAGCAGCTAGCCTCTTTGCAGATATCCTTCGTGGATAGAGATGGAGCAGCCTTTCTTCAGTCTCTCACAGTCACTCCTCTACTACTGCAGCGAGTCAGGGAGGCACAGCACAGGGACGCTGACTGTGAGACACGGCGTGCACAGATATCCTCGGGACAGGAACCTGATGGTTTCTCCCTTGGAGCAGAGCACGACATCCTTTTCAGAGGATGTACCATGGTACCAGTCGCTTTGCGAGAGGAAGTGCTGAGGGAGTTTCACACTTCTCCTTTGGCGGTACATCCTGGAGTGGCGAAGATGTACCAGGATCTCAGACGACAGCACTGGTGGCCGGGCATGAAGAAAGCTGTAGCAGAGTTCGTTTCTCGATGCCTCACCTGTCAGCAGGTGAAGGCAGAGCATCAGGTACCAGCAGGCTTGGTACAACCCTTGGAGGTTCCGGAGTGGAAGTGGGACAGCATATCTATGGACTTCGTGACTGGACTTCCACGCACTTCCAGAGGTCACGACTCCATCTGGGTGATTGTTGACCGACTCACCAAGTCGGCACACTTCTTACCCATCAGAGAGCAGGGCTCAGTGGAGAGCTTGGGACGTCTCTACGTTCAGGAGATTGTGCGGCTCCACGGCGTGCCATCATCTATCGTTTCCGATCGAGATGCCCGCTTTACTTCCCGGCTTTGGAAGGGGTTACAGGAGGCGTTCGGTACGCAGCTACGTCTTAGCACAGCTTTTCACCCTCAGACAGATGGTCAGACGGAGAGGACCATTCAGACTCTCGAGGACATGCTCCGCGCATGTGTCCTTGACTTTGGTCGTAGCTGGGAGGACCACCTACCTTTGGTGGAGTTCACGTACAACAACAGCTACCACTCCACCATCGGGATGGCACCGTACGAGGCGTTGTACGTCCGACCATGTAGATCTCCTTTGTGCTGGACAGACCCTGGGGAGTCAGCACTGGTGGGACCGGAGATGGTCCAGGCCACGACAGAGAAGGTCCAGGTCATCCAGGAGTGGATGAGGACAGCTCAGAGCCGGCAGAAGTCATACGCTGACAGGAGGCGGAGGCCACTGGAGTTCGAGGATGGCGACCACGTCTTCTTGCGGGTCTCACCTCGACGTGGTATTTGGAGATTTGGCCGAGGCGGCAAGTTATCTCCGCGCTTCATCGGACCCTTCCAGATTCTCAGCAGGATTGGCGAGGTGGCTTATCGCCTGGCTCTACCACCTCAGTTGCACCGGGTGCACGACGTCTTCCACGTATCCCAGCTGAGGAGATACGTGCACGACCCGACGCACATCATTGACCATGGGGAGCTTGACGTTGACGATGGGGAGACTTTTACGGAGGTCCCGGTGGAGATAGAGGATCGACAGGAGCGGGTCCTGCGTGGGCGATCGATTCCTCTTGTGCGCATCAGATGGCAGCACGGGAATCTCCAGGAGAGCACATGGGAGCGGGAGGCTCAGATGCGTGCTCAGTACCCTCATTTGTTTCCCTAGTTTTTGTTGTATCTTTACAGGGACGTAAAGCCCTGAGGTGGGAGTATTGTAAAGACCCGTAAAATTCAAGGAAAATTTTTTTCTTAATTTTCTTTAGAATTTTACAAAAGCGCGGTTTCAGACGGCACCTGATTCCGAGGCCCGGAGTGCCCGGAGTTAATTTCCGAAGTTTGGCTCGGGTACGTTCAGTGAACGAACGAGCGGGAATTCTTAACTTTTGATCCGGTGCTCGGAATTGAAATCCGAGGGCACCGATGAACTCGCAGCGCCGATATTCGCTTAAAGAGACCTTTTCGGGAGTTGCGTTTGTTGCGGGTTGAAAGTTAAGTTTTGGGGTTTTCAGTTGAGTTAAATAAAATTTGTGTAAGACAAATTTTATTTTTAGTTTGTTAAAAACCTACCAAAGGGGGTTGGAAGTGGGACCCACACCCACTTAACCTCCCTTGGGAGGATTAAGTGTGGTGGGTCCCACACGAACCCCTAGACTTTTCAAGTTCCCTTAACCCCCTCTTAATTGGCTTAAGTTACTCTTAATTAATTTTGGGAGTTAAACCCTTTTTGAATTTCAAACTTTTGAAATTCTTATGTGTTTTGTAATAATAAAATAAGATGTTATCTTATTTTATGATGGGTTGTTTGTTTGTCTCCTTGAGAGCTTTTGGAGAGCTTCCTCTTCATCTTCAAGCTCTGACGAAGAATGAAGAACGCTCAAACTCCGACGAAGAACGACGCCTCTCTTCTTCGTCCTCGGTGTCAACAAGAGGGAACGCCGCTTCCTCCTCGGACCTTCTTCGTCGGCAAACGAAGATCCGCCAACGACGTGTCTCTTCGGGCATATCTCTTCGTCAACGGATTTGACGAACGACGACCGCGACGCCCGACCTCCGCGACGCCGTCTTCCGCGGAACGTAGACGAATCTTCGAATCTTTAACCCGAGGTAGGGGTTGTTGTTTCATTCTTTAATTATTCCATTTCTTTCTCGTGGATCACATGTCTACGTGAGGCTTTGAAATATTTTATTTAAGTGTTATAGTTAACGCGAGGGGGGCCGGACCGCATGAACACGGCCGAACCCCCCTCCATCATTCATGTTTATTCATGCGGGTAGAAGCAAGTGGCGTGGTGCCGTCGCACCATGCGGATGATCGTACAAATAATTTACGCGGCGCCGTCGCACTACGTCAAGGAAAAATCTTCAAGAACACGACGACGTCGCGCCGCGTTGAAAAGAATCATGGCACGGAGAAGGGGGCGCGGTGCCGTCGCACCGCGCCGGACGACGAACACCGCGGCCGGTTCCGGGCCGCGGCGGGACGAGGAGACCGCGGCCGGTTCCGGGCCGCGGCGGGACGAAAAGACCGCGGCCGGTTCCGGCCGCGGCGGGAGAGGAGACCGGCGGCCGGGCCGCCGGCGTCGGAAGTCGAAGGCGGGACCGGAAAAAAACCGGCCGGCCAGCTGGCCGGCCGGATGACATAAAACTGGGGGAATAAATCCCCCGGCCGGTTCAACAAAACCCCCCTCTTAATGAGGGGGGCGGTTCTTGAGGGAAGGGGGCAGCCGGCCCCCTTGGTTCGGCGCCAGCAGGCCCCCCCACGTGGGGGGGGGGGGTTTAAAAGAAACCGGCGCGGCACAAAGGCCGCGCCGCCCCTTAAAACGCGGGGGTTTGTCACCCCGCGTGCCACCCTCGTGCGGCGCCAGCGCCAGCCGTCGCGGCTCGCCGCCGCGCCGCCCCGGGGGGGGGGGGGGGGGGGGGGGTCGGGCCGGGTCGGCCCGGACCCGGACCCCCCCCCGTTTCGAACCAGATTTGGTTTTTGGCTCATAACTTGAGCCTCGGACCTCCGATCGACGAACCGTCCGCGGCAACGTGATCCTTGGATCGAGACGGTCGTTTCGGTTTATCGCACTCAAGGTTTCGGGTTACTTTGAGTTCGGCCGGGTTGGTTCGTTCACGAAACCAACCGGGCCTTCGGAGCGGAAACGCTCATATCTCGAGCTACGGACGTCCGATTGACGTGCCGTCAGTCGCGTAGTGTTCCTCTTAGTGAGACAGATCTTTTGGCATACTCCGCCCGAGGTTTAGATGCAGGTGGAGTACGGTCGGGTTGGTTTTGACTTAAAAACCAACCGGGCCCCGGAGACGAAAATGCCAATAACTCTCAGACCGGGCGTCCGATCGACGCGCCGTCTGTTGCGTTGAGTTCCTGTTGACGATACGAAACTTCTGGATACATCAACTCTGGTCTTTGTGACAGTTGATGTATCAGCCTCTCGGCTCGTGGAGCGGACCCTCCGTACGAGCTTGCTGTGTGCGGGAACCCTAGTGCTGGCTGCGACTGTTCTTCTGCTACGACTGCTACTGTGACTGCGACGACGACAGTACAGAGATCCTGTGTGGATTCGACGACGACAGTACAGAGATCCTCTGTGGATTCGACGACGACGACTTCAGAACTCAGCGATCCTACGTGGATCAGTGCTACAGGTCCTGTGTGGGCCCGATCCTGTGTGGGTCCTTGCGCTCAGTGGTTCTGTGTGAGCCCGATCCTGTGTGGGTCTTCTACGGGGGTTAGTTACCTATCGATCCTTCGTGGGTCCGACGACTTAGATGGATCAGTGATCATCTTTATCGTCCTTGAAGAAGTATACCTGTGTGAGCTGAATCCTGTTGCTTTCCTGTGTGGATTGTGTTGTGCAATCCTGTGTGGATTATGTTTTGCTTTCCTATGTGGAATACGTATACTTTCCTGCGTGGACTGAGTTGTACTTGGGCTCGGAGGTTGGAGCGTATTTTTAATTGATGACTTAGGTATATGTATGGGCATATACCTAAGCAGTGTCGGTTGTTACTTCGTGATTGTACTTTTCTTCGTGGTTTATCCTTTGTGGATTTGAGAGACCTTCAGGGGTCTCGGGCTCCCTACTGAGTAGCTTATACTCACCCCTGCACAGGCTTCGCCCGCACTACGTTGTGTTGGTTGCAGACGACGGACAGCGTTGACCTTAGCTGAGGCTTGCACAGCGGGACGGTACCCGGAGGTGGACCACTGGGCGGGACGTGCTCGGAGCGGACGGCGGGACCCGTGGAGCAGAGGAGCTTTCTGTACCCACCCTTCAGGTGGGATTTCCAGTGGACAGCTCGGAGTAGCGGCTTTTACTTTTCAGTTGCTGTTTTTCCCTTTTCGAGTTGTACTTTACTTTCAGTTTGGGTTTGTATACTGGCCCATTTACTTTTCCGCACTTTCAGTTGTACTCTGCTTGCTTAGTGTTTACTTTCCGCTTGTTTACTCTGTGGTGTGTGTTTACTTTTCAAAGGCAATGCCTTCCCTTTTTCTGGGATTTACGCCTCGGTGCTAGTCGCCAGCCCCTGGCCTATGGAAGGCGGGCTTGGGGTAGTCACGGCACGGACCCCGAGGGCGGGTCGTGACAAATTGGTATCAAAGGAGTTCGGTTCTACCGCGAACTCTGATCTTTTCTATGTGAAGCAATAATGTTTAGCGTATTGAGTGTGGATATCAGTCCAGGGAGTCCAGTGTTGGTGCGGCGGCCGACGTATCCGTACACCAGGACCCTGACTTCTGATTTCCGACTTAATGCACGAAAACATTGATTGCGTGTGTGTTTCAAAGTTTTCTTTGTGATTACTTATATCAGCTCACCAGGTATACTGTTCTGACCGTGGCGCACCTGTTTCGTTTTCAGGATGGCCCCACGACGGCAGCCAGCTAGGGTTCCGAGAGTCGAGCGAGACGATAGCCCACCGAGCGACGAGGCCTCGGTGCAGGGCCCTTTTCCAGTAGTGGCACCGGCGGTAGCTTTACCCGCCGAGCCCCCGATGCTTCCAGCAGCAGCCGCTGACGATGCACGTCGCCTCAGTGCACTGCATGAGTTTCAGCGCCAGCGACCACCCAGGTTTCGCGGGGAGACGGATCCCCAGGCAGCAGAGGACTGGCTGGAGGCAGTGGTTCGAGTGTTTAGGCTAGTGAGGACACCAGCAGACCTCATGGTGATCCTCGTTGCGAGCCTACTACACGCAGCAGCAGGACGATGGTGGAGCCTGATGCTCCAGGTGCACGATGAGGCATCTCTTCTTTGGACGGACTTTGAGAGCCTCTTCCGCTCGGAGTTCGTCCCAGCCACCCTTCGTGCGGTGCGCATCCAGGAGCTTCTACAGCTGCGGCAGGGCAGCATGACGGTCGCTCAGTACTCGGCGAGATTTACCGATCTCTCGCGCTACTCGACCGACATGGTACGAGACCCATTCTTCCGGGCCCGGACCTTCGAGCAGGGTTTGAGACACGAGATCAGGGCATCGCTGATCTCCCTCAGCATACCGACTCAGACAGGAGTACTGGAGCGGGCCCTTCTGATCGAGAGCTTCCTTGCTGAGTCTACACCAGCACAGAGACCCACCGCAGGGCGGCACGTGGCGGAGTCATCTGCAGCAGGCAGTCGACGGATGACTCAGGGGTCCAGACAGACCAGACCTTCAGGCAGACGATCTCAGGGCACTGGCTCGCGACTGCCCGACCCGTCGTGCCGAGGAGCAGCAGTCAGTTGATGGACCACCGAGGCAGAGGCAGAGGGTCGACCGTGGCGGTCCGCAGGGAGGAGGCGGACGAGGCAGAGGAGCTGGACGAGCAGCTGGTGGTGGCCGACGCTTTGAGGCTCTACCACCACCACCACCAGGAGGTCCACCCCGACCACAGGGAGCTGGCGGGCAGCGACAGGCACAGCTCCAGGCAGTAGAGGCCTACGACCACGGCACACCTGAGATGATTCGAGGTACTATCTGTGTCTATTCCACCCTTGCTGCAGTTCTTATAGACACAGGAGCGAGTCACTCTTTCATAGCCGCTGCCCTTGTTCGGAGCTCGGAGATTCCGACAGAGCCGTTGGCTCGATCCTTACGGCTAGAGACTCCTACGGGAGCAGACTCGACGATTACGCACTGGTGCCGACAGTGTGAGCTTACTCTAGGAGGCGAGAGCTTCGGCTGGGATCTTCTTGTAGCAGCGTCGAGGCCTTACGACGTCATCTTGGGCATGGATTGGCTGTCTACGGTCCATGCACAGATTGACTGTTTTAGGCGCAAGATGCGATGTGTACGCGCCGACGGGAGCAGGTTCACCTTCACCGGCGAGAAGGGAGCCTTAGCAGCACAGGATGGACTTCAGCGGAGGAGAGGGCAGCCCATCACTCATCAGTTGGCTAGCCTTATCCTTGGAGCAGTTGACGTGCGGAGTCCTGGTTTTCCTGCAGTGGTGGATCAGTTTGCGGACGTTTTTCCCGACGACGTACCAGGGCTACCTCCTCGCAGAGAGGTAGACTTTTATATTGACTTGTACCCCGGGACAGCCCCGATATCCACTCCAGCATATCGGATGGCCCCCGCCGAGCTTCGAGAGCTACGGGTACAGTTGGAGGACTTGCAGGGCAAGGGGTTCATCCGACCCAGTGTTTCACCCTGGGCTTCCCCGATATTGTTCGCCAAAAAGGCGGACGGGAGCTTGCGACTTTGTGTTGACTATCGTCGCCTGAACCAGGTGACAGTGAGGAACAAGTATCCGCTACCGAGGATTGATGACCTCTTTGATCATCTCAAGGGAGCACGGTGGTTCTCGAAGATAGACCTCAGGTCAGGCTATCATCAGCTCAGAGTCAGAGACGAGGATGTGCAGAAGACGGCCATCAGATGTCGGTATGGCCACTATGAGTTCTTGGTTATGCCTTTCGGTGTAACCAATGCTCCAGCAGTGTTCATGGCTCTCATGAACAGGATCTTTCAGCCATACCTCGATCGGTTTGTCGTGGTCTTCATCGACGACATTCTGATTTACTCTACGACAGAGGAGGAGCACGCCTATCACTTGCGAGTTGTCCTTGACACACTCCGAGAGCACCAGCTTTATGGTAAGCTCTCGAAGTGCCAGTTCTGGATACATGAGGTCCACTTTTTGGGACACGTTATCTCTGAGGCGGGAGTTGCAGTGGATCCCGCGAAGATTGAGGCTGTGTTAGTATGGGAGCCACCCAGGAGCGTGACTGAGGTTCGGAGTTTCTTGGGACTAGCTGGATACTATCGGAGATTTGTGCCGAACTTCTCCAGAGTTGCGGCATCACTCACAGCTTTGACGAAGAAGGGGAAACCCTTCGTGTGGTCAGACAGTTGTCAGCAGAGCTTCCAAGAGCTGAGACAGAGATTGACTAGCGCACCTATCTTGAGGTTGTCTGAGGAGGGAGTTGGGTACGTAGTCTACTGCGATGCATCAGGGACCGGACTCGGATGTGTTCTGATGCAGGAGCGGGCAGTGATCGCCTATGGATCACGACAGTTGAGGCCGCATGAGCATAACTACGCTACCCATGACCTGGAGTTAGCAGCAGTGGTCTTCGCTCTGAAGACATGGCGACACTATCTGATGGGCGAGCGCTTTACAGTCTTTTCCGATCATCAGAGTCTCAGGTATATCTTCTCGCAGAAGGACCTGAACCTGAGACAGCGACGATGGCTCGAGTTCCTCCAGGACTATGACTTTGAGATAGTCTATACCCCTGGGAAGGGGAACGTAGTAGCCGATGCCCTCAGCAGGAGGACGGGCATTCAGCTACTCGAGGAGGCGACGGAGCAGCTAGCCTCTTTGCAGATATCCTTCGTGGATAGAGATGGAGCAGCCTTTCTTCAGTCTCTCACAGTCACTCCTCTACTACTGCAGCGAGTCAGGGAGGCACAGCACAGGGACGCTGACTGTGAGACACGGCGTGCACAGATATCCTCGGGACAGGCACCTGATGGTTTCTCCCTTGGAGCAGAGCAAGACATCCTTTTCAGAGGACGTACCATGGTACCAGTCGCTTTGCGAGAGGAAGTGCTGAGGGAGTTTCACACTTCTCCTTTGGCGGTACATCCTGGAGTGGCGAAGATGTACCAGGATCTCAGACGACAGCACTGGTGGCCGGGCATGAAGAAAGCTGTAGCAGAGTTCGTTTCTCGATGCCTCACCTGTCAGCAGGTGAAGGTAGAGCATCAGGTACCAGCAGGCTTGGTACAACCCTTGGAGGTTCCGGAGTGGAAGTGGGACGGCATATCTATGGACTTCGTGACTGGACTTCCACGCACTTCCAGAGGTCACGACTTCATCTGGGTGATTGTTGACCGACTCACCAAGTCGGCACACTTCTTACCCATCATAGAGCAGGGCTCAGTGGAGAGCATGGGACGTCTCTACGTTCAGGAGATTGTGCGGCTCCACGGCGTGCCATCATCTATCGTTTCCGATCGAGATGCCCGCTTTACTTCCCGGCTTTGGAAGGGGTTACAGGAGGCGTTCGGTACGCAGCTACGTCTTAGCACAGCTTTTCACCCTCAGACAGATGGTCAGACGGAGAGGACCAGTCAGACTCTCGAGGACATGCTCCGCGCATGTGTCCTTGACTTTGGTCGTAGCTGGGAGGACCACCTACCTTTGGTGGAGTTCGCGTACAACAACAGCTACCACTCCACCATCGGGATGGCACCGTACGAGGCGTTGTACGGCCGACCATGTAGATCTCCTTTGTGCTGGACAGTCCCTGGGGAGTCAGCACTGGTGGGACCGGAGATGGTCCAGGCCACGATAGAGAAGGTCCAGGTCATCCAGGAGCGGATGGGGACAGCTCAGAGCCGGCAGAAGTCATACGCTGACAGGAGGCGGAGGCCACTGGAGTTCGAGGATGGCGACCACGTCTTCTTGCGGGTCTCACCTCGACGTGGTATTCGGAGATTTGGCCGAGGCGGCAAGTTATCTCCGCGCTTCTTCGGACCCTTCCAGATTCTCAGCAGGATTGGCGAGGTGGCTTATCGCCTGGCTCTACCACCTCAGTTGCACCAGGTGCACGACGTCTTCCACGTATCCCAGCTGAGGAGATACGTGCACGACCCAACGCACATCATTGACCATGGGGAGCTTGACGTTGACGATGGGGCGACTTTTATGGAGGTCCCGGTGGAGATAGAGGATCGACAGGAGCGGGTCCTGTGTGGGCGATCGATTCCTCTTGTGCGCATCAGATGGCAGCACGGGAATCTCCAGGAGAGCACAAGGGAGCGGGAGGCTCAGATGCGTGCTCAGTACCCTCATTTGTTTCCCTAGTTTTTGTTGTATCTTTACGGGGACGTAAAGCCCTGAGGTGGGAGTATTGTAAAGACCCGTAAAATTCAAGGGGAATTTTTTTCTTAATTTTCTTTAGAATTTTACAAAAGCGCAGTTTCAGACGGCACCTGATTCCGAGGCCCGGAGTGCCCGGAGTTAATTTCCGAAGTTTGGCTCGGGTACGTTCAGTGAACGAACGAGCCGGAATTCTTAACTTTTGATCCGGTGCTCGGAATTGAAATCCGAGGGCACCGATGAACTCGCAGCGCCGATATTCGCTTAAAGAGACCTTTTCGGGAGTTGCGTTTGTTGCGGGTTGAAAGTTAAGTTTTGGGGTTTTCAGTTGAGTTAAATAAAATTTGTGTAAGACAAATTTTATTTTTAGTTTGTTAAAAACCTACCAAAGGGGGTTGGAAGTGGGACCCACACCCACTTAACCTCCCTTGGGAGGATTAAGTGTGGTGGGGCCCACACGAACCCCTAGACTTTTCAAGTTCCCTTAACCCCCTCTTAATTTGCTTAAGTTACTCTTAATTAATTTTGGGAGTTAAACCCTTTTTGAATTTCAAACTTTTGAAATTCTTATGTGTTTTGTAATAATAAAATAAGATGTTATCTTATTTTATGATGGGTTGTTTGTTTGTCTCCTTGAGAGCTTTTGGAGAGCTTCCTCTTCATCTTCAAGCTCTGACGAAGAACGAAGAACGCTCAAACTCCGATGAAGAACGGCGCCTCTCTTCTTCGTCCTCGGTGTCAACAAGAGGGAACGCCGCTTCCTCCTCGGACCTTCTTCGTCGGCAAACGAAGATCCGCCAACGACGTGTCTCTTCAGGCATATCTCTTCGTCAACGGATTTGACGAACGACGACCGCGACGCCCGACCTCCGCGACACCGTCTTCCGCGGAACGTAGATGAATCTTCGAATCTTTAACCCGATGTAGGGGTTGTTGTTTCATTATTTAATTATTCCATTTCTTGCTCGTGGATCGCATGTCTACGTGAGGCTTTGAAATATTTTATTTAAGTGTTATAGTTAACGCGAGGGGGGCCGGACCGCATGAACACGGCCGAACCCCCCTCCATCATTCATGTTTATTCATGCGGGTGGAAGCAAGTGGCGTGGTGCCGTCGCACCACGCGGATGATCGTACAAATAATTTATGCGGCGTCGTCGCACTACGTCAAGGAAAAATCTTCAAGAACACGACGCCGTCGCGCCGCGTTGAAAAGAATCATGGCACGGCGAAGGGGGCGCGGTGCCGTCGCACCGCGCCGGACGACGAACACCGCGGCCGGTTCCGGGCCGCGGCGGGATGAGGAGACCGCGGCCGGTTCCGGGCCGCGGCGGGACGAACAGACCGCGGCCGGTTCCGGGCCGCGGCGGAAGAGGAGACCGGCGGCCGGGCCGCCGGCGTCGGAAGTCGAAGGCGGGACCGGAATTTCCGGTCCCGTTGGTAAAAACCGGCCGGCCAGCTGGCCGGCCGAATGACATAAAACCGGGGGAATAAATCCCCCGGCCGGGTCAACAAAACCCCCCTCTTAATGAGGGGGGCGGTTCTTGAGGGAAGGGGGCAGCCGGCCCCCTTGGTTCGGCGCCAGCAGGCCCCCCCAGGTGGGGGGGGGGGTTTAAAAGAAACCGGCGCGGCACAAAGGCCGCGCTGCCCCTCAAAACGCGGGGGTTTGTCACCCCGCGTGCCACCCTCGTGCGGCGCCAGCGCCAGCCGCCGCGGCCCGCCGCCGCGCCGCCGCGCCACCCTGGGGGGGGGGGGGGGGTCGGGCCGGGACGGCCCGGACCCGGACCCCCCCCCCCCCGTTTCGAACCAGATTTGGTTTTTGGCTCATAACTTGAGCCTCGGACCTCCGATCGACGAACCGTCAGCGGAAACGCGATCCTTGGATCGAGACGGTCGTTTCGGTGTATCGCACTCAAGGTTTCGGGTTACTTTGAGTTCGGCCGGGTTGGTTCGTTCACGAAACCAACCGGGCCTTCGGAGCGGAAACGCTCATATCTCGATCTATGGACGTCCGATTGACGTGCCGTCAGTCGCGTAGTGTTCCTCTTAGTGAGACGGATCTTTTGGCATACTCCGCCCGAGGTTTAGACGTAGGTGGAGTACGGTCGGGTTGGTTTTGCCTTAAAAACCAACCGGGCCCCGGAGACGAAAATGCCAATAACACTCAGACCGGGCGTCCGATCGACGCGCCGTCTGTTGCGTTGAGTTCCTGTTGACGATACGGAACTTTTGGATACATCAACTCTGGTCTTTGTGACAGTTTATGTATCAGCCTCTCGGCTCGTGGAGCGGACCCTCCGTACGAGCTTGCTGTGTGCGGGAACCCTAGTGCTGGCTGCGACTGTTCTTCTGCTACGACTGCTACTGTGACTGCGATGACGACAGTACAGAGATCCTGTGTGGATTCGACGACGACAGTACAGAGATCCTATGTGGATTCGATGACGACGACTTCAGCACTCAGCGATCCTACGTGGATCAGTGCTACAGGTCCTGTGTGGGCCCGATCCTGTGTGGGTCCTTGCGCTCAGTGGTTCTGTGTGAGCCAGCGCCTACAGGTTCTGTGTGAGCCCGATCCTGTGTGGGTCTTCTGCGGGGGTTAGTTACCTATTGATCCTTCGTGGGTCCGACGACTTAGATGGATCAGTGATCATCTTTATCGTCCTTGAAGAAGTATACCTGTGTGAGCTGAATCCTGTTGCTTTCCTGTGTGGATTGTGTTGTGCAATCCTGTGTGGATTATGTTTTGCTTTCCTATGTGGAATACGTATACTTTCCTGCGTGGACTGAGTTGTACTTGGGCTCGGAGGTTGGAGCGTATTTTTAATTGATGACTTAGGTATATGTATGGGCATATACCTAAGCAGTGTCAGTTGTTACTTCGTGATTGTACTTTTCTTCGTGGTTTATCCTTTGTGGATTTGAGAGACCTTCAGGGGTCTCGGGGTCCCTACTGAGTAGCTTATACTCACCCCTGCACGGGCTTCGCCCGCACTACGTTGTGTTGGTTGCAGACGACGGACAGCGTTGACCTTAGCTGAGGCTTGCACAGCGGGACGGTACCCGGAGGTGGACCACTGGGCGGGACGTGCTCGGAGCGGACGGCGGGACCCGTGGAGCAGAGGAGCTTTCTGTACCCACCCTTCAGGTGGGATTTCAAGTGGACAGCTCGGAGTAGCGGCTTTTACTTTTCAGTTGCTGTTTTTCCCTTTTCGAGTTGTACTTTACTTTCAGTTTGGGTTTGTATACTGGCCCATTTACTTTTCCGCACTTTCAGTTGTACTCTTCTTGCTTAGTGTTTACTTTCCGCTTGTTTACTCTGTGGTGTGTGTTTACTTTTCAAAGGCAATGCCTTCCCTTTTTCTGGGATTTACGCCTCGGTGCTAGTCGCCAGCCCCTGGCCTATGGAAGGCGGGCTTGGGGTAGTCACGACACGGACCCCGAGGGCGGGTCGTGACAGATACAGCCCCCACGGTAGGGACTGGTGGGTGCTTTCCTTGATACTGTTGTTCTTAATAGGAGTGACACTCAGGATTGGTTGCATGCAAGGAGCAGGTGCTCGCAATTAAAAAGGCATATGCGCAATAGGACTGGCGTGCGTGCAATATGGGACACGTGCGCTCAATTGGGGAAAAGGGTGAGAAAAATGGGAGATGTGCATGTAATGGGAGGTCATGCGTGAAATAGGTTGGTCGTGAGCACAAATGCTATGAAATTACGTGCATTAGGTGAGGATTGAGTGCAATTGGATAGGGGAAACATTTGGTGCGTGTAAAAATGGGCACTGTCGAACTTTTCTGTGAAAAAATTTTGTTTTGCATGCAAAAATGGGAGGGTTTCCGCGAATTACCTGGAATGGTGATGTTTTGTGTGCAAGAGATGGTATTTTACGCGCGGGCATGGAAAATTTGGACTTACGTGAATCAGAGCGGAAACCGACCTCTGGGGTCCTCCGAGAAGAATGGGGGTGAAATTGTATTTATAATCAGAAACTAGGGAGGTGGGATGTGTAATATTCTACGTTATCAAGGCTGTGTACGTAAAATTCCATGGATGTAAGTGTTTTTCTACACAAGGCGGCACACGTAAAATTTCGAGCACACAAGGAGATGCGCATAAAATTCTGCACCCGTAAAAGGTTTTCTAGGTGAGGAGGTGTGCGTAAAATTATACACGCACCAGGTGGTGCATGTAATATTCTCTGCGCTCCAGGTGATGCGCTTAAAATTCCGCACCAGTAAGCAGATTTCTGCGGGAGGAGGTGCGTGTAAAATTCCGCTCGTGCATGGTGGGGTGCATAAAATTCGGCTCCCGCAAGCAGTTTTCCGCACGAGGAGGTGCACATAATATTTTGTGCCTGCAAGGCAGTGAGCACAATGTTTCGTGTGCGCTAATGGTTTTCCGCGCAAGATTCCCTTTTAACGCACAAATCCATTTGTTGCCCCAAAACCATCTGGGATGGCCATTTTCAACTGCCCGACATTGAACAACCATATCTTCTGATCCATAACTCTGTTTGGGAACCATGACTAGTCAAATGGAAGCTTATGGAACCAGCTACGCTCCATGATTTTTTATGGAATAATTTAAAGAAAAATTGGGATGCATTTGTCGGTATAAACAATATTGTATCTTGCTTTCATTACATTGATTCATGTTTAAGTAAGACTATATTGTCTATTATTATAGACTTTCAATTATTTCTATATTATGATGATTTTATATTTGATTTCTTTTTTTATTGTATTTATTAATAATCCATATTGTATATTCCTCGAAATGTAACATATTTATATACCCATTTCTAGTTAATTGCCTCAAGAATATGGGGATGAAAACTTGAGGCCATGTAGCCAACCATCTCAAGCCATCATTTTAGTTGCTCACCATCTAGGATATTACACATTGTAATACATTTAAAAAATCATACCCAAATAGAAAAATTCTATTTTATCTATGAAACATGATAAATGTTTCATCTATTATATTATGGTTATGAATTTTTTTACCATTAATATAGAGAATAAGGGAAAATATACAAACATGATTTCATTCCATACCATATGTGTAATTTAATCTATTTAATTGGATATGATAATTTTCCATTCCCTAATACATCATATATTCTAAATAATAATTAATCATTATAAAAAAATAGTTACTGAAGTACTAAAAATTAATATATCATAACATAAAAAATGTATGATGTGTTATTCCCCCTCTTATTATCTATTAAAAAAAACTAGAGAAAAAATGTCAGTACAATATCCAATTCGAATTAAATCTAATTTAGATATATAAAATACTAATATTCAACACTTCAACAATAAATCCTGTTGATAAAAATAAATAATTCCTCTAATAACTAAACTAAATTCTAATAAAAATATGATTGAACAAATTTGTGACCAAATGATTTGAATGATTCGATAACATATTTTTCCAAGATCAACAAAACATTTATCTCCTACCATCAGCAGTCACACATAATGAGACATAATAAAAATCTATATTCCCAGTCATATTTTCCATATATTATGTTAATAATTTCTATAAATCACCTTAATCGACATAAAGACATTATAATATTGTATTTTCTACCAAATGTAAACACAATCATCATTTAATATTATTCACTTTTACAAAAAAATCAAACAATAAAAAAAAGATTACTTTTAGTTTGATTCCAATAATGCTCCCATAAATATAATTTTTGGTTTTCAAAATAATTTTAAAAACCAAATTTCCATGTCACATTTTAATCTCAATTTATTAATTTGATAAATCCCATTTTTCTAAAAGTATAATGATCATTTATCCAAATTAACCATATTTATCTAATCCTCCATGATTATATTAAACATAATCGATATGTATACAATATATATTTCATCAACAATATAATAACACCCTTTCAAAATAACCATCATTGTAGATCAAAACATACTCATGATGTTTATATATACATCAATCATATATTATAACTGAAAAATGTCTCCTAAAATAT
Organism: Viscum album; assembly: GCA_963277665.1. Lineage (NCBI taxonomy): Eukaryota > Viridiplantae > Streptophyta > Magnoliopsida > Santalales > Viscaceae > Viscum > Viscum album. The sequence goes on from OY728128.1 coordinate 1,260,549,288, forward strand.
CATCAGTCCCCTTTAAATAAAATAAAATAAGATATGAAAATGTTATCTATACATTTAGAAATATGATAATTCATGAAGCTTATAAATACATAAATTAAAATACCACTAAATAAAAAACCTGTAAATTCTATATATAGACACTTAAATAATTCAACTTCATATAACATTAAAAGTTATTTTCCATTTTATTCTTTAACAATTCTATCCTGCAATATTAATCTTAATAACTTCCTAATATTAATAAATATAATTTTAATAATGATCAAAAAATTAAACCTATTTAATGATATTAAAAAATTAAATTCCTTTCTTGTGTAATTCGTATGTTTTTACCATCATCATAGGAAATTCCAAGTGCATTATCCATGTGATCCAGGAAATATCCATCACATGCATTCTTACTTGGGTATCAATTTTCAAAACACCAATACTATCAAAATTTAAAACATTAAATTACTACCATCGAAAGATCTTCATTACATCAATTATGTCAAATGAACTGTTCATTCTTCCACATTAGTTTATTAGAAAATTCCCTCTATTTCCACATATAAAGGATATTCCCATCCATTTTATATTTTTTAGTGAGCTCTTCTTCCAAAATTCATAAAATATCTGAACCGTACAAAATTTTCATCCAAGATAATTATCATTTTATCTTCCACGGAACTCTATTTTTCATTTTGATTTTTTGATAGATAACTAAATGAGGGTTGGGTTGTTAATTATAACATGATATAGTGGGTTGGGAATAACCATAAGTGTTTTCATTGTATATCAATTCATATTTGGTTTCTCATTCAAAATATCACTACAATTCCATCACATATATTACTAGATTAGTTTCTAGAGGTTCCATCCATTTTTGAACAACTAATGTTGATTTTTTATTGTATCAAATAAATTAATTATTAGTCATCTTATTAATATAATATAAATAAAAATTCAATAACATTTTCACATACTATTCAATTAAATTGATTTGATATTTAATACCCAAAGATATCAATAAATCTACATAACATAATAACCTTTGTGTTTATTGAAATAAATTAAATAATGATTGAATATAAACATTTTATCCTTTACATGATGAATAATTGTTTAATTTACCATCATTATATAAAATCAGAATTTTTGAAATTTATCATGAAATTTTATCAGATACAAACTGTGATTCCACGATTCACATAATCCCATACCACATTAAAAAAATATTTACATACAATTTTTTATATGAAACTATAATAACAAAAAAATTAACATTTAGTTATCAATATAATTAATTAGTAGTGTGTAAAAACACTATTATAACCCAATTAAATTTAGTTCTTTAGATAATTATAAATAAATGCTATAAAACAAAACTATCATTTTCACTATGTAAATTATTTTTCATAGGGCCTATAAATATACTCTTACACCATAAAGAGATAGAATATATGACCATCAAAATCGAACATACTATTCAATAACCCTATAAAACCAAAAATTTATACTAGATGTGAGAATAAAACTATCAGTTATGGATTTTAAAATAATTATCACGTGTTTATCCTTTGAATATTTAGAGAATAACCTTTGAATAAAGATTATTTTTTATAAAAATAAATTTATAATTAATAAAAAATTTCCTAATATATGAAATCCCTTTTTCATCTAATAATGGTTTCATTACAAAATTTATAAACCTAAATAATGGAATAATTTTAGATTAGAAACATTCATAGAGAATACATGGTAATCATAATTTATACCATTAAATTATTTAATACAAAACCATTTCTTCATGTATTCGTCATAAAGAACATAGCCTTTATTTAATAAGGGATCAAATTTTCCCTTTTTCAGAACCATGTATTTTATAAATTCTCAATATTTTAAATATTATTTGTTGGAATAATAGAAATATCATAAAAATTAGTTATCAAATATATAAAAATTCTTAATCGATTCACCATACTGGATAATTCAAAAATTGACTAAGGATTTGACTAAGTCATTTTAACCTGTGGCATTATAATAGTGATTAAATTCATCACTTCATAGAATTCGAAAAAAACATCATATGGGTAGTTAAATACATCTATATTACCCAACACATTGGATGGTTTTATGTACCAAAAAAATATAATTTAAATAGTCACATAAGGGATTCAGTTCACTCTCCATTCCAAAATTCATTCAATAAATCCAATGAATCATGTGTTATATTCAAAAAAAGTTTATTATCTATCATTTTTCATAATATCTTGAAACACAAACATTTTTTAATATTCACATTCCAACATAAATAGATTAAAATCACACATAATCATTAATATTTTAAAATTTATACAGAAATGGATATTATATCAATAAAAGAATATAACATTAAGGGATTTTCATTTAATTTAATTTTTTTTAAAAATCCATTAACCAAATAATTTAAATTCTTTCTACAAGAGAAGAATATTTTTAATATCAATATAGATACTTGAAAAAACATAATGAATATTTTCAGGAAAAAAGTCCTTTTAAAATAAAATAATGACTTCAAAAATAATCCACCATTGATTGAATTCATACATCATTCAAAATAATATTATAAATGTAACTCAAACGGAGCGTTATATAAACTTAAATACTCTCATCTGAAAATAACTCTTGAGAATGATAATACATGTACAAAATTTTAATTTTGGAAATTTATATTATCCATTTACAATGGAAAATTTGTTGTCAAAATATATAAACACTAAAATAATTTTTATAAGGGGTAGTTACGAATCTAAAATTTTGTGGACCGAAAAACTATTTTATTCGTGAAAAAAAAATTTATATAAATAAGGAAATTAATGATACCATAAAAATAGAAACATTAAAATATATATTTTAGAAATCAAGCCCTTAGTATAACTAAAAAAATGCTTCTATGATTTTCTCTTCTTAAAAAATAAATTATCAATGATGAATCTCTCTGACTCCTTTACTATATACTATAGCTAAAAAATTATATCTCTAAGGACCTGAGGAACACTCATAAAATTATAATCACAAAAGGGAAATATCAATTTTAATAGTCGATCACAAACTATGAATTTTTACTAAAATATTACTAAATAATTAATGTGTAATTTAATGATCATTATGTTATTGGAAAAAATTAAATTCCCAAATAGATTATGTTAGATGATATGATAAGGTCTTTTTTAAATTTATGTTTTCATTCGTTTTATTAGATATTTTATATAATATTTGGCATACTATTTCACATATCTCAATATTTATTATTTTCAAGCAATAAGGTTTTTAAAAATATATTTCATAACATGGTTTGGAGATGTGGCTATTTTAAAAATATGTATACTATTTAATAAATTAATTTAACATTTATATATTATTATTCTTTTTGTCTTACAGAGATTAAATAGATACTTGTATATTGGAATTCTAAATACACATATGACATTTTGTATGATTCTTAAATTAATATTAAACCATATGAACGTTCACACTAAATATCACAAATAGATTTTACCCATCCAGATAAAATAGTTTCCTTATAAAATATTAATTAAAAAATTAACACATAATATTCATTGTGGAAAAAAAATTTAATTCATCAAAATGAAATATGTAAACTATTCCAATGCATATCAACTGACAAAACATTTTTCATAAATACTAATTTCACTACTCAGGTTCTGTTATACCATTCTGATTTTTTTCTGAATAAAATATTCATATTCATCAATTTTGATTGAATTTACCAGATTTTAGGTATATAATATATATACTATGAATTTCATGTTCAAGGAAAGGGGATTATGAATTATAATGATGTTTAGAAGATCATTGTTCACTTCATACTTTACTAATATATAGAATACCTTTACACCACCTCAAAAAACCCTTAAAAATCCAAAAACCATCATGTTATTGTTATATGGGTACACTCTATGTTTACATGATTCTTATATCATATTTAAATCAATCAGAGGCTGAGTATCCACCCTTATTTTCATTGGATAACAATACTAACATGAATAAAGAGATGGAAATTTTTCCTTGGGAAATTTCATTTCTATCCTTATGGAGTCCTACCTGTAATATTAATACCAATAAAAAACATAGTTTTTCAGAATTATATACATTTACTTCTACACAAAATTAAAATTTTATTGTTAAGTATTATTAATTAATCTGGTATTATAAGTATATTTTAATTAAAAAAAATATTATAACTCTTATATTCCGTGAATTTATATTTTTTACTTTATTATCTATATCTATTATAATTAACTAATCTCTAATAAATAATAAATTATTTAATTTAAAATTATTATTGTCTTATAATTATCAATTTATTATATATATTCAATTAATTTTATTATTATATATAGCATAATATTTATATTTATCCCAAAATTTTATATTATTATGCATTTAAATAAAACAATTTGATTATCATATCTAATAAAAATTTTAATAAAAAAAAATTCACTTTAGTAACCTAAAACTCATTAGTAAATAAGTTATACAAAAGATATTTTTTAAAATTAAGTATAAATTTATGTATTATAAATGAAATCATTTTTTTAGACACTCATTAATACAAATATAGTTAATGTAATAGTTTTCTCACATAATCATTTTAAATCAAAAATTAATTTTTTGAATAGTAATATAATTTAATTAAAAAACCGTATACTAAAATTTGATAATTAAAAATAAATAAATATTAATATTAAGAGTTTATAAATTTTACCAATTTATTATATTTCAATTAAATTAACCCCGAACATAAAAAATAACTTAATGATAGTTATTTATTTATTTTTTAAATATCAATATAAGATTAACATAAATGGTGAAAAATATTTATATACTTATTTAAATGTAAAAAAAGTATATAATCATAAAATTAAATTTTATTTAATTAAAGTTAAATATTTATTTTAATTTTCTTGAATATGTGTTACATTTTATACACGTAATGAATTAATGTGACCCTTGCATTATAATATTTTATATCACAGTTCATATTATTTTCGTATTATAAATATCATAATATAACGAATTTGGTTTTAGTTAATGTCATTTTTAAAAAATATTATAGAATTTCATTATCCATTTATAATAAAACATTTTTCTCTCAATTTTATTTTATTTTATCAAAATGATTTTATAACGAAATTATAATATAATTTGGTTTTTATTTTTTTCACTAATTAACTTCTAATACATTACTATAAATTTAGTAATTTTTAACAAAAAAACACTAATATCATTTAAGAATCATTATAAAAATAATAATTTTGAATGTGTCTCAATAATCATACGTAGGTTTATAAGTGATATATTCCATATAAAATTTGATATTATTATCATTAACATTCATATTGTTACTTAATTTGGCTACCCGTGATAGATAAGATAAGAGAAGATATAGTTTATTGATTTATTTCAACAACTTATTTGTAATTTAGTTCATTAGTTTCTTTATAATTTCCTGATCCTTATAACGTCTCAAATTCTCGATGATAATTATCCATCAAAAATATACCATGCTTGAACATAATATCAAAAAACTGATGATATGTCATTTAAAATATTTTTATCTATTGAAAAAATCAAAATGGTTAACTCATTTAAAGGTTATATCTAATAATAATAAACCATAATAAGGAGATATTATAAATAAATCCTAAAAACCTCAAAAATAACTCCCAGTATCCGAAAAAAATCATTCAATAAATTAAAATACTTAAAATATATTAAAATATATGAGACCTATTTTGAAACCCAATTATTAGAATTACATGACAAAATATTCTTTAATGATCAACGTAATAATTACCTCCTAACAACATCAATCACTCCAAAAGTGACACAAAAAAAATGTATATTCCCAATTGTGATATTCTCAAAATTATACTATTGATTTTGATAAAAAAATGAATCGCTATAAATCCAAAATAAAATCACATATGACTCCAAATTTAACAAAAATATTTATTCAGTGACTAATATTGACTAATTTGACAAAAAATCCCATACTATCAAAAATTAGAATAATTACTAGGATTCTTACAATGTTGACCAATATATAATGGACTTCCTTAAAAATATATTTAACCACCTAATATGAAAATTACATATTTAATCTCATGGTTGTCTATATGATAAAATATATTTTTGCAAAAACGTAACAACCCTTTATCAAAGATAACTACACATACCTGCTCATCAAAGATCATATAAAACATAAAATATACCATTTCCTAAAAAAATTAATCTCTAATATAATATAAATATTCCAAAATAACCAATACAGTAAATTACATGAAATTAAAAAGAGTTAAATATACCACAATCACATATTAAAACCAAATAATATTCACTAAAATATCATTAGTCACATTTTAAAATAATTTAAGAATAAAAGAAAAGAAAATAAATTAATTTAATCCAATGATCATTCATAAATATTATGAATACACACATAAGATTACAACCACATCACTAATCTCAAAACCATATATATTGTTGTTTTACTAATTAAACACCCCTTATAAACATATAACCATACATCTCTATCTTCAACTCAAATACATAAATCCTATAATGAAAATTATAAATCATGTCATATGGTTCATCTGTCTCAATCTTATCATGTTTCCAATATTATACATAAGAATATTTGTTAAAATAATACATACCACTTATATGTTATTTTAATTTTCCTTATCTCCAATATATAACATCTTCATACCAATATCAATATGAATATACTTACACTTTCATCCATTATTCCTACTTGGGAATATGTTTTCATAATTATTATATATCTCACCATTAAAACATTCAATTAAAAACCTAGTAATTACTTTATTACTCTCTATGGAAAAAACTAATCACTTCATTTGACTTCAATATTTTATTCGTTTATTTCATCAATTTCATTTTGTAAAACATTATCATATTCCATTGAGACATGTCCGTGGGTGATTCACCACACATCATGCACTCATATGATGTTGAATCCATTTACCTTCATGATATTTATCTCCTGATATTCAAGAAAACTCCATTTTCACTAGTTTTTTGAATTAAGAAAATCAGCATGTTTTAGGTTGATAATTAAAAATTGAGATAGTTGGTAAAACATAACCACAATAATTTTCACTCTTGTTCATATCCTATCTAGTTACTCATTCATAAGAGATGTGTAATGTCATTCTCATTCATAATAAACATGGTACCCACTGGTCTCTACCTTTATCTGAAACCAAAATAGTTATAATTTTCATATCAAAAAATATCTAATAAACCATAATTGAATGGAATGAAGACAATGAGGTTCATAAATAAGTCACCTTCTATTCAACATTTAGTTCGAACTACAATCCTAAAAGATGAAAATAATTATCCTAAACTATGTAAAATTTATGGTTCTCAAAAGAATTTAATATGTGATCACAAATAAATTATCCGAATAAAGATTAAATTTATAATAAATCATTTTCATTTCCTTACTTATAAACCTATAATTTCTCAAAAAAAATTCATCAGATATAGATTTTTATTCAATGAGACCTGAACTCATGGATCCAATTTTAAAGATATTTTTTTATAGTAGTTTAGATTCCATTGTAATGTGATATAAATATAACTATTTTAACTATATTATCATTAATCATAATTAATTACATAAAATACTAATCCATATTTATATTTTAATATTGATTAGTTTAGTAAAACTGAAACAGATCAAAACTTATATTTTTCATGTCTAAATAATTTGCCTCAAAATCTAGAAATACTACACCTACATTACACAATTCTAAAAATTAAAAAATCAAAAATAAATATTACTCATACCTCTATATATGAATTTTTTTACACATGTTCTTTCATAAAATTCTCAATAAAGGGTTTTTAAAATATTGTGGACATTTTCATATGATGGAAATACTATGAATAATCATTTATAATAGGTTTTTTAATATAATATATGTCTGAAATTTTATAAAAAATTTATTAAGATATTAATTGCATATATCTTTTAAAAATAGTTCATAAGAAAGATTCATAAAAAACGAATGGAAGATTTTGTTAATTGATCATTTATAGGGAAGACAAGAAAGTCATAATGTGGAAACTCATTTCATGAAATTATAAACTCTAGAAACATGTATTTTTATTGTATCATAACTCTTTCAACCATGGAGTAAAAAACTCCCATTTTTAAATAACATATCATGTTTATGAATTATACTTATTTACTTTAAAATATATTTTATGAATAAAAATTTAAAAAATCTTTTTGAGGCATAAAATTCAACAAAGTATATAAGGAAATAACTGACTGGAATAATTAAAATATTAACTATAGAATAACATATATAAATTATCTCCATCACATTATAAGAGTTGTATTTCCCCATCCAAGGTTTCCAGAAAAATAACCAAGTGGAGACACTATAGTACCTCATCCACCCCCCCCCCCAATATAGAAGTGACTGCCAACTAGTAGTGATGTTATAAGGGAGAAATTTGTATAAGAAACCATGCATTATCTAATAAATATATTATAAATCTAATAAACTATAGTATATATTATTATCATTGATTTAGTAATAGAAAACATAGTTTAGAATCTAATTTCAACCATGTAATACATGTAAAATGAACCACAGACCGCCAATATTGCAGTTTAAACAAAATATCAAGAAATATAAAATTAAATAAATGTAGATAAATTTTTTTAAAGTATGCCTCAGCATCACTTAATAATCCATTACATAATATCCACAGATGTATATCATAGGACCCTTATCATTCACCAGATCCCAAGCCGAGAATTTCACATTTTCAACAACAGTGTCGTATATAATGTGAGTAAAACCCTATAGGATAGAAATAGTTTGTAAATAACAAAATAAAAAATTTATATATAGGTTTATTCATTGATAATAAAATAAATATATAAATATGAAAAAATACCATACCATATATTCGTATGCTATCCATGCCACTACGAACCCTGGTTTTACCAACATAGTTTCCATGATTGATTAATATTTTAATGTTTTGATAAATATAAAAAGAAAGGATCAATCCAAAATTCTTCTAAATAATATTTTAAACATAATTACGTATGTCAATCCATATAAGGCTATCACCTCCATATCTGTTCCCAAGACCATGTATCAAGTCATAAAAAACTATCGTTCCCTGTATCCACTATAACATCATTGGTAAAGTCACTATCAAACACCATTCACCAAGATCAGGAAACACAATTACATTATTCCCAAAAGTCATACACATTTTTTACATGTTACCTATCATATTTAAAAATAATATCCCTTTTGTGAAACATTTCCATGTTTGGTCCAGTTATCACTTTGGTTTCATGTATATAATTAAAATGACATTGATGATAAAAGAATAAAATTAAATACAGTTCACCATATAAATCCAAAATTTTAAAAGTCATAACACCAATACCATTGGTATCTATTATATACATGCACACATACACATAATATATCAAAAAATGGTTCTCAATTCTTTTTCTACGATTGTTCCAACATGTCATGTCAGACAATGCACCTTTGACTATGTACACAAACAAATATTGAAAACAAATCAAGAACCACAACATATATGGTCAGGTATTCCAAACATTTTCACATTTATATGAATCTATGAAATGCATCATGATATAGGAACCAAGACATACTCTTTCACCAACAAGATCGAGCAACAAACCTGCAACCCATAGAACAAATCCCAACTAAAATCACATTTGTGGTCGTATAAATAAATCTAGGAATATTCATTTTCTATGGTATTAGATCTAAAAAAACACTACGATTTGGTTATTAAATCATCACCTAATTTGGTATTAATCAATGAAAGTCTACCAATTAACATGTCCATCACCAATATATTTATAATCCAATTATTCATCAATATATAATATTTGAATTCATAAAACTAGTAATATAATTTCAAATATTTAATTTTTCTAATGGTATTGTGGGAATATATAGAATATCATGATTAAAGGAGGTTCCAGGATCAAAGATTCTAATTCTCAAACCACAACAGGTCTTGGATTCAAAATAAATGTGATTTGATGAAAATGAATTTATAATAAAATATTATTGAGTCACATGGATTTAGGGACTTGTAATAGGAAAAAATAATATGTTAAATTATGTGTTATATAGTAATTATGGATAAATTTTAGATCATTAATACATATGTAGATGGTTTTATCGTACAATTTCATAAACTAAGAACCAATTATGATACTCTTTTGTCCTCTCTGGGAAACAATCACAGTTTAGTCACATTGTTTAGAAAACAAAATTACTACCATTTATTTCTCCTTAGTCCCAAGCTACATGTTTTTCAGAAATTTCACATGGATTATTCTAACCATGTTCTATTACCTATCCATATCCAAACACACATCACTTTTTTTATCATGAAACATACTATTTCCTCTTACTATGTTCTAATCATGCACCCCCTTTATGGCCCCTAAAATTATCCAAAGGAATCCATGATCTCTCATGATTCATACAAATAAAATTCATAGTAAGAAAAAGTGAATATAAGAGATATATAATCATAATACACCATAAAAATATGATATTATTAGATTTTCCCCCTCTAATGTTTTATCATCCTTGAGAAGTGTCTCTCTGTATCAATCTAAAAAAAATCAATACACATTTCTCGAATATCTGAATCTTGTTTCCAAGATTCATCCATAATAATACTATGAATTTATAATTTCTATACAAGTGGTGCAATATTCCCACATTGTACCTTCTCACACCAGTCATAAAATATATATTGAGGAATTCTTGTATGACATTTTAGTATTGTACTCAACATCATCATGGTCGATCACATATGTTGGATGAATCTTCTTCCTCAATATATGGAAAAAATGAAACACATTTTTATACCTCTATTTGAAACCTATAATATCCACTTTTATTCAACAATTATGATAATATTGAAAGTATCAAATATTTAAAAAAAATATGTTCTATCATTCCTTACATCCAAAATAGTAGATTCCATACCCGATTAGTCACATATATACAAACAATACCACTCATAGAGATCTATAATGATATTATATTTTACTAGAAATATTATCTATTACAACTTTTAATTAGGGAAAAATAATATCTAATGAGATGCATTCACTTGGAGGTCTGAAGATCCATTCTCATTCCCACAAAAGCTACCTCACCAACCTCATTTTAACTATGCAGTGTTCAACATGACAGACTACAGAGGACCCTAAAAGTTTCTATATGAGAATAAGACTATATGATATTTATTTTATATTATCATCCTAGAATGTATGATTATACTAAAATAAAATGAAATACAATTCATATTTCCAAATGAAATTCTATAAATATGTATTTTCATTGTTGATTGTTCATCGTCCGGATGTTGATATGTTGCACAATGTTTTAACTGAGTACCCCAATCATTCTGTATCCCTACCACAAAATATATATGAAATATGTATCTCTATTTATGAATTGTATCATAGGATCTCTAGGAAAAAAAAATATCATGTATATAGCTTAAAAAATAGATCCACTAAATTGGTATCTTGAATTGGGGAGAAATGATCCATTTTCAAAATCCAAATGACTATCACCCAAATGTTGTTACAACTCTTCAAGGTCCTAGGTAACCCTATCAAAAATACCATAACCAAATTATCCCACAATAAATTATGTAGTTTAAGTGGATAAAAATGCCACAAATGCAATCATGTTATGCATTTATCCCCTAGTTGGTAAGGCATCATGAGTAAAAACAAATAATATCCCTATTCATACATAGTCACCAAAACTAAACTTTTTCTTATGATGTTAGGGTAAGTCATACTCAAACCTAGATTCCAAAATCATTTTGAACCATTATAGTCTCTCATAAATTTAAAACTCAAGGAAACATGTACAATTACTCTCCCAAATACATAAATTGTATCTTCATAACATAAATAAAACCATGAAACTAAATTTTCTCCCACTGACCATTACTACATCACTACATACATTGGATATGGACCTTCACTTGTATTAAAATGTCCAACTAAAAAAGATTTGTAAACTAATGATGAACATGATACCACATCATTATCTTATTAGGTACCCACTATCCAATATTAAATTAAACTCGTCAATTGTTCTTCCATTTATAAAGGCCATTCTCAGAACTCTTACATATGTTGCACTTTCCTACTAAGATAATTTGTAATGAAATTTTCTTCCAGTAGAGAATAAAACATATGAAAGTTGAACATTGGTATATATTCAACATAATTATGTTACTATATATTCATATTTATTCTTGGAGAATACATTTCATAAGCTATTTTAGTCTATGGAGATAATAAATCTCTCACTAAAGTGATAATCTCACTTACATTATAAATCATTGACCACAACTACCATATATAACTCATACATTAGGTAGTTATGCTCATGTGTCATTGATAATGTTTCCCATAAGTTACTACCTAATATCTATAAATCAAAGCATACCCTAAAATAACAAAAAAATCACAATATATATTTTACATAATCATAGGCTCAAGAATATTCTAAACAAGGGATGTTGTTAATCTCTTTTTATTCAAAATAAAAACCTCCACACATTGATTAATCCATAAAAACATCACTTAAATTTTTGTAATCCTTATAAATTGTGATTTTATAAGGTATTTGTGTTATAAAAATTCAATATAGATTCCCATAATCCCAAGGAATATCAAGATCCCAAAAAATAAATGTGTCTTATGACTACGAATTTAAGACCCCTATATTCTATAGGTTGGAAAAGATCCCAACCACCAAAATCACATGATTGGGGAACCACTCCTCATTAATCCATAAGTTTTCCCTATAAATTTTTCATAATGATGATTTACTCGATGTGTTATCAATACAATATCCCAGAGCATATATTTCTTGTCTAAATTCATGGAATATATGATGATATCATCTAAGAATAAAATTATAAAGGAGTCATGATGTGGAAGGAAAATCAGATTCATTAGATCCATGAATAGAAAAACGTATTTATCCATTATAAAGGCTAACAATAAACTCATATTTACTATATATACTCTTAAATATTACATTGTGAATTTCCTCCTCTCTGACACATTGCTGATGGTATCCTAAACAATGATAAACATTTGAGAACCAACAAGACCCTCTAAATTGATAAAACTGACCATTATTCATATTTAAGGTGTAGCTACTAATCAATATTACATTATTCATATTATTTTATTCCACCCAAAGAAATATACTATTATCTACCTTTTGGGAAGGCGACACGGAAGAACCCTCTATTGACATTATTGGTTATAAAAATGTCTTCACCTCCAAGTAAACAATTTTTACCTTCAACTCCCTCATCTCATTTCATTCCACATGATAAAGAGGAATCAATATATTTTACTCCCATGAAAAATATTAACATGAAAATCAATTACTCATTATAGAGGAACACATGTTAAGTATTCAAGAAAAATGTTTATAAAAATATCCACTCATAGAGAAAAATCAATGTGATATTCAACTATTAATTCTTAAAAAATAGAAGATTGATATAGGCTTAATGGTCACTCCAACATGACTCTGATTTGGTCCCATACTAAAATCGTTGAGATCTTATTTACCGACCATCAAAAACCTCAATCTTCATGTAATATAGAAATACACACCTCTCTATAGAAATTAATATTATCTCAATTACATTTCACCTTGTTCATTATGAATATTATATAAGAAACAATCATATATAATATCATGAAGTCCTAGGTATTTCCATATGTACAAAAAAACCAAACTCATGAAATCACCAAAGAGACAAAATTCATTCCCAATGTGCTATCTAGATAGAATAACATAGAATTTATCCTAATCAGTTATTCCATGATTGAGACAACATGTAATGATATGTAATAATTAGAATGGAAACTCTAAAATAAAATTGTATAAAGAGTAGCATAGATCAAGTCTATAACTCAGACAATTTATGGGACCTCAACACTATTATTTGAATATGGATCAATATATTTATCAATCCCACCATAACTCTATGGCCGGATCAATGATATGAATGAAATTCTCGAGTGATCATAATTTGAGGTTATGAAATTACTATTGAGTACCACAAACAATCCCATGTAATAAAGTGTGTTTTTGAGTCGTACCCCTATGATACCTCATCTAGGATTTTATTTAGAATAAATTCCCTAAATGAATTTTCTTTCTATAATGGTGTTACATGCTTTCAGATCCGGTTTATCCTTCAAGTGATGTACAATTTTAAAATAGTCATAATATTTTGAAACGCCACCTTCAACTGAAGAAATCAAATAAAACCTACACATTATATATACCTTCACATGCATACTAAAGCACCCCAACTATTTTTTTCTCCCAACCTGATGATGATTATAATAAATCATTGAAAGCCCCTTATATAATTCCCCATAACATAGAAATAGTCCTAAAACTATATAACCTTTTATAAATTTCAATAAATTGAGGTCTGTATAGAGAACATCTATACATTTAATCAGATTAGAGACCTTGACCAGAAAAATATGCTCTTTAAGAAGGTAAATATTCAATATCATAGCCTTCTGTACCCCATTAAATGAAAAAATATCATAGAATTATTAAAAAAAATTGAACGATCCAATTATGTATAAAATTTTATTATTCAATGTTGTGGATATAGAAATTCATAGGCTCGGTTTGACTTCAACATTTTCAAAATGTGCTAATTGTAGTAAAATGCTTTTAAGGACTAAAAATATTAACTTTATTCATTCATACCTTTCCCAATATTCCCTAAAAACTCCTATATTTTATATAAAATAAAAGATAAATAATTGACCTATTTGACACATGGAGTCTCTTGTTAATCAAATATTCTCTCAATGATATAAATACTATCCTTATACCACTGATATGTACCAATTTCATAGAATGATTGGGTTTTTTGAGCAGAAATTAATTGTATATTTATCCATATTCTTCTCTGTCAACATTTAATGATAATGAACAACCAATAGGACTCCTCACTGGGGTGGGTATATTTCATAAACCATAGTACTAGTTGTTATACCACACTCAAGTTTATCCTCCCGTGTATCCTTTGTTTGAGTGGTCACAACATAACTAGAAGGATAAATATAATTAATTTGAGGAGTATTTTTCTTCAATTATAAATAATCATTTTAAATTCCTACAAAAATTATATTAATATAACAAAAAAACATTTATAAGGAACACATAATAGATTATTATTATAATACATATAATGGGAGATAACTAAAAACATGTTATAATCCTCGCAACTCTACCCATGTATCAATGATAATCCTCTATACCTATTCATTAATCACATTCAAATATATTGATGAAAAAAATAGTATAATGTTTTACTAAAAAATGGTATCAAATCTATCACAATACATATAAAATTAGATATATCACAAATTAATCATGGTTGGTCAAGTCATTAAATTAATGAACTATTATGTATCACACAATTGTTATATATATGACACGTGATCCCAAATTAATATTCATGATGCATAAATAAACAAAAATACATTAAAAATTTAACAATAACTTAAAAACTAAAAACACAGTGTTTTTAGCACATGAGAAAGTCACCATCATATCAAGCCCCCCGACCCATGTTCTACAAACAGAAATATCTTTTTTCTTCCTCAAACCAAAAAGACGTGAACGAAATTCTCAACCAATGATACCATATTGAATTTCCCAATCCCCAAATTTCTTAAATAACATTCAATTAGATATTCTACCAGACCTCATTTGTACCAATAAATACAACTTATATTATTGAGTAGCAATGATTGTCTAAAATATCTATGGGGAGACTATACCGTTATTAATCAATGCTTAAGCCTTAAACAATTAAAAAAATGGACAATAATTACACACTAAAAGATAATGATAGTATATTGAAGTAATACATTTCACACATGGAATACATGATAAGTGAACAATAGAACCCTAATTATGGGGTTCAAAATAACTATGATTAAAATATAATGTATATTAATGTAGATGAAATCATCCAGAATACGCCCTTAAATCACCCCTTACTCAAAACCTTTATCTCTTTTGCTCATGGTTGTGTGGCCCATTAACATAAACAAAACACTGTTCAATAAGTCTACATGTGAATCTAGATTCTCATTAATGGTTTAATTATAACACAACAGAATGGAACCAATTAATTTTAAACATCAGATCAAATTTAATGTGATTTTTATTCCACGATAATAAAATAAATGTACACTTATAAAAATAAAAATATAATGATAATATATGAACTAACTATGCCACAATAAACCCATACCACACCTTCTTTAGCTCCATCCTAGAAGAATATATGAATGTTCATGGACATGCCATAAGTGGATGAAAATTATATAATGATTCTAAATTGTATCATAATCCCAATTGGGTAGTTTAATAAATATAAGGCAATAAAACCATGGTTCCATGCCCACGACTTTAGGTCAAGCCATAAATGAATATTGTGCCACGCCTCTACCATGGAATCTCTGTTCAGGTACTGAAAGACAATCAATACCCCATATATCACAAGGAAGTCATTCCCCATTATATTAAATTGTACTATAATTATGTCACATCTAGTTTTTTTTATATCCCCCCTCATGGGCTATATAAGCACAATAGGATGACCTATAACATTAGTCCCACTCATAGAATCAAAAATATATACCATGTACCAAATAAATCACATGGATATAAATTCATTACCTGAAACCCATATATATAGAGGAATACCAAAACAATTCTTGATCTCATGGCTACACACTTCTGCATTCTAGATAACAATATCGTTCTCTATGTAATGTTTGTACATGGGAATAAATTTCATAAATCACAAATAAATTATAACATTTAATGAATAGATAATATAACCTAAAAAATTTAAATACATCATGTAATTTATTTTAAATGGTATTACACCTTTATCAAATTTATTAAAATATATAAGAAACATCATGTGATGATACTAGGGACATACACGTGCACTAATTATAAATATCCCGCTTAGGATGGCCCCCAAGAACAATTCCTAACTGATTCACATCTAGGGTCCTAAAACTAAATTCAATACTATTCTATATCATTATTAAATTATACACAGAAATATAACACTTGGGATCCAGCAACATTTCTAGATCATGTATTGCTCATAGAATGGCCATAAATGCAGTATAATAATCATTGATCAATCAATGATCGAAGAATTTATCAATTAATGATTTCAGAGTCAGTAGATATTTTCATGAAATAAAATCCTTTTATGTTTATATAAGGAATATTGATATATATATAAAAAATAAAAATAATGAATATTAATTGGTTTTGGATCACATGCATTAACTCCTCAATCACCAACATGCTTGGATACACCTGAATCGAGATCAAAAGGGAAGGACTTCATCATGGAATACCTTTCATGTTTCTATGATCAATGGAATTTAGATACTTGGAAGGGATGGGTAAAATTTAGTGCTTTATGGTCATTGGGATTTATTTTTATATCATTAGACCAGATGCACATGGTTTGATTATATATGGTTTTCCAAACTATGCACCCAATGTGGTAGGCATTCTAACTATCCTAGGAACCCATAGGGTTAGGTATGGTGGTTTGGTAAATTGTATATGAACTCATATTTTATTCACTTTCCCATGATACATGGTTTATTGGTAGTATATAACATTCTTCTATAATCTTCCCCACCACTTCTAGAAAATATTTTCATGGATTATTGGGTAGAACCGCATAATTTATCAAAAATATGCACCAACCATGAACCCCACTTGCAATGGCCTGGGGTATTGGGGTCCATTACATGGTAAAAATATGATGTTTGGGGTGTTTTGGGTGGTCTGGAAGGCCATCCCAGCTTCTCGGTGAAGCTTAAGGCTCCAATCAGTAGCCCTGGGCTACTAGTCGCCCCGTCCTACCGGTTGCCCCGGCCAACCGGTAGACCTGGCCTACCGGCCTCCTCGGCCTACTCGGCCTATCGGTTGCCTCGGCCTACCGGTGGCTCAGCCTACCGGGTGCCTCGGCCTACCGGTGGCCTCAGCCTACCTGTAGCATCTGCCTACCGGTTGCCCCAGCCAATCTGTAGCCTCGGCCGACCGGTAGATGGGTCCACTGGTAAACCTAGCCTACCGGTGATCTCTCCACGGGTTTCCAGTAGCACCTCCTTTTTGCACGAATTGGTTTGTAAATAATGTATTGACCCCTTTAAGCCTGTTTTGAAGCCCATTAATGGTGTTTAATTAAATTATTGGTCAGGTACCCTCCTTAAATGGAAAACCATGCATTTTGGTCATGCCTTTAACCGTGTTTTCAGAAACACCTCTACCGCATCCTTTGAGGAGTCCTTCCTTGTTTAAGGTGGTGTGTGTCAGTTTTAACTGCCCCAAATGGTGGGGACCTTTTATGTTGGAAATATGGGGTGGCCCAACCGCATGGTCAACCCACGAACCCACTTCTTCCGTGGTTTCGAGTTTTTCTCTATATCATAAATGTCCCATGGATACTGTATCTTAGCCTTTATAACCTAAATGCTTCTCTTCTCCCTATGTTTCTTTTTCTCTATCACCCTATGCTCGGAATACCCTTTATCCTAATTATTTGTACCCCCGCAATGTTTTCTTTGATCGCTTTCCGTGGAGTTCCTGTTACTCATGATTTCCAGTTTCAACGTGAGGAATTAACGCCAATCCTTGATCAATCAAGTACAGATTTTCTCCTTCGTCTCTTCTTTCTATGCATCATGCAAGGTGGGTATAATTTTGTCTCTGTGTAAATTGATGAAACCAAACATAATGATGATAATGAACGGACCTATAATGAAGGAAAGGGGGGTGTGATTGATGTTCTGCTGTACTCATTTATGTTTATATGTGTTGTGAATTATACAGGCTTATGCTCACTAAAAATCATGGCTATTGGTGAACTTTATCTATGCACTAATGAACCTTGGTTCTCCTGGATGTTTAAATATACGTAACATGGAATTGGTTAATTACGTATACTCAGTTAAATAAATTGAAAGCACCAGGATCAATATTTTTTCTGTGATAACTATGGTTAAAGCTCTGAGGAATTGAAACCATGGAGAGTGTTAAATCTTTTAAATATGAAAATACCTGTAATGGACTACCTTGTATTGGTGGTAGTGGTTTGGTTGTTTTCTTTCAAGGGGATATTTCAGGTGACATTCTGGTTTTCT
The DNA here is from genome assembly GCA_963277665.1 of Viscum album. NCBI lineage: Eukaryota > Viridiplantae > Streptophyta > Magnoliopsida > Santalales > Viscaceae > Viscum > Viscum album. The sequence goes on from OY728128.1 coordinate 1,260,568,678, forward strand.
TGGATGGGGGGCTTATATTTTTGGGGTGATATGGGTGGGGATGGGATCCCCTGTTGTTATACTTTCACTGGTTGTGAATCTGAGGTTGTGTGGTTGCTCTGCTGTGAGACGAATTTGGGTGGGATCCTCTATTGTTGAGAAACCATTGGCTCCTGGATTTTGTGGACATGGGGTTTTGTCTCGGGGTTTGTTTTGTTTCCATTACTTTGAGGGATCTCACTTGATCCCTAGTTGTTGTGACATTACAAGAGAACTATGTGTTAATGCTTAAATTTCCTAACAGTTTTCCTTCCTACTTTAATTTCTGTTTTATATGTGGTTGTTCTTGTTAGTTGCCCTGTATTGAAGGGATTAACTCATTTTGAATAGTTATGTAATGATACTTGAATAAGGAAATTGGGAACTGTTTGTTGTGTGCCTCTTTTCTGAGGCCGCAGTGCTTGGGCACCTGGTTGTATCTATTTGAGGATCCATAGGTTGGCCTATGTGTGGGTATAGGTATGTGTAACCATATGTTTTGTGCTTAGTTTCACCCCACACCCGTTGGGCACTTAGTGCTGGACACCCCATTTCATGGGGAAGGGTGTTTCCCACTAGTTACTCTCCTTCCTGCTCCCTCTTCCCAAGGCTGTGATGGCTGGAGGTGACTATAAACCCAAGAATCTTCGGGTAGGTTTCGTTTGGTGTGTTGTTAGCTCAAGACTCTTTAGGCTGGTTTGTTTTCCTAGGTGTCTTTGGGATGAGGCCGAGGTGTGTTCAGGCAGGGATGGATGGTTGTGAGGCGCAGGTGTGTGCGGGTAGTGATGTGTGGTTGTGAGCCCCAGGTGTGTGCAGTCAGGGATGTGGATGGTGGTGAGGCCCAGGTTTGTGTGGGCAGGAAGAGCGTGGTAGCATCAAGACGTTTGTAGTTAGGGATGATCAGTTATCTTGTGGGGGGAAATGGTGGTGTGGGGTATCCAAATGTTTTGTTCTTACCATTACCTTACTGCTTTTGTTATTTGGTGAGCGTCGCCGGTGAGGTGGGATGGATAGAATCCTTGATAGATGATGTTTCTTCTGCTTCTCACAAGACTTTAGGATGTATCCCTAGTCGTGCACGAGAGATTTAGGTTTTCCTACTGAGTATACATTGTATGCTCACCCTATGTTTACTTTATGGTTTCCAGGAGGGCTTCGGAGGTCATGTGGGACCTTACTAGTCTGGACGTTGGAGTTGTTGTTGGTCACTGTTGGATTATTCTTTGCCTTTTTACTTTATTGTTGGGTGTTCAACTTTGGAGTCCTTGTACTTTGTTCAATTTTATTATTAAAACATGCATGTAGTTTGGTTTTTACCTTGATTTTTATATACTTTGTGGTGTTTGGTGTTGATTCATTCTTTCTCCCAATCCTTGTTAACTAAAAACGGTAATGCCTCCCATATTGTGAAAATGTTATACGCTTCGTTCTATTCACCACTCCGGGGCCTACTGGATGTGGGACTCGAGGATAATTATATCTCCTTCAACTTAAAGAAAAAAGGTCTTGGAAATCTGCTCTCCCTTCCCTCCATTCGTTGAAGGAGCGTCATGACAGAATAGTTTCATAGGTGAGGTTGAGGGATAGGATGGAGTCTAGAATTAGGCACAGTGATGATTGCATGGGATGGTAGGGCAACAATGTTAGGTGATCTTGGTTCGTGAAATAGACCACGAAGGACCATCAAGGACACATGATTTTTGGGACCCCGTGATCCGATGCAAGGACTCTGAGCCTATCATACGACCAAGTGAGACTACATTTATTGCATGGTAGAGACCCTTGGGAATGTACTTGAATCCTACTAATTGTGTTTTTAATTTATTTGGGGAGCCTTGGGCAGAAACATTTAATAATAATAATTATTACCTTTCTACTCAGGCTCAGGCATTCTTTGTTTACATAGCAGCTATGGCACCCGGACATTATCCACAAGAGACTAGGGAGGTTGAGTCCCAGCGGATCGAGGTAGTTGACCAACAGAGGGTTGACCGAGATGAAGAGGATGACTTGTGGCAGAAGAATCTATGCTCCTTCCAATGACAAACCCTCGAGAAGTACGAGGGCACCATTTCTGACTCAGTAACGGAGGGATAGATCGAGGAGCTAGCCATCACCTTCTCATTGATCCGTGCTCTGAGGGAGTACTGGATTCCATTGGTCGTAAGTCAGCTGAGACGAGTAGCACGTCAGTGGTGGACGATTTTCCTGGTAGAGAAGACAGAGACAGAGGTTTCATGGGACAGTTTCGAGAAGGAATTTCATGAGGAGTTCCTCTCCTCTACGGCGAAGGCAGGGAAGAGACAGGAGTTGATCTCCCTTAGACAGGGAAGCATGTCAGTGAAGGAGCTGGGGATCATGTTCAAATATCTCTTGCACTTTTCCCCGGATCTCTTTTTAGATGAGGAGTATCGGGAAAGACAGTTAGAGGAGGTAATCATTCCTTCTCTTCAGTACGTTGTCACTCCCTTCACTCTTGTGACGTACCTAACAGTATAGAAGAAGGCCTAGATAGCAGAGAGGATGCACTCGAAGGGAGGCACACCACGAGAAGGGAACCAGCTGAATTCATCAAAGGGGAAGTCGGTCAGCAGTAGGTCTCTAGCCACATGGCCTTCCAAGTTTCGAAAATAAGGTATTATGCCTCATCAGTTCTAGTACCATGCTTCTGGACCTCACCCTTTTTCGACAGGGCTAGGACCTAAGTGTTTCTCTTACCGAGTTTTCGGGCATGTCCAGAGCAAGTGTCTGACTCATGCTCCAAATGGTGGAGGTGGGAGGTTTCAACACACACATGAACAACATTTTTTGCTGGCAAGTCCCATCCAGTAGAAACAGTAGGCCCCTGGCCCTCCTAGGGATGACTTTGTAGGAGGAGACCGACACCAGGGTGCTCCTATGGGACCTCGACCTGGGCGTGGTCGGGGAGGTGGTCGACAGTAGCGAGGGAGAGGAGCTAGGAGTGGACAGTTGCATGTCACAGAGTTAGTAGCTCTAGCAGGACCAGTGGTCATTTGAGGTATGATCAATTTATTCCGCACTCTTGTTTCTTCCTTTTTTTCAGGAGCTTCACACACGTTTTTTACGCCTGAATTATCCCATGCTATGGGTATGTATGTTGAGAGACTTTTTGTGAACCTAGTGTTGAGAACACCAGTTGGGGGTCAGACCAGTGTATCTTACTTTTTCCGGGGACGTAGACTGATGTTGGGACATCATCATTCCATTAGAGACCTTCTTTCATTATAGATGAAGCAATACGATGTCATTCTAGGAATCGACTGGTTATTCTTCGTGCATTCCATCAATGACTACTATCAGAGAAAGATCAAAATCTCCAATGAGGATGGATGGCATGTGGGTTTTGTTGGAAAGCAGAGTTATCATGTGGGGAGTCTACATGTGGAGCCACTCCTTTCTATGCTGGATGGGGTGTCAGTAGAGTCGGCAGACACATGAATGATGGATGTCCCAGAGGTCGTATGAGAATTGCCTGATGTCTTTCCTGATGAGGTTGTGACTCTTCCGCCTCAACGTGACATTGAGTTTGGGATATAATTATAGCCCGGTCCCCTCCCAATCTCAATGGATCCTTATTGGATGGAACCTTCTCAGTTGCGAGAGTTTCATATTCCAATCGACGATCTGATGGAGAAGGGCTTCGTTCGGCCCAGCGTGTCGCTATGGGGTGCTTCAGTTTTGTTCGTAAAGAAGGCATATGGTAGTCTACGACTGTGCATAGACTATCGGAGGTTGAATCAGGTGACGGTCAAGATTCGTTACCCCCTCTCGAGGATAGAAAATCTTTTCGACCAGCTGAGGGGATCATGTTGGATCTTTATGATCGATCTTCGGTCCGGATACCGAGAGTTGAGAGTGAAGGAAGTTGATATCCCAAAGACGGCTTTGAGGTGTAGATATGGAAACTTTGAGTCCCTAGTCATGCTGTTTGGCGTTACGAACACACCAGCTATGTTCATAAACCTCATGAACTCTATCTTTCGAGAGATTCTAGACCAGTTAGTTGTGGTGTTCATCAATGAAATCCTAATCTACTCAAGATCAGAGGAAGAGAATGTTGAGCATCTTAGGGAAGTTTTGGGAGTCCCTCAACACCACCAACTTTATATGAAACTATCTAAGTGCAAGTTCTTAACCCAAGGAGTCCATTTTCTTAGACACGTAGTTTCTTATAAGGGAATAGTAGTAGACCCGTCAAAGGTCGAGGAAGTCATTTCATGGGTGTCACCCATGAATGTGGTGTAAGTTCGTAGTTTTCGGGGTTTGGAATACTATTACCGGAGGTGTGTGCCCGACTTCTCTCGAGTTGCAGCACTATTGACAACTTTGACTAGGAAGGACCAGACCTTCGTGTGGAGCGACAAGGGCCAGAATGCTTTTGGATACCTAATGGAGAAGCTTTTTAGTGCTCCAGTACTCATATTACCAGAGTAAGGGGGTTTTTCTTGAAGTGTTTTGTGATGCTTATGGCCTTGGGTTGGGATGTGTGCTAATGAAACATCGAGGAGTTATCTCTTATGGGTCTAGGCAGTTACGTCCTCATGAATGTAACTATGCCACCCATGATCTGGAGCATGAGGCTGTGGTGTTCACATTGAATTTGTGGCATAATTATCTAATCGGAGAGCACTTTGTGGTATTCTAAGATCACAAGAGCTTGCATTATGTATTTTCCCAGCGGGATCTGAAATTGTGGTAGTGGAGATGGGTTGAGTTCCTCCAATACTATGACTTCGAGATCTCTTATACTGAGGGAAATGGTAATGTTGTAGCTGATGTCATGAGCAGGAAATCATAGAATGAAGTATTTCAGGAATCTATAGATACTTGGAGAGAGAAGGAAGAGTTAGCGGCCTTGCATTTGGATGCATGGGTGGAAGGCGGAAGAGGGTGTCTATTTTAGATGACAGTAGTTTCCTCATTAGTGGTGCTGGTGGAAGAGTCTCAGTGGGGGGACTCGGAGGTGGAAGTGATGTGTGATCTTTTTTATTAGGGAAATTATCCTATGGGATGGTCGGAGGATGGTCAGCATCAGATGCTTTTCCGTAGAAGGATTTTTATTCTGGAGATGATGCATAAAGGTGTTCTCTGTGAGTTCCATGGCTCGACATTAGCAGTACATCCTGGGGTCTCAAAGATGTACCAATTCCACAGGGGATATTTTTCGTGGCCTCGGGTAAATCAGGTGGTGGCAGAGTTTGTGGCTAAGTGCCTAGTGTGTCAGCAAGTTATGGCTGAACACCGTTTTCCGTGAGGGTTGTTATAGCATTTAGATGTTCCCAAGTGGAAGTGGGATGACATCTTGATGGACATCGTCATAGGGATACCCATGGCTCAGGGAGGTTATGATGCCATCTGGGTAGTGGTGGATCGGTTGAAAAAATCAGCAATCTTCGTGGAGATTATGGAGTCGACCCCAGTGAGCACCTTAGCCCAAAGGTATGTCGATGTGGTGGTTCAGTTTCATGATATTCCATGATCAATTGTCTCTGATTGAGACATGCTGTTTACCTCATGAGTCTGGAGGGGATTACAGCATGCCTTTGGCACCTAGCTATACCTTAGCACTACTTTCCACCTGCAGACATATGGTCAAATAGAAAGTACTATTCAGATGTCGGAAGAAATGTTGTGGGCATGTGTTCTGGATTATGGGGGATTATGGGTACGACATGTACCTCTTGGAGTTTTCTTATAAAAAAGATTCCACTCTAATATTGGTATGACACCGTTCGAGGCCTTCTATGGAAGTTCGTGTCATTCACCCATTTGCTTGATAGAGATTGGGGAAGCAGCTGTTCTTTGGCCAGAAGTGGTGTAGGGCACCACTAAGATGGTTCAGCTCATGCTTGAGAGGATGAAGGCAGCCCTAGACCGGAAGAAGTCTTATGATGATCGTAGGAGGAGGCCCTTGGAGTTCGAGGTTGGAAATCATGTGTTCTTAAATGTTTCCCCTCGACGTGGGAAGCAAAGGTTTGGGAAGGGGAGTAAGCTCTCCCCTAGGTTCATTGGACCTTTCTAGGTGTTGGGACGAGTTGGTGAGGTGGCGTATCAGCTGGTGTTTCCATATTAGTTGTAGAAAGTTCACAACATCTTTCATGTCTCCCAACTTCGTCGATATCTACACGACGACTCCCATGTCATCGATTGGGGAGAGTTAGATATCAAAAATGATGCAACCTTTATAGAACGACCGATCAAGATCGAGGATTGTAAAGAGAAAGTGCTTCGTGGATGAACCATCCCCTTGGTTCGTGTTTTGTGGAGGCATGGTGGCTTCGGGAGAGAACTTGGGAACGGGAGGCCCAGTTACGCATTCATTATCCAGAGCTGTTTTGACTTCCTTGTTGTTTTTTTATTCTGAGTTTTGTTGAGATGTTTTACCTTGTGCTTTAATATATGAAATGACTATTTTTCATACCTATTAGATTATATGTTCCTTTTTCTCTATGTGTCTGAATCTGTTATGAAGGGAAAATCTGTCTTCTAATTAGGATGCATTAATGTGGATTCGATTAAACCCGTGTGGGTGAGTCAGTGCTGCCCAGAGCGGATAATATCCTGACATGTAGGAAGGGACTCCCTGACTCATTTGTTGTATAGTGTGATCCTTGTGCTTGTTGTGGATATTTGGGGTTATAAACTCTTGGGGGAATATTCTCGGATGTAAGGGATTCTGTTCCAGGTTTCGAACAACTCAGGGGTTTTCCCCTGAGAAGTAGCTTTAGATGGTGGTTGTTTAGACCCCAAATTTCTCCTTTCTGGTTTGTTCTTATATTCTTAGGGATGATAATAGTTTGAGAAGTACATGATGTAGTGGCACGGGGTTTTGCGGTCCATTACATGGTGAAAATATGATGTTTGAGGTGTTCTAGGCGGTCTTGAAGGCCATACCAGCTTCTCGGTGAAGCTTAAGACTCATAACGGTAGCCTCGGCCTACCAGTAGCCTCGGACTACCGGTAGCTCGGTCTACCGGTGGACATGGCCTACCGAACGCCTCGGCCTACTGGTAGCTCGGCCTACCGGTGGCCTTGGCCTACCGGTATCCTCAGCCTATCAGTAGCTTGGTCTATCGGTAAACCAAGCCTACCGGTGACCTCTCCACGGGTTTTCCATTAGCGCCTCCTTTTTGGGTGAATTGGTTTGTGAACCATGTTTTGACCCCTTTAAGACTGTTTTAAATCCCATTAATGGTGTTTAATTAATTGATTGGTGAGGTACCCTCATTAAATGGAAAACCATGCGTTTTGGTCATGCCTTTAACAACATTTTCAGAAATTCCTCTACCACATCCTGTGAGGAGTCCTTCCTTGCTTAAGTAGGTGAGCATCGGATTTAACCACCCCGAAGGGTAGGGACATTTTATGTTAGACGTGTGCGGTGGCCCAGAGACGTGGTCAACCCACAATCCTGTATCTTCTGCGGTTTCATGTTTTTTTTCATATCTTAACTATCCCGAGGATGTTGTATATCAACCTTTATAACCTAAAGGCGTCTCTTCTCCCTAGGTTTCTTTTTCTCTGTCACCCTAGGCTCGGAATACCATTCCTCCGGACGAGTTGTACCCTCGCGATGTTTTCCATGATTAGTTTCCGTGGAGTTCCTGCTACTCCTAATTTCCAGTTTCCATGCGAGGACTTAACGTCGATCCTTGATCAATCAAGTAGGGATTTTCTCCTTTGTCTCTCCTTTTTGTGCATCATGCAGGGTGGGTATGCGTTTGACACTATAGAATTTGATGAAACCAAACTTAATGAAGATAATGAACAGACCTCTAAATAAGGGAAGAGGGGGGGGGGTGTGATCGTTGTTCTATTGTACTCTTTTATGTTGATATGTGTTGTGAATTATACGGTCCTATGCTCACTGAAAATCATGGCTGTTGGTGGTCTTTCTCTGTGCACTAATGAACCTCGGTGCACCTGGATGTTTAAATAAACGTAACATGGAATTGGTTAATTACGTATACTCGTTTAAATAAATTGAAAGCACCAGGATCAACCCTTTTCTATGATAACTCTGGTTAAAGCCCAAAGGAATTTAAACCATGTAGTGTGTTAAATCATTTAAATCTGAAAATACCAATAAGGCACTGTCTTGTATTGGTGGTAGTGGTTTGGTAGTTTTCATTCATGGGATGATTTCAGTTGACATTATGGTATTCTTAGATGGTGGGGGGGCTTAGATTGCTGGGGTGATATGTGTGGTGATGGGATCCCCTATTATTATACTTTCACTGTTTGTGAATCTCGAGGCCGTGTGGTTGCTCTGCTGTGACCTGAATTCGGGTGGGATTTTTTGTTGTTGATAAACCATTGGCTCCATGATTTTGAGGACATGGGGCTGTGTCTTAGGGTTTGTTTTGTTTCCAGTACTTCTAGGGACCTCACTTGATCCCTAGTTGTTGTGACTTTTCAATAGAACCAGGTGTGAATGCTTAAATTTCCCAATTGTTTTCTTTCGTGCATTAATTTTTGTTTCATCTATGGTTGTAAATTTTTGTTGCCCAGTAGTGAAGAGATTAACTCATTTTGAATTGTAATGTAATGATACATGAATAGGGAAACTGGGAACTATTTGTTCTGTGCCTGTTTTCTGAGGCAGTAGTGCTTGGGCACCTTCTTGTATCTGTTTGGGGAGCCATAAGATGGGATTTTTTCGGTATATGTATGTGTAAATATATGTTTTGGGTTTAGTCGCACCCCACCTATGTTGGGAACTTAGTGTCGGACACCACATTTCATGGGGAAGGGTGTTTCCCCCTAGTTACTCTCTTTTCTTCTCCCTCATCCCTAGGTTGTGATGACTGGAGGTGACATTAAACCCAAGACTCTTCGGGTAGTTTTCGTTTGGTGGGTTGTTAGCCCGAGACTCTTCGGGTAGGTTTGTTTTCCTAGGTGTCATCGGGTTGAGGCCTAGGTGTGTGCAGGTAGGGATGGATGGTTGTGAGGCCCAGCTGTGTGTGGGTAGGGATGTGTGGTTTTGAGGCCCAAGAGTGTGGGCAAGGGATTTGGATGGTGGTGAGGCCCAGATGTGTGTGGGCAGGAAGAGTGTGGTAGCGTCAGGACATTTTCCATTAGTGATGAGCAGCAAGCTAGTGGGGGAAATGGTGGAGCAGGGTACACAAATGTTTTATTCTTATTATTACCTTACTTCTTGTGTTATTTGGTGAGTGTGGCCAGTGAGGTGGGATAGATAGATTCCTTGAAAGATGATGTTTATTCTACTTCTCATGGGACGTTAGGATGTCTCCCCACTTCTGCATGAGAGCATTAGGTTTTCCTACTGAGTATACATTGTACGCTCACCCTACATTTACTTTCAGGTTTTCAAGAGGGCTTCAGATGCCACGCAGGACCTTACTAGTCTGGACGGTTTAGTTGCTATTGGTCACTATTGGATTCTGCTTAGCCTTTTTTCCTTTCCTATTGGGTATTTTAATTTTGAGTCCTTTTACTTTGTTCAGTTTTATTATTAAAACATGCATGTAGTTTGGTTTTTAAATTGAGTATTCTATACATGGTGGTGTTTGGTGTTGACTCATTATTTCTCCCAATATTTGTTAAATAAAAAGGGTAATACCTCCCATATTGTGAAAATTTTATACCCTTGGTGCTAGTCGCCACTCCAGTGCCTACTGGAGGTGGGAATCGGGGGTCATTATCTCTCCTTCAACTTAAAGAAGGAATGACATGGCAATCTATTGTCTATTCCCTCCTTTCGGTGAAGGTGGGTCGTTACACCACCCCATTGAATCCCACATATAACTTCATTGAAGTAGTTAACTTCATCACATCATAGGGGTACTAGACTCCATCACATCAAAAAAAGAGTTCTCTCTATTAATTTGTTCTGGTAATTACCTACATAATATTATATTATTGGTTAAATTTCACAACATTTTTCAATTCATTGGATTTTTTTAAAATAACTACCCATCACATAATTGACATAGTCAAATTAGTGTATGCGGTTACTACTCATTTCAAATTTTATTCAATTATTACCAATTATCATATATTATACTGAAAACATTCATTAGATTTAAATTTTCATCATACCATGAAATTAAAAATATATAAAAACAAAAACTTCATTATTAGTAATATAAAATGTAACATAAAAAGAAATGTTTTTAAATCAATATATTAAATGAATATTTTTAATATAATTTTAGTTTTTTATAGGTTAATTTAATCATAAATCTAAAAATCCAATGAAAAATTTATTTAAAATAAACCCACATTAGAATAATAAAATATCTGTGAACATGAATCATTTTTGTAAACATAAAGAATATTTTTTGTAAATAATGGATTAAGAATATATAATATAAAAATTAAATATATAAAAAATTGATTCATATTGAAAATATTATAAAAAATATATTTTCATCTTAGACCATAAAAAGGATTCATTCAAAAAAATATGGATTTTAGTTATGAAACACTATGAAAGAGAATCGTTGTAAAAATTATTTTTAAAATAATTATTATTGACTCTATCATTACAACATTGAGTTAAAACTATCATAATACATACATAATTTTGAAGGTTCCCCGGGAGATGGTGGAAGGTTGTCCTACGGTCTTTGATAGAACTTCTCATGGTTCGTGGAAGGTGGTAGAAGGCATGGTCGGTGGATCCAATGTGGTTTTTTTAAGGAGGTAGTCCGCAGGAGCAGCTCGAATGGTGCTATGATTACTTTCATACTACTCTATTTTGAACAAATTAAAATAGAGTTTATGGATGAGAAAATTGTGGGAGATCTCTGAAAATGATATGAGAAGTGTTGTAGAGGAGCATAACCTTAGCCTGGTGTGTAGGTTTGGATATATGAAACTGTCGTTGGTGGTTTTCAGGGTGTCTGTTGATTCCTAGGGTTTTCAGTACCCAGTGGGAGTATCGAAGTTTTCGTTGTTTTTCGTTTATGTCCATCTCATCAATAAGAATGACTATCTAAATTCCTGGTCTAGGGTGTAAAGGGTATGTGGGTCCCATCACTTCACTCTTTCAAAATGGGTATGGGAATGTCACTATGGTAAAGAATCCTGCATGGGCATGGTTTGGATCAAACATCTTGGCCATCCACTACCATTTCATAATCCATACATTCATGGCATTAGTGGGAGATTATCTAGTAAAGATTCGTTATGTGGATGAGTTTATGGAGAGATTTATGGATATAGCTAATATGAGGGTCTATGTTGAGATGAACGTAGATGTGAAGTTTCCATCAATAATATTAATCTATTCTCCAGAAGGGTTTATGTGGTGGAAATGCTGGGTGTCTCAGTCTCCTCCCATGTTTTGTACTGTATGCAGTTTTGAAGGAAATACGGTGGAGTTTTGTAATAAAGGAAAAAATGGAATGCAGAGTCAGGGGTCCACAACCCATCAGAGTATCCAGCAGATGGCTCTGTCGCTTGGTCTAGTGGATATTTCGAGTGTTAATGCTGCAGATCATGGGGATTCCAGAGCGGCATCAACGCCCATTTTCCGATCATTGTCTACCACCGTGGAGCTGGTGAACATTATCAATTTGACTAAATTATTTGAATTTTCAAATGTTGTTAGATCCAGATACATACAGAGGCTGACTGTTTTGTAAAAGGTGCTGATGGATTACATTTTGGATGAGGCCTCCTTGTTGGCCACACTGTTACCATTGGGTTCTGGTCTTCCTTCGTTGTTAGATTTTGAAAGTGACTCTTTGGTGAGGGTCATAATGTGTCATCCTCCTGCTCCAAAGTGAATTCCAAGGATATTGGCTCGTTTTTTCAGACATTCGACGAGGATTTTCACATCCTGTGGGGGAGGAAATGATTTATTCTCTTTTATCTCCATAACTGAGGATGTTTTCTCTATTTGGATTCGGTATGTTGCACCAAATACATCCATGAGAAAAAATCAAAGTGGGTCTTCTTATAGGATGTGGTATGGGAATTAGATTCATCCTACAACTCACAATTGTGGTTGGTGTTGATGTCCTTGCTCTGAGAAAAGGATCATGCACTGTACCCTCCTATAATAACCAGGAGTAGTTTTTCTCATGTAGAGGAATCAAACTGTCTCTTGCAGAATAGGGTTCTCATCAAAAGGAAAGGTTTCTCTTCTAATGGATCTTCTAGGCTAGTTACTCAGTTGATGTACATGGAAGAGTGTCTCAAAGAATTATTCATTATAATATTAGGTAGAATTAGATTAAAGGCTAATAACAATCATTAATGTATTCCTCGTTGATTTGGAATGCTTGTGGTTAGGGGGTATGCCAAATGCACATTCCCAACTTCTGAGTTCAAAAAATGTGGTGCTTCCATGGTGGTTATTCTCAAGCCTAAACTGGAGCCATATAGAATTTTTTTTTTCAAAAGAAATATGGGATTAAATAACCACATTCATGAGAATCTATTTAATTAGAATATATGTGATTTTTTATGAATGTTTTTCAGGTGGAGCTGGTGTAGGTTATAGAATAGTGTATCATTGCGAAGCTCAGGTATAGAGGTCTTGTGGTTATATTATCCTTCATTTATTCTAATACAAATGTTATGGTTAAAATAAATTGGTGGGAGTATCATGATTCATTTAATTCTTCTATATCACCTTAGTTCGTTGTTGTGGACTTCAATGCCATTGTTGAAATCTTATAGAAGAGATGAGTATCAGTGTTTTATAATAATAAATTTGTAGATTTTAATTGCTTCATTTCTAGAATGTGGATTCTAGTCATGGGTTATAGTGAGGAAAAATACACCTTGTGTAATAACTGCAGAGAGAATAACTATATCAGGTGTAGTATATATAGATTCTTGACTAACATCATGGGTTCAGAGTCATTTTCTAGGGCCTTGGTCTCTCACTTATCCCGTGATCTAACAAACCATGTGTTTCTTCTTGTGGATTATAAGCAAGGGATTCAAGAGAGTAAATCTTTTCTATACATTGTTGATTGGTATTGCATATATGGTTTCATGAAAATATTAATAGACTCTTAGGGAAAAAATTTGGAGGGAAGGGATTTTATTGGGCTGTGTATGCATCTCAAGCAGCACATATCTAATATTATTGTAACGCCCCGACCACAGTTACCCAGAGTCGGTGCATTATTACGTAACATTTGCATGATCACAAAAGATAAAGTCTTGAATGACCGATTAGATTAGTATCCTTGGAATCACTATATACAGTCAAAAATGTTACATTACATTATAAAGTGAAAAATCACAATAACCTAGTCTCTATAGTTCACACTTCTATCCCCCTTTAGACTATCCCTGTAGGTCAGTCATAAAATATTTCTTCACATACTGGGAAAATAAAACCTAGAAATTGGTGAGCTCAGATGCTATGTAAGGATAACAATATAGTGGAAATATTCCTAAATAAACATAGAAATTTAAGGCAATGTATAACTAAAACAAAACCTTTTAAACTTTAACTTTAGCTTAATATGGAAAAAGTAAAATGAAATAATTTCATTTACTTATTGACATGGATATTCTACTAGTCGTATAATCACATTCAATATCAATAACCACTTTCATAATTATGGAATGCATAATGCCAGACTATCATAACCACGTAGCCAAGGCCTAATGCCATAACTAGAAATAAGATTTTTTCAAGGCCTTGCTCAAAGACACTACTTTGTCTCATGATACCTACCGATTCATCGAAGAGCTATAGAGGGCTCCACCTATCACATAATAAGTCCAATGCATTCCTCATATGAACATGTTTAAACATATCATAAAACATAACATAATCATATCACATAAAAAATTCATAAAGGAAACACAACATTTCCACATTTCAATCACAAGATATCAATACAATACATTGATATGATCAAACCATTTTTAATACCAAAATAATAGAAAAGTAAAACATGGTATTTATTTTTCATTTTAAAAAAAGTTTTGGCTTGTAGAGGAAGCCGAAACTCAGATAATGGTCATGGCGGTGGGGAAGTCATTGTCACCTCATACGTAAGACAAAACATTCCTTTTGTCGTTTAGTAAAAATGGTTCATATAAAAGTATTACTTTTGAATAAAAGTATAAGTAAAAGGGGTTTATACACCGTATAAAGGAAAGTTGTGTATAAAACAAAATATGCCTCAATGAAAGGAGATAGAGACGAAGTCCCTTACCTAGTGTCTAACTTGAATAGATCATTCTTTAATCTCCTAAATAATAAAATATAGTGAATTTATACTTGCTTAAAAAACTTTTTCAAGTTCATTATTCCTTTTATATCACTTATTACCATGTTGGGTCGTTTTGTCGATCTTTAGTACTTGAGTCAAAAATAAACTTCTTATAATTACATGTTGTTAATGTGGTAAAATATCAATTATATCCAATGTTATAATAAGGATTTAGATATCATATATATCATATATATCCAGTATATAAATTAATTTATAATATTACATAACATTTAGAGGTATGAAATGAAATGCACCATTCAAGGAGACGGTAAGTCATACGTACGCATGAACGCAACTTTCATTTCTATTTCGTATTTAATGGAATAAAATCATTATGATATAAAGGTATATTATAATTCCAGTATAATATCATATATAATATCATTTACTCCATCATTTATACATTTCACATATGACAATAACGATTAAAATCACTTTGAGGGGGCGGTAGTCTGCACTTCCAAAAATTAAATTATCGCGTTTACCCATAATGGAAATCATAATGGTATGCCATAAATGAAAAATGCAGAAGAATATGGAAATCATAAACATAATATATATCATATACTATTATAGTGACATTTTAATGGACACCATGAAAGGTGTTAAAAGAATATTGAACAATCATCATTTCGTGAGGCAGTAATTCGCCACCCACAGAAACAGTATGTTCTTTAACCATTAGAAAAAGTGTGTGTAAGTGTAAATAAAATCCTACTCATAAAAAAATCATTGTATATTGAATATACGGTTTTTGTTACAAAATAAAGTAATTAAAAGAGTTTAAGGGGTTGGAGAAGAAAAATAAAACAAAATAACATAAGAGATGACATTACCTTAAAATCGGGTAACTCTTTTTGATTTGAGCCAAAGGCTTCCTTGTGAAGACTTCTGCCAAAAGTGAGGCTTCTAAGAGTGAGATAGGAAAGTTGATAGAGTATTTGGGAAGATTTTGGCCTTGAAAAATTTCTTTGAAGGTGTGAATATGGTCGTAGAATTGGGGGCCCTATATAAGAGGAGAGGAGGGGCACTCTTGGAATGTCAAGAAATGATACATTATTATATAATGAGTTTTGGATTTTAAAGGTCCCAAAATTATATAGTTCGAGGATAAGGTGATAATGGTTTGAATTCTAGACATCCAATGGGATTTTGAAAAGTGTATGTCTTATATTTTACATTATCTTTTCATTTTATTTAAATCGTTAATTAAGGAGCTAATCGATGCATCATCGTGGTGTCATAAAAAATTTAATTTATTTAATGTCTAAAAATTATAAAACAAATATCATGATGTAGGAAATATTTTTAGCATTATATTGACTATTTATATTCTAAGAGATCATTTACGCAGACAAAACTAAAATTATTATACTAGGGTGATACATACTTTGGTTATACTTTCCCTTTAAAAAAATTAGTATAATAAAATGTCACTATCAGCCAAAAGTGATTCCATGGGGTCACAAGGTTTCGCACACGGCATCCCATGGACGGTCATGACCCAACCAATAGATTTTAGACACATTTTGGGGTCATTTTCTGTTATTGTGATATTATTTTATTACCCTTAACTACCTGATTACTAATTTATCACGATAATTAAAGATAATTACTGTCACCACTATTCATAATGTCAAAAAAACAAGTGTCTTAATTACATAATTTGGACCTTCTGAATCCAAATATGGAATCCATTTAACAAAATTGCAAACATAGAATTTGTATTAATTAATTTAAAAATTATTCCCGCTATCAGAACAAATAGGGTGTTTTAGAAACAATACCAATCAAAGGATTGACAATTTTTTATGTCCAATTTCAAACTGAAATTAATTCTAATGACCACCATCTGATAAAATGGTAAAATTATATTCTAATTAATCTTTAAAAACCATTAATATTATAATTTATCACTATAAATTATTCTGATTAAAAAATTTGTTTTTAAGTATTTTGTTTTACTATTCATCGAAAATTGGAAGTTCTCCGAAAAATACCAAAGTTTCAACATAGGCTAATTTTGATATTCCGAATCCAAAAATGAAGTCCATTTTTAAATATAAAATTTATATATTTTCAAAAGGTGGGTATTACTATTCATAAAGGCTACTTTGATTGGTTGTGGTGTGTTAGAATCTCAAACTTGCGTACAATGCAAGCTATTGCATTATTGAATGAGAAGCGTATCATGGAATTTTGGGGTGTTACATTCTCCCCTCCTTCAATAAATTTTTTCCCTGCAATTTGAAAATTTTCTTCTAAAATAAAAGGTTCAAAGTAGAAAATACCTTTGTGGAAAACCCATATCGGAAATATGGTTAATAAAAATATAACTTTAAAATAAAGAAAGAGATGTATAAAGGTCACCCGAGATAGCCCATACGAGGATTGTATGAAAAAATGGATATTGAGGAGGAACAAACCATCAAGGTCTGATGGAGAGTTGTAGAAAACAGGATTAGGATAATGTTAACTACAATAAAATCACAAACTTGTGATTCGTTAAATGATCATTATTTCCTTAGAAGGAAAAGTTAACCGAAAACTTTTTTGTTTTAAGTTATCTTTCATAAAGTTGAGGAATTTATTTAGGAGATTTACTATGAATGTAAGGAAATATACATACTTGTCATGTAGACTTTCATTCATTAATATATTTTTACCTCTAAACCATCTTTCACTCAAAAAGATAATATAACCCAAAAATATTATATTTATCCTAATAGTACAAGGTTCCAAATATTAACACATACCATTTAGATTAGGAAAACTATTTTTTAACAACCATGGACTTCCTGTAATCTAGTGGTAGGTAATAAAGGCATGTCACACTATGGTTGGGGGTTCTATTCCTACAGCTTTGGAGGATGCGATGGGTTATCCCCTGACGTGCAGGTTGTCCTTTTCCTAATAATATAGTATTATAATATTCTAAAAATAATCTTCAGAAATGTTTTAACCATAAAAAATACTATCCAAAGTTAAACATAATCCATTACAACCTTTATAGTTATCCAAAATAACTCTGTCCAGACTTTCTCTAAAAGTTCTCTAAATTTCAAAATCAATTGTAACATTAGATTCCCAAAACAAAGTAACGTTTCTCTTATTGTCACATAATAAAAATATGATTTCCTTCATCATATTAAAACCTTAATGAAAACAACATGTACTGCAGTACAATCCTTATATATATCACATTATTCTAAAAACCATAATATAGTTCTTGAGTCCAAAAACACAAATACAATAATTATTCAACTACTTCTATAGTAACAACATAAGCTTGGCCTTGCTACCTTGGCCGTTTCAGAGGTAAATTTCCTTGGCACTTAAGACATTCATTTTCATAATGCCCCATTTCTCTACAATTGTAGCATTGAACATTGGTAGACTCTTTCTTTACCTTTCAATCATGAGCCTGGTAACCGTTTTCTCCACATTTGTTACAAACTCTCATTCTCTTTAGGCAAGTACTGGGGTGATTCTTCCCACAATTATCACATAATGGAAAATCCTTCTTTCCCTTCTCCCAATATCTGTCTCCTATTCCACCATTCTCTTCATCTCTTTCTTTACTTTATTGTCTTATGATTTAGATAATTCCTTTTCGGTCTTGATAGTAGAAGAGACAATATCTTTATACGATGGGAAATATTTTGAGACTAAAGCTCGATGGAGAAATGGTTTTAACACATGAAAGAAACTTTCAATATTACCTCTTTGGTTACGTATATAATCTGCTGCATGCCTTGATAACCTTATAAAGTTAGCCTCATACTTTGAGACATTCTCATCCACCTTTTGTCTCAGACTCAAAAATTGTATTTCCATATCTGCTCAATGGTCATGAGGAAAGTATGTTTCTAAGAAAAGCTCTTTGAACTCCCTCCATTATATATTTGATAAATCATCATCTTCCTTCTTGTTTTGTATCAATGACCACCATTGGTCGACATCTCCAGTGAGGCGGTAAACTGCCATGACAACTTTTTCCCTTTCACTACTCCCTAAAGCATGGAATATTATCTCTAGGGAATTTATCCATTTCTTAGCTACTAATGGATTTTTACCCCCATTAAATGTTTGTGGTGGTTTCCTCATGAAGCGGTGTAACATTGATCCTCCACGTTTTAGATTAGGGTGCCACATACGAGTAAGGTTATTATTTATAACCAGAGTGAGTTGTCCCAGTATGGTGATAAGATGATCAACACCAGTTGTATCACTAGCTCCACTATAATTATCTTGAATAGGATGAAAATCCCTACATGGAGTGCATGCAATGATACGGTGTCCATTCCTTCCATTAGGCGCCATTTCTATACAATGTCATAAACTATATTAGTTTATGAATCGAAATACATAATTCCATACTTGTAAAACACTTAACATATGTTGAACTATTTATGGATATAATCCATAAAAAAATTTCTTTGAGGAAGTATATACTCATAAACCCTTCATAATGGTTTGTAATGAAATCGTGAATTATCCTAAGAATATCCATCGGGAGTGTTGAAACCAAGAGTGCAACAAGGCCCATTATCTTGCATCAGTTCCCATTTGAGTCTAGCTCCAAGTGGTGTTTTCATGTATTACCCCTAGGTACATCTGTGCTAGAGACACCTCTACCAGTACGTATCCAAAAAAATATGTATTGCTCGGAAAATAAACAAAATCTATACTTTTCCAAAATTCTAGTAAGTTCTTCTATACTAATCCTCAAAGTCTATCTTCGGTCTATGTGCTCTAATCAGAGTTTATCTAAATCTATCTTCCAAGGATAGTACTAAACTGCTTTTTATACCAACTATAATACCCCGACCCCCATTACCCAGAGTCGGTGCATTATTATGTAACATTGGAATGATCAAAAAAGATCATATATCGAAAGACCGATTAGTTTTTTATCCTTGGAAACACTAGATACATTCATAAATGTTATATTAAATAATAAAGTGAAAAATAAAAATAACATAGTATCCCTAGTACACATTCTTATCCCCTTCAAACTATCCCTATAGGTCAGTCATAAAATATTTTTTTCACATCATTGGAAAATAAAACATAGAAAGGGGTTAGCTCAGATTCTCAGTAAGGATAACAATATAGTGGAAACTTTCATAAATAAACATAAACATTTAAGGCAATGTATAACTAAAACAAAATCCTTTAAACTTGAACATTATCATAATATGGAAAAAGTACAATGAAATAATTCCATTTACTTATTCAAGTGGATATTCTACTAGTCTAATAATCAAATGCAATATCAATAACTACTTTTATAATGTTGGAATGAATAATGTGAGACTATCATAACCACGTAGCGAAGGCCTTATGCCAAGACTACATATATGATTTTTTCAAGGCCTCGTGCCAAGGAAGTAGTTTGTCTCATGAGACCTACTGATGCATCGACGAGTAATTGTAGGCTCCACCCGTCACTTATTAAATCCAATGCATTCCTCAAATGAACAGGTTTAAACATATCATAAACCATAACATAATCATATCACATAAAACATTCATAAAGGAAACATAACATTTCCATATTTCAATCACAAGATATCAATACAACACATTGATAAGATAAAAACATTTTCAATACCAAAATAAATGGAAAGTAAAACATGGTACATTTTTTTCATTTAAAAAAAATTATGTCTTGTAGAGGAAGCCGAAACTCAAATAATGGTCACGGTGGCGGAGAAGTCATTGTCGCTGCATACGTAAGACAAAAAAATCCTTTTTTCATTTAGCAAAAACGATTCGTATAAAAAGATTCATTTTGAATAAAAGTAAAAGTAAAAGGGTTTTATACACCGTATAAAGGAAATTTGAGTATAAAACAAAATATGCCTCAATGGAAGGAGATTGAGACGAAGTCCCTTACCTCATGTCCAACTTGACACGATCGTTCTTTAATATCCTGAATAATAAAATATAATTAATTTCTACTTTCTTAAGAAAAATTTTCAGGTTCATTATTCCTTTTATATCACTTATTACTATGTTATGAATATTATGTAATTATTTAAGTTAATAACGGTCGTTTTTTCAATCTTTGGTACTTGAGTCAAAAATAAACTTCTTATAATTACAAGTTGTTCATGTGGTAAAATATCCATTATATCCAGAGTAATATTCATGATGTGGATATCATATATATCATATATATCCTGTATATAAATGCATAGATAATTTTACATAACATTTAGAGGTAATAAATGAAATGCACTGTTTATGGAGATGGTAAGCAGTATGTACACATGAATGCTACTTTCATTTATATTGCGTATTTAATGGAATAAAATCATAATGATATAAAGATATATTATAATTCTAGTATAATATCATATATAACATCATTTACTCCATCATTTATATGTCTCACATATGTCATTAACGATTGAAATAACTTTTAGGGGGCGGTAGTCCGCATTTCCTAAAAGGAAATTATCGTGTTTACCCATAATGGAAATCCTAAAGGAATTCCATAAATGAAAAATATATAAGTATAAGGAAAACATAATCATAATATATATCATATATTAATATAGTGAAATCTTAATGGCCACCATGAAATGTGTTAAAAGAAGATTGAACAATCATCGTTTCGTGAGGCAGTAATTCGCCACCCACAGAAACGGTAAGTTCTTTAACCATTAGACAATGTTGTGTGTAAGTGTAAATAAAATAATTCTCATAAAAAATTCCTAGTATATTTAAGATACTGTTTTTCATACCAAATATAGGAATTAAATGTGTTTAAGGGGTTGGAGAAGCAAAATAAAACAAAAGAACATAAGAGAATACATTACCTCAAAATCGGGTAACTCTTTTTTTAGAGCCAAAGGCTTCCTTGGGAAGACTTCTACCCAAAGTAAGGATTCTAGGAGTAAGAGAGGGATGTTGAGAGAGTATTTGGGTAGATTTTGTCTGAGAAAAATTCCTTTGATGGTGTGAATAAGGTGGTAGAGTTGGGGGCCTTTTATAAGAGGATAGGAGGGGCACTCTTGGAAAGTCAAAAAATGATACATTATTATATAATGAGTTTCATATTTTAAAGTTCCAAAAATTATATATTTAGAGTATAAGGTGAAACATGTTCTAAATATACTCATCCAATAGGTTTTTTACAAGTGTAAGTCTTAGAGTTTACATTATCATTTAATTTTTTTAAATCTTTAATTAATGAGGTAATTGATGCATAATCGTGGTGTCATAAAAAATTTCATTTGTTTAATATATAAAAATTATAAAAAAAATATCAGGATTTAGGAAATATTTTTAGATTTATAATGACTATTTATAGTACAAGGGATAATTTACAGAGACAAAACTAAATTTTTTACCTTGGGTGATACAGACTTTGGTTATACTTTCCCTTTAAACAAAATAATATAATAAAATGTCACTATCACCCAAAAGTGATTCCATAGTGTCCCAAGGTTTGGTACAAGGAATCCCATGGTCGACCATGAAAAAAAAGTAGCATTATGACACATGTTGGGTTCATTTGTTATTATTATGATATTATTTTTTTACCCTTAACTACCCAATTACTAATTAATCACGATAATTACAGATAATTATCGTCATTACTATTCATAATGTCAAAAAACAAGTGTCTTAATTACATAATTTGGAACTTTTGATTCCAAATATGGAATCCATTTTACCATATTCCATAAACAGAAATTTTAGTAATTAATTTAAAAATTATTCCTGCTGTCAAAACAAATAGCATGTTTTTAAGAAACAATATCAATCAAAGGATTGACAATTTTTTATGTCCAATTTCAAAGTGAAATTAATTATAATGACCAACATTGGATAAAATGGTCAAATTATATTCTAATTATACTTTAAAACCACTCAATAATATAATTTTACACTATAAATTATTTTGATTAAAAATGTTGTTTTTAAGTATTTTCTTTACTATTCATTGAAAATTGGAAGTTCTCAGAAAAATACCAAAATTTCAACATAGGCTAATTTAAATATTAAAAATCCCAAAATGATCTCCAATTTAAATATAAAAATTATATTATTTCAAAAAGTGGGTATTACTATTCATAATGGCTACTTTGATTGGTCGCGGTGTGTTAGAAACTCGAATTTGCATACAATGCAAGCTATTGCATTACTGAATGAGAAGCGTATTGTGGAATAATGGGGTGTTAAAATTGGAATGTGGTTCACCAATAATCTAGGAACATGGGACTCTATCGAGATGCTTAAGAAGGATATTGATTGTCTGGAAGGTTTTCTCTAGTGAAGTTAAGAGTAATCCTCTTTCTTGATGTTATGTGACAAATTCTTGTTGTTTTCTCAAAGGATGTAGGATGTGGAGAAGAGATACAGGCAGAGATCTATGGTCAGGTGGTTTAAAAAGGTTAGAGAAATAATGGGTTTTTACATTCTGGTTTGATGGTGTTGTAATACTCGAAATTCAACATCAGGATAGAGGATAGATCCTTCCCTTATGATGTAAATTTTGATAGAAGGATGGATTTGGATCACTTCGAGTGGTTTCTTGCTGGAGAACAAATAGAATTACCTATGGAGGAGTGTTTTTTGACATACAATGAGGACATCATAAGGAGTATAGCTCAAAAGTTTGAAAAGTTGGATAATAAGGCATTAAGGATTGTACGGTTGGTGGAAGCCGTCTGGCAGATGGTTCACAATATGTCTCTGGAGAGTGCTCCTAGCCCTTATGGTTTTCCAGGATCCTTCTATGTTGTAGAATTGGAATTATTGGGCCATGGGTTGTTGAGATTGTGCAATATTTATTTAGGCGGTCCCATCAATAGGGTTCTTGTGCCTCCAGTGTGGTATTGTTGCTGAAAGTGAATGAACCTTCTCTTATTAGTAAATATAGACTTATATGTCTATGTTATGTCTCATACAAGATCTAGGAGACCTTTATTTCTCGGAAACTGAACATGATTATTCTAAGGGTCATCTCTAGAGACCAACATGGCTTGTCTATGGGAGAGGTATTCAAGGGGAAGTGGGAGTTTCCCCTGACTTGTTGGAGGACATGAACAAGAATGTGGTAAAACCCAATGTGATTATACAGGTGGATATAAATAAGGCATATGATATTTTATAGTAGTGTTTTATAATTCAGGTGATGAGAAAACTAGGTTTTCATGAATGGAGTTTTGACTTTTGCTTTTGTTGCTTCTCATCTCCATGAACCAGCATCTCTATTTTGGGAAGGGGATTTGGTTTTTTCAAGAGTGTGTATAGTGTGAGAAAAGTGTCCCTTATATCCCCCATAATATTTCTCCTTGTGTAGGAGGATCTATCACAAAACATATATAGATTATTGAGGGAACAAAATATTTGTCCCTATCAGTCTCATGATTCATATGGCTCTTGCTCACTTATAATGTTTACAGATGATATTCTGATCATTGTGAATGGAAGCAGGTCCTCATTTGTGAACTTTATGAAGTTAATGTTGATATATGGTAGTCTAAGTGTAAAATATGTTAATTCCAGAAAGAAATTTGTTTTTATTTCCAAAAAATGTACAAGAAGGAGGTTATAGAAAATTCAAGACATTTTCAGAATGCAACGAATGTAGTTGCCTATAATAAACCTTAGGGTTCCATTTATGAATGGTAATGTGAGAAGGGTCTTCATTGCTGATATCCTTAACTGAATTCTTAAGATGATTCTTAATTGGGAAAACAAGTTTCTCTCATTTTGGGGAAAGGTGTTTTGATCAGTAGTGAGATTTCATCCATTATAATGCATGTCATTTCTAATATCACTCCACCTAAGGGGATTGTTTTTACGATATAGAAGCTCACGAACATGTTTATTTGGGATTCAAATTACATGGGAAGGAACCACTATACCACTTGGTTTCATATGGAAAAACTAGTGTTGGACGGTGGAGTTGGCCTTAGGAATATTTCAGTTTCCATGCAAGCAATGCAGGGTTGGGTAGCATGGGATTTTTTGGAGGGGAATTTGTGGTGGGACAAAACAATTATAATAAATTATGGAATGAACAGTGATGAATGAGAGAACAAGAAGTTTTCCTGAAATTGTAAATCAATTAGTTTTCATCTACAAGTCCTCGAGGGGTCCTCTCATTGGGTGGTGGGCTGATGGAATATAAACATTGGGAGAGACAATTGATTTTGGGAGAAACTATTCTTCCTGTGATTTCGAGCTCTAGATATATCATTTAATGAGCCTAGACACCATCCAAGTATTCTTGAATCCATCTTTTGTTTTAATGATATTGAACTGTATAAAGATGTGGTGTTTTTGGAGGACGATGACACATACTATTTCATAGAGTCAAATTATAGGTACATTAATGTACATGACTATCACTACATGAATCTTCATGGGCATGATGAGGGGGTTCATTCCTACTATGAAAATAGGTCCAAAATAAGATGTTATTTATTATTTTGAGAGTGTGGAATTAAGCCCTACTGATGGCTGATAACATTCAAATAAAGGTGATTCATCAGGCTTCATGGTGTTTTTGCTGCTCTAAACCATAGGTGGAGTCGGTGGTGTACTTGTTAATTATGTGTGAACATGATATAAAAAGATTTTCTAGCTTGGATAAATGGGATAATAATAATTCTTTTGGTACTACCATTGAGGAGTTTGTTGTCAGTTTTTTCTTGGGTTCAGATAAGCAGAAGATGGCTTCCATGATCTGTATTGTTGTTCTTTTAACATATTTTTGGACACTTTGGGGTGCTCAGAATAAGGCTCATTCAGAGGTACAGAATATTGGTTTTATGATGCTGCTGAGGAAAAGTAGCCTGGTGTATGAATTGGGGACACTGAAAAAAGGTGGACAACATTCTCACATTCTTTGCAGTTTCGTGAATCTGCCAGTGGCTTGTCCCAGTTCATAGGGACACTAGATTAGGTGGAAACATTTAGGGATAGATTCATGATTAACGTCAATGGATCACTTATGGATATTCAGATGAATGGGGGGGGGGTTCTGGTGCTGGATACGAACAGTTTGATAAAAATTTCTTTTAGCATCTTTCATGGGTCAAGATGCTCATTAGGCACAGAGGTTTGTGCATAGAAAATTTGTATCATACATTGCAACAGGTTCTATTTGGCATGTTCTAAAATGGAATCTAACTAAGAGACGTTGATTCAGTCATTACATAAGAAATTCTAGGTTCCTTGCATTTTGATATACATTATTTTTCATTGGGCCTTGGATCCAGAATAGATTTTCGGTTGGTCATATTCCAAGGGAAGCTAATTTGGTTGCAGATGCACATCGTAGTGGGAGTATTCCTAAGGTACTCTTGTTTGTGTTCTCTAATTTTGTGTTGTTACCACTAATGGTTACTTCTTTTTTCCAAGGGTATTCCCTCGGATTACACCACCTCTGACCACCCTGATCTTGTTTGTTTGGGGAAGGTTGTTTTCCTTGTTTTATTAATTATAAAAAAGTTATTTCTGATCGATATAAATCATTTTATTAATTGTTAATTTTATTTCCAATAATTTTGTACCAAAAATATCTTTTCAAAAAAAATGGGTAAAAAAATTAATAAATATTGATGATAATTAAAAAGAATGAATTAAAATAATTTATTTTTTAAAACAATCAATTACATTAACAATATGAACTCTTATATACAATTCCTCCATATAGATATAAACTACCAGATGAAAAAATTTATATATAACTTTACATTTCAAGAAAATTTAGATAAAATAATATTGTTATCTCTAATGATTTAGGAAGTAGATAAATATTTCCTTTTCAAAGGGAAAAGTCATCTTTCACAACCACTTAAAAATATTATCTTTTTTAAGTATTACTAAGTAATTTTTTTGTAAATGTTTGATAGTAAAAAATGATAAAAAATATATTTTAATATCCATTTTTAATTATTATTTTTACATGATAAGATATAATTTATAAGGTCATTTTGAGACAACTTAAAGCATATTTTCCAAAAAAAATAGATGATTTTTATCTAGATCTCACTATTTTAAAGCTACATAAATTAATTTTCTTAAAACCAAAATTAAAAACTAGGATATACATTTTTTTTATTTCCTTCAAACTAAATAATTAAAATATAAATAAATTATCCCTGATTCCCCATAACGTGTTATTAATGTAAACATTTTCTACTTATATTTGAATTTTTCACCAAAAACATTCTATAATATATGGATTTATAATTAATATATTGTCACATTCATGTCAACTATATAAATCCAAAAAAAATTGGTGATACTCAATCTCATAGTTCTGTTATCTAATATTATTTAAAATACAAACACCCAACTTTCATGGGTAATGAGTAATCACTAGAATATATGAAAAAATATAAATTAATCCAATGCATGCAGACTAATAAATGGGTGTTAATTAATTTTGATGTACCTAATTCTATCTTGTAGAATACTTGAAATCGTTTTATTCGATAGAATATATTTACTTAATTAGAAATATTTAATTTTATGAACATGAAGGATGGAATATATTTACCAAAACTAACATATATTGGATAAAATGTAACATCACATTATTTTTCAGGTATTTTTTATGTTTCTAAGTTCCATTTTGTTGGAGTAATGGTTTGGGGGGCATTTGGGTGAATTTTTTAGGAGTGATAAAGGTCAGTGTGTTGTGAAAGGTTTACGCATGGTTTGACAAACTGTGCGACCAAACTTTGCAAACCTTGAAACCTGGATAGTAGCTTCTGCACGGGCGGCACACGGTTTGTCTAGTAGTGTGGCCAAACCGTGCGAGAAGTATGGTCAAGGTGGTAGCTCACGCATGATTAGTGCACAGTTTGTTAAACAATACAGAAAAACCATGCATCCACTTAAATAAGATCCTTAAATTGTGTATATCACTCGGTTTTTCCCCTAAGTACGTCGTTTTTCCTCCTATGCAGCCCTAACATGGGATTTGTCTTCTCTAAAGGTAAGATAAGGTTCCCCCATTGTTCTGGAGGCAATCCAAAGGCTCCTCTTGGTGAATCTAAGCTGGATTCGTGAGGTATGTGATCGTTCTTCATCATTCTTGATCGTTTTATTAAATCTACTTAGATCTACTTCTCATCTTCTCTTGGTTTCGTAGATATACGCCCGTTATTGGTAGATCTATGTGTGTGGTAGAAAATTTTATGAGGTTTGGTCTTGATCATTCTAGGAGAAGTGATCTAAGGAGGGTTCTTTAAAAATAAACCATGTTTTTCTTGAGCATTCTCGACCGTTGTGGTTTTGGTCAAAACATTCAAGGTAGGTGGTTCCGTCCCAACATGCCAAATTTATTATCAATGTATTTGCTTAATATATTTCAATTATTAACTGAAATTCAATTTCTCACGTTTCTTTCAATAAAATTGATAAAACCTCGATTCCATTGAATTGAGATATTTGAAATGGTTTTGGAATGGAAATTTGGAAAACCCCAATTGCATTGAATTGGATGTTTTTATGGAAATTGGCTGATATAAATTGTTTAAATTAAATTGTGGATTTTATGGAAATGTTTTCAATTATATTGTTGAATTTAATTGTGGAAATGAAATGTGTAATGGTGGAATTGGTTTTGAATTGATTTCAAACTTACGAAATTGGCTTAAATTGATTTGATAGAAACCCATTGGTTTTATCTTATGGAAAGTCATGTTTTGAATAAAACTTGTTTTGGTTTTAAATGAAATAGAATTGGTACTTTTGAAATGGAGGAATGAGATTGATCATATTTTAATCATTCTTCAAATAGCTCACCCATCATGTTAGAGCGCATGCAAGCCTTAGGTATTTAGTGAGTTATTTGGATACACTCTACACTACGACAACATTTTAAAACATACATGCGGAAGGTCACATCCTCTACGGGTTTGTGACGAGTCTCCTTTGGCCAGTGTCATATGGACGTGTGTATACACATTTTTCTGAGTTCACAAAGAGAGTGGAGAATCCAATAACTGGTTAATACTATCATACCTTTTGGATAATGACCATGTTACTCTCTTGTTTATTTATATTGGAGATATAAATTTATTCCAATTCTTTTGAACTGATTTACATTCATGGTGAATTTATATAAAGATTTTTATATAAATGTTTTTCTTAAGACATTGATTTACAAATATTCCATCATTGTAAAACCGTTGATTAAAATATTTATTTCCATCATTTGAAAATGTATAGATTATTTTGTTAGAATATGCTTTTGATTTTCCAAACATGTTTATTTGAAAATTGAAATCTTTTATTTGGATAATCTATAATTGGAATCTGTTAAGTAATCTTTGGTGGTATACTACTAGGCTTAGGCTCACACCCTACTTTTGTCTTTGGGTGTTTATAGATTTTCTTCTTCCAGGATCAATAAAAGAGAAGGGACCTCTTGGAGAGGATCCCGTTTTTGATCTCTCATCTAGGTGAGTTGTGTCCTTAGGGACTTTGGGACTGCTTTTCCCTTTTTATTAATTGGGTTGTAGTACTATCGGATTTTAAGCCTCTTTGTATTCTGGTACATCACTCCCTGTAGAGTTTCTTATGTTATGCATACAGATTTGTTCTCTTTTTATTCTGCATTATTTTGGAAAAAATTATTCCCACTTTTATGTTGTACGATGCTAGGTTCTAGTGGCCGAACCGTGGGGATCGAGAATGCCCTTCGGGCTATGTCAGGGCTGGCTCGGTTATCGGGTTTCCAGGGTATCTTGGATGGTTTGTGATATTTGGTATTAGAGGTGGTACCCAGCCTTAAGTGTGGAACAATGTCTGGGTTGATATGTTGGGCCCACAATGAGGATGTTGTGCTCTAAAGGAGGGGTGCTGATTGTAACAGTCTAGAATGATATAGGTTCAAATGACTAAATGATATGAATCTTTTCAATAAAGGTGCACCTTCTTTTTTGGGAACATGTAGATTAAAACTCCATAGTTAAGCATGCTTGGCCTGGAGTAGTGATTAGGATGTGGGACCTTCTGGGAAACATTCTAGGGTGTGTGTAAGTGAGGAAAAAACATAGAGGAAAGGACATGTGTTGGACTGTGGGGACTGTCATTAGGCATACTACCCGTTCAAGCATGTGGGTGGGCCCTAGGGTGGGGACCACATGTCTGCGAGGCAATTGGTGGTACCTGGCAGGCCAGGACCCGAAAGCCATGTTATGGGTGGGGTGTGTATGCAATCACTGGGGACCAGTTGTTACATTTGGTTTTAGAGGGATTTTTAACATCTTTCCCTGATGACAGTATGCATTTGAGTATTCTTTTCGGGACTTAGGAGGTAGTTGTGATTTAGTGCCTGGCCAGATCTCACCACAATGAACCTTATGTCACCAGGGTTGGTTTGGAAAATACGACTTGTGGAATAGTTCTAGTACTTTCCCTGTTTTGATTTGGATAGAGTGGAATCCAAATCTTGTTAATCCCATATGTTAAGAATAGTTTTCCTTGTTACTCTGTTTGAGTGTTAATCAAATGTTTTTTGTGTTCTGTAGCAACATGCCTTTGAGAAGACGTGAGAATAGGATCCAAAAATAGGATACTGCTAAATCATAGAAAGCGAGTCCTACTATGGATCTAAGTCTGGATGAGTTGATTGTACACATTGTCCACACTTTGGGACATGCACCACCTCTAGTTCATGTTCAGACTCCAGTTATAGATCCTTATTGTGATGTTCTCTGAAGTCGTTCTCAAGAGTTCCTATGCCATAATCCACCAGTTTTAAAAGGCTCCATTGACCTTCAATATTGTGAGGAATGGTTGAGTAAGATTGAACGTATGTTGGGGTTTTTGGAGACAGCTGATGTGATCAAGGTGAAGTGTTCCACCTTCGTGATGGAGGGACCTAGTAGGAGATGGTGGGACACAATGGTGATGGCTGGGAAACCTGGGGTTTTGGAGTGGAAAGACATAAGGGTTCTTTTCACTAACCTGTTCTATCTAGAATCAATGTTGTTGGCTAAGGTAGTGGAGTTTCTCAAGCTTGTGCAGGCCAACAAAACCGTGACTGAGAACTCAAATCGGTTTTCTGAGCTGGTACAGTTTGCTCTAGATATTGTATCTAATGAGAGGATAAAGGCTCGATGATTCGAGTTGGGAATTCAATCATATATACATTCTCAAGTTTTCCTACTGACGCTACGCACTTATGCTAGTGTGTTGGATAGGGAAATGGTGGTTGAGATGGACTTGGAAGGAATTTCAGGGTTGATGGTGGTTCTTTTCCCTCCAAGTGGCAATGCTAGTTCATTTATTGGAAAACAAAAGTGTGATGTTTATCATGTCTGTTATCGACAACAAAGTCATTCTAGACTTCCAGTAGCACCAGGAGGGGCTTCTTTTACTTGATATCAGTGTAAAAATCCAGTACATTCTAATAGGGTTTGCACTGAGGCACCCAAGAACCGTAGCTCGTACGGATGTTTAGGTCACTTACAGGGATTCTTTCATCACTTCTCTACTCCACGTAGTTGAACAGGATCATCAGCACCTCCAAATACTATGGGGAACTTAAATTATTTATTTACAAAAGGTTTCCCGCCACAAGCATCTGGAACGAAGCTTCTTAACGTAGTGGAATGGTCACCAGAGGCAGCTGATACATGTTCTACAACTGTGAGAGGTGCCATTACTATAGGTTCATCTGTGGTGAACACTCTTTTTTATACTGGTTTATCTCACTATTTTATTTCAAACCATATTGTTTATATGCTTAATCTACCTATGGATCTTTTATCATTTGCGATGGATATTACCACACCTCTTGGTACAATGAGAGTGAAGGGTCTCCATAGTCCTTCTTGTGTCTTCTCTCTGTCATATGTCAAGATTTCTTGGAGTTTCTTGGTTCCCTACATGAAATCATTTGACGTCATATTTGGGATGTATTGGACCATTGCCAATAAAGCTCTTATTGATTGTTATCTATGACGGTTCTTCCTTACTACACCCACTGGTGTGTCTCTCGTTTTTCAAGGAGAATGAGACCCTTGGTCAAGCAGAGCCGAACCCTTTTATCCAGAGTTTGGGAAATTAATATCGATGTATGATTTTGATATGGAGAGAGATTCATTTTGTGGTGATCTCCCTCCAGTCATCGTTGCGTTTCCTGACGTGTTTCCTTCTGAATTATCTGGTTTTCCACCTGTAAGAGAGGTTGATTTTTCTATTGACTTAATGCCTGGTACTCAAAGAGTTTCTATTCCCTCTTAACGAGTGGCTCTAGCTTAACTAAAATAACTGAAGTCTCAGTTGGAAGATCATCTAGAAAAAGGATTTATATGCCCTACTGTGTCACCTTGGGCAGCACCAATTCTCTTCGCCAAGAAGGATGATGGTTCTCTTCACTTATGTGTTGGTTATCAGAAGCTCAATCAAGTTACAATAATGAAAAAATATTCGCTACCACGAATTGATGATTTGTTTGATCAATTGAAAGGGGAAAAGTGGTTTTCAAAAATTGATCTTCGATCTGGTTACCATGATTTTAGGATAAAAGAATCTGACATTCATAAGACCGCTTTTCAGAGTAGTTATGGCCATTATGAGTGCCTTGGTATAACCTTCGGCTTAAAAAACACTCCTGCAGTTTTCTTGGCTTCAATGAACAGGTTTTTCCATGAGTATTTTGATAATTTTTTGGTTGTATTTTTGGATGAAATTATTGTCTAATACAAGTCTTTGCAGGATCATGTGAATCATATGAGAACAGTTCTGAGTTTTCTAAGGAATCCCTAACTTTATTCCAAGCTTTCGAATTGAAATTTCTGGATTCAGGAAGTGAAATTATTGGGACATGTGGTGTCGGAACGAGGAATATCAGTTGATCCTAAGAAGGTGAGGGATAGTATGACTTCAGAAAAACCATGAAATGTTTTCGATATTCAGAGCTTCTTGGGCTTAGCATCATATTATCGGAGGTTTGTTGAAGTCATATCAATGTTAGCTTCTCGAATGACTGCTCTGACTCGAAAGGGAGTCATTTTTTTTGGAATGATAAATTTCAGAATTCTTTTGTTGAGGTAAAGCATCTTTTGACTGAAGCACCAGTGTTAACTCTTCCTGAGGCGGGGATAGGTGATGTGGTCTTCTGTGACGTATCGGGTTCTGGTTTGGGATGTGTTTTCATACAGGGTAATCATGTTGTTGCCTATGGGCCTCTTCAGCTTAAGCCTCATGAGAAGAACTATCCTACCCATGACCTTGAACATGTAGCTTTAATGCACACACATAAGTGTCAGAGACATTACCTTTATAGAGAAAGGTTTACTGTGTATTCAAACCACAAGAGATTGAGTTATATCATCTCTCAAAAATATCTAAACCTCTTCCAAATATGTTGGGTGGAGTACCTAAAATAATTCGACATTGACATTTCCTATACCCCGAGAAAAGGGAATGTAGTTGCAGATGCATTACGCAGGAAAATTACATCACAGGCTATGAAAGAATCCTCAGAATAATGGAGTTTGATGGCTCTTTTTGCTCAGTTTCATATTGGAGTTCAATGGAAAGGTAATGGAGTTTCTTTAGCTAGTTTTTGCTTGATATGTCCTCCTCTTGAGTCAATTATTCAAGAACAGCAATTGGATGTTGAATTCCATAGCATTAGGGACGCTCTTTATGGTTGGGAGACCGAAACACTGTGGATGTTCTCCAAATATTGTGTTCTGTGTTATCAGAACCGTTACGTTGTTCCGTTAGTAGCAAGGAATGGTGTGATGGGGGGTTTCCATAACACTTAGTGGGTTGTACACCGAAGAACCATGAAGATGTTCTATGATATGTGATGATAATTCTGGGGGCCATGTATGATATGAGATATTTCTGAGTTTATATCTCCTTACAATACATGTCAGCAGGTGAAACCCGAGCACCCGAATCCTTCGTGTTTTTTCAACCACTTCCAGTCCCTACCATGAAGTGGGATGAAATCTCTATGAACATTGTGGTTTTGTTACCTCAAACCTAGAGGAAGAAGAACACGATATGGATTGTGATCAACAGGCTGACCAAGTCAGGTCACATTATACTTATTCAATATAAAACCAAATTTGAGGTGTTGGGAAATATATATATATGAAATATGTTGTTCGTTTGCACGGATTTTCATCTGCTATAGTCTCTAATAGGGATCTTTGGTTTACTTCTCGCTTTTAGAGAGGCCTTCAGGAGGCACTAGGATCTATGGTCTGTTTGAGCATGGCCTACCATCCACAGTCAGATGGCCATATAGAGAGATCTATTCAGGTCCATGAGGATATTCTATGTGCATGTGTTCTCGACTGTGGTGGGTCTTGGGATGATCATATTGGGATAGTTGAGTTTTCTTATTACAATAGTTACCAGTCTGCGATCAAAATGGCTCCTTTTGAGGAATTTTATGGTCATCCTTGTAAATGACTTTTATGTTGGTCAAAGATCAGATAAAATTCCTTGGTAGGACCGAGTTTCGTCCATGAGACGATAGCTAAGATCCAGTTTACTCTTTAGGGAATGTTGTCAGCACATAGCCGGTACAAGTCGTATGCTGATCGTCGCCGTAATCCTTTAGAGTTATCAGTGGGTGACTAGGTGTTCTTGAAGGTTTCACCCCATTTAGGTCATCGACATCTTGGGAGTCAAGGGAAGCTATCTCCTCGTTTTGTGGGACCTTTCGAGGTTGTTGGACTTGTAGGGAAGGTTGCTTACCATATAGCTCTACCACCACAGCTGACGTCGATACATAACGCATTCCATGTATCACATCTATGAAAGTATCTCTCTGGTCCATCTCAGGTTTTGAACATGAGTGATCTTGAGATTGAACCAGATTTATCTGTGATTGAATGACCAGTCATGGTTGTTGATTCTGAGACCAAGGCACTTCATGGGAAAACTATACCTCTGTTTTCTGTGCTATGGAAGCATGGTTTGGATTCTCATGAGACGTCGGAAATGAGGAAGTAATTAGGGAGTAATGGCCTCATATTTTTGATGTGGAGGCCTCTTCATAGGCATTCTCAGGGAATAAAGATCTTATGGTGGGAAGGTTGTAACATCACGTTATGTTTTCAGGTATTTTTTATGTTTCTAAGTACCTTCGTTTTGGAGTAAAGTTTTGGGGAGCGTTTTGGTGAATTTTTGTGGAAAGATAAAGGCCAGTGTGTTGTGCACAGTTTGCGCATGGTTTGACAAATCGTGAGACCAAACTGTGCCAACCTTGAAACCTGGATAGTAGCTTCCGCATGGGAGGCACACAATTTGTCTAACCATGCGGCCAAAACATGTGGGAAATATGGTCGAGGCAGTAGCAGGTGCACAATAAGCACACGGTTTGTTAAACCATACGGACAAACCATGCGACCACTTAAATGAGATCCTTAAATTGTGGATCTTGATCGGTTTTGCCCCTAAATACCTCGTTTTCCCTCCTAAGTGGCCCAAACATGGGATTTGTCTTCTCCAAAAGTCAGAGAAGGTTATCCCATTGTTTCGGAGGTGATCCAATGACTGCTCTTGGTGAATCAAAGCCATATTCTTATGTTATGTGATCTTTCTTCATCGTTCTTGATCAGTTTCTTAGTTCTACACAGATCTAATTCTCCTCTTCTATCAGTTTCTTAGATCTACACCCGTTATGGGTAGATCTTATTTTTTGGTAGAAAATTTTATGAGGATTGGTCTTGATATTTCTAGGAGAATAGTTCTAAGGTGGGTTCTCGAAAAAGAATCATGGTTTTCCTTGAGCGTTCTCAACCATTGTGGTTTTGGTCTAAACATTCGAGGTAGGTGGTTCTGTCCTGACATGACAAATTTATTATCAATTTATTTTCTTAATTTATTTCAATTATTGATTTAAATTCAATTGATCAATTTGATTTCAATTAAATTGATAAAACCTTGATTTCATTGAATTGAGATATTTGAAATGGTTTTCACATGAGAATTTGGAAAACCCCAATTCTATTGAATTTGGTGTGTATATAAATTGGCTGATTTAAATTGTTTAATTTAAATTTTGGATTTGATGGAAATTTTTTCAATTAAAATTATGAATTTAATTGTGGAAATGAAATTTGTAATGATGGAATTGGTTTTTAATGGATTTCAAACTTATGAAAATGGCGTAAAATGATTTGATAGAAACCCATTGGTTTTATCTTGTGGAAAGGCATTTTTTAATAAAACCTGTTTTGGTTTTAAATGAATCGGAATTTGAACTTTTGAAATGGAGGAATGGCATTGATTTTATTTTAAGAATTCCTAAAATAGTTCTCCCATCATGTAAGAGAGAATGAAAACCTTAGTTAGTTACTGAGTTATTTGGATACACTTTACACTACGACAACGTTCTAAAACATACATGCGGCGGGTCACATCCCTGATGGGTTGGTGAAGAGTCTCCTTTAGACAGTTTCATAGGGATGTGTGTATACACATTTTTCCAAGTTCACATAGAGATTGTGGAATCATATAACAGGTTAATACTATCGTACCTTTTGGCAGATGACCATATCGCTCGTTTTTTATTTATATTTGAGATATAATTGTATGCCAATGCTTTTGAACTGCTTTAAATTCCTGCTGAATTTATATAAAATTTTTATATAAATGTTTATCTTAAGACATTGTTTTAGAAATATTCCATCATTGTAAAGCCTTTGCTTATAATATTTACTTCCATAATTTGAAAATGTATTGTAATTTTTTTAGAATATGCTTTTGATTTTCCAAACCTGTTTATTTGAAAATTGAATGCTTCTCTTTAGATAATCTATACTTGGAATTTGTTACAGAATCTTTGGTGGTATCCTACCAGGATTAGGCTCACAATCTACTTTTTCCTTTGGGTGTTTTTAGATTTTCTTCTTCCAGGATTGATCAAAGGGAAGGGACCTCTTAGAGGTGGATCCAGTTGTTGATCTATGGTCATGGTGAGTTGTGTCAATTGGGACTTTGGGAATTTTTTTCCCTTTTTATTACTTTGGTTGTAGTACTGTGGGCTTTTTATGCCTCTTTGTATTTTGGTACATCACTCCACAATGAGGGTGTTGTGCTTTAATGGGGTGGACAATGTAACACCCCTGGAAAAGAGAGACTTAAAAGGCTAAATGTTACTACCCATGTCAACAAGGTGCACCTTTCTTTTCGGGATCCTACCTGATTAGAACTCCACAGTTAAGCATTCCTGGCCTTCAGTAATAATCAGGATGGGTGACCTTCTGGGACGTTTCCCAAGGTGTGTGTGACTCAGGACAAAACACACTGAAAGAAATGTGTTGTCCTGTGGGGAAAATCATTAGTCTGATAAGTGAACCCAGTGAGTAATATCCTATGGTTTGCTGGGAAGGTAACCAAGGTATTATAGGAGTCCCATGGGGTTAGATGATAAGGTTCATAGACTGGGGAGGTGGGTCATGACATAAAAGGACATTGAAATTCAATTTCCTTTCAAAAAATGGGGCAGTGCCTCCTAATTGTCCTATATGGACCAATCCATTATATTTCTACTATTGAATACCTTTTTATATCCAAAAACCTTCTCATTAGTCATATTCATTTCACACACTACTAATATGTTAGTTTAATATGACTTTTATCTTAATTAGAGGCGATGTGGTGACCCTTGTGTAGATGTATAATAACCCTTACATAAACAAGGATACAATTTCTAACCCTTATGTGGGCTCATTCACACCCTTACACATGGATTCATGTAATAATCAGTACTATACCTAACATGGATTTTCTATTTTATATTATTTCTGTAACATCCCACATAAATACAAAATATGAAATTTTCATATTTATTAATATTTGTGAAATAAATATTAATTTTAATTTAAAGGGGATGCTATGTTCGATGGCGTACCCAATACACAACAATGGGTTTTTCTGAAATCTTACATTGCACACAACGTTGAGTCATACAGAAAAATAATAATAAAATATTATTTTAAATGGTAGTTAATGCCTAGCTGTTTTATTGTCAAGAATGAATATATGTATCTATAATATGATTATACATGTTTGATAATTTTTTTTACATACACCCAAAAAAAGATAGAGGCTTAAAATGTGAATGCATCTAATTTTAAGCATAGCTATTTTTAAAAGTCCGATTTAATGCCTTTTTGATGTAAAACCCCTTTTATATATTTTATTTTCACTTTTATAGGTTCTATTAGACAAAATAAAATTCTTCTTTAGAATCTGGACATAAAATTTTACTTTGCGTAAATTTTTTAAATTTTTCTAATAAAATTTATATTTTTATGAATAG
The DNA here is from genome assembly GCA_963277665.1 of Viscum album. Lineage (NCBI taxonomy): Eukaryota > Viridiplantae > Streptophyta > Magnoliopsida > Santalales > Viscaceae > Viscum > Viscum album. The sequence goes on from OY728128.1 coordinate 1,260,606,223, forward strand.
TGAAAAATAAAGTATTTTAATTCAAAAGTGCCTTTTAATATAATTTATTTATATGCTTAGATGGTATATTGAATTGGTTTTAATGTGTAATCAGATTATATTATTACCATTTAATCCTATTTTGTTCATTGAATTAATTTCACTTAGAAATTGGACATAAATTTGTTTCAATATTTTGATAGTTATCATTTCTTAAAAACACACTATTTGTTTTGACTACAATAATTAATTTGAAAATAATTAATGAAACTATTATGTTTTTAATTTGGTAAAATAGAAATCAATTTTGAATTTGGAATATAACATATAGCTTATTCTGAGTTTTTGGTGTTTTTATGAAAAACACCAATATTTGATGAATAGTGAAATCACTTAGTAGTAGTTATAAAACAAACTTTTTCATTTAAAATTTATTTAAAGCATCTGTGAATTGAATTTTGAAAATCCAACATAAATGTTTGTTATTATTAATTAAATTTTGGTTCAATAAGTTGAAAATAATTTTTGGTGAAGAGTAACTTTTCACTTTTATTTACCACGGTTAAAGGTAAATAGGGTAATTCATGTTAAAAAGAAAATTATTACAATAAAAATTACCTTAAAACTTGTCCTAAACATATTACATGAGCCATGTCCCACCCTGGTCATCCTTCAGAGATTTTGGGACCCCATAGAGCCATTTATGAGTTATAATGCCGTTTTACTTTAATTAACATAGAATAAAAACAAAAACAGCATAAAAATATCTTTTAGTAATTTAATTTTTACATGGGGATATATAATTCATATTTTAGACTATAAATATTAATTTGAAATATAAAAATATTGTCTAATTTTTTGTATTTTTTGTCAATTTTTAGACATCATATAAATTAAATTATTTAGTATAAAATAATGATACAATATTTACCTCATAAATAGATGATTTAAATAAATGTGATTATAAATATTAAAATAATATCCAAAAACTGTCCAATTATTATTGGATGATTTTATTTTGACCGCGATTCATCTTATATTTGTCTTTAATTTGTTTTGTACCTTTATAAACGAAATATCATTATATAATAAAATAATATTTTCACACATTCCAAAAGAGCCCCTCCTCCCCCTAATAAGAAGCCCTCAATTATAACTCATTCCTAACACATCTCCAGACCCTTAGATCATCCAAACCCTACCCAAATAATCTCTAAATATCCCTATCCTTCTCCTAGAATCCATAACTTAGGAAAAAGGCACATCAAGAAGTCATTTTGGTTCAATCCAAAGGAAGTTACCCAAATTAAAGGTAACAATTTCTTATAACTTTATTTATTCTATTTTACATCTTCAACCCCTAAACTCTTTTTATTCCTTTATTTTATAAAAAACCAATATCCTAAATTTAATAGGATGTTTTTATGAGATGTATAATAACTAAAAATACACACATATTCATCTAATGGGTTAAGAATACACCGTTTCCATGGATTGCAAACTGACACCTTACGAAATAATGATTATTCAAATATTTCCAACAGCCTCTCATGGTGGCCATTATGATGGAACTATATTTCTATATGATTTAAATTATGGTTTTTTCTATATTCATCTATATTTTTTATTTACAAACACACATTTATTCTTTCCAATATGTGTAAACACGATAATTTAATTTGAGGAAGTGCGTACTTCTGCCCCCTCAAGGTGATAGGATTCATTTATGAAAAACATGGAATGTATAATGGATGGTGTTATTGAAATTATTTTACATATATATAATATGATATTACAATATAATTATAATATACCATTTTATTATTATTTTTTAATTAATTTAAATATAAAATATAAATGAAAGTGTCATTCATGCGTACGTATGGCTTACCGTCTCCCTGAACGGTGCATTTAATTTCTTAACTCCTAATGATATGGAAAATTATAAATACATATAATCTGTATATATAAGATATATAAGATATATAAATTATTAATATCATTTTTGGAGATAATGGAATTTTTACCACATGGACAATCTGTAATTATAAAATGTTCATTTTTTACTAAAGTTACGAACATTGACCAAATGTCCGCTATGAACTCAAATAATTCACTAATTTCTATAGCAAGGTAATAAGTTATATAAAATGAATATTAAACTTTAAAAATGCTATTAATGAAGTATATATTAACTTATATTTATTATTCATGAAGAACACAGAACCTACGAGTCATGTCGGACACGTTGTAAAGGGATTCTTATCTCACTTTTAATTCCGTGATATTTCTATTGCACGCCACTTATTTATTGCATGTGGTGTAGTGTGTACTTCGATTTTATATATTTTATCATGAATCTCATTATATTAACAGTATTTTTTGAATCATTTGGTGGTTATTAATTTTTCTTCATATGACTCAATTGATTGCAACGTGGTATGGTTTTTTATCACACATTTTAATCCTATGAGATTCATGCTATATTTTCCACTATTTCCGTTTGTGTGGTGTATGTACTTCCCATGATTCTATTCATTGGGTAATAATAATTAATTTATGGTTATTTACATCTTAATTTTATGATCCTTCTTTCATTAGTGGTGGGGTATGATTCGTAAGTTACAAAATTGGTAAATCAACCTTACACCATCTTCTTTTTAAAAGACTTTTTTTGTCATGTCTTTTAATTTAAAACTTATTACATCAGGATATGTTCTTATATATCCTTATTTTGGTATTCTATAGGTCCATGTGATGATATTATCTTTTCTATCTCATCAAATCATTCTATTAATTTTAAGGTTATGCCATTATGCTGTCGAATTTTTGAAAGGGAACTTCTTTACTTAATTTCAATTATTTAGGTTAAACTTCTAGGTCTTGATTATGTTGTCCTATAAATATGTGTGAATTACATATGAGTTTTTTACCATTAATATACACTTATATTGGGTGTATTATTGTTTTTCAAACATAATTATTTCATTGATTTATTTGTAATCTAAGTATACACTCATTATAATGGATTTCATCTCAATTTACTTTCCACAAGGAAATCATTATTGTTATGAGGCAATTCACTTATATATGGTGTATATACTATCCGTTGGAATATAATATCATTAATCACTTTAATATCATGAGAACATAATGTATTTATTTATTGTAATTCCTCAATTATTTGTACTCAAGAGTCTCTCATTTTGTTAAAAACTCTTTAACTAAAATATCATTTCAAATGTTTTAGAGATTTATTATTCTAAATATTTCTCTTTAATGTTCATATTTTAAAAATGTTTTTAATGATTTATACATATATAAATTAATGTTTTAAAATTATAATTATTTTAAATCTTTCAAAGTGGTATGGGACACTTTGATTCCAAAATCACTTTTCAAATAGTTTTGAAAATGGTTTGGTAAAGAATTGATTATTACAATATCTTGAAATAATTTATTGTGATTGAAAATGAAATTTAATTAGTGAAATTATTATATTTTCATTATTTTTTGTGTTATGATGCTACTTGGAAATTTTACGGGTGGTTACGTCATAATCCATATGACGGGTGGTGTCATGATAAACCTGGATGGGTGGTTACGTTATAACCTCCATTGCATTGGGTATGAATGTCGGTCGAATGGATATTCCATTTAATGATATGTGTGGAAGTTGACCATATGGTTATTCCACTTAGTAATGATTATGTCTAAAATTACCTTTATATGTTATATGTTCTTTATATGGGTTTTATGGTAATCTTTTGGTTACAAAGGGTAAACATTGATATTTTATCTAGTGAAGAGTTTTTATTACTCTATAAAGGTGAAAAGTATTACATATGATAAAGCATTCATGGTTTTCTTGTTGTTTTGAAAAAATAATAGTTTTCCTTTTTTGTGTATCCTTTACCTAGATTTTTTTGCTCATCCCAAGTTTTGAAATGTTTTTCATAGGACTTAAATATGAATAGGTTCAATGATTAGATCATGGAAATTTATAACTGTCTAAGACATGGAACTATACATGACTCTTTATTTTCATTAGTATTTATTTTGTGAATAAAATGGAATCTAAGTAGAAGTGTCTACATTGAAATTTTTGCGATGTAATAAAATTGTTATGCCTAATTCTCTAAAACAATAAACATTAAATGATCCTCAATGTGAATTATTCATTTACTTAAATATTATGAAATGTTTAATGTCAGGTCCATGTAGTTGATATTAGAGGTCGGTTTAGATAACACTAGAGGTTAGGTTGTTATTTAAGTATATGTGACATAACAATAATGGTTATCATATTAAAAATAGTCATAGTTATGATAGATAAATTGAATTATTTTATGATAACATGAATAAGTACAAATTAGAATTTACCCTCCTCATAAGATATTATATGATGATTTTAAAGATATTCCCACACTATCCTTTTTGGTTTTAGTAAATGGCTGGATCTAGTAGGCACCAAAATATTAGTAATTGTGATAAAAACTGTGATAGATTTTTTAATGAGAAACTGAATGAAATGGGAGCTACAGTGATAAATCTTGTGGATATTATCAACCCACTATTTGGATTCATGATTGTCCATATGAACCATGGTGAATTTTATTAGTCATCGTATATGCATGAAATAAATCCCTACGGATGTTCAGGTAATAATCATAATGGTAAGTATGTTCAAAAACCTATGTCACAAGGATGTGGAATGAAACACTTTGGAAAATACTTAAAATGGGATGGGAATATTCTATATATGTGGTAATTATTGTCATAAAGAAATAACATTACAATGAAAAGGGAATCATCCAGTTGACTCCATGAAAGGGAAAAAAGTTCTTCCTAAAGGATCAATTGAATTTTTTAAATGTGGTGCTCGTGGTCATTATACAAATAGATGTCCCATGAAGAATGTTCAGCAATGGGATCAGAAAGATCATACAAATATATGTTTACCAATTCCTAATGCCATTCCAATTGAAGTTGAGGAAACTGAGAATGACCAATAAAAGGTACGAATTATTTCTTAGCTGATTTTTTGACATCATTGAATCTTAAAATATGATTCATGATTTAGTTTGTAGGAAAAAATTATTTTAGAATAAGTTGGTGAGGAATGGTTAATGGATCATGAATAATGTTTTATGAAGCCAACATTTAAGGGATTAAAAAGTTATTGTAAATTTTAGGATGACGAAATGTATAAAACTATTACGTCTCTTTTGATGTTGGGATTACATCAGAAGACTTTTTATAGTATGTGTAACTCTGATGTATGATATATGAAAATATTATTCAATGAATAATTATCTTCTATTTTGTGGAGTAATGGTCAAAATTTTATTTTGGAAGAATATATCTTTTTGTTATGGACATATGTTTGTTTGGGTCATTTATGGAAATGATTAACATATCATAGAGAATATGCGATTAGGTTAATTACACTTCAGTATGGGATATTAAGAGTAGTCGATTTTATTTGGAGATAAATGTTATGATTTAATGTGGAAGACTATGGGATTAAATTATTCTGAGTTTTGGGTTTCAATCTTACATTGGATTATTTTGAAGAATTTTGTGGACAACTGTTTATTGAATGGTCTTTGTTGAACATTGGGTTGTGTTTTAAAAATGCTGGAGATCAAGAGTAGTTTTTATTTTTGTAAAATATTAACCTTTCTTATGATAATCTAATCTGGTAATAACTATTTTGGTTTTTTTTGATGTCTACTGAAAATGGAAATATGCAGTTCATCTTTTGTGAATTATGTGACACTCTTGAAGTTGATTATAGCGCATTTAATGTGACCAAGTCAGTTTGAGTAGTCATTGTTTGGAGAATATATGAGTTTTTTGTAGAAATTTAGTAATGTATGAAAGTCTACATGAAAAGTAAGTATGTTTCCATATGCTTTTAGTTATGCTCATAAATAATTTTTTCAATGAAAATTAACATAAAATAAAAACTTTTTCTGCTAACTTTCCCTATTAGGGAATCAAGGAGTGTTTAACCCATCACAATTTTGTGTCTTTCGGGGGGTTAAATTTCTCCTAATAATGTTTTCTATCACTCTCCATCAGAACTTGATGGTTTTTTTTTTCTTAAATATCCATGTTTTCCCACACGAAATCCTTATATGGGTTTTCTCAGGTGACCTTTGTACTAATCATTCTTTATTTTAATGTGGTTGTTTTAATGAAATTTTATTTTTCAATGTGGGACTTCCATTTCAGTTTTCATGACAAATTTTAAAATTGCAAGGATTCAATTTACAGAAGGGGGAAGGATGAAACATCCCACATAAATAAAGAATATGAAATTTTCATATTTATTAATATTTGTGAATTAAATATCTATTTTACATTAAATGGGATGCTATGTTCGATAGCATACCTCATACACAATCATAGGTTTTTTTGAAATCTTAAGTCGCACAGAACGTTGAGTCATTATAAAAAATAATAATATAATTTTATTTTAAATGGTAGTTAATGCCTAACCATTGTATTAGTGGTAATGAACAGAACTAAATACAATATTATTATACATGTTTGATAAATTTTTTTAGATTCATCAAATAAATGATAGAGGCTTAAAATGTTATTGAATCTGATTTTAAGCAAAAATATTTTTAAAAGGTCGATTTACAGCCTTTTAATGGAGAATGTTTTTTAAATCTAGTTTTTTTTCACTTTTACATGTTATATTTGACAAAGTAAAATTTTTCTTTAGAATCAAGACATCAAAATTTAAGCTGGGTACATTTTTGGTATTTTTCTCATAAAATTCTTTTTTTAATGAATAGTGAAATATACGGTATTTTAATTCAAAAGTTCCGTTTAATATTTTTATATATAGTTAGATTACCTTTTTAATTGGTTTTAAAGTTTAAATAGATTATATATAAACCATTTAATCTAATTTTAGTCATTGGAAATTAATTTTACGTAGAAATTAAACATAAACTAATGTCAATCTGTTGATTGTTATTGTTTCTTAAGAACACTCTATTTGTTTTGAAAAAATGATTTTGTTAAAATTAATTAATGTAACTTCTATATTATAAATTTGGTAAAATTGACATCATTTTGGAATTCGAAATATAAAATATTGCTTAGCCTGAATTTTTGGTATTTTTTTGAAAAACATCAATTGTTGATGAATAGTGAAATAACTTATTTGTAGATAAAAAACTTGTGATTTCATTTAAATGAAATTTTACCGCTTTTGTGAATTGAATTATGAGAATCCGACATATATGGTTATTATTATAATGTAAAATGATTTTCAATAAGAATAAAATAATTTTTGGTGAATAGTAACTTTTGATTTTTATTTACCACGGTTAATGGTAAATAGTGTAATTCATGGTAAAAAGAATATTTTAATAATACAAAAATTACACTAAAACTTGTCCTAACCTTATTTTATGAGTAATGGACGACCATAGGCATCGTTGGGTCGATTTTGGGACCCCATAGAGCCACTTATGAGTGATAGTGACATTTAATTTTAATTAACATAAAATAAAGGCAAAATTGACAAAAACACATATCTTTTAGTAAATTAATTTTTACTTGTGGTTATATGTGTCATATATTCAACTGAAAATATTCATTGGAAATAAAAGTAAATATTTCCCACATTATGGTATTTTTTTTAATTTTTAGACAATAAATAAATTAAATTATTTATGACATAATAATGATACAATATTTACCTCATTAATACCTGATTTAAATAAATATGACTATAACTATTAAAAAAATATCCAAAAACTATCCAATTATTATTGGATGATTTTATTTCGACCATGAGTTTTCTTATCATTTACATTAATTAGTTTTTGACCTCTAGAAACTGAATATCCTTATATAATAAAATAATATTTTCTCACTTTCCAAAAGAGCCCCTCCTCCACCTTATAAAAGCCCTCACTTCTAATTCATTCCTCACACCTCAAAAGCCCCTTGGATCATCCAAACCCTACCCAAATAAGCTCTCAAGATCCATCTACTCCTCTTAGAATCCTTACCTTAGGTAGATGGCACTTTAAGAAGTCCTTTTGGTTCAAACCAATGGGAGTTACCCAAATTAAAAGTAACAAGTTCTCTTAACTACATTTCTTTTATTTTACCTCTCCAACCCCTAAACTCTTTTTATTAAATTCTATTATAACAACACTAGTATCCTCAATATACTAGGATGTAGTTATGAGAAATTTTATAACTACACTTACACACACCTCCATCTAATGGATTTAGAACATAATTTTTCTGTGGATGGCAACTAACGCCTCACGAAACGATTATTATTCAAATATCTCCAACCGCCTATCATAGCGGCCATTATGATGGAACTGTATTTATATTTGATATAAATTATGTTTTTTCTGTATTATTATGTAATTTTTATTTACAAACATACCTTTATGCTTTCCAATATGTGTAAACATGATAATTTCATTTGATGAAGTGCAGATTACAGCCCCCTCAAGGTGATATGATACATTTATGATAAATATGGAACACATAATGGTTGGAATTATTGAAATTATCTAACATATAAATCATATGATATTACACTGTTATTATAATATAACTATATATTATTATGTTTTCATACCTTTAAATGTTAAATAGAAATGAAAGTAGCATTCGTCCATACGTATGACTTATTGTCTCCATAAATCGTTTGTTTCATTTATTACATCCAAATTATATTGAATACTGTAAATACATATACATCGTCATTTTAAATATATTATCATGATTCTCTTTGTATTCATCATATTCGATGAATCATTTGGTGGTAATTAATTTTTCTTCTTACGTCTCGATTGATTGCTACGTAGTAGGGGGTATTTTATATAACTTTTTATTCCCAAGAGATTTAAGCTATATTTTCTACTATTTCCTTTTGTGTGGTGTATATACTACCAAAGATAGTATTAATTGTGTAATACTATGTAATTTATGGGTATTTACATCTTAATTATATGATCCTTCTTTCATTGGGGGTATGTTTTTTATGTTACAATATTTGTAAAGCATCCTTTCACCCTCCCCTTTTTTAAAGACATCTTTAGGTAATGTCTTTTAATTTTCATCTTATTATGTCAAGATATGTTCTTATAAATACTTATTTTTGTCAGTTTTATGTCCAAGTGATGAGATACTATTTTCTCTCTCATCAACTCATTCTATTAATTTTAAAGTGAATTCATTAGGATTTCGAACTTCTGTAAGGGAACTTCTTTACCGACTTACAATTCTTTGGGTTAAACATCAACTTCTTTATTATATCGTGATATAAATATATGTGAATTAACTTTGATTGTTTTTCACTTAATATCAACTTATATTGGCTATATTATTATATTTCACACATAATTATTTCATTGGTTTATCTTTAATCATAGGATACTCTCTTTATATTGGATTTCTTCACAATTTACATTCCATTCAGACATCAATATTGTTATGCACCAATTCACTTTTATATGGTGTATATACTGTCTTTAGAATATTTGATAATGAATCCCTTTATTCTCATGATATTATAATGTTTTTATTAAATGGAATTCCTCAATTATTTGTACTCTAGCGTCTCACATTTTGTTAAAAAATCATTATCTAAAATATAGTTTTATATGTTTTAGAGATTTATTATTTTGAATCATTCAATTTAATGTACATGATTTAAAAATGGTTTTGAGGATTTATATATTTGGACATTAATGTTTTAAAATGATAATTCCTTTAAAGTCTTCAATGTTGTATGGGAAACAAGGACTCAAAAATATCTTTTTAAATGGTTTTGAAAATGGTTTGATAAAGAATTGATTATTTCAATATCATGAAATCATTTATTGTGATTTAAAATTAAAGTTTATTTGTTAAATGTGTATATTTGAAATAATTTATGTGTTATGATGGTTCATGTAAATTTGATGGGTGGTTACGTGATAAACCATTTGACGGGTGGTGCCCTGATAAACCTGGATGTGTGGTTACATTATAACCTCCAATGCATTGGGTATGGAAGTCAGCCGTATAGCTATTAAATTTAATGATATGTGTGTAAGGTGACCATATGGTTATTCCACATAAGAATGTTTTTGTCTCATGTTACCTTTATATGATATGTGTTCTTTATAGGGGTTATATGGAAATATTTTGGTTACAAACGGGTAAGCTATGATCTTTTATTACGTGAAGAGTATTTACTACTTCATAAAGGTGAAAAGTAATACTTATGATAAAGTATTCATGGTTTACACGTTGTTTTGAAAAACTGACAGTTTTCCTTCTTTGTGTATCCCTTACGGAGATTTTTATGCTAATCCCATGTTTTGAAATGCATTTCACAGGACATAAAAATGAATAGGATATAACATGAGATCAAGGAAAATTATTGTTGTCTAAGACATGGAACTAGACATGACACTTTTTTTCAAGAGTTTCTATTTTGTTAATAAAATGGAAATTGAGTACAAGTGTCTACTTCGAAATTTTTGAGATGTAATGAAATTGTTATGCCTAACTCTCTAAAACTCTAAACCTGAAATGATCTTGAATTTGAATTATTAATTTAATTCAAGATTATGAAATTGTTAAGGCCCAGTCCTTATAATTTCACATCTGAGGATACTTCAATTTTAAATGATTAATTTTATAAAGATAATATCACACTACAATTATAATTTTTCATAAATATTATTATTCTTATATTCTATTAATTTTATATTTATTCAATTTTTCCCATTTCTGATTTAATTATTTATTCTATGATATGTATATGAAAAATTCCCTCAAGTAAATATGTAATTCTATTATAATTTTCATTTTACTATGTATTTTCATTTATTTTAATATTTTTTTTAGAAAAAAATTATATATCCCACTAAATGTTATATTATTATACTTATCATTCACTATTATTTATCCACATAATTTAAAAGATAATATTTTTTAAAAAAATTATATTATTAAAATGAAATTTTTATATTCATTTATTAATTATTAATTATGGCTAAAACATTAAAATAATTTTATATATAATAATGATAGAAATATAAATTTTATTTTTAATGAAAAATTCAAATATTTTTAATGAAATACAATTATGGGAAGAATATTTCAAATCAAGTAATATGGAATTATACAATTATACAAATTATTTTAAATATTTAAGATTAATAATATATAGTTTACACCAATTTAAAATCCATTTTATGTCATTAAAAATCACTAATATATTTATCAAATTACATTTAAGTTCAACCTAAAACATCCTTAATAATTTCATGATAGTCAATTAATTTTTATTATATATATCCATATATAATCAACAAATTTATCCTATAACAGTCAATTATTTCTTCCAATGATAATAAATAAAACATCTTAATTAATTATATTTATTATACTCTATGTTTTATACATTGGGTAATTTGAAAATGATGTTTCACATTCTATAGTCATATTAAATTAATGGGTACCATACAATATAATAATATAGAACATTTTTAATTTTTGTCCAGTATTTAGAATATGATGAGATATTTAATGATGTATTAATTGAAGGAAACTAAATTTTAAAATATGGTGGTTTTACGAATACCAAAATGAAATTTTCTGCTATTTGAATATCTTATAGAGTGTGGTGAAGAAGATTATTCTTAGAACATCCATACATTTTATATAGATATAATTGAAAATATATCATGAAAAAATCTTTTAATTATGAAAAAAATTTAATATAATTTTTCAATAATGAATTCCCATGATTATATCTTTCACTACTTATGAAGGATATAAAAAAATTGTAAACGTTTAAATTTTAAAAATATGTTATGTGGGGTAGAAAATATGATAAATCAAAATTATAATTATCCTCATATATAATCGGTGTTTTTTGTTAAAACTATATTTAAATGAAAAGAATAAAAAACCTAAAAGGTTCATTATTGATGGAATTTTTTTTGATGAAAGGGGAGGGATCAAATTTCCAAAACAACCACATATCTACCTAGAGTTGTGAATAAAATAATAAATTCATACAAAAAATATCATAGATTAACATGTATATGGAATATTAAATAAACATCCAATATACTAAATAATATAGAAAATAGTCTCTCATATTATTTAATAAAAAAATATTCAAGGGAAGTACACCTTGGAAGAGCAGTGGTGGAACACAAAATTCTGTCACTAAAGTGGTGAGAATAAAAGAAGAAGATGGAGTTTTCATTGGATTAATAGATACCATTCAATAAAGAATTGAAATTAAAATATTTTATAGTATTACCCCATGTAACATAAACACATCATTATTTTATTCTCCTTGGATTTCCCATTTTGGGTGTACCATGTAAAATACCCATTTTCATTGTGTGATTTAAATTTTGAATACTTGTGGTTTAAAATTAGTGTTTTTGTGTGTGAGAGTTTTCATGTTGATAGATTAAACATAAATCCTACTATATTTGGAAGATAATATAAACACAATTTTTCAATTTTAAAAATATAAAATAGATTTAATTATCTTTTACTATGATTTATTGCACACATAATTTTTCTTGAGTCTTAAAAATAAGTATCAGGGTCTAAATGTTTTGGATTAGTGTTTAACATCAGTATATACACTTTTATTTAATGAAATTAAAGACACTTTATCTTTCTAGCACTATTTTAAATAACTATCTTATATGCATAGAAGTATAAATTTATGATATACATGTAATTAAATATTGGTTTTCCTTATGGAGTTTGGTTTTATTTAAATGTTCTTCTAGGACATCATGGACTAGTTCATGAGATTATGAAGGGTTTTTTTCACATATATTGATTTAATAATAATTTATTTTGTATTTTTTAGTGATTTTTATTTATATAATGTTTATCAATTCCAATTTAATATAGATACTTTCATGATTTTGAATATTTTTTGGTGAAGAATTATTTTTGAATGATGATTGGAATACTAGTAAACATATGAAAATAGTGTAAATTATTAGTGAGAATGAATAATATATAAATATTGTATGATGATGATGAAAAATTATATGAATTCTAAAATTAAATTAACCTATTTTAAATTTATTATTTTATATAATACATACATTGTTTTGGGTGAATCACATATATTTAAATCATTATACCTTCGAAGGATGTTGAAAATAAGTGATTGCAATGTTGTAATGATAAAATAATCAAGTACCCAATCATGATGTTTTTCATGCATCCACCAAGATGAGAACTCAGCCAACATAGAAATGATAGATATATAAATAATTTTTAATTTATAATATTTTGAAATTAAATATTATATTCCTTAGAGAAAATAATATTCAATTAAAATTTATCTTTCCATTGAACATTACATGAATTAATATGGGAGAAAAGTGAAGATTTGAGTTAACTTACATGACTAGCATGCCCAGGAAACCTGAAAAAATATATTCCTAGAAAGGGATTTGAATGTAATTATCATTATTATCAATGAACAACATAAAAAAGAATGTCCTTTTAAAAAAATTCAATTTTTAATTTGGTAACTATCTAAATTAAGATGGACTGTAGGATTAATGATCCCATAACAAAGGTCAATACACCAATAAAAAATATAATGAAAAATATAACCTTTATAATGGTATACAAATGTCCAATAAGAAAAAATATTATTCAATAATTTAAATATTAAAGGTTATATCCTAAAAAATATAAAAATAATAATTTATAAAAGTGTGTAGTTATAATGTCCAAATTATATAGATTACTAGGAAATATCATTGTTGTCGGTCTAGAATCCCAATGGGTGATTATAAGTCGATCACCATCTATTCCAACATCTCAACCAAAAGGTAAATTAAGATGTATGATTTCATAGGGATATGTTTTATATTTTATTTAATCATAAGTAATATTACAAGTCATTAAATCAAAATGGAAGCAAGAAATGGTATATGAGAAACATCCGTTCTTAGGACATATAAAGAATGGGTGTATACTAGAATAATTAATTGTATGCTAGAAAATATTTTTATTGTAATTGATGTAAAATATTGAGAGTAATATAATAGAAACAATAACTAATGTAGAATCGTTGACAATATCCATCCTTGAAATAATTGATGAAAATCATATATATAATAAAAAGGGGATGTTTTCTTTCATTTTGATAAAGTAAAATGCAAATGAGATTGGAAAACTATAGATATAAAAAAGAATAAGTGTATTTGGTAGCCTTTAGAATACAAAATAATGAACCATTAATATGTTTTTTCATTCATAATAGGAAAATGGAAAAGTAAAATGTATGTTTTTTTTTCTAGAGGGTGATAAGTAATAATGGAAAACAAGAAATAAAAAAACTGTCATCTGTAGAAGAAAATTTAAAAGTGGGATTAGTTCTAATATAATAATGGCTACTAATCCCTGGAAGTAAAATAAACCATTAAATAGAATCCTAAAAAAATTAGAATTTATAATGTAATATGAACCACTAAAATGACTTAGAGGAAAACAAGAATGAAATGGTTTGTCACAAATGACAAACCACATCCTTCATCTTTATGTGGCATAGGGTACACCTGTCACAACAAAATTTAATGGTATAATAATTTGTAGTTGTGGTATATGACTATGGGGGGACTTATAATCCATGGGGTTGTGGTTATACTAATAATGTATTTATTATATGGTTTCAAGAAAATTTATACATTATAATATATAGTTTGATAAAACTCAAAAAAAATCATATAGTAACAGGATTGAAGGATATTTCGAGTCGATATAGGTATAATTTATAAAAAATTATAAAAAACAGAAATCTAAAATCAATAAATGGTGTTAGTAAACCAAATTTATGTAATATATCTATATGTAAATATCATGAAGGATCTATAATTGTATCGAGATGATTTGAGCTAAAATATAATTTTTTTTCAGAGACAAAATTGAAAGAACTTAAGTATTCATATTAAAATGGGTTAATCAAAGGATATAATATAATGTTTTTAGTGAAATCATACCAATAAACAGCATAAAAAATATTTTGAGGAATAAGTAGCTACATTAATTAATTTTCAGCTTCATTTTATATAAATAATATATAGAATTATTAACTATATTTTTATAATAAAATAAAAGGTGTTAATTAAAATTTATTATATGAATTTTGTATCCCTAATTTGAATAATATTTCAATATATGGTTTTGAACAATATGTTGGAGATTGTGATGAATTCCAAATAGTTAATAACACTAATGTATCAGAAAAGATACTTTTGAATATTGAATGAACATCCAACTCAAGTGGTGTCAATAGTTTCACATTATTGAGAATAATTATTTAATTAAACACAAACTCGTAAGGTGTGACACACAAAATCATATAATTACTACTTATTTACTGATGGATTAGGGTAATTATTTTTTACATTTAAAAAGGATTTATTAAAAAGCGAAATATTGATAATGATTTTTATGATTGGAGACAAGAGTGTGTGATACAGAGAAATTAAGATTATTTACATAAAATACTGTCTCAAATACCAATCTATAGATTTATATTATTATTGAATTTTTGATGACTCAAATGTCGAGTTTTATGTTTCCCTCTTTGGTTTCTATAATAAAATTTTTATTTTAGTGTAATAATTTGTTTCAAACATTAATGTATCCAATAATGAATATAACATGATTTAATATTATTTATAGGACGCATTGAAAATTCAAGAATTTGATTTATCCAACGAGTGTTATTCTATATACCAGCTGTTCAAATACTTGAATAAATAATTTCTTAGAGTTGGATGATGAAATTTTAAAAAATAATATTTAGTATAAGAGTATTAAAATTAAATAAATAAAAATTATAGAGTACATAATGTTGATGATAGTGACATATCCACAAAGATTCCCCGACTTATTTCAAATGGTTTGTACAAAACATCCTATTATTGGTGAATTTGGATAAAAATGAATTTCTTAAGTAATTATTTGTTAATATAAAATGAAATATAATGGAAGGATAAAATTCATTAATGTGGAGTATAAATTTTTGGAATAACATCCACCGATTTCATAACAAAATGTGCAGAGTATTGGATGATTAATCGGTAACTGAGAAGGGCCTTCATATATAATTTATAGGTCGATATAAAGGGAATAGGGGAAAAATATTTAGAATCCATACATTGTTTATGGAAGTGTAATTACAAGATAGATCAAAGGGTAATATTTTCAAAATAATAAAAAGGATTAGAATTTTTATATAACACCCCTAGTATTTAAAAAGTAATCCATGTTTTATAAAATTCGTTAAATCCTACATCGTGTTTTAACGAGCCATATTAAATGGTTAATATATTTATTTAAAAACAAACATTATAGGCTACCTGTTGTATTTTTCAATATGAATAGGAATAACCATATTTTTAAAATTATTATAGGCTTCAAAAATACTTTTTTAATATTATTGATATTAATTTTTAAGAAAAATTAATAAATTTAATTAATTATACTTTTAAAAAATGTAATTCAAAAAATAACATCATTTACATAATAAAAATATAAAATTTATCTATTTGTTAATTTTTTATAATTTTTTTAAATGAATATTCTTTCAATTAATTTTTTAAAATTCAAATTTTCATTAAATAATTCATTTCTATTTAATGTATATATAAAGATTCACATTGTTATAAAATGGTTTAAAAGTAAAATTTGTAAAATTATTTTATTACTAATAAATTTTTGTTCATTTTAATTACATTAATGTTAATTTTTTAAAATGAAATTTTTTATTCTTTTTAAATATTTTTCATTATAAAACTAGTTTTACATGATGTCTATGGGTTTATTTTTAAAATAAATTCCTAAAAAAATAATAATATAATATCTAAAATTTATTAATTATTATTCATCACTATTATTAACATTATATAAAACCAACTATTTTTACCAAAAAATAAAAAATAATAACAAAAATAAATTATTGTGGTTCATGATTAAATGGGTTTACCAGTGGTTAAACAAAAACAATGGCATAAAAATGATATAAAAAATTTCCGATTCCTATTCTATTTCCATATTTTGACCTTGTATCATCAATTTTTTGACAATTATTTAGTTAGATACTTTTTTGTTATGTAAAAAGTGAGTATATATTATTAATTTTAAAAATTACAATTGTTTCATCTCCCCCAACTATAAAATCCAACCTTTTATCTTCAAAATTACACACTTCTAAATCCATTTAGTTCCAAAATACATTCCCAAATACCTTAATTCCATTTTTCCCCATTACCTATAATACATTTTTTGATTGGAAATCCTATATTGGGATGTTTAACATATAATCCTAAAGATGTTGTCCCATGAAGTGGTATTAGTGTTTGCCAATCATGATTGTTTTATTACTTCTTCCAACTCATTAATATTAATATGATTCATAATTATATATTTATATAATTTTATCCAATATAATTATATTTAATTATGTTATTTTAATTACCTATATCCACCTCCTCTTCCATAAAATGAGAATTTAATCCATTGCTCTTGTGTACGGTGGACTACCGCCTCATAACTAAATATATGTTTTTCCATCATCAACTCTTGTGGATATTTATGTTGTTTGATTTACTGTTTACATATGGTATTCATGACATATCCATCATTCTGGTAAATTATTATATCTTATACCTTATTACAAAAATACCCATTGAATATAGATAATGTTTTTCAAGGGTACAACCAACTATAACCTCGCGAATCAATGTGATTCATTTTTATCCCCATGTCCCATGTATCATATATTTAATATTATTTAAATAAATTATTTTATATTTATAAATTAATTATATTTCTATAAATATAATATAATAATTTCCTCATTTACATTGTGATCATTAAGAATTGGAATGTTATGAATCAGTACATACAAACTAGAATCTCCAGGATTGTAATATTTCATAATTTTCATTACCATAATTCATGGTTATTTTATGAATTTTAATTTATGTATAAAAAAATTAATTATTCCACAATTATTATTATTGATATTATTAAATAATTATATATTCAACCACATTCAAATTTCCAAAGTGATTTTTCATATATCAACTCAATATCATCTGAAAATATGATGTGATTTTAATTGACAATGTAAATGAATATAAAATAGTAAAAAAATTAATAAAACATGTCATAGTTTCATATGAATGTAAATAATGTAAATAAGTTTTATTATTTAAGAAGATAAATGGTGTACATAATGATTTGGGATCGAGGTAACAGATTTCTTCAAATCACCCTTTTCATTTTTTTATAAACAGTATCTCTGTAAATTGAATTCTAAATCTATTTTAATTTATAGAATTTATCTATATTATGTATATATTTATCTCACATATATATTCAAGTGTTATTATACGTACATTTTTTGGGGTAATACTTGTATTATTTTACTTCTTCAAATGACATCACTATAAAATTTATATTCACTATGATATACGGAGTGATTATGGTACACATTTTCTTTACACATGTAATTCTTATATATTTATTTATGTTTGAATTACTTTTTCAGAACACATAGATCATGGTAATTTTATAAATGGTTGACCTAGATTGATCTCCGATTCATTGGATAAAGTTTTAGTCCAATGTGATTTCATGTATTAGATTAGTGAGTAAACCTATTTTATTATGGGACTTTTTCAACCAAGTGATATTACTAGGAATATTTACTTTAATCATTTTTATTTCATGTTATATAATTATACAACATATTACTTTTTTCCATTAAATTATTATACAATTCTACTTTTTATTATTATTTCTTGTTATTACATATAAGCTTTATCCTATATGATATCATGTTATACCTTTGATGCACATGTTTTTTTCTTATCATGTTTATTACCTTACTATGTTTTTAGATAACAATTATTTTTTTTAAATATTCACTATGTTATCAAATAAAACATAATAGATTAAAAGGAGATAAAATCTCTTTAACAGAAACAAAATAAAGTGATTTATTCTTATTCTAGTTAATGTATTTTGATACTAGTCTCCCAAAGACACTTGGCCCCACAATCATGGTATTATAATTAATTGTTGTTAATTAAAAAAAATAATGTTTACATATTAGAAAAGTGATTGTATTGATATATTTCAATCCATGATTTATATATTAGAATTTTTATAATATATATAAATGGGGATTGAATCCATAAAGAAGCATATAATGTCCTAGGATGTATATATCAAAAAGGAGGAAATGTATTTGAATGAATTTTTTAATATTATTAATAGATATAAATGTATGTACTATTTAATTTTTTTATTATAGTTGTCTGTCTAAATATGAATGTTTTGAAAGAAAATTAGTAAATGATAATTTCTAAAAAATCAACATATAAGTGTGATGTTTTATTTTAAATGTCGGATGTTTAAAGATGGTATAATTTTTAATGTTCTGAATTTATATCCATGCATAGGAATAAAATTCAATATGTATGATGAGTTAGAAGAATGAAATTTGTAAATTTCAGGGAATTATATTAAATATATATGATGAAATGGGTTATTTTGCATTATCATACACATAGTCCCTAGAAGGTTCAAACTGGTGATTAAAATATTAATGGAATGTAGAAAATGAAAATAAACATAATATATATTATTATTAATATATAAGAATAAATACATTATGAAATTAGGTATTTCTAAACTAATCATGATGTTTTGAAAAGTTATTTAATTGCCTTATTCACAGAAGGTAAGAATAAAATTTTAAATAATGGTATATTATTTTATAACTGCGAGTACAAGAAAATCATAAGTTGATTCCTTGTCAGCGTAAGGTGGAATAATGATATTTTTAGGGGGGATTGTTGGACATTGTAATATGATTAATTTTTTTTCATAATGTGGATACCATAATTATAAGGTATATTAATAGTAGAATTTTCCATGGTGTAATAAATAAGATGATGTATAAATAATATTTATTATTAAATATGATGCATAAATGGTTTACTATTGGGGTATTGTATCAAATTTTGATTTAGGAGCATTGAATTTGAATTTATTTTTTCAATTTAAAAGGAATAGTATTAATGATCATTTTATCTAAAATCAACTATAAGTAAGGTATCTACACTATTAATAGATGTATGAATGCATTATTATTTTATAAGGCCCCATGGAATATGAATAAAATTATAATTTACAATTTATAATTTCTGTTACATTCAAATTTTGAAAAAAGAATTCGGAATATTTTATTGATAAATAAAGAAGAAAATATTAGTGTCTATTGGGAGAATAGTGTAGGATTAAATTTTTCCTCTTTGAATCATATTGGGAATGGGTTTATACTATTATAATTATGTAGTTATCATATTCATAATATGGATTGGTGTCTCGTGTGGTTATAATACTTCCAGGTGAAATGAAATCTTAATATATCACATGGGGTTTTCATATTTTTTATATGGAGATATTCCTTATATAAAAATGTTATGTTATCTATATTAAGACTTATTGGTATATATATATATATATGTATATATCCAAATATTGATTTTATGATTATTCCATATTTATAAGAATAAAATAGAACAATTCATGCATCTTATAGTGAATTTATATTAAATACAAATAGGTAGAGAAGGGAGATATGAAACTATTTTAATATTTGAAAGTGTGATAAAGAATTTAATATTACTTAAAAATATGTATTATGTAGTTTGTGGAATGGAATAAAATATTTTTAAATATATTGAAATGTAATAATAATAAGGAAATTATGATATTCAGAATAATTTGAGATATTGATATCACATATTATAATGGGTAATAAGGAGAAATCAATTAAAATAGGAGCATCACTGCTATTTCTAAAGGGCCAGGAATAAAAAAATTTGACACTTACGCTGTGAAATTACCCTCATTTAGAAGAGTTTATTTTTATTCTACTTAATTGAATGTAAATTTTAATTTATCTATTACACTTATGTTTTGAAGATATCTAGCTTTTGAAGAAGGTATATGATGTGATCTAGATAAAAAACTCACATCAAAAATGTTTTGAGAATAAATTTACAATATTTTAAAATTTCTATTGAAAACAAATCTATATGTCTCTATACTATATAAGATCCTTCTCAAGTAGTGTATAGAGAATATAATTGAACTTCTCATAGTGGTTAATGATGGAGATGAAAGGTAAGTTATCCTTACGGTATGAGTGATTAAACTCATAACACCTTTAACGATGTTGTAAGTGGATTTGAGGTAGAGGTTGTTCCCTTTAGACTGATAGAATACTCTTCCTAAAAAAATTAATTTATATACATCGTTGTATTTACCCGTATAATATTAACATACAATTGGTATGTACTCATTATCACAATAGTTACTATTGAACCATGTAAAATCACAACATCAAATTTGTGCATTATTTTTCAATACTATTATTTTCGGATAGTAATATTGAATGTGAGATTCACCAACACAATTGCTTTAACTATCCTTATATTAACATATAAAAAAGATCCAAAATTTGATATAATATATACACAATGTAATTTTTTTAATTGGAATAACTCTTGATTCTTCTACAGTAATTGGGTTTTTCATTCCCCAATAGATTCCTTGATGATTTGATATGTGATTATCTTATACCAGATTTGTTATTGGATATTTAGTTACATATATTACCTGTTAAATAATTATAAAATTATTTTTAATAGGAATAAAATTCATCATATCTGCTTATAAATTTTAATTAGGTTTTTTAAAATTATATATAAAACTCTATTCTAATAATCAAATCTATGGTCTTTATAATTATTCAATTATAAATAACACCACATCATGAAGTTATTACATTATTGTGAACAATATATATTTTTCTCCATTTCAAACTAAATATTACTTAATTTCATATAAATCTATTCATAATTTTATAATTTAACATCATATAATCTATTTGTAAATTATAGTGAAACTTTGTATGTGCAATATGATTCTCAATTTTTTTTACTTTTAATCCCAAAATAACGCAATTTTATAATATTTTCAATTATTTTGATTGAATATATACAATATTATTTTTTAATTCATCTATATAAATTTTTTAAGGTTATGAAATAATTTAAATTTTTTGATTTCATACGATACCCAAGTCAATTCATTCTTTTATAATATTATGATTTTTAAAAATAAATACAGATAATCTTTTCATGGGATTCTTAAAAAAATTTCTCTATATCAAAATTCTAGTAATATTATATAATTTTCTTCTTAGGAAATTAATTTTTTTACTTAACATTATACATATTCATTAATGTCACATCATTTAACAAAATTGATAAAATCTTTTTTATTTTTTCTTATTTATAAATATTTTTTTCATGAAATATCCTTTCATGTTCATAAATATTTAGTGTAAAATTAATCACATATTAATTATCTTAATGTAATGAACCACAATCCTTATACATTTTTTTCAATAATTGAATATTTAATTATCGAAACATACATACAATAATCCTTAAATAAATCACTTCTCTTCCTATAAAACAATCATTGAAATGTAAGACTATAAAAATAACATTGAATTAATTTTAGGTAAAAATACCTTGTTATTGGTCTTCAATGTCAATTTAATTGTTAGTATCATCAACCATTAAAATAACAGTATATAACCAAGCAGATTTTATTTAAACAAAATAGTCATCATAATGGAATTTATCCTCATAAAAATAACTTTTAGGGATACTAATTTTTACTTTTATTCCCATCAGTTTTACTGTTACACACTTAATTTGTTGGGGGTGAGATATTTTATGCATTCATTGTGTGAAATAAATATCACAAGTTTCCTTTATCACTATTATATATCTCAAATTTTTGTAAGAAACAATTTATAAAAATGCAATATTTAAAACAAGTTAAATTAAATATTTTCCAATTATATTTTTAATGTTTCTATAGATATTGGTAATAATTCATCACTATCATAACAATTATTATATGAACTGGAAAAAAATATATTTACCATTTCATGGGAAAAAAATATAATTTAATTTCTTAATATAAAACTATAATAAAATATTATATTCATTAAGTGAGACATGAATAAGGCCACCTAAATTCAATTTTAATACCATTAGTTTATAACAATAATACTACCATTATAATTTTATACAAAATCAATATCCCAAATATATTTTTTCCATGTTATCAAATTACGCTAGTTACATTATTATTTGGGTCAATAAATTCAATAAAAAATATATAAACATATTTGTAATAATTTTTAATTCTATTTATAAATAATTTTAGTTAAAAATAAATTCAATAACTACAAATATAATTATAGATTTCAACTATGGTGTTTCAAGATGTTTAGTGAAATCTAAATATGTATTTTATAAATTTTTTAAAAAAAACTCATGATATACTTTTGGAAGTGCAGTAATTTATTTCTAAAGTATAAAAGATTGGCTCAAGTAAAGAAAATGGTATAATTTTTATGTGGTAAATATTATCAACTGTAATTTATGTTTTAATGATATTCCATTTTATTTTTAATCTAAATAATAGGTTAGGATATTCTATTTATATTATAATATTTATTTAGAATAATTATACTATATAAAAAATAAATATAAAAATGTAAGGTGTAAATATTATGGTATAGTTGTTTGATTCATTATTAATATTAAATAATTTATGTAGATATAAATATTATAGTATATATTGTGCAATATATTGGGAAAATTTATATATGATGAGTTCTCTAAAATAGTTTTTTATGATTTTTTTTAATATTGTGTGTTTATAATGTATATAAATGACGAATTATTAGAAGGGAATTGTTATTATTAAATTTTCATTTTAACAACTATGTAACGATTTTTTCAAACAAATTTTTATATCTGATAATAATTATGATTTATATATTTTCCATTTTTGCACGTCATTAAATTTTAATGGGGCGTAATGATTGAATATATATTTTTTTAATGGTCATCATTACATCCTATCTAAAATTTTATTTATTTTTTTATATATTTGTGATTCAACAAATAAAGTAAGTTCTATGATTAAATACTGAGATATGATTCAAACTTATTGGGAATATTTGAATACTCGTAATGATTAAATCAAAAGATTCAATATTAGAGAAGGAATGAAAAATATTAGGATAACCTAGTTTATGACCATAATTTTTATATTAATTAAATAGTTATATAGTTATATAGATGAAAGAGATTTCGCTAAATTGATAGGATATTCATGAGAGATATTTTAGAAAAAAATGTTTTAATGAATTTTATTATCATATATTGTGAAAGAAACAACGTAAAAAACTAAACTATCTATATAATAAAGATTAATATTTATGACATAAAAATAAAGGTATAATTGTATTCTATTTTTATTTACATGGATCTTAGTGTCATCAATATCAGAGAGTGTTTTACTCTTCTGAAAGAGAGTACTAACTTATCTAATCGTGATTGATTATATAATAATTTGGGCACCAAATGTAACATCCCAAGTAAGTAATGAATAACATATATTATTATATATGTCTATTTATAAATTAGATAGTGTTTTAGAGGCTTCAAATGAGAATAAATTCAATCTTAACATGGAATACACTAATATTTTTAAAAGATTATTTTACTGCCTTTTAATGGCAACCCATTTTTAAATCAAACTTTTGACAATTTTATAAGCTCTATTTGTCAAAATAAGCCGATTATTTATGATTTGGACATTGAAATTTACATTGGATATTTTTTTGGTATTTTTCTGACAATGTTCATTTTTTTAATGAATAGTGAAAAATAATGCATTTTACATCAAAACTGCTTTCTCATCTAATTTAATTATATGGTTATATTATCTTTTTAATTGGTTTTAAATTATAAATAGAATATATTTTTACCATGTAATCCAATGTTGGTCATTGGGATTAATTTCACTTTGGAATTTGTCATAAACAATTGTCAAACTTTTCATAGATATTGTTTCAAAAAAAACCCGCTATTTGTTTTGACAAAGAGAATTATTTTTAAATTAACTATTTCAATTTATATGATTGGAATTTGGTAAAATTGATTATATATTTAGAATTAGAAGATCCAAAATATGTAATTAATACTCTGTTGTTTTTGGACATTATGAATAGTAACGACGGTAATTATCTTTAATTATCTTGATTAATGAGTAATCGGGTAGTTAAGGATAATAAAATAATATCATAATAATAAAAAATGTCCCCATCATGTGTCATAATTCAACTGGTTGTCTCATGGCTGACCATGGGATGCCTTGTGCAAAACTTGGGGACCCCATGAAATCACTTTTGTGTGAAGGTGACTTTTTATCTTTTTATTTTTAAAGAAAGTTAAATATAACAAAGAATGTATCAACTGAGTAAAAAAAAATTAATTTTGTCTACATAAATGATCTATTGGACTATAAATAGTCATTGGAAAGCTAAATATATTTCCTACATCATAGTGTTTTTTTTTGTAATTTTTAGACATTAAATAAAGTAAATTATTTATGACATCATGACGATGTAGTGATTGCCTCATTATTAAACAATTTAAATAAAATGAAATAATAATGTAAAATATAAGACCTAAACATGCCAAAAACCTAATGGATGAGTATATTTCTAACCCTTATCACCTTATCATCAAAATAAATCAATGTGGGACCTTTAAAATCCGAAAATCATTTGAAAATAAAGTACCATTTTATACATTTCCAAGAGTGCCCCTCCTCCCCTATTATAAAAGGCCCCCACCTCTACCACCATACCCACACCTCTCAAGCCTTTGGTTCAGCCAACCCCTGCTAATTTTATCTCTCTAAATCCCTCTCTTACTCCTTGAAGCCTTACCTTAGGCAGGATTCTCTTCAAGAAACCCTTTTGGTTCAAACCAAAGGGAGTTACCCGATTTTAAGGACATTAAAGAACGATCGAGTCAAGTTGGGCCCGAGGTAATGGAGTCAGTCTCAATATCATTTCATTGAGGCATATTTTGTTTTATACACAACATTATTTTATACGGTGTATAAACCCTTTTTAATTTTATAATTATACAAAAGGAATATTTTTATACGAAGCGTTTACTAAACGACAAAAGGGAATGTTTTTTTGTCATACGTATGCGGCGACAATGACTTCTCTGAAGTCGTGACCGTTATTTGAGGTTCGGCTTCCTCTACAAGCCATACCTTTTTTTAAATGAAAAATAAAAACCATGTTTTACTTTTATTTTATTTTGGTATTGAAAATGGTTCTAATAATTTTTTTATTATATCAATGTGTTGTATTGATATCTTGTGATTGAAATATGGAAATTTTATGTTTCTTTATGAATGTTTTATGTGATACGATTATGTTATGGTTCTTGGGAATTGTTATGAAAATGGGTGGTTCCATGATAAAATAATGGCGGGTGAGCCCGATATAGCTCTCCAATGCATTGGGTAACGTGAAGGGGTTAAACGTTAATGTTTCTCCGAAGAGATTTAGGGAATACACTGTGATGGGTATTCCAAACATAACCAAGAGGGTTACCTCCTACGTAATGAATGAATAATGTTACCTTTATTTCTTATGATTTCTATGATTTATTCATGTTTTGATGATGTATGCTAAAGTTCTTATGTTTTATGGGTAAAGTATGATTTCATTCTTATGTATATATGTACTCATGTTTCCTTTCAATATTTTTATAACCTTTATTGAGATTTTTATGCTCATCCCATGTTTTTAAATATTTTTCACAGGTCAAGGGAATGGTACATGATATGATGATCATGTCAAGGAAGTGTCAAGAAAAAATCTATGATTTATTTTAAATATGTTTCTGTTGATGGGAAAAATGAATTCTATATTTTATGTATCCACTATGTTTAAATGTGGAATGTAATGAAAGTTTTATGATATAATTCTCTAAAACACTAAACCTGAAAAGATCCTCAATGTTAAATCTTGTAATGACTCAAGATTAAGTAAGGTTTAAGGTTGGGGTCTTATAGTTGGTATCAGAGGTCGGTTTAGATAACTCTAAGAGTGATAATTCTATTAAATAATTATCCAAAAATATTTTTTATGGTCAAATTGAAATTATATAGCATTTGAGGATTACCATGTTGCTTCATCTAAGAAATGTTTGTTTAGAATGGTTTTCTGCAGAGGAAACCGGGAAGTAGTGATAGGAAGGCATACAGAAGGAAATAACCCTCCGAATCAGCATCCTGAGATGGTCGGAATTGGAAATGAATAGTTTGTTGCAGTAATGGCGCAGTTGACTCAAGCGATAAATGGTGGTGGTATCCATGCACGAGATTAGCCAGATTAACCGCAGAGGAACATGTCAGTGGTGGAACATTTCATGAGGCAACATCCCCCATCATTTAGAGGATCATTTGATCCTGTGCTAGATGAAGGGTGGATTAAAGCACTAGAGAATATTTTCAATGTCATGGGGTGTTCATACAATCAAATGGTTAGTCTTGCTATTTACCATTGGAGGGCGAAGCAGATCAGTGGTGTTCGATGGTTAGAAATATCAGGGACGTTGATAAGATTGATGGTCTCGAATTGGATGAATACAAAGGTATGATTCTTGAGAAATATTTTCCTAAGGATGTTCGACTTAGGATGGAAAAACAATTCCTAGAATTGAGTCAAGAGGAAGACTAAGTGGCTGCCTATGAAGAAAGGATCACTCGATTGGCAAGGTATGCTCCAAATTTTATCCGAGACCTTGATAGTAAAATCAATCATTTTTACTCAGGATTAAAGCCAAAATATCTAAGGGCATTAGCTTCTCGTGAGTTCAAAAGTTATGAAAAGCTTGTTTGATGTGCTGAGAAGGTGGAAATGGAGTTTGCTGATGATCATGTGTTCTATAACAACCTACAGAAGAAGAGACCAATGTGGCAGGAGAAAGGGAAGAATTCTACAAAAAGGTCTGATGGTGAGAAAACTAAGTTTCTATTTAGTGATAAATATGGTAAAAGGCATACTGGGGAATGTCTTCTGAATTCTGGAAAGATCTACCAATGTGGTAAGACAGGACATAAGGCTCGTGATTGCACTGAAAAAGATCAAGTTGATGGTAAGTCCAAATTTGATTTACAGTTAGTGAAATGTTTTAAGTGCAATGAGATGGGTCACTATACAAAAGAGTGTCCGAAAAAGAGCTTGAGTGATGGGAATCAGTTAGACTACAAGCAGAAAGGGGTGGTGAAATCCTTTGCAACTACTTCAGCAGATGTCGGGCCATCAAATTAAGTTGTATCAGGTACTTTGTTTGTTTTTTCAGATTAGTCCAGTGTGTTGTCTGATTCGGGGTCTACACATTCTTTCATCTCTGAAAAAATTTCTAGTAAAATGGGAATACTATCTCATGAAATGACTCCTGAACTTGTGGTAAAAACACCTGGGGGAAATGTTGGGGTAAAAATAATTTATAAGAATCTTCCTATCCTTATATGTGGAAATAACCTACTTGAAAACCTAATTGTTCTACCTCTAGTAGAGTTTGATGTTATCCTAGGTATGGATTAGATCTCTATTTACCATGTTAAGATTGACTGTAGAGCTAAAGATGTTTTAATTCAGAAAGACATTCAGTTTGTCTACATGAATGAACCCTTACTGTTGATAACATATCAATAGGCCGAGAAACATGTAAAATATGGAAATGAATGTTACCTTGCACATATTGTTGAAAAAAAGGAACTATTCAGATTAATGATGTGTCGGTGGTAATTGAGTTTCCTGATGTTTTTCGTGATGAGTTTCTTGGAATAATACAAGATCAAGAAGTTGAGTTTACTGTTGACTTAGTTCCTGATGCTCAGCCAATTTCAAAACCCCCATATCAAATGGCTCAAATTGAACTTTTAGAGTTGAAGGAGAAATTGCAAGATTTATTAGAGAAAGGTTTCATCCTAGCACATCACCTTGGGGTGCTCCAGTTATATTTTTTTAAAAGAAATATGGATCTATGAGACATTTCATTGGTTATAGAGCATTTAATAACATCACTGTTAAGAAAAAATATCTTTTGCCTCATATCGATGATTTGTTTGATCAGCTCCAGGGAGCTCAGTATTTTTCAAAGATTAACCTGAGATCAGGGTACCATCAGCTGAAGGTAAAGGAAGAAGATGTTCTGAAGACTGCGTTTTGTATAGGATATGGCCATTATGAATTTGTAGTAATGCCTTTTGGGCTAACCAATGCACCTGCTGTATTCATGGACATAATTAATAGAATTTTCCATGAGTTCTTGGATAAGTTTGGGGTGGTTTTCAATGATGGTATTTTGGTTTTTTCTAAAAGTAAAAACGAGCATGAAAGACATTTAAGGGTTATTTTACAAACCTTAAAAGAAAAGAAATTGTATGAGAAATTCAGCAAGTGTGAGTTTTGGTTGCAACAAATTTCATTCCTTGGTCACATTCTTTCTAAAGATGGGATAACTGTTGATCCTGCAAAAACAAATGTTGTTGAAGAATGGCCAAGACCCACAAATGTAACTAAGATTCGAAGATTCCTTGGTTTGGTAGGCTATTACCGACGGTTTGTCAGAAATGTTTCACGGTTATCTAGTCCAATGACTAAGCTAACTTGGAAGGGTGTTAAGTTTATCTGGACAAAATAATGTGATGATTGTTTTCATGAGTTGAAAAGAATATTGGTGAATTCTCCAGTTTTGGAACTTCCTTCCAGGAATGGTGATTTTTTTATCTATAGTGATGCTTCATTTAAAGGACTTTGTTGCGTCCTAATGCAGAATGATCAGGTAATTTCTTATGCTTCACGACAGTTGAAAACTCATGAGGTAAATTACCCTACACATGATTTGGAATTAGCTGCTGTTGTTTTCACTTTAAAAATTTGGTGGAATCATTTTTATGGAGTAAAGTGTGAAATATATACCGATCACAAAAGTTTAAAGTATATATTCACTCAGAAATAATTGACCATGAGATAGAAGAGATGGATATAATTAATCAAGGATTATGATTGTACAATTTCTTACCATCTGGGAAAAGAAAATAAAGTGGCTGATGCTTTGAGTCAAAAAAGTAATGCTTCATTAACAATGTTGCATTTGGAACATGATCCTTTGGTTAAGGATTTGATGAACTTTGGCATAGAAGTTTTTGGTGCAGGATGTCCTTCTGTTTTGTTTCACGTATCTATGAAATATTCTCTATCAGACAGAATCAAAAAAGCACAGAAGCAAGATAGTGAGTTGCAGAAAAAGGTAGAGCTAATTTAGAAGGGTATGTTTCCTAAATACAACATTGATAATGATTGTGTTTTGAGATTTGGGAAGAGATTGTGTGTGCCGTGTGATTCATAGTTGAAGAGAGATTTGTTATATGAAGCTTATAGTTCTCCGTTTTCAGTTCATCCTGGCAGTACTAAGATGTATAGAGATCTTCGGTAGTATTACTGGTGGGATGGAATGAAAAGGGATATTGCTGATTTTACTGTGAAGTGTTGGACTTGTCAGTAGGTTAAAGCAGAGCAGCAGTTACCGAAAGGGATGCTTCAGCCTTTACTAGTGCCAGAGTGGAAATGGGAAAATATATCCATGGACTTCGTTGTGGGATTGCCGAAGACACCTCGAGGTAATAATGCAATCTTGGTTATTATTGATCGCTTGACTAAATCTGCTCATTTCCTTTCTATACAAGATAGTTTTTCTCTATATCAAATTTCTCCTTTGTATCTTAAATATTTAGTCAGGTTACATGGAGTTCCTCTCTCTATTGTATCTGATCGTTATCCTAGGTTTACTTCTATCTTTGGGAAAGGCCTTCAGAAGTCGTTTAGTACTGAATTAAATATTAGTACATCATTTCATCCTCAATCAGATGGGCAGTCAGAAAGAACAATTCAGACTTTGGAAGATATGCTACATGCTTGTTCGATGGATTATCAGGGAAGTTGGGACCAACATCTTTCTTTGGTTGAGTTTTCTTATATTAACAATTTTCATTCCAGTATACAGATGTCACCATTTGAGGCGTTATATGAGAAGCGGTGTCGAACTCCTGCCTTATAGGATGAAGTTGGTGAAAGGAAGCTGATGGAACCAGAATTGGTAGAAGAGTTGGAAGAAAAAGTTCAGCTGATAAAAAACACATGAGAACAGCTCAGAGCAGGAAGAAGAGTTATACAGACAACAGGAGGAAGGATCTCTCTTTTGAGGTAGGTAATCATGTTTTTCTCAAAGTCTCACCATGGAAAAGTGTGATGCGATTTGGTAAGAAAGGAAATCAGATTCCATGTTTCATTGGACCATATGAAATTTTGGAGAGAGTTGGATAAGTTTCTTACCGAGTGGCTTTATCTCAGAGTTTATCTTAGGTACACAATGTTTTTCATGTTTCAATGTTAAGGAAGTACATGCCAGATCTATCTCATGTTTTGAGTCCAGAGGTAGTTCAGTTGGAAGAGAAACTATCTTATGAGGAACAACTGGTCCATATTATTGACCACATGGAGAAAGTGTTAAGGAATAAGTTGATTCATCAGGAAATGGATTAGTGGAAAACCACATGATTGAAGAGGCAACATGGGAATCTTAAAATTGAACAAGGGATAATTACCCCCACTTATTCGATAAGTAAATAAATTGCGGGGACACAATTTTCTAAAGGGGGGAAGGATGTAACATCCCAAGTAAGTAATGAATAATAGATATTTTTATATATGTCTATTTTTTGAATTAGATATTGTTTTAGAGGCTTAAAATGAGAGTAAATCAAATCTTAAGCATGGAATACACTAATATTTTTAAAAGATTGTTTTACTACCTTTTGGTGGAAAACCATTATTAAATCAAACTTTTTAGAATTTTATAAGATCTATTTGTCAAAATAAACTATTTATTTATGACTGGGACATTGAAATTTACATTGGATAATTTTTTGGTATTTTTCTGACAATGTTTAATTTTTTTAATTAATAGTGAAAAATACTGCATTTTACATCAAAATAGCTTTTTCATCAAAATTAATTATATGGTTAGATTATCTTTTTAATTGGTTTCAAAGTGTAAATAGAATATATTTTTACCAAGTAATCCAATTGTGGTCATTGGGATTAATTTCACTTTGGAATTGGGCATAAACAAGTGCCAAACTTTTCATAGATATTGTTTAAAGAAACCCTATATTTGTTTTGACTATGGGAATTATTTTTAAATTAACTGTTGAAATTTATATGTCTGGAATTTGGTAAAACAGATTCCATATTTGGAATCATAAGGTCCAAAATATGTAATTAAGACTGTTGTTTTTGGACATTATGAATAGTAACGACGGTAATTATCTTTAATTATCTTGATTAATGAGTAATCGTGTAGTTAAGGATAATAAAATAATATCATAATAATAAAAAATGACCCCAACATGTGTCCAAATTATACTTGTTGCCTCATGGCCGACAATGGGATTCCTTGTTCAAAACATGGGGAACCCATGGAATCACTTTTGTGTGAAGGTGACTTTTTATCTTTTTATTTTTAAAGAAAGTTAAATATAACAAAGAACGTATCACCTGAGTAAAACATTTTTAATTTTGTCTACATAAATTATATATTGAAATATAAATAATAATTGTAAATATAAAAATCTTTCCTACATCATAGTATTTGTTTGTAATTTTTAGACATTAAATAAATTAAATTATTTTTGACATCATGATGATGCAGTGATTACCTCATTATTTAAGGATTTAAATAAAATGAAAATATAATGTAAAATATAAGATCTACACATGTCAAAAACCTATTGGATGAGTATATTTCGAACCCTTATCACATTATCCTCCAAATACATCAACGTTGCACCTTTAAAATCAGAAACTCATTTGAAAATAAAGTATCATTTTATACCTCTCCAAGAGTGCCCCTCCTCTCCTCAAATAAATGGCCCCCACCTCTACCACCTTACCCACACCTCTCAAGCCTTTGGATCAGCCAACCCCTGCTCATTTTGTCTCTCCACATCCCTCTGTTACTCCTAGAAGCCTTACCTTAGGCAGGAATCTCTTCAAGAAACCCTTTTCGTTCAAACCAAAGGGAGTTACCCGATTTTAAGGACATTAAAGAACGATCGAGTCAAGTCGGACCCGAGGTAAGGGAATCCGTCTCAATCTTCTTTAATTGAGGCATATTTTTTTATACACAACATTCATTTATACTTTGTATAAACCCCTTATACTTTTATTATTATTCAAATGGAATCTTTTTATATGAAGCGTTTACAAACTGACAAAAGGGAATGTTTTTTTGTCATACGTATGCAGCGACAACGACTTCTCCGCAGTCGTGACCATTATTTGAGTTTCGACTTCCTCTACAAGCCATACATTTTTTTAAATGAAAAATAAATACCATGTTTAGTTTTCTTTTATTTTGGTATTGAAAATGGTTTTCATAATGTATTTATTATATCAATGTGTTGTATTGATATCTTGTGATTGAAATGTGGAAATGTTATGTTTCCTTTATGCCTGTTTTATGTGATACGATTATGTTATGGTTCTTGGGAATTATTATGAAGACGGGTGGTTACATGATAAATTAAGGGAGGGTGAGCTCGATATGTCTCTCCAATGCATTAGGTAACGCAAGGGTGTTAAACATTAAGGTTTCTTCGAAGAGATTTAGGGAATACACTGTGATGGGTATTCCAAACGTAACCAAGAAGGTTACTCCCTATGTAAGAATGTTATGAATGCCTCAAGTTATCTTTATGTTTTTTGATTTCTATGATTTATTCATTTTTTGATGAGGTATGTTAAATTTATTATGTTTTATAGGTAAAGTATTATTTCATTCTTATGTATATATGTACTCCTGTTTCCTTTCCATATTTTCATAATCCTTACTGAGCTTTTTATTGTCATCCCATGTTTTTGAAATGTTTTGCATAGGTCAAGGGAATGGTACATAATATGACGATAGTGTCAAGGAAGTGTCAAGAAAGAATCCATGTTTTATTTTAAATATGTTTCCGTTGATGGGAATAATGAATACTATCTTTTATGTAACCACTTTGTTTAAATGTGGAATATAATGCAAGTTTTATGATCTAATTCTCTAATCCTCTAAACCTGAAAAGATCCTCAATGTGAAATCTTGTAATAACTCATGATTATGTGAGGATTAAATCTGGGGTCTTATAAAAAATGGTCATATAGTAGTTTAGATACTAATATAATATATCATGTGATGTGTGGTTAAATTTCATTCATATTCATTGAGATAAATATAAATTTTCATTATAAAAATTAAATAATTTCATTTGAGGGAAAAAAATTTAAATGAAATACCTGGATTCATTTCCCATATCATCCCTTGAGTTAAAAAATAATTGTTATACGAGGCATGATTCTTTTTATCAGTATTTTACATTTCTTTAATTGGTATTTATGTTACTTCTTACCATAAACGATTTATGATATTATATGGATATAACATATATTATATGAAAAAAATAATTTAAAATTTTTTATGATCACTCTTCATTGATTTGTATATGAATATCATATAAATAATCTATGTAAATATTAAAATTTATTAAATCATTCAAAAAATATTTTAATGAATTAGATATTTTCCGAAGGACACGGTTCTCTAGTGTATTTTTTTCTTAATGACATTTATCTACAGGTGGTTAATTCTATGTTCACAATGTTCATTTTGTAGAAATTATTTAATAATTAATATGGCTACATGATGGTGAAAGATTAGAAGAATTATTATTTTTTGATAAATATGATTAATTATGGATGATACTTATGATGTTTGTTGACTTGTTTTTAGATAATGTGAATATTTTGGGGTGGAAATGTGTGGACATTGAAAGAAATATGAAAATTTCAGTATTATGAATATAATGACGTGATAGATGTTTAGTGAAATTAATTTAATGGATATGGTGATTAATGAAAATGATCATCTGATGGAATCACATAATAATGATTAGTGTATTTTTTTCAATATAAGAAGTGGTGGGACAGAGATCATCCTTTGACTAGGAATAGGTCAATAGAATAAACATTTATATTGATGAAGAATATCACCATATTTGATGATCTAGATGATATAATAGTTGACAGAGGTTCATTATTAACATCATAAATCCTAAATATAGATGAAAAATGATATAATGGAAGAAAATTTTTACATTACTTATATGTGGAATGGAGGTTCAAAATGATAATAAGACTAATGATAAATTATCAGTTTACGAAGATGATGGACCAAGAATTTGGAAATATATTTAGGATATTTGTGGTTATATAATTAAGAATAATTTTTTTTGATGAATAAGAATATTTTTTATCAGGACATGACCATAGATTTTTCATTATTAATTTTTTTCTGGTCTAGGTTCAAGTGGTTTGGTTTGGATCAAATTATTTATGAGATATATTGTGTTTTGAAGGATTACGGTTGAGTATTACCACATTCAATGTATGATTTCATGGTTTGTGAGTGAACTATTCTACTGTTTTAGGTAGAGGGTGTTTCATTATTAGTGTGTTTTTTCATGGTTTGGTTTGACCGGATTGTCCACAGTTTTGGCAATACCTTGTTAGGCCTAGGTTAAACTGTGTAACTCCCTTTGGTTATTGATATGAGGTGATTATCTTGAGAATGGTTAGAGAGGACAATAAATAAATCATTCAGGTTGGATCCATCAAAATTTTAGAGGTTTGTTTCACAATTGGCACATAGTTATTGAATCCATGAATCAAACCCATACATGTTCCTCCTACTCCAATGGGGTTCACACAATTAGTTCATGTTTTGAATAACTACGATTCCAAGCCATGTGAATTTTCTATTTTTTTATAAAACTTGATTTTCCATATTTGAACATATCTATATTAACAAATTTCAGGTTTCTTCTCTGCCATGGTTGTTTTTCACACATGAAGGGTTATTCATGCCTTATCACATGGTTCCTTATCCCCAATTCTGGACCCCTAATGTTTCCTATGTGATTTTAATTTTTATTTTTATATAGTATCCTAAATTTCTCTACTCTCTCTCTATCTCATGGTTTTTTGGTTATATATTTATGTTTTATCTCATGGTTTTACCATATAGGCTATGTTTAAGGTTTGGATTCTCTTTCTTTGATGTTAGGGTGTGAGGATCATTCATCGAGGATAGTTCTCCCTTATCTTAGAATCGTTCTAAATACACAATTTGTGTATAGAGGTGTCTCAATACATTTACTATCTATAACATCCCAATTCATTGTTTAATATTTCTAATTAAATCCATAATGTGTAACTAATCATAGTAATGTGTTCTTATCAATTATTGAGGTGTTTTATGTGGTTAATTTTGATGGAAATTGTCTTCCATAGAGTTTTACTTTTTTAAACCTCTATATATGCATAAAAAGTGTATGATTAAATGAAAATTGATATTTAGAAGTGTGTTTTTGTTTTTTAGTGTTTTTTGAACTTGATTATGTTTTTGTATCTTGGTTGACTGTGATATAAGCCTTATGTATTATTTGTGGTCACTTTTTTTGTTGGATCTATATGTGTCATGAAAGTAGAGGTTCTTTGAATTTTTTGGTGGGGTAATCATATGTTTTTCTATGTTTGTTCAATTGGATTTGGGTTTATCTATAGATTCCTTGAGTACACCTATCGAAAGAAACATAAATAATTTTGGTATTCCATAAAGAAGGGATGGATTAAAAAACTCATTTTATATCCCCTTTATTCTCTTCCCTCCGCTACATTCTCTAAATGTTTATTCTAAAAATTGTTTGTTTCCAAAAGGTGATATGATTTCTCAAATATTGATCATTCATTAGATTTTTAGAGTTTAGTATGTTTGGTACATTAGATCACTGGTTAAAAGAAACATGGCTAAAAAGGCCCGTTTGGATTACATCAAAATAGAAATGGGTGTTTACCTCAGTTTTTAAAATTTTATTGGGGATTCATAATGTTTAAAACAATATAACTAGCCCATTTTGTATATTTTGATGTTTTGGGAATTTGGTTTGATAATTAGGTGATGAATATACATTTTTTTAACATCATTGGATTTGTGTGTTATAGTTACCACTCTGGTTGTTTATCTTATAAGAGAAATTACATATATGTGGTGTTATAGTATGGGCTAGGAAAGAATGGTGGTATCTTTGGGTTTTTGGTTCATTTCTTGTAGGAGAGTACCTATTCATTGTCCCTTTACTATTATCATGGGCTCATAAGCATAATCTAGAGTTTCAACAGATAGTTCTTTATAACCCAAATTTGATGGGTTTGAAACCCATAGATTTGTTTAGATTCTTTGGGGTTGTTCTAATTATAAGTATAGTTTATAGTATCCAATTGGTTATTGGTTATAGATCAACCCAAAAACCAGTATTTTTGTCTTATCTTAGTAGGTGTATGGATTGGTTCTATAGATGATTAGGATGTTCTCATTATCATATATAAGAATGTTATGTTGGTTCTTATAGATCCTTGATTATTGAACATACTATTTTATTCCTCCTTTGATAGTTTCCTTTATTTTTATGTTATAATTTTAATCACCTGGTGTGGGATAAATTTATATTTTTTTTTGTAAACATGATTCATGGATGGAAATATGTTTTAATGAGTGGATTATAGGGTTTTTTTGTTTTAAAAATGGAATTTTTGAAAGCTGTATTTTTTTCTTAAAAATGAAAAAATAATATTTTCATTAATGTTTTCAAAATAATATTATATTTTATTTGAGGAAATAACATTTATAGATTCAATGGTTTTTTAATAATCATAATTTTAGGATCACTCTCTACTTATTCCACTCGACCTCTGTAAAACTAAGATTATTTTACTGGATTTTGGTTTTTGGTTTAGGTTTATCATTGTAGTGGGTCTGTCTTAGTATTGGTGCATAACAGGCGGTCACATAGAGATATGGTTGAGTCCCTATTTAATTTTAGTTCTATTATTATTATCTATTTTTATAGATTTCTTAAAATTTAGATCATATTATAGATTTATTGATGTTCGGTTATTATTGTTTTAAACATCAATCCATGTTCTAGTAAATTATTCATAGTTATTTTTCATCTAAATCATTCCAACAATCATATATTGATGTTCGATTCTAGTCTCTGGCCCGAGGGGATCATGAATTCCTCTTAGGTCTTCTCATGGGCTGATCCAAGTGTTGGGTTAAACGTTATCCCAACTAAGTGAATGAAAAAATAGTATCAGAGCATTAGTTCTTTTTCAGTGCATCATGTTGATTGGATATCGGATTTCTAGGACACCATATATATCTATGAGAAGAGTTTTCTAAGCACTCAATATTAATTAGTATCATGCTATCAATGTTAGTATTAAATTTATGCATTTTGTTTTTGTCATGGGTCTCTTGATAATGAATAATAATGGGGGATAATTGGTGATCTATATTGTGCTTATATAGAGTAGTGACCCATATGGATCTTCAGTGTGAAGTTCATGATCCTCATAGTAGTTTGTTCATACCTAGGAAAATTTCCACTAAACCATGTTGATATGTTTTTCTATAGCCACATGTTCTTAATTCACGTAGTCTTTATGTCATTGATGTTTTTTCTCATTTTTAGTTATTGTGAGTCGATTTGGAAATGAATAATTACTTTTTGGAATTTTTTTCAAATATAAAATGATTTAGGGATATTTTATTAATCATTTTTTGAGGATCATGTAGGATATGTAATATTGGTTTTCTTATTTTGAAAATTGTCCATACATTGAAATGTGTTGTATTTTTGAATATAAATAGTATTTTATGAATGATTGTTTTATATTTCTTTATTTGATCTAGATATTTCGGCGCACGATTTGGATTAAAATTCACTTTTTGGGCTGAATTTTGGTTTTATGTTGGTTTTGTCTCATTCATTTATGTTATTTAGAGTATGCATCCTCGAAATATCCAAATAGTTTATAATGTGTCTTTTCATACTGTTGGCCCTATATGGACTCCCATTTGGTTATAAGAGTTTAATTATTCTGAATTTTTTATATTCTTCCAAATTTATTGAGGTTTTTTAGAGGATATGGAGTGGTTTGAGGTATTCGACGGTGTCATTAGGTTTCTAGAAACACAATAAATGTGATATTTCTTTCTCTTGTGAGTGCATTTGATGGTCCAAGTTCAAATCAATGGAAGGTGATTCTCCCAGCATCTTTGCAAGTTGGCATGTCCTAGGACATTATTAAGACAATTTTCATCTGTTGTTTCATCCTTGATTAGGTTAAGAAATAATTGTTTTACAGTTTCATGGTGTTTTATATGTTTAGGGGGCTGTAAAGGCCTACAATTAAATATCTCAAAGAGTTGGTTTCTTTTTTGACTAAGATAGCATCTGCGGATCAGTTGAATGTCCCCCCCCCCCCCCAATTTTTTGGTCTTCATACCTAGTTATGGGGAATGTTAACTGTTATAGGGAATATGAGTTTGAGGATTTGGAGGATGATGCATTTTTAACACGAGTTGGATCCTAGAGATAGGTCCTTAGATGTTATAAATCTAGTGTCTTTGTGTGATCATGAAGGTTCCCCATCTAGAAAGAAGATTTATTCTAGAGAAAACCAACCCTGAAGAATATTATTTTTCTGTTTTGAAGCCCTATTAATCCTTATTTTCTTTCCAATGATTTCATTATGGATTGTTTTCAAATTTTAAGTGGACATCCTAATGTCCTATGAGGAATTCAAGTTTATTTTTCCATCTATGTAATCTGATTATTTTTCACAATTGAAATATTGAGATAAAGAAGAAGTATTGTGTAGATATTTTAATCTACTCAATATTGGAAATAATATTATTCAATACATCAATGCTCCAACTACATGCCTGACTTGAAGCTCCCCATGCAGTTACTAAACATTTGGGGTGTGGGGAACAATGTTCCAACATTTTTATCCACCATAAAATTAATGATAGTTTTTGTTTTTCTACTATAGACTCTTTTATTTATGAAATATTTGTTTTCTCTTCTTAATCTAGTTATATAGTTATTTTTTATAGAAGTGGATCTTTATATAATATTCTTTCATTTGTATTGGTTTTCATTTTTTGTTGAACTTTTTTTGGAGATGCCTATGTATTTTAAGAAATGATTAATTGAGTTGATATTATATATATTTTTCTAGTTCCTTTGGATTTTTTTCCACTTGTGTCATAATTATTTTTAGGTTGGGATTCCCAGATAGTGGTTTTGGGTGTTCAATGGTGGACGTCCCTAGGTTTCCTTATATTGGGGTTCCCTTTTGTGTGATGTGGTGTTAGCTTGTTTATTTTTTGTGGGGTGAACCCTATCATATTCTTCCCTTGGTATTACTCATTGACTGTATTTCATAGTAATTTTTGGGTGTATTATGTAGAGATAAAATGTCTTATTGGTGTTCGGGGTGTTGTTTTACTTCATTCCATCTCATGGTTACATTTTTATCCACCGTTAATTAGGTGAATTTAAATGGGAGGATTTTTTGGTGGGGAAAATTATCACACCCCCATCATTATTTTACTTTTATATTCTTCTTTTATTAGAATAGGATATTTTTCTGAAGATTTTTTTTGATTTCTTGTGGTATTTCTTATCTTTTTGAGGTTGTAGGTAGTCTTTGACCCTATGCATGTTTGGTGTGCATGGTTTGAGGGTAAAACTTGTTGTTTGATAACGAATATGGAGTTTCTAGTTATGACTATTACCAAAAAAATTTATTTTAACACTTTCTGCTCAATTTTGTCCAAACAATGTGAGGACTTGGGGAAAAATTCATATTTTTGGTGTCTAAGTTAATGTGCCTAGATTTTGTATAATTTTAGGAAACTATGTGGTAATATTGTAGGTAACCTATATAAAATGGAATGGTTTATATACATTGTTGGACCCCGGGATACCAAATCATGTGTCTAATCAATGAGGGTATCAAATTTCTCTATTGTGGTGTCCATGGTTAGAGAATTGTTTTCCATACTATGTAGGAAAACCATGTTGTATTCCAAGAATTCATGAAACATGATTTTCCATATATTATGTACTCTCTTTTTATGCTATTTTAGTTTTCCCCTACCACATGGTCATTTTTGGAGCATGAAGGGGATGCCAATCCCCTATCCTATAGTTCTCCTCTGCCATTGGTGGTCATTCATGTTTACATGGTGATTTTACTACATATTTTTGGATACATTACTTCTCTTATGTTCTCCCTTTCTTGGGATCTGGGTTATTTCTTGGTTGGTTCTCTCTTTGATTACCCTATAGGACAGGGTTATTGATTGGCTTGTGTTTCATTGATTTTAGTGCATGTGGATAATTCTTTACGCTTATTTCTCCCATCCCAATGAGTCGAAATGTATTTTTGAGTCTTTTAATTTTGATTTTTGTGCATTTCTTTTCTAGAAAATTAAATTTATTATGATGTAACCCTAGTTAAATAAAAAATGTATATATCATTATTTTTATTTCTACTTAATATTTTTTTCATGTTTCATGTTTGAAATTTGTTGAAAATTGATTTTAAAATTGTTTTCCTCAGTCATAATAATATATATTCTAATACAATATTGGTCCAATTTCAATTATTATTAATAAATTAATTATTCTATTTTAAGAGTGTGTTTGGTGTTAACAATTATTTGGTAGCATGTTTGATTGTGATTTTCGCATTGCATGTGTGTTGTTGTGAATTTTTTTGTTGGATATTAGTGTTTGATGCATGTGGAGATTCATTGATTTGGTTTTTGGGTACTCCTAATGTTTTTAGTGGATAAACAATTGGATGTGTGTGTATCTATTGGTCTATTGAGTGAACCTATGGGTAAGAAAAAAAAATTATTACGGTCTTCCATAAATTAGTCTTGGATTCCAAATCAATTTTCAATTTTCTTCAGCATTATTATATTACCTCAACCCTACTACAAAAATGGTAATTCTAAAACCGAATGGTTTCAAAAACTTTACTTGGTTTCTCAAATTAGGTTCTTCAAATGTGTTCATTATGATTCATTCTATTTAGTACATTAGACGATCGGTTTATTGAAGTTTGACTAAAATAATGTTCATGTTGTATTTTAATCATAAATGGAATTTATCGTCAATTTTCCGAAATGGTTTTCGGAAAAAGAATTGGAATTAAAAAATGTATAGGATAGAGTGGTATTTTGTGATGTTTTGGAAAGTGGTTTTTAAAATATTGTGAACTTTAAGCCCTGTTAAACCCATGATTGGATTTTTGTGTGACTGAAACCTCTATGGTTGTTCCTCTATGGATATAACATATGCATATTTGGTGTTATAGTTTTTTCATGGGATGCATAGTAGAATATATGGGTTATTTGTTCATGCCACACGTGTCGACACGTACTCATTCACCCCTTATAATTATTTTTGTATTTTTCTGAATCATCAAGAAGGTCAAGTGATGATTTCTTACTGATCCCAATTATAATTTTTGGCACCCCTTGTATTTTTTGAGATTCTAGGAGGATTGTGTCACTAGTAAGGCTAGTTTATATAATCTAGTTTTTATTGAAAAAATATTTTTACAATATGAAAACTGGAGATTCAGATCTGAGTAAATCAATGGATTACTTCAATATATGTTGAGGAAGTTTCCATGATAATCTATATTTATGTTCCGTTTGATTCCGATGGAAATTAATTATTATCATTCAATGTTTATTCCTACATATTTAGTTTCAATTTTTTGGAGCCAATTCTTTTAATCACATTGTGTGGATTATTATTTGAGTTTTGGTTTTTTTAATTGGGGTTTTATATCTAAATATATTTTAAAAAGGTTGTTTTGGTGTGTGTGGCTTTAAAAGAAGAATTTAGGGAAAGTTGAGATAGGTTCATTAACATGGGAATATATAATTTTAATTAAATGTATTTAAATCTTGTTTTTATTAAATGTTTCAGCCTATGGAAATTTATGGACAGTGTGATTCATTTCTATTGTGTTTTTTATTCCCACACACATCTTATACCACAAGATATAGTTACACCCGTGCTATTTTTTATGGTTCGAGTTTCTAGTTCTGTATTTCTATTGGAGTAGTTTTGTCTTATGGTCGGTGGTGACCAAGATTTCATATGTAGATTTTTCTATCTCCCATTTTGGTTTTATTTTTTTATTTTCTAGTTTGGTTTAGTTATTGTTGTATGTAGAGCCAATTTTTTAATTTTTTATGTTCTTTTATTATTTGTTCAAGCTACTTTATCTATTTTGTTTGTTTATTCCATGTTGATATTATGATAAATAATTCCCACTATAATTTAATTGATTCTCAGTTCAAGTCACCAGCTCGTGAGGACCAAGGATGCATCTCATGCCTTATATCAATCTTTGTTATGTTTTAGGTAATATGGCAGACCACCCTAGCTCGTGATATTTTTTATAATATGGATATTACATTGAGGAATAAAAAATATTTCAACATAAAAAAAATAGTGGAATATATAATGATTTTTTTAATGGATTTCATAGAATGAAAATAAGACAAATATGAAAATGAAGAATAATACATAGAATTTTGGATGTTATGTAACCTCAATATCGAAATCTATTGTATAATTAAAGGAAATTATATTTTTGGTGATAAATTTAGATTGATAATATAGTGATACATGAATTTTAATCATTTATATTTCAAATATATAACACCCATAGTTTTTATAAATTTTTTTTTAAAGGAAATAAATTTATTTTATTTCTTACGTTACACACAATACCAAATGAATGTTCATAACAATTAACACTACGTTAACCTGCCTTATACATGTAAATTGTTTCACAAAACCACAATATATTATTAATATAGTCATTTAAATATTATAGGTATAACCTTTCATTAAACATAGTTGTTTGAA
Organism: Viscum album; assembly: GCA_963277665.1. Taxonomy (NCBI): domain Eukaryota; kingdom Viridiplantae; phylum Streptophyta; class Magnoliopsida; order Santalales; family Viscaceae; genus Viscum; species Viscum album. Next base: position 1,260,650,221 of record OY728128.1, read on the forward strand.
TAGTAAATAATAATATGTAAATATTATTTTTAATTATTTTAAATAATGGATACATATTTATAAAAAATTAAAAAAAAATTGCAAAATATTTTTATGCTTTGAAAATAATATTTTCTCAAAAAAAATTTATTTTATTTTTTTGAAACATAATAAAGTAATTTTCACCCATTAAAGTAATTAATTGGATAATGTATATATAATTTGGAAATCATCATGTAATAATTAGTTTATGTGGAATTTCATGTATTTTATTTTAAAAGTTTCATTTTTGATGAATAGTGAAAAGTAATGAATTTTAATTGCAATAATCCTTTTCATTTAATTTATTTTTGATGATTAATAATATTTTAAATATTTTAAATGTTAAATTAATTCAATTTTCATTTTATTAATACAATTTATCTACTTTTAATCAAATTTATATTGAATTTATACTCAAAAATAGTTTATATTTTAAAAAAATGTTTCTTAAAAAACACACTTTTTCCTCGTGCCTACAATATTAGTTTTGAATTAAAATTATTCACATAGGAGAATATAGGTAGGAATAAATGAATAAAAATGTTGAATTAAATTAATTTATACTTTCTAGTATAATAATATTAAATCTTTACAAAAATAAATAGTAAAAATAGTAAAAAAAATATTTATTTGGTTAATATACAAATTGATTTACTATGGGGTTATACTAAATTGATAATATGTGAAAAGAAATAAATAATATTTAAAAATCCAACTGTATAGACATATTTCATCATTAATTATTCTAATATTGTATACAGACAATTATTTTAGCCTTTTTAAATGAAATAACGTTGGTGTAATACATTCATTAAAAAAATTACAACTATAAGACTCACCTCGCATATAAAAGGCCACCTTTTATCCAATAATATTTATACCATCAAATCCATTTTTTGATCCAAAAAATCATACCCAAATCACTTAAAAACATCTTTCATATCATCCTATATTCCTAATTGCTATCATATATTCATTTTAGAATGATTTTGGTGCAATCCTAAGGAGGATACATAAAGAAGATGTCATGTTTATCAGTGGACATTTAATATTTGTAACCCAACAAAATTAATTTATTACTATATAATGTTGATATAATAATCTCATTATATTACATATATTTATATACTTTTATCTTATGTACTTTAACTATAACCATATCCACTTCCATGAAATGGTTTAAAAAATCATTTTCCTTTCCAAAGTGGACTACAACAACCGGAACAGATTACATCTTTATTTCTATTACCAAATAACCAAGTTTTACATAATGATGGATTTATTATTTCTATATTATATTTATGATATTTTAATTAATAAATAATTTTTATATCACATATACATTAATGTTTTTAATTTTTTGGAATATGATAACGTTACTTGTGTGTACGATGTACTACTACCTCGTAAAGTAATGTCATTCACTCACACTACACAAGGAATGAAATAATATTAGTTTTAATAAAATTTAATGACATATATGACATAATAATAATTCTATAATTATTATATATAATTTATCTTTATTTCGATATTACATGAAAATGGAAACAACATTCATGTGTCTGTAATACCTATTATCTCAATGAATAGTGTATTTCATTTTCAATCTTAAAATTTTATGGATTAATCTAAATAAATATACATCTAATATATATGATATTAATATTATTTCAAAGATAACAAATATTAGAATAAATTTTATGTATGTTTGTGGACCAAAAATAAAAAAAATTAAAACATATACAAAAAACAGAGAGGTTATTAACAAAAACGTGACATTGACCAAGAATTGTTAATAAAGGGTAATAAAAGGTCATAATTAAATATTATACTATATTTTATATACATGTATGATTATTATTTTTTTGTATAAAAAAATGTATTTTTTATAATATAAGATAGAACTTGTAGGACATAAGTTAATACTTATGGTAAGGGATTTTCTACTCTTATTTTACTTATGGGAGACACATGCCATATTGACAACCTAATTATTTATGTGGTATATATAATTACCATAAATGTATATTTTCATTATAATATTAATAATTATTCAGTTTTATATATCAATTGTAGGATATCTCTTTCAGGTGGTTGATGGTTCAATAGTTAACAAATCACAATATGTTTTTTTTTCAAAAAAAATTCCATCTTTGAGATGTATGTTATAATATAAACCAATATTTTTTAATTGTGTGTATATACATCACCTTTTACATGTAATCAAAGTGGTAATGATTTCATATTACAATCTTGTCATTTATAATGATAGTTTATAATTATTTTGCTGATGATAAAATATTATTTTCAATTTATCAACATAATAATTAATTTTATACTCCATTATATATACATGATATATTAATTTAATTATATTGGTTTTCACACTTATATATTTCAAATAATTTTGAAATATTTTTTAGTAATATCATACTTTATTTATCTCTTCAATCATAAATGTTTTTTCATCCAAAAAAATGTTTTGAAATTTTTTTTAGAAAATAAATTATTACTCTCTTAGTATTTATAAAAAAAATTAACCTAAATTAACTTTTTTAATTTTTTGTTAAAAATAATAATAATTTTATTTGTCCAAAAAATGCAGGATTGGATTTTATTGAAAATGTGAGAGGATTATTTATTTTAACATGGATGGAATGAATAAAATTTCTCATTGTTAGGAACATTATTTTATTAATGGATTACGTTGTATGTTTTTAATGTTATTTTTAATGTAAAATATTTTCAAAATGATTTTTGTTATAAAAAATGATCAAAATGATAAAAAGAATAATTTTCAAAAAAAATATTATTTTTTATAGATTTATGAATATGTATTCAAAAATATTCTTACAGAAAAGTAATTCCAAAATATTTTATAATTTTTTATTTTAAAATAGTTATTATGAAATAAATTTTATCTTATATAAGATATGTTAGATGTTATTTTTCATTCGATATCATTCTCCATCTAATATGAATTACTTTTATATTAATTATAAACTACTTAGGATATGTTCCATGGATACAACTATTATTATTTATCAAAATAGATTATATTTATGATTACAATATATTTAAGAAACTCATTTCATTTCCACTATTTATAGTATGATATAATTATTAGAAAATACTATTCCTTTTCACATGATATTATTTGATGAAATGATTGTGGAAACTATCTATTTTCCATTGGAAATTGTATGAAAAAAATTCAAGGAATCACATTTAATTAAAAGTATTTGTAAATGATTGATGATTAATTTTTTGTAGAAAATATAAATATGGAATACATCTTGTTATGGGTTGGACCCACAAATCATTCAAATGCATTAGTTATTATTAAAATTATACTAGATTAATGGGTACATGAGAGGTTATCCTATGGTCAATAGATTGTACACAGGTGGTCATACCAGGCTTGAAGGTGGTACATCATTGGTTATCCCATGCTTAACATGTTAGGAATATCATGGTATGTATCTATGACATAATATTTTATTTTTGTATGTTTATTAAACAAATCTAGGTCTTATTACAATTTTATACTCTCAATGATCATTTTTATTCATTCCCATATGATTCATGTCTTATGTACTACCAATATTTATTCCCTGACTTAGGATTATGATTCTTCATATGAAATTAATGGTTCATAAATTTTATCCTCATTTTCTCATAAACATATATTTATGTTATTCATACTATCTACGTTGTTTACCCTAATTAGTCATCTGATCTCACAATTTATTATGTTCCATTTCCCCATGTTATGATGAATTGTATTAAGTATGATATATATATATTAATGAAGGTTGAGAGTTATTAATATCATAATGAGAGATTACGTAGTTTACCAATGGAAAGTTGATTCTTATTCCTTATTTCAAAAGACTCTAAAATATTATGTTCCTCATATGTGTATTTGTGAAATGTAATGAATATTCATAAAAAATTAACGTTATATCTTACTGTGATAGGAATCCTTCATTGTAATTTTATACAGTGGATAGATTCAGTTATCCTTTACAATCAGGTATGGGAATACATTTGTGATATCCCTAAGCACACGTCTGAGGAAATGTATAAGTAGGAATCATAGTGTATGAAAATATACATGATTTTTTATAAAGGATATTTTGATTAGTTTCCAAGAAATTAGTTTTCATTTTTAATACTAAAATTGGACATGGTGCTATAAAAAATTTACATAGGTGTAATAACTCTGAAAAGGGTTTATTGAGCTAGACTAAATCATAACCTGTTGTATAGTAATGAGCCTTGTCGCATGCCTAGTTTAACACTCCCTAGGAACATGACATAAAAAATCATAAACAATTTATGAACCATATTGAATGATTTAATTATATGTTGAGAATTAATAACCTAATAAATACTTATAGTCCCATATATTAAATAATGTTTCCTAATTTAGACATCATATCAGTGACTTTGCATGATCATGTGGTCCCTCGATCATTATTTTTTTCTTATAATATGCATATTAAATAAAATTAATTGTTAAAAACTGAGGGAACTATGATAATTCTGAGTTTTATTGAAAATGAAATGACTATACTCTTATGTATCCAAATAATATAGGATAAAGATAGAAAAATTCCACTATTACTACAACATAATTTTTTTAATCTATGAATCATTTTCTACTTCCAAATGAAATCAATAGGGAACAATATTATATTGAGTCCTTTATGTTTAATATTTCATCTTATATTAGTGGGTCTTCTACTATAGTAATTATTGAATAATGGATACCTACCACAATGAAATATTTCCCATTATCATGTTTTTGGAACATAAAAAATTCAATTTGGTTGTATAACATTTTTCAGAGAATATAATCAATGGTATACTCTTACAAAGAGTATGTGGAAATATGATTTAATTTAATACTTGAATAAGGATGGGTTAGGGAACATGCTTTTTAATATGTTCTTTATGTGTATTCTTTGTATGAATATTGGAAATGTGTCACTTGAGATAATGAAAAATAATGATGAATCTATTGGGGCCTATGAGAAAAAATTATACTAGGACTATGAGGTATATATATAATATTATCATTCATCCTTAATGTAAGGGTTATCAATTCATTATAATCATAAAACCAAGTCTCTGAAGTGAATCATCTATAATAGTTATTAGTAGCTATAAAGATATTACTCTATGTGCTATTAATTTCTTTATGGATTTTTGGTTATATTCCAATATCATGTTTTTGATAAGAATATTAATTTGGAATATAATGGAAAATATATGACTTATGAAGGTTAGTAGATGATTTTTATTTTATTCTCAAATCATGGGAAGACACAAAGAGGAAAGTTTCTTAACATGGCTACTAAATGTTCTAATAGTACAAGGGACAATCATCGGGTAGATGAAAACCTTTTTATAGAAATAATATAGCTATTACTATGTTTAATTATTAATCTTCTTGGAATTCACCGCCAACAATCTTGTTTTTCAAAACAATATAATTTGGGAATTATCCTAAAATGATACAAAATATTAGGGTTAATGATGTTGATTAAATCATGAAGCCACTTAATCAAAAGGATAAGGTAAATATCATGTGATCCTTATTTTGGAAGAGTTTTATGATAAGTATAGGGTGAAAGGTTCATTTTTCATCAACTCTATAACTGATAATTCCCCACATAACTCTAGAAATACCCATTTTTCGTATCTATATAATTTTATAAGGGAATTTAGATACCAACCAAATGATAAGATATAGAATTTTCAATGAAAACCCCAAATTGTATGATGGTTGCATAAAAAAGTCTATTATTCACATTTAGTTGATGTTGGTGGAAACATGTTTCCGGTAAATATTGTTAATATTATTTACAGAGAATTTAATTTTATCTTGTTAATGAATTAGATTTCTCTAGAAAAATACCACATCAATTATCAAGTAAAGGATGTTACATTTGATACTAAAAACTGACATATAATCATCTATCAATGTGGGGATAAGTTCAAACATTTGATGGTGATCCAATACATTTAATTTTTCTTAATTCCATTTCATATGTGGTGTTTACCTCAAATGATAAGGGAGAAACATGCCATTAATGATATGCCTATTCTATGAGATTTGTTTCTATATTTCCAAAATATTTTCATATAATTCAACTAAAATGTGATGTCATGTTCTTAATTGATCTCATACTTGGTTCAATAAAAATTTCAAAAAATCCATATTGAATGTCCCCTATAGAGTTGAAGGAATTAAAGAAGTAACTCTTGTAAAACTAGGAAAATGGATCCATTCATGTTTTTTTGAAAACATTGGAAGAACCTATTTTATTTTTTATGATAGTTGGATCAATGTATATCTACATTGATTATTAAGAGCTAAAAAAATCATAATTATGAAAAAGTACTTAATTACCTATATTGATGAAATGTTTGATCAACCACAAAAAGTCCAATAATTTTTCAAATTTGAGATTTGATATGGATATGATCAATTTATAGTATAAAAGGGTGATATACCAAAGTCCTAATTCTATATAATCTATATGCGTTATGAATATATAGTGATTCCATTCGGTCTTAATAGATCCCCTTCTATATTCATGGAATTAATGAATATGATTCTCAGGATTACCTTGATCAGTTTCTTGTAGTACTTATAAACAATTTTTCAATACATTCAAAGGGAATGAAAGAGTAGGAAGACCACTTGGGAAATTTACTAATGACCCAATACAAGGAGAGACTAAATGAAAAATTAATAAAGGGAGGATTTTTGTTCTAAAATGTTTCATTATTTTTCATATACTTTTAAGAGAGGGTATTTTTGTACATCCATAAATGACAGAGGCTATTGAATGTTGTCCCATACCTACAATGTTTATTGGGGTACATGCGTTATTGGTGTATGTAGATATTATCAAGGGTGTTTGTATAATTTATTCGGACTATCTAATCCAATAAAAATGATATCCTTTAAGAGGGAAATTTTTATTCTGATATATAAATACGAGGAATATTTCAAGGAATTGTAGTGAATATTTTATTGGGAAAATATTTTTATAATACGCTGTAGTGGGTAATGATTTTTAACTTACAACAATACATCAAAGTGGGGATTGGGGAGTGTTCTTATGTATAATGAAATTTTTATAGCTTATGCAACATGTCAAATAAGTCTTAATGAGAAAAATTTACCCAAATCAATTTTTGGGGTCAGTTTTGGTACTTTTTCAATTGTGATATTGAAGAATTATCTTTACATAGAAATGATATATATATATACCAATCATAAAATTTTATAGTTTCTATTCACACAAACGGATTTGAATATGCTCTAAATAAAATTGATAGATATGATGAAATATTATGACTGTTCAAAACATTAATACCCTAGAAAAGTGAACCTGGAGGTCCAATTTTTTTTTCAAATGGATCAAACTAGCTAATAAAATTTTAGGATTAGAAATGATCCAATATTTTGGGGTTTTCAAAGGATGGATCTATATATCATAAAGGATGGGGAAAAAATTTATCATGATCAATTGATTTTTCAACCATATAACTATGTGAACATTAAAGTAACCCATTAGGAATATTTAGAGTTGAAAAATAAGGTTATCGCTTTTCCGTAGTTTAACCTTGATTATGATAGAATTGTACGGTTTAGTAACCATGTATATGTTCCATCCATAAACAATTTGAAAAAGTCATTTTTAGAGTATGCTATGTTTGAATTTTAAGGAGTAAATAGAAATATTTATCAGGATGTTCAATATATTACCTATACCAAATGGAAATAAGAAAGAATCATTATATAATTTGTCATTAGATTTCGCAAAAATTCTAAATGGAATAATGTTATATTTGTTTTATTCAATCATATTAAAAAGTTAGTACACATGATCTATATCATTGAAGACTTCACTATAGATTATCATTGCCTAATATACATTAAATAATTTTTATGGTTTCATGGATCACCACAGGACACTATTTTTGATCAAGATTTGATGCTTACCACGACGTTCTAGAGATTTATTTTTCAAGATCATGATAAAAAGAAGAATTTTATCACTATGTATCATCCTTATCTAGATGGTTAGTCTGGAATAAAAATTAAAACCCTACATGATAATCTTAGATACTATTATTCATATTTCAATGGTGGTTAGGATCAATACCTTCCTGTAGTTGATATTTATTAATGCAATATCATTCACTAAATAATTTTTGATCCTCCTTATGAACCCCTCTATAGATAAATGTATATACATGAAATGTTATAATAATGTTGGAGAAATAATTATATTGGGATTGGAGATAGTTAATGTAATAGATGATACGATTATAAACAATCAATAACACATCAAGTTATATCAATATTGGTTGATATGTTATAATAATAATCACCAATGTTCTATATAATTTGATGTTAGTGAGAAGCTATTTCAATAACATTATCACTGGAATAAGGTTATGATATTCATGAGGAAAAGGAAATTGAGCCCTAGGAAGGTCAAACCATTTTAAAATCCTGATCATACCAGATCATAATATATGAATTATAATTTCCACCAAAAATATATCATGTCCATTATGTTTTTCATTTATCTCTCCTAAGGGAGTGCATACTTTACCTGGCACATGTAATAAACTGAAAATTCATACCCAAATACCATGGCATTTTTTATAAAGAATAAAATATAGAGAATTTTGTATGTATAATTAAAATTATAATAACTAATTCCACTCACATATTCAATGTATTTTTTGTGAAACCATCAGTTGTAGGAAGGTATATGAGAACATTAGGTTATTATGAGGCTGAAGTACCCTCATTTGTTTTTGTTTTAAAGTGATGTATTTTTAGGGGAAAATTATTTTTAAGGGGGAAGGAATGTAACAACCTAGTATTTTATAATTTTTTATAATTTTTGTTGAATTATGGTTCATTTATATATTTCATTAGATAAAGTAAAAAATTTATTCTCACACTACAGGAAACACTAGGTCAACATGTGTTTCACAAAACAATGAATTTTAAAAAACAATAATATATTTTTAAAATATTCATTTTGATATGAGAATTGTAAGTTAGATGTCAAACACAGTGACATTAATTATAATAACTACTTTTTAAATTACCAATTACATTTTTTTATATAATTCAATCATATTTATATGAATGTAATTAATTTTTGTTAAAGTTATTATATGTTTCAGAATTCTTATTTTCTCAAAATTTGATTTTTTACTTCATCTTGTGAAAATTAATAAAATTAATTAAAAACATATTTATTCAATTAATCTGATATAATAAATTTAATTTTTCAAATCATCATTTAATGATTATCTTTGGGTGTGTTTTTTGTATTTTTTTTTAAAATATTATTTTGGATAAATTGAAAAAAGTAGTAAATAAAAATTGAAGACTACATTTTTCTTTAATTTATTTATATAAAAAATTATATTATGAATTGAATTAAAAGTAAAAAATTAGTTCAATTATATATCCATTAATCCAATTTATGTGATATTAATAAATTTCCTTTTGAATATTGATATAATAACTTTTTTAAAAAAATTCATTTTCTCTAAAGTAATTGCATTCTTCTTGTGCCTCGAGGATAAATTTTAATTTTTGTTTTTATATTTATGTTAATTAAATTAAGAAATATGGATTCCATATTATTAATTTGGATAATTTATATTATTAATTATTTCAACTATTTTTTATTAAAAAAAGTTTATTGATAAAACAGTAAATATTTTTAAAGATATTTTAGGGACAACTGGGTTTATAGGTGGTTAAACTAAAAACATATGTGAGAAAAATAACTATAAAATTTTCCAAAATAAATTTAGTGGCCATATTTATGACTTAACTATTATAGTAACTATAATTTTTCATTACTTGATAATGTGATATGAAAAAACATGGGTGTGATTCTATCATTCGAAAAATTACATGTTTTCGACTCACCTCAATTATTAAAGTCCATAAATTCCCTATCATATTTACATATTAAAACCATATTGGTTTGGAAAATATTTTCCCAAATAACTTCTATCATCCTAGAAACCATATCTTCTAAATACAACCATCTTTTGAAGGATTTTAGTACAAGCCTACAGAGGATATCTGAAGAATAGGTAACATTCATCAATGAGCATTTTTTTCTTACTCCTCCTCTTTCATGTATTATTATACCATGATGATGTAATACCCTTAGTGTATTTTATATAAAATAATATTAAAATTATAAGGTAATTATTTACAACTATTTAAACTTCTATAAATGGATTATAGAATCATCCTTTATGTGTATGATTGGCTGCCACCTCAGGAACTGATGTCATTTGTTTTTTGATTACCACCTATCAATGATGGAAATAATTTTGAATTTAATGTTAATATATTATATATATTATATTATTTTGTTTAATGATTTATTTTATCACACATACGATTATTATATTCTTTGTTTTGAAATTAATAATTTCTCACTTTTGTAGAACACATTACCACATAGTGAAGCGATGAGATTCATTCATAATTTACAAAGAAGGTAATAAAGCGGATTGAAATAAAAATATGTCAATTATAAGAAATAATATTTTTTTTCTATAATTATAATACCTAATCTAACATTATATACATTAATAAAAAGAAAAAATCGAAAAGGCATTAATGTGTACATAGGACCTATCTTATCCAATAACGAAGTATTTCCTTTTAGGCTACAGAATTTTACATATTATTATAAATGAAAATTATTGAAAAATACATGATACGTAAATAATATTGAGAATTATGGTAATAATGAAACCATTATTTATAAAAGAGAATCAAATACCTAAACTCAAAATATACAAGAAAAACAAAGTGTTTATTATCAGAAAAGTGAGTTCAACATATATTTATTAAAAAACGCCAATAAAAGGTCATACATAATTAATATATGTTATGATATATATGTATGGTTTTGTAATATATTTAAATTAATCATATATTTATTATAATGGAGGTTTGGACATGTATAATAGAAGTTATGACTTAAGGTATGTTGTTTTCATCTCTCATTTTACTTCTCTAAGACACATCCCATATTAACAACAAGTTTATTTTATGTGGTTTAAAAACTTCCCATGAATATTTCATGATATTATTAAACTGAAAATTATTTGTTTTTTACATATCCATTTTATGATAACACTTCCATGATTATTATACTACAAAAATAAATGAATCGATAAGGGTTTTTTTTCCTCAAATTAACTTTTTGAGACATATGTGATATTATTAACCTATATTCATTCATGAAATGTATATAAACCCCATTTCAAATTAAATAAATTAAATTTATTTATCCTCATGATTTTATACCTTCCAATTTATTGTATTCATTCATTGGGATTGTAAATCACTATTAAGAAAGTGGTAATGATTTATTGTTATAATATCATTATTTATCAGGATTTCTTATGATCATGTTTTCAATAATAAAATATTTTGATAATTCTATAAAAAAATTATGAATTTTTTAATAATATATATATTAATGATATTTCTATGCAATATTACCATTTTCTACTCTTTTTTACTTAAAATAATTGAAAAATGTTTTATGAAAATTATGATTTATTTTTGTCTTTGGTAAAAAATTCATGTTCTTACTAAACCATGTATTCTAAAATTTCATTCAAAAACATATTATTATTATCTTGTAAATTTAGAAATATATTTTTATCCCCAAAATAATTTTTCAAAATAATGAAAAGAATATTCCTTTCATTTTTTGAATAATTACCGATTGTATTTTAATGAAAATATAAATGGAATGATTGTTTTAATGTGTACATATTGATTGATCCTTCACATTATAATTACCATTATTTTCATTTAATATTCTATTATTTGTTTTCAAGGTAATTTGTAATGAAATGTATTTACAAAAATTTATTGTGATTTAAAATGTGTTTTTAAATATAAAAATGTATTATCTTCAAGAAGTTATTTAATTTATTTTAATGATTCTTTTATATGATTTTATTTTTCATTTGAAACAAAAAATATTTAAAGGTTATTTCATGAATTTGTAGTTCTCAAAATCAATTGTCAAAAATTTATTATCCTCAAGTTATGTTCAATGTGATTTCTCTTTGAAAACTAATCTCCACAAAATATTACATCCTTTGATGTAACTTATTCTCTTCTAGAGATATCATCCAATGATAAAATTTATTTTTTCCCCAGATGGTTTATTTTTATGATGAAATGATGTTTACAAAACTATATTATATTCCTTGGGTTATAGAATGAAAAATTTCTTATGAATCCTACTTCTTTTCCATGGATTATTCCATGGTAAAATGATGAAATTATTATAAAAACCCTTCTCTATTCGACATCTTATAAAATTATGAAATTTTTATGAAACCCATTTCATTCACCAAGGTTATGATATGATGAATGTTTTGATGACAATTTCGAACACATAAATGTTGATATCACTATGAGAAAGATGTGAATTATATTTACCTCTAATGTATTTGGTAATTATTAATGATATATGAACATAGAGGGTACACAAGGGCTTGTCTCGAGACTGAAAGAGTGTACATGGGAGTTAATCCCAAGATTGAAGCAGGTTCATAAGATGTTGTCTAATTCCTAACATGTTATAAAATTCATGGAGTGTATACTTGAGATAATTTTTTATATCCTTATGAGTGTACCAGAAATCCATGATTATGCCAATGTCATACACTCATCGTTATTGTTCATTTATTACCATATAATTCATTTAATTATAAAAACCAATATTTATAACATGAGTCAAGATTATGATATTTGATATATAATGTATGGTTTTTAAAATTAATTCTCGTATTTTCATGTCCTTAACATTATATTATTCTAAGGTATCTCCTATTTTTTACCATCATTGAGAATCAATGATCGCCTTTTTTAATGCTTCCGTTCCCTAGTTTATGAAACTATTTATTACATATGATATGTATGAGAATAATGATAGCTATGATGATCATAGTGGTAGATGATGTAGTTTACAAATGGAACAATTTTTTTGTTTCGAAGATTCCAATAGAAATAAATAATTATGGTCTTAAGGGATATATTTGTTTAATGTATTTAATATCCATTAAATATAATTTAATATATTTGTACAATAAGTATGGTTAGCTATAAAATGTGATTATAAAGATAAGATAAAGGATGATATTAAAGATTATATATAAAAAAGAAAGGGAAATTAATCAATTTTCATTATGTCAATGTTAATTTGGTATAAAAGCCTAAAATTATCAATTTTATTATTATAGTCTATATAAATATGTGAATATGGCCAGAATATATTTATAGTGAATTCATCAAAATGTGATGAAATATTTATTATAAACATAGATGTATATACCGCAAATTGACCTAGAGTAGATATATTTTTGTTTGTATTGACATAGATAAATAGAAATGTAATATTCATTCAAATGAGTATGAATTAAATTTAGAAACAATGAATTATTTTTAAAGGGGTGGAAGTATTGGGACTCAATTATAAATAAAACTCTATAAAATTTAATTATTTTTTATAGGAAGCCACACTATGAAAGATTATTTTTTGGGGTGATAATAATAAGGAAAATATATTATAAATGATTAATAGAATGAAATCACCAGAATTAGGTTTCGTTACTGGGAAAATATGGTGTTGTAAATTTTTTTCTTCCATGGATAAGTGGTACTTCATGGAACAAGAAAAATAATGAGTAATGTTTGTTATTAAATTCCATGTGTTTCTTTTTACATGGAAAATATTTTATATATGAAGTACATGGACACAGATATATACATTCTTAATTATAGAAATAAAATATTCCACCTTGTGAGATGAAAATTGGTCTAAATATACAGCTTAAGTTGATATAAATAAATTATTAATGAAGAAAAATATGTGTAACAATGACCTACGAGGATGATAAATCATTTTAACAGGATGAACATGGTTATCCATGAGAGAATATGGTGAAAACGTTATTGAAAAAGAAGTGGGTTATGAAGGAATCATTGAGATATATTTATATGAAGGGAATATATTGAGTTAATATTTTGTGTCATTGCCATAAGAACAGTTCACAAAAAATTGAAATATGAGTTTATTAATAATCATCAAGTATAATGTGGATGTTGTTGTAATATTTGTAAATTATAAAGGATTGAATATAGTTTTCTTTGGGAGTGGTAATATTGTAATAAAAATATGGATAAGATAGAATTTTTATTATTATGATTTCATAGTCACAATCAATTATATATATATATATATTGTGACTTAGTACATGAAATAAACATTACCAATAAGGTGTTCACAATTAATGGGAAATATAGGTTAATGGTGACAAATAAATGTATTTTTAAGGAACTATATTTCTCCACTTAAAAGATGAATATTATCATTTTCTTACCAAGTATAATTATAATAAATTTTGGGATAAATGGATTGAACACTTAATCTAAAAAAAATATAATAAATGGGGAATTATTATGTTGTATAACACATACCTCATATTAAAATGGATCACACTCATTCAAGTAATTTTTTCCAAAAATGAAATATAATAAAATTGTTCAAGAATTCATTGGACATAAAAACATGTTTTCATGAATTAGTTCACGAGGATTCCAATTACAAAATTCTACTATGATATATTTATAGAAGATATATCTAAATATTAATTATCAAGTACTAAAATATACTATCATTTCTAATAGTAATTATTCTAATCCAAGTTGTTTTATAGAATATTTCATTAAAGGATACTATAAAACAATTTAATTGAATAAAAAAATTGAAATTAAAATAATCACTTTTTTAAAGATTACTAATATCTAGGTGGAATATTACCCCAAAATAACATGGTTTAAAAAGCCTTGTATTATTAGTAAGAACACAAAAATAAAATAATTTAATTTAAAATATAAATTAAATATTAAAAAAATTTCTCTGATAATGAACATTGTAACGGGATGTCTAATAAGGTTTTCTATGGAATTTCTCAAAACTCTACACTATATTATAAAAAAATCCTCGTACTATATAGGTGAAAAGATGTTCCTATATGAGATATTGAATGGTAATAAATGAATATTTTTTTTTCCTATTTTTAAAATTGTATTATTTATTTTTAAAATTGTTAAAATCTATTAGATGTTTTAATAGGGACGGTATAATATATTTTCATTAATAATGATTATGTATCATAGAGAAGAAAATTTCCTAATTTGGGGAATGGAAAAATTACAAATTATAAGTTGAATCTATGTTAAAACAAGTATATAAATTTTAAACAATTATTAATGGAAATTTTGATGACAATTTATTTTAAATGAGTATATTATAGAAAATTAAGAAGTTTTATGATGATTTCAAAAATATTTTCGAAGATGATAAAGCTAGTTCATGTTTGTTAAAGGAAATATGGAAGTGGAATAAAGTTAAAATTTAATAACATTGAATTATCAGTTACCATGTAGATCCAAAAAAATGTAATGATGAAAAAATATAATGAAAAATGCTTATATATTATTTACAACCTAATGAAATTTATGTGACCAATCAAGAAGAATGATTCAAAAAACAGAGGAATGGGGATCAAGATAAAATAAAGAGAATTAACATAAAGGGTAAAACATTAATGCTAAAACACATCATGAAAAACTAATTTTTTTAAATATCTCAATTGACTTGGTGTCAAATTGTTCATAAAATCAAAATGTTAGTAGGGGAAATGATAATTTAGTATATTAATTTATTAATTTATATCATGTTTGTTCATTAAAAATAACAATGAAATCATTTTTGGAATTTATTGTTATTTATAAAGTATGTTTTATTCTCCATAGAATATAAAATTCTACATTTTTAATTCCTATTGGTTAATTATATATTTATTATCTTATGAAGATGAAATATTGACAATTATTTAGTAATATAAAAATTGGGTATACTTCCAGAAAAAATATTGTACCAAATAGAAGTGTTAAACATAATGATATTAATATTTAGTTTTTTATCCAATATAAATTATGTATTATCAATTGAGTGTTATTTTTCTTATGAAATGTATAGTACATTATTTGAGAATGAATCAAACTGAATTTAATTATCACATTATCATACAAATTTTTGGGTAGGGGACGTTAATAGAAGGTGTGGGTCCCAAAAAATATTTTTAAATATATATAATTAAACGAATATTCTGGAAATATTTTCTAGATCCATATATTAAAAATTATTTTCTGACTATATCTATCCACTAAATTACATAGGTAGGTAATAAATGTCCAAAAAAGAATTTTTTTAAAAGTGGGTATAATGTTAATACAGTTGTTTTTTATATACCATATTCATTTGAGTATTCTATTAATTATTTAAAATTTCATTATGTGTTATTAATAAATGAATCCCATATAAAGTGGTTTATTTCAATTAAAAAGTAATTTTTTTAAATATTGATTCCCTATAACATCCATGGATATTTTCACTTTTTATGTAGAAAAGGTGGATACAAACAGTTTTTCTATATTAATATTTTTGAAATACTTTTGTAACAAATACTCAAGTCCAGGAGGATATAGGTTATTTTTTGGTACTAAAATTATTTATTAATAGTTATAAAATTATTACAGAATATGATGAAATATATTAAAATGGATTCCAATGTAGTATAATTTATACGATGTTTTTCAAGATGAAAATTAATTTATCTCTAGTTTCTTATGATGATCATGAGTCATTAGGGATTATAGTGTAAGATTTATGAACTACTAGATGCAAAATTATTTATGTTGTATCATTGACTTATTATATTTTCTATCAATATTTATATATTTAAGTCATATAATGGTAATTTCATTCATCATTTATTTTTTCGATGAAATCTATAATAATTAATTCTAAAGGTTTTTAGTTCATGATAATGGAAGTAGAAGCTCTCTATGTCCATAATGATAAACTCATGTTTTCAAATGGGTGGAAATGATCAATATAAATATGATTTGTCTTCATAAAGATAATTTAATGAATTGATATTTTAATGTTGAGATATTATCTACATAAATAATTTTTTTTTCATTTTGTTTAAAAAAATTAATGATCTCATTATAAGTTTAAACCCACAAGCTTTTGGGGTAATATTGTTTTTAATTAATTAATTTTTCTGATATTTTACATTTCATGAAACACATAAAATAGATTATTTAATATTGAAGGAAACTTATTTATTATGTTATAAGAAAAACATGTTAATCATTAATTACATGAAATATAAATTTTAGAGTTCTCTACATGTAACATAGAGCTTCGCTTCTGTTCACACAATAGTGGCTTTCATTGATACAATGTGTTTCACGAAAGATAGTGTTTTACTGAATACTGATATATTATTTAATATAACTTATTTTTTAAATTATTTTTTTATGAAAAGTGTAATATAAATTATAAAAATATATGTTTTATATAAATATAATTTAAATAATTAGTTATAAATTAATTAGAAATGAATATGAAAACTGATTGAATATAAAGGAAAATATCATTATACCCACAAAGAAATTATACACTGATAAATTAAAATATTTAATATTAGTGATCTATATTAATGAGATATATATTATATATTATATAAAAAAATTTATTTTACTTCAATTGATTTTATAGACCTATGATAAGAACAATCCTAATTTTATACTTAAAACCCAATATTTTTATAAAGGTAGTTTTGCTGACTTTTAATATAGAACTGATATTAAATCCTATTTTTTTAGATTCTATAAATTAAATATGTGAAAATAAAATTAATATTTTAAATATAAATATCAAAATTCGGTTATGTATAATTTTTTTTATTTCTCTATAAGTTTTTACTTTTTAATAAATAGATAAAAATGAAAAAATGTAATTCAAAAGTTCTTTTCCATCAAATTTATTTTTTAGGATAAATTATATTTTTAAATTTATTAAAATTTTAATTTGTTTATATACTTATAAATTAATCCAATTTAGGTTTCTATAATAAACTTCACCTTTAAATTGGGTTCAAAAGTACTAAAACATATTGGATTGTTTTTTACTTTAAAAACATGTTGTGTCATCCCGTCAGTATTATAACATTAAAGTATTTTAAAATAATTTTTTAATGGAGTTTGGAAAAATGAATTTCATATTTGTAATTATAATAATTTATAATTTATAATATGTTAAACTTTTTAAAAAAAAATATTTTTGAATGTATTTAAATTAATTACAATGTTTATTGAAAAACTATGCTTAACCAGGGCATAAACCTCAAATATAAGGGCCAAAATGACATATAAACATGTTCCTAACCCATTTTATGACCCTATTTCAGACATAATCTTAATATTATGAAGTTTTTTTTGGTTTTTTATTACATTTTAGGTAAAAAAAATTGTAAACCTAACATTCTTTCCAAAATGTGACGTCTATCATTTCCCTTCCCTATAAAAGGCCGCCACCACTCGCTCTTATTAATACCCCTAAAACCACATTATATCTGGAAATATATTCCAAATAAACTCTCTAACATCCTTATATACTTCATGGAATCCACCATTTTAGTAGAAATACTTTGACCGAATAACTTCGGTACAATCCAAATTGAGTTACCTGATTAATATGTAACAACCTCCCATAATCTACATTATTTTATTTCTATTCTCCACTTCATAACTCTTATTATTAAATTCATATATAAGAAAATATAATCAATATACTATTAAATTTTATACCATGGTTTCTACCTATACTTACACAGACATCCATCTAATGGGTAACAAACATATTGATTGCATATATAATGAACAACCACCACAAAAAACAACAAATTTTCATTTTTCCTTAACATTCTATAATGGAGGAAATTATTATAGAAAATAAATTTATATATGATATATAAGAGATTTATATTTTCTTTATGTTTCGTTAATTTTTACTTATAACATACCCTTTTCTTCCCATTTTTCTAAACATGATAATTTTGTTTCAGGAAGTCTGGCATACCAACCCTCAAAGTGATGTGATTCATTACAACACTATATGGATGTTATTAAAGAATTGTTTAATGAAATTATATAATAAATATGAAATAATAATACCATTTCAATTATATTATATAAAAATACACAAATAGATATATTTTGTTTATTTTTTTCCATCATTATGTCAATAAAATGGAAGTCTTTTCCATCTGTATATATAGTCTAGTGTCTCCAAAAAATGGTGTCTCCCATTTAATTATTCTATAATATTTAGAATATTAAAATAAAAATATATTTAATTTTATTCAATTTTATATTATGGTTTAAATTATAGAATTCTTAACACATGTATAACAAAAATTTATATAACAAATTAAGTCGCATGCGAAAACAAACCGAATATTACCAAAACCATAATTTATTTCTATTCTCTACTCCATAACATGTATTATTAAATTCATATATAAGAAAATATAATCAATATACTATTAAATTTTATACCATGGTTTCTACCTATACTTACATAGACATCCATCTAATGGGTAGCAAACATATTTATTGCATGTACAATGAACAACCACCACAAAAAACAACAAATTTTCATTTTTCCTTATCATTCTATAATGGCAGAAAATATTATAGAAAATAAATTTATATATGATATATACTCTTTTCAAATTAATTCGCATGCGAAAACAAACCGAATATTACCAAAACCATAAAAATTAAATTAAATTGATAATAAGAGGGTAATATAAAGTAATAAATATATTTAATATGGATTTATATATTATAATATGGTTTTGTAGAAGATTTATAATATGTATATATAAATTTTCTCTGAAGTTATTACGATAATGAAGAGAGTAAAGACATGAGATAAGAAAATTTCATCTCACTTTTTATTTCTGTGAGATAAATGCTTTATTCACAACCCATCTATCAAATGATCCAAATTTTCCAATCATGTCAATTTGTGAATGTTTTATGATTTTATGGAATGATTTTTATGAAAACATGTTATTTTCTATGGTTTATATGATTTTGATACCAAATTGTATTCATGATTTATGATTTTATGAAATGATTATTGAAACAATATCTTTTTCACATGTTATGATGTGATGAAATTTTATTGATACTTATTTCATTTCATGGGTTTTAACATTCAAATTATAGAACACATGTCTTTTTACGTGTTATTATTTGATAATTGTTTTGTGGAACATGCGTGTATGATTTAATTTAGTGATGGGTGTAACCTATATGTCCCTATAATTCATTGTGTAATGATGGACGAATCGTGTGTATAAAAGTTATGTGTGAATATGATTAAATGTTCACAATGTTATCCATGGACCTGGATGTATGTCCATAGGTTTATACATGAACCTGATTACATGTTCTTAATTTCATGAGTAAAACCTATTATATGTTAATAATGTTATGAAGAACCTCATTAAATGTTAATAATCTCTTTTCACGGACCAAGTTTCATGTCAAAATGTATATGTGGGAAACTGATTACTTATTCACAGTGTTATGTGTGAATCTGATTGCAAGTTCACAAAATTAATTTTGGACCTATTAACATTTTCATAGTATATTTGAGGCCTGATTACATGTCTTTAAATTAATTTGAGATCTTATTTGTACTTATAAATTTTCACAACGTAAAAGGTTAGTGTGTATTCAACAACTCCATGTCTTATTATTATGTTTTGATTTATTGGATTATGTTCATGATTTCCTTATGATTCTTATCTTATAAACAAAAATTATTTATTTCTAGAGTCATGTATATGATATTTTATATTAATGGGTTGATCTTAGTATGATCATGATCTGGTTCTTATACCAATATGTTCATTATTTTCATCCACATTTCCACTATTTACCCTTACTAAGAATTCGAGCTCAACATTTTCTTTTACTTCCATTACATTTGTTGTGAATAATTATTTTTATGTAGAGTTATTAAGGGGGATATATTTTTGTGAATCAGTTAATACTTTCCACATATCTAAACAATTTTTATTCCATGTTTTCAAATGCACTAAACAAATACGGTCTTTCAGTGTCTGTTTTTGTAAAATTATATGTATTCTGAAAATGTGACTTAATGTCTATGTATATTTTGGGTATTTCATTATAGTTATTATCTGATAAAAGATTTAGTTACCCTTTGTAATATTTTATGATAAAACCATTTCAATATCTCTAATGACATTTCTAGGTATATGTCTAACTATTAGATAATGTATAAGAAAATTTCCTAGAATTTTTGAATATGATAGTGTTAGTGGTTTACAAGTAATACATCCATGTATGAAAAATACAAGTGGAGGATTCTATTAAACATTTGTACCTTGGTGTAACCACTCAAATAATATGTTATAAGCCTCTCTTAGGGTAATATATTACACGATAATGGGTATTAATGCACACCTAGATTGAGACTTCTGAAGGATATGCTATTATAATTCTCAAACTATTTATGAACCATCCTAAAAAAATAAATAGAAGTTGTCGTTTAATAAAATAGGATAAAACTAAGTTTCCGTATATTAATTATGTTATTCTCATTATATATATTATGTGTTACTTTTCTCGATTTTGTGGATCGTCATTAGGATAAATGCTAATTAATCTATGAATTCTGTTTTTGAATATTTTTAACTCAAAAGAAAAGTTTTAATAGTGAATGTGATCGATAATGAAACTACTATTCTCATGAACAATTGAATGATATGGGGGATGGAATAAAAAACCATATTCTTATACTTTCACAACATCATCATGATAAGATTCATGTTGATCTTCCAAATGAGAAATATAGATAATGACGTTCTATTGAGTCCTTTATGAGGAAACACTCACCTTGTTCGAGTGGGTCTTCTAATACAAATTTTTTTTTAACACTGGATTATAGACACTATGATAATATTATCCGTTCTATAGTGTTTGGATCATGAGAATGTCATTCTCGTTGTTTATTGATTTGATGGTGAATCATACATTTGGTGGACACTAATGAAGAATACATAGATGCATTATGAAATTGAATCCATGGATTTTGATGAGTTTAGAAAAATATTCATCAATATATACTTTCCTGGGGTTATTCATACAAATATGGAAAATGAGTTTTGTGAGTTGAAGGAAATGGTTGATGAATATTTCAATACCTACCTACCTATTTTTAAAAGGTGTATTGGGTATGCTTCTAGTACTATTATAGAAATTGAAAGTAAATCTGATATTTTCATTAGTTGTTAAAAGCCCTGTCCCAAAATAGAGTTTCCAATAATAGAATTTAGTAGCTATGAAGAGATTGTATGTTGTGCAAAAATTGTTGAAATGTTTGTTGGATTTATATATCAATAACATGGTTTTAAAAAAAGAGGAAGCTTGAGATCAAAGTGGAATCTGAAAACCATGGAGGGAAGAAAAAAATACAAAATCTTACTTAACAAAATAGTAGGAACGATCAAATAGTAACATGTTTGAAATGAATTATAATGTGTTTCATGTGTTGAATTCCAAGACACCAAGAAGAAGATTTTATTTGTCATGAGAAGATTAAATTTAATGAAATGAGTGGAGAGAAATCTCAATATAATAAACCACACACAATTTAGTGTTCCAAGTGCATGGAGTGTTGTCATTTTGTGAATGAAATCCCAAATACATGGGATAATATGGATGACAAGACACAACATTCTATATTGAAAAATGGAAATGGATATCTTATGAAATGAAAATATATGAAGTGAATAATGAATATTAAAGGAAAACATATACTCTCACCGTTAGTTGGAATTTCATGTTCTATATTGAATTAAAAAATCCTTATGTTAATATTTTTGTTCTTTCATTTATAGAGTATCATTTTATTGTATCCATATCCATAGATTTTTCAATAATAAAGTCACATTTAATTTTCAATAAATTCATGTATGAACCCATGTATCCAATAAAAATGTTTTTGGTATAACATAAAATCATATTTAATGATGAAATATGAATTATATTTTAGAATGGTTATAAGATTAACCACTTATATATGGTTTCCTTCAAACATTGAATAATGTTTTTCATATTAATGTATCATTTACCACATGAGGGATTATAAATGTTGCGTATCAAATTTTTTTTGTAACAAAAGATAAATGGACTGACTTATCAGGTATCTCATAATCTTTTATTACTCCAGGATTGAAAAAAAAATCTCATTCATTTCGTAGGGTATGAGATGTAGTTGGAATATATCAAGGAACAATGAAATAGTGACATTATAAATATGAAAGGTAAAATAATAAATTAATCAAAACTTTTTATGAAAATTAATCAACTCTATGGAATTAATCAGGAAACCAAAATGTTATCCTAGTCCCTTATTTTTGGAAGAATCAAATGGTCCCTTTGATCATCAAAGATTTATGGCTTTGTGATTGTCATAATTCTTCTAGAAATTTTATTTATCACTCTCTTATGGAACTTGATAGTTATATTTCAATTTCTTGCCCATTATTTCACAATCCTTCTATGTTCTCCCATGTTGAAACCCAACTATGTATTACTCTAGGTAACCATTATTGTTCCAACATTTTTTTGTAAAGTAAGTTTTAGTGTTTAATTTAACGATGTGGGTTTATATAAATGAAAATAAAATTATCTAGCCTTTGATTATATAGATGAATACAGAGGGAGAAATTCAATTTTAGTGGGGTAGAATGTGACACACTATTATTTTCTGAAATATTTATTTGAATTAAATTAATATTTTTCATATGTTTCATTTCACACAATAATAATAATAGATATTTTATATCAAATTACTATTTATTTCTTATGTTATATAAAAAAACAAGTTAATATTTCCCTACACACAAAATAAATTTCATCTTTCACTATAATGAAGAGATAGGTTAGGTTGTAATACACGCAACAATGACTTTCCTCTATAGATTTTATAACACGCAAGAATTTGTTTTAACAAATAAATATATATTATTTAACAAAAAATATTCATCAAATATGTAGTTCATAAATTGTTTAACTAATTTATGAAAATCCTCAGATTTCATAAATATAAAATGAATTTATTAGTTTCAAATTAAATTAAAATGAAAAAAACCATATTGAAGACGAAGAAAAAAATATTAATATACACCCAATGTTGTTTTACACTAATAAATTAAATTACATAATATTATCGAGGGATATTAATATGATATAATTAATATGTACATTTAAATATTTATAATATACATTCAATATATTTGATAGGATTATAATAATAAAACCCAATTTAATACATAATAATCTATATTTTATAAAGGTTCTTTTACCTCCTTTTTAATGAAAACTTATTTTAAATCAAAAAATTTCTATTTTATAGATAAAATATGTCTAAATAAACATTAAATTTGAAATATAAAAAAAAATATTATGTTATGATTAATTTTTCATATATATCAGTAAGGTTTCATTTTTTCAATAAATAGTTAAAAAATTGAATTTTATTTCAAAACTATTTTCATCTAACTTATTTATAAGGATAAAATATATTTTAAATTGAATTATGAGTTTAATTAGATCATATTTTAATTTATTATCAAGTTTATTTCATTATAATCATTTTAAATTTAATATTGGGTATGAAAACATAGAAAAGTTTTGGTTATTTTTACCAAAAAACCTGCATTATCATCCAATCAACGAGAAAAAATTTAAATTCATTGTTATCAGTAATGTGAAAAAATTTGGGAAAAATATATTAGTTATTTGTAATTATAATAATATATAAGGTCAAGTAAGGTAATATTAGTTTTTCCCAAAAACTGTTGTGAATGCAGTTAAAATTAATTACAGTGATTAAGGTAAAATGAATATTAATAAGGGAATAATCCTTAATCTTACGGGACCAAATAACCTGGAAAATTATCTAAAATCCATTAGATGGAGATATTTCTTCCAAAAACCTTCCATTATTTACCTTGGATTATTTTTGGTGAAATTGATTTCGCAAAAACGTGGGTAAACCAAACTTGTTTTAAAAAATACTGAATCTGTCCTTTCTATTCCCTATAAAATGCCACCATCTCTCCCACTTCACTACACCTCTCAGAAAAATTTGGTTCAGAAATCATATAAAAAATACACTGCAAAAATTTACTCCCTCAATACTCCCTTTTTACATAAATACATCCAAGGAAACAATTTTTTGAAAACCAAAATGTGTTACCTGGTTAAGTGGTAACTCAATCCCTTAAACTCCTTTCTTTTATTTTCAATTTCCACTTCCGAAGATATTTGTATTATATTACTTTATAAAAAAACACAATCCTAAATATAATAGAATTTTT
This sequence comes from Viscum album, assembly GCA_963277665.1. Taxonomy (NCBI): domain Eukaryota; kingdom Viridiplantae; phylum Streptophyta; class Magnoliopsida; order Santalales; family Viscaceae; genus Viscum; species Viscum album. The sequence goes on from OY728128.1 coordinate 1,260,675,703, forward strand.
TATATGATGGTTTCTATCTAAACATACACACATGTCCACCTAATTGGTAACTGACATATTATTTATGTGTACGGAAAACTACAGCCTCAGAAAATAATGATTGTTCATTTTTCTATTATTTCCTCTCATGGTAGAAATTATGATGGGAACTATTTATTTATGATATATAAGATATTTATAATGTCATTATAATTATGAAATATTAATTTATAACATAACATTATCTCTGCTATATTGTTTAAATACAACAAGATCATTTGAGAAAGTGTGGACTACTGCCTCCTCAAGGTGATGTGATTTGTTCACACAATACATTAAATGTATTAAAGACATGTTTAGTAAACTAATATGATATATATGACACAATAATGATACTTTAATTCTTATATATGTACATATATTTCATTTACTTTCTTTATTTCAATAAATTAATAAAATGAAAGCACTGTTCATAAGTACGTATGACATACCGTCTCCATAAACAGTGTATTCCTTTTCATAAATATACAATATATATCTTATTATAAAAACAAATATATTGATTATTAATGATATTTATAGATTTTTTTTGAATCCTTTATTTCATGATTTAATTACAAGTACCGATGATATAACAATGTAAGACACATATGAAAACCAAGCGAATATCACCCGAAGCATAACCTTTAAATTGAATTGTTAATAATAGGGTAATATAAATCCATAATAAAACCATATATGGAATTATATGTAATAATATTGTTCAATAAAATAATTATAATAAACCAATATATATTATACATTAGGTTCATACAGGCCCGAAGAATGTCAAAACAAATGATGAGGGAATTTTATTTTAGTTTTTATATTCATGAGATACATGATTCATTCACCACTCATTCATTTCGTTTAGTGAAAATACTTCTCATGGATTTATTATATGATTCATATAATTATAAATATAAATACCTATATTTCCATTTTATGATCTTTCTTTTCTGGTGATTATTCTTGAAAATTGAACAAATCAGTAATGTAATTTTGACTAGATTTTCTTTCTTTGAGAAACATATTATGTTATTCACCTATATTTTTACATGAGGTTTATATACTATGATTTACAAGTTATATCATGAAAATACCTCTTTTCGTGGTATTTTAAACTTGGTTAAATTTTATTTTCTCAATTGTGGACTTTGGGTCTATGTTACCATGTGTTAAGTGTTTATTGGAAAAATCCTATCGCTTTTCAAGATTATTTATGATTATTATTCCTTTGATTATATGTTATTACACATCTCTCTAGAATACTAATGAATGTTCTTATTATCTATTTATTCATATTATATACACATATTGATAAAAGTTCACACTTATTGGTACATAATATAGTTAAGAAATTAGATTTAATAAAGCATGACTTTACACATTCTTTGGTAGAAAATCTATGATCCTTTATAAATATGTTTTCATTAAAACAAGAAATCTTTAGATGTTTTCATGGTATTCTAAATAAAAATGGATTTTTATAAAATTTTAATTTTTCGTTATATGTTCTCAATGTTTTTTATAGAATTTATTTTCCAAATGTTCCCAAACATTATTTTATTTGTTCTCAAGAGAAAAAGTTTTTCATATTTTTTTCAAAATTATATTACACGTTTTGAAGGGAAAATGATTTCAAATCATCGTTCTAATTTTCAATATATATTTAATTAAATATTTTTTATAAAGTAATAATTTTATTAAAATACTTTTAAATATTGAATGTATATGTTCCTAATGATTTTTTTCGAAAATATATTCCCATTCTATTTATTATCTATTAGGAAATGTATTGATGTTACTCATGTCCTTATATGAAATGATCCAAAGGTTCCATTCCTATTGTTTATTTAATGGTTTATGTTTTTGTGGATTGATACTTATGACATCATTTTCCATTCCACAAGTTATATACAATGGAAACAAACTTCTTTTCATGGGGTATGATTTAATAAAAATATTAACAAACCTATATCATTTATATAGCTTATGATGTGATATAATATTAATGATACACATTTCATGTCATGGGTTATGATATGATGATTATTGAACCCATCTCATTTCATGTGTTATGATATGATAAATTTTATATGGCACATGCATTTATGATTTCATTATGTAATGAGTGAGGCATATATCTCCCTCTAATGTATTTGGTAACGATGGATGACTCATGAGTATAAATGGTATTCATGAACCTGAATACATTTTCATAATATTATATATGGACATTGTTTCATGTTCATAATATTATTCATGATCAATATTACGTGTTCATAATGATATGATTGATTCTTATTATATGTTCATAATGATATGTGTGAATCTGATTAAATGTTCATAATATTTTTCATGTACATGGTATCATGTCCATATGTTTATGTGTGAACCTGGATACAAGTTCACAATGTTATGGGTAGACATGATTACATGTTCACAAATTTATGTGTGGACCTGGTTTTAGGTCTATAAATATTTGAGAGGGCCTGATTTCATGTTATTAAATTAATTTATGAACATGTTTGTACTTATAAGTGTTCAATATTTTATATGTGCATGTGTATCAAATAGTTCTATGTCTTATTCATATTTTATTCATTAATGTATTATGATCTTGATTTCATTATGAATCAACTATTATGAACTATAAATATTTTTTCAATCATTCATGTTTACAATCTTTTATACGTTGTTTATGATATTATGATGATTTTGATCACTTTCTAATACACTTATTTTCATTTTATTCTTACGTATTTTATTTATTTACCCTTACTGGTCATTTAAGCTCACCCCTTTCTTATGTTTCCATTCCCTGGGATGTGATGAAATATTTTTTAGTAGAGGTACTAAGGTATAAGATTCTTTTGGGATTAAATAATGATATTTCTAAGATCTATAAGATTTTTATTCCATGTTTCTAAAGGAAATAAACTAATACGATCTTTGTGCATCTTTTTTTGTATTGTTTTAAGTATTTTTCAGTAGTTATGTAATGAATATGTATATTAAGACTCGGTCATAATAATTATTTTTTGATAATGTTATGGAATAACCCTATGATTGTAAGGATACAAATAGGAATTCATATAGTTGGTTAATAGACATATTATTAATATAAGTTTCATTTTTTAGCAATTGAATTTTATTAAATTAAGATTGTTAGGTATAATTTTGAACAATTGATGAATTTTTTGAAAATCTATATTGTTATTCCAATATTGAATGATAAAAGTCATGCAACAACTACTAATCAAGAAGATTATTTTTTGTAATGGGAAATACATATTATGGTTGAAATTATAATTTTAAGGATCAATAAATTATTAATAAGGTTGAATATTTATAATTGTATTGTAAAATTAGATTCATAAGGATTTACATGGTACATTATATAGTGAGTTAGTGACTAAAAAAATTATATTTAATATTTATATAGAGAATTTCCTTTTAGAAATTTGTCATTTTTAATAAAACAAGTTTTATAGTTCATAAAGACCACATATTATAAAATCTAACAAAGATCATCACCGCATTAACATGAATTTGAGAAACGCAAATTCAAACACATGTATTCAGTTCAATATTATCAATAATTATTTATGGTCTATATCTTAATCAAAAAATGATTTTCTATTCAATGTGAAAAAATAAGAAGGATTTCTGGAAGATTTATTTTCATACTGAATATAGAATGCTTATTGGAATTTAATGATGAATTATATAAAATATATCTACAAATAACTATAATGTATTCACACTCTATGTTATGTGCTTTTATTTTTTAGTGAAAGGTCCAAGTCAATAATGACTATTATTGAAATATACAACTCTTTGAGAAATTAAATTATAAAATAAAATATGTGAGATTGAATAGGACTTTAAAAAGAAAATATTTTGGAATTCATGTATTATTTATATCTATATATTAATGTTATATAAATAATATTTTTTTGAAAAAAATTCACATAATTATATTGAAATTTTGAAAACTCGAAAATGATAGGTGAAGTGATATTGTATTTCTACTAAGATAATGATCCATAAAGGAGTATAAAAAAAGAGTAATAAAAAACACCCTATTAATTGTGTGTGTCATTTAATTATTGATTAATGGTGTATGAAACCATTTAATTTTATTTTTTATTTCTTTGAAATAACCATTTTTGGTGAGTTTTACAAACAGAGTACTCCATGTATAATTATTGAACCCTTCTTGACTATTTGTAATAACTACTGTGGACACTATTACATAATATTACGTCATAAACCTATCAAAAAATGTCCCTTACACCATCCCATGATGGTTATCCATGTAAGAAATTACATCCAGTCATTTATTTCGTTCATTTTTTTATTCAATATATAAATGAAAACCCAAAAAATATTAATATTCATAACATAAAAAGATAAGTATTTAGAAATTAAAATCAAAAGTCAAACAATAATTCACTAATATTAACTATAGGTGAATTTGTAAATGTTTATAATATGTAGTACAAATTAAAATATGATTCATGAATTGAATATATATATATATAATTAGTTATAATTGAAAACACTATAATTGTGAACGGAATTCAATTGTTTGATTAGAGTGACTTTAAAATTATGATGAACCTTATATGGTCATGTTTATGTCCCATCATATATGTTATGTCCTCTACAAAACTTCATGGAGTTTATATATAGGATGTCTCTAAATTATAATTGATAAAAGGAGTCATGATGTATCTTGTTACTGATTCCAAATAATTTTTTCTTATTTAGTGCTACATGAATTATAATATAGATTAATCTATTAAGATGAATTATAAAAAATAAAATGTATTATAAGACAAAAAAATATGTATGGATGTTAAAATAATGTTATCAAGGTAATGAATGTAGTTTTACACAATAGTATTAATGAATTAAAAATATATCATACTGAAAATATCTATTGATTTTTCAAACAAATTTTTGAGGTGGTTTCAACCCTATGTTGACATTGTGAAGATATTGTAGATGGGAATCATATAAATTACTTTTTTAGAGACATAAACCTCTCAACATCCTAATTTTTTTACATCCTGAATAGATAAATATGGATGGGTTATCTATAATTGACTTAAACATCTATTTGATAGCTAAAAAACTTATAATAAACCAAAGGGAATATCCAACCATTTACTTAAGGATATTAAATTGAAATAAATGGTGAATATCTACATATAAAGGAATGTGAGGATATGAAAGATGAAAATGATGAGGTTTTTATTATTGAGGTAATAATATTTAATAGGAGATATATATAATTAATATTAAGCTACCCAAAGACAATTTTATGTGTGGACTTGTTTTTCATATCACATATAGATATCCTAATGGTTTAATAATGATAAATAACAAATAGAATCGAATAAAAATAAAAACATCCCCATAACAATTCTTTAACCGAGGAAGATCCTCTATAAAATGGTTTTAAAGGGATATCAATGCGAAACCAGAATAAAAGGATGACAAAGATTACATTTATGAAGAAAAAAATGGGTTTATAATAGATAAGGAGGTCATAATTATTAGAATATTGGGAAAATGATAAGCATAAAAAGGGAATGATGAAGAGCCTAAAATAATTAATGGCCACAATTTTTATCTTAATGGAGCTCTTATGGTGGTTGATATTCAGTGAAAATGAATTGAAAAATTGTTATATTTTCGAATGAATCATTACCGTATATATTTATATATATAATATTGAAGATAAATTTAATCAAATATAAAGAGTATTGGAAAATGAATATTATATCACAAAACTATTAAAATGGTAATTGACTACCAAAAAAATATGAATATATTAAATAAAATGATGATTTCAGAACTATTATAATGGTAAAAAGAATAGAAAATTATAACATAAGTAGAGGAAGTGGTTTTACAAAAATGGAAAATACAATATTGAAATTAAATTAAGTGAAAAAAATAAAAATCAATAGTAAATAGGGTTTGGTGATGTATAATTGTTACAATGATCCCAAAATCAGACATAGAGTGTTCAAAAAAAATAGTTGAATATAAACATCGAAAGATGTAATAAGTTGATTTTTTTGAGTCCATATACCAAAGGGAAATTATATCATATTTATTATTCACAAGGATGTAGAATATAGTGTACAAACTTATATTTTTTAAAACTTCTCAATATTATGATATTTTTTCTATATAACAATGATTTTTATATATTGAATAATGAAAAATCATACCAATTTTTAAATTCTGATTTTAATGGATATATGACCAAACAATGATAAATTTCATGGAGGATAATAGCTATATAATAAGGGATGATTTTGGAATTACCAATTTAATAAATCCATTATATAGATCATCCAAAATAAAAAAGTCTTTTGTGTATATTTTTAAAATGTTCTAAATTTAGACACATAGAAATAAATTTTGGATCAGTAGGTGATACATATATACTACATGGAAATAAATTCATTGTGTAATCTATGATATATAATTTCTTTAGGAGAAATATATTTTATCAATTGGAAGAATAATTTTATTTTGATAATATTGACTGTATTGAAGAGAAAAATTAGGTTCACCCTAAAATTCCAATAAAATCAAGTCCTCATGTAATGTATCATGTTTATAAAGATGGATTATATGTTAGGATTTATAATCAATGAAATAAAATATCATAGTAATTGTATCCTTGGTATTCTGATCCCTTCAAATATGATATGAAATTAAATTCTCATCATTCATTTAAAGGATCGATTTGATGGAAGATTTCTATTTTATAATTATTGGTCTCTAAAAAATTATGGAATCCTAAAAACATAAAAACCATGATAAAATATCAATAATATATAGTTTCTAATTTTGAATTCATTGAGATGTAAAGTATTTTTTGTGAGTCAACATCATGAATCCATGATCCTTGTTATATTTAATTATAAAAGGATGTTTGATCAAAACTGAAAAATATATATTCAATCATGAAAGGATAGTGAATGAGTATAATTAAATAGTATATAGAAACCAATGGGAATTAAATGTTTATATCCATGAGTAAATAAAATAATCAACTGAATCAATTGATAGAAAATTCATAGTAGAAAACTGTGATGAAATTTTCAAAAAATAATGTTGTGACAAACTCTTCAAAAATTATATTCGAGAGATATATATATACAACCAAAATGAATTCATATAGGAAATTAATATTAAGAAAAAGTTTATAGGTAGAAGGAGAGGAGTGTATAATCTATAAGATATAGGGAAAATGGATGAATGTGGTCCAATTAATCTCTAAGGAACCCCGGTATAAAAAAGAATCATTCTATTTATTGATGATTATAGTAGAATGGAATTCATAATGTTCAAAATGATATTGAGATATTTCATGAAATTTAAGATGTGAAAGAGAATGATATTGGAGAATGAAACCAGCTATACCACCATGACTCTTCAGTTTGAAAATAAAATTGAATATATGGAAATTGAACTTTAAAATTATTTCTATAAAGATGATAATAAACATGAAGTAACCTCCGTTATAAATCTTTAACAAAAAGGATTTGATGAATGCATAAAAAAGTTGTTGAACAATGTGTCTATAGGAATAATCTTTGAAATAGAGGTATTCAGTTTTTATTAAAATTTGGCAATTTATGTGACAATATATAATTATAGTGTGGATTATCTATATTAAATAGAATTTCCAACACCCTTGGACATTTTTCATGGTTAAAATCCATCATTTGAACACATCTCAGTTTTAAGAACTATGTGCTACAAACAAAATAAAAAAGGAAATCATGTTAAATAGGGTTATTTGGTTAACGATTTTTTGTTTTGGGTATTTTTTGGGAAAATAAATCTTATAAATAACCCTTTAAAAATATATTAATCATAATTTAAAGAAACTTTTTTAATGTTATTGAAGGGTATGGGGTCATAAAACTGGAATTTAATTTATTATTGAGCGTTGTGATAAATATTATGATGTGCATATTTAATCATAAACTATATTTAATTCCCAAAACGATAATGAATCTAATGATAAATTGATATGAAATATATAGATGAACAATGCGATGCAACATCACAGATAATGAATTATTGAATTTACCTATATCCTTGTAATATTATCAAAGATAGAACATCACCAATTATTATAATATGAATGAGGTCAATTAAACATGATGATATATAAACCATATTATAGCCCATATAATTTGAATAAAAATTGTGGGATAATTTATTGATGAAATAAATTAATCATTAATTTTTATTGATGAATATGAATTAGACATGAGAACTATTTTATATACTAAATAATCATAACCTGATTGTTGCATAATGGTTTTTATGAAATATTTTTAATGAACATGGTGCTATAGTTTGAAATAAATATTAGATGGTATATAAAGAGTAAACATATGTAAATAGAGATTATATAGAGGAAATAATCACAATAGTATATCATCTTGAATATATTAGTTTGCTTTTGATTATGTAAGTATAAAAAAACTATAGAATTTATCATTAGGATATATGTACATTTATCATTAATGGTGTTCTTAATACATAAGTTTACAAACAAATTCCCTAGGGTAACTTGATTAGGCGTGATGAAAATAAATGTTGAAGATTAAATATATAAATTTATCTTTTAAAATATGAACCTCATCCATTTTATGCTTAATATGAATTATAAATAAATGGGATATAGTTAAAAAGGGGATTTTTTATCATAATTTATATTTAATAACTTTTAAGGAAAAATATTTCATTGTATTAGGGTTTATATATGGAAGTAGTTTTAGGGGATTAAAATAATATTTATTAGCACGGTTTTCCAAGTTATTAAGTTAAATATTAAAGACGTAAATTATTAGGAACCACACCTACATTATAGGTCTATATGTGATTCAAATTGATTGAAAAAGGTACTTATCAGTATTTTTATGAAACAAATATACTTATATAACATTACCAAAATTAAGTAGAGTTGATGATTACCTGCTTTACAATGGGAACATATATTAAGAAGTATAAATATGTGTAGATAGTGGATATATCTCTTAAAATAATTATTAGTAAAATAATACTTTATATGAAAACAACTTGTACAAATATAGAATAATATGCCAGTTTGGACATTCTATTGATGATTAATCCTAATAAAAAAATTTGAATGTAGTGAAAAGGATTATGAGATACATCAGTGGTGTCTATACATATGGAGTAATATTCAAGGAAAAGAATTTGAATGGGATATCTCCTATGTCTAATATTGATTTTCATAATGTTTTTGTTGATATAAAAAAGTGGATCTATTTATAACATTGATAATAAGTGTACATGATTCTTGAGTAAAAATTAAGACTGTAATTCAATAAGAAAAACTAATAAAAAAACATCTATTATAAATTCCTATAGTGAAACTTATTTTGAGATGAAAAAATAATAGTATCTTTCTATGTAAGTGAACGAAACTATGGATATTTTTTATAAAAACATTATTTCCATTAACCAAAATAATAATATTGGGTTGTACTTCTATAATAATCAAATTACGAAATCGTCTAGCTTTGTTGATGAATATTTATAAGGAGTATTATTCAATGTATTTTATTTATTTGGACTAAAGGAACCAAATATTATAGAAACCCAATTTCAATACATTCTTTTGGAAAATTTATTTTTAAAATTGGTATTTAACTACCTCATTCAAACTATTCTATTTCGATAGATTTCTTACTCTACAAATTTATATTAATTCCTTTGTTACATTTATATTGTTAGTGCAAGTGATTATAATATTTTTATTTCAGTTTAACGTGGAATATATTATCTAAAGTAAATGAATGAAAAAGAATAGAGATTGGGTCTATACCTAATGGATTCAAATTTCACTCTTAATATATTATATTATTTAAAGAAAAATCATTTATTGTGTAGGCCTAGAGAGAATATTGATAAAACAAATCTCATTTTAAATCAATCTAAACTGATGTGTGGTCATACATTTGAGAAAAATAATCATGTTTTAATTTTTAAGTAAATGTGGAAAAAAATAAGAACATATATAGGAATAGAATTTTATATAATGTTATTAAATAGAATGGAGGAAAATTGGAATCATAATTGTATTTGTAATTGTCTAATGCCTGTTGAAAGAGGAATGAAAATTGAAAACAAAATCTAAAGTGGGTGAATTTTGAAACTATAGATTTAATTATATATAGATGTTATAATATAGTTTCATTCATGGAATAGTTTTGTGGAAAATAAAAATAAAATAAATGCTTTGATGGTTTCTGGGTTTTGTATAAGAGAATTAGAAACACTATGTTCTTATAATAATTAACTCATGTTTTTGTATTAATGAACAAGATCTGTGTAAAAATGATTCATGTTCATATATATTTTTTTATAATGATGTAAAAACATCATAATCATGGTGTATGATATTTATAATTATATATGTGTCATTTGTAATATTTTCTAAAACATCTCATAAGATTATAAGTAAAATATTTTGAAAGAGGTATGAAAGTTTCTTTTGAAAAAATGGTTTAATATATAAAAAACAAAGGTTAGTAGATGGTTTTTTTAATGATTTATAATGTTGAGTTCATAAAAATGAAATGGGAACACCCTATGATCATATAGAATAATCAAGAACATCATAAAGTGGGTTCACAAAATGATAAGGCTTATCTTTTATGGACCATTATAATGGAATAGAACACATGATGATCATACTAATTTTTTTAAAAATTGAAAGTAAATATAAGGTGAAAATGTTAACAATTATTGTTAATTATTACTTCATATATTATATTACTGAGCATTATAAGGTTAACCTAGATTTGTTAAGTTCATAATTTTTTTGTGAGGTAGTCATTTCATATGGTACATTGAAATATAGTATGGTTCCTTTCAATTAAAAAGATTTGCATTTAGAAGGATTCTTTGGAAATGTTCATAGGGATCACATGTACTAAATTCTGATGCCTCTCATACGCACATAAACATGAGTTCATCAAAATCACATTCATCAACATGAATTTATTTGAATATTATAAATAATATTTTATGGTTGATATTTCAAATAAATATTGTTTATAAAATTAAGTGATAAATTAGACATGAATGTATAGTGCAGTAATTTTCTGATTTTATTAGATATTTTAATATAAAATAAAAGAAAAAATTTAAATGTAAATTATCATTACAATTTATATAAAATAAACAAAAATAATAATATGAATACTATAATATGAATATATTCTTTCATGTAATGTCTCAGTTTAATTATTAAGTATTTTAATATCTAATTTTTAAATAAATAAAATCAAAAAAATTAATGAGTTATTAATTTTTCAATTCAAAAAAGTTTAATATTATTGAATTAATGATATTTTTTAGATTAGAATATAGAATATATTTAAGAAAATCAATAAAAATATTAGTCTCAAATTTCGTAGAAAAATATATAACTGAAATAGGAGAGGGGATGTTTTGGAATGTCAGTAACAAAATATTGTCTAAAAATTAATATTAAGAAATGGTGAGATTTATGGAAGAATTTTTTTTGGGATAATATATTTAATTTCATTATTAATAGGGTTAGAAACCTTAATTTTTGGATAATTTTATTTCATAGACTAATGAAGTGTGAAATGATTATAGATGAGGGATTCTTACATAAATCAGTCATGACCACATTAGAAATAATTGAAATAAATTCAATGTAGAGTATTTAAAAATATTTTGTGAACATCCTATCAATTTTTGAACAATATAAAAACATTTAGTGGTGTACTCAAGGATGCACTATTCACTTTAATTCATTTCATGCATTCATATTTCACATGATTTTTTTGATAGAAAATTCATTTTTTGCACTTTTCTTAACCAGAGTGCAGTATCAACAAAATCACAAATAATTTCACACCATAATTATCCAATCCTACATTTTTTTGCTTTATTTTTTGGTTTTGTTAAATTTAAATAAGATTCAACTATTTATGGTTATTCATGATGTTTGGAGTAATCTTATGATTCTTAGATAAAATTTCTGGAATGATTTTATAACTGGTTTTATGATGAATCATCTTTTTTTGAGAATGATAATGAGTTTTTTGTGTTGAAAATAATTAAGGATTTTGGTAACTATATCTATTATTTATTATATATTATAGTATAATTATAGGTTTGATATTTAGGCCATGTATGTTGTTAATATATTCTATTTTTGTGATTGTTTTTATATGTGATTTATATATAATATATAGAATAATGCTCTATGGATTAAGTTATATTTTATAGTTTGTTATATAAGTCTAAAATACTATGGGCGGTTGAATAATTATGGATCATAATATATATTTTTTCTATAAGGGAGTGTCATATTTTTTTCACTTTAACCATTCTCATGAAGGATTTCGTATGACTTTTTATTACAATGAAGCACTTCATTCTATCATTAATGGATATAGTATTTGAAGAAAAATTTTATATGGGTAATATAATATTCTCAGGATGTAATGTTTTGTTAAAAAAATTAACGACTCAATAATAACAAGGATTTTAGAATATTATTTTTTATTAGACCATGAATTTTATATGATCTCATTTTTAAATATATATAATAATATATTTCTCAAAATTACCCACGATTTTGTATGCATTTATATTATTTAGGAAATTGAAATTCCCAATAATTATTAGATTTAGTAATGAAATATGGATCTCAAATTAACCATATAAAATATGTTTTGCTACTATTAAGGTATATAGATATGTATCATGTTCAATGATTTTATGAATAAAAATAATAAACCTCATCCATTAATCAAATATTACAATGTGATGAAAAGTTATGTAGATTTTGTCTAAAGAAGTATGTCTGAATTATTTATAAGGATGTTTCTAACATTTATTCTAGAAGATAGATAAGGGTGTGATCTCATTATAACATTTTAAAAAACAAGAATACATAGAAATTTTATGTCAAATAATTGATTAAGAATTATATTTTTAATGTGATATTTAATGTCTATTTATTCAAATTTTCTATATATAATGTAATATTATTCCTCCAAATTACTATCTTCTATATTGATAATGGAATTAAAATCTATATAGAATTTGGGATTGTAAAATCATTAACTTAAAATAAATTTTTTATACAGCTATAGATAATATATTTGGATCATTTAAATCCATATTTTATAAAATATTTTAAATTTATCTTGGTACAATCCATAATTTTAATTCCATTTATTTATGTTTACTATGATTTCATGCCTGAAATTCATATGTGTAATCTCATTTTATTCATGAATGTCTTATAATTCATACCATTACTGATTTTTTTTTTCTTTTTTAATTTATATAATTCCCTATATCAACAGCATATATGTATATAATACGTAAAAAATTCCTTATAGAATTACATTTTTCCCTCTAATTTCATTTGTTGTCAAAAAAATCCCAAATACATTAAGAGTGGGAATAATTATGCATTTAAAATATTAAAATTAAATAAATACTACTTGATCAGTTTCATGTGTTAGTATAAATAATATACCATTTAATCATTCTAAGAAATTATATCAACAATGTAAGGAAAAAAAAATCCTAAATAATTATGGGTTTTACTTTATTTTCCCAATTTACCATGTTATAAAAAACATTTTGTGAATAACTAATGTATAAAATAATTTTAAATCGATATATTTTTAATTTTAATTGTATTTAAAATTCAATATCGATTCATAGTGACACAAAATATTATTTTTTCTATATAATATTATTTAAGAAAAGTATTGGAAAAATAATTGGATCATCAAACATCATTATGAAATGGGTCATTTATAATAATTACACAAAATCAATTCTAGTGTTTACTTTTTCTTTATATTAACATGAATGTCATGTTGCTCTTCATGTATTATTTATATATTTAACTCTAATTTATGGGGTCATTTCACAATGGACCCACTTTTTTCTCTCTATATATTCAACCACTCTCCATTTCATTTATACCCTCACAAAATGTTATATATTCAAAAACCATTTTTTGGTAGTCTAAAATTCTATAAGATTTATTCAATGAAAAATACCTCAAAAAATTTATTATAAAAATACATAAAAATAAAATCATTAACAATAAAAGAAGTTGATAATTTTTTAAACATAAATTGAGACACATATATTAATTTATTTATCATTAAATCTCATAAATAAAATGAATAATCTCAATATCCAAAGGTTTAATGTCTTCATATTTATAATATAAACAAATTTTATAATATTATTACATTAACATATCATGTTAAATTATTCACACTTGAATTTATTATAAACATAACAAAATATGAGATTTACTAGGGAAATTTGAAATATGATAATTAGTGTGTCTAAATACATAGTAAATGAAAAACATATCAACATTTCATAAAGTGTGGGAACATTAGAATGAGATAAGAATGGGAATATAGAAAATATCTTATTAAAATAAACATGTAATTATAATAAATACCCATAATGAATTACAGGAGGATATATAACCTCAATGGGATCATAAAAATGTCTAAATATATTAGGGAATAATAATGTTTTTATACAATACAATAATAATTATCTGGATATAATAACATAGAGATGGGTTATAATAATGAAATATAAAATTAATATGAGCAATAAAAAAATATATTATTTGAAAAACATTATCAGGACCACCCATAATGTTTTTATAAAACCCTAATAATTCATAGAGATAGACTAGTTAGAAATTTACAATATAGCATAAATATTATTGTTTGGGAAACCCCTTATTATACCAAAAATAATAACATTATATCTAGAGATATAATTATTTACCAAATTAATTTAAATTCTATATTAGACCAACTAATCACATAATTATAGGAAAAACATTAGTTCTTCCTATGAGATCTATAATTCATATTATAATATGAAAAGATTAATGATTTTATGGGACATATTATATTTTAAAACATCTTCTTATTAGTGGAAATCATGAATTTTTTTTGTTAAAAAACTAATTCACCTTTAACATGTATTTAAGAAGAAAAATTAGAAGATTATTGATGAAACATAAACATATATGAGCTATATCACTGTTACAGGGAAATTAAAATTCATACACAATCCATGTTATTTATTACATAGAAAATATTAACATTTTTTTAAATTTTGATGCTAGAATTATATTTTTAAAAAAATAAGAGATGTTAAAAAGAAGTAAATATGTAAAGAAAATTAAAACAATGAACAATAAAAGAAACATAAAAATAAATAACAATGCATTCAATAAATACTTATTTTTAAAATTTAAAATTTAAAAAATTTGAATGAAATTCATTTAGACACATTTTAGGAAGTTTTTGAGAAAACGTATTATGAATGAAGTGGTTTAAAAATCATTTCATATTCAAAATAAGATAAAATTTAAGAGAATTGATGATAAAATATATATGGATTTCGAAATAAGAAAGGAAATAATAACAAAAATATCGAATATGGTTATGGTGGAGAGTGATCACAAAATGAGGAAGAGAATTATTTATGACAACATCATATTTTAATAAAGAAAAAATCTATCAATGATGAAACTTTTCCATAAAAAGTAAACTTATCCACTTATAATTAGAAAATAATATATAAAAGATATTAAAATAATTATATATGGTATATTTAAAACATATTCCAAGAAGAAATACTAAGGCCCACAAAAATGGAAATAATGTGGATGAAATATTTATATTTTAAATAAATTATAATTTGAGTGGTTTTTTAAAGCAATATAAACAATAAATACATTAGTAAACAATTAATATATTGGTAGGATCCTTTATAGATACAATATATAAATATCAGGGAAATAATATCTTTGCGAGTGTTACATATGTTAAATAAACAATGAAATAATATTGAGTTATACAATACCCATTATGACATTAGAAATGAATATAAAATTTGAATATGAATAATATAATATTTAATTAGTTTTTTAATATAATTAATAATGATTTAATTGAGATTTTATATTTTCATTTTTCACTATATATTCCATAGAAATTGAAATACCTTTATAATTTATAATAAGACTGGATGATTGATGATTCAGTGGAAAAACCATTACTTTGAATTTCTCAAAAGGTTGAAGACCCTTTAACATCATAAATATTAAAATTTAGTGCTTTCTTTACCAACATAATAATCATATATATTTATGTTCCATCATAATGTTCATTTTATTTTATTATTATCTAGTTATTAAATATTTTTTTAGAATAAATATTATAGTGTTAATTGTATCATTTGGTCTATGTTGGATTCAATATATAGGTTCTATCAAAATCTTCCCTTTCATATATATTTTATTAATATATTTCATATTTAATATTTGATAATTTTCGTGAGTTTTCATGAGTTTTAAATAGTATTGGTATGGTAATTTAAATTTTTAGATACTTGTTGTTTTTCACAAGGAGGGGTTTATGGTTAGTAAACTATGTAAAAATTATTTCATTGTTTCTACCTTATTAGAGATTAATATAAAATGGTCTGTTCTAGGATAACTAAGAAATATTGGGTCCTTTGGCACATCATGTGAAGTGATTTTTGGTGTGTAGTGTGTGACACATGGTTATATAGTGGTTTTCTTAACTGTTAGGGTAATCCTTGCGAGTTTCACATGAATTAAAATTTCAAAATAATTATAGTCCACCATTCCTTAATTAAACACCTTAATCATATCCTTCCCTATATAACCCTTATTGTTCAAAATCCCTGGTTATCTTTCCTATATAATATAGATTCATCCTTTTTTACATCCTTTATACTTTGTGATTTATATTTATCTATTCATTATTCATGGAACACACTATGTTGAGAAACCCTCTTCTCTACCCTAATCCTTTCTCCCGGATTTATTCCCCCACCATGAAGATTTTGGATTCAGTGAAATCCCTTGGGTATTGTGTTGTCTCATTTTAATTTTCATTACTATGTCTAATTGTTTATATCTCATTTCAATATTTCCCTCATCCTGTTATTAATGCAATGATCCTAACAATATCCATACAATGTCGATTTTCAAAGGACTGGGCATTTTATTTATGAATCATGGATTTCTTGATGTTAATATTAATGTTTAAAATATTAAATAATAATTAAAATTTCTTTAAATAATTTTTTATAAGAATTTTTTTTACAATAGTATACATTAAATATTTAGGATTATAATGTTTCCAAAGGTCGGATTAAATATCGTTTTTCATGTAGAACCCTTAGAAATTATATGAATGTATGTAATGATGTCAATTTATTTTTTAAAAAAATTATCAAATGGAAATTAGATAATTTTTCAATGAAATAATAGTTTAAATTCTATTTAACATAATACTTGAAATCTATGGTGTGAATAAAATATTTTATAAAAAAATTGAATTGTATTTTTTAGAAATGATTTTAAATATTATTTGTTTCACATAAAAAATTTCACTAGTTATTTTGGACCTAATTATATTTTAAAATAAGGTTGGATACTACATTATAATATTAGATAAGTTATTCTAATGGTTTTTTTTCATGTATAGTTTTATAAATAATATTTTGAATTTTATAATCTAAACCAGCCTTCCATGTTCATTAATTTAATGTCTCCATTAGAAAGTTATATGGGTTTATCATTTTATTTATTCTATAATTAGATATTATATATTTTTTTCTCACATTCTGATTGGTTTTTTATATAAGAATGATTGTAATCATTTCATTGGAATTATTTCAATAGATAATGTAATGAAGTTGAGGGTGTGATTATTGTTTTTTCATGTTACAATATGCGACAATAACTTGTTCCTCACGCTACCAATATTTTGGTCATAAAACCCCTAATTTAGATGGGAACATAAGATTTATTTTTCTTTAGGTAGCATCACACAACTAGTACACCCACTAGCTGTGATATATTCCTAGACTAGTAAAGATATTTTCCCAGATGAGGTTGGATATATTCTTTTTGGATAGGTTGAATTAAGACACCATATTGGTTAGATGTTTATCACATGTTTTAGTGAAGAAGTGAACTAAATAACATTAGGACCCATGGTAGTTCCCCTGAAATAAATTTTTTGATGATAGTTTGTCTGATGGTTTTTCATTTGTATTATATTACATTACTTTATTTTTTTGTATATGGTAAACCATGGTTGATATTTTTTTATTTGATGTTTTTTTTCATCTAAAAAATTTGTAACATTCAATTGATCCCATAATTTATATTCTATTATTATATTTTTTAAAACATTTTTTGAAAATCATTGAAAATTTGTGTTTCTATTAGAACATAGAAACTTTTATAGTTTATGTTCTTTCAAGGGATGTTATTAGTGTGATTATTCTAAATAAAGCATAATAGAGTAAAATTTATAAAATCAGATTAATTTTTTCCTGATTTAAATTCAATCAATAATGAAAACCCATACATCTATGGTATATTTTAATCTACACTAAAAGTGATGATTTTTAACATTTATTCTGGTGGAAGGGAAGGTTATGTCCTATTTATAGTTTTATGATCATTACTATTATAATATTTTAGATTGATGATATAGATAACTCTTCTCTGATCATGGGTTAAATACAGTGTTAGTGACATTCTGGTATTTGAATTCATTTTTTTCTTTTGTTATTCTATTTCCATATTTCCCTAGATAACAATGTCCATTATTTCTACAATTAAAATTTTTACGTAATTAAATGTGTTTTCGATATAAAAAACACATAGACTTCATTGTTTTATTTTATCCAATTTGATCTAAATGATCATTATGTATCATTATAATTGATAAAATAGTCATTGAAACGTTTACACGTGACTAGTATAAGTATATGTTTTTAGAATATCCTTTTGGAATAGACAAAGAATGTGATGGCTTCATCCAGTAAGATCACACACTATCAATCCCATATACCAGAGCATCATAGGGAGATATTATAAGGCCCCCGCCTTAAACCGTACTTAATATTGAATTAAATGAATAATTCACATTGAGGATCTTTTCGGGTTTAGAGTTTTAGAGAATTAGAACATAACTATTACATCTTAAAAGATTACAAAGTAGACACTTCTACTAAATCTCCATAAAATAAAAACTCTTCAAAAGAAAGATGTCTAGATTCCATGTTTTAGATAGCATGAAATTCCCTTGATCCCATCCTTGACATTATTCCACATTAAGTCCGGTGAAAAACATTTCGAAAAACTTGGGGTGAGCATAAAAATCTCAGTAAGGGATACAAAAATAATGAAAACTGTTAGTTTTTCAAACATCAAGTAAACCATGTATACTATATCAAAGTAATACCTTCACCTTCATGAAGTAGTAAAAAAAATCTTCACTGAATAAAGTATCATTACTTACCTTTTGGTAACCAAAGGATTACCATAAAAACCATATAAAGAACACATAGAATATATAAAGGTAACTTGGGACATAAACATACTTAAGTGGAATAACCATACGGTTGACTTCCACACATATCACTTAATGGAATAGCCATACGGCCAATTTCCATGCATACTTAATGGAATAGCCATACGGCCGACTTCCATACCCAATGCATTGGAGGTTATAACGTAACCACCCGTCCTGGTATTCACGGTACCACCCGTCATATGGTTTATAAGGTAACCACCCATTAAAATGTCCAAGTACCAATATAAAATCATAAAACATAAAACCAATATAAAGGAATGATAACATTTCCACATTTCAATCAAAATATATCATAAATATATTGACATAATAGAATCCTTTTTCAAAACCATTTTCAAGACCAAAATACATAAAAGAATATATGGTATTTATTTTATTCTAAAAACATTACGGCTTGTTGAGAAAGCCAAAGATCAAATAATAATCGCGGCGGTGGAAAAAGGTTGTTGTCACCGCGTACGTTAAAAAAAACATTCCTTTTTGTCGTTTAGTAAAACACTTCGTAGAAAAATATTACTTTTGTATAAAAGTAAAATTCAAAGGAGTTTATACACCGTATAAAAGAAAGTTGTGTATAAAACAAAATATGCATCAATTAAAGGAGATTGAGACGAAGTCCCTTACCTTGGGTCCGAATTGAGTCGATCGTTCTTTAACGTCCTGAATAATAAACATGAGTTAATTTATACTTGATTAAGAACATTTTTAAAGTTAATTATTCTTTTTATATCACTTATTGTCATGTTATAAACATTATGTAACCATTTAAGTTAATATTGTTTGTTTTGTCAATATTTGGTTCTTAAGTCGAAAGCTGACTTCTTACAATTACATGTTGTTCATGTGGTCAAAAGTTCTTTATATCCAGAATGAAATTCCCGATTTGGATATAATATGTATCATATATATCCAGCATATACATGTATTTATAATATTACATAATCATTTAGAGGTAAGAAATGAAATGCACCGTTCATGGAGACGGTAAGCCGTACGTACGCATGAACGCTACTTTCATTTCTTTGTCATATTAATGGAATTAAAACTAAATGGGAGTTATGTATATTTTAATTCCAGAATTATATTCATCATTTAGATATATCATTAATTATATATATCCATTATATACATGTACTTTTAATAGTACATTACATTTGGTGATAAGAAATGAAATGCACCGTTCATGGAGACGGTAAGCCGTACGTACGCATGAACGCTACTTTCATTTATATCTCATATTTTAATAGAAATAAATAATAATGATATAGATTTATATTATAATTCCAGTATAAAATCATATATAATAACTTTAAATCCATCCTTTACACGTCCCACATATGGCATTAACGAATCACATCACTTTGAGGGGGCGGTAGTCCGCACTTCCTTAAATGAAGATATCGTGTTTACCCATAATGGAAACCATAAAGGTATGCCAAAAATGAAAAATAATGAATCTTAAAGAAACATAAACATATTATATATCATATATAAAAATATTTACATCATAATGGCCACCCATGAAGGTGTTAAATGAGTATTGAACAATCATCGTTTCGGGAGGCAGAATTTCGCCATCCACGGAAACCGTATGTTCTTTAACCATTTGATGTAGTTGTGTGAGAGTGTAGCTCGAATAAATATTATAACAACATCCTAGTATATTGAAGATACTGGTGTTGTTACAAAAGAAGTAAATAAAAAGAGTTTATAGGGTTGGAGAAGTAAAATAAAACAAATGAACAAGAGAGAATGAATTACCTTTAAAAGTGCAACTCTTTTTGATTTGAGCCTAAAGGATTCCTTTGAAAGGATTATGACCAAAGGGAATCCTCTAGGATGAGGATAGGGATGTGGAGAGAGTAAATGGGCAGGGGTTGGCCGAGCCAAATGCTTGAGAAGTGTGTGAAATGAGGTAGAGGTGGGGGCCTTTTATAAGAGAAGAGGAGGGGCACTTTTGGAAAGTAAAGAAATATTACTTTATTTGAAAATGTGTTTCGGTTTTAAAAGGTCCCACATTGATATCATTCGTGGATAAGGTGATAAGGGTTCGAAATCCACACATCCAATTGGTTTTGGACATGTTTAGTTCATAGATTTCACATTATCTTTCCGTTTTATTTAAATCGTCAAATAATGATGTCATCGTTGCATCATTATTATGTCATATATAATTTAATTTATTTAATGTATAAAAATTATAAAAAAATACTATGATGTAGGAAATATTTTTAGCTTTCCAATGACTATTTATAATCAAAATTTGGACTTGTATAACCCCACTGAAAAATTATTTTAGTAAAACAATTTATGTTAGTGTCATTTTCACTTTAACATTAAATAAAAATATATTATTGTCATTTTCCAACTAAAGTGGCTCCATGGGGTCCCCAAGTTGGCCCATGGCTTGTATTGGTCGGCCATGACTCACCCAATTGGTGTAAGACAAGTGTCATGGTGTTTTCACATTCTTATAATACCATTTTTACCTTAAACTACACTAATTACCTCTAATCGCGATTAAGAACTTAATAAGTTACTATTCACCAAAAAATTATTATAATCTCATTGAACCACATTTTACTTCTTAATGTAATCCATGTATGTCAGATTTTTGAAATTCAAAACACAATGATGGCAAAATTCCATTTAAACGGAAAATCAGCCTTTATAACTACCACTTAGTGGTTTCACTATTCATCAAAAATTGGAGTTTTTCAGAAAATTACCAAAAATTCACCCTAATCTATATTTGATATTAAGAATTCAAAAATGAAGTATATTTTACAAAATTCAAAACATATTAGTCACATTAATTAATTTAATAATTAATTCCCGCTGTCAGAGCAAATAACGTGTTTTTATGAAACAATAAGTATCAAAAGATTGACACCAGTTTAAGTCCAATTTCAAAGTGAAATTGATTCCAATGACCACCATTGGATTAAATGGTAAAAATATTTTCTAATTTCACTTTAAAACCAATTAAAATAATAATCTAATCATATAAATAATTTAGATTAAAGATAGGTTTTGAATTAAAATACATCATTTTACACTATTCATAAAAAAAGAACTTTATCAGAAAGGTTCCAAAAATTTACACAAAGTAAATTTTGATGTCCCGATTCTAAAGAAGAGTTATATTTGTTCCAAAATAAATAATAAGAGTGATCAAAACTATATTTAATGACGGTTCACCATTAAAAGGTGATAAGTGAACCTTTAGTAAAAATTAGAGTATATATGCCCTAAAATTGAACTCTTTCCGTATTTTAAGCCTTTATCTTTTATTGGATAAATGTATAAACATTTAAAAACATATATAATCATATTTTTGTTATTTCTATCCATTCCCGCCATTACAATGGATACATGTTAACTACCATTTAAAATAATATTATTTTATTATTAGAGTGCAACGTAAGATTTCAATGAAACTCTTTGTTGTGTATCGGGTACGCTATCAAACATAGAAACTCTTTAAAGTAATATTAATACTTTATTCACAAATATGGATAAATATGAAAATGTCTATTCTTTATTTACCTGGGGTGTTACATCCTTCCCCCCTTTTGGGAATTGCGTCCTCACAATTTTAAATTTGGGCCTGGTAACATCCTTGAAAGTCCCACATCGGAACAAGGATCGATAAAACAATCACTTTAAAATAAAGAAAGATAAGTACAAAGGTCACCCGAGTTAACCCATAGTAGGATTCCATGTATGAAAACATGGACATGGAGGAGAAAACATAGGGTCATGTTCTGATGAAGAGTGATAGAAAACATGTTTAGGAGAAAGTTAACCATGAGAGAATCACAAACATGTGATGGGTTAAATAGTATTTGATACCCTAGTAGTAAAAGTTAATAGACAACATTTTTCCATTAAGTTACTTTTCATTTAGGAATTTAGTTTTTGATCTTAAGGAAACATACTTGTCATGTTGACTTTCAACTCTTTCTAGGTTTCTTACACAAACTCATAATAGCATACCTTGATCATGGCGTCCACTCGGTTTCATCGTCATCTTGTTCATGTAGGTAGAAGTCCCATACATTACAACAATGATTTAGAGATCCTTCAAAATCATTTGCTTCCTCCATCCAAATACACCTCGCACAACATGGGTCATATGGGTGTTCACAGAAAAACAGTTTTGGAAAATAATCATGTAGGAAATATAATTCCAAAACATCTGATAAAACATGATTTCTAAAAAATAGTCGGACCGAAATTGAGTTGAAACCTTCTATCATTGGTCATTTTAAAATACCATAAGTATGATATGTGAGACTATATTTTAAAAGCAAATATAAATAAGTTGCTCAAGGGTCTCCTTCCCCAGCACCATTTTGAAAATCATAATATGCTTCAAATTCTTGTGATAAGGTAAAATATTTGAAAATACCTTGATAATATTTACCTCTCTTGAAAACATGAGAATATTGTGAAAATAGTATTTTTCTAAATACAACCCATGATCCACGATGATAACGAGGTATAGCGGAGGTGTTTGATATTTCAAACAAATGCTTTCAAGTGAGTTGTATGCTAGAAAAAGTTTCACAATCATCTGAAGATGACTTTGCAATAATTATTGCAAGCATGTCATCAGGGAGAGATAGGAATGTCGTTTGTGATCCTCCTCCTTCCATTCGTAACCGACTTTACTAGACCTGAAAAAAATTATAAAACAAGGATTTAACTGAAATAATAGTTATAGGGACTAATCATGTGCCTCACAAAAACTCCTAATCCCTAAAGTTTTCTAAACCGTCCTCTGATACCAACTATAAGGCCCCAGCCTTAAACCATACTTAATATTGAATTAAATGAATAATTCACATTGAGGATATTTTCAGGTTTAGAGTTTTAGAGAATTAGAACATAACTATTACATCTTAAAAGATTACAAAGTAGACACTTCTACTAAGTCTCCATAAAATAAAAACTCTTAAAAAGAAAGATGTCTAGATTCCATGTTTTAGATAGCATGAAATTCCCCTGATACCATCCTTGACCTTATTCAACTTTATGTCCTGTGAAAAACATTTCTAAAAACTTGGGGTGAGCATAAAAAGCTCAGTAAGGGATACAAAAAGAATGAAAACTATTAGTTTTTCAAACATCAAGTAAACCATGTATACTATATCAAATTAATACCTTCACCTTCATGAAGTAGTAAAAAAAATCTTCACTGAATAAAGTATCATTACTTACCTTTTTGTAACCAAAGTATTACCATAAAACCCATATAAAGAACATTTAGAATATATAAAGGTAACTTGGGACATAAACATATTAAGTGGAATAACGATACAGTTGACTTCCACACATACACTTCATGGAATAGCCGTACGGCCAATTTCCATACATACATAATGGAATAGCCATCCGGCCGACTTCCATACCCAATGCATTGGAGGATATAACGTAACCACCCGTCCTGGTATTCACGGCACCAACCGTCATATGGTTTATAACGTAACCACCTGTTAAAATGTCCAAGTACCAATATAAAATCATAAAACATAAAACCAATATAAAGAAATGATAACATTTCCACATTTCAATGACAATATATCATAAATATATTGACATAATAGAATCCTTTTTCAAAACCATTTTCAATACCAAAATACATAAAAGAGTATATGGTATTTATTTTATTCTAAAAACATTACGGCTTGTTGAGAAAGCCAAAGATCAAATAATACTCACGGCGGCGGAAAAAGGTCGTTGTCACCGCGTACGTTAAAAAAACATTCCTTTTTGTCGTTTAGTAAAACACTTCGTAGAAAAATATTCCTTTTGTATAAAAGTAAAATTCAAAGGAGTTTATACACCATATAAATGAAAGTTGTGTATAAAATTAAATATGCCTCAATGAAAGGAGATTGAGACGAAGTCCCTTACCTTGGGTCCGACTTGACTCGATCGTTCTTTAACGTCCTGAATAATAAACATGAGTTAATTTATACTTGATTAAGAACCTTTTTAAAGTTCATTATTCTTTTTATATCACTTATTGCCATGTTATAAACATTATGTAACCATTTAAGTTAATAATTTTTGTTTTTTCAATATTTGGTTCTTAAGTCGAAAGTTGACTTCTTACAATTACATGTTGTTCATGTGGTCAAAATTTCTTTATATCCAGAATGAAATTCCATATTTGGATATAATATGTATCATATATATCCAGAATATACATGTATTTATAATATTACATAATCATTTAGAGGTAAGAAATGAAATGCACCGTTCATGGAGATGGTAAGCTGTACGTACGCATGAACGCTACTTTCATTTCTTTGTCATATTAATGGAATTAAAACTAAATGGGAGGTATGTATATTTTAATTCCATAATTATATTCATCATTTAGATATATCATTAATTATATATATCCATTATATACATGTACTTTTAATAGTACATTACATTTGGGGATAAGAAATGAAATGCACCGTTCATGGAGACGGTAAGCCGTACGTACGCATGAACGCTACTTTCATTTCTATCTCATATTTTAATGGAAAGAAATAATAATGATATAGATGTATATTATAATTCCAGTATAACATCATATATAATAACTTTAAATCCATCCTTTACATGTCCCACATATGGCATTAACGAATCACATCACTTTGAGGGGGCGGTAGTCCGCACTTCCTTAAATGAAGATATCGTGTTTACCCATAATGGAAACCATAAAGGTATGCCAAAAATGAAAAATACAGAAGCTTAAAGAAAACATAAACATATTATATATCATATATAAAAATAGTTACATCATAATGGCCACCCTTGAAGGTGTTAAATGAGTATTGAACAATCATCGTTTCGGGAGGCAGAATTTCGCCATCCACGGAAACCGTATATTCTTTAACCATTTGATGTAGTTGTGTGAGAGTGTAGCTCAAATAAATATTATAACAATATCCTATTATATTTAATATACTGGTGTTGTTACAAAAGAAGTAAATAAAAAGAGTTTAGAGGGTTGGAGAAGCAAAATAAAACAAAGAACAAGAGAGAATGAATTACCTTTAAAAGTGTAACTCTTTTTGATTTGAGCCTAAAGGCTTCCTTTGAAAGGATTATGCCCAAAGGGAATCCTCTAGGATGAGAAGAGGGATGTGGAGAGAGTAAATGGGCAGGGGTTGGCCGAGCCAAAGGCTTGAGAAGTGTGTGAAATGAGGTAGAGGTGGGGGCCTTTTATAAGAGAAGAGGAGGGGCACTTTTGGAAAGTAAAGAAATATTACTTTATTTGAAAATGTTTTCCGGTTTTAAAAGGTCCCACATTGATATAATTCGTGTATATGGTGATAAGGGTTCTAAATACACACATCCAATTGGTTTTGGACATGTTTAGTTCATAGATTTCACATTATCATTCCGTTTTATTTAAATCGTCAAATAATGATGTCATCGTTTCATCATTATTATGTCATATATAATTTAATTTATTTAATGTCTAAAAATTATAAAAAAATACTATGATGCAGGAAATATTTTTATCTTTCCAATGACTATTTATAATCAAAATTTGGACTTGTATAACCCCAGTCAAAAATTATTTTAGTAAAACAATTTATGTTAGTGTCATTTTCACTTTAACATTAAATAAAAATATATTAATGTCAATTTCCAACTAAAGTGGCTCCATGGGGTCCCCAAGTTGTCCCATGGCTTTTCTTGGTCGGCCATCACTCACCCAATAGGTGTAGAACAAATTTCATGGTGTTTTCACATTCTTATAATACCATTTTTAACTTAAACTACACTAATTACCTCTAATCGCGATTAAGAACTTAATAAGTTACTATTCACCAAAAATTATTATAATCTCATTGAACCAAATTTTACTTCTTAATGAAAACCATGTATGTCGAATTTTTGAAATTCAAAACACAATGATGGTAAAATTCCATTTAAACGGAAAATCAGTCTTTATAAGTACCACTTAGTGGTTTCACTATTCATCAAAAATTGGAGTTTTTCAGAAAATTACCAAAAATTCACCCTAAGCTATATTTGATATTAAGAATTCAAAAATGAAGTCTATTTTAAAAAATTCAAAACATATTAGTCACATTAATTAATTTAATAATTAATTCCCGCTGTCAGAGCAAATAGCGTGTTTTTATGAAACAATAAGTATCAAAAGATTGACACCAGTTTAAGTCCAATTTCAAAATGAAATTGATTCCAATGACCACCATTGGATTAACTGGTAAAAATATTTTCTAATTTCACTTTAAAACCAATTAAAATAATAATCTAATCATATAAATAATTTAGATTAAAAAGAGGTTTTGAATTAAAATACATCATTTTACACAATTCATAAAAAAAGAACTTTATCAGAAAGGTACCAAAAATTTACACAAAGTAAATTTTGATGTCCCGATTCTAAAGAAGATTTATATTTGGTCCAAAATAAAGTATAAGAGTGATAAAAACTATATTTAATGACGGTTCACCATTAAAAGGTGATAAGTGAAGATTTAGTGAAAATTAGAGTATATATACCCTAAAATTGAACTCTTTCCGTATTTTAAGCCTTTATCTTTTATTGGATAAATGTATAAACATTTAAAAACATATATAATCATATTTTAGTTATTTCTATCCATTCCCGCCATTACAACGGATACATGTTAACTACCATTTAAAATAATATTATTTTATTATTAGAGTGAAACGTAAGATTTCAATGAAACTCTTTGTTGTGTATCGGGTACGCTATCGAACATAGAAACCCTTTAAAGTAATATTAATACTTTATTCACAAATATGGATAAATATGAAAATGTCTATTCTTTATTTACCTGGGGTGTTACAGATATAACTTCTACAATTTTCCCTAGACTAGTCCCAATATGAGATATAACAACTTAATATTGATAAAAACCATTTACCTAAAAAGTTAAAGCTTATCGATATGTTGATTGAACAATATTCAGTGAATGACCCCATAAAAGAACCAACATCGTGCACTGTACAAAGAAAGATAATTATGGAGTAATAAAAAGATATGTATCATGATCCTGGCATTAGAAATATATTAATTAATTTTTTATATAATATTGAATATATATTATTCCTTTTAGGTTTAATATGTAAATGGTTTTTAGTTCACCAATACTATCATTGGTTACATTTAAAATTCAATTAAGAAATATGTTTTCTAGAATTAATGGATTCATAAAATAAATACTATTTTTGTAAAATAATGTTATTAAAATTAATTTTTTAAAATATAATGTATCATTTAATTTTTGTGAAATAAAATTTAATTTTTATTAGGGTTCGAAAAATATTATTAAGAAAATTATTAATTTTAAATATATGAAAATCTTTATTATTAAATTGAAAATTCATATATTTTTAAGATTATTCAAAAAAAATTTACATCATTTTTGGAATCAGGATTTTGAAATTTTCCAATGAATAATTATTTATAATTTTCTGAGCCTCAATTTTTTGCCAAAAATATTGAATTCTATATAAATATTTTTTGAGTTTTAGGAAATCATAATATCCCCATAGTTATGTCATTAATAAATTAAATTTTATAATTGAATAAATATTAAATTTTTTTATTTTTAAATAATTTTATTTCAAGTTTGTTTGATTTATTTTATGAAGCTTTAGTGAATCCTACATGGCTTCTAAAATATTTTAAGATGTTAAATTTGATTCTTTAAATTTTTGACTCACCTCCACATAAGCAATAAAAATATTTTATTATCTTCAATGGTAGAAATTAAATAATTTATTACAAATTTTTTTTATAAATCTAGGGAAAATGTTGAGATTGTTTTTTGTTTTGAATATTTTATTATGTACTATCCGAAATCAAAATAATAATGAAATCCAACTATATTATCATATGATCTAACCAAGAACAAATTTCACATTACAATAACTCCATTGAGCTCTCCCACACTCTAATTTGTACTCTATAGAGTCCTAACATTGAACCCCAAATCTCCCATGTAGAATATCCTAATTCTTTGGAGTCACACATCTATGTAAGGGATTCAATATCCCCTCATGTTATTAAGAAATTTATTTATGATATGCCATTTTGATTTCAATTTTCTTAATATAAGATACAATTTTTCCTATCCTTATCACATTCCTTTTGATTTTTAATTATGGTGCTTTTTCAATTTCATTTATTCATCTTATGATCATTTATGTACACAGATTACTATGTTGAGATTCTGTAATTAATCACCACCCTCCCGTTTTAAAATGCATCCCATTAATGCACTGTCTTCTAAATTACTTTTGTTGGTGTTTGGGCAAGTTCTTAAATATACCCCTTAATGTCAATTTCATGTCTAAATGATGAGAGACCCCTTTCTCTCTCATAAACCACTTTTATGATGTTCTATATGATGTTGTTATGCTGCCAAAATGTCATTGCGATTTCTGATGGAAAAAATAATCATGTATTGAATACAAAATCAAGATTCCTCACATTCATGAACATATACTTATTGATTGTGAAATTACATGTATGTATTCCAAATTCATAAATAGTGGAATAAATTTATATATAGTCTATGTGACACAATTAAGTATGAGAATGAAATGATTTTGAAGGGTGTTCCTTGAGAGCACTCTAATGCATTGCATAATTATTAGTATCATAATATGTCCTAATAGTAAAGTGTATTTAACTAATTTATTTATGTTACCATTTCCACTTTGGTTTCATGGTTTATTATTCCTTGATCAGTTTATAATTCATTGTTATATGTATCTTCCATATTTTCCATGTTATGATTAACATGTTATATCATTCCTTATTATTCATGTTCTTTTACCCCTTGTAGATATTCCTTGCCTAAAAAGTAGTATTATCATCATTTATCTCTATTTTTATTCACATAAAGGGATTTATATTTCACCCCTTTTTTATTTATGGAATTAGGTTATCCCATTAATTGTTAAGAATGAATGAACATTTGGTTCCTATAAATGTTGTGTTGAATAAAGATGTTTCTTTTCATGTTTTAATTTGTTATGTATTGTACATAGATTCTAAAAAAACATCCATCTTAAACATCTGAGTTTCATTAAGTGAAATTTTATGTAATTAATAATGATTAAAATGAAATAAAATACATGGTTATTATAGATGTTAGAAGAGGATAAATTTAGTTATATTGTGATTACGATTAGAAAACCCTAGTAAAACCCAATAGGGGTAAGAATATGTGTAAGAAAACATCCCATCATGTATTTGAATATAGAGAAATTGGTTTTTCAAGAAAATTCATTTGTTTTTGGATACATTCTAATTATATTTGGTTCTAGAATTGATGTACCATGGAGTAACAACTACAAACAGGTGTCCCAGGCTTGACTAGGGGTAACCTGGTAATCAAAAAGTCCCTTAATGTGCACCTGGTTTGACACTCCAAGGGGATATGATTTGGTGTCTTCATAATCTCATTACAAACTATTATTAATGGAATAAAAACCCCCATAAGAATTTATGGAAAGATGTATATATGGGATAAAATAATCAGAAGACAAGAAAATCAATAATTATGGTGAAAAATAAATGTTATCCCTTTAATTTCATTTGATTTACCCTTTATTTGTTTATATAATTACTATAATCATCCCTAATTTTACTTTTATTTTATCCAATTTCCTAAAATATGAGGAATTGTGCTAACAACTGATGTGAATGGTAGTTTGAGTATTTCCTAAATGAGATGCCCAACCCAATTGGAGTAGTAGTAGAACCTTAATCATGATACTCTGTATGATAATTAATGTTATTAAATGAATACTAGAATACGAGAAACGATAATCCCCACCCCCAGGGAGAGAGACTTGTATTCTTGTGAACTATGTAAAAAAGACATACTTCTTTAAATGGATTTCCTAAGACCCTAAAATGTGGAGAAATGGACCAATTTCATTAATAATTTATTCTCCATCGTTTTATGTAATGTACTTGTTATGTTTATTCTATCTATGTATCGTATGGTGGGTGAACCTAATTAGTGGTGGGAATTGATAAAGAATATGAAAACTGATAAAGAGGTCAAAGATATGGAGTGGATGGAATTCTAGAAAATATTTTATCATAAATATTATCCTTGTACCCTCCGTCTTATGATGGAATGATGTTTAATTTTACACATGAAAAAAATGATTTATATATTGGGTCATATGAGAAAATCATCAAAAGACATTCATGATAGACCTCTGGTTTCCTCATTACCCTCTAATTCAATGTTGACTTGTTCTTTGGTGGGAAAAAGTTTAGTCTACGAATAACCTTGAAAATCTGTGACTTTGATAGCTATGATGAAATTTACAAATATTTGTTCAACATGGAGATATAGATTAGTGAATTTTAGGGGTATCATTTGGATAAGATATTGATGTTTTATTTAAAATCTAGTGGTTTGATGGAAAAATACAACGGTTCTATGACAATCCAGAACCCCACTTGTCAATGGTGAGGAATTAGGCACCCAAGAAATTTATTAAGGGGAACAAGAAAATGATATATGTGTGGAGGAGAAGAGAACCAGGACTATGATTTCTAGTAGGAGAAACCAACCAATTTGATAGTGGAAGGAAATTCTTCAGTATACCCTAAATTTTGTGTTCAATGTTACAATTATGTGGAACTAGTGCACACTAGGAACTTGTTAACTATGCCAATGGTTTTCATGAAAAACCAATAACCACCAAGGCCAAATTGGAGTTTTTCCATCCCCACACCCAAATTAAATTTAGAAAATGATGTGGTGATAGGTAAGCATGTCATTCATTAATTAATAGAAAATATACATTTTTTTGTTCTTCACATTCTATTATATCAAAAAAATTATAAGACGAACAAAAATACTACCATAATGCATGGAGGTAGAGATGACAGTGAAAATGAAAAAAGGGGAAATTATTAAAACTAAATTTCATATCTCCACCCCTATCAAAATTTGTATATTGGACATTCTTGTTAACATTTTTGTAATTCCCTTGGTGGAATTTGATGCAATTTTGTGCATGGATTGGATTTCCCTACATATAGTCAAAAAGAATTTCTATGAGAGGAAAATAACTCTCTAAATGGAGAATCAACCCCTGATTTTATAAAATTTCATGGAATTAGTGGAATTCTATTTAGAACCATCCTATGAAGATTGGATATTATTTCCATATGAGAAGGCATATATAGCTCAAATGAATGAGTATAAAAGAAAAACCCCTCCTTAAAAACATTCATGATTTTATGGAATTTTTTGACGTGTTTCTCGTGGAGTTTCATTTTCTTCTTATAGCATGGATGCTAAATTATCAATCAAACTTATACATAGGGTGTTTCCAATAACCAACATCTATATATAAAGGATATTTTGGAACATAATGAGATAAATAAATAACTATTGGAATACTATTATGAATGGTATATATGCCCATGTGCATCACTATGGGGTGAACTTTTCCTCTTCATCAAGAATAAACCATGGTAAATGTTCCTTTGAATTGATTATCAAGAGCATAATAAAATTACGATAAATAAAAAGTATCCCTTTCCATGAATTTTTTAATTTTTTGATCAACTACAGGGATAACAATACTTCTCCAAGATGGGTCATTATTCTAGATATTACCATGTAAGGGTGAAGAAGGTGGATATCCCCAATATTGATTTTCATACAAGTTACATGAATTACAAGTTCATAGTGATGATAATTATACTCACTAATGATCCATAAATATTCATTGAAATCATGAATTGATTCCTTAGAGAATACCTCTAAAATTTGTTGGATTACTTATTTTTGATATTCTAATATTCTCAAAAAACACAGAGGATCATGAGAAGCATCTGAGAATTGTGATGAAGGCGTTATTAATGGATAATATCTATGAAAAGTACCCCAAGTGTGAGTTCTGTTGGAAATAAATTTCATTATTGGGGACAATCATCACAATAAATAATATATCTATAGAAGATTTTTAGAAAAAAAATATTTGAGGAACGGTTGAGGCCAAAATCTATGATAGATATTTATAGTTTCCCTGGGTTATCTATATATTATTAAAAATTTGGGATAACTATCTCATGATTGTAAACCCCTCATTCAATGATAAATTTTATGGGATTCAATTCTTTTAATGGTGAATGTGAAGAATGCTTCATGGATTGGAAAAGGAGGCTTATCACTACACATGTTCTCACATAACCCACTAGTTAGAGGTATTTGTAATTTTTATTATTGCATAAAATAATGGATTGGGTATTGTGTTGATGAAAAATGAAAATTTCATTTCCTACACCTCAAGGCAGTTTAATATTCAGTAGAAAAACTCTATCATGCATGGTCAGAATTTGGAATCTATGGTCTATGTGTTCAAAATTAAGTGGTATTATCTATTTGGTAGAATGCGTGAAAAATATTAGGATCAAAAAAATTAACAAATATATATTCACATAGAAATAGATAAATATGTGACAACAAATATAGTCATATGTCATCAATGATTATTACTGCTAAATCCAATATCATCTCTGGAAAGAAAACATAGTGGTAGATGTTCAATGTAGAAAATACCGGGAAATTCAATCATTGATTAGAATTAAGAAGGAACTAATCGTATTATATTTGAATAAGATTGGAATGGGAATAATAACTAAAGGAACATCATAAATACATTCCCAAATTATTTCTCAACAATCTCTTTTGCAAAGGATAAAGGATGTTCAAAATTATTATGTCAAAATTCAGGAGAATGTAGAAACAATAAAAAAATGTAAATCCTAAATATCAATGTTAATTATGAAATAATTTGATAAATATTGTTGATGAATTTGTTTTCCAAAAAATCCTATGTTAAATAATTAAATTTTTTATCATGAAAATAGTTCGACTTTTCTATTCACCTATGAAATTCATAGACATATTGAGATCTCTAAAATAAATTTTTTTAGGACAACATGAAAAAGGAAATCACTAATTATACAATAGAGGGACTGGTATGTTATCATGTAAACGAGTAAATGATTAAATCGAAAGGTATGATTCAACAAGTACCCATACCATCATGAAAATGGGAAAACATCAGTATAGAATTTCTCACTGGACTTCCAAATACATCCAAGGAAAAAAGCGATCCATGTGTTGTTGGCGATCTTCCTAGAAAGATTAATCTCATCATTGTGATTTGAGAGGATTTATCACTGGATCAATTGACACAGATATACATCATATAATAGTAAAGGATTCCATGAGTACCACTATGGATTGTGTCCAATCATAATCCAAGATTCAACTCTATGTTTAAGAAAAGTATCCTACATGATCTAAAAAATGATCTGAACATCAGTATAACTTATCAGCCTAAAAATGATGTCCAATCATTGTGGACTATCCAGACACTTTGGGATATTTTGATAGATTTTTTAAGGGGCATAAAAGGAGGATGGGACCAATATCTTCATTATGTGAATTTATCTTACCAAACCTATTTCCACTACAGCATCCAAATGGTCCCATATGAAATCCTCTATGGGATGAGGTAAAGAACACTGTCATGTTGGGTAAAAAATTTATAGGACCAAAAATGGTTTAAGAAATGGTGGAGAATGTTAAAACCCTATAATAATACATTATAGCTTCTCATTGTAATAAAAATAGCTATACTGACAATCATTAATGATACCAATATTATGATTTCAGAGACACGGTATTCCTATGTGTATCTCTATAGAAGAGGGTGATGAGATTTTGGAAGATGGGAATGCTTAGTTCAGGGTACGTCATCCCTTTTGGAATCCTTTATCACATCATAGCAGTGGCATATCGACTAAGAATCCACCAGAACCAGTCTCAAGAACATTATGTACTCCATGTATCCCTCTTAAAAATGTACATACCATACCCATCACAAATACTTAATATAGAGGTGGTACTGTAGGATAATGACCATTCCTATGAATAGAAGTCGGTGAAGATCATAGATCTTATAGAAAATTTTTACGAAATAAGACAATGTGCCTCATAATTTTTTTTAAAGAAACCACATGTTTGATAATGAATCATGGGAATGAGAGGAGGTGATGAATAAGATATCTAATTACTTATTCTGGAGAGAAACCGTTTAGGAGATAAATTCAATCTCATCAAGATCATGACTCAAACCATGTTCACCAAATGGCCCTATTAATGCTCTACCATTGTGTACCCTACACATAGTGTGTATGCTGATATAATAAGTGGATATGTATGAAGAAATATACATTAAATATATGTAATTTATTTTTTAATATAATATTGAATAGATTTTCTACCTATTATTATTACATTTCAAATAGTTTTTACGGAACCAATATTATTTTTGGTTAAAATTAATATTCAATTAAGAAATATATATTGAGGAATTAACTGATTAAAAAATAAATAAAATTTTAATAAAACATTATTATTAATTTTTATTTTTTAAAAATTAATTGATCATATACTTTTAATAGAGTAAAATTTAATTTTTATAAGGGGTTGAAAATTGTTATTCGAAAAACACTGTCATTTTCAATAAATGTCAGTTTTTATTTTAAAAGTCATATTTCACATATTTAAAAAATTATTCAGATAAAATGCATATCATTTGTGTTATTTGGAAGTGAAAATTATTTATCATTATTTTTTTTCATAATTTTCTATGACAGTTAAATTTTTTCATAAAAATTAAATACCTTATAAATATAAATTGTGTTTTATAGCATCATAATATCCCAATAGTGATATAATAAATATGATAAAATGTATTATCTTTGAAATATATTTTTTCCATTTACAATAATGTAATTTTTAGATTATTTTATTTTATTTACAAAACCTTAAGGAATCCTCTTAGACTTATATAATATTTTAAAATATTAAATCATTTCTTTGAACGTCTGACATCCCTACTCTTAAGTTTGAGAAATATTTTGTTATCTTAGAAAATTTTCCATTTAAAATAATTTATTCTGACATCCTATGGTAGAAACAATGGTAAAAACCATTGGATGGTTTCTGGTTTTGAATAGTTTTTTTATGTATTGTTTAAAACCAAAATAATAATTAAATCCCCCTATATTCTTATTTAAACCCACCTAAGAACCCACTTCTATTCAATAAAATCATTATAACTCAAAAATAGCCTTCCCTCTACTCTAGAGAGTCCTCCCAAGTCACCCCATGATCCTAATAAGTCTCTCTTTAACATTTGTTCTAACACGTCCATGTAAGGGATTCTCTCTCTCCTCTTCTCTTCAAGCATATCATTTTTGATATACCATTTTGATTTACATTTTGAAAATTAGGTATACATTCATACATATACCAAGTACATTCCATTATATTTTAGAATTTTGGGAGCCTTTTAACTCTAATTTATACCTCTTACGAACCCTTAAGTGAACCTGTTACTATGATGAAAATTTATAGCGAATCTTCCACCCTCCTCTTTTCTCAAGAATTAATTTTATCTTATAAGTAATAAATTATATTTTACTATATTTGGAAATGTAATTAAATATCCATATTAAGGTACATTTAATTTATAAATGATGATAGAGCCATATCTATCTCATTTACATATTTTATTATTTTCAATATGATTTCGTTATGATGCTAAAATAGCACCCTGATTTTCCATGCTCAAATCATCGTGTAGTGAATACCATATCAAGGGTATTAACCTAAATTCACATATACATATTTATTTTTTGATTACATGTATTTATTTCACATTATTATATTGTAGAATAAATTATGATCTTTTATGAAACATTGTTAAATGATTTATGTTGGGCACTTAAACATTTATGAAGGGTGCACCCTAATAAATATCTAATGCATTTGTTAACAATTAGTATCATGATACATCGTATTGGGACCAGGGATCTACCATATTTCTTTAAGGGACTTTGTTCACTATGGCAACTTAGTGAATTTTTGGTGATCTATTTATGAAGAAATGTTTTTAAGTTGTTCCATCATTTTCCATGTTATAATTTTCATGATATATCATGCCTTATTATTAATGTTCCTTTACGCCTTGACGATATTCCTTATATAAGATGTACTGTTATCTTCATGTTAGATCTTTTTTATTCCATTACATTCCTTTATAGGTCACCCCTTTCTTATGTATGACTTTAGGTAATCCCATGAATTGTTAAGTATGATGGAATGTTTTGTTCATGTTGAAGAAGTTTTCCATAATAATTTTTCTTATCATGTTTTAAGTTGTAATGTAATGTACCTAATTTCCCAAATACACTATAACTATCAATATCTTAAGGTGTATTATGTTCAATTTTATTTAATAAATCAGGATTAAAAATGAAATAAAGAGAATGGTTGTTATATATAAGATGCACGAGTATACTTTAAATTTAATTTCAGAAAATATTAGGCATGTTTTTTCCTTTAATTGGATTAATTTACTGTATTTTCTATTACTATATTATCCTAGTATTCCATTAGGGATTTTAGTAATGGTTATTTTTTGGTAGTATATAAATATTATATATACTTGAAAAAGGGGTTGTTTTATGAATGAAATGTAGAAGATGATATGTGATTATTATTTAATATATTATTTTTCTATTATTTTTATAAATTGAAATTATTAATCTGAATTATCATTAACATATGAAATACATATGATTAAATTTTTATCTTCTGACCTCTTCTATTATTAATTTACTAGGATTTATGATTTAAATAATTCCAATTTTTATTCATGATTCCATGTCATTTTTCACCACCAGGTGCAATATACGAACTGCTACTTGTCGGTTTGGGAATAACATAGATTGAAAACTCTAGCTAGTTTGTGAAAAAATTAAATTTGAGTATATGTTATTCAGTGGGATCCTAGGTTTTTTAGAACCCCTTAGGTCATATGTGGGTTCTTGGTGGATGTTTTATTCTAATCATGTATAGGCACAAGAGATAGATAATGGAATGGCCCTTTATTCCCATCTATCATGAATGAACATTAGTTTCCATGTGAGGTTCAGGTTTTAATTTTGAGATTATTTATTTTAGATCATTGACCAATTTTTATGATGATATATAATGTTCTTGTATTTGTGGTGTAAGTTTGAGGAGAAAAAATGATGCATATGTGACTCAATTGTCATGAAAATCTGTATAGAATCCCTCAAAATGTGGTTCTCATATTTCCAAGAGGTTAATATATGGTTTTTATTCGGATGAACATACTATTTAGGCACATTGCGAATATATCACCACTCATTCTGATAATGTTTTTCTCATAATTCAATCTCAAATGAGTTCTAACAGTCTCCATTACTCATTTAAGGGAAACCATGTTATTTTTTAATTGTATTGGTGACATCAAATTGATATATGTTCGATAATGATATTATATTAATATATACCACTTTTTTTCAAACGAATTTTTTAAATAATCTTTTTATTGTAATTTCATATAAAATTCTACATTTTATAGAATAAATGTTTTAGTAGGGTTTTGGTATTTTGGGGAACTAGAATATTTGGTTTAAGAAAAATATTATCATTCTTAAAAAATTAATGATGATATAATAATAAATTTTGAAAGTGATTATAAGTTTGTATTTATCAAACATTATGACAATAAATGAAATAATTTTTATGAGGGTCGTTGTTTTAATTTTGTGTTTTGTAAAAGAATATTAAAAAAATAGTGTTTAGTAAATTTAAAGGAAAGGTGTATCATGTTCAATGATGTTTGTGTTTTTTTCGAGAGTGGTGGTTTCCGTTTTCTCCCCCTTTATGATTATGGGACAATCATGTTCTATATTTATGGAATATACAAGTCATGTTATTTTAATTCTATCTCCATTGAAGGTCATGAGTATGGATATATATTCAGTCTTAATGGATGGTCCTTATAGTGATTTCATCATTGTTTAGGCATAGCCCATATACCCTGTTTCTTTATGTAGAATTTGAATCATGTGGTCAGGCTAGAAAATTTCTTTATATTAAACCTAGAAAATGATTTCATAAATTAATTTATTTCCACATTACATTGAGATTTGGTATAGTCATAGTCATTTGGGGATCTTTTGTATTTAAAATATTCATTGATTCCTATATTATAATTTCTGTTGATTTGTTTTTGAGAATATCCTTCGACATGATTTTATATGAGTTTTTATTCATGTTATATTTTTATCTGGATGTATTTTTCCAGGTGTATTCTAAGGGAAATTGAACGTATTAGATTTCTATGAATGTTGTATAGTTTTGGTGGACACCATTTTATAGATCGGGACGATCTTCATATGATAGCCTTTCCTATTTATCAAATGTATATCCTTGACAAATATCTTATTGAGGTATTCTTATTGGTAGTTCAAACATGGGTCACCAAGGATAAGTTTATTAGGTGACTATGAGTTGTGTTTTTTGTAAAAAATGATTTTGTGGACTCTTTTAGGGTTTAAATGGGAGGATTCCCATATAATATTGGTTATAGTTTTCTGTATTGAGTATGGTAATCATGGTTCAGATACAATTTTAATTTTGGATAATATTCCTCATTCCATGAGTTTCCTATTGATATTTTTATTTTAGTTCCGTAGAGGACATTTATTTTTTAGATGGAATATTGGTTCATAGGACTTTTATGTGATTTAATTTTTTAGTTACATTTCTCCTCAATGTTTATACTATAGTTGGTTATTTAAATAATTGATGAATTAAGAAATTTATGGGACATATATGTTAGCTCTATATTTAAAATATAAATTGTCCAAGGTGTTGTGGAAGATTGTTTAAACCTTGTTGCTCTTATAGTGGTTTCATCTTATTAAGAGATCACTTCAGTTGTTTTGGGGAATATGTTAAATAATTAGACATTTGGATTATGTTGAATATCCATCAACTGTTAAGTCGGTCATTGGATTTTCCTTTGCTTCCCCACCTCATTGACTTATATAGTGGCCTATTCATTTTAAATAAATTTTATCATGATTTTCAAATATATAAATCCTATAAAAATAACCCCATATATAATAAGGCCTACTATTTTTACACGATTAGGTTTATGATATAAAAGCAGGGAGAAATAAAACATTAAATCCAAATTTTACTATTCGTAATGAGTTCCTAAATAAATTTTAGTACCTAAAACAACATTAGATGACAAGGGGAATACATAAATGAAAGGGGTGAGTTAAATATACCAGAAAGGGAATAAAAAAGAAACTGGTGCATAAATTTTCAGTTAAAATTTTAACATGATATCAAAAAAAGATGGGATATAGGAAATCATATAGAAAAATAATATCAATAACATGCTATCATGAGATAATTTCATCATATTAAATATATAAGAATCAAATATAATGAAAAAATCATGTGCCAATGTTAACTTCTTAAAAAATGAATATGGTGAAAAATTACCATTATGGATTATCTTTACTCACTAATTTTATACATGATGTCCCATGAGAATAAATATTCAACCCATGCAATATAGAGCTATATTTGTGAACACACCATATTATGTTCATGCATTATGTTAGAAAAAAAATAAATCAATCATGAGAAAAAATATATTTTATTATTAATGGATAAAATTAGTTTTATAGTCATGCCTATAATCAATTGAGATTTCATAATGAAGGAATTTGAGAAAGGAATATAGGAAATGAATTACCCAATAAAAGGTGTGGATAATAAGAAAAGTATATATGTGATAAAACTATATACATTTTTTAAAATAATTCTATAATATTAATGATTTAGATATAATGTCTTAGATAGATAATGATCATAACATGATGGAAAATGGTGGTTTAGATAGATCCCTAAGATTGAGCTTGATGGGACACATGTGTTCTTTAGCTTCATGAAGATTTAAATTATATTACATTTTTTCAATTTTTATTACTTTTTTGAATTTTAATATCATATATATATTTTTTATTATAATTTTATTAAGATACATAATCGTTATGGATATAGACATGTTTTGTGATAATGATTGGATTATATCTCCCAAATTATAATGGAACCATCATTATGGTCAATGAAATTAATGTTCCACAATTTCCAAAATAATAACAATGAAATATTTACAATTTCTATAAAAAATTATACCATTAAAAAATATTAACTTACGGTTATAAAAAATTAACCATGTTACAATCATGTATATGATTGGTCATAGGTATTTATAATTAATGTTACTCTACAAAATTCAAAAGAATGACATGTTATTCAACACTCTGTAAGACACACAACACTAAGAAAAGAAGAAAATATAACATATTGATAATTTATTGTAAATTTAATATTTTTAAAAAATAAAATAAAATTTTCAAATTTCCATACACACAACACAGATTTAACTCAAACTACACAAAACAACCACTTTCCTTGATAGTCTGTGTTTCATTTAAGATCTAGTATTACAAAATAATAATAGTATTATTACTTTTTATGAAAGTTATTTATTATTAATTGAAATTGGTCTGTAAGAATAGTATTAATTAACATATAAATATATGTGGTTTAAAAAATATAAAATTAATTAATTTCAGATCAATTAATAAAAAATTTAAATAAAATCTAATTGAATATAACGGAAGTATTTTTATAAAAAAATATATATGCCCAAAGGAACGTTATCTTATTATGTTATATAAATTAGGGTTAGTGAATTATATTAATAAAATTTATATATTATATATGGAATAATATTTTTTAACATTCATCAAATATATTTTAGGCATAAGATAATAACAAATCCAATTTTATGTATAAGAAGTTGTATTATAATAAAATGATTTTGGCTGCATTAAAATGGCACAATTATTTTTAAATGAAATTTCAAAACATTTATAAATTTTATTTTAAAAAATAAAATTAATAATTTAATGATTAATATAAAAATTATATTAGGGTTAATTCTTTTCATTTATCTAATAAGTTTCATATTTTATTTGTAGTGAAAATTAATGAATTTTTATTGAAAACTAGATTTTCATCTAAATAAATTATGAATTTAAATAAAATTTTATTTTTTTATAATAAATAATTTGATCATTTATAAATATATTATTCCATTTTATGTAATTTTAATAATTTTTATACAAAATTTAGATATTAAAACATATTAATCAATTGACCATTTTAACATTAAAACACTCCTTTAGTGTCCCATCTTCGAGAAATTTGTTAAAATTAATTCCAAAAATAATGTGTTTAACTAGAAAAAATGATTCCATATTTGGAATAATAATAAATTAAATTTTCTAATACTTTTTAATTAATTTTTTACCCATTTTATTAGTGAAAATAGGTAATCTAAATCACAATGATTAAATTAAAAATGAGATTCATAATTTGTTAATATTAAAATATGTGGTGTGAAAATGATAAAACACTCATCCAATGTAACACCACAGGTAAATAAAGAATATGACATCTTTATATTTATCCATATTTGTGAATAAAATATTAATATTACTTTAAAGGGGATGCTATGCTCGATGGCGTACCCAATACGCAACAACGAGTTTCTTGGGAATCTTACGTTGCACTCTAATAACAAAATAATATTATTTTAAATGGTAGTTAAGGCCTAGTCGTTGTAATGGCGGGAATGAACAGAACTAACTACAAAATAATTATATATGTTTGTCAAATATTTTTACTCTTTACAATAAATTTTAGAGGATTAAAAATGCA
Organism: Viscum album; assembly: GCA_963277665.1. NCBI lineage: Eukaryota > Viridiplantae > Streptophyta > Magnoliopsida > Santalales > Viscaceae > Viscum > Viscum album. The sequence continues at coordinate 1,260,719,039 of OY728128.1, forward strand.
AATGAATCTGGTTTTTAAGCGTAAACATTCTAATATTCTTTAAAAGGTCGATTAACTGCCTTTTGATGGCAAACCTCTTTTAAATCCACTTATTGACAATTTTGTGTGTTATATTTGACAAAATAAATTTCTTCTTTAGAATTGGGATATCAAAATTTACTTTGTGTAATTTTTTTGTATTTTTCCGAAGAAGTTCAATTTTTAATGAATAGTGATAATAGTGGTATTTTAATTAAAATCCTCTTTTTAATATAATTTGTTTATATGATTATATTATCTTTTGAATTGGTTTTAAAGTGAAATTAGAATATATTTTTACGATTTAATCCAATAGTGGTCGTTGAATTAATTTCACTTTGAAATCGTACTAAAACTAGTGTCAATCTTTTGATACATTTGGTTTCATAAAAACACGCTATTTGTTTTGACAGCGGGAATTAATTATTAAATTAATTAATGCAACTTATATGTTTTGAATTTTTTAAAATAGAAATCATTTTTTAATTCGTTATATCAAATATAGCTTAGGGTGAAGTTTTTGTAATTTTCTGAAAAACATCAATTTTTGATAAATAGTGAAACCACTATGTGGTACTTATAAAAACTGATTTTCTGTTTAAAGGAAATTTTTCCACCTTTGTGTTTTGAATTTAAAAAACCCGACATACATGGTTTTCATTAAGAAGTAAAATGTGATTCAATGGGATTAAAATAATTTTTTTGGTTAATAGTAACTTATTAAGTTTTTAATCGCGATTAGAGGTAATTAGTGTACTTTAAGGTAAGAATAATGTTTTAATAAATTTAAATGACCTAGAAACATGTCTTACCCTCATTGGATGTGTCATGGCCGACCAATACAATCCATGGGTCAACTTGGGGACCCCATGGAGCCACTTTGGTTGGAAAATGACATAAATATCTTTTTATTTAATGTTAAAGTAAAAATGACACCAACATGAGATGTTTTACTAAAACAATTTTTACATGGGGTTATACAAGACATATTTTTGACTATAAATAATAAATTGAAATCTAAAAATATTTCCTACTTCATAGTTTCTTTTTATAATTTTTAGACATTAAATAAATTAAATTATTTATGACATCATGATGATGCAGCGATGACCTCATTATTTAATGATTTAAATAAAATGGAAAGATAATGTAAAAACTAAGAACTACACATGTCCAAAACCTATTGGATGGGTGGATTTCGAAACCTTATCACCTTATCCTCGAATTATATCAATGTGTAACCCTTTAAATCCGAAACTCATTTTCAAATAAAGTAACATTTCTTTACTTTCCAAAAGTGCCCCTCCTCTCCTCTTATAAAAGGCCCCAACCTCTACCTCCTTACCCACACTTCCAAAGCCATTGTCTTGGAAAACCCCTGCCCATTTTGTCTCCCCACATAACTCTCTTACAACTTGAAGCCTCACTTTGGGCATAAGTCTTCCCAAGGAAGCCTTTGAGCTCAAACCAAAGGGAGTTACCTGATTTTAAGGTAATGTCTTCACTTGAGTCCTTTTGTTTTAGTTTTCTTATCCAACCCCCTAAAATATTTTTATTCTTTTCTTTTGTAACGACTCCAGTATATTCAATATACTAGTATGTTTTCATAAGAATTATTCGATCTACACTCACACACACTTAAATCTAATGGTTAAAGAACATATTGTTTCCGTGGATGGCGAATTTCTACCTCCCGAAACGATGATTGTTCAACATTCTTTTAACACCTTCAAAGGTGGACATTAAGATGTCACAATATTTATATATGATATATAATATGTTTATGTTTTCCTTAAGCTTCTGTATTTATCATTTATGTCATACCTTTATGGTTTCCATTATGGGTAAACACGATATCTTCATTTTAGGAAGTGCGGACTACCGCCCCCTCAAAGTGATTTGATTCGTTAATGACATATGTGGGACACATAAAGGATAGAATTAATGGTATTACATATGTTATACCACTGGAATTATAATATACCTTTATATCTTTATTATTTCATTCAATTGAATACAAAAAAAAAAGAAATGAAAGTAGCGTTCATGCGTACGTACGGCTTACCGTCTCCATGAACGGTGCATTTCATCTTTTATCTCCAAATGTTATTTACTATTATAAGTACATATATATTATGGATATATATGTAATATATTACATCTAAATGATGAGTATCATTCTATAATTATAATATATATATCTCTCATTTTGTTTTAATTCCCTTAATATGGAAAAAAAATGAAAGTAGGGTTCATTTGTACGTACGGCCTATCGTCTCCATGAACGGTGCTTTTAATTTTTATCTCAAAATGCTATGTAATACTATAAAATGAATATATACTTGATATATATGATATTTAAAACATAAATACTATTCTGGATATGATGAACCTATAACTACATGGAAAATTATTTTCCAACAAGTTCAATTTTTGACTCATGTACCAAACATCGACAAAGACATCTGATATAAACTCATATTATTAACCAATTATTATAACATTAAAATATATGATATGAAGTGAATAATAATATTTATAGGAGGTCCTTAAGAAATTATAAATTGAACAAAGTCTATTATTCAGGAATATAATGAAACAAACAAGACAAGTTGAACAAGAGGTAAGGGATCCTACTCCTCTCTTTCTTTTTATGTACACTCTTTTATGTCATTCCTTTTAAGATCATCTTTATTAAGATTGGGATGTTCTTTTATATTCCTCATACTGTAATTTTTATTTTCATATGGTGAGAGACCCTATTTTATCTCATCAATCCATTTTTGGAAGTTTTAAGAGGCTCCGTTAGGCTGCCAAGTTTTCGTAAGGGATTTTTCATCTCACTATTATTCTCGTGAGATTTATGCTACATTTGCCACAATTTACTTTGAGTGGTGTATGTAATGCCCATTATTTTACTCATTATGTATAATAATTTCATTTATGAGTATTTACATCAATTTTGTATTATCCTTCTTTCACGGGGTGCATGTCTAGAAAGATACCCATCTCGGTAAGGGAACCTTTCACCCTCCTCTTTTTAAAAGACTTCTTTTGTTGGGTTCTTTAATTTAAATATTGTTATGTTGGGATATGTTCTCATATATCCTTATTGATGTAAATTTTATGTCCATGTGATTAGATCCCCTTTTTATCTCTCATAAACTCATTTTCTGTATTTTGTAGTGACGTCGTTAGGCTGTCATATTTTTGCAAGGGCACTTCTTAACCCAAATTTGATTCTTTGGGATAATCTTGTACTCCTTGAATATGTCATTCTATGAATATGTGTGAATATCCTCTGATTTTTTTACACTTAATATCCACTTATATTGGGTTTATTTGTTTGTCACACATAATTATGTAATTTATTTATCCATAAACCAAGGATACCGTTTTTGTAAGGGACATCATCTGAATCTCTATTCATTGAGGCATATTTTGTTTTATACACAACCTTCTTTTATACGGTGTATAAACCCCCTTGAATTTTACATTTATTCAAAAGAAATCTTTTTTCTACGAAGTGTTTTACTAAACGACAGAAAGGAATGTTTCTTTTTACGTACGCGGTGACAACAACCTTTTCCGCTGCGGTGAGTATTATTTGATCTTTGGCTTCCTCAACAAGCCGTAATGTTTTTAAAATAAAATAAATACCATATACTATTTTTTGTGTTTTGGTATTGAAAATGGTTTTGATAAAGGATTCTATTGTGTCAATATATTTAAATGATATATTGTGATTGAAATGTGGAAATGTTATCATTCCTTTAAGTTGGTTTTATGTGTTATAATTTTATAATGGTACTTGGACATTTTACAGGTGGTTACGTGATAAATCATATGACAGGAGGTGCCATGAATACCAGGACGTGTGGTTACATTATAACCTCCAATGCATTGGGTATGGAAGTCGGCCGTATGGCTATTACATTAAGTATGTATGGAAGTTGCCCGAATGGCTATTCCATTAAGTGATATGTGTGAAAGTCGGCCTTATGGTTATTCCACTTAAGTATGTTTTTGTCCCAAGTTACCTTTATATGTTATGCCATATTTATATGGGTTTTATGGTAATCATTTGGTTACATAAGGGTAAGTAATGAACTTTTATTCAGTGAAGAGTTTTTACTACTTCTAAAAGGTGAAAAGTATTACTTTGATAAAGTATAAATGGTTTACTTGTTGTTTTTAGAAACTAACAGTTTTCATTCTATGTGTATCCCTTACTGAGCTTTTTATGATCATCCCATGTTTTTGAAATGTTTTTTATAGGACTTAACGTGGAATAGGGTCAAGGATGGGATCAAGGGAAATTCATGATACCTAAAACATGGAAGTAGACACGTTTCTTTTTAAGAGTTTTTATTTTATGGAAACTTAGTAGAAGTTTCTACTTTGTAATCCTTTGAGATGTAATAGTTATGTCCTAATTCTCTAAAACTCTAAACCTGAAAAGATCCTCAATGTGAATTATTCATTTAATTCAATATTAAGTATGGTTTAAGGTCGGGGCCTTATAGTAGGTATCAAAGGCTGGTTTAGATAACTTTAGAGGTTAGGGTATCCCCTAAACATAAGTGACATTACCATAATGGTTAGGATTTCAGAAAGAGTCCTAGTTTTAGATAAAGTGAATGAGTAAGTATATATTAGTGTTTATCTTCCTCATTAGTACATGATGGTTTTGTTGATATACTCACACTGACCTTTCTATTTTTAGTGAATGGATGGATCTAGCAGGCACCAATGAGACAACAGGTTTCAAGGAAACTGTGGTGGTTCTCTGTTTAAGATACTAAATAAAATGGGGGATTCAATGAGGAAACTTGTGGTTGTTCTAAACCACTATCAAGGAGTCATGATCAACCACATGAACCTTGGTATGTTCTGTAATGCATCATGTACTAGATAACCAATCGATGTGGAAGTTCAAGTAATAATTATAAAGGTAACCATTAGAGTTTATATGATCCTTACTTTTGAGGTAATTATGGGCTATTTTATGATATGATGGAAAATGAAAGGCATTAGATAAACATGAGGTTAAAATATGTTATGATCATTTTTGAATATTTTATCTCGTTTTGGGGAATGTTTTAAAATTATATAGTTTTGGAAAAAGGAAACACGCAGACCGTGTGACAACCCATCGCGTCGGACAAAGCTGCGGGAATCGAACCCACAACCAAAGTGCGACTGGTATTTATCGCCTACCACTGGACTACGTGAAGTCCCTGGTTAGTTTTAGTGATTCTTTTTAGTTAGATGATTTTAGGAATTAATAGTAGGTTGATTTTGGGTGATCTATGGAAATTTATTAACCTATCATGGAGGATATGTGATTAGGTTAATTACTTTTCAATACGAGACTTTAAGAGAAACTGATGTTTTTTGGAGATAAATGTTAAGATTTAACTTGGAAGAATTTGTGACTAAATCCTTCAAATATTTGGGTTTCAATCTTAGTTTGGTTTACTTTGAAGAATTTTATGGAAGAATTTATTATTGAATGGTCTTCGTTGAACTTTGGGTTTTGTTGGACAAATTTTGGAGATTAAGAATAGATTTTCTTTTTTGTAAGGGGTTATCCTTTTCTGGATTATCTGATCTTGTACTAACCTTTTTGGTTTTGGTTTTGGTTAAAGTCCAAAGACATGGGAAGTATATAGTTCTCTTTTGTGGATTAGGTTATTCTCTAGAAGTTGATTATATTACTCTTAATGTGATCAAGTCTTCCAAAATACTCGTCTATTGGAGAAAATATGAGTTTGTGTAAGGAATGTAATAAATGTTGAAAGTCAACATGATAAGTGAATATGTTTCATAATGAATAAATTACTCAATAAAAAGTAACTTAAAACAAAAATTTTGTCTATTAACTTTTTCTACTAGGGTATCGAATACCGTTTAACCCATCACAAGTTTGTTATTTTCTTATGCTTAACTTTCTCTTAAACATGTTTTCTATCACTCTTCATCAGAACATGACCCTTTGTTTTTTCATCCATGTCCATATTTTCACACTTGGGATCCTATTATGGGTTAACTCGGGTGACCTTTGTACTTATCTTTCATTATTTTAAAGTGATTGTTTTACCGACTCTTGTTCCGATGTGGGACTTTCAAGGATGTTTCCAAGCCGAATTTTAAAATTGTGAGGACGCAATTCCCAAAAGAGGGGAAGGATGTAACACCCCAGTTAAATAAAGAATATGAAATCTTTATATTTATCCATATTTGTGAATAAAATATTAACATTACTTTGAAGGGGATGCTATGCTCGATGGCGTACCCAATACGCAAGAACGAGTTTCTTGGGAATCTTACGTTGCACTCTAATAACAAAATAATATTATTTTAAATGGTAGTTAACGCCTAGTTGTTTTAATGGAGGGATTGAACAAAACTAACTACAAAATGATTATATATGTTTTTCAAATATTTTTACTCTTTACAATAAATTTTAGAGGATTAAAAATGCAAATGAATCCAGTTTTTAAGCGTAAACATTCTAATATTCTTTAAAAGTTCGATTAACCGCCTTTTGATGGAAAACCTTTTTTAAATCCACTTTTGACAATTTTGTGTGGTATATTTGACAAAATAAAATTCATCTTTAGAATCGGGACATCAAAATTTACTTTGTGTAAATTTTTGGTATTTTTCCAAAAAAGTTCAATTTTTAATGAATAGTGAAAAATGTTGTATTTTAATTCAAAACCTATTTTTAATCTAATTTATTTATATGATTATATTATCTTTTTAATTGGTTTTAAAGTTAAATTGGAATATATTTTTACCATTTAATCCAATAGTGGTCGTTGGAATTAATTTCACTTTGAAATCAGACTTAAACTAGTGTCAATCTTTTGATACATTTTGTTTCTTAAAAACATGCTATTTGTTTTGACAGCGGGAATTAATTATTAAATTAATTAATTCAACTTATATGTTTTGAATTTTTCAAAATAGGCATCATTTTTGAATTCGGAATATCAAATATATCTTAGGGTGAATTTTTGGTAATTTTTTGAAAAACGTCAATTTTTGATGAATAATGAAACCACTAAGTGGTACTTATAAAAACTGATTTTCCGTTTAAATGAAATTATTCCACCTTTGTGTTTTGAATTTAAAAAATCCGACATATATGGTTGTCATTAAGAAGTAAAATGTGGTTCAATGGGATAAGAATAATTTTTTTGGTGAATAGTAACTTATTAAGTTTTTAATCACGCTTAGAGGTAATTAGTGTAGTTTAAGGTAAGAATAATGTTTTAATAAAATGAATTGACCTAGAAACATGTCTTACCCTAATTGGATGTGTCATAGTGGACCAATAAAATCCATGGGTCAACTTGGGGACCCCATGGAGCCACTTTGTTAGGAAAATGACATAAATATCTTTTTATTTAATGTTAAAGTAAAAATGACACCAACATGAGATGTTTTACTAAAAAAAATTTACATGGGGTTATACAAGTCATATTTTTTACTATAAATAATAAATGGAAATATAAAAAGATTTCCTAAATCATAGTATTTTTTTATATTTTTTAGACATTAAATAAATTAAATTATTTATGACATCATGATGATGCAGCGATGACCTCATTATTTAACAATTTAAATAAAATGGAAAGATAATGTAAAAACTAAGACCTAAACATGTCCAAAACCTATTTTATGGGTGGATTTCGAAACCTAATCACCTTATCCTAGAATTATATCAATGTGGGACCCTTTAAATCCGAATCTCATTTTCAAATAAAGTAACATTTCTGTACTTTCTAAAAGTTCCCCTCCTCTCCTCTTATAAAAAGCCCCCAGCTCTACCTCCTTACCCACACTTCCAAAGCCATTGTCTCGGCCAAACCCTATCCATTTTGTCTCTCCACCTCACTCTCTTACTACTTGAAACCTCACTTTGGGCAGAAGTCTTCCCAAGGAAGCCTTTGAGATCAAACCAAAGGGAGTTACCTGATTTTAAGGTAATGTCCTCACTTGAGTCCTTTTGTTTTATTTTGCTTCTCCAACCCCCTAAACTATTTTTATTCTTTTCTTTTCAAACAACGCAATTATCATCAATATACAAGGAGTTTGTTATAAAAAGTATTCAAGCTACACTTACACACACTTAAATCTAATGGTTAAAGAACATATTATTTCTGTGGATGGCGAATTTCTGCCTCCCAAAACGATGATTGTTCAAAAATATTTTAACACCTTCAATGGAGGCCATTAAGATGTCACTATATTTATATATGATATATAATATGATTATTTTATCCTTAAGTTTCTGTATTTTTCATTTATGGCATACCTTTATGGTTTCCATTATAGGTAAACATGATATCTTCATTTTAGGAAGTGCGGACTACCGCCCCCTCAAAGTGACTTGATTCGTTAATGCCATATGTGGGACATATAAAGGATAGAATTAATGGTATTAAATATTTTATCCCACTAGAATTATAATATACCTTTATATATTTATTATTTCATTTAATTGAGTACAAAAAAAAGAAATGAAAGTAGCGTTCATGCGTACGTACGGCTTACCGTCTCCATGAACGGTGCCTTTCATCTCTTATCTCCAAATGTTATGTACTATTATAAGTACATATATATAATGGATATATATGTAATATATTAAATATAAATTATGGGTATCATTCTGGAATTATAATATATATATCTCTCTTTTTTTTAATTCCCTTAATATGGCAAAAAAATGAAAGTAGCGTTCATGCGTACGTACGGCCTACCGTCTCCATGAACGGTGTTTTTAATTTTTTTCTCAAAATGCTATGGAATAGTATAAAATGAATATATACTGGATATATATGATATTTAAAACATCAATACTATTCTGGATATGATGAACCTATAACTACATGGAAGATTATTTTCCAACAAGATCAATTTTTTACTTATGTACCAAACATCGACAAAGACGTCTGATATGAACTCATATTATTAAACAATTATTTTAACATTAAAATATGTGATATGAACTGAATAATAATCTTTATAGGAGGTACTTAAGAAAATAAAAATTGAACAAAGTTTATTATTCAGGAATATAAAGAAACGAACAAGACAAGTTGGACTTGAGGTAAGGGATCCTACTCCTCTCTTTCTTTTTAAGTACACTCTTTTATGTCATTCCTTTTAAGATCATATTTATTAATATTGGGATGTTATTTTATATTACTCATACTTTAATTTTTATGTTCATATGGTGAGAGACCATATTTTATCTCATCAATCAATTTTGGATGTTTTGAGTGGCGTCGTTAGGCTGCCGAATTTTCATAAGGGATCCAACCTCTCTATTTCTTTTTATGTACTCTCATTTATGTCATTTCTTTTAAGCCCATATCTCTTATGTTTGGGAATTTTCTTTTATATTCCTCATACATTAATTTTTATGTTCATATAATGGGAGACCCTATTTGATCTCATAAATCCATTTTTGGAAGTTTTAAGTGGCGCCGTTAGGCTGCCGAGTTTTCGTAAGGGATTTTTCATCTCACTCTTATTCCCGTGAGATTTATGCTACATTTGACACAATTTCCTTTGAGTGGTGTATGTACTTCCCATAATTTTACTCATTGTGTATAATAATTTCATTTATGAGTATTTACATCAATGTTGTATTGTCCTTCTTTCACGGGGTGCATGTCTCGAAAGATACCCATGTCGGTAAGGGAACCTTTCACCCTCCTCTTTTTAAAAGATTTCTTTTGTTGGGTATTTTTATTCACATATGGTTATGTTGGGATATGTTCTCATATAACCTTATTGATGTAAATGTTATATCCAAGTGATGAGATTCCCTTTTTATCTCTAATCATCTCATTTTCTGAATTTTGTAGTGACACTGTTAGGCTGTCATATTTTTGCAAGGGAACTTCTTAACCCAAATTTGATTCTTTGGGATAATCTTGTACTCCTTGAATATGTCATTCTATGAATATGTGTGAATAAACTCTGATTGTTTTACACTTAATATCCACTTATATTGGGTGTATTAATTTGTCACACATAATTATGTAATTGATTTATCCTTAAACCATGGATACCGTCTTTGTAAGGGACTTCGTCTCAATCTCCATTAATTGAGGCATATTTTGTTTTATACACAACCTTCTTTTATATGGTGTATAAACCCCTTTGACTTTTACATTTATTCAAAAGTAATCTTTTTTCTACGAATCATTTTACTAAATGACAAAAAGGAATGTTTCTTTTTACATACACGGTGACAATGACCTTTTCCGCCGCCGCAAGTATTATTTGATCTTTGGCTTCCTCAACAAGTCGTAATGTTTTTAAAATAAAATAAATACCATATACTATTTTTTTTGTATTTTGGTGTTGAAAATGGTTTTGATAAAGGATTCTATTATGTCAATATATTTAAATGATATATTGTGATTGAAATGTGGAAATGTTATCATTCCTTTAAGTTGGTTTTATGTGTTATAATTTTTTAATGGTACATGGACAATTTACGGGTGGTTACGTGATAAACCATATGACGGGTGGTGCGGTGAATACCAGGACGGGTGGTTACGTTATAACCTCCAATGCATTGGGTATGGAAGTCGGCCGTATGGCTATTCCATTAAGTATGTATGGATGTTGGCCAAATGGTTATTTCATTAAGTGATATGTGTGGAAGTCGACCTTATGGTTATTCCACTTAAGTATGTTTATGTCCCAAGTTACCTTTATATGTTATGTGATATTTTTATGGGTTTTATGGTAATCTTTTGGTTATCGAAGGGTAAGTAATGAACATTTATTCAGTGAAGAGTTTTTACTACTTCGAAAAGGTGAAAAGTATTACTTTGATAAATTATACATGGTTTACTTGTTGTTTTGAGAAACTAACAGTTTTCATTCTTTGTGTATCCCTTACTGAGCTTTTTATGCTCATCCCATGTTTTTGAAATGTTTTTTACAAGGCTTAACATGGAATAGGGTCAAGGATGGGATCAAGGAAAAGTAATTCTACCTAAAACATGGAACTAGACATTTTTATTTTTAAGAGTTTTTATTTTACGGAAACTTAGTAGAAGATTCTACTTTGTAATCTTTTGAGATGTAATAGTTATGTCCTAATTCTCTAAAACTCTAAACCTGAAAAGATCATAAATGTGAATTATTCATTTAAATCAATATTAAGTATGGTTTAAGGCCAGGGCCATATATCCAAACTAAATTAATTGGCCATATGTGTATTGTATCCCCTATTTTATTTTAGTGGTTTCATTATTTTATGGAATAAGGTAAGATAGACCTCCAAATAGTGTTTTCTTTTTTGTGACTTAGAAGAATGCCACTCATACTCCACTATTAATGGGAACTCAGTCTCCTCACTTATTAACACCCCTAAATTAATTTTCCTTATCCAAATAATTACCAATTAACATTACCACTCATCTATACTAATTCTATTAGAGTTAATTTATGCATGAATCCAACCAACAAAGGAATTCCGATGGTGAAAACCGAAATGAGATACTCGAATAAGAGGATACATTCATCAACAAATTTTTTGTTTTATTTATTCCTAAAACCCTATTAATTAATTTAAAATATTGATTATATAACATCATAAATATGTTCAATTTAATGATACTATTATATTTTATAGGTAATACAATTAAATTTAAACACTTAAATTAAATGGTTCATGAAATCATCATTCATTTTTACAGTGGACTAATTCCTCACAAACTGATGTTATTTGGTTATCAATTTCCACATTTCAAGGATGAAAATAATGATGTTAATACAATTTTTATATTATATTTATGATATATATTCTTTATTTTTCCATTTTAAATTAGTATTTAACACATTCCTTTATAATATCAATTTTCTCAGAATATGATAGTGTCAATCATGTGTATGATAGACTACCACATCGTGAAGTGAAGTAACTCATGCGCACATTAAATGGAATGTATTAATTACTGTTTTAGTAATAATACAAGATATATTTAACATTAATATGATTGTTTAATTATAATATAAAAATATATCATTTACTTTTAATTTTTAAATGTAGTAAAAAAAATAGATGTATCTTATTTGTGTACATAAAACCTATAATCTTCATTAACAGTATATTAACTCTCCTATCATTAAATTTTATTGATTAATATAAATGAAATATAATGAATACACCTGATATTCAAAAAATTATTTATATTGTTTAAAATTGAAAATAAATATTTATTTAAGAAGAAAAAAATAACAACAGGAACTATACTCAAAGAACCAATGAAATAAACACTTGGATTAGATAAAATAATAAAATATTATTAAAAAAATGTGAGATTATTTTATAAAAGAATCATATAATACATTCTAAATATTATCGTAGTTATTTTTTATGTAATAACATTCTTAAAACCTTTATACATGAGTTTAAAGAGTGTTCGATGAAAAAGGATGTGTAAGGTAAGTGATTTCCTCTTAATTTAATTTAATTGAATCATATTGTAATGTAATTCGCCCCTTTTATTTTATATGGTTTATATATATCCAGTCTTCCATTAATAATAATGATTACATCATTATTCAAGTTTTTCTGAATTTAAATTTTAATTATTTCTTCTTATGGTATTTGAACCTAATGTTATCATGTTGTAATGAAATATTATAATAGAATTCATTTTCATTAGGTTATATTACATCCTCATAGTGATTATTATACTATGATTAAGTGTTTAATGATTGTTCACTATATATCTATGTATATAAACTCATATTATATGAACTTATGGTTTACATACATAATCTATTCATTGGTTGATTAAAAATTCAATTTATGGACATTTTCAAGGGTTTACATAATAATCTCAATTTGTTTGGGATTTCTTACACATTGATTTCCATTTAATGAAATTATTTGATCATTTTATAATAAACCATTTAATTTTTTCTCATATTTTTATTCATGTATATATTCATGTTATATTATAGTTTTTTTAATTTTTACTGAAAATAATTTAGATATTGTAATTTTGGAAAACCCAACATCATTTCTCTCTTCGGTCCGATATTTGTTTTCTCCCAAACCCCTGTTTTCTAAAAAATAAATTTTTTTATCATTTAGAAATGATTTATCGATGTAATTTTCTAACTCTAAAATTTTTATGTTTAAAAATTAATTTTCAATATAAGTACATTTAAAAAATAAACATACAATTTTACGCTAAAACATTTTTAAAAGTTCTATTTTTATTTCATCAATGGAAAAACCATTATTCTGACTCTATTGGGTTTATGTCATATCATTGTCATCCATATTATTAATATTGATGGATTAAGATTATTTTAACTAGTATATTATTTTCATTCACATCCTCAAATAATTTTTTAGTAATAATGGTCCCCTTGTGTTCTTCACTTTCCTTTTATCATTGAACCTTAAATATTTCATAGCAATCAATATTATTTATCAGGGATATGATTATTTACTAAAATGTATACCATTTTTAAATAAAATGTTCACTGTCATGACCCCCCCCCCCCCCTCCATAAAGTGTACCCCACCTAGGCCAGCAATTTGAGAAGGGAGATAATGACCCCCGAGTCCCACCTCTAGTAGGCCTCGGGTTGGCGACTAGCACTGAGGGTTTAGTAAACACACAAATAGGAGGTGTTACCCTCTAAGAGAACAGATGTGGAAGAGAGAGAAAAGAAAGAAACAAACCAACTTCAACTCTGAACTGATGAATGAAATAAAACCCAATTGCACATATGTAATGTCATGTAAAACTACTACAACTGGAAGGGGAAAAATGAAAGTACCCAAAATAATGTAAAAAACACCAGCAACCACAAGCCCGAATAGCACATGAAACCCCATGCTAGTAGAGACTATCTTGATCTCTAAACTATTCCAAGTGACCTGAAACATAGTTTATATATACATAGGGTGATTATAACAGTATACTCAATAGGAATCTATGCCAATCCACTCATGAAAAAAAATAATGAAAGCATGCTAAAGCACAATGAAAAAGAAGTGAAACTAACTCATCACTTAAACAGTTATACAAAGATCCCAACCCCACCATGGATACTCTCACCAAGTAATGCATAGAAGAGTATATAATATAATAAATAATATCACGGGTTCCCTAAAACTACTTCCCACTAGTTTTCCACTTTTACCCAACGTCGCACGTCCTAAGCCTCTCTTTCCAAAAATTCTTTCTTGTAGACACCTAGGTGACGCACCACAACATGCACCTTGTGAAAAAAAACCTCCACATCCATGTAAGAAAAGTAACCAGGTGGTTTTTAGAAGCCACCATAGCTCGCATAACGTGTATCATACATTGGGTTTTATACCTAAAGCCATTATAGCCCATACACTGAGTAAGGATCCTCAAGCCCCCACAGCCTATAAATATTACACATATAGTAGTCCATAGGAAACAATATCCAGAATTTATGTGTGTGAATAACAACAAGCCATAAAATCCCTCTACAAACATATATGGGGAAAACTAACCGATGTGCCTACCAGCACATGTAACTAACTAGAGAAGAGAGAAGGGCCAAAGGGGGTATTCAGCCATTCATCCTCTCACCAGAATGTTGGGGAAAACACCCCTAGGGATTAGAATCCCAGAGGTGTCAATTTCACTTACTCACAGGTTAGAGTAGTGTATAGAAACACAAAAAGTACAGGATGTTGTATATCTCACAACCACACTATGGGCATAACCTAGTCTTAGACGCAACTGTAGCTAATGTCTCTCGGACTCTGGATGCTCGTTCTAAGACTAGGTATCCTATATGCACACAACCATTTAATGAGATTTACAACATTATTTCATTTCATTTTTATCATTTGAAAATTATATTAATTAATTCTTTAAACATTTATTAAAGAGTACCAATTCCACATTAAAATTTATTAGCATCGCACCCAAAGTACATTGTTCCTTCAAAATTACAACCTCGTCATTATGTTCAAAAAAAATCCAACCCCATGGGTTAAAATAATTTATTCTAATATTCAATAAAAAATTACATTCCAACATTCCCAGGAATTCAAAAAAATATTCTATACTACTAAACACAAGGGGGATCAACATTGTGTGTAGATGTACTACCCTTTGAGTCTTTGTCACCTATAGATAGAGCGTAGACCCATCCTCCATTGAGAATATAAACATAGAAATCATGTGGAATATCATGTGTGTCTTTGTCTCTATGAAAAAGTGTGTAAGAAAGACCAGCTGCATTAGGTAGTGGGTAAAAGTAAAACGGGTAATCAACCATTAAGAAAAAACAAGCATCCAACAATCACATCCATCCCATTCCATCATCCCTGGTGTCCTCCCCATCACCCACATGCATAAACCGATACATCTTTCCAACCTAGGCATCATTTAGTACCACAAACAAAAGGCCTCCATGCCCCCACATATCACAAAAGACATCCAGGATCACATTAAAACACAAGCAGTAGGAAATCAAATATCATAACAATTTTGATCTTGGAACATTAACAATCAAGATGGTAACTCAAAACCCAAAATGGAATTATATTTTATCAAAAAACTGATTCATCAATCCATCTTGGGTTAAATTATTTTTATTCAAATGTTACAAATTCAGGAAACCTAATCAGTAAGTTATCACAAATGATTAAACATGATTACCATGACAATTTTATTAAAATCAAATTACAACAAGAAGAACTCGATTCATTTACAAAACTCTTTATATATATATCAAAACAATTATCAATTAATTTTGGATTATGTTATTTACCAATTTCCATCAAGAACATAGTTCTAAATGATGTAAGTATGTATATCACACTATCTAGAAAAAAAAGGCAATAACATACGGTCAATATCAATTTATTTAACCCATTCAAATATTTATTATGTCATTTCCATTGTGATCCAATGGAATAAAAAATGATAACAATATAGTTTCACATAAAATAAAATAGAAGAAATAAACCCCCTACCTCAAATAGTTCTTGATGTTCTTTATACAAGAACAGTCTACACAACGGGTCGCGATCTCCTCCTCTCGAGACAACTACATCAACCGAGGATACCACGGTATGACCGAACCACTTGAAACACAAGAAAAATACATTAGAATCATGGAGATCACATGATATAATATGGAATGGAGAAACAGGATAAGATGAACCCCAAAATAATGACGATAAAATATTCTCCATATCGATGATTGATCGATACATCTTGGTTGCACTGAAGTAGGGGGTGCACCTGCAGCAATAATTACGTCGATGAAAGAAATCCACAGGGAAATGTTTGATCTCATGATTACTATTGGAAAGAAAGAATGGTTCGAGCATCTCACAGAAGATAATAAGGTGGAAGAATATGGGAGGAAGATATCTTGCCCCTTTTGATGATTTAATGGAGTGGCGGGTTAAGATACGCTTAATTTCCCATTAAAAGCGGATAGCATTAAACCACATGGTTTGACCAAGTAAAAATATCATTATCCTTAGTAATAATTAATATAGAGGGTATGTCCTTTTAATAGGCCTTAGATTCCTTAAAATGAGGCTTTAAATGCATTTTACGTCAAAGGAAACCTCAAAGGGGAAAACTGTAGGAATCTAGGAACACTATTCCTGACATCAAAATTTGGAAAGAAAAAACACTATTAATGAACCTCACCATTAGACCCTCGCTGATAGAATAATATTCATGAACCTCGCTGATTGCACACTGTTCATGAAACTCGCTGTTAGAACCTCACCGATATAACATTGTTCATAAACCTCCCCGATAGAACACTATTCATGAACCTCTACATTAGAACCTCACCGATAGAACATTGTTCGTGAAACTCACTATTAGAACACTTTTCATGAACCTCACCATTTGAACCTCATCGATAGAAAACTGTTCATAAACCAAACCATTAGAACCTCACCGATTGAACGATGTACATGAACCTCACCGATAGAACACTGTTCATGAACATCACCACTAGAAACTCACTGATAGAACACTATTCATGAACCTCACTGATAGAACATTGTTCATGAACCTCACTATTAGAACCTCACTGATAGAACATTGTACACCTACCGTTTGGGATAAACTATTCACAGAACATGAAATTTGGAAAAAGAAATAAAGGTTACCGATAGAACTGTTCTACGATAGAACTGCTTATAGAATTGAAAATTTGGAAAAGGAATGAGAGGTTACCATTAGAGGTCATTGATAGAACTGTTCCCCAATGGAACTGTTCACAAAAACGGAAAATTAGAAGAGTGTTGGGGATAAGTCCCCTAGACCTCCCGGAACACATCAAACACCATATTTTCACAATAGAATGGACCAAAGTGGTCTGGGACATTACAAAAGATTCATCTCAAAACATTCTCATCCCTAAGAATTCTAAACCCACCTAAAGTGAAAATGTAATGGGGTCTAAACAACCACCCATCGAGATACCTCTCAAATGAGAGCAAGCCACAAAAGAAACAAAAGGAAGCCATCTCATAAACTTGAATGTTTTTTATAACAAAAAAGGCTACATCGATACATGAAAATATTTAAACAAAAAAATAATATCCGTACTGAGCACATATCTTTGACTCATGTTCCCAGGTACTCTACTCCAGGACACCATGTCTCCACAAGACACAAACCAAGGAGATATGATGCTCATACAACACCTTCTCCTTCTAGTCATAGATCTCCACATGTCTCTCTATAAAGGTTCCATCCTCATCATCATCGATCTATCCCCAATCGATGACGTGAAAGTCATCGTGATGATATCGACGAAGATGTGATACATGGAAAACATTATGTATCTGAATCATCTGTGGGGAAAGTGCTACTCGATACACCACGGCTCCAACATGTGCTAAAACCTCTAAAGGCCCAAAAATTGGGGAGAAATATTACTGCCATACTGCCATGACCATACCATCACTCCCCATGATGGAGTGTCACCTTCATAAACATTGATCTCCAACATTAAACTCTAAAGCTCTCCTATTTTGATCATCAAAAGATTTCTGGCACTCATGTGCCATATTAAAACTCTCACGAATCACATTAACCATCTCTGTTTTATTCATCATTAGTTCCATTCCTAGAATTGATTACTCTCTAACCCCAGTCCCGCACAATAGAGAATAAAAAGTTCGGCCATACAAGGCTTCAAATGGCACCATACCGATAGTGGAGTGAAAATTAATATTGTAAGGGAACTCCACCAAGGGTAAGTGCCTCATCCATAAATATTAAAAATCAAGAACATAAGAGCGTAACATGACTTCAAGAGTCTGGACAGTTCTCTCTATCTGACAATCAATTTGAGGATGAAAATAAGTGCTAAGGCATAGATGAGAACTAAAAGCATGCTAGAGACCTCTCCACACCCTATAAGTAAAGTGAGGATATCGATCAGAAATGATCGTCCTTTGGACTCCATGAAGTCTCACCACTTCCTCTAGATACTACATTTACAAAACATCCACTGAGCTCGACTCCTTGATTTCTATAATGAGGGTCGACTATGTTATGTGATCCTGTACCACCGAAATAGAATCGTGTCCTCCCAGAGCTTGAGGTAAACCAGTAAAAAAGTCCCTTCAGATTTCCTCCCACATCCACTGAGGAATCTCTAATGGCTGGCGGAGGCCACAAAGAACACGATGTTCAGAATTCACCTTTTGGAAGACCAAACATCAAGGCAAAAACTCCACAACATCACTCTTGATCCTAGCCCAAGAAAATTGTCTCAAAAAGGATTGGTAAATCATTGTCACTCTTGGATTTACCAAAAAAGGCGAACTATAAAACTCTCTGAGAACCATATCACGCATCCTCAAAGGAACAAAAATCCTTCTGTGATACAACACTCGGGGTTTTTCATCCTCCAACCAACCATCAGGAGCCTAACCACTAACAACTCCATCTCTCCACACCTCAACTTCAAGATCCCCCAACTGGAAATCATCCACTTGATTTATGAGATATGACTACACCATTATCTGAAAAAGATAAACTCTATACCCAAATTCTCCCATATCAAGATGTAATACTAAAAATTCTTCCATCTCTCTCCAGGAGTCACCAGAATCATGCACTACATCGCTATGTGACTTCTGACTCAGTGCATCAGCTACAAATATTTCCCTTTATTGGTGTATAGGATATTTCAAAGTTGTATCACTGTAATAACTCCATCCACCGATGTTGTCATAAGGTCAAGTCACGCTATGAGAAAACATTCCTCAAACTCTTATGGTTGGTGAAAAACAAAAAGTGCTCACCAATGCGGTAATGTCTCTACAAAATCAGAGCAAACACCATGGATGAAAACTCAAGATCATGAGTGGCATATTTATATTCATGGGGATGTAACTACAGAGACCCAGAAGAATTAACTGATCTTTTCTTCATCAAAACGCAGCCCAACCCCAGATGCAAAGCATCGTAGAAAACACCAAACTAAACTCCATCAACTGGAAGACCAAGAACAGGAGAACTTACTAACTTATCCTCTATATACATGAAAGTTTCCTAACATTGATAAGTCCATATGAATGAATGATCCTTCTTGGTCAAAGCTATCAGCAGAGTTGCAACTCATGATAAATCGGTTATGAACCTCCTGCAGTAGCCTATGAGGTCAAGGAAACAACGCACCTCCAACACAATCTTGGGGGCTTCTCAAGACACAACTGCTTCTATATTCGACGATTCCCTAACAAATCCCTACTGGGACACAACATGCCACATTAAATGGACTTATCGATACCAAAACCCACATTTCAACAAATTCCCAAAAAACTAATGATGATGAAGAACTCCCAAAACAGTGTTTAGATGATTGGAATGCTCCTACTTAGACATGGAGTACACATGGATGTCGTCAAATGAAAACTACCACATACTTGTCTAGGAACTCATGGAACACATCATTCATCAATCAGATGAACATAGCTAGATAATTTATCATGCTGAATAGAATTACAATGATCTCATAATGCCCATGAGGACAACAGAAAGTAGTCTTCAGGATATCCTCATCCTTTACATGCATCTCATGATATCCTGACCACAAGTCGATCTTTATGAACCAAATATCACCCTTCAATTGATTTAATAAATCAAAAATCCTTGGAAGAGTATAGAGATTATTTATTGTGACTTTGTTTGAGCAACGATAATCGACACAGAACCACAAACTGCCGTTATCATTCTTCACGAACAAAACTGGTGCACCCCAAGGTGACACACATGGCTGAACAAAACTGCATTGTAATAGACCATGAAGTTGTATAAGTTTCTCTCATAACATAGAAGGTGCCATCCAATATAGATACATAGTGTTAAGAGATGCTCTTGGTTATAGCTCGATCCCAAACTCGATCTCTCGTCAATGGGTAATGCTACAACCTCTTCTATAATGACATTAGGGTACTCTTCTATGACCCTAGGAAACACCAAATGTTGAACCTCTAAAGAACTAACATCATCTCAGTCATCATGGATGATAAAGAAGAAACACACCTATGACCCATATGAGGATCTCACTCGCCAACAAACACCACCATCTCTCCATATGCACCAAGAAAATAACCATCTTCATGAAGAAATTGACGATAGCCTGCACCAAATATACCCAATCCATGAAAAGGATGAAATAATATGGTTGTATTTGTAAACATTAGAAATCTCCCCAAGAACGATGCTACCCCCACACTTGCTTACAGTTTCTTACTACTTCAAACAAGTTAGCTCATCCTCCAACTAGTATAGTAAACACCAAGGGAACTGGAAGCCTCTCTTCCTCAAGTACCAATGAATGGATAATTGTAGGTGATATGAAGGAGTGTTTCATTGTTGTATCAAACGAGGCATACAACAAGGAAGAAAACACGCAAAGGGTACCTCGAACAATGTCTGGCTCGTCGGGCGCTGTCAATCCTAAAGCATGAAGCGGAACATGACCACCTCCATGGCCTCTCTGTCCCTGATGAAGACCACCACATGGGAGCACTATTCTCTATGAGGATATGGAGCATCACAAGTTTGTATTCTACCTTTCCCATCTACCCCTTGAAGATCTATAACCAGTGAAACATGATACTACTGCCTCTGTTGGCGGTGCTTCAAGGGAAAAAAAACCTAGAGCAAAAACTTGGTGCACGATGACTTATCTAGAAGGTTTGGAAATCGTTCTACTAATGAAATTGACCACCACAATAAAAAATAGTGCCCGATCTTTTGGTATAGGCCTGAGAGATCCTGACCCCAGAGAAACGAGATGTTGAGTGCTGGGACCTACCCCTGACCGAACAAAAACTCTTCTATCCTATAAATCGGGAACCCTAGACCAGTGCTTGAGTTCGTGAGGAATCATGATGAATCCCCCTAATAATGATCTGGTACTGGACAAAGTCCTCTCAATAACCTCTGCCCTCACCAGCACATCAAGATATGACTTCAGCATAAACGGGGTGACCTAGCACTAGATCTCGACATGCAAAGCCTCCTAAAAAAGCCTCACTATGGCCTCCTCATCTGGAAACATGTCTGAATAATAACATAAATGGTTCCAGAAACTGATTACAAAATCTCGCACACTAGAGCTCCCCTGTCAAAGTGTAAGAAGTTATTGGTGACTCGATGCCTTCATGGATGAAGAATGAAACTTGAATCTAAAGTATTCTCAGAACTCCTCCCATGTGATCGCTAACTCCTCGCAATCCCCGAGGAATAAGAACCACCACTACCTCAATTCTCCACACAACATTGTCACAACCAAGGACACCTAGTGCTCCTTCTGAGCAGAGATCGAACTGAAGCTGATCTCAAACTCCTATAAACAGTCTTCTATGACTACATCTGAAACAGAGCCCTCATAATTCTGTATACTCTAGTATAGAAACTCTCGGAGTGTCTTCCTCTAAGTGTCATCGTCATCATCCACTACCCTGTGACGATCTATAGAAACATCCTGTTGGAAATCCTCTATGTGATCATGAAAAGGATGTATACCTGGAGCCATAATAATAAAAAACAACAATTAGGGCTCTTAAAAATGGAATATAAAATACTCTACATTAATTAATTAATATTTTTCATTTATTTATTTCAGATTAACCTATCCCAAGGTCTACCCAATCAAACACAAGATCAAAGAAGAATGATTCATGATCCTTTCCTTGGTATCTACCTTTAAACTAGTATCACATAGTTTATTAGCCATTGTAAATGTTAAATTCCATAAATCATATCATAGTGGGCCCTAAATTCTTATGATTCTGCCGATCTACAGTGTTTACATCGCTTGCTAAACATGAATGACACTGTTTCTCTACCAACTCATGCAACCTAACCTATGCCAAATCTAAAATCCATCCTATCACTTAAACTCTCTCTAATACCACTCATATAAACCCCCCCACACACACACAAATTGTACCCCTAATAGTTCAGAAATGTGATATGGGAGATAATGACCCTCGATTTCCACCTCTGGTAGGTCCCATATTGGTGACTAGCAATGAGGGTATAATAAACACTCAAATGGGAGGCACATCCTTCTAAGAGAGAACATGAAAAAGAGAGAGATAATATAGACAAAAACAAACTCCCAATAAAAACTAAAATATAAAATAAAACCCAATTTCAAATATATAATGTAATCTAAAACTACTACAACTAGAAGGGGAAAACTGAAAGTACCCAAAAGAAAGTAAAAACAGTAGCAACCAAAAGTTGGAATAGATCATGGAACCCTAAGCTAGTAGAAACCAGCCTGATCTCCTACCTTCTTCAAGTAACCTGAAAAATAGTTTATGTATACATAGGGTGAGTATAATAGTATACTCAATAGGATCATCCCTGAATCCTCTAGTGAAAAAGTAAATAAAGCATGATCAAGTAAAGTGAACAACAAGTGAAAATAACTAATCACCTAATCAAGTATACTATGTTCCCAACCTCACCATGGATAATCTCACCAAGTAAAGAATAGAAGATTGTATAATATAATAAAGAATATAAAGGGTACCCCTCTACTACTTCCCCACTATTTTGAAACTTTTCCCCAACGTCGCACGTCCTATGCATCTCTCTCCAAAATGGATTGCTCGCAGACACCTGGGAGAAGCACCACAACATGATCCTCATGTAACCAAACCACCATTTCCATGAAAGAAATGTAACCAGGTAGTTTTTGTGTGGCGCCACATCCCGCATAACTTGTATCATATAGTAGATATTATACCTCATTTCATTATAGCACATACACCGAGTAAGGATCCTCAAGCCATCACATCCTAGACACGTTACACCTATAGTAGTCCATATAAAATTATATCTAAAATATATGTGTTTGAATAACCACAAGACATTACAGCCCTCTACACACATATTTGGGGAAAACTAACCGTTGTGCCTACCAGCATGAGTAACTACCAAGATAAGAGAGTGCGGCCAAAGGGGTAGTCAGTTATTTATCCTCCCACCAGAATGTTTTGGGAAACACCCTTAGGGATAAAAATCCTCATGGTGCCAGTTTCCATTTCTGACAGGGTGGTGTAGCATATTGAAACACAAAAACTACAGGATATACTATATCTTACAACCACACTATGGGCATAAACTAGTCTTACACTCAACTGCATCTAACGTCTCTCAGACTCTTGGTGCTATTTCTAAAAATATGTATCCTATAAGCACACCACCATTTAAAGATAATTAATAAATTATTTCATTTTCTTTTTATCAGTTTCATATAACGTTAATTAATTATTTAAATATTAATTAACTACTACCATTTCCACATTAAAGATCATTAGAATCACACACAACATACAATGTACCTTAAAAATTACAACCTCATGATTTTGTTCCAACAAACTCTTACCCCATGGGTTTACACCATTTATTACATTATTCATTACAGAATTACTTTCCCACATTCCTATTCATTCAAAAAAACATTCAATGCTACTACACACAACGTGGATCAACACAGTGAGTAGATGTACTACCCATTGAGTCTTTGCTGCCTATAGCAAGAGCATAGACCCATCATCCCTTGAGAAGATAAAGACAGAAATCACGTGGCATACCTCGTGCATCTTCGCCTCTTTCGATATAAGGGTGAGCAATACCAGCTACCTTAGGCAATGGGGAAAATTAAAACAGGTAATCAAACAAAAATAAATAGCAAGCATCCAACAAACACATCCATCCCATACCATGATCCCTAGTGTCCTCCCTAACACCCACATCCATAAAATAATGTATATATCCACCCTAAGCATCATTTTATGCCACAGCCAAAAGGAATCCATGCCCCCACATATCACAACAGCCATCCAAGATCACATTACAACACAAGTAGTAGGAAAACAAACATCTAAAAAATTTGGCTCTTGACCTTTTAACAATCAAGATGGTAACTCAGAAACCTACAAGGAATTATCTTTTATCAAACTACCAGTTCATTAATCCATCATGGGTTAAAAAATTATTATTCTTAGGTTCCAAATTCAGGAATCGTAATCAGTATGTTATCAGAAATGATTAAACATTCTTACTATGCCAATTCACATCAAATTACCAAAAGAATAACCATATTCATTTACATGCCTCTTATTCTATATCCAAACAGTTGTCAATTAATTCATATTAACGTTATTTACCAATTTCAATCAAGAATGAATAGCTTAATGAAGCATGTACGGATATCACACTATCTATAAAAACAACATGCAACAGCATATGATAGATATCAAATTATTTATACAGTCTAAATATGTATTATGCCAATTCAATTGTGATACAGTTGGATCAAACATGATAACAATATAGTGGCACATAAAATAATAGAGAAGCAACAAATCCCCTACCTCAAATAGTTTTTGAAATTATTTATACGAGAACAGTCCACATAATGGGTCATGATCGTCTCCTCTCACGACAACTGCATCCACCCGAGGAAGCCACGATACGACTACACCAACCAAAACCCAAGAAAACACCATTGAAAGCATGGAGATTACATTCTATAATATGGAAAGTTGAAATAAGAGAATATGAACCCCAAAAGAATGATGATAAAACATACCATATATCGAAAATTGATGGAAACTACTTGGTTGCACCGAAACTAGGGGTGAACTTGCAGCAAGAGGGACATTGAGGAATCAAATACATAGGGGAACATTTGATCTCATGATTCCTATGGGACGTAATGAAAGGATAGAGTGTCTCCCACTGAAGAACAAGGAGGATGAACAATTGAGGATGATATCTTGTCCCTTTTGAAGATTTAACGGAGCGAAGGTTTATGATATGCTTTATTTTCCATTAAAGGAGGATCACATTAAGCCACGCGGTTGGACTAAGTAGAAACATCTCGAGAAATAAGAATAATTAATATAAAATTTATGGCATGTGATTCGGCCTAAGAGTCCTCAAAATAAGGCTTTAAATTCATTTTACATCAATGGAAAACGTCAAAGGTGCGAAACTGTAGGAAGCTGGAAACACTGTTCATGAACTCAAAATTTAGAATTGGAAAAAAAACACGGTTCATAAACCACACCGTTAGAACCACACTGATAGAAAACTATTCATTAACCTCACCGATAGAACACTGTTCATGAACCTAACCATTAGAACCTCACTGATAGAACATTGTTCTGGAACCTCACCATTAGAACCTCGCCGATAGAATACTTCTCATGATCCTCACCATTAAAACATTGTTCATGAACCTCACCATTACAACCTTACTGATAGAACATTGTTCATGAACCTCACCATTAGAACACCGTTCATGAACATCACCTCTAGAACCTCACTTATGAACACTCTTCATGAAACTCATCGATAGAACATTGTTCATTATCCTCACCGTTAGAACCTCACTGATAGAAAACTATTCACAAACCTCACTAATAGAACATTTTTCATGAACCTCACAATTAGAACCTCACCGATAGAACACTGTACACCTACCATTCTGTAAAAATTGTTCATAGAAAATGAAATTTGGCAATGTTAATAGAGGTTACCGATAGAAGTTAGTAGTAGAACTTTTCACTGATGGAACTATTCATAGAATTGGAAATTTGGAAAAGGAAGGAGAGGTTATCATTATAGGTTACCGATAGAACTATTCACCGAAGGAACTGTTCATAGAATTAGAAATTTGGAAAAGGAAGGAGAGGTTAACGATTGAACTGTTCACCGATGGAACTGTTTAGAAGAAGGGAAAATTGGAAGAGTGTTGAGGATAAGTCACCTTGACCTCCTTGAACACCTCAAACAACAAATTTTCACAAAGGAATGGACGAGATAGTTCCGGAACATTACATTGACATTGTACGTAAACTTATTATAAGTGAAATATTGTCATATCGTTATTATTTTACTAATGGGGAAATTTGATAAGGTACATTGTTATTGAATTATATCAATTATTAAATATATGAGGAATGATTTGGACTGGTATGACATCGGTTGGAGAATGATTAATAGAATCCACTCAATGAATCGATAATATCATAACATGAATCATTTTTTCCAAATCAGATGGGTTTTTTAAAACCTTGAGTTTTCATGGACCATTTATTCCAAAAAAAATTAATATTCTCATTTATATAATGAACTTCACTAAGAAAGAAATTCCTTTCAAATTAAACCAACTTGTCATATGTTGCATGCAACACCAAGTTGGCGTATGATACACAAAACACTGAGTAAATACTTTTCTCACTATATAAACAAAATATGTTTGGATTATATTATAAACATCACCAATGTAATATTTCACTACACAAAATAATGACATTGGTTGTGTTATATGAAAAATTGATCATCCTCTATAGACTGTATTGTATGTTATACTGAGTTTCACTAAACAATGGTATAGTAGTAAAATATTATTATTTAATGGGACATAAACTAGAATATAATAATATTAAAAACCAAAATATGAATTTTATATCAAATTAATATTCAATGTATGTATGTTCTAGACATGATATAATAATAAATTCATTTTTTAGATAAAAGGACTATTTCTTTAGAGATGTTGTTTTCTGACAATTAATGGCACACCCATTTTAAATATAGTTTTTTAAAATTTTATATATTCTATTTTAAAAAAAAATATTCTTCATTGGAATTGGAATCTAAAAATTTATATTGGATGGATTTTTGACATTTTTCTAATTAGTTTTCAATTTTGATGAATATTATAATTATTTAAGATTTTAATTGAAAACAAATTTTTTCATTGAAATAATTTAAAAAATTAATTATATTATTGAAAGGATTTAATGTATAAATAAAATCAATTTTTATAATTAATTATAATATATGTCATTATTATTAATTTCAAATTGAATTCGGATGTAAAGACACTTCAATCTTTTTTAATATTTTTACTTAAAAAACATGTTATCTCTTTCTGACATCAGGGATAAAGAATAAATTAATTACTAAACATATGTGTTTGGAATTTTGAAAAATAGATTCTAAATTTTGAATCATTGCTTCCAAATTATTTTAATATGTTACTTATATTTTTTAGACATTTTGAATAGTAACATTGGTAATTTTTATTTACTAAGGACAAAGGTAAATCATTTAATTTGGATAATAAAAAATATGACATGGATAATAAAATTATCTAAAACCATAAAAAATCTAATTAAATGAATAAATTTATACCAATTTCACTTAAACGTTTGAATTTATTCATTTAATAGATATTTGTTCCTTGAATATGGTGTAATTATTATTAAAACCAAAGAAATAAACAATATCAGACTCTCTTATTTCTTATAAGTTTAATATTTTAATATAGTGATATACATGAAGAAATACAAGAAAATAAATAGTCTATATAAATCTAATGTAATTATCTACATAATGGGAAATTATTTTTATTTCTTATAGATTAAATAATTACGAAACAATTTAAACGATATTTATATTTTAATTATTTTATTAAGAAAAATATCAAATAAATGATATTATAAATATTAAAATATATATTTTTTAACATAATATGTATCATAAAATATTTTTATGGATGACTGTGAAATTTTCATAATTTTTTAACCTATTTTTTTAAATGTAGCCAAGTTGTTATAAATATTTGGAAAATTTAAGTGTCAATAGTGTCAAAAATGACAGAATAGAGAACTTGACATATAAAATAGTTAATTAAGTGTTATAAAATTAATAAAAATATAATATTTTACCTATGTTTAATATATGTCTTAATATGTCTTCAATTACACTTTTTTGGTAGTTTATATATTTTATGATAATTAAATTAACATATAAAATGTAAATAATATGATGTCATGATAAGATTAAAAAGGGTAAAGTAAGGGTTAAAAAAGATAAGTATTTAAAAATATTCAAAACTATTCTAAAAAATGGATGATTTTATTTGAACCAAAAATTAAAATATATTTTATATAAATTAGTTAAAACCATTAGAAACCAATAATTAATTTATAATAAATTAATATTTAATAACTCTCCGGATGTTCCCAACACCTCTCCTATAAAAAGGGATGTCATAATTTTCTTTTAATCACACAGCTAAAGACATTTTTCTTGGAAAACCCTGACCATTTACACTACATGAATCCTTAAATTTACATGAGAGTCAACAATTGGGTAATAAATTAATCTTAGTGTGACGTTTTCTAAAAATCAGAAAGAGAAAGTTGAATATTTGTAATTGTTTTATCACCTCATTCAAAATTCATTTCTTCCTCTACTTACTCTTCATTATTTATTTCATTATAAATTAAAAACATAAGTATCACTCTAATAATAATATGTTATTATAATTATTAGACAAACATATTACTCTTTTTTTACGTACATTGAAAGTTGAAATTTGCACGCGTCCTTATGCCTGGCTTATAGTCTCCAGCATGCGGTGTAATATGTTTTTCACTACCACCTTAATTGTATCGATATGATGATGGAATTAATAATTTTTTTATTATTATTATAACATTATGTGGATTATTGAAAAAAATACCCTCCACTTCAATATCATTACATAATTGTTAAAAGGATATTGTCACTCATGTGTACATACGACCTATCATCACCATGGTGTGATGTGCTTAATTCTACAAGATACTCCTTAAAAAATGATTATATAAATGTAAAGAATCAAAAATCTGATATTTATTATGTAAATATAATTTTTTATGATATTAATATGACCTAATAAGGATAAATAGATCTTATTTATCAGAACATACAAATGAAAATGAAGCAGTTTTCAGTCAAATAATGAGTAATAATGAAATATTATTACCAAACAGATGATAATATGATCATACATGATATAATAGAAATTAATATGATTCAATAATAAGTATATAACATTATTTAAATTTTTATATAGGAGGTTTGGATACATATTAAGGATATCAGACCAAAGGTAAGGGATAATTTTCAAATATAATTATTATCTGAGATTGTTTATAAGTAATTGTTTACTATGGTATTTTTCTCATCCACATCCATTTTCTGTAAATATATAATACTATTTCAATTCATCTAGGATGTTTTAAATTAAAATTTACCAATTGGTGAATTTTTACTAAATGGTATGAATGTAGTATTTTTTTGTTTTTCGATAAAAGAACATTTTTAATATTTACGGCAAAAGTATGAGGATAATGTTTTTTAAATTTTACAAAAATAATGGGATATTACACTTTCATAACACCATATATCCATGAATAGTTCATTATAAGATTTAATGTGTATTTTAAATTAAAATCTTATCTTTTAAAATTTCATGGAGTTTTGAGAGAATTATTTTTTTTCAATAAGAATGTATATTTTCCTCAAAGATTAATTTCAAGTGTTTTATAAAATTTGTTTCCACCTAAGATGAAACTTATTAAATAAGGTTAAAATTATATATATAAATTATTACTATGAATTTATTGTTTAAAAGAAGAAATGAAATTTTATATGGATTATTTTATGATAGAATGATGTTTAAGAAACCCCTTTTTCTTTCTTGGATTATGCTATGATAATTGATTTATGTATTTGTTGAAAATTTTAGAATTATTTCATTTTTTTATTAGAGTAGGACATATATCTCCATCTAATGAATTGGGTAAATATATATATCTCATGAGATATACATGAGTGGATTGGAAATTTATCCCAGTTTAATAATGAACATTTTCAACTATGATGGCTATTGATATGTGATTTGGATAATATGAAAATGATTTTCTATGCTTATGGTTTTCCAAAAAGTTCATGTTTTATTCCAAGTATATGTTATCATAATTAATTTTCCATTATTATTTATGCCTTATGTGATACCAAAATATATTCAATAACTCAATATTTAGATATTATATAGTTAGATTCATTATTATATTTATGTTTTGTATGATATTTTCTATGCATACCATTAATAATAATTTTATCTCACCCTTTTCATATGTTTTATTTTCCGAAATATATAAAGAAAGGTTTTAAGTAGGAAAACTAAAATGAGTGATTATTTTGGGAGATGTTAATGATCATTCACCAATCTGGAAGAATGATTTCCGAGTTTCTAAAGACACTAAAATAATATGATCATTGGGAATCTAATTGAGTAATGTATTAAGTATTATTAAAGAGAAATTTAATTTCCATGTACATAATGATTGGGTCATTAGAGTTGGTATCATAGAAAAGGTTTAGTCAACACGTGTAAAATAGTATTTGAAAACATTAGTGAGATATTTAGAGATATTTCCAAGGACATATATACATATTTCTTAAGGATAAGTCAATTATATGTAACAATCATAGGTTTATTGTGATAATCATGACTACCCTAGGTTTAAATCATATATAACATAGAATGAAGTATTATATGTAATTTACCTTACTTCTGTGTATCTAATATATGATATGTATTTCTCACACTATATATTATAATCTTAATAAATATCCAAAACTACATAGAACCTAGTTAACCATTGTATGTTTCATATGTGAATGGTATGGGAATTATGATGATTGATATCTTATATGGAAATATCTTGAGGTGAATCTGGTCACTGGTATGAATATTGGTCGTACTGTTGAGGATAAACATCTTATACCTGACATGTTTATGGTATGTGATGTTCTTCAAGTATTTGTTATTTTAAACCTATGAATTTTTTGGTTAAGAAACCTTATAAGATGATTCATATTTTAGGAATGATAAATATGATGAATCATGAGTAATGGTTAAATAATAATGTAGGATGATTGAGGTGTATATGGTTTTGAATTATTTGATTATGTTATATGAATTGTGATATATATAATTGTTTCCATTGTATATTTTTCATTAATTATTGTAATTAATATGTTTAATAGTTATAAGGAAGGAAAATGATTTAATGGTATGGTTATATACAATGATAACACAATACTATGGGAATGATAACACTTAATATATCCCTTCTGTTTAGATAATGATGTTTGGATAAAGATATGTTGAGTTAGAATAAGTAAATTTGATAATGATGGTTTTTAAGGATATATTTATGGAGTTTTTTACAAGAGGATTATGAAATAATGGATTAAGTATAAAATTTTTTGTGACTTAAGTTATAATCCACTATATTTTGTAAAAAGGAATCATGCATATTTTCAATAATGATATCTGATAATTTAGTTTCTTACCATGACTCAATAGAATACCCGATGTGGTTTTTCATATTTATAGATTGTGACAAACTATTGATACCTTATCAAATATGGCACATAAATGTTAAGCTATGTTTGTGAAACTTTTTCTATAGTCTTGATTTTAATCATTCATAAGGATTGTAAGGTTGCTAAATGTATGGAATATATAAGATAAAATTCAGAAGATTATTCTTAGAATAATGTATTATCTCACCATATATGGAAATATAATTTTTTGATAACTTGTGATAAAATTTTGTTGATAAATATAGATAAAATGACATATCATTCTTTTTATGGATTGCATTATCTAATACAACTTCTTGAATGACATATTCAACTTCATTTCTTTGATTTATAGATGACGTTTTAATTTTTCATCGAATGAAAAATGGTGAGAATGTAATGAAATAAGGTAAGTATTTCTTCTGACATTCTTCACCATCAGTGAAGGATATTAAAAAACAAATATGATATCTTAGTACCTTCTAATTCAAAAATCAGATAGTCTATTAAATCATAACATAATTATGGGTTTCTGGTTTTTTACATTCTCCAAACATTTTTTTACTATCACTATAAATCAGAACATGATGGTTATATTTTTTCCCTATCCATGTTTTCAAATCCAACCTATGTTCCCCAATTTAGAAACCCGGTATGAGTCAATTTGGGATTAAATTATGTTGAAAACATCTATTTTTAAAAATAAGTTTTATTATTCCTTTATACATTGTGGGATTCAATGAAAGAATCATTAAAGTAGTAATTAATTTGTAACCCGGATAGATTTTGAGGGGAAATTCATTTTTAGGGGGGTAGAATGTAACATCATGAGTATTTTTTTGGAACATTTTTTTTAATAAATTTAAATTTTCATTTATATCTTGTAATGAAATAAGTCAAACATTCCATTCAATCTAATCCAACTTGTCATATGTTACACACAACACCGAGTTTTCATATGATGCATTCGACATAGATTATAGATTTTTTTCATTGTATAAAATAACTATGTTTTTGTTATTTAATATGAAACACCAATGGAAGATTTCACTACAAGAAATATGAACTTCACTTGTGTTACTTGTAAGAGAGAACTTCCACGATATCTTGTGTTGTACGCAATAATGGGTTACACTAGGGAAAAATTTATAAGTAAAGTATTATTATTTAATGGGATATAAACTAGGTATTATGAATAGTATTAACCACATGTTGAATTATATAAGACATTAACATTCAATTTATGTATTTTTTTAAACATGATTTAATAACCAATTCAATTTTTTAGAGAAAAGAAGTATTTTTTAAAAAGTGCCTCTCTGCCTCCTCTTGATGGCGCTCCCGTTTAAAATATAGTAATGAAATTTTTATATATTCTATTTAGAAAAACATCTTATTTAGGATATGGATATAAAACATTGAATGGGAGGAATTTTTGGAATTTTTTTGATATGTTTTAAATTTCCAGGAATAGTAAAATTAAAATAATTTTTATTTAAAAACTACTTTTTTATCAAACTAATTTATATATTAAAATTATATTATTGAATGGTTTTAAAGTATAAATATAATATATTATTACCATTAAATGTAATTTATTTTATTATCATTAATTTACAATGAATTTGGATGTAAAAATATTTCGATCTTTTGCAATGTTTTAACTTTGATAAAAAAATTATTCTCTATTCCAGAAAACAGGGATTGATTTTAAATTATTTACTGAAATGTTTTTAATAAATTTCTTTAAAATGGATTCAATATTAGGTATCAGTGTTTCCAAATTATGTTAAATATGTAATTTTTTTGGAGAGTCTGAATAGTAGCATCAATAATTTTTATTTACCAAAGTTAAAGGTAGATTTCTAAAATTATTTTAACAAATAATATGATAGGATAATAAAAGTACCCATTCTCTATAAAAATGATATTTTATGATTAAAATTCAACCCATATCACCTATGAGTATTATGTTATTCATTTAATGTAATATTTTTGAAGAAAGTGATGTAATTATAATTAAAACAAAAGAAAGTGACAACATTTCACTCTTTAATTATTATAAGTATACTAATTTTAATGTTGTGATAACATTGATGAAACATCAAAAATAAATATTCCATATAATTCAAATGATATTATCTACAAAATTGTAAATTATTTTAAATTTTAATATATTAAATAATTACCATCAATATAGTCACGACAGTGATATTGTAATTTTTTTATTAATAGTAATATCAATTAAAAGAAATTATAAATATTAAAATAAAATTTATATAAAAATTTATGTTATAATAGAATTTTGTGGATGAATTTGAAATGTTATTATTTATGTAATTTCTTTTTTTCTAAGTAATGATGATGTTATGAATTTTTGAAAGAGTAAAGGATGAAAAGTGTCAAAATTGACATATTTCACTACATAAAATAAAAAATAGAAAATTAAATTATATATAATTCATAATAATATTATATTAGACCAAATTGTAATGATAAGTCATAATATTTCATAAATACAACATTTTGGACTTTTTATGTGTTACGATAATTACATTAACAGAAACATTTTAAATAAGATGATATAACAGTAAGAATAAAAGGGTTAAATAAGTGTTAAACAAAAAAATTAAGTATTAAAAAATATTCTAAAATTGTCAAAAAATGTTGATTTAATGATTTTATTTCAACCTAAAATAATTTTATATTATAAATAAATTTATTTATGACCACAATTAATCGATAATAAATTTATAAAAAATTAATATTTCATGACACCCTAAAGTGACCATCACCTATCATATAAATTGGAAACTTCTAATTATAATTTTATCAAGTCTATAAAGCCATATTTCATGACCAAAAAATTCCAATTTACCATTACAACATCCATCAAGTCATCTAAGAGTCCACTCTTTTTTAATAAAGACATCTTATGGAGGCCTTTTGAGTAAATCAAAAGGAGATACTTGAAAAAAAGCTAATTGTTTTTTAACCTCTTTAAAAATTATATTCACCTTCTACTTCCTCATCATTAGTTTTTTATTTATAAAGTAATAAAATAAGTATCAATAATATTGTGAGATGTTTTTATTATTATGAAACAACCATATTCCACATTCCTTCCATCATATGAAAAATTAAATCACCACACATATGTACGTACGACATACCATCTCCACCCCATTGTGTAATCTATTTTTCACCACCACCATACATGGATGGATAAAATGATGGAAATGATTACTATATATGATCATTAAAAAAATAATGGATTATGGAACAACATATATACCATCCACTTCTACACCAATTCAAAATTATCTTCATGATATCGTATCTCATGTGTACATACGACCTTTAATCTCCTCTATGTGATGTGATTTATTCTACATGATACCCATTAAAAATGATTATATATATGTACAGAATGAATAAATATAATATTAAATATGTTAATATCATTTTCTAATGATATAATTATGACTTAATAAGGATAATTGGAACATCTTTGACAAGACATGTATTAGAAAATAAAGCATCATATACCTGAATAATGAGTAATATTTATATATGATATCATAAAAATTATTATGATTCTGGAATAATTAAATAACATTATTTAAATCATTAAATAGTATTTTAAGATATATATATAGAGGATATTGGACCTTACATAAGTGTTAATTTTGCAATCACATTATTATCCAAGATTATTTATTCCTATTTATTTACTGGGGATTATTTATAATCCACATCCATGATTCCTAAATATGTAGTACTATTTATCTTGCCCTAAAATTTTTTAATTTCAGTTTTTTCATTGGATAATTTTTACTAAATGTTATGAAAGGAATAATTTTTCATTATTAATGAAAAGAAATTGTTTTTACTTTTTTGGAAATAGTATGAGGAGAATGTTTGTTATCTTATACACCATGAATGGATTCATAAAAATTCATAACAAAATATCTTCTTAGATATTCCTTTAAAAAATTTCAATTGTATTTTAATATTTCATTTCATTTTTAGAATAGAATTTTTTTTAAAAAGAAATGATATTATGATTAATAATTAATTTCATGTTTTCTATCAAAATTACTTTCCATCTAAGATGACACGATTTAAATAGGTGTTTGTTTTTATCCATATTATTACTATGATTTTATTGTGTTAATGATGTAATGAAATATTATATGGATTATATTATGAAGGAATGTTTTCTAGGAATGCCATTTTCATTCTTGGTTTATGTGATGTGAATGTTTTTTTTGGTTTTGTGGAACTTGTAAGAATGATTTCATTGTGAGATCAGTGGGACCTATATATCCCTATATTTCATTTTATAATGATCAATATATAATTTGATACACATTACTAGAATGGAAGAAAACCCAGTTCAGAAATGGACTTTGTCCGCTATGATGGCCTTGTTTATGAGCCTTTGCTAATATGGAAATGAATTTGTATGGTTAAGTGTTTGCCACAAGTTCATGTTTTATTAAAATGTTTTTAATAATGATTAATTTTCCTTTATTATTTATTCCTTATGTCATACAATTTTTTATTTCATAACTCATTATTTTTATATGCAAAATTTTGTTCATTATTATCTTTATGATTTGTATAATGTTTTCAAAGCTCACCCTTAATGAGCATTTGAGCTCACCCATTTTATTTTTTTTATTCTCCATAGGATATAAAGAAAGGTTTTAGGTAAGAAAAATAATAGGGAAGATATTTATGTGATATTTTGATGATCTTTAACCAAGCAAGAAGAATGAGTTCCGGGTTTCCAAAGAAACAAAACTAATACGATATTTAGGAATCTATTTGTGTGACGTGTTATGTATTCCACCAATGGAATGTAATGTTTATATATTCCATGCTTGAATCATTAGAGGTTTCAACCCTCATTATTCTGAACCATATTGTGGATGTTATTATTGGAGAAGGGTCCATATTCTTTGGAATAAAGGTATCCTATAATTAAGAAATTCATTCAACTAGATTCAGTTAATATTATCCATGATATTTACACTTTGTAAAATATATATGGATGCATTTCATTATCATTTTTTGATGAAATTACATGGTTTTATATTATTTTACATTCCATATTGTTTAGTTGATATACATTTATTTAAATTACATGTCTTATCATTAATTTACCTTTCTATATTTATTATTCTTTATAAAATTACTTAAATTCCATGTGTGCTGAGTTATTATTCAGACCATATTGATTATTCGAAGGTAGATGTGACTACAAGTAATTTTTCTATTTCTCAACTATCATGATGGAAAGAAAGTATATGTTATTTAAATTTCAAAAATTTTAATTACACCATAAATGTAATATAATTTTATTAAATAGAGATATATAAATAATAAATGATATACAATAGTGAAAAATTAATCGCCTCTCTTAGCGAGCTCATAGTCTATAGTGAATAATAAAAACATTATCATTTTTCAATAGAATGTAAGAAAAACAGGTATATAATATATTATATATATATATATATAATTATTGATACTTATTTAATATATTATTAAAAAATTAAAAACTTAATCATGATCCACCATGGTCAGAGGAGATAGAAAACAAATTTCATCAATTTGTGCGGCTGTAGTCTGTCGTACACATAAACGATGATATTGTATCCCATTTTATGGAATTCTGAATAGATTCCTGATGTTACATTAAAATATTAAAGATTAATTAATGTTGACATACTAGATATATTATAACATCCTTGTTTATTAATATTTAATGGATATTGAAGATGAAATAAAATAATGATTCTCAGGTTTGAACGAAAATTTTTTATCATATCACATAATTAGTATTATACATAATCTTTCGTGATATTAGAAATATATAAAAAGGATTATAATATATTGGATGGAAATTAATTAATTGATTCATTTTTGTTATTGACCAAAACCAAATCATTTAAAAGTGCAGAATAAAGATAAGATAAGGTTCCCTTTTATAAGTGAGAGGGTGATTCGTTTTTGTGTAAATACCCAAAGATATTCAACAATGGGATGTCAATCTAAATCCATGTTCTTATAAAATTTATAATAAATGTATTTTATATTTTTTATGGTCAATAAAAATACAAAACCATATATATAAATATGTTTTAAAGATTTTATTACATTTAAATCTATGATTATAAACTTTTACCAATTTACTTTTTACCATGGATTCTATTTTTTTACTATTTTTTACATTTCATTATCACCAAAATTAAGTCAAATATACTACATAAAATTAATATTTATGGTTAAAAATATTTAATTCATTTTAAAAAATTAAAATAATGGAATTGGTAGAATAAATCATAAATTTTAATCTCTATAATGGGTAAAAACTCATTGTTCAACAAATGTGTTTTTCAAGCAATTGATGATCTTGTAATAACAATATCAATATAACTCATCTTTAAATAAATTTAATTTCATGTAAATATAAGTGAAATATATTATTTTTTTCAATATTTCCTTCAATGTTTTTATTTTAAATTATTATAATGGAAAAACATTATGATCTTAAAACCCGTTTATACAAAACATCACTTTTATGCACGAATATAAAATCATTCCATAATCATAAAAACATTGTTGACTCAAATGAAATTTATTAGATTAGAATAAATAAAATGTTACATATATCATTTTAATACCAAATTAATTATATAATTATTCTTTTAAATAAATATATTTAATGAAAACAAATGATAGTATTTGAAAAATCAGTTATTTAAACTATTCACTAAAAAACTGAATGTTTTAGAATAATCACATAATATAAACATATGGTAGGGATTATATGGTTATTTGAAAATAATTTAAATTTAATAAAATAAAAATTCAAAATTATACATATGTTAATTAAAATTTTTTATAACAAAAAATATATTAAAAAAACTTTTGATGAAAAATATTTATAAACAATAAAATTACATTATTTAAAAAAGTAATGTTTTTTCCAAATAATTTACTAAAAAAATTTAAATATATTAGGGTAATTGTATAAAAATTTAATAAATTGGTTAATATTTATCATAACCCAAATTTAATTTCATGCATGATGATGTTTTTATGAATCATTTCCGATTTAGGAAACATTATTTTTTCCATATCATATATTTTCTACTACAAAGAGTTTTTAAAAATCCATAACTATGATATATAAATTTTATTTAATGAAAATTCAAAAATGTCACACACTTTTTGTAACAAGTATTATATTTTATATTTTTTGTTCTATAGAGGATATTTTTATATATAAATAGAAATTTTAATGATAAAATGATATTTGTATTAATGGTAATTGTTTTAAGATTTTACGAGAGAAATAATTACCTAAAATTTGGCACAAGTCTAATCGAGGTGTTTTTTATTAATGGATTAAAAAATAAAATATATTAAATATATGAAAATTAACAAACTATAACATATTTAAGGTGAAAAAATATTTATCTTGATTTTCATGACATATTAAGGATATAATAAAATTGTTTCATTGAAGTTAACTTTTTTATGATGTTTTTAAAGTCAAAGTAATTAATAGTATACAATTGACAACAATGATATTTTATAATTTTTTAATAACAGATCTCAGCTTAATAATTTCTTGGTAATGATATTTTATAAGATCAATATTTTATTAAACTACTTTAAAATCATTAAATCATAAAATATTTTATAAGGAGATAAGATATGGTGGAAAATTTAATCCCTACTGTATTTATATCACATTTCGTATCATTTTTCCCTAGAATATAATTGTTATATTTAATTATTTTGATACATTCCAAAATTACCGCTCACATAAATGATAAAATGACACCTTATACTGTACATTATTTTACAACATTGATTCTTATATCACATCTATAATCTACCATATTATCTTCCACATTTCCTTACCCACATTATAAGAAGTTATCATCTTCCCAAACAATAATCCCTTGAGCACATTAGATGTGATCTAAAGGATTTGATTTGATGATCATACATTTAATCGAACCAAAAAAATTCTTTTTATACAATTATTTACCTTATATAATTCATTGATATCGCTTATAAAATAATAACATTAGAGTCCAATTTTTTTATATTTTATTATAATTATTAAAACAAAATTATACATCCCCATTCCATCATATTAGAGGCCAATATATTAATCGTAGGTACGTATAGCTTTCCATAAAAATGTTGTGATAAAATTGATATTTGAACCAACATTTATGGATGATATTTATTATTGTTTTCATATTTATATATTATATTTCTAAAATTATTATACTTCATTAATGATAATATATTATATTATTTATTATCATCCAATCATTTGAGAAATGATAACATCGCTCTAGTGTATGTATCGACTACCATATCTACAATTCGATGTGACTAGTTTTTCATCTATATTTCACATGAATAGTAATAAGGATTAATTTTATGAATATAAATTATATATATTATATAATAGTGACTCTTTATGTATTAAATTTTAATTTACCATTATTTAATAGAATTATTTGAGAAATGGAAAAATCATTCCTGTATTCATTTCTACTATCTTCATAAAAAATGGTGTAATCTATTTTTATATGTCAAAATTTTATGACTGATTATAAATATGTATGTAATATATATATATATGATTTCTATACCATTAGAATAATACTGGAGATGGTCGAACCATGATCAATATATAAAGACCTAGACTCTCAAACCAATATATATTTGGATTCATTAGAGTATAGCAAGATAAGTCTTGTGTGGTCCTAGGGTAATTTTACATATTTTTTAGGTGTCCATTATATATTTCATTGAGACCAAAAGTATTGTTAACCCATCTGGTTAAACTATTTTAGTTTCCAAGGAATTATATTTTTTGAAATTAATAATTCCTCCCTCTATTAATAAAACAGTCCAATATCCTCCCCCTCCCCCTCACCCTAATTTCATAACACACCCATGAATATCCCCCTACTGGATGTGTCTACCACCTCTAACATTCCACCGTCCTTGGTGATTTCTATCGGTCACTTCAAGATTCATTTTTTAAACTAATATTTAAAATATCATCTCCCCTATCGTCTTCTTGTATTCTTGAATACTCCCCCTCATAATGTTGTGTGATTGGTCTACACCATAAGAGTATAAGGAAAAATCATTTTTTGGATCATTCACATGTATATGGTTTTTTATTCCAAATTCTGATATCCTTTATCTAATTATCAAAATCAAATACATTTCATCATCAGTTATATTTATGTTTTTCCATGTCAAAACCATTAAATTTAGAACCCTTGATTACTTAATTATTAAAAGAATGTTTTAATTAATAAACTACAATATTAATTTTTTGTTAAATTTCTTTGATGAAAAATTATATTTTTTATTTTTTCAAATATAATAAAAAGACTCACGATTATATGGGGAATAAAAAAAAAATTTAATTAATGTCCCTATAGAATTTTGGTAGAGGTTATTAGATATATTATTCAATTTTAAATTTACTTTCCAAAATTCCCATAAGATAAATTCTATTTTCCATATATTTTTAAAAGAAATTTAATTTAATACATTATATTATAGGTATTTATAAAATATCTTAAGATATATTTTTACAAAGTTATAATGATTAAAACTTATTTGACCCCATTTATACCATAAAATAATCCTCAGGCTATTTGAGACTCCTATATATTTTTTATGACAGTAGTTTGACTTCTAAATAAATTGAAAGGGTGATTCTAAATTACATTATTTAAATAATGGTTCTAGAAATGAAATTTAAAATTTATAAATAAACATATCTTTATAGAAATTTTATATATATTTATGTTTCTAAATTGAAAATATATTAATCATTCTTATGGTTACCATGTTTCCTCGCATTAATGTGAAACCTATTGATGGTTTATTTATATATTGTGATTATTGGATTATGTGGATTGGGAATATTTCATTGTCATGTATACGATAGTGGGAGTGATATTATATTTTATTCTTGTTATTTTATGTTCTAATTTATTGTTATTCACTATCACAATATGTTAGTTATTTGAATCTAGTGATAGGTTGAATTTTTTGATTTCTTTTTCATTAGGTGGTCTCAAAACACTAGATCCTCCCATAGTGGTCTTATATTATAGGTCCAGTATAGAAGTGGCTGCCAATGAGGTTTGGTACACAATAGTTATAAGGGTGGTATATGGATGAACTTTTGGTCACCATGTTGTTATATTTCATAGTGAATTCTCCAAATGTATCTCTTTTGGTTTGAGGGAGGAACCCATTACACATGATCATGGTTTGGTAATTTTATAGTGGATAATTTCTTCTCTTATTTTTATATACCTGAATTTATTGATATATTTTACATTATGGTTTATTTTACATCATTTATTATATTTTTTCATTTTTAAGACATTGTTCCTTCAGATTATGGTCCTTATTTATTATTTTCAATGGGAAGAGTATGGTGGAATAATATTTAAAAGTATTTTTTTAATTCAAATAGTAAAACCTCATAAAGATTTCATGTTTTTAAATGAAATATTTCAATGTGATAATTATTTTAAAAAAACATGAGGAAAGATTTTATAACCATATTGATGTGTTTCTCATTTAATAATTATTCAATAATGGAAAACCTACTATGTCATTAATTTTTCAAACTCGATTAAAATGAATCTTTTTTTAAACCTATGGCATGTGAAATTTCTAGTGGGGGCCTAATGAAAATTTTTATGGTCATTACTATTTTAATAAATATGTTTTAGTAATTTTTAATCTCCTTATCCTCATGGGTGGAATATGGCATTATTTTCGTTCACTTATAGGTGTGAGTTTGAGATAAGTTGAATAACTTATTTTATATATTGTCTTTATTTCATTGGGTAGTTATTCCTATTACTAGTTTATAGGATGTATGACATGATTTTATAAGTATTTTTGTAGAGTTTCTATCCCATGTCCATTAAAATCTTCTATTTTATATTTTTACATTACATTATAACCATGTCCTATTATTAAATTACATCTTTTAGTTCTTGAAATTATTGGATGCACTATATCAATTGTGGGTGAACATGAACACATAAGTATTTTTTAAAAGAGAATGAGATGGGATATAACAAATTTAATTTAAATATACTTAATCTTGTATTTGATTAAATTGATTATGTTTATCTAATTTGGTGTTGACTTAAAAATTTTGGATGGTTCGTTATATATTTTCTTGTGATTATTATTGTTCATTAAATTTGATTTATAAGAAAAAAGACTCTCATTGATTGTCCATAAGTCCCTATAGATTATAATGATAACACCATGAGTTTTTATAAATTCGTTTTCTCAGATAAATTATATTTTTTTATAGAAAGTTTAACATTATGCACAAAAATTAAACATGGACTACGTGCAAATTTGGGATAATTTTTGTTACAATGGAAAATAAATTTTTATAAAACAAAGATATATTATTAATATAGTCATTTAAAGATATAATTTTTATCCTATATGTTAAACATAGAGAAATTAAAAATAAAAAAATTGAAAATAAATTATAATGGT
The DNA here is from genome assembly GCA_963277665.1 of Viscum album. Taxonomy (NCBI): domain Eukaryota; kingdom Viridiplantae; phylum Streptophyta; class Magnoliopsida; order Santalales; family Viscaceae; genus Viscum; species Viscum album. The sequence goes on from OY728128.1 coordinate 1,260,762,454, forward strand.
TTTACAAAAATGTACATAATGATAAAAATAGTACTTAATTTATGGTAAAGTATTTTTATGTTTTGAAAACATTATTTATTTCAAAAATTGATTTTTATTTATGTTTTTGTTTATTAATACGAATAATTTTTCTACACTTTTAGAAAACTAAATAAATTATATAAAAATAACTTTTGAAATAATCATTTAAAAATGAGTTTAGGTGGGATTTTTTTAGAATTTTCTAGAAATTATACCTTTTGATGAATAAAGGAACCAAATGAATTTGAACTAGAAACTACCTTTTCATTAAATTTATTTATAAATAAATATATATATATGTGCATATTTAAAAAAAAATTATTTCAATTATATATTCATATATAAATCTTAGGTAATTGGATTCAATTTCATATAGAAATTGGATAAAATATGTTTTTATATTTTTGAAAATTCTATCTTTGAAAACCTACTTTCTCATCGAATATGCATGATTAATTTTAAATGATATTTTTCTGCATTGATGAATTATATTTGAAAAAATTGGTTAAAAATTTATATTCAGAATAATTAATATTATATATTAATGTTCACATAATATTTACCAAAAAATAGTGAATACTGTAAAAATTATTTACCATGGATATGGTAAAAATTGGATTAATTGGTATTAAACATAGAAGATCAGGGTTACAATAAATATAAAAAATAAAAAATTCATATTTTATGGACATATTTAATTGATATCCTTCCAAATTTTGATTCAATGTTAATATTAAATCTTTTCTCATTGGAACAACCTTTTTATTTTGGATTCTTTGTGAAATATCTTAGTTATTTCCATGTGTGTTTTCTTCTGCCACATATAAATGGCCACTACCACCCTACACGTATTCACTTGTATCAACCCATATATCTTTCCAAAACCAATAAACAATTCCTCTAAAACAACCCCATCCATTTTCTAGATCTTTTATTCCTTCTAAAAGACCACCACTAGGATCCTTAATATGATATTCCAAAGATGTTCTTCTATGTAAAGGTAATTGTGGTTCCTAATCCCCCTCTTTTCCATTATTATTTATTCACATTTAATAATGAATTATCTCTTATTATATAATATAACAAGTATCACTTGTATAATAGTATATATTAAATTTAATGTAAAATCCTCTCAAAATTTCAACATTTATCAAATTCGGTTACGAAATCAGTATTATCCTATACATCATACTATTGCCTCATGAACCACCGTTATATGTTTTTCTAATAATATTTATCATATATTAATATGGATGTATATTTAATATATATATATATATATATATTGTATTTATGACATAATTATAACTTTGGTTTGATTATATATATATATTCATGTATGTATGTAAATGTATTTTACTTTCCATTTTGTGGTAATATGATAATTCCACTCATGTGTATGGCGGACTACCGCCCCACGAAGGGATTTGATTCATTTATGCTTTAAATGGAATTTAATTAGGATGGGTATAATAAACATATGGGATATGTGTGACCTAAAAATTATTCTTCAACTACAATATATCATATTTCATTATTTCCTTCCATCCAACATGAAAATAAAATCAATGTTCATGCATATGTACAACCAACCATCTACATGAACAATGAATATCATTTAATTTCATTACCATTAAAGATTATTATAAATAATAATATAATTAATATATAAGATATTTATATAAATTTTAACATTATATATACTATTAAATCATTGTAAATGTAAGAGTACCAATGATAAATAATAATTACATATACAAAAAGTGTTTATTTCCCGAACTGTAACATTAATATAGAATTATTAATAAATAGTTAATAAAAGGTCATAAAAAAACAAATATGTTATGATATATTTAAACATTATTATTTTATAGATTTATAATAAAATTATATTAATTATAAAATTTGGTTGAATATCTAAGTTATATCTTAAAAATATTGTAAGTGATTTTTGTCTCACTTTGATTTATTTGGGACGTTTGTTAGGTTATGCACATATATTCTATCAAAATGTGTATATACATTCATATTGAGAGGTAATAATAGAATTTTTGTTGAAATTATAAAAAATTAATATAGATTTAAATTCTTTTAATGGGGAATATGGTTTAGGGTTCCCAAAATCGTAATGATTTTATATTATAATCAAATTATTTATCAGGATTATTTTTAAATATGATTCTGAGGTAAATTTTTTATTACCTACCATAAAATAATCTAACTGAATTTATTCTCCAATATTAATTAATTATATATTCAATTAATAGTACCATTTTACACTATTTATTAATTAAATTAATTGAGAAAATTCATTTAATAAAATATGACATTATTTACCAACATGGCCAGAAATATTTTTTCCTTCAAAAACCAAGTTTTCTAAAAAAATAACATTTTATTATTATTATCATTTTATTTTTAAATGAAATATTCCCTTAGGATTTAATTTTTTTTATAAATATTCATTAGAGGAATCTTCATGTGTTTTTACAGACAATGAGTGTTTGTATTTTGTTGAAAATATGAAAAAAATCTTTTTCTAACCTGAACAGCCTGAAAAAAGCATCCCATCATCATGACAATAGTTTTTCATTAATGAGTATAAGATATTATATATGGTTATTTTTAAATATAAATATTCTCAAAAGGATTTACCTTTTTAAATATGTTTTTCAATGCACTGTGAATATTTTCCTCGAGAAGTTTTTTAAAGGATCAATCGAACCCATTTTCTATAGTTGATGGAATTGATTGATGCTACCTATTCCTTACTACATATATTTAATATAGATAGAATTTCTGTTCATTATCTAAATGTTTTTTGTTCATGGTGGAATTATTTATATTAGACTCCTTTTTCTCCCATGGGTTATACCGTGATAATATTCTTATGAAACCCATATCATTATCATCTTGTTGGGATATGATGAAATGATAAAATGATTATGAAACCAATATTATTTAAATATGTTATGATATTATAAAATTTTTTTGAAAATATTTTCATTAAATGGGCTATGATGCAACAACCTAAGTTGCAATTAACCTTTTATTATGAATAAATTAACTTTTCATTTATTAACTTTAATTTACCAAGTCAGACATTCCTTTTACATGTAACCTATGTGGTATTTGATACACAGAACATTGAATCACCTTTTTTTATGAAACACAGACTTGGCATACATCACACATAACAAGGATGATTCTAACAAATAGCATTTTTGTCATAATAATTATGTAAATGAGATAATTATAACCAAACAGTTAAAAATAGAAATAAGAATATTAATAACTAAATTCTATATTTTGTGTTTATAATTTTAAATATAAATGTATCATATAGACAAATTAAATATATGATTTTTGGTAATGTTCGTATAGATTTATAAACACTATTTTCTTGGATGAACTACATTTAATTTTATTCTCTAAAAATTGATAAATTTAATTTATACACAAATAAATAATTAATTTGATAAATTAAACTACATTTTTTAGTTTTTTATTCACAAATTAGGTTCGGGTGATTTTTTGGAATTTGTTTGAAAAATATCACTTTTAGATGAATAGTTTAAAATACCAAATTCAAATTCAAAAATTCTTTTCCATATAAAGAATTAATGAGGATAATTTATATTTTAAATTAATTTGAAATTTTAATTATATAATATAATAATAAAATAATACAACTTCGGTTATTAGAACCTATTTCACAAAGAAATTGGATATAAAAACATAGAGAACTATTGATCATTTTTACTTAACAAACCCGCATTGTCGATCGAACTACAAGTGTAATTTTAAATTAATTATTGAAAATTAAATAATTGGATATTGGACAATTGGATTCCATATTTGGAATCAGAATAAATTATAATGAAAAATATGGTAAACATAGTTTTTAACCAATAATATTACTGAATGTGATTAATATCAATTACATCAATTGAGGATAAATTAAGCATAATAAGGGACTAAAACATAGCCTTACATTCTATAACTACATTAACACTTAACCAACACCATATTTTTGCCCATATTTTGACCTTATAATTACATTTCATGAATATAGACCATTATTGGATCATCCTACAACATGAAATGCATGGGGTGAGTTCTCTCTTCAAAATTATACAAGAGTGCCACTGTTCCTCTAATATAAAAATTGATATTTTCCTCCCAATTCCTTAATCCTATGAAAACCCTTTTATCCATCACACACAACTAATATAATCTCCCAACATGCTTTCATTACTCCTTGAAGCCTCCCTTTTATATGAAATTATTCTAATGAATAATTTTGTGACAAACCAAAAGGAGTTAGCAGATTAAGAGGTTACATCTTCTCTCATCTACTTTATCTTATTTTTATCCTCCACCCCATCCACTCTCTTTATTACATTATTGGATAAAAACCCCATACAATCAATAAAATATGATGTTTATATTCTATTTTTTAATCCTAAACTTATATAAACATATATATAACGGACAATGAACATATATTTTATGTGTACGGTGATCTACAACCTCGCTAAATGATGATTGTTCAATGTTCCTTACCACATATCATAAATTAAATTATTAGGGACAATATATTTATATGTGATATATATTGTATTTATTAATTATTTAATATTATTGTTTCCATTTACAACCAATATATTTTTACCTTCTATTATATGTAAATATGATAGTTGCGTTTGAGGACGTGTGGACTACCTCCCCCTCAATGCGATGTGACTCGTCCATATGCTATTTTGATTGTAGTAAGGATGGTTTATTGAATATATAAGAAATATATGATATCATAAATCAATATAATAATAATTTATTTTTATATATATTTATATATATGCCTTTTCATTTCTTTCATTCAACACAACTAGTAATCAAAAATAGTGTCCATGCGCTTGTACGACATACTGCCTCCATAAATGATGTATTCTTTTTCATAAATATATATTATATAGATTGTTATAATACACTCATAATTTATATTCATGAAATATATACCAGGGTTTAAATTTTTAAAATCATAGTGTAAACTATAAATACCAATTATATAACAAATTAAGACAAATGTGATGAAAGAAATCAAATATTACCCAAAGTTAAACCTTAACATATGATTGTTAACTGACTGGAAATATAAGGTCATAATAAAAATCATAAATGGAGTTATATATAATAATAGGGTTATTGAAAATACGTATCATTAATTTATATTTATTATATTGGTGTTATTGATGAGTACGATGAGAGTCTACACCTAATGTAAAAGGATTTCATCTAACATTGTATTTTTGTGAAATATGTGTTATGTTCTCCACTCCTACCTTTTTTTTTGTGTTTGTAGTTCATACTATTTTATTATATGTATAATATAAATAATTTTATTCATGTTAACATGCCAATTTTATGATCATTATTTCATTCTAATTATTTTTCAAAATTTACCAAATTGGTAAAATAGTTTTGTCTTAATTTTCCTTATTCGAGATTCATGTTTTGTTATGCACAAAAATTATTTTTCTAGGTCTATATACATTCTTTTCTCATGTTATTCCATTAATTTAAATTAAATAATTATATTTTAGTATTCATTTCATTTAATTTTCATTCATTTAGATCATGATTCCAAGTTATACTTTTATAAGAGTTTTTTTGAGAGAATTGATCTCTTTTAGTGATTGAATATGTTTATGCTTCTTTTAATGAAATCATAACGTAAATAACTAAATAACACTATTGAGTTTTGATCACTATTATTTATTAATGATGTATCCATGTATTTGTACATGTTTTCCCCTATTTGGTACTTGAGAAAAAGTTTTTATGTTAAGTATAACCATCACTCTCTCTTGTCGTAAATCTATTATATGAAGAACACTTTTTTTGAAAATGGTATAATTTTTTTTCAAATTAAATTTGAATCCAATTTTCATGGAAAAATCATTTCAAAATATTTTTAAGGTTATTTGTGGTTCCTTTATAACCTTGGAAATATTTTTTCAAAGGAAAATTATTCCAAAAGTCAGTATAATTTAAAAAGTACTTTTCATTGCAGAAAGGATATTTTCCTCAAGAAATGTTTTTAAAAGTACATTCAAAATCATTCCCCATATAAGATAACATACTTTGGTGCTACTAAAGTCTTTATGTGGAAATTATTCAATGATTTAGTTCAAATTATTTTCATTAATGTAATATGTTTTTAATGGAATAATTTCGATAAATCTCATTTCTCTTTTGCAAGTTATATGCTTTTGAAACTAGTTTCTCTTTCACAAGTTATATATTTGTGAAATTAATTTATATTTCATGGGTTATATTATTTTTAAACCCTTTTATAAATCGTGGGTTATATGTTTTTGAATCGTATTCCACTTTCATAGTTTATATGTTTATGAAACCCATTTCTCATTCATATGATATATGCTTATGAAATTTGTTTGTCTTTCATGGATGGATATTTTGATGAAATAATTAGGAAACCAACATTTTTCACAATTTATTATCTTATTACATGTTTATAATACCCATTTAATTTCAAGGGTCATTATATGAATATTTCTAATATTATGTAACATGTATACACACTAGATATTTTTCTAGAGTTTTCTCTACTATGAATTTTTGTGAAGCTACCAGTATAATCCCCAATGCAGGTGTGGGATACTTCAATTTGTGTAGGGAGATCCCAATAAAACTAACTTTCATGTTAAGAACATTTGAAACTGTGTTATCCAAATGGATGATCTAATTCAATGTTCAGGTATTTTCATGATGTCTAAGTTTTTTTCTATCGAATTTCCAAGGAGGAATTGATAATCCATTTTTTTTATCAAGCCTGGGCGAGGGCGGTGTGGGACAGCTTTGTAAATCTTGTCAGAATTGATATTTCAAATTTCAATGGTGATTAGTTTTCTCATTCCTTGTTCCATGAGATCTATGATAATTATGTCTAATGAAAGGTGAGAGCTAATCTAATCTCGGCTAGCGACTGCAAAATTTGGTGCGCTGGGAATAAATATTGGAATGATAGTGTAGAAAGCACATTTTTATCTATGTTTTCTCATTCCATATGTTTATCTATGGAAATGGGCTCTCTATTGAAATTTAGAGATACTACTCCTTACATGAGGCTATTAATGAACGATCGAAACTTTAATCCATCTTCTCGGGAGTTACCTTCATTAGGTAGATGGTTTCACTGGTATTCCCTGCAAATAGCCTCAAACTCAACATTCATAGATATTATACCATAGTAACCATGAGGGGGAGAGTCATTATTTGTGATTCCCTAAAATCAGTAATTATCGTTTTCAATAGCTATTATGGCCATGGTTACTAGCTTATTGGTGAATCCAAGGTGATGCTTAATGGGATTCAGATTTTTCATGCCAAGAATAACAACCATAGTGAAATAGAAACTAAATACATAGTTGTTCTAAACTCTGTACATGGAAGGCACTACCCCCCTTGATCCATAGTTTATATTATTAGAAGATGATTAAAATACATCAGTCATGCACTCTTGACCCACAAATGGAATGGGGGTAGCATTTTTGCTAATTGTCTTGCTTCCCTAGGTATCCACTATGATTATTATATTATTTATCCTCCATAAAAACCCTTACTGTTGATTGAGAAACATTTTTTGTGAAAAAAGAAATGGGATTTAATTTTTTCAATCCCTCTTGACAGTTTCATTCTCTCTTTTTAGTTTTTTTTCCTTCACTATGATTAAAAAAAGTCACATGTTCAGTCCTTATAGTACATGTATGTTATATTTAATTATGTGAAGGGTGGGACCTATATCTTCCACAAATTCACTGGTAAATGATTTATATCTCATGAGATAGACCATGCTAGTCTTGGGAATAATCCTCTATTACAAAGATATATGTGGTAGTGAACCCTAAAAACCAATATGGAATTAAAAGTGAATTTATTCTAATAATATTGTCATGGGAGTAAACCATGACTTCCATGATGGTATAGGGAGTGATCTTATACTACCAAGAGGCTCTTGGAAGGGATTCCTTGGATACAATTGAAATCATATAATATGTCTATGTGTCTACCAAAATTAAATGTTTAATTATAATGTTATGCTTTCATTACTTATATTAATTATTTGTACATGATTCAATTCTAATGAACTACCAACATTTATTACATTATTAAATTTAATGATCTTTGATATACAAGGTATGATTTTTTAGTTTCTTGATCATGTTCTCATACACCCATCCTAATGATTATTCTTACATGCCTCCCTTGTTTACCCTTATTGACCATCTGAGATCACCCCATTTTATATTTCCCTTTCTTCATGTTATGAAGATAGATATTATGTTTGATGTGTCTAAAAAGGTTGATAGTCATGGAGAACCAAGTGGCAAATAATATAACTTGCTTATTTACCGGTATTTATGTCTCCATACATCAAAAGGAACTTGACTAGTACGGTATTTATGTGTTAGTTTGTGTAATGTTTTTTGTATTACCAAATTTAATTTAATGTTAATATAAGTTTAAAATGGGTATCTATTATTGGAATCATAGGAATAGTTTCTTAACTTTAAAATACACGATGAGAAAACCATAGTAAGAAATCTAAGGACATGTCTATTGATAACTATAATGAAAAGGAAAAGTATACAAAAATGTCCAATAATTTTCTTGAATGATAGTGTGAGTGGATTCCTACAAATACATCTATTTCAATATACTGTATGTGAATGTGTTCCTAGAACTGATTTACCAAGGGATAAAAAATCCAACAAGATTTTCTAGGCCTGACTTGTGGTAATCTGGTACACAACTATGGGATTTTCTACACACTTGGACTGAAAATCCTTGGGGATATGCATTGGAAATTAAAATATTATTCACAAACAATAATTAAGGATTTAAAAATATGTTTTAAATGAATTACCTAGGATAAAACTTATGTGTCATATATTATGGAAGGTTACATGACTAAAATTTTTTATAGGTTATTTTTCATGATTATTTGGTTCTTCATTTTGATAACTATTTAAAAATATATGATTTTGGATTTAGTAAATATATCGAACCCAAAAGGACCATGTAAATGTTGATTATGATGGAAAATTTAATGATTTTCCTCCTGAGAAACTAAATGCTCTGGGGGAAGGAATGAAAAAATCCATTGTTATGCTCACATAGATTTAACAAGCTACAAATCGAGGTGTACATCCAATTATGTAAAAGAGGGAAAAAATTAATGTTGATTATTTCATGAGACAACGTTCACCTTCTTTCAGAAGGTCTTCTGATCCACTCATTACTGAACAATGGATTATTACTATTGAAATTATATTTTCCATTTTCCCGTGTTTAGAGAATGAGAAATTCATTCAAGCTGTCTATCAGTTATATGGAGAATCAAACCAGTGGTGTACTCTGATCAATAATATATGGTTGTAAAATGATATTTTATCCACAAATGCGATGAGTTCAAGATCTTATTAATGAATAAATACATTCCATGGATTCTTCATGCCATGATGTAGAAAGAGTTTTTTGAGTTGAAGTAAAGGGGTAATGAATCATTTGGTACCTATGAGGCTAATTTCATAAGACTTTTGAGGTAACCATTAAGAATTATAATCAATCACAAATGTAATGTTTGTCAGTTCTTCAGTGGTTTAATGTCATATCATAGAAGGGTGTTATCCATACTATTCTTTCGTAGCTACAAATCTATTTTTCATTTTACAATCAAGGAAGAAATTGATGTCAGATTCACATATCAATTTCATGGTTTTGACAATAATATGAAGATGAAGATCAAAGGACAATATAAAAACTATGAATAGAAGAATATTAGCATCCAATAATGATCAATGTAAGGGAATAAGAATAGAGGAAATTTTCTTAAGGGGTATAATACATTTTTTATGTGTGGAATGGAAGGACCTGAGGAAATTTATTGATGAAGTGATGAGAAGAAGTTGGATAACACTTTGAATGGGGAAGAAGCAGCACATAATTCCCCTCCCAAAATTCAGTGCTACATTTTCAAATAGAATGTTCATTATGCTAACCACTTCCCAAACCCATGTCCCAGTGATGATGATTGACATTATCAACCTCTAAAGCTGAGGTAAAAGGGGAAATCATATGAAATCAATATTTTGGATGAGGGTTGAAATAATTATTTGAAGACAGAAAAACTTACCATCCAATATAGATCTGGAAATGTCATATTTGATTATATATCTACCCACTCTTTCAAATATAAATAATTTTATAAGGGTGTTAATATTACACCAAAACAATTATTTGTGGAATATTTAGTAAAACACCCTAATTATATGATGATTTTATCTCATGTCTACGATTCTTCTCTCATTTATATATTAATAATATTATTCCTACAAATCATATCATTTATCATTTGGTTGAATTTGAGGTCACTTATTGAATAGATTTGATTTCTCTACATAAATCCCACATCAATTGTCCAGTAGAAGAAGTTACTTTTTTTATATGAAACCCTCCTATGATCATCCTTCCATGTGATGATATGTATGAACATACTATGGATATTACATTCAATCTATGGGTCATAATTCCCATTCAAAAGGGTTTTTTATCTAAAATGGTTGCTGAGAGAGTTGACATTAGTGATATTAATATTTTCTAATTGTTTTTTAATGTGTTTCAATATGAGTTTCCTTGTCTTCTACTAACATGAGATGTTGAGTTCTTTATAGAATTTATACTGGTTCCACACTAATTTCAAATACTCCTAATAGAATGGCTTCATTTGAGGATTAAGAAATAATGAATAAAATACTAGAAAAATTTAATAAGAGATTAATTCAGTCAGGTGAGTCACCATGGGTTGAACCAATGCTTTTAATTAAAAGAACTGATTGATCAATGTGACTCTGTATTGATTATTTGGAGTCGAACAAGAACAAAATCCGGAACAATTATCATGTTCCCCAAAGTTTTGACATTTTTTATCGTCTACACTGATCTCAACAATATTACATGATTAACATTGATTCTGGATATCATCAATTGTATGTCATAATGGGGGATATACCTAAGATGGAATTCATTACATTGTATTTATAATATGAATAGATAGTGATGCCTTGTGGTCTTACTAATGCCCCAACTATATTTTTGTATTTAATCATTATATCCATTAGATATTACCTCCATCCGTTTGTGTTAGTCATTATAGATGATATTCTTATCAATTTAAAGTGATGTAAGATCATTGATATCACTTGAGAATTGTATTAAATACATTATGGAAGGAGAAGATATAAAAAAAATTATAGAGTAAGGATTTTGGCTGCACAATGTTTCATTTCTTTTCACATAATCTCTAGTGATGATATAGTTTATATCCATCATGGATAGACACTATTTAATAAGGGAATAGACTAACCATGGTGACTTAGATCCATAGATTTCAAGGTTTATTGGAATATTATAAAAGAATTTTTGATAATTTCTCATGTCTATATAAACCTACGACATATTTAACATGAAAGGGTGTCATGTTCTTCTAGAATGATGGATTCAAGGAAATTTTTAAGGAACTAAATATATAGTTTGTCAGTTCACATATAATTACATTACCTAGAAGTGGATATGGGTTATTATTATATATTGATGCTTCCAAAAAGGGATTGGGATGTGTTCTTATGTGATATAAAATGGTTATATCTTATGCCTTATGGCAGTTGATGATTGATGAAAATGGTTACCCATCTCAGGATTTGGAGTTAGCTGTGGTATTTTTTGTATTAATGATATGGTGACATTATCTTTATGGAGGAAATTGTTATATATATACAAATCATAATAGTTTGAAATATGCATTTTCATAGTAGGAGATAAAGCTAAATCAGAGAATATGGTTGAGAATGGTTAGGGATTATGAATACATAAAACATTAAAACCCTGGGAAAAAAAGTTGGATGAAGGTTTAAGTTAAAAGGATCATGTCATCTTATCAATTATAATGATCACATTATATCCCAAAATTTTAGATTTGAAAGGGATGGAGTTATAAATCCAAAATAAACTACAAAATTGTATCATTCCCAAATGAATTTTCAGTCCTCTATCAATGTGAAGAATAATGAGTTGTAGAAAAAAGATAAAGAGATGAAAAATAAGGTGAAAATGTATCAGAGATTATCCCACATGCAAATAAAATTATATGTTTAGGGAAATGTCTATGTGTACCTTCCATACCAAATTTCAATATGGGTATATTATTGGTAAATCATTTTTAATCGTTATTTATTCATCCTATACGTAATAAAATTGTATGGGGACATGAAAGTATAAATTTGGTGGGATGGCTTGAAGAGTGATATTGTAGAGTTTGTATCTCAGTGCATAGTATGCAAACAAGTTAAGACTGAAAGATAGAAGTAAAAGGGGGTGTTTCATACTTTTTCCATATAATAATGGATGTTGGGTAACATCAATATGGATTTTTTTTGTTGGATAACCCAAATCATATTATGTGTTTAAGGATATATGGATGTTTTTTTATCACCATACTATCATAGTACACTTTAACATTATCAGAAAAGACATATCTAAGTATTATCTTTCCAGGATATACATTAAATAAGTGGTATGGTTTCATTGAGTACCACATTTTTAACAAAAAGTGGATTTAAAAATAAATTTAATATTGAATGCAGAAAACACGTAATATCTACAAAATAAGATTTTGTTAAAATCTAGCTAATTTTTTTTTCTACTTATGTTACTTGAATTTTGGAAATCAGATATACACGGTTTCGTTCAGGGTTGTTTTTGGAATCTTCTAAAACAAAATTAATTTTTGGTAAATAGAGAAGTACCCATAAGAATATAAATATACTCATATAAATAACAACTTCACCCATAGATGTATAAAAAATATTAGGAGCGTTTTAAATGAAATAAAAAATTGTATAACTTATTGATTAATTATTTTTATTTTTGTGAGTAATAAAGATTTAATATTAGTTTTAATTAATAAATGGTTTTAAAATCCATATTAATTAAATATGTACCAAAATAAATATTTTTTTCCAATTATTTTTTTATAATTTAATGATAACATAGTTATTTTTTGAAATTATTACCAAATAATATTTAAATTTAAAATTGATATATTGTAATTAAAAAATGATTTTATTTATAAATTAAATTTAACATAATTGAAAACAAATTTGGTAAAATGGAATTCATTTTTTTATTCAAAACATCAAGACATGATTTTTTGGATTTATTTGGATTTTTCTAAAATACATCAATTTTAGGTGAATAGTAAAATATGATATTTTACGATAAATGAAAAATACATGGTTAATGCAGTTGTATGTTATGTAAGGATGATGTAATACCTATTTTTTAGAACACACATGCACAAATAAATATTATTGGTCATAATAATCAATACTATTTGAAGTCTTGAGAATAATAATAAAATAATGATTATGAAATTCCAAAACTACTCCTCTCTGCCACTATAACCCCCCCCCCAGTCCCTCTTCACTTCCCTCCACTCAAGCCTTGTTCCTAGTCCAAATTAATACTAAATAACTTCATAAGATCCTCCCCTAGTGAAAAGATACCTTGTTCTCATAAAAAGTCCCAATTATCTCCCTTCTAGAGGATCACAAGGATGATTAATTAAATACGTAATTACGCCTTATAATTATTTTACTTTCTTTTCATGTTTCTTTATTTTCATTTCTATCCTCACCTCTGCTCATTAATATTTTATGAAAAAAATATAGTATCATGCATGAAATTTTTTTCTTTTATTATTATGGAAAATGTTATTCTCATCTCTTCTTTACCATTATTTAATGCTAGTAGTAGAAAACTCCATCTAAGATGTGTCAGTTAGACACATTAAGGGATGATTGGGGTTCAATTTCTATTAGCATCATCAATTCTGGACAAGAAACCATTATTATTGCTAAACCAAGCTATAATATATTTATTATGTCTCCTCAATGGTTCTAAAATCTTTTCATAAACAATTTTTGGATATATAAAGAAAAATGAGTTCGTTGTGATTGACATCTACTAATTAACCAAAATTGCTATCAATAAATAATATATATATTGATTCATCATAACTCCAAGAACCAAAATTAAATTCTCAACCATATAATCTTATGTATAATTAATAAAAATATATAACTTTAATTTTGGACAACCATCTTCATTTTACATGATTCTTCGTTCATGTATATAAGTATATCGATCATGAAACAAAAAGACCCAGACAATGAAATTAAACCTCTTAACCCATCTAAAAAGTGACGAGTGATAATAATTGAGTTATAATAAATATATAACATGTATAGTAGGTTCTTCAATTATAAATTAGTGAACCAAAATTTTATTATTTAGGTCATTATAATCAAGATAAAAATTGCACCAGGCATTAGGTAATAGTTTCTTTAACTCACTTAAATATTTGTGAGATATATTGTCTTCACTACTAATACATGTGTATAATGTATGCAAACAACCCATTGTTTTTTCATATAGTGAATATATATATTATAGTGAAATTAATTTTATCATTTTATGATTATTATTTTTGGTGCATACTATTTAATTTTTTACAATGTTGTATATATTTTCCACCTAAAGCTCTATTTTAATTTAGGTTTCTCTTATTCTATACTAACCTCAATGAAATTCTTATTTATTACCACGTACTCCTCGCGAATTTTTTATTATTATTCTATATATGTTTCCCAATGATAATTATTTTTTATATTGTGGAGTGCTATGTTTTTAAAATATATTTACTAAAATTATTTTTAAATGAAATCACGATTCAAGAAACATCTCGAATTATTACAAATTTTGAAGATCACAAAATAATATTTTTATGTCTAATTTATCATTCTAAAATTACACATATAATATGAAATCTATTTTTGATCATTTCTAGTTTAATGAAAGAAAGCAAGCCTTCATGTTTTTAAATCTCATTATTGAATTCCTTAAACCGCAATAAAATGATTTAATTCTAAAGATTCTTTAAAAACACTTTTTACATGATGTCACTTACCTGGGACATAACTTATTCACCAAATGTAATATAAATGTAATTTACTTTTTTTTTGGTATATAAATGTTTAAAACAATATTTCTGTCAAATACATATGATTTTACAAAAGAACTCTTCCTTCAAAAGTAAAATATATTTTCCTCACGTCAATATAACATTGATGAGATATATACCATATTCACCACTAATTGCATGCATGTGGTGCATGTAATTCCAATTGAGATAAAATTTAAAGATTATCTTTATTCTCATAATATTCTAAGCGATTATTTTTTGAATGTTTCAAGGTATTATGGGACACTTTGGAATGTTCAACGATTATTTCCTCAAATATTTCACAATGGTCTCATTTAAGAGTATCCTAATTTATGTCTACATCCTTTTATAATTATTTTACTAAATTTAGGTTTATATAATATGATATCATCTAAAAAAAATTTTAATGGATTTTGATTAGTTTGAATGTCTTTTTTCTCTCTTGATAACATTCACCAATATACTTCAAATGGTTACTGTTTATATTTAATATAGGGGGAAGGTTATTCAGATTTCATATTTTAGATTCATTATTAATGTATATATTTTTTATGTTTATACCCATTCATATGAGTAATGCATTGGGCTTCGTAAGTGTTGGGTTGGGCTTGTTATAGCCACTCCGTGAATCAGTAAGTCTTATTAGGGAAACTATGGTCTTGGAACGAGGCCTTACAAATGTATATTTATGGTCCTGGAATGAGGCCTTAATGGTATGGTTACGATTCCCACCCTTATGTGTTCCCTAATTATGAAAATAGTATTGGTAGTTCATGTTGTTATTTGAGTAGTAGAATACCCCAATTTATGTTTAATTATGGTATTATTTTTTCATCTCGTATTCAAATTATAATGTGTTCATGTTTATTTTTAAAGGAATGTGTTTTAAGTTATTCACCATGATTAATTTTATGTTTGAAATATTCTAATGTATTTCTTGTCCTTTCTAAGCGTATGATCTCACCCCCTTCCTAGGATTCATTTTCTCATGAAATGAATATGTTATTTAAAAATAACCAGCATGGATAAACATATAGGGGTGGATGTTCCCAACATAACATATATGGTGTATTTAATTTCAAGATGTAATGTTAATCCTATGTATGTATCCATTTTTATAAAAATACTAAACAACTCGGTCTTTCAATATTTAATTCTTTGATACTAAAACAATGTAATGTTATAAGGCACCGACTCTGAGAAACTATGTTCAAGGCGTTACAGTTGGTATAAGATGATGTTTAGTAGAAAACATGGAAAATAATTTTATGGAATGTATAATAGGGGTCACATCCAAAATATAGACATGATTATACACATAAATGAACATATTAGATTTTTTTGTATAGAATAAATTATTTGGATCTTCCAAGAAAATAAATCCATGACTAGATACTGTAATTGGAGATGTTTCTAGCATAGATGTACATTTGACTAAATACTCTAAAATGGTCTTTTGGGCTTGACCCAATGTATCCTGGTACACAAAAAAGTTCCTTAAAACACTCTTGGTTTTCCACTACTGAGGTATATTCATAGGATAATTCCCATTTTCGTTACAAGCCGTTATGATTAATTGGTGACAATAAAGTATCCAAAGTATATTGTACTATGATTTTGATGCATAAATTTATGCTATAAACTATACAATATTTAATGTTATATATAGTTCATTATTTTAGGTTCTAATTTTGTATATGGAATTGATTAAAAATGGCTGCTAGCTGAAGGAATGAGAACATCACCAACTCATGTGATGAAATGTTTTAGAAGGATCTTATCACTTATGGTATTAATCTATAATTTCAATGGAAGATATTACCCTATGTTTCCTCATCATATGGGGAAATAGTATAATGTGTTAAAAATGTATATTAATACTTCTCTAAGACCTATGTCTTTGAAGGGATGAAAATGAAGAAGAGGATGGTAGAGACAAATGTTTATAAATAGAAGAAGGGAAATAATTGTTTACCGACGTGTGATAACTGTGGAATGAATCATCATGGTAAATACTTGAAGGGAATGAGATCATATTATAAATGTTTAGAAAATGGATTCCAATTTCGTTATTGCAAGAGTAAGAATTTTTTTTGATGTACAATGCTTCATCTTCATGGAGATGGGATAATATGAGAATCAATGTTCCAATCATCAGAGTAATATGGCCCAAATTTTGTTACTAGAAAATGATCATGTTATTATACTATTGAAGATGAAATGTAAGGATTAATATACCTCATTAATAATGAATTCATTTTAATTTTTTACCATCAACCTACTGGTTCTATGAATTATTTAATATATAAGGAATGTACTTTAGTACTATTTTACTAAGTATTTGAGGTCGTTTGATGAATTGTATGAAGGATAAAAGACTCAGTAGAATGCTAATATCTTTGGAAATAATATGGTTGAGGGAAATACCACTCTAAATTTATTCATCATGATTAAGATAATGATGAATAAATGGTTGAGTTGGATAAGTACTGACTACCAAAAAAATGATTCTTAACTTTTCGATAATTGGTTTATTCTATTATTGATGGAGTACATAACATTTTAGTATTTATGTATTTTATCTAAAATCATATGTATGAATTAACAAATATTTTGAATATTGAATTATGGTAATTTTAGTTATTACCATTTTTCAAGAGGACACGTTATGATGATATTACCAAGTTTTTAATGTAAAATTTCAGGGCTGGTACATTTGGATTAATGGAAAATCAGGTAGCAGATGCCTTAGGTAGGTTAGAAAATGGAGTCCTAAAAAATGAGGATCTCCAAGGACACTGTGTACATTGATATATAAAGAATATATATGGAAATAATTTTTATGTGTTGGATCATGATATTTTTGAATGTTAAACCATTAGTGAAAGGGTTTATATTGGTCATTTCATGACTATTTATAGTTAAATGCCACCACATTATGAAACTAGTACATAGAGATGATCTATAGATAGTTAAAGGAAAAAATAAAGGATAATGTTGATTTTATGAAATAGAAATATATATTTATACTCTTATAGTGGGGAATAATTTCTGAACACTAGGAAAAGAGTCTTAAAAAATTTATCCTATTATAATTTTTTCTTAACTATATTTTATGGTTTTGTGGTAATGATCATCAATATGATCATGTTTTCTATCAAATTCCAACATAACATAATGGTTTTATTATTCTTCCATGACTATGTAATTAAATTTGAATGCATTATTTGGTAGTAACTGATGCATTTTCCATTCCCTCTTATAGAGGGGATATTTTAACCATATGTTGTTTTCCCATAAGGTAATTTAAAAGTATAATCTCTTAACTTTAGAAAATCCATTTCAAAATTTCAATGATGAAATTATTGTAATTAGGGGATAATGTAACACCCCAAGGATATAAAAATAATTTCAATATTGAATTCAAAAAACACTAATTCTCTACAACACAACACTTAGTTATAAATTATCCAATAAACAAATTGTTTTGACTTTTGTGATTTGAATTTTGAAAATCTGACATACACAGTTGTGTTCAGGGTGATTATTGCAGTCTGATAGAACAAACATAATTTTTAGTGAATAGTATCCTACCCTTATGAATACTAACATAGCCATATTAATAGTAATGTACCCATATAAATATTAATATAGCCTTATGAATATTACACTCAACCACAAATGCACAAATAAAATTTTGTATCATTAGAAAAGAAATAGATCATTTTCTATTTAATTGATTAAATAATTTCATTTTTGTGACAGATAAATATTTAATTACTATATTAAATTATTAAATTGATTTAATATTTATTTTCATAAATTTTTTCCCTAAATATATTTTTTTCCAATTATTTTTGTATAATTTTGTGAGACTGTTGTTAATAATTAGAGATATTAGAAAATCCTTTTAAAATTTAAAATCATTATTTTGCTATTAATTTTTTAAAAAAAATAAAATCCACATATTTAGAAAATTATATTGATAAAAATGAATTCATTTTTGGATTCTAATATAAAAAAAATTCTTGTGATAATTTTTTGTTATTTTTCTAAAATACATCAATTTTAGGTTAATAGTAAAATATGATAATTTATGATAAATGGTAAATACATGGTATATTGAGTCATAGGTAATTTAACACTGATTTAAGTCCACTTGGATTGATCTCACATGCACATATTACTATTATTTTTCTCATGAATCAATACTACTATTGTTATTGAGAAAAATAATAAAATAATTATTATGATATTCAAAAATTACTCCACTCATCCACAAACCAAAACCACCCACTTTGCCTTTTCTTCACTCCTATAAATCCCTATTCGTAGTACAAATTATATCCAAATCTTTCCATAGGCTCCTACCAAATTTTCTTAATCTTTTTTTCTAATTAAAAGACCAAATCTTTTCCCCTAAAGAGGCTCTCAAGGATCATTAATTAAAGAAGTAATCCATCTTTTAAATTCATTGACTTCCTTTTCAAGTTCGTTTTTTTATTTATATCTTCACCACTACCCATACAAATTTTATGAAAACCATACTACCATACATGTATTATAATTTTTTTATGATTATGTAATGTGTTATTCTCATCCCTCTTTTATACTTCATTTATCCTAGTAGTAAAAAACACCATCCGAGATGTTCTAATTTTCCCCATTCATGGATGATGGGACTTCAATTTCGTTTATCATATTTAATTAAGTTCATAAAAAATTTATTTTGTTTAACCATACTATAACATATTTATTTTTCATCCTCTATGGTTATGGAATATTTTTTTGTACATGGTTTTTATTTATAAATAAAAATGAAATTTTTATTTTCAAAAACTACCAATTAACCCAAACAGTTATCATTGAATGATATATATGATGATTCATATTAATTCAATGTATAAAAAGGAAATTTAGAGACATGTAACCTTCTGAATGTTCCCTAATAATATATAACATCAATTATGAAAAACCATCATCTTTTTACATGATTCTCCATTCATGTATTTATGTATTCTGATCATGAAACAAATGGATCTGAATGATGAAATTAAACCTCATAACTAATAAAAACTACCATGAATGAAATAAATAAGGTTATAAAAAATCAATTAAATTTATAGGAGGTTCTTTAATTATTAATTAACGTACCGACATTTTATTATTCTGGTCATTAAGATCAAGAGAAGAACACCACCAGACTTAATGTAAGGGTTTCTTCATCTCACATCAATTTTGTGTGAGATATTCTGTATTTAGTACTATAACATGTGTATGGTGTATTCATAATTCCCATTGATGTTTCATATCATGAAATTATATTTTTATATTATATTCAATGTATAATTTTATGATTATTAAATTTGGGGCATATGTTTCAATTGATTACGAAGTTGTATGTATCTTCTACCCAAACTATGATATTCATTTGGGTTTATCTTAATCTATAATAAACTAAATGAAATTATAATTTATTCTTATGTACTCCTTGAAAATTATTTGTGAATTTTCTATATGTTTTTACCAATCACAAGCCTTCTTAATTTTATGGGTAGTTATATTTTTTAAAATAATTTTTCAAATATTCATCCAAAATGAAACCCCAATTCAAGGAAAATCTCAAAATATTAACTATTTTAAATTCCACACTATAATTTATATCAATACATATTTAAATTTCTAAAATCACAAATTATAACATGAAAAAATATTTTGGTTCATTTTTTGTTTTATGAAAAAATAAATTTATCTTCACTTTTAAATCTCTTTAATGACTTCCTTAAACCGCACTAAAATGTTTTATTTCTAATGCATTATCAAAAACACATTTTACATGATTTCACTTCAGTGGGACATCATTTGTGCCTAAAATTTAATATCAATGTACATTTGTTTTCATTTTGTTAATATACATGTTTAATACAACATTAATGAAAAATATAAATGATATTTCAAAAGAACACTTCTTTACAAAGTAAAATAGATTTCTGTCACCCCACTTCAAATTATATGAGATATATTCCTTCTTTACCACTTATTCCTCACATGTTGTGTATGTACTGCCCTTATTATATAATATCAATAGTATCCTTATTCCCATGATATTATAATGGTTGAGATTTGAATGTTTCAAGGTTATATGGGACACTTTGGAATGTTTAAGTACTATTTCTTCAATATTTTGTAGTGGTCTCACATAAAAGTATCATTATTTATGCCAACATCCATTGATGAATCATTAATTTGATAGAGGATTATATCTAATGATATAATCTAAAATATATTGTTTAAGGGTTTCTAATTTCAGCGAATTTGGGTATTCTATCATGATAATATTAAACCAATTTTCTTCGAATGTTCATTATATAAGTTTAATGTATGGAGAAAGTTATTTAAGTATCATATATTAGTTTAAATATGAATTTATATGTTTCTTATGTCTATCCTCATTCATATTAAGAATTCAATGTACTTAGTATGTGTTGGGAGGGTCCTACTATAGCCCCCTGGTGCACTGATTGGTCTCACCTGACAAACTCTGGGCATAGCACGAGGCCTTGACAAAAATGATATTTATGGTCTTGGCATGATGCCATGATATTATCGTTATGATGTCATGTATTATTAATTCCCTTATTATGATAATAGTATTGATAGTTCATGTTGTTATTAAACTATTAGAATACCCATGATTATGTTTTATTGGGGTATTATTTATTCTGCACTTATTCCTACCATATTGTGTTCAAGTTCATTTTTAATTGAATGTGATATTAGTAATTAACCATTACTAATGTTTATGTTTATGAAATCCTCCAGTATATTTCTTACCCTTACTGAGAATCTGAAATTTCCAATTTCTTATGTTTCATTTTCTCTGTACATGAATAAGTATTTTATAAATTTCATAAATGGATAACGTAGATTTGTTGATATTCCCTATAATAAATTTGTGTTGTATTTAATTTCATGTTGTAATGTTAGACCTTTTTATGTATATGGTTTTAAAAAAACTACCAAACTAATAGGTTCTTCATGATTTAATTCCATGTAATCAGGCCAATGTAATGTTATAAGTAATCAACTCCGGGAAACTGGGGTTGCTGTGTTACAACATTCCATTGTGTCATATTGGGATCTGAATTTTACCTCAATGTTATGGTGAACTATTCAGCAAGCACTTGATATTAAATTGAGTTTGATTAAATAATATCATCTATATATGGATGGTCTGTCTAAATGAAAAATTAAAACCCTAAATTATTTGTTGATATCTTCATATCTATATGTCATATAAATTTGGGATCGACACATTTCTGCAGTTTTGTATTCATAAAATTATATATTTAACTCAATAATTCATATAGAACCATATAAATTCTTATATGGGAATAAAATTGGATCTCCAATGTTCTTTGATGATGTTAGATAATTAAAGTTATTGGGAACTAAGATTTCTGAAAAAATGGTCCAGAAGGTTAGAACCACTCAATAGCATATCAATGTAGCTCAAAGTCAAAAAAAATGTTATGGTGTTAACCGCTAGGCAGTCTGGAAATTGAATATTGTGGAAATGTGTTTCTATTAATCTCACTCTAGAAAAAGGTTGTGATATTTGGGATGGAATGGAAACTTATACCAAGGTATATCGGTCCATTTGAGATTCTTGATCATATCAAGACTATAGCCTATCAGTTGGCACTTTCCGAAAATCTCTTTCACATCTAGGATGTGTTCCATGGGTATATCTTGAAGATGTACATACTTGAACCTTCACATATACTAAACACATAGGTCATTCCTCTAGAGAATGATCTTTCATGTAAGGAACAACCAGTTAATATAATAGACCAATCTAAGAATGTTTTACAATAGAAGACCACTCAACTAGTCTAAGATTTTTGGAGAAATCACCATTTAGAATTATATATGTGGGAGTAATCATATATGATTAAAAAATGTAACCCTTAATTTTTTTACCCAAGTAAAAAATTTCTAGGGAGAAATTTATTCAACATAGGGTAGAATGTAACACCCGGAGTTTTTATGGACCTTTTTTATATCAAATAAAATTTTCATTTGTTACTAGAAATTCACTAAGATTAAAATTCATTTTACTTTGAACCTAATCAGTTTACAATATATATAATATTGACATAAAATATGTTACATGCAACACTAACTTAGAATATATTACATGCAACACTGATGTTTCTATGAAAAAACAATATTCAATTATAATTTTTTCAATGAGACAATTATAACCTACATGGTAAACATAGTAATATGAATAATAATAAACACTTTTCAATTTTTTTATTTTTATATAAATAAAACATGTTTATAAGGATTGATAAGATTTCATAAATTCTTTACATGAGTAAAATTATTTTTTTCTCGAATTAACTTCTTCTAATTTCCTTCTCTATAAATTAATAAAATTAGTTTTTAATGGAAACTTAAAATTATTTTGATAAAATAATATTAGTTTTTTAATATAGAATATAGAAATTATCTTAGGATAAATGTTTATTATTTTTCTAAGAAACTTCAATTTTAGGGGAATAATGAAAAATAACATATTTTAAATCACAACTGATTTTACATCTAATTTATTATTAATTAGAAATTATATTTTAAATTAGTTTGAAATATTTATTAGATATAATTCGTATAAATTAATCCAATATGCATAATTATAATCTATTTCACACTAAAATTTTAAATAGGAACACAGAAATTTTTTGATCATTTTTACTTTAAAAACCCGCATTGTGGATCCTAATATGTGATTAATTTTAAAATACTTTTCACCACAAAAGAGTTTTGAATTTAAAAAAATGGATTCAATATTTGGAATGATATAAATTTATAATTCCTAATAAGTTAAATATAGTTTTTAACAAAAAATATTATTGAAATTGAATAAAATAATTATATTAATTACGGATAAATTATTCAAAACAAAAGACTAAACCATAAACTTTAGGCCCAAAATGAACTTTACACTTGTCCAAAAACGATTTTATAACAATATATTGACCATATAATTACTTTTCAAAAATATAAAACATTATTTGAACCACATTCAACAAGAAAATAATGGGTGGAATTGTATTTTAATACATTTACAGAGTGCCACTGTTCCTCTACTATAAAAAGGGTTCTTTTCCTCCCAATTCCTCACAAATATCTTGCCCATTAGCTGACCAAAACTCTAAAGAAATAATTCCACAAATTCCCTACCATCATCATTGAGGCATCCCATTGAGAATAAAGTCTTCCATGTAATCCTTTAGTCACAAACCAAAAAGAGTTACCCGATTAAGAGGTAATGTCTTATCTGAAGTAATTTCTTTTATTTTCCTTGTCTACCCCCTCCAGTATCATTATTCTATTTCTGTATAAAAACGTATCCTTAATATAATTGTATTTTTATAAGCTATTGTTACAACATACACATATACACACCTTTATATAATGGATAATGAACTTACTATTTATGTGTATAGCAAACTACCGCCATACTAAAAGATCATTGTTCAATTTATTTACCGCCTCTTATAGTGGAAATAATGATGGAAAATATTTTTATTTGTGTTATATATTATATGTATTAATTATTTAATATTTTGTATTCCTTTTTCAAAAAATATATTTTTTACTTTCCATTTGGTTTAAATAAGAGAATTTCATTTTAGGGTGTGTGGACTACTACTCCCTCAAAGTGATGTGACGCATTCATACAATACATAGATTGTATTGAGGATGGTTTTAGAGAATATATAAGAAATATATGATATCAAAAATCTAAATTAAATTTTATATTTATATAAAAACATATAAATATAGTTCCTTTACTTTCATTCTATCAACACGATAATTAAACAGAAATAACGTTCATGTGTATGTATGACATACTGTCTCCCTGAATGGTTTACTTTGTTTCATAATTATATATTATATATTATTTTTATAATACACATATATTTAATACAAATGATATTTATATCATGGATTATATTATATAAATGATGATATAAATAATAAACACCAACAATATAAAAAATTAAGACACATGTGAAAAAGAAAGTGAATATTACCTGAAGTGTAACATTAACATAGGATTATTAACAAGCAGGTAATATAAAGTTATAATCCAATAATATATGGTATTATATATTATAATATTGTTCTTTTAAGAAATTTTAATAAATTTAAATTTATTAGACACATGATTTTTAACAAGTACGACCCGAGTCAAGACACAAGGTAAGGGGATTTCATCACACTTTTTATTTTTCGGATATATATTCAATGTCCACCACTCATTCCTTCTGGGTTTTGTATATAGTACCCATGATTGTATTCTCTATGTCATATACAGAAATGTATTGGAATTTAAATATCCATTTAATGATCTTTCATTCATTGTGTAGATTTTTAATAAGTTCCCAAATGGGAAAATTAATGTTTTCTCTAATTTCATTCTTTGAGACTCATGTATTATTATACACTAAAATTCCATATCAATGTTTATACAATTCCATTTTACTTATTTTTTATTTAATTTAATTTAATTCATTATTTTTTAATGTTCATGTTAGTTTCTTATCGTATATTGATATAATTATCCCAATTTACCATGTTATAAGAGTTTAATGAGACAATCTCCCCGCTTTCTGTGATTGATTATCTTTATGCTTCATTTGGTGAAATCGTCGGATCCATTTCTCAATAACTCTCATTAGTTTCGTTCCTTTTAGTTTATTCAATATGTATCCATTTATCAGTATCATTTTCCACTTTTGATGACATAAGATAACATTTTTGGGTAAAATATAACTGTCTCTATATCTCTCCCCATTCGAAAATATATTTTATTGAAAAAACATGCTTTAATGAATATTTTCAAAAATATATTGAATAGATATTTGATTCTAATTTTCATGGAAAATTCATTTTGAAAATGTTTCATGGTTTTCGATGTTTCTTTTATTTTTTTTCTAAAAATATTAAAATAATGTATTCAAAATGTTTTATGTTTGAAAAGTCATTTTTCAAGGTTGAATAAATATTTTCCTTATTAAATATTTTTAAAAGTTTTTCAAAATTATTTCCTGTAAAATATAAAATCCATTTGTGTTACTCAAGTAATTATAGGGAAATAAATCAGTCCTTCTATTCATATTATTTCAATTAAGGAATTTTTTTGATAGAAATATGTTGATGAAATGTGTTTCTCTATCAGGGGATATAATATTTTTAAACCCATTTCTCATTCATGTGTTATATATTTATGAAATATGTTTCTATTTCATTGATTATATAAATTTCAAACGCATTGCTATTTCATGGGTTATATGTTTCTAAAATCTATTTCTCTTTCATGGGTTATATGTTTATAGAACCCATTTATACCTCTATTGTTATATTATTATGAAATAAATTTCTCATTCATGAGTTATTAATTTGGTGAACGGATTATGAAACCTATATTTTTATAAGGTTTATAATAGGATTACATGTATATAATACCCATTTCATTTCATGTGTTTTGATATGATTATTTATGATCATGAGGCACATGAATTTGTGATTTTATTATGAGATGTGTGGGACCCATGTCTCCCTCTAATTTATAGATTAAATATTTATGTATTATAAGATAGAATAATATTTTATTGGGAATGAACCTTGAAAAATAATATGGCCAAGGGAGTAAACCATGACTAACATATGGTATTAATACTTAAGTTATTCTACTAATATGGGTGTGGGAGTGAACCATGGTTATCAGGATATTCTATGTTTTGAACTTACATTATGAAGATACTCTTCGAAGAAATGTCTGGGATACTTATATGACTGTATAATTAGGTGTTTTATTAATATGTTATTATTTCAGGGCTTATGTTCTTTATTTACCTATTATTCATATATTATCAAATACCAATATTTCATCCATGGTTCATGTTTATGATCTTTGATATGAAGGGTAAGATCTCATATTCTCATGATCATGTTCTCAAAACCTAATTCCCATGATTATTCTTATATGTCTCCCTTATTTAACCTTATTGAGTATCTGAGATCACCCCATTTTGTGTTTCCTTTTCCCCAACATATGAAGATAAGTGTTATTTTTAATGTGTCTAAGAAGGGTGATGGTCAGGAAGAACCTACTTATGAGATAATGTAGCTCACTTATTTATCAGTGTTAAAGTATTAATGTACCCAAAGGCACTAAAATCATGTGGTTTACATGTTTCTATTTGAGTAATATTATATGTATTCTGAAAAAGTTATGTATTATTAATTCTTGTTAATACCAGAACCTTATATATGATATGAAGAAATGTTTTATTCTCTTATCAAACACCTAAATATAGTTTTCATTATGATATTTGTTTGAAATATATCTCCCCCCAATGCATTAGTTTATATTTAAATATCATTTTATATATTGGACAATATTGGGAGTGAACCTATTTTAGTAATGGAATTTTTCTACTATAATGGTATTGGGATAAAACCTTAACTTCAATGACTGTTTTTGGAGTGAACCCATTCTACTATAATGGACTCAAAATAATCTCTTAACTACTAGATAAATTAATTTTTATGTTTATATTTAATCCCCAAATAAATTTATTATGAACATGTTACACTCTTACAGATCGATTTAATTGATTCCCTTATGACTCATGCCTTACGAACTACTAATATTTTTTCTTACTCATTATTTTGATCTTTGATAAGAAGGGTACAGTTTCCAAATTTCTTTCTCATGTTCCCATATACTTATGTTCATGTGATGCATTCATATCTCCATTTTTTCATATAATTTTCATTTGAGATAAACAATTTAATGTTTTCTTTCCTTCGGTTATAAAGAGATATATTAAAAAATATATTCCTATGAATGGTTCCAGTTATGGAAATCATTATGGGAGATGATGTTGTTTATCAATGGTCCAATTCTTTTTTCCAATACTTCAAAGACACTAAACTATTCAAATCATCTGGTGTTTATTTTTTTAATATAAATTAAATT
The DNA here is from genome assembly GCA_963277665.1 of Viscum album. Lineage (NCBI taxonomy): Eukaryota > Viridiplantae > Streptophyta > Magnoliopsida > Santalales > Viscaceae > Viscum > Viscum album. The sequence continues at coordinate 1,260,790,680 of OY728128.1, forward strand.
CATCAAAAAGGATATAATATCTATGTGTGATAATTTTGGGTCATTATAGATTCTATTAGAGGATAGTTTTAGTAATCAATTGGAAACTAGGATGGGAATCTCTTATTGTTACCCCTAAGAACATGTTTAAATATATCTCTAAGGATGATTCAATGTATAAGAAAATGTCCTCAAATTTTGGTAATGGATTGCGTGAGTGATTAAACATGTGATTACATCCATGTAAGGATACTACGACAAGATTTGGATTTATAGAAATGGTATGTAAGTGTAATAACATAAAAATGGTGACATTTATCTTGACTTTCTGATCACCTTGTGAGTTAAACATGCCTTGTTGTAAACCTGGTTTGACACTCTTGGGGATATGATTTAGATATTCAAAAACATTTTTTCAAACATCATGAATCATTTGAATAGGTTATGACTATTAATAACATTATACAAATTGATTTTGTCCTATATTAAAAATAACATGACCATGATTTAGTAATCATATATGCAATCTTTTATGATTATATGGGTAACCACTATTATTTTTGTTGTATACACCATGATTTCTTGTTTTATTCAATTTTTAGAACTAGAAGTAAATATGTTAATTCTGAATGTGATAGAAAATGAAATGATTTTCACCTGTAGAATCCAATTATTATGATGTTTGGAATGAAAAATCTCTTAGACATTCTCACACAACTTTCTCAAAATATGAATCATTAAGGACTACGAGAGAAGAAAATTATGGAAATTTTTTTATTGAAACATCATGAGAAATTTCCACCTTCTTTAAATTGTACTTCTTATCTGAAAGATTCATCAATGTTATTTCATCACAACTGAAATGTTATTTTCCATTCTATATTATTCCAAACATGATAATTTCATTTTTTATATCTATCATTTAAAAGGTAAAGAAGATCAATTGGGGAATATTATCAAGAATATTAGTAAACCTAATGAGATTGAATCACTGGATTGGGATGAGTTCAATATACTAATTTTCAATAATTTGTTTCCCTTTATTATTTATATGAATATAGAGAAGGATTTACATGAACTAAATCAAAATGAAAATTAATATTTTGGTTCATACATGGAATAAATTACATGTAATATAATTTACACATCTAGTATTATTATCTGATGTCAAAGAATGTTTTATTAATTCTTCATTGTCTTAAAACAATGTTTCTAAAGGTTGTTCTACATAAGAGACTTTATCAGCTTCAAATATATTTCTCTTGGTTCTATCAAGGATGAAATTGATGTTAGAGTTATGTATCAATCTCAAGGTTTTGATAAGAATAGAAAAGTATAATTTAATAAAAAATATATGGACCATATAAAGAAGATTATGATATTTCCATTATACCCAATTTGTGGGACAAAGCATGGAGATATTTCCAACAGGGGGTATTAAATGTTTAGTGTGTGCAATGGAAAGTCATCAGGCTATTGATTTCTGATGTGTTGGGCATAAATTAGATAATAATGATAATAGATAGAAATTTTCAAAAAACAGGGCATGAAAACATCATTGATTTTAATGGGAGGAGAATTGGAATTATGAAAAAAATACTCAATGACAATTTTTAATGAAAATGATTGAAAAATGGATAAACTAACACCACTAGAAAAAGATAAATCTCACGTGATCCCAATTTCGGAAACCTGGTGTGATAATAACATGGTGAAGGGTATATTATCCCTCAACTATAAAATCAATAATGTCTTATTTGGCATTGGATTAACCAATTCTTTGATATTTAATAAATTCCTATGAGTTTAATTATTCCAAAAAATTGATCATTTGTTTAGTTTATATTGAAAACATATATTGGTATGATGATCACATATCTTGTATAAGATTCCTCCTCAGTTTTCATTGGTAGGAATGTACTTCAAAAAAATCATTCCATTTATCCTCTATTCTAATGTGATGTTATCTTTTAAATATATTTTATTTCTATACATAAATTCTAAAACAATTTCCAGGTAAGTGAAGTAACATTTTATATTCCGCATTAACCTGTTATCATCTATAAATATTAGGATGATTATGAACATCTGGTAGAGATCATATATTTTTAACGAGACTTAATTCACAATCAAAATGTGTTATTTTCTCAAATGGTTGTTTAGAAACATGATATCAAAGATATTCCTATTTTTAAATGAATTTTTTATATATTCGTTGAATATTTTATAATTAAAAACCAACATGTGATGTTGTGTTCCAAATATGACACATACCTAATTTCAGACCTATTTAAATGAATCCTTATATAATCGACGTAATTGAGTTTTAGGAATTCAAAAATAAACTCTAAGAAAACCTTGAAAATGGGTTTATTAAGACAAGTGTTTCACTCTATGTTGTACCACTTCATTTTTTTAAATAAATATGGATTGGAGAAGCTCAATAATTATAATTGGGATCTAAAAAAATTCCCAATCTAGATGAGTATCATTTACCCCATATTAATGTAATTTTTGATCAACTATGTAGAGCTCATAAATATTTCAAGATTGAAATTTACATTAGATATAATCTATTGATGATTAAGAAGGAAGACATATCTATAAAAGCATTTTGTATAATGTATATACCAAATAGAAATATAGTGATTCCATTCATTATTTTAATTTTCTCCTCTATCATCATGGATATAATGAACAGTGTCATTAGATATTACCATGATCAGTTTTTTCAAGCCATTATAGATTGTATTCATAACTATTTTATGAGGATAGAATAACATGAATATCACTGGAGAATTGTAATAAAAGAACTAATAAAGGGGAAACTATATTAATATTTTATAATATCTGATTTTTTCTACAAAATCCTTCATTGTTTGATCATATAATATAAATAGAGGGTATGTAAGTAGATCCACCAAACATGAAGGCTACTGAATGTTATCCTAGACCAACCACGATGAATAAGATCTAAATTTTTATTGGTTTATCTAGATATTATCAATGGATTGAGGATAATTTCTCATGACTATCTAATAAAATAACAATGTTACCTTTGAAGGGATCCATGTTCGTCTAGGATATGTATATGAGGAAGTATTAAAATAATTGAAGTGAATATTAGCTATCACACATGCTCTTATATTACCTTACAATGTAAAAGATCATTTAAAATATAGTAAGGCATCCAAGAAAGTATTAGGACGTGTTATTATCCTTAATTACATGGGTATAAAATATTCATCAAGAAAATTTAATATCATTAAAAAACAATTGCAGAACTCGTCATTTGGAGTTAGTTATGGAAATTTTTGCATTAATGATATGGAGGGATTAGGTTTAAGGAGTAAATTTTCATGTATATTCCAATCATAGAAGTTCTATCATATAAATATATATATGGTGTTAAATATGTGAAAATGAATAAGGTTATAGGTGATTATGGTTTGGGAATGATCAATATATTACCTCTTTATGAAATAAAACAATGTGATTGAATATATAAGTAGAAAAGTTCATGAAATCTTATCAAAGATGAGGATTACACAATATAAATTATTTCATGATTTGAATTGGATAGATTTATAATTCCAGAAGAATGGGGAACATATTATCTTTCTCAATCAATGGATCAACTATCTTTCTAATTAATGAATAAAATATTGTAGATGTAAGATATATAGAGACATTTGATGTGTATAAATGTTCTCGAGTTTAACCTTCATCGTGATAGAATAATAATTTTATAGAACCATGTACACATTTCATCTATAGTAGATTTGAAAAATTTTGTTCGTAGAGGAAGATCATTGTTCTTTATTCCCACATCATATGGGAATTGAAAATATTATAGAGATAAGAAATGTTACTTCTTGTGGGAATGTGTGAAGAATGGTATCACATAGTTTTTCTCTCAATGAATAGTATGCTATCATGTTAATGATGAAATAATTGAGTATAGGTGGATGCCACAAACATTATTCTTACATGAATGGAAATATGAAAACAACTCCATGTATTTTTTTTATTGGAATCTCCAAAATGATTAAAGGGAATAATTAAATTTCGGTTGTAATTGTTCCCCATAAAAATACCTAACACATAATTTATATAAGATATAAATTCTCTCTACATCATCTTACCCAGATATATGTTAGGGAAGTGGTAATTATTTATGGATTACCATATTTAATTATATCTTATCATGATCTGTGGTTTACCTCAATGTTTACGTGAATTATTAAACATTCTCTAGATACAGAGATTAGTTTTCGAACTGCTTATAATCCTCTCATAGATGTTTGTTCTTAGATGAAAATTCAATACCTAGAGGATATATAGTGTTATTTTTAATTATAATTCAAAGTTACTTAGGATAACCACATTTCTCTATTTGAGTTTTCTCACAGAAACAACATTCTCACAACAATGATTATCGATCATTATAAACCCTTATATAGAATGAAATATATGAATCTATCATGATGGAACAAAGTTGGAAAATAATGATATTGGAACCTAGTTTTTTTCATGAAATTGTAGAAAAAGTACGTTCCATTTAGAAACACATCAAAAAAGGTCAGAGATGTTTGAATTTTTTTTATTGATAATTTCAAATGTGATCTAGAATTTGATGTCAGTGATAAGGTGTGTCTACAAATTTATCAATTGAGAAAGCGTTTGAGAATAAAGAGGAAAGAAAAAATAAGACATTGTAATATCTATCCCATAAAAATTATTTATCATATTCATTCAGAATAATATCTCTTATAGCTTCCACCAACCAACTCATAAGTCAAATATGTGTTCCATTTATCTCTCATAAGGATGTATATACCTGAACCACCACTTGTAATGAACACCAAAGTCGTGTATCTAGAGAATGGTCATTCCACATAAAAGAATATGGATATTATAAATCGAATATAAAATGTTCAATGATAATGGCTACTCACCTTTACTACATTTTGTGGTGAAACTAAAAATTTTGGGATGATATGTGGGAATCTAAGGAAAAATGAGGTAAACTTATCCTCATTTGTTTATTTAAAAGTGATTAATTTGGAATGGGAAATTAATTTTAACAGGGGTATAATATAACACCTTATGTTTTTAGGTATTATTAGTTTTGAATATACTAAATTTCATATATATCTTTGATCATACAGAACACTGTGTTAATATTGTGCTACAATAATCATTGGGTCTACATTCATTACACATATAATCAAGTTTTAATAAAACAACGATAAATTATTAATGTTGTAATTTAAAACAACCAATATATATTTTCCAATAAATTTATAGATATTAATTTTAATTAATAATTTTTCAATATTATTTATAATGGTTTTACAATGAGAAAACATGTAGATAAAATGGTACATAATTTTTGTCAAAGTCTTTAAATTTTTTAGAAATATAATTTTCTAAAATATTGATTTTCTATTTTAATAAAAAATAATGAATTTTTTTTCATAATATTAGAATTATAATTTACTAAAGAAATTCATTTTTAAATTTTATATTTCAAAACCTACTTACGGTGAAATTTGAATAATTTTTTTAAATTAACATTTTTTTAAATCGTTAAAATAATGAATTTTAATTGAAAACTACATTTATGTTAAATTTTTTTATGAAGATTTGTTAAATTTTATCTTTTTTTATTGAAAAATTTGTTTGATAATATTTATATTAACCAATTTTTTTCATTTTAATCAATTTCAACTTCTAATTCATTATATAAACATTGTAAATTTTTTAACATTATTTCATTAGAAACCGAATTTCACATTGGGTCTTCCAAATTAATTTTAAATTCACATTTTACACTTCTATGTATTGATTTTATAAAAATGGATTCCACATCTGGTAATTGAAAAGTTTATATTATATATTAAGTAAAATTTATTTTTTTGACCAAAATGAATTGCGAAATCAATAAAAAATAACTATCATGATTACTATAAAAATGTGTTTACCAGGACTTAAACATAGCAGATAAGGGTTGAATTGAATTTAATTATTATAAAATAAATATTATCTATAAATAATTCAAAACTATACATCCCAATTTAGAATCAATAGCCATATGCATGCATTTTTTTTCTAATGACATTTTTATTTTGGATTTATTTGGGATATTTCAATATGGTTTCCAAGTGTGACCCTTACCGCACATATATTCCCCACCACACCCCTCATCTTCTTCACACCTATTAATCCATATAGTTCAAAAACAACTGAAAAAATACCTCCCTAACATTCCCAAAATAGTTTAGTTCACCATTCACACCAAAAATACTAGCATTGTGGTCCTTAATAAGAGACAAAAAGGAGTTTCTTCTATGCAAATATACATGTCTCTAGAAGGCTCCTTATTTTTCAAAATTTTGTACCTCTTTAAATATGTATTAAATACACTAATACAATAACACCATTTTATCCTATAAAATATAATTTTATTTTTGTAATGTAATAAACTACAACCATCTCCACTTCTATCAAATGAGTTGAGAAATCATCATTTCAATGTACAATAGACTACATTCCCACAATCCAATGTTATTCGATTGTCCATTATCTATATTCATGGTTGTGTTTTCTGGTCAATATTTTTTTATGTGGAAAAATTATATTATAAAAATAAATTTGGTGTCATAATATCTTTTATATTACCTTTTTAATATCAATTTATTTTAAATATTATAATGTCACACTTGTGTAAGATGGACTATCAATTTGAAGTATTGTGATTCATTCTGGATTTTTGTGTAAGATAATAAAGATGGATTTAAAGAATGTATGTGATATATATATGTTATAAAAATTACTATGTAATGGTACTACATCATTTTCATTATTCTTTCAATCCAAAAAGTTAATGGAAATACCATTCAATGTCTTCATATGGTCTATTGTCTCTTTGAAAGGTGTATATCATTTTCTTTAACATTGTTTTAGGTAATTAGTATTATAAAAATAAAATAAATATAAAATATATTCAAAACATGGTTAAAATTATTAATATGATAAAATCATTATCAACTTTATAGTACCAACAATAGAAAATAAAAAACATATACGAAAAAAATCAGTTATAACCTTAAATGTATCATTAACATGGAGTTATTCATAAATATTTAATAAAAGGTCATAAGAAAATCATATATCATATTATTTATATATATATATATATTATTCATTAATATTTTTTAAGTAAAATAATTTTTATTATAAATTAATTTTAAAGGTGTACTAAGGAGGTCAAGACATAAAGTAATGTATTTTTACCTCAATTTACCATATTTGAAAAGTATGATATAATATGCACCAATATTCATTCCTGAGGAGTATATATAACCACTTTGACATGTAATATCATGAAATTATTTATCTTTGTGATATTCAATGTTCTATTTTAGGTTATTCATTCATGGGGATTATTACTCAATGTTACCAAATTTATAATGATTTTATGTTAGTATCTCATTACATATCATAATGATATATGATTATGTTTCCAATTATAAATTATTATAGACTATCTATCAAGAAACACATTATTTTTATTATCCTATAGTGATTTATGATATTTTTAGGTAATATTACAAATTTTCTACTCTTTTTTACTTAAAATAATTGATAAAATGTATTTATGAAAATTCTACATTATTACTCTCTTTAGTTGGAAATTAGTATTCTTACAATACGATATTATCAAAAAATGATTGAATATTTTATTTGTTAATTATAAATTAATTTCAAAAAATATTTTATCAATATTTGATAATTTTATAAACAAAAATTGAATTTAATATTCAGGTCACTTTCTAAAAAATTTCCATTGGGATTTTAACAAAAAAGTGAAAGGAATGTCGGTTTTATCGTCTATAATAATAATGAAATATTCTCCCATTATATCCTATATTTTAATTAAGTATTAATTTTAATTATTTAATTCTAATTTCATTAATCATTATTTTCAATATTTTTTATGTTTTAGAAAATTTTTTTCAAATAAGAAATGTTATTTTTCTCATAAAATATTTAAATGATCAATTAAAATCAATTTATATCAAAGATAACAACATTTATTGTAATTTATGACTTACTGTGGATATGATTCAAGGATATAATTCTTCTTAATTGTATTAATGTCGTATATTGATGATTTAATCATGATTATAAAACCCATTTATCATAAAATAGTTATACAATGTTAAATTTATGATGAAACCACTTCTTTTCCATTACATATTCTATGATGATGAGATGTTATGCTTATGAAACCCGTCTCTTTTATACATGCAATTACATGATGAAATATTTATCAAATCCATTTTATTTCATGGGTTATGATATAATTAATGTTTTATGATCTTTTGGAAGAAATGAATACGGTTTTCATATTGATATGGGTGGGATCTATATCTCCCTCCAATGAATTGGGTAATAATTTATATCTCCTAAAATAAATAGGAATTCAATGGAGAGTGAAATGGGTTCAGTTAGGATGTTTTTAGGCTATTATGGTCATGGGAGTGAACCTTGAATATTATGATTATTTAGGTAGTGAACCCATTCCACTATGATATCTTGTGTTATGAGCCATCATGACTATGGAGTTGATTTTATATTCCTACGTGAATGCCACAAATTTATGTATTATGCCAATATTGTCCTCTCATGACTCTTATAATTTGATTCCCATTTTATTAATGTATTATTAACATAAAATATTTCTCAAATAACTCATTATTATGATCTTTGACAACAAGGGTATGGTTTTCTAATCTTATTCTCATTCAACCATATTGTTATGTTCATGTTATTCTTACACAACTCCCTTGTTTACCATTTATGATCATATGATAAGACACTATATTTTTTACTTTTCTATGGTTATGATAAAATGTATTATGTATGATAATACTAATAAGGGTGTTAGTTATAGAGATAATATTTGGAGATGATTTAGATTACCTATGTGTCAGCCATTAATGTTTCTATATTTCTAAAGACACTAAATTATTAAGGTCCTTAAGAATGTGTCTGTGCAATATAATGAATAATCACAAAAAATTAATTAATTTATATTTCCCATAGTCCTGGGCCTCCATAGTCTCCACCCTATGGGGATGAATAACATCACTCGGAAGGTGTCATAGGTTGGTCTAGGAGCCAGATGTATTCATGAGATAAAACATTTTTGAGATAAGTGTTAGTCCAAAATACTTCATTATGTGTTCATAAAATCATGGGTTTTTATGGATATAACTTATGAGTGTTTTATATGATTCTTCAGTCCAATGAATCTTTTATGGAACTTTTTTTAATATTTTAAAAAATTTTGTTAAATTTCAGTTTATGTGAATTTTTATTAAATACATAAAATTTACTATTTTAATTAATATACTTATATATAGTACCATTATTTAATTATGAACATTTTTTAAAATCATAAAAATTTAAATTTTTAACATAAATTCAATATAGTTATGAAATAACATCATTCATGTTGGTGGTAATACTTACCCATGTATAAACATGTTATAACATATTATTGAATAACATCATATATTTATTCTGTGATGAAATAATATTTACTGAAAAAAAATTATTTTTACTTAAAAAACCTAGTGGTTGATCAATTTTATAAATGTTAGTGATGAGAATTTAAATGTACAGAATAAAGAATAAATGTATACTTAAATTGAAAAAATTTCATTTTCTCAATATGTCTTATTTTTTAATGGTATGTATCGGCCAAGATAATGTGACTGGTAGCTATAAAAAATCGAAGAAATAATTAGCATTAGAAAAAATCGAAAGGTACTCTAAAGACAATTAAATTATTTTGGTGGTTTCTAATGGGTCAATGAGTGATACTTTAATTATTGGGAATGTGGGTCCATCCATTGAAACTTATGTAAAGTGAACATTAATGATGGAATCAGAAGGGTGTTAGTGACTGAGATAAGATAGTTTTTATGATGCATTTATGAATATTTTAATAATAAATCAATCTATATTTAAAATAATATTATATAATTTTAATTATCAAAAAAAATTTCATATCATTTTTACACCCTTACCCTTATCTCCCATGTTTTATAATTTAATTTAATTATTATTTTTTTACTAAAATTATAAGGATACCACTCATACCAAATTTATACATTCTAATTAATAAACTAGAATCAATTTTTATTTTTTTTATTTATCAAATTGAAAAACTTATTTCAATAGAATAATTTGTGATCTGTATGATGAAAACTTTATAAAAATCTATTTTTAGGCATAAATGAAAGTTATGCTAATATCAAGTCACTTATCACAAATAAAATTAATATAAAATTATATGTTGTTATAATTTGGCTATAAAGTTTCTTTAAAATCATTCATTAGTGGTGATTACATTAATCGATTTTGATAAAAATATAATACAAAAAGAAACAATACATCAAAGTATATATTTTTTAACATCAAATATTACAAATTAAATTTAATTAAAATTCAGTATTTATTAAAAAATAGATGATTTTAATTAATTATTATTTATTAAAAAACCATTTTTTCAAAATTAATTTCATTTTTTATGATTAAAAACTATAAAATTTACATATTTGTAAAATAAATATAATAATACAAAATATAGATAAGCCATTTATTATAAAAACGATTTCAAATATATATCTTCTTAAATTATAATTTAAACCCCTAATAACATTAATATAACACCTATGTGTGATATAAGAAATGGTGATTTTCACATGTGGTGATTCAAAAAGTATGGATCTCGAAGTGAATATATATAAAAAAAATTTATTTTAATAATTTGAAATATATGTCTTCTTAAATTATACTTAAACCCCCTATAAACATTCCCATAAGTCCTACGTGTGTAACAAGAAATGGTGACTATCACATATGGAGATTGAACTATAATTGATCTCAAAGTAGTTTTTTGTGCTTGAAATTATCTTAAATATGATATCAGTCAAGTTGTACATATTGACTTATATCATTATCTTGACCTATATAAAACCCTAGTGATGATACCTTATTTGCATGCTCTAAAATATTAAACTCATAAGGGAAACCTCAAACACATATTTTCATTTATATTCCATTCTATATCAATTTCATTATGTCGTTACTTTAATTTTAAACCACCAATTAAATGAAAATATTATAGTGGCCATATTTTATTGAAAAATCTATATAATTTATCACACTAATTATTCTCATGTATAATAATGGTATATATATCCCTATAATATGAGCTATAAAATTATTCAAATATCTATATTATATTCTTATATATAACCTTATATATAACTATAAAATTATTATATTTATAAAATGAATTCATTCAAAATATATATATTATATTTGTAATTTATTTACTTGCATAAATTTTATATCTTTGTGGTTTACCTTATAATAATATAATGAGTATGTGGATTTCATGATCCTGGACATTTTATTTTATTATGGTATTTTTTTCTGTTTTTATAATGAGGTTTCGTATTTCATCAACATAATGTATCATTCTTTATCTAATATTTTAAAATTTAATATCAATAAATTATATAATGACTCATTTTCATTGATGTTTTGTCTAAATAAAATTATAATTACATTATATATATTTAGAATTATTTGGTTTGGGTGTTCTATTATGACAAACGGATCCTAGTGATTGCACTGACACCCCTCTATTACATGGTCGTTGGGTCCAAGCCCACTAGGTACCACCAATTTCCATATAGACATGTGGTCCACACCCTGGGGCCCATCATTGTTATCAAATAGGTCATCTGACTACTGATTGTCCCGACATGCCAACACATGTCATTTCTTGTGTTTTTTGTCCTCATTCATGATCATGGACATTTTATTTTATTGTTGTACTATTCCTTTTTCTGTTTTCATACATAGGATTCATATTTTGTCAACATCATGTATCATTGTTTATCTAATATAGTAATATTTTAACATAATAAATTATATAATGATTCATTTTCATCATTGTTTTGTGTAAAAAAAATTATCATTATATTATATATATATATCGACTTATTTTTTTTGGGTGTTCTATGGTGACAACTAGGTCCCAATGACAGCACAAACACCCCGCCTTAACATGGTCATCAGGTCCTGGCTCTCCTAGAACCACCATTTGCCCCAAAAACATGTTGTCCACACCCTAGGACCCACCCACATGCTCGAACATGTCATCTAAATACTAGCTATCACCATTGGACAACACATGTCTTTTCCCATGTGTTTTTTCCTCACTCACATACACCTTATGAAACATCCAAGAAAGTCACTCATCCTGGTCACTACTTCTGGACAAGCACGCTTAACTTTAGGGTTCTAATCAGGTAGTCTTCTGAAAATAAAGGTGCACCTTGATGACATAAATCTTATCATTAATCCATTTAAGCCTTCATCATTTGGTGGTGTTACATCACCCCCCCCCCCCCCCCCCCGCCCCTAGAGCACAACATCATCATTGTGGTCCTTACATATAAACCTATGTAGTGCGTTGAACTTATGTCTCGATACCACATCTAATACCAAATGTGACAACTGGGTCCCAGGGATAGCACAGACACCTCGCCATAAATTCATCATCTGGTCTTAGCCCACCAGGTACCTCTAGTTGCCCCACATTCGCATGGTCCCCACCCTCAGGCCCGCCCACATGTTCAAATAGGTCATCTGATTACTGAATTCCCCCATAGGCCAATGAATGTCCTTTATATTGTGTTTTGTCCTCACTCACACACTCCCTAGGAAGCTTCCCAGAAGCTCACCTATCCTGATCACTACTCCTGGCCAGGCACAGTTAACTGTGGAGTTCTAACAAGGAAGGCTCTAAAAAAAGATGGTTTACCTTGTTGACATGACTCTTATCATTATGTCATTTAACCCTTTATCAATCTTGGGTGTTACTTGTATTCTACATCATTTTATAGAATTTAAATGCCAATATTATTCTATATAAATGACAAAATGATGGGGATTTTGATATATTACTTATTTATATTACAAGTTATAATTTCCAAATATAGGATTTCAGTATACAATATTGACATCATGTGGGGATTTTTTTTGTAGAACTTCATCTCAATAATTAAATATTTCCACCAATTATTACTCATATTATATATCATGTTCCAATTTCACGACATCATATATCAATATATTTGAGGGATTATCTATGTAAATTTGAAAAATAAATATATAAAACATATTTGTCACTAGTGAGATTCATAATGGCAGTGTGATGTGAAAATATAGAGTCCCAACACAATCAATAATCTTAAATGGATAGATGTATCTGAAGATATAATCACCCTTCTTCCAAAAAAAACATCACTATCCCCAAAAGATATATTCTGAATAAATACATTGTTATTAATATTACAATATATAAATCATATATTATTACAATCATATTACTTTTATGGTATTTTCACTTCAATTTCATGTGGCTAAAAAGTTTATATCTATTTCCATTTGTTAAAAAAGATCTTTTCCTATTGTATTTATCTTTCAAACATTATTCCAATATGTTTCTTATATATATATATATATATATATTATCAAAATGGCCCCCAAATATTTCCACTTAGTGTATATATGGGAAACTATTATTATATGAGAATTTATGTAGTGGAATATGTTAATCGAAAATAATTTTAATAATAATAAATATATATCTTGGAATATATTTAAAATTAAGCATGGTGAATTCTAATAAACCATTAATGTGAGGATTATTAATATTCCTAATTAATATATATATATATATATCTAAATTTTTATAAGGGATTTTTTAATATTTTTATGTGATTCGTGGATCTTTATTTGTTACAATTCAGTTTTCTTCTAAGAAAAACATTACCACTTCATTTATACATAAAATTAAGTTTAATAAAGTGAAATATCCTATGAAATATACATCAAAATTACTTTCATTGAAATTTGATACACCCCTACCCAAATGACAGTTTTGCATTAAATATATTAATAACATATATGAAGAAATCAATGGTGATGTTCTCCCATTTTCATATTAGTATAGGTAGCTTTTATATTTTTTCCTTATATATTTTAACTTCCAAAATTACTTTTAGAAGAACCAAGAATCGAGATATATACTAAACAACATCCTACATAATATTTTCCAAATAGATGCTTCAGATATATATAGATATTGATGCTTATTGTGTATCTATTGAATGAATGGAAATTATCATCTTCGAAAATATAAATCATTAAATTTGGAACGGATTTGATACATATATGAGTTCAAAATTTTATTACTTGATATCGATAAAGAATTAATTGAAAATTATGTTCTACCTTGTATTGTAGATCTATATGATATTTTATGGTATCCTTGACCAATTAAAAATTGAATGGTTATAAATTAATTAATGAAATGTTGTATTTAATCATATATAATTAAAATATAATATACAATCATTTAATACACATAATGCCAAGACTCTTTGACACCTTATTAGGTATAGGGTAGCATGGTTAAATAAATTTAATGCATTAGCCTCCCTATTAATCTTCCCTGTATTGTAATGTATTATGTAGTTTTAGGATTTGATTGAATCTTACCCAAACCTTCTCAACATATTTAACTCCACCTTTGAGAATATTTACATTATTATATCATGATCTAAATATATATATCATAATTTCTCAATAAAGATAATGCTTCAAAATATTTATTGAAAACATTACCACCACTAGCACAAGATTAGAAGATAAATAATATAACTCAGGTGTCATTAGTTAGGGATATACATAAGATATAATTTTATTATTTTTTAAAATTTCATATTAAAAGAAATTACATAATTTATCACGGTTCATCTAAACTCCTTATCCATTATATGCCAGTGTTAGTATGATGTAGTGATCAGACTATTCATAAGATTCTCAAACCAATCCCCATGTTATATTATACGATGATACTTTACTCACTTCCTTGACAACATGGTTAGTGTGATTTGAAATAATCATAAATATATCCCAAAAATTAAACAATATCCAACTAATTCATAAAAATTATAGATATATATCCTATTAATTTTCATAGACCTTTCAATTTCATCTTCTTCATTTACAGTTTGACATATATAACCTCTATACTAATTACATGGTCCAATAGGGATATATTTTTACATAAAAAGTTCATACATACAAAACATAGAATAAGATTTTTGTTTTTATATGTTTATTAGAACAATGTAAAATATATATAAATTTTTTAACATTACTATAAAATATATGAGAATACCATCTATAATCACTACCCAAAATTCAAAATTGAAATATCAACTCAATCCAGTCAACAAATACATGATGATATTGGGTTATTATATTTATTTTAATGGCATTATTATTAATTCATAGGGCTTGTATCATATTTATAAGGTTTTTTAGGAATATATTTTCTATCTAACCTAAATGAAATTAATATATATATTGAAAATACACCTTCAAAAGATATTCTAATATTTTATGTTTATCAAAGAAAATAATAATATGGGGTATAATAATATTTTTCTAAATCATGATAATATTTAGTTCAATATATTAAATTAAAAAACTCATATAATGAGAATTATTTTTGGAAAAAGGATCGGTGCACCCTATTTTTGATGGAATTTTGTGTATAAAAAACCTTTTATGAATTCATTTGTATCGACTTCTTTAATTTTCCAATTCTATGGGAGATATTATAAAATTACAATTCAACATAAGAACTAATATTATTATTAGATTGATTGAAACTAAATCTCATGTAGTAATTGAGTACTATATAATTCATAAAGAATTATATCTATTTATTATTACACAATTGGAATATCATAATCATTGTGTCTCTCTCTAGTAACTATAGACATATTTTCCTCGTTATTGGGTGGATAGACCAGTATAAATTAATTGTTTTCCCTATAAAAGTCTATTATCATACTTTTATCAATGTATTATCATGGGTTATTTGGGATATAAAATGAGATTTACAATTTCTAAAAATTGATATGAGATGCATTTTGGTATTAAAAATCCATTCCTAGTATCACATAAAATTATACTAAGAGTGGAATGATAAGATTTAAATGATGTATCATCCAAGAATCCTTGATCATATAAGTGTTATATAACATGGATTCAGTCATCACATCCACTTTTTGTTTTCACTAATAATTAACTAATTGAAATTTGAGTATTTGAATAAATTGTATTATGAACTCTTAATTATATTATTTAATACATTGTATATGAATACTATATATAAGTTTCATTAATGGGCATTCATAGTACCACATCAGTTTTATGTTTCTATTTAGAATCATTTATGTCAACCAAAATGACAAGAATTTATAATAGTTAACAATATCTTATAAATATAACAGCAAATAATTTTAAAAAAAATAAAAAAAATTAATTATTCAATGGTACAATTATTTTATCATATTACTCATTCAGTTAATAATAGGTTTCATTAATTTAGAGAATCTTATATTTCTTTATGTTATATAAAAAATAAACCCTTATTTGAAACCATATTTGATTTACCAATCATAAAAAGAATACATATTACATCAATTATCTAATATAGTAATTGAATCTCACTTCTAATTGTAAAATACCAGAATCAATATCTTAAGTGTTTTTTCATATTTGATACATATATTTCCAATTTCACATAATCTCTTCAAACCCTCCCATAATATTCACTGCACATGAAACCCTTATAAAAATAATCATATATTAGATTTCAAAGGGAATTGGAAAAAACATTAGAAGTTTAAATCAAAATCATAGTTGGGATAAATATGCCTCAATGAGTAATATTATCAGATGAAAATACCATGAGGGGAAATGAAAATTTGTTAAATGTCAAATTTTACAGAATATAAAATCTTATCACATATCCATAAGGAATGATATAATAACATATAACCATAATAGTACCATCATAAAACATACATATACAATGTTATATGATTGTTGAATCATGAGACAGTAGCTATGATGCTTAACATATCCATGTGGAATAACATAGAAATTTTATATAACAATGAAAATTTTCACAATAATAATATTATGAGAAAAATATGATCATGACCAAACATAATGTTATGATAAACCCTAATCATTTCCATTTTTCACATAGAAGGGGGATAAAGACCACCCGTGTGATAGGAACAAAATTGTATGACCAGAACAAGGATTTCTATCCATTTTAACATGTACTGTAGATATCGTCGTTAAATGATTTCATGAATGGAGAAAAAATTTTGGTTTGTAGGAATTATGTGGATACCTTTGATATGTTGTCTGATTTTTGGGGGATAAATGTCTTTGCACAATCAATCATGTAAAACATTCAATTTGTTTTTCCCTAATAGAAACTCTCAATGGATCCCACTTACAAAACTAGGTATAGACCTTCTTCCCAAAGGCAATTACTTGTATATAGTTTTAGACCCCACTACAGTTAGGAAATAATATTTTTCTAGACAGTGGTAGGTCAGAATCATCGTAACATTTTGCGGGTAATTTTCACCTACCCTATAAATCAATTTTATATTTTAGATATGTTCAAAAATATATTCCAAATATTGATATGAGATAGGTTTCTCTATAAATATGGTCATATTATAAGTCTTTTTATATGAAAAGGTGTGATATAATAAGTGAATCCATCTATATTTATTGTAGGTTCTTCATCTATTTCACATTAGTGGGTATTTTTATATATGTTGAACCCATATAACATTGCACTATAGAGTTGTTTGCCATCCCGGGATGTGGTTAATATTTTGAGGATGTGAATGAGTTATTTAGGGGCATCCAACATATCCTATTTTAGGATAGTAATAAAAACCCTCATTGTTCATTAAACTAATGTTTATTTTTCATATCTATAGGACTAATATTGGGGCACTTGGGAACAATATATTTGAGTTCATACCTTGAAGATGAGTCATATATATCCTGGGTATATAAGTAATTAGAGTTATTTTAGTTCAATTAGACCATTGTGTATTTACCAAGGTATATACCCTTTTATGGGGGTTATATCATTTCATTTTTTAGGTCATACACACTAAGGTTTCCCTCGCAGTAGGCGATTAGTGATGATAATGATGTGATTATTTAAACTCACTATGACAATGTGATCAATCTTGGTGTTGGAAACAAGGTAAAACATGTAATAATCATTATTGGATATGGATGTGGGACTGTGGACCAGGATATCCATTTTGATAAAAAAATTCTATATTAGACCTCTTGTAGGGGTATTACATTTTCATATTTATAGCTGGAATAAGATTCATAATATTTTAGTTTTGTACCTTAATCTACTCGTGGATGAAGAGGTATGTTTAGTTTACGGAAGAGATTGTTTCTTGATTGTCGGAATTTTATAGACATGGATTTACATGCACCAATTTGGATTCCCATTTACCCTCAGGCTTTGGGAAGTCATCCTACTTATCCTGGTTATGGTTGGAATTAGTCATCTTCTAGTTTAGTTCGATCGGGAAGTATACACTAAGTATTCTATAATATTGGGTGAAATTAAATTTTGTCACTAATAGGGGCTTGTAAGCAATGGTTTCCCTTATATGAGATACATATAATATTTATCCAATGATTGGGATTACAAGGTGATGTTTCCCTTGAATTCTATAAATATCTTACAATGCCTATAATTGGGGTTTACACACTATGTTTTCCCATTTATGTGGGTTATATTGTTTTATGTCTCTAATTGGGGATTATTCACTATGGTTTCCCTTATATGTGGGGCATGTCATATTATGCCACTGATTGGGTACATAAAATTTGGTTTCCCTTATAATTATGACATTTTCTACTAAATGGGGCTTAAACACTGAGGCTACCATTATATGCAGTACATGTCATATTATGATTTAGATCAGGGGTTACATGATGACGTTTCCCTTATATATGGTACATGTCATATTCTGTCAATAATTAGGGAATACACTATGAGGTTTCCATTTCATGGTAGAGGCATATGAGGAAAATAATAAGATCATTTAAACTCCCTAAGAAAAAATAATCTATGTCTGATGTGAGAAACAATGGATAAAAACTAATCAACATCAATTCTTATGGATGAGGGAATTATGTAAAGGGACAGTCCATTTGGATATTAAATTTGGTTCTTTGGCATTTAGAAGGCGTTCTATATATCATGGTTATAGAAAAAATATATGTTCTCCTAGTTTATTTGAATTTGGACTTTCACCCTAAGGATTACCATTTATTTTGGAATATCTTATTATGCTGACAATCAAGGTTGATACAGTTTGATTGTCCTTATATTCCAACAGGAAAAGGGATTCAAGTCAGAGAGATTTTCTTGGGATAGTTTAGTTTTACTCCAAACATCTTTGGTTATATTTTTGATATCTCTGGATATCATACTAACATGTCTAGTTCTCTTCATGACATGTCCTAGTGATGATTAAATGATCCATTTTAACATGTCGAGAGTATGTCTCAATATACAGTCAAGGGTTTCTTGAGACAACCACATGATCAAAACTGAAATATATGTGGAATTTCACATGATGTCTCTTAATTGTTTATATAATGTCTCAAAATAAAGGTTGAACTGTTGGGAGTACATAGCATGATCTTGGTGGTGAGCTCAGGGGGGCTTTAAGAGACTCGGGAGGGATGTTTAGAAGGAATCACAACACCTGGCTGACATGTCTGGCTGCCATCATGAGACCTAGATGAAACATGTGGAGGGTGCTAAGGGATCATTATGGTTAGCCCAGAGGCTCTGTGGGACCTAGTTGACATGCACTATTGTCATCAAATATCTTTGTTTAAATTCCTAGTTTTCATTTTAGGACCATGATGGAGACCCTGGAGTTCTTTATAAGACATCTGGTTGTTTTTTCAATAGGCACCACATTTCATTCTTGATGTGTCCAAAAGACATCACATGAAAAAAATTGAATGTCCAGGGGACATCACATGATAAGAGTTACATGATCAAGTATTTTAACATGATCTAGATGAGTTATTTTATGTTCATAAGGACTAGTGAATTGTTTTTCACATAAGTACAACATCATTTAGTTTTTATTATAGTTTTTATTTCCTATATTCCATATATTTTTTTAGTGTTTCCTATTTTTAGGTTTCACATGATTCAGTTTATTTATCAGATGTCCTTATCAAAATCTTCCAGATGTCCATTTCATAATATCATGGTAACTCATTGGGAGCCCATGAATATTTAGTGATTTTTTAGGGTGTTCGCTAGATATTACGTGGATAAAATCATTTTGATCTTTATATTTGCTGATATGAAAAGTCTACATAGATTATTGGTCGTTACCATGCAAGGATCCTATGACATGTATTAATAATGGGGTGGTGAATTTATAGGCCTTATCACCTCTATTATATAGGGATTTTTTTGGTTTGTATTTCATAAATCCAAGATAGAGATGACAGATGGATTTGGTGTCAGAAACGTTTCATGATATTGGCGTCAGTGTCATCTGATTTGAAGTGAATAAAAGATAATCCAATTAATGAACCTTTTATTATACATTGTTGAATAAAAGGGTATATTCATAATATTTTCCACATTATATGTGGATTTCAAAATGTCACGAAAACATTTCTATGGACATTCACTGTCACGACCCGCCCTCGGGGTCCGTGCCGTGACTACCCCAAGCCCGCCTTCCATAGGCCAGGGGCTGGCGACTAGCACCAAGGCGTAAATCCCAGTAAAAAGGGAAGGCATTGCCTTTGAAAAGTAACCAACTCCACAGAGTAAGCAAGCGGAAAGTAAACACTAAACAAGCAGAGTACAACTGAAAGTGCGGAAAAGTAAATGGGCCAGAATACAAACCCAAACTGAAAGTAAAGTACAACTCGAAAAGGGAAAAACAGCAACTGTAAAGTAAAAGCCGCTACTCCGAGTTGTCCACCGGAAATCCCACCTGAAGGATGGGTACAGATAGCTCCTCTGCTCCACGGGTCCCGCCGTCCGCTCCGTGCACGTCACGCCCAGTGGTCCACCTCCGGGTACCGTCCCGCTCTACAAGCCTCAGCTAAGTCAACGTTGTCCGTCGTCTGCAACCAACACAACGTAGTGCGGGCGAAGCCCGTGCAGGGGTGAGTATAAGCTACTCAGTAGGGACCCCGAGACCCCTGAAGGTCTCTCAAATCCACAAAGGATAAACCACAAAGAAAAGTACAATCACGAAGTAACAACCGACACTGCTTAGGTATATGCCCATACATATACCTAAGTCATTAATTCAGATACGCTCCAACCTCCGAGCCCAAGTACAACTCAGTCCACGCAGGAAAGTATACGTAATCCACAAAGGGAAGCAAAATATAATCCACACAGGATTGCACAACACAATCCACACAGGAAAACAACAGGATTCAGCTCACACAGGTATACTTCTTCAAGGACGATAAAGATGATCACTGATCCATCTAAGTCGTCGGACCCACGAAGGATCGATAGGTAACTAACCCCCGCAGAAGACCCACACAGGATCGGGCTCACACAGAACCTGTAGGCGCTGGCTCACACAGAACCGCTGAGCGCAAGGACCCACACAGGATCGGGCTCACACAGAACCTGTAGCACTGATCCACGTAGGATCGCTGAGTGCTGTAGTCGTCGTCGTCGAATCCACACAGGATCTCTGTACTGTCGTCGTCAAATCCACACAGGATCTCTGTACCGTCGTCGTCAAATCCACACAGGATCTCTGTACTGTCGTCGTCGCAGTCACAGTAGCAGTCGTAGCAGTAGAACAGTCGCAGCCAGCACTAGGGTTCCCGCACACAGCAATCTCGTACGGAGGGTCCGCTCCACGAGTCGAGAGGCTGATACATCAACTGTCACGAAGACCGGAGTTGATGTATCCAAAAGTTCCGTATCGTCAACAGGAACTCAACGCAACAGACGGCGCGTCGATCGGACGCCCGGTCTGAGAGTTATTGGCATTTTCGTCTCCGGGGCCCGGTTGGTTTTTAAGGCAAAACCAACCCGACCGTACTCCACCTGCGTCCAAACCTCGGGCGGAGTATGCCAAAAGATCCGTCTCACTAAGAGGAACACTACGCGACTGACGGCACGTCAATCGGACGTCCGTAGCTCAAGATATGAGCGTTTCCGCTCCGAAGGCCCGGTTGGTTTCGTGAACGAACCAACCCGGCCGAACTCAAAGTAAACCGAAACCTTGAGTGCGATATACCGAAACGACCGTCTCGATCCAAGGATCGCGTTGCCGCAGACGGTTCGTCATTCGGAGGTCTGAGGCTCAGGTTATGAGCCAAAAACCGAAACTGGTCCGTAACGGGGGGGGTCCGGGTCCGGGCCGACCCGGCCCGACCCCCCCCCCCCCCCCCCCCGGGACGGCGCGGTGGCCGGCGGCGGCGGTCGGCGGCGTCGGACGGCGGCGGACGGCGGCGGCGGGCGGCGGCGGCGGGCCGCGGCGGCGGGCCGCGGTGGCGGCGGCGGCGGGCCGCGGCGGCGGCGGCGGGCCGCAGCGGCGGGGCTGGGCGCCGCACGTGGTTGGCACGCGGGGCTATGCCCCGCGTTTTTCTTCAAGGCGGCACGGCCTTGAGCCGTGCCTTTGCCAAAAAAAACGGCCCCCACAAGTGGGGGCCGGCTTGATAAAACCGGGGGGCTGTTGCCCCCCCTCTTTAATGGAACCCCCCCCCCCCCCCCCCCTCATTAAGAGGGGGGTTTGTTGAACCGGCCGGGGGATTTATTCCCCCGGTTTTTATGATATCCGGCCGGCCAGCTGGCCGGATGGTTTTTACCAACGGGACCGGAATTTCCGGTCCCGCCCTCGACTTCCGACGCCGGCGGCCCGGCCGCCGGTCTCCTCTCCCGCCGCGGCCCGGAACCGGCCGCGGTCTTCTCGTCCCGCCGCGGCCCGGAACCGGCCGCGGTGTTCGTCGTCCGGCGCGGTGCGACGGCACCGCGCCCCTTTCGCCGTGCCATTAATCCTTCCAACACGGCGCGACGGCGTCGCGTTCTTGAAGACTCTCCTCGGCGTAGCGCGGCGGCGTTGCAGAAAAAAATAAGCATGTTCATCCGCGTGGTGCGACGGCACCACGCCACTTGCTTCCACCCGCATGAATAAAACGAGAACTAAGGAGGGGGGGGTTCGGCCGTGTTCATGCGGTCCGACCCCCCTCACGTTAAATAATAACATAACTAAAGAAAATCCAAAAGCCTCACGTTTAGTCATGCTAAAATCCATGATTCAAGAATGGAATAAAATAATCAATAAATAACATCCCCTACCTCTGGTTTGAGATTCAAAGAATCTTCTACGTTCCGCGGAAGACGGCGTCGCGGAAGTCGGGCGTCGCGGTCGTCGTTCGTCAAATCCGTTGACGAAGAGTTACGTCCGATGCGACACGTTGTTGGCGGATCTTCGTTTGCCGACGAAGAAGGCCCGAGGAGGATGCGGCGTTCCCTCTTGTTGACACCGAGGACGAAGAAGAGAGGCGTCGTTCTTCGTCGGAGTTTGAGCGTTCTTCGTCAAGATGAACGTTTTTCGTCAAGATGAAGAAGATGGAGGAGGAGCTCTCAAATGAAATCCACACAAGTTGGCTAACAAAATAAAATAAGGTCTCTCCTTATTTTATTTACCAAGCCTAGGAATTCAAAACTTCAAAATTCAAACATAACACTTAATTAATTAACATGTCATGTGTAATTAATTTGATGTTAAGTTTACAAACAATTAAGAGGGAGAGAGGGGAGTTTAAGGGGGAAGTTGAGAGGTTTAGGTTCGTGTGGGTCCCACCACACATAATCCTCTCAAAGTAGGTTAAGTGGGTGTGGGTCCCACCCCCAACTCCTTTTGAGAGGAGTTAACCTACAAAAGTGAAATAAAAAGAATCCACATTTTTTTATTCAACTTTTTATAAATCTCCCAAAAACTAACTTTCGTCCCGCAACAAACGCAACTCCCGAAAGGGTCTCTTTAAACGAATATCGGCGCTGCGAGTTCATCGGTGCCCTCGGATTTCAATTCCGAGCACCGGATCAAAAGTTAGGAATTCCCGCTCGTTCGTTCACTGAACGTACCCGAGCCAAACTTCGGAAAATAATTCCGGGCACTCCGGGCCTCGGAATCAGGTGCCGTCTGAAACCGCGCTCTTGTAAAATTCTAAAGAAAATTAAGAAAAAATTTTCCTTAAATTTTACGGGTCTTTACATTACTCCCACCTCAGGGCTTTACGTCCCCGTAAAGCTACAACAAAAACTAGGGAAACAAATGAGGGTACTGAGCACGCATCTGAGCCTCCCGCTCCCCTGTGCCCTCCTGGAGATTCCCGTGCTGCCATCAGATGCGCACAAGAGGAATCGATCTCCCACGCAGGACCCGCTCCTGTCGATCCTCTATCTCCACCGGGACCTCCGTAAAAGTCGCCCCATCGTCAACGTCAAGGTCCCCATGGTCAATGATGTGCGTCGGGTCGTGCACGTATCTCCTCAGCTGGGATACGTGGAAGACGTCGTGCACCCGGTGCAACTGAGGTGGTAGAGCCAGGCGATAAGCCACCTCACCAATCCTGCTGAGAATCTGGAAAGGTCCGATGAAGCGTGGAGATAACTTGCCGCCTCGGCCAAATCTCTGAATACCATGTCGAGGTGAGACCCGCAAGAAGACGTGGTCACCATCCTCGAACTCTAGTGGCCTCCGCCTCCTGTCAGCGTATGACTTCTGCCGGCTCTGTGTTGTCCTCATCCGCTCCTGGATGACATGGACCTCCTCTGACGTGGCCCGGACCATCTCTGGTCCCACAAGAGCTGCGAGATTTCTTCTTTGCCGATAAGAGAAACCTGGTCTCATCCCCTGGATGAACCACATTCTTTGCCTAAAACAGTCATTCCTAACATGGATGATACTAATCCATACTAAGGATAACGTCGTAAGGCCTCGACGCTACTACTAAGAGATTCAACCGTTACTCTCGCCTCCAAGGGTCGAGTCACACTGTCGGCATCAGTGTGTGGTAACTGGGTCTCCTCCAGTAGATGTCTCACAAGTGAGGGTCAAGTCAACAGCCAAAACTGGAACCTCTTAGTAACATTACGATAGAGGACAGGAACGAAAACATCACAAGGTATGTGTCTTTTATTAATGCAGCTCGTAATACAAGACGCTACACAAAAGCAACAAGGAACCAGAAGTACAAAGGATGTATCCACTAGTTCTGCTCCTGTCCATCGGCTCCCAGGGCTCCATGATCGAAGGCCTCGGCTGCCTGAAGCTGAGCTCTCCCCTGCGGTCGGGGTGGACCTCCTGGTGGTGGTGGTGGTAGAGCCTCAAAGCGTCGGCCACCACCAGCTACTCGTCCAGCTCCTCTGCCTCGTCCGCCTCCTCCCTGCGGACCGCCACGGTCGAACCTCTGCCTCTGCCTAGGTGGTTCCTCAACCGTCTGCTGTTCCTCCGCATGGTGGGTCGGGCAGTCACGAGCCATGTGGCCTCGGCCGCCGCATGCATAGCACTGTCTTCCACTCGAAAGACTGGCTCCGCGTTGTGTGCCCTGCACTGCTGAGCCAGTGCCCTGAGGTCTGGTCTGTCTGGACCCCTGAGTCATTCGCCGACTGCCAGCTGCAGATGACTCTGCCACGTGCCGTCCTGCGGTGGGTCTCTGTGCTGGTGTAGACTCAGCAAGGAAGCTCTCGATCAGAAGGGCCCGCTCCAGTACTCCTGTCTGAGTCGGTATGCTGAGGGAGATCAGCGATGCCCTGATCTCGTGTCTTAAACCCTGCTCGAAGGTCCGGGCCCGGAAGAATGGGTCCCGTACCATGTCGGTCGAGTAGCGCGAGAGATCGGTAAATCTCGCCGAGTACTGAGCGACCGTCATGCTGCCCTGCCGCAGCTGTAGAAGCTCCTGGATGCGCACCGCACGAAGGGTGGCTGGGACGAACTCCGAGCGGAAGACGCTCTCGAAGTCCGTCCAGAGTAGAGATGCCTCATCGTGCACCTGGAGCATCAGGCTCCACCATCGTCCTGCTGCTGCATGTAGTAGGCTCGCAGCGAGGATCACCATGAGGTCTGCTGGTGTCCTCACTAGCCTAAACACTCGAACCACTGCCTCCAGCCAGTCCTCTGCTGCCTGGGGATCCGTCTCCCCGCGAAACCTGGGTGGTCGCTGGCGCTGAAACTCATGCAGTGCGCTGAGGCGACGTGCATCGTCAGCGGCTACTGCTGGAAGCATCGGGGAATCGGCGGGTAAAGCTACCGCCGGTGCCACTGCTGACAAAGGGCCCTGCACCGAAGCCTCGTCGCTCGGTGGGCTGTCGTCTCGCTCGACTCTCGGAACCCTAGCTGGCTGCCGTCGTGGGGCCATCCTGAATAGGAAACAGGTGCGCCATGGTTAGAACAGTATACCAGGTGAGCTGATATAAGTAATCACAAAGAAAACTTGAGACTTTCATTAAGCAGATCAGTATACCCGGTGAGCTGGCACAAGTAATCACAAAGAAAACTTTGAAACACACACGCAATCAATGTTTTCGTGCATTAAGTCGGAAATCAGAAGTCAGGGTCCTGGTGTACGGATACGTCGGCCGCCGCACCAACACTGGACTCCCTGGACTGATAACCACACTCAATACGCTAAACATTATTGCTTCACATAGAAAAGATCAGAGTTCGCGGTAGAACCGAACTCCTCTGATACCAATTTGTCACGACCCGCCCTCGGGGTCCGTGCCGTGACTACCCCAAGCCCGCCTTCCATAGGCCAGGGGCTGGCGACTAGCACCAAGGCGTAAATCCCAGTAAAAAGGGAAGGCATTGCCTTTGAAAAGTAACCAACTCCACAGAGTAAGCAAGAGGAAAGTAAACACTAAACAAGCAGAGTACAACTGAAAGTGCGGAAAAGTAAATGGGCCAGAATACAAACCCAAACTGAAAGTAAAGTACAACTCGAAAAGGGAAAAACAGCAACTGTAAAGTAAAAGCCGCTACTCCGAGTTGTCCACCGGAAATCCCACCTGAAGGATGGGTACAGATAGCTCCTCTGCTCCACGGGTCCCGCCGTCCGCTCCGTGCACGTCCCGCCCAGTGGTCCACCTCCGGGTACCGTCCCGCTCTACAAGCCTCAGCTAAGTCAACGCTGTCCGTCGTCTGCAACCAACACAACGTAGTGCGGGCGAAGCCCGTGCAGGGGTGAGTATAAGCTACTCAGTAGGGACCCCGAGACCCCTGAAGGTCTCTCAAATCCACAAAGGATAAACCACAAAGAAAAGTACAATCACGAAGTAACAACCGACACTGCTTAGGTATATGCCCATACATATACCTAAGTCATTAATTCAGATACGCTCCAACCTCCGAGCCCAAGTACAACTCAGTCCACGCAGGAAAGTATACGTAATCCACAAAGGGAAGCAAAATATAATCCACACAGGATTGCACAACACAATCCACACAGGAAAACAACAGGATTCAGCTCACACAGGTATACTTCTTCAAGGACGATAAAGATGATCACTGATCCATCTAAGTCGTCGGACCCACGAAGGATCGATAGGTAACTAACCCCCGCAGAAGACCCACACAGGATCGGGCTCACACAGAACCTGTAGGCGCTGGCTCACACAGAACCGCTGAGCGCAAGAACCCACACAGGATCGGGCTCACACAGAACCTGTAGCACTGATCCACGTAGGATCGCTGAGTGCTGTAGTCGTCGTCGTCGAATCCACACAGGATCTCTGTACTGTCGTCGTCAAATCCACACAGGATCTCTGTACCGTCGTCGTCAAATCCACACAGGATCTCTGTACTGTCGTCGTCGCAGTCACAGTAGCAGTCGTAGCAGTAGAACAGTCGCAGCCAGCACTAGGGTTCCCGCACACAGCAATCTCGTACGGAGGGTCCGCTCCACGAGTCGAGAGGCTGATACATCAACTGTCACGAAGACCGGAGTTGATGTATCCAAAAGTTCCGTATCGTCAACAGGAACTCAACGCAACAGACGGCGCGTCGATCGGACGCCCGGTCTGAGAGTTATTGGCATTTTCGTCTCCGGGGCCCGGTTGGTTTTTAAGGCAAAACCAACCCGACCGTACTCCACCTGCGTCCAAACCTCGGGCGGAGTATGCCAAAAGATCCGTCTCACTAAGAGGAACACTACGCGACTGACGGCACGTCAATCGGACGTCCGTAGCTCAAGATATGAGCGTTTCCGCTCCGAAGGCCCGGTTGGTTTCGTGAACGAACCAACCCGGCCGAACTCAAAGTAAACCGAAACCTTGAGTGCGATATACCGAAACGACCGTCTCGATCCAAGGACCGCGTTGCCGCAGACGGTTCGTCATTCGGAGGTCTGAGGCTCAGGTTATGAGCCAAAAACCGAAACTGGTCCGTAACGGGGGGGTCTGGGTCCGGGCCGACCCGGCCCGACCCCCCCCCCCCCCCCCCCGGGACGGCGCGGCGGCGGGCGGCGGCGGCGGGCGGCGGCGGCGGGCCGCGGCGGCGGGCGGCGGCGGCGGGCCGCGGTGGCGGCGGCGGCGGGCCGCGGCGGCGGCGGCGGGCCGCAGCGGCGGTGCTGGGCGCCGCACGTGGTTGGCACGCGGGGCTATGCCCCGCGTTTTTCTTCAAGGCGGCACGGCCTTGAGCCGTGCCTTTGCCAAAAAAAACGGCCCCCACAAGTGGGGGCCGGCTTGATAAAACCGGGGGGCTGTTGCCCCCCCTCTTTAATGGAACCCCCCCCCCCCTCATTAAGAGGGGGGTTTGTTGAACCGGCCGGGGGATTTATTCCCCCGGTTTTTATGATATCCGGCCGGCCAGCTGGCCGGACGGTTTTTACCAACGGGACCGGAATTTCCGGTCCCGCCCTCGACTTCCGACGCCGGCGGCCCGGCCGCCGGTCTCCTCTCCCGCCGCGGCCCGGAACCGGCCGCGGTCTTCTCGTCCCGCCGCGGCCCGGAACCGGCCGCGGTGTTCGTCGTCCGGCGCGGTGCGACGGCACCGCGCCCCTTTCGCCGTGCCATTAATCCTTCCAACACGGCGCGACGGCGTCGCGTTCTTGAAGACTCTCCTCGGCGTAGCGCGGCGGCGTTGCAGAAAAAAATAAGCATGTTCATCCGCGTGGTGCGACGGCACCACGCCACTTGCTTCCACCCGCATGAATAAAACGAGAACTAAGGAGGGGGGGGTTCGGCCGTGTTCATGCGGTCCGACCCCCCTCACGTTAAATAATAACATAACTAAAGAAAATCCAAAAACCTCACGTTTAGTCATGCTAAAATCCATGATTCAAGAATGGAATAAAATAATCAATAAATAACATCCCCTACCTCTGGTTTGAGATTCAAAGAATCTTCTACGTTCCGCGGAAGACGGCGTCGCGGAAGTCGGGCGTCGCGGTCGTCGTTCGTCAAATCCGTTGACGAAGAGTTACGTCCGATGCGACACGTTGTTGGCGGATCTTCGTTTGCCGACGAAGAAGGCCCGAGGAGGATGCGGCGTTCCCTCTTGTTGACACCGAGGACGAAGAAGAGAGGCGTCGTTCTTCGTCGGAGTTTGAGCGTTCTTCGTCAAGATGAACGTTCTTCGTCAAGATGAAGAAGATGGAGGAGGAGCTCTCAAATGAAATCCACACAAGTTGGCTAACAAAATAAAATAAGGTCTCTCCTTATTTTATTTACCAAGCCTAGGAATTCAAAACTTCAAAATTCAAACATAACACTTAATTAATTAACATGTCATGTGTAATTAATTTGATGTTAAGTTTACAAACAATTAAGAGGGAGAGAGGGGAGTTTAAGGGGGAAGTTGAGAGGTTTAGGTTCGTGTGGGTCCCACCACACTTAATCCTCTCAAAGTAGGTTAAGTGGGTGTGGGTCCCACCCCCAACTCCTTTTGAGAGGAGTTAACCTACAAAAGTGAAATAAAAAGAATCCACATTTTTTTATTCAACTTTTTATAAATCTCCCAAAAACTAACTTTCGTCCCGCAACAAACGCAACTCCCGAAAGGGTCTCTTTAAGCGAATATCGGCACTGCGAGTTCATCGGTGCCCACGGATTTCAATTCCGAGCACCGGATCAAAAGTTAGGAATTCCCGCTCGTTCGTTCACTGAACGTACCCGAGCCAAACTTCGGAAAATAATTCCGGGCACTCCGGGCCTCGGAATCAGGTGCCGTCTGAAACCGCGCTCTTGTAAAATTCTAAAGAAAATTAAGAAAAAATTTTCCTTAAATTTTACGGGTCTTTACATTACTCCCACCTCAGGGCTTTACGTCCCCGTAAAGCTACAACAAAAACTAGGGAAACAAATGAGGGTACTGAGCACGCATCTGAGCCTCCCGCTCCCCTGTGCCCTCCTGGAGATTCCCGTGCTGCCATCAGATGCGCACAAGAGGAATCGATCACCCACGCAGGACCCGCTCCTGTCGATCCTCTATCTCCACCGGGACCTCCGTAAAAGTCGCCCCATCGTCAACGTCAAGGTCCCCATGGTCAATGATGTGCGTCGGGTCGTGCACGTATCTCCTCAGCTGGGATACGTGGAAGACGTCGTGCACCCGGTGCAACTGAGGTGGTAGAGACAGGCGATAAGCCACCTCACCAATCCTGCTGAGAATCTGGAAAGGTCCGATGAAGCATGGAGATAACTTGCCGCCTCGGCCAAATCTCTGAATACCATGTCGAGGTGAGACCCGCAAGAAGACGTGGTCACCATCCTCGAACTCTAGTGGCCTCCGCCTCCTGTCAGCGTATGACTTCTGCCGGCTCTGTGTTGTCCTCATCCGCTCCTGGATGACATGGACCTCCTCTGACGTGGCCCGGACCATCTCTGGTCCCACAAGAGCTGCGAGATTTCTTCTTTGCCGATAAGAGAAACCTGGTCTCATCCCCTGGATGAACCACATTCTTTGCCTAAAACAGTCATTCCTAACATGGATGATACTAATCCATACTAAGGATAACGTCGTAAGGCCTCGACGCTACTACTAAGAGATTCAACCGTTACTCTCGCCTCCAAGGGTCGAGTCACACTGTCGGCATCAGTGTGTGGTAACTGGGTCTCCTCCAGTAGATGTCTCACAAGTGAGGGTCAAGTCAACAGCCAAAACTGGAACCTCTTAGTAACATTACGATAGAGGACAGGAACGAAAACATCACAAGGTATGCGTCTTTTATTAATGCAGCTCGTAATACAAGACGCTACACAAAAGCAACAAGGAACCAGAAGTACAAAGGATGTATCCACTAGTTCTGCTCCTATCCATCGGCTCCCAGGGCTCCATGATCGAAGGCCTCGGCTGCCTGAAGCTGAGCTCTCCCCTGCGGTCGGGGTGGACCTCCTGGTGGTGGTGGTGGTAGAGCCTCAAAGCGTCGGCCACCACCAGCTGCTCGTCCAGCTCCTCTGCCTCGTCCGCCTCCTCCCTGCGGACCGCCACGGTCGAACCTCTGCCTCTGCCTAGGTGGTTCCTCAACCGTCTGCTGTTCCTCCGCATGGCGGGTCGGGCAGTCACGAGCCATGTGGCCTCGTCCGCCGCATGCATAGCACTGTCTTCCACTCGAAAGACTGGCTCCGCGTTGTGTGCCCTGCACTGCTGAGCCAGTGCCCTGAGGTCTGGTCTGTCTGGACCCCTGAGTCATTCGCCGACTGCCAGCTGCAGATGACTCTGCCACGTGCCGTCCTGCGGTGGGTCTCTGTGCTGGTGTAGACTCAGCAAGGAAGCTCTCGATCAGAAGGGCCCGCTCCAGTACTCCTGTCTGAGTCGGTATGCTGAGGGAGATCAGCGATGCCCTGATCTCGTGTCTTAAACCCTGCTCGAAGGTCCGGGCCCGGAAGAATGGGTCCCGTACCATGTCGGTCGAGTAGCGCGAGAGATCGGTAAATCTCGCCGAGTACTGAGCGACCGTCATGCTGCCCTGCCGCAGCTGTAGAAGCTCCTGGATGCGCACCGCACGAAGGGTGGCTGGGACGAACTCCGAGCGGAAGACGCTCTCGAAGTCCGTCCAGAGTAGAGATGCCTCATCGTGCACCTGGAGCATCAGGCTCCACCATCGTCCTGCTGCTGCGTGTAGTAGGCTCGCAGCGAGGATCACCATGAGGTCTGCTGGTGTCCTCACTAGCCTAAACACTCGAACCACTGCCTCCAGCCAGTCCTCTGCTGCCTGGGGATCCGTCTCCCCGCGAAACCTGGGCGGTCGCTGGCGCTGAAACTCATGCAGTGCGCTGAGGCGACGTGCATCGTCAGCGGCTACTGCTGGAAGCATCGGGGAATCGGCGGGTAAAGCTACCGCCGGTGCCACTGCTGACAAAGGGCCCTGCACCGAAGCCTCGTCGCTCGGTGGGCTGTCGTCTCGCTCGACTCTCGGAACCCTAGCTGGCTGCCGTCGTGGGGCCATCCTGAATAGGAAACAGGTGCGCCATGGTTAGAACAGTATACCAGGTGAGCTGATATAAGTAATCACAAAGAAAACTTGAGACTTTCATTAAGCAGATCAGTATACCCGGTGAGCTGGCACAAGTAATCACAAAGAAAACTTTGAAACACACACGCAATCAATGTTTTCGTGCATTAAGTCGGAAATCAGAAGTCAGGGTCCTGGTGTACGGATACGTCGGCCGCCGCACCAACACTGGACTCCCTGGACTGATAACCACACTCAATACGCTAAACATTATTGCTTCACATAGAAAAGATCAGAGTTCGCGGTAGAACCGAACTCCTCTGATACCAATTTGTCACGACCCGCCCTCGGGGTCCGTGCCGTGACTACCCCAAGCCCGCCTTCCATAGGCCAGGGGCTGGCGACTAGCACCAAGGCGTAAATCCCAGTAAAAAGGGAAGGCATTGCCTTTGAAAAGTAACCAACTCCACAGAGTAAGCAAGCGGAAAGTAAACACTAAACAAGCAGAGTACAACTGAAAGTGCGGAAAAGTAAATGGGCCAGAATACAAACCCAAACTGAAAGTAAAGTACAACTCGAAAAGGGAAAAACAGCAACTGTAAAGTAAAAGCCGCTACTCCGAGTTGTCCACCGGAAATCCCACCTGAAGGATGGGTACAGATAGCTCCTCTGCTCCACGGGTCCCGCCGTCCGCTCCGTGCACGTCCCGCCCAGTGGTCCACCTCCGGGTACCGTCCCGCTCTACAAGCCTCAGCTAAGTCAACGCTGTCCGTCGTCTGCAACCAACACAACGTAGTGCGGGCGAAGCCCGTGCAGGGGTGAGTATAAGCTACTCAGTAGGGACCCGGAGACCCCTGAAGGTCTCTCAAATCCACAAAGGATAAACCACAAAGAAAAGTACAATCACGAAGTAACAACCGACACTGCTTAGGTATATGCCCATACATATACCTAAGTCATTAATTCAGATACGCTCCAACCTCCGAGCCCAAGTACAACTCAGTCCACGCAGGAAAGTATACGTAATCCACAAAGGGAAGCAAAATATAATCCACACAGGATTGCACAACACAATCCACACAGGAAAACAACAGGATTCAGCTCACACAGGTATACTTCTTCAAGGACGATAAAGATGATCACTGATCCATCTAAGTCGTCGGACCCACGAAGGATCGATAGGTAACTAACCCCCGCAGAAGACCCACACAGGATCGGGCTCACACAGAACCTGTAGGCGCTGGCTCACACAGAACCGCTGAGCGCAAGGACCCACACAGGATCGGGCTCACACAGAACCTGTAGCACTGATCCACGTAGGATCGCTGAGTGCTGTAGTCGTCGTCGTCGAATCCACACAGGATCTCTGTACTGTCGTCGTCAAATCCACACAGGATCTCTGTACCGTCGTCGTCAAATCCACACAGGATCTCTGTACTGTCGTCGTCGCAGTCACAGTAGCAGTCGTAGCAGTAGAACAGTCGCAGCCAGCACTAGGGTTCCCGCACACAGCAATCTCGTACGGAGGGTCCGCTCCACGAGTCGAGAGGCTGATACATCAACTGTCACGAAGACCGGAGTTGATGTATCCAAAAGTTCCGTATCGTCAACAGGAACTCAACGCAACAGACGGCGCGTCGATCGGACGCCCGGTCTGAGAGTTATTGGCATTTTCGTCTCCGGGGCCCGGTTGGTTTTTAAGGCAAAACCAACCCGACCGTACTCCACCTGCGTCCAAACCTCGGGCGGAGTATGCCAAAAGATCCTTCTCACTAAGAGGAACACTACGCGACTGACGGCACGTCAATCGGACGTCCGTAGCTCAAGATATGAGCGTTTCCGCTCCAAAGGCCCGGTTGGTTTCGTGAACGAACCAACCCGGCCGAACTCAAAGTAAACCGAAACCTTGAGTGCGATATACCGAAACGACCGTCTCGATCCAAGGACCGCGTTGCCGCAGACGGTTCGTCATTCGGAGGTCCGAGCCTCAGGTTATGAGCCAAAAACCGAAACTGGTCCGTAACGGGGGGGTCCGGGTCCGGGCCGACCCGGCCCGACCCCCCCCCCCCCCCCCCCCCCGGGACGGCGCGGCGGCCGGCGGCGGACGGCGGCGGCGGGCGGCGGCGGCGGGCGGCGGCGGCGGGCCGCGGCGGCGGCGGCGGGCCGCAGCGGCGGTGCTGGGCGCCGCACGTGGTTGGCACGCGGGGCTATGCCCCGCGTTTTTCTTCAAGGCGGCACGACCTTGAGCCGTGCCTTTGCCAAAAAAAACGGCCCCCACAAGTGGGGGCCGGCTTGATAAAACCGGGGGGCTGTTGCCCCCCCCTCTTTAATGGAACCGCCCCCCCCCCCCCCCCCTCATTAAGAGGGGGGTTTGTTGAACCGGCCGGGGGATTTATTCCCCCGGTTTTTATGATATCCGGCCGGCCAGCTGGCCGGCCGGTTTTTACCAACAGGACCGGAATTTCCGGTCCCGCCCTCGACTTCCGACGCCGGCGGCCCTGCCGCCGGTCTCCTCTCCCGCCGCGGCCCGGAACCGGCCGCGGTCTTCTCGTCCCGCCGCGGCCCGGAACCGGCCGCGGTGTTCGTCGTCCGGCGCGGTGCGACGGCACCGCGCCCCTTTCGCCGTGCCATTAATCCTTCCAACACGGCGCGACGGCGTCGCGTTCTTGAAGACTCTCCTCGGCGTAGCGCGGCGGCGTTGCAGAAAAAAATAAGCATGTTCATCCGCGTGGTGCGACGGCACCACGCCACTTGCTTCCACCCGCATGAATAAAACGAGAACTAAGGAGGGGGGGTTCGGCCGTGTTCATGCGGTCCGACCCCCCTCACGTTAAATAATAACATAACTAAAGAAAATCCAAAAGCCTCACGTTTAGTCATGCTAAAATCCATGATTCAAGAATGGAATAAAATAATCAATAAATAACATCCCCTACCTCTGGTTTGAGATTCAAAGAATCTTCTACGTTCCGCGGAAGACGGCGTCGCGGAAGTCGGGCGTCGCGGTCGTCGTTCGTCAAATCCGTTGACGAAGAGTTACGTCCGATGCGACACGTTGTTGGCGGATCTTCGTTTGCCGACGAAGAAGGCCCGAGGAGGATGCGGCGTTCCCTCTTGTTGACACCGAGGACGAAGAAGAGAGGCGTCGTTCTTCGTCGGAGTTTGAGCGTTCTTCGTCAAGATGAACGTTCTTCGTCAAGATGAAGAAGATGGAGGAGGAGCTCTCAAATGAAATCCACACAAGTTGGCTAACAAAATAAAATAAGGTCTCTCCTTATTTTATTTACCAAGCCTAGGAATTCAAAACTTCAAAATTCAAACATAACACTTAATTAATTAACATGTCATGTGTAATTAATTTGATGTTAAGTTTACAAACAATTAAGAGGGAGAGAGGGGAGTTTAAGGGGGAAGTTGAGAGGTTTAGGTTCGTGTGGGTCCCACCACACTTAATCCTCTCAAAGTAGGTTAAGTGGGTGTGGGTCCCACCCCCAACTCCTTTTGAGAGGAGTTAACCTACAAAAGTGAAATAAAAAGAATCCACATTTTTTTATTCAACTTTTTATAAATCTCCCAAAAACTAACTTTCGTCCCGCAACAAACGCAACTCCCGAAAGGGTCTCTTTAAGCGAATATCGGCACTGCGAGTTCATCGGTGCCCACGGATTTCAATTCCGAGCACCGGATCAAAAGTTAGGAATTCCCGCTCGTTCGTTCACTGAACGTACCCGAGCCAAACTTCGGAAAATAATTCCGGGCACTCCGGGCCTCGGAATCAGGTGCCGTCTGAAACCGCGCTCTTGTAAAATTCTAAAGAAAATTAAGAAAAAATTTTCCTTAAATTTTACGGGTCTTTACATTCACGATATTAGGATTCTTGTTGAAAGGCCTTTGTGTGATTTATGTTGTCTTTTATGGTATATTTTTCATGAAAAATTGAGATTTTCGTGGGGTATTCATGGGATCAAGATGAAATTTTAGGGGAGGTCTCATGTGATTATGGATGGCGTATTTGGGGAATTAACCATCTAACAAAAGGTCAACATATCTTACACTCACATGAATCTCACATAATTTCCCTCTTTATTTTCTACTTCATTTCAAAAAGGATGGGGATTTACTATTTGGGCACATGTGTTGTCAAAGATAATCACTATCCCTATCATTTATTTATCTTCTGACCAATAATTTTTCATATGGTGATTCATGATATTTTTTTATGGAAAACCTTCTTATTTCTCAAAGGATCCATATGGATGAGCAAGGCCTACATGACATGGTGGAGGACCAATATCAAACAAGTTTTAAATGCCAATGATCACATACGTAACTAGGTGGAATTATCATAAGGGATATTTCATTGTCATGAGAACTAAATTGGTGTGTTCTTTGATTTATTATAAACACAATAATATCCATTATTTTGGATATTTTAATCCTTATTTTAAAAAGATTTTTTAATTGCTTTCCATAACATTCCTACATAAAAGTTTCATGACCTAGGGGTGCCTTTATGGAATTCAACACATGAATTTTGAGTGTACTCATATGCATTATCGAGAATAACGAGAAGATATCAAAGATTATTTTTGCGATATTCTACAAGGATTGTTCTATACATGAACATTTTTCATGTCCTTATGATATTCATTAAATCCTGTTTATTGTTGTAGGTTATGTTATTCACATGTCACCAGCACATTTCCTTCCATTTCATTCCATGGAAAATAATATTTATATTTAGCTATTTCTTCCATCATGGATTTTCCTTTTGAAATTTGGAAGTCATTAATGAATCCCCCCCCTCAAGAGTGATATCAGTGATACAATGGTTATCTTCTTAGGAATGTAAATGCCTGTATTAGGTCTTGGAGATTTCTTTAATCATTGTTTTATGAGAAACTTAGTCTTTATCAATATATTTTTTATTAAATTCAATTACCAATAAATATGGGAGTAGATGGTGGGTTAATGATCAGCTACCAAACACTAAAATATCTAGTGGTTTTCCTTCATAACCTGACTCTTTTCAAGAACATCCCATAGAAAAACTGATTGTGAGATCATTTCACAAGGACAATTCATGAGAACCTATTCGAAAGACCTTCTTTTACTAGAACATTTTTTAACTAACCATGAATCAAATTTGGGTGAGTAGTTAAACCATGGATATACTTCTATAAAAACATCTTTTATTTTCACTCAAGATATTCTAAATTTAACAACATTACAATTGGACTATTATGTGAATCGAGTGACCATGTAACGGTCATGAAATCATGAGTCTAGTGAGCTGTTGAGTATATAAAAGATTTATTCTTGGTTTTCTGGTACATGATATCTTAATATCAATGATTATTTATTGAGTAATTTATCTGATCACTACTGTCTATGTTGATTCCAACAAAACATATGATAATACCATATTTTATGACATTCTTTTTACCAAATTTAATTTTATTCTATCAGACATATTCCACTTAATCTATTCATATGGATTCCAACTCTCATCATACCTCCTAAACCATAGCTAACCACATGGATATTATTGCAGGTTATCATGATTTGTACCATATATATATTGTATGTACTGACAATGTGGTTATGAAAAGTCTTCTCTTGTCAGAGGTCATGAATTGTCCTTTATCACATCAGCATCCCCAATATGGGTTTAGAATTCAAGAAAATGTTTCCATTCTCTCTATTTAAAATAATGTTATATCTTTTTGGGTGTCAACATCTCTTGACTACATTCAGAAGACAATCTATAAGCCTATATAAGTTGTTGCAGCATTATCACAAGGGTGGTCTTATATGTTGGGAAACTCCCTTCTCATTCTAAATGGATATACTTACACCCATTATCCAATCAATTGAATACAATTAAATATATTGTTTTCTTATTTAAACAACTTGACCACTTTATGGAGTTCATAGTTTGATTTTCTTTCTGGTTACAACATTTTCGTGAATGGGAATTTCTATTCTGGGCCAGGAAAATATTCTTAGAGTTATATGATGAGTTATTTATTTTCACCTCTATGAATTGGTATATGTTTCCCAATTAATTTCTTATCATAAGTCATCTCTTCTCCGATAATTGTTTAGTCGTTGTTTCCCTGATACCTAGTCATTTTATTTCTTCCATAGTGAAGTCGTAAATATCCTTAGGGTTATCTACTATCTTGGTGGGATACACCTTCTAAGAGAGATTCAAAATTAGTTTCTTCTTTCCATATATGATGAGGAAAATCCTTTGAAAACTCCTCTATTGGATAGGGATATTCTGTAAATATGGATTGAAATGCTAATAAACGTGATGACTATGCACTCGAACAACTCATTCAATATTAGTATCAACAGTTCCATTTATTGTATCAGAGTTAGGCCAACTACTATATTCCATTATTGATTCCCATCACTATATGTTTCTGATAGTACTAGTTCATTTTGGGGCATTTGGGAAGCCAAGGATAATAACTCATGGGGATAGTGGTTGAAGCTTCATATATCACCATTCTTTTGATTGGTGGGCTTCATGGACTTTTTTGAATGTATAGATTTTCATGGCTAGGGACGTGCTATCAAGAATCCTGGATAGTATGCATGTGATGGAAATAAGGATAGTAGATGGATGTTGCCTCAATTTTGATGTATTGATTATTTATCACATTTACCTACTCCTCGGCCCCATTTTTTAGGGTAACCCCTCGTATAGGATCATTGTTCCATTCATGTTTTTATTTTGATGGATATGGGATCATTTTCACTTCTGTAGATACTATTATATCCCAGAGATCCTCTGTTACTTATTTTTTCCCAACATTCTCTATATAACTAGGGTTGATTACATTTCAGTAAAATTGTATAAAGTTTTAATTGTGTTAATCCAATAATATCACATCGATTTCACCACTTATCATATGCCATTTGGGAATGATATTGATAATGGAAGTAGTTCTCTTGAGAAAAGATCATATAAGATCTCCATTTACAATAATGTTTGTGTTACCAAAATATATTATCTTTTCATATGTGAGAAATATAACCCTTATCATTTGACTCACATATTCATATATATTCAATTGGTTTCTACTTTCCCCTTTGATGGTGTGTGGGAAGAGTGATCTCCCTAGATAATCCAATAGTTGTGGCTGATGATAGATCATGAGGAAACCAAGGCTGAGATTATCTTCCCACTGATTAATGAACCTACCATTACTTCATACAATTATTCATATTTTCAAATAGAGGACTACCCATGTAGTGTGTTGTACTAACTATTCCATCATGGGGATAGAAAATTTGCCTCACTGCCCCCTACCTATTGTGATGATGGAGTTGATTTAGGACACCTGGGATTATTGTAGGGTGTGTTCTCATCTTAGACATGACCTTCCCATCAATGAGGTATAATCTATCGGGGATGCTAGCATGTCCATGCAAGAAACATATTATATGTATTTGGGGTGGAGAGTATTTAGGTATTCTTCTCCTACGTTCTCTCCAGTTCACCTGATTTTTCCTCTTGTGGTCACACACACACCAGAATTCCTAGAATCTCATATACATTTCAATAAGATATAGAAGAAAATTCTTAACCTAGTTACTGAGACTCCATTAGTAATATTTTATTTCCAACATGAACTTCATCATCAGGTATTTTAGGGTATGTGGGTGGTCATCTTTAACCGTCTGTCATTATATAAAATCATGAGATAGGTCATCTTGACAGGTAATGAATTGGATTCCAGCAAGAAAGACTTTTGTGACCCATACAAACAGACATTTTCATCCATATATATGATATAATCCTTAAAGGCATTGGAAAGGATTCTATTTGTCATGTCTATTCTCTAAGCCCTAATGGATTTCTTGACCATTCAAATATAGAAGTATGAGGATATACCAGAACACTCAAAGTTAAACCATTCATTTCCTTCAAACTCATTTAAAATTACATTGAATATTGTTGAATATTTTTCATGATTGATTGATCCCATTCTACTTGGCGTGGAAGAATAAGATGTAGGGTAAGGTTAAATTCTGTGTTGATTTGATGTTTCTTACTAGAGTGTCTCAGACTTGGCCAACTTAGATGCTTGAATATTATTATAGTTTGATCATTGATATGTAATTTTTTTGATGAAATTATTGGATGCGATCCAAAATGTAGAGATGTCCCCATTCACATGATATCAGTGAATGAATTTACCATACCATTTATATTTCATTGTATATTTCATTCATTAAGTATGTTCCTAACATATCACTAATATGATATATGATGAATAATCAATGATACACATCCTTTCTATAATATCAGTAAATTAGAATGCATTTATTTTAAAGTTTCAATTTTAATATATTTTTCTTTATAAAAGATCATTAATGTTGACCATAATGATATTATTTATTGATATGCTTATTCTAGTTATCTC
The DNA here is from genome assembly GCA_963277665.1 of Viscum album. NCBI lineage: Eukaryota > Viridiplantae > Streptophyta > Magnoliopsida > Santalales > Viscaceae > Viscum > Viscum album. The sequence continues at coordinate 1,260,831,602 of OY728128.1, forward strand.
TTGATTACCTCATTCATAGGTGGGTAGTTTGGTTAGAATATACATCCTATAGGGAGAGTGATATATCATTTTATGAAGTCATTGGAATTGGTGTGAAATGTTTTATTTCTTATTAATGACATAAAATTTGTATCTTTACTATCATTTCACACTAGAGAACTATTGTGATTTACTTTAGGTTCTTTTAGTTGAGACATTTATCACTATAGTTTATGTTCTTCAATCTCAAAACATATGTTTCTATTTATCATGTTATTTAATATCATAAAATATATTGTTATAGTTTAGGGTTTTTTCTCAAACCATTGATTGAAATATTTTAGGGTCTTTAAGATCAGACATTCTATCACTGTAGTTTAGGGAATTTAATAATGGCCCTTACATTTAATTCATTTAGGGTTTCTATCTTGGATAATATGTTATCATAGTATAGGTTCTATTATATTGGATATTCAATTGTCATAGTTTAGGATCTATAAACATGGAACATATACTGTGGTAGTTTAGGGTATTTTACATTGGAAATTATGTTCTTGAATATGTTATATGGGGTATAAATTAAATGGATGTCTCAAGACAGACATTGGTTTTGAGTTCATATATCGAGTTTCTAGGTATTGTGAGGATTTCACATGAGCCTCATCCCATTTGGTGAGGACTCTCTAGGTGCATCGAAGAGACCTGAGATCAAATCCGGGTGGAGGTATATTTTCATGACTATGGTAGTATTGTATAAGGAACAGTTGCGGTACTATAGGAAGCACTGTTTAGTACTATAGTATCTCGAACTATTCATCCATCTAGGACATCAGTCCACAGGTTTGGTCCTTGGGTCCGGCAAGGCTTTCGGGCCACCCAAGGCCTTCGGGCTAGTTGATTCTCAAGTCCTTCGGGCCACCATAAGGCCTTAGGGCCACCCCAAGGCCTTCGGGAAACATGAATGTTGGCCCCAGACACACTATAAAAAAGGAGCATCCCCAGAAGAGGATTCAGAGTAGGTGAACTCACCAGAGCAGAGCCAAATGGATGGTCAAAATGAGGGGGTATGGCTATGCCATCGGTACGAGCCTGTTCTTTCATGGGAAGCCTAGACAGACAGTCATGCAAAGGTGGAGAGCTACCATAAAGATGTAGATGCTGGGGAGGGCCATTTCCTTTTAGATTGTCTGGTTGAATTCCCTAAGACCTTCGGGTCATGTAATCTCTTAAGCTTATGGGCCATGTAATCTCTGATCCTACATGCCTTGTAAGGTTTCCCCCTCATCCTTGAAATGGGGGTTTTCAAAAATCAATAAAAATGAAGGCCTACAGTCCATTCAAGTTGGTATCTTTAGTATCTGATTTCCTTTCATGTAAGGAGAATATGCCACTGATTTGTGTGATGTGTAATATCCAATATGTGTTCAAGAACCCTAATGGTTGTGTTGCATCATAACAAACATGTTTGCATCATAACAAACATGTTCTCACTTCAAGAATATGGGATAAATCGTTACACTAAATTTTTATGGAACCAGAGGTTCTAATGATCATATCATGAATTTTACTTGGGCTACAATGTAGTACCTATTAGTTTTTTCATTATTAACTGACACCGTATCTTTTTCATAAACCATAGAGTTAATGAGTTTAGTGAGAAAATAAATTATTTTTTTCCTAGGCCTCCCTTTGTGGATTTTCTATGCTAACATATTTTTCAACTCTTTCTATAGTAGTTTATTGTTGTTTGAGGTGTACCAAAAAATATTGGATTATATGATCATACATCTTTGATAAAATTAAATGATGTTTATGGTCATGATTCCCAAGAACATAATATGAGGAGGTGTTACCCAAGATCCTAATTAGGATATCCAAGGTCAAGAGAACATTAAAATCCTTCATAGTGTAGTATGAAAATGTTTTAAATCACAATGTGAGGTTATCGAGTCCTATGTAATGATAAAAGACAATTATAACAGGGATGGACCAGAATAGCCTATGGTTGTGAGTTCTTACATGGTGATATCAAGCCCAAGGGGGTCATGAATCCCTTATTTTAGAGCCAGTATTTCTCTGGTTGGTAGTTATGAGACCTTATACATCGATTGAATGGTCAATAAGATAGATATAATTTCATTTATAATTGAATGTAATGGTTCCTAGAAACACAAGTCACCCAAAACATTATGTTTTATTTATGAATTGAAATTCATAAAATATGGTCGAAGTACCCCCATAAACTTGTTGATATGGGTCAGGATCGATAAACATTTCATAAGGAATGATAATAAATTATCGTCTGAGAATTTTAACATCATGTAGTAGGGATGCATTTATTTTGTTGTTTTAAACTCATGAGATAAGAAAATTTTAGATTCATTTTACTGTATTACGGTAAAGAAGCATTTGTTTGAATATAGTTTCGTCAAAATGTGGTAAGGACATTGGAACTAATGTAAATAAATTTGCAGGATATATTTCATGGATAAAAAATCCAAATATAGATATTACTCATAAATAGGTAATATGTTGTTCTATGACATGGATCTTATGCAGTTAGGGTTGAATCATTTAATTTGTTGTTGTATATAGATGCTAGATTGTGGATCCTTATTTAACTATGTATCCTATGATTTCATGAATCATGCCTCACATATTTCATGAATGAGAAACTCTTTAGGAAGGTCTGACTTGTACATAGAGTGGTGAACTATTCCTATTTATTATTGTATATAGACCTAATATTTTGGGATCTGAGCATCACTACAAATCCTATGATGAAAATAATCAAGAAACATGTATTTTTTCTAAGACTATGAGGTTTAATGTCATTTTGTATGGACATAGGCTTATTGATGTGAAAATTTAATGTTATGGTTTGGCCTACGTATTGAAATCTTGGTGTCACTATGTATCCTACAATAATTTGAATCAATCCACATATAAGTCTTAAATAATATCTCTATGAGAAAGTAATATTTTTAAAAAGGGAGTGGGGATTATTTATGTCTCATTGTTTTAAAATGACAAGGGGTTATAAATATGGGTGTCACAATGTATATTGTGAAGATATGAGTCAAGTAATATGTTGTTCTTTGATGGGTGTGTGGTGAGAGATAGACATCAAAAATAGTGGTCCCTTTAGGAAAATAATAAAGTAATTTGTGGTTTTATGTCAGGTATGAGACATAACCCATATATTTTAGCATCATGAGGTGAGGTCATGTTGTGTTCATTTTATGGTCTTATATTCATTCACATGATAAACCTACCATGAGCTGATATTCTATTTTCATATGGGAATACCTTCCGAAAATTCATAAACTAGTGTGCTGTAATCTCATTTTGAGAAACGAGGACTAAATAAAGATCCTCACAACACATAGAGTCATTTAAGGGTTCAATAGTTTTAGTTTGTATCATTTGGGGACTGGACCTTGATATAACATCAAGGTGTCCCTATATATCTAATTGGAATGAGAATCAAAACATAAATATTTTAAAAAAACCTATGTTGTTTAAATGTCATAAAAATAAATTATTATAGTGTTGTTTTCTATAATGATGCAAAGACATCATCCATATAGTTTAACATCATGAGAAAATGTTGATGGTTACTCGATGTGAATGTAAGGAAATGTTATAGATCTATTTAATTCAACATCATATGGTTAGTATGAGGCCAAACCAAAATGAAATAAATTCAATGTTATGGATGGGTGGATGAATATTGGTTTGATCGTCACTATGTATCATATAATGATAATAATTAATCCATAAATAGTTCTTGAAGGCCGTGTAGTTCAGTATCATGAAGAGAGTATTTCATCCCTTTAGTTTAATGTCTTGTTTTATGTATAGGGTCACCCAATGTGAATGGAGATAAACATTGGGGATTTTTGTTGAATAAAATTGCGTGGAACAGAAACAATGATGAGGTGAAGTTTATCATATTACTACCAAGATAAAATATATATAGTTGGAAGTTAGGATGAATTTGGTTGTGTAGTTTATCATATTTCTTCTAGGGAGAGCTTTGTATAGTTTAATGTAATGTTCTTAAGTTGAGTCTTTCTTTGTTAAAATAATGAAACTAGGAACTGTATCACATGATGTAATCAATTAAATGTATTTCATAAGAAATATCACATTGGTGGGGGTGTACCATGCTTCCCATTATTTATTTTCAATGAGTAGGCTCTATTTTGATAGACCCTACAATTGATATATGGATTGTCCCATTTCAGATCAAACATTGGAAGCTTCTTCCCTAGAATAATTGGGGTTATAAGAGACAACAATAGATCTCCATAGAAGAAATAATAGAGGATGTACTTTTTAGTTAATGCACATGTGATCCACTTCTGACGGACTCTGAGGTTCCGTAATGTAGGAAACGGATTCTCATTGAGCCACTCAAGCTCAACTTGGCTATTTTTTTGTGAATTATAATCTTTCAGTTGTTCATAAATGGCTACTCAACGGGTTCACATCTAGTCTTATATGGTAAATAATTCCTCTTTTCTATACACCAATGAGTACATTGTTTCTTATTTACCAGTACATGTGGTAATATGGTTGGCCAATAATGCATGGAGGGTCTTGTCCGACTATGACCACTTTCCTTTATTCACCTTATCATGGATTATGTTTGAGAAAGTCTTATATAAGGCCTATATTTTACCAATTATTTCTCCATGATATCGAGATGAATTACAAGCATTAATATTTTTTACATAGGTTATAATTACTTAATCTCTGTATCATAGAATTTGATTTCATTGTTAGCTAATATTGAGTGAAAACCCCAAAACCAAGTGATGATAATGATATTTCATGAAGTTGAAGTTATTAATTATCATTAAATCATTGAGGTGTATTTCGTCCAATAAATTATAGAACTAAGTAGCAATAAGGATGTTCTTTGACATCAAAGCTATGGTTTGGGGATATGGTACCACAACATCAATTATCGACGTAGCATTTTACTAGGAATATTTATCTATTCATATCAATTCTGGGGTTAATAAATTAGGTTTTCATGTATTGGGTATGCATGATATTTCCATGTGAATTCCACAATTCCTTGTCTCATGGTTTTCTAGTGTAACCCAAACTCCTAATTTTGATGGAGAGTCCAGTTCCTTATTGATGAGAAATGTAGCATCCTACATGGATTTCTTCCATTATGGTAGGAATATATCATTGTAATATGAATATGAGGAGGATTTCGTCAAAGACTCTCTAATAGTTTTTTTGGACCATCCCACTAGGTAAAGATTGATTCAGAACACCAAAACACGTCCCTTTAAGCTTCATATATAGGAGGAATTCCAATTTAGAGATTATAAAATATGTTTTCTTTTCATCCAGTAGAAGATATCAGTTATTATATCTATAGGGAGGCGTTCAATTTATTAATTTATTCTATATTACAGCTGATAATTTATGATAGCACTCTTCAATGCATGATATGAATTATTTTTATTTCCAAAGCTAGGTTTCCCAAGACCATGGATACATTATCCAATTCTTCCTTTTAATCATTATATGATCATGTAACATGATGAAATGTGTGATGAAAATGTATTTCTAACATTATTACCCTAATGTATCCATTAAGAGGGTCCAATTATTTTATTTGGATGGTATGTTCACCATTTATTACCTTTATTACTATCTTTGAATCCCATTTGATATTCTGGAAGATTATCTACAACTGTAGTGATCATTCTATGCCAATAAAGAGGGCGTGGTATTCCACATCATCATTCATGCAACCTTTAGAATTTGAGAAAGAGTAGGGAATAATTTTTTTTATTAGAAAAAAATTAATCCCCAATACAATCTAATTTATCTTCTAATTCTATAATAATACCTCTATAGGACATTAGGAAGATCCATCAAAATACATCTCTCATGTCCTGGGAGTGTAATTGGTATTGAATTTTTTTTTCATCTGAATGTTTGGTGTCCACTTGAGTAAGTTCCATGGTTGGATATTCCAAGATGAAATACATATAGATTTTTCTTTCACTAACTTATGTGACATGAATTTAATGTCATAATATAGTAAAATGTAATCCCATTAGGCCAGATGCCCTACCATCATGGGACAACCAATGACGTACTTGATTAGACCAATATGAAAGACAATACGGACATATTGGTTTTGTATTTAATGCATGAAATTCTTCAATATGATGATAAGTGTGTGAAAGTTCGTATCAAAATCCATATATCAGGTCTTAGTACCTATCATCATTCGTCTAAGTTGGGGATGATTTTTCTCACTCTATGCATCATTGTTCTATAAAAGGAGGGAACCGAGGGATTGTTCCATTGAGGACACATATAAAATGAGTGGATTTCCCACAACTGGTGGCATCATGAATTGTGGGGGTAGCATGTACTACAAAATAACCTTAAAGGATTCATATTATATATCATGTCATCATTTTGTGTATCATTTTTTTGTTATCTAGAAGAAAGAGAGAGATTTTTTAGTAATGTTGGCCATGAAAAGCCAAATGTTGGTGAATATCCCTTGATTTCACTATATCTCTTTGATATTTTGGTGGGTGAAATTTTTAAAATAGATATTTTCTTCTCTAGTTAAAACATGATGTCATGGTAGAATATGAAAAATTGAATTTACATCCTATATGTTACCCCAAAATTGGATTTCAAGAGATTCATCTAAAAACTACGATGACACATCTTCTTCAATATTATTTGAATATACGTGAAGTGATTTCCTCACTATCAAGACATATCCACCTGGTAATGGAAAAAATATTCATCGATCCTTCCCATGATGGTATTAAATATATGATTCATGGAGCATGGATAAGTGACTCTAGTGATATTTATTCAAAATTCCATGATCTAATAGACATATTTCACTTGGTGTGCCCTAAAGGTATTAGATTCTTTATCTTTAGGATCCATACTTAATTGAATTTAGCTGACATACCCATCCATGAAGAAAAGGGATTGTATTCCAATTGTTTCATCAATCAAGAGATTTTTAATCGTAAATGGAAAATTTTCATTCTGGCAGTGTTGATTAAGTTCTGTGAAATCGAAGCATAATCTATTATTCTCATTTTATTTCATGAAAGTGATAATGTTGGTGGGCCATCATTGGTATTTCACTTCTTAAAAAATATGGCATTGATCAATTTACGAAATTCCACCTCTGTGTTTTTAACATGGGATAGGTTTATCTCCCTAGATACATGAATGAATTATTAATAGTCATTGGGTCAGCCAATATGTTGTGTATCAACATCGAGATTCAGTTCTGGAATTTATGTATAACTCAATGATGACACATATTAGTATTTCTGTAGAAATTTTATGTACATATCATTCTCTTCATGGGGAATGTATTAACTAATCAGTGTAGGTTATCTCACTTCTTATGTTACTATATTTTAATGTCTAATCTTATCAATTGTTATTGAAATTTCTTCATAGAATGTGGTAGGGGTGTTCCAATGGTCATCCACTTCATCTTCCACCTCAGTGTCTGTGGATGCATTATTAGATTAAGCTCGATATCAAGTAGAATATCTATCACTATCAAGGTGACAAAGGCCAATAGGAATGAAATTTTCATCCCCTACATTCAGAGTCATTGTAGAAATATTCATGATCTGAATTCCCATTAAAATGAGAATAGAGATCGTAAGGGTCTTGTAAATATAGGAATAGATCAATTGCATCAACTAGATTTATGAGGATCGTATTTTCTACGTTGCACATACTCCATCGATTCGTAGGTGTGGTTCCCAATCCATTAGTGGATGAATCATTTATAACATTATGCACAATTGTTTTTTTCATTTCCTTTTTTAGAAACCAAATTTAGCATATGTGGATTCATAGGTCTTAAAGGGTGAACTATTACCATAAATTATATAGTCCTTTCCATCTATATGGTATTTCAATCATTGAAGGAATGTTAAGGATATCTCTACATGGTTTTGGAACTATGTACTGCATATAAGGACACAGCATTTATTTCTTTCTAGATATCAATATTCATAGAATATTATGTGAGATCCTAAAAATGAGAATTGATCTAAATCTTCCCAAGTGTTCATTTATTACACTTATCATGCACTTTAATGGTAAGATTTTGGGGAGAAAAATTTCCTTCATTATAACCAAATCATCATATTGATTGAATTGGGATGAGGTTGATCTCGAATTTTTTTTCAATCAGATTTCTTCAAATGTAGACATTATTTAGTCTACTAGAAACATATAGGTGTAAGATGTTTCCCAATATGGCCTCCTTCTAATCCTCCTCTTTGAATGATATGGTGAAGTTTAAATATACTTGAATGGTCTCCACATGGTAGAACTCTACTACAATGAATTCACCCTCAAACTCTTATGGGCTCTGAAGGGCTTCTAAAAATTCCAACATGAGATATTTTTCAATATGGAGAACATACAGTATTGAGATATGTTTTCAAACAACCATGTTCTTTTTTAAAATGCCATAATTTTTTAGAGGATTTGTGCTTTTTTATGATGGTTTTATAAATATTATATGGTTCAAAGGCATTGGATTTTGATCCATGTGGTCGTAGTTCATGTGAATATATTGAGGGTGGATCTAGTTTTAGTGGTACAATTTATGCCAAACTTCGCTATTTTTTTTGGGATTATCATGTAATCACAATAAAACTAGGTGGTCATTCTATATTAATTGGGGTGTATGATTTATGGGAAGTTATAAGGAATATTTATGTACCTTCAATCCATTTTTAAGTAATTTCAAATTTTTCTTGGTTGCATATTTTCTTTATTTGGAGACGTGAATTAAATATTAGGTCTAACTACACCCGTGTTATCAACAGTATCCTTTCTTTTAGTGCATGCAGCCTCATATTTTTCAGTTAGGTTCATGGAACTCATAATCAGAGTCATATTCATCTTCTAAGACCTAGTCTTCTAGGTATATCATAATAAAAGAACTAAAGATGATTTCTTCATCTAATTGGCATTTATTTTGTTGTGGAAGTGACCGTGATTCAGATGTGGTGGGGATATAATATCAAAAATTCATAGCTACTCTGGCAGAAAAATTTGTATCTTCCTCTTTTATCTCTTCTTAAGTCTGGTGGTCACGTACACCATTAGAATATACGAGTATTTTTTCTTGAGAACCAACTAGTTTTACATTAACTACATGTATATTTAATGTATTATTATTATATATTGTTCATTGTTCTGCATAACTATATTGTAATAATATCCTAGAGTATTTGTTTTGCATTGAAAATGTCATGTCATTTTCCTATTATGATGAGAATCTTGAAATTTTATAACCATATTCGTAAATATAGTTTTGTGTATGGATGACATGCTATGATGGTGCACATATCATGTAGACCGTCAGGTGTGAGTATGCGTCAGTATATGAGACTTCCTCTCCTGATGTTTGCATTTGGTAATATCTATGATAAAATATTATGAGAATAGACCCACTAGTAGGAATTCCACATGTTTTGAGTCATCAAATATTTCTATCTTCGAGCATGTGTAATGATCCTTATACTTTAAGATTATCATTAATATGTGTCACAAATTACACACTTTGATTTAATGATGAAAACCATCACGCAAATAGTTGGCCAGAAGTAGGGTATGTTGGGTGCATCACAAGTGGAATCTTATTAATGGATATGTCATGGAAGGATTTGTCCCTTCCATTTAAATAAGTTGATATCTTTTCCCTTTGATTGAAATAGAACTATCATGTGAAATTTAATTTCCATGGTGTAATGGAGAGTTTATATCAGGTAGTCAAAAAACGATGCATCAAGCATAAAGTTGATGACACAATTTTGAAACCCACTTGATGAGATATTGCGACCAAGGGATTATATAATGTATTGAGCGTTCGTTTGTGGATGTCACTGTTGAGAAATTACATTCTTTCTCTTGGGTGCCTTGACCTGTTGATAGATAGAACTCATGGACTTTAGGAAAGCCTACATAATGCCAATGAGAAAGAATCCAAGAGGGTCACACACTATGAGTTCTTAGAGGTCTCAGTAAAACTATATTTGAATTTAATTATGGAAATAAATATAATTATCAAGATTGTGGAATAATTTTATTCATGCTAAAATGATCACATAAATTAAATAAAATATATTTATTAATTTTACTGAACATTTAATAAATATATATTTACTATTATTTTAATAAATTTTTTATTTATGATAATAAATTATTTATTTATTTATTTGAGAGTTCAATAAATGGAAGTGGAGTTTGAGTGGACTAGGGCCAGTTTGGTAGTAAAAAAAATTATTTTCAAGATGGTAAATAATTATTTAAATAGATGGAAAAATTTAAATAACACTGCTATTATTTTGTGACATGGAATTTATAATTCCATTTTGTGAAAGTTTTCTCAACATAAATAATGAAGAAATATTATTATTAAATGCATAGGTTTTCTCTAAGTTCATTAATGTATTTAATTGTTGATATGAAATTAAATATTATAACTAAAATTCCATGTATATAAATAGACAAGTATGTCAATTTTTCCCTAGAATACAGCACACCCCTGGTAGATTGAGAACTATTGAGACAAAAAAATTTCTCCATCGAAACCTCTTCTCTCCCATATCAAGAACGATATACGTTCCTCAAGGACAGAGAACAAGTGATGAAGAACGACCGACATAAGATACTTCCTTCTCCGTGCTAGCACCCGTAGAATGAGGGGTGTCGATTGAAGGCCATCAGAGAAAGTGTGGATCACTACTAGAGGGATTTTAGTTTGGTTCTGTACAAGCTCAATGAGATAACCTAGAATGGTCAATCCAGACAATCAACATCATCAACCAAGAAAAATACAAAAGACACATGTATTATTTTTTTTATTTATGAAATTATATAAATTAATTATAAACATATGGGAAATATCCTCTCTAATATTTCAGACCTCATTATTCTATATCTAAATATTTGATTATATTCTATGGATACTTTCTTTCATGATCATATTAATCTTAGAATAATCTTTGATCATGGTAAAATTCAATGTTGGGTGTCGTCCCGACCACGCTTCTGCTGCGATCGGAACCAACAAGTGGTATCAGAGCGGTAAAATAATATATTATAATTATTTAAATATTTTATTGAAGAATTTTTAATTTAATAATTTAGTTGTTTCAATTCATGTAAAGTTTTTTGCAAAACTAAATCTCGATATCTTTTCCTTCTCTTTCATTTCTCAAACACCTTATAGAAACAAACTTTTCATTTAGTTTTTATTAAAATAAAATAGAGGATCTGATATCGAGGTGCCAATGCTTCATAGTCATACCACACCAGAACCCACATATTGTATTTTGTAGTACACACTATTTATTAAATATTCAATCCATCAGACAGATCAACTAAACCCATCAGTGGGTTGGAGTCTTCCTAAGTCATAAATGAATCCGTGTGTTGACTAGGAATAGGTTTCATGTGGTATCTGGATTACACACCATGTGTCCCAATGAACATTGTGTGTAGTCCATTCAGGTTAGTGTTGGACCGTGTACCCCATACATGGTTTTCCCAGCTAGAGACCGCATAACGAGGAAATACACATTGTGTGGCCCACCAGACATGCCATGTACTCTAATGATTTCTGATGTATACTCACATGTTGTTTCCCCAAGCGTGTACTTTGGATAGATAGTGAAAAATATTACATTTCGTGTATTTGGAACTACACGTCGTGTACTCATCCAAATTTTGTAGATTTATTAAAAAAATTATTTTAAAAACCTTTGAGACGTGTACCATCGTGTGCGCATAAAGCTGAGGCACCAATTGTGATGGGTGTTTCATATTTATGTGTTTAATTAAATATCAGTGTAATGTTCAGTTATACTCATTAGGTAGTTATGAATAGGAATTCATTGGGTCGCCTCAATGGTACAAGTTACATTCATATATAATTTTAAATAGATTAACTTGATCAAAATTATGATGAGAATATCAATGAAATTCATATAGGGGTTTGAGATAAAATGATTAGTTAATTAAAGATGATAATTAATTGATTGACCGTGATTTATCTTAACCAAGAATGATTAAATAATTTATTGCTTATTTTATTTATGCATAAATATCATAGCATGTATGGATGATCTGGAGCTTGACCAAGACCTTTGTTAGTGGAGGGTTTCAATTAATTTAATTATTTAAATTAATTCTTTTTGTCCTGCTAGGCTTCTACTCATTAATATGTTGGGCATGCATGGACAAGGTTGCTTTTATATAAAAACCAATTTTACCCCTCACCTAGATGTTAGTTAAAAAATAAATATGTAATGGATGGAACACCCATGATAGTGGAGGTGGTTCAAGAAGGAGCTGAGATAGAACCAATCCCATGAGATACAGAGGTGGATCAGTGGAAGTTTTAAACAAAAACCCAAAAGATTCATGGTGTTTATCCCCTTGTCCAGGGTTATTTTATCAATCTCTATATAAACTAACCATTAGAAAATCTCATGATCATTCCATTTACCTTATTTAATTTCTGTCAGTTGCATGGTTTATTATTATGGATGTGTTTTCAGGATCACATAATTAATGAATTAAATTAGCATGCAACATGGAACTAAATTAAACTGGACTTATGTGTAAATATTATCATGACAAGGTTAATCACTTAATTAAGTTCCAGATAATATTAAAAAACATGTGATAATGATAATAAGAAATAAATTCATAAGAGATAAATATCCCTTAAATAAAATATTAATTCAAAACAATTCGTGTTGATACACGATTAAGGGAAAAAACTCAATAAAACAATGGGTTTTAACAACCCCTATTAGGAAACATAATTTTATATAGGAATCACTTATGAATGTTTTTGGTTTAGTTATCCATATTAAATCAAGGGGAGTAGCCCTCGCTAGGCATGGTGTAATATTGGAGGAAAGAGTTTATGAAATCCAAAGTAATGATTTTTTGATTGGGGGTCCACTCAAAATATCATGGAGGTAGAAGCCCATAGTTGGAAAAGACCTACCTACCTAAAAAATTTCTAAAATCTTGACCAACCATTGTTGGGGATATGTGAAGTGGTATATGGATCTTTGTAACATAATTTCATGGAATCTAGACTTTTTGAGTTCAATGGTGAGGGATATTGGGACTTGATAAAATCGTGGGACACTTAATGAAATTTATTATTTATTAAAAAATTTAATAAAGAATATACTAATGATATTCTATATTTATTTTAGAATTAATGTGGCAGACTCTCCAACCACGCTATCCCAATGAACAATTCTATACAAAGACTACATCCTCACCATTAGTAACTACCAGGAATGGTTTAGACGCCTTCAAGTTATCCTATGACATGAATGGAAGTCTTACGTGTTGGAGTAAGAGTAACCTGATCCTCCAGCCGAAGAGGCGAGTGATGAAGATTTCATGGTCTATGAGAAACATATGAATGACGTGGTCGATATTGAATGTTTGATGATATCATAATTGTCTAGTGAGCTCATGAAGTCTCATAGAAACATGGATGCTTATAAAATACTCAAGCTCCTATGTGGTCATTACTAGGACTGAGAAAGACATGAAAGTTTTGAGATCTCTAATGAAATCTTTTATAGTAAACTCGGATATAGTTCCCTAGTTGCGCCTCATGTAGTCAAGATCATTGGATACATTGAGTGGCTAGTGGTTCTAGGGTTTTAACTCCCTGATGAATAGGGCACTGATCTCATTCATTAATCTATCCCTCAGAGCTTCTCAAACTTTGTTGTCAATTTCTATATCTACCACATTGATAAGTCTCTATCTGATCTTCATATCCCCATTCGCCATGTGGACAAAGAAATGATGTGCGAAAATCCTTCTGTAATTATGTTGAATAAGAGAAAAGGGAAGGTGAAGATCATTAATCCAAAATCATCTTCATGACCTTCCATGAAATAAAAGATCAAATGGGAGGTACAGGAACTGAAGGTTGTTTGTTTCGCATGTGGTAAGAAGGTCCACTGGAATAAGAACTACACCCATTCAAAGAAGCAAGGGGAAGCTTCATGTGTATTTTTTTTATCAAATTCAATCTATCTATTTCTAAAAATTTGGTATTATATATAGCTTTTGGTTCTCACATATGAATCCAAATACAAGAACCAAATATATTCAGCATGATTGATCTAGGGGAGGTAGATCTACGACCAGCCAATAGAGCAAAACATGTTGTTATAGTTGTCAGAGACTACCACCTCATGTTTCCAACTAGGATGATCTTGGTGTTAATTGGTTGCTTTTATGTTCCTTATTTTATAGAAAACATTATTTCTATATCCAGATTAGATACAGATTGATTTTATTTCATGTTTAGAAATGAATCTTTCTTCTTTTACAAAGAAATTTTTTTTATAGGGCACATTTATACAACGAGAATTACATGTTGGATTACACAAACCTTGTAATGCCAATTGATAAAAAAGATACTTCACCTGACTCTTACCGCACCCAACATTGGCAGAACTGGATAGGTCATGTAAATGAGAATTATTTTACAATGTTACATCAAGATGGTTATTTGGATTCATTCAAACTAAAACAACTTGGCTTATATCATGCATGTTTACAAGGAAAAATGACCAAATCCCCATTTAGTGGGAATGGTGATAGGGATGAAGAACATCTTGAACTGGTTCATACTAATGTGTGTGGACCGTTTCCAATTAGAAAAAGGGTAGGATAGTCATACATTATGAATTTTACTGATTATTTTTTTTGATATAGATATATATACTTAATGAGGTAAAAGTCAGATTCTTTTGATATGTTCAAAGAATACAATAATGAAGTTGAAAACTAGCTTGGTATGAAAATTAATAAACTCCACATAGACTGAGGTAGAGAATAGCATAATCAAGAAATCATTGATTACTAACGGGAGTTCGGGATCCTATCCAAACTCACTCCTCCAATCATGCCCCAAGGGAATGGTGTGAGCCAAAAGAGGAACTGCACCCTGTTGGACATGGTGAGGTAAATGATGAGTCACGCGAGTCATCCCTTTTCCTTTTGGGGATATGCATTAAAAAAAGCCGCACACATACTAAACCAAGTGCCAACTAAAAGAGATAGTGGGGGAGTGATAGAAATCAATGATGTCGAGGCTCATGGAACACAAGAGTTGGTACATGAATAGATTCCACAAAGCCCCGTGGACGAAGAATCAATTCCAGAGACACAATTACTATGTAAGATTACAAGAGATGTTAGAGAAACAAAATGGTACTGCATTATATTAACCATGGATGGTGACTCCTTATTAGTTGATTATAATGATTTATAACCTACAAGGATGCATTAAGGGGCACAGATGATTCCCACTTGAAAGAAACCATGATTTCTAAAATAGATTCCATGTACCAAAACAAAGTTTGGATTTTGGTAGATCCTCCAACTGATATAAATCCTATTTGTTGGAGATGGGTATTCAAGAAGAAACACGAAATGGAAAGGGAATGTCAGTACCTATAAGTCATGACTTGTTAAAAAAGGTTTTAAACAACGTCAAGTAATTGACTACGATGAATCCGCCTCACCAGTTGCAATGACGAAATCCATTACAATTACACTTTCCATTATAGATTATCATGAATATGAGATTTGAAAAATGGATGTAAAAATAGAATTCCCTAATGGGAACCTTGAGGAAAATTTCTACGGGACACAACTTGAATTGTTTGTGACTCTAAAGGATGCCGATATAGTATGATAGTTTTAGAAATCCATTTATATATTAAACAAAGAATCCAGTATAAGGACCATTCATTTTGATGAATCCAAAAAATAATTTGGTTTCATCAAAATTTAATGAGATCCTTGTGTATACAAATGGTTTAGTGGGAGTGTAGTCATTTTCTTAATAGTATATTTTGATGACATATTACTTATTGGAAGTGAGATACCAGTCTTACATTCTGTAAAGGAATGGTTGAATCAATTCTTCTATATGAAATACTTGGGTGAAGAAGTCTACATTCTTGGGATCAAGATCCATCATGATAGATCCAAGAGATTTTTAGGCCTATGTCAAAGTACATACATTTAAAAGATACTAAAGGGATTCAGTATGAAACAATCCAAGAGGGGATTGTTTATAGCATCACGTGTCATTAATATTTCTAAGAAAATGTTCCTATAGACACATGAGGAATGAAAGATAATGGAATGGATCCCTAAAAATCAGCGACTGGGTCAATCATGTTTTTTATGCTATTTACTAGGATGGATGTTGCCTATGCATTAATTACGGTAGGAAGAAATCATGCTGACCCAGTTGACCGCCTTTGGATGGCTGTCAATACAATTCTAAAGAATCTGAGGAATACTAAGTATATGTTCCTTGTTTATAGAGGAGATGAGGAACTCTTCATCATATGATATGTAGTTTCTATTTTACAGGATGATCATGATGACATGATGTTGTAAACAGGATACATCGTCACTTTTAATGGAGGTGGAGTGAGATGGAAGTGGTCAAAGAAGAGTGTGGTCCATGATTCTACAGCAGAGACTGAGTATATCGTAGCTTCTGAGGCAGCTAAAGAAGTAGTTTGGATGCATAGATTATTCCATGAGCTAGATGTGATACCTAGCAATAAATATCCCACAACATTGTACAGTGATAATACAGCTGTGGTGGATCTCTCAAAAGAGACAATAGTTCATCAGCGGATGAAGCCCATACATTGGAAGTATCATATCTTGAGGAATTTTTCATTGAAAGGGGAACTTATAGTGAGCAGTATTTCCAAGGAAGACATCTTGGTGAACCCCATGATGAAATCCTTGACTCAGCAGAAACATGATCATCATGTGTGATGTAGCGGACTAAAAGTTTTAGGCATTTGGCTCTAGTCCGAGTAGGAGTTTGTAAGAGTTGGTGTCCTATAACAAACTGGTTTTACTTTAATTAAAAGGATAATTAATTTATTATTACATATTTTTCATTTTTCCGAATGACTGTGATGTCATAATGTCCTAGAGAATTTTTTTAATTGATAAGGCAATGTAAGTTCACCAATATGATGAGATCCTCGAAATTCTATAACAATATTTTTGAAATATATTTCTTCAGTTGGATGAAATGTTATGATGGGGCACATAGCATGCAGATCATCAGGTGGGATTACTCGTAAAAAGATGAGACTTCCTCTCATGATGTTCGAACTTAGTTATCTCTATGAGAGGAGATTATGATAATAGACCAACTAGTGGGAATTCCTCATGTTTTGGTGTCATCGGTTATTTCTATCTAGGAGCATATTTAATGATCCTTAGACATTAAAATTATCTTTAATATGTCTCACGAATTACACACATTGATTTTCTGATGAAAAATTTCATGTAAACAGTTGTCAGGAAGTAAGTTACATTGGGTGCGTCACGAGTGACATGTTATTAATAGATAATTTGAGGAACGATTTCTCCATCCCATTTATGGACGTTGATATCTCATCCCATTGATTGAAATAGAACCGTCACGCAAAATTTCATGGTCATGGTGTAATGACATGTTTATTTCAGGTAGTCAAAGAAAGATGTATCAAGAATAAAAGTTGATGACACAATCTTGAAAATTACATGATAAGATATTGTGATAAAGGGCTTATATTACACAGTGAGAATTTGAATGGGGATGTCGTTGTTGAGACTTTACATTCTTTCCCATGGGTTCCATGACCCATTTCAAGATAGTACATTTGGATTTTAAGAAATAACCCCTAATTCCAATGAGAAAGATTCCGAGAGGGTCACACACTATGTGTTTTTGGCGGTCTTGGTTAAATTATAATTGAATTCAATTAATGAAATAAATATTTTTCTCAATACTATTGAAAAATTTTATACAAGTTAAAATCATTTCATAAGTTAAATAAACTATATTTATTAATTTCCTTGAGAATTAATAAATATTTATTTACGAGTTTTTAAATAAAATATTTATTTAAGTGAATAAATTATTTATTTATTTATTCGAGTGTTCAATAAATTGAAGTGGAGTTATAGAGGACCAAGGTCGATCCTATAGTAAAATAATTATTTATAAGATGGTAAATAATTATTTAACTACTTTTCACAAATTAAAATAGAGATACTATTATTTTGTGATGTAGAATTTATAATTATTTTTTTTTGAAAGTTTGCACACCATAAATAATGACACGGTATTATTACTAATTTCATGTGTTTTCTCTAATTTCATGAAATGTATGTATTTGTTGCTTTGAAATTAAATATTGTAACTGAAATTCCGTGTATATAAATAGACATGTAGGACTATTGTTCCATTGACTACACCACATGCTAGGTAAATAGATAGTTATTGAGCCAAAAAATTTCTCCCTTGAATCCTCTTCTCTCCCCTATAAAGAATTATAGACGTTATTGAAGGCTTGATAACAAGATATTAAGAACAACCAACATAGGACACTCACTTCGCCGCACTAGCACCCAAATAATGAGCGATTTTGATCGAGGGCCATTAGCGAATGTTTGGATCACCGCTAGGGGGATTCTAGTTTGGATCCTTAAAAGAACAATGAGATTATCTGGATGGGTCAATCTAAATGATCAAAATATTCAATGAAGAAAAATACCCAAGACACGTGTATTATTTTTTTCATTAGTAAATTAATTAAATGAATTATAAACATGATGTGCAAGATCATCTCTATGGTTTTAGACCTATTTCTTCTTTATCTAAATCTTTGAATATAATCTGTGAACATTGTAGTTCATCGTCATATTGATCCTAGAATAATCATTGATTGTGGTAAAAATAAAAGTTGTGTGTCATCCCAAACGTGCTTCCATTGCACCTGGAACCCACATTGAAGAGATATTTTAGGTCACCGTACTAGGTAGAGGGGCCAAGGTGTGTCTATATAGCTATTTTCATAGGGTGGATTGATCTTGGTAATTTTATTTTTATTTCTTCTAGTTATTTATCTTCTGTTTATGACTAGATTGTACATTCTACCAACCACCCTCTTCATCTGACTTGGAAACACTTATATACATCATATATAATGGGTTGTTATCTATCATCAACTATTTCAATTCTACCATTAATTGAAGAAAATCATTGTAGATGAATCAATACTTTACATTGTGATCCATCCTTATATGGAAAGGGTTGTAGTCGATATGATCAATGAGGTTGACCCCATAGGGCTTCCTTGGCACTAATAAGGCAATTAATGAAAATTTTCATCCCATTATACAATCAATCCTATTTTAAGAATGAAATACCAAATAATAGATATATCTATCATAATACATTCAAAATTCCTATTATTCAATAACTCTTTCTGATTTCGAGATCCCATCATCAGACAACATTGGGATATGATATTTGTGAGATGATGTTCAGGGTGCCACTATTGTTGTTAAGTAATTATTGATGAAATTGGGTTGTAGACCAGTTTCATACATTAATTAGAGATATATATGATTTTCATGATGCAATGGTTTGGTTAAATTATCAACAGAAACTATTAGATTAGCTAGGGATTTGATGGCGTTGAGAAATTTTAAAGGTATTAACATCTGAGTTTCCACCCTTTTATAGAAAGTGAGAAGGGACTAATAAGGTGGCCCACTTTTCATATATAACTGATTCTGGAATCATGAAAATACTGATTAATTTCCCTCAAATGGGAGATTTAGTATTTTAAATGGAGGTAAGCCACAATCATTTTTGAATTCCTCATTTATGTAGACTAGTTTCTAGGATGTGAAGAAGATTTCCCGCTTAGATTCCACTTTTCAAGTCAGAGTGACTCTTTCTTGATGAATGGGTGGAGGGATATTTTACTCAATCTGGAGATGATACCTAGAGGTAGTTTTCCCCTAAAATAGCTATTCTTTGTGTTGTATTTTATTTTTAATCTCATTCTTAAATTTGTAAATTAATTCCTATATTGATGTAAATTCTACTCTTTGGGGAGATGATTGGGATGCAGCCACTCATATACCATTATCATTGGATGTGTTCCATTGTAGAAGTGAAACTCAATATTTATAGGATCCATGTATCATCCTCCCCTATTTCTAAGAATTTTTTGACTTACTGGGTGCATCTAGATCCTCCCCTCAAGGAAACATTTTTTGTATTGTTTCCCTCTATATTAGTTTATTAGTCTCAATTATCTATGGTGGTGATGGTGAAGAAATTCACATAGGGGTATTGGGAAATTATTTTTCCGCATCACATTCTACAAAATAGGATGATTCAGTGCCTCCTATATTAGGTCCATTTCTCAAACCCATGCATATATTGGGCCATTCTCAAATCCATATTCTATAGGGTTTTTATTTCCTTCATGATATGCTCCACATGTATAGTCCCTGGAGTAGTGAACATGAGGGAGTTTTAGGCCATGAACACTAAATATGTCTATAATAGTATAGTTTTGTCCAATGGAGGGAGGATTGGATGGGATGCTGACCGTCAATATTTACCTCCCATCATATAGAAGATGAATTATATTTATGGTGATGATGATAACGAAAATTCACTTATCCCTATAGGCTAGTGTCTATATGGGACATTATTGAAAATTATTGAGCCTATTGACAAGGATTAGATGCTTTCATTCAAATATTTTATGTATCATGTGACGGGTATTGAGATCTGAATTCCTTTAGCCTATCAAGATGAGGTTGATTTGTAACATACATTGATTTCCAAAGTACCCTCTCATGGGATGATGAACAAGGTGATGGATACTGAGATATGAATCCCCCCATCCTAAGGGGATTAGTTTTTTTTAATATTTTAATATATATCCTAAATCCTCTCATGAATTGATTATCTAAGGGGTGGATATAGTTGTGTATAATCCCCAAACCCTGAGGGTCATGTTCTTGTTGATGTCTTCTAATAATGCTGATACTAGGTCCTTTTTGAGGGGGTGTGGCTATGTTTTTTTTGTATTTGGGTTCAACAGAATCCCATATTATGATTTTGATTCAATGGGATTTTTTTGGCATAATCGCAACTCTAAATTTTTTGTCAAAAATGAATTCTTGTATATTATATGTGCCTAGTTAAAATATCAATGTATTTTACAAGTCCTCAATTCATGATTTCATTGAAGTATTGTTGGAGGGGTATTTTTGGTAGTGATCAATTGGCTTGTGTGTCACCTTTCCCATTTTTTCCCCAATGGCTATGAAATTGTATGACTCTATATCTAATGGGTTATGTTATTCCAACGCTGTAGTGAAGGGTAGTGATGCATATATTCCCTATCCATGAATAAAAATATATGTTTTCACTTTGATTATTAATTATTGGTGAGATTTGATTCAATGGAATCAAATATTTCTAAGGTTTTCATTATACTTTTCTAGATTTGGGTTTCATGCCATGGGGTAGAAGCCATGTCTAAATGATAAAAGAGTATATTTCTAGTCTGAATATTACCCTCATAACATTGATAAGGGAGGTATATTACCATAAATTAATAATGTGTCATCCATAAATGAGGGCATAAATAAAGCATACACTCCTTTTCAATCACATATGGAATCTCGTAGTCTAAAGTGAGAAAGGGACAAAACATGGTGGGGAGGTTGTTACAGGTTATCTCTCTCCATATGAAAATTTTATATTCCACTTCATCAAACATACATTCCTCCACCTGATCATACCAAAGAAGGTGCCTTGAGGGGTCACCTACTTACTAGAGTGGAGTGTTTTTGGATGTTGATGTGGAACTATATGGTTTGACCTAATATTTTGAGTACCTCCCTATACGAATGCGTGTGATTTTTTAACACCCCTCTAATATAGTGTTTTTGGAAAGGGGGGTATTTCATTATTCATGGGGTATATCACCTTGGGGTGTTTGAACATGGTGGTAAATAGGAGCAGATTCCCTATAATCCATATCCACACTACCATGAGGAAGATTATCACAACAAAGTTCCTCTTATACTTCAGTTTTATATTAGATTGACCCTTAATGTATTGAGAATGTGTCTTTAAAATCCTTGAAGACACATTCAACAATAATATTAGGGATATGTTCCTCACACTATGTTATGGGAAAAATATACTGACCTATATTCTGGAATTAGATAAGAATATGATATTGTTGTATAATAGTTTTTGGAAATTTCTTACTACCATCTGGTCATAAAGAAGTATGATCCTACAAAAATGTAGCTATCATAATATTCCAATGATATTCTACATTATTGAAATAAATTTAATCATACCCTGAATCATGTTCCATTCTCAGTTATTTTCATAACTGGGATATGGGCCGGATCCTGATCCATTTACTTATGTTGATGGGGTTTTTCAACAACGATAAGATAGTTTCCTAAGTCATGTTACACTCTCACATGGTGATTCATGGTTTGAAAAGTAACGTGATCATGATATAAATTTTCATTCTCCATTGAAATATGTTGGCATACCTCCAAAATGGGAGAAGGGATATGATCCTCATCTTGTATAGCCATTGAAAAATGATGATGCAGTCATTCATCAGTTTACTATGTGATATGCACTTGGCATCCATGATCTACTAAAATATACTAATTACATTCACTGATAGTGTTATGAGGCTTATTTTATTCATGTTCCACTTGTAATTGGTCTGCCCTGACTGGAATGGGGGTATGACCCTAATCACGTCCCTTTAGATTATGAATGCAACATTATTTAATAGGAATATAATCCTATCCGAAGGAATGTTTCACTCTTACATGATGACTCCCAATCAATCAGACATATGAACCCAATCCTAGGTCTTCAGAATATATCATTTGAATTTTTTGACATGGATATAAACCTTTCTGGGTTAATATTTAACTCTTACATGGTTAGCTCTGGTTCCGAAAGGAATATGATCTATGTTTGGAACCATGTCTATTACTGAGATTTGATGATAATCCTCATAGAGGGGAGAAATAATATGTACATAATCTAGATAAACAACTTGTATATCATTATTAGAGTGAAATTATACATAGGCTATAGGGGTAAAAAAATGATTCTATCCCGGTATCTATACCCGTGTATTAATATTCTAGATGATTTCTTATAATGATCCTCCCCTCAATGTGTACCCCTTCTCGGCCAGCAAAGGGAGAAGAGAGATAATCACCTCCGAGGTCTGGCATCCAGTAGTCCCCGATTTGGTGACTATAACTGAATGAATAGAAAACACATAGATAGGGGGTCTTACCATCTAATAGAACACAAGAGAAAGATATGGATGAGAAATATACCACCCAACATCAACTTACACTAAAATATAAAATTAACCCCAAGCTCATATATGTAATGTTATGAAATAACTACTTCAAAAAAATGGGAAGATTGCATGTACAAGAAGAAATTAAAACTACCACAAACATGAATCCCCATCTAATCCAACAAAACCCCAAGATTGAAGTAACCATCCTGACCTCCAGCCATCACCAACTGACCTAAATACAGTTTATATACATAGGGTAGGTATTGCAATATACTCAGTAAGATCCTCCCACGATTTTTTATTGTAAATGTACAGAAAGCATGCCAATGCACATTGAAAAACAAGTAAAACTAACTCATCCCCTAAGTAGGTATACTATGTTCCCCACCTCACCACGGATACTCTCACCAAGTATCACATAAAATAGTATATTATATGACAATGAATGTCAAGGGTACCCCGCTACCACATCCCAAATTGATTTGTTGCTTTTTACCAACGTTGCATATCCTATGAATATCTCTCCAAAAAGGATAGCCTATAGCCACTTGGGTGAAGCACCGCAACATGTTCCTCTTGCAACAAACCACCAAAAACACATTACCAAAAGTTACTAGGATGTTTTTTGTATCCACCACGGCTCCCATGACGTGTATCATACATCATGTATTATACATCAAGCGAGCAACGCCCAAACACAATGTATGGATCCACACGCAATCACATCCTATACATGTTATAATTATAGTAGTCCTTAGAAAATTACATCCACAATATATGTGTGTGAAATAACCTCAATATTTTATAACCCTCTATACACATATATGGGGAACCTAACTGTCATGATTACCAACACATGTAACTACCATATGAAGATAACCGATCCAATGAGGTAGTTATACACCCATCCTCCCACTAAGATGTTGGGGATAGTACACACAAAGGATTAGAATCCCCAAGGTGATAGTTTCCCAAATATATATGATGGGGTAGTATATAGAAACACTAAAATTACATGATATACTATTTCTCACAACCACACTATTGGCATAACATATTAATTGATTCAACTGAAGAAAACATATTTTGAACATCTAGATGACACTTCTAAGACGACATATCCCATTAGCACACAACCATTTAAAGAGCTACATTAAATTAATTCATAACTTTTAATCAATTAAACATTATCTTAATAAATTATTTAATAATTAATTAACCATTTTCACTTCCACATTACATTTAACTGTCATCTCAAGAAGATCCAAGACCTATCAGAAATAGAAAACTGAGTCCACAACTTCTCAGAATCACATCCTTTACATTGCATCTCAGGATTCCCCAACCCCATGGGTTAAACATTTATTCATTTCATTAACAACGTAACACTTTCCACATTTCTAATTATTCTAGTAGAAAATTAATAGATACAAAATTAAAAGGGGATCAAAATGCTGAGTAGATGACGTACACTTCGAGTCGTTTCCACCGATAGTTGGTTCGTAGATCCATCCATCATTGAGAAGAAAAACATGGAATGCACGTGGCATACCATCCTTTTCATCAACTCTATGGGAAATAGATTAAAAAAACCTTATTCCTCAAGTAGTGTGGAATGTTAAGTAGATATACCAACAACATATTCAACATTAATACACTTTCATGAGAATGGATAATCCCCACATTAACCCATTACATCATCTTTGGTGTCCTCCCTGACACAAATATCTACATTATGGTTCATCTCGCCAATCTAGGAATAAACTACTAGCACAACCACCGAGCCTCCCAGCCCTATATACCATAACATACATTCAGGATCATCCATCCTAGGCTCATGCATATCTAGACCTCCCTTCCCATAAAACCATATGTCTTGTATCAAGAGCACATCACAAACTGCAGGAACAAACCAAGAAATGATCTCTTAGCCCCAACGCAAGGCATTCATCCTTTACAAATAATTACCTATAACATCTCTAAATAATAAAGTACATGGAATTTACAATCTTGTAGGAATCTCATACCCCATAAGGTATTAAATTTAAGACTCATCCATTTCGTTATTCAAATTTGAATTTAATGATGCATTATTCATAGGTTACAACTATTGGAATCCTAATCAAAAATTTGTCACAACTATTAAAGGTTTATTAAATAATTTATTAAACATGAATTTAATAATTTTATTAAAAATCATCAACATGCCTCATGATCATCCACCAATTAAGTTAAATATAAAAATATACATCAGTTTGATTCTAATAAAATTTCCACAACAACAACTGGATTCAATAACATGGACATTTAATCGTTTAGACAATAAATTTACAATTAATATAGGATTTACATTATTTACCAACATCCATCCAAAAATAATTTATATATATGAATATCATATATATCACACTATCTAGAAAATCCAAAGGAAAATCATTATCATTGTATTAAGCAATAATAAATGATTGATAATAATTCTTCAATCCATTTCAAATATTAATTTTGTCAATTTCATTTTGAACTACGGGGATACATCATGATATCATCTCCCGCAATGACTACATCCACTCGAGGACATCACGACACAACCAAATCCACCAACACCCAATAAAAATCTAGTAGAAACATAGATACCACATTCTATCACATGGTAGGGAGAAATTGGAGGAAACTGATTGAGGAACTTGAAACAATGGAGGTAGAACCTAAGTTATAGAATAAGGATCGATACTTCATGGTTGTACCAGATCATAAGGTGAAAATAAAGTAAGAAAAACTACAAGGCTAAATGATAGATGAATTTTAGTTAAATCACATGACTCATACAAGAAGAAAAACTATGGGTGTCTCGTACCATGGAAAAAAGGTGGACCAAGGACAAAGGTGTCAAAGCCTTTTAAAAATATAGATGAAGTGGTGGTTAAGATACAGTTTATATTTTCCATTAAAATCAGATCGGATCAAGGTTACACATTTTGACAAAGTAAAGGAACCCCAAATCATATAAAACTTATATAGGATTTATGGTATTTGAATCAGCCTTAAACACAAAAAAAGTGGATTTGAATGAATTATATGTCAAATATAACGTTAAAGGTGGGAACTATGGGATATTGGAATCAATTTTCATGAATATCCATCGAACGTGTCACAGTTGGATGAGTAACCATTGGACAAGTCACTATTGGATGATTCACCCTTTGATGAATCACCATTGGATGAGTCACCATTGTATGACTCACTATTGGATGAGTCACCATTAGATGAGTCATTGTGGGATGATCAACCATTCATAGAGTCACTAATTGGTGAATCACCATTCAATGAGATGTTTTTCCGTGTTATACAATCTGGAAAGTCACTGTTTAGTGAGTCCCCATTCGGTGGGCTACTATTCGATGTTCAATCAATGTGATTATAAAAACCCATATCTTTATTAAAAAATTGAACATTTTTATTACATAAAACATAAACATGATACAAAATAGAATATCTAGAGGTCTAGTGTCTTTGGGGCTTATGAAAATTACATAACAACTTAAAACATAAAATACATATCATTATTGAAAACATGTTTTACATAACCAGAACATTCCTCCATACCTAGCCTTACATGGGATAACATTAGGACATGAAAAAGAAAACGGTGATCTATAAATCTTAGTAAGAGATTAAACAAGTTATAACTCGAATAATAAAATACATGTTAGGAAATAGGCATATCAATAGAGTATAAGTGAAATGTGAACATAAAGGAATGATATAGCATGATTATTATAACCTGGAAATGTTGTAACAACATTTAACACGTTATTAGCATGATCCAAGGATAATTTCACATGGAGGATGAGTAAAACCTTTTTTCACAATAATTATAATAATTATACACTCATTGGAATTAAGGTATCATTATACTAATCTTTACCCAATGCATTTGAGAGCTATTAGGGTGCAACCTTCTTATTCATTTCATTTCTTGTATAAGTGTGCCACATGGATCATATAAAATGGATTTATTAAACATCATGATTTATTCCATGATAAATTAATATTGAATTCATATATGAAACTCTTTAATAAAAATTTAAATTTTCATAATGGTGAATACCCTTGATATTGAAATCGGTTTTGTATTCACTCCACAATGAATTTGTGTTGGAAAATCACAGTTCAATTTCGGAAGCATAATGACATGACATAAGAATGGAAAAAAATGTTTGATGAAAAAGTCAAGGAAATATCATAATATTTTTAGTAAATTGATTGTAAGGGTTCATATAGATAAATTTCCCCTCATATGTAATGGAATTTAGATTCATAATACAAAACAACTACTTGAATGTAAATGAGGAGAGATAAATACCTTATAAAATTTCAGCATGGTAACACATCAACATGGGGGAAATTAATGAGAGATAAAGAGTTATATAACCATTAAACCATAATTAAAGGAGTGTCTGGGAGGATTGAAATCATACCCACTCATGTGAAATTGAAACTAAAATGTTATTTCAATATAATGAAACTTGGAAAAATGAGAATGTAAGAAACACCTTACAATAATGTGTGATACCAATGGCTTGGGAGAGGCTTGAGAAAGGCTTTTGAGAGATTGGGGAACCATGGGAGGAATCTAGATAAAGGAGGGAAGGGATTGGTCGAGCTTCAATGGTTTGAGTGATGAGTAAGTGGGTGCTTGTGTGGGTTTAGACAGGAAAAAAGAGGGAATTATTTATTATTTATGTTTTGGACACCAAACATTAATCTAATCAAAACCAAAAACCAAAAAATGGGTTTTGGCTATTTTTTTCCAAAATAGGGTTGAAAAAAATCATTTTATATGGTAAATTTTCTAAATTATAAAAATATTAGGCTTTCTAATGTAGATGTCAGTCACACTCTAAAGGAAAACATTTTAAAATGATAAAATATTTTATAAGCCTTAGAGGGTCCACTACAGCATTGTAAAATAATTCAAACATATATAATATCAAATTATTTTAATGGTAAAACATATATTGGTTAGGCATCCCATTTATAGTATTTTATTACATCACTATTGGGTCATTATGATTTCATAAAACACATTACATAATTAAATGATATTTTATTTTTACCCCAAAATTGAATATCTCATTAAATTATGAAAAATTCATTGTTGGATAATTTTGACTTCTTAATTAAAAAAAATTATATTCATTTTATATAAATAATTTAACAAATTCTTTATTTTTTACTTTTGAAATAGAAACCAACATTTATTGAAAATTCATGGGTTTTGACAAAAATAGCTTCCAAGCCTTAATAAAAATTAGAATTTTATTCCTAAAAATTATATGACCTTTTATATTTAAAAAGTAATTTTTTAATATTATTTTATTAAAATACTATTTATTTAAAAAATCTATTAATTAATCATAATATATTTCTTAATTTAATACTAATTAAAAATATTATTTTTTGCTTTATAAAATACATACAAAGTAAAAATAAGAAAATGAATGTATATTATATATTCCATACAAAAATAATGCACATAATCATAGTGCTAGGGTATTGTTACAAATCCCCATATAACACCCCCATATGAACTATGTGTATGGTGTGCGTTAGTTACAAACTCTTGGGGTGGCTCATATAACATCACTCAGGTCGTACTCTCTATCAACTACCACTTCTCTCATAGGCGGTTCCGTTCAAGCTGAATGTGTTGTAGCTCATATTGGGCTTAGTCATGATTGAAGCCTAGTGATGTTACCATCATTACAATATCTGAAAAATAGGATTTTTATTGAGAAATTCTATAGGATTAGTCCATCACTTCCTTTTTTGAGTAAATTAAAATTTTTAAATCCCTATATGTAAACTAATCATGTGATCAATGTTCAATGACTATATTAGAAACGGTAATAATTATACACATTATTCTGAAATCCAAAATAATAAAACCAATGAAGTTAAAATGTTATTAAATCATTTTAAAATAATATGATATTTAATTAGATCAATATGAATTTTTATTCGTAAATGTTTTGCTCATTACAATAATCCCCCCTTAAGAAATTTTTTCCTATAAATTTTCTTTTCCCAAACTAAAACAAATGTGGGTAACTCATCTTCATCACTTCCTCTGATTCCCGCGTGACTCTTCAAACATGTGGTTTCTCCACAACACATTCACGAGGGGCATTGTCTTATTTTGTATAACTTTTTCACTATAATCTAAGATCATAATTGGCTTCTTTTCATAGGAGGTAAATTATTCAATGGTACAACCTATGAATTGAGTACATGTGATGGGTCAGGTATGTACTTCCTAATGAATGATACTTGGTATACATCATGTACTTTTAATTAGATTGTTAAGAGTTATAGTAGATATGTCATTGCCCCAATGTGATCAAGGATATCAAAAGTTATGATGTACCTTGGACTATGTTTTCCCTTCTTCCCAAATATCATAACTTTCTTCCATAAATATATGTGGAAGAATACCATATCTCTTAAATGAAAATCGAGGTCTTATCGACCATTATTTGAATATATCATTTTAAACTCTGAGTAGATTTAATATTCTGCGGGATGGTCTTAACCTTCTCCAACATTTCCTCAACCATTTCTAGACCTAAGAGTTGTTTGTCCACAACATCATCCCATCATGCTGATGTTCAACACCTCTTCCCATAATGGGATTCATAAGGATCCATTTGAGTACATTTGTGGAAACTATTATTGTAAGTGAACTCAACTATATGATGATGATGGTCCCATCCTCCTTTGAAGTCTATTGAGCTTGATATAAGAATTTCCTAAAGTGTTCCGATAGTGCACTTAGATTGGCCATTAGTTTTAAGATGATAAGTCATACTAAATTTCTTCTCTCTAACTAGAGGATGTTGAAGATTCTTCCAAATCATAGAGGTGAATCTTGGATCATTATCATACGCAATAGATAGTGGTACACCATGTTTCCTTACCACTTATCTGATATATAACTGTTCTAGTGGATCCAATTAGTAAACATATCAAATTATACTAATGATTTATTTCATTTTATAATGATCCACAACAAATCAAATATCATTGTTTTCTTTGGATGTCTTCAGAATTAAGGTGAAAAAGTCCATGGTGATGATCTCCCATTTCCTTTCTGTTATAAGAATTGGTGGAATCATCCCCTTTAGCCTTCAACCTCTTTTCCTTCACTTGATTACGTACTAGGAATATTGATGTGTACTCAGTAACCACCTTCTTCATGTTATCCAATCAATAATTCTCCTAGAGATCTCAAATCATATTTGTGTTTCCTTTGTGAATTGAGAAATTTGAACTATGTGCATCATCCAAAATTTCTTTCATTATCTTTGGATTTTATGGAACACATTTTCATGTCCCAAATATCATAATTACTTCTTTATTAACATTGAACTCTAATGATTTCCCTTTTCTGATAGTTTTCAATTTCTTCTGAATTACCACTTCATCCTTTTGAGAATCCTTTATACTTTTCAAAAGATATAGTTGAGGAATCATTTTTTAAATGATTGATGATGTTCTGTTATTTATTATTACCATGTCCATCTTCATCAAATCTACAAATATTGGATCCTTTTCAATTCTCATCAATGATTGAATTTATACGTCCTTTTTACAAAGAGTATCTACAACCTTTTTCACTTTCCTAGGGTGGTAATGGATTGATCAGTCATAGTCTTTGATCAGCTCTAGCCATCTTCTATGGGGCATATTCAACTATTTATTTGTGAATATATACTTGAGGCTTTTGTGATCCATGTATATTTCACACCTCTCCCCAAAGAGGTATTGTATCCAAATTTATAAAGTGAATATTACTTCAGACAACTCCAGATCATGTGTTGGATTGTTTTTCTCATTAACATTCAATTTACTTGAAGAATTTTCAATTGAATTATCATTTTACATCAACACACATCACATACCCTTCTTCAAAGAATAAATAAATACCACAAAAAGGTCTCTAAAAGTCGGTAGTGTGAGAATGAGAGTAGTGATAAGACTTCTATTAAACTCTTTAAAGATCCCTGCAAATTCATCTATCCAAGAAAACATTACTCCCTTGTGATTTATCTTGGTATGAGGGGTTGACAATCAGGAGAAATTTTTCAAAAATCAGCAATAATGTCCTTCTAACTCTAGGATACTACAGATATCCTTTACAGATGATGGCCTTGTCCATCGCTCAATTGTAGCTTCCTTAAAATGATCCACAGATATCCCATTGGTTGTGATTATATGACCCTAAAATGAGACCTACTTTGACCAGAACTCAAACTTGATGTACTTTTCATAGATCTTCTCCTTTCGTAGTGTATCTAGTATAGTGAATTGATACACATCTTTATCCAAATTTGTTAAGGATTATATTATAATATTGTATAAATATACTACAAAATATTTTTCATTGTAATCTCTAAAGACTCTATTCTTCAATTCCATTAAGATGAATGGAGAATTAGTGAGTTCTAAAGGCATTAAAATGAATTCACAGTTCCCGTATATTGTAATAAAAGTAGTCTTTGGGGTATCCTTCTTCATTACCCTTACATGGTAATATCATGGACCCAAATAAAACTTAGAGAATTATTGTACTATACATAGTTGATCGTACATGTCATAAATTCGTGAAATATGATACATGTTTTTTATCGTGTTTTGGTTGATCTCACTATAATAAATGAAAAGGCACATTGACCCATACTTATTCTTGATGAAGAGGACTGGTGAACCCACTGGTGAAGCACTTGGGCATATAAACCCTTTATCCAGCTTCTCTTATGGTTGTCTATTCAGCTGCTCAAGCCCCACAACATCCATTCTATATGGACTCTTCGATATTGGAAAATCCCCAGGTAAAAGATCAATTTAGAATTCAACTTCCCCTCTCAGAGGCAGTCATATACATTACTTGGGAAACTCTTCAACGAATTTCCTCACAATAGGCATATATTCAAGGATGTTTTCTACCTTGGACATAGCCATCTGATCTAGATACACATTCTTATAGGGTATTAATATCCACTCTTGAGATGATGGTGCTAATGAAGATTCATCCTCCTCCTTTCATTTGTATAGAATCAGGGTTTGATTCACCATATGCATAGTGATTTACCTCTCATAGAAATTTATATTGGTGCTATATAATAAGATCCAATCCATTCCAAGAATTGCATCAAATTTCACCAAAGGGAGTATTATGAGGTTTGCTGGGAATATCAATCCCCATATTATGAATGGGGAGGTGTTATATTCATGGGATGTAATTATTTCCCCATTTTCCTTTCTCATTGACATATTTACTTTAAATAATTTTTATGGTGTTAGGATTGTTCTTCTTAACTTTTGAGATATAAAAGAATGTGTACAACTAGAATGAAAAATTAAATTTTCCATTCATTAAATAATATTTTTTTTACTAATCACCACTTCATTGTCAAGGTTCACTTTGGTGGTACTGATGTAAAAATCATGCCTTTACTTCCTTGGAGGTTGTTTATGGCCTCCAAAAACCCTTGTCTTAGGTAATTGGTTGGAAAAGTTCCCTATTTCATTACAGATGAAGCAATGAACATTGGGTTGAGGTTCAAACACAGTATTCCTCTCCTCTATCATAATCGTAGGTTTTTCTTGTTGGCAGTTAATGGCCAGGTGCCCTTCTCTTTTACCCATAAATAATATCCTAATCTCTCATAGTAAATATCATCATTTCTTCTTTCTACCCATTTGTAATGTGGGGAGAAAGATTTTCATAACATCAATTAATATATCCATCGGGCCACCATAATTTAATTCCACCTTATGCTTCTTATCCCATGATACCCCTGTGATTTTCATATCACCATTTTTACTTTGCTGACATTTCATAAAATTTCCTCATAGCTCTCGATGTCACGGATCACTATGTATTTCTATAGTATAGGTTTTAGACCACCAAAGATGCGGTTAACCATGAATTTAGGGTAATGACCAAGACAGAGTTGTGTCATTCAATCCTAGTAAATTATTCCTCATACTCTCTTATAGATTTATCCAATTTTTCATGAGGTCAAAGAAGACCCCTTCTATTTAAGGTAGGAGGGTTCATAGAAAATATTTTTCGTAAACCATTTTTGGGAAATTATTTCATTAAAACACCTTGATCTCCCCCTCAGGATTTATATTTTTTTATCAATTTCCACCATAGATCAGCTTCACCCTCCATATGATAAGTAGCCAGAAGTACCCTCTCTTGTTTAGAACATAGAAGGATGGATAAGATCTTCTCAATGGATTTGATTCAATTTTCAAAGGTTGATGGATATGACAATCCATTAAATGTGGAATTAATTTTTATCATGAAACTCTCAATTGTGACTTGTTATTTCTGTGGGGTGGGGGGTTGAATGTTCTTCTTGACCCATGTTTCTATTCAAAACTTTTGTTAACTAGGAATGTATCATGAAGAAGGTCTTGATTCCACCTCGGATTGGATGGAGCATCTTATTAGAATATTCATCACATTGATCTTCACATTGGTTGTTAGACAATGTCCTTCTATTTTGGGCAATTGGATGTAATAGAAGGACAGTTAGGGGTACCACATAAAGGGTAATCCAAAGAAATAAAATGGATGACTTATAAAATACTTTTATTTATTTTACTTATGAATTTATAGGCATCAATCTATGTTATCCATGATCTACTTCCGAACATATATTCTTATGGGTATTTTTTTGTTCTCTTAATAATGGTTTATACTATGATTATTATTTTACCAAATAATAGCCCCTAGGATATTCTTAACCTAGAGTGCAGAAAGTCCTATTTTTTGCATCTGTTCCCGTTTAAGTCTAGCTCAAAGCGGTTTTTTCGGGTTTTACCCCTAGATACATATGTGCCCGAGTCACCTATATCTGCTCGTATCGAAACAGGGATGTAATTTATTGGAAAAACACTTATTCAAAACTCAACAATAATTATTGGTGTTTTTAATATACATAGTATTATCCTTAAAGATTTCTCAAGGGTTTTCTAATCCTAACACCAAAAATAACTAAAATTGTCCGCTAATACCAACTATAACAACCCTTCTCTTTATTACACACTTAATAATATTTTTTTACATAAAACCTTCACTTGATAAAACATATAATATCAGGATCCCGAATTTCTATGGGGAATATGAACATTAAATAACAACTTACAACATGAAAGAAATATCTTTATTGGAAACTTGTTTGACATGAGCACAACATTCTTTCATACTGAGCATTGCATGGGATAACCTGAGGTCATGCATAAAAATGGTTTGACCTATAAATACTAGTAAATAATTAAACAAGTAAAAATATGATGAATACAATACATGTTAGGAAATAAGAATGTCAATGGAGTATAAGAGAACCATGAACATAAAGTCATGATATACCAAGATTATCATAACATGGAAATGTGGAAACGACATTTAACATGATATTAGCATGAGACAATTCCCATTTCACATAGATCAGGATTAAACCCTCATTTCACTAGAATTATCATGATTAAACCCACATTTCAATTGATGTATCATAAAATTAGTCTTTACACAATGCAATAGAGCGCAATCAGGGTTCACCCTTCTTAATCATTTCATTTCACGCATAAGTGTTCCATGTGGATCGTATAACATGGATTCATTAAAAACCATCATTGATACCATGATATAGGAATGTGTAATTAATAAATTGAACTCTATAATAAATAAGTAATGGTGCATAAAGGTCAATACCCTTGATAGAGAAATGGTTATGGTATTCATTATACACTAACTTTGGCTTGAAAAATCGTGTTGCAAATTTAAAAGAATAGCAATGATACATAAGAATTAATAAAAATTATTGAAGATAGATAAAGTGGAATCTCATCACATGTACATGAAATTTATATGAATTTGTTCATATAGATATATGTTCGAACATATGTAATGGAATTTAGATTGATAATACAAAAAATGATGAAATGTAAATGAGGAGAGATAAATCCCTTATTGAATTTTCGGTGGTAATGTGTGTACAAGGGAGGCAATAATGGGAGGGAAAGATGTATCTTATCATTAAAAAATAATTACGGAATTATGGGGAGGTTCGAAAGCATACCCTAGAATTTTTAACTCAAACAAAAATAAAAAAGGAGGAAATCTCTTACATGGAAGTGTGATCCCAATGGCTTGGGAGAGGCTTGAGAGAGGATTATTAGGTGATTATGGAGCCTTGGGAGTATTTTATAGACAGGATGTTAGGGATTTTTCTAGATCCAAAGCCATTGAGTGAAGAGGATGTGGGATCATGGGTGGGTTTTTATAGGAAAAGAGAGGGAATTCTTTATAATTTAGGTTTTAGAGTCCTTGCATTAATCTATTCAAATCCAAATTCTGACCCACGGTTTTTACACATTGTTTTTCCAAAGGGGATTGGAAAAAATTATTTTATAAGTCCAATGGAAAAAGTTAATAAAATATTAGGCTTGTTTAGGTAGAGGTGAGTCACACTCTCAAGGAATACCTTTTAAAAGGATAAAATATTTTATAAGGATATGAGGGTCCACTAAGGATTTGTAAAATAAATTAAACAAACAATATATCACATTATTTTAATGGTAAAACATATATTTTCAAAAAACCCCATTTATAGTATCTTATTACATAATTATTATGTCATTATGATGAAATTAATAAGATTATACAATTAAACAGTATTAAATTTTTACACAAAAAATCAGATGTCTTAGAAAATTATGAAAAATTAACCATCGGATAATTTAGAATAAATGATTCCCCATATAATATTCCTTTTATATAAATCATTTTCTAAATATGTGAATGTTTACTTTTTAAAAGAAACTAAAATATATAAAAAAATTCATGGGTTTAGACAAAAACGGATTTCAGACCTTAATAACAATTACAATTGAACACATAAAATTTATATGATAATTTATATTTATAAATTAATTTATTAGTAATATTTTATTAAAATATTATTTTAATTCAAAAATCCAATTATTCATCCAAAATTTTTTCTTAATTGATTACTAACTAAAAATAGTATTTTTTCTTTAAAACCTACGTATAAAGTAACAATAATAAAATATATGTATATTTGTTAATCTATAAAAAATATAATTCCCATAATCATAATGCTAGGGTCTTGTTACATAACCCCTAATAATAGCCATATATGACCTAAGGGCATGTTTTGTGATGGTGACAGACTCTTGGGGTGGATCAAATAACATCTCATTGGTGGAAATCTCTATCGACATCGACTTCTCTCATTGGTGGTTCAGTTCATGCTTAAAGTGTTGAAGAAAGGATTGGGATTGGTCAAGAGTGAATTCTACTGAAACTACCTTCTTTCTAAGATCTTAAAAATGGGTTTCGTATGGAAAAATTCAACTCGATGAGGCCATCTATTCCTTTTTCTGAGTAAATTGGATTTGTTAAAGCCCAATATTTATACTAATAATGTGATCACTATCCAATGGGTATATTAGAAATGGTAATAATTCATAATGGTATTTTTAAATACATAATCATAAAACCAATGAATTTCATTTTTAATATAACCATGTTAAAATAATAATACATTTTATTAGATCATGTGTAATTTTCATTAATAAAATTCTGGTTCATCACAGTGATTCACCATTACTGACTTACCATTCTGGCTCCACCTCCTAACTCACCATTCCAAAACCACTGGAGAAACTACCAGCCACTGGAAAAATTGTAATTTGGAAAACTCTTGAAATGAGTCACCTTGTCCTCCCATAACACCTCAATAACCATATTTCAACAAAATAATGCAATAGAGTGGTCTAAGTCAATATATCTGATATATCTCAAAACATTAATGTCTTAGAGAATCCAAAATAAACCTAGAGATGAAACATAAAATGGGTCATCCAAAAATCCACTCCAAGAGATAACTATTAAGGCTCTCACCACCACATGAGCTGAAAATCATCATGAAAGAAACAATTTGAAACCATGTGTCAGCCAAAAATATCTCCTAAACAGTCCCTTCGGTGAAAAACCTCTCAAAAGAATGAAACCCACAACAAGGAACATGAAAAATCCATATGATTACCATAATGGATATAAAAACACTAAGGGAATGTCTTTATAAGAGAAGATATAAAAATCAAACATTTTAGGCTTCTGATCACATATGTGGGACTCACATTCCCAAGTATAATACTCCACATCACCACACTGCCAAAGGAAATGAACCAAGGATATTGAACACCCACTCAAAACCTTCTCTTTGTTGTCCTAGATCTCTACAGGCCACTACATGATAATCATATCATCATCAACATCAATATCACCCATTTGATGATGTGGGATTCATTATAAAGATAACTTTGGTGTTGTGACACATGGAAAATGTCATGTTTTCGGATCATATATGGGAAAAGTGCTACCTGATATGCCATGACTCCAACATGAGACAACATCTCAAAAGGCCCAAAAAACAAACGAGAAACCATAATCCCATGAAAACAATTTCACTTCCCACATTGGGATGTCACCTTCAGAAACACATTATACCAAACATTAAAATCCTATGGTCTCCTCCAATGATTGGTATAGGAATTTTTATGATCCTGTGCTTCCTTCATCAACTTGTGAATCACCCAAAGCATCTTTTTCATACTCTATACCAATTTTGGCCTATGAATAGATGACTCCCTGACCCCAATATATAACAAAATAAAATAGAAAGGTCATCCATACAGGGCTATAAATGGTTCTATACAGATGGGAGATTGAAAACTACCTTTTTAAGAGAATTCAAAAAAGGGTAAGTGAATCATCCACGTACCTCCAAAATCATGGACATAAGAGCGAAACATATCTTCAAGAGTCTGAAATGTACTCTTTTTCTTACCATGTATCAGTCGATGAAAATTTGTGATACTATATATCAGAGAACCAAAAGCATGTTGGATACCTCACCACACCCTTGTGGTAAAAGGAGGTTATCAATTGGAAATGATTGTCCTTAAGACTCTATGGAGAGTCACCATATCCTCTAGATATTGCCTCATCAAAACCACCACTATGGTAAAAAATAGTACTTCTATTAAGTGGGAAAATTTTATCAAAAGATCCACTACTACCCATATAACATGTAACGCCCCGACCCCAGCTACCCAGAGTCGGTGCATTACTTCGTAACATTGGCATGATCATAAAAGATCAAGTCTCGAAAGACCGATTAGTTTAGTAGCCTTGGAAACACTAGATACATTCATAAGTCTTTAATTACATCAAAATTAAACAAACTACAATAACATGGTCTTCATAGTCCACACTCATATCTTCACTGACTATCCTTGCAAGTCAGTCATAATACACTTCTTCACATCCTGGAAAATATTTAAACATTGAAAGGGGTGAGCTCAGATGCTCAGTAAGGATAACAATATTGCGGAAGCTTTTATAAGAAAACATAAGAATTTAAGGCAATGTATAACTAAAACAAAAGCCTTATTGAACTTGAACTTCAGAATAATATGGCAAAAGTAAAATAAAATAATGCTATTACTTACTCACATGGATATTCTACTAGACGAATAATCACATGAAATATCAATAACCACTTTCATAATGAGGGAATGTATAATGCCAGACATTCTGAAACATTTTTTCAAGGCCTCGGCCAAGACATCTAAAATGATTAAGGCCTCGGCCAAAACCATAAATCAAATTGGGAAAGGGCCTCGGCCAATTCCACGTCTAGTTGTCTCATGAGACCTACCGATGCATCGAGGAGCTATAGCGGGCTCCACCCGTCACATATTAAGTCCAATACATTCCTCATATGAATAGGTTTAAACATAACATAAATATTCGTATTAAAACTAGCATACGAAATGTCAACAATTTCTCCATAAACTATGGATGGTATAAAAATAACACATCCACAATCAAATATTTCACAAAATGTTCAGTGGAAGTTTTGTATCACAAATCAATTTCAATTAAACTTAAAACCCATCAAAGGATGTTGACATAGATGAAATCAAAGCTATTTGAGAGAACTATATCTCCTTTTTAAATCATTTAAAAGCCCCATAATTATAAAATAATACATTTACTTTGAAGATATTCTTATAAGCTTCTTAGGGAAGCTTCGACGAAGTTATAATGGCGGAAAATAGTCACACCCGTCGTATAAGTAAAAAAAACATTCTTACCTTATATTTGTCAAAAAGGTCAAAAAGTACATTGTTTGGAAAACGACGGTAAGATTCCTTTCAAAAACGTATAAGGGTATAAATGACTTTAACCCATTTTCCATTTAATAGTAAAAATGTTTTGAAAGACATTTTTAAGAAACATGGTTTTGGATGATAACGAGGTCCCAGTAGATAATTAAGTATAAACAACCTTGGATAATGAAGAGGTTGTGAAGTAAACTCTTACCTTGTACTTTTCCTTGGTTGGGGTAGGTTAACCTCCTGTATAATGGTGAAATAATTGTTATTAAATTATACAAGAATCATATACATTCATATGATATCATATATGATCTTTTAACACTGCTTTGTTAACAATATCTTAGATTTATCGTTGTTTCGGGTGTTAACTTACTCGTTTTCTTTTATATGTTTTGTTACGTAAGTCGTTTTTTTCATGGATAGGTTGTATCTTATTCATATCCAGAATTATATCATGTCCATAAACATTATTTTTAAATCATCAAATGATAATTATACTTGAATGGATACGACGGAGAATGAATCTCATCGCGTTCGTGGAGACGGTAGTCCGTACGTACGCACAAGCGACAATATCATTATTTTGATATTAAAATAATATATAATTGTATAGTATATCATATATACAGAATCATTATCATGTTATATTTATTATTTACATGAATTACATATCATTATTATACTCATATAAATAATAATATATTGAATAACAATTACACCACGACGTGGAGACGGTAAGCCGTACGTACGCACGTATGGTGACATGTCATTCAAATGATGGGTAGAATACTGAATATGGTTGTTCCATATTTATAATAACATCACAGTATATAGAATATACTGTATTTATAATTTTAGAATTGAAATAATAAACAAAGAGGGAGTGGAAGAAGAAAGAAACTTGAAAGAGGGTGATGAAAATGTTACCTCTTCTTCAGGTTCTTCCTTTTGATTTGATCAAAAGGACTCCTTAGGATATCTTTTTGACTAAAGTAAAGCTTCTAGGATGAAGGGAGAGAAGTTGGGAGAGTATTTGGGCAGGGGTTGGCCGAATCAAACGGCTTGGAAGTGTGAATAAGGTGGTAGAGGTGGGGGCCTTTTATAAGAGGAGAGGAGGGGCACTTTTGGAAAGATTGAAATGTTACATTATTTCACAATGCTTTTCGGATTATAAAGGTCACACACTTATATAATTAGAGGCTAAGGTGATGAGGTTTCTAAATCTCCTCATCCAATAGGCTTTGGACAAGTTTATGCCTGGAATTTTTCATTATCTTCTAATTTTATTTAAATCGTTAAATAATGAGGTCATCGCTGCATCATAATGACGTCATAAATAATTTAATTTATTTAATGTCTAAAAATTATAAAAAAAATACTATGATGTAGGAAATATTTTTAGCTTTCTAATGAATATTTATAGTCAAAATATGGACTTGTTTAACCCCACTTAAAAACTGTTTTAGTAAAATAACTCATGTTTGTGTCAATTTAATTTTAACATTAAATAAATATATATTAATGTCATTTTCCTACTAAAGTGGCTCCATGGGGTCCCCAAGTTGACCCATGGGTTGTCTTGGTCGGCCATGACTCATCCAATAGGAGTAGGACAAGTGTCATGCTCATCTCATATTATTAAAACATCATTTGTACCTTAAACTACATTAATTACCTCTAATCGCGATTAAGAACTTAAAAGTTACTATTCACCAAAAAAATTATTTTAATCTCACTGAACCACATTTTACTTCTTAATGACAACCATGTATGTCGGATTTTTGGAAATCAAATCACAGAAGTGGTAATATTTCATTTTAACGAAAAATCAGTTTTTAACAACCACTTAGTGGTTTCACTATTCATCAAAAATTGAAATTTTTCAGAATAGGGCCAAAATTTCACCCTAAGCTATAATTGATATTCCGAATTCAAAAATGATGTCTATTTTAAAAAGTTCC
The DNA here is from genome assembly GCA_963277665.1 of Viscum album. NCBI lineage: Eukaryota > Viridiplantae > Streptophyta > Magnoliopsida > Santalales > Viscaceae > Viscum > Viscum album. Next base: position 1,260,873,147 of record OY728128.1, read on the forward strand.
AAACATATATGTTTTATTAATTAATTTTATAATTAATTCCTGCTGTTACAAAAAATAGTGTGTTTTTAAGAAACAATTTATATCAAAAGCTTGGCAATTGTTTATGTCCAATTTCAATGTTAAATTAATTCTAATGACCACCATTGGATAAAATGCTAAAAATATATTCTAATTATACTTTAAAACCACTAAATATTATAATTTATCCCTATAAATTATTTTTATTAAAAAAGTTGTTTTAAGTATTTTTCACTATTCATAAAAATTTAGAAGTTCTCAGAAAAATACCAAAAATTCAACATAGGCTAATTTCAATATTCCGAATCCAAAAATGAAGTCCATTTTGATAAATAAAATTTATAAAATTTCAAAAAGTAGGTATTACTATTCACAACGGCTAGTTTAATTAGTTGTGGTGTGTGTTAGAGCTCGAGGTTGCGTACAACACATGCTATTGCATTATTCGAAGGGAAACGTACAGTGGAAGCTTGGGGTGTTACATTCTCCCCTCCTTCAAATAATTGCGTCCTCGCAATTTCTAGGGTATTACTGCATTAAAAGACTTGGGTGGTTTTTCATCATAAATTCCTCAGGTTCCCACATTGCCTCTTCCATTTTATTATTTCACCACAAAACCTTCACCAGACGAGTCGTCTGGTTTCTCAGCACCTGCTCCTCACATCAAGAATCTTGACGGGCTCTTCACAATAGGAAAGATCGTGTTCCAGTTCTAATTCCTCATAGGTGAGTACATGCATTGGGTCAGGCATGTATTTCCTCAACAGAGATACGTGGAACACATCGTGAACTTTGAAGAGACTTGGCGGCATTGCCAAACGGTAAGCTACAGCCCCAATTCATTCTAGAATTTCGAAAGGTCCGATGTACCTGGGACTCAATTTACCTTTCTTACCAAAACGTATGACTCCCTTCCATGGAGATACCTTCAGGAAAACATGATCACCGACTTGAAATTCCAAATCCTTCCTTCGATTATCGGCATAGCTCTTCTACCTACTTTGAGCAGCTTTGATGTGATTTTGGATTACTTTCACCTTTTCCACCGTTTCCTCCACCAGTTCTGGGCCTACAAGTTTTCTTTCACCAACGTCATCCCAACAGGTTGGTGTACGACATCTCTTTCCGTATAACGCTTCATATGGTGCCATCTGAATACTCGAATGGAAGCTATTGTTATAGGAAAATTCTACCAGTGGTAAATATTGATCCCACATACCCTGAAAGTCAAGAGAGCATGATCTCAACATGTCTTCTAAGGTTTGAATAGTCCGTTCTGATTGTCCATTTGTTTGAGGGTGATAGGCAGTGCTCAAATGAAGTTCAGTATCCAAGGCCTTTTGAAGACTTTTCCAGAATCTTGAAGTAAAACGAGGATCACGATCAGAAACAATCGATAGGGGTACTCCATGAAGTCTTACAACTTCATTAATATATAGTCTTGCTAGACGTTCAAGTGGTAGATCCTCCCGTATAGCCAGAAAATGTGCTGACTTAGTAAGTCGATCAACAATGACCCATATTGCATCATTCCTTCTAGGACTCTTTGGTAGTCCCATGACAAAGTCCATCGTAATATTATCCCATTTCCACTCAGGTATGGGAAGAGGTTGCAATACTCCACCAGGATGTTGCCTTCCAGCTTTCACTTGTTGACAAACCATACACCTCGACACAAAATCAGCAATCTCCCTCTTCATATTGTCCCACCAAAAATGTTCCTTCAAATCTCTATACATTTTGGTGCTCCCAGGGTGTATAGAGAAGTTGTAACTATGAGCATCATCCAGCAATTCCCTTTTTAGATCAGGTATATCGGGAACACAAAGTCTCTTCCCGAATTTCAAAATTCCATCCTTATACACAAAGTCCCTCAATCTTCCATCATTCACACCTTTAATCTTCTTTTGAAATTCTTCATCATTGGCCTGAGAACTCTTAATCCTTTCTAGTAATGATGGTTTGGCAACCATTTGAAAAAGCATTGATGTTTCACCTTCCCTAGTTATTCCCATGTCCATATTCACTAGATCCAAGAAAATTGGATCCCTTTCAATTCTCATCACATTCAAAACTCCATGGTCTTTTCTAATCAAAGCATATGCCACCTTGTTTGCCTTCCCCGGGTGGTAATGTATCATGCAATCATAATCCTTGAGTAGTTCAAGCCATCGCCTTTGCCTCATGTTGAGTTCTTTTTGTGTGAAAATATACTTCAAACTCTTGTGATCAGTATAAATCTCACATTTTTCACCATAGAGGTAATGTATCCATATCTTTAAAGTAAAGATCACAGCTGCTAACTCAAGATCATGAGTAGGATATTTTTTCTCATGAATTTTTAGCTGTCGTGATGCATAGGCAATGACCTTATCATTCTGCATAAGGACACAACCGAGTCCTTTCTTCGATGCATCACTATAAATAACAAACCCATCATTCCCCGATGGTAGAGTCAATACAGGGGAATTGACTAATCTTCTCTTTAGTTATTCAAAACATTCTTCACACTCTTTTGTCCAGACAAATTTAATCCCTTTACGTGTGAGCTTTGTCAATGGGTTAGCCAATCTGGAAAAATTCTGGACGAAACGTCGATAATAACCTGCTAAACCAATAAAACTATGTACCTCAGTTATACTTCTCGGTGCCGGCCATTCTTGGATTGCCTTGGTTTTAGAAGGATCAACGGAAATTCCATCCTTAGAGACAATATGGCCAAGAAAAGAAATCTCATGAAGCCAGAATTCACACTTGCTAAATTTCCCATATAATTCATGTCTTCTAAGAGTCTTCAGGATAATGCGTAAGTGATTTTCATGATCTTCGTGGATTTTGGAGTATACCAAGATATCATCAATAAATACCACTACAAAGTCATCAAGATATTCCTTGAAAACTCTATTCATTAGATCCATGAAAACAGAGGGTGCATTAGTCAATCCAAAAGGCATTACTGTAAACTCGTAATGCCCGTACCTTGTTCGAAATGTTGTCTTTGGAACGTCTTCCTTCTTCACACACAACTGATGGTATCCAGACCGAAGGTCAATCTTTGAAAAGTATTGAGCTCCATGCAGTTGGTCAAACAAATCATCAATGCGAGGTAGGGGATACTTATTCTTTATTGTTATAGCATTGATCTCCCTATATTCAATGCACAGCCTCATAGATCCATCTTTCATCTTAACAAAAAGAACAGGGGCTCCCCAAGGAGAAACACTAGGGCGAATAAATCCCTTATTACTCAATTCCTCTAGTTGTTTCTTTAGTTCAACTAATTCCACAGTGGCCATTCTATAAGGGGTCTTCGATATGGGCCTTGATCCATGAATTAAATCAATGGAAAACTCAACTTCTCGTTCTGGAGGATGTCCAGGTAAATCTTCCGGAAACGCATCAACATAGTCTCTCACAATAGGTACATCCTCTATTTGAATATTCCTTTCCTCATCCTTAGTAATTTCCTTATCTTCCTCCCCAATAATTGAATTTAGTTGCGCTAATGGGGGTGGATCTAGATAAGAATTATTTGGCGATGATTATGCTCTAAAGATAAGGTGTTCCTTATCATCATCATCAAGAATCGTAACCTCTTTCCTCTTACAATAAATTTTTGCATCATGGTCCGAAAGCCAATCCATACCGAGGATAATATCAAATTCAATCATGGGTATGACGATGAGATCAGCAGGTAAAGAACATTTAGGTGCTCTAATGGGAACTAATCGACAAAACTTTGTTGCAACAATACTTACCTTAGGGGTTTTGACTGACAACTCCCTTGTTAAATCTAATTGGAAATATCTAATTTTCTTAGAAAACTGGGAATATATGAAACAATGCGATGATCCAGAATCAAATAATGCATTTTCTAAACTTGAGGAAACCATTAAATTACCTGCCACCATGTCTTTCGGAGCTTCCACCTCAGTAGTAGTGATAGCATAAGCCTGGCCTTGATCCCTTGTCCTCTTCTGAGATAAGTTCCCCTGATGCTTAGGACATTCATTTGCATAATGTCCCTTCTCTCTACAATTATAACATTCCACGTTGGCAGCCGCTTTCTTTCCCTTGCATTCATGAGCTTGGTGGCCTTTTTCACCACACTTGTAACATACTCCTTTTCCTTTTAGACAGGCACCAGGGTGCTTCCTACCACAATTATCACAGGGTGGAAATTCATTTCTACCCTTCTTCCCTGTTTCCTTATTTCCTTTCCCATAGTTTTCAGCGGATCTCTTATTATATTTCTTTGATTTAATGTCATAAGACTTAGAGAATTCTTTTTCCGTCTTGATAGCGCACGAGACAATACCTTCGTATGAAGAGAAGGTTTGTGATACTAAAGCTCGACGGAGAAATGGTTTCAACCCATCAAAGAAACGATCAGTCTTACTTCTTGGGTTACGTATGTAATCTGCAACATACCTTGATAAACTTGTAAAGTTAGCCTCATACTTGGCGACATTCTCATCCTCCTTCTGCCTCAGACTCAGAAATTGCCTTTCCATATCCGCTCGATGGTCTCGAGGAAAGTATTTTTCTATGAACATCTCTTTGAACTCCTGCCATTCCATGTTTGTTAATTCATCGTCTTCCTTTGTGTTTTGAATTAGTGACCACCATTGATCGGCATCTCCAGTGAGGCGGTAAACTGCCATGACAACATTCTCCCTTTCACTACTCCCCAAGGCATGGAATATTTTCTCTAAGGAATTTATCCATTGCTCAGCTACTATAGTATTTGTACTCCCATTGAAGGTTGGCGGTTGTTGCCTCATGAAACGGTCTAGCATTGATCCTCCACGTTGCGGATCAGGGTGCTCCATACGAGTAAGGTTGTTATTCATAACCTGCGTGAGTTGTCCCAGTACGGTGAGAAGCTGATCAGCACCAGTTGTATCACTAGCTCCACCATAATTATCCTGAGCAGGAGGTAAATCCCTACACGGAGTGCGTGCATTGATACGGTTTCCATTCCTTCCACTAGGCGCCATTTCTAAATAATGGCATAAACTAGATTAGTTCATGAATCAAAATACATAATTCCATACTTGTAAAACACTTAACATAAATTAAACTAATTATGGATATAATCCATAATTATAAAAATGTTTTCTTTGAAGAAGTATATACTCGTAACCCTTCATAGTGGTTTGTAAAGAAAATGGGAATTATCCAAAGCATATCCCCCGGGAGTGTCGTAACCAAGAGTGCAGCAAGGCCCGTTGTCGTGCACCAGTTCCCGTTCGAGTCTAGCTCAAAGCGTTGTTTTCGGGTTTTACCCCTAGGTACATCTGTGCCAGAGCCGCCTCTACCTGCTCGTATCCAGACAGGGATGTATTGCTCGGAAAACTCACAACAGCTCTACAATACCAAAATTCTAGGAAGTTCTTCTATACTAATCCTCAAAGTCTATCTTCGGGATATGTGCTCTAATCAGAGTTTATCTAAATCTAGCTTCCAAGGTTATTACTAAACTACCTCTGATACCAACTGTAACGCCCCGACCCCAGCTACCCAGAGTCGGTGCATTACTTCATAACATTGGCATGATCACAAAAGATCATGTCTCGAAAGACCGATTAGTTTAGTAGCCTTGGAAACACTAGATACATTCATAAGTCTTTCATTACATCAAAATTAAACAAACTACAATAACATGGTCTTCATAGTCCACACTCATATCTTCACTGACTATCCTTGCAAGTCAGTCATAATACACTTCTTCACATCCTGGAAAATATTTAAACATTGAAAGGGGTGAGCTCAGATGCTCAGTAAGGATAACAATATTGCGGAAGCTTTTATAAGAAAACATAAGAATTTAAGGCAATGTATAACTAAAACAAAAGCCTTATTGAACTTGAACTTCATCATAATATGGCAAAAGTAAAATAAAATAATGCCATTACTTACTCACATGGATATTCTACTAGACGAATAATCACATGAAATATCAATAACCACTTTCATAATGAGGGAATGTATAATTCCAGACATTCTGAAACATTTTGTCAAGGCCTCGGCCAAGACGTCTAAAATGATTAAGGCCTCGGCCAAAACCATAAATCAAATTGGGAAAGGGCCTCGGCCAATTCCACGTCTAGTTGTCTCATGAGACCTACTGATGCATCGAGGAGCTATAGCGGGCTCCACCCGTCACATATTAAGTCCAATACATTCCTCATATGAATAGGTTTAAACATAACATAAATATTCGTATTAAAACTAGCATACGAAATGTCAACAATTTCTCCATAAACTATGGATGGTATAAAAATAACACATCCACAATCAAATATTTCACAAAATGTTCAATGGAAGTTTTGTATCACAAATCAATTTCAATTAAACTTAAAACCCATCAAAGGATGTTGACATAGATGAAATCAAAGCTATTTGAGAGAAATATATATCATTTTTGAAATCATTTAAAAGCCCCATAATTATAAAACAATACATTTACTTTGAAGATATTCTTATAAGCTTCTTATGGAAGCTTCGACGAAGTTATAATGGCGGAAAATAGTCACACCCGTCGTATAAGTAAAAAAAAACATTCTTACCTTATATTTGTCAAAAAAGTCAAAAAGTACATTGTTTGGAAAACGACGGTAAGATTCCTTTCAAAAACGTATAAGGGTATAAATGACTTTAACCCATTTTACATTTAATAGTAAAAATGTTTTGAAAGAAATTTTTAAGAAACATGGTTTTGGATGATAACGAGGTCCCAGTAGATAATTATGTATAAACAACCTTGGATAATGAAGAGGTTGTGAAGTAAACCCTTACCTTGTAATTTTCCTTGGTTGGGGTAGGTTAACCTCCTGTATAATGGTGAAATAATTGTTATTAAATTATAAAAGAATCATATACATTCATATGATATCATATATGATCTTTTAACACTACTTTGTTAACAATATCTTAGATTTATCGTTGTTTCGGGTGTTAACTTACTCGTTTTCTTTTATATGTTTTGTTAAGTAAGTCGTGTTTTTCATGGATAGGTTGTATCTTATTCATATCCAGAATTATATCATGTCCTTAAACATTATTTTTAAATCATCAAATGATAATTATACTTGAATGGATACAACGGAGAATGAATCTCATCGCGTTCGTGGAGACGGTAGTCCGTACGTACGCACGAGCGACAATATCATTATTTTGATATTAAAATAATATATAATTGGATAGTATATCATATATACATAATCATTATCATGTTATATTTATTATTTACATGAATTACATATCATTATTATACCCATCTAAATAATAATATATTGAATAACAATTACACCACGACGTGGAGACGGTAAGCCGTACGTACGCACGTATGGTGACATGTCATTCAAATGATGGGTAGAATACTGAATATGGTTGTTCCATATTTATAATAACATCACAGTATATATAAGATACTGGAGTTATAATTTTAGAATTGAAATAATAAACAAAGAGGGAGTGGAAGAAGAAAGAAACGTGAAAGAGGGTGATGAAAATGATACCTCTTCTTCGGGTTCTTCCTTTTGATTTGATCAAAAGGACTCCTTTAGATGTATTTTTGACTAAAGTAAAGCTTCTATGATGAAGGGAGAGAAGTTTGGAGAGTATTTGGGCAGGGGTTGGCCGAACCAAAAGGCTTGGAAGTGTGAATAAGGTGGTAGAGGTAGGGGCCTTTTATAAGAGGAGAGGAGGGGCACTTTTGGAAAGATTGAAATGTTACATTATTTCACAATGTTTTTAGGATTCTAAAGGTCCCACACTTATATAATTCGAGGATAAGGTGATAAGGTTTCTAAATTGCCTCATCCAATAGGCTTTGGACAAGTGTAAGCCTTGGATTTTGCATTATCTTCTCATTTTATTTAAATCGTTAAATAATGAGGTCATCGCTGCATCATAATGATGTCATAAATAATTTAATCTATTTAATGTCTAAAAATTATAAAAAATACTATGATGTAGGAAATCTTTTTAGATTTCTAATGAATATTTATAGTCAAAATTTGGACTTGTGTAACCCCAATTAAGAACTGTTTTAGAAAAATAACTCATGTTTGTGTCAATTTAATTATAACATTAAATAAATATATATTAATGTCATTTTCTAATTAAGTGTCTCCATGGGGTCCACAAGTTGACCCATGGGTTGTATTGGTCGGCCATGACTCATCCAATAGGAGTAGGACAAGTTTCATGCTCATCTCATATTATTAAAACATCATTTGTACCTTAAACTACATTAATTACCTCTAATCGCGATTAAGAACTTAAAAGTTACTATTCACCAAAAAATTATTTTAATCTCATTGAACCACATTTTACTTCTTAATGACAACCATGTAAGTCGGATTTTTGAAAGTCAAATCACAGAAGTGGTAATATTTCATTTTAACGAAAAATCAGTTTTTAACAACCACTTAGTGGTTTCACTATTCATCAAAAATCGGAATTTTTCAGAATAAGGCCAAAATTTCACCCTAAGCTATAATTGATATTCCGAATTAAAAAATGATGTCTATTTTACAAAATTCCAAAAATATAAGTTGTATTAATTAATTTTATAATTAATTCCCGCTGTTACAACAAATAGTGTGTTTTTAAGAAACAATTTATATCAAAAGTTTGGCAATTGTTTATGTCCAATTTCAATGTTAAATTAATTCTAATGACCACCATTGGATAAAAGGCTAAAAATATATTCTAATTATACTTTAAAACCACTAAATATTATAATTTATCACTATAAATTATTTTGATTAAAAAAGTTGTTTTAAGTATTTTTCACTATTCATAAAAATTTAGAAGTTCTCAGAAAAATACCAAAAATTAAACATAGGCTAATTTCAATATTCCGAATCCTAAAATGAAGTCCATTTTGATAAATAAAATTTATAAAATTTCAAAAAGTAGGTATTACTTTTCACAATGGCTAGTTTAATTAGTTTTGGTGTGTGTTAGAGCTCGAGGTTGCATACAACACTCGCTATTGCATTATTCGAAGGGAAACGTACAGTGGAAGCTTGGGGTGTTACATAACATCATATCCTCCCTGAGGGCTGTATAAATTTATAATAAAGTCCATAGATATGTTCAACCAATTCTGTTGTAGAATATCTAATGGCTAGAGAAAACCACCAAGTATGTGGTGCTTGGCCTTCATCTTCTAGAAAACCAAACATCGATACAAATCTTCTGTAACTGCCTAATTCAACCACAACACCAGAACTGACTCCTTAAAGCATGGTACATCTATTTCATACCAGGATGTACCACTAAGGGAGAACTATGAAACTCTATTAGATCCATCACACAGGACATCAAATTATTGAAATTTATTCCATGAAATAATGCCTAGTATTGTTCATCCTCATACCAACCATCAAGGACCTCCCCACGTACAACTCGGTCTCTCCAGACCTCTACCTCAAGATCCCCGAATTGGGAATCTTCTATCTGATGCTCCATAGATGACTACATCTTTATGTATAAATGAATCCATTTTCTCTCAACATTTCACATATCAATATATTATATTGAATTTTATTCCATGATTATTCTAGAAATTCCCAATTCATGCACTACATCACTACACGAATTCCTGCTCAGTACAACAGCTAAAACATTCCCCTCTCTAGGTGTATATAAAATTTTGAAGTCAGAGTCCTATAATAACTCCATCATCTGATGATGTCGCATGTTTAATTCACTCTAGCAGAAGACATAACATATAATGTAATGATTGGTGTAGACCAAAAAATGCAATATGATTAGGTAATGTCTCCAAACAATGAGGAAAACACTGATAATAACAAATTGAGATCTTGGATGGCATAGTTATGTTTTTGGGAAACAACTTCTAAGACCCATAAGAAAAGACTGATATCTACTACATCAAAACACATCCCAACCTCAGATGTGAAGTATAATAGAAAAAATTAAACTGAACTCTTTCTACTTCCAGGAAATTAATTGGATCACTAACCATATTCTACATCAAAGACTCAAAATTATCATGAAAATGATCAGTCCACATGAATTCCAAATCCTTTATTGTTCACACTGTTAGAGGATTCAGAACCTAAGATAATTCAGATATGAACCTCATGTAATATACTTAAAATACATAGAAACATTAAAATTCCACCACCATTATATGGATTCACAAGGAAAATATTCTTTTTTATGGATCCAGAACTACTCCCTGCAGGGATAAAACATGCATAAAGAAATAGATATCTAGATCCCAGAACACATAATTTTAAAACATCCAAAACAGATGTGGTAGTTGGAGAACTCCCAAAACAGAACAGAGATTCTCTTCATTCACCTCCAAGGATGTATATTTCACAAGAATTTATTTGATGAAAACCACAATGAACTTATCTAGGAACTCACAGAATATAGCATTCATCAAACCCCTGAACACATCTGGAGAAATTGTCACACCAAATAACATCACAATAAACTCATAATACCAATGTTGAATATAAAATGTAGTCTTTGGGGTACCCTAATCCTCCACTTTCATTTGATGATAGTGTTTATTCAGTATCATATTGTTTAAGTGAAGTTATTCAACACACAACATCAAACTAGTGTCATCCATATTCATGAGAAAAATTGGTGCACCCCACAATGAAACCCTTGATAGAAAAAAATCACACTAAAACAGACCATCGAGATTTATACATAGCTCTCATAGCTCAAATGATGACATCTTATATAGAGACATTAAGATAGGAGACATTCCTATATATAGCTCGATCCGAAAATATATCTCTCATAGAGGGTGTAATGCTACAACTTCTTATGTTAAGGCATTTGTGAACTCTTATAAGACCCTAGAAAATGAAATCTATTTAATTTTTGGCAAACTCAGTGTCACCTTAGCCATCATGAATGATAAGGATGGAACATGCCTCTAACACTTCCAATGGTTTTTCTTACCAACAATCACTGATGGATGTCGATCAAAATAGAAGAACACCACATACCACCTAAAGAGATTCATTATATCATATAATAAGTACAACCATTCAATGATGAGGATGAAATTATATGGTTGTATACGTAAAAATAAGGTAACTCATATGAGTGTTTTTTCGGAATGATTAATGGCATGAAACCGGGTATTAAATAAGAAAAGGGTACCTCCAATGATATCTGGTTTGCTTGGTTCTGGCCATGCTAACACACGAAGCTGACCAAGACCTGCTCCATGAATTCTCTAAAAATTATAACGACAACATCAATTAGTTGACTATGATCTCTACTGAGGGTGAGCATCATTGTGTTGTCCTCTGTATGACCCATATGTTCTCTACTGATCCAAATCTAGTATATCATGTTGCTACAACATCGGTTGGAATTTCCTCAACAGAGGTACCATGAGCAAAACACCTGACACATGTTAACTGCTCAAAATTTTTTGAGCACTCATGTTGTTGATGACCTCAGACTACACAATAAAAATGCCTAATCCCTTATCTTAGGCATGATAAGAACTTCCCTAGAGAAATGAGACATTTATCACTATAACCTACCCATGACAGAACAAAAACTCTTATACAATGAAAATACGGAACCTTGGACCATAGCTCCACTTCATGTAGAATCTTGAAAACTCCTCTCTCGTGATGATCTGGTTCTATATAACATTATCTCTACGACCTCTATCTTCGCCAGCACCTTGATATATGTCATAAATATAAATAGGGTAACCTAGTACTATATCTAGGCATATCAATCATCCTAAAAATACCTATATCAAGCCTTCTCATTTGGGAACAAGTCTGAACAATATAACAGATGGTTCCTAAAACAGATCACAAACTCTATCATAGTGGATCTCTCTTTTCGAAGGGTAATAAGACATTAGAGACTGGATGACATCGCAGTCCAAGAAAGAAACTCGGCTCATAACTAGTCTCAGAACTCCTCCCAAGAGACTACTGATTCCACATGATCCTTGAGAAAAATAAATCTCTACAACCTCATTTCACTACACAACATCATCAAAAACAATGATACATAGTTCTTTTTCAACAAACGGATCAAACTGAAAGCTATGTCCCCATTATTCAACAAGTCTTATGTGACTGCAGTTGAATTAGATCCCTTGTACTTCTGTATACTATTGAACTAAAACTCTTAATTGATGTGAATAATTGAGGTGAAGAGGTTACCTTTTATTGTTGAGGTGAATGGAACAATTTTAATTTTTAAAAGTATGAGAATATTAGTTACTACCATTTAATGAAAAAGGCACCCAAATGACTCATATTTGACATTTATAAGTGTATGTTCGATATCTAAACATCAAATTCAGTTTATTTAAGTGTTTATTTAAACCACATTCTTTATGATTAATGCCTTCATAAATATTTTAAAACATAATTGTTGTCATGAATTTTTTAATATCATATATCTATATTTTTACCCATAATGGTAAAATGTATGAACAAATGGTCCAGGGATAAAATTTTAGGCTATTTATAATCTTATTAATCATTTTGTTAATATTTTTTTGATAACATAGTATAAAATTTATTTTTATAAAAAATCATTAATGCCATGTTTGAAAGTATTAATTTAATTTTAGAATAAATAAATTATAATATAAATAGAAATTTAACATAAACCATTAGAAGAGCCCTAATATGTTATATATATATATGAAATTTATGTGTAGATATAACTATCAGAACCTGACATTAAACATTACATCTTCAATTAATATTAATATTATAAATATAATTATTCTCTAAAATAACATCTACGTTAAATTTTTTTGAGAATTATGAGAAACTATAATGAAGTAAACACATAGATTTAAATTGGACAATTTCATTCATTATCTATTTTCCCACCAAACAAAAAATTATAAAATAAAACCTCGTTTCTTTAAATAATATGACATCACTATTTTTATCTGGTCCCCTTCCTTTCCCCCACTCATCCTTTTACCCTATGAAAAAAGAATTCAAAACTTGGGATGACCATAAAAATCTTTGTTAGTGGAATAAAAAGAAATAAAACCATTATTCCAATGAAAATCATGAATACACGTTTTATTATATTTAATCTAATTACACATAATATATTCCACGAATAAAAAACACGTTTGTTTCTCAAATAAATCATTGAATACCCATAGTTAGATATTTAAATCTTCTTTATGTTGATTATAATATTATCTACATAAAACCCTCTAAAAAATTTCAATTGGAATAACCATACATCCAACATTCAATATTATTATTACTATTTTCATTGGAAATATTTAATGAGGATCCCATATATGTAACCTATATTGGGTTCACCTGTGAGCAATAGTGGTGTTAAAAAATTCGTATAATCTATATCAAGCTGATATATTTTTCATGATATATAATGTGGATCAAATGATTACATAATCTATACCAAACTCACCTCTAATATATAATCGCTCTCAACCCTTCGTGTAATTTATATCAGTCTCGCCTGTTTCTCAAAAAATGTTGAAGGATCCATTCAAGAAATAAAAACATTCATCATAATATTAATTTAATGACCAATTTAATCCCATATGAAATTTTTTTTGTATAAAAATAAATTTTCTATTAAAACAACAATTTCAATACCAAAACACCCTTTCATTTGAAATAAAATCATTCAATTCCAAAATACCCCAAGAAATAAAATTGGTATTTCAATTTAATAATATATGTAATCATTTAATGGAAGATATAAATTAAATAATAATCGCGGTAGTGGAAACTTTTATCATCACCATGTAAGTTAACAATTGAGAATTAATTTTATTTTTTTGTCAAAATCTTCCATAAAAAACATATAATATGATCCATTTTGAAAACCATTTAATTATTTTGGCATTTAGATCAATATATAAAACTATAGGAGGAATATTTACATGGAGGAAAATATTTTAAAATTTATTATTTCAAAATTTTAAAAGATATTTTTAATTTAAATTTCCCCATACCACTTTGGTTTATTTGAATTAATAACACTTTTAAGGAATAACAATTAACAAAATATTAAATAACATGTAAATAAATAAATTCATTATATGATATGTTAAAGGGCAGTTTTAAACACCTCATAAAATAAGGTGGGTTTGTAACATCAAAATATACCTCAATAATAGGATATTGAGATATATTTTCCTATAAATATCATATCATTAATGAGGTAGTTAATTATATTAATCAAATATGTGTATCCACTATAAATCCACCTAAATGTTGAAATAAGAAATATGATATCAAACATTCATTTCACACATTAGATTAGAATAACATAAAAATAAGTATAATTTTATCCCAAATAATGTAATCTGGGTTAACAAATACCTTACCTCATATATTCCTTTAGTAGTTTATAAATTAACATCCTCTTGGACACCTCCTTTAAGGATCCTTGAATAACATAGATTTTGTCTTCTAGTATGACCAACATCCCTAGGTTTTTGGGATAGTGTGGATGATAGGGTTTGGTAGAGATATGAGGATATAAAAAGATTATAAGTAGAAATGTGGTGGTTAGGGGTGGTAATTTTATATAATGAGAGATGGGTGTAAGTGATTTATGTAATGAGTTTTTAATATATATATATATATATATTTCAAACCTAATTTAGGTTGCATTAAATTCCATGAATTTGGATTAAAATTAAAATTTTAGAGGCTTTTTAGGGTTGGTCCACCCCTCAAAAAACCATTAATTGTTTTATTTTTTGGTATTTTAATGCTTTACCATTTTAACATTAACATATTTTTTTTTATATATACGGTGGTAAATATTTTTTTTCCATGGTATCATTTTTTAAGCCTTAAAAAAATTCCTTATAAAAATTGTGCCATATGATTAAAATTATATAAACCATTTTACCTTGATAAATTAATATAAATAGAAGTAATAAATTTAAAATTAATTATATAGAAAAATGTAGAAAATAAGGGTTTTTTAAATGAAAAGTTTAAAATATTGAATGATTTTTATATCAAATTTCAATGTAAAATATATTCTAATGAAAGAAATTTTTATAATTGATGTACTATTTAATTTCATATAATTTTAATCAATTTTAAAATATAATTTTACTGTATAAATAAATTATATGAAAATGTAGTTTTCAGATAAAATGATTTATATTTTACAATTCATCAAAGAATGTAACTTGTAAGAAAAATAACTAAAAATCCCCTAAGGTAATTTAAATAATACACTAATAAAATTAAATAATATTTTCTAAAATTAAATTTATTATAGAATCAATATTTATTTTAACAGAGGTCTTCCATTAGAAGGTGGAAAACTTGTATTTTGGAAAAATATGGATTTTAATGCCCAAATTTGATTTATTTTTATATTGAGACATTCAAATATATTAGATAAAATTCAGAAAACAATTATTTTATATATTACAAATAAATTTAAAAAATCACCAAAAGTGATTAATTTAATTTATTATGATAAAATTAAATTTAGAGCATAAAAATAGTCATTTATAAAAAACACATTTTTCATTAAATTGGTTTATATTTTTATTTATAAATAATTGGGAACCAATGAATTATTTTTTAAAAAAATTAACAATATTTTCACAAATAAAATAATCTCATTCAATCTATCCATTCGAATAGGTAGGTTATAATAGTACCATTTAAATAATATTATTTTATCATTTGTGTGAACTGGATGTGGTGTATCTTGTGTGATATTGGTTATAGTGTTTCCATTTAAATTTTTGGGATGTTTTATTATCTCTCCCCCTACATTAATAAGCTTTTACCTAAAAATATGTACTCAAGATTCAAAATTTTGGTTTTGACATGTAAAAATACCTTTGATGAAATCCAATATTACAAAAAGGATAAATAAAAAATTCATTTAAAAAGAGATAAAATATTTTTTATTGTCACCTGAGATGAACCAAATAGATTTCCATGTAGAAATACATGTACATAGAAGAGAAAATCTAAAACCCATTGAATTATATAGTTTGATAGAGAAAATGGTTCTAAAAAAGTTATATATGAAAAAACAATAAAAATATAACGAGTTAAAAGGATGGTGATTTCATAGAAGAAAATAATTAATAAAGCTTATTATTCAAGAATACTTTTCGTACATTCAAGGAATTACTCTACTTTATAATTATATAATTGAATATACTTGTATGTTATAATTTTATTTTAATATAAAAATTTCATCATCATAAAATTCCTAGAATTAGGATGTGCATCCCTAAAATATCCTTAATCAATAAATATCATATAATCCATAAATTTTAGAAATACCTTAATACTCATTTCCAAATGTGAAGGCATATGTCTCATTTAAAAAATATTTACTTAATCCTAAACCCAACAACACATATCATATAAATTTCTTTTAATCACATTATGTTCTTCTCACGTACATCCTTAGAAGGAGTGTCTAATACTAGCTGCTTATGTTAATCCTCTGAAAAAATTTGAGCCCCCTATATATTACATAGCTTATCCAGATGTCTCAACATTGAATGTATTTGTAGAAAAATATTTTCCGACACCTTTTTGTTTCCAATCATACTGATTTAGACCCTATGTGTGTATCTTTAGACACAACTTATTATAATTCTTCATGTTTTTTAAATAAGGACACCTCACAATCAAATAGATATATTTCATCACATTCATGGATTTTTCCAGACTCATGACTTTGCTATCGTGAACCTCAAGACAAAACATAACACAATTATAATATATTTCAGATCCTAACATACATTACAAAAAATTCATTTTTCCATACCTAGACCAAGTCTTAGGATTACATCTAGAATTAGTAGTGGATTGTATCTCCATTTCCTTCCCCCTTGATAGTTTCGTACTCATGTCATCTATTTTTGAAAAAGGCCATCTCAACGCTCTCATCATAATGAAATAAATTTTCATAAGTCTTAAATTTTCATGAATTTAATTCCATTTATAATCATAGTCTTAATCTAGAGTAAAATTTATTAATTTTACTCTCAATGTGTCAAATAATTTCTGGCAATACATAGCCAATCATGTGATATACAGCCACAGAATATTCATTTTTTCCACAATTATGGTGATTATTTCTCCATCATAATCTAATCTACCTTGAAAAAATATTTCTCAAGGGAAAAAATTTAATGTTTCTTATTCCATGTATAAATATTATATTTATCTCTAGAATTCATAACCAAATACCACCATCAACCAACTTCACCTTCAAAGCGATATATGTAAGGATTCACCTTTTTTCATCTTGAACATCCTATGACTTCAAATATTCTTTATAGGGCATGGATACATTCTACAGCTACCACTGGTTAATTATATCTGTTTAATGATGGGGGATATTGTATCATGTGAAAATATACTATAGACACGTTCTTTCTTGGCATGTTGGGTTACTCTTAATCATAGATACTATAACTAGATATAACTTTATCCAACTAAGAAATCATTATTACAAACTATTCAGCTTCTATTCTAACCATATCTAGATGTTGATTTAGAAGGTTTTTTTCACCAATTACATTCCACCATAGTAGCTTTTTTTTCTATATAGGAATCCATTTTTAATAAACATATCTGATGATGAATAAATATGGTAATATTAGAGTTAAACATCACTCTTGTTAAACCATAATGTAAAATTTTTAACGGAGATATTATTGACACTATCCTAAAATCTGAAAATTTTCTAAGCCGTCCTTTAATACCAACCATAAGGATCATATTGAAAAAAATAAATAATCTAGTTATTTTAAAACTAGAAATAACTTTTTTGCAAAATATATTTTAGGGTTCTAGTATTAGGGATTTATGAAAATTTATTGTAAATTTAACCCATACATTACTAGTGGAAACATTCACATAGTAACAATTTTCTCCACCAAACTAAAATTTCTTCAATAAAAAATGGTTTCTTGTAAGGATATAACATCATAAATTTCATTTTTCCCTCTAATTTTCCCAAAACATCATTTATAACAGTTGAAAACTTTTTAAAACATGGGATGAGCGTAAAAATTTATATAAGAGAAATATAAATAAATAAAACCTTTAGTTTAGTGAAAATCATAAAAAATATAATTTTACTTGATCAAATGAAACATAACATTTTAAAATGAATCAAATACACAGGATTTTCTCAAAGAAATTCATTAAAATACAAATAAAGAAATTTAAAACATCTTTATGTGAGTTAGAGAATAATTTATGAAAAACCATTCCAAACTATTTCAATTCGAATAACCATAAGAACATATTACTTCATTGTTATTACCCAATGAATTATAGATCATTAATTTAGTTCTCCGGTCATATAATCTGTATTGGTCTCCCCTGTGAGATAGAATATGTATCAAACCTTTGTACAATCTATCTCAATCTAACAAATTTCTCGTTAGCTATAACGGGGATCAAGCATTAGTATAAGCTATATCAGGATCACTAGTAAGATATAATGGGAATCAACCATTCATATATTTTTTATTATGATCAATTTTTTATCCAAAAATTCTAAATTTCCATTTCAAAAATAATACCATTTCTTCATAAAACCTATTGAATAAATCATTTAATCCCATATGAAAAACTCTTTCATATAAAAATCCATTTTCATTTAAAATCCCATTATCAATTCCAAAAAAATCTTTTTATTTAAATTCAATATTCAATTCCAAAATGCAGCAAAAAATAAAGAATTATAATCATTAAAATAATAATATAAATTAAATAATAGTTATAGTGGAGGGAAATTTTATAGTTACCATTGATGTTAATAATATGAAATTCTTTTTCACATATGTCCAAATGTTCTATATAAAACTTGTAAAAATAATACATTTGAAAACCATTCAATTATGTATTCATACTATTATGTTTATAATCCATTTATATGAACATTTTAAATAATACTAAGAATATTGAAAGGATGGAAATTTTTTTTATATTAAATATTTATGCATTTTAGAATATATATTTAAATGATATCATCTTATACTACTTTTAATTAATTGAATAATAAACCCTCTAACAGAATAACATTTAACAAAACATTAAATATCCTGAAAATAAATAAATAATTGATATGATAGGTCAAATGTACACCTCATAAAACAATGTGGGTGTATATATTATAATATTATTCAATGAAATGATATTTATATGAATTCCCCTATAAATATCATATCATTGACGTGGGAATTAATCAAATGAATCGAATATGTGTATCCACTATAAACTCATATAAAATAAGTGGAAATACAACATAATATATTTAAAATTAATTTCACACAGATGATTAGATAAAAATAAACATGAAAAATAATTTTAACCCAATAAATACAATATTTTTTAAGAAATACTTTACATCATGCTTCCATTTAGATGGGTATACTTTAACCCCCTCTTGAATATCACCTCCATGGGAGACCCTTGAAGACCTTAGATATGGTTTTTGGGTGAGACCAATAAAACTAAGTCCTGGGAAGTGTGAGGAAAAGGTGTTTGGAAATATATTTAAGTAGCTGTAGGTCGTATAAGTCAAAATACAATGATTACAGGTGGTATTTAGGCTTGGAGAGAGGTTCGTTTAAGTGGATAAAATAATGAAAATATTATTTAAAGATAACCGCATTGAGACAACATCAAATTCAATGAATATGGATGAAAAATAAAATTGTAGAGGCTGGTGAGGGTCGATCTACACCTTGAACCGACCATTAAAAGTTGCAGCTTTCACGTATCTTAATCCTTTACCTTTTTAACATTAACGAGTTCCAATTTTTTACAAATACCATGGTAAATAATTTTTTAACATGGTAACTTTTAGAATGAATAAAAATTAAATTAACAATAAAATCTATTTTAGAACTTCTAATTCCAAATATTTAATCATTTTTACCATATTTAGTTCACTTAATTTGAAAAATAAGCTTCAAAATTAATCTTGTAGACATAATAATAAAATTTCATTAAATGTGAAATGTTCAAAACAAGGAAATGTTTTTATATTTATTTTCAATTCAAAATTGATTAAAATGACATAAATTGTTATTATTTATGTGTACATGAACATATTATACTTTAAAACCAATTTTAAATATAATTTTAATACATAATTAAATTATAGAAAAAGATGCCTTCAAATTAAATGTTGAATTTTTTTTATTCATCAAAAATAAAACTTGTTAGAAAACAATAACAGTAAGCTTATTTTGATATTCCTCTTAAAGAAATTATGTATATTTTGTAAAAAAGAATTTATAAGGGTTTCTAAATATATATTTAAAATTACTGAAACATCAAAATGTGGAAAATTTTCTTTTTATTGATACATAGAATTTGTGCTAAAAATTCGATTTATTCTTATCTAAAGCCTATAAGACATATTGAATTAGTTTTAAAAAAATTTATTTTTCTATAAATTATATATTTAAATATTATATCCCACTATAAGTGATTAAATTTATTTTATTATGTTAAAATTCTATTTTGGGCATAATAATTGTCTTCTATAAAAACATGCCCTTTAGATTCAATAGGTTTTTATTATTAATTGTAATTAATTGTTACCCAATTATTCATTTTATAAACATATTTAAACAGTGCATTCAATATATATTAAATCTCATTTAATCCTTCAATTCCAACCTCATAGTGATAACAGTCACATTTAATTAATAATTAGTAGTCGTTTATTTAGGCTTGATGTGATGTATCTTATATGATATTGATCAGAGTGTTTCCTTTTAAAATTTTAGGGTTTTTATCATAACTCATTGAAAATATTACTATTATTTTTTAAAAATCATTTATACGATTTCTATACTACAATAAAAATTTAAGACCCAAATATTTTTTGTAATTTTTTTAAATAAATTTAACGCTTTTCAATAACATCTGTTAAACACAACACTGAGTTTTAATGAAGCACGAATTACAATTATGTATTATTAACAAATATAAATATTGATACCTAGTTTTTTTAATGGTGAGTATTAATAGTATAAAATAATTTATGATAATTAATGGTTTACACATGCATAGAAAATTAATTCATTGGTGACTAATGATTTTAAAATGGAAATAAAAACTAACTGAAAATTAGAGATATATTTTTCAGAGAAAAAAATACTTTTAAGACCAAAAACATTTTTTACCTTAATAAATTTAATAATTAAAATTAGAATAATTATTATAAAAAAATTTATATTATATATTCAATCAATCTTTTAAAATTAATCTTATATTTTTTATATACAAGAAATAATAATAAATCCAAATTTACCCTTAAAAATGTGTGTTTGTTTTAAAATATTTTCTCTTTATTCTAGTTAATTATAAAAAACCTTAGTTTTAATTTATAAAATTATTATGAAAAAATAAATAAAATTTAATTCTATTTTCCAAAATCGACTTATATAGAGTTTTTTAGATTTTTCTTATTAGAGAAATATTTTTATGTATAGTTAAAAAATTATTTTTATTAATAATTTCCATGTATATTGAATAATTTAATGACATAAAAAAATTATGTGTTTTTAAAACAAAAATTAGTTAAATTATTTTTCTTTTAATCCAATTTACTTCATTGGATTCATTTATATATGGAATTTTTTTAATTAAAACTTTCCCCACTTATTATAAATTTATCTTTCAGATGTGACTTTCATTTCTCTTCTATTGGGTTACTTTTAAAATTTCTTATGAAAATTCTGGAGTTAAATTTTGAAAAATTGATTCCATATTTGGAATCAATATAATTAATATGATCTAATAAATAAATATTATTTTTTACCATAATTAATTATTTAAATATAAAAAAATATTTATTGTGATTAAGGTAAACTTGTGTTTAGTAGGGGATAAACTAAATATTGAATGTTTATAAAGGACCAAAAAGCTTTTCAAAAACCCATTATAAAGAAATATTTTCCACCTATCTACTTTGGATTGTGTAATTTCACATTTTGGATTTTTTTTAATGTTAAATAAGCAATTACACCTTTTTATTTTCAAAAACTACCATTATGTCCCTAACCCCACTAGTTAAGGGCAACCCATATGCTCTTTAATTTAAACTACAAAATAATATTACCTCATCCAATCCTTATTCAATCACTCCCTTATGTCCCTACTATTGACCTAGAATCCTTATTTTGGTCAAAAATCCGACAAACATTTTTTCTGTGTAAACCAGAAGTCATTTTCTGAAGAACATGTAACATCCCAAACAGACGGTTTTATTATATTTCTTCCTCCATCTACATAAATTCATATTAATATTTGATTATATAGTAATCTATTAATATTAATTATTATTATATTTTATTATTTTAATGTAATATGATAAATATATCTCCTCTTTCATCAAATGGGATACAAAATCTTATTCATTTGTATGTAGGACTACCGCCTCACAAACAGATGTTATTAATTTTCCATCACCACCTCTCACTAATGGATATAATGATCTATTTATGGTATATATATGATTTTTATTATATTATTATCCATATTTAATTATATTACCTAATCTAACTACATAAATCCAAACACATTAATAAATAATACCATCTCTCATGTGGATAGCGGAGTACCACCTCGTGGACCAATGTGGCGTTTTTCTACTCGTATTGTACAATGATGTTAATAAGGAAAAATTAAAAAAAAATGGTCATATATTTATACTTATGGAATTATGATATCACATATAACTCTTTACATTCCAATCTAGGGGAATGTAATAATTTCGCTTGTGTGAACGGTGAACTACCACCTCGCAAAGCGATGTGATTTGTTCATCACTTAATCATCACATGGAAGGTAATATGTATATTTTTAAATTAACATATTTGATATATAAATAAATATGGAATAAAAATTATTCATTAATGTTAATGTTTTATGTACCTTTTAATATATCGTTAAATTTAAAATAGGGTTTACGTAGACATAATGCCTACCACTCCATGAACAGTGTATTTCAATTTATGCCTCTAAATTTAATGGATTACTATAAATACATATATATTGAATATATATTATTTTTATAAAATTATTCAAATTCTGAATATTATGTAATAAGGATCAAAGTAAGAGTAAAAAAAACAAAAAATTAAAACATACATGAAAAACAAAGTGTTTATTATTCAAAATGTGATATTAATAAGATATTTTTAATAATATGGTAGTTAATGGTTGTAAGTAAATCATATATGGTAGAATATATATAATTATGTATTTTAAATTATTTATAATAAATTTATATTAATTGTAAATGAGTCTTGAACATGTATGAAAGTATTTAAGACTTATGGTAAGGGGTTTCAATTCTCTATTTTATTTTTGGGAGACCCATACAGATTCAACAATCAATTATATTTTTTTGTGTATATAATAACCCTTTGATAAGTTATATAATGAATATAATTTTTAATTATATTTAGTTTTTCATTTTATGATATCCATTATTGGTCGATATTATTCCAAATATTACTAAACTGGTAAGGTATTTCCCTCTCTCTATTCACTACATTGAGACAAATGTCAAATTCACAAAATATATATTTTCTATTGTTTATATACTACTCATGAATTTATTTAATAATTAGTCTCCTGAAAACTATATTGATTTAAATATCCTTTTTTTATCTATCATTCATTGGGTTAATAGTTCAACAGTTACCATTTTGGTTATGGATTTGTGTCTCCATTGGCCTTTTATTAGTCATATGTTATGATATACATCCTTCTAATTTTGAATGGCATTAATACTTCCAATTTTACAAATTATATCCTGAATATAATTCTAATCATGATTTTAAAGTATTCAATTTATATAATTATAATATGGGGCCTACGATTAATAAGATACCAAAGTGTTTAATGTCTGATGTAACAATCTCATTATTTTTTTGGATTGTAAATTTCCTCATTTTATTTTGATATTTTACAATCTATTTCTCATGAATTTATTTAATTTTTTAATCAAATTTTTATTTCATGAAAAAATGTCTCCCAGTAAATTTTTTCAATCTATTTACTCAAGTGATAGAAATAATTTTTTTAAGGAAAAAATCATTTATATTTCTCCCTTTCTTCAAAACCCCATTTTATTCCATATTTATGTTTTATTAAAATGTTTTAAATAATTTTTTAACATTCTTAAATGGATTTTATAATTATATGTTCAATTATTTTTACATTTATAAATTGTTTTTAAATGTAATATTTTTCTCATTTCTAGAAGGAATGTTTTGGTTTTATTGAAAATGTGAATGAAATATTTGTTTTAACATGTATATAATTACCTACCGTCATGAACACTATACGATTTCAAGATTCATTCATAAATTTAAAATGTTATTTTAAAAAAATGAATTTGGAAATTTATTATGTTTTAAAAATTGTTCCAAAAATGGGAAGGGATATTTCCCCATGAAAAGTTTAAAAGAAATATTAAATCTTCCTATATGATTTTCTATAATTATACTCATAGAAAATGATTTTCAAAATGTTTTATATTTTAAAAAAAAATTCAATATAGATAATATAATTTCTTCAATAAATGTTTTAAATGATTTTTATTTATTCCATTATAAGTTTTTATGATTATTTTTAAGGAAAAAGAATTTTATAAATGTTATATGTGTTAAAATGTGTCTTTAAAAGTTGATTGTTTATTTACTTCAATAAATGTTCCGAGTGATCATTTAAGAACATTTTCTATAAATTATTACATCCTTGTACATTAAATATGATTAAATGGGGATGATATTGAATGATACCATCATTATTATTTTTCTAGGTTGATAATTTTTATATTGAAAAGTTTTTTAGAAAAATCATTTAATTTCTAAGGGTTATGCTATGGTGAATTGATGAAATATTTATAAAAATTTACATAGGTTATGACGTGATGAAATATTTTCATTTTTATGATATTATGGCACACATATATGAGGATTATGTTATAGATAATACATTTATATACATCTAATTCATTAGGTAAATATAGATAATCCTTGAGTAAATACCAAATACATCAACCTAATTTAATTTTCAAACATTAATGCATGAACCTGATGAAATAATCAAAATTTTATACAGGAACATGATTTCATGTTCAAAGTGATCTATATAGGAATGTATTTCATTTACATAATGTTACTTTTGAACCGTGTTTCATGTTCATAAGATTATAAAAGGTTCTGATTTCATGTCCTTAACTAAATGAGTTAAATTGTTTATAATTAAACATATTCACAATGTTATATGTTTATGTGTGTCAAAAATATATGAATTATTCCATTTTAATGGTTTTTTGTTTAATTATTATTTTTTACATTATAATTCATGTCTTATGATCTTCTATGATATCTTCTATATCACAATATTATGATCAATGATATGCAGGATATGGTTTAAGAATGGTATTATCATGTTCTTATAACCATATGCTCATGAAATGTTGATATTTCCCTTATTTACCCATACAAAGCATCTAATATAACCCTTTTTATTCCTTTCCCTATTTTTTTGCTTATGTTTATTTTATATAATATTTCTAAGATTGGTTTTAATGATGAAAAACAGATTGTGAATTGATTTAACTCAATTTTGGACTTGTTTTTTATCATTTCACATTTCAAAAGGATTTAAACAAAATTGATTATGGAATGAATCATTTGGTTTTTTAATGAATATTCATATATTAATATATAATATTTATGTTGGGGATGTTTTTTTATTTATAATTAGTATCATACTAAGGGTTAGTTGACCATTGGAAACTATGACATGAAAACATTTTTGATTCACCTAGGTTTATTTCAAAGGATATTCCTCGTGATATGTCTTAGAATAAGTATAAGGATGATTCAAACCATTGTAATATGTCCTATAATGTCACAACCTATCCCCGTGGCCCATTCTATTACTACCCCAAGCCCTCCTATTGGCCAAGGGTTGGCGACTAGCACCTAAAAGGTGTATCCCTAAATGAGAAGTCATTGCATTTAAACTTGTACAAACACATATTCCTAGAACATGATAAGATTAATCATAAAAATAAAAATAAAGTAGTAAAAACGTGTACTAAAAGTAAAGGGGTCGGAATAAAAGACCAATTGAAATGATACAACTACAACAGAAAACAATAAACATAAGACAGATCATGACATCATCCACTAAGGATCCTACCTGAAGGGTAGGTACAACTCATCTCTACAGCACTCCATGTCAATCTTCACCATCATCCACCATTAAAAAGATGCTTCTATTTTCTTAGTCAAGGATTCGCATCGTCTTTACAAGACCAACCACGGTGTGGGCGAAGCCCGTATATGGGTGAGTATTAAAATACTCAGTAGGAACCCCGAGACCCCTGAATGTCTCTCAAAATTCTACAAAGGAAAACCACATAGCACAAAGAAATAGACTCAGCTCATTCAAGGAATATCTTATGTAATGAAATATATTTTATTAGTCGTAAGGCTATACCATCTTATTCTGTTAAGAGGATCTACTGCATACCCACAGAAGATCGATAGGTACATACCCTCTGAATGACCCACACATGATTGGTATGTACTAACCCCTGCAAGACCCCCATAGTATTTGTAGGAATTAACCCCTACAAGACCCACACATGATCTGTATACTACTGATCCACACAGGGTCGTAATAATGTTGATCCTCATAGGGTCTATATGATGCTGATCAAGATAGGGTATCTTTGATGCTGATCCACAGAGGGTCACTAAGAATTTGATCCATGATAAGCCATTCTAAGGATGGTCCTAATTACTTCTATATAATGTAGATCCACACATGGTCTCTATGATGTCGATCCACATAGGGTATCTATGACATTGATCCACACAAGGTTGTTATGAATGTAGATCGAGTAAGAGTTTCTATGAGTGATGATCCACAAAGGGTCACTATTAATGCTGATATACTGAGGGTTTATATTATTCTATATCCACCAATAAGATTCCACAAAAAGGTAACCCCTAGTACATCCATGTCATAAGGGTTCCACCACAATAGACAACACATCGATCAGACGCCCAGTCTGAGAGTTATAGTCATTTTGGTGCCCAGGACCTAGTTGGATTTGAGTATGATCAACCCCGTCCATACTCCAACATTCTCCAAAAATTAGGTGGGGTATCTCAGAAGGACTTTCTCGATACAAGTATCCCAGAGCCATAGTTGTTTCGTCAAAAAGATGTTTGGTTCACAATATAAAGCCTTTTAAGCATATCTGGGACCAAAAGGGGTTGGGGTTTTGTCCAACACGGTCTGCCCGACCCGGCCCGACACTACTTGGGCCAACATAGTTAGGCTGGGATACATCAGGATCAACCCACTGGTTGGAATGAACCAGGAGAAGGTCGCACAGTCCACCTCCCGAATGGTACAATGAGTCATTAAACTATTAATTGGTGGCACCACGTGGCACCACCTGGCTGTCTGCTGGACCCACAGGGATCTGTTCCCCTCCCTTCGCTTTGGATTCAGAGTTTTTGCCTACATCATTGTGGCACGTGACGACGTGCCACCTCCCACCTCTACGATTGGCCTCATGTCGGCCGCGTGTCGGCCACCTATTCATCCTTCTCAGTTCCACCCCCTTCCATGGCAGGCATGTGCCAGCTGTTGCCTTTATCACCAGCATCGGACGTTGCTTCCGCCGTGCTGGAAGATCTTTTGCAGGCCACCAGGTGATTTATAACAGTCTGTTATCCCATATTCCCATGCCTACCGGCCTCTCAAAATTCTAATATAGGTGTGCGGCTCCCAGACTCAAGGTTCTGTCAAATTTGTAAATTCATCCTCTAAATAACACAACAAGATTGAAGCGGAAGAGCTTTTGGGCCTTGATCGTTGGGCCTACACCCTCCGTGTTAACATCATAAGAAGAAAAATGAAATTTAATTCATCAAATATAAACATTAATAATAACCCCTATCTCTATAATCATTGGTGATCACAGCGAATAGTGGTGCTTCCACGTTCTATTGTATTGTGGACGAAGGAGTAGGTTTGCATGCATTGTTGTTCGTCAACCATTGACCTTCAGATCGATCCCACAATGGGCATCGTTAAATCCCCCATTATTCATTGGAATAAGTTTCACCAGTGCTTCATCAGATCACACCAATAAATTCCTCTCAAATTTCCCCTTTCCCACATTTTATTAAAACAATGGAAGAGTTAAGGAATAAATTACTCATTCAATTAAGGTCCCATTAGTTGGTGAAATTAATGAGTCTTGTTAATTGAATGTGGTGTGGTAACACAACAAATTAGTCATGAAATTATATGCCTTGACAACCCAGAATTCCTGCTACAACTACTCAACTATTAGAGAAAAATAAACTAACAATTTCATTTTGTTTTATTATTCCTTAAATTGTATGAAAATTAAATTTTTCTCCCTACAAACTAATTTCATGGTAAAACCTCCCTTATGGGAATCGAGGTGCTATAGATTCAGCAGTTTCCTGAGATTTCAATTTCAAGCATTGGTTCAAAAGTTTGAAAACACCACTCGTACATTTACTAAACGTACCAAAAAATGTTCAAAATTATGTTTTGAGCACATCGGGCCTCTTAATCATGCACAGATAATTTTCGAAAACTTGAAATATTCCAAAATAATTTCAATCAAAATTATAAGGAATTTATGGGTCTTTAGGTAGATTTTTTGGGATTTTCAAAGAGATTGGTTTATAAGAAATTAATCCTCTTACTAGATACTATAAAGAGATATGGTGCTAATATAGAGTCTCTAGGGGATAATAACATCAAAAAAGAAGTATTGAGTTGTGATAAATCAGCACCAATTTCTCAATAATGGGCATTTCTTCACAGTTATTTTGAAACTCTTAGGGGATATTCTTTGGAAATTAATAAATACTTTATTTATTATCATGTATGATTTTAATAGTGAGCATGAATTTCATATGTTATACTCAAGGTTCCACAGACTGTGAAGATTGCATCATGATCCAAGAATACTATAAGTGATTTCAATGATTTTGTGCCTTCCTAATAGGATTATTGTTTCTTACAATGTTTATATAGTTTTATTTAATAGTGGGAACCATAAGAAAATATATTTACCATTAATGTGATAAAACTAGTGTTGATGATAAAACAAAAGAGATGATGAATAGAGTAATTGATATCATGATTATTATTAATTATTCAGCATGATATATGCGTGATAACTTGAAACATAACAAAATCATAGAAAATCTATAGAAGAAAAGCATAAAGTTCATTAAGAGTTTGGATAGTTGATACCATATAGAAATGAAGATTTGGATTCATATGTGTCATGAATATCAAAATAAGCACCCAAGTGGATGTCTTAGAGGAAAAAGACAATGTTTTGTGTGTGGAAATTGAGGACACAAAAAATGTTATTAATGAAAAAAATGAAAATTCTCATTAATGAAATAAATCAGAATAATGGTCTCCCTAAGATATCATCGACGTTTGGTTGTTTTAAATGTATAATGAATATTAACTATTAAAATTGATTCCCTATGGGGAAGTCTCATAAAGAGAATCAACAATGTTTTATGATCGCTGGTTATATTTCTGATGATGAAGATACTGTGAATTAAATATGAATGGCATGAATTGTTATGAAATAAGCGACAAAAAATAGACAGTGTGAAATAACAAAGTAGAATGATTGAAGTGATTGTATATTAGGATTAAAAGAATTGTATTTGTATCAGTGTTATTTTGGTTATTAAAATCATGAAACTACATTGGATTTTTCAACATTATTTTTGAACTGAGGAGTTGTAAGAATATATTAAATTGTAGAGATTTCATATAAAAGAAATTTTATGGCAAGGTGATATTTTGAATATGGGAAGAAACCCTTAATATTTCCCTAATGTTGAGAATATAGGTTTTAGTATGGAAAAATAAATGATTGATATGTATAAAGTAAATTGAATAATATCGATTATCTTGGAATTGATTAATGATTTTATTACAAAGTTATTTTTGTTATCATTGATAGAGTTTGCAAATTTTTTAGATTTTCTATATATTTTCAATAATGTGTAATTTTTTCTAATGATTAAATAGTAAAATTTTGATTTAATCTATCTTTTCATTAATGTTATATAGTAATTCAATATATTACCATGTTTAGTGGGAAAATTTATTAAATATATTAACATATTTGGTATTTTATTGTAACAGATACAACGTCATTTTTATGGGATTAATTATATGTGGATTTTGGTTTTTTAGTTCACTTATTTATAAATTTTTTATCTCATTTTTTTCAATATATGGAGGATATTTATGGATAACTATTCATTTAATGTATTAAGTTAAAATATTAAATTTATTAGATAATCTATAAAAGTAATTTTATTTTTGAAAATAATTATTGAAATAAATTAAGAATTATCATTAACATATTGATATTCTAATACAACAGTGCTCAAGTGTTAAAATAAATCATATTCATTTCATTATGAAATTAGGGAATTCAAAATTAATGGTTCATTTGAAATTATTGATCATATCGAGAATTTATTCAAACAATTTGTACTTCCACCGAACCTCTCTCAAGTATGAATATGTTCCATGTATCCCTCTTAAGGATTTAAAAACCTGAACCAATAAATATACTGAACTAAGAGAAAAAACCATTAGATCATGATATTTCTTAGAAGTTAAAATCAATTGATATTTTGGATAATATATAAAACTCATATGTAAGAAGACCACACAATAGGTCAATTTGTTATGGTGAACCCAATTTCTTTTGGATGAAACTAGGAAACTTAAGGATGTAAAATATAATAAGCGTCCTTGGTTGATTGTAACAATGATATAAACATGAAGGTTCCACCATGTAGCATGCCTTTAATACAGGGATCTGTAGAAGGCTCTCTGGAGCAGGGTTTTTGTGATGAAGGGATGTCTATCTGGCAGACAGTGGCTGAGGTGCAGCATATGGTGACGGATGTTGAAGCAGTGGGGCAGCATAGTCCCTCAGATACCATTGCTGGTGATCTTTATATGGAGAAGTAGCGGAGGTCAGAAAATCCATTGGTGAGTCATGTCTTGAATACTCTAAGGAGTGATCTTGGTATTGAGAAGGATCTCCCAATTGATGCATATGGATGCTCTTCGTATCCCGAAAATATGTTGGACCCCGCTGCTTCTGCGGATGGCACATTTCTGGGAGGTTTGGGTACCCGTGTTGGGGAGAAGAAAGGGATGGAGGATGGTGTTGGAGGTGTGGTATTCAATGTTACCACTTATAATTTCTTCCAATAATTGGATAATGAGAAATATATATAGCAGAGGGAAGTACTTTTCTGAATGAATGTGGCAACAAGAATTCATTTTCTGGAGAAACTTCAATAGAGAAGGGGACTCATGTCAATTATCAATTTGTGGAACAACCACTTTGTCTAGATATTATTGATGCTAACGGTGTTTCTCAGCTGGATGGTGGAGTAAATGAGGGGTAAAAAGAGGTACACATCACTGCAAAATGGGGGGAACTCTCTGATAGTGGCAAGGAGAATGTTGGAAGCTTGGTCCAGACCTCCTACAGTGAAATTGTTATGGATGGGAAAAAAGAAGATGTCTAGGAGTAAGGTATCCATGTCTGTTCCAACAAGAACAAGGTTGAGGAAAGAATATTATTATCTACAAAAGCCGATGTCTACCAGGTCCACTGTTATGAAAGAAGGTGGGGCAACCTCTTTCTTGAAAAATGGTATGCAGTCTGCTAAGGATTTCATTTATTTTGAGAAGTTGAATCTTAGAAGGAAATATTCCAAGGTCTTGAAACACTATGAATTCTCGGATTGGGAGTCGGCTACTGTGAGAGAAGAAATCTATCTTGGATTTAGTGAAGGGTATGATTTTTATGATTTCTATTTGTTTTAATTTCTTGTAATGCTTGTTGGTGCACTTTTATTTTGTTTTTATAAATGGTCAGTGTCTTACCCTCTGACTGAACTTCTCTGGCCATGAAATTTCATGTAATAAATTTTTTCAGATAAATTTATCTTTCTTCAATAGCTTTTGTAACAAATAATAACGAGTTTTAACAAAACACAACATAATTTTAGAATATTTTTTAATATGATAGTAATTGGGTAGCCATTGGAAGGTAGGGTATGTATAATATTAGCTACATTATGAATGTACATGGTTTATACATGTATATAAATTTAAATCAATTTTTAACAATTAATTAGAAAAGAATATAAGATCTATTTTAAAATAAAGAAAACGTTTTTTGGAAAAACTATTTTTATTTACACAAACATGTAATTCATCTATAAATTAGAAAAATATCATTCTGTGAATGATATTTATTAAATTTATATATATTATATACAATAATATTATTCAAATTCAACTTAGGTTTTTTTATATAATTGATAAGAATTAATCATATTTTATGCTTAAAGGTTGTATTTTTCTAAAAAACAGTTTTGTCGAGCTTATCAAGATTTTTTATAATTTACTTTTTCTAAAATAAGAAATTTTATTAAAAATTAAAAAATTAAATTCATAAATATAAATTTTAAAATTTTATTATGGTAAATGTTTTAAAAATCTCTGAAAAGACAAATTGTTCTATAGACAGTGAAAAAAAATATTTTAAATATAAATTCGTATTTCAGGTGAAAATTTTCAAAACATTAAAAAATTTATATATGGTTTTATAGGGTATATTATTTAAATTATATACCAGATTATACAATTTAGGTAATTATATTAAATATCATATTGAATTTTGATTATGAAATGTTTCTCCTTGAAATCTTGATTTCTTGTCACAACAACTGGTTTTATTTTATAGTAAATTCTTCCAATTTTTAGAGTTGAATTAAAAAAATGTATTCTATATTTATAATCTAGATAATTTTTAGTATCTAATATTTTATTCATATGTTTTTACAATAATTAATAGTAAAAATTAATTATTATAATTAAGGTATAAATTGGTTATTCGGTGGTGTGTGACTAAAAATATAATGGTTTAAAATGTATGAAAACTAGTGAAATATATATTTACCATATTATTGTAGCCTTATATATTATAATTTTGATAATGAACCATTATAATTTTTTGTAATGTGAGATATTTGGAAACACCTTTTTTTAATTACAAGTGCGACACTCACCTCAATTATAAAAGGATGCTCTATCTCCTCTTCTATTCACACTACTAATTGGAAAATCTTATCCCATCCCAACTAACTTACATAATTAAATACTCTAATAATTTAAGATTTATTTTTTTTCAAAAATCCATCATAAGAATTCTCTTTGGTGCTTACGAAACCATGTTTTCTAAAATATAGGTAATGACCTAAACAAAGCGTTCGATTTTAGTTATTCTTCCACCACCATCAATTATTACTAAAACATGATTAAATATTAAACATAGTATATTAAATACAATAATATTTTATTATGTTAATTTTATAATATAAATATTTTTCCTATTACACCAAAATCGTCATGAAATCATAATTTGTTTGTAATGTGGACTACCATCTAACTTACTGATTTTAATCATTTTCTATGACTTCCTCACAAATATAAATACAATGATGTATTTTATGTTTATATGTGATATTTATAATATTATTATACCAATATAACTCTAATAATTCATCTAATTTCTTGAATTCATAACCATTTTAAAACAATAACATCACTCTAGATTAATGCAAACTACCGCTTCGTTAACTAATGATATGTATTTTAACTATTTATTTTAGATGGATAGTAATAAGGATAGATTATATATATATTTATACCATATTAGTACTAATATAGTTATTGTATAACATATATCTCATTATATTCCATTTTAAGGGAATATTATAATTTCACTCATGTTTATAGTGGACTACTACCTCAGGCAATTATATGATTTTCTCTTAAAGTATGCTTTACAAAAGAAGGTAATATGGATAGTTTTAAATTAAAATTTTTGATATATATATATATATGAAATTAAAATTATTATATAAACTTAACATATTATCTTCCTTTATTTATATTAATCCATAGATGGAAATGGAAACAACATTCATGTGTACAAAAAACCTACCATCTCCATGAATGATGTATTTCATTTTCTATATCAAAACTTTATTGATTAATATATATACATATATACTAAATATAAATTTCATTTATTTAAATGATAAAATTATTGTGATTTTTTCTGAAATATCAATTTCATAGGTACGAAAAAATAAAAATAATCACGATAAAATAAAGCAGCTATTATCGGAAAACTTATTTTAAAAAAGAATTATTAATATATAGGTAATAAAATTTAATAAATAAATAATATATGGTATTATATTTATAATTATTGTAAATATATTCATAAGAATACATATTTATTATAAATTAGTTTTGAATATGTATGAATGAAGTTGGGGCTTATGGTAAGGGGTTTCTAGCAGCTCTTTTATTTCATCCAGATATATGGAAATTCACAACTAGTTTCTTTTTTGGGGGTTATATACTACCCCATTGAGATTTTATATTATTAATTATTTTAATGTTATTAAATGTTTAATTATATTTTTTTCTTTATTGGTTCTTATTATTCAAATGATTTCTTTATTAGTAAGGTATTTTTGACCGATTTTATTACTTCTCTGATACACAAGCCATATTATCTACATATATCTTTTATGTAGTGGTTATACATCAAATGAATGTAATTTTAGATTAATACCCCTAAAATTATTTATATTTAAATATTAATCTGTGTATATACCTTTACAAGGTTTTAAGGATCAAAAGTTACAAAAGAAGTAAGAGATTTTTATCACAATTATCCGTATATGAGACATATGTTATAACATGCATGCATCTTATTTTATGAGGATTATATATTTTTACAATGATATTTTACATAATGTATCTGATTATTTTCATGATTATAAATGTTTTATTATGATTTATTCTTGTATTGGTCGTATTATTCAAAAGACAACAAAGTGGTAATGGTTTGATGTAAAAATTTAATTGTTTATAAATATTAGTTATGATTATGATTTCAATAATGAAAGAATATTATCTATTTCTCAAGAACTACATAATTTTTATTCTTTACTATTTATTTAATTAATATACTTCTTTTTTTTCATTTTCATCATTTTATTTTCTCAAAATTATAAAATAATATTTCTATAGGAAATCATCGTTATTTGTTAGTTCAATTAGAATCCCATTTTTATCTATATATTTATTTTATAAAAAAGTTTTTATATTCCCTAGAGGATTTTAACATTTTATTAATCAATTATTACTTTTTAAAAAGTATCTTAAAATAAATATTAATTTTGTTTTCCAAACAAATCCAATTTATATTTTACTAAAAAATTTAAAAATATATTTTTTAACCCTGTATTGAATTTTCTTCCATCATTACCACTCAATGTTTTAAATCTTCATCTATAAGTTTCAATGTTTACTTTTAATGTAACCTATTTTGAAAAAACTTTTATGTTTAATTTTTTTTTAAAATTTGAAAGGAATTTTTCCTCTGGGTATGCATTAAATGGTTTTAAAGCATCCTTTAAAAGTATCAATATACATATTTGATGAAAAATATTCTTAGAATGCATTTTGTTTTAAAAAATGTTTTTTAATGTGGAAAGGTTATTTTCTTCAATAACTATTTAAAATTATTTTTAAAATTTACCTTCCTAGGTTTCCATGGTTTTTCCAAATGAATTTTTAAAAATAGTTTTGTTAAAAAAAATTCAATGTGGAAAGGCTATTTTTCCAAAAAAATAATATCATGTGATATTTGAAAATCATTTTCCATTTATCCTGACATAGTTCGATTCCACATATGAATTACATAAGATAAGATTGAATGATACCATTCTTATTATTTATGTATATGATTACTGATTACAATAACAAAATATTTATTAATCCCATTTGAATTCCATGAGTTATGATATGGTGAATTGATAATAAGATTATAAAACATATTATCTTTACATGAGTTCTGATGTAATGAAAAAATAAATGTTATATGATATTTTAGCACACATCTTATTTGATTATATCTTGTATGTGACATATAACTACCTCAAACTCATTAGGTGAATATGTGTAACTCATGAGTAAAAATGATAGGTGTGAACTTGATTTTATGTTCACAATGTTATGTACGAACCTGATGACATGTTAAAAATATTATGTGTGAACCTGAGTACTTGTTCATATTATTATGTGTGAACGTATATTTCATGTATATATGGTCATTCCTTGATATGGTTTGATGTAAATAAGTTTATTTAGGGGCCTAATATCATGTCCTTAACATAATGTGTGAACATGTTACTAATCATACATGTTCACAATGTTATAATATTCTGTCTAATCCCTAGAACTATTCCTTATTCTAATATTATCTTCCCATGTTTCGTGTTATTTATTCCATTATTATTTACATCATATAAAAGATTATTATTTTTTCAATGAATCATGTTTATGATCAATGGTATAGAGGTTTTGGTTTTTAAATTTTATTCCCATGTTCTCATATGATTATTGTAAAAATATGTTCATAACTCCCTTGTTTTCTCTAACTAAGAATCTTACCTGGAACTTTTTTTTGTTTTCATTCCCTAGGTTATGAGTAAAGTTATTATTTATAATATAAAAATGTAGGATGTTTTGTCACAAACCAATCTGATGTCCCATCGAACCTAACATCTGACTCGGTCAGAGGCATGGCCTATTGTGCATTACCTATCCCTATGGGAAATCCACCAGTGTCGGGCATTAATGATAATATAGAGGGTCTAATTTAACATAATACATAACTTGTATCCATTAAATTAACTAATAAAAAGGGAGATGAAAGTATACATGAATCTTAAATAAATATACAAGAAGATCCATATATAATTGTAGCTGAATGAAAGAAAACTGAATACAAAACTAAACATGACAATGAAATTAAGATATCCTTGTGACATCATGGCCACCAAAGTACAAAGTCCAAACTGCTCTCACAACGAGTGCACGAACCAATAACCTAGACATGTAAAATAGCTCAGGTCTACTAACAAGGAATGGTATATGTAAGGTATGAGCTTCAACATCTCTACAGACAACCACCACATAATCCATACATATCTTTCTCAAAAAAGTACACAAAAACTAGTTTGAAATACATGTATAAACATAGTTTTTCATTATTTTAATAAACAGACACTTCTTCCCCTTTTCAAAAAAAATTCACAACACATTTCCAATAACAAAATTGACTACCAATTTAAAAGTGAAACCAATACCGATGTCTAAGGGAATAAATACCAAGCTATACTAAAACTAAATAAGTAGTGTAAACAAGAAACCTAAAGAAACATAATATAAACAAGAATGTACATACAGTAAACCATGGTAATTTTATAAACATTTCTAGAGAGATCCAAATATTTACATAACTCAGACTCACCAGTTGGCATATGGTGAAACTTGATAGTCTTTAACAAACTCACCACTCTAACCTAGCCCATCTAGTGGAATATCCCACCATACCTTATCAAGTCAAGGGGGTACCAATGAGTCTAATTGGGGTAAAAAGTCAATAGTTACTTGACCCTCAAAAATTTATAAAGGATTCTCATGGTTATAATACATGGTGAATGGATAGGCTCTCACATGCATGACTCATCTTACCTACCTCCATCGTAGATGACTATCTCAATCACATATACCAACCACAACGATAACCCAAATCTTGAAAAAGCTTCCATACGAGTTCCCATTATATGACAAAACATTTACAGGTTTTAATAAAGCCATCACATCATAAAATAATTGTAACCACTAATCAAAACATTACAAAATGAAAACTGGGCATTAATACTTCTAAAACCAAAATTCATTTACCAAAGCAACATAATGTTTTAATCGGGCCTTTACAACATTCATTTCTCATTTTTACAAAAATGTTCAAAAATATTTATAAAAACATTAAACACTTTTTTAGGTTCAAAATACCAAATGGGCCTTCAAACACATTTGGAGTCAAGCTATATCAAAAAATTAAAAATAGGAATCTACATTCCAAACCCCATTCCATTTATAATACAATATTAAGCAGAACATAAAACACAGAACATAAATAAAGATGTAAAATAGGATTTCCAAACAATTAGAAACCAATTATTTCTCAATGTTAGATATATGAAATTATGTCCAATACATTTTTTAAACCACATTCATGCCATTCGGAAATCTGGTAACCCTTAATAAATCATTATGAGTTTGAGGAAGGATGGAATGAAGGATAAGTGTTTTGAAATCTATTTTTTTGTAAATAAAATTATATTCAAACCATTTTCATTTATGTTCCCCTTAATGTGTTCACCCAAGAACACATTGATTTAACCACATCTAATGAAAATCCAAAAGTATCAATGAAATCTCAAAAAAACCCTCCTTCAATGAAACACCACATTATTTCAAACCAAAAAAACAACTCAGAAGTAAATATCCCATATAAAGTCACCAACTTCCACAAACAAGACCTAACTCGCCCTCAAAAAACTATTAAAATATTTTAATGGGAAAAAACCACTCAAATCACATAATTTCAACTTATTTTAACAATTTACTATTTAAAAAATACATTGTGTTTATAATTATATACCTTTTATAGACAAATACCATTAAAACCACTTCCACTAGTTTTTACCAACATAAAAATAGAAATCAAATATAGTAAAACAAACCATAAGGATGATAAAAACAATTATATGTTATTTTAAAATACACAATCATTAATGGAACGATTCAGAAAGGAAAATAATGGAATCACCTACCTCAATAGAGTACAAATGGAACTGAACATTGTGATAAGGGAGATCCAAGGCCAATACATGCTCTTCACATCCTAGAATCCAAAAAATTGTAACATTGACAAAACCTAAAACATGTTTTTCATCCCAATTGTAACACCCTTCAATGGAACCCTAAAAATACAATGATGAGAAGAATATGGTGATTAATAAGGCAAAACCCTAAGAAACATGCCTTGAAATCATAGTAGACCATCCATGGAGGGATGATAATAAAATAGTGAGGGCATTGAGAACCCTCTCATGCACTAAAAATGTCCAAATGCGACGAAATCTTGAAAGTGTCTAGAAATTTTTGAGGGGAATCATGGAATTTGAACATTTTATGAAACAGGGTAGCTCCAATAGTTTGACTACACAGTTTGGGAAACTATATGCAAACCATGTGGTTGCTGCTGTCCAAATGAATAGAACCTCATGCATAGTTCATGCATGGTTTCTAAAACCAATTCAAACCCATGATATATACTCCTTGACAAAAAATAGGTTCCATGGTTACCTAAGAAAATCCACACAGTTTACCCAACCAATGCGCTAAAAGTGTAATGGCCAAAAACCACACCCAATACTTCCAAAATTCAATATTTTATAATGTATATTAGCACAAACCTCAACAAAAATGGCCCAATGCCATGAAAATAATAATATAATCGAATTCCAATTGTTGGGGCATGAAAATTAACCCCACCAAAAAGAATTTATTCCCCCCTAATGATAACCAGCCGAAATATATATGAAACTTAATTCCTAGACTTATAAAAATTGAGAAACCAATAAACCATAGGGTGACCTTACCATTTACAAGTCACACCTGACCAATTCCAAATAAAACCACAACCTAGAGGACAATGGGAGAAAATGAGATGGTTCTCCCAACCACAAGAACTGAAATACCACATTGGCATGACATTAGATTAGCGAAATGAGGGAATTCCCAATACAAACTACCAAAACCTATTCCCATGAGGTAAATAATTTTTTTACCAGAACTAGAAACATCAAATACAAACTACACCCCATCACAAGGTTAATCCCATAAAAGGAACTCAAAAAATCAATGAATTGGAGCCACAATCCATCAACTGTGAAAAACTAGATAATTTCAATATTAGCTTAATAAAAACTATGACCAACCCACAAAAGGGATAAGAGAACTCATAGTAGAACAATTATTTAAAAGGTCCACATTCAAATAAACATAACCAACATGTTTCTTAAAAAAAGGAGAAACTCACAACATCAACAAGAATTAAAATATGATACTTCAAACATCTCCACCCCAAGAATGAAGTCAAAAATGGTCTTAGGATTCCCCAAAACCCATGGAATTCTTAACTGTGTGTCAGTTTCACTCCTTGTTATGTGGTTGGATCCCTCATGACTTAAGCATCTACGTCCTAATAGATAGTTGCTGACAGCCTATAATCAAGAATTCTTCTTCCACCAACTCTTCATGAAAAACTTCTTCTAATAAACATGATGGACACAATGATAGAAGGTCATTGGATGATTAACAACTGGAAAATAAAACCAACAATGAAGACTATTTATAAAATGGTTCCTTTGGCACATCCCTCTTACTAGATGGAGAACCTTCATGGGAGCCAATCACAACTTCCTGCACATTGAGAATCAACACAGATAAGAATTCCTCATCCACCTACTTTTTCGAACCGGTTTCACCACTGTGAGAACATTTTCTATGATTTATAGATGAAGACACCAAATGAAGATAGGAACATTCATTTGATCCTCTGTCACTACATTGACGGAATTATATAGCTCTCCCACCTTCCTCTCCTTCACCACCTTAGGTATCAATCATTAGAAAATGGTAGTCATAAATAATTCCCATTTCATACCATCATAAATATGATGAAGGTACAATAATCTTCCATTGTTATAGAGTTATACCCTCAAACATTCCCAAAACAACATGCACACCTATAGCTTTGTGAGTTCCCAATAATCTTAATAAATACTAAACATCCTCAGGACATACCACTACCTCTAATGGACCATGATTTCCATAAAAGATACGAAACATCCAATAAGAACCAGAAACAATCCATGACTTTCTCGAAAAAATGGTGAAATTTATATGTGGGATATTATGAGAAATATAAATACATAGATCCAAGAAACCACATCCAACTAAAACATAACCAATAGACCATCTCAATCCAAAACAATTTTCTAACCAGACTGAAATCAGAAATAGAACCATAGTTTTCTTTTCAAAAAAACCATTTCCATTTTTGTTTACAAAAATACCTTCTTCTAATGCCATTATCCAAGCATTGAATTCCATTTTCCCTAAAACAAACCCACTTTTCAAAAAACAATACCCACATTAAAAAAAATCCATTTTCCTAAATCAATTTTCCTTTTTAAATTCCATTATAGAAAACCATGCCATGAATTTATTTTCAAATATACACACATGGGATCCTTTGATCAATCACATATGTTTTCACCCCACTTTCGATTAAATAATCCTTTATGATATACCAATATACACATTCTACACATAGCCACACATGTGAAATTATTAAAAAGTAATACCATGAGCCAAAAATACCATTCCATTATCAAATCCAAACATTTATGAAATTCTCAATTCCATTTTATCATTCCATTTTCCAAACCATTCTAAATTAAAACCACTTTACCTTTAAAAAAGTAATTTCACATTTCAATATGAAACCCCATGAAGATATCATTTTCATTTTCAAAAACAATTTTCATAAAAAACCCTCGCAAACCAATCAAAACCAAAACAAAACACATTTCATACCAATAATGGCCAACTAAAAATCAACAACTCACATAAAGCTGCCCAAGAGGAAGAACAAGTGGCCATTAATTCCCTAGGGTAATGGTTTGTGGAAAATTCATTAAGAAAGAATCAACCACTATGAGGAAATTGAACCTTCCACTAATACGTTTTAGGGGTCACTACTCCAGGTGATATCACGACATGACACTGGATCACCTCTATTATCATTACTATTCCAAATCCCAGACAATGTACTCAAATCCTAAAAATCCCCTATAAACTCGGGGATTAAATTAGAAAAGGTCCGTGGAATCCTTCTAGTACATAACTCTCAACTCGAGATGGTCCTAATATCTAATCTACCAAACACCCTAATTAACATGAACTTTTCTCTGATACCATTTTTCATGAACCAAGATGGTGTTAAATCCAATTTGACATCTAACTCAGTCTAAGGCATGGCCTAAAGGTCATTCATGATCCCCATTGGTAGGATACTTTCTCCAAGAATCAAATATAATCCATTGGGAATTATTTAGCCCAGGAAACAACCATGATCAAAAAATTAAACTGTACAAGTAGTAGATCTATGAATAATTGAATCTAAATAAATATACATACTAATACAGATATAACATCATGTTCATGAAAAAAAAACTGAATACCAAACTAAACTAGACCACACCAACAAGATCTTCATATGACCACTTATTCACCATGAACCCCTAAAACAGACTACTCCAACAATGATTGCAAGAACTCAGATCCTATATCAGAAAAATATCATAGGACTATCAAAACTAAATGGTAGAAGTATGTTGTGATCTATAATATCTGAGTTGGAAACCACCATAGAATCCATACATTTCTTTTCCTGAAATAGTACAAAAACAATTGTTTTAAAAAAATGTATAAAATGGGTTTTTCTTATTTTAATAATCATACTCAGCTTCCCCTAATCCAAAACAATGCACACTATATTTCCATTTTCAAAAAGGATTACCAATTGAAAAAAAGACTCTAACCCAACTCCATCAAATGAAATAACAATCTATACTGAAACAAAACAAGTAGTGAAAACAATAAAGAAAGTACAACAGAATATAAAAATTCAAATACATATTTTAAACCATTGAAATATCCTAAACATTCCATGAGCGATGCCTAGATATACTCAAATCGAACTCACCTGTCGGCTTATGGTGGAGGTCTATTGTCTATAACAGACTGCCCCTCAAAAATATTAAATATAGTAGTTCATCCTTCCAAGACCTATAAATTCATTGGGGGTTCCAACCCTTTCTAATCGAGCTTGATAAGAATCATTCAATTGACCCTCGAAAAGTTACCCTGGACTTTAATGGTAATAGTGCTTGGTGAAAGGAGAATTCATCACATGTGTGACTCACCGTACCTACAACTACCACACTTTCATACCCTAATCACCAACACTACCCATAGTGAAAACCCATATATTTGTAAAATCATAAATTGGAGTGCCCAAAATATAAAAAATTATTTACAAGTTCCAACCGGGTCGTCACATTACATGATCATTCAAACCATTTCTCAAGAAATACCAAGTTTCCATCTAGGAATTTATACTTCCATAGCAAAAAATTCATTTCCCAAAGCAATAGATGGTTCAAACTATGCATTCAATGCTATGAATTCTAATATATTATAGTAATGTTCAAAAAAATTTACAAAACAAAATTAAAACCACTTTTAGGTTCACAATTCCAAACTGACTATGAAACACATTAGGAGTCAAGAAACATCACAAAAAATCCAAATAGACCTTTTTATTCCACATAATATTCCATTTCCAATACCACTTCAAGCCAAATTGAAAAAAACACATTCATAAAGATGAAATAATAAATTTATTTTAATTTAGAAACCAACCATTTCTCAATGTCACATACATGTCATTTCATGAAATAAAATTTCGACACAACTTTCATGTCATTTGGAATTATAAAAATCATTAGTAATGTATTAAGATTTTGAAGAAGTTTGAATGATGGGATAAGTGTTTGGAAATATGGTTTTTTATATGAGTGTATTTTATTCACAACCATTATCATTTTATGTTCCCATCCATGTGGGAACTCAATCACCCATAAATGTTACCACATTCAATAGAACACCATAGTATCCATTAAATCTCTCAAACATGACCATTAATAAAACACCACATGATTTGAAACTAACATAACAAACAAAATGTAAATATCCCACATGAAATTCATCATCACCCGCAAATGAGTCCTAATGAACAATACCATAATAAAAAAAAAATTCCAAAAAAAACACCACACAAATCACACAATTTCACATTAAAATTGCAATTAACAATTTAAAAAATACTATATATGCATAATTATATTACATTTTAAGAGAAAAAACATGGAAACCACTTCTGTTAATTATTACCAAAGTAGAAACAATGTACTATACTAGGAAAATACACCAAATGTATTATAAAAACATTTATATATTATATAAAAATACCCAAGAATAAATAGAATGAGTCAAAAATAAAATTATTGGAAACACTTACCTCAATTGAGAGGGTATGTAACCAAACATTGGGAGAATGGAGATCCAAGACTGAGACACAATATCACCACCTTAACATCCATGAAATCTAATCATACAGAAACCCAAACCCAAAGGGTTTATCCAAGAGACAAACCCCATCTAGGAAACCATAGAAATACAATGACAATGAGAAAAAGAGGATAATGTAGGCTGAAACCTAAGAAATTTTCCATATAAATGTAGAAGAGAATCCATGGAGGGAGGTTAGTCAAAGGTAGAGGGGTGTGAGAACCCTATCATGGACCAAAAATGGCCCAAGGGAATAAATCCTATAATGGTATAAAAATAGGGGATGCAAAAACATGTAATTTCAAAAGATTATGAAACTGGGCAGCTCAAATGGTTTGGGAAAATATGTGTGCATGGTGCAATAAGCACTGCCCAAATGGATAGAACACAAAGCATGGTTCTTGAATA
This sequence comes from Viscum album, assembly GCA_963277665.1. NCBI lineage: Eukaryota > Viridiplantae > Streptophyta > Magnoliopsida > Santalales > Viscaceae > Viscum > Viscum album. The sequence continues at coordinate 1,260,917,957 of OY728128.1, forward strand.
GTTCCCAAAACCTTTCTCATACCATGTTCCTTACTCTTGGACCCCAAAATAGGCCACACTATAAACAAGGGAAAAGCCACATGGTTTACCCAAAATGTGCACTAACCAGGCACTGGCTAAAAAACTCACCCAAGAAATCCAAAATTAAAATATTTATATAAGGGATCAACCAAAACCATATCCAAATAGAACCAAAGCCCAGAATAGAATAAAATAATGGAATTTCAACCGCAGGGGTTTGAATTTCTAATTATGAATAACATTGGAGAGAGGATGTATCTCACATATGAACCATTTTTGAATATGTTAGTGTTTTAAAATTTCATATACCAAGAATATTCAGTTATGGATAGATATATTATATAATAAATATTTATATATTAATATTTTATATCTATGTTTGATATGTTTGTTTCATTGCACATAATCACTATGTCGATGTTGTGTATGTATTTATGTTAATTATTTCATCAAAAGAAATTTTAAAAAATATATTATAAAATATATATTTCATATTTTAAAATTCACATTTATCAACAAAATATCCATTGTTTTTATCCTTAAGTATTCTATTTTTTTATTAATGTTGAGAGAGTGACATTGTGGAATTTTATTCTCTTAATATAAAATAAATGTAACTATCAAGGTAAAATGGGACAAAAATATTTTAATATTCCATTGTTGGATGGTTATTGTGGAATTTATCTCATCTGTTGATATTATATACTATATTTTATTGATTTTTTGACTTTATTACAGGGTTTTAACTCTCTTTTACAATATTCTTACCTTATAAATGTGACAGACATGTACTAAAATTTATATTTACAATGACAAAAAATAAACATGACTTATTAACCAAATGTGAACCCTTTGATTCAAAATATGGAATCTGTTTTTAAATATTCAATTTCTATATTTATAATAAATTAATAATATATATATATATATATTCATAAAACAAAACAAAAAAAATTGTTTTTAGATAAATGTATTTTTTTTTATAAAAGTTAACTATATAAAAATCATGAGAATTACTAATTCGAATCATTGTAATTATATTATTTTTAATAAAATATAACATATTATACTAAATAAAAAATATAAGTGCACTTTTTTATTACTTTATTTTAAAAAATAAAATGACATTTTTGAAAATTCATTAATTTTCACAATTCACTAAAAAATCATGCATTTTAGAAAATAAATCACGCAATGTTAATTTTTATTTTATTCATTAAAAATTGATTTTTATTTTATAAAATAAAATTTTTGTTAGTGGTGTAAATTAGTCATAATTTACACGTTGAAATTTTCTGAAAACATTTTTTATGAAAATGTATTTTTGATGCATAAAAATGACTTCACTAAAAATTTAGGGCTTTTTACCTAACAATTAATAAATGTTTTTTATTGTGTAATAAAATTATACATTCATTTAGTAATATGATTACTCATTTTCATCCACTTAAATTTAATGGCTACGTTATATTGGTCACATTGAAATAATAATATATTTTTAAATATATTATAATTCGCTAAATTCTAATTATTTCTTTCTAAGAATTCAATCATGATTATTATTATTTTAAAATAAATTTTTAGTGTCTAAAATGAAATAATTATTTATTATTTTTAATTCTATAATGGTATTTTTATCCCATCACATTTTTCTATGCATTCCCTAGGATATCTTATGATGTTCTAGGAGTTCAATGGGATTTATAAGCACTTCATTAAGACTAAAATTATGAAATTTTATTTTAGATTAATTTTCATGTATTATGACTCTATAATTATAAAATAACTATTAATCTAGAGCCTTTTACTATGTTTATTTAATATTTATGTTATATATCACGTAATATAGTGTAAAATTATTTGGTTGATGTAGAATTCAACTAATTTTTAGATCATCTATGGGGGGAGTTTTATTTGATATTCTATAGCTCCAACAAGATTCCAATAAATTGAAAGTACAAACATACTAAGGGGAATCATACTATCATGACTAAATCATCATTACCCATGTTGATAATTCATCTTATGGAACATTTTATAACCACTATTAAGCTCCATAGTTCTTCTCTTAAAAGATCTGATGATATTTCTCATCCTTCATCCTCTTGAAAATCACCTGAACTAACTCTGTCATTCTCTAAATGAGTTCCATCCATAGAATTACTGACTCTATGAACCTAGTCTATAATAATGAATATCTTCATGATTGAAAAAACAAATAATTGAATGGTTTTATACCAATTGTGGAATAAAAACTATTGTTGCAAAAATACTTGACTAGTGGTAGGTGCCTCATCCACAGAAATAAAAAATACAATACATATGCGAAAAAAATATATTTATGAGTTTTGTTGGTTCAAACATCATGATAGTCCATATATGTAATAAAATTATTTATAACGCATGACTATGATACAATGTCATAATGAATACCTCTATACACCCTAGAGAAACAATGAAGATTATAGTCAAATTTTATCATCCTCAGGACTCCCTGGAGCCTCACAACCTCTTGAAAATACTTCTTTAACAAATCCTGTATCGATATTATTTACTTCATAATGAAGAAGTGATCAGAAATTGAGAAATGTAACACTATCACCCATATAATTTTATATCGTCTCTAAGATAGAGGTAAACCTATGACAATGTCCCTTGAAAGTTACTCCCTATTCAAATGAGAGTCATCCAACATCAAGGAAATACCATATGGTATATTGTATTTAGACTTTACATTCATAGAATGGAAAAATTATGAAAAAAACTCCACAATTGGGAAATTAAACAAAGGAGACCATAACTGGCCTCTCAGATCATAGTACATTATCACAAAATTTGGATGTATAAAAATGTTTTAGCTATGAAACTCTTGAAGAATCACCAAACATATTACCAATGGAATGAGATGACTCCCTAAAAACAACATGTGATGTTATCAATCATTAGAACAACCATTATTATTATCACCATAGATGTAAAATATATCTCGGAGTCAAATTTGGAATTCACTATCTAAGAATCATCCTCAATAAGCACCCATGAAAACTATATTTTCATCTAAAAAGGGAATCTTTTTATACCTTGTTTTCCCTCACCAATATGCATCTTGGATAGTCATTCCATCACTCTAAAATAATATCTATACTTAATCATAACATTACAACATGAATTATAACATAGTTCATCATTTAAAATATTATCCTTCCATAGTGTTTATGAAATATTAATTTTCTCATTATTCTATAATTTTATCCACTATCATCGTCACTAGTTCAAGTCACATTAGTAGAAGATATACCTCTGGAACATTGTGATATTTGAAAAAAAAATCGATTAGGTAATGTCACCAAAACATTAAGGAAACCATTACTGGTTTTTTCTAGAGATCATGGGTGGAGTAGTTACATTTATGGAGATGTAACTAGAATGACCCATAAGAAAAAATTCTCAAATTCATCATGGCGGAACCCAATTTATTTTTTAATGTTTCATAAAATTCATCAAAATGAACTCCCTCTTTTAGAAAAAGATAACTAGGACCACATAATAGATTCTAGTTTAGATTCTCAAAATATGAATATAACTATTTATTAAATAATAATTCCCCAACCTTTCTCGTGAAGTCTTCTAAGTGAGTTTTAATCCATGATAATTCAAGTAAAAATATCCTATAATAAAAATTAAGACCTAGGAAACTACATACCTCTAAAACATCCTTGGATTGTTCCCAAAACATTAGAACCACAATATTTAATAGATCCACATATACTCTATGATAGGACACCAAATTCCCCAATAAATATACTTTAGGATCCCATTACTCACACAATTATAGCTACATAAAAAGATAAATCTGATAAATTACTCTCAAAACCTCCCATAGACAATATGTGTGCTCTTCCTTATACACCAAGTACCAAGGATTTCATCAACAAATACCACCATGAATCGATCAAGGAAAAATTTAAACATTATACTCATCAAACACATGAAATCTTATTGAAAGTTCATCAAACTAAAATACATCATATTAATATCATAATTCTCATTATGAATTATGAATTATGAAAGTGATCATCAGTATTTCCTCATACTTCGCCCACATATGAGGATATCCCAACCATAGTTCTATCTTAAAAATACAAATTTTCCCTTTCATATAATCGTGTAAATAATCAAACTATTAAATAGAATTATAGTTCTTCACTATCAACTAAATTAATTAATGGAAATCAACACAAAGATGAATTGTTATATTGATCTTATATATGAATAAAACTAGTTCTCATAATGGTGACACACTTGGATAAACAAAAACTTCAAAAAATTATTTATTTGTAAACATATCCCTAAAAACTCGGAATATAAAATTATATATTGATACATTGAGATTAGTGAATCACCTCACTGTAGTTTTAACTTAAACACGGTCTTCTATTGATGGGGTAACACTACAACCTAATCATGAAATACATCAGGGTACTCTTCCACAAACTTGTGAAACATCATCAACTAAACATAAAATGAAATCAACATAATATCCTTTATCAATAAATAAAATCTTGGAACATGCCTCTAACCTCTCCTAAAGTAACTACTACAAAAACGGGAAAGGAAAGTGCCACATTTTATCAGTGCTAAGAAAAAAGTGCTCATAAAGGTAAATCGTTATCAATGCTAATTTTAAGCGCTGATAAAGGAATCCTTTATAAGCGCTAAAATTTTAGTGCTGATAAAAGGATTCTTTATCAATGCTAGAAAGTTGAGGATAAATGGATCCTAAACTAGTGAAAAAAATTTATTGATGATAAAGGGTCAACTTTATCAGTTCTAAAATATTAGCACTGATAAAGCGCTTAATTTTCAGTGCTTTTCAATCGCTAATAAATCTATAATCTCATTTTATAAAATCGGGTGGACAGTATCCTCTGTTTATCACACTCTCAAGATCATGAAGTACTGTACCATTATAAAAATTCCCCCCTGATCTTCTCTTTTTCAGACCTCCGCCGCTAGCCCTACCCCTTATCCCCCCTCGAACCACTTTTGTGGATCCGCCTCCCAAAAAACCCTACTTCTACTCCTCCTCAGTGGACCGTACTCCTCGCGAACCCTACTCCTCCATTTCTCAATGGTTGGTGGATCCTCCTATGCACCTCCCCCTCAGACAGTCATTCCTTCCCTTCTAGATGTAGTGTAGAAGGCACCCTGATCACTCGACTCTTCATCTTTCCCTCCATCGCAGTTGCGATCTACTCTTGGTATGTCTCCCACTTCTCATTTTAAGCTTATTTTTTTAATTTATATCAATTTTATACATGTGTTCATCATTTTAATTCTCATTTGGAAAATTATTTAATGATTAATTGGGGAATGGTCATTGCACATTCCATAGATGGAATCACGGATCACTCCATGTGAAAATGAGACACATGCAGTGATATTCTTTTTTAGAAATGCTGCATAACCCTAGTGACACATCATGTCCTCCTCTAAGGATATTTTTGAGTTATATTTCCTTTTATTTATATTTTTGTGAGATTTTTGAGCATCCATGGACTAGAAAGTGGGGATTGTGTTCCCTTGGTCCATTCCGATGAGGTATTGATGCATCTTCATAACCTCATCCAAGGATATTTTCCCCTCTATATCTTCTTAATGATCAGGTTAGTTTGTTTGAGTTCAATTATTCTTGACGGAGTTGTCTTATTCCACTTATATGAGGGTTATTATGGAATTAGGTCATGTTCATTGGAACTCATACCCCTTAGCGACGTGGAACATGTATCAATTCAAGGGACCATTAGTGATCCTTAATTCACTCATGTTGTCCATATATTGGGTTTGTAGAATTGGAATAAAAAACAATTACATGGGCATTGATACCCTATATTGGAGGTTGTTTCTATTATGTTCTATTGTCCCCTAGGAAGCCTTAGGAATTAACCCCCATTATTTGTATAGAGATCTGATCTCTTTGATGGTGTATTAGTCTGATGGAGCGTGTATCTTGGATAAACCCTCTCATTATTCAATATACATATTCTATAGTGAGCTCTCTCGGTTCTGTTTTATGGGGGTTAGTATGTAATATGATACTAATCAAAGGACCATAGGTCTCTTAGTGACCTAGAGCTTGTATCTCTCTAAGAGGCATATAGACAAATTTATTTCCAATGTGTTTTCCCTATTTTGGATTTGTCGATTTTTCATGACCAACACTTACATAAGTTTCTCACTCATATCATAGAGGATTATTGTATTAGACTCTTGTATCCCCCCATCAACCCTTTGGTGTTGACCCCCTATATTTATATCATGATCTGATATTTCTGATGGGGTATTAGCCTGATGGAGTGTATATTATGAGTGTACACTCTTAGTTTTCTATGTGATTCTTCTTGGTTAGATCAGATGAGTTTGACCTCTTGGATGAGTGTCATGATTGGAATTATATCTTGGGTAGCATTTCCTCTTGGAGGATTGTTACCTTGAAACCCTGAGTGGATCTACCACTAGAGGTGGTTGTGACATTTTTTCAATCAGAGCCATTTATGCGTATTTTTGGGTTATCATTTCTTATCATTCTGTCTCATATATTTGTTTTGAATAACTATGTTTAATGGAATGAATACTCTCGAATCTTTATGTATAGTGTTTTTGGGGTGTCATATTGGGTAATGTAATAATCATCCCTACAAGGGATCTTCCCATACATGTCATGTTTAATACAAACTATAGAAAATTTCACAGATTCCTTGGTGTACTAGGATATGGTAGCTATTAGTCTAGGATACATAGACTGAGGTGTATACCAATGGCGAATAAACATTTGTCCCCTCCTTCTATGTAGGTCATACATTATATTCCATTTTATGGTTGGATTTTGTTTCAACTCTTTTTATTAAATACATTAATATATGTTTTTGAATTCATAGAATGACCTCTAGTGGTTTGGGGGAATTCAACATGTAATAAAAATATTGGGAATGCTATATTAGCATTTTATAATTATTCCTATGTTTTGAGTTTATTTCATAATAATTTAAGGTAGTGGTCTTCTGGGATGTAGGGTTAACAGCACCCACCAAGAGTAGGTGTCTGATGCAAGTATTAACTTCGGAGGAACTTTTATTCATAGGTACCTCAAGGATAGCACATTACTCCAAGGAATATAATATGATTTTTATGGGCATTGACATATCACATTTCATTTTCTTAAGAATCATGCAACTGTTAGAGAGCCAGTTGACGAATCACCTTGGCAGAGGAAGGAACTGGAGAAAAGAGGTCGGTACCGTACTAATGTGAGAGAGGATATAGAGAGTAGCATGGGATGGATGGAACTTTGGATTTATTCTACTAATTCTACCCCTATGTATACCACTCTTACATTGGGAATCTAGTGGTTAGAATCTAGTATATTTGTAGTAACTAGAGTCTTTTAACCAGGAGCCTCCAGGAGAATTTGGAGGTACAATCTATGTTTGTTATACTTTTCTTATAGTACTATTAGAAATAGGTACAAGAATTTATTTTTCCTAATTTTTTCAATTATTGTCTATGTATATGGTAGTCGTTGGTATATCCCCATGTTAGTGATGTTTGGTAATAATTTGGACTTGTAAAGAAGATGAAAAATTCACCCATCGAGATGTTTTCTTGAGAGGCAATCAAAAAACATGTGGGCATGTCATTGATACATAATGTGGTTACTATAAAGGTGTTGTAGATGGGGTTCTTTTAATTGTGTGTTTGAGTCACTTTTTATGTGATAATTTGTTATAGAAATCTCTATTTTTAGTGAAATATTATGAAATGAAAAGGGTGTATTCAAAGCAATATTCTCCCATTGAGGTTTCAAGTGTGGTTCTAGGTACGAGTTTGGGGATGGTGAGGGAGTGTTATTGCATATCCATTAGATGTTTATGATAGAATTAATGTAAAATAACCTTATCTTTATATTTTTTATGTCAATTTGGGTAAAAAAACCTATGATATTCCATAGTTATTTTGGATAAACCTAGGTAACTATTCTCCCCTGTGGACCCCTTTTTGATTCTAAATGTATCTACTATATTAGTTTTTCCATAAAAATATTATCCTTGTTTTCATTTTAAATGAGTTTTTTCACTTGTTTTGGGATATTTAATGTGGTTATTTAATTATGAATTAGGTGGCTAGTAGTTGTGGTTAAAAGGATGTTTAATTATTTGTTGCGAAGTTGGTGGGTGCTAAAACTATTTGTAAGAGGGCTAGAAAGTGTGTTGATTTTGATGAGGTTCTGTCCTAGTTCTATTGATTTCCAAATATTTATTGGAAATGGTTAAGATCTATTAATATCTATTTTTTATTAGTAATTGGTTCTCTTATACTATATTTGGAAGTCTTGTTTCATGTATTTGTATCATAAATACTAATATTTGAGATTCAAATATTATGTAGATGAATAATGATTCGATGGTTTCTAATCATTTGACAGTAGAGTATGAGAACTGTGCGAAAGAGTTAATTAAAATTGAAAAGTATCATGCAAAGGATCTTTCTAAAATCCTATATCTGTGTTTATGTTGTTGTTATTCTAGACTAATTCATCTAAAGTAGTTATAAGAACAATAGATATGTGATGGAATAGATCAGAGTTATAAATTTTTAAATAAACATTTAGAAAACGCGAATGTAGCTACTGGCTGGGATAAAACTGTGTTTTATGGATCATCAAAGATTACAAATATGGATAATAAATAATTTTGTATGGAGGATGTGATTACAGATTTCAAGGATAATGAAGATCGTATTGAATAAATTACAAGGATAATGGAAGATGAACTCAGTGATTGGCCAAAATTGCTTGAGAAGTTAAAGAGTTGTGAAATGATTCCATTTTATGCTGGTTGCACTAAATATATAGTCATTTTAGCTATATTAAAGTTGTATAAATTGAAACCAGGGAACAGATGGACTGATTTCAATTTTATGGAACTACTTTATATCTTGAATAACATGCTTCTGGAAGATAATGAACTTCCAAGCCGGACATGTGAAGCTAAAAGAATGTTATGCACGATGGGTATGATTTCTGAAAGAATACATGCTCTCTTAAAAGATTTTATATTGTTTCTCAAGGAGAAAAAATCCCTTATTTAATTCCCAATGTGTGGTGCTTCTTGATACGAGATTGATGAATCTAGTCCTATGAAGGTTTTATGGTACCTTCTAATCATTCCAAGGATTATGCATCTATATGTAAGTGAAGAATATGTAAGATAATTGTGGTGGAATGTATAGAAAAGAATTAAATATGGGAAATTATGTAACCTGACATCTCAACAATGGAAGATAATTGATAATGAGTATTCAGAATTTGGAAATGAGCCGAGAAACCATTGTACTAAATTATCTACAGATGGAGTGAATCCTTTTTGGTTTTCAAACTAGCACTCATTGTACATTTCCTGTTATGTTTGTAAAATATAACTCACCATCCTAGTCATGCATTGTTTCCGACGCTTTCTTCGGGGCGCGCGCATCCGTCTGTGAGGACGCGCAGCTGTTGCCTCGCATTCCCGCTTTCCAAAGGTGGGCGGCATTTGTTCCTCGTTTAGGTACGTCTGCTCCTTGATCGAAACGAGATGATGGGATGTCAGTTCTTCCTTCTGTGGATTCCTCCTCGGAACTCGTCACCTAGTCTGGGTCTCCCTCATAGATTTAATACGTTGTTCGTGAATCTTATTCCCGGTGCCATATTTTCATGGACGCCTGTTAATTACACTACTTCCTTCAAGAATTTCCATAGGGTCTTGACATGGTAGCGACCTTCGGTCGGAGTAGACGACAACATCAGGAATGTCGCGGCATCTCTGGGTGCGTGGACATATGGGAACCTGTATTCATCCTCATAAGAGGGCATCTCAATGGTGCAGAACCCGAGGCGTACATCTGAGGTTTTCCTCAGCTTCCTGTGTTTAACACAGGGTATGTTGCAAGATTAACTTCTAGCAGAGACAGTTACACCAAAGGTGTTCCATCTGAGGTTTTCCTCAAGCATCTCATGTTTATCACAAGGTAGGTCGCGAGTTTAACGTCTTGCGGAGGTGAAATAAGGGTGATCACAACGTCCAATGGGGATGGATCCAAGGTGGTGCACTCCCTATAGGGGAAAAGGGTGATGAATCGGGGTGTACACAGAGGACAGCGACCCAAAGATATGATGGGGCTTACGCATGGAAATCGGCCCATGCGCCTCTAAGAGCAGCGAGGAGGTGGATGGCCTGATTCGACCGGGATGTGGCGGCCCGGGTGAGAATCAGGATGGGTGATGGATGGATGAGTGAAGTGGAGGAGGATGAAATGGGACCATCACAGGGGCGACGGTGAAGTTGGGCTTGAGCCTTGAGGATGCTTCCTACGTATCCCTGTGGCAGGGAATCAATGTCCGCGTAGTTCGGGATGGTGCCGGTAAACCGACGTGAATGTGGACCTTGGCCCGATGAACGTCGTCGGCGAACCAACTTGATGGTGGACCTTGGTCCGATGGGCATCGTCAGCGTACCGACGTGAAGGTGGACCTTGGTCCGATGAGCATTGTCAGCGTACTGACTTGAAGGTGGACCATGGTCCGATGGGCATCGTCAGCGTACCGACGTGAAGGTGGACCTTGGTCCGATGGGAATCGTCAGAGTACCGACGTGAAGGTGGACCTTGGTCCAATGGGCATCGTCAGTTTACCGACGTGAAGGTGGACCTTGTTCCGATGGGAATCGTCAGCGTACCGACGTGAAGGTGGACCTTGGTCCGATGGGAATCGTCAGCGTACCGACCTGAAGGTGGACCTTGGTCCGATGGGAATCGTCAGCGTACCGACGTGAAAGTAGACTCGTGGGTCCACTAATGGTGGGCTTGAACCTTGGGAAGGCTTCCTACGTACCATGACTTGACATGGATCAAATACCTCGTAGTTCAGGGAATACAGTTTAACGTCATGCGGGACGATAGTGAACCCTGACGTGAATAAACGACGGGCGGTGGGTGTCGGCGAACCGATGTAAGTGAGGGACCTTGGTCCGATGGGAGTTGGGCTTGAACCTCTGGGAGGATTCCTACGTACCATGCCTTGACATGGATCAATGACCTCGTAGTTCGGGGTGGTCACAACGGCATGCCGTCGGACGGGAATTGCAGTTTAACGTCGTGCTGGACGTGGGTGAAACTCGACGTGAATGAACGACCAAGAAATGTGGCTTGAACCTCGTGGAGGATTCCTACGTACCATGTCTTCACAAGGATCAAAGACCTCGTAGTTAAGGTGGGAAAGGGTCGCAACAGCTTACCATTGGACCAAAATGTAGTTTAACGTCATGCTGGACCGGGGTGAGACCCGACGTGAAATGAAAGGTGGGCTTGAACCTCATAGAGGCTTCCTACGTACCATGCCTTGACATGGATCAAAAACCTCGTAGTTCAAATGGGATGGGTTGCAATGGCTTACCACTGGACCAGAATGGGACCCGACGTGAATGGATGATGGGTGGGCTTGAACCTCGTGGAGTTTTCTTACGTACCATGCCTTGACATGGATAAAAGACCACATAGTTCAAAGGATGGGTTTGTCAGTGAACCAACGCGAGAGTAGACCCGGGGATCCACTATTGGTGGGCTTGAACCTCGTGAAGGCTTCCTACATACCATTCCTTGACATGGATCAAAGACCTCGTAGTTCTTCTGATGACGGCTTACCACCAATTGGTTGGTTTCAACGGCTTACCGTTGGATTGGGTGTGAACGGCTTACCGCTAAATTGGGTCGCAACGGCTTACCGCTGGATAGGGTTGTCAACGACTTACCGATGAATGGGGGTCGCAACGGCTTACCGCTGGATAGGGTTGTCAACGCCTTACCGCTGAATGGGGGTCGCAACGGCTTACCGCTGGATTGGGTCACAACGGCTTACCGCTGGATGAGGATGTCAACGGCTTACCGCTGAATAGGATCACAACGTATTACCGCTGGATTGGGTCACAACGGCTTACCGCTGGATGAGGATGTCAACGGCTTACCGCTGAATAGGATCACAACGGCTTACCGCTGGAAAGGGATATCAACGGCTTACCGTTGATTGGGATCACAACAGTGGATGGGGCTTACGTGAGGAAGCTACCCGGGTGCCACTATGGAGCGGCAATGGTGAATGGGGCTTACGCTAGGAAGCTGCCCGGGTGCCGCTATGGAGTGGCAATGGTGAATGGGGCTTACACAAGGAAGCTGCCCGGGTGCCACTATGGAGCGGCACTGGTGAATGGGGCTTATGCAAGAAGATGCCCGGGTGCCGCTATGGAGCGACACTGGTGAATGGGGCTTATGCAAGAAGCTGCTCGGGTGCCGCTATGAAGCGGCACTAGTGAATGGGGCTTACGCTAGGAAGCTGCCCGGGTGCCGCTTTGGAGCGACACTGGTGAATGGGGCTTACGCTAGGAAGCTGCCCGGGTGCCGCTATGGAGCGACACTGGTGAATGGGGCTTATGCAAGAAGCTGCCTGGGTGCCGCTATGGAGCGACACTGGTGAATGGGGCTTACGCTAGGAAGCTGCCCGGGTGCCGCTATGGAGCGACACTGGTGAATGGGGCTTACGCTAGGAAGCTGCCCGGGTGCCTCTATGGAGCGACACTAGTGAATGGGGATTACGCTAGGAAGCTGCCCGGGTGCCGCTATGGACCGGCAATGATGAATGGGGCTTACGCTAGGAAGCTGCCCGGGTGTCTTCTCATGTCAGGCCATGAGAGAATCCCAACTCACTGGTGAATTGATGCCTTCACTTATGCACTGGTGCACAAGAGGGAGAATGCCAAGGGGTGTTGGAATGATGCCACTGTAGTCATGGCATTGAGCATCTTACGCTTGGAGCATAAGGCATATCATGTTTGGAACAAGAGGCATCCTATATTAGGAACATAGGGCGTACTACAGTTTAGAGTCTTGTAGGTAGGACTATTGGCTTCTTATACTAGGAGCATAAGGCATCTCTCGTATAAAGCAAGAGGCATCCTATCATTTGTTAGATAGGGAATGCTACAGTTTATAGTCATGTTGATAGGACTATTGGCATCTCATGCTTGGAGCATAAGGCTTCTCTCGTATAGGGCAAGAGGCATCCTATCATTTGTTAGATAGAAAGGATACTACCGTTTAGAGTCATGTAGAAAGGACGGTTGGCATCTCATGCTAGGAGCATGAGGCATCTCTCGTATAGGGAAAGAGGCATCCTATCATTTGTTATATAGGGAGGATACTACCGTTTAGAGTCATATAGAAAGGACGGTTGGCATCTCATGCTAGGAGCATGAGGCATCTCTCGTATAGGCCAAGAGGCATCTTATGTTTGGCACATAGGGATTACTACAGTTTAGAGTCATGTAGAAAGGACTGCTGGCATCTCATGCTAGGAGCATGAGGCATCTCTCGTATAGGGCAAGAGGCATCCTATCATTTGTTAGATAGGGAGGATACTACAGTTTAGAGTCATGTAGAAAGGACTGTTGGAAGAAGGTTCCTAGAAATGGTTGGTTTTGGGACTTACGCAAGGGCGGCCCTCTCTGGTTCAACCTGGCATAGGAGCCAAGTGATTGGGTTTGGAGGAGTTGCATGAGGGATGGTTCGACTCAAGGTACTCAGGGAATTGATGATGAGAATCTCAACTCACGACATGGAATGAAACACAGAGGAATATGTCGACTATAGGTGTTCCATGGTGTGGGGAGGAGTGTATCAAATCATGGTATTCCATAGGTGGAAGGTGGGAGCACATAAGGGAGCAACGGAAAATCCCGGCATCCCGGCCCGAAAAGTTCGCGGTGCGACTCTCCATTTATCATGGGGGTCTGTGACGGTAGCGAAGGGACCGGCCCGGAGGGCCGGGATCGCAGCCCGGCACTGACCCCGAGCGGGGGTGCGGGGGCGCAGCCCCCCGCGGTATGGACCAGTGGGCGCGAAGGTAAGATCCTTGCGAAGGATAGGTCTTCGCGAAGTAGCTTCGCGACGCATGGCCTCGCGGAGCAATAGTCTCTCACGGAGCAAAGTTCTCGCGAAGTAGCTTCGCGGAGCAAAGGTGTCTCACGGAGCTTGGTCTCGTGGAGCAGCATCGCGGGGCTTCGTCTCGCGGAGCAGCATCGTGGAGCTTGGTCTCGCGGAGCAGCATCGCAGAGCATGGGCTCGCGGAGCAAAGGGCTCTCGCGGAGCTTGGTCTCGCGGAGCAGCAATGCGAAGGAAGCTGCTCGCGGAGCATGGCTTCGCGGAGCCGCAATGCGGAGCTCCGCTCGGCCGCCCAAGGGGCGAAGTGGTCGTGGCCGTCCTCCTGGAGAAGGGGGTGAGCTGGGTATTTATAGGCAAGGGGCGCCGTGAAGCAGAACTCCCGCGCCACCTCAGGAGCTTCGCGGCGCGCTCGCGAACGTCAAATTCGTTCGCGGAGAGGTACCACTTCCGGAGCTTCGCGGCGGGCTCGCGAACGTCAAATGCATTCGCGGAGAGTTATCGCCTCCGGAGCTTCGCGGGACCGCGCTGCACGGGTGCTCCGCATCGGTGCTTCGCATCAGTGCTTCACGAGGGGTCCTCACGGCGCGCTCGCGAACGTCAAACGGGTTCGCGGAGCCTCTCGCCTCATTACTTCGCGGCGGCGCTCCGCGATCACGGAGGGGGGCTTCGCGAATGGGCTTCGCGAACCAGATTTCCAGCCAAACTTCAAACGTCCATAACTCCTAATCCGTAGCTCCATTCGGGCCCTACGACCTACAAAATCGAAGCTTGAAAAATGGACTACGATCTTGGATCATGTATGGAAGCATTTGGAAAATTTTGGGGACACGTTTTTCGGGGTCTACATGCATGAAACAGAAACTCATGATATTATCTATGTTTATATTAGTACCAAAACAACCATGTAATAAATTTGATGGTTATTTGGCCCCTTTGATATATGATTTGGAGTTGGGGTGGGATTCATGTGTTCTGTGCTACGATTCTTATAAATGTGAATAAATCACATTAAGAGAGATGTTGTATGGGATGATAAATGACTACCCTACTTATAAAAAATTTTCAGGCTAAAGAATTAAAGGTACTCAAGGGTGTCACATGTGTGAATATGATACGAAATCAATTAGGTTGAATCATTCATTGAATTCTGGGTTTCTAGGACATCGTAGATTTCTACATCGTCGGCATAAGTATCGATCATGGATGACATCATTCAATGGATGTTCTGAACAATGCACAACACTGTCTCCACTAACAGGTGAATAGATTTTTGAGAAAGTAAAAGATGTGAACACTGTTTTTTGTAAACCATTTTTGAAAAACCTTAAAAAATTTGGTTGAAAGAGATCAGTTTTTTTTTTAATTTCCATACTGGAATTTTCTGTACGTCCTATATTTTTTTGATGTGATGTATGTGGATAAAAATGTATGTGACAATGTTATCAGTTCATTTCTAAATTCCCATATCAAAAACAAAATATGGAATTAATGCAAGGCTTGACATGTTTAACATGGGAATATGAGAAGATTTGTCTCTCGTGAAGGGTGACAATCGAATGTTTCTTCCTCCAGCTGCTTACACTCATTCTAGGGAGAAGAGATATTAGTTTTGAAACTTCTTCAATGATGTAAATGTTCCAGAGGGGTATTCATAAAATATCAAGAATATTATGTAAATGAATTATTGGAAGTTAAAAGGTTTGAAATCACATTAATTCCATGTTTTGATGAAATATTTAATTCCTATAGCTTTAATTTTCATTTTTTCCCAGAATTTTCATCATACGTTAAAAAAACATGGTTTCTTTTTCAAAGAAAAATGCTGTAAAGTTATAGACTTAATGAAATTGACATCTATGGAAAGAGAAATTGTCATTATATTTTGTGAATTAGAAATGTTTTTCTTTCCATCATTCTTTGATATGGTGGATCATTTGATGGATCACTTCGTGAGAGAGATTCGACTTTGTGGTCCTGTGCACTATTGATGGATGTACCCCATTGAACGGTATATGATGATTTTGAAAGGGTAATTCAAAAATAGAAGTTGGCCAGAGGGTTGTATTGTGGGGTGATATATTGTTGAGAAAGCCATTGTATTCTTTACCGAATACTTATATGATGTGGAAATCATTGGTCTCCTGAAATCGCATCTCAGTGGACACAATGTGGGTAGGGGAATTTCTGGAAGAGATGTTTTAACAATCAATATTAAAGACAAAAATCAGGGCTGCCTTTATATTTGGCATAACGGTTTGGATGTTGCCTCAAATGTTGCAACCCACAAAGCAATTATTAGGTAGTTGAATCCATAATGGGATGAAAAATGGACATCAAATACCCATAATTACCAGTTTATAGGATGGTTTTGGGACCATATTTTTAAGGAGTTAGCTTAAAATACAAATTCAATTTCAGAACGAATTCGATGGATAGTTGTCTGGCCAAGTGTGTATGTATTTTCTTACAATGGTTATGTAATTAATGGTTATACATTATATAAAAATGAACCTAATGAAGATAATACAATGAAAGAACCCAATTTATGAGAATATGTCAAACTTTTGAATTATCAAACAAATATGGGAGTTTGATTATACGACATTCCATTTACCGATTTTTCAATGAAAATTGGTTTATAACAAAAGTGGTGCCATAATAAATGAATCGGTATTATTCAAAGTTGATTTTAGTAAAGAAGGGTATAAAGACGAATAGTTTATAATGGCATCACAAGTGGAACAATTATTTTATGTTCTAGATCACGCAAACTGAAAGTGTTCAATTTTTTTATTATCATCCAAAACTATTGAATGGTCCGATGAATATTTAGTTGAGGATGATAATTTCAGTGGTATGTTACAATAATTTCACAGTGGTCCCCATGTAGATTATGTTTTGTATGTTAGAGGATACCACAATGAAGGGATTTGGATAATCGATAGAGGTGTCAAATCCTTTCAGCCTATAAAAAAAGACAGTTCAATCAACATGTTATATTTGTTTTGTGAAATAGATCTTGTTATCTCATTTTGTTATCTTATCATTATTGAATTTATGTAATATAAATTAACTATTAAACCACTTTTGGAGATAATGACTTCTGCAAGTTTTGGTGCTCTTAACCTCGAGGATAAACAAGTTTATCATACTGTTGTTTCCACAACTCATAGTGAAGAGAAACAATAAGTTTCTAAACATGTTGTTGCTCTAAGTTCTGCGACAAAAAATCTATTAGAACATGTCATTGATACCATTTAATATGAACATATAGATGATGTTGATATCTATGAAATAGTCGGGGATTAAGGACATACATCCCATAAAACACAAGTGAACCGTAGTTTGACGGTGTTAGCCAAAGTTATTAAGGCGAGAATCAAAGGCATCAAATTTGATGTCGGGTGGATTGAACAAGGCCAACATGTGAATAACAACAAAAATATGTTTAGTAGTTACATTGTAATTGTCACTCAGAAACACATGCCGATTAACATAGATTCATGGCACCATGTTTTCTACGGGCCAAAGGATGTGATTTGGGAAGAAATTATAGTAACATTATGAAATTATTTCATAAATTTACTAGAAAATAAAATAATGATAAAATTTCTTACTCTTCTCAATCTATTACAGAGTACATTTATAGTAGATTATTCACACAAGAATTATGTACTAAGGATTCCAGGAAGGATTCATTGAGGGTTTCCCTATTTTAACAAAATGTCACCTGAAAGATTGCAATGGCAAAATAAACCCACACCCATCCCTTGTCTATGCTCACCTGATATCCCAAGAAGCATGGGATGCATTTGTTGGTCGTCATGGGGAATATAAGTATCAGGTACATTGTGGTTGATAACACATTGTTTGAGGATACATGTATTTATCACATTGATTGTCAATATTTCATTTATGAAACAATAACACAGTAATGAAAATAAGGGATGTGTACCAAAACTAACATACCCCAATCGTAAAGCAAGTATGGGGTACGCATCACTAGAAAAGAAAATGGTATGTATTTTAAATTTAAAATAATATTTTTAGGTTCCAAGAAACAACATCGTAATTATCTTTCTATATTTATATGTAGATTAGGGAGTCTAATGCCAAAGACACTTCAATATGACGTCACGTGCTATGGAAGGAGGCACATATGAATAAGAAAGGGAATCTAGTAGATGAAAACACACAAAAAGTGTGGGAAATATGTGTAAGTATTACATGATAAAAAAGATTATCTAAAATTTCTATTACATTGTAATAATTACTTATTTTCCTATATCCAACAGTCACAACAATGAACTACTCTTGTAGCCGATGCAGACCTATTATCAATGACGTTGAAGTGGACAGAACAATATGGTGTGTCACTGGTGCGGGGTTTTGGGTGACACTTCAAGTATATTTTGAGAAAAAAATACAAATGGATGATAGGGATGAAGAAATGAAATGAATGAGTGAAAAACAATCTACTCATAAAGAATTAATTCAATGGTAGAGAGAGTGGCTAAAAAATTTTATGGGTGGGAAGCTAGGAGAAGACACAACTCAGAAACAACCAGCGCGTGAAGATCCTGCCCCACCCCCACTAGCATTGAGGTGAGACATTCCACTCAAAGAGATGTCTTAGTCATGGGAACAAATATTCTAATAATTGTTCCTAGGAAATGTGAATCATATTGAAACTATTACTTTTCCTATATTGATATTCTACTAGGTGATAGTGGATGTTATTTATATCTACCAACACCCACCTATCACCTGGTAGCGAGGGCTACGGCTTTCCACATCCAAGAGGACAAGATGCATAATGGACCACTTCCAAAAGATCGTCTAAATGTGACAATTACTATAGCCCATTAACCAAATGTGAGGCTACATATTCCACTTGATGACGATGATATTCATAGGATCAAAAAGGCTATTGGGACATTCATTTCATGACCTTCACCACTTGAAGGAGTACATGTGGACAAAGAGGTATTTATTTTAATTTTTTCAAGCTAAACCATTAACAATTAATGAAAAAAATTTCTACACCAATGAATGTAATTATAGACAGAGAAAGGGAAGTGGGTGATTAGAAATGTGGTCTCAAAAGCATCTAAAGTATCGACCAACCGATCCCAATGAGCTACTGAAAGCACAATAACACCACATGTTCTCTATCCACATTTATTAGCATTCAAGACACATGTGGATATGAAGCTAAAAAATGGTAGTAGTCATATAATGTTTTTTAAAAATAATATATACGGAGAAGAAATTTATGATTTCATTGCTGCTAAAAATTTAAATGTGTTGCATGAATACGGTTGGTTAGGTATCATAGTAGTAAATCTATATATGAGATATGTTTTCCTGAATTGATATTCTAAAAGCTGATATAATGAGATAATTTTGACTAAATTCTCTTTATATTATTGTCTAGTGTATATAAGAAAAATAGTTGAAAGGATTTTTCCATGAGCCAGAAATCGGACTCGTTAGTCTTTATACCATATTAACAGTTCTAATGAAATTAGAGCCTCCAAAAAATGATGAAATAGTGAAAAGCTTGCTGAAAACATTGGAAAGAAAGATTACAGCTGACACAATCTTCCAAATACCAACCATGCTTTGGTAAAATGGTACGATTAAAGCATATCAATTATATTTTCACATCATTTATTACTTATTCTTTTTTGTGTTTTTAGGAAACATTGGATACAAATTTCGATGAACTTGGATACTCCAAATATTTATTTTCAAGATTCAATGTAAGGATATCCAACAAACCGACCACACATGATTGTGATTTTGAATCTGTAAGACACTACATCCTTCGTTTTAGGTCTAAACATAATGTTATATAATTTATATTATCTTTTACTAAGTATTCTATTATGATAGGGAGGTGTATCAATATCGTCTAAAACATGGAATGAGTATAGGGGATAGGCATAAGGAGGAGAACAAAAACTACATCTGCACTGGTATTTGGGTATATAAAATAAAATTTCCTTATCCAAACACATATCAAAACAAGTAAATTATTATCCTAATGATCAAAGTCATTTTAGTGTCTAAAACAAACAAAAGATAATGATTGTGGTAATTATGTTTGAAAATTTATGAGATAGATCATTTTCCATCAACAAACAAGCATCCCTAAAGATAAATTTTCAAAAACAACTACTATTTCATTTAAATTATTTACTAATTATTTTTTTATATATTTTTTATTACTAAATTGAATAAAAAAAGCCTTATATTCACAAGACGATAAAGATTTTTTCATAAATCAGTGGTTCACATACCTGGTGTAAGATTGTACATAAATATCATGAATATTTGATTTTGGGACGTCTACAATTGGCAGCCAATTTTTGAGAGGGGTTAAGGATATCAAAATATGAAACATTGTTGTATATAAATGATCATAGGAAAATTTTAATTGTTAATATATAAAAAAAACATTTCACTAATGATTTATTTTTCATTTTTAATAGATTAAATTCACCAGCAACATGCATGATTGATGAACCACTTTTCTTTTGGTTTTGGAGAAGAAAAAATAGGAAAATCACCAAAATAACTTCATATCCAAAAAAACCTATTCATATTGTGTTGATACATTAGTATAATGATCCATGGATCATTTGTGATGTGTACGGGTCATCCCCACTTATATCCGAGGAACGATGTGGCCTTTATCACTCAAAGTGTCTCTCTTTTGTTTAAAATGGATAGAATTTTAACTAAAAACAAAAACTGACATATGGAAAACCAACAAAATGAATTAGTATTGAGTTGATACATTATTAGAAAAATACATGGGTCATTTTTGATGTGTATGAGTCCAATCATCTCAATCTGAGGCACTGTGTGGCCGGTATCAATCAAAGTTCCTCACTTTTGTTTAAAATGGGCATAATTTTAAGTGGAAACAACAACTGACGTAGGGAAAGCTGACCAGACGCATTTTTATTGTGTTTATACATTAAGAAAATGATCCATGGGGCATGTGTGATGTGTATGAGTGAAACCCGCCTCAATTTGAGGAAGGGTGTGGCCGGTATCACTCAAAGTGTCTCTCTATTGTTTAAAATGGACATAATTTTAAATGAAAATAATAAATGACATACAGAATATTGAACAAACACATTATATTTATATTGATAAATTAGTAGAACGATACATGGGTCATGTGAGACAAGTAAAATTCAACCCCTCTTTAATCTGAAGCACAGTGTGGCCGGTATCACTCAATGTGTCTCTCTTTTGTTTAAAATGGACAAAATTTTAATTAAAAACAACCACTGATGTACAAAAAACATACCAAAAACATTTAGATAGTGTTGATACATTGGATTAAATATCCATGGATACTTTTTGCCATGGTATATTTAACCCTTTCTCAATCCGAGCCATGGTGTGGCCGGTATCACTCAATGTGTCTCTCTTTTGTTTAAAATGGAGAGAATTTTAAGTGAAAACCACAATCGACCTACGGATAACCAACCAAATGAATTATGATTTTGTTGATCGTTTAGTAGAATAATTCAGGGGTCATCTGTGACATGTATGAGTCACCCCTGCCTCAATCCTAGTCATGGTGTGGCTGGTATCACTCTAAGTGTCTCTCTTTTGTTTAAAACAGATAGTATTTTATGTCAAAACAACAATTGGCTTTCAGAAAACTGACCAAAAACATTAGGATTGTGTTAATACAATAGGAGAATGATTCATGGGTCATTTTAAATGTGTACAAGTCAACTCTGCCTCCATATGAGGCACTGTATGGCTGGTATCACTCTAAGTGGGTCTCTTTTGTTTAAAATGGACAGAATTTTATGTGAAAACGACAACTAGCATAACGAAAACTGACCAAATGCATTCTAATTTTGTTGATAGATTAGCAAAATGATCCATGGGTAATTTTTGAAGTGTATGAGTCAACCCTGCCTCAATCTGAGGCATGGTTTGGTCAGTATCACTCAAAGTGTTTCACTTTTGTTTAAAATGGAAAGAATTTTAATTAAAAACAACAACTAACGTAAGGAATATCCCTTCCTACAATACACACAAAAAACATTCACTTTTTTCTAAATAAAAACATTTTATTGAAAGAAACACTATTCCACAACCATTTAAAAAACCAATGATCTTAAAATCTATGTAAATAATTCCATTAAAACCATTAAAGCCCCCCACCCCCAGGACACCACCCCACCCCCTAGACACCACCCAACCCCCTGGACACCCCATTGACACCCCCCAACGCCACCCTAGATATCCCCTCCCCTCCTGGACACCCCCAACCCCATGGATGACCCCCACCCCTGAGACAACCCCCCGCCCCTCCTAGACACTACCCCACCTCCTGGACACCCCCACCCCCTAGACACCTTCCACCATCTTGGACACCCCCACCCCTGGACACCTCCACCCCCTGGAAATCCCACCCAACCCCCTAGACACCACCCCAACCCTAGATATCCCCCCCACTAACCACTGTAGACAACCCCCACCGCCGGGACACACCCCAACATCCTGGATGGCCCCACCCCCTAGATATCCCCCACCCCTCCTAGACACCACCACACCACCTGGACTACCCCCAACCCCTGGGCACCCCCACTCACACAGAAAGCCACCCCAATCCCTTGTAAATCACCCCACCTACCTTGGACAGGCCCCCAAACACCTGGATTAACCCCACACCCTGAACACTACCCCACCCCCTAGACACCACACCACCACCCCCTAGACACCACCCCACCCCTTGAACACCCCACCACCCTTGACACCACCAACCTATGAAAAGCCCCCCAACCACCTAGACACCTGGATTCCCCCCCCCCCAACCCTCATGGATAACACCAACCCCATAGATGGCCCCCACACCCTAGATTCCCCCCTCATAGACACCACCCCACCACCGAGACACCCCCACCCCTAGACACCCCCACCCCCATGGACAACTACCCCCACCCCTGGACAACACCCCACCCCCTTGGATAGCCCCCAACATCCAGGACCCCCCCCCCCCCCCACCCCATGGACACCACCCCACAACTATACACCCCCACCACCTGGGCACCCCAACCCCATGGACACCACCAACCCTAGAAATCCCCCCCCCCCAACCCCTGGACCCGACACCACCCACCCGAACACCACCATGGAAATACAACCCCACCCTAGATAGTACCCCCCTAGACACCCCCATCCCCACCCCCCGAACACCCCCACCCCATGACACCCCTACCCCCTCGGACAGCCACCCGAAACCCTAAAAATCCCCCCAACCCCTTGAATTTTGAATTGAATTCATTATGTGTTTAATTAACATATGGATTTTGTGTTAATGGTGTATGCGTATACATATTGTATGGGTATAATTATTTTATGGGTATTCTTGTGGTGATTAACTTCTAAATTATGTGTTAATTGATTATGGGTATACTTGTTGATATGCTAATTTTTTTCAGGTATTGTTTTGGTGTGCTACTAAAGAATTTTGTTTTACAGCAGGCATGTCATTTATCAATGATTTTTTAGCACTGATAAAGAATCCCTTTATCAGAGCCTTTTTAGTGCTGATAAAGGCTCCATTAATAAGTTCATTTTAAACACTGATAATGGATCCCTTTATCTGTGCTTTTTCAGCACTGATAATTGTGCCCTTTATCAGTGCTTTTTGAGCACTAATAAAGACCACCCCCACCCTATCAGTGCTAAGATTTACAATTTTTAGCATTGTTAAATCCCTTTTTTGAGCGTTGATAAAGACTCTTTTTGTATTAGTGGGTCTCTCTCACCAATAAAATGAAATAACATATATCCATATCATAATACACAATATGTCTCTATAATAAATCCACAATATCATGCATTGAATATATCCATTTCATTTGTTGGATCATGTTGTATGGTCATACTCATAATCATATGAAGTCTCTAAAATAGATGAGTTACAATAATAATTGTACACAATAGTGACCCTTACTTGAAATACAGTGATTTTACATCATTTTAGATGAATATTTAGTAAATTTCTAGAATACAAGACTGAGGAACATAATATTTTAGTGTCTTTGGAATCATGGTAATAGAATCTTCTTTCATATTAAAGTAGATTAAAAATATCACATAATGATCTAAATCATTAGTACTTCAATGTAAAAACAATGATTATGGTTAGTGGAAAATAAAAAAAAGATAAGTGTCAACTCAGAGTCTCAATAAGGGTTGATAAAAAAAATTCCTAACCATAACATGAACAGAAGTGTTTGGAACATGATTAAAACAACTAAAGATCATGCCCTTTATTATATAGATCATAAAAAAGAATATAATTAGATAATAAATTAACCATATGGATATTAATAACATCATCATTAAATGAATAACTTAGTAATGAAATATAGAATTGTAGAAAACACATAACTATATAAAAACCCTATGTCAAGGAGGCCTACAAAGGCCTTTTTAATATGTTAGGTTTGAGAAAATCAACCATGTACCTACGTTACGATTGGATTCCCTCCCATAAACCATATTGTTTTGAGATGGGGATATCCTCTAATGAACCCTTTTATTTCAGGTTTGGTATGTCCTCCCAGGAACTCTCTTATTTCGGGATTGGGTTGTTCCTCAATTTACCCACTTATTTCGTGCTAGGTATTTCCTTCCATTTTCCCTCTGGATTTGATCATGGAATTTCTTCCATTATAAATTTTTATTTTAGGATTAGGATGATCCCCCATATACCATCTTGTTTTGGGATCTGGATGACCTCTCTGGTACCCTTTGATCCCATAGAACAATTATCATTACCCAATTAATTGGAAGGAGATATATGTCCCACCCATCACAATATGAAATCATAGATGTACGTCCAGAAAAATATTCATCAATTCATGACCCATGAAAAGAGATGGGGTTAATAAAACTCAAATAATAACCAATAAAAAGAAATTGGTATCATTAAAATTTTATCACATTATAACCTATGGAAGAGAGATAAATTTAATAGTCATTTAATGAAATAATAACTCTTGAAAAGAAGTGGGTTTTAAAAGAATATAGCTTGTGGAAAAGAAATGGATGTCATAAATATATTACTGATAGAAGAGAAAAAAATTTCATTAACATATGACCCATGGGGGGAAATGAGTTTAATAATTACTATGACATTAAGAACAACACATTCATTGAAATGTTATGAATGGAACCTTTATATAATTTCCTAAAAGTAATGATTAACATCAACAGATGTCATCATCGATGGAAAATAATTTTGAAACATCCTTCAAAAACATTTCTTAAGGAAAATATTCTTCCTTATTTGAGGAAGTATTTTTTATACATAAAACAATATAAAAATAATTTTCATGTAAATACAAAGAAAAATAATAAATTATACATGAAATAATTTGGAAAACCTTTTTTATTGAAAACATGTAATATATTCATAAAAACATTTTAAAACACATTTTCATTTCAAACACTTTAACAACATATAATAAATGGTTGAAAACATTTTGAAAAACATTTTATTGAAAATACATTGGAAAATTATAGATAAATCATGAAAACATTTTGACACACATTTCTTTTAAAATACTTTGAAAAATATATATAAATATTTAAAATATTTTGAAAACCATTTTCCTTGAAAACATTAAAAAGGGGACTGAAATTATGTTCAAAACCGTTTTTCTTAAAAACCTATAAAAGAATTATGATAACATTTTGAAAAAAAAGTTCTTGAAAATTTTTTAAAACACAATTTTCTTAAAAATTATCCCATTAGACCAGAATAGGATTATTCATAGAAATGATGGTAAGTAATACCATACATGTCATACGATGTAAAACAATTATTCCATTTTTATATTATAAGGGTTAGAAATATTCCTTGATTGGAATGTGACATGAAGATTCCATTGATAATTGGTAAAAGAAAAAATGTTTGAAATTTATGTTAATTATAATAATATAGTATTATAATATTTTTGTAAACCCTTTTTAGAACTCATGGTTTTTAAAGAACACAAATTTCTGACCAAAGAGAGGTTAATGACAAGATTTCCTAAATGAAATTATAAACATTATTATGTAAAAAATATTATAAAAATACTACCAATAAATGATTATATAATTAATATATATATGATATTAAAATTCATAATTTTTTTGTGATATGGATTATAATATTTCATCAAAAAAAGCATAAACACTCCACTCCACAATCCATATTTTTATTTTTCTAGTGACACTTTTAAATGGTAAGTGTGAACCATAACAACTCCAAAAATAGTTACAGGTTAAACCAACACAAGATCCCACCACACCAAATTCAAATTCAAACCACAACCATCAATATCACTAGAGACACACACATACACATATTTGCTGTCTGGGATCAAGACATCATCACTTTCTTCCCCCCGAATCTATCAGATCAAACTCACATCCCAAAGATCCTTAAAGTCCATTGCACATCTCTACCTCGGAGAGAGTGGGGGAAAACTGGATCCAGAGCAGAGGATGAAATGGAAAAATGATGGTCAAAATAGCAGCAAGAATATCCTAGAACAATTGATGTTGAATAAATCCATAACCGCCATCACATTAATCCTCGAAACAACCATTGCGCTGATGAGGTCACCATAACACCACCAGAACAACACCGACGACACTGGAGAACTGAACTCTGCAACATCAAAAAAGACCATAAATTGAAGAAACTACATCGATCAAATATAAATTATAACTATACACAGCAAAAAACACTTAACAATTCATCATCAATGATTAATCTTTAAGAAGAAACACCAACAAGGACCAAAGGGGGAGAAGCCTAGACTGGATGCACCTCCTGGAAACTGTCGGCCTCTCGAACATCACATCCCAAAACCACCATGGAGGCCATAGCACCAGACCGACATAGAATGAGTAATGGACTAGACTGTCAGAGCAGATTTGAGTGGAAAAAGGCCTTGGAAGTGGTCCACACCTGCACAATAACATCATCACTGCCATCACGGACCCAAGAAACCCGAATAGCAACACCAGAGCGGAGAAGGAGGCAAGAAACAAGCATAGTGAAAAAGGAGGAAAGAATTGGAGAATCAGGTACTGCAAGTGTCGCTGCGTCTAAGGGAGATGCTTCACCGACAGAGATCTCGAACAACATCGTTGTGGCCCAGGTTGTGAGAAACACACCACATGAAGACAATGCTCGCAGAAGAGCCCGGGTGCTGACAGAGCCAAACACGATGCATAATGATGAAAGAGAAACTTGATGGAGAAGGGGGGAAATAAAGGAGGGGAGGGTGGATGCAGAAACCCTAGATCGTCGAGAGAGAGAACTCCCCCACTCGACTACATCACTCCCTTCAATTAAAGCATAAACATAAACAATATCAAAAAGTGATAAGATGGATTCACTAAAATATTATAAATTTGAAACATTAGATCATACTCCTCATGTAAGAAAATTAAATTAAATTTAACATAAAATATCATGAAAAGTCTAATATTCCAAATATTTCTTGTAAAAATGGAATTATATACACCTCAAACTAGAATTTAGGTGCATAACCAAACTTCAGTCTGAAGGAATGAAACTTGATACAATACTATTTCAAGAAATTTTATAAAATTTGAAAAATAAATCCCATTAAAAATAACCATAAATTTAATTATAATAGTAATATGATTCATTAATGGGAATTACATGCACAACTCAGATGAATTGAGTGTCGATTAAGGCATGTATCCCATAGAAATATAAGTGAGATTAAATCGCCATACCTTGCATCTTCACTCTCTCTATACTCGTACAATATTCATGAATAATAAATATAATATTATTTTAAATATTTTAATTTATCACATTCTAATACATAATCCCTTATATGTTTTTATTATGACTTTATATTACTCCCTTGTTAACAATAATTTGTGAAGGTTTCACTTTGGGAAATATTGTCTTTGTTCTTCGTTTGTGTCTTAATTTGTAATTCCGTTGGTCCCTATATTCATATCATGATTCCAGAATATATACCACAATATAAATATCAATTATATTTGGTATATATTATTTATAACAATATATAGAATATAGGAGTACAAAATGGAACACACCATTCATGGAGACGGTAATATGTACATATACATGACCGTTGATTATGTTTTTACGATCGTATTGAAAGAAAGAATGAAATTGATATATATATATATATATGTATATAATTCAATTTAGTATCATTATAATGTTTTTTATATAATATAAATTTACTATAATCATCCTTAATACATTTCATGTTGTGTGCGAAAGAAAAACATCGCTTTGAGGAAGAGCTAGTCCACATTTCCGCAAAACAAATTATCGTAATTACTCCAAAAAGAATGTAAAAAAACTATTAGTTGTTAAAAGGAATAAATAAGCATAAAGTCATAATAAATAGAATATATGAAATATATCTAGACATTATCAATAGTAATGTCCACCATGGTATGTGGTAATGGGAAAAATGAACAATCATCATTTCGTATGGCAGCAGATCAAACTACATAGAAACGCAATGTTTCTTAAACAATAAATAAAACATCATATTATATTATGTATACTATTTTTTTATTATTATATAGTAAATAGATTAGTAAGGTTGGATATGGAAAATAAAATGAAGGACTAGAGGGTAGACATTACCCTCGAATCGGGTAACTCCTTTTTTTTCCAAAACTCATCCTTGGATTGCCATATACCCAAAGTAATTCCTCTTGGATGAAGGTAGGGGTGTTGGGATGTGTATTGAGAATATATTGGTCTAAGCATCTGGGTTTTAGAGGTGTGAATAAGTGGAATATGTGGTGGCCTTTTATACAGAAGGAAAAGGAAACACATTGAATTTTTAAGAACAGGTTAGATGGACACAAGTTCTTAGATAAAAAATCATAATGAATCAACCTAAATCAATATTATAAAGTTTATAGAAGAAATGGATCCATAAATGTGCTAATGAAAATATTATATGTTATTTGGACCCAAAATATTATATTTTTGTCCCTTATAAATCTTAATTTGACCTTCATCACTCTCAATAATTTTAAAACAATTACTAAAAATTTTGGTCAAAATTAAGTTAATAATATTAGACTCTAAATATTATACATATTAAGAAGGTATATAAAGTTTTTTTTGAAATTAAATTCACAATATAAGGAAAATTAATATTAATTTTAATCCCACATATGGGATGAAATTGTTGGTTTTTAAAGTAGAAAAATAATTAAAATTTTCTTATGTTTTTATATTCAATTTCAAAGTGAAATTGTTAATAAAGAACTAATTTTTTAAAATGTGTTTTATTTATCTAATTTTACCTTAAAAATATAATGTATATTTTTACATTAACAATTATTTAATTAAAAATGAAGTTATTAACAAAAACGTTGTATTTTTTCACTATGTAACCTTCATCTTCACACATGAATTGTTACCTCATGTGTAGTATTTTAAATTATTCGTTAAAAAACGATGTGTCTTAGAGAAATCTGAAAAATTCACCATAAGATAATTTCTATATTCTAAATAAAAAAATAATGTTCATTTTATCTAATTCAATTTCATTATGTGTAGAAAATTAGTTTTTTTATTAAAAGAAGTTTATTTTAGAAAATGTATTTTTAAATATAACAGAGCATTACCAAATATTATATAATTCATATTAAGTATGACTTATCTATATAAAAATTTATCAATAATTTTTTAAAATTATTTATTACAATTCAAATTACTATGTTTTATTGAAATGTAATAATTATCTCATCTAAAAAATATTACAATAAAATGATGATTCAAAAAAAAATTGTTGTTGCTTGAAATGTACGCAAAGTTAGTGTTGTGAGTAGCGCATTCCAAGTTTGTATTGTGTGTAGTGGAAGCCAATATGGTATTTCATGTTATGAAATACATGTCAGTATTGAATGTGAAATCAATGTTGTACATAGTGTTTTAATATATAAATATATATATAAATATTACCAGTGTCATGTGAAATGAAAAATACTGAAAAGATAAATTATTTCAGAAAAATTATTTCACAAAATCTCGGGTGTCACATTCTACCCCCAATAAATTGAATTTCACCCTTGAAATTTTTCTTGGTTATCAACGGTTTAATATTTTAATGTTTTATTCCTAGAACCCACATTGTAATAATGAATACTAAAACATCTCTTAAATAGTAATGTCAGCACCATAACAGTTACCCAATTTGACATATAATTGGGTTTCCACAAAGGGTAACATTGGTTGGGAGGGAATACTAGAAATGGTGGAAAATAGTAAATATTTATAGGGGTGATTGCGGTCATTAATCACAAATTAGTGAGTGATCATGTATAAGTTAAGGGACACAACGTCATAAATAATTAATGATTTTAAAGGCCATCAGTTCAAAAAATAATTAAGGTATTCTGATGACACATTTTTTTATCATTATCTTATCATTGAGTAATTATTTTTTTGGCTAAGAATATAATGAAATATACATACCTGGTGTTATTCCCTTTCTTATACATTGTCCTAAAATATGGTTATGCATTAATAGATTTCCACTTCTTCTCTATCCCTATGAAATGAATGAGAATAATTTGTTCATTCCAAAACTACTAACAGATCATGAGATCTATGATAAGTCAACCCATCTATCCTCAGTTACCATAAACAGAAATAGGATATCCAATATGTATAAATCCTTATTTGGTGACATAATACATTATTCTCACAAACAATAACCAATTATTAACATAATCATTCCATAACTGGCTAACCTGACAACCCTTCCAAAAGATGAAAATTCATAACATTAGAAAATGGGTCAAAAAATAAAATTAACATTGATCCCCCATATATAAAATTTTTTCTATTTGTTGTCACATTCCAAAAATGTGAATACCCTCATCATATATGTTCTTGTAACATGGAAATAACCATAATTTCCATAAATAATTATAGAAAACATATGTAATTACTTATACCAAATGATATTGGAAATATTCCACAAATTCAAGAAGTTTTAAACTTCATCCAGGTTGACACATACTAGTTTTTCAACCAATCAGTAATCATATCCAGGGAAATTAGTTCTATCCAATTTAAATTATCCAAATCCATCGTCGCTTTATCCAATAGAAATACTATTTTCTCAACATCTTGATCAAATTAAAGGTTACATTCTATAAATCAAAATATCATATTTGTAGGCCTTAATCACCATTAAACATATAATTTCTGATTCATAATGAAAAAATATACTGAAAATACTTATATATTTCAAGATTCATATAACTTAATACTTGATTTCGAAAACATATGTACTTTATCCATCTAATTTCACTCATAAATCATTAGTCTTGCTTAATCAAATTATTCAATAATACCTCATTCCTATAATTTGAAATATTAATATTGTCTTAAGGTTCCTAAATATATATCTAATCAATTGTTATAGTAATAAAGTAAAAAATACTATAAGAACATCACATAAAATTGACATATTGTTTTTGGTAACCTCATTATCATCATAAAATACAACATGTGTACCACCATAGTGATTCACTTCACGAGCCTTACAAATAAGACATAAATTATCATATTTCACATAATTTACACATTTAAATATGTTTTTAACTGATAATACCTTTAGAATCCCAACATTCCCTTCCATTCAATTAACCCAACTCGTTATTTTTACAAAGTAGTCGCTTCCTTTTTTTTTCTTTATATTCTAAAGTCAACCCATCATCTTTTTACACTAATACATTCAATTATGAGATTCTTTTCACATTTGATACACTGTTTAATGATAATATTATTTCCTCCATGGTCTCCAACACCCAAACTCTCAACAAACTACTTATTTCTCTTCCTTAGTGAGTCTGAGAGATGTTTATGGTACACGTAGTTAATCATGTACCTTGAAATCTATTTAGGCATTATAAAAACATATTTCACCCAATTTTTCATCCCACTTGACTACTCATAAAAACATCTTCCATCACATTATACATTAATCTAGTGAATTTTTATTCCAACCACTGCAGAAACAAAAAGCATAGTGTGAGCACTACTTGTCATAGTAAAAAATCACATAGTCATGAAAATATTTTCTTACAGGATGTCGAAATAATGATAACTTCCCTAATATTTGATACCATATAAGTATTATAAGTTATTCATATCAAATTTATATTTAAATAATTTATTATGGTTCTTGAAGAGACTGTGAATTCCCAAAGGATACCCATTGGGAGTGTCAAACTAGGTGTACAACAAGGCCCATTTTAATGGATGAGATTACCCCGATTCAGGCCCGAAATATCTTATCGGAGTTGTTACCCATAGGAAAATATATTACAGAGCATCATACACATGTATTAAACATCCATGGTTGTATTTCTAGAAATCCACTCACTCTACACTTTTCCAAATTTCCCGGACATTTTTGTAAATGTTGAAGCATCCATATACTTATCCATAGAGACATCACTAGACATATCCTTTGATATATACATAGGGATCTCGATAATGTTTTCTCATCATATTTTCTAATGTTTTACAAAAAAATTCCTTTTATACAAACTATAGCAACTCATGATTGACATACATAGATATTACCTTATCTTAGATGAATATTAAGTACATTGAATAAATATATTTCTGATGAACATAATTGTTTTGTTTCTTTGGAATCATGGATAGAAAATATTCTATCATGATGAATTCTCTTCAACATCTCTAATAATGATCTACAAATTTACTACTTCTACAAAAAATATATCTTCATATCATGGGTAAAGGAGACATAAGAATGGGGTGAGCTCAGATGCTCAATAAGGGTAAAAAACAAAAATGTGTAAGAATAAAATATAATAAAGGGTATGGAACATGATCATAACATATAAATATCACGACTATCATATTAGATATCCTGATAAAGTTTTTTAGTTTATAATATGAGAACTATAAGCGAATAAAAACATAATTCATAATATAATAACATAGGAATAAAACATGGAGTTATGGAAAACACAAAATCATATAAAAAACCAATGTCATGGTGGCCTACTAATGTTATTAATATTTTAATGACATATTAAATACTCCCTTCACTTATTTTATATTAAATGTGCATAATTTATGTGAAAAATTAATTTTTTAATACTAAGTATAATTTTTGAGCATTTTTATAAGTAGTCCAATTGAGTCAGTTAACTTTTTTATTTATAACTATCCAAATTCTGATACAAATTGGAAGGTTATTTTTTTTAGGATTCCTAATTCAATATAAAACATTTCATTAGAAGGGATCATGGTCCAATTCTTCCATTTAAAGGATCACATGGACCACACAAGATGACCCAAAGAATTTTTGAAGAAACTAGACCAGCCATGATGATTGAGTTACTTGTCTAAATCCCGAATCCCAAATTTTATTAAACTCTACCTTATGTTCTTATTTATCAAAAAAATCATGGATAAAAATTTCAGGGCATAGGTCTATGAAAAATGGCCCCAATGATGTCACGACCCGCCCTCGGGGTCCGTGCCGTGACTACCCCAAGACCGCCTTCCATAGGCCAGGGGCTGGCGACTAGCACCAAGGCGTAAATCCCAGTAAAAATGGGAAGGCATTGCCTTTGAAAAGTAAACAAACACCACAGAGTAAGCAAGCTGAAAGTAAACACTAAACAAAAACAGAGTACAACAGAAAGTGCGGAAAAGTAAATGGGCCAGTATACAAACCCAAACTGAATGTAAAGTACAACTCGAAAGGGAAAACAACAACTGAAAAGTAAAAGCCGCTACTCCGAGCTGTCCACTGGAAATCCCACCTGAAGGGTGGGTACAGATAGCTCCTCTGCTCCACGGGTCCCATCGTCCGCTCCGAGCACGTCCCGCCCAGTGGTCCACCTCCGGGTAACGTCCCGCTCTGCAAGCCCCAGCTAAGGTCAACGCTGTCCGTCGTCTGCAACCAACACAACGTAGTGCGGGCAAAGCCCGTGCAGGGGTGAGTATAAGCTACTCAGTAGGGACCCCGAGACCCCTGAAGGTCTCTCAAATCCACTAAGGATAAACCACGAAGAAAGGTACAATCACAAAGGAACAACTGACAATGCTTAGGTGTATGCCCATACATTTACATAAGTCATCAAATTCAAATACGCTCCAACCTCCGAGCTCAAGTACAACTCAGTCCACACAGGAAAGTAAACGTATTCCACACAGGAAAGCAATACATAATCCACACAGGATTGCACTACACAATCCACACAGGAAAGCAACAGTATTCAGCTCACACAGGTATACTTCTTCAAAGGACGATAATGATGATCTCTTATCCATCTAAGTCGTCGGACCCACGAAGGATCGATAGGTAACTAACCCCCACAAGACCCACACAGGATCGGGCCCACACAGGACCTGTAGGCGCTGGTTCACACAGGACCGCTGAGCGCAAGGACCCACACAGTATCGGGCCCACACAGGACCTGTAGCACTGATCCACGTAGGATCGCTGAGTGCTGTAGTCGTCGTCGTCGAATCCACACAGGATCTCTGTACTGTCGTCGTCGCAGTCACAGTAGCAGTAGTACAGTAGTAGTCACAGTAACAGTCGCAGCCAGCACTAGGGTTCCCGCACACAGCAAGCTCGTTCGGAGGGTCCGCTCCACGAGCCGAGAGGCTGATACATCAACTGTCACAAAGTCCAGAGTTGATGTATCCAAAAGTTCCGTATCGTCAACAGGAACTCAACGCAACAGACGGCGCGTCGATCGGACGCCCGGTCTGAGAGTTATTGGCATTTTCGTCCCCGGGGCCCGGTTGGTTTTTAAGGCAAAACCAACCCGACCGTACTCCACCTGCATCCAAACCTCAGGCGGAGTATGCCAAAAGATCTGTCTCACTAAGAGGAACACAATGCGGCCGACGGTACGTCAATCGGACGTCCGTAGCTCAAGATATGAGCGTTTCCGCTCCGAGGGCCCGGTTGGTTTCGTGAACGAACCAACCCGGCCGAACTCAAAGTAATCCGAAACCTTGAGTGCGATATACCGAAACGACCGTCCCGATCCAAGGATCGCGTTGCCGCAGACGGTTCGTCGATCGGAGGTCCGTGGCTCATGTTATGGCCAAAAGACCGAAAATGATTCGAAACGGGGGGTCCGGGTCCGGGTCGACCCGACTCGGGTCCGACCCAGCCCGGCCGGCCGGCGGCGCGGCGGCGCGGCGGCACGGCAGTGGCGCGGCGGCCCGGCGCCGCACGGAGGCAGCACGCGGGGGGGGGGGGGGGGGAAGCCCCCCGCTGATTGGGATGGTGGCACGGCCTTGTGCCGCGCCCTTTGCAAGAAAACGGCCCCCACGTGGGGGCCGGCTTGAAGAAAAACCTGGGGGCCTCCTGCCCCCCCTCAAGGGAACTTCCCCCCTCATAAAGAGGGGGGTTTTGTGAGCCGGCCGGGGGATTAATTTCCACCGGTTTATTGGCATCCGGCCGGCCAGCTGGCCGGCCGGTTTTCTCCAACGGGACCGGAAAATCCGGTCCCCTCTTCAGCTTCCGACGCCGGCGGCGCGGCCGCCGGTCTTCTCATTCCGCCTCGGCCCGGAACCGGCCGCGGTGTTCATCGTCCGGCGCGGTGCGACGGCACCGCGCCCCTCCGCCGCACCTTGATTTTCCTCAACGCGGCGCGACGACGTCGCATTCTTGATGATCCTTCCATGGCGCGGCGCGACGGCGTCGTGTAAGAAGAATTGGGCGAATATCCGCGTGGTGCG
Organism: Viscum album; assembly: GCA_963277665.1. Classification (NCBI taxonomy): domain Eukaryota; kingdom Viridiplantae; phylum Streptophyta; class Magnoliopsida; order Santalales; family Viscaceae; genus Viscum; species Viscum album. The sequence goes on from OY728128.1 coordinate 1,260,953,847, forward strand.
ACGGCACCACGCCTCCTTGATTCATCCGCAAAATTAAACACCAAGAACGAAGGAGGGGTTCGGCCGTGTTCATGCGGTCCGGCCCCCTCACGTTAAAACACAACTTAAAATCCTTCGTTAATCATACATGAACCACAAGCAAGGATAAATAATTAAACAATAATCAACAACCCCTACCTCGGGTATAGGTTCGTAGATTTGACAACGTTCCGCGGAAGACAACGTCGCGGAGGTCGGGCGTCGTGGTCGTCGTTCGTCAAATCCGATGACGAAGAGTTACGCCCGAAGAGATACGTCGTTGGCCAATCTACTTATGTCGACGAAGGGAGTCCGAGGAGGAAGCGGCGTTCCCTCTCGTTGACACGGAAGACGAAGAAGAGAGGAGCGGCGTTCTTAGTCGGAGCTTGAGCGTTCTTCGTCAAGTTCGAAGGTTCTTCGTGTTCTTCGTCAGAGTTGAAGAAGAAGAAGAAAAACTCCCAAAATCTCTCAAGATGGCCAAAGTGTTCTAACCCAACAAAATAAAATAAGAGCTTATTTTATTTACAAACCTAACAAAAGAATTTCAAAGGTTTGAAATTCAAAAAGATTAACTCCAAAATTAAATAACTCAAGTCATTAAAGAGGGGTTAAGGGAGTTGGGAGAAGATGAAAGGTTGGGAGCTTCGTGTGGGCCCCACCACACTTAATCCTCCCAAGGGAGGTTATGTGGATGTGGGTCCCACTTCCAACCCCCTTTGGTAGGATTTGTCAAGTTAAAATAAAATTTGTTCTTCACAAATTTTATTTAACTTAAACTAAAAAACCCAAAAACTAACATTCAACCCGCAACTAACGCAACTTCTGAAAAGGTCTTTTTAAGCGAATATCGGCGCTGCGAGTTCATCGGTGCCCCCGGATTTCAATTCCGAGCACCGGATCAAAATTTAGGAATTCCCGCTCGTTCGTTCACTGAACGTACCCGAGCCAAACTTTGGAAAATGATTCCGGGCACTCCGGGCCTCGGAATCAGGTGCCGTCTGAAACCGCGCTCTTGTAAAATTCTAAAAAAAATTAAGAAAAAATTTCCCTTGAATTTTACGGGTCTTTAAATTACTCCCACCTCAGGGCTTTACGTCCCCGTAAAGATATATCAAAAAACTAGGGAAACAAATGAGGGTACTGAGCACGCATTTGAGCCTCCCGCTCCCATGTGCTCTCCGGGAGATTCCCGTGCTGCCATCTGATGCTCACAAGAGTAATCGATCGCCCACGCAGGACCTGCTCCTGTCGATCCTCTATCTCCACCGGGACCTCCGAAAAAGTCGCCCCATCGTCAACGTCAATCTCCCCATGATCAATGATGTGCGTCGGGTCGTGCACGTATCTCCTCAGCTGAGACACGTGGAAGACATCGTGCACCCGGTGCAACTGAGGTGGTAGAGCCAGGCGATAAGCCACCTCACCAATCCTGCTGAGAATCTGGAAGGGTCCGATGAAGCGCGGAGATAACTTGCCGCCTCGGCCAAATCTCCGAATACCACGTCGAGGTGAGACCCGCAAGAAGACGTGGTCGCCATCCTCGAACTCCAGTGGCCTCCGCCTCCTGTCAGCGTATGACTTCTGCCGGCTCTGAGCTGTCCTCATCCGCTCCTGGATGACCTGGACCTTCTCTGTCGTGGCCTAGACCATCTCCGGTCCCACTAGTGCTGACTCCCCAGGGTCTGCCCAGCACAAAGGAGATCTACAAGGTCGGCCGTACAACGCCTCGTACGGTGCCATCCCGATAGTGGAGTGGTAGCTGTTGTTGTACGCGAACTCCACTAAGGGTAGGTGGTCCTCCCAGCTACGACCAAAGTCGAGGACACATGCGCGGAGCATGTCCTCGAGAGTCTGAATGGTCCTCTCCGTCTGACCATCCGTCTGAGGGTGAAAGGCTGTGCTCAAACGTAGCTGCGTCCCGAACGCCTCCTATAACCCCTTCCAAAGACGGGAAGTAAAGCGAGCATCTCGATCGGAGACGATAGATGATGGCACACCGTGGAGCCGCACAATCTCCTGAACGTAGAGACGTCCCAAGCTCTCTACTGAGCCCTGCTCTCTGATGGGTAAGAACTGTGCCGACTTGGTGAGTCGGTCAACAATCACCCAGATGGAGTCGTGACCTCTGGAAGTGAGTGGAAGTCCAGTCACGAAGTCCATAGATATGCCGTCCCACTTCCACTCCGGAACCTCCAAGGGCTGTACCAAGCCTGCTGGTACCTGATGCTCTGCCTTCACCTGCTGGCAGGTGAGGCATCGAGAAACGAACTCTGCTACTGCCTTCTTCATGCCCGGCCACCAGTGCTGTCATCTGAGATCCTGGTACATCTTCGCCACTCCAGGATGTACCGCCAATGGAGAAGTGTGAAACTCTCTCAGCACTTCCTCTCTCAAAGCTACTGGTACCATGGTACGTCCTCTGAAAAGGATGTCGTGCTCTGCTCCAAGGGAGAAACCATCAGGTGCCTGTCCCGAGGATATCTGTGCACCCCATGTCTCACAGTCAGCGTCCCCTCGATGTGCCTCCCTGACTCGCTACAGTAGTGGAGGAGTGACTGTGAGAGACTGAAGGAAGGCTGCTCCATCTCTATCCACGAAGGATATCTGCAAAGAGGCTAGCTGCTCCGTCGCCTCCTCAAGTAGCTGAATGCCCGTCCTCCTGCTAAGGGCATCGGCTACTACGTTCCCCTTCCCAGAAGTATAGACTATCTCAAAGTCATAGTCCTGGAGGAACTCGAGCCATCGCCGTTGTCTCAGGTTCAGGTCCGTCTGCGAAAAGATATACCTGAGACTCTGATGATCAGAAAAGACTGTAAAGCGCTCTCCCATCAGATAGTGTCGCCATGTCTTCAGAGCGAAGACCACTACTGCTAACTCCAGGTCATGGGTAGCGTAGTTCTGCTCATGCGGCCTCAACTGACGTGATCCATAGGCTATCACTGCCCACTCCTGCATCAGAACACATCCGAGTCCGGTCCCTGATGCATCACAGTAGACTACGTACCCTACTCCCTCCTTAGGCAACCTCAAGATAGGTGCGCTAGTCAATCTCTGTCTCAGCTCCTGGAAGCTCTGCTGACATCTGTCTAACCACACGAAGGGTTTCCCCTTCTTCGTCAAAGCTTTGAGTGATGCCGCAACTCTAGAGAAGTCTGGCATGAATCTCCGATAGTATCCATCTAGTCCCAAGAAACTTCGAACCTCAGTCACGCTCCTGGGTGGCTCCCATGCTAACACAGCCTCAATCTTCGTGGGATCCACTACAACTCCCGCCTCAGAGATAACGTGTCCCAAGAAGTGGACCTCACGTATCCAGAACTGGCACTTCGAGAGCTTACCATAAAGCTGGTGCTCTCGGAGTGTGTCAAGTACAACTCGCAAGTGATAGGCGTGCTCCTCCTCTGTCGTAGAGTAAATCAGAATGTCGTCGATGAAGACCACGACAAACCGATCGAGGTATGGCTGAAAGATCCTGTTCATGAGAGCCATGAACACTGCTGGAGTATTGGTTACACCGAAAGGCATAACCAAGAACTCATAGTGGCCATACCGACATCTGAAGGCTGTCTTCTGCACATCCTCGTCTCTGACTCTGAGCTGATGATAGCCTGACCTGAGGTCTATCTTCGAGAACCACCGTGCTCCCTTGAGCTGATCGAAGAGGTCGTCAAACCTCGGTAGCGGATACTTGTTCCTCACTGTCACCTGGTTCAGGCGACGATAGTCAACACATAGTCGCAAGCTCCCGTCCGCCTTCTTGGCGTACAAAATCGGGGAAGCCCAGGGTGAAACACTAGGTCGGATGAACCCCTTGCCCTGCAAGTCCTCCAACTGTACTCGTAGCTCTCGAAGCTCAGAGGGGGCCATCCGATATGCTGGAGTGGATATCGGGGCTGTCCCGGGGTACAAGTCAATATAAAAGTCTACCTCTCTGCGAGGAGGTAGCCCTGGAACGTCGTCGGGAAAAACATCCGCAAACTGATCCACCACTGCAGGAAAACCAGGACTCCGCACGTCAACTGCTCCAAGGATTAGGCTAGCCAACTGATGTGTGATGGGCTGTCCTCTCCTCCGCAGAAGACCATCCTGTGCTGCTATGGCTCCCTTCTCGCCGGTGAAGGTGAACCTGCTCCCGTCGGTGCGTACACATCGCACCATGCGCCTAAAACAGTCAATCTGTGCATGGACCGTAGATAGCCAATCCATGCCCAAGATGACGTCGTAAGGCCTCGACGCTGCTACAAGAAGATCCCAGCCGAAGCTCTCACCTCCTTGAGTAAGCTCACACTGCCGGCACCAGTGCGTAATCGTCGAGTCTGCTCCCGTAGGAGTCTCTAGCCGTAAGGATCGAGCCAACGACTATGTCGGAATCTCCGAGCTCCGAACAAGGGCAGAAGCTATGAAAGAGTGACTCGCTCATGTGTCTATAAGAACTACAGCAAGGGTGGAATAGACACAGATAGTACCTAGAATCATCTCGGGTGCACCGTGGTCGTAGGCCTCTGCTGCCTGGAGCTGTGCCTGTCTCTGCCCGCTAGCTCCCTGTGGTTGGGGTGGACCTCCTGGTGGTGGTGGTGGCAGAGCCTCAAAGCGTCGCCCACCACCGGCTGCTCGTCCAGCTCCTCTGCCTCGTCCTCCTCCTCCCTGCGGACCGCCATGGTCGACCCTCTGCCTCTGCCTCGGTGGTCCCTCAACCGTCTGCTGCTCCTCGGCACGGCGGGTCGGGCAATCACGAGCCATGTGGCCCTGCCCGTCGCACGAGTAGCACTGTCTGCCTCTCGTAAGACTGGCTCCGCGCTATGTGCCCCGCACTGCTAAGCCAGTGTCCCGAGGTCGTCTGCCTGAAGGTCTGGTCTGTTTGGACCCCTGAGTCATCCGTCGACTGCCTGCTGCAGATGACTCTGCCACGTGCCGCCCTGCGGTGGGTCGCTGCGCTGGTGTAGACTCAGCAAGGAAGCTCTCGATTAGAAGGGCCCGCTCCAGTACTCCTGTTTGAGTCGGTATGCTGAGGGAGATCAGCGATGCCCTGATCTCATGTCTCAAACCCTGCTCGAAGGTCCGGGCCCGGAAGAATGGGTCCCGTACCATGTCGGTCGAGTAGCGCGAGAGATCAGTAAATCTCGCCGAGTACTGAGCGACCGTCATGCTGCCTTGCCGCAGCTGAAGAAGCTCCTGGATACGCACCGCACGAAGGGTGGCTGGGACGAACTCCGAGCGGAAGAGGCTCTCAAAGTCCGTCCAAAGTAGAGATGTCTCATCGTGCACCTGGAGCATCAGGCTCCACCATCGTCCTGCTGCTGTGTGTAGTAGGCTTGCAGCGAGGATCACCATGAGGTCTGCTGGTGTCCTCACTAGCCTAAACACTCGAACCACTGCCTCCAGCCAGTCCTCTGCTGCCTGGGGATCCGTCTCCCCGCGAAACCTGGGCGGTCGCTGGCGCTGAAACTCATGCAGTGCGCTGAGGCGACGTGCATCGTCAGCGGCTGCTACTGGAAGCATCGGGGGCTCGGCGGGTAGAGCTACCGCCGGTGCCACTGCTGACAAAGGGCCCTGCACCGAGGCCTCGTCGCTCGGTGGGCTGTCGCCACGCTCGACTCTCGGAACCCTAGCTGGCTGCCGTCGTGGGGCCATCCTGAAAAGGAAACAGGTGCGCCACAGTCAGAACAGTATACCTGGTGAGCTGATATAAGTAATCACAAAGAAAACTTTGAAACACACACGCAATCAATGTTTTCGTGCATTAAGTCGGAAATCAGAAGTCAGGGTCCTGGTGTACGGATACGTTGGCCGCCGCACCAACAATGGACTCCCTAGACTGATAACCACACTCAATACGCTAAACATTATTGCTTCACATAGAAAAGATCAGAGTTCGCGGTAGAACAACTCCTCTGATACCAATTTGTCACGACCCGCCTCGGGGTCCGTGCCGTGACTACACCAAACCCGCCTTCCATAGGCCAGGGGCTGGCGACTAGCACCAAGGCGTAAATCCCAGTAAAAATGGGAAGGCATTGCCTTTGAAATGTAAACAAACACCACAGAGTAAGCAAGCGGAAAGTAAACACTAAACAAAAACAGAGTACAACATAAAGTGCGGAAAAGTAAATGGGCCAGTATACAAACCCAAACTGAAAGTAAAGTACAACTCGAAAGGGAAAACAGCAACTGAAAAGTAAAAGCCGCTACTCCGAGCTGTCCACTGGAAATCCCACCTAAAGGGTGGGTACAGATAGCTCCTCTGCTCCACGGGTCCCGCCGTCCGCTCCGAGCACGTCCCGCCCAGTGGTCCACCTCCGGGTACCGTCCCGCTCTGCAAGCCCCAGCTAAGGTCAACGCTGTCCATCGTCTGCAACCAACACAACGTAGTGCGGGCAAAGCCCGTGCAGGGGTGAGTATAATCTACTCAGTAGGGGCCCCGAGACCCCTGAAGGTCTCTCAAATCCACTAAGGATAAACCACGAAGAAAGGTACAATCCCAAAGGAACAACCGACACTGCTTAGGTATATGCCCATACATATACATAAGTCATCAAATTCAAATACGCTCCAACCTCCGAGCCCAAGTACAACTCAGTCCACACAGGAAAGTAAACGTATTCCACACAGGAAAGCAATACGTAATCCACACAGGATTGCACTACACAATCCACACAGGAAAGCAACAGGATTCAGCTCACACAGGTATACTTCTTCAAAGGATGATAAAGATGATCTCTGATCCATCTAAGTCGTCGGACCCACGAAGGATCGATAGGTAACTAACCCCCGCAAGACCCACACAGGATCGGGCCCACACAGGACCTGTAGGCGCTGGTTCACACAGGACCGCTGAGCGCAAGGACCCACACAGGATCGGACCCACACAGGATCGGGCCCACACAGGACCTGTAGCACTGATCCACGTAGGATCGCTGAGTGCTGTAGTCGTCGTCGTCGAATCCACACAGGATCTCTATACTGTCGTCGTCGCAGTCACAGTAGCAGTAGTAGCAGTAGTAGTCACAGTAACAGTCGCAGCCAGCACTAGGGTTCTCGCACACAGCAAGCTCGTTCGGACGGTCCGCTCCACGAGCCGAGAGGCTGATACATCAACTGTCACAAAGTCCAGAGTTGATGTATCCAAAAGTTCCGTATCGTCAACAGGAACTCAACGCAACAGACGGCGCGTCGATCGGACGCCCGGTCTGAGAGTTATTGGCATTTTCGTCCACGGGGCCCGGTTGGTTTTTAAGGCAAAACCAACCCGAACGTACTCCACCTACGTCCAAACCTCGAGCGGAGTATTCCAAAAGATCCGTCTCACTAAGAGGAACACAACGCGGCTGACGGTACGTCAATCGGACGTCCGTAGCTCAAGATATGAGCGTTTCCGCTCCGAGGGCCCGGTTGGTTTCGTGAACGAACCAACCCGGACGAACTCAAAGTAATCCGAAACCTTGAGTGCGATATACCGAAACGACCGTCTCGATCCAAGGATCGCGTTTCCGCAGACGGTTCGTCGATCGGAGGTCCGTGGCTCAATTTATGGCCAAAAGACCGAAAATGATTCGAAACGGGGGGTCCGGGTCCGGGTCGACCCGGCCCGACCCCCCCTGGGTCGACCCGACCCAGGTCCGACCCAGCCCGGCCGGCCGGCGGCGCGGCGGCCCGGTGGTGGCGCGGCGGCCCAGCGGTGGCACGACGGCACGGCGGTGGCGCGGCGGCCCGACGGTGGTGCGGCGGCCCGGCGCCGCACGGAGGCAGCACTGATTGGGATGGCGGCGCGGCCTTGTGCCGCGCCCTTTGCAAGAAAATAGCCCCCACGTGGGGGCCGGCTTGATGAAAAACCGGGGGGCCTCCTGCCCCCCCTCAAGGGAACCTCCCCCCTCATAAAGAGGGGGGTTTTGTGAGCCGGCCGGGTGATTAATTTCCCCCGGTTTATTGCCATCCGGCCGGCCAGCTGGCTGGCCGGTTTTCTCCAACGGGACCCGAAAATCCGGTCCCCTCTTCGGCTTCCGACGCCGGCGGCGCGGCCACCGGTCTTCTCATTCCGCCGCGGCCCGGAACCGGCCGCGGTGTTCGTCGTCCGGCGCGGTGCGACGGCACCGCGCACCTCCGCCGCACCTTGATTTTCCTCAACGCGGCGCAACGGCGTCACATTCTTGATGATCCTTCCATGGCGCGGCGCGACGGTGTCGTGTAAGAAGAATTGGGCGAATATCCGCGTGGTGCGACGGCACCACGCCTCCTTGATTCATCCGCAAAATTAAACACCAAGAACGAAAGAGGGGTTCGGCCGTGTTCATGCGGTCCGTCCCCCTCACGTTAAAACACAACTTAAAATCCTTCGTTAATCATACATGAACCACGAGCAAGGATAAATAATTAAACAATAGTCAACAACCCCTACCTCGGGTATAGGTTCGTAGATTTGACAACGTTCCGCGGAAGACAACGTCGCGGAGGTCGGGCGTCGTGGTCGTCGTTCGTCAAATCCGATGATGAAGAGTTACGCCCGAAGAGATACGTCGTTGGCGAATCTACTTATGTCGACGAAGGGAGTCCGAGGAGGAAGCGGCGTTCCCTCTCGTTGACACGGAAGATGAAGAAGAGAGGAGCGGCGTTCTTCGTCGGAGCTTGAGCGTTCTTCGTCAAGTTCGAAGGTTCTTCGTGTTCTTCGTCAGAGTTGAAGAAGAAGAAGAAAAACTCCCAAAAGCTCTCAAGATGGCCAAAGTGTTCTAACCCAACAAAATAAAATAAGATCTTATTTTATTTACAAACCTAACAAAAGAATTTCAAAGGTTTGAAATTCAAAAAGATTAACTCCAAAATTAAATAACTCAAGTCATTAAAGAGGGGTTAAGGGAGTTGGGAGAAGATGAAAGGTTGGGAGCTTCGTGTGGTCCCCACCACACTTAATCCTCCCAAGGGAGGTTAAGTGGATGTGGGTCCCACTTCCAACCCCCTTTGGTAGGATTTGTCAAGTTAAAATAAAATTTGTTCTTCACAAATTTTATTTAACTTAAACTAAAAACCCAAAAACTAACTTTCAACCTGCAACTAACGCAACTTCCGAAAAGGTCTTTTTAAGCGAATATCGGCGCTGCGAGTTCATCGGTGCCCCCAGATTTCAATTCCGAGCACCGGATCAAAAGTTAGGAATTCCCGCTCGTTCGTTCACTGAACGTACCCGAGCCAAACTTCGGAAAATGATTCCGGGCACTCCGGGCCTCGGAATCAGGTGCCGTCTGAAACCGCGCTCTTGTAAAAATTCTAAAGAAAATTAAGAAAAAATTTCCCTTGAATTTTACTGGTCTTTACAAATGAAGCATTAAAATCTAGCCCACCATTATGGCCGGGAAATAAAATCAGTATAGTATTCATGACATATCTTATGATGTAAGCATCCAATCAATCTGTGATTTTTCAGTGTAAAAAAAATATATAGGAGGTAGACTCTGTTGAAGAAATAATTCGGTTTTGAAGGCATATTACTATTCCAAAACCCTTTCACATTTTGGACTTCGAAAATACTGGATTGAAATGGACATATTAAAATCTTTTAATCAACTGGCCATAACATTGGCTCCATATGTGCAAATGACTCAAAATTTTTAGATAGGTCGAAAAACATTATTATCTACAACTTTGAATAAGGATATACTTCGAGATTAGGTTGTCCGTATAGCCAACATAGCAATGCAATTAGAAGGAAATATTGGGAATGAAAACAGTCCACTTCCTCAGGCTATAAATGCATCCCCCTCCTCTCTTTCAAAGGAGTTGGCATTTTAGAATAGAGGACCACATTTTGGCACGAAAAATGACTTTCAAAGGCCTTGGGAGGACCTTCCATTCTAAATTTTTCACTTGATATACCTTTCTTTTTCTCTTTGTTTCCTTTCACTTTTGCATCATTTCCAGGGATAGTACTGTAAGTAGTCATTAGTTTCTGGTTATTGTAATAAATAAACCCAAAAAACAATATATAAAAAAATAAAAAAAAACACAAAGAAAAACTCATCTTCTCATAAAAATAATAAACAGAAAACAAACAATGAAAAATATGTCTTCCTCTTTCTTTAAAAATCTATCTGAATTCCCCGTATCCTCCCAAACAATCCCTCAGATTTTTTTGACCATGAAATTGAGAGAATACTTAGCCAAAATAGGAGGAAAATAAGAGATAATCAAATAATTCCAGAACCTGTCCTTGTCCAAACAGTTGAATTAGAAATGTCCAATCCTAGGGGTCAAACATCGAGGCTGACTTCGAACTCAAATCGGGTTTCATTCATCTTCTTCCTCATTTCCACGGGCTAGCCACGGAGGATCCACATCTTCACCTTAAAGAGTTCCAAGTGGTGTTCTCTACCATGAAGCCTCAAGGGGTTTCTTAGGAACAAATAAAACTCCAAGAATTCCCTTTCTCCCAAGACAAATCCACAAATTCATTGCTCTACTACCTTCGTCCTCGTTCAATAACTACATGGAATGACATGAAGCAACTCTTCGTAGATAAATTCTTTCCTGCTTATCGTACTGCTTCTATCTGAAATGAAATAAGTGGTATACGTCAATTCCCAAGTGAATCACACCATGAGTACTGGAAATGGTTCAAAAATCTTGTGACAACCTTCCCACATCACCAAATCCCTGAAAAAATCTTGATCCAATACTTCTATGAGGGGTTATTGGTTATGGAGAGAACAGTCATTGATGCCGCAAGTGGTGGTGCACTTCTTGATAAAACTCCTACATCTGCAAGAGATCTCATAAGTAACAAGGCTGAAAACACACAAAAATTCTATACTCGAGCACATGATCAAGTCAACCAAGCCCAAGATAATCAATAAATTGAACTGAACAAGATGACTGAGTGGATGAGTGAACTTACAGGTCTTATGCGGCAACTAGTTTTGGCATCCCAATCCCCAACCTCGCCTTCTCTGCAATGAATGTTTCTTGGGACTATCAAAAACTATGGAATCTGTAACTCTCCATCCCATCAAACTGACACATGTACACAACATCATGAAGATACCTTAGATTCATCTGGACCAATGGAGCTCAATGCAGTACATGCTCAATGGAACGCCAATGCTCAACAATCAGGTTAGTGTGTTAGAAACTTCAACCTACCCCACTCTGATCCCTTCTCTTCTACCATAAACCATGGCTTGAGGTATGGTAATCCCATTTCTCATCCCCCTCAATTCCCTCCTCAAAACCCAAACCGGTTCTAATATGGTCAAGGTGTCGGTAACATCCAACAAACATACAATTTTTTCCCTCAAACTCAAAGGATCAATCCTCCTCTTCCTCCTCCTAGATTCCACTATCCTAGTGAGACTTACCAATTCCCAAATCAATACAATCCATTTCCCAAGAACCAAAATCAATGTAATCCCAATCCGGGACAAGCCTCTTCTTCCAAGAAACCATGGGAATGAATTGTATAAGATCATGACTCCTTCATCCATTCTAGTATCAATAATATTGAAACTCAAATTGGCCATCTTCAATCCCACCTTAGTCAGCAGTAGCAATCCAATTCTTCCAAACTCCTTTCTCAACCCTTAACAAACCCCCAGGGTAATGTAAATGCAATTGCACTTAGATCGGGAAATCAAATTTCTATGCCTCAGGATAAGTCCTCCTACCCACCATTGAATGTTGAACTAGAAAATGAAAAGAAAAATAAACTTGAAAAGGAATCTGAAACCATTCCCTCAACTCCTTAAATTCCACTTAATAACCCAATTCATTTTCATCAATCCGTTTCTAAGTAAAATAAGTCCTTTGAACCCGATCCTAAAATTCTCGACATATTTAGATGTGTTGAAGTCAACATTCCCCTATTAGATGCCATAAAACAAATTCCTAAGTATTCCAAGTTTCTCATGGAGTTGTGTACCCACAAGAGGCAACTTAGGACCTTCGATGATGTTTCCACCTAGTAGTTTATTTCCATAAAGTGCAAGGATCCAGTGACCTTTACAGTCCCATGGCAAATTGGATGTTCCAACTTTGATGATGCACTAATATACCTAGGAACCTCAATTAATGTCATGCCCAAATCCATCTTCTCCAACCTTGTTCTAGGTCCCTTACATCCAACGGGTGTTGTCATTCATTTATCCAATCGAAGCATATCCAGTCCTGAGGGAATAATTGAGGATGTCTTTGTTTGTGTGAATGATCTTATCTTCTCTGCTGATTTCTATGTCCTTGACATGGTAGGTGAGACGAACTCTTCTCAATATACCTTAATTCTAGGAACACCATTCCTCATGACTGCTAGAACTATGATTGATGTCCATTCAGGAATCTTATCCATGGAATTCAGTGACCAAATGGTCAAATTCAACATTTTCCGAGCCATGTAATACCCATCTGAGGATCACTCTGCATTCTCAATACAGTCTTCTGAGGACACTTCTACGAGTCAATTGAACCACATTCCATCATGTTCATCCTATTATGATGACAAAGGATCTTGTGAAATCTGCACCATGATTAACCAAGTCATAAATGATGATGTTGATGTGGACCTCTCATTCATAGGCTCCATCAATATAATGGAACATGATAACTATCTTGAATCCCAAATCAACACTGATCTCTAAGGATCCACCTTTGATAGTATTAAGGAAAATTAATCTGAAGCAACTGAAGTCCCTTAATCCATTATTGAGATGTCTAACCCACAAATGAGAGATGATACTGATCTAAAACCTCTTCCCGAACACTTGAAATATACATTACTTTTTCCATGATCACCAATATCCTGTCATTATCTCATCTTTACTTACAAAAAAATGAGGAGTCCAAACTTGTTCAGGTGTTAGAGGAAAACAAAAAGGCCTTTGTTTGGACCCTAAATGACAAACCATGAATCAACCCTTCTCTTTTCATGCATCACATCCATCTTGAGGAATCATCCAAACCAATAAGACAACCAAAAAGAAGACTCAATCCACTCATCCTTGTGGTAGTTAGGGAAGAGATCACCAAGCTTCTTAGGATGGTATTATCTAAACAATTTCTGATAGTGAATGGGTTAGTCCAATTCATGTTTTACCTAAGAAGGGTGGGATAACTATTGTTACAAATTTACATGCAGAGGTAGTCACAACTAAAGTGAAGAAAAAATGGTGTGTGTGCATTGACTATAGGAAATTGAATGTTGAAACAATAAAAGATCACTACCCTCTTCCATTCCTTGATCAAATGCTTGAACGATTATCTAGAAAGTCACACTATTTCTTTCATGATGGATACACTGGATACATCCAAATCCCTATCGCACCTCAGGACCAAGAAAATACTACTTTCACATGACCCTTTAGAACGTATGCAAAAAGGAGAATGACTTTTGTACTTTTCAATGCTCCTTGTACATTCCAGATGTGTATGATGAGTATCTTTTTCGAATTCATTGTACACTTCAATGATGAATTCACCATTTATGTTGAGTCATTTGAATCTTGTTTTAATTAACTCTCTCTAGTCCTAGAAAAGTGTGTCAAGTGTAACATTGTGTAAATTTTTTAAAAATGTCACTTAATGGTTGAAAATTGGATTGTTCTATGGCACATAGTTTCAAGATATGTTATTGAAGTGGATCCTGCCAAAATTAAAGTGACCCAATCACTTCTCAAACCCACTTCTGTTCGAGACATCCATACATTCCTTGGTCATTCATGTTTCTATTGAAGATTCATTCATAATAACAGTGGGATTGCACTCTCACTCACTCAGTTACTCCAAAATGATGTGACTTTCCATTTCGATGAGTTTTACAAGAGAGAATTCGTTGAACTCAAAACTTATCTTACATCTACCACGATAATCCAACCCCAGATTGGTCCTTAAACTTTGAATTGATGTGTGATTCATATGATAGTGCTGTTGGGGATGTTATTTGTCAAATAAGAGAATGAATTCCTCATGTTATCTATTATGCCTCAAAAACATTGGATGAAACTCAATCTGTAACGACCTGACTCTTTGGAAAAGGTATGTATCATTAGTTTCTTTTCAAATCATTCCTTTAATCTTTTATAATGTGTGTAACATCCAGAAAAAGGTCCAGGAAGTGTCCGGGGTGGGTTCAGAGCCTGAGACAATGATAAATGGGCTTACAGATAGTGGTGCATGGCCTGCGCATGGCTTGCACATGGTTTCAGAAAAGCTGTACAGCCTTTTGTCGGGAGACATGGAGGTGCACATGGTTTGTGCATGGTTTGGGTAAACCATGCAACTAAACTGTATGGATTTTGTCTAGGAGGTAAGGAGGTGCGCAATGTTTGTGCATGGTTTGGTAAACCATGCGCCTAAACCGTGCGACCCAGTTCTGGGTAAAAAATTTCCATTTTCCCCTAAATTCCTTTTAAGCCTAATCTCCATTCTTTTCCTCCCTCCCATGGACAGAACATAGGGGAGCCCTCTTTGAGCTCTAAAAAACTCTCTCTCACTCTTTCTCTTGTGAATTATTCATCCGATGACAGTTACTCGATCTGTCGAAAGCGTTGGATCACCCTCGGTAAGGCTTACCTCACACACCCCTCTTTCCTCGGTGAATCTTGGTTTTCGTTTCTCTATTTTCCCGTAGGCTCATATGACCTATTTATAGGGCATTGGACATGAACTCAGATCTCAGCAAACATACTGTGAATTTGAGGTCGATATCTAGAGAGACTACATCTATAGCTCTAAGGTAGGTGGTCACATGTTTTCCATTCTGGTTTTTCACCTTTTTGAGTTAATTAGGTCGTGTCGTGTATTGTCTTTCGCCAAACCACTTATTTTTAATCACTTCATCTTGTCTAGATCACCTGTGTGGTACGATATTGATGAATCTAACCTTGTTAGGGTGTTTAAATGAGGTGTGGACTGGGAGTGTTCAACCATAGGTGATATGTCTCTAGATTTGGAAATTTTCTCCTTTGGACCTTAATGATATGTCTCACAATGCATTTTCCATGTTAGGAAAATGAGATGACTTGGTTAGAGGTTGGCTAGGATGAGATAGCATGAAACCCTTAAATTAATTGAAATGTATGATGCCTTGTAATGTGATTAATGTTATATGATATAAGATTGATTGCCTTATATATATTGTGATGTGAATGGTTATTCCTTACTATGTTGACATGCTTGTGATAACCCGTGTGTGGGCGGGAGGCATTCTTACCCTGTGCAGATCAATCTTCGTGTGTGGGCGGGAAGCATTCTTACCTTGTGCCAGATGAATCTTCGTGTGTGGGCAGAGGCATTCTCACCTCGAGATAGATGAATCTCCATCTGAGGGCAGGAGGTAATCTTACCCCATGCCTATATATCCATTATGTGTGGGAGACATTCTTCCCCATGCCAGTTACAGTGCTTGTGGATGAGTGGAATTCATACCTCAAGCCAGTAATGATTAGTAAAGATGTGAGAAGCATGGATGAGAGGCATGTTTACCTCGTGCCAGTGATAACCTATATCAGTGTACATGTACCCCTGGCGACTGTTCATAATACCAGCTATGAGCAGATGTAGGTAGACCCGCCATCTGTCCTTCTGGAACCTGAGCAGGAGGGTTCTTTATTGCTTTGTTTTACTTACTTGTAGTTTACTACACACTTCTTATTTTGTGAACACCTATTTGGACTACACATAGACCTCGTTGGTGGTGGCCTACTAAGACTTGTATCACACCCTACCCGGGTGGCCTCCTAGGCACCCATGTAGACTTTACTACTGTAGGTACTAGTAAGGGAAAGGGTCCAGCATTAGGTTGTTGATACATGTATGTTCTATCAAGAGTTCCAGAGTAGAGGATTGAGCTTGGATAGGTACGCTCGTGGACTACTTTTGTTCTCTTTTTGTATTATTGTATAGGAAGTATCCCATCTATTTCAATTGTATCATCACACCATGCATCCATTTTGTATTAGACACTGCCTATGTGACATTTGTATATTTATCAGGTTTTTCCTTACTTTTTTTGTTTGGTTTGTATGATCCCCTTTTTCTCCTATTTATTAACTGGTTGTGCTTCCACTATTTAACCACTTGATGTTATACCATTGTGTACTCTGACATGGGGGTACAGTCTCCCCACTGACTTACCCTTACACCCCTGCTGCTAGTCGGCAGCCCCTGGCCTTTGGGGAGACGAGCCAGGGGTCATATGGTCAACTGGGCTCGGGGCTTAGGGTGAGGGACACCCAGGTCCGGGACATCTTAAAGTGTTATCATAGGTTTTTCTTTATTTCTTTATTTACTTTTTGGCAATGATAGACTTGGAGAATGGGAACTCTCAGAGACTTAGACATGAGCTGTGCTTGGGAATTGCGAACCAATGTATGGGGTAGGGGCCAAGTTTTAAATTTTATGTTGTTATTGATTCTTCTATTTACTGTTGATACCATTTCTGTGTTGGGTGATTCACATGTTTTGTGATGTTATTGAGATTTTCAATGTTGGAATTTGGATTTTTGGGTTCGACACAATGAAATGAAGGTTATGCATTAGAACATACATCACAATAGGCACAATATGATTAGGCCATGAATTTTTTCATACCATATTTAAATTCTCAGCGAGCATTGCTTGTTGTTTATTTCCATGCCTTGTTTATATGTGTGAAATTGTTTTAACCCTTCTTGTAGGTTGTGAATTGAGAAATGATGTGGTTTTAGAGGGTGTCACTCTTTGGTGCATAAGGTGTATGGGCCCTTATGGATTGGAAAATGTCATTCCAACTAAACCAATCATTTTCTTTAATGTAAATTCAAATACTTAATTAGAACAATTAAATGAGAAATGGAATCCAAGTTTGTGTCATATTTTAGTTCATGAGGAGTATGGGCCCTTATGGGCTTGGAAATGCCATGTCACTGGGTTAAGTGAATCTTGAACAGTTGCAGGTTTTATTAAGAATTTCCTATGGGTGTGGGTAGGTGATATTAGGGGTAATAGGTCTTATTAAATTTCATATATTCTAGTGTTAAACCTTTAATTTTTCGGTTTCTTCTTTTTTGAAGTTTGTTTGGCATTACAGCATTATTCCTTTGAGACGTCCTCGAGTCACGCGTGGTGAAGGAGGCGACGATCACATTCCTGAGTTGGCAGTCCCTGAGCCACCTGTTGATCCTCATGTCGATCCACCTGTGGGTCCTCTTTCTCTTCTTGAGATGGGCGTTGATGCCCAGCTCTATGAGAGCTTCTTGTGTATGATGTAGAGTATGCAAGGTGGAGTGCGATCTGCCCTCAGTATGGCAGAATTGACCCGCAAGTTTTAGTCACAGCATCCTTTTACATTTACGAGAGATGGAAGACCACCTACTACGAAGTCCTGGTTAGATATTATTCTAACAATATTCAAGCACCTCCAGACACTGCCATAGTGAAGGGTAAATCTCGCAGCTTATATGCTACGTGGTTTAGCCAGGAGGTGGTGGGATGTCATCACCCACTCGGGACAGCAGAGAGATATGATCTCGACTTATTTCCATACCATCTTATATGATTATTTCTTTCCCCACACTTTGAGGGTTGATAGAGCTACATAGTTTATGAATCTGCAGCAAGGGCCCATGACAGTCATGGAATATTTGTCCCATTTCACTGAGTTACATCGTTTTGCGCCTACACTAGCTGCTGATGATCTCACAGCCACTAGGCGTTTTGATTATGGGCTGTGTTATGCCATCCGATCATAGGTAAATGTTTTCAGGTTGACAACCATTTCAGATATTGTCAATCAGGCTTTGATCACAAAGAGGAATTTGAGAGAAGCAGATAGTGTGAACCAGGCCGGTTCTGCACCTAACGGTTCAAGTGGATCTGATTCTAGGAATATGCGGCGTTTTTTGGACTCTCGTGGTGCTAGTGGTGGTAAGACCCTTTTTTTAGGTGGTACTCCTATATGTCACCAATGTGGGGTTCCAGGACATATGAGGAGGCAGTGTACACAAAATATAGTGGAGTGTAGTGGTTGTGGTAGGTTGGGTTATATCCACTGTTTTTGTAGGTCTTTTCCCCAAGGGTCCAGTGATCAGGGATATATACCTACTCCACGATCTGGCGCAGGATCGACAGGATCCCATCAGTCAGGCGACTGGAATAACGCCGACCAATCAGGCCGTGGTGGCAGTCGAGGTAGAGGTAATCAGGTGTATGACTCTCAGCACCAGCAGGGTGGGTCTACTCAATGTAGCCAGGTTGTAACTCAGGGCCATGGTATCGGTCAGTTTTATGCAGTCAATCCAATGCCACATAAGTAGTACACCAGACCATCTATTGTATGAGGTACGTTTTTAGTTGCCTCTACGTTACTATCTTCTCTTTTTGATACAGATGCTTCCCACTCTTTTATATCAGAGGCGATTATTGGAAGCTTGGGCCTTGACGTTGAGTCTTATCTTGGTATGATAATGTTAGATACCCCATTAGGTATCCTTTCAGAGGGAATTCACCATGGTATGAATTTTCCCCTCGAGGTGGGCAGTCACCTTTTCGTGTGGAACCTATATGTTTTGGATATGAATGGTTTTGATGTAATAATCAAGATTTACTTGTTAGTTCTCTCTAGAGCCCGGATTGACTGCTATCATCGGGGGGTGGCGTTTACATCACAAGAGAGAGACACACACATGCATAAGGGGGAATGGTATCTTTGTACACCTTGAGCTGGACGGGAACACCAGAGATTAGGTGGGGTCACGACACAGGTCTCCAGTCTTTATCTCGATGACCAAGGGTTACAACCCTCTGTTTGTCCTCCCATGGTGGAGCATTTTAGTGATGTCTTTCATGATGATTTATTTGGTCTTCCTCTAGTGCGAGAGGTGATTTTACTATTGAGATTATACTAGGAGCAGTACCAGTGACCATTCCTCCTTATAGGATGTCACCTAAGGAACTTCTAGAGCTCAAGAGTCAGCTAAAGGACCTGGATGAAAAAGGATTTATACGTCCCGATACTTATCCTTTGGTATCACCTGTTCTTTTTTCCAAGAAGGTATATGGCACCCTTCGTCTTTGTGTGGATTATGGTAAGTTAAATTAGATAACTATTTTGAATCGCTATCCTTTACCTCAAATTGACGACCTCTTCGATCAGCTCCGAGGAGATAAGGTGTTTTCAAAGATATATTTGATGTCGGGATATCATCAGGTGCATGTTAGGACTTCAGAAATACCTCGCACGACATTCTAGAGAATTTATGGTCTCTATGAGTACCTATTCATGACATTTGGGCTTATGAATGCACCTACATTGTTTATGGCTCTTATGAATCGGATTTTTCACACTTACCATGATTCTTTTGTAGTTGTATTTTTGGATGATATCATAGTCTATTCACTCTTGAGACACAACCATGCAACCCATATTGAGATCGTGCCGAATACACTATGAGAGGATCAGATTTATGCTAATCTCAGTAAATGCACTTTTTGATAAATAAGTTTTACTTCCTAGGTCACATTATTTCTAAGTCTGAAGTTTATGTTGACCCTAAGAAGGTGAGTGTTGTAATTTCATGATAGCATCCCATGAACGTCTTTGATATCCGGAGTTTCTTGGGGATTGATGGGTATTATAGGCAGTTCATTCTAGACTTTTCACTCCTAGAAGCACCGCTTATTGATTT
Organism: Viscum album; assembly: GCA_963277665.1. Lineage (NCBI taxonomy): Eukaryota > Viridiplantae > Streptophyta > Magnoliopsida > Santalales > Viscaceae > Viscum > Viscum album. Next base: position 1,260,973,499 of record OY728128.1, read on the forward strand.
TACCAAAAAGGGGGTGATATTCGATTGATCAGAACCTTGTGAAGTAGCGTTTTTGGAACTGAAGGGCTGACTAACTTCAGCACCAATAATGATCTTGCCGCAGCCAGGCAGAGATTATACGGTCTATTGTGACATGTCAGGTTTCGGTCTTGGAGCTGTCTTGATGCAGGATGAGTGAGTCGTTGCGTATGGTTCTCGTCAGTTAAAGTCTCATCGGAATTATCTGACCCACGACCTCAAGCAGACAGTGGTTGTACATGCCTTATGGTGTTGGAGACACTATTTGTTGGGAGATCATTTTGTGGTATTCACTGACCACAAAAGGCTCAAATATATCTTCAATCAGAGGGATCTAAATCTTTGGAAATTTCGGTGGGTCGAGTACCTACAATCCTTTGATTTCGAACTGTCCTACACATCTAGAAAAATAAATTCAGTAGTCGATGCACTGAGTCGGAAAACTCAGTCACAAGTGGTTCAAGAATCTAATGAGGAGTGGAAGCTGATAGCCCTATTTTCGGAGATTCATGTTGAGGTACAGGAGAGATGGGGTCAGTCTGTTCTCTCAGCCTTAGTGGTAACATCCAATCTATTGGAATGGGATAGAGTAGGATAGTTATCAGATCCGGAAGGCCTTGTTCTATGAGAAAGTGTCGCTGATGATGCATCTATAGAGTGGACCATGGATGAAGGTGATACTTTATTGTTCTATGAGTGTGTATGGGTCCCAGAAGACATCAAAGGGGAGCTGATGAGGGATTTCCATGCCTCTGCATGGGTAGTTCACCCAGAAATCACCAAAATGTTTCGTGATTTGCAACAACATTACTGGTGGCCTAACATGAAGTAGAAGATAGCCGGTTTATCATACATTTTTTCACCTGTCAGCAGGTGAAGGTGGAAGATCAGCATCCGACAAGGTTTTTGTAGTCGTTTTACATTCCGGAGTGGAAATGGGACGATGTTTCTATGGACTTTGTATTCAGTTTACCCAGGTCACCGCATAGGAATGATGCAGTATGGGTTATCGTTGACCGTCTGATGAAGGTCGCACATTTCTTACCTATGTGGGAGACCTTCACGATTGATGACATGGGATGACTGTATGTCAAGTAAATAGTGTGCCTTCATGGAGCACGTCGTTCTGTTGTCTTGGGCAGAGATCCTCATTTTATATCTTATTTCTGGTAGGGTTTATAGAAGGCCTTGGGTACGCATGTACTTTTGAGCATGTCCTATCACCCGTAGACCAATAGACATATCGAGTGGAATGTACATGTACTAGAGGATATGTTCCATGCATGTGTTATCAATTTTGGAGGTTCATGGGAGAACCACATTCCACTTGACAAGTTCAGTTATAACAATGGCTTCAAGGATACCATTACGGTGGCTCCCTATGAAGCCTTATATGGTAAGACTTGTCGCTCACCTTTATGTTGGCTTGAAGCAGGGGAGGCATCTGTTCTAGGAACGCGTCTTGTGCCGGAGACTACAGAGCAGATACATCTTATTAGGAAGCGTATGCAAACAGCTCAGTCTAGACAGTAGTCCTATGCTAACAAGCCCCGACGACCGCTTGAATTCGAGGTTGGGAACTAGGTTATCTTGAAGGTATCACCCAGGTTGTGGAAAAGACACATACAGAAGCAGGGTAAGCTTTCACCAAGGTTTGTAGGAACCCTTGAGGTGATGATGTATATCGGACCAGTAGCTTGCCAACTTGCACTTCTGTAGAGATATCAGGCCACGCACGACGTCTTTCATGTATCTCAGCTATGCCGGTACTTTTCAGATCCAACTCATGTTTTTCAGCCTGATGAGGTTGAACTGGATATGGATGCTTCCTTCAAGGAGTATCAGATGCGAATTGTTTACCAGAGTGTGAAGACAGTTTGCGGCAGGTCTGTTCCTCTTATAAGGGTTCTATGGAAGCATGGATGGGTATAAAATGATACCTGGGAGTGAGAGGTTGATATAAGTTCTCAATGGCCAGAGATTTTCATTGATGACAACTTAGTACCCTCGGAAGGCCAACTCGGGGATGAGTTTCTTTAAAATGTGGAGGTTATAATGACCCAACTCTTTGGAAAAGGTACATATTTTTAGTTTTTTTTTCAAATCTTTCTTTAGGCTTGTATAATGTGTGTAATATCCTAAAGACGATCTGGGAAGTGTCCGGGGTTGGTTCAGAGCCCGAGATTTTGAGAAATGGGCTTCTAGACCGTGGCGCACGGCTTGTGCATGGTTTCAGACAAACTGTGCGACCTATGGTCTGGAGAAAGGGATGTGTGCACGGTTGGGCACGGTTTGGGTAAACCGTGCGCCTAAACCATGTGGTGTTTTTCTAAGAGTCAGGGAGGTGTGCAAGGTTTGTGCATAGTTTCGTAAACCGTGCGCCTAAACATTGTGACCCGGTTCTGGGTAAATAATTACCATTTTTTATGAACTTCTTTTTAAGCCTAAACTCCTTTCTATTCCAACCTCCTATAGACAGAACAGAGGGGATCCCACTTTGAGCTCCGAAGACCTCTCTCTAACTCTTTCTCTTGTGGATTCCTCATCAGGCGACCGTTCTTAAATCTGTCAAAGTCATTGGATCACCCTTGGTAAGGCTTACCTCACCCACCCCTCTTTCCTCGGTGAATCTTCGTTTTTGTTTCACAATTTTTCTGTAGGCTCATATTCCATATTTCTATGGAATTGGACTGGAACTCAGTTCTCTTACAACCTACTGCAAATCTGAGGTCGATATCAAGTGAGCCTATGTCTACAACTCTAAGGTAGGTGGTCATGTGGTTTCCATTTTTGGTTTTCGCCAATTTGAGTTATTATCTTCATGTCGTGGTTTTTCTTTCACCAAACCCCTTATTAATATTGACTTCATCATATCTATATGACCCGTGTGGTATGAGATTGATGAATCTAACCTTGTTAGGGTGTTTATATGAGGTGTGGATCGGGAGTGGTCAACCATAGGTGATATTGCTTGAGATTTGTCCCTTTTTCACCTTTGGACCTTAACGATATATCCCGCAAGGCATTTTACATGTTAGGAAAATGTGATGACTTGGTTAGAGGTAGGCTAGGGTTAGATATCTCTAAGACCTTAAATTAATTTAAATGTATATTTCCTTGTGATGTGATTATTTTGATATGATATAAGATGGATTTCATTATATATATTTTGATGTGAATGGTTATTACTTACTGTGTTGACATGCTTGTGATAACCCATGTGTGGGTGGGAGAAATTCTTACATCGTGCCAGATGAATCTCTGTGTGTGGGATGGAAGCATTCTTACCCTGTTCTAGATGAATCTCTATGTGTGGGCATGTGGTATTCTTACCCCATGCCAGATGAATATCCCTGTTAGGGCGGGAGGCATTCTTACCATGTTCCTATATATCCTTTTTGGGTGGGAGGCATTCTTTCCCACACCAGTTATAGTGCTTGTGGATGAGAGGCATTCATACCTCATGCCAGTGATGATTAGTACAGATGTGAGAAGTATGGATGAGAGGCATGTTTACATCGTGCCAGTGATAACCTATATCTATTTACTTGTACCCCTGGTGATTGTTCAGAATTCCATCCATGAGCTGAAGCAGGTAGACCCCCCTGGTGTCCTTCTGGAACATGAGCGGGAGGGTTATTTACTACTTTTCTTTACTTACATTTAGTTTACTATACACTGTTTATTTTGCGAGCACCTCTTTGGATTACACATAGACCCCGTTGTGGTGGCCTACTGAGACTTCTCTCACACCATACCTGGGCGACCTCTTTGTCACCCATGTCGACTTTACAGCTGTAGGTACTAGTAAGGGAAATCATCCAGCTTCAAGTTGTTGATATATATACGTTCTACCTAGAGTTCTAGATCAGAGGACCGAGCTTGGATAGGGATACTCGTGAATTACTTTTTTCTCTTTTTTTATTACTGTATATCATTTATTCCAACTATTCTATTATATAGACATGACATGCATTCATTTTGTATTAGACACTACCTATGTGTCTTATGTATATTTATCAGGGTTTTCCTTACTTCGGTAGTCTTTTTTGCATGTTTCCCTTTTTATCATGTTAATCCATGAGTTGTGCTTCCACTATTTAACCACTTGCTGCTATACCACTGTGTACTCTGACTTGGGGGTACAGTCTCCCCATTGACTTACCATTACACCACCGCTGAAAGTTGGCAGCCCCTGGTCTATGGGGAGACGAGCCAGGGGTCATGTGGCTAAGTGGTTTAGGGGCTTGGGTTGATGGGCACAGAGGTCTGGGATGTCACACAATTTCACTACACTATCACAGAAAAAGATCTTTTTGTGGTTTTTTTGCCTTTGTTAAATTCCGGCCCAATCTCTTAGGTTCCAAAATCATCACCTTCATAGAACATTCTGTTATAAAGTAATTGTTCAAGAAATTTGATTCCAAACCAAGGATAATTAGATGGATTCTAATGCTCCAAGAGTTTGAACTTGAAATCAATGATAGACCAGGAAAATAAAACCCTCTGGCAGATCGCTTGAGTATAATTTCTAATTCATCTCATTCTGAAATCATCGATCCTGAATTCCCCACTGAGTATCTATCATCTCTCACTCCAAAAATACCATGGTTTGCCCCAATTGTAAATTAATTTGTTTCTGGTGTTTTTCCTGAATGTTTTTCAAAAGAAAAAAAAATATAGTTGAAAAGTGATTCAAAATAATATTTTTGGGGAGAAAATAAACGTTGGAAAATAGGGACTGACATGGTAATAAAGAGATGTATCAATGAAATTGAAAATTCTTCTATATTATAATTTTGTCACTCAATGCCTGGTGGTGGCCACCTTGGACCACAAAGGACCTCCCAAAAGGTTCTAGACTCGAGATTCTTCTATCCTTCACTCTTCAAGGACTCACAAGAGTTCTATCAATCATGACCCACTTTAAAAAAGTATGGCACAATTTCAAAGAGAAATGAATTTCCCCAAAAGCCTTTTTTTCTGTGAGATCTTCGATGTTTGGCATATCGATTTCATGGGACCATTTCCCCTTCAAATGGATTCTCATACATTCTTCTTGAAGTTTATTATTTTTCTTGGTGGGTCGAGGACAATCCCACTATAAAAGATGATTCACATATTGATAGTGAGTTCCAAAAGAAACACATCTTCTACCGATTTGGCACTCCTTGTGCCATGATAAGTGACTTAGGAACACTTTTTTGTAATAAAACCATAGATTATCCTTTGAAAAAGGATGGGTTTGTACATAAAACTTCAAATTCATTCACCCCCAAACAAATGTCTTTGCTGAACTTTCTAATAATGAAGTGAAAAGAGTGCCTGATAGAATTGTAAAAATCACCAGAAAATACAATCCTAAATGACTTGGTAATGCACTTTGGGATTATTGAACTGCCTATAAAACTCACATTGGGATGTATCATTTTAGGCTAGTTTTTGATAATGCCTGTAATTTTCCAGTTGAAATCAAACATAAGTCTTTTTGGGTAGTGAAAACATGTAATTTTGATCTTGAAAAATCTGGTGAAGAAATATTATTGCAATTGGCTGAACTAGAGGTGCTTCGACTTGATTCTTATGATAATTCTTATCTATACAAAGAAACATCCAAGGCACTAGATGATAAACACATACTAAGAAAGGTATTCAATGATGTTGATAAGATAATGCTCTTTAATTCTCGATTTCAACTTCACTTAGGTAAGCTTAATTCTCGTTGGGAATGTCCTTTTATTAATACTAATGTTTACCCATTTGGTGCAGTGCTTGTCCAAGTCCCCTATTCCAAAAGTACATTCATGATTCATGGACATTAGTTAAAGCATCACCATGAGAGGACACACAATCCTGGATCAACATCTACTTCCACTAGATCCACAACTTCTCCAGTCGGCCTACCACTAGTTAGAGATAGAAACCCACCAAATCAAAACCAGGGGGCACCTCTTTCCCTTTAACTCTCTCTCCCTTCATCCATCTACCTCTTTCTTCTTCTTCCTCTGTCCTTCATTTTTTTACCACATTCCTTTTTAAACCCTTTATTTTTCTCTTTCTCCTTTGTGTGGTTGTTTCTTTTTTGAAAACTAAAAAAATCTAAAAAAACAAAAAAATATCATAATAAAAAAATACAAAGAATTAAAATTCATGCTTACTCACCATCGTGTTTTGAAATTTTGTCCATCCTTTTTGGGGAGTCAAAAAAAATTCTTTCATCTCATATGTTTTTTATTTTCATCATAACATTGGATAATGAATTTTTTGTCAAAACAAACACAATTTTAATCCACAATTTTTTATTTGGAAAATGATTTTCCCCACCCGTGAGGAACAACATTTGCTTTCATGTCAAGGCCACCTATGGGCATCTTTTCAAAATGTGTGTTTTCACCCCCATTTGTGATTTTTGAGTTTGTGGACCTTTGAGCTGAATTTACTACTTTAGTGTGCATTAATATGATATAAGAATTTTCTAAACCCCATGAAAATTATAATAGCCCAATAGCCTCCCATTAATCATACATTGAACCTCCTTTTGAAAGCCCCTTCAATCCTATGAATACTTTTTCTTTGATAGCCACATTACAAGCCCAATTCCTTATCCCGCCCAATATCAACATAGATTTTCTTTGCATATTTTTTTCTGAAATTTTTGTGTGGGGGGAACGCATTTAATTATGGGTAACCTTTGTTGATTTCACCATGTTATCATCTGCTTGAGGGGAAGCATCCATTTCAGTGTGGGGGAGAGGTTATCATTCAGTGTGTTTTGGGGAATGTAATGTAATTTCATTTATGTAATTTTTTAAATGATATTTACAAGTGTTAAAAAATCAAAAAATAAAAAAAATAGAAGGAAACCGAAATTGATTGGGTTGTTTCCTGGGTAGGTCAGAAATCACTCTTCCTCAACCTTTGATCTTTTTATAACTATTACAATTAGTGTCGTGAGGAGATCAATCATGGGTTGGGATATGAGTGTGAGATATTTTCCAAGTTCATCTTTAGAAAAAAGAGAAAAAAGAAAAAAAAGAACAATTGAATTATATTTTTATGTCATTGGGAGAAGTTTTGTTGTCTATAAATATTTTATCTTATCATCACCTTCAAATTATCTTCCTCTCTTGTGTCTTTCTTCACATAATCATTCCCTAAAAAATATGTGTTTCCATTTCCATTCATTTCTCATTTAAAAAAATGTGCATTGATTTTCCCATGTTGGGGTTTTACACCTTTTCTTCTCTATCTTAGACATTATATTCCTACCGTCCCATAGCCATAGAAAAACAACTTTAAAATACCTCTTGATTCTTTGGAATTTTTCATAGGGATTGGAAGCTGAGAGATCTTTTCAAACTATATGATTTTCACTTTTGTTTGGTGAAAGAGTGAACCTCCACAAATGAATTTTGTCATCTTGAGAGGTGTGAGTTTTTAGTGTCCACATTTTCCATTTCTAAATTTGAGCATGAAAAAATGAATTATTTTTTGAACATTGTTTCTATAACAACTTGTGGTGGAATTCAAAATGGATGACTGAAATTGTCTAAACCTCCCCTGACCGGAGAAAACAAAATTTTCACATTAGTTAGGGAGTGAAAATGATTTTGTTATGTTTTTGTATTTGTTTTACATGAGGACATTCACAAGACTAAGTGTGAGGGAGTTGATGTTATGAATATTTTCATGAAATATTCAATACTCCCTTCACTGATTTTATATGAAATGTGCATAATTTATGTGAAATATTAATGTTTTAATACTAAGTATTATTTTTTAGCATTTTTAAAAGTAGTCCAATTGAGTCAGTTTACTATTTTATTTATAACTATCACAATACTGAACCAAATTGAGTGGTTATTGTTTTTTAGGATTTCAAATTCTTTATAAAACATTTAATTATAAGGGATCATGTGCCAATTTTTCCACTTGAAGGATCACATGGACCACACAATATGACCCAAAGAATTTGTGAAGAAATTGGACCAACCGTGATGATTGAGTTACTGATCTAAATCCCGAAGCCCAAATTTTATGAAACTCTACCATATATTCTTGATTATCCCAAAGAATCACAGATAAAAATATCAGGGCCCAACTTAAAGAACAAGGGGAGAAAAAGAAGCTTTTAAGTCCGTCCCGCCATTCTTTCTAGGAAATAAAATCAGTATAGTATTCATGACATATCTCATGATGTGGGAATCCAATCTAGCTGAGATTTTTCAGTGTCAAAGAGGAGATATTAGAGGAAGACATTGTTAAGAAATCATTCGGTTTTAGGGAATCTTCCTATTAAATAACACTTTCACATTTTGGACATCAAAAATAATGGATTGAAATGGATTGATTAAATTTTTTTCATCAATTGGACATAAATTTGGCTCCATAGGTCCAAATGACTCAATATTTTGAGAGAGTTCGTCCAAATTTATTATCAAAAACTTTGAAAAAAGAGATATTTCGAGATTCGGCTATTCGAATAGCCAACTTGGTGATGCAAGTGGAGGGACAAATTGGGAATGAAAACAGTCCACTTCTTTGGGATATTAATGCATCCATCTCCTCTCCTTCAAAGGGGTTGGCATTTTAGAAGAGAGTATCACATAGTTTCATGAAAAAATACATGAAAAGGTCTTGGGAGGACCTGTCATACTCACGTTTTTACTTGATATACCCTTCCTCCTCTCTTTTTTTCCTTTTACTTTTGTGTTATTCTTCGTTTGTAATCTTGTAAGTTTGTGTTTTGTAATTAAGTTTTAATGTATGATTCATCTTAAATATCTATTATTCTCATCCAACTTCTGTATATTAATATTAATGATCTTAAAATAGTTTAAATATAGTTGAATCTGTTTTCCTTATTTTTCTTCCTCATTCAATTGAATGTCTGTTTTTTTAATTCTCATCATTGTTCATGTGTGTGTGTGTTCGATGTACGACTCTTTTCTTATCACATTATTTTTCTTCTATTGTTAATTCATCATCACAAATATATAAACCATATTAATATTAATATCAATGGATGAGTAAATATATTATCAAGGTGAGTCAAAATTTAGGGATGTTACCTGATTGAGAGTATTTGGTCGATGAATATTCTTTAATTTTACATTGTGTATGTTGGACTTAACATGCCATGGATTAATGATTTGTTTTCTTTAACATGTGGTTTCCATGGATTATTGGAACCATAAATACACTACCATCAATAAGATCTGATTGATATTAGAACCCTATATTAAGATATGTCTTGGATTATATCCTTAACACTTAGTAATTCCAATCAACATTGTCTTGCGACGTGGGTGTTAAATTAAAGGCAATATAAAGAAATGCTCCAGGATATCACAAGCTTAACTCCCAATAGATGAACTCACCCCAATATTTATCAAATTTTTAAATCAAACACCAGTCATTAATCACTTCATTTACTCTCTTCAAACAAACCCCCAATCATAATACAATCAACAAAAAACAAACAACTATTACAAAGTATCATCGCTGATGATTTGACCTGACTGCTGCTATACACATTAGCAGAGCACCAGAACCTTTATCGGTCGATAGGAGACAATCGACTATGTGTTTCACCAACCAATTCCATTGTAACATTTTATTCTTTGTCTAATCACTTGTGTACCTACTACATGATTGTGATTCCCTCCCATGTACACTCTTGTATCAGTCTTATGATTTCCTCCTATGTACTCTCTTGTTTCAAGCTTGGGATGTCCACCCATGTACCCTCTTGTTTTGATCTTAGGATGTTCATACTTTTGCACTCTTGTCTGTCGCTTATGATTTCATCATTTTTACCCTCTTATTTCATGCAGGGGATTTCCACTCATATACCCTCTTGTTTTGGGCTTGGTATGTTCTATTGTGTACCCCTCTGTTTCTGGATTGGGATGTCCCTTTATAGACACATTTTTCTCATAAATCGTTTTTCATTACCTAGTGAATTAAATGAAGATATAGGTCCCACCCTTCACATAATGAAATCATACATTCATGTAACACAAATCATTAGTCATATAATGACCCATGAAAAGATATGGGTTTAATAAACATCAAACCATAACCCATTCAATGAAATGTGTATCATTAACATTATATCACATCATAACCATTGGAAAATAGATAGGTTTTGTAATCATTTCATGTAACGACCCAAAGTTTCATTAATGGAAATCCCTCTTGATCTAATTAAATGTCTCTTTATTTAAAATGTTTATATAAAAGGTCAACTTTGTTCGTTTTATGTTAATAATTTTGACCGTTTATAATATAGATGTTGAAAAGTGATGACGTGATTAGTTTAAATATAGGGCTTTAACAAATCCATTTTACTCAGACAAAAGAAGCGATGGCCTCATCCTGTAAAATTGCTCTATACAAAGCCCATTTTTCGGAGCTGGAAAAGAGGTGGCATCCTTGGGCTTCTCTCTTGACCAAGCCCAAGCTGAGCTTCATCATGTCAAGCTCGAACAGGACTGTCTATAGGAAAAGTGGAAGTTGATAGAGATTACCACTCTAGCGATGTTAATTGAGCCACCCCAAGAGTCTGTCACCACGCACACCTTACCCTTAGGTCTTATGCGGCTGTTTTAATGGGTTATGTAACAAATCTCTTGTACTATGTTCATGTATATTATTTTTTGTATATAATAATGAATATACCTTCCCCAAGCTCCTTATAATCCTCTCTCAAGCCTCTCACAAGCCTTTACAAGCACACTTCCAAGTAAGGATTTTCTTCCTTTCACATTTTTGTCCAATTTTCATAATATTTTTATGAACTTCTAATTTCAATTATACAAGTTGGGGTATGGTTTGGAACCTCCCCCATACTGCACTTTTATTGTTCGAATGATGGGCGAACCTTTTCTATCTCATTAAATTCCTCCCATGTACACCTGTTACTATGCTGAAATTACGAAAGGAACTTCTCTCTCCTCATTTACATTCAAGCAATACTTTTGTATCATGAATCTAAATTCCATTACAATTGTTGGTACATGTATCTATATGACCCCCCTACTGTCCATTTCATGTATATATTATGAGAAACCCATTTCTCTCTCATCAACCTTTTTTATGAATTCTTATATCACGCCGTTACGCTGCCGAAATTGCACAAATTTTTTAATCCAATGCCATTGTGTAGTAAATACCATGCCCATTTCTCCATCAAGGGTATTAAACTTCAGGAAAATTTACTTATTAACTATAAATTTTTGTTCCATATTCTTTTTTCATGGAATAAATGATTATATTTTATTAATCCATGTTTTATGATCTATGTGGAACACTTATGCATGAAATTAAATGTTTAAGAAGGGTGTGCCCTTATAGCTCTCCAATGTATTGGGTAAAGTATAGTATCAGGACACATCATGTGTAATGAGTATTGAATCATGATAATTCATGTGCAACATGGGTTTACTCGTGCTTCATGTTCAATGAGAATTTACTCACGCTCCATGTGCAATGAGTCTTGGCTCATGCTAATTCCATGTTAGGTGTTGTTCCCACATTTCCATGTTATGATTATCATGCTTTATCATGACATTATGTTCATGTTATTAATGTTCTAAATTGATATTACTATTGTCTAACATGTATTTTACTCATGTATTCCATGTTTATTCCCTTAATTTTCTTTATAGATCACCCCTTTTCTTATGTATGTCCTCAGGTTATCCCATGCAATTCAAAGTACGAGTGAATTTAGTGGTCATGTAAATGATGTTTTCAGTAAAGATGTTGTATTTCATGTTTTAAGTTTTTATTTAATTATCCTACGCCCCAAAGACACTATACCTATCGATCTTCCATTTTGTGTCAAGTGAATAGTTTATGAAATAAATCATGTTTAAGTTTGTAATAAAAATAGGGTTGTCATAGATGGTATCAGCGGATATGTTTAGTTATTTTTGGGATTAGGATTAGAAAACCCCAGTAAATCCTTAGAGACAAGAATAAGTATAATAAAAACATCCCTATGTTTTGGTAAGTACTGTGTGTGTGGTTTATCCAAAAAAAAATACATCCATTTCTGGATAAGAGTAGGTAGAGGAGGCTCTTGAACAAATGTATCCTAGGGGTAAAACCCGAAAAAAATACATTGAGATATACTCAAACACGAACTGGTGCATGACAACGAGCCTTGTTGCACTCTTAGTTATGACACTCCTGGGAGTTATGTTTTGATAAATTCAGAAGCTTAGTATGAACCCTTATTAAGGGAATTAAAAAAATTCCCCTAAGAATATGTGTTAGAAAGTAGATCATGAAAAGCCTAGATTGAAGCTCATAGACTCATGAGTTAAGGAAAGAAAAGTTTATTTATAAGTCATCAACTTTTGTCTTTGTATTTCCCTTTATGTGTTTCCCCTAAATTTACTTTTATTTTATCCAATGGTTGGTAATAGGAGGACTCAGGCTAACAACCGATGTGAAGATCAGTGTGATGACTATACTAATGTTATGCCCAATCCAATGGGAGTGGGAATCGCGAACTTTTTCATGCTTCTCTCTCAGCTAACACAAACTTTGAATAGAAACGCGGGTCAAGAGGAACGTCCAAACCCCCTGAGAAGGAACACATCACTATTGAGAGATTCATGAGACAAAGGCCTCCTACTTTTAGTGGATCATCTGATCCCACAATCTTTGAACAATGGATCAACTCCATTGAAAAGATCTTCTCCATCCTTCAATGTTCTGAACAAGAGAAGGTTCTCCTGGAGGATTATTGTATGGAGGGTGAAGCTATTCAATGGTGGACATTGATCAAAAATATGAAGCATGAGGAGGAGATCGAGGCATTGGAATGGAAGGATATCCGAAAGATGTTTTTCAATAAATATTTTACGCACACCCTCTGGATTAAGATTGAAAGTGACTTCCTTTCCATCAAGAAAAAAGATGAAGAATCTATTGGAACGTATGTGGATAACATCACAAGGATTTCACGATAATCTTCCGGCTTTGTCATTACCCCCACATTCAATGTTGACCACTTCTTTGGTGGGATGAAACCTAGCCTATAGAAATCATTAGCGATCTGTGACTTCGAAAGCTATGAGGAAATTGTCCAATGTGCCATCAAGGTCGAAACGGAGATTGGGGAATCATAGGGGTATCATGGGGACAAGAATCTTAAGGTGTACTTCAAGGCCGGGGGACTGATGGATAAATCCAATGGTGCTAAGAAGATCCATCACCCCACTTGGAAAATGTTCAGAATGAAGTACCCTGGAAATTTCCTTAAGGGGATAAGGAAATGCTTTAGGTGTGGAAGAGAAGGGTACCCAGCTGTTAACTGTCAGTCAGAAACACCCGCAGCTACAACAGAGGAGAGGAACACTCCGTTTGAACCTCACCACATTGTTCATTTCTACAACTTCAAAGAACTGTGGAATTTTTCAATTCAGTTCCCTAATCCAAGGGTTATTATAGGCAACCAACAACCTCCAAGGAAGTAAGGAAGAGCTTTTTCAATAACATCTTCTAAAGTGAACCCCAACAACAAAGTGCTGACAGGTACTCTAGTTATTCATTAAATAATAGTTAACATACATTTTGATTCAGGTTCTACGCATTCTTTTATATCTCTAAAGGTTTGTAGAACAATCATATCACCACCAAAAATCATGGAAGTGAAGATGTCGGTGAGTACGACAAATGGGGAAATCATTTCATCCCATGGAAATAAGGCCTCCACTATTATAATCTGTGGATTGAATTTCTCGGATAACCTTTTCATAATCCCTCTGGTGGAATTTTATTCAATTCTTGACATGGATTGGATTTCCTTATATAGAGCCAACATAAATTGTCTGGAAAGGGAAATCATACTCCATATGGAGAATCAACCCCCGATTCTTTACAAGTGTAAGGAGGAAGATGAATCTCTTTTAGCGCCATCATCTCAAGCATGGATATTACTACCCTATGATCACACGTTTATGGCTCAGGTGATTGAGTCCAAGGAAGAAACCATCCTTGAAGAAACACCTATTGTGAGGGAATTCACTGAAGTGTTCCCCGAAGAACTCCATGGTCTTCCTCCTAGAAGAGATGTTTAATTCCCAATTGAACTTATACCAGGGTCTCTACCAATATCCAAGACTCCATATAGAATGGTTGTCGTGGAGCTTGAAGAGCCGAACAAAAAACTACAAGAGAATCTAGATAAAGGGTTTATATGCCAAAGTGCTTCACCATGGGGTGCACCAGTCCTCTACATCAAGAATAAGGTTGGGTTAATGTGCCTTTGCATCGATTATCGTGAGCTTAAAAAAATAACGATAAAGAACAACTATCCTCTCCCAAGAATTGATGACTTGTTCGATTAGTTTTGTGAAGCACAATAATTCTCCAAGGCGGACTTTCGGTCGGGATATTATCAAGTAAGGGTGAAGATGGAAGATATCACCAAGGATGCTTTTCGCACAAGATACGGGGACTATGAATTCATAGTAATGCCATTCAGACTCACTAATTCTCCATAAATCTTCATAGACTTGATGAAAAGAGTCTTTAGATATTACCTTGACAAATTTTTGGTAGTCTCTATAGATGATATTCTAATATACTCCATAACCAAGGAGGATCTTGAGGAGCATTAAAGAACTGTACTAGAGACTTTACGCAAGGAGAAGCCGTAATCAATGTAAAACAAGTGTGAGTTCTGGTTGAAGGAGGTCTCATTGTTGGGCCATATCATCATAAGAAATGGGATATCTGTTGATCCCTCCAAAATAGATGCAATTGAGGGATGGCTGAGGCCTACATCAGTAACAGATATCCATAGCTTCTTGGGGTTAGCTAGATATTATCGAAGATTCATGAGAAATTTCTCATGATTGTCCAACCCTATTAACAAGCTAACTCGAAAGGGAGTAGTGTTTTCCTGGAGTAATGAATGCGAAGAAATCTCCAAGGAGTTGAAAAGGAGGCTTATCACTGCGCCCGTGCTCACTTTACCCACAAGTGGTAAACCTTTTGTGGTAGTCAGTTATTCTTCGAAGAAGGGCTTAGGCAATGTGGTGATACAGAATGATAAAGTGATATCCTATGCCTCATGAGAGTTGAAAATCCATGAGTGAATCTATCTAACACATGATCTAGAGTTGGCGGTAGTGATCATTGCCTGGAAAATCTGGCAGCATTATCTCTATGTGGAGAAATGTGAGATATATACTGACCACAAGAGTCTTAAATATATATTCACACAGAAAGAGAATAATATGTTCCAGAGAATATTGATAGAGCTCATCAAGGATTATGACTGTTCAATAAATTACCACCCTAGGAAGGTGAACAAGGTGGAATATTCCCTAAGTATAAAGGACCCAGCGATTCTATCAATGATGATAATTGAGAAGGATCCAATCTTCTTAGACGTGATGAATCTGGATATGGGAATCATAAAAAAGGGAACATCATCAATCCTTTCACAAATGATTGCTCAACCATCTCTTTTGGAAAGGATAAAGGATGCTCAAAAGGATGATGTGAGAATTCAGAAAAAAGTAGCAGCAATCAAAAAAGGTAAATCCTCAGAGTTTAATGTTAATGAAGAAGGAATTGTGTGATTCGGGAAAATACTATGTGTTTCGTCAAGTCTAGAACTGATGAAGGAACTTTTGGTTGATGCACATAGTTCAAATTTCACTATTCACCCAGGGAGCACAAAGATGAATCAATATCTCCGATAAAATGTTTTGTGGGATAATATAAAGAAAGATATTGCTGTATATATATCAAAGTTCCTGGTGTGCCATCATGTGAAGGCAGAGAGGAATAATTCTAAGGGGATGATGCAACCATTTCCCATACCATAATGGTAATGGGATAACATCATCATGGAATTTGTCACTAGACTTCTGAGGATATCCAATGGAAACAATGCAATCTGGGTTGTGGTGGGCCATCTTACAAATACTGCAAACTTCATTTATATTTGATAGGATTTCTTATTGGATCAACTTGCACATATATATATATATCAGGTAAGTGGTAAGGATGCATGGAGTGCCACTATCTATTGTGTCTGACAGAGATCCAAGATTCTCCTCTATGTTTTGGAAGAGTCTTCAACATGCTTTGGATACTGAAATGAACTTAAGTACGGCCTATCAACCTAAAACTGATGGTCAATCCGAGTGGGCTTTCCAAACACATGAGGACATGTTGAGAGCATGATCAATGGACTTTCAAGGAGGATGGGATCAACATCTTTCTCTGGTTTAGTTATCTTATAATAATAGTTTCCACTCGAGCATCCAAATGGAACCTTATGAAGCCCTGTATGGGAAAAGGTGAAAAACACCGGCATGTTGGGATGAGGTCAGTGAACGTAAGCTACTTCGACCAGAAATGGTCGAAGAAATGTTGGAGAAGGTGAAAACCATTCAACATCATATCAAGGCAGCCCAGAGTCGACAGAAGAGTTATATAGATAACCGTCGACGATACCTTGAGTTTAATGTTGGTGACATGGTTTTTCTACACATATCTTCATGGAAGAAAGTCGGGAGGTTTGGAAATAAAGAGATGTTATGTCAAAGTTACATCGGCCCCTTCGAGATTCTTGATCGTTTCGGGGCTGTGGCCTATCGACTAGCACTTCCACACACTATGGAAAAATTACATGATTTCTTTCATGTATCCCTATTAAGGAAGTACATACCGGACCATTCACATGAACTCTCTTCTGAGGTGGTACAGTTGGAGGATGATCTTTCTTATGAGGAGCAACCAGTGAAGATATTAGATCGTAGAGAAAAAGTTCTACAAAATAAGACAATGACCCTCGTCAAGGTGTTGTGGAGAAACCAAAAGTTTGAAGAAGCGACAGGGGAATCAGAGGAAATGATTAAGCTGAGTTACCCTCATCTGTTTTATTGTGGGAAAAGGAAATTTCGAGGGTGAAATTTCTTAAGGGGGTAATATTGTAACGACCCAAAGATTCATTAATGGAAATCCCTCTTAATCTAATTAAATGTATCTTTATGTTAAAATTTTATATAATATGTCAAATTTTTTGGTTTTATGTTATGATTTTTGACCGTTGCTACTATAGTCGTTGAACAGTGATCACATGATTAGTTTAAATATTTTCCATTAACAAATCCATTTTACTCAGACAAAAGAAGCGATGGCCTCATCTAGTAGAATTGCTCCATAGGAAGCCCATTTGTCAAAGCTCAGAAAATAGGTGGTTCCCTTGGGCTTCGCTATTGGCCAAGCCTAAGCTGAGCTTCATCATTTCAAGCTCGAACGGGACCGTCTATGGGAAAATTGGATGTTGATGGAGATTACCACTCGAGCGATGTTATCTGAGCCACCCCAAGAGTCTGTCACCATCACACACCTTACCCGTAGGTCTTATGCGACTGTTTTAAGGGATTATGTAAAAAATCTCTAGTACTATGTTCATGTATAATATTTTTTGTATATAATAATGAATATACCTTCTTGTCATTATTGACACTTTTTAAATAGTTTTTTAAGTACAAATACTATTTTTAGATATTATTTAATTAAGAATTATATTTTATAAAATTAATGGATTTTTGAATTAAATAAAATTTTAATAAAATATTATTATTATTATTATAAAATAAATTTTTATTAAATATAAATGATCTTATAATTTTATAAATGCAATTGTAATTTTTATTAAGGTTTTAAATCCATTTTTGTCAAAATCTGTGAATTTTCGATCAATGTCAGTTTTTATTTTAAAAGTGAAAATTAACATAATTAAAAAATTATTTAGATAAAAAAAATTTATTTCTAGAATCAGGACAATGAAATTATCCAACAGTGAATTTTTCATAATTTTCTAAGACAGTCAAATTTTTGGGTATTAATTAAATACCGTTTAAATATATAATGTGTTTTATGACATCATAATGACCCAAATGTAATGTAATGAAATACTATAAGATTTATGTTCGGACAATATATGTTTTACCATTGAAATAATTTGATTTTGGGTTTGTTTGCTTAATTTTCAAAGCATTAATGGACCCCTCAAGACTTATTAAACATCTTGACTTTTTAATTTTTTCCCATGAGAGTGTGACTCACCTCGCATCGGAGTGTGACTCACCTCCACATAAGAAAACCCATTATTTTAATAAGTTCAGACTTTTGCCTTATAAAATATTTTTTCCTCCTCCCTTTTCCAAAAACCATGAGAAAAAACCATGTGTTGATTTGTGGTCTGGATAAGTTTAATGTAATGGTTCCCAACCCTAAATAATAAAGAATTTACTCACCTTTCCTATATAAACCCACCCAAGATCCCACTTCCTCCTCACTCAAAGCCTTCGGGGTCCATCCAACATTTTCCCTACTATCTCTAGAATCCACCCAAGGTGCACCAATCACCCAAGAAGCCTCTCCCAAGCCTCTCTCAAGCCTTTAGAAGCACAATTACAAGTAAGGGTTTTCTTCCTTTCACTTTTTTGTCCAATTTTCATAATATTATTATTCCATTTTAATTTCATTTATAAATTATGGGGTATAGTTTCGCACCTCCCCCATACTGCCCTCTAATTTTTTTAATGATGGGATACCCCTTTCTCTCTCATTAAATGCCTCCCATGTACACCTGTTACTATGCCGAAATTCTGAAAGGAACTTCTCTCTCCTCCCAATACTTTTGTATAATGAATCTAAATTCCATTACAATTATTGAGACATGTGTCTATATGACCCCATTACTATCCATTTCATGTATATATGATGAGATACCCATTTATCTCGAATCAACCATTTTTATGAATTCTTATATCACGCTGTTACGCTGCCGAAATTGCACCAATTTTCTAAGCCAATGCCATTGTGTAGTAAACACAATTCCCATTTCTCCATCAAGGGTATTCAACTTCATGAATATTTACTTATTAATTATAAATTTTCATTCCACATTCCATTGTCATGGAATAAATGATTATGTTTTATGAATCCATGTTTTATGATCCATGTGGCACACTTATGCATGAAATGAAATATTTAAGAAGGGTGCACCCTTATAGCACTCCAATGCATTGGGTAAAGTATAGTATCATGATACTTTATGTGCAATGAGTGTATACTAATGCTAATTAATGCGAAATGAGGGTTTACTCTTGCTTCATGTGCAATGATAATTTACTCATTCTCCATGTGAAATGAGCCTTGGATCATGCAAATTCCATGTTAAGTGTTGTTTCCACATTTCCATGTTATGATTATCATGCTTTATCATGACTTTGTGTTCATGTTTCTCTTGTGCTCTATTGATATGCCTGTTGTCTAACATGTATTGTACTCCTCATTTATTCCATGTTTATTCCCTTACTGGGCTTTATAACTCACCCCTTTTCATATGCATGTTCTCAGGTTATCCAATGCAATGCTAAGTGCGTGGAAATGTAGTGGTCATGTAAAGGAAGTTTTCAATAAAGATGTTGTATAGAATTTTTTAAGTTGTTATATAATGATCCTAATCCCAAAAGACACTATACCTCTCGATCTTCCATGTTGTATCAATTGAATAGTTTATGAAATAAATCATGTTTATGTTTTTAAAAAAAGCAGGTTTGTCATATTTCATCAAACCATGAACCATGAAAATAAACGGGTTCCCAAATCATATAACCCATGGAAATGAATTAGATTTCATAAAAACATAACCCACAGATGAGAAATGGATTTAATAAACATATAACCCATGATAGAGAAATAGGTTTCATAAAGACCATGAAATTAAGAAAAACACATGCATAGAATGGTTATTAATGGATCATATATATCATTTCTAAAAAAGGCACAAAATACATCAATATATGTCATCTTATATGGAAAATAATTATGAAACATCATTTGAAAACATTTCATGATGAAAATAACATTTATTTATAATGAATTTTTAAAGGATTAAAACATTTAAAAATATTTTTCATAGAAAATAAGGGTCAAAATTATAAATAATACATGAAATCATTCGGTAAACAATATTTCTTGAAAACATATAAAATAATCATCACAACTTTTTCATTAAAAACACTTTGATAACTTATAAAGAATGATTGAAAATGGTTTCTAAAATAATTATTTGAAAATACATTGAGCACTTATAAAAAAATATCATTTTTTAAAAACCTTTTATTTTAAAATAAATTGAAAACATATAAATAAATCTTGAAATTGCTTTCAAACCAATTTTCATTGATAACATATAAAGGATTTTGAAAACATTTTTAAAACCATTTCTCTTTAAAATGTATAAAATAAGATTTAATAAATTTGAAACCATTTTTCATGAAAATTATTTCAAATTATACTTTTTTTAAAAAATAAACCCTTTAAACATGAAACAAATGCTTCATATAAATGATGGTGGGTAAAACCGTACATGTTGTACGAGGTAATGAAAATATTTTTTTTCACTATAAAAAGGATAGAAAAATTCCTAGATCAGAAAGAGACAAAAATATTACATTGATAATTGGAAAAGGAAAATAAGTGTTAATATGTATTTTAATAATACTACTATATTATTTGATTGTTCATGGAAACCTTTTTTTAAATGGTTTTGAAATAACATATATTTCTGACCGAAGAGGGGGTAAAGTCCGGATTTCCTAAAAACACAATATTAAATATATTACATACCAAAGAGTATAAAAATTTTACCAATAGATTATTGTATTATGAATATATAGAGGATAATAAAATTCATGAATTTTCATGATATATGGATCGTAATATTTCATGAAACAAATCATCAACATAAAAAATCTCAAAAAGCGATAAGATTGTTTTAATAAACACTTATGAGTTTTTAATCATAGATTATACACTCCTTCTATGAAATTTAAATAAAATGAATATTAAAATATCATGAAAATTATTACATTCATTATATTAAATGTATAAAAAATGTATATATAGCTCAAAATTGAATTTAGGTGCATAACAAAACCTGAGTCTCAAATAAGGAAAATTAACACAAAATTATTTCACTGATTTTTGAAATTTTGATTCTTAAACCCCATGAATGAAAGATCAAAAAATGGATATGTTAATACACATTAATATATTTATATGTGGAATATATTACATTATTGGGTATTATATACACCACATAGAATATGTGATTGGAAATTAAGGCATGTATCTCATGAAAACAAAACTGAGATGAAATTCACTTACCATGCATCTTGACTCTCTTAATACTCATATAAAATTCATATATACTAAATATTAGTTTATTGTACATATTATTATGAATAATATTCTTATACAGAATACCATATATTATTTTTTATGGCCTTATAATAACTAATTTTTTGTGATCCTATGTAAAGGTTTAACTTTAGGTAATATTCTCTTTGTTCATCTCGTGTGCCATAATATTAAATACCATTCATCCTTATACATGAATCATTATTCAATAATGTATACCGTAATATAAATATGTTGTATATCAAATATATGTGTACTATAATTGTTGGACAATAGAATACCCTGAGAGAGGAGGAGTGAATCAGGGTGTCAAATTTTTCATTTAAAGAGACAAATCGTGTTCTTATGTTGGTAGGAACTAGTTGAACCTATATGATTGAATAAATAATAAATCAAACAGTCAAATGAAAATAAGAAATTCTATAATTTTACTCAGTTCCCCACTAAGGGATATTCCATATTGAATACACCAACATTGTGTATCTCTAACTAAAATCCATAAATCTTCACTATTTGTTGAGTAAAATAGTTTAGACACAGTCAGTCTATTCCAGGGACACTGCCCTTACTATATTTCAAGGATATGACACTACATCCCTAAGAACAATTTCATCGACTCCCCTATGTTCACTGATTTGAGAGATGTCTAACTCATTTTATCAACATGATTGTCTCTTCAATAGATACTCATTAATGTCATTGTCTCATTCAATCATGAGACTCTTAAGGCATCAAATTCCTACATTGATTCATATTAAAGCACTGAAAAAACAAATCGAATATTAAAAACATGCTAAATGCACTCACTAGAATTTGTGTGCAATAACTTCTCTGGCATGCAATATGTTGGATTGTCGCATAACATGAGCTTCACTAAACAATTACACTCTGTGCTAGCCTTATCTTTTTCATAGAAACACTATGAGTTTCTTTTGGTATTTTAAGATGAAAGGAACAATTTGAGTACAATATTACTTGACTAAAACACCTTCGAGTGCAACTCTTTCATGCAGTAGAGGAGCCTGATAGCTGTAGGAAAAGTTCTTAGTATTTAGTGGGTTACCTAGGCCTTCATTATCCAATGAGTATGATTGTCCCTAAGCATGAAAAACCCCTTTTTATTTCACACTGGGAATATAAGTCTCTTCTTTGAATCATTTTCTTTCTCATAAATATAAATGCTTCACAAACTTTTTGATTTTTCCATATTTTGATGCAGTGATCCAATTCTTTTGAAACCCCCTGATCTTCCATGAGATGGTTGAAAAAGAAAAAATCCATATTACATTTCCATCAAATAATAGCCTTCGTTAAAGAAAATAATCCATATAATATATGAGTATGAAATGGAATACACCATTCTTGAAGATGGTAAGTTGAACGTATGCAGGAATGATATTTCCTTTTTTATTTTCCTATTGAAAGAATGAATGAAAATTTCATTTATGAATATGTATATAATATTATTATAGAGACATTATAATTATATATATATTATACAATTTCACTAAACACATCTTTAATAAATTATATGTAGTGTGTGAATGAATCAAATCGCTTTTGAGGGGGTGGTAGTCCACACTTCCTCAAACGAAATTATCATAATTATGCCAAATAGATAGTAAAAGGATATGTGTTGTAATAAAGTAATATCAAATAAATGAGATATAATAAGTTTAAAATATAAAATATATAAACATATTTTCTATCATAATGGCCACCATGGTATGTGGTAATGGAAAAAAAAACAATCATTGTTTCATGAGGGAGTAGTTCACTGTACATAGAAAGAGTATGTTCTATACCCATTAGATGGAGGTGTGTGTAAGTACAGGTCAAACAATTTACATAGAAACAACATAGTAATTTTTGGATATTTTTGTTGTTTTATATGAATATAATAGAAGATATTTGTAGGGGTGGAGAAGGAATATATAACAAGGTACTTGAGAGAATATGTTGCCTCTTATTCAGGTAACTCTTATTGGTTTGTGCCTAAAGGATTCCCTCAATTGAATTCTTCCCAAGGGAAGGCTTATAGAAGTAAGATGGGGACATTGGGATGTGTATTGGTATAGATTAACTGAACCTATGAGTTTTGATAGGAGTGAATAAGTGGAAGAGGTGGTCGTCCTTTATATGGAAGAAAAACGACTCACTTGGAATTTTTTAAAACAAGTAAGGTGGAAACACGTTATTACCTAATAAAATTGTACCAAATAAACTAAATCGACAATGGAAGGTGTATAGCCAAATAAGGGCCCAAAAATGTGGTCTGTACAAGTAACTAGGTCGTTTGGCCCCACAAATTTTATGTTTAATCTGTAATTAATCTTTATTTGAACTTAATCACTATGATTTATTTCTTTTTCACTTATACATATATTTTTAATATAAAATTAAGTTAATGTTTTTAGAATATAAATATTATACTAATTACAGTGTTTTATGTATGTTTTTTTTAATTCAATTAACAGTAGTCGGAAAATTTTTATTCATTCTAATCCTATAGGTTGGAAAAAATTATGGGGTTTTAATGTAGAAAAATTCCCAAAATATTGTTAATTTTCTATATAAAATTGTATTTTGAAATTTTTTATAATTCCATAAATTGAATTAATATATGGATAATTGATCTACTGTTTCTATAAAAAATTATTTTTCAACTTTACATTAGTAATTATTTAAATTAAATGGATGGTATTAACTAAAACACATTGTTTTTCACTATTCATCAACAAAATTATGTTTCTCAAAAAATCCAAATATTTAAACAAAAGATAATTTTTAAAATATAAATTTAAATATAAATGTTATTTTATCAAATTCAATTTATAAATTTTGATAAAATTACTATTATTATTAAAATTGGTTCATTTGAGAAAACAATAGTTTTTATCGTAGAAGGGCTTTACAAGAAATCATATATTTAATTATCAATATGTTTTACCTATATAAAAAAATTATAAATAATGTTTTAAAATTAGTCAATACAATTCATGTGACTATGTTTAATGGTTTTTTTATAATTATCTAATTTATAATATATATATATATATAATAGAATGACTTTTCATAGAAACATCAGTGTTACATGCAACGTACGCCAAGTGTTGTGGGTTGCGCAAGCCATGTTGGTATTATGTATAGTGCAATTAAAGGCGGTATTTCATGTAGTCCAAGCGAAATTGGTATTTCGTGTGAAATTGTTTTTTGACGTAGTGTTTTGACATATATATATATATATATATATGTAGCTATTCCTAGTTTCATGTGAAATGAAAAATAAGGATAAGATAAATTAATTAAAAAAATATTTCACAAAATCTTTTGTTGCTATGGTCACAGTATATAAAAATATCATAAAATGAAAATGAAATCCAATGAGAATAGTAAATTCCTAGGGTAATTGGATCCTCTTGACATAAATTCAAAACTCCTAGAATAAAAAAGGTCATATGATAGATTTTGTATCTTCTAAATAAAATAAATCATGTTCCCATTAATAAACAAAGAATGATACCTCCAATGTTATATGTATTTCTTGTAGATGGAAAACCTAAAGTACAAAACTGACTATAACATACTCCATGATATCTCTGAACCTGATAAAGTCCACCTATATTTATTTATTATACTCAATGATCACTAGGAGAATCATTGGGTAATCCTCTTCTTACCCAATTGTTATTCTACTAGTCTAAAGCTGCAACACACAACTACTTCTACATTGGCTGAAACTACTTCAATAGTAGAACATGAAGAAGAATACATAACAAATGTTTCCTACATAAGGATTTTGATCACTATAACCATCAATATTCTTATCCTCCTCATGAAAAACGTCCATTTGGTACCATGGTAGAGACCTAAGAATCTTCACCCATGAATAAAAAACTTATTGATTGTCGAGACCTACCCCCAGTTATTTGAACAACCTTCTATTAAGAAAACTAGAAACCTCATACAATTTCTCTTCTATAAAATAAATACTAATGAATCTAATATTATATTGATTTGGTCTTATCTAATGTCTTCTAAATAACTGCATCCATCACGAGAACATTTAGATAGGCCGAAAATGTAAATAGTATGATCTAGTGTTGACTCCCTAGAGTAAAATTGTAACGACCCAAACTTTTGGAATAGTATATTAATTTAATCTTAACGATTTAATAGAGATGTTAATGGTTAATGAAGAAAGAGGATTCGATGGATTCATCTAGTAGAATCTAACCATATGAAGACCACATATCAGAGCATGGGAAAGAGGTGGCATCTTTGGGCTTTGCTTTGGACCAATCACATGCCGAACTCTAGCGTGTCAAGCTTGAATGGAAACGCCTGTGGGAGAAGTTCAAGTTAGTGGTGATTACTACTAGGGAAATGTTATCTGAGCCTCCCTCAGATTCTCTCACCATATAACACCTTACACTTAGGACATATTCTGGTGTTATAATGGGCTCTGTGATGAGACCATAGCTACTTTGGGTAATCCTTTGGGGTAAATAAAATTGGGATTTGTTCTTTTAGTGAAGTTTTTGAATTTTCAAATGTCCGGATAATTTTAGGATGTTTTCAATTGATGAATTTTTGGAAAATTGGATATTTTAAAATATTTATGTAAACCATAAATAATTAAAGATTTGTAACGATTTTCAAAAATGGTCTTCTACAAATATGTTCAGTAAGAAATTTAGAGTCTAATAAGATCAACTAAATTTTTTGTGAATAATAATTTATGAATACTTATTTTACGCTTAGGATTAGTAATATGACCAAATGGATTAGTAATCACACTTAAAGAGAGTATTAATATAATTTAGGCACCTTGATTAAGTAATGTGATTTAATAAAATAGGTAAATCATGGTTTCATAAATTATTAGTTAAGTATTAGTTTTTTTTTGAGTGAATAGTGTTTTTTTATAAAAATTAAATTGAAAATATTTAGAAAATTATTTTTATAAAATGGTGTTCATTTTTGAATTTAGAGCATTGATATTATGTTAAGGTGAATTTTGGGGATTTTTCTGAAAAAAAATGAATTTTCAGTTAATAGTGAAAATACAAATTTAGGGTTTCAGTATGTTTAATGACATCATAACTGTATCATGATGATTTCATGAGATATTTTAAGGGATGGTCGACTTTTGAATAGTAATATAAGGTATGAGGTGTCCAATGTGGACACAACCATGATGAAATACAACTTTGTTTGCCAATATTACCAATGAGGTGTCCCTTGGCCATTAATGCCTTGTGCCTTCACTTTCCCTATAAATACCAAGCCATTATCTCGTCCTTTCCATTCCAAAATCCACCTCAACGAATTTCTTGTCTCCTTACCTCCCATTTAGTCCTCTCAAGGTGCCCTCAATCCCTCAAGGTCCCAACCTTTGAGTTTTAAGTGTTACGTTTTAAGGTAAGGGATCCTACGTCTCTTTCTTTCCAAGTACTCTCTTTTATGGAATTTCTTTTATGATCCATGTTCTTATGTTGTAGGATTTCCTTTTATATTCCTCTTAATTTCCTTTTCATGTTCATATGATGAGATACCCCCTATTTCTCTCATCAATTCATTTTTGGATGTTTTAAGTGGCGCTATTAGGCTGCCAAATTTTCATAAGAGAAATCTTATTTTTTTCTTCCTTCCATGTTTTTCATTTCATATGGTATGTCTTTCAAATTTCATCTCCATGTTCTTATATCCTTTATATTATATCCCTATACCGTTTTATGGATCATTTATAAGTGTGTGACCCATGTCCCCTCTCTTTTTAATATTTCCTAAAACCCTGTAACATAGCCATTATGATGTAGAATTTTCGTCTCAAAATGTCTCTCTCTTTTTCTCAAATTCATTTATTTTATGAAGTGAATACTCAAAGCTATTTCTTCTAAAATAATATTCACATATATATCAAACTATTCTATTTTAAATTCTGGGATTTACATTCATGAAACCCTCTTTCCTTTTCTGTGGGTTTAAAGGGACATAATGATCATGTCTTTAAAGCAGTTTTTAAAACGTTATGACTATAAAATGAAACCCATTTAATTTATGATATATGAGTGTTTATGAAATTATTTATGATGATATATGTGGCTCAAATGATAATAAAGACAAATTAAGGGTGCACCCTGATAGCACTCTAATGAATTGGGTAAATACATAATCTCTAGAGATGACCATTTTTAACGATCCCTTGGTGAATAACTTTGGTAATTTTCAATGACACCTTGGGGATGGACCTTGGTGAAATGGAAATGATTGTCTATGTTAAATGTTGTAGCCACATCTTCAAGTTATGAAACACATTATTTTTATTATGATATTCCTCATGATCTATTTCTCATTCTTTAATGTTATTTATCATGACATTATTGATATATTTAAATGCCACATGTAAAATGTTTCTCTTGTTTCAATTACTGGGCCTTCAGCTCACCCTTTTCTTTGATGTGCACCCCTAGGTTATGAGATGCTTTAATGAACTTATGTTGAACAAATTAATAATCCTTTGAAGTCTTTAAGAAGAATGTTTTATGTTGTTTTCATGTATTATGTTCCTATTTTTTAAGACACTAAACATTAAAGATCCTTAGTTTTGTAAAATGTAATGAAAAGTTATGTTATAAAAAAGGAGGGATGCCATAGTTGGTATCAAAGGTCAGTTTAGTTATTTGTGGAAATTATGATATTAAAACATTAGGAAGAACCCTGTAGAAAAGTTTTAAAATAGAAACTCTTCCTAGTATTTTTGTGCCTATTTAGGTAGTGGTTTATCAAACAAATACATCCATGTCTGGATATGAGTAGGTAGAGGGGTCTATGGCACAGATGTACATAGGGGTAAAACCTGAAAACACAGCTTTGAGCTAGACTCCGAAACTGGAACTGGTTCACAACAACGATCCTTGCTACACTCTTGGTTATGACACTCCTCAAGAATATGTTTTGTTAATCACAAGCTTTTTATGAATCATTATGAAGAAATTATAGAGAAATATAATTTCATCATGACGATTTAAGTCATAGAATCCATCATACTCAAAATATTCGTAAATAAAATATGTTTCTCACTATGGTTTTATTCTTTTAGAAAATGGAGTACAATAGGATGAACCATGAAAATGATGACGGAAATGCACCATGTGCTGACGGCCCTCTGATGGAAGCCGGAATAGAAACATTCATGCGCATGATGAACTAATTGACTCAAGTTATGGGAAATAACTTGAATCAAGCTGAGAGGCCAATATCACCACGAAGGGAACAACAGTCTGTTGAGTCCTTTATGTGCCAACTACCACCAAACTTCAGTAGGTCAACTGACCCATTGGTTGCGGAACAATCGATAAGCTCCATTGAAAAGATCTTTTATGTACTCCATTGTATAGAACAAGAAAAATTCACCCTTATTGTTTACCGTCTAGAGGGTGAAGTTGATCAGTGGTGGTCACTGGTCAAAAACATGAAGCCAAGAGGAGAGATGGAATCTATGGAGTAGGAAGAGTTCAATGGTATATTATTTAATAAGTATTTCCCTCATTCCATGAGAACGAGAATGGAGAAGGATTTTCTTGAGCTGAAGCAGAAGGAGAACGAATCTATCAGAATCTATGAGATGATCTTCACCCGAATTTCACGATACACCTATTTATTTGTCATGGATGCAAATGGTATAGTTGATAGAATCTTCGGTGGGCTGAGACCTCAACTGCGGAAGAATCTATCCAACTGAGACTAGGATTGCTATGATGAAATCGTGCAGAGTGCTATGAATGTCGAACTAGAGTTTTGTGAGACACAGTGGTCTCACAAATATAATGAGAATAAGAGAGCTATAGAACCAATCCTAGGAAGAATCTTTTATTAGGAAATATGGGGAAATCAAATGCAACTTTCCACATGCAATAAATGTGGGAAGAAGCATTTGGGGCACTTCTTGATCGGAAGTGTCAAGTGCTAAAACTGTAAAAGAGGAGGCTATATTTCTTGCAATTTTCATAGTGAGGTAAAGTCTCAACTCCCCAACACTAACAACAGAGGAAAGATGGTTCTGGCCCTACCTGAAGTCCAATTCATCAAGTGTGTACACCTTGGACACTTTTCTAATCACTGTCCAAATCTAAGGGCAGTGGAGGGATATCCCCATCAGCCTCAATAAAGACCAGGGGAGCAAGGTCATTCTTTTGGAATCACAATAACTGATGTTGAAGATCCGAATGACGTGGTAGCAGGTACCCTTGTTGTCCTCTCAAATATAGCAAGTAATTTTTTTTGATTCTGGTTCTACACATTCCTTTATTTCTTCTATGCTTGCAAAGAATATAGAATCAATTCCCGAACTGCTAGAGGTAGAGTTGTCCATCAAGACTCCAAGTGGGATTATCCATGCATCAACATTGTTTAGAGACTCTAGTGTTTACTTTAGTGAGAACAATCTTATCGCAAATCTAGTAGTCATTCTCATGATGAAATTCAACTCTATACTAGGGATGGATTGGATTTTAAAGTATAATGCTAAGATCAAATGCTGGCGTAAGGAAATCTCAGTAGTTTTGAATGAACGACCTATAATTATCTTCCAAGGAGAGATATTCTGACATGATCCTTGTCTACAAGCACCTCATATAGCCTTCTTTATGTAGTCAATCGGTGAGGATGAAGAAGTAAAATGGAGTATTCAAATAGATGATGTTTTATTGTTCAGGAATACATGGATGTATTTCCTGAGGAGTTACTTGGACCTCCCCCAGAAAGATAGGTAGAGTTCTCCATTGAACTGATACCTGGATCTCAACCGATATCAAAGACCCCGTATAGAATGGAAAATGTGGAGCTATAGGAGTTAAAGAAACAACACTAGGACTTGTTAGAGAAGTGATTTATCAGACCAAGTGTGTCTCCATGGGGAATACCAGTTCTCTTTATGAAGAAGAAGGATGGATCAATGCGGGTATGCATTGATTATAGAGAACTAAACGGGATCACAATGAAGAAAAAATACCCTTTTCTAAGAATTTATTATTTATTTGACCAACTTCGTGGGGATCAATTGTTCTCCAAGATTGATATTCAATCTGGTTATCAACAACTGAGGGTGAAGAAGGGTGATATTCCAAAGACAGCCTTCCGATCACGATATGGGCATTATGAGTTTACTGTTATGACCTTCGGCTTGACTAATGCTCCTTCTATTTTCATGGATTTGATGAATAGATTCTTTAAGGACTACCTTGATAACATTGTGGTAGTTTTTATTGACGATATTTTGATATATTCAGAAAGTCGTCAGGAGCATAATGACCATCTAAGGGTCATTTTTCAAACTCTGCAGAAGGAGAGGCTGTTTGATAAGTTCAGCAATTGTGAGTTTTGGTTACAACACATGGCTTTCCTGGGGCACATCATAACCAATGAAGGAATCTTGGTTTACCCTGCAAAGACAATGGTTGTGGAGGAGTGGCCTCAACCCACAATAGTAACTGAGATTTGTAGTTTCCTTCATTTATCAGCATATTATAAGAGGTTTGTGAAAAACATTTAATGGATTTCTAATCCACTAACCATGTTGACTCAAAAAGTGGTTAAATTAATCTGGACAAAGGAATGTGAGGAATGTTTCAAAGAGATGAAGAAGCGATTGGTTACTACACCTGTGTTAATACTACCCTCTATTGGAGAAGGATTCATTATTTTCAGTGATGCATCTCTAAGGGATTCGGTGAGTCCTCATGAAAAATGACAAGGTCATTGCTTATGCATCTCGATAATAGAAGATTCATGAACAGAATTATCCTACTCATGATCTAGAGCTAGAGGTAGTTGTTTTTTCTCTAAATATAAGGAGGCACTATCTTTATGGGGAGAAATGTGTAATATACACCGGCCACCAAAGTTTAATGTATCTTTTCACGCAGAAAGAATTGAACATGATATGAAGGAGATGGTTGGAGCTTATTAAAGACTATGATTGTTCAATTAATTATCACCCTGGAAGAGCAAACAATGTCGCAGGTGCGTTAAACATGAAAGACCATGTTGTTCTTAAAACAATGAGGATCCTAGGTGATCCCTTGATTAAGGATCTAGTAAAACTGGACATGGGAATTGTAAGGGAAGGTACATCATCAACCCTATGCCAAATGATTTCTCAACCATCATTACAAGAGAAGATCATAAAGGATAAAAAAGAAGATATTTTGTTACGGGAGAAGTTTGAGGCTGTGAAGGATCAGAAGTTTCTTGATTGCAATATTGATCAAGAAGTTGTATTGAAATTTCGTACAAGACTATGTGTTCCATCTATTCCGGAGATAAAGAAAGAACTAATGGATGAAGCTCATAGCTCTAAATTCTCTATACATCCGGGAAGTAATAAAATGTATAGAAACCTTCGTGACATTTATTGGTGGGATAACATGAAGAGGGAGATTGCTGAGTACACTACAAGGTGTCTAGTGTGTCAACAAGTAAAGGCAGAATGAAAACTTCCTAAGGGGGTATTACATCTGCTACCCATACCATCTTAGAAGTGGGATAATATCCCTATGGACGTTGTCACAGGTCATCCAAAAAAATCCAAAGGGAACAATGTGATATGGGTTATAGTGGACCGTCTCACCAAGACCTCCCATTTTGTCTCTATTCAGGAAGATTTCTCTCTAGATCAACATGCCATGATATACGTAAAGTAAGTGGTAAGGCTGCATGGGGTACCACTATCCATCGTATCTGATAGTGATCCAAGATTCAAGTCAAAATTCTGGAGAACTCTTTAATATTTTCTGAATACTGAATAGAATTTTAGTACGGAATATTATCCTCAAACTTATAGACAATCTAAAAGGACTATTCAGACACTTGAGGACATGCTGATATTATGCTCAATGGATTTTAAAGGTGGATGGGATCAACACCGCCCATTAGTTGTGTTATCATACAATAACAGCTTCCATTTGAGTATTCAGCTGGCGCCTTATGAAGCTCTATATGGAATGAGATGTAAAACTCTTACATGTTGGGGTGAAGATGGTGAGAGAAAGAGTTTTGGGCCTGATCTTATGCATGAGATGACAGAAAAGTTTTATGCCAACCAGCAACACATAATGGCTGCTCAGAGTTGGCAGAAGAGCTATGCTGACAACCGTCGAAGGGACTTGGAGTTTGGTGTTGGCGAAAAAGTCTTTCTTCAAATTTCTCCATGGAATAAATTCATGTGGTTTTGGAATAAAAGAAAGCTCATCCATAGGTACATTGACCCCTATGAAATCCTTGGTCGCATAGGAGCAGTGTCCTATCATATAACACTTCCACCAAACCTAGTTCAAGTTCACGTTTTCTTCCATGTATCTCTCTTGAGGAAGTACATACCTGACCCTTCATATGTACTAAACCCAGAGGTGGTACAACTGGAACATGGCATCTCTTATGAGGAGCATCTAGTGGAGATCTTAGACCGTAGAGACAAGGTTCTACGCAACAAGACTACCCACCTTGTGAAAGTGTTGTGCAGGAATCATAAGTATGAAGAAGCGACTTGGGAGCCTGAGGAAACAATGAAGCAAAAGTACCCTCACCTTTTCGGCTAGGCCTTATGTATAAAATTTCAGGGATGAAGTTTCTTAAGGGGGAAGAATGTAACAACCCAAACTTATTGAATAATATATTAATTTACTCTTAACGATTTAATAGAGAAGTTAATGGTTAATGAAGAAAGAGAAGTCGATGGCTTCAACCAGTAGACTCGAACCATATGAAGCCCACTTATCAGAGCTTGGGAAGGAGGTGGCATCTTTGGGCTTCACTTTGGACCAATCGCATGCCGAACTCCAGCGTGTCAAGCTTGAACAGAAACTCCTGTGGGAGAAGTTCACGTTAGTGGAGATTACTACTAGGGAAATGTTATCTGAGCCTCCCTCAGATTCTCTCACCATAGCACACATTACACTTAGGTCATATGCTGGTGTTATAGGGGGCTATGTGAAGAGACCATAGCTACTTTGTGTAATCCTTTGGGATAAATAAAATTGAGATTTCTTCCTTTAGTGAAGTTTGTGAATTTTAAAATTTCCAGATAATTTTAGGATGTTTATTATTGATGAATTATTGGAAAAATAGATATTTGAAAATAATTATATAAACCATAAAAAATTAAATATGTGTAAATATTTTCAAAAAATATTATTCTACAAATATGTTCAGTAAAAAATTTAGAGTCTAATAAGATCAACTTAATTTTGGTGAATAGTAATTTATGAATAGTGATTTTACGCTTAGGATTTGTAATGTAACCTAATTGATTATTAATCTCACATAAATAAAATATTAATATAATTTAGGCACCTTAATTAAGTAATGTGATTTAATAAAATTGGTAAATAATGGTTTCATAAATTAATAGTTAAGTATTAGTTTTTTTGGGTGAATTTTTTTTATTTAAAAATTAAATTAAAAATATTTAGAAAATTATTTTCATAAAATGGAGTTCAATTTTGAATTCAGATAATCTATATTATGTTAAGGTGAATTCTTGGGATTTTTCTGAAAACAATTGAATTTTTAGTGAATAGTGAAAATACAGTTTTAGGGGTTCGGTATGTTTAATGACATCATAACCGCATCATGATGATTTCATGAGATATTTTAAGGGATTATCGACTTTTTAATAGTAATATAAGGTATAAGGTGTCCCAAGTGGCCAAATCCATGGATAAATACAACTTTTTTTCCAATACCGCCAATAAGGGGTCCCTTGGCCATTAATGCCCGGTCCCCTCACTTTCCCAATAAATACCAAGCCATTCTCACATCCTTTCCATTACAAAATCCTCCTCAACGATGTTATGGTCTCCTTACCTCCCAAGTAGTCCTCCCAAGGTTACCTCAAGCCCTCAAGGTCCCAAACATTGAGTTTTAAGAGTTACATTTTAAGGTAAGGGATCCTACCTCTCTCTTTCTTTCCAAGTACCCTCTTTTATGTCATTTCTTTTATTCTCCATGTTATTATGTTGTAGTATGTTTATTTATATTCACCCTACTCTCCTTTTCGTTTTCCATTTATGAGATACCCCATATTTCTCTCATCAATTCCTTTTTGGATGTTTTATGTGATGTCGTAAGGCTGCCGAATTTTCACTAGAGAAATTTTGTTTTTGTCTTCCTTCCATATTTTTCATTTCATGTGGTATGTATTTAAAATTTCATTTCCATGTTCTTATATCATTTATAATTTTTCCTTATACTGTATTATGGATAATTTATGAGTGGGTGACCTATTTCCCCACTCTTTTGAATATTTCCTAAATCCCTATAGCATAACTGTTATACTGGAGAATTTTCGTCTCAAAATGACTCTCTCTCTTTCTCAACTTATTTTAATTTATTAAGTTAATAATAAAAGATCTTTCTTCTATAGGGGTATTCATATATATATCAAAATGTTCTATTTTAAATTTTGGTATTTAGATACATGAAACCCGCTTTCCTTTCCTATGGGTTTAATGTGACAAAAAGGTCATGTCATCAAAGCAGTTTTTTAAACGTTATGACAATGAAATGAAACCCATTTCTTTTATGATATATGGGTGGTTTATAAAATGGTTTATGATAATATATATGGTTCACATGATAATAAAGAAAAATTAAGGGTGTGCCTTGATAGCGCTTCAATGCATTTGGTAAAGACTTAATCTATAGAGATGACCATTTTTAACGACGCCTTGGTGAATAACCATGGTAATTTTTAATGACACCTTGGGGATGCACCTTGGTGGAACAGAAATGATTGTCTATGATAAATATTGTAGTAACATCTTAAAGTTATGAAACACATTTTTTTATTATGATATTCCTCATGATCTCTTTCTTATGCCTTAATGTTATTTATCATGACCTCATTGATATATCTCAAGTTCACATGTAAAATGTTTCTCTTGATTCCCTTATTGTGCCTTCTGCTATCCCTTTTCTTTGATGTGCACTCCCAGGTTATGGGATGATGTAATGAACATAGGTTGAACAAAATAAGGATCCTTTCAAGTGTTTATGAAGAATTTTTTATGTTGTTATCATGTATTATGTTCCAGTTTTCCAAGACAATAAATCTTAAAGATCCTCGGTATTGTAAAATGTAATGAAAAGTTATGTTATAAAAAGGCGAGATACCATAAAAATTCTTCTTGAAATCTATTTCCCTTACATCCAAATATGTAAATATTTCTGAATCATATCATAAAAGGTTCCATAAATATATCCTGAACTCCAACATCATATAGATCCCCTGTCAAAGGGTATACAGTAAGAGATTAGATTCCTTGACTATCCAATAAAGAAACTGTACTCTAAACCCATTTTTCTATCTTATTACAAAATATAGATTTCTAATAATAATCCCATAGTAATAAGAACCACCAATACCCCGTAGCTCTATGAAGAACTATAACTACTAAAAAAACTTGTTCTCCTCCCGAGTAAGCATCAAAATAAAGGATATATCCCCCATTTCCAACCAGTCAATTATCACTATGTTTGAAATGGATCACAAATGATACATTAAAAACCTGATCTAAAACCGTTAAAGTTTTGTTCTCCAAGTTTCATCATCAAAAACATCATCATTTTGATGATCTTTTATCACATTCTACTAGATATCTTATGCATGATCCTAATGGGGATAATGAACTTGGGCCATGCCTACAAACAAAAAAAATTTAAGGACTGTCAAATCAATAAAATTTAATATTTGTGATTAATTATTTATTTATTTAAGTTTCATATTAATCTAAAGTTATACACATCCAAACATAATGTTAAAGGAGAATTATTCATGATCCGTCCATAGGTATTTCCCCCACAACCAGCATCACATCACTTAGTAGGATCAATGAAATTAATGATTCCTATAATGGATAATCCGGATCCCTAAATACCTTTGAAATAGACAGTCTCTATTTTTACATCAAATAATAATCATGGGTAACACAATTATTCCACCAACCCATATTGTCGTCATGAGTTAATTCCATTGAACTCCATCCTATCTCTTAACCTGATCCTCTAATACTACATTATTGTGACCTCCTCTAACCATAGGTACCACTGCTAGGACAATAATGAGAAAAGGGTGGTAGTAACTCAAAAATACCACCTCATATAGATAATGGGTGGGAAATTAGAACCAATTGTATATTATACAGAAATTTGGGGTATATTAAAATTTTCCAAGAGTTATTAGGGATATGAAAAAAAACTAAAAAATTTATGCACAATATAAAATTTAAAAAAATTCTATATAGATGAATGTAATTACATATATATAAACATAAATAATAAAATAGTAGTTAAAAAATTATTATCATCAAAATTGACCATGAATACCAAGCATCTATCGGATAACCCCCAAAATCTAGTAATATGTATTCTAATCAGTAACTATCTCATACAAACTGGGAAAAATTTTCTATAATGCCATTGGGTGAATATAATTTGTGTAATTCATAAGATCTTCCCCTGATATTCTGATGAAAATGATAATGAAATAAAACTAAATCCTATTAAAAAATAATTGCAGCTATCTCATCAACATAAAATGTGTAATATATTCTAATCCTCACAATGAAAATTTATCACTATGTATAATATACAATGGATTATATAATATAAAATAAAAATAAGGTATCTTACTTCCAACTACCTCTATTTTCTACTCTACCCCAACATCATATGTTCTGAGACACTTACCCCAAATAGTAAACAATTATATATATAGTCAGGGCAATGCAACACCACATGTATCTTTTGAATCACACCATATGATCATATTTTCTGCACAATGTGCATCAAATCATCTCATCAAACCATGCCATGACTCTAGATTATAACCAAGAAGTTTTTAGTACCATCAAAACATGTATGACATATATTAAACCTCATTGCATCACAAACCATGCATAATGTAGCTACAATGATTCATTGTATACTATATTAAAAGATATATGTTTGTGAAAAAAACAATCAATTATTGATATCTACAAACTTATATGTTATTGGAAACTACGGTTTGTACTATCACCTAATACTTCTTGGAGAATATATCTAGGAAAGAGGAGTTCGATAGACATTTATTCATCTCAAGGTTGTATATTGCTGAAAAATCCTCAAACACCCCAGTAGGATTCATTCACCATATCTACATGGATGGGGTATCATATCAAAATTCATTAAAAATGCGATATAATATATCTCACAACCACAAAAGTGTATCAACTTATTCTGAATATCTATAGTAACTATCGACACTCCCAGACCTGCCTGTAACTGCTATAAACTAGATAACTAATAGGCTCAGACACAATTCAATAAAATTTATTAAAATAAATATTTCATATAATAGTTTTTATTTATTTTCATTAATTAAATTAATATTTAATATTTCATTATCATTACATTAATTCCTTCACTAAAAAATTATTACACTCACTTGAAAAAAATGTAACTAATCCCATGGTTTTATAGAATTAACATCATCTATATCATTCCCTCATGTACCAACCCCATGGATGAAAACATTTTTATTAATTATCATTAAATAATTATAGAAACTCTAGGACTCACCATATGTTTTCATAAAAATATGTATAACTATAACCAATTAGTTGCCTAATGCAATAGGGAAAGGAATGTGGGTAAACATGAAGATGAGACATCTGACCCACAAAGTAGAACACTATCATACTAGAATACTTGTTTTTATCAAAAAAGTGAGACATCCCATATTATCCCCGTTATATTAGTCCTAGTCGGATCCCCAAAAGAACCCATTGTATAACCATGACTATCGCCAAGTATATATCCAGGAATATCACCATGCATCATAATATATCAGGTGTCAACTGTTGTAACTAACCTAGACCTACCTACCAATTTCAGGTCAAACATAAACACCACGGTATCATATCACATCTTTTAATAATGATATAATCTTGAGAAACACATAATGATTCATGAAAATAGTGCAAATCATCCGGGAAACTAGTCCTTATAAAGGAAAATAAGGAATTATGATAAAATGGGCTCACATGGCTTGAAACATTTATTTTTATCAAACAAAATGGTTCTTTACAATTTTAGAGTAATCTATTAATTTATCTCAAGTTATGAAAATATGTAACATAAGGCATAAATGAATAAAATATATAAATTATTTAAACATACTTCTATTAATAACATGTATTTTAATCAAAAATTTTAGAAGAATGTTCAATGAAAACATGCCACATTGTTTCCCCTTCATCAAACATACATGATTCAGGTTGTTTATTGAATTACATAAAAATACAAAAGAACATTTTTAATAAAACATTACTCAAGAATCATTTGATTTAAAAAAATATTAGATGAATTGTTCTATTATAATGCGCATCCATCTATAATTCCA
Source organism: Viscum album (assembly GCA_963277665.1). NCBI lineage: Eukaryota > Viridiplantae > Streptophyta > Magnoliopsida > Santalales > Viscaceae > Viscum > Viscum album. The sequence goes on from OY728128.1 coordinate 1,261,012,221, forward strand.
TATCCAACAAAAAGTATCATCATTTCATTTTGTATCTATTTTCATTATAATAATTTGATAAACCAAAGCATAAACATTTATAATACAAATTATAGTAAATTACATGTCAAACTATTATCATGATTGATGATCATGTGATCGCAAAAAAACAAAAAAAATGTTCATTATTTAATCATTATAACCATTATTGAGGTCAATTTCACATGACCCTAATCGATTATTCATGATAAAGTTAGGATTTCACATAAAATAATAATTGAATAAATGAATTACAAACCTCAAACAATTCATCAATCCTAAAATGAGACTAGAATAAAAACATGGATATGTGATCTCCTCTCACATGAAGAAACAATAGTTCTATAGTGATGTCGTACCATAATTACACTAAACAACATCAAAAGAAATCCATTAAAATGATGGTCATAACCAATATAACTTAGAAGTGTGATATGGGAGTTATAAATACAATAAGAGGAGAATATTAAGATAAATAAAGAAAAAACACCTTATGTCAACAAGGATCAAGAACATGAAATCGTGGATCAATGACTATTGAATGGACATAAAAAATCCTTTAATCCTGCTCTGCTCACCATGGGTTTTGAAGAAATAATTGGTCTTTCAAAATAACTAAGGGTGTGATTAGATTTTTTGGTACATTTCTAGATGTAGATTGAAAACAAGAAAGTGTATTTCATGTTGCAAATGGTTCGAGTTGTAAGTCTGATTGAAAAATACACCACCTCAATCTAATAAAATAGGATCATTTCACATCTTGAATATTATGTTCATGTAATGTTTTGGGGACAGATTTATCGAATCTAGTCTTCCACCATTCCACATTATAATCCCACATTTCACGTCTTGAATCAGATCCTTTGAATGACTATTCTCTTATCGTAAACTTGTCTCTCACATAGTAAACTATAGTACACGTCATGAAATTATCATGAAACTAGATTACATATCTCAAACTCCAACAAACCCTCTCTAGGCCTCTTCCAATAACAACATTTATTAGAAACATGAAAATAAAGGGGCTAAAATGATCCAGACCCTTAGAGGATGAATGCATATGTACATGTACATCAGATTAAGGCCACCTAAGTGTGTCATATGCCTACCCATTATTAGTCATCAACACTTGGCCTATTATAGTTAGGCATAGTGTGTCACTCTATAGTTACTACCAGCCAGGAAGTCCCTAGTGGTTCGGGTCATGAAAAATTAAAATTGTGTAATTAATAATTAATAATTAATAGTAAGGAATAGATAATAAATAATGAAAAAATTAATGAAAAATAACTACATTATAATTAAATAATTAAATAATTAAATAATAGTTAAATAAATAATATTAATAAAAATTAAATAAATAAATAATTAATAATGAATAATTGAAAGATAAATAATAGATAAATATATAGATAAATGATAGAACAATATCATAAACATAGTAAACAAATAATAAATAAATAACAAATAATAAATAATAAATAATAAATAAACGGAAACTACCAAATGAATATATAAATAAAGAATAGTAAGTAATAATAATTAATAATTAATAAAAAATAATAAAAAAATTATATGAAATAAAAAATAAATCCTTAATTACAAATAATCAATAATAATTCAATAAGATATAATTAATTTTAAATAAATGAAAATAATAATTAATGACATATTTAAATACACGAAATTTCTGGGGAATTTTTTTTCCTTAAATACATGGAAATTTTACAAGTCCGCCAAAATTTACGGCAAATGATTCTGAGGCCCGTTGTGCCTGAAATCAATTTCGGAAGTTTTGTTTGGGTACTTTCAGTAAACGTATGAGTGGGATTTTATAACATTTGAACCGGTGCTTGGAACTAAAATCTGAGGCCACCGTTGAACTCACAGCTCTGATATTCTCTTAAGAAAACTTTCACCTCGATGGTAGTTGGTCATGAATAAAATATAGTTTTTGGGTTTTCTTTAAAAAAAAGCGAGCTACACTTTATTTTATTGAGCCACCATGTGTGTGTTGGTGGTTAAACCCTCCTCATGGTAGTTGGATGTGGGACCACCACACCTTAACCTCCCATGAGAGGTAATGTTGGTGGGGGCCACCCGAACATAACCTCCCGCGAGAGGTTACGACATGAGGACCACCTGCGACCACAGAACATCCCATTTTAATAATAGGAGTACGGACCACCTGACCCCAATTAATGAGAGGACAGTATAACCTCTCAACTCTCCCTCATTAATGAGGGAGAACCTCTTGACATCCCCTAATTAATTTGTGACAACTCTCATTCATTAATTTGGTGGAGCCTTTAATTTAATTCACCGATTTGAATTTGTGCCGACATGTAAAATAATAGGCAACTTATTGTTTTTGGAATTGTTCATTCGGTGGAAACCTAGAGTGTTTTGGAAGGAGGATTATTGGGAGAAGAGAGAAAAGGGGTTCCCCAGTGAATAACGCTCCTACCAACGATGAACGAATAATGTCGTCGACGATCCTTCTTCAATATCATCCCCGGGAACTTACCGACATGGAGCAACTTCTACGAGCCGACACAGCTCGGGATCAAAATCGTGTAGCGGATGTGATGAATGAAGATTCTCTTCATATAACTTCCATGACTCCGTCAACGAATGACGAATCAAAGGTAGGGGGATTAAATTCATTTGACATCCTTGTTCTTCCATCTTTTTTTGGATAATGTATGTTATTTAGATTCATTCTTTTGAAATGTTTTCTATCCCTATAAACAAGAAGGATACAGGCAACCTTACATGGCCTGACATCCTCCATCGATTTTCCTTCTTGTGGTGTTCTTTGGAATGATGATGTAACAACGATGAGGCGATGAAGGTGGTGATAAAAAAGGTCACGCTACCCGTGGCCTCCGCGAACCACAACGCCCCTGCGGCGCACCGGTACTCCCGACCGAACACTGTCGGCCGACACCGACCCAAGCCATGCCACACCGGCCTACCCGGTGCCCTCCTATTCGCCCTTCCAGCTTGCCTGGTTCCCTTCTCGGCACCCCTCCGAACTACCCTGGCCTCCACCCAACCTTCCAGGCAGCCACGCCGGCCTGCCAGCGCCCTCCCAGCCATCCTGCCGTCCTGCCGTCTCCCTCTGGGCCGCCCAGCCGGCCTGCTGGTACCGTCCTGGCCACCCTACCAGCCGGCCCGACGCCCTCCCGGTCGGCCCAGGCCACCGCCCGGCCCGCCCGCGGCCATCCACGCACCCAGTCGGCCTACCCGCGGCCTCCCACGTGCCCTTCCTGGTCGAGCTACGCTGGCTTCCCGAGCCGGTCTGCGTCCTCCCTCATGGTGCTGCTTGCCGAGCCACCCAAACTGCGCCCCTCGCGGCGCTGGCCGAACCAAACTGGCCACGCCCTCTGGGCCAAGCCACGCCCCTCGCGGTGACCTCTGGGCCGAACTTCCCACACGACCTACTAGAGTGGTCCCAGCAGGCTGGGCCGAACCTAACAGGTTGGCCCGACCAATGGGTCGGGCCAGACCCAACAGGTTTTCTTGGGTCTACCCAGACCGGGTTGGCCTAGACCATGATGGGCTGAGTCAGTCCGACCAGGTAAGACCAGACCCCGGCCCACTACCAGCATTTACTTTTTTTTGCAATATCTTTGACACTGGATGATCGTTTGATGAACCGTCCATGACTCTATTTTTCTATGAGCAAGACAATCCCTTCGAGTATACCCCACTAGAGTTTGGTGAAATCTTGAGATATGGTCAGGTTGGATCGTACACGAATCGAACCGGGCCCCCGGGACTAAAAGACTAATAATTTAAAGACCGGTTGTCTGATTGATGCATCGTCTATTGCGTTGAGACCCCTATGATGAGGCGGACCTCTGAGATAATTCTACGTGGGACTTCATGATAGTGGGAGTATCGACCAGTAGGTTTTGTAGTGGATCTTTCAAAGACAAGCATGCATTTGTGCTGGAACCTAGTAGTTGGCTGAGACATGACGACCACTGATCGAGCGGCTCGGAGTGACTCGTATAGCCTAATGGGGAGCGCCTGGTTGTGGTGGCAGACCCATGGCAGAGAACAACCTGGTTTTGGTGGAAGACCTGTAGTACATGACAGAAAGAGTACCTCTATAGGCTATGAGGGTAGCACCTGGTTGTGGCCGCAGACCTATAGTGTAGATTACCTTAGTGTGAGCGTGACAGACCCATGGTACTCGACAGGAGGAGTACCTCAGCATTCCAAGTTAGTGGGAAGTTCTTCTATTTGATGCGACAGGCCCACTGTACTAGATAGAGGAGGAGTTCTCCAGTAGCTGAGGGTTCAGATTGATATTATCCCTAGAATAAAATATTGGTTGAGCTGAGTCAGTAACTTTTGAATTTACCTTGGGATTAATATGGATTACTTGATAAAATATGTATATTTATGGTCATATAACTATGTAAGGTTATCTGTTGGATTAATTCATTATGTTTTATCCTTGTTATATTTTGTGTGACCTTGAGGGTCTCGGGGTCCCTACTCAGTGTTGGTATACTCACCCCTGCACGGTCTATACCTACTCCTCGTTGTGTTTGTTACAGACGACGAACAACACTAACTGAGGATCAGAGTAGCAGGACTGGAAGGTAACCGGAGGTGGGCCTTACGACGAGTTATTACACGGAGGATACTAACAGACGTGAAGTGATGAGGAGGTTATCTGTACCTACCCTTTAGGTAGAAACCCATGGAGGATGACCCAGTAGTTGATTTACCTTTTCTTTAGTTGTACTCATTTTTTAGTTTTACTTGTACTTTCCTTTGGGATTGTATTTCCAACCCCTTTTACTTTTCAGGACTCCTTCGTATATAGTTTATCTTAGTGTTTTACTTCCATCGCATTCTCTGTTGTGTGTGGTTACACTTTATAAAGGAAATTTCTTCCAAATTTTAGGGATTTACTCCTTTGGTGCTAATCTCCAGCCCATGGCCTATGGATGGCGGACTTGGGGTGGTCACGACACGGGTCTTGAGGATGGTTTGTGACAAATTGGTATTAGAAGATTTGATTATACCACAGAACATAGGAATCTGATCATTATTTTCTATGATGAAATAGTGTTAAAGGTACCGAGTGTGGTTTTTATTTTAGGGTGTTCAGTGTTGGTGTGACAGTCGACATATACATACACCAGGACCCTGACTACTGATTCCCAACTCAGTGCATGAAAAAACTGATTGCATGTGTGTTTTACAATGTTTTCGTTATGTCATATCAACCAGTTGAACTCACCATGTATAATCTTTTACCCTATCACATCATTTTCATTCAGGATACCTCCTCGCAGACGACCAGCTAGAGCCCCGATTGGTGTATGCGATTGATATCCAACTGAGGGACGAGGCCTCGGTGTAGTGCCCTTTACCACCAGAGGAACCAACGGTACCACTACCTGTTGGGCCAACGATGCCACCAGCCCCAATAGAAAATGATGTACGAAACATGAGTGTGTTGCATGAGTTCTAGCGCTAGAGGCGACCTAGGTTCAGGGGAGAGACAGACCCACAAACGGATTCGAATTGGCTAGAGGCTATGTTGAGAATCTTCAGACTGGTAGGGACATCAGCCGACTTCATGGTGATTCTTCAGGCCTACCTTCATCAGGAAGTTGCAGGAAGATGGTGGAGATTGATCCTCTAGGGGAACAATGAGATGATGCTACTCAAGGATGACATCGAGAACCTATTTTAGGCGGAGTTTGTCCTAGCGACCCTATGTTTTGTGTAGATACAAGAGCTACTACATCTATAGCAGGGTAGCATGACGATGGAACAGTAATCAACAAGTTTCACCGACCTATCACGCTACTCCACAGATATGGTACGAGACCCATTCTTTAGGTCCCGAACCTTAAATCAGGGGCTCAGGCGAGAGATCATGGATTCGATGATCTCTTTCAGCATACCGATGCAAGAGGGGGTGTTGGAGCGAGTCCTCTTAGAGGATAGTTTTCTTGCTGACCAGTCTCCAGTAGTGAGACCCACCACAAGCTGAAATGAAGCAGATTCATCTACAGCTGGCAGTAGACAGATGTCGCATAGATCCAAGAGGACCAGACCCATAGATGGTAGACCACACGACTCAGGATCGGTTGTGTGGGGAAACCAAAGTGGGGACAGACCTACTAGTAGATGGTAGTGTTACTCATGCCGCGGGCATGGTCACATGGCTCATGACTATCCAACCCGCCATTCGGATGATCAGAAGATGGTCAAAGGAACTCTCAGGAAGAAGCATATATTCGATCGAGGTAGTATGAAGGGAGCAGAAAGATGTGGCAGAGGAGCTGGTCATGCAGTAGGTGGTGGGCGATGATTCGAGGTGTTACCGCCACCACCGCCATGCGGTCCACCCAAACCACATGGAGTAGATGGACAGTGGAGAGATTAGCTCTAAACAGTTGAGGCTTATGATCACAGTACTCCAAAGATTATTGGAGGTATGATCTGTGTCTACTCCACCTTGGTTGCAGTACTTATAGACACAGGTGTCAGTTACTATTTCATTATCACTGCCCTCGTTCGGAGCTCGATGAATCTGATGGGGTCGTTGGCTCAATACATATGGCTAGAGACTCCTATGGGATCATAATTGATGATTAAGCACTAGTGCTGGTAGTGTGAGATTACTCTAGGAGGCGAGAGCTTTGGCTGGGATCTCTTCATAGCGGCGTCGAGGCCTTACGACGTCATCTTGGGTATGGACTAGTTATCTATAGTACATGCTTAGATCGACTGTATTAGGTGCAAGGTGTCGTGTGTCCGTACAGATGAGACCCGGTTCACCTTCACCATCAAGAAGGGAGCCTTTGCAGAATAGGACAGACTTACTCAGATGAGGGTGCAACCGATCACTCATTAGTTGGAATGCCTTACCCTCGGAGTAGTTGATGTGGAGAGTCTGAGCTATCCTGTAGTGGTGGACCAGTATGTGGATTTTTTCCCTGACGGTGTTCTAGGACTACCTCCTCACAGAGAGGTGGACTTATACATTGACTTGTACCCCAGGATGAAACCGATATCTACACCAGCATATCTAATGGCTCATGCTGAGCTTCGCGAGCTGCGGGTACAGCTGGAGGACTTGCAGGGGAAGGGATTCATCCGGTCCATTGTTTCACCATGGGAAACCCTGAATCTATTCTCCTTGAAGACGGATGGATGCATGAGGATTTTTGTCAACTAATGCTGCATGAACTAGGTTTCCATAATGAACAAGTACCATCTCCTAAGGATTGATGACCTATTTGATCAGCTAAAGGGAGCTCAGTGGTTCTCGAAGATATACCCTTGATCAGGTTGTTACCAGCACAGATTTTGAGACTAGGATGTGTAGAAGACAACCTTCAGGTGTTGGTATGTCCACTATGAGTTCTTAGTTATTCCCTTCAGCGTAACCAGTGCTCCATCAGTGTTCAGGGGTCTCATGAACAAGATCTTCTAGCCATACCTCGATTTCTTCTTCATAGTCCTCAGCAACGACATTCTGATCTGCTCGACTACTATGGAGGAGCAAGCCTACCATTTTTATGTAGTACTGGACACTCTCCAAGAGCACCAGCATTATAGTAATCTCTCGAAGTGCAAATTCTTGATCCAAGAGGTTCACTTTCTAGGTCATTTCATCTTGGAGGATGGAGTTGCAGTTGATCCAACAAATATTTAGGCGGTACATGCTTGGGAGGCACCCAAGAGTGTGATAGAAGTACGAAGTTTCCTGGGTTTGGCTGGTTACTACCAGAGGTTCGTACCCGACTTCTACAGAGTTGCAACTCTACTATCAGCCTTGAAAAATAAGGGGAAACCCTTTATGTGGTTGGAGAGATGACAACATAGCTTTTAGGAGCTATGGATGAGGCAGACTAGTGCCCCCCATCTTGAGGCTTCTAGAGGATGGCGTAGGGTACGTAGTATACTGCGATGCATCAGGGACCAGACTCGGGTGTGTCCTGATGCCGGAAAAAGAAGTGATCATGTATGGTTCTTGGAAGTAGAGATAGTACGAGCAGAACTAAGCAACCCAAGACCTGGATTTAGCAGTAGTGGTCTTCACATTGAATGTGTCATGACTCTATCTGATGGGAAATATTTTTACCGTGTACTCGGATCACAAGAGTCTTAGTAATATCTTCTCTCAGAAGAACATGAACCTGAGATATCACCAATGGATTGAGTTCCTCCAGGAATATGACTTCAAGATAGTCTATACATTTGGAACGGGGAACATTGTAGCAGATGCACTCATCAAAAGATATGGTATATAGCGACTATGCAAGGCGACAGAGCATCTTGCTGCCTTACGGTTATCATTTGTGGATCGAGATAGAGCAACCTTTATAGAGTCTGTTACAGTCACTCCACTACTTATTCAGTGAGTTAGAGAGGAACAGTATGGGAATGTTGACTGTGAGACATGACTTGATCAGATATCCATAGGTCGGGCACTTGATGAATATTATGAAGGTAGGGAGCACGTCATCCTCTTCAGAGGAAGCACTATAGTGCTAGATTCACTTTAGGAGGATGTTTTGAGGGAGTTCGGCACATACCATCTAGAGGTACATCCATGAGAGGTGAAGATCTACCAAGACCTTCAATGAAAACACTGGTGGCCAGGAATGAAGAAGGTAGTAGCAGAGTTTTTCTCTCGATTCCTCAATTTTCAGGAAGTGAAGGAAGAGCATCAGGTACCAGCAGGCTTGGTTCAACCTTTATTGATTCCATAATGGAAGTGGGATGGGTTATTAATGGACATCATGACGGGTCTTCCACGTACATCCAGGGGACATGACCCTATATTGGTGATCGTCGACTGACTCACCAAGTCGGGCCACTTTCTACCGATCAGAGAGCAGAGTTTAGTAGAGATATTGGGATTCCTATAAATGGATGAGATTATGAGGCTACATGTATTACATCCTTTTATTTTCTCTGATCATGATGCACAATTTACTTACCGACAATGGAAGGGGTTGCATGATTCTTTTGGGACACAACTTTGCTTATGCACCACCTTCCATCCTCATACAGATTGTCAGACATAGTGGACCATTCATACCCTCGAGGACAAGCTACATTCTTGTGTCCTCGACTTTGGTCGTATATGAGAGGATCACTTACCGTTGGTGGAGTTTTCCTACAACAACAGCTATCACTCCACCATCGGGATGACACATTTAGAGGCATTTTACAGACGTCCTTGACGATCAACCTTGTGCTGGACTGACCCAGGGGAGACATCACTAGTGGAACCACGGAGAAGGTGCAGATCATGCAGGAGTGGATGAATACTGTACAATGCAGGCAGAAGTTGTATGCTGATACGAGAAGGAGACCTCTCGAGTTCGAGGATAGCAACCACGTCTTTCTATTGGTCTCACCCGACAAGGTCTACAGAGATTTGGCTGAGGCAAAAAGTTATCTCGGAGGTTTATCGGACCCTTACAGGTCCTCAACAGAGTAGGTGATGTGGCTTACTGCCTGGATCTTCTACCATAGTTTCACTGGGAGCACGATGTCTTCCACGTATCTTACCTGAGGAGATATGTGCACGAACCTTCTCACATCATCAACCATGGATATTTGGACGTTGATGATGGGGTGACTATCACAGTGGTTACAGTAGTTATTGATGATCTAATGGAGCGGCTCCTTCGTGGATGGTCAATACCACTGGTGCACGTTCGTTGGTAGCATGGGAACCTCCAGGAGAGCACATGGGAGCGAGAGGCCCAGATGTGTGCTCAGTACCCCCACTTGTTTCTATAGTTCGAGTTGTAACTTAGGGGGATGTCAACCCCTATGTTGGGGAGAATTTAAAGACCCTGAATTTTTGTGGAATTTTTTTTTCGTAAATACATGGGAATTTTATGAGTCTGTGAAAATTTACGGCGCATGATTTTGAGGCCTGGTGTTCCCTGAATCAATTTCTGATGTGTTGTTTGGGTATGTTCAGTAATCGTAGGAGTGGGATATTATAACATCTGAACCAGTGCTCAGAACTAAAATATGAGGGCACCGTTGAACAAGCAGCACTGGTATTCTCTTTAGAAGACATTCACCACGACAGTAGTTGATCGAGAATAAAAGATAGTTTTTTGGTTTTCTTAAAAAAATAAAGTTAGCTCCACTTTATTTTATTGAGCCACCATGTGAGTTTTAGAGGTTAAAACCTCATCATAGGAGTTGAAGGTGGGACCAACACACATTAACCTTCCATTAGAGGTTATGGTGGTGGGACCCACCCAAACATTACCTCCTGTGAGAGGTTACGACCTGGGGACCACCCGAGACCACATAACCTCCCATTTGAATAATAGGTATGGGGACCACCCAACCCCTATTAATGGGAGGAGAGTAAATCCTCTGAACTCTCTCTCATTAATGAGGGAGAGCCTCTTGAAATCCCTTAATTGATTTGTGACAAATCACATGCATTAATTTGGTGGAGCCATTAATTTAATTCACCAATTTGAATTTGTGCCAACATCTAAAATAATAGGGAACTTATTGTTTTTGGAATTTGTCACTTGGTGGAAACCTAGAGTGTTTTCGAAGGAGGATTGTTGGGAGAAGAGAGAAAATTAGTTCTCCAAAAAAGAATGCTCCTCCCCATGAAGAACGAAGAACACTAGAGACAATACTTCTTTGACTTCTTCCCCAGACACCTACTGATGTGGAGAGACTTCCACGAGCCGACGCAGCTCCGGATTGGAACGCGTAGTGGATGCAACGAATGACGATTATCTTCGTCTACTTTCCACAACTCCGTCAAAAAACAATGAATCAAAGGTAGGGTGATTAAATTCATTTTAGTGCCTTATTCTTCCCTCTTTTTTGGATAATGAAGGTTGTTGAGTTTCATTCCTATGAACCATTTGCTATCACTATAAATGAGGAGGATAAAAACCAACCTAAAATTGCCTGACATCCTCCTACGATTTTCCTTCTTATGTCGTTCTTTGTCATGGAGACATAACAACGATGAGGCAATGAAGGCGGTGACGACAAAGGTTGCGCTACCCATGGCCTCTGCAAACCACGCCGCCCCCGCGGCGCACTGGTACTCCAAACCGAACACGGCTGGCCCCTGCTTGCCCATGCCGCACCGAATCGGCCTTCCTAGCGCCCCCTACCACCCCACTGATGCCCTCCTGACAGCCCCACTGGCACCATCCCAGCTGCCCTCCCAACCTGCCCGGCACCCACCCAGCCGCTGGGCCCACCTACCCGGGACGCCGCCCAACCTGCCCGCCGCCCAGCTGGCATGCCCGACCGCCCTTCCAGCCTGCCCAAGCCACCACCCGGCCTGCCTGCGGCCTTCCCCGCGTCCCTCCGGCCACCCACACGCCCTTCCCGGCCAAGCTGCAATGACTTCTTGAGCCGGCCCGCGGCATCCCTCTAAGTGCCGCTAGGCGAACCGGCTGACCCTCCCGGGATGAGCCACACGAACCCTGCCCCTCATGGCACTGGCTGAACCAAGCCGGTCACAACCTCTGGGCTGAGTTGTGCCCCTCTCGGTGACCTCTATGCCGAACTGCCCACGCGGCCTACTGGGCTCTGCCGAGCGGGCCGAGCCGAACTTAATAGGCTGGCCCGCCCAATGGGCCAGTCCAGAACTAAGAGGTCTAACCGGGACAACCCATATCTCGTTGGCCTAGAGTAAGAGGTGTCGATTCAGTCTGACCGAGTCAGACTAGACTCAGGGCCAGAACTGGCCTTTAATTTCATTGGCCATATCTTTGACACCGGACGACCATTTGACGAACTGTCAGTGGCGCTAGTTTTCTAGGAGCACAACTGCCCTTTTGATTATACCCCACTGCAGTTCTGGGTAATGTTGAGATATGGTCAGGTTGGATCGTATACAAATCCAACCGGGCCCCTGGGACTAAAAGGCTAATAACTCACAGACCGGGTGTCCGATTAGCGGGCCGTCTGTTGTACTATGACCCCTATGATGAGGCATACCTTTGAGATACATTTACATGGGACTTCATGACACTTTGATTATCGACCAGTAACTTGTGGGCCGTATCTTCTAGAGATGAGAAGGAATTTGTGCGAGTACCTTGGAGCGGGCTGAGATTTGACAAATGTTCATCGATCGACTCGTAGTGACTCGTATGTTCCAGTAAGGAGCGCCTAGTTCTGGAGGCAGAACCACGGAGGATGAGTGCCTAGTTGTGGTGGAAGACCTCAAGTACTCCACATGATGAGTACCTTTGTAGGCAACGAGGGGGAGCGCTTGGTAGTGGAGGAAAACCTATGGTGGGAATCTCCTTTTTATGAGTATGGCTGACCCACAATACTCGACAGGAGAGGTACCTCAGCAGTCCAAGTTAGTTGGAAGCGCCTCTGTGTGATTTTGCAGGTCCACTGTACTCGATAGAGGAGGAGTTATCGAGTAGCCATGGGTTCAGATTGATACAATCCCATGAATATAATCCAGGTTGAGCTAAGTCAGTGACATTTGAGTTTACCTCATGATTGATATTGATTATTTGATAACATAGGAATATGTATGGGCATATACCTAAGGGAGTTGAACTGTTGATTTAATTCTTTTTGGTTTATACTTATTGGATTTTGTGATACCTTGAGGTTCATGGGGTCCATACTGAGTATCGTTATACTCACCCCTGCATGGGATATGCCTACACCACATTGTGTTGGTTGTATACAACAGACATCACAGATAGAGGATCAGAGTAGCAGGAATGGACGGTACTCGAAGGTAGACCTTACGACGAGTCTATACACAAATGAGACTGTTCGATGTAAAGTTTTGAAGAGGCTATCTGTACCTACCCTTTAGGTAGAAACCCATGGAGGATGACCCAATAGCTTCTTTACCTTTTCTTCAGTTGTACTTTTTTTAGTTGTACATGTACTTTCCTATTAGGCTTGTATTTCCTACCCCGTTTACTTTTTAACACTCCTTCGTATATAGTTTTTCTTAGTGTTTTACTTTCATCGCGTACTATGTTGTGTGTGTTTACACTTTATAAAGGAAATACCTTCCCAGTTTTAGGGATTTACACCTTTGGTGCTATTTGCCAGCCCCTGGCCTATGGAAGGTGGGTTTGGGGTAGTCAGAGCATGGGTCCCAAGGACGGGTCATGACAACATAACCATAAATAAATAATAATGCATTAATATTTGAAAATAAATAAATGAAAAAAAATTAAGTAAATAAATAAATTAAAATAAACAATAAATAAAAAGTTAAACATTTAATAAAAATATATAATTACTCAAAAATTATCTAAATACATACATATATTTTCATAAATATATATAAATTGAAATAAATATAGATAAATGTATATAAATAAAAACATATATACTTTCACTAAAAATATATATATATATATTGATATATATAATTATATATCCATATATCTAAATGGACATAAATATTTATAAACACACAAATATATATTATTATATATAAATGCATACAAATATTAATACATTCATTCATATTTATATAAATACATATTATCATATATAAATACAAATAAATTTATTATATATATACCCTCATAATGTGTATAAATTTATATATAAATAGATACATCTAAAAAATTATTCATATATATATAAATATAAGGATATATACATAAATAAATAAAAATATCAACAAATATATTCTTTTCTATGTAGTTATAAATAAATAAATATTTATTTATTTATTCAGTAGTCATACATAGACATATTGTAATGAACAGACATACACAAACACACACAGACACACACACAGATATATATATATAATAAGTCACAAAAAGACATAAGATGACTATAATTGAAATTATGATAGTTTTATTTGAATGTATAAACCTCGAATAAAATCATAAAATATAAAACAAGTGTAATAATTACATCATAAATGAAGTTGAAATTCAATTGACCGTTCAAAAAACAAGAAATCCCAACTAAAAACAATATTTCAGATGCCTTCCGACCTTTTTGATCCAAAAAAAAACAATGATCAAATTCTATCATTGTTGATATTGAATATATCTATTTACATGATTTGATTTGATGTGTCATAGACCCTAAACAGACACCCAAATCGAATGTTATGGTTGTGTGAAATTAATGATTTTTTTAGCATTATTTAGAACAAAAATGATTTTGTTACTATTATTTTTTAAAACCTTATTATATAATTTTAATTTATTTATTCTCATAATAATTGATTTTCTATGTTTAAAAGAACAAAAATATTTGTTGATAAATATCTATAGGCATTTGATGATGATATAAGATTTTTAAATTCTCTTAGAAAATTTTAAAAAATTCATAATAACTAATAACGATGAATTTTTAATTTATAATTTTTAATTTTATAGAACTTATATTTATAATTAATTTATTGTAATATTTTTTTAAAAAAATAGTACATTTATAGGTGGTTTGTCATAAAAATGATTCTAAAAAAACAATTACCGGTAGTTTTAGAAAAACAAAATTAATAATAGATAATAAATAAAATTTATTTTTAAGGATATAGTGGAAATTTATATAAAAACTACTAAAATTTAAACAACTTCATTTAGGTATGGTTTTGAAAGCTGATGCTAAAATACCACTCATAATGTCAATTTTATTATAGTGAATAATACCCATATTTCCACAACTATTACATTAACACAAATATATAATCTCTTTCCCCATCTATGTATATAAATAAATCATTTCATTCAATATTTCTTCCACTAGAATCTTTTTAAATAGATTATTTCTTATTAATTTTCAATATCCTTGAATAATAAATTGTTTATCTACAGTGTTATTGAAAAAAAATCTACATTATTATATTGAAATCTATTATTCATTAGTAAATTGGAATAAATTATACATTTAAAGCACATTGGAATATGTAATCCATAAATACATGAGGTAATTTATTTATTTTGGAATTATAAAAAACATTTAGATATTGTTTGGTGGGAAATCCCACCGCTCTCATATATTACAACAAAATATAATTCACTGTGCAGTGAGATGGTGTAAGAATAAAAAAATGACTATTTTTAATTCAAATATTTTTTTGATAAAATGTTACAAGATTTTAGCTTGGATGAGTGATTACTTCCCTGTAATTACTTAAATTACATCAAATCGTATGTTATTAGTCACATGTGGTTTGAATTCCTATTTTGTGTCTTTGTTTAGGAATTTTACTTATTTGATATTATTTATGCATCTTTCACATTATAATTTCATAATATATATAATTATAGGTTTTATGTATATTAAAAATATATTACTATTATTATTTATTAAATTAACACTTTAAGACTCTTAAACATTGAATAAATAAATATGAGGTGAAAATGTTATATTAATTCTGAATAAATAAATTATTATGTTTTCTACATTATTAAAAGTATGAGTAATTGTTTTCATATGCTTTTTATAGGTACTTGAGATGGTGTTGCTAGCTATATATAATTTCATTTGGGAGATATGGGATCTCGATACATTATAACCCAGTTTTTATATGGGTTTTTATGATGTAAAATGATATAATTACTCAATTTCTGATATAGACCAACATTTTTCAGGTCTTTGATATTTTATATATATATTAAAATAGAAAATAATTTGGTTTTTAACAATAAATGGGTATATACTACCAGCATAGATGATTAGAAAGGCTCATATATGGTTAATGTTGTAACACCCCAGGTAAATAAACAATATGACATATTTATATTTATCCATATTTGTGAATCAAATATTAATATTACTTTAAAGGGGATGCAATTCTCGATGGCATACCCAATACGCAACAACGAGTTTCTTGGGAATCTTACGTTGCATTCTAATAATAAAATAATATTATTTCAAATGATAGTTAACATGTAGACGTTGTATTGGCGGGAATGGATAGAAATAACTAAAATATGATTATATATGTTTTTAAATGTTTTTACATTTATCCAATAAAGGATAGAGGCTTAAAATACTGAAAGAATTCAATTTTAGGCATATATGCCCTAGTTTTCACTAAAGGTTCACTTATCACCTTTTGATGTTGAACCATCATTAAATATAGTTTTGTTCACTCTTATACATTCTATTGGACCAAATAAAACTCTTCTTAAGAATTGGGACATCTAAATTTACTTTGTGTAAATTTTTGGTATCTTTCCGATAAAGTTCATTTTTTTAATGAATAGTTTAAAATGTTGTATTTTAATTCAAAACCTCTTTTTAATCTAATTTATTTATATGATTAGATTATCTTTTTAAATGGTTTTAATGTGAAATTAGAATATATTTTTACCATTAAATCCAATATTGGTCGTTGGAATTAATTTCACTTTGAAATCAGACTTAATCTAGTGTCAATCTTTTGATACTTATTGTTTCATAAAAACACGCTATTTGCTCTGACAGCGGGAATTAATTATTAAATTAATTAATGTGAATTATATGTTTTGAATTTTGTAAAATAGGCTTCATTTTTGAATTCGGAATATCAAATATATCTTAGGATGAATTTTTGGGAATTTTCTGAAAAACTTCAATTTTTGATGAATAGTGACACCACTAAGTGGTACTTATAAAAACTAATTTTTCCGTTTAAATGAAATTTTTCCATCTTTGTGTTTTGAATTTCAAAAATCCGACATACATGGTTATCATTAAGAAGTAAAATGTGGTTCAATGGGATAAAAATAATTTTTTGGTGAATAGTAACTTATTAAGTTTTTAATCGCAATTAGTGGTAATTAGTGTAGTTTAAGGTAAAAATAATGCTTTAATAAAATGAAATGAACTTTACACATGTCCTAACCTCATTTTATGATTAATAGCCGACAACGACAATCCATGGGTCAACTTGGGGACCCCATGGATCCACTTTGGTTGGGAAATGACATAAATAACTTTTTATTTAATGTAAAAGTAAAAATGACACAAACATGATATGTTTTACTAAAAAAAATTAAGTGGGGTTATACAAGTCATATTTTTGATTATAAATAGTAATTGGAAAGATAAAAAGATTTCCTACATCATAGTATTTTTATTATAATTTTTATACATTAAATAAATTAAATTATTTATGACATAATAATGATGCAGTGATGACATCATTATTTGACGATTTAACTAAAATGGAAAGATAATGTAAAATCTATGAACTACACATGTCCAAAACTTATTGGATGGGTGTATTTAGAACCCTTATCACCTTATCCACGAGTTATATAAATGTGGGACCTTTTAAAACCGAAACACAGTTTCAAATAAAGTAATATTTCTTACTTTCCAAAAGTGCCCCTCCTCTCCTCTTATAAAAGGCCCCCACCTCTACCTAATTTCACACACTCCTCAAGCCTTTGGCTCAGCCAAAACCTGCCCATTTACTCTCTCCACATCCCTCTCCTCATCCTAGAGGATTCCCTTTTGGCAGAATCCTTTCAAAGGAGGCCTTTAGGCTCAAATCAAAAGGAGTTACACTTTTAAAGGTACTTCATTCTCTAATGTTCATTTGTTTTATTTTGCTTCTCCAACCCCTTAAACTCTTTTTATTTACTTCATTTGTATCAACAACAGTATCTTCAATATACTAGGATGTTGTTATAATATTTATTCGAGCTACACTCTCACACAACTACATCAAATAGTTAAAGAACATACGGTTTCCGTGGATGGCGAAATTCTGCCTCCCGAAACGATGATTGTTCAATACTCATTTAACACCTTCAAAGGTGGCCATTATGATGTCACTATTTTTATATATGATATATAATATGTTAATGTTTTCCTTAAACTTCTGTTTTTTTCATTTTGGGCATACCGTTATGGTTTCCATTATGGGTATACGCGATATCTTCATTTTAGGAAGTGCGGACTACCGCCCCCTCAAAGTGATGTGAATTGTTAATGCCATACGTGGGACGTATAAAGGATGGATTTAATGTTATTATATACGAATTTCTACTGTAATTATTATATACCTCTATATCATTATTATTTATTTCCTTTAAAGTATGAGATAGAAATGAAAGTAGCGTTCATGCGTACGTACGGCTTACCGTCTCCATGAACGGTGCATTTCATTTCTTATCCCCAAATGTAATGTACAATTATAAGTACATGTATATAATGGATATATATGATTAATGATACATCTAAATGATGAATATAATTCTGTAATTAAAATATACATACATCTCATTTAGTTTTAATTCCATTAATATGACAAAGAAATGAAAGTAGCGTTCATGCGTACGTACGGCTTACCGTCTCCATGAACGGTGCATTTCATTTATTACCTCTAAATGATTATGTAATATTATAAATACATGTATATGCTGGATATATATGACATATATGATATCTACATCATGTATACAATTCTGGATATAATAAACATTTGGCCACACGAACAACATGTAATTGTAAGAAGTCCACTTTCGACTTAAGAACCAAATATCGGCAAAACAAATATTATTAACTTAAATGATTACATAATGTTTATGACATGGTAATAAGTTATCTAAAAGGAATACTAAACTTGAAAAAGTTTCTTAAGGAATTATAAATTAACTCAAGTTTATTATTCAGGATATTAAAGAACGATCGAGTCAAGTCAGACCCGAGGTAAGGGATCCTACTCCTCTCTTTCTTTTCAAGTACACACTTTTATGTCTTTCCTTTTAAAGCTCATCTTTCTTGTTATTGGGATGATATATTATATTACACTTACTGTAATTTTTATGTTCATGTGATTAGAGACCCTATTCTCTCTCATCAATCCATTTTGGAAGTTTTGAGTGGCGCTGTTAGGCTGCCGAACTTTCATAAGAGATCTAACCTCTCTCTTTCTTTTTAAGTACTCTCCTTTATGTCACTTCTTTTAAGCTCCTATTTGTAATGTTGGGGGATGTTCTTTTATATTACTCTTGATGTACATTTTATTTTAATGTGATGAGATACCCTATTTGATCTCATCAATCCATATTCAAAAGTTTTATGTGGCGCTGTTAGGCTGCCGAGTTTTCATAAGGGATTTTTCATCTCACTTTTATTCCCGTGAGATTTATGCCACATTTGCCACAAATTCCATTGGGTGGTGTATGTACTGACCATTATTCTACTCGTTGTGTAATATAATTTCGTTTATGAGTATTTACATCAATGATCTATTGTCCTTCTTTCATGGGGTGTATGTTTTGAAAGATACCCAAGTCGGTTAGGGAACCTTTCACCCTCCTCTTTTTTAAAAGACTTCTTTTGTCGGGTCATTTAATTTACATATTGTTATGTTGGGATATGTTCTCATATATCCTTATTGATGTAAATTTTATTTCCAAGTGATGAGATACACTTTTTATCTCTCATCTACTCCTTTTGATGTGATGTCGTTAGGATGTCAAGGGAACTTTTTAACCCAATTTCGATTTCTTTGGGTTCAACATGTAGTCATTGAATATGTCATCCATTGAATATGTTTGAATGACCTTTTATTGTTTTACACTTAATATCCACTTATATTGGTTGTATTTATATTTGTCACACATATTTTTCAGATTTATTTGTCCTTAATTTAAGGATACCTTCTTTATAAGGGATTTCATCACATTTGACATTTCTATTGAGGGTTCATTGTTGTTATGCACCAATTCACTCTTATATGGTGTATATACTGTACTTTGGAGTATTATTTCATGAATCCATTTATTCTCATGATATTATAAATTTCTTACTAAATGTTATTCCTCAATTATTGTATTCAAGTGTCTCTAATTTTGGTAAAACCCCTTTAACCAAAATATCGTTTTAAATGTTTTAATTATTTGTTCTTATTAATATCCATGTTTTCAAAATGGTTTTAAGGATTTATTTATATGGATATTAATGGTTTAAAATTTTAATCTTCAAGGTGGTATGGGACTATGTCTCAATCTCCTTTCATTGAGGCATATTTTATTTTATACACAACTTTCTTTTATACGGTGTATAAACCCCTTTGACTTTTACGTTTATTCAAAAGGAATCTTTTTTATACGAAGCATTTACTAAAGGACAAAAGGGAATGTTTTTGTCATACGTATGCGGTGACAATGACTTCTTCATCGTCGTGACTGTTATTTGAGTTTCGGCTTCCTCTACAAGCCATACATTCTTTTTAAAAGACAAATAAATACCATGTTTTACTTTTCTTTTATTTTGTTATTGAAAATGGTTTTCACAATGTTTTTTTGTGTTGTATTGATATCTTGTGATTGAAATGTGGAAATGTTATGTTTCCTTTATGCATGTTTTATGTGATACGATTATGTTATGGTTCTTGGGAATTATTATGAAGATGGGTGGTTCCGTGATAAACTAAGGGAGGGTGAGCCCGATATAGCTCTCCAATGCATTGGGTAACGCGAAGGAGTGAAACATTGAGGTTTCTCCGAAGATATTTTGGGAATATACTGTGATGGGTATTCCAAAACGTAACCAAGAGGGTTACTCCCTACGTAAGAATGTTATGAATGCCTCAAGTTACCTTTTATGTCTTATGATTTATATGATTTATTCATGATTTGATATGCCAATGTTTTATGGGTAAAGTATGATTTCATTCTTACGTATATATGAACTCATGTTTCCTTTCCATATTTTTATAACCCTTACTGAGCTTTTTATGCTCATCCCAAGTTTTTTAAAATGTTTTTCACAGGTCAAGGTAAAGGTACATGATGTGATGATAGTGTCAAGGATGTGTCAAGTAAGAATCCATGTTTTATTTTCAATATGTTTCCGTTGATGGGAAGAATGAATACTGTCTTTTATGTAACCACTTTCTTTAAATGTGGAATATAATGCAAGTTTCATGATATAATTCTCTAAAACTCTAAACCTGAAAAGATCCTCAATGTGTAATCTTTTAATAACTCAAGATTAAGTAAGGATTAAGGCTGGGGCCTTATAGTTGGCATCAATGGTCGGTTTAGATAACTTTAGAGGTTAGGGTATTCTTTAAGCATAAGTGACATTACCATAATGGTTAGGATTTCAGAAAGAGTCCTAGTTTTAGATAAAGTGAATGAGTAAATATATCTTATTGTTTATCTTACTCATTAGTACATGATGGTTTTGTTGATATACTCACACTGACCTTTTTGGTTTTAGTAAATGGCTGGATCTAGCAGGAACCAAAGTAACAGTGGATGTGAAGGAAACTGTGACAGTTTTTTGAGCAAGCAACTGAATGATATGGGAGCTGCAATGAGAACTCTTGTGATTGTCCTCAACCAACTATCTGGAGTCATGATTGACCACCTAAACCTTGGAGATTTTTCTAAGGCATCATATATGCAAGAAACAAATCCCTACGGAAGTACAAGAAATAATCATAAAGGTAAGTGTGTTCAAAAACCTATGTGTCAAAGATGTGGAATGAAACACCTACGAAAATGTTTCAAAGGGACAGAAATATGCTATAGATGTGTAAATGAAGGTCATAAAGCAAGAACCTTCCATGGAAAAAGGAAGCATCCAGTTGACTCGAGGAAAGGGAAAGAAGTTCTTTCTGAGGGATCAATTGAATGTTTTAAATGTGGTGTGCATGGTCATAATGCCAACACATTTCCTATTAATAAGTTTTGTGAATGGGGTCACCAAGAGCGTACCAATATTCGTTTACCAATACCTAATTCCATTCCTATTGAGGATGAAGAAACTGACAATGACCAATCAAAGGTATGTACTATTTCATGACTATTGTTTTCCTATTTTGGAATCTTAAGATATGATTCATGATTTTGTTTGTAGGAAAGAGGTATTTCGGAATAAGTTAGAAACGAATGGATAATGGATCATGAAGAATGTTTAATGAGTAAGATGTCAACATATAAGGGCTTCAAGAGTTATGGTGAAATTCTTAAGAGTATTAAGTCTCTTTTGATGATGTGGTTACATTAGAAGACTTTTTATATTATGTGTAAACCTGATGTTTAATATAGGGAAATTTTATTCAAGTAATAGTTATCTTTTCTATTGTGGACATAGTTATAATGAACCATTTTGGTTTATATGATCCATACTTTTGAGGTAATTATGGGTTACTATATTTTATGATTGAAGTGAAAGGCATGAGATAAAATTGAGGCTAAATTATGTTATGGTTATTTTTGATGATTTTATCCCTTTTTGTGGAATGATTTGAGAATTATATAGTTTTGGAAAAAGGACAACACGTAGACCGTGTGACTACCTGTCGCGTCGGACACAGCTGTGGGAATCGAACCCACAATCAAAGTGCAAGTGTTATTTATCGCCTACCACTGGACTACTTGAAGTCCCTGGTTAGTTTGACTGATTCTTTTTGTTAAGAGTAATTTGATTTTGGGTTATTTATGAAAATGATTAACCTATCATAGAGGATATGTGATTAGGTTAAATACTTTTCAATATGAGACTTTAGGAGCAACTGATGTTGTTTGGAGATAAATGTTACGATTTAACTTGGAAGACTATGTGAATAAATCCTTAAAATGTTTGGGTTTCAATATTAGAGTTGTTTACTTTGAAGAATTTTATGGACAAATTTTTTATCTAATGGTCCTCGTTGAACTTTGGGTTTTGTTGGACAAATTTTGGAGGTTAAGAATAGATTTTCTTTTTATAAAGGGTTATCCTTTTCTGGGTTATCTGATCTTGTACTAATCTTTTGGGTTTTGGTTTTGGTTAAAGTCTAAAGACATGGGAAGTATATAGTTCCCTTTTTTGGGTTAGGTAATTCTCTAGAAGTTGTTTATAGTACTCTTAATTTGAACAAGTCTTCCTAAATACTCGCCTTTTGGAGAAAATATGAGTTTGATTAAGGAATCTAGTAAAAGTTGAAAGTCAACATGATAAGTGATTATGTTTCCTTATGAATAAATTCCTCAATAAAAAGTAACTTAAAACAAAAATTTTGTCTATTAACTTTTCCTAATGGGGAATCGAATATCGTTTAACCCATCACAAGTTTGTGATTCTATCATGGTTAACTTTCTCCTAAACATGTTTTCTATCACTCTCCATCAGAACATGACCCTATGTTTTCTCCTCCATGTCCATGATTTCATACATGGAATCCTAGTATGGGTTAACTCAGGTGACCTTTGTACTTATCTTTCATTATTTTAAAGTGATTGTTTTACCGACTCTTCTTCTGATGTGGGACTTTCAAGGATGTTTCCAAGCCCAATTTTAAAATTACGAGGATGAAATTCCCAAAAGGGGGGAAGGATGTAACACCCCAGGTAAATAAACAATATGACATCTTTATATTTATCAATATTTGTGAATCAAATATTAATATTACATTAAAGGGGATTCTATGCTCGATGGCGTACCCAATACGCAACAACGAGTTTCTTGGGAATCTTACGTTGCACTCTAATAATAAAATAATATTATTTCAAATGGTAGTTAACATGTAGTCGTTGTATTGGCGGGAATGGATAGAAATAACTAAAATATTATTATATATGTTTTTAAATGTTTTTACATTTATCCAATAATGGATAGAGGCTTAAAATACGGAAAGAATTCAATTTTAGGCGTATATGCCCTAGTTTTCACTAAAGGTTCACTTATCACCTTTTGATGTTGAACCATCATTAAATATAGATTTGTTTACTCTTATACATTGTATTGGACCAAATAAAACTCTTCTTAAGAATCAGGACGTCAAAATTTACTTTGTGTAAATTTTTGGTATCTTTCTGATAAAGTACATTTTTTTAGTGAATAGTGTAAAATGTTGTATTTTAATTCAAAACCACTTTTTAATCTAATTTATTTATATAATTAGATTATCTTTTTAATTTTTTTAAAGTGAAATTAGAATATATTTTTACCATTAAATACAATAGTGGTCGTTGGAATTAATTTCACTTTGAAATCAGACTTAAACTAGTGTCAATCTTTTTATACTTATTGTTTCATAAAAACACGCTATTTGCTCTGACAGCGGGAATTAATAATTAAATTAATTAATCTGACTTATATGTTTTGAATTTTGTAAAATATACTTCATTTTTGAATTCGGAATATCAAATATATCTTAGGGTGAATTTTTGGGAATTTTCTGAAAAACATCAATTTTTGATGAATAGTGACACCACTAAGTGGTACTTATAAAAACTGATTTTTCCGTTTAAATGAAATTTTGCCATCTTTGTGTTTTGAATTTAAAAAATCCAACATACATGGTTGTCATTAAGAAGTAAAATTCGGTTCAATGGGATAAAAATAATTTTTTGGTGAATAGTAACTTATTAAGTTTTTAATCGCGATTAGTGGTAATTAGTGTAGTTTAAGGTAAAAATAATGCTTTAATAAAATGAAATGAACTTGAAACATGTCCTAATTTCATTGGATGTGTAATGGCCGACCAAGACAAGCCATGGGTAAACTTGGGGACCCCATGGATCCACTTTGGTTGGGAAATGACATAAATAACTTTTTATTTAATGTAAAAGTAAAAATGACACAAACATGATATGTTTTACTAAAACAATTTTTAAGTGGGGTTATACAAGTCATATTTTTAATTATAAATAGTAATTGTAAATCTAAAAAGTTTTCATAAATAATAGTATTTGTTTTATAATTTTTAGACATTAAATAAATTAAATTATTTATGACATAATAATGATGCAGCGATGACATCATTATTTGACGATTTAAATAAAATGGAAAGATAATGTAAAATCTATAAACTACACATGTCCAAAACTTATTTTATGGGTGGATTTAGAACCCTTATCACCTTAACCACTAATTATGTCAAAGTGGGACCTTTTAAAACCGAAACACAGTTTCAAATAAAGTAATATTTCTTACTTTCCAAAAGTGCCCCTCCTCTCCTCTTATAAAAGGCCCCCACCTCTACCTCATTTCACACACTCCTCAAGCCTTTGGCTCGGCCAACCCCTGTCCATTTACTCTCTCCACATCCCTCTCCTAATCCTAGAGGATTCCATTTGGTCATAATCCTTTCAAAGGAAGCCTTTAGGCTCAAATCAAAAGGAGTTACACTTTTAAAGGTAATTCATTCTCTCATGTTCATTTGTTTTATTTTGCTTCTCCAACCCCCTAAACTCTTTTTATTTACTTCTTTTGTAACAAAACCAGTATCATCAATATACTAGGATGTTTTTATAAGATATATTCGAGCTACAATCTCACACAACTACATCAAATGGTTAATGGACATACGGTTTCCGTGGATGGCGAAATTCTGCCTCCCGAAACGATGATTGTTCAATACTCATTTAACACCTTCAAAGTTGGCCATTATGATGTCACTATTTTTATATATGATATATAATATGTTTATGTTTTCCTTAAACTTCTGTTTTTTTTCATTTTGGGAATACCTTTTTGGTTTCCATTATGGGTATACGCGATATCTTCATTTTAGGAAGTGCGGACTATCGCCCCCTCAAAGTGATGTGATTCGTTAATGCCATACGTGGGACGTATAAAGTATGGATTTATTGTTATTATATATGATGTTATACTGGAATTATTATATACCTCTATATAATTATTATTTCTTTCCATTAAAGTATGAGATAGAAATGAAAGTAGCATTCATGCGTACGTACGACTTACCGTCTCCAAGAACGGTGCATTTCATTTCTTATCCCCAAATGTAATGTACTATTATAAGTACATGTATATAATGGATATATATGATGAATGATACATCTAAATGATGAATATAATTCTTTAATTATTATATACATACCTCTCATTTAGTTTTAATTCCATTAATATGACAAAGAAATGAAAGTAGCCTTCATGCGTACGTACAGCTTACCGTCTCCATGAACGGTGCATTTCATTTCTTACCTCTAAATGATTATGTAATATTATAAATAAATTTATATGCTGGATATATATGTCATATATGATATCTACATCATGAATAGAATTCTGGATATAATAAACATTTGGCCACATGAACAACATGTAATTGTAAGAAGTCCACTTTCGACTTAAGAACCAAATATCGGCAAAACAAATATTATTAACATAAATGATTACATAATGTTTATGACATGGTGATAAGTGATATAAAAGGAATAATGAACTTGAAAAAGGTTCTTATGGAATTAGAAATTAACTCAAGTTTATTATTCAGGAGATTAAAGAACGATCGAGTCAAGTCGGACCCGAGGTAAGGGATCCTACTCCTCTATTTCTTTTTAAGTACACACTTTTATGTCTTTCCTTTTAAAGCTCATCTTTCTTGTTATTGGGATGATCTTTTATATTACACTTACTGTAATTTTTATTTTCATGTGATGAGAGACCCTATTCTCTCTCATCAATCCATTTTGGAAGTTGTGAGTGGTGCCGTTAGGCTGCCGAACTTTCATAAGAGATCTAACCTATCTCTTTCTTTTTAAGTACTCTCCTTTATGTCACTTATTTTAAGCTCCCCTTTGTAATGTTGGGGGATGTTATTTTATATTCCTCATGCTGTAAATTTTATTTTAATGTGATGAGATACCCTATTTGATCTCATAAATCCATATTAGGATGTTTTATGTGGCACCGTTAGGCTGCCGAGTTTTCGTAAGGGATTTTTCATCTCACTTTTATTCCCGTGAGATTTATGCTACATTTTCCAAAAATTCCATTGAGTGGTGTATGTACTGCCCATTATTCTAATCTTTGTGTAATATACTTTAGTTTATGAGTATTTGCATCAATGATCTATTGTCCTTCTTTCATGGGGTGTATGTTTTGAAAGATACCCAAGTCGGTAAGGGAACCTTTCACCCTCCTCTTTTTTAAAAGACTTCTTTTTTTGGGTCTTTTAATTTACATATTGTTATGTTGGGATATGTTCTCATATATCCTTATTGATGTAAATTTTATGTCCAAGTGATGAGATACACTTTTTATCTCTCATCTACTCATTTTGATGTGATGCCGTTAGGCTGTCAAGGGAACTTTTTAACCCAATTTCGATTTCTTTGGGTTCAACATGTAGTCATTGAATATGTCATCCATTGAATATGTGTGAATGACCTTTTATTGTTTTACACATAATATCCACTTATATTGGGTGTATTTATATTTGTCACACATATTTTTGAGATTGATTTGTCCTTAATTTAAGGATACCTTCTTTATAAGGGATTTCATCACATTTGACATTTCTATTGAGGGTTCATTCTTGTTATGCACCAATTCACTCATATATGGTGTATATATTGTCCTTTGGAGTATTATATTATGAATCCATTTATTCTCATGATATTATAAAGTTCTGACTAAATTTTATTCTTCAATTATTGTATTCAAGTGTCTCTAATTTTGGTAAAACCCCTTTAACCAAAATATCGTTTTAAATGTTTTAATTATTTGTTCTTATTAATATCCATGTTTTCAAAATGGTTTTAAGGATTTATTTATATGGATATTAATGGTTTAAAATTTTAATCTTCAAGGTGGTATGGGACTTCGTCTCAATCTCCTTTCATTGAGGCATATTTTATTTTATACATAACTTTTCTTTATACGGTATATAAACCCCTTTGACTTTTATGTTTATTCAAAAGGAATCATTTTTATACGAAGCGTTTACTAAACGAAAAAAAAGGAATGTTTTTGTGGTACGTATGCGGCGACAATGACTTCTCCGCCGTCGTGACCGTTATTTGAGTATCGGCTTCTTCTACAAGCCATAACTTCTTTTAAAAAGAAAAATAAATACCATGTTTTACTTTTCTTTTATTTTGGTATTGAAAATGGTTTTCACAATGTTTTTTTGTGTTGTATTGATATCTTGTTATTGAAATGGTGAAATGATAAGTTTCCTTTATGCATGTTTTATGTGATATGATTATGTTATGGTTCTTGGGCAATATTATGAAGACGGGTGGTTCCGTGATAAACTAAGGGCGGGTGAGCCCGATATAGCTCTCCAATGCATTTGGTAACGCGAAGGAGTGAAACATTGAGGTTTCTCCGAAGATATTTAGGGAATATACTGTGATGGGTATTCCAAAACATAACCAAGAGGGTTACTCCCTACGTAAGAATGTTATGAATGCCTCAATTTACCTTTTATGTCTTATGATTTCTATGAATTATTCACGATTTGATATGCCTATGTTTTAAGGGTAAAGTATGATTTCATTCTTACGTATATATGAACCCATGTTTCCTTTACATATTTTTATAACCCTTACTGAGCTTTTTATGCTCATCCCAAGTTTTTGAAATGCTTTTCACAAGTCAAGGGAAAGGTACATGATGTGATGATAGTGTCAAGGATGTGTCAAGAAAAAATCCATGTTTTATTTTCAATATGTTTCCGTTGATGGGAAGAATTAATACTGTCTTTTATGTAACCACTTTGTTTAAATGTGGAATATAATACATGTTTCATGATCTAATTCTCTAAAACTATAATCCTGAAAAGATCCTCAATGTGTAATCTAGTAATAACTCAAGATTAAGTAAGGTTTAAGGCTGGGGCCTTATAAATGTTTTTTCTCTTTATGTCTTATCTACAAAATATTAATATATATTCATGATGGGATAGATTATTATTTTAGTCCAAGAGTAAAATCTATAAAATTATTTCCTGTAGCATTATTTATATTATTATGGTACTAATTAATATAATTTGTCTTATTCTAACCATTTAGTGGGGTGGTGCCGACCACATTCATGGTATGGTGTATTCAAACCCTAAATTTGTCCCCATAGGATGCATGTTTACTATAATTCTAGTTATAAGTATGGGAATGTTGTAGGAACGTAATAGATTTTACTGGAGGATGATGGAATTAAGATTTAAATTATTGAATTATTGTTGGATGTAATGAATGAAGACATCATGGTATGTTAATAATATACATTTTTGAAAGAAAATGTGCACACATCCTTTTTTATCGTTTTTTAATTTACATACTTTCACAAGGGATATTTTAGGTTTCTCATGTTCATTTACATATATGATGAGTAATGTATTCTTATTTTTTATTTTAATAATATAAAGATTAAATTTGAAAATATAATCTAGCTTATATTTGGATCTAATTATGTTATACATCCCCTACGTAAATATTACATAATTGGTAGAATTTTTTTATTTACTATTCACCTTATGATAGAAAGTTACATTATTGTTTTTTTAGATCTACTCGTATTATAAATTCTTAAAAATTGGTTAAATATCCTTTCAAAATACTCCAATAATCTCATAGAATTCAGACAAGTATATAGAGATTACGAGGTGGAAATGAGGTATTGGGGAAATCCATGATGGGAAAAAGGTTATCTGAGTTAGATTTTTATAGGTTCCCTCTTAATTGGATTCTTTTGGTTAACTTTAGAAGGGAACAGTTATAAAAATATCATGAGAGAAAAAAAGGTGCCAATATTAAGAGAAATATAGAAGTGAAAAAAGGCTGATGTTACCAATAATTTGGCCTAATTGTCCATATCTTTCAAGTGATATAGACATTGTTGTTCACATAAAGGTCATGTTTCATGTGTTTACCTTAATTCTTTGTAAATATATTTTTGCTGACATATTTATAAAGCAATTTTTCATTTTAAATTATATTTATAATTTGTGTAAAATATTTGAGATTGTTTTTTACATGACTCTGTTTATTTTTTCATGAATTTTATATTTGTTTCACCTCTTTTAGGATTTTTTAAATTCTATTAAAATAAAATAATTTCATTCCCCAAATGTGGATATAGTAATTATCACTTAAATTACTGAAATATATTTTTATTTTTGAAATTTTTAGATCTACCCTTAACTATTTAGGTTATATTTTTTGTTTACTATGGTTTCATGATTAACGATGTTATTTTTCATTACTCATTTAAAAAGTATATAAAATATCTTTAACATGCTTAAATTTTAATATTTTAGGCAAAAATATTATGTAATGTAAAGGGATAAATCATTTAAATTCTTTTATATTAAAATTATTATGGAATAATTTATTCATAAATTATTATTCATTTGAATGAAAAATCATGGCCATTTCATTAAAATACATTCATTTTGATAAAAATAATTTAATATGAAAATAGATGAACATTGATAATAATTCTTCTTTATAAGGATATTTCTGGATTTGGCTGATTACATCCTTGGTATTACTAGATTAATCTATGAATAAATAAATTTATTAATAATGATATAGTATATACAAGGAGGTATAAGTCCATATAATGATCCCTTATTTTATAAAAAGGTCCCTTGAAAATTAATCAATGGCCCACATCCATCTTCAATGATAAGTGTAATAAAGGAAGATAAATAACAACTGAATAACGAAATATATTTTCTATAAATTTGAAATGAAACCATATTTGTAAATGAATATAAAATATGTAATAAATTTTAAGTGATATATTGTATAAGGGTGATATAGTATTTAATCTTTAAGAGACTCGTTTATATTAAAGTGTTTATAAAAGAGATAAAAATAATAATTATCTAATCCTTTTATATTCCCATATAGTATCTTCTTGTCAAAAACATTCTCATAAATAGATCAACCTCCTCAAAAATATTAATTATTCACAACTCCTGTTTTTTTCATAATTTATCTATCATCATAATCCAAATAATTGTAACGCCTATATGTTTTAAAGAAATATTTTCTCTAAATAATTTTTTA
This sequence comes from Viscum album, assembly GCA_963277665.1. NCBI lineage: Eukaryota > Viridiplantae > Streptophyta > Magnoliopsida > Santalales > Viscaceae > Viscum > Viscum album. Next base: position 1,261,042,961 of record OY728128.1, read on the forward strand.
ATAGCTTTAATTTCACACAATTATGAGTTTAAATTAACCACGACATGTCCTTAATATAAAATATCTATTATAACCTAGTAGTTAGGTTATCTGGAATAAATATAATTAACTTATTAAAATGTATAAAATTAATTTATTTATTTGTATAGCTATGTGAATTGGTATTAGTAAAATAAATAAATTAAATATATATGTTATATACATAATAAAATATTGTTAATATTCATCTAATGGATATTTTTTTCATATAATATGAATTAATCTTATTTGATGTATAAAATCCTATATTTTTTCTAATGTTTAATTTTTCCCCATTTAATGATGAAACCATTTAAAATTAATATTTTGACACATTAATAATTTTTATGTACAAAAATAAATATGATATATGGTATCTATATATAAATATTAACTATGGGTTAAATTTTAATACTTTTCATATCACATCCAAATTTCATGAATAGTACAAATACACTAAATTTTAGTTGAAGACAACATTTTTCATCAAAATAATTTATAAGGTTAAATTTTAATATGGAATTTTATTAATTAATAAATAGAATATATTTTTATCATTCAATATAACTTATGTCATTTGAATTAATTATATATTGAATTTAGATGTAAAAAAAATTCAATCTTTTGTAATGTTTTAACATTTAAAACTCATTCCCAATTTTCTATGATGGGAATAATTTTTGTTTAAAAATTATACAAATTTTATGTTTTTAATTTTTAAAAATGGTTTCAATATTTTGAATAAGTATCATCAAATTATGTAAATAGATTTATTTTATTTTTGGCCCTTATGAATAGTTACTTTGGTGATTTTTATTGATACAGTAAAAGTGTAAATTACGTAATTATTGGTAAGAATACTATTATAAAATTACCCTAACACATATCTTGATATCATTGGATGAGTGTTCTTCAACCTAAATCATACATGGGTTGAAATTGTGTCCATTTTAATCCATTAGGTTGAGATTAGGAAATTTATTTTATTTTATTTAATGAAAAGTTAAATATATCACACTCATATTTTAATATGTAAATCATTTTTTACGTAAGGTATTACTAAATATAAATACAACAATAAAAACTAATTTGAAATATAATTTTTTTATTTATTATGGTAATTTATTTTTATTTTTCAGGAATTAAATAATTACCTTAATTGCTTATATGTTAATGATGCAAAAAAAAATTATTGAGGAAAAATCAATATTATAATGTTTATTAAAATAATAATATCTATTAAACTAGCAAAACACTTTAATAAATTATATGGGTTGAGTATATATCATCCATAATCATACAAAAGTAAATTTATTGACCATTTAGGGCCTTATATAAGGTATAACGATAATTATATTATTTAATTTAAAATGATGTTAATGTTGTCACATTCATAATTTAATGAGTATAACATTTTAAATATTTTATTTTCCAGATGATGAATTCGACTAATAATATTTTCCCGAAATTTCACCAATTTATCTTTATCATAAAAATTTATTTTCATTTTTTATTTAACATATAATTATATTAAATAAATACACAATGTTGATGGTGTGATTATTTGTTTAATATAGATAACAAATAAATGTTATAAAAATGATAAAATAAATATATATTGGGATAATTAATATTTATAATGATTTTTTTAGATGTCCTTTACCTCGTAGGAAAATTATAAAATAATTTCTCAAATGTTAAATTATCATAATATTGTCATTAAATAAATAAATTTAATAGTTTCAAAATTAACAGTATTGATTGTTTATAAAAATAATGTTTTATTAAATAATTAAATAATCAAAAAAAATTTAAAAAATATATAATAATAATGATATGGTATAAAATTTTCTAATTTATTCATTTATGGTCTATTTTACATTAAACAAGTAAATATTTCACCCCTTTAATATTAAATTAGTCGTTATCCTAATTAAACATTACATAGAATAACTAGGTGTTAATTACAAAGATAAGTTTTAAATTGATATAAATACCTTTAAAAAATGTATTGGTTGCTTATATTACAATAATATATTATCTCATATTTGAAATTTAGAAATTTTGGTGTTTTTCGTATGGTTTGATTTTATTATAAATTATTAATTGTTGAGTTTCCAAAATTTCCCCTCACCTCAATTATAAAAAGTCACCTCCTATATCACCTCATCACATCACTTTGAGCCTCCAATATGATCTATACCCTCCTAATTTCCCTTCTAAACTTCCGAAGATACATTCTAGAGGTTCTTATCTTCTTCAAATACAAACTCTTATTATCAAATTGGAGATTCAGAGGAATCATGTCAAAGAAGATTTAATATCCTCTTTAGATTTATTCATACTTCTTTCTTCTTCTACATAATCTTCATAAGTTGTATAATTATAATGTTATAAGTTGAGAATCACTAATATACTGATATTTTTTTATAATTATGAAATAACCCCATTCTATCTTTTATCCATACTATGAAAAATGAAATCACCGCGCGTGCATATGTAAGAAATATTGTCTCCATGTCGTGGTGTAATCTATTTTTCAAAACCACCAAACATTGATGGGTATAATTATTAAAGTAATAAATTTCTATTATTATTAAAACATGATTTTAATTCGAAAATATTTTACACTCTTTAATTCAATAACTTTGAACAAATTTTATAATGATATCATCGTTCATGCGAACATTCGAACCACCGTTTCCAAAATGCGATGTGATTCATTATAAATGATACTCATTAAAACATGATTATATAAATTTATAGAAAAAACAAATATCGTATATCATATTTTAATTCCATTTTTAATGATGTAACTATAATGTAATAGGGATAACTTGAATTAATTCAAAAAAAAATGCATCTGAACCTAAAGATGTTCAAATACAAATAACGAATAATAATGATATGTTTTTAACAAATGGATTATAATATGATCATATATTATTACATAAAAATTACTATGATTATTAAATAAGTCAATAAAATTATTTAAATCATTATACATGAGGTTCAGATACATAGATAGTAAATCGGACCTAAGGTACTGGATAATTTAGTAATTTTACTATTATCTGATATTTTTTATACGTAAATATTTACTGGGGTATATTTATCATCGGCATCCATGTATCCAAAATTTTTCATCTTATTTCTATTATTCTAAAATTGTATAAAGTCAATTTTACCATGTTTTTAATTTTTATTAAACAATATTAATGGAATATTTTGTCATTTTTAGTATGATGTGCTTCTTGAGTTTTCCAAAAAAAAATTATGAGGATAATGTTTTTTTGACTTATACTACATGACTGAATTCGTAAACATTTATGAAATATTTTTTCCATGAATCATAAATTACAATATTTCAATTTTATTTTCAATTAAATCATTCATTTCCAAATATTGCGGAATTTTGAGAAAAGATATCATTTTTTATGAATAAAAGATACTTTCCTTAAGAATTAATTTCATGTGTTTAGTAAAAAAATTTCTCTATATAAGATGAAATTATTTAAATAGTGTTATGTTTATATCTCTATTATATTTATGATTTGAGTAATGATTATGAATGAATTCTGTTTAAGAATTCCATTTGTTTAATATGGATTATAACTGAATGTTGTTTAAGAAAACCATTTTCTTTGCTTAGGTTATGCCATGATTTCTTTTTTTGAAGAACACATAAGAATGATTTAATTATGAGATAGGTCGGACCTATATATCCCTTCAATTAATTGTCTAATGATTTATATGTTATGATATAGACATTAATGGAATTAAAGGTAATATAGTTTAATAATTCAGGGCTAGAACGAGGAGTGAACTAGATTCAAAAATGGATTTTATCCATTATAATGTTTTCGGAAATGATCCTTGAATAATAAGAAATTATTTACTATACTAATATGTATTTCAAAGAATTTCATGTCTTATTTTTTGAGTTTTGGGATAATTTTAGTCTTTTATGATTTATCCCAGGACATGATATCCAGATCTATATATTGGAAATGATTTTCATATGTCATGTGTTTATGTCTTAGGATTATGACATGATTCATATCTCTCATGTTTACCCTAAATGAGAATTTGAGCTCACCAATTAATTTTTTTCTTTCTCCCATGTCATGAAGTTGGTTATTAAGTTAAAAATGTAAATAATTTTTCTAGTTGGGAAGAAATAAGTGGGAGACAAAGTAAATGTTTTATGAACCATATGTTTATGTTTCTTAGTTTCTAAAGAAAATATACCTATATGGTCCTGACATAGTTTATTATATTTTGTAATGAATATTCTTCAATATTGATAAAATATTAATTTATGTAAATTACTGTTCGATAGAGTTAGTTTCAGAGGAAAGGTATAGTTATCCTTTAGAAACTAGGATGAGAAAATCATATTAAGAACCCAGAGGATATGTTGAAGAATAGGTTACAATCCTACAGTTTTACAAATAATTAGGAATAACCTAGGATAAACCCCAATGTTTCCTAATTTAAAATTTTATCTTTATTATGTGTATTTTCAATTTTGATTAGATTTTCCAACACTATAATTATTGTTTTTAGTTAATTGATGGAAACTGAAGGGACCCCATTAATGAAGAATGCGACGGGCAATGTAATATTTGTCTTCTAGACCAAAAAATTGTTATGGGAGCTGGAATGAAAAATATTGTAGTAATTCTCACATTTCATTCTCAGGTTATGAATCATATAGGACGTACAAATGAGAAAATTAGGGAAGAAAATTTTGTAGAGTCCTTCAAGGGGTAATGTCTACCTTATTTTGTTGTGTCTTCTGATCCATTACTGGTTGAACAATGGATTAGCACCACTGAAAAGAAATTTTCAGTTCTCCAATATTTTGAACCTGATAAATTTATTTAAACATCTTATCCTTTGGATGTTGAAACAGATCCATGGTAGAACCTTATTAATATAATGAGGTAAAGTGATTAAATTGAATCCATGGAATCATATTAGTTAAACAATATATTTTTCAATAAGTATTTTCCTCATATTCTTTGAACAATGATAAAGAAGGAGTTTCTTTAACCTTTGTAAAAGGATTATATATCTATTGGTAACTAAGAAGATAATTTTACAACACTTGTAAGGTACTCTTCTAGAATTATTATAATATATAAAAGTAAAATGGAACAATTCATTAGTGGTTTAAAATCATATATACAAATAGAATTAACTATAAGGGACTTTTATAGCTACGAGGAAATATTTTGATGTGATCTCAAGGATGACATGGAGAAGGGAGTAACCCATCAGTCATATGGGTTTGATAAGAAGAGAAAAATGGAATTAAAATGAAAATATAAATATCACACAAAAAGAGATGAGTTTTCCCTTATGCTCAATTTGTGGAATGAGACATAGGTGAAATTGTATTAATGTGACTAGATATTTTCATAGGTGTGGAAAATAAGTACATCAGTTAGTTGAATTCTGATGTGATGCGAATAAATTTGTCAAATTATGAAAATAGAGAAAAGACTACGAAGAATGTGCATCCTACAGTTCAATACTAAAATTGTAAGGAAATTGGGAATTGTTCCAATTAATTCCCAAATCAAATGTTTATTAATAATTGTTGACGTCAGAAAAATATTAAGGCCAAAGACAAAGGCATGTCACATGGGATCACAATCGATGAAGTGGAGTATGACAATAAAGTGGATAAAGGTATACATACCATCCACTCAAAGTATAAATTTTTTTATTTGATTCTGGATCCTCTCCCTCTATTATTTTTGAAGAATATTCTAAGGGTATTATCATATTTCCTAATAATTAGATGATGAAATAAGTGTGAAAACTCAAAATGGAATAATGATTGAATCAAAATTTTATAATTATTTTCGATTGATGTTTGTTAGAATGGAATTATTTTTAATCTTTTGATCCTTCCTATATTGGAATTTTATATGATTATTTTCATGGATATGATTTCTCTATATGGATCCCATATCAATTTCCCAGGATGTGAATTCACATTTCATATTCCTGATAATCCAATGACCATCAATCGATGCAAGGATGAGTATGACCTTGCAGGAAAAATTTAGTCCTTATTATACATCTTGATCCCCAAAAATGAAGGTTATATATCTCAAATAGTTGGGGAGGAACTCACCATTAACAATAATATATTGTGTTGGATTCTAATGATGTCTTTTAAAAAGAGTTCCAATTTCATCAACAAAATCATAATGATGAGATTTTAATTGAACTCATACGAGGATCTATTCCAATTTCAAATATACCTTATAGAATGGACCTAATTGTGTTGTAGGAATTGTAGAAGAAACTCCAAGAGAATATTGATAATGGATTTATATGCCCTAGTGTGTCACCTTTGTAATCACCTATTCATTTTGTTAAAAAGAAATATGGATCAATGAGATGACAGATTTATGGTCGATAACCTAACAAGATCACTATCAAGAAAAAATATCATCTTCCCCACATTTAAGTCATATTTGAAAAACTACAAGGAGATCAATACATTTCCAAGATTGATCTTTTTTAAGATATCAATAATTAAGGGTTAATAATGATGATATACCAAAAATGGCATTATGTATGAGGTACAGACACTGTGAATTTATAGTGATTCCTTTTGGTTTAACAAATACCCCCTCTATGTTCGTTAATCAGATGAATAGTTACTTTAGAGACAATCTAGATCAGTTTTTGGTAGACATTATAAATGATATTCATGTATATTTAAATTTCAAGTAAGACAAATAATATCCCTTTATAATTTTACAGAAGACCTTGAGAAAAGATAAGATTTATGAAAATTTTATGAAATGTAAATTTTGGATTTTGAGATTTTCATTTTTGGGTCACATAGAGTCAATAGATGGGATATCTATGCATCTAGCATAAATATAAGTTATTTAATGTTGGTAGAGAACAAAAATGTTAATTGAGATTAAAAGTTTTCTTAGTTTAGATGGATATTATTGATGATTAGTGAAATATTTTTAATTATTACCTAATACACCCACTATGTGGACTCGATGTGATTTACCTTCATGTGGATGGGGGAATGTGAAGATAATTTCAATGTGCTCCAATATAGTTTAGCCATTGTACATGTTATCTTACTACTTAGTAGTGGATAATGGTTTGTAAAATATAGGGATACATTAAAAAAGGTGCAAGAATTTTTTATCAGGGAAAATGATATGGTGATAGCTTATGCCCCATGTAAATTGAAAATCCATGAGAAAAATTACTCAACTATTAATTAAAAGTTAACTGCGATAATATTATATTTAAAGATTAAGAGGAATTATCTTTATGGTGAACTAAGTTAAATTAATACTGATCCTAAGAGATTAAATTATATTTTCACACAAAAGTATATAAATATATGTCTAGGAAGATAGATAGAGTTTACTAAAAAAAGTATTCCCAATACATTACAACCCAGGGAAAGAGAACATGGTCGCATATTTTTTGAGTCAAAAGGATAATGCTAGCATATACATGATGAGGTTCACAAAAGATACAATCTTTATGGATTTTATTAGTATGGATCTTGAAGTTTTAAAGGAGATAAAAAATGCCTTTATAAAATGAATGTTACACCAACTATACAAGAGATGATTTAAGTGGCGTGGACGGGAGATATTGAGATAAAAAATTGTTAGAAATGTTCATGAACTAAAACTTGATTGTGATGGAATAATAATGTTCATAAATAGAGGTTTTGTTCCTCGCAAACAAGAATTAAGGAAGGAGTTATTGGGTGAGGCTCAAAGTTCCTCAAACTATTTTCACGCAATAATCACAATTATGTATAAGGGCCTCAAAGAGTATTTTTATGGGATGTAATAAAAATAGATATTTCCTCATATAATCTATGTGCTTGGATTGTGATCAAGTTAAGGCTGAAAGACAAGATTATTAGGGGATGTTACAACCATTACCCATACCAGAATGGAAATTGAAAAATGTTACTATGGACTTTGTCATCAGAATTCCTAAAACATATAATGGATAAAATGTTATATGGGTTATTGTTAATATCCTTACAAAGTTGGATCACTTCCAAAACTATTAAAGAGCATTTCACTCTTGTTCATCGTTCCATGATATATGAAAAGGATGTGGTAAAATTTCATGGAGTTCCTATTTCCATTATATCTGATCAAGATTATAGGTTTACCTAGAAGTTATGTAGAACTATTCTACATGCTCTAGATATAGAGTTATGTTTTAGCACTACATATTTTCCCCAAACAGTTGATCAGTTTGAGATGAAAATTCAAACTATAGAAGAAATGTTCAAAGCTTTCTCTAGGTATTTCAAAGGTTTTTGTGATCAACCCCTACCTTTTGTGTAATTTTTATACAACAATAACTTTTAATCTAGTGTTCAATTAGTTTCTTATGATGCCCTCTATAGAAATAAGTGCAGAACTCCAACTTGATGAGGGTTAATTTTGGAAAGGAAAGCTATTATGACCTGATCTTGTTGAAGAAATGGCAGAAAGATGTTATAAATATTCCAAAACACAGAAGAGTATCTCATATTCAGAAAAAATGGTATGCTGATAACCAATGAGGGGGACTATTTTTTGAATTGGGGGATAAGTTGTTTCTAAAAATATCTCTATGGAAGAGAGTAATGATATTTGAAAATAAGGGAATTTTGATCCCTAGGTATGTTAGTCCTTTTGAAACTCTTTATCATGTTGGGAAGGTAGCTTAACTATTGTAAGTTCCACTGAATCACTATCATATTCATGATGTGTTCCCTCTATAGCACTTGATAATGTCTATACCCGATCCATCATAAGAACTAAACTCATAATTCATAACGTTGGATCAAGATCATTCTTATGAATAACAACTGATATAGATTCTATATCGTAGCAAAAAAGTAATGTGAAACAAGACCACTCACTTGGTTAATGTTTTGTGGAGGAATCCCAAATTTAAGGATGCTACATGGGAACATGAGTATGTGATGAAGCAGTGTTATCCATATATGTTTGTATCTAATTGAAAAATTTCAAGGGAGAAATTCACATTGAATGGGTCAAAGGTAACACCACGATGTTTTAAAGAAATATTTTCTCTGAATATGTTTTATTCAATATCTTTAATTCAACCCTATCATCAATATAAATTATCCACTAGATTCCATTAATATAAAATGTCCATTATAACCAAGTTGTTAGGTTAACAGGAATAAATGTAATTAACTTAAGAAAATATAAAAAAATATAAATCATTTATATATTTTTATATTTATATTAATTAATATGTGTAATTTAAATTAGTGAAATATATATTTTATATACCCAATAAAATATTGTTTATATTTATCCAATAGATATTTTTTCCATAGAGTACGAATAAACCCTATTTTATGTTTAAAAAACTATCTTTTTCAAAAGGGTAATTTTCTAAATTTAATAGTGAACCAATTTTAAATTACTATATTGACATGATAACAATTATTATATGACCCCATAACCACTTTATTTTATAAAAAATATAAAAAGTTACTTATGTTGATATTTAACAATTTTTTTGATAACATCAAAATTTTGATGAGGAGTAATGAAAACAATAAATGTTGATTGATAAAATCTTTTTTCAAACATATAATCTATATGTGTAAATAATAATATTAAATTTTTTTAAAGTATAAATAGAATATATTTTTATCATTCAATACAATTTATTCCATTGATATTAATTTTAGATTGAATTGTGATGTAAAACATTTCAATCTTTTTTAATGTTTTAACTTTTAAAACGCATTCCCTATTTCCGACAACGAGAATAATTTTAAATAAATTAATAAAACATTTATATTCTGAATTTTGATAAACTGATTCAATATCTAGAATATTTATTCCCAAATTAGGTTGATATCATTATTTTATTTTTAGCCATTATGAATAATAACTTTTGTGATTTATATAAATATAGTAAAAGGGTAAAATTGGTAATTAAGGGTAATTATTCTATTGTTAGATTATACTAATTCTTTTCTTAATATCATTGGATGAGTGTGTTATTACTTAAACCATCCATGGGACAAAATGGTATCCATTTTATTTCACTAGGATGAGATTAAGACATTTCATTTTTTTTAAATAAATAAAAGTTAAATATATCTTACAAAAATTTTAATAACTAAATCATTTTTATATAAAGTTATATAAGAGATAAATTCAATTATAAATACTCATTTGAAATATAAATTTCTCGCTTTATCATATTAATTTATTTGTAATTTTTAGGGAATAAATAATTACCTTAATAACTTATAAATTAATGATGAGGACATTAATTAATTGATGAAAAATCAATAATATTGTTTTTATTAAAACAAAAATAACCATTAAAAGATCCAAACACTTGACTAAATTTTATTATTGAGTATACCGCAATCCTAATCATCCATGGGTCTAGTTATTCACTATTTGGATCCTGGTTTTAGGGTTTAGGACACTAATATTATATTATTTTATGTGATGTTAAAGTTGTCACAGTCATAATTTAATAAGTATAACATTTTAAATATTTTATTTTGAAGAATATAAATCCGAAAAAAAATTATTTTTCTGAAATATAATATTTTTATGTTCATCCTATAATTTTATTTATTATTTTTATTCAAAAAATATTGATATCAAATAATTAAACTACTTTTATGTAGTGATTATTTTATTAATAGAGAAAAAAATTAATGTTTTCAAAAATATTAAAATAAATATAATTTAGTATAATTATTATTTATAATGAATTTTTTAGATGATTATTAGCTCTTAGTAATACAATTAAATAGTTTTTTATAAGTTAACTTCTCTTAATATTATTTTAAAATCAATGAATTGAATTATTTCAAAATTGACACTAGTCGTTATTTATCAAAATAATGTTTTATTAAATAATTTAAAAATTATAAAACATTTTTTAAAAAATATATAATAATTACTATATGATATAAAATGTTCTAATTTATTCATTTATTGTATATTTTACATCACATAAGTAAATATTTTACCCTTATAATATTAAATAATTTGTTACCCTAGTTAAAAATTAATTATAATAACAAAGTCTTAATTAAAAAGGTAATGCTTAAATTGATATAAATACTTGTCAAAATGTTATTGGTTTATGATATTGAAACCATATCTCACAAAATCATTGTAATTGGGCCTTTTATTAGGTTTTGGGGTTGGTTTTTATTTTTATGTATTATTAATTATGAAATTACCAAAGTGCCGATCACATCAATTATAAAAAGGAACCTCCTCCTTCAACTCATTGATCCAGTTTGAGCCTTTAAGCTCAGAAATTCCCTACCCTTTCCCCTTATCAACATCTCGAGTTACATTATAGATGTTCGGTTCTTCTTCAATGTTCAACTCTTATGCTCTAAAATGAGATTTAGTGGAAGCATGTCGAAGAAATGGTAATCTCCTCTACATAATCTTTCAAACTTATTTCTTCTTATACTTCCTATTCATATGTTTTTTCATTATAAAGTAATAAATATAGTATCAATTTTATACTGATATGTTATTATAATAATTAAGATACTATATTCAACTTCTATCCATCCTTCGAATAATGAAATCACCAAGTGTGCGTACATATGTCTTACCGTCTCCACAGTGTAGTGTAATCTATTTTTCACCACCACCTTACATGGATGGGTATAACGATAAAAGTAATAAACATATATCAGTAATAAAACAATATATTAATTATGAATTTATTTCCTCCATACAATTCAATACCATTCTACAAATTTAGGAATGATATCTTCATGTGTGCGTACGTACGGCCTACCGTCTCCACGATACGATGTGATTCACTCTACACGATCTTAATTAAAACATGATTATATAAATGTACTTAATGAACAACGATGGAATATATTATGTTAATATAATTTTTTAATGATTTCAACGGTGCATAATAAGGACAACGAGAACATACTCTATAAAACATGCATAAGAACACAAAGGTGTTTATATCAGAATAATAAGTAAAAATAAAATGTTATTAACCAACAAATAATAATACGATCATACATGATAACATAAATACGAATATGATTTCAAAATAAGTCAATGACATTATTTAAGTCATTATCCATTAGGATCAAATTTATATAAAGGAAATCAGACCTAAGGTAAGGGATAGTTGGGAAATATCATTATTATCTGAGATTGTTTATACATAAATATGTATTGGGCTATATTAATCATCCATGACCATGTTTCCTAAATACGTAATATTATTTACATTATTCTATAATTTTATGATCCTAATTTTACCCATTGGATTATTTTTAATAAATGGTGTGAAAGGAATCTTTTTTTTGGTATGATGTAGTTTTTGACTTTTTGAAAAAAATATTAAGGATAGTGTTTTTTTATTACAGGACATAAAAATAGTGTTAGAATATTATAATGCCTTATTTCCACGATACTTCCTTTACAATATTTAAAGTATATTTTTAATTAAATTCTTTTTTTATCGTGGCATGGAATTTTGAGAAAAATATTTTTTTCAGAAGAAATTATAGTATCCTCAATAATTTATTTCTTGTTTGTTTATCAAAATTATTTCTAATCTAAGATGATATTATTTTAATAGGGTTAATTTTATGTACCTATTATCACAATTACTTGGAATATGTTAATGATGGAAATCTATTTATGAATTCCATTTTTTAATATGGATTATGATGGAATGATGTTTAAGAAACCCATTTTCATCATTAGGTTATGAAATGTTTTATGTTTTTGTGGAACACATAAGAATGATTTCATTATTAGATGGGTGGGACCTATATATTTATCAAATTCATTAGATAATGATTTATATCTTATGATATAGACATGTCTGGAAAAGTAAGTAAATCTGGTTCAGCAATACTAGGGTGGAACTAGGGGTGAACTCGGTTCAGTAAAAGGCATTGTCTGTTATTATGGTCTTGGAAATGAATCTTTACTAATATGAAATCATTTTTTATTTCTATATTTATGCCAAAAAATCATGTCTTATGTTATGAATTTTAGGATTTCATTGATCTTTTATTATTTATCCCATGACTTGATATCTTGATCTTTTATATGCCTGATAAGATTTTAAAATGTTATGTTTTTATGTCCTATGATTATGATATGATTGATATCTCCCCTATTTACCATTACTAAGCATTTAAGCTCACCCTTTCATATTTTTCTTTTCAACAGTTCACTAACTAGGTTATTCAGAAAGATTTCTCAAATAATTACTCTTGTTCTGATGAAATTAGTAGGACACAATATATATGTTTTATAAACTATTTATGTTTTTCCCCCATTTATAAAGAAATTATACCTACACGGTCTTTTCGTGAAATTATTATATATTTAATGAATATTCATTAATATTGAGATAATATAAATTTATGTGAAGTATGTTTCATTATAATTATCCTCTACACACAATATCAATATTTAATCCTATAAAATTAATTTAACCAATATCAAATTGATTATTTGAGTCTCTTAAAGTGAATTTTTTTCCAATGTTATTAATTTTAATCGACACATCACCATATCATTTTATTTAATTAACATGGGTTTTAAAGAATGAATCTACTACATGATATATTGTTAGAAAACTAATTTACATTTAATTTTTATGAAACTCTTAGATCCCATTATATGATTAGAGAGATCTACAATATATTGTGCGATCATCCCTTTACTTTTTTAGCTATATCTTTATATCTAAATGAATTATATAAGCACTCTATAATTTTTACACCTTCAAAATTTTATCACACTTATAAGATCCTTTAATATTTTTTATATTATATATATATCTATTATAACCATTATAATAATTTCCAAATACCTCTATTTGTGATATAATAATACTAATAAAAACAATTCATCACATAGTAAGTGAAAATATTATAAATTAGGAAAACTAATACAACTACATGGTTTTCCTGAGATCCTATTTACATCCCAAAGATTATTAAATATAGGTTCCATGGTCTATTTAATCTCCACATTACTAAATCTACATTATTATGTAATTATTTCTTCAATATGTATATCTTTTACTTTCTAATTCTCTATTATTTTTATTATTAAAATATCTATATAAATTCATTCAATATTTCACTATCTTATTCTTTTATAAATTCAATTAAATGGAACACAGTGGAAACCAATTAAGGGTTATATGAATTAAATTGGGAATATTTTGAAACAAATTTTTTTATTATTATATATATTGTGATATTATTTGAAGCCTAATTGATAGAAATACCACAATTAAACATGTGGTTTTACTTATATACTAAAAAAATCGATTTCTATTAACACATTTTTCAAAATTTATCTTCTTATTGGATTAATATATCTCTCCATTACAATTTGATATCACTAAACCGAAAATTAATGACATCACATAGGCATTATGATTCTTTAAAATTGTAAATTATATAATTAATATAATATAGGGAAATTTTATAACAATATATTAAACAATTCATGAATTATGATTAGTTCAACTTCATTTTTCAACATAATTTTTTTAAAAACAGTTATAGTATAGATTTCATTATAACATCGACATTTTGTTCCATAGTATAAAAATATGAAATAAAATCTTCACTTGAACACTTTCTTTATAAAATGTAACCAGGTACTTAAAAAATTTCATTAAAAAATTTAATTTGATTATTTATAATATTTATGTCACATGGATTTCTATATTTGATAAATATAATGGTTCACTATAACAATGATATAATATCAAATTTTTGTTAAATAAAATAGAGATATTAAATTAGATCTATGATAAAAATTAACATTTAATAAATTATTGAGAAAACTATAATAAAAATTACTAGTTATAATTTTTTATATGTAAATGTTTCATGCCACTATCAAGAAGTTATTATGAGTCAGGGTTATTATAGTATATTTATTTATTATGTTGGTTAAATAGTGTAATGAATCATGACCACTTGGCCTGTTAAATTATTTTTTTTGGAGGTGTTTAGAGGATTGTTGATAAGTATTTGATAGAGTTTGGATATATATTTATCATATAGGGAAATGCTCACATTGTGAATATGTGACCATAATAAGAGTGGTGGTTTTCTACATAGATTCCAGAGAATGATGGTAGAAAACATCAGGTGGGAATTATTTTCATAATTGAGTCCTGAAATGAAATAATAATTTACTGAGAAAAAATTCAAGGCTATAAAAATTAATAAAATGTGGAAATGCATTGTCCATTGAGATTAAGGATTTAACAATATGATGATTTTTCATATAAAAGGTTGTGATCCTAAAAAAACTCATGATGTGTACCATTGATTCAAATTGTGAATTTTTTATTGTCATGTATTTTAATAAAATATAGATCTCCCTCTATTTCTTTCATTCCTATATCATTTCTCAAGACCATTCGGAGATCCCAAAAGTATTTTTGAGGATATAAAATATCATTTCATATTTCATTGTTTTTTGGTTTCTGGAGATAGTTCATTGGGGATTTGTGGTTAGTATATCATCTTTATCCTTTGATTTCTTCTATTTGTCCCATAGATAATGTGACGCCCCACGTTTTATAAACTGGACCAAGTGAATAATGTTGATCTTTTTAATTATGACTCTTTTTTTATTTTATTTTATGCTTTGTGTGCTGATGAAAAATTTGAATGGAAATCAAACATGAAGAATATGATAAACTGTTATATATTTAAAAGATACATTGCAACAAGACCCATCTAATTGAAAGTACCATGCACAAGACCTTACACGGCCACAATAAGACTACAGAGAATCACAACACGGGTAATCGGGTAGTCGTCATCTTCAAGGTCGATCAGCATGAAAAATATAACCGCTAGAACCACCGTGCACGCACTCAGCACCAGTGGTATGAGGAGAGCCATCTGCCAAGGGTCCGGTGTTTTGAAAATGTAAAACATCCTACCCCTTGTTTTTATAATGGACCTCTAAGGGATTATCACCATTTTTTTACTGTTGGATTTCAATGGATAAAGTGCATCTTTTTGTAAAAATTTTGTCGTTATAATGCTTTTATAATATAATGGTATTTTGATATTTTAATAAGTAAAAATATAAGAATTATATCTTCATGTATTAGAATAAAATATTATTCTTGAAAATGAATCTATTTTGTTTTTTTCAAAATCATGATGATATTTATATGGTGGAAAACATAGTATTTTAAGATGTGTCGAATGGGGTATCTGTAATAATTGAAAGAAATGTATCATATTGGATCTCTAAAGCAATGTGTTTTGAATTAGAGAAAAACTACAGGTCTTTTAAAAATAATTTTATAAATCATAAAGAAAAGTATGTTATAAATTGGATTTTAATGGTTATAAGATCCTGGTAGTTATAAATGTTTAGTATAAAATATTTATCTTTTAGAAAAATAAATAAATTATATCAAATAGTATCGTTTTTTTAACATAAACTAATTGTGATTCTCAGATTAGAAATTTATGGGTTAAAAGTGCTTATTAAATTTTATACAAATTAAAATTATAACATCCCGGTTTGGAAAAAACTATTCATGTTAACTTGATAAATTCAAATATATTGTTCTATTTTAAGGACCAAATTAAAGTGTAATATATTAATATATCATCTCATAACGTTACAATTAAGGTCAACAAGCATCTAATTTATTTCATCCTAGTTGTTGTCTTTCCAATATATGGGGTTGGTTTAATCAGATCTATTTGGTAAACTATATCCTTGTTTAGTCCTATAAATATTTCATTTATTAATAGGGTGATTTCAAAAAATTCATGGAAAAAAATTGCAAATAATTTTTTTTACTCTGTTGGATAGATGATTTGGAAATCTCAATGCTATCCAAATATTCATTAACTCTAATATTAATAATTTTTATTGATCCCTATCATAACACAAAACTCTTATTCCCTATTTTAATTCTTAAATGGGTATGAATAACATTTTATATACCCAAATATATGGATATAGAACTATGGTTTCAAAAAATTGGATCATGCATCCAATTTGACACTCAAACATGGTCATCATTGGGTGACCCTTAAAAATATACACCATTTTTTAAAGTTATATATCGTTATATTGAAATGTTTTTACCATGTAATTGAATTAACCATCCATGGTCTATAAGAGGAAATAATAAATCTTCACAGTCATAACCTAGATATAAGGGATGCTGATATATGTGTTTTTCTTTCTCAATAAAATGTAAGAGGAATTTTTATAAGATGAATGAGTTGAAATATATAGATTAAGATAAAAAAATATGAGTTAGGGGATATGAATACAAATATTCGAAAGGCTATATTAGGGAAAATAATTTTTTTTTGAAATAGTAACATGATTTTTTATGATAGTTCACACCCCAAAGATTATAATACCACAATACTTTATGAAATGTTCATATTATTAATTTTACATATGGGTCTAAGACAGGTGAAAAGAGAGGTTCCTCATTTTTTATAGAAAATGAAATTTTTTTCATGAATATCACAAGATCCATCTAACATCGAGATTAATTCTTAATGAAAATTTTAGCTCATGAGGAGAATGTAATAAATGCTATAAAAAACACAATATGTATAGACCATGATAACCTAATTCCCTTCTAGGAACATTATATTTATTATTTTGGCATATTATAAATTATAATTTCATTAGTAAAATTTACTATTTCATAAAATTATGGATTCTCCATAATGTACAATATATTAAGGTTATTATCCTTATCCTTGAGGTCATAAATTTGAATTGTTTTTCAATTTATATCCAACCTTTTGTGAAAAATTTATTATAAGATTCATGCAACCATTCTTAAGGAAGTATTTCATATCTTTTTATATCTCTTGTTTATGATGAGTGATACAAATTTATCACTGGAATAAACATTCCTGGTGTAGTTTACATTGACCAGGACATAAAATTCGATAGTGATATATAGGTATATGGTTCTAGTATCACAATTGAAATTGATATAGATAATTTTAAATAGAGGATTTAATAGAGCTTAATAATTAATTTATTGAGGAAATGTTTTAGTTTTTAGTGTGTCTATGACCTCCTTATACATTTCACGTTTTATCAATGGTATATTATATCTCTAATGGGAATGACATTTCATTTCATCAAATCCATTTTGGGTCATATAAAATATGATCCTATTTTACTAATACTCTTCAACCTCGATCAATATTTTCTTTTTATAAACCATAATGTTTCAAATTTTTATTGGCTATGTGCATCCAAGTAGAATTTGTAATGGTTTTGAAGGAATATCCTATCACTGCTTTACATATAACTATGTATTATTCATTTATGGTAGAAGTAAATCAATATAAAAACATCGACATTATATTATATAATTATCGTTTCATGATTTTGAAACTCATAAAAAGGAATAAACAAAATTTATTAATTTCAATAATCTGTTCCTGTATGTGTTGAAGCAAGACGTCCTGAGACTCAAAGTCCTAGATCTAGTTAATAAACCATTTTATTTAAACTTCTATTTTGATACAGATTAAATTACCCAATGTTTACCATAAAAAACAAACAAAAAAAGATATATTTGAAAAATTTCATACCCAATGAAATTTTTTAGATTTAGAGTTTTAGAGAATTAGGATAAACACTTATGTAAAAAAAAGAAGAATTAAAAATATTATTTTAACCACTGTAAAGAACATTTTATTTTGCATAAAAATCCTTAAACATCCCCCAAAATATTTATTACGTGTAAACCCTTTATAGAATAAAATCTTTTAACATAATTCATCATAATCTATGTAATTGAAAATATAAGAAGTGTGAGATAGAATTCCATGTAATAATAAACACAAGAATTAACAATTGAATTCTATTAATGACAATAAGATGAGATTATGGGTATAATGACATAATCAATGTTCCTGAGTAGAAAATAAATAAATTCATACCCCTAAATACCTGGATTATAATTAACGAAACCTAGATTAAATATTTAAAAAAGGAAAGGGTCATTAGGATAAATAATCATCACCCATGTGATATCAATTTGGATAATAATAACATTTATATTTTCACCCATATGAAGTTGAAAATGCATTTATTTAAAATAAACTCATTATATTTCCTTTTAAAAAAATAATATTTCTTTAATACCCCATATTAATCATAGATTAAAGGTGTTGGTAACATGGGATATTATTTCCAAATCACTATTAGAATTACAATTGTAGGTACAATAACCATAAGATATACATTTATACCCAATGCAATGGAGGGTTATCACAAACCCACCCATATTTAATTATTATGATACCACATGTACTTATTTTATAATATACCCACCTGTCTGTTGTCTATAATAGAACCACTAATCATTATAAATAATTTCCAAGAACTATAATATAAATATTCTATACAGAGCATTAATTTGATCATAAAACTCATACTAACTTCATTTATTCCTTTTAGTATTTGATTAACCCATAGAAAATAAATAAGATGCATGAAAATATCATTAACACAATTATAATCCATTAAGAGAATTAATGGTTATGTTACCAATAATATAACCAATGGAGAATAAGTAAAACCCAATTTTTTATGTTTGTTAGGGGAAATACAATAAAAAAATTGAAAATAATAATGAGGAAATTACCCTTCTCCATTTAGAAGTCATTTTTAAAAACTAAACATTCATAAAATATTTTCATAATAATTTTCATTGAATGTAAACTTCTAAATGATTTAAGGAATATTGAAGGAAAATAATAGTTTGGATGGATAAAAATATATTTATTTTGTAAATGAAAAAATTAATATTCTTTTCAAACAAATAGTAAATGGATCATAAACCAACCAATTTTGAAAATGTTAAGAAATTAACTTTTAAAAAAATTAATGGATTTCAAATACCTTGTGAAATATTTTTAGGAAATAATTTTTTAGAAACTCTAATTTTGTTTAAAACATTTTAGAAATCTAGGTAATAGATGGGAAAGATTCTTCATCTAAAAAAGATACTAGATCAGTGTCAGTTACACAAAAATATCTAGATGTGTATACAATAAATAATGTAAGAGATGTAAATGAATCATGTGAACCATATTCATAAAAAAGTTGAATAAATGATATGTGTTTTTAAGAAAATCGTAGCTTTTATTTCTTCTAAATTAAAAATTTAACAAAAAAATTTATGAAATGAACATATATTAAAACATAAACCCTTTACCACTTCTGTAACATTTCCATCACAATCCTAATAAATGATTAACATAAAAATATACATTAAATATAATTAAAATAAAGATAATAATAATATATCATGTGAAATGGGTAACATATAATCCTCATAATGGATGATATGTACATATCGAAATCATTTTTCCCAAGGAACCTGAATTAGAAATGAATAACCAATTTAATGATTATATAATTGAATTGAGAATTATTCAATGATAATGTTGAATAAAAAAATTTAAATCCAAAAATATACAGTAAATAAAAAAAATAAAAAAATAGATATTCATTCCCATATAATCATTTTTATAACAATCTCAATAAAATAGTGTTATGACCCAATAAAAGGAATTTGAGTTAAAAAACCATTTTACCACATGGTAATTTTCAATTCAAATCCTCTTAGATAAAATAATTCAAACTAAAACATAAAAATATCTTGTAGTATGACTTATTCATGATATGACATTTTAAGGGATAATTATAAACCCCATAAAATAAATATTTGGTGTATAAAAATTAAATATGCCTCAATGAATGTAAATTGAAATGAAATCCCTTACCTCAAGTCCAGAATTCCGTTGTATACCCTTTAACTCCTATATAACAAAATAATATAAACTATCTTATATCATAAGAATAAGTTTTATGTTTAATACCTAATCCTTAAAGCATATAATTAAATTGTATTAATGAAAAAATTAATTACTTTATATGTTTTGTCTATGTCGGGTATTTTATGAATGTTCAGTTCAAAATTTCAAAACCAATTCAATGTGATGACCATGGTCAAAGGGTTAATAGTTTCAAATTATATAGAATAATAATAATTAAATACTTATCACTTCTATAAATCAATTTCACTTCTAAAATCAACCATGAAGAAATGTTAAAAAAATAGTTATGTTACAATCATTGAGATAGTTGGTCCTATGTACGCATGAGAAATGTTTCAATTTTTTATTGAAATTTATTGGAAGAAGGTTGGTATTATTTTTATAAGTCAATAATGAGAATAATTTCATTAATAAAATATTAATTATTTAAAAAATCTATATACATCATTCATGCGATGTTGAAAAATGAACTACATCGCTTTATGGAGGTAAAAGTCTTCACATACACATTAACGATGTTACCATTTTTTAATAAACGGAATGGTAAGAAAATATATGATACACTATTATTTAACAATGATAAATTTTTTATTAATATCATATATACATACATTAATTACATCATTATCACCATCCTTTAGAGGCATTGATGGAATATTTATAACAACGGCTCGTATGGAGGTACTCTTCCTACATAATTGATGGAGTCATTTCCCATTTGATTGAAGATTGAGTTGGATAAATTTTAGGCCACAAAATTGAAATTATAGTATATGGTAGATAAATATTTTATTTTTTTAGTATTATTGGAAAATATTTTATGAAGTTGGGTGATGAAAAAAACAAAAAATATTGTTTAAGAGATACCACTTATTTGGACAACCACTTTTTCTTGACTTGTTATGACTTCTAAAGTAGGTATTATGATAAAATAATGCCACAAAAATTTGGGTATGTATGTTATTAATGGATTTTGGTTTGTATTTTCTGAATAAAATGGATTTTTAATTTTCAAAAAAAGATAATAAGAGAACCCCTTTTATAAGAGAGTGGAGTGGCCCTCATAGAATATATTTAAATATTAAATTATTATAAATTAATTTAGTTATAAAAGTGGATAAAAATTGAAAATAATATGATATAAGATTATTATGAGTCTAAATAATCTGAACTAGAATATATATATGTGTGTGTTATATTTTTATGCTTATCATTTTGTTCTAACCATTCGTTAACCCTTTTGAAAATTAGGATGATATCATTTTTTTCTCTTAAGAGGTTCATATAGTTACAATAAACAAAAAAGACAAATAAATTGACCATGGTTTCTGTAATAAACTATATCAAATTCGCAAGGTATAGGATAACTTTTTTTTAATTTTAAATCATTTTATAAATTATTATTTATAATAAAATAACATCAATTTCAATCATGGAGCCTTTCATTTAATCAGAATTTTATAATTACAAGAAAATAGAACGCATAAAATCCAATGTATAAAAACCTATATAATATCTCATTTATATATTCAAAAAACAATTAACATAATTATTCATTCAGAAGGAATTATTTTAAAAAACATTAAATAAATGAATTTTATTATAAAAAATAAATTTAAAAATTAATGCCTTAAAGTTTCATCTACTTTACTGTTAGTTATTTATTATCTAAAAAAATAACATTCAACGATAAAAAAATAAATTATATTTCAAATTAGTATCTATTTCTAAATGAACCATCTATTAATCGCTATATTAAAAAATATTATATTTATTTAATGTAAGAGTGTGACATTTTTGGATTAACTTTCACATAAATGTACTAAAGGTCAAAATAAATGAAATTTGGCACCAATTGACATATTTTCTTGAATTGTATTTAAATATCTATTCAAAACTGTACTAATATTATAATAGTATGTTTTAGGGTTATTTTTTAGTTTATATCATATTATTTTTTTCCGAATTTCGATTATTTTACCTATATTTTGTGAACAAATATTATGAAAGATTCAATTAATAATGTCAAACCCTAAAATGGACCTACATAAAAAAAATATTGATTCTAAATATAGAATAAATTTTTAATTATCAATACGGAAAAGTGGAAAATTTTAATTTAAAATTAAACAGATAAGATGTGGTGGAAATTATTTTTCATAAAAATTTACTTATATGTAAAAAATGTTTTTATAATAAATTAATGTATAAATTTAATTTTGAAAATCATATTTGGGTTATTATATATATAAAAACTCATGGATTATTTATACCAATATAAAATTAAATTTTTTAGTTCATATAAATAATAAATACACATTTCCATAAAAAATTGGATTTTTCACTATTCATTAAAAATCAATATTTTTTGAAAATTATCTTAAGTTCACCTTATGTTAATATTAATATAATGACTAAAAAATAAATTTACTTTTATAAATACATTTTCTGAATGTTTCATGAATTAATTATAAACATTTCTTAAAAAATAATAATAAACATTTTTGAAGAAAATGTATTTTTGAATCATAAAATTAATTTAAAAAAATAGATTTCTTATTTTATAAAAATTAATCAAAAAAATTGTGTTTATTTGTAAATTTAAATATATTTCATTAGGATTTTATCCCTATTTATACCGATTAATTCAATGATAATGTTATAAAAGTCATATTTGAATAATAATATTGTAGGGTTCATTTAAGCTCAATGTTTCATATCATATACTCTATAGAACATAGTAATTTTTTTCAAAATATAATGACATTACTTTCTTCCCCAAATTTAATAAATTTATTTCAAAATTTTTTAGCTCAGCCTCAATTAATAGTTTTTTTCGTTTTGAAGACCTCTTTTTTTTAATCTCACTTCATAAAAAAAGTTTAATAAAACCTTTTCTTGATAAGAGTGAAACGGAAATATGAATGTCATATAACTAGGTGTCCTAGTATTAAAGAATTTATGGAAGTGAATATATATACATAGGAGAATATTTTATTTCCTAAATAATGATGGAGAGTTTATGAGATTATTGTTCATAAGAAAGTGAACGATCATTATAAAATCAATATCCACATACGAAATATGTGTGAAAAAATCTATCGATTCAGGGGAAAATAATGTAATAGTATAAAAAGTTTATTTCACAATACTTTTCATGGATTTATAAAATTTTAAATTCTATATATATGTTGAATATGGAAAATGTACTAAATTTAGGAGTATAATTTCAACCATTAATCAATTTCCACCAAATTCCAATCAGTTTTTCTAATTGATAAGTATTCAAGATGAAATTTTTTATGCCAAAATATCTAGAATAAAAATATAACATATCATATAAACATGAAAGGTTAACATGATATTACTTTTATAGTTACTCATTAATCAAAAAAAAGTGGTCTGTATAAGTTATGATAATTCCAACAATGAATAAATCTACATACAAATAAAAAAACATTAACTTCCAAAATTTGACAATAATACCCAAAGTTCAAACAAAATTATTCAATAAATAACTAAACTTAAGATGAAACAACCCATGGATTCATTGTATGTTATCTCTTCAAAGTAATTAAATTACTTGCGCTACACACAACACCAAGTTCGAGCGTGACACAACTTACCAAACTAGCCGTTCTAAAAGCGATTTTGAATATTATTAACTGGATTTTAAATTTTATATACTCCATACAATTTTAAAATCCATATTATGTGTTTCTTAGACATAGTATAAGAACAAATACAATTTTTTTGATAAAGTAATTATATTTAAGAAAATGAAATTTTACCACCTTTTAATGGAGAACACTTTTTAAATCATATATTTGACACTTTTATATATTAAATATGACAAAATAAACTTTTTCTTAATAATTGAGACATAAAATTTTAGTTTCGATAAATTTTTAAAGTTTTTCTGATAACTTTCATATTATGGTCAACATTAAAAATACTAAATTTCAATTGCAAATTTATTATTAACCATTATAATTTATAGTGTTAAATTAAACATTTTTATGGTTTTGAAGTATAATTATATTATATTTTTATCATTTAATACAATGTAGGTAATTATAAGTAATTTCACATTTAAATATTTCATAAGCACATGTCAATCTTGTGAAAGTATTTACATTTTAAAAAAACCAGCATTTTGGTTTTGACAAAGTGGATTTATTTTAAATTAATTAATGAAACTTATATTTTTTTTAATTTGGAAAAATATAATTTATTTTTTAATTTGGAATATCAATATTATCTTAGGTTGAATTTATGGTATTTCTTGAAAACATACAATTTTTTATGTATAATGAAAAACATTGCGTTGTTGTTAAAAAAGGACTTTTTATTTAAATAATTATTTATTTTATTTAAATTTATTTTATATAAAAATAGATATATAATACCTATATAAGTTCAATTTAATTCATTGGTGTCATTTTATAATAAAAATTTATGTATAAAATTTTATTGAATTTTTTAACGTCTTTTACCCCCCTTCTATGCACATTTGCTAATTTGCATAAAATGTAATTTTACCACTTCTGTGAATATAATTTCAAAAATAAAAGATACAAA
This sequence comes from Viscum album, assembly GCA_963277665.1. Classification (NCBI taxonomy): domain Eukaryota; kingdom Viridiplantae; phylum Streptophyta; class Magnoliopsida; order Santalales; family Viscaceae; genus Viscum; species Viscum album. The sequence continues at coordinate 1,261,068,495 of OY728128.1, forward strand.
GTTGACATCAGTATGTAAAATGTGGTTCAATAAGATGAAAATATTTTTTTAGTGAATAGTGACTTTTGACATTTATTTACCAAGATTAAAATTTAATAGAGTGATTAAAGGTTAAATTAATATTATAATTTCTTAACACATGTCTCAATTATATTGGATAAATGTATTTTGATCAAAACCAACCATAGGAATAAATAAGATCCTTTTGGTCCACTTGAATTTGATTAGAAAATTTAGTATTATTTTACTTATAGAAGAGCTAAAAGTGTTAAACTCAAATTTTGATAACTAAAACATTTTGGAAATATGTGTATAAAAAATATAAATGTGACTATAAATATTCATTAGAATTAAAAACAGATTTCATTCAAAAAATTATTTTATTTATAATTTTTAGATATTAAATAAATAAATTTATTTATGAAGCATTGATGATACAATAATTACATTGTCAATAAGAGATTAAAATAATTGATATTATAAAAAGAAATTTATATTGAGGATTTCAATGCCATACAAGAATTTTAAAGATTACCATGTCATGATTAGGTTGATTCAGTGAATTGTTTTTCAATTTAATCAGGACGTTATGACCTTCACAAAAAAAATACTAAATAGTGTCAAAATTGACATAAATGTGTTTTAAAAAAAATACTATATTGTTAAATGATATAATATTCCTAAAACAAAGGTTCTACCAAATGACTTATATAATGATAGACATGTTTTTATTGAACCACTTGGGGTTTTCATGGAATTTTATAGTAAATTTATTAACCATGTAATATAAAAATACAAGAAGACATCGTAAAAGTTAAACTACTTAACTAAGAGTTAAATATAAATGATAAGTTTAAAATTTTAACCTAATCATTTATAAAACCAACTGGTTGAAAAGATTTCAACCCATAACAACCTAAGGCTCAAGAAAATAAATTTTTATCTATTAAAAACCGGAAATGGTTTTATTCTAAAATAATATTTCAAGCTTTTTCAAAAGTGACCGTCACCACTCTTATAATAGTGTAATTTCTATTCTCTTAAAATAAAATCTTCAAATACATTTTTCTCGGTCAACCCCTAGACAAATCTCCTCCCATTTTATTCACATCAACCTAGAGGCCTTTCTATGAGATGAAATCCAACATATGGATCCTGTTTGATCAAATCAAAAGAAAAATCACAATGAAGAGGTAATTATTTGGTCACCTCTTCCAAAGTTATTTTCTTCTTTGACTTTCTCTTTCTCTGTTATTCCCATACCAAAAAATTACCACATTTACCTTCTACAAACTATTATGTTATTATAAATAGGGTACAACCATACTCATTATTTTATCTATCCTATGAATGATAATGTCACCATGTGTTTATACGTACGACTTACTTTCCCCATGTCGGGGTGTAATATCTTATTCAACACTATGTTATTTGGATGGATATAATGATGATTAATTTGTGTATAAATAATGAAACTAACATAATAATTTATTTATATAGTTAAATTACCATCAAATTCAACCATTTTAATCATTAAGGAAATGAAATCATCACTTGTGTGTGCATACGACTTACCTTCTCCACAGCGCAGTGGGATTCATTTCCACATTCACCATTCAACTATGATTATAAAAATATATATTATTAAAAATAATGTAATAAATGACATAATAATGATACTGGATATATATATATATATATTTATGTATGTTTTTACTTACATATATCTTATTCATTTACTTTTGTTCAATAAGATATGAAAACGGAAATAGCGTTTATGCATTCGTACACCCTATTGTCTCCATAAACGGTGTTTTCCATTTCATATATATATATATATATATTATAAATATTTATATTCTAAATATATATGATATATAAATCATGTTATATATTCTATAAGTATTTAAATCATGGTTTATATGATACGATCAGGAATTACAAGTTAAAACATGTATGATAAAGAAAGGGTTTATTACCCGAAATGTTAATCTAAAATGGAAATCATTATTAAATGGGTAGTATGATGTCATATATGAATCATGTATGATATAATTAATATGAATATGGTTCTGGAATAATTTAATAACATACTATGCTAATTATACATGATATTAATTGTACCCTCGACCAAAGTAAAGTCCAAGGTAATGGTTAATTCATCAATCTCATCATTATATGAGATTCTGTATGTGTAAGTATATTCTGGGAAATATTTATTATCCATGTCTATGTTTCATAAAATACATTTTCAAAATTATTTTTAAGCTTCTCTTTAACTAACACATCATTTTAAATGTATTAATTATTTATTCTTATAAATCATTCTCATTAATGTGCTTGTTTTCAAATGGTTTTAAGGATTTATTTATATGGACATGAATGTTTTAAAATTTTAATTCCTTTAAAAAGTTTCAAAGTGGTATGGGACACTTTGATTCAAAAATATATTTTAAATTTCATCCTTTATAAATTGTGTGACTTTTAAATAATTTCATGAAAAAAGTTGTATTTCACTCATGGAGTTTTACTTATCATTTTCAACTATATCATCATCGTTTACATGATATTATTCTTGATTGAGGTTGATTTATTATAATACAATATTCCATTGTGTATTGAATGAGTTTTGATATGTTTTACTATGGATGTGATATTTTTATTCCATTCATGGTTTATGGCTAAATTTCTGACATTTTGTATGCTAATTTTAATACGAATATTTATGTTATGTTTGATCAATTTCATAAGAGGAATGTAGTGGATTAGTAAGTGATAGGTGGTGACCACTATAGCTCCACGATGCATTGGTAGATATCATTTGACAAATTATTGTCTTGGGACTAGGCCTTGACAAAAAAAAATTTATTCATAGGACAAGGCCATGACTATGTGGTAATGATGTCAAGGGTTAGGCATTCCCTCATTATGAAATTAATTATTAAATGTGATTATTTGACTAGTATAATATCCATGTGAATGTTTATATGGAAATGTTTGATTTATTTTCTCCATGTTATGTGCATTGCTATATTTAAAATACTATTGCCTTTATTATACATATTGCATAGAAAGTTTATAGCTTCTGAATAATTATTTACCGTTTCTGAGAATTTGAGCTCACCCATTTCAGATGTTTTGTTTTCCATAGATTCAAATAAGTGTATTATGTATGATGTGCAGGGATAATCTAGAGGAATAATAGAATTCTCAATGGATTATTTATGTTTTGTTTTATGTTTGAATGTGTAATGTAATGTTCATATATGTAATCTATTTTCCAAGACTGCTAAAAAGATCGGTCTTTCGAGGCATGATTTCATTAAATCATGCCAAAATTTTAAAATATTTCCCCAACTCCAGGCTTCTGGGGTCGGAGCATTACTGTTGGTATCATAGAAAGTTTAGTAAAAACATCAGAAACTAGATTTAGGAAAACCTTATTCATAGAACATTACCCTAAGATATACACTGATGAATAATATAAGAGAACTTCCTAAAATTTTTGGTAATGTATAGAATTTGTGTATTTTCCAAGAAATACATATTTGTCTAGATATGAGCATGTAGAGGCAGCTCTGGCACAGAAGTACCTTGGAGTGAAAACTCTATCAAGGAGTTTTGGGCAAGACTCGGGGTATCCTGGTACATGATAACGGGCCTTTCTACACTCTTGGTTATGAAACTCCCGGGGGAAATGCATAGGATAATTCACATTTAAATTACAAGCGATTATGAGGGATTTAGGAGTAAATATTTCCTCAATGAAATTTTTTAATGATTACAGAATATATTATAAATCCTTTCAATTTATGTTATGTATTTTACAAGTTTTTAATTATGCATTGTGATTCATAAATAAACCTATTGTATTCCATTGTTTAGAAATGGCTCACAGTAGGAGGAAATAGAACTCCCACAATACGCATGATACAAAGACTAAGAAGAGTCATATATTTCATGGTATTAAGCCAAAATTTATTAGTGAAATAGTCTCCCACGTATTCTCATTATATGAAGAAATAATATAATTTGTTATTAAGAAAAGTAAATAATTCTCTGAGTCCTATGGATTTGAAGGGAAGTAAGAGAACAAGAGGATGGTAAGGACAAAGATGGATAATGAGAAGAGGGGAAAAAAGAATTTTCCCATATATGATAACTGTGGAAAGAATCACCTTAGAAAATTATTGAAGGGAATGGGATTTTGTTATATGTGTGGGGAGAAAGGACACTATGTATTTGATTTCAATGGTAAGAAAAAGGTTTCAAATGTACAATGCTTCAACTTAAAGGAGTTGGGACACTATGCAAATCAATGTCCAAAAAGCCAGAGTATGCCCCAAATAATGCTATTGTATAATAATCAAGTTATGACACTACCATAGATGAATAGGAATGACTAGAGTTATTATGATGTTATTAATGAAATTATTCATTTGACTGTTGTATCAATGATGTACTGGTTATACTAATTATGTAAATAAATAAGGATTGTACTATATTACTATTTCATTATGGATTTGTGTTTATATGTTTCTAAGAAAAGTGAATCAATAATAAGTTATAATTTTTGAGAAATACTTAGTTAAATGAAATATAAACCTTAATATCATTCTAATACTGAGGTAGTGATTTTGGAATAATATATGATTGAATTGGATAAATTATATTTTATATTTTTAACTACAATAGAACTAATTAATTATTTGTTTATTCCATTATTGTTGGAGTATAGAACATTTTTTTATATAGGAATTATATCTAGTATTCTATAAAGAATAAGGGATCATGTATGTAATCAGTAATTTATTATGGTAATTAAGGTTGTTACCGTGTTTTAAAATAATACACGATGAACGTATTCACATGTTATTACATGGAAAAAAAGATATTCATTATGTCTACCTTCTTTATAAATTTTGGACTGTGATTTTGAATAGAAGTGTTTTAGATAAGTCTACAGGTTGGAATGGACTAATATTTACATTTGATTCTATTGTTAAGGATAAATACTTATTTAATTTTATTTTTTTATTTTTTTAAAAAGGAAAACCTAGAGGTTGGGTGACAACTCGTCGCGTCCTGCAAGGCCACAAGGCTTGAACCTGCAACGGAAGGGTGATCATGGTGCATCACCTACCACTGTCCTACGTAATGTATTGGTTTGTATAATTTTTTTTAAATAGTCTGAAAAATTTATTACAAATTTATTATTTTTGGAATACTATAAGATTAAGATAAATATAATATTTTTTAATTATATTAACTTTTGTAGTGAAAATGAGTTTGTGGTAGAAATTAGTTGAAGGATGAAGCTATATTTGTCAAGTATATATTTTTCTCTTCTTCTATGAATAAATTAATCCATAAAAATTAGGCAGGGGGTATTAAAAACAAAAATGTGTTATACTAATACATTATGTTTTTTTGAACTGATAATATTTTAAATCATCATATATTGATGTCTTTTAGGACCTCAATTTTACACTTGTTTGTAATTGATGACCTTGATCACTCCCTAAAAATATTTACATTGTCCCAAAATTATTTGTCTCTAATAGCCTCCAATATTCTTCTAATTGAGATAATTATTTTTTGGTGACTTTTTCATTTCCATTTCCCTCTAATTAAGAATAAATTTTAGTAACCCAATTTCTGATCTTGGTTTTCCACAAAGGTATTTTTCTATTTTTAACCTTTTATTTTCAAAGAACAATATCAAATTTAGAGGTCGCAATTTATTGATGGAGAGGTGAATGTATCACCCCAAGATTCCATAGTACGTTATCTCTTCTAATTAATTCTATAACTTGTGAGACACACAACACCGAGTTCGAGCGCACCGTGACTTACGAATCTAGCTATTCAAAAAGATGTTATGAATAGTATTAACAACATTTTGAATTTTATATACTCCATATAATTTTAACAACCTTATTATGTGTTTCTTAGATATAATATAAGAATAAATTTAATTATTTAGAGAAAGGAATAATTTTTTAGAAAATGGATTTTTACAAACTTTTATTGGTGAACCCATTTTAAATCTAATATTTACACTTCTATATATTCAATTATACAAAATAAACTTATTCTTTATAATAAGGACATAAATATTTAGTTTTGATATATTTTTGGTGTTTTTTAATAACTTTGATATTTTATTGAATAGTGAAAAATACTAAATTTTAATGATATATATGTCATTAATTAACCACTTGGGTTGTTGTGGGCATTTTGATGTATGTTTATTAACCATGTAATATAAAAATATAGGAAGACATTTTAAATGTTAAACTATTTAACTAATAGTTAAATAAAATGATAAGGTGAAAATTGTAACCTAAACTTGTCTAAAACCTATTAGTTGAAAATATTTTGACCCATAACTTCCTAATTCGAGAAATAAATTTATTTGGAGTCATTAGAAATCGAAAATGATATTATAATAAAATAATATTTCAAACTTTTCCAAAAGATACCCCCACACTATTACAAAATGTTTCATTCCCTTCTCTCAATATCACACCTCCAAATCCATTTTTCTCACCCAATACCTTCCCAAATATCTTCCCAACATCCCTCATGTCATCTTGGAGGCCTTACCTTGAGCATAAATACATCCTATGTAGCTCTTTTGTCAAATCAAAAGGAAACACCCAAAGAAGAGGTAATAAATTTATCACCTCTTTTAAAGTTATTTTCACCTTCCACTTTTTCATTCTTTTTTATTTCCATACCAAAATAATAAATCATGTACCTTTTAAATACTATTATTTTTTTATAAATATGTTACAACCATACTCATTATTCTATCTATTTTATGAATGATAATGTCACCATGTCTGCGTACGTATGACTTACCGTCTCCACGATGTGGTGTAATTTGTTATTCAACACTATCTTATTTGGATGTATATAATGATGAGAAATATGTGTATAAATAATGAAACTAACATGTTAAGTTCTCGGTAAAATTATAATACAATTAAATTCCAAAACTTTTAATCATTAATGAAATGATATCGTCACTTGTGTGTACGTACTGCTTACCGTCTCCGCGACACGATGATATTCATTTCAATGTTCACCATTCACTGATGATTATAAAAATATATATTATTAATATGTATGTAATATATGATATAATAATTATACTGGGGATATATATATATATATATATATATGTATATATGTATGTATGTATGTATGTATATATGTATGTACTTACATATATCTAATTCACTTACTTTCGTTCAATATGATATGAAAACAGAAACATCGTTTATGCATACTTATGGACTATTGTCTCCATAAACAGTGTTTTCCATTTCATATATATATCTATTAAACATATTTGTATTATAAATATATATGATATATAAATCATGTTTTATATTCTATATGTATTCAAATCATGATCTGAATTATAAGATCAAGAATAACTAGTTAAAAAGCATTCGATAAAGAAAGTGATTATTACCCAAAATGTTAATTTAACATGAAAATTATTATAAAATAGATATTATAATGTCAAAAATTAATAATATATGATATAATATGTAAAGACCTAGAAATTTCAGGGAATTTGTTTTTTATTTTTTAGGAATTTTACGAGTCTGTAGCTTCTGACGGCGCTTGATTCATAGGCCCGGTGTGCCCAGAATCAATATCCAAAGTTTATCTCGGGTACGATTAGTAAACTAATGAACAAGTTTTTCTATCTTTTGAAACAGTGATCGGAATTAAAATACAAGGGCACCGTTTAACTCACAGTGCGGGTTTTCTCTTAAGAATACTTTCACCTCGACGACAGATGATTGGTTATGAAAGATAGTTTTTGGGGTTTTACGTGGGTTAATAAAATAAAATAAGTGAACAAATTATTTTATTCTGTAAAACATGTGTCGTGCGGATAAAGTGGCTAGAAGATCCACTTGGGAGTTGGTGGTGTGACCGCCACACCCTAACCCCCATGAGATGTTATTGTGGTGGGGCCCACCGAGATCCAACCTCCCATGTAAGGTTGATTGTTGTGGAAACCACAAGAGGCCTCCCATTAATGGGAGGGGAATCATAACTCTTTGACTCCCCCTCATTTATGAGGGAGATCCTCTAGGTTTAAATCCCCCTTTTAATTGATGAGGATGAAACCTCCCTTTTTAATGAGGGGACCACCCAAGAATTAACCCCCCATTTGACTTCCTCCCCGTTTTTTAATGCGCCACCGCAGCAGATTAATTGGGTGGAGCCCTCTGTAATAATTCATCTATTTATGACATGCATGCTGATGATGAACCCTCCCACTGTTATATAAATGAGGCTAGGCGAAGGATTTCTGGACGGCTTCGTCAAGCGGCAGAACACTACCAGCGAAGCACGACACCCAGCACATAGAGAGTTTTCATGTTCCTCCAACGAAGAACAAAAAACGAAGAACATCGACGCCACCCTCGACTCCTTTCTTCATGATGTTGACGGAACGACACATGTCTTCTACGACGCTCGTCTTCTGTGTCTTTCCATCTTTTAACGCTGTTTTATGAGGTAGGGATTTATTTTTGAGTATGTTATATTCCCATGATTCATCCCCTCTAAAAAAAGAATGTGGGTCAACTCATAATCAAGTTGATCCGTGAATGATTTCTTTTGCGGGTTGGGAATAGTTGTTTGTAGGAAATATTATGGATGGAATGTTTCAATGTTTTTCAGGTTAAATTTTTCTCCGTACAAAATGAACCCTTATTTATCTTTGGCAAATTATTATCAGCTAACGTGAAGGGCGCGGGCCGAACAAACACGGCCCGACGACCCTCCGTAGTTTGTTTGTTTGTGTGCGTGTGGACGGGTGACGATGAAACGGGACTGTAACGGCATGTGGAAGTCTTCACAGTGAAGGGTGGATCCCGCGAGAGGCACTGGCACAGACCGCAGGCAAATCGGACCACAAGAGCGCGTTTAGTTATCGGAGGAAGGTACTGTCGGCGTGCCACGCCAGCGAGGTGGCGCTGGTGATGCCCCAGCATGCCGCCAGAAGAAATCTATTGTGGCACAATCGCGGTGGCAAAGAGTCGGACCCTGCGGCGGCGTAGGATCAAGGTGGGGGTCGGTGCCTTCTGCCGCTGCCAATTACAAATGGGGGGCCATGTCCCCCCCCCCTCGGCACAATGCGCTCGGCCAACTGGCCGAGCCTTCTCCCCCGGCCGGGCCGGGGCGGGTCACACGAGCCGGGCCGCGCTAGTCAGGCCGGACCGCACTGATCGGGCCCCGCCCTACCGTGCCGGACTCGGACCTGAGTCGGGTCGACCTGGTACGGGCCGACCCAGGGGGTGTTGGGACAGGTCGGACCGGGCCCAGACCCCCTATTTTCGACCCATTTCCGGTTAAACGGACATATCTTGAGCTACAGACCTTCGATCAACGCAATGTTAGTTGAGTAGGATTCCTTGGATTGAGATGGTAGTTTAGGTATATTACACTCAAGGTTTCGGCAGTGTTTGGGTATTGTCGGGTTGCTTCGAACTCGAAACCAACCGGGCCTTCAGAGCGAAAACTCTTATAACATGAGCTCCAGATGTCCGATTGACGTGCAATTAACTTTGTTGAATTCCTCTTGAGGAGTCGGTTCTTTTGGAATACTACACTTGAGGTTTGGACGCAGATGGAGTATGTTCGGGTTGGTTTAGCTTATAAATCAACTGGTCCCCTAGAACGGAAAAGCCAATAATTTTCAGACCGGACGTTCTTTTGACGAACAGTTACTGGTGTTTGTAATCTCGTTGAGAAATGGTTCCTTTGAGTATACCCATGAGTGTTCAGGGTACAGTTGAGATACGGTCAGGTTGGTTTGTAAACGAATCCAACCGGGCCCCAGGAACAGAAATGTTAATAACTCAAAGACCATGTGTCCAATTGACGCGCCTTCTGTTGCAGACCCCTAGATGAGGTAGTCCATTGAGATACATCTTTGTGGTACTTCGTGAACCTTGGAATTAAAAACCTGTAGCTCGTGGTGTGGACACTTCTGGAGATGAGAGTACGAAGTGTGATGACCGAGTAGCTATAGACCTGACGACTTCTTGACCGATTAGACACGTAGTAATTCTGTAAGCCAAGTGGATGGAGTGCCCGGTATTTGGTGGAAGACCCACGGTGGATCAAGTGCCTGGTAGTAGGAAGCTGACCCATGGTACTCAATAGGAGGAGTACCTCTGTATGCTATTAGAGAGAGCACCCGGTATTTGGAGGGAGACCCTCAGCGGACGGATCACCCGGTAGTTGGAAGCAAACCTGCGGTACTCAATAAGAGGGGTACCTAAGTATTCTATGGTTAGTGAGTAGCACCTCAGAGTCATGACAGGGCCACTGTACTCGATAGAGGAGGAGTTTCTCCAACAGTTGTGGTTTCGATAATGAAAATCCTGGTTTGAGCTGAGTCAATGACATTTGATTTTTTTACTCATTATTGAGATGGGTTACTTGATAACATAGGTATATGTATGGGAATATATCAAAGTAAAGATTATCTATTGAGATATTCCATTGTGGTTTATACTTGTTGGTTTTAGTGAGACTTTATGGGTCTCGGGGTCCCTACTGAGTATCATTATACTCACCCCTACACGGGCTACGCCTGCACCTCATTGTGTTGGATGCAGACGATGGATATCACTGATCATGGTTGAGGCTTGTAGAGCTGGACGGTACCCAGAGGTGGAATTTATGATGAGACGGTACCCAGAGGTGGACTTTACGATGAGACAGTACCTAGAGGTGACAGATGGACGTGGAGAGCTGAGGTGGCCATCTGTACCTACCCATCAGGTAGGAACTCCGGAGGACGATCCAGGAGCAGCTTGACATCTTCCTATTGTTTGTCTTTTCCTTGTAGTTTACTGTTGGGATTGTATTTCCGGCCCCCTTTGTACTTTCGGCAGACTTGTTATATTGCTTTACTCATTGTTGTTTTCCTCTTGTACTCTGGTTGTGTGTGTGTTTACGTTTTATAAAGGCAATGTCTTCCCAGTTATATCGATTTACGCCTTTGGTGCTAGTCGCCAGCCCCTGGCCTATGGAAGGTGGGCTTGGGGTAGTTACAACATGGGCCCCGGGGGACAGGTCATGACAATTAGTATTATAGGAGTCAGTTCTACGGTAGAACTTAGGACTCTGATCTTTCTTTTCTTTGAAGTAATAGTGTTATGGGTACTAAGTGTGGTCTTCAGTTTAGGGAGTCTAGTATTGGTGCGGGTGGCTGATGTATCCATACACCTTGACCCTTACTTCTGAATTCCGACTCATTGCACAAAATCACTGATTGCGTGTGTGTTTTCAAAGGTTTCTTTTAAGTCAGCTCAAACCGGGTCAGGTCACCTGGTATAGTCTTTTCACCGTGTAGCATCTATTTCTTTTAGGATGCCTCCCCGCAGATGACCAGTTATAGCCCCAAGAGTTTTACATACTGATAGGCAACCGAGTGACGAGGCCTCAGTACAGGACCCTCTTTCAGTTGAGGCACCAGCGGTACTACCACCCATTGGGCCACCGATGACACCATCCCTAGCTTTAGGTGATGCATGCCGCTTGAGCGTGCTGCACATGATCCAGCATCAGAGGTCACCCAGGTTCTGGGGAGAGACGGATCCACAAGCGGCTGAGGATTGGCTGGAGCCTGTGGTGAGAGTCTTCCGGCTAGTAGGCACACCAGCGGACTTTATGTTGATCCTTGATGCCAGCCTCTTTGAGGCAGCAGTAGGCATATGGTGGAGCCTTATTCTACAGATTCATGAAGAGGCATCACTTCTATGGGCAAAATTCGAGAGCTTGTTCTGGGCGGAGTTTGTACTAGCCACCCATCGAGCGGTACAGATACAGGAGCTACTGCATCTGCAGCAGGGCAGCATGATAGTAGCACAGTACACGGAAAGGTTCACATATCTCTCGCGCTACTCTATAAACATGATATGAGACCCGTTCTTCAGGGCCTGAACATTTGATAAGGGGATCATGAGGGAGATTATATCTTTAGTAGTTTCTCATAGCATCCTGACTGAGGCATGGGTGTTGGAGAGAGCCCTCCTAGTGGAGAGTTTTCTTTACTGAGCAGTCTCCAGCAGTAGAACCCACCACTAGTCAACATGAAACGGAGTCTTCTGCAGTAGGAAGTAGACATACGACACATGGGTCTAAGAGGACCAGACCCACCGGTGGCCGACTATATGACTCAGGTTCAGTGGTGCGGGGAAACCAGAGTGGAGTCAGATCCATTCGTGCCAAGAGCGGGTAGTGTTACTCCTGCGGTGGGAATGGTCACATGGCACGTGACTGTCTGAATCGCCATACAGATGATCAGAAGATATATGAATAACCTCCCAAGTAGAGGCAGAGGTTTGATCGAGGTAGACTTCAAGGATTAGGAGTTAGAGGCAGAGGAGCTGGCTGTGTAGATGGAGGTGGATGACGCTTCGAGGTGTTGCCACCACCACAACCCGGAGGTCCAACCCGACCACCAAGAGTGGTTGGACATTGGAGAGCACAGCTGCAGGCAGCTGAAGCATATGAAAATGGAGCTTCGGAAGCAGGTGGACAAGAGAGAGGCTAGTTCCAGGCATGGAGGCCTTTGTTTTTTTTCGTGCTTCTAGTTTCCATCTTGTTGTTGATTATGGATATCATGTGTCTTTATACTTTGAGCAGCGGTAATAAAAGACACTTTTAGTTGTGACATTTACTATCGTGTCCTTTTGTATGGATAATACTAATAGGTTCTGGTTAAAACTGTTTACATGACCCTCACTTGTGAGATTCGTACTGGAGGAAACCCAGTAACCACACACTGATGCTGATAGTGTGACACAACCCCTAGAGGCGAGAGTAACAGTTGCATCTCTTGGTAGTAGCGTCGAGGTCTTACGACATCATCCATGACATGAATGTTATCGTTCATGTTAGGATTTATTATGTCACGACCCGTCCTCGGGGCCCATACCGTGACTACCCCAAGCCCGCCTTCCATAGGCCAGGGGCTGGTGACTAGCACCAAGGCGTAAATTCCTGATAAAAAAGGAAGGCATTGCTTTTGTAAAGTAAACAAACACCACAGAGGAAGCAAGTAGAAGAAGTAAACACTAAGTAAAAGCTGATACAACAGTAAGTGGGAAAGTAAGTGGGCCAATATACAAATCCAAACTGAAAGTAAAGTACAACTCGAAAGGGAAAACAACAACTCAAAGTAAATCTGCAACGTCGAGTTGTCCACTGGAAAACCCACCTGAAGGCTGGGTACAGATAGCCTCCTCTACTCCTCGGGTCCAGCCGACTGCTCCGAGTACGTCCCGTCCAGTGGTCCACCTCTAGGTACCATCCTGCTCTGCAACCCTAACCACGATCAGCAATGTCCGTCGTCTGCAACCAACACAACGTAGTGCGGGCATAGCCCGTGCAGGGGTGAGTATAAGCTACTTAGTAGGGAACCCGAGACCCTTGAAGGACTCCCAGAATCCATAAAGGATAATCCACAAAGGAATGATACAATCACGATGTAACATCCGACACTGCTTAGGTATATGCCTATATATATATCTAAGTCATCAATTCTCGTTCGACTCCAACATCCGAACCCAAGTACAACCCAATCCACACAGAAAGAAAAACGTAAATCCACATAGGATAACACAACACAATCCACATAGGAAAGTAAAACAACATTCATCTCACACAGGTATACTTCTTCGTATGATGATAGAGATGACCAGATAATGCCACTGATTCATCTATGTCGTCGGACCCACAAAGGATCGATAGGTACTAACCCCCACAATGACGCACATAGGATCTGACCCCCAAAGGATCGATATGTAACTAACCCCCGTAATGACCCACACAGGATCGGACCCACACATGATCTGTAGGCGCTGGCCCACACAGGACCGCTGAGTGATGACCCACACAGGATCGGTAGCACTGACCCACAAAGGATCGATGAGTGCTTTAGTCATCACCGACGAATCCACTGAGGATCTCTGTACAGTCGTCGCCGTCACAGTAGCAGTCGCAGCCAGCTCTAGGGTTCCCGCACACAGCAAGCTCGTTTTTGAGGGTCTGCTCAAAGAGCCGAGAGTCTGATACATCAAATGACACATAGTCCAGAGATGATGTATCCTAATGTTCTGTATCGTTAACAGGAACTCAACGTCGCAGACGGCGCGTCAATCGGACGCCCGGTCTGAGTGTTATTGGCTTTTTCATCCCATGGGCCCTGTTGGTTTTTAAGGAAAAACCAACCCGACCGTACTCCACCTGCATTTAAACCTTGGGAAGAGTAAGCCAAAAGATCCGCCTCACTAAGAGGAATCCAATAAAATCGACGGCACATCAATCGGATGTCCGTAGCTCAAGATATGAGTGTTTCCGCTCCGAGGGCCCGGTTGGTTTCGTGTACGAACCAACCCGGCCAAACCCAAAGTACTCCTAAACCTTGAGTGTGATATACCAAAACGACCGTCTCAATCCAAGGATCGCATCTCTGCTGACGACGCATCATTCGGAGGTCCATAGCCCGAGATATGGGAAAAAGACCAAAAAGGTTCCGAAAATGGGGGTTTCGGGCCTGGACCGACCCGGCCCGAGACCCCCTGGGTCGGCCCGAACCGGGTCGACCCGACCCAGGTCCGGGTCTGCCCGGCTGGGCGCGGCCTGGCCCGGCTCGGTTGTCGGCTTGGCGGTCCGGCACGCTGGCGCGTGGCGCGAGCTGGCTCGGCCGAATGGTCGAGCCGTTCGGTTTAGCAGGGGGGGTGCTGCCCCCTGCGATTTGTAACCACGGCCCCCCTCAATGGGGGTCGCTTGCTGGCCGGCTGGGGGTTTGAACCCCCGGCTATTCTCCTGTCCGGCCGGCCCGCCCCGGCCGGCCAGTTTCCGCCACCACGGGACCAGCGACGTCCGATCCCCTCCCTGCTCCGACACTAGCGGCCCGGAACCGACCGCCGGTCACCCTGCTCAGCTGTGGCCTGGAACCAAGCTTGGCTTGGTTCATCTGGTGCGGTGCGATGGCACCACGCCCCTCCACCGTGGCCCTGCTCCGGCCGCGGTGTCTTCGGTTCTCCTCAACGCGGCGTGACAGTTTCACGTCCTTGTTTGATTTCACGGCGCCGCACATTCTTTACCGCATGATTCCGCGTGGTGCTTCGGCACCACACCATTCCCTTCCAATCTAGAAATGAACCAATAATGATAAATGTGGTGGGTCGGCCGTGTTTGTGCGGTCCAACCCCCCTCTCGTTAATCGATAGCATTTGGTCTTATTACACGAAGAACGTCAAAGTAGTATTCACGAATCAAAAATAAAATAAACAAACCCCTACCTCCTGCGAGCTTGAACGGAGGTTCATCAAACGAGGATTCTTCATGGAAAACCCGTCGCGGAAAAAGACGTCGCTGAAGGAGGAAGTCGCGTCGGCGTCGCGGTACACGGCGTTGCGTAATCGTTTTCTGAGAAGTCGGCATTCTTCGTTGGAGACCGATGTGTTCTTCGTGTTCTTTGTTGAAGACGAATAAGTTCCTAAAGTCCTTAGTCTTTTCTCCCAAAAACTCCACCACAAGGTTCCAAACCCAAATAAAATAAGCTCACCTCTTATTTTATTAACATAACATAACTTTTGAATTTCAAGAGTTTGAAATTCAAACATCACACTTAACTCACTTAATTAATAACATAAGTTGTCAAAAATTAATGGTGAGTTGGGGGGGTTTAAGAATATGAAGGGGTGGGGTTCATGTGGGCCCCATCAGCCTCATAACCTCCCTTGGGACGTTGGGTAGTTACCCAACTTCCACCCAAAGCCTAAAACCACTTAAAGAAAATGAAAATTGTAGTTTAATTATAAATTAAACATGCACAATTTTTATCATCTTCTCTCATGTAAACGCAACTCTGGAAATGGCGTTCATACGCAATTACCGGCGCTAAAGTTCCATTGGAACCCTCGGAAATCAATTCCGAGCACTAGTTCAAAAGATAGAAATTCCTGCTCATTCGTTCATTGAACGTACTCGAGCTAAACTTCGGATAGAAATTCCGGGCACACCGGGCTTCGAAATAAAGTCCCGTCAGAAACTGCGTTCATGTAAAATCCCAATGAAAATTAGGAAAAAAATTTCCATGAATTTTACGGGTCTTTACATTACTCCCACCTCAGGGCTTTACGCCCCCGTAAAGATACATCATAAGCTAGGGAAACAAATGTGGGTACTGAGCACGCATCTGAGCCTCCCGTTCCCAAGTGCTCTCCTGGAGATTCTCGTGCTGCCATCTGATGCGCACTAGAGGAAT
Organism: Viscum album; assembly: GCA_963277665.1. Classification (NCBI taxonomy): domain Eukaryota; kingdom Viridiplantae; phylum Streptophyta; class Magnoliopsida; order Santalales; family Viscaceae; genus Viscum; species Viscum album. The sequence continues at coordinate 1,261,084,822 of OY728128.1, forward strand.
CGACCGTCCACGTAGGACCCGCTCCTGTCGATCCTCGATCTCCACTAGGACCTCCGTAAAAGTCTCCCCATCATCAACGTCTTGCTCCCCATGGTCGATGATATGCGTCGGGCCATGCACGTATATCCTCAGCTAAGATACGTGGAAGACGTCGTGCACCCTGTGCAACTGAGGTGGTAGAGCTAGGCGATAATCCACCTCCCCAATCCTGCTGAGGACCTGGAATGGTCCGCTGAAGCGTGGAGACAACTTGCCGCCTTGGCCAAATCTGTGTAAACCACGTCGAGCTGAGACACATAAAAAGACGTGGTCGCCATCCTCGAACTCTAGTGGCCTCTGCCTCCTATCAGTATAAGACTTCTGCCGGCTCTGAGCTGTCCTCATCCGCTCTTGGATGTCCTGGACCTTCTCTGTCATGGCCCGAACCATTTTTGGTCCCACGAGTGCTGACTCCCCAGGGTCTTTCCAGTAAAAAAGAGATCTACAAGGTCGGTCGTACAACGCCTTGTACGGTGCCATCCCGATGGTGGAGTGGTAGCTGTTGTTGTACGCAAACTCCACCAAGGGTAGATGGTCCTCCCAGCTGCGACCAAAGTCAAGGAAACATGCGCGGAGCATGTCCTCGAGAGTCTGAATGGTCATCTCCGTCTTACCATCCGTCTGAGGGTGAAAGGCGGTGCTCAGACGTAGCTGCATACCGAATGCCTCCTGTAACCCCTTCCAAAGCTGGGAAGTAAAGCGAGAATCTCGATCGGAGATGATAGATGATGGCACACCGTGAAGCCGCACAATATCCTGAACGTAAAGTTGTCCCAAGCTGTCCACTAATCCCAACTCTTTGATGGATAAGAAGTGTGCCGACATGGTGAGTCGGTCGACAATCACCCATATGGAGTCGTGACCTCTGGAAGTGCGTGGAAGTCCAGTCAAAAAGTCCATAGATATGTCATCCCACTTCCACTCCGAGACCTCCAAAGGCTGTACCAAGCTGGCTGGTACCTGGTGCTCTGCCTTCACCTACTGGCAGGTGAGGCATCGAGAAATGAACTCCGCCACAGCCTTCTTCATGCCCGGCCACCAGTGCTGTCGTCTGAGATGCTGGTACATCTTCGCCACTCCAGGATGTACTGCCAAAGGCGAAGTGTGAAACTCTCTCAGCACTTCCTCCCGTAAAGAAACTGGTACCAAGGTACGTCCTCTGCAAAATGACGTCGTGCTCTGATCCAAAGCAGAAACCATCAGCTTCCTGTCCTGAGGATATCAGTGCACACCTCGTCTCAAAGTCAGCGTCCCCACGCAGTGCCTCTCTGACCCGCTGAAGTAGTGGAGGGATGACTGTGAGAGACTAAAAGAAGGGTACTCCATCTATATCCACGAAGGATATCTTCTAAGAGGCTATCTACTCTGTTGCCTCCTCAAGTAGTTGAATGCCCGTCCTTCTGCTGAGAGCATCGGCTACCACGTTCCCATTACCAGGAGTATAGACTATCTCAAAGTCATAGTCCTGGAGGAACTCGAGCCATCACCACTGTCTCAGATTCAGGTCCTTCAGAGAGAAGATGTATCTAAGACTCTAATGGTCAGAAAAGACTGTAAAGCGCTCGCCATCAGGTAGTGTTGCCATGTCTTCAGAGCGAAGACCACTGCTGCTAACTCCAGGTCATGGGTAGCATATTTCTGCTCTTGAGGCCTCAAATGACGTGATCCATAGGCGATCACGTCCCGCTCCTGCATCAGGACACATCCATGTCTGGTCCCTGATGCATCGCAGTAGACTGCATACCATACTCCCTCCTCAGGCAACCTCAAGATAGGTGCACTGGTCAATCTCTGTCTCAACTCCTGGAAGCTCTGCTTAAAACTGTCTAAACACACAAAGGGTTTCCCCTTCTTCATCAAAGCTGAGAGTGGTGCCAAAACTCTGGAGATGTCTGGCACAATTCTCCCATAGTATCCAGCTAGTCCCAAGAAAATCCGCACCTCCATCACGCTCATGGGTGGCTCCCAAGCTAGCACTGCCTCGATCTTCGTAGGATCCACTGCAACTCCTGCCTCAGAGATGACATGTCCCAAGAAGTGGACCTCATGTATCCATAAATGACACTTCGAGATCTTTCCATAAATTTGGTGCTCTCGGAGTGTGTCCATCACAACCCGCAAATGGTAGGCATGATCCTCCTCAGTCGTCAAGTAAATAAAAATTTCATCGATGAAGACCACGACAAATCGATCGAGGTATGGCTGAAAGATCCTATTCATGAGAGCCATGAACACTGGTGGAGCATTGGTTATGCCGAATGGAATAACCAAGAACTCATAGTGGCCATACCGACACCTGAAGGCCATCTTCTGCATGTCCTCATCTCGAAATCCGGGCTGATGATAGCCTGACCTGAGGTCTATCTTCGAGAACCACTGTGCTCCCTTGAGCTGATCGAAGAGGTCATCAATCCTTGGTAGCGGATTCTTATTTCTCACTGTCACCTGGTTCAGGCAACGATAGTCGACACAAAGTCGCAAGATCATGTTCGCCTTCTTGGCGAACAAAATCGGGGAAGCCCAGGGTCAAACACTGGGTCAGATGAACCCTTTGCCCTGCAAGTCCTACAACTGTACCCGTAGCTCTCGAAGCTCGGTGGGGTCCATCCGATACGCTGGAGTCGATATTGGGGTTTTCCTAGGGTACAAGTAGATATAAAAGTCTACCTCTCTAAGAGGAGGTATCCCTGGAACGTCGTCGGGAAGGACGTCCGCATACTGATCCACCACTGCAGGAAAACCAGGACTCTGTACGTCTACTAATCCTAGGATGAGGCTAGCCAACTGATGAGTGATGGGCTGTCCTCTCCTCTTCGAGAGTCCATCCTATGCTGCAAAGGCTCCCTTCTCACCGGTGAAGGTGAACCTGCTCCCGTCGGTGCGTACACATCGCACCTTGCGCCTAATACAGTCAATCTGTGCATGGACTGTAGACAACCAATCCATGACCAAGATTACGTCGTAAGGCCTCGACACCACTACAAGAAGATCTCAGCCAAAGCTCTCGCCTCCTAGAGTAAGCTCACACTGCCAGCACCAGTGCGTAATCGTCGAGTCTGCTCCCGTAGGAGTCTCTAGCCGTAGGGATCGAGCCAACGGCTCTTTCGGAATATCCGAGCTCCGAACAAGGGCAGCGGCTATGAAAGAGTGACTCGCTTCTGTGTCTATAAGAACTGCAGTAAGGGTGGAATAGACACAGATAGTACCTCGAATCATCTCAGGCGCACCGTGGTCGTAGGCCTCTGCTGTCTGGAGTTGTTCCTATCTCTGCCCGCCATCTCCCTGTGGCCGGGGTGAACCTCTTGGTGGTGGTTGTAGTAGAGCCTCAAAGCGTCGCCCACCACCTGTTGCTCGGCCAGCTCCTCTGCCTCATCCGCCTCCTCCCTACGGACTGCCACAGTCGACCCTCTGCCTCTGCCTGGGAGGCCCCTCAACCGTCTGCTGCTCCTCGGCACGGTGGGTCAGGCAGTCACGAGCCATGTGGCCCTGCCTGCCGCATGAGTAGCACTACCTACCTCTCGAATGATTGGATCTACATTGTGTGCCCCACACTACTGAGCCAGTGTCCTGAGGTCGTCTGCCTGAGGGTCTGGTCTGCCTAGACCCATGAGTCATCCGTCGACTGCCTGCTGCAGAAGACTCTGATGCATGCCGCCCTGCGGTAGGTCTCGCTGGTGAAGAAGGATCAGCAAGAAAACTCTCGATCAAAAGGGCTCTCTCCAGTACTCCTGCCTGAGTAGAAATGCCGAGGGTGATCCGCAATGCCCTGATCGCGTGCCTCAATCCCTGCTCAATGATTCGGGCCCTGAAGAATGGGTCATGTACCATGTCTGTCGAGTAGCGCGAGAGATCGGTAAATCTCGCCGAGTACTGGGCGACTGTCAAGCTGCCCTGCCACAGCTGAAGAAGCTCCTGGATGCGCACCGCACAGAGGTTGGCTGGGACGAACTCTGAGCGGAAGAGGCTCTCAAAGTCCTTCAAGAGGAGAGATGCCTCATCGTGCATCTGTAGCATCAAGCTCCACCATCTGTCTGCTGCTGCGTGCAGTAGGCTCGCTGCGAGGATCACCATGAGATCTGCTGGTGACCTCACTAACCTGAAAACTCTCACCACTACCTCCAGCCAGTCCTCGGCTGCCTGGGGGTTCGTCTCCCCGTGGAACCTGGGTGGTCGCTGGCGTTGTAACTCATGCAGTGCACTAAGGCGACGTGCATCGTCAGCGGCTGGGGCTGGAATCATCGGTGGCTCGGTGGGTAAAGGTACCGCCGGTGCATCAGCTGTCAAAGGGCCCTACACCGAGGCCTCGTCGCTCGGTGGGATGTCGTCACGCTCAACTCTCGGAACCCTAGCTGGCTGTAGTCGTGGGGCCATCCTGAAAAGAAACAGGTGTGCCGCGGTCAAACAGTATACCTGGTGAGCTGACACAAATAATCACATTGAAAACATGAAACAAAAATGCAATCAATGTTTTTGGGCATTAAGTCGGAAATCAGAAGTCAGGGTCCTGGTGTACGGATACATCGGCTGCCGCACCAACACTGGACTCCCGGGACTGATAACCACACTCAATACGCTTAACACTATTGCTTCACATAGAAAATATCAGAGTCCCAAGTTCTGTGGTAGAAACGAACTCCTCTAATACCAATTTGTCATGACCCGTCCTCGGGGCCCATGCCGTGACTACCCCAAGCCCGCCTTCCATAGGCCAGGGGCTGGTGACTAGCACCAAAGCGTAAATTCTCGATAAAAAAGGAAGGCATTACCTTTGTAAAAGTAAACAAGCACCACAGAGCAAGCAAGCATAAGAAGTCAACACTAAGTAAAAGCTGATACAACAGTAAGTGCGGAATGTAAGTGGGCCAGTATACAAATCCAAACTTAAAATAATGTACAACTCGAAAGGGAAAACAAGAACTAAAAGTAACTCCGCAACGTCGATCTGTCCACTGGAAATTCCACCTGAAGGGTGTGTACAAATAGCCTCCTCTACTCCTCGGGTCCAGCCGACCACTCTGAGTACGTCCCATCCAGTGGTCCACCTCCAGGTACCGTCTTGCTCTGCAAGCCTCAACCACGATCAGCGCTGTCCGTCGTCTGCAACCAACACAATGTAGTGCGGGCATAGCCCGTGCAGGGGTGAGTATAAGCTACTTAGTAGGGACCCCGAGACCCCTGAAGGTCTCCCAGAATCCATAAAGGATAATCCACAACGGAATGATACAATCACGAAGTAACATCTGACACTGCTTAGCTATATTCCCATACATATACCTAAGTCATCAATTCTCGTTCGGCTCCAAAATCCATACCCAAGTACAACCCAGTCCACACAGGAAAGCAAAACGTAAATCCACACAGGATAGCACAACACAATCCACATAGGAATGTAAAACAGGATTCAGCTCAAATAGGTATACTTCTTCCTATGATGATAGTGATGACCAGATATTGCCACTGATTCATCTAAGCAGTTGGACCCACAAAGGATCGATAGGTACTAACCCCCTCAATGACCCACATAGGATCTGACCCACAAAGAATCGATAGGTAACTAACCCCCGCAATGACCCACACAGGATCGGACCCACAGATGATCTGTAGGCACTGGCCCACACAGGACCACTGAGTGGTGACCCACATAAGATCAGACTCACACAGGGTCGGTAGCACTGTCCCACAAAGGATCGCTGAGTGCTGTAGTCATCGTCGTCGAATCCACTGAGGATCTCTGTACAGTCGTCGCCGTTACAGTAGCAGTCGCAGCCAGCTCTAGGGTTCCCGCACACAACATGACCATTTTGGAGGGTCCGCTCCACGATCCGAGAGGCTGATACATCAACTGCCACATAGTCCAGAGTTAATGTATCCTAAAGTTCTGTATCTTCAACAGGAACTCAACGTCGCAGATGTTGCGTCAATCGGACGCCCTGTCAGAGAGTTATTAGCTTTTTCGTCATAGGGGCCCGATTGGTTTTTAAGGAAAAACCAACCCGACTGTAATCCACCTGTGTCCAAACCTTGGGCGAAGTAAGCCAAAAGATCCGCCTCACTAAGAGTTATCCAACAAAATCGACGGAACGTCAATCAGACGTTCGTAGCTCATGATATGAGCGTTTCCGCTCCGAGGGCCCGGTTGGTTTCGTGTATGAACCAACCCGGCGAAACTGAAAGTACTCTGAAACCTTGACTGCGAAATACCGAAACGGCCGTCTCGATCCAAGGATCTTATCGCCGTTGACGATGCATGGTTCGGAGGTCCGTAGCCCGAGATATGGGCAAAAGGCCAAAAAGGTTCTGAAAACGGGGGTTTCGGGCCCAGACCGACCCAGTCCGAGACCCCCTAGGTCGGCCCGGCTGGGCGTGGCCCGGCCCGGCCTAGGCGCGGCTCGGCTCGGCTGCCGGGCTAGCGGTCCGGCGCGCTAGCGCGCGACGCCAGCTGGCTCGGCCGAAAGGCCGAGCGGTTCGGTTTAGCGGGGGGGGGGGGGGGGGGGGGGGGGCGTTGCCCCCTGCGATTTGTAACCGCAGCCCCCCTTAAAGGGGGCCGCTTGCTAGCCGGCCGGGGGTTTGAATCCCCCGACTGTTCTCCAATCTGGCCGGCCGGTTTCTGCCACCACGGGACCAGCAACGACCGATCCCCTCCCTGCTCTGACACCAGCGGCCCGGAACCGGCCGCCGGTCACCCTGCTCAGCCGCGGCCCGGAACCAACCTCGGCTTGGTTCGTCCGGCGCGGTGCGATGACACCGCGCCCCTCTGCCGCGGCCCCGCTCTGGCTGCGGTGTCTTCGGTTCTCTTTGACGTGGCGCGACGGCGTCACGTCCTTGTTTGATTTCACGGCGCGGCGCGACGTCACCACACATTCTTTACCGCACAATTCCGCGTGGTGCGTCGGCACCACACCATTCCATTCCAATCCACAAAAGAACCAACAAGGATAAAGGAGGTGGGTTGGTCGTTTTTGTGCGGTCCGGCCCCCCTCTCGTTAATCGGTAGCATTTGGTCTTATTACACGAAGAACGTCAAAGTAGTATTCACGAATCAAAAATAAAATAAACAATCCCCTACCTCTTGTGAGCTTGAACGGAGGTTCATCGACCGAGGATTCATCGTGGAAAAACCGTCGCTGAAAGAGACGTCGTGGAAGGAGGAAGTCGTGTCGGTGTCGCGGTACACAGCGTCTCGTAATCGGTTTACGAGAACTCGACGTTCTTCATCAGAGACCGATGTGTTCTTCGCGTTCTTCGTTGAATACGAAGAAGTTCCTCAAGTCCTTGTTATTTTCTCCCAAAAACTCCACCACAAGGTTCTAACCCCAAATAAAATAAGCCCACCTCTTATTTTATTAACATAACATAACTTTGGAATTTCAAGAGTTTGAAATTCAAACATCCACACTTAAATAACTTAATTAATAACAGAAGTTGTCAAAAATTAATGGTGAGTTGAGGGTGTTTAAGAATATGAAGGGGTGGGGTTCGTGTGGGCCCCACCACCCTCATAACCACCTTGGGAAGTTGGGTAGTTACCCAACTTCCACCCAAAGACTAAAACCACTTAAAGAAAATAAAAATTGATAAATTAAACTTCCACAATTTTTATCATCTTCTCTCGTGCAAACACAACTCCGGAAATGGCGTTAATAAGCAATTACCGGTGCTATGGTTCCATCGGTGCCCTCAGAATTCGATTCTGAGCACCGGTTCAAAGGATAGAAATTCCTGCTCATTAGTTCAATGAACGTACCCGAGATAAACTTTGGATAGAAATTCCGGGCACACCGGGCCTCGAAATCAAGTGCCGTCAGAAACTGCGTTCATGTAAAATCCCAAAGAAAATTATGAAAAAAAATTCCTTGAATTTTATGGGTCTCTACAGATTATATTAGGAAAATAACGTGGTTCATCTAGGAGATGAGACCCGATTTCTCTTTTCGGTAGAGGACAAATCTCAGCAGCTCTTTGGTAGAACGTAGACGATGAAGGGTGGAGATGAGTTCTTATAGTTGGCTAGTATCACCCATTGTCTGTTGAGAGAATGGTTTACGGTTCTCTCCAACTCAATAGTCTCAGGTGTATCTTTTCTCAGAAGGACATAAACCTGAGACAGCGGTGACGGTTTGAATTCCTCCAGGACAAAGACTTAGAGATAGTATATACTCCTAGGGAGGGGAAGGATAGAGAAGATTCTATTAGTAAGAGATTGGGCTTCCACCAGTTAGGAGTGGCAAGACAACAGTTTGTCGTGTTTCAGATATCCTTGGTGGATAGTGTCAGAGTCACCACGTGTAAAACCAGAGATGGTTCAGGCTATGATGGAGAAGGTGCAGATCATCTAGCAGTAGATGAAGACTACACCGAGGAGACAAAAGTGATATGCTGATAGGGGACGAGACCACTAGAGTTAGAGGGTGACGGCCACATCTTCTCACGGGTCTCACAGATATTTGGCTAAGGCGGTAAGTTATCATCGTGTTTCATCGGGCCTTCCCAGGTCCCGAGAAGAGTAGGAAGGTGGCTTACCGCTTGGCCTTTCCACATCAGATGCACCGAGTACACAATTTCATGCACATATCATAGCTGAGGAGATGTGTGCACGAACTATCTATCATCATAGACCACATGGATCTGGACATCGATGATGGGGCGACCTTCACGGGGTTCCAGTAGAGGTTGAGGATCGACAGGATTGGGTCCTACGAGGATGGTCAATTCCTATTGTGTGCTTCCTTTGGCAGCACAGGAACCTCCAGGAGAGCACATGGGAGAGGGAGGCTCATATACATGCTCAGTACCACTTTTTTCCCCTAGTGTGTGTCAACTCTTTACGGGGACGTAAATCCCTGAGGTGGGAGTAATGTAAAGACCCGGAAATTTCTGGGAATTTATTTTAATTTCTTTGGAATTTTATGAGTTTATAGCTTTTAAAGGCGCTTGATTCTGAGTCCTAGTGTTCTCGTAATCAATTTTCAATGTTTAGCTCGGGTACGTTCAGTAAATGATTGAACGAGTTTTACTATATTTTGAACCGGTGCTCGGAATTGAAATCCAAGGGCACCGTTGAACTCGCAGTGCGAGTTTTCGATTAAGAAGACATTCACCACGACGGCAGATGATCGGGTATGAAATTTAGTTTCCGGGGTTTTATGTGTGTTAATAAAATAAAATAAGTGAACAAACTATTTTATTTTGTTAAACACTTGTCGTGCTAATAAAGTGGGTAGAAACTCCACTTGGGAGTTGGTGGTGGGACCGCCACACCCTAACCCCCATGAGAGGTTATGGTGGTGGGGCCCACCGAGATCCAATCTCCCATGTAACATTGATTGTGGTGGAAACCACACGAGGCCTCCAATTAATAGGAGGGGAATCATAACTCCTTTACTCCACCTCATTTATGAGGGAGAGCCTCTAGGTTTAAATCCCCCTCTTAATTGAGGAGGATGAAACCTCCATTTTTAATGAGGGGACCACCCAATCATTAAACCCCCTTTTTGACATCCTATACTTTTTTAATGCACCACCGTAGAGGATTATTTTGGTGGAACCCTCTGTCATAAATCCTTCATTTATGACTTGCGTGCCGACGAAGAACCCTCCCACTCCTATACAAAAGAGGCTAGGGGAATGAGTTCTGGACGGCTTCATCAAGCGGTGGAACGCTAGAAGCGAAGCATGTTGCCTAGAACTTGGAGAGCTTTCCTCTTCCTCCAATGAATAATGAAGAACGAAGAACACTGACACCACCCTCGGCTCCTTTCTTACCAATGTTGAGGGAACAACACCTATCTTCTGCAATGCCCGTCTTCTGCGTCTCTCCATCGTTTAACACAGTTTTACGAGGTATGGATTTATTTTTGAGTTTTTTATATTCCCATGATTCATCCCTTCTAAAACAAAGAATGCGAGTCAACTCATAATCAAGTTGACCCATTAATGATTTCTTTTGCTGTTTGGGAATAGTTAATTGCGAGAAAAATGCTTGATGTATTGTTTAAATGTTTTTCAGGTTAAATTGATCTTCATACAACGTGAAGCCTTATTTATCTTTGGAAAATTGTTATCGGCTAACGCGGAGGGTGTGGTCCGAACAAACATGGCCTGACGAAGCTCTGCAGTTTGTTTGTTTGTGCGCGTGTGGACGAGAAAAAATGAAATGGGACTACAACGGTGTGTGGAAGTCATCGCATTGAAGGGCGGGTCCCGGGAGAGACACTGGCACAGATGGAGGGAAAATCAGACCACAGGAGTGCGTCCAGTGGTCCGTGGAAGGCACTGCCGGTGCGTCGTGCCGGCGTGGCGGCACCGGCGACCGGAGGCGGCTGCCTGAGCCGTCCGACCGCTTGGAGGCGGCGACACCCCAGCACGCTGCCGGAAGAAATCCTCTAGGGCACCACCACGGCGGCGAAGCGCCAGACCCCATGGCCTCACGGGATCCTGGAGGCGGGGCGGCACTACCTGGCACCACCGGTTAAGAACTGGGGGCCGCATTCCCCCCCTTCCCTCGGCACAACGCGCTTGGCCAACTGTCTGAGCCAGCTCCCCCGGCCGGGCTGGGCCAGGCCACGTGGGTCGGGCTGCACCGGTAGGGCCGGACCGCCCCAACCATGCCAGGCCTCGTCGTTCGGGTTGTGCCGCGCCAACCAGGCCGGGCCGTGCCCTACCGGGACGGACACGAACCTGATTCGGGTCGCCCGGTATGGGCCGACCCAAGGGGTGTTGGGCCGGGTCGGACCTTGCCCAGACCCCCTTTTTTCGAACCGTTTTTGGTTAAACGAGCATATCATGAGCTACGTACCTCCGATCAACGCACCATCAATTGAGTAGGATTACATGGATCAAGATGGTTGTTTTGGTATATTACACTCAAGGTTTTGGCGAAGTTTCGGTATGTCCGAGTTTGTTCGAACTCGAAACCAATCGGGCCTTTAGAGCAGAAACACTTATAACATGAGCTCCAGACGTTTGATTGATGTGTTGTTAAATTTGTTGGATTCATCTTGATGAGACGGTTCTTTTGACATACTTCAATTGAGGTTTGGATGCAAATGGAGTATGGTCGGGTTGGTTTAGCTTATAAACCTACCAGGCCCCTAGAATGGAAAAACCAATAACTTTCAGACCGAACGTCCGTCTGACGAACCGTCAGCGGCGTTGGTAATCTCATTGATAAATTGTTTCTTTTGAGTATAGCCATGAGAGTTCGGGGTACTGATGAGATACGGTTTGGTTGGTTTCGTACACGAATCCAACTGGGCCCCTAGAACGGAAATGCTAATAACTCACATATCGGGCATCTGATTGACGCACCGTCTGTTGCAGACCCCTATGACGAGGCGGTACTTTGAGATAATTCTTTGTGGGACTTTTTCACACATGGATGTGATGACTTGTAGCTCATGGAGAGGACCCTCTCGGAGATGAGTGTACTGAGTGTAGAGACCGAGTAGCTATAGACCTGACGACTGCTTGACCGATTCGACTCGTAGTGATTTGGTTAGCCCAGTGGACAGAGAACCCATTATTTGGCGGTAGTCCCATGGAGGATGGAGCACCTGGTAGTTGTCATCAGACCCGCGGTACTCGACTGGAGAAGTACCTCTGTAGGCTATTAGGGAGAGTGCCTGGTATTTGGTAGCAGACCCTCATCGGACGGGGCGCTTGGTAGTTGGCAGCAAACCCGCGATACTCGACAGGAGGAGTACCTCAGTAGTCTATGTTTAGTGAGTGGTTCCTCGGAGTCGTGACATGGCCAATTTACTCGACAGAGGAGATGTTTCTCCAGCAATTGTGGTTTCGATTATGAAAGTCTGGGTTTGAGCTGAGTCAATGACCATTGTGTTTTCCTCATGATTGAGATGGGTTACTTGATAACATAGGTATATGTATGGGAATATACCTAAGTAAAGGTTATCTGTTGAGATCTTTCTTTGTAGTTTATCCTTGTTGGTTTTAGTGAGGCCTTGTGGTTCTCGGGGTCCCAACGGAGTATCGTTATACCCACCCAGCACGGGCTATGCCCGCACCTCGTTGTGTTGGATGTAGATGACAGACATCACTGATCAAGGTTGGGGCTTGTAGAGATGGATGGTACCCAGAGGTCGACTTTACGATGAGACGGTACCTGGAGGTGACAGATGGACGTGGAGAGCTGAGGTGGCAATCTGTACATACCCTTCAGGTAGTAACTCCAGAGGACGATCCAGGAGCATCTTGACACATTCCTGTTGTTTTTCGTTTCCTTGTACATTACTTTTGGGATTGTATTTCCGTCCCACCTTTTACATTCATCACACTTGTGATATTACTTTACTTTGTGTTTTCTTCTGCTTTTACTCTCGTTGTGTGTGTGTGTTTACGTTTTATAAAGGCAATGCCTTCCCAGTTATTGGGATTTACGCCTTTGGTGCTAGTCACCTGCCCCTGTCCTATGGAAGGCAGACTTGGGGTAGTTATGACACGGGACCTGGGGGATGGGTCATGACAATTGGTATTAGAGGAGTCGGTTTTACTGCAGAACTAAGGACTTTGAGCTTTATTTTCTATGAAGCAATAGTGTTAAGGGTACTAAGTGTGGCTTTCAGTTCAGGGAGTATAGTGTTGGTGCGGGCGGCCGACGTATGCATACACCAGGACCCGGACTTCTGAATTCTGACTCATTGCACGAAAAAACTGATTGAGTGTGTGTTTTCAAAGGTTTATTTTAAGTCAGCTCAAACCAGGTCAGCTCACCAGGTATAGTCTATTGACTGTGTCACGTCTTTTTCTTTTAGAATGGCTCCCCGAAGACGACCAACTAGATCCCCGAGAGTTGTACATACTGACAGCCCACTGAGCGACGAGGCCTCAGTACATGGCCATCTTTCAGTTGAGGCACTAGCAGTACTACCACCCATTGGGCCATAGATGCCACCAGCCCCAGCAGCAGGTGATGCATGTTGCTTGAGCGTGCTTCATGAGTTCCAGCATCAGAGGCCACCCAGGTTTTGGGGAGAGACAGATCCACAGGTGGCTGAGGATTGGCTGGAGGCTGTGGTGAGAGTCTTCAGGATAGTAGGTACCCCAGCAGACTTTATGGTGATCCTTGCTTCCAACCTCCTTCAGGAATCATCACACAGATGGTGGAACCTGATGCTCCAGATGCATGATCAGGCATCACTTCTATGGGAAGACTTTGAGAGCTTGTTTCTGGCGGATTTTGTACCTTCCACCCTTCAATCAGTACGGATACATGAGCTACTACATCTGCAGTAGGGCAGCATGGCAGTAGCCCAATAATTGGGAAGGTTCACAGATCTCTCGCGCCACTCTACAAACATGGTACGGGACCCGTTCATCAAGGCCCGGACCTTTGAGCAGGGGCTCAGGTGGGAGATTAGAGTTTCATTCATTTCTCACAGCATCCCGACACAAGTAGGGGTGTTAGGGCGAGCCCTCCTAGTGGAGAGTTTTTTTGCTGAGAAATCTCTAGCAGCGGAACCCACCACTAGTTGACATGCAGCAGAGTGTTCTATAGCTGGAATTAGACAGACGACATAGGGGTCCAAGAGGACCAGACCCACTGGTGGCCGACTACACGACTCAGGATCAGTGGTGCGGGGAAACCAAAGTGGAGTCAGAGCCAGTCGCGCCAAGAGCGGGAAATGTTACTCCTGTGGTGGGCATGGTCACATGGCACGTGACTATCCGACCCTCCATACAAATGATCAGAAGATATATGAATAACCACTCAGGCAGAGTCATAGGTTCGATCGATGTAGACCGCAAGGAGCAGGTGTCAGAGGTAGAGGAGCTGGCCCTGTAGATAGAGGTGGACGACGCTTCGAGGTGTTTCCACCACCACCACCCAGAGGTCCACCCTGACCGTAAAGAGAAGGTGGACAAGGGAGAGCACAACTTCAGGCAGCTGAAGCATACAACAACAGAGCTTCGGAAGCAGGTGGATAGGAATGAGGCTAGTTCTAGGCATGGAGGCCTTTGTTTTTTTGGGCTTTTATTTTCCATGTTTTTGTTCATCATGGATATCATGTGTCTTTTTACTTTGAGCTGTGGTCATAAAAGACAGTTTTCGTTGTTACGTTTACTATAATTTTCTTTTGTATGGTTGATACTAAGAGGTTCCGGTTAAAACTGTTGACATGCCCCTCACTTTTGAGATTCCCACTAGAGGAGAACCAATAACCACACACTGCTGTCAATAGTGTGACTCAACCCCTGGAGGTGAGAGTAACGGTTGAATATCTTGGTAGTAGAGTCGAGGCCTTACAACGTCATCCATGACACGAATTTTACCGTTCATGTCAGGATTGGCCGTGTTAGGAAAAGAATGTGGTTCATCCAAGGGATGAGACCAGATTTCTCTTTTCAACAGAGGAGAAATATTAGTAGCTCTTTTGTAGAACGTAGATGTAGAAGGGTGGAGATGAGTTCTTACAATTGGCTAGTCTCACCCATTGTTCATTGAGTGAACGATTTACGGTTCTCTCCTACTCAATATTCTCAGCTGTATCTTCTCTCAGAAGGACATGAACCTGAGACAATGATGATAGCTTGAATTCCTCTAGGACTAAGACTTTGATATAGTATATACTCATGGGGTGGGGAATGTTGTAGAATATTCTCTTAGTTGGAGATCGTGATTTAATCTGTTAGAAGTGGCGAGATATCAGCGGGCCGCGTTTTAGATATCCTTTGAGGATAGTGTTGGAGTCAGTACATGTAAAACCAGAGATGGTTCAAGCTACGATGATGAAGAGGCAGATCTTATAGGAGTGGATGAATACTGCATAGAGCAGACAAAATACTTATTCTGATAGGAGATGAGACCACTGGAGTTCAAGGGTGACGACCACGTCTTCTCACAGGTCTCACCTCAACGGGGTCTACGAAGATTTTGCTGAGGTGGAAAGTTATCTAAACATTTCATCGGGCCTTCCCAGGTCCCCAGCAGAGTAGGAAAGGTGGCTTACTGCCTGGCCTATCCACCTTAGATGCACTGGGTGCACGACGTCATCCACATATCACAGCTGAGGAGATGTGTGCACGACATATCCTTCATCATCGACCACAGGGTACTAGACATCGATGACGAGGAGACCATACGGTGTTCCTGTAGAGGTTGAGGATCAACATGAGAGGGTCCTATGAGGATGGTCGATTCCTATTGTGCACTTTAGATGGAAGCAAAGGAGCCTCCAGGAGAGCACATGGGAGCGGGAGGCTCATATGCGTGCTCAGTACCACTTTTGTTTTCACTAGTGTGTGCTGAATCTTTACAGGGACGTAAAGCCCTGAGGTGGGAGTAATGGAAAGACCCGTAAATTTAAGGGAATATCTTTTTTAATTTCATTGTATTTCTACGAGTCATTATATTTTGACGGTGCTTGATTCTGAGGCCCGGCATGCCCGGAATCAATTTCTGATGTTTAGCTCAGATATGTTCAGTAAACAAACGAACGAGTTTTTCTATATTTTGAACCGAGGCTCAGAATTGAAATCTGAGGGCACCATTGAACTTCTAGCGTGGGTTTTCACTTAAGAAAACTTTCACCTCAATGGAAGATGATCAGGTATGAATATTAGTTTTTGGGGTTTTACATGGGTTAATAAAATAAAACAAGTGAAAAAAACTATTTTATTTTGTTAAACATGTGTCGTGCAGATAAAGTGGTTAGAAGCTCCACATGGGAGTTGGTGATGGGACCGCCACACCCTATCCCCCATGATAGGTTATGGTAGTGGGACCCACCGAGATCCCACCTCCCCTATAAGGTTTATTATAGTGGAAACCACACGAGGCCTCCCATTAATGGGAGGGAAATCATAACTCCTTGACTCCCCCTAATTTATGAGAGACAGCCTCTAGGTTTAAATCCCCCTCTTAATTAAGGAGGATGAAACCTCCCTTTTTAATGAGGGGACCACCCAAGCATTAACCCCCCTTTTTGACTTCCTCCCCTTTTTTAATGTGCCACTGTAGCGGATTAATTGGGTGGATCCCTCTATCATATATCTTCCATTTATGAATTTCATGCCAACAATGAACCCTCCCACTCCTATATAAAGGAGGCTAGGGGAAGGAGTTCTGGACGGCTTCTTCAAGAAACAATGCTCTAGTAGCGAAGAATCCCTCCTAGCACTTGGAGAGTTTTCCTCTTCCTCCAACAATGAACAAAGAACAAAGAATGTCGACGCCACCCTCAGCTCCTTGCTTCCCGACATTGACAGAATGACGCTTGTCTTCCATGATGCCCATCTTCCGCATCTCGCCATTGTTTAATTATGTTTTACGAGTTAGGGATTTATTTTTGAGTATGTTATATTCCAATGATTCATCCCTTCTAAAATAAAGAACACGGGTAAACTCATAATCATGTTGATCTGTGAATGATTTATTCTACGGGCTCAAAATAGTTGTTTGCGGGAAAAATTTGGGATGGATTGTTTCAATGTTTTTTGGTTAAATTGTTCTTCGTACAACGTGAAACCTTATTTATCTTTGGAAAATTGTTATCGGCTAACGCAGAGGGTGCGAGCCGAACAAACACGGCCCGACGACCCTCTGCAGTTTGTTTATTTGTGCGCGTATGGATGGGCGACGATGAAACGAGACCATAACGGCGTGTGGAAGCTGTCGAAATGAATGGCCAGTCCCGGGAGATCCACTGGTGCAGACGGCGGGTAAATCGGACCACCAGAGCGCATCTAGTGGTCCGCAGAATGCACTGCCGTCACGTTGCGCCTATGCGGTGGCGTCGGCAACGACTAGAGCTATCCGGCCACCTAGAGGCAGCGGCGCCCCAGCGTGCCGCCGGAATAAATCCGCCACGACACAACTGCGGCGGTTTATCACTGAACCCCACGACCGCATGGGATTCAGGAGGCGGTTCGTTGCCAGCTGGCACTGCCGGATACAATCGGGGGGCCGCATTCCCCCCCCCCCCCCTCAGCACAACGTGCTCGGCCAACTGGCCTAGCCTGCTCCCCCGGTCGGGCCGGGCCGAGCCTCGCCAGCCGGGCCGGGCCGTGGCCTACCAAGCCAGACCCAGACCCGAGTCAGGACAACCTCGTACGGGTCGACCCAAGGGGTGTTGGGCCTGGTCGGACCGGGCCCAGACCCCCTATTTTCGAACATTTTCTGTTAAATGGTCATATCATGATCTACGGACCTCTGATCGACGCACCGTCAATTGCATAGGATTCCATGGATCGAGGCAGACGTTTTGGTATATTACACTCAAGGTTTCAGCATAGTTTTGATAAGGCTTGGATGGTTCGAACTCGAAACCAACCGGGCCTTCGGAGCGGAAATGCTTATAACTTGAGCTCCCGATGTCCTATTGATGTGCCATCGACTTTGTTGGATTCCTCTCTATAGGATAGTTACTTTTGGAATAATCCACTTGATGTTTGGATGTAGATGGAGTAAGTTAGGGTTGGTTTAGCTTATAAACCAACTAGGCCCATAGAATAGAAATGCTAATAACATTCAGACAGGACGTCCGTTTGACGAACCGTCAGCAGCATTTGTAATGTCGTAGAGAAATGGTTCCTTTGAGTATACCCATGAGATTTCGGGGTACTGTTGAGATACAGTCGGGTTGGATCATACAAAAATCCAACCGGGCCCCTGGAATGGAAATGCTAATAACTCACAGACCGGGCGTCGATTGACGCGACGTCAGTTGCAGACCCCTATGACGAGGCGGTCCTTTGAGAGACTGCTTCGTGGGAATTTGTGACACTTTGACGTAATGACATGTAGTTCGTGGAGCGGACCCTCCTAGAGATGAGCATACGGAGTGCGGATACCGAGTAGTTGTAGACCTGATGACTGCTTGACCGATTCAACTCGTAGTGATTCGGTTAGCCCAGTGGACGGAGCACCAAGAATTTAGCGGCAGACCCATGGCGGACGGAGCACTTGGGAGTTGGATGCAGACCCATGGTACTCGATAAGAGGAGTACCTCTGTAGGCTATTAGGAAGAGTTCCCGATATTTGGCGGTAGACCCTCAGCGGACGGATCGCCCGGTAGATGGTAGCAAACCCGCGGTACTCGACAGGAGGAGTACCCCAGTAGTCTAAGGTTATTGAGTAGTGCCTCAGAGTTATCTCGGGGCCACTGTACATGACAGAGAAGGAGTTTCTCTAGTAGTTGTGGTTTCAATAATGAAAATCCTGGTTTGATCTGAGTCAATGACCTTTGTGTTTTCCTCATGATTGATATGGGTTATTTGGTAACTTAGGTATATGTATGGGCATTTACCTAAGTAAAGGTTATCTGTTGAGATATTTATTTTTGGTTTATCCTTGTTGGTTTTAGTGAGACCTTGTGGGTCTCGGTGTCCCAACTGAGTATCATTATACTCACCACTGCACGGGCTATGCCCGCACCACATTATGTTGGATGAAGATGACAGACATGACTGATCATGGATGAGGCTTGTAGAGATGGATGGTACCCGTAGGTGGATTTTACAATGAGATGGTACCTGAAGCTAGACTTTACGATGAGACAGTACCCGGACGTGAGAGAAGTACGTGGAGAGATGAGGTGGAAATTTGTACCTACCCTTCAGGTAGGAACTCCAGAGGATGATCCAGGAGTAGCTTGACACCTTCCTGCTGTTTGTCTTTTCCATTTACATTACTGTTGGGCTTGTATTTCCGCCCCCTTTATACTTTCAGCACACTTGTTATATTTCTTTACTTAGTGTTTGATTCCACTTGTACTCTATTTGTGTGTGTTTTTACGTTTTATAAAGGCAATTCCTTCCCAGTTATAGGGATTTACGCCTATGGTACTAGTCGCCAGCCCCTGGCCTATGAAAGGCGGGCTTGGGGTTGTTACGACACGGGCCCCGGGGGATAGGTCGTGACATAATAAATATTATTATGGGGTTTTTATAATTTAATGACATACTATAGACATTATACAAGAGGATAAACATACCCTCGACCAATGAAAAGTGAAATGTAAGGGTTAATTCCTCAATCTCATTGTTATCAGATATTGTTTATGTATAAGTATATTGTGGGAAATATTTATTATCCATGTCCGTGTTTCAAAAAACAATTTTTTAGAATTATTATTTTATATCACCATTTAACTAAAACATCATTTTAAATGTTTTGAATATTTATTCTTATAAATACTTCTCGTTACTGCCTATTTTTTCAAAATGGGTTTAAGGATTAATTTATATGGACATGAATGTTTTAAAATGTTAATTCCTTTAAAAAGTATCAAAGTGTTATGTGACACATTGATTCAAAAATAACTTTTAAATGTCATCCTTTATAATTTTTTTGACTTTTAAATGATTTTATGAAAATTGGGTATTTCACTCATGGAGTTTTACTAATCATTTTCAACTATATCATCGTCATTTACGAGATATTATTCTTTATTGAGGTAGATTTATTATAATTCAATTTTCAATATTTTATTTATTGAGTTACTTTATGTTTTATTGTGGATGTTCTATTTATATACCATTCATGGTTTATGGCTAATGTATTGACATTTTTTATGCTAGTTTTAATACAAATATTTATGTTATGTTAAAATAATTTCATATGAGGAATGCAGGGGACTTAGTAAGTGATGGGTGGAGCTTGCAATATCTCCTTCATACATCGATATGCCTCGTGAGGCAAATTGGTGTCTTGGCACTAGGCCTTGATAAAAATATTATTTTTAGTTGTGGCAGGAGGCCTTGACTATGTGGTAATGATGTCAAGAGTTAGGCATTCCCTCATTGTGAAATTAATTATTACATGTGATTATTCGACTAGTAGAATATCCATGTGTATTTTTATATGGTAATTTTTGTTTTATTTTATCCATAATATGTTCAATGTTATGTTTAAAAGGCTATCACTTTTATTACACTTATTGCTGTAAATGTTTATAGCTTCCGCTAATTGTTTTACACTTACTGAGAATCTAAAATCCCCCTTTCGTATGCTTTTTTTTCCTAGGATTCCATGAAGTGTATTATGTTTGATATGTAGGGTTAATCTAGGAGAATAATGGAATTCTCAATAGATTATTTATGTTGTATTTTATGTTTGAATGTGTAATGTAATGTTCATGTGTGTAATCTATTTTACAAGACTACAAAACTAATCATTTATTGAGGACATGATTCCTTGTAATCAAGCTAATGTATTAAAATAATGCACCAGCTCGAGGATTCTGGGGTTTGGGTGTAACATAAGATACTTCAAAATATTCCTCACCAAGATAGAAACCAAAATATTAGAATGAATTTATCTCACATTCTTCCAAGAAAAAATAAATATTTATCTCTAATTAACATTATCCATTAGTAAATTCATATACTAAAAATGTAAATTCCCTAATCATATAATCATCAAAATATGATTATCATTTCCATAAATAAACTGAATCCTCATAAATCAACATTATGATCAATCTTATTCAAATATAAAATTTAACCTTAACACCTTAAGTAATACTTCATGTTAATTCAAAGTGTTAAATATACCAAAACCAAATAAAATTAATCCAAATATATCATTAGTCATCATATAATTACATAACATAAAATCTCAAAAGTGGTGTCTAATTCATTGAACATATTATCAAACTCAAACATATAGAATCATAATTTTTCCATGCCTATTAATATATCCTAAAATTAAAATTTCCAATATCAAAAGTTATGTGAATCCAACTATAATACCAAATGAATAATCCTAAAACCCATACTCCTATATCCAGTGAAAAAATAGTAATATTTAAATTTCTATCTTGATACTAATAATCATGACCAAATGTTATCCATAAATTACATAAAAAATCAAGATGGAAACAATTAATCAATTATATACCCAAGAACAGTTTTAGTCTTATTGTTTTAGAGAATTTGGACAAACTATTACGTGAACAACATTCATAACATCAAGAATGTATATTTCTACAATACACATTATTTCATATTCTTTATTTTGTCTTCAATATCTCCCAAAAAAGTAATCAAATATAAATCCATTCCATAATCAAATCAATTAACATCATTTTATTTAACCTTAGAAATTGGAAACATTTGAAAGGTGAGATCATGCCCAATAAGGGTAAATATAATCATTTATAACTGTATGTCCTTAGTGAGAATAATAGGAGTATAAATGTATGAAAACTACAATTAAAATGAATGATCATATTATATGGGAATTCATACCCATAAATAACATGATCATTAATGATGAGACATTTCAAAAAACAGTAAATATGTAAAGATTAATTTTAATCAACAATCACGATACATGTAATTTCAATCTTGATCAAAGTAATTTATTATGAACCCATATATTTTCACCAATAATAAGTAGAAAATAATTTTAGTTAACAATAAACTCATTATCTTTCCTATAGAAATCATAACATTTCTATAATAACCCATAAAACCATAGTTAAAACATATTGGTATCTTGGGGAATCATTTTCATTTCACTCGTACATTCACTTTTACAAATGGAATAACTATATGAATGACTACCATACCCAATTTATTGGATGTATATTAAGATCCTCTAATAATTGGTTATAATATAACCACATATTCTTGGATAATAATGGAACAACTTGTACTTATTTTATAATATAACCACCCATCGTCATAAATAATTCCCATGAACAAAAATAAATAAATAAAATACCTAGATATTTCATTTCATCATAACATTAATAGAATCATCCTTTATTCACTTCTTTATATTATTAACCAAAGGAAAATAAACTAGTTCCATGAATATATCTTTAAAAAATCATAATCAATCAAGATAAATAATGATGTTGGAATCAATATAAAATATCCCCATTTTATCATAAGTATCATCCAAGTTTGTTAACATTTATGAATGGAAATACCAATAAATGATCACTAAAAACATTACTGATTAAAATAACATTTTCGCATTAAAAATTACATTTATAAACTAAAAAACCATGAAATACTATAAATTAATTTTATTTGAAAATAAAATTGGAAATATATAAGTAATGTATTAATGAAAATAACATTCATGAATGGTTGAATATCAATTTGTGTTATAAATTCTAAAAATAAACATCCTTTTAAAACATTTTATAAAGGGTGTCTAAAGTGTCCCAATTGGAATATTATAACAAATTTATTTTTTATAACATTTCTAAATAAGTTCAATTACAATGTGAAATAGTTTTAAGAAATAATTTATGATTAGAAAATAAATTTTTTTAAACATCTTAGAAAACATGATTATGGATGGGAGGAATTATCTATCAAAAAGAAGATGCAAGATCTTTATCTCATACAGACAATATTATTGAATGTTATTAAATAAAAAGTGGTGGAGATGGAAATTAAATATTTGAAACACATTATTATCCATTGGTAAAGAAAATATAGTTTTTATTAAAGTAATTAGGTATAACTTCCTAAAAAATGAACCATGAACATAATCAATCCAAAAATGCAAAATATTTCAATATAAATAATTTACCGCATTAGTAATATTTCAATCATAAGCCTCATAAACGAATAAAATCAAAAGGAAAATCAAATATCATGAAAATAAGGATATAAATGATATGTCATGTGAGAGGTGCAGAGTATACACCTTATAAAAGTTGATAGGTGTATATCCTTAACATATTTCTTAAGGAAAGGGAATTTTAGATTAATAACCCTTACAATGATAATATAATTAAATAGAGAATAATAAGTGAAGAGATTATGTGTAAAAAATTTAAATCCACAAAAAAAATATTGTAAATATAGGACAAAATTATCTATATATTTATTCAAACATTATCATTGAATTAAAAATTCAATGAAGATGAATTATAACTCAATTAAAGGAAATCGAGGTATGAATACTTCTACAACTTGGTTACTTTCAAGTAACCTCCCCTTGGATAAAATAATTCATATTGAAACATAAAATATCATAATTTATGTTTGATATATTATATAAAATTTATATGGATAATGATATAAACCATATAGAAAATAGGTGAATAATAATAATAAATTACTCAGTGAGTTTAAATTGAGACGAAATACCTTACCTCAAGTTCAGAATTTCCATGTATGTCCTTTAAGTCTTATATAATAATAAAATATAAATTCTTTATTTTCATAATTCAATTTTATATTTTTAAAAACATTTCCTTAAAAAATTTATTTCACTTATATTAATTACATATTTAACTACCTGATCTGTTAATTCAACATTCGATATTTTGAGGATGTTCATTTCAAAATATCAAATAGATTTGGTGTGTTGAAATTGTTCAAAGGATACATCATTCCATCATTTATAGAATTATAATAATGAAATACTTATAATTTTTTATATGTCACTTATACTTTTAATACCAATCATTAACTATGGTTATGAAAAATGAACTATGTTAAGATCATAGAGATTGTAGGTTATACATTCACATGATCAACATTTCCATTTTTCATCAATCATTATAGAAAGAAGGTAGTTATTATTTTATATTTACCTAATGATAATAAAATCATATATAAAATATTGTATCCTTAAATAAAATTATATATATCATTCATGTGATAATGAAAAATTATTTGTGTCCCTTTGAGGATGCGGTAGTCTTCATGTACAGACAAACGCTGTAATAATTTTTCAATCAATGGAATGGTAAAAATATATGATATATTATATTTTAATAATGTTAAATATTTTATTAATATAATATATAAAAATTAATTCCATTATTATAAAAATAATTTATATATGTTTATGGAAAATTAATTCCATCGGTTAATGACGTAGTAGTCATCCATACATGAAAGACCGATTCCTTTCCCATTTAATAAAAGCTGGAGAATGATATAGGTTATTAAAAAACATAGTATCATCATAGTTTATTGTAGATACTTATCTCATTATATTAATATGTTTTCAAATTATTTTAAGGAGGTGGAAGAATAAATGATTCAAAAAATCTTATAAAATAACTAAACCTCTTCTTCAGATAACACTTTTTTCGTAACACCTAAGACCCCAAAAGTTATTATAAATCAAAATATAAGAACATTAAACCATAAGGTGGTATTTAACTATGAAATTATTTAGGTATTGGTTCAACCAAATGGATTCTTATATGTGAATAAAGGAGAAGAAGATGTTTAAATTTCTATGATAAATGATTGCCCCTCTTGTATTTATTAAAATATTAAATTAATATAAATTAATTTTTATATCAAAAGAGATCTAAATTTATAATAATATAATATAGTATTATTTTGAGTCTATATAATCTCATACAATAAAATTTTTACATGATTGTATCACATTTTTTAATGTACCATTTTGTTTTAAACCATAATTAACTCATTTGATAGTTACTGTGATATTATTGTTTTTTACTTTTATGATGTTAATATAGACACAATAAGAAAAAATAGAGTTCCTTTGTGGACCTTATTTGATTTCATCTCCCATAATAAATTAAATTGGAAGAATATAATATTTTTAATAATTTTGAATCATTTAATGAAATATTATTTATTATAAATTTACCTTAATTTCAATTTGAGAACTGTTCATTTAATTTTACTTTTAAACTTGAAGACAATAATGGATTTAGAATACAATGCATCCACAAATATATAATATATTATTTTTATCTTTTATAATTATATATTCCAAATATTAACTGAATTTATATAATTTCTAGCATTATAAATATCATTTTTTATATTTTTATATTATTTGAATAATTACTGCAACATTGCTTATGTTTTACGGTAATTATTTCTTTATAAATAATTAATAATTAATTACCATTAAGAAAAATATATTTATAGTTAAAATTAATATTTATAACTATAAAAATCTTCTATTTATTTTTATACTAAAAATTATTATTTTTATTAAAAGCAAGAGTGTGATAATGTTGACTATATATTCAGTTAAATATTATAAAGGTCAAAATAATTGAAATTGGAACCAGTATTACATATTTTCAAGAAATATATGTATATGTATGAAATGTACTCATATAATGATATTAAAGAAAGTGTTGGTGTTATTTTTAGTCCTTATCATATTGTTTTAAACCTTAATTAAAATATACACTCTTTAATGTGGTAACTAAAATTAAAAAAGTTATTATTCATAATGTAAAAAAAATAAAAGGGATCTATTTAATAAATTTGGAATCAATTATTCAAACTAGGGGATGAATTTTTAAAAATTAAATACAATCAATTGGCTGAATTTATTTAAAAAATAAACCTAGAAAATGTGATGAAAATTATTTTTCCTAAAAATACCCTTTTAGAGATAAAAAATATTTATATTAAATTAAAGTAAAATATTAATTTAAAAAACAAAAATTTTATTATTGTAAACCAATCAATACTACAAAAATTATAAAAATAATTCAAAATATAATTTCACATTGTTAATTATCAAAATGATAATACAATTTTAAAAAAAATAATAATAAATTTCACTATTCATTACAAATTTAATCATTTCCAAAAATTTATCAATATTTCACATTAAAAAATTCAATATAATGATTTAAAAACATAATTTCATTTTATTAAATAAATTTTATAAAATATTTAGTATTTTATTACAATATTTTATCAAAAAATGAATAAAAATAACATTTGAATCATAAAATGACGTTAATAAAAATATGGGCTTATTTCTTAATAATTAATCAATAAAATTGTATTCATTAGGAAATTTATATAAATTTTTAATTCGATTATCCATATTCATACCCATGGTTGAACATATAGGTTATAACAATCTTATTTAAATAATAATATTTAGGGGTTTCTTGTAACCACCTAGGTACTAATAGAATAATTTTTTTCATTCAAGAATTAAATAATTTAATTAATTATAAATCTAAAATGATATAAGTTGTATTTATATAAATTAAGGAATATATACTAGTGGAATAGTATCATGACAATAGGAATTGTTATATGACCATTAAGAATAGTAACCCAATCAATAGAATAGTATCCTCACTTATGAATGTACAAATAAAATTTATGAATTTTATAAATGAATATATAATATATTTATATCATGGTATGAGTTAATAAATCTTTTAAAAAAGAGAAATTAAATATTAGTATATTTGTAAAATGTTAATGTTTATTTACAATATTATAATTAATATAATGAATTAAAAGGAAATTTAATTTCATAAAATATATGAATAAATTAATATTTTGTTTTATATTAATTGTAAGATATTTTTATGAGATCATAATTAATTTGTCAAAGTATCCTAAAAGAGAATATAATATTGAAATCAATATTTTTTTTAATAAATGATATTTTTAATTAAAAATTAATTTTTTTTATATTTATAATTTTATTTTTAAAATAAAAGTCTATTTTTTATTTATATACTTTGAAAAATGTTTGTGGTGGTTTTTTTGTGAATTTTCCGAAATAGTTGAATGTTTAGTGAATAGTGAAATATAATAATTTATGGTATTAAACATTATTGGAAAATACATGAATTGTTCAGTCATAAAAGATGTAATATACCATTATTTTGAATTCACATTCACTATTTTATGTACATAGTCACAAGAATCAATTTTATTGATTGTCTTGAGAAAAATTAATAATCATATAAAAAAATAAAATAAAAAAACAACCCTCTCTCTAACTATAAATACTACCCTCAACAACTATTCTCCTCACGCCTATATTCCCTAAATATTTTATAAATTTTTCCCAATTACCTTCTCAATCCTATTACCCACGTACAAGACCTTTTCGTAACACCATAATTCCAAAAAACCAATTCTTTATAGAGGTTCTCACTGAGTCGTCATTTAATAGGTAATATCGTCCTTCTTTATCTTTTTAATTAATTATATCTTTATTTATTTCAAGATTATCCTCTCCGCCCCTATCCAATGTGACATTATAAAACTTGTATCAAAAATATATTGTGATTTTTTTTAATTTAATATACACTGTCAAACCTCTTCTCTTCTACTCTTATTTCTTAAAAAAATGAGAACGCAGTCTATGATGTGTTGATTCGTCACCTTCATTAATAGTGGGTTATCATTCACTATTATCCCCATAATTTATGGGCATAAAACCATTATTAAAGTAAAAATATAAATTAATATGTATATTATCACATTTATAATGTTATGTAACTAATTAACAATGATAGTAAATAAAACAAGTGAAACAAGTAGATGAAGGTTGGAAAAATAGAGAAAACAAAATAAACTTTTATCATTAACATTTATTCAAATAAATCATATACATGTCAAAATGAAAAAGGGATCTATGGGACCATTTCTACATTTGGAGGTGTATTAATACCATTTCATTCCACTTTTGATGTATTATTTCCATTTGACATGAAAATCCACATTGAACCAACCATGAAACAATGAAATGAACACATCTAAAACTATGTAAATTAAAAAATTATTAATAAATGGGTGTAATGATGCTATAATAATATCATATAATGTATTATAAATATTAATATAGTTATATAATAAATTAATAACACTCTATAAACCATTATACAATAGTTTTGAACACAATTATAGAATTTGAACATGAGGTAAGGGGAATTCCATTGAAATCCTCTTTAATATCCCTATTTATAAAATTTAAAAGAAATTTTATTAATATATAGCATGAGAATATTTTCCAACGTTCATAATGCCTTAATTTATTTGAAACCTCCTTAAAAATACTTCATTTTTTAAATTAATTTTTTTTGTATGTGTAATATTCTATTAAAATAAGTTATTTCATTAAAGGTATGGTTTTTAAGATGCAAGTATTACATTTTTATTATTATGATATAGTTTTTTGAAATTGATTGCGATGATACTTGCTTTGATTATAAACCAAATATGGGTGGTTCTATGATATCACCCTAATGCATTGGTTATGTTGTAAGCTAACCAAAATGGTTATTGAAAGTGTACATATGATGGTTACATCACAAGGCAGCTGTGATGGTTACTTTGTTAGGTATCCTTAAGGGTTAAAAATCATATTTTAACAATGATGGTCACAATATTATGTTTTTATGGTATTAAAATGATTCTCCATGTTACCTAAATGGTTTTATTATGATTTATTTGTTTAATGGAAGCCACATGTTATCATAAAGTAAGTATATTTTACTTTTAATGGTGAAAATTATATATTTTATCTGTTTATAAGTATTCATCGAATAATGGTTTATTTCATTCTTTTTATGTCCCTTAATAATATTTTGGTACTCAACCCAAGTTTTAAACTGATTTTCATAGGTTTCAACATTATGTAAGAGAGAATAATAATCTAAAAATATGACCTAATTATCTAAAACACTAAATCAAAATGTTTTTTTGAAATGTATGAAAGAGAATTCTGGTTTAATTAACTAGATTATGTAATGTTTATGGTTGAATCATTAGAGTTGGTATCAATGAAAGGTTAATATAACTTTTTGGGTCATTATAATGTTAATATAAGACCCATAAATTATTTTTTACTTTGTCGTTATGTGGAATTGATAAAGCTTTTAAAGATTACTGTGTTACATAATTTATGATATGTCTGTTCAGAATGGTTTTTTTACAAAAGAATCATGGAAGATACAGTTAGAGGTCATTGAGGTGATGATGTATTTCCAAATTCACATCCTAAAATGGTAATAATTTGAAAAGAGAAATTTTTTATAGTAATGGAATAGTTGGTGCAATATATAAATGGTGGTGACATCCATGAAAGATAATTCTAGAGCTTCCACAAAAGAACATGTTGATAGTGGAAGATTTTATAAGGAAACACTCTAATAAATTTAGTATATCCTCTAAGCCTATAGTATCTAAAGGGTATATTAAATCCTTTGAAAAAATATTCAATGCATAGTGAGTTCAGATAATCAAAATTTTAGACTTTTTATTTTTCATTTTAAAGCTGAAGCCAAACAGTGGTGGTAAATGGTCTAGAATATCATGGAAATATAAGATATTGATGCCTTATAATGGGATGAATTTATTAATATTATCCTAAAAAATATTCTCCTATATTAGTTCAACCTAGGATGTAAAATAAATACATTGAATTTAATTGATTGAGGAAGATTCATAGGCCATATACGATAAAAAATTCACTTGATTGGAATGGTACAATCGAAATCGTATATGGGATCATGGTAGTATAATAAACTAATCTTACTCTTGATTAAAGATAAGATATCAAAGGGAATTGGATTCCCATTAATTTAATAGTTATTAGAAAATTGTTCAGTGTGGTAAGAGGGTAGAAATATAATTTTTTGATGATAATATGTACTTTAGAAACAAGAAAAAGAAACGGTATATATGGAAAGAAATGGGTAAGAGATGTTCCATGAAATTTTAAGGTACGAAAATCTAGTTTCTAATTTGTAAAAGTGTGGTAAAAATAACCCTGTGGAATGCCTTAATATATCTGGTAATTTTTTCTAATGTGGTAAGTTTGGATATATGTCTCAAGAGTTCCATGGAAATGATCATAGTGTGAGTATGTTTAATTATAGTAAGACAACTATAAAGAGTTTTAAATGTGGTGAGAAAGACATTTTTCACATACCTACCTAAAGAGGGGTCTTAATGATGTTATGTATCCATTCTATAAGAAAATTGATGTAGTGACATCCTTTAAGAGTACATAAGTTGATGTTAGTACATATAATGAATTGGTATTAGGTACATTAATTTTTAACTCAAATTTTTATAATTTTTTTGATATAAGGTCTACACATTTCATTATTTCTGAGAAATTTTATAGTAAATTGGAGTGTTTATCTCATAAAATGAAACCAAATCTTTTTTTAAAAACACCCAAGGAAAATATTATGTGAAAAAATAATTATAAGAATCTTCCAATCATTTTCTATGGAATAATATTATTGGAAATTCCTTATTGATTTTTCCTTGTATAGTTATTTATTATTCTAAGTATAGATTGGTTTTCTTCCATGCTAAGATTGATTTTCGGGCTATAGATGTCTTTTTTAGAACTATTTTCATTTGTTATAAAAAAATGAACCCATACCTTTGATAACATATCAAGATGCTAATAAACTATTAAAAGATATAAATTAATGTTATCATTAACATGTTGATGAAAACAAGGGAACTATTAAAATTAATGATGGTATAGAGGAATATTAATATTTGGATATTTTCTTGAGGAGTTTCTCGGTGTTATACCTAACAGAGATGTTGAATTTACAGTTGAATTAGTTACTGATGATAAACCAATTTAAAAAGGCCTTATTGAATGGCTCAAGTGGAATATCTAGAATTCAAAGAGATGTTATAGGAGTTACATGATAAAATTTTCATTCATCCTAGAGCTTTTCCATGGGGTGATCCTATTTTGTTTGTTAAACATATATATGGTTCCATATGTATTTTTATTGTTTATATTGATTTTAATGAATTATAGTTAAGAATAAGTATCCATTAAATAATATTGATCGATTTTTTAATCAGCTATAGGGAGATCTATATTTTTCCACTATTGACTTGTTATATGAGTAACATAATCTGAAGTTGAAGGAGTATAACATATAAAAATATAATTTCATAGTAGATATGAGAATTATTTGTTTTTTTGTAATGCACATTAGTTAAAAAATGGACCTATTTAATTTATGAATCTTATGAATAGAATTTTCCCAGAATATTTGGATAAGTTAGTAGATTTTTTATTAATGAATATTTACTTTTTAAAATGTTTTGAAAATCCTGAAAAACGTCTTTGGATTATTCTGAAAACTCTCAAGAAAAAAATGATATATGAAAAAATTAGTAAATATTTTTTTGTGGCAATATATTTCTTTCCTTGGGAGAATTATCCATAAATATTTCATAGCATTTGATCCCTCCAAAAATTAAATTTGTGGAATAATGTATAAGACCAATAAATTTTACTGAGATTTTACGTTCTCTTAGATTAGTATTATATTAATTGTGGTTACCCGAATGGCCAGAAGGCCTACTTTTTTTGTTGATTTTTGATAACCCCCCATTCACGGGATGAGGGGAAACCCTTACACGACCCGTGGTATTAGAGATTACATAACCCATAGGTCTTAGGAATTATAAAAACTATACATGGAGGTCATCCTCATAGCTTTTTTATCATGATATCATCTCTTCACCTTCACATGGTTGTTCAGATAGGCTTCCCATGCAAGCATAGGTTGGTCCCGATCGCAATGTAATATCCTATCTTTCTGAAAAATCCTCTTAGCATAATGAACCTTCTCTAAATCCCCATGTAGAGTCTCCTCCTTTGATAGTCTTTATGATCATTTTTAAGCACAATTTCAGGTGGCATGAAGGCCTTGAGGTGGCCCATTTTCCTTGAGGTGTCCTGAAGGCCTAATGGTGTCTCGAAGGCCTTGAGGTATCCAAACGGCCTTGAGGTGGCCCGAAAGCCTTACTGGAATAAATGCCTTGGGTGGACCGATGGACTTAAAGGACTCGAGGCCCAAAACAGTTGCCCAAAATCCAAAACGAATGAATAGTTCTGGCTGCTACTGTGCCGAACAGTGCCTACTACATTATCTTCTATAGTACTACAACACTGTCTCGAAAATATGTCACCACCCAATTTTGAACTCAGGTCTCTTGGATGCACATGCTTAGTCCTCCCAACTGGGCTGATTATCTTGTGAATATTACCATTTTTTTTATGAAAACATTTTATAAGTATCGACCCCACTAAATAAGACCACTCTAAAAGGATTTAACAATATCATGAAAAATTATTTTGATGATTGTTTTTAGGATTTTAAAATAAGATTATTAAATACTCCAGTTTTGTCCTTGTCATTTTAAAATGGAGATTTTTTTGTCTTTTGTAATTCTTCATTTAAGGGATGTAGTTGTGTTATGATACATATTTATCATGTAATTGATTATGCTTTAGGAAAAATAAATCCTTGGGAGTTAAATTTTCCTACACATGATTCCGAATTAGATTCCCTTTTCCTTAAAAAATTTAGAGACATCATTTATATGGATCCATGTGTAAAATATATAATCATCCTAAAAGTTTAATGTATATATTGACTAAAAGTATATTGAAAGTGAATTAGATAATATGTATGGAAATGATAAATAATTATTAATTCTCAATCAATTTCCATCCCATAAATGAATACAAATTCGCATGTTACCTGAGTCGATAACATCATGCATAATTAACAATTTTACATGTTGAACATGATGCTTTGATTAACTATTTGGCAAATTTTGGCCTGGATGTTTTGGGTGAAAGAAATTCCTCTATTTTTTTAGGTGTGAATGAAATCATCACTTTCTCATCGAATTATGAATGCTAAAATAGAATTATGTGAGTTTCTAAAAACGGTAGAATTGGTTAGGAAATGAATTTTTCCAGAATTTAATGTTGATGATGATAGTGTTTTTAGATTTTGAAAGAGATTATTTATTCCTTTTGATTCATAGTTGAAGAAATAGTTATTAGGTAAATATCTGAGTTCTCCATTTTCAGTTTACCCTAGAAGAACTAATATGTCAAGAGACCTTCAAGGGTATTATTGGTGGGATGGAATATAGGGTTATATTGTTGATTATACTATGAAATGATTCATTTTTCAACGGGTCAAATCAAAGTGACAACTACCAAAGGGGATTTTTCATCCATTTCTAGTGACATAGTTGAAATGGAAAAATATATCCATGGAATTAGTAGTGGGATTTCCAAAAAGATCTAAAGGTAAAAATGGGATCTGGGTTATCATTTATCATATAAATAAATCTAATAAAATTCTTCCTATTGGTGATAATATGTCTGTAGATATTCTTTATCGATTGTACCTTAAACAGATATTATGTTTACATATAGTTAGTCTCTCAATTTTATTTGTTCTTGATAGTAGGTTCACTGATAATGTTTTGAAGGGCCTTAAGAATTCATTGAAAACTGAATTAAATTTCATCACTACTTTGAATCCTCAATATGATGGGCAGTTAGTGAAAAAAATTTAGAAATTGGAGGATATTCTTGTATCTTGTTCAATGGATTAACAGATAATTTTTGATCAATATATTACTTTGGTTGAGTTTTCTTATATTTATTGTTTTCATTCCAAAATACAGATCAAACATTTTGTAGAATTATATGGAATGCAGTGTTGAACTCCAACATTTTTAGATTAAGTTAGTGAATGATAATATATGGTACTAATCTTGGTAAAGGAAATGGAAGAGAAATTTTAGTTGATTCAATGACACTTGATGATATCTTGGAGCAGTCATAAAAGTTATGCTGATAATCAGGGGGGAAGAAACATTCTTTTGAGGTAACTGATCATGTAATTCTAATAATTTATCCATAAAAAGTGTGATTTTTGTTTTTAATATGGGTATATTGAGACAATAACTCATTGTAGCCTATAAAATCCTAGATCAAGATGGAAGAAGTTCTTTCAGAGTGTCCTTACCTCTGAGTTTGTCACTGGTACACAATATATTTTGTGTTTTGATGTTATGAATGTATGTTATATATTCATCTCATGATTAGAGCCGTAATATTATTCATTTAGAAAAAAAATTTCATATTTTGAAAATCTTATTCAAATTCAAGATCATAGAGGGAAATTATTTCAGAATAAGATAATTCACTATGTTAAGGATTTGTGGAGAAACCACATGGTTGAAGAAGAAACACATGAATCTATAAATACTAGGAGGGAAATATATCATTAGTTGTTTAATATATGTATACTCTTTAATGGAATCTATTTTTAAAATGGGTGAATGTAATAACCCATTTACATAGAGAATAATTTTTTCATTTTGGAATTAAACAGTTAAATTTATTATAAATGTATAATGAAATAAGTGGTATTTATAGAAATTATAGAATATGTTACAATGGAATAATGATGAGGCCTTTTGAATATTAATTTCACCATTATAAATAGTAATCAATCCAATAGAATAGCAACATGTTACTCCCAATGTTTTTACAATAAAAAAAATATGTTTGATATTGTATGCAATACAGAACACCAAACCCAAATAAATAATGATTATTCAAACAATACCATTTAGCCCTTCAATTAAATTTTTGGATATCAATAGGATTAAATAATTTTAAATATACATATATATAAATATCCTAAATATATTAATAAATTCTTACAAAATAATCAATCATTTTTAATGCCTTTTTGTTCTACAAAATTGGTTTTCTTAAAAAATGATTATTTATATATTTAAATGAAAAAAATATTACAATTATTTTATAGATAATATATAATGTTTTTTTGATAAAATTAAATATATTTTTTTATTTATCATATCAAAATTATATTAAAGTAAAGATTTCATATTTTTGGAATATTTATATTTTTCAATGTATAGTGAAAAAATAGTTTTTTTATATAAAATTGTCAATTTTTAATAAATTAATTAAATTACAAGTACAATTATTATTATAAAATGATTTAGTTATTATTTATTAATTATTTATTAATATTAAATTCAATTAATAAAATTTTAATTATATTTATATGTGATTTTAGTGAAAGTTTATATTTACGATTAAAAGCATTTTTTTAAATAAAGTTTTTAAATGCACAATGTATCTTCATTATAATTTAATAAATAACCCCAATTGAAAAATTATATATATGTAATTTCTAGATTATATATATATATTTATATTTATTTATGAATTTAAATTAATATAATTAATATTACTTGATATAGATTTAATGTAAAATCATCATTTAATTTATAAATGTATTTTCTGGAAAGTAACATTCCATTGTACTTTTGGTTTTATATTAAATTAAATTATTACACCATTGTGAATTTATTTTGATAAAATGGACTCCATATTTAAAATCTCCAAATTAATATAATTTAATAAGGCCAACTTGATTGTGTGAACCATATGAATTGAAACTATAGTAAAATGTTTCACAATGTTAAAAAGAAAGTATATTAATTAAGATTACAAATAATTTAACAAAGGCTAGAAATAAAGTAAACCCAGTAGTTTTAATATCTATATTTCCTTTTTCATTGAAATTATGAATTTATTTATTCCTAATTTATTCATTATAAATGATTATGAAATCAGTTTGATAAAAGTATATATTGAAAAGAAAAAACACAAATTTTATTTTTCAATAAGATGTAGTATAAATTAAGACATTCCTTTTGATCAAAAAAATTATTTTTAACATAATTTATATTTTAATAAAATATTATTTTTAAATTTATTTTATAAATTTAATATATAACATATATTTTATAAATTGAATTATACATTTATATAATGGTTCAAAAAATGTTATTGTCAAAAAACTCAGCTTTTCTCAATAAGTAACTATTATTATTTAAAAAATATAAATAAACATATTTAGAAAATTATTTTCATAATTTAAATATATTTTTTTTGGAATCATAAGGTTGAAATTATCCAATGGTGGATTTGTCATTATTTTTTTAAGACAGTTGAATTTTCAAGTGAAAATTAAATACTGTGTAAA
The DNA here is from genome assembly GCA_963277665.1 of Viscum album. Lineage (NCBI taxonomy): Eukaryota > Viridiplantae > Streptophyta > Magnoliopsida > Santalales > Viscaceae > Viscum > Viscum album. Next base: position 1,261,120,444 of record OY728128.1, read on the forward strand.
TATACGGTGTGTATTATAACATAATAATGACTCAAAGGTGATGTAATAAATACCATAAAGGGTATCCACTAAAAAATATATTTTCCCCATTTAAAATAATGTTATTTTATGATTATTTTATTAATTTTATAATTACTTTATAAATCCTTCAAAACCATTAATATATCTTAATGTTTTAAAATCAATTCCATAAGAGTATGAATCAAATCCAAATCAATAATGGAATTAATTTACTTTAATAAGATATTCTCCTTATAAAATAAGGGAAACCAGACCCATTTGGTTGAAACCATGGGAAAAACAATGGTTTTTTTTTGGTTTTGGTTAGTGTATTTTATATAGTTCAAATACTATGTTTTAGAAATAATAATTTATTCCCCACTCATGTACGATATGAAACCACCCAAGATATCATTTATCTTCACTAAAAATAGTTAGATAATTCCCTTAATCTTACCTCCCCTTTACATTTTCCTCTCAAGGTTCCCCAATATCTCATGAAGATCCTTACAAACATTTAGAGTCACACTCTCAAGGTAATGGATAGTCCTCTCCACCATTCAATTCATCAACATTCTTTGAAATTATACTTATTAATTTCAATTGTATAAATTTTAGTTCGTTTATAAATATTTAATTTTTGTGAATTTGGTGTATAAACTGTGATATAACTTTTTATCTATCAGTGAATCCCTCCCAAGAACCTTTATGTACACCTGTTACCATGCCAAAATTTAATAAGGGTTCTTTTTATTCTCCTCTTTATTCAAGATTCTTCATTAACTTATGACTCATATTTTCGATTACTATTGTTGGGATATATATTCAAATGTCACTATTGTGGTCCATTTTATTTCCAAATGATGTGAGACCCATCTCTCTCATCAACCCCATTTTTTAATCATTATATATCGATGTTTTGTTGTCGATTCATCACCATGATTTTCCATACCAAGCAATTGTGTAGTGAATACCCATACCCATTTCCTATAAAAGGTGTTCACCTTTATGAACATATAATTATTTATTTCATAATTACCTGTATTTTTTATAAACTCATTGATCATGGAATCAAATATGCTAATGAATGAATCCCTATTGTGTGATCTATGTGGCACACTTAAGAATGATAATGAAATGAATTTGATGGGTGTGCATGGAATTATATAGAATTCCAATGTATTGGGTAATGTTTTAATATCCTGATAATTCATGCTAGGGATTAGGGAGTGAATATAATATATCATGATACTTTTTACATTATGATTTGATTGTAGTTATATGGGACCTTTGTTTATGATGTAGTGTTTTAATTTGTTTCCACATTTACCATTTTCCCATTATGTTATCATGTCATATCATGCCAAATCATTTATTTTTTTAATTCTCACTCCTTTTATTTCCCATTGATATACATATTTTTAACATGTATTAATTTTTTCAGGTTATTCCTTGTGTATTACCTTACCGGCTATTATAACTCACCCCATTATTAGGTATATCCCCAGGATATCCCATGTAGTGTTATGTACGAAGGATGAAAAAGATCATGTTAAGGATATTTTCAATAAATATAAATTTAATTCCTATTTTAAGGGGTTATGTAATGTTTAAAGTTCCTAAATACACTATTCTTTTCAATATTAATAGACATATTAAGTGTGTTGTGAATTTATAAATCATTTATTATTGTAAAGTAAATAAAAGGGTTTCTATAATTTGTATCATTGGAAATGTTTATTTATATTTGGGATTTTCATTAGAAAATTATAGAAAAATACATATGGAAAATAATAAGTATTTTAAAACATCCATATATTATTTTAATGTGTAGAGTAAGTTATTTCCATGAAAATATATCCTAATATGGATACTATAAGTGGTTTTGTCATTGGAATAGATGTACCTATGGGTAAAACATGAAAACACGTTATTGGGGTAGACTCGATTGGGAACTAGGGAATGATAATGAGATTTCTTGTACACCAGGTTTGACACTATCTTGGTATATTATTTGGTAAATTCACTAGCTTATTACAAAACATTATTAGGGAAACAATTCCCATAGGAGTCTATGTTTTGTTATAGATAATGGATAATTTATATTGAAGTCATTAAATTATTATTTGAGGTAAATACATTTTATTTATAATTGATACCATTAACATTATTGGATTAAATATTATGTTTTTAATATTTTTAAATTACCCATCTCAAATTTTTTCTTTATTCAAGTTAATGGGTGAAAAAAAGGGGGAACCCATCTAGTAAAAAATTCCATAGAAAATGAAATTAATTCTCAAAAGAGATTCCAAAAATTATATATCTCATGTCAAATATATTGTGATTAATCAAAAAAAGGTTCAAAAATAAAAATTAACACTTGAAAAATGTTGAATGTCCAAATACATTAAAGAAAAACTAGGAGTACGCCTCAAGAAAGGTCATATGATAAAGGTGATATTGGAAATATCTTTAAATTTCCAATGTTTCAAAAATTTGGAAAGATACGCAAAGGTAAATTCCATAATGTAACTCAACGGTGTTTTATATATGGAAAATATGGAACATTGTATTTAGTTTCCCAAAAAATATTATAGATTGTAATTGAAGGAAATAAATTACATCCTACATCACCCTTTTTTGTTTAATGTTTTTTGTGTGGATAATATCAACAAATCTTATTTGGTGCCCAAATCATAGTGTTAAATCATAGACAATAGACCCAAGTTACTAAAATCATTAAAGTGTATGGATTAAACTATTTATATGTTTCTGTTTATGATTTTTTATTAATAATTTTTAGGTCAATGCCATTTTTTTAAGAATCATGAATCTTCTAATGATTATTCCTAAATTGTTTTTTCATTAATAATTTGAAATATATATTTAATCATACCATTTATATATAAATTTGATTGAGTAATAATGGGTATTCTATAAAAAACATGACTAATGAATTCATAACACTTATTAGGTGTTTTATTTTCCAATAAACCTAAAGAGTCTTAGGATGATATTCCTAATTTTAATCTTTACTATAATTGATACAACATTAAAATATTCTTATGATGGAAGTGTGTATTATTTTGAAGTTATTACTGATATTTTGGGAGGATTTTTATTTTGGTTAAGGTATGTATACCCATTAGTATTGGCGAAGATTAATTTTCATATATTTTTGGAGGTATAATATGAAGTGTATGAAAAAAACATTGATTTTAAAATACTCTTTAATTTTGTGGTTATTAGTGTTATATATGGTTATTTATTTATGGAATGATCAATGTTAACCATTGGTTTTATTTGTGGAATTTTAGAGATAAATGAATTAAGATTTTTCATTTTAATTATTATCATTCTTTATACTCAATAATTTTAATTTAGTAATGATAGGAATAATAACATGTTACTCTTTGATGTATTATGTGACCCATTAAGTATTTCTTCTAGTGCTTCATGAAAAAAATATTCATCTTGAGTACTCAAAATTTGGAGGAAAACATTTTATATTGGTGAAAATTATTTTTTTCATTCCAATGAATAATGTTTCATTATATTCCAAGTTTAAGTGATAATTGAATTCATTAAATCTATATAAAAAATATTGAATTTTTTTTAATATTATGATAATTTTTGATGAATTTATGGTCATTTTACCAGAAATATATTTATGGTTTTGTGGTCATTTAATTTTCCTTCATCATGTTATCTATCGCACTCTATTAGTTTATTAGTATTATATTTCTCTTACATGTATATTGTTTCACTTCCCACTACTTTTATTATACTTGGAAGCCTATTTCTGTGATGAAATTCATACTTCTCATTCTCTCCTTACATGTTAATGCATCATTATCCTTTTTTATGATTGTGATTTCAATAAATATTTTTTCATGAATCAAAACATCCCTTATAAAGATAAATTTTTAAAATTTAAGGACTAAATTTAATAAATGGGGACAATATAATACCCCAAGTTTTTAATTGAGGAAAAATATATTCGATAGCGTATACAATACACAACAACGAACCCAAACAAACAATGACAACTTAAAAATAAACATTTAATCTTTTTAATTGAATTTTCATATATCAGAAAGATTAAAAACATTGTGAAATATATATATGTTCTAAATATATTGATAAATGGTTACCAAAAAATAAATCCATTTTTAATGATTTTTTGTTCTTCAAAAAATGTTTTCATTAAAAATTATTATTTATTTATTTTTATGATAAAAATATGATTATAATTTTATAATAAATTTAGAAATTAGTTTTCATAAAAATAAATCCTTTTTTATACCATTATGTCAAAATTATTTTAGGTTTGAAATTTGGTATTTTTACAAAAAAAATGTCGATTTTTCAGTGAATGATGAAAAATATTGTTCTTTTGTTAAATTGTCTTTTAATTCGATAAATTAAAAAAATTAAAAGTCAAATTATTCTTTTAATATTATTTATAAATAACATATTTATTCATTATTAACAATAAATTAAATTAAATACATTTTAATAATCCTTATTCTATATTTTAGTGAAAGTTTATATTTATGATTAAAAAAAATTGTTGTAAAATAGTTTTAAAAATTATAATCTTAATCCATTATAATTAATTAAAATAACAGTAAATGAGAAATTATATAATTAAATTTTTAGATTATATATCAATATTCATTAATTATAATTCATATAATGATAATAACTTGTTATAGAAATATTGGAAATCATATTTTAGCCAAAATATATATATTCTAAAAAATAAAAACCTATTCAGACTCCCTTTTCATTTCTAAAATCTCGTCCCTATGGCCCAGACCTAATGCCACCATATCCTGCTTCCTACTCCCGATCGGAGGGTGGAGACTTGCGATTTCATCCACAGGGGAAGAATATGTTAGATCATTGCTCAATTCTGCCTTTCTTAAGAATCCATATTTCGTCAAAGGTCCTCGTTCGATTCCAAGAGGCTCCTCAACATTCATTGCTTATAGTGGAGACTAATGGTGCCTCTTATCTTTTCAAGATCATAATGGTGGCCCGCTTCCATTTCCAGCAGCCGTCGATCGAATCCTTTGATCGCTTCGTCTCTGAGCCTTGGAAGCTACAAAAGCCCATGATCGTCGGTTTTCTTGACCGAAGACATTTTATGATTCGCTTTGGATCGATGGAGGATTTAATCTACACCTATTATAAGGCCCCTCAATGATGCAACTGGGTGTCCTTCTACCTCTTCTGCTAGATCTTTGACTTTCACATGTGGCGTGACCGTTCGACATTCGTGACCTAGGTAGGTCATCCCAGGTTACCTCTCTCGTTTCAAAATCATTTTATCATATGTGCAATTGGGAACATGATTGGGTGGTACCATTACCCTGATTGGCATATTGAGTTTTTTTTCATCATATCTACCTGAGAATATGTGTGGAAGTTTATGTTGCAAGGTTGTAGGTCCGATAGATTTGGATTACCGATGAGAAGGAGTTACACTGGAAGCAGGATGTGGTTTTTGAGTGGTGGATGCATTATTGTGTGTCTTGAAATCGGTGTGGTCACCAAGTGTTGAACTGTCATAGTGGGAGGGTGATTGGATACTCAAAAGTGATAGAGACGAGTTATAGTGGAGGGTGCGCTACTACTGGTATGGATAAGGACATGAGAATGGCTAAAAAGGGTGATGGTTTGATAGCACGAAGGGGTGTGGCTGGGGATAAGTTGGACTTTGAGGAGGGAGTTTGGTGTGTCGGACATGAAGATGTTGCTGAGTGGGATGCATGGATGTGAGAACCTATTGAAAGTGCATAATTAGAGGAGCTAGGGGCACTAACTCACATGAAGGGGGTGGTCTGAGAGCCTGTGGAAGGAAATACAGTGGTAGATGAGCCAAGGCCAACATTGCTGATGCAGGGGATGAATCAGAATGGTGATGATGTGGTTCTCATATTCTCATATGAAGTTATTTGGGGTATCCAGGTGGGAGAATTTGTTACTAATATGGCTAAGGATGCTGAGAATTCTGGTCCAGAGAACACAGTGCAAGGTAATTCCATGAAGAAAGTGGAGCATGGGCTATGGGACCTGATGGTTAAGCTGGCCTTTTATCACTTAAAGCATGACCTTGGCCTTGTAAATGTAGATATAGTGGATGGTTAGGAAGTTGATGCTGGGGAAGGTTGATCATGGTTTCTACTATAAATAGATTCCTTAAACTGGAAAATGAGGAATAATTGCATGAAGAGGAGAATGATGCAAGGAAGGAAGGTGGCCTCCTAAAACATGCTATTTCTCCATTGGTTGCTGCAACAGGGGAAGACGTGTAGAACCTAGTGGGTCATCTACAATGTCTTTCTTTATTAGATGCTAATAGTTCGGTCCAGTAGTTATGTGGATTGGTGGAGGGTTACCAAGAGATGAAAATCTAGGGAAAGTGGGGTGACATCTCGGATAGTGACAAGGAAAAGGATTGTCGTGTGATCCAACACTCCTATAGTGATGTTGTTCAAGGATAATGGATAAAGATTCATAGGGAAGAAGATATTAAGACTATCCCACCACAATGAAGACTGAGAAAAGATTAATATTATATTCTTAGATAGGTGTCTAACAGATCTTCTTTTGGGATGGAATGCTGGGGTATGAAATCAGCGGAGTTCCTGGCCTTGGAGAAGCTGAATATTAGAAGGAAATATGACAAGTTTCTTAAGAATTATGAAATCTCATAGTGGGAAACAGACATTGCAGAGGACATAATTTCTAATGGGGTTGGTGATGGAAATGATTTCTTTGATTTGTAGTTGTTTTTTAGACTTGTTGTACCTGTTGGATGCTTTTTCTTTTATTAATAAACGGTCAGAGGCTAGCTTCTGACTAAGCATTTCAGGTATATATTCTAAAAAACTAATATCCATCAAAAATGCCGATCTTATTTTAAATTGAGTTCTTAAACCACCATTAATTGACTATGATATAATTGATTCAATATTTAGAATCAAACTAATTAATATTAGGTAATAGGGTAAACTTTATTTTTTAAACAATAGGAATAGTAATCGTAGTGAATTTTTATTTCCACCGTAAATGTAAATTAGGATTATTAAGTGTAAAAATTACATAAAGATGACTAGAAAAAACTAACCATAATTTTATTAAATGTTATATTTAATTATCAAATAAATTATGATTAAATTTATTATTTTTTTATACTTTGTAAATTATTAATAAATTAGTTTGATCAGAAGTATATATTGATACAATAAAACACAATTTCTGTATTCTGAATAATATGAAATTTCAATTTAGACAATTCGTTGGATGAATTAATTTATTTTTATAATATATAATATTTTAATAAAATAATATTATTAAATTATTACTAACAAATGTCATCAATAATTTAATTTTAATAATGTCAAATATTAGTTTCTTTAATGGATCAAAAACAATTATTGTAAAAATAAAACAGAATTTTTCAATAAATGGAGATTATTATTTTAAAAATGAAAATATGCATATTCATAAAAAAATTGGTAAAATTAATTTCATTTTTCAAATTAAAACATCTAAATTTTCCAATAGTTAATTTTTCATAATTTTCTGAGACTGTCAAATTTTTCAGTGAAAATTAAAACCACATAAGTATACAGTATGTATTATGACATCATAATTACACCAAATATATATAGTAAATACTATAAATAAAAGAACAAATATATTTATTCAATTCAATATATTTTCATTTTAGTTTTATTCAATTAATTTTATAAAGCCTTTTTGTATAATCCAAAATAATTAATTTATTTTAAAATTTTAAATTTATTTCATTGCGAGTATGGATCACTTCCATATCAGCATGGGTAATATTTTATTATTTTCATATAATCATAGTATATAACTATATAATCCACTCCCAATTTTAAGAAATCATGGGTAACAACACATGATAAGGTTTGCGTCTTTGGTTATATTTTTTATAGAGTCCAAAACCAATGTTTTAGAAAAAATCTCGAATTCCCACAACTTGTTCTTATATTAACCCAACAACTCTCCCAGTTATATTAATTGAATATCCCTATATCACATCCTTAATCTTACATCCCCTATCTAAAGTGCTCCAATGGTTCCTCCAAGATATATATAAGCTCTTCCCAAGCATTTGGAGTTACACTCTCAATGTAAGGGACCTTCTTCTTCTCCTCTCAATTCAAGAACCTTCATTGAAAGTATCTTTTTTAATTTCAATTGGTTATATTGTCATTCATTTATAAAAGTTACATTAAATTCCATTTTATGTCTATATAATGACATTTTCCTTTCTCTCTCATCAAATCCCTCTAATGAACCTTTATGTTCACCTACTACCACACCAAAAATTATTATGGGTTCTTTTCATGATCCTCTTTATTTAAGTTTCTTCATTATCTTATTCCTCCTATTTAAAATTCCTAATAATGTGATATGTCCTTACATGTCCCTATTAAATTCTATTTTATATCCAAATTATGAGACACTAAAATTGCTATCATCAACTCATTATTTGAATCCTTAAGTAATGTCATTATGTTATCGTAATTTCACTGTGATGTTCCATGCCATGCGATTGTGTAGTGAATACCCATACCCATTTCATATCATGTTTTTTCACATTTATGAAGATAATAAAATTTATTGGGGATTTAAATTTTTGTTTTACACAATCCATGATAATGGAATAAATATGATGATTAATTAATCTATGTTTTATGATCAATATGGAACAATTAAGTAAAAGAATTAAATGATTATAGCAGGTGCGACCAAAATTATATAGAGCTCCAATGCATTAAGTAATGTTTTAGTCTCATGAGAAGTAAATCAAGGGAATAGGTAGTGAACCAAAATTAGCAGTGGACTTTGTATATCATGATTTCTTGTAATTTATCCTTGACATATGTTTATGATGTAGGGTTTTAAGTTGTTTCCATATTTCCCATGTTTCTATTATGTAATTGTGCTATATCATGCATCACTATTCATGATTATTATTATCACCCCTTTTATTTCCTATTTATATGCGTATTGTCTAACATATATTTTATCCTTCATGTTATGCCATGTTTATTCCATTACTCTGCTATATATCTCGCCCCTTTCTTATATTTGTCCTCATGTTATCTCATGTAGTGTTAGGTACGAAAAAATAATATGACCATGTTAAGGAATTATTCAATAATTATAATGAATTCCATGTTTTATGTTTTTATGTAATGTACTATATTCCCAAATAAACTAGACTTCTCGATCTTCTTGGTTGTATTAAGTGTAATTTTATGTAATTAGTTATGGATTAATCTAAAATAAAGAGCATGTTTGTCAAATAATCCCACCTATGAAAGTGTAAATAAAATTTTTGTCTCTTATAATTGAAAAACATAATGCCTTAAATAGGTTTGTTGCGGCTAAATTTACACAAGTTATATGGTGTAAGTAGTCTTTTTTGTATAGATTGGGTTATCAAATCCATAGAGATTGATGAAGAAATCAATAGATACTATAATTTCATAGTTGAATTAGATATAAGTTTCCCACATCTGTTCTTTTTTTAATTGAATAACTACTGATATAATTTATTAAACATGAATAAAAATTACAATTTTTATTCATAAATTTATTAATTAAAATTAGTCGATCCTATTTTATTCATGGGGTTGAATGGATGTATTTTTTTCTTATAATGTTTCAGGTTACTAATTCAATATGTATCAAAAAAATGATATAATTAAACAAAATCATTAACTAATTTAATCCCTATACTATTCTAAGGAAAAATACCAATTCACATAGAGGTCACTTAAATTAGAACACAAAGGAAGTAGATCGTACTAGCACATAGAATGTTTCATTTTTAAAGTTAGTGAAGATGGCGAAGAAAATAAATCATCAAATTGAAATATTAAAACTATGAACTAAATTTAAATATTAAAGAACCTAAAATAACATTCAATATACACCCTTGATATCTATTGGATCAAATAATAAAAGTTTTATCCCTCCATTGGTTCTAATCATTCAACAAAAACTGTATGTTGACTTATAGGGGGAGTGATTAAAGAAGAAAAAGATTGAAAATTATCACTCCAACATGATGTGAGAAAATTAAAAAGGCTTAGTGTGAATATTTCACACCATGATTCAATGGTATCATAGTAATATAATGAAATATAGAAAAAGAGATTATAATTACATTTAATAATAAATTATGGTGAATGAAAAACATACATGGGAAACAACTGAAGATGTGATTATAAATTGAAAGAATAAAGTTACAATTGAATTAAAAACATTAGATAGAAATAAAAAACATCTCTATTAATTCCCTTTACATCCATCACCTTATATAGTCATATTTGGAGCTTTAGGTCATCCCACCATCAATACATTCCATCACCATTAATTGAGAGTCAAAAAGAGGAATAGAAAATCATGGAAAATTTGACTTTTTGATGTTGATCAGGAAAATTGTACAGATCCATCCCCCTTGTTGATGTGTGAATTTTTAATTTAATATGGTCAAATCTTAAGGGGTCTAAGAAGAAAAATATTAGTTTAAATGGGTCCTCTAAGAGTTTTCAACATTTCAAGCAAATTGGAATAGCCAGTTGGATGTTATGCTTAATCTAATGGGATTACATTATGGGCGTTCAAATCATTCCAACAATTTAAATGTCAATTTTGGATCCCGTTATCTCTGTGAAAACATCATAATTAGATATGACCACAAAGGAATGAAATTATACCAATATTTTTCTCTTTCTTCAGTGAAAACTTGATCTTTATAGGGCTTGAATTGTGGACCCCACTTTGGTTTGATGGGCTATAGGCCCATAATGATTTCTCCAGATAATTTATTCCTTCATACTGAAAAATATAAATCTTCCCTTGGGATTCATCCATCTATATTAGAAGATTAAATGTTCCAAAAAAATTGACCAATAATATCCCAAAATATAAAATTCAAAAAAATAAATAAATGAATTCCTCAAATAGTTGTTTATTTTGGGCCCAAATTTTCAATTTATACATGAATTGCACATATGATAAGAAATGAAGTTCAATTTATAAAATAAACTAATATTTAATTTTATGGATTTTGAAAAAAAATATTAAAATATAGTTAATTAATATTAGCCTATTTAAGTGGATAATCACATCCCCAATTCCAATTTTTCTTGTCCCAAGAAAAAAGTATCTCCAAAATATGAAATTGAATTCATGTTTTCAAAATTATTTTAACGAAAAATGATCACCAAAATACATCATTCCAAACTAACATGAAACATATAAAAACCATTTCACAGAATCTAGGTTCACAAACATATACCATGCCTAAGACCATTCATTTGTTCAAATTCATTTCCTTGTTTCATCCAATTACAATTAAGCAAGACGATGTGTTGTGCATCAAAAAAGAAATGGGGCCACTTTTCATGTTTAAGGATAAAAAATGGAATTGTTATGTGGGAATCACATCAAACCTTAATATGAGTATTCCATTTTGTTTTGATTTTTTTATTGTTTTATTTTTGTTTTTTTAGGACAATAGATATGAAAGGACTAACTCTAGGAAAGAAAATTATGGAGTCACAATCCACAAGTGTCAAAATCTGGACATATTTTCAATTCCATGATCTAAACTAGAGATATAAATCTTAACTCTGGTCAGGACAGTCATGGAGTCATGATCCACAAGTGTTGGACTCCACGTATTTAGAAAAAACATTACACTATGTTGTCATTATTAATTTTTTTGAATAATCAAATTAAATTAAAGTGTCCCCAATACTTGTGTTATGATGAAAGGGTCCCATGAACTCAAACATAACTTAAAATTCATTGTATGTGTATTGAGGAATTTTTATGTAAAGGATAAAAATGGTAACATTGAAAAATTACATCGGACAACCGCATTTTCCAATAACTATGATCATGAACATAAACAAGCATTAAAATCAAAATCAAGGAACTCAACATAATTTGAAATTAATTTTTAGGATTTCAAAATGTAAAATAATGAACTTTGGTATAATGAATTGATTTTATTTTGAATTGAATTTTTTTTATAAAAGGCTAACATTTTTTAATGTCCTATATTTTATCTCCCATTAACATAGAATGAAAATAACCTTAGTCATAAAAGATAAGAGAAGAGAGAGAAATTAATTAGGAAGAAAGCTGGGAGAGTTTATTTTATGTTGAAAAATGTAACAAAACCACATGTTTTCTAGTTGATGACCCATAAAAAATAAATTTATTAATTCGGATTCATGTAACATGTAGGCTCCTTGGGTTAATTAAACTTTGGGTTAGAAATCTGGATGGAAATGGTTATATTTAAAATGATCAAACCTATTCAACTAAAAAATATCACAAAAAAATATTAGATCAAATTTGAATCCTAAAAATGTTATTTGACAAAAAAAAATCCAAAAAAAAACACAAAATAGAATTAAAAACGCAGAAGCTGGGTTGCCTCTCAAAAAACATTTAATTTAATGTCGTTATCTTGACTTGGAATCCCAATTTTATCAAATACTAAATTTCAACATTTTTAGACCTCATTATTGTCAACTTCATACATAATTTATATTGAGTAATTTTTTTAATTTTATTCATGTTCAATCCAATTTTTAACAATGAGTGTGAAAGTATAAGGAATATTAGAAAAGTCGGATCTGGTTGCTTTTGTGGTCTTGCCTAAGACATCAAGAATTTTTCCAAATTTCTTAGTTTCGTGAGAAGAATAAATGAATAACTTAAGGGCGTGTTTATCACTTATGGTAAGATACTTGAGGGGGGAAGTAAGGATAATTATTTTGAGTTTGTATTGATTTAAATTTCCTAATGAAGATTGAAAATATGAATCAAATTCAGTTTCTTCTCCAATTTTTTTTGAATTAATGGGATTCTTATGAAAATATGATTCATCCAAATCATTGGTCATTTTAATTTCAAGAATGGGTATATAATTATGTTTTTGGATTTATACCAATGGTTTAGTGATTAGTGTTTCTAAAAAATCATCATTGGAGTAATATTCTGGACACCACATCCATGATGCCATGTTTCCCACTTGTAAATAAAAAAAATCAATTTCCTCTTGATTTAAAGACTCTCCATAAATTACATGATCCTATTCATCCACCATAAATTATATTTTTTTTTATTCAATTAATTCATGATATGTTTTTCAAAAACTAGGAACATCACATAAGTTTATGGATTGGATTTTCAGTGTAAATATGGATTCCTTACTTATTTTAATGTTTTTTAATTCTATCCTCAAAGATGGAACATCATAATTTATTATCAACATTTCATCACATAGTTGTTCAATAAGTTATTGGGGATCCGTTTGGATAAAATTTCGATTACCATGAAATTCCCTAAGATTTATCTCTTCTACCATCCTTGAGAGGGCTTGATACATTTCATTTAAATGTTCTTTATCCCAGAGATTGTATGTGTCATCGGTTGTGTGTGGTAATAATTTAATGATTGATCAATAATATTTCATTTGTGGGGTAATTAAAAAAAATTTATTTTCAATATGATTCCAGATTTGGATTATGATTGGGTAATTATGTTCATACTCTATTAGAGTATAATGAAATTATGATTGAGAGTGAAGAAAGATGAAAAGATAAGAGAAATGGGGATGATAAAATAGAAATTGTATCAAGGAAAGGATGTGAGTGTCTGAGATACATCCTTGGGTCCCTAAAAATGATGCCAAAATTGGGTTTTTACCGAATTTACCCATGTTAAATGGTATAATTATTCATTTTTTTAAAACATGGGTTATCTAATCCATATGGACTAATAAAGAAACAAATGGAAACTATGATTGGATAGAGGAATTGGCTATGAATTAGCCAACATGTGTGTTGATTTTAATTTAATAACTAATGTTTTAATTCAAATAAAAAACAAAAAACACACAATTTCATTGTATAAATAAATTAATTAAAATGATTATATCCAAGGTTTTTTCTTGGGGTATATTGGATGTATTTATTTTCCTATAAAGTTTCAGGTCACTAATTCATGATGTATCCATAAAATTATATAATTAAAAAATGTAATTCACTAATTTAATACCTACAATATTATTAGTATAATTAACAATCAAATTATAGAACCACTTAAAATATCACTATAAAGAATTGGATCATACTAGTACTCAAAATTTGTCATTATTAAAGTTTGCAAAAAGAAGAAGAAAATAAATCATCAAATGGAAATATTAAAATAATGAACTGAATTGAAATAGTAAAGAAAAAAAATCTTTTCCATAAACTTTTCAATCCATTGGATCAACCCATAAGTGGGTTATTCCTCCATTAATTCAAATCTATCAACCTAAGTGAGAAGTAGACTTATGAGAGGGGAATTAAAGAAAAAAACATTGAAAATGATCACTCCACCACTGTGTGATGAAATTTACAAGGTTTGGTGTGAAAAAGTCCAAAACATTATTGAAAGGTATAAAAGTGATATAAATAGTGATAAAAATAGATAATAAAAAGAAATATTTTTATAAATTAAGGTGAAATAAAAATATACTTGTGATAAAATTGAAGTTGCGATTACAAATTGAAATCATAAAATTACAATTGAATGAAAAAAATTAGATAGAAATGAAAAACATCCATCCTAATTAACTTCCCACCTATCTACTTATATAGTCATATTCTGTGCCTTAGTTTTACTGATAATCAATAGATTCCTTCTTCATTAATTGAGAGAGTGAAACTGAGGGTGAGAAAATCACGAGAAATTTGATGTTTTAAAGTTCCCGAGGAAAATCGTCTAAATTCATCCACATTGTTTATGTGTGAATTTGTAACTAATTATGGTCAAATACAAAGTGTTTTTATAAGTAACATATCTTATTATATATTTCCTATAATATCTATCAAAATTTCATGGAAATTGGAATAGTCATTTGGATGTAATGCTCGATCTAGCGGGATGACATTTTGGTCATTCAAATCTGGCCCACCATTTAAATGTCAACTTCGTCTCCATTTCACTCCATGAAACCATAATAATTAACTCTAAAAACTATATAAATATATGATACCCATATTTTTATCTTTCTACAGAAGAAATTTGATCTTTTTTTTGATTTTATTGTGGGACCCACTCTTTTTTATGGGCACTAGGCCCATTATGCATTTTCCAGAATATTTTTTCATTAATGCTAAAAAATCTCTATCTTCCCTTAGGATTCATCCATCAATCCTAAAATAATTAATTTTCTAAAAAAAGTAAAAAATAATATCCCAAAATTTTAAATAAACTAATAAAATAAATTATTTCCACAAGTACATTATTGTTTGGGCTCGAATTTCCACTTCAAACATGAATTGCACATGGGATAAGAAATGAAGTTCAATTGATAAAATGAACTCAAATTGATGTTAAAGACTTTAAAACAAATTAATCTTTACATATATTCATTTAATATTATCCAATTTTAGTGTACAATCAGATTTTTACATATATATGACTTTCAAGAGGTTAAATTCTCTTTACTATTCTAAATAATTTATCTCATTATTTATTTCTACCTTATCCTCAACTCCCCCATAAATAGTGACATGAAAGATATTGTATCATTAATATGATAGAATGTTATTTTTGTAATGTAATGTTCATAATTAATCCTCTTCTATTTTTTAATTATTCTAGAAAATTAAAACATCGTCCATGACTTGTCAACTCACCACCTTCATGGATGACAAGTTATCAAATCAATCATCTTCATTTTAGAAATAAAAAGGGATTTATTAGACAATTTAAAAGATTGGGGGTGTATTAATTTCTTCACATTCAAATTTTATTTTATTATTTCCATTGGACAATATATTTCCTAATGAACCGACCATGAAACCATAAATTGAAGATAATCGAAATAATAGAAATAACAAGATATTATTAATAATTGGTAGGAAAGATGTTATAAAAGGATCATATAAAGTATTATAAAAAAATATATTTTTTTAATAAATTAATTACATGATTTAAACTATTATAGAAGACCTTTTAACATATTATATAATAGTATAACCATAGGTAATTTCTCTTCCTGTAAAATCATTTTCAATGTCAATTTTTACAAAAGTCAAAAAGAATGTTTTTTATATACTATATAAGAAGAATTAACCACTTTAATAAATCATTAATGTTTTTTATCCTCCATTATAAAATTCAATGGTTACGTTAAGTGTATGTTTTTCCTTTTTATATATTTATTATTATTTTAAATTAAGTAATTTCCCTCAAGGAATGATTTTATAATGCAAGTATTCGTGTTTTATTATTTTAATGTGGCTCTTGGGAATAGTTTATAATGATCGGTGGTTATTTTATAAATGAAATATAGGTGGGTATTTGATATCCCTCTATTGAATTGTGTATATTGGATATTGACCATAACGGGTTTTCCAAGTGTAACTATGATAGTTACATCATAAGTTATCCACGAAGGTTATATTGAAAGGTAGAAATGAGGGTTACAAATCATATGGTTTCCATGAGCGTTATAATCATAAGTATGTTTAGTAAGATAATTATATCCCAATATTCATAAATGGATTTTCCTTCATTCTATATTTTATGGAATCATAATTTTATCTTAATGTATGTATATGTATCTTTTAAGGGTGAGAAGTATAAATTACATGTGTTTATAAGTATTCGTGGAGTAATGGTTTCATTCCTTTTCTTTACAACCCTTACTGGGATTTTTTTTCTCATCCCATGTTTTAAAAAAATCCATAGGGTATATAGTTGGGTAAGAGAAAAGAATAATCCATGATGAATGACATAATTTTCTAAACCTCAAAATTTAAAAGATCATTAGGAATGAATAAAAGTTAAGTCTAGATGAATTAACTATATTATATAACATTTATGGTCTTGTACATAAATTCATTTAAACTTGGTGTTGAAAATATTTTACACTTTTGAATATAGTCATTCAATTTTTAATATCTGAATATTTAATCTATAATCATTAAGGATAATATGTTTATCACTGAAAGATAATTATCAATGTAATTTAATGTTTCTCCACATTCTAGTGAAAGGATTTGAATTCATCACATTGATGGTATTTGAAAGAAATCACAGGAAGTATTTTAAACAGGAAAAGAATATTTTACTAATTTAGAGGGTGTATCACATTGGTTAATATAGTGATTAATTTTATAAAAATTCATGTTTTCGTATATTTTAGGACTCAAAAGACAATTATGAGTAATATTAAACGTATTATGAACACTATTATTTGTGATTTTTCTCAAGAGGGGATCAATCACTGGAGAATATAGTCAAGGATGAAAAAACCTATTAATGAGGGGGAAATAATCCAAATACAATATCTACAAAAATTTATTTGTAGGATCATCATGATTAGGATTCTATCTCAGGACATGCTCTTTAGGATATGATTCCATAAAAAATTATGGGATTCCTATATTCATTCACTTGAGTTTTCCTAACAATCTACACTCTTGTCCATCCATCATGATAGTATTAGAAACATTTATTATTACTAACATTTGATTATTGGAAGAGACTACATTTAATTATAGTAAAAAAAGGGTTTTCCATCTTTTAAATCTATAGATTCCCTCCATCTGAACTAGGATTTGGGTAGACCACGGATTCCCTCTTCTCTTGGATATAGTCCCCAATGGAGACAAGAAAGACCTTTAAAACAAACCAATCTAGAAAATGATTCTAATTAATTCATTTTAAATCCATATTCATTTGTATCCTTTAGCTTCTCATACATTCCTGAGATGATTCATCACGTACTCATGGATCCTAGTCCAGTATCCTGTAGTGTTAAAAACCATACAAAGAATAAATTTTTAATTTACATTAGAAAAATTCATATCTCCTTGAAGATGTAAATATCCAATGAAAAGAAATGCAGAATGATTATAAATGTATATTCTGGATGAATCCATGTGTTGAATCTATTTTTAACCTATTCCCACAAGGGGATTGAGCTCACTGCACACAAACTTATCTCAAGTGGAATTATATCAGATTTTGATTTATTGATCATTTTGTCCTATTTTCATTTAAAGTTACTATAAATTATATCATAAATGAATATCATTGGGTATTATCTATGTGGTTGGATATTTTTGGATATGGGACTCTATAAATATATTCAATCACTAAGGCTTATCTCCTAGAAATGCATACCCTGAAAAAAGTATCCTTTCACAGATCCAATCCCATAGTACCTACTACATTGAGGCTATCCTACCTCATATATTCAATATGAAAATTCCCGTTATTTTTATAGTAGAAAAAATGGATTGTATAATGTCTATAGGTTATTTGGTATATTGGAAGGCTCCATGGTATGGTCTTAAAATAACTACTGAAAGATCTTATGACCAAATAATTATTTTTGGAGGGGGTCTTATTATGAATGGGAGAGTTTTTTTCATTATGGATTTCATATCCTACTATATAAAGGGGGATTCATTTCAAAGAGGATTTCAACCTATACACTCTATTATCAATCAATGTTGGTCTAATAATATTAATTTATTCATTCATTAATCTAACTCCTTTTTTATTGTCAAATATATCTTGTTCCACTACATGAGTCATTGGAACATCACAAATACCATCGGGAAATTTCAATGTATGCGCTCCCAAAAAGATTATTTTTCGGATAAATAGAAATAGGGAGATAATGTGGATTATCATCTAGCTTAAAAGTGTGAAAAATTAGTATTTTTTAACACATTCTCATTCAAAGACTTATTTCCATTGGACTGTACTAATATCACCCAATTTGATTCACTTAGTCTATGTAATTTTAGTCCTCCTTAGTATTTTATTCATTGTCATCCTACTTCTTTTCTACTTTTTAAAATTTAATGAAAAATAAATTTTTAGTCAATTAACCACAAGTAGATATTAATTTTAGAATAAATGATGATTCTTATCTTTATGATTTATATTCATAAAATCATTGAGATTCCTTGAATGCTAATATTAATTATCTACCAAGTTTCATTATTGCATTCAATGTTATTGGATGTTTAAATTTATTCAATTATTATAGTTAAACTAATTTATTATATAAAATATATTCTTAAACAACTAATTTCATTAAATTTTATAGATCCATTATGCTTAGACTAATTTTTCAATTTTTTATCTGAAGAATTGAATTATGTAGAAGAAATGGTTGAAAAATTAGATAAATTGTAAGTTGAAGGTATTAAATCTTCATTTAGTTAATACTCATCATAAATATAATATAACAAATATTCCCTAACAACTCATTGGTTGTAGCAGTTCTCTATATAATTACCCAATTTAAAAAAAAAATATTATTTCATATTAATTAACAATGATTACAAAAAATATTTTTTGAGGATCTTGGGTCTAGTGTCTATAGAGGATTAGAAAAATAAAATAATATCTTAATAACATATATTATTTATTTTTGTTGAATATTTTGATACCTCTACCTAATTACATAGGTCCTATTAAATATTTATAAGATAATGTGGGGGAAATACTGAAGGAAAATGGAATATGAACAAACAATGTACATGAATAAACCTGATAAAGGAACAAACCATGGGAGGAATAATTTATATAATAAAGAGAATAACCATAACCATGGAATAAGGGTGTAATGAAATAATAACATGAGATCATAAAGTAAAAATTATCACATCATATGAAAATTGATTCATGGTAATGTTGAATCACAATAAATGTTGTATTATATGCATATTTCATGGCTCCCCTCCCCATTAACATAACATAGTTGGCTTGGATAATTGTACAAACATAATAATTTTCTTGTCTTACTACCCCTGCACAGTGATATCTCATGAGATGGAAAATTTACCAAATAAATTACAGGGTTATATGATTCTAGGACCACCAATCTCATAATGAACACCAAACATATGTGTTCTACATGAGAAAAAAAATATTATACATAAGTCATAAACATAGTAAAACCCCTGATAAAGAATTAGGGTTCATGATCTTGTCTCAATGAACATATGATAGGCATATCAAATTTATTCCCAAGATTTTATGTAGTTAAATTAATTTTCAAATTAAAATATAAAAGGAGCATGAATCACGATTATGATGTCTCATGAATGAAAACTCTAGGAAAAGGTTTTCATATGTAAGAATAAAAATGAACAACTTTTTATGATTTTAGAAATTTTCAATAGATATTTTAGAAGAAAGGTATCATAATTATATGTTAAAACAATAAATGAACTCATACTGTTAATCATAAAATTAATATGTATTTTAAAATTGATTCATGGTTTGAAAACATATTAATGGGGTGATTCTAGACAATAAATTAGAATATCAAAATATTTTTATATCGAATATACTTAAAAAATGTTTTCTCCAAGGTATATAAAGAAATTTATATACCCATAAATGGCGGTTATAATAAAATATTTTTAAATTTATCTGAATTATTAAAAAATGTAAAATAATTTTATAAAAATAAGATCACTATAAAGGGAGAAAAATTAATACAGATCTTAACCTCAAAGTATTGAAGGGAGTACAGAAGATTACTAACCTTTATGTATGAAATATTTATGCACTGGTACTTAACATTAAAAATAATTAGATTAAGTTCATTAAAAACCTATATAATAACCTTCTCAATCTATAAATATTTTTCTATAGTGTATTTTCTCTAATATATTTTTCATTTAATAATTTATTTCCATTTTTTGATTTCATAAGGATTACTAGATGATTTTTTGTGAATATCTTTTAATTCATAGCATGGAAAAATTTCATTTTAAAATATATTCACCAAAAATTAATATAAAACTTCTTTTAGATCTAAATTTAAAACATAAAAATAATTTTTAAATTAAAACAAGATTTCTGTTAATGGAAGACAAAATTTTTTACTATGTGGAGGTTGTAATTCAACATATACATAAGGTCAATGATTTTTCATAAAATTGTTTGGAGGTATAAATTAAAATTTTTATCATTTAAAAATCATTATAATGTTGTAAATATTATATTTATTCAGAAAAAACTTTTTAAAACCATTTTTCCTTCATAAAATATGGTTGGGTCTGAATCATTTTTTCTGAATGATTTCCAATTGGGTTGTTCATGGATCAGGGAACACGAAATGGTTCTGTATCCATGGGGACCTACATTCAAAATATAGGTTCACATTAGGGTTTTTATCCAATTATGATTAATAAATCACATTAGTCAATATAATGTTAGGTCATGATCATCACACCATTTTGGGGGGAATTATAGCCTAGTATGGGACGCTATTATAGATTAAAGATATGTTCATTAATCCTTTATTAATTCCCAAGTACTATGTGGGTTTTCCTAGAATTAAAAAACTTTTATTATAATGTATTGAAATTATAAAAAACTATATGTATCTAAGATTCTTCTTAAATTTAGGTATCTATATGTACAAATTGGAGATTATATTTTTATGAGGACACTGGTTTTCTAGCCACACAGTGTGGCACGCATGATTTCATTGACATCCAGGGCGATGAATGATTTTTTATATTGGGATCAAAACCATGTGATATGATTCCTTATAATCATTGTAAATGGAATTATAAATCATAGAGTTTGGTTCCACCTAATTATTCATATCATACCTTTTAGTTTCATGTGATATAGACATAACCATACAGTTTTCAATTATGTGGAAATGATGTCTAGGAAGAAGGAGCATAATAAAATTTTGGTGTGGGACTAATGTCAAAAAATACTAGAGAACTATGAAGGGTTTTGAATTTATAGGTTTAATTATGCCATGTAAGTATTGTGTCTTATATTTGATAGAGTTGATTTGGGTGTTGAATTTGGACATTTTGGAGGTTTCCTACACATCGCATTTGGATTGAAATAAAATAATACATAGTTCATTAGGAAGGAGCCATGAATATGGAGGACCTAAATGGTTTATTTAATAGTGGTTTAGGGACCTTTTGTGGGATTATGTTTCGGCTTTCTCTTGGGGGATGCCATATAAAAGGACCATGAGGGAAGTTCCAACTCAAAATGATTTGGAGGCTAATATTGGGACATTCTTCTTAGGATGATTCCATCATAAAATAAATTATAATTTGGGATTTCTCATGAGGAGGATACACATTGATCATGGGCCCTATATAGGAGTCATAATAATATTTATTGTAGAAATAATCATAGTTATCATTGTTCAATACATAGGGCTTGTGCACTGAGGATTCCCTTGAATATGGGGTGAAAATTGGGGATTACTCCTGAGGAGGATGTTGATTGAGCTCTGGCACTAAATTGGTGTCATATGTATCATGGATACAATATGAATCATATTTTTCATAGTTTAATGATTATATCATTGTTTTTATGGATTCATTGATCTCCATTTAACTCTTAGCTCATGCGATTCATTCCCAGTGTGAGAAACAAAAGGAAGCATATGATCCAAGATACAACATGATCTATTTTTTCTAAAGGTGGACATGGTGACAAAGCCCAAAGGGGGGATAGGTAATTGAGTGTTACGCACTCCTCTATCCCCTCTTCTAATGATGGAATAGTCAAATCCAATGGAGGAATATGACAAGGGTATGACACATACTTCTCTCCATATTACCATGAAACGGGTCTAGGGTGTTGAGAATGAGGAAGGAAGGAAACTAGAGGGAGGGAATAGGTCTTAGGTTCCATTCCCTTATCTTCCCCAATGGCTAGGTGGTAAATGTTAATAAGAGATCATCCTACTCTAATAAATTCTAGGGGATTACTCTTGTAAGGATTCCATAAAATTTATTCTTTTGTGAGGTAGGAGGATTCAATTCCATGTTGAATAGAAACAATCCTAATCCCCACTTTCCCTTCTTGGAATTAGAGGATCTAGGTTTTAGAGATGAGAAATTGGAGACATGGTCCTCACCCCGGTGTCTAATATAGGTAAATCCTTGACACATTCCCAAGGGTTGGGGTCCCTGTAGCCATATGGATTCACACTCATATGCCCCCTAAGTACCCTAACCAGAAAACTAGATAAGCATAGGAAAACATTGAATATAAGAATACCCACCCAAATGGGGGACACACTGATGTACCACTTTCCATGTTTGTGTTTGTGAAAAGGTTATACTGAAGGTTTCAACATTTCCCTTTTCAAACAAGGGTTCTAAATGGGGAGGAATCCCTCCATTTTGTCATAGAGAAGGGATTTAAGGGTGACTCATGTTGGTCCTACCTACATGTTAGAGGCATAAGTGGTCAGAACAGGTCCTGGTAGGAACATAATGTGATTCACATAGGGTTTATAGGATAACACAAGGTAAGTATGACTTCATAAGTATATAACCTATGTATAAAGACATGAGAGAGGATTTTATCCTAACCACCATGGGTCTCCTCAGATGTCCCATGATAGGTTTTGGGTTGGTCCATTTCTAAGGAATGGGGATCACATAGGTGGATTCCTATTATAGGAAAAGGGTCCTCATGAAGGTGTCTTGTATTTCAAACCCTAAAGGGACTTCAATCTCACATATCCCCTTTATTAATCGCTTCTCTTAGTTTTTTTGAGCTACCTAAGAAGTTTCGGAGGACCTGGGTGAAGGTGTTCTACCATAAAATACCTATGGGTTCTTTCAATTTTTCAGTTTCTCAAATGAGGATCCCTTGGGTACCATTTATAGGAAAATATGGGATGCTAGTTGAAGGAGGTTTTCTGCACATGTCCATGAAATATGTGATTTTCATAGGTCCTCCGTGTATGGGTGGAATGATATTTTTTCACATATGGAGGCATGTGCAGGTCTCTTGGTGTGCATGTCTTGGGAATATTCCTTGGGCATAGGTCTCTTGAATCTTTCATAGGGACTCTCACTAATTTTACAAACATAAAATATTTTTTATAATCATTTCATTTCCTTTGATTAAATTATGTGTCATGAAAATCCCCCTAGGGTTGGATCTGATAAAATGAATATATTCAAGTGTTGAGGTGGAATAGGGAATAGATTATAATGGTTATTATTTCTATCCTTGTAGAGAAGCTGTGTGACAAGGAAATAAATGTTTGGTGTGAAAAATGAATGTATATCTTCCTGGAACAAGTCTTCAGTGTTTTCCATCGGTGCCTATAAATACCCCACTATTATTTTTCTCTCATTGTTCGCTATTTTTTTCCATCATTGCACAGATCATTCACCCATCTATTCTATGTTCCCTATTTCTTAAAGGTATCATGTGGAGTTCCATTTGGTATTTTTACCTGAGCGGTGTTTTTTCACAAATCCACCTTGGTGGAGGCTCTATGTAAGAGACATGGTTGAGAGACATGGGAAAGGGACCCAGCCAATAGCATTATGGGCTGGACTAAGCCAACTTGGCAATGTGAAAACTATCCATTATCAAAATTTTGAAAATTCATACAAATATTTTTATGTTAATATTTTAACTTGAAGAACTTGGTGTTTTTTTGCTGTTAAAAGGCTACTATAATGAATTTTAATGCAAAAACAACGGTATGTTATTCTAAGATGATCAATGCCATTGGTCCAGATTACTGTTACATGATCGAGCTTGCTATGGTGGATCTAGAGAATCACTTGACATAGTATCAGCATGAATACCCTTGAAGAGATGATCTACCTCTATAAAAACAAGTAATTTTGATTGAAACTACCATCCCTAGGCCACATAGTTATAATCCAAAGTCATTGTTTGTGAGTCACACTAACTACCCTTATGCCCAAATATTCTACAAGTGCGTCATTAGAAAAGATTTCATAGCCCCTATTAGCTACATCATAAATTTTATAAAATTTAATCAATATTTTATGTCACGTTCCTTGGAGTTTAGGACTCATTATTACAATTAAACCATCCACGCCTCATAGTCCGATAAAACAATATGTTGTAATGAAGACTAGGAATTATACTCTACATGGGTGTTGGGATTTAGTGGAAGTGGGTATATTCTATTTTCAAACCTATGCGTAGATTAAGAAGGTGCAACAAAATGTCTACATTTACGAGCTTTAATAGGTTGTTCCAATCTATGTCTGAAAGAACCTGAATATTATCCTATAATTTCATAGTATTTTGAGTCTAGAGATAAAATACTTCCATCTTACAAATGGAGGAGTCAGTATCAGTCTTTGGGATGTCTATGTGCTTTTTAGGGACCTTATTCTTGGGTAGCTTTATGATGAGTTCATCCCCCCACATTAAACGATGGATGGTTCTAAAAGGATACTTCCATTGACAAATGATCTTTATAAAGTGTATAAGAAACTAACAAAAATGGATCATCACCCCAAGGGTGACATTAATCCTGAGACATGGATGAGAACCTTTCTAAAACATGAATGGTGAGGTTATAAGTGCCAGTGCCCCACAATATTCCCCACCGTAGAAAAATGGGGTTCTTCACACATGTTATGGACCACATTTTAGATGGTTGAATATAAGAATTGGGTCTATATGATCAAACCCAAGGTTGATGCAATGGTTTTCTTATCCATCCTCCTCACCATGTGGTCGAGTATTTTCATACTTTGGGTCTGTGAGTCCAAGGGAAATGTGAGGCCATGGAAATCTTTTGTCACATCCAAATTATCAAAGGGGAAATACATAGGGTTATATATCCTACTGTTGTTTAAAATATATCAGTTCCTAATGACCATATACTAATGGAAGGTACCATTTTGTGTTTTGTGACTATTTCTTGTGTTATAGAGGTGGGTTACAACACATTTCAGATTATATGTAGTGCTAAGCTTCGTTAAAATCCTGGATTTGTTGGTTATATCCATTTGATCAGGCAGTGTCTGGAATTCATCCATTGATCCTGGAGTATAATGATGTGCGGATGATGTTGAACCTATTAGGATAATTTAACTTCTTTTGACATGGAAACCCACCAAAATGTAAATTTAACAATGATGTCAAGGATAATAGTTACATTCTTATTTCATACATGTTATATTTAAGAGATAGTGTACATGTGGCTCATATTTATAGTGATATCATTGGTGATGCCTATGATCCATATTAACTTACCTTAAAGTTTAAATTTCTTCAATAGTCAATCATCATTCCCCCTACACATGTCAGGTTGGAGAAAAACCCTAATTTTTTATTGATATATCAAGATCTTCATTCCCAAGGAAGCATCCAAAATTTAAATCATGCTACCTCCCTTGGATGCATTGATCGGGTTAGATGCTGGGTATGAAAAATCAAGGAACTATTCATACCCCAGGGGGAATTGGAGAAATGCATTTATTAGGTCAAGTCCAAGATGTTTGATGCTTGTGGAATGCCTAGTAAACATACTCAATATAAATATGATGATGATTATGAATCATTAGTTACCTCAAAATTATCATGGGAGAAGACTACCAAGAGGTCTATAGATAAAAATAACACAACTCCAAAACCAATGAAGTCTATGTGTCACTGTCAAGACGGGGCTTGTGATTCATTCCCTCAATATTTTGAGATATAAATGAGACTTGAAAAGGTTTCCATGTAATAGGGTGTTGGGTCTTCCTCATAATAAGCCACATCTATTATAAATTTTATGTGCTCCTAAGAAATACATGTTTGGGAGAGCATGACTCATAATGTGAATGATGTGTGGATGTCTCTCCAGGTTATATTATCAATGTCAGAGTTGGTTGATATTAGAGCACCCAATGATCTCCATCCAGAAAATAATATGGATGAGGTGAAGAAATATTTCTTCGAAATGGATGCTTCAATATACATAATTGATGATATGGCTCCGGCTTCAAAGTATGTGTCTAACATACAGAACTATCCTATTCTTGAGGGTGTTGTACGTCAACCTAAAGATTAATGGCACCTCTACCTTGACCTAGATGATGTATTTCTATATTATCTCTTAACTTTTATTCTCTTTCATTTGCCACTGTTATTATTTAGAGGACTATTTTTGAAACTCGAAAGAGTATATGAATAATTATTATAATGAGGATATGGTGGAGTAGTGGAAAATGTGACTAGGTCCCCAAAGTTTGGATCCATGGGTACCCCTATTAAATCAGTAGATGAGGTCCTTTGGTCCATATAAGTATACATATGACATTGGATTGTGGTGTAGGATATGTCAACTAGAACTCCTCATCTTCCACCTTAGGTATCTATTACCAAGATGGTGAAAATAATCCCTTCACTATCTCAATAGAGTAATCACAGGTTGGAATTAAATTAGGCCCAATGCATAAGTTGGAGTACATATCTAAATTGTCATATGATATTATGAATTTATTTACAGACCTATATATTGTTTTTTCATTTATATAATTTATAATGCTTACATCTCTTAAGGGATCTAGTATTTGTACATCAATGGTTGCGTAGGATTCACCGTGGGAGGTACAAATTCATCTATATGAATCATTCATATTGATGGATAATGAATAAATATACATACTGATGTGTTCCCCCACTTTCGTAGAGAATGAAGATGGTCACGGTAATGTTATATTCACTCACTATTGCATCATGTGTTGTTTCTGACATTTCTCTCTTTATGATATTTTAGATCCCTTTCATGCACCATAGGTTCATGATATAGTCAATGTTTCTTATCCAGATACTCTGGAAGGGGATAATAGGGATCTTAAGAAGTCTAATAAACATATCAACACTAACATAGACTCAACTAGTGCTGACAATGTTATTCCTTCTGATCAATTGGAAGAGGATATCGATGATGGAGTTAATTTGCGTTTTGAGAAACATGCTTCTTGTATCCTTACTAGTTATGATGTTGTGAGACATTAGGCTTTATATCCTGACCTATTTAAAATAATAATTCCATACACTGACATTCCTGGTTTAATTAAGGATTTTGTTAATTCCTAGAAGGAATTGGAAGAACGCATGTTTTATCATTATTTTATTTTTCAAACATGGTAAATTTTATTTCACCTTATATTTCACATCATAGAAAAACTAGTATAGATTTTTCTACAAACAATTTATCCAAATCTCTTCATGAACGAGGAATTAAATTCCACAAAATTCATGTTACCAAAGGATCTATAGTTTAGAATTTTGGATTGGGAAATTCTCAAGGGCTTATAGTTTCATCTATTGTGAAAATGTAGGACGATGTTCCTCGACAGGAGGTCCTGATTCCATGAGTTATGGTTGGTAGTTCTGGAGAGGAACCAGTTCAAATAGTTGATCTAATAATGGGTTATTTTCAATTATTACGTCATTTTTCTTTACATCCCTCACTACTTGATGAATTCTTAAAGTTAACAAGAAGTTTCATTTTCTCTTTAGTGTCATTGACTTGATGAATAGTTTTGAGATGGGTACTTCCATGCCAGCTCCACCAATAACGGTAGGTGATGATGGGGCTGCATTGGAGGGAACAAAACAAGGAGGATAATTAATTTCACTAATACAAGATTATTTCTCTCCCTTTGGTTGTGGATTTCGGTCAAATACTGAGATATATGAAGCTTTCTGTCCTACGCGTCTTTTAGACAGGTGAGATATCTGGAAGATAGTCAAGGATAACCCTCCTGAAGATACTCTCTCATGAATTCAGCAACATCCATTCAATATTTCCATATTTGGATATTGTTTATTTAACTATTTCATGATCCATTTTATGTTTAAGGTGATCATCCGTCAATGGGAAGAGGATTAAATAGTGTATCAGGTGTAGGTGTAGCAAGTTGTCTAGTTTAATGAACTTTAAGATGATGTAATATGAGATGAGAACAACCATTCCAAGGATTTTTAGAAGTATCAAAATCATCTTGATTATAATTCTCTCCCAATGATGTGCCTTTAAGAAGTTGTATATACTTAATGGGAAGAGGTAGTCCAACATCATTGATCCTTGGTAGGCGATTCAGTATGAATGAGAGATGCTCTTACTGTCAAGAGAATATACTTTGTATAGATAAAGACGAGGATTCTACACAAATTATTGATCTTTAAGAAACTAAAATTGTTTCTCATGGTATTGTTAAAATTATTAAATCCCATATCGAGGATAAATTGTAATTTTTTTTGGAATGGCTCTAACAGTTGCAAGTTCCTCTAAATTACCAATTATGATTGAAAATGATTTTTTTAAATCTATTGTGTCTTCATTCTTATTTTTCTTTTGTAACATAACATCAAAAATGATTCTCATAGAAACCACCTCTATGCTATCTAGTTTTAACCATAGTGGTGAGGATGGGGAATCTATTTAATTTTTCCCTATCCAAAGGGGCCTAGAATGAAAACTTTGACAATTTCTATGGTCCTATGAACTACCCTACAAAATATTTATATCCTATGGAATAAACCTAGTTTCTTTTTCATATTCCAAATTTGATGGATACCAAGTGGGTGAGACTTATATTTTTTCTAGAGTTCCCTTTGTGAGTTTCAAAATAAATAGTATTGTGTCTCTTTCCATGGAAAATTTAAAGTCAGGGATATAAAACTACTCATACTAATGTTTTAGGTCAAAAAAACATTTACTATAAATTTTGATATGATATCACAAACATAGCTTGATATCTATGAATTTGAAGACATTCATTATCATTCCCTAACAGTAATTATAAGAATCATTTTTTGGTTTTTGAATCTAAAAGAAGAAATTTTGGAATATTGTTGGTCACTAAAGAGGGTAAAATTTCAACAAGTTGACAAACTAGTTATGGTGGTTATTTTATTCTAAGGTAACTAGGGTGTGCACTACATTGACAAATAGTAGCATACTTAGGCCGACAAACTTGTTATGTGGTTGAACTATGCAAGTCCAATTAAGGAATGTGGTTAATAATCAGGAAAATGAGATCCTAAGAATTTTGGCATTTTATAACTGATGGAAAAAAGGAGTTTATGATGGCTTTGATTTCCCATGACTGTTAAGGGTGTTTTTTATCATGGAAGGTGTTTGAGAGTTAAGGGTTCATCTATTTTGGAATGGGAGATGAATTTTTAACCACTCTATCATTAATTTGGTGTGTAAGGGGGTATATTTTGGTCGGATTACCAACATCATGGGGGATGGTCACTTTCTATAAAATGTTAATGAAACATGAATTTTAATTTCATGCAACCAAGACAATAACTGTGTAGTTTAACATCTTATGATGAGGAAATTATTGCACAATTTTACATCTTGTGACCAAGATGTTATTCCCTGGAGTTTATAGTCATTTAGTGAAGACATTATGCTATACATTTTAGATTCGTACAATGAGGAAATTAAGGGCATATAATTTAAGGTCTTCATATTTGACCTAAAGGTTGATGGATCTCATATTCTCGTTAATTTTTCCAGAAATGTGCTACAATATTTGGCTGTTATAGGATAAAGTTGTAATCTACTATTTGGGGATTTTAGGATCAGGAGAACAATTTGGAAAACGTGATTATGACATTAGAGGAGGTTTTCTTGAGAATGAAGTTACGTCTGAATGAAAATTTCTTTTTCTGAAATGTTTTATGTAATGAAATCTAGGGATCATGCTTTATAGTAAAGTAGTAGTATCATTTGGCTCACAAGACCATTATGAGGGTTGTTTTATCCAAGGAAAACATGGAAACATACATCACAGTCAAGAAAAGAAGTCCTTAGGAATTCTGAAATTATATCACTAAAATGCAATGGAATATTGGGAATATTAGAATCTTACCAGATATAGAGTTTGTCTTATTAAGGGAATGTACTAGAACAAATAAGATGAATTTCATAAAAAAATTCCCAAAATTGGGGAAAATATTGTCTATATAGATTTGACAATGGACTAGGGAGATAAGGTGCCTACAGTTTTATGTCTTATTCCTAGGACCATAACATCATATAAACAACAGGAGACAAGTGTCCTTTCAGACTAAATTCATTTTGGCATGCTTCAAATGTGAGGGAGAAAATTTTAAACCGTTTTTTAGAGTTTCACGGTTTGGAAGAAAGGATATGGGAAAATTATACAGTAAATGACCACAGAATGAGTTTGAACCCCAAGTTCTAACATAATGTCATCAAATCCTATGGGGGGAAAAAGAGGGTTTTCCCAAGGATAATATTACTATGGACTATAAAACCCATTTTATGGGTTGTTTTATGAAATCCAAATAGGGAATGTACTATATAGTCAATAGTGAAATCCCTTGGATGAAAAGCCCTAAATTTTTTGAACAACTTATGAAAATCTTAATGGCCCATGTTATAGAATATTCGAGAAAAGAATTCCTAAGGTATCAAAAGTACTATCACCAGGATATGGAGAAATATAATAGAGATTCAAATGTGTCCATTATTTAGACTATGATGTGTGGAAGGGATATGTCTGAATAGAGAGTATGTTTTTCGGCTGATAAGGTCCATGAATTGTAGAGACCCTTATATATATATATTACTCATATATAGAATGGGAAATCATTATATCTCTGATGGATCCATTAATAAATGGAATCAGGATGATATTTAATGTATATATCTTTTCACTTGTACCAGATAGGGGTTTTTTGACCCTATGGTCAGGACTAGAACATCAGGCATAGGCATCACGATTTATCTCAATGGGATGAGAATTAATTCACATGTAGTTCAAGATGGAATTGTGCATTTTGTGGCCAGGAATTGGGGATATTGTGGGTGACTTTCATGTCTTTATTAAAATACTATGAGAGCCCTAATGTGAACTGAAATGACTTCCTTGTGTGGGGAACTCCTTCACCAAACTCCTCATACCTTGTGTGTTGTTATCGATGTGAGAATCAAGTAGTGGTAAAGGTTTATTCTATGGATTAAAGGAAGAACAAGCGAAGGATAACAAAATTTATATTCAGTGGTGGTTGGGAAAGAAGATATGATCAAGGTGTATCTATGTATCTTACCAAGATGAGAATAAATCCATAGCTAGTTCTTGAGAAATAATGTAATTTAACATCAAACGATAAGGATGAAAATTAACTGACATGAAAATGGGGAAATTTTGTGGCTGGTCTAGGGTATAGGACCCGAGTATCTCTGTCTATCGTACTAGGGAAATAATCAATCCACAAGGTAGTTTTAATAAAAGGATTCCCTTTATAGGTTTGAATTCATATATAGAGAGTAAAGGGAATTTTTAGAATTAATTATAGTTGGACCCAAAATAGGAGGCTTGGGCTTTACTATGTATCTTATTTGAGTGAAAATCAATCCATATGTAGTTGTTGAAAGGTTCTATGTGTAGGTCTGATCCATACACATGGGGTCAGTTATATATTTTTTGCGACTGGACTTGATATTGGAAATATGGGCATCACTACATATCCCATTAAAAATGGGAATCAATACATACATATTGAATAGATAGATCATGAATTTTACCATCATATGATGAGAATATTGGCTATTCAATTTATCATATTTTAGTAAGGAGGTGAAAATTTGGGGGCTTATACCATTAATGGGGGACCAAATGCTAGTGTGGAGTGGAAATGATATTAGTGGGGCGTATTCATTGGAGTTTCCATCGTGTTTGTCCACAATTTTGGCCAAGAAGGAATATTGACCCACTAAGGTGTCATAGGTATGTTATTTGGAACTACACATGACATGGAGACCCATTTTTAATGGACTAAGAGGAATACCTTAACTCGAGGTACATTGGGGGTTTCATAACATTTAATGATGGGAATTTAACCATGTAATTTAACGCCATGTGGTGGGGATGAATGGTGTATTTCATTTTCATGTTATAAAGTGAGGACCTCATTTCTTGTATTTTATATTCATGTGACAAGGATGATATTTCCATATAGTTTAATGTCATGTATCACATACATTATTTCATGCCCTTAAATTATGTGACACAAACACCAACTTCATATTTTAAGGTATTGTGGAAATGACGTATATGGTGCTATTTAGTTTAACATCGTGCAGTTAGGGTGTATGTTGTATGATTTACATGATATATTTCTTCAAGAATATTATATTTTTTGGAGTCATAATGATTTCTAAACCCATTTAGATGAAGGAATATGATCTGTTAGAGTGGACCTTATGTATGGAGTAAGGTTCCTCCCAATTTGTCTCAAGCTTTCGAGGCTTCTTTCCAAGTACAATTAAAGTCATAAATTCTAAAACCAATTCTCCTTGGAGGAATGAATAGAGGGTTACATTGTTTTTAAAATATCACACTATCTAATTCTGGTAGACTTCCAAGTGATGCATGGTATGTAATATTTTTTCATCCAATCACTCCAATTCATCCTATCATTTATAGTATTTCTCATCTAAAGATATTTGCTCACATCTGGCAACATTTATTGATGGAAACTAAACCTCAATGGGAAAGACTACTTTTTTCCCATATCATATTTAATATAGGGTTTCCCATGTATCAGTATGTGTCATAGTCTTGTAATCCCATATAAAGTTTAGGATTTTGTCAGTCCAAGGATTATTATCTTTATCCACCATCTTCTATAGTATGTCTAATAGGGTCCTATTAAAAGAATCTATTTGTCCATTAAATGTTTTATATTAGCATGATGAATTGTTGGATTATATACTATACTACATGTATAGATTTTGCAATTTATCAAAACTAAAATTTGTTCCTTGTTCAATCTATATTGAATGATGGACCCCAAATCTGCCAATAATGTTTTCTTTTATGAAACAAAAATTACATTTGGACCAAATATATTTGAGATGTATTTCTTTATCCTACTTGGAGTCAAAATTAGTAGCACTAAGGATGTAATTGAACTACTTTTTCCATATATGGAGTGTATGGACCCACAACATCCATTCCCTATATAGTGAATAGCCAAGAGTATTTGGTTGTATGTAGAAAATTTGGGGTTTTTGGGATGAATTTGGAATTCACTTGACGAGAATGACATTTATGGGTGAATTATGTGTAATCATATGTCAAAGTGGGCCAATAAAACCCATTCCTTTTGATTTGTTGGGAAATCATGTATCTAGAATAATGATAACCATAGTATCTATCATGAACATCATCCATAATATTATTGTTCTCCACTCTATCGATACATTGGATAAGGAAACCATCAAGGTCCCAATTGTTGAGGAATTTCTGGTGATTTGGGTCATAAAAAAGAGTGAATTTGGTTACTCTCCATTGTATTTGTTCTTTCTTAGATCTATCTTGTGGGAGCACTCTGTTTTGGAGGTAATCCATGATGGGAATTATCCATTCCACTATTAGTCCATATAGCTTAGGTATGGGAATGATGTCATTAATCGCTACTACACTGATTTGATTTAAATGTGAAACAATTCATAAATGGGTGATGTTGATGAATATTTCATCCCGGTTTGGATATTCCAGTCTTGTTTATATATTTTATAACAAAATTTCATGGAAATTTTGTTATTGTGGGATGTGAATCAATTTTGTCCTTGAGGGGAACTCTCACATCTACCCCCAGACAAAGTCAAGTATGGAGACTTTATATTTTTTTTCTATGGTGTAACCC
This sequence comes from Viscum album, assembly GCA_963277665.1. NCBI lineage: Eukaryota > Viridiplantae > Streptophyta > Magnoliopsida > Santalales > Viscaceae > Viscum > Viscum album. The sequence goes on from OY728128.1 coordinate 1,261,155,028, forward strand.
TCATTTATGTTTTTGATTACCAACTCAAATTCTCTCTTAACCTCTAGTTTATTAATTGGTATTTGGAGTGTTAGTTCCATCCCTAAAAATGAGGGCCCAATATTCTGTCTCGTCGTTTATACAACTATCTAACAACTGAAAGAAGTAGGGTAGAACTAGCTTTGTTGGGGAAATGAGCACAACCCCTAACCCCACATTTTTTGTTTTAGGGTCTTCCACTTCCTTCACCACTGGACTCTGATGTTCACTTTTAAAGTACATTTACCATGATTTGTGGCCACCTTGAATAGAGAAAATATCATAATCTTGATTTTTTTTTAAAATGATGTTATTTCTGTGAATGAGTGATCGGTGAGGAAATATGCCAAGGCCTAGACTATCACTTATTTCAAAGGCTTCAAATATAGGTAAAAATGCTTCAAAATAAATACCCACTATTAAAATTTTCCTATTTTAATAGGATGACTGAAGATATATTTGAGCGGGTTATTGCTAGAGACCAACTAGACCACATGGTGTTGTAGGTATGGACTCGATTTTTGAACTGCAAAGATTAATGTCTGGAATCTCTTCTTGATATCTGAATAGAATTTCAATGAATTAATCATTGTTATAATGAGATAATAAAGGATGATTTCATTCTCAGCGTCATTATTTTTTGCAAGAAAGGAACCTAGTAATCGATCCAAGTCTGTTCTGTAGTGAATGAGTGGCATTCCTTATACAGGTGTCATCAATATTGATAGACTGAATTTGTATTTATTGAAGCTATCAAAGGCTTCTTGATAGTTATTATTCCACTGATATGTGACCCCATTCATTATAATTTTTTTATGTAAAACACTTTCAAGAATTGCTAGAAATGAAGCGTCCAATGTAAGACAAGTTACCTTGATGTCCTACCAACTCTTTATGTTTTCTTGGAGGTGAAAAGGTAAGGATATTTTTTTTTCTCATGATCAATGTAGATGATGTGATTGAATACAATGAAATAAAAAAATATTCTTAATGTTACACCAAAATCAAATTTTAAGGGGTTCACCATCAGCTTCTGTTGTTAACTCTTATTGAATATGGTATTTAGTTTAGCCAAGTGGTCAAAACATTGTTGGGACTTGACCACTAGATCATCAACATAACATTCAACAATGTTCCCAAAAAATGTTTCAAGATTCCATACATATCATGTTGGTTTATGATTCTATCATTATTTAATACAAATAAAATTACCCTATAGAAGAATACTCATGGAGGGGCCATATAGGTGGTGGCTTCTCCATCTTCATGTCCATATGAATTTGGTTGGGTCGACCTTGAATCGGTCACCCAATCTGGTCTGTGGCAAGGCCTGAAGGGTGTTCCAAATCCCCATAGGTTGGAAACTAGTTTCAGACATCAAAACCTAATCGTTGATAATGATTTGTCCCAAATATATAAATAAATAACCATGATTATATAGAATAATAGAACTGAACTCGAGCATCTGAAAAAAGAAATAGACAGAAAAACTAAACACACCTTCATGTGTCCTTCTAGGTCACCTCCCAACCAAAGGCTTACCTTTCTCCAATAATGATAATCTCTTCCAAGAATACCACAAAAAGGAAACCTCCAACTGAAATGATAAAATAGGTTTGAGCATAAAAATTTATCACTGGGGATGGGGAGATAAAACACAGAATCTAACATATCTATTCCCAAAACAATCCATTAACACTAGTTTTAAATACAAATAATAAAGTAGGGTTTTTGGTTTTTAAAATAAGCATCTTTTTTTCCAATTCATAAATCCATTAAAAACTAAATGATTTTTCAATTAAACCATATTTCATTTTAAAAAAAAAAACTAAAATAAAATATACCAAAGCTAGGCTAAAATTATACATGTAAATAAGGAAAGTAAGAAATAAACTAATACGATAGAAATTAAACATGAAATGTAAACAAATGAGTAACCATGGGTGATTCAAAATATCCCTACAAGAACCCAGGATGTACCCAGTTTTAGTACCACCTGCTAACATATGGTGAAGATCCTAAGTCTATAACCTACTGGCTTCCCTATAACTAATAAATCAAGTGCAAAAGCCTGCCTGACCTAACAACCAATCCATGGGGTACCAACCCATCTAATCGGGGTTGATCAACAACCGTCAGTCGGAAATCTAACAAAATTCCCAGGAACCCATGATGGTTATAATAATACTTAGTAAAAAGAAGTTTGTCTCATGTGTGACTCATCTCAATGCACTTCCCTAACCCAAACACCGACACCAATATAAAACAACCCTTATGGGATATCCCCCTATAAAGGTGACCCATATTTATATATATTTATTTCATATCACATGATGGTACCAACTACGCCACCATAAAATTTTAAATTTAAACCATTTCATAAAACTCTTACAGTTTCCAACCTGACATCCAATTTTTCCAAAAAACAATTTTCTTTAAAAGTTAGTAAAAACATTACCCTTGTCTTAAAATTTCTAAACAGGCCTTCAAATCACATCATATTGAATCCATTATTTCATAACAAAATTTAATGCTCCAACTAGACACACACATTTTTCTAAACCACATCGCTTAATAAAATTGTATTCAACAATCTGCTTTCAGGTTTAAAGTTCCAAACGGGCCCTTGGATTCCAACCAAAACAAAACATTTCATATTTTACAAATGGTCCCTTATCCATTAAAAACACACACCAAATCATTCTATAAGGCCTAATTGTCCAAATCCTTAGGAATATCATTTATAGTCATATAAGGGAACAACACCAAAGACCAAACCTCATTTAGGAAAACTGTAATTGTTTGGAAAACTGAGGATTTAAATAAACACCATTTCAATGGTTCTATTATCATTTGTGAGCACATCCATGGGAGCACCTAAGGCACCCATGGATGTTCCTACATCCAATGGAACAATAAAATCCAAAGAGTGCATTGGAAAACCAAACCAAAATACATGTTGAAAAACTTTAAACCCCTAGTTCTTATTTCAAAAATCATTTACTAAATAATTTACTAATTTAAGAAACCATTTTCAATAGAACACAAGATATTATTACACCATCATACTATAAACATCACACACAAATTCTGCATAAACATCCAACACATATCCATACATTTCAAACTCTAATTTCACACATTACATAACATAACTTTCACCATGTGCACAACCAAAATAACTACTGGCACACTTTATGAAAACTAACATATATCTCAAAAGAGGTATTCTCCAAAAAACACATCATGCACTTCAAACATACTATGAAAAATAAAATGAACACAAGTTAAATTTTCTTAAAAACTATGTTCACACCAACAAATTTAATTAAAGAACTTTTTAAGTTCATTAGACATGAGAAATAATTTATCTATTCATGATTTCCACAAAACTACCTAAAATGAATCAGATAATTCATCCAAAAATTTTTTTGAACAATTTTATGTAACCCATAAATGCAATAATAAATTAAATATAATATTAATTATGGTGTGATCAACATATAATGATTAATTGAAACCATAAAATTGTCTACGGGTTATGCAAAAAAGAAAATAGTCGAAAACAACTACCTCAAATCAATTTTTGATGCAACAACTCTTCTTCGGAAATATGAACAACATCCCTGGACCAAATTTCCACCCTATATAGTGAGAAAGACACGTGAAACATAGTCTGATATGTTGGAGTTTAGGTAAAATGGATGAAAACCCCCAAAAATGAAATAACTCCCCAAAAGAGGGGGGATTTAGGGCCTTGAAGAGAGTTACTGGTGAGAGGGTGGTATCAGTCAGAAGGAGAAGGCGGATGCAAGAGTGAAGACCACCGGAGGGGAGGGAGGCTGTAGAGTGCTGGTTTGGGTTCACAAGAGAAAATGAGCTAGTGGGCCAGCTCAAGGAAGAGTATCTAGGGTTGAGGTGGCCTAGTCGGAGGTTTGTTGGGGGGTGTTGACTGTTTGGGGAAGGTGAAGGCAGAAGGGCCCTAGGCGGAGGCCTAGTGTGCTTAAGGGGCGAGCCGGTTGGGGCACAAAGGGAAGGAGCAGAGAGGCAGGGTTGGGATCAAAGGGGAAGGGAGTGAGGATAGAGAATCGATGTAGGGGCGAGAGGCAGAGGGCCAGTTCTACGAGGGAAGAAAAGCCAGTGCAAGAAGGTCGGGTGGGTTGAGGGAAGGGGAAAGGTAGGCAGGTGGCTCAAACATGGAATAGGGATGGTGTTGCTATGCACCGAGGTTAAGGGGAAGGGGCCAGGTGGACCTAGGTTTCTTTTTTTCATTCATTTTTTATAATAATATTATTATTACAACAACAACAATAATAATAATAATAAAATCAGAAATAGATAAATAATATTTTTAATAATAATTATAATAATAATAACAAATATAATAATGAAAATAATAATAATAACAATAATAATAATAAAATTAGTAACAATAAAAATTATAATTATAAAATAATGTTAACAATAATAATACCAATAATAACAATATTAATATTACAAAGAAAAATAATAACAAAATAATAACAATAATAAGAAGAAGAATAACACTGAGATATTTCCTGACTCCTGGGCTGATTGTGTGGCTACCGAAAACCATGCGTTGAGGGTGCACGGGTTTGAAACCCGGTAAAAATATTAAATTGAAAAAGATTTATGTCTGGGACATTCTTGGACCTTGGAACAAGAACCTGGAGCAAAGAAATAATAAAATGAAAATTAAATAATAACATAAAGGTGTGACAATTATCCCGACAACAGACACTTTCTACCCCCAAAAAGTCACCCAACGGATCAAAAAACAAAACAAGAATCCATGACCAACTCAAACCAAAAGAATCCACAACACAATAGAAAGGAAGAACACGAAAGGGTTCTCTCCACCGTAAGAACTCAACATGTTAGGAAATTTAACACCCAAAAATACCACCCCAAGAGTGGGGGATGACGTGGGAACTCCCAACCGATCCAAACAATGTTTTAAATCATGAGAAAACAATAGCTTCACTGAAACCTGGAACCCTCAACCCAGGCCAAAAACCACCCACACAAAACAAGAGAAACTCCTACGAGTAGAACATACACAAAGCAGTGAACCTGTGCATAACCAAATACATTGACTCTTCAATAATCACTTACATCTTTAAACAAACACACCTAAACCAAGATCAACCCAGAGAAGGGCCAAACAAAATTTTAAGAAAAACTCACGATTCAAAAAACCACATCCACACATAGAAGGCTTCTTAAATTATAATAGGATTAGTCCATCATAACTTCATTATGAAACAATGAACTTACAACAATGTCATAACATTAATAGATGAATAACATGAACAAAAATACTTTAAATTTTCTAGTATCAACCAAGAACACAAAACCTGAATCGAGGTTTCACACCCCTGGAAACTTCTAAGAACGTGAAAGCTTAACATCAAGACCTGGGGCTGGGGATCTGATAGATGAATCGTATTCTAACAAAAATTCAGGAACAATAATCCTTCTATGATAACATCTTCTTTATTCAATGCTTCCACCAAAACGCCTCTAGATGACTCAGACACTAGCAAGGATGACACGTGTTAGAAGGGATGTGACATGATGGCTTCTTGTGCCTGAACCAGCAACACATGTGGCATACAACTGAATAGTCCAACGAACTGGAATCGATAACCACTGCAGATGACTCTTTAAGAATAGGTCCCTCTAGAACACCCTGCTTACTAGATAGGGAACCTTCATGAGGTACTGTATATGATATATTTCCAACAATCAGTGCTCTGAATACCAAATCTGCTAAGAATGCCTCATTCAACAGCTTCTCAAAATGATGGTCCACTGAAGTGAGGACCTGCTCCTTGATCACTGAATGAAGACCCCCTATTGTAGAGGGAAGTCTTTGCCAAATCATGTGATGCTACCTCTGAAGAAAAGGACCTAAGTCCCTTTAAATGGTTGACATATGCATTCACTATCTGTTGGCCTTGTTGAATATGCATGAGCTATTCCCTTCTATTCTTCTTCCCCTCTTCGGGTATAAACCATCAGATGAAGACAGATTTAATGAATTCCGATGTCATCCCAACTTTTAGTGATGGAGGGTCAAACAAATCCCCTTCATCCGAGATGGACCATCAATCTAACCCAAAACAGCACACACTCTGAAACCATCTAGAGTTCCCAATACCATAAAGATGTGTTCGACATCTTCATGCCACTGTATAGCCTCTAACAGACCTCTATCACCGTGAAGGACATGCAACTTCCAAGATGGAATAGAAACTGGGAATGGATTATCAAAAACCTTAGAGACTTTGTTGGGTATCATTTGTTGAACAACATATAAAACACAAATCCCAATCCAATATCATGTAGATGAAATGTCATTGAAAGCACCGCCATTGAAAATCAACCAGCTCAATAAAAACAAAACAAATACAAACTCAACCAAAAATTCGTTTTTATTTAGATTTTAAAATATCCTTTTTTAAAGGACAATTTCCAAATAACAATCCTTCTTTTTAAACCAAATTCAATTTCCAACTTCATTTCCCTTTCTAAACATCAGTTCAGAAAAATAATGTCAATACTTTAATTTGAAGAACACAAGACAGTAATCCCTTGATCCATTACACATGTCTTAATCTAGTTTCATCCATACACACCAACACATGCTTACATGCATCTCCACACATGTGTAAACGTTCATAAATGGTACCCAAGGTTTCACCCAAACCATTTCTCCACCATTTACAAAAAACACCATATTTTTAGAAGAATATAATTCATTTTTAAAACACATTTCAGAATTTAATTCCATTTAATAGAAATCATATTCTTTTCAAAAAACCTTTTTCATTTTCAAAATCACACTCACAATAACCAGAACTAATATGACACTCAAATTGCATAAAAAATTCAGAGTGAGGGAGTTGTAGTCATTCTTAACCTAGCAACATGGTAGTGGGACATGCCCCAAGTAAACCTTAACAACTAGGAAGAACATAAACCGTGTACTAGGACTCCACATGGGTCACTACTCCATGAAAAATCACGACGTAAAATTAGCCTTCTTTTGTTGTCATCCCTCAATCTAAAACAAACCAGAATGAGACAATGACTCAATTCCCATACTACCAATGGCGACTCGAGGGTCGGAACAAGTGAGGGCTCCTGACATCCTTCTCATACCTACCTATCGAGTCCCGAAAGTCATAATATCCATCTATTGAACACCCCAAATAACAAGGTCCTTCTTTAATACCATTTTTTCATGAACCATCCCAGGACGACCCTAAACTAGACCCCTGATCCAATCCACAACAATGGCCAAAGGGTATTCCTGATCCCTACAGGGTGGAAACTTGTTTCAAGCATCAAAACCTACTTGTTGGGAACAGTTTGGCCAAAAAAGATAAATAAATAACTAAGAAAAAACCAAAAAATAGAACTAATCTTGAGTGGTGGAAAAAATAAATAGACAAAACCACTCAACATACTACTATTTGACCTTGTAGGTCACCTCCCAACTAAAGGTTGACCATGCTCCAATAATGAGAAAATAATCCAAGAAAACCTGAGTAATGGAAACCTGCAACTGAAATGATAAAATAGGAATGAGCATAAAAATGATCTATAGGGTTTCCAAGATAAACTATTGAATCCAACATCTCCTTTCCCTAAACAATATATTAACACAAGTTTGAAATACAAACATAAAAGTAGGTTTTCACTTTTTAAAATAGGAAAAATGTTTTTACCATTCAGAAATCTAGTAGACGTTGCATGCTATTTCAATAAAAACAATTTTTATATTATAATCAAAACCCAAAACAAAAGATACCAAAGCTGGGATAAAATGATACATGTAAATTAGGAAATCTAGAAATAAACTAGTACGATAGAAAGTAAACAAGAATTGTAAACAAATTAGTAACCATGGGTGATCCTAAACATCAGTAGAAGACCCATGTACGTACTCGGTTTTAGAACCACGTATCAGTGTATGGTGAAGCTCCTAAGTCTATAACCAACTTACCACCATATAACTAACAAATCCATTGGCAAAGCCTACCTATAAAAATAACCAATTTAGGGGTACCAACCCCTCTAGTTGGGTTTGATCAACAATCATCGCTCAATCATCTAAAAGACACCCAGGAACCCATGGTGGTTATAATAATACTATGTATGTAGGAGGACCTCATAGGTGTGACTCATCTTACTACACTTTCCTACCCCAAACATGAACACCATCATACGATAACCGTTATTGCATAACCCCCTATAAAGTTCACCCATATTTATATAAATTTATTTTATATCACATGATGATGCCAACCATTCTTCCATACCATTTAACATTTAAACTAGTTAATAAAATGCTAAATGTTTCCAACTGGGCATACACATTCTCCAAAACACAATCTCTTTCAAAAGTTAGTACAAACATTACCCTTGGGATAAAATTTCCAAATGGGCCTTCATGTCACGTCATGTCGAAACCATTTTTTCTAAAGACATTTCAAATCTCTGACCAAACACACACAGTATTCCAATCCCCATCCCTTAATAGAATCATAGTCAAAAATCACATTTTAATTTCAATGTCCCAAAATGGGACCTTGGATACCAACCACACCCAAATGTTTCATATTTTCTATATGGATCTGTATCCTTTCCATACACACAACAAAGCATTTTCCAAGTCCAAATGGGCCAAATTCTTGATAATAACATTTACAGTCATTTAAGGGAACCACACCTAAGACTAAACCACATTTAAGAAAACATGAATTATATAGAAAACCAAGGATTTAGTGAAACACCATTTAAAAGGTTCGATTATCATTTGTGGGCACATCCATATGTGCACCTCATTCACCCATGGATGTTTCAACATCCAATGGCACAATAAAATCCAAAGACATCATTTGAAAAACAATCCCAAATGCATACTAAAACTCATTGAACCCATGATTTTTATTTCAAACATCATTTACTAAATCATTTACTATTTTATATAAATGATTTCAAAAGAACACAACAAAGTCTTCGATCATGATTCTATGAAATTAATACACAAATACTATTTATACATCAAATTTATATCCAAACATTTCATAAATAAATCTTTCACTATAAAAAACATAACCCGCTGCTCATTCACAAACAAAAGAACTACCAGAAAACATAATGAAAACTAACATATAGATAAAAATATATTTTATCCAAAACACACTCTATAACATACAAACATACTATCAAAAATAAAAAGAACAAAAGTTAAATTTTATTAAAAACTATGTTCTCACCAACCAATTTAATAAAATAACTTAGTAAGGAAATTAGACATGATAATATTTTACCCAATCGTGATCCATGAAATATTTTTAAAAAATTTAAACTAACCCAGAAACTCTATAATAAATTAAATATAATATAAATTATTGTGTAAACAACATATAAAGATTAATTCAATCAATGAATGTGTCTATGGGTTATGCTAGAAAGAAAACAATCACAAACACTTACCTCAAATCATGAGTGGACACAATGATGCTTCCACATAAAGAAGAAAAAAATCCATGTACCAAATGCACACACTAGATAATGGGAAAGATACATAAAACATAGTTCAGGATGTTAGGGTTTAGGTAAAATGAAATAACACACTAAAGGAGGGGGGTTAGGGCCTTGAAGAGAGTTTTCAGCGAGAGAGCGGTGTCGGCATAATGGGGGAAGTAGCGTCCAGAGTGAAGACCACCAGTGAGGAGGGAGGATGTTAAGAGATGTGTCAGGTTCACTAGAGAAAGGCAGTCGGCTGGCCGGTGCATTGCGGAGCAGCAAGGGCGGAGGTAGCCTGGCCAGATGCTGGATAGTGGGTGTCCACATCTAAGGAATGGTGAAGGTGGAGGGCTTGAGGCGAAGGCCTGGTAAGCCCTAGGGGTGAGGGGTGAGGCAGTTGGGGTGCGTAGGACAGGATCGTGGAGGTGGGTTTGGGATTGGAGGGGAAGGGAGCGAGGGAGGAGGGTCGATGGAAGGGTGAGATGCCAAGGGTCAGTTCTTGGAGGGTGATGAATACGACACAATGAGTTCGGGTGTGGCAAGATAAGGGGAATGGGAGGAAGGCGGCGCATATAGGGAATAGGGAGGGAACCACTTTCTGCTGAGGTTAATTGGAAGGGGTGGGGGTAGACCAAGGTTTCTCTATTTTTAATTCATTTTTTCTTATAATAATAATTATATAAAAATAATATTATTAATAATAAAACTATAAATTGATAAATAAAAGTTTTATGAATATTAATAATAATTAAACCAATGATAATAATAATAATGATAATTATAGTAATAGAAACACCAAAATTATAAACAATAATAATTATTATTACAATAATAATAATAATAATACAAATAATAATAATAATATAATGAAAAATAATAATTCAATAATAAAAATATTAATAAGAAGAAGAATAATGATCAATTTCTCAACCCACGAGCTGACTGTGAGGCTTCTTACAATATAGCAGTGACCACTCATGGGTCTGAAACAATGTAAAAATATTTTACGACAAAAAATTTAAGTCGGGGCCTAGCCTGGACCTTTGAACGAGAACCTGGAGACAAGAAATGATAAAATAAAAATTAAATGAAAATGCTTGGGTGTGACAGGTTGTACCCAGAGTATCCATCCATGATGTAGATGGCTTCATGACTAGATGTTGCATCAATCATGAGTTCTGAGATTAGATTTTAGAATTCATGTTTGGGGCAGTTGTGGTTGATATATCTAAAATCAATGAAAACTATGAGTTCCATTTTTTCATGGGGATGATATTCGATAGACATTGGGGAAAATGTATCTCTCGTATGATGTTCTCCCTGATGATCATATTCACTTCAGCCTTAATTTTGGTGGTGTGAGTTGGGTGTTTCTACCTGGCTTCCTTTTGGAATCCTTGAGGGTCTTTTAGAAACCCCTAGTGATGGGTGGACACCTCAAGGTTAAAGCCTCGAATTTCTATGTAATTATATGAAAACACATCTTGTTTTTGCTTAAAGAAATAAATATACACCTCTTGTTCATAATAATTCCAAGCCTCACTATTCATAGTGGGTCATGGATATTCTTTTGTACCCAGATTTATCTCTTTACGTTCATCCACAGTGATGGAGACGCCTTCCTCAAATGATGGAGGGGAATATCTGAGATCTTCTTCCTCTTCCTCTTCCACTAGATTTAATTATTTCACATCCCCCTGGGAGGTAGTTAATGAAGCATGAATCTATTAGGTGTGGGAGGAGTCATTATTTGGACATCCAGAAGATGAAAGAGTCATTCATGTCTCCATTAATGGTGTAATGCCTTTTGGGGATCCAAAGAGGAGGTGAGAGACTAAGAATGAGAATCTATGTCTTCTCCAATTGAAGTAAAAAATTATTCTATCCTATATTATGAAATAGGTATTTTTAAGGTTGAAGGTATGGAATGAAGACATTTTCATCTAGGTTTTCACCACTTCTTAGAGAGTTGACAACTTCTCCTCCCTGTCAGGCTTAGTTGCCACCACTGACATTACATAATTCACTGAATGAGTTCATGAAAATTGTTCCCACTCCTTCTAATTGATTTATGGGTAGTGCATACTGTGTATTGGGTTTCATGAAAGGATTACTTAGAATTGGATCCATACCATTTGTGTCATTAATCCAAACAACATCATCAACCATGTACTTTTTTCTTCACTTGTGGTAGATTCCTACGTCAATGTATTCTAACTCATGAGATTTAAATGGGGCCTTATCACCATATAATGTCCCAATTCTACTATTGATACAACATTTTAGGCATTGGTTATATGATCAAAGAATGGTCCCATACTAATGTATTCATGGTCTCCCCAGTAGTATATAGAATATTGTATCCTTCTAGACAACCAGGAAATTCTAATCAGACATAAGATCCCTAAACTAAGTTCAAAGTGTGATATCACAAAGAGGTTATTGATCATTAGTTACATAAACCTATAACATTAAAATAGTGGGGGACTAGTGATATTCATTTAGATATAATTGCGAATGTTTCTAGACTAGAATGATATTGACTCTAGAGCCATTGTAAGTAAAATATCATCAGATATCATTGTTATTTATCCTACCGGATTCATACAATGGTCTCATGTGTCTATATATGATAACATCCTCATAGAATATTGAAAAATAGATGGCTGTATAGAATTCATCTAGATCATTATCTTCATGATTTACTTCAAAAGAAAAAACCTTGACTTCAAATTCTTCAGGGGTTTACAAGGCCTTGATGAGTGATTCACATATATCATTCGATAGACTCAAAACATCCATGAATGACTACATAAACGGTAAAAGGATTAGTTTCTTAAAAAAATCATATTTATGATCCCCAGTTATGTTCTTCCCTTCATGGAATTGTTACTTCATAGTATTTGGACTCCTATATTCAAAATGTAGATGGAATGTACCAAATAATAGGAGTTGAAGGTGCTTCTACTCTTGGTGGATTAGGTCATCCAAGTATGCCTGAACGTCGGGGCTGATTAGATGGCGAAATATTCTCTACTCAATCTTCTATGATGATCATGTAAAGAAATTTACAATCATTAATGGGGTAATTTTCATTTTCCTATTCATCTTGTTGTGGAACTCTCTTACAAGTTCTGGCAACACTGACATTTTGATCAGGTCATGGTTGAAGTAGTGACTCCTCATTGGACTATATATTCCCATTAATCCTCAAAACTGGAAACCTCTTCCAATAGTGACCCAATTATTCATAGGAATTTTGGGTTCAAAATAATTCTCATATTTTGATAATTAATACATTAAGAAAATAACATTTTTGGAACAAAAAATTAACTCCCCATCTAATAGATATTCCATTGGTTAGTGGGTTATTATTGAACTGTTGGGTAGGGTGATTCTCGTACTATTGGTGTGATGTTTTCTAAGGTCAATGATATCTTTGGCCATGACATGAAGTTATATTATTGATCTTTCTTATAACCCTTACTACCTTGTATCTTCTAGAAGTATTGGATTTAGGGTACTGAGATTCTGGTGAAGTTGGATGCATTGTAGTGGGAAAAACTAGAAACACAATTGGATATTTCAAATGTGTTTAGGGAATACAATGAGTCTGGTTGATTTTTTTCCAGACCATCCCATCACTGAACATTTACATACTCTTGGTATTGAAATATTTTCAATAGTTTTATTCCTATAGATTGAATTTTTATACCCATTCCACCTTATTAGGATAATTTCATAGCATCGCTTTTTGGAAGCCCCCCATCTTTTGAAGGAGGTCTTTAGAAACCAAAATTTCTTCGATATGGTGACCCATCATTTGATGTAAAGGAAATAGTTTAGGATATATTCATTTACTAATTTTTTATGATTCTTGGAATTCAAAAACTTGACCATGTTGTTTTCCAATGATGAGATTAAGTAGCCAGGGACATGATCATCTCGAAATGAATAGAACATGTTTTTCATCTACTCAAATTATTTATTCATCTGTTCTTTTTTATCATTTTGGAAAGGTGTGTTCTTTTTATTATTCATGGAAGGTGGGGCCATATACTATGGTGTGTGATTTGATGTAGGAGAACGTATATGGGCCTTATTATGTGTATCAGTGGTAGCTTATTCATTTCTTATTCTCCTTCCATAAATTGATGGAATTACTCAGGCCTTGGATTTCGTTTCTACAATGGAATCTCCCACCTTCTAAGAAGTTTTGGAAATTTCATGAAAATCAAATGTTTATTTTATAGGGATTATCATCATGTACAAATCGTCTCAATGACTCCCTATATATATGGGAAATACCTCTTCTTCAGGGAGTGGAAGGTTCAATGTGTATGTCAGTTCATTCCACTGAGTGATGGAATATGATACTCTTTCATTCTATCATTTAATACAATTAGTTAGGTCGAATACTATTTTCATCTATAGAGTCAAGCTAAAATACAAGAAAAACTTCTAAGAGAGTTCTTCCCATCAAGTGAATAACCGAACCTAAAAACTTGTGTACCTTACAAAGTCTAGTCCTTGTAGTAATTGTATAAAGAACCTCAGTTTTACATACTCATGTTGCTCATAAGAACCCATCATGGTATCACAATAAGAGTCAAAATTCATCAAATGCAATGCTAGGTCTCTCAATCTATTAAAAACTAGAAATGTAGGGTCATCAATGTTCGATAGTGGGAGAGTCGAATCTACCCATTCTAACTAAGGATTTTTTTAACATAGTATTGGAATGTGTCATTACTCAATGGATTATAATCAAGCTGTTAGTGACTCAATTGTGTTCATAATAATTTGAGGAATGTCTGGATGAACTGTAGTTGGAACGAGTGCAGTAGCCGGAGCATGAGCTGTTGCGGTTGCGGGAAGGGCCATCGATGATAGCACCGATGGTACCTATCATGAAAAACCAATCAGGGAAGGTCTATAAGGATAGGTCTAGCCTTGTTCAAGCTATGTACCAAATTGTATTAATTATTGATATGATACTATTGGATCCAAATATATTAGTGTTTGGTATCCCATGTTGATGGTTTTTTCCTAATATTCTTTAGTTGTTAAAAAAATACTGTTGTTTAGGTGTTCTGACTGGAAGTGTGAGTTGAGGATTTTCTTATAGAACATGTATTGCTTGAATTCTATATCAAAGTATTTATTAAATGATACTTCTTACTTCCTTCATCTCTATCTCAATCTGAGTGAATATTTACTCCCAAATAATGGGCTGCTCCTCTCCATAAGAAAGGTGAGGTACAATTATACCCTTACCCTTCTCCCTAATAGATGGAATTCATGGTGAAAAAAGTAGATTATTCTATGGATTTCCCATATTCTAGGAAAGCCGCTATTTTTTGTTAGGCACACCTCCTTCAATTATTTTGGCGTAGAACACCTCATGAACAAGATCATCATCCTCTAACACCTCTATCGAGTTTGTATCGGGTTCTATAAAATCAACATGGGGGAGTTGAAGAAACTCACTGATGAAAAATTCATAGTATGAATTCTATCAATGTCTTTGAAAGACTATATTCTTTTAAATACCCCATAATTCCTTATCATATCCTTTTCTAATTCTCGAGGAGATTTTTGGTGGATTTTATTGTGAATAGAATCATTAGACAGTGCATTCAAGAAAATCCATATTTAGGTTATTGGATCACAAGAATGGATGGCCTAGGAGGATATACATTGTTTCATTTTCCATGATTAGGATAAGACTAATTTCCACTGTAGAAGGGATTTTTGATGCGGAAAATACCTCATCTCTAAGGGTTAGGGATATTATTTTTTTGATATCACTACCCTTTGAGTCTGGTTTGTTGACCTCAAATGTTGGGTTAAAAAGTCCCACATCCCCATAGTTCTTGGTTACACATATACTACCGGGGATAATATTATCGAGGCATCCCATATAATTTTATGGATATTTATCTAGACATGTGTTTGGAGCATCATTCGAGATACACATGGATCAACCATTTCCATTGATATTTGCACTAATTATGGAATTCATTATATATGATGACTGACATCCTCCATGCATGAGGCTTCATTGATATTATAAGATGGTTGATATACAAGTCTCTTAGAATCCTTCTTTCTTCTAGTCCGATGTCGATCAAAGCCTATTTTTGTTGAGAAAATCATTGATCGTGGATAATGTTTATTTGTTGGAGACAACATGGGGAAAGGATATTTCATGGTTCCACTTTATGTGGGATTTTGTTTTTAAGTATCATGGTGAAATGTAACACTCCATGTGCACCCCATACTCTTTTCTAAACAATAGATGGGGTATCAATGATTATCTATTGCGATCCCATTATTGTATTGAGGAATGCATGTTGAAGGGATCCTTACTATTTCTAGATCAACATGTGTCATGATGGTATGATAGATGTAGATTCAATTTTTTATTGAAAACATTTTATTATCGTGATGTTATATTGATTATTATCATATATTAAGACTTTACCTCTTAATAAAGGAAGAGTTTTCCAAATATTGAGGGGGATTTTCAGCACACAATCTTCTCAAAATGCCTCCGGAATATAGTATTGAAGGGTGGATAAATTCCATAAATTATTAGTGAGACATCATTATCCAATTTTTTCCACATTTTTAGTATGTCTTCATTGAATTTATCTAGAGGTTCCTTTATCTTGTCCAACCAGATTAGACACATCCAAACTATTTTATGATAAATAGTGAGATAATTGGGGATTTTCTCTAAAATGTTGAAATCTGGGGGATCCTAATGAGATTCATATAATGTCCATCACTTGGGGATTATCATGGGAAGGTGTTTGTTCATGTAATGGTATGTCCATTGGTATTTTTTGATTATCTCAAATTAGAGTAGGTTAGTTTTCATGATCTATTTTTTAATATCATAATGGGTGGCTTTCTCTATGGCCCTCCTGGATGGGAGTAGAGGCGTGTATCTGCAAATGGGTGACAAGAAACAGAGCCTCCTCACTTATAGGAATATATTTTATGTTTCTATCTTTAATGGAACTAAATTCATCGCTATTACGATGTCCTAAAAAATATCATAGAATCTGGGTTGGGATTTTTATGCCCTTTCACAATTTTTAGGAAATTATTGGTGACTTCAGTGATCAGAATGGGGATATATTTTCATTCCATATTTGGAGTATGTGTATGTTTCTTATTTTATCCCCTAATTCCTATTAATAGATAATGATTTCACTCATGTGTGGGGTAGAGAGTTTAGTATTCCCCCTATTGTCTTCGGTACTTTTCAACTGACTTCTCTAGGTGTTGGCAGATGAGACTCCTAGTAGGCTTGGTGAATACAATAAATTTTGTGCACCTAATTGTGTATTTCCATCAAACAAGGTTGGATGGATTTTTTTAATGATACCAAATGAGTCTTCTAGTAGACATGGTATGTTCAAGAATGTGCATGTTCCTGCTTGATGTATACATTCAGATTTAAATTGTCGGTTTCTATGGGTTGTTCCATGCAAGTCTACTGGCTAGTTGATTCAATGTAGATGGGTGAATGTTCTTGCTCCCAATATCCCACCAAATTGGGTTGGTAGGATTCTACAGAGGGGGAATAAGTGTTAAAATTCTCCTTGTTATCCATCTTTAATCCCTGGTGGGCTATCGTGAATGCTCATGTTTGAAGGATCTATTTAAGATCGACTAGGACAACACAGTCATCATTTGGATGATTCACATCCACATGGTGTTGGAAATTGAAATTTATGATAGGATCCATTTATAAGGACCCATTTGATTTTTGGATTAGGCCTTAGGTGGAATCATTCCCCAACTGCATGGGATACAAGAGGGATGGGTTGTTAGATTACGTGGATAGGCTCTCGAAATGGTTGTGAATAGTGGTCAGTGTCTTCAACTTCAGGAACAATAGTCATCATTGAATATATTATCACTGGGTATTTGAGAGATATAGAGCATATTAGGCTTCCATCACGGCTAGGATAGTACCGTGCTGAGGGTACTCTATGACTAGTGAGTTTGTGTCCCAGTGTTGAAGGTGATGGGTTACTGATGGAGTCCTCTACAGGGATGATGACACGACCTGAGCAGTAGTTAGGGAATTTCTGGGTGAAATATGGAATAAATTCATTGGATTGAAGGAATATCTGAGAGTAAGTGCCTATAATATTGAAAAACAAAAAAAAGAACCCCCGTAAAAAAGAATACCATTTCAATGAAAGTATTCTAGATTGATTTTCTTGTCTAGTCCATATTTATTGAGAGAATGGGGCCTAACTAATGGATGAATTAATCTTCACGGTTAAAGATTCACATCTAGTTCACCATTTTTTCCTCTTCAAAAATATGTTTGGGTTATGAATCATTATTTTTGATTTGTTTCGAATATGTTTGTCCATGGAACTGCAATCAACTGACAGTTCTTTATCTATGGGGACCTATATTAAAATTACAGTTTCTCCATAGGAAGTTTATTAAACGATGCTGAAGAACTATTATTGGTATATAGGATGGGAGTTCAGAATCACCACACCATGTTGGGGGACTTATTTCCTACTCCAGGTCTCTCTTATAAATTTATGATATGTTAATGAATCTTTATTAATTCTTAAGTATGATGTGGAAAACCCTAGAATTAACACACAATTATTTGAATGTATGGTAATTAAAATAATTTTTATATATATGAGGTTCTTCAACATTGGAGTTATTTGTATATACACATTATTGATTATTTTGTGATTAATATGATAGTTTTATATCCACATAGTGGAGACTCTGGAGTGTATTATCATTCAGGGAGGAAAATATATTTTTTATTTCAGGATTGAACCCATGTGATGGAATTATTATATATCCTAGTGAATGAAATCAGAACCCATGTAGTTCGGTGATTCCCAATGGGGAACATCAAATTTCTTAGGGTCTTGTAATAAGGACCTTACCAGAATGTTTAACTTCTTGTGGAAATTATGACTACGTGGAAGGTACGCTGTCCAATTTTGGTTTTGGACTTATGCTAATGTAGACAAGGGAACCTGGAAGGGATATGAATTTCCATTTTGAATTAATCCCTGCTATGAAGGTGTCACATTAAGGATATGATTTATTCTTGGTGTTGTATTTGAACCTTGTAGAGGTATCTTATATATCCCATTTTGATGGGAATCAAATCCTACATGGTTTGGATGGGAATATCCACACCTATGGAGGTCGTTAAAGGATTGTCTCATAGGGGAGTATAGACCATTGAGATCATTACATTGGGTATTACAACTGAGATTATTCTTTTAAATGGTACAATGAGGGATTATTCAACTCGTGATGATTGGGAGGTTTCTTTTGGTACAAACATTAATGGAGGACGTGCAGATTAACGGAAATTTGATTGGGGATTAGTCCTAGGGACGTTTCCAATTCATATCATGCCATAGATTGGTGTCCAACATATCTTGATTGTATCAGGAATTGGAGTTCTCATAGTTTAATACCTGGGGATTGCACATTGTGGTTTCCCCTATAAGTGGGGTGATAATCAGAGATTACTCTAAAGGAGGATGTTGATTGAGCCCAGGCCCTAAATGTGCATCCTACACACCCTCGTTATAGCAGAAATCAGATTTCTCATAGTTCAATTCATTAGCCTTTCATAGTGGGGATTTCATGATCTCCATTGACCTCTAATACCACTTGATTAATGATTTGTTTGAAAAACAAAAGGAATTGGATGAACTGAGATACCAAACATTCGTCTTTTGTACGTAGGTGGGCATAACGAAAAATCATGAAGGGAGTGGGATGGGGAATTGAGTTTGTTCACCTCCTATTATGTCACTTCCACTGATGGAAGATTTTGAGGTTACAATAGAAGAGGTCAAGGTTACGACCCTTCCGTCTCTTCACTTTACACTTGAACGGGTCCAGATATGGATAATGAGGAAAGAAGTAATCAGAAGAGAGGCGAGAGGGGTCGGGTTCCCATTCGCTCTTAGAAATAATATCTAGAAGGTATATAAAGAAATAATAAATCATTCTATATTAAAATATACATGATTAATCTATGGGTATTATATAATATCATTTCTATAGTGATGGATGAGTATTTCAATCTGTGTTGAATGGAGGATCCAGCTAAATCCTCACCCATCATGCCTAGAACTACAGGCTCTTAGTCTTAGAGGCATGAAGGGGGGGTTATGTTCCAAACCATACTATCCAAAACTAGGAACTCCTTGACATGTTCCTTGGGGTTGCGTTTCTCATGACCGTAGGGACTCACATTCACATGCACCCTAAGGACCCACACCATCCAACTAGACAAGTGTGGGAAACTACTGACCATAGGAATACAAACCCAAATAGAAAACATGTTGATGTACTACTCTCCATGGAGGACATGTTGATGTACTAGATGATTAGGTGTTTAAAGGGTGAATGTTTTCCACTTTCAAAATTGATGAAAATGGAAATTTTCATGTAAATAAATGTTAAGTACGGGATAACAAATATAATATCATGATAGTTAGGAGGTTTAGATGTAGTGTAGTTGGTAATAATTGTTCTCAAAAAAATCTGACCTAAAAAAGTGGTTTTATAAGGGATTATGGGGATGTAAACTTATGAAATTCAAACCACTTTTGATTATTCATTTAAACTCTTATTAATCTTAATAAAATATTTATAATATTAATTAAATTATTAAGAATATATGAGAGGTAGCTTACAAAAAAATTTATATCTAATTAATCTAAACATCAACACCTTTTAATCAAATTAAATTTCTAAATAAGATAAATTTTATATCTAAATTAAAACCTTTAATATATCTAAAAATAGCTTTTATAAAAGAAATACTGCTTATGTCTAAAAAATTAATCATGGGTTTATAAAAAAGATATATTTAATATTAATATATTATTATTGAAGAAAAATATTCCAAAATATTTATTTCATTCTTATGTTATGATAAAACAACATCATTTATTAAATTGTTCAAAATAGTTATTTTTTCTATTCACCTAAAAGTTAACTATTTCATAAAAAACATAAAAATATACACATCTGATTTTTTAATAACTTCAAAAATAAAGAAAATTTAATCTAAATTTATTTCTAAAAAATATATGTTTAACATTTAATATAAATTAAATAATATAAAGATATTCATATTTTATTAAAAAAATATTTTTTTAAATATTAAGGGATTTAATCACCTCAGTTTTCTAATTAAAAGAATTTTAGTGTTGTATATCATAAGGACATAATTTAACATGACATTTATTTTAGTATGTGTAAATAATGATATCAAACTTATAATCATATAAAGGATAAAAATACATACTAGAATCCTAGGTTGTTATATTCTTCCTCCTAATGAAATCCCACCATCTAAATTTCATTATACCTACTAAGATGAAAATAGATTCGAGTACTTCTACTTCACAGTCTCTTCATGTTCTCTTGTTTCCTCCCAAAAAGTATTATTTATCCAACCTATATTAATAAGGTGAGTTGTCTTTTTGTGATAAAATGTTTCTCTATGATCTAATATCTCCACCAACTTCCCTTCTAATGCGAAATCCTCTAGTGGAACCACTTCTGGGTTCATTACATGTGATGGGTGTCTTATTTACTTCCTCAAAAGTGATATGTAGAGTACAGAATATAATTTGGTGAGGGTTAGAGGTAGTTATTGTTGATATTACACATCTATTATGTGATTAGGTATCACATAGGGGACAATGTATGTTGGAATTATCTTTCTTTTCATCCCAAACCTCATTAATATCATCCATGGAGTTTTTGTAGGAAACACTTTATCAACGAACATGAACTCTCAGTATCATAAATGGTTGTAATCCTGAATCTTATATCACATCTATTATTATTATTTTTTACTTTTTAATGGTATTGAAATTTTCTATCATTTATTATGCAATCTATGGTCTACGAAACTATCTTTCACCAACATTATTCCAACCTATAAGTGTTCGAAATCTATTTTGATGGATGTCATCATATGTGGCTATTTAGAATCTCGATTAGGAACTATTATTGTAAGAGAACATGAACAGAGGTATGTAGAACCCTAACCCTAGAAGCCTAGTGTTACTGTCGATTACTATTTCATTAGAATAATATATAAGGAAATTTTTTCCTGAAAGACCAAAATGTTTTGTAGTCTTTGTAAACTATATAAATACATGAGTGATGTCCTAAAAATGAAAAAAATTGAAACATAATTATTTTTTCATTATGAGAATAAATTTATTCTATCTAGTGTGTCCCTCTATATCATTCATAGTAAAATTCATGGAATCCAGGGGAATTGAAACTAAATAAATGTGACCTCAAATACTAATTAAGGGTTATTTGTAGTTGAAGTAATAGTGAATAAATTTGGAAAATCAATATAAAAGGTTAATAACTTAAATGAAATTCAATTTAAGCAAATTTATAATTCATAATCAATATGGAAAGGTAACTATCTTAGAACATGGGCCATTTAAATAACAGGATAAGGCACAATCAATGTGGCATGATAAATATGTTAAATCCATTCTATTTAATCAATAAACTAAAATTTAAATACATCCATATATTTTTATACTGATATTTTCATGGATATTATTTACTAAATTTTTATGAAAGAATTATTAATTATTGGATGCCATATTTTTTGGTTCATGCAACCTTTATAGTCAAAAACATTCACAAGATGAATTTAAATATATTGGGTAGAAACCCATAGAATTTGGCCAATTAAATCATCTCATGAGAGGACTGATGCATTAAGGGTATTACATTAAATAGACCCTAACCCATGTCACATCAGTTCAAAGTATTCTTCAAATATCTAATAATATATTTAATTCATAAATAAAGTTCCTTATCAAATTCATATATCAAGTAAAGAATATAGATTTATCAATATTTCCCTAAATAATCAAATAACTGTAAAAATGAACACCATATGTAAAAATGGTATTAATTTATTTAAATAATAATATACATGATAAATAATGATCATATTTATTGTAATTTTAATCTCTAATGATTGCTGGAAAGTGAATAACTCATGTGGTAGTTAATGACCACAAATTTATTCAGGGAAGTAAATGATAATAATTTGCTTGGTCCAATAATCATAAGCCATATAGATGAATAATAATCATGTTATGAATATGATTTATACCCATTGGAGTAATAATAAGGGTTTTTTTCATTAATGAATAAAACAAATCATCAAAAAAATCTTGAGAAAAATATCCTTTTTATTTTGAAAAACAATTTGAAAATAATTTTCTTTGAAAATAACTTTTAAAAACAAAATAAATTTTTTAAAGGGTGATATTTTCTTTGATAAATAATTTTAAAAGATTAATTTTTTTTGATTTTTTTTATAAAACTTGGTTTTAGAAGAAAATAGTTTTCCAACTAGAGAGATAAATTAAATCAGGATTTTTAAACAGACATTTTATAAACCATTTTAAGTAAGAATGATTAGAAAATGCTAATGTTAATTTAAACTAGTAATTAATAAAAATGGGAGAATAAAATTTATGTAATTATTAAAATAATTATTAAATAATTTCCTTCAGTGGAAATCCATGTTTATACCATCTCAAATAAAATGTGATTATGATGTAAACCCTCGATAAGTTCATAACGTTGATGTGAGAATCAACCAGTCAATATATTATGTTTTTCAAATTTAAATCATAATAAATGAAGTTTATATATATATATTAATATATATTCTTAATTAATTATACACATAATCATTTATTAATAATGAAAATAAGGAAGTAATAAAAACCAATGAAAAGAAATTGAGTAATGAAATTTTTTTACCACTTGGAAACTCTAAGTTTACCTCCCCTTAGATTAAATAATTAAAATTAAAAGTAAAAATACCGTGAAAAATGAATTATTAATTTTCATAAATTTAAATATTGAAGTATATACACCATATAAAATAAATGATTTGTATGATAGAACAATTTACCTCAATGAAATGAAATCGAGATGAAATCTCTTACCTTACGCTTCCTTTTGGTTGAATTCTTTTAAACCAAATTTATAAATTCTTTAAGATAGTTGTTAAATTACACTAGATCCATATTAATATTAATATTTTTTATATATTATTTCTTTTTTAAAATATATCATCAAATTGTTAATAATTTTTCGTTATTCTAATTGTATTGGGGGTCAGTTGCCATGTTTTTCGAGTATATTTCAACATGTTCTTTTTTGTTCCTATTACATATATAATGATTTTATCATCTCAATAACATAAATAATGATTTAAATAAAACATATATGTAGTATATATTTATTTATAGTAATATATAAAAATTTTCAAAAGAAATGGAATGCACCTTTCATGGAGATTTTAGGTCGTACGTATGCATAAACATTGCTTCTATTTTTTTTACTATGTTAAAAAATCATAAATTATATATATATATATATACTATAATTTAATTGTTATATTTATTTCATATATATCAAATAATTTTATAAAAAACATCCATAATACATTCAATGTAATGTGTGAAGGAATCACATCTCTTTGTGAGGCGATAATCCTTCATACACAAAAATAGTGTAATTTTATTCCCACAAAATGGAATGTATGAAGGTATGTATTATATAATAATTAAAAAATAAAATATAAATAACAAATATCATATATAAGTATTATTTCCATTGTTATTTCAACAATTATAGGTGGTGATGTAAAGACAAAAAAAAGTTTACAAGGCTGTAGTCCACCGTACACTCAAATGATAATTTCATAACCAATTTTATGGAAGTCTGTGAATTTTTTTGCCTTAAAAATGGCATAAAATGTCTCATTATATTTAATATTTTATGTACATTTTATAATAATGATATAAAAATAATTTATTTTGTTGGAGGAAGAAATATAATGAGAACTTTAATTGATAAATGTTACCACCTCTTTGGGTATTTCATTTTGGATTTCAATAAAGGTCATCCATTGTTGGATGTATGCCCCGAGTAAGTCCTCTTGGATAAGGATAGGGTATTTTTGAATTTAATTGGGTAATTTTATCATATTAAAATGTATTTATAGGTTTGAATATGTGAGGGTAGTGATATCCATTTTTTAGTGGTGGAGGAGTGACATTCTGGTAAATACAATAAAATAAAACAATATTGTTTGGAATACCTTACCTCATGTGCCCCAGATAATGAAAAAATTTCGAAAAAATAGTTTATAATTTATAATTATGTCCCTAAATTGGGTTTTGACCATGTTTTGGGACATTTCAACATATTATTTTTCAATATTAACGACTAAGTAAACATAATTTTTCAATAATCATTGTGATTAACATTAAATGTTTAATCTAATCACATTGATAAAAAATTAATTTGATATTATTATAAATTATAAATTTTTATGATTCAAAAAATGGAATTATTTTTTCCAACCTCATCTCAAATAATATGCATAATTTATTTTAAAATTTATCCAGTATACATGATGATATAGTAAGGTTTTAAAGTGGAAATATTCCAATGTGTACTATGTTTTATATCTAAATTCAGAATAAAATTTATTATAATAACTAAAATTTGAGTAATACTTGTATAATTTATATAATTTTATTTTTAAACCAATTTAATATATAATTTATCATTATAAATGTTTTATATGAAATGTCAGTTTTTAATTAAAATATAGTATTTTTTACTATTTATCAAAAAATAATACATATTAGAAAAATACAAAAAATTCAAAATGAGTTGATTTTGAAATTAAAATTTCATATATAAATTTTATTTTGTGAAATTTAATTTATAATTATTTCAAAATTTAATATTAATATAAGTGAACCATTAAAAGCAATTAAAACTACTTTTACGAAGGACAAAATAGCTTTTATGCAAGAAATTGGATTTGTTATTATCTTATGAAAAAGATTATACTAGATAACTTTAAAATATTTATATATTATATAGAATATAAATATAATTCACTATAATTAATTAATTTAATTTATTTAGATTAATCACCATTGGGTGAATAAAATTAGTTTTTTTTAAAAACAGTGACTTTGTATTCAATTCGTTTTTGTTTTCAATTCTAATTAATTGGTAACCAATGAATTAATTTTTGATTTTTTGAAATCCATATATTTTAATAAGTTATCTAATACACTTATTAAACTCTAATTTAACATCTAGTGGATTATTTTCTTTTCAAATAATAATATTAATAATATATAGTTTTATAAAAAAATGATCTTGTGTGTAACACAATCTTTTGAAGGAATTTGTTGTTGCTTGTAATGCAAGATAATCTCATAGTATCGTGAATTAAAATCAATAAAATGTTTTTGTTTAAAATATTAAATATATATTTTGGTCTCAGAATTTTATATTCCTTTCTATGTATAGACTTCCATGTCATACATGCAATCAATTATTATATCCCATTTTTAGAATTTTAGGATGTTACATTCTACCACCTTAGATAAATTATGTTCTATCAATTGAAACATGATATCAATAATCATGGGTTTGATATCTAAGAAATAATTTTTTCAAAACCCACGTCATAAAATATTTCAAAAAATAACATCTTCATAGGAGATAATTGAAAGTACAAAGGTCACATGGAATAATATATAACTAGGTTTCTAACTTGGATAACATTCGTGGAAAGGGAAGATATAGACATAGAGGGAAATTGTAATTAAATATAAAGAGTGACTATGTTCATTAATTACAAACCAATGAATTTTAAATGGAAATTTTAATCCCTCAAATCCATAAATAAGTGATGATATAAAGGTTTATTTCATTCATCAAATATGAATGTAATATTATAACATTTTTATTTCAAGATCAATTTTCCTAAAGATGAGTGATTATTTTACTTTATAATAATATAAGGAAATATATTTACATGATATTTTTCTATTTCATAAACACAATTTTATCAATTAGTTGATATTCAAACAAATCCATTACTTATTCTACGAAATAAATTTCCAGATACTAATTTTTATTCCTAAAGCAATAAAATTTAAGGATCATAAGATCCATAATAAAGGAAAAAGTAATTTTTTACATCTACAAAAATTTTATTAAACTAATATGGTTAATAAATTAACATCTATAAATAAAATCTAATACTAATGGTTTACCATTAATATTAATTTGTTAAATTTTTTAACTAAAAATAATGACATATTAAATAGGACACCACACAGGCCAGGGGTAGGTGTAAAACCCTTATCACCATTCAGTCATGGGTTCGAACCCCAAAACCATAACATATGTGATTGTTTTTAACCCAAATTTTTTTTCCCTTTTAAAATTATATATTTACACAATTATAATAAATATACATAAATAAATATGATTATTATCCCAAAAATAAAATAAATACATAAATATCCTTTTAACTATGGATTTTAAACAACCCCTTTTTAAAGTATAATATTATAATTTGACTATTATTATAATTTCATTAATAATAACATAAACCTTAAATTTTATATATACCAATAAAATTATGGGCATTAAACATAAAATAATAATTCATCAAACAGATTTTCCAATAAAAATATTATTGTTATAAATGTCACCTAAAATATCCTTATAATTACTACATTACTACAACATATGACATAATAATGTGGTGTTTAATAAATAGTAAATATGATCATAATTAATCTCATAATCTAGAGATGGTATCCATAACATTTAATTTTATGAATACACAAGCCCTTCTAAAATTTTACACAATCCTAAGATGTTTCAAAATTCATGTAACAAAAATTATAATGTTAAAATAATTATACACAAATACATAATCTATATTATTTCAATATAGTCTCTTACTTGTTCTAGGGTTTATCCAAGTTTATTCATTTTCATTATAATTCAAATAATTCTTAATGTTTTGTAAAGAATATTTAAATTATCCAAATTATTTCCCCCAGGAATGACAAACCAAGTGCATAGTAAAGCCCTTTGTTGTGTATCAGGTTATGATCATGTCAATATCAACTCTCACTTTTTATAGTTATTACCCCAAGGTACATCTATAATATAACTACATCCCCTTGTAGTATCTTTACTAGGATGTACTATTGGGAAAACCCAAGTAATATCAACCTTATCAAAACTATAAGATATTCTTCTATATTTATCTAGAAATTATACATTATTGTTATGTTCCCTAATATTGGTCTTCCAAAAACTAGTTTACATAGTTTCTAATACAACTTTCTCTAATACCATCTTTAGCGACTGTGGCCCAAAAATCCCAGAACTCATTCCTAGTACTATTACATTGACATAAGATACCAGGAAATCACATCCCAAATGACCGAACGTTTTGGCAGTCATAGAAAAATTGATACATATATAAATCTTGTATCAGAAAATGAATACCCAAATTAAAATAATTTTTTTCTTTTTAGATAAAAAAATTACATTATCGGTTGTATATATACATATAACTCATAGTTATATTTAAGGAATTCCAAGGGATGGGACACAATTATGCTGAGCTCAAATGTTAAGCTGGTTCATGTACAGCAGAATAAATAATGAATAAATATATATAATTAGTATGAAAAGGTAAATAAATGGGCACACATTTTAATTAAATAACTAGATAAATAATTATCAATACAATAAGTTAAATAAATAAGCACACATTCCATTCAAATAACAAGATTAGTTATAATCAAAGTGGAATGGTAAATAAATCAAAACCATGCCATTTTATCGATAAAATGAGAATAAAAAGCATCCATATATTTTTTCCATAATGAATAAATCATGGATAATATAAACTGAGTTTGGATGAAAGAAATTTTTAATTATTGGACACTATGTTTCCCATGTACATGGAACCTTTACCATCAAGACCATTTCTAAAACAATTTAAAATATACTTGGAATAAACGCATCTGATTTTTTCAACTGATTCATCTCATAAGACTACCGATGCACATAAGGGATTACACTAAATGGTCCCCTACCCATGTCACACCAATGAAAATCATTCCTCATATATCAAATAATAAGTTTAATTCATAAAAATGTGTCAATATAAATTTTATGTCGAGTAAAGACTAAATATTTATCAATATTTCTCCAGATAGAAAAACATTAAATTGAACAGCATATGTAAAAATGGTATACCTTTTAGTAAATACTAATATCAAGGATAAATAATGTTTATATTTATGGGAAATTTAATTTTCAATGATCACTGCAAATTTAATAACTCAATGGAATGTCAATGAATACAAATATGAATCAAGGAATAAAATTTAAATACTATACATTATTAAATAATCATAATACATGTAGAGGAAGTATAACTATGGTATCAATAGAGTGTATACTTAATATATTAATAATAAGGTTAGTTTTTGATGATGAAATAAAAAAAATATCATTAAAAAAATTCTTGAGGAAAATATCCTTTTCATTTGAAAAAAATTATTCAATGTCCTTTTAAATAAAAATCACTTTTTTTAAAAAATAGTGAATATTCATTTGATAATTAATTTTTAAAAGGTTAAATACATTTTTGAAATCGTTTTTAGAAAATATTTTTTCATAAGACAACATATTTCTAACAAAAGAAATAAATGAAGTAAGGTTTTCTAAAAAACACTTTCTAAAATATTATAACTACCACAGAGTTGAAAAAAGAGACTATGGTTTTGAAAATAATCATGAATAAATTTATGATAATAAAAATAAATGGTTTTTTAAAAACTTATCAAATAATATCCATCAATAAAAATCCAAGTGTAAACAATCCATCATAAAATGTGATTCTAATGTAAACTGTTGAATATGTCAGAACATTGAAGTGGGAATCAACCAATTTATTGAATATATGTATAAAATATAAAAACACATAAATAAGTATATATTCATAAATAGATAGTGATAATTCATTATACACATGATCATATAATATTATCGACAATGGGGAGGTAATATAACATAGTGAAAAGTAATTGTTTTATGAAATTTCATTCTGACTGGGTAACATTACGTTCAAATTCCCTTAGATGAAGTAGTTAAAATTGAAACTAAAAATACCTTGAAGAGTTAATTAATTATTATATTAAATGTAAATGGGTGTAATATTTACACCATATAAAATAAATCACTAACATAACATTACAATATACCTTAATGAAATGAAATTGGGACTGATTCCATTACCTTATGATTCCTTTTAGTTCAATTCCCATTAAAAATAAATTTTAATTGATTAAATATGTTATTAACATAAAAAATAAAAATTTTAATATTTATAATATCATATATTATACTTTTATAAAATATAATCATGTTTTGCAAATAATATTCTATTATTTTCATTGTTGTGGTTGTTAATTACCTTGTTTTTTGAGTACGATTCAACTTGTTATTTTTTTCATCTTACATAAATCATGATTTAATAATATATAGAACATAAATCAGGATATAAAAAAAATATTTTCAATATATAAGAATTTAAATTGATGTGTAAAATTTATTGTTAGGAAATTAAATGGACAGTTCATGGAGAAGGTAGGTTGTACGTATGCGTGAACATTGATACCATTCTCATTTCATATTAATAATAATAAAGTAGAATAATATATGTTATCATTAAAGAATCATATTTTTATCATATACATAATATATTTATTAAAATTATCTCTAATATATTTCATGTAATGTGTGAATGAAACGCATCGCTTCATGAGGCGCCAGTCAGACACATACACGAACGTTGTTATTATATTCCCAAAAAATGGAAAGTATGAATATATGGGTTACATAAATATTATATAAGCACAAATACATCATAAATATTAATAATATCATATATAAATTTGATTTATATTATTATTATTAACATTAAAAGGTGGTAATGGAAAAATGAACGACAATGGTTCACAAGGCGGTAGTCCGTCGTACACAGGAATGATGATTTCATAACCCATTTTATGGAAGTCTATCAATATGTATGTGATAAACACAATATAAAAATAGATAAGTTTATTAAATATACTTATTTTATTATATAACAATGACATAAAAGTAACTTAAGGGGTATGAGGATCAAATAAAATAGAAACGTTCATTGATGAATGATATCTCTTCTTTGAGTGTCTATTTTGAGGTTACACAAATTTCCTTAATTGGTTGTATTTCATCCATAATTAGGGTGTCTAGGATGATGATATTGGAGATTTGAAGATATTTTTTAGGTTTTGGATGATAAAAATGAATTGGGAGGTGTGATTAAGTGTGGGAACTGGGTACCCATTTTTGTGGAAGAGTAGAATGATTATAAATACCAAAATGTAAACACTATTATTAGCTATACATTACCACATGTTCCTCAAATAATGGACCATATTCTATTAAATATTGTATTTATTCAATATATATACATAGAATTAGTTTTTTAAATTTTTTGGGTCATTTTCACAACTTTTTATTTTATATTAACTACTAGGTAAACTCATTTTACCTTAATAATTGTGATTAACATTGTCTTGTTTTCCTAATCAGTTTGTCAAAAAATTAATTTTACCTTTTTAGAAATTATAAATTAATATTATTTCCAATATTCAATATAGTTTTTCAACTTCAACACAATTAATTTGAGGATTTTATTTTAAAATTTATCCCATAGATGTGATGACCAATAGAGTTTTAAGGTAAACATGTTCAAATGATTACTATGTTTTCTATATAAATTAAATATAAAATTATTACAATAACATAAATTGGATAGATTGATATATAATTGATCAAATTTTTATTTCAAAACCAATTAAAAATATAATTTACATAATGAATTATTTAGATGAAAATTCATTTTTCAATTACAATTTAGTATTTTCACTAATCATCAAAATGAAACATCTCAAATGAATACCCAAAATTCAAACTAACATAATTTTTAAATTAATATATAAAATAATATGTTTATTTTTTTAATTAATGTCTCTAAAATTATCAAAATTTAGTTTTAAAACTTTTTTTCTATTAAAAGGCTGCAAAGCGTCCTTTTGAAAAATACATATTCTTAAGTGTAAAATTGGATTTTTACTAATATTATACCTATAAAATTTATTATATGAGTTTAAAAGATAATAATTGAATACTTAATATATAAATTTCATTAATATCATTCACTAAAATTAATTAACTTAATTCTTTAGGATAAAATGACATTAAGCACATAAAAATGGTTTTTTACAAAAACATTTCCATTATAATCACTTTTTTTTATTTTAATTTGTAATTAATTTATAACCAATGAAATAATATAATATTTTTGTAAAAATAATCATAAGTAATTTAATTGAAATTTGAACATCCAATTCAATTGTTAGGTAATAATTATCATTGTACCTAATAATATTAATTATATATAGTTGTTCTGTAATACCTAGTATTATGTGTAAGAAATCAATCATGGAAACTTGTTATTATGTGTAATGCAAGGTAAACATGGTGTATTATGAATTTTAAACTATAGAAAATCTTTATTTAAAATTTTTAATATATCATAGGGTCTCAAGATGTTGTATTATCTTCTACACTTGGAGTTTAATTTCATACATACTATCAAATACCATTCAATTATTTTATAATTTTAGGGTGTTATAATGAACATGTTGGTTTTATCCTCCTTTATAGTCTATAAATATTTCACTCAATATATCCTAAAGTGTTTGGATGGTGAATTTATATTTTCAATCATTCTAAAGATGATAGATTAGTATAAAGTTCAACTCTATGTTCCGAGTATGTTGAAGACTCTTAGAGAACATTAAAGTGAACATCAGATCTCAATCATATTTAATCAATACTGATGACCCATACAGTCTCACTGAATCTCAAATATATATAATTTATTGGTGACCATGTAAAACTTCCAATTGAATTTAATTTAATTGTGTTGTATTTATATGACTATCCACTAAATCCCATATAACATTATTCATTTTCCAAGTATTTTGATAACTCATGGTAAAATTCATAGTAATATTCTCCCATTTCCATACACATGTGTGAAATAGTTTCATTATCCCCGTTGAATGTTTCCTCCAATCCTTCACATACTAACAAATTATTAACTTTAAAGTATATTATGAAATATCGTTCTTTATATTGATCACCCAATCATGTTTTCATAGATCTCTAAATATTTTCTTGTTTATTATGTAGATAGATAATGCTCTATTATTATCATCATTAAACAAATCATTCATTAGCTATAGGTTAGAGGTATACATAGTCATTTCCCCAATATCACAACCTCTACATAGTCAACATTATACTCAGAGGATTTTCCCATCGTAATAGTATAAATCTTATTCTATATCTTAACCTCAACATTTTGAGATTTCATAATCTCCTCAGGTAGTGATTTTTGAGAAATCATATGATAAAGGTAGGATGTTGTTCCTTTTATCATGATTCCCATTTCCATTCTTTCCATTTTCAAGGAGATCATATCATTATCAACAATCATTTATAAATTAAGTAATATGATATTTTATACCTAGATAAAATACCACTTTGTTCGCCTTTACAAGATGTTTTTCAATTAAGATATCACAATCATTGATCAAATCTGAAAATATTCATTGATCATTTTGATCTCCTTCTGTGTGAATATAAATATATATATTTTATCTATTTTACACATATATACCACACTTCACTCCCTATAGATTACTTCTCCAGATCATTAAAGAAGATATTATTGTATCCAACTCGATGTAATGGGTCATATTGTTATTCTAATGAACTATTAATTATATTTAGGTGTAGTATATTATATTATAATTCCATACGATTTCAAGGAAAAAAACCATTTAATAAAACATCGATATTAATTTTAAATCCTTCTCCACTTGTGGGTATGATTAGTGCA
Source organism: Viscum album (assembly GCA_963277665.1). Lineage (NCBI taxonomy): Eukaryota > Viridiplantae > Streptophyta > Magnoliopsida > Santalales > Viscaceae > Viscum > Viscum album. The sequence goes on from OY728128.1 coordinate 1,261,188,584, forward strand.
TGTGTTATGTCTATCTTTTTATTTAGCTCCATGAAGCTCTCTTCACAATAATCTATTCATGCATACATCACTCCCTTCTAGGTAATATTAGTTATTAGGTTTTAAAAACATTATAAGGCTCTAAAAAATCACCAATAATACCCAACTATTCCATAGATATTATAAGTCTTCATTATAGATGAGGGTCTAGGAAAATTCTTAATCAATTTGGTCTTTAATGGATCTATAGATATCTGCTAACTTGTGTTATGAGTGCCCAAAAATTTCTATTTCTCTATCCAAAACCGACATTTGTTTTTCATTGAATATAAATTCTCTTTCCATAATTTTTTAGGAACATTTCTCATCTTCCTCTCACTTTCTTTCTTTCCATCTGTGTATATGAGAATACTATTTTTAAAAACATGTAAATCATCTTAAAAGTAGTCCTTAACGACCCTATTCATTAATTTCATGAATATTTCTATAAAATTTGTGAGTCTAAAATTCTTTTCAATGACCTCATAGTTCATATACCATGTAAAAAATGTGGCCTTATGAATATTCTATTTCTTTATCTTTAACTAATGATATACTCAATGAAGGAAAAATTTAGAGAATTATTGGGTTCTATGAACCTTATAGAATAATTAATTAATCCTTGTAAATGGATAATTATTATTTATCTATGTCTTCTTTTGTTCTTGGTAATCAATATAGAGATGCATCGAACCATCCTTCTTTTTGACAAATAAAACTAATCCACCCCACGGTTAATCACTTGGGGGTATGAAACCTATATATTGAAGTTTTTGAAGTCAATTATTTAACTACACTGGGAAATCTACCTAGAGTTTTGGGTATCATAATAGATGTAGTTACATGTTCAATTGAGAAATCATCCTTTCGATTAGGGAGAATATGAGGAAAATCTTTGGGAAATACATTTATACACACCCTTTTACTGGGAATATATTCATGGTAATCACAATACATTAATTACATAATTTAAGATATAAATATATCAAAATATGGAAAGAAATACCCAATCCTTTGATTAATATCATAAATAATATTCTTCTTAATTCACACAAATTTATAAAATTAGAAAATAATAGAGGATAAGGAATGTGATTAACTTTTCTTGGATGTTTTTATGATTTATAAACAATGGAATCCATCCCATTTAAAATATAATAACCGATTATACTAAATGAATGATGATAAGGCCCACTTTGAGGGTCATCCCACAAATTATTACTGGGGAAGATAAATGTTCATGAGATACAATAATCACTTAATTAGAGGGGTTTAAATATAATTAAACCTCCATGTTTTGTGATTTTGTTTGAACTATTCTACTAAAAAAATTATATGAAATAATGTGTAGAAGTATAATCAATGAGTTTGTTCACTATTCATTAAGGAATAACTTGCATAATTGTCACCACACCATTTCATAGATAAGACACCTTAGTAGTGATATCAAAAGACCATAGTTGATATATGGGACACAAAGGGTGTTATCATTGGTTAGCTTTGAATTCCATTGTATCAATTAATTGATTTTTATAATTTATGTGTTATTTATAGTTGAATCACTTGATAGTAGGATAAGGATTGATCTAGACATTTTTTTAATCAATCACACTAGTGTGATTTTTTCTCTAACATCGACTTGTGTTGGATAAATGCCTCTCTTTTTCACACATGAATCACTTCTAAGACTCCCTGAGATAGTTTCCCTATTTATCCCAACACCTTATTTGGGTATGATTTCGGACCTTCTAATTATCATGGGTTTTATCCAGTGATTCCCCTATTGGATGTGCAATAAAAAGTAAATGGATGATATGAATGTATACATTTATATGATGCTCAACATATATATAAATATATTTAATATTACATAATGTATATAGTTTATAATTATTAATACATATGATGCAGGAATTTTTTATCTATGTGATCCATAAAGAAAATATATAAATTATATATTTCTCTCAAATATATTGTTGATGAGTTACAATCCCTTATGATTTTATTAAATGATTTTTATTAAGTTTACCAAAAACATTCAATGCATAATGAAAAATATATTGAATTTCGCACAATTCATTATAAGCAATAATTGAATCAGTCTTGGAATATATAAGAGGATTATATACTCTCCTGTTGGGAGATTATGTGGTGAAAAATATATGAGCCTTTATTAAACATAGTTCCTCTTGAACAACTATTTATCTCATTTGGGAATGTTCTTATACCCCTTAATATTTATATAATCCTAATTAATATTTATGGATCCAATGGTTGGTGTATTCCATGGGATAATGGGTATATTTTTTGACTATACCATGTGATCTGCCTCATCCACTCTCTATTGAAAGAATATGGAATCAATAGTTTCTCATCATAATGTCCCACCTCTCACCCACTATTTTAAGAATAGGAGGAGGTGTTCCTTGCCTTAGTTGACATCCCCAACACACCAAATGCTAGAAACTAGTGTTGAGGGACTCATAAACAATTGGGGGTGGTTTTTCCCTTTGAAGATAAATGTCCAAACCATAAGAAAAATACAAAACAAAGACAATATATGATGAATGAGTGTAAAATACCTTTCATCACAAATACAAATAACAATATAAGAGTACAACATGAAAAACAAAACCAACAAGACTCAAGACAACCAAAAAACTTACTCAACAACTAATAACCTACTCTATGTTCCAACTCAACAATTCATGACCATATTATCACAATTAATAAATAATGAACTAATATACCTTTCCATTACATATTTATTGACAGATGAAATATGAAAATTCACAACGGTTCATATGTTGGGGTTTATTCTAAACATTGTTCAATTTTCCCAAAGACTTCCAAACTCATTCCACAAAGATCGGAATTTTTTCACATTTACATCTGTATTTTAAAAACAACATAAATTATTTTATATCAATGCTTAAAACAATTTTTCCAACCCAAAATTGATTCTATATAAGGTAATCAAAAAATAATTCCATAAATTCTTCAAATACATTTGGCATACCCAATCCACATATCCACACATGCATGAACAAATGATAGTTCTATACTCGTTAGTGGTCTCTCATCAATCTACCAAGCCATAACAATTTAAAAATATACCATGTGCCTCAATGGAATGCACCCCTTCCATAGTTTAACATATAATGAAAATAAACTCATTCCAACCATGTCTACCAAAACCCAAGTCATTCCATTTCAATAAATCATTCCTTGTTTTGAAAATAGTTCTAAAAAAGTTTTCCCATGAGTCAAAATGAAGCCATAATTTTAAAATCTTTGTTATAAAATTAGCATCACAATATTTTCCAAAAAAACGTAAAATTTCTACCAGTTCACAAAACAATCAATAAATTAGTTTTATATTAATAATAAAAATCAACTTAAAAAATAAATTTCAATCAATTAAATATATTTTAAAACAATCCTTCAAGTTCTAATAAAAAATACTTGAGATAGAAGGCACCTAAATCTCAAACCTTGGTGGAAACATAGAAAGAAACAAAACATCAAAAAACGATCTTGATACTCCTAAAATAATCTTTAGATATTGTTCCATTCGATTCGAAAAATCTAATCACATTTATATTTTTATTCAGAAATATGGATCTATCCTGAAAAAATTAGATACAATATTCCATGAGATGGGAGATGAAGAGATCTAAGGAAGGCAATGAAGAGAGAAAATTTAATGATGAATCTGGACATCCAATGGTCTATGATTATCCTAGGACTCACTTCTATATTGAAGGGAATGGTCTTCATATCCCAGGAAGGAAGATAAATTAATTTTATGACTAGTTTAGGTGAAAACTTAGGGATTAAGGTGGTAGACCACGTTAGATCAACTATTTTTTATCTAATTTTCGAGGGTTCATAGTTAAAGAACTTAGTTCAAAGCACCATTCACTAGTCATACATTATTCACTTCTACCAAACACACCTCACATGGTTGCTTAACAGTTTTAGAAAAACCTTCTACCTACCATGTTATTCCACTCTATTCATTATTCCATAGTTTCTACTAGGCATCCACAAGGTTTGGAAAAACTGGCTGCCTAACTGTGTGCATACCCAGTGCCCACTATTTTAGTTTCATGGTTTATTATGAGTGGTTTTATAGTCTATACTAACTATTATCAAATGTTTCAGCTCTGTAAAAGCATCAAAAATATGTCAAAACTCATTTAGACCTACAATAACATAACCCAATCACTTTACATAGTAAAAATAAACAAATAATGGGTCGTGTACCTAAAATTGTTGATGTTTCCTTCTTCAAAACATTGGTCATTCTGCCCAAGAAAATTATAAAGATCTTGTTTACTTTAAAAAATTAAGTCATTTCTCTACCATTTGCCTCTCACAGTCCCATGTTTTATTATTAATCTGACAATGTTTCCATCAAACCCATTCTAGAGTAATCGTTTACACCCGCAAATCATTATCATATATATCCACAATCCAAACTAACATGTGAACCTTTGTATCCTTTAGATCTATGTCAACATGATCCTATAAAATCTCATATTTAAGATATATTTGATAATTCATCAACTCAGATACTTGAAATACATTATGAACTAAACTTAAACATGGTGGAAAATTCAACTGATATAAAACCTCACCAACCCATTCAAGTATCTCAAAAGGGCCAATATATCAAGGATAAATTTTACCTACATTCCAATTTTGTAATTATAAATCACACATATTCACACATTTCAATTTACTACAGACGTCAAAGACGATCCACATAGGATTTTGAATGACTTTGAACTTTCTCCATTCTCTTTTGGATAAACTGAATTTTCTCCGCTATCTGTTTTTTAGGGCCAAGGCCCTTTTTATAAAAACAAAAACAAGCATAAAAGATGAATTAATTAGTAAATTTCACACAAGTCCTTATCCCTCATTACGAGTGTCCAATTTTTTCTTATATTGTCTTCAATCTTATGTTTCGCATCCTGCAAGGTGCCCTGATCAAAACCACAACCTCGACCATGTCTATGAACCCTGAATTGAAGTGATAAAGATTCCTTGCTTGTTGAATAAGGCATTAAATGTCTTCATCTGAATTTGAATCCATTATCTTTGTTTCATCTTGCATTGAACAGAAGTATGCTCGACCTCATACTCACCCATGATTTCTAGTTAGTCGTCCACGCTTATCATGTTTCCAATAGCCATAATCCTTCTTTGCAGTAGGATCCAAGTTTTTCATGGGGGCTCCTCTATCATCTGATGATGTTCCAATAGACTTGATGGGGAGAGCATCAAGGATTTGGTTTCCACTTCTTTTCGAGGAGGATCAACAACCATAGCCTCCAACTGACCATCAACACTACTAAAAAAATTAGAAGTGTTAACCTTCCTATGAGAAGAATACTATGGATCAGCCTTTACATGTGAGAGAACCGTGGGTGATGAAGCTACAACATCACTCTTAGGATGTTGGAACTCCTTTGGGGGAACAACATCAACTTCAAGTGGAACATCGACAGTGTGATGAGGCATCAGATACAAAGGCATTTTCCTAGCCTTTTTTCATCATAAAAAATTGTGGCAGAAGATGAAGAAGCAAAATTAACCATAAATAAACATCTTGAAAATTGGACGGGGGGGGGGGGTCTGGGATGACATATGAGTAGTGAGACCCACCATTTCCAGATCCAAAGTGAGGTCCTTATCAATATGGGTCTCACAATTCCCCATGGGCTCAACAATATCAGCCCATGACCGAGTGCCATGTTGGCCAGAGGTCAAATGAGGTTATATATGAACATTAGAAGGATTCATAATACAATATAAAGTGTTATCAGCAAGAGTATTGTGAATATAAATAGGATGAGGTGAAAAAACCTTCTCCTGGTTATTTCCAAATTCGCATTGGAAATCAGAAATAGAAATCATCTGAGTAGGATTCAAAGAAACTTAGTCATCCCCATTAAAACCAACAGTCTGTGTAGTTAAAATAGAGTTGTTAGCCTTATGATGGTGTGTCTTTTTAAAGCAGGAATATATATCATGTTCACATACAGAACAGAAAGCACAAAAAAGTGATCTTCAACAATTTTTAGAATAATGACATATAGTTTTACAGTCTGGACAAAACATGGGAAGGTTTCCATATTTTATTTTCAGTTCCAATTCATCAACATCAATAGAGATATGGACCTTATCAAATAATTAAGAACAATGATCAATTTCAACTAAGAATCTGGTGTAGTGTCCATACCAGGCATCCTTCGTTTCCTTATCCATTTTGATTGGAACTTCCAATTCTAGAGCAGTATCATATAGGATACGAGGGTGCCAAAGGATCCAATTTGAGCAAAAGACCTTCCCCCCAAGTCTGAACCATCGTGTTTCCTATTTCTAGGGGGTTAAACATTCTGTCCCATTCCCGAATGTGTAGCGCTCCAGCCTTGAAATAGATAGATTCATGACCCCGGGCATGCAAATTGAGGTCTTCAGATAGAAATAATATGTGGTAGAACCCTTTCCCTAAAGAGACACACTTCCACGAGGCGAAACCCCAGACATCCTTCAAGCTTTGTATTAGAATCTCGAGCTTCCATGTAAGAGAGCCTCTCAGCAAGATGAGTCTTGGAATGATGGAGTGCACTCCCATCTCCAGTCTTTCCGATACAGCATCCATATCATCTTTTACATGAGAAATTGTCCCTTTTTGATGAATACCTGCATTCAAACCATTGATGGATGAAAAGGTGAGGTTGTGAGAACTGACTTCATTTATATTTGTATCCAACAGTTTTTGATTTACGAGCACTGGTGCTGCCTAGTGCTTCTGAGAGTCGAAGCACCCTTGAGCAAGAAATGATTCCATTTATGTCTAAGATGGTAGAGGAAAACCCTAATTGACATTTCGAGGAGCTGAGGAGATCTCTATGCTGCTCAACATTTTCTTTATGAATTTTTGTCATTTTCTCCACTATCTGTTGCACAAGGGTTAGACCAAATAGTGAAGTGACACCAACATCCTCCCAAAAAAGTATAGAATTAATAGTAAACCCATACAAATAATCAAAATGATCCATATGTATCGATGTCTAATAACTATTTTTATATGAGAACTCTAATAATGGTATTTTATCTTCCCATGAGCCACAAAAATCTGTTACACAAACCATGATAATTTCCACTAACATTTTTCTAATTATATTTTATTTTCCATCCATTTTTAGATCATAAACTATGCTCATTGTAAGCTAATTCTCAAGGTATTTTTGCAATGAATTCCATAAATGAGACATGAACCAAGTTTCTATATATAATAAAATCATGACTAGAATATAATTCCTCCTTAATAATTCATAGATATTAAATTTGGACAACTCCACACCAATAGGATATTCAAAAACTAGAATAAAAAGTGTTTAATTTGCGATCCTTTCCACTATCACCCATATAGAACCGTCTTTCCAAACTATACTAGGGAAACCTATCAAAACATACATGGATATATTCTCTAATTTCCACATGGGAATTGGTAAATATTGCATTATACCCACATATTGTTGATTCTATGCCTTAACCTACTAAAAGGTGAGGCATCCTAAAACAATCATTGACTTTGCCCTTTTTATGGAATCCTTTAAAAACTATTATTTCAGTGCCTTGTACATATTTTCTATTATATGATGAATAGAAAATATGGAATGTTGATTAGCATGAATAATTTGTTCCTTACAAGTCAAAGGTATGACCAATCAATCTCTAAACCACAACATGGATTTTCGGTCAAACTTACATCCATCAATGGTCTCTCTAGTATTGAATTCTAACCTCAAGACACACATTCAAAATCATATTTTTGATCCTCTTTAACCATATCAACCAAATCATGAATATAAGAAACAAGAAAGAAATCTATAACACTACCTTGGTCTTTATAATCAATTTCCATCCCAGCTATGACTGACATCAGCTACCATTGATCCAAAACATATTTATCCAACTAACTAAAAAAATTCTACTAAATGCATCCACCACTGAGTTACCTTTACTATGTGTATATATTAAGTCAATGTCAAACATTTGAAGATTCTCCATGCATACTATTTGTCTCATATTCAAATATCTTTGTGTGAAAATCTGTTTCGAGGTCTCATCATTAGTGAACACCATTAATTTCACACAAAAGAGGTAATGATGTATTGTATTTAAATCATACACAACAAAAGCTAATTAAAAATCATCTATTGGGTAGTACATATCATGAATCTATAACAACCATGACACATAAGAAACAACATGATCTATCTATAATATAACACACCTCAACCCCAATCTCTAACCATCACAATAAACCACTTAACATTTTCCTGATTTTAAGAATATCAAGATCAGTATTGGTGTAAGGAAAACATTATGATCTTAAAAGATTTCTAGAATTCATCATTATATTGGTATGAACCAATTCTCCCTGTCAATGCTATGAGTTTTGATGAAATTTTTGAATGTCCATAAAAAAATGATGGAAATAACCAGGTAGGCTATAGAAATTTGATATCTCAATGACATACATAGGACGATTCCAAGATATCATAGCCTCTACCTTTTCTGGATCCACATAAATAGCCTTTTGTGATAACATGGATTGGGGAAAATAATTTCTTCTTTCCAAAAATGACACTATAAAATTTTGGCATATATAAGATAATCCCAGAAGTTACCCAAAACTATCACCAAGTGTAGATCATTCATAACCTTTTTCCTATAATACACTAGTATTACAAACACACCACCATAAAAGAATCCTTATACCTCTAAATTATCTAGTTTATAAATTCCATAAATATGGTTGGAGAATTAGTAAGACTAAAATGAAAAACCACATACTCACTATGGAAATATCTACTCTATGAAAACAAATTCTTAATATCGTCATTCAAACCCTGCATTTAGTGAGATCCCGAATGCAATTCAATTTTAGATAAGCAATGTGTCCTATCATTTGATCTAACAATTCATCAATTCATGGGAGAGGATATTGATTCTTTATCAATGTTTTCTTAATCTTATAATAATCCACACAAATCCTAAGAGTTCTATCAATAGTTTTACAAAAATAATTAGTGATGCCTAAAGAGGTGTACTCATCGAAATGAACCCATTTCATTCCAACTCTTCTAACTTTTCATTATATTCCCTTAATCGTGTAGGTACCAACCAATGATATATAAGTGAGATAGGAATAGTCCCTAGAAAGATAGAAATAATATGATCTTTTTTTATGTGTGGAAACCATGAAAAATTATTAGGGAAAACATTAGGAAACTGAACAAGAAATTTTGAAACCCATTTTTTCCAATATCATCCACAGATTCAAAGGTCAATGTTACCAAATGGTGTGACATAGTTCTAACCACTACTGCCAAAATTCATGCTTTAATATCCATCACATTCCAAACAACATTAAATAGATACTCAAGTCTATCATTAGTTATAAAATTAACCCTTAAATTATTATAGTTTATGGGGTCTTTGAAAATTTTAATCCAATATGTGCCCATGATAATGTTATAGAAACCCATCTTCAACACAATGAAATACCAATGCAATTCATCCCTATAAGTAGTTATAAAACATGATTCACAGATAAATTCTTTACATTATCAATGTCCAAGAGTAGTTTAAAGCTTAAAAATATAATACATCCACTCAACATGATAATCTATAAGACAAATAGAATGAGATGAGATTGATGAATAGTATTCACCTATATCAAACAAATCTTTCATAAAGGTACAATTAAAAAATACCTCTAAACATCAAATATCTATATTGACCGTCCATGATCATTATCAAAGGTCCATTTAATTTCTTACTCACATGACCTTTCTCTTTATTACACTATTGAGATTTCCCTAATTGAGGTGTCATCATATTTCTAGAATCACCATATATTGATCAGTTATGTTGATGAGAATAATACTTGTAAACACTTCCCTTCAAAAAATACAATTTCTTATAAGTTTAACATGTGTATATAGAACTCAGACATGGAGAACTATGACAATATAGTTGTATATTACCTTATATTTATAATTGTGACATTTTTTAAGTGGTGTTGTACAATCTTACATCATATTATCCAAGAATCCACCCTGAAAACAAGTCTTCTTAACCTTTGGTTGAGGAGGTAAGTCATCCAATCCCATAGTCTAATTCTTAGATATACCACCCCATCGAGAATAGGTTTCCCTCCTAAACTTGTTCCGAACATTATACTTCCCACCAGTTTTATTAAGAATAAACCTTATTCATCCAAATGTATTTCCTGAGGTATCACTCTTGGATAACTTCCCCTTATTGGCCATATCTGTTTAATTTCCTTTAAAACACATTAATATTTATGAAATATTTAGGTATAAACCCTAATTCAAAAATTAATTCCTTTAAGGTTGTACTGGTAGTAATATATTATTAAAAATGAACAAAATTTAAAAATTTAGCTACATACACTCTTACTGAGATATTCCCCTAATTCAAACTGAAAAATTATAATATTCTAGAACTTAAAAACAGGTGGGAATTGAATTGTTTATTTAACAATTATTCAATATACTCCCATAAAATTCCACGGACTAATTTATCATGAACTGTTAACTCACACTACTATCAATCAAGATCCACCAGCATATAGGTTTATGATATCACATTTAGATCAATTAGTGTGCCATGTAAATCAATGATTCTATTTATTCTATTTAGAGACACTTATACTTTATCCAAATCTAAATCACCCCAATTGATGGGTGGATTTATCTTTCAGAACTAAAATAAATTTTCTACTTACTAATAATCATCCTAAATAATTCCTCTGCATATTTCATGGAAGTCTTAAACAATAATTTCAAACAACTATTGGTTCAACTGTGGCTCATGTTCATCCACATTCTCATCATTTTCTTCTAGTTAGTTTCTATAATGACTACATAGTTACATTCTCTATAACCAAAAAACTCCTTTTAGTCTCACTCCCTAACAACCGAAATCATAGAAACTTCAAATTTGCAACACCAAAAATATCAAAAAAGGAAATAAAAAATAAAAAAAATCTATTTGAAGCCATTTTAAAAAATTCTACTGAACTTATTAAAATCAAACCATTTTCAAATATTTTAAAAAGTTATCACTTTTCCACTGAATCAAAAATCATTACTCAAAATGAATTATCTTATACTTATCAGAATTTGTCTCTATCAATGCATGTTATGAACGTCACATCATCTAAACCCATTATGATGAGGTGATTACTCAAATAAGTGTGTCAAAATACTCATGTACCCAAACAACTTGTTGACAAGTAGATTAGCATAAATATGTTAGCTACACATTTAGGTTCTTCATATCTTGTTCCAAAAATCATATCGACTTTCTACTAACCCAACTCATGGATTAAACAATAATTATTTTCTAACTCCATGACCAAACATACAAATACCATTTTTTCATACCTCCCCTCATAAATAGGCTTGGGAATCGGTGGAGGTGTTACTGCCCTTATGTGACAATCCCAAGAGAGAAAGGATGAAAATAAATGATGGTGGATTCATAAACAACGGGTGTATAATTTCCCATTGGAAAATAAACACCCAAACCATAATAAATAAACCAATCAAAGCCACTATATTACGAATGATTACAAAAATAATAAACAAAAAACAAACTAACAACTACTTTATCACACAAAGGGATAAACAAAACCAAAAATACTCAAGGAAAACAATACACTTAATCTAAACCTCTTAACCTACTCCATGATCTATGTCGACACGGAATTCCCACAATATCATGATTCATTACTATAGAACCAATATACCTTTCCTTTAACTATGTCTCAACTGATGAGCTCTTCCAACAAAAAATAGTTCCCTAGTAGGTGGTTGGTCTAAACTCAAAATAATTTCCACAATTACCTCCCAAAACACACCACTTGGATCAAAAAATTTAAAAAATTTATATTAGCAGTTTCAAAATAATTAAATAAATTTTTATCAAATATAAAAATAGTTCCAACCCAAAATAGTTTCCATGTAAAGTAATTAATCATGTCTTTAAAAATATTCTAAAATAAATTTTTCTTACCTATTAAGCACCTCCACACATGCATGCCCATGTGATATTTCTATAATATTGATTTATCTCTCACCAATACAAAAAGTCGTCACATGTTAACCATAAACTATGTTCCCCAATGGCACACACCCCTACCATAGGGTCACATATAATGAAAATGAACTCACACAAACAATGTATACCAAAACCCAAGACAATCAATTTAAATAAATCATTTATATAATTGAAAATAATCATAAAAAACATCTTAGCATGAGAAAAAAATAAATCCTCAATTTTAAAATCACCATTTTGTAATTAAAATCACATTATTTTCCACAAAACATCTAATTTCTAATATTTCATAAAACCATCATTAAAGGGGATTCACTTCAATAATAAAACATCAATCTCACAATAAATTTCAGGAAATTAAATTAGTTGGAAACCAATCCATCAAGATATAATCAAGATGTTTGGAGAGAGTAACCATCTACCTCTAAAACATTGGTGAATATAAAGATGGGAAAAAATATAAAAAAACGGAATTGATACACTAAAATCAACCTTATATCTTTTTACCTTAAGTCAAAACAATATTATCCCTTATATATTTTCATCACACAATTTGTATCTATCTTTATTGTATGAAACCCATGATTCCAAGAGAGTAATTAAAAGGAAATTGTGAATAATGAGCACTTACCAACAAATCCAAGCCTAAAACACTCTTTGAGTCACCTAGCCATTGCTCATAGATCAATAATAATGGTATCCATAGACTAGGGATTAATATGATTTCTTATTATTAATTTATTATGTGGTAAATTTTGTATCAAGAAGTTAAACCATGTTAAATCCATAATCTCATATCTTGTTTTTTGTGGTTCACGATTAGGGAGCATCATAAGAATAACTGTGTTCTAGCCCTGCAAAAGCTACTACATCCAAACAAACCACACATGGTTGACTCAAATGGTTATAAAAACCATGGGACAACTGATCTACTACCCTCTATCCAACATCTCATGATTTATACTAGGAATCATCATGGTTTTTCCAAACCCGGTTCTTAACCATGTGCCTCCCGAATGGCACTTTTTCAGTTTCACGGTTTCTTCGTTAGTGTTTTAGAGTTTCTACTAACTGTGATCAAACCATAAACCTCTATAAAATACCCAAAAACATTTATAAATTCTTATCATCCTCACAAAATATATCCAACTTACTTTACTAAAAGAAAATACACAAATAATGGGTCAGGTACCTAAAACTGGTGGTGCAACATTCATGAATTCTATGTAAACTGATTTTTGGATTATTTACACAATGATTTATTCGAGATAGATATCTTGTTTTTTGGGTTTTATTTTTTTACATATGTTCATCATATGATCATAAAAACCCATAATCGGGATCATATGGAGGCTCATTATGTTTTTAATGTGCTTGAATCACATGTTTTTCAAGAAAACTAGAAAACTGTGTTTTCATAAACTAGAGGAAGATTATAGACCAATACATGATCTCTTTAAGGGTAAATCTTATTTACACTTTAACAAGTCAATAATGTAATGGAAATAAACTTAATTATAAGATCTATTTAAGTGTAATCACTTTGGTTATTTTACAAAAATGTGTATTTTAAAGGTAGTACCCCCATGCTAGGGTTTTTTTAATGGACTTTAATGCTTTAGAAATATGTGTAATGGTATATGAGATACATTATATGGATCCTTGATTTTTACCTTTATGTGAAATATGAGTTTTTTATATTACCTATATGAAAATGATTTGTAAAATGTTAATAACATTACAAAGTGGGAATTCATGAAAGAATTTAGCATATTACCTTTCCGTAGAGGTATTGATCTACATAAAGGTAACCATTAAATGGTATCTCTAAATAGAATTTGGAAAAAAATATCATTACACAGTGATAATGTTCAAGGGTGATAAGGGGATACCATTACACATAATATGGGTTATGAAAAAGGTTAAAAAAATAAATTAAAGATTAGTTTTTAACATATTAAATGATTTGTATGGTTTATAAATTTCCTATAAATCGTGTTAAAAGGATTCATGGGAATATTTAGTTTATATGTATTTTATAAATTGATTAGTTAATTGTAAATTTTTTATAATTTATTAAAAAAATTATGAAATAAGTTCCTAACTACTAATGAATATATTTTAAAATTCATATTTACATATTAAATTCAAGTGTTATGATATAGAAATTATTTTTTTTATTTTGAAAAAAAATGATTTTTAAATTTATTATCTAGTCCAATATATATGATATTTAGATTATATAAAATATTTATTTAGTATATATTGAATTAAAAAATTTTTATAAATCATCTAATATGTTGTAAATTCCATTTATTATAAAATATGAAGTAGTTCATATGGAAATGAATATAAAATGATTATATTCATGAAAATTTATAAAATATTTATAATTAAATATTATTTGTTAACAGTTTATAAATGTATCAGTTTTTAGAAACAAAATAAAAATTAATTTTACATGTGAATTTCTTTTATATTAATAAAAATTATTTTTTTAAAGAAAATTGAATATTTTATATGGACATTTTGAAGATAAATTTCGTCTTGGATAGAGAATTGGATATAATGATTGTTTTTATGTCACAAAATTTAGATTTCATTTTCATTTACCTTGGTTTATAATTTTAGTCATAATTTTGAGAATAGTTGTTAGCCATAGTTTGGGATTTACAATAGTAATATTTTTAATGGATTTAATTCCCCCTTATGTAAATTCTCCCTTGGTAGAGAGGCTTGGGTTCATACAAATTACTTTTATAGAGGTTAACCTTGGATAGGAAAATTCATGGGGTTACTATTAGTCACACGGATATAACTCATGTGGATTTTATCAAACTCTTATAATAATATGATTTTACATGAATCATTTAATAACCTAATGTATATGAAATATTTAGATATTTATTAGTATACTTGGATTATAATTTTTGAAAATTAACATAGGCATAAGGTTTTTTTAAATGTTACACATTGATATGGTTGGAGAACATTTAAAATATGGTTATAATAATAATTTATAATATATATCATTAGAATAATTCATAGAAAAAAGGTTAAAAAAAAGAAAAGATAAATAATATAGGTTGAAATAGTAATGAAATTAATATGGATATGATGTATATTACATTGGTGAGACTTTAAAATAAAACTCATAAAATAATGGGTCTAAGATTTTATCTAAACAAACACATTTCAAGGCCATGATTATCCAACCCAATTTTTTTGAGATCAAATCAATTACCCCTATATTATCTTAGGTAATGATGGAATGCTATAATTTCATTAGCATTTTTATATTGGGTATTTTCACACTAAACATGAGTATCACTTTATTATCCTTAGTTGTAATGTTCTTGGAATTTTCTTTTGGCTTCACAGTTTGAAAATCCATAATGGTTGGGATATAATAGGAATATATCATAGTTAATATATTTAATAGATTTTGATTTGGAATTTTCCACTCAACTATCTATAAATCATATCTATTTTTATTGGTAAATTTACATAACAAAATAACTTTGGTTTATTTATGAGATACCCAGTGTAAGAAATGATAAAATATGGATCTTCGATCACTATATAGATATTAAGTTCATTTTTGTTATTTTTGTATGAGTAAATTAATTTAAATACCATAAAAAGATATAAAAATAAGGATATAAATATTTTAAAAGATTAAATATACGTAAATTCATAATCTTCATTAAATTAAACAATGAAATTATTCATTGAAATTAATCTTTTAAATGATAAATTTAAAGTAATAAATTACTAAGACTAGTTTCGTAAGAAAATTTCTTATGAAAGTGGAATATTATATGTGATAGATTAGTTCCTTTCTAATTAACAAAGTGCTAAAGTTGTTCCACCATAAAAACAAGATGATTATGGATTCATCTTGTTTATTGTATCAAAGGAAATATATGCTATTAAACACAAGGAATTAAAGTATGATATAATCAATAAGATTGGATATGTAAATAATATTCAATATAATTGAATATGCCTGGAGAAACTAAATAATTCATATATAGACTATTTTGGTTATAGATTTAATTTTGTTATAATATTTCAATGAATCACATCTTTATCTCACTTTTCTTATATAATAAGATGTGTTAAACAAGAATTTTTTTTAATATTATGATGTCATTAATTTTATACATCTGGTTTACAAATCGTTAGAATATATACATTTTTTTGATAATAATAATGGGATAATATTTTTTGATCCATGATAAAGTGTTTATCTAACTATATGTTGAAATTTGATAAAATTTGATTCCCACCCAAAAAATAGTGTATTTTAATGAAAAAATAAAATCTTTTTTATGAAAATACTATGAAAAAATATATTTCCATTTGATATATTATAACAATAGTTTATTTTTTAGATATTTTTCTTAATGTAAATATAGATTATTTATAAAAATATAATATAGTTTGTTTACTATCTAAGAAACATATTCTAAATAGAATAAAATGTCTAAGATGCTATTGAGAGTCTGTTTGAACTTATCTAAGTTCAAATTTAACGAATAAAATATTATACTATATTTAGTTTATGATTTTTTTTACATTATATCATAAAGAATAAGGATATATCATAGTAAATAAAAATGTATATAGATACACCTAATTATAGTGATAATGTGAATATCACTATTACCCAATGGATTTTATAGGTCTAAGATTATAGTGATTATCAACTTCATATCATAAATATATTTATATTAATTTATGGAAAATGAAAATGTAATTATATTAATTTAGTAAGAAAAATTAATGAACATCAAAATTCTTTAAAGGATTATACCAACTAATACACAAAGTGTATCACGTAGAATCCAAAATGGGTTTTGGGTATAGAGGTAAATAGAAACAAAAATGTGTTTCATTATTTTCTATAAATAAGTGGGCATCAAGTTATCTTAAAAGGTTTTAGGATCTATTTATTATGTGAAAATATAAATATTAAGATTTTTTATAATTGATTTCATGAATTTTTTTGATATAAATGGTTCCACTTAGGATGATCATGTACTTTGAAAGAGTTCTTTGTTGATAATATAAAACAATTTTATTAATTTTTATGTTTTAAATTAATTGAATTTTAATATATTATCAAATAGTGGAACTAACAGAATTTGATTCTAAAGTTTAACCTTTATTAAAACTACCTTTCTACATAAAAGTTACTCTCAAATAGGTTTCTATTAGTATTTTATTAAGTGGTCACAATGGTTAGTGAAAAAATATTTCATATGGATGTAATGTTCAAAACCAAATTTTCATTATTAATTAAAATTTTATATATAATATATTAATATATTGGTATAAATTGATATAAAAAATAATGTTTTTATAATAATGAAAATACCCATTTATCTTTCATTATTGTGTGTTATAACATTACATTATATAAATGGTAGAATAAATGTCCCATAAAAGCATAAACATTTAGTTGTCATTATCCAATGGTCATAATAACATATTATAGGCAGTGATGATATATAAAATCATAGATTTGATAGATTTTCATATACATTATAATTGGTTATATATGAGATTTCAATAATAAATTCTAGATCCAAATCATAGATACTTGTTTCTTCAACTGATCAATTAAAGTATATCTCATGGAATGTCATATAATCACAGATTTACTTATGAGTGTATTCTTATTACGAATCCATCATAAATTTGGTTGGTGAGATACCTATCATGATAAATTTTATAATATGATACCCTACTTATGTAATTCAATGTATTAACATAGCTTATATGGGAGTGATTGGGTGTGTTACTGACCATGTCATCAATTGGAATGCAACCATGATCGGATTTTTCACATGTATGAAATGAAAATACTTATGGTAATTGGTATAATCAGATATATGAAATGTGTGTCCATGCTTAATTCAAACACATGGTGTGTATTTAACTCCATGGACTAGGGGTATGTGATTTACTCTATAGTTAGATGAATGACATAGGATGTATTCACCGATGTGGTCTGTATATTTCTAAAAATCAATAAAAGATGAAATGGATATACTTGATTGGGAATTTCATGAATAGTTGACACTAAATGTCATTGGAAAAAATAATTATATATGTATATATACGATCTATATGATACATATTTTAGTGGACATGTTCTTATATAGATATGAGTACATTTGATGAAGATTATATCATATCCATTATCAGTTTGAGTAGTACAGATCATTTGAGAGAGGCTTCTGTTTGATTACATCTACAAAATTAGGATTTCATAGATGTTGTTATACAACTAGGGCCTACATGGTCATACAGCTAGGCCCTTTGACAAGGATACAATTTTGGAGATGTTTTTATGTTCAAAATGATGAGTGTTTGAGTTAATCTATATAAAAAAGTTTCTAGATGGATTCAGCAAGAGTTATAAAGTTATTCATAATGTCATTATAGAATTTTAGTGCAAGTAGAATATTGTTGGATGATCATTGAAATATATGAGAATGATAAGATTGTACACATGAATATGATGTATGAGATATGTATATATATATATTGATAATAAATATATATATAATATAGAATTTTTAATGCATATGATGCATGTATTTTTCACATATTAAATACATGAATATTATATATATATATATGAAATGTATTGTTTATTATTTATTCAACTAAAATGGTTTATTTAGTTGTTATAATATGTTACAAATTGATTAAATGATTTAAAAAAATACTTTGAAAACATTCAATAAATAATTCCCAATTGATTAAAATTCATATGATACATCTTGAATAAAAGGAACCTCGGGAATTAACTACATAAGAGGTTATGATCCTCACTTTTTTGGAGAGTTTGTGGTATGATGTTTATAATCCTATGATAAATATGTTCCCTCTACAAACTTCATTTATCTCATTTTAGAAGACACTAATGTCCATTTTTATTTAAATTTTCCTCATCATGTAGTAATGGAATCCTTGGGTAGTGTTCTCCCTCGAGGTTAGGGTTCTTTTGTTCCCTAATCCTCTTCATCTTCCACAGACACTCTCTATAAAAGGAAGATGAAAACAACTATTTCTCATGAATTCCAAGTTTAGATTTTATTTTTATTATTTACATGTTGATTTTTTAAAGATATATCTCATGATATTTGGGTTTTACTCCACCAAATATGTTCATAATAATATCAGAAAAAACTAAAAATCCCCAAGGTTAGTTTTCATTATCCTTTATTTATCTCTAGTCTCTTAAGAATCTGTAATGTCCTAGAATTACATGAATTTTTTTTAAAAATGAAATAATATTATTTCAACACTTGGTGCTGAGATAGAGTTTTATTCAGATGCCCAATGTTTCCTGAATGGTACGTCGAAAAACGTTATGTTTTAAATAGCATGAGTGAGTGGTTTTCTTGAAAAAAGATGAATAACAGTTAAATGTGTGACCAAATTCGAAATATTAGGGAAGCATTGAATTCAGGATGGTTGGTTTACCCTAGGTACGACTAAAGATTATTCAAGGTGGGCCTGTAGTGAGAAAACACGAAAATGGAATAATAGTAAATACAATAATTAAATGAAATTATTTTATTTTACAAATCCTTATAAATCACAAGGAGGGAATCAGAATGAAAATTTGAGACCTCCATTGAGCTCATGATTTTATTCATTCCTTAGTTATAACCTAACATTTCTTGGTGTGTTCCAATAGTGGAAAATATTTTTTGGCTGTAAGAAAAATAATTGAATAAAAGTTATTTTATTTTCAAATAATTATAACTTCTAAAATTTAACTCCGATTGGAAATATGAGAGTATTGTTATATTCGTGATAGATTTATTCCCTTAGATGGATCCTAACATTGGTCTGGCCAGGCTAACTATGAAAGTCAGTTTTTGGTAATATATAAAAAAACCGAGTAACTATTATTTTATTTTCGAATCCTTATAACTCCAATATGGAAAATTGGATTGGAAATCTGAGAGTACCATTGATCTAGTAAGGGTGTGTTTCCCCTAGAAAGAGCTTAAACTCGACCAATGTAGGTCGATGGTGAAGGATAGTTTTTTAACATTTTTATGCAAATTAAAATGGCAATTGTTAATATTTTTGGAAATAACTAAATGGGTGCCTAGATTAAAAATCTAAGGGTATCGTTGAATCTGAAATGGAAAAATTAATTATGAATGGACCTAAACTCATCCGGTGTGGGTTGAGGGAAGAGGTTAATTTTCATAATTTATGAAAATAATAATAAAATAAACATAAAAAAGTTTATTTTATTCAAAAGAATTGTTTTTCTGCAATGCAATGAGGTGTCGACTATTTCATTCTATAAATGAAACAATGTAATGAATAATTAACAAAATAAAAATAAAAATGTTGTTTCATGAATGAAAAGGCATAATTCCATTATGACTAAGAGTAATAGAAAATTTGTGATGCTTTTATCATTTAATAAGATGACAAGGTTGGAGAAACAAATTTAGATTTGTAATTATTCAGATGAATGATGAGAAAATTCTCACAACAATTGTACGTCAGTTAATCATAAAAGCGGCAATGACTCCTTTGAGAATGGATCTGGGACTGAAAAAAGAAATTTCTTCGAACAGATATTGAATCCCCATGGATGGATTTCCAACAATGATGAGCCTTACCTCTGATCATAGCTTCTATAGGAAGGGGTTTATATTATAAAATTTTAAGACCCCTTTCTTGTTTTTAAACAACGAATGTGGATCAACCCACATGGTGGTTGATAGGTAGGTATCTAGTTCCCAATGTAGAGAATTTATCACGGGGATTGCACCAGGGTTATTTTATTGATAGTACCATAATCCCGTCACCCCATGTTTCAAAAAATCTGATGTGGAGGAATCGGGCTGACAAAAACAAGACCCTGATTCCTCCATCTTTGGATGATCATGTGTTCTTCATGACTATGCCTCCAAATTGGATTCCCCTAAATATCAAGGCCATATTAGGGATGACGACACCCCAAAGAGGCCAGATCCATAGACGGTAATAGGAAAAGACCACAGGACTGGACCCAGTGGTCCACAGAAGGCACGCTGGTGTCGGCGCCGATGAGAAGTGACCGACAGCGGTGACCCACATTGGCAGTCGTGGGAAGGTGGTAGCATGCTGAGGCTGAGGTTGTGGAAAACACAAGCCACAATGATGTAGTAGGAGGCCGCTAAATGTTGTCCAATAGATGGAGCAGGTGAACGTGGCCACCCGACCGCATCGGTGGAGTAACCCGTGTCGTAGATGCTGCAGCGTATTGGCATGCTGTTTAGCGGGGACTTTATGTGGGACATGGGGGTGTCCCACATCATCCAGCATTGTCATGATGAAACAAATTCCCAGAAGGCATCCGAGCTAGAGGAGACTAGACAGTTGTGTGGGAAAGACCGGTGGGCGCGAACCAGGCCGCTAGACCACCCATAATGGAACACAGTTCGACCTCTCTTTTTCAGGCTAAGCCAGTGTGAAAAAAACAAGGTCGTTGGGTGGCCCTAACATGGAATGAAATGACCCACCTATTTTTGGTCAGGCCCAATGAAACGAGGTCATTAGACAACATGGCGGGCTTTACCCATGGCTAAACTAGGCTGGTTCCAGCATGGCCCAATATGCATGGCTGAGTGGATAGGTTGGAAAAATCCCATCCAAACCTGAGTTGAGTCGGTTCGGGTTAGTCAAACTAGATCGGGCCATGCATGACCCCTGATTTAGGTTGGCCAGGTCTGTTTGACCTGGTCAGATGGGGCCCAAACACAACAATCTGATATTTACTAAAATTCCCATATACTTTATATTGGGAGTATGATTATCAAGACGTTTGCATATTCGGAACTCCCACAATGATTTGGTTCCTTTCGCATGCTCTAAGGAGACATTAATGGAATTTGAAATATAATTAATGGTATGAGGAGTGGATTCTCCCAGAATCAAGCACACTACATTTAGGAATCCTATGGTTGGCTAAGACCGAGATACTAATGATAAGAATTCCTATGTGGACCATCTATAAAAGTCCATGTGTGTTCTAGCTATGATGGCCTATGTGTGAAGAAATTCTGTGTGACCTGGAAGGCCTAGAGTGGGGAGTGAATCTTTGTGACCTAGCAGAACTATGATACACATCAGGTATGAGTACCTCTGTATGTTGGCTTATGTGGGAAGCTTCTCTATGTGACCTGATAGAACCATGGTAGGGAGCGGCATTGTGTGACCCAGAAGACCCATGATACTCATCAGGGATGAGTTCCTGAGTAGTCCAAGGCCTTCAGTGTACGAATGATAGTTTTTATTTACATAATTTTGATTATGCATGTGTGAGATGATAATACCTTTTGAATGAATTATTTTGTTTCCTTTTACTTCTATTTTGGGGTCCTTACTGAGTATTGTGTTACTCACCCATGAAAGGACATCGCCTGCATGTGTCGTGTCTCATTCTAGTGATCGACGCTTCGACAGAGACCTTGGTTGTGTTGGGCTATGTGTGGCTTAGTGAGACGACATGCACATATGCTTCGATAGAGGCCTTGCTGGTCTGGTTCGAGGTGTTGCTCAGTGATATGGGACCGACGAACACTTCGACAGATGCATTACTGGTCTGGGACCTGTTGTTTCTCAGTTAGACAGGATGCATGAAAGTACTTCTATAGATACAGGCAGCTACCCTTCACCTAATCTTCATGTGGGTACTCAAGCGAACTGACCATGGAAGTTTTACAATCCCTAGTGGTTTTGGGCTTGTATTATTGACCCTTTTTTACTTTCAATTTGTACTATACTCTCAGTAATTTTCTCACTTACATTTATGGTTCACTTTTTGTTTACTTTCCACAAATTTATCTTTCAACATGTATACAAGTTTTAAGGAAAATTCCTTCCCTTTTGGGATATTCCAATTGGTTCTAGTCTCCAGAACCTGTATTATGAAAGGAAGGCATGGGGTAGTCACGGAACAGGCCTTGGGGGACATGTCATGAGAAAGTGGTATCAAATGAATTCAGTTCTACCATAAGAACTACGAGTCTATAAATTGTTATGGGGAAATACTGTTGTTTGTTTTGAGTTCAGATTTCATGAAAAGGAGTTCAGTGTTGGTGTAGCAGTCGACACATCCATACACTATGACCCTAAATTCATTTTTATAACCTAGTACCTGAAAAAACTTGTTTCATGTGTCTTTGAGTGTTTTCCCATGACCTTTTTGAGTTAGAGTCATATCACTAGGTATAATAAATTAATCGTGGTTCATCATTATTCATCTTGATTCTCTTTCAGGATGGATCCATGCAGACAGTCATCCAGGATTATAGTGTTCAACCATGAAGATGGTCCATAGAGTAATGAGTCTTCTATATATAAACCATTTCCTAAGATAGGACCTTCAGGATATGTCCAAAAAACACCACTGTTTGTTGGTCAATAGTTACTACCAGTGCTGGTAGTAGAGAACTCATGTAGGCTTAGTGCCTTACATGAGTTTCAACAACAAAGACACCTATGGATTCAAGGTGATCCCAACTCAATGGTGTATGCAGATTGGTTTTAGGGGGAGAGAATGTTTTCTTCTCGTCAAGGCATTATTATATCAAATAGTTATCCTGTAAGTGAGCCTTCTGTGTGGCTCAGTAGGGAGATGATGGGGATTTTATTACCCAATCATCTATTTAGGAAACATTTTTATGAGAAGATCATGAGAACCTCTCTATGAAAAGGGGAACATGCCATAAAAACTGTGGTTTGTGTGTCCTCAATAGATTTTGCAGCTTCGGTGTGATGAAGTGTCGGTAGTTGAGTATTGATCGAGGCATACCGACCCTACTAGGTACTCCATGAATATGATTTGACCAATGATTTAAGGCTCAGACCTCCTAGTGAGATGTGTTTCGGGACATGCGAACCAGCACTATTTCTGTTTACAATTCATACTTATGCTAGGGTATAGAGAGAACTATTATGGCTGAAAGTTGTTAGACTGGGCAGATACAATCATTTGATGTTAGTTGTGGGATATAAGGAAACTTACATTAGTCACAAAGACTTGGATGAGTATAATAACATATTTTCCTAAGATATTCCATGATTACCGCCTAGTATAGATAAAGATTTATGCATTGATATTTACCCAGGGATGAAACCAATATCTACACCTTAATATTGGATTATTGTTTTAGAGCACTAGGAGTTGAGGTTATAGTTGGAGGACTTGCAGAGGAAGAGGTTCATAAGGCCCAGTTTTACAATAGAGGTTGCCCCCGTGTTTCTTTCCATGAAGGCAATCCAAATCCTCAGGTTATATGTGGACATTCATTGCCTAAACCAGGTAACCATGAAGAAAAAGTATCCTCTAATGAGGATTGATAACCTATTAGATCAGCTATATGGAGCAGGATGATTCACAAAGTTAGACATCATATCAGGCTTCCACCAGCTTTGAGTGAGAGATGTGGAAATCTTGAATATTGTATTTATATTTCTCTACATCCATTAGAATTACGTAGTTATGTTATTTGGCATGACTAACGCCCATAAAACATTCACGGGATACATGAACAAGTATTTTCCAACCGTGCTTAGACCATTTTGTAGTGGTCTTCATTGATGCCATCTTAGTTTATTCAGCGTCTGAGGAGGAGCATGTGATACACTTAATGATGGTTCTGGACACACATTGAGAGAATAATATTTTTAGAAATCTCTCAAAGTGTGAGTTCTAGGTATGAATTGTCTACTTCCTGGGACATGTGATCTTAGAGTTGGAGTCTTGATGGATCTAGGGAAGATCAAGGTGGTGCTAGCTTTTGAGCCACCAATGAGAATTATTGAGGTGAGGGGTTCCCTTGTGTTGGCTGGGTACTATCAATGGTTTGTACATGACTTCTCTAGAGTGGAATCACCCATAAAACATTATCAAATAAGTTAAAACCCTTCATGGGGACAGAAGGATGCCATCAAGGAATTAAATTGTTAAGGTAGAGCTTGTTGAGTGCTCTTATCTTGAGGTTCCCAGATGAGGGCACTAACTATGTGGGGCACTGTGATACATCATGAACTGGGATTGGTTATGTCTTGAGGCATGGTCAAGTTGTAATTTCTACCACTCACGACAATTGAGACAACATGGGTAGAGTTATGTGACTCATGACCTTGAGTTGGTATCAGTTGTCTTCGCACTGATGATGTGGAGACACTACCTTATGGGTGAATGATTTATCATCTACTCTGACCAAAAGAGTCTCAAGTATATCTATTATCAAAAGAATCTAAATTTGTGATATTGAATTTGGATTGATTTTCTTCGGGACTATTACTTGGAGATAGTCTATACTCCTAGGAAGGGGAACGTGGTGGTTGATACACTCAGTAGGAGATCCAATTTGCTGCTACTAAGTGAGGAGATAGAGCCACAAGACACGATACATATATACTTAGTTGATGATAAATAATAAGATTACCTTTAGTTGATTAATATAACTCCCTCACTCTTATAGTTAGTTTGGGACGCACAACTTGTGGATGTTGACTACAAGTCCCAATGTGCTAATTTATCCTCAGGACAAGCTCCTGATAGGTTTTTGATAGGTGGATAGCGCATCCTCTTTTTCATAGAACGCAACATTGTAATAGTGGTGTTCTGGGATGGGGTGTTTAAGTAGTTCCATACATCTCCTTTGAAGGTACATCCAGGTGTGGCGAAGTTATACCAGGACCTTCGATGTTAGTACTTGTGGTTGAGGATGAAGAAGGAAGTGGCAGAGTTAGTCTTGAGATGTCTCACTTGTTTGTGAGTGATGGATGAGTAATTATTTCTAATTGGTTTGACACAATCCCTTGAGATTCCACAGTCTAAGTGGGAGGGATTATCAATGCACTTTATGACTAGATTACCATGTATGTCTAGTGGTCACGATACCATCTAGGTAATCGTAGACCGACTCACCAAGTCGTTTAACTACATACTCATCCGAGAGTAGGGATCAGTAGAGGGATTGAGACACATCGACATCCTGGAGATAGTGAGAATTCTTGGGGTAACATCCACAATCATCTAAGACTATGATGATATCTTTATATCTTTGTTCTGGAAGAGATTCCAAGAGTATTTTGGGGCTCAACTGCACTTGAGCATAGCCATTCACCCACAGACGGATGGTAATACCGAGTAGACCATACAATCCTTGAAAGACATGCATTAGGCATGCGTTATTGATTTTGGTCATAGTTGTGAGGACCATATTCCTATAGTAAAGTTTTCATACAACAATAGATACCACTCTACAATTGGTATGGAACTATTTGAGGCACTTTATGGGTGGCCTTTCAGACAACCTCTTTACTGGACAAACATAGGAGAGTCAGCACTAATGGGTCCGGAGTTGGTACACTCTACCAACGAGAAGTTGAAGATCATCCAAGAGCGGATGAGTACTTCACCGTGTAGGATGAAATCTTATTTTGATAGGATACGGAGGCCCTTAGAGTTCGAGGACGGAGACTATGAATTTATTCATGTCTCACCCCAAAGAAGATTGCAGAGATTTGGATAGGGTGAAAAATTATCTGTGAATTTTATCAGCCCTTTCTAGTTTCTTAGTGAATTTGGTGAGGTGGAATACCTTCTACATCTTTCACCACAAATGCACTCGGTTCACAATTTTTTACACATATCCCAAATTAGAAGATACTTTCAAGACCCTTCTCACGGCATAGACCAAGGTGAGCAGGAGATTGGAGACTGGGATACATCAAGGAGTACCTGGTAGAGATAGAGGACCGACAGGAGAGAATCCTTTGTGAATGGTTGATTCCTCATGTGCATGTTCATTGGAAACACGAGAATATTTATTAGAGAAAATGATATTGGGAGTGTCATATTCATATCTTTTACCCCCTTCATACTTGATTAGCCATTGTTTTGGATTAAGAGTACGTAATAAAAATGTTATTTCATAAATGAAATTGTGTAAATATGCAATTTCTAAGTGTAAAAGATACACTGCGACATGTTTATATTTTAATGAGATGATGAGGTTGGAGATAATGTTTTATATTTTTAATTATTTTAATAAATGATGAAGGAATTATATCTAATGATGAACACCAATGAATTTGAAAAGCGGTGATGACACCATGAATAATGGATCTAGGACAGGTGAACGACAAATTAAAATGGCTTCGAAGTGATTTTGAATCGTCAAAAATATATTTCCATATGTGAGGAGCCATTCCTTCAATCAAAGCTTCTCTTGGTTGGGGTTTGTCTTTTGAAAATTTTAATGCTCTGTTATTCTTTCTAAAATAATGAATGTGGCTCAACCACCAAACAGGTTGATTGGTGGGTCACAAGTTATTGTGGGAGGGGGTTTATCTTTGGGATTGTAATGGGGTTATTTTTTTGATAAAAACATAATCCCCCACCAGATGTTTTAAAAACGTTGACCCTAAGGAATCAGGCCCACACAAAGAAGGCCCTGATTCCAATATCATTGGGCGCTCGGGTGTTCTTTAGGAACGCACATCTAAATTGAATGAAAAGAAATCCTGAGGTCATTGAAGGGAATATGGAACCCCAAGGAGGCTAGAATTTTGGATGTTTCGAGGAACACACCATCAGAGAGGACCCGATGGTCCGCGGAAGGCACAATGGTGCCAGCGGCGGCTACTGGAAGAGAGAGGCATGCCGTGACAGTACACGGAGGGGTCGTCGTGGTTGGCTCTTTCAATGGTGGTGCGGTAGGGGGTTGTTGGTAGTGCACCGACACCTGGTGGTGGCAAAAGGGTCCATCTGGCTACATTAATGGAGCAGCCCCTGCCATGCCAGCCATATCACACTGAATGGTGGTCCAGTGGGACAATGTGTGGAACAAGTGGGCAGCCAGCTTCTGCCAGCCGCATCGCGTTGAACCTGAAGCCTAGCAGGCATCCTGGTTGGAAGTGGGGGCTCAAAACAAGGACACTGGGTAGTCTGGGCTGGAACACAAGTTGGATAGCTTTGGTGGGATGGGATAGAGGAATAAAACTGGGCCGCTGGGTGGCCTAAGTAAGGAAATAATAGACCCACCTATTTCAGGCTGGGCTGGATAGAACCGGGTCATTGGGAGACCCGGTAGGCAGAACCCATGGATGAACTGGTCTGGTTCTATCAAGGACCAATGGGCCTTACCCTATGTTAAAGCTGGACTGGGTTGTCCTAGACCCAAACTAGGCCAGGTCTAATAGTTCAAACTAGACCGAGTCATACGAGACCCCCGAGTCGGTTGGTCAGGTTGGTCCGACCTAGTCAGACCGAGACTAGACACAACCGACCCCTGTTTACTAAAATGCACTAATCTCTCAGATTGGGAATCTAATGGGTGATCTGTTTGATGATTTGGATCCCTTACGACGAGATGTTTCTTTTGGCATGCCATAAAAAGACTTTCATGGAAGTTGAAATATGACAAATGGCTTAAGGAGTTGATTCTCCAAGAATCAAGCTCATTATGTGTAGAAATCGGGCGGCTAGATGATACCCAATGACTACTAATAAGTGGACCATTAGGGACCAGCTATAAGTGGCCCTATTTGGACCAGCTATTATGGTCTAAGGTGGATGTGTCTCTCTGTGACCCGATAGGCCCAGAATGGGGAGTGAATCTGTGTGACCCATCAGACCCATGATACTCACCTGGGATGATTTTCTCATCATGATGTCCTAATTGGAAATCTGCTCTGTGTGACCCAACCTTCCCATAATGGGGAGCAGCTATGTGTGACCCAGAAGACCCACAGTACTCATCAGGGATGATTACCTCAACAATCCAAGAAGTTATGTGTATGAATGATTGTTTTTTAGAGACTTTAGATTATACCTATGTGAGATGATAATACCATGTTCATACCTTCATGTTTGTCCTTACCCTTGTTTTTTTGTGTCCTTACTGAGTATTGTGTTACTCATCCCTACACGGGCTTCGGCCGCATTTATTGTGTCTCATCGAGGTGATCAATTCTTCGATGGAGACCTTGGTTGTCTGGGAATAGGTGGTGATTAGTTATATGGGATAGATGAAGGCTTGGATAGGGGACTTGTTGGTCTAGGACTAGGTGGTGTTCCATGAGACGGGATGAACAGACTCTTCAATGGAGACCATGGTTTCCCGGGACTAGGTGGTTCCCAGTGAGACCAGACGGATGGGCGTACATCGATGGCTATAGGCAGCTACCATCCACATACCCTTCTAGTAGGGTCTTAAGTGGATGGATCACGGTATTTGTACTTTCCCTTTTGGTTTTTTCTTGTATTTTGGCCCCTTTTACTTTCATTTTTTACTGTACTCTCAGTAGTTGTCTTAGTGATAGTTTTTGTTTACTTTGTGTTTACTTTTCATGGATTCAGATTGTGTGTGTGAATAGGTTTTGAGGAAAATTCCATCCCATTATGGGATATTCCTACTTGCTGCATGTCACCAACACCTAACCTATGGATTTTAGGATTAGATTAGTCATGGGACGACCAATAGGGCATGGTTCGTGATAGAATATCCCATTTTCATCTCTAATTTTAGGGGAAATCGGAAAATTTCTATATAACTGTTAATGTCTCGAACCAATAATTCATGTTATATTTTACACTTAGAACCACTAAGGAAATGTTCAATCATTGATTCTAGACTCATAAAAATTATGGAAAAATATTGGACAAGTCTCATGATGTTTTCCTCATAAGACCTAATAGATTGATAATCATTTTTCATGAGTGCAAGAAGCTCACTATCCATTTTAAGATAGATAGTGTGTTGGAAATAATTAATGACAAACATTATTTTTAATTCATCCCACTCAATGAATTCTACGTGTTCTCTACTATTTATAATATTGATTAGTGTCCACCAATGATCAGAATCTCCTGAATGTGATTAAAAACTAGTACAATATTATATTTCTCTGAGAATTAAAGGATATATAATAACTTTTTGGAATAATTAATCCATTAATCAAGGATTATAAGATCAGTAGTTCTACAAAATGTCAGAGGCCTCTATCACATAAAGTACTCAATTTTATATTTCTCTCTTCATGGGAATTATATATGATTTATGTTATCTTTCATAACATGAGTTACATATGATAGTATATCCATTATGTTCTTAGCTCCCATTCACATCATGTTAGTCATTTTATTAGATCATTCATCCCAATACCCATTGAATATATAGTCAAAAAGATTCTTACAATGTCTAGACATTTTCTAAATTGAATAAAATTAGGGATGATAGCACATAGAGTAATAAATTTTACAATGTATTTAATACTCTTAGAAGGATCAACTCATAAATGATAGGAATATCTTAACTTATGAATCAGTGAGTTTCATCCTAAATTATCAATTGATGTATTCAAATTAGTTTCTATAACCCTAAATATTTACTAAATTGTTTAAAATATTTTTAGATCCAGTGTAATGATTCATAAATAGAATTTGAATTAACATAAGAATATCCCCAAGGTGTTTCCCACCAAGTGTTCAGAAAGGTCCTATTAACCATGCACTATAATAAGGATCGAGAAATACCCAACCAACTCTTTTTTGGGTTATTAACTCCATATTAATCTATTACAAAATCAATTCTACTTACTAGTATCCACAAGGGGATTTAGTATCTATTAAAAACACAAAATATCTACTTTACTAAAATCATTTTATATTTAAATAGATTTATCCTAAGGATTTTCTCTAATATTCTCTTATTATAATAAACAAAAATAACTAAACCTTCCTCTGATTCCAATAATAAGGGCTTAATCCATAAAAACATATTATTTTAGAATAATTAACATAGTTTAAAAAAATATAATATGAGGATATATTGTCTTAAGTCTTTGTAGGATTGGACTCATAAATAAAACATTTAAAAACAAAACATCATCATCAATAAATTAATCTTCTTAGTGTTATCCATATTACCTTACGTCCTCTTAAATTTATATAGGATAACCTGGGATAAATTAATAATTAAAAGGGTGAGATTGAAATCCAATTAAGGGAATAAACATTATAAATGTGCATAATATGGGAGGCATAAAATTATATAATAAATAAAATAATTGTAAGTATGAAATCATGGAATAATGAAACCATATCATAAGGGAACATTTTAAACATGATTGTATTATATGAACATGAAATTATATGAATATGGAAGCACAATAAACATGAAATTATAATATTATTTCAAGGATACCTACCTCATTAATATAAAATAGTTATCAATTTTAACAACCCATGCTCTTTAGTAGGCTAAGCTAGGCTCACTTCCCGTGTACCGTGATATATCCTGAGATGGAAAATTTACCCAATGCATTGGGAGACTATATAATTAAAGGACTGCCCAAAACATAATGAATATCATACACACAAGTTAAAAATGTGGAAAAAATAACCATAATCAAGTTATAAACCCCAAAAAAATTGATGAGAATGAAATGGGATTAGTGATCTTTTCTCAAGGAACATCTAAAAAGAATTACCATAAAGATTAAAATGAGAAGATGGAAATAAATCACATTAAAAATTAATATCAAAATGGAAAATAATTCATGGTAATAGAGTCTCATAGTAAAATAATCCATGATATTTTTATGATATGTACGAAAATTGGTCTACTTTAGTGATTATTTTTAGAAATAAGTAATGGATATTTTTCAGGAAAGGGATAATAATTTCCCTTTAAAATAATAATTTTACCTATAGGGAAATAGAAAAAAATAAGAATTTAAAATTTTATTCATGTTTTAAAAAAATTATGGGGTTTATAGTTGACATAAAATTAGATTTTGAAAATCCACATAAATCATGTTCTCATAAAAGTATAAATTTAAAAGGAACGTAAAACAATTATAACACTAGAAATTGAATATATATTAAACTAGGTATATATATATAAGGGAAATATATCCAAAAAATAAAAAACATATAAAAATAAGATCGTATAAAATTCAGAAAATGAAAGTGACGGACTAATAGGAATTCTACAAGGGGAGTATGGAAGATAACATGAATTTATATCTAAATTTACTCTGAAATTATACTCAAAATACTTTATAATTAAATTAACTTCATCAAAGACCTCAATACAAAACTTATTCATTTATATTTGGTTTCACAAGGTCTATTTGTTATCATTTTATGCATATTTATGAAATCTATTCAACTTCTTCTCATTATATGACGTGGTTTAATTTTTATTTTGAAAAACTCTTGCCATTCTAACCATTGAAATATATATTTTCAAAATATATTTACAAACACTATAATATAAATAGAGTTTTAAATATCATTCTTTAACATGAAAATAATTTTATAAATAATCTAATATTGATGGGAGTGGAAAAAATATGTATCGCAATGTTTAGGCAGTAATTCCACATGTACACACAGTCATCAATTTTCCATAAAAATTTTTGGACATAGAAAGAACAATTATTTATCATTTTAAAATAATAATAATGTTGTTAATATAATTTTTATTAATTAAACCCCATTCTTAACATGCCATGCAATATGATTAAGAAAAATAGAACATGTCATACATGGTTGTTGTAGTCCACACATGAACTTGATGGATAGTTTATTTGTTTAATGGTTTTGGAGGATGTCATAAAATGGATAATAATTAATATGACAATAAAAAAGATAATTATTAATATCTTTATATCATATTATTTTGGATGTAATATATTAAAGGTTGTAAAAGAAAAAATATTAAAAATCAAAGGTTAATAAATGCATGATACCTTCATAAATACTTTTAACATTCTCTTTGAAAGTCTTATTTAAAATGGAATATTTGGGATATATCATTCTTTAGATGGGCT
Source organism: Viscum album (assembly GCA_963277665.1). Lineage (NCBI taxonomy): Eukaryota > Viridiplantae > Streptophyta > Magnoliopsida > Santalales > Viscaceae > Viscum > Viscum album. The sequence continues at coordinate 1,261,221,671 of OY728128.1, forward strand.
TAATTTAGTATAATTTTATTCTAGTTTTAGAAATTAGGGTAAATTTTCATGATTAATTTGAATGGGAGGTCAGGTATGTAAGGGGTGGAATTGGTCACTTTTTTGAAACTGTTAAAAATTTATCATTACATTTAAAAAATATAAAATAAGAATTAAGAATGGAAGTTAATTTATATAATGTGATTTTGGTGTGGTATGGTTGGAGATACCTATGGTTTAGAATTTAAACATAAAATATTGGATCTAAAAGGAATAAGTTGTAAGAAATCTTAGGAAAACTCAAGCCACTTTAGAAGTGTCATTTAAACACATATTAGGCATAATTAAATATTAATCATGGTCATTAATTTATTTCCTAAAATATAATAATAACGTTACTAAAAAATATAATCATGATGAATAATAAATATACTCAATTAGATCAATTTAAATTTCTATATATGAGAAAATTTAATGTGAAATTAAAATATATAATATTTTCACTAACAAATTTTATAAAAAATAGTTTTTTTGTTAAAAAAATTTAATCATTGGTTTGTGAACATAATATATTAAATATAAATATTAATGTTTAGTGAAAAATGTTTTTCTAAATATAAAATTCATTCTTATGTTATGATAATTTTTTAATTAATGTTTAAATTACCCAAAATAAATATTTTCAATATTCGCCTTAAATTATACCATTTCAGAAAAACATTAAAAAATAATTATAAGGTTATATTGGTTTTCTAAATTGAAATATAAAGTTAATTTTATATAAATATATTTTGAAAAATTAAATATTTTACTTCTAATATAATTAAAAATATATAAAGATAGAGTGATTTAATTGGAAAAAAGAGCTTCATCAATAATATGTGATTCTACAACACTTATTTTATAATTTAAATATACTTAATATTTTATACCATATAGACATAATGTATAATATATTTATTTTTAGTGAATGTGAGAAAAAATATCGGGCCCGATATAATATTAAAGAATAAAAATATATACTATAATCTCATGTTTTTATATTCTAACTTGGTTTCAATGATGGAGGTGGTTAATGTGATACTGAGGAATATTGAACATCCACAAACAATAGATTATATTCCTATTTTCTAATTTTAGTGACCAATGATGTTATATTTTTATTAATTATAAATTTAACCACATGATTTGGGAATCTAATAAATACATGTCGATTAATACGTTTTGGTTTCATTAACTTTTCTGAAAATTTAAACATTGTACTCCTCAAATTGATGAATTAACTATACTAATTATAACTAAATTAAAATAATGTTTTGATAAACTAAAATTGGATTTATAATATTTCATCTATTAAATATTTCACTAGACAACACTAGTCTTCATCACCTAGTAATATCCATGTTTATGAACAATATTGAAGGACTTTCAATCTCATTATATTAAATTCTTACCCTTATTCTAGTAAAGGGAAGTTGTTTAACAAAGAACCTCATCCTTGAGTTCTATATATATATTTCCAATATTATATAATTTCTTTGTATTTTTCATTTTCAACTGTTGAGTCTTGGATATTGAATTTTCATTATATTATAAATTTTTATTCTCTATATAAATATACATATCTTTCATCCCTATTCTTCTTCTCAATAGTTTCTTGACGTTTAACATCAATTCATTTTCAAATAAACATATATTTAATATAATCATCATAACCCCCATTCTTGGAATAGTTCAACCATTAAAAAAACAACATTTTTCAATTCTAGATTTATAAAATCATAAATACATTCTTGATCTTGTGTATTTTAAAGAATTATATTCATAATACACATATAAGGATACATCATTACACTGACCATGCCTGCGAAAATGAAATTGAAATAGTCTCAATAGAGTTAATTTTTTTTAACATTACAAAATCACAAAAAAGGTAATAGCTTTAAAAATAATTAATCTTAATAGCTTTATTTTCAACTTTTCGTTGATGTATAATTCCATGAACCTGATAAATTCAGTCCTCACTTTTATATCTATATGTTTAATATTTGGCCATATTTTCATCAAATAGTATATGTTCTCTTACATGTTTCTATTTTAGGAATAATTTAGATTATTATATAATTTTAAATGAGATAAATAATTCTTCTCATCAAATATTAAATCCATTAAATTTTTAAAATGATTTTATAGTAAGGAAGAGTATTATTACATGAACTAAAATTTTTTACCTTCTAATAAAAATAAAAATCATAAAATTTAGTTGTTTCATTTAATTATCGTTTGATACAAGTGTAGATTAATTGAACTTCCATGATTTGTATATTATTGATTCTCATAATTATAATTCAGTAACCAATATCAATAAAAATTAATGATTTTAAAACCAATGAGCATATATTAGGTTTCCCCACACTCTTTCCATTTAATGAAATATCTCCAGAAATAGTCAGTTCCTTTTATATAATAAATTCATAGTAACATAAATAGCCTAAATCTGAAAAGTAAAAATAAAAAATAAATTATAATGAATTTAATATAGGACAGAGTCTCCTTCATATTAGTTTATAAGAATTTATCTAAATCTAATATGATGATCAATATTAATTCCATCCAAAACATGCACCAAATATCACGAGGTATTAAGTTTATAATTCTATAAAATGACTACAGATAATTGTATCTAAGGAATAAATAAACAGAAAAATAATTTTAATTTATTTTCTTCTATATATAATAATATGATATGTAAAAAATTAGAAAACATCTAGATTTGAACGTCATATATGGGAAGTCAATCGTCTTTAATAAATGATTATTTAAAATTATGTGCTAAAAATAAAAACTCGTATTATAAATTATGATATCATTAAAATAATTACATTATAAAAAAATTATTCCCAAAAATAAAAGACTTCCCATTTCTCATGGAGTTAATAAAGATATAATGATAATCATTTAAATATTATCTAAAATTAATATTCCCTGCTAAAAAACAATTTAAATTTAAAATTTGAATCTTTTTAATAATAAAAACAATTATAAAAGCAAGAAAAAATCAGGACATCGTAAAAGGATTCAAAAGTATTAAATTTTTAATCTCAAATTATGTATATTTTTTATTTTATTGGAAATTAAGTATTGGGAATCCCTACATTTTTTTAAAAGTCTAGAGCCGAAGCCTCATTTTTTATTAAAGAAAAGCATAGACCTCTGTAACTGGGTAGAGGGAGACCCATTAAATATCCCAACGACCTAGTGGTAATTAATCCCATTACATAGCCCGTAGGTGCAAATTTTTTCCCCAAGGCCCATTATGTGAATAGTATTGCTACAGTACCGCCTGCTATAGTGCCACACAATATCCTCCACTGCTATAGTTTCCTGCTTCCACTACAGTGACCACCTGCTAGAGTACCACATAGTACATTCCGCCTCTAAATTATTTTAAAATTAATTTATGTACTCAATTTTTTCTAAAATAATTAACAATAATTGATAAATTCTTCTAAATAAAAATACTTATTATGTTTTATGGATGTTACTATATTTTTTATATTGATATTTTTTATATGTTCTCCTCTCTATTAGTTAGTATATAATGATGAACTCTTCATCGAAAATTAATTTTGTAGAAAATTTTTATTTTCATGGATTGATTACAATTTTCAATAGAATTTAACATAGGTTTCATATTAATATATAATTTTTCGTTTTTTCTCATCAAAATATAAAAGAAAAATATTAAATCAAATAACCTAATTATTTAACAAAATACATATCTTTCATCTTTTATGGAATGAATTAAAATAGTCATATATTATGTTCGAAATATAAAATTTATTTTTCATTATTATACAAAACAATATTATAATTTTATTCAATAAACCTAAACATTTACATCTATATATATCTAATAATTATTTTGATACAAATATTTATATTTCATTATACACTCAGTCATTTCATCATAAATTTTTGGTTCCACATCATAATATTCATCATTAGATGGAAAATGTAAATCAGTTCAAAATGATTAATATGAAAGTGAAATCTTTTGAAATATTTTTATTAAGATGAAATTAACTCTTTTGAATTATTCCATAGATGGAATATATCTAATGGTTTTCATATCTTTCATTAGATAGACCATAATTCATAAAAATTATTCTTTATAAATCAACGTGTCAAGCACTTTCATCATCATCACTCGTTTTATACAACATAATATTTTAGAATCATTTTCATTCTTATTAAGACTGGTTAAATAAGATGAATTATGGATTTTATTCTTACAATAATAATAGATATATATTTTTGAATAAAAATAACCATTTCTATATTTTAATTCCCTTTAATAATATATTCAATTTTATGATTTACAAAACATTATTCTTTCCATATGATCTCACTCACCTTTTGTATATTATGTATCACTACTATACAAATACCTTTTAGATTTTATCTTTATTATTCTCAAATTTGATATATTAGTAATATAAGTTAATTATATGGTACTTCTAGATAAATTAATTCCATTATTAAGTTATTCTTTTTTAGTATAACTATTCAGATGACTGTTATACTGCATAAGGACTCTAATCTGGTTATTCAAACTATGATTGGTGATATTCATAGTATCATCAGTAGATGTACTCATTTATTTTCATAATTTTATAAGAATTATAATTGTCATCCAAACTATCATATCATCTAATATTTCATTCTCAAAAAATTGAAAACATGTTATTCCCAATATTTATGAAACTCCAATGCTTAATTACCATAAATTCATTGGATGAAAAATCAATTGAATAAAAATATTATGATAACTTATATTTTTTCAAATGAACATACTATGGTCCAAAAAGAGTTACCAAATTCAACGTCTATATTCTAGGAGTGGTTTTAAAATTTAAAACTAGGATATAATAATTTTCATTTATTATAAAAATTTGAGTATTCCACACTCCAACATTCAGTTGGAATTATACTGTTTCTTCCCAACTAAAATCTATGATATACTTCTTAGGATTCTTATAATTTCATGTTTACATAATGAAGGTATAAAACTAAATTTTAATAAAATATTTATCCATATGATCTTTCAAATATACAATATTATCCAATAATAATAATTTGATAATTTATATATAAATTTTCTATCAATCTGACATTTATGACTACCATATAAAAATATCCATCCTTATATTTAAACATGTTATTGATAAGAAACATGATATAAATAATATCAAAAACAACAATTAAATAAAAAATATATATTAAATATCATTTTCCCATATAATAAATTAATATAATATTTAGGATGGATGAATTAAAATCAAGAGGTAATGAGAAATACTTTTCCCACTCTAGATTGATATAATTCGAATTTTATGTCACTAGAATAGATCAGAATAAATGTATCCATGTAAAAGATGAAAAATTCAAAACAATATTATGTTAGAAATTATAAAAATTATTAAATGTAAAATAGACCAACTAGTTAGAAATAATTACATTAAAATTAAAAACAATAAATGGTATTTTAGATGAATATCCATAAATTACAAAAAAGATGTTTTTTCAAAAACATATGTTATTGAGAAAACTCATTAAATTAATCGTAATTTGGAATAGTATTAGTGCCTAGAATTATGGTATACATATTTTTTTTATGGGAACATATTTGATAAGACCATCAAAAGACATGGACTCGTTATAAAACATCCTTCAATGAATGTTGGTAGATGGAAGGACTATCAAAAATATTATATTTTTACAGCATGATCAGAAGTAATACGACACCCATATTTCATTAAACATCATATTTAAGACCTATTTATTTTTCTATCTCTGTGACCTCATGGGTTACAATGATCATAATTATTGAATTCATAACCCATGATCTCATTGAACTCAATAAACATAAGAAAAGATTAAAATATAAATCACTATGGATTTTACGGTAAGTCCTCTCCATAATCGATCTGATGAATCCAATAAAATTATATACCATCAAAATTTATATTTTTATTAAGCCACGTTATGGAAATGTGGGAAACCAGGGATCACAAATCATAGATACCCCTATGTGATGAAAGAGCTCACAAATTGATTAAACACAAGATAAAGATAATTTTAATTAGACACTCAATGTAGTTCCCAGTGCAGAGTACTAACTTGGGTGTTAGGATACTTACTGATAAGTCATTCATGGTGGGTAACAATTCTTTCTATTTTTTGTATGAATTCCTCTGAGTTGATATTAAATTGGTTGAAACCTCAATCCAGGATTCGGCCTTATTTGTATATCGATTCCACTTTTTCCTCAGTAGCTTCAACTAGAAACCTCCATCCATATATTCATTAAATCTCCTCTTTTAAGGTGTTTTCCTAAATAGATTTTTCAAGCATTTATTCATTGGAATCGAGGATGAGCTTCAAACACTCCCCATCCTCTTCTTACACTATTCATGTTTTCTCGCGTTGTGATTTACTATCCCTATTCATAAAGTCTTTTCATTCCATGTTTCATCCCTTCTTAGATAACCTTTTTTCAATCAGTTTTGGATGGTGTGAATAATCTATTCATGCCTTTTATTTTTTCCCTTTCATCACAATACATTTCCTTGAGTCTCGATCTCATTTTTTTCTTTTCGTACTTCTAGGGATATGAAGACATTTCCCTTGAATTACTTCTAAGCAATATACTAAGAATTGGATATAACTATCTTAACATGAGTCATCCTTCTCTTGATCCATTGTTGGTTCTTCAACATCGAGACCTTCAAAATGATTTCTTAGCACAACCACTAGGCCTTCATTATGGGGAATCTACCTGCTCAAAGGCTTCACCATACCCACTTTATCCACATATTAGTCATATTTCATGTACTCACTGCCTTCAGATAGGGAGAGGTTTTTTTAAAGAGATTGTTTGGGCCCGTGTGCCCTAGTATAGTCACCTCATCCAGCCTCCCTATTTTTAGAAGTGATTCTGTAGTAGTCGACATGGACTTCTCCTAGTAATAATTACCAATTGTCTCAGGCTCCCCACTATTTCTAGAGGGACCTCTAGTGATTATGAAATTTTTCTTCTTAGATGGATAATCACTTACTGTAATAGGTTATCCATGGATCTGCTCCTCATGAGCACCTAGAACCTGTAGTTGAGTAAGTACACCAAAACCCTCTTTCAATTGAGTAAACACTTATTCCACCTTATGAATCTCACTCGACCTTCTAGCCTCACGTTATATTGAAGAAAAAGGATTTGTTAACCCATGATCCTCCCCAAGTTCCTTCCTAGATTGATCCTTATAAAAAGATTTTGGGGCCTCCCAAACCTGGATAAACATGGTCACCTTAGTAGGAAATGGTTGGGAAATGGGGAGGTCAAACCCTCGTGAGAAATCCTCGTACGCCTTCTTGGCCCCATCTAAACTAGTATCATAGACATATTAATAAACACTGGAAACTTTTTGATTAGATACCATGGGTCCTTTACAAAGATTATGGGGTTTGACCAAATATCCACCCAAAACACTTTTATGATATTCTAGGATGTCATGTCCCAAACTATTGCAGATCGAGCACAAATTATTCCAAGACTAATAAATAGTAGGTTGGTAGTAAATTTATTCTCCATCAATATCGATCCACACAACATCTGGGGGAGGGCACGGTAGTTCCATTTCGACAAAAATACGAGGCAAAGTTGGATACTTCAACATAGAGGTCATCCAATCAGCACACATGAAGCAGCCGATGGAGTTTCCTATATATGGAAGGAGAGTCGAGTTCATGAAAGGCAGGGCTAAACTAGAAATTTGAAGCCTAATTTCCATAGTTGTTGGATCCCAATTCATGTGGATGTCAAACGACTTGCAAAGGCGATGAATTCACGAACAGATCTTCCAGAACTAGACTAAGCCAGTGCCAAATATTCCTCATCCATAAAATGAATAAGAATATGTCACATCCAAAGAAGCTTGACAATTACACACTAACATAACCCCCATTCTCCATTCTCATACATCTTGAAAATAACAATAGGAGGTTGGTTCCAAACAAAAATGTACACCAAATTGGATGAGAGTAGTTAAGAAGCTACAAAGAATTCTTGTAGAGAAATTGGAACCAGTAGTTGTCAGTGGTGGACCCCCGGGACCTTTAGAGAGGCGAAGATGCTGGGAAACATCAAGAGGCTCTCGATTAGAGAAAATGGATTGAAGTCCAGACTCCTAGTATATAAGCTTTAATGAAAATCACCACAAGCATTAGGTTGAGGCCCCTCCTCTAGTAAAGGTGGGGTTGCTGCATCTGCCATCATCGCTATGGTATTTTCCATAAAAAATAGAGGATTTAGGGCTTTAGACACACAAATTACTTAATCTTTTCCTCCCCCATCCAATTATATATATTTATAAAAACTAAATGGTGATTAGATAATGCATGAATCAATTTTATGTTATCACATTACCATGTTAGACTGTCAAATCATTAATGTAGAAATTTCCTTTTATGGTAATTGATTTTAAAATATCCAATGGTAATATCTACACTAATTAGGTTACGTTAAAATGGATTTAGAAGCACACACTATCTTTCATTGAATGCAAAAAATAGCTTCACAATGTTCTAGGAATTAATTGCATTAAATTTAGTTCAGCAGAAATTACGAACTGGAATTTAATAATTTAAAAAATAAAAATAAACCAAGAACCTCAATTTAAATCAATTTCATTGTATTATATCATTATTTTAAAATCAATTGAAAAAAGTAGTGTTTGAATCAAACTATTCCCCTTACAAACATCCTTTGAACACCTCTAAATCCTAGGAAAGCTTAAAGTAAATGTGTTGAAATTTATAGAATATTATATATACTCATAATTGAAGGGGTATTACTAGTATTCACTTATCATACGATAATAAACTCATCAAAACTGATACCCGGTGTGATCGAGTATTTTAAATCGTAAGGAATTAGTTAGTAAAGGTCTGTTAGAGAAATACTACCACTAAAATGTAAAAGAAGGGTCTACATGAATAGATGGTACAAATATAAAGCAACACATTTTATGGCTTAGTTTTAATTTAATTTAAAATTTAAAATTTTGAAATAGGGTTGGAGAATTTAATAATTGAGGAATTTGTTTTTTGGAAATTTGTAAATAAATATTTTTTTTGAATCATCCAAAATTTATTTAAAATAATTTTATTTCTCTATATTAATGTATTAAAAATCATTATATATTTATATAAATATAAAGTGATAAATATGAAATAAATAAAGTAGCTTACATCAACAATTGATTATTAAATTAATTTCCCTTATATTAACCTATATGGAATTAAATTATATAGAAAAGTGAATAAGTGATATAGTAGAAATTTTTAATAGAGTAAATTAGAAAATGTGTTGTGTGTTTTTTATATTTGAATGAAATTATATTTTTGGATGACTATAATACAATATAATTATTATAAAAAATCAAAAGGGAATAAAGTATCCATTTTAATACAATTACAATGTGATCATTATGTTACATTTTCAAATAATCTGTATGTAGTCAATTAAGAAACCTAATAATAGGTGTAGATATATTATTATATAAAATTTAATTTATAAAATATAATATATTTTAATTCTTAAACCCAGGTGAAAAATGTTTTTAATTTTCAAAAATATGAATATTTGAATAATTTATTATTTTTAGGAAGTATTAATTTTTATTATGCTGAATCATATATTCCTCGAAATTGGACTTCAAATAATGATTCAAGAGGAAAAATTTGAAGAATAATGTCTCATTTTATGTTTTTTAATTTTTGTTTATTTAAATAAATATAAAATTACTGCATTCATAAATGATATTGATTATGAAATCATTTATTTTTGTAAAAATGATATTATAATTAAAATAATATTTCCAAAATTATATTACATTTATAGAAGTTTATATTTATTAATTAAAACTAAAAAAATTACTATTATAAAATAAAATTTAATGAGGATACAATATAACGATAGTGTAAAAATTGAGATAGATATTTCTAATCAATTATTTACTAACTAAAAATTAATACCATGGGATACATTTAAAATACTACTATCTAAAACCTTGTGTGGTTAATTTAATGGTAATTTTAAACAAGATAGTTTTCTAATTGATCTATTTAATATATATAATAAATTATTAATGGAGAACTATAACTCCCTCCATTAAAACCAATTTATGGTAACATTGAATCAATTAAACAGGGTAATTTCATTATAATTATTTCCTATGCATCTCATTCAAAAACATCTATTCCATGAATATTTTATTTTATAATTTCAAGTGAAAATTTTGATTTGTAAGGTTTATATATATCCTTTAAACCACATTATGAACAAAATTTTCACAATTATTTAATTTCATTTATATGAACATTATATCCATATCATTCATTTGATTATGATACTCTATTTATAAATATTTAAATTCATTCATTTATATGGGATACCCATTTATGTAAATAAATGTATAATAATTATTTCATTTGTATGTAAGGTGTTCACTTCTGAATATTATGAAATGTTTTTGTCGTATACTTTTTAATATGATAGATCCAACTTGAAAATTAATTTAAAGTTGTGCTTAAAAATAATACATAAAATTAAAAGAATCATATGCCTCATTATAAAAATAATATGGTATAATGGATGTTTCTTTAAAATGTAATAATATAATATTAAATTAATCCAATAATTTTATATTTATGTTATCTGTCATTTTTATCATTATCACTTTGTCCACATTATATAATTATGAGATTATATTTTATTATAAAATGTCAATTGAATATAAATTAATTTAATTTGAAACATTACATGATTATGACTCCTAATGTGTTTGGTCAATTAACATATTAGTTTATATTGATTTTATGGGATATCACTTAGTTTTTCCCATTTCCATAGGATTCCATTTTAAATATTATTTTTATGAATTCCTACTTGGATATAGAGGGATAATAATGAAAAAACATGATGTAATTATGAATGGTTTACATGAAACATTTTATGAGGTTGAATTATTGTGTGTAGTCTTCAAAGGATATTCAAATTTCATACATCTAAGGATATTATTGTTTATGTCCTATGTCAAAAAAATAATAGAATCAAGGAAAACTTACATAGCAGAACATTACATTGGATAAAACATAATTTTAGAATAATAGTTTCAAGTGATATAAATTTTGTGGTATTATAATTTTATTTTAATATATTGATTGTGAATTTAGATGTAATGGCATAAAATTTTCCCAATACTAAAAAAATATTAAGATGAATGTAAAAAATAACATTTGTTTAAAATTGATAATGTTTTCATGAGGAACCATATGGTTATGATATTATGGGAATATCAACTTCTCAAAATAAATGTACATTTATATTCATTCTTCCGGTATTTATATAAAATAATGGGAAAATTAAGAATACCTATAATGATACAATTGATTTAATGGAAAGTATAAAAGGTGACTTAGAAAATTGGTGATAGTTTTTTAATAAACATGATTAGTTTTAAAATTTTATATAACTGAATTTTATATGGAATGTTTTTTCATAGTTTGAAAGCTTCAAGAGTTAGACAAATATTAGTGGAAAATTAAGTTTATAGTTTTTCATCAACACCATTATATAAACATTTTGAATGATAAAAAAATAAAAAGTATTAGTTTCAAACAACATATAAAAGTAACATCAGATTAAACACTCAAATAATATAATCCTAAAATGAAGTAAAACTATATATCTAAAAATTAAAACAAATAAGATTAAAAAACACAATGGACTTTATTATAACAATCATTAAATTCCTTTCAGATATATCATTAAAATATATTAAAAATAGGTTCATTTAAAAAGAGTTTTTTATTTATCCCAAATAGTAAATAGGATCAAAAAATTAATCCAAGTTATAAATATATCTCACCAAGAAAATTATTGAAAAAATGGTAAATTTATAAATATTATTTCCATATAAATTGTAAAATAGAGCATCAGTAGTATGTAGCTCTATCAAAATGATCCTATTTGAGTAGCATGATTAGAAACAAGATCAAAACTTAGACTTCCTAAATATATAAAAATAAATGAGATATATTTTATCCCCAAAATTACATTCTTCAAACAGATTAGAGAGGAAATATAATAAAAATATTGTATTGTGATTTCAAAACTAATCACCTTGTAATTTTAATCTCAATGAAAAAACAAATCTAAAATTTTTGAGAAATGAAAATGTTAACTGCACTTCGTTAGTACATACTCAAAGTAAGTAACTCAACTCATTCAGTAACAGTGTAATAATTAAAATAAAAAATAATAAAATTCCATAGAAATTCTATTTCACTTATATAAATCAATGTAAAAAACTCTCAAAAACAATATATGTGGTCATAAATATAACTTATAATAAACATATAAGAAACTCTATTTTATGAAAGATCTGTATCCTCTGATTTCATAAAGATATAAAAATTATATGTTGCATTATGTTCTTAAAATATTATTTCGAATATAAATTTGTTCTTGGAATATAAAAAAGAATTCAATGGTATTTAAATTATATAAAGATGTGTATTTTGATAGTGACTAATAGAGGATTATGATGTGGTCATTTTATTTCATAATCTCTCCGTTTTTAACAATTTCATGGTACAAAATAAATTCAATGGAAAAAAATAATTCTTATTAAAATATACCAGAACAATCATATAATATTCAAGTGAAACAGTCCATGAATATTAAATTTAGAGAATTCATATCTCCCCACATTTGAAAAATATTTAAAAACTCATCAATAAAAATAAATCCTCCTTAGTGGATTATAATAATACCCTAGCTACCATTTCTAAAAATGTTCTTATTTCTCTAATTTTTCTATTTACAAACATATCTATCATTTTCCATTTTTTCATAATTCACCTATCAACCATTTTTTCATGTCTCCTTTTTTCATCAATTTATATGTTAAAAAAATAGAGGAACAAAAGAAGATCTTGTAACAATGTGTGGTTAATTATGTAACATGATAAAGATAAGAAAATTAAGAAAAATATTCATTATAAAAACATTCTCATCTAAAATGGTTAAAGAATTATATCTAGTGTTTATATGTAAGTATATATATTTAATTATATTTACCAATTCAACGGTTAATATAAAAAAATCCTCCTATAGTTATCATCTAATGCATATGGATGATCATCATCCATTCATGAGGGTTCATGGAATATGATCTAAAATAATTCCTCTAATCAAAAATTTAGATTCTATAGAAAATAATGAAATATTTAGTAAATTATAACTTCTCCCCATTGTATATACTTCTCCCATTGAAATTTTATCCATTCTCACCCAATTTTTATGTATTCTAAAAATCTCATCTTATAATATCATGTCACTACATTCAGGAATTCTTAAACCTATATTTTTAATATCTCCTTGGTTTGATTTAATTTAATGGTGAATTGCGTGATTTTTTAAAAAAAATTAATGTTTGGGGCTAGTGCACATTTGTCAAACAATTTTCCCAAACTGTGTTCCCTCTCAGGGAATCCGTGGAAACCCAGACAGTGGCATTATTCATGGCTTGCGCACAATTTTGAAAAACCATTCACACACATAAGAGAAACCAAGTAGCCTATTTAAAACTGGTACACATCCAAGTCACATTGTTTGGTCTTACCATGTGGGCTTGCCCGGAAACCATGTGTATTGGGGTTTTCTAATGAACATAAGTTTTAAAATCCCCAAAACCCATATTTTATATCCATGATAGACCAGCAAAACCCCAAACCAATTAATACATCCAAGAGAGCTCCCAATATAAGTTTTTTCTCCTCATCACCATCCTATAAGAGTATCTACACTTGGATAATGCTGTTTGATCCTCTCGCGGTTATTTTCCTCTATCCATTATCTATCTCCCTCTTTCTCACCTTCCTCTTTTGGTTTTGGGATCTCCTTGGGGGGGGGGGGTATAATCCCATATATTTGGAGATATTAAACCTATTTTTGATTCTAAATTTCAATTTTTTCATAATCCATTGTTAAATACCAATTAGGTTTTTGAGTTTTGAGAGCTAGTGATTCTAGTAGGTGGTTTCACCATGATTCCCAATTTTTATTAACCCTATAATTATTGATTTTAAATTATATTATTTATTTAAATTCTGTTTATATTATAAATTAATTTTATTCCAAATGATTCATTAAAAACCCAATTACATAGAATTAGCGATTTAGATAATTGATTTTTCGAAAGAAATCAAGAAGAAACCCCAATTCCATTGAATTGGGGTGTGATTGTGAAATTGGTGGAAATTGTTTCAATTAAAATTATGAATTTAATTATGGAAATTGAATTGTGAATTAATTTAAAATTCTTATTTGGTAATAATGGAATAAAATTGTTTTGATAGAAACATTTGGTTTTTATCTTGGAAAATGCATGTTTTTAATAAAAACCTATTTTGGTTTTTAAATGGAAAATTGCAATTTTATTAATGAGTGAATGGGAATTTATTTTATTTTATTGTTCCTTAAAATAAATTTCACATCAATGATTTTTTCTAGATCCCATGAATTCCTAGGTAGTTAGTGAGTTATTTGGGAAATCTCGCTAGGAAGAGAATGCCTTATCACCTGATTGACATTTTACTCCACCAAAAAAAATATTTTAACCCATTTGATTCCTCAAAAGGAAATATATGAGTCCTACCATTCTATTTATAAGGGACTTGTGTACACATTGTGAATATTATCACTTGAGTGTTTGAGGATCCCATAACCAGGAAATGTTATACCTCTTAGAAGATGACCATGTTGTTTAGTTATTTATATATGAGATATAAATCTATGAGAATATTTTTTTACTTTTTTACGTGCCTTCTAAATTTATATAATCTATTTAATATAAAAATCTTTTTTAATACAATTATTTAAATGTACTTAAATTATTTTGAATGAAAATCATGATTTGTTTTTAAATTATATCTAAATTACAAACTAGTTTATTCCTAATTTAAGGATTTTTATTTGGTTAATGAAATATTGGAATCTATTATAGAATTATTAGTGAGACCCTACTTGGATTCTATCTCAAATTAAACATATGTCTTCAGGTGTTTGTAGATTATCATTTTCCATGTTCATGTAGGGGTAAATCACCACTTTGATGTGGTTCTATTTATTGATTCGTATACTTGGAGTGTTGCTTCCCTTGGTAATTGGGTTGTTTTACATATTTTCTGGTACTTTTCATTATTAATTTGAGTTTTTATACCTATTTTAATTCAACTACACATCTACCTATAGATATTTTATTTTATAATTTTTGATTTGTTTTTATTTACTTACATAATATTTGTGGAAAAATTGTTCCCACTATAATTTTGTATGATTCCATATGCTAGTCAAAAACTCAAGGGGATCATGAAAACCCTTTTGTCTATGTCAGTTTCGGCTCAGTTATTGGGTTACCAGGGTACCCAGGATGGTTTGTGGAAAATGTGTATCATAGTTTTAAGTTGGGATAGTTGTATTAAAGTAAGTATGAATTTTTGTACTCTTTTTGGGATATAGGAGGTACACAAAATTGATTGTCTTTATACATATCACTATAATAAATGTTAAGTCACCATGGGTGGTTTTGGAATGATTTCTTGTGGAATATTTATATTTTTTCCCTTATTTTGATTTGGGTAGTATGAAATCCAAATCATGGTTGTTTATTTCATGGGAAAAAATTTCCGATGTTTCTCAGTTGGAGTGTAAATATTATTTCTTATTTGTTATCTTTTGATGTTTTGTAGCATCATGCCTCTCATAATATCGGTGAATTTGATTCTAGAAGAAGTTATCAATGATACACATCGAGGAAATCCTCTTGTGGGCCTATGTCTAGTTAAGGTGATCATGAAAAATATCCAAACTCTAGAATACATACCAGCATCAGTTCCCATTCAACATCAAATTGTGGAACCTCAAAGGGATGATATCAGAAATTTTTCTCAAGAATTCCTTCACCAGGAGCCAGCTTCACTAAAAGGCTCAAATTATCCCCAATAGGTTATGGAATGGTTGATTGGGATGAAAGTTTTTTTTGGATTCATAGTGAGACCTGATTAAATCAAGGTGGAGTTTTCCAACTTCATGTTGGAATGACCATGAAGGATATAGTGGAAAAATGTGGTGATGGTGACGAATCATGAGGTCTTATAGTGGAATGACTTCAATGTTATTTTCTCTGAAAATTTTTATCTAGAGTTAATGTTGTTGTCCAAGGAAATGAGGTTTTTCAAAGTTGAGTCGGTTACATTGATTTTGTACTAGAAAATTTTTCTTTCTAATGTTTCCCTCTTATAATGATGTGTTGAGTAGAGAATTGATGGTAATAATTGACCTAGAAGGCATGTTAAGGATGTTGGCAGTTTCTTTCTCTCCAAGTGGTAGTGAATGTTTCATAAATGTAATATGGAATAATCATTATTCATGTGGTGGTTCTTGATAGCATTTACATTATAGGAAATTGTTAGTGCCTAGTAGAGGTCCATCGATTTGATACATGTGTGGAAATATAGGGCATTCAAAGTGGGTTTTCACTGAGCCACACAGGATATTTTCCTTCTGTAGATACTCAAGTAACCAATATAAGTTCTGCCATATCTATTACACTACTCTTAGTGGCACAAAATCATCAACTCCTTCTAAAATTGTGGAAGTATAAGATGATTCACAAATAAAAAGTGTTTTGTACATTGGCATTTGAAACAAATATTATTCACATATTATAAGAGTCTCTAGAGGAAGTGGATACAGGTCTAGAGACCATGAGGGGTACCATTACTATAGCTGCATCACTAATTACTACTTTATTTAATACAAGTTCATCTCATTCATTCATTTCATATTATATTGTTAATCTGTAAAATCATCTAACATTGATTTTATCTTATTTAATGGATTATACTACCCCCATAGAATGAAGATAGAGTATGGTCTCGGTAGTCATGTTTTTTTTAATCTCTTTTAAATGGTTAAATTTATTTTATTTTTGTGTTTCTCAACATGAAATATTTTTATATCATTTTTTGGATGGATTGGATCATTTCCAATAAATCCTAGATTGATTTTTTATCTTTTATGGGTCTCTTTAACTAAACTCGATGGTGTATTCCATGTCTTCGAAGGAAATTGGGACCTAAGGTCGAGTAGAGTGTAACAATATTATTTTAATATAGGGAAACTGATATAGGTGTCTAATTGTTATCTAGAGTGAAATCATTGATTAGTGATCTCCTTCTAGTTTTCATCATGTTTCTGGTTGTGTTTTCTTTTAACTTCTATGGTTTTCTATTGATAAGGGAGTTAGAGATTTAAATTGATTTAGTGTTTGGTACTCAACCAGTTTTAATTACCTCTTCCCAAATTGCACCAAATGAAATGAAAGATATAAAGACTATATAGGATGATTTTTTATAGAAATGACTTGTATTCCTAAGTGTGTGGCACACGCGTCGCAACGCGTGAAAATTTGCAATATTTATTTACCTACTAACTACTGTAGAAGTGGCGAGCAGGGTCGAACCACAGAGAGAATGTGAGTAGACACTAGAAATGTCCTTTTGGAGGAATGTTCAGGGGGATGGGATTTAATTGTTTGATTAACAACTAAGTTCTAAAAACTAAATGACTATTTTAAAAATGACTAGTTAAATTAACTAAAACTATCTAAGTGAACTTAGCTATGAAAGAAACTGGCAGAGATGGAAGTGTCAGAGTCGTGATGTCCGTTCAAGTGCATGCAATGTCAATTATTTAATTCCCACATTTGAATATTTATTTATTCAATTATCACCGATTCCAAATTTAATCAAAATGTCATCTGGTCTCGTTCTCTGATGTTATAAAACATTCTGATTTTCACACAAATTATTTATCATTTCGTTCTCTGTCCTGACAAATAATTTGCGCGTCCTTATAGCGCTGAATCACTTGGTGAAATAAAATGACCCGTTTCTTACAAAGTCGAAGTATCTACCTACGTTCGGTTCGCTCACATGAGATTACTTATTAAGTATCACTCATGCCAGTTTGAAGGAGAGCGCACACAAAATATTAATTTTTCAATTAATATATTTATTTATTCAAAATTCGATCGCGCGCTTGATCGAATTCCGGATAAATAAATTTTCGGATGAACTCCCGTTCGTGATTACTTATTAGGTATCACATGAACGAGAACCAAAGCATGTGTGCATGGACCAAATGAAAATTAATTTAAACACAGATACAATTAATTAAATAAACATCCTAATGAAATTAATTCAAAAGGAAACCAAACGTAAGAATAAATTAAAGACATGCATTCACCATCACATTTATCACAACTCCAACACTAATGAATTAGCCCGCCATCACGACGACACGACACATAAAATAATAAATAAAATATATCACCGTGCTCATGTCGTTGTTTTGGTAACCACGAGACGCTGTCAACAATCGCAAAACAATAACCATCGCTCTGCTCCATGCAGTCTCTGACGCCGCACCCGAATCAAACCACCGCGTCGCTGAAAAATATGTTTTGATCTGCGCTCGCTCTCGCCGTGCGACATGAATCTCCGGAGGCCAAAAAAATCTCTACGCACGTCGATGAGAGCTCGTGGCTGCTTGGTGTACCTGTTGCACTTGAAGTGGCCGAGAAGGGTAGTTGGGAAATGAGAGCAGGGAGCCGGTCAAGGGAGGATGGCGGCTGGGATTTTAAAGAGCAGGGGTCTAGGGCGGCGGGTCCAGGGGTGCTAGAATGGAAGAGGAGTGCGGGATGTTGGGGGGAAATAAGGGGAGCAGGGTGATGAGGGCGGCGGGATTGGGATGGGAGGCCATGAGTGAGAGAAGGGAGAGAGGGGGCCCCAAGGGTGAGAGGAGTGAGTGGGGATAAAAAATAGAGGGGATGGGGGGCGGCGTGAGTGAAGATTGGAGAGAGGGTTTAAAAAAAAGAAGAAAATGAGTGTGGCGTGGAGGCATAATGGTGATTGGAGAGAGGGAGGTGGAATAGGTCAAAGAGGCGTGGGAATAGGGGAAATGGATTGGAGAGAGGAAGTGTGGGTAGTTAGGGGGGATTAAAAAAATAAAAATGTTAATTTCAAATTAAAAATAAATTAATTATCTAATTAAGTTAAAAAATGATATTAATAAATAATAATATATTAACGCACATGTAATTAAATATAATATTACTATTAAATATAATAATAAATTAATAACAAATATTATTTTATTAATGCATCAAAATAATGAAATAAAATAAAATTAAAATTAAAATATACATACTAATAAAAATTAATAAAATAAACTAAACTAAAATTAGAGAAACTAATAATAATAATATATTGTTAAATATAATATATAAAATTAATATAACTAATAGAAAAACTAAATTACTAATATAAGTATATAAGTTAACTAAAAATTATCAAAATATCTAAATCACTACAAAACTACAAAAATAAACTAAAAATATAAAATTTGGTTAAACTAATTAATTAACACTATGTTAGAATATTATAAAAATACATGTAAAATCCATGTACATCAAATCCCCCACACTTAAACTTTTGCACTCCTGGGCAAAACAATCATAAAGAAAATGCAAGTGGTCGTAGAAAAATCAAAACATCCAAGTTACAAGTTCAAAATTTTTCATTCTCTTTCCTCATAAAATATCTTGCTTCATTTAAAACTTCAATTTTCAAAAAACAATTTTCTTTCACTTGCATTCTTTTCAAAACAAGTATGTGCACTCATGTATCATGTGACCTACCTCTCCATCACTCTCATCTCTCAGAAAAAATTTGATTAAAGTTTTTCTCAATTCTCATACACATGCATGCTTACCATATGCTTGCCATGAATTTCACATCTCCACTAGTGGAAATCAAAAGAATGCACCAATCTCAAAGAATTTGCATGAGGTTCAAATGTTTCTGAAGCTGTGGGACGGTGGGTTTTAAAATTGACATCTTTTTGGTAAAAAGGAGGGTTGAATCTTGACATAAATGCATGTAATTCAATCCAAATGTCTCCCTCAAACTCTCTCCCCCACACTTAAAACATTTCTTGTTCCCAAGCATATGATAAGCCAATGTTTCGCTCTTTTTTTTACTCTTTTTTTTAAGACACAACTCACTCAAATAATATGGTTAGGAAAAAATGGTGAGTATCAACTCAAAAACCCCATAGAATAAATGTCAGACAATAATCCCAAAGAATGGTACACAAGTAGCGTATACACTGTAACATCTCAATGAAGGGAGGTCATATAGAAACTCTCTAGTTCCTGGAGTAATGGATCATCACTTTAATAGGTATCCCCAAAGTCGAGGGTTACCGCGTAATGACCACCAATGTACTCATTGTTGGAACTCAAAAGGATTCTATATTCCTATATCAAAATATCTATAATGAATGTGGCTACTGTGAAAAATAACTCATATGATCAAGATGAGATAATGTCACTCCATGTACATCAAATGACTCACTGCCCCTCGAAGAACTCTCTCCATGAGTAAATCTCTCCCCCACACTTAGATTGAAAATTATCATGAAAAAATTCAAGAAATTGGTAGGGAAGGGTATCGGATTGGGCTCATCCTAAAAGGCTCCTACATGGCTTCTAAGGGATATACGATGGAGAAAATGTTTGGGTGGCTCAGTGGGTCAACGGGGCTAAAATATCAAATAGATGCCTCAATCATTTTAGTACAAATTTCAAAAATTCCTATCGCTTTGATGGAAAAACATGGCAAGTTCTAGAAGACAAAACATGGTTGAGATTCCCTCAGGAGATAAGAGAAATAAGATATGATTGTGAAATGGATTAGAGTTCTCACGGGTATGGAAATATAATGTTGGACAACACAGATGAGAATGAGTGAAAATAAGTGTCTCAAAAATATTCAAGTTTTTGAAAAACATTCGAAGCATGAAATAATATCAGCAATCATCTAAGTCATGAGATCAAGGATTAAAGAAATCCAGAACAAGAATCAGGTTCTCAAACTGCCTAGGGACACAAGTGGTATGTTCCCGACTGGGTTTCGATAAAAATACAACAGTCCTTATGTGGGTTCATGAATGACAGGAATGTTAGTTTTTTTTAATTTACACGGTGTTTTTGGAAGCATAAAATATGGCAAAAATTAAAACACTTCCCTGTGTAAGTGCAGATATACGCGGAGAGGCTGCCTGTATCCGATGAAGTTCCAGAAATAATGTACCTGTAAAATCTACATATGGACAACACATACCCGCATCATATCATAAAGATAACACCAAGAATCATATAAATAGAAGCAGAGATGCATGAGAGTGACAAGTGCATACAAATATCAGGAGTAGCTAAATATATATACATTTTTTTCACACATGCCATGTTTTATTTTCTCAAACAAATTAGAACAGGTAAAAGAAGAAAGGGGGGGGGGAAATGAAACTGGAACATGGGTTGCCTCCCAGGAAGCACTAAGTTTTACGTCTTCAGCCAGACGGATGGACAATGTTCAATTGTCATGGTCCATCAGCTCAGAATTCCTCTGCCTCTTACGAGAACTAGTGGTTGTGTCCTCGATCTCACGGGGACGCTTGGTGGGATTAACCACCTCCGGAGCAAATTGAGCGTGAAGCTGGTGAGGGAGGAACGGAATTTGTGCTCTTTGTGGTGGTGCTGGATGCTAAGCACGAATCTCCAGTGAAAGTTCCTCAGGCCGATGCTCGATATCAGCCAGCTCCTGAGTCATCCGTCGTACTAAGTCAGAGGGAGACGGAACAAGCGCATCGAGGACCACAGATGAATCAGAAGAGCGAGACATTTTTTATCTACATTCACAAAGAAGATAGAGAGATAGGGATAGAGTAATAAAACAAAGATCAAAGAATGAAGAAGCAGTCGGGTTGCCTCCCGATCAGCTCTAAGTTTAACGTCTTCAGCCAGACAGATAACTTCTCATTGCAATTGTAGTTCTTCAATGATGCCTATTTTATCCGAAGTGTGGTAAAGTTTAAGGCGTTGACCATTTACGTTGAATGGGGGCATCTTCCCATCAGAAATTTCGACAACACCATGTGGATAAACAATTGTGACGGTGTAAGGACCTGACCACTTCGACTTGAGTTTTCCAGCCATGATTCGAAGTCGTGAGTTGAAGAGGAGAACTTTGTCGCATGTTGAAAATTTCTTTGTTGGATCCGTTTGTCATGCTACGCTCGAGTTTTCTCTTTGTAAATCAAAGCATTGTCATATGCTTCTCTCCTCATATCATCCAGTTTATTCATTTGTAGAAAACGCTTCTCTTGGGCAGTTTTGAGATCAAAATTCAGTTTCTTCACAGCCCAATAATCTTTATGTTCCAATTCTTCAGGTAAGTGGAAGGTTTTCCCAAAGACCAACCTATATGGGGACATTACAATGGGTGTCTTGTAGGCAGTTCTGTAGGCCCACAGTGCATCATCAAGTTTGGTGACCCAATCTTTTCTAGATGTATTTATAGTTTTCTCCAAAATACCCTTAATTTCTCGGTTTGAAACCTCAGCTTGGCCATTGGTCTGTGGATGGTATGGGGTGCTCATGTAGTGGTGACATCCATGGCGAGTCATTAGCTTCTAAAACAGCACATTATTGAAGTGGGTACCATGGTCACTGATGATTAGCCTTGGAATTCCGAACCGGGTAAAAATGTATTGCTTCAAAAATTTAATGACGACTCGAGCAGTATTTTCCAAGAATGCCTTAGCTTCCACCCATTTTGACACATAGTCCACACAGACAAGGATATATGATTTCCCAAAAGATTTAGGAAAAGGACCCATGAAGTCAATTCCCCATATGTCAAAAATTTCAATTCCCATGATTGAGTGTTGTGGCATTTCGCGCTTCCAGCTTATACCCCCGGTTCTTTGGCATTTGTCACAATTCATGACGAATTCACGAATATCACGATTCATGGTCGGCCAGTACAAACCACATTGTAACACCTTTCTTATTGTTCGATGAATCCCATTGTGTCCTCCAGCTTCTCTAGTATAGCATAAGTTCAAAACACTCTCCACTTCTTCTTCAGGGATGCATCTTCTTATCATTCCATCCGCACAGTCTTTGAAAAGTAAAGGATCATCCCAGTAGTAATGTCGTGATTCATTCAGAAATCTTTTCCTCTGTTCCTTTGATAAATCTGGATGTATCACACCTGAAGCTAAGTAGTTCACGAAATCAGCATACCAAGGTGTGATTGTCTCAATGGCATAGAGTTGTTCGTCAGGAAATGTTCCAGTGATTAGTTCGACATTGATTTCACTTGTGTCATGGTCGAGGCGTGATAAATGATCAGCAACAACATTCTCTGTTCCCTTTTTGTCCTTGACATCAATGTCAAATTCCTGAAGTAACAGTATCCATCGAATGAGTCTCGGTTTTGCATCTTTCTTGGACATTAGATACCGAAGTGCAGCGTGATCCGTATAGACAGTGACTTTTGAGAACAACAGATGGGATCGAAATTTATCAAATGCAAAAACAACTGCTAGCAGCTCTTTTTCAGTTGTTGTGTAGTTATGTTGGGCCTCATTCAATGTTCGGCTAGCATAGTAGATTGGCCTAAAGATATTTTCTTTTCTTTTCCCCAAGGCAGCTCCAACTGCCCAGTCACTAGCGTCACACATTAACTCAAATGGTTGCTCCCAATCAGGTGAAATCATTATTGGGGCTTCAACCAAACACTGCCTTAATAATTTAAATTCTTCCTGACCTTCAGGGCCGAAGTGGAACGTGACATATTTTCCAAATAGATTCGTAAGGGGTCGGGCAATAACAGAGAAATCCTTGATGAAGTGTCTATAGAATCCAACGTGCCCAAGAAAACCTCGAATGGAACGAACTGAAGAAGGCATGGGTAACTCAGAGATTGTACTAATCTTTGCGGAGTCAACTTCAATTCCTTTCTTTGAAATTTGATGGCCTAAGACTATTCCACTTTGGACCATGAAGTGTGACTTTTCCCAATTTAGTACCAGATTCTTTTCTTCGCATCTTGCCAAAACCTTATCCAAATGTTCTAGACAGTCATCAAAAGAATTTCCATACACTGAGAAGTCATCCATGAAAATTTCCAAGAACTCTTCAATCTTGTAATGGAACATTTCCATCATGCATCGTTGAAATGTGGCTGGAGCATTACACATTCCAAAAGGCATTCTCCTATAAGCAAATGTACCATATGGACAAGTGAACGTGATTTTCTCTTGATCCTCTGGTGTAACTGCTATTTGATTATAGCCCGAGTATCCATCCAAAAAACAGTTGTAATCTCGTCCTGCCAATCGTTCAAGGATTTGATCAATAAAGGGTAATGGGAAGTGATCCTTTCTAGTGGCATCATTCAATTTCTGATAGTCGACGCACACTCTCCATCCAGTCACTGTTCTTGTGGTTATTAATTCTCCTTTATCATTCTCAACCATTGTGGTTCCACCCTATTTAGGTACCACTTGCAACGGGCTAACCCACTGACTATCGGTGATTGGAAAAATTAAACCGGCATCAAGAAGTTTAATGACTTCTTTCTTGACTACTTCTTTCATGGGAGGTGTCAAGCGTCGTTGTGGTTGCCTGCATGGTTTTGAATTATCTTCCATATGTATTCTGTGAGTACAGATGGCAGGACTTATACCTTTTAGATCAGCAATCGTCCAACCTATTGCTGGTTTCCTTTGTGACAGGACATTGAGCAATTTTCTCTCTTGTTCACTCGAAAGATTGGCATTTATGATGACTGGTAAGGTGTTTAAATCTCCCAAGTAGATATATCTCAGGTTTGATGGAAGAGGTTTTAGCTCAAGTGTTGGAGGCTTTTCAAGTGATGGAGTAAGTGAAGTGAATTCATGTCTATCTAAAGGCTCGACTATATTCCTGATGAATTCCACTTCCTCGATTAATTCAGTGAACTCTTTATTTTCTTTGTGAAAATCTGTGAGGTCCAGCACATCGCTTGCAAACTCATCCCATTCTTCAATCGTATCCAGGAAATGACAGTCTGCTACAGATGTTTTTTCCATGGCCTTTAGGACATCAAATGTTATGTTCTCATCCCCAATTCTAAAAATTAACTTTCCCTCTTTGACATCAACCAGTGCTCTGCATGTCGCCAAGAAGGGTCTCCCGAGAATGAGTGGGACATCCTTGTCTTCTTCCATATCGAGGACAATGAAGTCAGCAAGGAAGTAATATTTATCAACCTTGACAAGAACGTCCTCTAGAATCCCTCGAGGATGCTTCACTGATCGGTCAGCCATTTGCAAGGTGACTCTCATTGGCTTTAATTCGGTGATGCCCAGTTCATCATGGATTCCAGACGGCATGAGATTGACACTAGCTCCGAGGTCGCACAAAGCTCTTCCGAATTGACATCCTCCAATATTGCAAGGAATAGTGAAACTCCCAGGGTCTCTTAGTTTTGGAGGTATGGATCTGGGTATGACTGCTGAACATTCCTCGTGCATTATGACTGTTCCCACATCATCTAATTTTATTCTTTTTGACAGAAGTTCTTTGAGAAATTTGGCAGAGTGGGGCATTTGTGTGATGACTTCCGCAAAAGGAATATTTATTTGAAGCTTTTTGAACATCTCCGTGAATTTTGAAAATTGAACATCCAACTTCCTTTTCTTCAGTCTTTGTGGAAATTGAGGAGGTGGTATTTGGGATTTCGCTCTTTTGTTGAGTGCCTCATTTTCCTTCTCCTTTCTTGCCTTTTCATTCTTTGCAAGTATGTTTTTATCTTCCTCCTCTTTGGGTTCATGTTGGATTTCATTGTTTGTTGAGTCGCCATTTTCAGTGGAAGGTATAGGCGTCTCATCTGTTGGTTGAACATCAGGCTTTTGGTGCTCTGGTAACTATGTGCCACTTCGCAATATGATGGCTTTTGCTTCATCTCTTGGGTTGACTCTTGTGTTTCTTGGTAGAGTTCCTTGCTGTCGGTTTTTCATTTGTGCGGCTAACTGACCGACTTGATTGTCAATGTTCCGCATGTAAGCCTGTAAGTTTTGGGTTTCCATATCTTGTGATTCAAACCGTGATTGATTGGACATCATTAACTTTGCTATAGTTTCTCCCCAATCTTTTTGACCTTGTGTTGCAGCAGGGGCGCAGTCCGTTGTTTGCTTTTGCTACTTATACTGTTTTTGATGATGGAACGGTGGTTGGTATTTCTGTTGAGACCCTTGATCTTGTGGTTGCATGGCGGGTCTGAAGGTAGGTTGATTAGTGAATCCAGGTGGACCCATGTTATGGTTCATCGGCAGAGTAGCCACTGGTTCCTTCCAACCTTGATTTTGGGTATTGCCTTACCAGTTTGTGTTGTAATTGTTCCCATAATTTCCACGGTTGTAACTAACGAAGTTAGCTTCAGACATCTTGGTCTCTGTAGTGTTATATGGACACATGGAATAATCATGAGGACCACCACAGTGTGGACAGTGTTCTGCTTGAACAACATGGACTGGCTTAGGCGGGTTTATTGACAAGTTTTCAATCCTCTTGTTGAGAGCTTCAAATTGTGCAGCCATGAATGTCTGAGTATCAACGTGATGCACTCCTGCCTTTCGTCTTGAAAAATCTTCTGGCCAATGGAAACTATGTTCGGCCATGTTTTGAATCAATATGTACAGGTCCTCAGGATCCATTTCCATGAACGCATTTCCAGTAGCTGTGTTGATGGCAGACTTACACTCAGATTGAAGTCCATAGTAGAAAGCTTGCAGCTGGTTTGCCAACTTCATCCCATGATGGGGACAATGTCTTAACATGGACTTGAATCTTTCCCAAGATTCTCCTAACGATTCGTATTCACTTTGAAAAAAGGAGTCTCGGTCTCTCTTGTTTTTCAAAGATAGAGCTGTTGTGTAATATCGATCAAGGAATTTTCTTCTCAACACATCCCATGTGAAAACTGTTTCGGGGTCGAGACTCTCCAACCAGTCCTTTGCATTCCCTTGCAATGAAAATGGAAACAGTCGTAGGATCAACGCATCATCTGTTACTCCGTTATATTTAAATGTGTCACAGACTTCAAGAAATCTGTTCACATGCATATAAGGGTCTTCGCTGCTCAATCCATGAAACTGTGAATGTTGTTGGAGCAGGTTGATCGTGGATGGCTTCAATTCAAAGTGCGTTGCTTGAATTCTGGGTCGTGTTATACCTGAGCTCATTCCGACTGTGTTGGGTCGCAACTCATGTCTCATAGTAGTCCGAGGTCATTGATTATCGAGAGGGTTTTGGAAAAGTGGATGGACTTGTCCACTAGGAAGTGTCGGAATATGAGTGTCAACGCTTTCCGCAGGTGGATGCATTGAGTTTGCAGCTGAGGTACCGACTTGTTCTTTTCCCTTTCTTTGATGTTCAAGTTGTGGATCAAGGGGTGTGTCGTTCTTTGACGGATCAGAAGTACGAGTGTTCACCATTTAGGCGAACAGTGCCTAAAGCAAGGTCTACTTGAAATTTTCTTAATGCTAGATGTGCGCGTGCTCCCCGGCAACGGCGCCAGAAATTTGGCATGCGCGTCGCAACGCGTGAAAATTTGCAATATTTATTTACCTACTAACTACTGTAGAAGTGGTGAGCAGGGTCGAACCACAGAGAGAATGTGAGTAGACACTAGAAATGTCATTTTGGAGGAATGTTCAGGGGGATGGTCTTTAATTGTGTAATTAACAACTAAGTTCTAAAAACTAAATAACTATTTTAAAAATGACTAGTTAAATTAACTAAAACAATCTAAGTGAACTTAGCTATGAAAGAAACTGGAAGAGATGGAAGTGTCAGAGTCGTGAAGTCCGTTCAAGTGCATGCAATGTCAATTATTTAACTCCCACATTTGAATATTTATTTATTCAATTATCACCGATTCCAAATTTAATCAAAATGTCATCTAGTCTCGTTCTCTGATATTAGAAAACATTCTGATTTTCACACAAATTATTTATCATTTCGTTCTCTGTCCTGAAAAATAATTTGCGCATCCTTATAGCGCTGAATCACTTGGTGAAATACAATGACCCGTTTCTCACAAAGTCGAAGTATCTACCTACGTTGGGTTCGCTCACATGAGATTACTTATTAAGTATCACTCATGCCAGTTTAAAGGAGAGCGCACACAAAATATTAATTTTTCAATTAATATATTTATTTATTCAAAATTTGATCGCGTGCTTGATCGAATTCCGGATAAATAAATTTTCGGATGAACTCCCGTTCGTGATTAATTATTAGGTATCACACGAACGGGGACCAAAGCATGTGTGCATGGACCAAATGAAAATTAATTTAAACGCAGATACAATTAATTAAATAAACATCCTAATGAAATTAATTCAAAAGGCAACCAAACGTAAGAATAAATTAAAGACATGCATTCACCATCACATTTATCACAACTCCAACACTAATGAATTAGCCCGCCATCACGACGACACGACACATAAAATAATAAATAAAAGATATCACCATGCTCATGTCGTTGTTTTGGTCACCACGAGACGCCGTCAACAATCGCCAAACAATAACCATCGCTCTGCTTCATGCAGTCGCTGACGCCGCACCTGAATCAAACCACCGCGTCGCTGAAAAATATGTTTTGATCTGCGCTCGCTCTCGCCGTGCGACGTGAATCTCCGGAGGCCAAAAAATCGCTACGCACGTCGATGAGAGCTCGCGGCTGCTTGGTGTACCTGTTTCACTTGAAGTGGCCGAGAAGGGAAGTTGGGAAATGAGAGAAGGGAGCCGGTCAAGGGAGGATGGCGGCTGGGATTTTAAAGAGCAGGGGTCCAGGGCGGCGGGTCCAGGGGTGCTAGAATGGAAGAGGAGTGCGGGATGATGGGGGGGAAATAAAGGGAGTAGGGTAATGAGGGCAGCGGGATTTGGATGGGAAGCCGGGAGTGAGAGAAGGGAGAGAGGGGGCCCCAGGGTGAGAGGAGTGAGTGGGGATAAAAAATAGAGGGGATGGGGGGCGGCGTGAGTGAATATTGGAGAGAGGGTTTAAAAAAAAGAAGAAAATGAGTGTGGTGTGGAGGCATAATGGTGAATGGAGAGAGGGAGGTGGAATAGGTCAAAGAGGCATGGGAATAGGGGAAATGGATTGGAGAGAGGAAGTGTGGGTAGTTAGAGGGGATAAAAATAAAATAAAAATGTTAATTTCAAATTAAAAATAAATTAATTATCTAATTAATTTAAAAAATGATATTAATAAATAATAATATATTAACGCACATGTAATTAAATATAATATTACTATTAAATATAATAATAAATTAATAACAAATATTATTTTATTAATGCAACAAAATAATGAAATAAAATAAGATACAAATTAAAATATACATACTAATAAAAATTAATAAAATAAACTAAACTAAAATTAGAGAAACTAATAATAATAATATATTGTTAAATATAATATATAAAATTAATATAACTAATAGAAAAACTAAATTACTAATATAAGTATATAAGTTAACTAAAAATTATCAAAATATCTAAATCACTACAAAACTACAAAAATAAACTAAAAATATAAAAATTGGTTAAACTAATTAATTAACACTATGTTAGAATATTGTAAAAATACATGTAAAATCCATGTACATCAGTGTGTCACCTTGGGCATCACCTCTTCTCTTATCGAAGAAGGTTGAAATTTCATTGCTCCTTTTTGTTGATTATAAAAAACTCAATAATTTTATGATGAAGAAAAAGTACATGTTTTCATATTTTTATGATCTATTTAACTAACTAAAAGGGATGAAGTGGTTCTAAAATATTTATCTTTTGTTTGGTTACCATCATTTTAGGTTAAATGAACCTGAAATTCATAATACCACCTTTCAGAGTAAGTATGGAAATTATACGTACCTTGTCATGCAATTTGGTTTAACCATTGAACCTTCAGATCTCATGGATTTGATGGATATGATTTTCCATGAGTATATTGATAAATTTTTTGTATTATTTATGAATTATATCCTAGTTTACTCTAATCCTAAGGATGATCATGTGTGTCATCAATTATTGGTTTTGGAATTGTTTAGAAATTACTTCCTTTATGCCAAGATTTAAATATTTGATTTCTATATTAAGGAATGGAAATTATTTTTACATGTAGTGTTAGAACATGGAATGCCAGTTGATCCTAAGAAGGTGAAGGATGTTATGACATTGTAATAACCATGAAATGTTTTCATGATTCAGTGCTTCATGTTTTTAGTTGGGTATTATCTCTGGTTCATTAAGGACATCTCAATGCTATCTTCTCTGATTACTTCTTTAACTCAGAAGGGGGTAAAGTTTTATTGTGATGAAAAAAATTCAGAGTTCTTTTATTGAGGTGAAACCACTTTTGACTACTGTACTGGTGTTGACTCTACTATAGGTTGGGTAGGGCTATGTGGTATTTTGTGATACACTAGGTTCACATTTGGGTTGAGTTCTTATAAAAGGTGACTAGTCCATTGCTTTTGGAGCTAGTCAACATGGACCACATAAGAATAATTAAACTACCCATGGCCTTGAACCTTTAATTATGATGCACGTGATTAAAATTTAGAAGCACTACATTTTCCAAAAAAAGTTCTACCATGTATTCAAAACATAAGATCTTTAGTTATATATTCTATCAAAAATATTTGAATCTCATCTAGAGGCATTGGGTGGAATATCTGAATGATTTTTATTTTCACTTTCCATATACCCCTAGGTAAGTGAATGTCATCGTAGATACCTTTAGTATGATCCTTAATACCTAATAAGTGAAATAATCTCTTGTAAATTGTAACTTGATGGTCCTATTTTCACAGTTTCATATTTTAGTCTAGGAATAAAGAGATGAGGCTTCCTTGGACAATGTTCAGTTAACATCCTCTCTTCTGGAATTGATTTTTTAGGAACAACATCTTGATGATGATTTCTATAGAATTACAGACTCATTTTATTATGAGTAGACAATTGATAAGTGGTTGTTATCCAAATAGTGAATTCTATGATATTAAAATCACTTGGTTATACTATCACAATTAAGTAATGCTAGGATGATGGATTTCCATATTTCCCAATGGGTTGTGCACCAAGGAACCAAAAATATGTTCTATGCAATATGGAATAAATTCTAGTGGCTAGGTATGAGATAGTTCATTTATAATTTTTTCACACTGCTATACATACCAAGAGGTTACAATCGATCATCATAAGCCTTTGGGTTTTCTTCAACCACTTCTAGTCACAACATTAATGTGGGATGATAACTCTATAGACTTTTTTGGTTGGGTCTATTCATTCCCAATGAATGAATAATGTGATATGGTTTATGATTGACCAACTAACTAAATAATCTCACTTTATACTGATTCATGATACAAACAAAGTGGAGGAGCTATAAAATCTCTATTTGAAAGGATTATTTTTTTCAATGAGTTTCATCTACTATAGATTTTCATATGGAACCTTCGTTCACTTATCTTTGTTGGAGAGTCCTTCGGGTGACTCTAGGATAACAAGTTCATTTGAATATTCTAAACAATTCATATTTAGATATCTAGAAAGAAATAGAAATATAGATTATTGTGGATGTTAATTGTTCTTGTGTTCTTCTCTTTTTTTTGGGATTGATATGACAATATTTGGCCAGTTCATTTTTCATATAACAATAGTTACCAGTTTACGATCAGAACAGATCCTTTTGAGGCTTTGTATGGCCATATTTATAGATCTCCATTCTGTAGGTCAGATATTTTTTAAAGTTCCTTGGTTGGAAGAAGCAAGGTCTAAGAGACAACCAAAAAATTCAATTCATTTGTTAGAAAATATTGATGACAAAAATCCATTATAAGTCTTGTGATGATCATCATAGTAGTCCTTCATAATTCTTAGTCAGTGACTAGCTATTGTTGACTATTTCTCCTCTATTGGGCCATTGATGGATTGAAAGGTATGGGAATATTTCTCTTCCTTTTTTGGGACCTTTTGAGTTTGTTGAAAAGGTGGGAAAGGTTCCCTATCATTTACAACTTCTATTTCAGATGATGTTGATATATAAAATGTCCCATATATTGGAGCAGAGAAAGTATATATATGGTCCATCTCATGTTCTAAGCTACAGTGATATAATTGTTGAACATGATTTATCTATGACTGAATGGCCAAGCAAGATAGTTGATTCTAAAACCAAGGTACTTCATGGTTGGACAATAGCATTGGTTTGAGTTATATGCATCACAGTTTAGATATCCATTAGAAGTGGGATAGGTAGGTACTGATGAGAGAGTAGTGGTCTCATCATTTTGGATTAGAAGCTTCTAAGTAGGATTTGTGGGGATATAATGTTTCTATGGTGGGGAGGTTGTAACATCCAATTACTTTTTCAGTTCTTCCTAAAACCCTGTTTTTATTCATTGTTTTGTTGGGTTTTGTCTGAGGGCGAATGAGTTGATTTTTTTAAAAGTGTTGAATGCTTATGGGTTAGTGCATGGTTGGCGCACTATTTCCCAAACCATGTGTCATCTCATTACAAACCATGAAAACCCATATAGTGGGGTTTTTTGACATCATAATGGTCTAACAAACCATGCACAAACATAGTAGAAATAATGTGGGTGATTTAAAATAGGAACATATCCATGGAGCACAATTTGTTACAATCATGAAGGCCTACCCAAGAAATTTTGTGTCAGTGTTTTTTTATCTGAACATAATTTTAAAAATAATGAAACCTTAATTTTAGATCCTCAACATACCAATATGTCCCAAGACCTGTTTATCCTTCCATGTGATATCCCAAGAGTATTTTTTATCCCCTTGGTACCCTCCCAAAAGTGGATCGAAGCCTGGAAAATGGTGGTTGATCCTCTCTCAGCTATATTTCTCTTCATGATCTCAATCTCCCACTCTCTCTCTCTCTATTCCTACCTTGGGTTTTTTTGGATATATGTGTTAGTTGAAGTATATAATCCTCTATTTTTTGGGATTACAAACCTAAGATTGATTCTTAGTTTTTTATTTCATCATTCTTCATTGTAAAAACCCGATCATGGTTTGGATTTTCAAGATCTAGCGATTTTGGTAAGTAGTTCTGTCATGATGCCCAATTTTTGATAACTCTAAATTTGTTGATTCAAATTCTATTTTTGATTTAAATTTAATTTTTATTATATATGAAATTTCTTTCAATTTATTGACTAAAAAGTTTCCATTCAGTTGGGGTTTTTAGAAATTTAATTTTGGCATGAAATTAAGAATAATCCCAATTTCATTGATTTCTAGTGTGATTCTTAAATTGATCAAAAAATGTTTGTATTTAAATTGTTGAATTTAAATTATGAAATTGATGGTAATTGTGTAAAATAAATTTTTTAATTAAATTTCATAAATTTAATTTTGAGTTCATTTAAAATTATTATCTATGAAAATGGAATAAATTGGATTTGATAGAAAAATTTTGGTTTTACATTGGAAAAATTCATGTTTTGATTAAAAATCAATGTTTTTAAATGAAAAATCATCAATTTTGGAATGATATAATGGGATTTAATTTATTTTAATATTGCTTCAAAATTTTACAACATTTCATTGTTCTAGAGCACATGAAATCCTAGGTTGTTTCTCAATTATTTGGGAAAAACATTCAGAATAGGAATTCCCTAGCACTAGATTAACATTTAACAACACTAACAAAAACACTTTAGAACACATTATTCCTTACTATGGTATAGATGAATCCATTATTTCCAATGTCAAGGGAAATTCCTACACAATTTTGTTATTATCATATGAGTCTGTGAGTAACAAAAAACCTAGAACCATTGTACCTCTTGGAAGATGACCACACAGTTCACTTGTTTAAATATGATATATAAATGTATGCGAATGTTTTTTAACTATTTTATATGCCTTTTGATTTTATATGAATTTTTTCATATATAAAAACATTTAATCCATTTTTTTAAAAGTACATTGATCATTTGAAATGAGAAACATTAATTGTTTAAATATGATTTTGAAATGAAAAACCTATTTATTTAAAATTTAAAGATACTTATTAGGTTAATTAAATATTGGAATCTATTATATAATCCTTGGTGATACCCTTCTTGGAATTTAGCTCACACCCTACTTGTGTCTTCGGGTGTTTGTAGATTATCTCCTTCCATGTTCAAATTGGGGTAAACCAACACTTAAAGGTTGTTCTACCTCTGTATTTATGGTCTTATATGGTTGTGTCTATGGTTAAATTAGAATTTTTACCTATTTTATGGAACTTGAATGTATTAATATTAATTTTTATACTTATTTGAATCCTTGAATACACATCCCTATGGGGTTTTTTATGTATGCATACAGACTTGTTTTTCTATACATCAACTATGTTTGTTGAAAAAATGTTCCCAGTTTCATTTTGTATAATTCTGGTTGCTATTCACCCACCCATGCGGATCAATAATGCCCTTTAGGCTATGTTAGTCTCGTCTTTGTTATCTGCTTATCATAGTACCAAGTATTGTTCATGACACAACATAAATATATATAAATAAAAAGCCATAATTCTTTATTCAGATTATCAAATGAAATTTGAGGGAATCTAAAATAGACAGTGGAAAATCAAATTATAGGAACAAGTAATCAAAAATAGTAAATTATTTTTTCTAAAATTTCATAAAATTGTAAAAGGTCACTAAGAGTGATTTGTATGAATAAATTATATCAAAATTTAAAAGAATAATATGTAAATGTATAAAACTTTCTTAATATTTTGGTACATAAGAGTAAATATTTAATCAAAGAGCATACATGTCTGTAAAAAATTAGATGAAACATAATATATAAAATTTGGGGACATCAATAATGAATCAATCATTTGAATTAAATTTACCTTATTTAATATAATTTCTATATTGTTAATCTAATAATGCAACCTATGTGATATGTAGTTCTAAAACATGTTTATGATTCACCTTACAACATCTATAAATATTTACTTCAAAACTATATTGAATAACTCCATAGAATGTTATAATAGTTTTATATAAAATGGATTTTCCTCCAATGTTCTTAATGACTTTCTTAATATGTGGATGAAATAAAACAAGTAGTGGAATTATAATCCTATAACAAAAATCAAACCAATATTATTCTTCATGTATTAGATATTGAAATAATTTAAAGGTTCCTTAAAAATTCAATTAATTTTATCCTTAGTTATAATAAATTTGGGGAAATTTTCCTTTTTATTATGTGGTTGTAAAGGAAATATTTAATTATATCTATGTTTTTAGCCTATGTGTGGTGTGTGAGGATCATGTATAAAGAGACATAAATTTTCCTATCATAAAAATTATCGTTTTGTGTAAAATCATTCCATAATTTATTAGTTTGTGTTGCATCCCTCACTTTTGATTGCAATAACATCTAACTTATACATAATCATCATAAGTATTGGAAACTAAAACGAAATGTTTATTTATGATAGACCAAGAGACTTGATCTTCTCTAAGAAAATATATTCTTTTATACGTACTCATCATATCAATTTTAAACAATTCAAAATATTAATTTTAATTACACTTAAAAGTAAACATGGATCTAAAAAAATAAAATATTCTTTGTTCTACAGTTTTATTAATGTAATTGATTATCGATTTAATAGTCTTATGATGAGATTGTTTTGTAAATTCATATAATCTATCATATATGTAAATGTATTAAATAATGTATGATGAATTATTTTTTATGTAGAGTAAATTTATTATTTTTCCTCAAATCCATTTATGTTCAACATAATTCCTTGATTTATGAGGGTCATGCCGACATGACATACAAACCAGAAAATTAAAACATGATACATTTTCATAAAATAACTTTTGGAAATATAGGTTAGACTCAAGTTTAGTTAAAATATTTCCTTATAGTCTCTAGGTTATTTTTGATTCCAGGAATGTAATTGTTTTTTCCGAACATACACATCTACGATTCACTTTTAATAAGTCTAAATAAATGCATGTGATTTTCTTGTTATACCAAAAATAATTTGATCCATAGAGATTAAAAAAATTAAATTTCGGTTTAAATTAATTTTCATAAATGGTGTCAGATATTTTATTCATTTAAACTATTTATTTTTAATTAAAATCCATATAATTGATCATTCTGTGATCTGAATGATTTTTAATATTCATATAGTAATTTAGAAATTAAAAAAATTTGGTAATTTTATATCTTTAAAGACTATGTGAAAGTCAATGTAATCATCCTCCCAAACCTAGGATTTATAGAAGGAACCCTTTTTTTCATTCGATGTATTGTAAAATTTACATTTTTTGGAACTTCTGTTGGAATTATAATTGATTTGAGTTTACCATTTAGGGAGAATCTTTCTCCATAATCTATTCCCTCTTCCTCATTGTTACTAATAAAAACTATCCTTAGTTTGAAATAATTTCAATTATTAACACAATTATTTCAAAATACTCATTATAATCGTATAACTAGATTTTCATTGATATATTCATCTAATAAAAAAACCATGCTCTGTTCAAATTTATTGAATTATTCTTGGAAAATTTATTCCAAACCAAAAACCTATTGAATCTTCCACATTTTTAGGATAAAATTGATATTATATTAGAATACTATCAAATTAATTTTTTGAAGAACATCTATTTCTAACTATTTTATCCATGCCTCCAATGATATTATTAATGTGATGAATATATAAGAACATCTTGTTTATAGGTAAAAATTGATTTTTGATCCTGTATATTTAATGAGTATGTTCTATTAGATATTATTTGAAAATGATAAATACTAATAAATGTGGTTCAATATCTAGATTAAAATCAAAAGGAGTTTCAAAAAAATATTCTCTAATAATTTTATTTCTTAGAGATTTTCATTTTATAAAAGGATAAACCTCAAAAAAAATGAATTACAATATTTTATAAATGGTATGTGTTCATATATTTAAAAAATGATAAAACGTATGTTTAATGGAGTGACCATGTAAAATTCTATTATTTATTTTTAATAATATTCTTGAATATTCACATTTGTATTCTAAATGAAAACTTTTCTTCCAAAACACTTAAGTTGCAAATTTTTTGCTTCCTCTAATTCCATAATTTTAATGTTTTTTTGGAACTGGGTGAGGTAAAAGTACATTTATTGTGTAACATGAATAATTAACATCTCTTAACTAATATTAAAAAACTTATTATAAGAAATTTTATAATGTTTTCAATTCATTCTTTCAAATAGACCTTTGTGTTTTTTAGTTTTTCGGGACCACATATTATATTTATTGACTATTTTTCTACCAAACTATTTAAAATATGAATTTAAATAATATCAAATACGGTCAAACATGATGGAGAAAATTTATTGTTTATTCTAAATTTGATTAATAAGAAAAAAAAATAAAAATAAACTAAGTGAATAATTTATGAAAATCAAAATTAATCCATGTAAACACATCATGTTCATTTTCTATGATAGAAATACAGTTATTTACTACAATAATATCTGTTTATATAGTTTGAAAAGGTCCATGTGCACTAACTATTATGCATTTAATTATTAGGTATCATGAATTCGATTAATTATCATCTTTCCTAACATACCATGTTGGTAATAGTAACATTCTATGGAAGAATTAAAAGTACGTTTTTAAAGATTATTTTATATTCATCTTCTAGAAATTTTATTTACGGTTTATGAAATGAAAATCCTTGGCCTACTGTAATATCCTAGGTCCAGGTGTTTCTTTAGGTGTGATAGTGGGGAATTATGCCCTCATTGGCAGTGTAACACAGCAGAAACAAATAGTAAATCGTAGCGGAAATAGTACTATCATGAAACATAAGTAAGCAGAAGAAGACTAATAATAAATAAAAAACCATAGCACAAAAATAAATGATTCATGTCACATGTTCCTATGAAAATATCCAAACATGTTACAATACTGAAAATACTGTACTAAAACAAAGTACTAAAGAAAACAAGTAAACTCATGAAACATCACAAGCATCAACTTGGTCTCATGCAGTCCAACTCCAAAGCAATCAAGTACCTGATGTAGATGGTGATTTCCCTTATATATACCTACAACCATATAATCTATCTGGGTCCAACAGCATAACCCAAACATAGTGTGAGACGAATACCAATAGGTAACCACCATAATATTTGTGTCTAACTGTCAGTGAATATATATAACATGAAATATGAAAAATGAAGAAATGAAAATGGAATTACTCAAAAGTAAACAATATTACAGTTCCCAATTACATTCATTTATATTTATTAAATTTTCAAACAATTGAATAATTAAACCCTATGATCTATCCTGATCTCTATATCCCCTATGTAAAATAAAAATATATGTCTCATAAGACCATCTAACAATGAAGTAAGACTAAATCCAAGATTGTGCTTTCTCTTGGAAGGATCGTCACAATCAATCAATCATTCACAAGTAGACCTCTGGGAATGTTCTCACAGCCTAACACCTCTGGTTCAACATATAATCAAATCAATATGGATATAGAGACTCTCTCGGAATTCTCACACAGTCTAAAACCCTTAGTCTCATGAATAAAGACACTTTAAGGAAGCACTCATTGTGAATTCTCCATGTGGTCTTTTAACAATAAACTAATGACTCTCTGATGAAGCACCCATCATAAATTTATAATGTGGTCTTGAAATGGTATACTATATACACTCTAAGGGAGAACTCATCATCAATACCCCCTATGGTCTCTCAATGTAAATGTAATAGACACTCGGGGGAAGCCCTCCACAACAATTCCCACTATGGTATCACTACACTAAGTTCTCACAGCCCTCTGTAATACAATAATTCACTAACGATGTCCAGCTACCCAATGTAATCTCAACTACTACAAGGCTAAGCAGTTACATTTAAAAACATAGGATTTTAACAAGATGCAATTAAACAATCAATTCCAACCTATCATGCAATGCAAGGAAACAAGGTCTGCCTCATAGGCAACCCGGAAAAATGGTTCTAAAAATTCAAAAAGGAAGATGCACCAACAGGGAGTCCCCCTAAACATGTAATTTAGCATTATATAACAACAAAAACCCTTAATCTATAAATCAGTCTATGGAGGATGATAACAAGCTTCAATCCCTTAACATGAAATACCTGAATCATGGATAATCAGTACATAGTCATATATGACTCAAATAAAATCACCAAAGGCCACTAACCACCTACCTCGATGTCGTACTAAGAACACACTAGAACATCGACCATGAATTGGACTAGAATATCGTAGATCTACATAATGTTCAAAAATGGTCATCCTTGGATAATGTGAGAAAGAAGAGAAATCATAGAATGAGGTTCAAGAGGAACCATGAATTCACCGAGGTGATTCCAATGAAACCATCTGTTTTTGATTCATAGAATGGATGATGAATCAGTGGCTCGGGGAAGAATCATCGATTCTATACATTACTTCATGATTCATGGCCAGAATAAGAGAGTTCTGGAGATTAGATATTTCCCTAGTATGATTAATAAAATAGAAAGAAAAGTACGCAACATGTTCATTTGATGCACACACAATGTGCATGCCTCAACTAGCCCCCACATTAGGTGGACCACTAGGCCATGTACTTGTCCATTACATGGCTAGTACATGGCTTCCTGCGGAAACCGGGTACATGATGTTTACCCAAAAGTACACAACGTGTACTTAAAAAATTTCCATATTCTTTTTTTCCCTCAAAAACACCCTAAATCAAGATCCATTTAAAAAATGAAGATCCAGGGTCTTAAAAACTTCCCCACTTAAAGAAATACGTCCCCATGTTTCCCTTCCATAGGGTGGTGAAGAAGAAACTTCCAACAACTGTGGCCACTGTGATCGTACATCGAACTCCCTCTCGCAACTCTCGTATTGTACTCACACGTGCTTCCATAGAACCCATACTAGAGGAATATAAAGGCAATGGAGAACCTTCGTATTGTGGTCCACAGTCAACATAGGGCACTCCTTGAAGGATGCATTCACCTACAACTCAACTTCTTTAGGTTGAAAAACATGAGACAAATCTCAAAAGTAATGTCGTAGCTGAGAAATGTGGAAGATGTAATGCATAGCCATGAACCTCTGAGTTAACTACAACTGATACGAAATCGGCTCGACTCAAACCAAAATCTAAAATGGTGCAACATAACTCAGTGAAATATTTCTCTATCTCATAATCCTTTTGTGTTCCAACCTCTGTGTGATGGGTAGGAAAACCTGATCTCAGACCTAAAACTCCAGTTGTCATATCTGTCGATTAGCATATGATTTCTGATGAGGTTGTGTATTATCCATTGTTTTCTGAATCAACTCCACCATCTCAGTGGTCTCCTAGACAAGGAGAGGTTCCAGGATAGTTTCCTCTCCTATCTAAATCCAACATAGGGGTGATTGGTATGGCCTACTGTACAAAGCCTCATAAGGTGCCATCTGAATTGATGCCTGAAACTGTTATTGTAGGAAAACACCACTAGGGGTATGTGTTTCCCCCAAGAACCCCCGAAATATAGAAATAATGCTCAAAGAATGTCTTTCAACACATGAATTGTGCACTCTGACTGGATATCTATCTATGGAGGGTAAGATGTATTCAAAATTACCCACATACTGAAAACACTATATAGTCCTTACTTTCCATGAGAAGTAAAACATGCATCCCTGTCCAAGACAATAGAGTGCAAAACCCCATGAATGTGTAAAATCTCTTGGATGAACAACCACTCAAAATCATCAACACTGAAAGTCACCTTGATCGGAAAGAAGTGTGAAACCTTTGTAAGTCTGTCAGTGACAACCCAAACATCATCATTCCCTCACGGAGACCTTGGTAAACCTGTCACAAAATCCATCGCGACATCATTCCAATTCCTCTCGAGAATGGGTAACTACTGTAAAATCCAGGATCGTTGTTGATACTCCCCCTTCACCTACTATGTTGTGAAACACCTCATCAAAAAACCAAAAACATCTCACTTCATACCTGGACACCAATACTGAAGGTGTAGATCTCGATATATCTTGGTGATGCCAGGATGAACTTCCCAATCCGAGGAGTGAAAATCTCACAACAACTCCTCATGTATATCTCTTAATACCTGTGTGCTCCCATGAAAACTCAAGACCTCATCCTTACCTATGGTCCACCCAGGAGGAGGTTCCTCTCCTGACACAATCAACCATAATACAAGGCCTTTGGAATATGATATCTACCTCATCAGCACTTGATCTAGAAGGGTAGTGGTAAGATCTATATAAGAAAGAAACATCATCTTTTGTCTGTTGTGCACCTCCAAATGCATCTTAGAGAACATATCCATAAGTTTCCACTCACTTTTGGCCTCCTGAACTGCATGTATCTGATTCATCATGATTAACTCATCATCCACCACGCTGCCTTCCCTAGACATATAGTCAAGATCAATTTTAAAATAATGACGATACTCAACCAACCTTTACTGTCTCAAATTAAGATCTCACTGAGTAAAAATATACTTGAGACTTTTCTTTTCAGTGAATGCCACAAAATGCTCTTCTAAAAGATAATCTCTCTAACGGTTAGGAGCATGCACAACTGCTGCCAAAATGAGATTGTGCATTGGCTAATTCCTCTTATATGGACTCAACTTATGATACCCATATGCAACAACTCATTCCTCCTGCATGGGCACTGCTCCTGGACCGATACCTAATGCATCATAGTAAATAGTATAACTCTTTCTTGGATTTGGAATAAATCATTATCATTGCTGAATTCAACCATCCCTTTAGCTCTTGAAAGGATGATGCATAGGAATTTTTCTATGAGTGCGTCGCACCCTTCGTAGTCAGGCCCTTCAGTGGTGCTAATATATGCGGAAATTCATGTATAAAATGCTTATAGTAACCAGCTAACCACATAAAATTCTATACATAAACGATATTCCTTGGATGCTCCCAGGAAACTATATCTCTCACTTTCTTAGGATATATTGATACTTCTTTCTATGATATAACATGACCCAATATGTGGATATAGTCCATCCAAAAGTGTCATTTTGAAATCTTAGCATATAACTGATTCTCTCTCAGTGTACTCAAAATGATCTCAAGTTGGGTGTCATGGTCGTGTTGAGTGTTGGAGTACACCAAGATGTTGTCCATGAAAATAACCACAAAAGAGAACAAGTAAGGATGAAAAAATTGGTTCATCAGTTCTATAAAAACTGTTGGCATATTCGTGAGACTGAATGGGAAAACCACAAACTCGTATAGACCATACATGCTCAGAAAGGCTGTAAGAGGTATATTTGATGGTATAATGTGAAAATGATGCTAACTAGAACTCATGTGATTCTTCAAGTACATGATTGAAACATGAAACTGATAAAATAAATCATCAATCCTCATTAATGGATATCAGTTCTTGACCTTCAACTTGTTCGTCTTCCTGTAATACATGCAAAGTCTGAGGGTACTATCTGCCTTCTTTGAGAGAATGAGAGGAAAACCCTAAGTATAATTAGTGGGTCAGATGAAAATATTTTCCTGAAACACCTCTAAATGCTTCTTGATCTATCGTAACTCAAGTGTAGTCCTCCTATATAAAGGAATGGACACAAGTTCCACTCCTGTAAAAAGCTAAATAGAGAAATCTGTCTTTCGCTCTGGAGGTAACCCTAAAAAGTCATATGGAAAGACATCCCTGAAATGATCCACCACTAAAGGAAATTATATATGTGAAGTCCCCTTGTCAACTGGATATAGACTAGAAATATGGGCTACAATTCCTCTCAACCTAGGATGCTCGGGTCCTACTCTAATCACCTAAACATCCCATTCTCCCTTGGGTTGAAAAGACATGAAATATGGTGATGTGAAATGAACCCTACGGTGATAGAAGTAAACAAAGGCCTAGAAAGAGAAAAACTAGTTCATCTAGAGTATGAAACTAAAGCCTGTTGTCTCAATGATATAGAGGTCCCATAAGAAGTGACTCCCACCAACCTCAAGAGGGAACTCCTTAAACAGATGCTACACTAGTTGTCCAAATCCCCAAACGGAGTGTCTATCTTCATAAGATCCTCATAAGTAAAGATACAGAGCCTAAGGATCTCCACAACAACAATAGATATGAAGTTATGGTAATCCCATATATCAAAAAGAAAATAATCTAAAACTGTGCCCATTAGAATTGTACCTCTAACTGTAGAGGGTCTGGGGTCCGGCTTTGGTTAGGTCTACTCCACTACAGAGGTATGACTTGTATTGTGGATCTGTGACCCATCCTGACTTCCCTTAGCTGATCCACCCAGATGTCTCTATAATCCTTCCAACTGTATAACACATCCATGGCCACCTCCTCGTCCTGAATGACCAGGCGAACTCCAATTCCAAGGATAATGAGAAACTGGTGGTCCTGATCCTAAATGTGGAGTCATAGAAGAACCCCAATCACCAACTATAGTTGAGAAAATATTACAAAAAGACTGATGATGGACCATATTTCCCAAAGACCGACACTCAAATGGGTCCCTTGAGCAATCTGGCCTCATATTTCACTCTTTCTGCACTATTAGCATACCACCTGGCTACCTAAAGGAATATCCCGTCTACATAGATCTTCACATGTAGACTTCTTACGACACTTCCATCTATTATTCAGAGAAGTTCAAACTCTAGATGATGAACTACTCTGGATCATAGCCCCAGACACCCTCATATTATGCTATGTGATCATCACCTAGTTGACTGTAGAAGATATGGAAGTCAACGTGAAGTTGTTCACCTGGGATCAGATGTCATGTCTGATACCATTATCAAACATCCTATAATTAAAAAACTCATCACCCCCTAGAATGGGTATAAAGGATTGAATCTCTGTGAATCGAGAAGAATACACCATTACTGAAAGAATACAATATTCTAGAACCATGAACCCTCGGGCTCAGTCAACCCTCAAGATCTTCGAGTATAAATAGTCAGAGAAGGTCTACTGGAACTCATCCAAAGACATAACTCATTGGCGTCCCACCTAGGATATCACATCCCACCATCTCTTGGAGGAATCTAAAAGCATGTAGGCTACAAGATTCACCCTCCTCTCAATAGTTTTCTTGAGATGCTCGAAGATAGACAACATGGCTTCTAACCACGACTATGTAGCCTAAGGTCCTCCATCCCCGAAGAAGGTGGGGGAATTCTGCTACTAAAAAAACCCATGTCATCAATTCCATAGATGGGGTAGGATGCAGTGTTCCCTATTAGGTCTA
Source organism: Viscum album (assembly GCA_963277665.1). Classification (NCBI taxonomy): domain Eukaryota; kingdom Viridiplantae; phylum Streptophyta; class Magnoliopsida; order Santalales; family Viscaceae; genus Viscum; species Viscum album. The sequence continues at coordinate 1,261,266,113 of OY728128.1, forward strand.
CATAAACCACATGAATCCAACTCAGAACTATGCATCAGCACCTGTATCTATTATTATAGTTGGTTCCAAGACATGCATGATGGGAGGATTTGTTGGTAATCCTTGATCTACCATTTCTAGGGTCTAATCATTTCCCTGTATCTAGCACACAATCGAAGGATGTCTCTGTGGAATACCTCTCTAAGTTCAATTGAACACCTCAGTTCTAAATTATCAAGGATTGAAACAAATAAGTGAAATAAAGTAATCGGAGAAGAAAAACAATCATGTTTTAAAAAACAAGGGTACATGTCATGTTCCCGTAAACTTCAACATTAGTATATACCTCTGCCCAATATGGTCATGTAACACCCATACACATGGCATGTTCATCCTTAGGAATGTTGTGTACTTGAATTTTTACCCCATCTAGAGTTCTTCTACATAGCTAAACCACATGTTTCTCCCTTGGTTAATACTACATGGAATTTTAACCCTAAGAACAATGTGTACTACCTAAGACTTAACCACCCATGTCATTTTTCACATGATTAGAGACACGGTAGACTTCCACACAGCATGTTGAATATGGAAACAATGTGTACTACCCAAAATTCATCAACCCATGTCGTTTTTCAAACAGTTGGATACATGGCCTCTACATCACGGCGTGTACTCCTAGTACACGACTTGTTCTACCAAATAGTTACCAACTTGTGTCTATTCGCACTTTGTCAGTCACACAGTTTTAGACTACCTGGTATGTACATACAGTACATGGTGGGTATATATGAAAAGTTTTTTCTTCAAGAACAGAAGAACATACGACTTTTTCATAATGCCTCACATCGTGTTGTTTGGGTTTCTGGATAGTAGGCCTATGCAACTTCTCTAGAACCATTAAAACGTAATTTTTTTCCACAGGATGACAAATTCAAACTTGTGAGATCCCATAATCCCACGAATCAATATTTGGAATCCTTATTCACACCATACTATACAAAAATAAAATAAATTACACACTTGATCAACTAAATTCTGATCCAAAAGGGTCTATAACACCTCACAGTCCAAATTTTGGCATCCATCCAAATGTATCTTTACATATCATCAATACCCTATCAAATAGAAGGTATTTTATCATAACATATATCATAACTTCATGAAAATCTAGCACAAAATCTATCACAACAATATGCAATCGGTAACACACACTAAATGGCTTGACAAGAATGCATGACATGTGATCTCTATAAAGTTCTTATATGATGCATGAGATGGAATAACCTCATCTCATCAAGTCAAAACAAAAATAAAACCACAATGATATAAATCATAATAGCACAAAACCTATGTATCACCCAATGGTCAAATCAAATCATCTATAGCGATTGCAAAACCAAAAAACTGCAATATTTGATGTAATGTGGATTTTCCCTGCACACGGGTTAGCCACTCCCAAGCATAGCATATTACCAAATTGGAATTCCTTACTATACCTATATAAATGCTCCAAAAATGAAGACAAATAAGAATAGAACCCCCCTGATACAAATTTGTAACATCCCGGGTCTTGGTGCCACCCAAAGGTGCCTCATAACTGGTTTGTCACATGGCCACAAGTGCATCTCCACAAATGCCAGAGGCAGCTGACTAGTAGCGGGGGCCTTGCGAGTGATAGTGGGGAAACTATTACCACATGAGAAGATTAATGCAATGGAAACAAAAAGTAAACAGTAAAAAAATAGTAATACCACACAACAGAAGTAAACAGCAGAGGACTGATAATAAATAATCAACAGTAGCACATATATAAATGATACATGTCACACATGTCTAGGAAAACATCCAAACAAGTCACAATTATGGAAATACAGTAATAAGCCAATGTACAGAAGAAAACATGTAAACTCTTATAGCATCGCAAGCCTCAGCTTGGTCCCATGCTCTCCAGCTCCAAATCAATCATGTACCTAATGTAGAAGGGTGCTTGCTCTTATCTATACCTGTAACTATATAATCTGTTTCGGACCAAAAGAATGACCCAAATAGCATGTACGATGAATCCCAGTAGGAAACCACCAAAATATTTGTGCCTAACTATCAATGAATATATATAGAAGGAAATAAGAAAAATGAAGCAATAAACAAGGAAGTTCTCAAAAGTAATAAATCTTGTTGTTTCCAATTACATTCCTTTACATTTATTAATTATTAAAATCATTGGATAATGAAACCCTAGGATTTATCCAAGGTTCTGTGTCCCCTCTGTTGAATAAAAAAATATGTATCAGAAGACCATCTAAAAATCAAGTAATATTGAGTCAAAGATTGTGATTTGGCTTAGCCGTCTCGTCACAATCAATCAATAATTCACAAACCACCCTCTTGGAATGTACATATAGCCTAAACCATCTAGTTCAACATATCATAACATCATTAAGTATATAATGACCATCTGAGAAATTTCACACAGTCTAACCCCCTTGGTCTCTTGAACAAATACTCTCTGAGGAAGCACCCACCGTTAATTCTCACTATGGTCTTTTAACGATAAACTACAAACTCTCTGAGGAAGCACTCAACACCAGTTCTCCATGTGGTCTCTCTATGGTATACAATAGACACATGTAGGGTGTACTCAACATGAATTCCAACTATGGTCTTGCAATGTGAAAAAAAACTGACACTTTGGGTATGCCCTCAACAACAATTCCCCCTATGGTCTTACAAAACTAGGTTCTCACAACCCTCTGTAATACATTCATGCACAAATGATATCAAGAAACCCAAATTAATATCAACTACTACAAGGTTAGGCAGTTATAATGCATAACATAGGCATTTAACAAGAAGTAATTTAGTAATCAATTCCAACCTAATAATAAAGGTAAGGAAACAAGATATACCTCATAGGAAACCGGGATCAAATGGTTATAAACATTCCAAAAGGAAGATGCACAAATGGGGTGTCCCTAAAAATGAAATTTATCATAATATAACTACAAAAACCATTAATTTATCAATCAATCTAAGGCATATGATAACATGGTTCAATTCCCTAACACTAAGTAATAAATCATTGGTAATCGGCACTTACGTATATATAACTCAATGAAAATCTCCAAAAAGGCAACAAACCACCTACCTCAATGTTTTAAGAAAAACACTATTTATCTTCGGCCATTGAATTGGCCTAGAATGTCATATATCTTCCAAAAGTTAAAAACGTTCAATATTGGATAACTCGTGAAAAATGATAAATTAGAGGAACATATTTAGGAAAAACCAACAAATAACTGAGGTGATTCCAATGCAAAATTTTTTGTTGGATTAAGAGAATGGATGATGAGTTAGTGGATCAGAGAAGATTTGTCGATTTTTTAGGCTCCTTCACGAGTCATGTCCAAAAGAAGAGAGTTTTCTGGATTATATGTGACCCTGGTCTGACTAATAAAATAAAAATAAAAGTACATGACATGTTCATTGTATGTACACAAAATGTATATTCCTCAAATGGACCCGACATCAAGTGGTCCACACTGTCATGTACTCATCCATTACATGGCCAGTACATGGCTACCAGTGTCAACCGGGTACACTACCTGGACCTAAGAGTACACGGCATGAACATAAAAAATTTCCAAATTCTTCCTTTTTTCCTCAAAAACACAAAAACTCAAGATCCATACCTGAAATTAAGATCTATCTTATTACAAATACTACTCCAATGAAAACAGTTACCCTCAGTTGTACTAATATAATGAATTTTTAAAAATTTGTGGTCCTCAATGTCAATAGTATATTCTTTTTCATGACTATAGATTGATAATATTTAAACTCTATAAAAATTATGATGTTATTTTTTTTATTCTCAATGATTGTGGAAAAACCGTCATAAAAATCAACTTTTTTCTAATAAGTTTGTTCTTATGTCTTTGAAAATAGAGAATGTTAAAAATTAAATTCTCACTAAGAAATGAACTATCACCAATACCAATAATATTTGTGTGCATATATACTTAAAAATTAATATATACTCACTACACATTCAATATACTTTATAATATAGTCATTCTTTATAATATTTGATGCGAATAATAATATTCCTTATACCAGTATTTATTTCTAATAATACTGGCCATTTTCAGTACAAATTTAACTAACCATATGTAATGTAATAAAACATTCATTTTTCCTAAAGTATTTCTAAATAGAAACATTATAAACCTTATCCTACCAACCATATAGTGTTCAAAAGTGTCCATTTAATTATAAATTAAATACGTAAAAGATCGAAATGATTGAAAATTACTTAGGAAAAATCAATTTATCCATTTAACACCTTTATAATGTTCATGCAAAACTGAGAACATTCTTAATTGATATTTTTGGATATAAAATGTTACATTATATAAATAAAACTAATTCTATGTTATTTTATTCTAGGTTTCAGTTATCAAAATATATTTCTAAAGTTATCTCTTAGAAAAGTAAAATAAAAAAAATACTTTTTCTCAAATAATGAACTTTTGATTAATAATTATAAACCTCATTCCTAATATTGTTGATAAGATAGAAATTAATTATGAATCTAACTCAAAAATAAGAGTAAAATTGTAATCATCAACAATATAAATATCCCTTATATCTAATCATATACACTTATTGAACTTCAATATTTATTTGAAATATGAGTTGTAAAATTTAAAATATCACCAAATGATGAAGCATTATCTTAATAATCTATGGAAAAAAATATGGACACTAAAAATATAATTTTAATAGATTCATTTGTTTTCATTCTCATGAAGCACATATATTTCTATGAATCTATTTTGTATAAATCCAGATTATTTTATTTATCATCATAATATAAATTGGTGCTTCACTCTAAATATGGGCCTTCCCTGGTGAACATGGTATTATTAACAACTCCCAAATAATTTTTCAATTTCTATTCTAAATTTTATCATAGTTATATTTCCTTATTGATTATTTCTAAAATTAATATCTTATATGATAAAATTTATTAAAAATATGACAAATAAAACATACAGAATCATTTATCTCATCTTTAAATAAATATTTCTCTTTTTTCTCTTATATAATTTTTCAAAAAAATTTATCTTTTTAAAAATTCTATTCATATTCCTAAAATTTTAAAAAAATGTGATGTTACTTATTTTTTAGCAAGTAATATTATAATGACTTTTTAAATGTTCTCTTGATGTAGAATGATTTTCAATATTAGTTAAGATTTTAAATCACTATAATTTCTAACAAATAAAATGTAGTTCTTTTACTCTTATTTATAAGAATATATTATCATTCTACTATTTTATTGTATTGGAGAAATAACCAGGTAATCAGGACATATCGTCAAATGTTTTTTAGTATCATCAATTAAATGTAATTACAATATTATTAAAACATGAAAATCCCAATGGAGTATGATGGATATATTTTATATTGATAATTATTTCTATATGTTTTTAGATACCTTGTAAGAGCATAAAGATTTTAAATAAATAAAAACTAGGGATATGTATTCGATTTACTATGGTTAAATTTTATATAAGATACATAAAAAAAGAAATTTTTAAATAATATTTGATAATATATCGGTGGTGAGGATGAGAAATATTTTTCCGTTAATATTGGGAAAAAAATTTTGATACATGATTTTCTTATTGGAATTAGATTAAAGGCATTAACAACTTATATATAACGATTATATTGATGGACTAAATGAAAATCAATGACACATGTCAATGGAAGGTTAACTAACTTCCTAAAACATTTCCATTGTGTACTTTTATTCTAGATTTGACAGATAGATAAAATTGGTATTGGGTTGAGATGCACATATGGATAAAATAGTGAGAATCGATCTATGGGTTGTCAATCATAATAACTGCTAAATTAAAAACACAATACCACTATGATAATTATTTTGGAAGGATTATTTTTCTATTCGCATGGATGAGTAATGGATGATACCTTATAAAAATCAAGAAGAGCGCTTTACTCTATAAAAAAATTGAAAACTTTTTAGTGTATATTTTTCAATATTTTATAAATTAATAAAGTAATTTGTGATTTATTAAGTTAATAAATAATGAATGTAGAAGCCCTAATAATATTTGAAGTTTGATTGAGATATATATATATATATATGATTAATAATTTTCTGTTGAATTTTAAATTTTAAAATTAATGGTGGTAACTTTCATATGTAAGAGTACATAAGTTTTTTTTAATGAATCTCTCTAGGAGTCAAATACATATGAAAAGGTCACATTAATAATATGAAGGACTCTTAAGGGTAGATCAAACCATTGGAGACTTGAAATTGGGAAAGACCATAACTCCCCTTTTATACATATGTGTAATGAAATTAATATGTAATGGAAAACAATTAAATGTCAATATATAAATATCAATATGTAATGTTTATTATATTATTTCCAATATTTAATTTTCAACACATAAAAATGAGTATATGATGCTCAATGTGAAAGGTTCACCATTTAGGAAAATCAAAATCATAGGATACAATATCTCCATATCATACAATAAGATATGAATATATGTAATGGTTAAGAAGTGATTTCATCCTTTGATTGTTTTAAATAATATGTAAGTGAAATAATAATGATATGTGATGGTCAAAAATATTTACAATGTGTGATTTTTAGTGAAAAAATATTTTATAATGTTAAATATGTTATTTTATGAATTAAATATCCAAATTATAAAATGGGTTATTTTGATTCATGAAAAAAATGGTGATGAGGGATGTATTAGATGATCTGGTGATACACAGTGAGGAATGGAATCAGGTTGTGAAGTATACTAAGGATAAAACATAAAGTGAAGATAATTCTATGAATTTTATTGTACTTATGTTATAGAAGGATATGAAATATCATAAACAAAATGACCAATAATAAATGATAATTTAATCATGCTATGAGGTTTCGGGTTTCTCCAAAATTACCCATTCTCTTCCATAATTATGTTCAAAATAAATGTGGATTTTGGGGATATTTAAATGATGAAAAATCTTGATTGTCTTGAGTGATGAAGGTATGTATTTTATATGGGATTAAATGATATATATAAAAGATATTATTTGGTAGATATTGAATAACCTTTTCAATTTTCTAATTACATAAATTATATTCATGTGATTTCGAGTATAAAAATAGAAGAAGATTAATAGAATGGGTGTTAGGGAATATTGAGAGATGAATATCATACTATACATTGTAGATGATGTTTTAAGTCAAATAAGGAAAAACATATTATATTATTGAGGGATTATATCATTTTAATTGATAAAGAATATGATAAAATATATAATGATCCAAAATATTGAAAACCTATCCTATGATATATATATATATATCATTTAAAATGATTTGAAATAAAGAATAAATGTAACACCCCAGGTAAATAAAGAGTATGACATTTTCACATTTATCCATATTTTTGAATAAAATATTAATACGACTTTAAAGGGGACGCTATGCTTGATGGCGTACCCAACACGCAACAACGTGTTTCTTGGGAATCTTACGTTGCACTCTAATAATAAAATAATATTATTTTAAATAGTAGTTAACGCCTAGCCGTTGTAATGGCGGGAATGAAAATAACTAACTAAAAAATGATTATATATGTTTGTCATATATTTTTACTTTTTACAATAAATGTTAGAGGATTAAAAATGCAAATGAATCCAATTTTAAGCGTAAACATTCTAATATTATTTAAAAGGACGATTAACCGCCTTTTGATGGAGAACCTCTTTTAAATCCACTTTTTCACAATTTTATGTGTTATCTTTGACAAAATAAAAGTCTTCTTTATAATTGGGACATCAAAATTTACTTTGTGTAAATTTTTGGTATTTTTCCGAAAAAGTTCAATTTTTAATGAATAGTGAAAAATGTTGTATTTTAAATCAAAACCTCTTTTAATCTAACTTATTTATATGATTATATTATCTTTTGAATTGGTTTTAAAGTGAAATTAGAATATATTTTTACCATTTAATCCAATAGTGGTCGTTGGAATTAATTTCACCTTGAAATCGGACTTAAACTAGTGTCAATCTTTTGATACATTTTGTTTCATAAAAACAAGCTATTTGTTTTGACAGCGGGAATTAATTATTTAATTAATTAATGCAACTTATATGTTCTGAATTCTGTAAAATAGACATCATTTTTGAATTCGGAATATCAAATATAGATTAAGGTGAATTTTTGGTAATTTTCTGAAAAACTTCATTTTTTGATGAATAGTGAAACCACTAAGTGGTAATTATAAAAACTGATTTCCCGTTTAAATGAAATTTAGTAATCTTTATGTTTCTGAATTTCAAAAATCCGACATACATGGTTGTCATTAATAATTAAAATGTGGTTCAATGAGATTAAAATAATTTTTTGGTGAATAGTAACTTATTAAGTTTTTAATCGCGATTAGAGGTAATTAGTGTAGTTTAAGGTAAAAATAATGTTTCAATAATATGAGATGAGCTTGACACATGTCTTACCCTCATTGGATGTGTCATGGCCGACCAAGAAAACCCACGGATCAACTTGGGGACCCCATGGAGCCACATTGGTTGGAAAATGACATAAATAACTTTTTATTTCATGTTAAAGTAAAAATGACACAAACATGAGTTGTTTTACTATAACAATTTTTAAATGGGTCTATACAAGTCATATTTTTGACTATAAATATTCATTAGAAAGATAAAAGATTTCCTACATCATGATATTTTATTTATTATATTTAGACATTAAATAAATTTAATTATATATGACATCATGATGATGCAACGATTACCTCATTATTTAACGATTTAAATAAAATGGAAAGATAATGTAAACTCTAAGACCTACACATGTCCAAAACCTATTGTATGGGTGGATTTAGAACCATTATAACCTTATCCTCGAAACACATCAATTTGGGACCTTTAAAATCCGAAAACCATTTGAAAATAATGTAACCTTTTATCACTTTCCAAGAGTGCCCCTCCTCTCCTCTTATAAAAGGCCCCACCTCTACCTCCTTACCCACACTTACAAATCCTTTAGCTCGGCCAAACCATGCCAATTTTGTCTCTCAACTTCCCTCTCTTACTCCTTGAAGCCTCACTTTGTGCAGAAGTCTTCCCAAGAAAGCCTTTGAGCTCAAACCAAAGGGAGTTACCTGATTTTAAGGTAATGTCTTCACTTGAGTCCTTTTGTTTTATTTTGCTTCTCCAACCCCCTAAACTCTATTTATTAATTTCCTTTGTAACAAATCCTGTATCTTCAATATACTAGGATGTTGTTATAGGAAGGATCTGAGATACACTTACACACACCTACATCTAATGGTTAAAGAACATACTGTTTCTGTGGATGGCAAATTTCTGCCTCCCGAAACGATGATTGTTCAACATTCTTTTAACACCTTCAAAGGTGTCCATTAAGATGACACTATACTTATATATGAGATATAATATGTTTATGTTTTACTTAAGCTTCTTTATTTTTCATTTATGGCATACCTTTATGGTTTCCATTATGGGTAAACGCGATATCTTCATTTAAGGATGTGCGGACTACCGCCCTCTCAAAGAGATGTGATTCGTTAATGCCATATGTTGGACGTATAACGGATGGATTTAAAGTTATTATATATGATGTTATACTGGAATTATAATATACCTTTATATCATTATTATTTTCTTTCAATTAAAGTATGAGATAGAAATGAAAGTAGCGTTCATGCGTACGTACGACTTACCGTCTCCATGAACGGTGCATTTCATTTCATATCCCCAAATGTAATGTACTATTATAAGTACATATATATAATGGATATATATGATGTATGTTAAATCTAAATGATTAATATAATTCTGGAATTAAAATATACATACCTCTAATTTAGTTTTAATTCCATTAATATGACAAAGAAATGAAAGTAGCGTTCATGCGTACGTACGGCTTACCATCTCCATGAACGGTGCATTTCATTTCATACCTCTAAATGATTATGTTATATTATAAATACATATATATGATGGTTATATATGATATATATGATATAAAAATCAGGAATGTCATTCTGGATATAAAGAACCTTTTACCACACGAACAACATGTAATTGTAAGAAGTCCACTTTTGACTTAAGAACCAAATATCGACAAAACAAATATTATTAACTTAAATGATTACATAATGGTTATAAAATGTCAATAATTGATATAAATGGAATAATAAACTTGTAATAGGTTCTTAAGAAAGTATAAATTAACTCAAGTATATTATTCAGGACATTAAAGAACGATCGAGTCAAGTCTGACCCGAGGTAAGGGATCCTACTCCTCTCTTTTTTTAAGTATGCTCTTTTATGTCATTCCTTTTAAAGATTTTCTTTCTTGTTATTGGGAAGTTATTATATATTACACTTACTGTAATTTTTATTTTCATATGATGAGAGACCCTATTCTCTCTCATCAATCCATTTTGGATGTTTTGAGTGGCGCCATTAGGCTGCCGAATTTTCGTAAGAGATCTAACCTATCTCTTTCTTTTTAAGTACTCTCCTTTATGTCACTTCTTTTAAGCTCCTTTTTGTTATGTTGGGGGATGTTCTTTTATATTACTCTTTCTATAAACTTTATGATAATATGATGAGATACCCTATTTGATCTCATCAATCCATTTTATGTGGCGTCATTAGGCTGCCGAGTTTTCGTAAGGGATTTTTCATCTCACTTTTATTCCCGTGAGATTTATGCTACATTTTCCAAAATTTTCTTTGAGTGGTGTATGTAATGCCCATTATTTTACTCATTGTGTAATATAATTTCATTTATGGGTATTTACATCAATGTTGTATTGTCCTTCTTTAACGGGGTGCATGTCTCGAAAGATACCCATGTCGGTAAAGGAAACCTTTCACCCTCCTCTTTTTGTAAAAGACTTCTTTTGTTATGTCCTTTAATTCACATAATATTATGTTGGGATATGTTCTTATATATCCTTATTGATGTAAATTTTATGTCCAAGTGATGAGATACCCTTTTTATCTCTCATCAACTCTTTTTCTGAAGTGACGCAGTTAGGCTATCTAATTTTTGCAAGGGAACTTCTTAACCCAATTTCGATTCTTTAGGATAAACTTTTACACCTTGAATATGTCGTTCTATGATTATGTGCGAATGTACTCTGATTGTTTTACACTTAATACCCACTTATATTTCGTGTATTCGTTTGTCACACATAATTATGTAACTGATTTATCCTTAATCCAAGGATACCGTCTTTGTAAGGGACTTTGTCTCAATCTCCTTTCATTGAGGCATATTTCATTTTATACACAACTTTCTTTTATATGGTGTATTAACCCCTTTGACTTTTAATTTTATACAAAAGGACTCTTTTTATATGATGCATTTTACAAAATGAAAAAAAGTAATGTTTCTTTTAATGTAAACGGTGACAATGACCTTTTCCGCCGCCGCGAGTATTATTTGATCTTTGGCTTCCTCAACAAGCCGTAATGTTTTTAAAATAAAATAAATACCATATAATCATTTATGTATTTTGGTATTGAAAATGGTTTTGACAAATGATTCTATTATGTCAATATATTTAAATGATATATTGTGATTGAAATGTGGAAATGTTATCATTCCTTTATATTGGTTTTATGTGTTATAATTTTATAATGGTACTTGGACATATTACGGGTGGTTATGTGATAAACCATATGACGGGTGGTGCTGTAAATACCAGGACGGGTGGTTACATTATAACCTCCAATTCATTGGGTATGGAAGTCGGTCGTATGGCTATTCCATTAAGTATGTGTGGAAGTCGTCCGTATGGCAATTCCATTAAGTATGTGTGGAAGTCGACCGTATGGTTATCCCACTTAAGTATGTTTATGTCCCAAGTTACCTTTATATGTTATGTGATCTTTATATGGGTTTTATGGTAATATTTTGGTTACAGAAGGGTATGTAATGAACTTTTATTCAGTGAAGAGTTTTTACAACTTCGAAAAGGTGAAAAATCTTATTTTGATAAAGTATACATGGTTTACTTGTTGTTTTGAGAAACTAACAGTTTTCATTCTTTGTGTACCCCTTACTGAGCTTTTTATGCTCATCCCAAGTTTTTGAAATGTTTTTCACAAGACTTAACGTGGAATAGTGTAAAGGATGGGATCAAGGGAAAGTCATGCTACCTAAAACGTGGAACTAGACATGTTTCTTTTTATGAGTTTTTATTTTATGGAAACTTAGTAGAAGTTTCTACTTTGTAATCTTTTGAGTTGTAATAGTTATTTCCTAATTCTCTAAAACTTTAAACCTGAAAAGATCCTCGATGTGAATTATTCATTTAATTCAATATTAAGTAAGGTTTAAGGCTGGGGCCTTATAGATGGTATTAGAGGTCGGTTTAGATAACTTTAGAGGTTAGGTTATTCTCTTGGCATAAGTGACAATACCATAATGGTTAGGATTTCAGAAAGAGTCCTAGTTTTAGATAAAGTGAATAAGTAAGTATATCTTAGTGGTTATCTTCCTCATTAGTACATGATGGTTTTGTTGATATACTCACACTGACATTTCTATTTTTAGTGAATGGATGGATCTAGTAGGCACCAAATTGACAATAGGTTTGAAGGAAACTGTGGTGGTTCTCTGATTAAGAGACTGGATGAAATGGGGGATTCAATGAGGAAACTCGCGGTTGTTCTAAACCAACTATCAAGGAGTCATGATCAACCACTTGAACCTTGGTATTTTCTGTAATGAATCATGTACGAGATGACCAATCGATGTGGATGTTCAGGTAATAATTATAAAGGTAACCATTATGGTTTATATGATCCTTACTTTTTAGGTAATTATGGGTTACTCTATGATATGATGGAAAATGAAAGGCATTAGATAAACTTGAGGTTAAAATATGTTATGATCATTTTTGAAGATTTTATCTTGTTTTGGGGAATGTTTTAAAATTATAGAGTTTTGGAAAAAGGACAACACGCAGACCGTGTGACAACCTGTCACGTTGGACAAAGCTGCGGGAATCGAACCCACAACCAAAGTGCGACTGGTATTTATTGCCTACCGCTGGACTACATGAAGTCCCTGGTTAGTTTGACTGATTCTGTTTAGTTATATGATTTTATGAATTAAGAGTAAGTTGATTTTGGGTTATCTATGGAAATTTATTAACCTATCATGGAGGATATGTGATTAGGTTAATTACTTTTCAATACGAGACTTTAATAGAAACTGATGTTGTTTGGAGATAAATGTTGCGATTTAACTTGGAAGACTATGTGACTAAATCCTTCAAATATTTGGGTTTCAATCTTAGTTTGGTTTACTTTGAAGAATTTTATGGACAAATTGATTATCGAATAGTCCTCGTTGAACTTTGGGTTTTGTTGGAAAAATTTTGGAGATTAAGAATATATTTTCTTTTTATAAAGGGTTATACTTTTCTGGATTATCTGATCTTGTACAAACCTTTATGGTTTTGGTTTTGGTTAGAGTCTAAAGATATGGGAATTATATAGTTCTATATTGTGGATTAGGTGATTCTCTATAAATTTATTATAGTACTCTTAATGAGAAAAAGTCTTCCTAAATACTCATATTTTGGAGAAAATATGAGTTTGATTAAGGAATCTAGTAAAAGTTGAAAGTCAACATGATAAGTAATTATGTTTCCTTATGAATGAATTCCTCAATAAAAAGTAACTTAGAACAAAAATGTTGTCTATTAACTTTTCTTACTGGGGAATGGAATACCGTTTAACCCATCACAAGTTTGTGATTTTCTTATGGTTAACTTTCTCCTAGACATGTTTACTATCACTCTCCATCAGAACATGACCCTTTGTTTTTTCTTCCATATCAATATTTTTCTACTTGGAATCATAGTATGGGTTAACTCAGGTGACCTCTGTACTTCTCTCCCTTTAGTTTAATGTGATTGTTTTACCGACTCTTGTTCCGATGTGGCACTTTCAAGGATGTTTCCAAGCCCAATTCTAAAATTGCGAGGACGCAATTCCCAAAAGGGGGGAAGGATGTAACAACCCAGGTAAATAAAGAGTATGAAATTTTCACATTTATCCATATTTGTGAATAAAATATTAATATGACTTTAAAGGGGACGCTATGCTCGATGGCATACCCAACATGCAACAACGAGTTTCTTGGGAATCTTACGTTGCACTATAATAATAAAATAATATTATTTTCAATAGTAGTTAACGCCTAGCTGTTGTAATGGTGGGAACGAACAGAACTAACTACAAAATGATTATATATGTTTGTCAAATATTTTTACTTTTTACAATAAATGTTAGAGGATTAAAAATGCAAATGAATCCAATTTTAAGCGTAAAGATTCTAATATTATTTAAAAGGACGATTAACCACCTTTTGATGGAGAACCTATTTTAAATCCACTTTTTTACAATTTTATGTGTTATATTTGACAAAATAAAATTCTTCTTTAGAATCGGGACATCAAAATTTTCTTTTTGTAAATATTTGGTATTTTTCCGAAAAAGTTCAATTTTTAATGAATAGTGAAAATGTTGTATTTAAATTCAAAACCTCTTTTAATATAATTTATTAATATGATTATATTATCTTTTTAATTGGTTTTAAATTGAAATAAGAATATATTTTTACCATTTAATCCAATAGTGGTCGTTGGAATTAATTTCACCTTGAAATCAGACTTAAACTAGTGTCAATATTTTGATACATTTTGTTTCATATAAACACGCTATTTGTTTTGACAGCGGGAATTAATTATTGAATTAATTAATGAAAATTATATGTTCTGAATTTTTAAAAATAGAAATAATTTTTGAATTCATAATATCAAATATATCTTAGAGTGAATTTTTGGTAATTTTCTAAAAAACTTCATTTTTTGATGAATAGTGAAACCACTAAGTGGTAATTATAAAAACTGATTTTCTGTTTAAATGAAATTTTGCCATCTTTGTGTTTTGAATTTCAAAAATCCAAAATAAATGGTTTTCATTAAGAAGTAAAAGGTGGTTCAATGGGATTAAAATAATTTTTTGGTGAATAGTAACTTATTATGTTTTTAATCGTGATTAGAGGTAGTTAGTGTAGTTTAAGGTAAAAATAATGTTTTAATAATATGCGATGAGCTTGACACATGTCCTACCCTCATTAGATGTGTCATGGCCGACCAAGACAACCCATGGGTCAACTTGGTGACCCCATGGATCCACTTTGGTTGGAAAATGACATAAATAACTTTTTATTTAATGTTAAAGTAAAAAATGACACAAACATGAGTTGTTTTACTATAACAATTTTTAAATGGGTCTATAAAAGTCATATTTTTGACTATAAATATTAATTATAAATCTAAAAATATTTCCTACATCATGATATTTTATTTATGATTTTTAGAAATTAAATAAAATTAATTATATATGACATCATGATGATGCAACGATTACCTCATTATTTAACGATTTAAATAAAATGGAAAGATAATGTAAAACCTAAGACATACACATGTCCAAAACCTATTGGTTGGTTGTATTTAGAACCCTTATCACTATATCCTCTAAAAAAATCAATTTGGGTCCTTTAAAATCCGAAAATCATTTGAAAATAATGTAACCTTTTATCACATTCCAAGAGTGCCCCTCCTCTCCTCTTATAAAAGGCCCCCACCTCTACCTCCTTAACCACAATTCCAAAGCCTTTGGCTCAGCCAAACCCTAACCATTTTGTCTCTCCACTTCCCTCTCTTACTCATTGAAGCCTCACTTTGGGCATAAGTCTTCCCAAGAAAGCCTTTGAGATCAAACCAAAGGGAGTTACCCGATTATAAAGTAATTTCTTCACTTGAGTCCTTTTGTTTTATTTTGCTTCTCCAACCCCCTGAACTCTTTTTATTAATTTCATTTGTAAAAACTTCAGTATCTTCAATATACTAGGATGTTGTTATAATATGTATCTGAGCTACACTTACACACACCTACATCAAATGGTTAAAGATCATACTGTTTCCGTGGATGGCGAATTTCTGCCTCCCGAAACGACGATTGTTCAACATTCTTTTAACACCTTCAAAGGTGGACATTAAGATGAAACTATACTTATATATGATATATAATATGTTTATGTTTTACTTAATATTCTTTATTTTTCATTTATGGCATACCTTTATGGTTTCCATTGTAGGTAAACATGATATCTTCATTTAAGGAAGTGCGGACTACCGCCCCCTCAAAGTGATGTGATTCGTTAATGCCATCTGTGGGACGTATAAAGGATGGATTTAAAGTTATTATATATGATGTTATACTGGAATTATAATATACCTTTATATCATTATTATTTTCTTTACATTAAATTATGAGATAGAAATGAAAGTAGAGTTCATGCGTACGTACGACTTACCGTCTCCATGAACGGTTCATTTCATTTCTTATCCCCAAATGTAATGTACTATTATAAGTACGTATATATAATGGATATATATGATGTATGTTAAATCTAAATGATTAATATTATTCTGTAATTAAAATATAAATACCTCTCATTTAGTTTTAATTCCATTAATATGACAAAGAAATGAAAGTAGCGTTCATGCGTACGTACGGCTTACCGTCTCCATGAACGGTGCATTTCAATTCTTACCTCTAAATGATTATGTGATATTATAAATACATGTATATTCTGGTTATATATTATATATATGATATACAAATCAGGAATGTCATTCTGGATATAAAGAACCTCTGACCACACGAACAACATGTAATTGTAAGAAGTCCACTTTTGACTTAAGAACCAAGTATCGACAAAACAAACATTATTAACTTAAATGATTACATAATGGTTATAACATGTCAAAAATTGATATAAAAGGAATAATTAACTTGTAAAAGGTTCTTAAACAAGTATAAATTAACTCAAGTTTGTTATCCAGGACGTTAAAGAATGATCGAGTAAAGTCGGACCCAAGGTAAGGGATCCTACTACTCTTTTTTTTAAGTACGCTCTTTTATGTCATTCCTTTTAAAGAAAATCTTTCTTGTTATTGGGATGTTATTTTATAATAATCTTACTATAATTTTTATGTTCATATGATGAGATACCCTATTCTCTCTCATCAATCCATTTTGGATGTTTTGAGTGGCGCCGTTAGGCTGCCGAATTTTCGTAAGAGATCTAACCTCTCTCTTTCTTTTTAAGTATTCTCCTTTATATCACTTCTTTTAAGCTCCTCTTTGTTATGTTGGGGGATGTTCTTTTATATTACTATTTCTATAAAATTTATGTTAATATGATGAGATACCCTATTTTATCTCATCAATCCATTTTATGTGGCATCGTTAGGCTGCCGAATATTCGTAAGGGATTTTTCATCTCACATTTATTCCCGTGAGATTTATGCTACATTTGCCATAATTTCCTTTGAGTGGTGTATCTAATGCCCATTATTTTACTCATTGTGTAATATAATTTCATTTATGAGTATTTAAATTAATGTTGTATTGTCCTTCTTTCACGGGGTGCATGTCTCGAAAGATACCCATGTCGGTAAGGGAACCTTTCACCCTCCTCTTTTTGTAAAAGACTTCTTTTGTTATGACTTTTAATTCACATAATATTATGTTGGGATATGTTCTTATATATCCTTATTGATGTAAATTTTATGTTCAAGTGATGAGATGCCATTTTTATCTCTCATCAACTCTTTTTTTGACGTGACGTTGTTGGCTGTCTAATTTTTGCAAGGGAACTTCTTAACCCAATTTCGATTCATTGGGATAAACTTGTACACCTTGAATATGTCGTTCTATGATTATGTGTGAATATCCTTTGATTGTTTTACACATAATACCCACTTATAATTCATGCATTCGTTTGTCACACATAATTATGTAACTGATTTATCCTTAATCTGAGGATACCGTCTTTGTAAGGGACTTTGTCTCAATCTCCTTTCATTGAGGCTTATTTCGTTTTATACACAACTTTCTTTTATACAGTGTATAAAACCCTTTTACTTTTACATTTATACAAAAGGAATCTTTTTATACAAATAATTTTACAAAACAACAAAAATTGATGTTTCTTTTAACGTACGCGGTGACAATGACCTTTTCCGTCGCCGCGAGTATTATTTGATCTTTGGCTTCCTCAACAAGCCGTAATGTTTTTAAAATAAAATAAATACCGTATAGTCTTTTATGTATTTTGGTATTGAAAATGGTTTTGATAAATGATTCTATTATGTTAATATATTTAAATGATATATTGTGATTGAAATGTGGAAATGTTATCATTCTTTTATATTGGTTTTATGTGTTATAATTTTATAATGGTACTTGGACATATTACGGGTGGTTACGTGATAAACCATATGAAGGGTTGTGCCGTGAATACCAGGACATGTGGTTACATTATAACCTCCAATGCATTGGGTATGGAAGTCAGCCATATGGCTATTCCATAAAGTATGTGTGGATGTCGGATGTATGGCTATTCCATTAAGTATGTGTGGAAGTCGAACGTATGGTTATTCCACTTAAGTATGTATATGTCCCAAGTTACCTTTATATGTTATGTGATCTTTATATGGGTTTTATGGTAATCTTTTGGTTACATAAGGGTAAGTAATGAACTTTTATTCAGTGAAGAGTTTTTACTACTTCGAAAAGGTGAAAAATATTATTTTGATAAAGTATACATGGTTTACTTGTTGTTTTGATAAACTAACAGTTTTCATTCTTTGTGTATCCCTTACTAAGCTTTTTATGCTCATCCCATGTTTTTGAAATGTTTTTCACAGGACATAACGTGGAATAGTGTCAAGGATGGGATCAAGGGAAAGTCATGCTTCCTAAAACATGGAACTAGACATGTTTCTTTTTATGAGTTTTTATTTTATGGAAACTTAGTAGAAGTTTCTACTTTGTAATCTTTTGAGTTGTAATAGTTATTTCCTAATTCTCTAAAACTCTAAACCTAAAAAGATCCTCGATGTGAATTATTCATTTAATTCAATATTAAGTAAGGTTTAATTCTGGGGCCTTATAATAAATTTTCTTAGAATTGAAGACACTACAACAAATATTTTTGATCTGGGTTGAGGCTCTTATTAAAAAATTAGATTGATTAAGAATTAAACATAAAGAAACATACTATCCATAGGTAGTGAAAATTAAAATATTTGTTTGATAAGAAAAAGTTTTATGTACATGATAAAGTACAAGAATAAAAATTAGGATTAAAGACTAATTATTCATGAAGAATATAATTCATTTTCTATATGGTAAAATATAAATAATAGTAAATATCATATTCATTAATGGAATATAGATGAAAAATGGATGTTATAGGCCTGTATAATTATATCAAATCTCGTTAGGGGACTAAAGTGATTCTCAAAGATAGATACTATCACCCATAAGTTAAGAATATATTCTTTAATTTTATTATAATCACTTATATAGCCTCAAATATTTGAGGATATAAAATATCCTACTACCATATTAACTTGTATAAATAATTTAATATCTATTTCTTAAACAAGGCCCTAACAATAAAATAACCATATATATACATTGGGATCAATCCTTGTAAAATATAAATTATTATACGGTGTTTCTTTATTTCCATAAATTTCATGTGGTGTTGTGTGATAGGAATTAATATAAATTTATATATAATAAAAATATGATATATTTTAAAAAATTAATATTGATTATTAAAATTGAAAATAATTTAGAAAATGGTTTCAAACTAATTCACCCAGTACGTAGAGGGAATGCATGGAATTCTGGGAAAATCACGTAGGATCATAGTTAATCTAAATATCGATGGGGCTGATAAATTTTAATTCCAAGATTTTTTATTACATATGTATGTGTTTTTAATCTTATGAAGGTTAAAAACTATGTTTGATGTAATATTAAGATCCATTATCAATCAATACCAACATGTATGTTTCATCCAAAACCATAAATAATTGGAAGATAAAAGAGGAAATATGAAGCTAAGGATGTGTTCATAAAAAAAGGGGTATATTTTTAGTTGATGGTATTGAATGTGGTAGTTCATAAGATAAACATATTTATAATGATCATCATAAATAATCATTTTTATGTAGTGATGTTTATGAGGATACATATTCTATTAAATCAAGGAAAGACCTCTAATCTAATGTTAAGGATTATAAAATTAAATTTTCATTAATGATTAACTTATATATTTGGTTATAACATGGGACTACTTAATGAGTAAGTATATCTTGTGATGAAGGATAATAATATATAAAATTATAATTAAATAAAGTTGAAAAAGTGAAAAACACAAAAAAATATTTAATATAAAAAAAATTATTTTCTGTGAAGAGATGTTTTACCATGATAAATAATCATTTGAGAAAGAAACAAATTACAATACAAACACTTATATAATTTTATAATATATGATCCATGTATTTGAAACTATTATTGGTGTAATTGATTCATAATTCATGATTAATTATAAAATGATAAAGGTGTGTGAAAAAACCATTTTAATACATAAACTACAATTCTTGATTGTTATACCATTATGATAAAGGGAGAAATGAAAAAAAATGTATGGTTGGTTTTGGAAAATAAAAATAACATCAATGTGATTCTTCTTCATAAAAAGTAAAATCAAAAGGATCCATAGGATGAGACCTCTAATGCTGCTGAGAAAAAAATGATTGTGGGATTTTTTTATAAGAGAATGGCCTCTAATAAGAGTCACCATATTGAAAAAATGGGATTCATGTTAACTAATTATATGTCCATTTAAAATATAGTTAAAAATAAAATTATTTTCCTTGAAAATGTTTTATTTATTAATGTTACTTATTACTTTTTTGTATATAGTGAAAATAAATATTAGGGATAATAAAAATGAAAATAAATTTTATAAAACCAATTATAACATCAATGAATTAAGAAATAGTGTATAGGAAGATCCACCCCTATAATATCCTAGAATAATGAAATTTTTATCCAAATATCCCTTAGCCCTAAATTCCCAAATCTATTGGATAGATTTCCACAACATTCAATTCATCCTAAGAGTTTAATAAAGCCTTGTCACTTTTAATTCTAATTATTATTACTTGATTCCAATAGCATCATCATTAATCATATTCTATTGACGATTTTATTTTCAATTTTTGGGGTTTACATGATTGAGTGACAGTGGGTCTACTCGAAAGCAGACATATTATTATTTGGTTTATATAGAAGAACAACTTGTTTAGGGATTGGAACAGTGCCCCTTAAACTTAAAATGGTACTTATTTTTACATTTTCTGGTGAACATATTACTTCTATAAGAAGAATGATACCCCATACATAGAGATTTAGGTTAGATTCCCTAAACTCCCATTACAATTTAAAAATACCTATTTTATGAAAATGATAGTGAATATTGTTTTTATATATGTGTGTTATGATTATGGAACTACACCAGTTTTCTCCATTTTCCTCCTTGAATATGTGTCGAAGTTGATTCCACAAGATGGACACCTGAGTGCATTTTGATTTCAGTTGGGTAAGATTTCTGATGAAAACTACGTTTTTTTAGTTGGGGCTTAATTTTAGATCTTAATGTAATATAATTAGCCACTCAATGGTTATTTTATGTGTGGGAACATAAAAATCAATCAACATATGTACACATTTTTAGGAGTAAGTGGAAAGGGGTCATTCCATGGTGTTGGTAAATATCTAATATGATAGATTTAATTGGGGTTATCTATATATCCAAGTAAAACAAAGGTTCTGTAATGTGGTACATAAAAATGTGACCCAAATGTGATTAACATTTTCAATCACTTGAGGATGAATTTGGGTGATCCAAATCATATTGTTCAAGATCTTTATGAGATATTGGGAATAAAGAATGTGATTGCTCCTAGTATTTTTGAACATTAACCCAATTATTCAATTGTTGGCTCCTATGAAGGGGATGTGAGATCTCGGAGTGGAAACAATCATGAAGTGGAGACATATGTGACATATAAAGGTGGTTCAAATGATCCCATGTATTATTACATTGAATAAGTTATGCATTTTGTAAACGAAACCATTGGAATACAGGTGTCACATGCAGCAAGGAAGGGTGATCTAACATGTGTAAAGATTCAAGAGACGGATATAGGGGGTCCTATTCTAATCAGTTCAATCTAAAAAAGGTATTTTATAGCTATTAATCATATACATCACTTCGAATTTATTCATAATGTTGGGGAATATCAAGAATATGAAGCATCTCGGGCTGATAACACTAATGAAGGGAAAGGATTACTAACGGAAGAGTCAAGTGATATCTCTTCTTATCAATTTTCAAGAGACATTTTCGAAGATGTTCTTGGAAGAGAGATATAAATTTTGAGGGTTAGGATGGTTTGAAGAGTTAAATGGGTTTTAAGGTGTTGTATCCTATTTAAATGACAAAAATCAAAAGGGAGAAATGACTATTCCTAGTTATATCTAACAATGGATACAAGATTTACCAATATGTTGAAATCCAACATGATGGATTTAAATACAAATGTTTTAATAATAACTATTTATTCAAACTCTAAAAATATTGAGAAGGTAAGAGGTACATATGAGGTTCATTATTAGAAGAATGAATGCTCGATGACAAAAAATATTTCCTCCGTTGTGGTCAAAACTGACTTTGACAAGACTCTAGGCATTGGGATCATTTCCATAAAGGGTTTATAGACTAGAAAATCCTCGGATACAGGTGGGAATGATGAAATAAATGAGAATACAATTAAGCTACTTATCAATTATAAGGAAGAAATTTTTGAATAGGCTCTTTTAGTTAATGCCACAGTATGAGAGGCTAACATGATGATGGGATGGTTGATACTTATAGATAATAATTGTGATAAAATTGTATAGATAAACAAGAAAGATATTATACTAACAATAGAGTTAAATTATGGGAAGATCTATATATTAGAGAACATTTAGAATTGTAACTCGATGGATCATCACATTGAATACCTAATAAAGGATCATCTAAAAAAACTAGTAATCGCTCTCTCTTATAAATTATTTAGGATGAATGTTTCCAATTGGATTGTGTTATATTTAATTGATTTTGTGGTTTCATAATGTGCTTTTTATTGTTTAACCAATGTGGTTTCTCACATTTTACTTTAAAATATTTTGATAATTAAAAAAGTTAATTTTTATTTAAAAAGCAACAAATGTTAGATCGCTAGTTTTTCAATTAAAAATATCAATGTTCATTGGTTATTAATTGTGACGTGGAAGGTTTATCATAAATAAAATCACTATTATAATAATATTTCAATTAATATACATTGAAAAATTCATACACCATGAGAGAGAAATCCTGAATATAGGATTTGTTTATAGGAGTAGAAAATTCTTTTCTCTTTGGGTAGAATTGAGTGACTATAAAGATTCTGTAGAAATTATATTATAGATAATCATTCTTATGATGAATTATTGTATAAACCAACCATGAATAAATCATTTGATTTCAATAAATGATATCCATATGTGATTTAAATAATTAAAAAATAATTAAGGTTTTTATTTTTAGAAAGAATAAGAAAAATAAGAATATTGAGAAAAAATACACTAAATAGGAACATTTAGAATGTTTTCACACAAATAATGAAGATAATTTTATATTATAGATTAAATTATACATTATAGTACCTCTATATATTGGACATGACTAGCCTTAATGAAGTATAGAAGATGGAATTAAATGGATAATTAATCAGGGAATGAAATTAGAGGGTTTGTTTAGTGGGAGACATTTGTGGTAAAGATCGTAATAAGTTTCATAAAAAGGGATAGAATAATGTTATTACGAAACCATTTGAATATTTAAAAATTTAAATCATGTTACAAAATTGTTTCTAACTATTTCAGAAACATAATTATAATTGGAATGGAAAATAGATGAATAAAAATGAATTAAATAAATAATTGAAAATAAATCCATAAGAAGAAATCAAATTTATTGAGAGGTTAACAACATATGATGATGAATGGGACTATAATATGTTGTGTGGGAGGTGAAAACTTATTGAACATGTCTAAAAAATTTCAATGATCATCCTACAATTTCAATAAGCTATGTTAAAAATGATGAAACTATTACTAATACATGAATGATAATTTTGGTAGAATAAAATAATAAAATTTGACACAATAAATAGTTGAGAAATATAATAATCCCATTGTTACCATGATTAATAATTTGAATAATATGGGTTAAATATTAAGGATTACCTTTAATTATTGTGAATAAATAGATGGAATATCATTATTTGGAAGTTATTACAAACATTAACTCTCTAAAATGGGAAAAGTAGTTCCTCCTTATTCCAATAAATATAAGATTATTATTTTTTAACTGAATTGAATGTGATGTATATATAAAGCGAACATGACGAATTTTGTGTAAATTTTAAAGATAAATGATATATCTATCATTTAAAACAATTAATATTTCTTCTCTAGAACATTTCAATGAAATATCACAAGTGATTTCCTAAATGTAAATTTTATGGAAGAAATAGATTGATAAATTATAGTAATGTTTATCACTATAGGGGGGATGATAGGGAGAGTTAATGCAATATTGTATTGTCAATTGCGAGTGAATTTCATGATTAATGATAGTGAAAAGATAAATAAATGTTCATGTACTTGAATGTTTTTTGTGTTTTCTAAGATGAGTATAAAAAATAAATTCCTTGAAAAAAAATTGAAAACCCCTTACCTAGTGAATTATGACTTGTAATCACATTCTGTATTATTTTATTATTTAAGTATTACTTTGATTCCATTTTTATTCACACCTTTCTTCACCACTAATCACATCCCCTATATATTTAGAGTTTTTTAATATATGGATAATTGTATAATTATGAATGATGAAAAACTTATCTTAAGTGAAATGGGTTTTATGAAGGATAGAAATTATAATTTCAATAATTATTGAATAATGAGATGGGGAGGTTGTTCCATACTCATACACCATTGAAATTATTACCTATAAGGGGGATATAAATGATAATATATTAAATTAATATTGTAATTTATTTCTATGAGGATATTAGTGGTATAGAAAACAAATATAAAGGAAGAGATTAAAGATCCTAATGGATCTTGATGATTTATATTTATTAAGTATTACAATATGTGATAGGGGATAAAGGAATGTAATTCTAAAATTATGATGTTTAAATGTAAAAGATGTATCATAGAGATCCTATTGATCACATAAACTAAAACAACCTTTTATTTAATGTTTTAGAGTGATTTCATTTTTATCTTGGTAAAGTGGATAATGAAGATAATTCCTTAAAATTGATCAAATATTATTACATCATAAATTTCATGTTTTAAATATATTCTTGGAATAATCAACTTATATCATAATAAATTAGAGAAAATATCATTGGAAATAAAAGAAAAGTGTCAATGGATGGTGAAAACACTATATTCAACATGTCCTTGAAAAGTTTAAGAAATTGGTTGTTGTTGATGGAAAATAGAGTTTCTAAGTTGAATATCATATATAGATAGAATATTGAGAA
This sequence comes from Viscum album, assembly GCA_963277665.1. Taxonomy (NCBI): domain Eukaryota; kingdom Viridiplantae; phylum Streptophyta; class Magnoliopsida; order Santalales; family Viscaceae; genus Viscum; species Viscum album. The sequence continues at coordinate 1,261,291,814 of OY728128.1, forward strand.
TCTATCAATGAATTATAAATTATTATTAATAATACATTAAATTGATATTATCACTTCGATGATTATTAGAGAAGGCAAATTTTGAATCAGGAATTAGTGAGTTTGTAGTGATATTATGATAAATTTATGAAAAATGTATATATGGTAAAAAAAATGGGGAATTTTTTTTAATAGACATTAAATGACTGATAAATTCTTAAATTTATTTATAGTGATTTGAGATGGTTTACACCCTCTAAAAAAGATCTTTGACAATTTAATTGTTAGTGGACTACCCTTGATATAAGTTCAATAGCATCGTATAATAGATGAAAATTTGGAAAGGAATTGTTATCAATATGATTCATAGGTGTAAAAAATCAAGATAATTATGTGAATATCTATGAACATATTAATGTAAAGGAAACTATAAAATAACAAAATATTTATATGGGTTTCACAATCCATTATTGTATGAAAACATCCAATATCCTAAGCTACATAATGATATTTCAGAGTAAACAAATTAATAAATAATGGTTAATATGTAATTTTAATTATGTAAAGGTCAATACATAAAAGTCAACATGTAAAAGTGAACACATAATGATCAATAAATACAATGTTTTTACATTAGAGTCAATTTTTAATGGTCAATACATAGAGGTTTATATTTAGTAAAATGAAAATAACATTATATAATATATTTATATCGTACTAAATGATATTTAAAATGGAATAATTAAAATGAATTTACTATTTTGAAAGAATTCATAATAGTTATAAGGAATAGTTTAGGTATAAACATTTTTGAAAATATCAAATTTTGGGGACAAAAAATAGAGATTTTTTTGAAGTGGATCATCAATTAATTATACATCTCAGTGATTTAAATATATATTTTTAAATCGAAAAAATTTTCTATGATGAAAAAAAGATAATATTAATTTGAGATGCGCTAGGAAGAGGAGGGGCACACCGTCATGCTAACTAAGCATGAAATTAAATTTGAATATTTTTATGTGATTTGAAATAAATTCAAATTGTAATTAGTGATTCATGAAACAACCTTTTTAATTTGAATAAATTTTAAAAAAGTTACCCACATAATGTGGGTATTGGTTTTAGTGAAATTATATGAGTTTATTCTTACAAAAATTCAAAATACATATGATTTTTTTCTTATTTATAAAAAAGTTAAAAATCTAGAGTCACATTGGAGATTAAATGATTGGATCTTTAACCTAAATTAAATGATATATTTGATGAATTAAATGTTTCATTTTCTGATATAACTTATCTATATTCAAATTATTGAAATGAAACTCATCTGATTTAGTGAATAAAAATTAATGTTGAATAAGATATTGAGTGTTTTAAAATATTATGAAAAGAACATGGTATTGTACATTGAATAAGATCATGTGTTTTGAGTAGAGGAAAGCTAATTATTTTAATGATAGTGTATAACATGCATGTCTATGAAGAATAATAATATGTAGAACTAGGAATGAATACCAATAATATTATATCATAATACATTTTAATATGTCTAAACAAAATAGAGTAATGTGTTAATAAAAGATGATATTTTTACTACTGGTATGAATCATAGTGTCAAGGATACTAATGATTATGATGTTTGAGGAATAATAAAATGTGATGGATATTTTATTCTTCATGAATTGATAATTTTAAAATATAATTCGGAAGAATAATGCCATCATTAATGCTACTATTCTATAACACATGTTGGAAGTGGTAGAACTATTTATAAGGAATAAGAATATTCATTGTTGATGTTGTGAAATCTAAATAATTCTAAATATATTATTCAATATTTTATGTATGAGGAGTGTTGGAGATGATAGGGATCCCATATAATTATATCAACTCTAGTTGAAAGACTAAAATGTTGTTGGGAGATAGTTTTTGTCACTCATTTTCCGGGAAATTTTCTACCGTTGTATTATAATCACATAGATAACATATTAAGATTAAATTGGGAACACTACCATTTTATTGTATTCACATGTGTAATATAGGTAATATTTGTGACGTGAAATCAACTTGAACACTACAATGATTAGATACCCACATTGCTATAAAACCTTGTCAAATAATTTTATTGGTTTTTATCTTTTAATTATTTCATCATTTTGTATACTATTGTGGTTTGAGAATGCATAACTAGATCCAAATATCAAAACTAAAAAATTGGTATTGATATTAATTCATGAAATTAAAAAAAGAATAATTATATTAAAATCAACTTACTAAATCATCCATTTCCCTCTCAATTTGACTATAGAGTGTATAAACATATTTATCTTATTTACTTGCTAAAACATATTACATATCTAGTAATTAGTCATAATTTTCATAGAAAAATCCCTTGTACAATTTAAAATATCTTCACTATGATATCTTTTTCATGATATTTTCAATTTTTTCCAGTCACATATAAACATGGATCATATTAAAATCAAACTATAACCATAATAACCTATCATTGATTTTATAAAAAAAACATTCTCAACTACATCTAATTCATCTAATTTAATGTTTTTAATAAATAAAACACACTTTAAAAAATTTGATTGGTTATTCAGTTATCTTTTTTTATATATGATAATATATTGAACTATAAATTAAACCCCACTATTAATTTTAAAAACACATTGTATTATATATTTTTTTAGTGATATATGTTTTATATATTTTAATTAACCTTTGATCTTTTAAGTGGTATTTTACATAAAATAACTAGTCAATTGATAATAAATAGATGGATTCTATAGAGATACATATTCATTTAATGTTTAAATTATTCTTCCTAATAATTTCATATTATATTTTGATAAATAATAGTCTCATTGCAATTTATTATATCATGGTGCAACTGTAACAACCTCTAATTTATGAATGATATTTTTTTCATAGATTAATGTGTAAAATATATTTTTATATTATTATACACATACTAAACATTGAAAACACAAAAACATTCTATATCATTAATGTATATCTTTGTATTATTTGGAAAATAATATCAAGAGAAATCTAAATATTACCATGGTGAAAATTTTTGAAAATTAAAAAAATGAATCTCAAAATTACAATCATCCATATCTTCTAGAATTATCTCGCCCACAGACAAAAAAATAGAAAATAAACAAAATATTATAAAACCAATTGAAATTTTATAAGAGTAAATTATATAACCATTGGAGAAATTGTAGTGAATTTTGTTTGAAGTGTTGAAGAGCTATTTATAGGAAATATTTTTACCATTGTAATAGTAATGCGATTATAGATATAGTAACCTAACCATTAAGAATAGTAACAAAACCATTAGAATAGTAATATGGCCTCAATAGAATAAAACGTAATATATACATATATATAATATTAATCATGATCAATTTAATAATATATCAATATTTTATATCAATAAAATAAATACCAAGATTAAAAACTCTTGTAAAATTTAGGTACTTATTTAATAAATTATATTTTCTTTCATTTAAAATAATAATAATTTTTATTCTTAAAAATAAAATAAACATTCATATAAAATCATATTAATAAAATGTACATCACTTTTTAAAATCATCATGTTTATATTTGACCATGTGTTAATTTCTGATAATTTTTTGACGGCCATCAATTTTTTGTGAAAAGTAAAAACACACCATTCCAAGTATATCATATTTTATGTAATAATGAGGACATAAAAATGTCTTTATATATATTAAATTGATTATATCATCCATATAAGATCCCAAACTTCTCTAGATATTTCTAATTCTTGTTTATATGTACTCATTACCTTGGATTTGATATATTATTAGGGGGTTTTGTTTCGAGTTTTTTCAGAAGAAATTTGGGAAATTTGAAAGAAGAAGGGGAAGTGCACGGTTGGTGCATAATTTTTCCAAACTATGAACCTAACCCTAGAAATCCAAGAAACCCCATATAGTGGGGTATTTCATGTTTGGTTCATGATTTTTTAAACCATGCACCCCCTTAGGGGAAATCATGTACCCCAACACAGGAAAACATGCATGTGGAATTTATTTCCACAAAATATAATTTTAAAATTAGACCCCCCCCCCCTTATATTTAACCCTTATTCACCCTCGATTGACATAACACATTATCAATAATATTTGGACACCCCATATATAATTAAAATTTTCCATAAACTCCATTCTTGAGAAATCAAGTATTCGGTTGAAGGATATGCCCCTTTCCCAGTATATAATTTCTTCTCAAATGGTTTCCTCTGTCTGTTTAATATTTCTCTCGTCCGTTGAGATGATGATTTCATTCATTAAAAAGGGATAAGTCATGGTTTTCAAGGATCGGAATCCATTTGATCTTGGATCTAGGTTTTGGTTCTAGGCCGTGGTCTTCATTGTGAAATTGATCATTCTACTTCAAATTAGGAATTTTCATCTTGGAGAACATTCTTCAAAGATCTTAAGTTAGGAAATCTAATTATAAATTCCCATAGTCTTGGTTGATTTTTTGGGTATTTAATTATTCAACTAAAATTTTCACATTGGGTAATTTAATTCTAAATTTAATTGATTAATGGAATTTACATTTGATAATGAAATGGGTTGACCTTGGGAAATTTAAATTTGGATATATTTGTGTTTAGGAATTTGGGAAACAATTGGATAATGAAACTAATTAATTAATGGATCTTTGATATTTTTGGTTACCCATAGGGTTTGATGAAATGATTAAAGTGATAAGATATGAATTGTAATTGATTGATAAATTATTAATTATTAACATTATTAATAACTGAATTGTGAAATTTATATCCATCCATCAGAAGTTCTGTTAGGATTGAAATGAGTTGTAGAATAGGGAATAATACATCAAACACCCACATGGTTCCAGACTACTGCTCTGGTACCCCATTTTGTTTATATATGTATAGGTGATCATTGAGTTTGGGATATGGACTACAGCCCCAAATACCCATGGGGTGCCACACTACTTCTCTATGACTCCATTGAATATTTTTTCACAACAAAGGAATTTATAAATTGTAACTCCTGATACTATGATATGTTATATTCATTAGAGATATATCATACTCCAGAATTGTCTTCATCGTGTATTTATGGTTTACGGGTCATCGTGAACCAATGATAGTTATTAGGTTAATTAAAGAATAATTTAATTCGTTTTCTTATTATTTATCATGTTTACTTTTTTCATTATACAAACTCATACACTATTATAGAAATTATATTGTTTTAGACACCATTGGTGGTGGCCTATTGAGTTCTTCTCACACCCAACTTGGGTTTCCTGATCGGTACCTGAATAGAGTTCATGTTTGGATGATATGGTAAGTGAATGATACCTATGTTAGATGGCATAGTTGGGATGGATCATGGATGAGGCAACATTATGTCATTGGGGAAAATATTTGTGAGTTTTTGGTGTCTTTATTTTTGGTTTTTTCATTTTACACTTGACACTTATATGGAATGACATAACTTATATTTTATTTGTATCTATATATCCATGTTTTAGTTCATCCTATTATATTTGTATGTGTTAATCGCAATATTATTCTCTTTGTTAGTTGTTATTACTTGGCTATTTTTAATATATATCTGTTATTGGAGTTTCTTAATATATAAGGAATATTATCCCTACGATTTATATTGTACCCTCACTACTAATCGATCACCTCTATAATATGGGGATACGCGCTTAACTTCATGTAATCGACTGGTTTGGGGAACTGGTGTGTGGAACCTAGGTCGAGATGTTACACAGTGGTATCAAGGGAACTATTATTTTCTCTAATTTTTCCTCATTATTTGGGGAAAGGTAAATAGGATATTAATAAGTTTCAAGACCTTTTTATGAGCTCATGTTGGGGATTAAATAACCCATTTATAAGGAAAACCCCTAGTACCCAATGTGGGATTGTTATTATTTTTTATTTTTTTCTATAGTTAGATGTTATTTCACCAATGGTGACTCCGTTATTTTATGATGTTATTATTTTTGGGGGAATTTAATCCATGGCTCAATATGGCATGGAAGTTGATCATACATGTAACATTTTAGGCACACAAGAATTATTATGACATTCATCATTTTAGGTATGCATGGAAAAGAATTTTGGGGGGTAGTTATTTAAATGAAATTTGTATTATTGTTGTGAAATATGAAATTAAAAAGGTCTCTAATATGAAATAGAAAATGTTAAAATGTTAATAAATTTCCTAAATTAAATTAATAAATGGGTTTATAATGACAAACTTTTTATGCGAAAATAATTACCATATTTTAATAGTGACCTATATGAGGGATGGTTGAGGGTAGTTATGGTGCATAAGTATTTACTTTGTGGGGGGGGGTTTGGGAGAATGACGTATTATGACATAATGTGAATCCCTCTTACATAAATGTGTTAATATTGTGTAATGTTCAACAAGACATGTGTTTGTATTCTTAGAGATATGACTCTATCACGATGCTTCTTGATAACATGATAGGAGGACATAGAAAGAATTTTGCCTCCATTAGTGAAACCAGTGGCTCTAATAGTTTGGGGAGAGGGTGACAAAGAGAAGTTTATTAAGAAATTTTCACGCTTCCTGAAGTTTATAGATGGAGACCCAAGGTGGGTTTGGAAGAGTATGTCTGAACTAATATGGGAGTTATACTTTTAGCACCCTCAAACATTTACAGAAGTGGGTGGATCTAAGGTAGGTGAGTTATAGATCGATTCTATCGGGATGATTTTTGACCACTTGGAGACCCCTGAAGAGAAAAGAGCCAAACAAGTTTCTTATATGTTACATAGTCAAACGAATCATTAGTTGGAAATCTAGACTTATGATGTACAGTTGTAGAGTATAGTGTGGAATGAGTTTTAGGAGAAATTCATTGAGAACATCTACCTTAAGATACTATAGAGGGAGAGGTCATATAATTTCATGAGACTAACCCAAGGGAGTATTACCATAATAGAATACGTTGGGAACCTAATATATTTTCATCACTTTGTTCTACCATTGGTTGTATATGGATATAATATAGGCAAGAAATTTTTTAAAGGGCCCCAATATGTGTGGATCAACCCTTTGCATGTTCCCAAGCCATGCAGAGCTCAGATGAGGCTCGGAGGCGGCCAGTAAGAGTTTGAGTGTCGTGAGCTGGTATTAGGGAACATTCATGATGTGAAAATGGGTTTCACACCATGTGAAACAATTACACAACGTGGACGAGGGTTTCACACTGTGTAATATTTTCAGGTTTAAAAAATACAGTAAAATCAAAATGTGGTTGTCTTTTTATGGATACCAATATCGAGACATTACACTATGTGAAAGGGGGTAACACATCATGTAATCCCCCATTCCTATAATGTTTTAAGTATTTTCTAGGTACTTTGGTTTTTTCAAATCCTACGGCTGCACTCATATTCTAGATTTTGGTAGACCTATCATTCATCATTTTGGATTCCATTCAATGGGGTTTAGTCCTAGGTACACCATATTCAATCTATGGTGATTTTTAGAGATCCAAGGTTTTTTATTCGTTCATTTTCAATAAATTTCTCTTATTTTGATCTCTTTTTACTCCAATTATTCTCACTATATTATGGAGTACTCTTACCCATGCTTTTATATGGGGTTTCTCTTGGTTTTTGATGGTGTGGTTGTGTTTCGGCATCCTCAGATGGATGTCATTATTGGGGGATGGGTAATCAGAGATTCATTTTGTGATCTGTTCTCATGTGTATAATGTTACTGACATTTTAAAGTAGGTTATTTTTTGATTATCTATTTATTTATATGAAATTATTGATCCATCGTGATTTATCCATTGGAACACAATGAAATTAACCTAATAATTATTCTAATTGTATTAAATAATCGGTATAGATCGCATGGTGATGTTGTTTTTTTGTACCATGATAATGTTTTTCCTCTTGTTTTGATAGATAGTTTGGTGTATATGCCTCTATGGGATTATATTGTTGTTATTTATTGAATTTTGGTAAATAACATAAATCCAGAATTAATTGATAATTAATTGGCTAAATGATTAAAGAGTCATGTTTAATAAATTTTGTTGTTGCTATTATAATTTAATGATAGTCAAATTGATGTATGTGTGCATGTTTAATTAAATTTGTTAATGAACTTGAAGAATGTTGGTTCTTGTTGATAATATAATTAAAGTCATGATAAATTATTTATTTATTTAATTTGTGATAGGTTGTGATATCCTGTTTCTTAGGTCACCCGTACTTGGAACCTATGAAAAATGAATCGGTTAATTCAAGATGGAATAAGAACCAGTTTTGTGATAAATGATAATTACTTTGTAGGTACTGAGTTTACTACTGGATTGTGAATTCCATGTGTCTTATGCTTGAGAGCTGTTAGATCACGTTGTGTGTGAAGGATGGATACATTAATTTGGCACCATGATCTCATTGTAATGTTTTTTATTACTTCTTGTGATGTGTTGTGAGCTTTGGATAACTAAACCAGGAGGGTTATTGTGGTTTATGGTGGGGAGGCCCAAATGTGATGTGATCCTATGTTGTTCATTCCTAGAGGAATATATTGGTATGTGGGCTTGGGAGTCCCAGTTGTTTTGGCATAAGTAAATGCTGATAGTAGTGAGATGCATCAGTATATGAATGTGGGTTTGAGGAGGGCACCAAAAATGATAGAATGGGTTGATTTTGGGTTTACCCATTGTTATAAAATCTAGATTACTGTTTGAATCTATTATTTGGATGGGGTCCAAGTTGTTTGTTTATCTAATTTCCTTTCCCCACTGATTGAGGAAGATGGAAGTGTTTGGATACTCTCATTCCATTGGAGGTTAAGACACATGGAGTATGCCATGTGATTTATGTGTTTATCTCCTCTGGGATTGATGATTTTACTCTTATTCTATAGGTGGTGGAGACTCGATGGGTAGTTAACCTAATCACCATGTTGAGCCCCTTATATTTGGGGAGATTATAATGTTTCCATATAGTAAGTGTTGGTGTGTAAAGTAATAATGTTAACAATTGAATAAATGTTTATCCCATGCTGTTGGAGCTATCTGGAATGAAATGCTGAGGTTGAAATTTTAAGTAGCTGTGAACTCAGTTTACTTATTCCTAGAGGGCATAGATCATTGTTCAGATTCTAATGAAATTTAATGTGGAAACTATAATGGTTAATTAATTGTTAATAATTAATTAACGTAATGTAAAACAGATAAATATGGGATAATGTAGCTTAATGTATCTCTTTAAATGTTTGTGTGCTTATAGGATATTGGGACTTAGAAGAGGAAGCAAGGAGTCCAAGAGACTTTAGCACCATTTGTTTCTGATACTAGGATATGACCATAGTTTGGTTACAATCTACATTATATCATGTACATTTTGTGTTTCTCTATGATACTTTACCATTTCGGTTATGAAAACTAATTCCATGGGGATTCTGAGCCCTGTGGATATTTTCCCCAACATTTTGGAGGGGGTATAGATGTATGACAACCTACAATATCTTGTGCTCTCTTCTCTTAGTAGTTACTTGCGATGGTATGCATGGTTGTTAGTTTTCCCCATATATGTTTGTAGAGGGTTATAATGGATTATGGATACTTAACATACATATATTCTTGATATAGTTTTATAAGGACTATTATAGGTAAAATGTGTATAGGTTGTGATGAATTCAGGATCATACTCAATGTATGGGTTGTGATGGATTGAGGTATAATACCTGACATATGCTACACATTATTCGAGTTGTTTTGGATCCCCAAAAAAATCTGGTTGATTTGGGATATGTGGATATGGTGGTGGGTTTCACGAGGTGTATTTTGTAATGATTGTCCTAGGTGTCTGCGGCCTAGACTTTTTAGAGATATGCTTAGGACATGCATCGTTAGTGAAAATTAGAATACCAGTGGGGAAGTGGTAGCTGGGTACCCATGATATTCTTTATTAAATTATATTATCTTGTATGAAATACTTGGTTATAGTATCCATGGTGTGGTTTTGAAGATAGTATACTTGTTTTGAAGGTGAGTTATTTTCTATTATTTTTCACTGTGCTTCATCATGTTTTCATTACCTTTTGTACAAGAGGCTTCAGGGAGGATCCTACTGATTATACTTTTATACTCACTCTATGTATATATAAACTTTTTTTAGGTCATATGGAGATGGTTGGAGATCAGGATGGGTACTACTAGGTTGGGGTTTTCATTAGCTATTTGGGATTTTTTTTTTCAGTTTCATCTTTACATTTCTTTTGGTACGTGTAGTTTCCATAAATTTGTAGTTGTTCATGCAAGATATTACAATGATTAATTTATATTGTATTTTATATTGTATGTTATTGTATTTGGTTTTTTTCTTATTTCTCTCTTTTGAATGTGTTTCTATTAAGGTTAATGCCTCCCATATTCATGTTTATTATACCCTTGGTGCTATTATCCCATGTGGGGCATACTAGAGGTGGGACTCGAGGGGTCACTATCTATCTTCTCTCATTTTCAGCTAAGTAGGGGTACACCTTATGGGTATGGGTTTTTGAAAAATTGGTATAAATATATTTGGTTGAAGGATATGTTGGGGTTTGGAGTTAGGCATTGGTGAGGTAGCATGGGATTGTAGGGAAATAGTGTTAGTTAAATTTAGCAAGCATGGTAAACATGGGAGACCCGAAAAGACCTATGTTTTTAGGGACCCCAATAATATGATGCATGGACCTTTAGGCTTACATCATCAATAAATTTATGCTATACTGGTTGTAGGGCGTAGAACTAGTAAAGGATCTTGCATCACTATTCTTTGTGGATGGATTTTAATGTGTAGAACTTTGGATAGGTTAACCTGAAATGAATAAAATATGACAATAAATTAATGTTAATGTCTTTTATATCCCAAGGTAAGAGCTCTAATTGTTTATTATTTTATAGGAATGGCTCTAGGTTGATGTCATCATCAGGTTTACATAGAAAATATTCAGCCGATTGTTCCTGTAGATCACCACATATTGGAGGTTGATGATGAAAACACATGTAGGAGGACACTATAAGAGTTTCAGCACCATAATCTAGTGAGGTATGAGTGATTCATTTCAAATTTAGTCACAGAAGACTTATTGGAGGACGATGAGATAGCCTGCAATTTGATCAGTGCTCAGAATGATCACTGGGTATCATTGGATTTGACAGTTTTGCATGGGTTAGTGAAGAAGTGGTGGTTATTGTTCCTCATAGATCCCAAGGAGTTAGTAGTCTCATGGGAGGAGTTATGGTTCCAATTCATATTCGAATTTCTTTCTTCAATTTTAAAGGTGTTCAGTCACCAGGATATTTGTACCCTTCGGAAAGTGAGCTCCAGTGTGTGAGATTGTACGATCTATTTCGGACTTGTTTCTAGATAATGACATCAGGGTGAAGCATTTCAGTGTGGTGTTTCACCGAGTGATCCCCCTTCAATTCACCCTATTTGTGGTGAATATGTATCTTGACATGCTGGTTAGAGTAGATTTAATCAAGAGGATGTTATCCAGAATCATATTTTTAGGAGATTGTAGTTGTTTGGATTCCTTAGGATGTTGATCTAGGGTCCAAGGTTCCATGTTGTCCTGATAGAGGAGCTTTTGATCAGCTGAGGTTAGGTCCCAGCCCTTGTTATCTCGTTTCTCCATGGGTGGAGCCCCCACAACTATTCCATGGGATCATTGTATTTTTTCCTTTATAGAGGACAAGGTCATTAACAACGAGAGTTCTTGAACATTTTTATCATTTAGTGTGTGCCATTTCTTCCGCTTTAAGTTCCTCCATTGTAATAGTTTTGGATAAGAGAGCAACAAAAGGTTGCTCCTGTTTTGAATACGTAGATAGATGATGGGGTAGTAAGGGGATAGCCCCATAATTCTCTACATCCTTAGAGAAAAGTGTGTGGTCATGGATGTGGTTTTCAGTAGGGTCATAGATTCCATAGAGTGGGTCATGTCCAACATCATGCTTCATCGTTTCCAACTCTAGGTGAGCCACACATCGTTTGAGGTACCCAATGTATGTTTTACAATGGGGTAAATATAGTTTCTTATATAGAGCCCCAAGCCTTTTATATATAACATTACATGATTTTAATCATAATTATACATCAGAGTACAAGCCAAGGATCGTTCAGTCTAGTGTCTTGGATGACTTGGTACAAAAAAAACATTGGGCTAAAAACATTTCTCTATTTAATCTTCATAAAGAGATCCAAACTTCCATTGTTCCCTTACATATTCATAGGGTACACTAGGGAACACATTAACCAAGGGATGAGCTGAAATGCCCAGTAGGGGAAAGAACATAAGGACGCATCTTAAGCACATGATTTATGAGGCATGACATAATGATATCCAAAGCATGGAACATATAAAATCGTATCATATAAGAATGTGATCATATAATAATGGAATCATATAAATGTGGAAGAATCATAAAACATTTATTTATTATTTGTCAAGGATAACCATCAATCTCGTTCCCCATTTTATTATGGATCAAGGCTATCCGCCAATCCCATTTCACATCACATCTCATGAGAAGTAACTTTACCCAATGCATTGGAGCAAAATCTGGGTGCACCCATCTCAAAATTTTCATGTATATTAATTGAAAATAAATATTCTTAGCACATAAATATACTTTCCTCATAAATAATCATATATAATCAACAATACATAAACATAGGTTCACCCATGGAAAGAATTGTGTACCACAATCATGACATAAAGCATAACCAATGAGCGTATCATGAATGTTTCCCTGAAAAAAAGGGATTATAGCATACATGGATGTTCATAGGGTAAAATAGGCTTATAACATGGTATTTGATGTCAAATAGAATGAAATATTATAAATAATTTATTTGAGAAACATTAGCATGAAAACATTTTTATGCGGTTTTAAAGAAAATACGATAGAGATTTTAAAATAGAAAAGAGTGAAATATTTTATATAAAAATAGTATTTAACAAAGAATGTATTCATATAAAATACTGACTTTATTATTACAATTTTTTCTTAAAACATATGATATATTTCACATGAAATTGGGTAAAAATTTGGGAAGTTCCCCTAAAACGAGTGTGCTAATTGGGAAGTATAATGGATGGATTCACTTAAAAGCATGTATATCCCCCAAAGAGAATGAGAGATGGATTTTGAAACATGATTTTGGATCATATAAATATAATGTAGAAGTTTTACATAAAAAGAAAAGGAAACTACATCTTAGTTAAATGAATGATAGAGAAACCCGAAGAAATAAAAGAAGTTTGGGTAGAATTCATTATTGTTTATCGGTGTGGTATCGGGTGTAACAAAGAAGGATTTATTAGAGAGAAAAGGGGTTTATAATCATATATAAATCAATCAGGAAGTATGTAGGTGGTGCATAAACATACCCCATCATTTTCTATTACACATAAAAAGTCATATCATAGGGTAAAATCTTGATTAAGAGTGAAAAGGGGAGGATCCCTTACCTTAAATCCATTGATGTTATCCGCTTGTAATTAAACACCTGACTAAAAAAATTAGGCTTATTAATTCATAAGTCAAGAACCTCTTCTATATGTAATTGATCTATTATAACCCTTTTTAGTTCATTTGAGATCATTTTCATTATTTATAATGATCAATCTCATTGTTTGGGCCCGTTTGTTTACTTGGTTCTAAAATATCGGTTCACTTATATTCAAATTCGGAAAACATGAAATACAAAAGTGGTTGTCAATAAATTTATTTATATTATATTAGTAAAAATCCAGAATATTACATGGTTTTAAATTTAATTTTTTCACTTATAAGGAAGTCAAACTATTATATAAAACCAAAGTGACCACCGTTTTTGTTAATTGTTGGGTTTGATTACAAAGAGCCTGTTTTTATTTATAACTTAATAAAATTTGTACAAAAAGATTACATAATCAAAAAAGGACATATTAAATATATATAATCTGGTAAAACCATAACAAAAATGGTTTCATAACTATATTTGAAGATGATAATTGAAATTTATAAACTGTTGTCCTTGAATTTGCTAAATTAGCACATCTCAAATGGTGCATTCATGGCTTTCAAATAAAAGGCGGGGAAAGGAGAGAAGATATTGAAATATCCAATTAGCATGAAAAAATTTCAGTACATGTATGTTACACGATTTATCATACTATTATGGTGAATTTTGGTGAGGTAAAAAACAAAAAGAAAAGAACATAAAAAAATGAAGGAATTGGAATGAGGAATTTACCTCTTGAGACTTCCTCCTTGGAGAACCTCTTAAGTGGAGAGGTTTTGGTATTCTGAAGAGACTATGAGCTTTTGGATGTGGGGATGGTTTTTGGGGAAATATTTTTGCATAATATTGGCAAGGCACAAGGCTTGATATGAGTGACGAGAAGAGAGAGTGAGGGGGGTTTTTTATAGTGGAAGAGAGAGGGTATTTCTAAATATAAAATTTGTTAATTTATTATTTCTCCAAAAAACAAGGAATAGTGATTCTTCCATGACCAATAATAGTAATTTTATCATGTTATCCCAAAACAATTAGACTTATATTAGTAGAACATCATGAATGACTCTATAATTAGCTTATTTATCTTATTTTGTAAATTATGGTATTTCACTATTCATCAAAAATTCAAGTATTTCAGAACAATCCCAAGAATTCACCCAAACCATTTTTTGAATTGAATAATCCATAAATTATGTCCACCTATCAAAAATAATTTTATAAATATGATTATTTTAATATTTAATTAAAATCATAATTTATTATCGAAAACTAGTTTTAAAATAATCATTTTCGTATTCTCAAATATATGTACATCATAATTATAATTGAATATTATTTTAATAATATCATAGGTAAGGTTACAATTCATTATGTTATATCACTATTCACAAGGGTATGTTACAATTCATAAGGGTGGGATACTATTCCCCAAAAATTCAGTTTTTCTTATCGTACTTATAATAACTTAATGGTCACAACTGTGTATGTCAGATTTTTGAGATTCCGAACACAGAAGTGACAAACCTATGTTTAAAGGTCACTGTGCATTTATTTGTTCATTATGTTGTGTTTCCTTGGATTTTATGACATAGTTATGAGAATTTAATTTCCATTTTACAAAATTGGATCATTACATTCTTCCCCCCTTATGAAATTTCTCCCTCGAAATTTTATTTTACATTCTAAGATATAAATAGGTGAGGGTAATTATCCTTCGTTTCCTCCTCTGGTTCCAAAGTAGCTTCTTCAAACATTGGGTTCCTCCACAAAACGTTGAAAAAATAGTTAGTCTTACTGCGTAGAACCTTATCTCTTCGGTCCAAATCTTCAATAGATGCTCCTCATATGATAGATCATCTTCCAGCTACACCACCTTTGAGTTCAGTACAAGTGAAAGATCAGGTATGTACTTCCTCAAGAGAGATATGTGAAACACATCATGAGCTCTACCCATATTTCGTGGATGTTCAAGCCGATAGGCTATGTCTCTTATGTGGTCAAGGATCTCAAAGGGGCCAATGTAACATGGGATTATCTTCACCTTCATTTAAAACTGTATGACTCTCTTCTATGGTGATATTTGAAGGAAGACATTTTCCCCAACGTCAAACTCCAAGTCCCTTCGACAGTTGTCAGCATAGCTCTTTTTCCAACTCTGAGCAGTAGTGATGTTTTCTAGATGAATAGAACCTTCTCTGACATATCTTTCACAAGATCGGGTCCTTGTAACTTTTGTTCTCCATCTTCATCCCAACATGTTGATGTTCTACATTTCATTCCATATAGAGCATCATACAGAGCCATCTAAATACTCGAGTGGAAGAAATTATTGTATGGGAACTCAACCAATAGGAGATGATGATCCCATGAACATTTTAATTCTTGAGAGCAGGCTCTTAGAATATCTTCAAGTGTCAAAATAGTCCTCTTAGATTGGCCATCAGTTTGGGGATGATAGGTCATGCTGAAATTTAATTCAGTACTCAAATCATGTTGAAGACTCCTCTAGAATTTAGATGTGAACCACAGTTTACACTTAGAGACAATTGGGAGTGGAAGACCATATAGTCTCACCACATTCTTAGCATATATTTTTGAATGTTTTTCAAGAAATATGACTTACCGAGTAGTGATATAATAGGAAGTCTTGGTGAATCGGTCAACAAGAACCCATATCACATTATATCCCCATGACGTCTTCAGGAGACCTGTGACAATGTCCATAGTGACATTCTCCCATTTCCACGTGGTTATATGAAATATTTTCATTATCCCTTTGGACTTTTGTCACTCTACATTAACTTTCTAACATACCAAGAACCTTGATATATATTCCACAATATCCCTTTTCATATTATCCCACCAAAAGTTTTCTCAGTGATCTCAATACATATTTATGCTTCTTGGGTGGATAAAGAAGGTCGAGCTATGTGTATCATTCAATAGCTCCATCTAAATATAAAAATCAAATTCTACACATAATCATGTCCCAAATCTTATAACTCCTTCCTCATAAATTTTGAAATCAGAGGATTTCCCATTTTTATCAACTTCCACCCTTTTCCAAATTTCCACATCTTTTCTTTGAGCACCATTTATTTTCTCCAAGAGGTATGGTTGAGAAATCATTTGAGAAATGATTGATGATGTTCCCAACTTAATGATTTCCAAGTCCATCCTTTGAAAATCTAACAAGATCGGATCCCTTCCAATTCTCATTATTCATAAAAAAGAAAGATCCTTTCACCTTAGAGCATCTTCCGTCTTTTTTTCCTTATGAGGATGGTAGATGATTGAGCAGTCATAATCCTTGATGAGCTATATCCATCGTTAGTAGCTCATATTAATCTCTTTCTATGTGAATAAATATTTGAGACTCTTATTGTCAGCATATATCTCACACTTCTCCCCATAGAGATAATGTCTCCAGATTTCCAACACAAAGATCATAGCCTCCAACTCCAGATCATGCGTATGATATTTTTGTTCATGGATTTTCATGTGCATTGAGGCATAGGCTATCACTTTATCATTTTTCATTAGTACACAGCCGAATCCCTTCTTTGATGCATCACTGTACTCAACAAATTGTTCTCCACTTGTAGGGAGTGTGAGTACGAGCATAGTGATAGGCATCTTTTTCAACTCCTTCAAACTGTCATCACATTCCTATGTGCAAAGTCAATGGATTTGACAATCGGGAAAATTTCTTCACAAATTGTCGATAATACCCAGCTAGAGCCAAAAAGATATGGATCTACATTACTAAAGTTGGAATGGGCCACTCTTAAATTGCCTTTGTCTTCGAAGGGTCCATGGATATCCCGTTACTGGTGATAACATACCCCAAAAAAGATACTTCCTCCATCCATAAGTAACATTTACTGTACTTTTTATAAAACTTCTCCCTTTGCAAATTCATTAACACAGTATTCAATGCTCCTCATGTCCCTCCTTGCTCTTGGAGTATATCATAATATCATCAATAAATACTTCCACAAATTTGTAAAGGTAATCTCTAATGACTCTATTAATTAAATACATGATAATTTCTAGATCATTAGTGAGTCCAAAGGGCATCACTATGAACTCATAGTGTCCATACCTCATCCAAATGGAAGTCTTGGCAATATATTTCGTTCGCACCATTAATTGATGATATCCTTACTGAAGGTTCACCTAAGATAAATAACTAGGCCCACAAATTTGATCAAACAAGTCATCTATCCTAGGTAGAGGATACATGTTCTTTATCGTGATTTTATTGAGCTCGTGACAATCAATGCATTGGTGCATTGATCCATCATTATTCTTGACAAAGAGGACTGGTGCACCCCAAGGTGAGGCACTCAGTAGTATAAAAACCTTCTTCATATTCTCCTGTAACTACTTTTAAAGTTCTTCGAGATCTATAGTGGCCATTCTGTAAAGTATAATTGATATAGTCAAAGATCTAGGAATAAGTTCAATTGATAACTCAACCTATTTTTCAGGAGGGAGACCAAGAAACTCTTTGGAGAATACATTTGTGTAATCCCCCATGATGTGCATGTCTTCAAGCATGATTCTCTCCTTTGTCTCAATCATTTTTTCTAGATATGACTGCTCATAAGGGAAAAATATCAACACAAGAGATGAAGATTTTAAAGGAGACACATTTTCCTCCTTACACTTATAAGGAATTGGAGGATTCATCGAGATGTGAAGAGTAATATACCTTTCCTTACAGTTGGTGTTTTCCTAGTACAAATATAGCCAATCCATGACCAAGATAACATCTAACCCCACTAAAGGATGTGTGACGATATTTTCATATAAATTCAATCCACAAATGTTAACTGGGGAGGAGTTATAATCCATGTATGCAATGATTTCCCTATTCGATATTCTCACAAATAAAATTTCATCTAAATTTTGAGGTAGTGTTTGAATAGTTCTACTAAACGTGGATGAAAGAATGCGTAGAACCAGAATCAAATAGCACATTCACTAATTATGATATAACTAGAATACCTATAACCACATCATTTTCTGGCTCCACCTCAGCTATAGTGATAGAATAAGTCATTCCTTGTTGCCTCAGAGGTTGTTTTTGATTGCCACCAGCAACCCACATCTTAGGGGAATTGTTCACATAATTCTCGTACTCCTTACAGTTGTAACACAGCACCACTGGCTGAGTGTTGATATAAACCATCTTTTCTTATTCAACATTAGTGGGATATTTCATATCCCTTTGGTAGTTCTTGGATAGATGACCAAAGCTTCTACATTTGATGTAATTCTTTGTTCCCTTTAGGCAGTTACCAAGATGCTTCTTCGCACAATTTTTACAAGGGGAAAATTTAAGCTTCTCTCTATCATGGGATTTGTTTGATGAACCACCCATGTTGTTCTCCATTTCCCCCTTCTTATCCCTAGGCCCATGAGACCACTGAGATTCTTCAATATCCATTTCAACCTTGAGGGCATAACAAACAATCTCCTCATAACAGTCAAAGTCATGAATCGACAACTCATTTCATAGAATCGGCTTTAGTCTAATAAAGAAGCGATCCACATTGCTTTCGGTGTTCATGACAAAGCTAGAGGAATTCCTTTAAATCTTTTTAATGTTTTCTTTATATGCCTGATGGACTCATATTACTTCTACTTTAGTCTGAGGAACTCTCTTTCCATCTTGAGATGAAGGGTTTAGGAAAAATATTTTCTGAAAAATATATTATTGAATTCTTCAAAATCCGTGGAATCAATTTCCTCTTGGGACTTGGTATTCTTGAACAGTGTCCACCACTGATCAGCTTCCACATCAAAATGATAAAATACTTGTGCAATCTTCTCTTCTTCAGAGCACTGGAGGATAGAGAATATCTTATCAAAGGATTTAATCCATTGTTATGTGAGGAGGGGATCAGAAGATCTTCTAAACATGGGAGGCATTTGCTGCATGAAGGATTCTATGAAAACATGCTCTTTCCGTGGATGAATATGGTATTCCGCATGATTCGAGTTATTATTCATAACTCAATACAACTGAGAAAGTATTTTCATGATGTTTTTATTACCCTCTCCAATCATATCAAGCATATCATTTGAAAAATCTTCACATTTCTGATCACATTGGTTGTTGGAGCGTGTTCTTCTATTTCTTTCCATTAACTATGAAAAATAATGTATAATTTGAGGTATTGAATACTTATCTATTGAGCATAAAAAATGAAACTTTGAACATAAAAGGATGAACTTATAAATAATAAGTATATCCTAACATGTGAGTCCTTAGGTTTAAATCTAGGTCATCCTCGATCTATTTCTTGACATATATTATTATGGGATTTTTTTGTCCCCTAATAATTTTTTGTACTATGCTCATGAATCTACCAAAGCATATCCCTTGGGAGTGTCATAACCAAGAGTAAATAAAGACCCATTGTTGTGACTAGGATGCCCTGGGTCAAGCCTGAAACTCCTTTTATGATTTTCCATTCCTTGGTACATTTGTTCCAGAGCCGCATCTACCTACTCATATCCAGATATGAAATTATTTTCTTGACAAACCACTTACTATATACTCACAAAAATTTAGGGATGTTTTATTATAATTCATATCATCCTTATTTTTCTCACTAAGTTTATCTATTCCTAATCTCAAAAAATAACTAGACCATCTACTGATACCAACTATAGTGACCCAAGCCATTTATGTATAACATTACATGATTTTATTCATAATTATTCATCTGAGTACAAGACCAGGATCCTTAAATCTAATGTCCTAGAAGACTAGGAACATAAAACATAATACATCGGGCTAAAAAAATTTCATTATTTAATATCCATAAAGTACTCCCAAAAACCATTGAGCCCTTATATCTATATAGGGTACGCTAGGGAACACATGGAAAAAGAGATGAGCTGAAAAGTCTAGTAAGGGAAAGAACATAAGTATACGTCCTAAGAATATGAGGTAAGAGGCATGAAATAATGATATCCAAAGAATGGAACATATAAAATCGTATCATATAAGCATGTGATAATATAATCATTGAATCATATAAATTCGGAAGAATCATAATACATTTCTTTAGTATAGGTCAAGGAAAACTGGCAATCCTATTTCCCATTTCAGTACGGGTCAAGGCTATCCGCCAATCCTATTTCACATCACATATCATGAGGTTTAACATTACCCAATGCATTGAAGTGCTATCTAGGAACACCCATCTCAACATTTTTATGAATATTCTTTCCACATAAATATTCCTTCCACATAAATAATCATACATAATCAACTGTACATAAACATAAGGGCACACATGGGAAGAATTGGGTACCCCAATCATGACACAATGAATAACCAATGAGTGTATCATGAAAGTTCCAATGAAAGAAAGGGATTATAAAATAAATGGATGTTCATAGGGTAAAATAGTCTTATATCATGGTATGTGATTTCAAACAGAAGTGAAAAAAATATAAATATTGTATTTGAGAAACATTAACATCAAAATAATTTTTTGTGGTTTTTAAGGAAAATACTACAGAGCTTTTAAAATAGAAATGAGGGAAATATTCTATATAAAACATAGATTGAATCAAGAAGGTTTTCATAATGAAAATACTAGTTTTATATATAAAATCATGTCTTAAAAATATTATATAGTTCACTTGAAAATGGGTAAAATTTTGGGTAGTTCCCTTAAAACGAGTGTGCTTATTGGGATGTATCGAGGATGGATTCTCTTAAAAGAATGTATGTCCCCAGAAGATAATGAGAGATGGATCTTGTAACATGATTTTTGAGAATATAAACAGAATGGATGAGTTTTTATTAAAAATAAAGGACAAAAACATCTTTGTAAAATGAAGGATAGAGCAACTCTAAGGAATAAAGGAAGTTCGGGTAGAATTCATTACAGTTTATCAGCATGGTATCTGGTGTAACAAAGATGGATTGATGAGAGAGGAAACAGGATTCTCATCACATAGAAATCAAT
This sequence comes from Viscum album, assembly GCA_963277665.1. NCBI lineage: Eukaryota > Viridiplantae > Streptophyta > Magnoliopsida > Santalales > Viscaceae > Viscum > Viscum album. Next base: position 1,261,313,390 of record OY728128.1, read on the forward strand.
AGGAAAGTATGGAGAGGTGTATAAACATATCCTATCATTTACTAATACACATAAAAAGGAATATCATGGAGAACAATCTTGATTAAGAGTGAAAAGGGGAGGATCCCTTTCCTTAAATCTGTTGGTGTTCTCCACTTCTTATTAAAGATATGAATAATCAAATCAGGATTATTAATTCATAATTCGTAAACCTCTTCTTTTTATAATTAATCTATTATAACCCTTTTTAGTTCATTCATGGTATTTTTGATTAGTTATAATGTTCAATTTCCTTTTTTGGGTTCTTTTGTTTACTCGGTTTTAAAAGATCGGTTCACTTATATTCAAGTTCGGATAAACATGAAAGATATTAGTTGTTGTCCATAAATGAAGATATATGCTATTATTAAACATACATGATATTACATGGTTTTATATATAATTTGGTTACTTATAGTGAAGTCAAACTATTATATAAATCCAAAGTGACAATAGTTTTTGTTAACTGGTGGGTTTGATTACAATGAACATGTTTTGATTTATAACTTAATACCATTTTTACAAAAATATTACAGAATCAAAATAGGATATATTACACATATATAATTCGGTTCAACCCTAAAAAATATGGTTTCATGACTAGATTTAATGATGATAAAAGAAAATTTTAAATTGTTGTCCATGAATATGCCAAATTAGCACATCTAAAACAATGCTTTCATTTCATTCAAATAAACGGTGGGGAAAGGGGAGAAGATAATAAACTATCCCATTAGAATGAAAACATTACAGTATATGTCTGTTACAAGATTTATCATAGTATTATGGTGAAATGAGTTGAGGAAAGAAACAAAAAGAAAATAACATAAAAGAAATGAAGGAATTGGAAAGAGGAATTTACCTCTTGAGACTTCCTCCTTTGAGAACCTCTTAAGGGGAGAGGTTTCGGTATTTTGAAGAGGCTAGGAGATTTTTGACATGTCATAGGTTCATGGGAGAGATATTTGGGAAAAATATTGTCAAGGAAAATGGTTTTTGAGGAGTTAATAGAAGAGTGAGTGAGGGGGGTTAAAGTTGAGGAGAGTGGGGATTTCTCAATATAAAATTCCTTAATTTATTATTTCCCCTCAAGACAAGGAATAATTAGTTTTCCATTACCAAGAATTGTAATTTAATCATGTTATCAGAAACAAATTGGTCTTAAATCATCAAAACATCATGCATGACTCTATAATTAGCTTATTTATCTTATTTTATAAATTATGGCATTTCACTATTCATCAAAAATTCAACTATTTCAGAAAAATACCAAAAACTCATAGCAACCATTTTTCAATGTGTAGAATCAAAAAATGGAGTCCATTTTAAAAAAAAAAATATATGTGATTATTTTAATATTTAATTAAATTTATGATTTATTATTGAAAAATATTTTTAAAACATTCATTTACTTATTCTAAAATACAGGTACATCATTATTTCACTTGAATTTTATTTTAATACTATCATAAGTAAGGTTACTATTCATTACGGTATATCACTGTTTATAATGGTATGTTACCATTCATAAGGGTAGGTTACTATTCACCAAAAATTATGTTTTTCTTATCGGACTCCAAATAACATACTGTTCACAACTGTGTATGCAAGATTTTCAAAATTCCAAACACATAACTGAAAAACCTTTGTTTAAAGGTCACTTTGCACTTATTAGTTCATTATGTTGTATTTTCAAAGGATTTTATAACTTACTTATGAAATAATAATTTCCATTAAAAACCATTGGGTCGTTACATTTTATCTCAGAGTGATGCAAGCCTTCATATCACCAAAACTTTTACATTCTTTGCGGCTTGAGATAGAGAGACTCCCACTCCCCATAGCGTTGACTATGCTAGTTCATGGTTGAGCTGACTTGTGTGAATTATGTATAAACTTTGAGCTAGATTTGGTGTAGTACTGCCCTTGGGTAGATTTACTTTTTTATGGATACTACCATATGACATAATCGTCATCATGGATGATTTTTATTTCGTGAAGGTTACTATGGATTGATTCATGAGGTTGGTTGTGTTCGTCGATGCTAATAGAGAGCCAGTTGTGTTTGTTGGCGAGTGAGACCCTCAGATGGTTCAGAGGAATGTTTCATATTTCACATACTTAATGAATAAACTATTGGATATTTCATTATAGGTTCAATATTCATCATTTCACAGGTTCGTAGAAGAGTTCCATGATATCTTTCTAGATGAGGGATTAGTATTACCCCCTCGATGATATATCGAGTTTGGGATCGAGTAGCAGCCATACGTGTCTCTAATCTCAATGCCACCATATCCGATGGTGCCTTCTAATTTGTGATAATTATGTATACAGATTGATGTTTTGTTGTAGTGTGGTTTTGTTCAGCCAATTGTGTCACTGTGGGGTGCATTGGTTTTTTAATAATGAATCATGATGGCCTTTTACGGTAGTGTATCGATTATTATCGCTTGAAGTAAGTGACACTGAAGAACCAATATCCTCTTCTATGGATTGATGATTTATCTGATCAACTAAAAGGATAAGGTTGTCTCTTGAATATTAATATGTTATCAAGATATCATAATATATGTGTAAATGATGTGGACTTCCTGAAGACTACATTTCATTCCCATAATGGGCATTACGATTTTGTTGTAATTCTATTTGTTGATAAAAATTCTCCAACTGTGTTCATAGGGTTAATGAATAGTTTTTTCTATGAGTTTCTGGATATGTTATTGGTGGTTTTCATCGAAGATATCCTTCTATGCTCTGCATTCATAGAGTGAACACAGAACATCTATGTGCCGCTTTTGGAGTTCCTTGTCGTGATAATTTGTTTGGAAAGTTGTTGAAGTATGAATTTTTTGATTGAGAATTCTATTTCATAGGGAGTTTTGTATCCCGGAAGGGATTATATGTGGATCCATCGAAGATTGATTCCTATTCCTCCTGAGAATCCCCTATGGAATTTGCAGAGCTATGAAGTTTCTTAGGTATTTTGTTCTATTACAAGAGGTTTTTAGCTAATATCTAATGGGATGGGACTCCTCTGACATCATTGACTAAAAATGATCAGGCATTCTCATGGACTGATCATTTTCAGAAAACTTTTGAGTATCTGAAGGCGAATTTGGTTAGTTCTCTAGTCATTTATCTTTCAGTAAAAAGAAGTTTAGATTGAACTATTTTGTGATACTTCACATCTTGGGTTGGGCTATTTTCTAATTTAGTATAGATCGATAGTTTATTATGTGTCTTGAATGTTATGTAACAATGAGAATAATTATAACACCAATGATCATGATTTGGAGAAAATATTCATTTCCATAATTTTATGGAGACATTTCTTCATTGGTGATAATTTTATGGACATCAATGATCATATGATTATTGGGTATGTTTTCTCCCAATGTGACTTAAAATTACACCAACATCGGTGTATTAAGTTCTTAGAGGATTATGACATTGGGATTTCATATACAATTTTGAAAGTGAATTTTATAGTCAATTCAATGAGTAGGAAGTCACGCAGTGATTTGTTGTGAGAATCAGGTGATTCGGGGAGAGTGATGGAGGACCTTTCAACACTACATCTAGAAATGGGAGAAGTTGGTGGAAGAGGATGTATGATTCATATGATAGTGTTATCATCTATAGTTTGGGAGGTATAATAGGCCAACTTGGGTCATCAAGATGTTGAGGTCTGGAGAGAATGATTTGTTTGTGTTAAGCCCCAAAATGGTTGGTCTAAGGATGAACAGTAATGAGTGTTGTATCAAGGAAGTATTTTTGTTCCTTTGTTGATGCATGATATGGTTCTTATAAAGTTATATATTTCACATATTTCTATACATATTGGAATGAAAAATATATACCAAGAATTGAGATGTCATTTTTTCTATTTTGTGTTAAATCTTGTAGAATTAGGGTTTGTGTCCCGGTGTTTAGTCTAACAGAAGGTGAAGGATAAACACCATGTTCCCTGTGGTTTTCTCCAGTCATTAGATGTTCTTAAGTGGAAGTGCGAGGAAATATTAATGGACGTTTTTACATTTTTACCTTGACCTCAAGGAGGCTATGATTCTATATGGGTGGTAGTGGATCATTTGAAAAAAATTATCCCACTCTAAAATGATCAAGGGGTCGATCATAGTGGTGAATTTTCAAGGTAGTATCTTGAGGAGGTTGTGAGACTCCACAATGTCATGGGGAGGATAATTTATTTTCAATGTCCTTGTATTTCCTCCAATGTCTAGAGAGGACTCTGTAAGGTATGGGGTTATCAGCAATGCCTTAACATTTATTTTCATTCTCAGACACACAGTCAGACAGAGTGTAGCATCACGACTCTTGAAGACATGTTTCACCTATGTGTCCTAGACTTTGAAGGTTAGTGGATGAGGCACCTTCCCCTGGTAGATATCACTTACAATAATAGTTTTTACTCCACAATAGGTATGGATCCATTTGAACCCTTTTATGGGTGACCTTTCCTATCTCCATTGAGTTGGACTGGGGTCAAATATTGGAAATTCTTGAGCTGGAATTGGTATAGAATACGACAGAGATGGTTTGGGTTATTCGTGATAGGATTACGATAGCACTGGATTGTCAGAAATCATATGTTAGTCACTGGTGGATACCTCAAGATTTATATATTGGAGATCATGTTTTCATGAAGGTATCTTCATGTCATAGGAAATTATGGGTTTGTTCTGGGAGTAATCTTTCTCTCCAGTTTGTTGGTCCTTTTCTAGGTGTTGGATCATGTTGAAGTTGTGGCATATCAGATAGTGTTCCCCCAAAAGTTGAGCTAGAAAAAATATGTTTTTCATAAGTCACAACATCATTGTTATCTTCAATATGACTCTCACATCATCGATTAGGATATGATTGATGTGGAAAAAATGTGACCTCGAGGATTGGCATGTATAGATCCCAGACTATTTGAAAAAGTTGTTGAATTTTCATTCTATAACCTAGTTTCATGACTTGCGGTGGCACAATGGCATGGAGAAGAGGACATGGGAACTTGAATTACTAACATTTGCTCAGTACCCCGATCTATTAGATGTGTATCTATTCTCATGTAACATTTTTCATTTTTTAGTTGTAAAACTTTTATATTTATGAGACGTATTTCTCTTGTTTCTTTTTTGTGGCATGATATATTTTCAGAGGTATCTCCACAAGGAGAGTGTTTAATAGTTGGTTTTGGTTGTTATATAGTTTTTCATTGTTCCCCTCATGAGGGGGTTGATCTCTTGTGGTAGAAATATCCTTGATAGGTATCTTTTAGGATGGTTGTTTGGAAGAACAATTTATGTTTCCTCTCTATGTTAGTTTTGGTTTATCAAGGATGGTGATTTTTTGAGATGTATCTAATTAAAGGGACTATATCCACATAGATCTACCCATTTCTTATTCTTGAGGGTTGTAGAGCTTGAATGAGGCTCGGGGGATTCCATGAGATGTTTAGGTGATGAGAGTTGGGAGTAGGGAAGTTTTATGATAATAAAGTGAGTTTCATGCTATGTAAGACAACTACACGATGTGAAAGAGGGATTCATGCTATGAAATATTTTAGGGTTTTAAAAATAAAATAAAATTAAAGCAAAAGGTTTTTTCAGCAGAAACTAGTATCAAGGCATTATACAATGTGAAATGTGATTACATGTCATTTAATACACTACTATAGTAATGTTTTAATCATTTTCCAATTGATCAAGGTTTTTTCAAACCCTATGGATGTTATCATCTTCCAACATTTGAATTCTCTGTCCTTCATCATTTTGGATTCTCGTAAATGTGGATTTGTCATAAGGCACCCATATTAGATCAGTGATGATCCGTGGAGATCCAAGTTGTGTTCTTCCTTTGTTTTCTATCAGTTCCTCCCGAATAGATCTCTTTTTCCTCATGTTTTTCTCACCGTGTTATGATGTTTTCTTACCCAAATTTCAATATGGTGTTTCTCTTAGTTTTTAATGATGTGTTGGTGTTGTGTCACCCTTAGATTGATGCAGTTCTCATAGGAGGGGTAATTAGAGATCAATTGTGTGGTCCGTTCTCATTCAAAGGATGTCGATGACATTTTTAGGTATGGGGTTCATTTTTTATCTATTTATTTACCTATAATCATAGATCTAAAATAATTTAGCCTTTTACTCATAATTTAATTGATCTAAAAATTATTTTAACTATATTAATGAATTATTATCGTTAATATGGAGATTTTTTTGTTTTGTTCCATGATAATGATTTTCCACTTGTTTTTCTAGATAGTGTGATGTATATGACATTCATGGATTATCTTGTTTTTATTGATGAAAATTTGGTCAAGAACATAAATTCAGAATTAATTGATACTTAATTGTATAGAATATTAAATAGTCATGTTTTATGAATCTAGTGGTTATTTTTGTAATTTGATAATAATCAAATTGATGTAAGTGTGCATGTTTAATTTAATTAGTTATTAAAAATAAAGAATGTCGATGTTGTTGATAATATAATTAAAGTAATGTTAAAATAATTGTTAATTAAATTTTTGACAGCTTCTGAAATCATGTTGCATAGGTTTCTCATAGTTAGAACCAATGAATAATGAATTGGTTAATTCAAGATAGAATAAGAACCAATTTTGTGATAAAAGATAATTCCTTTATAGGACCTGAGTTTCCCACTTGATTGGGAAGGACAAGTGATTTATGCATGATATTCATGAGAACCCTTCATGTTTGAAGGCTGGATTCCTTTCATTGTGTCCATGAACCTATTTCTATGTTTGTTTCCTACTTCTTTTGATGTGTCATGAGCCTTGGATGGCAAATACCGGAGGTATTTTGTGGTTTATATGGTGTGAAGGCTCAAATGTGACATAAACCAAGTAGGGATGATCTTGGAGGGTGGTTGTGGTATGTGGGGTACGTAGGCCCAGTTTTTGTGGTCATAGATAATGCCTGGAGTGGAGAGATGCATTGGTATATGTATGTGGATGTTAGAGAGGGAACTAGAGATGATAGAATGGGCTGAAGTGGGGCTTACCCATTGTTATGAAAGATGGATTCTTGTTTGAATATTTTTTTGGCTTGTGTACATGGTGTTTTTTTATCTCCTTTGTTTTCCTAATTGCTCGAAGAATATAGAGGTGTTTGGTTACTCTCTATCCATGGGAGGTAAATATGCATTGGGTATGCCACGTGTTTTATGTGTTTTGATACTTATGGTTGGAAAACATTACTCTCCTATTATAGGTGGCAGAGACATGGTGAGTACTTCATCTACTCACCATGTTTATCCCCTTGTGTTTGGGGATCTTATAATGTTTTCCTATAGTACTTGGGGATATGGAATGTAAAATTCTTAATTAGTGAATAAATTTTTAACCCATGGGGTTGTATGTTACTAGGACCCAATGTTGAGGTAGAAATTATGAGAAGACTAGAACGTTGTTTTAATAGGCATGGAGGGTAGGGATATTTGTTGATATGCTAATTAAATTTAATGTGTAAATGATAACAGTTCATTAATGGTTAAAAATTAATTAAAGTAAAGTTAAATTGATTAAAAAATATATAATGTAACTTAATGTATCTCTTTAAATGGTTGTGTTATTGTAGGATATACAGTCTTTGCAGTAGAAGTCATGAGTCCGAGAGGCATTAGCTATAGTTTTTTCTTAGACTAGGTTATTCCCATAGTGTGGTTGGGTGCTATATTATATCATGTACATTTTGTGTCAATATGCACTACTCCACCCTATTGGTAAGGGAACTGACACCCTAAGGATTCTAGGCCATGGGGGTGTTTTCCCCAACAATATGGTGGGTGGGTGGGTGGGTGGATACCCCTTTGTCCTTTCTCTCCTCTCTTGGTTGTTACTTATACTGATATGCACAGTGGTTAGTTTTACCCATATATGTGTGTGGATAGCTCTAATGGCTTGTGGTTATTTCACACACTTATATTCTAGGTATAGTTTCTTAAGGACTATTATTGGTATAACATGTATAATATGTGATTTCTTGATGATCCTTACTCGGTGTATGGGTTTTGATGGCTTGAGATATAATACCCAATATAGGATACATGTTATGCGAGATGTGGTGGCTCTCATAAACTACCTAGTAACTTTGGGTTATGTGGACGTGGTTGTGTGTTTCTTGAGTTGTATGTGGTGGGGCTTTTCCTAGGTGTCTGTGGGCTAGAATTTCTGAAAAAAGATGCTCATGATGTGTGGTATTGGAGAAAAGTAGAAAACTAGTGTGGAAGTGGTAGTGGGGTACCATTGATATTATTTAATATATTATATGTTCTTGTATGAGATACATGGTGAGGTTATCCATGGTGAGGCTAGGACCATTGTATACCCATTTAGATGACAAGTTAGTTTCAGTTGGTTTTCACTATACTTTATCATGATTTAGTTACCTTTTTCATGAAAGGCTTAGGGGGAATACTACTAAGTATAATGTTCTAATAATCCTACATATATATAGAATTGTTTTCAGGTCATTAGGAGCAGGTTAAAGATCGGGCTGGTTATTACTGGCTTCGGGTTTATAGGAGCTGTTTTGGATGTGTGGTCGTTGTCGTCTTTACTTTTCTTTTTTTAATTACACTTTCTGTTCAGTTGTAGTTGCTCTGGCACGTAATTACACTTTTTTACTTTGTCTTTTCTTTTATATTGTTCAATAAGTATGAGTTAGTTGGTGTTTGTGCCACTCCAATGTTTTATGAGATAGATTTGTTTTAATTCAATTTATGTATTGTGTTGTACGATGCACCAATATTATCTTTCTATATATGAAACACCAAATTATCTTGTAGTATATGCAACCCAATTCTTAGCCTTTGTTACATGCTAGAGTGACCTTCCTCTATAACTTTCATTATACACAATACCGGGTTTCACCAAACATGGATATTTTATTAAAATATTATTATTTAATGAGACATAATCTATATGTTATGAAAATTATTAACAAAATTTAAAATTTTATATAACATTAACATTCATCTTATTTATTTTCAAGACATGATATAAGAACAATTTCAATTTTTCTGATACAAGAAGTATTTTTCAAAAAATACTGTTTTGACAACTTTTGATGGCGCATCCATTTTAAAATTAGTTTTTAAATCTTTTATATGTTATATATGACAAAAAAATATTCTTCATTGGAATATGAACAAAAAAATTACTTTGTTTTGGAGTTTTTGGTATTTTTCTGATAAAACTCATATTTTAGTGAATAGTGTAAAATACTACATTTTAATTCCAAACTATCTTTTCATATAATTTATTTATATAGTTAAATTATCTTTTTAATTTGTTTTAATGTGTAATTGGATTGTGTTTTTATCATTTAATCCAATTTTTCTCATTGGATTCAATTTCACATTTAAATTGGCTTTAAATAGTTGTTAATCTTTTGATCAGTTTTTTACTTCATAAAACCTCACTTTTTGGTTTTAACAACGGGAATTATTTTCAAATTAATGTATGAAAATTCTGTGTTTCGAATTATTAAAAACGGATTCCATATTTTGAATCAGTGGGTCCAAATTATGTTAATAGGTTACTTATTTTTCGGCATTATGAATAGTAACATTAGTAATTATTTTTATTACCATGGTTAAAGTTAAATCAAGTAATAATAGGTAAAAATAATATTATAAAATTTCCTTAACACCGGTTAAAATCCGATTGGGTGAATAAATTCAACCATTATCATCTATGTTTGTAAATGCAGTCACTTAATTGTAAAATTTCCATTAATTCTACTTGAATATAAAAACATAATAATAAATGTGACAAAATGCCACACTCTCATTTAATATAAGTTTATTAATTTTAATTTAGGGATTACCGGGGAATGAAATGGAATTGAGGTAGTCTCTAAAAATATAATAGAACTAACTACATCATAATTTTATTTAAAATTTTTATAGGTTAAATTTCTATCATTAATGATGACTCAATAGTGATGCATAAATTATTTTATTAATAAAAATATCAAATAAATGATATTAAAAATATTAAAATAAATATAAATTTAGAGAATTAATATCGTCCACTAATTTTATGGATGAATTTAGAATTTAATATATGGTTTTAAAGAGTATTATTAAACATATATATAAGTCATGATATTTCTAAAAATTCAGCTAATGAATAGTGTCAAAATTGACAATATTGATATTTTAAATAAATAATATTTTTTAAAATTATATAAAATTTATAAAAATAAAAAAAAATAAGCCAACTAATTGGGATGCATTTAAATATATCTCCAATGGTCCATTTATGGCTCCTTAGTCATTTTATAGTTACTATATTATCCCTTAGTAAATAAAAAAGACATGTCTCCATGGTAAGAGTTAAACGAATTAATTAAGGGTAAATAAAAATTAAAAGTTATAAAATAAATGAAAAAAAAGTCCAAAAAATTATTGGATGAATAATATTCAAAACTTATAACATTATGATCGATTTTTAGTTGTTAAATATACACTTTTACATGAAAATAAATTATATATTATTTCAATCAATTATAGTTACAAAATATCACTATATTGTATTTTAGATACTTTTATGTTTCCACATAGGGACAAAATCAAGCTATGAACGAAAATATATGGCTATTTTGATATAAAGGAAACCATTATTGTTATATAAATTTGTTCTTAATCTTTTTAAGTTATATATTTACATTAAGAGTCTCTTAAATTCTAAAACAATATTTATTCAATTAACATAAAAATAGAATAACTGATTTTAATAATATTAATTTTGTTATATTTTGGATTATTTAAAATTAATAACAAATTTAAATGATCTATAATATATATTATATATGTGTGAAAGCATTATATTTTAATTCCCAATTTTTCTTATTGTATTATAATCCAAATAAAATGAATAGTATTAAATTTGGTGAAAATAATATCTTATTGAATTAATTTAGTAGTAAATTATTTAAAAATCACAAAGATGTTAAATACTCAGAAGGGGATAATATATGGTCGATAATAATTTATTAATTTCATTTTATGAGGCATTTTTAATTTTTTACATCTAGAAGAGCCTTATTATATTTTAATATTTTGAGAGTTTCCTAAAGTGCCCCTCTCATCTCTTATTAAAAGGAATATCCCCCCACATTTCGTCACACCTCCTTGAGCATGATATCTCTACTAACCCCTAAACCATTATCCTATGAACATTATTGGTTAACATCTGGAGGTCCTTGTTTTCCAAAAATTCCACCCTTATTGTCCCTAAGAAGAGATCCAAATAAGTCTAGCGAAGAAGAGGTAATATCTTTTCCAATTCAATTCAATTTCTTTTCTTCTTATAACACCTATTTATATGTTGATTAAATAATAAATAAAAATATTTTATATCCTATATTCTTAGATGTCATTATAATCATGGGAAAACTTTATACCTCGTTTATACATCCTACGAATAACAGTATCACCATGTGTGTGGATGTATGGTCTATCGTCTCCACAACGTGGTGTAATTTGTTATTCAAAAATTCAATATTAGTACAGGTATAATTATGAGTATAATTGATTTAAATAACAAATATAACATGATAATTATTCTTTATAATTAATATTCCATCCAATTACATACAATTTAACCATCAAGAGAATGATATCATCACTCGTCCGTACGTACGACCTACCATCTCCACAACGCGCTGAGATTCATTCTCTATTTTAACAATTCAAGAATGATTATAGAATTAATATGACGAGTGAAAATAATAATTATGACCATAATTCCATGAATAAAATACATCCTATTCATAACAAATATTAATTACATGGAAAAACATGAATGGAAAAATGAAGTAGTTAACACTCGAAATAATGGTAATATTGAAATACTATTAATAAAATGATATAATTGGATCATATATGATATTATAAAAATTTATATATTACTGGTAAAATTTATTAAAATTATTTAAACATTATATAATATGTTACCACACCCTCTACTAATGAAAAGAACAAGCTAAGTGATAATTTTTCCTTCTCATTTTTATATGAGATTGCTTATAAGAAAGTATTTAATGGGGACATATTTGTCAACCATGTCCTTGTTTTCTAAAAAGGTATTTATAAAATGTTTACTATTATTATATTTATTTTTAAATTAATGATTAACCATTTTACTTTTACTATACGGTATGGAAGGAATCTTTATTTTGTTTACCATACGAGGTACTTTTTCACTTTTCCACCAAAAGTACAAGGAGAATGTTTTTTAACATATACAACATTAATGGATTTTATGGTTTCATGAAACCTTATTCCCATGAATATTTTTCTAAAAACATTCCATATTATTTTCAACTAAATTGTTTTATTTAAATATTGGATTCATTTTGAGAAAAGAAAATATTTTTGAAAAAGAAAGGATATTTTCATCAGGAATTATGTTCAAGAGTATTATAAAAATTATTATCCTACTAAGATGATAAAGGGTTATGTTTATATCCCTATTTTTAATTTTATTCTATTTTTATTATGATGGAGTTATTGTTATCAAATCTATTTTTTTATATTTATTATGATGGAATTATATATAAGAAACCCATTTTATTTCATGAGTTTTACTGTGATGAATCATTTCAGTTTTTTGGAACATGTAAGAATGATTTCATTATGAGATCAGTGGGACCTATACCTCCCTCCAATGAATTGGGTAAATATTTATATCTCATAAAAAATACATGACTAGAATGGAAAATAAATCTGGTTTTGTTATACAAGGATAGACTGGTAAGTAAATCTAGTTCACGAATACTCGGCTGGAACAACATGTAAACCAAATTCAGTAATGGACTTTGTCCACATGATGGTCATTGAAAAATTGCCTTAGCTACTTTGGAAATCATATTATGTGATTAATTGTTTTCCAAAATTCCTTGTTTTATTCCAATGATATTTAATCACGGGTAATGTTCTATTATGATCTATTCCCTAAAGACTACCAAGATTTATTTCATGCCAAATGATTTTTATATTTAAACATTAGGATCATGTTTTTTCATTATTTTAATGGTTTATTTTATTTTCCAATGTTTACCCGTACTGAGTATTTGAGCTCACCCTTTTTATGTTTTCTTTTCCCTATGATATAAAGAATGGTTTTATCGAGGAAAAAAAGGGAGGATCATCATGGGAGATGTTGAAGATCTCTCACCATATTAGAAGATTATATTCCATGTTTCCAAAGTCACTAAAATAATATGATATTGGGCATCGTTTTGTATCATGTATTAAGTATTCTGAAAAATTAATGTAATTTACATGTACTTAAAGCATGGGTCATTATAGTTGGTATGAGAGTGAAAGTTTAGTTAATCATTGGAAACAAGGATGCAAAAACATTAGTCATATCCCTTGAGATATTTCTATGGTATGTATAGAGATTTCCCTAAGTGTAAGTATAACTATATGATATAGTCCTATAATTATGGTAACGATCATGAATAACCTATGATGGAACATAACATGTTATAGATTGAATGTACCCCCCCCCCCCACATGATTATATTGTTTTCATAGTTTTATTTTTTCCTCTCACACTTTTTTTGGTGTTTTAGATGATTCCTAAAACTTGAAGGAACCATTCTAATGATCAATTCACCAGAAAATGAAATGATTTTTTTCCTAAATAACCAAATGTTATGGGATATAGAATGAAAATCATATTTCTATACTTACACAAGCTATGAATAATTCTATACTTCCAAATGGGTAGAGAAGGGAACAACATTCTATTAAGTCCTTCATGAGGCAGTGTCCACCTTCTTTTACTGGGTCTACTGATCCACTTATTTTTGAATAATGTATTGGTACCATTGAAAGGATATTTTCCATCCATTGCTATTCAGAACATGAAAAATTAATTTTGGCAGTTTATGGTTTAGAAGGTGAAGAAAACCAGTGGTGGAATCTAATTAAGAATACAACGTAGCAAGATGAAATTGAATCCATGGAATGTGATGAGTTCAATAACATGTTTTTTTATAAGTAAATCCCTCATATTATTTGAAAAAATATGGAAAATGAGTTCCTTGAACTTATTCAAAAGTATGATGAATCTGTTGGTAAATAGAAGGAATATTTTACAAGACCTATAAGGTATTCCTCTAACTTTATCTGTGATCCTGAAATTAAAGATGGTAAATTCTTCAGTGGATTAAAACCAAGTCTTAGAAGGTCATTGTCTATAAGAGACATCAGTATCTACAAAGAGATTTTTAATTTTTCTATTAGGTTATAAATATAATTAGGTGTTACATATCAATCTCATGCTTTGAACAAGAAACGGAAGATGGAGTTCAAAGGAAAATATGAATACAATAGTGAAAAGAATATGAATGTTTCCTTATGCTCAAAGTGAGGAATGGAGAATGGTTGATATTGTCATAAAGGGTCTAGAAAATGTTTTAGGAGTAGAAACGATGGCCATAGAGAATTTGAGTACTGAAGTAATGGAATAAAGGTAGCAAATGATGTGAATAGAGAAAAGACTACAGATAATGCACCACAGACACTTCAATGCTACTAGTGCAATGGAATAGGGCATTATGTTAACTAATACCCTAATCCAAGGGTTAATTAGGATCAACATCAGTAACCTCATATGTTTGAAGATAAAGGAAAATCACATGCAATAACTATTGGTGATGTAGAGTATGACAACGAAGTGGTAGAATGATTATGTGTTTATGTAATGGGATTCCACAATAGTGTTGTCAGATCTCTTTTATATTATTATGGAATATTGGAATACCTATCTATTGGTCCACTTTGGTTTCACATAATTATATGGTATAGTTAACCATGAAAAGCAATTGAAATATTTTTTGAAACCACATGATATGCACATAATTAATGAATAAGGAGATAGTGAGATGTTTTATAGTGATATCATGGTTTGAGTATACAATTTTTTTTGGAATTTTTGGTGTGTGGAAAGAGTTAATTTTGACAGAATTCATTTTTTCAATAAGGTTTTATGGTAATTCATGTCATTTATATGTTTCAAGAGAAAACCTAAATAAGGTATTCACATGTTTGGAATGGGAAAACCAAGCACAACCAAATGAGATATGGGAGACAAATGTTAAGTTGACTTAGTTCACCATTTTTTAAAGATTTAAATTTTTTTGTTTTTTAAAGGATTGTAATGTTATCTATTGAAGGATAGTATAAGTTATATTCAAGTTTAATTTTGTTCTATTAATATATTGTCTCACTATATATGGTCTTATGCATATTTGATAACATTTTCTAACCTTTTTGTTGAGAAATATGGAATGACCTATCATTCTATCGCATGTTCTGCTAGCACTTCATAAATAGAAAATTAAACATCATTTCTTCAAAGAAGATATGAAGTGAAAAAAATTTGGTAATGATCAATGGTGATATTGTACTGAAATCATTTAAGTATATCTTCTTAGGATGAAATCCATCCACATTAGGTAAAGTATCTTGAAACCAAAAATGTTATCCAAGTACCTTATTATCTGATGAATCAGATGGTACATTAATTAATCAAAGATATATGGATTTCAGGAAGTTAGCATTCTCCAAACCTTATTCTCTATCACTATCCATCAAAACTTTATGTTTATATTTCTATTTTATATACATGTTTTCACTTCTCACATACATTCTACTATGTGGAAACCAAGTGATGAGTTAGTTTGGGTAATATTCATGTTTATAAATTTCCTTTATTAAATTGAAGTTTTTGTATTCGTTTCTATGATGTGAGATTCCATGAATGAAACTTTAAATTAGTAATTCATTTATAAACTCAAAAAATTTTGAGGTAGAAATTCATTTTAATGGGGATAAAATGCGACACCCCGAGATTTTATGAGATTGATTCTTTTTAATTTCATTGATTTATTGTGTGGTACACTACACCAATATTAGATGGCTCTATATGAAACACCATATTAGATTGAATTATACTCAACAAAATTCTTGTCTTGCATTACACACTATAGCGACCTTCCTCAATAGCTTGCGTTGTAAGCAATACTATGTTTCACTAAACAACGATATATTATTAAAATATTATTATTTAATGGGATATAAAATAGACATTATGAATATTATTAAAAACATTTTTAAGTTTATATAACATTAAAATTCATCTTATGTATTTTCTAGACATTATATAAAACAAATTCATTCTTTTTATAAAAGAAGTATTTTTCAAAAAAATCGCAATTTTGCAGCCTTTTGATGGCCCACAAATTTCAAATTTAGTTTTTAACGCTTTCATATAAACTATTTGAAAAAATAAACTTTTTATTTGGTATGGGAACATAAAAATTTACATTTGTTTAATTTTTTGTATTTTTAGATAAAATTTATATTTTAATGAACAATGAAAATACTACATTTTAATTGAAAACTGGCTTTTCATATAATTTATTTTTATAATTAGATTATATATTTAATAGGTTTCAATGTGTAATTGAATTATGTTTTTATTATTTAATATAGTTTTGGTTATTGTATGTAATTTCACATTTAAAATAGACATAAACACATAACAATCTTTTGGTCTTTCTAATCGGTACATGAATAGAGTTCATGTTTGGATGATATGGTAAGTGAAAGATCCCTATGTTAGATGGCATAGTTGGGATGGATCATGGATGACGTAACATTATGTCATTGGGGAAAATATTTGTGAGTTTTTGGTGTCTTTTTTTTTGGTTTTTTCATTTTACACTTGACACTTATATGGCATTACATAACTTATAAATTATTTGTATCTATATATCCATGTTTTAGTTCATCCTATTATATTTGTATGTGTTAATCGCAATATTATTCTCTTTGTTGGTTGTTATTACTTGGATATTTTTAATATATATCAGTTATTGGATTTTCTTAATATATAAGGAATATTATCCCCATGATTTATATTATACCCTCACTACTAATCGATCACCTCTATCATATGGGGATACGCGCTTAACTTCATGTAATCGACTGGTTTGGGGAACTGGTGTGTGGAACCCAGGTCGAGATGTTACATAGTGGTATCAAGGGAAGTATTATTTTCTCTAATTTTTCCACATTATTTGGGGGAAGGTAAATAGGATATTAAGAAGTTTAAATACCTTTTTATGAGCTCATGTTAGGGATTAAATAACCCATTTATAAGGAAAACCGCTAGTACCCAATATGGGATTGTTATTATTTTTTATTTTTTTCTGTAGTTAGATGTTATTTCACCAATTGTGACTCCCTTATTTTATGATGTTATTATTTTTGGGGGAATTTAATCCATGGCTCAATATGGCATGGAAGTTGAGCATACATGTAACATTTTAGGCACACAAGAATTATTATGACATTCATCATTTTAGGTATGCATGGAAAAGAATTTTTGGGGGGTGTTATTTAAATGAAATTTGTATTATTGTTGTGAAATATAAAATTAAAAAGGTCTCTAATATGAAATTGAAAATATTAAAATGTTGATAAATTTTTTAAATTAAATTAATAAATGGGTTTATAATGAGAAACTTTTTATGTGAAAATAATTACCATATGTTAATAGTGACCTATATGAGGGATGGTTGAGGGTAGTTATGGTGAATAAGTATTTACATTGTGGGGGGGGGGGTTTGGGAGAATGACTTATTATGACATAATGTGAATCCCTCTTACATAAATGTGTTAATATTGTGTAATGTTCCATAAGACATGTGTTTGTATTCTTAGAGATATGACTCTATCACGATGCTTCTTGATAAGAAGATAGGAGGACATAGAAAGAATTTTGTCTCCATTAGTGAAACCAGTGGCTCTAATAGTTTGGGGCGAGGGAGACAAAGAGACGTTTATTAAGAAATTTTCACGCTTCCTGATGTTTATAGATGGAGACCCAAGGTGGGTTTGGAAGAGTATGTCTGAACTAATATGGGAGTTCTACTTTTTGCACCCTCAATCATTTACAAAAGAGGTTGGATCTAAGGTAGCTGAGTTATAGATCGATTCTATCGGGATGATTTTTGACCACTTGGAGACCCCTGATGAGAATAGAGCCAAACAAGTTTCTTATATGTTACATAGTCAAACGAATCATTTGTTGGAAATCTAGACTTATGATGGACAGTTGGAGAGTATAGTGTGGAATGAGTTTTAGGAGACATTCATTGAGGACTTCTACCTTAAGATGCTATAGAGGGAGAGGTCATATAATTTCATGAGACTAACCCAAGGGAGTATTACCATAATAGACTACGTTGGGAACCTAATATATTTTCATCACTTTGTTCTACCATTGGTTGTAGATGGATATACTATAGTCAAGAAATTTTTTTAAGGGCCTCAATATGTGTGGATCAACCCTTTGCATGTTCCCAAGCCATGCAGAGCTCAGATGAGGCTTGAAGGCGGCCAGTAGGAGTTTGAGTGTCGTGAGCTGGTATTAGGGAACATTCATGATGTGAAAATGGGTTTCACACCATGTGAAACAATTACACAACGTGGACGAGGGTTTCACACTGTGTAATATTTTCAGGTTTAAAAAATACAGTAAAATCAAAATGTGATTGTGTTTTTATGGATACCAATATCAGGACATTACACTATGTGAAAAGGGGTAACACATCATGTAATCCCCCATTCCTATAATGTTTTAAGTATTTTCTAGGTACTTTGGTTTTTTCAAAACCTATGGCTTCACTCATATTCTAGATTTTGGTAGACCTATCATTCATCATTTTGGATTCCATTCAATGGGGTTTAGTCATAGGTACACCATATTCAATCTATGGTGATTTTTAGAGATCCAATGTTTTTTTATTCATTCATTTTCTATCAATTTATCTTATTTTGATCTCTTTTTACTCCAATTATTCTCACTATATTATGGATTACTCTTACTCATGCTTTTATATGGGGTTTCTATTCGTTTTTGATGGTGTGGTGGTGTTTCAGCATCCTCATATGGATGTAATTATTGTGGGATGGCTAATTAGAGATCCGTTTTGTGATCTGTTCTCATGTGAATAATGTTACTGACATTTTGAAGTAGGTTATTTGTTGATTATCTATTTATTTATATGAAATTATTGATCCATCATGATTTATCCATTGGAACACAATGATATTAAACTAATAATTATTATAATTGTATTAAATAATCGGTATAGATCGCATGGTGATGTTGTTTTTTTGTACCATGATAATGTTTTTTCCTCTTGTTTTGATAGATAGTGTGATGTATATTCCTATGTAGGATTATATTTTTGTTATTTATTGAATTTTGGTAAATAACATAAATCCATAATTAATTGATAATTAATTGGATAAATGATTAAAGGGTCATGTTTAATAAATTTTTTTGTTGCTATTATAATTTAATGATAGTCAAATTGATGTATGTGTGCATGTTTAATTCAATTGGTTAATGAACTTGAAGAATGTTGGTTCTTGTTGATAATATAATTAAAGTCATGATAAATTATTTATTTATTTAATTTGTGATAGGTTGTGATAGCCTGTTTCTTAGGTCACCCGTACTTGGAACCTATGAAAAATGAATCGGTTATTTCAAGATGGAATAAGAACCAGTTGTGTGATAAATGATAATTCTTTTGTAGGTACTGAGTTTACTACTGGATTGTGAATTCCATGTGTCTTATTCTTGAGAGTTGTTAGATCACGTTGTGTGTGAAGGATGGATACATTAATTTGGCACCATGATCTCATTGTAATGTTTTTTATTACTTCTTGTGATGTGTTGTGAGCTTTGGATAACAAAACTAGGAGGGTTATTGTGGTTTATGGTGGGGAGGCCCAAATGTGATGTGATCCTATATTGTTCATTCCTGGAGGAATATTTTGGTATGTGGGCTTGGGAGTCCCAGTTGTTTTGGCATAAGTCAATGCTGATAGTAGTGAGATGCATCAGTATATGAATGTGGGTTTGAGGAGGGCACCAAAAATGACAGAATGGGTTGATTTTGGGTTTACCCATTGTTATAAAAGCTAGATTACTGTTTGAATCTATTATTTGTATGGGGTCTAAGTTGTTTGTTTATCTGATTTCCTTTCCCCACTGATTGAGGAAGATGGAAGTGTTTGGATACTCTCATTCAATTGGAGGTTAAGACACATGGATTATGCCATGTGATTTATGTGTTTATCTCCTCTGGGATTGATGAGTTTACTCTTCTTCTATAGGTGGTGGAGACTCGATGGGTAGTTCACCTAATCATCATGTTGAGCCCCTTATATTTGGGGAGATTATAATGTTTCCATATAGTAAGTGCTGGTGTGGAAATTAATAATGTTAACAATTGAATAAATGTTTATCCCATGTTGTTGGAGCTATCTGGAATGAAATGCTGAGGTTGAAATTCTAAGTAGTTGTGAACTCAGTTTACTTATTCCCAGAGGGCATAGATCATTGTTGAGATTCTAATGAAATTTAATGTGGAAACTAAAATGGTTAATTAATTGTTAATAATTAATTAACGTAATGTAAAATAGATAAATATGTGATAATGTAACTTAATGTATCTCTTTAAATGGTTATGTGTTTATAGGATATTGGGACTTAGAAGAGGATGCAAGGAGTCCAAGAGACATTAGCACCATTTGTTTCTGATACTAGGATATGCCCATAGTGTGGTTACAATCTACATTATATCATGTACATTTTGTGTTTCTATTTGATACTTTACCATTTCGGTTATGAAAACTAATTCCATGGGGATTCTGAGCCCTGTGGATATTTTCACCTACATTTTGGAGGGGTATGGATGGATGACAACCTACAATTTCTTGTGCTCTCTTCTCTTAGTAGTTACTTGTGATGGTATGCATGGTTGTTAGTTTTCCCCATATATGTGTGTAGAGGGTTATAATGGATTATGGTAACTTAACATACATATATTCTTGATATAGTTTTATAAGGACTATTATAGGTAAAATTTGTATAGGTTGTGATGAATTCAGGATCATACTCAATGTATGGGTTGTGATGGATTGAGGTATAATACCTGACATATGCTACACATTATTCGAGTTGTTTTAGATCCCCGAAACAATCTGGTTGATTTGGGTTATGTGGATATGGTGGTGGGTTTCACGAGGTGTATGTTGTAATGATTGTCCCAGGTGTCTGCGGCCTAGACTTTTTAGAGATATGCTTAGGACATGCATCATTAGTGAAAAGCAGAATACCAGTGGGGAAGTGGTAGCTGGGTACCCATGATAATCTTTATTAAATTATATTATCTTGTATGAAATACTTGGTGATAGTATCCATGGTGTGGTTTTGAACATAGTATACTTTTTTGAAGGTGAGTTATTTTCTATTATTTTTCACTGTGCTTCATCATGTTTTCATTACCTTTTGTACAAGAGGCTTTGGGGAGGATCCTACTGATTATACTTTTATACTCACTCTATGTATAAAAAAACTTTTTTTAGGTCATATGGAGATGGTTGGAGATCAGGATGGGTACTACTAGGTTGGGGTTTTCATTAGCTATTTGGGATTTTTTGTCACTTTCATCTTTACATTTCTTTTGGTACGTGTAGTTTCAATAAATTTTTAGTTGTTCATGCAAGATATTACAATGATTAATTTATATTGTATTTTATATTGTATTTTTTTGTATTTGGTTGTTTTTTATTATTTCTCTCTTTTGAATTTGTTTCTATTAAAGTTAATGCCTCCCATATTCATGTTTATTGTACCGTTGGTGCTAGTCTCCCATGCGGGGCATACTAGAGGTGGGACTCGAGGGGTAACTATCTGTCTTCTCTCATTTTCAGCTAAGTAGGGGTACACCTTATGGGTATGGGTTTTTGAAAAATTGGTATAAATATATTTGGTTGAAGGATATGTTGGGTTTTGGAGTTAGGCATAGGTGAGGTAGCATGGGTTTGTAGGGAAATAGTGTCAGTTAAATTTAGCAAGCATGGTAAACATGGGAGACCGGAAAAGACCCAGGTATTTAGGGACCCCGATAATATGATGCATGGACCTTTAGTCTTACATCATCAATAAATTTATGTTATACTGGTTGTAGGGTGTAGGACTAGTAAAGGATCATGCAACACTATTCTCTGTGGATGGATTTTAATGGGTAGAACTTTGGATAGGTTAACTTGAAATGAATAAAAGAAGATAATAAATTAATGTTAATGTCTTTTATATCCCAAGGTAAGAGCTCTAATTGTTTATTATTTTATAGGAATGGATCTAGGTTGATGTCCTCATCATGTTTACATAGAAAATATTCAGCCTGTTGTTCCTGTTGATCACCACATATTGGAGGTTGATGATGAAAACACATATAGGAGAACACTATAAGAGTTTCAACACCATAATCTAGTGAGGTATGAGTTATTCATTTCAAATTTAGTCACAGAAGACATGTTGAAGGACGATGAGATAGCCTTCAATTTGATCAGTGCTCAGAATGATCACTGGGTATCATTGGATTTGACGGTTTTGCATGGGTTAGTGAAGAAGTGGTGGTTATTGTTCCTCATAAATCCCAAGGAGTTAGTAGTCTCATGGGAGGAGTTATGGTTCTAGTTCATATTCGAATTTCTTTCTTCAATTTTAAAGGTGTTCAGTCACCAGGATATTTGTACCCTTCAGAAAGTGAGCTCCAGTGTGCAAGATTTTACGATCTATTTCGGACCTGTTTCTAGATAATGACATCAGGGTGAAGCATTTCAGTGTGGAGTTTCACTGAGTGATCCCCCTTCAATTAAAACTATTTGTGGTGAATATGTATCTTGACATGTTGGTTAGAGTAGAGTTCATCAAGAGGATGTTATCCAGAATCATATTTTTAGGAGATTGTAGTTGTTTGGATTCCTTAGGATGTTGATCTAGGGTCCAAGAATCCATGTTGTCTTGATAGAGGAGCTTTTGATCAGCTGAGGTTAGGTCCCAGCCCTCATTATCTCGTTTCTCCATGGGTGGAGCCCCCACAACTATTCCATGGGATCATTGCATTTTTTCCTTTATAGAGGACGAGGTCATTAACAACGAGAGTTCTTGAACATTTTTAGCATTTAGTGTGTGCCATTTCTTCCACTTTAAGTTCCTCCATTGTAATAGTTTTGGATAAGAGAGCAACAAAAGGTTGCTCTTGTTTTGAATACGTAGATAGATAATGGGGTAGAAAGTGGATAGCCCCATAGTTCTCTACATCCTTAGAGAAAAGTGTGTGGTCATGGATGTGGTTTTCAATAGGGTCATAGATTCCATAGAGTGGGTCATGTCTAGCATCATGCTTCATCGTTTCCAACTCTAGGTGAGCCACACATCGTTTGAGGTACCCAATGTATGTTTTATAATGGGGTAAATATAGTTTCTTATATAGAGACCCAAGCCTTTTATATATAACATTACATGATTTTAATCATAATTATACATTAGAGTACAAGCCAAGGATCGTTAAGTCTAGTGTCTTGGATGAAAAGGTAAATAAAACAAAAAACATTGGGCTAAAAACATTTCTTTGTTTAATCTTCATAAAGAGATCCAAACTTCCATTGTGCCCTTATATATTTATAGGGTACACTAGGGAACACATGAACCAAGGGATGAGCTGAAATGCCCAATAGGGGAAAGAACATAAGGACGCATCTTAAACACATGATTTATGAGGCATGACATAATGATACCCAAAGCATGGAACATATAAAATCGTATCATATAAGAATGTGATCATATAATAATAGAAGCATATAAATGTGGAAGAATCATAAAACATTTCTTTATTATGGGTCAAGGCTAACCATCAATCTCGTTCCCCATTTTATTATGGATCAAGGCTATCCGCCAATCCCATTTCACATCACATCTCATGAGAAGTAACTTTACCCAATGCATTGGAGAAAAATCCGGGTGCACCCATCTCAAAATTTTCATGTATATTAATTGAAAATAAATATTCTTAGCACATAAATATTCTTTCCTCATAAATAATCATATATAATCAACAATACATAAACATAGGTGCACCCATGGAAAGAATTGTGTACCACAATCATGACATAAAGCATAACCAATGAGCGTATCATGAATGTTTCCCTGAAAAAAAAGGGATTATAGAATACATGGACGTTCATAGGGTAAAACAGGCTTATAACATGGTATTTGATGTCAAACAGAATGAACTAATATAAATAATTTATTTGAGAAACATTAGCATGAAATCATTTTTATGCGGTTTTAAAGAAAATACGATAGAGATTTTAAAATAGAAAAGAGTGAAATATTTTATATAAAAATAGTATTTAACAAAGAATGTATTCATATAAAATACTGACTTTATTATTACAATTTTTTCTTAAAACATAGGATATATTTCACATGAAATTGGGTAAAAATTTGAGAAGTTCTCCTAAAACGAGTGTGCTAATTGGGAAGTATAATGGAAGGATTCACTTAAAAGCCTGTATATCCCCGAAAGAGAATGATAGATGGATTTTGGAACATGATTTCGGATCATATAAATATAATTTAGAAGTTTAACATAAAAAGAAAAGGAAACTACATCTTAGTTAAATGAATGATATAGCAACCCGAAGGAATAAAAGAAGTTCGGGTAGAATTCATTATGGTTTATCGGTGTGGTATCGTGTGTAACAAAGATGGATTTATTATAGAGAAAAGGGGTTTCTAATCACATATAAATCAATCAGAAAGTATGGAGGTGGTGCATAAACATACCCCATCATTTTCTATTACCCATAAAAAGTCATATTATAGGGGAAAATCTTGATTAAGAGTTAAAAGGGGAGGATCCCTTACCTTAAATCCATTGATGTTATCCGCTTGTAATTAAACACCTGACTAAACAAATTAGGCTTATTAATTCATAAGTCAAGAACCTCTTCTATATGTAATTGATCTATTATAACCCTTTTTAGTTCATTCGAGATCTTTTTCATTATTTATAATGATCAATTTCATTGTTTGGGCCCGTTTGTTTACTTGGTTCTAAAATATCGGTTCACTTATATTCAAATTTGGAAAAACATGAAATACAGAAGTGGTTGTCAAAAAATTTATTTATATTATATTACTAAAAATCCAGAATATTACATGGTTTTAAATTTAATTTTTTTACTTATAGGGAAGTCAAACTATTATATAAAACCAAAGTGACCACCGTTTTTGTTAATTGTTGGGTTTGATTACAAAGAGCATGTTTTTATTTATAACTTAATAAAATTTGTACAAAAAGATTACAGAATAAAAAAAGGATATATTAAATATATATAATCTGGTTAAACCATAACAAAAATGGTTTCATAACTATATTTGAAGATGATAATTGAAATTTATAAACTATTGTCCTTGAATTAGCTAAATTAGCACATCTCAAATGGTGCATTCATGCCTTTCAAATAAAAGGCGGGGAAAGGGGAGAAGATAGTGAAATATCCAATTAGAATTAAAAAATTCTAGTACATGTATGTTACATGATTTATCATACTATTATGGTGAATTTAGGTGAGGCAAAAAACAAAAATAAAAGAACATAAAATAAATGAAGGAATTGGAAGGAGGAATTTACCTCTTGAGACTTCCTCCTTGGAGAACCTCTTAAGGGGAGAGGTTTTGGTATTCTAAAGAGACTATGAGATTTTGGATGTGGGGATGGTTTTTGGGGAGAGATGTGTGCAGAATATTGGCAAGGCAGAAGGCTTGATAGGAGTGAAGAGAAGAGAGAGTGATGGGGGGTTTTTATAGTGGAAGAGAGAGGGGATTTCTCAATATAAAATTTGTTAATTTATTATTTCTTTACAAAACAAGGAATAGTGAGTCTTCCATGACCAATAATAGTAATTTTATCATGTTATCCTAAACCAATTTGACTTATATTAGTATAACATCATGAATGACTCAATAATAAGCTTATTTATCTTATTTTGTAAATTTTGGTATTTCACTATTCATCAAAAATTCAAGTATTTCAGAAAAATCCAAACAATTCACCCAAACCATTTTTTGAAGGGAAGAATCCATAAATTAAGTCCACATTTCAAAAATAATTTTCTAAATATGATTATTTTAATATTTAATTAAAATCATAATTTATTATCGAAAACCAGTTTTAAAATAATCATTTTCGTATTCTCAACTATATGTACATCATAATTCTAATTGAATATTATTTTAATACTATCATCGGTAAGGTTACAATTCATTATGTTATATCACTATTCACAAGGGTATGTTACAATTCATAAGGGTGGGATACTATTCACCAAAAATTCAGTTTTTCTTATCGTACTCCTAATAACTTAATGGTCACAACTGTGTATGTCAGATTTTTGAAATTCCGAACACAGAAGTGACAAACCTATGTTTAAAGGTCACTATGCACTTATTTGTTCATTATGTTGCGTTTTCCTTGGATTTTATGACTTAGTTATGAGAATTTAATTTCCATTTTAAAACATTGGGTCATTACATTCTTCCCCCCTTAGGAAATTTCTCCCTCGAAATTTTATTTTACATTATATGATATAAATAGGTGAGGGTAATTCTCCTTTGTTTCCTCCTCTGGTTCCAAAGTAGCTTCTTCAAACATTGGGTTCCTCCACAAAACGTTGACAAAATAGTTAGTCTTATTGCGTAGAACCTTATCTCTTTGGTCCATATATTCAATGGATGCTCCTCATATGATAAATCATCTTCCACCTACACCACCTTTGAGTTCAGTACAAGTGAAAGATCAGGTATGTACTTCCTCAAGAGCGATATGTGAAACACATCATAAGCTCTACCCATATTTCGTGGAAGTTCAAGCCGATAGGCTATGTCTCTTATGTGGTCAAGGATCTCAAAGGGGTCAATGTAACACGAGATTATCTTCACCTTCATTTAAAACTGTATGACTCTCTTCTATGGTGATATTTGAAGGAAGACATTTTCCCCAACGTCAAACCCCAAGTCCCTTCGACAGTCTTCATCACAGTTCTTTTTCCAACTCTGAGCAGTAGTGATGTTTTCTAGATGACTAGAACCTTCTCTGACATATCTTTCACAAGATCGAGTCCTTGTAACTTTTGTTCTCCATCTTCACCCCAACATGTTGATGTTCTACATTTCATTCCATACAGAGCTTCATACGGAGCCATCTAAATAATCGAGTGGAAGAAATTATTGTATGAGAACTCAACCAATGGGAGATGCTGATCCCATCAACATTTGAATTATTGAGAGCAGGCTCTTAGAATATCTTCAAGTGTCAAAATAGTCCTCTTAGATTGTCCATCAGTTTGGGGATGATAGGTCATGCTGAAATTTAATTCAGTACACAAATCATGTTGAAGACTCCTCTAGAATTTAGATGTGAACCACGGTTTACAATTAGAGACAATTGAGAGTGGAAGACCATACTGTCTCACCACATTCTTAGCATATATTTTTGCAAGTTTTTCAAGAAATATGACTTCCCGAGTAGTGATATAATGAGAATTCTTGGTGAATCGGTCAACAAGAACCCATATCACATTATATCCCCACGACGTCTTCAGGAGACCTGCGACAATGTCC
The DNA here is from genome assembly GCA_963277665.1 of Viscum album. Lineage (NCBI taxonomy): Eukaryota > Viridiplantae > Streptophyta > Magnoliopsida > Santalales > Viscaceae > Viscum > Viscum album. The sequence continues at coordinate 1,261,341,024 of OY728128.1, forward strand.
ATAGTGACATTCTCCCATTTCCACATGGTTATATGCAATATTTGCATTATCCCTTTGGAATTTTGTCACTCTACTTTAACTTGCTAACATACCAAGAACCTTGATATATATTCCACAATATCCCTTTTCATATTATCCCACCAAAAGTTTTCTCAGTGATCTCGATAAATCTTTATACTTCCTGGGTGGATAAAGAAGGTCAAGCTATGTGTATCATTCAATAGCTCCATCTATATATCAAAATCAAATTATACAAATAATCATGTCCCAAATCTTATAACTCCTTCCTCATAAATTTTGAAATTAGAGGATTTCCCATTTTTATCAACTTCCACCCTTTTCCAAATTTCCACATCTTTTCTTTGAGCAGCCTTTATTTTCTCCAAGAGGTATGGTTGAGAAATCATTTGATAAATGATTGATGATGTTCCCCACTTAATGATTTCCATGTCCATACTTTGAAAATATAACAAGATTAGATCCCTTCCAATTCTCATCATTCATAAAGAAGCAAGATCCTTTCACCTTAGAGCATCTTCCATCTTCTTTTCCTTACGAGGATGGTAGATGATTGAGCAGTCATAATCGTTGATGATCTCTATCCATCTTCACTAGCTCATATTAATCTCTTTCTGTGTGAATAAATATTTGAGACTCTTATTGTCAGCATATATCTCACACTTCTCCCCATAGAGATAATGTCTCTAGATTTCCAACACAAAGATCATAGCCTCCAACTCTAGATCATGCGTATGATATTTTTCTTCATGGATTTTCATGTGCGTTGAGGCATAGGCTATCACTTTATCATTTTTCATTAGTACACAGCTGAATCCCTTCATTGATACATCATTGTACTCCACAAATTGTTCTCCACTTGTAGGGAGTGTGAGTACGAGCATAGTGATAGGCATCTTTTTCAACTCCTTCAAACTGTCATCACATTCCTATGTAAAGAGTCAATGACTTTGACAATTGGGAAAATTTCTTCCCAAATTGTCGATAATACCCAGCTAGAGCCAAAAGGATACGGATCTGCATTACTAAAGTTGGAATGGGTCACTCTTCAATTGCCTTTGTCTTGGAAGGGTCCATGGATATCATTACTGGTGATAACATACCCCAAAAAAGATACTTCCTCTATCCAGAAGTCACATTTACTGTACTTTTCATACAACTTCTCCCTTTGTAAATTCATTAACACAGTATTCAATACTCCTCATGTCCCTCCTTGCTCTTGGAGTATATCATAATATCATCAATAAATACTTCCACAAATTTGTAAAGGTAATCTCTAATGACTCTGTTAATTAAATACATGATAATTTCTAGAGCGTTCGTGAGTCCAAAGGGCATCACTATGAACTCATAGTGTCCATACCTCATCCAAAAGGCAGTCTTGGCAATATATTTCGTTCTCACCATTAATTGATGATATCCTGACTGAACGTTCACCTAAGATAAATAACTAGGCCCACAAATTTGATCAAACAAGTCATCTATCCTAGGTAGAGGATACTTTTTATTTGTCGTGATTTTATTGAGCTCCTGACAATCAATGCATTGGTGCATTGATCCATCATTATTCTTGACAAAGAGGACTGGTGCACCCCAAGGTGAGGCACTCAGTAGTATAAAAACCTTCTTCATATTCTCCTGTAACTACTTTTAAAGTTCTTCGAGATCTATAGTGGCCATTCTGTAAAGTATCATTGATATAGTCAAAGATCTAGGAATAAGTTCAATTGATAACTCAACCTATTTTTCAGGAGGGAGACCAAGAAACTCTTTAGGGAATACATTTGTGTAATCCCCCATGACGGGCATGTCTTCAAGCATGATTCTCTCCTTTGTCTCAATCATTTTTTCTAGATATGATTTCTCATAAGGGAAAAATATCAACACAAGAGATGAAGATTTTAAAGGAGACACATTTTCCTCCTTACACTTTTAAGGAATTGGAGGATTCTTCGAGATGTGAAGAGTAATCTCCCTTTCCTGACAGTTGATGTTGTCCTAGTACAAATATAGCCAATCCATGACCAAGTTAACATCTAACCCCACTAAAGGATGTTTGATGATATTTTCATAGAAATTCAATCCAAAAATGTTAACCGGGGAGGAGTTATAATCCATGTATGCAATGATTTCCCTATTCGATATTCTCACAAATAAAATTTCATCTAAATTTTGAGGTAGTGTTTGAATAGTTCTACTAAACTTGGATGAAAGAATGCGTAGAACCAGAATCAAATAGCACATTCACTAATTATGATATAACTAGAATAACTATCACCACATCATTTTCTGGCTCCACCTCAGCTATAGTGATATAATAAGTCATTACTTGTTGCCTCAGAGGTTTTTTTTTATTGCCACCAGCAACCCACAGCTTAGGGGAATTGTTCACATAATGCTCGTACTCCTTACAGTTGTAACACAGAACCACTGGCTGAGTGTTGATATAAACCATATTTTCTTATTCAACATTAGTGGGATATTTCATATCCCTTTGGTAGTTCTTGGATAGATTACCAAAGCTTCTACATTTGATGTAATTCATGGTTCCCTTTAGGCAGTTACCAAGATGCTTCTTCGCACAATTTTTACAAGGGGAAAATTTAGGCTTCTCTCTATCATGGGATTTGTTTGATAAACCACCCATGTTGTTCTCCATTTCCCCCTTCTTATCCCTAGGCCCATGAGACCACTGAGAGTCTCCAATATCCATTTCAACCTTGAGGGCATAACAAACAATCTCATCATAACAGTCAAAGTCATGAATCGACAACTCATTTCATAGAATCGGCATTAGTCTAATAAAGAAGCGATCCACATTGCTTTCGGTGTTCATGACAAAGCCAGAGGAATTACTTTAAATCTTTTTAATGTTTTTTTTATATGCCTGATAGGACTCATATTACTTCTACTTGAGTCTGAGTAACTCTCTTCCCATCTTGATATGAAGGGTTTAGGAAAAATATTTTCTGAAAAATATGTTATTGAATTCTTCCAAATCCATGGAATCAATTTCCTCTTGGGACATGGTATTCAAGAACAGTGTCCACCACTGATCAGCTTCCACATCAAAACGATAAAATACTTGTGCAATCTTCTCTTCTTCAGAGAACTGGAGGATAGAAAATATATTTTCAATGGATTTAATCCATTGTTATGTGAGGAGGGGATCAGAAGATCTTCTAAACATGTGAGGCCTTTGGTGCATGAAGGATTCTATGAAAACATGCTCTTTCCGTGGATGAATATGGTATTCCGCATGATTCGCGTTATTATTCATAACTCAATACAACTGAGAAAGTATTTTCATGATGTTTTTATTACCCTCTCCAATCATATCAAGCATATCATTTGAAAAATCTTCACATTTACGATCACATTGGTTGTTGGAGCGTGTTCTTTTATTTCTTTCCATTAATTATGAAAAATAATGTATAATTTGAGGTATTGAATACTTATCTATTGAGCATAAAAAATGAAACTTTAAACATAAAAGGATGAACTTATAAATAATTAGTATATCCTAACATGTGATTCCATAGGTTTAAATCTAGGTCATCCTCGATCTATTTCTTGACATATATTATTATGGGATTTTTTTGTCCCCTAATAATTTTTTGTACTATGCTCATGAATCTACCAAAGCATATCCCTTGGGAGTGTCATAACCAAGAGTAAATAAAGACCCATTGTTGTGACTAGGATGCCCTGGGTCAAGCCCGAAACTCCTTTTATGATTTTCCATTCCTTGGTACATCTGTTCCAGAGCCACATCTACCTACTCATATCTAGATATGAAATTATTTTCTTGACAAACCACTTACTATATACTCACATAAATTTAGGTATATTTTATTATAATTCATCTCATCCTTATTTTTCCGACTAAGTTTATCTATTCCTAATCTCAAAAAATAACTAGACTATCTTCTGATACCAACTATAGTGACCCAAGCCATTTATATATAACATTACATGATTTTATTCATAATTATTCATCTGAGTACAAGACCAGGATCCTTAAATCTAATGTCCTGGAAGACTAGGAACATAAAACATAATACATCGGTCTAAAAAACATTTCATTATTTAATATCCATAAAGTACTCCCAAAAACCATTGAGCCTTATATCTATATAGGGTACGCTAGGGAACACATGGAAAAAGAGATGAGCTGAAAAGTCCAGTAAGGGAAAGAACATAAGTATACGTCCTAAGAATATGAGTTAAGAGGCATGACATAATGATATCCAAAGAATGGAACATATAAAATTGTATCATATAAGCATGTGATAATATAATCATTGAATCATATATATGTGGAAGAATCATAATACATTTCTTTAGTACAGGTCAAGGAAAACTGGAAATCCTATTTCCCATTTCAGTACGGGTCAAGGCTATCCTCCAATCCTATTTCACATCGCATATCATGAGGTTTAACATTACCCAATGCATTGAAGTTGTATCTGGGAACACCCATCTCAATATTTTCATGAATATTCTTTCCACATAAATATTCCTTCCACATAAATAATCATACATAATCAACTGTACATAAACATAAGGGCACCCATGGGAAGAATTGGGTACCCCAATCATGACATAATGCATAACCAATGAGTGTATCATGAAAGTGTCAATGAAAGAAAGGGATTAGAAAAAATTGGATTTTCATAGGGTAAAATAGTCTTATATCATGGTATGTGATTTCAAACAGAATTGAAAAAAATATAAATATTGTATTTGAGAAACATTAACATCAAAACAATTTTTTTGTGGTTTTTAAGGAAAATACTATAGAGATTTTAAAATTGAAATGAAGGAAATATTCTATATAAAACATAGATTGAATCAAGAAGGTTTTCATAATAAAAATACTAATTTATATATAAAATGTTGTCTTAAAATAGTATATAGTGCACTTGAAAATGGGTAAAATTTTTGGTAGTTCCCTTAAAACGAGTGTGCTTATTGGGATGTATCGAGGAGGGATTCTCTTAAAAGCATGTATGTCCCCAGAAGATAATGAGAGATGGATCTTGCAACATGATTTTGGAGAATATAAACAGAATGGATGAGTTTTTATTAAAAATAAAGGACAAAAACATCTTGGTAAAATGAATGCCAGAGCAACTCTAAGGAATAAAGGAAGTTCGAGTAGAATTCATTACAGTTTATTAGCATGGTATCTCGTGTAACAAAGTTGGATTGATGAGAGAGAAAACGGGATTCTCATCACATAGAAATCAATAGGAAAGTATGGGGGAGGTGTATAAACATAACCTATCATTTACTAATACACATAAAAATTAATATCATGGAGAACAATCTTGATTAAGAGTGAAAAGGGGAGGATCCCTTTCCTTAAATCTATTGGGGTTCTCCACTTCTTATTAAAGATATGAATAAGAAAATCAGGATTATTAATTCATAATTCGGAAACCTCTTCTATTTATAATTGATCTATTATAACCCTTTTTAGTTCTTTCATGGAATTTTTGATTAGTTATAATGTTCAATTTCCTTTTTTGGGTTCGTTTGTTTACTCCGTTTTAAAAGATCGATTCACTTATATTCAAGATCGGATAAACATGAAAGATAGTTGTTGTTGTCCATAAATGAAGTTATATGCTATTAGTAAACATACATGATATTACGTGGTTTTATATATAATTTGGTTACTTATAGTGAAGTCAAACTATTATATAAAACCAAAGTGACAATAGTTTTTGTTAACTGGTGGGTTTGATTACAATGAACATTTTTTGATTTATAACTTAATACCATTTTTACAAAAAGATTACAGAATAAAAATAGGATATATTACACATATATAATTCGGTTCAACCAAAACAAACATGTTTCCTGACTAGATTTAATGATGATAAAAGAAATTGATAAATCATTGTCCATGAATATCCCAAATTAGCACATCTGAAATGATACTTTCATTTCATTCAAATAAACGGTGGGGAAAGGGGAGAAGATAATAAACTATCCCATTAGAATGAAAACATTACAGTATATGTCTGTTACAAGATTTATCATAGTATTATGGTGAAATGAGTTGAGGAAAGAAGCAAAAAGAAAATAACTTAAAAGAAATGAAGGAATTGGAAAGAGGAATTTACCTCTTGAGACTTCCTCCTTTGAGAACCTCTTAAGGGGAGAGGTTTCGGTATTTTGAAGAGGATATGAGATTTTGGACATGTCATAGGTTCATGGGAGAGATATTTGGGAAACAAATTGGCAAGGAAAAAGGTTTTGGAGGAGTTAATAGAAGAGGGAGTGAGGTGGGTTAAAGGTGAGGAGAGAGGGGATTTCTCAATATAAAATTCCTTAATTTATTATTTCCCCTCAAGACAAGGAACAGTGAGTCTTCCATTACCAAGAATAGTAATTTTATCATGTTATCAGAAACCAATTGGTCTTAAATCATCAAAACATCATGCATGACTCTATAATTAGCTTATTTATCTTATTTTTTAAATTATGGCATTTCACTATTCATAAAAAATTCATGTATTTCAGAAAAATACCAAAAACTCATAGTAACCATTTTTCAATGTGTAGAATCAAAAAATGGTGTCCATTTTTAAAAAGAATCTATATATGATTATTTTAATATTTAATTAAATTTATGATTTATTATTGAAAAATAGTTTTAAAACATTCATTTACTTATTCTAAAATACAGGTACATCATTATTTCACTTGAATTTTATTTTAATACTATCATAAGAAAGGTTACTATTCATTACAGTATATCACTGTTTATAATGGTATGTTACCATTCATAAGGGTAGGTTACTATTCACCAAAAAATTATGTTTTTCTTATCGGACTCCAAATAATTCATTATGTTGTATTTTCAATGGATTTTATAACATACTTATGAAAGAATAATTTCCATTAAAAACCATTAGGTCGTTACATTTTATCTAAGAGTGATGCAAGCCTTCATATCACCAAAACTTTTACATTATTTGCGGCTTGAGATAGAGAGACTCCCAGTCCACATAGCGTTGACTATGCTAGTTCATGGTTGAGCTGACTTGTGTGAATTATGTATAAACTTTGAGCTAGATTTGGTGTAGTACTGCCCTTGGGTAGATTTACTTTTTTTATAGATACTACCATATGACATAATCCTTATCATGGATGATTTTTATTTGGTTAAGGTTACTATGGTTTGATTCATGATGTTGGTTGTGTTCGCCGATGCTAATAGAGATCCAGTTGTGTTTATTGGCGAGTGAGACCCTCAGGTGGTTCATAGGAATGTTTCATATTCCTCATACTTAATTAATAAACTATTTCAAATTTCATTATAGGTTCAATATTCATCATTTATCATGTTCGTAGAAGAGTTCCATGATATCTTTCCAGATGAGGGATTAGTATTACCCCCTCGATGATATATCGAGTTTGGGATCGAGCAGCAGCCATACGTGTCTCTGATCTCAATGTCACCATATCCGATGGTGCCTTTAAATTTGTGATAACTATGTACACAGATTGATGGTTTGTTGTAGTGTGGTTTTTATCATCCAATTGTGTCACTGTGGGGTGCATTGGTTTTTTAATAATGAATCATGATGGCCTTTTACGGTAGTGTATCAATTATTATCGCTGGAAGTAAGTGACACTGAAGAACCAATATCCTCTTCTATGTATTGATGATTTATCTGATCAAATAAAAGGATAAGGTGGTCTCTTGAATATTAACATGTTATCAAGATATCATAATATATGTGTAAAGGATGTGGATTTCCTGAAGACTACATTTCGTTCCCATAATGGGCATTACGATTTTGTTGTAATTCTATTTGTTGATACAAATTCTCCAACTATGTTTATAGGGTCAATGAATAGTTTTTTCTATGAGTTTCTGGACATGTTATTGGTGGTTTTCATCGATGATATCCTTCTATGCTCTGCATTCAGAGAGTGAACACAGAACATATATGTGCCGCTTTTGGATTTCCTTGTCGTGATAATAATTTTTTAAAGTTGTTCAAGTATGAATTTTTTGATTGAGAATTCTATTTCATAGGGAGTTTTGTATCCAGGAAGGGATTATATATGGATCCATCGAAGATTGATTCCTATTCCTCCTGAGAATCCCCTATGGCATTTGCAGAGCTATGAAGTTTCTTAGGTATTTTGTTCTATTACAAGAGGTTTTTAGCTAATATCTAATGGGTTGGGACTCCTCTGACATCATTGACTAATAATGATCAGGCATTCTCATGGACTGATCATTTTCAGACAACTTTTGAGTATCTGAAGGCGAATTTGGTTAGTGCTCCAGTTATTTATCTTTCAGTAAAAGGATTTTAGATTGAACTATTTTGTGATACTTCACATCTTGGGTTGGGCTATTTTCTAATTTAGAATAGATCGATAGTTTATTATGTGTCTTGAAAGTTATGTAACAATGAGAATAATTATGAAACCAATGATCTTGATTTGGAGAAAATATTCATTTCCATAATTTTATGGAGACATTTCTTCATTGGTGAGAATTTTATGGTCTTCAGTGATCATATGATTATTTTGTATGTTTTCTCCCAACGTGACTTAAAATTACACCAACATCAGTGTATTAAGTTCATAGAGGATTATGACATTGGGATTTCATATACAATTGGAAAAGTGAATTTTATAGTCAATTCAATGAGTAGGAAGTCACACAGTGATTTTTTGTGAGAATCAGGTGATTCAGGGAGAGTGATGGAGGACCTTTCAACACTATATCTAGAAATGGGAGAAGTTGGTGGAAGAGGATATATTATTCATATGATAGTGTTTTCATCTGTAGTTTGGTAGGTATAAGAGGCCTACTTGGGTAATCAAGATGTTGAGGTCTGGAGAGAATGATGTTTTTGTGTTAAGCCCCAAAATGGTTGGTCTAAGGATGAACAGTAATGAGTGTTGTTTCAAGGAATTATTTTTGTTCTTTTGTTGATGCATGATATGGTTCTTATAGAGTTATATATTTCATATTTTTCTATACATATTGGAATGAAAACTATATAACAAGCATTGAGATGTCATTTTTTCTATTCTGTGTTAAATCTTGTAGCATTAGGGTTTGTGTCCCGGTGTTTAGTCTAACAGAAGGTGAAGGATAAACACCATGTTCCTTGTGGTTTTCTCCAGTCGTTAGATGTTCTTAAGTGGAAGTGAGAGGAAATATTAATGGACGTTTTTACATTTTTACCATGACCTCATGGAGTTTATGATTCTATATGGGTGGTAGTGGATCATTTGAAAAAAATTATCCCACTCTAAAATGATCAACGGTTCGATCATAGTGGTGAATTTTCAAGGTAGTATCTTGGGGAGGTTGTGAGACTCCACAATGTCATGGGGAGGATAATTTATTTTCTATGTCCTTGTATTTCATCCAATGTATGGAGAGGTCTCCATAATGTATAGGGTTATCAGCAATGCCTTAACATTGATTTTCATTCTCAGACACACAGTCAGACAGAGTGTAGCATGAAGACTCTTGAAGACATGTTTCACCCGTGTGTCCTAGACTTTAGAGGTTAGTGGATGGGGCACCTTCCCCTGGTAGATATAACTTACAATAATAGTTTTTACTCCACAATAGGTATGGATCCATTTGAACCCTTTTATGGGTGACATTTCCTATCTCCATTGAGTTGGACTGGGGTCAAATATTGGAAATTCTTGAGCTGGAATTGGTATAGAATACGGCAGAGATGGTTTGGGTTATTCGTGATAGGATTACGAAAGCACTGGATTGTCCGAAATCATATGTCAGTCACTGGTGGATACCTCAAGATTTAAATATTGGAGATCATGTTTTCATGAAGGTATCTTCATGTCATAGGTAATTATGGTTTTGTTCTGGGAGTAATCTTTCTCTCCAGTTTGTTGGTCCTTTTCTAGGTGTTGGATCATATTGAAGTTGTGGCATATCAGATAGTGTTCCACCAAAAGTTGAGCTAGAAAAAATATGTTTTTCATAAGTCACAACTTCATTGTTATCTTCAATATGACTCTCACATCATCGATTAGGATATGATTGATGTGGAAAAAATGTGACCTCGAGGATTGGCCTGTATTGATCCCAGATTATTTGAAGAAGTTGTTGAATTTTCATTCTATAACCTAGTTGCATGACTTGCGGTGGCACAATGGCGTGGAGAAGAGGACATGGGAACTTGATTTACTAAAATTTTCTCAGTACCCCGATCTATTAGATGTGTATCTATTCTCTTGTAACATTTTTCATTTTTTAGTTGTAAAACTTTTCTATTTATGAGACGTATTTCTCTTGTTTCTTTTTTGTGGCTTGATATCGTTTCAGAGGTATCTCCACAAGGAGAGTGTTTAATAGTTGGTTGTGGTTGTTATATAATTTTTCATTGTTCCCCTCATTAGGGGGTTGATCTCTTATGGTAGAAATATCCTTGATAGGTATCTTTTAGGATGGTTGTTTGGAAGAACAATTTATGTTTCCTCTCTATGTTAGTTTTGGTTTATCAAGGATGGTAATTTTTTGAGATGTATCTAATTAAAGGGACTATATCCACATAGATCTACCCATTTCATGTTCTTGAGGGTTGTAGAGCTCGAATGAGGCTCAGGGGATTCCATGAGGAGTTTAGGTGATGAGAGTTGGGAGTAGGGAAGTTTTATGATAAGAAAGTGAGTTTCATGCTATGTAAGACAACTACATGATGTGGAAGAGGGATTCATGCTATGTAATATTTTAGGGTTTTAAAACTAAAATAAAATTAAAGCAAGTTTTTTTTCAGCAGAAACAAGTATCAAGGCATTATACATTGTGAAATGTGATTACATGTCATGTAATACACTACTATAGTAATGTTTTAATCATTTTCCAATTGATCAGGGTTTTTTCAAACCCTATGGATGCTATCATCTTCCAACATTTGAATTCTCTGTCCTTCATAATTTTGGATTCTCGTAAATTTGGATTGGTCATCAGGCACCCATATTAGATCAGTGATGATCCGTGGAGATCCAAGTTGTGTTCTTCCTTTGTTTTCTATCAGTTCCTCCCGAATAGATCTATTTTTCCTCATGTTATTCTCACCGTGTTATGATGTTTTCTTAACCAAATTTAAATATGGTGTTTCTCTTAGTTTTTGATGATGTGGTGGTGTTGTGGCACCCTCAGATGGATGCAGTTCTCATAGGAGGGGTAATTAAAGATCAATTGTGTGGTCCTTTCTCATTCAAAGGATGTCGATGACATTTTTAGGTATGGGGTTCATTTTTTACCTATTTATTTACCTATAATCATAGATCTAAAATAATTTAGCCTTTGACTCATAATTTAATTGGTCTAAAAATTATTTTAACTATATTAATGAATTATTATCGTTAATATGGCGATGTTTTTGTTTTGTTCCATGATAATGATTTTCCACTTGTTTTTCTAGATAGTGTGATGTATATGACATTCATGGATTATCTTGTTTTTATTGATGAAAATTTGGTCAAGAACATAAATTCAGAATTAATTAATAAATAATTGTATAGAATATTAAATAGTCATCTTTTATGAATCTAGTGGTTTTTTGTAATTTGATAATAATCAAATTGATGTAAGTGTTCATGTTTAATTTAAATAGTTAGTAAAAATAAATAATGTTGATGTTGTTGATAATATAATTAAAGTAATTTTAAAATAATTGTTAATTAAATTTTTGGCAGCTTGTGAAATCATGTTGCTTAGGTTTCTCATAGTTAGAACCAGTGAATAATGAATTGGTTAATTCAAGATAGAATAAGAACCAATTTTGTGATAAAAGATAATTTCTTTATAGGACCTGAGTTTCCCACTTGATTGGGAAGGACAAGTGATTTATGCATGCTATTCATGAGAACCCTTCATGTTTGAAGGCTGGATTCCTTTCATTGTGTCCATGAACCTATTTCAATGTTTGTTTCCTTCTTCTTTTGATGTTTCATGAGCCTTGGATGGAAAATACCGGAGGGATTTTGTGGTTTATATGGTGTGAAGGCTCAAATGTGACATAAACCAAGTAGGGATGATCCTGGAGGGTGGTTGTGGTATGTGGGGTAGGTAGGCCCAGTTTTTGTGGTCATAGTTAATGCCTGGAGTGGAGAGATGCATTGGTATATGTATGTGGATGTTAGAGAGGGAACTAGAGATGATAGAATGGGCTGAAGTGGGGATTACCCATTGTTATGAAAGATGGATTCCTGTTTGAATATTTTTTTGGATTGTGTACATGGTGTTTTTTTATCTCCTTTCTTTTCATAATTGCTTGAAGAATATAGAGGTGTTTGGTTACTCTCTATCCATGGGAGGTAAAGATGCATGGGGTATGCCACGTGCTTTATGTGTTTTGATCCTTATGGTTGGAAAACATTACTCTCCTATTATAGGTGGCAGTGACATGGTGAGTACTTTATCTACTCACCATGTTTATCCCCTTTTGTTTGGGGATCTTATAATGTTTTCCTATAGTACATGGGGATATGTAATGTAGAATTCATAATCAGTGAATAAATTTTTAACCCATGTGGTTGTATGTTACTAGGATCCAATGTTGAGGTAGAAATTTTGAGAAGACTGGAACACTGTTTTCATAGGCATGGAGGGTAGGGATATTTGTTGATATGCTAATTAAATTTAATGTGTAAATGATAACGGTTAATTAATGGTTAAAAATTAATTAAAGTAAAGTTAAATTGATTAAAAAATATATAAAGTAACTTAATGTATCTCCTTAAATGGTTGTGTTATTGTTGGATATACGGTCTTTGCAGTATAAGTCAGAAGTCCGAGAGGCATTAGCTATAGTTTTTTCTAAGACTAGGTTATTCCCATAGTGTGGTTGGGTGCTGTATTATATCATGTACATTTTGTGTTAATATGCACTACTCCACCCTATTGGTAAGGGAACTGACACCCTAAGGATTCTAGGTCATGGGGGTGTTTTCCCCAACAATATGGTGGGTGGGTGGGTGGATGGATACCCATGTGTCCTTGCTCTCCTCTCTTGGTTGTTACTTATACTGATATGCACAGTGGTTAGTTTCACCCATATATGTGTGTGGATAGCTCTAATGGCTTGTGGTTATTTCACACACTTATATTATAGGTATAGTTTCCTAAGGACTATTATTGGTATAACATTTATAATATGTGATTTCTTGATTATCCTTACTCAGTGTATGGGTTTTGATGGTTTGAGATATAATACCCAATATAAGATACATGTTATGCGAGATGTAGTGGCTCTCAGAAACAACCTAGTAACTTTTGGTTATGTGGATGTGGTTGTGTGTTTCTTGAGTTGTATGTGGTGGTGCTTTTCCTAGGTGTCTGCGGGCTAGAATTTCTGGAAAAAGATGCTTATGATTTGTGGTATTGGGGAAAAGTAGAAAACTAGTGTGGAAGTTGTAGTGGGGTACCATTGATATTATTTAATATATTATATGTTCTTGTATGAGATACATGGTGAGGTTATCCATGGTGAGGCTAGGACCATTCTATACCCATTTAGATGACAAGTTAGTTTCAGTTGGTTTTTACTATACTTTAGCATGATTTAGTTACCTTTTTTCATGAAAGGCTTAGGGGAATACTACTAAGTATAATATTCTAATAATCCTACATATAAATAGAATTGTTTTCAGGTCATTAGGAGCAGGTTAAAGATCGGGCTGTTTATTACTGGCTTGGGGTTTATAGGAGCTGTTTTGGATATGTGGTCGTTGTCGTCTTTACTTTTCATTTTTTAATAACACTTTTCGTTCAGTTGTAGTTGCTCTGGCACGTAATTACACTTGTTTACTTTGCCTTTTCTTTTATATTGTTGAATAAGTAGGAGTTAGTTGTTGTTTGTGCCACCCCAATGTTTTATGAGGTAGATTTGTTTTAATTAAATATATGTATTGTGTTGTATGCTACACAAATATTAGCTTTCTATATATGCAACACCAAATTAGCTTGTAGTATATGCAACCCAATTCTTAGCCTTTGTTACACGCATGAGTGACCTTCCTCTATAACTTTCATTATACACAATACCGGGTTTCACCAAACATGGATATTTTATTAAAATATTATTATTTAATGAGACATAATCTATATGATATTAAAATTATTAACAAAATTTAAAATTTTATATAACATTAACATTCATCTTATTTATTTTCTAGACATGATATAAGAACAAATTCAATTTTTCTGATACAAGAATTATTTTTCAAAAAATACTGTTTTGCCAACATTTGATGGCGCATCCATTTTAAACTTAGTTTTTAAATCTTTTATATGTTATATATGACAAAAAAATCTTCTTCATTGGAATATGAACAAAAAAAATTACTTTTTTTGGAGTTTTTGGTATTTTTATGATAAAACTCATATTTTAATAAATAGTGAAAAATACTACATTTTAATTCGAAACTATTTTTTCATATAATTTATTTATATAGTTAAATTATCTTTTTAATTTGTTTTAATGTGTAATTAGATTCTGTTATTATCATTTAATCAAATTTTTCTCATTGGATTCAATTTCACATTTAAATTGGCTTTAAATAGTTGTCAATCTTTTGATCACTTTTTTACTTCATAAAACCTCACTTTTTGGTTTTAACAACGAGAATTATTTTTAAATTAATGTATGAAAATTCTGCATTTGGAATTATTAAAAACGGATTCCATATTTTGAATCAGGGGGTCCAAATTATGTTAATAGGTTACTTATTTTCGGCATTATGAATAGTAACATTAGTAATTATTTTTATTACCACGGTTAAAGTTAAATCAAGTAATAAGAGGTAAAAATAATATTATAAAATTTCCTTAACACTGGTTAAAATCCGATTGGGTGAATAAATTCAACCATTATCATCTATGTTTGTAAATTCAGTCACTTAATTGTAAAATTTCTATTATTTCTACTTGAATATAAAAACATAATAATAAATGTGACAAAATGCCACACTCTCATTTAATATAAGTTTATTAATTTTGATTTCGGGATTACCGGGGAATGAAATGGAATTGAGGTAGTCTCTAGAAATATAATAGAATTAACTACATCATAATTTTATTTACAATTTTTATATATTAAATTTCTATCATTAATGATGACTCAATAGTGATGCATAAATTATTTTATTAATAAAAATATCAAATAAAGGATATTAAAAATATTAAAATAAATATAAATTTAGAGAATTAATATCATCCACTAATTTTATGGATGAATTTAGAATTTAATATATGGTTTAAAAGAGTATTATTAAACATATATATAAGTCATGATATTTCTAAAAATTCAGCTAATGAATAGTGTCAAAATTGACAATATTGGTATTTTAAATAAATAATATTTTTTAAAATTATATAAAATGTATAAAATAAAAAAAATAAGCCAACTAATTGGGATGCAGTTAAATATATATCTAATGGTCCATTTACGGATCCTTAGTCATTTTATAGTTACTATATTATCCCTTAGTAAATAAAAAAGACATGTCGCCATGGTAAGAGTTAAACGAATTAATTAAGGATAAATAAAAATTAAAAGTTATAAAATAAAAGAATAACAAGTCCAAAAAATTATTGGATGAATAATATTAAATAATTATAACATTATGATCGATTTTTAGTTGTTAAATATACAATTTTACATGAAAATAAATTATATATTGTTTAAATCAATTATAGTTACAAAATATCACTATATTGTATTTTACAAAATTTTATGTTTCCACATAGGGACCAAATCAAGCTATGAACGAAAATATATGGCTATTTTGATATAAAGGAAACCATTATTGTTATATAAATATGTTTTTAATATTTTTAAGTTATATATTTACATTAAGAGTCTCTTAAATTCTAAAACAATATTTATTCAATTAAGATAAAAATTGAATAAATGATTTTAATAATATTAATTTTGTTATATTTTGGATTATTTAAAATGAATAACACATTTAAATGATCTATAATATATATTATACATGTGTGAAAGCATTATATTTTAATTCCCAATTTTTCTTATTGTATTGTAAGTCAAATAAAATGAATAGTATTAAATTTGGTGAAAATAATATCTTATTGAATTAATTTAGTAGTAAATTATTTAAAAATCACAAAGATGTTAAATACTCTGAACGGGATAATATATGGTCGAGAATTATTTATTAATTTCATTTTATGATGAATTTTTAATTATTTAGATCTAGAAGAGCCTTATTATATTTTAATATTTTGAGAGTTTCCTAAAGTGCCCCTCTCATCTCGTATTAAAATAAATATCCCCCCACATTTCCTCACACCTCCATGAGCATGATATCTACACCAACCCCTGAACCATTATCCTATGAACATTATTGGTTAACATCTGGAGGTCCTGGTTTTCCAAAAATTCCACCCTTATTGTCCCTAAGAAGAGATCCAAAGAAGTCCAGCGAAGAAGAGGTAATATCTTTACCAATTCAATTCAATTTATTTTCTTCTTATAAGACCTATTTATATGTTGATTCGATAATAAATAAAAATATTGTATATCCTATATTCTTAGATGTCATTATAATCAAGGGACAGCTTTATACCTCGTTTATCCATCCTATGAATAACAGTATCGCTATGTGTGTGGATGTATGGTCTATCATCTCCACAACGTGGTGTAATTTGTTATTCAAAAATTATTTATTAGGACAGGTATAATTATGAGTATAATTGATTTAAATAACAAATATAACATGATAATTATTCTTCATAATTAATATTCCATCCAATTACATACAATTTAACCATCAAGAGAATGATATCATCACTCGTGTGTACGTACGGCCTACCATCTCCACAACGTGGTGAGATTCATTCTCTATGTTAACAATTCAAGAATGATTATAGAATTAACATGACGAGTAAAAATAATAATTATGACCATAATTCCATGAATAAAATACATCCTATTCATAACAAACATTACTTACATGGCAAAACAAGAATGGAAAAATGAAGCAGTTAACACTCGAAATAATGGTAATATTGAAATACTATTAATAAAATGATATAATTGGATCATATATGATATTATAAAAATTTATATAGTACTGGTAAAATTTATTAGAATTATTTAACCATTATATAATATGTTACCACACCCTCTACAAATGAAAATAACAAGTTAAGTGATAATTTTTCCATCTCATTTTTATCTGAGATTGTTTATAAGAATGTATTTAATGGGGATATATTTGTCAACCATGTCCTTGTTTTCTAAAAAGGTATTTATAAAATGTTTACTATTATTATATGTATTTTTAAATTAATGTTTAACAATTTTACTTTTACTATACATTATGGAAGGAATCTTTATTTTGTTTACCATACGAGGTACTTTTTCACTTTTCCACCAAAAGTACAAGGAGAATGTTTTTTAACATATACAACATTAATGGATTTTATGGTTTCGTGAAACCTTATTCCCATGAATATTTTTCTAAAAAATTTCTAGATTATTTTCAAGTAAATTGTTTTATTTAAATATTGGCTTCATTTTGAGAAAAGAAAATATTTTTGAAAAAGAAAGGATATTTTCATCAGGAATTAAGTTCAAGTGTTTTATAAAAATTATTATCCTACTAAGATGATAAAGGGTTATGTTTATATACCTATTTTTAATTTTATTTTATTTTTATTATGATGGAATTATTGTTATCAAATACAATTTTTAATATTTATTATGATGGAATGATATATAAGAAACCCATTTTATTTCATGAGTTTTACTGTGATGAATCATTTCAGTTTTTTGGAACATGTAAGAATGATTTCATTATGAGATCGGTGGGACCCATACCTCCCTCCAATGCATTGGGTAAAGATTTATATCTCATAAAAAATACATGACTAGAATGGAAAATAAATCTGTTTTTGTTATACAAGGCTAGAATGGTAAGTAAATCTAGTTCACGAATACTCGGCTGGAACAACATGTAAACCAAATTCATTAATGAACTTTGTCCACATGATGGTCATTGAAAAATTTCCTTAGCTACTATGGAAATCATATTATGTGATTAATTGTTTTCCAAAATTCCATGTTTTATTCCAATGATATTTAATCACGGGTAATGTTCTATTAGGATCTATTCCCTACAGACTACTAAGATTTATTTCATGCCAAATGGTTTTTATATTTAAACTTTAGGATAATGTTTTTTCATTCTTATTTTTATGGTTTATTTTATTTTCCCAATGTTTACCCATACTGAGTATTTGAGCTCAACCTTTTTATGTTTTCTTTTCCCTATGATATAAAGAATGGTTTTATGGAGGAAAAAAAGGGAGGATCATCATGGGAGATGTTGAAGATCTCTCACAATATTAGAAGATTATATTCCATGTTTCCAAAGTCCCTAAAATAATATGATATTGGGCATCGTTTTGTATCATGTATTAAGTATTCTGAAAAATTAATGTAATTTACATGTACTTAAAGCTTGGGTCATTATAGTTGGTATGAGAGTGAAAGTTTAGTTAATCATTGGAAACAAGGATGCAAAAACTTTAGTCATATCCCTTGAGATATTTCTATGGTATGTATAGAGATTTCCCTAAGTGTAAGTATAACTATATGATATAGTCCTATAATTATGGTAACGATCGTGAATAACCTATGATGGAACATAACATGTTATAGATTGAATGTACCCCCCCCCATGATTATATTGTTTTCATAGTTTTATTTTTTCCTCTCACACTTTTTTTTGGTGTTTTAGATGATTCCTAAAACTTGAAGGAACAATTCTAATGATCAATGCACCAGAAAATGAAATGATTTTTTCCTGAATAACCAAATGTTATGGGATATAGAATGAAAAACATATTTCTATACTTACACAAGCTAAGAAAAATTCTATACTTCCCAATGGGTAGATAAGGGAACAACATTCTATTAAGTCCTTCATGAGGCAATGTCCACCTTCTTTTAGTGGGTCTTCTGATCCACTTATTTTTTAATAATGTATTGGTACCATTGAAAGGATATTTTCCATCCATTACTATTCAGAACATGAAAAATTAATTTTGGCAGTTTATGGTTTAGAAGGTGAAGAAAACTAGTGGTGAACTCTAATTAAGAATACAACGTAGCAAGATGAAATTGAATCCATGGAATGTGATGAGTTCAATAACATGTTTTTTTATAAGTAAATCCCTCATATTCTTTGAAAAAATATGGAAAAGGAGTTCCTTGAACTTATTCAAAAGTATGATGAATCTGTTGGTAAATAGAAGGAATATTTTACAAGACCTGTAAGGTATTCTTCTAGCTTTATCTGTGATCCTGAAATTAAAGATGGTCAATTCTTCAGTGGATTAAAACCAAGTCTTAGAAAGTCATTGTCTATAATAGACTTCAGTATATATAAAGAGATTTTGAATTTTTCTATTAGGGTAGAAATATAATTAGGGGTTACATATCTATCTCATGCTTTGAACAAGAAACGGAAGATGGAGTTCAAAGGAAAATATGAATACAATAGTGAAAAGAATATGAATGTTTCCTTATGCTCAAAGTGAGGAATGGAGAATGGTTGATATTGTCATAAAGGGTCTAGAAAATGTTTTAGGAGTAGAAACGATGGCCATAGATAATTTGAGTACTGAAGTAATGGAATAAAGGTAGCTAATGATGTGAATAGAGAAAAGACTACAGATAATGAACCACACACACTTCAATGCTACTAGTGCAATAGAATGGGGAATTATGTTAACTAATTCCCTAATCCAAGGGTTAATTAGGATCAACATCAGTAACCTCATATGTTTGAAGATAAAGTAAAATCACATGCAATAACTATTGGTGATATAGAGTATGAAAACGAAGTGGTAGAATGATTATGTGTTTATGTAATGGGATTCCACAATAGTGTTGTAGGATATCTTTTATATTATTATGGAATATTAGAATACCTATCTATTGGTCCACTTTGGTTGTACATAATTATATGGTACAGGTAACCATGAAAAGAAATTGAAATATTTTTTGAAACCACATGATATGCATATAATTAAGGTATAAGGAGATAGTGAGATGTTTTATAGTGATATCATGGTTTGAGTATACAAATTTTTTTGGTATTTTGGGTGTGTGGAAAGAGTTAATTTTGACAGAATGCATTTTTTCAATAAGGTTTTATGGTAATTCATGTCATTTACATGTTTCAAGAGAATACCTGAATTAGGTATTGACATGTTTGGAATGGGAAAACCAAGCACAACCAAATGAGATATGGGAGACAAATGTTAAGTTGACTTAGTTCACCATTTTCTAAAGTTTTAAATTTTTAGTTTTTTAAAGGATTGCAATGTTATATATTAAAGGATAGTATAAGTTATTTTCATGTTTAATTTTGTTCTATTAATATTTTGTCTCACTATATATGGACTTATGCATATTTGATAACATTTTCTAACCTTTTTGTTGATAAATATAGAATGA
Organism: Viscum album; assembly: GCA_963277665.1. Lineage (NCBI taxonomy): Eukaryota > Viridiplantae > Streptophyta > Magnoliopsida > Santalales > Viscaceae > Viscum > Viscum album. Next base: position 1,261,361,564 of record OY728128.1, read on the forward strand.
ACTATCATTCTATCGCATGTTCTACTAGCACTTCATAAATAGAAAATTAAACATCATTTCCTCAAAGAAGAGATGAAGTGAAAAAAATTTAGGTAATGATCAATGGTGATATTGTACTGAAATTATTTAAGTATATCTTCTTAGGATGAAATCCATCCACATTAGGTAAAGTATCTTGAAACCAAAAATGTTATCCAAGTACCTTATTATCTGATGAATCAGATGGTACATTAATTAATCAAAGATCTATGGATTTCAGGAAGTTAACATTCTCCAAACCTTATTATCTATCATTATCCATCAAAACTTTATGTTTATATTTCTATTTTATATACATGATTTCATTTCTCACATTAATTCTACCATGTGGAAACCAAGTGATGAGTTAATTTAGGTAATATTCGGATTTATAAATTTCCTTTATTAAATTGAAGTTTTTGTATTCCTTTCTATGATGTGAGATTCCATGAATGAAACTTTAAATTAGTAATTCATTTATAAACTCAAAAAATTTTGAGGTAGAAATTCATTTTAATGGGGGTAAAAAGTGACACCCCGAGATTTTATGAGATTGATTCATTTTAATTTCATCGATTTATTGTGTGGTACACTACACCAATATTATATGGCTCTATATGAAACACCATATTATATTGAATTATACTCAAAACAATTCTTTTCTTGCATTACACACTATAACGACCTTCCTCAATAGCTTGCGTTGTAAGCAGTACTAAGTTTCACTAAACAACGATATATTATTAAAATATTATTATTTAATGGGATATAAAATAGACGTTATGAATATTATTAAAAACATTTTTAATTTTATATAACATTAAAATTCATCTTATGTATTTTCTAGACATTATATAAAACAAATTCATTTTTTTTATAAAAGAAGTATTTTTCAAAAAAAATGCAATTTTGCAGCCTTTTGATGGCCCACAAATTTTAAATTTAGTTTTTAACGCTTTCATATAAACTATTTGAAAAAATAAACTTTTTATTTGGTATGGGAACATAAAAATTTACTTTTGTTTAATTTTTTGTATTTTTAGATAAAATTTATATTTTAATGAACAATGAAAATACTACATTTTAATTGAAAACTGGCTTTTCATATAATTTATTTTTATAATTAGATTATATATTTAATAGGATTCAATGTGTAATTGAATTATATTTTTATAATTTAATATAATTTTGGTTATTGTAAGTAATTTCACATTTAAAATAGACATAAACACATAACAATCTTTTTATATGTTTTTAATGCTTAAAACCCCTCCGTATCATTTCAACAACATGAATGAATTTTAAATTAATTTCATCCAATTATGTGTCTCGAATTATGAAAAATGGATTCCATGTTTTGAATCAATCCTTCCAAATTATTTTAATAGGTTACTTCTATTTTTTGTAAATTATGAATAGTAACTTTCATAATTTTTTTAGTGTCATGGTTAAAGGTAAATTCGGTAATTAAATGTGAAAATAATATTATAAAACTACCCTAACACCTATTAAAATACTATTGGATGAATAAATTATACCCTTATAATATATGGTTCTAAATTAATTCACTTAATGACCATTTTTTTAACATGACTATAATATTAAAAAAAATTATCAATGTGACAGAATGTCACACTCCCATTCAATATAAGTATATTAATTTTAATTTCGGGATTACTAGGGAATAAAATCGACTATATGTATTATATGGAAATATAATAGAATTTCCTTCATCATATAAATTTATTTATAATTTTTATCGATTAAATAATTATAAATAAGGATGACTCAATAGTTGTGTAGAAATTATTTTATTAATAGAAAAATGATATGAATGATATTATCAAAATTAAAATAATTTTTTTTGAGTGATTTAATGTCATGAACTAATATTAGGAATTACTTTGACATTTTATTTATGTTTTAAAGGAGTTTATTCGACCATATCTCTTTGTTATGATATTTCTAAAAATTCAACTAATTCATGGTGTCAAAATTGACTCAATTGATATTTTAAATAAATACTATTTTATTAAATTATATAAAATTCATAAAAATATAAAATTTTGACTAATAATTAGGATAAATATAAATATGTCACCAATGGTCCATTTATGGCTCATTTTATATTTTAGAGTGGCTATTATTTACCTTGACTAAATAAAAATACATGTTTCCGTGGTTAGATTTAATGGAATTAATTAAGGGGAAATCAAAATTGTATGGTTTGAAATTAAACCAAAACATGACAAAAAAATTAGTAGATGAATAATATTAAATAATTATAACACTATTATAGATTTTGAGTTGTTTAATGGAAACATGTACATAAAATATAATTATATATTATTTAAATCAATTATTGTTACAAAATATCCATATCTTGTATTTTAATATCTTTCTTTGTGTCCATATGGGGACCAAATCAAGATATGAACGAATCTAAATGTCTATTTTGATATAAATGAAACTATTTTAATTATATATATATTTTTTAATTTTTATATGTTATGTAATTACCTTAAAAATCAATTCAGTTCTAAAACAATATTTATTCCATTAATATAAAAATTGAAAAAATGATTTTAGTAATATTAATTTTGTTTTGTTTTGGATTATTTAATGTGTGTAACAAATTTTCAAGAACTATAAGATATATTATAGAAGTGGGATAGCATTATATTTTAATTCCAAATTTTCTTATTTTATTTTAAGTTTAATTATATGATTATTATTAAAATTATCAATAGTAATATCTTGTTAAATATTTTTATTATTAAATTATTTAAATATCAAAAAACTGTTAAATAGCCACATGTGGATAAGATATGGTTGAAAATGTCTTATAAATTTCATTTATGGTCCATTCTTTATTATTTAGATCCAGAATAGTCTTATTATATTTAAATATTTTAATGTTTTAAGAGTTTCCAAAAGTGCCCCTCTCCTCTCTTATAAAAAGGCATCTCCTCCCGTGGTGTAATTATTTATTCAAAAATTATTTATTTGGATGGGTATAATGATGAGTATAATGGATTTAAATAATGAATATAACATGATAATTATTATGTATAATTAATATACCATCTAATTACATACCATTTGACCATCAACAGAATGATATTGTCGCTCGTGCGTATGTACGGTCTGCCATCTCCATAATGCGGTGAGATTTGTTCTCCCTGATAGAAATTCAAGAATGGCTATAAAATTTATATGAATTGTGAACATAATAATTATAAAAATAATTTTATGAATAAAATACATCCTATGTATAAAAAACATGACTTACACGGCAAGACATGAATGGGAAAATGAAGGAGTTAACACCCGAAACAGTGGTAATACTCAAATACTATTAACAGAAGGATATAATAGGATCATATATGATATAATAAATAATGATATGGTCCCAGTGTATTTTAATAACATTATTTCACCATTATAAAAGTGGTTACCGAACCCTCGACTAACGTAAATTACAATGTAAGTGATAATTTTGCAATCTCATTTTTTATGAGATTATTTATACGTAAGTATTTAATGGGATTATATTTATCATCCAGGTCTATGTTTTCTGAAAACATTTTCCTAAAATTTTTACTATTATAATATGTATTTTTAAATTCATTTTTACCCATTTTTCACTTTTACTACATGATTTGGATGGAATCATTATTCTGTTATCCATACGAGGTTCTTTTTTATTTTCTGACAAATGGACGAGGAGAATGTTTTTATAACTTATACATCATGAATGGATTTTTACAGGTTCATGACACCTTATTTCCATGATGTTACCTCTACAATATTTCAATATTATTTTCAACTAAATTCTTTTCATTTAAAATTGGGTGTCGTTTAGAGAAAATAAAACATTTTTGAAAAAGGAAAGGACATTTTCCTGAGGAATTAAGTTCAAGCCTTTTATAAAAATTGTATTCTAAATATGATTACATAGGGTTATGTTTCTATCCCTATTATTAAGTTCATTTTATTGTGTTTATGATGGAATTATTATTATGAAATCCATTTATTTTATATGAATTATAATGGAATGATGTTTACGAAACCCATTTTACATCATGGGTTATGCTATGATGAATACTTTATATTTTTGTGGAACATGTAATAATGATATCATTATGAGATAGGTGGGACCTATATCTCCCATAAATGCATTAGTTAACGATTTATATATCATGAGATAAACATGAATATAATAACAAGTAAATCTAGTTAAAAAATACAAGGTTGTAAGGGTAAGTAAATCTTGTTTAATAATACATGGTTGGAAAGGCTTGTAAACCATATTTAGTAATGGACTTTGTCCACTATGTTGATATGGGAAACAATCCCTAGGATACTATGGAAATCATACAATGTGCTTAGTTTTTCTTCAAAATTCCATGTTTTATTTTAATGTTATTTTATCATGGTTAATGTTGCTTTATGATCTATGTCGTATAAACTTCAAATATTTATTTCATGACTCATGATTTTGAAATTTCGACTTTATTGTCATGTTTTACATTATTATGTTTATGTTTTGTTTATTTCCTCTATTTTTACCCTTACTATGCATTCGACCTCACCCTTTTTATGTTTTATTTTCCCAAACATATAAATAATGGATTTAGGTTAGAAAAAAGTGAAGATATTTATAGGATATGTTGAAGTGCTTTCACTGAGTTAAAAGATTATGGTCTATGTTTATAATGTAACTAAACTAATACAGTCTTGTGTGTCGGTTTGTATCATGTATTATGTATTCCGGAAAAACAATTGTAATGTCTATGTGCTTCATAATTGGGTTGTTATTGTGTCTGTATTGTCTATCTCTTCGACATGTGTTTCTCTTATTGGTCCCTTCCTCCCATTTGCTTGTTTATTAAACACTCAGTTCTAGTCACTAACTGGTTTCCTCCTGGAGGTGGGACTCTTGTGGGTCATTATATCTCTTCTCCCATTACCAACCCATGAGGGGTACAGTTTGTGGGGAGGCGGTCGTGACAATTTTCTATATGGGATGAAATGTTGAATAACTTCCTAGGTTAACATCTTTAGGATGAAGAAGTTTTATAAATTGTGAATCTGGGTATCATATATGAGGGGAACATGAATGATTATAATAGATGAATAAATGTGGTTTCTAATGGATGAATAAGATGTATGTATTCCAATATTAGGATTCACTACATTGAAAACTCCATCCAGGGAGATGGAAAATGGGGTATCCCTGGAGATGCAGCATTTTCTCAGAGTAGTAACTGTATATACCACAATTGGTGTGGTTGGTCAGGACATATTTGCAGTTAGTCTCCCCAACCAATAGTGTAGTTTCGATCTTGGGGTAGGATGGTACATCAAAAATGATTCTATAGGAACCCATGATAGATGGGTAATGATAGAGTATCAAGGCAGAACCATAGTATTAGAAGGGGGTCATTTACCCTATATCAGTCTAGCAGGTCAATTTATACATGACATAGATGTCTAGGAAGATGACTTGGTACTTTTGGGGAATATATCGCATATTCATAAAGTTTTGTAGATCATTGGACATAGACTTCTTCATAGGAAAGAGGGATAGGACCATATCTTGTAGTTCATACAACACATGCAGGTAGCAAAGATAAACAATTGATAGTTAGAGGCATTATTATTATAGATTATACACTTCATAGAGACTTATTTAATACTTGTGCATCTCATTCCTTTTTATCTACACAAAATTTTATTGGTATTAGTCAAGAGTGGAGTTTGTGTTTGAAATTAAGAAAATTGATACAACATTGGGAGTACGGTCGAGAGACAAAATATTATGCAAGGGGTGCTCTCTTAATGTAGGGTTGCATCATTTGATTTGGGATCTTCACATCCTTGACATGTTATTATTTCTTTTTATGTTGGATTTGGACTGGTTTAATATCCTACCAAGATCACATAGATTTTTATCATATGAGTGTGAGTTATATATCTCCTGAGGGTGAAAATTAAGTTCATCATGGAGAATGGGATATCAGGGTGGTCCATGCAGAGCTATTTCTTTAGAATATATGGGATAATCCCACATAGTTTTCAGTTCTATTTCTATGAGATGGGTGTGTGAAGTTGGATTTCATTCCTCCTATATTGGATTAATTCTAGGATATTTTTCTTGAAGAATTATTAGGGTTGGAACCTAATACGGATGTGTTGTTTACTATTGATCTCATGCCTAGATTTCAGTTGGTTTCCATTCAACATTATAAAATTGAATAAATGGAGTATAAAAAGATCACATCTCAGCTGGTTGGGTTGATGGATAAGGGATTTATCTTCCTGAGTGCATCACCTTGTTGTTCTCCAGTCTTTTTTTCTAACAAGGATGATAGAAACATTTTGTATGTGTTGATTATAAGATGTTGAACTACATGACAGTGAATAACTGGGATCCTCTTTTGTGTATCAATGATCTCTTTGACCTGTTTTAAGGAGATTGTGTTTTATTCAAAATTTATTTGAGATCAACATATCATCAGTTCAGATTTTGACTTTCTGATATACCTTGGACTTATTTTAGAAGAAATTATAAAATATATGAGTTCATCATGAGGTCATTTGGATTAATGAATTCCATATTAGTGTTTTTCCTTGATGAACCAAATCTTCCAACTTTATCTAGATCAATTTATGTTTGTATTGTGGATGAAATCTTGATGTACTCCAGGAATAATGAATATCATTACCAAAATCTTGGAACCATCCTATGTATAGTAAGATCACATTGACTATACTCCATCAAATCCAAGTGTAAAATATATATTGATTAAGAACATTTCATGGGTCATGTCATCTCATAGGTAGCTGTGTCAGTGGGCCTTGAATAAGTATAGGTTGTTGTTTTTTTAATAATCCTAAGATTATTTTAAATATATATTGATTTATAGGGTAATATTATTATTATCATAGGTTCATCGAAGACTTTTCCCTCTTGATAGTACCCTTTAGAACTTGAAAATAAAGGTAGTTATGTTATAATGGTCTAGAGAATGTGATATTTATTTTTAAGAGTTAAATAAATGATTGAGAACTACACTTCTTCTAATCCTACCCCATATAATGGAGCAGTATACAATCGGTTTTTATTCCACTATGTTATGTATTATATTAGTTTTGATGATATGGGTATAGTTGTGGTTTTTGGTTCATGCTAGTTAAGTCTACAAAAACATAATTACACTAGGTGTAACATTGAGTTAGTTACAGTGGTTTATGCCTTGAAGTGTTTTCATAATTATCTGTTGGGAGAAAATTTTACTATGTATACTAATCAAAAGAGAATTAATTACATCATTTTTTATTGATATTTGGATCTATGAAAGTTAATATGGGTTTAGTACATGTAGTAATTTGATTTAAAGCTAGTGTATAAACTATGTAAGACAACTAGTGTTGCTAACACTTTAAGTAGGAAAACACAGACTCATGCAATCTATGAGTCTAGATCTGTGTGGAAGATGGTGACCATGTTAGAAAAGATACATGTTGTGATTCATTATCACTAGGGGAATATGACCCTTATTTCATTATCAATGGAACCCACAATTTTTAACTGGATCAGCGAGATGTGGTATGAGGATCTGGAGTGTTTAGCCTTGAGGGAGGGCCTTATACGTGGGGAGACATCATCCAATTAGACCATATATGAGGATGAGATCATCTATTTTAGGAATAATTTTTTTGTACCTATGAGTATATAGTAGGATCTTATGCATGAATTACATGCCTCTAAGGGAGTGGTGAATCTGGGTTTGACCAAAATTTACAATGCCCTGCATTGACATTATTGGTGTCTAAGCATGGAAAAGGTGATTATAGGGTTCATGACATGATGAAAAACCTTTCAATAGTTGAAGGACGGTCATCAATGACTTGGTGGTTTACTACAACCATTTCCCATTTAGTAACGGAAGTGGGATAAAGTTACCATGGATTTTTTGGTAGGTCTCAAAATGATGCCTCAAAAAAAGATGATGTTTGGGTGATTGTGGACCGACTGAAAAGAGTAGTACATTTCTTACCTATATGGGAAACTTTATCACTATCAGTTTAGAAACATTTATGTTTAAGAGATAGTCTGTATGCATTAGGTTCCATAGGGTATAGTTTCAGATCCTGAGTCATGTTTCTTATCGTTCTTCTAGCAAGTCTTGCATAAGGTGACTATGGCACTGGTATTACTAAGTATGGATTTACACCCACAGATATATGGTATGTCCTAGAATACAATATATTTTTTTTGAGTATATTCTATGAGAAATCATCCTAGACTTTTATGGTTTATGGGAGAATCACCTAGCACTCACTGAGTTCATCTATAACAACAGTTATCTGGAAAATATCCAGATAAAACCATATGATTCTCTTTATGGTAAGCCATGTATATCACCTCTATACTGGATAGATACAAGTGAGTCATAGTTGTTGGGACTAAGTATTTTGTAGAATACATTGGAGAATGTTCAACTGGTTCAAAAACATATTTATATGTCACACAATATGAAGAAATCTTATGCTTATATACATTAATGAGCCCTTGAGTTTATAGTGGGTGATCATGTGTTACTTCGGGTCTCACCTAGATTTTGTCATCATCTGATTCAAAGACATAGAAAGTTGGTGCCAATGTATTTCAATCCATTTGAGGTTGTGGTGAGGATCAAGATGGTGGCATACTGATTAAGTCTTCTATATTGTTTTAGGTTTATGCATGATTTTTTTCATGTGTCATAACATCTGTGGTATCAACTCATCCCATAACATGTTATTGATGTTAATAACATTGATCTTGAGGATGACGCATACTATGAGGATCATTCGACACATGTTGTGGATCCTCGTGATAAAGTGTTGATTGGAAATTCTATTCTGATAGTTCATTTTTTTATGGAAGCAGGTCCATGTCTGGGAGAAAACATGGGGGAGGGAATTATATATGTGGGCTCAGTGGCGTTATCTTTTTTACCCTGTAATCATAGAAGTTCTTGGGAGAGAAGCTCCAGGACAAGCTATTTTATGGTGGGGAGATTGTAATATCTAAACCTTTTCTAGAGATGTATTTTTCCCATTTATAGGCCCCCTTTTACCTTTTTTGGAATATATTTGGTGTGTTATTTTTTGGCATGTTTGGGGTGGAGATTTTTAAATTTGGAAGAAGAAGGGGAAGTACAAGGTTGGAGCACAGTTTTCCCATATCGGGTGCCTACCCCTCATAGACCTTGGAACACCAGTCAGAGGAAGATTTCATGGTTGGTTGTTGATTTTAAAAAATATTCATTCTATTTGGTGAAACTATGTGGCCCTAATGAAAAATATTTGGTTATGGTGCATGGTTTGAAAAATGGTATTCCCCAGCCAAGGAAACCATGCTTGTAGAATTAAGTTCCCTGAAATTTTAATTGAAAATTTCCAAACCCAACTATATTTCACCTTAATTCATACCTACTAAACCTATCTCGTTCACTAATGATTCCAGAGTTCATTGGGAAGATTTTGAGGCTCCACATACTTCAGTCATAAACAACTAATGATCATGTTAAAATATCTTCACCTCTCTAGGTATGTAATATCTTCCTGATTGCTTTTCTCTTACTCGATTCTATATCTCATTATTTTTAAGGACTATTTACATCATTGAAAAGTATTATATATATTTTTATATTATCTGTAACACCCCAAGCTTCTACGGTACGCTTCTCTTTGAATAATGTGATAGCGTGTGTTGTACGCAACACCGAGTTCTAACACACCATAACTAATCAAACTAGCCGTTATGAATAGTAATACCTAATTTTTGAAATTATATATATTTTATATTTGAAAATGGACTTCATTTTTGGATTCAGAATATCGAATTTAGCCTAAGGTGAAATTTTGGTACATTTCGGATAACTTTCATATTTTGATGAATAGTGAAAATTACTAAGTTTTAATTAAAAACAACTTTTTTAATCAAAATAATTAATAGTGATAAATTATGAATTTGAGTGGTTTTAAAGTATATTTAGAATATATTTTTACCATTTAATATAATGTTGGTCATTGGACATAATTTTACAATTAAACCAAACATAAACGAGTGTCAATCTTTTGATAGTTATTATCTCTTAAAAACACGCTTTTTGTTTTGACAGCGGGAATTAATTTTAAATTAATTTCTGCCACTTCTGTGTTTTGAATTTAGGAAAATGGATTCCATATTTGTAATCAGGATGTTCAAATTGTGTAAATAGGTAACTTTTATTTTTAGACATTTTGAATAATTACTGCGGTAAATATTTTATTTACCATGGTTAAGGGTAAATCCGGTAAATAAGGGTTAAAAAAATAATATTATAATAATACTAAATTACCTTAAAACGTGTCTTAACCCTATTGGCTGATACATTGTCGACCATGGGAATCTTTGGGTCTATTTTGGGACCCCATGGATGCACTTGTAAGTGATAATGACACTTTATTTTAATTAAGTTAAAATGAATACAAAAATGACACAAGCATATATCTTTTAGAAAACCAATTGTTACATAGGGTTATATATGTTGGATTTTAGATTATAAATATTCATTAGAAAGATAAAACGATTTCCTAAATAATGATATTTTATTTATAATTTTTAGACATTAAATAAGTTATTTTATTTATGACACAATAATGATGCAGTAATTACTATAATAGTAAAACATTAAAATAATTGATATTATAAATACCCAAATAAATATAATATGAAACTTTTAATGAATTAAACTAATTTTCTAGGATAATATGATATATTATTATTGATTTAATTGACTTTGTTCGAAGTAATCAATCTGGTATGAGTTTCACAAAAATCAACTATTGAATAGTGTCAAAATTGACATAAAAGAGTTATTAAAATAAATATTATATTATTAATTGATATTAAATTCCTAAAAATCTAAGGATCGGCCAAGAGACTTATATCATGATAGGTTCATCATTAATGTACCACTTGGGGGTATCTTGGATGTATATAGTAAGTTTATTAACCATATTATATAAAAATACAAAGAGACATTGTAAAAGTGAAACTAATTAACTTAGAGTTAATACCTAAAGATAAGGTTAATATAAGTACCCAAACCTGTCTAAATTCTATTGGTTGAGTGGTTTTCGACCTATCCCCACCTTAACCTTTGAATAATATGCTTTGGAGCCATTAGAAACCGAATATGAATTTATTATAAATTAATATTTCTAGCTTTTCCAAAGGTGCCCCTCACCCCTCTTATAAAAGGGCACTCCTCCTTCTCATTTCTTCACACCTTCAAAGCCTTTTGGTTCGGCCAAACTCTGCCCAAATACTCTCCCAACATCCCGCAATACAACCTAGAGGCCTTAGTTTGATCAGAAAGCCAACCTAAGGAGCCCTTTTGATCAAATCAAAAGGAAGAACCCGAAGAAGAGGTAATGATTTCACCACCCTTCTCCAAGTTCATTTCTTCTTCCACTTCTTCTTCCTTTGTTCTTACCATTCTAAAATAATAACTCCAGTATCTCACATATACTGTGATGTTATTATAAATATGGTACAACCATATTCAGTATTCTATCCACCCTTTGAATAACATGTCACCATACGTGCGTACGTACGGACTACCGTCTCCACGTCGTGGTGTAATTGTTATTCAATATAATATTATTTGGATGGGTATAATAATGATGTGTAACTCATGTAAATAATATATATAACATGTTAATGATTATGTATATATGATATACCATCCATTTATATATTATTTTAATATCAAAAGAATGATATTGTCGCTCGTGCGTACGTACGGACTACCGTCTCCACGAACGCGATGAGATTCATTCTCCATCGTATCCATTCAAGTATAATTATCATTTGATGATTTAAAAATGATGTTTAAGGACTAGATATCATTCTGGATATGAATAAGATACAACAACCATGGCTTATGTAACAAAACATATAAAAGAAAATGAGTAAGTTAACTCCCGAAACGACGATAATTCTAAGATATTATTAACAAATCAATGTTAAAAGATCATATATGATATCATATTATTATATATGATTCTTTTATAATTTAATAACAACTATTTCACCATTATACAGGAGGTTAACCTACCCCAACCAAGGAAAAGTACAAGGTAAGGGTTTACTTTACAACCTCTTCATTATCCAAGGTTGTTTATACGTAATAATCTACTGGGATCTCTTTATCATCCACATCCATGTTTCTTAAAAATGCATTTCAAAACATTTTTACTATTTACTAGAATATGAGATAAAGTCATTTATACCCTTTTTGACTTTTATAAGTGGTTTATAAAGGAATCTTTCGGTCGTTTTCAAAACAAGGTCCTTTTTAACCTTTTCGACAGCATTAAGGTAAGAATGTTTTTTTTAACTTATACGGCGGGTGCGGCTAATTTCCGCCGTTATAAAATCTTCAAAACTTCCCTTACAAGCTTATAAGAATATTTTCAAAGAAAATGTTTTATTTTATATGGATCTTAAATGATTTCAAAATAAAAGGAGATATTTCTTTAAAAAGAATTTTGATTTAATCTATGTCAACATCCTTTGATGGATTTTAAGATTATTTGAAGTTGATTTATTATGATACAAAACTTCTATATTGTTTTTAAGGTTTTGTGATATGTTTGACTGTGGATGTGCTATTTTTATACCATTCATAGTTTATGGTGAAAGTATTGACATTTCATATGCTAGTTTTAATATGAATGTTTATGTTATGTTTAAACCTTTTCATATGGGAATGCATTGGACTTAATATGTGACGGGTGGAGCCCGCTATAGCTCCTCGATGCATCGGTAGGTCTCATGAGAAAAACTAGTGTCTTGGCACAAGGCCTTGACAAAATCTTATTTGTAGTCTTGGCACGAGGCCTTGGCTATGTGGTTATGATAGTCTGGCATTATGCATTCCAACATTATGAAAGTGGTTATTGATTTTTGCATGTGATTATTCGATTAGTAGAATATCCATGTGAATAAGTAAATGGAATTATTTCATTTTATTTATGCCATACCATGTTGAAAGTTCATATTTAAAAGGCTTTTGTTTTAGTTATACATTGCCTTAAATGTTTATTCTTATTTATGAAAGTTTCTGCTATATTGTTATCCTTACTGGGCATTTGAGCTCACCCCTTTTCTATGTTTTATTTTTCCCAGGATGTGAAGAAGTAAGTTATGAATGACCTGCAGGGATTTTATGAGGGGTTAATAGTGTGGATTGTGGAAACATTATGTTGTTGTAGTAGTTTTTCATTTTATGATGTAATGTAAAACTTATGAATATATCTAGTGTTTCCAAGGCTACTAAACCAATCGGTCTTTCGAGATTTGATCTTTCTTGTGATCATGCCAATGTTATGTAATAATGCACCGACTCTGGGTAACTGGGGTCGGGGCGTTACAGTTGGTATCATAGGAAGTTTAGTACAAACCTTGGAAGCTAGATTTAGATAAACTCTGATTAGAGCACGTAGACCTAAGATGAACTTTGAGGATTAGTATAGAAGAACTTCCTAGAATTTTGGTATTGTAGAGATTTTGTGAGTTTTCCAAGCAATACATCCCTGTCTGGATACGAGCAGGTAGAGGCGGCTCTGGCACAGATGTACCTAGGGGTAAAACCCGAAAACACCGCTTTGAGCTAGACTCGAACGGGAACTGGTGCACGACAACGGGCCTTGCTGCACTCTTGGTTACGACACTCCCGGGGGATATGATTAGGATAACTCTCATTTTCTTTACAAATCATTTTGAAGGGATTATGAGTATATACTTCCTCAAAGAAAACATTCTTATGATTATGGATTATATCCATAAATAGTTCAATTTATGTTAAGTGTTTTATAAGTATGGGATTATGTATTTTGATTCATAAACTGATCTAGTTTATGCCATTGTTTAGAAATGGCGCCTAGTGGAAGAAATGGAAATCGTATCAATGCACGCACTCCATGTAGGGATTGCCCTCCCGCTCAAGATAATTATAGTGGGGCTGGTGATGCAACTGGTGCTGATCAGCTAATCACCATACTGGGACAACTTACTCAGGTTATGAATAATAACCTTACCCATATGGAGCACCCTGATCCGCAATGTGGAGGATCAATGTTAGATCGATTCATGAGGAAACAACCACCAACGTTCAATGGGAATACAAATCCCTTAGTAGCTGAGCAATGGATATTTTCCCTAGAGAAAATATTTCAGGCTTTGGGGAGCAGTGAAAGGGAAAAAGTTATCATGGCAGTTTACCGCCTCACTGGAGATGTTGATCAATGGTGGTCATTGATTAAAAATACAAAGGAAGATGATGAAGTATCAAATATGTAATGGAGGGAGTTCAAAGTGTTGTTTTTAGAAAAATACTTCCCTCGCGACCATCGAGCAGATATGGAAAGGCAATTTCTGAGTCTGAGACAAAAGGAGGATGAGAATGTCACAAAGTATGAGGCTAACTTTACAAGGTTAGCGAGGTACGCTGGTGATTATATTCGTAACCCAAGAAGTAAGATTGATCGTTTCTTTGATGGGTTAAAACCATTTCTCCGTCGAGCGTTAGTCTCACAATCCTTTTCATCATACGAAGACATTGTCTCATGTGCTATCAAGACCGAAAAGGAATTCTCTAAGTCTTATGACTTTAAAGCAAAGCAAGAGAAGAAGAGACATGCTGATCAATCTGGGAATGGAAATAAGGGGAAGAAGGGAAAGGTTGAATATCCGTCTTGTGGTAAATGCGGGAAGAAACATCCTGGTACTTGCTTGAAGGGAATGGGAGTCTGTTACAAGTGTGGTGAAAAAGGCCACCAAGCTCATGATTGCAAGGGGAAGAAGGAAGCTACCAACGTTCAGTGCTATAATTGCAGGGAGATGGGGCATTATGCAAATGCATGTCCTAAGCGTCAGGAGAACTTACCTCAGAAAAGGCCAAGGGATCAAGGCCAGGCTTATGCTATCACTACTGCTGAGGTAGAATCTCCGAAAGACGTGGTGGCAGGTAATTTAATGGTTTCCTCAAGTTTAGCAAATGCATTATTTGATTCTGGATCATCGCATTGTTTCATATCTTCCCAGTTTGCTAAGAAAATTAGATATTTCAAATTTTATTTAATAAGGGAGTTGTCAGTTAAAACTCCTAAGGGAAGTATCGTTGCAACAAAGTTTTGTGAATCAGTCCCCATTAGAGCACATAAAATTTCTTTATCTGCTTATTTCATCGTCATACCTATGATTGAGTTTGATATAATCCTCGGTATGGACTGGCTTTCGGACTATGATGCGAAGATTTATTGTAAGAAGAAAGAGGTTACGATTCTTGATGATAATGATAAGGAGCACCTTATTTTTAGAGCAGAATCGTCACCACCTAATTCTTATTTAGATCCACCCCCAGTAGCTCAACTTAATTCAATTATTGGGGAGGAAGAGAATGAAATAACTGTCGGTGAGGAAAAGAATGTTCAAATAGAGGATGTACCTGTTGTGAAAGAATTTGTAGATGTATTTCCGGAAGATTTACCTGGACATCCTCCAGAACGAGAAGTTGAGTTTTCTATTGATTTGATTCCTGGATCAAGGCCTATATCGAAGACCCCTTATAGAATGGCCACTGTAGAGTTAGTCGAACTAAAGAAACAACTAGAAGAATTGAGTAATAAGGGATTTATTCGCCCTAGTGTTTCTCCATGGGGAGCCCTTGTTCTTTTTGTTAAAAAAAAAGATGGATCTATGAGGTTATGTATCGACTACAGGGAGATCAATGCTATAACGATAAAGAACAAGTATCTCCTACCTCGTATTGATGATTTATTTGACCAACTTCATGGAGCTCAATACTTTTCAAAGATTGACCTTCGATCTGGATACCATCAGTTGTGTGTGAAGAAGGAAGACATTCCGAAAACAGCATTTCGAACCAGGTACGAGCATTACGAGTTTACTGTAATGCCGTTTGGATTGACTAATGCACCCTCTATATTCATGGATCTAATGAATAGAGTTTTCAAGGAGTATCTCGATGAATTTGTGGTGGTATTTATTGATGATATCTTGGTATACTCCAAAACCTATGAAGATCATGAAAATCACTTGCGCATTATCTTGAAGACTCTGAGGAGGCATGAATTATATGGGAAGTTTAGCAAGTGTGAATTCTGGCTTCAGGAGATTTCTTTTCTTGGCCATATTGTCTCTAAAGATGGAATCTCTGTTGATCCTTCTAAGACCAAGGCAATACAAGAATGGCCAGCACCTACGAGTATAACTGAGGTACGTAGTTTTATTGGTTTGGCAGGTTATTATCGACGTTTCGTCCAGAATTTTGCCCGATTGGCTAACCCATTAACGAAGCTCACACGTAAAGGGGTTAAATTTTTTTGGACAAAAGAGTGTGAAGAATGTTTCGAAGAACTGAAGAGAAGATTAGTCAATGCTTTTATATTGACTCTACCATCGGGGAATGATGGGTTCGTTATTTATAGTGATGCATCGAAGAAAGGACTTGGCTGTGTCCTTATGCAGAATGATAGAGTTATTGCCTATGCATCACGACAGTTGAAAATTCATGAACAAAACTATCCTACTCATGATCTCGAGTTAGCAGCAGTGATCTTTGCTTTGAAGATATGGAGGCACTACCTCTATGGTGAAAAATGTGAGATTTATACTGATCACAAGAGTTTGAAGTATATTTTCTCACAAAAAGAACTCAACATGAGGCAAAGGAGATGGCTTGAATTACTCAAGGATTATGATTGTACGATACACTACCACCCAGGGAAGGCAAACAAGGTGGCAGATGCTTTGAGTAGAAAAGACCATGGAGTTTTGAACAATATGAGAATTGAAAGGGATCCAATTTTCATGGATCTAGTGAAGATGGACATGGGAATTACCAGGGAAGGTGAAACATCAATGCTTTTTCAAATGGTTTCCATACGATCTTTACTAGAAAGGATTAAGAGTTCTCAGACCGATGATGAAGAATTCCAAAAGAAGATTAAAGCTGTGAATGATGGGAGATTGAGAGACTTTGTGTATGAAGATGGAATTTTGAAATTCGGGAAGAGACTTTGTGTTCCCAATATACCTGATCTAAAAAGGGAATTGCTGGATGATGCTCATAGTTCCAGTTTCTCTATACACCATGGGAGCACCAAAATGTATAGAGATTTGAAGGAACATTTTTGGTGGGACAACAAGAAGAGGGAGATTGCTGATTTTGTGTCAAGATGTATGGTTTGTCAACAAGTGAAAGCTGGAAGGCAACAGCCTGGAGGAGTCATGCAACCTCTTCCCATACCAGAGTGGAAATGGGACAATGTTACGATGGACTTTGTCATGGGGCTACCAAAGACTCCTAGAAGGAACGATGAAATATGGGTTATTGTTGATCGTCTTACCAAGACAGCACATTTTCTTGCTATAAGAGAAGATTTACCCCTGGAACGTCTAGCAAGACTATATATTAATGAAGTTGTGAGACTTCATGGAGTACCCCTATCGATTGTTTCTGATCGTGATCCCCGTTTTACTTCAAGATTCTGGAAAAGTCTTCAGAAATCCCTAGATACTGAACTTCATTTGAGCACTGCTTACCACCCTCAGACAGACGGACAAACAGAACGGACTATTCAAACCTTAGAAGACATGTTGAGATCTTGCTCACTTGACTTTCAGGGTATGTGGGATCAATATTTACCTTTGGTAGAATTTTCCTATAACAATAGCTTCCATTCGAGTATTCAGATGGCACCATATGAAGCGTTATACAGAAAGAGATGTCGTACACCAACCTGTTGGGATGACGTTGGTGAAAGAAAACTTGTAGGCCCAGAACTGGTGGAGGAAACTGTGGAAAAGGTGAAAGTAATCCAAAATCACATCAAAGCAGCTCAAAGTAGGCAGAAGAGCTATGCCGATAATCGAAGGAAGGATTTGGAATTTCAAGTCGGTGATCATGTTTTTCTGAAGCTATCTCCGTGGAAGGGAGTCATATGTTTTGGTAAGAAAGGTAAATTGAGTCCCAGGTACATCGGACCTTTCAAAATTCTAGAACGAATTGGGGTTGTAGCTTACCGATTGGCAATGCCGCCAAGTCTCTCCAAAGTTCACGATGTGTTCCACGTATCTCTATTGAGGAAATACATGCCTGATCCGATGCATGTACTCACCTATGAGGAATTAGAACTGGAACCCGATATGTCTTATTGCGAAGAGCCCGTCGAGATTCTTGATACGAGAGAACAAGTGCTGAGAAGCCGGACGACGCGTCTGGTAAAAGTTTTGTGGAGAAACCATAAGATGGAAGAGGCAATGTGGGAACCCGAGGAACTTATGATGAAGAACCACCCGAGTCTTTTTATGCAGTAATACCCTAGAAATTGCGAGGACGCAATTATTTGAAGGAGGGGAGAATGTAACACCCCAAGCTTCTACGGTACGCTTCTCTTTGAATAATGTGATAGCGTGTGTTGTACGCAACACCGAGTTCTAACACACCATAACAAATCAAACTAGCCATTATGAATAGTAATACCTACTTTTTGAAATTATATATATTTTATATTTGAAAATGGACTTCATTTTTGGATTCAGAATATCGAATTTAGCCTAAGGTGAAATTTTGGTACATTTTGGATAACTTTCATATTTTGATGAATAGTGAAAATTACTAAGTTTTAATTAAAAACAACTTTTTTAATCAAAATAATTAATAGTGATAAATTATGAATTTGAGTGGTTTTAAAGTATATTTAGAATATATTTTTACCATTTAATATAATGTTGGTCATTGGACATAATTTTACAATTAAACCAAACATAAACGAGTGTCAATCTTTTGATAGTTATTATCTCTTAAAAACACGCTTTTTGTTTTGACAGCGGGAATTAATTTTAAATTAATTTCTGCCACTTCTGTGTTTTGAATTTAGGAAAATGGATTCCATATTTGGAATCAGTATGTTCAAATTGTGTAAATAGGTAACTTTTATTTTTAGACATTTTGAATAATTACTGCGGTAAATATTTTATTTACCATGGTTAAGGGTAAATCCGGTGAATAAGGGTTAAAAAATAATATTATAATAATACTAAATTACCCTAAAACGTGTCTTAACCCTATTGGTGGATACATGGTCGACCATGGGAATCTTTGGGTCTATTTTGGGACCCCATGGATCCACTTGTAAGTGATAATGACACTTTATTTTAATTAAGTTAAAATGAATACAAAAATGACACAAGCATATATCTTTTAGAAAAACAATTGTTACATAGGGTTATATATGTTGGATTTTAGATTATAAATATTCATTAGAAAGCTAAAAAGATTTCCTACATAATGATATTTTATTTATAATTTTTAGACATTAAATAATTTATTTTATTTATGACACAATAATGATGCAGTAATTACTATAATAGTAAAAAATTAAAATAATTGATATTATAAATACCCAAATAAATATAATATGAAACTTTTAATGAATTAAACTAATTTTCTAGGATAATATGATATATTAGGATTGATTTAATTTACTTTTTTCGAAGTAATCAATCTGTTATGAGTTTCACAAAAATCAACTATTGAATAGTTTCAAAATTGACATAAAAGAGTTCTTAAAACAAATATTATATTATTAATTGATATTAAATTCCTAAAAATCTAAGGTTCGGCCAAGAGACTTATATCATGATAGTTTCATCATTAATGTACCACTTGGCGGTCTCTTGGATATATATAGTAAGTTTATTAACCATATTATATAAAAATACAAAGAGACATTGTAAAAGTGAAACTAATTAACTTATAGTTAATACATAACGATAAGGTTAATATAAGTACCCAAACCTGTCTAAATTCTATTGGTTGAGTGGTTTTAGACCTATCCCCGCCTTAACCTTTGAATAATATGCTTTGGAGCCATTAGAAACCGAATATGAATTTATTATAAATTAATATTTCTAGCTTTTCCAAAGGTGTCTCTCACCCCTCTTATAAAAGGGCACTCCTCCTTCTCATTTCTTCACACCTTAAAAGCCTTTTGGTTCGGCCAAACTCTGCCCAAATACTCTCCCAACATCCCTCACTACAACCTAGAGGCCTTAGTTTGATCATAAATCCAACCTAAGGAGCCCTTTTGATCAAATCAAAAGGAAGAACCCGAAAAAGAGGTAATGATTTCACCACCCTTCTCCAAGTTCATTTCTTCTTCCACTTCTTCTTCCTTTGTTCTTACCATTCTAAAATAATAACTCCAGTATCTCACATATACTTTTATGTTATTATAAATATGGTACAACCATATTCAGTATTCTATCCACCATTTGAATAACATGTCACCATACGTGCGTACGTGCGGACTACCGTCTCCACGTCGTGGTGTAATTGTTATTCAATATAATATTATTTGGATGGGTATAATAATGATGTGTAACTCATGTAAATAATAAATATAACATGTTAATGATTCTGTATATATGATATACCATCCATTTATATATTATTTTAATATCAAAAGAATGATATTGTCGCTCGTGCGTACGTACAGACTACCGTCTCCACGAACGCGATGAGATTCATTCTCCATCGTATCCATTCAAGTATAATTATCATATGATGATTTAAAAATGATGTTTAAGGACTAGATATCATTCTGGATATGAATAAGATACAACAACCATGGATTATGTAACAAAACATATAAAAGAAAATGAGTAAGTTAACTCCCGAAACGACGATAATTCTAAGATATTATTAACAAATCAATGTTAAAAGATCATATATGATATCATATTATTATATATGATTCTTGTATAATTTAATAACAACTATTTCACCATTATACAGGAGGTTAACCTACCCCAACCAAGGAAAAGTACAAGGTAAGGGTTTACTTTACAACCTCTTCATTATCCAAGGTTGTTTATACGTAATAATCTACTGGGATCTCTTTATCATCCACATCCATGTTTCTTAAAAATGCATTTCAAAACATTTTTACTATTTACTAGAATATGAGTTAAAGTCATTTATACCCTTTTTGACTTTTATAAGTGGTTTATAAAGGAATCTTTCGGTCATTTTCAAAACAAGGTCATTTTTAACCTTTTCGACAGAATTAAGGTAAGAATGTTTTTTTAACTTATACGGCAGGTGCGGCTAATTTCCGCCGTTATAAAATCTTCAAAACATCCCTTACAAGCTTATAAGAATATTTTCAAAGAAAATGTTTTATTTTATATGGATCTTAAATGATTTCAAAATAAAAGGAGATATTTCTTTAAAAAGAATTTTGATTTCATCTATGTCAACATCCTTTGATGGATTTTAAGATTATTTGAAGTTGATTTATTATGATACAAAACTTCTATGTTGTTTTGAAGGTTTTGTGATATGTTTGACTGTGGATGTGCTATTTTTATACCATTCATAGTTTATGGGGAAAGTATTGACATTTCATATGCTAGTTTTAATATGAATGTTTATGTTATGTTTAAACCTTTTCATATGGGAATGCATTGGACTTAATATGTGACGGGTGGAGCCCGCTATAGCTCCTCGATGCATCGGTAGGTCTCATGAGACAAACTAGTGTCTTGGCACAAGGCCTTGACAAAATCTTATTTGTAGTCTTGGCACGAGGCCTTGGCTATGTGGTTATGATAGTCTGGCATTATGCATTCCAACATTATGAAAGTGGTTATTGATTTTTGCATGTGATTATTCGATTAGTAGAATATCCATGTGAATAAGTAAATGGCATTATTTGATTTTATTTATGCCATACCATGTTGAAAGTTCATATTTAAAAGGCTTTTGTTTTAGTTATACATTGTCTTAAATGTTTATTCTTATTTATGAAAGTTTCCGCTATATTGTTATCCTTACTGGGCATTTGAGCTCACCCCTTTTCTATGTTTTATTTTTCCCAGGATGTGAAGAAGTAAGTTATGAATGACCTGCAGGGATTTTATGAGGGGTTAATAGTGTGGATTGTGGAAACATTATGTTGTTGTAGTAGTTTTTCATTTTATGATGTAATGTAAAACTTATGAATATATCTAGTGTTTCCAAGGCTATTAAACCAATCTGTCTTTCGAGATTTGATCTTTCTTGTGATCATGCCAATGTTATGTAATAATGCACCGACTCTGGGTAACTGGGGTCGGGGCGTTACATTATCTTAATCTATTTGATATTGTATCTAGTTTTTAGTTCCAGACTACATTTATCATTTTAAAATTTAAAGTTCCACATCAATTTCAGTTCTTCTATCTTGGGGAACATTGACCAAAAATCTTGAGTTAGGTGGTCCATTTATCATTTTTTATATTCTTAGATGATTTTTTGTATATATATTTGATCAATTGAAATTTCCACATTGGTCAATATCATTCTAAATTAAATTTCCATGTGATAATGAAATTGGTTGACATTGGGAAACTAAAATTTGATGGGAATTGTGTTGTAAAATTTGGTGAATAACGGGATAAATAAATTGATTAATAAATGGTTTTAAGAAATTTGGGATTACCATGGGGTGTTCTGACAAGATTAAAGTGATCAATTATAAATTTTTCTTGATAGATAAATTGGGAAAATTTGAACATTATTGATATATGAATTCGGAAATTTCTTCCCATCCATGGGATGTGCCATTATGATTGAAATGAGTTTCGGGATTGGTACATATGCACCAAATACCCATTGGGTTCTAGACAACTGCTCTAGGAACCAATTTTTTTATGTATATATACATGATCACTAAGTTGTGGGATATGGACTGTTGCTCCAAATTCCCATGGGGAGTTGGATTACCACTCTAGGTGCCTATTGTTTGATTAGGAAATAAAAACTAAATAATAAATGATATCCCATTATATTTTGACATTTCATATCCCTTGAAGATATTTGGGACTCTTTCATGGGCTAAATAAGGTAATAATGGTTTGGGTGTCATCAAGAACCCTGGATATTTATGTACTTAATTAAAGAATAATTGAATTGGTAAACTTCTTATTTTATCCCTTCTATGTTATTATTTATAAAACTATAAACACTATTATAGATTGGATATTATTTTAGAAACCATAGGTGGTGGCCTACTAATTTTTACTTGCACCATACTTAGGCTACTTGATTGACACCTGAAAAGACTTCATGTTTTCATGAAATAATAAAGGAAATATCCCAATGTTAGATGGCTGAGTTGGGATGGAGCATGGATGAGAGAACTAAACATGATTCTGTATATCCATTATATGTTTTAAGTGCCTTTACTTATGGGATTCGTATTTGAAACTCGACACTTATTTGGAATGAAAAATCTACTATTTTAGTTATATCCAATTATCCATGTTTTTGTTTATCTTGTTATATTGGTATGTATTGATCTCGGTCTTATTATAGTTGTTGGTTATTATTATTTTGATATTTTTTATTTATATTTTTATACTACTCTAATATATAGGTTATATTCTCCCTTGGTTTTATATTAGACCCTCACTACTAGTTGGTAGCCTCTAGCATACATGGAGGCATGCTTGTGGTAATATAGCCGACTAGCTTAGGGCACTAGTGTGTGGAACCTGAGATGGTTCATTACAACACAAAAAAATTATTATTATAAATGGGTCTTTTAAAAATAATAAGACTAATTTAAAAACATAAAATGTAATTTCCAAAATTCTCAAAGTCTATAGTGTTCCATTAAATAAAAATTTTCTTTTTTTCCAACTTTCCTTTTGATTAAATTAATAAATTCAAATTATAAAGTTCCGGTAAGTCCTAAAATAATTTAATTTTTTTCAATTATATTTAATCATTTAAAAAATATTACTATTGAGTGTATTACCTTGTATATGATTATTTGTTCACTATTATAACTAAAAAATACCCCTCTCTTAAACTATAAAACACTACCACACCCTCCACTAAGAAAATCACTTCTCCCTCACATACCAAAACTATAAATCTACAAAAATGAACTATATTAGAACCCTTATAATATTTAGATATATTCAATAGTCAATTAAAACTATGTTTTCATGGATTTTAGTGTTTTATAAAAGAACCAACACTATGTATATGGTAATTTTTAAATAACATTTTCTTTCATTCTCCTCTTATCTTCATCTTGTTATGTATTCCATTAAAACCATAATCTTCAATGATTATTTTTTAATATATCAGAATTATATTAATTATTTCATCCTACTATAATGATTTTATTTATAACATATTTAAATTTTATACTTCTCTTTCCTCATCATTTGATAATGATGCGTCAATAGTCGGTTAAGCACCCATGAGGATATTGTCTTCTCTCCGATTGTCAGAACTGTTAATTATGATTATAAAAATAAATTTATAGTATATATTAATAAATATTTTTATTTCTAAGAATTATAAGTAAATCTTAATAATTTATAAGTAACCAAAAAACATGACCATTAATTTGAAGCATGTACGGGTAATTTAATAAAAATATGACATTAAAACATTTCACCTAAAAAAATTTAAATTAAAAAATATAATCCATTTAATATAATTGATCATGAGTGTAAAAAATGAAATTAATTAACTTATGGATCATTATTATCAAAAATGTTTTCTATTATACAAGAGGTGGAAACATGCAAAATAAATTGGGATTTAACACATGGGGAATCTCGAACCCAACTACATATATTTATGTTATCTCCTATTCGACATTACACTAATTATGAATGTTCTTATATATTATGTAATAAATCCTTTCAATATTATTTCCCTACTCGTTCTATGGAAATACATATTTATACCTTATTAATCTTATTTCTAGGCTAAATATAATGATTTTATCGAAATATATTATCTTTCAAAACACTACTTTCACTCCCCTTGAATTTTTTATTATCCACTCAAGAATGGTAATTTTTTATAATAATATATGACTTCACTTGTTAATTTGGGAACTCACATTTTTTACATAAAAGTATTTTTTATGAAACCCATTCTGTTCCAAGTGTTTATTTCATATTTTTGATTGTTATATGATCTCTTTCTATGCAGCATGCCAAAGTATTATAATTTTATGATGTGATGAGTCATAAAAGAAATATATATAGCTATAATGAATTGGGTAATGTTATATATCACATGATATTTTGTGTATTAACATGAAAATAATGCCATATTTCTTCAAAATTTTGATGATACAACGTAGGTACATATGTTATATGTGAATGTGAATATATATTTATCCACAAATTTGAGTGATATTTGAAAATTATGTGACGATGTCTTATTATAATGAATATTCCACATTCCGTGCCTTTTTCAAATTAATCCTTCATACTTGTGATGGTGATCACATGTTTATGAAATTACGATGATTATTATCCCCCATTAATGAACAATTGATTAATGTCATTTAATCCTTTAATATTATCCCTATCCTTAATTGGAGTTTTGATCACCCTTTTTATTGATGTATATTATTATGTGAATCCATTTGATAAGGAGTAAATGAGAGCTTTATGATGGATATGAAGAAGGAATTAAATAATCATTAAGTTTAATTATGTTCAACTGGTGTATGAACCTAAATTTCTAATGTTATTAGACCTATTGATCTTAGAACCTATTTATAAAATGTCGTTTATTACAAAATGGTGTAAAAGTTGTGTATGAAAATGTTGGGCCTCTATAGTTGGTATAAGAGCATATTTTAGTTAATTTTGGAATCCATACAAAAAAATGTTAGTGAAATACGTAGCGAAAAATATAAGTTTTCTAGGAAACCTCATTGTATTTTGTTAAAGTGAAATAGAACATGGTGTAAAAGTAATTAAATCCATATCTGTATATTACATGTGGATGTTTTACTAGGACATATTTACCTTTGGGTAATAACCCTGAAAGTGATCATTGGTTCTTAACTCGACTTGTACCCAGTACATTATAAAAAGACTTTCTTGTAGACCAAGTTTAACAATCCCAGTAATATACTTTTGTAATTTAAAATCTATAAATAAACCATTATAAATGATTTGTCAATAAATTAATTACTCATCTTAATGTAAGAATATGATTAATATAAATGATACTTGAAGAATCATTTGAGAAAAAGGACATGCATAGGTATCCCATAAGAATTGACATTATAATTGATTTTCACAGAAAAATAATTATTTATTCATTATTGGTTAACTTATGTTTATATAAACCATTTATATTTTAGAAAATGGTGGGAACCAGCAGAAACTAGATTAAAAAACCATTTGAGGGATAAAAAAAGATTATCCAAATGAAATTCCGAATAATATAGGACGTGGAGTTAAAAACATCATTGGGAAACTTACAAAGATGTCTCAAGATATGAACAATAACCTAAACCATGTGTAATGTCTTCCATTACCAAAGAATAATGAAATACCCAACAATTTCTTCATATAGTAATGACCACTAACTTTTAAAAGATATTATAATTTACTTGTAATTTAATATTAGGTTAACTAAAAGGAAAATAACATTCTAATGCTCCATTATTCCAAGAAAGATAAAGTTAATTTTTTATTATATCATTTTTATTTAGAGGATTGAAAAATTTGGGTGTTAATAAATAATACAAAGATAAAATAATTAAATTAAAGAATAGAGTTGTAATACTTTAAGAAAATATTATATAATAATATTTTCCCTCAAACTCTTTGAATAAAGATGGAGAGATAAGTTTTAGAGAATAAGAAAACTGAGAGTGAATATATCCTGAAATATGTGGATGGTTGCACATGGATATCAAGATAAACCTTTGTTTTTTGTTATGAATAGTGATAAAAAAAGAGATATATTCCTTAGTGATTTAGAACCACATCTCTAAAAAGTTATAGTTATCTGAGACTTTGAGAGTTATGAATAATTGTTATGATTTTATCTCAAATTACTTTTGGTTTTTGGATAATGGTAAAATGGATAAGAATATTAGAAGATTGTGATTGTCTTTTAAGAAGTTGGATTGAATGAAAAAGGAGATAAGAAGATACTATAACAAACTTGTCTATAATATAGGAAGAATATTCATTGTAATTTCATCAAAAGGATAGTGTAATGATTTAGTTATGGTAAAGAAGTCCCTCAATCTCATGAATGTTTAAGATACATGAATATGTATTCCAATAAGATGTGGTAAAGGAATGAACATCCCAATTCAACACCCATGGTACAATAAATCAATAATATAGAGTAAGATCAATATATAGACTAATGTAATAAATGACAAGTCTTCTAGGTTAATCAATATTAGTATCAACCAAATAAAATTGAATTAAAAAACAATATTCCCTAAAAACCACTAAATTGGAAAATGAAAATGATATCTTTGAACCATAGATAATTGTATCCTATTAAACATTCAAGGTTTTGGTACATAGAAAATGTGTATAATGGCACTTGGGGTGAATCTTCGGTGATGGAAAACTTTTAACAGTCAATGGTTTTTGTAATTTTTCTTTTTAATGGGGGATATTTTCAGTGCTAAAATGAAAAGATTGATTAATGTATATTTATTTAACTATTTAATAAAACAGTGGGTTATTTCATTATTATTTATTTAATCTTATGATATCCTTTGTCTTTTCATTATATTGGACTAAATTAACACCCACTCCACGAGATGATTTTAATTAGAATTCCAACGTATTAAGACTTTAATGCAATATTTAACATAACTAGGGTTTTAATATCAATCAAAACATGTTTATGGTTTGTGTATTTTTATTTCCAATAATCCTTGGAAATCAAATGTAAAAAAATTCCTTAATCCCTAACATTTTAAGTTTAACATTCAAAATGATAACCAAAAAAATATTCTTAGAACAAAAGATCTCAATCACTTAATATAACCAAATTATAACCCACCCCAATGGGAGATTTACTTATAAATTGAGATATTCATTACTAAGGATTAATATGTTAATGATGATTAATTAAAAATAGAACAATTGGATAAGAAAATATTTGTGTGTCGAACACATACATGAGTGGTGAAGAAAGTTAAATATGGACTTTGGATTGAAATAGAAAACAATAGAAGAAAGGGTTTATTTTGATTTATTTTAACTATTTTATGACCATTAATAATATTAAATTGATGGTGGACTAAAATAAGAGATGAATAAGAAGAAACATTCATTAAAATTCTATTGAAATAAAAACACAGTTATACAATTACAAATAAAAACAACCAAAAACAAAAAAGAAATAGAAAGTGGAGGAGATGTCTCTATTATTAACAAAAGATCTAGTAAAGTCCTCCCACACCCTTTTCAATGATATATTAATGCCAAACCCCTTCATATGTTTGGTATTTCCTACTTCTTTCATGTAAATGAGAGGGGTGTATTTATAGCCTAAGTATTTTGATTGTTTGAATTACAAATCTACCCCTCTAATTTGATCAAAGACTGAACCATCTAGATAGAATAATATTGAGATATAGTCTTCTTAAAAATTTTATATATGGAGGTTTTTTTCTACTCTGAAAAATTTTATGTCATTGAATTTTTTTATCCAATGTTATGGATATTTTACTAAACAATGTGAAGATGTCCATTTTTATCAACACTTTTTCACAGTCAATTGGATTTCTATATCAGGATAAAATTCAAGTATTTTTTTGCGGATTTTAATTCCTTAATAGAATAATGGGTTGGAAATTAAAGAATAATTTGGGACCATTTTGGTGGAGTTTTAAATTCAAATTTTTATCCAAGTTTAATTTTATTACCGCCCAAATTATTGTGTTGAATTAATTAATTTGGACTTCTAGACTCATCATAATAATTGTATCTTCATTATTGTTCCATTTTCTTCACATATTCTTTGGGTATTCTTATGTGGCCCATATGACCCTTAAAATGGGCTAATTGACCAAATATTCCTTATAATTATATGTTTTAAATTGAATAAGGAACCCTAAAAAATCATACAATTTCGATAGGTATATTAAATGTTATAATTAAAATAGTAAACCAAATCTATTGGATTAATACAAATAATGATAAAAAAATTTATTTAGAAGTAAAACATGGTTATTTCACACAAATTATGAACTTTTAACTGAAAACTAATTAAAGGGTATACAAAAGTTTATGAATAAATAAATAAAATTAACCCCCCACACTTATTATAGTTCATTTTCTCATGTGAAAAACATATAAAAACATAACAAATTCGTTCTCACTCAATACAAAATATTAAAATTTTATTTACCCCAATCAAGGGAGGTTTGTACTATTTCACTCATCCATATTGAATTCCACCATAAAATTATAAAAAAATACAAAAACAATTCATTTTTCATTCAGAAATTTTGAAATGGAAAATGTGGATACTTAGATTTGACTCCTCTCAAGATGATAAGAATTTATTTATGTAGGTTCTCTCATTCACCAATTAAAAGTAAAAATATTAGTGTTTTAAAGAGATATCGTCTTCCATTACGATTCTAAATTTCCCAAAAATCAAGATGTATTTTTAGGGGTTTTTATATGAATATGGGATGGTAGGGATTTAATTTCCCATAGAGATGAAAAGAGGGGTAAAACACTCACACAGAAAAAGAAATGCACAATTTGAAATAATACATGGAAGGTTATGGAAACACATATTTATAAGGGAATGATTATATGAAGGATGACAGAAAACAGATGGACAAAATCATAAGGGGATGGAATGGTGAAATTTGTACAAGACACAAAACTTCTCCCAATGACATAAGAATATATAATTCAAGTGTTTGTATTTTTCTTTCCATTTTTTGTAATGTTAAACGTGAAGAAAATCTCACACTAATCTTCTAAACAATGTTTTATCTACTCATGATACTAATTATAATATTTATACCATTATCAAAGTTTGAGGAAAATTGGTTTTTGATCTTCCCAAGACACAAACCTTTTTTTCTTTTATTTTTCAATACATTTAATGATTTTCAATAACATGTAGAAAATTCCATATTTGAAAATCCATTCCCCAAACTCACTAAATGACAACCTCTCTCCAATACAAAAACATATTATTTTCCTCAGTCATATGATTACACATTGAAAATAAATATATGGATTCCAAAAATGAAATCCATTCCCACCACCAATCATTAATTTAAATAAGTTATGCAGTATAAATCTATGTATATGTTGGTTGGGACAAGTTATGGGGCATGTAATCTGGCTATCAAATAAATGTTTTTTCTAGGCTTAAAGGGGATTTCAAAAGGAGGATTAATATATAGTTAATAGGGGATATTTGGAAATATTTATGATCATGTGGTTTAGAAAATTCAACTATCATATCAATGTAAACTGAAGGAGTAAATTTAGCTTGGAGGCCCATAAACTCAAGAATCACAATCGAAGGTGAATACCCAAGAAATAAAAATATGGTCACTGGTGACCTTATCTTAAAAGAAAATTTTGTTCCTCATAGTCACCGAGGAATTGTTTTCCAAATAAAAATCTGATCATTCAATGTTTTTTGATTTTGAAACAAGATTATTTATCCAAATTAATGATGAAAATAAAAAAAAGGGATGAAAACATGTATTTGGACTCCCCAAAAAGGATGGGAAAAATTTTGAAAGTGGGTGTTGAGTAATTATGACTATTTTTTCATATTTTATTACTCTTTTATATTTTTTATAAATACACATGCATTTCATAGAGAAAGAGTAAATAAAAATTTTGATGAGTAAAGTGGTATAAAAATGAAATGACAGAGTAAGAGGAAGAAGAAGAGAGTGAGAGAGAGAATATGATTTAAAGGGAAAGAGGATTCCCCTGGTTTAGATTTTATAGGTTGATGTCCCCATCCATTTGGGGGTATATCACAATGGATGGGGATTATATAGAAGTGGATGTGGTTTCTGAGATGTATGTCTTCTCATGGTGATTCTTTAATCAATGTCCATTAACTACGAATTTTATTTTGGAAGTGGGGTATTATACATTCAGTTCACTAAATGAGTAAAAATTTGTAACAATAA
Source organism: Viscum album (assembly GCA_963277665.1). NCBI lineage: Eukaryota > Viridiplantae > Streptophyta > Magnoliopsida > Santalales > Viscaceae > Viscum > Viscum album. The sequence continues at coordinate 1,261,392,689 of OY728128.1, forward strand.
AAGGACCATCCTAATAAGAATTAAGCTTCCCTGGATGATGCCAATTTTTAGAATTATAGAGAATTAGCATGTCACATTCATGAAATACCTTTTATAGGATGTGTTTATCATAAAGTACCTTGGCCTTTTATTTTTAGATAATATAATTCTCATAAGAACCAATTCAATGATCCTCCAATTTAGTAAACTGCAACAATCATTCTTCACTAGATTTTTTACAATCAAAATTAAAAGTTTTCAAAGCGCAAAATTATTTATATTGGATTTCAAGTGGTAAATGAAATGATTAACCAAAAACTATCCTAAATAGAAACATACCAATGGGTGTTTTATAAGAAGTTTGATAAGACCAAAGTGTTTCATGAAGTCTTTTAGGGTAGTCATTTCTGTTGGGCTTTAATATTATCTAACGCACTCTTTTTAATTATCCGTATGAAATTTCATCCATGCTATTTTTTAGGGTGATATGTAGTTGTTGTTTTATTTACAACACCATTATTCTATAGAATATATTCTATGGTCTGATTACATAAATTAGTTTTTAATTCACTTATCAAGGCATAAGGTGTTCTAAATCGGTGGAAAATGTTGGTTTTTAGGAACTCATTGACTATATGTGCATCATCCTTTATAGAGGGTTTTCACTCAACCTACCGCGAAACATAATCAAAATAATGAAGAATATGTGATAATACATTTGGATGGGGAAATGTTCCCCTAAAATTAATTCTCCCATCATTGAAGATATCATATAAAATTAACGGATATTGGTGCATTTCAAATCTTTAGGTTATTGTGCCAAAATTTTCGATAAAGGGAAATGATTAATATAACTCATTTCAGTCTTCATAGAGTTAATCCTATAATAATCCTAAGTCAATGACCTTTCAAGAAGTCATTCATGGTCCAATGAGGCCACCACTAGAAATTGAGTGAAAAAATTCCAAAATTGCGAAATTTTCGTCTTTATTGACATGTCTCTTAATTACCATGTTATCCCTAGACTTCCAAAGTGTATTATATTACAAAAAGTATAATTTTTAATCAAATTTAAGCATCAATTTTTGTTCTTTTGAGAAAAAATTGAATAACACATATAACCTTGTAGTTTATAATTATGGTATACAATGGTAAAATTAGAGTGATAGAAGGGATTTGTTCAGTTGGAAATTTAGGATCAGTTATTTAAAATTGATAGAATTTTTACTTAGGTGATTAGTCACATGGTTTTCTTTTCCAATTCTATATGTAATCACAATTTCAAACTCTTTGAACCTTAATATCCATCTTATTATCCTTGGATTGTAATCACTTTTCTTGTGTAGGAACATTATAGCAGAATGGTCAGTGAAGATGATGATTTTCACAATTAAGAGATATGTCAAGAAATTATATATGGAAAAATCATCTTCTAAAAGTTCCTTTTTATTCATAGTGCAGTGAGATTGAGTTTATTCCAATGATATTTAGGAATAAAATATGACATGATAAATTTTTCCTCTTTTTTGGCTAAGAATGGCCCTAATGGCCCTATCAGAAGTTTTACACATATACATGAAGGGTAAAAACCCACTTGGGGGTTTGATTATTAGGGTATATGTAAGAACAAATTTGAGCTCAACAAAATCTATCTTTCATGATTCATTTAAATTGAGAGAGAACGAATTTTGGATTATTAGAGTGATTAGTAGGGAAATATGACTAAATTTATGGATTAATTAATAATTTAAATTGGTGTGACCAAGGAATGAATTGATGTGAAAAACTATTGGGTGTTCAAGAAGTGATTGGATAACATCATTTTTGGCTGGATCAACTAGAATGACATCATTTAAAATTATGTTTTCTTGAACAATCCCATTATTATCCATGGAGTGAAATTTTTCATAACTCAGCACATGGTTTCATTTGACACAAATTTCAAGGACTAGAGAGATAAAATGCAAGCATGACTCAAATGAATCACTATAAATGGTAAAGTCATCCTTGAATACCACCATATTTCACTCAATTAATTCTAAAAAGATGCTTCTCAAATACTTTTTTAATGTTGTATGAGCCTTGAAAAGGAAAAAAGGCATTATCCTCTATGCATATGTTCTAAAGGGGTAAGATAAATTTGTCTTTTTATAGTCTTAAGATGCAATTGGGACTTAGATGTATCTGTTATATCAATTAGGAATAAAATAATGTGACTTACCAGGTAATTGTTCTATAATTTTATCAAGGAATGAAATAGTGTAGGGATATTTTCGTATATCATCATTCAATTTCTGATAATAAATACACACATTCCATTTTTTCACTTGATTTATGACCACCTCTCCACGTTAAATTCTGATAATAGTTATCCCACCCTTCTTAGGTACCACTTGATTGGACTAACCCATTCACTATCAAAAATTGGGTAGATAATACCATCTTGGATAATCTTTGTAGTCTATCTTCTAACTACCTCAAGAATGAGTGGATTGGCTCTTATTTTTGGTTTTATAATTGGTTTTGATGATTACACAAGATATATGTGATGCATGAAAAGAACAAGGTTGAATCTTAGTATGCCATCTGGGATCCAACCTAAGGCATTTTCTTCTTTTAACACTTGAACAAGTTTTGAATCCTTGTATTTAGTAAATGTGGTAGAGACAGTGACATGATAAGTGTGATCCTTGAATAGGAATTCATATTTCATGTGTTTAGGAATAGGTTTTAGATTAGTCTTATCTTTTATTTTTGAGATAAATAACATAGAAATGGGGGGATGGATTTTAGTTGGTTTTGGTTCATTTTCCTTAGTACTATCTAATGTCGAACAGTAGATATCCAAGTTAAGATGGGATTCAATAAAGTTTTTAATATACTCCTGATTGATGAATCCTGTGAATGAAAGGTCAACAACAACTTATCGAATTATGAATTGGTTAATCATGGTGCACATTTTTCAAGATCCAATCTCATTAGAACATGATGAACATGACGGAATGCGGTTCAATTGAATTTCATAATTTTCCTCGGAATCATGGATTGTGAAGAAAAATTTATCCTAAGATGGGTATCTCATGGCTTGAAAATGGTTAATTTGACCAGTTGGTCACCAAATTACATGGATAAGATTACCTTGTGGACTTCAATCGTAGTTCTAGCTATCCGGAGGAATATTTTTCCTAGAATTAGGGGAGATAGATAAGAAGTCATTTCACCTTTCATGTCAAGGACATAGAGATCTGCTAAGAAACAAAATACCATTAAAGCGGACAAGGACATCCTCGATTGTTCCCTAAGGACTAGCAGTGCATAGATTGGATAAATGGATGACAACACCTATTGGATATAAGGGACCAATACAATGGTTGGGAGAAATGGATTTGGTCATGAAATTTATCGATTATTCTTATTCTATGAGTGAGTCATTAATGTCTGGAATTCTTATTTGGCATGGAACTGTAAAGGAACCAAAATCATTTAACTTCATGGGTATGGAATTATAGTTTAAAACATTACCAATGGTCCTAAGTTATCTCTTATGGGTTCATAAATCCTTATAAAACTCGGAATAATTAGGAATTGTTTTATGCAATCTAAGAGGGGAATGCTCACATAAACATGCCTAAACATGTTGATCATTTTAGGATTGGGTTCAAAGTATTTCCTTTGCTTAGAAATGAGTTAAGGAAAAGGAATTTAGTTTCTTATAAGAATGGAATGATTTGACGGCATGGATTCAGGTGTATTTTCAAGATTATTTTTTTAATTTTCTAGGTCAACATTTAAAGCTATGATTGAAGACTAATCATGAGGGGTAGAAATCTTCTTTATCGATCTAAGTGAAATTTCACTCACATTATCCTCGGTGTTGGGTAATGGTTGTGAAGGGATTTGGGAATAATTTTATTATTTTCTCTATCTCAGGTGAGATACAAGTTGACCAATTTTGGTTTCAATATTTTTAAGGCTAGAATGGGTGAAGGAGGAATGTTCTTCCACTGCACTTTCCCATTGTTTCTTAGAAGAAAAGGCTTGTCCCAAATTTGGATTTACATGATTTTGGTTCTTAAGAAATTGCTTGTATTGGGATGAGAATTGGGAAGGCTCATTAGGATATTGGAATCCATGAGGTGCAACAATAGGTTAAATATTTTGAGGTTGATTAAAAAGGGTAAGGTTGATGGAATTTACAAACACCTTGACCATATTGGAATTGGTTGAGTTTTGATATGGAATTGAGGGGTATGAAAAAAGGGATTATTATAGCTTAAGAATATGTTAATGGTAGATGATAAGGGCTCATAGTGGGTTTTGTGGAAGATTCTAATGAACATACCTAATTTTTTAGGTTTGGTGTTCCTCTAATCATATGATTCATTGTGCTTTGTAGGTCCGGATTAATCATATGGTTCCTCTGGAAGTTGTGGACGTTTGTTAGTTGGATGAGTTAGTGATCTACATATTCCATAGTTTTTGATAGGTCTAGGAAACATAGATTTTGGAGAAGCTTAATTTGGTTCTCTCACTGCCATAACTATTTGTCTCACAAGACCTATAAGTTCACTCATCCACTCTGACATCTTTTTAGGATATATGGATTGACTCTCTTGGACATTTTTGACTTGATCATGTGCTTAGTTACGAAATTGTTGCATGTTTTTAGCCATTTTTCTTGTAAGATCTCATGTAGCTATAAGTGTTTTGTCAGTAAGAGAACTTCTACTTATCTCATAAATTATAGTTCTCTCCATATCATGTCATGAACCAACCCAGGTCGACCCTGCACTGGACACACTTGCCGGCCCACAACATGGATCGAGAGATGTTCTTGATCCACCAGGGCTAGCGACAAGAACCAAGGCATCAACAAAGTATGAATGGGAACGATTATTCCCAATGAAAATAAATAAAGTAGTGGAAATGGTAGGATAATGAAAGTAAAATAAATGACATGAAAAAGGAAGAACAACCCACAACAACAAACTAAACTGACCCAGACCAAAACTCCATGCAAATATGAGAGTATCTCACCAAACCACAACCAACTCTCTCCCACAACAAGAAATCTCGAGTCAAACTTGCAACAGAAACTAAAAAAATAGGAAAAAACTATATGCCTGATTATTAAAACTCAATAGGCATGCCCAACAAATAATCCCAAAAACACTACTTTTAAATAAAGTGTTTACTAATTCCAAGTTTGAACTAAATTATATAAAATCTGGGTTTCCATACACACACATTCATTTCTAAAACAACTAACAGTCCATTTCCCTTTTTAATTTAAAAACAAGTTTATTTTTTGAAATAAATAGGTGTATTGAATTTTAAAAAAAAAATTTAAAAAAAATTAGAAATCCAAATTTAATTTGTAAGTAAAAAATTAAAACCACACACAACACACAACACACACTAAGGGAAGTGGAAAAAGTGTCACATAGGGGCCAGCGACCAAACTATACCACTCAATCATCCACCACATATAAACAAACGCTAAAGGAAACATGGTTTGAACCTAGGAGATCGTGAACAATCCAAAACGTACTATACATGTGACTCATCCTGAAGGCATGCCTACACTCGATGACGTCATAATGCCCAAATTCTTGGTATGTCTCAACCTGGCCTAACTGATGGGCACAGTCCCCTTGCCGGATATAATCTGTACTAAGGACCACTAGCTAGTGCCTGCTCTAAACTAGTGCAGCAATCATTCTAAGAAGATTCACTCACTATGCCAAGTTCCCATCTCAACACGTATAATAAAAACAAAAGGGGTGAGTCAAAAAATTCACTCAAGTATCATAAACATCACACATAAATAATGAAGTAAATTTACACCAAATATCACCCCTAAGTCACCCCAAAGAGTGATTTCCAAAATAATTTATTTTATTAAAGTGTCAAACGGGCATTCACCAATTTTAATGAAAAGCCACATTTCTAAAGAGAACAAAAACACTTGTTCACACTTCAAAAGAATTCATTAATCAATAAACTATAACTACATTTGAAATTCCACAAATTATGTTTAAATTCCAAATGGGTATTATTTCACCACTGGGTGTCTGTTCATCAGGAAAATATTTCAAGTGTTGTGTATAAAATAAATGGATCTTTTTACACCAAATAATCATTTAAAAATTAATTATATTATATTATTTACCATTTATTAAAATTAGTAAAATATCAGGCAATTAATAAATTATGAATTTGAATGTGATTGAAGTGGGTAACCTACCTTAATTTCTCGCAAAAACACGATGATGCAACACCCCTCACAAAGGTGTGCAAGCACGCATAAGACGATGACCATAGGATCACGGTTTTCCTCACCGACACACTGTAACCACCGCACAAACAACTAAAAAATTATAAACATGGACATAAAACAACCCCAGCGAACAAACAACTCAAAAAGGACCATCTAGACATGTTTTCAAAATTAAATTTTCACCACACCAATTAATTACAAAAATATGCCAAACTAATAATTTAGGTGAAACAATTAACCAAATAAAAAATTATCTACAATATCAAATAATTTCTTCTAAAATAAATATACTCCAAACCAAAAATAATTAATTAAAATTAAATGAAATTATATTATACAAGTTTTTGAGTACCTATAAATTTGAAGGGGAAAAGGTCAGTGCGAAGTATGCCAGGTCAGCGGAGTCACGTGGTAAACAAAAAGGGGCGGCACACACAGGCAGGGAGGGTCATTGGCTAGAAAAGAGGCTGACTGGAGGATAATCTTGCAAGGAAAATGTGCACATCACGATGGGGTAGCTGGCTGGAGTAGAAAGACTTAGAGTTACAGTGGGTGTGTGTTGGTAAGGACAGAAGGTGCGGCAGGAGGACGCTTCCATGTGCAGGGGGTGTGCCGATGAGGTGAGGTCGTGCAAGCTGGACAGCGGTAGTGGTGTAGGTATGGGGTGCGGCGAGAGAGGTGTTGTGGGACGTGGGGAAATAGCGGGGGAGATGGGGTGTGCTAGCTGAAGGAGGAGCAGCAATGAGGGGTGAGGTAGGGGTGAAGGAGGAGTAGGTAGGGGTGGCAGCTTTTCAAGGGGAGTAAGGTGCGATAGAATGGTGTTCCAACAAGGGGACAGGGACACTGGACTGAGTGTACATAGGAGGAAAGATATGGGGGCTCCAAGGAGAAGGCAGTGTCGAGGTGGATCGCTGACGGAGGCGCAGACAGGAAGGGAGAGTAGTGGGGTGCTATTATGGGGGGCAGACATGCGCAACAAGGGTGGATGAGGTGGTGTCTACGGCATGGTGTAGGAGGCAGCCCATCAAGAGGGAATCATGCTTGAGGTGGAGCAGCGGAGCTGGTGCGGCTGGAGTGGTTTGTCGCACCAAACCGAAGGGGTGTAGAAAAAGGGGGGTGTGTCGTGCTCATGAAGGCCACCTCGAAAGAATTCGGGCTCACCAGAGAGGAAGGCCTGGTAGGGGAGGAGCACACCAGGATGGATGCAAGTGGGAGTGGGGTAACTGGGTAGGATTAGGTGTGATTGGTGTTGAAGTTAGTCAAAGAGGGTGTTGAGGCGATGCAGGCAATGGTGCGGGTCGTGCGGCACTGCTTCGCGAGGGAAGGAGGGGCATGGTGCAGCAAGAGGGAGATGAGTGGAACAAAGGGGGGTAGCGGCTCCAGAAGTTAGTGTAATATGGGGGGTCATGATGGGGAGAGGGAGAAGGGATAGTAAGAGTGGATAAAGAAAAAAAATAGAAAGAAGAAGAATGTAAATGAAGAAAAATAAAATAAAAAAACTCACCAATAAATAGAGATGATGAAAATAATAATAATTGTAAATCCTCCTTAACAATATCAGTAATATGAATAATAATAATCATAAAATTATTAAAAATATTAATCTACAATAATAATAATATTGGAAATCATATTAATAATAATTCTCCTAATAATAATAAAACAAATATAAAAATGTTAAAAATATTAATCTTTACAACAAATATTTAATAATAATAATATAATATTTAAATTATTTATAAATGATTGCTTCATTATTAATGGTAATACCATTAATAAAAGTATTAATAATTATAGTAATATTAATGAAACTTTTTAATAATAATAATAATAGTCATAACCATAAAAATAAAAATGATAAAAACAATCATTTCATTTTAATAATAATAATTAAAATTATTAGCAACATTGAAAATTTTAACTAATGAAATAAATTATAAAATTTATTCATTTTAATTTTTTAAAGACAGGTGGACTGTATAGATTCATGTACAGAAATATGCGGGGTTTTTAAAATGTGCTCCACTCGTGCGCCCAGTGACGTCCACTCAGAAACACGCGTTTTTTGACATAACTCAAATTGTTTTCATCCGGGACTCAACCCGGACCCCTACAAAATTTTTAAAGTCCAAGAAAATTATAAAAAAAATAAAATATTTATTGGGCTGTGACAATTATCCCCACCATAATGCTTTTTCACACTCAGGATTCCATAAAAATATCTAGACACAAAGATATAACTTATCAAGTGTCACCCACCTACAAAATTTTCATCACCTCCAGTTGATCGATCCAAACATACACCAAAAACCCATAACACACAACTCATACTTAAAACATGATGAGCATAACTGTCACCAATAAGAACCCAAACCATCCATATCATCCAGGGAATGAATGAACTTAAACTACCTCTGACACTTAATCCCATAATCTTAGTCCAACAGAACTGTTGGGTGTACTCCAATCTCAATGTTTACTCAAGAGGACGAACTTAGGATTAGGTGGTTCTGTACAAGATCACCCAAATACAAATGATACATTAGAAGGATAATGATACTTTCACGGGGAGGCCTGAATGGACTCCCCACCATAAGGATCTGGAAAACACTAAACTATTTCTGGTGCAACTATGCAAGACACAGTATGGGTCTCCCCACCATAAGAACTGACGAGATTAACCAAAATTGAAATCTATACACACAGTCCAAAAACCCCTACCGTGAGGGGGTAGAAGCCAAGGGCCTGACTGGTAGAGAATCAAAACTATTTTCGTCACCCAGTCAACAACATCACACCCTTAGCAGAACACAAACCAAGCCACATTAAGGAATATAGTTTAACCAAGTCCCTTTTTTACCATTGGGGTTCTCTTGACTACGTGCCAGCTTCACTCCAAGACATACGGTTGGATCACCGATGAATGACGCATCTCCTACCTCGCAGTTAGGCCTAAAAAGTTCCCAAACATTACCTACAAACCATAATTTCACGAAATACACTTCCAATAAAATAAATGTTTCCAAGATGTTTGACCACAACCATTATTAAAAATTAAAGAAAATAAACACTTCAAAATGCTACAAGAGATGATTACTACACACAAGAAACACTATAAAGATAAAACCTCAAAATGGCCCCTAAACATCTCCCTACTCTTGTTGATGGGCGGAAGTGACCTTCGACGAGCTAGGTCTACCTTTAGCGCGCTTCTTGGAAACACCAAGACAATGTCGCTAAAACTGACTTCAACATCACCAGGTGTGGCAGGGTCTCAGAGCACTCATACATGTCGGCCACTTGTGACCCTTCCTACTACACTGGTGATAGATCACCACATTGCGCTGTGTAGAAGATGACTGAAGTTATGAAGGCCTCCTGACTCCTGTACTAGTACCACCAGTATCAGGTTGTTTCCCATTATTCTTATTTCCATCCTCTACACTGCTTCCTGGGGATGAAGGATTCGCCCCCTCAAGTACCCCTACTAGCCCAGCTTCAACATCCATGATTGTGGTTATGTTGAGCTCTTCCACCTTCGATCATAGTTCAGGTCGGCGTCCAGACTCAAATTTCCGAGCCTTTCTGGGATCATTCGCAACAAACCACTTATTATATGGAACTTGGTCTATAAAATGTAAATAGAATTATAGTACTGATTCAACGCCCTACTGAAGACAACACAACTTCATCTTCTTCCTCAACTTCGTCAACTCAGAGAAATATTGTTGGATAAACGGCAACTAGAATAACTCCCATGTTAAATCTACCCGAGGCTTATTCTGATACACAAACTTCCACCATTTCCAGGTTGGACATTCAAGCATAAAGGTAACCAACTTCACCTTTAAGGACTATGGAAACCCAATGAAACTGAAGTTCCTCTCAGTCTTCTACAACCACTCCTCCACCTCAAGTGGATATGTTTGACCATTAAACAGTGGAGGGTTCAACATCTGGAATTCCAAGACATAGTTTATAGGTTTATCAACAAGAGGATTTTCTAAGAATGTGCCACTAGAAACTACAGCTTGGGCATCCATCAAACCTTTATGTGGGTGAACACTAAGGAACAAGGAAACAAATAACATAATCAAAACATGGTCATTTCCATTTCAATTTCAACTTTTCATAATTCCAAAATAAAACCTTGCAAGAAAATTATTAAAAGTAATGAATACCCCGACAAACCACAAGGAGAAACTAGTGCTGATGGGTGACTCAAACATATGGTTGGAAACTATACGCTAGTCACACCACCATCACAGGGAGCACTCTAGGGTAATGTCCTCGAATCCACATGGCTTTCTAGACCACAAGATCTCATAGAGGTCACATTCCTCACACCTATTTCATTTACCAATACCAAACAAACCATGAAAATCAAAGGACATCGACAAACCCGAACATCCCATGGTAACCCGAGGTTCGGAACGAGCAAGAGTTCATGACATCCTTCTCATCTGTATTCCTTGAGTCCCGAAAATTCCCCTCCTTCTAACATAACAACCCCAAATAAAAATGGGAATTATGAAATACAAGGTCCTCTAAAGAGCCAACCTCCATTGATACCATTCTTTCAAGAACCAACCTGGGTCGAACCTGAACTCGTCACCTGAGCCGGTCCGCCACATGGACCGAGAGGCATTCCCAATCCTCCTAAGCTAGCGACAAGCACCATGGAATCAACCGAGTATGAATGGGAATGATTTCTTCCAACGAAAATAAATAAAGAAGCGGAAAAAGTAGAATAATGCAAGGAAAATAAATGAAATGAAAAAAGAAGAACAACCCACAACAAAAAAATAACCTGACCATGACCAAAACTCCTCACAACTCTAAGAGTATCTCACCAAACCACAACCAACTCTCACCCACATTGAGAAAAATTGTGTCAAAACTACAATAGAATCTACAAAAATATGAAAACACTATAGGCGTTAGTATTAAAACTCAGTAGGCATGCCCAAAAAAACTATCCCTAAAACACTACCTTTAAATATTCAGTTTACTAATTCCAGGTTTGAACTAAATTATATATAATATGGGTTTCCACACAAACACATTCATTTCAAAAACTAGTAAATGTCCATTTCCCTTTTTAATTTAAAAACAAGTTTAGTGTTTGAATGAAATAGGTGCATTTCATTTTAAAACTTTTTTTCGAACAATTCAGAAATCCAAATTTCAGTTGTTAATAAAATGGAAAACCACACACAACACACAAAACACATTAAGGGAAAGGAAAAAAGTGGCACAAAAGGGCCAGCAACCGAACTAGACCTCTCAATCGTCTGCCATATCCAAATAAACACTAAAGGAATTATGGTTCAAATCTAGGATCTTGTGAGCAATCCAAAACATACTATACATGTGACTCATCCTGAAGGCATTCCTACTCTCGATGACATCATAACGCCCAAATGCTCGGTATCTCTCTACCTAGCCTAACTAAGGTGCCCAATCCCAAGAAGAGTATAATCTGTACTAAGTACCACTACCCATTTCATGATCTAAACTAGTGCAGTAATCGTTCTGAGATGATTCACTCACGGTGCCATGTTCCCATTTCAACCCATATAAAAAAGGAAAGGGTTAGGTCAAAAAATTCAATCAAGTAGCACAAACATCACACAAAAATCATAAATTCAACATAGACCAAATATCACCCCTGAGTCACCCAAAGAGTGTTTTCCAAAATAATTTATATTATTAAAGTGCCATACGAGCCATCACCTATTTTAAAAAAAATCTAATTTATAAAGGGAACCAAAACACTTGTTCACACTTCAAATGAAATCATTTTTCAATAAATTTGAACTACATTTTAAATTCCATGAATAATATTTAAAGTCCAAACGGACATTCTTTCACCACTGGGTGTCCGTTCATCAGAAAAATATTTCTACTGTCGGGTATAAAATAAATGATCTTTTTACACCGAATAATCATTTAAAAATTAATTATCTTATATTATTTCCCATTTATTAAAATTAATAATACATCAAGAAATTAATAAATTTTGAATTTCAAGGTGATTGTAGTGGGGGACCAACCTCAATGTGAAGTTCAAACACCACGACATGACTCACCTTGCAAGGGTGTGCAAGCACACACAATCCGATGACCGTAGTATCTTGGTTTTCCACACCGACACGCTGAAAAACCCACACAAATAACTAAATAAACATAAACATGCACTTAATACAACCCCAACCAACAAACATCAAAAAAAGGACCTTCTCAATATGTTTTGAAATTTAATTCACACCACAAAAATTAATCACAAATATATTCCAAATTAATAATTTAGGTGAAACAATTAACCAAATAAAAAATTATCTACAATATCACCTAATTTATTATAAAATTAATATATTTAAAAATAAAAATAATTAATTAATATTAAATGGAATTAAGTCATACAAGAGTACGAGTACTTCTAAATTTGAAGGGGATGAGGTCGGTGTGGAGTGCGCCCGATCAGCGGAGTTACGTGAAAAACAAAAAGGGGTAGAGAGCACAGTAAGGGAGGGTCATTGTCCAGAAATGAGGTTGATAGGAGGAAATTCTGACAAAAAAAACATGAACGTAGCACTGGTGTAGCTGGCCAGAGCAGTGAGACACACAGTTACAGCGGGCGCACACCAGTAAGGGCAGAAGGTCGGCAGGAGGACGCCGCAAAGGGCATGGGGTGTGCCGATGAGGTGAGGTAGCACACACCGGACAACGGTAGTGGTGCAGGAATGGGGTGCTACGGGAGAGGTGTTGTGGGACATGGGGCCTTAGCGGGGGATCTAGGGCGTATAGGACAAATGCATAGCAGTAAGGAGGCATGCAGTAGGGGGAGGAGGCAGAGAAGGCAAGGGAAGCAACTTTCCAAGTGGAGAAGGGTGCGATATATTGGCGCTCCAACATGGTGGAAAAGGTCACCAGACTAGGCATGCATAGGAGGAATGATCTGGGGGCTTCAAGGAGGAGGCATCACCATGGGGGATGAGTGACGGAGGTGCAGAAAGGAAGGGAGAGTAGGAGTGTGCTGCTATGGGGGATAGGCGTGTGCAGTAAGGGTGGTCGAGGCAGTGGTTGGGGCTTGGTGCCAGAGGTAGCTTGGTAGGAGGGAATTATACTTAAGGTGAAGCAGTGGGGATGGTGATGTAGGAGGGGTGTCTTCACACCGAACCGGAGGGGTGCAAGAAAAAGGGTGTTTGTGCCGTACTAGTGAAGGCCACCTCAGAGGAAGGTGGTCTCACTAGAGAGGAGGGTCTGGTAGGGGAAGAGCACACCAGGCTGTATGTGAGGGGGAGAGGCGGAGCTGGGTAGGAGCTGGTGTGGGCGGCGCTAAAGTCAGGAGGAGAGGGTGTTGGGGTGATGCATGCAGGGGCACGGGTAACGTGGCGCTGCTGTAAGAGGGAAGGAGGGGTGCAATGCAACAAGAGGGAGATAAGAGTAACGAGGCGCTGGCACATGAAATTAGGGCAATAGGGGGGTCACGACAAGGAGAGAGAAGGTAGATGAAGAGTGGATAAAGAAAAAAATGTAATTAAAAAGAAAGTAAAAGAAGTAAAATAGAATAATAATAAAAAGAAAAAACTCACCAATAAATAGAGATGATAAAAATAATAATAATTGTAAAGCCTCATTAATAATATCAGTAATATGAATCATAATAATCATAAAAATTATAAAAACATTAATCTACAATAATAATACTCATAATAATATTGACCATCATAATAATAATAATGCTCATAATAATAATAATTCTCATAATAATAAACAAAATATAAAAATGTTAAAAATAATAATCTTAACAGAAAATATTTAATAATAATAATATAATATTAAAATTATTTATCAATGATTGCTTAATTATTAATAGTAATACCATAAATAACATTTTAAATAATTATAGGAATATTAATGAAACATTTGGTGATGTGGGTAGTTTTCCACTAGATTTTTTATCTTTTCTTAGTACTCATGGAGTTATTCAGTAGGGAATTTTTTTATATCACAGATTTTCTTTCAGACAAAAGTAATATGAGTAGTAGGAAATAATTTCTCTAAGAAGAGACTTTTCATGTCACTACATCAGTTTATAGAACCAAAATGTATGTATTAGATCCATCACTTGGCAGTCTCAGCAAGGGGGGAAGGTAATTATTGATGTTTGATTTGTTCTTAAAAAACCCCTTGAGGCTCCATGGTAGAGCACACAACTTGGAACAATTTGAGATAAAAATGTGGATGCTCACCGGCTAGCCCATGGAAATAAGGTATAATATGAATCAAACCAGATTTGAGTTAGAATAACACCTCAATATTTGGATATTTACTTACAAGGGGTTGGTAACTCGTATAAGGGGATTCAATTTCATTAAGGTCATGTTCCTTAGGATTGGGCATATCTAGTTCAATTGGTTGGGCAATGACTAAATCTTGAATGATTTAATTATCCCTGTTGTTCCTCCTAATTTGTTGAATATTTCACACTATTTTATAGTAAAAAATATATGATGGATTATTCGGGAGGAAATGAATAATTCATATATGTTTTGAAGAATGAGTAATACAGGTTTTTTATTTTGGTATTTTCATTTATGATTTTTATAAGGAAGGAAGGTTTTTCATTGTGTTTTTTTTTGGGTTTATTTTTTTGGTTTAATTTCTTTTATTTTACCAAAATAAAAAAACATCAAAATACATAACACACCATCTATATAAATGGTTCTATTTAGAGTGTAACCAACTGTTTCATATCAATCGTTTAAGGGTTCAATGCTCTGCAAATGTGTATAGAGGCACTCGGGTCGAATCATCGGGGATGGTACTTTTTTAATAGTCGATTGTTTTTCTGATTTGTATTTTCAATGGGGGGGGTTTATAGAGCTAATATAAAATGATTTATTTATATTTATTTATTTAAAATGTTGATAAAAATATGGGTGAGTTAATTATTTGTTATTTAATCTTATGATATCCTTGAGCTTCTATTTATATTGCACTAAATTAACACCCACTTCACAAGATGATTTTGATTTGAATTACAAAGTGTGAATACTTTAATCAAATCCTTTACATAACTAGTGTTTTAATATCAATAAAAACTTATTTATGATAGTGTATTTATGTTATCAATAATCAATGGAATCTAGATGTAAAAAACATGTCATTAATCCATGATATTTTAGGTTTAACAAACACAATGTTAAACTAAAGAATAATCATCGATAAAATCTCTCTATCACTTAATATTTCCAAATTATTACTCATCACAATGAGAGATTTACTCATATTTTGAGATTTTTATTACTCCAGTTTAATGTTTTTATGATGGTTAATTATAAATATTATGAGATGAATTGTACAAGAAAAGAGTTGTGTGTTGGATACACACACAAGTGGTGAAGAAAGTTAAATACGGACTTCAGATTGAAAAAGAAAATAAAATAAGAAAGGGTTTATTTTGATTTATTTATACTATTTTAAGACCAATAATATTAATAAATAAAATTTTTATTAAATAAGATATTAAAAAGAAGAAACATTCATTAAAATTCAATTTAAATGAAAAAAACGTACACAATTAGAAATAGAAACAACTGAAAACAAAAAAGAAAAGGAAAGTGGAGGAGAGTTCTCTCTTGTTGAAACAAGATCAAGTAAAGTACTACCAAGTCCCTTTCATGTCCCAAGTCATGTCGAACCTCATCCATTTGTTCTGAAATTACAACTACTTACAAGGAGAGTAGATTGATGTATTTATTTCCCAAGGAGTTTGATTGTTTGCATTCCAAATTTTCCCCTCCAATTGGCTCGAAGATTGGACCATCCAGACAGTAGAATATTGAGATACATTCTATTTAAATTTTTTTTCAGATGTCTATGCTCTGTATACTCTAAAAATATGGAACCCTTTGGATTTTGTTTATCAAAATTTGTGTCTTTTTTACTAAACAATGTATAGTTGTCCATTTTTATCAACACTTTTTCACAGGTTGAAATGTAAATGGGGTTTTAAAAAGAAATCTTTTTCAAAATATTAAACATTTTTTTAAAAACGTAGGATCCAAATATATTTTATTTCCTTCTACCAAATCTCATATCAATTTTATATCTATATAAGGAGAAAATTCAAGTGATGTGTTCTGATTTTAATTTCTGATAGAATGTTGGTCTTGAATTCAAAGAATATTTTGGGCCCCTTTTTGGTAGAGTTGAAACTATAAATTTTTATCCAGGATTAATTTTATTGTACCCAGACTTTTGGTGTAGAGTAAATGAATTTTTTATTTTTTATTAATCCCCGAAATTCTATCATCAGTGTTGTTCCAGTTTCTTCATAGATTCGTTAGTCCTTCTTATGTGGCCCATATGACCCATCAAATGGATTAATTGGCCAAGAACTTCTTTCTAATGGTATGTTTGAAATTCAATAAGGAAACATAAAAAACAAGAATAATTCAATTTGGATAAGTAGGGATAGATTTATTCTTAAAATAGTAAAGTGGATCAGTTGGATTAAATCAAATATTTCTCAAAAATTGTATTTAGTTGTAAAATTTGGATATTTCACACAAATTATCCACTTTTACACGAAAATTAAAAAATATAGTAGAAAAATATTTATGAATAAAGGTATAGTATCAACTCCCCTATACTTAATCTTGTTAATTTCCTCATGTGCAACAAATATAAAAACATAACAAACTCATTCTCACTCTGCAACAAATATTAAAATTTTGGTTTCCCCCAATAAATTTAGGTTTAGACCATTTCACTCATCCATTTTGAACACCACCACAAATTGTTATAGGAAAAAAATTAAAAAAACAATTCATTTTTCATGATCAAATTAAAAGTGGAAAATGTGAGAACTTAAAACTCCCTCCTCTCATGATGATAAAAATTTATTTATGGAGGTTCACACATTCTCCAACCTAAACTGATCATATTAGAATTTAAAAGAGCTATTATCTTCCATTCCATATCATAAAGTGCACAACAATCAAGAGGTACTTTTGAGGGGCTTTTTTGAAGCTATGGGATGGTAGGAATTAAATGTCAAAGAGAGAGTAAAATAGGGCTAAAACACTAAAATAGAAAAATAAATTCTTAATTTGATATAAGATATTAAGGGCTATAAAAATACATATTTACAAGGTAATGATTGTGTGAAGGATGAAAAAAAGATATAGATAAAATTTGAAGTATATGAAATGGTAAAATATTTACAACGCCTAAAAAATCTCCCAATGACACAAGAATATATAATTCACGTGTTATTTTTTTCATTTCTTTTTTTTATTTTTTTCAAAATTTAAAGTTGAAACAAATCACACACTCATCTATATACCCATATTTTTTATCATCATTATACTAATTGTAATAGTTATAATAATATCAATCGTTAAGGATGAGTGATTTTTTCCCTACCCAAGAAACAACCCATTTTTTTATTTTTTGAACACTTCTCAATAACATGTACAAAAATACATAAATGAAAATCCATTCCCAAATCTCACCAAATGAAAACATCTCCCCCACACTTAAATAGATTATTTCCCACAAGCATATGATAATACTTTGAAAATAAATAAATGGACACCCAAAATGAAATCTATTCCCCCCACCAATGCTAAAATTTAAATAAATTATGGAATCTAATTCATGCAAATGTTGGGTGGGACAAGGTATTAGTCTTATAATGTGTCTATCAAACAAAATGTTTTCATAGGAATTAAGGGGATTTTAAAGGGATGGTTAATATAATGTTAATGAGAGTATATTTGGAGATTGTGATTCTCATGTGGTTTAGAAAATTCCTTTATCATATTAATGTAAACTAAAGTTTGTAATTAAGTTCAAAGTCCCACAAACTCAGGACTCGCAATTTGGGGTGAAAACACAAAAACTTTAAAAGATGTTCATAGGTGCCCTTGTAATTAAATCTATTATTTTACCTCATGGTTGGGGAAAAACTATTTTCCAAGTCAAAAATTTGGAATTCAAAATATTTTGATTTTAAAACCAGATTAATTATCTAGATTCATGAGGGGAATGAAACATTTTTTAGATAACAACATGCCTTTAGACTACACAAAAGGTTTGAAAAAAATTCAAAAGTGAATGGTGAGTAATTACGAATCTTTTTCTTCGTAATTTTTTAGTTTTTTTATGTTGTTTATTATGACACACTCATAATAGAGAGAAAAATTAAATAAAATTTTTGATGGGGAAAGTGGATAAAAATGATAATGAGAGAGTGATAACAAAAAGTAGAACAAGATATATAAATAAATAATAAGAGAGATAGAAGATTATTTAAAGGGAAAGAGGTTCCCCCTGGTTTGGATTTGGTGGGTCACAATCTCCATACAGTGGTGGGTCTACCGCATTGGATGGGAATTTGATGGAATTCAATGTGGTTCCTAAGATGTATGTACTCTAATGGTTATTATTTAATCCAAGTATATTAACCATTAATGTCCCTTTGGAAGTGGGTTCTTAAAAATTCACTCTACCAAATGAGCAAACATTAGAAATAATAAAAGTACCATCCTAATAAGAATTAAGCTTACCTGGGTGAATTTGAAATAAAGAATTGAATAAAATTACATTTTTACCTTTATAAAATACCTTTTTTGGATGTGTTTTTCATGGAGTACATTGCACTTTTCTATCTAGATATTTTAATTCTCATATAAATCATTTTAATGCTCTTCCAATTCAGTCAACTACAATAATCATTCTTCACCTGATTTTTCACAATAAAAATTACAAGTTTTCACAGCCTTAAATGACTTATGTTGGATTTTAATAGGTAAATGACATCATTTACCAAAAACTGGCATAAATATAGACATCACAATGGGTGTTTTATAGGTAGTTTTATAAGCCCAAAACTCTTCACCAAGTCTTTTAGTCCAGTTTTTTATAGTGGTATTTTATATTCTCTCAAGAACTCCTTCCACTTATTTGTTAGAAATTTCATCCAAGACATCGGTTTGGGGATGATATTAATTTGAATTTTTATATACAACATCATTATATTTTTGATGAGATTCCAAGGTTGGATTATATAAATGATTTCCAAAGTAACTTATCAAGCCACGAGGTGTTCCAAATTGGTGGAAAATGTGGTTTCTTATGAACTAAAAAACAATATGTACATCATCATTTCTAGTGGGTTTGGCCTCAACCCACCTTGAAATATAATAAAAATCATGAATAATATATGAGAATCAATTGGAATGGGGAAATATTCCCATAAAATCAATGCCTCAAACATCAAATATCTCATAGAAAATTAAATTCTTTGGGTAATTTCATTTATTTTTGAAATTATGAAAATCTATTATTAAGTGGGACATGATTGATAGAACGCATGTGAGTTGTTAAAGAGTGAAGTCTAGAAGAATCCTAAGTCAAGGTCCTTTAGGAATATCCTTTGTGGTCCACGGTTTCCACAACTAGGGATTGAGTTACAAAATTCCAAGATAGACGAATTTTCATCTTCATCGACACATATTCTAATTACAATGTCAGCACCAATTTTACAAAGATTATTATCTTCCCAAAAATAGAATTTTGAATCACTTTTCAGCTTTAATTTTTGGTCTTTAGAAAAATAAATTGGAAAAACCAACAACCAAGTAGTTTATAATTAGGGAAAACCATGGTATCTTAGGAGTGATAGATGATAGGTGTTCATTTGGATATTTTGGATCAATTACTTCAGAATGAGAAGAATTAAAAATTCTATTCATGTGATCCGCAACATGGTTTTATTTTCTAATTATGCCTTTAATCACAATTTCAAACTCTTATATCATTAAGATCCATACAATTATCCTTCTTTGGGAATCATTTTACTTAAGTAAGAACTTTATATTATAATGGTTTGTGAAGATGATGATTTTCATACCTAAGAGATAGGGATAGAATTTATCTAAGGTAAAAACCACTGCTAAAGGTTCCATTTCATTCATAGTGTAGTGATATTGAGTTTCATGAAATGTTTTTGAGGTATAATAGTTGGAATGAGTAATTGTTTTTCTCTTCTTTGATCAATAATTATCTTAATGGGCATATTATAAGCATTACACATCAACTCAAAGAGTAAGGACCAATCTAGGGGTGGATTACCAGGACACATGTAAGAAAATATTTGAGTTCAACAAAATATCTCTTTAAATCATTATCTAAATATAATGAGACATCATTCTAGAGTAGTACATTGAGTGGGAGGGAAATCCTACTAATTTTACGGATGAATTGATGATAGAAACTGGCAAGACCAACGAATGAATGGATGGGTCAAACTGTTTTGGGTATTGGAATTGATTGGATCACCTCAATTTTGGTAGGATCGACTAGAATGACATCTTGTGAGATTATGCACCATTGAACAATCCCATTAGTAACCATTAAGTGATATTTTTCACAATTCTTCATAAGGTTTCATTTGACACACTTTTGAAGGATTGGAGAGAGAGAATACAAGAAATATTCAAATGACTCCCCATAAATGGTAATGTCATCCACGAATACCTATATACATTTCTCAATGAATTTTGAAATGTTACTAATCATACACCTCATTAATGTTCCATGAGCATTGAAAATTACAAATGGCATTCTCCAATACGCATATGTTTTAAAGGTGTAATTGAATTTAGTATTTTCTTGGTCCTGAGGTGATATTGGGATTTGAAAGTATCTAGTGTATCTATCTAGAGAGAAATAATGTAAATTATCAGCTAATTTTTCTACCATTTTATCATGGAATGGAAGAGGTTAATGATCATTCCATGTTTTAGAATTAAATTTCTGGTAATAAAAGAACACATGCCATTTCTTTTTCACTCAAGTTGTGAACACATCTCCATGTTAATTTTGTGACAACAGTTATCACACCCTTCTTAGGTACCACTTGAATTGGACTACCCCCATTCAGTATCAGAAATTGGGGGGGGGGGATAATACATACTCTTAGAATCTTGGTAATCTCTCCTCGAACAACCACAAGGATGAGTGTATTGAGTCTTATTTGTGGTTTTCTGATTGGTTTAGAGTATTCCACAAAATAGATATGATGTAAGAAAATACTATGGTTGATTCATGGTATTTCATCTAGGTTCCAACCTATGAATTTTTTAATTTACCCTTACAATTGAACTATTTTATACTCCCCAGTTTCATTAAGTTAGGCAGAGATAATAGTAGGATAACAGTGATCATTGAAGAGGAATTCATATTTCGAGTGTTTATGAAGATGTTTCAGTTTATTCCCATCTTTCATTTGTGGGATAAAAAAAGGAATTAAGGAAGGTATTTTAGTTGTTTTTGGTCTATTTTCATTAATATTGTCTAAGGAGGAATAGTAGATATCAGAGTTTAGATGGGATTTAAGATATTTTTCATGATCCTATAGATTGATGGAGTTTACAAATAGAAGGTCAACATCAACTTCCCCATTTATTACTTGGTTAATCTTGGTGAAAATTTTAATATTTCCACTCTCATTAGAACATGATGAACATAATGTAATGGGGTTCAATTTATGCTCTTAATTTTCATCAAATACATGGATTGAGAAAGCAGAGTGATCCTTAAATATATATTGCATTGCATGAAAATGATGAATTTGACTAGTTGGTCTCCAAATTCCATGGATAAGATGCCATAATAGACATCAATCTTAGTTCTAGACTTTAGGAGGAATGGAATTCCTAAAATTAGGGGAGATTTAGAATATTTCATCTCACTATCCATGTCAAGGACATAGAAATTAGCAGGGAAGATAAGATCATTAATGCATAAAAGGACATCCTTGATTATTCCCTCAATAATAGAAGTGTGTGGATTGGATAACTAGATGGAAACACCCATTGGGTTAAGTGGACCTAGACCAAGGTTGTAGAATATGTATTTGAGAATGAAATTTATCTTTTCTTATAATTCTATGAGTGCATCATCAATGTTTGAACTTCTATTTGGCATGGAACTGTAAAGGTACCTACATATTTTCACTTCATGGGTATGGAATACTAGGGAGAAACATTCACAATGGTAATAATTTGTCTCTTATGGGTTCATAACTCATTAATAAAAATGTATTACATTGTAATTTTTTGATAGAATCTAATAGGGGAATGTTCACTTCAACTCAATTAAACATGTAGAGAATTTTGTGATCGGGCTCAAAGGATTCCCCTGGCTTATAAATTGATTGAGGAAAATGAATTGAGTTCTTTAGAGGAATTGAAGGTTGTGAGGGAGTGGCTTCTGGTTCCTTTTCTGGTTTCTTTTTCTTTTAATTTTCTAGGTTAACATATAAAGGGGAATTATATCACTCATCATGAAGAATAGAAATTTTCTTTTCTGTTATAAGTACAATTGCACTTACATTACCCATGGGTTTGGGTAATGATTGAGCTGGGTGTTGGGAAGAATTTTATTGTTTCTTCTGGATCAGGTAAGATTCAAGTTAAATAATTTGGGTTTCAATGTTCTAAGTGTAGAACAGGTTTATAAGGAATGATATTCTACTCATATTTCCCATGGTTTCTTGGAATAAGAGGCTTGTCCCGAATTGGTATATTCATGATTTTGGTTCCTAGGAATGTTCTTGTATTAGGTTGGTAATTGAGAAAGGATCATTAGGATAGTGGAATCTAGGAGGAGAAAGAGGAGGAATGATCCATTGAGGTTGAGGAAAAAATGTTAAGGTTGTCATAAGTTACCAACACCTTGGCCATATTGGATTTGTTTTTGGTTTTGCGGAGGGAATTGAGGGGGATAAGTGATGGGATTGTTATACCTCAAGCCTAGGTTAAAGGTAAATGAGAAGGGCTCAATGTGGTGTTGCTTATTGTTTTTGATGAACTGACCTAATTATTAAGGGTTTTTGTATAACACCCCAACTTTTTCTAAAAATAAATAGAAATGCATGAAACATTGTTTTAAATAGATATTTATAACTAGCCTTTAAACATAATTTTTCCACTTCTTTGTTCTGGATTTCAAGATACTGTCATCTATAATTGTGTTCAGTATGTTATTTGGAGTCTAATGAAAACAACTTGATTTTTTTTTGTGAATAGTAACATACCATTATGAATAGAAATATGAATAGTAATATGACCCTAATGAATAGTAAATTTTATTATTATTTTATTTTCTTAAGGATTTAAGATAATAATATCTTGGTTAATTTTTCATCGTGATATAAAAGTAGTTATAGAAATAGAATTGTTAATTTTTGAAGAGTGATTTTATTTAAAAATTAAATTAATATTATTTGTAAAATTATTTTCAAAAAATGGTCTTCATTTTTGAATTATACATGTTGAAAATTGGTTAGGGTAATGTTTTGGGATATTTCTGAAATTCTTGAATTTTTGATGAATAGAAAAATACATTAAAATTCTGTGTAATCAATTTATCAATGAAATACACTATTTATGAAATAATAAGGGATTAATGACACATGGTTTGAAATCACATTCCATTATTACTATTTTAGGTCACATGAACTAATACTATTCATAATCTTGGTAAAACATATTATAATAATGATTAAAATAATGAGAAATGCCCCCTCTCCTCCAATATAAATACCACCCTCACTCTCCTCTTCTTCCCACACCTACCAGGCCTTGTGCCATGCCTATGTTCTGACCAATAATCCTCCTAAGGTTCTTCCATACATCCTAGAGCTTTTGGTCTCACCAAAAGACCAAAACCAAAGACCTTAAGAAGGATCTCAAGGAGAAGAGATCAAGAGGTAAACATCCTCTTTTATTTTCTTTCTTTTATATCATTTTATGTTATTCTCTTCCTTTACCTTATGATTAGGTTGGTATATTTCATTAAATACCCCCCTTAATGTCCATACTATTTAATAGTGATGAGATATCCCCTTTCATTTTTCAAACTATTTTTATGATATTTTAAGAGACGTTGTTAGGCTGCCGAATTTTCGGGATAAATTTCTCATGTTTTCTTTTATTTCAATATTCCTTTCATTTATTATTATTTCCTCACCTCCTCTTAAACATGAGAAAGGAAATATCTATAATCTTGAATATTCTGGATATTCTCATGTTCATGGAAAATTCGTCATCACACTTCTTCTCCTCTCCCACTTATTCAAGTAATTAATAACATTGTCCATTATGTGTCGAATTACCGACATCGTGGATGATGTGATTTAATTTTTCATTAAATCATTCAAGTATGATCATGAAACCATTTTTACGGTATAATCAGGCTATAATATATGTATTATGTCTCATCCATGGTTTTGGGATTCTTTTTTACACATGGTTTTAATTTATAAAACAAAATTAGGTCCTTATTGTCAAAGAGAAATTAAATGATCTAAACGAACATCAATAATATATTAACTTATGAATAATTCTCATGAAATATTTCAATAGGATCAATGGTATAATTTATGGTATTATAAATATGTAAATACTACTTTATTCTAATTCTGGAGTTTCACTTCCAATTGATAAGAACATCCATCATGAACCAATCATGGATATCATGTAAATAACTCACCAAAAAATAGTGCAAGGAGAAAAATAATCACAAATAAGGGGTGAAATGATGTTATGAAAAGATCATATAAGAATTTATAAACAAGAAACTTTTTATTTAAAATATTAATAAAACTCTTTTAACCATTTTATAGAAATTTTAAATGTAACACCCCGACCCCAGTTACCCAGAGTCGGTGCGTTTTTACATAACATTGGCATGATCATAAGGAAATCATGTCTCAAAAGACTGATCAGTTCAGTATTATTGGAAACAAGATTCATACATAAGTTTAACTTTACAACTTGAAAAGAAATAAAACACAAATATATTTCATTACAAACATCAAATCCTCCTAGAATATTACTTCTTGTCACTCATAAAAAACTTCTTCATATCCTGGGAAAATGAAATATAAGAAATAGGTGAGCTCAAACGCTCAGTAAGGGCAAGTAATACAGCGGAAAATGACATAAATATTAAGCATGGTAAATAATTGAAACCACATGCCTTTACCAATAATAAATATGAATACTTTGATGGAAAAAATATGGGATGAGTAAATAATGTCATAATAAAACATAATCATGGGTATTATAATAGTCAAATGACCACATGAACCATCAATATTATTTCCATAATGAGGGAATGTATAATGCCATACATTCTGAAACATTTTGTCAAGGCCTCGGCCAAAACCTTAAATCAAATTGGGAAAGGGCCTCAGCCAATTCCACATCTAGTTGCCTCATAATACCTACCGATGCATCAAAGAGCTATAGTGGGCTCCACATGTCACTTATTAAGTCCAATACAATCCTCATATGAAAAGGTTTAAACATATCATAGAAATTCATACTAAAACTAGCGTCTGAAATGTCAATACTTTAACCAAAAATCACGAATGTTGTAAAAATAGCACAACCACTTTCAAACATATCACAAAACCTTCAATATAATATGGATGTTTTGTATCATAATAAATCAACTCCAAATAAACTAAAAATCCATCAAAGAATGTTGACGTGGATGAAATGAAAACCATTTTTAGAGAATTATATCTTTCTATTTTGATATCATTTAAGAGTTACATAATTATAAAATAAAACCTTTAATTTGGAAATATTCTTATAAGCTTATAAGGGAAGCTTTGACGAGTTTATAATGGTAGAAAATAGCCGCACCTGCCGTATAAGTAAAAAAACATTCTTACCATAATTTTGTCCAAAAGGTTAAAAATGACCATTTTTGGAAAACGACATAAAGATTCCTTTATAAACATATTATAAAAATTCAACAATGGTATAAATGAATTTAACCCACAGTTTATAAAATAGTAAGAATTTTTTGAAATACATTTCTATGAAACACGGATGTGGATGATAAAGAGGTCCCAGTAGATAATTACGTATAAACAACCTCCGATAATGAAGAGATTGTGAAATAAACCCTTAAGTTGTACTTTTACATGGTTAATGGTAGGTTAAACTCCTGTATAATGGTGAAATAATTGTTACTAAATTTTACAGGAATCATATACTTTAATACGATAAAATATATGATCTTTTAACCTTAATTTGTTAATAATATCTAAGTATTATCATCGTTTCGGGTGTTAATGGATTCGTCTTTCTTTATATTCTTTGTTATGTGAGCCATATTTGTTATGTATGAGATGTATATTATTCATATCCATAATTATATAAAGTCCTTAAATATTATTTTAAATCATCAAATGAAAATGAGACTTGAATGGATACGATGGGGAATGAATCTCATCGCGTTCGTGGAGACGGTAGTCCGTATGTACGCATGAGAAACAATATCATTATTTTGATATTAAAATAATATATAATTGGATGTTATATCATATATACATAATCCTTATCATGTTATTTATTATTTACATGAATTACACATTATTTTTATAACCATCCAAATAATAATTGTTTTAATAACAATTACACCACGACGTGGAGACGGTAAGTCGTACGTACGCACGTATGATGACATGTCATTCAAAGGATGGATAGAATAATGAATACGGTTGTACCATATTTATAATAACATCATAGTATATAAAATATACTGGAGTTATTATTTTATATTGTGAATAACAAAGAAAGAAGAAGTTGAAGAAGAAAGGAACTTGAAAGAGGGTGGTGAAAACATAACCTCTTAATCAGGTTCTTCATTTTTATTTCATCAAAAGGGCTCTATAAGTTGGATTTCTGATCAAACTAAGGCCTCTAAGTCGATTTGAGAGAAGTTGAGAGAATATTTGGTCAGGGGTTGTCCGATCCAAAAGGCTTTTAAGGTATAAATTAGAGAGAAGGGGGAGTTCCCTTTTATAAGAGGGGTGAGGGGCACCTTTGGAAAATCTAGAAATATTATTTTATAATAAATTCATATTCGATTTATAATGGCTCAAAAGTTTATTATTTAGAGGTTAAGGTGGGGATGGGTCGGAATCCATTCAACCAATAGATTTTAGAAAGTTTTGGGTCACTATATTAACCTTATCATTTATATTTGACTCTTAGTTAAATAGTTTGACATTCACCATGTCTCTTTGTATTTTTATATTATATAGTTAATAAAATTACTATATACATCCAAGAGACCCGCAAGTAGTCCATTAATGATACAACTATCATGATATACATCCTTTGGCTGAACCATAGATTTTTAGGAATAGAATATCAATTAATAATATAATATTGGTTTTAAAAAACTCTTTTATGTCAATACTGACACTATTGGGTACTTTGTTTTTGATAGTTTCATAACATCATTATTACTTAGAATAAAATATTTATAACCAATCTTAATATTTAATATTAACCTATAAAATTAGTTTAATTCATAAAAATTCTCAAATTACACTTATTTTGATATTTATAAAATCAATAATTTTAATATTTCACTAAAAAGGTAATTACTACATCATCATTGTGTCATAAATAAATTAAATTATATAATGGTGAAAATTTATAATTAAAATACCATTATTTAGGAATTATTTTCATATTTCTAATGAATATTTATAATCTAATTTAACTTATGTATATCCCTATATTAAAAATGTTGTAGTTATTAAACTTTGATTTTAACTCTTTTAACTCTTCTTTAAATTAAATAATAATAAATGTCTTAATCTAATCCATGTGGACCTAAATTATACTATTTTATTCCTAAGGTTTTTTATTTGGTCGAGATACACTTTTTATATAGAATTAGGCCATGTGTTAGGGTAATATTGAAATCATTTTTACCCTTAATTACCCTATTTACATTTAACCATGGTAAATAAAAGTAAAAAGTAACTATTCACAAAAAATCATTTTTATCTTATTGAACAAAATTTTACTTCTTCATATTAACCATGTCTCTCAGATTTTATAAATTCCACTCATAGAAGTGGAAAAATTATGTTTTATGTGAATTTTTAAATTCTCCTAGGAGGTGGGTAAAAGACGGTGAAAAGTTCAATATAATTTTTATATAACTAAAATTATTCTAAACTAAATCCAATGATTTATATTCAATGTATATAGGTATTATGTATCTATTTTGACCTTAATTAAATTAAAATAAAAAAATTATTTAAATAAAAATTCGGTTTTAAACTATAACTTAGTGTTTTTTCACTATTCATCATAAATTGAATGTTTTCAGAAAAATACCAAAAATTCACCCTAAGATAATTTCAATATTCTGAATCCAGAAATGAAGTCCATTTTGAGTGATAAAATTTATAAAATTTCAAAAATTGGGTATTACTATTCATAACGGCTAGTCTGATTGGTTGTGGTGTGTGTTAGAACTCGAATTTGCATACAACACATGCTAATGTATTATTCCAAGAGATGCGTACCATGGAAGCTTGGGGTGTTACATTCTCCCCTCTTTCAAATAATTTCATCCTTGATATTTCTAGAATATTATTGCATAAAAAGACTCGGCGGGTTCTTCATCGTAAGTTCCTCAGGTTCCCACGTTACCTCTTCCATATTATGTTTTCTCCATATAACTTTTACCAGGTGAGTCGTCCAGTTTCTCAGCACTTTTTCTCTTATATCAAGAATCCTGACGGGATCTTTGCAATAAGACAGATCGGGTTCTAGTTCTAATTCCATGTAAATGAGTACATGCATTGGGTCATACATGTATTTTCTCAATAGTGATACGTGGAACACATCGTGAACATTGGTGAGACTTGGCAGTATTACCAAACGGTAAGCTACAGCCCCAATTTGTTCTAGAATTTTGAAAGGTCCGATGTACCTGGGACTCAATTTACCTTTCATACCGAAACGTATAACTCCCTTCCATGGAGATACCTTCAAGAAAATGTGATCTCCTACCTACAATTCCAAATCCTTCTTTTAGTTATTGGTATAGGTCTTTTGCCTACTTTGAGTTGCTTTGATGTGGTTACAGATTACTTTCACCTTTTCCATCGTTTCCTCCACTAGTTCTGGGCCTACGAGTTTTCTCTCACAAACTTCATCCCAACAGGTTGGGGTGAGACATCTCTTTCCTTATAACGCTTCTTATGTTGCCATCTGAATACTTTAATGGAAGCTATTGTTATAAGAAAATTACACCATAGGTAAATATTGATCCCACATAACCTGAAAGTCATGTGAGCATGATCTCAACATGTCTTCTAAGGTTTGAATTGTCCATTCTGATTGTCCATCTGTTAGAGGGTGGTAGCCAGTGCTCACACAATGTTTAGTATCCAAGGCTTTCTAAAGACTCTACCAGAATCATGAAGTAAAATGGGGATCACGATCCGAAACAATCGATAGGTGTACTCCATGAAGTCTCGCTATTTCATTAATATCTAGTCTTGCTAGATGTTCAAGTGGTAGATCTTCTGTTATAGCAAGAAAATGTGATGACTTGGTAAGACGATCAACAATGACCCATATTTCATCGTTCTTTATAGGATTCATTGGTAGTCCCATGA
This sequence comes from Viscum album, assembly GCA_963277665.1. Classification (NCBI taxonomy): domain Eukaryota; kingdom Viridiplantae; phylum Streptophyta; class Magnoliopsida; order Santalales; family Viscaceae; genus Viscum; species Viscum album. The sequence goes on from OY728128.1 coordinate 1,261,422,481, forward strand.
TAAATTCCATCGTAATATTATCCCATTTCCACTCTGGTATGGGAAGAGGTTGCATGACTCCTCCAGGCTGTTTCCATCCACCTTTCACTTGTTGAAAAACCATACATCATGACACAAAATCAGAAATATTCCTCTTCATGTTGTCCCACAAAAAATGTTCCATCAATTCTATATACATTTTGGTGCTCCTAGGTTGTATAGAGAAATTGGAACTATGAGAATCATCCAACAATTCCATTTTTAGATCAGGTATATCGGGAACACAAAGTCTCTTCCCAAATTTCAAAATTCCTTCTTCACACACAAAGTCTCCCAATCTCCCATCATTCACAGCTTTAATTTTTTTTGAAACTCTTCATCACTGGTTTAAGAACTCTTTATATTTTCTAGTTAAGATGGTTTGGAAACCATTTGAAAAAGAATCGATGTTTCACCTTCTATGGTAATTCCCATATCATTCTTCACTAGATCCATGAAAATATGATCCCTTTCTATTCTCATCATGTTCAAAACTCCATGATCTTTTCTTCTCAAAGAATATACCACCTTATTTGCCTTCCCCAGGTGGTAGTGTATCGTACAATCATAATACTTGAGTAGTTCAAGCCATCTCCTTTGCCTCATGTGGAGTTCATTCTATGAGAACATATAATTTAAACTCTTGTGATCAGTATAAATCTTGAATTTTTCACCATAGAGATAATTTCTTTATATCTTCAAAGCAAATATTATAGTAGAAAACTCAAGATCATGAGAAGGATAGTTTTGATCATGAATTTTCAGCTGTCTTGATACATAGGCAATAACTCTATCATTCTGCATAAGGACACAACCAAGTACTTTCTTCGATGCATCACTCTAAATAATGAACCCATCATTCCTCAATGGTAGAGTCAATATAATAGAATTGACTAATATTCTCTTTAGTTGTTCAAAACATTCTTCACACTCTTTTTTCCAAACAAATTTAACCCCTTTACGTATGAGCTTCATTAATGGGTTAGCCAATTGGGAAAATTTCTAGACGAAACGTCGATAATAACCCGCTAAACCAATAAAATTGCATACCTCAGTTATATTCATCGGTGCAGGCCATTCGTGGATTTCTCTTGTCTTAGAAGGATCAACAGAGATTCCATCCTTAGAGACAATATGGCCAAGAAAAGAAATCCCCTGAATCCAGAATTCACACTTACTAAACATCGCATATAATTCATGTCTTCTAAGAGTCTTCAGGATAATGCTCATGTGATTTTCATGATCCTCGTTGCTTTTGGATTATACCAAGATATCATCAATAAATAACACCACAAAATCATCAAGAAATTCCTTGAAAACTCTATTCATTAGATCCATGAATACAGAGGGTTCATTAGTCAATCAGAAAGGCATTACTGTAAACATATAATGCTTGTAATTGTTCAAAATGTTGTCTTCAGAATGTCTTCCTACTTCACACACAACTGATAGTATCCAGATCGAAGTTCAATCATTGAAAAGTATTGATCTCCATGCATTTGATCAAATAAATCATCAATGCGAGGTAGGGGATACATGTTCTTTATTTTTATGGCTTTGATTTCCATATAGTCGATACATAACCTCATATATACATCTTTCATCTTAACAAAAAGGGTAGGGGATCCCCTTGGAGAAACACTAGGGAGGATAAATACCTTATTAATCAATTCCTCTAGTGGTTTCATTAGTTCAACAAATTTCACAGTGGACATTCTATAAGGGGTCTTCGATATAGGCCTTTAACCAGGAATTAAATCAATGGAATACTCAATTTCTCGTTCTGGAGGATGTCCAGGTAAATCTTCCAGAAACACATCAACATATTCTTTCACAATAGGTAAATCCTCTATTTGAACATTCCGTTCCTCACCCAGAGTTATTTCATTCTCTTCCTCCCCGATAATTAAATTTAGTTGAGCTAATGGGGGTGGATCTAGGTAAGAATAAGGGGGTGTTGATTCCGCTCTTAAGATAAGGTGTTCCTTATCATCATCATCAAAAATAGTAACCTCCTTCTTCTTACAAAAAAAATTTTTCATCGTGGTCTAAAAGAAAATCCATACTGAGGATTATATCAAATTCAATCCTAGGTATGACGATGAGATCCGCAGATAAAGAACATTTATCTACTATAATGGGGACTGATTCCCAAAACTTTGTCGCAATGATACATACCTTAGGATTTTTGACTGAAAACTCCCTTGTTAAATAAAATTGGAAACATATGATTTTCTTAGAAAACTGAGAAGATATGAAACAATGCAATGATCCAGAATCAAATAAAAAATTTTCTAATGTTGGGGAAACCATTAAATTACCTGCCACTATGTCTTTAGGGGCTTCAACCTCAGCAGTAGTGATTGCATAATCTTGTACTTGGTCCCTATGAATTTTTTGAGGTAAGTCTCCATGACTTTTAGGACATTAATTTGCATAATTTCCCATCTCCCTGCAATTATATCATTGAACATTGGTAGAATCATTCTTTCCTTTACAATCACCAGCTAGATGGCCTTTTTGTCCACACTTGTATCATACTCCTTTTTTTTAGACAGGCACCAGGGTGATTCCTTCCGTAATTATCACAAGGTGGAAATTAAATTCATCCCTTCCTCCTTGTTTCCTTATTTACTTTCCTAGAGTATCCAACATATCTCTTCTTCTCTTTCTTTGATTTAAAGTTATAAGACTTAGAAAATTATTTTTCTTTCTTGATAGCACAAGAGACAATATCTTCATATGACGAGAAGGATTGTGAGACTAATGATCGACGAATAAACGGTTTTAACCCATCAATGAAACGATCAATCTTACTTCTTGGGTTATGTATATAATCTGAAGCATACCTTGCTAACCATGTAGGGTTAACCTCATTCTTTGAAACATTCTCATCCACCTTTTGTCTCAGACTCAGAAATTGCCTTTTTATATCTGCTCGATGGTCACGAGGAATGTATTTTTATGAAAATAGATCTTTGAACTCCCTCCATTCCATATTTGATACTTCATCATCTTCCTTCATATTTGGAATCAATTACCACTATTGATCAGCATCTCCAGTGAGGTGGTAAACTGCCATGATTACTTTTTCCCTTTCACTACTCTCCAAGGCATGTAATATTTTCTCTAATGAAATTATCCATTACTCAGCGACTAAGGGATTTGTACTCCCATTTAATGTTGGTGGTTGTTTCCTCATGAAGTGATCTATCATTTATCCTCCACGCTATGGATCAGGGTGCTCCATAATGGTAAGGCTATTATTCATTACCTGAGTGAGTTGTCCCAGTATGGTGATCAGCTGATCCGCACCAGTTTTATCACCAGCTCCACTATAATTATACTGAGAAGGAGGAAAATCCCTACATGGAGTGTGTGCATTGATACAGTTTCCATTTCATCCACTAGGTTCCATTTCTAAACAATGTCATACACTAGATTAGTTTATTAATCGCAATACATAAATCCAAACTTGTAAAACACTTAACATAAATTGAATAGTTTATGGATATAATCCATAATCATAAAAATGTTTTCTTTGAGGAAGTATATACTCATAAACCCTTCAAAATGGTTTGTAATTAAAATTATAATTATCTGAAGTATATCCCCCAAAAGTGGCACAACCAAGAGTGCAGAAAGCCCCGTTTTCGTGCACTCGTTCCAGTTCGAGTCTAGCTCAAATCGGGGTTTTTGTGTTTTACTGCTAGGTAAATTTGTTCCAGATCCGCCTCTACCTATTCATATCAAGACAGGGATGTATTTCTTGGAAAACTCACAAAATCTCTACAATACCAAAATTCTAGAAATTTATTCTATACTAATCCTCAAAGTCCATCTTAGGTCTATGTTCTCTAATCAGAGTTTATCTAATTCTAGTTTCCATGGTTTATACTAAACATCCTCTGATACCAACTGTAATGCCCCGACCCCAGTTACCTAGAGTCAGTGCATGATTACCTTAAATTGGCATGATCATAAGGAAATCATGTCTCGGAAGACTGATCAATTTAGTATTATTGGAAACAAGATTCATACGTAAGTATAACTTTACATCGTGAAAAGAAATACAACACAAATATATTTCATAATATTCATCCAAGACTCCTAGATTATGCCTGCTGGCCACTCATAAATAACTTCTCCATATCCTGGGAAAGTAAAACATAAGAAAGGGGTGAGCTCAAACGCTCAGTAAGGTAAAGTAATACAATGAAAAATTACATAAATATCAATCATGGTAAATAATTGAAACCACAAGCCTTTACAAATAATATAAATGAATAATTTTGTGGAAAGAATATGAGCAGAGTAAATAATTCCATAATAAAACATAATCATGGGTATTCTACTAGTCTAATGACCACATAACCCGTCAATATTATTTCCATAATGAGGGAATGTATAATGTCGTACATTCTGAAACATTTTGTCAAGGCCTCGGCCAAGACGTCTAAAAATGATTAAGGCCTCCGCCAAAACCATAAATCAAATTGGGAAAGGGCCGCATCCAATTCCACTTCTAGTTGTCTCATGAGACCTACTGATGCATCGAGGAGCTATATCAGGCTCCACCCGTCACTTACTAAGTCCAATACATTCATCATATGAAAAGTTTTAAACATATCATAAACATTCGCATTAAAAATAGCATACGAAATGTCAATAATTTTACTATAAATCATGAATGGTGTAAAAATATCACATCCACGGTAAAACATATAACAAAACCGTCAATATAATATGGAAGTTTTCTATCATAATATAATAAACTCCAAGTAAACTTAAAATCCATCAAAAGATGTTGACATAGATGAAATCAAAACCCTTTTTAGAGAAATATCTCTTTCTATTTAGAAATCATTTAAGAGTCACATAATTATAAAAAAAATATTTACTTGGAAGATTTTTGTATAATCATATAAGGGAATCTTCGATGAGTTTATAACAGTAGAAAATAACCACACCCGCCGTATATGTTAAAAAAACATTCTTACCTTAATTTTGTCGAAAAGGTTAAAAAGGACCTTGTTTGGAAAATGATGGAAAGATTCCTTTATAAACATCTTATAAAAAGTCAACAAGGGTATAAATGATTTTAACCCATAGTTTATAAAATATTAAGAATGTTTTGAAATACATTTTTAAGAAACATGGATGTGGATAATAAAGAAGTCCCAGTAGATAATTACATATAAACAACATCGGATAATGAAGAGATTGTGAAATAAAATCTTACCTTGTAATTTTTCTTGATTGAGGTTAGTTTAACCTCTTGTATAATGATGAAAAAGTTGTTACTAAATTTTAAATGAATCATATGCATTAATATGATATCATATATGATCTTTTAACACTGATTTGCTAATAATATCTCAGTATTATCATCATTTCGGGTGTTAACGGATTCGTCTTTCTTTATATTCATTGTTATGTGAACCATATTTGTTATGGATGGGATATATATTATTCATATTCAGAATGATATCAAGTCCTTAAATAGTATTTCTAATCAACAAATGAAAATTAGACTTGAATGGATACGATTGGGAATGAATCTCATCGCGTTCGTGGAGACGGTAGTTCGTACATACGCACGAGTGACAATATCGTTATTTTGATAGTAAAATAATATATAATTGGATGGTATATCATATGTATAGAATAATTATGAGGTTATATTTATTATTTAAATTAATTAAACATCATTATTATACCCATCCAAATAATAATGTTTTGAATAACAATTACACCACAATGTGGAGACAGTAAGTCGTACGTATGCACGTATGTTGACATGTCATTCAAAGGATGGATAGAACACTGAATATGGTTTTACCATATTTATAATAACAACACAGTATATAGAAGATACTATAGTTATTATTTTATAATGGTAATAACAAAGAAATAATAATTTGAAGAAGAAAGTAAATTGAAAGAGGGTGGTGAAAACATTACCTATTAATCGAGTTCTTCATTTTGATTTGATCAAAATGGATCCTTAGGTTGGCTTTACGATCAAAAGAAGGAATATAAGTATAAGTGAGGGAAGTTGAGAGAATATTTGAGATGTTTTTGGCTGATCCAATAGGATTTGACTGAGTAAATTAGAGATAAGGGGGGATCCCTTTTATAAGAGGGGTGAGGGGCACCTTTGGAAAAGCTATAAATATTATTTTATAATAAATTCATATTCGGTTTCTAATGGATCAAAAGTTTATTATTTAATGTTTAAGGTGGGTATGGGTCTAATTCCTTTCAACAAATAGATTTTTGATAGGTTTGGGTCAATATATTAACCTTATCATTTATATTTAAGTCTTAGATAAATAGTTTGACATTTACCATGTCTCTTTGTATTTTTATATTATATAGTAAATAAACGTACTATATACATCCAAGAGATCCCCAAGTGGTTCATTAATGATACACCTATCTTTATATAATTCCTTTTTGCCAAACCCTATATTTTTAGCAACAAAATATCAATTAATAATATAATATTTCATTAAAAAAACTCTTTTTTGTCAATTTTGACATAATTGGGTATTTTGTTTTTGATAATTTCATAACAACATTATTACTTCGATTAAAATATTTATAACCAATCCTAATATGTTATATTAACCTATAAAATTAGTGTAATTCATAAAAAGTCTCTAATTACATTTATTTTGATATTTATAATATCAATTATTTTAATATTTCACTAATAAGGTAATTACTGCATCATCATTATTTCATAAATATGTTAAATTATTTAATGTCTAAAAATTATAAATAAAATACCCTTATCTAGGAAATATTTTTATATTTCTAATGAATATTTATAATCTAATTTATCTTATAAATAACCCTATATTAATAATGTTTTTGTTTTTAAACTTTTATTTTAACTCTTTTACCTCTTCAATGAATTAAATAATAATAAATGTCCTAATCTAATCCAGGGGGACCTAAATGATAATAATTTTTTACTAAGGTTGTTTTTTCTCGAGATACACTTGTCCAATAGAATTAGAACATGTGTTAGGGTAATATTAATATCATTTTTACCCTTAATTACCCTATTTACTTTTAACTGTGGTAAATAAAAGTAAAAAGTTACTATTGACCAAAAACTATTTTTATCTTATTGAACCACATTTTACTCCTTGATATTAACTGTGTCTCATGAATATTCAAAATTCCACTCATAGAAGCGGTAAAATTATGTTTTATGTGAATTTTTAAATTCTCCTCGGAGGTGGGTAAAAGATGGTGAAAAGTTCAATAAAATTTTAATATATATAAAATTATTTTAAACTAACTCCAAATAATTACATTGAAATTATATAGTTATTATGTATCTATTTTGACCTTATTTAAATTTAAGTAAAATGAAAAATTATTTAAATAAAAATTTGTTTTTAAACTATAACTCAATGTTTTTTAACTATTCATAAAAAATTGAATGTTTTTAGAAATATACCAAAAATTAACCCTAAGCTAATTTTGATGTTCCAAATCCAATAATGAAGTCCATTTTGGAAGATAAAATTTATAAAGTTTCAAAAATTGTGTATTACTATTCATAACGGCTAGTTTGATTGGTTGTGGTGTGTGTTAGAACTCGAAGTTGCGTACAACACATGCTAATGTATTATTCAAAGATAAGTGTACCATAGAAGCTTGGTGTGTTACATTAAACAAGTTTGAGGTAAGCAAATGGTGAGGTAAAAGAGTTTTTAACCTGGTTTCTATTCTTTGGGTTAAACTTATACTCAGTTATTTATGGGGTTTTAAAATTGATTGTGTGATGTGTTTTTCTTATATTATGTTGAATTGTGTATATTTAAAGCTTATATATATATATTACATTCACTCTAATAAGTATCTCTTCAGTGGTATGATATTTATAAGGGGATTTCCTTTTAAAATCCTATTTTACAAATCTATTTTACAAAATTCAAAAGCAATGCTTTTATTAAATTATTCATGTTTCATGATTATGTTCTGGTTCATGGGAATTGTTTATTTTGAAGGGTGGGGCCTATATCTCTTTTCAATGCATTGGGTATGTGTATGTTGTAGGTCGGCCGAATGGTTACTCCATGTGTAATAGCGATGGATACACAAATTGTACGTCAGTTGTGAGGGTTACAAATTATAAGGTAGCCGAGATGGTTACAAAATTATGTAAGTAATGTTCCAAGATAACTTTATGGTTCTACTTATGCCCTTATTAATTGTTGATTCTCAAGTTTCACTAGTATTTATATATAAACAGTTCATAAGTATGTCTTTTAAAAATGATTTCATATTTTACTAGTATTCAAAAACTAATGGGTTCATTCCTTCTTTATATATCCCTTACGGAGTTTTTGAACTCATCCCATGTTTAAAATGATTTTTCACAGGTTAGTGTATGTGTAAGACAAAGAAGGAATCCATGTTAAATGTTGAAGAATTTTCAAGGAATCATGTTTTATGTTTTAATGTTTTTAAATTTGAAAAATGGAAACTATTTTTATGGTTTCCATTCTTTTAATAATGTGTAATTCTATGAATGTATTATTTCCCAATTTTCTAAAGCTCTAAACTTGAAAATATCCTCAATGTAAAAATAAGTTTTTCTTGACTGGATTCATGATTATGTAAGTAATAAGGCTGGGTCATTATAGTTGGTATCAAAGGATGGTTTAGACAACTTTAGGGGTTATGTTGATGTTATAAGAATACAATAAGTTATTTTTACTATATGATTAATTTGAAATGTTTTTTCATTTAAAGATTACCATGTTTCTTTATCTAAGATATGATTGTGAAGAATGGTTGTCCGTAGAAGGAATTGGGATGTTGAATAAGAGAGGCACCAATAGAATGACATCACTCTAGATCTACATCCTTGAATGGTAGGGATTCAAACCTAGAAGTTTGTGACAGTAATTACTCAGATAATGCAGGAAATAAACGGTGGTGGAATCCATGCAAGAGAACAAATAGAGTTACCACAATAGAACATGATAGTAGTGGAAACTTTTTAGAGACAACACCCTCTTTTCAATAGATCTTCTAACCCAGAAATGGTTGAAGAATATATCAAAGCCCTTGAGAATATATTTGATGTTATGGGATTTTCAAACAATCAAAAGGTAAGTCTTTCCATTTATTGTTTTGAAGGGGAAACTAATCAGTGGTGGTCAAATGTAAGGAATATTAGGGGTAGAAAATATTTCTATGCCTTATAGTGGGATGAATTTAAAAGTATTTTGCTTGAAAAATAAGCTCCTAAGGTTGTACGACATAGGATAGAGAAGTATTACCTTGAATTTAAGAAAAATTAGGAGGATCTAATTGTTATGTATAAAGAAAACTACACTCGAAGTCATGGAATGCTCTAAATATTATTATGGATCTTGATAGAAAAATCAATCGCTTTTACTCCGGACTAAGGCCTAGGTATTGAAAGGCATTGGCCTCCCATGAATTAAAAAGTTATGAAAAAACTTTTCTGATATGATGAGAGGGTAGAGATGGAGTTTTATAATGATCATACTCATTTTGGAAATAAGGAGAAGATGTGGACTAGGTGGCAAGCGATGGGTAAGAATCAACCAAATAAATCTGATGGTAAGAAAATCCAATTTCCATTTTGTGAAAAGTGTGGCACAAACCACCATGGGGAATGTCTTAGCAAAATTGGGAAGTATTTTAAATGTGGAAATTTTGGACATATTGTTAGAGATTGTAATGAAAATGATTTGAGACTAATACTAATCAGAAAAAATGAAGTGTTTTCAATGTGGTGAGATGGTTCATTATGCAAATGCCTTCCCAAAGAGAGATATGTATGATTCAAGAAGCCAGACTACAAGGAGAAAGGTGTAGAGAGATCCTCTGCGACTACGCCAGTAGATTTTGGGTCGTCCAATGAAGTTGTATGAGGTAATTTGTTTGTTCACTCAGATTTTGATAATTTTTTGTCTGATATGGGGTCTACACACTCTTTTATCTCTGAGAAATTTTCTGGTAAATTGAAAATATCACCTCAACAAATGAGACACAAACATGTTGTTAAAACACCAGGGGGAAATATTATATGTAGAGACCCGAAGCATGACGTACATGGACATTACATTACTTTTGCAGAATACTTAGTACATAATAAAAACACACACACAAGGACCGTAATCGTTTAGTGTCTTTGGAAACTCGGAATATAATCTTCTAATCGTGGTGAAAGATTTTCAACATCTCTCATAAAGATCTTCTTTTTTTAAACCTAAATCCTTTCATTATGTACTGGGGAAAGGAAAACATAAAAGGGTGAGCTCAAATGCTCAATAAGGGTAAACAAAAGAAATATCAATCACGTCATATTCATAAGAACATATCTTTTGGAAATCTTAACCTGCAAAAGAGATCATAATTTCATAACATGGGATAAATCATAGTAGTGAAATGTAATCCCAATAATCATAACTTAAAACAGGAAACATTTTGGAATACACACATAATCATAGATAATCATTTCTTATTAGTCAAGACTCATTTCCAAGACTTTCTTAGTGGACAAAGTCCCTTTCTGAACCGAGTTCACTCCTCGTTTCAGTCCTGTTTCACTGAACCGGTATAACCTACCGTTCCAGCCATGTCTATCTCATGAGATATAAAATATTTACCCAATGAATTGGAGGGAGATATAGGTCCCACCCATCTCATAATGATACCATTCCAATGTGTGCCACAAAATCATAAATCATACATCATTGCATAACACATGTAATAAAAATGGGAATCTTAAACATCGTGACATCATAAAACCATTCATATAAGTTAAAGGAATTCATAAAAATATAATTCCATCACAACATTATCAAATCAATAGGGATAAAAACAGAACCATTTATTATCTTAGACGGAAAATAATTTTTATAAAACACTTGAACTCCATTCTTGAGGAAAATATCCTTTCTACTTCAAAAATACTATTCCTTTCATAACATGTCATACCGTTTTAAACTAAAAGAAGTTGATTAACAATAAACTTGAAAACTTGTAAAGGAAGCTTCTTGGAAATAATGTTTTTAAAAATCCATTCATGCCGTATAAGTTAAAAAAAACATTCTTCGTACTTTTGTCGGAAAAGTCAAAAAGTACCTCGTAAGAAAAACGACAAAATATTCCTTTCATATACTTTACTAAAAAATCACTGAAGGGTAAAATTGGATTTAAAAAAATGTAGGTGGATGGAAATAATATTACATATTGAGGAAACATGGATGTGGATGATAAAATACACCCCAGTAAATACCAAAGTATAAACAATCTCAGATAAAAATGAGATTGTGATATTTCGCTTACCTTAGGTCTGATTTGCTTCGTAAGTGTCCGAACCTCCTGTATAATGATTTAAATAACGTCATTGACTTATTACAGAATCATATTCATTGTTATTATATCATATATGGTTCATTTATGACTTTATATTACCCGTTCTTTTGTAAATTCATGTTAATGTAGCGTTTTGGGTAAAATCGCCTCATTTGTCAGTCGTGTTTTAACTTGTAATTATTCATATGATTACTTAGATCATGATTACTTAATTCCAGAATATAAAACAAGATTTATATATAATATATATTCTTAATATACATATATATATATATAATAAATCAGTAAATGGAAAGAAATACACCGTTCATGGAGACGGTAGGTCGTACGTATGCATGAACGTTGTTTTCGTTTCCTTATTGAGTTGAATGGAATTAAGTAGATGACATACATATATATACACATAAATCCAGTATCATTATTATGTCATATATTTCATGATTACTTATTATATGTACTTTATAATTATTCATGAATGGTTAAAGTGGAGAATGAATCTCATCGCGTCATGGAGACGGTAGTCCGTACGTACGCACGAGTGATGATATCATTCACATGATTGTGGGACTGTATTTTAGTGTATGTATACTATTTAAGAATCAATATCACTTTAAAATAATCATATATAGTTATTATTTACACCATTGTACACATCCAAGTAAGGTGGTGGTGGAAAATTGATTTCACCACGGCGTAGAGACGGTATTCCATACGTACGCACGCGTGATGATTTCATTTTCCGTAGGATGGATAGATGGTGAAATAGGGTTGTTTCATAATTATAATAACATATCAATATATGAATGATACTGATGTTATTACTTCATAATGAAAAAACCTAAGAAGAAGAAGTGGAAGAAGAAATAAAGTTGAAAGAATCGGTAACGGAAATTACCACTTCTTTGAACCGCCTCTTTGAGATCTCCTTTTAGGGAACTAAAATTGGTCTTTGAGGAAGACCAGAACCTCTAGGATATTTCTAGGGAAGTTGATAGGTGAATTTGGCAGGGTTTGGCCGATCTTGAAGGCTCAAAGTTGTGTGAGGAAGAGAGGGAGGAGGTGCCCTTTTATAAGGGAGGAGAGGGGTACCTTTGGAATAACAAAAACTATTATTTTATTATAAAGTCAAATTCGGTTATAAATAGCTCCAAATTGATTTATTTCGAAGATAATGTGGGGAAGGGTCGAAATAGGCTCATCCAATAGAATTTAGACAAGTTTAGGTTCCTATTTTAACCTTATCATTTAGATTTAACATTAAGCTAAATAATTTTACTTTTACCGTGTCTTCTTGTTTTCTTACACTATAAGGTTAATACACTTACTATATCAAGCCAAACAAACCCCAAGTTGATTATTATTTATATATATAACATTATATAAGTCATTTGGCCGAACCATAGATTTTTAGGAATAAAATAACAATTAATAATATAATATTTGTTTTAAAAACTATTCTATGTCAATTTTGACACTATTTAGTAATTGATTTTTGTGAAAATCATAAAAGTATTATTAGTTCGAAAAAAGTTAATTAAATCAATACTAACATGTCATATTAACCTAGAAAATTAGTGGAATTCATAAAAAGTTTCAAATTACATTTATTTGGGTATTTATAACATCAATTATGTCAATATTTCATTAATAAGATAATTATTGCATCATCGTTGTGTCATAAATAAATTAAATTATTTAATGTCTAAAAATTACAAATAAAATACTATTATGTATTAAATCTCTTTATCTTTCTAATGAATATTTGTAGTCTAATTTATCTTATGTATATCCCTATATTAAAAATGATTTACTTACTAAGCTTTGATTTTAACTATTTTAACCCTTCTTTAAATAAATTAATAATAAATGTCCTAATCTATTCCAAGTGGGCCTAAATGGTCATATTTTATTCCTAAGTATGTTTTTGGTCAAATTACACTTTTCCAATAGAATTAGGACATGTTTTATGGTAATAATAATATCATTTTTACACTTAATTACCTTATTTACTTTTAACTGTGGTAAAAAAAGTAAAAAGTTACTATTCACCAAAAATTATTTTCATCTCATTGAACCACATTTTACTTACTATCATTAACCGTGTCTCTCGGATTTTTGAAATTCCACTCACAGAAGCGGTAAAATTAAGTTTTATGAAAAATTCATTTTTATTAACTACCACTTAGGGGTTAAACTATTCATCAAAAAATGAAAGTTTCTAGAAAAATACCAAAACTTAGGCCTAAGCTATATTTAAAATTATGAACTCAAAAATGATTTCTATTTTACCAAATTCAAAACATATTAGTTGCATTAATTAATTTAAAAATTAATTACCGCCGTCAAAACAAATAGCGTGTTTTTAAGAGATAATAACTATCAAAAGATTGACACATGTTTATGTCTGGTTTAAATGTGAAATTACATTCAATGACCAAAATTGTATTAAATTATAAAAATATATTCTAAATATACTTTAAAACCACTCAAATTAATAATTTATCACTATTAATTATTTTGATTAAAAAATTTGTTTTTAATTAAAATTTAATAATTTTCACTATTCATCAGAATATGAATGTTATCCAAAAAGTACCAAAGTTTCACCCTAAGATAATTTCGATATTACGAATCCAAAAATGAATTCCATTTTGAAAAAATAAATTTACAAAATTTCAAAAAGTGGTTATTACTATTCATAACGGCTAGTTTTTATAATATTTTAATAGCATATTGTTGTTTAGTGAAACTCGTTATTGCGTACTACACATGCTATCGAGGAAGGTCGTGATTGCGTGTAATGCAAGGCAATTCAAGGATGTGTGTTGTGCAAGCTCCTTTTGGTGTAGTGTACATCACAAGACATTAGTGAAATTAAAAAAGAATATTTTTCATAAAATCTTGGGCTGTTACATTCAACCCCCCTTAAAATGAATTTCGCCCTCAAAATTCGTCGGGGTTATAAATGGTTTACTATTAGAAAGTTTCTTTAATATAAACCCACATCGTAAAAAGGATTACCAAAAAAAATCTTTAAAAACTAATGTATGAAACGTAACGGTTACCCAAATAAACTAATCACTGGGATTCCACATAGATGAAAATATGGATATGGAAGAGAAATCTAACCATCATATTCTGATGAAGAGTGGTAGAAACGTGGCTATGGAAAAGCCAGAAATCACAAAGCCATAAATTTGTGACGATCTAAGGTAACATCTAATTCATCAGATATAAGAGCAGTAGGACAACATTTTTGGTTTTCAAGATCATTTCCCTAAAGTTGATGAAATTGGAATTAGAAGAAATACTTTCGTGATTTTGGTATAGTCTCACCGTTTGTTGTTCTTTGGACAATTTACACTTCATCTCTTAAAGAAATGAATTTGAATTTGTCATTCGTGATGTGTTAGCAGATCATGTGATAGAATGATGGGTCATTCCATCTGTCTCAAACAAAAGGTTAGAAAAGTTATCAAAAAATACATAAATCCATCTATAGTGAGATTAATCATATATGGTTCCTAAAATGGACTTATACTTCATATATCATACTGCTTAATAAAACTAGTTTCTACTAAACAGGGACTTCCTGTAGGCCAGTGGTAGGCGATAAAGGCCAGTCGCACTTCAGTTGTGGGTTCGATTCCCACAACCTTGTCCGACGCGATGGGCTGTCGCCCGTCCTGCAGGATGTCCTTTTTCTAAAACTATATTACAATAACTTCCCATCAATAATATCGAAAAAAATTCGTTTCTTAATACTAACTTATGTCCAACATAATTCATTCCAATCTTTAGGCTTATCTAAAATACATTGGTCCAAGCTCATAGTATAAAGAAAATGATCACGTGAATGCCATCATTTATCCCCCATATATCATAAGATATATCATGTTGGTAAAATTAGAAATATGTGAATACCTTAATCATGTATTCTCTTGAAGGATGAATATCCATTGAACCATAGTAAACATGAATGTAGTTAAAAGTTAACACTTTCCACATACCAAAATCCTCAAAATTCTATATCCACAAACCATGATATCACTTAGTCCTTATATCAATCATGAGATCATGAATACAATCAAACATCTCATTATCTTTTTATCCCTTCATTATGCGCATATCATCTGTTTACCAAAAATGTCTCAATCACTTTTCATGGTTACCGGTACCATAAAATTATTGAAAACCACAATAGACCAAAACATAAATATTCCAATATTCCACGATACTATATACAACATTATTTTGGAATCCCATTACATAAACACTTAATCATTCCACCACATCGTTTTCATATTCAACATCACCAATAGTGATCACATGTGACTTCCCTTTGTCCTTTGACTTAAGTGGTTGCTCATTTCTATCATCACTAACACTTGGATTAGGGCATCTATTAGCATAGTGCCCCATTTCCTTTCACTTGAAGCATTGAAGTGTTGATGGTGCGTTATATGCAGTCTTTTCTTTATTCACATCTTTAGAAACCCATTTTCCATTACTTGGACAATCAACTGCTCAATGACCTTCTTTTCCACATTTAAAACATTTTCTAGTCCCTTTAAGACAATCTCCACCATGCTTCTTTCCACACTTTGAGAATAAGGAAACATTCATCTTCTTTTCAATATTATTCTGAGATTTATCCTTGAACTCCATCTTTCGTTTCATGTCAAAACTATGAGATGGATAAGTAACACCAACTTCAATTTCTACCTTGATAGCACAATGCACAATTTCTTCATATCTACTGAAGTCTCTTATAGCTAATTCCCTTCGAAGATTTGGTTTTAATCCACTGAAGAATCGATCAACTTTACTTTCAAGTTGGATGATAAATCCAAATGCATACCTTGCAAACCTTGTAAAATTCGCTTCGTATATACCAACAGATTCATCATCCTTTTTCTTTAGTTCAATAAACTTCTTCTCCATATTTGTTCGAAGAATACGAGGGAAGTACTTATTGAAAAATAAGTTCTTGAACTCGTCCCATTCCATGACTCAATTTCATCCCTTTGCCTCGTATTCTTAATAAGATTCCACCATTGATCAACATCACCTTCCAAACGATACCCTGCTAAGATGAAATTATCATGTTCAGAACATTGAAGAACTAAAAATATCTTTTCAGTAGTACTAATCCATTGTTCAGCAACTAATGGATCAGTAGACCTGCTGAAAGAAGGTGGACGTTGCCTCATGAAGGACTCAATAGAATATTGTTCCCGTCTCTGTTCATTTGGAAGTCCAGAATGATTCATAGCTTGTGTAAGTATTGCAATAATATTTTTTACTACATCTCCCATAACATTTGTTTGTTCAGGAGGAAAATCATTGCATTGTCCATTGCATTGATCAACACAGTTACTTCGGGTTCCAGCCATCGTCTAAAACCCAAAAAGAATAGTGTGAGAGGAAAAAATAATTCTACCGAAAACAACATAATAAAGGGGGAGTATCCTCAATATCTAACATCGTAGGTTAAATTCTATGATCGTTACCGTAGTTCTAGGACTGTATCCTATACCTATACTTATCCTTACGCACATCCCTAGACATACCTTAGAAATATCTCTAGGGATCTCACTAATGTTCTCACATCCTAGTTTCCAAAGGTTGACTAAACCGTTCCTCTGATACCAACTGTAGAGACCCGAAGCCTGACGTACATTGACATTACATTACTTTTGCGGAATACTTAGTACATAACAAAAACACGCACAAAAGGACTGTAATAGTTAAGTGTCTTTGGAAACTCGGAATATAATCTTCTAATCATGGTGAAAGATCTTCAACATCTCCCATAAATATCTTCTTTTTCTTTTTAAACCTAAATCCTTTCTTTATGTCCTGGGGAAAAGAAAACATAAAAGGGTGAGCTCAAATGCTCAGTAAGGGTAAACAAAAGAAATATCAATCATGTCATATTCATAAGAACATATCTTTTGGAAATCTTAACCTACAAAAGAGATCATAATTTCGTAACATGGGATAAATCATAGTAGTGAAATGTAATCCCAATAATCATAACATAAAACATGAAACTTTGTGGCATACACACATAATCATAGATAATAATTTCTTATTAGTCAAGACTCATTTCCAAGACTATCTTAGTGGACAAAGTCCCTTTCTGAACCGAGTTCACTCTTCGTTTCAGTCCTGTTTCACTGAACCGGTATAACCTACCGTTCCAGCCATGTCTATCTCATGAGATATAAAATCTTTACCCAATGCATTGGAGGGAGATATAGGTCCCACCCATCTCATAATGATACCATTCTTATGTGTGCCACAAAATCATAAATCATACATCATTGCATAACCCATGTAATAAAAATGGGAATCTTAAACATCGTGACATCATAAAACAATTCATATAAGATAAAGGAATTAATAAAAATATAATTCCATCACAACATAATAAAATAAATAGGGATAAAAACAGAACCCTTTTTTATCTTAGATGGAAAATAATTTTTATAAAACACTTGAACTCCATTCTTGAAAAAAATATCCTTTCTACTTCAAAAATACTATTCCTTTCTTAACATGTCATACCGTTTTAAACTAAAAGATGTTGATTAAAAATAAACTTGAAAACTTGTAAAGGATGCTTCTTGGAAATAATGTTTTTAAAAATCAATTCATTCTGTATAAGTTAAAAAAACATTCTTCGTACTTTTGTCGGAAAAGTCAAAAAGTACCTCGTACGAAAAACGACAAAAGATTCCTTTCATATCCTTTACTAAAAACTCACTGAAGGGTAAAATTGGATTTAAAAAAATGTAGGTGGATGGAAAATATATTACATATTGAGGAAACATGGATGTGGATGATAAAATATACCCCAGTAAATACCAAAGTATAAACAATCTCGGATAAAAATGAGATTGTGATATTTCCCTTACCTTAGGTCTGATTTGCTTCGTAAGTATCCGAACCTCCTGTATAATGATTTAAATAATGTCATTGACTTATTACAGAATCATATTCATTGTTATTATATCATATATGGTTCACTTATGACTTTATATTACCCGTTCTTTTGTAAATTCATGTTAAAGTAGCGTTTTGGGTAAAATCGTCTCATTTGTCGTTCGTGTTTTAACTTGTAATTATTCATATGATTACTTAGATCATGATTACTTAATTAAAAAATATAAAACATGATTTATATATAATATATATTTCTAATATACATATATATATATATATTAAATCAGTAAATGGAAAGAAATACACCGTTCATGGAGACGGTAGGCCGTACGTACGCATGAACGCTGTTTTCGTTTCCTTATTGAGTTGAATGGAATTAAGTAGATGAAATACATATATATACACATAAATCCAGTATCATTATTATGTCATATATTTCATGATTACTTATTATATGTACTTTATAATTATTCATGAATGGTTAAAGTGGAGAATTAATCTCATCGCGTCGTGGAGACGGTAGTCCGTACGTACGCACGAGCGATGATATTGTTGTCATGATCGTGGGACTGTATTGGAGTGTATGAATACTATTTAAGAATCAATATCACTTTAAAATAATCATATATAGTTTTTATTTACACCATTATACCCATCAAATTAAGGTGGTGGTGGAAAATAGATTTCACCAAGGCGTGGAGACGGTATTCCGTACGTACGCACGTGCGGTGATTTGGTTTTCTGTAGGATGGATAGATGGTGAAATAGGGTTGTTTCATAATTATAATAACATATAAGTATATGATTGATACTGATGTTATTACTTCATAATGAAAGAACATAATAAGAAGAAGTGTAAGAAGAAATAAAGTTGAAAGAATCGGTAACGGAAATTACCACTTCTTTGAAGCGCCTCTTTGAGATCTCTTTTTAGGGCACTAAAATTGGACTTTGAGGAATACCAGAACCTCTAGGATATTTCTAGGGAAGTGGAGAGGAGAATTTTTCAGGGTTTGGCTGAGCTTTAAGGCTCAAAGTTGTGTGAGGAAGAGAGGGAGGAGGTGCCCTTTTATAAGGGAGGAGAGGGGTTCCTTTAGAATAACTAAAACTATTATTTTATTATAAAGTAAAATTCGGTTTTTAATATCTCCAAATTGATTTATTTAGAAGCTTAGGTGGGGATGGGTCTAAATACTCTAATACAATATAATTTAGACAAGTTTAGGTTCCTATTTTAACCTTATCATTTAGATTTAACATTGAGTTAAATAATATTAATTTTACCGTGTCTTCTTGTTTTCTTACACTATAAGGTTAATACACTTACTATATCAAGCCAAACGAACCCCAAGTTTTTTATTATTAATATATAATCTTATCTAAGTCATTTGGCCGTACCTTAGATTTTTAGGAATAAAATAACAATTAATAATATAATAGTTGTTTTAAAAACTATTTTATGTCAATTTTGACACTATTTAGTAATTGATTTTTGTGAAAATCATAACAGTATGATTAGTTCGAAAAAAGTTAATTATATCAATACTAACATGTCATATTAACCTATAAAATTAGTGGAATTCATAAAATGTTTTAAATTACATTTATTTGGGTATTTATAACATCAATTATGTCAATATTTCATTAATAAGATAATTACTGCATCATCGTTGTGTCATAAATAAATTATATTATTTAATGTCTAAAAATTAAAAATAAAATACTATTATGTAGTAAATCTATTTATCTTTCTAATGAATATTTATAGTCGAATTGATCTCATGTATAACCCTATATTAAAAATTATTTACTTATTAATCATTAATTTTAACTATTTTAACCCTTCTTTAAATAAATTAATAATAAATTTCCTAATCTAATCCAAGTGGTCCTAAATGGTCATATTGTATTCCTAAGTTTGTATTTGGTCGAATTAAACTTGTCCAATAGAATTAGGACATGTTTTAGGGTAATAATAATATCATTTTTACCCTTAATTACCCTATTTACTTTTAACCGTGGTAAAAAAAAGTAAAAAGTTACTATTCACCAAAAATTATTTTCATCTCATTGAACCAAATTTTACTTACTGACATTAACCGTGTCTCTCGGATTTTTGAAATTCCACTCACAGAAGCGGTAAAATTATGTTTTATGAAAAATTCATTTTTTTAACTACCACTTAGTGGTTTCACTGTTTATCAAAAAAATGAAAGTTTCCAGAAAAATAAAAAAAATTAGGCCTAAGCTATATTTAATATTATGAACTCAAAAATGATGTCTATTTTACCAAATTCAAAAAATATCAGTCGCATTAATTAATTTAAAAATTAATTCCCGTCATCAAAACAAATAGCGTGTTTTTAAGAGATAATAACTATCAAAAGATTGACACTTGTTTATGTCTGGTTTAAATGTGAAATTAAATTCAATGACCTAAATTGTATTAAATTGTAAAAATATATTCTAAATATAATTTAAAACCACTCAAATTAATAATTTATCACTATTAATTATTTTGATTAAAAAATTTGTTTTTAATTAAAATTTAATAATTTCCACTATTCATCAAAATATGAAAGTTATCCGAAAAGTACCAAAATTTTACCCTAAGCTAATTTCAATATTACGAATCGAAAAATGAATTCCAATTTTAAAAATAAAATTTACAAAATTTTAAAAAGTGGTTATTACTATTCATAACGGCTAGTTTTAATAATATTTTAATAGCATATTGTTGTTTAGTGAAAAACTCGTTATTGCGTACTACACACGCTATCGTGGAACGTCGCGATTGTGTGTAATGCAAGGCAAGTCAATGATGTGTGTTATGAAAGCTCCTTTTGGTGTAGCGTACAACACAAGACATTAGTGAAATTAAAAATAATAGTTTTCATAAAATCTTGGGCTGTTACATTATAGCAAGGAGGAATTATAAGAATCTTTATATTGTGGTCTGTGGAAAGACTTTACATCCAAACCTTGTTGTTTTACCCTTAGTAGAGTTTGATGTTATTTTGGGAATGGATTGGATTTCTGTTTATCATGAAAAGATTGATCGTAGAGCTAAAGAAGATGTTCTTGAGAAGGAGTTTCGGTTTGTATACAATAAAGAACCCATACAGTTGATAACATATCAAGAATCTAAGAAACTATTAAAAGATGGAAATGAATGTTAACATGCTCATATTATTGAAAACAAGGGAACTATTTACATTAATGATGTGCCCATGGTAAATGAATACCCTGATGTTTTTCCTGATCAGTTAACCAGTGCCATACCTGATCGGGAAGTTGAATTCACAATTCACATAGTACCTGATGCTAATCAAATTTCAAAACCCCATATCATATGGCTGAAATAGAACTTCTTGAATTGAAAATTCAGTTTCAGGATTTTCTTGTTAAAGGCATCATTTTTCCTAGCACTTCTCCATGGGGAGCCCCTGTTTTGTTTGTTAAAAATAAATATGGTTCCAGGAGACTTTTCATTTATTATAGATCTTTGAATAAAATCACTGTTAAATACAAGTATCCTTTGCTCATATCGATGACTTTTTTTCATCATATTTAGAGAGCTCTATACTTTTCCAAGATTGACATGAGATCTGAATACCATCAGTTGAAGGTGAAAGAGGATGACATCCCAAAAATAGCCCTTTCATACTAGATATAGGCATTATGAATTTTTTGTTATTCCCTTTGGGTTAACTAATGCACCTTCTATATTCATTAATCTTATGAATAGAGTATTTCACGAGTTCTTTGATAAGTCTGTGGTTGTATTTATTGATGACATTCTGGTATTTTCTAAAAATAAATAGGAGCATGAAAAACATCTAGGGTTGGTTGTACAAACATCAAAATAAAAGAAACTATATGGAAAATTGAGAAACTGTGATTTTTGGTTTCAATATATTTTTTTCTTGGGAACATTGTAAATAAGGATGTAATAACATTTGATCTTAAAAAAAAGTACTTCATGAATGGCCAAGACGCACAAATGTTACAGAGATTCGTAGTTTTCTTGTGTTAGCAGGTTATTACTGATGGTTTGTTAAGAACATTGCATAGTTATCTAGCCCGATAACTAAGGTAACACAGAAATGGGTTAAATTTGATTGGATAGAAGAATATGATGTTTGATTTTAGGAAACGAAGATGATATTTATGAATGCTCCAGTTTTGGTCTTACCATCCTAGAATGGTGTGTTTTTCATCTACAGTGATGCTTCCTTGAAAGGACATGGTTGTGTTTTTATACAGAATGATTAGGTAATTGCTTATGCTTCAAGATAACATAAACCTCATGAGATAAATAATCCAAAACATGATTTGGAATTATTAGCTGTGGTTTTTTATTTGTAAATTTGGAGGAATCTTTTATACGGAGAAAAATATCAAATATATACTGACTATAAAAGTCTGAATTATATATTCACTGAGAAAGAATAAAACATGAGGCAAAGAAGATATCTTGAACTGATAAATGATTATGATTTCATGATCAGTTACTATTTTGGAAAAGAAAACAATGTGGTGGATTCCTTGAGTCTGAAACATCGTGCAACATTAACCATGCTATGTTTGGAACAAGATCCCTTGATTAGTGATTTTATGGATTTTGGCTTAGAAGTTCTTGGTGTAGATATTATCACTATTTTTTTTAGGTTTCAGTGCAGAATTCATTGTCAGACAGAATAAAGTGAGCACAGAAGAAAGACTGCGAGCTACACCAAAAGGTTGAATTGGTTAAAATAGGTAAGTTCCTAGAATTTAACCTTAATAAATATTTTGTTTTATGATTTTGAAAAAGGTTTTGAGTGCCTAGTTATTCTCATTTGAATAAATACTTGTTGTGTGAAGCTCTTAGTTATTCATTTTCGGTTCATCTTGGCAGTACTAAGATGTATAGACACCTTTGAGAGTATTATTGGTGGGATGGAATGAAAATAAATATTACTGATTTTACGATGAAATGTTTGACATGTCAATAGGTTAAATCAGAGAGTCAGATACCGAAGGGGATGTATCAAACTTTTCCAATTCTAGATTGGAAATAAAAGGATGTATCCGTGGACTTTGTGGTGGGACTACCAAATAATTCTTGATGTAACAGTGGGATTTGGGTTATTGTTGATCGACTGAAAAAATATGCACATTTTCATTCTATTTGAGATAAAATGTCTTTGGATCAACTTTCTTGATTGTACCTCAAAGATATTGTTAGGTTACAAGGAGTTCCTCTTTTCATTATATCTGATCGGGATCCCAAGATCACTTCTATCTTTTGGAAGGGACTACAAATGTTGTTAGGCACAGAATAAAATTTCAGTATAGATTTTCATCCTCAATCAGATGGGTAGTCAGAACGAACGATTCAAACACTAGATGATATGCTTTGAGCTTGTTCAATGGACTACTAGGGAAGCTGGGATTAACATATTTCTTTAGTTGAGTTTTCTTATAATAAAAGTTTTCACTCCTGGGAAATGGACCAATCCCCACGTTTTTTCCCAAAACTGTGGGGATAGGTACCCCTATACCCATGGTTTTTTAAAACCATGGGAATATGCAAATTTTAAAGACCTATACCCACGGTTTTCCAAAACCATGGGTATAGGGAGGTATATCCCCACGGTTTTCCAAAACCGTGGGGATAGGTCTTGAAAAGTCACTTATACCCCCGGTTTTCCAAAACTGTGGGTATAGGGATACCTTTCCCCATGGTTTTCCCCAAAACCATGGGGATATGTCTGGGCTAAAATACATATACCCTCGGTTATGGAAAATCATGGGTATAGGTTTCCCATGTGTCTGTGGGAATTTTTTTCCCCTTGGGAAGGAAATTTGTTTTGGCGGGATTCCTATACCCACTGTTCTTCCCTCTATACCCACGGTTTATATAACTATATTTAACTAAATATAAATATATATACACATAGGTGATGTTAGGGTAGTGGTTAGAAGCATGTTATTTAGTGAAGAGGTTACGGGATCGAAACCTTCCACCAACATTATTTTAGGATCTATACCCGTAGTTTTGAAATCGTGGGTAAAAGCCTTTGACACTATGGAAATTGGGAATCTTTTGTTGACATGGTGGCAGAACACCTATACCCACAGTTTTGGAAAACCGTGGGTATAGGCTGGGGACCAATACCAATACCATTCCAGCCCATGGTTCCCAAAACCGTGGGTATAGGCTATACCCACGGTTTTGGGGGCTATTCCCACGGTTTTGAATCGCGGGTATAGGCCGTTTTTCAGTAGTGTTTCATTCTAGTATTCATTTGGAATCTTTTGAGGCTTTGTATGGGAAGCGGTGTCAGACTTCAGCATTTTAGGATAAAGTCGATGAAAGAAATTCGATGGGTCCAGAATTCGTAGAAGAAGTGGCTGAGAAAGTGAAGATGATACAGAAACACGTAAGGATAGATTAGAGCAGGCAGAAAAGTTGTGCAGATAACAGAAGGAAAGAATTATCTTTTGAGGTAGCTGACCATGTTTCCTTAAAATCACTCCTTAGAAAAGTGTGATGCGTTTCGGTAAGAAAGGGAAGCTAAGTACATGGTTCATCAATCCTTTTTAAATATTTGAGAAAGTTGGACCAATTTCATACTGAGTATCTTTGCATTCAAGCTTTTCTCTGGTACACAATGTTTTTCATATTTCAATGTTGAGAAAGTATGTGCCAGATTTGTCACATATCTTGAGCCTAAAAGTAGTTCAGCTGGAAGAGAATCATTCTTATAAAGAGAAATAAGTTAAAATTCTTGATCAAAGGGAACAGGTATTGTGGAATAAGGTAATCCACCAGGTAAAGGTTTTGTGGAGAAACCACATGGTTTAAGAAGCAACATATGAGTCTGAAAATGCTATGAGGTAAAAGTACCCTCAATTGTTTAATAAGTAAATAAAATCTTCAAGGATGCAATTTCCAAAAGGTGTGGATAATGTATCACCCCACATTTTTTAAAAATAAATAGAAATTCATGGAAATTTTTTTAGGTAGATATTTATAACTAGCATTTAAACATAATTTTTCCACTTCTATGTTTTGAATTTCAATAAACTGTCATATAAAATTGTGTTCGGTAAGTTATTTGGAGTGTGATGAAAAAACTTGTTTTTTTGTGAATAGTAACATACCCTTATGAATAGTAATACAAATAGTAATATGACCCTAATGAATGGTAAATATTATTATTATTTTATTTTCTTAAGACTTTAAGATAATAATATCAGGGTTAATTTTTCATCGTGATATAGAAGTCGTTATAGAATTAGATTGTCAATTTTTTATTTAACAATTATCTTATTTATAAATAAAATTAATAATATTTAGAAAATTATTTTCAAAAAATGGGCTTCATTTTTAATTATACACATCAAAAAATGTTTAGGGTAAATTTTTTGGATTTTTCAGAAATTCTTGAATTTTCAATGAATAATGAAATATGATAAAATACCATATAAACAAATTATCAGTAAAACACACTATTTATGAAATAGTAAGTGATTTAAGTACAATTGGTTAGATATCACATTCTATTATTACTATTTGAGGTCACATGAACTAGTAATATTCATAATCTTGAGAAACAATATTATAATAATGATTAAAATAATGAAAAATACCCCCTCTCCTCCACTCTAAATACCACCCTCACTCACCTCTTCTTCCCACACCTCTAAAGCCATGAGCCATGCCTAAGTTCGGTCCAATACTCCTCCCAAGGCTCTTCTACATGTCCTATATCTTATTATATCACCAAAATTCCAAAACCAAATCCCTTAAGAAGGATCTCAAGGAGAAGACATCAAGAGGTAAACATCCTTTTTTATTTTCTTTATTTTCATTCATTTTATGTTATTCTATTCCTTTAACTTTGTCTTATATTGGGATATTTCATTCCATATCCCCCATTACTAGACATATTATGTAATATTGATGAGATATGTCATTTCTCTCATGAATATATTTTTATTAAATATTACAAGAAGTCATTAGGCTGCCAAATTTTCGTGATAAATTTCTCACGTTTTCTTTTCTTCCATGATTCCTTTATTTTCTTCTTATTTCCTAACCTCCTTTTAACCAAGAGGCATGAATGCTCTAGAATCATGTATATTCTCGATTTTCTCATGTTCATGGGAAATTCATCACCATTCTTCTCCTCCTCTCCCACTTATTCAAGGAATTAAAAACATTGTCCATGATGTGTCGAATTACAGACATCATAGACGATGTGATTTAATTATTATTTAAATCCTTCAAGTCTGATTGTAAAACCATTTTTATGGTATAAACAGGTTATAATATATGTATTATTTCTCATCCATGGTTCTGGTATTCTTTTGTACACATGGTTTTTATTTATAAAACAAAATGAGGTCATTTTTATCAAAAACAACTAAAATGATCTAAATGAACACCATTAATGTTTTAACTTATGAATCATCCTCATGTAAGAATTAAAAATGATAAATGGTATAATTTATGGTAATGGAAATATTTAAATACTAACCCATTATAATTCTGGATTTTCACTTCCAATCGAAAAGAACATCCATCATGATCAAATCTTGGAAATTATGTAAAGAACTCACCCAAAAACAGTGAAAGGAGAAAAATATTAACAAATAAAGGATGAGATGATGTTATGAAATGATCATATAAGATTTTATAAACATGAAAATGTTTCTATAAAATAATAATAACACTCTTTTAACCATTATATAGGACGTTTAAACATGTTTGATTTAAGACAATCCTGAGGTAAGGAAATTCTTAACCAGATTTCCATTCTTTAGGTTAACCTTCTACTCCATTATTTATGTGGTATTAAAATTGATTGGGGGATGGATTTTGATTATATTATGTTTATTTATGTTTATTTATAGTGTATATACTTATTCCATCCACTCTAGTAAGTCTATCTTCAGTGGTATGATATTTATAAGGGCCTTTCCTTTTAAAGTCCTCTTTTTCAATCCTAGTTTACAAAATTAAAAAGTAATGTTTTTATGAAATTATTCATGTTGTATGATTATGTTCTAGCTCTTGGGAATTATTTATGATGAATTTTGGTACCTATATATCCTTCCAATTCATTTGTCATTTTTATGTTTGAGGTCGGCCATATGGTTACTCCAAGTGTAACTGCGATGGATACACACATTGTAAGGTAGCCATGAGGGTTAAAAATTATAAGGTAGATGAGAGGGTTACAAGATTATGTAAGTAATGCCCCAAGATAAATTTATTGTTCTACTTGTGTTATAATGTATTTTTGAATCTCATGTTTCACAAAGTAAGTATATATACATAGTTGATAATTGTGTTTTATAAAAATGATTTGATATGTTACAATTATTCATGGACTAATGTGTTCTTTCCATATTTATATATCCCTTACTAAGTTTTTGTGCTAATCCCAAGTTTAAAATGAATTTTATAGGTTATTTGATGTGTAATAGAAATAATTAATCCATTATAAATGTTGAATAATTGTCAAGGAATTATGTTTTAAGTTTTAATGTTTTTAATACTGAAAAAAAGGAAATTTTTTATGGTATCCACTCTCTAATAATGTGTAATGCTATCAATGTATTATATCCAAATTCTCTAAATCTCAAAACATTAAAAGACACTAAATGTAAAAGGAAGTGTTTTCTTGACTATATTCAATATTATTTATGTAATAAGTTTGGGTCCTTAAATTTTGTTCCTCTAAGTATACACTGCATTGAACTCTATAGGTCCTGATAAATTAGATGGATCCTCTGGATGTTATGGAATTATGTCAGTTGGATGAGATGGTGAGATACATATTCCTTAGTTTTTGATAGGTCCATGGAATTGAGATTGTGGAGAAGATGAATTTGGCTCTTCGGAAGCCACAACTTGATTTCTCTCAAGACCATTAAGTTCATTCATCCACTCAGTCATCTTGATGGGATCTATGGATTGATTCTATTAGATTTTTTTGACTTGAGAATTTATCGATTATAGAATTTATACATGTTTGATGCCATGTTTTTTATAGGATCTTGTGCATCTATCAGGTTTCTTTCATTTAGACCACCACCACTTGTGAAATTAATTAGAGTTCAATCCATAGCCAATAACCCCTCATATAAGTATTGGATCAAGATTTGGTCAAGGATTTGGTGACATGGGATAGTTTCCACAAGCTTTTTGAACCTCTCTTAGTACTCATGGATTGATTCATTAGGGAATTTTTCATATACCACTAATTTCTTTTCAGATAGAAGTAGTATGAGAAGTAGGAAATAATTTCTATAAGAAGAGTCACATAATGTCAATATATTAGATTATGGAACTATGAGGGGGTAGTATATCCATGACTTGGCATAGTAATCTAGAGATAAAGGGAATGCTCTATGTTCTATATGTTCTTTAAAACCCCCTTGAGGATTTATGTTAAATAAGACCACAAGGACCCCTTTGAGATGAAGATGTGGATTCTTGCTGGCATGCCCAAGGAAATGAGGTAGAAGATGCATCAAACCTGATTTGAGTTAAAAATCATCCACAATATCTGGATATTGAATACCAAGGGGTTGGTAATTCATAATATGGGTAGTGAGTATTTTAATGGTTTCCTCTATAGGATTGCCCATATCTAGTTCAGTTGGATGGAAAATGACTGGCTCTTGATTGATTTGATTATCCCTAATGTTCCTCTAAAAATGGAGAATAATTCTCTTTAATTTATGTTCACAAAAATCTGAGGGATTCTTTGGGTGGTTATGAGGCATTCAGATATGATTTAAAGGATGAGGAAGGTGAATTTTTTTTGGTTTTTTCATTTATGATTTTTAAGTGGAATTCCGGTTTTACAAATGTGTATAGTGGAACTCGAGTCAAATTCTCGATGATGATACATTTTTAATAGTTGATTTTATTTGGTATTTTTCTTTTTTAATGGGGGATTTGTTTGTAGAGATAAAATTAAATGATTGATTTATGTTACTTTATTTATCAATTTCATAAAAAAAGTTAATTATTGGGTATTTAATCTCATGATATCCTCGAGCTTTGATTTATACTAG
Source organism: Viscum album (assembly GCA_963277665.1). NCBI lineage: Eukaryota > Viridiplantae > Streptophyta > Magnoliopsida > Santalales > Viscaceae > Viscum > Viscum album. Next base: position 1,261,451,914 of record OY728128.1, read on the forward strand.
CCTTAACTAAACTAGGGATATAATCTTAATCAAAACATGTTTAGTTTAGTGTATTTATATTTACAATAATCCATGTAACCCACATGTAAAACAAATAATTTCATTAATCCTATACATTTTATGTTTAATATATACAATGTTAACATATTGAATATTCATTGAGAAAAAGATCTCAATCATTTAATATCCGCAAATTATGATGCACCCCAAGGAGATATTTACATTTCCATTAAGATAGTTATTACTATGGTTTAATATTTTTATGACAATTATTTATAAATAAAATGAAAATAATAGGATAAGAAAATATTTGAGCATCGAACACACAAACGGGCGGTGAACAAAGATAAATACGGACTTTGGATTGAAATATAAAACCAAAGAAGACAGAGTTTATTTTGATTAATATAAACTATTTTAAGACCATTAGTATTATTAAACATAATTTGGTTGAAAATAAGAGATTAAGAATATGAAACATGCATTAAAATTATATTTAAATGAAAACACACTTACACGACTACAAATAAAAACAACCAAAAAAACAACAAAAGGAAAGTGGATGAGTAATCTCTTTTATTGAAACAAGATCAAAAAAGTACTCCCAGGAACATTTAAAGGATCTAGTAATGCCACATCCTTTCAATAAAATGAGTGGGATATGTTTATATCCCAAGGAGTTAGACTAATTTAATTCCAAATCATCCGCTCCAATTGGATCAAATATTGGACCATATAGATAGTAGAATAATGAGATATCTTCTTATTACAAGTTTTATATATGGTTGTTTTATTTCTACACTTAAAATCCAATGTTCGTTGGATTTTTTTCCAATGTTATGGATACTTTACAAAACAATGTATATCTTTCCATTTTTATAAACACCTTTTCTTATGCTGAAATGAATATGGGTTTTTAAATAAGAATATTCCCTCCAATACAAACCATTTCATATAAAAGTTAGGTCTCGTTTATATTTACTTTCATACTAAAAATTATCAGGTAAATTGGATGTATATATATTGATAAAACTCATGTATTATGTGTTGATTTTAATTCCCATACAGAATTTTGTGATGAATTTAAAAGAGTCATTTGAGCCAATTTTTGGTGGATTTGGGACTGTAAATTTTTATACAAGATGACTTTTATTGTCCCCTAACTTTTAATATAGAATAAAAGAAGTGTGTCTTTTGGATTCAGCCTAGATATTCAATATTCATGGGTAGTCCAGTTTCTTAACAGTTTCATTGGTCCTTCTTATTTGTCCCATATGACACTAAAAATGGATTAATTATCCATATATTTCTTTTAGTGATATGATGAAAATATAATAAAGACCCTATAAACAAGATTAAAATAGTTTGGATAGTTATTATGGGAGTTATAATTAAAGTAGTAAATTAACTCAATTGGATTAATTAAAATGATTATCAAAAATGTATTTAGTAGTAAAACATTGGTATTTTAGACTAATTATACACTTTTACACGAAAATTATTAAATGGAGTAGACAAAAAGTTATGAATAAATGAATAAAATTAGTTTTAAATGGACTAGTTCATATTTACCCAATAATGCGAAAAATATTATTTGATTATTTCCAGTGAATTTTTTTATATCAAAAACATTTTCTAGAATGATTGAATCGCATCATTGATAACTTGAAGAAGTGATATCAAAAAACCACCCGGTTGTGTGATAAATACAAGCCATGTGTTTGACTCTCCTCATGTATCTACATATAGTAATATTCATCCATTGAATCTTATAATTCTTCACCTAGTGGAATTTCATGCTATATTGGGCAGGGATTTTCTCCTGTTATATTGATTTCAAATTATCTATCAAGAAATTAAAATATAATTTTACATTATAAACAATAACATTCTATTATATAAATGTTAGGATGATCATGAATTTCCTTTATAAAATCCCACAACATTGTGCATTTCGATATCAGTAGAGGAAGCATATTTTTCCCAAATTCTTATGTCTAAGGAAATCACCCCCATTGAAGAAATTTACACTATGAGAAAATATATTGTTATGTTTCTAAAATAGTTTCAAAACCTTCTCCTAGATCATAAGAAATATTCATGAATATATCTTATACCTAGATCCACTCATATCTTCAAAATACCATTTAGGATTTTCACAATATAATTATAGGAGTTACGAAAAATAAAAGTGAATATGGAAAGGGTTTTATATTCCCAGGTGCATCACCATGGTGTGAACTGGTGATTTTTTCCAAAAACAAAGATAGATAAATGTGTTTTTTCATAGATTATTGAGATGTAAATAAGATCTCAACAAATGAAAATCTTCCCCTTATAGGTATTTTTTAATTATTTGACTAATATTAGGAGGCCAACTAATTCTCAAAGCTGGATATACCTTATGGACATCATAAAATGAATGGAAATAAGGAATATATTTATAATTTATCCTTCTATACAATATATGGTCATTAGGAGTTCATATTGATTCCCATCCGTCTCACTTATTTCCCATCAATATTCATGGATTTGAGGGACATATTCTTTATAGAATACATTAGAAAAAATTTGGAACCAATTACAGAATAATTTCTCATTTACTATAATAGCACGAAGGAACAAGAAGAGTATCTAAGGACTGTGCTGGAGATATTATAAAATGATATTTTATATTCTATGTTTAGAAAGTGTGAATTGGGAATTATGTATGTCACATTTTTGGGGAACATGAACAAGAATGTGGTAATTTCCATGGACCCATAAAACACAAATTCAATAGAGGAAGCGTCTAGACCCTTATATATCATATAAATATAAATATTTACATAGTTAGTTGGGAAATACCATTGATTCATTATAAAATTATTAGTATTTTATATCCCACTAGAAATTTTAACACAAACAATGGGTGAAGTATATTTGTACATAATAATGTGAGGAATGATATAATGAGATCATGAAGAGGCTAATCATTTCACATGTACTCACAAAACACTCAAGTTGATAGGGTTTTGTGATTTATTTTTATTAATCAATTAAATTTTTGGGTTGTTTAATCTTTTAGAATGAAAATGTTGTATCTTACTTCCCATGAAATGTAAGGATCCATTAGTTGAACTACAAGACACATGATCTTGATTAGTCAGTTTTGATCTTCGCTTCGAAGATTTGGTGGGACAAACTCTATCAGAAGAACTATGGAACACATATACATAAAAATAGTATAATGTATGTATTCTCATAGAAATTTGACAATATACATCAAATAATATGGTTCAAGCTGATCATAGACTATAATTTCATTTTTAACTACTATCATAGAATGGTGAAAAAGGTAGAACATGATCTTAGTAAAAATTAATCATAAACACTATCCATGATGTGGACTAAGTGAGACCTTATCTTCATGGAAATTTGAATTATTGATCATGAAATCATAATTGAAGGGATGATATATTACTTCCCAAAATTATTTTACAATCATATATCAAAGATGAGATAAAGGAGGAACAATAAGATGATTTGTAACTTCATATGAAGGAAATGGTAGAAAACTTTTGGATGTTTCATGAATTCTATAATGATGAAGATTGATTAATTTAGTTTTGACCAATTCATTATTTTCCATCATCACCTGAGATAATGAAAGAGCTGTTGTACTATTCTCATGGATAATATTTCTCCTTATATCCTTAACATATAAAGGTATACCTCATTCTTCGACATATCTTTTAGTGGGACAACATGATGAAGTAAATCACTAAGTACACATAAAATTGTGTTGTATCTCAGCAAGTTATGATAGAGTGATAGAGTTTCAAGGAGATTTTTCAACCATTTCCCATAATGAAATAAATATTCGAGAACATCACCATAGACATTGTCCCCGGTATCCCAAAAACAACGAAAAGTATTTATGTGATTTGGATGGTTCAAGTGAAGCACATAAGGGTTTGTGAACATATTTTTTGCTTAATTCTTCCACTATTAGTCTTTTTTTTTCTAGACCTTGTATCACAAATGACATATTTATTCTTTACCACTTCATTTTGAGTCTAGTGTGATCCATAATATTTATAGTATGTTCTTATCACATTATTATAGATGTTCTTTTCATTATCTATAAATGATCACATGAAGTTATTTATGCATGGTGTATGATCACTTCGACAATTCACCTGTATTTTACATGATAATGTAACTACTAGTCACAAGATCAGCAGCTATGAGAAATATGCTCTAATACGTGGGTGTACTAATGAAACTCAATGTGAAAAGTCCACCACTATGACCGATAGTCAAGATGTTCCTTTTTTTCATGCAAGGGTAGGGGATTTATAGGCCTTGCCACTCTGGTTGTTCTCCTGTTTTCATGGAGTATCTAGAGAAGATTTAGAATGGATTTGGTGAAGTGATCTAGCACCATGTGTCTTTGTGAACCATTATTGTGGATCACTCTAATGGAATTTCCAAATTTTCAATGATCATGAGTCCCTCCCATAAATTCCTCAATTATTAGATTATTTAGAATTAATGGGGACTTAATGACTCATTCACATATGACAAATGAACTCTATATTTTAATATTATCACATTCAAGGTCCTTAGTGATATAGAAGATCCTATTAAAATGCATCCATGAGATTTTGGATTCCTTTCAAGGGACATTTAGTGAGGCAAGGGTGGCTTGTCTGGGGGTTTGTTTGAGATCAAGGAATCCTGTCTATAAGTCATGTGGGACTATGATGAGGACATACACAGTTAATTATATAAATTTAATTACTACATGATCTCTTGCTTCTTCTTTTTTTATTTCCTTTGTTTCCTTTGATAAAGGTTATGGATTATGAGAAGTTGCATATGTATTGTTAATAGCATTTTCTCTTTTTTTAAACTTCACGTGACTAATATTAGTCATATGGTGGTGCAGGATCATTTCATTGACCAACCCATTTATTTTTATTATGGAGACAAAGCTGGTAAAAATATCACCTATACATTAAAGAGGCATTTTTACAATGGGTATGACATGTCGGATGTATCTTGTGGCATATTGTTAATTTCCATGGGCACGTCGTGTGACGTTCAATGACCATGGGAAGCTACTACTTCATCCCCTTTATTCCCTTCTTATTTATTTTACAATGGATCATGGGTCTTGTGAGTTTTTTGTAATGTTGTTAAGGATTATTACAATTCCCATCAGTGATGCACCACATGATCCTTCCATCAATAAGAATACCCACTCTTTGTAGTTTTTTATTGTTTATTTTCAAATGATTTTTTGGTTGGATTGTCATGTGCTTGTTTCTGAAAAACTTTGTGGTGTAGTGGAGCTCATCCTATGTCATACCTATGGCCACTAGTTTCCTATACTGCCTTCACCATAGTGGGAGTTCTTATGGAATGGGTTCTTTGAGATCCACTACAGGTTGTAAACTATATATGGTGTCTTCCCATGACCCTATAATGGTCCAATGATCACTATTCCATTGACAGATCATGTGATCCACATGTCTCAACCCCTTCTTCTTCCACTTATTTTGTGGGCGAAAGAATATCCAGGTTATGTTATTTATTCCTTTTTGTATTTTCCAATTCTCATTTTGTGGGAGTCAACAAATTCCCCCCCCCCCTAGGAGAAATGTGCATAGGTATAATGGATCAATTCTGAGGAAATTAAATGCCCACCAAAAATATTTGACGTCGTCCAAAATTGGAGCCTTGGGTGATTTTTGGTCTACCAGTTGATACTTGGTAGTTCAAATAATTCCCTATATATATATTGGTGGGGGGATGATTTATCCACTAGCTACCATTTCCCTCAAACATTATCACCTTACCTCTGTCATATACTCCTGCTGCAAGATTGTTTCATGAGTCATAATCACGATACCTCATTAAAATACATCATCATGATCCTTTTACCACAATATCTCTTTTTCTCAGGTGTTTTCCAGTCTGAATAAAAACTATAATATGTTAATTCTTTTGAACATCTACCATGAGGTACTTTTATTGTCTTAGGGGTGTTCATCGGATCCTCTGGTTTAATCATATGATCAGCTGATCATCATGTGATTGGTGTGACCGTGTCAAGGTCACGTGATTGGGAGTCACCATATGGTTCATGTGATTACATTATTCCCTACGGGGGTTATCTGACTCATGATTCCTTCAATGGTTAGGCAATTCTCAAACCCCTTATCCGATTTCAAAATTCCTTACCCGATTCAGGCAATGTGCATGATGTTTCTAGATCTTTTATGTCTTTACTTTGATAATACTTCATTCTATCTATCTGACATATCCAACATACTTATTTATAAATGGATTCTAGTTCTCATCGATATGTACTAGTTTTGAACAATCAAAGGGTTGTGATTGTGAGGAATCACAATGCCAACCCTTGATATCATGTGGACTCGGATAATGATGTTTTGATGAAGTTAATTTTATCTAAGCTTCAAGATTTACCCCTATAACACTAATAGTCTTTATACAGGTTTGGTTTTCTACATGACACAATCATTCCTTCTTCATATTTCAATCTACCATCTCACTGGGTGTCAGCTTATTCTGCCTACATTCAGATGAAAATAACTGTAGATGTCCATCTTTTTATGGCCTTACCCTAGGGTTCATCTTATCTATTGGTAAACTCTCTTATAGGGTTATATAGCTATGAATTCTCCAAGAAACCAATTTCATAGATTTATTTGAATATATGTGAATCCTATATGAACAATCTGGGTAGTGGATGATACTCTAAATGGAATCCTCTTCCCAACGTTCATTTATTTGATGAGTGGTAGTGGCCCTTCTTGGTTAGGAAACGATGCTTGGTGTTGCCCAATAATTTATACTGGGTTCATATTTGTGAAGTTGTTTGGATTTCCTATTTCATTGTCTATCCCCAACCTAAACTTATTTTAGAGATGATAATCCATTATGCCCTGGAACCAACACGTTTCACTTTTCCCATAGTGAAGTGGGAATCATCCTATGGGAAATCTATCAACTATATGTAATTCCTCTCCTGGAAAAAATGTATGATGACTTCCTCCTAACTGTATATTTCTAGGATGATCCACTATAGAATCCGGCATTGAAGAGATACGTGCATATAATTTTTAAGGAGAAGCTAAAAAATGAGCAGAATATGTGCTCGCTTACATATATTAATGACTGGATTGATATTGTACTATGTATCACTGAAGACAAACAAGCTATTATAGGCCCTCATAGGTGCTCTTATCAACAATTATATGACAATGATGGATCATATTGGGTCATTTAGGATGTTGGTGATTATTCCTTAGGGGGAAATTGTGTAACCCCATGATCTCTCTAAGCCCAAGACTAGTAGGATTTATAGGTATGTTTTTAATGGGAGGATTTTCCCAGCTGGGGTAGCATGCTCGGTGATCCGATTTAGCAAATGGGTAATAGTGGTGCAACTTAAGAAAGGAAAATGTCTCAATTTGTAAGTATTAGTCTTATCACACCATTACCATTTCCCAGTCTATATTCAACAATGTATCACCCATCACAGGATCAATGGTCCTATCCATTTTTTGTTTTGATGGATAGGGGACCACATTCATTATTATAAATATTATGATCCTTGCTATATCACAATTTATTCTTCCCTCTGTTCACTGGTGAATATATCAGGATTTGGGTCCATATCTATAATCCCTAATAATGTTAAAGATTCACGAATCCAATCTAGTGGTTTTGATTTTACTCCCTTTAACACACTAGATGGATCAATTATTGATAATTGTGGTGTTTTCCATGATGAAAGGTCATATATGATCTCTCTTCAAGATGATGTTCTCATAGAAAAGGTGGAAGAGATGGTTAACCATGAACCTTATTAACCATATCAATCCTCTCTTCAGTTTGATGGTATTTAAAGGATCTCCCCTCTTCCTTTGTCCAGTGTTTGAGGGAAGTGACATCTTAGAGAATCCACCAATTTTTGAAGATTCTAGAATGTGAAGACACTTAGGTTGATATAATACTTTTTCCTCCAGATGCTTTCACCTTCAATTCCAAGGATTATTCTTAGGCTTTGGTCACATCTTACCAAGGTGTTGTGCTAGGCCATTTAGTCCATCATGTGGACAGACCTTTTGCTTCACCAAACCCCCTATCTATAGAAACAATGGAGCTGATTGAAGACCTAGGAATGTTGTCATGAAAGAGGCCTTATTCCTATAATGATTATTTTGGTGGTAAAACAGACTCTGTTGATGAAGTTATTAATCCAACACAAGATCTAAATTACACTCCTATTTATAGAATAGAGCATGAGGTTCCTTCTCCAACCTTCCAAACAACCCAACTGGTTATTCCTCCACCTACCATTTCTTTCTCAGCAGTCATGAAGGCTCATATGAAAAGTAGGATGATTTGGAAAGAGATCAATCCATAGTTTACTGAAACCTCCTTGGAAATATTTTTGTGACCAAGGGGACCATCTCCATCAGCTATTTTATGACTTGGGGTGTAGGTGGTATAGATCAGCAACCATTGAATGATATCATTATGAAAATTGTCTTGAATTAGTGAATTTTGGCTACCTGTGAAAGAGAGTTTCCTGATTTTTTATATGACGCTCCCCTTATTAGACATATGAGGGAGAAATCAATGAGATTGGACTAAGTTCATTAGTAGATATCTGAAATGAAAGCTCATATGTATTCCTAGACTGCACGGGTATGGAGATATGAGGAGATTATTGCTCGTATGAGGTCTAATATTTCATGATCATCATCCTCATTGGATACTACTCATAATAGAGTCAAATAGTTGACTATTTTTTTTGTGACCCTCCATCTAGGGGAGGTAGTGGAGGAGATGGGAAGAGTAACATTCCAGCGTTCCATCAATGATTCCCGCCAGACTCTTATTGATCTTACCATCACAACTAATTTTTTTTATCATAGTTTGACCACTATAATGCATTCCATTTTTTATGATACTTCTATGAGACAATAAAATGTAAATATAGCTCACCCTTTTTCACAATATGAATGGATGAATTTTCTGAACCTTTTAAACTACCATCCAGTTTTCTTTCCTTCATGATGTGAATGATATCATATCAATTAGACATTTTGATAATTTCTAAAGATACCCATCCCTTACATCTATATTGAATGAAAACAATTCATATAACTTAATTCTGAAATAATAAGAGATTCCTTTCAATATATTTTAAGGAATTTCTTCCAATGTGAGATTTTTTATTAGTAATATATTCCATCAATCATAAAATCACCAAATTTGTAGAAGGATCATCTATGTTGGATATATGTAAGGGAGGGAAAGTTCTCTATCCTTAGCTAAGATCGATATGATTTGTTAGATCATATTGATTTATGTTGAGGTCACACAATGGTCCTTGCAATCATTTATAGGGTAAATAGCTATTGTGTTTTAATTTACTATCTTTAATCTCAAACCTAATGTTTCTTTAATTTAGGTTCTTTTGGCTTAGACCTGATATTACTCTATTTTAGGGTCTTTTAGCTCAGACCTTATGTTTCTTTAGTTTTAGATTAGACCTAGATTACATATAGTTTAATGTCTTTTAGCTCGAACCTGATATCACTTTAGTTTAGGGAATTTCTTCTCGGACCTATATGTGCTTTAGTTTATGGTATTTCAGATTGAAATTTTTTTTGTTGTAGTTTAGGGTCTATTAGCTCAGATCTAGATGTGCTGGTGTTTAGGTTCTCTTAGTTTAGACATTGATTTTTTTTATTTTATTGTATTTTAACTCAATCCTAGAGGTGATTTAGTTTAGGGTATTTTATCTCAGACATAGATGTGATTTGGTTTTGGTTATTTTAGCTTGGACCAAGATGTGATATAGCTTATGGTCTTTTAGCTTAGACTGAATATTTATTTATTTTGTGGTCTTTCATCTTTGACCCAATATTATCATGGAATATAGTACAAACATGACAGTATTATTTCAAACACACTAATGTGTTGAATGATGTCACGAAAATGTTAGTAATAACAATGGCTGGAATGTCCTTTCTTAAAGTGACACATTTTGTTGACCACCATAGGTGCATATGCATGAGCTATAGGCATTTCTTCAAAGTCAATAAAAGGGTCCTTGAATCCAATTATCTCACCTAGAATCCATGGAGGATTTTTGGAGGTAATATGGTAGAGGGGAAATACTAGGGTACTAGGTGTTCCAAAATAGTTTGAATGTGGGTGATATAAATCCTAAACCAAACGTTTTATTCCCTGAATATGAGATGGGGAAGTCATGTCGGGGATCACCCATAACACTCTGAGATGCCCAGTTCAATTGTGGTGTTGTCAAGACTTATAATGATTAAATCTACTTTCAATTAAGGATGAGATTATTTAATTGGTGGGTCAGGCCCTTATGTGTCGATATCATGGAAAAGAAAAAAGTTGATCTACACTTTTTTCTGAGGGCTATTAATGATTTATGAAGACTCAAACATCCATATGATGAGGTTGGGTATGGTAGGAAAGCTATATAAGAAAGGTTATGGTACCCTATAGTAGTTTATCTCTTGATTACAAATCGTTATCCCTATTCCATGTGGTTTTGAATCATGAGGTGTGGTCTGTTAAAGGTTTGATAAGGGAGTGTTTAATTCTAGCCTTGAAAAAGGGTATAAAATTCAATGACGTAACATCAAGGATGGTGAGTACATTTAGATAGTTTGGTAAGGGGATTGTAAATCATGGTCTAAAGTTCTCGGACCAAGATGATGATATGAGATAGTAATATTTGGAGTAGTTCATCCACGATGAGGTGTTGAGCGCTATAATGAGGATGTCAGGGCTCATAAAGATTTAAATATCATTTTTATAGAGTGACACATTTGGTTGATGAACATAGGTGCATATTCAAGAGCCATATGCATGCATGAATAGTCAAGAAAATGGTCCGTAAAGCCAGATATCTTATCCACAAGACATGAAATGTTTACGGTGATCCAAGTCTCCCAAATCCTGAAGTTTGATTCGCAGAAAGTGTAAATCATCTATCATTTTAAACACCCTAATGTTTGTTTCACCACCTAGAGAATATATTTTCATGGAGAGGTGTAATGGTCCAGACTATCATGGTCCAATACTTTTTCAAATTCAGGTGTTTTGGTTGTCATGGACACCATCGGTGAGTTAGGAGGGTGTCGGTGTTGGTGGCAGGCTGTCACCGTAGCATCACCTGAACAGTGCCGGATAGGGGTTTCATGGTCCTTTTCATAGTTTTCTTGTAATTTCTCTTTCAATTTTTATTTTCCTTTTTAAAATGGGTTAATAACCATTTTAAGTTCAGTAAAGGATATCTTAAATACCCTAAGAGTAGGATGACCCTTGACTTTCCAATATGTGGGGTCATTTAATCAGTTTCACACCTTTGTCTCTTTTCTAGTTACACCCTTATTATGTGTTTCCTTGTTTTAAATCCAACCTATCTAAGTCTCCACCATTTGATGATATATATCTCTATCTACAAGGGAATTATTAAATCTAATTTAATTCTCACATGTGCAACCACCTAACTGTGTGGTCAAACCATGATCTGCTTTTCAAACACTTCGAGATTGTGCATCCCATAACACTCATATCTAGCCTTTTATAACATTGAGATCTTTTTCTTCCTTGGCCTCATTCTTTTCCCTTAGTATGCTTGCAGTCCCTCTTTTGGAGAAGAATCGTGTGCCTATGATGGATCCCTTCCCACTAAAACATGAATTTTTCTTTTCTTGTAATTCATGCCATCCCCAGTTCTCGGCAAAAAGAGAAAACATTGGTCCTTGATCATCTACATAGGTTTTTTTCCTTCGTCTCTCTTTATTTTGAATCATGTTGGGTGGGTATGATGATGATCTTTTGAGGTGTAGATGAAACCAACTTTAAAGAAGATAATAAATAAACTATTAAAGAATGAAGGGGTGTGAATAAAGATTATGCCTCTATGTTTTACCTTTCATTTTATGTTTTGAATTTTATGACATATTTTCCACTAAAAAAATTGGGTCTTTGGTTGTCCTTTCTTATGCACTAACAAAGCTTTTTTTCAGAATAATCTTTTGATTAAATGGAAAAAACATGGAAACTGGTTAATCACATAACCATGGTTGATTAAATGAATAACCAATGAATAATAATCCTTGAGTGATCACCGTAGTTATCCCAAAAAAAGGAACTTAATTAACGGTTTTGGAAAAATTTGAAAATTTCTTTTCTCCATTATTGGGATATGCATGGTTGTTCTTTTAAATGATTGTGGGGTTACATGGATGGGAATGGAATATCAGGTTGAGAGGTGTTGGTTTCTAAATATGAGGCTTTGTAGAGCCAGAGAAAAATGTTGTGGAGTAGGTAAGTTGTGTCTGGGTTTTGTTCTAGTACTTCAAAGAATCTCACGGATCCCGTCTAATGTTGTTACTTATAAGAAAATCGGGTGTGAATGCTTAAACATTTTCTTGCATGTTTTTCTTTCTATTGTTGTTTTTGTATTGTGGTTATTCTCATTAGTTTCCCAGTAGTGAAAGAATATTTAAATAGAATTCACTTGAACATGATAATGAGAACTGGTAATTTGGGAAACTGTTTTCTAGAAGTGGGATGTGCTCTGGTTATGGTTGTTGTGTAATTATGAATATAGGGACAACAGAAAGAGTGGGTGTGTATGGGATGGTTTATGATTTCAGAAAAATTAGGTTGGGATGAGTTCTTTATTACCAATATGTAGAAAATGTAGTTCTTGAGTTTCTTATAAGAATCCCACCCATGTTGAGCACTTCGTGCCGAACGCCACCATTTCATGGAGGGTTACCAACATTCCTATGAGTGGATGGTTTTTAGCATTTTACTGCTCCCTCTCCCTTGTATCCCATGACTCTTAATGAAGGTTGTGATGGCCTGAGGTTCATTATAGCCTGAGACACATTGGGAAGGGTGTGTTGTGATAGGATGGACTAGGTGTGTATGGGATGTTTTGATTACCAAGTTTCTTTGGAATGAGGCTAAGGTGTCTCTCATAATGGTAGGGGTTGTTGGGGCTGAGGTGACTTCAGGAGTGGTAGTGGTTGTTCTGGACTAGTTGAATTTAGGTGTGGTGGTCCTTTTTTTGGCCCATGTGTCTATGGGTGTAGTTATGTGTGGTTGTGGTGGCTGATGGGGTTGTTATTTGGGTAGTATAGGGACGGTAGTGCAACTTGTGGGGGAGTTCAAATGCATAGGATGTCTTAAATAACAATTAGGAATGAGATCCAAGGTACCCAAATATCGATGTGATATTACTATTACTTTACGTAACTTGCATTATTTGGGGAGTGTTCCTTGATAAGGCCAGGTGGATAGTTTCCTTGCTAGGTATTTTGGTTGCCTTAATTTATCATGGGGAATATAATGCCTCCCCACTTTTGTATGAGATTTTTTTTCATACTGATTATACTTGTATACTCACCCTACATATATAAAACTGCATTCAGATTTCTAGGAGGACATTGAAGACCATGCCAGACCTAACAAGCTCGGAGATCGGGATAGATTTTTTTTTCATTCCTTTTGCTTCGGCACTTCCTTTTGGAGTTATTCTTGTACTTTGTATCAGTTTGTTTTTAACATTCATATGGGAATGGATTTTTGGATTTACTTTTACTTCCAGTTTTTTGAGTTGTTTGGGATTTACCATCTTATCTACCGATATTGTTCTACAAAAAGGGAAATGCCTTCCATATTTCATGTGATTCTATACCCTTGGTTCTATTCACCACCATGAGGCCTATTGGAGGTGGTAATCAGGGTTAATTATCATTCCTTCAACATGAATAAGGTAGGGTATTCCAGTTTCATTTTCGTTCCCTCATTTTGGAGAAGGCAAGTCGTGATAATAGGATATGTGACAAATCATTTATCAAACATTTTTCTGGACTAGGTGGTCTAGCGAAAATAGATTTTATTTTATTAAGTATACAAATATGATTCTATGATATTTATTCATTATACATTGGTGCCATATTTTTTCTAAAATCTAGAGATGAAGAGTCTAGCGGGAAAAGACTTGACTTTTTATCAGGTCACCCATTTTGGGTTTTCTACCTAACAATTTTTATGTCTATTTAACTATAATTTTGGTGTATTTTGATTTGGACCATTTTATAATAGATTTTAATGTCGTATAGCTTTGACCGAAGTACATGCAGTATAAGTTCCCGATTCAAATGTATCAAATATGAGATATGTTACACAAGAGCCTAATTAAAATACGTAGGGTCATGATCACTCAAACATCCTTCAATTCATGATATATAAATGTTCTAAATCACGACTCGGGACTCTCATGTTATGAGTAGAGATATGTTATGGTCATATTGAAGAGATTTTCAGGTCAAATGAAGGTTTTGATTTCTTCCTCGATGATGTCAGGCTCATAATAATTATAAATACCTTTTATATTGAGTTAATATGTCATCAGTTGGTGGGTCTCAATTCCATCGGCATCAATACCATCACCAAATCAAGATATCTATTTTCTTTTAGTTGGGATATTAAATAATTATAGCAACCTAAGTTAAATAAGACCAGAAGTGTGGTGCATATATTGAGGAGCATTGTAAATATCATAGAATCATCTCATTCTCTAGTTGATCAAGGTAAGACTCTTACGATCATTTGATAAGGAATGAAAAATGGGTGAAGGTCTACATACTTTATCATCCTTTTGTGGGGACATTTTTCATGCAGTTTAATTTTATATGTTAAGGAAATTTTCCATGCAGTTTATCATCATGCGATAAGGGCATGTTTTCATGCATTTTATGGTCATGTAGTAAGGTTATAGGAACTGACGTGAATGGATGAAAATGTTGTGGTTTTTCCAAAGGGTGAAAGTGTGGGTATCACTATGTATCTCATGAAAATGGTTAAAAAACCATATATAGTTCTAAAAAGTCAACCAGCATAACATCATGTGTTGAGGATGTGGATCCCCCTACGTGAAATGGTGGTATCATGGTTTGGCCCATGAATGGATTTATGGGTGTCACTACATATCTCATGGTGATGGGAATCGATCCCTACATAGTTCTTAATGAATTTCTCTGCAAGGGTTTGACCCATACGTGAAGAGGAGTCATGTGTAAATTGATTTGATGGGAGCGGGACTAGTGTTTGAAATACATATCTTGATAAATATCCTATGAGGATAGAAATCATGTCATGTGTATTTCTTGAGTGTTAAATACTCTTTGAAATATTGGACCATACATATATGTGGGAATTATTTCCATTAATTGTTTTATATTGGCCCAGGATTGAAGATTCAGACGTCACAACATGTATTATAAAGACAGGAATCAGGCCACTTGTATTTTTAAGGAACCATACATTTTAACATCAGTCTTCAAGGATAAATATGGATCGATGTGTAAATGTGGTGATGTTGTGGATGGGATCGATTATTGAATTATGGGAATCACTACATATTTCATGAAAATAATAATCAATCCACACATGGTTCTTGAAGAATCATACAATTTAATGTCATGCGGAAATTATAATGGATCCCTGACATGAATAAGGATATAGTAGATGTTGGTATTGTAGAAAACCAACACCAACTATAGTGGTCCCCTCAGGCGAGGTTCACAAGAGTATGTAGTTTCATGTCATGTATAATACATTAACTATGAAGTTTAACATCATGCGGTGAGGACTCATGATCTACTTTTTATGGTCTTGACTTCAAGATTAATATGTGACTATGGGAATTTGTTAAGAATTGTCTATGTTGGGAATCCCCTACCAAAACTCCTAATACCACATGAGCTATACTTGATGTATGAATCGAGGGACAAAAAAAGGACCCTCTAATTTTGTATAGACATTTAAGAGCAGGATATGGACATTTTTTATTATGTGGTGGTTGGACCAATATATAAGATCAAGGTGTCCCTATATATATCAATGGATGTGAGAATCAATACATATGTAGTTCTAGGAATTCCATTTAGTTTAACATCAAGTGTTAAGGATGCAGGTGACATGACGTGAATGAAGTTGGATACGTTGGATCCTTTTAGTTTTATATCGTGTGGTAAGGATGTAGATCACAAATCATTAAGGGAAAGAGATGTTATGGACCCTTGTAATTGTACATCATGTGGTTAGGAAATTTTTCGTCTAGTGTAAGTTCATGAAGTAATGAAATTGGATCACCTAACATGAAATAAAAGTAATCATATGGATGGACCCATGATTAAATGCTTGGGTGTCCTTGTATATCCTATAATAGTAGTAATCAAGCCATAAGTTGTTCTTAGGGAACTGTGAAGTTTAATGTCATGTGGTAAGGATGATCTTGGTACAGTTTATCAACATGTGGTTAAGATAATTTTCTAAAACATAACAACATGTACTTAGGAAGAATGAAGGGGCTTACTCTAATGTGTATACCAATTTTATGAAAACTATGAAAATTTGTTGTTGAGGAATCTTGCACTGGAGGGTCATGTGACATGATACACATCCATGGTGTCCAATGGGTGTGATCCATTATGATAAACCTTATGTATAACTCAAGTCACACCCTCCTAAGTTCCAGTTTCATCAGATTATTTCCTGATATCATTAGGGTTCTGAGAGATAGCACCAGTTCCCCTTATCGGAATGAATGTAGAAAAACCTTTTTCTAATAGTCCTATTCAATCTGATTCTGAATGACCTCCAGGTTGTGTAGTGTCTGCAATATATTCTTATCTAGACATTCCAATTCATCCAACTAATTTTATGATTGTTCATCATCTAAGAGTTGTCTCTAAATGGATATTCGAAGTGAAGGTATATGGAATTCTATTGTTAACACTACCTCATTCATGTACACTAATGAGTATGGTGTTTCCTATGTGGTAGTACATGTGGTAATACGGTAGGCACATTAAGAATAGAAAAGTCGGTCAAACGAATAATTTTTATCCTATTTCACCATATTATGGAGTATTTCGATAGTTTCTTATTGAATTCATTTATCATTCCAATTTCCACTCCATGATAGTGAGATGAGTGATTAGACTCGATATTGTACTATTTGTATAATCTAATCAATTGTTTCAATCTGATGTTGGTGTCATTGTCTATAAATATTGCGTGAGGGACCCCAAACTTGGTGATGATATGGGACTTTACAAAGTTGATGATATTATTTATCCGAACCTCCTTGAGGGGTAATGATTCAACCCATTGGAAAAAAATATGGTAGCAGTAAGGATGTACTTGAACTACTTAGCTATGGTTGGTGTATATGGACCCATATAATCTATTCCCCAAAAAGGAAAATAACACGAAATATTTAGCTATATGTAGAAATTATAAGGGCTGATGGATGAAGCTTTCATGGATCTATCATGCATGACATTTCTTGGCGAATTCCATGTAGTAATGTATCATGGTTTGACAATAATATCCCAACTTCCTGATTTTGTGGGAGATACTAGTTCTAGACTGATGGGAACCTTTAGATCCTATATGTACTTCTTCCATTATGGTAATAATATATCATTTTACTTGGCATCTATGGAGGATTCCATCAAAGACTCATATTTAGATGGATTTTTGTTCATTTGGACCAACTTGTAGAGTGAAATTTGTTTCCTGGTACTAAATTTGTTACCTTCTCGTACAATATATTTGGTGATTCCCACTTTATAGATAGTAAATTATGGGCTCCATCCATCCAGGGGTGTTTTTCGGTTCATCATGCTTTGGGGAGGTGTTGAACTGATTGGTTTATTCCATATTACATACAATGATCAATGGTACCATTATTCGATGTGTGATACAAAATATTACTTCCTCTAGATCAGGGTATCTAAGATAGTGCCTGTATTAGCCAGTATGTTGGCATGAGCATCTGGGATCAAGGAACATGATCAAATGTGGGATAAAATGGAATTATTCTATCAAACCCCTAATGTATCTAGTGATATGGGATTATTATTCCTTTTTAATGGAATATTCAACATTGATCTACTTTATCACCAATTCTAAGACCCCTTTTATATTCAATTAGGCTATGTGAATCTGTATGGCGATTTCCAATCCAATGATGAGGACTTGGTATTTTTCCTCATTATTTTTTAGCCTTCGGATAGTGAGAAATAGTATGAAAAAACTACTTTGTCTGGAGAGAAAAATAAAATTCATATAACAACTAGATTGAGCTTTGGGTTTTCCATCCATGTGCCAAAAAGGCTCTGGGAAGAACCCTCAATGTAAATCTCCCATGTTCTGGAGTTTCACAAGAATAGAATACCTCTTCATCTAAGAGCTCGGTGTCCATCGGTGTACATTCTAGGGAAGGTTGTGCTTTGAGGAAATCTGTTGGGGATTTCCTTTTTATTAGTTTCTATAATATTAAATAAATGTAATATTTCTTCTAAATGACTACCCATCGATCCATGTTCCCATTCAATATAAAATGTCCAAAGATGTACTTGAGTGGATCAATATGAGATTCTAAGTGGACTTCATTGTACTACAAGTGATGCCTCATTTTTTCATTGTAATGATGAGTGAAAGGTAGTTCTTCTCAACATCATAATATCTATTTTTAATACCTATCATCCTCCAAATAAGTTATAAGAGACTATTTTAAATTATCTAATAATTTTTTATGTGATTAGGGTGCCCAATGAATGCTTCATGGTGGCCACATATAAGATGAGTGACCTCCCTTCCATTGGAGGCATCAAATATGATGCGTGCAGTATGTACTTCTAAAAACATTTGAAGGATTTTTAACAGGCGTAGTCCCATTGATAGGTGATTCCATTCTCTATAATATCGGTGAAGGGTAGAGTCTTTATAGCTATATTATCTATGAATATCCAAATATTGGTGAGGTGACCTTGGAATACCCCAATTTTTTTTTGGGATTTCTTGGAGGCGACATTTCTAAAATAACACTAGTCTTCCCTGGGTATGCCTCAATGTTGTGGTGTCATAAAAAAGCCAAGGAACTTTCATGATGTTACCCCAAAAGAACATTTTAGTGGATTTATCTTTAAACTATGATGTCTCAAAATGAAGAACATTTTCGGATATCTGTGAAGTGATCACATCAGTGCTGAGATTTACCAACCAGGTAGTCGACATAACACTCAGCTATCATCCCTAGGAATGTCTTCAAAATTTAATTCGTGGAACAATAGTATGCAGTTCCAGATTTCATTAATCCTATGGGAATGACCTAATAGTAGAAGTTCCCTCTAGGAACATCGATGTCAGTGTATTCTTCATCTTTGATGACCATTTTTCTTCGATTGTACATTGATTATCTGCTCATGAACGAAAGTCCTTCAAATACTACAGTCACATCGGTCAAGAGTATTTTTATTGGAAATAGAAAATATTCCTTCAGGAAATTATCATTAAGGTATCTGAAATCAACACAGATCCCAATCTAACCATTATTTTTCATAACAGGTATGATGATGTAAATCCTCTTGGGAATTTTACATCTCATACAATGATTTCTTTGATCAACTTGTAAAATTCCACCACTAATTTGGTGCATGAGAAGGGTGTATCCTCCTGGATTCATTCTTAAATCGTCGATTCTTATCAGGTACTCTAAGATGGTGCATAGCCAAATATGAATTCATTCTGGGTATTTCTATATAGTTTGAGTAGAATACATATTGGTGCTTCTTAAGAAATTAAATTTACATATATTTCTCTTTAAGGGTCATGGTGGAATAGATAAGAGTGGGTCGTTGGTCTTCTTTTGTTATTGGATTTATTTTTCTGACCTCATCTATGGTGGTGGATACACCTTCCTTGAATGTTGGGGTGTATTTCTATGGCCATCCTCATCCTCCTCTAATTCTAATTTTGTGGAGACATATATAGCTAAAGATAAAAATATGGGGACTTCCCCATCACTATCATGGTGAGGGGGGAAATTAAAAGAGACAATATCATCCCTTATTATCTAATTCATTGCATAGTGGTGCCAGAATTGATTGAATTTTAAACTTTCTATGAGGAAAAGAGGGTTTTGGACCTCTTGGACAATATCTGTTACCTCAAATAGATTTATGGGGAGAACATAGTCATTGTCGAGCATACTCTAGGGATCCATAGGGGTTGTCCACAAACCATTTGGAGGTAGAACCTATATATTATCATTCTCAATTGGTTGTTTTAATCCCTTATTATAGAAATATTCTTCATCATATATTGAATTGAATGTCTATATGGGGGAATTTTCACCATGTTTTATGTAGACTTTTCCATCCATGGGAAACTTTATACACTGATGGAATGTTGAAGGTACCTCAAAGAGGTTATGGAGCTAGGGCCTCTCTAGTAGGACATTATATGTGGTTTCTTGCTGAATAAACTTGAACACAACATCAAATTTGAGTTCTCAAAACCGAGAATCAATTTTGATCTTACCAAGAGGTCTTTGCTCATGCATATCATGCCCTTTAATGGTTAGCTTTGTGGGAGATAAATCCTCTTCACCATATCCCATACGTAAGAGGGCTCGATCTAGGATGAGATTGATCACATATCCATTATCAATCAAAAACCACTATACATTGACATTATTGAATATTCATAATACATATAGGGGATTTATATTTCCTTGAATTACATATTCCAAATCTTGATTAGTGAATGATATGGTGACAAGACATTCTGAATGCATGATCTCCATTTGATAGACATTGGCCGTATTGAATTCTGTCTCAAACTCTAGTGGGATCCAAAGGGATTCAATAACTACCTTCATAAGTTATTTTTAAAGAAAGAGACCATTGAGGATTGAGATCTTGTTTGGGAAAATAGCCAGTAGTTTCAGAACGTCGTACTTTTATGCCAATAGTTGGCACTTCCCAATATGGGGTTTCTCTTGGGCTTGCACTTCATTAGATGAGGAATTAAGGTGGATGGGCCTGGAGTTTATAAATAAGTTGAGGGGATATCTACTTCTAGAGGTGTGGGTCATGCTTTCCTTCCCCATTTTCTAGGTTGATCAAATGATTGAACCATCTCTAGGAAATCATGTAAGATAATTGGGTGAAAATGATCGTTGAAGGTTTTTGGGACACCTCCCTATTTCTTTTAGTCCCACTGGAGTGGTTTCCCACGGGTATCAATTAAATATATTTCCTCAAATGTTATATAATTAGAATATTGGCCCTAACCACATATTTTTTGTCCCCTATATCCTCGAGTTCAACACTTCCAGCCTCTTGTCACCCAGTTATGTGCAGGAAAACCATATTTGGGGGGAATGGTCATCATCAAAGAAGGGTTACTCCAAGCGGATCACATTGACAGAAACAAAGATGATCTCTTCATCCAATAAGGGTTCTATTTGGTGGGTTAGATTCCATGATGTGTATATTACAAGAAATAATTATTTAAGAGTAAGGGCTAGCGTTTAAGAGGAATATTGTTCCTCCTCTTCTATTTCTTTATACGTATGGTGGTCACACCCACCATTGGGAGGTACTTCTGATTTTTTCCTTATTCTTAGGTAGTGGATCCATTTTGGGTATGTTAAACTATACTTTTATAGTGGGATGATCTTGTCCATATATTTTTCAATTCATCCAGTTGTAAACTTTTGTGAACACCTGGCTGTAACATTTTTCCATCTATCATCTTTTTCAAACAAGACAACTGTTATTCACTCCATCTTCTCTGAATATTTTTCTAACACCACATGTCTAGAGTCGACCATGCCTTGAAGGAAGTATTTGAATAAGAATCAATCTGGGATTCTATGACATATCCTTCTATGTAAAGGGATGTATTCAATAATTTCGGTAAGGTTGACCTCACTGGACATTCTATATTGTGGAATCTTGAGTAGGTTATTGTCTATGGAAGCCAAGAAATAACTAGGGACGTCTTCATTTCAGAAGTATTATGTTTTTTTCATCAATTTCTCCAGTCATGGATGACCCTTATTTCTCTGTTCTTTTTTCCAAGGGATGTTTTGTGGTTTTCCCTTCTCAACAGGAGGTATTGGGCGGTTTGGAGGCTACTTGGGTGCTTGTATGGGTGCTACTGTTGGCTTGAGGGTGATATCCATAGCTTCTGCTATACCAATACTTTTCCCCTATATTGTGTGAATTAATCAAGACATGGATCTGGAACTCTAAATGTCTTCTTCAATACATTTTTCTATTTAATAATACTCTCAAAACCCACTCAGATACTTCATGAGGATCATATGTTTCTGCAAATCGCCCCTAATATTTTCTGTAATGAGTTACAATTGTTGCTCTTATGAGATAGGGATGTTGAGTGAATAGGTTAAACCTTTACTACTTTATATAAAATCATATTCCCTCTCATTCTTGTTTTTATTTTAGTTCGTTTGTTAAATTTTTTTGTCTTCCTTAGAAGGGAGATAAACTGAAAAAGGAACTGATGATGATGGTATTCCCATCCTCCAATGGATCCTTCTGTATGAATATTGTAAAAAAAAAAAATTCCCCTGCCATATTCAATAGAAAATACCATTGATGTATTGCCTCCTTTTAGTCTTGAGAGCCCATCATCAGCCCATATCAGGATAAAAAGTGTGTGATATGTTTTTCTAGGTCACAAACATTGTAAATGGTAGAGAAGTTAGGATTTCTAAAGGTGGGTCGAGGTGGAGTATCATCCACCCATTTGGGATATGGTATCCTCTCTGGATTCATGGGTGTGTGTCACCCTTCCATGTCATCCATTCTAGTGGCTAGGGACTCAAAGATGTTAAATAAATTCTAGGGAACTACTGCTGGAGATACGTATCATCCATAGGGAGAGGGATGGGGATGACTGTGTTGACTTTCCTTCATCCCCCAATAATTCTATATTCTTCCTATGAAAAATGTATTTCATTAACGAGGGAGATGTTATGTCCAAAATTCAGGTAAATCATGATTATTTTTGAATTCCTCATTTATGTAGACTGACTATCTATATTCGGATCCAATATAATACAAAATTACCACTCTAATTTCCATATCATCTATGGGAGGAAGAATATTCATCTCTACCAAATGATGATACCTAGAAGGAATAGTTACCCAGAGTTATCTTCTCAATGAGTTTCTAGATAGTTTCTATTTCTCTCTCATATTGTGATAGTTGTTCCTCTTTGGATGAAACTTAAATTATATTGGTTGGTTATTGAGATGTAGCCAGACCTTTCCCCACAGAAGTGTTCTATTATGGGGGAAGATTATTTAGCGATGCCATATTTTGGATCCTTCTTTGATTCTTGGTGCACACATCCTCATTTATTGCATCCAAGTCACTTTACTATCAAGGTATATTCTCCTTGTTGTGGTTAACATCACCTGCATCTTGATTAATGTAAGGCTTGTTGATAGGGATGACATTCAATGAGGCATATCAGGAAATGGTGGTCGTGCCATTACATTCAAAACAATTGAATGATTCTAAACTGTTCTCATTAGGTTCATTATTTAAACCCTTTTCCATGTTAGTACATTTTGTATTGAAACCCTGGCGGGGAATGATCACCTTTTTAGTATGTTCCTTCTATCATGGCATGGGAATAGTGACTTTGAGGGAGTTTCTAATTTGGTTTGTCATATAGTCCCTAACCAATAGAGGTTTGTATCGCGATGGGAGGGATAGGTGGGACGTTGACCATTTTCCTCCCAACCTAGAGAATAATTATTTTCTCTATGAAAATGATGATGATGGAAATTCCCCTAGTCCTATGGGGTGGGGTCATATAGGGACACAGTTGGAACTAATCGGTACTATTATTGAGGAACCAATAACACCAGTCGAGGAAAATATGATTCATGGGATATACATGAAGATATAAATACCCCCAGACCAGTAGGATGGCGGTGATCTGGAATACCCATTGATTCTTATAGAATCCTTTAAGGGGACGATAAACATGGATAAAATGACTGACATATAAATTCCCCCAGCCCAATGGATTGAGGTCCACATGTAGTTTCTGAGGATATATCCAAAATCCTAGCGATTATTGATGATCTGATGGGTGGAGGTGGTGGTATATATTCTCTTATAATAGGGGGCCAGGTGTACTCTTAGATGTTTGTTAAGTTAGTTGCTATAGAGGCTCATTTGATGTGGTTCAGTTCTGCTTGCATAAAAATTGGGTGTAATGACAGCCCTTGAAGAGAATTATTCTTCACTAGATGTTGTCCAGAGAATCGCACCATTTTTTTCTTTTTTCAAAATGTGTTCACATTACTTCTAGAATCCCCTATTGATATACCGTTGGCTACAATATCTCTCCATTTATGAATTCACGGCATCATTAAAGAGTGGTAATTCTATTGTAGTGACCAACTGTCTTGAGCGTTACCTGGTTCCCAGATTATTCTAAAGGCTATAACATTACACAATTCCAAATCTGAGGGGTTTTGTTGTTCTAATAGTGTGGAAAATTTTATTTATCTATACTATCCCCTCCTCAAACATAGATTAATGATGTGGCATCATAGATCAGATTTCGAAGTGTCATTATGTAGTGGCGGAAACCATATTTCATATTTGTGTTGTACTTTTCTATTTTTGGATCCTAGGCCATGGAGATAGTATAAAAGTAAATCTAAAAATTGATTATATTCACATTATGAAGGTGACACTCGTATCTTGAATATAGGAGATGTCACTCCATCAATCACTGATGAGTAAACCAAATATTTTGTCATAGATAAGGAATGAACTCCTTTTCTAGCTCACATGGAATCTCATAGTCAGAATTAGTGAAGAGATAAAACATTATGGTGTGGGTGTTTCTAGATATCTCTCTTCACAAATCAATGTCATCCTACTCTTCATCATACCAACATTACTCTATTCTATCAGAACATAGAAGATGGATCTGATGGTCACTTGCATATGGCAGTAGAGTGCTACCAGAAGATGATGGGAACCATATACAGTTGACCATGATAATTTGATCACCTCTCTATATGAATGTGTTAGTGTTTTGGACACCTCTCTATATGGATGTTTATAATAAAGGTGAGTATTTCCTTGTCTAGGGGAGATATCAACATGGGGATGTTGACCATTTTGGAATTAAAGATTTGAGTCCATACAATATATCCCCATACTACTACAAGGAGTTCTATCATGGTAATGAATTTCTTCTGCTTCAGCTTCGATAGAAGAGTTCAGGAACCCTCATGGTGCTAATATTGTGTATATAAAAACCTCAAGGACACTGGCATTGACTAGATTAGGAATATTGGCCATGTTTTATGTCATTTTATGAATATGCCGACCTGTCTTTTGGGATTGTACTGGTATATGATCATATTATATGATGGTTTCGAGAACTTGTATATAATCTTCTAGTTCCATGGGATTATGTGCCCTCTAATGAGAAGATTTTTGAATATTCCAATAGGATATTTCATTATTGAAAGGAATATGGACATGTTCTAAGGCATGTTTCATTGTCACTTGGTAAACCTCAGTCAATATGGGAGTATAATCCTGATACTATTCCTTGGGATATGTCTATGTACATTCATGGTAGGAGTATGAGCCAATCCTGAGGCGTGTTTTTCTCACACCTTATGATCCCCAGTTGGAATAGGAATATGATTTTGGTCTACATATGCATTACCCACATGAACATTCTAACAGACCTCATATTGGGGAAAAGAATATGAGCCTCTTCATGTATTTCCTTGAAATGATGTGGTTTTAGTCATTCATTATCGTAATTAGGAGTGTGTGAATTTCTTCTATGATATACTATAATATTCCACGTAGATTCATTGATAGTAATATGATCTTTTCTTGAGTCTTGTTCCATTATCACATGGTAAGCCCTATCTAGAACCGAGGTATATACCTGATCATAGGCATTTTTATTATGTCACTGGAATTCTTCAACTGGATTATGATCCTATATCGAGGTTTTTCCCCCACTCACTTGGTGACCCCTAACAATATCAGGTATATAAGCCTAATCCTAGGCCGTTTGAATATGTCCCTGAACATTTTTTATAAGCATGTGCCTCTGTACCAAGACGTGTGTTTATCTCACCTGGTAAGCCCCAGTTAGAGAAGAAGTATGATCCTAGTCTGATGCCTCATCCTTTATCAAAATATGTTGATAATCCTCCTAGATGGGATCAAGTGTGTGTGCTTGCTCTAGAACAACCACATGTTCTCAATGATCCAAGTGTTGTGTTACCCTGGATGTAGGGAAAAAAGTATGTGCATGTCTATTTATTTACAATAATATCAGAATATGTTGGCAGAGTTCTTCAACTATTTCTAAAATATATTTTCATTTTATGATATTGTGTGCATGCATATAGGCCAGCATATTTTCCAAATCTATTACACATAGTAAGATTTACTCAAATGAAGGGGTGATATGTTCCCACTTTTATCCTCCTTATGCCATAAGAATATACAATGGGATTGATGCATGGGGGTATGGATATGAGCCTCCCCCACACTCATTGTGGGAAAATTCCCACAGAATTATTCTGAGTTAGCAGGAATATGAGCCAGCTTACTAGTTCCTTCGGGTATATTCTGACATGCTTCATCAACATAATTAGGGATATGAGGCCTCTACATGATATCCATCACCTTCCCCCTCTAGGATCCTCCCTTTATTCATAGGAATGGGCATCTGAAGCAGAAGCGATTTGGGTGGTACCCTTAGTAGGCAACTCGTGGGTACCAGTGGGATGGTGTTGGCGACAATGGGTGGTATGTTCTATCCTCTGTGGTGCCTAAACTAAAAAGGGTTCTATAATTGGATTCTTGTTACACCTTCATCAGAGACTAAAGGTACCATTTTATTCAATCCAGGGATAAACACCTGAAGTGGTTGGTTGTAGTGATAAGGGATACTGGCTTAGTAGTCGTGTTTCTTGGGTGATGCAGACTCACGGGTTAGCGTGATTAGAGAAACTCACTAGCAACGTACATGGTCGAGATTGTACCATGTCAATGGTACTCCCAAAACATCATATATTCCACCTATCATTGAATATGTAGAGTATGTGAGATCATTTGGGGTCTCATAGGGCATGAAACCACATATGATTTACCATAATGGATGTTGGGTGATGAATAAATTATCTTGAATTAGGAATTTTTCAGTATCTAAAGCCTCCCAAACAATAAGGAACATGGTTACTAATCAGTGAAATATTGTAGGAATAATATTCTTCATCAAATATGCATATTTAACACATTTTTTCAGATATTCCTGATTTGGACATCATATTTGCGTTGACTTTTCATCGAGAGCATGGAATTATAGGAACCATGGTTATAGAGGATCATATGTAAGATTATTATTGCCTTATTGATTGGTTTGTATAGGGAATGAAATTTTTTTCCTAACGCATGATTATTCATCCATTTGATATATTAACATCATTCATGTTAGTTTTTTTTGCATATGGGTAGGAAATAAAATGGCTAGGCAGTTTATAACAGATTATTTTGTTATTATAGTTATTCATGTTGGGTTCACAATTTTTGTTTCCTTAGGGTCTTTTATGGTGTCTATGGGATCCATCTAATGGTTTTTTTCTATGGTATTTTCATAAATACCCTATCCTTTTACACATATTATTACATGATTTTAATCTTACATAAACAACAAATAACAAGACAAGGATCATAAAGCCTAATTTTTTGTAGATTAGGTACATAATTAATCATCATGATTCAAAAATAATAATATCTTTTATTTAATCTTCATAATGAGATCTTGAAATCTTTTGAGCCCTTACATATGTGTAGGAATACTTGGGGAAAATTTATGAACAAATGTATGAGATAAAAAACCCAGTATGGAAACAAACATTGAAATAAATATTATCACATGGGTTAAAAGGCATAACATAACATTATAAAAAGGCATGGAAAATGATTAAACATAACTAATCATAATATAAAAAACAAGGGATCATATAATAATGAAATCATAGTAATGTATCATAAATATAAAATATAAATTTAACATGATTAAATGATCATTTCACATAGTATATCATGAATCACGTCTATCCACTGTGATTGTTCCACATGGATCGTGAGTCTTGGAAATCCACTTAGACCATTGCACATAACATATCATTAGACTAAACATTACCCAATTCATTGGAGAATTGTCTATGAACATCCATCTTAGATTTTTCATGAATACCTATTTCACCAAATTAATCATACATAATTAATTAAACATAAGCATAAGGGTCACCCATGGTAAGAATTGGGTATCATAATCTTGTCAAAAGGAATAAAATAAGGGATTATCACAATGGTGTCCATGAAAAAAATTATTGAAGTCATACATGGAAATTAATAAGGTAAAATACGTATATATTGTGATAATTTATGTCAAAATAAATTGAATAAATGTAACAATGGAGTTTAAGAAACTTTTGAAATAAAACATTTTAGTGAGATTTAAGAAATATATTAATGATAATTTAATGCAGAAATGAGAATCATATTTCATATAAAACTAGAAGTCAGAAAATAAATTTTTCATAAAAATGTGTGATTTAATAAAAATAGTGAGTTCTAAAAATAGATTATTGAGTTCACTTGAAAATGGGTTTGAATTCAGGAAGTTCCCTTAAATCAGGCTTACTAATCGCGACGAATCAAGTATGGAACCTTTTTTAAAACATGTGTATCCCCAAAAGGTAAGGATTAATGGGTATTGATACATGATTTTGAAACATGTATACAGTATTTAGAATATTTACATGAAAATAAAATTTAATTTCATTTAGGTAAAAAGATATAAATAATAACCTAAAGGAATAATAGAGGTTCAGGTAAAATCCCTTACCTTAAGTACAAAGGTTTTCTTCACATGATCTTAATGTCATTGATAATAAAATTAGATTAAATAATTAATTATTAAAGAACCCCTTATAAATTGTTTTTATTTATTGCATCCTTATTAAGTTCATTTATATCCTTTTTGATGGTTTATGAGATTCAATTTAATCGTTTGGGAGAATTGGTTTCCTTGATTTTCATGATAGTTTTACTTGTATACATGTGTTAAAGGTTGTGTAAAGTTGGGGTATTTATCCTGAATTGAAATTATATGAAATTAATGATCTTTTAAAGGTTAAATGTTTCTTACATGTCATATGGTTTTATTTCATGTGGATGAATCATTGGATAAATAATAAATGATATAAGTTTGGGTTTATTTTGGCAATTTTTTATCACAATGAACACATTTTCTAAAATTAATATCATGTGTATATAATGGTTGCAGAATTTTAAATAAGATATAATACTTATATTATAACCTGGATCAACAAAAAAAATGGTTTCATGACTATCTATGAAAATAGTAATGGAAGTATAAATCTTTTTCATCTTTCAAAGCAATAAATTAACACATCATGAATGATGTTTTCATTTTTAGTATAAAAAGGGAGGGAAATAGAGGTGATGATGAATTATTCCATTAGAATAAAAACTTTATAGTACATGTAAGGTCATTTAATTATCATACCTCTTAGATGAGGGGAAGTTTGAAGAGAAAAAGAATAGAAATGAACTTGAAAAAAAAATTAAATGAAAAGGAAGAGTGTTTTACATCTTGATTCATTTTTCTTGAGATCCTCATTAAGTGATTAATTTTACACTTTTCTTAATACAAAAATCTCCTTGATATTGGGAGGGAATTTAGAAGATATTTGAATATAATTTGGATCGGTATCAAGGCTTGAGAGGTGTGAGGAGATTAGGTGGATAAGGGTGGTATTTAAAATGGAGGAAAGGGGTGTTCTTTCAATATTTTATTCATTAGATTATTATTTTTCCCTAGAAAAAAATACTATAGATTCTTGAGACAAAATATAGTAATTAGATCATGTGAGTTTGAACCAATTTTTTATACATTAAACATGACTCAAGGAATGTTGTATTTAATTTATAATGTATATATAGCATAAATTACAGAATTTTATAATTCCCCAAAATTTCAATTATTATTGAAAAATCCCAGAAATTTACCCTCCTCATTTTCCATTATATAGAATTTAAGAATGAACTCAATTTTAGGAAAATAATTTCATAAATATGAGAAATTTAATTTTTTATTAAAATCAGAATTTACGTGAAATTTTAGATTTTAAAATTATAACTACTTTTATATCACTGTGAAAAATTAACAAATGTGTCATAAAATTAAATTTTATAAAAATTAATATTCCTTTAAATTATTAAATAATTCATAATAAATTAAATAAATATTTATGAATTACAAAAATTCAAATAGTTGATTCAAAAATTTTAAAATATTTACGTACTTATGCTATGATAAAGTTATATCATATTATCACTTAAAAGATGGATGAATTTTTTTATACATTCATTGGTGAGGTTACTATTGAATTATCTTGATTACTATTCATAAGGGTTATGTTATTATTCTATAGCTCAAGTTACTATTTATTTGGTATATAGTCTTTAACATCTAGTAATTCCTTTTATTTCATTAATTCTTCATTTATAAAGTTTTTATTTTCTTCTTAATGTAATTTTATGTCATTATTATATATGACATAATTATAATATGACAATTTCCATTTATAGAATTCTGGTTTATTACATTCTTCCCGCTTTATGAAATTTCACCCTTTAAATTTGATTTACATTATACGATGAAAGCTGGTGTGGGTACTTTTTCATTATCACTTTGTCATGTTCCCATGTTTCTTATTTATACTTATAGTTTCACCATAGTACATTGACCAGGTGAGTAGTCATGTTGAAAAAAACATTACCTCTATGATCCAAGATCTTCACTGGCTGCTCCTAACCAAAAAGTTCATTATACAACTCTACCTCCTCTAAATTCAGTACATGTGAAAGAACTAGTATTTAATTATTTATGAAGGAAACGTGGAATACATAATATACATTAGACATGGTAGGTGGAAGTTCAGGATGATAGCTCATAGATTTGACATGATCAATAATCTTGTAGGATATGATGTACCTATATCTTAGCTTTTCTTTCTTCCCAAATCTCATGACCTTATTCCATGGTGATATAAATATTAATATTATGTCTCCAACTTTCAACTAAAGACCTTGTTGATGATTTTTATCATAACACTATTGTCGACATTGGTCTTTCATGATGTGTTTCTAAATGGTTTTCACCTTTTATGCCATTTCCTCAACCATTTCAGGTCCAAGTTTCTTATATTAACCAACATCATTCCAAAATGTCAATGTTCTGCATCTTTTCCCATAAAGGGCTTCATATGTGGCCATTTGGATGCTTGAGTTGAAATTATTGTTGTAAGAGAACTCTACTACAATCATATGTTTCCCTCATCCTCCATTGAAGTCCATAGAGCATTCTCTCAGCATGTCCTTTAGTTTCTTAATAGTTCACTTAGATTGGCTATCAGTTTGAGGATTATAGGTGGTACCGATGTTCAGCTCAGTGCTTTGAGAATGTTGTAGACTTTTCCCGGACTTATTGGTGAATCATAGATATCGATTGGATAAAATTTATTGTGGTAATACATGAGGCCTTTACACCTCATTGATATATATCTATGAAATTTTATCTAATGAGAAGTCCTATCGAATTTTGATAATGTGAACTATTTGTGTAAGACAATCCAGAATAACCCATATAGAATTGTTCCCACTGGATGTATTTAGATGTCTAGTGACAAATTCCATAGTGATGTTTATCCATTTCCATGTTGGTATGGGTAATGGTTTCATAAAACCATTAGAAATTTTCCATTCATCCTTCACTTGTTTACATATCAGGCACTTTGATGTATATTCAAAAATCACCTCCACCAACAGTTCTCTCGAAGATCTCTAAACATATTTTTCCTCCTTATGTGAATTGAGAAAGTAAAGATATGTGAATTTATCAAAATCTCATTATTTATCTATGGATAATATGGTACACCTAATCATGACCCATATCTCATGATTCATTCTTCATCCATTCAGAACTCTGAGGATTTTTCATTTCTAATAGCTTCCACCCTTTTCTAAATTCCCTTATCATTTCTTTGTGCGTCCATTATTATCTTGAAGAGGGATGGTTGAAAAATCATTTAATAGAGGATTGATTAAGTTCCTCCCTTAATGATTCTCATGTTCATCCTTTCTATGTCTAATAAGATTGGATCCTTCTCAATTATCATCATTGATAAAGATGAGGGATCATTTCTACCTAGATCATCTACGACTTTATTTTCCTCAAAAAGATGGTAGTGGATTGAGTAGTCATAATTCTTAATGATCTCTAACCATATTCATTGGAACATATTAATCTACTTCTAAGTGAATTTA
Organism: Viscum album; assembly: GCA_963277665.1. Classification (NCBI taxonomy): domain Eukaryota; kingdom Viridiplantae; phylum Streptophyta; class Magnoliopsida; order Santalales; family Viscaceae; genus Viscum; species Viscum album. Next base: position 1,261,484,320 of record OY728128.1, read on the forward strand.
TATTTGATACTCTTTTTATTAGTATATATCTCACACTTCTCCACATAGAGATAATGCTGCCAGATTTTCACCACAAATATCACAGTTTCTAACTCAAGATCATTTGTGTGATAGTTTTACTCATTCATTTTAAACTACATTGAGGCATATAATATCACTTTATCATTTTTCATTAGTATACATCCAAATACCTTCTTTTAGGAATCATTGTACTCTACAATGAGTTCCCCACTTATTGGCATTGTGTGCACTGGTGCAATGATAAGCCTATTTTTCAACTCCATGAATAAGTCATTATAGTCACTAGTCCAGAAAATTCTTTCTCCCTTTTGAGTAAGATTGGTTAGTGGGTTTTACAATCATGAGAATTTCATCATAAATCAAGGGTACTATCCAGTTTGACCAAGGAAACTACATACCTCCATTACAAATGTTGTTCTGGGCCACTCTTCAATCAAATTTCTATTTGAAGGGTCCATAGATATCCCTTTGATGGTGATAACATGCCCAAATAATGACACTTCCTTCATCCATAAATCACATTTACTATAAATTTCATATAGTTTACCCATACTCTATGTCTTCAAAATATTATTCAAATGATCCTCAGGTTCCTCCTTGCTCATGGAGTATTTCATAATATCATCAATAAAGACTACCATAATTTGATCAAGGTAATATATAAAGACTATATTCATTAAATGCATAATGATTTATAGAGAATTAGTGAGTCTTAAGATCCTAAATATGAACTAATAGTGTCCATACCTTGTTCAAAATGTAGTCTTGGTAAAATAAGCCTTCCACACCTTTAATTGGTAATATCCTGACTGAAGGTCTGCCTTAGAGAAATAACTGGACCCCCATATGTGATCAAATAATTAATTTATCCATGGTAGGGGATACTAATTCTATATCATAATTTTATTAAGATGATAATGATCAATTAAGATATTCATTGATCCATCCATATTCTTGAAAAGGAGGACTAGTGCACCCCATGGTGAAGAACTCGAGCATATAAAAACCTTGTTCATATTTTTCTATAACTAATTAGTTTTCTCTTACAACTCAAAAGTGGCCATTCTATAAGGTGTATTTGATATAGGTTGATATCCAAGAATAAGAATAATTTTGATCTCAACCATTCAGTTATGAGGAAGACTACACAACTCTTTTTGGAATACATTAGTGTAGTCCCTTAAAACGGGCATGTCTTCGAGAATGGTTCTCTCCTTTGTCTCCATAATTTGAGTTTCTCGCTCATATCGATGTAATATCCACACTTGAGACAATTATTATAATTCATATTCATCCAACTCCTTACACATGTACAAAATTAGATGATGGTTTGGGATGTGATTATTGATCTCCCTTTCCGAATAGTTGATCTTTCATTTGTATAAAGATAACCAATCCATTACCAATATATCATAAAACTCCACCAAAGGAAGTATGATGAGAATTGATGGATGTTTTATTCAAAATACATTAGCTGAGGAGGAGTTATATAATTTAGATGCAAAAAATTTCACCATTTGGTGTTCTCACAGATAACTTAACCTCCATATTTTGAGGTGGTGTTTGAATAGTTATACTAAACATGCAAGATATAAGAGAATTTATAGAACTATAATCAAGTAGTATGTTCAGGATTCTTGAATGAATAACCAACATACCTATCACAAAATCATTGTCTAACTCCACCTCATTAATAGTGATTGCATGTTCCCTTCTTTTCTTCCTAAGATGTTTTTGTGTATTTCTTCCGACAACCCTTGTCTTATGGAATTGGATTGAAAATTTCCCATGTTCCTTATAGTTGAAACAAAAAACTACTGGCTGAGATATGATATGATCCGTCATTTATTATTCCATGTTAGTGTGATTGCTCAGTTTCCCTATGCATTTCTTAGTCAAATTCATCATTCTTTCATATTTAAAGCATTTATTGGTTCCCATTAGAAAGTTACCAGGATGATTCATCCCACAATTTTAACAAGTGGTATTTTCCATCTTCTTTCCATCAAGGAATTTATTTTACAAACCACCCATATTAGACTCCATTTTATGATTTTTTTCCTATGCCTGAAAGACTATTGAGAGTCATTGATCTCAATCTCAACATTAATGGAAAAATAAAAAATCTCTACATAACTATAAATGTCTCAAATAGCTAATTATTTTTATATGCACTTCTTTATTTTACTAAATAAGTGATCCTCCTAGATTTCGGTATTCATGAAAAAGTAATAGGCGTATCTTTCAATCCTTTTAAATTTTTCTTCATATTCCCTGATAGACTCATGTTCATTCTTCTTCAGTCCAAAAAACACCCTTTCCATCTTGAGATGCAGGGTTTGGTAAAAATAATTATTCATAACATTTTATGGAATTCCTACCAAAATTTGGAATCAATTTCTTCCTTGGAATTCAAATTTTCGATCAGTTTCCACCACTGATTAGCTTCCCCATAAAAATGATAGATTGCCAACATAGATTTCAATTCTTCTGAGCACTAGAGGACATAAAATATTTGATCAATGGAGTTAATCCACTGTTCTAGAAGGAGGGGATTGGAAGATCCACTAAATATGGTAGGACTTTTCTATATGAATGATTCTATGGAAACCTTCTCTTTCCATATAGAAAGAAGATGTTACACATGATTCAAGTTATTACTCATAACATGATCTAACTGAGAAAGTATTTTCATAATGTTTTGAGCACCCATTCCCATCATATTTTTCACATAATTAAGGTAATAGTCACACTACCTACCACATTGACTATAGGAATGTGTTATTATATTTCACACCATTAACTAAGGACAATAATGTTTTATTAGGGGGGCTTGAATACTTAGCGAATAAATAGGTAAAAAAGAAACTTTTAACATAAAAGGATAAACTTTTAGAATAAAATGATATCCTAACTTTTAATTCCTATGTTCCAGTCTAGGTTATCCTAGGTTTATTTCCTAACATATACTGTAATGGGATTTTGTTGGTTCCTTTAATGATGTTTCATAATGAGCTTATAAATTTACCATATCATATCCCCCGGGAGTGTCAAACCAGGTGTGCTGTAAGGCCTATTTTCATGTACCAGGTTACCCAAAGTCAAGTTCAGAACACATGTTGAAGCTATTACTCCTAAGTAAATCTGTTCCAGAACCAAATCCACTTTTAGTATCTAGACTGGGATTTATTTTCATGATAAACCCCTTATTTTACCCTTACTAAAATTTATGGATGTTTTCTTAAACTGTGTTTTACATAAGGTTCTTACTAAAGTTCTCAATTCATAATAGTTATAAATAACTAAACCATTATATTATACCATCTATTAATACCCATATATTTTTACCCATATAATTACATGATTTTAAGCATAATTAAACATCAAATTACAAGACTAGGATCATAAAGTCTTTTGTCATGGAGAATATGTACATAATTAAACATCAGGATTCCAAAATAATAAAATCTTTTTATTTAATCATTATAAAGATCTTATAACTTCCATTGAGCACTTACATATATATATAATAACCTGAGGGAAATATATGAACAACGATACTATCTAAACATCTTAGTAAGGAAATAAACATTAAAATAAATATTATCACATGGGTTTGAAGGCATAACATAATAAAATAAAAAGTCTTGGAACATTATTAAACATTGGGAATCATGACAAATAGAAAATGGGAACATATAACCATGGAGTCATAGTATTGTTCTATAAACATAAAACATGACTTTATCATGAGTCAAGGTTCATTTCACATATAGGTTCACGAGTCAAGACTAACCACTAAGACCATTACACATGGAGCACAAGTCATGGAAAACCACAAAGACTGTTGCACATAATGTCTCTTAAGAAAAAATATTACCCAATGAATTAGAGAATTATCTGGGTGTAACAATCATAACATGTTCATGAATATATGTTTTACATGATGAATCATATATAAGCAATCAAATGTCAACAAAAGGGTTACCCATTGTAAGAATTGGGTATCATACTCGTTTCTAAAGGAATAACATAGGGTATTTTCACAACACTGCCCATGAAAAAAAGGATTTAAATAATTAATGGAAAATAATAATAGAAAATATTCATATATAATAATATGTTATGTCAAACTGAAGTTAATAAATGTAAAAATGGCATTTAAGAATCATTAGAAATAGAATATTTATGTGCGGTTGAAGGAAAATATTAAAGAGCATTTAAAGAAGAAAAGGGCATAATAATTTAAATAAAATAAGAAGTTAACCAAGAAAATTTTGCTTTTAAATAGTTTTATTCTATAATAATATTAGTGGGTTTCAACATATTTTTTTGTTCACATGAAAATGGGTAAGAATTTGGGAAGTTCCCTTAAATCGGATTTACTAATTGGGAAGAATCGAGTACGGAATCTTTTAAAAAACATGTTTATTCCTAAAAAAATAAGAATAAAAGGATCTTGATACAAGATTTTATACGTAGAAGTTATAATATTTACATGAAATGAAATTAGATTTTAATTTGGTTAAAAAGAAAGAATTAATAGTGACATTTCAGGTAGAATCTCTTAACTTAAGTATTATGTTGTTCTTCACTTGATCTTAATGTCTTATATAACCAAATTATATTAAATAATTAATAATTAAAGAACCATTAATATAGTTATTTGATATATTATATCTTTATTAAGTTAATTTAAGGCCTTTTTTATGGGTTAAGAGATTCAATATCACCATTTTGGAGTGTTGGTTTCCTTGGTTTTCATTATCAGTTTACATATACAAATGTATGAAAGGTCATGTAATGTGGGGTTAATTATCTAGAATTAAAATTATATGTTATCAATTATATTATAGAGGTTAAATTGGTATTATAAATAATTAATATGGAATAATTATGAATCCTTAGACCGATAATTAATTCTAATCGTTCTGGTTTATTTTGGCGGCTTTCAATCACAGTGAACTCATTTTGTTTTATAAATTCATATCATGTGTAAAAAATTATTACATAACATTAAATAAGATGTAATACAAGTATTTTAACCTTTTCCAATCATAGAAAACGTTTCATGATCAGCCTTGAAGATGGTAATGGAAATTGAAAACTTTTTTGTCCTTGAATGTGATAAATTAACACGTCACCTATGATGTTTTCTTTTTTAGTATAAAAAGAGGGGGAAAGAGAGATGATGATGAATTGTTAAATTAGTATAAAAAATTATAATATACATATGTTACTATATTTTTCATAACATTTAGATGAGGGAGGTGAGTAGAGAAAAGAAAAGAAAGGAACATGAAAAGAAATTAAAAGAAAAGGAAGAGGATTTACCTCTTGATTCCTTCTTATTGAGAACCTCCATGGGGGATTTGTTTTGGTCTTTTGATAATACCAAAAGCTCCTAGATGTGGGGGATGTACTTTGGAATATATTTTAGTATAATTTGTACAAGGTTCAAGGCATGAGAGATTTGAGGATAATAGATGGTGAGGGGTGGCATTTATAGTGGAGGAGATAGGTTTTTTCTCATTATTTAATTCATTAGATTAATATTTTGCTCAAGAAAATAAATAGTGTTGATTCGTGAAAATAAATAATATAAAAATATCATTTGAGTTCAATCCAATGGTGCTTAAATTATACATAACTCAAGTAATAGTGTATTTAACTTATAATTTATATGTACTATAAATTAAAGTATTTCACTCTTCACCATAAATTTTAGTTGTTTAGAAAAATCCAAAAAATTCACCATAACTATTTTCCATTATGTAGAATTCAAAAACAAACTCTATTTTATGAAAATAATTTTATAAATATGAGACATTTAATTTTTTATTAAAATCATAATTTACTTGAAAGATATAGATTTTAAACTTATAATTGATTTTATATGACTTTGAAAAATTAACTATGGTCTCATAAAATTAAATTTAATGAAAATAAATGTTCTTTTAAATTATTAAATTACTTATAAAATTGTAATTAAATATTTATTACTTACAAAAATACCAATACATAATTCATAATTTTTAAAATATTTATTTATTTTTCTATGATATAATTATATAATATTATTGGGGGCATGGATATTGAAGAGTTGGCTGGAATTCTATTTGAGTAGAATAATGAAAACTAATTGAAATATTTAGGAAATATTTAGGTAACTATCTTTAATGCTTTGGAAATATTTCTTTGTCCATTCACTCCATCATTGGACCCCTTGATTGATTTCTTATTTCTAATAAAATATCACTTTCATCCATCCATTGAAAAAATATAATATTTTCATTTATAAGATGGATAAATTTAATTTTTTTTCTTTAATTGGTGAGTTTAATATTCAATTGTCTAGTTTACTTTTCATAATGTTCATGTAACTATTTTAATGGTCATGTTACTATTCCTTTTTTATATATTTTTTCACTTCAAGAAATATTAATTATTTCATTAATTATTCATTTATAAAGTGTGTATTATGTTCTTAATTTGATGTTATGTGATAGTACTATCTGAAAAAATTATAAGTAGGTAATTTCCATTGATAGAATTCAGGGTCTTTACAATTTTTATTGTGCACAGTCATGAACATTGGATTCTCATTATCATTACTACCAAAAACTACCAATGGTTCCCTCATCTAAGTCTAGGAGTAGCCCTGCTTTTTAAAAGAAAAGTGGCCCCCAAGATTTTCAGGCCCAATGACTCTTAGGTACTAGCATAGGTCGAGATGATGGGAGGTCAGGCTGACCACAACCTTTTGGGGAGAATTTTTTCCGACTTCAGGAATCTCTAATATATTTAATATATGTTCATGAATCTATTCTTAATATCAATAGAGGACGTATTTCCCTAACAAAAAATTCAAGAGATAATTATTTTTTAAGTGTAAAAGACTAGGGATACTAAATGAATCCATCTATATGTATATGATGTTCTTCATTGTTCTACTATAGTGGGTGGTTGTTTATGTGTTGAAAGTGTATAACCAAGAGATTTGAAATTTTGTTTACACTCAAGGAGTCGTTTAATATTTCTAAGAGGGGATTGAGCCATCATGAGGCATCCTACATATCCTGATTATTATAGGAATAAATAACCACATATTTTTTCGGAATCTTATAATTTTACATCATGGAGAAAGTAATTATATAAGTGCTATGCGACACCAACTATTCCATCTCGTGTCCCTAAGGGACGTCCAACATATCCCAAGTATAGAGAGAATCATTTTTTTGTGGTTCCTTTATTTGGTGATTATATACTAAGGTTACCCCTATCATTATAGAGACTCATGGTGCAGGTGACATGATTATTATAATTCCCTAATCTCACTGGATATATGATCAATGTGAGATAAAAGGGATGAAAATGATAATTTTTATTGATCATGGTAGAGGGTATATAAATGAGGACTACCATGATATTATTTATTATAGAGCTCAAACCTCAAAGATATGTCCTATATATCTTGGTTATGGTAGGAATCAAAGCCATCATAGTTCAGTTTATTTCTCTCTTTGTAGTTGGGTGAGGTAGATTAACTATCCCATGGAAATTATTAGGTCCTGGTGGTTGAAAATGGAATTTTCATAATTTTTACATCAAAATAGATGTTTATTTGAGCTTTGTTCTTAATAAATAATCATGTCTATCTTGGTTATTGTAGAAATTAGATTTCTCATTTTTTTTAAAACACCATTGGGATTATCACCAAGGTACATTACCTTGTGTGGAGGCTAATGTGTCATTATAGTTTTTGGTGATTTACATACATATGTTTCCCTAGTTAGTGGAGACTCGTGATGCAAATGATATGATTATTTCAACTCCCTAGGATCATGTGATATATGCTCAATTTGAGAGACAAGGGATAAAAAATGATCAATATCATCATATAAGGAGTGACTAGATTACGTATCGTGATAGTCTATTCTTTTATAGATTTGAATAGGTGGCCAATGTATCAGGAATATGACATGAATCATATTTCTCTTAGTTCTTTAGGTTTGGGATTACACTCTGAGGTTTCCCTTGTCTTGATTTCCTTCCTGAAACTAGATGATTATCAATATGTCCTGATATATAAGAGAGTATCTTCCCGACATATCTAAATACTAGAAAATGATTCAATTACTCTTTCTAAAAGACTTTATGTTACCCAATTAGCATATCTGAAGGTTATCTCATGATCAAAGATGACTTGTACAATGGACATAAAGAGACTTAGGAGCTCTATCTTGGAATCAATTGCATGACCTAGTTTACTTATCTATAAGGTGTTGTGTGATATAGATGACAATCCATGGTTTCATTCAAATGAGAAGGCCTAAAAAATATGGAGGTCTTTTCGAGAGTTTATACGACATATCTCAGAGTGTGTCTCATGTCTTGAATAAAATCTCTAGAGGGCATCATGATACCAAACCGACTTATCTGGATGGAATCATACATCTCAACTGACTAGCCCGGAGGGTGTCACAAGGGATTAGTTGACATGTGTGGATGTCAACATGAGACTCATCTGACATGTTTGGGAACCATTATTTGAGTTAGGCGATGTATCTGAAGGACATCATAAATAATCGGGGATGAGTCAAAGGGGTCTCATGTGACTAAAGAGGAATTACTAGGGAGAATCTTGTGACTTTCTCTGAAATTTCCTAGAGGATTTCACATGACCCAAATATCATGTTGAAGGAGCATCATGAGATCTGGGAAACATGTCCAAGTGTTGTCACATGTCTGGGATGGTTCCCTCAAAGTGCATGAGGGTCATCGAACATGTTTTCCTCTTAAGTCTTCCACCATTAGGCTTTCTTCTCGACCTTTTATCATGAATGAATTATATTTATTCAGTACCAGTTTATTTTGAGTCTGGCGTGATCCATCATATGTTAGGTTTGTTCATCATATATATTTTCAGAAGTCATTCATGTGATCATGTGAATTTCTTAATGAATAGTGAATGATGACATTAGCAGTTAGTGAGTATATAACATGGTGGAAGACTTGTGGTCTATAAGATCAATTGTTCTAAGAAATCGCCTCTGATGCTTTGGTGTGATGATGTTCCTGGAGGTGAAAAATCCGACCATGTATTTGAGAGTCTGAGGTGCCTTTTTCATACTATGGTGGGGAATTTATAGGTCTCGCCAACTCAGTTGTTTTATACATTGTGTGGAATATCTGGCATAGATCCATGTTCGATTCTGCGAAGGGGTCTATCTCCACGCGTCTTCATGAACCTTTTTCTCAAATTTCTCTAAGGGGGTCACTGGGTTTTTAGTGATGGTGATTCCCTCCCATAAATGATTCTATTAATGGATTTTTTTATGAATAATGGTGACTTGATGGCTCATGAATATGTATATAAGGGCATATTTACTTCCATATTGAAACATTTATCATCCTTCTCAGGATAAAAGATCATGTTGAAAGGAATCTCTGAGATGTTTGATGCCATGCCTGGGACATTTCGTGAGGCAAGGGTGTCTTTTCTAGGGGATTCTTCGGGATCTAGGTAGCTTATCCAGGAATATCATTGGACCATGTTATAGACTTCATTATCATGTCACAACCAATTTATGATTGTGAGAGCTCCTAGAACTTAATTTTTATTCCCTTTGTTTTATTTGACTATTGTTAAAGATTGTGAGGAGTTTTATAAGTTATGATGTGGAAATTTTATCTATTTTTTTTTTGATTCTTCATGTGACCAATAAAGGTACTATGGGGGTTCAGAATCATTTCATGGAAAAACCCAAATATTGGTTATAAGGGATCCAAATGGGGGGATAAGTTCTTCTAGACATATTTGAGGCCTTTTATTTATGGGGATTACATGTTAGAGGTGTCTTTTAGCATTTTCTGAATCTCTAGGGGCATCACATGATGTTCAATTACCGTGAGAGGCTTCATCCTTTTCCATTGTATTTCCCTTGTTTTATCCAAAAAGGTGTAGGTGTCTTGTCAGTTTGTTTGTATGTTGTCATGTATTATTACCCATCCCATAAATGATTCACCACATGATCCTTGCATCTATAAGAATCCTCTACCATTTAGAATTTTTTCCTCCTTATATTCAATGGATTTTCAGATTGGATTGCCTTGTGCTTACTACTGAAAAACCATGTGGCCTAGGGGTTATTATCTAGCTATCGTACCATGACCAATGGATGTCTTGAAAACCATCATAATAGAAAGGGGACTTGATGAAAGGGGATCCATGGGATCCACTATATGTTGAGTGCAACATGTGGAGTCTTCGTGTGGCTTTATTATGGTCACACGATCGAGAGTATTTTGAAGGCCCACACAATCTGAATGTCTTGGCCCCATTCTTCTAACATTACTTTTGTGGGGAAAATTAAACCTATATTCATGTATTTATCCCTTTTTTTATTTTTTTATGATCATTTTGCGGGTGACAGAAATTATAAATGAGACTAAAAAGTGATGAAATAAATTGTGATTTAAGGTAAGGGGAATACTAAATTCAACTCCTTCTTTTTGGGTTATCTCCTCTTTCACATTATTATGAGTATGTTTGATCCTATGTTATCCTTAAAATATCTTGTAACTACTATTTTCTTTTTCTATCTATGAATATACACGTTTTTATCTTTTCAAAATGAGTTCTAAGATAAATACAAATATTTATCAAGGATACATTATTTTACAAAACCCCATATAGTATCCTCTCAATTTTTTAATCTTCAACTAAGATGGAATATATTTTATACTAAAATATAACATAAATTATCGATTTTAAAAACTAAAAGGTTATTCGTGAAAGTATTCTCTACAAAATCATTATGAAACCCATTCCTTTCTGTGGGATTATTTTAGGACTATGACTATAATATGATCTCCTTTAATGTGGAATGTATGATTTTGGGAATTTTATGATTTTTTATATGGGTCTAAAATTATATAACCCTTCATGAATTGTTTAATGTGATATATAATAAAGGTTTATGGGATTATTAATTAACATAATTCTAGTTTTTTCACATTTAGGATGTTACTATTCTTGAACATATGTAATGTGTGAATAATATGATAGATTTGTTCAAAAAAACATGTGCTGGAAAACTATGAGATATTCATTCAATAGTATGAATATTCCACATTCCATGCCTATTTAAAATGATTCCATTAGGACATTTATAATGATGCCATTACTATGATATGATGATGATGCTTTTTCTCACCCATGTACTATTGACTCATGTCTTTTATGCCTTTTTTTATCCCTACCCTTACTAGGATTTTAGAGAATTTAATTATTTTATATACATCCTTTAGTGAATAAATATACTAAGTAATACATGAGATACATATGAGGTCTATGAAAAAAGAATTAAATAGTTTTTATTTCTAATTACGTACAGGTGTGGTATAACCATAGATATTTTATGATACCAAAACTTTGATTCCTAGAATGTATTATTTTTATGTTTTTATATTAAAAATTACATAATATTCATATAAGAAAGATATGGTTCTCTATAGAAATAATATAATATTTTTTATTCTGATGATGATATATTAATAAATTTTTTATGTTACCGTATAAGAAATAAATTATCATATAATGAATATATTATTTTTTATATATAGTAATGTATTTATATATGTGTCTTGCAATAATATTACACAGAATATTTTGAGAATATCATAGGGAACTCACTAATATGTTAAAAAACATAAATTATAATGATATGTATTATTTGGGATGAGTATTAATATTTCAATATTGGAAAAGATAAACAATTGGTGAAATATACCATAGATTTACCGTAATTTTCAATAACCTAGAAGTTCATAAATAAATAATGGAAAAATGGGTCCTCATTTAAAGGATATATAGACACTTAGCCCAAAAATGTAATTCAATTCATGTGGTTATCAAATAAATAAATAAAAACTGATATGTTGAAGGATACACTAACTAATTCTCTATTGTAATATAAGTTGGAGATAAAGAACATTAATGATAAAAAGGACTCTTAGAAAATGTGATTTCCCAATCAAACATTAAATTATTATTCTATTAGTTCCAATTTTTTATGTATTTTTAAAATATAGAATATATAATAATTATAAAATTCCATGGGTGGTGAATAGAATTCACAAAAAAATAAAATTATTATACAATTAAACAATAATGAGATGCCTTGATGAAATTTAAGTAAGGTAATATAATTCAATCACATTTTCATCTAATGATGTTACTTTGACTGTATGAATAAATAATTGGTATTTCAATTAAGACACTAATAAATTTTATAATGATTACAAAAATTTTAATTTCACATTGAATTAATTGAAATCAAGGATGTAATCCTTTATTTTTAGTTAAGGAATCTCATCAATTGAATAACATAAACATTTTTAGGTGTTTTAAAATTCTATAAAATGGTTATAATTAATCATTTAATAATTTATTAATCTACGTTAAAACCTTAAAATCCAACCATTTCAATAATTTCATGAAGTCAAATATAATCCTCAGAAATTTTTTTAAATTTTGTCTTTAATTTTATAAAATTTATAGATACATGAAAAATTAGTGTGGATTAAAATAAAAGAATAACAAGATCAATTTAAAGAATGATAAATTATACACCTTCTTCAAAATTAGAAGAATTTAATTGTGTTCAAAACTTGAGTGCTAATAGAAATAAAAAGATGAAACTTTATCAAAGTTATCCAATGTTATAAAATATAATGACAACAATTTTCAATGTATATAAACCACCGAGGTGAGAATATAGATTATATTTAATTTTTTGGATCCTATTAAATTAATGTAATAATTGTTTATTGAAAAATATGGATTGGTGCATTCAATGAACTATTTTGAATTAAATATAGGAGGTTAAGAAGAAATATAATTTTCCTTATAACTTACATGTTCATTTGGTCACAATTCAGCATCATTTTGACAATATTTAGTATCTCCAAATAATGGTTTTTATTTTAATGAATCAATAAGGTTTCAAAAATGTTAAATAACTAATTCTATAGGATACAGAGTTGTGTGGATACTGAAAAAACTTCATTTAATATTTAAAAAAAAGCCTTTGGAGTATGAAACTTGAAATTTGACACTCAGATATTAGATGAACAAGGAAAATAATGATAGATCCATAACGATTTATTACATTTAATTAAGGTGATGATGTGTCATGACCACCCCCCCTCATCCACTTGTACCCCTATTCAGTCAATAATACAAAGAATTAATGACCACCAAATCCCACCACCAGTAGGCCACATGTTGATGAATAGATAAAAGGATATAAAGAATGTGAATGTTGTAATTTCCCTAATAATATATGTTAAGTACAAACTATATGATATAAAAAACTAATAAAAAATACATCATATAAATAAATAAATATCCCATTTATATAAAAACAACAATTAATTTATTATCATATAAGAAAATATACAAATAAAAATTCAAAACAACTCCTAAGTAGCAAGTCCAATGGAAACTCCCCACTAAAGGATAGTACGATCTAATTAGGTGAACAAAGCCCTCTAAATCATAAGTTAAGATAGTGGAAACCTAAATAAAGGATTATTTATGATATTATAAATTTTAAAGGTCTATTTTAATTAGTTGTCATGTTTTATAAATTATCCTTCATGGTTATAATTTTTTCTTTTATGATATCTTAAAAAATAATTTTTGGAATCATTGGGCATTGAAGTTAATTTCCTTTGTATATGATGATTATTTTGAGTATAATCTTTATTATTTAATAAGGAAAAAATTCATACATGTTTTAATGAATTTTCATATAGATTAATGGTTTCCATTTCAATTTATATCCCTTAATGATAATTCTATTCTTATCTTATGTTTTCAAATGATTGTAATAGGGATTAATAATGACTAAGAACTATAGCATGGTATATATTTACACTATATGGATTTCTATTAAAATAAAATATTTTTTTGAATGAAACATGAGTCTATATTTACAAATCATATTTTTTTAAGAAAAATATACATTGAGTGGAATTTTCCACATTATATGGTAAGGGTGTGATATTTACTATTTGTTCTACATTCTATAAAATTTAAATCCGAAATGATCACGAAAATGTATGAATATTAAATAATTTTAGTTAAACTCCAAATATTATTTTGATTAATTTGTAGGATGTTATAGTAGGTATGAGATTAAGGTTTTAGATGACATTATAGTATTAGATGTTAATGGATTGTGATATCTATGTATTTATCCTTTTCATATGATTGTTTATTTAAATTTTGTTTGACATACTCACACTAACTATTTCGATTCAAATAAATTGATGGAATATGATAGTAAAAACATAAAATTGGTGTGAAGGATAATAGTTTGCATGTCCAAACCAGTAAACAAATGGGATTGGTGTTAGATTCAAAACACTTTTAGATATTACAAAGAGTTATCTCATGTAATGATGAACAACCATTTCCTAGGTAATTTTCCTAACACATAAATAAGATGAAAATGAAGATTAAATGACATTTAGATGATAAAACTCATGGTGGAAAAATGATTCAATTTCCTACATCTGAAGAATGTGAGAATAAGAACCAAATAATATTTCTCATAGGAAAGGGAATATGATTTTCATTTGGTAGAATAGTAATTATAAAAATTTATTTCCTTATTTTAAATATTGATAAATGTATTAGATAGATTATGTGGAAAAAGGTTTATAAAAGTCAAATGAATATGAATAAACTAAAAATGAAAAAAAAGATTTGAATTTTTTTCTTATGTTTAATGTAGGAAATATTAATTTTTTTATTTATAAATATTTGGACATGATTTATATTTTCAATCGAATGAAGTAAATATTAAGTAAAAATAACAAAATTCTTGGTTAAATGATTAGAAAGATAATTAACTTAATAGAATGTTTATAGATATGGTTTTAAGATTTATGATGTTGTGGTATTTGATATTAATGGTTGATAATGTTAAAAAAATATCATAAAATTAAAATAATTTATTCCCTTTTGATGTTTTATATGATGGTAGTCCATTGGGATATATAAACTGAGTTTTAATATATGTTTTAGGTATAACTAATCCTGGATATTAATATGTGTTTTGGTAAAAGGTTATTTGATGAATATGAATTTATATTTTTTGGACATATTTTCAAATGTATTGATAACTTTTAGGGTTAAGATGGTCTTTGATATTGAGGTACCTATAGTTAATTGGAATAAAAGGGTTATTATATTTTAATAACATTCTATGATCATGTTAAATTGGTATATTATTTTATAATATGGGATTTATAATAGGGATAAAAGTTCATTCAACTTTTGAAGGCATATATAATTTTATTGAGGATTTATGGTAATCCCTTTTTTTTGAAATGACTAGAATATATTGGAAGAATATATTATTAGGATATATATTTTTTATATACAAAATTATGAGTGATTAATTCTATTTGGAGATAAATTTTTATTTCACCATGTATTAATATGTGATAAAATAACTCAAATCTATGGGTTTAAATTTTGGTTAGGAATATTTTGAATGTTATTAAGCATACTAATATTTGGGATGATTTAGGTTGAATATTGGGTATTATTTTTGAGTATTTTTAGATTAATTAATTACATATTTTATCTATCATATTTATCCATTTTCTAAAACCCTTAAAAAATTCAAGAAGAAACCACTTTGTGGTGGAGTGGGAACCATACAAAAGATCATCAAGAAAACCGGACACCAACCAAAATAGACCCTCCAAATACAAGGAAACTAAAAATAAAAATAGAATATTAATAGAATGAACATGAAAAACCAATGATACCATGCACTATATATAATATTTTTGGACACTAGACTAGGGTTTCCTATTGATATTTCCATTTCAGATCATCTGTAATAAGATATTTCT
This sequence comes from Viscum album, assembly GCA_963277665.1. NCBI lineage: Eukaryota > Viridiplantae > Streptophyta > Magnoliopsida > Santalales > Viscaceae > Viscum > Viscum album. Next base: position 1,261,500,280 of record OY728128.1, read on the forward strand.
ATATTTGAATAGAGAAGTGTGGAGGACAGAGAGGAGGATTAGATCCAAAAATTTAGGGGTCACCTAATATGGTTTATTATCATCAACCAGGACCCTAGAAGAATCCATTTTGAGGTCAGTTTTTTCTTGTATTTTTTTCTCTTGATCCTTTGACCCAGTTTCCCGGGAAAAGGAAGAGGAACAGTGGAATATTTCAACTCAGGACATATTGAATTTTGAAAAATCATAGTCTCCAACTTCTGATTGAAATTTTCTAGCCTATTGAGCTCAGATCCCACAACCTATTCACAAGGAAGAAAAAATTTCTCCTCTTTCAGTGTAGGCTGGTCCATTTCTATTCCACCTATCACAAATGTCTTTATGTCGTTGAGAGAATTCATTTTCATTAGTGATAATTTATTAGCATCTTTGATAAATAGTGGTCTTGTTAAATTAGATTTTCCTTTTCGACGATGTGACCTCCTCACATTTTTTGAGAATCTATGTGAGTCCATAATGGTATTCTTTCCCTTCTTGGCATTAGAATAAATATAAACATCCTTTTTTTCTACTTCCTTACTCTTGATAGAGAGTGTACCGATGTCAAAATTTATATCAGCTTCAAATCCATCTTGGTTACATCCCTAATAACTATCCCATTCATGTACTACATCATCACAATTCCCCCCATAAAATGTAATTAGATAACAATCACCCCACACAAAACCTATTCAGGTTCCTTCTAGGGAAATATTCCCTTGAGATATTTACAGGATTGGCCCATGTACATCTTCAAATAATAAAAAATAAAGAGTCCCTCATTTCTACTATCCTTACTATAAAAAATTGTAGTCGAACATATGTATAAATTCCATCTACCTTTCAGGTCTAGTATCAGCAAAATTTTCACATAGTCTCACTTCTAAGGGTGAAAATTGAATCACAGCTTCCACATAAGAAGAATGACTAACATAACATCATGCATTTCCCTTATATGGCAGGATATTTGGAACCGAAATCCACTTTACATTGGAAACCTATTTCTAATAAGTGAAATCCACATTTAGTGGATTTTATTCAAGCATGGATTCTCTCCTATTGTAACATCTTTGCGCTTAATTCCACTAGAGGAAGTAGGATAGAAAATAGTCAGTCCATGACTCATAGATAGTCAATTTTTTATATCTTAACTCTAAAAAATATTGATCTAGATGATTTCCAAATGTGTTTTTGATATATAAACCTCAAAAAATATTTATAGATCAATTGGATGGAAGAACACTTAGGTTTTTCCATCCACAACTAGGAAGCATCCGATGAGATTACCTGACATCTAAAAATTTGATGGATTTTGGAAACCAAGAGGAAACCCTAGAAGAAGAATCCAATTTTATGAGGTATATAAATCCTTATTCATGTGTAGATAAAAGGAACATATGTGGATGGTAAAAACCCTATTGGTGGATTATGGTCAACAAGACCAAGCAAGACCTAGGTCTTCTTTAGAATAAAATAAAATCAACATTTTTCGATAATCAAACAATCCAACCACAACTTATTAGTGTAAACCCCACTAATTTTTGATGAGTATGTTGAAAAAATTAACATAAGGTCTCTAGAGACCGATGTGGGATGTCATGGTTAGATTGTTCACGGATGATGACTCTGAGAATTCTGTTGTGGAAATCAATTGTGAAGGACCTTCATTAGAAAAACCAGGAACCTTTAGGGAAATCATGATACTAGGGAATGTGGTTATTGTAATTCTCTGACCCCAGTTACCCAGAGTTGGTGCATTATTACATAATATTATCATGATCAAAAAAGATCAAGTCTGGAAAGACCGATTAGTTTAGTAGCATTAGAATCACTAGATACATTCATAAAGTTTACATAACATCATAAAATGAAAACTACAAAAACATATTCTTCATATTCCACACTCATATCCCCTCATACTATCCCTATTGGTCATTCATAAAATACTTCTTCACATCCTAGGAAAAATAAAACATAGAAAGGGGTGAGCTTAGATGCTCATTAAGGATAACAATATAGCAAAAACTTTCATAAATAATCATAAAAATTTATGGCAATCTATAACTAAAACAAAATCCTTTTAAATTTCAAGATCATCATAATAAGGAAAAGATAAAATGAAATAATTTCATTTACGTATTCACATGGATATTCTACTAGTCGAATAATCACATGCAATATTCAATAACCACTTTCATAATGATGGAATGTCTAATGCCATACTATCATAACCACGTAGTCAAGGCCTCGTGCCAAGACTACAGATAAGATTTTGTCAAGGCCTGATGCCAAGAAACTAGTTTGTCTCATGATACCTACCGATGCATTGAGGAGCTATAGTGGGCTCCACTCGTCACTTATTAAGTCCAATATATTTCTCATATGAATAGGTTACAATATAACATAAACATTAGTATAAAAACTAGCATACGAAATGTCTATACTTTCACCATAAACAATGAATGGTATAAAAATAACAGATCCATAGTAAAACATATCACAAAACCTTCAATACAATATTGATTTTTTATATCATAATAAATCAACTTCAAATAAGCTTAAAATCCATCAAAGGATGTTGACATAGATGAAATCAAAATTATTTTAGAGAAATATATATATTTTTGAAACCATTTAAAATTCACATAATTATAAAATAAAACATTTACATTGAAAATATCCTTATAATATTGTATGTGAAGCTTCTGTGATTTTATAATGGTGGAAAATATCCGCACTCACCGTATAAGTTCAAAAAAAGACATTCTTACCTTAATTCTGTTGAAAAGGTTAAAAAGGACTTTATTTGGAAAACGACAGAAAGATTCCTTTATAAACCTCTTATAAAAAGTCAAAAAAGGGTATAAATTACATTAACCCATATTTTTTAAAATATCAAGAATGTTCGGAAATACATTTTTAAGAGACATGGATGTGGATGATAAAGAGGTCCTAGTAGATAATTACGTACAAACAACCTCGGATAATGAAGATATTGTTAAATAAACCGTACCTTGTACTTTTAGATGGTCGAGGGTAGTTTAACCTCCTGTATAATAGTTAAAACATTGTTATTAAATTATAAAAGAACCATATACATAATTATGATATCATATATGATGTTCTAATAATGCTTTTTTAATAATACTTTAGTATCATCGTCATTTCGGGTGTTAGCTTAATCATTTTATTTTATATGTTTTATTACATAAGTCATGTTTGATATGGATAGGTTGTATATTATTTATATCCATAATGATATAAATTTCTTAAACATTACTTTTAATCATCAAATGAGAATTATTCTTGAATGGATATGATGGGGATTGAATCTCATCACATTCGTGGAGACGGTAGTCCGTACGTACGCACGAGCGACAATATCATTCTTTTGATATTAAAATAATATATAATTGGATGTTATATCATATATAAAGAATCATTATCATGTTATATATATTATTTATATGAATTACACATCATTATTATACCCATCCAAATAGTAATATATTGAATAACAATTACACCACATTGTGGAGATGGTAAGTTGTACGTACACACGTACGGTGACATGTCATTCAAAGGATTGATAGAATACTGAATATGGTTTTACCATATTTATAATAACATCATATTATATATAGGATACTAGAGTTATTAATTTAGAATGGGAATAACAATGAAAGAAGAAGTTGAAGAAGAAACGAACTTGAAAATGTGTGGTGAAAACATTACCTCTTCTTCGGGTTCTTCCTTTTGATTTGATCAGAAGGTCTCCTTAGCATGGCTTTATGATCAAACTAAGTCCTATAGGTTTAAGTGAGATAAGTTTAGAGAGTATTTGGGTAGGGTTTTTCCGAACCAAAAGGATTTTAAAGTGTGAATAATTGGATAGAAGTGGTGTTCTTTTATAAGGGGGAGGAGGGGCACCTTAGGAAAATCTAGAAATATTATTTTATAATAAATTCATATTCGGTTTCTAATGGCTCAAAAGTATATTATTAAAAATTTAAGGTGTGGATGGGTCGAATACCACTCAACCAATAGAATTTAGATAGGTTTGGGTCATTATATTAACCTTATCTTCTAGTTTTAACTCTTAGATAGTTAGTTTGACACTTACCATGTCACTTTGTATTTTTATATTATATAGTTAATAATATTACTATATACCTCCAAGAGAACCCAAATTGATCCATTAATGATATACCTATCATTATATAATTCTCTTGACCGAACCTTAGATTTTCAAGAATTCAATATAAATTAATAATATAAAATTTGTTTTAAAAACTCTTTTATGTCAATTTTGACACTATTGGGTATTTTGTTCTTGATAAATTTATAACAGTATTATTACTTCTAACCAAATTTATATAAACAATCCTAATATGTCATATTAACCTAGAAAATTATTCTAATTTATAAAAAGTCTCAAATTACATTTATTTTGATATTTATAATATCAATTATCTTAATCTATCCTTAATAAGATAATTACAGCATCATATTTGTATTATAAATAAATTAAATTATTTAATGTCCAAAAATTATAAATAAAATACAATTATGTAGGAAATTATTTTATCTTTATAATGAATATTTATAGTCGAAAATATAACTTATATAACCCTATGTAAAAATTGTTTTTCAAAAAGATATATGCTTATGTCATTTTTGTATTTATTTTAACTTATTTAATATAAAGTGTCCTTATCACTTACAAGTGGATCCATGGGGTCCCAAAATCGACCCAAATATGCCCATGATCAGAAATATATCAACCAATAAGGTTAGGACAAATTTTATGGGAATTTATTATTATTATTATAATTTTATTTGTTACCCTTATTTACCGGATTTACCCTTTAACCATGGTAAATAAAATATTTACCGAAGTAAATATTCAAAATGTCTAAAAAAGTTACCTATTTACACAATTGTGACATCATGATTCCAAATATGGAATCCATTTTTCCAAATTCAAAACAAAGAAGTGGTAGAAATTAATTTTAAATTAATTCCCGTTGTTAAAATGAAAAGTGTGTTTTTAAGAGATAATAACTATCAAAAGATTGACACTTGTTTATATCTGGTTTAATTGTTAAATTATGTCCAATGACCAAAATTATATTAAATGGTAAAAATATATTCTAAATATACTTTAAAACCACTCGAATTCATAATTTATCACTATTAATTATTTCCATTTAAAAAGTTGTTTTAAATTAAAATTTAGTAATTTTCACTATTCATCAAAATATAAAAGTTATCTGAAAAGTACCAAAATTTCACCCTAAGAAAATTTCAATATTCCAAATATAAAAAAGAAGTCCATTTTGAGAGAAAAAATTAATAAAATTTCAAAAAGTTGGCATTACTATTCATAACGGCTACTTTGATTGGTCGCGTTGTGTTAGAATCTCGAAGTTGCGTACAATGCAAGCTATTTCATTATTCAAAGGGAGACGTACCGTGGAAGAATAGGGTGTTACATTATCCCCTCCTTCAATAAATTATGTCCTAGAAATTTTAAATTTTTCTTCTAAAATTAAAGGTTGAAGATCGAAAATATTTTTGTGGGAAAACCCACATCAGAAATTGGGTTAATAAAATTTAGTCTTAATAAAAGGAAAGGGAAATGAAAGGGTCACCACCAAATCATGATTTAGATTAAGAGAACATTGGTGGAAATTAGAGACATATAATTGGAGGAAAAACATAAATATTTATAGGTAGTTATTGAGGTCATCAATCAAAAACAAGTGTAAAATTGAGGTCCTTAAATTCATCAATCTATGATGATTTAAAAAACCATCGGTTCAACAAATCATATGGTATTAGGATAACACATTTTTTTGTTTTAATATCCCTTCACTAAATTATAGTAATTATTTTATTCATTGAATAAGAGAAGAAGAAAAATATATACTTGACAAGTAGAGTCCCATCCATTAACTAAGTTCTACCACAAACTCATCTTTCACTCTAAAAGATAATAGAACTAAAAAATAATATTCTATTTATCCTATTCATATAGGGTTCAAAAAAATTAATTTATAATTCATCTAGAAGAAAAATTAAAAAAACTACATTATTCCATCCAGGACATCACGTGGGTCAGTGGTAGGTGATACACCATTGTCTTCCTTCGGTTACGGGTTCAAGTCTTGCGGACTTGTCAGACGTGATGGGTTGTCGCCCAACCTATGGGTTGTCACTTTATGGAATTCCAAAAATAATCTCAAACTAGAATTATCCAAAATACTTTTGTCCAAACTCGCAGTCCAAAATTTATAAGGAAGGTAGACAAAATGAAGATCCTTTATGCCGTGTAATAACATGTGAACACCTTCATCTTGTATTATTTTAAAACACTGCAACATCCTGAATTACCATAAAACCTTATTGATTACATTCATGATCCCTTATTACTTATAAAATACTGGATATAATCCTTCTATCAAAAATGATGTAAACCCCAACAATGATGGAATATACAAATCATTAATCAGTTTCAAGGTAGTCAAGAATATCCAATATAATTTATCCAAATCAATCATGTATTATTCCAAAAATCACTACCTAAGTATTAGAACCATATTATGGTTTATCTTTCTCTCAACCATATATTTTCCAAAAAAATAACCTACTATTGAGTCACTTTTCTTTGTTCCACACAATCTCAAGTCCTTAATGAAATAGTACTGTCGTACAATCCTTATATACTCCATAATTATTATAACAATAACATTGTTGATACAACACTCAAATGACATAATCAACATAAGAACTCTAATCATTCCTCTTCATCTTTGGTAGTATCATAACTTGATTATTATCCAATAGCATCATTTTCGGCATAGTCTGATGACTAGGACATTGGTTCGCGTAGAGTCCAAACTCCTTGCAAATGAAGCATTGTACATTTGAAACCATTTTCTTACCCTTGCAGTCATGTACTTGGTGCCCTTTTCCTCCACAATTATAACATACTCCCATTCCCTTAAAGAATTTTCCAAGGTGATTGTTTCCATAGTTAACACATAAGGAAAAATCCTTATTTTCCTTCTTCCCTTTATCTATCCTTCTTTCTACCATCCTTTCCTTCACTGGCTTCCTTTCAAAGCCATAGGACTCTGAGAATTATTTACATATCTTATCAACACATGATACTATTTCTTCATATGATGATAATACATGGGAGATAATTTCCCTTCTAAATAATGGATTAATACCAAGAAAGATATGATCCCTCTTACACTTTGAATCATACGTATTTCTAGAGTTCACATTCCTTCAACTGGGACCATTTCTATACAATAGCATAAGCTAGGTCAGTTTATGAATTGCAATGAATAATTCCAAACATGTATAATACCTAACCTAAATTGAACGTTTTATGGATATAATCCATATTCATAAAAAAATATCATTGAGGAAGTCTATGCTCATAAACCCTTCATAATGGTTTGTAACGAAAATGAGAATTATCTTAAGCGTATCCCCCGGGAGTGTAGTAACCAAGAGTGCAGCAAGGCCTGTTGTCGTGCACCAGTTCCCGTTCGAGTCTAGCTCAAAGTGGTGTTTTTGGTTTTTACCCCTAGGTACATCTGTGGCAGAGCTGCCTCTACCTGCTCGTATCCAGACACGGATGTATTGCTCAGAAAACTCACAAAATTTCTACAATACCAAAATTCTAGGAAGTTCTTCTATGCTAATCCTAAAATTCTATCTTAGGTCTATGTGCTCTAATCAGAGTTTACCTAAATCTAGCTTCCAAAGTTTGTACTAAACTTCCTCTCATACCAACTATAACTCCCTGACCCCAGTTACCCAGATTTAGTGCATTATTACGTAATATTGGCATGATAACAAAAGATCAAGTCTCGAAACACCGATTAGTTTAGTAGCATTGGAATCACTAGATACATTCATACAGTTTACATTACATCATAAAATGAAAACTAAAACAACATAGTCTCTACAGTACACACTCATATCCCCGCATATTATCCCTGAAGTTCATTCATAAAATACTTCTTCACATCCTAGGAAAAATAAAACATAGAAAGGTGTGAGCTCAAATGCTCAGTAAGGATAAAAATATATCTGAAACTTTCATAAATAAGCATAAACATTTAAGGCAATGTGTAACTGAAACAAAGTCCTTATAAACTTGAACTTCAGCATAATATGGAAAATATAAAATAAAATAATTCCATTTACTTATTCACATGGATATTCTACTTATTGAATAATCACATGCAATATTCAATAACCACTTTCATATTGATGGAATGTATAATGCCAGACTACCATAACCACGTAGCCAAGGCCTTATCCCAAAACTACAAATAAGATTTTATCAAGGCCTCATGCCAAGAAACTAGTTTGTCTCATGAGACCTACCGATGCATCGAGGAGCTGTAGTGGGCTCCACCCGTCACTTATTAAGTCCAATGCATTCCTCATATGAACAGGTTTCAACATAACATAAACATTCATATTAAAACTCGCATACAAAATGTCAATACTTTCACCATAAACCATAAATGGTATAAAAATAACACATCCACAGTCAAACATATCACAAAACCTTCAATACAATATGTATGTTTTGTATCATAATAAATCAACTTCAAATAATCTTAAAATCCATCAAAAGATGTTGACATAGATGAAATCAAAACTATTTTAGAGAAATATCTATTTTTTTGAAATCATTTAAAATTAACATAATTATAAAATAAAATGTTTACTTTAATAATATCCTTATAATAATTTAAGGGAAGATTTTAAGATTTTATAACGGCGTAAAATAGCCGCTCCCGCCATATAAGTTAAGAAAAAGATGTTCTTAGCTTAATTCTGTCGAAAAGGTTAAAAAGAACCTTGTTTGGAAAATGACAGAAAGATTCCTTTATAAACCTCTTATAAAAAGTCAAAAATGGGTATAAATGACTTTAACCCATATTCTGTAAAATATCAAGAATGTTTTGAAATACATTATTAAGAAACATGGATGTGGATGATAAAGAGGTCCTAGTAGATAATTACGTATAAACAAACTCGGATATTGAAGAGATTGTGAAATAACCCTTACCTTGTACTTTTCCTTGGTATAGGTTATGTTAAACTACTGTATAATAGTTAAAATCTTGTTATTAAATTATACAAGAACCATAGACAGAATTATGATATCATATATGATCTTCTAATAATGCTTTGTTAATAATACTTTAGTATTATCGTCGTTTCGGGAGTAACTTACTAGTTTTATTTTATATGTTTTGTTACATAAGTCATGTTTGTTATGGATAGGTTGTATATTATTCATATCCATAATGATATATAGTTATTAAAAATTACATCTAATCATCAAATGAGAATTATTCTTGAATGGATACGATGGGGAATGAATCTCATCGCGTTCATGGAGACGATAGTCCGCACGTACGCACGAGCGAGAATATCATTCTTTTGATATTAAAATAATATATAATTGGATGGTATATCGTATATAAAGAAATTTTATATCTATTATTTACATGAATTAAACATCATTATTATACCCATCCAAATAATAATATATTGAATAACAATTACACCGCGACGTGGAAACGGTAAGCCGTACGTACACACGTATGGGGACATGTCATTCAAAGAATGTATAGAATAATTAATATGGTTGTAACATATAAATAATAACATCACAGTATATAGAAGATACTGGATTTACTATTTTATAATGGGAATAACAAAAAAATAAGAAGTTGAAGAAGAAATGAACTTGAAAAAGGGTAGTGAAAACATTGCCTCTTCTTTGGGTTTTTCCTTTTCATTTTATCAAAATGGGCTCCATATGTTGGCTTTCTGATCAAACTAAGGCCTCTAGGTTGAATTGAGGGATGTTGAGAGAGTATTTTGGTAGGTTTTGGCCGAAAAAAAGGCTTTTAAAGTGTGAATAATTGGTTAGAAGTGGTGTCTTTTTATAATGGAGAGGAGGGGAAGCTTAGGAAAATCTAGAAATATTATTTTATAATAAATTCATATTCAGTTTATAATGGCTCCAAAGTGGATTATTTAAAATTTAAGGTGGGTATTGGTCGAAAAACACTCAACCAATAGAATTTGGAGAGGTTTGGGTTATTATATTAACCTTATCTTTTAGTTTTAACTCTTTGTTAATTAGTTTAACACTTACCATGTCACTTTGTATTTTTATATTATATAGTTAATAATATTACTATATACCTCCAAGAGACACCCAAGTGGTCCACTAATGATAAAACTATCATGATATAAGTCTCTTGGACGAAAATTAGATTTTTAGAAAATCAATATAAATTAATAATATAATATTTTTTAAAAAAACTCTTTTATGTCATTTTTTGACACTATTGGGTATTTTGTTCATGATAAATTTATAAAAGTATTATTACTTAGAAGAAAATTTATATAAACAATAATAATATTTCATATTAACCTATAAAAGTATTTTAATTTATAAAAAGTCTCAAATTACATTTATTTTGGTATTTATAATATCAATTATCTTAATCATTCATTAATACTGTAATTACTACATCATCATTGTATGATAAATAAATTAAATTATTTAATGTCTAAAAATTATAAATAAAATACCATTATGTATTAAATATGTTTATATTTATAATTAATATTTATAGTCGAAAATATAACATATATAACCCTATGTAAAAATTGTTTTTCTAAAAGATATATGCTTATGTCATTTCTGTATTTATTTTAACTTAATTAATATAAAGTGTCCTTATCACTTACAAGTGGATCCATGGGGTCCCAAAATCGTCCCAAAGATTCCCATGGTCTGAAATTAATCAAACAATAACGTTAGGACACGTTTTGGGGTAATTTATTATTATTATTATATTATTATATTTTACCCTTATTTACCGGATTTACCCTTTAACCATGGTAAATAAAATATTTACCGATGTAATTATTCAAAATGTCTAAAAAAAGGTTACCTATTTACAAAATTTGGAAATCCTGATTCCAATTATTGAATCAAATTTTCCAAATTCAAAACACAAAAGTGGCAGAAATTAATTTAAAATTAATTCTCGTTGTTAAAACAAAATAAATGTTTTGAAGAGATAATAACTATCAAAAGATTGACACTTGTTTATGTCTAGATTTAATTATGAATTTATGTCCAATGACCAAAATTGTATTAAATTGAAAAAATATATTCTAAATATACTTTAAAACCACTCAAATTCATAATTTATCACTATTAATTATTTCGATTAAAAATTTTGTTTTTAATTAAAATTTAGTAATTTTCACTATTCATCAAAATATAAAAGTTATCTGAAAAGTACCAAAATTTAACCCTAGGCTAATTTTGATATTTCTAATCCAAAAATGAAGTCCATTTTGAGAGATAAAATTTATAAAATTTCAAAAAGTGGGCATTACTATTCATAACGGCTACTTTGATTGGCTGCAGTGTGTTAAAATCTCGAAGTTGTTTACAACACAAGCTATTGCATTATTCAAAGGGAAATGTACCGTGGAAGTTTGGGGTGTTATAGGTATAGTACCAATTTTATTAAAAGGTGAAAAATGATGGGAAGGACCATCTAAGAGTGGCATATTGAAATATGAGCCTTCCTCCCCCTTAGGAGGGGAAGGAATGAAAGGGCTAACCAATGCTATTGGAACCCTAGAGAAGCACGTATCAAGAGATTTGTGATGGAATTATCATAATAATTGAGTATTTCATAATATTGTATATTATCTTCAATTTGGTTAACTATTTTGGTTTTTATTAATGTAGATATACCATAGAAATATCTTTTCAACCTTTTTTGGATCTTGTGATCAATTAAAAGATGATTTAAGGCCATTAGGCATGAAAAAATAATTTGTAATATTAATTTTATAGATTAAGAGATAATTTAAATGTGTAAACTAGTTGAAACAAAAAAAATGATGAAATTACACTTATGAAGTGTAATGAAATCAAGTGGATATATTTTCATAAAATATCTATCTCAATTGTTAAATAGTTTCCAAAATCTATTGAATCTTCTAAGAAAAGTAACATTAAACTATCAACGTAGGATTTTAGAAGCTCGTATATAAGTATAAGTATTATAGAGGTATGTTAATTTATAAAATAATAATTTTTTGGGTCTTGCTACAAACCAACCTGGGTTAACTTGGAAAGCCACCCGATCTATCATGTTATGATAGTGAGGTGCAAAATGATATTGGGAACATGTGTTGAATAACCTAAAAGAAAACATTCAACTAGAGTAAAAAGCTAAATAAATTTATATCCAATATCTATATAAACTAATAAAATATGCTAAACCATAATATATGAATAGAAAAGAACAACATTTCTATATGTGACCGATAATCACATCTAAACCATCCTGAAACAAAGGCTACAATGATAAGAGAGGACAGCATGCTACCATATTAACTTACCTTTATTTGAATCCTCAAATACCACATCTACAACCTCCCAATGTAAAAATTAGGGTGTGGGTATAAATCCTTATAGTTTATAATCAAAAATTCTATAAAATGTCCTATATCACTAATTTAGATGTTCTATATTTTAAAACAAAAATAGTTTTTCTAAGCATTTCCATAATTCCAAACCAATTGGTAAATTTTTATGTTTTTTCATAAAATCCTTCTATATCCACAATTACAAATATATGAAAAGTACAAGTGAAAAAACAAGATATCATATATATACACCGTAAGGAATGAAATTAAACACATATTAATGAATTAATCCATCATGTGAAACCATGTGAAACAACCTCATGTGAAAACATGTGACCAACAATATATCAAACAATTCATCATGCAATAAATTACCATAACTGAAAAATCCCATTATATTGGGCCCTAGACTATGGTAATAAATAATAGACATAATACAATATAAAGAAAAAATATTTTGTTACCAATCAATATTGATTCATGTCACAATCCATCGATATCCCAAAAGTAACACCACGCAGTGCCAGACACACTATGGTCACCTATGTCCCTTTCCTGATGCACCCAAGTCTCCCAATGTGAAATATTTGTAAAGATACATTTCAAAAAAATGGTAAAATTTTATAAAAAGTTTTTAAACACAAAAAAAATACTTTGATGTTTAAAAACCCATTTCTATATCAAAACCACCATCCAATAATTTAATCAAACACTTGGTGTGTAAAACCCCATTTTTAAAGAAAATCCCATTAAAAACATGAATATTTACAATAAATCCCTTGAAACCAAAAATAAATTCATATTAATTAAAATACCAATGTATTTTTACAATAAAAATGACTAATTCATAGAATTTCCCTTTAAATAGAAACGCATAACTCAAAATGAAGGTAGAACTATTCACCTTCAACAACAGTGGCAAGGGAAGCGTAGATTGGGTCCTTATAGTCTTATATTCATTCGAGAAAACATCAATACTCTATCAAAACCATTATATATGGCATAAAAACCCAATTGGGGTCTATTAATATGTGAGGATAAGGGATCTATCATAGATCTACTAAGAAAAGGGGAAAATAGACCAAACCTAAAACATACCTCGATGTCATCTGTCAAGAAATAAAGGAATATCACATAGATTCCAAGGGGAGAGGCCTCAAAATTACTAGGTATTATTTAGGATGATCCAATTTGATATTTGGGTTTATTAGGATTTTTAATAAATAAGGAAAAATGGTAAGAAATCACTTTTTATCAATTTTGAGTGAGGATTCATGAGTTCCCAGAGGAGGATTCATAGTTAAAATAACCATGTTACATAACCATGAGAACCTAATGTTCATTATGTCTAAAGTTTTTACAACATTCATAAGGGGTCCACATAGTTTGGTAAAACCTTGTTCAAAACATGTGAAACAAATTGAAAACCACCATACACCAAAAATGGTTAACTGCTATGTTGAACGGTTTTTCAAACCATACGAAAACTATGAAAAAACACCACTGGACCACCATAGAGACATAACACATGGTTACGGCATGATTAAACTAATTATGTTACATAACTATTCTCCCTCCCAATTTATATGAAAATCCATTGTTTTCAACTTTTGATCCATTGATTCTCTTTGGGCCCCAAAATAGAAATACCAAGGCTCGATTAAGGCATACATGTTAATAAAACCCAACCTTAATTACATTACATAATCTTCAATTTAGTCAAGAAATCACTTCCCTTCAAATTAATGAACTCTGGAAATTTGAAGATTTAGATAATTGGGACATAATACATTTATAACATTACACATTAATAGAGAGTGGATACCATAAACATGGTATTCATTCCTTTCAAAATATAAAACTTTCATATAAATCTTGTTTTCATTGATTATTCATCAACCAATTAACATGGATTCTTTATTCTTCATACAGATACTTATAAACTGTGAAAATAATTTAAAAAATTTTATGTGCACAAAAAACTCAGTAAGGGATATAAAAATAAGGAAAGTGAACATTAGTCCATGCTTGTAACGTATAGAATCATTTTCAAAAGTCACACTTGTCACCCATATATACTTACATTATAAAAAAAAGAGTTTCTAAAAGATTCCTTTAATACATAAGATCATAAATATATCTATAAATTTATCTTTGGGAATTACTTACATAATCTTGTAACCCTCTGAGCTACCTTATAATTTGTAACCCTCACGACTACCTTACAATTTCTGTAACGATCGTAGTTACGCATGGAGTAACCATAGGTCCAACCTCCATCATACACATACCCAATGCATTGGAGGGACATATAGGTCCCACCCTTCATCATAAAAAATTCCAAATAACCAAAACATAATCATACAACATGAATAATTGAATAAAAACATTTCTTTTTAATCTTGTAAAACAGAATTTTTAAGAGGATTTTCAAAGTGAAACCCCAATAAAAATAATATAATTGAAGTGAGACATAAAAGATTTTATGTAATATATATATAGACTGTAATTATAAATAATTAAAAATATTATAAAAAAACTCATCACACAAATAAATTTAATACCCCATAAATAAAGAAGTATAATGTTAACGCAAAGAATGGAAATCGTGTTATGAATTCCCTTATCCCTAAATTGTCTTACTTAAACATTCATTAAACCTCATGTAAAATGGCTAAAATAGTGTTATTAATATCTTAAAGAAAAATATCCATCTTTATAATACCTTATTAGATCATTTAATTACATCATTTTATTCATTAATTGTTAGTATTTTGTTCCTTGCATTGTTTTGGATGTGTTCTTTACATGTTTTCCACGATCGGTTCCTGATGGATGTTCTTGTCAATTGGAAGTGAAACTATGGAATTGTAATAGAGTGGTATTTAAATATTTTATGAACCATAAATTATTCCATTTATCATATTTAATTCTTACATGAGGATTATTCATAAGATAAAACATTATTGATATTTGTTTAGGTCATTTTTGTGATTCTTCGATCGTAAAGAACTCATTTGTTTTATAAATATATTACATGTGTGAAAAATGATTATAGAACATTATATAAGATATAATACACAAATAGTAATTAGGTTCAACCATAAAAATGGTTTAATGACCATTGTTTAGGATATTAAATGAAATTTAAATCATATCGTCTACGAAGTTAGTAAATTGAAACATCACATACGGTGTTTTAATTTCCTGAATAAGTGGGAGAGGATAAGAAGAATGATGAGTAATATTACATGTACATGAGATCATACAGAGTATATAACATTCTGTAGCATTCATTCCTCCTTTATGAGAGAATGGAAATATATTATAAGAAATGAAAAGGAAATGAAAAGAAAACACATGAAAATGAAAGAAGATTCTTACCCCTTGATATCTTCTCCATCAGATCCTCCTTAAGGCCATTGGTTTTTACCATTCGGTGATACAAACATATCTAGGACGTGTGGAAGATCCTTGGGAGGAGTTTGGGGAAGAACATAGGCAATGGTCAAGGATTGAGAGGTGTGGGAGGAAGAGGGGAATGAGGGTGGAATTTATGGTGGAGAGGAGTTATTTAACAATATTTTAATCATTATTATAATATTTATTGCTCCAAACATTCAATAATCAAAATTCATGTGACCCAAAATATTAATAATGTAATTTTAGTTCTATCCA
The DNA here is from genome assembly GCA_963277665.1 of Viscum album. Classification (NCBI taxonomy): domain Eukaryota; kingdom Viridiplantae; phylum Streptophyta; class Magnoliopsida; order Santalales; family Viscaceae; genus Viscum; species Viscum album. Next base: position 1,261,516,492 of record OY728128.1, read on the forward strand.
AGTGGTCTTACATCACTTATTATGCCATTAATAGTGTATTTAACAGATAATTTGAATATACGTTATTTTAAGGTATTTCACTATTCATAAAAAATTCCAGTGTGAAAAAAATCCAAAATATTAACTTTAACCATTTCTCAACGTGAATAATTCCAAAATGAACACCTTATTTGAAAATAATTTTCTCAATATTATTAATTTAATTTTTAAATAAAACCATACTTTAATCAAAAAATAACAATTTTATTTCTATAACAGCTCTTATATCATATTGAAAAAATAACCAAGAAATTATTATCTTAATGCCTGAAGGAAATAAAATAATTATACAATTAATTATTCATTAGTGTAATGTTATTATTCATATTACTATTTATATAGATATGTTACTATTCATCAAAAATTAAGTTGGTTCCATTACACTCCAAATAATATACTGAACACAATTGTATATGACCATTTTTTAAAATTCTAAACATAGAAGAAGTAAAATAATGTTTAAAGGATAGTTATAAATATATACTAAAAACAAAGTTTCAAGCATTTCAATTTATGTTTAGAAATAATTGGGGAGTTAAATTCTCCCCACCTTTTGGAAATTGTGTCCTCGCAATTATATTTACTTATTAAACAAGTGAGGGTACATTTCCATCATAGAATTTTCAGACACCCATGTTTCTTCTTCTTCCTTGTCGTTTCTCCACAAAACCTTTACCTAGGGGATTACCTTATTCCGCAATACATGTTATCTTATATCAAGAATCTAAACTAGTTTCTCTTCATAAGAAATGTCATCTTCAATCTGAACTGCTTCTGGGATCAAGAAAGAAGTTAAATCAGGAACATTCTTTATTAACATCGAAACATTAAAAACATTGTGTACCTGAGACAAAATTAGAGGCAAAGTTACTTGATATGCAACTTGTCTAAATTTCTCCTGAACATTAAAAGGACCAATGAACCATGGAATTAGCTTTCCTTTCTTACCAAAATTCATCACACTTTTCAAAGGAGAGATTTTAAGGAAAACATGGTCACCTACCTTGAATGATAAGCCTTTCCTTCTTTTATCTATATAACTTTTCAGACTACTCTAAGTTGTCTGCAAGTGCTTCTGGATTATCATCACTTTATCAACCTCTTCCTTTACTAATTATGGCTCCATCAACTTTATTTCAATGACTTCGTCCCAATATACCGGTGTCCAACACCGCATCCCATTGAATTCATCGAAAGGTGTAATCTATATACTGGATTGAAAACTATTATTATATGAAAAATATACTAAAGAATGATGTTAATCCCAACATCCTAGGTAATCCATTGAACAAGCTCGAAGCATGCCCTCCAATGTCTGAATCATTCATTCTTACTACCCATCTTATTGAAGATGAAAATATGTACTAAGGTTTAATTATATGCCTAATGACTTTTAAAGCTCCTTCCAAAAGCTAGAAGTGAACTTGGGATCCCAGTCAGATACAATTGAAAGAGGAAATCCATTTAAATAGACAATATCTTGTAGTTACAGTAGAGAAAGCTTATCCAAAGGAATTTTATCTCGAATATAAATAAAATGATTATATTTAGTAAGCTGATCAACAATAAATCAAATCGTATTATTACCTCAAGAATTCTTAGGTAGTCCCACAACAAAGTCCATGGATACATTCTCCCATTTCCACTCTGGCACTGCTAAAATGTCGAAGCATCCCCTTCGGTAAATTCCACTCTACTTTAACCTATTGACATGTCAAATATTTCATGGTAAAATCAATGATTTTCGTTTTCATTCCACCCAAACAATAATAATCTCAAAGGTATTTGTACATCTTATTACTGCCACGATGAACGAAAAATGGAGAACTATGAGCTTCACACAAAAAATCATTCTTCAATTGAGAATCACAAGGCACACACAACCTTTTTAAAAATCATAACACACAATTTTTATCAAGGATAAATTCTAGAACCTTACCCATTTTAACCAATTATACTATTTTCTATAGCTAACAGGCTTCCTTCTATGCATGGATGATTCTTGATGACAATGATGACTTTAAAAAAATATAAAAAATAGAGGTATTTTCTGCACCAATAACTTATAAGACAAAATTAATCAAATCATTAATCAAGGTATCATTTCCCAAACATAACCTAGTTAATGATGCATTTTATTTTCAACTCAAGGAATATTCCACTTTGTTTGATTTTTCTAGATAGTAATTGATGGTGAAATGATAATCCTATATCAGTTTATTTCTTATTCTCACCCACATGTTTAGTTCCTTTTGAGTGAATATGTACTTCAGAAATTTATGATCAGTATATATTTTATATTTGGCGCCGTATAAAAGATATCTAAAAATTTTCAAAGCCAAAACCATATCTTCAAATTACATGTCATGTGTGGGATAACTTAAATCATGGGGTTTTATTTTTCTTAAAGCATAATCAATTACATAATCATTCCACATCAAAACACAACCATGTTCCTTTAATGAAACATCAATGTAGATGAAAAACTCACCATTTTTGGAAGGCAAGGCCAAAACTAGATCATTCACCAATATCTTCTCCATTTACTAAAAAAAATTGCATTCTTCAATCCAAATAAATTTTACCCCTTTTCATTTTATCTTAGTTATCAGGATAGAAAACTGTGCAAATTTCATAACAATTCATCAGTAATAACCTGTTAATATAAGATAAAGATGAATCTCTTTAGGATTTGTAGGTTTTGTCCATTAATCAACCACTTTATTTTTGGTAGGATAAATTATTATTCCATCCTTATTTACAACATTCTCAAGAAAAGAAATCTATTGTAACCAAAAATCACACATTCTGAATTTTCCATAGAGTTTCTTTTCCTTTAAGGTTTTTAAAACAACCCTTGGATGTTTTTTATGCTCTTTTTTACTCTTAGAAAAAACCAAAATGTCATCAATAAACACAACCACAAACTTATCCAAGATCTCTTGAAATATTATTTTCCTAAGATTCATGAATACAGAATGTGCATTAGTTTACACAAATATAATAACGAAAAATTCATAATTCCTATATCTAGTATGAAAAGTTTTTTTTGGGATGTCATTCTGTTTTCCCTTTAGCTGATGGTATCTGGATCTGATGTCAATCATGGAAAAGTACTGATCTCCCTAGATCGAATCAAACAAGTCATATATATGAGGAAAAGGTTACTCATTTTTAACAATGATGTTATTAAATGTTCTATTATCAATGAAAGGTCTCATGGAACCATCGTTCATTTTAACGAACAAAATAGGATCACCCCATGGTGATGTTCTAGGATGAATTAAGCCTTTATCAAGAAAATCCTACAGCTTATTTTTCAATTAAATAAGTTATATTTTATCCAATCATATTGGGGTTTTGAAATTTGATTAGCATAAATAACTAAGTCAATTATGAATTTGAATTCCCGATCAGGTGTGACACTATGTAACTCATCAGGAAAAACATAAAGTTATTCATTTAACACTGGCATATCATTATTCTGAATTGTTCCCTTGTTTTAAACAATATGAGAAAGATAATATTTATTTCCATATTTAAAGATTTTATTAGATTTATAATATGTTACCAATTATATGGGTTCTTTATTGTATACAAACTAAAACTCTTTCTAAGAAACAACTTCTTTAGATCTATAGTCAATCTTAAAATGATAAACAGAAATCAAATCCATTCCCAGAATAACATAAAACTCATCTTAGGAAAAAGAAAAATAGTTTTTTAGGTAATGTCTTTCCATGGACCATAATAAAAATATTCTTATAATTCCTCTTTGATATAATATTCCCCCTAGTGTTTTAACAATAAGTTCTGATCTCATTTTTTGAGGTGATATTTCAAATTTACTAGAACATTTCACAGAAATTAAAGAATTTTTAGAACACATACCAAAAAAAATACTTAGAAAAATCATAATAAACAAACATGTTACCTTATACAACTTCATTGGATGGGTTGGAATCTACTAACATAGTCTCAAAGGATATCACTATACCTTTCTGCCTATAGTCTGGCTTTGTTGTATCATTCGGATCTCTCTTTCGGTGGGCATTGGAATAATGAACCATCCCACCACATTTAAAACACTTTATAGTTATATTATCAGGATTATTATTTGGATCATTCTCATTACAATCATGGTCCATATCTAAAAACTTACCACTTTTAAAACACATCCATGTTTTAGTAAGACATTCCCTAGGGTTCTTCTTGCCACACTTTTCATAAAATGGAAATTTGATTTTCTTACCATCTGATTTCTTTGATGATTCTTACCCATCACTTGTCATCTGGACCTCTTCATCTTTTTGGGGTCAAAATGAATGTGATCAACAAAAAACTACATCTCTAACCTCTCAGCACATCAGACATATTTCTCATAACTTTTTAATTCATAGGAGGCCAATTCCCTTCGATACCTTAGCTTCAATCATGAGTAAAAGAAGTTGAATTTTTTCTCAAGATTAAGAATAAGGCCTAGATCATACCTATCCAATTGGGTGTTGTTTTTTCCATACAAAACCACTAAATATTCCTCATTTTTCATCAATTCAAGAAATTTCTTCTCCATCCTATGTCACACCACCTTAGAAAAACATTTTTTATGGAAAAAACATTAAATTCATCCCAATATATGGAATACATATCCTCTATATCCCTAATATTCCTTACCATTGACCACTATTGATAAGATTCACCTTCAAAATGATAAATGGAAATACTTTCCTTTTGATTATCTGAAAAACTCATTATATAAAATATCATTTCATTTGCTTTAATCCATCCTTCAACCGTTATTGGGTCAGAAGATCCATTGAAATAATGAGGGTGTTTTCTCATAAAATGTTCCACTATTGTCATATTCCATTGCCTTACCTCTGGTTATTCTCTTTCATGGATGCCGCCACCATTTATTTCATGTGTTAGCTAATCCATTATAGTCACAAACTGCATGGTTCTAATCCCTACCATTCCCAAATTTAGATTCGGAAGGAGGTCATTTTGTTGGTGCCTCTAATCTTTAGTTTCTCTATTTCTTCTATGAAAAACTATTATGAAAAAACATATCTTAGTCCAAGAAACATGGTAATATTTAAATTCTATAACATTTAATACTTATCATAGATTAATAAAATTGTGGTTTTATATTGACATCATCCTAACCCCTAAAGTTATCTAAACCATCCTCTAATACCAACTACAATAAGTCAGCCTTAATTACATTATATAATCATGAATTTAGTAAAGAAATCACTTCTCTAAAAATTTAAGATCATTTAATGTTTATAGTTTTAGATAATTGGGACATAATAAATTTATAACATTACAAATTAATACAGAGTGAATACCATAAAAACTATATTCATTGCTTCCTAAATATAAAACATCCATATAAATCAGGGTTTCTTTTACAGTTCTTCAAAAATTTAACATGGATTCCTTATTTTTATTAAAAAACCTTATAAACTATGAAAATAAATTAAAAAAAATAGTATGTGCACATAAATCATAGTTGTGTATATAAAAATTAGGAAAGGGAACATTAGTCCATGAATACTTCTAACGTATAAAATCATTTTCAAAAGTCACATTTGACACCCATATATACATACATTGTGAAACATGATAATTCCACAAGATTCCCAAAATACATAAGAACATAAATAAACACATAACTTTAACTTGGTAAATTAATAACATAATCTTGTAACCCTCTCGGCTACCATATAATTTGTAACCCACACGACTACTTTACAATTTGGGTAACTATCGCAGTTACACTTGGCGTAACCATACTGTCGCCCTCCAACATACACATGATCAATGCATTAGAGGGAGATATAGGTCGCTCACATCATCATAAACAATTCTCAATAACCATAACATAGTCACACAAATGAATAATTGCATAAAAACATTACTTTTGAATCCTATAAAACAGAATTTTTAAATGATGATTTTAAATGTAAAACCCCTTAGAAAAATAATATAACTTATGTGAGACTTAATATAGTGGATAGAATATGTATATGGACTATAAATACACATAATTAAACATATTATAAAAAATCATCACACAAAAAATTTTAATACCGCATAAATAATGAAGTACGATGTTAACCCAAAGAATGGAAATTGGGTTAAAAATCCTCTTACCTCAGGCTTAGATTACATATAATTGTTTAAAAATAATGTATAATGGTTAAAATAGTTTTATTAATATCTTACAGAAACATATCCATATTTATAATACCTTATAATATCATTTCATTACATCATTTCAACATTTAATTATTTCTATTTTGTTTTTTGTATTGTTTTGGGTGTGTTCTTTACATGTTTTCTATGATCGGTTCATGATGTATGTTCTTGTCAATTGGAATTAAAAATCCAGAAATGGAATGGAGATTTATTTACATATTTACCTAACCTTAAATTATACCATTTATGATTTTTAATTCTTACATGAGATTGATTCATAAGTTAAAACATTATGTAAATTTTTTAGGTCATTTTGGAAATTCTTTTATTGTAAAGAACTAATTTGTTTCATAAATTTATTATATTTGAAAAAAATGATTCCATAAAATTATATAATATATAATACATAAATTATCGTATGGTTTATCCATATTAATGGTTTTAGGACCAATCTTGGATAAATTAAATGAAATTTAAATCACATCATACACGATGTCGGTAAATCAACACATCACGAACGATGTTATAATTTCATGAATAAGTGGGAGAGGAGAAGAAGAATGATGAAGAATTTTCCATGAACATGATATCATACTGAATATGCATGATTTTTGAGAATTCACTCCTCTTGGATAATTAAGGTAAATAGAGTCTATTAAAAGAAAAAGAAATGAAAGGAAAACACAATAAAATGATATGATATTCTTACCCGTTGATCTCTTATCCTTCAGATCCTCTTTAAGGCCACTGGTTTTTTCCTTTTCGTGAGACTTGAAGCTATAAGACATGGGGAATCACCTTGGGATTATTTTTCAGAATAACTTAGGTAAGTATTAAGGCTTGAGAGATGTGTCAGGAATAGGGGAATGAGGGTGGTATTTATAGTTGATGTGAGGAGGTATTTTACATTATTTTAATCAGTATTATAATATTTTCACTCAAGAATATAAATAGTCATATTTCATGTGACCCAAAATAGTAATAATGGAATGTGAGTTCGAAACAAGTTGTATTACATCACTTTTTATGCCATAAATAATGTATTTCACTGATAATTTGAGTGTACAGTATTTTACCGTATTTCACTATTCATTAAAAATTAAATTATTTTAGGAAAATCACAAAAATTCACCCTAACCATTTTTTGACGTGAATATTTAAAAAATGAACTCCATTTTTTGAAAATAAATTTCTAAATATTATTAATTTAATTTATAAATAAAATAATAATTCATTCAATAATTAAAAAACAATTTCTATAACAACTCTTATATCATATTGAAAAATTAACCAAGAAGTTATTCTATTAAAGACTTAATAAAATAAAATAATAATAAAATTTACTATTAATTAGTGTCATGTTATTATTCATAAGGGTATGTTACAATTCACAAAAAAATAATTTGGTTCCATTAGACTCTAAATAACTTAATGGGCACAATTATAGATGACAATTTTTTGAAATTCAAATCATTGGTACTGTAAAATATTTTTTAAAGGATAGTTATAAATATCTACTTAAAACAAAGTTCCAAGAATTTCAATTTATGTTTATAAAACCTTGGGGTGTTATAGATTTGACCTAGTGGGTACTAGAATTCTCCACAATATAAGTTCTTTCTTCAAAGAATATCATCAAGATACTTGATCAAAAAAGAGAGAAGGTCATTACTTCCTCATCAATAATTCCCACTACTATGTCTTATGGATATACCATCTGAAATTCTTTAGTATTTAGACAAACGGAATGATTTTACCATTCCTTAACTTATTATAGAGATCCATAATTTAAATTGGTTTCTCAACAACAATGGTATTAGGATCAAGATCAATATCTTCCCATCAAATAACATGGGAAGGATCCAGGTGATACCCCCTAAACTATGGAACATGAAACATGTACTCAATCGAATTCAAGTGAGAACGTGAGTCCAATTGATATGCGAGCATTCCATGTTGTTCCAAAATCTCAATGGTGCGGACAAACCTTAGTGAAAACATTCCATTCACAAAAAACTGATGATGTCGCAAGCAAGGTGAAACACTAATTAAACCCCAATAAACAACCACAAAATCTAGTAGCTTATAATGATTCTATGAATAAGATTTTAGATGCCCTTATGTTGCGATCAACCTCTTCTAAATCAATAGCATTGTTTTTATCATCACCTTAATGAGACTCAACCCAAACAATGAATTATCTCCAAACTCTTCCTAGAATAATGGATATCATCATGACCTCCTGTTCAAAATTTTAAAGGGTTACTTATTTATCAAATCCTGGAAAATATTATTATATGAAAATTATAATATAGGAAAATGATTTTCCCAAGATCCTCCAAAATCAACCCCATAAGACCTAATTATGTCCTCAAAAACCTTGATAGTACTCTCTATTTGTCCATCCATTTTTAAATTATATTTCTTGATCAATTTCATCTTGGATAACATTACCTCCTATAAAACATTCTAGAACCTGATTGTGACCTCGGGACCCTATAAAAAACAACCACAAATATAACCCCATGATGTCTCACAATATACCACACATACACGTCCTTGAGTTGTTCCACATTCTTCATCCCCATGATAGGTAAGGAATGAAATAATTTTATAAGATAATCAATGATTACATAAATAATATTTTTCAAAATAGGTTTCCATGGAAGACAAAAATGTGAGTCTGTAGAAATATCATCTGACTTCTTTACTAGAATGGTGAATGTTTTAAACAAACCAGCAGGCCCTATAGTTCCACCTTACTTTTTTGAAAGCTGAGACACCAAAAAAATCTTAAATCTACCACCTCATCCATGGCCACCAATACAGATTTCATAATTCTAGATACATATTTCTATCCACAAGGTGTATGTACCTATGTGTCTGGTGACCACTATACCTAAACTCTTTCCTTATAGAAATTGGAATAACCAGTCTACTACGGAAGCACAAAGCTCCATTAGGAGACCAATAACACTCTCCCAATATCTCCCCACCATAATGGATTTCACTAAAGCATTAGAACTCCTCAACTAATTCCTTCATGGATTTTGTTGGTGATTTTCCACTAAATGCATCGGCAACCACAATCCCTTTATCGAGTGTGTATGAAATATAAAAATCAAACATCTAAAAAGACTATACATAGAATCTCCAATAAGAGTTCATATCCCTATAAATAATGAAACTTTTTCGGCACTTATAATCATAATACATTGTAAATCTATCCCCAAATAGATATTTATTCCTTGTTTTGAATTCATTCATAACTACTTACAAACTAAGATCATGGGTATGGTTGTTCTTCTCATGAGGTTGGGACTGATGTAAGCTATAGTCCAACACTCATTTCCATTTCATCAAGACACATCCCAAACTATATTAGAATCATCATAGAAAAATAACCCAAACCCAATTTTGAATGAATTAAAACTAGTATTTAATTCAACCTCACAATCAAATCCTCAAAAAAAAATTATGTTTTTTATCCAATTGAAACATTACACCATTATGGGTTAAAGATGTCATAAAAGATGCAAGCACAAATAAATATTGATTAAACCACATATAGTAACCAACTAAACACCAGAATCTCATGATCTCAAACACATTTCTAGGATACTCCCAAGACGCAACATCCTGTATCTTTCCATGTTCCACTAAAATACCCCTCTTAAATATCATATGTGCTATAAATTTTACTTCTCAGATCCAAAACAAAAATTTTGAGATCATACCATATCGTTGATTTTCATTCATGGTTTTAATAATGATATCCAAATGTACCGTATGCTTTTACTATGTCTTGGAGTACAAAAAAAATTATCCCCATGAAAAAAACAAAATATTCCAAGAACCTATTAATGATTCAGTTCATCAAATCCTTAAATACCACAAGAGCATTAGTGAGAGAAACGGGAATAACCAAAAACATGAATATCACATACCATCTCTTAAAAACTTTCTTAGGTATATAATATTCTCAAAATTTCAACTAATGGTACCCCAAATGAAGGTCGAACATTGATAACCAATATGTCTCTCTAAGCTAGTAAAAAAGAACTCCAATACTAGGAAATAAATATTGGTTTTTAATAGTCAACTGATTTAAATTTTGATAATCTATATAAAGTTTTAAACTAATGTATAATTTCTTATAAAATAGAACATATAAATCCCATTATGACATGCTAGGATGATTAATCCATAAAGCCTTTTGATCCTCAAGTTGGACCTTACGTTCCACCAATCAGAAGGTGTCATTCAATATGATATCATAGGAGTGGTCATCGTACTAGGGACAATGTCAATATAAAATATACCTAGTTATGTGGTGGTAAACCAGAAAATGCACTCAAAAATATATATGGGTATGAACAAACCGTCATAGGAAGTGGATTAATGAAACAAGGTTTAACATAATCAAAAAAACATCTTTGCAAACTAGCACAAAATTACCCCAGTATAAGGAACAATAGGCCCCTCCATTCACGATCTAGGGACCACTCACCTTGAAAAACATGATTCAACCCCATCGAAATATAAAAACTAAATCTGATGATGATAACAGTCTATATAGTCCTTAACATTGATCATTAAATTCATCAAAACTATCATGTCAATGTTTTCATTATCGAGAACTGAAAAGTCCCAACACATTTGTAGTTGAATATCATTGCTCAACACATGGGACACTTGAAACCCTAATCAGACATCTTTCCATATTCCATAGAAAGATCCAATAAGAAAATAATAGCTTCTGAATTAAGTACCAACACATCAGCTAACATTGATGATTCAAAATAATGAATAACACTTATATAAAAAAATCTAAAACTATAGAATAAGAAATAAACATCATACGTCTAACAGTAGTTATCCCCACTTTAGATTACTCTAGTGCATACTCAATGACATAATGTTTTTCAGTAATTTCCACACTAACATACCCATTAGATTGATTATTACACCCGCCATACATGGAAGCATTTGTACATTCCATTAAACCCTTAGAGAGAGTGAAACCTATCTTACTTCCCTAAGATATCCTTTAAGAAAAAATATTTAGATTCCCCAATAATCTAGAATGATGAAAAGTATTAGGAGCCACCATAATGTTAGGCTTGATATTAACAAAACTACCACATTGATAATAGATAGATTCTTTATATCCTAATGATACCCCTTAAGTTGTTTCTAAATAAAACAAAATAAGGACCCAAGAGTTTCCTTTTCGTGCACGAAGACACACACTCACTAACAACTGCACTGACCAACGAACCACCTAATCCTTTCCTTCCATAAATATATAGATCATCCAAAGATTATTTCTTGAATACCTCCATGAATTTCGAAAGGTACATGATAATAAACATTGACTGAATATCCTACCAAAGTCCAAACTCAAACCTCCAAGCCTTTAAGTACAAATTGGTAACTAGCTCTGGTTCTAGAAGAACTATATTAGAAAATTAGGTGGAATAATATAGAAAAGTACTCCCCCTTAATCCAAGGATAAAAACTATAGGTCCTTTACCAAACATAACATCTCAGGGTAAAAATATTGATTAAAGATATTCATGAAAAAAGGTCTAGGTAATATTATAGTTAAAAGTATCTTTCATAACAGAGTCACCATCTCCTTCCCAATCCTTAGAGAATGTACATAAAAAAACAAACATTAGATTCCTCATGAGTCTTGAAGATGTTAAAAATCCTATCAATTCACTCAACCCACTCCTCAGATTCCTAGGGTCACTTGTCACCACAGTATATGGGTGGATGTTTCTTAGTGAATTAAGATCCATGATCCACCACACATACAATTTCCCATCACCCACATGACCCATATTTTATATTTTATAGATTAAAACTTCATCCAAAGAAGGTTCCACTGAAGGATTCACCTATGTATCATGTCTCTTGGATTCCTCACTCAGATTTGGAAGATAAATTCTTGGAGAAATTATATATTAAGCCCAGGAAAATGACCAATCCACTTTAGATCATATTCCAAAATCATAGGACCAACATAAATAATTCACACTTAATCTTTAAAATATCAATAATTTGAGGCGGTCATGAATTATAAAAATAAAAAACTACAATTTTATTAGGGACCAATATATTTAAATAAACTCTCCATGTATTTCATTTATGTTATCAAAACCTCTAAATCTCAAAATTGGTAAAATAATTGAACCACCCCTAGTAACATTAGTTAAAAATGGATTTCTGTTGGTTTGGTACCATCCCTCTCTTACTACCTGAATTATGATGGACCTAACTCCTTCTAACCCAAGACACAGAACCTAGTATATATAGAGTTAATACACATTAGGATAAGAATCCATTTGATACCATTCTGAAATTATTGATTCCAGTTCAGTGAGATAAGCCACCTAAGCCATCCCATCATTATGGTATAGTGAAAAAGATAATTAGAAAAAGTATTGAATATAACCATAAATAGGATGTACAATAAAAGTACAAAGAGTAATAAATATATTCATCAAATATCCATATCATCCAATTCAAATTAGATGAACCAAAAAAGTATGAAAAGATAAGACCAAAAGGTCTCCATGTGGCCAACTGTCACCTCCAAAGCATCTTGAACCAAAGCATGTTACAATAAGGGAAGCCGTAATGCTACATGATTCTCTTACATTTACCTGAATCCATCAATACTATATCTAAATTCGCTCAATGAATATAAGTTATGAAAAAAACCGGTAGGATACCAATAATGTGTTTATACATGGTCTAATATGATTAATTAATTAGTTCTATTAATTAAAACATAAACATTTTTATAAATAATTTCCATAAATCCAAACCCATTTGTTAAAATTTTTCCTTTAGTTTTTTATAAAATTCTTTTATATACAAAAAGATTGAAATATGAAAATAATAAGTGATAGTATAGCTGGAAATATACATACACCATAAGGTAAATAATTAAACACATATCCATGACATAATCTATCATGCAAGTCCATGTGATACAAAATAATGAGAGAACATGTGAGCTACAATCTTTGAAAAAATCCATCATGTGATAAATTACCATAAAAGAAAAAGCACTCTGTATTAGGTACTAACCTATGGGAATATTCACTAGACATAATAGATCCTAAACTAGGATTTTTTTGGTACCAACCAATATCCAATCCTTCCACAATCCATCGATATACCAAAAGTAAAGCATATTGGAGACACAAAAACTAAGGTCACATATGTCCCTTTCTCAGCGCACCCAATGTCACAAATATGACAAGTTTGTAAAAATTATTCTAAAAATTATGCTCACATTTTATAAAACATTTTCTATGTCAATAAAATATTCTTAGGCGTTTGACAACCCATTTACAAACCAAAACCACCATCCAAGCATTAAATCAAACTCTTATTGTGAAAAATCTATGTTTAAATAAAAATCCCTTTAAAAATTGAATATTTCTATACAATCCCTTGAAAAAAAAATTAAATTAAATTAAATTAATAACCATAATTAATTTTATAATAATATTAATAACTTCAAATAATTAATCCTTTTTATAGAAACACCTTCCTCGAAATGGAGGTAAAACTACTCTTCATCAATAACGGCGATCGAGGAAGAGTAAATCAAGTCCTCATGATCCTACATTCCTATGAAACAACAATAATCCTCCATAAATCCAATTATATAAATAATATAGTATAACTAGGTTCCAAAAATATGAAAGGAGAAGTTATCTAGTATAGACCTTCTAAAAATATGGGGAACCAAAACAAAAATTCTACATACATCAATGTGATCCGTCAAGAAAAAAGGAATTCCACCTAGAATCTAAGCGGAGAGGACTCCATAGAGATGGGTAATGTATATGGTGAACCAATTTGATATTAGGGTATGATTATCCCTTAAAATTTCCAAGTTAAAATAGTATAATCCTCTTTTTTGATAGTTTTGATGGTGGTCACAAAGTTTCCTTGATGAGGTTGCATGGTTAAACTAATTTTCTGCCTTATCCATTCACTCATACTATCCAATCTGTCTTGGGGTTCATAGTTTTCACTAGGGGTTCTCGATTTGGTAAAACCATAATCAAATTGTGTTACACCACTATAAAACTACTAAACACCCTACACAATTCTTGGCCATGTCACACAATTTTTCTAACTATCGACAAACCATAAAAAACACCACTGGATCCTCATAGAAGCATATTGAAAGGTTCAACTAACCACAAATCTACCCAATTTCTTTTGAAATCATCTATTTTCTACTTTTAATACTGCAAATAATTCCACAAACCAAAATTGAAGGACCAAATGTTGACTAAGGAGTATGAATTGCCCAGAGGGTGCCACAGGTCTTGACCTAGATAATTAAATGTTAAAATTAAATATCTATCTCATGTTATTAATATGTTATTAAAAAATAATTTTAGGATAAGAAAATTAAAATTATAAGGAAATAATTTCTTCAAGTGGGTATATTTTAGCACCCAAAGTGTTTGGTCTAAAAATACAATGTTTCATTGCATGTACAACATGCAACACCAAGCATAAAATGAACTAAAATATATTATTATTTTAATATTATAGTTAAAATGTAATTTTTTTATTAGGGGTTTCAATAATAGAATATTCACAATTAAATTTATGTATATATGTTTTCCTAAATTAAAATTTACTAATTAAATACTGTCAAATAATAATTTAATCTTAAATTAAACAATAAAATATTAAAGTTTACACTTTTCATAAAGCTCATGTATATGTGCATTTCATTTTTATCAAAGTAGTTTATTTTAATCACTATAGATGAATGATTTTAATGAAATATATATTTAGTTAATTTAATTAAATATATTAATATTATTCTCATTGTTTTTCAAGATAAGAATGAATAAAAATTCAATTTATACTTTAATAATAAGGTAATTTAAAAGTACCATTATATTTTTGGAATTGATTTTAAACAAAATATCCATTTTATTAAACATAATATAAATAATTCCTTTTTAATGTGCATTATTCTTTATATAAGTTTATTATTATAATATTAAGCACATCTTTCTAAAATACAATTTCCCATTTCCTTTTTTGTGATTATATTGAAATTAATTTTTTCTACTTATTCAACTTGATTCTTGAAAAATTAATATCATATTTGGAATGAGTAGGTTTTACTTTATTAATTATGTCAATTTAATTTTTGATCATAAGTAATACTTAGAATGGTAAATTTTTATTACATAATTAATGAGTAAATGTATTAATTAGCGTTATAACATTGTGATAAGTTCCCAAAATCTCACATTCATTATTGTTAGATGAGATTATTTTAACCCTTATTACCATTTCTTATAAAATTAATTATTTTAGTGATACAATACCATGAAAAAAGAAACTAATAATATTTAAAAGTCAATAATAATTACAAATGTGTGACTCCCCTCTCTTATAAAAGGGAACATCCTCTCCTCACCTTTCGAAAACACATGAAAACATTATCTTAACAAATATCTACCCAAATCCATACTAAAACCTCATATCCAAATGCATGAGTTTTTAGTCTCATCGAAAGAACAACCTATAAAGCATAAGTTACAAAGGAGGTTTTATAGGGAAGATGTATAACACATAACTGGGGCCTTCGTTATTATTTATTGATCCACCTCCTTCATGTTTATACTTTTTTATCTAATAGGAAATGAATGCATCCCTTATTCATGCATGTGGATGACCACATATATAATGAAATGTTATTCATATATCATTATTTTTTCACATGTCTAGTTCTAAAGATTGAACTTATGAATTAATGTGGTATTTATATCATGATTAATATAATTAAAAATTCTAAATTATCAATATAAAATAATATATTCTTACTCATTTGGTAATTATAACATATTTTTCTTTTTGCCAATTTTACCACCTCCTTTAACTTTATTATCATTATTATGTCATTAATGATTATGTAATGTAATATATTGGTAATATTATTTAATAATTTCGAATTTATTCTTTTTAATGAATATTTAATATTAAAAATTATTTTTTTTAATAAAATTAATTCCATCCAAGAAATTAAAAAATATAAAAAATGAAATTTTTGATCATTTAATCAAAAACACTTACCTTAAATTCTATTAAATATCTATGGACTCTAGAATAATATTAAGAACATATATTTAATTATCATAGAAATTATGGTTGTGACGAAACCAGGACCAAGTTGCAAAATCCATGACCTCTAAATAGAAATATACAAGAGAAAACAAATAATTAAATCCCAGAAAATTATTTTAATGATGAATTATTTAAGAAATATGTAGTATAATGTTATAATAGAATCATATATATTATGATATGAATTATATTTATTCTTTAAAATATCAATAATAAATATATATTTGTTATATTGAAATTTTGAGTGCATCTGACTAAGAGGAAGTCTAAGGGATAAGTGGTATCTCGTCTTCACTTCCATTCATTGAAAATTATGTCATTTTCACCACACTTCTTAATTTGTGTGTCGTATAAAAATCTATATGGTTTACTTCTTTCAAAATTTATCAAATTAATTTTTTTTAAAAATTAATTTCATGTTCAATATTTTAATGTAATTTTAATTCAAATGTAACCAAAGTTATATATTATTTTGTATTAAAATGTAGTTTTGATTATTTTAAACCTTTTCCCTTCAATGAAAAGTTTATTAAATTTTTTTAAGGATTTTTATCATTAGTTAAAAGTTTTTATATAGTTTTTATACTAAATTTTACTTTTTAAAAATTTTTAATATGAATATTTTCAATCCTTTAATATTCATGTTACTTTTGACCCTTTTTACCAAAGTGAAAAAGAATTATTTTTTTATAATTTATTTCTTGACCTCCTTTTCCTCCCACTCTATATGTTATTAATTAACAATTTTACTTTATATAATTCTATAATTTCTCAAAAAATATCATATTCCCATTATTTTGGGAATTTTTTTCAAATAGATATTCTTAGAAGAATGTGGTATTTCTTATTGTCTTTATGATATAACAAAATATAGTTTTTCTTAGAAGAAATTGTGACAATTTTTATAGGTTTTGTGATGTAAATGAATTGTTTTATGAACTCTTTCTTGCGATGGTTCTTGTACATTTTATATAATAATGAATGAGCTTGATATGGCTCTTTTAACAAGTGATGCCAATATAGATATGAAACTCATTTGATAAAGTGATTATGTTAAAAAGCTTTAAGTTTCTCCCACATGAGAATTTGGAATTAATAATAATGTTTATTCCTCCATAATGGTTATTTTGGGGTTAAAATAATTGTAATTTCCCAAATTACCTGCATGTTCTCTAATGATTGATTTTGGGTTTTAAGGAAATATTTTTATTTCATAAACAAATATAATGAACCCATGGTTAAAGGAATATTTTTCATACTCTAAAGTTTAATAGATTTGTTTTGAGTTCTCATATTTTTCAAAATTAAATTCATGATTATTATTCTTATTTTATGCATTCTTATAAAATTATTTATGGATCCATTTAGCTATTATGTTGATTTGATGAGTCTCTAATGATTTTTTTGAGCTCAATATTTAATATATAAAGAAAGAAATTTCTATATAGGTTTTCCGGAAATTTAAAATTGACTAATGGGTTCTCTTTCCATTTATATCCCTTAAAATTATTGTTTTTCACATCCGACATTTAAAAATGTTTTTAAAATATCTTAATGAATAATATGAATTATAAAAAGGTTTTTCTTTCTTCTATGGTAATATGTCTTAAATGAAGAGAATATGTTTTGAATGAACCATTAGTTTAACTTTATGAATATTGTTTTTTTAAACGGACATTAAGTAGAAGTGTCCACTTTTTTTATTGGGTCTCACATTTATGATATTTTTAGAATTTTCTAAAACATTAAAGAAAAAATATCATAGGTGTGTATGGAAATTCAATCATTGCTACTTAACTCCAAATTATGGGATGGTTATGTTAGAATTTGTTATATATTTGAATCATGTTATCTGGGTTTTAAGTAATGAAAACTATATGATTAACTAGAAAAAATTATTGGAAACATGAGATGACTATACAACTAGATATTTAATTGATATTGGTAAATTCATGTTCTCATCCATAGTTTGGGAGAACATTGTTGTTGCTATATTTGATGCATAATTTCCATATATATAATAGTATATTTATATTTTTTACGAAGAAAATGTTCTTATTTTAGAAACATATTAATTAATTGAAGAATTTATGTTGAAATTGAAATTTATTTTAATATTCTTTGTAAATGTTAATTTTTTGTAAATTAATATATTCAATGTTTTGTTCTTATCTTTTCCCATAAATTTCCTAGAGCATCATTTCATTTGATGTTATTCATTATTTGATTTATTTTTATTTATTTTTAACGTACATTTGAGTTATTAATTATTTTCTAAGTTATTTTAATGATACTGAGTATTTAGGAAATTATTTTATTTTATTTTTTCTTTAAATTTTAACATCAAATTAAAAAATTATTTAGATTCTGTTTTTATTATTTTTTTGGGATGTTTTTTTAATGATTGAATTTAAATATAATTTTAAAATATTAAATTCATTTTATTTAAATTATTAAAAATATAAACTAGTATAATATATTTATGTATTTTCATTATTTTAATATTAATTTTACCAAAAAAAATTATTTTAATTAATTTTAAACTCTGTTATGGATGTGGTGTTAGTTAAAAAATTGAAAAGGAAATGTTCATGCATGCCTAAATTTAGCATCAACTACATGAGTATAATGAAATATAATATGATGTTTCCTTCTATCTATCATTTATTTCCTAATGTATTATATAGGGGAAAGTATATAGTAAGGGAAATTCAATATTTCGTGTAAAAGTTGTTGATATTTAGTTAAGTATGAAAATTACAATGAGTGTTAAATTAAAGCTATTATGTTCCAAAGAGGCAAATGGAAAATTTAAAATAATAGATTGACCGTGACCCAAACCAATTGATCATGGAAGAGGTATAAAAGAGAAAAACCACCATGTAAGAAAACAAACTCCAGGAATACATCAACCATCCGTGAAAATTGGATTGTCCATGTTCTAAATTTTTGATAATTAATTTTTCTTATATGGAATTACTTGAAATGGAAAATTTTGGAGAGGGATCACCAACATTTATATTTGGATGAAATTTTTAAGAATTCATCTATATGAGAACAATGAAATCAAAATTGAGGCCAGAGTTTGAAGAGATAACTCACATGGACCGATGAAACTGGATTTGGTGTCACTAGAGGAGATGAAACCATGTAAACTAGAATCATAGAAGAAAAGAATCATAATATACATCTGAAGGAGGTGTTCTGAAAATCTACCATGCAATGATGATGAAGAAAAGTATATGGAATTCAAGACTTTAGTTTTCCACATAAGAGGAATTTTTAATCATTGAAATCCTAGAAAAGGAATTCATCAAATAAGAACAAAAAATTCTGATATAATTTTATGTTGAAGTTGTGATGAAGATTATGACCTTGGAAAAATGATATTAGTAACTCGTAAAACATATTCGGTTGGATGTGAATTGTTCCCAGGATTATTATTCAACTGTGATAAAAGAATTTTGAGAATGGAAAATTAAAATGAAGCATTGAAATAAAAGCCAAAAATAAATGGGAACATAGAAAATTAATTTGGAAAACTCTCAAATTTCTATGATTAAAAACCATGAGGAATCTTTGAGAAAATTCACTAAAAATCATATAGTACATATAATCCATGTTGAATCACAAACATGAATGAAAAAAATAGCATAGAAATCCTATGTGAAATTCCCACCCTAATACTCTATCATCAATTCTCTAGTAATTATCTTATAACACAATGTCTCCTTTCGGAGATCAAAACCAAACACGTGTCACTGTTGCAGCACCTCATTGCACAACCCTATTTGATGTTACTCACTGGTTCCTATCCCCAAAAATAATCACCCATGTATCTTCTCGGTTTTTCGTTTCCCTATGCACCACTCTTCCACTTTATATACTCCCCATGAATCAACACCACATGAATTTTATGAGCCTTCATATTCCCTACATTTCATTCAAAATAGATATAAAGACATATCCAATATCTCTCATTCCTATGAAAATGATATAAAATTTGAATTTAATATTTTAAAGACATAAAATTATCTTCTTTTTTAAAACCATGTTGGTTGAACTCCTACAATACCCCCCTAAATCCTATCAATTAAGAAGATGAATTCCAAAAAACTATATTGGATCATAATCTGGTTTGTGTTTCACCAACTATCATTCATTGTAAAAAATATGACATCCCTGTTTTTCATATATAAAGAAAATATAAAATATCCCATGCAAAAGAAAACCAAATGTCGAAGTCTTCATCATACTTGTGTTTTCAATTCCCTACTGAATAATATTGGAACCAATACATGGATCCCCCATAACTCTAATCATCACGTAATATAGAGTACCTATAAGAATTAATTTCTTCCTCCAATCAATATCCTCTGAGTAGTCTAAAAAATTTATCACATCACTCTTATTTATGATTTTAATTATTTATTCAGTAGTACAACTCTTTGAATAAAATTAATTAGGTTTTATACCTTAAACACCCAAAATAACATGCTTTAACATCTAACCAATCTTCATCCTAGTAGATGATTTTTCACTCATGTAGAACAATTTCTAGTTCCATAAATCCGAAGAATCACATGTCATAACTATATTCATCACCTCACTACATGGCTTTATATCTATCATGTAAATAATGTTACCAATTCATCCTCATGTATATACCATTTATCCTCTTAAAAAATCCCATCGTCCATTTCCAAATGAACTTACGAATCCATCTGTATCAAAAGCACATGCTGATAAAAATTTATGGAATATACCTAGAGCATTTCTCACATATATCATCATCAATGTACAAACTTCATTCATAGTAATAAATATTTCACCAAAACTAATGATATTAGTATAATATCTATTTCCCATCTTTAATATAGAAATTTCACCTTCTTCATATGAAGAAAATCATTCCCTCTTTGGTGTAATGTGGCACAATGATGTTGAATCAACCATCCAATTTGTGTATAGATATAACCTATGACAATATAAATAATCTAAAAATAAATCACCCTCACCCAATATAATACTTACACTGGTATCCTCATAATAAGCACCATGTGACTTATTTTCCTCCTTAATTATTTTTGATGCATGGTTTTTTCTTTTCTCATGGCTATAATTATCACAAAAGAAACACTTGAACTTTATTATTGTCTTTGACTAACCTCTATGATTAATGTGTCTATCTTCCATAGCCAAAATACCATGATTAACTATATATTCACCATAATTGATCTTTCGTTGAATCTTTTTAATTAATAATGATGAAATTACATCATCTAAATTCATTGTGTCTTTCTCTAACAGTAATGTGGGGATGATATTTTCATAAAAGTCTGGTAATGAGCCTAAGAGAAGAAAATCATTATCTCCTTCTTCCATTTTGATAGGTACCTTGTTACCATTATCATAGATATTTAAATCCATCAAATATAGATTCATAAAAAGTTTGATGATCTAAAAAATATGATTACCTAAATCCCTATTATATGAAATTTGCTAACGGTGAAATAATTTTTTCAGATGTAAATGATTTTTGAGGGATCATTATTTATATCTGCTTTCAATATTCACCCAGATATCCTATGGATCTATAAGATTCATCACTTAATAAGTATTATTATATGTCAAACACATCAGAATAATTCTTTTCAGCAACTCTCTTAATTCCTTCCAATCACTATCACTCATTATCTCAAGATTCTATTATTTTTTCCTCAACTACATCACTATCTTCTCGTATAGCAAAATATTTTTTGATAATTGTTTCCATATATTAAAATCAATTTTCTTTTTAAATTGTTCAATTTAGGTACAAATCAAATGGCATGAATCACCCATATCAAATCATCATGAAACCTAGATCAATACATTTGATACTAGTTGTTGGGTCACAATTCGATCATTCCCAAGGTAATTATACAATTGTAAGAAAATAATTGTGAGAATTGCTAATGAAAAAAAATCATTGAAATAAAAGTACAAAGTAAATGGGTACATAGAAAAGTAATGTTGACAAAAACATCTAATGCCAAGAATTATAAATTCATGGGGAAACAATAATAAAATCCATTAATAATTAGAGTGTGAACATAATATAAATATAACCCCAAACTAGAATTACAAAAATAGTTTAGAAAACATGTGTGAGATTCACTCCCCAATATGACTTTATTGACTCTCTAATAATTGTACCATGAAAAGAAATCACCCTTAAGATATTAAAATAGAACTTGTGGCATCATTTAATTTCCTCATTGCAAAACCTAATGTGTTGTTTCTTGCTGTTTTCCTCAACCAAAACTTATCCCCCATATAACTGCTCTAATATATGTATCTCTATACACCACTCCACCTTTTTTTTAATCCTGATGAAGTAGAACTTCATGAAATTTATGGGCCTTAAAATTCCCCATATACCATTTTAAATATATATATATATATATATCTAATTTCTCATGTTCCTAAAAATGGTAGGCTATACAATTTGAATTTTATATTTTAGAAACAAAACATTATCTTCTTTATTAAAACGATGAAAACTGAACTCCAACAAAACACAAGACATAGGAAAATATAGTTAAAAGATAAACCTGTTGATAAATATTATATACTTTATGATATTTATATTGGATCTCATCAAGTTCAAATTTGATGATCATGAACCAGTTTAGGGTAATTCAAATAAAATTCTATATGAAAGGTATATAAATATCATAAGTTATAAACTCACTTAATTAATTGATTTGAATTTTACATGGGGGTGATGTCTACAATGTGGACCTAATATTTTTTAATCACGATATTGGGCATGGTTTTTTTGATGCCAAGTTCCGTATATGATGATCAATAATCCCTATGATATGCACAAACAAATTATCGAAGCCATCAAACATATTGGGAGCCTGATGTGAGGATGAATGATATTTCAAGGCTAGAATCATTATCTACCATGTAACACTCATGAATTCCCACTATATAAAGAATAGATTTCACTATTCAAAGCAAGGTTGTTCAAACTAGATTGATGATCGTGTCATCCACTTAACGGTTCATCGATGGGTGACATGTGGTTTCACAATGTCGGATGAAGAATTTTTTTTATATAGGACCTTATTCTAAATTAATAAAAATGTATATAAAATGGAAAATAGGGATATAATAAATATCATTGATTCTATTTGTGGGAGTAGTCGACAATGCTCAATACCTATAGGACTCAAATTAAAGGAAGAGGACTTTCATTTACTTATCATGATTTGTTTTCATGTTGAATGATTTGATGGGGGTGTCGATCATTTCCAAGGAATTGGTTATGAGGGTGAAGTGGGTGAATGTATAGTATTTATTTAAATGATTGAGATAGGATGATAATTCTATTATTTTTAGTAGATTTCAGTTGGATGTTTGTAGGTTTGAGGTTTTTGAGTTTTTTTGTTGAAGTAAATGATGGCCAATCTCAAACTTATTTGATTTTATGAATTATTCTAGGCCTAAAATAATATAGTCCACATGTTTATATTTTTTACCAATGACCAAGGATATAGTAAATTTAGTATAATGAGGATAAAGACCAATGATCGATATTTTCTTATCTTTGACGATCTATATCAAGGACATGCATATATCTTCCATGTTTCAATAAAGTGTTAGGGGGTCAATATTATACAAAAGCTATGTCAAGGTCATGTTTTTAAGGTAATTCAAAGAAAATGAAAATTTTGGGTTTTAATATATTTTGAAATCACAATCAAAGTGATTATATGATCAAAGAACATCATTTTAAGGAGTTCTTTGAAGCTATTTTGAGCTTTTGTAAATTATTATAAATACATATAGAGTAATGAAAACCAAAATTCATATTCATATTCCTTATTTTTATGGGATAATATTGTTCATTTGGTTATATTGTATTGATTGTATGGTTTATTGAAGTCATATTTTGGTGAAAAAATAATGAAAAAAATATGACATGGTCAGTAAATAAGTGCATATCAAGCTATGTTAGTGCACAATGTTTGTGAATATTATTAAGAAAATGAAACTAAAGATGATTCCAAATATACCCAAAAAAATAAACATATCTTAAGAATACAAATGAAAAAATTGATCATGATTACATAGGATTTTCTATAGATCGTGAGGTGGATATTCTCACTAATACTTTGATGAAGGTAAAGTGTGATGACTCCACTTGAACCATGATCTTTTTTGGATAAGTTATTTTGTTTCCAGAAAATTTTATCTTAAAATGTTGATTTCTTTCCGTGATTAAATCTCTTGAACCACTAATTGTAAATTATCTCATGATTTATATGATGTTGATTTTTTTGGAGCTTGATTAATATATTTTATGTTATTTTATTTATATCTTTCTTCCATTCTGTAATGGTCACAACGTCTATCATATAGTGTTAATTGATGATTGCATCCTATTTAATCTATATGAATAATATATTGGGTTAGGAACTTTCTATTTAAATTTTTTAATATTTTACTGAGTATTTTTATTATAGGGAGTTTCAACTTAGTTTATGTACTTGGTGATTATTGACTATATCAATCAACTCTTACTAAATTGAAAATGATGGATATGGATTTAATTTATGTTCTCTATATTTCACAATTAATGATATGCATGAATTGTATTTTTAATTCAGAAATTGATATAGTTATATGTTTTAATTTTATTTAAATAAATCAACAGATAATTAATTTGTAGATCTAAATGATTTGGATAATACATTATATTCTATATACTTCTTTCTATGTTATTATTGTTTCCATCCTAATATTTCAATATATTTGTTCTTAAAAATTAAAATAGTTCTATTTTGGCCTTGTAATCCACTTTTAAAAGATTTAAAAATATAACATCATGATAGGAAATCAATTTAAATGAAACCTAACTGGAGACTAAACATGTTTTTCTACTAAATAATTTAGTGGTTGAAAATTTTAAGTGGGTTGAAAATGGAAAAAACCCCTAGAAATTAATTGGCATAATTTTCAATGAATATATCTAATGGGACCTATTCATAATTCTTTTGTACATGATTATATCCTTCTTGTTGTATACAATGTGATTGGGTTTATTTAATTGTTAAGACCAAGATGATAAAGAAGATTAACCTTTTTAGGTATTGTCTTCAGTTGTAATGGATGTTTTAGATGAAATACAATCACCACAGCTTGTATAAATGGATCATAGGATAGATATTTATACTCAGAAAATAAGATTCACAATTCTTTAGATATTACAATAAATTTGGATGGAAATATAGTTCTAGAAGATAGGTAATTTACAATAATTTCCTTTATAAATTTGGTAATGATTTTATGATTTTTATTTTAAAAATATCTTATGTTTTCGGGATAACTTTTGATATAATACTTATCATTTTAAGGGGGAGAAAAGGTACTTCTAATAATTTTAGGATTTTATTATAATAAAATATGTTGTTGGATGACTTTCAGTCATCGTGGTTGGATTTTTCAAAGCATATTTGAAGGTGGCATAGTTTTTTAGAGTTAGGAAAATTTTTGGGGTAAATATTTTAGAGGATTGTGAGAAGCGAAAAATATGGATTTTCATAATTATTTTATTAAAATTTGGAGAATGCATGTGTTTTTCAAAAATGGGCTTTGTGAAGAGAGTTTCATGAAGGATCAAAGAATGTTGATGGTGATCTATGCGGACAATGGAAAACATCACGAATAGTGAAGGTGAAGAGTATCATGAGTGGAGCATCATGAGGGCATGAAGGTTTTTATGAAATATCTATAATTACAACAAGCATCATGAACATTAAATTTCTGTGGAGCTTCACAAAATAGGATCTTCATGGAAGAAAGAATGAGCATCTTGAAATGGTGATGATGGGGAAGGAAGCTTCTGGAATTGGTGGAAAACCCTATAAATAGTCTTATACCCCCTTTAGAAAAGTGGTGAGACTTAAAGAATATATTAAGCCTCCAGATTCACAAATGCGGAACATAAAGGTTGTATGAAAAAAAGTTCGAGAAAGCTATAATCTAATCGAATTTTCTAGGCATCATGAACGGTAGTGAATTTGGTGAAGGATAATTGAGCTTTATGAAGAATGTATCTTTCAGTAAGTTAGGTTTCTTTTAGAAGGGAGATTCACAAGGGAGCTTCATGAAAAGTTGTTTTAGAATACTCAGTTTAAGTGAAAATATCTTCCAAAGGGCATCGAATTGGGTCTAAGAAAACTTGGAAATAAGATTGGGGTATCATATTAAGTATCATTACAATGTATAGGAGGTTCTAACTAACTTCTAGGTAATAAAGAGAAGATTTATTTTGATAGATAAAATTTTTTGAAGTGGATTAAGAAGTGTCAAAAAAATTACATTACATCATTTTGTTCTATAATAAGCACATTCACTGTTGGATTATTTTCATAGTGCTACATGAGTGTAAGTGTACATCCTACTCATTGTGTTCCACAAAAAATGATTATTTAGTAGTATATTGTGTGGTTATATGTTGTTTTGAAACTATTCCAAGGATATAGCTACTATTTTTGAGTAGTTAACCTTGTAAATTCAGGTGTTCATGTGGACGTGTGGTTGAATTTTGTTTAGTATGGAAAGAAATATTTAAAAAGAGGCTAAGGTTGTTTCATATGTAAAGAAACATAATATAAAAAAACATCACAGATTCACTCCCCCTATCCCTCTTAGTGATAAAATAATTTTGATTGGGAAACTTCAATTTGTATCATAGGGGAAGTTTCCCTTTGTTTAATCTTGGATGATGTTTTGAAGAGTAGTTGTGATGGAGAATTTGAATTACATGAAAATTAAGGAGATTATAATATTTTCTGGAAAGAATCGTCATATCTGGAAATATATAATAATTCCTTATCTTATGTATCTTGGGTATGGAGTTATTAAAGCCAAAATAGATGGATTTCCTCATATTTATGACAACGGTCCTCTTACACTAGTTGATAATAAGAATCTTGGGAATGATGGAATAACTAAAAATGATTTAATCTCATCAGTTTCTAAATTTGAATTTTTAAGAGTGGGAGGTTTCTCTACAGCTAAAGGTATCTATGATAAGCTGAATAAAATATAGGAATTAAATACTAAAGTGAATAAAGAAAAACTACAAATCTAGAGGATGAATTATGAAGATTTTAAAATGGGTGAGTTTTAATATATTGGGGACTTCTTTACCATGGTAAATGATATTATCATTACTATCATATGTCTTGGGGAAAAGTTGGAGGCTTATATTGTTGTTGAAAATATATTAATAATTCTACCTAAAAAGTGTGATGCTAAAGTTTCATCATTAGAAGAAAGAGAACCTAAAGTATTATCTCTAGATTATTTACATATCACTCTCGTCACTTATGAAATGATTAAGGAGAAATGAAATACTTTCTTTGGTCACAAAATTTAAAAAAAAAAGAAAAACGTTTTTCTATCTAAAAAAAGTATGTTTTGGAACTTCTTAATCATTTTGGAAAGGAAAATTTGAAACCAGTTTCCCCACCGATTTCTATGGTAACCAAGTTCTGTAAAGATGATGAAGGCAAATAAGTTGATTAGAAAGTGTTTCGATAGATGATTGGAAGTTTATTATATTTGACTTCATCAAGACCATACATTTTTTATATTGTTACATTATGTGAAATATTTTATAGTGCTCCAAAATAATAACATTAAATTTCATGAAAAATAATTATCAGATATAAAAAAGGTACAATAAATTAGGAATCAGTTATGATAACTCAAATTGTATTAACTTGTTTGGGTATTCATATGCTTATTGGGAAGGAAATGATGATGGAATAATATCCTCAGATGGTGGAGTTTTCTTCATAGGTAAAATTTGTGTTAGTTGGAATACAATGAAACTGGATTCAGTAACTCTTAGAAAGGTTGAAGTTGAGCATGTTCCTACCACACAAGTTCTTACCTAACTTATGTGGATGAAAACATTGTTGTAAGACTTACTTGTTTAACTAATGTTACCTTTTCTCTTAGGATGTGATAATAAAAGTGAAATCAATCATACAAGAAATATGGTAAAACATAATCATTCAAAAAGTATTTACCTAAAGTAAAACTTCATAAAATAGAATGTGGAGAACAATGAATTGAATCTATAATATATTCTTACAATTGAACAAGTTGCTGACGTATTACAAAAACCATTTCTAAAGGAACTATTTTATAAATTGAGGTTGAACATGGGCATCCATCCTCTCTCTCACTATGGTTGAGGTATGTATTTTTTTCCCTATATCATCTTACCTTTGGATAGTATTTTCAAGGAGGATAATTATTTAATAAATCTATCCATATGGAAGCTTGTATAAAGGGGGAGTTGTGGGAATGCTTTGAATCTAGAAAGTAAGTGTGTGTTCTATTAAAATTATTGATGGGGGTGGTTATAGGAAAAGAAAATTTTCATTTTCCAAGAAAATTAAAGAAGTGTAGAAAGCTTCTGATGAAGGCTAAGGATGAAATCTGAGGAATAAATTAGTTACTACTTCTAGACAGCATGTTTTTATCAATAATTTTTATTTCCTTTAACATGTTATCTCATGTAGGCTTAGAATAATTTATTAGTAATTCATTACTTGATGTTTAAAATTTCATTGATTTAGGAATCTTAGTTTATAAAAAAATCCAATGGGGGGATATTTAGGGCCAAGCTGATAAGAAAGAGTATCATATTCATGTATTGTCTTTTTTTGTTAGTGATGTTTGAGAATAAATGAAATCAACTCAATTTGTATAAGTGAATGATCATACATATAATTATACTCAAGAAATCATATTCACATTTCTTAAAAAATTCCATTTTATTTTGAAGGAAAGATATTGGTGGAAGATATGGAACTTATGATACAGCCCTTGGTAAATCTAACGATGCTTTTCTAGTATGTATTTCACAAATATAATAATTTTTCAAGAGAACTTCGGATGCAATACTTATGAGTGTAATCCGAGAAATGGGATTTACCATCGTTTTTAGATTTTATTAGAATGAAATATGTTTTTGGATGATTAAGAATCAGTATGGTTGGTTTTTCTAAAGCATATTAAAGGTGGCACAATTTCCAAGTGTTTTTCAAATATTTGGGGTTCAAAACTTGAAGGATGGTGAGCATATTGAAATATGGATTTCTTTGAAGATATCAATAAAATATTTTTAAGGCACAAGATTCACAAAAATGATATTCACGAAGAGAGTTTAGAGAAGTATCAAATCATATTGATGGTGATCTACACGAACAGTGACAAGCATCGGGGACGATGAAGGTGACTGTCACGAACCAGCCCGAGTTGACCCTGAACCTGTCACCCAGGACAACCAGCGACAAGTCCCGAGAGGCGTTCCCGATCCTCTCGGGATGGAAAAAATCACCAAGGGCATCAATAGAGTACAAAAAAGAACAATTTCACCCATTTATAAACAATCAAACAAACAACGGAAATAAATGGACCGCCCAAAATTCATTTATATAATAATAGAACTAAACATTATTTGTACAAGGAACTGAAATTAGAACTAAACCAACAACTCAACTGAAAAAACCCAATAACCAACTAACTCCATGTGACAATGCTAGTCACTCTATAACACAATGATCAAACATCCCCCAAGTCAATCGATCTCAAGCTGAAACCTGCACAAGGGTTAACAAAAAGAAGACTATAGGCTTGAGTATTAAAACTCAGTAGGTTAGCCTGATATTCAATTCCAAATGCACATACTTTAAAATAAAAGAAAAATCATATTCATGTTTTAAATACAATATATAAAATTCTTTTTTTCAAATGATGTTCTATACTATAATAGTTATCAGACAAAAACCTTAATGTTTTATAAACAAAAATGCAAGTTGCAATTTTTCAAAGAGGTGCAACATCAAAATGAAAATTGTTTTAATGAGGGCTGCTTTAAAGATTGTACACTATTAAATAAATAACACACATTACTAAATTTCCCAACTAAACACACTATATGCTGATGGTGAGTACATAGTAGCCAATGAGCACAACTCACGGGAACACCCCTAGGAACTAGTTTGTTGTGAGCCCCATGTACCTCGTATCTTGGTGAAAGTAACCATATTAAATATCTATTATCATGCACACAAGACACTAGTAGGGAGAATACCCATAACCTAGTGGTCCCCCAACATCATCATCATCATATTTTAGTTAGTGTTTTCATCGTCAAACTTGCTACGTGAAACAGGGGAAAAACCCTAGAGAATAACAAGCATACTAGTACATGTTCGTCCACCTGGATACTAGGGATTACCTTTAGTGCTAAATATAGTTACACATATTATCAAATACACATTTCACATAAAAATTCAATTCCCAAACCATAAAAACACAAACATCCCATAAACATTCTTCACCTTTCTTTCATGAATCAACAAACCACTACAAATTTTCATAAAACAATTTCAAGGAGTGTATTGAGGCTTTGCACATAAAATTCATTCAAAATCACTTCTTGAATTATAAACACACAACATGACCATACCCAACCATATTTCTTATCACTTAAAACATTTAATGAAATCATTTCATGGATGGTAAAATAATCCCAATTGACACAACATGGTATATACAAGTAAAACACTATTTCTTCATTTTTAGGAAAGGCCAAACAGGCCATTAAACATTTTTCCAAAACTAACATATGAAAAAATTATTCATTCCAATTTTTTTAAAGAGGTGTATACACACCATATATAGAATCAAACCACATTCATAAATCCTATAAAACACTCAGGTTATATATTCAAAACACAACCATTTTCCTAAGAATGTGAAACAGGTCATTTTCCAGCAACTTGTGCCAAAACATTTTGTAAACCAAAACCCATTTATTTGTAAAACAAAATACAAATTGTAAAGACATAAAAGTATCCCAAAATAATTTTTTTACATGCTTCCAATGTATTTATAAATCCAAACAAATCATTTTAAATTGCACTAGACACATAAAAGCCAACCGGGAAATTTACCGAACACGTGGTATGCACTCTTTAACAAAAAAACTTATGTTAATCACTTAAAAATGGATAAAATACCATTTTCATGCCATAAAGTTATTCAAGATATTGAAACATATTCAAAATTCCATAAACCAAGTGCGGAATCTCATGGAATAATTTATCAAACTAGAGGAATGCACATTTATACCAAAACAACAATATTTTTAACAAAATAAGTCATAAAACATAATTTGCACACAAAAACATTAAATCCAAGGTTTTACAGCCGAACATATCATATAAATGAAGTTATAACATTACTATAATGATAAAACTTAAATGATAAAGTCTTTTGCAAGGGATATCCTACCTCAAATCCTTGGTGTAATGGAAACACACACACGAAATCACCATCTAAGGGTTTACAAACCCCAAACCTATGATGTCCTGACCCAAATGAATAAAAAACCCATAAAAAATCCTGGAATAACATAACCCTAGGTCAAACAGGACTAGGGGAGATTATAAAACCAATAAATAATGAATGGAGGAAGAAGATGGTGGATAATGGAGAAGGAATCTCACCTTTTCAACTAGAAAACTATTCATATTCCATTAGATCTGCACCCATATATAATAGGAAATGGCCTGAAAAATCTTATAGAGACTCATAATATCTTTTCAAACAAGGGAAAAATATTTGTGGCAATAAGAGTACAAATTGATTGATTTATGAATGATACAATTCACTTTGTCAATTCTGGTCGATTTGAGAGACATTGAGAATGTTTCCCCACTCCGTGACTATTATAATCTCCAAAGAGTGAAAATAGATATTTGGGGTTATATTGGGGATATTGGCTTTAGGTGGGAGGTGGAATCACAGAAAAATATAAAATATTTAATTATATATAAAATAAACAAATTATTTTTTTAAAACTGGAATTGGGCCCATGGGCTGGCATAATTGCTATATAATTAAACCAACATCACCATGATTATGAATTATTAAGTGGTCCAAAAGGATATGGAAGTTTTAATATATGGTTATTGGACAAGTGGGAAGTAGAATGGGTGAAAAAGTATGAAAAAAGGAGTTATAAAAGAAACAAATTCAGTTTTTAAAACTGGAAATGAGCTCATGGTTGGCCCAAATCAAGAAGTAACCACCCTTTCTCAAAAAACACCTAAACAAGCAATGGGGAACCCAAATTAGGGTGATTAGACATATATGAAACTTAATAACTCAAAATTAAACTCACCCAAACCCCAGTAAAACTATCAAGATTTCAAATGAACCGGATCAAAACAAAGGCATGAAAAACCGGGTGTGACAATTCTCCCCACCATTAAAGTTTTCTTCCCCCGGAGAGCCATAACACTTTCCAGCTGAATGATAAAAACCTAAGGATTACGTATCAAAATGATACAACCTACAAATCTAGTGAAATAACATTTTCCATCAACATAACTTAATCCTCTTTCCAAAACAAAACACCAACTCACAACCACTTTGTGAAAATAAACGGAACGATCAAGCCACAACCTCCACAACCTAGCCAAGAACACGATTGTTGTGCCTTATCCCAATGAAACAAACAATCACCCAAACTAAGGACAACTCAAGAAAACCATTTAATATAGGGGAGTACATAATGGACTCTCCAACATTAATAAAAAACTATCACCAGACAAGTTCATAGGAGGAAAAATCAATGAGACCTGTGGTGGGTCTCCCCACCATTAGAACCCAACTAGCAAAAAAATGATCTCAATATTACTTCACTTTCAAAAGCCCAAAATAAATCTCCCACAATAACCCACCAACCCAAGTTAATAGGGTTACAACCTGAACATATAAACCACCCCCTCCCAAACAGAGGGGATGAGAACTTGGCCAACACTTTCAACACGGATCCGGACCCCCACCACTCGAGGAGGGGAGGGAAGGGGACCCAACAATTTGGCCACTATAACCAAAAAAGAAACCAAGGAACTACCCAAAACTCTCCACCTATGAATAGGTAACACCAAGACCACACCTGATTTACAGAGGCTATCCACAAAGGGTCATTGATCTGAAACCCGCATCCATAAAGGCATAACCATATACAATGTGTGAGGGGTAATTTCACCACACTTGTTGTGAAAAATGGAAATTCACATTAATGAGGAACCACAATATAGAGATAGAAACTACCTTACAACAATGGTGGAGGTAGGATCTTGGTCAATTGACCCACACCATTATAGATTTCCTGACTGCCTGAAAAGATTCACTTTGAGGCCTATGGCTGGAGCCCTAAATAATGAAGCATCTGCTGCCCCATAGTCAGGTGTTAAGTATCACACCACTCAAAAAAAAAACTCACTTTCCCAAATAAAAACATTCATAAAAATAGGAACCAATAGATATATATCAAAATTCTCTCTCACTTGTAATAAGGATAAGAATGGAAAATGAATACGGAGAAGTGCATTAACATCAACGAACACCATTGTTATATCCACAAGAATTATCATGAACTGGAAGCACTTTAAATCGATCCCAAATAGCTCTCTATTTAAAATGATGGGATGATAAATTATTTTAGGTTTTTTATCTATCTTTTGAAACATGAGAAATAATCCTTAGGATTATCAATTGTAAATTTTATGATCACAGAACTATCTATGGCCACATCACAACATCCAACACATCTTTAGAAACCCATTGAACACTGCTCCAAAACCAAGCCACCAATAAGATCCCATGTCAATAGGAAACAAGAGTATGAATTCTAGATCATAAGTAATCATAATGAATAGACAAAACTTCTACGAAATAGGATAAACCATCAACATAACTGCCAGTTCAAAATAAACACCATAATTTTTCAGCTAAAAACACTTTTGAAAAATAATAACTTGGTGTATTTTCACATTCACCAATGATGTTTCATTACGTCTCACTCACATGAACAGTTACATGACACCCCAGGCACTCAAAAAACATGAAATATAGGCCATACTTTTAGATATCAATAAAACCATGCATGTGAGATCCCCTGAAAACACCAAAGGCTAAAAAAACAACATCATACCAAAAATCATGTACCGTCAAAAGGAAAACCAACCACCAAGTCAAAAATGCATTTCATATTCCACAAAATAAATAAAACATCATCAAGAACAACTTGATTAAAAAACAATCCATTTTATTTAATAGAACTTACAAAAACATCCATTCATTTCCAAATATCCTTTCCCCATTTTTAATAAAATCAGTAAGGTATCTTTTCATAATCTGAGAAGCACAAAAGCCAAAACCCCTTTCCAGAAATACACCAGCTGCACAAAACCAAATTTCCAAAACATATTCATCAGATTCGAAAACTTTTCAGCATCCAAAAACATCCCATTTAAATCAATGTTTTAGAATTACTTTAGAATGATTCACACTTTCAATACATTTTATTTCAACAAACCAAAAGTATAGATTATGGAAAACCCAATCCCATTAAATCATTTCCACTTCCTCTCCAAAATTTGTTTTAAAAAAACACAACCTTACCAAAACCATTCATATATTTAATTTTTTAAAAACCCATTTTCTACATTTACAAATAGAATCCTTCCTTTAAAACCCATTTCCATAATTCTCACTCAAGTATTTTAAAAAAAAACAAGAATTCCTGAAAGGTCCAAGAAACCCACAAAAGAGAACTAATGTCGGTGGGTGACTTGACCGTATGGTTAGTGGCCATATGTCAAACACAACAACAACCCATAGAGACTTATTAGAACCATGCCCCAAAACCACATGGATCGCCTGGCCCTGCGAGCTCACAGATTGCATTAGTCAAACTCCCCTTGTCATATCCCAACACCAAACAATCAGAAAGAACAAAAGACACTAATAAAACCAGGCGTCCTATGGAAACCCGAGGATCAGAATGAGCAAGAGATCACGACGTTCATCCAGCACTTACCCCTCAAGTCCAAATAATCCTAATACATCTACCTTGACATCCCCAAATAACAAAGGTTCTATAAAATAATGGTCTGCTAAGAGCCAACCTCCTCTGATACCATTTTGTCACGAACCAGCCCGAGTCGACCCTGAATCAGTCATCCAGGTCAGCCCGTGACAAGTCCCGAGAGGTGTTCCTGATCCTCCAGGGATGGAGACAAGCACCAATGTAATCAATAGAGTACACACGGGAATGATTTTTCCAATATATAAACAATCAAACTTATAGTAGAAATAAAAGGACAGCCCAAAATATGTTTATATAAAAATTGAACTAAACATTATTTGTACAAGAAACTAAAATTAGATCTAAAACAACAACTAAACTAAAGAAACCCAATAACCAAATTACTCCATGTGAAACCACATTTCACTCTCCAACACAATGATCAAACATCACCGAAGGCGATCTAACTCAAGCTGAAACCTACACAAAGGCTAAAAAATAAGAAGACTTTAGGTGTGAGTATTAAAACTCTGTAGGTTGGCCCGATATTCTATTCCCAGTGAACATAATTTAAAATAAAAGAAACATAATTTTAATGTTTTAAATACAAGATATAAAATTATGTTTTTCAAATGGTGAACCATTCTATAATATTTATTAGATAAAAACCATCATGTTTTATAAACAAATATGCATGTAACAATTTTTCAAAGAGGTGCAACTTCAAAATGGAAATTTTTTTAGTGAGGGATGCCTTAAAGATTATACACTTTTAAATAAATAACACACATTACTGAATTTATGACCCAAACACACCATATACTGATGGTGATAATAAAATATCCAATGAACACAAATAACGGGAACACCCCTAGGCACTATTTAGTTATGATCCCCAAGTACCTTGTGTCTCGGTAAAAGTTACCATAATAAATATATGTTCTCATGCACACGAGCCACTAGTAGGGATCATACCCATAACCTAGTGGTCCCCAACATCATCATCATCATAGTTTAGTTAGTTTTGTCATCATCAAACTAGCTAGGTGAAAGAGGGGCTAAACCCCATAGAATAACTAGCATACTAGTACACGTCTGCCCGCCTAGATACCCAGGATTCCCTTTAGTTCTCAATAAAGTTACACATATTATAAAATAGACATTTCACATCCAAATTCCATTCCCAAACCATAAAAATACAAACAACACATAAATTTTCTTCAAATTTCTTTTATGAATCAACAAACCACTATAAATTTTCGTAAAACAATTTCAAGGTGTGTATTGAGGATTTGCACATAAAACTCATTGAAAAACACAATTCAAATTATTAAAACACAACAAGACAATACCCAACCATATTTGGTATCCCTAAAAACATTTAATAAAATCAGTTCATAGATGATAAAACAATCCAAATTGACACAACATGGTATATACAAGTAAAACACTCATTATTCATTTTTAGGAAAGGCCAAACAGGATATTAAACATTTTCCCAAAACTAACATTTGAAAAAGTTATTCAGTAAAAAAAATTTAAATAGGTATATACACACCATATAAATAATCAAACCACATTAATAAATCCCATAAAACACTCAGGTTACACATTCAAAACCCAACCATTTTCATAAGAATGTGAAATAAGACATTTTCTGGAAACTCGTGCCAAAACATGTAGTAAAAAACCCATTTATTTCTAAAACCAAATAAAATTGGAAATCCATAAAAGGATCCAAAAATAATTTTTCACGTGTTTCAAATGTATTTATACATCCAAAAAATCATTTTAAAATGCACTAGACACATAAAATCCAACCAGGAAATTTACCGAGCACGTGGCATGCACTATTTAACAAAACAACATATATTAAGCACTTAAAAAGGGATAAAATACCATTTTCATACCATAATGTTATTCAAGATACTGAAACATATTCAAAATACCATAGAAACGGTGCAGAAGCTCAGGGGATAATTTATCAAACTATAGTAGTGCACATTTATACCAAAATAACTATATTTTTAAGAAAATAAGTCATAAAACATAATTTGCACACAAAAACATTAAAACCAGGGTTTCACAGCAGCAAATATCATATAAATAAATTTATAACAGTATGATAATGATGAAACATAAATGATAAAGTCTTCTGCAAGGGAAATCCTACCTCAAATCCTTGGCCTAATCAAAACGCACACACGAAATCACCATCCGAGGGTTTATGAACCCAAAACCTATGACGACCAGACCCAAATGAATAAAAACCCCATAAAAAATAATGTAATAAGAGAACCCTAAGTCAAAAAGGACTTGGGGAGATTATAAAACCAAGAAATAATGAAATGATAAAGAAGATGAATGGTAAATGAGAAGGAATCTCATCTTTTCAACTAGAAAACTATTCATATTCCATTAGATTTGCACCATTAGATAATAGGGAATGGCCTGAAACATCTTGAAGAGACTCATAATGTCTGTATGAGCTAGGGAAAAAATTGGTGTCAAAAAGAGTAAAATTTATTGATTTATGAATGACAAAATTCACCTTGTCAATTCTAGATGATTTTAGAGACATTGAAAATGTTTCCCCCCTCCGTGAATATTCTGGTCTCCATAGAGGGCTAATTGATATTGGGTTGTTATTAGGGATATTTTCATTGGGTGGGAGGTGGATTCATGGAAAAATATAAAATATTGAATTAGATATAAAATAAACAAATTATTTTTGTAAAATTGGAAATGGGCACATGGGCTGGCCCAATGCCTAAATAATTAACCCAATTTCACCAAGATTATGAATTATTAAGTGGTCTAAAATGATATAGAAGCATTAATATATTAGTATAGGACAATTGGGAAGTAGAATGGGTGGAAAATGATGAGAATCAACGGAGTTATAATAGAAACAAATTCGGTTTTTAAAACTGGAAATGGGCTCATGGTTGGCCCAAATCATGAAGTAACCACCCTTTCCCCCAAAAACTTCTAAACAAGAAATGGGGATCCCAAATTTGGGTGATTAGACATATATGAAACTTAAAAAATCAAAATTCCTCCCACCCAAGACCCAAGAAAAGTATCAGGATTTCAAATGAACCGAATCAAAAAAAGGAATGAAAAACTAGGTGTGATAGTGATGAGTAATGTGAGTGGGGAATCAGAGTGGCATGGATGTTTTGACTTAAGATCTGTGATTATAACAGGCATCACAAATGGTAAATTTTTGTGGTGGTTCTCATAAAAGGGAACTTTGTGGGGGAAATAGGGAGTATCACTAAATAGTGATGACATAGCTAGAGTCATCTAGAATTAGTGGAAAATACTATAAATAGGACACTACCCCCTTCAGAAAAGTAGTGAGACATAACAAAACTCATAAGGCTTCATATTCAAGAAGATGGTTTGTGAAGGTGGTATCTAAAGATGTTATCAAAGGATATAAACCAGCTGAATGTTCTGAGCATCGCGAAAAATTAGTGAATTTCACGATGGCTATGTGAGACTCACAAAGGAAGTAGATTCAAAAAAGGTAGGTTCTTCACAAATAGAGCTTCTTGTAGGAGATTCATGAATAAATAGTTTTGAATACCCAATTTAATTAAATAGAGATTTCAGAGATCATAAATTAAGGTCTAAGAGAATATGGAAATAAGACTAGGTTATCAGACTATGTATCATTATATAGTCCAGGTGGTTCTTACCAGATTTTGTGTAAGAAATTGAAGAATAATTTTGAAAAAACAAATTATTGGATGTGGGTTAAGAAGTACCATAACATTGAATTACATCACATTGTGCTAGAAAAATCACACACACTGTTGGATTGTTTTCATAGTGCTACATGAGTGTAAGGGTGTAGAGACCCCAAACTTGACGTACATGGACATTACATTACTTTTTTAGAATACTTAATACATAACAAAAACCAACACTCAAGGACCATAATAGTTTAGTGTCTTTGGACACTCAGAACATAATCTTCTAATCATGGTGAAAGATCTTCAATATATCCCATAAAGATCTTCCCCTTTTGTTTTCTTACCAAAAACCATTCTTTATATATTGGGGAAAAGAAAACATATAAAGGGTGAGCTCAAATTCTCAGTAAGGGTAAGCATGGAGAAAATAAAACAAACCATATACATTTTAACTTAAAAACATGAACATAATGTTTAAACATCAAAATATTGAGCAATGAAATAAAACATGGCAGTACGGAAGGAATAAATCATACTAGAAAATAAATCATGATAAAATAGCTTGGTAATAAAACATGTAATTGTGGAAAACCATTAATAAATTGATATTATTTCTATATTAGCCAAAGCACTATTGCCAATACCATCTTAGTGGACAAAGTCCCTTACTGAATCGAGTTCGGTCCACGTTCTAGCCTTGTATCACTGAACCAGATTAACTTTTTGTTCCAGCCATGTCTATCTAATGAGATATAAATCCTTACCCAATGCATTATAGGGAGATATAGGTCCCACACATCTCATAATAAAATCATTCTTACTTGTGCCACAAAATAAACATACATCATTCATAATAACCCAATGAATAAAATGGGTTTCATAAACATCATCCCATCATTACATAATCCATATAAAATAAATTTATATTATTTCATCATAAAAAAAATAGAACTAGGTAAATAATCAGAAAATTATACTTGAAACATAACCATATTAACTAATTTAATCATTGATAGAAAATAGTTTTGAATAAACACTTGAAATGAATTCTTGAAGAAAATATCATTTCTTATTCAAAATCATTTTCTTTTCACAAAATGCCATGAAACATTAAAATAAAAAAATTGATGAAAATAATAATGAAATATTGTAGAGGAATCTTCATGAAAATTAGGTATTATGAAACCGTAAAAATCCTTTCATTCCGTATAAGTTAAAAAACATTCTCCTCGTACATTTAACAGAAAAGTCAAAACATACCACATAAGGAAAAAAAATAAAGATTCCTTCCATAACACAAACAAAAAGTCAAATAGGGGTAAAAATTACATTAAACATACATTTCAGAATATTAAACACTTTATTAATAACATTTTTATGGACAAGGATGAAAAATAAAACCCAAGTAAATACTTACGAATAAACAATCTCGGAGAAGAACAAGATTAAAATAATTATCCCTTACCTTATGTCTGATATGATTCGTATGTATCTGAACCTCCTATAAAATGATTAAAATAATGTCATTGAATTATTATAGAATCATATTCATTGTTATGATATCATTTGTGGTCCACTTATGAATTTATATTACCCGTTCTTTTTTAAATTCAAGGTTAAATCAGCGTTTTGGGTAAAATTCTTTCATTTATTGTATGTGTTTCAATTTGTTGTTATTGATATTATTAATCATATACTAATTTACTTAATTCCAGAATGTAAAAAATGATTTATATATAATATATATTCAGTATATAAATATATATGATAGATCGATAAATGGAATGAAATAAACCATTCATGGAGACGATAGGTCGTACGTACGCAAGAACGCTGTTTTCGTTTCCTTATTGAATTTATTGGAATTAAGTAAAAGAAACTTATATGTAAATAAATCCATTATCATTATTATTTAATATATTTCCTGATTATTTAATATATATATACTTTATAATCATACTTTAATGGTTAATCATGGAATATGAATCTCATCGTGTTCGTGGAGATGGTAGTTCGTACGTACGCACTAGCGATGATATCATTCCCATAATTATTAAATTGAATTGGAGTGGATGATATATTATCTCAGAATCCGTATGGTGTTATAATAACCATATATATTTATTCTTTACACCAATATACCCATCCAAGTAAGGTGGTGGTGGAAAAACTAATTACACCGTGGCCTGGAGACGGTATTCCGTACGTACGCACGTGAGGTGATTTTTTTTTCTAGGATGGATAGAAGGTGAAATGGGGTTGATTCATATTTATAATATCATATCAGTATATTAGTGATAATTATTTTATTACTTTACAATGAAACAACTAAATAAGAATAAGTTGAAGAAGAAAGAAACTTGAATGAATCAGTAGAAGAGATTACCTCTTCTTCTATGCACCTCTTTTAAGCTTCCACTTAAGGGGCTAGAGTTGGTCTTTTGAGAAGAACAGAACCTCTAGAATGTTTTTAGGGAAGTGGAGAAGAGAAATGGGCAGGGTTTTGCCGATCTTGAAGGCTCATGGATTTTTGAATAGGAGAGGGAGGAGGTTCCTTTTTATAAGAGAGAAGAGGGGAACCATTGAAACCCTCAAAAATATTAATTTATAATAAATCAAACCCCACTTCAAAACATCCACAAATGACTCCAATTCTAATCTTAGATGATATAGGGTTTTTATCCAATCATCCTATAAAATTTATACACGTTTAAAATTTATTTTAAACCTTATCAACTTTATTTATCCTTATTTAATTTATTTAATCTTATTTGTGGTAATAAGATTTTAAATTTTAAATTGTTATAAATAATTACTTATGTGTTTTGAATTGTCCACAATTGGATAATTTATGACATTTTTTACAATATAAATTTTAATTTATAATTTTAAACTTTTTTTGTGATTTTTAAACAATTTAATATTATATTATTTTTATAAAATAACAATAGTGTCAATTTTGACACTATTCATTTATTTGAATTTAAATAAAATCCTCACATAAGATATATTAAAAAAAATATTTAATAGATTTATAACATGTCATATTTATCTATAAAATTCGTGGAGCATATTAAATAGTTCATACAATATTTATTTTAATATTTTTAAAACAATTTATTTTATATTTCAATCAATAAAATAATTTCAACATCACTACTGTGTTACCATTAATGATAATTATTTAATCCCTAAAAATTATAAATAAATTTACATTATGTAGATAATTTTATTAGATTTTTGGATACTATTCATGTTCAAAGTTTGAATAATTTTATCACTATATTAAAATTATTATACTTATAATAATTAAGAGAGTGACATGTTGTCACTTTCATTGGTTTTTATAATAATTAAATTATTTTCATGGATAAAATTCTATAAAATGAATCTATTATAACCCTTAGGTGATATGCTTCTACTTTTAGTAATCCAATAGAATTTTGGTAGGTTTTAGGGTAATTTTATAATCTTATTTTTACCCTTAATTACCTGATTTTCCTTTAACTACAGTAAATAAAAATTACTGTAGTTACTATTCCTAAAATCAAAAAAAATAAAAGTAACCTATTAACATAATTTGGACCCACTGAATTAAAATATGGAATCTATTTTTAAAAATTTAAAACACATAAGTTGATGTAATTTTTTTAAAATTAATCTTGTTGTTAAGAAAACGGGTTTTAAAAGTTAAAACATTGCCAAAGATTGAAATATTTTTACCTATTAATTCAATATAAAATTGATGGTAATCACAAAATTATATTAAATGGTAAAAATATATTCTATTTATACTTTAAAACCATTAAATATTATAATTTAACTATATAAATTATTGCGATGAAAAAAGTTGTTTTTAATTAAAATATAACGTGTTTTTATTATTCATTAAAATATAAAAGTTATCAGAATAATATGAAAAATTTATCCAAAGTAATTTTTATATCTATATTCCAATTAATAATTTTAATTTTTCAAATTTAACTTATAAACATGTCAAACTAGATTTAATGTAGGTGCACCATTAAAAGGTGGCAAAACTGCATTTTTTGAAAAATACTTATTTTACCCGAAAAAATTATTTTGTTCTCATACCATGTTCTAGAAAATGTGTAAGATTAATAATAATGTTATAAAATTAAAAATTTATTTAATACTATTCATAAAGGAAATTCCATAATAATATTATAACAATATATCATTGTTTAGTGAAACTCGGTATCGTGCACTACACACGCTATCGAGGAAGGTCGTGATTGCGTGTAATGCAAGCCAAGTCAGGGCTGCGTGTAGTGAAAGTTCCCTTTGGTGTTGCGTATAACATAATCAAAACATATTTCATTTATACATTAAACAAAATCTGTACTTAATTTTTCATAGAATAATTTCTACAAAATGAACTTGAAGTTGTGTGTAACACGAGCCAAGAATAGTGTTGCATATACTACAAGCTAATACGGTGTTGCGTATAGCGCAAGCAAATATTTGTGAAGCATAAAAATATAAATCAAAGAAATTAAAAAGAATAATTCTAATAAATCTCAGGTTTTTAAAAAGGACATGTCCTACTCATTTTAATCCACCTAAAAGGATT
Organism: Viscum album; assembly: GCA_963277665.1. Lineage (NCBI taxonomy): Eukaryota > Viridiplantae > Streptophyta > Magnoliopsida > Santalales > Viscaceae > Viscum > Viscum album. The sequence continues at coordinate 1,261,560,188 of OY728128.1, forward strand.
ATTTTCCAGTGGATTATGTGGTATTGGAATGTTTCAAAACAATATCTAGGAAATAGTTACTCTTTTTGAGTATTGAACCTTGTAAATTTTTTATTCCTTTATATTTGTGGTTGAATTGTGTTAAATAGGTAATCAAATCTTTAATAGGAGCCAATGTTTGTTTCATAAGTAAGGAAGCATTAAAGGAAAATATATCACTGATTCACCCTCCCCCTCTCAGTGATACTTGAATCATGACTTTGTAACATCATTAATATATACTAACTAAAATTTATGATTCTAGAGTACTATCTTAGTTTTTCAAGAGAATTATTTTTTATAGATTTGTGTTTCCAAGGTTTGTTCTTATAGAAAAATGAACTCATTTATGCAATAAATAAGTCAAGAATTACTAAAAAGATATGGGGAAAGTCATAAAGTGTATGCATCTTATCATCCTCAAAAAAAATTATGGATGAATTTTCAAATTGAAATACTAAGAATATTATTGATAAAATAGTTCACTTGAATAATAATTATTGGATATTAATTCTTGAGGGTTAATTCTGGGTGTATAGGATAGTACATAAAACTCCAACAAGGATGTCACTCAACATGATAGTTTCTGGAAGAGTCTATAATTTTCCTATGGATTTAGAGAATAGATATTATTGGTCTTTCAATTCATTAAATTTTATTCTTTTGAAATATGGAATGGTGAGAAATTATTTGTGTGGGAATTATAAGAAATGAGGAAAATGTTCTTTGACAATGAATGGATTTTAAGGTGAAATTTTGATGCAAATTTTATATTGATGAAATAATTCCATATATAATATAATGTGTTGTTATACAACTACAGACTTAAACTCTTCCCCAGTAAACTTCATTTTAATGGGATGGTCCTTTTATTATAAATAATTTCATCACTTCATCATCATGTTTATGAAAAAAATATAACAATGTTCATCCATCGAGATAAATTTCAGATCAAGCAAGTGGTGGTACCATTGATCAAATGGTTAATTGTTATAGGATATATAGATTTTTAAGGTGTTGTTCTCATATGGTGGATTAGTTATATTTGTGGAATGAAGATTCTTTGTTTGTAATAGCACATCAAGGATAAAATGAGTTTTTAATGTAGTAGATTGCATAAAACCTCTGTAATACCGACCAAAGGTTATTTTATTTCCTCAGTTTTTATCCCTACCATATCACAATGCTTTGTTCTTCTTATATGAGATATCTCCAATCAAAAAGATTTACTTAATGAATTAAAGGGTGGTTACAAATGTTTTTATTTAATGTAAGGATTAAACTACTTCTTTTAGGTTAGTACTTTCATTATCTTATACATTTTTAATTTGTACGCTTAATTATATTATATTTTTGTTGTTAGATTTCCTGTTTATAAGATTGTACATTTATGAATTAAAATGAATACTCTAACACTTGAAATTATTTTTGGTTACTGTAAGAACATTAGTTATCATACTCATCTGTAGTAGCGAAACTATATGTTTCTTTCAATATTATTATGAAAATATTTTTTTAATCCATTAATAGAATGGACCATTCTAGACCCTCTTTTTCTATGCTTAAATGATTAAATTAATGTCTAGTAGGGACCTTTTGGGAATATTTTCTATTGTGTGTAAAAATTCGTTTATGAGTTTTTTTTCCAACAAAAAAAATCCTTATATAATATGATAAAACATTGATGAATTTAGAAAATTAAAAAATTGGAATGGTAAAGACATTCATGGACTTTAAAATTGTTTAAGTAAGAACGAACAACAGTCGATACCATTCCTCTTACCTATCCCACATGCTATGTGGGATCAATGCATCGCTTGGCCCTCCTGCAAATGAAAAAGAATTAATTTTCAAGGAAATTGTGTGATTTAGTGCCCCCCCCCCCAATTACTGCTTTATTTGTGGCGTGGGGCATCCTCTTATGACCTCACAAAAAACAAAATATTATTATGATGCTTGTTTTATCACTTAACCAAAAGGTGAAAGGTATGTTATGCATCCAACAGGCAATCCCAGGAAAAGGATTATTTTTCATGCTTATAAATACCAAGTATTCGGTGAAATAGGTGTGGGTGGATATCAAATAAGACTAAAGAATACTCATTCATGTAATATTCCTACTGCATTAAATAATTGAGGCCCACAAAGTGTGACCTTATGACCTAGAAATCTCAATACAAAAAAGATACCATCATTGGACCATTCATGATCCCTTACCCCACATAACAAAGGCAAATTTGTGGGATCAGGTATCCATATGGTCTTTTTCCCTTATGGTCTTGTGTCCCGCTTTCAACATAGAATTCATCCAAAAATTTCCACCTTCATGAACTTTCTAAATTGTTTCATATCACTTCTATCAGAACTAGAGAATGATTTCAATAAGACCCCGTCTACATCTACATGATTCATTTGGACTAGAGATAGGAGACACTAGCATGTACCCCATCCAGTCATACATTATCATGGTAATAAAATCCGAAAAGTTATCCTCTATAGTGTAATAGATCCTAATAATGTTCATATCTATGAATTCATTTAGTAATGGTGATCCAAAACTTAAGGGTAGTGGCAGATTTTTCTCAGGCTAGGCGATGACAGCGATTCCCTGAAATTTGAATTGAATCATACAAGAATACCCTATTATATTCTATTTCCCTACCCATAACCTTTATACCACATATGTAAAGGGGAGGAGTAGAGGTTTTTTTTCATGTAATCCCTCCCAGAGTTAGTACCTAGACATTCTTATAGATAATTCCCACACCTTTCATATCCTTACCCTAATCTACCAGTGAGAATGGAGGATTGTGCATATTTTCATATATTGTAATTCCTTTTATTTCTCACACTGATCATGACTAATGGGCTCTTAAAGGTTAGTTTCAAAAACAACATACACACAATCAAATACTCGTCTCAATAGAGAGTCAATTTTTATCTTCCTCTCACCTTTACAAGGGCCTCCTATTTGGTATAATACCTAACTAGTTATCACCACCTCAAAGGTACATATTCCAAAATAAAGAAACCCATTGGGATTCCTCTATATTTGTAACCGAAAACCATTCAAACTATATGGCAGTTAAATCTTATCTAAATAAGATATACAGAAATCCCCTTTGTTGTTCAGACCCAGCACCCCCAACATACCCTAATCTTCTCTTTGCAATATGCCTAGTAGTGTCATATCCAACTCAAAAGGTATATATTACTTTTGGATCCTTTTCATCATCTTCCTTATTGGACTATATTCCTATTAAGATAATGTCCCCACATGGGAGGCTACATCCCTTCACATTCCCTTCAGCTGCTTTAGCATAAGTCCCACACCTGCCTTTGACTAGGCAAATTTTTCTTTGAAGTCCTTACTGAACTACGTAAAAATGTATGGTTTTTTACATTTCATATTACCTTAAATGTTATGATGTGTCCCCTTAAGTGGCACTAAACTATGTGTCTTATGGTTTCTTTCCCAAGGGTTGGTAGGAAGCCCTTCTCATGGGCACGATCAGGGTATCAAAACAACTCCCATACTCATGGATGATGATAACCTATAGAAATCCCCCCTACATAACCTAAAAAATAATCACAATAATAAATGACATTAGAATCACTAATCCATTTAAAAATGGTCCCATTTATAGATAACCTCGAAATCATTATCAATGAAGAACCTTAGATACATGTTGATGATTCAAATAAAAATGCATGCTAATAATTGATTGTTAAAACATGGGTGACCTGTTTCATGTTTGGTTTTTAACAATGTATTCATGAATATGAATTAAAACTATAATAGCATCTCAATGTAGGTAATAATTCTCCCCAAAAGGGTGTGATGATCTTGAAATATCGTCCTCTCAAACAATTTTTGACCCTATTTGTTTTTGAAACCATTCCTAATGACCACGTTCCTATGGAAATTAGGTTCATGAGACATCAAAAAAAGGCAACCATTTGGTGTTTCTAGTTCCATGAATAAACCCCATTAAATACCACTCATAAAATACATGGAAATAAAAAGATTGAATTTGACATTAAGGGTCATGCCACCACCACTTCAAACTAACATCCTAAACCACCTTGATTTCCTAAATAAAACTAGGAAATTTTCCATATGAAACAAAAATAATGAACCCAACATGGATCCTTATCCAAAATGATTATGTTTACCACATGTTAAGCCCCTTTGAAACTCACCCAAAATGAAATTTAAAAAAATTGGGATTTAAACAATTATTATTCATGTTTTAATTTTTTAAGATTATACTTTTATACTTTTTTTGTTTTTGTGTTTGTCATATATACTTAGTTACATTCAAAAATAACTACCTTTAGTCCAATCGATTCATTTGAGCTAACACAAATGTATGAATCGATAGCTTCCCAAGATGAGTACTCACCTTACCCAAGGACACAATCCCCAACTGATCATCATGAATGCCAATTTCTTACCCAAATTATTCAGATGTACAACATCAAAAAATTCCCAAATTTGGACACCACTCGAAAATCCCTAAAGTACATGAATCCCCACCAATCATCCACTCAGTGAAGGTTGGAGGCAAGAATCATATGATACTAGTATTCTTTTTAACTAATTTTAGGAGCATTTTCTTGGAACGCATCAAAAAATTCCTCTTTAATAATATGTAGGATGATCAAGAGGTGAAAAACATTCTATTTCTAATAGAATAGGGTTCCCACTAAGGATATCCTTCAAACAACCACATCAACCAAGGTAACACAACACAACTTCCCTAGTAGGACGAGGAAACCACCTCATTGGCTCCAGCTTAAGTCATTCAAACCTAGGTCCCTATGGAAGCCCATCGAGGGTGGGAATAAAACAACTAGGGATAGGCCCACAACCCAATTCCCACCAATAAATCCTAGTATTAAAACATGGTTTTAACTTATGAGAAAAAGCAAATTTTTACCCATACCCCTAAAAACGTCCAAAACAGTTTGGTTGCAACCAAAGTGACCCATTAACAAAATATGATGGCAACTAATAAGAAGATGTAAATACTTGCACATTCATATCATGTATTTCATCATGATATAGAATCACTCATAGAAACCAAACAAAAATATCAGAAGAAACCCAAGGGAAGACCCTTATATCTACCCCTAAACATGGAGACTGTTAGTACATACCGACAGGTAATGGAGGATATGAGTAGACCCACACCCAAGCTCCAAGCACAGAATGGGAATATATCCCTGTCCCATCCACCTAAAAAATCAACATATCTAGACACAGTTTAAAGGAAAGATGAAAATTTATACCCACATCCTACAATCTGGCCAAGATATAATGATGATAGTGGTTGTCGTCGAAGGATGGGAACATAACCTCATAAAGGTAATATGATGGTCAATCTGAAGTAAATGAATATCCCTATCCCATTATAAGTTTCATTTGATAAACACCGTGATAAATAGACCACAAGATCATGCCAACATCCCAGTTCTAACTGTAAGTCATTGGTTCTCCTAGTGGCCACTCTAGTGCAGGAATATATCCCATACAAAATTCTAGAAATATGATAGAAAATTATGTATAAAAAATTGGAGATACTAAAATAATCCCCCATACAATAAATTCATTACCTAAGAGAAGAATCCACAGTCACAATAATAGATAAACCAAGAATAATCCTTCTTAAAGGTGATTCAAAAATGAAGATCTTTTTTTTGAAACATCTCTACTCAATACTAGTGTTCTTGATGCCCTGGGATATTTATCTATGGAAGCTAAAGATTATACTCATCTGTTACTATATTAAGGATATAACAGTTTATTTTATGAATTCCATCCACAAAAACATTACTTCAAATGGTTCTAGAGGTCTTCTGCTTGCATCTTTCCATGAAGACTTACTTTATGTCCACAATCTGATCAGTCACAAGAAATCATCTCTTGATGAGTGGCCTAAAAATCCTCTTCATGGACATAAAATTAAAAAAATAATGAGGCCCTCCATTTTCTATCATCCTCTCTAAAGGACCTTCATATGATATACACTACATGAATCTCCCTTGGAATTAGATGACAAGTTGTGATGGTAGTCCTATGAATTATATAATTTTCTGCGAAGGTCCTCCATGTACTGAAACATAATCTCTTAAAGAATTAATTCCCCTTGTTTAATAAACTTTGAGATATCACACTTATTGTGAGTTATTTGAAAAAATGAATTCACTCATGCCTAATGAGTCATTAATGAAAAGTGACATTGTTTCTAAACTAGAATACATCCTAAGGAAAAATAATCATTCTCTAAACCACCCTTAGATAACTTGCCTAACAATATGATAAGTGAGATACCAACTGACCCCACTATCTAAAACAAAGATTTCTATAAACTATCATATTGGGAAGATAAATTAATGAAATATCTTGTAGAATGGATGATAAAAATGTTACTTAGGAGAAGAAAAATGGATATGGATATTATAACCATGTTTTCTGGGCCCTTATAAACTTCTCAATTTTACATTCAAGAGGTACTACCATAAGGATTAATGAACAACATCCATCAGAACCTCCGGACAACACTTCACCACCTAAAAATATGATTTTTTTCTTAAAAGGGATATGCATAACAAGTTAAGGTAATAGAATAAATTTTTTCGCACATTGACATGTCAACCCTTCTAGCTGCACAACATCCCAAATCATGAAAAAATGGAAGTATCTTCAACATGAAATCTTCAATTAATTGAATGGATAATGTAATTTTATCATCAATACCCCTCTTGATATTTATATCAGATGATGTACTGAACATGGATATTTTAATTTTACATCACTATATAATCTTTAAAATCAACCAAAATTAACAGCATGTATTTTCATTACTATAATACCATTCATAGATAAGATACCCTATTATGAAAAATGTTTTTCTCCCCATGAATTGACCATGAATATGTCACATGGGAATCAGGCCTAATGGGGGTGAGTTATCAAAAGACTATTACATGAGGAATTTGAGAACATTGATCAAGGTTATTTCAAAAAAGAATCCAGTTGTCGTATATCATGGATGCCTTTAAAAGTAATTGAATCATGTGGAAACAATATAATTAACTTGTACCATGCTCAAATGATAATTCACAAAATCAAAATATCCATCATGGTTGAAACAACTTTGGAAATAAAAGATCAGCCTTATCCCATAGGGTTGGGGGAATTTTGAACACAATATGGCCCTTCAAGGCCAGAAAATTCATCCCAATGCATTACTACAATGGAATGGTAGTAACCCCAACTTTTGTAGTTGTGGGAATTTTTACCTCATCCTCTGCTCCAAAAGATGTCATTCTTTACTCGTTTATGAATAATATTGAAAAATGAACCCTTCCAACTCATCCTATATCATAACTCAATTCCCTCATTAGGAATGTAAACAAAGAAGTTGGTGGTGGTTCCCTTCAAGTCACCCTATTCCAAGAATTTCAAAAGGAATCCTAGAAGGTAAAGAAGATACCCAATAATGATCGCTAGAAAAAATTATTTATTAGGGGTACAACTACTCCTAATGGTCATGGTTCTTTCAGTACATATCATGGGGCCAATATTCCCTCCAATTGTTCTGCTATCAATGTGACACATGCAAGGAATTATTAATTGGTTAACACCATTGGCACTACTCCCACCGATTTCTCAAGGGATAAATCCAACACCAAAGATAAATAAGAGGACATTTCTATTTAGAACACGGTCCATAGTAATATAAATGAAGAAGTGGTACATACCATGAATCAAAATCTAGTTAAAAATATTGGAGTTTAAATTAATGTTCCACCAATACCCCCCCCCCCCCAAAGAACTTCCACACATGAAAAGGTTAAGGAAATTTATACGTCCTATAATTTTCCAAAAAGGGTCGAATTACTCATGATAAAAGAGTGTTTTATGAAATATGATATGGAAATACCAGAGATAAGGAAGGTAAATGCAGAACTACTTAAATGTAATGTTCCCTCTAGGTATTTCCTTCAATAGGATCCTCATATCAACCTCCTAACTTATACCCCTCAATAATATGGTCTTTTCATATTAAAGATAGTGGATCCAGAAAACACTTTTAACACTAGGTCTAGTAAGCCTATTTATTTATACCCAATTATAGTAGTGTATCATGAATTCCCTCCATTAGTGAAACAACTAGGGATAATCTTTGAAATACATCAATGGATTACCCATGATTGGTGTAAACCACAATAATTGGATGATATAGTGCATAAGGCCCTAACTATTTCTACCCCAATTCAATATTCTATTTATCAAAACACTCCAAAGGGGCTTATAAATACTACTGAGGCATTGGTAGACCAATTAAAAGCTACAGATTAATGATCCACACTATTATAGCTTTAATGGAAGCCTTACCCAAAATGGGTAGATGCGACCCTACCCTCACCATAGTTTTTGGTGCCCTATGTTAGCAATATTTAATTTCTCAAGGGACCCATAGTACAGTCTGATTCATTCATGTCAAATTATAATCCCATTACGGGAACACCTATACATAAAGAAGTGATGAAACTTAGGTGCTTCATACAATCATTTCATGGGATAACTTTTATATGGTATACTAGTTCTCTAGCTTGGTAAATCATGGGATGTAAAGATCTCTATTGATTGTTTATCAGTCAATTCATCTCATCAGTATAGAATAAAATAATCCTTGGTCTATCAAATTTCAAATAGAATGATAATGACCCAGAATTAGATTCCACTACAGGGTGGAAAGAAATGACTTATTCCTTAAACCTCCAACTTCCTCAGGAAGATTTTTTGTTCCTCTATATAGGGAATCATCATGATGAGTTGTGAACACTAGTCGTCCCTATAGAATTTGTAGTTTAATTTTAGGATCCTTCAACAATTTCTCAAAAATTGGAAAGGCACATCTTGATAAGCATGTATAAGTCATGATTGATTCAATTAACACAATTAAAGATAACATGGAAAGCAGTGGTTTCTTCTATCACACTAATTCCAGCACCTATGTTATCCCCAACTCCATTCCCACAACAACTCCTATGGAACCCCCTCCTAAACATTATTATTGTATCCCTTATTATTAGTATTAGTATAAGTGACAATAAAAAAATCAGTTCAAGGAATAGGGGAATCATTTTCATTTCATTTTTATATGATCAAGTCTCTAGCTACATCATAGCGGCTTTGGATAATAATTTACTCAACATTACAAAGACCATGAGGCCTTATTAGGTTGGTTTTTATGATCTCCCTGATAATTTCTCCATTCATCAGACATTAGGGAATACTATCCAATAATTATTTGTTTTCAAATACATCTTGCAAAAAATGATACATTCTATGAAAGTGAAGCTGGGAAAAAAACTGACACAGGTTTCATGTGTTTCTGATACCATCCAAAAGGAAGAAGGTGAGTGGAAAGAATGTTCTATAAAGGGTGTGAAAAAATCCAATTATTGGATGACCAAGGAAACAATCAATTGAAATCGTTTAATCCTAAATGCATAATTTAATCACCAAACTATGCCCCCCATTTCTCCATATAAGACATTAATAACATCATCACCACTACAGTACTCTATGAATTGGTCCTAAAAGAAACATCATAAGCAGAGAAGAAAAATTAAGGTATAGGAATATGATATATTACATATTCCAAAACCATCCCTTAATCATTAGAAATTTATGTTTTTACCCCATAGGACATGGGAACCACCCCACCAAATTATTCCACAAGAGAATAACCACTAGATATAATCCTCCTAAGATAATAAATTAGTCTTTATCACTATTAATTTCCTTCACTTAATGGATATCTTCTCTAATTATGTGTATGGACCTGAAATCGAGTTCTATACACCTGATTGAGGAACTATAGAATGTGTTATATGGATCTAAGGGAACTTGGGAAAATACTAGAATAGAACAATAAAATACTCCAGCCATAACCTAACTAGGACAATCTATGAAGCTGAAAATCATGGAAAAGACCTCTAGTGGGTACTTCAGAAGCATTGAAATTCCCCCAAATATTTTGAGGGTCACATTGAATTGGTCATACTAGAACATCTATTAGTGGGATTGAAATTATCAGAATGAATTCATTGATATGGAAGGAAAATTCTTCCAAACCTACTGAGAATAGGAGTTCCTTCAAAATCAATTCTATGGTATTCTCTTAGTACATCAAGTACTTTATATCTTAAGGATCTTGTGAAAGATTATCATCATGTTAGAGAGAAAATAATTTATCTTGGAAATATGAAATTATAAATCAATTATCACTAGTACTAGATATTTTTTCAGTCAAATATGTTATATGTTATCAAAAGACATCAGGGAAGCCCTCATAGAAGGTTTTCTGAGCCCTTGGGATTTTAAAGTTGAGGTATTCATTGCTGAAATATATCATGAAGAGATATATCCTTTAGAATGAAATATAGACATCTATTTAATGGTGAAGGACAAATATTACATTATATAGGGAAACACTAGAACCTTGTGTATTTCTAATAGGATAAATTATATTGATATCTGAAGGTCGTCCATTGATTATAGCCCAAGAGTCAACCTCATTCCAGTTTTAACACTTCTTCGATTGGGATATAGTGAGGCTAACCAGTCCCCTTCTACTCTAACACTATAGGGTTATGAAAAATCAATAAAAATTTCCATGTAAGAATCAAGATCATGGATTAGTTTGGGAGCTTTTTTGACTAAGTATTTTATTGTTTAGTATGATATGAACTTTAACATTCCTTTAGGAAATCTGTGGTAACATTAACACTTTGTAGTTCCCTCGTCATACCACCAATGCCACACATACATAATTAAATAGAAAATTTGGATGTTTTATAGTGAAAAATCTTGATCTAAATCATAAAAATAATAATACATTGACGTGGGATTCTTCTAGTTGGAAGGGAAACAACTCATGACTGATGGTGTTGCATGGGTTGCTACCCCAAATGGGCTATAAATGACTACGAACAATCCCTTCAAACAAATTAGTTAATAATATGTGTTTCCCATCAATTTGATTGAATATGTGAGTCACAATTCAGGCACATATTCAAAAACATTCATTATATTAGTCATGATAACTGATCATGAAAACACTAAAAAGGTCATCAACCTTCTTAATAATTATAAATGCTCAGGTGGAAATTCACCCATTCACTCTTAAATTCTTAAATAGATCGCTACTACATCAACTAAATAATAAAGTTTTGTCATGTCACTAGGAGAGTGTGGGGCTACTTCATTTCTATCCCTCATCTACCATTCAGGTCTTCAAAAAAACTTCACCTCACCATTTCGGGTAGTGGAAGTTTCTTTGACTTTCAGATGTAAACATGTTAACTCTTATCCTATACATGAAAATATTTCTTCATAACCATAATCCAATAAGAGTGAGGTTGAATAAGAAGTTTAATAGGAAGATGAAGAGTAAGATAAATAGGGGGAAATTCATGGATTCTCATCCATCGTTCAAGGAAGGGTTATCTACCACAATTGGTGAACTCAGAAAAATAAATCGAGGTATAGAAGAGGGCCCACAGACCACATTGATTTGAATAAATATATATTTTAAAGAACAATAGGTATATACCTCCTTTATAAAGAAACATGGGGATATTTGTTCCTAGAATTATATAAAAAATCCAGGCCTTAATCTCTAGGTGGCCACTCCCCACCTAGGATTCCCCTAAAACCACCAGGGATACAAAGAAAAAGATATAAGTTTTCCCCTAACTCACACCACCAAAACTAAGGATAAATTCAAGGAAATGATTAGATACAACCTCATTTTAGAGGTCTTTTATCCATGATATCTTACCAATATAGTTCTGATAAATAAGTGAAATAGGTAAATCATCATTTTAATTGATTTCAATGATCTCAAACAACATTTTCCAAAATATGATTTTCCATTTCCGATTAAATAAATGCTGATTGATTCCATATCTAGATATCAGTCCCTTTCCTTTATAGAAAACTATTCAAGGTATTATTGGGACCATGTTGTCTATAGAAGATGTTGGCAGTAAGAATATGTTACTTTCATGACTGATGTGTTTTTTTGTAAAAAAGGATAAATCAATTCAATTTGAAAAAGGCCTTTGATAACCAAAGAATGATTTACTGATTTTATTTCAAAAAAAATCATAATTATTTTGGATAACATGTGATTCATTCCTTATGAAGGAAAGGAGGAGAAATATGTTACCAATAATTTTTAGGTTTGATTAGAAATACAGATGTTACTGGAAGACAGGGAAGTTTCAATAATTTCTTTAGAAACTACGATGATGCTAATGGTGATCAATAAAAGACTATATATCATGGAAGATAAGGTTCATGATGAAATTAGTTATTTGTTGAATCAGAATGATTCTAGCGAAGTATCATGTGAATTCTTGCCAAAGCATATATTTAGGTAGTGTGTTTCCCAACGTTTTGCCAAATTTTTTGGCCTAAAAATTGATAGTTTATTATTCTGGTAAAGGAATATTTTTTTAAAGGAGTTCACATAGTGAAGTTCATATACCAAGAAGAATAGTTCACATAATTCATCGTTAATATGTGGATTGGTGAAGGAAAAATGATAAAAGAAGTATTTCTCTTAACTTCACTATACGGATTATGAATCAAAATATGTGGACGATACGCAGACATTATAGAAGAAATAGTTCGTGGGTAGATCATTTTTCATAGTATACTTGAAGCTCATAGGAGGTCATCCATTTATAGAAGAAATTGGTTCTCGGGATAATTATGGTTCACGGGGAAGATCAGTACGTGGTGAAGACTATACCACATTGAAAATTATGGTAAATCATATTAATGAGTTTTTAATATCTATTTACCAATATAAGAAAATATAATCTTTTCATTAAAGATAATTATCTTCATAAGATAACATCTTCACTTCGAGGAATAATTTGGGTAAATCTGGAAGAGTTTTTGAAGCATAATTCTATGTAGGGAAGCAATTAGTGGGGGAGAGATTCTTCATAGGATGAAGTTTTCTATGGAAGAAGAAATGATTTATGGTATAAAAAGAAACACTCCATTGAAAAAGTAATTCTACAGAAACAAATATAGTGCGTGGAGGTGGAAAGTGAAAATAGTACGCGAAAGTAATACATGGAATCAGTATGCGGAAATAGTATGTAGATGCAGTACAAGGAGCCAGTTCACAGTAGTGGTATGTAGAGATTTAGTAATACGCGGGGAATTTTTCATCCGTGAAGAATTGGTGGTTCTTAGAGGAAGAAGGCTATCCATTAATCATTCATTCTATATAGTTTGTAGAGGATAGAGGTGGTTTACGAAGGAAGAAACGCAATTCGTAGAGGAGGCATATTAGTTCACAAACAGCTCAAGAAAGTTTCTACCAGCTTTTAGAAAAGAGAATAATTGTTTTTAAAGATAGAATTTTTGAAATATGATCAAGAAGTACTGAAATATTGAATTGCATCATTCTATGATTGAAGAAGCACACACACTATTAGATTTTTTTCAAAGTGATACACAAGTGTAATGGAACATCCTACTCATTGTATGCCACATGAAAGGATTGTTTTCTAGTAGATTATGTGGTTTTGGTTTGTTTAAAAACCATACTGAGGATGTAACTACTCTTGTTGAGTAGTGAACCTTGTAAATTCTTGTGTTAAAGTGGTTGTGTGGTTGAATTGTTTTCAATGAGGAAAGAAATATTTAACATTAGGAAATGTTTGTTTCATATGTAAGGAAGCATAAAATAATAATAAATCACTAATTTACCCCCTTCCCCTCTCAGTTATACTTGGATTCTGACTGGGTAGCTTCAATTGGTAATAGAAAGACGGGTTACCTTCATTTTTTCTTTTCGGAAATTTTGATGAGAAGTTTTTATGGAGAATATTTATTTTGTGAACAGTAAGGGGATTTTGATATTTGATGGAAAGAATTATCACATCTCAAAAGATATAATGATACCTTATTTATTTATCTTCGCTATGATGTTCTTGAAGCTTCAACATATAGATTTCCTCCTATTGATGACATGATTCCTCTAACAATTATCAATAAGAAGAATCAGTAGAATAATTGAAGAGCTAAAAATGATTTACCCTCATCACTTTCATAAAGTGAATTTCTAAGAGTAAAATATATTTCTACAGCTAATTGTATCCATGATAAGATGAAAAACATCTATTAAGGAAATCCCAAAATGAAGAAGGAAAAACAATAAATTTATAGGCTTATGTATAAATATTTGAAAATAGTAGATAATAAATATGTGGGGGACTTATTTAATAGGGTGAATGACATTTTCACTACTATCAGATGTCTTGGTGAAAAGTTGGAGGATTCTATAATTGTTAAAAATATCTTAAGAATTTTTCTAGAAATTTTTGATGTAAAGGTTTATTCATTAGAAGACAAAGATCCTGAAACATTATATCTGGATGGTTTTATAGAATTATAATCAGTTATGAGATGATAAGGGATAATATTATGAAGAGAAAAACAAATTTTTCTAGAGAAATTGTTTTCAAAGCTACCAAGAAATAAATAACTTTGAAGGATCTAGAGAAAGTTGATGTTACTGAGTATGACTCTAAAAATGTGGTACGCCAAAATCATGATGATATTTTTTCCTTGTTTTCTGAAAATGTGAAAATATGAAAAGGTAAATAAAAAGGAAAACATCTATTGAAGTGTTTTGAATGTGGATTTGTTGGGAACTTTATAGCTAATTTCCCTCAAAGAGAGAAAGAAGAAGATAATGATGAAGAGGAAAGAAGACTAAGAAGGTCAATAAAGAAATAGGGTGATAAAGATGAATATTATTTTGTATGGAAGGATAAAAAATTATTCAAATCCAATAGAAAAAGTTTTTTGTATAAAAATGAAGAATAAGAAGATAGAGATGTTGAATTTGGAAAATAATTTGTTGAGAAACCCAGAGAGAATACATTTATTACAACAGTGAATAATTAATATTTTTGAGGTAGCAGTTCTGATGAATAAGAAACTCAACTTGAACCTCACTTAATATAATATTTGAAGAAATATCTGAGAAATATTAGAATACATGAAAAGTAAAATTGGAAATTGATTAATTAAAATCCCTCATCAAAAAATTAATAGGGTTTTCTTAATGAGAATGTAATGATAGTAAAAGAGATTGATAATATAAAGAATCCTCTTGAGAATGAGATGATTTCTAGTAAGCATTTGGAAGTAATGATAAAGTAAAAAAGAAGAGGACTTGTAATTTTTCCAACAAAACATTCTAAATTTGAACAAAGGAATAGGAGTTTCAAAAACTCTAACTCGGAATTTGGTGAATGTTCTAGTAAGAGTTAACCTAATAAGGATAAATAAAAGTTACTTTCAAAGGTGTAGAAGAAATATGGAATTGTTTCTGAGAGGAATAAATCTAGGAAAGTTATGTATGTGTCCAGAGATAACAATAATGAAAAATCAGAAGTATCCAAAAATCTTTAGTCTGGAAAAATTTCTATTACTTATGATTCTAATATGTCTACAAAGAAATATGATCTGAAAAATAAGGATTCATCTAAAAATAAAATGTTTGATAGTTAAAAATTTGTTGTTAATAAGGTAACTAAGAAACATACTCACTACACCAGTCAATCCAAAAATTTTAAAGGAAAATACTTTTTCAATGGATACTCCTGGTATTGTGGTGGATTATTAAACATTGAAAAAAAATTTGGATTAACCAACAATATTACTATTATTCCATAGGTAATATGAGTCAAGGTTTGAGGGGGTGTCAATCATCTCAAAATAAGAAGTTTGAGAAGGAAGTTCAGAAGTCATTTGAGAAGACTAGTGTGAAAGCTGAGAATAGTTTCCCACCACTGGAAACTATTTTTAAATGATGTGAACAACCTGGAAATCTTGCTAAGGGTTTTTTGGTTTTTTTATTGACATAAAAAAATTTCTCAGCAATTACTTAAAGATAGAGGTGAAGAAAGAAAAGGAAGAAGAAAATCTCTTATTGATGAAACTGATTTAAAATCTATAAAATGAGAACAACCTTGGATTATTGATAGTTGGTGTTCTTATCATATGATTGGAGACTTAAATCTATTAAATAATGCGAAGGACTTCAAATAAGGAATGGTGACATTTTAAAATAATGAATCTCTAAGAAGAAAAGGTGTTGGATCATCCATATTTGGTGAAGAAAAGATGAGATCCAAGAAAATATTATTTTTTGATGGATTGAGACACAACCTACTGCGTGTTTAACAAATTTTTGATGATGGTAATGAAGTTAACTTTAAGAAAAATGGGATATTTCGAAAAGTGAAGAAGACAGAAATATTGTGACAATAGGTTTACATACAAAAGAAAAATTATTTCTAGTTGGGGAAATATAAAATACTGTTATATGGGTGTGGTGGAAGAAAATAAATTGTGGCATAAAAGTTTGGGACAGATGTTCAAGAGAAACATGATCATGTAATCAAAGTGAGATAGTGTGTGAGATATTTCTAATATGAGAAAAAGGAGATATTGGTGTTGCATTATTTTTCAGAAAGGGGTGATTATAAATTATGTGCTTAAGAAAGTTTACATTTGTTCAAAAATACCCCTACAAAATATTCATTTTGAGATTTATAGGCCAATGATAAAACAATAAACACATAGGGATACATAATTTATCACATTCATTTATGACTTTAATCAAATTACTTGTGTTATATACACGAGTCATAAGTCAGATGCTCTGAAAATGTTTAAATGTTTTTAGAGGAAATCATAGAAGGAATGTGAGTATTCCATGAAGAATTTGAGAACTGGTAATGGTGGTGATTATAAGAATTAATAATTTGAAAATTATCTTAAGAATAAAGAAATTCGGCATGAGTTCAGTTCACCATACACACCTCAACAAAATGGGGTTATTGAAAAAAGTGATAGAAGTTTGGTAGAAATGGGGTGAACTATGTTTCTTGAACATCATATATCTAATTACTATTGGAGGAAAGATATGAGTATTTCTATGTATCTTCAAAACCTATGTTTCTATAGGAAAATTTTAGATATTAATCCATATTATATGTTTTATGAAAAAACTACATGTTTAAAATAGTTAAGAGTTTTTGGGAGTCTATACATTACAAAGAATGATGGAAACCTAGGGAAGTTTGTAAAAATAGGTCAAGATGGAATTTTTATAGATATTCTTTGGAAGGATGATGATATAGATATTTCAAATAATAAATAGAAAAAAGTTTCTATTCCACTAATGTGAAATTTTTTGAAAATATTGAGAAATAAAGTCAAACTAATGCTGATACAGAAGTTGAGCATGATAATGGAAGTTGTGTTAACAATTCTGATAATGCTACCAATAGTGGTATTCCTACTCAAGATAAAGAATCAAACTCATCCATTTTAATTGATGAGTATGAAACTAAAATATCTCATCTTAGGCTAAGAAAGAAAGTGGGGTTTAAGAACATTATTCGTGATCAACTTTAGAATGTTCAAATAAGAAGAATTTCATAGGTCGCAACACACACATCTATGTATTCTAAAGTTGGGCCGAATGATGTGAATAAAGTTTTTGAGCAACCCAAATGGGTTTATTCTATGAATTAAGAGCATGATCATATATAAAATAATGATTCTTGGGAACTCATGCCCATGTTGGATAACCAAACTTTTATTGGTAAAAATTTATTTTTTAGAACAATCTGAATGGAGAAGGTGTAGTGATAAGAAATGTAGAAATATTGGTTTAAAAAGGGTTTTCAAAAAATTAAGGAATTGATTTTGATGAAAACTTTTCTTTGGTGGAAAGGTTTTAAACAATCAGAAACTTTCTTCATATTATTGTAAAATGAGGTTACAAGATCATTCAAATCGATGTAAAATATGAACTCTTGAATGGTGATTTTAATGAGAAAGTTTACATTGAAAAATCTTGTGGATTTATTATTTATAATGATGAATGTTTTTTGTTTAGATTGAAGAAGGATTTTTATTGTCTAAAACAAGCTTTGAGGGAATAGTATTCAAAATGGTATACTAGCTTAAGGAATATGAGTTTCAAGAACGAAATAGGTGATAGTAATATTTACATCATGTAAAGTATTGAATTTTCTCTCATTGTAATTATTTTGGTTGATGATTTTATATTTTTGGTAAATGATGAAAGCTTTTTTGAAAGATTTTTTAAATAGATGAAGAATTTTTTTGATAATTCCTTACTGGGATAAATGAGATACTTTCTTGGGTTACAAATCCTACAAAAGAAGAAACACAGTTTTCTATCTTAAGAAAATTATGTTAAAGAACATCTTAAGAAGTCTGAAATAGAAAATTCAAAACCAATTTCCATATCAAATATTAGTGTGAATCAAGTTTTCTAAAAATGTTAAATGTAGAGAAGATGATCTGAAATAGTTTCAAAAGATGATTGGAATTTTGTTATATCTGACCACCTCAATACCCGACATTGTTTATTTTTTTACCTTATGTGAAAGGTTTTAGAGTGCTCTAAAATATTCACATCTAATTTCTAGAAAATGAATTTCACGATATATCAAAGGAACAAAAAATTTTGGAATTAGGTATGATGGATTAGAAAAAATTAACTTTTTGGGTATTCATA
Source organism: Viscum album (assembly GCA_963277665.1). Lineage (NCBI taxonomy): Eukaryota > Viridiplantae > Streptophyta > Magnoliopsida > Santalales > Viscaceae > Viscum > Viscum album. The sequence goes on from OY728128.1 coordinate 1,261,578,883, forward strand.
TGTGGATTGGGAAGGAAATGTTAATGATAGAATATCCACATTTCTTGGAGTGTTCTTTTTGTGGAAGAGTTGTGTCAGCTTGAATAAAAAGAAATAGAACTCATTAACGCCTAGAATAACTGAAGCTAAGTATATTGCTTCCACTCAAGCTGTTACAAAACATAGGTGGATGAAATCACAGTTGGATGACTTACTTGTTAAGGTAAATTTACCCTTTCACTTGGAATGTGATAATCAAAGTGAAATAAATATTACAAGTAATGTAGTACAACATTCTTGTTCAAAACTTATTGACATAAAGTAACACTTCATAAAAAATCAGTTAGAGAATAATGAATTGAAGCTATAATATGTTCCTATATTAGATTAAGTTTCTGACATATTCACAAAACTGTTACAAAATGAACCATTTTCTAAATTGAGGTTGAACATGGGTGTCCAACCTCTTTCTCATCATGGTTGAGGTATGTGTATATGCCTCCCTCATTAATATTACCTTTGGATAGTGTTTCCATGGGGGAAATTGTTTCCTAAATACATCCTTATGGAATCATGCATCAAGGGGGAGTTATGGGTAAGTTGTGAGTCCATCATGTAAGTGTGTGAACTATTCTAATTGTTTGTTGGAGTGGTTGTAGGAAAAAAAGTCTTTTTATTACAAGAATGCCGAGTAAGTGGATAAAGATGAGGAATAATGCTGAGGAAAAATTCTTGGAAGAAAGGTGAGGATTTTTGGGAGAAGGCTGAGGAGGAAATCTAAAGAAGTTTGGTAGTCACTACTTTTAGATAGCATGGTTTTGCAATCAATAATTCTTGTTTTCTACAATGTGTTAGCTAACATAGGTTTAGAATTGTTAATAAGTAATCCACTTTGATAGGTTACTATGTTTAGTGATTTATTATTTATGGTTGAACACAAAATCCAAATGGGGGGATGGTTTGGACAAAGTTGGATGGAGATGTTTTTGGAAGTAAGAAGAGGTTATTTTAAAGAGTGTTATCTTTTGTTGTCAAAAATGATAAATCAATTCACTTTGTAAATGGCCTTTGATAACCAGATGATTCTTTGATGATTTATATTTTACAAAAATCATAAGATGTTTGGAAAACATTTTATGCATTCCTTATAAATTAAAGGGGGGAAAGATTCTTCCAATCATTTTTAGGTTTGATTGGAAAAAAAGATGTTGCTAGAAGATTGGGAAGTTTCAATACATTCCATGGAAACTCTGATGATGTTAATGGTGGTTGATCAAATAAATTGTATCATGGAAGATAAGGTTCCTGATAAATGTAGCTATTTTTTTAATAATCTAGATGACACGGAAGAAGCATGTGAATTCTTATAGAAGAAGATTTTTTGTGGCATTGTTTCCTAGTGTTTTCCAAATTTTTGGGCCTCAAAATCGATAATTTGTTATTATTGAATAATAAAAGCTTTTGAAAAGGAGTTTTCATAGTGATGTTCATGGACCATGATGGAAGGTTCGTTGAAAGCATTGGTGATACACTGAGTGGTGAAGGAATATTTTAAAAGTAAGGATTCTGTATAGCAGTGCTATGTGGACTGTGAATCATAGTACATAGACGGTACGTGTACTGTATAGAAGAAATAGTTAAAAGGTGGATCACAGTTCTTAGGATGCTTTCAGTTCAGGGGAGGTCAACAGTTTTCAGTGAAGGGTGTCATTCAAAAAATGGAGCCGGTGATTTTTTCCACTACGAAGGAATAAAGGCGGTATGTGGACTACGTACAGAAATGGTTCACAAACGACAATGGTTTGTGGGAAAATTAAGGTTCATGTGAGAAGAATAGTATGTGGTGGAGACTATAAAACATTAAAAATTGTGGTAAATCTGAATATAGAGTTTTTTATATTTTTTTTATAAAAAAGTTAAATCCCATCATTAAATAGAGTGATTTTCATAAGAGAACATCTTCTCTCTGAAAAAGAATTTGGATATGTTTGGAAGAGTTCATAATTCTGTGAAGGGAGGTAGTTAGAAGGGGATATATTACACATAGGATGATGTTTTCCATGGAAGAATAAATGGTTTGTAGAATGGGATGACTCATTCCATGGAAAAAGGAATTCCCCAGAAGCAGAGATGATATGAGAAAGTGTTATGTGGAAACGGTACACGAAAGTAGTACATGGAAATGTTATGCAGAAGCAGTATGTGGAAATGGTACATAAAAGTGGTATGAGTATATGGTTCATGGAAGTGGTACATAGAAAATTATTGGTATTTAGGGAATTTTTCAACCCTAAATATGGGATGGTTTGTGGAGTAAGAAGGCTATCGGAGAAGCATTCCCAATACATGGTATGCGGAGGATAGAGGCAATTCGTGGATGATACAGGGAAGTTTGTGAAGGAGGAAGGTCAGTTATAGAGGGATCAAATAAATTTCAACAAACTTCTGTGTATAAAAGAGAATATTATTTTTAAAGATAAAATTTGTGAAATCTGATCAAGAAGCACTAAAATATTGAATTGCATCATTCTATTCTAGAAGAAGCACACACACTATTATATTGTTTTTAAAGTGCTACAAAATTGTAATGCAATATCCTAATCATTATATTCCATAGAAAATGATTTTTTTTCTTGTTGATTTTTGTGGTTTTTATTGTTTTATTACCATACCAAGGAATTAACAACTCATGTTGAATAGTAAACCTTGTAAATTCTTGCGTTCATGTGGTTTTTTAGTTGAATTGTTTTTATTAGGGAAATAAATATTTAATAGGAGGTGAATGTTGTTTCATAAGTAAGGAAACATAAAATAAAAAGAAATAATTTTTTCACCCAATCCCCATTTTTATGAAGCTTGGATCCTGACTGGGTAACTTCAGGTATAAAAAATCTAGACAGCCCTTAAAGATGAAGAATCCACCATTTTTATGTCACTCAAAGTGGGATATTTATATCTGGTAATTCCCTTTATTTTGAAGAATGTTTCCACCATGTACCAATATTCCAGGAATCGCATATTTAAACCTCATTTCAGGATAACTGTCAAGTGCTATGTTAATGATCTAGTTGATTAATATCATCAATGTTAGGAACACGTTACAGATCTTGAGACCATTTTCAATAAACTGTGATTTCATAGCATGAAAATGAAGCCCTTGAAATCTGATTTTCAAGTTACCACCTGAAATTTTATCATCTTCAAAGAATGCCATCATAGAGTTGGTATTGATCTCAAGAAGACAAAGGTTTTACATTATATGTCTTCTCCTAAAAACAATAAATAGATGATAGTATTAAAAGGAAACATTGCCTCTATTCACAATTTTATTGAAAAAAATAATAAAAATGTTTTCCCTTCCACAAGTTGATGAAAATAGGGTTCACATATTAGTGGGCTAAAGACAATTAGGAATCATTGGATAGTCTCAAGAAATGTAATTTGAGTCCATAGGTGTTGTCATCACTTGTTGATGGAAAATGCTCAGGTTATATGTGGTGGCCTAAGAACAATCAATCAATGCTTTCCTCACACAAAATAATGAATCTAAGAATGAAAACTATCTATATTATCTCAGTCCAACAATGATCAATATTGAGACTCATTATTCTGATATTGAAAAGTGTTTTTTGGTGATAGTATTTATGGTTCAAAAGCTGATGCATCACCTAAAACACCATGAAGACCTCATGTTTACTCATGATAACCCACTCAAATACATCCTCAATCATCTTATGTTTACCTAATCATTGGAATTATGGGATGTAATATTTCATGATTTTGACATTCAGTTTTTGTCTTGGAATGTGGTAAAATGCATGGCATTATCAAACTTCCTTACAGAACATCCATCTGTAGAAAAAAAAATTCATTGAAGCCAAAATATTATGATGAATAGATCTTCTATATTTAAAAGGACCCTAGATATAGGATATTTATTTTGATATCACATCTGTAAGTCCAATAGGGAAGACAATGGAAGACCCCCAAGCTCAATAAAGGTGGGTTGGGAGTCGTTCTCATCTCCCCAACAAAGGCAGTATTACCTTACTCTTTCCAATTTTCTTATGGTTTCATAAAAAATGAGGTATAATATTACTCCCCCAATATAGGGTTAGAACTGGGGCTTCAAATTCAATTTGAAAACATAGAGGTAAAAACAGATTTAGAGTTGGTAATCAAGAAAATCAATTGTAATTATTCAATCATAATGTAAGAAATAATCCCAATTCATGACATTGTCCAAGGAATAATGGAATAATTCCCCTCATATAAAATATTGGCTCACTACCCATGATCATAGTATCCCTATGACAATGCATTGGAAAATGCATTTATGTCTTTGGCTAATCCATAACAGGATGAAAGAGTCATCAGCGTTGCACACCGCCTCATGGTCTCACTTTTTTTCAAGAAAACATTGAATAAATCAATGAGTTTAATTCAATACCTATATCGGGAAGTCCTTCATTCGATTGGATGATTCTCATACGAGATAACCTTTAAAATGGATTTCTCCCATTGGAGAAAGTAGGAAAATAGAAAATATGATGATGAGAGACCAACTTTACTCATTATGACAGCCTCTATCATGAGAAATTCTTATATAAAAGGGGCATAAATGAAGTCCTTCTCATGTGTATTGATGCATAATAGACTATTGTTTCTATTAAATAAGTACATATAGGAGCATATGGTTCCCACCATCTAGGGTTCAAGTGTAACACCCCGAGATTTTATGAAATATATTCTTTTAATTTCATTAATGTCTTGTGTTGTACGCTACACCAAAAAGAGCTTGCACAACACGCATCCTTGACTTGTCTTGCATTACACGCAATCGCGACCTTCCTCTGTAGCTTGCATCGTACGCAATACCGAGTTTCACTAGACAACAATATGCTATTAAAATATTATTAAAACTAGCTGTTATGAATAGTAATAACCACTTTTTGAAATTTTATGAATTTTATTTTTCAAAATGGACTTCATTTTTGGATTCAGAATATTGAAATTATCTTAGGGGGAAATTTTGGTACTTTTCGGATAACATTCATTTTCTGATGAATAGTGAAAATTACTAAATTTTAATTAAAAACAACCTTTTTAATCGAAATAATTAATAGTGATAAATTATTAATTTTAGTGGTTTTAAAGTATATTTAGAATATATTTTTACAATTTAATACAATTTTGGTCATTGGATGTAATTTCACATTTAAACCAGACATAAACAAGTGTCAATCTTTTGATAGTTATTATCTCTTAAGAACACGCTATTTGTTTTGACGACGAGAATTAATTTTTAAATTATTTAATGCAACTGATATGTTTTGAATTTGGTAAAATAGACATCATTTTTGAGTTCATAATATCAAATATATCTTAGGCCTAATTTTTGGTATTTTTCTGGAAACATTTCTTTTTTGATTAATAGTGAAACCACAAAGTGGTTGTTAAAAAATGAATTCTTCATAAAACATAATTTTACCGCTTCTGTGAGTAGAATTTTGAAAATCCGAGAGACGCGGTTAATATCAAGGACTAAAATGTGGTTCAATGAGATGAAAATAATTTTTGGTGAATAGTAACTTTTTACTTTTTTTTACCACGGTTAAAAGTAACTAGGGTAGTTAAGGGTAAAAATGATATTATTATTACCCTAACACATGTCCTAATTCTATTGGATAAGTTTAATTCGACCAAAAACAACCTTAGGAATAAAATATGACCATTTAGGCCCACTTGGATTAGATTAGGACATTTATTATCAATTTACTTAAAGAAGGGTTAAAATAGTTAAAATCAAAGTTTAATAACTAAATCATTTTTAATATAGGGATATACATAAGATAAATTCGACTATAAATATCCATTATAAATATAAAAATATTTCCTACATAATGATATTTTATTTGTAAATTTTATACTTTAAATAAGTTAATTTATTTATGACACAAAGATGATGCAGTAATTATCTTATTAATGAAATATTGACATAATTGATGTTATAAATACCCAAATAAATGTAATTTGAGACTTTTTATGAATTACACTAATTTTTATGTTAATATTACATGTTATTATTTATTTAATTAACTTTTTTCGAACTAATAATTCTGTTATGATTTTCACAAAAATCAATTACTAATTAGTGTCAAAATTGACATAAAATAGTTTTTAAAACAAATATTATATTATTAATTGTTATTTTATTCCTAAAAATATATGGTTTAGACAAATGTCTTAGATAAGGTTATATATATTAATAATAAACAACTTGGGGTTCGTTTGGCTTGTTATAGTATGTTTATTAACCTTATAGTGTAAGAACACAAAAAGACACGGTAAAAGCAAAATTATCTAAATTAAAGTTAAATATAAATGATAATGTTAAAATAGGAACCTAAACTTGTCTAAATTCTATTTGAAGAGATTATTTCGACCCATCCCCACATTAGCTTCGAAATAAATAAATTTTGAGCTATTTAAAACCGAATATGGCTTTATAATAAAATAATATTTTTAGTTTTTTCAAAGGTGCCCCTATCCTCCCTTATAAAAGGGAACCTCCTCCCTCTCTTCCTCACACCACTTTGAGCCTTAAAGCTCGGCCAACCCCTGCCAAATTCTCTTCTCTTCTTCCCTAGAAACATCCTAGAGGTCCTGGATTTCTTCAAAGACCAATTTTAGTGCCCTAAGAGGAGGACTCAAAAAGGTGCTTCAAAGAAGAGGTAATGTCCGTTACCGATTCTTTCAACTTTATTTCTTCTTCCAAATCTTTTCTTAGGTTGTTTCATTATGAAGTAATAAAAACAGTATCTCTCATATACCGATATGATATTATAAGTATAAAACAACCCTATTTCACCATCTATCCATCCTACGGAAAATGAAATCACCACGCGTGCGTACGTACGGAATACCGTTTCCACGCCGTGGTGTAATCTATTTTCCACCACCACCTTACTTGGATGGGTATAATGGTGTAAATAATAACTATATATGATTATAGTAAAGTGATATTGATTCTGAAATAGTTTACATACACTCCAATACAATTCCATGATCATGAGAATGATATCATCGCTCGTTCGTATGTACTGACTACCGTCTCCACGATACGATGAGATTCATTCTCCACGTTAACCATTCATGAATGATTATAAAGTATATATAATATGTAATCATAAAATATATGACATAATAATGATACTAGATTTATGTGTATATATATGAATGTCATCTACTTAATTCCATTCAACTCAATAAGGAAATGAAAACGGCGTTCACGCGTACGTACGACCTACCGTCTCCATGAACGGTGTATTTAATTCCATTTACTGATTTATTATATATATGTATATTCTAAAAATATATTTTATATAAATCATGTTTTATATTCTGGAATAAAGTAATCATGACCTAAGTAATCATATGAATAATTACAAGTCAAAACACAGACGACAAATGAGACGATTTTACCCAAAACGCTACTTTAACATGAATTTACAAAAGAACGGGTAATATAATGTCATAAGTAAACCATATATGATATAATATCAATGAATATGATTCTGTAATATGTAAATGACATTATTTAAATCATTATACAGGAGGTTTGGACACTTACGAAGCAAATTGTACCTAAGGTAAGGGAAAATATCACAATCTCATTTTATCTGAGATTGTTTATACTTTTGTATTTACTGGGGTGTATTTTATCATACACATCCATGTTTCCTCAATATGTAATATTATTTCCATCCACCTACAACTATTTAAATCCAATTTTACCCTTAGGTTATTTTTTAGTAAAAGATATGAAAGGAATCTTTTGTTGTTTTTCGTACGAGGTACTTTTTGACTTTTTCGACAAAAGTACGAAGAATGTTTTTTTAACTTATACGGCATGAATGGATTTTGAAAACATTATTTCCAAGAAGTTTCCTTTAAAAGTTTTCAAGTTTATTTTTAATCAACTAATTTTAGTATAAAATTTTATGACATGTTAAGAAAGGAAAATGTTTTTGAAGTAGAAAGGATATTTTCATCAAGAATGGAGTTCAAGTGTTTTATCAAATTTATTTTCCATCTAAGATAATATAGGGTTCTGTTTCTATCCCTATTATTACATTGATTTGATTATGTTGTGATGGAATTATTTTTATGAATTCCATTATCTTATATGAATTGTTTTATGATGTCATGTTGTTTAAGAATCCCATTTTTATTACATGGGTTGTGCAATGAGGTATGATTTATGATTTTGTGGCACACATAAGAATGGTGTAATTATGATATTGGTGGGACCTATATCTCCCTCCAATGCATTGGGTAAAAATTTTATATCTCATGAGATAGACATGGTTGGAACGGCAGGTTAAACCGGTTCAGTGAAACATGACTGAAACGAGGAATGATCTCGGTTTAGAAATGGACTTTGTCCACTAAGATAGTATTGGAAATGAGTCTTGACTAATAAGAAATGATTCTCTATGATTATGTGTGTATGCCACAAATTTTCATGTTTTAAGTTATGATTATTGGGATTACATTTCACTACAATGATTTATCCCATGTTATGAAATTATGATCTCTTTTGCAGGTTAAGATTTCCAAAATTTTATGTTCTTATGAATATTATGTGATTGATATTTCTTTTGTTTACCCTTACTGAGCATTTGATCTCACCCTTTTATGTTTTCTTTTCCCAGGATATAAAGAAAGGTTTTATGTAAAAAAAAAGGAAGATCTTTATGGGAGATGTTGAAGATCTTTCACCATGATTAGAATATTATATTCTGAGTTTCCAAAGACACTAAACTATTAAGGTCCTTGTGTGTGTGTTTTTGTTATGTAATAAGTATTCCACAAAAGTAATGTAATGTCCATGTACGTCAAGCTTCGGGTCTCTACAGTTGGTATCTGAGGAATGGTTTAGTCAACCTTTGGAAACTAGGATGCGAAAACATTAGTGAGATCCCTAGAGATATTTCTTAGGTATGTCTAGGAATGTCCCTAAGGATAAGTATACATATAAGATATAGTCCTAGAACTACGGTAACGATATTAGAATTTAACATAAGATGTTAGATATTGAGGGTACTCCACCTTTACTATGTTGTTTTCCCAAGCATGATTTGTGCCTTTCGCAGAGTTCTTTTTATGTTTTAGTCAATGGAGGGAACCAGAAGGAATTCGGTTAACATTGAATCCAATGGAAAAATTTGTGACTATGAGCAACGAAATTACGTAATGCCTAGAAAGAAAGATATTGTGATTATGCCGAATCAGTCATCACGATATATGATTAACAAGGTGAAATTTAGTGGTATTTCTAAGTCATCAAATAAGTGGAAGATGGAATTTTATGCATGTTCGCATAGTGAGGAGAATAGAGAAAGGAAGATTGAGATTTCTAAAGAAGGGAAGAAGAACCTTGAGGAATACCTCAAATAGAGGGACATATGTTATCTATGTGGAGAAAAGGGACATAGAGTGACCGACTATTATGGAGTTCAATGTCTTATTTGTGGATAACATGGTCATTACCCAACTCAATGCCCTGACCTAAAAAGTTACTTCTAAATCAAGGATGTACTTGTTACAGGACAATCATTGAAGAGGATGGATTGATGTTTTTATGTATTGGTTTTCAAGAATAATGTTGTTGAGGTACTTTTATGGTGTATTAGAATATTTCTGTATTAGTCTATTGTGGATTTCAATAATTTTATGGTACCAGTAACCATGAAAAGTGATTCAGATATTTTTGTAAAGTATATGATATGTACATAATTAATGGATAAAGATAAAATTAAATGTTTGATAGTATTCATGAGCTCATGACTGATATAAGGATAAGGTTATATCATGGTTTGAGTATATAGAATTTTTGGATTTTGGTATGTGGAAAGAGTTAACTTTGAATAGCATTCATGTTTTCACTAAGGTTTAATGGGAATTAATTTTTCAAGAGAATACATGATTAACGTATTCACATGATTAGAATTTGACCAACAAGATATACGGGGGATAAATGATGGTATTCACATGCATGGTTGATGACATTTCAAGTAATCGTTTTCTTTATACTATGAGATTGGACTGAAGTATTTTAGATAAGCCTAAAGATTGGAATGGATTATGTTGTACATAAGTTAGTATTGTTTAAGGATAGATGTTTTTTCGATATTATTTATGGGATGTTATAGTAATGTAGTTTTAGAAAAAGGATAACCTTTGGGAAGGGCGACATCCCATCGCGTCGGACAAGGCTGTGGAAATTGAACACACAACTGAAGTGCGACTGGCCTTTATCGCCTACCACTGGCCTACATGAAGTCCCTATTTAGTAGAAACTAGTTTTATTATATTAATCAAAATGATATAAGAAGTATAAGTCCATTCTAGGAACCATATATGATTAATCTCACGATAGATGGACTTATGTATTTTTTGATAACTTTTCTAACCTTTTTTTGAGACAGATGGAATGACCCATCATTCTATAACATGATCTGCTAACACGTCATGAATGGAAAATTCAACTTCATTTCATTAAGGGATGAAGTGGAAATTGTTCAAGGCACGAACAACGGTGAGATTGTACAAAAATCAAGTAAGTATTTCTTTTGATTCGAAAATTCTAAAAACACTAGAGAAATGATCCAGAAAACCAAAAATGTTGTCCTAGTGCTCTTATATCTGATGAATCAGATGGTACCTTAGATCGTCACAAATTTATAGATTTGTTATTGTTGGCTTTTCCATAGCCATGTTCTCTACCACTCTCCATCAGAACATGATGGTTAGATTTCTCTTCCATATCCATATTTTCACCTATGTGGAAACCCAGTGATTATTTTATTTGGGTAACCGTTATGTTTCATACTTTTGTTTTTAAAGATTGGTTTAGGTATTCCTTTTCATGATGTGGGTTTCTATTAAACAAACTTTCGAGTAGTAAACCATTTATAACCCCGACGAATTTCGAGGGTGAAATTCATTTTAAGGGGGGTAGAATGTAACACCCCAAGATTTTATGGAAAATATTCTTTTAATTTCATTAATGTCTTGTGTTGTACGCTACACCAAAAGGATCTTTCACAACATACATCCTTGACTTGCCTTGCATTACACGCAATCACGACCTTCCTCGATAGCTTGCGTCGTACGCAATACCGAGTTTCACTAAACAACAATATGCTATTAAAATATTATTAAAACTAGCCATTATAAATAGTAATAACCACTTTTTGAAGTTTTATTAATTTTATTTTTCAAAATGGTCTTCATTTTTGGATTCGGAATATCAAAATTATTTTAGGGTGAAATAATGGTACTTTTCAGATAACTTTCATTTTCTGATGAATAGTGAAAATTACTAAATTTTAATTAAAAACAACCTTTTTAATCGAAATAATTAATAGTGATAAATTATTAATTTGAGTGGTTTTAAAGTATATTTAGAATATATTTTTACAATTTAATACAATTTTTGTCATTGGATGTAATTTCACATTTAAACTAGACATAAACAAGTGTCAATCTTTTGATAGTTATTATCTCTTAAGAACACGCTATTTGTTTTGATGACGAGAATTAATTTTTAAATTTTTTAATGAAAAAGATATGTTTTGAATTTGGTAAAATAGATATAATTTTTTCATTCATAATATAAAATATAGCTTAGGCCTAATTATTGGTATTTTTCTAGAAACTTTCATTTTTTGATGAATAGTGAAACCACTAAGTGGTAGTTAAAAAAATGAATATTTCATAAAACTTAATTTTACCGCTTCTGTGAGTAGAATTTCAAAAATTCAAGAGACATGGTTAATATCAAAGACTAAAATGTGGTTCAGTGAGATGAAAATAATTTTTGGTGAATCGTAACTTTTTACTTTTTTTACCACGGTTAAAAGTACATAGGGTAATTAAGGGTAAAAATGATATTATTGTTACCCTAAAACATGGCCTAATTCTATTATATAAGTGTAATTCGACCAAAAACAACCTTAGGAATACAATATGACCATTTAGGCCCACTTGGATTCGATTAGGACATTTGTTATCAATTTATTTAAAGAAGGGTTATAAGAGTTAAAATCAAAGTTTAATAACTAAAGAATTTTTAATATTGGGTTATGAATAAGATAAATTCAACTATAAATATCCATTAGGAAGATAAAAAGATTTTATACATAATGATATTTTATTTGAAATTTTTATACTTTGTATAAGTTAATGTATTTATGAGACAAAGATGATGCTGTAATTATCTTACTAATGAAATATTGACATAATTGATGTTATAAATACCCAAATAAATGTAATTTGAGACTTTTTATGAATTAAACTAATTTTATATGTTAATATGACATTTTAGTATTGATGTAATTAACCTTTTTCGAACTAATAATTTTGTTATGATTTTCACAAAAATCAATTACTAAATAGTGTCAAAATTGACATAAAATAGTTTTTATAACAAATATTATATTATTAATTGTTATTTTATTCCTAAAAATCTAAGGTTTGGAAAAATTAATTATATTAGGTTATATATATATTAATAATAAACAACATGGGGTTATTTTGGATTGTTATAGTATGTTTATTAACCTTATAGTGTAAGAACACAAAAAGACACTGTAAAAGTAAAATTATCTAACTTAAAGTTAAATATAAATGATAAGGTTAAAATAGGAACCTAAACTTGTATAAATTCTATTGGATGAGAGTATTGTGACCCATACCCACCTTATCTTAGAAATAAATCAATTTGGAGCTATTTAAAACCGACTACGGCTTTATAATAAAATAATATTTTTCGTTTTTCCAAAGATGCCCCTATCCTCCCTTATAAAAGGGCACCTCCTCCCTATCTTCCTCACACCACTTTGAGCATTCAAGCTCGGAAAACCCCTGACAAATTATCTTCTCCACTTCCCTAGAAACATCCTAGAGTTCTTGTTCTTCTTCAAAGACCAATTTTAGTTCCCTAAGAGGAGGACTCAAAGAGGCGCTTCAAAGAAGAGGTAATGTCAGTTACCGATTCTTTCAACTTTATTTCTTCTTCCACTTCTTCTTATTAGTATTGTTTCATTATGAAGTAATAACATCAGTATCACTCATATACTGATATGTGATTATAAGTATGAAACAACCCTATTTCACCATCTATCCATCATACGGAAAATGAAATCACCACGCATGCGTACGTACGGAATACCGTCTCCACGCCGTGGTGTAATATATTTTCCACCACCACCTTACTTTGATGGGTATAATGGTGTACATAATAACTATATATGATAATTTTAAATTAATATTGATTCTGAAATAGTATACATACACTCCAATAAAATTCCACGATCATGAGAACGATATCATCGCTCGTGCGTACGTACGGACTACCGTCTCCACGACGCGATGAGATTCATTCTCCACGTTAACCATTCATGAATGATTATAAAGTATATATAATAAGTAATCATGAAATATATTAAATAATAATGATACTGGATTTATGTGTATATATATTTATATCATCTATTTAATTCCATTCAACTCAATAAGGAAACGAAAACAGCGTTCATGCGTACGTACGGCCTACCGTCCCCATGAATGGTGTATTTATTTCCATTTACTGATTTATTATATATATGTATATTATAAATATATATTATATATAAATAATCTTTTATATTCTGGAATTAAGTAATCATTATCTGAGTAATCATATGAATAATTACAAGTCAAAACATGGATGACAAATGAGACGATTTTACCCAAAACGCTACTTTAACATGAATTTACAAAAGAATGGGTAATATAAAGTCATATGTAAACCATATATGATATAATAACAATAAATATGATTCTTTAATAAGTAAATGGAATTATTTAAATCATTATATAGGAGGTTCGGACACTTACGAAGAAAATTGGACCTAAGGTACGAGAAAATATCACAATCTCATTTTATCCGAGATTGTTTATACTTTGGTATTTACTGGAGTGTATTTTATCATCCAAATCCATGTTTCCTCAATATGTAATATTATTTCCATCCACCTAAAATTTTTTAAATCCAATTATACCCTTAGGTGATTTTTTAGTAAAATATATGAAAGGAATCTTTTGTCGTTTTTCATACGAGGTACTTTTTGAATTTTCCGACAAAAGTATGAAGAATGTTTTTTTAACTTATATGGAATGAATGGATTTTTAAAACATTATTTCCAAGAAGTTTCCTTTACAAGATTTCTAGTTTATTTTTAATAAACTTCTTTTAGTTTAAAATTGTATGACATGTTAAGAAAGGAAAATGTTTTTGAAGTAGCAAGGATATTTTCTTCAAGAATGGAGTTCAAGTGTTTTATCAAAATTATTTTCCATATAAGATAATATAGAGTTATGTTTCTATCCCTATTATTATATTGATTTTATTATGTTGTTATGGAATTATTTTGATGAATTCCATTATCTTAAATGAATTTTTTTATGATGTCATGTTGTTTTAGAATCCCATTTTTATTACATGGGTTATGCAATGATGTATGATTTATGATTTTGTGGCACACATAAGAATGGTATCATTATGAGATGGGTGGGACCTATATCTCTCTACAATTCATTGGGTAAAGATTTTATATCTCATGAGATATACATGGCTGGAACGACAGGTTAAACTGGTTTAGTGAAACAGGACTGAAACGAGGAATGAACTCGGTTCAGAAATGGACTTTGTCCACTGAGATAGTCTTGGGAATGAGTATTGACTAATAAGAAATGATTCTCTATGATTATGTGTGTATGCCACAAAGTTTCATGTTTTAAGTTATGATTATTTGGATTACATTTCACTACAAAGATTTATCCCATGTTATGAAATTATGATCTCTTTTGCAGGTTAAGATTTCCAAAATGTTATGTTCTTATGAATATGATGTGATTGATATTTCTTTCGTTTACCCTTACTGAGCATTTGAGCTCACCCTTATATGTTTTCTTTTCCCAGGATATAAAGAAAGTTTTTAGGTAAAAAAAAGGAAGATCCTTATGGGATATGTTGAAGATCTTTCACCATGATTAGAAGATTATATTCCGATTTTCCAAAGACACAAAACTATTACGGTCCTTGTGTGTGTGTTTTTGTTATGTACTAAGTATTCCGAAAAAGTAATGTAATGTCTATGTACGTTAAGCTTCGGGTCACTACATCAAGATTTCCAATCAAATCCATAGGCTTGGAAACTTATTTCCTTCAATGATGTGGCATTGAAAAAGTTCACTGAAAAGTGTCATTCCTCCCATGTGAACACCAACCTCATAAATCTACCATAAGAGTTTCTACACCCAAACAAGTACTTCGTGCCATTTTATATATAATTAATGGATATTATATATTTATATCCTATAGTTATGGAAAAGTTATTCAAATATATTCCCATAGTTACTGACTTCTTCTCCAATAAGGGTGAAGAAATACCCCTTAATAAATTTGGGAATAAAATAATTTTCAGATTGATAAAACCCAATATTATTACTAGATTTGATGTCACTCATATGATACTGATGAAAAATGGCATAAATTTCTATTTAGATGAGATGGAAAGGTTGTAACTAGATAGATAGAGACCTTTAAAAAGATCTTATCAAATATACTCCAGATGATGGTTGAAAAAGATAAAAATTCTTGGACTAATAAGATCTTACATTCCGTGTCGGATTATTTGACTACAACCCACACCACCATAGAGGCAACCCAATATTCACTAGTATACAACACTTAATCATTCCTTCTTATTTATATCCATTCTCCCACACTTTTCATTGTTATCTTCAATCAACTATCCCTAGATGAGAAATCCCAAAAATGGATTGATGAATTAGAGTGAAATTAAAATTAAATATTTCATGCATAGTGTTGCTTGTATTAAATAGAAATTGGATAGCATGCGCTTTAACAATAAATTTTGACTCTAATCATTCCTTTAAGCAGAACTAGTACTGGTTCTCGGTATCCTAATGATACTAAGGAAGAAAGCACCAAATATTGATCCAAATTTGGAGTGACCTTACTTCATACACAATGTCCACTCTAGAAGAGCTTATTCCATAATCTCAATGGATAAAGAACTTGTTACATCCCCTACCAATGTTGTCTACCATAATAAATACTTTTTATATTTAGGAAACAATCTTCATTTCATGACCCTAAAAGGCATGACCTATGTTCCCATTAATATGACCTAAAACTATTAGACACTATAGTCTGATTTAAAAAACTCTAAACTACATATCCTAATGTACTAGTCACAATATGTTAAAAAATACCAGAACTTAATTTCTACATTATGTTAAACTACATAGTTCACAACCTTGTTACATGATGTCAATCGGCATAACATTTTATCACTTTCTTGAGTGGAATGAATCCTTGGAGTTGGTATCCCATCATTCCTACATTTTATAACTACATATGGATTTATTATCATCTCTATGGGATATATAGTAATTACCAAACATCAAGTCATGGGCCCATACACAAAGTGAGAAATGTGATCCATATCCTTTATATATTCAAAACTAAGTGTTTCTTGATTCTTGTCCACTCGACATACATAATAAAGCCCATGTCCCTTAACCTAAGCTCATCCTTAGTAAAAAAAATTAGAAGAGCATGTGTATATTTCCTCCTACATACAACATCAATCCATGCAGGAGATATTAATTTGAGTTCCCTCATTTAGGGTCCCATCACAAAAACAAAATACCCCCTTCTATACATATGCTCCAGATCTAAACATGTAACTTCACACTCTATGTGAGATGTCAGTATAAATGCTTCTTTTAGGCTTGGACATGACCCTTCCATGCATCAAACTCATTGTCCTGGAAATAGTTATAATATCTATATGCTTTCCCAGACCATCAGTAATTGAATTTCTGATACAATAGAATGTTATTTTCATGACAATTCATTGATACATTCTAGTAGGGATTTCTATAAGTCTCCAAAAAAAGAGATGTTGACTAGAATAACCATTATCCTTGGGGTAAGCCTCTTATATATTTGTAATCCCCAAAAACATATTACCAGAAAAATATTTTAAAACATTCTCCATGTTCATTCCTTTCATATTTGTCTCATAGCACTTCTCTTGATCAGAGAACCCCCAAGATCATGGTTTTCAATTTCTTTCTTCATGTTTTAGGTTAATTGTAACATAGATATCTTGGTAAGACAAATGTCACTAACTATTTCAAAATTTATGGTCATATTTATATGAGCTAAAACACTAAGACACCATTCATTCTTACTGTATAATGCTAAATTTTATAGTTAAAATCCCTCTTATTCAATGTTAAGATGATCCTAAGAACTATATATGGATTAATACTAATCCTATTGTGATATATATATATTACTAGATCATAAATCCGGGTCCATCCACCACATGAAAAAAATACAATTTCCTTTCTTTTAATCACCTCTCTATGGTGAAAGAAACATTTTCCACCCCTTATTTCTCACACCATGCATAGCTCATGTGAGATTAAGAATATTGGTAAGGGAACCCTAAATGATTGAAAATTATTAGTCCATTTTAGGGCTATAATGGTATGAGATAAAAGACCATAAAATTCAAACCAAATGTTTTTACCTCATAAAGTAAAACTATAGGTTTAATGTATCTTTCATGATATAAAACTATTCATTGTTATATCCTTCTCCTGAGAGGACCACTATCCTTGGTGTCAGCCTCCCACCACACCTATGTTTAAATAATTTTTATGGACTGATTCTTATCATCATAGGATATGTAGTGACACCTATATTTCACATCCGGGACTAGCCACAACATAAAATGAATACCCCCTCCTCGCACCTGAATTCGATCCATGTGGGGAATCTGTCCCATAACTATGTGCGGATTGATTCTCATCTCAATAAGATATGTAAAAATTCATTAATCATTTTTGATGAGCCCATTTTCAATATAAAACAAAAAAATCCCCCTCCCTATGTCTGGTTCATACCACCATAAGAAGTATTTTTTCCATTCTTGGTAGATTTTGGAATAAAATTCTCCTTCTAGAATATGACACCTGGTGAAAATACAACTATTTTTTTGGGGAAATATGGATCTCTATAATATCCCCCTAGCCATCGGTAATATAATTTATGATATAAGAGGAAACCTTTTTTTTACTATATATCAATATGAACAATCTTTCTTTGCATAAGTCACCCTTAAAAGGCATATAAACCATAGTCACCTTGATTTTTTTTTAAAAACCTATTCTATTAAAGTAATCCCCAACTACATCATTCTAGAAAAAAATTCAAACATTCTTGGTGGTTATTCCTTATATACATTTCCCATATCACATTTCAATTCCAGAAGCCCTCAAATTATAGCTTACAACTTTCCCTCCTCATGAATGAAAAATTATGGAACATTCTTGGTTAGATCACTATGAAATGGAAAATTTCAAATCATTAGGTCAAATATAAATGACATTAAATTGCATCACTCAACATCCTTTTGATACAAAATTAAATTTCATGGTCAATGTCATGGTCACACAATAATAAATTGTGTGATAATTCAAAATTTCTCGTGGAAGATCCTTATCTTATGGTGGGGTTCATCCACCACATCACTCCAAAGAGCTAGTTAGGATTTGGTTCTCATTTCATCAAGCTACATTGTGATACCATAGAACCTCATCCTAGTCCCCAAAATATATCGATAAAATTTTCCTTGTCCATATTCAAGTCAAATAAATATGGAGACTTAGTCACTAAGGACTGAATATGGATTCATTCTCATCATAACGAGGTATGTAGGGACACCTATAATTTTTATAAGTGTTCCCTAGACATTGGTAATGGAATTTATGTTATGGGAGGACACATTTGACTTGATTATTCATTGATATTCCCTAGTTGATATTTTCATAAGTCACCCCCAATAACCCTATCAATCAAATATACATTCATCCTCAAGAGAGACCACTTATATCACCATATTACCTGAAAACATCATACAGGAAACCAATTTTTAAACATTCACCATGGTTATTCAATTCATACTTTTCTCATATAATTTCTTCGTGTATATAAAACAAATGATCATTAATTAAAATTTACATCCTCATTTATGCGATGTGTTGTAACATTCATGGTTTTCAATGAATTCTAGATTCATTACCCCATAACTCATGGTCCAATATATTTGACCTAAAACACCAGTTGTAATGGTCCAACATGCATCAAATAAAACTGCCAATAGAAAGAGATGTAGAACTCATCAGAATGAGAACATACCAAGGGTGACTTATTTAAAATTTGAGTCACACCCACTAATTCTTCTTACATCAGACTAAAAAAAATTTAGCGGTAACATAATATGTATAAATTTTGTAGGGCATGTTATGTGTCACAACCCACATTTAAAATATAATCTCTAGGTTCATCTACCTATGGAAAAATTAGTGCACAAAAAACATCAATTATTGATATTACATTTCATATATTCAATGTGTTTGATACAATATCATTCATTAATTCAAACAAGCTAACTTTAGTGATATGATGATAATAATCATTCCTATAACCATATAAGATTCATCCCAAAATAAAGTGAAAAATATTACATTGGCTGAAATATTCATGGTTTCTACTGACTTTTGTTACTCAAAGGCCAAATGATTTGGGTAATCATGGTTTTTACATTTTTTAAACTCGAAAATTTGATGTGAATCGATAAGATGGAAACAAAAAAATATATAAATTCATTAGATAAAATTTTAATATTCATTGGAAAAAAATTGGGAGGGGAAAAATTCACAGTTTAGTAGGATCCCCACTTGAGATAACCTATTCTATCATAGGTCCCACTGAATGGATTCATAGAGTTGAATAATTACATGATCCGAGTCATATACCTCTCAATTTTATTTTGACAATGTTTCAACCCAAGTTTCTTTATCATATCATATCACTTCTTCCTTGCCAATAGCATCTAGCTCAGCCTTCTCTACCACTTAGACTAGGTATTGTTATTTATTAGCTAAAACCTCAACATGATTCAATTCGTTATTGAGAAGATATAACTCTTAACATATTTGATCCTCCATGGTCTTGTGTTCAGTAACTCAGATTTATTATCAGGTTCTTACTCCAACTTGTTCAGATTCCTCTTTAAGTAGGATATTTTTGGTTGTAGAAGAATGGGCCACAGACATCATAGTCACGAGATTATATTATTGTGTGATCTTCTTCTCTTAGATAGAAACCACCTTTCTCACCTTGGTTTGTATAGTAGTAAAAACCCCATAACCAAGAATAGAGAATATATGATGCATCTTCTAACCTTTTATGGATGATTTTATAGAGGGAGTTTGAGAGATCAATTTTAATATGTCCATAAATACTATTTATAGGGTGATTTTAAAATTATCAATGGTATCCTAGTATTCTTTTGAATAACTTTAGTGGGAGGAAAATATTTAGGTACTAGGTAAACAAGAGGATTCATATCATCAACATTTCAAAATGAGCAGGCTATGTAGCAGTCAAAGTCATCATAACTTTAGTTGAATAGAAATTTCAAGTGTGTGGGACCTCATATACTTGTATCAATACACTTTAAATGAGTATCCAGTCATCAATAACTAGTAATGAAGAAGATGAGATGGTAAAGAAATTGAGATAATCACCTTCGTTTTCTAAGGCACTAACCTCCTCTGTCATTATCTCCTCACTAACAAGCATTACATGCGCCACATATCCATCTTGTGAGTAATCCACAGGGGAAAACTATTTTAGGGAGGCATGGAAAATGTGTTCTTGTTCATCCAGATCAATAACCTCCAAAAAGACACTCACAGTCACTGAAAGTATAGGGATGACCATTAAAAAATTGAAGCAACATTTGGGATTAAACCTTCTTGGTCCTAAATCAATTCATCATCATCAATAATACCTTACAAAGGAATGATATAAATTTATTCTGAATATGGTCCAACCCTCTTAATCCCCTCTTATAATAGGTTAAATGTTGATTTATCATGAATAATTTATACCTCAGATATTGGAATCTCTGTAATGTCCCTAGCGGTCCTAAAATCCTAATATTATCCATACCTCCTCAAAATATCCTACTTGAGAACAAATATTATTTCATGACTTTTGGAGTCTATGTCAACCACTGCATAAGTTGACACATCAAAATTATGGGAAATACATCATAAAAATTAAGGGATAAGGGTATGATGATTACTTTTTTTCCTATATCAGATATGAATATATAGATTCATGGATTTCTTGTGACTTGTGATATCCCATGAAGATAATTTCATAGGAAATATAGTAGGTTGTGGAGGGGTAATAATTATTTTAGGTTTAAAATCACAACATTCATATGATCGGCTGCCCTAGGAGATCCTTCTTCAAGGAACCTTTCATCCATAAGTACACCCATTCCCACAACGGTTCCTCCCATTGTATGTTATAGAGAATAAATGGGAATCACCACGCCCCTAGCCTCCTAAAAATATGGTGGTGAGAAGAAAGTATAAATGGTTATGATAAGAGGGAAAAGAGAGTTAAAATAAGAACTAATGCTCCCACTTCACCAAAATTGGTAATTTCCACACTCACCAATAATATTTATCGTACCCAGTTTGACCAATTGATCATACATTTGAATGAATGGACCGAGGCATCCATCTCTTCAAGGTATGCATCAACCTCGTTAAGGTTTTCTCTGAAAGTGATATGTTCATGTGTAGTAATTTTCCTGTATCTAGGAAAAACATTTTCCCCTTCTTGAAGTACACCCTATATTTCTTCAGTGGAGGCATTCCTTCTCCAAGAATCACACTCTCTAAAAGCCTAAAGAAATACATATAGGGCAGGGATATATAATTCAAATGAGGACAACCTTATAGGTATGGTAAGATAAATTCACTGAATCTTCTTTTTGGGAATCTCAGGTTCCATCATCTTTCAGTGGATCAATTCCAAGGTCCCAATTGTGAATAAGAAATTATATCACCGAGTTGACATAGAACTGGAAACACTACCCCATCTGTATCCTATAAACCACTATTGTTTTCTTCATACTCATTTTCAAATGATCTCAACAAATAAATTACCCATTATTGAAATATGAATAGACCTTGGAGAGAATAAAACGAGCCTTCAATGTCTTAGATATAAGATTCCACTATGTCAGGGTGCTTTATATAGTAAATGTTTTTAGGAGTATATATCCCACTATACCTAGTCAATATGATTTTTTTCCCTAAAGGAAGCACCATATCTCATTAATAGGTAAAGAATTTTTTCAGTTGTCCCACTCCCTTCAAGGCATATGATATATAGCCTCTTTGGGAATGAACACCTGGGAAGATGGTTTGGTAGCTGGTTCCATGGGGATGAAATATTTATTTTGAGGATCTAGACACCACATCTTCAGCCTCTTCTTATTCATTTCGTAAATTAAGGGTTTTCACATGTAAATCCTCTTTCTAGGCATAAATTTGTTTATTTCATCCTCATATCACTCTCTATAATCAATTATAGGAAGTCCCTTAAAATAAATACTAGTTTTTATAGTTGATCATTTGGGTATGAGAATATAAAAGCTTGATCAAAGGACTTCAGAAGCCTAGGATTAGTACATATGGGAATAAGTTCAATCTATGAGAATATTTCCTTAATCTTGAATATTAATCAAGTTATATGATCGTCCACCATGTTATTTTACTGATGTTTGTTGTTAATTGATATAGGAAACCGGTTTTGGATGTAATGTAATTCATTCCCAAATCAAAAGGATGAATACCCTTCACAGATCTTCTTTCTATCAATTCTCACTACCAGAACACCCTCCCCCAAGGAAGTGAGGTACCCTCTTCTTATATTATCACCAGATGCATCATTTACTGAAGTAATTATAGGAGAATAATAAGGGGTATAAAAAATATTCAAGATAATTGATCATGTTAATCACATCACTTTACCCCAATGTCAATGGATTTACCACACTTACATAATTTAAGTAGGTTCTGTATCAGAAATCAAGAATTATCTATTTTTTTGATAAATTTATAACCCTCCATAAGATATAATAACTATCCCTAGATGAGTTAGAAGTGGAATGTGATCATGTAGGGAGGCTTCACCTTCTAATTGTTTCTAGAAGATGATATATCTATACCAATATTGGTACCGCTAGGTTGACATGTCTATCCATCACCAACTCAGATTCCATAAGAAATGTTGTAAATCTAACACTAGTACATGCTTCATGCACTAGTATCAACCAAAAACAAAACTAAACATCCAATAAAGTTACCAATCGAACTAGTGGATCAATCCCCGGGGTAACTTGCAAACCCCATTGATCAAAGAAAACTTCTTTAAGAATTATCCAATAATTACTAGTGCATCTATGATTTCTATGAGTAGGAAATGTCTCAGACATCCTCACATGGTTGTTAATACTATTCTATGCAGAAAAAGTTTCAATCCAGTCAAAAAAAGTTACATCCGGACTAGGGTGGGGCTCTTACTCTAGATTATTATGTTCTATGTTAATAAACTAACTCACAAGAGAAGTGGTCCTCTCTGGTTTTTCACACACTGAATATGTATTAAAGAAATCATCATATATATCACCCATGATGAATCCCCCCATGATCATCTGGACATCGCAAGGGCTAATACTGACATACACATACACTAGGTCGAACATGTTGGTATTTAGGCTCCACTGAAGAGAAAGGTAAGGGTTGATGGATTTTTTTGATGAGAAAAATTCATTGACACCTTGAAAGCCTCATGTAATACTGTGGACTTATAATTATTGTTAAACTCAACACAAATCTTGCAAAACCAAAAAGGCCATGCCCATTCTAGACCGAAGGATCTTCTAAGTTGAAGATCACATTTTGACGACAAACTAAACCTCTCCTAGGGCATCGATTTCCTCATAATTGAATTATTTCAATGGTTATATAGTTATGGTTCTCACATCTCTTCCTATAATGATAAATTTTTATAGACTAAAAAAATTATTCTAAAAATGGTTTGAGAATATATGACTCATTTGATGAGATATTCACTCAAGGTGCATTTCTCTACATATTTATAAAATACAAGGGTTTATTTTTTCAACTTGGTGTTGGAATATGGATTTTATACAGTATTCCAAATCCATAAATGGGAAACCTATCTACGAAATGATAGATTTTGAGGTCAACCCCCATAGGCTCTACTAAGAGCTGATGATGTGGGCTAACATCATGATTCACACCATATTCGATGCATTCAATCATGGAATGCCCCCTCTCCACAGCATCGATAAAAATTTGAGTGGGTTACATTTTACCCATGTGGAAATAAATGTTAGAAAAAGATATTAAAATTATCCATGTGAAAAGTCCCACATAGCATGCTACGTGACCCACAATGTTTGTTACACGGATTTCTTAACAACCAAAATTCAATATGAGGAGTCTTAAATCTCTATGTGAATACCATTATACCTAAAATACAATTAGTTTTATTGATTACCATTTCAAGTATGGGAAGGATTATATATGTATAAATGGATAATTGTAAAGGGAAATCACTATGTGGGGAATAATATTATGCTGCTAGACCAAGGAGATTCTCAAAGATTCGGTATGTCATTAGGTGAGAAATGAGTCATCATGACACCTTTTATAGGAATGGTTCCTTATATGGTTCCACATACAACCCACAAAGAATTAAATTAGTCTTAATTCATCAATGTTATTGACTTCTCTTCATGTCAATTGGACCACATTCTAATAGGGGGAATTTTTGTGCCTTGAAAATCTTCAAATAATCTGATAAACCTTATATTAATATGAAAAATTCCAAAATATTAATGGTTAAGGTATTCATGTAGTTTAAAATTGGTAAAAAAAACCTATAACTATAAAGTGACCCATTCCTCTCACATAGAACACATGCTATGAAGGATTTATAATCTACAAGATGCACCATATAATGAATAGAAAATATATATTTGGCGATGCATTGAGTCAATGCCCCCTGCAAATGAATTTTTCATCTGTAGGAGAAGGTGGTAATTTTACACCCTCCAAAATACATTTTCACTTCTGGAATGAGGATTCATTTTTCATCCTTCAAAACATAAAAAGTATTATGTGGATAATGGTTTTATCACATTACTTCATGGAGCTACGTATACTATGTGGCCAACCATTTATCATAGGAAAAATTCATTTTCCATGCATATGAATACATAGTATTTAGAGAATCAGGTATATATGGATAGTAGATAAAACTAGAGAATACTCATGCAGGTAATTTACCTACCTAATACCATGAAGGATACTAACAAATGGATTCTTTATGATAGGAACTATCTACCTACATGTAAAAGGTTCCCTTGTTCTTGTAAAAGATCACCGTTAAGTAGAACCCTTTGTTGGACACTTCAAGATCCCCCAACCCTCATAGATAATACCAGTATGCATGATGGGGTATCCTTAGGGTCGTTTCTCATTATTTTCTTTCCTCAAACTTAGAGTTTATCCCAATATTGGCCCCAATGTGAACTATCTAAAATTACTCACATCACTCTTACAAGAACAGGATAATTCTTTCATTAAGACCCTCTCCAAGTACACCTGATTAATTCCATCTAGGGATATGACACAATTGTGTTTTCCCCATCTATTATTAAATTCTCATTATAAAAAAATCCATAAATTTAACCTCCCTAGTGGAATGTAATGAAAAAAATTCACAGCAATGCATTCATGTGGTAATGGGGATCCCAACATTAAGGGTGGTGGTTGATGGCATCTGGGTCTAGGAAGCATGATTGGTTTCCTATAAAGGGAAGAGAATCACACCGAAATACCCTATTTTTGTCTTTTACCCTACCCTCACTCAATCTTCAACCCATGGAAAGGGTAGTATAGGTGTTTTTTCATTAGGGAGACCCTATATGAGTAATCCCTTAGTTTTTCTTATGGTTAATTCTCCAACCTTCTATATCACATCCCTCATCCACATGAAAATGAATGGAATTGTGTGAATTGTCAAGTCTTACAAATTTTATTTTTTATCACCATGATCATGACTCATGTTCGATTAGTGGTTAGTGATGATCATGAAATCTATATGATCCAATAGTAGCATTGGTAGAGAGTTCTTTTTGGGATCTTCATCTCACCTTTTCAAGGGCCTCATATATGGTATCAGAGCCAAAAATGATATCACAACCTCAAAGGGAAAAGTTTACAATAAGGACAGCCATTGGAACACCTCAATAGGTGTAAGCCCCAACCATTAGAGCTATGTTTTATTTGATTCATTTCAAAAAAAATGATACGTAGGAACCCTTCCTATGGTTTATACCAAATACCCCAAACATACCCTAATCTTATTTATAATATATCCCTAGTAGGGTCATATCCAACTCAAAGGGATATATCCCTTCTAAGCCATTTTCAACATTATTCTTATTGAATTACATTCGCATTAAAATAATTCCCTCTTCTAGGAGTCCACATCCCTTCCAGGACCCTTTGGTAACTTTGGCGTAAGTCCCACACCAACGCTTAAATAGACTCCGTTCACCAATATTTCCTTTCCACGTGATGTTATAATGCATGGTTTGGTTCTAGTCACATGACCTTAGAAGGTATGATTTATCCCAATAAGTAGTAATGAACTATATGGATTATGATTCCTTTTATGAGGATACGTAGCAAGCCCTTTTCATGGACCTAATCTTGGTATCAAAAAAACTCTCATCGTTCTAGATGAAAATAAACTCCAGAGCAACCCACTATGTGACTTAAAGCCTGCATCATAATAATAAATGTGATATGAATATCTATTCCATTTACAAATGGTTCCATTCATGGAGAACCTTCTATATATACCAATATTTACATTGATGAAGAACCTAAAATACATAAATATGATTCTAAAGAAAATACATACTATCAATTGATTTTTAATATACAGGTTTCATGTTTCAAGAATGGGGTTTAATAAAGGAATCGTGAATATGACATAAATCTATAAGAGATTACAAAAGTAGGCAATAATTCCCCAAAAAAAGTGTGATGTGACCAACCTACCATCCCCTCGACCAATCTAAGTCCCTATGTATTGTTGATACATGTCACAATTACCACCTACCTATAAAAATCATGTTTGTGAAACATGAAAAAAATGGTATCATTTGTGTGTTTGCAATTCCATGAACAAACCCTATTGAGTACCACTCATAAAAGACTCTCAAATAAAAAGGTTGATTTTGACATTAAGGGTTGTGGTACACCACCACAAAACACCATTAAAAACTTATTTTATTTACTAAATGAAATAAGTCAATTTTCTGCATGAAATAGTGTTATCATGTTACCCCCAAGAATTGTATTTCTCTATGATTCATTTTTCAAATCATTTTTAAATAAACTTCATAAATGTTTCTCTCACATTAAGTTACAATATTGGTGAAAATGTTGGGTGTTAAGTGTGTGGTAGGGGTATTAATTGATCTTAACAATAATCCACCATTATCCCATTAAAACTTATTTAAATATTACAAAATTATGATTTTTAAGCATCACATAGAAATTTCTTAGTGGGAGAATTTTTTTAAAAAAAATTGAAAATTGTGAGGCCAGTTTTGGGAGATTAATCTTTATTAACTTATGGATTTAATAGGGTAAAACATTATTCTTTCACCCTTGACCAAGAATCAATTATTTAAAATTTTAGGAAATCTTTAAACAATAATTATTGTCTCTAAACTTTTTGATTTTAATTTAACTCATAAGATATTCATCCCAAAGTATCATGAAATGAAAATCCTATTCCAGGTTTAAGTAGTTATGATTTATTTCTAAATTCATTATTCATTAACTATCTGATGGGTTACTTATTCCACCAATGAAATATCACTTAACCCCATTCAATAGGGTTTCTATTTATTTTTATTCCTTAAATTATATGAGTATTTTTTATGAGGCAAAGAGAAATTTTTTTATCCAGTTGGATTCAAATTGATTTTTTTTCATATTAACTATAAAAGTTTCAATTTATAATATTTTTTGTGAATCATTGACCAATTTTTCAGTTAGATAAAAAAATTTGATTGGAAATTTAAATTTTCTTTATTAAGAGAATTGATGGCGGAATATAATTTCTAAAAATCAATTGATTTTGGTATTACTATTTTCCTATTTTGATGTCATTTTTATTCTGTTGAGTTTTTCTAGGTAATATAAAATGGAAAATAAAAGACTTAGTGTGGTGGAATTTTATGTGGTCATATTTTATTAATGATTTTTATGTTAATTATGGTTTATTAATGTGTTTCTATGTTGAAAATTTTATTATAATGGGATTTTTTTAATAAATTGGAAAATAGTTGTTCAAATTGGAAATTTTTTAAAAAATATCTTGAATGAAGAATTTTAATTTCAATAAATTATTTAATGTTCTATGCTGGTATTCTCCCAAAAACTTTTGAGATCATCATTTTATTTGAAGTTATTTGTGATTTGATCATTTTTATTTATTTTGAACTTAATTTGATTAAAATAGTATTTTCTATGTAATTTTCCTTTTATTGTGTATTTTAGAAATACTTTTTTTGGTTCCTTTTACTATAAAATTTAATTAAATAATTGTTATTAATCATTTAGTTTATTACTTATCTCATTGAAATATTTTTTTATAGTTTGAATTTAAATATAAATTATTAAATATTAAAACTCATTTGATATAATTTATTTGAAATATTAATTTACATTTTAAAATGTTTGTCTTATTTTCATTGTAATAATAATTTTATAAAAAAAATTAATTTAATTTAATTAATTTTTAACTCCAATATGAATAATGTTTCAGGTAATAATTGAAATTTAAATTTATGATCGTTCTTGGATTTGACATCAACTGCATGTGTAAAATACAATCTTCCATGATTCTTTCTTCTATATATCATGCATTTTCCAAATTATTTCAAGGGGGCCAATTGACTATAAGGAAAATTCATGTTTCCTTACTAAGTGTATTGAAATTTGGTTACGAATACAAAATTAAAACTAGTGTAAAATTATAGTTCTCATTTGTCTAAGAGTAGAATAAAAAAATAGAAAAGAAAATAATCAACCATGCACCAAACCAGTCAATTTTGGAAGAATAAAATGTTGAAAAAAATACAAAGGCAGGAAACTGTACACCTGGAATCAATCGACCGCAATTGAAAATTGGAACAACCTTATGATAAATTTTATGCAAACAACTATTCTTCTATAAAATACATCAACCATGGAAGAAGATGATGAGTCTTCACCCATGAAACTATTCAGATGATGTTTTGAAGAAAATGTCCATTTGAGAACAAATAAATTAAATCAAAGTCCATAGTATGAAGACCTAACATACATTGACTGACAAAACTAGATCTGGATGTCACTAGAGGAGATGAATCCAAAGAATATATAATCATGGTTGACTATAAGTTGATTCATGTCCAAAGGAAGTTGACTGAATATATACTATAAAACAAGGATACACCTAGGTGGGAGGTATCCAAGCCTAAGGTTCGAAATAGAAGAGGAATTTCAGAACTAGGAAATTTGAGAAAAGGCATCCATCTTCTGAGACCAAAAAATTATTTTGTACAATGAAGTGAAAGAAATTATAAAGGCAATAACCTAGGAAAAAAATATGGTGAACTTTAAAAACTCACGGTGTGGTCTAGTATAGTCCACAGCTAAACTTGTTGAAGAAGATTTAGGTATTTTTATTTATGATATTGGATCACATAATGTTTTAATTCGATAAGCCTGAAATAGTTTTATTGGAAGTAAATGATGTGTCTGGGTGAATGTTTGAGGAATACTATATGCCAAAAACTCACTTTAATAATTGACTTGAAGCTAATTTAATGATAAGTACTACTATGTAAAACAGATCTTGGATAAATATGATTATGGGAATCATTTATTATGATATCGAGTTTCACAAAAAAAAATGATCACTAAATCCCTACAAGATATGAAAATAATATATAAATTTAATTGATCTTAAGGGGAACGTAATGTGATTTATAAGTATGTTTCAAGGTTGGAATATTGATATACTATATAAAAATCAAACCTAGATTCCATATATAGAATTGGGTTCACTATTCAGAGCTATATCATTCAAACCACATTGATGGAGGTGTCACGCACTAATCAATTCATCAACAGGTTATGTGTCTTTTGAATAAGTCAAATAAGGACTACTTTTCTATATGAAATGGTTCTAAATTAACCAAAAATGTTTTATGACAAGGATTGTAGGGATGTTATAAAATTATTTGATCCTGGTCATGGGAGTCACTAATAAATCTCAATATTGATAGGACTCTAATTTGAGACAGAGTAATTTCATATTATGGTCATGATTTGTATTCTGGTTGAAGGATTTGATGTGGGGTGTCTATCACCTCTAAGGCCTCAGTTATGGGGATGAATCTGGTTACACATATAGTTCTGGATGGAATTATTGATAGAAGATTAATGTAGAGACCTGAAGCTTGATGTACATGGACATTACATTACTTTTGTGGAATACTTAATACATAAGAAAAACAGACACACAAGGATCGTAATAGTTTAGTGTCTTTGGAAACTCAGAATAAAATCTTCTAATCGTGGTGAAAGATCTTAAACATCTCTCAATAAATATCTTCCCTTTTTTTCCTTACCTAAAACCTTTCATTATATCCTAGGGAAAAGAAAACATCAAAGGGGTGAGCTCAAATGCCCAGTAAGGGTAAACATAGAGAACATAAAACAATCCATAAACATTTGAATGGAAAAACTTGAACATAAAATCTAAACATCAAAATCTTGAGCAAAGACATGAATCTTGGAAGTACGTAAGGAATATATCATAAGGGAACATCAATCATGATAAACTAGAATGGGAAAAAAACATGTAATTGTGGCATCAATTAAGCACCTGTAATGATTTCCATAGTATCCAAGTCATTGCTTCCAAGACCATCTTAGTGGACAAAGTCCCTTTCTAAATCGAGTTCACTCCTCCTTCCAGTCCTGTAATACTAAACTAGATTAACATACCATTCCAGCCATATCTATCTCAAAAGATATAAATATTTACCCAATGAATTGGAGGGAGATATAGGTCCCACCCATCTCATAATGAAATCATTCTTACTTGTGCTACAATATAAACTTAAAACATTCATCATAACCCAAAGAATAAAATGGGTTTCATAAGCATCATATCATCATCACATAATCCATATAAAATAAATAGATATTTCATCATAAGAAAATTTAAAGCATGTAAATAATAGATACATTATACTTGAAACATACACATTTGAAATAATTTCATCTTATATGGAAAATGGTTCTGATAAAACACTTGAAATGAATTCTTGAAGAAAATATCCTTTCTTCTTGAAAATCATTTTCTTTTGAAAAAAATGGCATGTTCTTTTAAATGAAAAGGGTTTTGTGGAAAATAATCATGAAAACTTATAGAGGAAGATTTATGAAAATGATGCATTATGAAACCGTAAAAATCCATTCACTCCGTTTAAGTTAAAAATAACATTTTTCTCGTACTTTTGTCCGAAAAGTCAAAAAGTACCTCGTATGTTAAACAAAAGAAATATTCCTTCCAAACCATGTGGTAAAAGTAATAAAAGGGTAAAAATATCTTTAAACATACATGTAAGAATAATAAACATTTTATGAAAACAATTTTAGAAAACATGGACATGGATGATAAACCTAACCCCAGAAAATACTTATGTATAAGCAATCTCGGATAAAATGAGATTTGCAAAATTATCCCTTACCTTAGGTCCGATTTGCTTCGTAAGTATACGAACCTCCTGTATAATGATTTAAATAATGTTATTGACTTATTATAGAATCATATTCATTGTTATGATATCATATATGGTTCACTTATGACTTTATATTACCCGTTCTTTTGTAAATTCCATGTTAAAGAGCGTTTTGGGTAAAATCGTTTCATTTGTCATCCGTGTTTTGACTTGTAATTATTAATATGATTACTTAGATCATGATTACTTAATTACAGAATATAAAACATTATTTATATATAATATATATTCATAATATACATATATATAATATATCGATAAATGGAATGAAATACACCATTCATGGAGAGGGTAGGCCGTACGTACGCATGAACGCTGTTTTCGTTTCCTTATTGAATTGAATGGAATTAAGTAGATGAAATTAATATATATATACATAAATATAGTATCATTATTATGTAATATATTTCATGATTACTTATTATATATACTTTATAATCATTCTTGAAAGGTTATCATGGAGAGTGAATCTCATCGCGTCATGGAGACGGTATTCCATACGTACGCACGAGCGATGATATCATTCCCATGATCGTGGAATTGTATTAAAGTGTATGTATAATATTACAGAATCAATATCACTTTACAGTAATCATATATATTCATTACTTTCACCATTATACTCATACATGTAAGGTGGTGGTGGAAAATAGATTACACCATGGCGTGGAGACGGTATTCCGTACGTACGCACACGCAGTGATTTCATTTTCCATAGGATGGATAGATGGTGAAATAGGGTTGTTTCATACGTATAATAACATATCATCATATGAGTGATACTGATTTTATTACTTCATAATGAAACAACCTAAGAAGAATAAGTGGAAAAGAAATAAAGTTGAAAGAATCGGTATCGGACATTAGCTCTTCTTTGAAGCGCCTCTTTGAGTCCTCCGCTTCGGGCACTAAAATTGGTCTTTGAAGAATACCAGGACCTCTAGGATGTTGATAGGGAAGTGGAGAAGAGAATATTTCAGGCGTTGGCCGAGCTTGAAGCCTCAATGTGGTGTGAGGAAGAGAGGTAGTAGGTGCCCTTTTATAAGGGAGGAGAGGGGCTCCATTGGAAAAACTAAAAATATTAATTTATTATAAAGAACAAATAGCTCAAAATTGATTTATTTCAAAGCTAATATGGGGATGGGTCGAAATAGTCTCATCCAATAAAATTTAGAAAAGTTTAGGTTCCTGTTTTAATCTTATCATTTATATTTAACATTTGGTTAAATAATTTTACTTTTACAGTGTCTTTTTGTGTTCTTACACTATAAGGTTAATAAACAAGCCAAACGAACCCCAAGTTGTTTATTATTAATATATATAACCTTATCTAAGACATTTGGCCGAACCGTAGATTTTTATGAATAAAATAACAATTAATAATATAATATTTGTTTTAAAAACTATTTTTTGTCAATTTTGACACTATTTAGTAATTGATTTTTTGTGAAAATCATAACAAAAAGATTAGTTCGAAAAAAGTTTCATAAATCAATACTAACATGTCATATTAACCTAGAAAATTAGTGGAATTCATAAAAAGTCTCAAATTACATTTATTTGGGTATTTATAACATCAATTATATCAATATTTCAATAATAAGATAATTACTGCATCATCGTTGTGTCATAAATAAATTAAATTATTTAATGTCTAAAATTTAAAAAAAAATACCATTATGTAGGAAATCTTTCTATATTTATAATTAATATTTATAGTCGAATTTATCTTATGTATAACCCTATATTAAAAATTATCTACTTATTAAACTATGATTTTATCTATTTTAACCCTTCTTTAAATAAATTAATAATAAATGTCCTAATCTAATCTAAGTGGGCCTAAATGGTCATATTTTATTCCTAAGGTTGTTTTTGGTCGAATTACACTTATCCAATAGAATTAGGACATGTGTTAGGGTTAAAATAATATCATTTTTACCCTTAATTACCCTATTTACTTTTAACTGTTGTAAAAAAAAGTAAAAAGTTACTATTCACCAAAAATTATTTTCATCTCATTGAACCAAATTTTACTTACTCACATCAACCGTGTCTCTCAGATTTTTGAAATTCCACTCACAGAAGCGGTAAAATTAAGTTTTATGAAAAATTCATTTTTTTAACTACCACTTAGTGGTTTCACTATTCATCAAAAAATGAAAGTTTCCAGAAATATACTAGAAATTAGGCCTAAGATATATTTGATATTATGAACTCAAAAATGATTTCTATTTTACCAAATTAAAAACATATTAGTTGCATTAATTAATTTAAAAATTAATTTCAGTCGTCAAAAAAAATAACGTGTTCTTAAGAGATAATAATTATCAAAAGATTGACACTTGTTTATGTCTGGATTAAATGTGAAATTACATCCAATGACCAAAATTGTATTAAATTGTAAAAACATATTCTAAATATACTATAAAACCACTCAAATTAATAATTTATCACTATTAATTATTTCGATTAAAAAGGTTTTTTTAATTAATATTTAGTAATTTTCACTATTCATTAGAAAATGAAAGTTATCCGAAAAGTACCAAAAATTCACCCTAATCTAATTTCAATATTCTGAATCCAAAAATGAATTCCATTTTGAAAAATAAAATTTACAAAATTTCAAAAAGTGGTTATTACTATACATAACGGCTAGTTTTAATAATATTTTAATAGCATACCATTTTTTAGTAAAACTCGGTATTGCGTACTACCCACGCTATCGAGGAAGGTCACGATTACGTGTAATTCAAGGAAAGTCAAGGATGCGTGTTGTGCAAGATCCTTTTGGTGTAGCGTACAACACAAGACATTAATGAAATTAAAAAAAACATTTTTCATAAAATCTTGGGGTGTTACATTCTACCCCCCTTAAAATGAATTTCGCCCTCAAAATTCATCGGGGTTATAAATGGTTTACTACTCAAAAGTTTCTTTAATAGAAACCCACATCGTAAAAAGGAATACCAAATCCAATCTTTAAAAACAAAATTATGAAACGTAATGGTTACCAAAGTAAACTAATCACTGGGTTTCCACATAAGTTAAAATATGGATATGGAAGAGAAATCCAACCACCATGTTCTGATGGAGAGTGGTAGAGAACATGGCTATGGAAATACCAGCAATCACAAAGCCATAAATTTTTTATGATCTAAGGTACCATATTATTCATCAGATATAAGAGCACTAGGACAACATTTTTGGTTTTCAAGATCACTTCCCTAAAGTTGATGAAATTGGAATTAAAAGAAATACTTTCGCGATTTTGGTATAGTCTCACCGTTGGTCGTTATTTGTACAATTTCCACTTCATCTCTTAAAGAAATGAAGTTGAATTTGTCATTCGTGATGTGTTAGCAGATCATGTTATAGAATGATGGGTTATTTCATCTTTCTCAAACAAAAGGTTAGAAAAGTTATCAAAAAATACATAAGTCCATCTATAGTGATATTAATCATATATGGTTCCCAAAATGGACTTATACTTCATATATCATACTGCTTAATATAATAAAACTAGTTTCTACTAAACAGGGACATCCTGTAGGCCAGTGGTAGGCGATAAAGGCCAGTCACACTTCGGTTGTGGGTTCGATTCCCACAGCCTTGTCTGACGCGATGGGTTGTCACCCATCCTGCAGGTTTTCCTTTTTCTAAAACTACATTACTATAACATCCCATAAATAATATCGGAAAAATGCCTATCCTTAAACAATACTAATTTATGTCCAACATAATCCATTCCAATATTTAGGATTATCCAAAATAATACTATCTAATCTCATATTATAGTGAAAACGACTACCAAAGAGTTCATACAACTAATATGTTAATACCATTGTTGATCCTCATATATCATGAGATATGTCTTGTTGGTCACATTCCAAACATTCGAAGGCCTTAATCATGTATTCTCTTGAAAAAAAATGAATACCCATTGAACCTTATTGAAAACATGAATACTGTTAAAAGTTAACTCTTTCCACATACCCAAATCCTCAAAATTCTATATACTCAAACCATGATATCACTTAGTCCTTATATCAATCATGAGCTCATGAATACTGTCAAATATTTCATTTTCTTGTTTTCCCTTCATTATGCACAAATCATCTTTTTTTCCAAAAATATCTCAATCACTTTCCATGGTTACCGGTACCATTGAAAACCACAATAGACCAATACATAAATATTCCAATATTACATGATACTATATAAAACATTATTTTGGAATCCCATTACATAAACACTTAATCATTCCACCACATCGTTGTCATATTCAACATCGCCAATAGTGATGGCATGTGACTTCCCTTTGTCCTTTGCCTTAAGTGGTTGCTCATGTCGATCATCACTAACCCTTGTATTATGGCATTTATTAGCATAATCCCCCATTTCCTTGCACTTGAAGCATTGAAGTGTTGGTGGTGCATTCTCTGCACTCTTTTCTTTATTCACATCATTAGAAACCCTTTTTCCGTTACATCGACACTCAGCTACTCGATGACCTTCTTTTCCACACTTAAAACATTTTCTAGTCCCTTTAAGACAATCTCCACCATGATTCTTTCCACACTTTGAGCATAAGGAAACATTCATCTTCTTTTCACCATTATTATGAGATTTCTCCTTGAACTCCATCTTTCGTTTCATGTCAAAAATATGAGATAGATAAGTAACACCAACTTCCATTTCTACCTTGATAGCACAACACAAAATTTCTTCATAGCTACTAAAGTCTCTTATAGCTAATGCCCTTCGAAGATTTGGTTTTAAGCCACTGAAGAATCGATCAACTTTACTTTCGGGTTGGATGATAAATCCAGATACATACCTTGCAAGCCATGTAAAATTCGCTTCATATATACAAATAGATTCATCATCCTTTTTCTTTAGTTCAAGAAACTCTTTCTCCATATTTGTTCAAAGAATACGAGGGAAGTACTTATTGAAAAATAAGTTCTTGAACTTGTCCCATTCCATGGACTCAATTTCATCTCTTGGACTTGTATTATTGATAAGATTCCACCATTGATCAGCATCACCTTCCAAACAATACACTGCTAAGATGACTTTATCATGTTCAGAACATTGAAGAACTGAAAATATCTTTTCAGTAGTACTGATCCATTGTTCAACAACAAGTGGATCAGAAGACCCACTGAAAGAAGGCGGACGTTGCCTCATGAAGGACTCAATAGAATATTGTTCCCTTATCTACTCATTTGGAAGTCTAGAATGATTCATATCTTGTGTAAGTATAGCAATAAGATTTTTTACTCCATATCCCATAAAATTTGTATTTTCAGGAGGACAATCATTGCATTTTCCATTACATTGATCAACACGGTTCCTTCGGGTTCCAGCCATCGTCTAAAACCCAAAAAGAATAGTGTGAGAGGAAAAAATCACACTAGGAAAAACAATATAATAAAGGGGGAGTACCTTCAATATCTAACATCTTGGGTTACCGTAATTCTAGTACTATAACCTATATTTATACTTAACCTTAGGGACATCCCTAGACATACCTTAGAAATATCTCTAGGGATCTCACTAAAGTTCTCGCATCCTAGTTTCCAAAGGTAAACTAAACCTTTCCTCTAATACCAACTATAGCGATCTGAAATTACTTCTAGTAGACAATAATTGATACCTATCAGGGCACTCTATGGGAGGCTACACCCCCTGGGCAGGACACACCACCATCCTCAGTGGCAGCCATTTCCTCATGAAGCCCTTGGGCGGAGATCCATGCTTCGTCCAACGCTCACATGTGAGAGTTCCCAAGGATTGGATACATTCCTACCTCCTTTGCCTCTGATACCAACTGTAGAGACCCGAATCTTGATGTACATGGACATTACATTACTTTTGCGGAATACTTAATACATAATAAAAATAGACACACAAGGACAGTAATAGTTTAGTGTCTTTGGAAACTCGGAATAAAATCTTCTAATCGTGGTAAAAGATATTCAAAATCTCCCAATAAAGATCTTCCCTTTTTTCCTTACCTAAAACCTTTCTTTATATCCTGGGGAAAAGAAAACATCAAATTGGTGAGACCAAATACCCAGTAAGGGTAAACATAGAGAACATAAAACAATCCATAAACATTTGAATGCAAAAACTTGAACATAAAATCTAAACATAAAAATCTTGAGCAAAGACATGAATCTTGGAAGTACGTAAGGCATATATCATAAGGGAACATCAATCATGATAAAATATCATGGGAATAAAACATGTAATTGTGGCATCCATTAAGCACATGTAATGATTTCCATAGTAGCCAAGGCATTGCTACCAAGACCATCTTACTGGACAAAGTCCCTTTCTGAATCGAGTTCACTCCTCGTTCCAGTCCTGTAATACTGAACCAGATTAACTTACCGTTCCATCCATGTCTATGTCATGAGATATAAATCTTTACCCAATGCATTGGAGGGAGATATAGGTCCCACCCATCTCATAATGAAATCATTCTTACTTGTGCCACAACATAAACTTAAAGCATTCATCATAACCCAATGAATAAAATGGGTTTCATAAGCATCATATCATCATCACATAATCCATATAAAATAAATGGATATTTCATCATAAGAAAATTGGAAGCATGTAAATAATAGAGACATTATACTTGAAACATACACATTTGAAATAATTTCATCTTAGATGGAAAATGGTTCTGATAAAAGAGTTGAAATGAATTCTTGAGGAAAATATCCTTTCTTCTTCAAAATCATTTTCTTTTGAAAAAAATGGCATGTACTTTTAAAAGAAAATGGTTTTGTTTAAAATAATCATGAAAACTTGTCGAGGAATATTTATGAAAATGAGTCGTTATGAAACCGTAAAAATCCATTCATGCCGTATAAGTTAAAAATAACATGTTTCTCATACTTTTGTCGGAAAAGTCAAAAAGTACCTCGTATGGTAAACAAAAGAAAGATTACTTCCAAACCATGCGTTAAAAGTCATAAAAGGGTAAAAATATCTTTAAACATACATGTAATAATACTAAACATTTTATGAAAACAATTTTATAAAACTTGGACTTGGATGATAAATATAACCCCAGTAAATACTTACGAATAAATAATCTCAGATAAAAACGAGATTGGAAAAGTTATCCCTTACCTTATGTCCAATATGCTTCGTATGTATCCAAACCTCATATATAATTATTTAAATAATGTCATTTACTTATTACATAATCATATTCATTGTTATGATATCATATATGGTTCACTTATGACTTTATATTACCCGTTCTTTTGTAAATTCCATGTTGAAGAGCGTTTTGGGTAAAATCGTTTCATTTGTCGTCCGTGTTTTGACTTGTAATTATTCATATGATTACATACATCATGATTACTTAATTAAAGAATATAAAAGATGATTTATATATAATATATATTCAGAATATACATATATATAATAGATCGATAAATGGAAAGAAATACACCGTTCATGGAGACGGTAGGCTGTACGTACGCATGAACGCTGTTTTCGTTTCCTTATTGAATTGAATGGAATTAAGTAGATAAAATTAATATATATATACATAAATCTAGTATCATTATTATATCATATATTTCATGATTACTTATTATATATACTTTATAATCATTCTTGAAAGGTAATCATGGAGAGTGAATCTCATCGCGTCATGGAGACGGTATTCCATACGTACGCACGAACGATGATATCATTCCCATGATTGTGGAATTATATTAAAGTGTATGTATAATATTAAAGAATCAATATCTCTTTAAAATAATCATATATATTCATTACTATCACCGTTATACCCATACATGTAAGGTGGTGGTGGAAAATAGATTACACCACGGCGTGGAGACGGTATTCCGTACGTATGCACACGCGGTGATTTCATTTTCCATAGTATGGATAGATGGTGAAATAGGGTTTTTTCATACTTATAATAACATATCAGTATATGAGTGATACTTATTTTATTACTTCATAATGAAACAACCTAAGAAGAAGAAGTCGAAGAAGAAATAAAGTTGAAAGAATCGGTAACGGACATTACCTCTTCTTTGAAGCGCCTCTTTGATTCCTCCTCTTAGGGAACTAAAATTGGTCTCTGAAGAAAACCAGGACCTCTAGGTTGTTTCTAGGGAAGTGGAGAAGAGAATTTTTCAGGGTTTGGCCGAGCTTGAAAGCTCAAAGTTGTGTGAGGAAGAGAGGGAGGAGGTGCCCTTTTATAAGGGAGGAGAGGGGCTCCTTTGGAAAAACTAAAAATATTAATTTATTATAAAGCAAAAATAGCCCCAAATTGATTTATTTCGAAGCTAAGGATGGTATGGGTCGAAATCCTATCATCAAATATAATTTAGACAAGTTTAGGTTCCTATTTTAACCTTATCAATTATATTTAACTTTAAGTTAGATAATTTTGGTTTTACCGTGTCTTTTTGTGTTCTTACACTATAAGGTTAATAAACAAGCCAAACGAACCCCAAGTTGTTTATTATTAACATATATAACCTTATCTAAGTCATTTGGCCGAACCTTTGATTTTTATGAATAAAATAACAATTAATAATATAATATTTGTTTAAAAAACTATTTTATGTCAATTTTGACACTATTTAGTAATTGATTTTTTATGAAAATCATAACAGAATTATTAGTTCAAAAAAAGTTACTTAAATCAATACTAACATGTCATATTAACCTATAAAATTAGTAGAATTCATAAAAAGTCTCAAATTACATTTATATGGGTATTTATAACATCAATTATGTCAATATTTCATTAATAAGATAATTACTGCATCATCGTTGTGTCATAAATAAATTAAATTATTTAATGTCTAAAAATTACAAATAAAATACCGTTATGTAGGAAATCATTATATATTTCTAATGAATATTTATAGTCTAATTTACCTTATGTATAACCCTATATTAAAAATTATCTACTTATTAAACTATGATTTTAAGTATTTAAACCCTTCTTTAAATAAATTAATAATAAATGTCCTAATCTAATCCAAGTGGGCCTAAATGATCATATTTAATTCCTAAGATTGTTTTTGGTCGAATTAAACTTATCCAATAGAATTAGGACATGTGTTAGGGTAATAATAATATCATTTTTACCATTAATTACCCTCTTTACTTTTAACCGTGGTAAAAAAAAAGAAAAAAGTTACTATTCACCAAAAATCATTTTCATCTCATTGAACCACATTTTACTTACTGACATCAACCGTGTCTCTTGGATTTTTGAAATTCCACTCACAGATGCGGTAAAATTAAGTTTTATGAAAAAATCATTTTTTTAACTACCACTTAGTGGTTTCACTATTCATCAAAAAATGTAAGTTTCCAGAAAAATACCAGAAATTAGGCCTAAGCTATATTTGATATTATGAATTCAAAAATTATGTCTATTTTACCAAATTAAAAACATATCAGTTGCATTAATTAATTTAAAAATTAATTCCCATCGTCAAAACAAATAACGTGTTCTTAAGAGATAATAACTATCAAAAGATTGACACTTGTTTATGTCTAGTTTAAATGTGAATTTACATCCAATGAACAAAATTGTATTAAATTCTAAAAACATATTCTAAATAAACTTTAAAACCACTCAAATTAATAATTTATCACTATTAATTATTTCGATTGAAAAGGTTGTTTTTAATTAAAATTTAGTAATTTTCATTATTCATCAAAAAATGAAAGTTATCCAAAAAGTACCAAAATTTCACCCTAATCTAATTTCAATATTCCGAATCCATAAATGAAGTCCATTTTGAAAAATAAAATTTACAAAATTTCAAAATGTAGTTATTACTATTCATAACGGCTAGTTTTAAAAATATTTTTATAGTATATCATTGTTTAGTGAAACTCGGTATTGCGTACTACACACGCTATCGAGGAAGGTCATGATTGCGTGTAATTCAAGGCAAGTCAAGGATGTGTGTTGTGAAAGCTCCTTTTGGTGTAGAGTACAACACAATACATTAACAAAATTAAAAGGAATATTTTTCATAAAATCATGGGGTGTTACAATTAAAATGCTTGTCTAGTGATTTGAGTCAACCTGGATGTTAGTAGGTTGAAGGTTCATGAGGTGTTTAGTTTAAGTTGATGGTGGTCATTCTCAGACTTGTGTGATTTCATTAATTTTGCATTATAGAAATTATCCAGTCCACATGTTCAAATTTTTTCCCAATTACCATAGCTGTATTCTACCGAATATAGTGAGGATAAAGATTAATAATTGAGAAATTTCAAGCTTTGTTGAGGTTCATCAAGGACATATGTTCATCTACCACATTGAATTGTTGTGTATGGGTAATCATGATTTTAAGAAATAAATCTCAATGTAATGTTAATAATGTTACATCAAATCCAATTCAAATTTTAGGGTGCCCATGTTTTTTCAAATCAAAATTAATGTGACAGTAACATCAAATTCTAGAATGTAAAAGAGTTTATCAAAGCAATTAAATGATTCAAGAAATTTTTATAAATACATGAAGGGTGAATAAAATTCATATTTTAAAAAAAATCATTTTTTTTATAACGTTATGATTGTTCGTGTGGGTTTTTCATAGTGGTTGTAGTTTTTAATACATGTCATATACTAGTGAAAAAATCTCGTCACATTTTCCCTCTGGTTAGTAAATAAGTGTAGATCAAATTATGTCGGTGCAATAGGTCCTTAACCAATCATAAAATAATTAAAATAAAAAATATGTGAGATACATAATAAAAAAAAGGAAGTATCTAGATAGAATAAAATAAAAATGGGAGCATGATTCCAGAATATTTTTGGGAGAGCTTGATGTAGTGATTCTCACTACTACATTAATGAATATGAAGTGTGAATATTTTACCTTCACCACAATCATGTTTAGCTAATTTATTTTCCTGATAAAATATATTGTTTCTAATGATGATTTATTTCAAATATTAAATACATCTATCCAATTATAGTAAATTATATCATGATTAATATTACATTGAACGTTGATTTAATCTAGCGGAATATATTTTCGGTCATTCACAACTCTAATTAGGGTGTTTCAATTGATGGATATAGCCTTTTTAATTGTACCAAATGAAATATTTACATAGCCATTAATTTTCTAGATTTCTAAATATTTTCATGAGGATTTTGAGTGCACAAAGTGCTTACTTTGTCTATGATCTTAGATATTATTGAGTTTGTTGCCCGTCTCTTACTAAAAGAATTTTGGTAGAAAATATATTAATTATTATTTTAAACATTTTCATATTAATTATATACATTAATTGTGATTTAATTCATTCATTGAGATGTTTATTATTTTATATTTTATTTTAAGTGATGAATAAATAATAAAATAGGAAATCTACCAAATTTTTCCATAGATTTATATTTTAATTACATATTTCCCCTTTGATGGAAGATTTTTCCGTTGTTTCATTTTCATTATATCTTAACATTATAACATTTTAATTTAGGTCTTATAATCTCTTTATGAACATTAAAAATGTAAAATAATGATAGTAAAACACTATAATGTGAACTTCACTAGAGATTACATCGGGTTATACTATACTACAAAATTTAGGGGATAAAAATTATAAGAGGTGGAAAATGGCTAAAAACCCTATCCAACGAAAATATTATCCATCCTTGAATTCATTAAAAATTTACACATTTTCTTCAAAAGTTTTCCAAAATATCAACTCGCACATTCATTTTTAGACCTGTACTATATAATCTTTTCATGGGTTATTTATCTGGGTTTAATGGCTGATTTTTTCCTTCTAAATAATTTAGAAAGATGGTAAATAACCTCTCTCATTAGTTATTCCTATCAGTACTTATTGAGTTAATAACATTTTCCTTATGACTTTTCCATTCCTTCTTGTTTTGAAAATCACAAACATCTTTTCTTAAGG
The DNA here is from genome assembly GCA_963277665.1 of Viscum album. NCBI lineage: Eukaryota > Viridiplantae > Streptophyta > Magnoliopsida > Santalales > Viscaceae > Viscum > Viscum album. The sequence goes on from OY728128.1 coordinate 1,261,622,814, forward strand.
AAAATTTCTTTCTTAAGGAAAATTGCCTTCTTAAGGAAAATTGCTTTTATAAGGAAAATTTCTTTCTTAAGGAAAATCGCTTTTATAAGAAAAATTCTCCTTATCATATTTTCATCCATATTTTTCTTAAGTATAAGTTTCGGATTCATTTTCTCGGAATCATTGAAACTTTGATATAAAGCATTCTATTTTAGGGTTCGGATTCTGGACAAGAACTGTAAGGAAGTTTCATTCCGAATTCCGGATATGAACTCTAACTAAGTTCTATTCCAGATTCAGGATACGAATTCTGAAGAAGAATTCTCATTACGAATTCTAATGAAGAAATCCCATTCCGAATTCTCATTACGAATTCTGATAAAGAATTCTCATTACGAATTATGATAAAGAATTCTCATTACGAATTCTGATGACGAATTCTCATTACGAATTCTGATGATGAATTCTCATTACGATTTCTAATGACGAATTCCTATTCCGAATTCTCATTCCGAATTCATATATTAAACAGAATCTGATTATCATTGTTTTATACACTCTGAATTTTTTCACTCCGAACCTTCACTCCGAAGTTTTCATTCCGAACTTTTTTGTTAGAGTTTAAAACGATGTTGTACATTCTGTTACACTTGTTTTGTTATAATACGATGTCGTCTGTTTTGTTATAAACTAACCGTTGTATAAGTGAAACGTGTACAGGTCCCTCCGATCTTTAAGGAAAATATGACCGTTGGAGAGGAGCCGACCTCACCTATAAATAATAGCTCATTTGAAAGAGCTCGGGGCCGATTGTTGAAAAAGTGCTTACATGCTGTTGAAGTGATTTCTAGAGAGAGAGTCTCTTATCAACTCTCAAAGCTTCGTGCGACTCCGAATGTTGGTGATTACATTCGAGGGCTTCCGGGAATAGGAAGACAGAGGTGCCGACTACCTTAAAGATCGAGGGCTTTCTTTCTGAGAAAGACAGAGGTTACCAACTACCTTGAAGTTGAGGGCTTGCGGGGATAGCAAGACAGAGACTCCGATCTTCGTATCGAGGGCTTACCCCGGTGTGGGTAAGACAGACTTGCTTGAAAGTATAAATCAAGGGACCTTTATCCAAGGTTGTTGGATAACCTTCTCTTTGGGTTAAAAGACTATTATCTTGTTACTAAGTAGTTTTACTACTTGTCTTTATTCCGCTGCAATTTGTATCTTAAGGAAAGTATAACTTTCTTATACTTCCTTACTTACTCTGATTCATTTAGATTCTATACGCTTTAAGGTAGAATCTCATATTGTAACTTTTGTTAAGTTTCAATTTCCGGAACCATATTTCCAGAACCTACTTTTGGAATCTCTTTCCAAGTTTAGTTCGGTGTTAGAGGTGTTGTGAATTTACTTAGTTTAACTTTGTTAAACTTAGCCTTTTCCTTTTCTTAAGGAAACATTAGTTATTCATAACTAACTTTAAAGGTTCCAAAGGAATTTTTAAAGTACACAATTCACCCCCCCTCTTGTATATTTAGAATCTCATATTATAATTCGATCCTACAATTGGTATCAGAGCAGGTCTCTGAAATACTTGTACTCACATACAAGTTTTTCTTACTCACTTCTCCATTCCGAACTTTGTCATTTTGATTTATCCATTCCAAACTTTTCTATTCCGAACTTTTCTCATTCCGAACCTTGTTGTTACAAATCTTTGCTACTAACAAGTTTGTGTGCAAAGTTATTTTTAGTATGGCAGGAATTAATGTTGGTTCGATTGACAATCTGAATCCTACAAGGCCACCTATATTTGATGGTAATGATTATGAATACTGGAGAGATCTTATGAAGACTTTTTTTATCAATACTGGAGTAGATAACTTTGTTATGCTTACTGGTGATTATAAAATTCCTGACAAGGAAGTCAGAACCTTTACTAACCAGGAAAAGCAAGAATATCAACTCAACTATAAGGTACGCAACACTTTACTATGTTCAATGACTAGAAATATATATAGCCAAATTTCTTCTTGTGAAGCAGCTAATTGTATATGGAAGAAGTTAGAGGTTACACACTTTGGGACTTCTAAAGTGATTGAGACTAGAAGAGCTATGCTTAGAGCTGAATATCATGGTTTCAATTTTCCTTATGGAGAACCTATCTGTAAAGTTCAACAGAGATTTGTGACTATCGTCAACAGTCTGCAGTCTATGGGAGAAAAAGGTTTAGATGATGAAGCTCTTGTGGACAAGATAATTGACATTATGCCCAATGAGTGGGAATCCAAGAGAACAGCTATAGATGAGAACCGGAAGGTTACTCAAATTACTCTTGATGAATTATTTGGAACTCTTCTACAACATGAGACCAGAATGAAGAGAGATGCTGACAACATCAAGAAGAAGAATGGAAATGGTACTGTTGCTTTTACTACAACTTCAAATCAGATGAAAGCTAAGACTTATGAGAGAGTAACCAGATCCAAGTCTAAGAAAGTTTTTTTCCAATCCGAATCTAGTGAGAGTGAAGTCTCAGAAAATGAATTAGCCAATCTTGCTCGAAGGATGAACAAGATAGCTGGACAGAGAAACTTTCAATCCATGTATAAGAAGAAGGACAGGAAAGATAAGAAAGATGGAGAAGTTACTTGTTATGAATGAAAAAGAGCTGGACATATTAAACCAGATTTCCCTATGCTCAAAAAGAAAGAAAGAAAGGAAAGACATTCAGACGGGAATAGAAATAAGTATTACAAAGCTAAAGCTAAGAAAGTTCTGAAAGCTAATGACACCTGGAGTGCCAGTGGTTGTGACTCTTCAGATGAATCTTCTGAATATGAATCTTCAGGACAGAAGAATCTTGGTCTTATAGCCAGATTACCTATTGGTAATCATTGTCTTATGGCTAAGGTACGAAATGCTGAATCTTTGACCAATGTTTCCTTAAATCCTAATGATAGTAAGTATTATAACTCTTCTGATGAATAATCATCTTCTGATGAGGAAAACACTTTACCTACTTATGAAGAAGTCTCTAGATTTGCTGAACTTCTTGAGATTGAGAATTCCAAACTCAACAAGAAACTTGACAAGGCAAATTCTAGGAATTCTATTCTTACTAAAGAGATATCGGATCTTTCTAAAGATCTTGATAAGAAAAATGCTGATTTTGAAAATATTTCAAAAAATCTTGAGGAAGTAAGTTCTGAGGAGAATAAACTTTCTAAAGAATTAGAAAAAGTAATTTCTAAGAAAAATGTTTTCGAGCCTAACTCTAGTTCAAAATCTAATGATTTTGAAGATAGAAACTTGGTTATAAAACTCAAGTCTGAAATTTTTTCCTTAAAGAAGTGTTTATAAAACTTTACCCATGGTAAGGAAAATTTTGATAAGATGTATTCCCAAATACGACCTTTAAGAAATAAATCCGGATTTGGTTATACCCATGCAAAACCTGTTTTCAGTAACAATTATTTTGTTCCACAAAGTGCCCCATTTTGTACTAAGTGTCAATGTGGTGGTCACTGGGCAAAGAATTGTTCCTTAAATAAAACCCAATCCTTAGGTTTTCATAAAGCTTACTTTTCCAAAAAGATGTGGATACCTAAAATTTTATTGTCTGGAAATCTCGGATCCAAACAAGTTTGGATTCCGAAAATCTAACTTTGTTCTTGATTTCAGGAAAATAAAGAAAGTACCAGCAACAATATATGGTACATGGATAGTGGATGTTCCCGGCACATGACTGGTAACAAAAGCTTTTTTGAAAAGATTATCAAAACGAAAGGAGGAAAGGTAACTTTCGGAGACAATGCTAAGGGAGAAATTGTTGGTATTGGTAATATTGTTCTTTTAGGTAAAACCTTAATTTCAAGTGTTCTTTTTGTTAAAGGTCTTAAGCACAACCTCATTAGCATAAGTCAGTTATGTGATGAAGGTTACCTTGTAAATTTTCGGAATGATAAATGTTTAGTACACAATTCCAAGGAAGAATTTATTCTCTCAGCCAACAGGCAAGAGAATGTTTACACCTTAAACTTAGAAGACCTCAGGAGCCAAGATTTACCTTGCCTAAGTGCAATGGAAGATCATTCTTGGTTATGGCATAGAAGATTAGGACACTGTAATCTTAGGAACCTATGTAAACTCTCTAAGAAGAAACTTGTTAAGGATCTACCGGAGCTTAGATTTGATTCTTCTAAAGTCTGTGATCCTTGTCAATATGGTAAGCAACATAAATCTAGTTTTAAGTCAATCGGTAAAGTCTCAACAACCGATGCATTACAGTTGGTGCACATGGATCTTTTTGGTCCAACACAAACTGGAAGTATCGGAGGCAAATATTATGTGTTTGTTCTAGTTGATGATTACACTAGATTTACTTGGGTCTATTTTCTAGCAAAGAAATCTGAAGATTTTTCTTATTTCAAAAGTTTTAGAGCTCAAGTTAAAAATGAGAAAAACCTTCCATTGAAAACTATTCATAGCGATCATGGAGGAGAATTTCAAAATTCTGATTTTGAAACTTTTTGTAGTAAGAAAGGTATTACTCACAATTTTTCAGCACCTAGAACTCCTCAACAGAATGGTGTAGTTGAAAGAAGAAATATAATTCTTCAAGAGATAACTAGAACCATGTTGAGTGAATATTCTATTGCTAGACATTTCTGGGCTGAAGCTGTAAGTACTGCTTGTTATACTATAAATCGAGTTTTGATTAGACCTTTTCTTAATAAAACTCCTTATGAGTTATGGAATGGTAGAAAACCTAGACTTTCCTACTTCAAGGTTTTTGGTTGCAAAGTATTCATTTTGAATACCAACGATTACCTACATAAATTCGCACCAAAGTCTGATGAAGGGATTTTCTTAGGTTATTCCACAACCTCTAAGGCGTATAGAGTTTTTAATAAAAATACTTGTACTGTTGAGGAAACAGTACATGTAAAATTTGATGAGTCAGATCCTTTTGTTTTCAAACCATCTCAACCTACATCTTCGGATGTGTTTTCAAAAACTGATTATCAACCTTTGATTGAAGAACCGTCTGATAAGGAAATTGTTCTAGAAGATACTTCTGAAACATTTACCCCAGAAGACTTTCTACCCTATGTTGATGAACAGGTTTTACAAAACCCAAATCAGGTGTTTCTTAAGAATCATCCCAGTGATAGTATCATTGGTGATGTAAATCAACCTGTAAGGACTAGAAGTTCCTTAAGAAATGAAGTAGAACATCTAGCATTTCTTTCCCAATTAGAACCTAAAAGCACTGACGAAGCTTTAGGTGATGATGATTGGATCAAAGCAATGCAAGATGAACTAAATGAATTCGAAAGGAATAAAGTATGGACCTTGGTTGAAAGACCTAAGGAAACTTCTGTTATTGGAGTAAAATGGGTTTTCAGAAATAAATGTGATGAAAATGGAGTCATTGTTAGAAATAAAGCTAGACTTGTTGCTAAAGGCTATAATCAGCAAGAAGGAATAGACTATGAAGAAACCTATGCTCCAGTAGCTAGACTTGAATCTATCCGTATTCTACTTGCTTATGCAGCATTCTTTAATTTCAAACTTTTCCAAATGGATGTGAAATGTGCTTTTCTTAACGGTTATGTTCAAGAGGAAGTTTTTGTTGAACAACCTCCTGGCATTGAAGATACAAAACATCCAGATCATGTTTTTAGACTTACCAAAGCTTTGTATGGCCTTAAACAAGCCCACGAGCATGGTATGATAGACTCACTGGATTTTTTCTTCAAAATAACTATGTTAAAGGAAATGCATATCCAACCCTTTTTATAAAGAAAGATAAGAAAAGTGTTTTGATTGTTCAAATTTATGTTGATGACATTATATTTGGTTCAACACAGCAATCTCTAACTGACTCTTTTGCTAGTCTAATGAAATCTGAGTTTGAAATGAGTATGATGGGTGAGTTAACATTTTTCCTTGGTTTTCAAATTTCTCAAAAACCAGAAGGAACCTACATATCTCAACATAAGTATATTAAAGATCTTCTTAAAAAGTATGGTTATGACAACACTAAGAGTATAAGTACTCCCATTGGTACCTCAAATTCTTTAGATCTTGATGAAGCTGGGAAACCAGTAGATCAAACATCTTTTAGAGGTATGATAGGAAGTCTACTTTACTTAACAGCTAGTCGACCAGACTTAATGTTTTCAGTATGCTTATGTGCAAGATATCAATCTAATCCTAAGGAATCTCACTTAAAGGTAGTTAAAAGAATTTTTCGCTACCTTAAGGGAACCATGGATCTAGGATTATTTTATACTTCTGGAAATGATTTTGTTCTAAAAATCTTTTCTGATGCTGACTTTGGTGGATGTAGAATGGATAGAAAAAGTACATCCGGAACTTGTCATTTCTTAGGAGATTCATTAGTTTCTTGGTCCTGCAAGAAGCAACATTCTGTAGCACATTCCACTGTCGAAGCTGAATATGTAGCAGCTGGAAGTTGTTGTGCACAAGTGTTGTGGATGCAACACACACTCATAGACTATGGCTTGAGTTTTACTAAAACTCAAATTTTGTGTGATAACACAAGTGCCATTTCCCTAAGTAAGAATCCTGCACATCACTCCCGTGCAAAACACATAGATATTAGGCATCACTTTCTTAGGGATCACACACTGAAAGGAGATATTATTCTTCAATTTATCGGAACACAAGATCAACTTGCTGATATTTTCACAAAAGCTTTGCCTTCTGATAGATTTGAATATATTAAACAGAAGTTAGGAATGATAACCATAAGGTAATCTTTCTTAATTAACTTTTTGTTGAAAAAGTCTCCTTACAGTAATAAAATCCTTTTCATAGGAGGAGTACATTTAATTGTTTGGTTAACAAAGTTTTTCAAAATTTGTTTTCAAACTTTTCGGAACGAAGATTTCCGGAATGGAACTTCCAGAACTATAATTTTCTAGATTGGACATTTTTTTAACAGACCACTTCTGGAATGGAAGTATTCATGTTGAAAATTTCCGGAATGACAGTTTCGTACTGGAAGTTTCATAAAGGAATTTTCATACCAAGTTCTTCAAAATGTATTTTTCATACTAAATTCTTCGTATTGATTTTCTTCTTAAGATTGTTTTTCATATTAGGTTTTTCGTATTTACATTTTCGTATTGGGTTTTCCGTATTCAGTTTTTCGTATTCAGTTTTTCGCATTGCGTTTTTCGTAGTCATCTTTATATTACCCATTACGAATAATTTTCCTAAGATAATCGGAAAGGTATGATTTCCTTACTCATATTTTCGTAGTCATATTTTACTTGCTGGCATTTTCTTATATTATGTTTTCGGATTATAGTTTTCCTAAATCTTTGTTTTAATAAAACCTCAAAAAGATCGGATTCAAGCTTTCAACAGTCAGATTTGATCTCAGTTCATTCTAAACCGTTAGATCAACCGTGGAAGGTGAACCGTCATCTCGTTGCCTATATAAAGGGGACCTAATTCCTAGTCCCACATAGGTTTCAAGCTTTTGTGTGCTGAAGCTCTGCCCCTCTGATTTAAGGCCATTCTGAACTTCAGTCTTCTCCGTTCCGAACTTCCCAGAGAACTTCTAATCCGAATGTCTGCAGAGTTAGCTTCTCAAGAAATGTCTTCAACCAAGCCTATTTCTCAGTGGTTAGTATACAGGGAAAGGTTACTCCATCTGGATTTCTTCAACAATTATGATTCTCTTATCTCAAAGAATATCAGGTTGAATGGCTGGGAGGATGTTGTGGTATCTAAAACCGAGAATCAGGATGAAGTCTTTTCTGATTTGCTTTTTGAGTTTTATGATTCAGTTGCTTTCTTCGAGGAAGATCATAGAGAGAAGTTTTCTTTCAAATCATATGGCAAGACATATAAGCTTTCTTACACCAAGGCTGCAAGCTTGGTAGGTTTAAGTTATGAAGGTGAAGCTGAGTTTATTTCGCACGTATTGACAGACTCTTTGGGTAGTTTCAACAAGGAAAATGCCTTAGAAACTCTCAGATTGGATGATGACAAGGCTCCGAAAATTGCATGCCTATCTACAAACTTTCGGAATCTGGAGTTATGGGTGCAAGAGCTTATCGTACCGAGAAAAGGTGATAAGGATAGCTTGTAGAAGAGTGGGATATATATCTTAGATTTCCTGATAAATCTAAGGAAGTTTAACTTGATGAAGCATATTCTTCTTAATATTGAAAATTTGAAGAAGGGGATTCTGAGACCTCAGATCGTAATGTACCCAGCAATATTATCAAAGCTCATAGTTCGGTGCCTAGAATCTTTTAAGGTAGCTTGCAGTTCTAAACCAAGGGTGTGTAAGATCATTCTGGTCAGCGATGCCACTCTTAAAATAATGAATGTAGCTTTTGACAAGAAGTCTGGTATGTTTATTGATCTACCTTCGCAAGAAGAAGCGGCTCTGAAAGTTGCTGATCCGGAATCTTCTAAGCCGGTAAGGAAGAGAAAACTGAAAGAAGTGGTAGTCGAAGCCGAGGAACCTAAGTCTAAGGAAGTCCACTCCGCACCACCAAAGCCTAAGAAGAAGAAGACCTATCCTGATGAGGTTGTTACCAAGTGGAGAGCTGACAAAGAGAAGAGGAAAGAAGGGGATCCGCAGTTCGGATTGGACCCTGCGGAAGCTAAAGCTTTGAAGGAGAAAGCTGCTGATGAGCTTTAGAAACATGCAAAGGAAAAGAAGCTTAAGAAGAAAATGTCAGAAGTCGAGGCTGTTCAAGCGTTGTTGAAGTTCAACGAAATAGTTTCAGCAACTATTCCAGTTCCGAGATCTTTCTCCCTGGAATCTCTACCTGAGACTCCAGGAAGAAATCTTGTTGCTCCGGAAGAGGCTGTTGCTACTAATACTGAGGAAGTAGAGTAAGTGGAACAAGTTGAAGAGGCTGCTGAAGGAAGTGGTGAGACATGAGATGTGCTAAAACAAGTAGATGAGTATAAGGGAACTCCTTCGGAACACTTATCGCTCCGAACTTCAGAAGCTCAATCTTCAAAGCTAGTTACTCCTGAATTGGAAGAAGAGAAAGGAGAAGAAGAAGTTGCCTATCATGGAGAAGGAGAACAACTTTTACATGATATTGCTCAGATGGGAAACGTAGAGGTTGATGTTCAAGAAGTTGCTGATGAGGAAGATTTGGTTGTTCAAGTTTCTGACAGTGAAAAGAAAACTCCGGAACAGGATTCTATTCCGGAAAAAGATAAGGGAAATAAAATTCTTACTGAGACTCCGAGCTCAGTAGTAAGAAAGAGGAAGGAAGCTGGTAGTTCTTCTAAGAGGAAGTTGGAACTTATTGAGGAAGAAAATTCTCCAAGCAAGATTTCGGATTCGGAGTCATCCTCGTTGGGGCATGATTTTGTTGTTCAGTCTTTGAAGAAGTTGGTGGGAACCATTCCGACCTTCTCAAGTATTGATTCGCGGTGCCAGATGCTCCAACATGCGTTGAATCAGAAAACAGACTCCGTATCGATGGTTATGGATAAGTGTGTTGAGATTGAAGCTCAGTTCAAAACATTCTTTGTTGGTTACGAAGCCCATAAAAGATCTTGCAAGAGGATGACAAGCTGGTCTAAGAAGACTGTGGAAGAAATGAGGCTTTTCGATGAGTTTCAAGATAATGTTAAGGATGCCTTTGAGACTGAAGACAAGAAAATTAATGAGCTGACTGCATCCTTCGAAGAGAAGTTGACAGAGGAAAAGAACTTTCGGATTCAGGTAGTGAGAGATCTGAATGGGAAGCTCAATTCCGTTTCTCAAAATTGGAAATATGAAAGGGATTATTGGATCGAGTTTGAAGAAAGGATGAAGGCTCAGGAAGAAAAGATGAAAGCTCAGGAAGAAAAGTTGAAGACTCAGGAAGAAATAATTGAAGCTCAGTCCGCAAGAATAGTCGTCTTAGAGAAGCAAGCAGAAGAAGACCACAAAGACTTAAAGAAGATCAAGACGATTCTTAAGGGGCTCATGTCGAAGGAGAAAGATCCGAAGTGACCAATCCGATCTTTTTGTTGTATTTCTTTCTTTGTTGTCGAGATTTCAAATTTAATGAAAGTTGTACTTGTTGTTTCTATTACTAAGCTTTCAGGTACATTGTTATTTTTTCCATTCCCTCCAATTCTTTTTGAAAATCACAAAGGGGGAGAAGGAAAAGATCCTTAAGAAAAAGAGGAACTCTAATAAGAGTTTATCAAAGGGGGAGAAAGAAAAATACCCAAGGAAAAAGAACTCTAATAAGAGTTTGTTTAAGGGGGAGTTTTTTTTAAAGAAGACCTTCTTATGAAATATCACTCCGGAAATATGAATACGATCCTTATAGTTTCAAAGCCTAAGGGGGAGTTAGTCGTATTCATCTATATCCTTAAACCAAGGGAGATAAGCTTTAATGTGTTTCTTTCTTCTTAGAATAGCTTTTTCGTAAGGATGTTTGTGCTTTCCAAAAAGGGGGAGATTGTTGAGTCAATAAGGTTTTCCTTATGACTTTTCCATTCCTTCTTGTTTTGAAAATCACAAACATCTTTTCTTAAGGAAAATTGCTTTCTTAAGGAAAATTGCCTTCTTAAGGAAACTTTCTTTTATAAGGAAAATTTCTTTCTTAAGGAAAATCGCTTTTATAAGAAAAATTATCCTTATCATATTTTCATCCATATTTTTCTTAAGTATAAGTTTCGGATTCATTTTCTCGGAATCATTGAAACTTTGATATAAAGAATTCTGTTTTAGGGTTCGGATTCTGGACAAGAACTGTAAGGAAGTTTCATTCCAAATTCCGGATATGAACTCTAACTAAGTTCTATTCCAGATTCAGGATATGAATTCTGAAGACGAATTCTCATTACGAATTCTAATGAAGAAATCCCATTCCGAATTTTCATTACGAATTCTGATAAAGAATTCTCATTACGAATTCTGATAAAGAATTCTCATTACGAATTCTGATGACGAATTCTCATTACGAATTCTGATGACGAATTCTCATTACGAATTCTGATGATGAATTCTCATTACGATTTCTAATGACGAATTCATATTCCGAATTCTCATTCCGAATTCATCTATTAAACAGAATCTGATTATCATTGTTTTATACACTCTGAATTTATTCACTCCGAACCTTCACTCCGAAGTTTTCATTCTGAACTTTTTTGTTAGAGTTTAAAACAATGTCGTACATTCTGTTACACTTGTTTTGTTATAAAACGATGTCATCTGTTTTGTTATAAACTAACCGTTGTCTATGTGACACGTGTACAGGTCCCTCCGATCTTTAAGGAAAATATGACTGTTGGAGAAGAGCCGACCTTACCTATAAATAGGAGCTCATTTGAAAGAGCTCGGGGCCGATTGTTGAAAAAGTGCTTACATGCTGTTGAAGTGATTTCTAGAGAGAGAGTCTCTTATCAACTCTCAAAGCTTCGTGCGACTACGAATGTTGGTGATTACATTCGAGGGCTTCCGGGGATAGGAATACAGAGGTGCCTACTACCTTAAAGATCGAGGGCTTTCTTGCTGAGAAAGACAGAGGTTACCAACTACCTTGAAGTTGAGGGCTTGCGGGGATAGCAAGACAGAGACTCCGATCTTCGTATCGAGGGCTTACCCTGGTGTGGGTAAGACAGACTTGCTTGAAAGTATAAATCAAGGGACATTTATCCAGGGTTGTTGGATACCCTTCTCTTTGGGTTAAAAGACTATTATCTTGTTACTAAGTAGTTTTACTACTTGTCTTTATTCCGCTGCAATTTGTATCTTAAGGAAAGTATAACTTTCTTATACTTCCTTACTTACTCTGATTCATTTAGATTCTATACGCTTTAAGGTAGAATCTCATATTGTAACTTTTGTTAAGTTTCAATTTCCGGAACCATATTTCCGGAACCTACTTTTGGAATCTCTTTCCAAGTTTAGTTCGGTGTTAGAGGTGTTGTGAATTTACTTAGTTTAACTTTGTTAAACTTAGCCTTTTCCTTTTCTTAAGGAAACGTTAGTTATTCATAACTAACTTTAAAGGTTCCAAAGGAATTTTTAAAGTACAAAATTCACCCCCACTCTTGTATATTGAGCATCTCATATTATAATTCGATCCTACAGTACTGATATCGCCTCATTGTTGCGAGTCTGATCTAGGGATTTTTATTTTGTGGGTTTTACAAAGTGAAAAAGAATACTAACTGAATGATTTGAATTTTCCTCATCATAAATATAGGAAGATAATATATATATTTTATATATCAATAAAAAATGTATTAATCTTAGTTACCATAAGATAATAATTTATAAGTTTTTTGAATTATTATGGATAATTTTGGTAATTTTTACATAGATAACATGGTTATCTTTAACTTGGTTGATACTATAAATAATTTTAAATTCATTAAATTCATAAAAAATAAATTTTAAATGTAACATGATGTATATAGATCATCATTCACATTTTAATTCAATTTATTTAGGACACTTGTTTGTTCCCATTTTGAATAAATCATTCAACTTTATTTTAAATGATATTTAAATATAATTTATGTTATGTGATAAATTATTATAGAGTATGTTATTTTATAAGAAACATTAAATCATAGAAATTTTTGATTTTTCATTGGCCTAGTAATTTTATGTGTATGTAATTTATGTTCTATCATTCATTAAAATAGATAACTTGGATTAATTTGGATGAATTTGATTTAATTTATTCATGGTTTAGGAATCATTTATATTTGTGGGGATAATTTGTAAAATATGGATGGGATTATTATGGATTTACTAAATAGATATATCATTAGCGTTGGGTTAACTCATGTTTCATGTTGAATTGTATGTCAAATTTATTAAAATATAATTATTGGATTTTTGAAATGTTAGGATTTGTTTTTTGTGAAATCATTCCTATGTGAATTGTGATTATATATGTGGATTGTGTTGGATTAATTTTTATGTTTTGGGATATTTCCTTTAAACACATATGAGCTACATGGTTATCACATGTATAGGGTATATGGTAAGTAATTATGAATATCAGATTTTTTTTTACTCACCTTCATAATGTACATCCCAAAGAGTATAAATTTAATATCTTACATTATTCATAGTATTTTGGGTTCTTGATTCATTAGATCAAAAAAATCTCTTCAGTTTCGACACTAAACATTAGTGAAATTTATGTCACCGCTAGTGGCTTAGTAAATTATTCAATGTTTTATTTGTACCAAAATCATATTTTAATAATTATTTTATGTATTATTGTATTTAATTACCTTCATTTAACTCAACATAATATTTTTTGTATAATTAAATTTTTTTTTGTATTTATTAGTTTATTACATAATTCCCCGATGATATATGTTGGTAGTTTTATTTTTATTTTTAATCAATTTCCCTTCATTTGATAGTGTTATATATTGAGTAAGATTCATATTCTTCATAGGGTTTTGTTTGAGTGCAAAAGTTAGGTCAATATATTATAAATGGTATTAGATTGGTTTGGATATAGTTTGGTATGATTGTAGATATAATTTATTTGGACTTGATAGGAAACTAATAAAAATTCTATATCATAATCAATATAGTTATACTTTAGTTTTCTTGTATGTTATAGAATATTATTTCTTAGTTAACCCAAAATTAATGGGTCTACATTGGTTCCACCGATGTGGGTTGTTATGGACCCCATATACGTACACATCATTTGCATATTATATATCACATAACATTGTATCATGGATTTAATGACATGTGTTTAAATTTGTATAACTATTTATTTGTTTTTAATATATGATCCATGTCCTGATAAGAAGAATAGATATTATAATATTATACAATTTAAATAAATAAATGTTTTCTATTTTTGATATCAAGTCTTTTAATGTGGGAATAAAGTTGTAAAATGCATGATTGTCATAAATATATTACTATGAATGTGTACTTAATATTTTATATTTGGATATAGTTTTTCATACTATATATTCCATAATATATTTCAAATTATACTATATTTTAACTCATATTCTCTCTATCAATAGTATTAGGTATATATGGATAGTGTTATTATATTATATAATGATATAGACATTAGATCAATTTAACATTAAACAATGAAATTTATGAATTTTTCTAAATGGTTTATTTTATTGAAACATAAGTTGGTAACTATTAAAATTCTATATGATTTGATTATTTTTATTTGAATAGAATATTTTTGAACCACCATAATAAAATTTTAAAAAAAATTATAAATGGATTAGTTTTAATTTAAATAAAATAAATTTAATAATTTATATATCAACTAGGTATTTTTTAGAAAATAGTTCCTTTAAGATACATTATTTTGTTAATTTAAAATATAACTTTCTTGTATAAATATTATATATATAATCGGGATTAAAAACTTTTATGAGTTGTGGATTTTAAAATGCGATATGAACTTATTTCCACTTTTTCATTTAAAACGGATATTTGTTGGAACATTTTATTGTTTAATTCATGTTTATATATGATAAAAAACATTTATTTTCAATGAGATTTTTATTTATAGTTATTTTAATGAATTTGATTATAGTTGATGCTTTCATAATGGAATGTCAATCAACAAGATCTGTGGTTTTTTATCCATTATATCAAAAATGTTATTTTATGATATTGTATTTTTCTATCAAAAATATTAGAAGAAACATGTTTTCGTTTATAAAAAAAATGTTTTCCCCAAACATATGTTTTGGGAAATAGGATTCATATATAGTAAAAAATATTTTTACAAGGATTTTTTAAATGTTTCACTAGTATAAATGTTGATAAGATAGAATTTAATGACAAATATTGTGGTTCAACCATATATTTTTATTTTTATTTAGAATAAATGTTTTTGGAATATGTGTTTTCTTAGAATGAGTTGATGTGATTGTAGTGTATGAATTTTCATTTTATGTTGTAAAATATAGACCATTTGGAAAAAAAATATAAATATCATGTTAAAAGTTTAATTTTTTTTCACAGGTTTGTAATTTCTCAAAGGGTTATTTTTAATTTCATTGAAATTTATTTTTAATTTTGCGAGGGTTATTTTAATGAATTGTGAAGGGATATTAAAAATATATGAAAATTATTTTCGAATATGTGGAGCTCATAAAAAATTTTGTTTGAAATTTTTTTTTTCATTCTTCACTGAATGAATAAATAATGATTATAAATTTGATAATGTTTTCAAGACATGAGTGGAATTATGATTTTTTTTACTAGGTAGAATGTTATAGGTGGAAGGGGTTTTCTATTTAGACCAATTTCGAAGCATTGTATTTTGGTGAAATTATACAAGTTATTGGGGAAGTGTTAAAAATTACAATTTAAGAAATTTGATTTATCTATTAATTGATGTAACATAAGTTATAGAAGAATGATATGGATGCTCCGAGCCTCCTTCAAGATGAGGGAATGGATGGAAAATTGTCATGGCCTTCCTTCTTCAAGATGAAAAAGAGGTAATGACCCCCGAGTCTCACCTCTATTAGTCCTCATGGAGGTGACCAGCACCAAGGGTATACTAATCTCTCAAAAAATGGGATGAATTACCCTCTGTATAGAAACCAAATTTTACAATAAAGTGTATCAACATCAAAATACACCAGGAAACATATATTTATCCAAAATCCATCCCACTTTCATGTTAAAAGAAAAAACGCTAAAAATACAATGATAACTCAAAATTAAATACCAAAAGAACATAACTAAGAAGTCATACAGTAACTATCCCAACGCATGAGCTAGTAGGATCCATCACGGTCTGTTTAATATCTCTATAAACCAGTAAATAGTTTTATATACGTTGGATGAGCATACAATTATACTAAGTGGTAAAATCCAAAGTCACTCATTCACAAGTGGGAGAAGCGTATTAATGCCCCTATGAGAAAAACATCAAAAACTCAAATGTAACTAATAAGGTATACTATACACCCCGACCTCACCAAGCCATTCTCACCAAATAACACAAGTCAATTAATGTCAATAAGTAAGAACATCGATATTTGTGTACCTCACACCGCTTTCTAATAGTTAACTATTTATCCCTAATGGTGAACGTACTAATGCTAATATACTCTTCCATAATCCCCACTACCTTAACTTTTCAACACACACATGGGCCACATACGACATCCTTCTCGAAAACACTTAGACCACCACAACATCACATCCTGACCACAAGAACCTAGTCCAAATAACCAAAACCTCATCCTGAAGACACTTGGGAAAGCACAATATTTCTCATCCGAAAGATAATTGGGAATCACACCTCGCCTATAGACACATAGGCCTCGCAGCGGCACCACAACCTTCCTGAAGAGTTTAGGGCTACAAATTCCTAGAAGAGGGAAAAAGAATAGAAAATAACTAATCATCCATCACCCCACCATGATGTTGGTAAAGGACACCATCCACTATAGAAATGGGGGTGTTCAGAACGTAGTTCCCAACACAAGTGGGGTGTATATAGAAATCACAAAGAACTACATGAATGTATTTATATAGGTACCAAACACTCATCTGAGCATAAAGGTTATCAAAACAAACAACCATCCCACACAAAACATCCCTTGATTCCACCTCTAAGGCATAACCACACAACCATACACCAACATAATTCATAACCACAAC
Organism: Viscum album; assembly: GCA_963277665.1. Taxonomy (NCBI): domain Eukaryota; kingdom Viridiplantae; phylum Streptophyta; class Magnoliopsida; order Santalales; family Viscaceae; genus Viscum; species Viscum album. Next base: position 1,261,639,447 of record OY728128.1, read on the forward strand.
CAATTGGTTTTACCAATTATCATTTTTTATTAAATGATGCCACATTATTTATTCCGTCCCTACCTAGGAAACTACCAAACAATACACACATTATAAGGTGAAGCAACCATACCAACCACATCGAAAGACAATAAAAGAAAGAAGGACTACGGTAAAATATTTAACTCTAACACCCATTCATAATATACAAGTCTCTAGAAACTCTAGATGAAACAACCACACAAGGTAACATTATCCTCATTCAAAATCATCCCTCCCAAATCATCCTCACCATCCCTGTAGCCTAAAAATCACCACATACGGAAAAAGAACAAAACTCAACCAGAATGGAGTCCCATTGTATATACAAACCATGCCCAACAACCATGACCCAACCCAGATGAAAACCCACTATTCAACAAGTTCATACATTCCACAATAAATCAATCTCTCAACCTGATATACCATTTCACCCTCAAACCATCCGCACACACACCACCCCTCTCTCAACTATATCACCTCCCAGCCCACACAAAGCACAAGATAGAAAATATCCACACACATCACACAACCTCACTAAACATGGAAAAGTGTATTCAGATTTAACTCACTCGTTCTTTAATAACACTTTCATAAATTAGCAGCTATCACATAATAATGTTTATCCTAGTGAATTCATTTAATTAACCAGATATACATTATTAATAAATTTTTCATGTTCATAGCCATTCAACATAATACTAACAACACATATTCATGAGACTGTTGTGAAAATAGAGACTACCAACGTCCATGATTTTTGTAAGTCATACAACCAACACAATTCATTGCATGAATAAAAAATAATAGATAAAAAATACATCCTCTCCATCTTCCCATCCCCTCATTTATTATAATGGTTGTTAAACCAGTTGTTGAAAGAGGTCTATTCATCTTCCAAAACACCCTTCATTTAGATTTGAAATTAACCATACTTTTAATGAGACATGATTTTACCCACCCCACATGATACACAATTAAAATAGATGTTAAGGAATTACAACCTCGAAGAAAAGACAATCAGAAACTCCTACTTGCACTAAAATAGGGGTTCACACAAACAGAAGAAGACTCTAAGGAAGACTAAATTCGAAGGCCACATCATAACACAAGAATCCATGTGGAAGAATAGCTCTAGGTGCACCAAGACAAAAATAAAACACATTTGGAAGACTAGATTTGGACACACCAAGAAAACTAAAAGAAAACATGACCTAACTTACCGACGCCCTAACCTACCAACACCCTAAGTCATCGACACCCTGGCCTATAGACACCATGAGTCACTGAAGCCCTAGCCTACTAAAACCCTGAGTCACTAATGCCTGAATCTACTGACGCCCAGAGTCACCGACGCCCTGACCTACCGACGCCCTAATCTATCGACGCCCAGAGTCACTGACTCCCCGACCTACTGATGCCCTAAGTCACTAATGGAAAAACTATAATTATGTTAAACTCTTGAAATGATCTACTACTTCCTTTCAGAACACCTCAAACACTATATTTTTACAATGTAATTGACCATGGAGGTCCATTCCATTACAATGTCCGTATTTAATTATGCTATAAAGGATATAATCACATGGATACATGAGATATTTTAATAGAAAATAATATCATTAATTTCATGAAACGCCATAAAATGATGTGGTGATTTTTGTACATGGCCATTTGGTTGATAAATTAGTGGGTGGTGGTCAGAGGATGGGATCATGTAATGATGCAAACTTTTTAAAGAAAATTCTGTTTATGATTGAATTAAATGCCCAGTTATTCTTATATAAAACACATGCAAATATTTGGTTTTATTATATCCTATCAAATTTAAAATCACCTTATGAATCATAACCCTAGAAAATATATATGTTGAAAAATGATCATATTATTAGGGTTTTGATAAATCCAATTAACACGGATAAAGGAAGTGATGGACCCGACCAACCAAATTATACCCAATAAATCCCAATTATCAGAGCTTATGAGGGTGCTAACATCACTCATATTTTCCCTCTACCAAGCCCATGTAAAGATATAACAACTAAACAATGAGGGAAACCATTCACAAGTGGAGTTCAAGATCATTTAGATCACGACTCAAACCATGTACGTCAAACCACCACATAAAAATCTCACCATCGTGCACCTTACCCTCATGGAATTTTCTAGTGGAATAAATTAATTTGTATCAAAAACATAATAATATGAATATGTTCATTGAATATAATAATCTATTTATATACTTATTATTTTCATTACTTTCTAAATTATTTTTATTTTGATATGATAAAACGAAAATTATATTTTTTGTAAGACATGCAATTGAAATTAAGAAATTATTTTTTCATGAATTCAACAATATTAAAAATTTATTATATTTTAAAAAATTAATAAAATTAAATAATATTTTTTAAATATAAATTATAGTATAAATTTATGAAGCCAAATGTAATTTTTATAAGGGTTTGAAAGTTGTTATTACTGAAAAAACTAGCATTTCTCAATAAATGTTGATGATTATTTTAAATGTGAAAATTCCCATATTTAGAAAATTATTTTGAAAAAAATAAATATTATTTTTTCAGTCAGAACATTTAAATTATCCAATGTGAATTTTTCATAATCTTCTGATACAAAAGAATTTTTGGGTAAAAATTATATATAGCTTAAATATGTAGTGGGTATTATGATATCATAATGATCCAAAAGTGATGTAATAAATGATATAATTGGTATCTAAGACCAAATATATATTTCCCTTTTGAATAATTATATATTTATGTTATTTAATTAATTTTATAAATCCTTTATGAATCTTTCAAAACCTATTTTATATTTTATGGTTTTAAAATCATTTATTTAAAAACATGACTCACTTACACATCACCTATTAACAAAAAGAGATTTTTAATTAATCACATTTATTGATGATTTCACTAATATGGCCAACACTATGTTTCGAATCATAATTTAGGGGAAATATAAATGATTAGTGGTTTCAAATGAGAAGTTGAAAGAGAAATTGGTGTTTACATAATGAACCTAAAAACTAATAATGGAAAGGAATGGACTAGAAATGGATTTGGATCATATTTGATAAAATATGGAATTAAACATCTATAAATTTCATCATAAACCCCTCAAAAATGGATTTTTTGAATGGGAAAATAGATGTTTAGTGGAAAAGAGAAGGTTCATGTTAGCAAAATACAAACATTCAATGTTGTTTTAGAGAGAAGTTGTGAGTACTATTGTTCGTGTGAAAAATAGATGTTTTCTAAGGCTTGAATCAAACATTAAATCCTATGAAATGTGTTATAACAAATAAAATTCATTAAAATACTTCATGGTTTTTGGATATCCATGTTTATTATAAATATAAAATCCAAAACATGGAAAATTTGTTGAGAAAGATAAAGACAGAATTTTCATGGGATAGTCACCCAATGGAAGAAGTTACAAATATTTGAACAAATGGTTAAAAATGTTTTTGGAGCCTAATGATATTAAAGTTCTTGAAAATCAAAATTCCTTAAATATAATGTCAAACATGTTTCGGAAGAATAAATAATGATTTCCAAAAAAGTGAGAGTGATTCAAAATAGACTTGTTATGATATAGAAGAATCATGTTTTTATGAAATTAAATATAGAAGAGAAATATTGAAATTTTTTACCATAAAATAATATTTTTAAACTAAAAATATTCTTGGGAATCAGAATGCTCTAGTTCAGATAATAATAGTGTTGAAATTATAAAATCAAACATCATTCATTTCAAAAATTGTACCAGAATTAGTTTCGAAGGCTATTGATTATAATAAATTGGTTGGTTCAATTAATGAATAGTTGGAGAAAATTGAGAAAAAATAACTTGGTAACTTGTTCCACATATATAAAATAAAAATTTTATTTTAAAAAATGGGTTTATAGAAACAAGTTAAATGAACATGGATAAGTTTCATAAAACAAAGAAAGACTTGTTTTCAAAGGCTATGCACATATAGAAGTTATGGATTTTGAAAAACATTTTCTTGGTTGTCAGATTAGAAACTATCAAAAACAATTCCATAAGTGGTTTCATAATGAAATTATAGTTTTTATCAAATGGATGTAAATTCATCTTTCATTAATAGTAATGTTGAGAAAGATGATTAGATTGAAAAACCTTGTGGGTTTGTACAAAATTATCATTGAATTAAAATTTTAAATTGAATAAATCCATGTATGGGTTCTGAAAATATATACATTCGTTGTATTCCAATATCGGTATTTGTTTAAATAGAAAACATTTTATAAAGGAGAGGTTGATTAAAACTTTTATGTGATAGAAGATAACTCCAGCAGTCTAATTTGAAATCTTTACATGGATGATATGTTTTTTTGCTAGATGTGATGAAAAATATTTTAATTTTTTTTTTGAGAAAATGAAGAATAATTTTGAGATTTCAATATTGGTAGAATTAACTTTCTTCCTGGACATACAAGTTCAACAAAAAAACATTTATCAATCTAAAGAAACTCATTCCCAAGAATTGTTGAAAAAATTTGTTATGGAATAATCTAATGAAGTGTCTACTCCAATTTCAGTTGGGATGAGGATGAGTAAAGAGGAAGATGGTAAAATATGAATCATAATGACTATCAAAAATTTATAGATAGGTGTCTTTAACTTATATCTTAGCGACCAAATATTTTTTATGTTGTGCCTTTTGGTGCTAGATAATAGTGTGATCTGAAAGAATATTATATATTGGTAGAAAATAGAATTCTAAGATATGTCACGAGATCAAATTCACATGGTTTGTTATATAAAATAATTTTTTTATACAAACTCTCATAGTAATACTGATTCTAATTGGGATGAATATTATAATGACAGAAAATCAACATCAGGAGGAACATTTTTTCTTGGGAGAATTTTGTGTGGGTTAGCTTAGTAAGAAATTGAGTTCAGAAACATTGAGCATGGTAGAATAAGATTGGGTTTCATCTACACAGTCTTGTACCTAATTTTTGTGCATAAAAGTTTTGTTGGAAGACCTGATAGAAGAAATTTTTAAACCATTAAATGTATTTTGTAAAAATTAGTGTATAATTGACCTTTCTAAAAATCATGTCTAACACACAAGATCAAATCATATGGATGTCAAGTTTCAATTCATAACAATGAATTTTGCGGGCAGAGATGTTGTGCTGGAATATATTTTAATAAAATTTCAAATTATTAATGTTTTCATAGAAGTTATGCGAAGGGGGAGATTTGAAGAATTGAGGTTCAAACTTCATGTTCAGGATCCAAAAAATACATTCTAAAAAACATAAGGAAAAACCCCCCACTATGAATTTTATTATGTTGATAAAGTTGTAGAATTTTTACAACACTATCCTATAATGGAGTTTGAATTACTTTTCTTAGGTAAATTAAATTGAATTTGTAATTATCATAAATTGGAGAATATAAATAAAACTAATATGGAATTATAATATTGGGGTGGGGGTTTATTTCAGCATGCCTATAAATTTTCTTATCAATGAAGGATGAAATTATTTTAAAAACATCACTTTATCCAAAAGTGTGGTGTCATGACACTCTCTTTTAAGAAACTTTTCATTTTGGTAAATGTTTAAAACTGAGTTTTGAAAAATTCTGAGTATTGAAAAATGTTGAGTTGAAAAAATTATTAACAAGAGTTTCCAACAAATCCAAATGGGGGGGGAGGATTGTAAATATTTTTAAATAAAATTCTTTTAATGTTTTTTTCTTTTTGTTTACAACTAACTTTTTATAAAAGATTTTTTTAAAAATTATGCGAAAGATATGTTGATAGATGTCTATAACTTTTTTGATGAATGTTTCTAGAAATAATAAAGTGTATTTCATAGTTTTTAAACAAATGATCCATAATACTCAGTCTATTGGATTGAGTTTGTTATAAAAATTACAAGACATTGAAATGAAGTATGTTTGATAGTTTTTGAGACTTAAAATATTTGGGAGATCATAAAAATTGAAATGTATTTAGTTGATGTTTTTCTATTCTTTAAAATTCCTAAAACATGAGTAATAATTTGTGATAAAATTTAAAGTTATAATAAGAAAAAAAAATTGAAAATTTCTAGAGTTTTAGAATGTAAATTGTTCCAAATACATCTCATTAGACCAATACGCATGAGACATAGGAATTTTTTGAAGACTGAAATTTGAGAGTATGTAATGTTTTTTATCAGACTGGATGAAGATAATGATCAATATAATGAGATGCAGATACTCATCCATCAAAAATAAAACAATAATGAAAATTGAAAATGATAATTTAAATCAGTGTGATGACTCAAGAAATCAGTTTTTTAAATATGATCAAATAAAAAAGATAAGAACAACTTTTTCTCTAAATAAAAAATATGAAGATATCTAAAGTTTTTTCACCACATAAGCTGATCAGATGAAAATTTTCATTTAATTTAAAAAATTTCTATTTTTCTATCAAACATGATGTAATTATTATGTTAATATAAAAAGAATTTTTTATCGAAGTCATCAGACAAAGATCATCATGTGAAGAAGTTGTCAGATATATCTAAGTTTTTTGATTGATGAGATCATGTTGTTTTTAAAAATGTGAATGAAGTACAAAGTCTATCTAAGGTCAATTCAACAAAGGAATTATTGATGAATATTTAATGGAAAATAATTTGACCCTGATACATTAAATGAACTTTTGACACTGATAAGTCACCGAATGTTTATATCTATTAAACTCTATCTGATTGGGCGGAAAAATATATGAATAGACCTAGAATGAGAGTGAATATGTGAAAACATATTTACGTTGCTACTAGATATTCAATACAGGATTCTGATGTCCTTATAATTTGCAAGTATGTGTTTAGCCATTTTACTTTTTCTTGGATTATCAGAGAGAGAAAATAAATTTTTTTTATTTCAATGTGTCAATTTATAAATTTTTTGAGTTATTTAAGTTACCTCAAGCATGTCTGATAGTTGAATATATTTCAAGTGGATCAATGGGACTAGAAATATGATCAGTTTTTCAGATTTCCCATTACCTGGTTTATGTTTTATTCTTTAAAAATGGTTTTCCATCTTGTTAAATGATAGTAAATTTGAGTATAATCAAAGAAAATTTGATAAGTTTACCAAATATTTTAGATTATTTTAAGCGGTTAAAATGATGTTTAAAGGAATGAGAAATTCATATTTTTGGAATTTGGGTGAGTGGGAAAATATTTCAGTTTTCTACCTATACTATTATGGGAGAACCTATAAATAAAGGTGGAAAGTCCAACTATACTTGAAACTATTCACCCATTCATAAAATTTGATACTCTACAAGATTAGTGTTTGAAGTTAGTTTTCCAACAGAAGTTATTTTGAGTTGAAGAATAGTTTTTAGATAGTGTATTCTGATCAGAAGATTGAAACTAGGATAGTTCATATTACCAGGTCGAGATAATTAGACTAAGTGAATCATTTTAAGTCTTGAGATGTTGTTTAAGAATGCTATATTGAGAAAAGGGCTATTGGTTTGAGGCTTTCGAATTTAGGCCATTAGATGATGGCAGATCAGACAAAGGCTGATTGGAAATGGATTTGTATATGGAACTTTGTGAATTAGAATGTTTCAAGGTTGCATTAATAATTGTGACTCAATTATTGTAATAAATATTTTTTAAACTACTGGGAGTTATTATAATCATTCCTGTCAGGATATAGAAGGTGTCCAATGGGAGTTGACACAAGTTGTATTCACTTATTCATAATAGTGAATTTCCATAGATCCAATGAAGGGACTACGGAAAAGATTTAGGTTCTCACACTAAGTCCAAAGAATGTAAATTGTGTGTAGTAGGTTTACATTTATATTTATGTATGCACTTAATTTTACTAAAATTTTATATGGAATATACTCTAAAAATATACAGCAGTTATGTTTCAAAAAATGTACATTTTTAAAAAAGCAACAATTGATTCAACCCCCCCCCCCCTATTCTAATCCTTTGAACATCACTCATGGCTAGAAGAAAGGTTCTGGTGTAAAATGGGGATACTATACCCTCGGAAGTCATAGACATCGTAGGTTAATAAAATAAAACAACAATGCAAACAAATAACAAAGTGTTGTGTATAGTTCAAGCTAATCTTTCTATAGCGTACAACACACGCTATTGAGGAAGGTTTCTCTTGCGTGCAACACAATCCAAGAATAGTGTTTGTGTATACTAAAAGCTAATATAGTGTTGTGTATCGCACAAGCTAATCTTTGTGTAGCGTACAAAACAAGACATCAAAAAAATTAAAAAGAATATTTCTCATAAAATCTCAGGGTGTTACACTAATTAAAACTCATTATCACTTAAGGATGCTAATATTTAGTTCGCAATAAATGCATATAAAGCTATTTATCCCCATCATAAACATTTTAAACATTATACAATAATTTTAAAAAATAATAATATATTGGATCCTTAATCATTATATGAAATTATAATAAAAAATAATTATTGTTTTCATCACATAAAATCCAATGATTCACATTCTCATAAACTAAAAATGGAAACACAAGTAAATAATTTTTTAATTTGAGTATGAGTTAACCATTATGAGTAATATTAAAATTTTATAATAGGTATGTATTATACTAAGGATTTGGGGATTTAATATAATTTTATAAGTCTTTTCAAGAGGTTTTATTAGAAATAATAGTTTATAGACATGACTAACATATAAATAAATAAAAGGAAATTGGATGATTTTTATTGAAGTTATTTTATTACTATTAATGAATCATTGTTTGAAACTAACAACCACCAGAATAAAAATTGACATTTCTATAAAATTATTAATTTTCAAACCATGTTGTAATGTGTTATTTATTTTTATCCTTACCTTAAACTCCAAATAGCAAAATCCATGCTCTAAATATTTTTGAATCCTTCACTAAAACTAAATACCCCTGAATAGCTTTAGTTTCCAATCATAAAAATACACTAATCATTCTCATTAATGATATAACATTAAGATAATAATTTTACCATATAATTGTTAAAAATTTATTCTTTTAATATAGAATTTTTAAAATAATAACAATTTTTTAAGAAAATCACACTCACTCACATGATTTTTTTCATTTAAATTCACATAAAAACTCATAATCAATCTTTTGAATGAGTAAACCCAAATTTTCATTTATATTATCCTCTATAAGAATCCAACATACACCTTGTACATTCTTAATCAATACAAAACCTCTTATATGATAAAACAAACCCTTTTATTTTAAACATGTAACATATCGACCTGGGAGCCACTATACAAATGTCTCGATCCAATTCACCACAAAACCTCAAACACACCTCCCTACATGTCAGAGGCTTCTAACTAGCACTAATGGTCTAAAAGTGGTACAATTTGGAGACTATACCCTCATATCAGAGTAAATACAGTAGATGTAACCCAATATCATCCATAAAAGCAATAAACATAGTGACAAAGAAGTAAATAAATGAAATAGAAGCATTTTGTAATAATAAATGAAATGCTATAAAATCCTGAATAGTCAAGTCATACATAAAACACCGGTCACCCACTAGGATGACCATATATCCAAGATTATATAAAGGATACTGAAATAAAAGTTCAAGAGTGTACTCCAACTCTAAGCTAGACCACATACCTGATCTATAGATGCAATTAAACAATATCAACTTGATCATAAGAATCCACATGGATGACTCTGCTCGATCATTCAACCATGGGCCTCAGCCCTATTCAACATGAAATTTATGCTCAACCTGAATAGCAGACCTATGGTATATACACACACACACACCAAGGTGCACGTATAGGGATGAGAAATAATCTTAGTAGACCACCCCAATGATAAACCTATAAATTTACTATCCTATGTGAATACTCATGAAATATGATCAGTATTTCTGAGACACAACTTAAAATAATAAATAAAACAAATAATGTAAAACCACATTCGATCCCAGGGTCCTTAATCGTAGTCAACTGGGAAATGTTCGATCATGTATATATATATTCCTAATATATATATATATATAAATACTCCTATAATATATATATAAATATTCATATAATTTATATATATATATTTGTATATACATTAGTAGGGTGAAAAATAAAAAAAAATCTACAACAATCGATCCTTGATTCTGTAATCCTGATTGTCTATACCTCCTGTGAAAAGGGCTTTGAGTTGGATGTTGTACCACTCAAGTCGTGTACAATTAAATCGATCATTGGGTCTAAAATCCCAATAGACAAAACCTACCTTGACCAACGTTGGAAATTACTCTGAGCAATATACTTCACCACAGGGGAAAAAAAGTCCAATACCTAAGTTTACCCATGCCCACCTCCAATATATAATATGAATGATTCCATGTAATAACTGGACACCCAAAAAATGGCCTAGTTCGTGATGTCACGCTGCTTATGCCATGTAAATTCAATCCAATGTTTGAGCTAATTCATGATCCATATTTATTTATGACATTAGGACTCTGGTAATCCCTAAGGATGTGACCCTTAGTGATGAAAAGGGAGACCTCACCGGTGAGACATCATGGCCACCCCTCGTGGTCACTATTGTTGAACATCATGAAAAACATCAATCATGGGCATGAAATGTCATGTTCAACCACCCTGATAAATTGAGGATCATATTAATGCTCTCTAGAAGTATGTCTAGTAATCCCGATACCTTAAGAAACAATAAAAATTCTTAGTAATCGGACCCCAGTTAGTCCATCAAGGCATCCCAATAATCGAATAAGATGGACCCCAATGAGTTTATTTGGTCCCAAAAATAATATGAAAATCAAATAAAAAAACATAGAATTCGTTTCCTAGGAAGCACATATGTGCACCTCAATAAATGAATAAGAATAATAGACATCTCTCAAGAAGTTCCTCTAGGAATCCCAAAGATATAAGTAAAATGGCACAGAAGTCAGAGCCGAGGAAATTCATCTGATAATCTGAAAAAATATCACGTCACATCAGGCACATCATCCACAAAATAGGAAATACCTCTGGTTATCAGAGTTTCATCAAAAATAACCTTGTGAATGCATAAAAATTGAGTTAGGGTAGTCAAACACATAATCCCACCACTACTGCCACAGGATCTTGGGCATACAAGTTTGGCATGGGTTCTAAGGTGACACCCACTACCATCACTACACAAATCCCCAATGCAGTAGTTTTGGGTTGGTCAACCACTGGGGAAACCATTATATACATTTGGTCATAACATTGGAGAAGCATCCTATTTGGGATCCTATAGAGGTGAAAAAGTAAACAGAGGAATTCATCGCAGGATTTTAAAAAGAGTAATATTTAAAAGAGACATCCTTTATGGGGTCCTCGAAGTCTATATATAAGCGAAGAGATCCAACATGGGATCTTTAATAGTGAAGGAAAAAAGGAGGAATCCTTCACAGAATTAATTATGGTCGGTAAACATAGACATCCTACATGTAATCCTTAGAATAGTACATAGAAAAAGGTGTCATGTATGGGACCCTCAATAATAGTAAAAATGTAAAGGAATATCAGATGAGATCTTTTAGGTTAAATCGTAATCATAGGCACCCTACAAGGGATCCTCAAGAATAATTAATCTCATGACCTTCACGCCCAGAAGGGAACATATCACAAGAGAGAGATCCTCAAAAGGAAGATGTAAGAAATCATTGGTCAAGATAGATCACTCATGGTCTATCTTAGATCAAGGATCTCACTCTCTGGATATAACATGATCTAATTACTAGAGGAAGAACCTATCTATTTAGTAAAAAGACTGAAACACCTTTTAAGAGTCCTCCAATCACCAGAATGGTTTTACTATCTTGATATATGTGGAATGATAATCAAAATGAACAACTCATGTGTCATCTTCTGACTCCTGGGTGTAAATATACAATTAACCCTCATAGGGTAGAAAGGGAGGAGTACAAAATGTATATACCTTGGTATACAGTGTGTACCCTTGAAGCTCGATCTAGGAGTGAAATTCATTAAGACTTGGCATGTAAAAAACCATGTACATAGCATGTAAGACATGTACATGGAGTATTCTCTATATAGGGTACTTGATAATGTACCTCACATGGCCTGACCATGTATATAGCCTAGTCGTGTACTTCTACACGATGTGCAACACACTTGCGGTCTGACTATGTACTCTATACGACCATGTTCCCCTACCCGAGCTATCTGGTCGGGTACTAAAATATACTTCCAAATCCCAATACATGGATTTTATACCCAAAACATGACAATTATGTCTAAAAAGGTTATATTCCCCATAAAGGAAGAACGTACTATGTGTGTTCATTGAACAACACGTCGTGTGATCAATATTTATGAACATGAGACCCCCCAAATCATCCAAAAACCCTTGTTTCTCAACAAAAGGAATAGATTGAACCTTAAGGGGTCTCTAAGAAGTCATAAATGGTTTTAAAATGAAAATTAGTAAATATATAAGGATGTATGACAAAACATAAAAATAGACTACATTTGGGAGGAATACTCAAAAGCTTCACCCATTTCCACCATCTGTAGCTACCACACAATGATCCATCTCCTCTTGATATCCACAATGGCGCCTCCCATCCCCATCCTTACTCTCTCTCTCTCTATCGCTTTCTCTCTTGGTCACACAACATAGAATTCTTAATGTGGAATATGCAAGAACCTAGGGAACGAAGAGAATGAAAAAAAGGAAAAAGGAATCGTAGGAAAGAAATGAAAATGAAAAAGGGGCTTGGGCTCAGCCCTCACACCCAACCTGATTTTATGCTAGAAAACCACCTATTTTGGACTCAACAACATAGATAAAATATTAATCTGATGATCCATTCAAAGGATATCCATTAATGAACACACATGAATGTTTAAATATTTTACCAATTAAATATTAACTAATCTTTCAAAAAAAGGCTGGAAATTATACCAATATCATATGCTAGGGTAAACACCCAATTATGGGACCAACCGAGAGGCCATAAAATTTATATGAGACCATCAGCTAGGGGAAAATGAACTTTTTAATCCATATAAGCATCTGAAATCAAAAATTAAAAATTCTGATCAAATTTCAAGTTTGGAAAAACACGGGTTGTTACCACCTCCCAACGATATACCTTATCATCACTGAGAATAATAGGTATTAATCTAGTAGCAATTATCTCATTTTGAGAGTTTTTGAAACTATTCTATCTCAATTATCCAATGACCAGTCTCACAGTATCAACAACTCCCATGCATGAGAGACACATAATTGTGACTGATCTAGTACTCCCCACCATATGTGTATCCTTATTATTTCCCTATAACATCACCTATTCCCAATTATCAAGAACAGTTTCCATGGAAAATTCAATATTTATATTCAAAATGAGGGACACCACCCCCAAACGGCTCACAGTGCACTCCCCAATATACGACTCACCTTATACTACTCCTCAAGTGAAACCTCAACATGTTCCATTATCAGGATATGAAATATATTTAAATGAAAAGAAGATTGGTTTAGAGGCTATGATCTCTAATCATACTCAATATGATGTTAAGGTATAGGAAATGATCGTCTCCAACTTGGGGTACACTATGATTCCAACAAAATGTGTTTATAGAGCTCTTTGAGCCACACTCACATCAAACATTATACCCATTAATTTAACCACATTTTAACACCATGTCACTGGACAATGTCTGTCTGGGTATAAGAATAGGTTATCTATCCTATGGTACTTGATTCATTCTTGATGTATCCTCTACCATGGAGAGAGATTTTTCATTTTAACCACAACTTTTAGGAACCCATTCCCATGGAATATCTTGAAAATATCAATCCTAAACTCACACCCAACAACTCAATGATTTACAATTTTAATTGTACCATACATAACTGATGTATACCATAATTAATCAACTAAATATCTCATTAGTTTTCCATCGCACAAACAATCTAACCATTCTACAAAAAATGTCATTCTCATTAAATAGGAATCTTCCTTGGAAATCCATTTTAAAATAGGGCTCCTTACCATGCCAGGATTTATTCCATGAGAACCAATCACCCAATGTCATTCCAGTAATGAGTGTATACCTACACTCCAACAACATTAGCAATAACACAGACACTAGTCAATTGAGACAGGAACCCGAGTGGACTTTCCCGTCTAATCGATTCCTGATTCCAAATCACCCTAGGTGCTTCATCAAATTCCAAAGGCATTATCATTCTTATATCATAAAACTCAATCACATACCATGCATCGGTCTCAAATAATCATATAACTAGAATCACTTCCTAAAAAGGAATCTATAAATCAAGTATAACCTCAATCACATGTTTAATTTGATCAAAATGAAATATTAACCAACAAGGATCTGACTTAATAATAAGGGACTCTAGGTCTCACACATATCCCTACTAATCACGTATCATGATTGGGTATCTAGTTCTGACCACCTATCCCAAAGGTCAAATATTTCCAAGGGAGGTAATGATAACTATGACCTATAAGGGTCAAAACTATCAATAATCATCCAACTAGGGCCCTGATCATCACAGATCATCCTCAAAAGGAACATATCCCTATAGGTCATTATATAAACTAAAAATGGATGATTAACTGACACTCATCGGGATTTTTCATATATTAATACCACCTCAATGTCCAATCCACTAGAAACTCCCTCATACCTTTGGGTGTCGTACTCAGCGATCTGGCAAGATAACCCTATGTTAAGGCATCAAATGTGAAGGTTGACCTAAGAGGTCCAATAATAAACCCAAAAAAATTATCCATGTTGAACCAAAATTATGATTTGGTTAGGTAAATTTTCATTCCTACCTATGTAGGAAAACACTATATACATGTCACTAACACTCTAAATATCCTAACCTATGTAATAACACTCTATGAGGGGTTAAACACATTGGAATCGTGTTCCCTATTGATCTACTAGGGTCATTTCACCTCTTGGTCATGAGGACTAAGCCATCAACATCACTATAAAATTTTTCATTGTAGATACACCTAACCTACCCTCAAAATGAAATGTATACTCAATTTGGACCAATGTCATGGGTTTTTAATAATAATAAATAAAATGAATAAATGTCTTTGGGTAATTAATTTACTTAATTATTCTTAGTAATACCCCATGTCTAGTAATAACATTTGACTATTATAATTATCACTTGACATGCGCCCAATGAATTACACCTAATTTTATTTAATTATAAAAAAAATATTATTTCTCAAAAATCCCCCAAAAAACTAAATGGTGTGTATTTATTAATATACATGGCGTTTACTTTTTCTTTCTATTCTCTTTATTTCCTCCACCATATTTATTAGACCTTAAATAATGACTATTTATTTCTGAAATAAATATCACTACATTACTCACTAATAAATATATTATTTTGCCCATAATATATTCTCTCGAATAACTAGTGTCAAAATAAATGTAATTATATATCCTTGAATAATTATTAAACCACAATCAAGAATAATATTTATTAAATGCGTTAAATGAATATTTAATTGAGATACTTGGACACACTTAGTGTGTAACCCTCTAGGACTCTTTCTCAGTGGCATTAGGCGGAGACTGCCTAAAGTACAAGGTTAGCATCTAGCAACACGCGAAGGCACCCATAGAGAAAGAAGTTCACATCGTAATGACGCTTCACCTCCTATGGATTCTTATCGTGTAATTTAATCCCTTTTTATTGAAATCTCAAATCAAGTAGGTTTTAGGAAAGTTCCATGAACCCATGTGCTCGATTATTATTTCTTTGACTTCCCAGAATTGAACTTGTCCATTCTTCACCATGGACATGGATTTATTTCGGATATAACAATTACATAAAAGGGCATGTGATATCAAATTATGTTATAGAATAGAAGGGATAAATCCGTTCTCACATTATCTATTAATGAAATATTTCCTGTGATGCTCCCAACTTATCCTACATCACTATGAACAGTGTGTCATCGCTATTTTTTTCAATACATCTAAGTGCGTGAGTTGTAATAACTATTAATAACAATCTTAAATTCTATGGACCAATACACACATCCACAGAAGGAAACATCCAATGACACTATGAAATGTTGATTTCATACAGGCGGGTCTCATTCTCAAAATATCCTCCGGGATATTACCAATGGCGCACACCATGATAGGTGAATCAAATATTTATGAGTCCTCACCCCTAATGGCATGTGTCCCTCAAATAACATCATCTGACCAGAGAACATATATTCAAGAATAGTGTTATAGAACATCTTTTTTCTCATCAGAGCAGGGATCTGCTGTGAACCTTTGGTGCAACAAAAATCCTTCTGACATTATCACATGCATTGTCATGCAGAAGAAAAATAAATATGTGATAAGTATTTATTAATGAATGAAGTAAAAGGTTTTTGGTTATAGGCCACCAAATCTAATAGTCTCCCACTTGGACTAGAGCCAACTGCTAACAACCTTTAACCCGCTAGCTCTCACATGATATTCATTCTTCTAGTTAGATAGGCCTTTAGTCACAGGGTCCACCATTTTCTCTTCTGTGGACACTCTGCTCACTACAAATTCACCCCTTTTATAGTAATCCATCAAGAGGTTATACTTCTAGAGAATGTTCTTTGTCCGTTAAGGTGACCATGGTTCATTTGCAAGATACACAACTTTAGTATTTTCACAATACAATGTGATAGGTTCTTTACTTCTAGGCACCATATCAAGCTCCTGGACAAAGTTATATATTCCGAAAGCTTCCTTGGATGCATCCAAAGTCACTATATATTTAGAATCTACTGTAGAATCGATGACAACTAGTTTCTTTGAACTTTTCTAGCTCACAGATCCTTCGTTGGGACATAAAACATATCCTGATTGTGACTTCAAATCATTCTGATCTATCTAAAAACAATCATCAGCATACCCTATGATGGAAATCTCATAGTTTCCTCCATACAATAGGAACATATCCTTAGTTCTTCTCAGATACTTAAGGATAGTCTTAACAGAAATCTAATTTGGTCCTCTAAGATCTTCTTTTTATCTTCTTACCATGTTCAGTGCATAGGCAACATCAAGATTGTTATATAACATGGAATAAATGATGGATCCTATAGCCGATGTTTATGAGATCTTACTCATCCTATCTTTCTACTTTTGTTTCTGAGGATACATTTTCATAGAAATTTCTAGGCCATGTGACACTGGAACCAATCCTCTCTTGGATTATTCCATACTAAATATCTTTAGTATCTGTAAATGTATGTACCCTAACTTAGTCCATGAAACCACTTGGATATATCATGAATGATCTTCATCCCTAGAATGTAGGATTATTCACCTAAGTATTTCATGTATAAACACTTGTTCAACTAGTCCTGAACTGACTGTAATAATAGTACATCATTTCCAATATGTTATATGTCATTAACATATAATACTTGGATAATTAAAACATTCCCATTAAACCACTTATAAACACATGGATCACATTTGTTCTTAATGAAACCAAATTCCTTAATGGCTTTATCAAATCAAATGTTCCATGACCTGGATGCTTTCTTTAATCCATAAATGGATTTCTGCAACTTGAAAACCCATTTGTCTTCACCAGGTGTCACAAAATATTCTTGGTTGTGTTATATAGACATCTACCTAAAGGTTCCCATTAAGGAATGATGTTTTGACATCCATTTTCTAAATCTCGTAGTCATGGTAATCTACCATGGAAAGTATGATTCTTAAGGATTTAAACATAGAAATTGGAGAGAAGGTTTCATCATAGTTAATTTCTTGACACTATTTGAATAATTTAGATATTATCCTAGATTTATAAGTGCTAACTTAACCTTTCATTTCCATATTTTTCTTGAATACTCATTTTCATCGAATAGGATTTACATCAACTAGCTCATCGACCAGAACCCAGACTTGGTTCTGATACATGGAATCCATCTCAAATTTGGTTGGTTCAATCCATATTTTGGCTTCTGAGCTCCCTACTGCTTCCTTATAGGATAAATTTTCATCATTGTCCAACAATAACGATTCACCATCCTTAGTTACTAGGAAACCAAATCTATCTTGTTCGCTTACCTCTCTTGTGCTCTAAAATAGTACTTGGGTTTCTGGAACCTCTTCCATGGGGACCTGTAGAACTTGTTCCTATACCAACTCCTATGTATCTTTAGCATCAACTTTGTAAAAGTCAATATTTCTCCCATGATCCTTTTTAGGATGTGCTCCCTCTCAATAAAGACAACTTGTATGGCGACAATCCCTTTCTTGTCTAAAGGGTTATATAGGTAATATCCTTTCATTTCCTTGGGATATCCTATAAAGATACACCTCATGACATGGGCTACTAGTTTGTTTCCCAAGAAGGCCTTAACAAACACATCGCATCCCCATACACATGTGAGTGATAAAATCGGTTTGTTTCCATTCCATAACTCATAGGGAATTCCATTTACATCCTTAATTAGTAATTGGTTTAATTTGTATGTTGTAGTTTGTAATTCCTATCCCCAAAGGATGACGGAAGATCTGTATGACTCATCATTGACCACACCATATTCAACAAGGTGTGGTTCATCCTTTCATTAACACCATTCTGCTATGGTGTATAAGGAGGAGTCAATGGATATAGAATCCTAGACTCCCATAATAGGTCGATGAATTCTTGGTTCAGATATTCTCTACCTCGATCTGATCGAAGCTTCTTTATCTTCTTATCATAAGGATTATCTTCTTCATTTTTGAATTCCTTAAATTTTCTAAGTACTATGGCTTATACCTCATTAAGTATATATAGCCATATCTACTCAAATAATTAGTAAAATTAATGAATTAAGAATGTCCACCTCTAGATTCTACTAGAAATGGTCTACACACATTCATGTGCACTAATCCTAGATGCTATGTGTCCCTTTTTCCCTATCTAACGAAAGAATACATGGTCATTTTAACTTTCAAGCAAGCATGACATCTATCAAGTGGTTTTATATTAGTAGAGTATCAATATACATCATGGTATAGCTTTTTCAAGCACTTCTCAATTAAATGACCAAGGAGGTGATGCCACAATTGGGTGTTGTATTATTCATGTGAGTTTAATTCGTTATCAATTTCCGACACATGTTTTTTGTAATTTAATACATATCAATAATAATTTAAATGTTCCATACATTAACATGTGTTGTTATTATAAAAGAGACAACCCTTATTTCCAAACATGAAAATAAATTCATCCATAAAAAATCATGATATATAAATTATGTTCTTGGTAAAACTAGGCACGTAATAATAGTTATGCAAAACCAGTAGCATCCTAGTTTGAAATGAGAGATGGCCATCGTCAATGGATAACTAAGACAGTCTCACACCATTGGAAGTTCATAGATCCTCCTCTCCTTTGGAAATCCGTCATAGGCTACTTTTTTCCTATATTTGACTATATATGTGAGTCCCACATGTTGTATCTAATACCCAATTTTTAGAAATGGAAAGATTACAATCGATAATTAATGCACCTTTATCGGCCCCACACTTCAGGATGTAGTTCCTCTTCCAGTGGCCTAGCCTTCCACATGAAAAACATACCTTTTTTCATTCCTTATCCACCCTTTGGATCTTCCACTTCTTGGAGGGATAGTTCTCCAGGGCATCCGACCGTTTATAAATCCTTGGCCCCTTTTCCTTGTCCTTTCTTTTCATATTCACCATAAGGACTATGGGTGTTTCACGCCCCATATCCTTATCTACATGGAGAATTAAGGGAAAGAGTTCTGATAGACTCTTCTCATTTTTTTATCAAGTTTTAGTTAACAATAAATCTAGAAAAGGTCTTGGGTAGTGATGATAGGATGATATATATTTGCAACTCATCTAGGAACTTAATCCCTAAGATGTCAAGGTGTTAAATGCAGCCAATAAGCTTGACTACAAGAGGCCCAACTAGCACAGACTCTCCAAAATTTGTTTTGAACAAAGTGTTGGAGATCCCATATCTATCATATCTCACCTTCTCTGGATAGAGATCCTTAAAGTGAGACATCATGATATACACATCCTTGTTTCCATATTTCTTCAACAACTCATTAGACCTGACTGATAACATGAAACCTTGGAAATCTATGGAATAATCCATATGATTCATATAGAGATATAGTTCCTCATCACTGGCCTCTTTTCCAGGTACAACATGAATAGGCTACTCAATCACATACAATTTCCTCTCATGGCGAAGGATGATGCGTAAATACCTTTACCACTCCTGAAAATTTGTGTTGGTGAGAAGGTTTTCATTATCGAGTACGGTTCACAATGATATGTTTGAAGTCGTTTTTTATTTCATTTCTCTAAACTAATATGATCATATATTTATTACTTTATCATGATAAAAACAAAGACAAATAAATAAATTAATACTTATTAGTCTCCCACTATTTTATCGATATCCAATATCCCTCACCATTGTCTTTAGAATATTCTATTGCTTGAATATTATAGTGGAAATGATCCATATTTCCCTTCGAATTACCCCAAATAAGGCTATTCATGAAACATGAAGGGTTTTATGTTGGCATTACAAATTCCAACTACATTAACATGTAGTTCCTGGATCTGTTGAGTGGACTCCTCGGTATTGAAATCTTTTTTTTCCTCAACCTGCCCCTCTTTGTCACACCAAGTCTAACTGTGGCAGTCATCCCTTGCTGTAAACCATGTCAAGTCAACCAAAGACCTTTAATTATAATTCAATAATTGAAATCATCTCAATTAGGTTTGGTCAACAACTTTTAACTATGATTCGATTCTAACCAATATTATGGATGGCTTTACTGACTTAATATTTCATTAAGGGATTTTATCCTTATACATAATTTCCATTTTATTATCTATGATTACATTATTGTTAAGATAAATTTGGATATACTTAATTGATTATCCACATCTCAGATAATATTTACACATAAGCCAATATTATTTTTGTTTCATCTTGAATTCTTGTTTAATTCATTAGTTGTGTGATCGTGACGATACGCGCAAAATAAATAAACCATGAAGCTGAAAAAAAAAATTAGCATGATCAGGTGCTTATTCTATTTGGTATTTTATCTAGTGGTTGATAAAATAACCCATGTCCTAGGGTAGTAAAAATATTGAACCTTTTGGGTTTTCATTGATAGATTTCCACATGTCCACCTTTGTATCCCCTTGGGTTTATTTCACCTTGGCTCTTAACTTGAACTGCCTCCACTATCTTGGGAGCTGCACCCATTAAATATGATTTTATCTCACATGCAGGTGAGTTGTAAAATTGGGTTTTATATAAAAGAAACATTCGGAATGCATGCCCTACATCTTAATGAGGAGAATGATCACATGCCAAAAAAATTAATCTAAATAAAAAAATTAGACGAACCATCCACATACAAAGGTCCTGGTCTTGATCATGATCATCGATACATGCAACGATATTTACCCATAAATAAAACTACAATTAAATTATTTAATTATTCTAATTGAAGATAAATCACTCTCGAATCAATTAATTATCTTTAATTAATCAAAATTTTTATCTTAAACCCATTTTTTCTGAATTTCTTTGAGATTCTCATCCATCGTAATTTTAAACAAATAAATTAATTAAAAATTATCTTTGTAAGTAACATGTACATTGGAAGTAACCTGGTAAATTACTATTCATAACTACCCAATGTGTAGAATTGAACATTAAATAGATGTTAAATTAAACACATATATATATAACACTTATCAAGTGTTGTGTTTCAGCTTTACGCATGCACCATGACACATGTCTCAACGGTTTGTATAATATAATAATAAATTTTAATAAATCTGTGTAATTTGTATGTGTACATGGTATGTAGTTATGACAACATGGAATGTAATATAGTTCATCATCTCTCTAGAGTACGTTCCCGGGGATACAACATGTAGATATTCTTCGGAAATCTTTGGAGTACATAGTGTGTCTAGTGGGACACACGTCATGCAGTATCTGCATTATACAGTCTCCAGTCGGGCAAGACATATATGGGGTACACAGTCTAACCCTAACATAAAGGGACTACACACGTTTTCCAGTGGTCCACATGGCATGTAATCTAGAAACTATGTGCCACATGTTCCTAGTCAACACATAGAGTCATAAAAACTTAGATAAACTCCAACACATAGATTGGTTTGGCGGACCAGACCCAATGCATTGAACCTTGACTACACGGTGTGTACTATCGAATATACATTGTGGGTTTTGCTGTTGTACGGCTAGGAACCTTTGTCACCTCTGGAAGAGATCCTTTATTTTATTTTAATCAAAATTAAAATAAAATATAATTTTTATAAGGTGAACAAGAAACGCAAGGGGAGGAATAGATCTTGAGATTTAGATTTACAGAATGACTAACGTGAATTTAAATAACTAAATTATAAAATGCGTAAATCATCAATGAAAAACTAAATTTTTATAATCCATGATATGACCCCTCTAAAACCACTTGTAGGTTTCGGGCATAGTGGAATCATGTGGATGGGTGTACCCAACATTAATTATTCTTGTTAACAATGATTAATCTAAGATCCATCACGATGATAAAACACCAGATCTTTAGAATTGAAAAAAGAACAAAAGAAAAGAGTGGATTCCCAGAACCATAGAGAGGATCATCATATGTTGGTTGTAATTAATTTAATTAAAAGGCATGAATTACCTAGATGGAATTCTCTCTCTATTTATGTTTTTTGGCCATGATTCGATGTGATCCGTCATTGTGTCGCATAAGACAAGTGTAGTCATCCTCTAGAAGTGATCTAAACACGCCCTGCATATCTATGGATGTCGATGAAGGGATATCCAGGTGCTAGATCAGAAGAGACTTTTCTTATGATTTTCATCTTTGATCGTCTTGAGAGCCGCTTCGAAAATGCTCTCCTTGATCCAATGGAGGAGGATCTCTCTCGTAACATGAGATCGTTCTTGGAGGAGATGAATTATCTTTTGGCTTGAGAGATTTCTCTTGATCCATTGTGCACAACCAAAAATGATGGAAAGGTTAATGAGAATAATGAAATTGGGATTTATAATACTTAGAAAAATTAAATGAAATAATTACCCAAAGGAATTTTTCATTTTATTTATTTTTTAGTAATACCCCATGTCTAATAATGACATTTGACTATTATTATTATCATTCTACATGAACCCAAAAAATTAATCTTAATATTATTTAATTAAATAAATAATATTATTTCTCACAAATCCTCAGAAAAACTACCCGATGTGTATTTATTAATATACATGTAGTGTACTTTTGTTTTCCTTTTTTTTATTTCTTCCACCACATTTATTAGACCTTGAATAATGACTATTTATTTATTAAATAAATACAACTTAATTACTCTCTAAAAAATATATTATTTTTCCCATAATATATTCTCTCGAATAACTAGTTTCGAAATAAATGTGATTACAAATCCTTGAATAATTGTTATACCACTATCAGTAATAATCTTTATTCATGTTGTTAAATTGATATTTAACTGAGATACTTGGACACGCTTAGTGTGTAACCATCTATGCCTCTTTCCCAGTGGAATTAGGAATAGGCTTCCTAAATTCCAAGGTAAGAATCTAGAAACATACCAAGGCACCCATAGATAAAGAAGATAATGTCACAATGATGTTTCACCACCTATGAACGCATTCCGAGTAATGTAATCCATTGGTCTCGATATCTCAAATCCAGAAGGTTGCATACATGTTCCATCAACCCATGTGCTCGATTATTATTTTTTTGAACTCCCCAAATTGAACACACCCATTTCTCACCATGGACATCAATTTATTTAGGCTATATCAATTCCACAAAAGGGCCTAAAATACCAACTTCCATTATGGAACATAAGGGATGAATCCTTTCTCGCATTATCTATTAATGTTGTTTTACTCATAACACACCCAACATATCCTTCCTTGCTGCAAATAGCGTTTTTTCAAAGTTTTCATCAATACATCTAAGTACGTGAGTTTTAATACCAATTAATAATAATCTTAAAGTCTATGGACCAATACAAACATCCATAGATAGGAACATCCAATGACACTATGAATTGTGGATATCCTACTGGCAGATCTCATTCTCATAATATCCTCCTGAATACTACCAAGGGCGCACACCATGAGATGGTGCCTCAATGTTTTATGATTCCTCACCCCTAATGTCCTGTGTCTCTCAAATAACATCATCTGGTCATAAAACATATATTCAAAATAGTGTCATGGCACTTCCAAGTTCTCACCATATCAGATATCCACTATGACCCTTTGGTGAAACAGTTATCCTTAGAAAATTATCACATGTATTCCCAAGAAGAATATCAATCAAGATGTGATAAGGTATTTATTATTGAATAAAGTACAATGTAGTTGGTTCTAGGAAACCAACTCTAATAGAACTCACACTCATCGGGCATTTGTATATGGTAATACCGCCTCAATGTCCAATTCAAAAGAAAAATCCTCGTACCTTTTGGTATTGTACTTAGTGATCTGACAAGATAACCATAAGTTAAGGCATAAAATTTGAAGGTTGACATATGATGACCAACATTACACACAAAAAAACAAATCAATGATCCATGTTGTACCACACATATGGTTTGGTTAAGTAGAATTTTATTCCAATATTTGTAAGAAACAATATATAAGTTGTTACTAACACGTTAGATAACCTAACCTGTGTAAGAACACATTATGAGGGGTTCAACACATTGGAATCAAGTTCCCTATTGACCAAATAGGGTTATTGCACCTCTCTTGCATAAGGAATGAGTCATCAGCATCACTATAAAACGTCTCATTATAGATACACCTAACCTACCATAAAAATAACATATATACTCAAGTTAGAAAAATTGAGTAAAATTCCACCAAAAACCAATACGGGAAAACACCATTTCTATTTTTTGTTTACAATTTAATAAATTGGCCTCTATCATTAGTAAAATAACACACTACAAGTGCTATAACATGTGTATCCAATGTACTGAATATAATACATGATACACCGCTTGATTTTGATTGATAAGAGTCAAAATCAACCATCGACCTCTAGGAAATGACCAAGATTTGGAAACCCATAATAAATCATAACATCCAAACAACATGTGCATTGCTTAAAGAAAAAATATTGTACAACTGTAACATCGTAGATCAACATAACTATCCTATATCCCTTGCAACCATGAATTATTACAAGAACAAGTGTTCTTGATTCACTAGTCTTTTAACAACCAAGTGTTTTTAAATGGTATTTTTTCTTCAAATTAATGTGTATTATATTATATTTTACATTATTATTCACATATAACACATAGAAAAACCAAAAACATGTTATTTAATTAATGAAAATTATTACATTAATTACTGAATAAACCCATTAAAAATATTATTACAAGTGGAAAAAATAGAAAATATAGAAACTATAATGGGAAAATATAGATCACCCAAATATTCTAGAATCATCTGTCCCATGAACAACAATATATAAAAGAAAAAAATATTAGTAAACCAATGAACATTAAAGAAAATGGAAATATAGATCCCAGAGGGGAATTGATTTGAATATTAAGTGAAATATTAAATTGTTATTTATATGAGGTAATCTGAACAATAGAATAGTAATGTGACCATTGTAATAGAAACCTGACTGTTGGAAATAATAACCTGAGAATTGGGAATAAAAACATGGTTGTTAGACTTTTAATTTTACCTCAAACTAATAAATTATGATATAAATATTATTTATGATGATTAATTTAAGTAAATATAAATATTATAATTCCATAAAATAAATATCTTGATTAAAAAACTCAAAGTAAATATAAGTACATTATTAATAAATTGTATTTTAATTTATTTCATTAAAATAATACGTTTTATATTAAAAATTAAAATTAACTATGTTAGAAATTTATTTGGATAAAATTAATATTATTTTTGAAATCATCACGTCTAAATTTTCCAAGGGTTCTTTTTGGTAACTTTTTAAAATACTTCAATTTTCTGGTGTATAGTAAAAATATAATTTTTCTCATAACTGGTTTATATTAAATTAAATAATTAATGATGTAATAATTATATAATAATTTCTTGAAATTAATGTTTGGAAAAAATATTTAATTTCATAAATTATTCATTAAAATAAAATAATTTTAAATTCTAAAGCTAAAGATAATTTTCTAAAACCTAAAGTCAAAAGTGATCCATTAAAATACCATAGTTTCTTTCATTACACATTACTTTTTAATGAAGTGATGAATTCTAAATATAAATATGTTTAAAGTATTATTACCCGTTATATTATATCTATATATGATTTATATTATCTTAAATTCACTACTATAAGTTTTACTAAAAATATATTATTTTATTTAATATATTATTCTAAAAATACCCCACTACTGTAACACCCCAAGCTTCTATGGCACGCTTCTCTTTGAATAATGCAGTAGCGTGTGTTGTATGCAACTTTGAGTTCTAACACACACCACAACCAATTAAAGTAGCCGTTATGAATAGTAATACCCACTTTTTGAAATTTTATAAATTTTATCTCTCAAAATGGACTTCATTTATGGATTTGGAATATCAAAATTAGCCAAGGGTGAAATTTTGGTACTTTTCGGATAACTTTTATATTTTGATGAATAGTGAAAATTACTAAATTTTAATCAAAAAAAAAAATTTAATCGAAATAATTAATAGTTATAATTAATGAATTTGAGTGGTTTTAAATTATATTTATAATATATTTTTACCATTTAATCCAATTTTGGTCATTGGACATAATTTCACATTTAAACCGGAGATAAACAAGTGTCAATCTTTTAATAGTTATTGTTTCTTAAAAACACTAATTTTGTTTTAACAACGGGAATTAATTTTAAATTAATAAATGGACCTTATATGTTTTGAATTTGTTAAAATATACTACATTATTAAATTAGTAAAATAAAAATTAGCTTAGGTTAAATTTTTGGTATTTTTCTGAAAACATTCAATTTTTGATGAATAGTGAAAAACCGTGAGTTACTGTTTAAAACCGGATTTTTATTTAAATAATTATTTCTATTATTTAAATTTATTTTAGGTCAAAATAGATACATAATACCTATATAATTTCAATGTAATTCATTGGAGTCTTTTTATAATAATTTTAGATATATTAAAATTTTATTGAACTTTTTCACCATCTTTTACCCACCTCCCAGGAGAATTTGTAAATTCACATAAAACTTAATTTTACCACTTTTGTGAGTGGAATTTCAAAAATCTGAGAGATAGGGTTAATATCAAGGAGTAAAATTTGGTTCAATAGGATAAAATAGTTTTTGGTGAATAGTAACTTTTTACTTTTATTTACCACGATAAAAAGTAAATAGGGTGATTAAGGGTAAAATGATATTATTATTACCCTAACACATGTCATAATTCTATTGGATAAGTTTAATTCGACCAAAAACAACCTTAGGATTAAAATATGACCCTTTAGGTCCACTTGGATTAGATTTGGACATTTTTTATTATTTAATTCAAAGAAGAGTTAAAAGAGTTAAAATTAAAGTTTAATAACAAAAACATTTTTAATATAGGGTTATACATAAGATAAATTCAATAATAAATATTCATTAGAAATATAAAATTATTTCCTATATAATGGTATTTTAATTATAATTTTTATACATTAAATAATTAAATTAATTTATGACACAATGATGATGTAGTAATTACCTTATTAATGAAAGAATCAAATAAATGGTAATATAAATATTAAAATAAATATAATTTCAATGTTTTTATGACATCCAAGAATGTTATATTTTAATATGACATTTTAGGGCTGATTCAATGTATCGTTTTCTAAGTAATCAAGTTGTGATGACTTTCACAAAAACAAAATACCAGATAGTGTCAAAATTGACATAAAAGAGTTTTTAAAACAAATATTATATTATTAATGGATATTAAATTCCTAAAAATAAAATGTTTGGCCAAAGGACTTGTATCATGATAGGTGTATCATTAATGGAACACTTTGGGGTTTCTTGAGGTATATAGTAACATTATTAACTATATAATATAAAAATACAAAGTGACATAGTACGTTTCAACCTAATTTACCAAGAGTTAAAACTAAATGATAAGGTTAATATAATGACCCAAACCTATATAAAATATATTTGTTGAAAGGATTTCAACCCATACCCACATTAGGATTTGAATAATCTACTTTGGATCCATTAAAATCCAAATATGAATTTATTATAATGTAATACTTCATGTTTTTCCTAAAGAGTCCCTCCTCCCCCTTATAAAAGGACACCAATTATAACCAATTCCTTACACATCTCAAGCCTTTTCCCTCATCCATACTCTGCCCAATTAAACTCCCTACATCCCTCTCCTCCTCTTAGAAGCATCACATTAGGCAGAAGTCACATTAAGAGTCCTTTTTGGTTCAAACCAAATGGAGTTACCCCAATTAAAGGTAATGATTTCTCTTAGCTTCTTTTCTTTTATTTTACTTCTCCAACCCCTAAACTCTTCTCATTATTATTTCTTTTTGTAACAAAACCAGTATAATAAATATACTCAAGTATTTTTATGAGAAGTATTCAAACTAAACTTACACACACCTCCATCTAATAGGTGAAAAACATAATGTTTCTGTGGAAGGCAACCAAACGCCTCACGAAATGATGATTGTTCAATTATCTCCTACCACCTCTCATGGTGTCCATTATGATGGAACTATAATTAAATATTATATTAATGATATTTATTTTATATATAAGCTTATTTAATTCCATTTTATATCATACCATTATTTGTTTCATGTTGTATATATATAACATAATATCATTTGAGGAAGTGCGGACTACCGCCCCTCAAAGTGATATGACTCGTTTATACCATACATGGATCATATAAAGGATGGTATTAACGACCTTGAGTAAAAAATATTATATATAATATTATACTAGAATAATTATATACCTATGTATTATTTGGTTTTGATTCCTTTTAAAATGAAAAATGAAATGGATGTAGCGTTCGTACGTATGTACGGACTACCGTCTCCACGAATGCAATGAGATTCATTCCTCATCGTATCCATTCAAGTCTAATTCTCATTTTATGATTAAAAATAATGTTTAAGGACTTGATACCATTCGGGATATGTATAAGATACAACCTATCCATAACAAATGCGGCTCATGTAAAAAAACATATAAAATAAAACGGGTAAGTTAACACCCGAAACGGTGATAATACTAAGATATTATTAACAAAGCAATGTTAAAAGATCATATATGATATCATACTAATGTATATTATTCTTTTATAATTTAATATAAATCATTTAACCATAATATAGGATATTAACCTACCCTCGACAAAGGAAAATTACAAGGTAAGGGGTTTTCATCTCACTCCTTATTCCAGTGATATTTATGCCTTATTTCCACCATTACCTTTTGTGTGGTGTATGTACTGCCCTCAATTGTATTATTTTTGTAACAAACTTTAATTTATGTGTATTTAAATATTCATAGTATGATACCTCTTTCATTTGGTGTATGTTTCGTATATTACCAAATTGGTAAGGGTTAATTCATCAATCTCATTATTATCTGAGATTGTTTATGTGAAAGTATTTACCATGAAATTTTTATCATCCATGTCCATTTTTCATAAAAATGATTTCAAAATGATTATTTTAAAGATTTGTGAAAGGTACTCTTTATCAAGACCAGAATTTTAAATGTTTTGAAGATTTATCTTTCTAGATCTTTTTAATTAATGTCAATGTTTTCAAAATAATTTTAAGGATTTATTTATATTGACATGAATGTTTTGAAATAATAATTCTTTTCAAAAGTTTCAAAGTTGTATGGGACACTTTGATTCAAAAATATCTTTTAAATTAATTCCTTTATAAATGTGTTACTTTTTAATGATTTTATAAAAACTATATTTCTATTAAAAAGTTTTACTCATCATTTTTAACTATGTCAGCATCCTTTACTGGATATTATTTTTTATTGAGGTTGATTTATTATAATACAATATTCCATATTGTATTGAATGAGTTATGATATTTTTTACTATGGATGTTCTATTTTTATACCATTCATGGTTTATGGTTAAAGTATTGGCATTTTGTATGCTAGTTCTAATACGAATCTTAATGTTATGTTTCAACCTTTTCATATGAGGAATGTATTGGACATTATAAGTGATGGGTGGAGCCTGCTATAGTTCCTAGATACATCGGTAGGTCTCTCGATACAACTAGACATGGTATTGGTCGAGGCCCTTTCCCAATTTGATATATGGTTTTGGCCGAGGCCTTAATAATTTTCAGACGTCTTGGCCAAGGCCTTGACAAATTGTTTTAGAATGTCTAGCATTATACATTCCCTCATTATGAAAATAATATTGATGGTTTATGTGGTCATTCGACTAGTAGAATATCCATGTGAATTATTAAATGGAATCATTTCATTTTATTTTTTCCATATTATGCTGAAGTTCAAGTTTAAAAGCATTTTGTTTTAGTTATACATTTCCTTAATTGTTTATGCTTACTTATGAATGTTTCTGCTATATTGTTATCCTTATTGAGTATCTAAGCTCACCCCTTTCTATGTTTTATTTTTTCTTGTATTCCACGAAGTGTATTGTGATGGATATGCAGGCTTAAGCCAATGGAATAATGACATTCATAAAGGATTATTTATGTTGTTTTGTATTTTATAAAATGTAATTTAACATTCATGTATGTAATCTATTTTCCAAGACTGCTAAATCGATCGGTCCTTCGGGACATGATTCCTTGTAATCATTTGAATTTATAAAACCAATGTACCAGCTCTTGGTAACTGGGGTCGGGGCGTTACAACTACTCATTATAAATAACACCTTTCCCTCCCATTGGAAATCCAATCCTTACTTACTATAAAAGTCCAATGTTCTACCCATATCTACCCTTTCAATCCCCTTATAATACCTATATATTTGAGGTAGTAAACAAACTCCAATCATCAAGGGAGTTTTAATGTCATACAAGAGAAACAACATCAAGGAAAGAGTATGTTTCAATCAACTATTATATATTTTACTTCTTCTATTTATTTTTCATAATTCATCTAAAAATATTTCTTATAAAATTAATTAGTTATTATTTCAATATTATATTAATTATTCTAAACTTCTTTAAGTATCATAATAATTACATATATAAATTGAAAACTTCCCTTACCCGCTCTTTCGACAATGTCTTATCAATGGTTGGTTAATCACCAATGAGGACATTGCGAATCCTCTTCTTTTCACCAAACCTTAGGTTAGTTACAATAAATTATTTCTGATATATAAATTTATAAGTATATAGATTTAAAATATTTTTAAATTAATTATATTAATGTATAAATGATCTTGAACAAAAAATAAACATCAAATCAAAATGGGAAAATTTAATGAAAACATGATATCAAAACAATTCACATTTAACAAAGTGTATTATAAATTATAATAAAATAATTATAATGGATAAATAATGGAACAAATGAAAATTAGTCACTTCTAGAACTATTTTTTTATAATCCTTTGATTATTATTTAGGATTCAGAAGAGCGATGAAATAAAGTTGGATTTAAGGTAAGGGGGTTCCTGAATCCAACTCATTTTCTTTAGGTTATACCTTTTCACATTAATATATGTATATATATTCATATAATGTTTCTTCCACAAATTTTTTCTATTATTACCATTAATTTTAGTTATATACATGTTACCACGTTGATTTTTAATCCAAATGAAATTATTTTCCAAAAAAGACATTTCTTTTCAAAAAAAATATTCAACTCCTCTTCTGTTTTTTCTTATAAAAATAAAAATGATCTTTTATTCCAAAGTATGATCTCAATATTTCAGTTTGGAACCCCAAATATTATTCATGAATTTATTATTTAAGAAATTCTTATTGAACCCATTTTTTGATGATTTATTTCATGATTATGATTTTTAAACATTCTAAATGGCATGAATGATTATGTAAATTTTATGTTGTGATGGGTGAGACCAAAATAATATAGCCCTCCCATGAACTAGTTAATGTGATTTATCTCATGATATGATGTGTATTATTCATGGACAAGATGGTATATTTTTTTTATAATGATTTTGTTATGATTATGAACACATGTTATGTGTGGACTTGATGGTATCTTTGTTTACAACTATGTGTGGTATTTGACCACTATGACATGATTTTTATTTTAATGCATTTCCATGTTCCATGCCTATATAAAATAAATCCCTCATGATAATGATTATGATCATATACTTATTATTTGATTATGAGGATTTTTTTTACCCATGTTATATTGATTCTTGAGCCTCATTCATCCTCTTACTAGGGGTTTAGATCACCCCTTTGATGTATATCTGTAGTTGACTACATGTTCAATAGAGTCTATGATATAATAAAAGGATAGAGAAAAGGTATTTAAAAAAATTATGTTTTATAATTTAAAATTGATGTATGATCCCAATTTCCCTAAGATATGAAGCCTTTCGATCCTTTAATGTATAACTATTATGTTGTTTATCTTTAAAATAATATAATATTCATGTAAGAAAGGTAGTGTCGTTAAAAGTACGATATCCATCACAAGTCCCAACACATTCATAATAATCCTATATACCATATCCTAAATAGTAATATAATAGGAAAGTAACACCTCTGATACCACATTGAAACATCTCGACTCAGGGGGACACTAAACTGGTGCCCCAAGTGGGTTCACCACTAGGCCTAAAGCATACCTCCACATATTCTAGAGCCTACCAACTAGATATGAGGGTCTTAATGTGGTATAGTGGAGATAAAATACCCTCATATCAGAGTATAAATAATGTAAATATCCATATATCATCCATTTTAGTAATAAACAAAGTGTGGAAGCAAAAAATAATTGAAATAAAAGCATCCTATAATAATAAATGAAATTATATAAAATCCCAAACAGACATGTCATACATATAACACTGGTCCCCCATTGGAACCCATACATCTAGGAGTACATAAAGGATACTGAAATTAAATTACAAGGTACTACTACTAAATCTAATCCTTACAACATATCCGATCACCAAACACTACCAAAATGCACCACCCATTTCATAAAATTCCACATAACTGACTCTCCTTGATCATGCAACCCTAGGCCTCAAACCTATACATCATGTAATTTATGATCCACTTGCCTGAATGGCCTGAAGGCCTTCTTTTTTATTTTTTATAGATAATCCCCCTTTTAAGGGTTGAAGGGGAACCCGTACATGACCCGTAGGCCCAAGGCACAAGGCCTGACATGACCCGTAATACATGACCCGATGACCCAGAGGCATACCATGCCCAATACATGACTCCTAGGCTCAGCCCACTAGAACTGACCATCCCCAGCTTATGCATCATTGATTGCCTTTATCTCCCCACCTGCATTGCTGATCGGCTAGCATTGCCCCGTAAAAAGCTACACGGTGCCTGGTCCCAATAGCAGTTGTCATATCATCTCATTCTTCTAATCTGGTTAGCTCTTCTTCTGGTGACCGCTACAGGTGCTCTGATCCTCATCTGGGGCCAACTCTGTGTGAACTGGGCTACTTCATGGTCTTCAATTTGTGATCCACTTGAAATGTTGACATAAGGTATGCAACACACTGAGGTGCATATAAAAGGATGGGAAATAATCTCCATAGGAAACCTTAATGATGAACCAATAAATCTAGCATCATAAGTTCATGGCCTTGTAATATTCTCATCCTAGCCGAGACATAACTGAAAATGATATATAAAATGAATAATATGAAACCATATACAATCCCTGGGTTCATAATCCTGGTTAACTTGGAAAGGTACCATTATGTGTGTGTGTGTGTGTATATATCTATAGGTGTATATATAATCCCATAATTATATATAAAAAATTATTTATATACATTATTTAGGTGAAAATAACATAAATCTAAAGTAATCGATCATTGGGTCCATAATCATGATCCTATAGAAATCCTGTGAAAATGGAATTGAGTTGCATATCATACCACTCAAGTTGTGTATAATTAATTCAATCATTGGTTCTAAAATCCTGATCGACAATACCTACTTCGATCAGCACAAAAAATTCCCTAAGAAAGAAACGTCACCATAGGGGGATAAATTTCATAGCCTTGGGATCACCCATGCTCACCACCAATATATAAAATGAGGGATTCCGAGTAATAACTGGACATATTGCAAATAGACTATAGTTGGACATCATTTCGATCATGACATGTAAATCAAGTCCAATGCCAGATCCCCAAATCCATGTTCGTAGGTGGTCAAGACATTTCAACTTGGATAATCCCTAAGGGTCCAACCCTTGTTTGATAAAAAGGAGAGATCATCAGTGAGACTTCATTCCAAACACGTGAGGTCTATGATGTTGAAATTCAATACCAACATCAATCATGGGCATAAAACATCATGTCCAACCACCTTTATAAAGTAATACTCATAATCATGATCCCATTATATATGATTCGATATCCAAATAATATAATAAACTATAAAAAGGCTTAAAATACAGAGCCCATGAAGTGCATCTTGATATCCAATGAACTGAATAAGGTGGATCCCAATGAATAATTCCTGACACCCTAATAATATAACATTCATATAAAATAATTATAATTCGAG
Organism: Viscum album; assembly: GCA_963277665.1. Classification (NCBI taxonomy): domain Eukaryota; kingdom Viridiplantae; phylum Streptophyta; class Magnoliopsida; order Santalales; family Viscaceae; genus Viscum; species Viscum album. Next base: position 1,261,674,405 of record OY728128.1, read on the forward strand.
TCCCATGAAGAACATTTGGGCACCTCATGAAATGAATAATCATAATAGAGGGGTCCCCATAAGAACCCTTAGGAATTCAAAAGATATTAGTAAAAAATGTATTAGAATCTAGACCCTAGGAAATACATACTGTCATCTAAAAATAAATGTCTCATCACATTAGGATCAACGACCACAAACCAGAAAGCACCTCTATCTATCATAGCTACATAAAAAGTAACCATGTGAATTCATAAAAAAAAGAGTGAGGGTGGCTAAACACCTAAACCCACCACTACTACAACATAATCTTGGGATTATAAGTTTGGTAAGTGTTCTAAGGTGACACCCACTACAATCAATACCAAAACCCCCAATACACTAGCTCAGGGTTGATCAACCAAAAAGTAACCCATGAGGTCCCTTAGGTCATAACACTAGAGAAGCATCTTACTCTGGGTCCACTAGAGAAGAAAAAAGTAAACAGATTCATCCTTCTTGGGACCCTTGAAAAGTGAAAGAGTTAATAGAGGTATCAAACATAGGATCCTTGAAGTCGATATATTAGCGATGGGATCCTACTTGGGATCCTCAACAATGAAGGAAAAAGGTTGAATCATGCTTTAAATCCTTAATGGGAGTTAAACATAGGCATCCTTTTGAGGATCCTTAGAATAATAAATAGGAAAAAGCATATTACATGGAACCCTCAATGATAGTGAAAATGTAGAGACATCCTACATAGGATCATTTAGGTTGAAACATAAGTAGATACATCAAATAGGGGATCCATATGAACATATAATCTAATGGTATCTTTGGTTAGAAGGGCACATCTGGAAAGGGAAACACCATCAAAAGAATGATCTATGAAAGAACCATCCATGAGTGATAGCTCATGGACTAAATTGGATCTTGGGTCTCACTCTTAGTGGATAAATGGATTTAATTGTCGGAGTAAGAACCTAATAATTTAATAAAAATGATTGAAACACCTCTTAGGAGTCCCTAAACCACCTCAAGGGTTTCATTATCATGATATATGTGGAATAATACTAAAAACGGACTACTCATGTGTCTAATTTTGACTCTTGGGTTCAATGATATAAAAAAACCTCAAAGTGTAGTTAGCAAGGAGTACACCGAGTGTATACCCTTATACTAGATGTCTACCCTTGAAGCTCTATTTAGTCATGTACTTCAGACATACTTGAATTGTAACAACCCATGTACACATTGTGAAAGACATATACAAAGTGTGTTCTCTAGACAGGGTACCTACACATGTACCTCAGATTACCTATCCATTTATATAGTCTATACATGTACATTTACATGGTGTGCAACCCAGATTGGGTTTGTCCCTATACTATGCATGTCTATGTTCCCCTACATGACCTATCTAGTCGGGTACTCAGCTACACAACTGAGTCCCAGTACATGGAATGTATAACCCATACACAATGTGTACTTATAAAAAGGTCATATTCCATGTGCAGTAAGAACACGTGGTTTGTGTTCCCTATACTATATTCCATATGATTGGGATTTCTAAATGGAAAACCCCCAAATCGCCCTAAGATCCCCATTTTATCTTCAAAAGGTACAGATCAACACTCAAGTGGCCCTAAGAAATGATAAAAAGGGTTTAAAACTACAAAGTTAAAAATATATATGGATTTATGGAAAACATAAGAATGACCTTGGGCAGAATCAATCAAAGATTCACCCATTTCCACCTTCTGTAACTACAACATGATGATATGGTTCCCCCTGAGCTCCATAGCGGCACCTCCCTACCTCTCTCTCTCTCTCTCTATCTATCTATCACTCCCTATCCATTTATCTCTCAATCACACATCACAAGACTCCAAATGGGGTGTCCATGAGAATCTAGGGAACGAAAATAAATAAAATAATGAAAAATAAGAGGAAAAAATAAAAGAAAAAGAAAAAGGTGTCCGAGCCCGGCCCTAACACCAGACCTAAATTTCTACCAAACATATGAAAATACCTATGTTACAAACTCAATGGTAGAGATAAAATCTCAATTTTGATTCTCTATTCAAAATATATCAATGTAAAAACATGCAAATATGAATTAATATTTAATTAATCAAATATTAATTTTTATGTTAAAACTCGAATGGCTTGAAATTCCACTAAACTTTGGTCATAGTGTAAACACCCTATTCCAGGACGAAATTAGGGGTCAAAAAATTTATCTGAGATAATTTTATATGAAAAATGACCATTTTACCCCAAATAAGCATCTGAAAGAAAAAAATCATTTTTTTGATCTAATTTTAAATTTAAAAAAATAGTTTGTTACAACACATAATTTTTATATGATTTGAATCAATTTATTAATGCAGTTTTTCTAATAAATTAATATTTTAAAATACCTTATCTAAAATACCCAATTAATTATTTAAATGAAAAAAATTCATTCGGTTTTTCAATTTAAAGGAAATCTATGGCCAAATATTGGTATATCATTAGTCTTACATGAATCATTATTTTTTAATGAAAACGTGAGACAATTATTTTTTTTTACCAATTAAAATATGAATTTGATAATATAAATTTCCATATAAACACCTCATATACAAACTAATATTATAATAACACATATAAATCAAACTATACTAATGATTTTTCCCAATAATTCCATCTCTATAAATTAATTTTCTCTAATATTAATTACTTAGTTTAAAAATTAAAAAAAACAATCAATCACTTTTTAAGAAACTGTGGATAGAAACTATTAATGGAATTAATATAAAAACACCCATATAAATATATCACAATACATGTATTCTTACATTATATATCCAAATTATTATTGTTTATATATGGCGTTAAATATTAAAAAAATGTACTTTTTTAATTAAATTTGAAGATAAATCATTTTAAATATTTTATCATGATTACTTGTTAACATTTTTATATTTTTCCATGAAATAATATATTTATTTATTTATTTATTTAAAATCATAATGATATAAAAAATTTATTTTTAACCACTACATGTTTAGTAGATCATCCACATTCCTAAAAAATGTAAAAAAATTAAAAATTCATTACTTTTAGTTTTTAAGAACATAACCTATATCTAATTTCAATTTTGAAAAAAATATTAAACATATTATTTCATAATTCTACCAAACCAATTAATTAAATTTGATACATATAATATGTAATAAATTAACAAAAAAACCCTGGGTTTTTTATATACAACATATTTTAAACCGAATTTCTAAAAAGATCATATGAAAAAATTATTTTTCATTTATAAATATATATGATAAATTTATTTAACTCAATGTAGATTATAAAAAAAGTCATAAAATATTGTAATTGTAATTTCCTAATAAAACCCTCTCAAAACACTATTTTATAGAAGTTTTAATTTGAAAATATACATTTCCCATAATTAATTCATTTTTATCAATAAAAATAAAATAATATTTAAAAACCAATTATGAAACAACCTCTTGGTTTTTTCATTAAAAATAAAAAAAAATTAATTACATTTAATTTTTAACATTCTATGTTTTAGTATTTATTTTGGTTAAATAATTTCATTTCTATCAAATTTGATTATATTTGTCAAGATAATTGAACCTGAGTATAAAAAAATCAAACACGTTACAAATTAAAAATTAACTACTATTTATTTTTATTAAGATCAACTATTTTAAGACTATTATTACAAAAAAAATATCTAAGACAATATTTAGAAAATAAAAATACTTTAAAAAGATATATGTAACAACGGATATTCAATTATAGTAAGTATGATTTTCTTTCTAAGGAAACAATAACATAATGGTTGTAGCTTTATTCTAAAATGGGACTAGAAACAAAATTCCCAAATATTATAAATTAAATTTGAGAAAATAAATATCATTTTTTTGATTTATCATCTCAAACTTAACTGAGGTTGATTCTTTTCTATTTTTTAGAAATATTCTCTTTTTTTTAAAGTGAAAAATATAAATTTTTCAAAAATTATCAGTTTTATGGCATTATATAGATTTAATAATAAATTCAATTTTTATGAAAACTTATTTATTGAAAAAAGATATATTAATGAATTAATATTATGTATATAAAAATATAATTATAAACATAAAAATACATTATTATCATTTTGAAAATCTACGTAATATTTTAGATCAAATAAAAAAATAGTTTTTCACTATTAATCAAGCTTTTACAAGGATCCTTTAAATTTTCGATTTTGTTTTAAACAAAAATAAATATCATTTTAGTTTAAATAATACAATTAATTTCATTGGAATAAAATAGTATTCTTTTTTTGGAAGATAATTTTTATGCTTAAAACAATAATTTTTCTAAAAATGGGTTTTGTTTCTTTTTATGTAGATATATTTAAATAAATTTTTACCATTATATAAATGGAATAATTTGAAATTAAATCGAAATTTTTAATCAAAATAATTAACATTAATTAGTAATTTAAGATTAAATTTTTCATAACAAATAGTTACCATGATAAATATACAACACTTCGGTTAAGAGTTAAATGAAATAAAAGAGTAAAAATGAAGGGATAAGGATTCATGATAATAAAAAAAAGTTCATAAAACCCATTGGTTGGTTTTAATTATACTTTATCCTTAAATTTTTAATAGGTATGAAAATATAGACCCACATGAATTTATTAATAAAAATATAATATAATTAAGTATCAAGTATTTACAAGGTTTCTACCAACCTCACTTATAAAATAGAACCCCTTATCCTATCATCTAAGAACTACTTGAGGAAAATATATTAACCATGAACCACCCAAATAACATCCCAAAATCTCTACCCATTTCCTAGAGGTTCTAGTTTCACCACAATACCACTCTATAATGGTGTAATGTTTACGAAAAAGATGGTTACCAAACGAAAAGGTATATATTATTACAGAGATTTTTCACGATCTATTCTTCATAGGCCTCCACTAAATATAAAATAACAATATTATCATAATTAAATTAGTTTATTTACCATAAAGATATGTATTTAAGTGAGTTTAATATCCATTTTATATGTCCTTTAAATCATATGGGAAACCAAAACAACTTTTGTTTTTATGTATGACTATTCATCTCCATGTAGCTGTGTAATTACTTTTTCATAACATCATTACATGGATTGGTATAAATATTAAATTAATGACTATATATTATATTTATGACATAATTATGATTCAAAAAATATAAGATATCATCTAAATTGTAATATTCTACACTGGATCAATAATTAATTTGTCATATATTTTCCCACTATAGGGCCCAAAACATATTCTTCAATGCCATAGGCTCGAGACATGAACCCAAGTGTAAATAAAGGAAATATGAGATTAATTTTTACCTAAAAAGACATGAAAATATAGAAAAAACCCGTTTTTAGATAATTTGTCCTAGATACATCATATATAAAAAAACCAAACCATGTAAGTTAACATCCAATAACTATATAACACAGTCAAGTTGAAAAATAGAAACACCATCGACATGAAACCTGAAGCAAACCATGGGTCCATCTCCCCATGAACATATGTCTCCACCATCACAAACATCCACAAGTAAACATGATACAATATATTATTCCCCTAAAATACTCTATTCCATTTACCTATATCCTATAAGACCAAGGCTATAAACAACCAAAGGAAAAATTAGGGTGTGATAACTAAAACATAGTAGGACACCACCAAGAATCGATAAAATATATGTTCATGTGAATCTTTTAGTTCCAGTATATAAAATATTTCAATATTTTTGGAGAAATCACTTTACATATATAATCATCCATTTTTTTATTTTAAAAAACAATGGATATTCAAAAGAATAAATCAACATTATATAATATTTATTCATGAGGCGTAAGTTGATGAAATAAAAAACATTAAATAATCAATGTACACATTAGGTGGGGAAATGGGCATATCAAATAATCATGAATTTAATGAATCCTCAAAGAAAAAAATTACAATCACAACGCAAGGTTATACACAGCTAAGAAAAACAAATACTAGTCCATATAAGTGAACTCTAAAGTCCAAGAACCTCGGTACCCCAAAAACGATACCCTTAGGAACCTCCCCTAGTAATAAATAGCTATAATAGGCCTTGTATATGATTATTTGTCCACATTCACTATTGTATTTTCAATATGTTATTAAATAATCATTTCATTAAATAATTCAATTTCACATTTCATAAAACATTTTACAAGTAAAATCCATTTCATTTAATTCCCACATGTTCGTAAAAAAATAATCTATAGTGATACCACTTCCTTTTCAAAATCATCTTTGAAAAAAATTATCAAACGCATCATTAGCATAAAATATTATTTTAAAAGAAACCCCATTTAAAAAACATTTCATTTATATAAAATACAATATAAATATTTAAATTCATAAATTTTAGCCAAATTAATGTGTGGGAATATATGTCATTCCAAGGGTTATAATTATGGATAAAGACACTTTCATTAAATCTGGTGATGGGAAATAAATAGATATAGTCCTCACAAGCCTATATCCAAAAATATAATCAACAATTCATTATCCAAAACCATAGATCTTACTATCACTTCCCAATTGGTTTCCACAAGATCAAAAGAAATAGAGACTAAATATAGATCTATGAAAAATTATAGTTATATAGATAAAAATTGAACATATATTGATGAGATCAAAACAAAATGATCAGAGATCATCAAGGAATAAATGATATAGTCATATAAAGCATCATGGTGGGGATATTTTGAGCTAATGTGTGATTAATAAGAGATTAGAGTTACAAATGACCTATAGAAATAGGGTAATTTTATATTTTAAGATGTTTGGATCAAGTCACATGGTTAGGAAGTATGGTTAGGCAAACCACGTGCTAACCATTCAGTAGCCAATATACCATGAAATCCAAAATTTCATGGTTTACATGGATGGGCCATGTGGTTTTAGAAACCATTATCAAACCATGAAAATCATCATTGGTTCTAATAGATCCGTACCATAAGGTTACTGCATGATTAGCACTAAACATGCACCTAAACAGCGGGCCAAACCTATTTTACCTGAAAGTTAAAATTTTCAAATTCTGAGACTCCAAATACTCTAGAAACTCACATGATAAAAACTAATATTTAAATTAAGTATAAATATGAGTATAAGGGTTTCATAATTATCCCCACCATAAAAGCTTCATATCCCTATCCGAGATCAGGTTCACAACCCCAAAAAGAGATAATGTCATTTAAAAATCAATAAGGCCTCACAATCCAATGTTTCATAATTTTCTCTATCGCGCATACATTTTACTAGAAAAAATGGGATTATTTTTCCATGAAGCACATTATCCCATCAATCCACTATTTGAACATGCATTTCAATCACTGAGGTGTTAGGTTCAATATTTTCATCCTCCTGCATGATTGCAAGTGACAGATATATATGATTCTTCATCAATTGAAAATCATGGAACACATTCCTAATCAATGTAAAATTATTAGGAAAGTATAATCAATAAAACACATTACTAAGTCACTTCATAATTGAAAATGTGCCAACATAATGAGGTTCTAACATACCCTGCTTCCCTATATATTTAAGTCCCAACCAATGTGAAACTCTAAAAACCCCATCACCTACCATAAATGTTAATCAATGATGATAATTATTAGAAAATTATTTTTAGTGACAATGATCCATTGATAACCTATTCCTGATCAATTTCATGATATATTTCATAAGCTGGATTATTCTTAGTCCTAGAAAGGACCATTATCCAACATATTACCAACAAAGAGGAAATGTATATGACCTACCATAAAACGAAATCCAAGAATACATCCTAATAAAATCCTAATAACAATTTTCAGTGGGAAACAAAACTATGAGGAGATGTTTCTCCAAGGTTCCACTAAAGTAAAGCCCACACACTGAAATCTTATCTTCAAGAATATGGATGGCTCACTCATATTGGAAATCTGTTTGGGGATGATAAGGTTTTCTCAACTTTAACCAAGAACCCATTGAGTCCTATAATCTATTCTAAAACACAGATATGAATTGATTGTACTTATCTGTAATGATAGTTAATGACACACCATGATTTATAAAAATACCCCACACATGAATGTTCCCATGATCCTCTACCATTATCAACTCCTTAATAGGTAGAAAATATGATAATTTTGTGGTTCGATAAATAATCACCAATATTTCATTCTTATTACTAGGAATTTTAGGTATACCAATAAAAATTTACATTGATATCTTATCCTACAATTATACAATAATGGATAAAGGATTTGGAAAAACCATTAGGTTTATGATGTTCCACCTTAATTTTCCAACATGTAAGTAACCAAAACAAAAATTCTACAATCGATTATCTCATTCTCGACCACCAGAAATGATGCATCAGGTCATGATGTATCATTTTAGATAGGGTGAATAGAAAAATTGTATTAGTTTACATCATCTATCTATTCCAATCTCAAATTCATTGGAACAACTATTTTTTCTTGGAAGTACAAGACTCTATCCAGGGATCGATACCCCTAAACCGAGGTCTCAACACCACAAATATTCCTACTAAATTACTGGTACTCTACATCCTATGCCTATCCAAGATGAATCAGACTATACATAAGTGATTTTATTAAATAAAAAGCTGGGAATAACTATCTTCCAACACTATATTCATCTATATGCATCTCAGTAAACAAGCACATCAAGCTCCACTCTTCTATTGATTCCTTCACTATCTCAGTCGAAAACTTTTTACCCAAATCATCTATAAGAGTTGGTGTCCTATAACCAACTTTTTTTACATTTTTTACAATATTCATTTGTATATTTAAAAGTTAAACATATTATTACATATTGTTCATTATTTTACATGACTATAGTGTAATAATTTTGTTGGCGCCAAAATATTTCACAAAAGGAAGGGACGAAAAAGAAGGCCCACATGCTGCCTCACGAAGCACCGATGTGAAGCATCCCAAGCTTCGCGGTCTCGCGAAGCTCCAGAGGCGGTACCTCTCTGCAAACGAATTTGATGTTCACGAGCCCTCCACGAAGATCCAGAGGTGGTAACTCTCCGTGAACAAATTTGAAATTCGCGAGCCTGCCGCGAAGCACCGAAGGCGGTACCTCTCTGCGAACGAAGTTGACGTTCGTGAGCGCGCCTCGAAGCACCAGAGGCGGTGCGAGAGTTCTGCTTCATGGTGCCCCTTGCCTATAAATACTGGGATCCCCCTGATTCTAGGGGAGAGACAATCTGACCTTTCGGCTTCTCCTCTCCCAAATGGCAAAGCACCCTTTGCCTCGATAATCATGAGCTCCGCGAGGTACTTCTACTTCACGTGACACCTTCGCTTTGTCTCGTTTTGATCCCCTCTTCCGAGAGGGATGCCCTTTGTGAAGCTCAAGGGCATTCGCAAAGGAGGGGGATTCCCAAGGGAACCTGGGTAGCCGCGGAGCGTTTATACATCGCGAAACAGCCATCCTGTACTAGCAATTCCAATGCTAAGGCAGGATCGCCACACATCGCGAAGCACACTGCTTCGCAGCACCCTGCTTCGCGAGGCACCTCCTCTTCGCGAGGCAGTGCTCCGCGAATATTGTTCCACTTCGCAAAGCACCCTCCACTCACACCTTTTCCCCATGCTAAGGACAATTCACTCCTCTTCGTGAAGCATGCTCCTCTGCTTGGCAATTCCTCTTCCCGTGCGACCCTCCAGGTTTGCACGATGTGATTTCAAAGTCCCACGGACAACACCACTCGTAGTGTTGCTTTGCCTAATGCTTCTTCGCATAGGTACGCTAACGGATATTTCTTCTTCTCATAGCCACACTAACGTGGACCCCTCGATGGTTCACTCTATGACCCCCCTTAACCACGGCCTTACTGGTACCTTCCCTCCCCCAAGGAGTAAAGGGTACCAGTTATGTAAGTCCTAGGGGTGTGGAGTGAACCCACCTCGTCCGAGCTGAGGACGTTAAACTGCCAAGCACCACATCCTCAACAAATGACGTTAAACTGTGACCCAACCTCGTGCCCCGCTCGAGGGGTCCCCCCAGCTCATACATTTTTTACGCCACTTGTCTCCATGGGAGTGGAATCACTCCCCCCACAAGGGATGATATCCTCCTTCTCGGAGTAGCGTATGTTCATGGGAGAAGGGAGACCACCTTGGTATAAGCCCCTATCCCCTCTTACAGAAGGCTGCACCCCTACATCTCTGTACTTCCCCACTACCAAGGTCGGTGGAGGGCGTAATAGGGAATGAGGCACCTCCCATAATTGGTCCCAAATCCCTCTTTCGCTGCGCTTTTCCGCACTTTGGGCCTCCATCCTGGAGTAAGTCCCATCACCAATGGGCTGCCTAACGCGTAAGCCCCTCTTCGCTTCTCACGAACGCACCCTTCGCGGCGTGATTGTCAGGCCTCTACTATCTCTTGTTTCTCACACTGAGCACGACTCACATGGTCTTAGAGTAAGCATCGGCGATGACAACACCTCATCTAGCATGACATTAAACTGTATTCCCTCGTCCAGCACGACATTAAACTGCATGCCCAACCGAACTACGAGGACTTGGATCCATGTCAAGGCATGGTACGTAGGAAGCCTCTACGAGGTTCAAGCCCAACACTCGGTCGTCCGACCTCATTCATGTCAACTCACCACCATCCCGCATGACGTTAAACTGTATTCCATCAATCTGAACTACGAGGAATTTGATCCATGTCAAGGGATGGTACGTAGGAAGCCTTCCAGAGGTTCAAGCCCACCACTAGTGGACCCCCGGGTCTACTTTCACGTCGATTCACTGATGAAACCATTTGAACTACGAGGTCTTTGATCCATGTCAAGGCATGGTATATAGGAAGCCTCCCCGAGGTTCAAGCCCATCTCTCATTGGACCAAGGTCCACCTTCACGTCGGTATGATGACAACTTTCACCCCTTTGAACTACGAGGTATTTGATCCAGGTCAAGGCATGGTACGTAGGAATCCTTCCTGAGGTTCAATCCCACCAATCATTTGTTCACGTCGAGTTCCTCCTCGTCCCGCATGACGTTAAACTGCATTCCAGTCTGACGGCAATCTGTTGTGACCAACCCGAACTACGATGACTTTGATCCATGTCAAGGCATGGTACGTAGGAGGCCTCCCTGAGGTTCAATCCCATCACCCATTGGACCAAGGTCCCTTCTTCACATCAGTTCGCCGACACCCACCACAAGTGGACCCCTCGGTTCACCTTCACATCGGTTCACTGACGAAACCCCTTTGAACTACGTGGTCTTTGTTCCATGTTAATGCATAGTACGTAGGAAGCCTCCATGAGGTCCAAGCCCACCACCATTAGGACCCCCCTGGTCCTCCTCATTCACATCGGCCTTCTGGCATCCAACCTGAACTACGTGGTCTTTGATCCATGTCACGGAATGGTACGTAAGAAGACTCTCAGAGGTTCAATCCCACCACCTGTTGGTCACTCCGACCTTCTTCACGACGGTTAATCCACACTCGGGCAGCCTAGAGTGTAAGCCCCCACACCACCATTGGATCAAGGTCCACCATCACGTCGGTTCACTGGTGTTGCTCATCAGACCAAGTTCCACCTTCACGCCAGTTCACCGACACCATCCCGAACTACGCGGACATTGATTCCCTGCCATGAGGATACGTAGGAGGTCTCTTCGAGTCTCAAGCCCAAATTCATTGTCGCCCCTGCGATGGTCACATTTCATCCCCCTCCATTTCATTCAACTCCTCATCACCCATCCTAATTCTCACCCGGACTGCCATGTCCCAGCAAGATCATACCATTCTGCTCCTCTTCACAGCCGCCCATGGGCTGGTCCTGGTATCGGCACCCCTTCAAGGGAAATCCCTCAATCCGATCCATTCTAGCTAATGCTCTGATCGGGCTGATCCGTCTCCACTGGACGTTAAAATCGCAGCATACCCTGTGTTAAACATAGGAAGCTGAGGAAAACCTCAGATATATGTCTATGGCATATAATCCCCCGCGCTCGATGTGGGATTCCTCGGGCTTCTATGCCCTCGAGAAGCCCTATGACCAGGGATAATAGACAGACACGCCAGTTTTCTAGCATCCAGACACGCTACTGATGCCTCAACGTGACTACTCCCCCGACTGAAGGTTGATGCCCTGACCGGACCCTTTGGAATGTCCCGACAGAAGCAGTGTAATTAACCGGCATCCATGGAAACATGGCACTGGGAAGAGTTTCACGAACAACGTATTAAATCTATGAGGGAGACCCATACTAGGTGACGAGTTCTGAGGAGGGATCCGCAGAAGGAAGAACCGACATCCCATCATCCTGTTTCGACCAAGGAGAAGACATCCCTGAATAAGGAGCGAATGCCGCCCGCCTTTGGAAAGCGGGAATGCGGGGAAACAATGCAGCGCGTCCTCCTCCGCAGACGGAAGGATGCGCGTGCCCCAGCGAAAGCGTCGGATACAAAAATGGTGAACCCAACGTGAAATTATTCTCCTCAATGTGATGATTAGTAAAGTTTGAGACACCAGTAGATTGACGTGCCACCGGATCCAGATATCCGGCGCTAGGTCCCACCAAGAAAATAGCGGGCCTGGCGTGAAACTCACCAGAAGTTGGGGAAGTGGAATGTGAGGCACTCCGTTCTGCAACGTGTTGGAGTGGATACTTCTTACAGACGTAGAGAATGGAAGGACGTTGGGGCACTGGTTGTCAATCCTTTTCCTCACAGTGCAGATGAGTTGATCCCATCATTTCTCAGGAACCAGGTTACTGTTATGGAGACACGATCACCGCCCGCTCGCCTACGCATGGGCAGGGGAAACACCAGCACCGCCACCTCTCATGGCTCTGCTACCGCCACGACGGCCTCTACGTCCGCGAATAAGGGGCACCCACATCCCCTCTCCCCATCAGAATCATCCAGCGAATGGTGATCAACAACCTTGTACGCAGGTACGAGGAGGAAGCAGTCATCCCAACTCGGGAAATGGCCCGGCTAGACCTGGAGGCATCCAGGCCCCACCGTCAACGCTGCCCTAACAGGCCGCGCAGGGAGCCCTTGCTCCCCACTCCAACATTCAATCGTTTCGGGAGCCTGTCCTCAGAACGCCTCGCCGACTCCTCGCCTTATGCTAATGAGACGGGTGACGTCCGACTCGGCCCGCTCAGGGTCCCGACCCAAGGGCTCCAGGCAGGGGCTCCCATTTGGCCGTGTCAGTGCCGTCGTACGACTCCGCAGGAAGAGCAGGAAGGCCATGCCCCTGCACCTCCTGCGCCAGTTCATCTAACCCAACGTCAGCGCCGGGCCCGGGCAGAGGACGCTCACCCAGATGTGTCGATGTCAACAGCAACAGTGGCCCGAGCCACCACCGACGCACGTCATGAAGTGCCTACATACACTGAGCAGGGGCACTCCTTCACCCAACCAGGATCGAGCCCTCAGCCGCCCCATGGGCAGGCTGGGTTGACTCTTGGGGTCGCAGGCCCGGGTGATGATTACCGTGAACCAATCCACGGTAACGTCACTCTATAAGGAGGTCCTCTCCATACCACTATTCCCCAAAGCATGGGCCTTCCCCGCTTCGAAGCCCGTCACGGAGGTATGCCTCGTGCTACCCCCATCCTGAAGGAAGACCTGCCCGGCGACAGTGACGCTCGGCGCGGAAACATTTCCTGTGCCCACTATAAAGGGTGTGGAGTCCATCCTCCTGCCCCCAACCGTCGTATGAAGGAACTTTCCACCCGGTCCTTCTCCAACGTGGGGGTCCTCCCTACGTCCTCTCTTCAATGGGCGAAGGTCCTCCATGCCCCAAAAACTCGAGGAGTGAAGGTCAGGCTCGCTCCACCCGCATCGACCATGGAGGTCCTCCCCATGCTCCTGCCAATTCCAACAGAGGCTCAGCCCCCATGGGTGTTTTCCATGGAGGTCCTCCCCATATACCCTTCGACATTTGCCCTAGTTCCCCTCGCACCCCAGCCACCTCGAGCGGGGTCCCTCTCCGCCATGGCTCTAGAGCCGCCCCAAGACTACATATTGGGAATCAACCCTGTCCCGAGGAGCCACCCCAGGGTAGAAGAGCAGGTCGTCGCTGCCACAAGAAGAATCCATGGGGGAAGGCCCAGGTGGAGATCAAACCTACCCGTTTCTCAGATTCTGAAGCGGAATTCGACTCAGCGATGGAACCTTCCCTCCACTCCTCCATATCAAGGACTGGGGTGGGAACCAGGCGCGTCAGCCTCATTCTACCGGAATGTGAGGTCCACCGAATTCCCACCTCTCTCTGTAGGTATATCCAGGAGGAAGAAATTGTGGAAATTCCGCAGGTCTCGACCATGAAATCACCACCATTGTCACCAGAAGTGCCCTCTACCTCTACCAGAGATCATGGAGAGCTATTTTGGGGACCAACGGTAGTAGAGCAACGACATGACATGTCGCCGGCAACCACAACTCATGTGCCAGAAGCTGTGGCTATCAGCCCATCGTATCGTGATATCGTGGTTAGGTCACCTCACTCTTCAGATTATGGCCCAGAATTCGGCGGCCAGTCAGCTCATTCACGGTATTCTCCGCCGCCGAGTTTACTATCTCAGAGGCCCGCCTCGGTACCGCTACTGGTCCCTCAGCCGCCCCCGGTTGATGAGTGGGGAAATACAGGGCCAGACCCTGAGTCCGAACCCAGGATCTTCTGGATAATTCTCGCAGCGGATCACTTCCCGGAGAAGTTCTGGCCGACGGCGAGAAGTGGGGTGCTTTTGTCGAACCCTATGGGCGACACACTTACGCCTTCATTATGAGAGGGTGATGTACCCTAGAAGTTGAGAGCACTTTGAAGAAATCGGCGAGCAATGTCGCCTAATCGATTTGGCCACACTCCTTGTGGCCCAGCACCCTGAGTCACCAGGACGTCAGAGCGCCCTTCAACTGAAATTTGTTCAGAGTTTCAAAGTACTCCGCAGAGTTATCTGGGAAGCTACCCCCCATGTGCAAGTCCATGGTTGGGGGCACTATTCCACTCTCCTCTTCGACCCTATCCGACAGCAGCCAGATTCGTTATGCGACATTGAGGACATTCACTCAAGAGGCATCACAGTCCACATGACTGACGTAGTGGAAAAGGAAGACGAGCTTGAATTTCTTGATGGATAATTACCCCCCGAGGGAATACCACCACTGCTGGACCCATCAGGGAGGGTTACCCGTCAACAGAGGAACCTTCTAGGCCTCCCTGTACCCACCGAGTTGCTGGTAATCGGTCAAAATGTCGGCAAGGGTAAGGAGCACGTCGGAACTGTCAAGCACTCTGACCTGTCTGCCTCTATATAGAAAATGGATGAAGATCCCGAGAAGGCCACATTACGCCAGCAGCTTGCTGAGAAAAAGAGGTTGGTTGACGAACTCTTGGCTGAGTGTGCTGCAGAGCAGCGGCCCGACTATGGTAATCCCATGTCGGGGCAGCAGGGGCAGGAACAATTTCCCCCGATGAGATGCCTTCGGGAAACCCTTTTCATGATACTTCCACAGACAGTGAATAATCCGGAACTTACGGCAAGAGGGAGCGATGGGTCTCGCCAACCCCCCCCCCCCCCCGAACGACGGGGCAATCTGAAGAATCTAGCCCGGGATCCCCCAGTCGCACCACATGTCGTTCCGCCAGTCGCTCCACGAGCTGCTGAAGCCATCTAACGTGTCGAAGAACCTGGCAACGCACTTGTGATTAGGGATCCCCGTCAAAAAAGGGACCACCACCCGGATGATCTTATAACGACACTCATAGCCCGCCTCAAAGCGTTGGAAATGCGGGAGGTGGCGGTCCCACCGGATGGAAAGCCGTAACCCGTGTGGGTGGATGATATGCCCGAACCCCCGGGTTTTGGGAACCCCACTTTCTCGCCCTTCAACGGGATAGGTGACCCGCCGCAGCACTTGGCTCATTTTTCTTCCAGGTGTGGCCCCATGCTAGGGACCCCAGCCCCGCAAGAAACCGCCAAGCTCTGATGTTTCGTGCAGACATTGGAAGGTCCCACATTCGTCTGGTATAGCCAACTCCCTATCGGATCGGTGAACAGTTGGGAGGATCTCCGCCGGCAGTTCCTATACCAGTTCAGCTCCACCACGCGGAAGACCAGCATTGCAGACCTCTTCAAGTTCAAGCAAAGGCCTGATGAGCGAGTCGCAGATTTCATCTCCCAGTGGAAGGGACTTACGTACTCCCTCGATATGCCACTGACTCAAGAGAAATTACTGACGATGTGTATAGGGAACGTTAAAACGGAGCTGGTACCCTCCCTGATTACCATGAACTACCCTGGAGGGTTCTAGGATTTCTCAGATAAGGCTTAGCGCCTTGAGGAGGCTCTGCAACAGGCTAGTCCAGCACGTTCGTTTCCCTCTATGATCCCGGCCAGGAGGACCGCCAGAGCCGAACCTGCCGTAGTGGCCCAAATAGAATCCCCTAGGCAGCTGGAATTACTGCCAGTGGCACAATCCCCACAACCCCGCAGAGGTCCTACACCTTAAGCACAGGCTCCTGCCCAGCAGCGACCGCCTCAGAATCGACAGGTTCCCCCGCGCAATGAGCCACCTCCACCTAGGTGAGACAATCAGGCGCCGGCTCCTCGGAAGGCCCCTCTGGCCCCTCGTCAAGGCCAGAACCCCAGGGCCCCCTATCCGGAAAAAAGGCATCATACTTTTTCATTCAATGAAAATCAGGTCCCTGGTTACTTCTGAAGTGCTCTCGAGCAAGGGATTGTGCGCCTGCCCGATTGAAGAAGGCCGGGAGAGGCGAATCTCACCGATCACCCCAACTACTGTCCTTATCATCGGATTCTAGGACACACCCTCAAGTAATGTTATGTTTTTAAAGACTAGATTCAAGACCAGGTCGACAACAACACAGTCAGGTTGGGCCCGGCACCAACACAAGTGGCAGGTGTCTTTGCAGGGTCAGAGATCGGGAGCGACAGCGAAGGCGAGTGGCAGCAGGTTCCCAGTTGCGGGACCTAGAGATACGATGACTGGATGGCTCGAAAAACCGTCGTCCGTGCCCATGGTATCATCCGGGCACACCTGAAGCAGTCAGAACCTTCATAAGAAGTAGCCAGTACCTATGCATCGCCTTCACAGTCGACCTCTTCCCAAAAGGGCAAGCAGCGACGACGCAAGAAGAAACAATGCGCTCTGCCGGTGTCGTCATCATCATGAACTCTCGACGACTTTATTCCCCCTGAAATGGGGATTCCTCCTAGAATCCGCCCGATGGTGGATGACTCGTCGAGCGACAGCCAGGGGTACGCTTCGGTTAACATCATGGAGCTGGTAAAGACCTATATAACTCCAGACAAGGGGGAACGCCAGGCAAACCTCCCCAACGTTTCTAGCAGACGTCAATGTCAGCGGAACCGAAACCACGCCGGTCATCGAGGTATGTCAGCGGGCACTTTCAGCCAGTTCTTGCACGCTACTGAGACCAGACAGCAGGCTCAGCACAGAGCTCACCACGCGATACCTCATTTGATGCCCTCAGCTCTACCTCCACCGTCTTTTGTGCTACTAGATCAGGGAGAGCTGCCTCGTTCATATCACAGTCAGTCTCGTCCGGCTACAGGACAGTCTCTGTTGTCTGATCCTAGTCTGGTGACTACTCTCTAGGCTTAGACTAGTAGGCAGTAGGATGTACCCAGTACTAGCCAACTGCCGGTTCAACCGGCTGGACCCGCTATGCCTCAAACTGCCGAACGACCTCCTGTAGGAAGAGGTTCGTGTTTGGCATGAAAGTATGATGTCCTGAAGCACCTGGCCGGCATTTCGGTAAGGATTTCTATCCTTGAGGCCCTTCGCCTGTCATCTGAAATGCGCGAGGCACTCGCCGAGGCCCTAAGGATCCCCCTCCAGTTTGAGATGGAGGTAGCAGCTGTAGAAGCCTTCCATGCCGAGATTATTGAGAATGCCGAATGTCAGACGATTATCTCATTCTATGGTGATGATGAGGACCCTCCTATGCAGGGGCATATTCACCCGCTGTACATCACTGGCCACATCAATGGTGTGGAAGTCCACCGCTGCCTCATTGACATGGGTTCCAGAATCAACCTAATTCTGGCTCGGACTTTGCGAAAGCTGGGTCTTTCTGAAGGTGATTTAACTCCCTCTGACCTCAGAATCCAGGGGTACGATAGGACCGTGCAAACCCCAGTCGGTAAGATCAGCCTGAAGACTCAGTTCGATGGCTTAATTTCCAGCACCGATTTCATAGTCGTCTCTCAGGACACCGCCTACAACGTGTTGATGGGTAGGACATGGCTCCATCTACATGAAGCGGTCCCTTTGTCATATCACCAGTGCCTCAAATACTCACTCAACGGTTGAGTAGGCATGCTCCAAGGGGATGCGTCTCCTTTCGCCTCTTGTGAGGCCTGCTATCTGGATGCTGATTATTACAAGAGTAAGGATCAGCAAATCCTAGTAAGTGAGCATGAACCCGCCCCGGTCACAAGTGATCCCTGTGCAAGCATAGAAGATTCCTACATCCTCTCGATCCACTGATTGGAGGCCACGACCCCCGACATGGGGCAATGTTTTTTTGTTTTTGGTACGCAAGGAAGGAATGTTCCCGTGTCCAAGAGATGGCGGAAAATCACCTCGTACTCCTACACCAACCAAGATCATGTGATCCTGAAACCTCCTACCCCTTTACGGTACCGGAATTTGGAGCTTATGACAATGGTGGTACGCCATACGTGTCTCTTCCGCCAGGCTGGAATCAACCGGCGTAGGCCAACACGTCACCACTGCTTTGATGTCATCAAATGTGGCCCCTTAGGCCGAAGGCCGGATGGGATAGGGTCAACTTCCTTCATTTCTATGGTCTCAATGGTGAGTGAGTCTCCTGATATGATGACCACTGCTGCCCAAGCCAGCACCAGCTTCCCCTCAGGTCTCAGTATCCCAGAAGTATCTCCCGTCGCGGGAAATCCCCCCACGGGTGGAGAGGAAGACCTAGAGGATGCTCCCCCCGCCTTTGAGGAAGGTGTCTCTACCACGGTTGATGAACTGGTACAGGTGAACCTTGGTAGCGAGGCAGATCAGAAACCCACATTGATCAGTGCAGACATGTCCCCTGAGGAGCGGCAGCAATACATAGACTTCCTCAAACAACACAGTGACGTGTTTTCCTGGAGTTACAATGAGATTACAGGACTAGATCCCCAGGTATCCATTCACCGTCTGGGCCTCCCGGCAAACCATCGTGGGTTTAAGTAGCCTCCCAGGAAGATGCACCCTTCTCATGGTGTTATGGTTGAGGCAGAAGTTGACAAGATTATCAAATCCAACATCGTTAAGGAAGCCCAGTACCCCACGTGGCTTGCCAACATTGTGCCAGTCAGGAAGAAGAATGGGCATATCAGAGTTTTCATCGACTTCTGCGACCTTAATCGCCACTGCCCAAAGAATGACTTCCCACTCCCGGTGACGGAGTTAATGATTGATGCCACAGCCGGGTTCCAAGCTCTCTCTTTCATGGATGGGTATTCCGGGTACAACCAAATCTGGATGGCCCCCGAGGACGAGGACTCCACTGCCTTCAGGGATCCCCAATGTACCTTTTTCTACCAGGTTATGCCCTTCGGCTTGAAAAATGAAGGTGCCACTTATCAGAGGGCCATGCATCGCATATTCAAGCTGATTCTCGGGATGCTGGTGGAGTGCTATGTAGATGACCTAGTGGTCATATTCATGTCAGCGCCAGGACCATCTCAAAGACCTTGAGAAAGTGTTCAGTTTCCTCCATTCCCGTCACCTGAAGATGAACCCGTTGAAGTGTGCCTTTGGGGTCACCTCTGGGAAGTTTCCGGGATTTGTTGTTAGATACCGAGGCATTGAGATCGACCCAGAGAAGATCAAGGCCATCATCCAAATGCCTCCCCCGAGCAACATTCAGGAACTTCGAGGCCTCCAAGGACACTTAGCTTATATACGCCGATTCATCGCGAATCTGGCCGGCAAGTGTAAGCCCTTTTCCCGGCTCATGAAGAAGGGCACCACCTAAGAATGGGATGAGGAGTGTCGGACTGTCTTCGAGGAAATCAAGCAGTATCTTCTCCAACCTCCGGTTTTTATGCCACCCATCTCTAGAAAGCCACTAGTCCTTTATGTGACCGCCCTGGAAAGATCCCTCGGTGCAATGCTCGCCCAAAAGAATAACGAGGGTACTGAGAACAGTCTCTACTATCTCAGCCGCATGATTCTCGATACGGAGGACATATACTCCCCTATCAAAAAGAGATGCCTTGCGCTCGTCTTCTCCATACAGAAGTTGAGGAATTACATGCAGCACCATAAGGTACAATTGGTGTCCCAGGTAGACCCACTGAAGTACATCCTAAACCGCCCCATGCTGACTGGCCGACTAGCACGGTGGGTGGTGATTCTCCAGTAGTTTGATATCAGGTTCGTACCTCAGAGGACCATTAAGGGACAGGCGTTGGCAGACTTTTAGATGCCCATAAAACCTCCGCGGATCAATCCATGGACCTAGATTTTCCTGATGAGACGATCCTCTCTGTCGATCATGTCATCCCGTGTTGGAAAATGCATTTCGACGGTGCCTCCCGGAGCCCCACCGGTAGGAGGCTCAATGATCCTAAGCTCAACAGAGTGGGCCTGGGTATTTTCTTAATTACCCCGGCGCAAGACATCTTGCCATACTCGTTCCTATTGTCAGAAGGTTGTTCGAACAACGAGGCAGAGTACCAGGCTCTCATCACTGGCCTCGAGTTGGCCCTTGAGATCGGCGTGCCCCATCTACATGTGAAAGGAGATTCTGAGCTGGTAATCAAATAGGTCAATGGCGACTACGTCGTCAGGAAGCTGGAGCTTGTACCGTTGCCAGGGTACACCCTCTGCCTAATGTCACAGTTCTCTTCTCGACCAGAGATTACCCATGTCCCGCGGTCACAGAATGGTCAAGAAGACGCCTTGGCTGGCATAGCCACGTCGCTCGTAGAACCCGAGCAAGATAATTTGATCATACATGTGGCACAACTGAGAGTTATTGCCCCCATCACCCAAGAGGGCAATGATGGACTTCAGGTAAGTCATCTCACCGCCAGACCCTCTACGTCAGGGGTCCTAGGTTCGTCAGACACAGTGGTTGAAGCCACTCCTGACTGGAGGGCACCTTTGGTTGAGTATCCCCAAAATGGTCGCCTCCCGCACGACCGGGCCGAGCATGAGCGAATATGACGTTGCACGCTGAAATTTACCCTCCAGAGCGGCCCCAGTCTTGAACAGATCCTTTATAGGTGGAGCTTCAATGGTTTCCTCCTTCGTTGCATTCAAGGTGTAGAGATTCCTCAAGTTATACAAGAGGTTCACGCTGGTTCCTGTGGCGCCCATCAAGCTGGGCTGAAGCTATCCCATCAAATCCGAAGGTTGGGGTACTTATGGATCTCTATGATCGATGATTGTATCGAGTATTCCAAGATATGAAACGCGTGCCAAGATCACACCAACTTCCTACATCGGCAGCCGGAGCCCCTCCACCCCACCAAGTACTCTTGGCCATTTGCGGTATGGGGACTTGATGTAGTGGGACCACATCCACCGACAACAACTCTCTGGTGTTGGTTCATCCTGACTGCTACGGATTTCTTTTCCAAGTGGGTGGAGGCAGTTCCACTCAAAGAGGTCAAGGCCCGTTCCATCGTCGACTTTGTGAGCTCCAATATTATCCACCGGTTTGGGGTCCCTCATGCCATCCTCACCGATAACGGCACCAAATTCCGAGCGGCTGAACTGAAGAAATTGTACGCAAATTATGACATCCATTCGAACCATACCTCCCGCTACCACGCGCAGGCAAATGGACAGATCGAGGTTTTCAACAAAACCCTCTCTAACATTATGTAGAATATGGTTGGTCAAAACAAGAAATGTTGGCCGGACAAGCTCCCCAACGCCCTCTAGGCTTATCGGACGACGACTCGCAACTCTTCCCAAGTGACCCCATATTCCCTGGTGTATGGGGCTGAGGCCATCCTACCCATTGAGATCTAGCTACCATCATTACACACTGCAGTCTATGATCACCAGGCATCAGATGAGGTGGCCGAAATCCGTCTCGCTGAATTAGAAGCACTGGACGAGAACCGGTTTCGTGCCCTGCACAATCTGGAAAGGCATCCGGATACGATAGCGAGGGCCTTCAACAAGAAGGTTCACCTCCGTTCTTTTCTACAGGGTGACCTAGTACTGGCCCTTCGATCACCAATGATCCCCGGTAGGAAACTGCCCAAGCTAGAACCCAAATGGGAAGGTCCTTATATCATCCATAAGGTTTACCCCAACGGGGCGTACTCATTGGTGACCACAGATGGTGAGCGCGTAACTCCTCCCACCAATTCCAGGTTCCTCAAGTGGTACTTCTCTTGATCCTGGAGGGTCCAACACGACCTTAATCTATAGGGTCCCGCACGACCTTAAACTGCACGTTATGGTCCCGCACGACCTTAAACTACATGTTATGGTCCAACACAACCTTAAACTGTAGGGTCCCGAATGATCTTAAACTGTATGTTATGGTCCAACATGACCTTAAACGGTAGGGTCCCGCATGACCTTAAACTGCATGTTATGGTCCAACACGACCTTAAACTGTATAGTCCTGCACGACCTTAAACTGCACTAATGTCCTGCAGGATGATAAACTGCAAAATGGTCCGAGCTCTATGACCTTAAACTAAGTTCTCCCCCCGTCCTTACTGTAAGATGTTAAACTGCAAGCCAGTCAGAC
This sequence comes from Viscum album, assembly GCA_963277665.1. Taxonomy (NCBI): domain Eukaryota; kingdom Viridiplantae; phylum Streptophyta; class Magnoliopsida; order Santalales; family Viscaceae; genus Viscum; species Viscum album. The sequence continues at coordinate 1,261,697,262 of OY728128.1, forward strand.
CTTCCTGGACAAGGCTCAGCCTCAGGCCCCTTGGCCTCCTCTGGCCCCTGGCCCCCATCCTTACTGTAAGACGTTAAACTGCAAGCCAGTCAGGCCGTCCTGACCAAGGCTCGGCCTCTGGCCCCTTGGCCTGCGTCGACTCTGGCTCTCTAATGGAATTATACGGTATGGTGTGGGATTACATCATCATCCACATCAGGTTACCCGCCGTACCATACATATACCCACATGAGGCACATTTCTTGTCCAGAACAACGCTAAACTGCGCTTCAAGAACTACCTGTGGCTTGATTCCCTTCTTAATGGGATACGTAGGAACGCTCGGACGCCTCTTCTGGAGCCCAGTGACCATGCTGTCATGACACGTCAAATTGATTATGTTTTTAAGGATGATATATAGTTTAGGGTAGACCCTGGGTCATCTCTCAAGGAGCGTTGGTAGGTATAGAGTGTGTGTTCTTAATAAAAGGGACTAAAAGGAGGGTATTTTTGAAAACAGTTTAAAGAAAATGAATTGATTTAAAGAGTATAATAATTGAAAAATAAAAGAGGTGTTTTAAAATTATGAGATAAATGAGATCATTTCAAGTTCACTACACAACTTGGATAGTTCATTGTTCTGAAAATATTGACATGTTTTTGTTCAATTCTTTGGTTGAGGGTTGTCAAGATCTTGATTCCCCTCTTGCCTCTTAAAATGTTGCACAAAGCGCCAACCCTTGACAAAAGAATCGTGTTGTCAAGGTTTGGATCTCAACAATAGAGTTAAGGCTACCAAAACATACTGAAATCTTATTTATGTGTGATATTAATAGGAGTCTTGTCTTGTCCTATCGGAACAAACCAAGATCCCCACTTGAAATCTCAACCCAGTCGGTGTTGAGATAAAAAGTGTTTCACTTAAATTAAACCACACAAATGAATTCATAAGAGAAGATCATAGAGATTAATCATAATTGAAATATTTAAAACACAAATTATACAAAACTAGTGGAATAACAAGTGCTGGAACTCCCTCCCAAGTATGTGTAGCTCCCTCGAAATGATCGCCCACCGTTTAGCTCGCCATCGTGAGGAGGAGGAGGCTGAGGTGAAACTCCTTCTTCATCCTTGATCCCCCTATGAGGATAGGGGCCTCCAGATCTTCTTGGATGATTATAGTACTCCATTGGGTCTCCAAAATACCAGAGCTTTGCCTCCTGGTCGAACTTGCAAATGAGGTTCCCTTGGTGCCCTTTTATAGCCAAATTGCTAAGTGGTTTTGAGCACCCAGTTTTGTTGATACCAATTCAGTCTCGATTTTGGGTTGGTATATGGCATTATCTAGACTTGGAAAAATGATAAAATATGTTCCACGCGGTCTTGAAAATCCCCGTGTCAAATTTGGAGGCCATTGAACATCTAGAAATGGAGATATAGTCATAAAACCGAACCAAACTCTTGACTTCGTGCAGATTCTGTCCCCTGGATAGAATGGTTCGTATTGGCCACCAGATGAACCAATTGGCTTTCGGTTATTTGATATGAATTGTAGCCCATGAAGTTTTGGAGAGGTCCACAAAATTTCATCCCATTTTCATGCACTTATATTTCTTACTGTTCAAAATAGTGGACAGGTGTCCCTAGGATCCATGCAATTTTGGTCCATTTTCCTTCTGGATCATCTCTAGGGCCTCCAAATCACCTCCTCCTGCAATCAAATCCTCAAAACAAGTAACAATGCCCATTTTAACAGTTATAAACCCAAAATTAATGATTCAAATATGGAATTCAATTTGGTATTATTTTTATAATATTCAATACAAAACTAGTTTACCATAGTGGTGTAGGGATGAAAATGAAACAGTGAATCGCGGTGTGATCACACCCCCACACCTAAACATTTGCACTCCTGAGAAAAGTGATATTTCCAAAAAATTTTGCATAGAGATATTCCCAACTTCATGAAGATTTAACATTCAATTAAAATTTAAATTTTGAAAGGAATGTGATCAAAGCAAAAATCACACCATGGAGTTATTCTCAATGATCATGCAGAAATGTGTCTCATAAATTGTATCAGCATGAAATTCAGGGAGATTAATGATACAAATTTGAGAAAGTTATTCTAAAGTCCACAATGTCACTAAATCTCCATGTGTGTGTGTGACAACCAATTCATGCTATTCTACCCACTTTCTATCCATTAAATATAGGTTATTTTAATATTTTTCTGTTTAACTGATTGTTTCCACTAAACCTATCCTATACCCTTTGCAATAAAATTTCAAGACCCACTCACTTAATCATTCCCAGAAGTCAAACATTAAGCTCCTTACCAAGATATCCCCATATAATGTACATTTCATCACTCCCCTCATTTATTTATATATTTTTTTGAAATGTTGTGCATTGAACAAATCTCACACCCTTCTCTCAACCCTTGTTTGATCTCCTCATGACGCTAATTGTAATAGTTATGACAAGATCAAAAGTGAAGTAAGAGTGGGTTTTGACCTTCCCAAGAAAAAACTTTTTTTTAGGGCGTACAACAGTAGGATAACAGGTACACATGCATAGGTCATTCTGGTACAGTATTGAAAAAGATCAGATAAGGAACGAACATATGGAAAAAAAATCATTTGGAAAATAGATAAATATTAACCTAACTTATATTTACCTTCTATTGAGTATGTAAAAAAGCACACTTCTTGGTTGGGTGCAAAAATGTGTGGAGAAATTAGGTTCCATAATTTTCATTTGAACTACTCACGTAAAGGGTACTATTTTTCTCAAAGTTTTCAAAATGATACAACCATTTATATCATCGAAAAACAAATAATTTCCAAGTGAAAGTCACACCACAATGTTAAATTCAAGCTAAAACACACATTCCATCAGTGATTTTTTTTAATGTTAAAATTTCATAAAATAGGGAAATTCCTCATGCATTTTCAGTAACTTTCATGATTCAATTCAGGGGGCATCTTTTTTCCATGATAAAATTAGCATTTCGACACAAAAGTAAGTGGTGGAACGGGGGAAGATGGGGCAAGTGACAATTCCATTTAGCAATCAAAAAGAAAAAGAATGAAAGAAAACAATGAAAAATCTTAACTAACCCAGAAATGTACCCATCCCCCCACACCTAGAGTATGTAGTGTCCTCACTGTAGTAAAAGTGAATGTGGGAAGGAAGGATAAAACATGGTGGATGTAATTCATAGTTTGCTTCTTGAACTTGGAGTTCCTCCATTGGGGACTCTGGAATTGCTTCATGGAAGTGCTTCAGCTGCTGCCCATTGACAGTGAAGGTTTGCTTGGTGTCTTCATTTTGAACCTGGAAAACACCAAATAGAGAGACATTAGTAAGAATATAAGGGCCAAACCAATGGGAAAGAAGCTTACCAGGGTGCAACTTCAGCCTTGAATTGTAGAGAAGGACCTTCTGCCAGATGTGGAATTGACGATGAAGGATTAGACGATCGTGGGCAGCCTTGGTTCGCTCCTTATAAATTCGGGAGTTCTCATATGAATCTCTTATCATTTCCTCCAACTCCTGAATCTGCAACTTCCTTTGAATACCTACACCAGAAAGATTAGAATTGCATTGTTTAATAGACCAATAGGCCCGGTGCTCTACCTCAACAGGGAGGTGACAACTCTTCCCAAAAACTAGCCGATATGGTGACATGACAATTGGAGTTTTGAATGCAGTACGGTAAGCCCATAACGAATCATCGAGTCTAAGACTCCATTCTTTTCTGTTTGGCTTAATCGTTTTCTCAAGAATTTGTTTTAACTCTCTATTTGATACTTTGGCTTAACCATTTTTTTGTGGGTGATAAGCAGTAGACACTCGATGCCCAACCCCATACCTGTGCAAAAGAGATTGCTATGTGCGGTTTTAGAAATGAGAACCCTGATCACTGATGTTAAACCTAGGTAATCCAAACCTACAGAATATTTGGGTTCTCAAAAATTCCACAAATGTCTTGGAATCATCTGTCTTCGTGTCTCGTGCCTCTACCCACTTTAAAACATAATCCACTGCCAGAAGAATGTAAAGGTTCCCAAATGAATTGGGTAATGGTCCCATAAAGTCAATGCCCCAAACATCAAAAATGTCATGGAAGAGTAAGGGTTCTTGGGGAATCTCATTTCTTTTAGATACATTCCCTATTCTTTGACAGCGAGGACAAGATTTACAATATTCGTGGGCATCCCAAAACAATGTGGGCCAAAAGAGACCAGAATCCAAGACCTTGCGAGTAGTCCATTGGGGACCAAAGTGGCCCCCACAAGCAAGTGTGTGGAAGAACCTAAGGACAGACTGAAACTCACTATCGGGAACACAACGCCTAATAACTTGATCACTACATGTGCGCCAGAGGTAGGGGTCATCCCAAATGTACCAACGAGACTCATGTTTTAGACGGTCGGCCTGGTTTTTGGTGAAATCAGCAGGAATGCAAGACGCTACCAAATAATTTACAATTTTAGCATACCAAGGAATAGCATCTTGCACTCGGTACAATTGCTCACCAGGAAACAATTCATTTATGGGAATACAGGGGGATGAGTCAATGTCCGAGGATGGGATAATCCTACTGATATGGTCAGCAACCACATTCTCTGCTCCTTTTTTATCCCTAATTTCTAGATCAAATTCTGGAAGGAGGAGCATCCAGCGAATGAGACGTGGTTTGGCTTCTGGTTTCTTTAGGAGATATCGGAGGGCTGCATAGTCTGAGAACACAATGACTTTGTAACCTAGAAGGTATAACCTGAATTTATCCAAGGAAAACACAATGGCAAGAAATTATTTTTCAGTTGTGCTGTAGTTTCCTTGGGCAGGGTCCAGAGTACGTGAGGCATAAGCAGTAACATGTGGAGCTCGGTCGACCCTTTGTGATAAGACTGCCCCAACTGCATAGTTAGAGGCATCACACATGAGCTCAAATGGTAAATCCCACCGAGGTGGTTGGATTACCGGGGGTGATGTGAGACTCCATTTTAACTTATTGAATGCTTCCTCACATTTTTTATCAAAATCAAATTCTTTTTCTTTTTGGAGTAATCGGGAGAGGGGGAGTGCAATTTTACTAAAGTCGCGAATGAAACGACGATAAAATCCAGCATGACCCTGGAAAGACTGCACATCCTGAACATTTTTAGTGAATGGTAGGGAGTAAATGATACCAACTTTTGATTTGTCCACTTGGATACCTTCCCCAGAAATGACATGTCCCAAAACTATGCCTTGTCGCACCATGAAATGGCATTTCTCATAATTTAATATGAGATTCTTTTCAATACAGCGACATAGTACAGAAGCAAGACTACTCAAACATTTATCAAAAGAGGATCCATAAACAGTAAAATCATCCATAAAAACCTCCATACAATTCTCCAGGTAATCTGAAAAAATACTAACCATACATCGTTGGAAAGTACCTGGAGCATTGCACAGACCAAATGGAATCCTTCTATAAGAAAATGTACCAAAGGGGCAAGTAAAGGTTGTATTTTCCTGATCCTCAGGGGAAATATAGATCTGAAAGTATCTAGAATACCCATCAAGGAAACAGTAATGGGACTTCCCTACTAGCCTCTCTAGCATCTGGTCAATGAATGGCAATGGGAAATGTTCCTTCCTAGTGTGTTGGTTTAGTCGGCGATAGTCTATATAGACATGCCAACTATTCTGCACACGAGTTGGAACCAATTCATTGTTTTCATTTTTAACTACAGTAAGGCCAGTTTTTTTAGGAACTACTTGAACGGGACTAGCCCATTGGCTATCAAAGATAGGGTAAATGATTCCAGCAGCCAACAATTTTATTACTTCTTTTTTAACAACATCAAGTAGGTTTGGGTTCAGTCAACGTTGTGACTGCCTCTCTGGTTTAGCCTCATTATTTAATAAAATATGATGTGTAAAAATTGATGGGCTAATGTCAGGAATGTCAGCAAGTGTCCATCCCAAATATTGTTTATACTTCCTCAAAAGATCAAGTAGTCGGAATTCAAGCTCAGGAGGGAGTGAACTAGCAATGATGACAGGCAACTTGTTTCCATTCTCAGGATATGAGTATTTTAAATCTTGAGGCATTTTTTTCAGTTCCAATTCTGGGGGATTTTGGATTGACGGAAGTGTGTGTGAAAGTTAGAAGTCACTGATCTCTTCTAACTGCTCAATGGTAACATCCTCAGATGAGGAATGAGCTTTTACAGGCTTATCAGTATCATTAATGGTCATGTGATCCTCTGTGTTCAAGAAATCATCAATTAACAAACATGCATGACATTTCTCTAGACTGCTACAACAATCAATGCATGATTCATTACCTAAAATTTCAATCAATGAAGAAAACTCATAAAGGGGATCAGGTGAATGAAAATAAGTTGTTTCAGGGGAAGGGAGAACATCAATTCAATTGACAAAGAGAGAGAAGTGTTCTTCTGAGGGGTGCTTCATGGAATCAAGGATATTGAAGTGGACAGTATTACCACCAAACTCCATAGATAATGTACCATTATGGACATTAATTATGGTTTTGGGGGTTTTCAAGAATGGTCTCCCCAATATAATTGGGGCATGTCAATTCATCATATCATCTTCCATTTTAAGCATGTAAAAATCAGCAGGAAAAATTAAAATTTTCACCCTCACAAGAACAACCTCTAACACACCAGAGGGGTGTGCTGTACTCCGATTTTCTAGATGAACAAAAATACCAGTGGGATTCAGTTCACCGACCTGCAATGAAGAGTAAATAGAGTGAGGCATCACATTAATAGAAGCACCCAAAACAAGCATAACGTTGGAACATGAATACTCCCCTATGGTGCACGGAATCGAGAATGTCCTAGGATAATTACACTTGGTAGGAAGTGATGGCTCTATCAATACTGAAACATTTTTCCCCAGGCTGACCTTCTCATCACCACGAAGCCTCCTTCGGTGTGTACACATCTCCTTCAGAAACTTGGAATATCTTGGAATTTTCTTCACAGCATCAATCAAAGGAATGATAACCTGTACTTTCTTAAATGTTTGTAAGATTTCTTTATCAAGTTCTATTTATTTTTGTTTCCTAGGTTGGGCAGCCCTTTGAGGAAATGGAAGAGGAATGGTTGTGATAGGTGGCTCATCAACAGCCACTGTCTTTCCTTTGGAAGGGCTTCTCTCAGGAAAATGGTTTTCCTCTGTTGGACCATTTTCAGCAGTTGGGATGGTGGTTTCTTTTGGATGGGAGGACTCTAATGGAGGGGTCATTTGGATTTTGAGCTGTGTCCCACTCCTAAGGGTGATGGTACTAACATTTCCTTTATCCTTAGGGTTTACTACTGGTTGAGATGGTAGATTACCCGACCCATGACTATGGATTTCCCCCACCGAGTTGGCAAGTTGGCCGAGTTGGGTCTTTAGGTCTTGTATGGCTTCTTTGGTGGTTTGTTGGAATTGGATATTATTGGAATCCATTTTCTTCATCATATCTTCTAGGATAGACTCAGTTTTTTGAGGGGGTGGTTGGAATGGTCTTTGGGGTGGTTGAGGATTTCTGGGTGGTGGTGGATGACTACTCTGACCCTGTTGGTTCCATTGATGTTGAGGTTGGTTTGAATACCCCCTTGAATATAGGCTTGGTTGTCCTTCCACCCTTGGTTAGATGGATAGTATGGTTCTTGCCTAAATGGTTGGTTAAAGGGGCATCCTGGAAATATTGCCTCACAACTCTCAGAAGTTTCTCTCAATTGAGGACATTGGTCAGAATAGTGGGTGTCAAAAGAGCAGATTCCACAATGGATGGGAGGAGGAGATTGATATTTCCTTTGGGATAGAGAAAGTTGTCATAGAAGGGTACTTACCTCTTCAAACTTCGTGTGCACATTCTTCTCAAACTCAGTACTTTGTACCTCATGGACACCTTGAATGGGAACACTGGACCGTGTACCGAATTGTTGAGTGTTTTGTACCATGTTCTCAATGAGGGTTCTTGCAGCAATTGGGGTCATATCTACTAGCGCACCACCTGCAGCAGCATCAATCATATTACGATCAAGTGGAATTAAACCTTCATAAAAATACTGAATTAAGATTTGATCACTTATTTGGTGGTGTGGGCAACTTAAACAAAGCCTTTTAAATATTTCCCAATATTCATGAAGTGTTTCCCCTTGATATTGTCTTATACCACATATTTATTTCCTTATAGTTGCAGTTCGAGTGGCTGGGAAGTATTTTTCAAGAAAAAGGCACTTCATGTCCGCCCAGCCTCTTATTGGTGAATTAACATAGTACAACCAATCTTTCACAGTGTCTTCTAATGAAAATGGGAATGCTCTAAGCTTTTCTTGTTCCGAATCAACATTATCAGGTTTTAATGTTGAAAAAACAGTATGAAATTCTTTTAAGTTATTTTGAGGGTCTTCTCCAGGCAGTCCATGAAATCTTGGTAATAAATGGATTAAACCAGATTTTAATTCAAAATTAGGTGCCTCGCCTTGAATTTGAATGTAAGTGGGTTGGATATCAACATCAGGTGAAGTTAATTCTTTTAATGTTCGATTATTTTCATCCGTGTTATTGAATATTATTTCAGGTTCTAATTTGGTTCCAGAATAAGATGGGTTTAGAAGAGTCTCGAGTGGTGTGTCCTCCTTTAAAAGGGGGTCTTGTGCGTCTCAGTGTCGCTGACGTAGGATCCACTCTGGTTCGGGTTCGAAAGGTGGTAAGTCTCCCGAAGTAGAACGCGTCATGCACAGAACCTACACAAGATATGGATCAGAACACAAGAAGAAATAAAAAGGTAGAAAAAAACAAACAAACAAACAAATATTCACAAAATTTACAACTACTTTATCAAAAACACGCACTAAAAACCAAAGCGCTCCCCGGCAACGGCGCCAAAATTTGACCGTTCTGTCATGAAACATCAAATTGATTATGTTTTTAAGGATGATATATAGTCTAGAGAAGACCCTAGGTCGTCTCTCAAGGATCGTTGGTAGGTTTAGAGTGTGTGTTCTTAATAAAAGGGACTAAAATGAGGGTATTTTTGAAAACAGTTTAAAGAAAATGAATTGATTTAAAGAGTTTAATAATTGAAAAATAAAAGAGGAGTTTTAAAATTATGAGATAATAGAGATCATTTCAAGTTCACTACACAACTTGGATAGTTCATTGTTTTGAAAATATTGACATGGTTTTGTTCAATTCTTTGGATGAGGGTTGTCATGATCTTGATTCCCCTCTTGCCTCTTAAAATGTTACCCAAAGCACCAACCCTTGACAAAAAAATCGTGTTGTCAAGATTTGGATCTCAATAACAAAGTTAAGGCTACCAAAACATACTGAAATCTTATGTATGTGTGATATTAATAGGGTTATTTTCTTGTCCTATCGGAACAAACCAAGATCCCCACTTGAAATCTCAACCTAATCCGTGTTGAGATAAAAAGTGTTTCACTTAAATTAAACCACACAAACGCATTCAGAAGAGAAGAGCATAGAGATTAATCATAAGCAAAATATTTGACACAAAAATTATACAAAACCAGTGGAATAACAAGTTCTGGAACTCCCTCCCAAGTAAGTGTAGCTCCCTCGAAATGATCACCCACTGTTTAGCTCGCCATCGTGAGGAGGAGGAGGCTCGGGTGAAACTCCTTCTTCATCCTTGATCCCCCTATGAGGATAGGGGCATCCAGAACTTCTTAGATGATTATAGTACTCCCTCGGGTCTCCAAAATACCAGAGATTTTCCTCCTGGTCGAACTTGCAAATGAGGTTCCCTTGGTTCCCTTTTATAGCCAAATTGCTAAGTGGTTTTGAGCACCCAGTTTTGTTGATACCAATTGAGTCTCAGTTTTGGGTTGGTATATGGCATTATCTCGACATGGAAAAAAGCTAAAATATGTTCTACGAGTTCTTGACTATCCCCATGTCAAATTTGGCGGCCATTGAACATCTAGAAATGGGGATATATTCATAAAATAGAACCAAACTCTTGACTTCGTGCAGATTCCGTCCCTTGGACATAATGGTTCGTATGGGCCACCAGATGAACGAGTTGGACTTCGATTATTTGAGATGAATTGTATCCAATGAATTTTTGGAGAGGAAAACAAAATTTCGGTCCATTTTAATTCAAGTATTTTGCGTACTGTTCAAAACAGTGGACAGGTGTCCCTAGGATCCATGCAATTTCGGCCCATTTTCCTTCTGGATCATCTCCAGGGCCTCCAAATCACCTCCTCCTGCAATCAAATCCTCAAAACAAGTAACAATTCCCATTTTAACAGTTATATACAAAAAATTAATGATTAAAATATGGAATTCAATTTGGTATTATTTTTATAATATTCAATACAAAACTAGTTTACCACAGTGGTGTAGGGATGAAAATGAAACAGTGAATCGCGGTGTGATCACCCAGCCCCAAGATTTTCTCTTCCACTATCCCCCCTAGGAATAGTTTCCGTGGAGGATCCTTGAGTAGCGAGGAGTGGGATTTCTTTTCCCCGCTCATACAACCCTGCTCATACAAGGATTTTAAGGGTTGCACCATGGGCCCACTCCTGTTCTTCTATCCTCCCACGTCCTCACCGCATGACGCTAAACTGCATGGCCTTCAAGAACTACGTATGGCTTGAGATCTATCCTAGTGGGATACGTAGGAATGACCATGAATTTCATCCATTGGCCCAGCTCAATAGCCAAAATCTCCCCCTCGGGTCAAGACATATGGCAGGGTGCACACTTTTTCCCCAACTCACATCGAGCAAGCCTCGACCCGGCTGCACATCCCCCTGGAGATGTTTGCCTCTTTCGTGGATGGATACAACTATGCTTCACCCACTCCTTGACTGGGATTCCATCATTTTTCACACCCATAGGGACCCCAAAGAATGGCCAGGATACTACACCTAAGGGCTCTCCTACCGATACGGGCCAACGCCCCCGAGGGTTTTTCAAGCAACAAGCCGATACAAGTCCCTCGTTGCGAATTTTTTCAACGGTCGACGCTCATTTGTTACTCCCATATCAGTTCACCATAGGAATGTTGTGTTTTGAATATGGTCAACTAGGTCCTGGATCTTCGGGTCCACCTCGAGATGTCCCAAACATCGAGTGCAGTGATTCGTTCTACCCCATCCCGAAGTGACAAACTTTTCTCTGGGTGGTGCTAGCGGTCGGGCCTACGGCCCCGATTCTCTTATAAGGAATGTATGGCGTGGTGTAGGATTACGTCCTCATTCACGTCAGGTTACTTTCCATGCCGTACACACCCCCGGATTAGATAAAGTTATCTCTTTCCCCATCCTCACATAAGACGCTAAACTGCAAACCAGTCAGGCCTTCCTGACCGATGCCTGACCTTAGGCCCCTTGGCCTTCTCGGGCCCCATCACCCAACCTCTTACCTGGGGTGTACGGTGAGGTGTGGGACTATTTCCTCATTCATGTCGAGATCGTATATCATGCCGTACGCCTTCCCTCACGATGCCCAGCCTCAGGCCCCTTGGCCTTTTCGGGCCCCGGCCCTCATCCTCACTGCAAGACGTTAAACTGCAAGTAGGTCAGGCCTTCCTGACCAATGCCTAACTATCAGGACCCTTGGACTTTTCGGGCCCCAGACCAGGCCCTCTCTTATAGGAGTGTATAGTGTGGTGTGAGATTATTTTCTCATTCACATCGGTTTATCCTCCGTACCGTACACCTCCTTTGTTTGGGGGTATATTACTCCCCTTCTTGTCCCGCATGACGTTAAACTGCATCTAAAGAACTATGTGTGGCTTGATTCCCATCCTCATGGGATACATAGGATCACCTGAATGTCTAGGATTCGGGTCCATCCCCATCTCTCGGGAATCTTCATCCCACCTTGGCCCCTTGGCCTACCCTTCCTCCATGAGAGGATTATATGGTGTGGTGTGGGATTATGTACTCATTCACATCGGTCTCGTAATGACCATGCCATGTACCTCTCCCTCCTGAGCTGTTTCGTCGACCCTTTTCAGCGGTTCACCAATGTGCCGAAGAGTACTCTGGTTTATTACCTGGAGGGCCAAGCTTTACTCAGACACGTCCGCACCCACTTTCCAAGCTTTGTGTATCCCTGCATCAGGGCTTCCATCATCTTTCACACCTGGAGGGACCCCCAAGAATGGTCTGGATACTACGCCCAAGGGCTCCCCTACTGTTTCAGGCCAACTCCCCTAAGGGTTTTGGACAACAAATTGATAAAATCCCGCGTTGCGAATATGGTCAGCGGTCGATGCTCGTTTGTTGTTCCCACCTCAGGCTAACATGATATGGACGTTGTGTTTCCACCATGGTTAATAGTTTTCCTCTATCGCCACGCCAACCCATTAATCCCAAAATGTCAGGTACACGATTCACACCCTTCATCAATTCATCGTGTCCAAGTAGAGTCTCGGAACTCTTGGTACTTTTCCTCCGTGCACGTCTGCGCGTTGGGGAAACAAGCCGCGTCACATGTGTCCTTCAGGGATCTCTGCCAACTCCCTTCTGATGGACGCCCCAAGTATTGTGATGAGGATTCCCCCCCTTGTTTCCCACACCGAGTTTAACTCATGTGGGCTTAGGGATCGGGTTGACGTCTGTGCTAACTTGGGAAGTTGTTACCATTCATGGTCCGATCTCTAAGACCATAAACTAAGATCCATCTAGAACTACATTCAGCTTGATTCCCATCCTCTTGGGATACGTAGGGCCACCCTAATGCCTTGTCTTCGGGTCTAGCCCATTTAGGGAGCTAGTCTCTCCCCCCTTATTTTCACCTCTTACCCCCCATATAGGCCCCTCGGCCTGAGGTATCCCTTTCGGAGTGGCGTATAGTGTGATGTTGGATCATGTCTCCATCAATTGTGTTTTATAACACTGCGCACATTCCCCGTTTATCATCGCCTCTGCTACGTCTGCACTGCATGACGATAAAATGCACGCTTGGTCCTATCACACGACCCTAAACTGTGACATTATCATCCTGGCCGCACGACGAAAAACAGCACTGCATTGTGATGACCTCGTTATAGAGGACATCACGTTGGGTATTGGTCACGTGCCATGGCATTTGTCAATGCCTATCACGGATTGATCCTTGTGGCGACACCACAGACTACTATTTTAGGCTTGTCGCTTCACAAAAAAAAAACCACTCACCTTAAAGGACAAACAAGATTTATCAAATTCCGCTTCTTTTAGTGCAAGGGCCACGCCCGCACTCCCTTTTTCCCCTGGCACTAGTATATTACCATGTGACCTTTCAAAACTACGTACGGCTTGATTCTCATCCTTTTGAGATACGTAGGAGCGCCCGGGAACTTCCCCGCGGGCCCAGCCTAACCTTTGTGTTCGGTCCCTCGACTCGAGCATTTCCCCAGAAAACACATGGTAATTAGGTCTTAGGTCCTCATTCACGTCGGGTTTTGTTGCCATGTGTCCCCTCCTCCCTTTACCCATTTATCATCTAAGATCCATCAAGAACTACGTACGGCATGATTCTCATCCTCCTGAGATATCTAGGAGCGCCCGGGCACTTCCCTGCGGGCCCAACCTAACTTTCGCTTTCGGTCCCTTGACCTAAAACCTCTCCTAAGGGGGTCATGCGATTTGATATGGGATTATGTCCTCATTCGCGTCAGGTTGTTCACCGCAACGTACACACCCCCTATTCCCATTCATTCCAGGTGTTTGAGTTACTCCACCATGTGCCTCTTATGTTTCCTCCCTCTATCTAATATGTCTCATTGTCACACTCAGATGTGTTTTGACAAAGCCCGATGTGTGGAATTTTCATGGGGACATTCCCCTCGTCCAATGACCAAGCTTCGTGAGCTCGCTATTTGGATCCTCATCCTCTTCCATGTCCAAAAGTACCCTCGGACAACATGGATACTAATCTTAAGGGCTCTCCATGGATGCTGGACCTAAGGGCCCTCCAATCGTTTCGGGCCAACGTCCCTGAGGATCTTTGACAACATTTGCGACATGGTCCCGTGTTTCGAACATGGTCAGCAGTCAACCCTCATTTGTTTGTCCCCATTCTAGGCTAACACGATATGGACACTACGTTTCTGCCACGGTTAACAGTTATCCTCTATCGTCACGTCGTCGTCATTTTGATCCAACTCTCGAGCGACACGATTCACACATTTCCACTTCCTCATGTTCACGTGGAATTCCAGCATATTCGGCTCTATCTCTTCGTGCATCTAAGTGCGCCACATGGGCATGTTAATATCATGGGGTTGGTATTCACCAAGCATCCCTTCACCCTAACCTTCCCTTTTCTGTGTCGGGAAAGTCCCACCATTACTTCTTGTTTCCCACACCGAGCATGACTCACGTGGGCTTAGTAGTTCTGGCGGGATGTGTACCAACACAAACAGGCTTCTCATCGTCCCGCATGACCTTAAAATATGCTTCCAGAACTACGTATGGTTTGATTCCCATCCTCATGGGATACGTAGAGACACCCTGGTATTTTTTCTAGGGTCCAGCCCATAGAAATCATTAATCCCATTCTTCCCCTTTATGGCCCCCTGGTCGGACCCCTCGCTAGAGAGGCCCTGTCCCAAAGAAGGAAGGATCCATGACCATGCCAACACGACCATCTGGCATACTCCCACCACAGTGGTGTAACTACCTATGTGTTGGATTCTTTTTGGACAAACCATCACTCCATATTCCACGCTTTGTGTGCTCCTTATTCGGACCCTCATCCCCTTTCATGTCTGATGGGACCCCCTAACGGCCTGGTCTCATGCCGCATCGGCTCATCTACTGTTCTGGGCCAATGTTTCGGAAGACTGGTCATGTTTGGAAGGACACCCTAATAGTATGGATGTTTGACCTGTGGTCCGCCAACTGTCATGGGTCAATGTCCCAAAAGATTGTCCGACAATATTTGTGACATGGTCCCATTTTTCGAACATGGTCAACGGTTGACCCTCATTTTTGTCCCCATTACAGGCTAACACAGTAATGATACCGCTTTTCCTCCATGTTTAACAGTTGTCCCTTATTGTCATGTTATCCCCACAGTGCTACGAATCTTGGGCATCGTAATTCACGCTTCATGTTTCCGTCTGTTCGGACTGATTCCAGTGCCCCTGGTGTTGCACCATTCGTGCATGAGGGCACGCTGAAGAAACAGTAATTCAGCTGTTCTGGAAAGTTCCTTCTCCAGTCAAGCCTCTTCCATATTTCGTAAATCCGGACTGGTAATCCAAATCACGAATGCCCGGAGCATGGTCTCCACTCCTATATTAGGTGGGACGAGAAGGCAACTATCTCATATTTCTCACATTGGGATCGACCCACATGGTCTTGGGGATTTATCGTCGAACGTCCCGGAAATATTGTAGGGATGTAACGAGGCGATTCAAACAGTGTAAATCGTGCGCGCTACAACATTCAAAACAAAGAAGAAAGAAATTGAAGCGTGAAAGTACCAATAAAAGGTTTTTGGTTTGTTACAATACCTGGGGGTCGACTCCCCCCATGGACGGGTTGACCCTGTCAAAAGAGCGTTGCAGCTCTGCCACCCGTTGGCTTGTGGAGTCCAAGGCTTGCTGCCGTCGACTCAGTTCCCGCTCCTCCTCAGTAGCGGCGGGGCGCAGTTCGTTAGCCTTGGCTCTGGCCCTCTCTACCTCAGCCTGAATGGCATCCATCTTTCCAGAAGCCTGCCTCATAAGCTCCTCTACCTCCGCCAGCTGGGCCTTCAACCGGGAGATCAGCTCAGATTGCGCATTAAGAGAGGCTGAGTGCTCATCCGCCCGGGTCTGTAGCTGTTGGACCTCGCTTTCATCCTCCCGGAGATTCGTGATGTTTGTCTCCTTCCTCCACTGCCAGCCCACGCTGATCCCATGATCGTGCTCTCGGATCTTCTCAGCCATAAGATCTCGGATGAGCGCGTGAGGATGTCGGGCATCCACTCCCCCAGTGCACATTTTCCGCAACCGCAAGCGGAGTCTATCCATTTCGGCTAGCCATAGCACTTAGGGGGTGTCCTTGATGAAGCGCGTGATTAGCTTCCATGACCGGCGGCGGACTATGCTGTTGTCTTCCTCGTCGGAGGCTGTTTCGTCCCAGTCTGCGCGATTGGCAGGATCGTACGCAAGATATGCCTGCAGGAAGTCCTCGGAGGGATCTGCATCTCACGTTGAATCCGACATGACATCTGGTGCCGATGTAGGCGCGACAGGAGTGGGATCAGCTGGCCGATCCTCTTCATCAGAGTCCACCTGGATGACCTCAGGAAACACACTAATGGTGGTCCCGCCAGTGATGATGTGTGTTGCAGCTCGGGGAGATGGGGGGACTATCGCCACCATCACCGGCATGCCCCTAGGAGGGACGCCACCAGACATCCCGACTAGTCTTGCCGCAGCATCCCACGCTAGTCGGAGAACTGTACAACGAGAGGGACATAAACGTTAGTTGGCATCGTCTACATATGACGACAAGGAAACCTGTAGAGGAAACTTACGGAGATCGACCTCCTGGTGTGGCACTTGAGCCGATACTGACGAGACCCCAAGGTGAGGCCCTCCGTATAATGTTGGAAGGTCTGGAGATTCCGGAGGAGCCACCTCAGGTGCTCTGGTCCCACCAGACGCAGAACTGGATGCAGCCATAGGCGCGGGTTCTAAAGGTCCCATATCATCACCCGCCGAGGGGCGAGAAAGAGGCCTGTGAACAAGTTCCTCCTGCATGGCTCAAACATCGGTGATAATTCCATAATGATCCAAGAACGGACCATAAGGAAGGGAGCTCAGAATGCTACCTCAATAGCCTCTGCGAAACCGTGGGAACCCGAGCCTTGATCTCCACACTCGCCCTCCTCCAACGGGCTCCCTCCTCCAGCCACATCCTCCCGAGAGGAGTCATCTGACTCTTCCAGCAGGGGGAAGCGCTCCCTCATATCGGCGGCTGACAACTATGGGGGGATCGTTCGATTCAGCAGTACCCTCACCCGGTCTGTCATTGGGCGAGGGACACCACTGGAGTGAACGCAATCCTCCAGCTCGTCCAAGTATTGATCTGTCTCCGCCGGAGATTCCATGAAACCAGCTCGGACTGAACCTATGCCCGGTAACTCCATCCCGAGGTGATTCAAGTGCGCCCATATCTCGGGTGGGCTGAGGAATTTCCGGTTGACATCCCAAATGTCCCAATCCCCCGGGAAGACGGTATCCTCTGCCATGTCTATATGACGCAACCACTTCCCCAGAGCCTGAGTGGATATCCTACAAAATCCCCTCGGTGGCCACCCCTCCGGATGACCCTGCTCTTCCGGAATCACTGGATCCGCCGCTGCTGCCACACCCTCGGCCGGTGCGGGTCTCACCGCTATGGCAGCCCTGCCACCGCGAGAGGCCCTAGATGCCCTCTGACCCCGACCTCGAGATAGAGGAGGCCCACCGTCACCAACCCGAATAGTTGGCTGCTTCAGCATCTCCCCTGGGTAAGAAGCTTCCCAACTAATGGCATACTCCCTCACCAATACGAAAGCGGCGGTGGATGAATTCAATGTGATTCACATATTCCCATCTTCCCGTGTGAACATGAGCCACAGCTGCCTCATCACACACGGGTGCTCCTCGTGACGCACCTCCCAGTAGACCTGCGGGGTCAGTCGCTGGAGGCACCGGAACTGCCTCGCAAACCGATGTAGGGTGTACGGTTCGCAAAGTGGCTCACGAACCACTCGTGCCACCAAAACTTCGCCTCTAAAGGCTAGGAGGTAAGCCCGGTGTTCTTCCGTTCCCCACCTGTCGTCATTAAGTATCCCCGTCGGCAATAGGAAGGGGTGGAAATTAAACTCATCCTCCCTCCACACCAGATTCAGCACCATCGGAACAGTTAGTTTGAACGGGAAGCTCCTGACCGCATTCAAGATGGAGGGATAGAAGTTTGATCCTGACGGCGAAATAGGGTTTGGATACTCATAGACCCCCCTGATCTGCGCCGCAATCCACCCATACCGGAGGTGGAAGGGCCCGCATATCCTTGGCGGCTTCTTGCCCTCGCTAATGTGCCACAGCATTCTGTACAGATTTACGAGCATTGGGATCCCCAGATTGACCCTCTGCCCCATGGCCAACATGGACGCCATAATAAATGAGCTGGGCCACACCCCCATGTTTGTATCCCTCACCGGTAGGATCCAACCGCAGATGAGAGCCGCAATAAACGCCGCCAGCCTGACTATCGGCTGTTGTTCAGTACTGACACTGAAACCCCAAGTCTTCCATTGGTTTTCCTCCAAGACCCACCAATACAAGTGTTCCTTACCCTGTTGGGCCGCCCTCGGACATGTTCGAGGCCTCGAAGGGAACTCTCGATTCTCTGGGAAATTCAGGAAGCACTTGAACCATTTCTTAAAGTGGACATCCCTCACTACCTCCTTGTCCTCTCCAGGGATGAGTGCCATCAGCACTGACACCAGTCATGGAATTTGCTCTGTATCCTCCCACACGCTCATGACGGGGAGTAACTCATCATACATGGCCCCCAAGATCGGAACCCCAGAAATCTGGTGGACATCCCACAGACTGATGCCCACCTTCCCGTGGTACAGGTGAAAGGTATTGGTCCTAGACGACCATCTGCTCTGCAATTCCGGCATCAGTTGTTTCGATTGCTAAATGTGGAATTGTGAGGCCCATGCTGCCTCATATAACCCCACTCTTCTCATCTCGGCCCCACGCTCCTCGCATGAGGTGCCTACCCAGTAGGCCCAGGCCCAGTCATCAGTAAAGTTTCCACCCTGGCGTAGGTCCCACTCATCGGACCATCCTTTCTTCGAATCCTACAAAGCCGCCTTCAGAATGGTACGGTAGAGAAAAGGGTACGTCTCCGGTTTCAGTGGCTTCCCATCAATATTGTTCATGTGGCTGTAGAGAAAGTCGGTGTTAATGGGTGTGAAGTCCTCCTGCGCATGACCATCGGCCACCCTGAACCATTGGTGATGACATGGCGTGCTCCAAAACCAGAAAACTGGTTCGTCCCTACTCGACTCAGGGATGAGGACATCATCCCTCAACCCGACGCCTTACAATGGAAGCTTCTTACACTGTGGATAATTCTTATGACCCTCCGATAGTAGATCTGTCAAAGAAACGTGGTCCGAGTGGCTTCGGACCATCTCCCCATGGCATGGACAGTTGTCCATCTCATCCCGACGGGCGGCATCTGCAAGCACCCCCAATACAGCTTCTCGATGGGCCATTTCTGTTTCGGCAGACATAAAAGAATTTTTTTAGAATGGATCGTGAAGCTGGATCGCGAAGACGGCTCGCGAAGGTCGGTCGCGAGACCAAGTCGCAGAGTCTGGCCTAGGCCGGCAAACAGGAGTTCACTTGGCGCGGTCGTGGAGTCAGAGACCCACGATTCGTCGTGAAGCTCGATTCGCGGAGAGCAGACGCGGAGTACGCGGAGCTTCGTGAAATCGAGATCACAAAAAGACAGGGAAATCGCGTGAAGACAAAAGAGGTAGACCCCCCTATTTATAGGTGGCGACCCCAGAGCATCACGGCGCGCCTCGCCCGCACGGAGAATCGCGGCGCATCCAGATCCGGGGCCCCAGTCAGCACTGCGGGCCCCCTTCGCGAAGTCGCATCGCGAACCACCAAGGATTTTGGCGATTTTACCTCAGAATTCAACCCTTCACCCTCTGCGTCTCCAAGTTTGAGGGGGGGGGGGCATTTGTTGGTGCCAAAATATTGCACGAAAGGAAGGGACAAAAAAGAAGACCCGCATGCTGCCTCGCGAAGCACCGACACGAAGCATCCCGAGCATCGCGGTCTCACGAAGCTCTGGAGGCGGTACCTCTCCGTGAACTAATTTGACGTTGGCGAGCCCGCTGCGATGCTCCAGAGGTGGTACCTCTCCGCGAACGAATTTCGCATTCGCGAGCCCACCGCGAAGCACCGAAGGCGGTACCTCTCCGCGAACGAAGTTGACGTTCGCGAGCGCGCCACGAAGCACCAGAGGCGGCGTGAGAGTTCGGCTTCGCGGCGCCCCTTTCCTATAAATACCAGGCTCCCCCTGAGCCCAGGGGATAGACAATCTGACCTTTCGGCTTCTCCTCTCCCGAATCGCGACGCATCATTTTCCCCGGGAATCATGAGCTCCGCGAGGTACTTCTACTTCGTGTGACGCCTTCATTTTGTCATGTTTTACGCCCCTCTTCCGAGAGGGATGCCCTTCGTGAAGCTCAAGGGAATTCGCGAAGGAGGGGGATTCCCAAGGGAACCCGGGAATCCGCAGAGCATTTATGCTTCGCAAAACACCCATCATGTACTAGCGATTCCTATTCTAAGGCAGGATCGCCACACATCACGAAGTACACTTCTTCGCAGCACCCTGCTTCATGAGGCACCTCCTCTTCGTGAGGCAGTTCTCCGCAAATATTGTTCCACTTCGTGAAGCACCCTCCACTCACACCTTTTCCCCATGCTAAGTCCAAGGAACTCCTATTCGCGAATCACGCTCCTCTGCTTGGAAATTCCTCTTCCCGTGCGACCATCCAGGTTTGCACGATGTGATTTCAAAGTCCCACGGACAACACTACTCGTAGCATTGTGTCGCCTAATGCTTCTTCGCATAGGTACGCTAAAAGCTATTGCTTATTCGCATAGCCACGCTAACGTGGACCCCACGATGGTTCACTCTATGACCCCCTTAACCACGGCCTTACTGGTACCTTCCCTCCCCCAAGGAGAAAAGGGTACCAGTTATGTATGTCCTAGGGGTGTGGAGTGAACCCACCTCATCCGAGCTGCAGGACGTTAAACTGCCAAGCACCACTTCCTCAACACATGACATTAAACTGTGACCCAACCTCGTGCCCCGCTCGAAGGGTCCCCCCAGCTTGAACATTTTTTACACCACTCGTCTCCACGGGAGTGGAATCACTCCCCCCACAAGGGATGATATCCTCCTTCTCGGAGTAGCGTATGTTCATGGGAGAAGGGCGAACACCTTGGTATAAGCCCCTATTCCCTCTTACGGAAGGCTGTACCCCTGCATCTCCATACTTCCCCACTACCAAGGTCGGTGGAGGGCGTAATATGGAACGAGGCACCTCCCATCATTGGTCCCAAATCCCTCTTTCGCTGCGCTTTGCCGCACTTTGGGCCTCCATCCTGGAGTAAGTCCCAGCACGAATGGGTCGCCTAACGGATAAGCCCCTCTTCGCTTCTCATGAACACACCCTTCGCAGTGTGATCGTCAGGCCTCTGCTGTCTCTTGTTTCTCACACTGAGCACGACTCACGTGGGATTAGAGTAAGAATCGGCCATGACAACACCTCGTCCAGAATGAAGTTAAACTGTATGGCCTTGTCCAGCTCGAAGTTAAACTGCACTCCCAACCGAACTACAAGGACTTTGATCCATGTTAAGGCATGGTATGTAGGAAGCCTCTACGAGGTTCAAGCCCACCACCCGGTCAGCTGACCTCATTCACGTCGGTTCACCACCGTCCCGCATGACGTTAAACTGTATTCCATCAAACTGAACTTCGAGGACTTTGATCCATGTCAAGGCATGTTACGTAGGAAGCCTTCACGAGGTTCAAGACCACCACTAGTGGACCCCCGGGTCTACTTTCACGTCGGTTCACCGATGAAACCATTTTAACTATGAGGTCTTTGATCCATGTCAGGGCATGGTACATAGGAAGCCTCCCCGAGGTTCAAGCCCATCTCTCATTGGACCAAGGTCCACCTTCACGTCAGATTGCTGGCGACTTTCACCCCTTTGAACTACGAGCTCTTTGATCCATGTCAAGGCATGGTATGTAGGAATCCTTCCTAAGGATCAAGACCACCCATCATTTGTTCACGTCGAGTTAATCCTCGTCCTGCATGACGTTAAACCGCATTCCAGTCCGACGGCAATCCGTTGTGACCAACCCGAACTACGAAGACTTTGATCCATGTCAAGGCATGGTACGTAGGAGGCCTCCCCGAGGTTCAAGCCCATCACCCATCGGACCAAGGTCCCTTCTTCACGTCAGTTCGCCGACACCCACCACAAGTGGCCCCCGGGTTCACCTTCACGTCGGTTTTCCAACAAAACCCCTTTGAACTACATGGTATTTGATCCATGTTAAGGCATAGTACGTAGGAAGCCTCCATGAGGTCCAAGCCCACCACCACTAGGACCCCCCTGGTCCTCCTCATTCATGTCGGCCTTCCGGCATCCAACCTGAACTACATGTTCTTTGATCTATGTCACGACATGGTACATAGGAAGCCTATCAGAGGTTCAAGCCCACCACCTATTGGTCACTCTGACCTTCTTCACGACGGCTCATCCACACTCGGGCATCCTAGCGTTTAAGCCCCCACACCACCATTTGATCAAGGTCCACCTTCACATCGGTTCACTGGCGATGCTCATCGGACCAAGGTTCACCTTCACGTCAGTTCACCGGCACCATCTCGAACTACACGGACTTTTATTCCCTGCCATGGGGATACGTAGGAGGTCTCTTCGAGGATCAATCCCATCTTCACTGTCGCCCCTGCGATGGTCACATTTCATTACCCCTCCATTTCATTCAACTCCTCATCACCCATCCTGATTCTCACCTGGACTTCCATGTCCCGGCAAGATCATACCATTCTGCTCCTCTTCACAGCCACCCATGGGCTGGTCCCGGTATCGGCACCCCTTCAAGGGAAATCCCTCAATCCGATCCATTCTAGCTAATGCTTTGATCGAGCTGATCCTTCTCTGTTGGACGTTAAACTCGTGGCATACCCTGTGTTAAACACAGGAAGCTGAGGAAAACCGAAGATATATGTCTATGGCATATAATCCCCCGCGCTTGATGTGGGATGCCTTGGGCTTCCACACCCTCGGGAAGCCCTATGACCAGGGATAATAGACAGACACGCCAGTTCCCCAGCATCTAGACACACTACTGATGCCTCAACGCGACTACTCCCCCGACTAAAGGTTTCTGCCCTGACTGGACCCTTTGGAATGTCCCGACAGAAGCAGTGTAATTAACTGGCATCCATGGAAACATGGCACTGGGAAGAGTTTCACGAAAAACGTATTAAATCTATGAGGGAGACCCGGACTAGGTGACGAGTTTTGAGGAGGGATCCGTAGAAGGAAGAACCGACATCCCATCATCCCGTTTCGATCAAGGAGAAGACGTCCCTGAATAAGGAGCGAATACCGCCCGCCTTTGGAAAGCGGGAATGCGGGGCAACAATGCAGCGCGTCCTCCTCCGGAGATGGACGGATGCGCGCGCCCCGATGAAAGTGTCGTAAACAAATGTTCTAGAGTATTTGTCTCATTTAAAAGTTCATATTAGTGCAACACTATATTGAGAAACGTGATGTGGTATGAAAATATTCATAAATATAGTTATTCGGTTAGATGACATACTATATTGGGACACAAAGTATATAGACTGTCAGGTGCGAGTACTTGTAAGTAGATGAGACTTATTCTCATGAAGATCTCACTTGGTAATCTCCAATATAAGAGATCATGAGAACAGACCCACTATTAGGAATTCTTCATGTTTTGGTGTCATCGGATATTCATAGCTATGAGCCTATGTAATGATACTTAGACATTAATATTATTGTTAATATGTATCATGAATTTCATACTTTGATTTACTGATGAAAATTGTCACATAGATAGTTGGTGGGAAGTAGTGTACGTTGGGTGTGTCACAGGTGGCATGTTACTAATGGATAATTTGAGTAAGGATTTGTCTCTTCCATTTATGGAAGTTGATATGTCAAACCTTTTATTTAAATAGAAAAGTCTCACGAAATTCCATGGCCATGCTGTAACAACAAGTTTATATCAGGTTGTCAATGAACGATGTATCGAGCATAAATGTTGATGATGCTATCATAAAACCATCTTAATGTGATATTTAGACAAAGGGATTATATTACAGATTGAACACTCATATCTGGATGGCGTTGTTTTGACTTTATGTTCTTTCTCATAGGTTCCCTGACCCATTTCTAGATAGTACTCTTGGACTTTAGGCAAACCTACTTAATGCCAATGAGAATGAATCCTAGAGGGTCACACACTAAGTGTTTTGGTGGTCTTGGTTAAATTCTATTTGAATGTAATTGATGAAATAAATATTATTATCAAGGCTGTGGAATAATTTTATTCATGTTAAAATGATCAAATAAGTTAAATAAATATTTTTCACCGAATTTTGAGTAAAATTTATTTATTTATTTTATTTGACATTTAATAAATATTTATTTACTAGTTTTTAAATAAAATATTTATTTAAGAGGATAAATCATTTATTTATTTATTTGGGTGTTCAATAAATGGAAGTAGAGTTCAACTAGAACAAGGCCGGTCCATTAGAAAAATATTTATTTTCATGATGGTAAATAATTATTTAACTAGTTGGCACAAGTTAAAATAATAATAAAGATGATATTATTTTGTGACACAGAATTTTATATATAATTCAATTTTGTACATGTTGGTGCACCATAAATAAATAAATTGTATTATTATTAAGAGAATGTGTTTTCATAAGGTTATGAATGTATTTAATTGTTATTACACTATTGAATATTGTAACTAAAGCACCATGTTGATAAATAGACAAATAAATATATAATGCCATGTACAAAACTACACCCCTGGTGAATTAGAAATTTTTAAGCTAAACGGTTTTTCTCTCTAATCATTTTACCTCCCCTCTCAAGAATGAGAGACATTCTTCAAAACCAAAAAACAAGTGATCAAGAATGACCGAAACAAGACACTCTCTTCTCCATTCTATCCCCCCAAGAATGAGTGGTGTCTATCAGAGGCCATCAGAGCATGTGTTGATCACTACTAGAGGGATTCTGGTTTTGATCCTCACAAGCACAATGAGACAATCCGGAAGGGTCATTACGAACAATCAACATCGTCAACGAAGAAAATACTGAAGATCCAGGTATTCTTTTCTTTATGAAATTAATTGAATTAATTATAAAAATGATGTGTAAGATCATCTCTAATGTTTTTGTGCCTCTTCCTTATTTATCTAAATCTTTGATTCTATTCCATGGAGATTGTCGTTAATTGTCATATTGATCCCAGAATATTCATTGATCATGGTAAAAATTAATAATGTGAACCAGCCCAACCACGATTATGTGGTGCCTGAAACCTTCAAGTGGTATCCAAGAGAGTACATCATAGTTTATAATTATTTAAATAATTCATGTATGATTTACAGCTTAATAATTTAGTTTCTCAATTCATGGTTAATATTTATTGTAATCTGGATTTCGATATATGTTCTCCCTCTTTTCATTTCTCACAGATTACACAGAAACAAATTATTTTGTAATTAAAATCAAAACAGATAACTCATAAGGAAGAACCAATGATTATTCCTAGGTGACACAATAGTACACACCGTGTGTTGGGACATACATGTTGTGTTCTTCTATATATAATGTGTAATCCATAATACATGTCATGTGTTTGTGTACAACGAATTGGGAGTAATTTGGTAATTACATAATCTATGTGCATTTATTACATGTGGTGCAGTTAATTTTACACTGTGTGTTGACCAGGATAGATAGGAGAATGGATACGAGATTAGAAGTTGTGTGTCCCACTAGACACAACATGTAGTCTCTTCAGGTCTGGGGCCAGACTATTTATCCCATACACAGCTAAGCCAACCGGTAACTGCATAATACGGAGACAACACGACATATAGCCCACTGTTCATGGAGTGTACTCAGAAATATCCTAAGTATTCCACACACACCGAGTCCCTAGGAATTTACTTCGGGATAGATGATGAAGGTACATGCGGTGTAGTTGGAACTACATTCCATGTACTTTAAAAAATTATACAAAGTTAAAACTATAATGTTTGTGTAATGTTCAGAACTTCTTATCATGTTTAAATCATAATATATGTTGTTAATATATGAATTGAAGCATCATGTATACCATATGTTAGAAGAGTAAAATAGTATATGAATATAATACATGTTAGGTAGATTCGAATAGGTATTCACTGGCTTACCTTCAAGGTTCATTTATATACAATGACGAGAATCTCAAGAAAATTTAGAAAAGGAATAAGATAAAAGGATTGATTAATTAAAAAGAATAATTAATTGATTCAAGTGTAATTTATCTTAATAATAATAATTAAAGAATTTAATACCGGTTTTATTAAATATGTAACTCGTTGCATGTATGTGGATGATCATGATCTAGACCAAGACCTTTTTATGTGATTGGTTTCCTTTTAATTTATTTATTAAATTAATGACTGGCATGTGATCCATATATCCTCATTAATATGAAGGGCTTACGTGCCCATGGTTTTCTTTATATGATCCTCCTTTTTTTACCCCTCACCTGCATGTGAGTTAAAAAAATCATATGTAATGGATGGAACTCCCGATCTGGTGGAGATAGTTCGAGTTGGAGGTGAGACGAAACCAATCCTATGAGATATAGTGTTGGACATGTAGAATGTTGTAAACATGAACCCAAAAGGTTCAAGTTGATTCTCCCCTATGTCAAGGTTACATTATCAACATCAAGGTAAACTAACGCTTATAAAAGATCATGATCATGCCCTTTTCGTTATTTTATTTCTATCAGTTGCATGGTTTATCTTATGGATGTGTTTTTGTGATCACAAAATTAATGAATTAAACATTCATGGAAGATGGAACTAAAATAAACCTGGCTTATGCATAAATATTATCAAGAAATGGTAAATCACTTTTTTGAGTTTCACTTAATATTAACTAGCATGTGATAATTATAATAATCAATTCACACATAAGATATAAATATACGTCAAATAAATTATTATGTCTGACCAAGCCTTCTGTTACTTGATTAAGAAAAAAATTCAATAAAACTTTGTATTTGACTAACCCTTGTTGGGATACTTACTTTTATAAATGAATACCTTATGAAAGGTTTTGGTTTGACTAAACCATATTACATCAAAAGGATTACCCCTTTATAGACTTGGTGAAATGTTGGAGGCAAGAGTGGAGGAAATCCAAAGTTAGGATTTCTAGATTGGGGAATCCACTCAAAAAAAACAAGGAGTTGCAACTCCTTGTTATAAAAGAACTACCTACCTAAATACCTTCAAATAGCATGACCAACCATTTTTGGGGTTTTGTAAGGGGAATATGGATCCTTATTGATAGAATTTCATTGTAACTGGACATTCCATGTTCAATGGTGAGGTCCATTGGGACTTGATAAAATAGTGGGAGACTTAATAAAATAAATATAATATTTCTCATAAAATTTAATCAAGAATGTACTAATTATCTTCTCTTTTAATTGTAGAATAAAATGACAAACTCTTTAACTACACTATCCCTAAGATAAATTTTGAATATAGAAAACATACAGAATGGTAGTAACATCAAATAATCGTATAGATGCATTTGGGTTATTATATACCATGAACGGAAGTCTTAAGTGCTACAGTTAGCATTGCTGGATCTTCCTTCTAAAGAGGCGAGTGACAAAGAGTTCTTGGTCTATGAAAGAACCTATAAACGATGAGGTCAATGTTCAATGTTTTATGCTATCATCAATGTCTAGTGAGCTCATAAAGTCTCATGAAAACATGGATTCTTATAGCATGCTAGAGAACCTCTATGGTCTTTACAAGGAGAGAGAAAGACAAGAATTGTTTGAGATCTATAAGGCACTCATTCAGTTAAATCTTAGAGAGGGTGCCCCATATGGACCACATATAGTCAATATCATTGGAAACATTGAGCTCTGGGAGGATCATGGGCTTAAACTCCCCAAAAAACTGGATATTGATCACATTATTTCATCACTCCCTCATATATTCTCTATATTTTTTGTTAATTTCAATATGAACAACGTTGAGAAGTATCTATCTGATCTTTTTATCCTCATTCGCCAAGTGGAAAAAATAATAAGCACAAAAAGCCTTCTATCTTTATGGTGAATAAGAGGAAAGGGAAGACAAAGATCATTAAGACCAATGATTCTACACACCCTTCCAAGAAAATAAAGATCAAAGGGGAGGAAAGGAAATAGGAATCTGTTTATTTCGCATGTGGAAAGAAGGGCCACTGGAAGTAGAATTGCACCCAGCCTAAGAAGCAAGGGGAAGCTTCAGGTGCGTTTGTTATCGAATGTAATCAATTTGTTTCAACAAATTGGGTATTAGATACGTATTTTGGTGCTCACATATGTATCCAAATACATGAACCATGTATATTCAGGATGATTGACCGAGGGGAGGTATATCTAGAAGCATCTAATAGAGCTAGACTTGCTGTTGTAGCTGTCAGGGACTACCACCCCATGTTTTAAACTAAGATTATATTGTTGTTAAAGGGTTGTTATTATGTGATTTATATTATTAAAAACATTATTTATATATCCATAATAGATACATATTTATTTTTTCATGTATGGAAATGAATGTTTCTTCTTTTACATAAAAAAAATTTGTTTTCGTAATGAAAAATTATACATTGGTATTTATCTATTGGATTACACAAACCATGTAATGCAAACTGATAACAAAAATAATTCACAAGACTCATACCACACCCAAATTTGGAATCAACTACTATGTAATGAAAATGAGAAAAACTTGACAAAGGTACATCAAGATGGATATTTAGATTCTTTCAAACTAAAACCAATTGGCATATGTCATGCATGTTTATATGGTAAAATGACCAAATCCCCATTTATTAGGAAATGTAAAATGGATAAAGAGCTTCTTGAATTAGTTCTTACTGATGTGTGTGGTCCATTTTTAGTTGAATCAAGGGGTAGGTACTCATACTTCCTAATTTTTATTGATGAATTTAGTAGAATGTATATATCTAATTAATGAGTTATACGTCAGCTTCTTTTGATAAGTTCAAAAAATAGAAGAATGTAGTTGAGAACCATATTAGTAAGAAGATTAGGAAACTCCACTCATACTGAGGTGGAGAATATATTAATCAAGACTTCATTGATTACTTATGGGAGTTTGGGATCCTACCCCAACTCACACCTCCTTACCCACCTTAGTGGAATGGTGTGAGAGAAAGGAGGAACCACATGTTGTTGGACATGGTGAGACAAATGATGCGTCATTAAGGTCTTACATTATTCTTCTAGGGATATAAGTTACAATCAACAGTGCACATACTAAACCAAGTACCAACTAAACTGATAAATGGTATTCCATATGAGTTATGGAGTGAAATGAAATCCATGTTATCGAATTAACATGTGTGGGGAAGCGATTCATTTTTAACGCCTCTTTAGTTAAAAAAATTACACCTCGAGGCACAAAGTGCACCTCTATAGGATACACTAAAGAAAAAGGGCATATTACCTATAAAACCTCATAGACAAAAGGGTTATAGTGGAAATACATGCCATATTCCTTGAGAGTGAGCACATATCCAAAAGAGATTGTGGGAGTGAGATTGACTTCGATTAATTCAAGGAATAAGGTACACAAGAGTTAGTATAGTAACAGATTCAACAAAGCCATGTAGAAGAAAGAACTAGTCCAGTGACACAAGAACCACGTAAGAGTACAAGAGATGTTAGAGAACTAGAATGGTAGAATTTTCTAGTTATCGAGGATGGTGACTCATTTTTAGTTGATAATAATGATCCTATAACATACAAGGAAGAAGTAAGTGAAAAAAAAGTTTCAAAGTGGAAATAATCTATGAATTCTGAAATGGATTCCATGTACCAAAACCATGTCTGGAATTTGGTAGATCCTTCAGTTTATGTAAAGAATGATGGTTTAAAATGTGTATTCAAATAGAAACTAGATATGGAAGGACAATTAAGTACCTATAAGGTGTGACTGGTTGCAAAAGGATTAAATTAGCGTCAAGGAATTGACTACGACAGAACCTTTTCACCGGTTGCAATGCCAAAATCCATTAGAATTAAATTGTCCACTAACACATATGATGACTATGAGATTTTTAAAATGGATTTCAAAACAACCTTCCATAATAGGAACCCTTATGAATTAGTCTACAGGACACAACCTGAAGGGTTTATGTCTCTAAAGGATGCCAATAAGGTATGCAAGTTGCAGAAATCCATTTATGGATTAAAGCAATCATCTAGACCATGGAACATTAATTTTGATGAAGCCATAACAAAAATTTTCTTTATCAAGAACGAATGTTAGCCTTATGTCTACAAATGTTTTTGTGGGAGTTTAGTAATTTTCTTAATATTATATATTGATGACATATTACTCATTAGAAATTAGATACCAGTTTTACAGTCTATTAAGGCATGGTTGAATCAATGCTTCTCCATGAAGGACTTGGGAGTGGCAACAAATATTCGACGGATCAAGATCCATTGAGAGATATCCAAGAGATTATTAGGCCTAAGTAAAAGTGAATTCATTGATAAGATTCTAAAGAGATTCCGTATAGAAAAATCTAAGAGAGAATTTTTGACAGTTTCACATAGCATTCATCTTTCCAAGAAAATGTGTTCTCAGACACATGAGGACATAAAAATAGGAATTGAATACAAATTCATAAATGATTGGGTCAGTTATGTATGACATGATATATACTAGGCTGAATGTCGCTGAGGCATTGAGTGTGATGGGAAGATATCAAGATGACCCATGATATTTCCATTGGATGGAAGTCAATACTATCCTAAAGTATTTGAGGCGTACTAAGGATATGTTCTTAATTTACAGAGGATATACAGAACAAGTCATTAGAGGATATGCAGATGCTATTTTTCAGAATGATCAAGATGACATGAAGTTTAAAATGGGATACATATTCACTTAGATTGGAGGTGCAGTGAGTTGGAAGAGCTCAATGCAGAGTGTGGTTGCCGATTATACAGTAAAGTCAGAGTATATTGCATCTTCTGAGGTAGCTAAAGAAGTAGTTTTGATGAGAATCATTGTCTATGAGATCGATGTGATACCTAGCAGTAAAGATCATATTAAATTGTGTTATGATAATACTACAACAATGACTCTTGCAAAAGGGCCAAGGTCACATTAGTGGATGACAAACATAAATCAAATGTATCATCCCTTGAGGTATTATTCTCAGAGAGATGAAGTTGCAGTGAGTAGTATTTCCATGGAAGACAATGTGGAAAACCATTTGACTATATCTATGACTTAGTATAAAAATGATCACCATGTGAGGTCTAGCAGACTGAAAGTCATAGGTAGTTGGCTCTAGTCCAAGTTGAAATTTGTAAGAGTTGGTGTCCTAGAACTAACGTTTTGTACTTTTATTACATAAATACTTAATATATTTAAATATTAGATGTCTTATTATATATTTTTCATTGTTCTGCATGACTATAGTGTAATAATGTCTTGGATCATTTGTCAAATTAACAAGGTTATAGATGTTCCCCGCTATGATGAGATGCTTGAAGTGCTATGACAATATTATTAAATATAGTTCTATCGTTGGATGAAATACTATAATGGGACACATATAATACACACCGTCATGTGCAAGTACTTGTAATCTGATTAAAATTCTTCTCATGAAGTTTAAACTTGGTAATCTCCAAGATGAGATATTATGAGAACCTAATCGCCAGTATGAATTCCATATGTTTGGGTGTCATCAGATATTCCTATATGTGAGCATGTGTAATGATCCATAGACTTTAAGATTATCATTAATCCATATCATGACTCATGAACTTTGATTTACTAATGAAAACCATCACACAGAGAGTTGGCAGGAAGTAGGGTAAGGTGGGTGCATCATGAGTGGCATGTTATTAATGGATAAGTCGAGGAAGGATTTGTCCCTTCCATTTATAGAAGTTGATATCTCATCCAATTGATTAAAATAGAACCCTCGTGTGAAATTCCATGGTCATGGTGTAATGACGAGTTTATATCAGGTAGTCAAAGAATGATATATCAATCATAAAGGTTCATGACACTATCATGAAACCAACATGATGAGATATTGAGACAAATGGATTATATTACACAGTGACCATTCATATTTGGATGTTGTTGTTGCGACTTTAAGTTATTTCTCCTGGTTTCCTTGATCCATTTCTAGAGAGTTCTCTTGGACTTTAGGCAATCCTTCTTAATTTTAATGTGAAATAATCCTAGAGGGCCACACATTAAGTGTTATTGGTGGTCTCATTTAAATTATATTTGAATTTAATTAATGAAATAAATTTTATTCTCAATACCATGGAATAATTTTATTCAAGTTAATATTATTACAAAAATTAAATAAATATTTATACACCAAATTTTGAGTAAAATATATTTATTTATTTTATTGTAAATTTAATAAATATTTATTTACTTGTTTATAAATAAAATATTTATTTAAGGTAATAAATTATTTATTTATTTATTGGGGTGTTCAATAAATGTAAGTAGAGTTCGAGAAAATCAAGGTTGGCTTGGTAGTAAAATAATTACTTACAATATGGTAAATAATTATTTAACCAGTTGTCACAAGTTAAAATAATAATAAGGCTCCTATTATTTTGTGACTCATAATTTTAATTATAATTCAGTTCTGTGAAAGTGGGTGCATCATAAATAATGATGCGGTATTATTAATAAGAGAATGAGATTTCACTAAGATTATGAATGTATTTAACTACTTTTTCACAAATAAATATTGTAACTGAATCATGATGTTGATAAATAGACACGTACGCCTATAGTGCCATGTACGGAACTGCATGCCTGGTAAATTGAGATTTTTTTATCTAAATTATTTCTCCCTCAAATATTCTTACTGTCCCTCTCAAGATCAAGATATTTTATTCAAGACTGAAGAATAATCGATCAAGAACGACTGACAAAAGACACTCATTTCACCGTGCTAGCACCTGGAAAATGATTGGGGTCGATCAGAGCCCATCAGAGTATGTGTGGATCACCACTAGAGGGATTCTGGTATGGGTCCTTTCAGGTGCAATTAGACAATTCTGAAGGGTCATTCTAAATGATCAACGTCATCAATAAAGAAAATACCGAAGATCTAGGTATTCTTTTATTTGTGAAATTAATTAAATAAATTATAAACATGATGTGAAATATCCTCTCTTAAGGTTTCAATCCTCTTGATTATTTGTCTAAATCATTTATTCTATTCAGTGGAGACTATAATTCCTCATTGTATTGATCCTAGAATAACATTTATCATGGTAAAAATTAAATTTAGGCACCGACCCAACAGTGCTTCCACTGCGCACGGAACCATCATCATCTATGACCATTTTTACATTTAAATGGGTGTATGAAATATCAAATATTATGGTTTAAAGGAACTATACCCATCATCTTTGTATCAATTATATATCCCTATGAGTAAATAAATGGATCAAATTATTATGGTTTAAATACAATGTGTAACGCTCCATGAAGAGGTAATCATTCCATTTATCAAGAGCCTACATCATTGTAACCATCTCACAATATTTAATGGGGGAGTTTTTATAATGAGGGTATAACTAATGAGATCCATAATTGACCACCTATATCCGCTACATTATGACACAACCTTACCCTGTACCTAAGGCATTACAGTAAACATCATATCCTATACATGACTAATGAAGAATCAAGAAAGGATATGAATTCAATATTACATTGATGTACTAAAAATATATCTGGAGCTCATTACTCCAAAAAATTGACACATTTTTATAGGTTAACTCTAATGAATAATGTTCAAGATTGAAGTTGTCTAAAAAACCTTATAGTAAATAGCTAATACCAAGAAAATCTTAACCCATAACAAAATTTTGGGTAACCCCAAGTCATTATGGTTTTAATCATCTAGGGATATATGGAGATACCATTATTATATATCACATGACCAAAATATTTAACCTCTTGAATCCAAATATAATATTTTCATAGCATTTAATAAAGATTATTCTAGTTAAATATTCAAAGAAGGATATTCATATGCTCATCATGATCCTTTTACGATCTGAAATAATAAAGGATATCATCCACAAAAACAACCATGAAAGAATAAAAAATCAAATGTAATACTTGATTCATTACTAACATAAACACCATTGGATCATTATTAAGGAGAAATGTAATATCCATCTAATCATAATTCTCATACCTATTTCCAAATTATATCTTAGGAATATCTTTCTCTATGACCATCAATTGATAGTCCCATGATCCTAGATCAGTCATTTAAAATGACTATGCTCCCATGAGTTGATTAAAAAGGTCATTATTCCTTGGAAGTATATATTGGTACTTAACTATAACCTAGATGAGTTTTGGGTAAACAAGAAAATGTTAGATACTCCCATATTCATTCTTTTCAAAGAGACCAGGTGATTTCCAAGATCAAATGCTAGATAAATAAATACTTAATCCTTAAGATCCTGATGTTGAACTATTAATTCATTCAATTCTGTGGGTAAAATATGGTAGGATGGTACAGAAATGGGACTCATCCCAAGAATCATATCTACTGAAAACTATACTTTTCTCTAACGAGTAAACCTATATAAATAAAATGGAAAATCATTAGAATGTTTACTCACAGCAACAAGGATATGGCCACTAATGTAGTAACTCAGGATTTTCATAAATAGATATTATATCTTAATTGATTAATATCCAATACATTTTAAAAAATATACACTTGTGGTATGTAAAAGATTAGTGTATATGGAAACTAGATATCAATATTTTTATTTTATGAAATATCTTCAGTATCAAAAATAAATATCATCCTTCATGTTACACTTTTTAGGAAGACCCTTCTAAAATCATTATTGATAACCTAGTTCAAATAAAAAAATAAAGGAAGTTCTCAGATCCTTAGTAATGTGTAGTATGTGAGATATCAATTGATAATCATATGAAAGAATTAAGATATAATAAGGTTATAATATCATGAAAATAACTTAAAAGGTATATAAAAATATGGAAAAGATCATAAAACACGAGTTATTGAATAAAACATTATCATTTAAAAATATATTAATCATAAGAATGAGAAATAATAATATCGCGTTCATGAACTATAAGTTCATTTTGAAGACGTGTGTGGAATCATCATATGTATCGAAACCATTTTGACATGTAATGGTTATCAACCAAGACCATCAGATCATGTATCATCAGCTATTTCCTGTAGTATATCAAGCACATCGACTTGTTTACCATAATCAGTCAAGCACATTGACTTATTTCCCATAAAAAATCAAGCACATTTACTTATTTCACATAATAGATCAAGTGCATCAACATGCATTCTTTAACGTATCAAGAACATCGACTTGTTAAACTTAACTATCTCAAGTGATATAATACTTTACCCAATACATTGGAGGGAGATATAATTCCCAAAAAAAAATACAAACCATATATATGTGTGTCATGGGAGAAAAAATCATTCACCGTATCAAAACCTATATAAATAAATGGGTTTCATAAAAATTTTATCAAAACATAACTCATGGATTAGAAATTTTATTTCTAAACATCATGAAATCATAAACATAAACCATATATTGAAATAATAAAGATGGTATCTTTAG
Organism: Viscum album; assembly: GCA_963277665.1. Taxonomy (NCBI): domain Eukaryota; kingdom Viridiplantae; phylum Streptophyta; class Magnoliopsida; order Santalales; family Viscaceae; genus Viscum; species Viscum album. Next base: position 1,261,732,880 of record OY728128.1, read on the forward strand.
AAAATATACCCAATAAATCATAAGTAACATCAAATAATTTTTTCTTAGATAGAAAATGATTTTGAGAGATCACTAGGAATAATTATTTAGGAAAATAACCTTTCCATTTTGAAATTATCTCTTATTTTTTATAAAGCCTCAAAATTATAAAGGGAAAAATTTTCTATGAAAATATAATTTTAAGAATATAATGTAATCTTCAAATGATTGAGGATACATGATAGAATTAATTCCCCTCATTATGTATAAGTTAAAAAACATTTTTCTTTTTTTGTCAGAAACGTCACAAAGAACATGATTTGTAAAACCCAAAAAAGAGATTTCTTTCAGACCATTTTGTAATAAGTGACACATAGATATAAATTATTTTGAGAAATCATAGGAGAAAAATAAATAAATTTTTGAATTTTTTTAGAAATCATGGACATAAATTTTAAATATTTCCCATTGTATTCTTAAATATGAAAAATCCTAAATAATGATGAGATTGTGAATTAAAATCTTATCACTTTGGTATAATTTGAATCATATGTTCTGTGAAATAAAGAAACATAGATGGATATGTAAATAATCTAATTTAAAGGGTATGAATCCTAAAATAAATTCATATTTAGTATGTTAACCTCACAAAAGAAACAAGTATTGAATAAAAAATGGGTCCTATAGAAATAAAAGTGCGACAAAAATCTCATACTTCAGGTTCGAATTAATTAGAAAGTTCTTTAACCTTATGTATAATAAATCTAAATTTATTATAAATATTAACCAAAATATTTTACAGGATTATTATATCATATATATTAATTATATATATATAAATATATATTTAAAATCATCCATAATGGTAGAGATAGAAAATAAAATACACTGTTTATGAAGATGGTATATCGTATGTACACATGAATGTTGTATTAACTTTTTTTAAGGACGGAACACAAGAAAGGTAAATAAAAATTCAAATTTAAATAATTATAATTATATCATTTATATCAAATATATTCATCACATCCATCCCCCCTACCATCCATGTATAAATATAAATGAAAAATTAATCACATCGCTTTGTGGAGGTGGTTGTCCACCCGTACACATGGACACCATTATCATTTTCCAATATTTTGGAAGGTAAGGAGGTAGATATGATATTATAATTTAATAAGTATAATTATTTCATAATTATAATATATAAACATTAAACATATCATAAAACCCATCCATTATATATGTTGATGAAAAATGAATTGTATCGCTACATGGAGATGGTAAGATATACGTATGCATGAGCGATTCCTTCACATAATTTTTTAGGGGGAAAAGGGTGCATAATTTTGTTTTAATAATCACAATTACATTTAATAATACTTAGTATTATTATTTCATATTTATTATAAATATCATAGATTTTGAGGATGCAATGAACAATAGAAAAATAAGGTGACCAGTAAGGACAATTATCTCTTCTTTGAGATGACTTTCATAGATCTCCTCTTAAAAGATATATGGTTTGTCTTTTGGTAAGACAAAAACATATATATTTTGGATAATAAATATTAGAATAGAATTTCTTATGATATCTTAAAACTATAAGGCCGAGTTTTTTATAAATAAGTGAGGGAGGAGGGGCCCTTTTATAATTAAGTTGAGGGGCACTTATGGAATTTATCAAATGATTAAATTATAATAATATTATTCTAGATCCAAATGCATAAAAATGACCTATAAATTCATAAGGTTTGAAATTTTAGATCATATAATATCCCTATTGTCCTTATTAATTTTTTTATGATTTTTAATTAATTTAATAAAACATTATTTTCATAAAATATCATTATCGTCAATTTTTAACAGTATTCATTACATTGACTTTAATAATATCAATAAAATAAGATAAATTAGAATTAAATAATTTAATACATATTTAATATATCATTTTCATCTTTAAAATTAATGGATCCCATACAATATCTAAAATTATAATACTTTTATTAATTGTAATATCATTTATTTGATTTTTCCATTAATTGAATAAGTATTGTGTCGGTATTATGTTAGAATTTTAGGTAATTATTTCATCCCTAGAAATTTAATTAAATCATTGTGATAAATATAAATATTTTATATTAAAAAATAATTTTAATACTTTAACATATCTTCTAGACTACCCCATATTAAAATATTACTGGTACTAAAAACAAGAGTGTGATATATTTGACTTTTCTGGAAATAAAATACAATAAAGCTCATAATCTCGTCCAAATGGATAGAAACGGTCATATAATTAAAAGATATATGATTATTGAAGAACTTAAATCCTTAGATAAGAATTGTGCTTGTTTTTAGATAATTTAATAGTCTTTATCTTCTTATTTTTAACCCAAATTACTCGATTTTCCCTTATTGTGGTAACAAAATTACTTTTGTTACTATTCAAAATGAAACAAGTAACAGGGACCTATTTAACCAATTTGGATCCAATAATTCAAAATATAGAATCCATTTTTCATGAATTAAATAAAATAAGTGTAATAATTTTATTTAAAATTAATCTTGCAAAACGTAACAAAAAAATAGTGTTCTTGTAAATTTTGTTTTTAATCACAAAAATGTACCTATACTAAAAGATTGTATATAGATGATAAAAATGTAATAAATTATAATATATATAAATAAATATTATTTAATTTAATTTGATTCCATGTTCAAATCATAATGATAATTTTTAATATAATTAAATTTACAGTTTATTTAAAATCAGTATTTTTCATGATTCAATATAAAATTAATATTTTTGAATCTTTTCAAAAAATAAACCAAATTATTTTTTAGATATTATGAACTCAGAAATTAAATTAATTATTTCATATAAATTTTATAAAGATTTAATAAATTAATTATAATATTTACTCATAAGAAAACCATATTTGGAGAAAACATATTTTTGAAAAAGATACAAACTTTCCTAAAATTAAATGATTATATAGTAAGTATTTATTAATACATTTATTTTGATTATGAAATTTATATATATTTAATAAATTATTTAATCATATTAATACCAACCAATTTAATTTCTAGGTTATAATTTTCACATTAAATAATAATATTTTAATAGTATATCACGGTTTATTTATTCTTAGTGTTGCGTGTAACACAAGAAATCAAAGAAATAAAATTATTGAAAGCAAAATATTTTCTGAAATCATATTGTGTTACATTCCCTGCCTTTAATAAATTGCATCCTCACTATTTGAAATTTTTCACATTAACCAAAGGGTTTAAATTTGAAAATTTCATTATAGAAACTCACAACATATAAAGGGTTAAAAATAAATTCTCTTGAAATTAGATAAATGGAAGTTCAAAAGTCATCTTAGATTACACATAAAAGGTTTTAAAATAGAACAACATTAGGGATAAGTGTTGATATTTACATGGAATAAAATTAATGTCCATAGATCATTGATCACAATAAATTGAATTATCATGAGAAAGTTGACAATAAAAACCATAAACCATATATCTGGAAAAGACCATCAATTAATCAGAATTGAATGTTGCAAAAAAAAAATTTTGTCTTAATATCCTTTTCTGAGAATTGATGCATTCCTTTTACCATATATACCATGAACATAAGGAAATATACTTACTTGAAAATTAGAATTTTTTCCTTTAAAAAATTTCCAACACAATCACATATTGTTCTCCAAATGATGAATAAGATAAATATTTCATGCCTCAAGAACTAATATTTAATTATAACAGGTCACATAATCTACAAAAGGATAACAATATACTCCTCCTATATTTATATATTTACCAAAATAAAGTCTTTATAAGTTACTCAATATAGATAAATACATTAATTTATAAAACATCAATAATACCCACGATTTATATTAATCCAATCCATAAGTAGTTAATCATAAAAATCATCCAAAATATGTCTTACCAAATTCAAGACCCAAAAATTTAGAACATATGTCCTTAAAATATCAAAATAAACCTAACATTATTCCCAAAAATTAGATCTTAATGACACATACCTAATATGTGAACACCTTAGTCATATATTATCTCTAAATGTTTTAAAAAAATATATCAACATAAAAACTAAATGAAAACATACTTGTTTCTGAAAGTTAACATTATCTCTTTTCCTCCAATATAACCACAAGCTATTGAATATATTCCTTAAACTAAAAATCCAATGAACTTTTTCAAATCATTAACTACATTCTAGAATACCAATACAATCTCACCAGTTTCAACCATCTCTTTATCCCCAGTAAATGTTATAATCTCCACATTGGATGCATATTAAGTGTTATCTTTTCCTCAATCATGTGTCTTCTAAAAAGATAATCTTACTAGTAAATAAATTTTCTTTGTTATTGGTACCATTAAACTTATAAATTCAATTACATAAAGAAAAATAACTACGGAATGACCTATATATGTATTATATTTGTTAAAATCTTGTGTTTTATTTATAAAACACTTTTACATCATAATTCTCAAATCCTAATACATAATTATTTCAATAATTCCACTTCCTTCTTAATCGATTAACCTAACTTCATTATATTTTTCCTCAACACTACTTTATTTTCATATATCATACATAGCCTCTTCATCATCAATGGAAAAAACATTACTCATAAAACCTTTCTAATTTTTTTTTGATATTTCCCCTAGGAAATCTATTTTCAAAATGTTAATAATTTCAATATTTAAAACATTCAACCACCAATGATTCCTTATTGAAACCATTATTCTTGGAAATTATGTTAATTGAACCATTAAATTTCAATCAGAAATTATATTATCTATGTCCTTATTTTCCAAACAAAAAACATCTTCTTGTTCCCTTGATTTATTCACCACTATACTTCTTCACACATTCTTAACCTGATGAAAAGTTAAATTTATTTATTCTATGCTCATAATGACACTCCCATTTCTTCTTATTTTTTGTGTTAGGAAACTCAGCTAAGTTCAGATTGCTGATCGTATTAGGAGATTGCTGATTTGGAATAATAACTGGGTTTCTTCTTCGATCTCCCATTTCATTTGGTTTCTCAAGATGAAAATCATTCAATTTTAAACACATTCACCATTAACATGAATCATTATGGTTCCATCCATTATCTAAAACCAAAAGCATATTGTGAGAAACCATAATCAAAGTGGGAAACTGAATAATAATTTATTGGATTTCTAAATCATGACACCATCATTTTAGTATTGAAGTCATAGGATTAAAATAAGTGATGCATGATTATAAAATATATAAATCTCTCATGATGGTTTATAAATATAGTATTGGTTATCCCAAATTATATTGCTCAGGAGTGTCAAACTTGGTGTGCAAAAAGTCCAATTGTTATGTACTATATAACGATCTAGTCTAGATCAATTCACCTTTTTAGGCTTATTACCCCTAGTTTAAATTGCCTTAGAGCCACATCCACATGTAGTATCCATACATGGATGTATTTTCTTGTAAAATACCACATTCTATTACTTAATAAAACATTAGGATGTTATCCTATACTTAGACTTATCTATAGGGGTTTCACCAAAGTTTTTAAACCCTAATTTATAAAGGATGACTAAACATTTCAATGATACCTACTATATGACCCAAGGTTTTCATACATAAATATTACATCTTAATAGATGCATATCCAATAAATTGTTTCAACAAAATTTCCAAAGACCATATAAGTTTAGTTAATTTTGATATTACATATAAATCTTCTTATTTTATGAAATACATTCAATATATCCCAAAAATATATTCCCTTCTGTAACTCTTAATAGGTATACCCAACTACATACATTCATGATAACCTAGAGAAATAGAAAATAAGAAAGAGTGTGCTCAGATTCCCAGTAAGGGGTAGCATAGGAGATATAAATTGATATTCATATGAAATTATAAGATAATCATAAGGTTATAAGATTATAAACATCACTTATAATGTTAATACCCAATCTTAGAGAGATCATAAAACATGAGCTATGGAATAAAACATTCACATTTCAAAATACATGATTTATAAGAATTATAATAATTATAAACCATCCTAACTCAATAACTAGCCATAATTTCAGGTCATAAACTTGTGTGGCATCACAATAAGTATATAAATCATTAAATATGTCAAGGTTTTCTACCAAGTCCCTCAGATCCGACATCGACTCCTATTTCCCATAGTAGATCAAGTGCATCGACTTGTTTTCCATAACAGATCAAGAACATTAACTTGTTTCCCACAAAGGATCAAGAACAATGACTTATTTCCTATAGTGGATAATTCACATCGACTTTATTCTTGTAATGGATCAAGCACATCAACTTGTTTCTATTAATTATCTCATGAGATATAAAACATTACCTAATTAATTAGAGGGAGATATAGGTCCCACCTATCACATAAATAAAACAATACATATCCATTCAACAAGATCATAAATCACTCATCATTCCAAAAACCATAAAAAGTAATATTTTTCATAAAAAATTCATCAAAATATAATTCAAGGAAAAGGAAAATGATTCATAAACATCATACAATCAGGAACATAATCCTTTTAGTGAAAGAATAAGGATGTTATCCATGGAGAATATCCCCAGTAAATTATATGTAACAACAAATAATTTTCTATTATAGATAAAATTATTTTGAGAGATCACTTGGAATAATTCTTGAGGAAAATATCCTTCCATTTTACAATCATTTCATTTTTTAAAAAGACATGAAATTACAAATTAAAAAAATATTTCAAAATAAATTTGTAAACATGTTAAGGAACATTCAAATAAATTATGAATTATAAGGATGTGAAAATATTCTCATGCATAAATGTTTAAAAAACATTCTTTCTATATTTTTTCTAGAAAATTCACAATCTATCTCATTTAGAAATTAAAAAAAAGTTTTCTTTCAATCTATTTTATAATAATTAAAACATGGATAAAAATGGTTTTAAAATTTAAAATAGATCAAACAAAACCATTTTTGAAAACATTTTAATAAAACATGAATAAGAAATAGAAATATTCCCTAGTAGATATTTAATCATAAACAATCATGAATACTGATGTGATTTTGAATTAAACCCTTATCAATTTGGTATCATTAGAATCATGACCCCCATGAAGGTATAAAATATATGGATATGTAAATACCATAATTTCTGAATAATAGTCATAAAATAAAATATTGTGCATTATATATAAACTACTATATATATTCCATTAATAATTATAAAATTTTCATTTAATTCTGAAAGAAAAGAACAGAATTCTAGGGAAAGATTAAAATCCAAAGTCTTTTTTTAGTGGTTATAAAAGAACTGATAATGGATCCATTTATCAGTTCTTTTTTAGCACTGATTAATAAATCCTTTATTAGGGCTTGTAGAAGCACTAATAAAGGGAAATAATAGGGTATTCTGCAACAACACACTACATCACCAGTTCAGTATGCTGTAACAGCACACCGAAGCACCAGAAACATCAAAAAATAAAAAAAGTCCAATATGAATACCGAATTTAATTGAAATAAAATTTGAAACCAAAATACAAGAAAAAACAATATATTATAGAAATTTTAAACATTAATTTATACAATTAAATAAGTAAATATTTATACATAAATTTAAAAAATAGCAGTCTTCCTTTGTGTCTTAATCCTAACCCATGTTTATGAAAAAACGTACATGTATAAGAAAACAAATTATATTATAGTAATTATATTAATAAATAAATTAACGAGTAGTGTTAATTTTAAACTAAAAATTGAGTCATAAAAGGAACACTGTGTATCAGAATGAGTTATTGTTGATTCTGGCATGTCACACAAATTCTTGTTCATCTTTATGAATTATCTTAATGAAAATTAATTTAATATGTATAATATAAAACTAATGAGGAAATTAAATAAGTAATATAAGACATAAATATGAAAAAAATATAGGTTTGTGTGCTAGTTTTTTGTGATTTGATGAGAATTTTAAACTAAAATGATAGTTCTATATTGAAAAGATGCACTTAGGGTCATGTTGGGTTCACCAAGCATTAGATTGAGGTTTAGTTTATTCCTACACATCTCAAATGATGTATGGATAGTTTTCTTATAGTATCAAAATAATCTGAATGTGTTTCTTATGTTTTGAGTACATCACTTGTGTTTTTACTAAAATGTCATTTTAAACTAAAAAAACAAACTTGAATCATACTGATCACATTATGTATCATTTTTATATGAGATTCATTTCTACACTTCAAAAATGACTTATGAATAACTTTCATAAATTATTAAGAAAATACAAGTGCATTTTCTCTATTTTTAGGGAGGTATACTTTTTGAACTAAAATTTCAATTTTAAACTGATAATGGACACATTGATTCTTACGAGACACGTCATGTATTAGATAGAGGTGAGGATAATTCCTACACATCAAAAATTACTTATGGATAATTTCTTTAAATTATCAAAATAATCCTAAAATTTATTCTTAGTTTTGCATATCTTAGTTTTCCTTTTAACTGAAATTTATGTCAATTTTAAATAAAAAATGCACTTTGAGTCTTACTAGTTACATCATGCATCTTATTGAGGTGATTATTATTCATAATTATCACAAGTTACTTAAGGATAATTTTCCTAAAATATTCGAATATGTTTTCTCAATTTTAAGATGGGCAATTTTCCTTTTTACAAAAAATGATGTTGCTTTTAAATAAAAAGATTCACTTGGTGTAGTACTAGTCACATCATGTATTGTATTGAGGTTAGTATGACTTTTACACATCAAAAATGACATATGGATCGTTTCCATAAAATATCAAAACAATATGAATGTGTTTGCTCAGTTATGTGTAGGTCTATTTTCAATTTAATTAAAATTGATGTCAATTTTAAATAAAAAGATACACTTCAAGTCATACCAATCATACCCCATGTAATATTGAGGTGTGTCTTATTCATTCACATACCATAAATTATGGATCACTTTAAAAAATTATAAAAACAAACTAAATTCATTTTTTCAATTATGAGTATGTCACTTGTCTTTTTTACTAAAATGCTATTTTAAACCAGAAACACACTTTTTGACTTATACCAATCACACAGTATATCAGTTTAATGTGAGACCAATTGATACACATAAAAAATGACTTATGATTTTATGTCTAAATATATCAAGAATATACAAGTGTGTTTGCTTAGTTTTCAGTTGGGGACATTTTTTGAACTAAACTATATATTTTAAACAGATAACTGACACATTGAGTCATACCAGACACATCATGTATCAGATTGAGGTGCAATTTATTCTTGAACATAAAAATGACTTATGGATAACTAAATCATAAAAACAATATAAATTCATTTTCTCTATTTTAAGTAGGTCAGTTGTGATTTTTACTAAAATTGAGTTCAATTTTAAATAAACAAGACACACTTGGAGCCATACCAGTCACACCGTGCTTCAAATTGTGGTGAAGATGATTTCTACAAGTCACAATGACTTATGGATTATTTTAATAAATTATCAAAATAATTTGAATGTGCTTCCTCAGTTTTGGGTACAATACTTTTTTTACTAAAAGGTCATTTTAAACTAAAAACACGTAATTTGACTCATACCGATCATGTCATGTATCAGTTTAACATGAGACTAATTCATACACATAAAAGAGAAATTATGAATAAATTTCTTAAATTATTAAGAAATTTTTTGTTCATTTTCTTTATTTTTATTGAGTGAAATTTTTGAACAAAAATATCAATTTTAAACTGATAACATACACATTGAGTCATATTAGTCACACTGCACGTCGAATTTAGGTATTGTTGATTCCTACATGTCCCAAATGACTTATAGATAATTTTTCTTAATAATTAAAATAATCATAATATGTTTTCTAGGTTTTGAGTATGCCAATTGTCTTTTTACTATAATTAATGTTAATTTCAAATAAAAAGAAACACATAGAGTCATTCTGGTCAACCAGTGTATTGTATTGAGGTGAAAATGATTCCCACACATCCCAAAGTCTCAAAACAATACTAACTACCAATGTTACAATATTTATATTGTCTTCCTATGTCAAACTATCAATATTGCTAATATATTGAATTGATGTTCTTAGCTGAAAAACATTTCTTATTGTATAAATTGAGAAGAGAGGATGATGATCATGTGCCCATTATATCACAAGAAGTCACCAAAATAGGCACATGAGTTTTCTCAACTCTTCTAAATTTCAACAACGAAACTTTATTTTCAGCTAACAGTATTGAATCAATATATATTATTGGTATTTTGATAAATAAAGGAAATGTAAATGGAAAATGTTGTAGCATTTGTAGAATGAAAAAATTTATCCCTTTTGTGATATATTATATTTGAAAGAAAAATATGACTTCCCAAAAGATCTATAGAAAAACTAAATAATTATTAGATAAAAATGATAAGGAAATTAACGTACCAATAGTAGATAAAATGATGACAAAATTAATTAAATAAGTAATAGTAATTAACATTTTTCTGATGGTTTTATTAATTCATAACACATTTTTTTGTTGTCATTATCTCAGTTGTAGTCTCGAATTAAAATCCTTCATGATCATGAGAAGCTTCAAACAAACTATCCCAAATAGAATAATAGAGTCCACCGGTATAAGAAAAAAATTATTATATGAGTATTAATAAAAATAATAAATTAAAAATAAACATGAAATAATATATTAATTCTATGGATAATGATTTTACAAAGAAAACATTGTTTACCATAAGGATATACAAAAGTTAAAGTATGAATGGTGATAAAAAAAGAAAATATATTTCACCAAACAATCAGTCAATGAGTGAAGAGGATTAATGGAAAATAATATATATTAGATTGAAACTTTGAATCATCCCAAAGAAAGTAGAGATATCCTATTGGGTTCATAAAATATTAATTTTTTAAAATAAATAAATAAATACACAAAAGATATTCATTATCAAAAGTGAAATTTATATATAATTATAATGAGGGAAACACAACATTTTATTATTTCAAAAAAATTACAATGATTTAAAGAAAATGTGTTATTTAATTTAAAAAAAATAATTACTCCATTATGGTTGGTTTTATCCTATGAATTCATCCAAAGGTGAAAGTTATCGAAAATTTTTATCCTCATCAGCTCATCTTCCGAAAATTTATCATTTCATTTTGTTATTTGGCACTTATCCTCCATCTCTTGTGGACATGAACCTTTGTTGCTTTAAATACTCAAAGTAGTAGTCATCTATATGATGACTTATGATCAGATTAGTGTAAGAAACATAAAATATATTGGGGGTGAGTCACAAAAAAATAGAATAATAATTTTTCAGGATATTAAAATGATGAGGATGATAGTTCTAATCTATTTTGATCTCTGAAAGGGTCAATGATTCCCACTTGTGAGAATTAAATGGATGGTAGTAAGAGATTCCTAAGGGTGGAACCAAAAGGAAATATTAAGAAATGATTTGTTTTTAGATCAATTAAAGTAATACATATATTGTGTTTATTATATGCGCGATGAAAGAAATGAATTTATTTCTAAGAAGTATTAATGAGTGGGTTATCATTTAAAATACGGTTATATTTTGACAATGATATATAAAAATAGCTGAACCATTTTTTAATTTGGGGTCGGTAAAAATTTATGGTAATTGTGTTTGAAAGAGGAAATAGATTTGTGGTAGTGAGAAATTGATCATAATAGATAATGAGAAAATTAAATAGTGACTTAAAAAGTAATGGTTGAGATGTTTTTTTGATGAAAAGATAAAATTTATGGATATTTAATACGAATTAGAATGGAGGGATTCTTAATAATTAAAATAATTATAAAACATAAGAGGCAATTTTTCTTGAATTGAGAAGAAAAGGGGGGAACACGGGGTTGAGTTAGACTCAAAATAAGACATTGATGGTGAGGAAAATAAAGTGGGATAATCAACTACAATAAATACAAGAAAGGCTGAAATCAATGAATAAAATTGCATTGCTGATCAGATAGCTTTGATAAAAACTCAAAGAAGTAAGATATAATATTTGAGGATAGGAAAAACCACAATGTAATGTTTTTCTGTAGATCATATGAGGTATGATATCAAGATGTCTATGATTGGTGAAAGATTTTCCTTCGGTTATAGAAGAATAAAGGAAATCACGTCACATTAATTTCTCAATCAAAATATAAAAAATAAGTTTCCTTGTGATTTGAAATGGAATATTCAAAACTAATGACAACACTGACTACTATATGAATGAATTTTTAAAAATTTGATGATTTCAAAGAGTTATATGTCATTAAATATAGGTATTGGGAACAAATTAAAACTCACAATAACATTACTTAACATTGGGTTCTATATATTTGAAGTCACATTGTACCAATATTGTCTCAAAGAGAGCCACATGCTTTTAGGGAAGAAGATACTTCAATATATATAAAGACAATGAATTTCAGGCTCTTTTATTATAAGATAGGAAAACTAGAGTTATTGGGATACATAGATGTGTGATGAAAAGGTAGAGTGGATAATTAAGGGAGAGTATAGATATCAAAACTTGATTTCATTCGATCCTTAGTTTCGTTTGACCCTTGAGTCACTATATCCATAGAATAGTTGGAGGATGGATTATAGCCTAGATTCAAGATTGGATTTGACAATAAGGAGCACCAGTATTAGGAGTCTTCTATAGAGATATTTGAATATTGCGATATGGTACATGATGGTTAGGGTTCTTAAAATAGATTGGGACACATTATATCAGTGCTTCCAAAAAAGTGCAGAAAAAGATACCTTTAATTAGTGCTATGTTAGTAAGCGTTATTAAAAGGAATATTTATCTTTGTTTTTTTAGCACTGATAATGATGTAGATTTATCTTAGCTAAAAAAGCACTGATAAAATCCATCTTTATCAGCACTAAAACTCTACCGTTATTAAAGATTAATTTTATTTGTGCTTTTTTAGTGCTGACAATTCTTTATCTTTATTAGCACTAAAAAATTGATGATAAATACCTATAATGATTTTTTTAAAAATTATAATTATTATATTTAATTCTAAAGCTAATAATAATATTATTTATAAAATATTAATTTTATAATAATTTTAAAATATAATTATTTATTTATAATTATATAAATACTTTTCTAAAAAATAATATAAATATCATTATGTATTTATATATTTATAAATTTTTTATAGATACATTGATATATATATATATATTATTTATTTAAATAAAAATATATAATTATTTACTTATAATTATATAAATACTTTTTAAACAAATATTATTTGTTTAATTATAAATATTAATGGATAAAAACAGTAAGTTTTAATTTTAAAATATATTTATTTATAATTTTTTTATAAATATATTTTTAATATTATTAATTAATATTTAATCTTAAGTGCATGCATGTTCGAAATGAGAAAAATTGAATAATTAAAATGAGTAAAGTTTTATTTAAAATATTGAAAAATAGGATAAGTTTGATTAATTAAATATAAATCATTAAAAATGGATATATATATATATATATATAAAGATGAATGCATATTGAAAATATTAAAGCATATTAAATAAATATATATATAATAAATAATAGAAACTGATTAAATTCCAAGAAAAATATTTGTGTGTGTGCATTTTATATAAAAATGTATTATAATTACCTATATATGAAATCAATATAATACATGTTTGATCTATATTAAATTGAAAAATAAAACGACATTCAATTATGTACATTACTTGATGCAATTAGTCAGTATTTTTAATTCATCTTAATTTTTAATTATAAACAATTATTCACTAAATATATTTATATTAAATGGAAAGTATAAATATTTTGTATTATTAAAATCATATTTATATACATTCATATATATCAATATATTTCATAGACACTATTTATTAACATGATCAATAATTTTATAATTAATTACTTGTTTAATATTTTTCTCAATTTAATTCTTTTTAAATTTTTATTTATTTAAATTTTATTTTTCATATATCTATATATTTATTATATAATATTCAGTAGTATTTTAATTTATATATATTATGATCAATTTATTCATTTTTAACAACAATTATTTCATTAATAAATGTTTTGAATTTTATTAATAAAATCATTTTATTTATTTACTTATTTCATTTTTTTATATTTATCAGTGCTAAACAATAACTGATAAATGATTCCTTTATAGGCGCTAGATAATAAAGCACTAATAAAAGAAACACTTTATTAGCATTAAAAATGAGTTAATAAAGGGTTCCTTTTATCAGTGCTAGAAAAAAAAGCGCTGATAAAAGGTACCCTTTATGAGCATTTACTTTAGCATTGATAAATGAAACCTTTATCCGTAATATTTTCTAGCACTGATAAAGGCCAACATTGTTAAAGTCTTATTTTTTAGTTGTGCCACCATAAAAAATAAACAATTACTATATAAGGCATGTTACCCATAGAAATAATTGTGAGACAAAATTCCCTTACCTTAGGCCTGACTTTCATTGAATGTTCTTTAACCTCTAGTATAATAAATTTAAATTTACTATAAAGATATAAAATAATAATTTAAATAATTATTATCTCATAAATATTCATTATTTACATATATTTAAAGTCTTCCACAATAATAAATATAAAAAATTAATTACACCATTCATGTAGATTGTAGGTTGTACATACGAATAAATTTTTCATTCCTTTTTTTGAAGGATAGAATGAAAAAAGGTAAGTAATAATTCACCATTACAAAATCATTATCATATAATTTATATCATATATAGTCATTATATCTATAACTCTCGAAGAATTTATAAATAGATTTATTATAGAATTCATGAAATACTGAGTCTCTGCAAAACACCACTTTGTTATATCCTAGTCAAGTAAACATAATTTTTTCCTCTCTATGATTTGAATTTTGAAAAAATGACTTACACGGTTGCGTTCAGTAAGATATTTAGATTATAATAAGACAAACATAATTATTGGTGAATATAAACAACCATTTTGGATAGTGACATACCCTTATGAGTAAAAATTAATATTAAATCACATAAAAAATAGGAACTTCACCCATTATTGTAAAAATACAATTTAGACATCTTAAAAGTGGAAAAAATGATCATAGTATAACAATTGGAATTTTTATATGACATAAATATTTAAATTAAATTTTTTTGATTAATTTAATAATTTAAAATGAAAATTTATTTTCATAAAATGTAATCACAAATTTTTACTTTATTATCTTATGATTATAATATAATTTTACAGGATATTGATTAATTTCTCAAAGTCTTTTAAAATGAGTTATAGTTTTAAAGTGGTTTTTTTGAATAAATTAAGATTTTATTTAAAAATTAAATTAAAAATAATTAGAAAATTATTTTTAAAAAATGGATTTCATTTTTTGATTATACACGTCGAGAAATGGTTCGGGTGAATTTTTGGTATTTTCCTAAAATACTTGAATTTTTTAATGAATAATAAAATTACAGTTTTGAGTTTTTTATAGTTTAATGACATTG
Source organism: Viscum album (assembly GCA_963277665.1). Lineage (NCBI taxonomy): Eukaryota > Viridiplantae > Streptophyta > Magnoliopsida > Santalales > Viscaceae > Viscum > Viscum album. The sequence continues at coordinate 1,261,748,502 of OY728128.1, forward strand.
TAATTAAATAATAATTCAAATAAAAGGATGGTAGAATTTTCTACAATAACATATGACATGAGGTTTTCCATGTGGAAAAAACCATGGACAAATACCCTGGGTAAGCCCATGGTTTTACAAAAATCACTAATGAGGTGTCTTTTTAATTTAATAAAAAATTCTATCTCATTTACAATAAACACCAACTAATCCATTCGTTTTCATTAATTAAAAATCCATCATCATCTAATATCTTGTGGTATTACCTCCCTAGGAGTCCTCCCAAGGTGTCCATAGGCCCCCAAGGTCCCAACCTTCATGTTCTAGGAGTTACTCTACAAGGTAAGGGAACCATTCACCCACCTCTTTTAGTCAACACTTCTTTTATGAAATCTCTTTGAATTTATAGTATAATATAATGGGGTTTGGTATTATGTATTCCTATTAATTACCTTTCAATGTTCATATGATGGGATATTATTTTTCTCTCATCAATTCATTTTATGAAATTTTTAGCGATGTCATTAGGCTACCGAATTTTCATAAGGGATCTCTCAATTTTTCTTTTATTTTCATGTTCATATATTTTCTTTTTCTATCTCCATCTCCCCTATCCAAATGACAATGATAACTCAAATATCATCTATATAGTATAATTACATCATGTTAATGGAATAACCATCATCAATATTCTTACTCTCTCCCTTTTATTTTTATAAACGAAATCAACGTCCATGAGGTTCCAATTTATAAACTTCATGGATGATGAGGTTTAGTTCTTTGATTTATCCTTCATTAATATTCATTAAAATATTTATATGGTTGAAACAGACTATAATATAAGTATTATGACATAATTAATATTCAGTAACCAGTATATGTTCATATTATTAATTTATATGATTGAAATTTAACATAATAATCCAAATACAACCAAATAATCAAAGTGGTTGTCATCTAATGATTCATCATCATTCCATCTAACCAAATGATATAAATTACCATTAACAATTATTTATACTCATAAATTATATGTAATTTCAATTCGTGATATTTACAACCACTCCACATGAACTCCATTACTTAAAATCAAGTGAACCGATTATGAAAATGAAGAAAACAAACACTTTGGAATGAAGGAATTCAAGATAATAACTTATCAATAAGAACATAAATGCAAAAAAAGCTGAATTATGATAAAATAAATAAATTTATAATATATTCTTAAGTAAGTTATTAATAAGTCTAATTTCATATTTTAGGGCCTTATTTTCAAGATTAGAACACATTCGTACTTAAGGTAAGAGTTTCTTCATCTCACATCCATTTTTGTTAGATTTTCCATATTCACTACTAATACATGTGTATAGTGTATGTATACTGACCACTGATGTAAAATATCATTAATATATTTATTTTCAATGTATTAAAAGTATCATTTTAATATTATTAATTTTGGGGCTTACAAATCGTTTGATTACAAAGCGGTAAGGGTTATCCACCTGAACTTCTATTTACATTCGGGTTACTTTCATTGTCTAATTACCTCTATGAAATTATTATGTATTATTATGTAATCATAATAAATTCTGTGTGAGTGTTTTATATATGTTTACCAACTGGAATAATTCCTTATTTTATAAGGAGTTACACGTTTTAGAAGGATCTTTCAAAATTATTTCTGAAATACAAACCTGATTCTAGGGGTATTTTCAAATTCATACTCGTTTTCAAGTGTACACCAGAATTTGTTTAAGCCACCAGTAGTTTTATAAAAAGACTCTTTTTATCCTAAAAAATGATCTTAGATCATTTCTGGATTTAATTGAACTAATGTTATTTTCTAATTAAATCTCTTTAATAGTTTCTTTAAAATGCTCAAAAATATTTTATTTATAAAGAATCTAAAGAACTATTTTTACATGATTTCACTATAGTGGCACAAAATTTATGCCTAAAATATTATTTCAATGACCTAGTATTCTATTTTATGGGTTTTCATGTTTAAAATATTATTTCATGGAAAATATAAATGATTTTCCAAAATGACTCTTCTTTAAAAATAAAAATTATTTTTCTCATCTCTCGTTAACTTTTATGAGATATATTTCTGGTTCACCACTTATTTCTTTATTTTACTGTATATACTTCCCTTTCGTATATCATATCAAGAGTCTCCTTATTCTCATGATATTTTAAGGGATTATGATTTGAATGTTTCAAGGTGGTATGGGACACTTTCGACTAATTAAGAGTTATTTCCTCATGAATTTGTCAATGGTCTCATTTAAAAATATATTCATCAATGTCAACATATTTGGTTGTGTATAGTACTTTATTGTGGTTAATATCTTATGATATAATCCACCATGTTTTATTGAGTGGTTCATGATTTTTTTGATAACTTATGTATTAAGAATACAATTATTCAAAGTGGTATGGGACACTTTGAATAAAAGAAACAATTTAATTATTCAAAGTTGTATGAGACACTTTGAACAACGGAATTAATATAAAAATTAGGAATGAATTTGACTTATTTTGTGATGGGTGGTGCCCGCTATATCCCATTGATGCATCAGCAGGTCTCATGAGACAAACTGGGTCATGGAATAAGGGCCTGACTAAATGGTTATTTATGGTCTTAGAACGAGGCCTTGATTGTAACATCCCAGGTAAATAAAGAATATGACATTATCATATTTATTAATATTTGTAAATTATTTATTAATTTTACTTTAAAAGGGATGCTATGTTCAATGGCATACCCAATACAGAACAACGGGTTTCTTTGACATCTTACGTTGCACAAAAAGATGAGTTGTACTGAAAAATAATATAATAATATTATTATTTTAAATGGCAGTTAACGCCTAGTCATTGTAATGGAGGGAATGAACAGAACTAACTAAAAATTATTATACTTGTTTTTTAAATATTTTTACATTTTTCTAATAAATTTTAGAGGCCAAAAATAAGAATGAATCTGATTTTAAGCACAAATACTTTAATATTCCTTAATAGTCAATTTGATTCCTTTTGATGGTGAACCCTCATTAAATTTAGTTTTGGTCACTTTTATATGTTCTATTTGAAAAAATAAAATTTTTCTTTAGAATTGGGACATAAATAAATTTACTTTGGGTAAATTTTTGGTATTTTTCTGATAAAATTCTATTTTTAATGAATCGTGAAATATAATGTATTTAAATTCAAATATGCATTTTAATTTAATTTATTTTTATGGTTAGATTATATTTTTAATTGGTTTTAAAGTGTAATTATATTATATTTTTACCATTTAATCCAATATTGGTCATTGGAAGAAATTTTCCTTTGAAATTGGGCATAAACAAGTGTTAATCTTTTGATAGTTATTATTTCTTAAAAACACGCTTCTTGTTTTGACAATGGGAATTAATTTTTAATTATTAATCCAACTTCTTTGTTTTTAATTTGGTAAAATAGAAATCATTTTTGAATTAACAATATCAAGTATATATTAGGCTTAATTTTTGGTATTTTTCTGAAAAACTTCAATTTTTGATGAATAGTGATACCACTAAGTAGTATTTAAAAATATTAATTTTTCATTTAAATTAAATTTACCACTTCTATGAATTTAATTTAAAAAATCCTACATACATGGTTGTTATTAGTAAGTAAAATTTTGTTCAATAAGATGAAAATAATTTTCGGCGAATAGTAACTTTTAACTTTTATTTATCACGGTTAAAGGTAAATAGGGTAATTCAAGATAAAAAGAATATCATAATAATAAAAATTTACCTTAACATTTGTCTTAAACTTATTTTATGAGTCATGGATGACCCTGGGAATCCTTGAATCTATTTTGGGACCCCATGGAGCCACTTAATAGTGATAATGACACTTCATTTTAATCAACTTAAAGTAAAGGCAAAAATGACGTAAACAAATATCTTTTAGTAAATTAATTTTTACATAGGGTTATATAAGTTATAATTTCTACAATAAATATTATTTGGAAAGATAAAAATATTTCTTAAATCATAGTATTTTGTTATAATTTTTAGAAATCGAAAAAATAAAATTATTTATGACACAATAATGATGCAGTGTTTACCTCATTAATAAATGATTTAAATAAATAAGAATATAAAGATTAAGAAAATGATCAAAACATGTCCAATTATTATTGGATGATTTTATTTATACCATGATTTGTCTTATATTCTACTTTAATGGGTTTTGGATTGTCAGAAACCAAAAATCATTATATAATAAAATAATATTTTCACACTTTCCTAAAGAGCCCCTCCTCCCCCTTATAAAAGGACAACACTTCTAACCCATTCCTCACACCTCTCAAGCCCCTTGTCTCATCCAAACCCTGCCCAAATAAGCTCTATAGATCCCCCTATTCCATATATAAGCCTTAACATAGGCATAAGGAACATCAAGAAACCCATTTGGTTCAAACCAAAGGGAGTAACCCGATTTAAAGGTAATGTCTTCTCTTAATTTCTTTTCTTTTATTTTTCATCTCCAACTGCATAAACTCTTTTTATTGCTTTATTTTATAAAAAAAATAGTATACTTAATATACTCTGTCATTTTTATGATATGTATTCGAAATACACTTACAGAAACCTCCATCTAATCGGTAAAGAACACACTATTTCTGTGGACGGCAAACTAACGCCTCCCGAAACGATGATTGTTCAATCTTCTCCTACCACCTCATATGGTGACCATTATGATGGAAATGTCATTATATATTATATATATTATGTTTATGTTTTCTTTATGATTCTATATTTTTCATTTATATCCTACATTTATGGTTTCCATTATGGGTAAAAGCGGTAATTTCATTTCAGGAAGTGCGGACTACCACTCCCTCAAAGTGATATGACTCGTTAATGCCTTACATGGGACGTATAAATGGTAAAGTTAGTGAAATTATATATTATATTTAAAATAAAAGTATAATATACCTATGTATCATTATATTTTAATTCCATTAAATACTAAATAGAAATGAAAGCAGTGTTCATTCATATGTACGGCTTCCCGTCTCCATGAACGGTGCTTTTCATTTCTTACCTTGAAATGTTATGTAATATTATAAATACAAATATATACTGGATATATATGATATATATGATTTATAAATATTTAATATTATTCTAGAGATAGTGGAATCTTGACCACATGGAAAACTTGTAATTATAAGGTGTTTATTTTTTACTCAAGTACCAAATATCGACAAAACGACCATTATTAACATAAATGATTAAAAAATGTTTATAACATGGTAATAAGTGATATAAAATGAATAATAAAATTGAAAAAGGTTCTTAATCAAGTATAAATTGACATAATTTTACTATTCTGGGATAACAAGAAACAAATGAGGCAAGTCGGACACCAGGTAAGGGTTTTCTTCTCTCACTTTTAATTCCCTTAGATTTCCATTGTTCACCACTTATTTATTGAATTTAGTGTATTTTGTACTAACATTTGATATATATTATCATTATTATATTTATATTCATGGTATTATATGATTCATTTGGTGGTTACAAACTTTTTTTCATACAACTTGATTGATTACAACGTACTAATGGTTTTTAATCTCACTTTTTCTTCCCGTGAGATTCATGCTATATTAGACACTATTTACTTTTCTATAGTGTATATACTATACATGATTGTATTATTGGTGTAATTAATTTAATTTATGGGTATTTATATCTTTATTTCATGATCCTTATTTCATGGGGTGTATGTTTTGTAATTTACCAAACCAGTAAGGGAATTTAAAATTTCAATTTCCACTCATTGGGATTTACACAAACCTCATTGATTATTTCACTCCAATATTATGTGTAAAATCACTATTTATTTACTTATGTAGTAATTTACACTCCAATTTGTGTGGATTTACTTCTGATACACATAATCAATCCATTTATAAATTCTCAAGTCATCGATATGAACTTGAAAAGAGTAATTTTAACTCAATTTCCATTCATTGTGTTTAACAACCAAGTCATTGGTGTTGTTTTTACAAAAATATGTGCAAATGTTCTCTATTTTATTTAAAATAAATATCCAATCACATTGAGTGTTTTTATATTTTTCACAAATTATTATGTAATTTATTTATCCTTAATCCAAGGATACATTTTTTATAAGTGATTTCATCTCAATTTACATTCCACTGGGACTTCATTGTTGTTAAGCACCAATTGACTATTCTATGGTGTATATACTATCCTTTGGAATATTATATCATAATACCTTTATTCTCATGATATTATAAAGTTTTTATTCAATGTTATTCCTCAATTATTCTTATTCCAGAGTCTATCCTTTTTTAAAACACTTTAACTAAAATATCATTTTCAATGTTTAAAAGATTTATTCTTCTAAATATTTATAATTAATGTCCATGTTTTAAAAATTGTTTTAAGGATTTATTTACGTTGAAGTTAATGTTTTTAAATGATAATTTATTTAAAATATTCAAATTTTTATGGGACAATTTGATTCAAAAATCTCTTTATTAAATGTTTTAAATGGATTTGAAAATGATTTGAAAAAGCATTGATTATGTCTATATAATGAAATGATATGTTGTGATTGCAATGTGGAAATGTTATATTTCCTCTACTCTTGTTTTACATTTTATGAATATGTTATGTTTACTGGGAATTATTTATGTATATGGGTGGTTCCATGATAAACCTAGGGCGGGTGAGCCCGAGATAGCTCTCGAATGCATTGGGTAACGTGGCGGAGGTAAACGTTGATGTTTCTACTAAGAGGTTTAGGGAATATACTATGATGGGTATTCCAACATAACTCCATACATATATATGATAACTACAATGTAATTATTTTATGTATTCCATAATTTACCTTTATAATTTATGATTTTTCTATTTTATTCTTAAATCTAATGATTTCATAAGGTATGTTATGATTGAAAAGTGTGGTTTCATTGTTTTGTATTTATTGATGGGCTAATTTTCTCATTCCTTATTTTATATCCCTTACTGAGCTTTTTATGATCATCCAATTTTTTTATATGTTTTCCACATGAATTAAAGATTAATAAGGTTCAAAGATGAGATCAAGGAAAATTCATGCTGTCTAAAACCTAGAACTAGACATGTTTCTTTTTTATTTTATAAAAAAAGGATACTGAGTAGTAGTGTATAATTGTAATATTCAAGTTGAAATGTAATATTTATTATCTAATTATCTAAATCTCTAAACCTGAAAAGATCCTCAATATGAATTATTCATTTAATTCAGGATTATGTATTGTTTAAGGCTGGGTCCTTATATTGAAAATGTGGTTATGATGTTCAACATATGCATTTCCCTCATTATGAAAATAATATTGATAGTTCACATGGTTATTTGACTAGTATAATACCCATTATTATGTTTTATTATGTCATTATTTTTTTCATCTCTTATTCCTACCATAATGTGTTCAAGTTAATTATTAAAGTCATGTGTTTTAGTTCTTCACCATACCTAATTTTTATGTTTATGTTATCTTCTGTTATATTGCATAACCCCTAAAGAGAATTTGAGCTCAACCCATTTCATTTGTTTTTCCTTCCCCAGGTTGTGAATAATAGATTATTTATTATGTTTTCAAGGATTCCATTTACTAACTTTTGTTATGTATCATATTTTTTTCATTTCAAAATGTAAAATTGGTTCCATATATGTATGTAGTTTCTTCAGAACTACGAAACAGATCGATCCTTCAGGATTTGATTCCTTGTAATCATGCCAATGTAAAATAATGAAGCAGATCATCTTTTGTAGTTGGGGAATTATAATATACATCCTTCTTACCATATAAATAATAATAGAAATGAAAATATGAATCACAACACTTTATGGAGGGGGTAGTCTACACGTACCCATGAGGGATATTATCATTTTCCAATGGTTTAGAAGATAAGAAGGTCGATATGATATTATCATTTAAGATGTATGATTAAGTTATAAATATCATATATAAAAACCAATCCAATAATAATGAACATCCATAAAATATGGTAATGATAAATAAATTGTATCATTACGTGGATATAGTAAGCTGTATGTATGCACAAGTAGTATTTTCACTTTCTATTTGATGGGAAAGAGGGTGTATAGTGGTTTTTTATAATAAAAATAAAATTTCAGAATATTGAGTATAATTATATTATTATTTTGTGACAAATATAATACATTCTGAGGTGGTAAAGAAGAGTAGAAAAATAAAGTGTTCTGTTGGGGAGATTACCTCTTCTTTGAGACGAATCCCTAAGATCTCCTCTCAAGGGATCTAGGGTTGGTCTTTTGAGAATTCAAGAACCTCTATAATGTTTATAAGGACGCTTAGAAGAGAATTATATAGGGTATGTTAAATCTAGAAATCTCAAATTGGAGTAAATAAGTGTGGGATGAGAGACCCATTTATAATTGAGACGAGGGGAACCATTTGAATTTCCCAAAAGATTAAATTATAATAAGGCCATTATAGAGAAAAATTCATCCAAATGTCCTATAAATTCACAAGTGATGAAATTTTACACCATCAATTATCTTCATTATCCTTATTTAATTAATTTAAAAAAATATTATTTTCATAAAATATCATTATTATCAATTTTGACAATATTCCTTACTTTAACTTTAATAACATCCAGAAAACAATATAAGTTCTGACAAAATATTTTAATAAATCTATAAAATGTAATTTTAATCTATAAAATTGGTTTTTAACTTAAATTATTTTAAATTATAATACTTTTAATATATTAATAAAATTTATTTGTTCTTTACACTAATTTAATAATTATTGCGTCAGTGTTGTGTAAGAATTTATAGCAATTTATCATTTACTAAAAATTTAACATTATAAATATAAATATTTTATATTTTAAAATATAATTTATAGTTAAAAATATCTTGTATATAATCCCATATTAAAATATTGTATTTATTAAAAACAAGAGTATGACATGTTAGACTTTTCTTTAAATAAAATACTATAAAGGTCATAATCTCATCCAAATGGATGAAAAAGGTCATATAATAAAAAATTAGATGAGTATGGGTGAAATTAATTTATACAATAAAATTTATTCAAGTGTTAGGTTTATTTAATCATCCTTATCATTTAATTATTAACCTAAATTACCTTATATACCCTTGCAGTGGAAATAAAATTACTACAGTTACTATTCAAAATGACCAAAAATAAAAGGGAAATATTTAAAAAATATCGGACCAATAATTAAAAATATAGATTAATTTTCTCATTATTCAACTCATATAAGTGGAAATATTTAATTTAAAATTAATCCCATAAAATGCAATGAAATTGTTTTTTTGAAAAATGTATTTGAAGCCCAAAATTGTACTTATGAAAAAATATGGTATAAGGATGGTCAAAATATAATTAATTAGACAACATATAGCTAAATATAATTTTTTTAACTCTGATATCAATTTAAAATCATAAAGGTAATTTTTAATATAAAGAAAAAGACATTTTTATAATAATCTATATTTTTAACTATTCATTGAAAAATTAATCTTTTCAGTAAATTCTATAAAAAAATACAAAGGTAATTTTGAAATTCTATACTCAAAAATTAAATAAATTTTTTAAAAGACATTACAAATTTTTTATAAATTAATTATAATATTCACTCATAAGAAAAACTATTTTTGCCGAAAACTTATATTTAAATAATAAAATTACTTAACTAAAAATGGAATGATTATTTTGTGATAATTTATCAATAACTTTATATTAGTTAGAAAATATATATATATTTCATAAATTATTGAATCATATTCATACCTTCAAATTTAACTACTAGGTTATTATAGTCACATTAAATAATAACATTTTAGTAGTATACTGTAGATTGTTTAAAATCGATGTTGCATGTAACCCCAACCATCGAAGAAATAAAATTATTTTAAGGGAAATATTTTATAAAATATTGGGGTATTAAAACTAATACATTCACCAACATCAGTAAGAAACATTTCTAATGAATAGAAAAAAAAGATCATCTCATCCCTGGAATAAATTCCACCTATACTCCAAGATCTGGGATCCCACTCACCCTAAAAGACATGAGTGGCTCAATAGAATGAGAGGAACTATACCTAATGATGATTAAAATCGATCTAGGATGTATTGGAAGTAATACAATCCATTCCAATGATGAGATAAAATATTTTAATATCAAGAACTAGAAAATCATATATGGTTTTTTTGGTCAGAAATCACCACCCGACAGTTGGGGCATTAAAAAATTCACTTCAACTTCTTTCCCAAATGAGTTGATAGAGTAATAAGAAAATTAGTATGATCTAAATGGAATACCAACACATCAATATTTCTAGACGTCATAAATTAATCTGTTTCACCAGTATCAAATAATTTTATAACCAACAAAAATGAAATAAACACCATACCTCTCTTGGTTTTTAGTCCTACCTATTACCCCACTTGTGTACACTCCATTGTATAAAGATGTACATCCTCATCCTACCCATTTTTTAAAAATTTAAAATCACCCTTAGTATGAGGCTGAGATAAAACCCATTTTTCAATGTAATATCTTAACTGATAACCCTTGGTGAAGGTTTAACCCATTCTACCACCCTTGGGATGCACTCATTGTAACATTAATGATGAATAGATTTCTCACATGCATGAAACACCCTGTACATTGTCATATAATTAGGGTTGAGGAGTCCCTTTAACCTAAAATGGTATCAAGACACATAATAATGACCTTAAATCAGTTTTCACTCCTGCCACCACCTCATACTGTTCACCTTGTTTCTTATTATATATAGAAAACAAACTCTAGATAAATCATGTTGTCACTAACACTCTATAGGGTCATTACATAATAGCAATATCAACCTCACTATATCTACGTTATCAAAAACATACATGATATTGGGTAAAAATGTAAGAATCAACATAGACTAAATATATTCCCTCAAACCCATATGAAACCTTCACTCCTTGAGATAGTCGTTGGAAAAAAATCTCCAAAGACATGTGCAGTAACCCAGAAAGAAAATTATCATACTCTATAATAGAATGATATATCTACTATAGTGAAATGAGCACTTCTAATCTCATAGATATCAGTGTCTCAGGAAAGAATTATTGATTTATGTATTCCTTGAATGTGGTCCATGTGATATATTAATTCAACTTCGATTTCACAAATATTCCCCATACTTCCTTCTCATCACATCAAACATATAAGTGGTGAAACCAACTATGGAATATTATAGAGATTTCAGTAAGAGGAAAATTATTTTAATCATATTGATAAATTTTTATTGTTCTTAGGATCACATTACACCAAAACATATTTTTGGATGATTCTTAGTTAATTATGAATCAAGTTCTAGCCTCCTTTCTGGTTGAAAATTTACTATTTGGCCAAAGGATTGGAACATTCAGACTATAGTTACCACGAAAACCAACTCGACCAAAGGATTAACCTTCTGGGATCACTCTACAACTTCCTCCCTAACATTCAAATATTATCTTATCAGAGGATCCATATTCTATATTTTTCTATGAGAATTAAAACTATACAGAATAGAATTTTATCCGTATATAATAAACTAAATTTAGAAAATTGAAGCCCAAAAGTCTAAAAATACAAACAAAGATTAGACAACCCTTGACAACCTATAGTAACTTGAGGTTTTTCAACAAATTGAGTATAACAAGAACACTAACACACTACCTTTTGATTTATAACCATCCCAACTATATTCTATTAAAAACTTTGATGTAACACCCAATGTTTTTATGTTTTATTTATTTTTAAATAAATTTAATATCTTTGATAGCTTGTGATAAACACAACCTCGAGTCTAAATGAACCATAATATTGTATGTAATTATAACATAGACATTAAATTGTTTTTTTAATAGTATTAATTAAATTATGGAAAACTTATGTTTTAAAAATAATAAAATAAATTCATTGGTTATCAGTTGATTAGAAAATAAAAAACATTGGAAAGTAAAAGGAATATTTGTCTAAAAAAATGTTCTTATCCATAAAATGTGATTTTATGTTAATAAATTAAATTTCACACTATTGGTGAATTATTTTAATGAAATTAATATATTATATATTCAATATTTTTTTATTCATTAATTTTTTTTCTAGATATTGGATAAGAATAAATCCAGTTTTATGCATAAAAATTATATCTTCCTAAAAAATGATTGTATATTGTTTTCCACACTTATTCTATAATTAACAATTAAAACTTTTAGAAAAAATTTTAAAAAAATTAATATAATTTTTTATATCAATATGTAAAAATTATCTTTGAGTAAATTTTTGAGAATTTTCTAGAATGATTAATTTTTTGATTAATAGTGAAACGTAGTAATTTTATAAAAAAAATTCCTTTTAATTTAAACAATTTTAAAAGATATTTTCTACGTTAAAATATATTTAAAATAAAAAAAAAATTCAATTAAATTATTATTTTTCCAATCTATTTCATTTGAATCAATTTTATATTGAATTTTTATATAATGTGTTTTTATACATAAGATAACTTTTTGTATTGAAAACCTCATTTTCATTTTATTTATGAGAGAAATTTTAAATTAAATTATGAAAATTAAATAAATTTAATTTGAAAAAATAAATTACATAATTTTAATTATCACAATTAATATTAGGTAATAATTCCAACTTAATTTTCAGTCATAATAAATCGTAAAAACAGTAAAAACTAATCACTATAGTTTGGGTAAAAATGGGATTTTGTGCATTATATGTGCTTATGTTAAAATTTATTTTCCACCCACATTTTATTTAAATTTGATACATTATATTTTATATTTATAATAACTTGGTAAAAATTATATAATATTCCTCATTTTAGTGTTAGTATTGAACGATAAATTAGCAAGGTAAAAAAATTGGTTACTATAGTGAAAAGAAATATTTTAAAAGTTAGTAGCCTTATAGGTCAAAGAAATAACGTGTAAAAAATGTATATTTTTATTTTTATAGGTATATATAAAAAATATGCTCTAATCAATCAATTATTTATCATTTTTATATGAACTTGTATTGAGATTGGAATCCTATTATGGAATAGTTTTTTCACATTGGAAAAATTCACCTCCTTCTCACTTATAAAAGGGAACCCCCTCTACGCACTTCAAAAACCTTTTGTTTCATACAATTTCTTAGAAAATACCATTCTTAAATAACTAAAAATGACCAATATACCATTTTTGGTCATAAAACCATTCTAGGAAAAAAAAATATAAACCTAAAGAGTTTGTCTGAAGAAGAGGTATAGTTTGTAACCACACGTTTTCATTTTGATTCTTCTTATAACTCTATGAAATATTTGAAAACTATGTTGTAATATAATCACCAGTATCTACCATATAAGTATAAGTTATTTTGTTAATTCAATCACCAATACACACACACACACAGATATATATATATATATATATCCTTTTCTATCAAATGGGAAAAGAAATTGTGGATCATGCGTACAACGAACTAACGCACCACGAACTGATGTAAGTAATTTTCTATCACCACCTCTCATGACTAGATATAATGATAGTTTAAATATATAGATTTGATATTTATGGTGTAATTAAAAAAATTTAATTATAATATCTCATATACCTTCTAACCTTCCTATCTTTTGGAATACAATAATGTTGTTCGTGCAAACGTGTGGACTGCCGCCTTCACGAAGCAATGTGATTTGTTTTTTTTTATTTTTACATGGAAGGTAATAAGGATGGATTTTATGATTATATATGATTTATAAGATATAATAATGATTACTTAAATTTGAATTACTATTTAAATTTTTCTTAATTCTATCCATTGATATAGAAAAACAATATTCATTCGTACATAAGACTTATCGTCTCTTGGAATGGTGTAATTCAATTTTCATTCTATAAATTTAATGGATGAATAAAAATACACATATAATAAGCATATATTATATTTATATAATTATTAAAATTATATATATTATGTAACCAAGATCACATTACATAGAGAAAACCTACCGAACCAAAACATACACGAAAAATGAAGCAGTTATTACCTAAAACTGTGATTTTAACAATAAATTTTTAATAAAAAGGTGATAAAAGATTAAAATTAAATTATATATGTTATTATATATATTATTATATTTTTAAATTAAATTATTATAAATTTATATATATTATAGAAAAGTTTCTAACATGTATGAAGGATTTCAAACTCTAGGTAAGTGTTTATTTCAAAATCTTACCATTACTCGGGATTGTTTAAGTTTATGTATTCACTTGGAAAATTAAAAAATATGTCTATATTAGATATAATGTATTTTATTATACTCTAGTTATTTCTTTCAATTACACCTTTTACGTTCAATTTCATCTCATTATGTACTCTAAATATCGAATTTGTTTTACAGAAAACTGACATTATATTTTCTGTATGGTTGGGAATTTTTAACCTCCATAACCATATTTTCCTTAAATAGTCTAAAATAATGTTTTTAAAATTTAAAATAATATATTAAATTAATTTTTACCCATTTTTTTATTTTTAATAAATGTTTTAAAATGAATCTTCTTTTCATTTTCCTACTAAGACACTTTTTGACCTTTTTTACAAAAAGTGTGAAAGGCGTGGTTTTTTAAATTATACAACATATTGGAATTTACCACTATCATGAAAATTAATTTATTTTAATATTTATTTATATTTTTAAAATTATAATTTAAAATAAAATATTTTTCTTAATATTTTTTAAATTTTTAAATAAGTTATTTCAAAGTTAAAGGGGGTATTTTCCTCAAGACAATTATCATTGTTTTTTTAAAAATATTTCTATCAATGTATACATAAATTGTTGAATATTATAATTTAATAATATTATAAGACAATTATACCATATACTATATTTATTTTTACAGTTTATGAACATTTTTACTGGGGGGGTATTGATATTTCATATTCTAGATCTTCTAACATGGGTAGTTATTGACTTTTAAGACATATTGATTAAGTTTTTTTATCATTGCATATGATGAATGAATTGGAATTATTAAGTGAAATATGGGGCTTGTAAATAAATATCCTATCAATTAATTAGTTTTTCTCATGATAAAAACTATATTTGGGATTTGGCCTGTGCTTTTCCTATTTATGTATGATATTTTGGCATGAGGCTCAATAATATGTTTCAAGTATCCAAAATTGTTAATTTATTCATTATGAACCTAGTTATTTATGTACATGTGATTATATTATTTTTTTGATATCCATGGACATGTTTCAGTCATATGAAATTATTTTTAAATCATTTATTCTCTCCATATTATACATACCTTGTTTGATTCAACTATATGCATACCCTTACTGAGCATCTAAGCCAACCCCTTTACTGTATTTCCTTTCCATAGGATTCTTGGAAGTGTGTGATGATTTATATGAATGCATATAATTAATTTAATAATTGATATCTCAAATAAAATATTATGTTTTATTTTATATTTTCAAATGTAATGTGAAATTCAAGTATGTATCTAGTTTTCCAAGACCACTAAACTATTTGGTCATTTAAGATGTTATTCCATGTATCTAGTGTCGATGTAATTAAGTTACCACCAACTTTGGGATACTGGGGTCAGTGTATTTATAAAGAAAAAATTGATTTATAGGATATTTCTATGTATAATAAAACTTCCTAATGTTTTCTTAATGTTGATATTATGTGATTTTTTATAGAAATACATCCCTATTCTGATACTATAAGTTGAAATGTTTTTTTGTATAGATTCCTTTAGATGTAATAAACAACACAATATTTGGTTTTAGTATATACATACATCACTCACATTTTAATTACATACCATTATGAATAATTTTATTTTTTACAATTTGAGAATATTCCCAAATATATCACTTTTATGATTCAAAGTTTATCTATGAATTAATTCAATTATTTTGTTAATTTTTTCTCTAGGTTCAAAATTATACATTATGATTCATAATGTTCTGATCAAATATATTATATTCCATTATTTAGAAATGGATCCTAGAAGAATGAATGGAAATTGTATAAATTCAGAAAATCCATGTAGGAATTTCATTAATGGGAATTATAATGAAGTTAGAGTTGTATTTTTAGCTATATTTGGCCAAATGCTACCTATAATGGGGTAGTTGAGTCAAGTTATGACTAATAACCATTCCCATATGGTGTATCTTGATGATCCACAACATGGTCTAACAATTCTATACCACTTCATGTGTCAACAACCTCTATCATTCAATGGTACTAAATATATATTTATAGATGATAAATTCATAATTTCTTTAGATCAGATATTTATTACTTTTGGAAGTAAGAAAATGGAGAAAAAAATTAATTAATGTTTATCATTTCTCATAGAATTTAGATCAATAGGGGGGTCATTGATTCAAATCACTAAGGATCAGGAGGAAATAGAGAGCATGGAATGGAAGGGTTTTAAGGATATTTTCATGTAAAATACTTTCCTTGTGAACAATGAGTGGATAAGCAGATACAATTATTGAGTCTCGAAAAAAAATGAACATGAAAATGTTGATATCTATGAAGGTGAATTTAAAAGGATAGAAAGTCATTTTTTGGATGATGTACATAATATAAATAGCCAGATTATTGTTTTGTTCTATGGGATTAATATACTCTTTAAAGGGAACTAATATACCAAACATTCTCATCATATGAGGATATAGTATCAAATGTTATCAAGATAGAGAATAAATTATACAAGACTAATTTCTATGAAGGAATCAAGTGAAAAGTAGGATGATAAAACTAAATATGTAAAAGGGGAAGAATAGAAAGGGAAATTTTCAAGCATGTGATACTTGTGGAAAGAAAGAACATGGTTTATGCTTAAAATGGAGAGAAGATTTATTCAAGTTGGGGAAAATTATATCATTCTAAAAATGAAAGGTTAAGGGATAATACATCAAAGTATAGTGACTTAACAATAAAGAGGTGGGTAACTATTCCAACCAATGACCCAAATATCAAGGGAACATACCAAAAAGAATCCAAGGGGAGAATGTAAATAATATACAATTACTACAACCGAGATGGAAGTTCCTAGTGACATGGTTAAAGGTACACTTGTTACTAACTATAGGATTCCAAATGTTTTATTTATTTTTGGTTAGAATATATATTTTATATCTGATGAATTTTATAAAGGAATTGTATAACCACCACAGTGATGAGATACTGATTTGTTAGTGAAAAATCCTAATGGTAAGATGATCTCATCTCAAGTCTATAACCCCTATTTAATAGAAGATTGTGGGAATATTTTCTTGTAAACTGTTGTTATACTTCCTATATTCTAATTTGATGTGATTTTGGGTATATATTTTCTCTCTCATTATAGATCCCATATCAGTCTTCAAAGAGGGGAAGTCACATTTTATATTCTGAATCAACTTTTAATCATCTATCTGTGTGAGGATAAACCTAAAATCCCAATGAAAATTACTTTTATCATATGGGGTTTTCTACCTATTCATGGGGGATATTTATCTCAATCGTCTAGGGAGAAAATTAACACTGAAAATATGCCTATGGTTCAGAAATATACTAATGCATACCCTAAAAAATTTACGAGTCTCCCCCTAAATAGTGAATTTTAGTTTTCTAAAGAATTAACACCTAGTTCTATGCCTCATTTCAATACTTGATATATAATATACCTGATTTAGTTGTATGAATTAACTAAGAAACCCTATGAGAATATAGATATAGGATTTATTTGACCTAGTGATTCTCCATTTGGTTCACCTGTTCTTTTTGTTAAGAAGGTAGATGGTTAAATGCTCCTTTTTCATTGGTAATTGGGAATATAATAAGATAAAAGTTAAGATCAAGTATCCTCCACCCCATATCTATCATTTGTTTGATAAATTAGAAAGAGTATATATTTTTCCAAGATTGGCCATTGATCTAGATATCATCATATACAGATCAAGGAGGACCTACCCAGATATCATTCTGTATGAGCTATAGTCATTATGAATTTAAAGTAGTTCTATTTGGAATTAATAATGCTCTTTCCATCTTTAGGTATTCAATGAATAGAGCATTTGTCGATTTCCATTATTTTTATGTGGTGTTCTTTATATATTCTATTATAATATATTCAATGATAAAGTAATAACATGAATAACATTTGATAATTTTGTTCAAGACCCTGAGGAATGAATATTTGTATAATCAATTTTCCATTTGTGAATTTAAAATTTAAAGAGTTTCATTATTAGGTCATATAATCTCAAGTGACGGTATGTTAGTGGATCCTTCAAAAACAAAGTTATTGTATAATAGATAAGACCCACCATGGTAACTAAAATCCGTAGTTCATGCATTGGTTGGATAATATTGATTCTTTTTGAGATATTTATCAGGACTATATAATCCACTCACTAAGTTGACTCGAAAGGTGGTAATTTACAAACAAAGAAAATAATATGAAGAAGTTTTTAAATAACTAAATAGACGGTTGGTCAGTGTTCTTGTGCTTACACTACCATCTAGTAAATAATGGTTGGTGATATATAGTGATGTGTTAATTAAGGGATTGGGATGTTTCCTCATGAATAATTACATTGTGATAGAATATTCTCATATCTAATTAAAAATTTATGAAAAAATTACCGGAATTATGATTTAGAGTTACAAGAAGTAATTTTTTTAATTGAATATATAGAGGTAATATATATATATAGAGAAAAGTGTGATATATATACTAATCATAAAATATTGAAAAATATATTTACATGGAAGGAGTTAAATATGATCTAAATAATATTTTTGGATTTGATCCAAGATTTTATTTCTTTATATATTACGAATCTTGGAAGGGGAACAAGGTGGATGATGCTTCATATTGGAAATACCATGCTATCATAACTGTGACTAATATCACAAAAGATTCAATATTTCTAGATTTGAAAACGAATGGTCTTGAAATATTGAAGGAAAGGGAGAAATATTATCATTCCTAAATTATTGTTCCACTATCTACCCATGTGTCCATTAAAGAAGCATATGAATAAGATATAGTTCAATAAAATAATGTGAGAAATGTTCCTATGTTCAACCATGATTGTGATGGAATGATAAGTATTAGGAACCACATATGTGTTCTGTCCTTACTAGATTTGTAGAAGTATATGTTGGATGAGGCTCATATTTTAGCATTATATACTCATTCTAGAAGAAATTTCTTAATAGATATCTAAAAAATTATTTATGGTGAGACAACATGAAGATAGATATTTCTTAGTATATATATAAATTCCTAGTATGTCAAAAATTTAAGGCTTAGAGACTAAAATCTAAGGAGATGTAACAACAATTACCCATACCAGAATGGAAGTGGGAAAACATCATCATAGATTTTATTATTCGACTCTAAAAACATCAAAATTTCATAATTCTATATGGGTTGTAGTCAATTGCATTATAAATTTAGTATAATTAATTTCTATCAAATAGGATTTATCTATTGAGTATATTTCCAAAATATATATTATGTTAGTGGTAAGCTTCAATGGAGTACCACATCCTATCATATCTGATCAGCATTTGAGGTTTACTTCATTGTTTTGGTGAAATCTTCAGTATGATCTAGATACAGAGTTAAGTTTTAGTACTACATATCATCCTCATACAAATGGTTAGAATTGGAGGACCACACAAACCATAGAGTATATTTTTAGATCTTAGTCAATGTATTTCAAAGTTGTTTTGGATCAATTCCTTCCTCTAGTCAATTTTTATTATAATAATATCATTAACTCAAGCATTTAGATGGACCCTTATTAATACATCTAGGTAATGAAGTATATAACTTGATTGTACTAGGATGAGGTTAGGGAAATAATTCTATTGGAACTTGAGATGGCTAAGGAAATGTCGAATTGTGTCCGAACCATTCAATAAAACATCAAGGAATATAGAATCGAAAGAAAAGTTATGATTATAGTCATCAATGAGATTAGGAAATTATAGTTTGGGAGAAGTTGTTTCTATTAATTTCTATATGGAATAAGAATACAAGATTTAGGATGAAAGGAAACTGAGCCCAAAGTTATATCATCCCATTTGAGATTCATGATTAAGTAAGGTTGGTAGCTTATTAGTTGGCACTTTTACCAAACCTCTCTCTGGTTTATGATGAATTCCATGTATTTATACTAAGAAAGTACATAAATGATCCATCAAAAGTAATAAAATAAAATTTCATACAACTATATCATGATCCTTCCTATGAATATTAAGTAGTATAAATCTTGCATCATAGAGATAAAGTTCTATAGATTAAGACTAGTTATCTTGTTAAAGTTCTCTATAGGAATTAGATATTCGAAAGAGCTACGTAGGAACCAAAGGATGTGATGAGGTAGTGATATCATTATTTTTTTGAATCTGAGTAATATAATTTTGAGGGAAAATTAATTTTAAGTGGGTAAAATTTGACACCTAAACATTTTATAATATATCATATAAAATAAATTTGATCTTTTCAAAATCATGAAAAACATGAAACCTAAAGTCTAAATGAACTTGAATATAATATACCAATATAAACCAATCATTAAATTGATGGTTATGAATATGAATAACAAAATTTGGAAAAATTTATAGTTTACACATATATAAAATAAATTCATCAATTATGAATTGTTCATAAAATAAAAATCATTTGAATATAAAATAAATATATTTAGGAAAAATCTATTTTTATTGAATGAAAGGTTTTTTTATTTTAATAAATTAAAATAAATATTATTAGTGAATTAATTTAATAAAATTTATATATAACATAAAAAAATAAAAAAAATCATTCATTTAATATTTTATTTGGCATAAGATAAGAATAAATATAGTTTTATACTTAAATACTATATTTCTCAAAAAAATTATAACATTTTATTTACACATTATATATTTTTTTATAGAAAACTTTAGAAATTTTATTTTATAAAATTAATATAATTATTAAAATAAAAATTTCAAAATAATATTATAGTTAATTTTTGCAAATTTTCTCAAATGATTATTTTTAGATGAATAGTGAAACCTATAATTTTTTGAAAAAAAATATCTTTTAGTTTAAATAATTTAAAAAAAATTTAAAATGGTTTTAAAATAAATATAAGTTAAAATTTATTATTAATAATCCAATTCTGGTCATTGGAATATTTTTTAAGTTGAATCTTGATCTAAAAACGTTTCATACCTAAAAACAATTCTTTGGAAAACTGGTTTTCATATCGTCTAAGGGTTTAGTTTTTAATAAAATCTCTCAATTACTTAAATTAAATTTGAGAAAATAGATTCTAAATGTTGAATCAAAATTATTAACATTAGGTAATAAGTTTAACTAAATTTTTACAGATAATGAATATTAAAAATAGTAAAAATTAATTGTCACGGTTTTGGTTAAAATTATTTTTTTCATGTTACATGCACTTGTATTAAAATAAATTTCAAACAAACAATGGATTTTTATTTTTTACATATGATTTAATATTTATAATTATTGGGTAAAATTTATCTAAAATGGTTCATTTTAGTTTTTTAATTAAAGGATAACCTACAGAGGTAAAAAAACAACCTACAATAGTGAATACTATAATAGTAAAAGTGAGTAACCTTAGTAGTTAATGAAATAACATGATTAAAACATGTTTATTTTTTAGTGTTGTGTGTGTGTATTGAACATAACTTCCCCTAACCCTGTTATTAATTAGTTTTGGAGGAACTTGTATTGAGATTGAATTCCCATTATTAAATAATTTTCGGTATTTTAAAAAATGGAAATGCTTCTCGCTTATAAAATGAAACCCCCAATAAACTACTATCCACACTAAAAAATCCTTTTTTTAGCAAATACCTACACAAATATCATATTTAAATCCCAACACATGACCAAGATCTCATGTTTTGATTATAAAACTATCCTAGGAAGTCTTTAATTATAAACCTAAAGAGGATGTGTCTAGAAGATATATTGTTCTTATCCATTTGTTTTGGTTATGTTTATTATTACACCTCATTTTAATCTTCTTAAAATATTATGAAATAATAGCATAATTATCTCCCATATACTGAGAAATTATTATGCTAATGGAATAACCTATATTTATCTCTTATCCATAAATGGTGAAATACATTTTTAAATATATATAACTTTTATATATGACTAAAAGTAAGTATATAATTATTATATTTTATTTATATAAGTATGAAAATTTTGGATATTATGGATCCAAGATCAAATTATAAGGACCAAAACTACTGAATCGAAATATTCATGAAAAAATAAGCATTTATTACCTGAAATAGTGATTTCAACAAATGAATTTTAATAAATGGGTGATAAATGATCATAAGTAAATAATATATAGTATGATATATATGATTATATTTATAGAATATATTTATAATAAATATAAATTTATTATAATCAAGGTTTGAACACATACAATGGAAATAGGACCCAAGGTAAGGGTTTATTTCAAAATTTCATCATTATTCAGTATTATTTATGTTTATGTCTCTATTGGAAAAATTATTTTAGCTTTTCATATTAAACTAAATACATTTTATTATTCATGAGTTATTTCAATAAATTAAAATATTTCCTTTAAATTTACACTCATTACGTACTCAAGATATCAAAACAAAATTTAAACCAACTTCAAATTTTCTTCTCAGTCAGGAATAATTCACATACATGTTTGTATTTTCCATTAAATTTATAAAATAAATATTTTTAACATTATATAATGATTTATTAATGAAATATTTTCCAATTTCATAATATTTGAAAAATGGTTTAAAATAAATCTTCCAGTCATTTTCTGAACAAGGTACTTTTTTATCTTTTCAGAAAAGTATGAAATGAATATTTTTTCTTATAAAAAATGAATGCATTTTACTACAGTCATAAAAGATAAATTATTCAAAGAAGCCTAAAAAATTTTGATTTTTATTTTGAAATAATATTTTCCCTTAATATTTTGGAAATTTTTATGTATGTGATTTTGAAGTGAAAATGGGTATTTTCCTCACGAAGTTTTACAGTATTATTTTGAATGTATTTTCATCTATTTCAATATCATTTGTTGAATCATTTGATTTTATAACATTTTAATCTAATAGTACCATAATCTATATTTCAATGTATGTATTATGATTATTTTGACATGGTAATGTACTAATATTCTATATGCTAGTTCTTCCAATATGGAAAGTTGTTGGTTTTAAGGCTTATTGATTAAGTTCTATTATATATTCATTTAATGAATGCATTGTACATATAAAGATAAATGTGGGGATATGAATTAAATATTACTTAAATTCATTGGTAGTTATCATGAGAAAAAATATATTTTTTATTTAGTTGAGGCCTTACCGGTTTTTATAAGATGTCTTACCGTAAGGCCATGATAGTAAGTTACTAATGTCCGGAATTAAAAATTTCATCATTATAAACCTAGTTAATGATTTACATGTAATTATTTAATTTTTATGATACACATGGATAATTTTATATATCATGTGATTATTTATAGGGAATTATTTTATTATAATTTATTCTTTCAATACAATTCATTCATTGTAAGCTTTTATTATACACATACCCCTACTAAGCAATTAAGTTCACCCCATGTTTATGTTTCCTTTCCCCAAGATCATAGGAAGTGTATTATAATTCATTTTCATGGGAATTATAAGTGTAATAATGGTTTTCACAAATAAAATATTGTGTTTTATTTTATGTTTTCAAATTTATTGTGAAATTCAAGTTTGTATATGGTTTTCCAATACTACTTAACTTTTTCATCCATCAGGATGTGATTCATTATATATAGTTCCAATGTAATAAAGTATCCATTGAATATGGGATACTAAGGTTAGGTTATTTAATCCATATACACATGAGGGTAATATAATAGCATTATCATTTGATTTAATAATAACCTAACCCCCTCTTACCAAATTTCGAGAGACCAACTGAGGTCATCCAATAAAGTCACCAAAATTGACCTCCTACAAACCTTGAATCACATTCCTAGTCACTACGAGCGGGATCCATAGAAAATTTTACGAAAAAAGAAAATATGTAAAAAATATCACCCTAAAAGGTATTAAATAATATAACTAACAAAGTATCATAAAATATATCCAAGATACATCATATGTAAAAAATAACCAAAAAATATAAGATAACATCCAAAAAATAGATAATATGTTCTCAATGAAAAATTAAAATACAATCAATATGAAACTCAAAGAAACCCATGGTTTAATATAATCATGACCATACATCCTCACAATCCCAACCAATAATAAGGAAACACGGTATGAGTGATTATTCCACTATATGATGTGTTTCCCTTTAACTGTATCCTATAATACAAAATCTATGAATTCCCAAAGGAAAATTTTGGGGATGGTCATTAAGATCAGTAGGAAACCACCATGAATCTATACATTTTATATAATTAAATCAGTTATTTATTATATAAAATAAATTTCAAAACATTTCAATAGAAATCATTATCCAAATAAAATCATATTTTCATTTTCCATTAAAGAACATATAATATTAAAAAAGTAAAATCTAAATATTACATAAAGCTTATCCATGAGTCATAATATGTTAAAATAAATATGCTTCAAGAATCAATATTTTTACCAAGTACTAAAATGGAAATATCATAAAAATAATTATGTAATGTATCCTCAAAGCACCAAAGTGAAAATCACAACACAATATTTTACACAACTAAGTTAAATAAACACAAACTGGAATAAGTAGAATCTAATGTCTAGGAACCATGGTATCCTAAAAATGATATTATTGGGAACTTACCATAGTGATAAATAACTCCACTAGGGTTACTCATATATCTATATTTTCATAATACCTCATAGTTTTAAAAATGAAATTTAAAATTAACATTAAACTTATGAAACAAATTCCACATTTTAAAAACATTTTACAATTATAATCCATCTTATTTAAAAATCACATTTACAAAAAAAATTTAGTGATACCACACTAATTAAATGCTTGAAAATACAATTTCTTTTCAAAATTATATTTGAGGTAATTTATTGGACACATAATATGCATAGAATCATGATTTGAAATAAAACCCATTCTAAAAATACACCACGTTGCCATAAAATCCAATATAAATATTTAATTTCATATGTTAAAACTATAAAAAATTGTAATAACATAATGAATTAAAGGGTATATACCATAGGATAGAGACACCTAACATAGAAATGACAAACAACCACATTTACTTCAAAATCAGTGATGGGAACTAAGATATCTGATCATCACGAGCTTATATCTATAAATAAATTCATAATTTATTAATATAAAACCATATATATGAAAATAATTTCCCTATTGGGTTTTAATAGATCAATGGGGAGAGATATAGAGGATATATCTATAGAAAATTAAATAAATTGAGATAAAAAATAATTTACATTGAATAGTTCCACCCAAATAAATCATGGAACATAATGTTATTAAAAAGAGATTCCTATAGAGCATTATAGATGGAATGGTTTGAGATAATTATGTATTAGTAATTTCTTTGAAGAAAAAATAACCAACAAAATCATGTTAATTTAACATTTTAAGATGTTAGGAATGGATCGCATGGATATGTCTCACCATTAAAAAACCATGTGTTAACAACATAGGAGCCACATTCCCTTGAATACCAAGTATCATTGTTTTTTTTAAAATACAAATAGTTTTAAAAACCATTTTTATACAATACAAATAAGCACTTCAATAGAAAGAGACAAATTATAAGGTTATGACACTGTTAGTGTTAAATTTTCACCAAGACTTTGGGCCTGGCATGTTTTCCATGAAATTATAAATTTTCAACCCCTACCCTCAGAAATATAGAACATAAAAAGAATAAACCAATATTAAAATAAATTATAGCCATTGATGAGATGGAATCACATACATTGTTCCCTTTTATCCTTTGGAAAATGATAGCATCTCTCATTTATATGTGTGGACTACCACCTCGATAACATAATGTGATTCATTTTTCTATTACGAAAATGAATGTATATTCTAAAAATTTTATCAAATGAATAAATATAATATTTAATACATAATTAATATTATGCAGATTATAGAATAATTCTATAATCCCTTTAATGAAAAACCACATACCAACGTAATTTTGATGTAATTGATTGAACAACATTTACTTATCGATGTAACCTAGAAATATTCAATAAATGGATTTAAAAATATTATAAAAACACCATAAAATATTTAATATATATGAAATAATTTCATAATAAATTTAAATTTGTTATATCAAAGTATCAAAGAAGTATGACTAAGCAGAGACCTAAGGTAAGGGATTTATATTACAATCCCAATTTAATTCATGGTTGTTTTTTTAGATTTACTTTGGTAAAATTATTTTATAATATTCCCTTAAACCCAAATATTTACTTCCCTTATTTTAATATTTTGGGTTTACATGATTATTTTTCATTTCATCTCTTTTTGGTTCTAGAATAAATAAGAAAGTTACATGTGAGGGATAAAAACTAGATTTCATCTCTTCAATTGGAAATATTTGTCTCACATATCCTTGTTCTTTATGATATTTTATGAAATGTTTTACCTAAAAATCATTTTTTAAATGAAATTTTCAAAAATGTTTAATTTATTTACAAAGGTTTAAAAATTAACGTTTATAATTTATTATGTACATGTCACTTTTAACTCTTTTTACCAATATGAAAAATAATGTTCACTATTAATTTATATGACAAGAACTAATTTTACAACCATAATGTCCATTTTTTGAATTGAATCGTCCATTACCAGCTTCTATATTTTATTTCTGATAAAATTAGTTTCTCAATATTTTGGGAATTTTGATAAAAGAAAAACAATATTATTTTTTTAATGCAATGATTTTTTTTTTTTGAAATTGATTTATAACATTGTTCTTACCCAATGTTCCAAGGATGTTAATTTTAATTATATGATTGTATTTTATTTTCTAATTATAAAAGGGTTTTATTTACTTAAAAACATTCATTTCTACTGAATTGATATTATTATTTCTCCCTTTAAAAATTTAAGTGTTCATGGTTATTAAATTTATCATGTTTATATTCACTAAAACTCCCAATAATTTCATTGGAAATTATTATATCCTTTATAACCATATTTTAATAACAATAGATATTTATTGTATTATCACCACCAATTTGATAATCCCTCAATAGTATACCATTTATATATATGATATATATAAAATTAAGTTTATTAAGAAATTTATTTCATTGAATGTGGAAATATTATGGTGACCCATACTTCTCTCACATAGATATCACATATTATTAGTTGAATATTAATTATATAACATAATGATCCATGCTATAATTGTATAGTTCTAGTACATTTTAAAACATAGACACATAAAAAACTAATTTATAATAGATCTATATAATCTTCCACTTATTTAATCATAATTATCATTGTTCCTACACATATAAAACTTAATAACATTCATTATAACCCGGGGAAAGGAAACATAAGAAAAAGTTAAGCTCGTATTCTCAGTAAGGGTAATCAAGGGAGGTATCAATGATTACATGATTATAACATGAGTATAAAGGTATAATAACATGATATTATAATTTTAAAATGATACCCTATATATTAATAATCATAAAATTGAGTTTTAGAATAAATCTTGGTTTTTAATAAGACGTTAATCATAATGAAATCAAAGAACATGAGCCTTGACTATATAACACTGAAATAAAACATGTGTTTGTGGTATAAAAATAAGCATAGAAAAACATTTACTTATTAGTAAAGTCTTAATTCCAGGACTATGATAGTGTATTAGGTTAAATAATAATGTAAACATAGTTTTCAATGTTTATATCTAATAATATCATATTGGATAGAGTCTCATACTGAACAGGGTTCACTCCCCATTCCAGTCCTTTTTTTAACAAGTGATCTTCATATTTTTTCTAATGTATTTTAGGGATATATAATTATAGACCCATACATCACATAATGAAAATCATAAATATGTTTTTAATAATATCTTATAACATTAATCATATCAAAACCCTTATAAATAAAGGGATTTCATAATCATTTCATCATTTCACTATAGTATAACTCCTTAAAAAGGAATAGTTTCATAAAAATATTTTCATCATTAACATAAAAGTTCTATATGGAGAATTAGGATAGTACCCTTGGGTAATATCCCCAATAAATAATATATTAAATCAAGGGTTTTTTTCTTTGATTAATATAAATACCATTACAATACCATTTAAACATTTTTGAGCAAAACATACATTCAACTTTAAAAATGACTTTTCAAAAAAAAAATTCATAAATTATGGAAAAAATATCTTTATTTGAAAATATCCATGGAAAATATAAATGAATATTTATAGATTTAAGATTTTATAATGGCATTAAATTCATTTCATTCCATCTAAGTTAAAATAAAACATTCCTTTCACATTTTTGTAAACAAAGTAAAAAAGTGACTCATTCAAAAAATCACAAGAAGCATAATTTTAAACCATTTTTTTAAAATAAAAAAAATGGTTAGAAATTTATTTAACTAATTAATTTATATCAATAAAAAAAATTTGAAAACATTTTTACAAAACATAGATATATAAGTGAAAGGATTGTGGAGCAAAGAGAAAAATAAAGATAGGTTTTCCTAAAACAATTCGTATAGTCACATGACTTATAAAAGAGTGTAAAATGAAATGAAAACATGAATTTTCCATAAATAACTATATGAGAAGAAAATTCATTAGTTTATTTTATGGTAAATCACAATATTCCATCCTCATAAACTTAATCATAAATAATCTTGGTAAACAATGGGACTATAACAAGAAACTCTTACCACTTTGGTAACATTTGAATCATAATCCCCATGAAATAATAACATAAAAATAAACCTTAAATATCGTGAAAACAAGTATAATAATTTTAAAATATGATAATGTTCTATATATAAAGATAAAAAATGATGATAGGTGGATGGCATAACATATGTCCCAAATTAGATAATTGGATATGATAAACACTTACCTTGAGTTTAAATGGCCTCCAAAAAACTGTTATCTTTTGTATAATAAATTTACATTTATTATAATTTTTGTATTTTAATAATATAAATACTTATATTAGAATTTATGATCCATTTATAAAATTTTAACACCCATTTATCAATAATTATTTATTTTAATCATTATTTATGGGTGATAATTGTTTCAATTATCATGAGTATTTCAATTCAGTAGTTTAGTTATTTGTATTTTGATCATGGAGCCATCATATAATTTTTCTAATAATTATATAAATATCATATATATTAACTATATTGATATTTATATTCATTATAAAATTTAGATATAAAAAAATGAATTACATCATTCATGGAGATGGTACACCATACGTACACATGAATTTTATTTTCAATTTTCTATTGATAGAATAAAAGAAAGGTAAAATATAATTTAACTTTATAAATTAATTATTATATCATATAAATCTTGTATATTAATTAAATATATACTTATTACCATCTAATTAAAACTGAAATGATAAATAATCACATTGCTTCATGAAGGTTGTAGTCCACACATATCCATGAGTGACGTTATCATTATCCAATGGACTAGAAGTTAAGAAGTTATATGTGATATTATAATAATATATGTATAAAAATTTCATAATTATCATATTTAAACATTAAACCTGTCATAATAACCATCCATTAAATATGGTGGTGAAAAATGAGTTGTATCACTACGTGTAGATGGTATGTCGTATGTACGCATGAATGATACTTTCACATCTCATTTGAAAGAAAAGTGTATGTATAATTGTTATTTCATAATAATAATAAAATTTTAGGATGATAAATTTATTATTTCAGTATGAATACCATATATTTATTAGAATTGATGAATAAGTAAGAAAATAATGTGATTAATTAAGGTGAGTACCTATTCATTGAAAGAAATCATTTAGATATTTTCTTAAGGATCCTAAGGAATGTATTTTTGGGAATAAAAAACCATTATAATGAGGATAATTAATTTTATAAGGGATTTTGTAGTGTATAGTCAAGATATATGGATCAATGAGTTGTAAGGAATATGAAGGAGGGTGTCCTTTTATAAGGGAGGGAGTGGTCACACTTGGAACTTCTTAAAATATTAAATTATAATAAAGTGATTCACTAGAAAAACTGGAAAAAAATGTCCATGAATACAAAGAAAAATTATATATGATTCAAATATCAGTATAAAATGGAATTCAGATTCGTTTTGGTGTCATTTTAAACTGTATCTTTTTTATTAATCCATTTTTTTATTATTTTTTACCTTACTCGTGGTAACCACTATTTTAATCATAATGGTAAATAATGATACCATAAATATAAAAGTGACTCATAAATGGACAATAGATTATTTTCAGAACCCTATTCCACTAACATGGCTGAAAATTATATTTTTATGAATTTTAAATCACTTAAAAATTATTATTTATTATAAAACATCATTAATTTCAATTTTGAAAATATTCATTTAATTTTAAAATAATGACATAAATACAAATATGAAATTTGAATATAATCCTTCTAAAAATCAATATTATTTTATATCTATCAAAAAATTTCATGTAACACTATAACTCACACAAATTATATTACATTTAATATTTTTAAAATTTTTAATTTTTTATAAATTTAATAAAAAAATTTATCATTGTGTAAGAATTTAAGGTGATTATTTAACAACAAAAAAAATAAATAAATTACCATTATTAATATAATATCATTATGCACAAAATTATTATTATTATTCATTCACAACTTGTTTTTGTCTTTATATGAACACATACTTGATATTTAAAACCAAGAGAGTGACATTTTATAACATTTTTTTCTTTAAATGTTATATAGGTTATTTTTATGAAAACGTGTTTCTTCAAAAATTAAATTATTTTTCTTATGGTGATAAGGATATAATTATCTTCACCTAAGAGAAATTTCAATGTAAAATAGATATGTTAACACATAATTTTAACCTTGATTAACATGATTTAACCGTTTTCGAGGTGATAAAATCTTCTACTGTTACTATTCCAAATACCTAAAATTAAAAGGACTCTATTTAAAAAAATTGATCCTCCTAATTTCTCATGACCCATCTTTGATGGTCCCATACCTTGACTACCTCAAGCCCATCTCCAATAGGCCATGGGATGGTGACTAGCACCGACTAGGCATTTCCCACAAATGGGAGGCAGTGGCCTAAAGTACCTACACACACATTTCCAGGACACGAAATGGTGAAATGTAAACGAACTGAAAGGATGCATGTATACATATAGGATCTTGTAATAGAGTATCATAGTTAAATTACTAGAATGTAAAAATAGAAAAAAAATCCCACCGTAAGATCCTGTAACAAAAGTCCAACCTTGAAGTAAAGTTACTGAGATTGCAGTCCGAAAGCCACAGGAAGACACCACGATCTATCTGGTCTCACTAGGTACCATTTGGTCCTGGTCCACCTATGAATCCATCAAAAGGATTATTTTATACACCATACATGACATGTGTAGGAAAATCCCATATAGGGGTGAGTATGGAAAAACTCAGTAGGACACCTCAAAACCACACGAAAATAAAAAATAGACAGTATAATCAGATCTACATAGGTATATGCCTTCAAACACATATAACATGAATATCTAGATATACTCAAGAGAGTGACCACACTGTTAGGCAGTCATAACCAACTACAAGAAACATGATTCTACTCGAAGCACACTCATTCTGGGAGATCTCACTCCTTGAGCCATGATACCATCAAAGACCCTAGATTAAGTGGTCTATCTCATTTGGCCACCACCCAAAAAGAATTAATTTATAATGTAAGAATATGATACAAAGAGAGGGCATAAAACCCAGACTAACTAGGGGATTCCATAGACCCAATCTGGATCATCCCACTATGCATAGGATTATTCCCAGACACACTGGGGGATAACACAGACCTTACCAATGCAGCCCACTAGATGTAGGATTAGAGCCATCCTCATGGAGGACATTAGATTCCAAAAAACTCCACTATGGGTGATATAGGATCATACTATAATCTTGGGGAGGTATACCATACTCTATCTAAGAATCGACCACTAGAATATATTAAGATCCAGTGATGTGGATGTAATGCGATAATAAACCCTCAAGGAGAGGAACAAGGGAACACTCCAAACCTATACTGCTCCAAACTGAAAACCCAGAATTTATCTCAAAATTATTATCCCAATGTTAGGGTTTCAATGTCGTAGAAGACCCATCAATTGGATGTTTAATTTAAGGGTTATTCTCATATGAATAAATTGACCCAAAAACCTATTGGGGTCCTATGGACCAACTACCACGGTTGACAGTTGTGGTCAATCCACCTACCGCAGGGACAAGATTCTAGTGAAGTAATTATTGTGGTTAGTCTACCTACCACTTCTCCTCACAGTCATTCGTCCTGCATAGTCGACCGCACCGCACAGTCGATCAAACTGAATGGTTAATCATCGTGGTCCGACGCAACCGGGATCTGCCCTTATTTCCCTAGATCTGACTTGGGTATGACCAAGGTCCGGCCCAGCCCATCGGCTTGACCCAACCTACAGACCTAACCCGGCCCACTACCCTGGCCTAGCCTGCTAGCTCGGCCACTCCATGTCCATCGATGTCACTGCAACTTCATTTGTAGCTATCACCACTATATCTCATGTGTGTCATTATTGTGTCCCCCTTCATTGTCATGTATTCTTTCATTGGACCTTCACGTCTTCCATGTCTCACACCTCCAACGCCACCACCTCTTACGCCACTAATGTCGCTACCTCCTACACTACTACTCACCACTTCCCTGGGTTGTTGAATCCACTACCTCGTCAGACCGAACGAAGTTGTTGACCAGACTCCACCTAATTCCATGCTAGATATGCACTATCATCCTTAACAAATTACACCACCTTCATTACCATCACACCACCATTTTGTTGTTCTAATCATGGATCTACGGTTTTGGGTCGTTTCACTAAGGACAAAATGTGCAACGATTTATTGTTCAAAAAGGGTTTCAAATAATGGGAAGAAGAGGAATAATATATGAATAATGCAAGAAATTAGGGGAGAAAATCATAAAAATCAAGAGGGATGATCCTTGATCGATGGTCATGTAGATCTGGGTTCATCACCTTTAGAACGGAAAAATAATCAAAGCAATTATCTAGAACTAAATACGAATAAATATCACAAATAACCTATCCTAAAATTAAAATAGATCCATGGGATAATCTATTTGTGGATTAGTCTGTGTTGGTCATAGTATTTAGAGAATAGGAATGAAGAATTAAAACAACACATCCTGCCTTGATTCTATTCGATTGATGATAAAGAATGATCATTGTGTCGTGTTCGTTGGTGGGATCCATCAAATATGAGGATGCACCAATCGATCGATCCACGATCCAAAAATTCATCAACATTCATTTGATATAATTATCTAGATATCACTTTAATGACTCTCTATAGGATTCAAGGATATTGCAGAAAACCTTGGAACTCTGAAGAAAGGATTATTTAAATTTTTTCAACTTGTTACATCAAACATAATTTTTAATAAATTATTTTATTCCTTTTACTTCACGCAAAATCTTTCTCAAAAACAACCAACTATGAATAATTTAAGGTCACTCCTGGGGTAAATATACTTTTATAAACTTAATGGTTTCTTCTTATTTTTCATTTGGGAAACTATTTAAGAGTTATCCCACTTTTTCATCAAATTCACTCACACGTGCAATTAAATATTTAAATATTTTTTAAATATTTATTCCGAGCACATCGGGCTTCAGAATCACACTCTTTATCAGAATATGGTATTTTAATCAATATATATAATATCTTAAAATAATTCATAGAAAATAATAGATGTTACATTCTCCCCAAATTCGGGTTTTAAATCCCTAAAATCCATAATAAGGGCTACTCAAATAGATGTGAGTATTGAGCAGTAATTTCAGCCTCCCACTCCCATGTTCCCTCCTAGAGATTCCCATACTACCCTTGAACGTACTATAAAGGTATTGATCACCCCTGAATCATCCTCCCCTACTGATCCACAATCTTCAAAAGGTACTCAGTAATGGTCACTAAATCCTCTATGTCCAGCTTACCCATGTCGATGATGTGTGATTGTCCATGCATGTACCTCCTTAACTGGGACACATTAAAGATGTTGTCTACCCAATATAAATATGGAGGTAGAGATAAGTGGTATGCTACCTCACTAACTTTAATCATTATATTTAATTGTCCAATTAATGTTAGAGATAGCTTGTCTCCCAGGCCAAATCTACGTAATCCACATCGAGGTGAAACCTGAAGGAACATTTGGTCTCCTTCCTTGAACTCAAAAGGAATTCATTGTCTATTAGATAAGAATTATGATGGATCTGTGTAGTCTTCATCAACTCATGGTTGATCTATACCTTCTCTTTAGTATCTATCACTAACTCCGATCACGTGATCACTAACTCTCCAGGGTGATTCTAGTAAAGTGGTGACCTTTAGGATTTCTTATACAAATCATGAAACGGCTCCATACCAACGGTGGAAAGAAAGATGTTTTTGTATGAAAACACCAAAATTGTTAGGTAATCCTCCCATATATAGAAAAATTCTAACCTGAAATCCTGAAAAATGTCCTCCAAAACCAAAAGGGTCCTCTCAGTATGATGATTCGACTAGGGGTGAAATGTTATGCTCAAGCGTAGATGGGTCTCAAATTCCTCCTGTAATCCCATCCACAACTGGGATGTAAAGTGAGCATCTCAATCCAAAACAATCATATATGTGAATCCATGGATTTTAACTATCTCAAACATGTAGAGGTGTCCCAATATCTCTACTGAACTCTACTATCGGATGACTAGGAAGTTGAATGATCTAGTGATTCGGTCAATGATCTCCCAGATGGTATCGTGTCCCCTATATACACATGGTAAAACCACCATGAAGTCCATTGATATTATAAGGACCCGGACATAAAACATTACTTAATCATGAATTAAATTGAATAATTCACATTGAGGATCTTTTTAGGTTTAGAGTTTTAGAGAATTCGGACATAACTATTACATCTCAAAGATTACAAAATAGACACATATACTCAGTTTCCATTTTTTAAGAAAATAAAAACTCTTGAACAAAAGAGTCATGTCTAGTTCTTGTTTTAGAAAGCATGACATTTCCTTGATCCAATCCTTGACCCTATTCCACTTTATGTCCTGTGAAAAACATTTAAAAAAACATGGGATGAGCATAAAAATCTCAGTAAGGGTTATAAAAATACGGAAAGGAAACACTAGTCCATGTATACATAAGAATCAATGAAATCATACTTTACTCATAAAACATAAGAAATTTAACATACCTAATGAAATTATAAGTAAATTATTGAAATTATAAGACATAAAGGTAACCTGAGGAATTCATAACATTCTTACATAGGGAGTAACCTTCATGGTTACATTTGGAATACCCATCACAGTATATTCCCTAAATCTCTTTGGAGAAAACTTAACGTTTAACCCCTTCGCGTTACCCAGTGCATTGGAGAGCTATATTGGGCTCACCCGCCCTTAGTTTATCACGGAACCACCCATATTCATTAACAATTACCAAGAAACATAACATAATCATAGCACATAACGTAAGCATAAAGGAAAGATAACATTCCCACATTTCAATAACAGTATAAAATTTTAAGATATTGAAATAATGAATCCATACTGAAATCCATTTTCAAAACCATTTAAAACATTTAATAAAAATATTTCTGAATCAAAGTGTCCCATACAACTTTGAAGGTTTTAACATTTTAAACCATTAATATCCATATAAATAAATACTTAAAACCATTTTTAAAACATGGATATTAATGATAAATATTTATAAGAATAAATCTTTAAAACATTTAAAATGATATTTTAGTTAAATGATTTTTAACAAAATGAAATACACTTGAATACAATAATTGAGGAATAACATTTAATCAGAACTTTATAATATCATGAGAAGAAAGATATTAATGATATAATATTCCATAGGACAGTATATACACCATATAATAGTGAATTGGTGCATAACAACAATGAATTCTCAATAGAAATGTAAAATGAGATGAAATCCCTTATAAAGAAGGTATCCTTGAATTAAGGATAAATCAATCTCATAATTATGTGTGAAAAATATAAATACACCCAATATAAGTGGATATTAAGTGAAAAACAATCAAAGGTAATTCACACATATTCAAAGTATGACATATTCAATAACTACATGTTGAACTCAAAGAAATTGAAATTGGTTTAAGAAGTTCCCTTGGTAAAATTCGACAGATTAACAGCGTCACTTTAAAATTCATAAAATTCATTGATGAGAGAGAAAATGGTATCTCATCACTTGGACATAATATTCACATCAATAAGGATATATAATAACATATCCCAACATAAGAAGATGTAAATTAAAGTACATAACAAAATAAGTCTTTTAAAAAGAGGAGGGTGAAAGGTTCCCTTACTGATTTGGGTAACTTTCAAAATGTACACCCTATGAAAGAAGGGCCATACAATGAAGATGTAAATACCCATAAATGAGATTATATTATACGAATTGTAAAATAATGGTAAGTACATACACCACACAAAAGGAAATAGTGGCCAATGTAGCATGAATCTCACAGGAATAAAAAGTGCGATGAAAATCCCCTTATGAAAATTCGGCAGCCTGACGGCGCCACATAAAACATCCAAAAATGGATTGAAGAGATAAAATAGGTTCTCTCATAATATTATAATAAAATTTACAGAAATATTAATACAAAATAACATCCCCAACATAATAAATAGGAGCTTAATGAAATTTACATAAAAAATAGTACTTAAAAAGAAAGAGAGAGGTAGGATCCCTTACCTCAAGTCTGACTTGTCTTGTTCGTTTCATTATATTCCTAAATAATAAACATTGGTAAATTTATAATTCCTTAAGGACCTAATTTAAATATTATTATTCAGTTCATATCACATAATATAATGTTATAATAATTGGTTAATAATGTGAGTTCATATCAGACGTTTTTTTCGATGTTTGGTACATTAGTCAAAAATGAACTTGTTTGAAAATGATTGTACATGTAGTTATAATTAAATCATCTAAAAAATAGTATTAGTGATTTAAATATCATATATATCCAGTACATATTCATTTTATACTATTCCATAACATTTGGAGCTAAAAAGAAATGAAATGCACCGTTCATGGAGACGGTAGGCCGTACGTATGCATGAACGTTACTTTCATTTCCTTGTCATATTAATGGAATTAAAAATAAATGAGAGATATATATATTATCATTCTAGTATAATATATATGTTATATAGGTCACATATGTTCATTAATCTCATTCTTTATACATTCCATGTATTGCATGAACGATTCACATCACTTGAGGGGGCGGTAGTCCACACTTCCTTGTATGAAATTATCGCATTTGAACAACACGCAAAGCATTAAGGTATTTTTTAAATATAAAATAAAGAAGAATAGAGAGGAAATAAATATAATATATATCATATAAAAATATTTCCATCATAATGGCCACAATGAGAGGTGGTAGGATAAGATAGAACAATCATCGTTTCGTGAGGCTGTAATTCAACATCCACAGAAACAGTATGTTCTTTAACCATTAGACGGATGTGTGTGAAAGTGTAGCTCAAATATTTCTCATAAAAACATACTAGTATATTTAAGATACTGGTTTTTTTACAAAATAAAGTAATAAAAATAGTTTATGGGGTTGGAGAAGCAAAATAAAACAAAAGAACATTAGGGAATACTTTACCTTTAAATCGGGTAACTCCCCTTGGTTGGAACCAAAAGGGTTTCTTGAAGAGATTTCTGCCTAAGGGAAGGCCTCTAGGATTAGGAGAAGGATGTGGAGAGAAAAAATGGGTAGATCTTGGCCGAGCCAATGGCTTGAGAGGTGTGGGTAAGGAGGTAGAGGTGGGAGCCTTTTATAAGAGGGAGGAGGGGCACTCTTGGAAAGTAAAGAAATGTTACTTCATATTAAAATCAGTTTCGGATTGTAATGTTCCCACATTGATATATTTCGACGATAAGGTGTTAAGGGTTCTAAATATACTCATATAATAGGTTTGTGATGTGTGTAAGACTTAGATTTTACCCTATCTTCTCATTTTATTTAAATCGTTCATTTATGAGGTAAACACTACATCATCACGGTGTCATAAATAAATTAATTTATTTAATGTCTAAAAATAATAAAAAAATATCATGATGTAGGAAATATTTTTATATTTATAATGAAAATTTATAGTAAAAAATATGACTTGTATAACCCCATGTAAAAATTGTTTTAGTAAAACAATACATGTTTGTGACATTTTAATTTTTACTTTAAATAAAAAGTTATTAATGTCATTTTCCTACCATAGTGGCTCCATGGAGTCCCCAAGTTGACCCA
The DNA here is from genome assembly GCA_963277665.1 of Viscum album. Taxonomy (NCBI): domain Eukaryota; kingdom Viridiplantae; phylum Streptophyta; class Magnoliopsida; order Santalales; family Viscaceae; genus Viscum; species Viscum album. Next base: position 1,261,787,349 of record OY728128.1, read on the forward strand.
TGTATTTTATTGGTCGGCCATGACTCATCCAATAAGGGTAGGATATGTTTCAAGGTCATTTAATATTATTATTACATTATCTTTACCTTAAATTACACTAATTACCTTTAATCGCGATTAATAAAACTTAAAAGTTACTATTCACCAAAAAATTATGTTAATCCCATTGAACCACATTTTACATCCTAATTACAACCATGTATGTCGGATTTTTGAAATTCGAATCATAGAAGTGGTAATGTTTCATTTAAACAAAAAATCAGTTTTTTTAACTACCACAGTGGTTTCACTATTCATCAAAAATTGACGCTTTTCAGAAAAATACCAAAAATTCACCCTAAGATATATTTGATATTCTGAATTCAAAAATGATGTATATTTTACAAGATTCAAAACATATAACTTTCATTAATTAATTTAATAATTAATTCTCGTTGTCTGAACAAATAGCGTGTTTTTATGAAACAATATGTATCAAAAGATTTACAGTAGTTTAAGTCCAATTTCAAAGTGAAATTAATTCCAATGAACACTATTGGATTAAATGGTAAAAATATATTATAATTGGACTCTAAAACCAATTCAAATGATAATCTAGTCATAAAAATAAATTATATTAAAAAGTGGTTTTGAATTAAAATACAACATTTTTCACTATTCATTAAAAAATGAACTTTATCGGAAAAATACCAAAAAATTACACAAAGTAAATTTTGATGTCCCGATTTTAAAGAAGAATTTTATTTGGTCAAATATAATGTATAAGAGTGACCAAAACTATATTAAAGATTTTTCACCATCAAAAGGCGATAAATCGACCTTTTAGTGAATTTAGAGTATTTTGCTTAAAATTGAATTATTTTCTTATTTTAATCCTTTATATTTTATTGGATAAATGTAAAAACATTTAACAAACATATAAAATCATATTTTAGTTATTTATATTCATTCCCGCCAATACAACGGCTATGCATTAACAACCATTTAAAATAATATTATTTTATTATTAGAGTGCAACGTAAGATTTCAAAAAAAACTCATTGTTGCGTATTGGGTACGCCATCGAGAATAGTGTTCCCTTTAAAGTAATATTAATATTTTATGCATAAATATTCATAAATATGAAAAGTTAATATTCTTTATTTACCTGGGATGTTACATCCTTCCCCACTTTTGGGAATTGCATCCTCGCTATTTTAAATTTCATCTATGAAACTTCATTGAAAGCTCCACATCGGAAAAGGAGTAAATTAAACCGTCACTTTAAAAGAAAGAAAGGGAAGTACAAAGGTCACCCGAGTTAACCCATACTAGGATTCCATGTAGGAAAACATGGACATGGAAGATAAAACAAAGGGTCATGTTCTGATGGAGAGTGATAGAAAACATTTTTAGGAGAAAGTTAACCACCGGAAAATCACAAACTTATGATGGGTTAAACAGTGTTTGATTCCCCGGTCAGAAAAATTAACTGAGAAAAATTTTGTTTTAAATTACTTTTCATTGAGTAATTTATTTATGTGCTTAACTAAAACATAAGGAAACATACTTACTTGTCATGTTGACTTTCATCTTTTACTAGATTTCTAACACAAACTCATACTTTCTTCAAATGATGAGTATTTTGGATGACTTGTTCTCATTAAGAGTGTTATAATCAACTTCTATAGAGTCACCTATTCCACAAAAGATAACTATATACTTCCCATGTCGTTAGACCAAAACCAAAACCAAAATTGTTAGTACGAGATCAGATAATTTCCAAAAAAGGATAATCCTTTATAAAAAGAAATACTACTCTTAATCACCAAAATTTGTCCAACAAAACTCAATGTTCAACGAAGACCATTCGATAAAGAATTTGTCCATAAAATTCATCTAAGTAAACCAAACGAAGATTGAAACCCAAATATTTGAAGGATTTAATCACATAGTCTTCCAAGGTAAAATTAATTTTTATCTCCAAGTAACATCAGTTCCTCTTAAAGTCTCATATTGAAAAGTAATTAACTTAATCATATATCCTCCATTATAGGTCAATGTTTTCCATAGATAACCCAAAATTAACTTATTCTAGATTCATAATATCATCTAACTAAAAATAATTCGTCAAACTAACCAGGGACTTCACGTAGTCCAGTGGTAGGCGATAAATATCAGTCGCACTTTAGTTGTGGGTTCGATTCTCACAGCTTCGTCCAACGCAACAAGTTGTCACATAGTCTATGTGTTGTCATTTTTCCAAAACTACATAATTCTAATAACATTCCCAAAAATCGATAAAATCTTCAAAAATAACCATAACATAATTTAACCTCAAGTTTACCTCATGCCTTTCATCTTCCATTATATAGTAACCCATAATTACCTAAAAAGTAAGGATCATATAAACCATAATAGTTACCTTTATAATTATTACCTAAACTTTCACAACGAGTTGGTTCTCTCGTACATGATGCATTAGAGAACTCACAAAGGATCAAGTGGTTGATTATGACTGTTGATAGTTGGTTTAGAATAACCACGAGATTTCTCATTGAATCCCCCATTTCATCAAGTCTCTTAATCAGAGAACTACCACAGTTTCCTTCAAACCCATTTTCACTTTAGTGCCTGCTAGATCCATCCATTTACTAAAACCAAAAACGTCAGTGTGAGTATATCAACAAAATCATTATGTACTAAAGATGAAGATGAACACTAAGATATACTTATCCAAGTTATCTCAAACTCATTCCAACTTTCATAAATAAAAATGACTCTATCTAATATAATAACTAGTGTGGTTATACACAACTTGTCACTTATGCTTAAACAACACTATAACCTCTAAAGTTATCTAAACCGACCTCTGATACCAACTATAAGGACCCGACCTTCAAACATTACTTAATATTGAATTAAATTGAATAATTCACAATGAGGATCTTTTCAGGTTTAGAGTTTTAGAGAATTAGGACATAACTATTACATCTCAAAGATTACAAAGTAGACACATCTACTCAGTTTCCATTTCTTTCACAAAATAAAAACTATTGAACAAAATATTCATGTCTAGTTCTTGTTTTAGATAGCATGAAATTTCCTTGATCCCATCCTTGACCCTCTTCCACATTATTTCATGTGAAAAACATTTCAAAAAACATGGTATGAGCATAAAAAGTTCAGTAAGGGTTATAACAATAAGGAAAGAAAAAATTACTCCATGTATAGATAAGAATTAATAAAATCCTACTATACTCATAAAACATAATCAGTTTAACAAACCTCATGAAAACATAAGTAAATCATAGAAATCATAAGACATAAAGGTAACTTGAGGCATTCATAACATTTTGAGGAAGGGAGTAACCCTCATGGTTAAATTTGGAATACCCATCATAGTATATTCCCTAAATCTCTTCAGAGAAACCTTAACGTTTAACCCCTTCGTGTTACCCAATGCATTGGAGAGCTATATCAGGCTCACCCGCCCTTAGTTTATCACGGAACCACCCATCTTCATAAACAATGTCCAAGAACCATAACATAATCATAGCACATAACTTAATAATAAAATAAAGATAACATTACCACATTGCAATAACAATATAACATTTTAAGATATTGAAATAATGAATCCATTCTAAAATCCATTTTCAAAACCATTTAAAACATTTAATAAAGAGATTTTTGAATCAAAGTGTCCCATACCACTTTGAAGATTTTAAAATTTTAAACCATTATTATCCATATAAAATAATCCTTAAAACCATTTTGAAAACATGGATATTAATGAGAAATGTTTATAAGAATAAATCATTAAAACATTTAAAATGATATTTTAGTTAAGGAGTTTTTAACAAAATGAGAGACACTTGAATACAATAATTGAGTAATAACATTTAATCAGAACTTTATAATATCATGAGAATAAATTTATTCATGATATAATATTAAAAAGGACAGTATATACACCATATAAGAGTGAATTTGTGCATAACAACAATGAAGTCTCAATAGAAATGTAAAATGAGATGAAATCCCTTATAAAGAAGGTATCCTTTAATTAAGGATAAATCAATCTCATAATTATGTGTGACAAATATAAATACACCCAATATAATGGATATTAATTTTAAAACAATCAATGGTCATTCACACATATTCAAAGGATGACATATTCAATAACTACATGTTGAACCCAAAGAAATCGAAATTGGGTTAAGAAGTTCCCTTGGTAAAATTCGACAGCCTAACAACGTCACTTTTAAATTCATAAAATTATTTGATGAGATAGAAAATGGTATCTAATCACTTGGGCATAAAATTCACATCAATAAGGATATATAAGAACATATCCCAACATAAAAATATGTAAATTAAAAGACATAACAAAATAAGTCTTTTATAAAGAGGAGGGTGAAAGGTTCCCTTACCGATTTGGATAACCTTCGAAACGTACACCCCATGAAAGAAGGGTCGTACAATGAAGATTTAAATACCCATAAATGAGATTATATTATACATATAGTAAAATAAAGTGTAGTACATACACCAAACAAAAGGAAATAGTGGCCAATTTAGCATGAATCTCACGGGGATAAAAAGTGATATGAAAATCCCCTTATGAAAATTCAGCAGCCTAACAGCGCCACATAAAACATCCAAAAATGGATTTATGAGATCAAATAGGGTATCTCATAATATTAACATAAAATTTACAGAAATATGAATATAAAATAACATCCCCCAACATAATAAAGAGGATCTTAACATAAGTTACATAAAAAAGTACTTAAAAAGAAAGAGTGAGGTAGGATCCCTTACCTCAAGTCCGACTTGTCTTGTTTATTTATTTATATTCCTGAATAATAAACTTTGGTCACTTCATAATTTCTTAAGGAAATTATTTAAATATTATTATTCAGTTCATATCACATGTTATAATGTTATAATAATTGGTCAATAATGTGAGTTCATATTAGACGTTTTGTCGATGTTTGGTACATGAGTCAAAAATGAACCTGTTTGAAAATGATTTCCCATGTAGTTATAAGTAAATCATATCCAGAATAGTATTAATGATTTAAATATCATATATATCGAGTACATATTCATTTTATACTATTCCATAATATTTGGAGATAAAAAGAAATGAAATTCACCATTCATGGAGACGGTAGGCCGTACATACGCATGAACGCTACTTTCATTTGTTTGTCTTATTGATGGAATTAAAAATAAATGAGAGAGATATATATTATAATTCCAGTATAATATATATGTTATATAGGTCACATATGTTCATTAATATCATTCTTTATACAGTCCATGTATTCCATGAATGAGTCACATCACTTGAGGGGGTGGTAGTCCACACTTCCTCCTATGAAATTATCGCATTTGGACAACATGAAAAGAATAATGGTATGAATTAAATATAAAATACAGAAGTATATAGAAGACATAAAAAATAATATATATTATATAAAAATATTTCCATCATAATGGCCACCATGAGAGGTGGTAGGAGAAGATAGAACAATCATCGTTTCGTGAGGTAGTAATTCACCATCCACAGAAATAGTATGTTCTTTAACCATTAGATGGTGGTTTGTGTAAGTGTAGCTCGAATATTTCTCATAACAAAATCCTATTATATTTAATATACTAGTGTTGTTACAAAATAAAGGAATAAAAATAGTTTATGTGGTTGGAGAAGCAAAATAAAAAAAAAAGAACATTGGGGAAGACTTTACCTTTAAATCGGGTAACTCCCCTTGGTTTGAACCAAAAGTGTTTCTTAAAGAGATTTATTCCTAGGTGAAGGCTTCTAGGATGAGGATAGGGATGTGGAGAGAACAAATGGGCAGATCTTGGCCGAGCCAATGGCTTGAGAGGTTTGGGTAAGGAGGTAGAGGTGGGGGCCTTTATAAGAGGGAGGAGGAGCACTCTGGGAAAGTAAAGAAATGTTACTTTATATTAAAATGAGTTTCGGATTTTAAAGGCCCCCCATTGATATATTTCGAGGATAAGGTGGTAAGGGTTCTAAATATACTCATCCAATATGATTCTGACATGTTTAAGACTTAGATTTTACCCTATCTTCACATTTTATTTAAATCGTTCATTTATGAGGTAAATACTACATCATCACGATGTCATAAATTAATTAATTCATTTAATGTATAAATATTATAAAAAAATATAATGATGTAGTATATCTTTTTATATTTATAACTAATATTTATAGTCAAAAATATGACTTGTATAACCCCATGGAAAAATTATTTTAGTAAAACAATACATGTTTGTGACATTTTAATTTTTACTTTAAATAAAAAGTTATTAATGTCATTTTCCTACCAAAGTGGCTCCATGGGGTCCCCAAGTTGACCCATGGATTTTAATGGTAGGACATGACTCATAAAATAAGGTTAGTACATGTGTCAAGGTCATTTCATATTATTATAACATTATCTTTACCTTAAATTACACTAATTACCTTTAATCGCAATTAATAAAACTTAAAAGTTACTATTCATCAAAAAACTATATTATTCCCATTGAACCACATTTTACATCCTAATGACAACCATGTATGTAGGATTTTTGAAATTCAAATCACAGAAGTGGTAGAGTTTCATTTAAACGAAAAATTAGTTTTCTTAACTACCACTTAGTGGTTTCACTATTCATCAAAAATTGAAGTTTTTCTGAGAAATACCAAAAATTCACCCTAAGATATATTTGATATTCTGAATTAAAAAAAGATTTATATTTTAAAAAATTCAAAACATATAAGGTGCATCAATTAATTTAATAATTAATTCCCGTTGTCAGAAGAAATAGCGTGTTTTTTTGAAACAATATATATCAAAAGATTGACACTAGTTTAAGTCCAATTTCAAAGTGAAATTAATTCCAATGACCACTATTGGATTAAATGGAAATAATATATTATAATTGTACTTTAAAACCAATTCAAAAGATAATCTAATCATATAAATAAATTACATTAAAAATATTTTTTGAATTAGAATACAACATTTTTCACTATTCATTAAAAAAATGAACTTTATCGGAAAAATACCAAAAATTTACACAAAGTAAATTTTGATGTCCTGATTCTAAATAAGAGTTTTATTTTGTCTAATAGAGTTTATAACAGTGACCAAAAATATATTAAAGATGGTTCACCATCAAAAGGTGATAAATAGACCTTTTAGTGAATTTTAGAGTATTTATGCATAAAATTGAATTCTTTTCTTATTTTAAGCCTTTATATTTTATTGAATAAATGTAAAAACATTTAAAAAAACATATAAAATCATATATTAGTTATTTCTATTCATTCCCACCAATACAACTGCTAGGCATTAACTACCATTTAAAATAATATTATTTTATTATTAGAGTGCAACGTAAGATTTCAAAGAAACTCGTTGTTGCGTATTGGCTATGCCATCGATCATAGCATTACCTTTAAAGTAATATTAATATTTTATGAACAAATATTAATAAATATGAAAAAGTTATATTCTTTATTTACCTGGTATGTTACATCCTTCCCCCCTTTTGGGAATTGCATCCTCGTAATTTTAAAATTGGTCTTAGAAACTTCATTGAAAGCCCCACATCGAAAAAGGAGTAAATTAAACTATCACTTTAAAAGAATGAAAGGTAAGTATAAAGGTCATCATATTTAACCCATACTAGCATTCCATGTTGGAAAACGTGGACATAGAAGAGAAAACAAAGGGTCGTGTTCTGATGGAGATTGATAGAAAACATGTTTAGGAAAAAGTTAACCACCAGAAAATCACAAAATTGTGATGGGTTAAGTGGTATTTGATTCTCCAGTTGGAAAAATTAACAGAAAACAGTTTTGTTTTAAATTAATTTTCATTGAGAAATTTATTTATGTGCTTAACTAAAACATAAGGAAACATACTTACTTGTCATGTTGACTTTCTTCTTTTACTAGATTTCTAACACAAAATCATACTTCCTCCAAATGATGAGTATTTAGGATGAATTGCTCACATTAAGAGGGCTATAATCAACTTCTAGAAAATCACCTAATCCAAAAAATAGAACTATATACTTCCCATTTCTTTAGACCAAAACCAAAACCAAAATTGTTAGTACAAGATCAGATAATATCCAAAAAAGGATAATGCTTTATAAAAATAAATACTACTCTTAATCTCCAAAATTTTTCCAACAAAACCCAAAGTTTAACGAAGACCATTCGATGAACAATTTGTCCATAAAATTAATCAAAGTAAACCAAAATAAGATTGAAATCCAAATATTTGAAGCATTTAATCACATAGTCTTCCAATGTAAAATTAACATTTATCTCAAAATAACATCAGTTTCTCTTAATGTCTCGTATTGAAAAGTAATTAATTTAATCATATATCCTCCATGATAGGTCAATATTTTCCATATATAACCCAAAATTAACTTATTCTAGATTCATAATAACATCTAACTAAAAAACAATTAGTCAAACTAATCAGGGACTTCACGTAGTCCAGTGGTAGGTGATAAATAACAGTCGCACATTGGTTGTGGGTTTGATTCCCACTACTTCGTCTGACGCGATAGGTTGTCACACGGTCTACGTGTTGTCTTTTTTCCAAACCTACATAATTCTTATAATATTTAAAAAAGAGGTAAAATATTCAAAAATAACCATAACATAATTTAAAATTAAGTTTACCTAATTCCTTTCATCTTCCATCATATAGTAACCCATAATTACCTCAAAAGTAAGGATCATATAAACCTTAATGGTTACCTTTATAATTATTACCTGAACATCCACAACGAGTTGGTTTTCTTGTAAATGATGCATTAGAGAACTCACCAAGGTTCAAGTGGTTGATCATGACTCCTGATAGTTGGTTTATAAGAACCACTAGATTTCTCATTGAATTCCCCATTTCATCTAGTATCTTAATCAGAGAACCTACACAGTTTCCTTCAAACCCATTGTAACTTTGGTGCCTACTAGATCCATCAATTTTCTAAAACCAAAAATGTCAGTGTGAGTATATTAACAAAATCATCATGTACTAATGAGGAATATAAACACTAAGATATACTTATCCAAGTTATCTCAAACCCATTCCAACTTTCATAAATATAAATGACTCTATCTAATATAATAACTAGGGTGGTTATACACAACTTGTCACTTATGCTTAAACAACACTCTAACCTCTAAAGTTATCTAAACTGACCTCTGATACCAACTATAAGGACCCGGCCTTAAAACATTACTTAATCATGAATTAAATTTAATAATTCACATTGAGGATCTTTTCAGGTTTAGAGTTTTAGAGAATTAGGACATAACTATTACATCTCAAATATTACCAAGTAGACACATCTACTCAGTTTCCATTTTTTCACAAAATAAAAACTCTTGAACAAAAGAGCCGTGTCTTGTTCTTGTTTTAGACAGCATGAAATTTCTTTGATCCCATCCTTGACCCTATTCCACTTTATGTCCTGTGAAAAACATTTCAAGAAACTTGGGATGAGCATAAAAGGCTCAGTAAGGGTTATAACAATATGGAAAGAAAGAAATAGTCCATGTATATATAAGAATCAATGAAATCATACTTTACTCGTTAAACATATGTAATTTAATATACCTCATGAAATCATAAGTAAATCATAGAAATAATAATCCATAAAGGTAACTTGAGGCATTCATAACATTCTTACATAGGGATTAACCCTCATGTTTACGTTTGAAATACCCATCACAATATATTCCCTAAATCTCTTCGGAGAAACCTTAACATTTAACCCCTTCGTGTTACCCAATTCATTGGAGAGCTATATCGGGCTCACCCGCCCTTAGTTTATCACGGAACCACCCATCTTAATAAAAAATTTCCAAGAACCATAACATAATCATAGCACATAAATTAAGCATAAAGAAAAGATAACCTTCCCACATTTCAATAACAATATAACATTTTAAGATATTGAAATAATGAATCCATTCTAAAATCCATTTTCAAAACCATTTAAAACATTTAAAAAAGAGATTTTTGAATCAAAGTGTCCCATACCACTTTGAGGATTTTAACATTTTAAAACATTAATATCCATATAAATAAATCCTTAAAACCATTTTGAAAACATGGATATTAATGAGAAATATTTATAAGAATAAATCATTAAAACATTAAAAACGATATTTTAGTTAAAGGGTTTTTAACAAAATGAGAGACACTTGAATATAATAATTGAGGAATAACATTTAATCAGTACTTTATAATAACATAAGAATAAAAAGATTAATGATATAATATTCCATAGGATATTATATACACCATATAAGAGTGAATTGGTGCATAACAATAATGAAGTCTAAATAGAAATGTAAAATGAGATAAAATCTCTTATAAAGAAGGTATCCTTAAATTAAGGATAAATCAATCTCATAATTATGTGTGAAAAATTTAAATGCACCAAATATAAGTGGATATTAAGATAAAAACAATCAAAGGTCATTCACACATATTCAAAGGATGAAATATTCAATAACTACATGTTGAACCCAAAGAAATTGAAATTGGGATAAGAAGTTCCCTTGGTAAAATTCGACAGCCTAACAACATCACTTTAAAATTCATAAAATTAGTTTATGAGAGTGAAAATGGTATCTCATCACTTGGACATAAAATTCACATCAATAAGGATATATAATAACATATCCCAACATAAAATGATGTAAATTAAAAGACATAACAAAATAAGTCTTTTAAAAAGAGGAAGGTGAAAGGTTCCCTTACCGATTTGGGTAACTTTTGAAACATACACCCCAAGAAAGAAGGGTCGTAAAATGAAGATGTAAATACCCATAAATGATAGTATATTATACAAATAGTAAAATAATGGTCAGTACATACACCACAAAAAAGTAAATAGTGGCCAATGTAGCATGAATCTCATGGGAATAAAAAGTGATATGAAAATCCCCTTATGAAAATTCAGCAGCCTAACAACACCACCTAAAACTTCCAAAAATGGAATTATGAGATAAAATAGGGTATATCATCATATTAACATAAAATTTACATAAAAAGGAATCTAAAATAACATCCCCCAACATAATAAATAGGAGCTTAAACTATGTTACATAAAAAAGAATAATTAAAAAGAAAGAGAGAGGTAAGATTCCTTACCTCAAGTCTGACTGGTCTTGTCCGTTAATTTATATTCCTGAATAATAAACATTGGTCAATTTATAATTTCTTAAGGACCTACTTTAAAGATTATTATTCAGTTCATATCACATATTATAATGTTGTAATAATTGGTTAATAATGTGGGTTCATATCATACTTTTTTTCGATGTTTGGTACATGAGTCAAAAATGTACTTGTTTGAAAATGATTGTCCATGTAGTTATAAGTAAATCATCTCCAGAATAGTATTAATTATTGAAATATCATATATATCACATACATATTCATTTTATATTATTCCATAACATTTGGAGATAAAAAGAAATGAAATGCACCGTTCATGGAGACGGTTGGTCGTACGTACGCATGAATGCTACTTTCATTTCATTGTCATATTAATGGAATTAAAAATAAATGAGATATATATATATTATAATTCCAGTATAATATATCTGTTATATAGGTTAAATATGTTCATTAATCTCATTCTTTATACATTCCTTTTATTGCATGAATGAGTTATATCACTTGAGGGGGAAGCAGTCCACACTTCCTCATATGAAATTATCGCATTTTCACAACATGAAAAGCATAAAGGTATGTTTTAATTATAAAATACAGAAGTATAGAGTGAAAATAAATATAATATATATCATATAAAAATAGTTCCATCATACTGGCCACCATCAGAGGTGGTAGGAGAAGATAGAACAATCATCGTTTCGTGAGGCAGTAATTCGCCATCCACAGAAATAGTATGTTCTTTAACCATTAGATGGAGGTGTGTGTGAGTTTAGCTAGAATATTTATCATAAAAACATCCTAGTATATTTAAGATACTGGTTTTGTTGCAAAATAAAGGAATAAAAATATTTTATGGGGTTGTAGAAGAAAAATAAAACAAAAGAACATTAGGGAAGACTTTACCTTTAAATCGGGTAACACCCCTTGGTTTGAACCAAAAGGGTTTCTTGAAGATATTTATGCCTAATGTAAGGATTCTAGGCTGAGTATAGGGATAGGGAGAGAACAAATTGGCAGATTTTGGCCGATCTAATGTCTTGAGAGGTGTGGGTAAGGAGGTAGAGGTGAGGTACTTTTATAAGAGGGAGGAGGGGCACTCTTGGAAAGTAAAGAAATGTTACTTTATATTAAAATCATTTTCGGATTTTAATGGTCCAAAATTGATATATTTAGAGGATAAGGTGGTAAGGGTTCTAAATATACTACTCCAATAGTTTTTTGACATGTTTATGACTTAGAGTATACCCTATCTTCTCATTTTATTTAAATCGTTCATTTATGATGTAAACACTGCATCATCACGGTGTCATAAATAAATTAATTTATTTAATGCCTAAAAATTATAAACAAAATATCATGATTTAGGAAATATTTTTATCTTTATAATTAATATTTATAGTCAAAAATATGACTTGTATAACACCACGAAAAAATTGTTTTAGTAAAACAATACATGTTTGTGACATTTTAATTTTTACTTTAAATATAAAGTTATTAATGTCCTTTTCCTACCAAAGTGGCTCCATGGGGTCTCCAAGTTGACCCATGGATTTTCTTGGTCGGCCATGTCTCATCCAATAATGTTAGGACCTGTGTAAAGGTCATTTCATATTATTATAACATTATCTTTACCTTAAATTACACTAATTACCTTTAATCGCAATTAATAAAAATTAAAAGTTACTATTCACCAAAAAATTATTTTAATCCCATTGAACCACATTTTACATCTTAATGAAAACCATGTATGTCAGATTTTTGAAATTCAAATTACAGAAATGGTAAAGTATCATTTAAACGAAAAATCAGTTTTTTAACTACCACTTAGTGGTTTCACTATTCATCAAAAATTGAAGTTTTTCAGAAAAATACAAAAAACTCACCCTAAGATATATTGGATATTCCGAATTCAACAATGATCTCTATTTTACAAAATTCAGAACATATAAGTTGAATTAATTAGTTTAATAATAAATTCCCATTGACATATCAAATAGTGTGTTTTTATGAAACAATATATATCAAAAGATTGATACTACTTTAAGTCCAATTTCAAAGTGAAATTAATTCAAATGACCACTATTGGATTAAATGGTAAAAATATATTATAATTGTACTTTAAAACCAATTCAAAATATAATCTAATCATATAAATAAATTATATTAAAAAGAGGTTTTGAATTAAAATACAACATTTTTCTCTATTCATTAAAAAATGAACTTTATCGAAAAAATACCAAATAATTACACAAAGTAAATTTTGATGCCCCGATTCTAAAGAAGAATTTTATTTGGTCCAATAGAATATATAAGAGTGACCAAAACTATATTAAAGAGGGTTCACCATCAAAAGGAGATAAATCGTTCTTTTAGTGAATTTTAGAGTATTTATGCTTAAAATTGAATTCTTTTATTATTTTAAGCCTTTATCTTTTATTGGATAAATGTAAAAACATTTAAGGAACAAATAAAATCACATTTTAGTTATTTCTATTCATTCCCTCCAATACAACGGCTAGGCGTTAACTACCATTTAAAATAATATTATTTTATTATTAGAGTGCAACGTAAGATTTCAAAAAAACTCGTTGTTGCGTATTGGGTACGCCATAGAGCATAGCATTATCTTTAAAGAAATATTAATATTTTATGCACAAATATTAATAAATATGAAAAGGTAATATTATTTATTTACTTGGGATGTTACAGATATCCCATCACACTTCCATTATGGAACATCAAGGGGATGAGTTAAACCATTTGGAACCTGGTGCTTAGCCTTCACTTGCTGTCAAGTAAGGCATCGAGAAACAAACTATGTAACTCCCTTCTTCATTCATAGACATTAAATATGTCATCGGAGGTCCTGGTACATCTTTGACACACCTATATGTACCACCCGAGGGGATATATGAAATGCCCTTAGAACCTCTTACCACAACACCACTTGCACTACTATTCATCCTCTATAATGAATGATGTTCTCCACATGCTTTGAGTATCCATTAGGGGCATGACCTATGGAGCACTTAGCATGTAGGGTCTTGTAGTCAGTATCCTCATGTTGTGCCTCCCTAACTCAATTCAAGATTGGTGGGGTGAAAAACATTAACATTAGATAAGTAGCTCCATCTCCATCCACAAAGGATATCTATAATGGGGAAAACTCTGACACCTCGTTTAGTAACTGCGAACTGGACCTCCTACAGAGTGCATCTTCTACCACATCCCCCTTCCCAAGATTATAGAAAACCACATAGGCATAGTCCTAGATAAAATATATCCATTTACTTTGTATCATGTTTAGATACATAAAAGAGAAGATATAATTGAGACACTTGTGATCAGAGTAGATGATAAAGTGCTTACCCAGTAGGTAGTGTCACCACATCATCAATGTGAAGACTACCGCTGCTAACTCAAGACCATGGGTCATGTATTTCTGGTTATGTGGCCTCAATTGGAATGAACCATAGGTAATCACTGCTTTCTTATACATTAAGAAAAAGAAATTATAGTCCCTGATGCATTGTAGAACACCAGGTACTTGACGCCTTCCTCCAGTAACCTCAAAATGGCAGCGCTCATCAACCTCTGCCAGAACTCCTGAAATGACTTCTAGAACTTTTTTTCCCACATTCAATTCTTCATGTTTTATTTAAAAGATATAAATGGTGCTACCACTCTAGATAATTTGGGTACAAAACTATGATAGTACCCTGTAAATTCAAGAAAACTTCTCACCTAGGTAACACTCTTGGGTGGATCCTAAGAAAGTACTTCCTCAACCTTCATTAGATCCACTAAAAGTGAAGACTATGAGATATTGTTTCCCAAAAAATGGATATCTAAAATCCATAACTGAAACTTCAAGATCTTTCCATAAAGTTGGTGGTCTCGGAGTGTGTTTAGGACCAACCTCAATTGTCTCGCATGCTCCTCCTTGAATGCCAAGTACATTAGGATTTCATCAAAGAAGACCACTATGAACTGGTCTATGTAAGGTTCAAAGATTCTATTCATGAGTCCCAAGAATAGTGATAGGGAATTCTTCATTCCAAAAAACATTACCAAGTACTCCTAGTGACCATAATCACATCTATAGGTAGTCTTCGATATATCCCCATCCCGTACTTGCAGCTGGTGATATCCTAACCTATGGTCTATCTTTGAGAACCATCACAGCCATTTCAACTAATAAAATAGTAGTGGATATATTCTCTTTATGGTCACCCAGTTTATGCACTAATAATTCACAGATAACCCCAAGCACTCATATGTCTTCTTGGAAAACAAAACTGGGGCTGCCCGGGGTGAAACACTGGGTCCCAGGAAGCCCTTTCTCTGCACGTACCCAACTATACCCTCAGCTCATGAATCTCTATAGGAGCAATCTAATATGATGATGTATATATCAGTGCTATATATAGGTGTAGATAAATACATAAGTTCATCTTCCAGTGGATAGGTAAATCAGGAACATCTTCAGGAAAGATGTAATCATACATTGCCACTATTTCAGGAAACTGAGGACGATATATCATCCACTACATTAAGGGTGAGTCTATCCAACTGATGAGTAATCAGAAGAAAAATCTTATGTGTGAGTCCATCCTGTGCTGCCAACATTTTCCTTTCACCAATAAATAAAAACATGATTCTATCATTTCAAACACACCACATTCTTCACCTAAAACAATAAATATTAGCATGAACTGTAGATTGAAAGTCCATACCAAGAATGATTTTTTAAGGCCTTGACACCACTACCAAGAGATCCAAACCAATACTCTTACTTCCAAGAGTTCTATAACACTGTTGTCACCAATGTGCGATCATAGAGTATCCTTCAGTAAGAGTCTCCAAGAATAATGGTCGAGTCAACGGTTCCATCGGAATATTTGAGTATCGAAAAAGATTCATGGAAAGAAAGGAATGACTAGAACATCTGTCTATCAAAACTGCATCTAAGGAATAAAAGACAAAAATAGTACATTGAATCATCTCTAGATACATAGGTTCATAAGCCTACATTGCATGTATCTAGCCTTGTCCCTATCCACCATATCCCTAAGTCTGAAGAGTACCACCTGGGGGTGGCGGTGGTAACATGTTAAAAAATTGAACACCTCCTACTTCTCTCCTAGCTTGTATTCCATGTCCACTGACCTAAGGAGCACCATGATACTATATCTGCCTCTACCACAGCGGTCCCTCAAACATCTCCTGATCAGTTATACGAGGGGTGGGGAAATCTCATGACATATGTCCCCGACCACTGCGTGAGTAACATCGTTTGTCCTTTGGAAAATTTGAGCCACCATAGGATCCCTGAACTACTAACCTTGAATATCGGGATCACCCCTTAATGCACCAGACCTTCTTGGATCACTGTAACTACCATCCGCTACATAATACCGAGGTCTCAGCTACATGGTGCCCACTGCTAGATCCCACCATCGGTGTCTACTCTACCAAAAAAGTATCCATTAGTAGGGCTCGCTCAAGTACCTTAGCATAGGTATAAATTCTATGGGAATCCAATGATGCCCTTATGTACCAAAATATTCTCTGGTCAAAGGTATAATCCCTAAAAACTAGTATCATACAATGTCAATGGAGCAGCATAAAAGACTGTAAACTTCATTGAATATTATTCCACATTCATACTTCCCTATTACAAATTCTGAAGCTCATGTATGTGTAATGATCGCAACATAGACAGATAGAACTCTTCTTTGAAGAGACGCTCAAATTATTCCTAGGAGAGAGTGGTCTTTTCATGTGACTGAGTCACCAAGCTCCACCATCACCCTATAGAGCCTTGAAGATGACTCATGTAAAGGAATTCCATTTGATCGACATGAATCCTCACAAGGTGGAAAACATGGGTTACTGCCTCAAGCCATTCCTTATCCATATTGGGGTCTGTATCACCCCAAAATATAGGTTTTCAATGCCTCTAAAACTCATGCAACACACTCATCCTACATGAATCATTAGTTGGTAGTGTCGGTAATAGCTGCTACTCAACGAGTGCTGGTATAGCTAGTAAACCACCCAGAGGTACTATCTCTAGTACATGCCCCTATACAGATCCATCATCACAAGTATGATCATCCTCATGATCATGTGGTATAATTCTAGTTGGTTGTCTATCTGAAGGCATCCTAAAATAACATAATATGTACTATGGTTAATAGTGTATATCTGGGGAGCTGACTCAAGAAGGACATGAAAGATACAAACATTCCAATATAATGCATGTACCATTGTTTCCCCAAACCAATCTCACAGAATCCCAGTACTAAAGTATAAATGAACCCTCTGATACCACTCTATTCTTAACCGATCTTAGAGGGTCCCATCCCACAACTACCCTACACCCGCCTCCAATTGGACCGGGGTAGGTGACTACTACAGAGTAGGAATTTCTCACAAAAGGGAGGCATTAGCCCAAAGTACATGTACACACTAACACATCCCCAAGACATGAAATTATGAAATGTAAAAGAACCTAAATAATCTATAAATACATCTAGGATCCAAAAACTGAGTACAACAGTAAAAGTATTGGAATGTAAAAAGGGAAAAAAACAATCCCCCTATAAGAGCCTGAAACATAAGTCCAACCTAGAAGTAAAGGTACTGAGACTACTGTATGAAAGTCATTCGAACACATGTCATCCTATCTTCCCAAACTAAGCACCTTCTATTCCTGGTGTGCCTATGAATCCATTAAAAAGTGGGCCATCAACACAGGATAAGACATACATGAGCAAAGCCCGTGCAGGGGATGAGTATGACCATACTCAGTAGGACACCCCAAAACCACAAATTGATACTAAAAAGGAAATTACAGTCAGCTCTACACTAGTATATTCCTACAACACATATAAAAATAATATATATATATACTCAAGAGAGAAACCACACCATCAGGTAGTCACAAAAAAACTTCTAACCATAGGATTATGTTTGAAGAACACTTGTTCTGGGATAACTCAGTCCTCGAGTCATGATACGATCAGAGACCCTCAACAAAAACATCTAGCTCATTTGGGCCCCGACCAAAGAGAACATGTTGGTCAAGGAATACATTGATACATGGAGAGGGGATCACGCCTAGACTCACTGGGGGTTTCCAAAAACTCAATCTGGATCAACCTGCTATATAGGGGATCAAACCCAGACACACTGGGGGATAACATATATCTTACCGATGCTACTTGCTAAATGGATGATCATCTCCCTTATCATGGAGGTCACATGATTCTACAAACTCTTCTAGGGGTGATATATGATCAAACTATTATGTTGGGGTGGGATACCATACACTTTCTGAGACTCGGCCTCTAGAAAGGATTACAATCCAGTTATGTGGTTGTAATGACATATTGAACCCTAAAGGAAATGAATAAGGGAATACCCTCAACATATACTGGTCCAAACTAAAAACCCACCATTTGTCTCCAAATGAACATATCAATGTTTGGGTAACAACACCATAGACATCTCGTCGATTGGATGATTCGTTCAGGAGTTATGCTCATTTGAAAGAAGGGTCCCATCAACCTTATGGGGGCCTGAGGACCTACCAGCATGGTATGTACAGCAACCACCATGGTTGACCGCCACATTCTATCCACCTACTGCAAGGACCGACCACCTATAGATTGACCATCATGGTTAGTCCACCTACTACTCCACCTCACGATCAGTCATCATGCACGTTTGACCACACCGCAAGGTCGGGTGATATCGGGCTTCATCCTGGTTTCCACAGATTCGACCTGGTCATTCCTGGATCACTAGTCTAACCTGACACTCCAACCCGAATCGGCCCACTACCTTGGCCTAGCCCGCTGTCCTGGCCCAGTCTTCATATTCCATTACCACTGCAGCTATATCTCTCACTTTCGTTGTTGCATCTCATGCGGCTTGCTACCATGTCCACCTTCACTGGTGCCACCAGACCTCTACATCTTCTGCATCTGCAACTGCTAAATCTATCGCCTCTTACGTCTCCAACCACCACCACAATGGGATGCTGATGCTGCTGCCTCACCAGACCGTTCAAAGTCATTACCTACTACCTTGCTAGATTTTCAGCACCATCCTGGCCAAAATAACACTTCTATCATCACCATTTCTCCTCTATCACATCATACTGATCCAATATCTATTGTCTCAGATCATTGGGCCAAGAATCAAAGGCGTAATGATTGATTTTTCAAAAAGGGTTTCAAAGTGTTGTAAGAAGGCGAATAATGCAATAAATTTAGGGTGAAGAGCACAAAAATTTAAGGGAATATACATTGATCAATGTTCGTGTAGATCTTGGTTCATCATCGTTAGAATGGTAACTGAATCAAAGTAATTCCCTATAATCAAATCGCAATAAATTCTACAAAATAAACCATCCCGTAATTTTGGTGGATCTACATGCTAATCTATTTTTGGATTATCCCATGATTGACATAGGATTTCATGAACGAGAAAGAAGAAATGAAACAACAAAACCTACCTCAATGAGGTTCGATCCCTGATAAAGAATGATTGATGCATCATGTTTGTAGGTGAGATTTTTTGAATCTGAAGCTTCTCCAATCGATCGATCCACGATCCAAAAATTAGTTATCGTTCATTTGAGATAACTCTCTAGATCTCCCTCCAATGACTCTCCAAAATATTATAGGGTTTTTTGAAAAACCCAAGAATTCTGTCAAAATGATTATTTAAATTTTGTCAATTCACTGCATGGAAAAAAATTTAACTAAATTATTTTATTCCATTTACATCACGTGATATCCTTTTCACAAACAACCTAATCCGACTAATGTTAGGTCACACCTAGGTTAAAGCTTCTATACGGAACTCAACGTTGACTCATATTTCTAACTTGGGTACCCATTTAAAATTTATTCAAATTTTTTAGGATAAACATGCGCGCGTGTTATTAAATATTTTTATTATTTTCAGACATTTATTTCGGGCACACCAGGCCTTAGAATCACACGATGTCTCACCACCTGGTCTCAAAATAAATCCGTATAATATCTAAAAATAATCCAAGTAAAATTTGAGATGTAATATAATTCCAAATATAGAATCCATTTTATAAAATAAATACCAATAATTGGAAGAAATTAATTTTAAAACAAGTGTACAAAACATGATGAAATCAATTCATTTAAAAAAATATAGTTTTTAAGCATAAAATGGATTTATTCTTATCCCATGGATAGTAAAAAAATTAGATTGATTTTAAAAAATTTGATTGAATATATTACATATAAAATTTATTTAAATCTTTTACCAATGGGGAATAATTTTAAAAAATATATTATGTGTATCATTTTATTTAAAAACACCTCTTTTTCTTTCAAATGATATCACTTTTTATTTCTTATCAAATAATAACCAATGAATTTTTTATACCCATGTGTAAACTATGAAATTCTCATTAATTACTCAATCATATCCATACCCATCAATTTAATGACAACATTTAATGGTATACTATATTATGATTTATTTAGATTAGGGGTTTTGAGTATTGTAATATTTCAAAAAATATTATTTGATGGAAAAAAATTAATAAAATCTTAGGGTGTTTTGAATATTATATATTCTTGATTTGATACTGATAAACGTTTATTTATAAGGAATTTTGAGAATTAATTTTGTTTACCATTCAATATTTAAGGATTTCATAGTACTAGAAAGTGATGGGTGGATCATGATTATAAATATGCCCTTGATGCATCAATTGGCCTCATTAAAAAAAATTGAAGGCACGTCATATTAGATGTTTATTTGATTTAATCCTATAAATTTATTAAGAATGTCTTCATTAAGGCCTTGATTCTTGGATTCATGATATCTTGGTGGTGGTATTGATGGTATGATCATTAATATGTGGATTTACTCATTTCCTTTCTTAAGAATCTCGCTTCCATTATCCATCTGATTTCAATGTTAATATTAGCCATGAATGCAATTTTAACTCAAGTTATTTATTGATGGGAATGTGTTTTGATTATCCACTCTGCAATATTGATTATTTATTATTTACTCATAATATATTCTACTATTATATAACCCTTATTGATCACCTGATCTCACCATTTATTTGTTTTCCCTTCCTTGGGATATAAAGATGGATATTTTAAATGATTTTAGGGCTGTAAGACTATTTCTTATGTGATATTTTTTAATTTAAACTTTATTATGGGAATCGTGTATATATCTAGTTTCATAAGACTGATAAACTGATGGACCTTGTGTGAGGATATCCCCTGAATTTGGAACCAATGTAATAATATAAACATAGAATCTTGGTTACTAGAGTTGAGATTAAAATATACAAGAAAATAAAATAATGATAAACTTCAAATATTTATTGTCTTGATCTTCCATGAAAATCATATCATTAAGTATTGATAAAAGAAATCTTAAAATTATTGGAAATATTGTAAAAAAATCATTTAGGGAATATAAATAATGAACTTACAGATGTATTTAGGGTAATATATATGAATTTAAAAGGGAAAAACAATAGTGACATGGTCTTTTGTATATATATTGTCTGTATACATATGGATAATAGGTATATTATAGTTACAATAACTTGAATATAAGGCTTATTTATATTAGTATAATATATAATTATTTTTATATTTTTAATTTATAAATAAATACATAATAATCATTGAATAAATAATGAATTATAAGAAAAAAAAATACAATCATTCAATGAAAAAGAAATATTTTTTAATTTAATTTATTATTATTATTTTATGTTTTCTTATTTTAAAGTTAATTTTCTTAAATAATGGTTTTGAACATAATAAAACTTATTTAAAATTATAAATATGGTTGTTTATATTTGGTAGGATGGTAAATGTCATTATTTGTTGAACAAAATATGTTTCTAATATGATTATAGAAAATAAATTGATAGATATTGTAAATAATATATAAAGAGTTAAATAATAATATCTATGATAATAAAAAATATAGAAAAATATCATTAACATGTATAGATGAGGAATATATTTCCAAATTTACAACTCTCATTTATAAATATTTTTTTGATAAATTTCATTGCTTAATCATTAAGGAATTCATATTTATAGGAATGATACTAAATATTTTCAATAAAATAACCCTCTCCCATAAAATCAAAACCACATATATTTTCCAAATTTCAATCTAATAGAAGAAAAATGATTCCAAAATTAAATACCAATCTCACATTTTAAATATTTTAGTTATATACATGATTCTAAGATCATTAATTTTAAATAAGTTCAACAATAAACCATGGAGTATCCCAGTTCACATAGAACATACCCCAAGAAGAGGATCAGAGCAACAGGAGTAGCAGCCACCAGATGAAGAGCTAACTAGATTGAAAGAATGAGAGGGTATGGTAGCTGCCATCGGGACCAGGCACCGTGCAGCTTTGTATGGGGAAATTATAGACGATCAGTAATGCAAGTTTGGGAGCTGAGGAGATCAATGATTCAATATGCGGGGGAGGGTAAGTTCTAGAGGGATGGGCCTACGAGTCATTTAATGGGCATGGTATGCCTCTAGGCCTTCAGTCCATGTATTTCGGGTCATGTCGGGCCTTGTGCCTTAGGCCTACGGGTCATATACGGGTTCCCCTTTAACCCTTAAAAGGGGGATTATCTATAATAAAATAAAAAGAAGGCCTTCGGGCCATTCGGGATAAAATATTGCATTTTTGTTAAATAAATAACCATAAATGTTTTATTTTCTTACCAATTTCTAAAAAATAATACAAGTAACGTCCATAGAAGGGGCATGGGACTATAGAAATAATTTTAAAATTATGATTATATTTCATTGTTTTTTATATAGATTATAAACTTATCAAGAATGTAAAATAATTAATATCTCCACATTGAAATATGCAAATGATATTTTAAACTATTAACACACATTGATCCATAAGAACTATGAATAACTAGTAAATAAGTATGAAATGAATATAAGATATTGATATTAAATGAAATAAATATTAATGAGGTTCTTAAATAGTTAAACAATATACTATATTTATCTATTAATATCATGATTCCATTAAAAATTACTAGAAGATAAACTGAAGGGTTTTCTTTAGATCTCTCCACTCACAAACTAGCTTAAGATACCATAATATCATGATATCCATGTCAGCACTGACATAGCCTGAAGGGTGTTCTCAAACCCCATGGGTTGGAGTCTAACACTTGGAATCATATAATAAATCCAAGGGAACTATTCTTCCAAAAAAACAATGCAAGAAAAAATATACAAGTCAGTATGCTCAACAATCCAAGGGAGAAATTACCTAAAATAAGTGGGTAAAATAATACCCAATAACACATCATCAAATGAAAAAACCTATACCAAGGTAAAATATCCAACATATCTCATGTTACATGTAGATCACATCACCATCGGCCACCTCTATCACTCAAAGTCCTAAGGATCAATAACAACCACCACATCCAAGTGGCACTTTCTCTTTTCTTAGTCCCAGAAAAAGACAATCAACAAATTCCCAAAGGAAAAGATAAGGTGTGAGATATAAATACATGAAGGGTCTCACAAAGTGTTTCATAGTGTTTTTTATGGAAATAATTATGCCAAAATATTGATTATAGGGGGTTTATTTTTTTACAATCATTTCATTCGGTTTACTAATTCAAAACAGTCCTCAACAGGTTTGGTTCTTAGAGTTAGAAACACTCAATGATTATCAGATCTATGATGAATCGTAGAACTACTTTACAAAGGCATATTCTCATTGTGTAACTTCTCCAATGATACTTAATAACTCACATTGTTCAAGAGGATGGGAGGTGAGGCTAATCACACCCTTTTTGTAAGGAATTATTACCTACTGTGGGAATCTCTTAAAGATATAAGATATGTTCATGAATCTTTCATTGATTCCTAAGTTTGACATAGATCACCCTTGAATAAAAATCAATTATTAAGATACATGTAAATTATAATCATCTATATGCATATGAGGTTCTTCATTAGTAGATATATTTATATATATACAACTTTCTCCATAAGCAGTATCATATTTTATATAGATTATAGATTATTTTATCATTTACAATTATGATGTTGGTTTTAAGCCACATAGTGGGGCACTATAGAGTGTATCATTATCTAGGGAGACAATAGTTATTTTGATGTTAGTATTATACCCATATGATGGGATACCTACTTATTCTTATCAAAGGAATCATAACCCACATAGTTTGGTGCCACTTAACAAGACACATCATACCTTTTTAGGTTATTTGATAAGGACTAAAATGTGTAGTTTAATGTAATACATCAAGGATGTCTAGGAAAAAGTTTCCAAGATAATTTTTGTTATGGGACTTATTCCTAGGTAGTCCATGGAACCTAAAAGGGATATGTCCTCCCATGTTGGATATGACTCTGCTAGAAATGTGACCGAGAGTGGAGAGGGTAGATTTAGTGTTTTTGGGTTTGTACCTCATAGAGGCTTCCTACGTATCCCATTTATATGAGAATCAAATCCAACATAGTTCAGTTTGACCAAGGATTACACCTTAAGAGGATTTCTTAGTGGTTTGTATCATAGTGGAATGTAGACCATTGAGAGAATTAAGGAATAATTTTTTTTATTACAACATTTATGAGAATTCCCTTAGGTTGTAAAGTGACATGGTTGGGGATTATACTGAGTAGGAGGCCCAGGGATTAGTTGGAGATTAAACATGGAATGATTCCCAAAATATTTGGGATCATGTAGATGTAATGATCACCACCAGCATCTAATCCCATTTGAGTCATGATAATTGTGAGAAACAATAGGATCTGGAAGATCTAGGAAACCACATAATCTTCTTTTTCCAATGGTGGCCATATGTTGGATCCCAAAGGTGAAGTTAAAGGGATTTGAATATGGTCATCTCCTATTTTATTTTGGTAATTGATATAATCACATATGATGGGCTATCTAGATAAGACCGGTTTGGTGAAGAGGATAAATATTTTTCACCTCCAATTATAAGACTTGGGTCTTACTCCAGGAGAGATGCACTTATGGCTAGATACATGGATTTGAGGACCCATTCCTATGGAGGCCCTCTGATAGAAGGTGATAGAAAGAACCAAAAAAATTCTCTACCAAAACATGCATCCAACTATAAGGATTTTGTGATCATAGGCAGACTATAAGCCCACATTATTCATGCTTGAATGTGAGAAATAAGAGGAAGTAAAAGATCGAACAAAACACATGATCCTTCCCCCATTTGTGGAAGTGTTCGGGGATATGGGATAAGATAAAAGGACATTGATGTGCCCATCTCCTCCAATTTTTGTATTGTGGATAGTCACATTGGACTACCCACATGGATACATCCTATGCAAATGTAAATAGATGAATAAATGAAGAAGGATAGGTTCTGAAAGAAATTCTCGGGGCTTACTCTAGGAGGTATGCCCTAAAATTGGTTCATGGGGAAGAGAGGAGGATAATGAAATGATCCTAAAAGGGAAATTCAACTATACTCCTCTCCCTCCCCACTGTAACTAGAGGTCACTAGTCTTAGAAATAGTTAGGTAATACATGGTCCTCACCCTTGTATTCGATTTAGGGATGTCCCTAACACTTCCCCCATGGTTGGGGTCCTTATGAATAATGGGATGCATACCCAGATGCACCCTGAGGACCCTACCCATCAAACCGAGCATGTACAGGACACCTCTAACTAAAGGAATGCGTATCCAAATGGGAAACACATTGGTGTTACTATTACCATGTATTTTTAAGTCTAGAGATTTCATTGTAGGTTTCCATTTGGTCCTCAATAGATGAGGGATCCAAAGGAAGAATAGACTTTCAATTGGTGGGTTGGAAGAGGTATCAATGGAGGCCCATGTAGGTCTTGTATTTGAAATAAAATTTAATTTTTGCAAGTATATGGAGGAGATGAAAGTGATTCTCATAGGGGGGTTAGGTCTACCCATGATGGAAATTCATTGTAAAATGGACCACCAAGGATAAACACTTGAGAGATTCCTTAGACTAGGTACCATGAGTCTCTTATAGTGTCCATATTGGGGTGTTGTATGAGTACCTTATTAGGGAATGGACCCTCATTCTAGTAGTTGTAAAATCGGAAGGAATAGGTACTCACATAGATTTGTTTTTTATTTAGACATTAGAGGTACTCTTATCTCCTTATCCCTATTAACTCCTTCTTCTCTATGGTTTTAGACAGCTACCCAAGTGGTTTTTAAGGACTTTGGAATTGGGGATGCATGACGAGATCTTTAGGGATTATTTCAATTGTACAGTTTTTCAAATGAGGATCCCTGTGGTCCTATTTTAAAACAAATAGGGGACCCTAGTCATTGTAGTTACCCCATGTAGGCCCCTGGTCCAGGTACCCAGAGTAGGTACCCCACAAAGTGGTGGCCACTCTTTTAATTCTACTGATGGGGACTATGTGCAACAGATTTGGTGCATAGAATGGATACACATTTTGGTATGCATAGGTGGGGAATGAACTATCCTCTAGTCATATAGGACCACCAGGAACAACAACTTGGGAAAACCACTTATCCATACTGTGGGGGATACTCCCTCGCACCACTGCATGGGATTAGTGTTGGGCTATGGTCTCGGCACTTTGGGCTAGTTCCTTCACTACCTTCACTAGTACCAATGAAAATTTTAGAGTCACGCTGTGAAATTTTAGGGTTGGGTTGATGTCATTTTGGTTGTGAAATATAAAACCTCACCTTCTCATTCAAAATCCACATCCCACTCTCACATGGAGTTTCTCACCACCATACCATTGGATTGGTAAATATTTTTGACAAATCTCCATAGACCGATGTGTGATTATAATTATGAAACATGTTAATATAATATGATCCTTATGGAATAAAGATAAATTTATACTCAAAAACAAAATTTGGGATCTATGTGAGTTTAAAAATACTATTTCTATGACAACATGAATGGAACGCACTTCATGGTGTCAACAAATCCCCCCCCCTTAGAATTAAATTCATTTAAAATTAAATGAATAAGGTTCTAAGGTAAATATATTGAACTTTGATGTATTCAAATATCAGTTGGTGGGATTTTGAGCTATCTCAACTATAGGAGGATGATATAATTGTTTACTAATAAATAGGGACTAGTGACCATAGTTTGACTATTTCTGGGGTCATATAGATAACCCAACAAACTTTGTGTTTTTTTTTCATCGTCCAATTTTTTTTCTAAGGTCAATATAAAGAAGGCATAGAAGGTGAAACATGAATTTTTCTTAGGCCTTCCTTTTAAGGTATTTATCCTAATAAGATTTGGGCCTTTTATCATTTCACTACTCAATTATTTTATAAACCATATAGAGTGTAGGTCTAACGAACTAAGACTTGAATTTTTTATACAGTTCCCTTTGCGGGTTTTTAACCTGGTGGGCATTATGTCTCTTTTTGTTAGAAGTTTAAATACATGAAATATATTCTAAAAAGACTTATGTTTTCCGTTGAACAAATTTTTCCATACGTTTTTGGATTATGACCCAAACAGTCTTGTTGTCCAAGAATGTTATTATATTCTTCTGATACCCTAATGATAATTTTGAGTCATGATTTTATGATTCCTGAATCTAAAACATGATACAAGAAAAGTATGTGAGGAATGACCATAAAATGAGTTTGAAAAGTGGTTTCCAAAATGATATTGTTGATGATTATGAGAATATAATAGGTGTATCCTAATAATGAAAATAATGCCAGTTGACAGACCCATTTTATGGGTGACTTTATGGAAATCCAATTGGGGCATCTTACTGTATAGTCAAATATTAGAATCCTCTAGCTAAAAGGTACCTTATATGTAAGAATTATGTAAATCCAAATGGGTAAGGTTACAACATAGTCATAAAAATGAGTTATTATAAATTCCAACATTCTATTACTAATGGTTGAGGGATGTTTATGGAGATTTATATTTCTGAAAACCATGATGGGTGGTTCATGATGGGAAGATATCTAAGAATGTAGGGAATCTCTATAATGTTTTTTTCAATGATTGGTAAACCTCACCCACATGAATTTAGATTGTGTGAAGGAGGGTACATTCTGGTAAGTCACCAATTCCAGAGGGGAAATCAATTTTTTGACAAGGGTTGAATAATCATACAATTTATTGTCATGTGACTAGAACTTGGACTATGCAGTTTAATGTCTTACAGTGAGGATGTGTTTTATATAGTTTAACATCTTGTGACTGGTACATTATGTTATGAAGTTTAATGTCATAAAATAATAAAATAATCCATGTAAATTAAATTTTTACTACAAGGACATTGGGTGATAGGATTTTAAGGTCGTTAATCATTGACTAAAATACTACAAAAAAACGGCTAGTACCCATAGTTCAAAACCATGGGTATAGCACCTAAAACCATGGGTATAGGTTATAACCACAGTTTTGGGAATCCAGGGAATTCGAGGTGTTCGTATAGCTCAATAGCCTATAGCCATGGTTTTCCAAACCATGGGTAAAGATCTTTACCACCATGTCATAGCCACATACCCATGGTTGTAAAACTATGGGTATATGTATTATAAAAAAGCCACCCACAAGTTTTGATCTGGTGACCTCTACTTCTAACACCTAGAGCCTCACCTCTCCAACTACATAACTAATGTGTATATATATATATATATTCATTTACGAAAATATATTAATATAAACCATAGGTATTGGAGGGAAAAATGTCGGTATAAGATTGTCCTGCCATAATGTTTTTATTCCCGTGATATTTTTCCCATGTTCATGTGGGAAACCTATACACATAGTTTTATCAAACCATGGGTATAGGGTTTTTCTCTTTGACCTATACCCATGGTTTTGAGAAAACTATGGGTAATGAGGGTCCTAAACCCATAGTTTTCCCAAAACTATGGGTATAGGTTATGAACAAACACTAGACCCACGGTTTTGGGAAAACCTTGGGTATAGGTCCCCTTATACCCATAATTTTCCAAAAATAGTGTGTATAGAGGATTTTTTCAGTACTGAATGGTTAGTATTTGTACATTCTAAGGTGATAAAATTGGGAATATTCTACCATCCTTAGGAATAAAGGTGGGAAAAGTCATAAACTATAATATGGGGACTTCTAGAACTAAGGGGTGAGATGGTACAAGTATACAATAAAGCACAATTTCATTTGGGAATACAGATATTGAAGAGTATTCTCTTATAATTGAATGTTCCATTGGTTAAAATGCTATTTTTGTGGGATAATTTATATAGGGACAACTATGGTGTGTCATAACATAGTTAGACAACTAAATCCTCTGGCTGATAGGCCTATTAGTGGATGAATTTATACAAAAAAACTAGGGTGTGCTACTATATAGTCAAGAAAAAGGTGTACTCATGTATCATATATTCCATTTTTGATGACCAATGAATAATTATGTATCTCATTTTAGTGATAATAAATCCATACATAGTTCTTGAGAGACTATATAGTTTAACACCATAAATTAAAGTCAAATCATGCAGTTTAACATCATGTGATAAGGATGATATGGTGTCTTGTAGTTTTGGGTCTTACGAGTAGGACCATAGTATTATGGAAATGATGAGTAGTATGAGACCAAGTGGACCAAGGTTATTTCATCATACTTTAGAAATGAGGGAAGAAATTGTAAACCATGATCATGGTGGTGCTCATGTTAGGGGAGGTGATATGGGATGAAAATTTCATTGGGGATTATGTATATAGAAGAGGCTTCTCTTGAAGATGAATGTGTCACTAGTTTTCAAATCCATTTTGTGGGATACTTTATTCAAATACAACTAGGGTGTGTAAAAACAAAGTCAAATAGTAGCATCCTTTTGCTGGTATACCCATTTTGTGGGAACATTTATGAAAATCCAAATAGAGCATGTTGCAAAATAGTCAAGAAAAATTAGTCTTCCTATATCATACATTTAATCACCGTTAGCAGGAGAAAAATTATGAAAATATTAAAGTGTCCATTATTTGGAGTATGACATGTATAAGGAATATTCAATGTATAATAGAAGCATTTGGACTGGAATTTTCCATGAAGCATGGAGCTCTTTGCATAGATCTGACTCTTATGTAGGAGGGTATATCTTTGTTTCCTTGGTGGACCCCAGAATAAGGAAATGTGAATTAAAAGATCTTGTGTAAATTTTTTGTTTATATGAAGGATGGGGAGTGTTTTTCCTTACCCCATGTCTAAGACTATGACATAAGTCCTATTCATAACTATATATCTCAGTGGGATGAGAATATATCCACACATAGTCCTTAGGGTACCATGTAGTTTAACGTCTTCTGGAAAGGACATCGTTCATTCAGTTTAACATCCTATGGAAAGGAAAAAAGGTGACTCGATGTGAAATAGAATATTATGGCTAGACCAGGGTATAGAAAATGGGAGTCAATATGTATATTTTTTGAGAAATAACCAAGCCACACATAGTTCTATAAGAAAATATTCCATATACAAATTTAATTTATGTATAATGAAATGGGTTTTTTTGAATACAGGCTCACACAATGGGTGAGAATCCATATTATGTTCTCTTATGTAGATCTAACTCATATTTAGGAGGGTGGGGGAGCATATTTTGGATAGACCAAGATGTAGGATCCCTATGTCACTACGTATCTCATGGGAAAGAGAATCATTCTGTATATAGTTATTAAAGAACCAAGTATTTTAAAGTGTTTCAGTCAGTGAAATATGAAATTCCTTTTAAGGACTTAAAACCACGAACATGATAACCTTGATGTGATTTGATATTCCTTACCCATGAAAGGGAATTTCTATACCAAACTCCTAATCCCACATGAGCTATGATCGATGTGATAAAAAAAGATTGACAAAGGTTTATTCCACTATAAAAAAGGATATACAAATGAATGATAGAGGGATTTATATTTTTCAGTGGTTGGTCCAAGATGTATGATCTAAGAATACCTACATATCTCATTAAAATAAGAATCAAGCCGTACATAGTTATTGAAAGGTTCCTTGTACATGTGTAACCCTTACATTGGGAGGAGGAACTATTTTTCTATGACTGAGACCATCATTGGAAATCTTGATATCACTACGTATCACATTAAAATTATAATTAACACTTGAATAGTTTTTGAGGAGATCTTGATGTTTATTTTCATGCGACGAGGACATTAGACATGTAGTTTACCATCTTGTGGTAAGGACGTTAGTCATTCGACCTGGAAGAGAATTAGTATTACAAAGGTGCCCAATATTAGAGTTTTGGGTGTCACTATATATCTTTTGAAGGTCGGAATAAAGACACACATAGTTCTTCAAATTCATTCCTTATATCAATCAGGTTTTGAGGTAGGGGAAAATTGGATTTGTTGTTCTCCAAAATGATGGTCAGGCATAAGACATGGGGTCAAGAAATCACTACATATCATTTAAAGATAAAAATCATGCAAACCATATTTCTAGAATGAAGGTCTGTTAGGAGGCCAATTCCAATAAATGTTACCCCCTCAAGCATGGATCTAAATGCTATGTGGTTTTACGTATTCTAGCAAGGAAGTGAACCATAAAGTGTTGCATCATGAAACAAGAATTGTGTCACATAGTTTATCTTCATGTGAATAAGATGTTGGGATATATAGTTTAATATCATAAAAATCATGTTGGTGTCTTTTAGTTAATCATCATACGACGTGGATGATGTGTTGTGATTTTTTAAGGGCATGTTCCAAAGACTGACTACACATTTTAATGCCATGCATTTGAGATGTATACTATGTAATGTAACATCATGAAATTAAGAAGACATGGTACTCTATTTAATGTCTTATAGCTTGTACTATATGGTATTGTGTAGTTTAATTTCATGTTTCTATGATGATATATCATGTGATTATAAAAAATATTTCTTTGGGAATCTTGTATTGGTTGGGTTCATAATTAGCTCTCCATCCATTGATATCAAGGAATAAGATCTATTGGAGTATACCCTGTGTATGTAGTAAGGTCCCTCCCACTTTGGCTCAAGATTTGTATCCTCCTTTCTTAGTATCATTAGAGTCCTAAGGACCATTACCAATTCTCCATGGAGGAATGAACACAAGCATAATTTTTTGTCGAAATCATGTCCAATCCAATTTTTATGGACATCCAAGTGTTGGAAGTTGTGAAATATTTTATCATTGTCTCATTACAACTCATCCAGTTATTTCTAGGATTTTTCTTCTATAGAGAGTTGATTAGAGAGGTAAAAACAGAGTGATGTAAATTGGACCACGATGTGCACGACCACTTTTGTTCCATATATGAGTGAATATGGTGTTGTCCGTGTGGTGGTATGTGTTCTGGTTAGGTAGAACCACATGTTAAGAAAGATCATATTAGGCCAACACTTATTATCCTTATCCATTAACTTTTTGAGTATGTTTTATAGAGTATTATTAAAGGAATATATCTATCTATTACCTATCACATTATAGTTGGACAAGTTGATAGATTATATGTTATACTTTTGAAAAATCTTTTCCGCCCCAGAAGAATAGATATTGGTGTCGTTCCCCATTATTATTATATTTGGGACACCAAATATGTTAATTATGTTGGCCTTTATGAATCTAATGATTCTTTTATCCCTGAATTCTTAGATTGGTATTGCCTCAACCCATTTGGAGAAGAAATATGTAGCAGTTAAGATGTATTTGAACTACTTGGTTGTAGATTGAGAGTATGGAAACACAACATCATTTCCCCATATTTAAAGTGTCTAATATTATTTGTATGTATGTAAAAACTCTATGGGTTGATGGATGTTGTTGGAATTCCTTGGACAGAATGAAATTTGTTGGTGAATTCAGTGCAATCCTATATCATTAAAGGCCAAAAGTACACAAGCCTTTAGATTTGGTTAGAAATCATGTACCCATACTGGAGGTCACCACAGGATCCTGAGTGTACTTATTTAATGATGGAGGAAGTCTGTTCTATTTCAATACTTATAATAATTATTTTATCAAATCCTTACTTATAGAAGACTTTTTGGTGATTTGGGCCATCATAAAGAGTGATATTAGTTTCTAATCATCAGATTTTAACATTCCCATCTCTTTCTAATGAGAGAACTCCTTTTCTAAGGTAGTCCATGATAAGTGTAATCCAACAAGTGGTAGGTAAATATAGTTTAGTTACTAAATATATTTTATTGATATCTTACATTCTGAATTGAAAAAATATGAGATCATTCTGTGATGTGCAATGTTGATAACTATTTCATCCTGGTTTTATCTCCCAAAGTTGTAGCTTCTTTTTCCAACACATCATCCTAGGCATTCTATAATCATGGTATGTGAGTCAATGATATCATTGAGAGGAACTCAACCATTAAACCTCAATCATATTCAATTATGGGGTTAACTATTTTTTTGGATGATGTAATCCTCATTGATATGTTTGACTAAAAACTTTGAATCGACTTTGACCTCTAAGTATCCAACTAATATTTGGAGCACAAATTCTAGATCTACAATGGGGGCCTAGTATTCTATCTCATTATTTGTGTATCCTTCTAAAAATAGGAAGGATTAAGGAAAGACATCCTTTTCTAGATATATAAGAATGATTCAAACCCTACATTATTGAGCTTTGGGTCTTCCATTCTCTTCCATATTGGGATCCTAGAGGAACCATCAAAATACATTTCCCACATTTGGGAGCTATATAGAATAGAAAAGATCTCTTCATCTAGAAATTTAGTATTTAACAAAAAAAATTCTTTAGATGGTTGTTATTTAAGAAAATCTACCAAGGCCTACACATTCATTGCCTTTTGAGTCATGTAATTTATGTCAAACTATTGTAGGATAACCACCAATAATGAAAAATGTCCTATCAATATAGGATGGCTGAGTATAAATCTGAGCAGGTTATTGTGAGGGAAAAAATATACCACATGGTGCTAAATGTAGTGTCAACTTTTGCACTACAATTTTTAACTCTAGTAATCTCTTCTTGATATCCAAATAGGGTGTCTCAACATCAATCATGGTTCGATTAAGATAATAAATGTTGTTTTCATTATTAGAACCATAATTTTCCATGAGTAAAGAACCTAGTGATCTCTCCAGGTATGTTACATATAGAGTGAGTGAATTCCCTTGAATGGGAGGCATTATCATTTGTGGAATAAAGATATATATCTTAAGGCTGTCAAATTCTTCCTTAAAGTCATCAGTCCACTGGTATGTGACTTCCTTATTTAGCAATTTAGTTAAGGGAAAATAATTTCTTGAAAAGTTGGATATAAAGCATTGGATGTAGGATAAGTGTCCTTGGATTCATTTAAATTTTTTATGGTTTCTAGGAGGTGACATGTTGAGGATAGATTTCATTTTCTCTGGATTTACATTGATGTCATGATGATGTATGATAAAGCTGAGAAACTTTCTTGTGGTTACCCTGAAAGAGTATTTAAAGGGGTTCATCATCAATCTATGTTTCCATAGTTTGATGAAGGTGGTATCAAGATCATCCTTGTGGTCAAAACACTATATTGAATTAACTAAAATATATTCAATATATAATTCAACAAAAATTTCATGTAAGGGTTTAAATATGTAGTTCATGGAATGTTGATATATGGTGCAGACATTCTTCAAGCCAAAGGGAATTGGCTGATAGTTGAATACTCTTTAGGGGGGCCTGCAGGTGGTGGATTATTCATCTTATGTGCCCATATGAATTTGGATGTACCTTGAATAACCATCTATAAGGGAGAGGTCATGGTGAGCATCCATTATATAAATATGTAGATTTATGATTGGGATTATGAAATCATCTTTTAGAGAGTGTCGATTGATATCTCTGAAGTCGATGAAGACTCTAATTTTTTCATTCTTTTTATTTTATCAGGATGATGTTGGCCATACATTTTAGATAGTAAACTTTCTAGATGAAATTTTCATAGATAATATTATCCACTTCAACATCAATTTTAGATGTGTGAGTAAGGTGAGTCCTTATGGATAACTTTTTGTATCCCTGATTATTTTTGTAACGTCTAACCCCAGATACCTAGAGTCTATTCATTATTTCATAACATTGGCCTGATAACAATAGATCAAGTATGAAACTATAAACAAGGTTAGTAGCCTTGTAAGTACTAGATACATTCATATGTTTTACATTACATTTTAAAATGAAAAATAAACTACATTGTGTCTCCTTTGGACACACTCATATCCCTTAGCCTATCCCTGCAGGGCAATCATAAAATACTTCTTCACATCTTGTAAAAAATAAAACATAAGAAAAGGCTAATATTAGATGCTCATTAAGGAAAAAAATATATAAGAAACTAGAATAAATAATCATAAACGCTTAAGACAATGTATAAGACTAAAACACAAGTCTTTTAAACTAAAACTTCCGCATAATATGGAAATGATAAATGAAATAATTCTATTTACTTATTCACGTTGATATTCTACTAGTCAAATAATCACATGTAATATCAATAGTTAATCTCATAATGATGGAATGCATAATGTTGGACATCATAACCACATAGTCAAGGTCTTGTTCCAAGACTATAAATAAAAATAATATCAATGTCTTGTGGAAAGACACTAGTTTATCTCATGAGACCTAACGATGCATCTAGGGGCTATATCAGGCCTCACCTGTCACTTACTATGTCTAATTAATTCCTTATATGAAAAGGGGGAAACATAACATAAACATTTGTATTAAACTAACATACAAAATATTAATACATTAACCATAAACCTTGAATGACATAAAAATAGCACATCCACGGTCCAACATATCATAAAACTATCAATACAATATTGAATATTGTATCATAATAAATCAACTTCAATTAAACAAAAAATCCATCAATAGATGATGACATAGATTAAATTAATACAAAAACTACTGGAGAGAAATATCTATTTATACGTTGAAATCATTTAAAAGTCACATTATTATAAAAGAAAAAATTTATTTTGAAAATATTCATATAATATTGTAGTGGAAGCTTTGAAGGTGTTATAATGGTTGAAAATAGCCTCACCCTCCATATAAGTTAAAAACATTGTTTCATTAATTTTTTAAAAAGGCCATAAAGTACCTTATTTGGAAAATGATGGAAAGATTCATTTCAAAACATTTTATAAAAATTAAAAAAAAAGTTATAAATGACTTTAACCCATAGTCTAATAAATAGTAAAAAAAATTGAAATGATTTTTTAAGAAAAATGGATGTGGATGCTAAAGAAGTCCTAGTAGACACTTACATATAAACAACCTCAGATAATAAAGAGATTGTAAAATTAACCATTACATTGTAATTTTTCTT
The DNA here is from genome assembly GCA_963277665.1 of Viscum album. Taxonomy (NCBI): domain Eukaryota; kingdom Viridiplantae; phylum Streptophyta; class Magnoliopsida; order Santalales; family Viscaceae; genus Viscum; species Viscum album. The sequence goes on from OY728128.1 coordinate 1,261,824,033, forward strand.
TGTTGGAAGTATATTAACCTCTTGTATTATGGTAAAATAATTGTTATTAAATTGTACAAGAACCATATACATAAATAATATGTCATATATGATCCTCTAATATTTCTTTGTTAATAATATTTCAATAGTATCATTATTTTGGGTGTTAACTAATTCATTTTATTTTGTATATTTTGTTACACAAGTCATGTTTGTTATGGATAGGTTGCATTTGATTCATATCCAAATTGATATTATGTTCGTAAACCTTATTTTCTTAATCATTAAATGAAAATTATTCTTGAATGGTTATGATGGGGAATAAAATCTCATCGCATTGGGGAGATGGTAAGTCGTATGTACGCACGAGAAACAATATCATTATATTGATGGTGAAATCGTATTCAATTGGATGGTATATTATATATACAGAAACATTAACATGTTATATTAATTATTTAAATAAAATATATTCATTATTATACCCATCCGAATAATAAAGTGTTGAATAACAAACTACACCATGACATGGAGATGGTAAGTCGTACGTACAAATATATGGTGACTTTTTAATTCATAGGATGGAGAGAATAATGTTTATAGTTGTACCATATTTATAATAAAATCTAATTTTGTAGAAGGTATTAGAGTTATTAATTTATATTGGAAAAAAACAATGAATGAGGGAGTAGAAGAAGAAAAGAACTTTGAAAGATGTGATGAAATAATTACCTCTTCTTTGGGTTCTTCCTTTTTATTTGAACTAAATGGATCCTTATGATGGATTTAGGATCAACGTAAGACGTCTGGGATGAATTTAGGGTATTTGGGAGAAGATTTTGGTAGGGATTGGCTAAGCAAAATATAAGGCCCTGACCTTAAACCTTACTTAATATTGAATTAAATGAATAATTCACATTGAGGATATTTTCAGGTTTATAGTTTTAGGGAATTAGGACATAACTATTAAATCTCAAAAGAGTACAAAGTAGACACTTCTACTAAGTTTCCATAAAATAAAAACTATTAAAAATAAACATGTCTAGTGCCTTGTTTTAGATAGCATGACTTTTCCTTGATCCCATCCTTGACCATATTCCACATTAAGTCCTGTGAAAAACATTTCAAAAAACTTGGGGTGAGCATAAAAAGCCCAGTAAGGGATACACAAATATGGAAAACTATTATTTTTTCAAAACAAACAGTAAACCAAGAATACTTTATAAAATTAATACTATTCACCTTTATAAAGTAGTAAAAACTCTTCACTGAATAAAAGATCATTACTTACCCTTTTGTAATCAAAAGATTACCATAAAACCCATATAAATAACACATAATGTATAAAGTTAACTTGGGACATAAACATACATAAATGGAATAACCATACGGTCGACTTCCACACATATCACTTAATGGAATAGGCATACGGGAAACTTCCATACCCAATGCATTGGAGGTTATAACATAACCACCCGTCCTGGTATTCACAACACCACCCTTCATATGGTTTATCATGTAACCACCCGTCAAATGTCCAAGTACCATTATAAAACCATAAGACATAAATCAAATATAATGGAAAGAAAAAATTTCCACATTTTGATCACAATATATCACTGAAATATATTGACATAACAAATCCATTATAAAAACAATTTTCAATACCGAAATACATAAAATATTATATGGTATTTATTTACTTTTAAAAACATTACGTCTTGTTGGGGAATCCAAAGTCCAAATAATACTCACGGCGGTAGAAAAGGTCGTTGTCACCACGTACGTTAAAAGAAACATTCCTTTTTGTGGTTTTGTAAAACAATTCTTAGAAAAAAATTCCTTTTGTATAAAATTAATATTCAATGGGGTTTATAAACCGTATAAAATAAAGTCTTGTATTAGAACAAAATATTCCTCAATGAAAGGAGACTGAGATGAAGTCCCTTACCTTGTGTCTGAAGTGACTCGATTGATCTTTAATCTCCTGAATAATAAACTAAAGTTAATTTTTACTTTCTTAAGAACCTTTTTCAAGTTTATTAATCCTTTTATATAACTTATATCCATGTTATAAACTTTATGTAATCATTTTATTTAATAAAGTTCGTTTTGTTGATATTTGGTACTTAAGTCAAAAATGGACTTCTTAAAATTACATGTTGTTCACGTGGTCAAAGGTTCATTATATAAAGAATGATATTCATGATTTTTATATCATATATATCATATATATCCATAATATACATGTATTTATAATAGTACATAACATTTAGAGGTATGAAATGAAATGCACTGTTCATGGAGACGGTAAGTTGTACGTACGCTTGAATGATACTTTCATTTCTATTTCATATTTAATGGAGTGAAATAATAATGATATAAAGGTATATTATAATTCCAGCATAATATCATATATAATATCATTAACTTTATCCTTTATACATCCCACATATGGCATTAATGAATAAAATCACTTTGAGGGGGCGGTAGTTTGCACTTCCTAAAATGAAATTATCGCATTTACCCATAATGGAAACCATAAATTTATGCCATAAATGAAAAATAAAGAAGAATAAAGGAAAAATAAACATAATATAAATCATATATAAATATAGTGACATCTTAATGGCCACCATGAAAGGTGTTAAAATAATATTGAACAATCATTGTTTCGTGAGGCAGAAATTTGTCATCCAAAGAAACAGTATGTTCTGTAACCATTAGACGAAGGTGTGTATAAGTGTAGCTCTATTAAATCATATAACAACATCCTAGTATATTGAAGATACTGGTGTTGTTAAAAAAGAAAATAATAAAAAGAGTTTAGGGGGTTGGAGAAGAAAAATAATACAAAAGAACACAAGTGAAGACATTACATTTAAATCGGGCAACTCCTCTTGGTTTGAACCAAAAGGGTTTCTTGAAGAGATTTCTTCCAAATGTAAGGCTTATAGGATGAGTATAGGGATGTGGAGAGATAACATGACTATATATTGTTTGAGCCAAAGGCTTGAGAGGTGTGCGTAAGGTGGTATAGGTGGGGGCCTTTTATAAGAGGAGAGGAGGGGCACTCTTGGAAAGTTAAAAAAGGTTACTTTATTATAAGATTATTTTCGGATTTTAAAGGACCCAAAATTATATTATTCGAGGATAAGGTTATAAGAGTTCGAAATACACCGATCCAATAGGTTTTTGACAAGTTTAGGTCTTCAATTTTACGTTATCTTTTCATTTTATTTAAATAATTAAATAATGAGGTAATCGCTGCATCATCATGGTGTTATAAATAATTTAGTTTATTTAATGTATAAAAATTATAAAAAAATACTATGATGTAGGAAATATTTTTAGCTTTACAATGAAAATATATATTCAAAATTATGACTTTTATAACCCTATGTAACAATTGTTTTAGTAAAACAACACATGTTTGTGACATTTTTATTTTAACTTTAAATAAAAAGTTATTAATGTCATTTTCTTACCCAAGTGGCTCCATGGGGTCCCCAAGTTGACCCATGGATTGTTTTGGTTGGACATGACACATCCAATAAAGGTATGACATGTTTCAAGGTAATTTCATATTATTATAACATTATTTTTGCCTTAAATTACACCAATTACCTCTAATCGCGATTAATAAACTTAAAAGATATTGTTCACCAAAAAATTATTTTAATCCCATTGTACCACATTTTACATAATAATGAAAACCATGTATTTCAGAATTTTGAAAATCAAATCACAGAAGTGGTAAAGTTTCATTTAAACGAAAAATTAGTTTTTTAACTACCACTTAGTGGTTTCACTATTCATCAAAAATTGAAGTTTTTCAGAAAAATACCAAAAATTCACCCTAAGATATATTTTATATTCCGAATTAAAAATTTATGTCTATTTCACAAAATTCAAAACCTATAAGTTGCATTAATTAATTTAATAATTAATTCCCGCTGTCAAAACAAATAGCGTGTTTTTAAGAAATAATATATATCAAAAGATCGACACTAGTTTAAGTCAAAATTCAATGTGAAATTAATTCCAATGACCACCATTGTATTAAATGGTAAAAATATTTTCTAATTTCACTTTAAAACCAAATAAAAATATAATCTAATCATATAAACAAATTATACTAAAAAGAGGTTTTGAATTAAAATACAACATTTTTCACTATTCATTAAAAAATGAACTTTATCGGAAAAATACCGAAAATTTACACAAAGTAAATTTTCAAGTCCCGATTCTAAAGAAGAATTTTATTTGGTCCAATTGAATGTATAAGAGTGTCCAAAACTATCTTTAAAGAGGTTTCTCCATTAAAAGATGATAGTTCGACCTTTTAGTGAATATTAGAGTATCTATGCCTAAAATTGAATTCTTTTCTTATTTTAAGCCTTTATATTTTATTGGATAAATATAAAAACATTTAACAGACATATATAATCATATTTTAGTTATTTCTATTCAGTCCCTTCAATACAACGGCTACGTGCTAACTACCATTTAAAATAATATTATCATATTACTAGTGTGCAATGTAAGATTTCAAAGAAACTCTTTGTTGGGTATCGGGTACATTATCGAACATAACAACCCCTTAAAAGTAAGATTAATATTTAATTCATAAATATTATTAAATATGAAAATGTATTATTATTTATTTACCTGGGATGTTACATCCCTCCCCCCTTTTGGGAATTGTGTCCTAGCAATTTTATTCACTTATCAAAATAAGTGGGGGTATTTATCCCTCATAGAATTTTCAGATTTCCACATTGGCTCTTCAACCATATGGTTTTTCCAAAAAATCTTTACCTGTTGAATTTCCTTATTCCGCAACACTTGCTCTCTATGGTCAGGAATCTAGACTAGTTGTTCTTCATAATAGAGATTCTCTTCCAATTGAACTACCTCTAGGCTCAAAACATGAGATGGATCTGGCATATACTTTCTCAACATAGAAACAGGAAAAACATTGTGTACCCGAGATAAACTCAGAGTTAAAGCCACTTGGTAAGCAAATGATCCAACTTTCTCTAGAATTTCATATGTTCCAATGAACCTTGGACTCAGCTTTCCTTTTTTACCAAATCGTATCATACTTTTCCATGGTGAAACTTTGAGAAAAACATGATCACCAACCTCGAAAGATAGATCCTTCCTCTGGGTATCCGAATAACTTTTCTACCTACTCTGAGCTGTTCTCATGTGTTTCTGAATCAACTGAAATTTTTCTGCCATCTCTTCTACCAATTCTGGTCCCATTAGCTTCATTTCACCCACTTCATCCCAAAAAGCTGGATTTCGACACCGTTTACCATATAATGATTCAAAAAGAACCATCTGTATACTGGAATGAAAACTTTTATTATATGAAAATTCATCCAAAGAAAGATGTTGGTCCCAACATCCCTAATAATCCATCGAACAAGCACGTAGCATATCCTCTGAAGTCTGAATTGTTCATTCTGACTGCCCATCTGACTGAGGATGAAAAGATGTACTAAAATTTAATTCAATACCCAATGACTTCTGAAGGCCCTTCCAAAAGTTATAAGTAAACCTGGGATCACGATCAGATACAATGTATAGGGGAATTCCATGCAACCTGACTATCTCTTTAAGATATAATCGAGAAAGTTGATCTAGAGTGAAAGTATCTCGAATAGGAAGGAAATGAGAAGATTTGGTCAAGCGATGAACAATAACCCATATTGCATTATTACCTCGAGATGTCTTTGGTAATCCCACAACAAATTCCATGGATATATTTTCCCATTTCCACTCTGGCACTGGTAAAGGCTGAAGCATCCCTTTCGGTAACTGTCTCTCTGCTTTAACCTGCTGACAAGTCAAACACTTCACAGTAAAATCAGCAATATCTATTTTCATTCCGTCCCACCAGTAATACTCATGCAGATCTCTGTACATCTTAGTACATCCATGATGAACTGAAAACGGGGAACTATGAGCCTCACATAACAACTTATTCTTCAACTATGAATCACCAAGCACACATAATCTCTTCCCAAACCTCAAAACACAATCATTATCAATGTTAAATTCAGGAAACTTTCCCTTCTGAACTAGATCTACCTTTTTCTGCAACCCACTGTCTTTCTTCTGCGCTTGCTTAATTCTGTCCGATAGAGATGATCTCACTGACACCTAAAACAAAATAGAAGAACATCCTGCACCAACAACTTCTATGCCAAAGTTCATCAAATCAAAAACCAAAGGATCTCGTTCCAAACGTAGTATGGTTAATGAAGCATTACTTTTTCGACTCAAAGCATCAGCCACTTTATTTTCTTTTCCCAGATTGTAATTAATTGTACAATCATAATGATTGATTAATTCTAGCCATCTCCTCTCTCTCATGTTCAATTATTTCTGAGTGAATATATACTTTAAACTTTTTTGATCAGTATATATTTCACACTTTACTCCATACAAATTATGTCTCCAAATTTTTAGAGAAAAAACAATAGCAGCTAATTCCAAGTCATGTGTAGGGTAATTTACCTTATGAGTTTTCAACTGACGTGAAGCATATGCAATTACCTAATCATTCCGCATAAGGACACAACCAAGTCCCTTCAACGAAGCATCACTGTATATAACAAACTCACCATTCCTAGAAGGAAGTGCCAAAACTGGAGCATTCACCAATCTTCTTTTCAACTCTTGAAAACAATCATCGCATTCTTTTTTCTAGATAAACATAACACCCTTCTGAGTTAGCTTAGTCATTGGACTAGATAACCATGAAAAATTTTCAACAAATTGTCGGTAGTAACCTGCGAACCCATGAAAACTATGGATCTCGGTTACATTTGTGGGTCTTGCCCATTCTTCAACAACTTTTGTTTTAGCAGGATCAACAGTTATGCCATTTTTTTAAACAATGTGACCAAGGAAAGAAATTTTTTGTAACCAAAACTCACACTTGATGAATTTTCCATACAGTTTCTTTTCTTTTAAGGTTTTCAAGATAACCCTTAAATGACTTTCATGCTCTTCTTTACTTTTAGAAAACATCAAAATATCATCAATGAAAACAACCATAAACTTATCCAAGAACTCATGAAAAATTTGATTCATAAGATCCATGAATACAGTAGATACATTGGTTAACCCAAAAGGCATAACTACAAATTCATAATGGCCATATCTAGTATGAAACACAGTCTTCAGAACTTCTGGTTCTTTTACTTTCAACTAATGGTACACCGACCGCAAGTCAATCTTCAAAAAATACTGAGCTCCCTAGAGCTGATTAAAAAAATCATTGATATGAGGAAAAGGATACTTGTTCTTAATAGTGATATTATTCATGTCTCTATAATCAATGCAAAGTCTCATTGAACCATCTTTCTTTTTAACAAACAAGACAGGAGCACCCCATGGTGATGTGCTAGGCCAAATGAAACATTTATCTAATAACTCCTGCAATTTCTTCTTTAAATCTAAAAGTTAAACTTGAGCCATTCGATAAGGGGGTTTTGAAATTGGTTTAGAATCAGGAACTAGGTCTACAGGAAATTTAACTTCTCGATCATGAATAATACCAGGAAATTCATCATGAAAAATATCAAGGTAATCATTTACCATTGGCACATCATTAATTTGAACAGTTCCTATATTTTCTATAATATGTGCAAGGTAACATTCATTTCCATATTTTACTAGTTTCTCAACTTCCTAATATGTTATCAAAATCAAGGGTTCATTCTTGTAAAAAAACTGAAAATTTTTCTGAAAAGAAACCTCTTTAGCTTTGTATTCAATCCTAGAATGATAAACAGAAAGCCAATCCATGCCCAAAATAACATCAAACTCTACTAGAGGAAAAACAATAAGGTTTGCAGGTAGATTATTTCTGCACACAAGGATAGGAAGGTTCTTATAATTTCTTTTTGTCTCAACATTTCCTCTGGGTGTTTTTACCATAAGTTCAGGATTCATATCTTGATATGGAATTCCCAATTTACTAGAAAACTTCTCAGAAATGAAATAATGTGTAGACCTTGAATCAAACAACACATTGGCATAATCTGAACAAACAAACAGTGTACCTGATACTACTTAATTCGATGGCCCAATATCTATTGAAGTAGTTGCAAAGGATTTCAACACCCCTATATGCTTGTATTCTGGCTACTTTCCCCCAGTTGAGTTCTTCGTTGGACACTCATTTTCATAATGACCCATTTCATTACACATAAAACATCTTACCCTTGGCTTTTCATTGCCTGCTTGATCATATTCCTTACAGTTACGAGAAATATGACCAGACATACCACACAGAAAGCACTTTCCAGACTTGGATAAACATTCTCCAGGATGCATTTTACCACCCTTCTCATAGGATGGATATTTTGTTTTCTTACCTCCTTGTTTCTTTGTTGAATTCGTCCCCTTTGCCTGCCAACTGGACCTCTTATTCTGTTGTTTTTCAAAGAACACTTGATCATCAGAAAACTCCATTTCCACCGTCTCCGCACATCAAACAAGTTTTTCATAACTTTTGAACTCACGATAAGCTAAATCCCTTTGATACTTTGGCTTTAACCCTGAGTAAAAATGGTTGATTTTACTATCAAGATCTCGTATAAAGTTTGGAGCATAACTTTCCAGTCAATTGATCTTTTCTTCATAAGCAGCCACTGAGTCATCCTCCTGCCTCAATTCTAGGAATTATTTTTTCATCCTAAGATGAACCACCTTAGGAAAATATTTCTCAAGAAACATACCTTTGAATTCATCCCAGTGAAGATCATCAATCTCATCACTATCCCTGATATTTTTCATCATCGACCACCACTAATCTACTTCACCTTCAAAACGGTAAACAGCAAGACTATCATTTTGATGTTCTAAACACCCCATGACATCAAAAATCATCTCCAGTGCTTTAATCCACCCTTCAGCTAGCACAGGGTCATATGATCCTCTGAATTATGGAGGATGTTGCCTCGTGAAATGTTCCACCACTGACATGTTCCTCTGCGGTTGATCTAGCTGATCTCGTGCATGGATACCACCACCATTTATAGCCTGAGTCAACTGTGTCATCACTGCAACAAACTGTTCAGTTCCAATTCCAACCATCTCAGGTTTTTGATTTGGAAGGTTGTCTTCCTCCTGATTTTTTCCCAACATAGCTTCCTTGTTTCCTCTGTGGAAAACCATTCTGAACATAGAAATATCTTAGGCGAAGCAACATGGTAATCTTTAAATGCTATATCATTTCAATCATACCACAAATTAATTTATAATTTAACAATTTTCTAACTCCTGAAGTTGTCTAAACCGACCTCTGATATCAACTATAAGGCCCCGGCCTTAAACCTTACTTAATATTGAATTAAATGAATAATTCACATTGAGGATCTTTTTAGGTTTAGAGTTTTAGAGAATTAGGACATAACTATTACATCTCAAAAGATTATAAAGTAGACACTTCTACTAAGTTTTCATAAAATAAAAACTCTTAAAAAGAAACATGTCTAGTTCCATGTTTTAGATAGCATGACTTTTCCTTAATCTCATCCTTGACCCTATTCTACATTAATTCCAATGAAAAACATTTCAAAAAACATGGGGTGAGAATAAAAAGCTCATTAAGCGATACACAAAGAAGGAAAACTGTTAGTTTTTCAAAAACAACCAATAAACCAAGAATAATTTATCAAAGTAATACTTTTCACCTTTATAAAGTAGTAAAAACTCTTCACTGAATAAAAGATCATTACTTACCCTTTTGTAATCAAAATATTACCATAATACACATATAAAGAACAAATAATGTATAAAGGTAACTTGGGACATAAACATAATTAGATGTAATAACCATACGGTCGACTTCCACACATATCACTTAATGGAATAGCCATACGGCCGACTTTCATACCCAATGTATTAGAGGTTATAACGTAACCACCCTTCCTGGTATTCACGGCACCACCCGTCATATGGTTTATCACGTAACCACTCGTCAAATGTCCAAGTACCATTATAAAATCATAAGACATAAAAAATATATAATGGAAAGAAAAAATTTCCACATTTCGATCACAATATATCACTAAAATATATTGACCTACAAAATACATTATAAAAACCATATTCAATTCCAAAATACATAAAAGAGTATATGGTAATTATTTACTTTTAAAAACATTATGGCTTGTTGAGGAAGCCAAAGTCCAAATAATACTCGCGGCGGAGGAAAAGGTCTTTGTCACCGCGTACGTTAAAAGAAACATTCCTTTTTGTCATTTTGTAAAACGATTTGTAGAAAAAGATTCCTTTTTTATAAAATTAAAAGTTAAAGGGGTTTATACACTGTATAAAAGAAAGTCTTGTTTTAGAACAAAATATGCCTCAATGAAAGGAGACTGAGACGAAGTCCTTTACCTCGTGTCCGATGTGACTCGATTGCTCTTTAATCTCCTGAATAATAAACTAAAGTTAATTTATACTTTCTTAAGAACATTTTTAAAGTTTATTATTCCTTTCATATAACTTATTTCCATGTTATAAATGTTATGTAATCATTTAATTTAATAATGTTCGTTTTGTCGATATTTGGTACTTATGTCAAAAATGGACTTCTTACGATTACATGTTGTTCAAGTGGTCAAAGGTTCATTATATCCAGAATGATATTAATGATTTGGATATCATATATACTGTATATATCCAGCATATACATGTATTTATAATAGTACATAACATTTAGAGGTAAGAAATGAAATGCACCGTTCATGGAGACGGTAAGCCATACGTATGCATGAACGCTACTTTCATTTCTATTTCGTATTTAATGGAGTGAAATCATAATGATATAAAGGTATATTATAATTTCAATATAATATCATTAACTTCATCCTTTATACGTCCCACGTATGGCATTAACGAATTGAATCACTTTGAGGGGGCGGTAGTCCGCACTTCCTAAAATGAAATTATCGCGTCTACCCATAATGGAAACCATAAAGGTATGCCATAAATGAAAAAAACAGAATCATAAGGAAGACATAAACATAATTTAAATCATATATAAATAGAGTGAAATCGTAATTTTCACCATGAAAGGTGTTAAAAGAATATTGAACAATCATCGTTTCTTGAGGCAGAAATTCACCATCCACAGAAACAGTATGTTCTTTAACCATTAGACGAAGGTGTGTGTAAGTGTAGATCTAATACTTAAAATAAAAACATCCTAGTATATTGAAGATAATGGTGTTGTTACAAAAGAAAATAATAAAAATAGTTTATGGGGTTGGAGAAGAAAAATAAAATAAAAGAACACAAGTGAAAACATTACCTTTAAATCGGGTAACTCCTCTTGGTTTGAACCAAAATGGTTTCTTGAAGAGCTTTCTGCCAAAGGTAAGGCTTCTAGGATGAGGATAGGGATGTGGAGAGATAAAATTATCAGATATTGGTCGATAAAAAGGCATGATAGGTGTGGGTAAGGTGGTAGAGGTGGGGGCCTTTTATAAGAGGAGAGGAGGGGCACTCTTTGAAAGTTATAAAAGGTTACTTTGTTATAAAATTATTTTCATATTTTAAAGGTCCAAAAATTATATATTTCGAGGATAAAGTGATAATAGTTCAAAATACACCCATCCAATAGGTTTTTAAAAAAATTTGGTCTTAGATTTTACATTATCTTTTCATTTTATTTAAATCGTTAAATAATGAGGTAATCGTTGCTTCATCATGGTGTCATAAATAATTTAATTTATTTAATGTCAAAAAATTATAAAAAAAATACTATGATGTAGGAAATATTTTTATATTTACAATGAATATTTATATTCAAAATTATTACTTGTATAACCTCATGTAAAAATTGTTTTAGTAAAACAATACATGTTTGTGACATTTTTATTTTAACTTTAAAAAAAATTATTAATGTCATTTTCTTACCCAAGTTGCTCCATGGGGTCCCCAAGTTTACCCATGGATTTTTTTGGTGTGCCATGATACATAAAATAGGGCTAGGACATGTGTCAAGGTAATTTCATATTATTATAACATTTTTTTGCCTTAAATTGCACTAATTACCTCTAATCGCGATTAATAAACTAAAAAGTTACTATTCACCAAAAAAATTATTTTAATCCCATTGTACAACATTTTACATCCTAATGACAACCATTTATTTTGGAATTTTGAAAATCAAATCACAGAAGTGGTAAAGTTTCATTTAAACAAAAAATCAGTTTTTTAACTACCACTTATTGGTTTCACTATTCATCAAAAATTGAAGTTTTTCAGAAAAATACCAAAAATTCACCCTAAGATATATTTGATATTCTGAATTCAAAAATGATGTATATTTTACAATATTAAAAACAAATAAGTTTCATTGTTTAATTTAATAATTAATTCCCGATGTCAAAACAAATAGCGTGTTTTTAAGAAACAATATATATCAAAAGATTGACACTAGTTTAAGTCCAAATTCAAAGTGAAATTAATTCCAATGACCACCATTGGATTAAATGGTAAAGATATTTTATAATTTCACATTAAAACCAAATCAAAATATAATCTAATAATATAAACTAATTAGATTAAAAAGAGGTTTTGAATTAAAATACAACATTTTTCACTATTCATTAAAAAATGAACTTTATCGGAAAAATACCAAAAATTTACACAAAGAAAATTTTGATGTCCCGATTCTAAAGAAGAATTTTATTTGGTCCAATAGAATGTATAAGAGTGACCAAAACTATGTTTAAAGAGGGTTCGCCACCAAAAGGCGATAGTTTGACCTTTTAGTGAATATTAGAGTATCTATGCCTAAAATTGAATTCTTTTCTTATTTTAATCCTTTAACTTTTATTGGATAAATATAAAAACATTTAACAAACATATATAATCATATTTTAGTTATTTATATTCATTCCCACCAATACAAGGGTTACGTGCTAACTACCATTTAAAATAATATTATTATATTACTAGTGTGCAACGTAAGATTTCAAAGAAACTCTTTGTTGCGTATCGAGTACACTATCGAACAAAGAAACCCCATAAAGTAAAATTAATATTTAATTCATAAATATTATTAAATATAAAAATGTATTATTCTTTATTTACCTGGGATGTTACACCAAATGTATTTTGAGATGTGAATTTCAGAATGGGGAAATGCCCTTTTATAAGAGAGGTTAGGGGAACTTTACGAAAATCATGAAATATTAATTTATTATAAATTTATTTTAGATTTATAATAGATCCAAATTGATTTATTTCTAGGATAAGGTAGGTATGGTTTTAAATAAACACAAAAAATAGATTTTAGAAAAGTTTTGGCCGCCATATTATCCTTATCTTTTAGATTTAACTCTTAGTTAAATGGTTTAACTTGTACCATGTCTTATTGTATTTTTATACTAAATGGTTAATATAGTTAGTATAAAATTAAAAAAAGAAACTCATGTGGTTCATTAATTACATTCATAAACATTATCTAAATATTTTGTCTCAATCTTATATTTTTAGGAATATTATATCATTTAATAAAATATTATTAGTTTTAAAAACTCATTTATGTGAATTTTCACACTATTTAGAAAGTCATAACAACTTTATTACTTCAAAAAAAAATTGAATCAACCATAACATGTCATATTCACCTAGAAAATTATAGAATGGAATCAAAAGTTTCAATTTAATTTTTTTTAATATTTATAATATCAATTATTTTACTCTTTCATTAATAAGGTAATTACTGCATCATCATTGTTTCATAAATAAATTTAATTATCTAATGTATAAAAATTATAAATCAAATACCATGATATAGGAAATATTATTATCTTTATAATGAATATTTATAGTCTAATTTATCTTATTTGTAACCCTATATTAAAAATGGTTTAGTTATTAAACATTGAATTTAACACTTTTAACTCTTCTTTAAATAAAATATAATAAATGTCCTAATCTAATCCAAGTAAATAAAAAAGGATCATATTTTTTATAAGGTTTATTATAGTCTAAATACACTTATCTAATAGAATTAGGACATTTTTTGGGGTGATTTTATATGATTATAGTATTATTTCAACCATTAATTACCCTATTTACTTTTAACCGTGGTAAATAAAATTCAAAAAATACGATTCACCAAAAAATATTTTCATCCTATTTAACCAAATTTTACTTAATTATGACAACCGTTTCTATAGGATTTTTAAAATTCAATTCACAGAAGCAGTAATTTACATTTTATGCAGTTTTGCAAATGTTCTTAGAAGGTGGGTAAATGACGTTAAAAATTTCAATAAAATTATATAAATATAATCTTATTATAAAATGACTCCAATGAATTAAAATGGACTAATATACGTATTATGTATCTATTTTTACTATAGAATAAATTTAAATTTAAAATTAATATTTAAATAAAAAGTAGGTTTTAAACAATAATGGTGTGTTTTCACTATTCATCAAAAATTGGTCAGGATGTGCTAGAACTCAGAGATGTGAAAAACCCAAAATGTTGTATTATTCAAAGAGAAGAATACCATGGAAGCTTGGGGTGTTACATTCTTCCCACCTTAAAATAATTTAAACCTTGAAATTTCTAGATTATTACTATATAAAAACATTTGGGTGGTTCTTCATCATTAGTTCCTCAGGTTCTCATGTTGCCTCTTACATTTTATGGTTTCTCCAAAGAACTTTTACCAAACGACACATCTGGTTTCTCAACACTTGTTCTCTAGTATTAATAATTCTGATATGCTCTTCACAATAAGATTGATTGGGTTCAAGTTCTATTTATTCATATGTGAGTTCATGCATTGGGTCAAGCATGTATTTTATCAACAGTGATTCGTGGAACACATCATGAGCTTTGGAGAGACTTGATGGAATTACCAAATGGTGAGCTACAACTCTTATTCGATATAGAATTTTAAAGGGTCCAATGTACCTAGGATTTAATTTACCCTTCTTACCAAATCATATAACACCCTTCCATGCGTATACCTTCAAGAAAACATGATCTCATACTTGAAATTCCAAATCCTTTCTTTGGTTATCGGTATAGCTCTTTTTACTACATTGAGTTGCTTTGATGTGGGTTTGGACAATATTCACCATTTCCATTGTTTCCTCAACATGTTTTTGTCCAAAGAGTTTTCTTCCACCAACATCATCCCAACAAGTTGGTGTGAAACATCTCTTTCCGTACAACACTTCATATGGTTTTATCTGAATACTTGGAAGGAATCTATTATTATAGGAAAATTCTACCAGAGGTAAATACTGATCCCACATACCTAGAATGTCAAGTGATAAAGATCTCAACGTATCTTCTATGTTTTTAATAGTCCATTCTAATTTTCCATCAGTTTGAGGGTGGTAGGAAGTGATCAAATGAAGTTTAGTATCTAGGGATTTCTAAAGACTTTTCCAGAATATTGATGTAAAACGGGGATCACAATTAGAAACAATCGATAGGGATAAACCATGATGTCTTACAACTTCATTAATATATTTTTTGTCTAAATGTTCACATGGTAAATCTTCATTTATAGAAATAAAATGTGTTGACTTAGTAAGACGATCAATAATAACCCATATTGCATCATTGCTTCTATGAGTCTTTGGTAGCCCAATGACAAAGTCCATCGTAATATCATCCCATTTCCACTCAGGTATGGGAAGAGGTTTCATGTCTCTTCTAGGTTGTTTTCTTCCATCCATCACCTTTTTAAAAATGATACATCTTGACACATAATAAAAAATCTCCCTTTTCATGTTGTCCCACTAGAAATGTTCCTTCAAATCTCTATAAATCTTAGTATTAACCAAGTGTATAAAGAAATTAGAGCGATGAGCATCATCCAACAATTCTCTTTTTAGATCAGGTATATCAGGAACACAAAGGCTCTTCCCATATTTCAAAATTCCATCTTCATATATGAATTCAATCAATCTCCCATCATTCACAGATTTAATTTTATTTTGAAACTCCTCATCATTTGTATGATAACTTTTTATCCTTTTTAGTAAAGATGGTTTGGAAACCATTTGAAAAAGTATTAATGTTTCACCTTCCATGGTTATTAAAATATCCATCCAAACTAGATCCAATAACATAGGATCCCTTTAAAATCCTATCTTGTTCAGAACATCATGATCCATTATGCTCAAAGTATCTTCCACCTTATTTTCCTTCCGCGGGTAGTAGTGTATTGTGCAATAATAATACTCTACTGGTTCAATCCATTTCCTTTGCCACATGTTGAGTTATTTCTGTCAAAAAAAATAATTAAAACTCTTTTGATCAGTATATATCTCACATTTTTCACCATATAGATAGTGTCTCAATATCATTAGAGCAAATATTACAGCTTCTAACTCAAGATCATGAGTGGGATAGTTTTGTCCATGAATTTTTAGTTTTCATGATGCATATGAAATAACTCTATCATTCTATATAAGGACATAACCAAGTCCTTTCTTTGAAGCATCACTATAAATAACAAACCCATCATTCTCTGATGGTAGATTTTACATAAGAGCATTGAATAATATTCTATTCAATTATTCAAAACATTTTTCATACTCTTTTTTCCAAACAAATTTAACCCCTTTACATGTGATCTTAGTTAATTGGTTAGACAATCGGGAAAAATTCTAGATGAACTATCAATAGTCACCTGCTTAACCAATAAAACTATATACCTTAGTTATAGTCGGCATTACTGTCCATTCGTGGATTGCCCTTGTATTTGAAGGATCTATAGAGATTTCATCTTTAGAGACAATATGGGAAAAAAATCTCCTGAATCTAGATTTCACACTTCTTAAACATCTCATATAATTCATTTAATCTAAGAGTATTTAGAATAGTGCGCAAGTAATTTTCATGATCTTAATATATTTTAGATTATGCAAAGATGTCACAAATAAATACCACTTCACGTTCATCAATTTATTCCTTGAAAACTTTATTCATTAGATCCATGAAAATATAGGGTGCATTAGTCAGTTCAAAAGGAATTATTGTAAACTCAAAATGGTCATACCTGGTTTGAAATGCTATCTTTGGAATGTCTTCATTCCTAACTCACAACTAATGAAATCCAAAACGAAGGTCACTCTTTGAAAAATATTAATCTTTCTGAATTTGATCAAATAAATCATCAATTTGAGGCAGGGGATACTTGTTCATTATTGTTATAGCATTGATTTCCCTGTAGTCAATGAACAAACTCATAGACCCATCTTCCTTCTGAACAAAAAGAAAACGGGCTCCCATGGAGAAATACTAGGTCTAATAAATCATATATTACTCAATTCCTCTATTTATTTATTTAGTTCCACTAATTTCAGAGTGTCCATTCTTTAAGGGTCTTCGATATGGTCCTTTAACCAGGAATTAAGTCAATGGAAAACTCAATTCATAATTCTGGAGGATGTCCAGGTAAATCCTCTGGAAACACATCAACATAGTCTTGAACAATATGTACATCCTTAGTTTTAACATTCCTTTCTCCAACCATAGTTATTTCATTCCCTTCCACCCCAATAACTGAATTTAGTAGTGCTACTAGGGGAGGATCCATATGAGAATCAGATGGTGATGTTTCTGCTCTAAAAATAAGGGATTCCTTATCATCATCAAAAATTGTAACCTCCTTCTTCTTATAATAAATTTTCGAATCATGGTCTGAAATCCAATCCATACCGAGGATTATATCAGATTAAATCATGGGTATGACAATAAGATCAGTATATAAAGCACGTTTATATGACATAATGGTAACAGATTGACAAAACATTGTTTCAATGATACATTCCTTAGGAGTTTTGACTGACAATTCCCTTATTAATTCAAATTGGAAATTTCTATTTTTCTTGGAAAACAAGAAAGATATCAATGAATGTGATGATCCAAAATCAAATAAATCATTGGTTCATTTTCAAGAAACGATTAAAGTACCTGCCACCATGTCATTAGGAACATAAACTTCAGTAGTAGTGATCGTATAAGCTTGGCCTTGCTCCCTTTTCCTTTTCTAAGGTAATTTACCTTTATGCTTAGGAAATTAATTTGAATAATACCCATCTCTTTACTATTTTTTCATTGAATATTGATATCCTCTTACTTCCCCTTGCAATCAAAAGCTTGTTGGCCTTTTTTTTACACTTGTAACAAACTCCAATCCCATTTAGGCATGTACCGGGGTGTCTCTTGTAACAACACGAGATTTTATTAGAATTATTATTTTTAATTTATTTCATGTATTTTGTTTTATGCTTCACCAAGATTATATTGGGCTATACACAACAACGTACAAGCTTGTAGTATATGTAAAACTATTCTTGGCTCGTGTTACACACAACTTCAAGTTCGTTTTTTAGAAATTATTCTATGCAACATTTTGTATAGATTTTCTTAATGTACAAATGAAATAAGTTTTTATTATCTTATACGCAACACCAAATGGAGCTTGCACTACACTCAGCCCTGGCTTGGCTTACATTATACGCAATCGCGTCCTTCCTCGATAGTGTGTGTAGTACGTGATACCGGGTTTCACTAAACAATGATATATTGTATAATATTATTATGGACTAGCCGTTATGAAAAGTATTAACTATATTTTGAATTTTATAAAATTATTATTCATCTTACACATTTTGTAGAACATGGTATGAGAACAAACTAATTTTTTTGGGTAAAATAAGTATTTTTCAAAAAATGCTGTTTTGCCGCCTTTTGATGGCACACCCACTTTAAATATAGTTTTTTAAATTTTTATAAGTTAAAACTGAAAAAATAAAATTCTTCTTTAGAATCAGGATATAAAAATTTACTTTGGATAAATTTTTCATATTATTCTGATAACTTTCATACTTTAATAAATAGTAAAAACACGCTATATTTTAACTAAAAACAAATTTTTTTCATCACAATAATTTATATGGTTAAATTATAATATTGAATGGTTTTAGAGTATAAATAGAGTATATATTTTCCATTTAATATAATTTATGTCATTACCATTAATTTTACATTGAATTCATAGGTAAAAACATTTCAATCTTTGGCAATGTTTTAACTTTTAAACCTCGTTTTCTTAACAATGGGATTAATTTTCAATTAATTACTAAAACTTATGTGTTTTGAATTTTTAAAAATTTATTCCATATTTTAATTCATTGGGTGAAAATTATGTTATTAGGTTACTTTTTTGATATTATGAATAGTAACTACGGTTATTTTTATTTACTGGAGTTAAAGGAAAATCAGGTAATTAAGGGTAAAAATAAGATTATAAAATTACCCTAACACTTGCCAAAATTATATTGAATGACTAAAAGTCGACCCATATCACCTAAGTGTTGTAATAGATTCATTTTATGTACTTTTAAGTATGTGATTAATTTAATTATTATTAAAACCAAAGAAAGTGACAACATGTCACTCTCTTAAATCTTAAAAGTATAATAATTTTAATTTAGTGATAAACTTCATGAAACTTTGAACATGAATAGTATCCAGAAATATAATAAAATTATATACATCATGTGAATTTATTTCTAATTTTTAGGGATTAAATAATTATTATTAAAGGTGACACAGTAGTGATGTTGAAATTATTTTATTGATTGAAATATCAAATAAATGGTTTTAAAAATATTAAAATTAATACGAACTATTTAATAGGCTCCACAAATTTTCAAGATAAATATGACATGTTATGAATCTATTAAATATTTTAGTTCGAACATATGTTCTGTGTGGATTTTATCTAAATTCAAATAAATGAATAGTGTCAAAATTGACATTATTGTTATTTTATAAAAATAACATAGTATAAAATAGTTTAAAAAACACAAAAGTATATCAAAATTATAAATTAAAATTTATATGTTCGAAAATGTCATAAATTATCCAATTAAGGAAAATTCACATCACATAATTAATTATTTATAACAATTTAAATTTTAGAATCTTATTACCACAAGTAAGATTAAATAAATTAAATAAGGATAAATCAAGTTGATAAGGTATAAAATAAATTTCCAAAATGTCTAAATTTTATTGGTTGATGAGGTTACAACACTATATCATCTAATCAAAGAATATGAGTCATTTTTGGATGTTTTTAAGTGGGGTTTGATATAATATAAATTAATATTTTTGAGGTTTCTAAAGGTGCCCCTCTCCTCCCATATAAAAGGTCACCTTCTCTCTCTCCTCTTCACAACACCTTGAGCCTTCAAGCTTGGAAAATCCCTTCCCATTTCTCTTCTACACTTCCCTAGAAACATTCTGGAGGTTTTTTTCTTCTCAGAAGACCAACTCTAGTCTCTTAAAGGGAATCTTAAAGGAGGTGCATCGAAGAAGATGTAATCTCTTCTACCGATTCATTCAAGTTTCTTTCTTCTTCAACTTAATCTTCTTTAGTTGTTTCATTATAAAGTAATACAATAACTATCACTAATATACTGATATTATAATATAAATATGAAACAACCCCGTTTCACCTTCTATTCATCCTACGAAAAATGAAATCACCGCGCGTTTGTACCTACAGATTACCGTCTCCACGTCGCAGTGTAATTAGTTTTTCCACCACCACCATACTTGGATAGGTATAATGGTGTAAAGTATAACTATATATAGATATTATAACACTATACTGATTCTGAGATATTATATCATCCACTCCAATTCTATTCAATAATTATGGGAACGATATCATCACTCGTTCGTACGTACGAACTACCGTCTCCATGAACGCGATCAGATTCATTTTCCATGATTAACCATTCAAGTATGATTATAAAGTATATATATAATAAATAATCATGAAAGATATTACATAATAATGATACTATATTTATGTACATATATGTTTCATTTACTTAATTCCATTCAACTCAATAAGGAAATGAAAACAGCGTTCATGCGTACGTACGAACTACCGTCTCCATGAATGGTGTATTTCATTCCATTTATCGATCTATCATATATATTTATATACTGAATATATATTATATATAAATAATATTTTACATTCTAGAATTAAGTAAATCAGGATATGTTTAATAATATCAAGAACAACAAATCAAAACACGTACTATAAATGAAACGATTTTTCCCAAAACGCTACATTAACATGGAATTTACAAAAGAACGGGTATATAAAGTCATAATTGAACCATATATGATATCATAACAATGAATATTATTCTGTAATAATTCAATGAAATTATTTAATTAATTATAAAGTAGGTTCAAATACATACGAATCATATCGGACATAAGGTAAGGAATAATTATTCCAATCTTGTTCTTATCCGAGATTGTTTATTCGTAAGTATTTACTAGGGTTTTATTTTTTATCCTTGTCCATAAAAATGTTTTTAATAAAGTGTTTAATATTCTTCCATGTATTTTTAAAGTCATTTTTACCCCTCTTTTACTCTTTCTTTGTGTTATGGAAGGAATCTTTCTTTTGTTTACCATACATGGTACGTTTTGAATTTTCCGTTAAAAGTATAAGGAGAATGTTTTTTTAACTTATACAGCATGAATGGATTTTTACCATATCATAACACCTAATTTTCATAAAGATTCTTCTACAATATTTCATTATTATTTTCATCAAAATCCTTTTCTTTTAAAGTTGCATGTCATTTTGTGAAAAAAAAATTATTTCGAAGAAGAAAGGATATTTTCCTCAAGAATTCATTTCAAGTGTATATTAAAAACTAATTTCTATATAAGATTACATTTTTTTAATACGGTTATGTTTCAAGTATAATGTTATTATTATTTACTAGGTTTTATTTTGTTTATACTAAAATGATATCCATTATTTTATGTGGATTATGTTTATGATGGGATGATGTTTAAGAAATCCATTTTATTTATTGGGCTAGAATGAATGATTTATGTCTATTTTGTGGCACACTAATGAATGATTTCATTATGTGATGAGTGGTACCTATATCTCCCTCCAATGAATTAGGTAAAGATTTATATCTCATGAGATAGACATGGTTGTAATGGCAAGTTAATCCGGTTCGGTGATATTGGACTGGAATGAGGAGTGGACTCGATTCAGTAAGGGACTTTGTCCACTAAGATGTTCTTGGCAGCAATGCCTTGGCTATTATCGAAATCATATCAAGTGCTTAATGGTTTTCCACAATTACATGTTTTATTACCATGCTATTTTATCATGATTGATGTTCTATTATGATCTATTCCTTACTTACTTCCATGTTTTATTTTATTCTTCAAGATCTTGATGTTTAAACATTATGTTCGTGTTTTTAAGTTCAAATGTACGTGGTTTGTTTTATTTTCTCTGTGATTACCCTTACTGATCATTTTATATCACCATTTATATGTTTTCTTTTCCCCATGATATAAAGAATGGTTTTAGGTAAGAAAACAAAATGGTAAGATCTTTTTGGCAGATGTTGACGATCTTTCACCATGATTAGAAGATTATATTCTGAGTTTCCAAAGACAGTAAACTATTACGGTCCTTGAGTGTTGGTTTTTGTTATGTATTAGTTATTCCGAAAAAGTAATGTAATGTCCATGTACGTCAAGTTTGGGGTATCTACAGTTGGTATCAGAGGAAAGGTTTAGTCAACCTTTGGAAACTAGGATGTGAGAACTTTAGTGAGATCTCTAGAGATATTTCTAAGGTATGTCTAGGGATGTCCCTATTGTTAAGTATAAGTATAAGTTATAATCCTAGATTTACGGTAACGATATTATAATTAAACCTAAGATGTTAGATATTGAAGGTACTCTTACTTTATTATCTTGTTTTCCCTAGCATGATTTTTGCCTCTCAGACAATTATTTTTGGGTTTTAGACGATGGCTGGAACCCGAAGGAACCATATTGATCAATGTAATGGACAATGAAATGATTTTCCTCCTGAATAAACCAGAATTATGGGAGATGCAGTGCAAAATATTATTGTTATACTTACACAATCTATGAATCATTATGGACTTCCAAATGAGAAGATAAGGGAACAATATTCTATTGATTCCTTAATAAGGCAACATACACCTTCTTTCAGTGGGTCTTCTAATCCACTTATTACTGAAAAATGGTTCAGTACCATTGAAAAGATGTTTTCTATACTTCGTTGTTCAGTACATGAAAAATTCATTCTGGCTATTTACAATTTATAATTTGAATCAGACCAATAGTGGACTCTAATTAAGAATACGAGGCCCCAAGATGAAATTGAATCCATGGAATGGGATGAGTTCAAGAAATTATTTTTCAATAAGTAATTCCCTTGTATTCTTAGAACAAACATGGAAAATGAGTTCCTTAAGATTAAGAAAAATGATGATTAATCTTTTGGTATATACGAAGCGAATTTTAAAAGGTTTTCAAGGTATGCATCTGGATTAATCATCCAACCTAAAAGTAAAGTTGATCAATTCTTCAGTGGATTAAAACAAAGTCTCTGAAGGGAATTAACTATAAGAGACTTCAGTAGCTATGAAGAAATTTTGCGTTGTGCTATAAAGGTAGAACGGGAAGTTGGTGTTATATATCCATCTCATGGTTTTGACAATAAACAAAAGATAGAGTTCAAAGAAAAATCTTAGAACAATGGTGAAAAGAAGAAGAATGTTACTTTATGCTCAATGTGTGGAAAGAAGAATGGTGGAGATTGTCTAAAAGGTACTAGAAAATGTTTCAAGTGTGGAAAAGAAGGTCATCGAGTAGCTGAGTGCTGAAGTAATGGGAGAAAGGTTTCTAATGACATGAATATAGAAAAGACTACAGAGAATGCTCCACTAACACTTCAATGCTTCAAGTTCAAGGAAATTAGGAATTGTGCTAATCAATTCCCTAATCCAAGGGTTAATGATGATCGACTTGAGAAACCTCTTAAGGAAAAGGATAATGGAATTCACATGTGATCACTATTTGTGATGTTGAGTATGATAATGATGTTGTGGAATGATTAAGTGTTTATGTAATGGGATTTCAAAATAGTATCATGGAATCTCATTTATAGTATCGTGGAATTTTGGAATATCTATGTATTGGTTTTCAATAATTATATGGTACTGGTAACCATGAAAAGTGGTTGAAAGATTTTTGGAAAGAAGATGATATGTGAGTAATGAAGGGATAAAGAGAAAATGAAATGAGCTCATGACTGATATCATGGTTTGAGTATATAGAAATTTTGGGATTTTGGTATGTGGAAAGAGTTAACTTTTGACAGAATTTATGTTTTCACTAAGGTTCAATGGATATTAATTTTTCAATAGAATACATGATTAAGGTATTCACATGTTTGGAATGTGACCAACAAGATATATTGTATGATATATGGGGGATAAATGATGGTATTCACATGATCAGTAGATGACATTTATAGTAATTGTTTTCTTTATACTATGAGGTTGGACATAAGTATTTTAGATAAACCTAAATATTTTAATGGATTATGTTGGACATAAGCTAGTATTGTTTAAGGATAGAAATTTTTTCGAAATTATTGATGGGATTTTATAATAATGAAGTTTTAGAAAAAGGACAACCTGCAGGACAGGCGACAACCCATCATGTCGGACAAGGCTATAGGAATCGAACCCACAACTGAAGTGTGACGGGCCTTTATCGCCTATCACTGGCCTACAGGAAGTCCCTGGTTAGTAGAAACAAGTTTTATTTTATTAAGTGGTATGATAGATGAAGTATCAGTCCATTTTTTGGAATCATATACGATTAACCTCACCATAGATGGACTTATGTATATTTGATAAATTTTGTTAACCTTTTGTTTGAGACAGATTTAATGACCCATCATTCTATCACATGATCTACAAACAATTCAAGAATGATAAATTTAACTCTTTAAGAGATGAAGTGGAAATTTTTCAAGGCACGAACAATGGTGAGAATGTACCAAAATAAAGTAAGTATTTCTTCTAATTCAAATTATTCAACTTTAGGGAAATGGCCTTGAAAACCAAAAATGTTGTCCTAGTGTCTTAATATCCGATGAATCATATGGTACCTTAGATCATAAAAAATTTATGGCTTTGTTATTGTTGTCTTTTTCATAACCATGTTCTCTACCACTCTCCATCAGAACCAGATGGTTAGGTTTCTCTTCCATATCCATGTTTTCACTTATGTTCTCCTAGGTGGAAACCCATTGATGAGTTAATTTGGGTAACCGAAATGTTTCATAAATCACTTTTTAAAATTAAGTTATAGTATTCCTTTTTACGATGTGGGTTTCTAAGAAATAAATTTTCAAGAAGTAAACCATTTATTACCCCGACAAATTTTGAGGGAGAAATTTATTTTAAGGGGGTAGAATGTAACAACCCGAGATTTTATTAGAATTATTCCTTTTAATTTCTTTGATGTATTTTTTTGTATGCTTTACCAAGATTATCTTGTGCTATACAAAACACTGTATTAGATTGTAGTATATGAAACACTATTCTTGGCTCTTGTTACACACAACTTCAAGTTCATTTTATAGAAATTATTCTACGCAACATTATGTATAGATTATTTTTAATGTAGAAATGAAATTAGTTTTGATTATGTTATATGAAACACCAAAGGGAGCTTTCACTACACGCAGCCCTGACTTGGCTTGCATTACACGCAATCGCGACCTTCCTCGATAGCGTGTGTAGTACGTGATACCCGGTTCCACTAAACAATGATATATTGTTATAATATTATTATGGACTAGCAGTTATGAATAGTATTAACTAAATTTTTTATTTTAAAACATTATTATTCATCTTAAACATTTTTTATAACATTGTATGAGAACAAAATAAATTTTTCAGGTAAAATAAGTATTTTTTAAAAAATGCAGTTTTGCCCCCTTTTGATGGTGCACCCACTTTAAATATAGTTTTTGAAATTTTCTAAGTTCAATTTGACAATATAAGATTATTCTTTGGAATCAGGATATAAAAATTTACTTTGGATAAATTTTCCATATTATTCTGATAACTTTCGTATTTTAATGAATAGTAAAAACACACTATATTTTAATTAAAAACAACTTTTTTCATCAAAATAATTTTTCTGGTTAAATTATAATATTGAATGATTTTAAATTATAAATATAATATATTTTACCAATTAATATAATGTATGTCATTACCATTAATTTTACATTGAATTCATAGGTAAAAACATTTTAGTCTTTGGCAATGTTTTATCTTATAAAACACATTTTCTTAAGAACAGGATTAATTTTAAATTAATTAATGAAACTTCTGTGTTTTGAATTTTGAAATTTTTATTACATATTTTAATTCAATGGGTCCAAATTATGTTAATAGGTTACTTTTTTTTGATATTATGAGTAGTAACTATGGTAATTTTTATTTACAGCAGTTAAACGAAAATCGGGTAATTAAGGGTAAAAATAAGATTATAAAATTACCCTAAAACATGAAAAAATTATATTTTATGAATAAAAGTCGACCCATATCACCTTATTATGGTAATATATTCATTTAATTTACTTTTAACCATGAAAATAATTTAAATATTATTAAAACCAAAGAAAGTAACAACATGTCACTCTCTTAAATCTTATAAGTATAATAATTTTATTTTAGTGATAAACTTAATGAAACATAGAAAATGAATAGTATACAGAAATATAATATAATTATACATAACATATTAATTTATTTAGAATTTTTAAGGATTAAATAATTATCATTAATGGTGAAACAGTAGTGATGTTGAAATAATTTTATTGATTGAAATATCAAATAAATGGTTTTAAAAATATTAAAATAAATATTGTATGAACTATTTAATTTTCTAAACTAATTTAATAGATAAATATGACATGTTATGAATCTATTAAATATTTTATTTTGAACATATCTTCTATGTGTATTTTATTTAAATTCAAATAAATGAATAGTGTCAAAATTGACACAATTGTTATTTTATAAAAATAACATAATATAAAATTGTTTAAAAATCACAAAAATATTTAAAAATTATAAATTTAAATTTATATGTTCTAAAATTTCATAAATTATCCAATTATAGACAATTCACAACAAATAAGTAATTATTTATAACAATTTAAAATTTAGAATCTTATTTCAACAAATAAGATTAAATAAATTAAATAAAGATAAATCAAGTTGATAAGGTTTAAAATAAATTTCCAACATGTATAATTTTTTTTGGTTGATGAGATTACAACCCTATCGCATATAATCTTTTAATATGAGTAATTTTTGGAGGTTTTTAGGTGGGGTTTTATTTATTATGAATTAATATTTTTGAGCTTTCCAAAGGTTCCCCTCTCCTCCCTTATAAAAGGGAACCTCCTCCCTCTCCTCTTCACAACTCCTTGAGCCTTAAATATCATACAAACCCTGCCCATTTATCTTCTACACTTTTATAGAAACATTCTGGAGTTTCTGGTCTTCTCAAAAGACTAACTCTAGTCCCTTAAGAGGAAGTATAAAGGGGGTGCGTCGAATAAGAGGTAATCTCTTCTACCGATTATTTCAAGTTTCTTTCTTCTTCAACATACTCTTATTTAGTTGTTTCATTGTAAAGTAATAAAAGAAGTATCACTTATATACTGATATAATATTATAAATATGAAACAACCCCATTTCAACTACTATTCATCATATGGAAAATGAAATCACCGCACGTACGTATGTACGGAATAACGTCTCCACACTGTGGTTTAATTAGTTTTTCCACCACCACCTTACTTGGATGGGTATAATGGTGTAAATAATAACTATATATGGTTATTATAACACCATAATTATTCTGAGATATTATATTATCCACTCCAATTCTATTCAATAATTTTGGGAATGATATCATCGCTCGTGTGTACGTACGGACTACCATCTCCACGAATGTGATGAGATTCATTTTCCATGATTAACCATTCATGTATGATTATAGAGTATATATATAATAAATAATCATGAAATATATTAAATAATATTGATACTATATTTATGTACATATATGTTTCATTTACTTAATTATATTCAATTCAATAAGGAAACGAAAACAGCGTTCATGCGTACGTACGGACTATCGTCTCCATGAACGGTGTATTTAATTCCATTTATCGATCTATCATATATATTTATATACTAAATATATATTATATATAAATTATGTTTTACATTCTTGAATTAAGTAAATCAGGATATGAGTAATAATATCAAGAACAACAGATTGAAACATGTATGATAAATGAAAGGATTTACCTAAAACACTACTCTAACATGGAATTTACAAAAGAACGAGTAATATAAAGTCATAAGTGAACCATATATGATATCATAACAATGAATATGATTTTGTAATAATTCATTGACATTATTTAAATCATTATACAAGAGGTTTGGATACATACTAAGTATATCAAACATAAGGTAAGGGATAATTATTCCAACCTCGTTCTTATTCTAGATTGTTTATTCGTAAGTATTTACTGGGGTTTTATTTTTCATCCTTGTCCATAAATTTTTTTAATAAAGTGTTTAATATTCTTCCATGTATGTTTAAAGTCATGTTTACCCCTCTTTTACTTTTTCTTTGTGTTATGGAAGGAATATTTCTTTTGATTACCATATGTGGTACTTTTAAATTTTCCGTTAAAAGTATGAGGAGAATGTTTTTTTAACTTATACGACATGAAAATATTTTTACGGTTTCATAACACCTAATTTTAATGAATATTCTTCTACAATATTTCATTATTATTTTCAATAAAATCCTTTTCTTTTAAAGTTCCATGGAAATTTGTGAAAAGATATTGATTTTGAAGACGAAAGGATATTTTCGTCAAGAATTCATTTCAAGTGTTTATTCAAAACTATTTTATATCTAAGATTACATTCTTTTATATGGTTATGTTTCAAGTATAATGTTCTGATTATTTACATGGTTTTATTTTTTTATGATTAAATGATATCCATTGTTTTATATGGATTATGTTATGATGGGATAATGTTTATGAAACCCATTTTATTTTTTGGGTTAGAATGAATGATTTATGTTTATTTTGTGGAACGAAAATGAATGATTTCATTATGAGATGGGTGGGACCTATATCTCCCTCCAATGCATTGGGTAAATATTTATATCTCATGAGATAGACATGGCTTAAATGGAAAGTTAATTCGGTTTGGTGATACAGGACTGGAATGAGGAGTGAACTCGATTCAGTAAGGGACTTTGTCCACTAAGATAGTCTTGGAAGCAATCCGTGGATACTATGGAAATCCTATAAAGTGCTTAATTGTTTTCCACAATTACATGTTTTATTACCATGATATTTTATCATGATTTATGTTCTATTATGATCTATGATTTACGTACTGCCATGTTTTTTTCATTGCTCAATATTTTAATGTGTAAACATTATGTTCATGTTTTTATGTTCAAATGTATATGGTTTGTTTTATTTTCTTCATTCTTACCCTTAATGAGCATTTGATCTCACCCTTTATATGTTTTCTTTTCCACATGATATAAAGAAATGTTTTAGGTAAGAAAACAAAAGGGGAAGATATTTATGGGAGATGTTGAAGATCTTTCACCATGATTAAAATATTATGTTCTAACTTTCCAAAGACACTAAACTATTATGTTCCTTGACTGTTGGTTTTTTTGTGTATTAAGTATTCCTCAAAAGTAATGTAATGTCCATGTATGTCAAGTTTTGGGTCTCTACATTTCTTCACACAATTACTATAGGATAGAAATTCAACTTTTACATTATTCCATTTATTTCATTTTCCAGAGTGTTCAGCAGATCTATTATTCTCTTAATTCTCTGTAAAGTCATAAGACTTAGAGAATTTATTTTCTGTCTTGATAGAATATGAGACTATATCTTCATATGATGAGAAGGATTGTGAGACTAATGCTCGATGGAGAAATGTATTTAACTCATCAATGAATCGATCAATCTTACTTCTTGGGTTACATATATAATATGTAGCATGCCTTGCTAACCTTGTAGAGTTTTCCTCCTACTTTTCGATATTATCATCCTCATTTTTCCTCAAAATCAGAAATTTCCTTTCTATATCTGGTTGATGTTCACAAGAATAATATTTTTTGAACAAAAGATATTTAAACTCCATCCATTTCATATTTTATACTTCTTCATCCTCCTTTGTGTTTTGAATTAATGACCACCATTGATCTGCATCTCCTGAGAGGTGATAAACATCCATGCCAACCTTTTCCCCTTTTCTACTCCCCAAATCATGAAATATTTTCTCTAAGAAACATATCCATTACTCTCCTACAAATGGATTTGTAGTTCCATTTAATTTTGGTGGTTGTTGCCTCATGAGGTGGTATAACATTGATCCTCCATGTTGTGGGTTAGGGTGCTTCATATGGGTAAGGTTATTATTCATAACTGGAGTGAGGTGTCCCAGTATGGTTAAAAGATTTTTCGCACCGATTTCATCACCAGCTCCACTATAATTATCTTTAATATGAGGTAAATCCCTACATGGATTACATGCGTTGATATGGTTTCCATATCTTCCACTAGGCTCCATTTATAAACAATAGTATATAATAGATTTGTTTATGAATTGAAATGCATAATTCCAAACATATAAAATACTTAACATAAATTGAACAATTTTTGCATATAATCCATAATCATAAAAAATTCTTCTTTGGGGAAGTATTTACAAATAAATTCATCATAATGGTTTGTAAAGAAAATTTTAATTATCCTACGAATATCCCCTGGGAGTGTCAAACCATGTACATTGTAAAGCCCCTTTTCATTTACCAGGATACCATGGGTCAGGCTAGAAACTTCTTGTCGAAGTTTTCACTCCTAGGTACATCTGTGCTAGAACCACATCTTTTTGTAATACCCATACATGGATGTATTTCTTGGAACACCCACATAATATCTACATTACTAAATTTTTTGGGTGTTCTTATATACTAATCCTCAAATTCAATCCTAGGGTAATGTTCTCTAATCGGAGTTTTTCTAAATCTAGTTTCCAAGTTTGTACTAAAATTATTCTAATACAAATTGTAAAGCCTCGACCCTAGTTACCAAGATTCAATACATTATTACATAACATTATCATGATCAGAAGAGATCTAGTCTTGAAATACCTATCAGTTTAGTAGCCTTGTAAGTACTATATAAACTCATAAGTTTTACATTACATTATGAAATAAAAAATAAACAACTTTTTTTCTCCTTTCAACACACTCATATCTCTTAGAATATCTTTATAGGTCATTCATAAAATGATTCTTCACATACTGATAAAAATAAAACATAAGAAAGGGGTGAGATCAGATTCTCAGTAAGGATAACAACATAGCAAAAACTATCATAAATAAGCATAGAAATTTAATGAAATGTATAAGATTAAAACAAAAACCTTTTAAGCATAAACATTAGCATAATATAGAAAATATAAATCAAATAATTCCATTTACTTATTTTAATGGATATTCTACTAGTCGAATAATCATATGTAATATCAATAGTTAATCTCATAATAATGGAATTCATAATTCAAACATCATAACCACATAATCAAGGCCTCATGCCAAGACTATAAATAAAAGTATTGTCAAGGCCTTGTGACAAGACACTAGTTTGTCTCATGATACCTACTTGTCCTTCTAGGGGGTATAGCAGGTCCCTCCCATCACTTACTACATCTAATGCATTCCATATATGAAAAAGGTGAAACATAACATAAACATTCATATTAAAATAACATACAAAATATTAGTATTTTAACCATAAACTGTAAATGACATAAAAATAGCACATCCACAGTCAAACATATCATAAAACTATCAATACTATATGGAATATTGTGTCATAATAAATCAAATTCAATTAAACATAACATACAACAATAGATGTTGACATAAATGAAATTAATACAAAAACTATTTGAGAAAAATATCTCATTCTACTTTAAAATAATTTAAAATTAGCATAATTATAAAAGAAATCATTTATTTTGAAAAAAATTATATAATCTTGTAAGGGAAGCTTCGAAGGTGTTATAATGGAAGAAAATATTTTCACCGGTCGTGTAAGTTAAAAAAACATTTTTCCTTAATTTTTCAAAAAGGTCATAAGGTAACATATTTGGAAAAGGATGGAATGATTAATTTAAAAAAAATTATAAAAAGTAAAAAAATTTATAAATGACTTTATCCCATAGTCATGGAAATAGTCAAAATGTTTTGAAATACATTTTTAAGAAACATGGATGTGGATGATAAAGAAGTCCTAGTTGATTCTTATATATAAACAACCTCAGATAAAAAAGAGATTGTAAAATTATCCCTTTCCTTGTAATTTTCCTTAGTCAAGGGTACGTTAACCTCCTTTATAATTCTTAAATCATTTTTATTAAATTCTACAAGAACTAAAAACATAAATATTATATTATATATGATTCTCTAATATTGTTTTCTTAATAATATTTTAGTAGTATCATTGTTTTAGGTGTTAGATGATTCGTTTTACTTTATATGTTTTGTTATGAAAGTCATGTTTGTTATGGATAGGATGTATTTGATTCATATCTAGATTGATATTATGTTATTAAACATTATTTATTTTTAACCATAAAATGAAAAAATTTATAGAATGGTTATGATGGGGAATGAAATCTTATTGCATCGTAGAGACGGTAAGTCGTACGTATGTACAAGTAGAAATATAATTATATTGATAGTGAATTCATATGTAATTGGATGGTAAAATATATATAAAGAATAATTAACTTTTATATTTATTATTTACATCAACTTTACTCATTATTATACCCATCCAAATAATGAAGTGTTGAATAAAAAACTACACCACGACATGGAGAGGGTAAGTTGTGTGTATGCCCGTATAGTGACTTTATCATTCATATGATAGATAAAATAATGAATATGGTTGTACCATATTTATAATAACATATCATTATGTAGAAGGTACTAGAGTAATTATTTTATTATGGAAACAACAAATAAAAAAAGTATAAGAAGAAAAGAACTTTGAAGGAGGTGCTGAAATAATTACCACTTCTTTTGGTTCTTCCTTTTCATTTGAACAAAAAGGATCCTTAGGACGGATTTATGATAAAATTAATGCCTCTAGGATTATGTGAGGGTTGTTTTGGGGAGATTTTCGCAGGTATTTACCATGCCAAATAGCCTTGGAGCTGTAAATTTAAGGGAAGGGGAAGTACCCTTTTATAAGAGAGGTGGGGGCACTTTAAGAAAAGCTTGAAATATTAATTTATTATAAATTTATTTTTGGTTTATAATAGATCAAAATTTATTTATTTTAAGGATAACATGGATATAGTTCGAAATCATCTCAACTAATAGGTTTTAGACAAGTTTAGGTCACCATATAAACCATATCTTTTATATTTAACTCTTAGTTAAATAGTTTAACTTTTACTATGTCTTCCTGTATTTTTATACAACATGGTTAATATAGTTATTATATAATTCCATGAGAAACTAAAGTGTTTATTTAATTACTTATATAAAATTATCTATGTCTTTTTTATGAATTGTAGATTTTTTGGAATATTATATCATTTAATAAAATTGTATTTTTTTGAACTCATTTTTTTCAATTTTGACACTCTTTATAATTTAGTTTTTGTAAAAGTCATAAAAACCCGATTAATTCAAAAAAAAATACATTGAATAAAACCTAAAATGACATATTCACATGTAAAATTTGTTTATGGAATCAAAAGGTTCAGTTTAAGTTTATTTTAATATTTATAATACTAATTACTTTAATCTTTCATTAATAAAGTAATTACTATAACATCATTGTGTCATAAATAAATATGTTTATTTAAATTCTAAAAATTATAAATAAAATATAATTAGGTGTAAAATATTTGTATATTTCTAGTTAATATTTATTGTCGAATTTATCTTATATGTAACCCTATATTAAAAATGGTTCAGTTATTATAATTTGAATTTAACACTTTTAACAGTTTTTTAAATAAAATATAATAAAAAACATAATCTAATTCAAGTGGGTCAAAAGGATCATATTTTTATCCTAATGTTGTTTTTTTTAATACACTCGTCCAATAGGATTAGGACATGTGTTGGGGTAATTTTATATTATTATATTTTTATTTCTACCTTTAATTACCATATTTACTTTTAAAAGTGGTAAATAAAATTCAAAAGTTACTATTAAAAAAAATTCATCCTATTGAACCAAATTTTACTTACTGATTAAATCCATGTCTTTCAAATTTTTAAAATTCTATTCAAAGAAGTGATAAATTTACATTTTATATAGATTTGCAAATCTACCTAGAAGGTGGGTAAAAGTCATTAAAAAGTTCAATAAAATTTTATATATCTAATATTATTAACACTAATGAATTAAATTGGACAAATATAATAATTATGTATATATTTTTAATTTAAAATAAATTTAAATTAAAAATAATTATTTAAATAGAAAGTTGGTTTTAAACAATAACGCAGTGTATTTCACTATTCATCAAAAATTGAAAGATTCCAGAAAAATACCAAAACTTAACCCTAAGATAAATTTGATATTCCGAATCCGAAAATGAAGTCCATTTTGAAAATAAAATTTATAAAATTTCAAAAAGTAGAGATTACTATTCATAACTACTTTTTAAATGACTAGTTTGATTGGTCGGGATGTGCTAGAACTCAGAGTTGCGTACATCGCAAGATATTATATTATTCAAAGGGGAGCGTACCGTGGAAGCTTGGGGTGTAACAATTTTCAGGAAAGACCAAGTGATGAGTGTCCACCTCAATATTGAGGATAAGAAATTCTATGAAATTACAACAGAACGTGTTCTGATGTTGCTTAAAAAAGGAGGTATAGACCACCTCTTCTTCGAAATTTGTAGCAGTACAAATCAAAGGGGGTTTTGGATATTCCTTTGTACCTATAATTATTTCTATGAGTTTGTCAATTATGCTACATACACCTTCCTCAAATGTTTGGAGGTGAATCCCTAAGGTTTTTCTCCTCTTCCATTTCCTCCTACTATTCCACTTCCAAATCTAGATGGGAATTAGGAATTAAATCCAACTTCTCAAAGTTATGGGATTATTTTTCATTTTGACATTTAGAAGGTGAAATAAAATACTTTGGACCCA
Source organism: Viscum album (assembly GCA_963277665.1). Lineage (NCBI taxonomy): Eukaryota > Viridiplantae > Streptophyta > Magnoliopsida > Santalales > Viscaceae > Viscum > Viscum album. The sequence continues at coordinate 1,261,859,275 of OY728128.1, forward strand.
ACTAATGGTGTGAGTTATCTTTGAAGATCCTAAGAAGATACTAGTGACTAATAATGAACATCTTCATTTTCTCCTAGTGACATGAAGACTTCTTCCAGCCTAGTTGATATGATATGGATTTTTTAAAGATCAGGGTATGGAATGAAGGAATTTTAACTTAGACTTCTATCACTTCCTGGGTAGTCAATGAATTCTCCATCGTGGTCAGGTTCAGTTGTCACCACTGAGATCATAGAATTCATTCAATTCACCTCTTCAATATGATTAATAGGTAGCACATAAATTATACTGGGATGCTTTAAAGGATTGGTTTGGGTCATTTTCATACAATTTAGAGTATTTATTCAATAAAAATCATTAATCATGGGTTTTTTCCCTCCCCTTTTACCGAATATCACTTAAAATTATAGTGATTCATAGGATTTAATTGGGGATTTTTCAGCACGAAATGTCATAATTTGACAATTCATCAATATTTAGGGCTTTGGTGTCATGATGATGGAATATTTCTATGTTGATGTAACCAAGGAATTCCTATTAGAATATCAAATTTCATATATTATCGAACAACCATGAATTATGATTCATAAACAAGATCCCAAAACTAAGTCATGAGCTTGATTTCATCAAGAGGCTTCTTCTTTCTCTTGTCATAAACCTATACTGTCACAGCAGAGGGGGGAAATTGGGACTCATTTTAGCATTGTTGATAAATCATTCATAATATTTTTATGTTGACTCTACAACCATTTATAATGTAGGATCATCGTATTCCAATCTAATTTATCCTTCCAGATACATACACAGGTCATATGTGTCTATACATGACTATATCTTCATCTTGTTCCATGAAATATTTTATTGTTTGGCATTCTTTAGGATCTTTCTCTTCACGGTATACTTTGGAAGCATCAAATTCAAATTCAAATTCTAGATGGATTGACAAAGCCTACATGAGTGCTTCTCGAAGGTCTTTTGATAGACTCCAACCATTCAAGATTGATAACTTGTCTAACGATAGGGTTAACTTTTTCAAGACATTAAAATTGAAGTCTAAAGGTCTGCACCCATTAGCTTGGGGATGATATTTTGTAGGCACTTTAGGAATTGAAGCACTTTATGTGGATGAATCCTCCCTTATAATGGGAGTTGAGAGTTCTTCTACCCTTGGTATATTAAGTTGGATAGGTCTAACTATGCACCAAGGTTGACTAGGCGATGATGTCTCCTCTAGTAAATCTTCCCAAATGATTGAGTTTGGGAAAATTCTATCCAGTGTAGGGGAACTTTCTTTCTCCTGCTGAGATCACTGGAGAGCTCTCCTATAGGTTTCAACTTTGTATATGGAATGAGAAGGGGTGTAGTTAAAGTTGTGAAACAAAGAACTATTGTGTCTTCCATCATATCATTGATTCTGAATACCTCTTCTCATGATTCCCCAATTGAATGTAATAAATTCAAGTTCATAGTTTCACTCATCATCTGAAAAGTGATCCATTAAGTGAATAATATTAATTGAACCTAGGATCACTTCCTTTTCTCATAGAGATTCTATCTAGCACGTTGAACCTTGATTTATATTTGGTAGGGTTATGTTCATGCTATTGAAGCTATAGGAATGAAGTCCTCTAAAGTCAAAGAAAACTTAGGCCTTGGTATATGATCATATTCCCATGTTTTCTTCCTACTTTTTTATCCATTTAATTTCTTGGAATTATGGATTTCTTATGAGGTTGATTCCAGTGAAGTCATGTGTGCCACAATGGAAATAAATAAGGACACAGTTGGATGTTTCAACTATTCCTAAAGGATAACATGTTTCATATTGATCATATTTCTGACCATCTAGTTGTTGAAAATATAGGTACCCTTTCTTTTATCTTCCAACCATTCATTCTCCTTCTCCGAATCAATGCAAGAAACCTATCCACTTGAGTAGGTGACTTAACCTTCTTCACTTTCCTAGAGTACATAATATTATTCAGGATACCTTTGAAAACAAAAATTCATGAATATTGTGCCACAATGCTCAATAGAAATGGAAATAGTTTGGGATATATTCTTCACCATCCTTTCTAGGTTTCTTGGTCTTTCAAAACTTGATCAATTTATTCTCCAATGTTGATATGAAGTATCTAGAGTGTTGTTCATTTCTAAAAAGAATAAAAAAATTTCTTCATCTCCTCAAATTGTTTTCTTATTTTCTCTCATTGATCATATTGATGAGTTTGGTGTTGTTGCCGAAACATAGGGGGAAAATCACATGATATGGTGCATGATTTTTAGTGGGAGAGGGTGCATGGGCCTGCATAAGTGTAATTATGGCAGCCGCATCTTTCCATATTCTCTTTCCTTGAGATGATGGAATTACTTAGGATTTATCCTTGGTCTGTGTGATGGTTCTTCCACTTTTTGAGAAATTGTGTAAAGGTCCCTAAAACCTCCTTTAAATTTAAAAGGGGTGAGTGGTGTGTGAAACTCATCAAGAAGATTCATTATACAAATAAGAAACGAGTCTTCTTGAAAAAGCTATAGCTTTATGGAGTATGTCAAACCTTTCCATTGAGTGATGAAATATGAGACCCTCTCATTCTACAACTATTTTTAGTTTAAGAGGTTGAGGAATTTCTTAATCTATAGCACACTATAAATTGGAAAGGTGACTTACGATGGATATCTTCCTACCCTGTAATTAACTGAGCTGGAAAACTAGTGTACCATACAAAGGTTGGTCCTATTAGTGATTTCATGAATCACATGAGTTTCACTACATTCTGATATTTAGGGGTCCCCATCATGGAATATCATTGAGACACTAAACCTACTAAATTCTTCCCTGAGTTTCCTAATCCATTGAAAATTGGAATGTTGGGGTTCCCAATTTTTGGTGGGGGAAGATTATGATCCACCCATTCGCGATAGGATTTCTTTATAGACTACACTAGCGTAGGTTGTTCCTTCATTTCTTATAATTGAGTTGTCAGAAACATAAAAAAATTGATGATACCTTGAGGAATATTTGGCTGAGAAAGATATTTCATCGGGGAATTAGTAGGTAGGGAAAACTTTGGTGGCACTTCCAGTATCTACCAGGGGTAGCCTATAGGTAAATGCTTGTAAGGATGTGTTGGTCCCAATTCTAGTTTTGAACCCAATGTCGGGAACTTCTGATCTACTACCATGGGATCCACGTATATTGGTTATTGGTATCCCGTATTGAGAAGATATTCCATATCCCTTTCAATTACTGTGGTGAATCCTATTTGCTGAGGTGCAATAGGTGGGAATACAGATTGATTCTCTATTTATAGAACATATCCAACAATAATGCTACCTTGGAGTAGTTCTGCATTGAGTATTCTCAAATATTTCATCTCATCCTCTTATTGAACTAATATTTACTTTAGTGTAAGGTTTTGAACATCTTCTAGAGGTATCCAAACCACAATTATACCTTTACACTTTTCTTTTTTTCATTCACTTTAAGGTGGTAATGAGGGGGATGTTATAGGAATTCCCAAATTTAGGGAAGGGTACTAGTTCTAGGCATGCACATGTACTTTAATTGTTTTAGTGTGTACTGTATTATGAACTGAAACTTCCTCTTCTAACTCCTCCATACTAGTCGCATGTTTTATAGGTTCTATAGGGGTAATGTTAATGACATTCACTAATGTGTAATGCATTGATGATATTTCATCATTTTCTTTCTGGGACTAAATTTTTCTACACTCTCCCCAAGTCCTTGTCCTATGATTTTCTGATTCTATGGGAGAATTTTGGAGGATAATAATCTGAAAGGATCCTTTGGATAGTACAATTGTGCATGTCTCTAATGAGAATATCAAATCACAAGATGAGATGAAGTGGGAGGATTCATTCTTTAGCATTCCCCATAACCGTGAGAAGACTGACCTTCACTAAGGAGGAAGATTTTAAGGTAAAAAATCTACAAACCATGTGGTTTTGTACAATATCTACTCCATTTAAACAACTCTTTTATCTTGTTTCGTTGATTTTGAAGGTTGTGGTAAAAGAACCCCAGCCCTATGGGCTAGGGTGGGTCTTGAAATACCTTGGATCTTATTGGTGCAGTAACCCTTCTAATTTTACACAGTTTTTTTTGGACATGGGTTAGGTGCATCATTTTATTTTCACCTAAATCCCATGCATTAGAATACCTTAGTGCTATCAATTACATTTTCACTATCTAACGACTGAATTCCTTAAGTTGGAGGAATTATCTATATTCTCAGATTCATGTGAAAAATTCATTGAATAATTTTCTCTCTTATGGACTAACATTAGTAAGAGTCAGTTGAGATATTTTTTGTCTTGAATATCATTATACGTGAACTGGATCCCTTTTCTGAATATAACATGAAGTTATGGCATTTCACGATGCCATATTTGGAAGGATTTGAGGATTAGGGACCATAATGAAATGCAATTCTTTGTGGACACCACATCCCCTAATTTGAACATTGGATGGGGAATTTGTGATCAAATTATGAAATTATTTTAACATATTGAGACACTCATGGAGAAGGGATACTTTCAGTTTCCTCTAATTTTGTATTTTGTGCATCCTGAAGAGTTTCCAAGTCAATTTGGAATTGAATACCTTCTATTACATTAACATGAATTTGATATTCATCATAGGGTAATAACTTCACTTTTAAGGGATGAATAGTGTACCATACATTGATGTTGGTTCCATGCACACAATCTCCTAATAACACCTCTAGAATTCTATATTGGGGAGTGACTAAAGGCCAAATAATGACTTATATATCATATTTATCCATATATTTTCTCATATTTAGCACACATTATTCGTATTTTTATATAGGTTCATCAACATGGTCCGACCAATGTAGATGCTTCTCTGATAATTTATTGTAAATGAAATGACTGGTAAGGTATTACTCTATAATATTGGAAGATAAGAGATTTGAGGATGTCTCAAATAATGATCATGACCTTGGGATGTCTTCTAGGTGAGAAATTATATAACTTATAAATCAAAAGGAACCAGACATAACTGACCTTTTTTTCTTAAGTGCCTCATGGTAGGATGGATTTCTCATCATGAAATTTCTAAGGGGAGGACCCTTTCAATGAATTTAAGCACTAATACGGAGATAACATTCGCAAAAAATTCCATCATGGGGAGGACTATCATGGTTGATTACATATAAGAGAATACCATATTTCTCTTTGATCTTATTTTTAGGTGGAGGGATTCTGGACTCTCATCATAAGATGGAATGTCAAGATTTATTATATTTTAGACCTGATGCAAGCCTTCATGGTGAACTGTCTAGGGAGGACATTCTGAATTATAGCTAATCTCCTCGAAATTTAGTAATGGGGGAGTAGGATATTGATTTTCCATAGATAAGCATATGAGGTCTTCTAAAACACATAATGTAAGTAGAGTGGGATCATATATCAACTCTTTTTTAACCATCTTTTATGAGGCTTAATTTTGGATTCCTTCTTCTAACAGACTAGGGACACTTACTAGGAAAAATGTATTTTATGTATGGAAACTTTCTTGACTTGCTCCCATGTTGTGATTGAAATTTACTGAAATACTTCTATAAATTTGGAAGGGGTTTTTTCCTACCTTGGAGTGGCCATTGGAATAGGACAATCACCACCTATTGGAATAGGTGTATGTTTCAGATCCAGTTGTCCATGCATCATAGGGGTGTTTTCCCCATGACCCTACTGGATAGAAGAAGAGGAGTGTGTATGCTCTAGAAATACCTATTCATGGGTCTTACAATTTGTGGGGATATAGTAGTCTTTCTGATTCTCTACCACTCTAATTATCATCATTATGATACCTTTTCTGGTCTGTAAGTTGTGTGATAGGTATTTTTTCTACCCCTTCACCATTATCATAATACTCTTGGAAACATCAGTGATTGGAATAGGTATATATGCCCATTATGAATCTAGATTAAGGGTATTTTCCTATTTATATCCTCCTTTTCCTTCTAGTAGATACTGATAGTACTCAGGTATAGGGTAAGATAGTTGTTTATTCCTCCTATTTTTCACTAGGACATTCCAACTGTGTTCTCTGGGTACTTCCAGATGAGACTACTAGAAGGCTTGATAAATGTGGGTAGGTGGGTGTTCAAGCTCATAGTTTTCTTCCAAATATAACTGGAAGTTTTCCTTGCACACTTCCAAATAAGGTTGATATTAGTTTTGGTTGATGTGGGAAGGTGTGTGTTCCTTCTCATTTTTTTCTACCATGTTTTGTTATAGGACATCTCTAAGTGCCGCCAAACTAGTCTACTAGCAGGCATGGTGAGTGTGGAAGGTGTATGTTCCTGATCTCTTATGGTCACCATGTGTGATTGGTGGGATTCCTTGGATGGGGAATATGTGTGGTCCTAATCTCTTTTTACTTGTTATTATCCTTGGTTAGTTGTCTTGTATGTCTGGGTTTGAGTGACCTGGGCTGAACTACTGAGGACTAAACCCACATCATTATAAGGGTTCACTGCTAAATAACATTGGTAGTGATGACTCTTGGAAGGATCCCCTTGAAAGGACCCCCCATGTATCCAAAATGAGGACATATATGGACTCATGATCCAACTCCATTTGGTAATGGAGGATCTAATTATTATGATTCATAGATAATCATCAAAAATAGTTTTATATGACATTGAGTGCCATATTCTTCTGGACCACTAACCACCACTAAGTGGATGACTAGTGATTCTTAACAAGATAAATGGCCTATCAGGTAGCCTCTTTGTTATTTATAGTACCATTCTAGTGATACTCCCTAACTATTGTATTCGAGACACAACTTTGAAGTCGCTGGGTTGGTTATAGTGTCATCTTCTTGAACGAGGACCCAACTTGAATGATAGTTATGGAAAACATATGTGAGAGTTGATGTGATTCCATTTGTATTGATGGAAGATCCTATTTTATGTGCCTTAAATATAGTTGACAAACACAAACAAGAAAGCATAATCAAAGCAATATCTCATTAAATGAACACATGCATGATTGATTATCTTGTTTAGTTCTCTTTTATTTTGAGAGTGAAAGGGGCCTAACAGGTGGGTGATTCCAACATCTTGGATAAGGATTCATGTCGAGTTTACCATTTTTGTTTCTAAAGGAATTTTTTGCATATGTTGATTGATTGCATGGGGTTGAGTTTTGTAAAATCATTCTTCTCAGGCTCATTACTTCCAAATGTCCTACTATGGTTTTTGATCCTGGGGCTTGAAACACCCAACGACTCTCATATCCATGATGACTCATTGACCTACATTCCAAAGGTAGTTTCTCATTGGATAACATGGCCAATGATACTTAAGAACTCACATTGGTTAAGAGGATGGGATGTTGAATTCATCAAACCCTTTGGGGGAATTATTTCCTACTTCAGGACTCTCTTAAATATTTTTGATATATTTGTGAATCCTTCATTAATTCCCGAGTATGACATCGATCACACTTGAATATCAATCGATTATTAACATGAGTGGAACTTAAAATCATCTATATATATGAGGTTCTACAGTTATGGATATATCTGTATATATATGAGGTTATCCATTAAAGGTACCTTGTTGCATATAAATTATAGATTCTTTTATCATTTACTATTACGATGTCGGTTTTAAGGAACACTGTGGGGAAAACTAGAATGTATCATCATCTAGGAATACATAATTTTATTTGATGGTGGGATCAAACCCATAATATGGGTTTTCTACATATCCTTGTGAAATGAATAAGAAACCATGTTTTTCAGTGAATGTTAATCAGACGCGTTATACCGTTTATGGTCATGTGATAAGAACTAAACCATGAAGTTAAACACCCTGTGAAAATTATGGATAGGAAAAAGGTTCATATTTAATGTTTGGTGCGACACTTATGCCAAGAAATACCATGGAACTTGGAAGGTATATGATCTCCCATGTAGGATATAACTCTACTGGTAATGTTTCACAGAGAGGGTAGGATTGATATTGGGTTATTCGGTTTGCACCTTATGGAGTCTTCCTACGTATCCTATTTTGATGGTAATCAAATCCCACATAGTTTAGTTTGATTGGCGATTACACCCAAGGATGATGCCTTGGTGGTTTTTCTTATAGGGGAATGTGCCCCTTTGATATGATTAAGGACTGATTTTAGGGATTACATCATTTAGGAGTATTCCCTTAGGATTTACTATGATGTGGTTGGGGATTATACTGAGTAGGAGGCTCATGGATTGGTTGGGGCTTACACTTGGAATGATTCCCAAAAAGATTTGGGATCATGTGGATATCATGATCACCACCAACCTCTAAAACCACATGATTCATGCTCATTGTGATAAAAAATAGGAAGGAGAATATCTAGGAAACCACAAAATCTGCTTTTTCCACTGGAGTATGGATTCTTGTGCCCAAAGGTTAAGAGAAAGGGATTGGAGTATGCTCATAACCTGTTTTATATAGGTAATTGAGATAGTCACATATGATGATCTATCTAGATATGACTTTGGTAGGTGAAGAGGAGCAAGAGTACCACATACCATATGAAGAATATTGGATTACTCTAATAGAGATACCCTTACGGTTGAATACATGGCTTTGAGGAACCACACCTATAGAGGGCCTTTGAAGGAAGGTGAGAGGAAGATCTGAAAGAAAATTCTTTGCCAAAAAATGCATCTGACTATGTGGAATTCATGACCATAGCTACATCTAAGCTCATATGGGCTATTCTTGAAAGTGATAAAGAAGAGAAGTAAAATATTTGAAAAACCACGTGATCCTTCACCTACTGATAGAAAAGGCTAGTGATATAGGAGGAGAACGGGTTTTCATGTGCCCATCTCCTCCTTTTTCATATCTAGGATAGTTATATAAGACTAAACACATAGAAACATCCTATTCGCATGGATAAAAATGAATTAATGAAGCATTAGGGGTTCTAAAATAAAGGATATAGTATTACTCTATGAGGTATGCCCTAAAATTGGTTCATGGGGAATAGGTGAGCATAATGAACTAATCCACAAATATAATGGAAAGAATGCTCCTATCACTCCCCATAAGAACCAAAGGTCCCTAGTCTCTAAGATGATAATGGAAGGACACAATACTAACCCTAGATTATGAAACTAGGAGTTCCCTAGAACTTATCCTAGGATTAGGGTCTTTGGGACTGATGGGATGCATACCCACATGCACCATGAGGACCCGACCTGTCAAATGGGGCTGGTGAAAAACACGCCTAATTGAAGGAATGAATATAAAAATGGGAGACATTCTAGTGTTCCTCTTACCATGTTTTTTCATGTCTAGAGGCTTTAGTGGAGGTTTCCATTTATTCCCACCTTATATGATGGATCCAAAGGAAGAAGTGCCATGATATTGGTGACTTGGAATAGGGCTCCAAGGAGGATCACGTAGGTCATATCTTGGTGAGAAAAGGTGATTCATGTAGGTCATGGGAGGAGTTCTAAGTGATTTATTCTTGGGGTAAGGTCTACATGGGATATAAATGCCTTGGTAAATAGACCACTTGAGTAACAACACTTGGAAGATGCCTTATCCTAGGCACCATAGGTCTCTATAGGTGTCCCTGTAAGGGTCTCTCATAGGTACATTATTAAGAAAGGAACCCTGGTTCTAGTGGTTTTAAAATTTGGGGAGTATTTACTCACACTGGTGTCTTTTTGCTTCAGACCCTAGAGGGACATTAATATCCTTATCCCCATTAATTCCCTCTTCTATAATGTTTTTGAGAGCTATATAATGTATTTTGGAGGACCTGGGTGAAGGGGTTGTGTGACCAAAACATCGGGTCTTCTTTTGATTTTCCAGTTATACAAATAAAGATACCTAGGGTCCTATTTATAGGAAAATAGGGGACCCAAGTAAATGATTTACCCCATGCAGGTCTCTGGCATAGGTACCCAGTGCAGGTACCCTATACCATTATGGAAATTATTTTAGTGCCATGTAGGGGGTAGCACAATCCTTTTGGTGAATTGGTTGGTTGCGCCATCTAGGACGCACAGGTAGGTCCTACACTAGCCTCTTGGTGTGATGGGTTGGTGCATGTAGGAGCACCTGGGTGAACAACCTGGGCAAACCCGATTCTCCACAACATGTGGGTTTCACCCCTACTCGTTATTAGTGTTGGTTTGTATATCAGATCTTTCTTACTAGTTGCTTCACTATAGTCACTGACCGCCAAAAAATATTAAGATTTGCACAATGAAATTTTCATAATGGATTGATTTCATTTTGGGTTGCGACATATACAAACCCACCATATCATTCAAAATCCATTTCCTAATCTCAAAAGGGAGGTTCTCACCACCATTCCATTGGATTAGGAAATGTTTTTGACAAATCTCCTTAGCAATATGTGTGAGAAATTTTGTGGGACATGGAAATACAATATTCTCTTTATACCATAAAGATGAATCTCTTCTCAAACATGATATTTGATTTCTATGTGAGGCTAACATCATGAATTCTATTGTAATGTTCATGGAACATACTTTACGATGTCAACACATAGAAAATACCATAATAATAAAACATCTATGGATTCTATTTAAATAAAACATTTCATGGCATGGAATTTAAATGTTTTAAAAAAATCATGATTTCAATTGAAAAATATTTCAGATAAATCAAATTCACCTTAAATGGACATTTTATATATAACATTTATATAAAACTATTGGCATGAATAAAACAGTTCAATAATAAAAGTCATGTTTTCATAAAATCATACATTTTATAGAAACATGTTATAATACATATGTTATGTTAGTTTATAGTAAAAGTATCATTACTTTATTCAATTAGCTATCTCAGCTCAATGTTTACAAATGTCCCTTAGCTCAGATAGTCAGATCTCAACTCCTCACTAGGAAAATCATGCCGAAGTAAGTTTATGTTAGTGTTGTAATCATCAATACATTTCTAAAGGATAAATCTGAGATTTCATTTCTTAATTACTGACCAACTACATAAGATCACATATTCTTCATTCAATCAATAAATCCATCATTTGAAAATCAGTAATTTTAAATCAGTTCAAAATACAATTTCTCAAATTCCTATTTTTAATATTTCTTTCTCATTTCAAAACTAAATCATTGGATTTCATCAATTAATTAATTTTAAAATCCACTTTCAATTTAATTCATTTATCTCAAATATCAATATCAATTCATTTCATTATATCATTTTACAAATCAAGCCATCAACTTTATCGAATATAAAAATAATCAATTATATTGAAAATTTGGGGGTTTTCAAAGTTTCAATTCCATTTTGAAAATAAAACATCCATAATCTCAAATATGGGTTTATCAATCATTTAAAATATCTATTCAAATCAATCATGAAAATTAAGGTTTCAATTTTAATGAAATATCATGTGGACCCACGTACTTTTATTTAAGGAAACAAATCGATACTAGCAACGGGAATGCCAATAAAGGATAAAGGTGATGGAGATCCAGAAACACAACATAGAATCCAAATCCATAAAAATGGATATTATATCCACTAATAACATGATGATATATCAATAACTAATTAGGAGATAAGGGGAGTTCAGAAGAATCCCAAAGATAGAAGATCCACTTACCCAGAGGAGATCGAATGCAATCACAAGAGCTTTAATCCTCAAATAAAAGGGGTTCAATGAGTTTATTCCACCTATATAGTTTCTTCAAGGATTGATTAATCCTTTTGGGTTTAAATAGGGTGATTAGGGGTTAAAAAGGTTGTACTAGGATTTTAAAATTAGAGATACCCATGTATTTATCGCATATTTTTATATGTTCTTTAATAATCGATATCAATCATGTATAATCCCAAAGCTCGTGATTCCGAGTGACTTTGGAAGACTATTATCATAATACAAAAATGTAAACTAAACACAGAATCCTTAATTTTTTTATTTTCTTTAGTGAGATCCTAAATCCATTTAATCTCTAAAAACTACATAGGATAAACCACAGAATACATAAATGAAATATGTGAGATAAAATCCCAATAAGTAAATAAACATAATAAGAAAACATAACTTATGAGTCAAAGATATAACATGACATCCTAAAATAGGCGGCTCATAAGTAATCACAAGGAATAAAAACCTAAATAACATGGAATTTTAAGAGCATGGAATTATAGGAAATGTGGAAACAATATCTAACATCGCGTAAAAATTAGTCAACAATAACCGGTTAGACAATATCACAGGTCATACAGAGTATTAAAATGGATTAGGTTTACTCTATTACCCCATATATAACGTCTCATAAGACTATAGATTTATCCAATAAATTAGATAACTATATTAGTATGAACATAATAACATTTTCATGGTCTTTGTAATAAACACAATGGAAATAAATCATAATGAATAAAATAATAATTAACCATGGAAATAAAATGGGGTTCATAATCTTGATACATATCATAGTCAATGAAAATTTCATAATGACGAAATTTGATAATTGATAATAAAGCGTGTATTTCTCTGTCAAAGGAAGGGGGAATAAGCTAGGTATATATGTGAGACACAAATATATATAATTTAAAATAATTATATAACATTAATGGTTTTTTTGTTGATGTATATAAGTTATTTTAAAAATATACAAAATCATTCTTGAGGTAAATAACCTTCCCACTTGGAATTTTTTTTTTGAAAAACTAAAATTTCACAAAATATTTTTAAAATCATTTTAATTGAAAATAACCTTGGATAATTATAAATGAATATTCAAGGAAAATAATGGTCAATATGGTGTAAAATACCATTCATTTAATACACATTGAAATAATGATTCCTTTCACATTTTAAGTAATATTCATACAGGCATTGTTTGGAAAAAACATGAAGATACGTTTTATTTTTTCATAATAGTAAAAATGGTAAAAATAATAATTTAAAAAAATCATAGAATGATATTATAAAAGATTTTTTAAAACTCTCTTATGATAACATAGACATGTAAGAGAAAGAAGTTTCTACCAAAGAGATAAATAAAGTAGATTTTTCTTTAACAAACTTTATCACTAAATTTAAGTACCAATGAGAGTAAAGTGGTACTAATATATGAAAATTTAATAAATACACCTAGGAGAAGAAAATTAAATAATTTTATTAAGAAATTATTTAATAAATTATTTTAATGTAAATTCATATATAAACAATCACTTTTAAATTGATATTTTAAAATAAACCATCACTGCATTGGAAATTTTTGAATCATAACCGTCATGAATTAAAGAAATAAATTTTAAATTAAAATACCATGAATTATTAATTATTAATGATATAATATATAAATGGTTATTATATAGACCATATAAAATAATCTAGGTTCATAAAAGAACATGTGTCTTGAAGAAGGATGTTTTGAGATGAAAAACTAACAAAGTTCATATCATTGAAGTAAGAGTTAATCAATGAAGTGATTGTGAGAAAAAATTTAAATCCACACAAATAAAATTATAAATAGATAATAATTTAATTAGAATTAATTTCACCCATAATCTTGGTATAATATAATCAATGTAGTAAATGTATAACTATATTAATGGAAATTGTGTTAAGAAACCACTTACCTTGAGCCCGAATCATAATGTGTGTTCCTTTTATTCCAGAATAAAAATATTATTTTTATTATTTAATTACATAAGAACCTTTTTAATATTTTTTATTCCTTTTATTTTATTTTTTACAATGTCATATTTAGTTACTTGATAATTTAATTTCACGTTCGATGTTTTAACAATAAATGAATCATATGTCCAAATTCATTTTGTTAACTTGAATAAGGTCAAATAGATTATTAATTAATCATATAAGTAATGATAAAAAAGTCACAATTATAGTTTTTATATGTAAATTATTCTTTTAAAACTAACCATGAAATATTTTTATGAAAAATGAACTACATTACAATCATTGAGATGGTAAACCATACATACATATAAGTAACATAACCATTTTTCGATGATCATTATGGAAATATGGTAAGTGTTATTTTATCTTTATATGATTATATTTATATCAAAAAAATAATATTATTTTTAAAAATATAATTAAAAATACCATCAATTTCATTTGGTGTTAATAAAATTATAAAAAAATTAATCACATCGCATTGTGTGGTGGTAATCCACTGTACATCGAACAACGTTATCATTTTTAAAAGATGGTAAATAAAGAAATTATATGATATATTACTTTTACATAATGGATAATATTTTATTATTATATTATATAATTATTAAATTAATCACTATTACCTTCTATGTATAAATTATGTGATAAATTAATCACATTTCTTCATGAGGCTGTAGTCGGTCGTACACTCGAATGATGTTATCGTATTCCATATAGAATCAAAATTAAGAAGTAAAATGTGATAATATATTTTCATAATTGTAATAATATCATAAATATAATATATAAACATTAAATACATCATTATATTCATTTATTAGAAGTGGTGATGGAAAAAATTACATCAGTTTGCTAGGTGGTAGTCCACCAAACACATGATCAACAATTTCATTTCCCATCGGAGGGAGGAGGATATGGTTTTAGATCATTAAATTATGATAAAAATATCCCATTATATTAAAGATGTTATTTTTATTATATAATCATCATTTAATAATATCCTAAGGAAGTGGAATAATAAATAAAATAAAATTCTTGGTTAAGGACTTCTCCAATTATTCAAACAACATCTTTCGGTTTGCACCAAAATCATTTCTTTGTTTTATTTATGATCAAACCAAGTATTCTACGATGAGGGGATGTAATTAAAGAATTTATTTAACAAAACAATGGTATTTTTAAGTATAAAGGATATGGTAGATTTAATAACCTTTTATATGTAAGTGAAATGACATAAATGGATTTTTTGGAATGAAAGAATTACACCTTCAATTTTCATGTTCTAAAAGGATCCAAAAAAGACTATTTTAGAACATTATAAGTGATAAGTTATAAATATGACCATTACATAAAAATTAGACATGTTTTGCTTCATTTTAACCCTTATCTTCTTTAGTTTAACCCCAAGTAAACCCATTTTTACCGTAATCGAGGTAAATAATTTTTATTGCTTTCACTTTTCATTATAGAAAAAAATCTTGTTGACCATGTTAAATTATATATACAATTCTGATCCCTAAAATGATTTTCATTTTATAATATAAAATATATAAAATTTATGAAAATTAATTATAATATTTTCTAATCAAAATAATTAAAAAACCATTTTTTGAATAAAATATATTTTTGATGAATAAAATGAATTTTCATAAAACTAAGTGACTAGATAATTAGAATTCAAAAATAAATTTATAATAAGAAATAACTATAATTACTTCATAAAATAATTGATCCTATTAATACCCTCCAATTTAAAGTCTAGTTTCAAATTATTATATTTAAATAATAAAATTTTAATTATGCATCACGGTTCATTTAAACTCAGTGTTTCATGTTAAATACACTACCAAATATAGTGTTCTTTTGAAAATATCCGGGTGTTACATTCTACCACTTTAAATTAATCACATCCTCACAATTTGAAATTTTTCTCAATAATCAAGGCTTTGACATTAGAAAATTTATTTGTGAAAAAACACATATCAAGAAAAGGGTTAATAAAAATTTCTCATAAAATATGGAAAGGGAAATGCCAAAATCATCAAATAACTTGGTTTACACATATATGAAATTTTTTGGAAATTTAATTGATAGACATGAATGGAAATCATAAATAAGTATGGCGAGTGGTAGAGATCATTGAACATAAAAAAGTGAATGATCATGAGAAATTCAACATTCACAAAACCCTAAATCTGTAATGAATTAAAAGACCATTGGTTCATCAGATATGAAGGTGATAAGATGACATTTTTTTCAAGATCCTTTCTTAGAGTTGATGTATTATTTTACTATTAAGATAGAGATAACTATAAAATATACTTACACAATATCTTTTTATTTCATAAACATAATTTCATTTTTTTTATTGTTCTTCAATAACTTACCACATCACCTCTTACTCTAAGGAATAAATATATAATATGAATTTTTATGCCCGAAGCACTAAAATTTAGTTTTAATGGATCATAATGAAACATACAAACCTAGATTCTACACACATATTCCCTGAGCCAGTCAGTAATGAAACCTTAAGCACTCCTCCCTACATGCTAGAGATTACTGACTAGTAGTGATGGTCTAATATCAATTATGGGGAGACTGTAACCTATTTATCAGAGTAATAAACCAACAGAACTAAATAAATAATAACCAAATTATATAACCATAATTAAGATAATACCAGTATAAAAATATGTACAAAATTGGAAATATAATATCAAAACTGAATAGTAGATATATAATGCTAATGTATGTTCTAAGTGTCAACATGAAAAACCCAAAATAAATAAAGACACTAAACAATTTTATGTGGGTCTTAAAACATGTCTGATTTCTTAATCCATTCTCCATCTCATATCATCCATCTAACATAGGTATCTTCCCCTAAACCTATCCTACAACCATGAAATATATTTGGGTTCTGATCAGGAAAACCAAGTAGGGTGTGAGTACAACTCAGTAAGCCATCACTAATGGAATATAAAACAATATAGATTAAATAGTTATGTATGTAGTTGTGATAAAAATAGATATTATTAATAATTAAATAATTATCACTTTTATTATTCATTAATGTAACTGCATAAAACCCCCAAGTTTTTAAGGATACCCAAACCACAATACTTTCTTCAACCCATACTGAAGTCTAAACTATCACTAAGGGAAATCACATGTCACAATAAAAATATTAAAAATTATGATTTCATTTCAAATTATAATATGGCCAATTATAACCATAATATAATTCAAACATTTTGGGTCTAGGTTTCCATGCATAGGACCCCATGGGGTTTTTATGCAGCAGACCGTGTCCCGCACTCATTTATGAATTTATCACTGTGGGATTTTGACACAGCAGGTAGTGTCCTACACAATAATATCAATTTATCACTATGTTATTTTGAAATGGAAAGCCATGTCCCACACACAAATATCAATTTATCACTATGGTATTTTCACACATCATGCCATGTCCCATACACAAATATCAATTTAAACATATGAATCATAATTAAACATATATCACTTCAATCAAGGGTAATATGCATTTTCTTTCTGATCGCATTTCATGATCCCAATATCTATTAATTAATTAAACAATTAATTAACTCATTTTATTCAATTACATACTCAAAATAGTTCCCACCAATCAATTTAACAATTAATTAATCAAATTAAAAAATTATTATTCACATCAGTACATTAATTAATTCAATAATTAATTATTCACATCAACACCTTCAATTAATTCACTAATAAATTAGTCACATAAATTCCATTAATTAATTCAAAAATTAAATAATTAAATCAAGAATTGTATAATCATTAAAACCTCCATTAATTAATTAAAAAATTAATTATTCAATTCCAAACCCCAATATCCCCAATTAATTCAATAATTAATTATTCAATTCACAATCTTAGTATCCCAGTTCCATAATTCCTAAATTAATTAATTTATGAATTAAATTAATTCAATTTAGAAAAACTCGTTTACTAATAATCTAATATAAATTATACAATTACATACACATAATTGAAATCAAGACATTGGGATTGGAATATAAACCACCTGCCTCAAGAATGATGCTAAATTCTCACCAATGGAAATACCCCATTTAAGAAGAACAATGACGAAGAAATGGATCTTGATTTAATTACAATATATAAGATTTAAATGAATCAAGATCCAAAAAACCTAGATCTAGATATAGATCTAATAGTGGATAAACATCCCTCTTTTTTCTGTGAATAAGAGTGGGAGAGATATATATTTAAAAAGGAAGAAACCACATACTTGGGTGGTTCCAATATTCAGTTCGGGCTTCGAGTCGCCGATAAGGGAGATTGAGATCCTTATAAAATCATCTTAGAGACTACAAATTACTGATTAAATTTTAGGGGTCAAGTGGGGGTCTATTTGGGATTGATATTTGGGTACACTTTTTTTATAATCTAATTTTTGGTTAAAATAAAACCCTACACATGGTTTTCTGGGTAGGGGCACATGGTTTTCTAAACTATGTGCCATAACCATGTGCCTCTTCTAGGGGGGTGAATAGTTTCTCCTAAAAGGAATAATGGTTTAAAACACATTTTCCATCCATGTGAATCCCCTCTCTTTAAGTTCACATGATTTCTAGGGTAGGGTGCATAGTTTGGGAAAATTGTGCACCATCCATGCATTGCCCAATATTTTTCCAAAATTTCCAATTTTCACCCAAAAACCGCAAGGTAAAACCTAAAAAAGGTAATAAAAACTAGGAAAAATAGTAATTGAAAAAAATTAATAGAAATATCCTGAAAAATTTCAGATCTTACAATCTCCACACCATATAACAGCTTGTCCTCGAGATGTACTCCCAAAAATCTTTGAGATTCTGAGTCAAACAGATATACCCACTAAGTTTATATATCTGATTCTCTTCCCCAAGTTTCCTTTTACAAATGTCTATGTTTCAACAATACTTAACCTATCAACATAGTCTTTCCCTACAACACTTTTTCACTATAATCCCACACATGTATTGGATGCTCCTCAAAGGAAACATCTGCCTTAAGATCAACATAATCCATATCGAACACATCATAAGGGTCAAGGTGATTAGGATGATGTTATGAATAATTGAAAACATCATTCATAGTAGTGTATCTCTATGGAAGAGACAATCATTATGCCAATATATCGGTCCTCTCCACAACCTCAAATGGTCCAAAAAACCTATGTGCTAGCTTTCCCTATCTCTTTATCTTATGGTAACCCAACCTCGAAGACACCCAATGGAATAAGAAATCACCCTTTATAAACTCTAGGGGTCATCAAAATCTATTACCATACAACTTATCTATACTTTGATCCATATCCATTAACATTAAAAACAATTTCAATTGCTATGACTTCACCTACATGAGACTCAGTTCCAATATCTCTGACTCACAAACCTCTATCTAGAATAGAGGTGATCTTCATGGCCTACCATATAGAGCCTCATATGGTTCCATATGTATAGTTTCTTGATAACTATTGTTATAGGAGAATGCCACCAAATCTAGGTTATTCTTCCAAGACCCACTAAACTCTAGGACACATTCCTGACATATATCCTTAACCACATGTATTGTACGTTCTGACTTCCCATCTTTTTGTGGGTGGGAATTCATACTCAATAAAACCATTGTACCAAGAATCTTCTACAATAACTGTGATAAAAACAAAGTGAAATGTGGGTTGAATTTTGAAAAAATAGTATGTAAAAACCTATGCATATATATTTTCTCTTGAGCATATTACTCTCCCAAATAATCCACTAAGAAAGTCAGCCACACTGATCTGAAATGTTCTAACTTTTTCAAATATTCCACAATCACCCAAATAGAGCCATTCTTATAAGGTGTTCCCTTGAGACCCACTAAAAATTACATAGAAATATTTTCCCACATCCACTCTATAATGTTCAATGACTTCAATAAACCAACGGGTCATTGATGCTCATCCTTAACTTTTTAGAAAGTGTAAAAACATTTCATGAACCCTACTATCTCATTTTTCTTGTCGGGCCACCAAAACATTATCTATAGTTCATGGTACATATTGGTCCCACTTATATGTACCAACCACTTTAAGGCTAGAAAATCATACATCATCTCCTTCCATATATGCGTAGGCAGAACAACCTGATTCCCAACATAGATGATCACTTACTCATCTAAGCTCTAATCAGAAAGTGACTCCCCATCATCAAGGATTTCCCTCAAGGCTAAATATTTTAGATCATGATAATACCTTTCCATGATCCAGATCAAAAGCATAAAATCTATTGAAACTAATATTAGAGTCATCTGCTCCTGAATCTCTTGAACCACAATATACATCTCAGCCTGCAAGGTCATCATCTTCTACTAAACACTAAACACCTGAACTGCCCGATTATGAGTATTTCTAATTAAAGAGATAGAAACACTATTTCCCATCCATGGTTTATATGATATCTCAAAATAAAATGAATACATATACTCAAACCACCACCACTACCGAAGATTCAAATCTCATTGGGAAAATATATACTTTGAACACTTGTGGTTGGCATAAAAAATAATCTTTTCTCCAAATAGATAATGTCACCAACACTTCAAATCATAAAAAATTATTGCCAACTAGATATTTCTCATATGGTAGTTCCATTAATTTGGCCTTGACTATTGAGACCCATATTCCATAACTTGATCTCCCTGCATCAACACTGATCCAAGACCTATTCCAAAAGAAATACAAAACACATATACTCCTCACTTAGTTTGGGTAGGATCAAGATTTTTGTTGTATTCAAAAAAAAAATATTTACTGGAATAAATTATATAATGCTTAATACAATTAAAATTGAAGTCCCTTATTTTTAAATCCCAAAAGAAGTTCTTTTAAATGATAAAATTATTGAATGGACCTCTGATAATATCAAGATACCCCTAGAAATCAATAGATATCTAAAATGATCTTATATTGATCCTAAGAAACCACTTCCGGAACCTTCTCTAGGTTTATTAACACACCATCCTCTGAGAGTAAGTGACACAAAAAGTTTACCTATTCAATCCAGAACTAACACTTAGATAGATTGGCGTATAGTCGATCCTCTCTTAGTGTAATCAGGATGTGGTTAAGATGTTTGGAATGATCTTAATGTGTTTTTAAGTACGCCAATATATCATCCACAAGTAAAACAAAAAACTGATCTTGGAATGGATGGAAGATTCAATTCACTAAGTCCATAAACACTATTGGTGTGTTCATTAACCCAAACGATTTTATGATGAACTCATATTAGTCATACATGATTTTAAAAGAAGTCCTCAGTATATCAGAGATTTGAACTCTAAAATAATGTTACCCTAATCTCAAGTCAATATTGGAGAAAAAATAAGCTCCTCTCAACTATTCAATGTGATCATTGATACATGAAATAAAATAACAGTTATTCACAGTCATCCAGTTCAAATTAATGTAATCAACACATAAGAGTATATTATAGTCATATTTATTAGAAAATAACACTGTAGAACCCCAAGGATATGTACTCATATGGTTTAATCCTATATCTTGAATCTCCTTTAGCTGAGTCTTAAGCTTATAAATCTATCATGGTTTCATTATATACGGTGTAATAGAAACCAGATCAGCCCCGACATGAGATCAATTGTAATTTCCACATCCCTATCAGGTGGAAACTCTATGAATTAATCAAGAAACACATCCTAAATCCAGTCATCCATGGGTGTAAGGATTCCCTAATTTACTACTCCATCATCTAGTAACAAACTAAAAATATGGGTGGTAAGCTTCCTTAGTTGTTGGTGAATAGGACCTGTACAACCCGCCTTGATATCCATCTCTCCAACGTGAGTATACTTGTCAACCTTAAGATATGTAAACATCAATATCAAGTGGTAAAAATATATATGGTATTAGTATGCTACTTTCCATTCCATACCCACAATTAGGTCAAATAATTTCATTTCAAGGATGTAAACATACCCCTGAAAGTGATACTATCCAACCTCAAGAGAACACCAATTGCACAAATAGATGTCTCTTGATTTTACTCCCAAAGGTGTATATATCATCAAAACCATGATCATGAACTCCACCTCTAGGCTCAAACCATTAAAAAATTTCACAAAATTAAATGAATGAGAGGAAATAGTATCAAATAAAGAACTATCATGCATAAAATATATAAGAATAGTACCTCTTACTTTCGATGGTCCAACCACACTATCCATAAGTGTACACTGAATAAGATGTAACTATCTTTACCCTATTCCCTATGATGCATTATAAAATACAAGAGTTGTACCGATATGTTGATACAAGTTCTCTTTCCTAGATGCACCATGTCTACTATCATAACTACCACATACAGTAGAACTGTAACTGCCAAACTGTATAAGCTGTAGAATTCCCGCTTCTTACACTTTGGCTCTATCTAGCTACACAATTGCTACCCTCCTATCATGGGTTACTGCATAACCTCAATAGATTTCCTATCCTACCATAGCCTTGACACTATACTAGTGGTCAGGGGCACTTTCTTCAAATATTTCCCGACATACCACACTAGTGATAGATCACTCGTGTAAGATCATGAGTAACTGATCCCTCTATCTGGGTACTCTGCTTCCCACTTCTCTAGTTAAGGATTTTAGAGTGAAACTTCATTCTCTTGAAATTCTTACCTCATGAAAATCTAGATAAAACCAAATTTTCACCACTATAATCCTTCTTCATGTTCCCCAAAAATATGGGATCCAAATTTACTACTTCCAAAAACTTCTTCAGCCTGAAGATATTCACCTGGGAATTAATTTCACATTTAAACCCATCCAAAAACCACTTTATCATAGTAACCTCATAAGCCTAAAATTCTAAAACATAGAGATGAAAATCTATGAAACATAAAACATATTACATCACAGAAATACTCCCATAGGTTAGTCTCGTGAACTTAGCTACACATTCCTACTTTAGAATCTCAGGATAAATGTGCTCCATGATATTCTCTTGAAATTCCTTTTACTCATTCATTTTAATCTTTACATCTCAATTATATATGTACCACTAACACTTCACTTGAATATTGATTTATCACAATGGGGTTTTGACATAGAAAGCTATTTCATACAAATTAATATGAATTTATTAACATGCATCACAATTTCATATATATCACTTCAGTAAAGACTAATCAGTGTTATCCCGCTCATCAAATTTCATAATCAAAACATATATTAATTAATTCAATAATTAATTAACCCATATTAATCAAGTACGTACTCACAATAGTTCCCATTAATAAATAAAAAAATTAATTAATCCAATTACACAAATTTATATTTACAACATTCCATTAATTAATTCAACAATTATCTAATCACATAAATATCTTTAATTAATTCACCAATTAATTTTTCACATAAATTACATTAATTAATTAGAAAAATTAATTTATCACATCAAGAATCATATAATAATGAAAAAATCCATTAATTAGTTCAAAAGCTAATTAATCAATTCAAAATCCCAATATCCCCAATAAATTCAAATATTAATTATTAAATTCGCAATCTTAATATACCCAATTTCACAATTTCATATTTAAATAATTTATAAAATCAATTAATTAAATTTTTGAAAACACATTTCTTAATCATAAAAAATAAATTATACAATTATATACATGTAATTGAAATAAATAACATTGGATTTGAATATAGACCATTTACATGAAGATTGACAATAAACGCTCTCTGACAGAAATCTTCAATTTGATCAAAGAAACGATGAAGAATGAGATCTTGATTCAATTATTATATACAAGATTTAAAATAACTAAGATCTTACAATTCTAGATCTTAATATATATACAATATTGGATAAACATCCCTATTTTTTGGAAGAGGAGTGGGAGAGAGAGAGATCTAAATGGGAAGAAACCACATACTAGGGTGGTTACAATCTTCAATTAAAACTTCTAGTCACCAAAAATGGATGTTGTGATCCTTGGGGAATAATCCAAGAGCCTACAAAATTGAGATAAAATGTTATGGGTCAAGTAAGGTTTAATTAGGGATTAACGTGGGGGTTCAGGTATTTTAAAATCTAATTTTGGGTAAAATAAAAAAAACCTCACATAGTTTGTTGGGTAGGGGTTAATGGTTTTCCAAACCATGAAACTTAACTCGGTTAATCATATATGGGGTACATGGTTTCTCTTAAAAGGGTGGAAAATTTGACAAATCATTCCCCATATGTGGAAATCCCTTCTATTTTAGTTTTCATAGTTTGTTGGGGCATGACACACGGTTTGGGAAAACTGTGCGCCAGCTATGTACTACCCAATCCTTTTCCAAAATTTCCAATTTTTACTCAAACACACCATAAGGAAAAACAAAAAAAAAGTAATAAAAATATTTAAAATTTTACATGTAAACAAGAATAATAATTCTCTATAAAAGGATGGGATCTTAAACATAATATCCATAAAAGAGTAACCATATATTTCTCTAATATTTATTAAAACCAAAATAGTTAGCCAAAAATTATGACAATACCCAAAATAAATATGAATATATTAATCCATCAAATTAAATAATTAAACCAAAGGTTTAACATAGATCATTTCAAGAATAAATAACCCTATATCCCAAATAACATCAATAACATCAACATAAAACAATGTTTTCTTAACACCCTGAGATTTTAAAAGATGAAAATCTTATTAGATAGCATGTATGACATGAAACACCAAGATTATAAGAGAATATTACACCCCAATACATTAAAATATATTTATTTCTAGTTGAAAATCTTTCAAATCTTGTAATTCATGAAATACTAGGTTTAAATAAATCATAATACTCTATTAAATTATTATTATTTAAACATGAAAATTATAGAATAATGTTATGATGGTGGGTATAAAAAGTAATAGTAAGATTATGAAACTTATATGGTTTACACAAGTATAAAATAAAATCGATGATTATATATTTATTAAATTAAAATTAGAACTATTTGAAAGAAAGTGAACTGTTTTTTAAAAAACAATATTTTTCTAAAAGGCAGATTAGTTGTGCTTTGGGAAAATAATTTAAAATAATATTTTTAAAATTACAAAAAAATTATTAAATAAAATGAACTTAATTTTATAAATCATAATATATAAATTATATTAGATTGAAATTTTTAGATCTTTTTTATGATTTTAATTTTTCGATGAATGGTGAAAATACTATTTTTTATAGAAAACGGGCTATTCATTTAAATTATTTAAAAGTTTAAATTATATTTTAAATAGTTTTTATAGTAAATTTAGTTCAAATATATTAATATTTAACTAATTTATTTTATTTTAATCAATTTAAAATTTATTTCATATATAAAATCTTTTTAAACTTTTGAATGTTTTCCTTTGGAAAACTATATTTTTCAACGCATCTATGGGTTTTATTATAATTTAAACTCTACCAATTATTTGAATTGAATTTATAAACAAAATTAATTTTTAATCTTTATAATTTAATTTTTCTAATACTTTCAAATAATTTTTTTACTATAATTAATAGTGAAAACAGAAAAAATTAATTACTATTATTGAGGTAAAATTGGGTTTATCAGAGGTTAAACAAAGAAGATATGTTTTAAAATGTCCTAAAATCATTTAAAAATATTATTGGATGGCCATATTTTCACCTTATAATTTACAGTTTTTAATCTAGGGTCATTTGGAAGCTCTTGAAATGTGAATGACTTTTTCATTTTGGAGTCTTTTGGGAAATTTCCATATAATTTCGATGAAGGTTCCCTTTCCCCACATATAATAGGGAACTCACTCCCCTTATTTATTAAACCTATCATGGTATTGTTCTTGACCAAACCCTAAAAAATCATTGAACTCAATACTTAGCCACATTTTTGAGCATCTGTTCATCCCACAAGACCAACCCTATAGTATATAAGAGGAGATCCAAAGGAGGATTCTCAAAGAGAAGGTAATCATATTAATGAAGAACATTCATTTTATTTTTTTCTTTTAGAGCATAAAATTAATTTTTAACACATAAAATATAATAAAACCATTATATCATATATAATTAGATGTTTTTATGTTGATTTAATGACCTATATCCATCTCCACTTCTATAAAATTGGAGAGAAAATTATCGATCTTGTGTACGGAGGACTACCGCCTCATGAATTGATGTTGTTCATTTTCAAAAAACACCTTAAATGGCTAGATATAATTATTGATTTAACATATTTATATTATATTTATGATATTATTATATTAATTTAATTATAATATAAAATATACCTTCATACTATACATTCTGTGAGGGATATGATAGCACCACTCATGTGTACAGCAAACTATGGTCTCGTGAAATGATGTGATTCATTTTTCTCTTACGCTCTACATGGAGGTAGTAAGGATAAAATTGAATTAATATATGTGATATTTATTATCTAAAAATACTTTTGGAAATGTAATATCAAATCTATGTTCTTATCTTCTAATCCATTGGAAAAACAATAACACCGCTCATGTGAACATGTAGACTACTGCCTCTATATAACAATGTAAAATGTTTTTCATTTTATATTTGCATGGATGATAATAAGGATTAATTTTGTTAATATAAATGGAGTTGATGTAGGCACCCAAAAGGATAGGATGGATCTCGAGGATGAGGTGGTAGACATAAAAAGAGGTGATTGTAGGTTCTTCTATTGTTTTTGTTGGTGTTATGTGTGACATGTTTGCATAGAACATTTTCATCCCTCATTTGTATGTATTCATTATTTTAATAATTTTGTTGGGAAATGGTTTTATCCATGATCACACCATTCCTAGTATTATGGAAATAAGGTATTTAATATTTTATATTTACATAGTTATCATTATATTATAAATACCATGATATATAATTTTATATAATTATATATATAATTGTTTTGATGTAAAAGGAATCACATCGCTTTGAGTATGTACTAGTCTGAACATCCATGAATGACATTATCACTTTTTTATTGTGTGAAATTTTAATAAAGAAAATGATATATTATATTTCTAAAAACATAATTATGTCATGAATATCCTAATGATGACATGTATATCATATATATTCATTATATTCACCTTTATTCCTTTTATATAACATGTTAGTAAAAAAAGCTTTACATCTCCTCCCATATGGTATGTAATGTAAAAAAGAGTGTATATGATAAAACGACTTCAAATGTATAATTATGTTATAATTATCATAAATATGATATAAAAATATTATGTCCATCATTATTCCCAACCATAAGCGGCAAGCATAGAAAATGTGTTATTCTATGAGTTTAAAGCATCATTTAAAAAAATATTTTATTCTATAAAGTATTCCATTTAATGTATTGGGGGATAATTTCACTCATATATTAAAAAATATCGGGGATAAAATCTTTTATCATGGAAAAAATAGCTATCCATGTCTCCTTTTCAAACATGTCATAGAATATAATAAATTATACACTATTTATGTCATTAAATTTCCTTCACTATAAATTTTTGTTTACAATTATCTTTTATAATGATATATATGAAAAATATTTACTATATTCATATTTATATAGATCCATTTCATCTAGATATATTCCTTGGAATTTTACATTTTCATACTTTTTTCAATTTTAAATGGAAATAACATGTTCCATGAACTCATTCCAAAATTTTGAACTCTTGTAACTCTAAAACATTGGTTAAATTTACATTTGGTGTTATATACACATAAAAATGATGAATCAGTTATATAACATTGATACTTGATATGGAATACACATTAAGTTTATAAAACATCATAAGGTATAAAAATATTATTCCTGTAGAAACATTACCCCTCCTTATCGAGACCAAGTTTAGATTTTAATAAATTTTATTATATATTATAAGGTTTATTTTTAGACCATGTAATGGAAATTTCTACCTTTATCCTAAAATTTTACCCATTTATACTATCATTATAGTATCACAACATAGACATAAAAATCCAAATTTATTTATCCCCAACACTTTTTTGTGCGGTATGGTAAACATTTATTAAACATGTTTATATTTTCCTAAACATTCTTAAAATAACTATAGAATAAATTCCATTTAATTATCAAACAATATAGGATACCTATACTCTCTCAAATTAATTAAAATATGTAATCATATTTAGTAAATAAGTAATGAAAAAAGATACATTAGTTGTTTTAACTTTTAAAAATTTGTGGGAAATATCAATTGAATTCATCTATGAATCTCATAAGAATCAAGATATATATGTTTAATTGATTATCTTTTTTAGTTTTTCTTTGTGGGGTTTCTCTTACACATTTACTTATAATTCTTACCTAAAAATTATCCATATATATGTTTACAAGAATTGGAATTTTTTTACATTAAGCTTTTACTAGTTGTGTATTGATTTCAATGTCATGTTGGGAGATGATAATGTAATTCACCAACAATAGATTTTTTTATCAGTTGAGTTTCATGTTTTAAATTTATCTAATAAGAAATTTTATTGAATGTGTTCCCACTTAACTGATTAAAATTTTCAAATCACATGATATCCCTTTGTGAGGCAAGATATATATTCTAATGATTAATGATTCCACATTTGAGTTCATCTAACAACTAATAAATATAGTTATGGTACTAAAATAAGAATACCTAATTCTATACATTGATATTTTACAGTATAACTCATCATCCTATCTATTATATATATAAAATCAACTTTATTCATATGGTAGCAAAACCCATATGGTCTCGCAACTTTGTGTGAACCAAATCTTAGAGTGGGATTTGGTCACCTGCTTCTTAGGATTCTCCATTTCCGCCAATCCTTAAACAATATAATCTAGGTAAATGTTTCTTTTTCATGATACTATCAAGTTTTATGATTAACATATTAATAAATAATAATATTTGAAATAATATAAGATATATTATTTTGAAAATGCTTCTAATATCTCAACATTATATCTCATTTATACCTTTTTTAGACATGCATGATTCAAATGATTTAGTTTTTTAATCCATATTCCTTGGCCTAGATCAACATGTTCAAACAAAATTGATATGTAACACTATACAAAACACATAGATTATGTAACTAAATGAAATTAAAATCCAACTACATTTTCACAGATCGAAATGCATCACTTAAATAAGGCAAATGATATAATTTCATTTAAAGGCATAAAATATTATAAAACCCATAATCACCAAAATAGTAAGCATGTAAATATAGGTAGACAACCCATACATTTATAAATAGATCTTAAACTCCTAAAATAGTGAGAAATTTTCTCAAATTTCCTTATACATATGGTAATTTATAAACAAGAGATATCAATTCAATCACAATTCTCCCAAATAATATATATAAATTATAATGAAATTCTTTATTACAACTAATAACTTACAAAATTAAACATTCAAGTCAGAATAATACTAAATCAGTTATCAAAAATATCATGTAACTCATTAAATTCATGAACTATGATCTATAGAATATATTTAACACTTTAAACAAAAGAATACAAATATTCACAATATAACATCTATATTCATAAATAAGTACGGAATAATACTTAATTAATGAATATTTCACTAATCAAGGTTTGAGATAAATATTTATGAATAATTCATATATTGAACAATTTTTGACAATTTAATTTATCCTTGCATTATGAACATTCCATAATTGACTAGATTTCAACTCTAAAAATATATTTTTTACATGAACTCCTTCATATTATCATATTATATGGAAATATTTTTAATATATGAGTTTAGAAATATATATATTATTTTTCAAATATGTTATATTATAATTTTAGAAATAAATATATCATACAATTAATGATTTTTATACCTCGATCATATTAGTATATTAAACCCACTTTTCATTTATTTTTTATATAGCTTCTCAAATAAAGAAATTTTTTTAAAAAATTTAAATAAACAATAATGAATAACTAAAAAATCAATATAGAAACATTTATTTTTTCATATTTTTTAATTTATAATCATTTTAATAAATTAAATTATAATTTCTATATAAAATCTTTATATCCAAATTACTAGGAAGGACTTATAAAATAATATAAGTAATTTAATAACAATATTTAATATTAAATATATTTATTTATTAAATTCTTCAAAATAATTATATAATTAATTTAAATATATTGTTACTAACTAACATATAATCACTTTATATGTTAAATAAATATCTTGAAATAAATTTCCTCAGAATTTAATAACATTTTATAAATTATATAATTAAGTTCAATTTTTAAAAATTATGGAAATTTTTTTTCCATCATGTACTATTTTACAACATAATTTAAATAATATTATTATATATGAGACCGTATGTTTGGGTTATCATGGACAATTTTATATGGTTTTTCATTAGATGTAATATTTTACTATATCTCTTTATTATATGATGTGTCTACAAAACATGGATTATAATATATTATGGTGCCTTGAGAGAAAATATTTTTCACTTGGGAACAGTATGTTTAAATTTAACCTATATAAAAATGATGACAAAATGATTTTTTAAGTTGCGTGAATATTTTAGGCCAGTTTTCTCATATGTTGTGAAAATAATAACCATGTTTTCTTCAAGTGAATTATGAGTTAATTTCAATATTTATTCTTGTATTTTTAAATATGAATTATTTGGGATGAATTCTTGGTATTTACAATTGGTTTTGAGAAGTTTTAGGGGCCTTCAAGGGGATGCATGGTGGTGAATTATTAGGGAAACCAGGCAGTTCTTATGAAGAAAAAATTTATCATGGGATATAGGAGAAAAGTACGGTTTACTAAACCATGTGACTGAACCATGTGGGTTCCCTGTAGAGGTTTAAAATCCTTGCACGGTTGGAACATGGTATGAAAAATCGTTCAACTAAACTCTTTGTGCGTGATTTCACTATAAAAAATTGAGAATTTGTAACATTTTTTTATTATCATTATTTTAAAACAACCCAAAATTCAATTAAAATGCTTATGAAAAACATCAATAAATGTGGTGCTAAAAATTTAGTGACATTAATAAACATCACTAATTTATGTGTATTTATAAATCTTAGTAACTAGTGATTTTAAAAACATCATCAAATTAGATACATTTATAAATTTTTATAATTAGAAACACGTCATTTACCAATTATTTTTAGAAATGTCATTAAATCCCACCTCATTTACTGAAATTTCTAAAAAACATCAATTTTTTTAATTTATATTTTTTTAACCCAATTTTTTATAATAAAAAATAGTTTTCAAACCGAACCACAGAATCCCCCCTCACCCACCTACTTTCCCACTCTACCCTATGCAGCTCTCCACTTATCGCACACTCATATTCCAATACATGTCCACCCTACAACACCCTAGACATAACTAGAAAACACCAATGGAGCTAAGCCTAAATTCCCCCTTCATAAGAATTCAAACGCTGTATCTCCACCTTCACACCTGAAGACCCCACCAACTCACCTATGTCGATTTTGTATGTATAATTGTATTATATTAGATATATATATATATATATATCATTACTTAAAAAAGTATTATTATATATATATATCTATATATTAATATAAATTAATTAAAATATATATGTTTACATTTTATATTTTATATTATATGTTTATATTATATATATATATATGTTTATATTTTATGTCTATATATTTTTATATTTTATATATATATTTTTATGTATTATATTATATATATGTGTGTTTATATTACATATATGTTTATATTATAAATATATTTATATATTTATATTATAAATAAATGTGTATATAAATGAATATATTATATGTTCATATTATTACATATATATGTTTATATGTCTGTGTGTGTAAATATATATGTGTTTGTATACATACACATTATTATATATATATATATATAATTATCCATGATTTAAAACACTGGTAAATGTCACTAAAATAGCCACTTTTTCTTAAAAATGTGTCAGAATTGAAAATATATATGTGCTTTTATATATAAATATATGAATATATATGTGTGTGTGTGTGTGTATTTGTGTGTATGTTTATATACATATATTTATATATATAATTATATATATATATATATATGATTATATGTATATATGTTTGTGTGTGTGTCTTTGTTTATATATATTAATATATATATTTATATTTATATTTATATCGATGTGGAAAAATTTGTTATATAAATATATATATATTTAGCGATGTTTCCTTAAACATCACTAAATTTAAAATTAGTGACGTTTTTAAAAAAATCGATATATTCTAGTTTTTTGTAGTGTTTAATGATCTAATAATCCTCTTTATTAGCCATAAATAATCTTAATTAACCCATTCTTCTTCCTAATTATATCCTAATTTTACCTAGATACTCCACAAGATTTCTTTTCCAATTTTCATCCCTTATAATCTAGATTCTTGTAGATCCAAGCGTGTTAATGATCAAGGAATTAAGGTATGTGATTTACGAACCTCTATTATTTGGGTCACATCTAGATATACCCTTATTATATTAATAAGAACCATAGATCATTAATTTAATTATCAAATCTATGGATTTTTTATTTTCTTAAATAATTAATTCATTCATTATTGATATATTGGTAATGGATCTGGTGCGTTGGTGACGTTCATTTAATCAATCGTGGATCTAGTGATGTTTGAAAATCTTAAAAGACATGTTTGTGTAAATATCATTACTAAAAATTTGAATCTTATTAAATCTTATTCTAGAACAATGGATGTGATTGAATTGGGATTGGTTCTAGGGGGTTTTGGTGTATGGGATCGATCCAGTTGGGGAACAGTCGTGACTCGGGTATCATCTCAAGATTGGTCTCAAATATTGTGATCAATGAGATAATGGTTGGATGTAATTAACATATAGGTCCTTGATGTTGAGTTGGTTTCCATGTTTTCTTATTTTTTTTCTATTGATAATGGTTCATTTTATGACATGATATATAGGCTTATGAGTATACATCATATAGAGAACCATTGTGTGATATGTAATACATGTGTGTGCGGGTGTATCCCATGACACCCATTATTGTCGTGTTATGAATATGGATATATGTGACTGATATGATGATATTGTATCCATGTGATGAATTTGGTATATTCAATATTTTTTTGTTCTACACATGGTACCAAAGTGAGAGGTGGACCTGAAATGGATCGGTGGCCCTAGTAGTGAAGAATGTATAAATTATACATGTGACATGATGATAAGAAATAGTTAGTCAACAAGGCATAATTTCCTTGTGTGTCCTGACCTGGGTGTAAGATAGTCTTTTTGGACCTAACTTGAGAAGTAGCAGTGAATATAGAGCATGATAAACATATTCTACATGAACTATGGCCTTAGGCCTGAAGATGGGGAATGAGATCCCTATATGTCTTGAACAATAGAATGTGTAATGTAATACTAATGGGAAGCCTTATGGATAACTCTTTTACTAATTAAATTCCCGTGACCATTCAGCTATTCTTCTGACATTGATTATAAGTGATTACGGTTGAGGTTTAGGTTGGATTGATCAACACATAGATCATTGATATGGTAATGTTTTCTTACATGTGAATTAATATTAATATCATGGAATACACCCTTACATACGGTTTATAATATGTTAAGGATTCATTGGTGGTGTCCTACTGAGTTATAATCATTCCATGTATGGGTATCTTGATGTGTGTGTATATTTCATGACTTGGGATCTAGTGAAGAGAAAGGGATAATTGATAGGGAGATAAGGATATTGAGGCTTGGAGTCATAGGTTATGTCAAGACATACATTGGTATATTTTTTTCATATTTTTTACTTTTCCATTCTTGATACTTAGTTTTACCAACCACATTGGGGGTATATGGTATTTAACATTCATGTTTGGGTTACATATTATTTTGGAATATGGTTTACCTTATATTATATTTATTTGGGTTTCTTTCTTTTGTTACAATTTTTTTTGTTTTTACCTAGGGTATAGTCTCCCCACTACACTCATAGACACTTTTAAACAGTTAATAGACTCTTTCATAGGGGGATGTGTGTATAAGTCCTTTCAGAATCTCTACATGGTTTCTATTCGAGTGATCTTGGTTGAGGCGTAAGAAAATAGTATCAAAGGTTTTGGTTTCCTTTCCTTTATTTTCTTTTGAGGTTATTGTATAATTGAGTTAGGTTGTGTTAAACATTGGTACATTCATGAAGTATGTCAAAGTATGTAGGATCAAATTAAATATATATATATATATAAACACATATTTACTACTACATGATAGTTCTTTTATTAAATGAACTGATTGGTGTAAAATGTTGTGTTATATATATGCATTTTCTATTATCATGATATATTTTTTTGGGATTAGTTTGTTGAACTTGAGCATACTATGATGTAATATATATTTTTGTGACTAATGGAAAGGCACATAGGAAAAGTCTTAAGCCTTGGGTAGAACCAGTATAGTTATACCTAATTTTTAGGTATATCATAGGATATGTCTTATAACTAGAATCTAATATGTGTGCCTTAATTATGATTAATATATTCTCCTAAGAAACCAATTATAGGAATTCAAAACATGTATTTGGAATTTTAGAAAATTACACCTTAGATATGTCTAGTTGGACCACCTAAAAAGTGTAATAGAATGCTGCCACAAGGAAGAACACCCATGTTATATTTCAAAAATTTATAGGAAGTGGTAACTAAGCATGAACTTTCACCAGCTCCAAGGATTCAAACAATGGAGCCAAACTAGCTAGGATTTTTTCATATTTTTCCCATTCATGGAGGTGAAATATAGGAGACCATGGTTGATTATACACATAATATCAATTTCTTTCACCTGCATCTATCTAGGGAACTGGTGGCCCCTAGGATATCAAGGACTATATTTTCAGAATTGTGAAAATATTTGAAATAGAGGAGACTTCTGATGATTGAAGGTTTATGTTTTATGCCTTTATATTTTGGAGACCCTCTAAGAGATGGTGAAATATCATGAACTATAATTGGACATATGAGGTTATGACATAGACTATTCTTAATGATTTATTTATAGAGGATTTATTTTCCAAATTAATAAATCTAGAGTGAGAAAAAGATTTCATGGAGGTTCATCTAGGAATGATGTCAGCATCTTCATATTCTACCCACTTCAAAGAGTTTTTATTGTTCACTCCTCTATTGGTTGTGAATGAAACATAGAAGGAAAGGTAGGTTGATATGGGTATTCATGAAAATATAAGATGCTAGGCTAGGAACATCAACATGAATACATACCCTATGGTGTTGTGATGGGCTCTCACCAATGTGAAGGGGTCAGAGGATGCTCTATAGTAGGTATTCATCAAATTTATAGTGCATATATGGGAGAAATTTATAGTTATGCTATGAGTACTTATTCTAGTTGTAAGAAATGGATGAATGAGGATTTGTAATAGGATAGTGATAGGTGGGTGGCACATATTAGAAATTATTCATTTCCATATGGGGAAGGTGGTGTTTCACAATGTTATAAATGTAGAAAAATTGGTTATTACCAAAATGGTTTCCCAGATACCAAAAGGCAGTTCCACTAATATGGAAACATAGGGAAACTAAAAAGTTTATAATCGAACGTATCACAGATGTAGTTTTTTAGGGGTTTGATTCAAACACATGAATTGATACATGGGACTTGACAAGGTCCCAAAAACTAGATTTTGGCCCCTCAAATTAATATTTATAAGGTTATTCATGTATATCAGGTATAGGTTCTTGTAGCTGAGGTGGGTCATGTGCATGTATTGTACCATATTTTGGTTGAAAGTGGATTGGTTCCATTGACCATTTAAGGTATAGTCATGATCACCTATACTCTTTCTACCACTCTATTTGATATAGTGAGTTCCCATTATTTAATATATTCTCATGTTGTTTCCGATGTTTAGATAACGATTATGTTTTATTCAGTGTTTATTTCTCTTGAAACACCCCTGGGAAATAATGTTGACATTCTCCAAATATTCCTGAAGTTCCCTATAGTTTTTTTCTATAGGAATATATAAAATTTCTTAATCCTTAAGATGAATATATTTGATGATATATTTAGGATAGACTAGCTGACATGTTATCATGATCACATAAACTATTATCATAGATGGGTATCCTTCATTTCACATAAGGGATATAAGTTGGTGTTGATTAGTGAGTGGGATGTGGAAGATATTAGGGTGTGTTTATTTTTTTGGCAAGTTGGAACTCATTCAGAAAAATTATTCGGATTTAATATTTCAAAATATTTATTCGTATATATATCTACTTTCCCTCTTGTGATGAATCATTATCAGTTCATATTAGTAGACAACTTATCATGCCATCCAACTAATATGGCAGTAAACTTTAGGATAGAACTCCTGTTGAGAGAGTAGCTTATTTTGATTTCCCCTAGTCATATGGAGTCAACATAGTTGAATAAAATCAAGTTAAAGTATGATTATTTAATAGAGAAAGGCATTAATTACATAGTGTTTCATCTTGGGGTTCCCTTATGTTTTTTTCTAAGAACGCATATAGTAGTTTATGACTCTTTTTGAACTATAGTCACCTGAATCCAGTGACGATGAAGGGAACGTATCCATTACCCAAAATTGATAATCTCTTTTAACTATTTCAGGGATCTCGGTGGTTCTCTAATATTGATCTACATTCGATATACCATCAGTTGAAGGTCAAGGATGAGGGAATTCCTTAAATGGTGTTTAGGAGTAGATATAGAATGTATGAGAGCCACCCCATGAATTTTTATTTGTTTAATTACCTATAAGTGTTCATGGATAACATTAATAGTATATTCCACCCATATTCATACTCCTTTATCATTGCATTATTGGATTATATGATGATCTATTCCATGAATTATGATCTACATGCTAGTCACCATAATCTTGTATTGAGTATAATTTGATCACACCTAATTCATTCAAAAATTTCAAAGTATCACTTCTATATTTAGGATGTATTGTTCCTTATTCATTTGATTTATAAGACATAGATTTTAATGGAACTACAGAAGGTAGAGGTCGTGAGGTATTTGGATCATCATATAAATGAGTTTGAGATCAAAAGTGTCCTTGGGATTGTAGGCTACCATTGAAAATTCATATAAGGATTATCTAGTTTGGAATACATAATGATATAGATGACCGTAAATGGAGTGATGTTTGAGTGGTATGATCAATGTGAAGGGGTCTTTCTAGTGATAGAAATGATATTTACAACAACACTATTTAAACTCTTTTAGTGCCTAGGATTGGACAGGCAATGCATTTTAGTTCCTCATTTGTTGGGTTAGGAGATATAATGAGTCATGGGGGATGAGGTAGTAACTAATGGGTGACATAAGATATTACCCCATGATTTAAACTACTCAATACATTATGTAGAGTTTGTATTCTTGGTCTATTTCCTAATGTGTTAGAAGAACTATATATTCAGTGAGAGGGTTTTTAACTAAATATATCAAGGTTCAGGTGATATATATTCTATATAGAAACTCAATCTGATATAGAGATATTGGGTGGATTGTCTACATAAATTTGACTATGATATGGATTATACTCTACTCAATGTATTTAAAATTCTCTTTGAAGGAAATTATAGTAGTGAAAGAGAAAGGAGTGGTTCCTTCATAGGAGGAATGAGATCTGATGAGTTTAATGGCATAGTGGCTAGTGAATGCATAATTAGAACATGGTGTGAGGAGATGTGATCATTTACATATAATTTCATCTTTGAAAGACTATGTGAAATAAATCTAATATTTATATCACATGTGCATGGTGATGCAGGAACACTTGGTAGGAGACAACTCAATTCTAGAGTGATCATTTGATGATGATGTTACTAACGTCAATGGGAGGATATTTCTGCTATCTTTCATGATGAAGAATATTATAAGAGAATCTCGTGATTTGAAATGGGTAGTGCAACTAGGTTTGATGAATTTTTACCATGAATTATGAAATCATTTATGGTGGCCACATATAAAGAGATACGTCATAGGTTTTTCCATACAATGCATTACCTAAACGTGGATAAATTTTATGCTTCCTAATCCTAGAGGGTTTATTTAGAAACTAATCATGCCTATGTGTAAGTTGGATGATGTGATAATGGACTTCATGATGGATTTACCTACTATACCAAGGAGTCATGATGTTGTCCAGGATTTAGATTTCGGATGATGAAAGTGAAACATTTCGTACCAATTTGATAGACCATTTTAATATATGAGTTAGGTAAACAATATGCATAGTAGATTGTAAGCCTACATGGATCTCCTATTAGAATCACATCAGATAGAGATGTTTGTTTCATGTCTTTTTTCTAAAGTAATAACAAAAGTGTTTTGTTTTCCCAACTGAAACAAAGTACAATGTATCATTTGTAGGTTGATATACAGTTAAAGAGGACAATAAAAATTTTAAAAGGTATATTTTGGGATTGTATTATGTAATTTGGTGGATCCCAGGATAATAAATTATCTTTTGTTGAGTTTTCATACAATAATATTTTTTCTACATCTATATAGATTAAACCATTTGTGGTTCTTTATGTATAGTCATTCCACTCATCCCTTAGTCTGATTGAGGAAGGTGAGGAATTTTTTCTGGGGATGAGCATAATATAGATGACCTCTGAAAGAAGGTAGTTGATATAGAAGAAATTAGTCACTACTATGAGTTGGCAGTGTTAATATACCAGTAGGAGGAGGCAACCTGTGAGGTTTATTGAGGGGGTCATGTTTTATTTTGAGTGACTCCTCAAAAAGGGAATAGAGGGATATGTAATCAATAAAAGTTATCTCCAAGATTTTTTATACCATTAATTATTATTGAGAGAGTTGGGAATTTTTCCTAACATTTTTATCTTTCTCTATGGTACTGATGTATGCATTATGTGTTCTATGAATCACAAATTTAGAGGTACAACCATGATCCTATTAATGTTATCAACTATGAGAAGGATCCCTAGACATGCTTCTTGAGGATTGGATGTTTTTAGGGTGGTAGACTAAAATGAAATTAGATTTATCAATTTTTTTATGAATTAATTTCTACCTTATTCATGTGTTTTTTAAATAAAAATTTTTTAGGGTGAGTTTTGGGCAATTATGATTGGTTTTTAGGGGTTTTAGGGGCCTGAAATAGGGTGCATGGTTAGTACATGGTTAAGGGAAACCATGGAGTTCGTCCTAGGAAACCATGTTTCCTGAGACATAATATCAAATCATGGTCGATACATGATTTTAAAATCTATGTGACCAAACTATGCAGGTTTTCATGGGAGAGGGAATGCCTTACACTGTTGGGGCATTGTTTGATAAACTACAAGACTAAACTATGTGCTAATGACTTAACGATATAAAAATATTATTTAATGTTATTAAATAATCATGATTGACTCATTATTCTTTTTAATTCCAGATTTTTAGAACCCAGAGACTCTAAAGGATATCAATAGAAATTTCCTTCCCTTAGAAGCTCGATTTGATTGCATCAAATCATGTTAGTGAATGAGAAATTAAGGTATGTGATCAATGAACCATTGTTATTCAGGTTTCTTTTGGATCTACCCATCTTCCATTTATATTAATACTTGATTTGGCATGTCATAGATATATCTATCAATTTTGATTCCATATAATGACAAATTCATAGATTGATGATATATTAGTGATAGATCTTGTTCTTTGATGACATTCCTTTAATCAATATCAGATCTAACAATGACGGAAAATCCTAAGAGGTATATGGGTGTAGATCCAATCCCCTAAACTTTTAATATTATTGAATATTATTCTAGATCCATGTATGTGATTGAACTAGGATCATATCTTTGGGTACATGGTATACATGATTAATTTAGTTGGGTAAGAGGCATGACTCGGGTATCACCTCTCAACGGATCTCAAAGATTGTCTTCAATGAGATAAAGGTATTACATATTTACCATATAAGTCCTAGATCATGACTTGGATTACATGTTATATTTAATGTGTGTTCATAGTCATAGGTTACATATATGGTATGACATATTTTCCTGTATCTATACATATCATTGAAAACCATAGTGTGATATGGTTTCAATGTGTGTGTGTCTCTTGGGAGACACATTCTTTTAGTGAAATGCTTCATAAATGCATGATTGATATGATGAAACTATTTGTATTTGATGTATTTGGTATATATTTTATTTATATTGTTATATTCATGGTTCAAATGTGACAAGTTCACTCGTCATGGCTTAGTGGCCCTAATGGGGGAGTGTGTTGAGATGTTGTATGTGAAATGATGATAGGACCAGGCTTTACGAAGGAGAATGGTGGACTTGTTTTTCCTAAACTAGTGAGATGATGGTCATTGGTGACCTATCATGAGTGGTTGCTATAAATATTGTCCATGATAGATTTATGTGTCTTTACCTATGGCCTTAGGCCATGATACGTGTCATGATAGAGTTATGTGTCTTGATTTATTGATTTGTACCTACCCCAGTACGGGGATACCTTATTTATGGATCCTCCACTTATGATGTTTTCATGAGCATTTAGATATTATTTTGACATGGTTCTAAAGTGTTTACAGTTAGGTTTCATAAAATATTGGTTGGAATACATATGCTCTGTATGGTAATGTTTGATTTTGTGTCCATTTATTTTATTATCAAGGAATATAACTCTATAAGAATGTTCATAATATTTAGGGACTCATTAGTGGTGTTCAAATGGGTTATACTCACACCATGTATAGGAATATCACTGCATGTATAAATTTCATGAACAGTGATTCAGTGAAGGGAAAGGGCCCTATGATAGGGAGGAGAGAGATGTAGTCTTAGTGTTAGAGGATATGTTATGACATAGATCAGACTATTACTACAATATTTATTTATATTTCCATTCATGATATGTTGTCTGACCCACCACATTACGGGTCTATAGTACATAACATTGCATGCTAGGGTGACATAGTGCTTTGTCATAATGTTTACCTTCACCAATTTTTATTTGGGTTGTTTACTTTTGTTGTGTGGTTTTTGGTTTTTGTTACTAAGGGTATAGTCTAGTTAGTACTCTCTTGTATATAGGGAGGCATGCATGAGGTCTTATAGTGTCTCCACTTCGTCATTATTTTAGTGATCCAGGTTGGTGAGTTATAATGAATCCTCATGGCATACATTATGAAATGACTATAATTTAATGACTTAGACTATGTAAATTTTTATAATATCTCATATCATATCATACATTCATATCGCGCCACTAAATACCCTATAGGCTTTAGATAACCAAATAAAAATCCATTTTTTTATTTTTATATCCCATATAATAAATGAATCTATAGTTCAAAATCAATATATTATTTTATGATGTGAATTAAGATATCCATTATCATAATTTTAATGTATGACATACAAAATCATTAAAATTATTGAAGTAATCAGATACCACTAATGAATTTCTTAGGATTGAAAAACACTAATTCAATGTATTTAAAACAAAAAGAATCCTTTAAACCAAGATCACCCTTATATAAAACTAAAACCATGCATAACCTAAAATAACAATCATGTGTATACATTATGTAAAGGATAAGAGATTTGTTACATAAATATTACATCGTTTTAGATGAATATTATATATATAACATTATGAACCATGCTATTACCATGAAGGTTTGATGTATTTGGATGCTAGATACATAAAAATGTTATTTAGATACATTATTCATTATATAATATAATTTTATTCCCACATTGTAACTTTCTTGACATACCCTACTTAAAGATTTCTCCATTATCTAGGGAAATGGAACATAATAAAGGATGAGCACAGAAGCTCAGTGAGGGTAAAAATTGGAGGTATCAATTTATGATCATATGAATTCATAAGATATTCCTAAGGGTATGAGATCATGTCCATAACTTATAATGTTTATAACTAATATGTCAAATCTCTTAAACATGAGTCATGGTTTAAATAATTATCATATCAAAATACATAAATCTTTAGCGTAAGAT
Organism: Viscum album; assembly: GCA_963277665.1. Taxonomy (NCBI): domain Eukaryota; kingdom Viridiplantae; phylum Streptophyta; class Magnoliopsida; order Santalales; family Viscaceae; genus Viscum; species Viscum album. Next base: position 1,261,901,204 of record OY728128.1, read on the forward strand.
ATAATTATAATTAAATCATGAACTATAATTACATGTCATAAAAGTGTGTAAATATCATAGCTATAGAAAATATTACATATTTCATGGTTAACTTATAAGACCATCAAATCATAGAGGATCAGTAACATCACATGTTTCCCATAGTTGATCAAGCACATCAATTGGTATCCCATAATTATCTCAAGATATATAAAACATTGCCCCCATTAAATTGAGGGATATATAATTTTGATTCCACCTATCACATATTGAAAACCATACATTTTTATTTCATGAGATTATAAAACATTCATCATATCATTATATCATAACCCATGCAAATAAAAATAGTTTAATTAACATTTCATAATTTCATCAGAGCATAACCCATCATAAATAAATGGTTTTCAAAAAGACACCTGCATAATAATCATAAACTATTTAGATATATAATAATAATTCTATTATTATGTCATAACACCAATAAAAAATAGTAAATGGATATTATCATAGGTTAAAATTCCATTAAATTAATCAATATAATATTTCCATGGGAAAATACAATTTTCACTTTGAAATCATTTATTAAAATCTAAAAATTTACCAAAATAATAAGGGAAAAAATCTATTGAAAATAACCTTGGAAACTTTTAAAAAAATTAAAATCATATAGAGTTAATGTAGGTGTAAAATTATATTTATGACGTATAAGATAAAATAAATCATTACTTTCACACTTTGTAAAAAGTTAAAAAATACCTTGTTTGGAATGTGGGAAAAAATCCTTTTTGTTTTTTTTAAAGTAAACCATGGCTAATAATACATTTAAAAAATACTAGGAAAATATTAAAAACATTCTTTATTTTTTTAGAAAACATTGATATGGAAGAAAAATATTTTTCAACCAAAGAGAGAATTAAAGTCAATTTCCTTAAAAATGTTCTTTGTGTATCATGAGTACATAAGGTGAACAATGTTAAAGTAAAACATATTTTATCTATAAATAACCATATGATAATAAAATTAAATATTTTATGAGTGTAATATCATAATATTTCATCATTAGACTCTTAATCATGAAAAATACTGACATGAATAAGATTGTAACAAAAAACATTTACTACTTTGATAACTTTTGAATAATAATCCCAATGATAATATAAAATTAAATTAAAATTAAAATATACTAAATATAAGTATATTCTTGATATAAATTTACAAATGGGTAGTATATAGACCACACAAACCAAGTGGGTGGTGAATATGGAATTTTTCTCCTAGAAAAAAAGTGATACTATAAATCCAGTACCCAAGAAATATAAATTTAACCACCAACTTGGTTTGATAAATGTATTAAAGAAACATACTCATATCTATCATTCCATTTTTTATTTAACAATGACATATTATCACCTTTTTTTTAGCAATTATTTATTCAAATCACTATTCTTTGTGATAACTCCTTTATTTCTCATGCATGTTTCAGTTCAACACTCATAGTCCTTGTACATTGATCATGGTTACATAATATCAAGAAAATTAATCATGATATATATATAATATATTTTAATTATATATATATATATATATTCATTAAAATCAATTATATATATAAAAATAAATTACACTATACATTGAGATGTTGGTCATACGTACACATGAACGTTATTTCCATTTTTTCAACAGATGGAATGAAAGAATGGTAAATAATAATTCACCACTAAATAATCATTATTATATCATATATATATATAATATATTTATTAAAATAATCCTTATTACCATACATGTAAATCTTATATAAAAAGTCAATCACATCATTTATGGAGGTGGTAGTCCACACATACCCACAATCAATGTTATTATTTTTCAAGGTTTGTAAGGAAATAAGATAGATATGATATCATAATTACATAAGAATAATTATATAATAAATATAATTTATAATCATTAAACCCATCATAATACTCATAAAAAAAATATGGTGATAAAAATGAATTTTTTCGCTACCTAAAGATGATAACTTGTATATACACATGTGTGATATATTCACTTCATATTTAATAGAAAAGTGGATGGATAAAGATGGTATAAAAATAATAAAAACATTTATTTATATGGAGTATAATAAATTTCTCATTTTTTTTAATAAATACCATAGATTTAGTGGAGGTAAAATAATAATTCAAAATAAAGTGATCTGTTATGAAAATTACCTCTTCTTTGAAGGGAATCATCTATATATCATCTTTAAAAAAATAGGGTTGGTATTTGGGAAGATAAGAACATATATAATTTGAATAATTATGTTTAAAAGATATGTTCTCTAGGGTTGGATTATCTATAACTCATATAATGTTTTAAAAAAATATAATGGAGGTGTGTTGTTTTCTAATTGAGGGGAGGGACACTCTTGGATTTCCATAAATGAGTAAAATATAATAAATAAATTCTATTGAAAAATGATTACAAATATATATATTTTTCCATATAAGGAATTATTTGGCTGAAACCTCATTAGAGAATAAAATTTGGACAATTTTATGTTGTGTTTTAAACCAAATCATTTGGTTTAACTCCTCAATTAACCTGTTTTAACATTGACCATCGTAACATGTTTTTTCACTTTTAAAGGGTAAAGATTTTATATAAAAGGTAAAAATGGTTTTTAAATGGATAAGGGATGAAAATTTATATCATATCCTATAACACCTTTCCTATTTCAGGTTTTTTATTATTTATTAATAATTTAACAAAATATTATTTTCTTAAAATATCATTTTTGTCATTTTTGTCACTACTCGTTAAATATGACTTTAAAGAAATCAATAAAAACATGGGACTACTATATAGACCTTTATCAAATCACAAATATGTTATATTATTCTATAATTGTTTTGAAGAAAATAACTCACTAAAATTATATTACTTTTTATATTTTTAAAATAATTTATAATACATTTCTATAAATTGAAGAAATATATGACATACTCATTTTTGGTGAATATTTAAAAGTGGTTTCTAATGATTTTTAATTTATTTCAATGATTAATTCCATATATTTCAATTATTAATTCAAGTGTTTGAATTTGTACTTTAAGGAACTAAAATGGTGATAAAAGTATAAAAGAATGTTATTTTGATATATGAATTTTATCTATAATTTCGTTGGTTGGTATTATTTTATGTACGTTTTAAATTTTACATATAATATTTTCATATTCTTTTTTTAGGTACATTACCAAAAAATGGGATATCCATGGGATAACCCCTAACCGCTGCACCCACCAACCACATATCCTGCCACTATAGTCTGGTCAGCCGAGAAGACTCTCAGAAGTGCTCGCACCATGGCTATAGAGCACGAGGGAATCATACAAGTGTGGTGGCCTGTGGGGGGTCAAGTCCATAGGGGTGTAACATTTGGGCCAAGGCCTGTATGGCCTTACAAAATGTGTATATACTTGTTGGAACTAGGAGCCTATCCCCGAAGTAGTCATGTGAGCCAGAGATACAACTCATTGATACTTTAACACTCACCTCTCCCTTCATCTATTTCGATGCAGGACACGATTTAGATGGGTTATTATTCATAATTTTAAAAAATAGATCACTCACACATTAGAAAATTCTTTCGTTGCCCTCTACTACTAATCCAACCACTACTAGAATTTCAGGTATTTGTGATTGACTATTTGTGACTGGATCCCGTTGCAAATGAGCTTTTATGATGGGACCATCGCATATAAATCGTTGTAGAAAACGGCATCACAAATAGTATTTTTTGGGACGGGCCTGTCGCAAAAAATACTATTTGTGGTAGGAAACCGTCCAATCAAAAATAAATCTCTGATTATATACATTATATATATAAAAACATGTTGCGACAGGCCCATCGCAAAAATTATTTATGGCGTTCCCATTTTCCCGTCGCAAATAGTTCTCTGTTTATATATGTTATATATATCAAAACCCTTTGCAATGGTCCCATCATAAAAAATGTATTTGTGATAGACCCTTTTTCCCATCACAAATAATTATTTAAAAAATATATATCAACTATTTGTAATGGCAACCCATTTCAAATACTGAATAAAATATTTATATATTAATTTATATAATAAAATTATTATAAATTAATGAAAAAATAATATTAATATTATTAAAATAATAAAAAGACAAAAAATATTAAAATTATCAATATTTGAAAAAAAAATTAAAAAAATCATAAAATATTATTATTATTTTTAGTAAAATAAATAACAATTAAAAAATATAATACTAATAATAAAAAATATAATATTTAAAATAAAACAAAATTAATTTATACAGTATTTTCACAAATATAAAACACATAAACTATAAATAGTTCATATTATAACAAATCTTAAATTCAATTGTTTTTAACATAACAAAAAAATCAATGTGGGGGATAGTCTTCTCGAGAAGGTGGAGGAGCTAGAGGAGATGGTGGAGGAAACTCTATCCTTATACTACAAGTCAGATGACGCATGTACTCCATCTGCTCGTGATGCTGCTGCTATCATCGATAGATCTCCTCCTCGTGTTATAGCTGATACTACTACCATTGATGCATATCCTCATCGTACTACTAGTATTGAAGCTACTGATGCATCTCTTCCTGCTACTTTTTCAAACTCTCAAAAAGCTCACTTTGAGCTTGCAGCTTCTTCTAATACTATGAGCTAGAAGATGATGCCACAACATAATCTCCTCTCAAGCAAGATATATACATCACAGCTATAACATAATAAGTCCCAGGGGTCAAGTGAGAGCCGATACCAACTACTCAACCTAGAAGAACCTGGGTTTTGAGCCTGTATGACTTTGAAATTTTCTTGATGCTATTCCAGAGCAGCGCGTTCAGACGACATGTGATTCTGAGCCCTGGTGTGTCTGGAATTAAACTTTAAGTGTGTTCACACTATATAAGAAAAATAAATAGAATAACTCCTAAATAATTGCTCGTATGGGAAAACCAATGGTACCATTGAGTTCAGATCATGTCTTTTACCCTACGAGGGGTGTACCTTTCATGGGCGAGCCCTTCTGTGGAAAATGCCACCAGGGGCATTTTTATAATTTAGCATCCTTGAGCGTAAACTTTATAACTTCTGAATGAAGGCTCAGATTAAAATTATGAGACCACCATTGCGCTCAAAACATGGATTTTTCCCTAGGAGCGGCTTAACCTTGTCCCCGTCGAGAGTTCGGGTACGGACCTACAGGTAGGTGTTTAAAATTAATTAAATTTTAATTAATTTCCCCTACTTAAACACATCCACACCTTTCTTACCCCATTAGAACTTCTCCCTAAAGGAAGATCTCCCAACATAGGATCCAACTCCCTTTAAGATCCCTCTCCTCCCCAGCGAGGTGTTTGCAGCTTCGGCGGGTCATTTGTGAAGCGACGGGCTACGCCCTGCGAGGTAGGTTCCTTATGTTTCATTTTTAATTTCTGCATCCTCTTTGAACTCAAATTATAGCATCTAAATTCTTTTTATTTGTCTATTTAAGGACATATATGCATAAGGTTATATCTGAGCTTTCCAACGCTCTTTTAGAATCAAAATTTCGAGTCTCAGGAAGTCTGGGGTGGCCCCGGGAAGTTTTTCGGCCTAACTGCTATTTTCTGGTGGTTCTAGGGTTGTCCAGCAGCTCCGCGCGGCAGTCCGGAGGGCGGAAATGTCATATTGGGCTACCCAAGTGGCGGTGCGGGCTCTATGCAGTGGCGCGGTAGATCTTGGGAGGTGGCACGGCCAGCTGCGGGCGAGCGGCTACGGGGGACGGCGGCGTACACGGGAGGCCCGGGGCCCGCGAGTCTAGGGTCGTCGCGACCCCAAGAGCCGATCGAGACCTGCGAAGAATGGGTCTCATATAAAGGAGTCATACTGGATTAAGTCAGTATGGGTGAGTCAGTGTAGCCCGCGCGGTGAACCGTGGTCCGTGGTGGACCGGGCAGCCGAGCAGCGGACCGCCAGTCTAAAGGGGGTGGACTGGCCGAACAGGTCCGGCCCACCCTGTCTTCGTCTGTTGCCATTAAAACGCCTCTAATTTGAAAACCAAATGTCTGATTTGTGTTAAGTATGTAGAGATGCGATCCTCGGATCGAGACAGAGTTTTCAAGATGGTCTTGGGGATTTTTAATTCCCAAGACGGGAGCTCGGTGGTGCGACAGGCCCGTTAAGTGTTGTTTAGCACCTCACTAGAATTTTTGTTTTGGATGGCGTGATCACATCTGGAGTCTATTTTAGGCGCCATTAGAAGAATTATGACCCTAGAATCGAGAAAAAGTTGACCAAGGTGGTTTTAGGCATTGAAGCCGGAGTTGAGGCGTCGGCCCATGGGCCGTCATTCAAGTTGGGTGCAGTGTTTTGCCGGTTTTTCACCAAACCTCCGTTTGGGGCATATGAATAGTCGATTTGGTGTGTTTTTTCGAGAGCATCGTGATGTCATAGTTCGTCCAACCTTTTTCGGGACCGAGTTTTGGACCCCACGAGAAGTCGTATGGGCATAAAGTGGTGTTGAATAAATTTTTCATCTAGAGTCAGTTCCAAGTGAGTAAATAGTCTATCTCGCATGTTTTTTCGCGAGGTTTGCAACAGTGTAATCTGTTTGGGCATGTGGAGAATCATTAAGGATATCATTAAATGTGGAAACATGAAAGGGAATTGGTAGAAGGTTCCTTTTATGCACTCCGAACCAACGCATGGTAACATTGTTAGTGATACCCAGTGATGGAAAGGGCGGTGCAGAGTTATCGGACCAGTTTCGGGTTTACCCTCCAGCGGGGCTGGGTAGTGGGTTACCCATTAACCTTAGTTTTTACCCTACAGCGGGTCTGGGTAGTGTTTTACCCATTAACCTTAGGGTTTTCCTTCCATCTGGGATGGGAAATGGGTTACCCGACAACCACTTAGGGTTTACCCTCCAGCTGGGCTGGGCAGTGGATTACCCGATGACTTCTTTCAGACTCACCCCTTTCTATGAGACTAGTCAATGAATTTTCTATGTGATTACTAGAGAGGTACCCTTGTTTGTATGGTTTATAGATCAGAATTATTTGATGTGCGGGACTGTTGGGCATCAGTGGTGGATATCCTTAGAACTATTGGCGACTTTTCCTGGGATGAGCTTGGAGATAGAGATCCCCTTACACACACGTTCGGGTTTCTTGTTGAGCATATACATATATATATACACCCTACTTTTTTCCCACTCCTTGGGTTCAGTTACTCTCCTTCTTGGAGGGGTGAAGATGCGTGGGGGTATGCTTCGTGCTTTTCATGTCTAGCTCCTCTTGGGTTGGACGAGTCTACTTCCTTCTTTTGTTGGGTTGAGCTACACTCTCTCTATTGTACTCTTACACTCTTCTTTGTTCTGTCTACTGCTCACCATTTTAGTACTTCCTTTTTTTCTCCCTTGAGCTTTCGGGGCATCCTACTGAGTATATTTATACTCACCCCTTTTTGGGATTTTCCCACACTTAGTGTGCCCTTGCAGATGACGGACAGGTCGATCGAGACAATAGAGAAGCGTAAGGAACCCAAGATCTTGGGCTGCGTTCAGTGGTCGTAGTAGGACTTTATGGTGTGAGACTCACTAGTTGTTTACTTTTGATTACTTTTTTTCGGGTTGTGGCACCTTTCGGGTTGGGAACGTGTTTTACCCTTTTTCTGTTCAGTTATCTTTTCAGTACTTTTTAGCACTTTACTTGTTCTATTTAGAAGTTGAGGCATGACTGTGGTTGGGTTATAGTTTTTTGTACTTTGGGTTCCGTGTTACTCTGCACTTCTGCATTTAATGGGTAGTGTGTGTGTGTGTGTGTAGGTACTTAGAAAAAGGCCTCCCTGTGATTGTTATGACTTGGGCACTTGTCGCCAGCCCTTGGCCTATAGAGGTGGGATTGGGGTAGTTGCGGCTCAAGACCGGTAGGGTCGGGTCATGAAACAACCCTTCTCAAAGACATATTGGGCCACCTACATCCATTTCCCTTCATCAAAATGGTGGGCACTAGTCTGATCAATCGTCTCGGCCTGACTCTCAGCCTTTGACTGAGACGTCACAGCCTCATATGACTCCTTCAATTCCAATTTGAAATTAAAATAATGAAACTATTATATGCAGATAATTTTCAGACTGAAAAATAAATAATATTGATCACAATCTGACGCTAGTGATCACCTCAAATCTCTCTAGTGGTTGGATCATTGTACATCATTCAATAAACGTCATACTCTATAATATCAGGTTTCTCAACTGCCTACATGAATATAAGATAAACTATTTATTTTTAAAGATATATAAAATATTTTAAAAAGATACTTACCAGATGCCCTCTATGCATACTGAATGTACGGCTACCAGCTCAATGTGTCACCTCCTCCCCCCCCCCCCGGTTCTTCCAGCCCAATGAAGATCTCCTCTAAAATCCACCACCCAACCCGTGTGAGCATAATCTATCCCAAACGTGAGATGAAATGTACTCTAATCAATGGGCTTTACAAGACTCATCAAATATTTCCACTCCTTCTTTCTTTATGTCCATCTGTCTCAAATTGTGAAAAAACTGATGGAAACAGTCACGAATAGACACCCCTCGTACCGTATTGATAGCATCATGCATTCTATCATCGATGGGATACCACAGACCATACAAATAATTTTTAATATCAAGTTATTAATGAAATAAATTTTAAAATAAATATTATTTATTTATGTACCATCTAATAATTGAACATGTTTACCTTCACATCCATGGGAATATGTTCCCATGTGATCCATGGATATGAAAAATAATTGTGCAAGATAATGCTCCCCTGTCCAACAGCTACATGCACAAAACTGTGAAAAAAATAATAAATAATAAAACAATTAGTATATAAATTGATTAGTAAAAGCTAACTAAAATTCATAGGTTTCCATACCTATGTGTGCGTGGATTGAATCCAAGACATGGACATCACTTGGGGATAGGGTCAGGAATCATCAGTCTCACAAGACTGCACCCCCTCTATGTACCCCCTGAATCACCAGTCGGTTGAGGTTCAAATGATCCCAAATCAACCTCATCCAATGGTATCTCATCCTCATATAACTCATGAAATAGATCAACGTTCATCTCAAACACAAAATTATTTCTGTTAAAAAAATGTTGAAAATAACAATTAAATATAGATATATATTGATTATGATTATAACTAGTATTTAACTGTTTCAATGTTCACCTTCATCATTATCTTCATATCTGATGATGTCAATGTCTTCATATTCCTACTCATCATCATCAATTTCCATATTAGTTTTAGTTTCATCATCTCTTGTCATGTCAAATTCATTTGTTACATCATTAACATCATCATCACTATTGACCCTTAATGCTGGTGTGTCATCATCGATATTCATGTCTCTTTGTGAAAAAGATAGATTTTGAGTAATCTATTGAAAATTTTCAATTTCTTGAAATTCAGCGGAACCACATTCACTTTGAGTAAACTGATTTTCCCAATATTTCATTTTTTTTCTCCACCAATCACTCAGGTTTCTTGAAGTAGCACAGTAATTTGCGTAAAAAATTTTATGTGCCTATTGAGCCAGTAAAAATTGTCCATTTAATATAATAAGACTTTTATATTTAATATCGACAATTCTATGAGTCAGATGAACATGAAAGACTCTCTCAGTATCCAACCACCAACATTTAAAGATTGGTATGTAATTTTTTCCTAAATATCATTGTTCAATAATTTTATCCAGTATGCTGTAAAAGTAAACGTCAGTTTCTCTATAATGAGATCCTCTTAAGAAAACTCCACTGTTTATTGTTTTTTACTCCCCATATGCATGTGTATGAAATCAAAAACCATTCACCACTTATGCATTATAAGATTTAACCATTTTGGATGGTGGGTTACTCAATATACACTGTAACATATCAATTTTATCATCATGTTGAGACACCTAAAAAATTGTAGAATAATTATCAATATAATAGAGAATAAACTGAATTGATATGTTAAACCAAAAATAATTTATGTTACCAGATTTTGAAACCACTGAGACATTTTTTTTTGACGTTATTCAAGAGAAACTGCTATAATTTTTGGAAGTTGTTTCTTTATATGGGTATCATATAACCTATAAATAAAATTAGTATACTTACAGCAACATAAATTATTGGATAATTTATAGAGGCACTCACAATATAAATATTGATATTACTTCATAGTTCAAAAGAACATATATATCAGCTCTGTGATGTTTATCATCTGAAAGACATCGTTCATGAACTCCACCGAAGCCAAGATCTAGCTGATTAAAAACAGATAATTTATTGTCCATTTCATCATCAACATTACCCTCATTCCATATCAAGTTTTTTTTTTTGATTTGATGGATATTCATATTCAAAATAATGAGAGCAGAAAAAATCACCTTCCTCTTACAAATAAGCTTCAGCAATTGATCCTTCAACTGGTGCTTTGTTTCATACTTTTTTCTTCAATTTTTACAAGAACCTCTCAAATGGGTACATCCATAGAAACTATACTAGACCTCCACATTTTTCTTTATGTGGAAAATATAATATCACATGTTCAACTAGGTCAATTAAAGACGATGGGATGTTTTTTTCTAGTTTACATATAATTACAGCAACATCTTCTTCTAGTTTTCTTAGAGCATCATAGACTGTTGTTTCTATACAAATGTCTCGAAAAAAATATGATATTTCTGTTATCGAATCCCAAGTCATAGAATTCAACAAACCTCTTAATCCAATTGGCATAATTCTTTCCATTATAACATGACAATCATGACTTTTTAATCTGATAATACGACCATTCTTAACACATATTCTCAAAATGAAAGCATAACCATTTAGAATTCTCAAATATACAATCCACTGGAAAAATAATAAGTGATTCTCTTTGGATAGTGTATACGCTGCTGTTGGCTTCATTAACCTCTGTGATCTAACATTTTTGAACAGTTCAAGTTCTGTTCACCTGCAAATTTAGGCAAGATATAATTATTCTTTTACATTATCTTTGGTCTTACATGGTATATCAAAAATTCTATGAAATAAATTATCAAAATAGTTCTTCTCAATATGCATGACATCTAATATGTGGAGGACTAATAAATCAGACCAATATGGAATATCCCAAAAAATGCTCCATTTTATGAAATCGTGCTCTTTCTCAAAGCCATGAATTTTCTATTCGTTTATTGTCGGTCCAAGTGTGATGGGATGTAATAAAATTATAGCTACTTTTTACTAATTACCACTAATTATGGGCGACAAGATTTACAGTGGATTGACAGGTGCTCTTTTGTCTGATGTCTCATTTATATGAAACTTTCCCACATTGAAATCACAATTAAGAATCAGCTCTGAGGTACGCATATCCATTCCCATGCATACGATAATGCATAAGCCTACCTCTGATCATATTCTTTATTGTGATTTTTGTGTGAGAAATATTCAAGTGAATAAGATTTCAAACAAAAGATCTCACTTTTCGTCTATGAATCATATTCTTCTAACTATCACTACCTGAAAACATTATAAAAATATAGTCTTACGAATGCATATCCAATCTCATGCATACGATATTAGATATGCATACGTAGAATCACATTTTTCATAATGTTTTGAGTCATTGAGAGTTGAAAGTAGAAGATCTATCGAGCAGGAGTGCTTCCAATCCACTAGAAAATTTTCCATGTTTTTATAATTTATTGCAATTTATTACAATTTATTCTTAATTATTACAAATTTATTCCTAATTATTACTAATTTTTCCTTATTATTTCTAATTTATGAAATTATTGATATTTTTTCTAATTATTGCTAATTTTTATTAATTATTTCTAATTATTGCTAATTTTTACTAATTATTTCTAATTATTTCTAATTAATCCTAATTTTTCTTAATTATTGATATTTTTCCTATTTTTTCCTAATTCTTGCTATTTTTTCCTAATTCTTGTTAATTTTTCATAATTTTTCATAATTATGACTAATTATTACTAATTATCACTAATTATTACTTATTATTACTTATTATTACTTATTATTTCTAATTATGACTAATTATGACTAATTATAACTAATAATGACTATTTATGACTATTTATGACTAATTGTGACTAATTATGACTAATTATTACTCATTATTACTCATTATTTCTAATTATTAATAATTATTACTAATTATTACTAATTATTACTAATTATTACTATTTATTACTATTTATTACTAATTATTACTATTTATTACTAATTATTATAATTATTACTAATTATTTCTAATTATTACAAATTACTAGAAAATATTATTATTTATTATTATTTATTACTATTTATTACTATTTATTACTATTTATTACTATTTAGTACTATTTATTACTGATTATTACTAATTATTACTAATTATTTCTATTTATTTCAATTTATTACTATTTATTACTATTTATTACTATTTATTACTATTTATTAGTAATTATTACTAATTATTACTAATTATTACTATTTGTTATTATTTATTACTATTAAATACTAATTATTACAATTTATTACTGTTCATTACTGTTCATTACTGTTCAATACTATTTATTACTATTTATTACTATTTATTACTATTTATTACTATTTATTACTATTTATTACTATTTATTACTATTTATTACTATTTATTACTATCTGTTACTAATTATTACTCATTATTACTAATTATTACTAATTATTACTAATTATTACTAATTATTACTAATAGTTAGTAATTATTAGTAATTATTACTAATTATTACTAATTATTACTATTCATTACTATTAATTACTAATTATTACTATTTATTACTAAGTACTACTATTTATTACTAATTATTACTATTTATTACTATTTATTACTATTTATTATAATTATTACTATATATTACTAATTATTACTATTTATTACTATTTATTAGTATTTATTACTATTTATAACTATTTATTACAATTATAACTATTCATTAGTATTTTTTACTATTTATTAGTATTTATTACGATTTATTACTATTTATTACTAATTGTTACTAATTATTCCGATTTTATTCTTATTTTATTACTATTTATTACTATCTATAACTATTTATTACTACTTATTAATATTCACGACTATTTTATTACTATTTTATTACTATTAATTACTATTTATTTCTATTTATTACTATTTATTACTAATTATTTTTTTTATTACAAATTCTTATTAATTCTTACTAATTATTACTAATTGGTACTAATTTTTACTAATTTTTACTAATTTTTTTAATTTTTACTTATTATTAGTATTTATTACTATTTAATACTAACTAATACTAATTATTACTAATTATTAATATTTATTAGTAATTATTCCTAATTATTAGTATTTGTTTGTAATTATTAATATTTATTGCAAATTATTACTATTTAATACTAATTATTATTATTTAAAACTATTTTTTACTAATTATTCCAAGTTATTACTAATTACCACTAATTATTACTAATTACCGTTAAATGTTATTAATTACTGCAAATTACCACTACTGATTACTATTTACCACTAATTATTTATATTCATTACTAATTATCTTTAATAATTCATAGTTACTACTTGTTAATTATAATCTGTAAAAATAATTTAAATTCATTATTAGAAATAAATACTGATGAAAAAAAATCTAAATCTAATTTAATTACAACTAATTAAAAATAATTACAATTAATATAAAAATATAAAATAAATATTAAATTACATAAAACATAAATACCTTTAAACTTGATCAATTATACGTGGATACGACTTCACAAACTTCTTTGTAAAAAAATAACACAAAAAAATTTCACGCTAAAATTAGAGTTTAAAGAGAGAAAGAAATTAGCCTGAATGGCCCGAAGGCCTTCATTTTTATTGATTTTTTGATATCCACCCTTTCAAGGGATGAGGGGGGAACCCTTACAAGGCTTGTAGGATCATAGATTACATGGTCCGTAGGCTTTGGGAGATTACATGACCCGAAAGTCTTTAGGGAATTCAACCAAACTATCTACAAGGAACTGCCCCTCCCCAGCATCTACATCCTGATAGTAGCTCTCCACCTTGGCATGACCATCTGGCTAGCCTTCCCATGCAAGCACAGGCGGGTACCGATGGCATAGTCATACCCTCTCATTCTAACAATCCATTTGGCTCTGCTCTGGTGAGTGCACCTGCTCTGAATCCTCTTCTGGGGCTGCTCCTTTTTTATAGTTTGTCTGGGGCCTGCATTCATGTGGCTCGAAGGCCTTTGGGATGGCCCTAAGTCCTTAAGGTGGCCCGACAGCCTTGAAAATCAACTGGCCTGAAGGACTTGGGTGTCCCGAAAGCCTTACAGGACCTGAGGACCAAACCGGTGGCCTGAAGGCCCAGATGGATTAATAGTTCTGGCTGCTACAGTACCGAACAGTGTCTGATACAGTACTGCTACAGTACCCAGAAATATGCCTCCACCCGGATTTGAACTCGGGTCTCTTGGATGCACCTAGAAAGTCCTCACCAACTGGGTTGAGGCTTGTTTGGAGAGAAAAAAGTAGTAATTGAGAGGAAGAATGAAAAAAACGGTCGGGGTGTATATAGGTTAGATTAGTTGCGGAGGTGATATTTGTGACGAGACTCCCGTCGCAAATACCTTCAGTTGCATTAATTTTTGTCAATAGATAAATGGGTATTTGTGACGGGACCCATTTCAAATAGTATTTACCAATTTTGGGTATTTGTGACATGTCCTGTCGTAAATAGTGACCCACGGACTAACTATTTACAATTGGGAAATTCTCTGTCACAAATCTTATTTACAGCCTCCTGGTATTTATAAATGGGGTGTCTCCCCGTCAAAAATACCCTTCCCATGGTTTGGCGCACAAACTGCGCCAAACTTTTTCTAACGGGACCCCAAGTCCCATCGAAAATAACCTTTTGGACGGACTATTTGTGATGGGAATAAATCTCACTGCAAAAGGCCATTTTTCGATAGTGACCACTCAACATCACTAGTGATGCCACATAAAACACTGGAAACACCATGGCCTCCCTATAAAATCCATAAAATCATGTATAATGGTTGTTAATGAGATTCGGACAACCAAGAATGGTCCTTCAGACCTCGGTCAAAATTAGTGATCCACATTTTGAAGAAGTTAATGTGAAAAAATCTTAAGGATCTTGATTGGACTAGCCACTGTGAAGGCTAGTCGAGCCATTCCATTCCACCTTGTCGCTGATACATCGCAAAGATCCCACATCTGATGGATCTATCGATATCCCCATTCAAATTCATGTGATAAGACTATGACACTATTTTCATCTATACTAAATAAATTATGACCACCTTAATTATTTGGGTATTTCCATTTTTTCACCCAGAATCTCAGGAATGATTTATTCAAAATGAAGAAAGATCGACACCCATGGATTTGGTATGATTTCGATTGACCAATAACACCATCGAATGAAGGCCAAAGTTCTCCCCCTCTATAAATATAGGGGCCTTGCCACATTCTAAAAAATACACACCCACTGAAGTATAAGACTTAGAAGGCCAATGCTGATGCTTTTCCCTTTTTCTTTTTTTTCTTTAGTTTATATTTTTATGTGGTTTTAAATATTTATTTTAATAAAATAATTAATTCATTTTTATTTTGTTTAAGTGTTACCCCCATCCATTTTTATTCTTCTTATAGTTATCCTTCTCCTTTATCCTCTTCTTCTTCTAATTCTAACAATTTTTCATTTCATTTTATTGTATTTTTCTTTCTAATTATATATCACTCTCTCTCACTCTCAATCTTATTATTCATTTTTTATTTTTTATATTATTTTTTCCTTATTTTTATTTTATCCTCATTATTCTTATTTTTATTCTTCTTATTTTCTTCTCTTATTTCTCATTCCATCACTTTTACCTCTTACTTATGATAATGGGAGGCTGGACCAAGGCTTGTCTCGTGGGAGGTTAAGGTGTTCTTGAATTCTTTCTTAAATTTTATTTTGTATTTATGGTAGATATGATTGAAATTCACGTGTGTGATGATTTTACCCAATTACATGAAACTCAAATATATTTATGTTATTTTATTTTATTTCATTTTCTTGTGTTAAATTTTTTAGTTTTTATCATGATGAATTTGAGTTAATCAATGGAAGAAATAACATACAATGGAGCTGGGTACTGGGATATTTCCTAATCTCGACTGAGGTGTGGAATCAACCTTGATTATAGGATAAGGTATAATTCAGATTGATTAAGGAATTTGAGGTTTCACATCACTAATTATAATGATAATGATCCATGCATTAGATTTTTTGATAGATTAAAAAAATAAATTTGAAGAAATTAAAATAATGATTGAACCCAAAACCTAACTCAGGACTATGTTCTTTCTTTGTTATCACATTATTTTATCATTTCATGTTAGTTTAAGTCTAAATTTCCATTATTCATGTATTTTCAATATTTTAGAAAATAAAAAAACAAAATTAACTTTTTTCATAATATTTTTTTTAAAAAAAGAAATAGTTTAGGTGAATTAAAATATGTTGGTGAAAAAATCGAGATGCTTATCAAGAGAGATGTCATTGGTCATCCTCTGTGAAACATTAAGAAAAAAAAATAATTTTTCTATTCCCTTTGACATCCATATAACAAAATAGGTGTCAAAGTTTATGAGATAATGAGTAGTTTATTTTCCTTTTCTATTTTCATAGTTGATAGTTTTTAATTCCTTAGAAAACATAATTTTTTTCTAATATTTTTAAAATGAAGTTTTTAAATTCAGGGAATAATTTATCACGGACATAATAAATAGAAAAAAATTATCCAGAGGAGGCCCTCTAATAAAGGATTGATTCTCCTATGACAAGTAAAATCATTGGTAAAGTGGCATAGAGATATGCCTTTCACCGCAAGATTTAGTGGGCATGGAAGATCAAATCAGAACTGACATATAGATATTCGAGATTAAGGAAGAAGTACAATCAATTTTAATTTATTTATCTAAGGAGATCCATTAATTTTACTCCAAACATGAGGAATATCAATAGCCCAATAATTTGAAGTAGAAGATCTAATATGACCATGATAATCTATAGTGGGTTCATGGTGAATAAAACTTTCCAACAGAGATAGATGTGGGAGATCAACAAGATATGGATGACTTCTACAGTGAATATGAGGTACAACCTAATCTCCCCAATACCTATAAACTAGAATAGTTAGCACCATTTTATATAAATATATCCATGTAAGAGGAGGAAACCATTTGATACCGTCAAACTTCATGTGGTACTCACCACTAAGGAAGTGATTTAAGTTGAACCATCTTAGTGAGATGATCCTTTCTTGAACTCTTTATTTTTAGTTTTATTCACATTGATTTGATCATCAAACCTAACTTCTTTGAATTTTTAGATTTGAACAAACTTTTATATGCCTTATATGAAGATGAATAAATAGAACATACTCCTACTGAGGAATAAATGGTTCTCTATAACTTTATTAAACATGAATTGGAGGAATCCCATGAGGAATTACAAGTTGCTGAGCCTCTGGAAATCAAGAAAGAGGCTAGTCATACTGAAAGTAATAAATTTTTTATTAATAATTCATATTTAAATATTATTTATATAAAAATACCATCTTAATTTCCCTTTGATCATTAAAATCATGCAGTCATTTTTTTGCCAGTACATGAAAATAAGAATGATGATTTACAAGTAGAAACCAAGAATAAGGATGATCCAAACTTCATCCTACCCCTCCTATGCGAGTTGTTCCAAATTGTGAAGGGTACATATTTGGTATACATTATCCATTGATCATTCCTCACCAAGAAAAAATAAGTGAATACTGGGAAAATATACATGTGTTAGTTTGGGTCAAAGAAGATCCATCCACCACAAGATTATGGATAATAGCTGGTTCTACTCTCTGGAGGCATTAAAAATTCAGGGTCTACATGAGGGTATTATACAAAGACTTGTCCTTTTATTTTCTTCCTTGTAAATTATATTTCAATTTCACTATAAGGATTATTTTAGCATGAAACCTGCTTTATCTTAAATTTTTTTATATTAAATGAGATGATAATTATGCTTAATTGAGTAATTTTATTTTACAGATTCTTCCTAGAAAAAGGTAGTCCCAAATATTCAAGGAGGAAATATGACTAAGATTCATAGAATAGGGATTTCATTATTACATTATTTATATTCAAACTCTTTAAATTTTTTCCAAACTACCTATTTTGAGTTTTAATCTATCAACTACATGCACATGCTTGGATTTTTTAATTACTTGACTAATCTGGGAGACATTAGTTTCTTAGGAATCATATGACTTCATGTTTCATATTTCAATTATAATGATATTTAATGAGTAAAATCAATAATTCGATTAATTAAGTGAAAGATGGATATTAAAATAAGGACTCACAATATTATGGAATTGTTGATTCATGTAAATAAAATTTCCCAATCATTTTTCAGACGTTGTATTTATGTAATTTATGTGAATTGATTTATTATAATTAACCAATACTTGAGTAATTTTCCAATATCAAATTTTCTATTCCCAATAGGATTTCTACATAAAATATTTTCTATTTTATCTTAAGCACATTTCTTGAGTGATCTTGGGACATTACACCTACTATAACTTACATTTGAACCTATCAAAGTCGTGAATATAATAAAATATATTTAAAATGATTAAGACATTTTTTGAAAATCCCTTATCCTTGAACCCACCTTTCAATCAATCCTTGTTTATCCCATAGAGACCATGAATGACATTTTTAGAAATGAGAAATTTTTCAAGTTATTTTTATACATTTCTACCCACCTATTAGTATTTTTTGTGATATTTTAAAAATGAAGTGTGGGGGTGAAGGGATTCATGGAGAAAGGGATGAAAATAATTTTAATGAAATAGTGTGGGAGTGTTATTTGTAGGTTTTAGGAAAGGTTTTTTAGTTATTCATTTAATTATATTGTTCTCCCTTCCTAAAAAATGAAAAAAAAAATTGAATTTGTTGCAACATAAAAGAATAAAAAATCACAATCACTAGGCCAATGATTTTTATCATATGCTATAAGGTGGTGGATTTTAGGTTTATTTCAAGAATTTCTTTTGAAAAAGTAAAAAATATAAAAAAATGTACTTTGAAAAAAAGTATAAAAAATAAAAGAAAGTTCACAAATCGTTTAGTATTCCATATTTTGGTAATAAACTTACTTTGAGTTTTGGGGAAATTTCAAGTTCTATATGGAAGGGAATAATTTAATTGAGAATTTACTTTTGATATCAATATTTATACTTTAATAGATAAACTGTCTCTTGGAGAATTAATTTTAAAAATCAATTCCAACCAACCTTAATCCTCAGAGTAATTAGAGTCTTAATTGGAAATCCCTCATGCTTTTATGTGTTCTTTTTCTTGAAAATGTGGATTTGGTAGTTTCTTTATAATAATATGGATAAGGATCATGTTATCATGATATGATCATAACTATACTTTAATTATATCATGGGCGATAAGTGAAAAGATTCATGGGAGAGTAAAATCATGATTTTTTATGTTTAATAATAATGAATTGGGGGACATGAATGAATGAAAATTAAAGTTCCACCATTTTAAAAAGAGACAAATTAAAATTGTTGATTTCATTATTTCTTATAAAATGGAGAAATTGAATATATATTTTACTGGGATCTTTGAAAAGTTTTAATTAACATTGATAATTAATTAATTTTATTACTTTTTAATTTGATTAATGGTATCATTAGATCCCTCTGATTTCAATGTTGTAATTTTATGATTGAGGAAAATTGTTATTTATATTTGGGGGTATTTTACACACTCATTTTTTATGAATATTTTTAAGTGGTTTATAATTAATTTTTAATGAAATTAAATTATGAATTCTATATATTTCAATGATTTATTAAAATGTGGTAATTTAAATTTTAAGGAACAGAAATGGTGATCAATGAATAAAATAATATTATTTTTGGATATTAATTTTATATATTATTTTTTTGGTTGGTATTATTTTAAGTGAGTTTGAATTTTTTACTTATAATATTTTAATTTTTTTCAGGTACTTTTCTATAAAAATGGGCTAGTTAAAGGCCATCCCTTAACTACCGTACCCACTAGCCACATAGCTAGCCACTTAGGGCCGGATACCCATGTCGGTATGCATTAGATCCCACACTATAGAGTTTGAGAATATGGTCATCATGACCCTTTGGTGGACCGTGGGGCGTTAAGCACATGGGGGAGTATCCTATAGACCAAGGCTCTCATGGGCCTTACAGCACGTGTGTGTGCATATGGGAATTAGGAGACAATAACTATATTAGGAGTATAATCCAAGGATGTGTATCATTAATACATAAACACTCATCACTCCCTTATTCCATTTCAATGTGGGGTTCCATTTAAATAGGTTATTATTAATCATTTTTAAAAATCTCTAATCCATGCCTCAAAAATTTCCTCCTCTACACTCTATTATTGCTCGACCACTCAATATAGATGGAGACACCAATACAATCACTAGAGATGCCATGGACACCCCTAAAAAAATAAACTCTAGCCTAATGGTGGTTGCTGAGGTCTGAACCACCATTAATGGTATTATCCACCTCATTTGACCTCGATGATCAACATTGGGAAGAAGTTAATGTCGTGAATTCTTGAGGATATCAATTCACCTGTCCATTGTAAGGGTTGGTTGAGCTGTGAAATCCCTCCTTGATACTACCACATCACCAAGACCCTACATCCTATGTAACGTTCTATGTACCCATTCCCATGCATGTGATAATCCCATTCCATTTTTTTGATCTGCATTGAAGAAAATATAAATAAAAAATTATTTTTTTCTTTCCATTATTGGTCACCCAGAGTCTCAGGGATGATTCATTAAAAAGAAAAAGGATCCTTAATGAGGGATTTTGGAATATTTGGATTGATTGAGTACACCACTGAAGGAAGGATGAAGTTATCCCAATTTATAAATAGGGGATTTCCATTTCTTAAAAAATCCACACCCACTATAGTGGAGGGCTTTGAAGGTTGATTCTTCTCCTTGTCCCTTTTTTGTTTATTTTTTATTTAGTTTATATTTTTATGTAATTTAAATTTTTTATATAAATAAAATAATTTATGTATTTTCATTTTGTTTAAGTACTTCCCCTATCTATTTTTTTCTTCCTCTTCTTCTCATTATCATCCTTTATCTTATTCTTCTTCCAATTATAAAAAACTATCTATTTTTTATTTTATTTTCATTCTTATTTTATTTTCTTTCTTATTTTATTTTATTACACACATACACACACACTCTTTATCTCTCCCTTTATTCTTTTTTTGATATTATGTGTCTTTTTTATTCTTCTTTTCTCATCCTGATTATTTTTATTCTTATCATTTTTATACTCTTTCCTTCTTTCTCATTCTATCATTATGACCTCTTACTCTTAATAATGGGGGCTAACCCGAGGCTTGGACATGGGGACGTTAAGGTGTTCTTGAATTCGTGCTGATTTTTTTTGTTTATGGTAGATATGAGTGGAATTAATAGGTGTTATGATTGTCCCACATGACATGAAACTAAAATATATTTCTATTCTTTTATTTTATTTCTTTTACCTCTCTTACATTGATTAGTTATTCACATTATGAAGTTAAGTTCGTCATTGGAATAAATAAGATACAATAGAGCCAAGCTTTATAGGATTCCACACTATCGATTGAGGTGTACCATCAACTTTGATTATAGGAGGAGGTGAAATTTTGATTTCTTAAGGAATTTTTGGATTCAAAACACAAAATAAAAGGATAGTGATTCATGCATAAGATTTCATAGCTAGATTATCAATTTAAATTTGAAAAGAGAAAGGATAATAATGATATGACTAAAAACTATAATTAGGACTAATTTATTTATTTATAATAATATTATGTTACCATTTCATGTTAGTTAAAATTTTTATTCTTTATTTATTTTTAAAATATTAAAAAATAAGAAAATTCAAAATTCATTTTTTTATAAACTAAAAAATAATAATAAATATTTTATGTGAATTAGAATAGGTATGTGAACAAACTGAGAATCTCCTCAAGTGAAACGACCCTGGTAAGTATCCTATGCTACATTAGGAAAATAATTTTCTATTTTTATGACCTATGACAAGCATGCATCACATTGTGTTAGCGTTTCATAATCATTTAGTGTAATTATATAATAACTAAAAAATTTAAATAAATTACCATATATAAAATAATTTCATTATTCTAAAATTAACTATTAATATTCATTCACAGGTGGATTTTCTCCTTATGTGACCACACAAGATATATTTAAAAGTAAAAGTGTTATATTTTTAATATTTTATAGATTTAAATATTTTATAGTTCATTTTTATGAAACAATGTCTATTAAAAAAGTGAAATTTTGAGAATAGGTGATAAGGGTCAAATTCCCTTCATAAAATTATAATTAATATGAAAAATAGTGGCCTAGACATTTTGTTTTAACCCTATTCAATACATTTTACCTTTATCATGGACTATTCATATAGAATAAAAATAAAAGGGACCTATTTACCAAATTCTAACAACCAGATTAAAAATTTAGTATCCATTTTATATGATTCAATCTATATAATTGGATGAAACTAATTTAAGATAAAAATGCAAAACATAATGAATTTTTTTCATAAAAATATTTTTTAAATATAAAAAATGTTCTTAAACAAAATTTACCAAAAAAATTATTCCAATAAGAATAATCATTTTTCTTATAATATATTAGAAATAATTTTAATTTTAAATGATTTAAAATAAAATGGAACTTTATAAATTGTTAAAAAAATAATTTTTTTTATAAAAAAAGTATTTTTTATTCTTCATAAAAAAATTGATCTTTTAAGAAAATTATCAAAAATTTATTATAAGATAATTTTTATATGATGATTTAAAAAATGAAATTTATTTTTCAAAATAAATTTTAAAAACTTAAAAAAACTAAATATAATATTTTCTAAAAAATAATAAAAAACATTGTTTAGGGAAATGTATTATTGAAGGATAATATGACTTCAATGAAAATTGGATGTTTATTTCTTAACAATTAATAAATACAAATATATTGAGTATGACCTTTATATAGATTTCCTAAATTGGTTATTCCTATTAATACCCACTGATTCAAGGGATCAATTTTGATGATTATAATTTAATATTTATATTTCATTATCGTTTAGGATTAGGGTTGCATATCATATACTTTATCAAACATAATATTATTTCTTTTAAATATCTGGGTTTTAGATTCTCTCTCCCCACACAAATAAATTTCTTCCTCATAATTTAAAATTTTTCTTGGTAAATAATAGTTTGACAGTTGAAAATTATTTTATTGAAACCCCACATTGTAAAAAGGGATAATAAAAATTCCTCAAAAAATGGGGAAAAATACAAATGTAATAATGGAATAATAGAAAAAACAAGTTTTTAAATAGGATAATATATGTGTTAAGTGATAACATGGTCATGGAGGAGAAAACTAAAACTTAAAGACTAATATACAATGATTGAGAATATAAAAAGTTGAATGTTAATGACCACACAACTAGAAATATTTGACCAGGGAAAGGACCATCGATTCATTTCAAATGAATGTAAAAGTATAACATTTTATTTCAAGATTATTATCCAAATGATGAGGTATTTGTTTACTATCAAGATATAGAATATGATAAAATATAATTACTTGATTTATTTCCTAATCAAAATAACAATTTCATCATTTGGTTATGCTTCATTCAATTTCCACTTCATATCTTACTCCAAGAAATGAATATTCAAAATTATTTTTTTCATGAATGGAGAACTAAAATTATATTTAAATAGATTATAGGATTTATCAAATAATGAAAATTCATTACTCCTATCTCTAGACAATAACCAAAATGAAAAAATGGTTAGAAAAATGTAAGATAATTCCATAAAAGATTAAATCTTGAAATAATATATTTAACTCACAAAATTACATATTGAAAATGATTGTTACACTTACATAATTTTAAAAATAACCCTGCATTCTGAATATCCACAAAATTAATTAAACTTTTAACATAAATTCTAATCTCATACCTTTCATATTACATACAAAAAAATGTAATTGCATTACATCCATTATTCTTTAATATTAAATCACATGTTAATATATAGGGTTATATATACCTCAATCCAATGAATCATCTCCTAAAATATATTTTATATCTATAATAAATATTATAATGTAGTTAACTTCTCCAAAATATTATGAATTAAATTTAATTATTAACATGAAAGATAATCATTATCTTAACAATAAATATCAATGAAAGTATTTCCTTGTCAATGAATAACTTTTCAATAATCAAAGTAATATATATCCCACTATTCAATAGACCATAATTAATGTAACATAAAATCATATACTAACCCAAAGGGCTATTTAAACCAAAATTTATTATTCTTCTTGAAACCTAGTAAAAGTTTTAAATCATCTCAAAATCTAATCACTTATGATATTAAATGAGGTATTGATACCATTAATCTTATAAACCCTTGATGATATCTATAAATTTTAATTTTACCACACATTAACACATATATTAACCAATAATCATTATTACATAAATAAAATCAAAATATAAAAATGAAATAAACTCTATCAAATAAGACATAAATCACTTTTTTATCAAATCAGTAACCAATTTCAAGGTTACCAATACTGTCCCATTTACATTATCAATTTCAATCATTAGTTTATCCCAATTAAAAATTTTCATCATACCACTAAATAACCTTTCTTGGGTATTTTTTCCACTTAATATATGTTTTCAATACTTATAGAGAAACTACTATGGAATAATCCTAAGATGTTTCATGATTACTATATCTATAATATCATTGATATAACAATTATATAGTATAATTGTCAAATTTTGACACATAAACACTTTAATCCATCCACTTCAATGATTGACATAGCATAGGTAAATCCTTGGTATTAGAGTTAACCTTTGGATTTAGGCACTGTCCCATATAATGATCATATTTTCCACACATAATATATAAAAAAATAAGCATTACTATATGGTGAACTTCATTTCCCTTTATTGAACTATTCATTTTTCCTCATAAATTACTTTCTCTATTCCCATCATTTATATATAGAAAACATGTTCTCATTCCTTTGATACATTCCATTAAGTCCTGCTTCCCGAATTCCAAACATGTAAAAAAATGAGTCTTATTTCCTCCATGGAATTTATAAAAATTAATTTTTATATTATTATGTGTGTTAGGAAACTCACCCTAGTTGATATTGTTAATCATATGAAGAGATAGCTAATTAGGCATAATCACTTGGTTTTGGTTTCCAGTTCTCATTTTATTTAGTTTATCTTAAGGATAATCATTACATTTTCTATCACATTAAATGTTAACATGAATCCTACTTGTTTCATACATTGAATAAAATAAAATGGTGTAGTGTGAATAATCATAATGGGAGGCCACATAACCATTAAAATACATACATTTAATGTATAAATAATGTCATATTAATTCGAATATATGACACCTTATATTTATCCTCGGTCATACCTAATCATCATCTACTCAAATTGTTCATGATTGTTTATAAGGAAAATTTTATTTAACCCAATAATATCCCCCATGAGTTCCAAACCAGGTTCATAGTAAGGAAACACTCATCATGTACTAGAATGAACAATGAGATATTTTTTACAAAATATTTTTGTAGTTATTATCCCTAGATTTATCGGTGCTAAAACCACATCCACTTGTATTATATTGATAGAGATGTATTGTTTGTAAAACCACATAATATATATTATAACAAAACATTAGGATGTTATTATATACATAGGCCTATCCCCAAGGTTTTTTCCAAAGATCTCTAATTTTAGTCTCCAAATATGAACTAAACCCTACTCTCATACAACAAAAATGAAACCTAGTCTTTTAATTTATATATATTATGAATTATGTAATATGAATAATCCATATATAACATTACAATTCACACTATAACCATGAATATTTAGTTTATTTGGTGATTTTATACATAAAAATATTATTTAAATTCATTCGTAATAATATCTTATAATATTATTCCAAATTTATAGCATTATTTACATAACCTACATAAACTTTTATTCATAACATGGGTAAAGGAATCATAATAAAGGGTGACCTCATATGCTCAATAAGGGTAAACATCGGATATTTCAATCAATGGTCAAATGAAATCATAAAAAAATAAGGTTATAGATCAAGACTATAAAATAAAGATTTAATATCTAATCTTTCAAAGATCATAAATAAGGGTCATATCATAAAGCAGTATCATTTCAAATGACATGAATTGTCATGACCCCCTCCCCACAAAGTGTACCCCTCTTAGGCCAGAAATGTGAGAAGTGAGATAATGACCACCGAGTCCCGCCTCAAATAGGCCCTAGTTTGGTGACTAGCACCGAGGGTATAATAAACACACAAATGGGAGGCATTACCCTCTAAGAGAACACATGTGGAAGAGAGAGATAAGATAGACACCAATCAACTCTAACTCAAACTGCAATATAAACAAAAACCCAAGTACACATATGAAATGTCATGCAAAAGTACTACAACTGGAAGGGAAAAACTACAAGTACCCAAAATAAAGTAAAAACAACAGCAACCACAAGACCGAACATCTCCTGCAACCCCAAGCTCATAGAAACCAGCTTGATCTCCAACCTGCTCCAAGTGACCTGAAAAATAGTTTATATATACATAGGGTGAGTATAATAGTATACTTAGTATGATCATCCCCGAAGCCTCTCGTGCAAAGTAAATAAATCATGATAAATCATAGGGAACAATAAGTGAAACAAACTCGTCACCTAAACAGGTATACTAAGTTTTCAACCTCACCATGGATACTCTCACCAAGTAACGCATACAAGAATATATCATATGATAAATAATATCAAGGGTACCCCACTATTACTTCCGCACTGGTTTGCCGCTTTTCCCCAACATCGCACATCCTGAGCATCTCTCTCCAAAAAGGTTTGCATGCAGACACTTGGGCGAACCACCATAATATGCACCTCGTGCAAAAAAACCACCACGTCTACACACCAAAGTAACCAAGTAGCTTATGGGAGCCACCACAGCTCGTATAACGTGTATCATACATCGGGTATTATACCTCAAGCCATTACAACCCATACACCGAGTAAGCCTCATCAAGCCATCACAACCTATACACGTTACACCTATAGTAGTACATAGAAAACTATATCCAGAATATATGTGTGTGAATAACCACAAGCCGTTATATCCCTCTACAAACATATATGGGGAAAATAACCAATGTTCCTACCAACACCAGTAACTACCAAGAGAAGAGAGCGGGGCCAAAGGGGGTAGTCAGTCATCCATCCTCCCACTTGAAAGATGGGGAAAACACCCCCCAGGGATCAGAACCCCCGGGGTGTCATTTTCCCTTACTAAAAGGGTGGATTATCATATAGAAACGCAAAAAGTATAGGATATATTATATCTCACAACCACACTATGGGAATTACCTAGTCTTAGACACAACTGCAGCTAACGTATCTCTGACTTCAAGCTGTTACTTCTAAAACTAGGTATCTTAAAAGTACACAACCATTTAAAGATATTTATTAAATTACTTCATTCCTTTTCTATCAGTTACAGTGTCTGTTAATTAATTCTTTAAATATTAATTAACCATGAACAATTCCACATTAAAATTCATTAGCATCACACCCAAAGTTAATTGTTCCTTCAAAAAAATTACAACCCCATCATTATGTTCCAATAACTCCATCCCCATGGTTTAACACCATTTATTCAATTATTCATTATAGAAAATACTTTCCTTCATTCCCAGGAATTCAAGAAAAACATTATATGCTACTAAACACAAGGGGGCTCAACACGGTGAGTAGATGTACTACACATCGAGTATTTTCCACTTATAGAAAGAGCATATACCCATCCTTCCTTGAGAAGCTAAACATGAAAAGCACGTGGCATACCTCGCATGTCTTCACCTCTTTTGGAAGAAGGGTAAGTAAGACCATCTTCATTGAGTAGTGGGGAAAAGTAAAGCAAATAAACAACCAATAAAAATTACCAAGCATCCAACAATTACATCCACTCTATTCCATCATCCCTGGTGTCCTCTCTAACACCCACATGCATAAACCGATGCATCTTGACACTCTAGGAGTCATCTACTGCCACAACCAAAAGCCTCCATGCCCCCACATGTCACAAAAGCCATCTAAGATCACATCAAAGAACAAACAACAGGAAAACAAACACCAAATTTAATTGGTATCTTGGACCATTAACAATCAAGATGGTAACTTAGAACCCTTTAATGAATTATCAAACAATCAGTTCTTTAATCCATCTTGAATTAACAGATTTATTATTCGTAGGTTCTAAATTTAGGAAACCTAATTAGTAATCTATCACAAATAATTAAACATGCTTACTGCACCAATTTTATTAACATTTAATTAAAACTAGAACCAGATTTGTTTACATGCCTCTTTATCTATAGCCAAAAAAATTATCAATTAATCTCAATTTACATTATTTTTTTATTTCCATAAAGAGCGATCAGCTAATCAAATCAAACATAGATATCACACTATCTAGCAAAACATGAGGCAATAACATATGATCGATATCAATTTATTTATCTGGTTAAAATATTTATTATGTCAATTTCATTGTCATCCAGTTGGATTAAACATGCCAACAATACAGTTGCACGTAAAAGAAAAGAGAATCAACGAATCCCCTACCTCGAAGAGTTCATGACGCACTTTATCCACACAAAGGGTCATGATCCTCCTCTCGCGCCAACTACATCCACCCTAGGATGCCACAGTACGACCGCACCAACCAAACTCCAAGAAAAACCCCAGTAGAAGCATGGAAATTACATACTATAATATGTAAGGGAGAAATAGGATAAAATAATCCCAAAGGAAAGAATATAAAATATACCTTATATCGAAGATTGACCGATATAGCTCGGTTGCATCAAAAATAGAGCGGAACCAATCTGAGGAGTAAAGTTTGATTGTGCAACTCCTATGGGAAGGATTGAAAGGTTCTATAGTCTCATAGCTGAGAACAAGGAGGAAGAACAATAGAGGATGATATCTTGTCCCTTTTGAATATTTAATGGGGCGACGATTTAAGATATGCTTAATTCCCCATTAAAAGAGGATCGCATTAACCCACGCGGTTTGACTGAGTAAAAACATCCCGAGCCATAGGAATAATTAATATAGGATTTATGGTCTTTGAATCATCCATCTTAATTTCAGGGTTGCAACGTCACATACAGTTCGCCATTCCAACATCATATGAGGGAAATACGTTGGATTCAAGATCCCATAATATTATTATTATTATTGGGTATTTCAGGGACCCAAGCCATGATCCATAATATAATATCCCACATTATACTTGAATTGATCGTATTAATTACAGGATCACATCTCAACTGACAAGAAGTCAATAGAACATTGCACGCATGAGTTATGGCGGGTTGAAGATTTAATAATAATATTAAATCTATTAATTCACGTATATTTCAGGTACCTAATCTGAAAACCTGAAAAAGAAATCCAATATTGGACTCATAAATTTTGTCTCAAAGTCTGGGTCACACTACCACTGACGGTTCGTGAAACTGAGGTCGCACGAGGAAGATACCGTCAAAATTCAGCTTTCCCAACAAAAATAATAATTACATTTTTATTATATTATTTTTATTAATTTAATTTAATTTAATTCCTTAAATTCTCACATTCAAAATCCACACACAAAATATCCCCAATTTGGTGCGCATCACCCCATTCCACCTTAATTGATTTCCTTTTTTTAATTAATTAATTTTATTGCTTTAAATTTCAAATCTTTATTTCCTTTAAACTCTTTCTCTCTCAAATCTCTTTCTCTCTTCCACAATTCCCTCATGCTCCAACAAAAGTGGTTCCTCCCCTTGATTGACTCCTCTTTTAAATTATTTATTTTATTTTAACATTATTGGCATTAATATCATAATGATTATTAAATGTGAATAAATGTTCAATCACCCACACAAAACTTTATTTCCATGCCTCCTCCTTCCCCCCATGCACTACTTGTGTGTGGCGCCCAACTCCACTCTCACATCAATGTTATTATTAATAAAATTAATAATAACAACACCCATCATTAATGTACTAATTTAATCCCATTAAATTAGCTTACCATGATTATTCTCATATTAAATTAAAACCATTCCATTTAATTAATCACACACTAAAATCCACCATTAACATTTATTATTTAATATAATAGTAATAAATCAACTTTAAATTTCATCAATGGGTTTCCATCATTATCATTAATAATAATTATTATTATTATTTATACCAATTATTATGTTATAATTACTCCCTCTCTCCCATTAATTAAATCCTTCTCCCACGAAACTCATGCGGCCTCTTCCAAACGCTAATTTTCACAAAGTAATGGACCGGATAGGTCCGGGCCATTACATGAATCATAATATATAACAGTTGTATAAATCCATATTGATTCATATGTTCATGTCATAAATTCTGGAACCATTATCGGTATAGAATGGATTTCATTTTTCAAGGTTAAAATATGATAACATCAAGTCATAGTGGATATGGAATCATCACATGTTTCCCGTAGTGGACAAAGCACATTGGCTTGTTTCCCATATTTCATCAAGCACATTGACTTGTTTCATATAATTATCTCATGATATATTAAAACATTACATAATGAATTGAAGGGATTAATAATTTTGGGTATACCAATTATATAATGAATACCATACATATGTGGGCCATAATATATCATAAAAAATTTATCATATCATTATATCATAACCCATGCATTGAAAATGATATTTCGAAACATTTTATAATTTCTTCATAGCATAACCATGGAAAATAAATGGGTTTCATAAACATATCATTACCGTACTCATAAACAATACTGAGAAATAATAAGTATGGTATTATTATATTAAATCCCATATAAAACATTATTAATATCAAATGATGTTATCATATATTAAAATTCCTTTATAGTGATCATTTTAATATTCCTTGAGAAAAATACCCATTTCACTTTGAAATAATTTATTTAAATATAAAAATTTCACAAATATTAGAGAAAAATTTTATTTGATTATAAAATTAAAAACATGTAATTTTTTATAAATATAATTTATGTTTAGTAATGATGAGAAATTATTTTCTTGTCATATAATTTTAAAATAAATATCTTTCACACTTTTGAAAATAGTTAAAAAAGTACCTCATTTAGAAAGTGAAAAGAAGACTCCTTTTAATATTTTTGTGAAAATTAAATAATGGATTAAAATGAATTTTAAAAAATAACATTATAAAATTACAACATTCATGAAATCCTCTTTAAAAAACATAGTTGTGGAAGAAATCTAGGTTTCGAACAAATAGAGAAATAAAGTTAGTTTTCTTTAAAAATGATGTTGTAGTCTCTTGAGTACTTAAATAGAGGAAAATGAAATGAGTGAATTTATTTTCAAGAATTAAACATATTAGAATTAAATTCATGAGTTCCTTGATATTTTTATCATAATATTTCATCATCAGAACCTTAATCATAAATAATAATGATAAAGAATGAGATTATAACATAAAACCTTTACCACTTTGGTAACATTTGAATCAAAATTCCTAAGAATTAATAACACATAATGAAACATTAAATACCATGAATATAATGATATTTATAAAATAACATTCCAATGGGTTTTTATAAACCACACAAAATAAATTAGAGGGGAATATGGTATAAATCTTCTAGAAATAAAAGTGATACTATAAATCCATTACCTTAAGACTCATATTTCTTCACACACATTTGAAACTCCTGTATAATAAATATTTATTTATTAAACCTTTATCATAGAACCAAAATAATATATATCACTCTATTTATGATTTAGATGTATCATCTTATCACTTGGTTATTGATAATGTTTTATTAAAATCACAATTATGGAGGATAAATGCTTCGTTTTTCATGCATATTTGGCTTGAAAGTCTCGATCCTTGTACATTATACATAGTTAAATCATCTATAAAATGTTAAAATTTATATTAGTATAATAAATATTCATTATATATATGTGTGTATTTCAATTTTTCCATACATAGAAGAGATAGAAAAATTAATTACCCAGATCATGGAGACGGTAGGTCGTATGTATGCATGAAAGTTGTTTCCATAATTCAACAGATGAAATGAAAGATATGTTAATAATAATTCGCCATTTTTTAATCATTAATATATAACATATATTAGATGAATACTTTATATTTATCCTGAGAAACATCATTGTAAATCATAGATAAATAACTAATCACATTGTTTCATAGAGTTGGTTGTTCGCACGTGCGCATGAGCGACCTTATCGTTTTCGAATGTTTTGGAAGGTTCATATGATATTATCACTACAGAATAATAATAATGTCATAAATATTATATATAAACATTAAAACCATAATAATACTCATCCATACTATATTTTGATGAAAAATTAATTGGATAGCTACATGGATACATTAAGACATATGTAAGATTTAGAGATTCTTTCACAACCCATTTGATAGGAAAGAGGATGGACAATTGTGGTTTCATAATCATAATATAATTTTAGTACGTTGAGGATAATAAATTTATCATTTTATGATATATATAATATATTTATTGGAGTAAAACAAAAAATTAAAAGGAAAGTCTTCAGTTAAGACAATTAAATATTCTTTGAAATAATTCTTTTAGATATCCTATTAAAACCAATAGGGTTGGTATTTTAGTAAGACCAAAACCTCATTAATGTGGAAACATATTTTTTTAAGAATGTTTCATAGGGTTTAGTTGAGCTTCAAGGCTCAATGTGGTGTAGATAACATAAATGAGGGGTTCCCATTTATAAGTAGGGGGACGAGCACTCTTGGAATTTCTTAAAATATTAAAATATAATAAAGTATATCTATAGAAAAATAATTCCACATATCAAAATATTTTAATATTATGTATTATTTAGTTTAAATACCATTAAAAAATAATGTTTTTATAGTTTTATATGGAATTATATATATTATCTTTTGGTTTAACCCCTTAGGTAACCTATTTTTACCTTTACCATGGTAACATTTTTTCACTCTTAAATATTAACAAAATTAATTTCAATTTAAAAATTCGTTTATAAATTAATACAGGTTATAATTGAAACTATATATTATCCTCTTGTCCTATCAGAATATTTTTGTATATAATTTAATAAAATATTATTTTCACAATATATTATTAATGTCATTTTGGTCACAATTCATTTAATTAGAATTTAAAGTCATGAAGAAAAGGTTTTAATTTGTATATAATCATTTAATAGGTCAATAATATGTTATATAAATCTACCAAATTTTGGGAAGACTATAAATCACTCGAGGTATTTTACTTTTAGTGTTTTTTAATTCTTTTTTTCTATAATAAGTAAAAATACTTTGTCGGGACTGCATAATCTTTTAATGTAATTATATAATCAATAAATTTTTTTAAACAAATTACCATAATCAAAATAAATTTATTATCCTAAAAATAAAAATTATTTTTTTAACAACATGGTTCTGTACATATATAGGCATATAAGAGATATTTAAATTTAAGAGAGTGACATTTTATATTTTTTTATTTATATATTATACAGGTCATTTTCATATACTAATGTCCCTTAGATAATTAATATTAGTGTCTAAGGTGATTAGGGTATAATTAACTTATTCTAATAAGAATTAATATGAAAATTTTGTCCTTATAAATTATTTTTAAGCTTAATAAAGTCATTTTACCTTTTTGATGGTAACAAATATTTACATTGGTTTTTATTCACGTTGAAGAAAAATAAAAGGAACCCATTTAAAAAATTTGAAATTAATTATTCCAAATATAGTATCCTTGTATAAATATTAAATCTATATAATTGGTAGTAATTAATTGAAGATAAAAACACAAAACTCAATGGAAAATAATTTTTCAAAAATATTCCTTTTTAAGTATGAAAACAAATTTATAAAAAATTCAACAATAAAATTGATTCTAATGAAATTAATTTGATTAATAATTATATAATATAAATAATGTTGTATATAATTTCAAAACAAAATTTGGATTCATAAATTCATGAAAATATTCATTCTTCTATTAAAATAAATATTTTTCATATTCATAGAAGAATCAATATTTTCAGAAAATTCTAAAAACATTAACATAATTTATTTTTAATATTATTATTTAAAAAAATTATGTTTATTTTTTCAAATAAATTTTATAATTACTGAAAATAAAATTTCTCAAAAAAAGTAATAAAAATCATTTTTTAAGGAAACCAATTTTTGAAGCATAATATGACTTTAATAAAAATTAAACATTTATTTTTTTAGTATTAATAAATACATTTATATTTAGTAGTGATTTATATATATACATCATAATTTGGTTATTTTTGTTCATTCCCACCAATTAAATAGTAATGTTTGAAAGGTCATAATTAAATAATGATATTTCATAGTCCTTTAAGTTTGGTGTTACATGTCATATATGCTATCAAATATAATGTTCTTATTTTTAAATATCAGGGTGTTACACATTACATAAAACATAAACATGAATATTGTATTCAATCACACATCTAATGGAAATCCTTGGGAAGTAGCCAAATGACTATATCCTCTATTGTGTAACCATGATATAACCTAAATCATGGATCAATTGGGTTGGATCATAATCAACTACCATTTTATGCATATAACTGTTAATGAGATGGAAGGAGAAGATAAGTTTGAGAAAATAAAAAATCATAGATTTCATAATCCACCAACACAATCGCTTTGACTTGCATTATATAGGCATTGGGTATTATCACTGTGCCTCCATACATTTAATCAATTTTTCATAGCATAAAAGTCGATTATAGGAACTTACATGTGATTTATAAACATTGTTTATAATAACTAATTCATCACATAAATTCATTTTATTCAATTCTCTCATATGTTACATTATATGAATCAT
Organism: Viscum album; assembly: GCA_963277665.1. Classification (NCBI taxonomy): domain Eukaryota; kingdom Viridiplantae; phylum Streptophyta; class Magnoliopsida; order Santalales; family Viscaceae; genus Viscum; species Viscum album. Next base: position 1,261,936,545 of record OY728128.1, read on the forward strand.
TAATCACAAATAATATCCCTATATAGATGATTTTAAAATATTAAAATATTTTATTGCCTCATGAATCATACATTACAATGGATCAATTTCATAGAAGTTGACATTATAAAATTATTTAGCATAATATGGCTAATATAATAGAGTGATATCCAATATATCCCCATATAGCATGCCTACACAAATCATTATGATATATTTTATCTTTATATTTATTATACTATTTAGAATTACTATATCATATATTATGTTACAATTAAAAAATAGTGTATGGTAAAAAATTTAGTTCATATATAATTTAGTGTCATGGGGGGTTCCCTAACTCCACTATGTTATGGGATATCGACTATTATGATAGTCCATTGTAATAGGATTCTCTTTACAGTTATCCGTGACATTACTTATGAATTACTAAAAAATCACATATATCACAATCATATATTATGTTTCATTCTATTGTTTTGTTTGTGTTTCTATTTTAAATTATTATTCCATTATAATATACATAATCTTATGTCAGGTGTCTTGTTTATATTGTTTTATGTACATAAATCATAAATGTTTAATGTAGTGATTTATACATTCATGCATCTCTAATTGAAATTTTTATTAGGTAATCACTTGTTATGAATTTTATTTAATAAAATCATGTTTCATAGTGTCATAACATAGTTATACAACTAATATTAAATTATAACAAACCTTTAGGTTTTTGGAGTGTGGATATAAATACTATACCCTTCTAGAAACTGCTCCCATGCCATATGTAGAGAGGATTGTGACCCCTGAGTCCCATCTCTAATAAGACATAGGTTAATACCTATAACCAATGATATTGAACACGTGAATGGGATTATTTACCATTCATAATCCCACAAAAAATAAATTAAACCAATAGTTGACTCCATAATTAAAAATAAAATTCACATATACCACAATGCAAATAAAATTTATACAAAAACATGAACCAAAAAATGAAATTACTAATTAAAACTAATAAGGAAATTACTATGATATAATCACCGAAAATCTAGTTAGTAATTTCTATATAATCCACTAAATCCATCCTATAAAACTATAAAACATATTTAAATACATAAGGGTGAGTATACATCTATACCTCATTGGATCCTCCACAATCCCACTCAAGAAAATGGGAGAAATATTACTAATCCCTCTAGAAGTTAATAGTATAACATATATGCAACAATATCAAGTCATATATCAATTGTCCCCACCCAATATCAAACCCAATATAATTAAATTGTACTGGAATAATATATCCTGAATGTACCATGTAACTACTTCCCCATTTTTTTGTTATTCTCAATCCACAATAACAAATATCTTGGGATTTTATCCATTATGAAATTGTCTAATCACACAATATATGACATTTCATTTGATTCCTTAAATCTGGACATTCAGATTTGGTGCTAAACATACATAATCTTTCATACATCACAAGAATTGTAACAACATTTAAAGATCTAATGTTTAGTGTATTTGGGAACTTGTTTCATATCCATGTAAACTCATTATAAAATACACATTTCTTCCAAAAATAATATCCATATATGTAATTATATTATATATATCCCATTGATTTAAATTCACTGTAGAGTGGGAAAATATAATAAATAGTGAGATGAAATTCTCAGTAAGGGTGAACATTACCAATAGTAATAAAAGATCATAAGTAAGTATAAAATAGATAGGTCGGTATGAGAACATATTAAATGGGTAATTATATAATGTAAAATAATCATACATACTACAACATAGTTCATAATACATGAATTATTATGAAATTATTTTGAAAAAAAAATAATTATAAATAATATGATCATGGAATCATAAAAATATAGAAACGATATAAAACATTCTATTATATATAAATGTGGAATAACATATAAATTTATATAAAACATAAAAAAGATACATTCCTAAGAATATCACTAAGGTTCATCACTAAATCATCATAAAGAAATTACCAAGTTAGTTCACCAAGGTATCATATAACATTACTAAGACATGTTGTCGAGGTATTATAAGAATTCTATCTCTAAAGATTAATTCTTTACCAAGTGAATTGTTGTAATATCAAGGCCAACCATTCATATTCCAAAAATCATGTGTTACCCATTGTGAAAAACATAAATACTTCCATCAATAATCATCACATGATGAACCCATTGGAAATTAAATCGGCATATAATCATATATTGTAATGTTCTAAGTAAATACCTGTTAATCAAGAAAATGAACTATAAAGTATTTTCACCATTAAGATAAAGGGTATACGGTTTAGTCAATAATTGTTTTAGTTAAATGATGTATGATTATCGAGGTGATCATTACTCAATTAAAATAGTCCTAAAAAGGTCTCCATAATGGAAAGTCATTAGAATAAAATTTATGAATCGATAATGATAATGAATGAAAATTGTAACATCCCAAGTAAGTAATGAATAATATATATTCTTATCTATGTCTATTTATGAATTATATAGTGTTTTAGAGGCTTAAAATGAGAATAAATCCAATCTTAAGCATGGAATACTCTAATATTTTTAAAAGATTATTTTACCGCCTTTTGATGGAGAACCATTTTCTTAAATATAAATTTTGACAATTTTATAAGCTATATTTTTTAAAATAAACTTATTATTTATTATTGGGACATTTAAATTTACCTTGGGTGAATTTTTGGTATTTTTCTGACCATGTTCAATTTTTAATGAATAGTGAAAAATACTACATTTTACATCAAAACTGTTTTTTCATCTAATTTAATTATATGGTTAGATTATCTTTTTAATTGGTCTTAAAGTGTAATTATAATATATTTTTACCATCTAATCCAATGGTGGTTATTATAATTAATTTCACTTTGGAATTGGGCATAAACAAGTGCCAAACTTTTCATAGATATTGTTTCTAAAAACAAGCTATTAGTTTTGACAACGTGAATTATTTTTAAATTAATTATTGAAATTTCTATGTTTGTAATTTGGTAAAATGGATTCAATATTTGGAATCAGAAGGTCTAAAGTATCTAATTAATACTCTTATGTTTTTAGACATTATGAATAGTAATGACGGTAATTATCTTTGATTATCTTGATTAATTTGTAATCGGGTAGTTAAGGATAATAGGATAATATCATAATAATTAAAAAGTGACCCCAAAATGTGTCCTAATACTACTTTTTGTTTCATTTCAGACCATGGGATTCCTTGTTCCAAACTTGGGGACCCCATGGAATCACTTTTGTGTGATAATGACTTTTTATCTTTTTATTTTTAATGAAAGTTAAATATAACAAAGAATGTATCACCTGAGTAAAAAAAATTAATTTTGTCTACATAAATTATCTTTTGGACTATAAATAGTAATTGGAAATATAAAAATATTTCCTACATCATAGTAGTTTTTTTATAATTTTTAGACATTAAATAAATTAAATTATCTATGACATCATGATGATGCAGCGATTACCTCATTATTTAACGATTTAAATAAAATATAATGATAATGTAAAATCGTAGACCTACACTTGTAAAAGACTTATTTGATGAGTATATTTCGAACCCTTATCACCTTATCCTCGAAATAAATCAATGTGGGACCTTTAAAATCAGGAACTCATTTGAAAATAAAGTAACATTTTGTAACTTTCCAAGAGTGCCCCTCCTCTCCTCTTATAAAAGGCATCCACCTCTACCTCCTTACCCACACCTCTCAAGCCTTTGGCTCAGCCAATATATGATAATTGTTTCTCTCCACATATCTCTCCTAATCCTAGAATCCTTACCTTAGGCAGAAAGCTCGTCAAGAAACCCTTTTGGTTCAAACCAAAGGGAGTTACCTGATTTTAAGGTAATGTCTTCACTTGTGTTCTTTTGTTTTATTTTGCTTCTCCAAACCCCTAAAATATTTTTATTCATTTATTTTGTAACACCTATAGTATCTTCAATATACTAGGATGTTTTTATAAGAAGTATTCAAGCTACACTTACACACACCTTCATCTAATGGTTAAAGAACATACTGTTTCTGTGGATGGTGAATTTCTGCCTCACAAAACGATGATTGTTCAATATTATTTTAACACATTCAAAGGTGGACATTAAGATTTCACTATATTTATTTATGATATATAATATGTTTATGTTTTCCTTAAGCTTCTGTATTTTTCATTTATGGCATACCTTTATGGTTTCCATTATGGGTAAACGTGATATCTTCATTTTAGGAAGTGTGGACTACCGCCCCCTCAAAGTGATTTGATTCGTTAATACCATATGTGGTACGTATAAAGGATAGATTTAATGACATTATATATAATAAAATACTGGAATTGTAATACTATTATGAATCATTAGGTTTTAATTTCATTAAATATGAAATAGAAATGGAAGTAGCGTTCATGCGTACGTACGGCTTACCGTCTCCATGAACGGTGCATTTCATTTCTTACCTCTAAATGTTATGTAATATTATAAATTCATGTATATAATGGATATATATGATATATATGATATCTAAATAGTTAATATAATTTTGGATATAATGGATATTTTACCCCATGAACAAACTTGTAATTATAAAGATTTTATTTTTGACTCAAGTAGCAATGATCGTTAAAACGACCGTTATTAACTTAAATAATTACATAGTGCTCATGACATGGTAATAAGTGATATAAAAGGAATAATGAAATTGAAAATTTTTCTTAAGCAAGTATAAATTGACTCATGTTTATTATTCAGGAGATTAAAGAACGATCGAGTCAAGTCAGACCCGAGGTATGGGACTTCGTCTAAATCCCCTTTTATTGAGGCATATTTTGTTTTATAGACAACTTTCTTTTATACGGTGTATAAACCCCTTTGAATTTTACATTTATTCAAAAGGAATCTTTTTTATACCAAGCGTTTACTAAACGACAAAAGGGAATGTTTCATTTTTGTCGTACGTATGCAGCAACAATGACTTCTCTGCCGCTGTGACCATTATTTGAGCTTCGGCTTCCTCTACAAGCCATAACCATTTTTTAAAATGAAAAAAATAAAAACCATGATTTACTTTTCTTTTATTTTGGTATTGAAAATGGTTTTCATAATGTTTTTATATCAATGTGTTGTATTGATATCTTGTGATTGAAAAGTGGAAATGTTATGTTTCCTTTATGCATGTTTTATGTGATATGATTATGTTATGGTTCTTGAGAATTGTTATGAAGATGGGTGGTTCCATGATAAAATAAGGGCGGGTGAGCCCGATATAGCTCTCTAATTCATTGGGTAATGCGAAGGAGTTAAATGTTAAGGTTTCTTCATAGAGATTTAGGGAATATACTGTGATGGGGGTATTCCAAATGTAACCAAGAGGGTTACTCCCTACGTGAGAATGTTATGAATGCCTCAAGTTACCTTTATGTCTTATGATTTCTATGATTTATTCATGATTTAATGAGGTATGTCAAAGTTCTTATTTTTTATGAGTAAAGTATGATTTCATTGATTCTTATGTATACATGTACTCATGTTTCCTTTCCATATTTTCATATCCCTTACTAAGATTTTTATGCTCATCCCAAGTTTTTTAAATATTTTTCACAGGTTAAGGGAAAGGTACATGATGTGATGATAGTGTTAAGGAAGTGTCATGAAATAATCCATGTTTTATTTTAAATATGTTTCTGTTGATGGTAAAAATGAGTACTATCTTTTATGTAACCACTTTGTTTAAATGTGGAATGTAATGCATGTTTTATGATCTAATTCTCTAAAACTCTAAACCTGAAAAGATCCTCAACGTGTATTCTTAAAGTAACTCAAGATTAAGTAATGTTTAAGGCTGGGGCCTTATAGTTGGTATCAGAGGTCGATTTAGATAACTTTAGGATTTAGAATTCTATTAAATGATTATCCAAAAATATTTTTTTATGGTAAATTTGAAAATGATATAGCATTTGAAGATTCCATGTTGCTTCATCTAAGACATGTTTGTTCAGAATGGTTTTCCGCAGAGGAAATAGGGAAACAGTGCTAGGAAGGCATACATAAGGAAATAACCTTCTGAATCATCATCCTGAGATGGTCGGAATTGGAACTGAACAGTTTGTTGCAGTAATGGCACAATTGACTGAAGCGATAAATGGTGGTGGTATCCATGCACGAGATCATCCAGATCAACCGTAGAGGAACATGTCAGTGGTGGAACATTTCATGAGGCAACATCCTCCATCATTCAGAGGATCATCTGACCCTGTGCTAGCTGAAGGGTGTATTAAAGCACTAGAGAAGATTTTCGATTTCATGGGGTGTTCAGACAATCAAAAGGTTAGTCTTGGTATTTACCATTTGGAGGGTGAAGCAGATCAGTGGTGGTCGATGGTTAAAAATATCAGGGACGCTGATGAGATTGATGCTCTCGACTGGGATGAATTCAAAGGTATGTTTCATGAGAAGTATTTTCATAAGTCTGTTCGACTTAGGATGGAAAAACAATTCCGGGAATTGAGGCAAGAGGAAGACTTAGTGGCTGCCTATGAAGAAAGTTTCACTCGATTGGAAAGGTATGCTCCAAATTTTATCCGAGACATTGATAGTAAAATCAATAGTTTTTACTCAGGATTAAAGCCAAAATATCGAATGGATTTAGCTTCTCATGAGTTCAAAAGTTATGAAAAGCTTGTTTGATGTGCTGAGAAGGTGGAAATGGAGTTTTCCGACGATCAAGTGTTCTATAATAACCAGTAGAAGAGGAGACCGAGGTGGCAGGAGAAAAGAAAATAATTCTTCAAAAAGGTCTGACGGTAAGAAAACTAAGCTTCCAATTTGTAATAAATGTGGTAAAAGTCATGCTGGGTAATGTCTTATGAATTCTAGAAAGTGCTGCCGATGTGGTAAGATGGGACATAAGGCTCGTGATTGCACTGAAAAATATCAAGGTGATGTTAAGTCCAAATTTGATTTACATTTAGTGAAATGTTTTAAGTGCAATGAGATGGGTCACTATGAAAACGAGTGTCTGAAAAAGAGCTTGAGTGATGGGAAGCAGTTAGACTACAAGCAGAAAGGGTTGGTGAAATCCTTTGCAACAACTTCAGCAGATGTCGGGCTATCAAATGAAGTTGTATCAGGTACTTTGTTTTTTCAGATTATTCTAGTGTGTTGTTTGATTCGGGGTCTACACATTCTTTCATCTCTGAAAACTTTTCTATTAAAATGGGAATACCATCTCAAGAAATGACTCCTGAACTAGTGGTAAAAACACATGGGAGAAATGTTGTGGTAAAAAAAATTTATAAGAATTTTCATATCCTTATCTGTGGAAAGAACCTACTTGCAAAACTAATTGTTCTACCTCTAGTAGAGTTTGATGTTATCCTGGGTATGTATTGGCTCTCTATTTACCATGCTAAGATTGACTGTAGAGCTAAAGAAGTTTCTTTTCAGAAAGACTTTTAGTTTGTGTACAAGAATGAACCCTTACTGTTGATAATATATCAAGAGGCCGAGAAACTTGTAAAATATGGAAATGAATGTTACCTTGCACATATTGTTGAAAACAAAGGAACTATTCAGATTAATGATGTGCCAGTGGTAAATGAGTATCCTGATGTTTTTTCTAATGAGTTGTCTGGAATAATACCAGATAGGGAAGTTGAGTTTACTATTGACTTAGTTCCTGATGTTAAGCCAATTTCAAAACCCCCTTATCGAATGGCTCAAATTGAACTTTTAGAGTTGAAGGAGCAATTGCAAGATTTATTAGAGAAAGGTTTCATTCGACCTAGCACATCACCATGGGGTGCTCCTGTTTTATTTTTTAAAAAGAAAGATGGTTCTATGAGACTTTGTATTGATTATAGAGCCATGAATAACATCACTGTTAAGAACAAATATCTTTTTCCTCATATCGATGATTTCTTTGATCAGCTCCAGGGAGCTCAGTTTTTTTCAATGATTGACATGAGATCGAGGTACCATCAGTTGAAGGTAAAGGAAGAAAATGTTCTGAAGACTGTGTTTCATACAAGATATGGCCATTATGAATTTTTAGTAATTCCTTTTGGGCTAACCAATGCACCTGCTGTATTCGTGGACTTAATGAATAGAATTTTTCATGAGTTCTTGGATAAGTTTGTGGTTGTTTTCATTGATGATATTTTGGTGTTTTCTAAAAGTAAAGAGGAGCATGAAAGACATTTAAGGGTTATTTTACAAACCTTAAAAGAAAATAAATTGTATGGGAAATTTAGAAAGTGTGAGTTTTGGTTGTAACAAATTTCTTTCCTTGGTCACATTGTTTCTAAAGATGAGATAACTGTTGATCCTGCAAAAACAATGGTTTTTGAAGAATGGCCAAGACCCAAAAATGTAACTGTGATTCGTAGCTTCCTTGTTTTGGTAGGCTATTACTGAAGGGTTTTTAGAAATTTTTCATATTTATCTAGTCCAATGACTAAGCTAACTCGGAAGGGTGTTATGTTTATCTGGACAAAAGAATGTGATGATTGTTTTTAGGAGTTGAAAAGAAGATTGGTAAATGCTCCAGTTTTGGCACTTCCTTCCAGGAATGGTGAGTTTGTTATCTACACGGATGATTCATTGAAAGGACTTGGTTGCATCCTAATTAAAAATGATCAGGTAATTGCCTATGCTTTACGTTATTTGAAAATTCATGAGGTAAATTACCCTACACATGATTTGGAATTAGCTGTTGTTGTTTTTGCTTTAAAAAATTGGAGTCATCATTTGTATGGGGTAAAGTGTGAAATATATACTGATCGCAAAAGTTTAAAGTATATATTAACTTAGAAATAATTGAACATGAGACAGAGGAGATGGCTGGAATTAATCAAGGATTATGATTGTACAATTCATTACTATTAGGGAAAAGCAAATAATGTGGCTGATGCTTTGAGTCGAAAAAGTAATGCTTCATTAACAATATTGTGTTTGGAATGTGATCCTTTGGTTAAGGATTTCATGAAATTTGGCAAAGAATTTTTTGGTACAGGATGTACTTCTATTTTGTTTTAGGTATCAGTGAAATCTTCTCTATCAGACAGAATCAAGCAAGCACAGAAGCAAGACTGTGAGTTGCAGAAAAAGGTAGAGCTGGTTCAGAAGGGTAAGTTGCCTGAATTCAACATTGATAATGATTGTGTTTTGATATTTGGTAAGAGATTGTGTGTGTCATGTGATTCACAGTTGAAGAGAGATTTGTTATGTGAAGCTCATAGTTCTCCGTTTTCAGTTCATCCTAGCAGTACTAAGATGTGTAGAGATCTTCGGGAGTATTACTGGTGGGATGGAATGAAAAGAGATATTGCTGATTTTACTGTGAACTGTTTCACTTGTCAGCAGGTTAATGTAAAGAAGTAGTTACCAAAATGGATGCTTCAGCCTTTACCAGTTCCATATTGGAAATGGGAAAATATATCCATGGACTTTGTTGTGGGATTACCGAAGACATCTTGAGGTAATAATATAATCTGGGTTATTGTTGATCGCTTGACTAAATCTTCTCATTTCCTTGCTATGCAGGATACTTTTTCCCTAGATCAACTTTCGCTATTGTATCTTAAAGAGATATTCAGGTTTCATGGAGTTCCTCTATCCATTATATCTGATCGTGATCCCAGGTTTACTTTTAACTTTTGAAAGGGCCTTCAAAAGTCATTGGGTACTGAATTAAATTTTAGTACATCTTTTCATCCTCAATCAGATGGGCAGTCAGAAAGAACGATTCAGACTTTGGAGGATATGCTATGTGCTTGTTCTATGGATTATCAGGGAAGTTGGGACCAAAATCTTTCTTTGGTTGAATTTTCATATAATAACAGTTTTCATTCCAGTATACAAATGGCACCATTTGAGGTATTATATGGGAAGCGGTGTAGAACTCTATCTTCTTGGGATGAAGTGGGAGAAAGGAAGCTGATGGGACCAGAATTGGTAGAAGAGTCGGAAGAAAAAGTTCATATGATACAGAGACACATGAGAATGGCTCAGAGCAGGAAGAAGAGTTATGCGGACAACAGGAGGAAGTATCTCTCTTTTGAGGTAGGTGATCATGTTTTTCTCAAAGTATCACCATGGAAAAGTGTGATGTGATTTGGTGAGAAAGGAAAGATGATTCCAAGGTTCATTGGACCATATGAAATTATGGAGAGAGTTGGATCAGTTGCTCACCGAGTGGCTTTACCTCCGAGTTTATCTCAGGTACACAATGTTTTTCATGTTTCAATGTTAAGGAAGTACATGCCAGATCCATCTCATGTTTTGAGTCCAGAGGTAGTACAGTTGGAAAAGAATCTATCTTATGAGGAACAACTAGTTCAGATTCTTGATCATAGAGAGCAAGTGTTGCGGAATAATGTGATTCATCAAGTAAAGGTTTTTTGGAAGAACCACATGAGTGAAGAGGCAACAAAGGAATTTGAAAATGCAATGAGGGATAAATACTCCCACTTATTCGATAAGGAAATAAATTGCGGGTATGCAATTTTCTAAAGGGGGGAAGGATGTAACATCCGAATTAAGTAATGAATAATATATATTCTTATCTATGTCTATTTATGAATTATAAAGTGTTTTAGAGGCTTAAAATGAGAATAAATCCAATCTTAAGCATGGAATACTCTAATATTTTTAAAATATTGTTTTACCGTCTTTTGATGGCGAACCATTTTTTTTAATATAAATTTTGACAGTTCTATAAGCTATATTTGTCAAAATAAACATATTCTTTATTATTGGGACTTTTAAATTTACCTTGGGTATATTTTTGGTATTTTTCTAACCATGTTCAATTTTTAATGAATAGTGAAAAATACTGCATTTTACATCAAAACTGCTTTTTCATCTAATTTAATTATATGGTTAGATTATCATTTTAATTGGTCTTAAAGTGTAATTAGAATATAATTTTACCATATAATTAAATGGTGGTCATTATAATTAATTTCACTTTGGAATTGGGCATAAACAAGTGTCAAACATTTTATAGATATTGTTTCTAAAAACCCGCTATTGGTTTTGACAACGGGGATTATTTTTAAATTAATTATTGCAATTTATATGTTTGGAATTTGGTAAAATGGATTCCATATTTGTAATCAAGATTTCTAAATTATCTAATTAAGACTCTTTTGTTTTTTGACATTATGAATAGTAACGATGTTAATTATCTTTAATTATCCTGATTAATTAGTAATCGGGTAGTTAAGGATAATAAAATAATATCATAATAATAAAAAATGACCCCAAAATGTGTCCTAATACTACTGTTTGTGTCATTTCCGACCATGGGATTCCTTATGCCAAACAAGGGGACCCCATGGAATCACTTTTGTGTGATAATGACTTTTTATCTTTTTATTTTTAAAGAAAGTTAAATATAACAAAGAATGCATCACCTGAGTAAAACATTTTTAATTTTGTCTACATAAATGTTATCTTGGACAATAAATAGTCCTTGTAAAGCTAAAAATATTTCCTACATCATAGTATTTTTTTTATAATTTCTAGACATTAAATAAATTAAATTATTTATGACATCATGATGATGCAGCGATTACCTCATTATTTAACGATTTAAATAAAATAAAAAGATAATGTAAAATATAAGACCTACACTTGTCAAAGACCTATTGGATGAGTATATTTCGAACCCTTATCACCTTATCCTCTAAATACATCAATGTGGGACCTTTAAAATCTGAAACTCATTTGAAAATAAAGTAGCATTTTGTAACTTTCCAAGAGTGCCCCTCCTCTCCTCTTATAAAAGGCTCCCACCTCTACCTCCTTACCCACACCTCTCAAGCCTTTGGTGTAAAGACCTGGGAATTTCAAGGAATTTGTTTTTTTTAATTTTCTTTGGAATTTTACAAGAATTCAGTTTCTGATGGCACCCGATTCCGAGGCCCGGTGTGCCCGGAATCATTTTCCGAAGTTTAGCTCGGGTACGTTCAGTGAACGAACGAGCGGCTATTCCTAACTTTTGAAATGGTGCTTGGAATCGAAATCTGAGGGCACCGATGGAATCGCAGTGCCGATAATTGCTTAAGAAGGCCCCTTTCTGGAGTTTCATTTTCTCGAGATGAGTTGTTTAAATAAAGTGAGGGATAATAATATAATTGTTTTACAATTATATTTTATTTTTTTGTTAAGTGGATTAAGTGTTGTGTCACAACACTTTTACTCCCTCTTATGTAGTTATAACCTATGTAAGGGAGTTAGGGGTGGGACCCACTTTTTTATAACTACCTTTGAGAGGATTAAGGTGGGTTGGGGCCCACATGAGCCCAACCCCTCACCTTCCCCTAATGTTCATAACTTTTCCCCTCTTAATTTTGTAACTCTCAAAAAGAAACCCTCCCTTTTTAATAAAGTCAACTCATTAATTGAGTAGGTTTTTAAAGTATTAAATTCTTGGATTCTTTTTAATTTCAAATTAATTCTTTTGGATTGTGTGTTAATTAAATAAGACTAAGTCTTATTTCGTGGTAGGATAGTTGGTGGTGCGAAAGGATTTTGGGAGGAAATCTCTAAGTTCCGAATGACGGTCTTCCTCCTTGAAGAACGCGAAGAATGCACCGTCACCGACGAAGAATGCTGACCTCAGACGAAGGACGATGGTGAGAGATTCCTTCCTCAAAGATCGACGACGTGACGCCGTGTACCGCGACGCCAACGACCCTCTCCTTCTCCAACTCCTTCTTCCGCGACGTTCAATTTCTGCAATGAACCTTCGTTCAACGATTACATCAGGTAGGGGTTTATTTATTATTGTTCGTGATCTCATCTGTCGCCATTCTTGGTTTCAATTGGGCCGCCTATTATCATAATAATGGGAGGAGGTCGGAGCGTATGAACAGGGCCGACCCTCCTCCCCCTTTGTTGTTTGGATTGTTTGCGGCACGAGCAGGGCAGAGCGGTGCCATTGCACCACGCGGAAACGAGAAAGAACGCGATAAAGAAGTGTGGCACCGTCGCGCCGTGCCGTTGAGGCCGAACGAAACCGCGGCCGGAGTCGGGGCCGTGGGGAGGATAAATTCTAAGACTCCGCAGTTTGTTGTCAAAGTGTGGATTGACGGACGATGATGAGGCGGGCAGAAAAGGCGTTTCGAACCCTTCACAATGATCTTCAGCTCCCGAGAGGACCACTGGCGCAGACAAAATTGAAAATGGACCACCAGAGCAACTCTGGTGGTCCGCGGAAGGGCCTGCTGGCGCGCCGCGCCGGCACGGCGGTGCCGGCGGCCAGAGGCGGCGGCCGGCACCGGCCAGCCGCCAGGAGATGGCGGCGCACGGCGCACCGTCAGGAAGGTCCTCCGCGGTTGAAGCCGCGGCGATGAGAAGCGGTCCCGCGGTCGCGCGGGACCGAGGGGGACACGGCACCAGACCGCGTATGCTGGCTGAATGAAGCCCCCCCCCCCCAGGTGGGGCCGCGATTACTCAATCAGGGGGGCCCGCTCTTCCCCCCCCCTGTTCCGCTCAACTCGGTCACCCGAGCAGGCCACGTGGGCCGCATCAGCACGGCAGGCCAACCGGCCACCGGGTCGGGCCGGACCCGGACCTGGTTCAGGTCGACCCGGTTTGGGCCAACTCGGGGGGGGGGGGGGGGGGGGGGGGTTATCGAGCCGGGTCGGACCAAGCCTGAACCCCTATCTTCGGATAGTTTCGTTCAAACGCTCATATCGTGGGTCATAGACCTCCGATCGACGCACCTTCCTTTGCGATGAGATCCTTGGATCGAGACGGTCATTTTGGTATATTACACTCAAGGTTTCGGATAACATTGGGTATGGCCGGGTTGGTTCGGATACAAAACCAACCGGGCCCTCGGAGCAGAAATGCTTATATCTCGAACTCCAGATGTCCGATTAACATTCCGTCGACTTTGTTGGATTCCTCTTGATGAGAAGGAACTTTTGGCATACTTCGCCTGAGTTTTCGCTGCAGTTGGATAGTGGCCAGGTTGGATTATACCCGAAATCCAACCGGGCCCCTGGAACAGAAAAGATGATAATTTTCAGACTGGACGTCTGTTTGACGAACCGTCAGTGACTTTGGTGATCTTGTTGAGAAACGGTCCCTTTGAGTATAACCTATGAGAGTTCGGGGTACAGTTGAGATATGACGGGGTTGGTTTGCACGCGAAACCAACTGGGCCCCGGGGACGAAAAGGCTAATAACTCACAGACCAGGCGTCTGATTGACGCGCCGTCTGTTGCGTTGAGACCCCTATGACAAGGAGGTCCTTTGAGATACTTCTTCATGGGACTTTGAGATACTTGGAGTATCGACCTGTAGCTCGTGGAGTGGACCCTCCCATAGATGAGTGTGCGGAGTACGGAGACCGTGTAGCCAACTGAGACCTAACGACTGCTTGACCGACTCGACTTGGAGTGAGTCGACTAGCCCAGTGGACGGAGCACTACTTTCTTTGGGTGTAGACCCATGGCGGACGGAGCACTACTTTTGTGACAGTGAAAACCCACGGTACTCGTCCGGAGAGTACCTCTGTAGACTATTAGGGGGTGTGCACTATTGTGTTTGGGTGGCATACCCCGGCGGGAAGCACAACTATGTTTGGGTGGCTGACCCGCAGTACTCGAGAGGAGGAGTACCTCAGCAGTCTTAGGTTAGTGAGCAGTACCTCGGAGTCGTGACAGGACCACTGTACACTCCAGATACGGGGCTCTTCAGCAGTTATGGTTTCGATAACGAAAATCCTGGTCTGAGCTGAGTCTATGACCATTATGTTTACCTCATGAATGAGATGGGTTACTTGATAACTTAGGTATATGTATGAGCATATACCTAAGTAGAGGTTATCTATTTAGATCTTCTTTGTGGTTATCCTTGTTGGTTTTAGTGAGACCTTGAGGGTCTCGGGGTCCCTACTGAGTATCATTATACTCACCCCTGCACGGGATATGCCTGCACCTCATTGTGTTGGTTGCAGACGACGGGCAGTGCTAATGGAGGCCGAGTGTTCGAGGACTGGGCGGTACCCAGAGGTGAACCACACGACGAGTCAGTACCCAGAGGTGGACCACACGACGAGTCAGTATCCAGAGGTGGACTTCATTATGAGACGACACAATGATGAGGTTGACGGGCGAGAGCGTTGTGGAGGATATCTATACCTACCCTTCAGGTAGGATCTGTGGTGGACGATCCTAGAGATACGCTATCAGTACCTACCCTTCAGGTAGGATCCGAGGAGTATGAACCAGGAGCCACTTCAGTTCTTCCAGCTGTTGTCTTCTTCTGTTGTACTTTTGTTCAGTTGTAGCTGTATTTTCAGTTGGGTTTGTATTCTAGCCCATTTACTTTTCAGCACTTTCTTTTGTACTTAGTGTTTACTTCCACTTGTACTCTGTTGTGTTTTGTTTATTTTATAAATTCAATTCCTTCCCAGTTGTCGGGATTTACGCCTTTGGTGCTAGTCGCCAGCCCTTGGCCTATGGAAGGTGGGCTTGGGGTAGTCACGGCACGGGCCCCGAGGATGGGTCGTGACAAATTGGTATCAGAGGAGTCGATTCTACCGCTGAACTTATAACTCTGATATTTTCTATCTGTGAAGCAATAGTGTTAAGGGTACCGAGTGTGGTCTTCAGTTCAGGGAGTCCAGTGTTGGTGCGGGCTGCTGACGTATCCATACACCAGGACCCTGACAACTGATTTCTGACTTTGTGCACGAAAACACTGATTGCGTGTGTGTTTCTAGAAGTTTTTTTTAAAAGTTAGCTCAAACCAAGTAAGCTCACCAGGTATAATCATTTGACTGTGTCACGTTGTTTCTTTCCGGATGCCTTTTCACGGACGACCAGTGAGAGCCCATAGGGATGTGCGTACTGAAATCCTGTCGAGCGACGAGGCTTCGGTACAGTGCCCTCTTGCAGTTGAGGCACCAGCGGTACTACCATACATTGGGCCACAGATTCCACCAGCCCCAGAAGTAGGCGATGCACGCCACTTGAGCGTGATGCACGAGTTCCAGCACTAGAGGCCACCCAGGTTCTGGGGAGAGACGGACCCACAGGCGGCTGAGGTTTGGCTGGAGGCTGTGGTGAGAGTCTTCAGGCTAGTGGGGATGCCACCAGACTTCATGGTGATCCTTGCTGCCATCCTTCATCAGGCAGTAGCTGGAAGGTGGTGGAGCCACTTGTTCCAGTTTTGCAACAGGATGACCTTCACATGGGAAGACTTCGAGACCTTTTTCAGGGTGGAGTTTGTGCCAATAGCTCTACACCCCGAGCATGTACAGAAGCTGCTGCCTTTGCTGCAAGATTTTCGATTAGTAGTCGAGTCATCTATGGGCAGTAGAAAGATGATGCAGAGGTCCAAGAATACCAGATCCAGTCATACGAGGAGTAGGAAGTTTGATGAATGCGGCAGGAAGGGTCACCTGGCACGTGACTGTCCGGCCCCTCGCACAGTTGATCCGCAGGCTTTGGAGGAGCCACCGAGGCAGAAGCAGCGGCAGCTGCTTGAGCAACAGTCGAGTAGTGGACAAGGCAGTAGAGATCTGGGAGCAGGTGGACAGGAGCGGAACTAGTGGATACGTCCCTTGTACTTCTAGTTCCATGTTGATGTTGTATTCGTGTCTTTGTACTATGAGCTGCAATAATAAAAAGACACTTATCTTTGTGATGTTTTCTTTCCTGTCATTTTGTTTGTTTGATACTGAGTGGTCCCAGTTAAAACTGTTGACTTGACCATCACTTTCGATATTTCTATTGGAGGAGACCCAGTGACCTCTCACTGATGCTGACAGTGTGACTCGACCCTTGGAGGCGAGAGTGACAGTTGGATCTCTTGGTAGTAACGTCGAGGCCTTACGACGTCATCCATGGCATGCATGCATCATTCGTGTCAGGATTGACTGTATTAGGCAATGGGCGTTGTTCATCCAGGGGATGAGACTAAGTTTCTCTTTTCATCACGGGAGAAATCTTAGCAGCTCTTTCAGATCGTAGGCAAAGAAGGTGCAGATCATCCAGGAGCAGATGAAGACTGCATAGTGTAGTAAGAAACAGGAAACCGACACCAGTATTAGAGACTCAAGCATGTTAAATGTTTCAAGAAGAGGAAGCTTTAAGGAGAGTTGAGTCTGCGAAGCAGCAGACATGGAGGCAGAGCTAGGAGAGCAGCATGAGGTGGTGTACGTTTTAACATGCTATAACCACCCGCCTTAGTTGTCCCTACCTGGCTCAGGGAACTGGAGGGCAGGGGGAGAGAGTAGCTGCTTGCGTTCAGGGAGAGTGACCCAATGTCTCTAAGAATGATTTGAGGGACAGTCTGTGTCCACTACTAGCTGCCGTAGTAACAGACGTTGATACGAATCATTCCTTCCTTACACAAATCTTGTCCCAGACCTAGAGTTTCCGGTAATCCGTAGACTAGACCCTCACGTCTGGAGATACCTTGGGAGAAGACTCGATAATCACACTTACGCTGATGGTGTTGTCAGACCCTCAAGGTGAGAGTTTCGGTTGGAATCTCTTGGTGGCAGCGTCGAGGCCTTACGGCGTTGATTTGAGTATGGACTGGGAAATCACAGTTCATACAAAAATTGACAGTATTAGGCAAAAAGGTTGTGGTTTAACTACTACGTCGGGATGGGTTTCCCTTGGTTGGTGAAAAGGAAACCCCAGGCAGCACAGGAGAAACTCAAGAACAGGAGGGTGTGACCGATCACTCTTGAGTCGGTCAACCTTACCCTCGTGGCAGTAGTCGTTTTGATTTTAAGTTCTAACATGAATTGGAGACCTCTAGAGTTCGAGGATGACGATCACGTCTTTATACGGGTCTCACCTCGATGAGGTTTACAGAGATGTGGCCGAGGTGACAAGTTATCTTCGAGGTTCAACAGACCTTTCTAGGTCCTCATCTGGGTAGGTGAGGTGGTTTACCGCTTGACCCATCCACCTCAGTTGCACCAGGTGCACGACGAATTCCACGTATCTCAACTGAAGAGATACGTGCATGATCCTTCACACATCATCGACCTCAGGGAGTTGGACATCGATGACAGGGAGACATACGCAGAGATTCCAGTGGGGATCAAGGATCGACAGTGGCGGATCCTACGAGGACGGTCGATTCCTCGGGCGCGCTTTCACTAGAAGTATGGGAACCTCCAGGTAAGCACATGGAAGAAGAAGGCTCAGATGCGTGCTCAGTACCGATTTTGTGACCCTAGTTTGTGTTAAAGCTTTACGAGGAAGTAAATCCTTGAGGTGGTAGTAATGTAAAGACCCTGAAATTTCAAGGAAATTTTGTTTCTTAATTTTATTTGCAAATTTATAAGAACGCAGTTTCTGACGGAACCCAATTCTGAGGCCCGGTGTGCCCGGAATCATTTTCTGAAGTTTAGCTCGGGTATGTTCAGTGAACGAAAGAGTGGGTTTTCCTAACTTTTGAACCGGTGCTCGGAATCAAAATCTGAGGGCACCGATGGAATCGCAGTGTCGATAATTTTTTAAGAAGGCCCCTTTTTGGAGTTGAGTTTTCTCGGGATGAGTTGTTTAAATAAAGTGAGGGATAATAATATAATTGTTTTACAATTATATTTTCTTTTCTTGTTAAGTGGATTAAGTGTTGTGTCACAACACTTTTCCTCCCTCTTATGTGGTTATAACCTATATAAGGGAGTTAGGGGTGGGACCCACTTGTTGATAACTACGTTTGAGGGGATTAAGGTGGGGTGGGGCCCACACAAGCCCAACCCCTCACCTTCCCCTAACATTCATAACTTTTCCCCTCTTAATTTTGTAACTCTAAAAAAGAAACCCCCCCACCCTTTTTAATAAAGTCAACTCATTAATTGAGTAGGTTTTTCAAGTAATCAATTCTTGGATTCGTTTGAATTTCAAATGAATTGTTTTGGCTTGTGTGTTAATTAAATAAGACTAAGTCTTATTTCGTGGGAGGATAGTTGGTGGTGTGAAAGGATTTGGGGAGGAAAGCTCTAAGTTTCGAAGGACGATCATCCTCCTTGAAGAATGCGAAGAATGCACCATCACCGACGAATAACGCCGACCTCCGATGAAGGACGACAGTGAGAGACGCCTTCCTCGGAGCTCGACGACGCGACGCTGTGTACTGCGACGCCAACGACCCTCTCCTTCTCTGACGCCTTCTTCCACGATGTTCAATTTCCGCGACGAACCTTCGTTCAACGATTACATCAGGTAGGGGTTTATTTATTGTTGTTCGTGATCTCATCTTTCGCCATTATTGGTTTCAATTGGGCTGCCTGTTATCGTAATAACGAGATGAGGTCAGACCATATGAACACGGTCGACCCTCCTCCGCCTTTGTTTTTTGGATTGTTTGCGGCACGAGCTGGGCAGCGCGGTGCTGTTTCACCGGGCGGAAACGAGAAAGAATGTGACGAAGAAGAGCGGTGTTGTCGTGTCGCGCCATTGAGGCCGAACGAAACCACGGCCGGAGTCGGGGTCGTAGGGAGGGGAAATTCGAAGACTTCGCAGTTTGTTATCGAAGTACGGATCGACGGATGATGATGAGGCGGGCCGCAAAGGCATTTTGAACCCTTCTTAGTGATCTTCGGCTCCCGGGAGGACCACCGACACAGACAGAATTGAAAACGGACCACCGGACCAACTCCAGTGGTCCTCGGAAGGGCCTGTCGGCAGCGCCCGGCGCACCGCCGGGAAGGTCTGTCGTGGTCGAAGCCACCGCGGCGAGCAGTGGTCCCACGGCTGCGCGGGACCGAGGGGGACGCGACACCGGGCCGCGTCCGCTGGCCGAAGGAAGCCCCCCCCCCCCCCCACCACGTGGGGCCGCAGTTACTTAATCAGGGGGTGCGCGCTTTCCCCCCTGTTCCGCTCAGTTCGGCGACCCGAGCAGGCCACGTGGGCCGTGTTAGCGCAGCGGTCCAACCGGCCACCGGACAGAGCCGGGACACACCCAAACAGGCCGGACCTGGACTTGGTTCGGGCCGACCTGGGGGGGGGGGTATCGGGCCGGGTCGGACCGGGCCCGAACCCCTATCTTCGGACAGTTTCGTTCAAATGCTCATATCTTGGGACACGGACCTCCGATCGACACACCATCAGTTGCGATGCGATCCTTGGATTGAGACAGTCCTTTTGGTATATTACAGTCAAGGTTTCGGAGAACATTGGGTATGGCCGGTTTGGTTCGGATACGAAACCAACAGGGCCCTCGGAGCAGAAATGCTTATATCTCGAGCTCCGGACGTCTGATTGATGTGCCATCAACTTTGTTGGATTCCTCTTGATGAGACGGAACTTTTGACATACTTCGCCTGAGTTTTGGTTGTAGTTGGATAGTGCCTGAGTTGGATTGTACCCGAATTCCAACCGGGCCCCTGGAACGGAAAAGCTGATAATTTTCAGACTGGACGTTTGTTTGACGAACCGTCAGCGGCGTTGGTGATATTGTTTAGAAACGGTCCCATTGAATATACCCTATCAGAGTTAAGGGTATAGTTGAGATACGTTCGGTTTGGTTCGCTAGCGAAACCAACCGGGCCCCTGGGACGAAAAGGCTAATAACTCATAGAACAGACGTCTGATTGACGCGCCGTCTGTTCTGTTGAGACCCCTATGATGAGGCAGTCCTTTGAGATACTTCTTCTTGGGACTTTGAGATACTTGGAGAATCGACCTGTAGCTCGTGGAGCGGACCCTCCCAGAGACGAGCGTGCGGAGTACGGAGACCGTGTAGCCGACTGAGACCTAATGACTGCTTGACCGACTCGACTTGGAGTGAGTCGACTAGCCCAGTGGATGGAGCACTACTTTGTTTGGGTGCAGACCCATGGAGGACGGCGCACTACCTGTGTTACAGTTCAGACCACGGTACTCTTCTGGAGAGTACCTCTGCAGGCTATTAGGGGGTGTGCACTACTGTGTTAGGGTGGCATACCCCGGTGGGAAGCACTACTATGTTTGGGTGGCTGACCCGCGATACTCGACAGGAGGAGTACCTCAGCAGTCTTAGGTTAGTGACCAGTACCTAGGAGTCGTGAAAGGACCACTGTACACTCCAGAGATGGGGCTCTTCAGCAGTTACAGTTTTGACAATGAAAATCCTGGTTTGAGCTGAGTCTATGACCTTTGTGTTTACCTCATGAATGATATGGGTTACTTGATAACTTAGGTATATGTATGGGCATATACCTAAGAAGAGGTTATTTGTTGAGATCTTATTTGTGGTTATCCTTGTTGGTTTTAGTGAGACCTTGATGGTCTCGGGGTCCCTACAGAGTATCGTTATACTCACCCCTGCACGGACTATGCCTGCACCTCATTGTGTTGGTTGCAGACGACGGGTAGTGCTGACTGAGGCCGTGTGTTCGAAGACTGGGTGGTACCCGGAGGTGGACCACACGACGAGTTAGTACCCGGAGGTGGACCACATGACAAGTCAGTATCCAGAGGTGGACTTCACGACGAGACGACACATGGAGGAGGTTGGCGGGCGAGAGCGTTGTGGAGGATATCTATACCTACCCTTCAGGTAGGATCTGTGGTGGACGATATAGGAGTTGTGCTATCTGTACCTACCCTTCAGGTAGGATCCGATGAGGACGACCTAGGAGTCGCTTCCGTTCTTCCAGCTATTGTCTTTTTCTGTTGTACTTTTGTTCAGTTGTAGTTGTATTTTCAGTTGGGTTTGTATTCTGGCCCATTTACTTTTCAGCACTTTCTTTTGTACTTAGTGTTTACTTCCTCTTGTACTCTTTGGTGTTTTTTTTACTTTTATAAAGTCAATTCATTCCCAGTTGTCGGGATTTATGCCTTTGGTGCTAGTTGCCAGCCCCTGGCCTTTGGAAGGCGGGATTGGGGTAGTCACGGCACGGGCCCCGAGGACGGGTCGTGACATTTGGCTCGGCCAAGATCTGATCATTTTGTCTCTCCACATCCCTGTCCTCATCCTAGAAGCCTTACCTTAGGCAGTAAGCTCTTCAAGAAACCCTTTTGATTCAAACCAAATGGAGTTACCCGATTTTAAGGTAATGTCTTCACTTGTGTTCTTTTGTTTTATTTTGCTTCTCCAACCCCCTAAACTCTTTTTATTCATTTATTTTGTAACAAATCCAGTATATTGAATATACTATGATGTTGTTATAAGAATTATTCGAGCTACACTTACACACAACTGCATCTAATGGTTAAAGAACATACTATTTCTGTGGATGGTGAATTTCTGCCTCACGAAATGATGATTGTTCAATATTCTTTTAACACCTTAAAAGGTGGCCATTAAGATGTCAATATATTTATATATGATATATAATATGTTTATGTTTTCCTTAAGCTTCTGTATTTTTCATTTATGGCATACCTTTATGGTTTCCATTATGGGTAAACGCGATATCTTCATTTTAGGAAGTGCGGACTACCGCCCCCTCAAAGTGATTTGATTCGTTAATACCATACGTGGTACATATAAAGGATAGATTTAATGATATTATATATGATACCATACTAGAATTATAATACTATTATGTATCATTATGTTTTAATTCCATTAAATATGAAATAGAAATGGAAGTAGCGTTCATGCGTACGTACGGCTTACCGTCTCCATGAACGGTGCATTTCATTTCTTACCTCTAAATGTTATGTAATATTATAAATGCATGTATATAATGTATATATATGATATATATGATATCTACATAATGAATATAATTTTTTATATAATGGATATTTTACCCCATGAACAAACTTGTAATTATAAAGAGTTTATTTTTGACTCAAGTAGAAATGATAGTTAAAACGATTGTTATTAACTTAAATAATTACATAGTGTTCATGACATGGTAATAAGTGATAAAAAAGGAAGAATGAACTTGAAAAACGTTCTTAAGTAATTAGAAATTAACTCAAATTTATTATTCATGAGATTAAAGAATGATCGAGTTAATTCGGACCCGAGGTATGGGACTTCGTCTCAATCTCCTTTCATTGAGGCATATTTTGTTTTATACACAACTTTCTTTTATACGGTGTATAAACCCCTTTGACTTTTACGTTTATTCAAAAGGAATATTTTTTATATGAAGCATTTACTAAATGAAAAAATGGAATGTTTTTTTTTGTCGTACGTATGCGGCGACAATGACTTCTTTGCCGCTGTGACCATTATTTGAGCTTCGGCTTCCTCTATAAGCTATAACCATTTTTTTAAATGAAAAAAATAAATACCATGCTTTACTTTTCTTTTATTTTGGTATTTAAAATGGTTTTCATAATGTTTTTATATCAGTGTATTGTATTGATATCTTGTGATTGAAAAGTGTAAATGTTATGTTTCCTTTATGCATGTTTTATGTGATACAATTATGTTATGGTTCTTGAGAATTGTTATGAAGATGGGTGGTTTCGTGATAAACTAAGGGTGGGTGAGCCCGATATATCCCTCCAATGCATTGGGTAATGTGAAGGAGTTAAACTTTAAGGTTTCTCTGAATAGATTTAGAGAATATACTATGATGGGTATTCCAAACGTAACCAAGATGGTTACTCCCTACGTGAGAATGTTATGAATGCCTCAATTTACCTTTATGTCTTATGATTTATATGATTTATTCATGATTTGATGAGGTATGTTAAACTAATTATGTTTTGTGAGTAAAGTATGATTTCATTGATTCTTATGTATACATGTACACATGTTTCCTTTCCATATTTTCATATCCCTTACTGAGATTTTTATGCTCATCCCATGTTTTTGAAATATTTTCACAGGTCAAGGGAAAGGTACATGATGTGATGATAGTGTCAAGGAAGTGTCAAGAAAAAATCCATGTTTTATTTTAAATATGTTTCTGTTCATTGAAAAAATGAGTACTATATTTTATGTAACCACTTTGTTTAAATGTGAAATGTAATGCATGTTTAATGATCTAATTATCTAAAACTCTAAACCTGAAAAGATCCTCAACGTGTATTCCTGAAGTAACTCAAGATTAAGTAATGTTTAAGGTTGGGGCCTTATAGAAATTCCATGAAAGTTATTAATAATGTAGATATTTATCTTCCACTAAATAAATGAACATAAAAATATGGGAATAAAGGAAAAAATTAAATCCAAGGGAAATATGGAGAGTGATAGATTCTATAATCATTGTTTATTAAATTATTTTCAAAGAATCCCTTTTCAATGGATTATTGTGTCTATTTATAATAATATATAGCAATATACTTTAGAAGTTATAGGATATTCACAATGCTATGGGTAGGGACCTAATAAAAATTTTATCATGTAGTAATTGATGAAACATTAATGGTGTAGGGATGTAAATTTAATGTGAATCTAAATTCATTTATTCAAATACTTTACAATGGCTTATAAAGAGTGGGTTAATTATTCAAATAATATGCCCTAAGAGTGTCAAAATAGGTGTAAAATTAAAAGTCTTTTTTATTCCCTAGGTGATGATTGAGATACTTTCCAGTATTCCATATTAAAGGTTATTAAAAATAGCTATATATGTGCCAAATCCTTCATCAAAATTTTTATATTGATATTGGGATTATTTAAATAAGATGACTATGAAATCTTTTCTTAATGAAGATTATAATGGTTTTATATCTACAATAATTCTTCAGAATTATAATAGATTATGAAGGATTTATAATTGGAGTTAAAGGTTATATCACATTGATAACATATTAAGGAAATTATAACAATGATTCATAATAATGTTTCACATTAAAATTAAATTAAATTTAATATGTCTCACTAAAGTAATGGAAAAGGAGGGGTGATGAACCCTTGTTTCAGTATAGCATCATCTTACACAAGTTTTATATTGAGAGTTAATATATAAACTATAATTAAATATATATCAAATGGAAGGTAATAAAATGGAATAAAAATAATAGAAATACATTAAAAATCAATTTTAAAATAAAATAACACAAATATATTGTACATCAAAAGGAAAGAGGATCATTTAGGAAAACCTTAATTATCTTGATCTTCTAAGATTTGAGTCAACAAAAAACTCTTCGATATTGAATAATGGTAGGAAAATATACTCTTTAAGAGAGATCCGATGAGAGAACATTGAATTTTTACTGTTAGATACTCAGAAGAGCTGGTTGGTATTTTTACTTGAGGATGGAGCTATTTAAGAGATAAAATAATGACTATTTATTATTTAAGGATCTCCACATTTGGGTGGAATTAATTTTAAGGTATTTTGTTGATAATTAACTATGAAAATGTTGGGTATGGTTATGAAAATCCATAATCACTTATATAATGGTGTGTTTGTTAGGTATTTTAAATCGTTTCCTTTTAATTTCAACCTTATATCTTATTTTACCTTTACCTAGATATCTCAATTTTTACAACATTAAATTATTATTGTGCCAAAAAATGAAATTTAAAATATTATATAATATGGTAATTATTATTCAAACTAAAAAATCCATTTTACCATGTTTAATTTCTAAATGTGATAAAAAATTATTCTTAAATAATTAACTTATAACGTATAAAAACATTCTTTAGAAAATATGTATTTTCGGTTAAAAATACTAAAAATCTCTTTATAGATGAAATTTATTATTTTTAATTGTATTATATTAACCATAAATACACCTTTGATCAATAAAAAGGCTTCACAAATAGTATTTATACTATTACCCTCAAAAAATAAAAATTAATCAAAAAAATATAAAAAATTCACCCAAATAAAAATTCATTTTATTGGTTTAAATAATTATGTTCTTTTATAAATTTAAATTCCTAAATATTATGAATTTAAATTTCAAATAAAATCATATAATACACGGGGAAAATTATTCAAAACAATGATTATTTATTTTATGACATTTATTTAAATTTATCATTGTTATTCCCATCTAATTATGATATGATTGAAAATTAATTATCTATACATTTGAAAAATTTATATTGTATGAAATTATTATTCTATTTAAGTGGAATTTACCTTTCTAATATATAATTGAGAAAATAGGTTCATTTCAACAATAATTATATATCTTGATTATAATTCAATGTCAATGACCATTATACTTTTCTAAAAACTATGTCATTAATGACTAATAGACATTTTGTAATTATAAGAATATATTAATTAAATTTAAATAATAAAAATATAATAAATATCAAAAACTTGATTTATTATGAATTAATTTATGTATCTTTTTAAAAGAAAATATTATTATAATAAATCAAGTATGTAATATTTGAAAAAATCCATTATTAATTTAAATGACCAATAATATTGTTAAAATATATGATAAATTATTCCTTAATTATAATAATATTTAACCATTATCATACAATTACTTATTTAATATAAAAATAATACAATTAAAATAGGAACACAATTATCAAATAAAACTATATATTTAAAAAGAAATATGAATATAGTAAAAGAGATTTAAGAATATATATTAAAGTGGTGGAAATGGAAATAGGAATTAATGTAGTCTAGTGGTAAGCACTATTCCCATATCTCCCTTCGACAGTTGGTGTGCACCCTCTGAGATTTCCAAATATGATGAGTTAATTCTCATCCTGCGAGATCCCCTTTTGGTGAAATAATTTTAATAAATTTCCTTTTTTCTTGAAAATAATATGCAAACAGTAAACATAGTTTGTGAATTATTTTATAAATATATGATTTATTAACAATATATAAATTCATTTAGAATTTAAATTTATATTTTATGGAAAAAAATATAATAATGTCCATTGGAAATATGGGATGTTACACTGAACCACTCTTAAAAAATAGCACCCTCTAAATTTTACCCATTGATAAACACTTATTAGTGACTAATGTTCAAAAACATGTTATTTATAGAAAGTACCAATTATAAATACTAATAAGATATTAATCATATGGGTTTATACAAGTTTATCTATTAATCTTAGATAAATTGGTTTTCTATCTAGGTATTTATATCCAAATATTTTGAATTCTAATTCAAAAAAAAAACTAATCTAGTGCCAATTATGGAACCCCGGCCCACACATCCAGATTCGGTGCTAAGAAACATACTTTTTAACAAATTCCATGATTTACAACCCACTCCCAAAATCCAATGTCTAGTGTCCTTGGGAACTAGGTACATATCTATATAAACTCGTAATACAATACATATTTCAACCACAAAATATTATCCACACTAGTGATTTTATTTTTTATATATACCATTGATTGTAACTTCTGGAGAAATGGGAAAACATAAGAAATGGTGATATAAAATGATTAGTAAGGGTAAATTTAACTTACTATAATAAAACAAAAAAATTTAGGATAATATTAACATGTGGGTACGTTAACATGTTCAAAGTGAAATGAAATTACATAATAGAATCAAACTCAGTACAACCTAGATCATATGACATGAATCATACATAATTACTTTTTTATATTTAAACAATCCTTTTACACATATTAATACATGAATTTTAACATAAAAATCCATTAAGTGAGTCCTATATATCGTGAGGCCTAGCATCTTTGGAAGAATAGGTTCATAATATGTCAATAGGAAACTAAAACATTTTATCCTTATTTGTTTCTCTATAATGAGATATGAACTCCATTTGATATCCTAAAAATTCATAGAATAACTTATTTCATACATAAAATAATGGGGTGCACTAAAAATACTAGTATCGGAATAAACATGCTATGGAAGTATAACTTTTGAGTCAAATGTACAATATGATATCATAAAAGATAAGTAACATGATTAATCACATGGAAAAATAACATAAAGAACATTTTATCATAACACTATGGTAACATATGACATGTTACAACATCATATAACATGAACTAAACACGATTCAAGGCTAAATACCTAGAAAATATCTCATATTGGATAAATTCACAAAATATATTAGGTTAACTTGCTAATGTCATACATGATGCCTCATGAAACTAAAACATTGCCCAATTAATTTGATAAAAATATGAGAAAAACCATCATAACTTATCCATGATTTATGTGATATATAAAAATAAAATCAATCATATCACATGACATAATAATTACCCATGGATATAAAATGGGGTGCAAAATCTTGCCTCATATGATAATCAAATAAAATTTCAAAATGAATGTATTCGATAAATGAAAATAAGGAATGTATTAACCCATAAAATTAAGGTAAATAGGACAGATTTATATTATCGATACATGTATACTTAATTTATAAGAAATCTATAACATCAAAAGGTTTTATTCATTGATGAAAATTTATTTAAGATATTACATGTTAAATGTAATGAGTAAAACACCCTTTTCACTTTGAAATCACTTATTTAAGATGTAAAAAAATAAATAATATTATAGAAAAAAATTATTTAAAAAAATAACCATGGAAACCGATAAGTTTTGTTTTAAATAACTGAGTGGTCATGACAATGGACAATTTTTTATATGTCATATCACTTAAAAAACACTGCCGTTAAAATATTGTAAAAATGTTAAAAAGTAACTTATTTAGAAAACTGAAAGAAGATCAATTTTAAAACATTTTATAAAAATTAAATCATAGGAAAAATATATTCAATAAATTATTTTTAAAATGTTTAAAATATTATTGAAAATACTTTTAGAAAGACTGGATATGTAAAAAAATATTTTTGACGAAATAGAGAAATAAAGTCATTTTTTCTTGAAAATATTTACTCCATAATTTTAATTACAAATAGAATAAAATTATAAAATTACATGAAAATTTCATGAATATAAAAATTAGAATTAAAATAAATGGTTTTATTAGAAAATTATCAATTAATTTCCAATAATATAAATTCAAGCATAAATAATCCCGATTAAAATGTGACTGAATCATAAACCCTTACCACTTTGTAAAATTTTAATCATAAATCCCATTAATGAATTAAATGAATAGTAAAATTAAATATAATTATTTATGAAGGATAAATGATATAATATATAAAGTTTAAGTATATAAACCATTTAAATGAAAATAGGTTCATAAAAGAACATGTACCTCAAAGAAGGAAGTTTTTTTCGATAAAACCCTTACCTTGAGTCCAGAATTTGTCTTTTATATATTCAATATCATATATAATAATGTTATAAAAATTATTTGATTTATTATGAACCTTTTCCATGATTAATCTTATATAATTAATCATTTATTTCATTTATATTGAGGACATATTTAATTACTTATCCAGTTATTTCTATTTCGGGTGTTTTGAAGACACTCATTTAATAATTTCAAAACAACATAGGTGTGTTAACCATGGTCATAAGGGTAATTATTCCATAATATATAGAATAATAATTATGAAATAATTTATATTTTTATACGTCAATTATTCTTTTAAAATAAAAGATGAATTATGGTTATGAAAAATGAATAACGCTACAATCATGGAGATGGTAGGTCATACGTACGCATGAGTAATGTTTTCAATTTTTAATGATCGTGATGGAAAGAAGGTAATTATTATTTTACGTTTTGATAATGATAAATATTTCATAAATATTATACTATTTTTTTAAATATAGTTATATATACTATCCATGTGAGAAAATAATAAAAATAGAATCACATCACTTTGTGAGGTGGTAGTCCACCATACACACAAAATATGTTTTAATTTTTTCAATGGATGGTAAGGTAAGATGGTATATGGTATGTCAATTTTACAAAATTTTTAATATTTAAACAATATAATATAATAAAATTAAATACACCATGATCAAAAACCTTGATATGTGATTATGGAAAACTAATTACATCGATTCACAAGGTGGTAGTCTTTCATACACACAAACGTTGGTTTTGTTTCCCATTTTATAGAAGAGGATATGGATAAATATTATGAAATATACATAATAACATATTATTATATAGGGGATTATTTTTTTATTATATTTGAGTTTTTAATATTTAATTGGTGGGGGAAAAAGAAGAAGTAAAAAAATGATCTCAGTGAAGAATATTACCTCTGTATAAAAGAACCTCCTTTAGATCTCTAATTAAGGAGCCTATGTTTTATATTATGGGATAGATAAAAGATCTATAATTTTTCTATGACCTTTGGGGATATATTATTATGGGGTTTGGTGTTTGAATAATTGAGGTGATGGTTTCCCTTTTATATGGGATGACGAGTCAATTTTTTTTAAATAACCAAAACTATTCAATAATGGGAATCCACTCTCAAGAAAATTAACTCAAAAATAGAAAAATAAATGATTTTTGAAGATATATGTATGATAAAAACTGTAACACTAAAAAGAAATTAATTTTACACATTTTATCCCCTTTACATGTAACGTCACTCACATTTATCATTTTAATTGTTTCACCACAATAACTAGTTTTTTTACTATTCATTATGACTAAAAAATAGGTTTACCTTGTTATATAATATAAAATATTAGTATTAAAAATATGGATTAAATATTATAAAATTAAATTCATAGAATTGGATTAATTTAATTTAATACAAAACCCACAAGTGTGACAAAAAAAGTTGTTTTCATAAATGCGCATTTTTAAGGGAAATATGATTTCACATTAACACTATGACAAGTGACTTACATATTATGTATTAAAATTAATTAGGATATATATATATAATCTATATATTTCATTTAATTCATTCCTCATTAGGGGTTATCTAAATTAACTAAAATCGGTAAATATTATGCACTTTAAAATAATTTTCTCATATAAGCCTTTTTAAGCCTAAAAATTAACTTATACCAAATTATTGTATAAACATTATTTAAATATAATTAATTGGATTAAATAATAATAAATAATATTTATGATATTTGAAATTTAATTCAACTCATAATGGTATGTTTTTCTATTTATTGAAAAGAAATGACACTTTTACTAAAATCAGTATTTTTACAATTCAATGAAAAATAAATATTTTTCCAAAAAATACAAAAAAAACACACTATGTTAATTTTTAAATAAAATTTTTAAATTTAAATTTTATTTTATAAAATATTTTTTCTAAAAGTTTGAGAAACTAATTTTAAATTTTTATCATTAAAAAAATAAAAAACATTTTTGAAGAAAATCGATTTTGATGAATAAAATGTCTACTAAAAATTAAGTTGTTTTTTTTAATATAATTTATCAAAACATTTATATTTAGTTGGAAATTTATATATATATATATATATATAATAATTTAGTTAATATTATTCATGTCGAATAGTTTAATGGATAGGTTATAATGGTCATGTTTAAATAATAATAATATTTTAATAATATATTGTGTTATGTTAAAACATAGTGTTGCGTGTAACAAAACCTATAAAATAAGTAAAATATATTTTAAGATAAATATATTATAAATTATCAGGTTGATACATTCTCCCACTATAAGTATGTTTCATTATCATAATTTAAACTTTAATTAAATAATTAATAATTTGATATCTAAAAACTTCACATCGTAAAAGGGGATAATAAAACATCCTCTTAAAAAAAGGGAAATGGAAATAAAAATATCATCTCAAATAAATGAAAAATATGTTTCCACATTAGTGGAACTTTTTTGGGTAGTGAAAATAAGGATTTTAAATGAAGATCCATTTAGGAGATAATGTTATACCGTTTTTTAAGAGAAAAGAGACCATAAATTTATCAAAAATTAATAATTTTTTTATTTCAAGATCTTTTCAAAAAATTTGAGGGATCCATTTTCCATAGAGATTAAAAAAATAAGTATATACACTTATTTACTAGTATAATTTAATCCTTTTATCATTTTCCACAACAATCTCATTTTTTTCTCCAAACGATGAGTATTCAAGATGAATTTGTTTTATGCTTGAACTGCTAAAAATAACATTAAATAGATCACATGATTCCACCAAATGATATCAATATAGTACACATCTCTTAAGAAATTAACAAAATCCAAAAATATTCATCATAAGGTAAGATAATTCCCAAAATGAACACACCTTACTATTCATCTCCAAATCCATGTTCAACTTACTTCATTCCATAACTAAATAAATATACATCCAATATAACCTCAATATTACTTTATTTAACTGTGTTATTCAATATAATCTTTTATTTTAATTAAAATGTTATAACTAAGGGTTATATATACCTTATCCTATTGAATCATTTCCCAAAATATCAATAATCCCCTTAAATTACTAAAAATTCAAAAATATATGATTCTAAAATTCGTTTCAAAAAATTGACATAATATTTTTCTGTCGAATTTTTTAAGTTAAAACAATTTTTTTAATAACTAATACATCATATATTATAGTATAAGTCACACCACCCTTCTCCCCCTTTGTTTCTGGTTTCAATACCTATGGAAATTTCAGATAAAATTATTTTTCCTTCATCATGTGTGATGTACTTTTTTTCAAACTATATTAATATTCTTCATATAATGTACCAAAAATATGATGAACATCATAAAAGAAATATTAATGATCAAATCAATTTCTAAACACTGTTTTTTTTCAATAAAATGTATTTTTCTAACAAAATCAAATAATATTAGTTGAATATTATTACCTTAATTTCAAAGATAGTATAAATCGTTATGTTTACCCAAACCATTAAACTTATCTCCACAAAATATAAAGACATCTTTTCCTAAAATAACATTTTTTCTGCTAAAATCCATACTAAAATCAACGGTTATATTCCCCAAAATATCTCCCAAAATAAACATAAACATCTTATACTTCCATATCTTAAAACCTATAAAGGTTTATTTATGCTTTTAAACTTATTATGAACCATAAATTTATCAACCCAAGAAAATTTATTTTTGACCTTGGTTATCCATGATTATCATGTACCCATGTCTTCCATGATGGTCTACAAAGAGTATGTTATTTTCTAAAACATATCCTCTAGGTGTGCCAAACTAGGTGTGTATCAAGGTTTGTTGTTGTACACCAGGTGATGATCAAGTCAAATCCCAATGTACCCTTTTTGGATTTATTACCCCTATGTATAACTCTTCCAGAGTCACATCTATTTGTAATATCCGAACATATATGTTTTTTTTAATCATTCACTGTATCCATCACCAAAATTGCAGGATATTTTCTTACATTAATAATTTCACTTTTACTTTGTCATAGGGTTCCCACTAAATTATTCTAGCCTAAATACCCAAAAAGAATAATGCGTTGCTCTAATACAAATTATAGTTTCCCTATATTTTTACACATTTTATTAATTTATTTTTAAACTAAATATCCATCAATTAGATCCCAATGATTGTGAGACCTGGTGTCTTGGGAATACCAGGGTTACAATACATCAAAAGAAAACTAAAACATAAAAGAATACTTTTATTCTCCAAAATGGGTTTCTAAATCCACCTGAGCTCCTAAAATTGTATAAGATATACTAGTAAATACATAAATGATATGTGAGATCAAAAAATTATTGTAAGGGATTAAACATGATAAGAAAGCGTAAATTTTGAGTCAAAACTAAAACAAGATATCATAAAAGAGAATTATCATGAGTAATAACATGAAATAATAACATAATGAAAATTGTATGATTATATTATGGTAACATATTAATTTTGGAAGAAATATATAACATTACATAAACATGGGTCAAGGATAATTTCCTAAAAAATATCACATGGTGGAGAAATTATCATAATGGATTAGGTTTACTATCTACATCCATACATGAAGCATAATTAGACAAAAGATTTACCCAATGAATTGGAGTGTTATCTAAGAAAACCCATAATTATATGTTCATTTTTTATGTGTGAAAAAAAAAGAAAATTAGTCATAAGGTATAACATAATAATTACCCATTGAAAGAAAATTGGTCGCATAATCTTGCCTCATATAATAATCAAAAATAATTTCATAATGAATTAATTTGGTAAATGAACATAAGGCTTTTATTACCTAGTCAATGTAAGGGTTAATAAGCTAGTTATAAATGTAAATAATTTGGATTCAATCCATAACAATAATGGTTTTCATTGTTGATGATTTTTTTTTAAAACATTACATAGAATATTGTTTTGAGGAAAATATCATTTTCACTATAAAATAAATTATTTAAAATCTAAAAAATCTAAAAAATATTATATAAAAACTTTTCTTTAAAAAAGTTATCCATAGATATATATAAGGTTATCTTAAAATAATTAATTTTTTATAATGGTAGGTAATTCCGTATGGGTCGTATGAATTAAAAAAATATCCCTTCAACAACATCGTAAAAAGGTTAAAAATACCTCAATTAGAAAATGGAATGAATATTGATTTAAATAATTTTATAAAAATAAAAAATTGGTTTAAAATTTATTTATTAAATAATTTTAAAAATTTTAAAATTATTCTTGAAAATATTTTTTGAAAGCATGGATAAGAAAGAAAAATAATTTTTGACTAAATAGAGAAATAAAGTCAATTTTTCTTAAAACAATTACCAAAACAATTTAAGTAAAAAATGGAGGTAAATGGAACTATTACGTGAAAAGTTCATGAATAATAAATGGGTATGAAAATGAAATAGTTTTACTATAAAATGATATAATAATTTTCTATAATTTAAATTATATTATAAATAATCCTAATTAAAAATATTTTGAATCATAAATCCTTACCACTTTAGAAAATTTGAATCATAACTCCCTTGAAAGAAGTAAGTTAATTGAAACTTAATATGTCATTAAGAATGAATTATTTATGAAATAATATGTAAATGGTTAGTATATATACCAATTAAAAGATATTATTTTAATAAAAGAAATGTGTGTCAATGAAGGATGCTTTATGATGAAACCCTTACCTCAAGTACAAAATTTATTATTTATGAATTTTATCTACTATATAATAAATTTATATAAATTATTTGGTTTTTTAATAAACATTTCATGGTTTACTCCCATATAATTAAACCATTTACTTCATTTATTTTAATGGCATATTTAATTAATATTCTGTTATGTCCACGTCGGGTGTTTTGAGGACGTTCAATTCATAATTTCAAAAGGGAATAAGTGTATTAACCATGGTCAAAGGGGTAATTATTACATCATCTCTAGAATAATAATTATGACATAGTTATAATTTATATTCATCAATTATACTTTTAAATCTAGCCATGAAATATGGTTATGAAAAATGATGTATATTATAATCAAAGATATTGTAGGTTGCACGTAAGTATGGGAAATTGTCCCATTTTTCAAAAACCATGATGAAAAGAATGTAAGTGTAAATTTTTAATTTAAAAATTATAATTATATCATAAATATAATATTATTTCCTTAAATATACTTATATATACCTCCCATGTGATGTGGTAATAAAAAATGAATCACATCTCTTCGTGGGGAGGTAGTTTATCATACACATGATAGATGTTGTCATTTTTGAATGGATGGTATGGTAATAAGGTAAATTATTTTTTAATTTTCAATAATGATTAATATTTTAGGAATATATTATATAAACATTAAATCCATCATTATTAATATTCATGAGAATCAATAATGTAAAATGATTAACATCGTTTCTTGAGGTGGTAGTCCACCATACACATTGACCATGTTTTCATTTACCATTTGATGGATTAATAGATTGATAAATATTATTCCATAAACATAATAATAACTCTTTATATATTATATTATTGGGTTATTATATTGTAATTTTCTAGACATAATTTATGGTGAAAAAATAAGTAGTAAAAATGATAATGGTGAAGAGGATTACCTTATCTTAGAAGAACTTCCTTTGGATCTATTATTAAGGACTCTAAGTTTAGTCTTTTGGGAAGTATAAAAGATCTATAATTAGAATAATAATGTTGGGGATATATTTTTATGGGTTTTTTTATCAAAATTTCATGAGAGGTGTTAATAAGTGAGGGGATAGGGTTCCTATTTATATGTGAGGAGGAGTGGTATTTTAGTAAATACCCAAAATGATTCAATAATAGGAATTCACTCTTAGCAATAGTGCCTACAAAATGGAAAAATAAAATATTATAGGATATGTAAGGTGAATCTATACTTCTAACACATGTTTTATGAATTGTAACCACTTTACCTATAAAGTTACTCACATTTACAATTTTGATTATTTTTATCATGATATCTAATTTTTTACTATTTTTAATATTCATTATGACCAATATTTAGGTTGAAATATTAAATAATATAGATTATTTTAATTAAAAATATAAAATAAATTTTAACTTAGTAAATTCAAAAAAGTTTTATAATTTAATTTCAAATAAAACTCCAAGCACAATAAAAAACTATAATCTGAAAAAGGAATTTTTCAAGGAAAAGATGATTTTACATTAACTCTATGCCTAGTAATATTCATAATATAAAAATAAATTAAAAAATATAGATATATAACCTATAAATTTAATATAAATAACTCATAAATAGTGGGTTATTTTATTTAATTAAAATATATAACATTATACATTTTAAAATAGTTTTTAAGAAAAGGTGTCATTAAATATAAAAATAAAAGTATTTCAAAATCAAGTACACATAGGATTTAATTTTAATAAATTGGATTAAATATAAATAAATAATAATTATATTACTTTAAATTAAATTCAGAGTATAATGATACATTTTAATTTCAGGGAAAATAAATTTTAGTTATACTAAAATTAGTATTTTTTCTATTCACTGAAAAATAAATATTTTACAAAGAATCAAAAAATATCAACCTATTTAAATTTTGATATAATTATTTCAAAAATGAATTTAATTTTATCAAATAATTTTCTTAATGTTAAATAAATTAATTATTATATTTTCTCATAAAAATTAATAATGAAAATTTTTGGAGAAAACTTATTTTTGATGACGTTGATAACATTACTAAAAATTAATTTATTCATTAAAAATAATTTATCAAAAAAATTATACGGAGTATGAAATATATATATATATTTCATAAATTATTTAATCCTATTATTACCCACCATTTTTACAGATAGGTTATAACTGTCATATTGAAACAATAACAATAATTTAATAGTACAATGTGGTTCGTTAAAACATGATGTTGAATGTAAAAAACAATCAATGAAATAATTTTCTTTAATTATAAATATATTATAAATTCTCAGTGCGTTACATTTGGGACAAATGAGGAGATATCATATGATCAAGGAATGATAAAAATGTGGTAATACCATAAAAAATTCCTTCAAAAGTACATGATGCACAATATGGAAATGTGGAAACAACATAAACATGACACATTCATAATAATATCACCAATTTTCATCCCAAAGGTGATGTAAAACATATTTAAAAGGTCTTTCACTGAGGTATAATATTACATTACAAAGTCATTATTTTATGGTATCATAATCATATCATCTCTATAGATTAATTATTTACACATAACATCAGAGTTATATTAGGGTTCTCCCTTCATATACTAAAATTCATGTGTGCCACATTGAGTAAAACATACATAAATCCATAAATAATAATAACATGATAAAATCATTTGAAATCAAATGAACACCCAATAAAATTTAATAATCTTATAGTGAAATAACCATCAATCTAGATAATTATGTTTAAGGTATTTGAATTATAAAGATAATTGGTATACTATTTTGTTAATTATATTCATAGTCGATCGATGTATAGGTATCTATGTGAACACCATTCAATCTAAAGAATAAAATAAGGGTATACACAAGGGAATTTCATTGGAAGAAATTTTTTTCAGAGTTGATATTAAGGAATGATAAATGATGTCAAGGATCATTACTCAAATAGAGATTTATTTTCCACTACCAAAAATATACATGAGAAGCGGGGAATAAAGGATAAAAAAATTAAATGGAAAGATGGAGAGTGACATAGAACATAATCATTGGTAATAGAATGTGAAGTAAATAACTCATTTTATTGGATTATTGTGTCATTCTAGGTGAATATTTAACGATCGAAATTATAAAATATATGATATTTATAGTGCTATGGGAAGTAACCCAATCTTGGAAATTCTATAAATTATAAGTTGAGGGTAATTTAATGGAATATTTATATTAGTTGAAAGTGATTTTTAATCCATATATTCCAATCCTTCGTTATGGCTCTTAATGAGCATGTTAATTATACAATGCATATCTTCTAAGAGTTTCAAGAAAAGTGTGTGGTTAGGCCTCTTTATTTGGAAGCTATTGATGATTGTTTAAGTACCCAATAAATCATTTTTAATGATATTAACACTAGGTACATTTGTTTCAAAGACAATATCCACATGTATGTAACCAAACAATGATGTTTTACCCAATTTTGGATGATTTTATGGTTACAGGAAAGTTTGATCATTAAAATAACTTATAAAGGAATTATAATGGGTGGAAATGGAGATATCTATTTTATAAAATGGTTATGAATTTATAAAAATGAAGTATAATAAAATTTTGTATTTAAATTAAATGTAATTAAAAAATGAATGCATAATTCAGTGGAAATAAGGCAAGAGGAACTTGTGTTTCTTCATAGTAACCACTTAGGAAAAGGTAGTAATGAATGGGGATTAATAAAATATCATTAATCGTATATCAAATGGAATCTAATACCATAGAATAAAAATAATAAAAGTATATGAAAAAGGATTTTAAAAAATAAAACTAAATTAATGTACTTGAAAATGAAAGAGGAGGATTGAGGGACCCATTACTTCTCTTGAGAATCATAGTTTAGAGTCAACCCTTTGAACCAAAAAAATTAAATATTTAAGAGAGATAAATTTAAGAGGCCCCTTAACAGTATGATGATAAGAGAAAATTGAATTTTTTTTTTGAGAATGAGAAGAGTTGATTGGTATTTATACAAAATATAGATTTTTATTCTATAAAGTCTCACCACATTTTAGAAAAATTAATTTTAATTAATTATACTAATAATTAATTATGAATGTGTTTTTAAATTCTTTTAAAAACTTAAAAAAATTAGTGTGAGGGTTTTAGTAATTTTATATATTTCCTTTTTTATTTTAACCATTAATATTATTTTTCCCTAACCAGGGTAATTCACTTTTTTCCTTAGAAAATTTATTTTATGCCTTAAAATAAAATTTCACATAATAAATAATTTTAACCTTCTTATTCCAAATTAAAAATAAATTTTAATTCGTTAAATTTATAAATTTTATAAAAATTAATTCTAATATAATAATCCTATAACATATAAAAAGTGTTTTTAGAAAAGATTTAATTTATTTTCCAAAATACCAAACAAAGGTTTCTAAATGTATCATAATATTTTAAATTACTTATTTATATTTAGAAATATATTTTCTATATTTTGAAAAGGCTTCAATGTTTTTAATTTTTTGATCATATAATATTTAAGAAGAAAATTTTATAGTATTTTATATAATGACATTTTCACTATTCATAAAAAACAACTCGTTTAGAAAATAAAAAAATTATCCTTAAGACAAATTTGATATGTTATTTAAAAAATTGTATAATCTTTTTCAAATTAAATTTATATAATTTTAAATTTTAAATTTTAAATAAAATCAAATATAACATGAGAAAATAATTTACATAAATCAATGATAATTTCTTTTGTTTCAAGTGTTTACATTTATTGTTGTTAGTACCTCATAATTTTCAAATGATTGAAAATTAATTTTTTATTCATTTGAATAATTACTTTTTTGTAAAATTATTCTTTAAACTATGTTGAATTTATATTCTGAATATATAATCTAGAAAATAGGATTAGTACAACAACAGTTATATATATTCATTATAATGTTATCTTAATTATCTTATTACTTCCCAAAAAACTCTATAGTTAAATCCTATTAAACTTTGTTTATTATAAAGAAATGTTAATATAAAATTAAAATTAAAATTAATTCATATATCATAGTTTTTTATCATGAATCATGTTACATATTATTTTAAATGAAAATTTTTAACATAATGAAACATGTATGGATAATTTGATGAATAAAATTTAGAAATTAAATGAAAAATAATGTAGTTAAAAATGTTAATAATTTATTATCCATGTGTAATAATATTTAACTATTATCTTATAATGAATTAATTACCTGTAAAATAAAACTATTAATAAAACTAATGAAGTTATAAATTAATACTATTTATATAAAACTACTAATGAACATGGTAAAATATATGTAAGAATATATTTTAAAAGTATGTTAAATAGTAATATGATAGCACATATGCTAGTGGTAGGTTCTAAGACCTTATCATGCTTCTATCATTCGTTCAAGCCATGTGGCCTTACCATACGTGATGAGTTTTCACCTGGATTGTGAGGTACCATTTTTCTAAATAAATTTTAATAAATTTTCTTTTTCACATCAAAAAAATATGTAGAAAAGAAACTTCGTTGAAAAATATTCTTATAAATCATTGGTTTATAAAAGAATTGAAATTCGTCTATAATTTAAATATATATTTTTTAATGAAAATTTATAAAAATATTCTTTAGAAATATAGGATGTTTCATGTCACAAGCATATATTCCCTAACATATTAATCAACACATATTTATATTTTACCATACTTGGGACTACACATCAAGATCTTTAAATAGGCTGTTTATTAGAACATAATGGAGTTCAACCTCATTCATTCCTCATAAAATCCATGTCTCCCACTATATATCATCATACAACCGCATAAGAGTGTCAACTAGTATAATGCCTCTAAAACATTAATTCATCATACCCATATGCATAAAATTTATTCGATACATCACATTGAACACTACACCTAGATGGGAGATTAGGGAGAAGGACTAGTGAGCCATCCATTCCATCATTAACTATAATTATGGGGGAAATAACAAGAACAAAAAATAAATTATAATCGGTAAGATTATATGAATTGAGTGTGGTGTGTAAGAAATCAAAATCAAAATACAATGTGTGTGTATATATATCGACAAAAAAGACAAATAAAGGATTAATATAAAATAATAACTACAAATTCACATATATATCACCATGTCATCACTACTTTTGACATGAATCTACTTCCATATCTATAGAATAACCCTACACAACATCATCACAAAAAACAACAACAAAAACATCCATAATTTACCGGTGATATTATAAATTAACCATGTGTAGATTAATTGTTTTACCCAAAATAATGTATTCATTATGTAATTAATTTCCATATTTATGGTCAAACCATTCATTATACATAATCTACATTCATCACAACATTTAACAATTAATTTCATTTATAAATATTTCATTAATAATGATAATTTATTAAGGATATCCCATACCCAATGCTAAACTTATCTTTAATAACCATGTTTCATACCACTATGTATTTTTGACAAAACTCAATAACAATCAACCAAACACCATGAAAACCACAAAAAAACACATGAAAACAATGCCAAAACATCCTAAAAACCATATTATTTTTTCATAACTAGCGATAACAATGTTTAAAAACTACAAAACAACCCATACACAATTGAAACATCAACAACTGTGTCTCTCTATGGATGCCTTGGAAAATCAAATGCAACACCAGCTACACAACCCATACCAACCACCCAAAAATGAAAACAAAAATAAAATAAATATAACATTGATTCAAAACAAAAATTAACACATTAATCATTATATTCATATAAATTAATAGTGTATAAATTTTATATAATTACATGGACTACCAATTACCAACAAACCAATACATTTCTATATTTAACTAATTTACCTATTATGAGAGGTAATTCCATTTAAAAATTCAACAAATTACACATATATCAAAGTAGAAATAAATAATTCTTGTAAAAAACATCAAATTATCCATTAATAATAAGAAATTTAATTGAATCTTGTAAAAAACATGTTATGGGACATTCATTTCAATTACATTCACTATAATTAATAATATTATTCAAGTTAATCTTGACCATCAACCTAAAGAAAAAATCATGATACCACATTAATAAACACAAAATAAAGAAGCATAATTCTCAAATACCCCTCCTCAACTAATGCTTGAACAATCACTATACAAAAATATGGATAAGCATATGATCATAAAAAAATATAACCTGAAAAACCTCAACATTTTAAAATACAACATCATCCATCAAACCCATGAACCTTTAAAACCAAAAAAATAATAAAATACCATTAAAACCACTTCATGAATAAAGGTTTTAGAAAAATAAGAGAAAAAGGAAGAGAAATAACATTGGACTATTAATATGTTGATCAGATAAAGCTATCGTCTAAAGATAATCAAAGCATACTCAAAGAGCACTAAAAATTAATCTATAGTAACCTATATTTAAATGATAGTGGGGAAAATTCAAATGTATCTGAGAGAAATCATGAATTTATATAGGTACTAAGATTTTATAGATCCATGGTGTGACAAATTATGGTCATTTTATGACATTTATAGGTTTAATTAATCTCTGAATGTTACATCATGATCTTCTATATTTACCCTAGTATGAAACACGGTCAAATCCCTTGATTTGAAAATATTAAGGATATTCATGGTGAATTTTCCATCATAATTTTGGGAGAATAGAACAACCTAAATCATGTAAAGGACCCAAAACACCATTAAGGATAAATAAAAGAACCAAAAATTAGGATCCTAAAAATTTCAGAATCACAAAATCAGTGAACCTATGCTCCATGTTCGGGAATCTATGGACATTTTAGTAATTTCAATCATGAATATTAAACAAACTCACTAATCCCCTTTCACATATTTGCCAAACCCCTCATTTAATGACAATATAATTGGAAAAATAAATACATTCATATAGTAATCCATATGTAAGAGTCTTCCAATCATACATATAGTTTTCACTTTGTTAATATCTCTGCAAAATCTATAATTCCATTATGGAAATCACTACTTCCTGAAAATTCACCCCCTTGAAATAGCATAGTGAATAAATCCAACATCATATACACCCTTTCAATGAAAGAACCTTTATATTGTGAAAATACTTCTTATCCAACTTCTTAGGGTGAAACACACATGGGTACATTACGACCCACCTCTTATATCTACAATTATAGCCTAAAATAGACCTCCCTTCAAAAAAAATTCAGGGATCCTACAAAAACTAAAAAACATAAGATCATAGTCAAATAATTACTAATCCATTAAATTAGACAGCTATTAGATGATTCTCATCCTTGATAATCACATCCAAATCTAGAAGGAAAAAAACAAGACTCAAACATAAGAACTTACCTAAGGATACCTCTTAAATAGAGGCTATTCTGTCCCAAAATAATGATTGTGACTGAATAAATAAAAACCCCAATTTTGAAAACATTAAATCAATCATTTAAATCTTAACTCAGTCTAAGAAAAAGAACCTCCTAAAACATAACTTCTAGGAGAGATACCTCCCCATCCAGAATAACTTTATCATAAGAAATATTCCTTAATCCCAAGGATGATTTGACCTCAAAATGAATAATATTATAACATGTATGGATTTTGAAACTCAAGAGGAGGAATGTATAAGGAAATTTACACCATCTAATAAAGGATTTAACTTAAAGGATCATTAATTATATAGAGAATTTTTTAAAACCCAAAAATAAAATGATATACCTCCGATGATAAATTTTATAAAGAAAATGTCTCAATATTATAGTTAATTGTGAAAGAAA
This sequence comes from Viscum album, assembly GCA_963277665.1. NCBI lineage: Eukaryota > Viridiplantae > Streptophyta > Magnoliopsida > Santalales > Viscaceae > Viscum > Viscum album. The sequence continues at coordinate 1,261,980,287 of OY728128.1, forward strand.
ACATTAACCACCCTAGCCCAAAACTAACATCACACACTCTAACCTTTAGTATTTTCAAAATAGTCATATAATTTCATTAAATTAAATATCTAAATAAATTCATTCCAATTGAACATGTCTTTTTAGTTTCATGGAAGTTTATTTCATTTTAGAAACCAAAAATAGATTTAATATAATCTCATGAAGTCAATCAGGTTTTTATAGATAAGAAAAAACTATATTAGGAATAAAATTTCATCATTCCATATAAATAAATCAAAACTAAAATTTCAATTACTATTTTAAAAACATTTATTATGAATGGAATAATGTGCCTAAATTAGGATATACATACTCTTAAATCCTTAAACCAAATTCACTATGCCATATCTGACTACCCACGGATGTTTAAACACCTTACCAAATACAAAAAATATCTATACTTAAATCAAAAAACATAGAGTATCATATAACCCTTGTATAGTTAATCCCACAATATGAAAATAATAACATTTAAGATTATCTATCATGGAGTTCCTTGATATACTCTACAACAGGGATCAAGGTCATGCATTAAACAAGATAGATCACCCTACTTCCTTCTCACACCACAAACCTAAAAACAAGTGGCTCAAAATTTAAACTTATTGGAATCTATTTTAAAACACATATAAATCATATTAGCATGATCTATCACCTCAAACTAGGACTTTTTCTAAATACTCTCCACCCTCAATAAAATATTTAGCCATACAAAAAACAAAAAAAGTTTTCCTCACATGTATTTTTATTCTTAGAAATCTAGAAACTGGAATATATATGTGTTGAACTGAATCCCAGGTGCACACAAACTAGAGCCCCCTCACTCAAACTCTAAGAGATTATTTGTTCATTAATCCGTCCATAATTGGTGTAGGAAATAATTCTCAACTGAGGTGAATTTTTTCCAAAAGAACCTCTATAAATTGACAATAATTTTTCTTCCACGATACTCAATACACCCTCTAAAGAAAAACCATTATTATGGTGGCTCATAATTGATATGTATTCCATGTTAATTTATAGTAATCATAATCCTATTCAAACTTCTCTTCAATATCAAGGCCCAATACTTCACCAATTATTTTGGAAACTCTATATTGCTTAAATTCGTATAACAGCTAATCTCATAACCCATTCTTTTAATTCATATGTGCATTTTTTTTATATATTGAACATATTTCATAATAATAAACATAAAAATAAATATGGTTAGTTCAAATAATAAAATCACACACCATGAGAAGTTAAAACATAAACTTGTCAAAAGAATCACCTAGACTCCTATACCATTGATTTAGTAAACCAAATCATCCTTTGTGGCTGAATTTTACCCTCTCACTAAAAAAATCAACTCATATAAAAAATATTTCCTAACCAACTACATGCCAGTATACATAAGTCCATAAAACAATTAATTGAAACCCCTTCTTCTACCAACAAAACATTTCTACCACACAATTAACACATCAATTTTTTCCGGGTATGGACATTAATAAGACTATTCAAGGAGAAAACAAATAATATTTCAAAATTCAAACACTAAAATACTAATTAAAAGGTTCCTAAAAACAATGGATCAAAACATAATTTTTTTCCATCAATGTAACATATTTAAAGAAATGAATTCATCCACAAATATTTCATAAAAACTCTCTTTTAAAAATAATTTTAAATATAAAATATTTTGTTTTTTTAATAAAATGTATCAATAATACCCACTTTTAAACGCTCCTAAACTATTTTTGAATTCCAAATTTTTAATAAACAAAATCTTTCATAAAAATTAAAATAGCTAAATATTTTAGAAATAAATCACCAACAGAGATAAGGAATTATTAATAAATTCATCTATACATTATCAGACAACATTAAACTCTTTACTAAATATCCTTTAAATAACTCTCGAAATCATCATGCTCATCCAAAGAATAAGTTTCCAGAAACATTTTATTAGTAATTAAAATAGTTACAGGTGCCCAATAATGTATCCAATTAAACTTATCATATATAAAAGTTATAGATAGTTTAGTAATTACTGTAATAAAATTTATCATACTTCCAAATAATCTAATTAAAAAATATAATAAATTTAATATATAATAAATATAGTGACTAATAACCCGTTTTAAAAACGTTTCACTTACAAAAATCACATTTCCAATAGTAGAGAATATTTTAAGCTTTCATCATATATATTTTTCACTCTCATTGTCCTATATTTCTTATCATTTAATCAAGATCAACAATTTTTAATTAAAAATATGAAAATATAGTATAACATAAATAATATATTATAAATCATGAGGTTGAAACATTTTAGTTTATCCATTTAAAATTTCATTTATGTTCTTAAATTATAAAAAAATCATTAATGTTCTAATGTAAATGCTCAAACTTTATAAAAGATTAATGTTACTTTCAAAATTTTCCAGTTTTATATTAGTTAGTAAACCATAATTAATGTCATTATTATATAAATATTTTAATTAACAATATCCTTACAACCCATTTAGATATTATAGGCCTAAAAAATAAAAATATTATATATAGAAACAGATTCAAAGGCATAAATCAATGAAGACATAAATTTGTTAATGAAATAGGGTAGAATTATACTAGAAACACTTGTATATTGTAGATGAAATAGAAATGTAAACTTAAATATCCACCCAATATCCCCAAAAACATGACATATTTCTCTGATGGGAGATAGTTTCCTAAACATATAGCATGAAATTTAAATTATTAACATTTAATGAGATTATTTTTTTACATTTCCTGATATCACCACAATTCAAATTCCATCTCAAACAACCATGATATTTTAAACACTATTATGAATCATAAAAATAATCCTAATTATCTTCTCTAATGTTTTCAATAAGATTATATTTCTTGCATAAAATCATTGGGGCCCCTAATCACATCTGACTTACTCGGTCTCTCTTATTATCTCACTCAAAAAGTACAAATAACATTATTTCCCTTACAAACTGATCAAGTCGATAATAGTATCTTACCCTATACCCAATAAGAATTTTCATACATAGCACTAATACCACATTTTCATGAGCTAAACCCACTGTGTGCCCCTCTTAAGTCAAAGTTGGATATGATAGTGACCACATATACTCGCCTTTAACAACCCATGAGTTAGAGAATTTCACTAATGTTATGAAGCACATGAATGATAGGTATTAAATTTAAAATCATAGTAACATTTAGAGAAATAACCATTTGACTCTATAATGTAAAATAACATAAAAATTCCACTATACATGTAAATATTATACAAAAAAATCATTGAATAGAAATTAAAAAATAACTTTTATGGAATAAACTTTTATTATGCCACTAAACCTTGATCCAGTAATATATATCTCAGTCAATAAATACATTCTAGAAACTTATAAAGTAGATTCACATATATTGATTTTAGAATACATTTATACTCAGAATAATTCTCTTTAATTACCCTTAAGAAAATGTGGAAGAAATGTAATAATAATTCTATTATTAGACAACAGATTAATATGTAACTATATTAGGGTATTCATTACCCATGTTAAAAAAAATCTCACTTAAACCAGATAATATCTGAAATAAATATGTAGTATAAAAACAACATATCAAAATAGTTCTCTACAACCACTTCTCTAATTATTTTTCACTCTCACTCCCCGACAAAAAATGTTTGGTTTTTTCATACGTTTCATATTTAGTAAATCAAACAATATATACCAAGTAATAGAGATATATCACATAACATTGTCATAAATACTTATATAATAAATGCCACACCACAATCATAAATCATGACCACATAAAATTTGGGTAATGTGAACATAAAGGAGATTTTCCTTAGTTTTTCCTTCGACCATGCATATTCCCAAATATATATTTCCATCATAACCAAAAAACAGATTCATCCAATGAAATATATATTAAAACATTAATCCATCACAAATATTATGCATATTCCTACATTTTGTGATCACAGTCCATACAATACTGATAATGGAGAGTGTGGAACTAATCCATTCCCTCTCAAAAAAGGATATTTTCGAAAAAAATATAGAACCCAAAATTTCTACATCGATAGAGTTATCTAACAAGGGTGTATTGTAAAAGAAATCAGAACTAAAAATCCAAGTATTTATATATCCATATATTACCAAAACCATGGTTTTCAATAACATTATGACTATTAATTACCATACTTGTCAGTAAAACATGAAGATAGACAACCTAATCCCAGAAAATTATGGAAAGGGACAAAAATTAAGATGAGGTGATAAAAGGTAGAACAACTTGATGATCAATTAAATGTTAGAAAACAATTTGCCACCAATGATCTAAAATGCGGTGGAAATGAACAAAATGTTAAGAAAAATATATAAAATTTTAAAAAAAAATATGAGCCCATTTAACATATTTAATTAAATATCACTTATCTTAATTGAAAAATAATTTAAGTAAATAAATAATTTTAATTCATAAATAGGATTTTTCTTCGGATTCAGAAGGTTTTTAATATTTAAAATACCTCTCAGAAACCCATGACACCATAATCTGAATCACCATATTTTGATAAAACATCTTCTCTAATAGAAGACTGGTTTCTAACACTCACATATCATACTCTGAAGTGATGATACACCCTTTAAACTACAAAAAAAAATCTCATCCTACCTCTCAGGGTGAAACACCCATAGACATGACATGACTATCCTTTACCCATTGAAATCACATCATAAAATTCACCTCAATTCCTCTAACAATACCTTGGTTACTCTAATAGACAAATGACACATAGTAATAGTTTGAGAGTATATAATCCATTAAAATGGATACTATCATATTAGTCATGTATAAAATGATATAAAATTTTTGTAGGCTATGTGTGGTCCATCTCAGTAGATATAATATTATTTTTCAATAAGTTTTAGCGATTAGGATAAAGAGGATAATATGATAAAACATAAAGTACCTAATGTTGAACCAATGGTATCAAAGTTAAGAAATATTAAGAAAAAATTTCGATATCCATTTTACAATTTACTAAAAAAATATTCTATTTTTTAATATTTACCATAATAATTTTGGTTTTTCTAAATTATTGGCATTAGAATCATGAAAATAACAAGAAAACTAGATTAATTATTATCAATTCAAGAATAATATGCATCTTAATTGATTTTTAATATATTTATTTATATCATGAAATATCGTTCTGAGTATTTTTTTAACCACCTAAATGATTTTATTATGAGTTATTGATAAAAACACCCAAAGATGCAGTGATTTCTTCCCATGTATATTAGACCGCACTAATTGATATTTTTAGGAAATTAATTTTTTAAATATAGAGTTATTCTTCATTGGAATATATTTTATATAATACTAGGCATGGAATGTTTCTATCCATATAGAGAAAATATTAACTATCAGGTTTAGAAAACCTTATTTAATATCCCCAATATTACCATTGACTTAAATTAAATTAGTGAAAATCAAGAAATCTTGATGGATATTACTTCCAAAATATGGGTCTTAATTCATAATAAGGATTTATATCAATGAAAAATGGTTGATCATAATAAAAATATCAATATATACCTACTATGAAAAAATTCATGCTTTTAATAGCCTTCCTACAAAAAAGTGATTTGAATTTATTAATATAACTTATATCACGAGTCATGTAAATTTTAAACATATTGTCACTTATTTTTCTCGAGTAAAGGAAACCTAAAATTTTTTGGTTGAAAATTATAAATGTTATTAGATTGTAATATTCAATGATTTAGTATGCATGTTGTTTCTTAAAATTTTTTTTTCCATAGTTGAATATATTTTTTCTAAATACTTAATCACACATATAAAAATAAATCAAATATAAAAATGACTGAATATAAATAATCCATTTTTTCATTAATAAAAAAAATTGAAAAATTATTCTAAAATGAAATATATATTTATATTTATATTATTAATCTATAAATAAAAAAATATAATTAAATATAAGAATATAAAAGGTGTTAATTTTATAAATTCTTTTCCTCTCTACTTCCCAATATATTATACCCTAGGGTAATATTTTTTAAAGAATTAAAAAATTATTAAATATTGTAAATAAATTGATGATGGTATTATAATGAATTTTTTTGGAGTAATAATTAAAATTATATAAATGAATTGAAAATGGTACTATGAATTTTAGATAACAATTTGGTATATATTGTCATTGGGTATATATAAAATTGATAGGTGTACTAAATATGTTATAGAAGGAACATAATCCACACACACACACACACACACATATATATATATATATATATGAGATAACATATTATGCCATGAACCAACCTGGTTCAACATTGGACTGGTCACCCAAACCAATCTGCGAAAAGGCCGGAGAGGCATTCTTGATACTCCCGGGCTGGAGACAAGTGCCAAGTAATCACTAGAGTACAACAAGGGAATGATTTTGACCAATAAAAATAGAAACTGAACAATAGAAATAAATTTCATGCATCTCAAAAATATAAATAAGACTAAACTAAATATTATTTTAATAGGAAAAAGAAAATACATCTGAAAAACACTACCATACTAACCAAACGTCACAAACACTATCTATGTGTGACCCCATGGGTCACTCTCCAACTCAATGATCAATCTTTTTCCAAGGCGAATACACCCAATCTAAAACCTACACAAGGACTAAAAATAGAAAATAACTATAGGAGTGACTATTAAAACTCATTAGGCTACCTCGACATTTTATTCCCCAATGAACTACCTTTAAAATTAATAAAATGTCAATTCTAAGTTTGAACTACAATATATTAAAGTAAAAAAAAATTATAGTTTTTACTTAAAATCAAAGTACAATCCATTAACCTTAATCATTTTCTAAAGTAGATTCTATCCTTAAGTGTTACCATGCTATTTCAAGGGGAAAGTGATTGTATCATTTAAAACTAGAACAAATTTTTTTTAAACACATTCACTTTTGAAAAACATTTTCATAAGAGCTTGGAAACCAAAACATCACTTTTCGTGAAAACACCACACCAGACTACCAAGGTAGTCATATAGCAAGGGAAATTTAAATAGGTATACAAGTCTCTCAATAGTAGTTCAAACAGCTAAAAGACGCTAGACATAGGCAAACCCGTGGAATCAAGAATAATCCAAAAAACACCAATACCTATGACCCCATCTACAGTAGAATGGTGCATATGATGAAATAAAATGCTCCATATGCTTAGCCACCCTTTCTCAGACCAAGAAGAGAGAAAATAACATATCAATGAACCCGTTATATTCTCCTACTATGATCCACTAGTCAGTACCATAACCTACCAGTGCACCACTCATCTCAGAAAATTATCTCAATAAACAAGGTTCTAATGTCTTAAGTATTAAAGGGGGTGAGCCATCATATTACACTGAGCATAAAATCACAACATATATTTAAAATAATAAACACAACATGTCTCACCATGAGTCTTTCCATGAACTACTCTCATGCCTTAAATTAAATAGATTATCAAGCATTCCCAACGGAGGAACCCATATAATGGAACCTTGGGATTCAATACTGTGGACATCCCACCCATTCTATGTCAAAAAGTCGTGAGAAACATCCAATGGGGGTTTTACAACAAACAAATTTCATAATTTTCCAAAGTGGCCAAACATGCCCTTAAACGTACCATAGAAATATCCTTTATTAATAATGCAATCCAACATTCAAAATAGGTTATGACACACAATTTACAAATAAAATCATTTATAAAACCCCATTATAAAACATTTACATTCCACTTTCGAACTGAAATCATCTTTTATGAAAAGACATATGGGCTACAATTCAACATCATATAACAAACCAATTTTAAAGGCCAACCTCACACATCTTCTAGCTTTAAAAAATTTGAAAACCATTTCAAGAAACCCCAGGTCAATATTTTCACATGACACAAAATTATTATCAAATAAAAACCATGATTTCAATATTTCCAAACAATAACAAGGGCCAACCGAGCATTGTAGACATACATTTGGTGTGTGATAATTAATGAAGCAATGGAAATTATCATAATACAGGGCTTTAAGAAACATTTTCACACCAAAAGACTAAAACAAGTCATGAACATCATCAAATATTAATTATAAGATGTTCTAAAAGCATAAAATTGATGATTATTAAATTAAAAAGGACAAGTGCATGGGAATCCTACCTCGAATTCAGGGTGTGACGATAACGCCTATTCAGAATCGCCCCACGCGGGTCCTAATACACTATCCCTACCAAGAAAAAACATTAATTTACAAAAAACCCTATCAAAACAAAGATAAAAACAAGAATAAAATATATGTAATATAAGGGTATACTGATAGGGAGAAAAATTCACTAGCGGAGGACGACGTTGGGAAGGCGTGTGCTGGTTGGGAGAGGCTTTGACGCTGAAATAAGGGGTTGTGATCAGAGGGAGGTCTGGTCAGGTTGTGCGCACTGAATAGGAGGTTGGGTCAATCAGTAGGTTGAGCTTCGGTGGGGGTTGTGGAGTTAGGGAGGTCCGAGGTCACCGGGCACTACGCTGCTGAGCAGGAGAGGGAGTTTTCTGCAACTAGATGTGGGTGGTGGCATCAGGTAGGCCTACTGTGTCGTGAGGTCGTGGGTTGGGAGAGGCGGCGCTGGGGGCCATGCCAAATATAAGAGTTTTGGACAAAGGGAATGCGCAAGGTGGGAAAAGGTGGTGCACCAAACTGTTGATGGGATGGAGGGGGTTGCAGTGCGATGGACATGAGAGTAAGGGAAGGATGCAGCTAGGGTTGCTGCGTGAACCTTACAGTAGCTCTTGTCTCCAGAAACTATCGCACAACTACCTTGGATGATCGTATAGCCTTCGCTGATAGTGCGGTGCAATTACACCAGCCTAGAATCCATAGAAACTCCCAAACAATAATAATAATAAAAATAATAATAACAACAACAACAATAACAACAACAACAACAACAACAATAATAATAACAAATTAAAAATTTTAGTTTTCACCTAAAATAAAAATAATAAAATTATTATTAATAATAATAGTTAATATTCATAATAATTATATTATTTATTATAATCATAATAATATTCTAAATAATCAAAATAAATTTAATAATAACAATAAAAAATTAAAATGACAGAATAATTAACATTCGATTTAATTAATAATTTTACTCATAATAATTATACTAATAAATAAAAAAAAATTATAATGTGAATATTGTAATTATTATTATATATTCTAATTTTATTACACATTTTAAATTTTTTGAAGATAGACATGTCTCGCAGTTGTCTGGGTAAAGCTGCACGTTTTCCAAATCGCCCTTTGCCCGTGCACCCAACGACATCAAACCCAAAAATGCTTACTTTTTAACATATAGTCAAAACTTTCATCTAGGACTCAACCAGAACCTCAAAAAAAGTATTCAAAACCATAAAAAATGAAATAAAAAAATTTAATAGGTCAGGGTGTGACAATTCTCTCCACCATAATGCTTTTTGGTCCCATAAAGCCACAACACATTCCAGCTGATTGATCAACACATAAGGATCCCATAAAAATATGATCCAACTCCTCAATCGGAGAACATTTCGTTGACAACCAAGGGAAATTAACCTCATTGACCAAAATAGGTCACCAGTAGAGGGGAGGCCTAAATGGACTTCCCACCATTAGAATTAAACTATCATATGATAATGTATTAATAGAAAAAACAATGAGACCCATGGTGGGTATCCCAATCATAAATAACCAAACTTAAAATGACTAAATAAAAATTCTACTTGAACCCTAATCTAGGAATTTCCCAACCTAAAGGAACACAACATGAACACTTAAACCAACCACCCTCGTCTAAAAGGAACAGGAGATGAACTGAAACCTCCCACACAGACCAAAAACCCTCAGTACATGGTTAGGTAGGGAAGGGGGCCAATGATTGTACCATTGCACCACCTTCGAAAACCATCCACCACTTTTCACCTAAGTATGAGTAAAATTCAAGAATGTTGCTGATTCGCATGGGAGATGCACACAAGTACACTAACCTGAAATTCACATCTAAGAGAGCATAGCTAGAGACACTACATTTGGGGTAAGTCTACCATGTTATCTATGAAAGAGTATATTAAAAATTATGGAGAAACCATAATAGAAATGATATATCTGCCTCACTGTAATGGTAGAGGGACAACCTTAACCAAACCTCTTAAACCCTAAAGGGTTCTTGACTACGTTCCAGCTTCACTTTGAGGACTTTTAGCTAGAGATCTGATGGATGAATCATCTCTTACCACGTAGTTAGGTTTTGATAATCCCAATACGAAACATACATATTTTTATTTTACATATGAAAATACAAAATTTTGAAATGAAAACCACATTGTAATTGAAAATAAGAATTCCTAAAAAATCACATGACCTTACCATACATTTCAAATCCCAAAACTCCATCAGTACAAATTCCATGATAATAGATCCATTAAATTGGAAGGAAATGTACACAATAAACTTTAAACAAAATCCAAACAACACATCACTTATGAGAATTTTCTCAACGATGATTTATAGCGACACACTGAAAGAATCTCTACAAGTCACCCAAGCATCAAAAATTCTAGATGGGCTTCAGAGCATTTTCATACAACTGATTTTTGGGTTTTAGATTTCCAAAATAATGACATAAGAGGATCTCTCACTCTAAAGAGGTTGATTAAAGATCTTGAGGCCTTTTGATTCCATGAATATCTCTACCAACTTTAAATAATTTCCTCATCTCCTTTCCATAATCCTCACCACTACTCCTCAGAATTGAATGACGGATGAATACCTCATGAATTAGCGCCATCACGGCTTCAATATGGAAACCTTATCTTACCAAATCAGAAAATAAAATTAGGTTGAACTCTAACACCTTCAACTGATGATCGGGATGGAGACATGACCCAAAATTATAAGCCTTCATGGGGTCATTTTTTGAATAACATGAATCATAAGAAAATAGGTATTCAAAGCATTGGAAATACTCCAACACTGAATTTTCAATATTCTACAGACAACCCATCTACATCCCCTTTCTCACCCTTTCTTTCTCAGAGAAATTCTAATGAATGAAAAATGAATTTAAAAAATCCAAATTAAGTTTTTTATGATGATTGTTATGATACATTGACTTCCACCACATACACAGTGAACCTTAAGGCATAAAGGTTAAAAAATTGACCTTCAAGAACTCGGGAAACTCAACAAGGTTAAAGTCCCTTTCTATCTTTTACATCCACTCCTCCTCTACAGAAGGGTATACCTGACCTTAACAAAGAGGCAGATATAGCTTATATAACTTAAACATAAAATCCTTAGGTTGATAAACCTCACTATGATCACCCATTGGTATTATATGGGAACAAACACTAGATAAGAAAAATTGAAGAACCAAATAAAATTATACTCAACAATGAAAATACTCAAGATCAAACACCGATTAAGAGACCAAATTTAAACATAAAAAACTATTATTAACAATAGACATCTCCTTTTTAAAATTTTTTGATTTTATGAAAAATATTTGTAGATTTTTACCTGCACCAATGGTGTTTCATTGAGCCTCACTCACATGAATATTTTTTTTCTACCCTAGGCACCCATCCACCATGACATACAGGGCATCTATCCCAATTTACATATTAAACCATGCATGTGAGAACCCATAAAAACACTGAAGGATAAAACAAAACAACTTCAGTTTCCAAAAAAATCATTCATCCCATTTCAAAAATCATGTACCTTACAAAGGTACACTAACCACGAAGTCAAAATTCATTTGGTTTAAAATCCATCCCATTTCATTTAAAATAATTCCTTAATCAAACATTTTATTTTTGACAACCATTATCTAAAACCAATTTACCAAATTCAATACCATTTTTGAATTCATAAGAGACCAAAAATGACTTAAAAAGGGAACTAGTGTCGGTGGTTGACTTAGCCAAATGGTTGGAGGCAATATACCAAACTCATCAATGACACATAGAGCCTTCTAGGACCATGCCCTTAGCTTCACATGGAATGACATGCCATGAAAGATCGCGATAACTATTATCCCAACTCTCTTTGTTGTATCCTAATCATAGAACATTCTCTAAATACCAAAAAAAAACTAATTAAATCAGAATTCCCATGGAAACCCAGGGATCAAAATGAGTAAGAGTTTGTGACTCTCTTCCCGAACCTACCCCCCCCCCCCCAAGTTTTGAAAATCCATCTCCATCTACCTTGACATACCCAAATAGAAAAGGGCACTTTGAAAATTAAGGTCCGCTATTAGCCAACCTACGTAGATACCATTTTGTCATAAACTAACCCAGGTTAAACCTAAACCGGTCACCTGAGACAATCCACAATAAGGCGTAAGAGAAATTATTGATCCTCCTAGGTTGGAGATGAGTTCCAAGGAATCAATAGAGTATAACAAGAGAATGATTTCTCCCAATAAAATAAATAGAAACTAAATAGTAAAAAGAAAGCACATGCAGCTCAAAAATATAAATAAGACCAAATTTAATATCATTTAAATAAGAAAATGAAAATTCATCTGAAAAAATAACCATACTAACCGAATGGGACAACTACTATCTCCATGTGACTCTGCGGGTCACTCTCCAACTCAAGGATAAAACGTCGCCCAAGGTGAACACACCAAAGTTGAAACATGCACAAGGACTAAAAATAGAAAATAACTATAGGTGTGAGTATTAAAACACAGTAGGCTTTCCTGATATTCTATTCCCCAATGCACTACCTTTAAAATTAAAGAAACAAAAATTCTATGTTTGAACTAAAATATATTAAAGTATTTATTTATATAGTTTTTACTTCAAATATAAGTATAATACATTACCCTTAATAATTTGGAAAAACAGATTCTATCCTTAAGTGTTTCCATGCTATTTCATAGGGAAAGGGATGATTTCATTTAAAACTGGAACTAAAGAGTTTGAAACACATTACCTTTTGAAAAAAAATCATAGGAGTTAGGATACCAAAACATCACTTTCTATGAAAACACCCCACAAGCATACCAAGGTAGTCATATAGCAAGAGCAATGTAAATAGCTATACAAGTATCTCAACAATAGTTCAAACAGCTCAAAGCCACTAGACATAGTTGAACACAGGAGATCAAGAATAATCCATATGGCAACAATACCTATGACTCAATCTACAGTACCATGCCACATACGATGAAATATAACACTCTATATGATCATCTACCCTTTCTCAGGATAGGTTGAAGGAAAATCCCATAGTGATGAACCCATTATATCAACCTACTATTGACCACTGGTCAGTACCATAACTTACCATTGCGACACTCATCTCAAAAAAAATCTCTCAATATTCCAGGTTCTAATGTCTCAGGTATTAAATTGGTTAATCCATCATATTCCACCGAGCTTTAAATCATAACCTATATTTATAATAATAAACATAGCAGGTGTCACCCTGAATCTCCTCAAGAACTACTCTCATGCCTTAAAGTCAAAAGAATACCAAGAGTTCCCAATCGAGGAACCCATATAATGGAACCCGAGGATTCCATGCTGAGTACATACCAACCATTCCATATTAACAAGGAATGGGAAACATCCAATAGGTGTTTTATGTGAAATACATTTCTTAATTTTCCAAAGTGACCAAATGGTCCCTTAAACGTACCATAAAACCAACCTTTATAAATAACGTGATCCAACGTTCAAAAGAGATGAAGACACACCATTTCCACATAAAATATTTTATAAAACCCCCCAATAAAACCTTTCCATTCCAATTTTCAATTGAAGCCATATTTTAGGAAAATCCAACTGGTAAAAAATTCAACATCACATGATAAGCCAATTTTAAAGGCCAACCTCACACTTCTTCTAGCTTAAAAACATTTGAAACCCTTTTCAAGAACCCCTAAGTCCATAATTTCACAAGGCACAAAATTATTAACAATGAAAACCCATGCTTTAAATATTTCAAAAAAAATCACAAGGGCCAATCGGGCATTGAATACATACATTTGGTGTATTCTATTTAATGAAACAAAGGTAATTTTCATAAAACAAGGGTTTAAGCTACATTTTCACACCAAACGACTAAACGAATGCTTTCACATCATCACATATTAGTTATAGAAGGTACAAAAAGAATAAATCTTATGATTATTAAATTAAAAGTGACAATTGCATGGGAATCCTACCTTGAATTCATGGAGCGATGATAACACCCACTTGAAATTGCCCCGCACGGGTCCCAATACTATAACCCTACCAAGAACAACCCTTAATTGAAAAAAAACCTCTAAAAAAACAACGATAAAAACAAGAATAAAATAGGTGCAGTAGAATTGTATACCGACGGGGAGAAAAACACGTCGGTAGAGGGAGACACTGGGAAGGCGTGTGCTGGTCGGGAGAGGGTGAGGCATCAGAAGAAGGGAATGAAACTGAAGGGAGGTCTAACCAGTCTATGCACGCCAAATAGGAGGGTACAACAGATGGGAGGTCACATACTGGTGGGGGTTGTGGAGGCAGCGAGGTCAGAGTTCACCAGGCATTGCGCTGCTGAGTAGGAGGGGGAGTTGGTCGCGATTGGAGGTGGGCGATTGTGTCTGGTATGCCTGCTGCGCTTGGAAGGCCGCGGGCTGGGAGAGGTGGTTGTGAGGGACACACTGGATGGAGGAGGGCTTTCCAAAGGGGATGTTCAAGAGAGAAAGGTGGTGCATCGAATCGATGAGGGGAAGGAGGGAGTTTGTGGTGTGATGGAGATGGGAGGAAGGGAAGGGTGCAGTTAGGTTTGATACAAACAAGAGAAAAGGCGCGCACAGAGGGAGAATCAAGGGGAAGAAAGAAAAAAAATAAAATAAAAAAGGGAAATCCTAAAAAGGATTAAAAATATTTAAATAATAATGAAATAATCCTTAATGATGGTGTTAGTTAATATTTATTCTAATTATAATATTTATAATAAATATAATAATTATGATAATAATCATAATAATTAATATTCATTTCATTTTAATAATAATTATGAAAAAAAAATTATTAATACTAATTACACTAATAA
This sequence comes from Viscum album, assembly GCA_963277665.1. Lineage (NCBI taxonomy): Eukaryota > Viridiplantae > Streptophyta > Magnoliopsida > Santalales > Viscaceae > Viscum > Viscum album. The sequence goes on from OY728128.1 coordinate 1,261,995,491, forward strand.
TTTTATTTATAATTGACATAATAATTATTTTATTTATTTGAATGCAACTGTGCGATCCGAACACAGCTCAGCTGACCATGCGGGAACCGTGCGGTAGCTCCTGTCTCCAGAAACTGTTGCACGATTGTCTGGGCTGACTGGACGGTCTATGCTGACCATGTGGTGCCCGCGCACTGGCCTAGAAGCCACCAACACTCCCAAAATAATAATAATAATAATAATAATAATAATAATAATAATAATAACAATAATATTAATAAAATTTAAAATTTTAGTTTTCACCTAAAATAAAAATAATAAATTTTTTAATAACAATAATAGTTATATTATTTAAAAAAATAATTATAAGATTCTAAATAATCATAATATCTTTAATAATAACCATAAAAATTCTAAATTACATAATAATAAACATTCACTTTAATTACAAAATTTACTCATAATTATTATGCTAATAAATACACATAATAATTATAATATGAATATTGTAGTTATTATTAAATATTCTGATTTTATTACTCATTTTAAATTTTTCAAAGCAATACAGTCCATGCAGTTGTCTGGGTGAAGCCGCACGATTTCCAAACCACACTTCACTCATGCACCCAATGGCGTCAAACCCAAAACATGCACTTTTTAAAATAAACTCAAAAAATTAGTCCAAGACTCAAACAAAACCTCCACAAAAATTATTCAAACCCATAAAAATAATAAAATAGAAGAACTACATAGGTTGGGATGTGACATTCTACATATGATATATTTTACATATATAAATAAATAATTAATAGCTATAGAATAATAAAGGAATGACAAGAAATAAATTTATGATCATCATTGAAAAGAAGCATTTTATATTTTTTATAAATAAATTACTTTTTAATATATCATATATTTTTATTTAAATGTAAAATTTCACAAATTAATAGTTATAATTTTATTAAATGGAATCTAAATTTTGAATTATGACATTAAAATGTTAACATTAGATATATATGATTTCTTTCTAAAAGAAATAGGTTTCAATGGAGAATAATAATAATAAATTAATATATATAAAAAATATGATAAAGATATATATTAATAATGATTTAAAACCTAAATGAAAATTATGATATAGTATCATAAGCTTGTTTTTACATAAAATATGTAACCAAATTTCAGTTTTTTCACCTAAATGTGTCATTGAAACTAAAATTACATTTCTTAATCCTTCTGAACTTTGTATTTTCTAAACTAAAAAAGTATCAAATATATATTGAAATAACTCCCATATAATCATTATAAACCTTACTTATTATCTTTTTTTACACCAATATTTTATTAAATAAACACTCTAAAATACCTCTCTCGATTTATAGATCTTCTAGTCACATAAGAGACTCTCGAATCCTTCATTAAAAAAAGGAATTGAAGAATAAAAATGATTTCATCAATTTTGGTAAATAATTATTCTATATTTCCTTCATTATTATCATCATAAAAATCTTATAAAATTTTAATTTAACTCACTAAAAAAATATAACTAAAAACATTTCACATAAATAAAAAAAATATTACAATCATAATTACATATTTATAATCATTAATTCAAAATTTTACGTTCATTAATGTGTCAGTTTGATCACCTTGTTAGAAGATTATATACTATTTTTATTTTTTTAATCATGAGGAATTATAAAACATATTCTGTAATAATATTTTATTTAATTGGAAGATATGTTATTTTTTAATTTTTGTATAAAATATAATTCATTATTAAACTAATACTTCATGGTAGAATAAAGAATCACAATTTAGCAATTCATTTTCAATTTTAGAGTGAATCATGCTCATAACTTCCATACATAAAATATCAGATGTTATAAATCATTGAAACATTAGTATCATATTACCTTTACTGTTATAAATATTATAAACAAGAATATAGAATGATGATTGACACTGCTACACTAAAACAAGCATGAGAAATTTCGTGTTTCATACTCATGATTACTAATGTAAACTATTAGTAACAAATAAATTCATAACAATTTATCAAAAAGTATCATATTAACTGAAAAAAATATAAATATGGTTATTATTAAATTAATTAATATACTAATGTTGATTATATTTAGAGTTATAATGAATTTATGTAATTTAGGAATTATAATAATGGGTTTTATTTAAATATACACTATTATTTAAGGTCCTATATATAAAATATTTTATTATTTATCTTACATTATATAAATTTACATACATACATATTTTTGTGTTGGTTACTTTTTACTTAATTCATATCATTCGATGTTTTTTGGGTTTATTATCTTAGAATAAACACTTTTATGACTAATATTTCACATTCACATTCTATATTCATATATTTATTATGGATTATTTCAATTAGATATTCACTATCATATTTAATCATATTTTATGGGATATATATTAATTTTATATTCAACCTATTATTGTGTAAAAAATACCTCTCCTTTTCATTAAAAGTATATCTTTACTTGTATTTTATTTCCACTATTTTGAATTTTCTTATGAAGTTTCTTATATAATATATTTTTAAAATCATATGAAAACTCTATTATTTATATAATATTTATTTACATTTCATTTCACTTAAAATTTTATATTATTCCAATTTTACATTATATAAAATTGGTAAGAAATTTTCAACTTATAGACTTATCAATTACCTATCATCCAGTATATGATTTATCTTCGTTTTCTATATTCACATATTCCATGAACTCTTATGGTTTTTTAAATTTATTAATACACTTATATATTAATTTAAATATTTTTTAATATATTTTTTACACCTGTTTTGATTGCTTATTATTGTAAAGGTTACTGAATTCTTAAGGTGGTTATTATCTCAATTTCATTTCAATATGTAATTTTCCCACCACATTATCAATATTCCTCACTACTATGAATATAAATCTAATTGATATTATCTTATGATATTTTTTCTCTAATTTAAATTATTTACATTTATTCCTCATATTATCTCCAAGACAGATCCTATATTTACATGTTATAAATAATAAAAATTATATAGATTTATATATATATATAAATTCCTATTTGAGGTTACCTATATAAAATATTACATTAAATTATTGGTATGTTTTTTCAATTAAATTCTCCATATCCATTCCTTTCATGAAACTTTTGGAATAAATTATTATTTTTAATAATTTTCATAGTTTTATTCATATATCACCCATTATGATATTTGTAAAGGGAACTTATCTCTCTCTTTATTTTCATATAGAATTCCCTATCCAAAATCAATGTTCTTTGAGTTATATCTCATTTAATGTATTCTTATTATATACATTCCAATATTTTTATAGTATCTTGGTTTCTTTTTTTGATTAATTATGACTTATATACAATTTTAAAATTTTAATTGTTTTCCATTTCCATTCAATTTTTTTCTTGGTCTATTTATCTCTCCTCTATTATCTATTTTATTTATTAAGCTTTAATAGGATATTTTAGAATGAAATGTTAATAATAAAATTATTATTCGATTTATCTTTACTTTAGACACTATTTAATATCATATTCATTATTTATAAAACAATTGAATGAATATTTATTTATTTTTAATTTTATTAAAATTTATTACTATCATATGTAGGAATTTTAATTTATATCAATAATATTTTTTGTTATACTCTATGAGGATTTCCAATTTTACATTTACTTCATTTTAATGGAGATATACTATCACGTTATCATACATTTTTCTTATATGATTATTTACATGTATCTAAATTTATCTTCAGGGGTAAATTATACATTGATTGATAATTTATCTATATTTTTTTCATTTTTATGTAACACAAACATGTAAGAATATATTATTATATTATGGGTTGGATTATAATTACATTGTCAAAAAATTCATTGAGTAACCTTTTAAATCTCATGAGATTAGTATGTATGTTTTATAGGTATTTATTCAAGTATAAAAGGTTCTGAGACCTAAGTCGTTGTCCTAGAGCACTATGTTATTATTATATGAAAATGTATCCATATAATAGGCTTATTATATAATATAATTATATATAATTCCCTATTATTATGTTATGTCAATATTATTATGTTATTTTTATGAATCTATGGCTCATTATTATTTTATTATGATATCTACACTCTTAATTCATGTTTCATGTTCAAATTTTTATATCTTCATTTTTCAAAAAAAAATTGTTATGTTATACCCAATGATTATTCAATTAAATATTATTGATGCCAAAAAAAAATTTACATTATTATTATTTTATCTCATCCAATATTTAATTTATTTTTATTTATAATAGATTTTATATATACTATTATATTTATGTGTGAATCATTTGTGAAGATATTTATGGAATAAAAAAATGTTTTATTCCATAATAAGATGTATTTGTATAACATTTTCAAAAATATTTGTCATTTTAGTTTATAGATGGTGTTTTTAATGTTAGTTGTTATGCATAATCATTTAAAATATTGTAAAATATATGAATGTTATGTATATATCATCTTATTTTTCATATGTAAAATCTATTTTCATGAAAATATATAAATTTTCATAAAAAAAAAGTAATAAAAGGTTAAAATTTTATAAATTTGATGAATTGTACTCTGTAACCCAATTAAAAACCTATTAGATTGAAATAAATAATTGAAAATGACTAATCTGATCATAGAGAACCCATTCCAATACCTTTCATCAAATATATATTGTATATTCCTAATATAAAAATAACATAAGATTAATAGCATTAACAATATATCTATATTTATATAGGAAATCATCCAAATAGGTTTCCTACAAGTGAAGAGGTTTAAAAGATAAAAATGATAAAAATTAATCATTAGAAGTTTTTTTCTATAATTAATAAAATAACTCATATTCTATAATGACTATTTATTTATGTTTTATAATAACATCACTAAGAAAGTATATTACATTTCAATGGAAAATTATACGTCATGAAATGATGTTTACTACAACATCTTGGAATAATATAGAGAGAAGATTTTAAATTAGTAATACACTCACTAATGTAATAATAAGGGATCAATTCTAACATATAGATCACCCCTTCCACAAAACCTTTAAAATGAGAATGAAGAATTAATAATATGTTAGTCATTATCAAGGGAATCATAGAACCTTTATAAGAAATATAGTGATTTATGAGGTATCAAAATATTGGAGTATTTATTTGGTCTAAAGGGAAATGTGATTATTAGTATTTGACCACTTTTCAACCAGACCATTGGCCACTATGACCATTTTTACTATAATGTAAAAAAATTACCATTGTAGTTATTTCATATTCTGGTTAATGATGATGCAAAATTTAATTAGAAAGGAAAAAATGATGTACATAATTTATTAGGTACATTTCTTTTGAAGGAAATTTATTTGAGTATGGGAGAGGGGTAGTATCGTCATGGTTCTCCCTTGACCAAACCCAAGAAGAGCTTCTACATGTGAGGCTTGATAGGAATCAACTGTAATATATGATCATGTTAAGATATATCACCACTAGATCAATGTTGGATGAAAAACATCATGAGAGTACCACCATCACACACCTCATCCTTCAAATTACACTAGTGTTATTATGAGTTATGTTTATAGTCCTTAAATACTATTAAGGTGTGAAAAATAATGGAAATAAAATAGTGGTTACATTGATCTTCCATTTTTTATTCAATTTATCATTCTTACATAAAATATAAAATTCAAATGATTAGAAGTTATATATGAAAAAAAAAATTGAAACAAAAAACTATAATTATATTTTTTGGAAAATATATATGTCTAATTAAAATAAATTATAATTATGAAATAAAAAAATTAAATGTTATTTTATTTTAATATTTTTTTTAAAAACCTACATTTATTTATAAGTAAATAATAAAGTAATTTTTTTAATCATATAACGTTTTTCTAGTGGTTAGAAACATAATAATGTTATAAACATATATATATATATTAAAAAATAAGTATTTTATTTGGATATTAAATTTCTCTCATTTATAAAATTTCTTTGATAAGATAACTGTCATTTTTGAAATTATCATTTTAAAATTATATAAGGGTGAATTTTTCATTATTTTAATACATAGTTGACTTCTTGGGTGACAAGTAAAATATGGTATATGTTGAGTTAATAAATTTTTCCTTATGATTTTTCCATTCCATCATGTAAGGGGAGATTGTTGAGTCATTAAGGTTTCCTTATGACTTGACCATTTCTCTTGTTTTGAAAATCACAAAAACCTTATCTTAAGGAAAATTTCATTTTACCCCATAATTTACCTCTATAAGGAAAATTTCCTTCCCCAAGGAAATTCACCCTTACCTAGTTTTCATTGTTCATATCAATATTTTTCCTAAGTGTAAAAATCGGATTGTAACCAAAAACCTCAGAATCATATAATACTTAGTTATGAAGCATTCTATTTAAGACTCCAAATTCTGGTTACCAACTCTCATATAGTTTGACTTCAAATTCTAGTTATGAACTCTCATGAAGTTCAACTCCAAATTTTAGATACGAATGTTATGAAGTTTTACTCCTAATTCTGGATACGAACATTCATGAAGTTCGACTCTGAATTTTGATTGCAGACTTATGTAATGTTCTACTACAAATTTGAATTAAAAATTATGGTTATGAACTTGTCTAAGTCCTGACTCCGAGTTCTCTGAATTTAGACTCTGAACTCCTATGAGTTTTGACTCCGAATTCTCATGAACTCCGAATCCATACATTGTAATTTCAGGTTTTGAATTCTTATTGAATTCAAACTCAGAATTTCCTTAAAATTCTTACTTTGGAATTCTATAGAATTCAGGTTTCAAATTCCTACAAAACTGAATCCAAATATCCTTGAGTTGTAGACTCCAAATTCAGTTTTTACTTAGACTCTAAATTCAGTTTTTACTTAGACTCTGAACTTTCAACTTTACTTACATTCTGAATATTGGATTTTAGATATACATACTCATTTTGTTCTAAAATGATGTCGTGCTTTCAGTTATCAACTAATCATTATTTGAGTGACACATATATAGGTCCCTCCGAAATTCAAGGAAAAATATGACCGTTGGATGGGGGAGTCGACCGTTGAAGCCACGCCTATAAATAGGGTCTTATTTGAAAAGAGCGACACAACTTTTACACTGATCTTTGACAAAGTGTTATTGAATTGATTTCTAGAGAGAGGATCTTATAAACTCTCAAGATTTGTGCATAAAGTTTTGAACTGCTCGTTCAAACTTTGTTTCATACAGATTTTCTTAGTGCAGAGGTTCGATTTCCTTAAAATCAGAGACTTCTGGTTGTGAAGTCATAGGTGTTGATTTCCTTACAAATTGAGAGCTTGCGGGGATAGTAAGATAGATACCAATCTTCAGATTGAAGGCTTACCTGAGTTTGGGTAAGACAGAATTTATTAAAAGTATAAATCAAGAGACCTCTTATCTAGAGTTGTTGGAAACCCTCCTCTTTGGGTTAAAAGAGTTTATACTTGTTACCTGTAGTTTTACTACTTTGTTTTTCCACTGAATTTGTATTGTTGAGGAAAGTATAACTTTCTTATACTTCCTCATACTTGTACTCATATTTTATAGGATTCTATACACTTTATGGTATAATCTTAGTTGGTGGAAACTTTGGTTAAGTTTAATTTCAGGAATCACTTTTCCAAAATCAAGAAAGTTATTAGAACATAGTGGTGTTGTGAATTTTGGTTACGCAAATTTTCCTTACGGATTTTTTAAAGTATACAATTCACATCCCCCCCCCCCCCCCGTCTTGTATTTGTATCTCATTTTACATATTCGATCCTACATCTGGTATAATAGAGTATATCATACTTAGACATACCATCCTAATAATTAGAATCAGATCATTGTTACAATCTGAATTAATCTCGTGATTAGATTTAGAAGGGAATTCTCAGAATTGCATTTTTTGGATTCATATTTTTCAGAATATGTTTTTCAGAATCATATTTTCTGGATTCATATATTTAGACTCATAAAGTTCAGATTTTTTTTTTCTTAGAGATACTATTGCTCTATATTTTCCTTGCTTAGTAAATTTTCTCTTTTTTACAAACTCATACTACTAACAAGTTTGTGTGCAAAATATTTTCTTAAGAATGGAAGGTTTAAATTTTGGCTCTCTAGATAATCTAAATCTTACCAGACCTCCTATTTTTGATGGAAACAGTTATGATTACAAGAGAGATAAGATGAACACTTTTTTTATCAATACTGGAGTTGATAACTATCTAATTTTTATTGGAGATTATAAAATTCCTGATAAGGAATTGAGAGCTTTTACGAACTAGGAGAAATCAGAATACCAAGAAAATTTCAGAGTCAGAAATACTTTGTTATGTTCCATGACTAGGAACATCTATAGTCAAATATAATCGTGTGAAGCTGTAAACAGTATCTGGAACAAACTTGAAGTTACACATTTTGGTATATCTAAAGTCATAGAGACTAGAAGAGCTATGTTGAGGGATGAATATCATAGTTTTAATTTTCCTTATAGAGAACCTGTAAGAAAAGTACAGAAAAGGTTTATGACTATTGTGAATAGATTAAAATATATGAGAGAAAAAGGTTTGGATGATAAATCTCTTGTTGATAAGATCATAGATATCATGCCAAATGAATGGGAGTCCAAAGGACATCTATTGATGAGAATAGGAAAGTCACTCATATTTCCTTAGATGAGTTGTTTGGAACTCTTCTTCAGCATGAAACCAGAATGAAGAGAGATTCTGAAAATGTTAAGAAGAAGAATGGGAATTGAGTAGTTTCTTTTACTACCACTTCCAAACATATGAAATCCAAGACCCTTGAAAGGGTAACTAGATCAAAATCAAAGAAAGTCATTATTCAGTCAGAATATAGTGATGCAAAAAAGTTGGAGAATGAATTAGCTAATCTTGCTTGGAGAATGAACAATATTGTAGCTTAGAAGAATAATTAGAATAAGTACAAGAAGAAATAATATAGAGATAATAAATATGGAGAAGTTACTTATTATGAATTTGGAAGAACTGGTCACATCATACCTGATTGTCCCTTATTGAAAAATAGGAACAAGAAGGAAAGGAATTTATAAAGGAACAAGAAGAATTTCTATCGATCAAAGCACAAGAAAAGTCTTAAAGCTAATGATACTTGGAGTGCTAGTTTTGGAGACTCTTCAGAAAGTAAATATTTTGAATATGATTCATCAACACATAAGAATATGGGAATCATTGCTACTACTTCTTACCCTAATACATGACTTATGGCCAAGGTATGATCTACTGAGGATTTAATAAATTTATCTCTTGATAAGAATTATTATTCCAAAAATAGAACTTCTAATGAAGATACCTCATCCTTAGAAAATAAATATATACCTTCATATGAAGAAGTATCTAGATTTTCTAAGTTACTTGAAGTAAAAAATTGTAATATTTCTAAAAAATTAGACAAGTCAAATACTAGGGAATAAATTCTTACAAAAGATATTTCAGATCTTTCTAGAGATATTGAAGATAAATATGAGCTTTTAGAAAAACTTTCTAAAGACCTTGACAAAGTTAATTATGTTAAGGAAGAACTTTCTAAAGATCTTAAGAATGATATTTTAAAGGCAAAAGTTTTTGAGGAAAAATCTAACTCTAAGGAAATAATTCAAAAGGATAGGAATTTAGTCATCAGATTGAAATCTGAAATATTTTCTCTTAATAAGCTTCTTGAAAAATTTACCTCTTTGAAGGAAAATTTTGACAAGATATATTCTCAAATTAAACCTCAAGGAAACACTACTGGAGTAGGTTATACTCACCAAAAACTGGTTTTCAAAAACAACTATTTTGTTCCTCCTAGAGCCACTTTTTTCACTAAATGTCAAAGTGGTGGGCATTCGAATAAAAATTTCTCCTTGAATAAAGTTCAATATCTTGGTTTTCATACAAATTATTTTTGTAAAGAAATGTGGATACACAAAATTTTGTTGTCTAAAAATTCCGGATCCAATAATGTTTGGATTATGAAAGTCTAACTCTCTCATTTTCAGGAAAATCAAGAAGGTACCAACATCGATACTCGGTACATGGATATTGGATGTTCCCGGCATATGACTGGTAACAAAAACTATTTTGAAAAGATTATCAAGACTAAAGGAGGAAAAGTAACTTTTTGAGATAATGCTTAGGGAGAAATTATTGGTATAGGTAACATCATTCTTCTTGGAAAAACTTTGATTTCAAATGTATTGTTTGTTAAGGGTCTTAAGCACAACCTCATTAGCATAATTCAGTTATATGATGAAGGCTACCTTGTGAATTTTAGGAATTATAAGTTCCTGGGACATAATTCCCAAGAAGAGTTTATTCTTCATGTCTATTGGCAAGAGAATGTTTACACACTAAACTTAGAAGACCTTAGGATCCAAGAATTACCTTGCCTTAGTGCAATGGAAGATCATTATTGGTTATGGCATAGATTGTTAGGACATTTCAACCTTATGAAATTATGTAAACTTTCTAAGAAGAGACTATTTAAGAATCTACCGGAGTTTAGATATGACTCTTCAAAAGTTTGTGACCCATGTAAAAATGGAAAGAAACACAAATAAAGTTTTAAATCAGTTGGTGAAGTCACCACTAATGATGCATTATATCTAGTGTATATGGAACTTTTTGGTCCTACACAAACTGGAAGCATTGGGGGCAAGTATTATGTATTTGTCTTGGTTGATGATTACACTAGATTTACATGGGTCTATTTTCTAGAAAATAAGTCTAAAGATTTTTCTTATTTCAAAATTTTTAGAGCCCAAGTTAAAAATGAGAAAAACCTTCCATTGAAAACTATTCATAGTGATCATGGTGGAGAATTTCAAAATTCTGATTTTGAAACTTTTTTAGTAGAAAAGTCATTACTCACAACTTCTCAGCACCCAGAACACCTCAAAAAAAACAATGTTGTTGAAATAAAAAATAGAATTATTCAAGAAATAACTAAAACCTTGTTGATTGTGTATTCTGTAGCCAAACACTTTTGGGCTGAAGCCATAAGTACTGCTTTTTATACTGTAAATTATGTTTTGATTAGACCTTTTCTTGATAAAACTCCATATGTGTTATGGAATGGTAGAAAACCTAGACTTTCCTACTTTAAGGTTTTTGGTTGCAAAGTATTCATTCTTAATACTAAAGATAATCTTCATAAATTCACACCAAAATCTGATTAAGGAATTTTCTTAGGCTACTCCACAACTTCTAAGGCATATAGATTTTTCAAAAAAAACACTTGTAATGTTAAAGAGACAGTGCATGTGAAATTTGATGAAACTGATCCTTTTGTTTTTAAACAACCCCAACCCACATCCTTGGATGTGTTTTCAAAAACTAATTATCAACCTTTGATAGAAGATCCTTCTAATAAGGAAAATGTTCAAGAAGATACTTCTGAAACATTTACCCCAGAAGATTTCCTACCCTATGTTGATGAACAGGTTCTACAAAACCCAAAGCAGTCATTTCTCAAGAATCATCCCAGTGATTGTATCATTGGTGATGTAAATCAACCTGTATGGACTATAAGTTCCTTAATAAATGAAGTAGAATATCTAGCATTCCTTTCCCAATTATAACCAAAAAGTAGTGATGACACTTTAGGTGATGATGATTGGATCAAAGCCATGAAAGATGAAATAAATGAATTCGAAAGGAATAAAGTCTAGACCTTGGGTGAAATACCTAAGGAAACTTCTGTTATTTGAGTAAAATGGGTCTTCAGAAATAAGTGTGATGAAAATGGAATCATAGTAAGAAATAAATCTAGATTAGTTGCTAAAGGTTATAATGAACAAGAAGGAATAGACTATTAAGAAACCTATGCTCCAGTAGCTAAACTTGAATATATTCATATTTTACTTTCCTTTACAGCATTCTTTAATTTCAAACTTTTCCAAATGAATGTGAAATGTGCTTTTCTTAATGGTTATGCTCAAGAGGAAGTTTTTTTGAAAAACCTCCTTGATTTAAAGATAAAAAACATCTTGGTCATGTTTTTAGACTTACCAATGATCTGTATGGTCTTAAACAAGCCCCTCAATCTTGGTATGATAGACTTACAGGATTTTTACTTCAAAATATCTATGTTAAGGGAAATGCAGATTCAACCCTTTTTATAAATAAAGATAAGAAAAAAAATTTGATTGTTCAAATTTATGTTGATGACATTATATTTGGTTCAATTCAGCAATCTTTGACCGATTCCTTTGCAAATTTAATGAAATCTGAGTTTTAAATGAGTATGATGGGTGAGTTAACATTTTTTCCTCAGTTTTCAAATTTCTCAAAAACCAGAAGGAATCTATATATCCCAACATAAGTATATTAAATATCTTCTTAAAAACTATGGATATGACAACACTAAAAGTATAAGTACTATCATTGGTACCTCAAACACACTTGATCTTGATGAAGCTGGGAAACCAGAAGATCAAACAAATTTTAGAGGTATGATAGGAAGTTTACTTTACTTGACAGCTAGTTTTCCAGACTTAATGTTTTCAGTATGCTTATGTGAAAGATATCATTCCAATCCTAAGGAATCTCATTTAAAGGCAGTGAAGAGAATTTTTCGCTACTTAAAGGGGACCATGGATTTAGGACAATTTTATACTTCTATAAATGATATTGTTTTAAAAAGCTTTTCAAATGATGACTTTAGTGGATGTATAATGGATAGAAAGAGCACATCCAGAACTTATCATTTCTTAGGAGATTCATTAGTTTCTTGGTCTTGCAAGAAGCAACACTCAGTAGCACTTTCCACTGCTAAAGATGAATATGTAGTAGCTGGAAGTTGTTGTTATAAGGCCCGAGCCTTAAGCATTACTTAATCTTGATTTATTACAATAATACACATTGACGATATTTTTAGGTATAGAGTTTTAGAGAATTATATCATAAATCATGCATTGCATTCCACATTTAAAAAAGGTGATTACATAAAAGACAATATTCACTTTTCCCATCGAAGGAAACATATTTAAAATAAAACATGGAATATTTCTTGACACTTCCTCGACACTATCATCACATCATGTACCTTTCCCTTGGCCAGTGAAAAACATTTCAAAAACATGGGATGAGCATAAAAAGATCAGTAAGGGATATAAAAATACAGAAAGAAAACCTTAGTCCATGTATACATAAGAATCATTGAAAACATACTTTACTCATAAACATAATCATTTTAACATACCTCATGAAATCATAAGGTGTATGAATAACTCATAGAAATCATAATACATAAAGGTATCTTGAGGCATTCATAACATTCTTACATAGGGAGTAAACCTCATTGTTATGTTTGGAATACCCATTACAGTGTATTCCCTAAATCTCTTCGGAGAAACCTTAGCATTTAACGCGTTTGTGTTACCCAATTCATTAGAGAGATATCACGGGCTCATCCACCCTTAGTTTATCACGGAACCACCCGTCTTCACAAAAAATTCCCAAGAACCATAACATAATTGTATCACATAAAACATGCGTAAAGGAAACATAACATTTCTACATTTCAATCAAAAGATATCAAAAACACATTGATATAATAAAAACATTATCAAAACCATTTTCAATACCAAAATAAAAGCAAAGTAAAACATGGTATTTATTTTTAATTTTAAAAAAAATTATGGTTTGTAGAGGAAGCCAAAACTCAAATAATGGTCACGGCGGCGGAAAAGTCCATGTCACTACATACATAAGACAAAACAGACCTTTTTGTCGTTTAGTAAAACGCTTCATACAAAAAGATTCCTTTTGAATAAAAGTAAAATTCAAATTGTTTTATACACCGTATAAAAGAAAGTTGTGTATAAAAAAAATATGATTCAATGAAAGGAGATTGAGACGAAGTCTCATACCTTGTGTCTGACTTGACTCTATCATTCTTTAATCTCCTGAATAATAAACTAGAGTTAATATCTACATTCTTAAGAACCTTTTTAAAGGTCAATATTCCTTTTATATCACTTCTTACCATGTTACAAACATTATGTAATCATTTAAGTTAACAACGGTCATTTTGTCGATCCTTGGTACTTGAGTCAAAAATAAACTTCTTATAATTACAAGTTGTTCATGTGGTAAAATATCTATTATATCCAGAATTATATTCATGATTTAGATATCATATATATCATATATATCTAGTATATACATGCATTTATAATATTACATAGCATTTAGTGGTAAGAAATAAAATGCATCGTTCATGGAAACGGTAAGCCGTACGTACGCATGAACGCTACTTTCATTTCTATTTCGTATTTAATGGAATGTAATTATAGTGATATAAAGGTATATTATATTTCCAGTATAATATCATATATAATATCATTAACTCCTTCCTTTATACGTCCCACATATGGCATTAACGATTCAAATCACTCTGAGGGGTCGGTAGTCCGCACTAACTAAAATGAAATTATCACGTTTTACCCATATTCGAAACCATAAAGGTATGCCATAAATTAAAAATAAAGAAGCATAAGGAAAAAATTAAACATAATATATATCATGTATAAATATAGTTACATCTTAATGGCCACCATGAAAGGTGTTAAAAGAAGATTGAGCAATCATCATTTCGTGAGGCAGTAATTCGCCACTCACAAAAACAGAATGTTCTTTAACCATTAGATGGAAGTGTGTGTAAGTGTAAATCAAATAATTATCATAACAACATACTAGTATATTGAAGATACTATTTTGTTTACAAAATAAGTGAATAAAAAGAGTTTAGGGGGTTTTAGAAGCAAAATAAAACAAAAGGACATAAGAGAAGACATTACCTTTAAATCGGGTTACTCCCCTTGGTTTGAACCAAAAGGGTTTCTTGAAGAGCTTTCTGCCTAAGGTAAGGCTTATATGATGAAGAGAGGGATGTGGAGAGATTAAATGAGCAGATTTTGGCCGAGCCAATGGCTTGAGAGGTGTGAGTAAGAGGGTATAGGTGTTGGCCTTTTATAAGAGGGAGTAGGGGCACTCTTGGAAAGTCAAGAAATGTTACATTATTATATAATGAGTTTCGGATTTTAAAGGTCCCAAAATGATATATTTCAAGGATAAGGTGATAATAGTTTTAAATCCACCCATCCAATATGTTTTTGACAAGTTTAAGTCTTATAGTTTACATTATATTTTCATTTTATTTAAATATTTCATTAATGAGGTAATCACTACATCATCATGGTGTCATAAATAAATTTATGTATTTAACGTTTAAAATTTATAAAACAAATACCATGATGTAGGAAATATTTCTATATTTCCAATGACTATTTATAGTCTAAGAGATCATTTATTTAGACAAAATTAAAATTGTTTTACTTAGGTGTTACATACTTTTGTTATATTTAACTTTCTTTAAAAATAAAAAGATAAAATGTCAGTATCACACAAAAGTGATTCCATGGGGTCCCAAAGCTGGAACAAGGCATCCCATGTTCGGCCATGACACAACCAGCAGCATTAGGACACAAGTTAGGGTGATTTTATATTATTATGATATTATTTTATTACCCTTAACTACCCGATTACTAATTAATCACGGTAATTAAAGATAATTATCGTCGTTACTATTCATAATGTCCAAAAACAAAGAGTATTAATTAAATAATTTAGATATTATGATTCCAAATATAGAATCCATTTTACCAAATTTCAAACACAAAAATTTTAGTAATTAATTTAAAAATAATTCCCATTTTCAAAACCAATAGCAGGTTTTTTAGAAATAATATCTATCAAAATTTTGACACGTGTTTATGCCCAATTCCAAAGTGAAATTAATTAAAATGACCAACATTGGATTAAATGGTAAAAATATATTCTAATTAAATTTTAAAACAAATTAAAAGTACAATCTATTAATATAATTAAATTAGATGAAAAAGCAGTTTTGAAGTAAAATGTAGTATTTTTCACTATTCATTAAAAAATGAACATTGTCAGAAAAATAAGAAAAATTTATCCAAAGTAAATTTCAATGTCCCAATACTAAAGAATATTTTTATTTTGACAAATAGAGCTTATAAAATTTTCAAAAGATAGATTTAAAAATGGTTCTCCATCAAAAGGCGGTAAAACAATCTTTTAAAAATATTAGAGAATTCAATGCTTAAGATTGGATTTATTCTCATTTTAAGCCTTTAAAACACTATCTAATTCATAAATAGACAGAGATATGAAAACCCATAACTCTTTACTTACTTAGGATTTTACATACTTCCCCCCTTTAGAAAATTGCTTCCCCGATTTTTATTTACTTATCGAATAAGTGGGGGTATTTATCCCTCATTGCATTTTCAGATTCCCATGTTGCCTCTTCAATCATGTGATTTTCTCACAAAACCTTTACTTGATGAATCACCTTATTCCGCAATAATTACTCCCAGTGGTCAAGAAACTAGACCGGTTGTTCTTCATAAGATATATTCTCTTCCATATGAACTACCTCTGGACTCAAAACATGAGATGGATCTGGAATGTACTTCCTTAACATTGAAACATGAAAAACATTTTGTACCTAAGATAAACTCGGAGGTAAAGCCACTGGGTAAGAAACTGATCCAACTCTCTCCAGAATTTCATATGGTCCAATGAACCTTGGACTTAGCTTTCCTTTCTTACCAAATTGCATCACACTTTTCCATGGTGAAACTTTGAGGAAGACATGATCACCTACCTCAAAAGAGAGATCTTTCCTCTTATTGTATTCATAACTTTTATGTCTGCTCTGAGCTGTTCTCATGTGTTTCTGTATCAGCTAAACTTTTTCTGCCAACTCTTCTACCAATTCTGGTCCCATCAACTTCATTTCACCCACTTCATCCCAAAAAGCTGGAGTTCGACACCGATTCCCATATAATGACTCAAATGGTGCAATCTATATGCTGGAATAAAAACTGTTATTATAAGAAAACTCAACCAAAGAAATATGTTGGTCCCAAATTCCTTGATAACCATCGAACAAGCACATAGCATATCCTGCAAAGTCTGAATTTTTCATTCTAACTTCCCATCTGATTGAGGATGAAAAGCTGTACTAAAATTTAATTCAGTACCCAACGACTTCTGAAGGCCTTTCCAAAAGTTATAAGTAAACCTGGGATCATGATCAGATACAATGGAGAGGAGAAATCCATGTAACCTGACTATCTCTTTAAGATACAAATGAGAAAGTTGATATAGGGAGAAATTATCTCGTATAGCAAGGAAATGAGAAGATTTAGTCAAGCGATCAACAATAACCCAGATTGCATTATTACCTCGAGATGTCTTCGGCAATTCCACATAGAAGTTCATGGATATATTCTCCCATTTCCACTTTGGTACTGGTAAAGGCTGAAGCATCCCTTTCGGTAACTGCCACTCTGCTTTAACCTATTGGCAAGTCAAACACTTCATAGTAAAATCAGTAATATCTCTTTTCATTTCATCCCACCAGTAATACTTATGAAGATCTCTATACATCTTAGTATTGGTTGGATGAACTGAAAACGGAGAACTATGAGCTTCACATAACAACTCTCTCTTCAATTGTGAATCACAAGGCACAGACAATCTCTTCCCAAATCTCAAAACACAACCGTTATCAATGTTTAAATCAGGTAACATACCCTTTTGAACCATCTCTACCTTTTTCTGCAACTCACTTCTTGCTTCTGAGCTTGCTTAATTCTGTCTGATAGAGATGATCTCACTTACATATAAAACAAAACAGAAGAACTTCCTACACCAAAAACTTCTATGCCAAGGTTCATCAAATCCTTAACCAAAAGATCACGTTCCAAACGTAACATGGTTAATGAAGCATTACTTTTTCGACTCAAAGCATCATCCACTTTATTTGCTTTTCCCAGATGATAATGAATTGTACAATCAAAATCCTCTATTAATTCTATCCATATCCTATGTCTCATGTTCAATTCTTTCTAGGTGAATATATACTTTAAACATTTTTGATCAGTATATATTTCACACTTTACACCATACAAATGATGCCTTCAAATTTTTAAAGTGAAAAAAATAGCAGCTAATTCCGAATCATGTGTAGGGTAATTTACCTCATGAGTTTTCAACTGACGTGAAGCATAAGAAATTACCTGATCATTCTGCATTAGGATGCAAACAATTCTTTTCAATGAAGCATCACTGTAGATAACAAACTCACCATTCTTGGAAGGTAGTGCCAAAAATGGAGCATTAACCAATCTTATTTTCAATTCCTGAAAAAAATTATCACATTCTTTTGTCCAGATAAACTTACCACTCTTCCGAGTTAGCTTAGTCATTGGACTAGATAACCGTGAATTTTTTTAAAAAAACCTTCGGTAATATCATGCCAAACCAAGAAAAATACAAATTTCGGTTACATTTGTGGGACTTGGACATTCTTCAACAACATTTGTTTTTGTAGGATCAAAAGTTATTCCATATTTAGAAACAATGTGGCCAAGGAAAGAAATTTTTTGCAACCAAAACTCACACTTGATGATTTTCCCATACAATTTCTTATCTTTTAAGTTTTGGAAAATAACACTTAAATGACATTCATGCTCCTATTTACTTTTATAAAACACCAAAATATCATCAATGAAAACAACCATAAACCTATCCAAGAACTCATGGAAAAATCTATTCATAAGGTCCATGAATACGGCAGGTGAATTGGTTAACCAGAAAGGGAATTACTACAAATTCATAATGGACATATCTTGTATGAAATGCAGTCTTCGGAATATCTGCTTCCTTTACCTTCAACTGATGGTACCCTAATCTTAGTTCAATATTTGAAAAATATTGAGCTCCTTGGAGCTGATCAAACAAATCATCGATATGAGGCAAAGGATATTTGTTCCTAACAGTGATGTTATTCAAGGATCTATAATCAATGCAAAGTCTCATTGAACCATCTTTATTTTTAACAAATAAGACAGGAGAACCCCATGGTGATGTGCTAGGTTGAATGAAACATTTCTTTAATAAATCTTGCAATTGCTCCTTCAACTCTAAAAGTTCTATTTGAGCAATTTGATAAGGGGGTTTTGAAATTGGATTAGCATCAGGAACTAAGTCAATAGTAAATTCAACTTCCTGGTCTGGTATTATTCTAGGAAACTTGTCAGGAAAAACATCAGGATACTCATTTACCACTGGCACATCATTAATCTGAATGGTTCCTTTATTTTCAACAATATGTGCAAGGTAACATTCATTTCCCTCTTTTACAAGTTTCTCAGCCTCTTGATATGTTTTCAACGGTAAGGTTTCATTCTTGTACCCAAACTAAAAGTCTTTCTAAAAAGAAACTTCTTTAGCTCTATAATCAGTCTTATCATGGTAAAGAGAGAGCCAATCCTTACCCAGGATAACATCAAAATCTACTAGAGGGAAAACAATAAGGTTTACAAGTAGGTTCTTTCCACGGATAAGGATAGGAAGATTCTTATAAATTATTTTTGCCTCAACATTTCCCCCATGTGTTTTTACAACAAGTTCAGGAGTCATTTATTGAGATGGAATTCCCAATTTGCTAGAAAATGTTTCAGAGATGAAAGAATGTGTAGACCCCGAATCAAAAAACACATTGGAATAATCTGAAAAAACAAACAAAGTACCTAATACCACTTCATTTGATGACCCAAAATCTTTTGAAGTAGTTGCAAAGGATTTCACCACACCTTTCTACTTGTATTTGGACTGCTTCCCATCATTTGAGCTCTTTGTTGAACACCCGTTTGCATAATGACCCATCTCATTGCACTTGAAACATTTCACCAACAGTAAATCAAATTTGTTCTTACCATCACCCTGGTCTTTTTCAGTGAAATCACGAGCCTTATGTCCAATCATACCACATCGGTATCACTTTCCAGAATTCAAAAAACATTCCCCAGCATGATTTTTACCATATTTATCACAAACTGAAAACTTAGTTTTCTTACCATCAGACCTTTTTGGAGGATTCTCCCCTTTCTCCTGCCACCTCAGTCTTTTCTTCTATTGGTTGTTATAGAACACTTGATCATCGGAAATCTCCATTTCCACCTTCTCAGCACATTGAACAAGCTTTACATAACTCTTGAACTCACAAGCAGCTAAATCCCTTCGATATTTTGGCTTTAATCCTGAGTAAAAATGATTGATTTTACTATCAAGGTCTCGGATAAAATTTGGAGCATACCTTGCCGATCGAGTGAACCTTTCTTCATAAGCATCCACTGAGTCGTCCTCTTGCCTCAATTCCAAGAATTGTTTTTCCATCCTAAGTCAAATAGAAATAGGAAAATATTTCTCAAGAAACATACCTTTGAATTCATCCCAGTCAAGAGCATCAATCTCATCAGCGTCGCTGATATTTTTAACCATCGACCACCACTGATCTGCTTCACCTTCCAAACAGTAAATAGTAAGAATGACCTTTTGATTTTCTGAACACCCCATGACATCAAAAATCTTCTTCAGTGCTTTAATCCACCCTTTATCTAGCACAGGGTCAGATGATCCTCTGAATGATGGGGGATGTTGCCTCATGAAATGTTCCACTACTGACATGTTCCTCTGCAGATGATATGGCTGATCTCGTGCATGGATACCACCACCATGTATCGCTTGATTCAACTACGCCATTACTGCAACAAACTGTTCAGTTCCAATTCCGACCATCTCAGGATGCTGATTTGGATGGTCATTTCCTTCTATATTCCATCCTAGTACTGCTTCACTGTTTCCTCTATGAAAAACCATTATGAACAAATATGTCTTAGATGAAGAAACATGGTAATCTTCAAATTCTATATCATTTCAATTTGACCACAAAAATAAATAATTTTGGATAATAATTTAATAGAATTCTAACTCCTAAAGTTATCTAAACTGACCTCTGATACCAACTATAAGGCCCCATCCTTAAACATTACTTAATCTTGAGTTATTACAAGAATACACATTGAGGATCCTTTCAGTTTTAGAGTTGTAGAGAATTAGATCATATATCATGCATGGCATTCAACATTTAAACAAGGTGGTTACATAAAATACAATATTCACTTTTCCCAATGAAGGAAACATATTTAAAATAAAACATGGATTCTTTCTTGACACTTCCTAGACACTATCATCACATCATGTACCTTTCCCTTGACCTGTGAAAAAAATTTCAAAAATGTGGGATGAGCATAAAAAGCTCAGTAAGGGATATAAAAATACGGAAAGAAAACCTTAGTCCATGTATACAAAAGAATCATTGAAAACATACTTTACTCATAAACATAATCACTTTAACATACCGCATGAAATAATAAGGTTTATGAATAACTCATAGATATCATAAGACATAAAGGTAACTTGAGGCATTCATAACATTCTTACGTAGGGAGTAACCCTCATGGTTACGTTTGGAATACCCATTATAGTGTATTCCCTAAATCTATTTGGAGAAACCTTAGCGTTTAACTCCTTCGCTTTACCTAATGCATTAGAGAGCTATCACGAGCTCACCCTCCCTTAGTTTATCATGTAAACACCTGTCTTCATAAACAATTCCCAAGAACCATAACATAATCATATCACATAAAACATGTATAAAGGAAACATAACATTTCCACAATTCAATCACAAGATATCAAAAACACATTGGTATAATCAAAACATTATCAAAACCATTTTCAATAACAAAAAAAAAGAAAATTAAAACATGGTATTTATTTTTCTTTTTAAAAAAAAGTTATGGTTTGTAGAGGAAGCCGAAACTCAAATAATGGTCACGACGGTGGAGAAGTCGTTGTCGCCGCATACATAAGAAAAAACATTCCTTTTTTCATTTAGTTAAACACTTTGTACAAAAATATTCCTTTTGAATAAAAGTAAAAGTCAAAAGGTTTTCTACACCATATAAAAGAAAGTTGTGTATAAAACAAAATATGCCTCAATGAAAGGAGATTGAGACGAAGTCCCATACCTTGTGTCCGACCTGACTTGGTCATTATTTAATCTAATGAATAATAAACTAGAGTTAATCTCTACATTCTTAAGAACCTTTTTCATGTTCAATATTCCTTTTATATCACTTATTACCGTGTTACGAACATTATGTAATCATTTAAGTTAATAACGGTCATTTTGTCGATCCTTGGTACTTGAGTCAAAAATAAACTTCTTATAATTACAAGTTGTTCATGTGGTAAAATATACATTATATTCAGAATTATATTCATGATCTAGATATCATATATATAGTATATGTCCAATATATACATGAATTTATAATATTACATAACATTTAGAGGTAAGAAATGAAATGCACCATTCATGGAGACGGTAAGCCGTACATACGCATGAACACTACTTTCATTTCTATTTCATATTTAACGGAATGAAATCATAGTGATATAAAGGTATATTATATTTCCAGTATAATATCATATATAATATAATTAAATCCATCATTTATAAGTCCCACATATGGCATTAACGATTCAAATCACTTTGAGGGGGCGGTAGTCCGCACTTCCTAAAATGAAATTATCACGTTTTACCCATAATGGAAACCATAAAGGTATGCCATAAATTAAAAATACATAATCATAAGGAAAAAAATAAACATAATATATATCATGTATAAATATAGTGACATCTTAATGGCCACCATGAAAGGTGTTAAAAGGATATTGAACAATCATCATTTCGTGAGGCAGTAATTCACCAATCACAGAAACAGTATGTTCTTTAACCATTAGACGGAAGTGTGTGTAAGTGTAAATCAAATAATTCTCATAACAGCATACTAGTATATTAAAGATACTATTTTTTTTACAAAATAAAGTAATAAAAATATTTTATGGGGTTTTAGAAGAAAAATAAAACAAAAGGACATAAGAGAAGACATTACCTTTAAATCGGGTTACTCCCCTTGGTTTGAACCAAAAAGGTTTCTTGAAGAGATTTCTGCCTAAGGTAAGTCTTCTATGATGAATAGAAGGATGTGGAGAGATTAAATGAGCAGATTTTGGCTGAGCCAATTTCTTGAGAGGTGTGTGTAAGGGGGTAGGGGTGGGGGCCTTTTACAAGAGGGGGAAAGGGCACTCTTGGAAAGTAAAGAAATGTTACTTTATTTTATAATTAGTTTAGGATTTTAAAGGTCCAAAAATGATATATTTCTAGTTTAAGGTGATAAGGGTTCGAAATATACCCATCCAATTGGTTTTTTACAAGTTTAAGTCTTATATTTTACCTTATCTTTTCATTTTATTTAAATAGTTCATTAATGAGGTAATCACTACATCATCATGGTGTCATCAATAAATTTATTTATTTAATGTCTAAAAACTATAAAACAAATACCATGATATAGGAAATCTTATTATCTTTCCAATGACTATTTATAGTCTAATATATCATTTATGTAGACAAAATTAAAATTGTTTTACTTAGGTGTTACATACTTTTGTTATATTTAACTTTCTTTAAAAATAAAAAGATAAAATGTCACTATCACACAAAAGTGATTCCATGGTGTCCCAAAGTTGGCACAAGGTATACCCTGGTCGTCCATGACACAAACAGTAGAATTAGGACACATGTTGGGGTCATTTTATATTATTATGATATTATTTTATTACCCTTAACTACCCAATTACTAATTAATCATGATAATTAAAGATAATTACCGTTGTTACTATTCATAATGTCCAAAAACAAAAGAGTATTAATTACATAATTTGGACCTTGTGATTCCAAATAAGGAATCAATTTTACCAAATTCCAAACACGGAAACTGTAGTAATTAATTTAAAAATAATTTCCATTGTCAAAACAAATAGCGGGTTTTTTAGAAACAATATCTATCAAAAGTTTGACACTTGTTTATGCCCAATTCCAAAGTGAAATTAATTACAATGACCAAAATTAGATTAAATGGTAAAAATATATTCTAATTAAACTTTAAAAACAATTAAAAGGATAGTCTATCCATATAATTAAATTAGATGAAAAGAAACTTTTGAAGTAAAATGCAGTATTTTCACTATTCATTAAAAAATGAACATCGTCAGAAAAATACTAAAAAATTATCCAAAGTAAATTTCAATGTCCCAATACTAAAAAATAAGTTTATTTTGACAAACAGAGATTATAAAATTTTCAAAATATGGATTTAAAAATGGTTCGCCATCAAAAGGCGTTAAAACAATCTTTTAAAAATATTAGAGAATTCAATTCTTAAGATTGGATTTATTTTCATTTTAAGCCTTTAAAACACTATATAATTCATAAATAGACATAGATATGAAAATCCATAATTCATTACGTACTTGGGATGTTACAGTTGTTCTCAAGTATTGTGGATGCAGCACACACTCACAGACTATGGCTTGAGTTTTTCTAAGACTCAAATTTTGTTTTACAATACATGTGCCATTGCCCTTAGTAAAAACCTTTCACATCATTCTCATGCAAAGCACATAGATATTAGGAATTACTTTCTTAGGGATCACGCACTTAAATGAGATATCATTCTTCATTTTATCGGAACGCATGATCAACTTGCTGACATTTTCACAAAATCATTACCCTCCAACAGATTTGAATACATTAAACAGAAGCTAAGAATGATAATTGTAAGTTAATACTCCTTAATTAAATTCCTATTGAATCAATATCCTTACAATAATAAACTTCTTTTCATAGGGGGGTATATTTTTTTCTTTTTTCATAATGAAGTTTTCAAAACTTTTCTTAGTCAGTCTTTGAAGTTTTCATAATGAAAATCTTTAGACCTGAAGTTTTTATAATGGAAATCTTCAGACCTGATGTTCTCGTAATGAAAATATTCGAACCAGAAGTTTTTGTAATGAAAATATCCTGACCTGAAGTTTTCATAATGAAAATATTTGGACATACAATTTTCTTAACAGAAACTCTCAGATTTGAAAATTTTCTTAGTGAAGTTTTTTTTTCGTATTCATGTTTTTTTTGGAATCCAAGTTCTTCAAGAAGAATATTTCTCAGTACAAATAATATTCCTAGCAATCCAAAAGGTATGGTTCTTTCTTAAGTTTTCATAATCACTTTTACTTTCATGTAGTTTCTTTTTCTTTTAAAAATTTCTTTAATTCAAGTTTCCTTAAATCCAAATGTTTTTATTTTAAAACCTCA
Source organism: Viscum album (assembly GCA_963277665.1). Taxonomy (NCBI): domain Eukaryota; kingdom Viridiplantae; phylum Streptophyta; class Magnoliopsida; order Santalales; family Viscaceae; genus Viscum; species Viscum album. The sequence goes on from OY728128.1 coordinate 1,262,020,775, forward strand.
AAAGATCAGATTCAACCAAATTTTTCTTTGAGGCTATTATTTCAACTGTCAGATCAGATCTAAATATTTCTCAGCCATTGGATCCAAATGGGAATTTCAACCGTCACTTCAATGCCAATATAAAGGGGACCCCGGAAGATTTTTCCTACATCAGTTCTTAAGCTTGTGCATGCTGAAGCCATGCTCCTATACAAAAGAATGTTCCGAACTTTTCATAAGTACTCCAGTCCAAATGTCTGCAGAAGATTATTCTCAGGATATGTCTATTGTTAAGCTGATTATGAAGTGGAAAATATATAGGGAGAGGTTGGTATACCCAAAATTCTTCAATAAGTATAACTCTAGTATTTCCAAGAACATAAAGCTTAATGGGTGGGAAAGTGTAGCTATTTCTAAGAGAGAAGCTCATGATGTTGTCTATCCGATTCTTCTTATAGAATTATACAAATCAGTTTTCTTCTTTAAGGAAGAAGGTAGAGAAAAATTCTATTTCAAGAGTTATGTAAAGACATATAAACTCTCTTAAACCAAGGTTGTGAGCTTAGTAGGGATCTCATATGAAGGTGAAGATGAATTCTGTTCACACAAGCTTCCAGAGGTTCAAGGAAGTTTTGTTAAAGCAAAGGCTATGGAATGCCTTGGGATCAAAGATGTCAAGATAGCCAAAATTTCCCATCTATCTACCAACAATTGGATTCTACAGTTATGGGTGCAAGGTCACATCGTATCGAGGAAGGTTTATAAGGACACCCTTAAGAAAAGTGACATGTATATCCTGTATTTTTTGGTAAATCTAAGGAAGGTCAAACCCATGAGACATATCCTCATTACGATTGAGAATATCAAAAATGGAAATTTAAGAGCTCATATTATCATGTATCTGACCCTACTCTAAAAGATGATAGTTCGGTGCCTAGAATCCTTCAAGATCCCCTACAGTTACAAGACGAGGAATTGCAAGGTAATGCTGATCAGTGATGACACCCTTAAGAGAATGAATATTGGACTCTCCAAGGAGTCATGAGAATTTTATGATCTACCTAAGGAAGAGGCAGAAGCTGTTCCGGAAAATGTTGAAAAAGTTGATCCATCTAAGAAGGACGGGAAGAAAAGAAAGTTGAATGATGTGAAAGCAGAAGATAAAACCCCTAAGTCTAAGGGAGTCCAATCCGCACCTCCAAAACCAAAGAAGAAAAAAAGCCTACCCAAATGAGGTGGTAGTATAAGGCCCCAGCCTTAAAATTACTTAATCTTGAGTTATTACAAGAATACAAATTAAGGATATTTTCAGGTTTACAGTTTTAGAGAATTAGATCATAAATCATGCATTGCATTCCACATTTAAACACGATGGTTACATAAAAGACAATATTCACTTTTCCCATCGAAGGAAACATATTTAAAATAAAACATGGATTCTTTCTTAACACTTCCTCGACACTATCATCACATCATGTACCTTTCCCTTGACCTGTGAAAAACATTTCAAAAACATGGGATGAGCATAAAAAGCTCAGTAAGGGGTATAAAAATACGGAAAGAAAACCTTAGTCCATGTATACATAAGAATCATTGAAAACATACTTTACTCATAAACATAATCACTTTAACATACCTCATGAAATCATAAGGTTTATGAATAACTCATAGATATCATAAGACATAAAGGTAACTTGAGGCATTTATAACATTCTTATGTAGGGAGTAACCCTCATGGTTATGTTTGGAATACCCATTACAGTGTATTACCTAAATCTCTTCGGAGAAACCTTAGCGTTTAACTCCTTCGAATTACCTAATGCATTGGAGAGATATCACGGGCTCACCCGCCCTTAGTTTATCATGGAACCACCTATCTTCATAAACAATTCCCAAGAACCGTAACATAATCATATCACATAAAACATGCATAAAAGAAAACATAACATATCTACATTTCAATTATAAAATATCAAAAACACATTGGTATAATCAAAACATTATCAAAACCATTTTCAATACCAAAAAAAAAGAAAATTAAAACCTGGTATTTATTTTTCATTTTAAAAAAATTTATGGTTTGTAGAGGAAGCTGAAACTAAAATAATGGTCACGACAGTGGAGAAGTCGTTGTCATCGCATACGTAAGAAAAAACATTCCTTTTTGTCATTTAGTAAAAAACTTCGTAAAAAAGATTCCTTTTGAATAAAATTAATATTCAAAGGGTTTTATACACCGTATAAAATAAAGTTGTGTATAAAACAAAATATACCTCAATGAAAGGAGATTGAGACGAAGTCTCATACCTCGTGTCCAACTTGACTCGACCGTTCTTTAATCTCCTGAATAATAAACTAGAGTTAATTTCTACATGTTTAAGAACCTTTTTCACATTCAATATTCCTTTTATATCACTTATTACCATGTTACGAACATTATGTAATCATTTAAGTTAATAATGGTCGTTTTTTCAATCCTTGGTACTTGAGCCAAAAATAAACTTCTCATAATTACAAGTTGTTCATGTGGTAAAATATTCATTATATCCAGAATTATATTCATGATTTTGATATCATGTATATCATATATATCAATTATATACATGCATTTATAATAATACATAACATTTAGAGGTAAGAAATGAAATGCACCGTTCATGGAGACGGTAAGCCGTACATACGCATGAACACTAATTTCATTTCTATTTAATATTTAATGGAATGAAATCATAGTGATATAAAGGTATATTATATTTCCAGTATAATATCATATATAATATCATTAACTCCATCCTTTATACATCCCAAATATAGAATTAACGATTCAAATCACTTTGAGGGGGCGGTAGTCCGCACATCCTAAAATGAAATTATCACGTTTTACCCATAATGGAAACCATAAAGGTATGCCATAAATTAAAAATACATAAGAATAAGAAAAAAATAAACATAATATATATCATCTATAAATATAGTTACATCTTAATGTCCACCATGAAAGGTGTTAAAAGAAGATTGAACAATCATCGTTTCGTGAGGCAGTAATTCGCCACTCACAGAAACAGTATGTTCTTTAACCATTAGACGGAAGTGTGTGTAAATGTAAATCAAATACTTCTCATAAAAACATCCTAGTATATTTAAGATACTGGTGTGGTTACAAAATAAAGTTATAAAAAGAGTTTAGGGGGTTTGAGAAGAAAAATTATACAAAAGGACATAAGAGAATACATTACCTTTAAATCGGGTTACTCCCCATGGTTTGAACCAAAAGGGTTTCTTGAAGATCCTTATGCCTAAGGTAAGGCTTCTAGGATGAATAGAGGGATGTGGAGAGATAAAATGATCAGATTTTGGCCGAGAAAATGGCTTGAGAGGTGAGGGTAAGGTGGTAGAGGTGGGGGTTTTTATAAGAGGTAGGAGGGGCACTCTTGGAAAGTCAAGAAATGTTACTTTATTATATAATGAGCTTCGGATTTTAAAGGTCCCACAATGATATATTTTGAGGTTAAGGTGATAAGGGTTCGAAATCCACCCATCCAATAGGTTTTTGACAAGTTTAAGTCTTAGATTTTACATTATATTTTCATTTCAATTAAATCATTCATTAATGAGGTAATCACTACATCATCATAGTTTCATAAGTAAATTTATTTATTTAATGACTAAAAATTATAAAAAAAATACCATGATGTAGGAAATATTTTTATCTTTCTAATTACTATTTAAATTATAAGATATAATTTATGTAGACAAAATTAAAATTGTTTTACTAAGGTGTTACATACATTTGTTATATTTAATTTTCTTTAAAAATAATAAGATAAAATGTCACTATCACAAAAAAGTGTTTCCATGGGATCTAAAAGTTGGCACAAGGCATCCCATGGTCTCCCATGATACAACTAGTAGCATTATGACACATTTTGGGGTCATTTTATTTTATTATGATTTTATTTTATTAACCTTAACTACCCAATTACTAATTAATCACGATAATTAAAGATAATTACCGTTGTTACTATTCATAATGTCCAAAAACAAAAGAGTCTTAATTACATAATTTGGAATTTATAATTCCAAATATTGAATCCATTTTACCAAATTCTAAACACATAAATTGTAGTAATTAATTTAAAAATAATTCTTGTTGTCAAAACAAATAGCGGGTTTTTTATAAACAATATCTATCAAAAGTTTGACACTTGTTTATGCCCAATTCCAAAATGAACATAATTAAAATCACCAAAATTGGATTAAATGGTAAAAAGATATTCTAATTAAACTTTAAAACCAATTAGAATGACAATCTCTCCATATAATTAATTTAGATGAAAGGTAGTTTTGAAGTAAAATGCAGTATTTTTTACTATTCATTAAAAAATGAACATTTTTAGAAAAATACCAAAAATTTATCCAAAGTAAATTTAAATGTCCCAATACTAAATAATAAGTTTATTTTGAAAAAAAGAGTTTATAAAATTGTCAAATGATAAATTTAAAAATGGTTCTCCATCAAAAGGCAGTAAAACAATCTTTCAAAAATATTAGAGAATTCAATGATTAAGATTGGATTTATTCTCATTTTAAGCCTTTAAAACACTATATAATTCATAAATATACCTAGATATAAAAATCCAAAATTCTTTACTTACTTGGGATTCTACATCCTTTCCCCTTTAGAAAATTTTGTCCCCGCAATTTATTTACTTTTCGAATAAGTGGGGGTATTTATCCCTCATTACATTTTCAGATTTCTATGTTGCCTCTTCAATCATGTGGTTTTTACACAAAACCTTTACTTCATGAATCACCTTATTCCACAATACTTTCTCCCTGTGGTCAAGAATCTGGACCGGTTGTTCCTCATAAGATAGATTCTCTTCCATCTGAACTACCTCTGGACTCAAAACATGAGATGGATCTGGAATCTACTTCCTTAACATTGAAACATGAAAAAAATTGTGTACCTGAGATAAACTCGGAGGTAATTCCACTCAGTAAGAAACTGATCTAACTCTCTCCAGAATTTCATATCGTCCAATGAACCTTGGACTCAGCTTTCCTTTCTTACCAAAGAGCATCACACTTTTCCATGGTGAAACTTTGAGGAAGACATGATCACCTACCTCAAAAGAGAGATCCTTCCTCCTGTTGTCCGCAAAACTTTCATGCCTGCTCTGAGCTGTTCTCATGTGTTTCTATATCCGCTAAACTTTTTATGACAACTCTTCTACCAATTCTGGTCCTATAAACTTCCTTTCACCCACTTCATCCCAAAAAGCTGGAGTTCGACGCCACTTCCCATATAATGCCTCAAATGGTTCCATCTGTATACTAGAATGAAAACTATTATCATAGGAAAACTCAACCAAAGATAGATGTTGGTCTCAAATTCCCTGATAATCCATCGAAAAATCATGTAGAATATCCTCCAAAGTCTGAATTGTTCGTCATGACTGCCCATCTGATTGAGGATGAAAAGTTGTACTAAAATATAATTCAGTACCCAAAAAATTCTGAAAGCCTTTCCAAAAGTTAAAAGTAAACATGGGATCATGATCAGATACAATAGAGAGGGGAAATCCATGTAACCTAACTATCTCTTTAAGATACAAACGAGAAAGTTGATCTTGGGAGAAAGTATCTCGTATAGAAAGGAAATGAGAAGATTTAGTCAAGCGATCAACAATAACCCATATTGCATTATTACCTCGAGGTGTATTCAGCAATCCCACAACGAATTCCATAGATATATTCTCCCATTTCCACTCTGGTACTGGTAAAGGCTGAACCATCCCTTTCGGTAACTTCTACTCTTCTTTAACCTGTTGAAAATTCAAACACTTCACAGTAAAATCAGAAATATCTCTTTTCATTCCATCCCACGAGTAATACTCCCAAAGATCTCTATACATCTTAGTATTGCTTGGATGAACTGAAAATGGAAAACAATGAGCTTCACATAACAACTCTCCCTTCAATTGTGAATCACAAGTCACACACAATATCTTTCCAAATCTCAAAACACAATCATTATCAATGTTGAAATTAGGTAACAAACCCTTCTGAACCATCTCTACCTTTTTCTGCAACTCACTGTCTTGCTTCTGAGATTGCTAAATTCTGTCTAATAGAGATGATCTCACTGACACCTGAAACAAAATAGAAGAACATACTACACCAAAAACATTTATTCTAAGGTTCATCAAATCCTTAACCAAAGGATCACATTCCAAATGTAACATGGTTAATGAAGCATTACTTTTTCGACTCAAAGCATCAGCCACTTTATGTGCTTTTCCCAGATGGTAATGAATTTTACAATCATAATCCTTGATTAATTCTAGCCATATACTCTATCTCATGTTCAATTATTTCTGAGTGAATATATACTTTAAACTTTTGTGATCAGTACATATTTCACACTTTACACCAAAAAATGATGCCTCCAGATTTTTAAAGCAAAAACAACCATAGCTAATTTCAAATCATGTGTAGGGTAATTTAATTCATGAGCTTTCAACTGACGTGAAGCATAAGCAATTACCTTATCATTCTGCATTAGGACGCAACCAAGTTCTTTCAATGAAGCATCACTGTAGATAACAAACTCACCATTACTGGAAGGTAGTTCCAAAACTGGAGCATTCACAATCTTATTTTCAATTCCTAAAAACAATCATCACATTATTTTGTCCAGATAAACTTAACACCCTTCCGAGTTATATTAGTCATTGGACTAGATAACCGTGAAAATATTTTAACAAACCTTCAGTAATAGCCTACCAAACCAAGAAAACTACGAATCTCGGTTACATTTGTGGGTCTTGGCCATTCTTTTACAACCTTTTCTTTTACAGGATCAACAGTTATTCCACATTTAGAAACAATGTGACCAAGGAAAGAATTTGTTGCAACCAAAACTCACACTTGCTGAATTTCATATACAATTTTATTTCTTTTAAGGTTTGAGAAATAACCCTTAAATTACTTTCAAGCTTCTATTTACTTTTCAAAAACACCAAAACATCATCAATGAAAACAACCACAAACTTATCCAATAACTCATGGAAAATTATATTTATAACGTCCATGAATATAGCAGGTGAATTGGTTAACCCAAAAGTCATTACTACAAATTCATAATGACCATATCTTGTACGAAACACAGTCTTTAGAATATCTCCTTCCTTTACCTTCAACTGATGGTACCCTGATCTTAGGTCAATCTTTGAAAAATACTGAGCTCCCTGGAGCTGATCAAACAAATCATCGATATGAGGCAAAGGATATTTTTTCTCAATAGTGATGATATTCAAGGCTCTATAATCAATGAAAAGTCTCATTGAGCCATCTTTCTTTTTAACAAGTAAGACAGGAGCACCCCATGGTGATGTTCTTGGTCGAATGAATCCTTTCTCTAATAAATCTTTCAATTTCCCCTTAAACTCTAAAAGTTCAATTTGAGCCATTTGATAAGGGGGTTTTGAAATTGGATTATCATTAGGAACTAATTCAACAATAAATTTAACTTCCCGATCTGGTATTATTCCAGGCAACTAGTCAGAAAAAACATCAGGATGCTCATTTACCACTGGCACATCATTAATCTGAATGGTTCATTTTTTTCAACAATATGTGCAAGGTAACATTCATTTTCATCTTTTACAAGTTTCTCAGCCTCTTCATATGTTATCATCAGTAAGGGTTCATTCTTTTACACAAACTGAAAGTCTTTATGAAAAGAAACTTCTTTATCTCTACAATCAATCTTATCATGGTAAACAGAGATCCAATCCATACCCAGGATAACATGAAAGTCTACTAGAGGTAAAAAATAAGGTTTTCAAGTAGGTTATTTACATGGATAAGGATAGTAAGATTCTTCTAAAATATTTTTTCCTTAACATTTCCCCATGTGTTTTTACCACAAGTTCAAGAGTCATTTCTTGAGATGGAATTCCCAATTTACTAGAAATTTTTTCAGAGATGAAAGAATGTGTAGACCCCGAATCAAACAACACATTAGCATAATCTGAAAAAACAAAAAAAGTACATGATACCACTTCATTTGATGTCCCAACATCTCTTGAAGTAGTTTCAAAGGAGTTCACCACACCTTTCTGCATATATTCTGACAACTTCTCATCATTTGAGCTCTTTGTTGAACACTCATTTACATAATGACCCATCTCATTGCACTTGAAACTTTTCACCAACTGTAAATCAAATTTTATCTTACCATCACCCTAATCTTTTTCAGTGAAATAACGAGCCTTATGTCCCATCTTACCACATAGGTAGCACTTTTCATAATTCAAAAGACATTCCCCAACATGCTTTTTACAACATTTTTCACAAACTGAAAACTTAGTTTTCTTACCATCAGACCTTTTTGAAGGATTCTTCCCTTTCTCCTATCACCTTGGTCTCTTCTTCTATTGGTTGTTATAGAACACTTGATCATCGGAAAACTCCATTTACACTTCTCAGCACATCAAAAAATCTTTTCATAGCTCTTGAACTCGCAAGAAACTAAAGCCCTTCGATATTTTTGATTTAATCCTGAGTAAAAATGATTGATTTTACTATTAAGGTCTGTGATAAAATTTGGAGCATACCTTTCTAATCGAGTGAAACTTTCTTCATAAGCAGCCACTGAGTCGTCATATTGCCTCAATTCCAAGAATTGTTTTTCTATCCTAAGTCAAACAGATTTAGGAAAATATTTCTCAAGAAACATACCTTTGAATTCATCCCAGTCAAGATCATCAATCTCATCAGTGTCCCTGATATTTTTAACCATCGACCACAGCAGATCTACTTCACCTTCCAAACGGTAAACAGCAAGACTAACCTTTTGATTTTCTGAACACCCCGTGATATCAAAAATATTCTCCAGTGCTTTAATCCACCCTTAAGCTAGCACAGGGTCAGATGATCCTCTGAATGATGGGGGATGTTGCCTCGTGAAATGTTCCACCACTGACATGTTCCTCTACGGTTGATCTAGTTGATCTCGTGCATGGATACCACCACCATTTATCGCTTGGGTAAACTATGTCATTACTGCAACAAACAGTTCAGTTCCAATTCTGACCATATCATGATGCTGATTTGGAAGGTCATTTCCTTCTGTATGCCTTCCTAGCACTGCTTCCCTATTTCCTCTACAGAAAACCATTCTGAACAAATATTTCTTAGATGATGCAACATGGTAATCTTCAAATGCTATATCATTTCAATTTGACCATAAAAAATATTTTTGGATAATCATTTAATAGATTTCTAACTCCTAAAGTTGTCTAAACCAACCTCTGATACCAACTATAAGGCCCCGGCCTTAAACAATACTTAATCTTGAGTTATTACAAGAATACACATTGAGGATCTTTTCGGGTTTAGAGTTTTAGAGAATTAGATCATAAATCATGCATTGCATTCCACATTTAAACAAGGTGGTTACATAAAAGAAAATATTCACTTTTCCCATCAAAGGAAACATATTTAAAATAAAACAATGATTCTTTCTTGACACTTCCTTGACACTATCATCACATCATGTACCTTTCCCTTGACCTATGAAAAACATTTCAGAAACATGGGATGAGCATAAAAAGCTCAGTAAGAGATATAAAAATAAGGAAAGAAAACCTTAGTCCATATATACATAAGAATCATTGAAAACAAATGTTACTCATAAACATTATCACTTTAATATACCTCATGAAATCATAACTTTTATGAATAACTCATAGAAATCATAAGATGCAAAGGTAACTTGAGGCATTTATAACATTCTTACGTAGGGAGTAACCCTCATGGTTACGTTTGGAATACCCATTACAGTGTATTCCCTAAATCTATTTGGAGAAACCTTAGTGTTTAACTCTTTCACATTACCCAATGCATTAGAGAGCTATCACAAGATCACCCGCCCTTTGTTTATCATGGAACCACCCGTCTTCACAAACAATGCCCAAGAACCATAACATAATAGTATCACATAAAACATGCATAAATGAAACATAACATTTCCACATTTCAATCACAAGATATCAAAAACACATTGATATAATCAAAACATTATCAATACCATTTTCAATACCAAAATAAAAGAAAAGTAAAACATGGTATTTATTTTTCATTTTAAAAAAAGTTATGGCTTGTAGAGGAAGCCGAAACTCAAATAATGGTCACGGCAGCGGAGAAGTCGTTGTCGCCACATACGTAATACAAAACATTCCTTTTTGTCGTTTAGTAAAACGCTTCATAAAAAAATTCCTTTTTAATAAAAGTAAAAGTCAAAGGGGTTTATACACCGTATAAAAGAAAGTTGTGTATAAAACAAAATATTCCTCAATGAAAGGAGATTGAGACGAAGTCCCATACCTTGTGTCCGACTTGACTCGATCGTTCTTTAATCTCCTGAATAATAAACTAGAGTTAATATATTCATTCTTAATAACGTTTTTCAAGTTCATTATTCCTTTTATATCACTTATTACCATGTTAGTAACATTATGTAATCATTTAATTTAATAACGGTCATTTTTTCGATCCTTGGTACTTGAGTAAAAATTAAACTTCTTATAATTACAAGTTGTTAATGTGGTAAAATATCCATTATATCTAGAATTATATTCATGATGTAGATATCATATATATCATATGTATCCATTATATACATTCATTTATAATATTACATAACATTTAGAGGTAAGAAATGAAATGCATCATTCATGGAGATGGTAAGACATACGTACGCATGAACGCTACTTTCATTTCTATTTAATATTTAATGGAATGAAATGATAGTGATATAAAGGTATATTATATTTCCAGTATAATATCAAATATAGTATCATTAACTTCATCCTTTATATGTCCCACATATGGCATTAACAATTCAAATCACTTTGAGGGGGCGGTAGTCTGCACTTCCTAAAATTAAATTATCGTGTTTTACCCATAATGGAAACCATAAAGGTATGCCATAAATTAAAAATACAGAAGAATAAGGAAAAAATAAACATAATATATATCATTTATAAATATAGTGACATCTTAATGGCCATCATGAAAGGTGTTAATAGAAGATTGAACAATCATCGTTTCGGGAGGCAGTAATTCACCACTCACAGAAACAGTATGTTCTTTAACCATTAGACGGAAGTGTGTGCAAATGTAAATCAAATACTTCTCATAACAACATCCTAGTACATTGAAGTACTGGTGTTGTTATAAAATAAAGGAATAAAAAGAGTTTAGGGGGTTTGAGAAGCAAAATAAAACAAAAAGACATAAGAGAAGACATTACTTTTAAATTGGGTTACTCCCCTTGGTTTGAACCAAAAAGGTTTCTTGAAGAGTTTTCTACCTAATGAAAGGATTCTATGATGAATAGAGGGATGTGGAGAGATAAAATGAGCATATTTTGGCCGAGACAATGTCTTTAGATGTGTGGGTAAGGGGGTAGAGTTGGGGTCCTTTTATAAGAAGAGGATGGGCACTCTTGGAAAGTCAAGAAATGTTACTTTATTATATAATGAGTTTCTAATTTTAAAGGTCTCACAATGATATATTTTGAGGATAAGGTGATAAGGGTTTTAAATAAACCCATCCAATTGGTTTTTTACAAGTGTAAGTATTAGATGTTACATTATCTTTTCATTTTATTTAAATTGTTCATTAATGAGGTAATCACTACATCATCATGGTGTCATAAATAAATTTATTTATTTAATGTCTAAAAATTATAAAAAAAATACCATGATATAGGAAAATTTTTTAGTTTTATAATGACTATATATAGTCTAAGATATCATTTATGTAGACAAAATTAAAATTGTTTGACTTAGGTGTTACATACTTTTGTTATATTTAACTTTCATAAAAAATAAAAAGATAAAATGTCACTATCACACAAAAGTGATTCCATGGGGTCCCAAAGTTGGCACAAGGCATACCATGGTCGGACATGACACAACTAGTAGAATTAGGACACATTTTGGGGTCATTTTATATTATTATGATATTATTTTATTACCCATAACTACCAGATTACTAATTAATCACGATAATTAAAGATAATTACCGTTGTTACTATTCATAATGTCCAAAAACAAAAGTCTTAATTACATAACTTGGACCTTCTGATTCTAAATATGGAATCCATTTTACCAAATTCTAAACACAGAAATTGTAGTAATTAATTTAAAAATAATTCCTGTTGTCAAAACAAATAGCGGGTTTTTTAGAAACAATATCTATCAAAAGTTTGATACTTTTTTATGCCCAATTACAATTTTAAATTAATTAAAATGACCAAAATTGTATTAAATGGTGAAAATATATTCTAATTAAACTTTAAAACCAATTAAAAGGACAATCTATCCATATAATTAAATTAGATGAAAAAGCAATTTTGAAGTAAAATGCAGTATTTTTTACTATTCATTAAAAAATGAACATTGTCAAAAAAATACCAAAAATTTATCCAAAGTAAATTTCAATGTCCCAATACTAAAAAATAAGTTTATTTTGACAAATAGAGATTATAAAATTTTCAAAATATAGATTTAAAAATGGTTCGCCATCAAAAGGTGGTAAAACAATCTTTTCAAAATATTAGAGAATTCAATGCTTAAGATTGGATTTATTCTCATATTAAGCCTTTAAAACATTATCTAATTCATAAATAGATATAGATATGAAAATACAGAACTGTTTACTTACTTGGGATGTTACATCCTTCCCCCCTTTAGAATATTGTGTCCCCGCAATTTATTTACTTATCGAATAAGTGGGGGTATTTGTCCCTCATTACATTTTCAGATTCCCATCTTGCCTCTTCAATCATTTGGTTTTTCCACAAAACCTTTACTTGATGAATCACCTTATTCCACAATAATTTCTCCCTATGGTCAATAATTTAGACCAGTTGTTCCTCATAAGATAGATTCTCTTCCATCTGAACTACCTCTGGACTCAAAACATGTGATGGATCTGGCATGTACTTCCTTAACATTGAAACATGAAAAAAATTGTATACCTGAGATAAACTCAGAGGTAAAGCCACTCGGTAAGCAAATGATCTAACTCTCTCCAAAATTTCATATGGTCCAACGAACCTTGGACTCAGCTTTCCTTTCTTACCAAATCGCATCACACTTTTCCTTGGTGAAACTTTGAGGAAGACATTATCACCTACCTCAAAAGAGAGATCCTTCCTCCGGTTGTCCGCATAACTTTTATGCCTGCTCTGAGATGTTATCATGTGTTTCTGTATCAGCTGAACTTTTTCTACCAACTCTTCTACCAATTATGGTCCCATCAACTTCCTTTCACCCACTTCATCCCAAAAAGATAGAGTTCGACACCGCTTCCCATATAATGCCTCAAATGGTGACATCAATATACTGGAATGAAAACTATTATTATAAGAAAACTCAACCAAAGAAATATGTTGGTCCCAACTTCCCTGATAATCCATCGAATAAGCACGTATCATATCCTCCAAATTCTGAATTTTTTGTTCTGACTTCCCATCTGATTGAGGATGAAAAGTTGTACTAAAATTTAATTCAGTACCCAAGGACTTCTGAAGGCCTTTCAAAATGTTAAAAGTAAATCTCGGATCATGATCAGATACAATGGAGAGGGTAACTCCATGTAACCTGACTATCTCTTTAGGATACAAATGAAAAGTTGATCTAGGGAGAATGTATCTCGTATAGAAATGAAATGAGCAGATTTAGTCAAGCGATCAACAATAACTCAGATTGCATTATTACCTCAAGGTGTATTCGGCAATCCCACAATGAAGTCCATGGATATATTCTTCCATTTACACTCTGGTACTGGTAAAGGTTGAAGCATCCCTTTCAGTAACTTCCACTCTACTTTAACCTCTTGAAAAGTCAAACACTTCACAGTAAAATCAGCAATATCTTTTTTCATTCCATCCCACCAGTAATACTCCTGAAGATCTCTATACATCTTAGTACTGTCTGGATGAACTAAAAATGGAGAACTATGAGCTTCACACAACAAATCTCTCGTCAACTGTGAATCACAAGGCACACACAATATATTCCCAAATCTCAAAACACAATCATTATCAATGTTGAAATCAGGTAACATACCCTTCTGAACCAGCTCTACCTTTTTCTGCAACTCACTGTCTTGCTTCTGAGCTTGCTTAATTCTGTCTGATAGAGATGATCTCACTAACACATGAAACAAAATAAAAGAACATACTGCACCAACAACTTCTATTCCAACGTTCATCAAATACTTTACCAAAGGATCACGTTCCAAACGTAACATGGTTAATTAAGCATTAATTTTTTGACTAAAAGCATCAGCCACTTTATTTGCTTTTCCCAGATGGTAATGAATTGTACAATCATAATAATTGATTAATTATAGTCATATCCTCTATCTCATGTTCAATTATTTATGAGTGAATATATACTTTAAACTCTTGTGATCAGTATATATATCACACTTTACACCATACAAATGATGCCTCCAAATTTTTAAAGAAAAAACTACAGCAGCTAATTTTAAATCATTTGTTGGGTAATTTACCTCATGAGTTTTCAACTAACGTGAAGCATAAGAAATTAACTGATCATTCTGTATTAGGACGCAACCAAGTCCTTTCAATGAAGCATCACTATAGATAAAAAAATCACCATTCCTGGAAGGTAGTGCCAAAACTGGAGCATTTACCAATCTTCTTTTCAATTTCTAAAAACAATTATCACATTCTTTTTTCCAGATAAACTTAACACCCTTCCGATTTAGCTTAGTCATTAGACTAGGTAGCTGTGAAATTTTTTTAAAAAAAGTTCAGTAATAGCCTACCAAACCAAGAAAACTATGAATCTCAGTTACATTTGTGGGTCTTGGCCATTCTTCATCAACATTTTTTTTTGCAGGATCAATAGTTATTCCATATTTAGAAACAATGTGACCAAGGAAATAAATTTGTTGAAACCAGAACTCACACTTGCTGATTTTCCCATACATTTTCATTTCTTTTAAGGTTTGAAAAATAACCCTTAAATGAACTTCATGCTCCTATTTACTTTTATAAAACACCAAAACATAATCAATGAAAACAAGCAAAAACTTATCCAATAACTCATGGAAAATTCTATTCATAAGGTCCATGAATACAGCAGGTTCATTGGTTAACCCAAAAGGAATTACTTCAAATTCATAATGGCCATATCTTGTACGAAACGCAGTCTTCGGAATATCTGCTTCCTTTACCTTCAACTGGTGGTACCCCGATCTTAGATCAATCTGTGAAAAATATTGAGCTCCTTGGAGCTGATCAAACAAATAATCGATATGAGGCAAAGGATATTTGTTCTTAACAGTGATGTTATTCAAGGCTCTATAATCAATGAAAAGTCTCACTGAACCATCTTTATTTTTAACAAATAAGATAGGAGCACCCCATAGTGATGTTCTAGGTTGAATGAAACATTTCTCTAATAAATCTTGCAATTTCTCCTTCAACTCTAAAAGTTCAATTTGATCCATTCGATAAGGGGGTTTTGAAATTGGCATAGCATCAGGAACTAATTCAAAAGTAAATTAAAATTCCTGATCTGGTATTATTCCAGGAAACTCGTCGGGAAAAACATCAAGATACTCATTTACCCCTGGCACATCATTAATCTGAACGGTTCCTTTGTTTTCAACAATATGTGCAAGGTAACATTAATTTCCATGTTTTACAAGTTTCTCAACCTCTTGATATGTTATAAATAGTAAGGGTTCATTCATGTACAAAAACTGAAATTCTTTCTAAAAAGAAACTTCTTTAGCTCTATAATAAATCTTAGCATGGTAAACAGAGAGCCAATCCATACCCAGGATAACATCAAACTCTACTAGAGGTAAAACAATAAGGTTTGCAAGTAGGTTCTTTCCATAGATAAGGATAGGAAGATTCTTATAAATTCTTTTGGCCTCAATATTTCCCCCATGTGTTTTTACCACAAGTTCAGGAGTCATTTCTTGAGATGGAATTCCCAATTTACTAGAAAATTTTTCAGAGATGAACGAATGTGTAGACCCCGAATCAAACAACACATTGGAATAATCTGAAAAAACAAACAAAGTACCTAATACCACTTCATTTCATGGCCCAAGAACTGCTCAAGTAGTTGCAAAAGGATTTCACCACACCTTTCTGCTTGTAGTCGGACTACTTCCTATCATTTGAGCTATTTTTCGAACACTCGTTTGCATAATGACCCATCTCATTTCACTTGAAACATTTCACCAACTATAAATCTAATTTGGTCTTACCATCACCCTGATCTTTTTCAGTGAAATCACGAGCCTTATGTCCCATATTACCACATAGGTATCACTTTCCATAATTCAAAATACATTCCCCATCATTATTTTTACAACATTTATCACAAACTGAAAACTTAGTTTTCTTACCATTAAACCTTTTTGAAGGATTCTTCCCTTTCTCATGCCACCTCAGTATCTTTTTCTATTGGTTGTTATAGAACACTTGATCATTGGAAAACTCCATTTCCACCTTCTCAGTACATCGAACAAGATTTTCATTACTCTTGAACTCACGAGAAGCTAAAGCCCTTTGATATTTTGGCTTTAATCCTGAGTAAAAATGATTGATTTTACTATAAAGGTCTCGGATAAAATTTGGAGCATACCTTGCCAATAAAGTGAACCTTTCTTCATAAGTAGTCACTGAGTCATCCTCTTTCCTCAATTCCAAGAATTTTTTTTCCATCCTAAGTCGAATAGCCTTAGGAAAATATTTCTCAAGAAAAATACTTTTAAATTCATCCCAGTCAAGAGCATCAATCTCATCAGCGTCCCTGATATTTTTAACCATCGACCACCACTAATCTTCTTCACCTTCCAAATGATAAATCTCAAGACTAACCTTTTGATTGTCTAAACATCCCATGATATCGAAAATCTTCTCTGGTGCTTTAATCCACCCTTCAGCTAGCATAGGGTCACATGATCCTATGAATGATGGGGGATGTTGCCACATGAAATGTTCCACCACTAACATGTTCCTCTGCAGTTGATCTGGCTAATCCCATGCAAGGATAGCACAACCATTTATCTCTTGATTCTACTACACCATTACTACAACAAACTGTTCAGTTCCAATTCTGACCATATCAGGATGCTAATTTGGAAGGTCATTTCCTTCTGTATGCCTTCCTTGCACTGCTTCCCTGTTTCCTCTGTGGAAAACCATTCTATTCAAATATATCTTAGATGAAGCAACATGGTAATCTTTAAATTCTATATAATTTCAATTTGACCATAAAAAAAATATTTTTGGATAATCATTTAATATAATTCTAACTCATAAAGTTATCTAAACCGACCTCTCATACCAACTATATGTCCCCAACCTTAAACATTATATAATCTTGAGTAATTACAGGAATACACATTGAAGATATTTTCAGGTTTAGAGTTTTAGATAATTAGATAATAAATCATGCATTTAATTCCACATTTAAACAATGTGGTTACATAAAAGACAATATTCACTTTTCCCATCAAAGGAAACATATTTAAAATAAAACATGGATTCTTTGTTGACACTTACTTGAAACTATCATCACATCATGTAATTTTCCCTTGACCTGTGAAAAACATTTCAAAAACTTTGTATGACCATAGAAATCTCATTAAGGGATATAAAAATACGAGAAAAAAACCTTATTTCATGTATACATAAGAATAATTGAAAACATACTTTACTCATAAACATAATCACTTTAACATACCTCATGAAATCATAAGGTTTATGAATAACTCGTAGAAATAATAAGACATAAAGGTAACTTCAGGCATTCATAACATTCTTACATAGTGAGTAACCTTCATGGTTACGTTTGGAATACCCGTTATAGTGTATTCCCTAAATCTATTCGGAGAAACCTTAGAGTTTAACTCCTTCGTGTTACCCAATGCATTGGAGAGATATCACGGGCTCACCCTCCCATATTTTATCACAGAACCACCCATCTTCATAAATAATTCCCAAGAAACATAACATAATCATATCACATAAAACATGCATAAAGAAAACATAACATTTCCACATTTCAATCACAAGATATCAAAAACACATTGATATAATCAAAACATTATCAATACCATTTTCAATACCAAAATAAAAGAAAAGTAAAACATGGTATTTATTTTTCATTTTAAAAAAATTTATGTCTTATAGAGGAAGTCGAAACTCAAATAATGTTCATGGCGGCGGAGAAGTCATTGTCGCCACATACGTAAGGCAAAACATTCCTTTTTGTCGTTTAGAAACAATATCTATCAAAATTTTGACACTTGTTTATGCCCAATTCCAAAGTGAAATTAATTAAAATGACCAAAATTGGATTAAATGGTAAAAATATATTCTAATTAAACTTTAAAACCAATTAAAAGGACAACCTATCCATATAATTAAATTAGATAAAAAAGAAGTTTTGAAGTAAAATGTAGTATTTTTCACTATTCATTAAAAAATGAACATTGTCAGAAAAATACCAAAAAAATTTTCCAAAGTAAATTTCAATGTCCCAATACTAAATAATAAGTTTATTTTGACAAATAGAGCTTATAAAATTGTCAAAATATATATTTAAAAATGTTTTTCCATCAAAAGGCGGTAAAACAATATTTTAAAAATATTAGAGAATTCAATGCTTAAAATTGGATTTATTCTCATTTTAAGCCTTTAAAACACTATCTAATTCATAAATAGAAATGGATATGAAAATCCATAATTCTTTAATTACTTGGGATGTTACAGGTAGCAAAGTGGAGGGAGGATAAGAAGAGTAGAAAAGTAGGGGATCGACAGTTCGGTTTGGATCCTGTTAAGGCTAAGGCCTTGAAGGATAATGTAGCTGATGAGATAGAAAAGAAGGATAAAGAAAAAAAGCTGAAGAAGAAGATGTATGAGGCTGAGATTTTCCAATCTCTTTTAAAGGCCACTGAAGTTGCATCCGAGAATATTTCTGTTTCGAAGTCTTTCGTGATGGAACAATTACCTGAGTCTCCGGGAATGAGATTTATGACTCCAAAAAATCTACAAGAGAAGTTTGTGGAAGAGAAGAAAGTTGCCGAAGAAGTTCAAGAAGATGAGAGTAGTGGTGGCTCTAATGATGTGATTAAGAAAGTTGAATAATTTCATGAAAATAAAAGTGCCTCCGAGAAGTTGTCAATCTGGACTTCCCAAGCCGGATCCTCAAAAATTGCTTCTCCCGGAGCTGATGAGAAAGGGGAAGTAGACGAAGTGAATAAATTATCATAGGAAGAGAGTCATAGTCATGAATTTATTCTTCCTAAAGATATTTAAGTTGGTTCTCAAAAGGAAAAATTTGATGAAGATAAAATTGTATAGATATCCGAAAGTGAGTAGGAGTCTCCTGATGAGGAAGTAGTTCCGAAAATCAGTAAGGGTAAACAAGTGGTGGTTGATACCCCAACCAAAGAAATTATAAGAAATAAATAAGCTAGATTAACCTCAAAGAGGAAGTTGGTAGAGTTACAGGAAGTACCATCTCCCAGTAAATTGTCTGATTTGGAGTCATCTGCCTTGGGATATGATTTTTTGGTTCAGTCCCTGAAGAAGCAGGTGGATACCATTCCGATTTTTCTAGAAATTGAGTCTAGATTCCACATGATTCAGCACAGTATGAATCAGGAAATAGTATATGTATCTATATTAATGGATAGACGTATTAATATAGAGTCTAATCAGAAAACTTTCATGATCAATTATGAATCCCACAGAAGTTCTTGCAAGAAAATGACCAAATGGTCTAAGAAGATTGTTGAAGATATGGAAGAGCTTGATCAGTTCTAAGAAGATGTCAAGAAGCCTTTGGTACTGAGGATACCAAAATCAAAAATCTCTCAGACAGGTGTCCGGAAAATCTAATTCTTGAACAAAATTCTCGGATTCAAGAGGTGAAAGATCTGAATGGGAAGCTGAGTTATATTGTTCAAATCTTGAAAACAGAGAAGGATCTTCGGAGCGAGATGGAAGAAAAGTTAGTGAAGCAAGAGGAATTGCTGAAGGCTCAGGAAGAGGCCATGAAGACTCAGGAATACAGGATCAAGGCATTAGAAAAGAAAGCTGAGGAAGATCATAAAGAGATGAAAAAGCTGAAGACTATTGTTAAGATTCTAATGCCCAAGGAAAAAATAAACAAAATAAATCCCACTCCGATCTTTTGTTGTATTTTTCCTAGTACTTATACTTCCAATATCAATGAAATTATGGATGCTTGTTATTTTTTTCATGTCTATACTAATATTTTAGGTACTATATTATATTTCCATTCCCTCAAACTCTTTTTGAAAATCACAAAGGTGGAGAAGGAAAAAGAATTCTAAAGGGGATAAATAAAAACATTTCTAAGTAAAGAAGAACTGTCCCTATGTAAGGGGGAGTCTATCTAAGGGGGAGTTCTCATTACAAATATTTCCACATTCAAATGAAAATACTCATTCTGGAAATCTAGAATATGATCCTTAGTGTTCAAAATCCTAAGGGGGAGTTAGTCGTATTCACCATTTTCCATAAACAAAGGGAGATAAGATTTAATTTCAAAGTCTAGAAATTTATTCTAAGTCCTTATATTGTTTTTCATAAGGGTGTTTGTGATATCTAAAAAGGGGGATATTGTTGAGTCAATAAAGTTTTCCTTATGAATTTTCTATTCCTTCATGTAAGGGGGAGATTTTTGAGTCATTAAGGTTTCCTTATGACTTGACCATTCCTCTTGTTTCGAAAATCACAAACACCTTATCTTAAGGAAAATTTCATTTTACCCCATATTTTACCTCTATAAGGAAAATTTCCTTCCCCAAGGAAATTTATCCTTACCTAGTTTTCATATTTCATATCAATATTTTTCCTAAGTGAAAAAATCAGATTGTAACCAAAAACCTCAGAATCATATAATACTTAGATATGAAGAATTTTTTTAAGACTCCAAATTCTGGTTACGAACTCTCATGTAGTTCAACTTCGAATTTTGGTTACGAACTCTCATGAAGTTCGACTCCGAATTCCGGATACGAACGTTATGAAGTTTGACACCGAATTCTGGATATGAAAAACTCTGAATTCTAGATATGAACATTCATGAAGTTCAACACCGAATTCTGATTACGAACATATGTAAAGTTCTACTACGAATTCATATTATGAATTCTGGTTACGAACATGTCTAAGTCCTGACTCCGAGTTCTCTGAATTCAGACTCCGAACTCCTATATGTTTTGACTCCAATTTCTCATAAACTCTGAATTCAAACATTGTAATTTCAGGTTCAGAATTCTTATTGAATCCAGACTCCAAATTTCCTTGAAATTCAGACTCCAGAATTCTATAGAATTCAGTTTCTGAATTCCTACAAAACAGAATCCAAATATCCTTGTGTTGTAGACTCCAAATTCAGTTTTTAATTACACTCTGAATTCACTTTTTACTTAGACTCTGAACTTTCAACTTTACTTACATTTTGACTATTGGATTTTATTTATACTTACTCATTTTGTTCTAAAACAATGTCATGCTTTCCATTATAAACTAACCGTTATTTGAGTGAAACGTGTATAGTTCCCTCCAAAATTCAAGGAAAAAGATGACAGTTGGATGAGGGAGCTGACTGTTAAATCCACGCCTATAAATAGGAGATCATTTGAAAATATCAACACAACTTTTACACTGACCCCTGAAAAAGTGTTTTTGAAGTGATTTCTAGAGAGAGAGGCTCTTATAAACTCTCAGGATTCGTGCATAAAGTTTTGAACTACTCATTCAAACATTGATTCGTGCAGATTTGCTTAGTGCAGAGGATCGATTTCTTTAAAATCAAGGACTTTGGGTTGTGAATTCATAGGTGCCTATTTCCTTACAAATCGAGGTATTGTGGGGATAGCAAGACAGATACCGATCTTCGGATTTAAGTCTTACCTAGTTTTGGATAATACAGACTTTCTTGAAAGTATAAATCAAGGTGCTTCTTATCCAGAGTTGTTGGATACCATCCTCTTTGGGTTAAAAGAGTTTATACTTGTTAATTATAGTTTTACTACTTTGTTTTTCCACTACATTTGTATTATTGAGGAAATTATAACTTTATTATACTTCCTCATACTTGTACTCTGATTTTATAAAATTCTATACACTTTAAGGTAGAATCATAGTTGGTGTAAACTTTTGTTAAGTCTCATTTCTAGAATCAGTTTTTCGAAATCAAGCAAGTTATTAGAACTTAGAGGTGTTGTGAATTTTGGTTACGCAAAATTTCCTTAAGGATTTTTTAAAGTTTACAATTCACCCCCCCCCCCCCCTCTTGTATTTGTATCTCACTTTACATATTCTATCCTACATCTGGTATAATATAGTATATCATACTCAGACATGCCATCCTAACAGTATAAATATACACACACACAATCCTTTTTTTGTATTATTTGAATAAACACTTTATGTATAAGTGGGAACCATACAAGATCCACCAGTACACAGAAATTCCACAACCAATAAAGACACACACACCACATTCAAAATTAAAAAAATATTACAACACTCCAAAACTACTTGGAACCATAAGAAAACCTACCTCAATTGAAGAACCCCCATCCATCACGAGCAGACAAAACCAACTCAAAAGAAGCACCGGATTAAAATTTTCAAAATTCAAGTTTAAAAAAACCATCATACAAAGACTAGAATCATCACAAAGCCGCCAAGGCTCAAAAATCACATTGAAGTCCAAACTATCGAACCATGTAGTCCATGTTCACCCTTCTATTGCAGATCGACATTGAACCTCGAAAACTAGTCACGTCGAACCACCACTATCGACAGGCTTATCAACACTGTCGTGTACCCCGTCGGAAGGGATGACTAGATAAATACATCACCATCTCAGTCATCATGTAACCATGAAAATATTTGTTTCCACGCCATTGAAGAAGACCATTGGAAGAAACAAGCACAGAGTCTCATGGTATGCACACCCTGATGCACCATTTCCAGCAGCACCAAGCCAGAAAACCCACAAGTGACTTCAGAAATACCACTAAAACCCTCCATCTCCATTGAGAATCACCCTTGGAGGGAATAATCCAGGTAAAAATCGGAGAGCCACCCGAAGACCTCAATGCGCATCCACCAATAACCTATGAGAATCAAAGACAACAAAAACCCTCGGATCGACGATCAGATCCACTGAAGCCATTATCCTCTCCCTTCTAGATCCTGTGAAAATGAATCCACCTCAAGATGTTAGAGACCACTCAAACCCCCCCCCCCCCCAAGCACTGGGAAGACCACCACACCAATACGCCTTAGAGATAGTATATGAGACCTGGATCCCAAGCAGGGTGGGCTACTAGAGACCTCGACGGAACTCAACTTCAAACCTCTGATGCAGGCAGGAAACCAACTGGCCCAGAAGAGACACCAACAAAGTAAAAGAACACAAAAACGACAGCAAAATCAACCAAAATTGAAAGAAGAACATTGAAGATGAAACCCTAGAAGGAACTTGAGAAAGAAGAAAATGGTGATAGAACTCAAAAGAAACCAAGGATGAAACCCAATTCGAAATATGACTGAAGAAAAGTGGGAGGAACCTGGAAGGCACCCAGTAGAACCATATCCACCAAACCTCAAGTCCAAAACCTATGTGAATCCATCACTCTACATATGACCTGGAGAGGAGAAATAGAAGACAAGGTCATAGTGTGGTAGTGGTGCCCTAAGGTGAAACTGAAGTGTATTCACCGAAGCCGATGTGAATAGAGGAACCTAGGGAAAACCGGTAGCGGACCAACCGCGTATGAAACTAGTTGGATGAAACCTAGTAGAAGCCATGGAAGAGACAGAGAAATATGAAGAGATGAACTGCAAGAATAACTCGGGAGTATATTAGGACTCGACCATAAAACCTAGTGCGGAAGAGTCTAGGGAGAGTGAGTGGAGAAGATGAGAGGGCTGGAGGAGTGTAGATCCATCTCCAAAAATTTGGTAGTCAATTAAGTCCCCCTATTTACCTCTATGGTGGGTCCTCCAACCCAGGGAGATACACTTTCCCTAGCTAATCCATAGCGTTGAATAGCCCTTTTCATAATATGAACAGTGTCTGAGCCTGGTGGGACTCGAGCATGTGCCAGTTCCACCAAACAGCGAAATGGCCCAACTGGTGCCGGTTCCCCTAGACTCGAGCATGTGCCAGTTCACCAAGACTCGAACCTGTTCCAGTTTTGAGCCTAGCAGAAATGAAATATTATTTAATAAATACTATAAAAAAACTTTATCAACCAAAAAAATGGATTTTATACTTAAAATAATGTATTTTAATGTGGTGTAATTAATTTTCAAGTCCTATAATTTATTTTCTTAATTATAAAGTATATTTTATGTTTTTGAAAAAATAATTAATTATGAAAAAGAATATTTTACACCACCAAAAATATACATATTAAAAAAGGTTTTGATAGTAAAATGTTAGAATGCTAAAAAATCACCTGGGAAAATTCCATGGTCAAAAACTATGGTAAATCTAATTGGTTATCATTTTTTTAACATAGAGATCAAAACCTATGATTAGAAATTAATAAAAAACAATCCCAATTTTATATAAATACACACACATTCTCCAATTCCCCTATAATCCAAATTATTTTGGGGTAATTTTCCTATAATTTTATCTCTATAAAGACCTTACAAAGAGTTTTAAATGTTCCAAGAATCCCTTCTTATGATTTTTGGATCTACTTTTCAAGTAAGGTATTGTCTTACTCTTCCTTTTCATTCAAGTGCTTCCTTTGTAGTAAGAATTATAATTTTTAGGTTATTATATCATTATTCACTAAAATTAATTCCATCACATTCCAAATAATATTAAATCAATGATATACTTTCATTCCCACTCATTATCCTCCTTACATTATCCATTTTTTATAAATGTTATGTTGCTAAAATTAGACTTTGATTTTCCTTGCTTCCCTTTTAAATTGTGAACACGCAATCCTATTTTTATTAAAGTGCTTTAAAATATATTTAATTATATATCATTTAATGGGGATTTTCATGTTTGAAAATTGCATTCCATTCTTGTGGGATTTTGATTTTAAAGGCTCATGCCTTTATTCTCTTATAAGCTTAATAATTTTTAAATAAAAGTAGTTGTCATTATCCACAGGAAATTGAAGAAATGATTTCTTTTGATATATGATCTATGTGTATTATATAAGTTTATAAATATTAATTATGCACCCTAATAGAACTCTAATGCATTGTATAATGATTTCATCTCATGAGATACCATATATAATGCTTGGTTGGTCATCATAGCACACTATGTTAGGTTGTATTGGTAGGGAGCCTTGGATTATGCTTATAGTTTCTTGTTTTATGTTGTGGACACATTCCTTTGATTACATGATCATATGATATAATATTTTTTATTACATGATTCCATGTAATCATTCTCATTAATTATATCATGATTTTCATTTTCCTGGTATATATCACTTGTGCTTTGATTGTTACCTTACTAGGTATCCTAGATCACCCCTTTTTTATTATTAATTCCTCAAGATATACTATCCAATATTAAAATCTAAATGTGACATAGGTGAAATTTATGGATTTAAATTTAATATTATGAAACTTTTGTTTAAATTATGTGAATTTATGCATTTAATCATTATAATACACTAATCCTAAAGATCTGTGGTATGTGTTTATGAATCTTTAGATTAAAAATCATGTAATAAAATTTGTGTAAAAAAACTCATGATACCCTCTAATATGGTACCTAAACAGATCTTATGCTAACCCAAGGAGAATTCTTGGTCCCCAAGGACTAGCGACTAGAATTCAAGTTTCAAAAAACAATCAAAGGGAAAAATTTCACAACTAATAACCAGATATATGCAATATATATATATATAATAGATTAAAAAACTATAAAAAAACATTCCATAACCAAATAAAGAAATTATTAGCAATACAACTTAAAATAACCAAGAAAGAACATCAAGGAACAAGTTTAACATCTAAAATGGATAATAAAAACTATGAACAACAGCACCATGTGATATGTTGGAAATGTCCCACCATCTCACCAATAGCTACCCATACCCAAAAAACATAAACCATGACACATCACAATGTAACCTTTCACATTCTTACACCATATGATAATTAAAGGTCTACAAAACCCTAAGGGAGTGTGCTAGGTGTGAGCTAAACATGCTCAATATGATCCCACCTAGGTGTTCCATGTCATGTTTTTATAAAATAGTCATAATATTCTAAATTTAAATATTAAAAATGAATTACAAGATGTTAAATTGTTCATATAAAAATTATTTCATATAGTTCCACTTTTCCATGATTCTAAAATAAATATAGGTTAAATAGTTTTAAATCATATTTATTATAGGACAATT
This sequence comes from Viscum album, assembly GCA_963277665.1. Lineage (NCBI taxonomy): Eukaryota > Viridiplantae > Streptophyta > Magnoliopsida > Santalales > Viscaceae > Viscum > Viscum album. Next base: position 1,262,047,283 of record OY728128.1, read on the forward strand.
ACATTTTTTTACGAATCTTTTTCAAATCTAAACAACATGATCCAAATTAAAATGGTAAACACCCAAAAGATAATAATGGTTATTCTATCTTAGTCACTCATATCATGACAATCAATAATTACTTTTTTGATCTAAAGTTCATAGGATATAGGGTGTAAGGAACAGAAGAACACCCCATGAGTAAACCCCCTACAATGTCAAGATCAAGTCCACAATACACTTAGCCTAGGGAACAGAGGAACACCCCATGAGTAAAACCTCTCTGAAAACAATGGAAAAGTCCCAATACTAAAACTAAAACCTAGGTACCCAAGGCTCTCATTTTTAAAATACATTATTCATTTTCAAATGTATTATCAATTCATAAATTATTCCAATTTTCCCATTTTCCTATTAACCTTCTTGGATAACCATTTCCATAATCCATTTCAAAATTATTTCAAAGGAACCATTCTATTACCAAAATAAGGGGAAACCCATATTTTATAAAAAAACCCCATTTACACACACAATTAAACCAATTTAAAGATCATTACAAATAATTTATTAAAAAATTTATAAACCAAGTACAAATATGTATCAAATATCATAAGCTTGAGACAAAATTGTCCACCTCAAGCTGGGGTCACACACCTACCATTATAGAATCCACATAATGTAAGGGAAGGGGCATAAATCAACAAAGTTATGCCATTACATTGATTCCCACACCTTATAATCATTTTTCAAAATCAAAAGTATTAGTAGTGAATTTAGATAAACACATACCTTGAGAAATTTTCATTCCACATAAAAAAAACATAATAATTGTCCTCCAACAAATGTATCCAAAATGGGATCTATAATTTATTGATAAATATGAAAAAATAATCCATTGACTCAAAAAATTCATCCCAAAACCATTTCCAAAGTTATTAAAAATAAATAAAATGAGAAGAGGAGGATCATGCATACCAAAAGAGAATTCACTAACCAAGACTATGATAAAAGTTCCAAAAGGAGGAGTCTAGAAAATCAGAAACAAACCAAAAATGAATAGAGAATCCCTAGGGTTTGAGAGAAGAAACACAAACCTAATGATGGAGGAATGAGGTATTTAGTGAATAAATACATTTTGGAAGTAATGGATTCCCATCATGAATTATGGATTCAGGATGTGAATAATTTGGTGTGCATGTACACTAAATTAGGAGTCACCTTAGATTAAAAATCCCATTTGGACTAGTTATTATGGTAAAATCATTCTCAACGTTAAATTTTTTCATGTTTTAAACATACTCATGGATTATTCCTAGAGTTAATTCTATTCTTGAATATACGATTCATAGTGTGAACTTGTCAGGTATCCAATGATCAACCCCAGTTCCTTTTTAACCACATAGTTTTTCTATGACACCCACAAACCAATATTACAAGCCCTTAAACATTAAAATGAGATAAAAAATTAACCAGGGTGTTACTATACTCTAAAAAAAAGAATTTCTATCCCTAAAAAGCCACACGGAAGAATAATTCTCTAGAAATAGGTGAGGATACTACTCCCTCACTGATGATTCACACTCCCAAGTCTTCTACGAATAAAATTTGTACCACCATAAAACATTTTCCAACGAAATTACTTGAAAATAAAGCTTTTAATTTAATACTAAATGATCTCCACTAGATTATCTAAAATAGAAACATATAGATCCAATGTAACCTCCTCCCAATTCATAATATGGGAGGGATCAGGATGGTACTTCCTAAGATAAGATATGTGGAAAACATCATGTATATCGGTCAACAGATCAGGTAATTACAACCATTAGGAATCCAGAACAAGAATCTAAATGACTGTAAATGTTTTAACAAATCTTGGAGCCATATTATACTATTTCCGAATATGAAAATAACCCATTTATAGAGATATATTCAAGAAATATCAGTCACCAATGTGAAAATCAAAAGGATAATCTTGATGATATGAATAGGATTTTTTCTAACTCGATCCTATAATAAAGTGTATCCATATATCCTAAATCCCTTTTGATGTATTTTGAATGATACTCAATCCCACTAAAGAGGTATCTCTCACCTCTTCTCAAAAGAATAGGTGATTGTCATGTGTGAATATTCAAGACCACAAAGGGGGTCTTCCTAATTGAAGAATGGAAACTATAATTATTTGAAAACTCAAAAAATACTAGATGGTTTTCCCATTATACACTAAAATATAAGACGTAAGAATATATTATATCCTCCAGGATCTAAATAGCATGCTTCATTTTCCCATCTATTTATGGATGGTATGTTGTACTTAAACTGACTTGAGTACCCATCACCTCATGGAGATTGTTCTAGAATTTAGAAGTAAACTAGGGATCACTAGACGAGATTATAGAGGATGGAACCCTAGGAAACCTATTATTCTTTAGCATATAAACCTTATCCAAATATTCATTCTTGGTGGTGTCCCTGATCATAATTAAATGAGTTGATTTATTCCATCAATCAATTGACACATCGATAAAATTATCACCTCAAGAAGTCTATTGTAATATAACAATAAATTATATGTACACCTCTTCATATTTCCATACTAGCACCCTAAGTGTCTAGAGCAGACCATAATGCTTTAGGAGCTCTTACTTTATTTACTGATAGGTTTAACAGTGAGATAATTAATCGAAAATGTTATGATTTATACCCAGCTACTAGAAATGTCATCTCAATGTCATAAAATAACTTTATAGTGTTAGGGTTAACATGCCATGAATAACTACAAGAAATAAATCAATATTGAGTTATTTTTGAACGATGGAATAGAAAAACAATCCATGATTTGGAGAATACCATCAGAAAGGAGAGACCAACCTGGAATATTCTCCTTGTTATATATTGTTTTCTTAATTTTATTAAACTCGTCATCCAACTACTAAACCTATAGAATAGAATCAAAGATATACTGTGTTAACTAAACAATAGTTAAAATCATTCCTTAAGCATCCTCATATGATTCCAGATGTAACTCAGTAAAGATCCCAATCATATTTAACTATTCCTTTGATTCTAACACTTCATATGGTGGAGCCATTTTTCTACGAGCATCATCAATGAAATTATCCTTCCCCATGGTGTAGGCCATATTTAATTTAAATATAATTTCATATTACACCCATAATAATTTCTTGAGAATCATGTCCTTTTGGTAAAATATGTAGATCAAAATCTTATGATCATAAAAGACTATGAATCTCTCCCTAAAATGATAGTTCCCCCAATATTTAATCATATCCATATCTTTGGTAGTCAGTAAATCGCCAGTGGGGTAGTTTTTTTCATTATTTTAAAGAAAAAGAGTGGTATAGGCTAAAATTTTATCATCTTGAATAATTAAACAACCCATACTAACACTAAAAGAATCATGGTATAAAGAGAGTAAGGTTTGGCTATGTGACCCCATGAATGAAAATTGATACCTGACATCTTTAAAGAACTATCTATGTGAATCCATTAAAAATGGATATGTGATGGATAATTGGTTAAGATAAATCACAAAACATAAAAAATATCTATCTAGAGAGGGTAAGGTTTTCCAATGTGATGTCTATAGATGATAATCATTTATATCACATGCCATGAAATAATTGGCTATGTGATTATTGTACAAAAAATGAATACGTGATTGGGATTTTCCTATAATATTAAATATGGGAATTAACTAAAACATAAAAATGGAAAAACACAAGGAAATTATTTCATCTTGAAAAAAGGGTTGAAGGAATCTGTAATGGAAGATTAATTAAATCCGAGATACAATGATTTTGAGAAAATAAAATCCATACTATTTCTCTCTTTAAATTTTTGGATTCACAATGATATCTATACACTTTGAAGAAGGGTCAAATGCTAAAATGTAGGAACACCCAATATATATATATATATATATTTAAAATAAATATGCATTTATTGTCTAAGATTATGATTTTTGAGATTCAACTGATAGAATATGAGGGGATTCTTCTCTCTATAAATAAAAGGGTGCTACTAGAAAAATAGAGGATCAGAGGATAGATCATGGAAAATTGTTGTAATGTTTCTTGGTTTCTATTTTATTTTTATTTTTATTTATTGTTAGTTTATTTTCTTCAATGAGATTAAATTATTTTTTATTTTTATTTTAGTTTATTTTATTTGATTTAAAATAAATTCATTCTTTTATAAGTAATTTTTTTCATCTGTTTCCATTCCACTTTTTTATTTCAATTGTATTCTTTTCTCTTGTTATCTCTTATTATTATTATTCTATTTATTATTCTTATTTTGTTATTATTATTTCACCATGTTCTCTTTCTCTCAACAATGAGTGAAGAAACCGAGGCTTGGTCTTGGGGGAGGACAGGTGCATCTTGGATTCTTTATTTAAATTCATTAAAATTTTGAAATAATTTGTGTTGGATAAGGGTGAAGTGTATGGGTGTGGAAAGATTCCACCAAAGAATGAATATCTAATTCACTACTATTTATTTATTTAATTTCATTCCCTCCATACCATTTAAGATAATATCTTCACATGATGGTTTTGAAACCTTAAATGGACGGAAGAGAATATGACGGAGTTTAGTCCTGGAAGGTGTCACACTTTTAATTGAGGTGTGTTATCATCCTTGATTATAGTATGAAGTAGAATTAAGATTGTATAGGAATTTTAGATTTAGAAACCTATAAATACATGTATAGTAACTCAATAGTGATATTTCATTATTGGGTTAACAAACTGAATAGAAAAAAATCAATATAAATAATGAAGGAACCCAAATCTAAATCATTGGTCCAAGTACATTATTCACTCTATTTTTCATTTCATGTTAGTGTAGTTTATATTTAATTATCATTTTTTTCTCTTTTCATTGAATATAAAATAGTAAAAACTTTGAATAAAATTAGTTTAGGTGAATTGGAATAAGTAAGTGAATAACTTTGAAGATCTTAAAGTGAGATAATTTTTTAAATCCAATTTTTTCAATCCATTTTTATAGACTAGGTAAATAAAAATGGTGTTTTTTAATTCCCCATGACAGGTGTGCTTCAATACCTGAGATGAAATAGATTACAATGAAACATATAAGATCCTGAGATCACCCCCACAATGAAGTGAGACCTGTATAGTGATTCAATTTCTTCAGTAGTAGAAATACAAGGCCATATCTAAGAGAGCTATCATATAAAAAGTATCCTATAAACCTAGAAACCCATAATTTCACCAAATCATGTCTACCAATATTTATTGAATAATAATTATCTTTATTATAGAATGGTGTTATTAATTTTTCTTAGATTTATATAATATAGAATCTAAAGATAGAGAAATTAGAATAAAAGGTCGAGACAATAAGAAAATATAAATGATTGGGGAAGAAGTGGAAATTTTCACTACCTCTATGGGAGGTTTTTATATGGAGGCCTTATAAGTGATTCATGTAAAGATAACTATAATTTTAAATGAGATGATAAGTGTAATTATTTCCCAAATTATCGGCCAAATATTGTTGGTATGGGAATCAAAAACCTCATGGACGTATGCTCTTAATTTGGTCAAGTAATAAATAATAAACTAAACCTTATTAGTTAATAAAAAACTCTATATAAGGATTAAATTATGGTTTATTATTTATTTAGAAAATATCCACTCTCACATTGGTCAAATTTTTATCAAATAATCATGGAGAAATGGATCAATTAGTTTGATAAAATATATTATTTTCTCAATTTCTATAAGAAGGAAAAATTTATCATGGATATTCACTACGGATATTGAGAGTTTAATCAGTTGTACACACTAATTATGGATACCTATACTAATGAATATTTTGGCTTAGTTGAATTGAAGGAAATCAAGAAAATATTTACATAAAAATATTATTGTTTTAATCTCCATATTATGATGGATAATTAACTTCAAGGAATTAATTGGAGAGATCATGAATCAATTTGGTCATATGAGCTTAAAATCACAAGGATTTAATGGTATGACACTATATTTTTTATTAACCACAAATTCATGTTTGAATAATTCATTAGTGGCATAAGACCAAGTCACCAAAAATAATTACTGATTTTAGAAAATCAAATATTTGTGGAAAAAAGGTTATATTTATATAAGTTTATAATAGGAATTTTTAAATATCTAAGGTCTCATCATAATATGAGTAAGAATATAAGGATGAGTTATAATTATGGGGGTTTAATTAAAAAACCTCATAGAAGAAAGAATATTCAACAACCCATATGTCAATGTTGTGGGATGAAGAACCTAAATAACTATCATAAAGGGGTGAGGTAATGGTTTATATGTAGAAAAATTGGGTATCAAGATACATAATTCCATAGTATATAAAGATGATAATGAATATCATAGAAAAAAGGCTAGTTCATCTAAATCCATCCCCCCATGGTCCAGTGTTACAACTTTATGGAACTTGGATACTATAAAAAATTTTAATACAATTCTAATGACTTTGAGGATAATTGAAAAATGCACTATCTAAAGTTAAGTGAATAATGAATCACTAGAACAATCACTACCAATGTGGTAGATCATTAAAATCAAGTCATGATATATAAAATTATTATTCATTTAAGAATCAAAATTAGATTAATTCATTATAGTTCTATGAATATGGTCATATCATAGATTTTCTCGAGAAATATTCAAACATAACCTTAATACATATAGGTTATGTTATCGATCATAACACCATGTAGTCTTCGAGTTATGTATCCAATATATTACCCTTCCCAAATTATCATTAGTGGGATGAATATTATAGTAAATATTGTTATTATCCCTTTAGTATAATTCAATACTATTGTGTATTTAGACTAGTTATCATTGTATAATGAAAATATTAACATTTAGGAGAGTGAAATAACTTTCTATATCAAAAAAATCTTGTTATTATTTGAAATTAAAAGGGGATTTTATTCTCTTTTAGAAGATCCTTCTCATTTATTGATATAATTTATTCATTCTAAAGAATATCAAGAAAAAATGATTGAGTCAATATAAATTATTTTCTTTAAATACAATTAAATTTTAAGGTAATGTGATAGTGTATTCCTTGAATATATTTTTCACACCTTCATATAAATATTTTTTTTCTCTATAGAATTTTTACCAAGAACTTTACTAATATCCCATATCCCTATAGAATAACCCTTAATGAACATGGATATTTAAGGAAAAAATACAATGAAACATAGAGAAGGGTTTAGTATGGCCTAGTTCATTTCAATGTGGTTACCTAATCATTTGTTCAAGAAGAATTATGGGTTAATACACCTCTACACATAACAATATTATGATAAGACATAAGTGTCCTCTTTCTTGAATAAATACTTTTTCAATCAATAATGTGTGGATCGATATTTTTTAATGATTCATAATTAAATGGGATAAAATTAATTAATAATGGGGAAAATATTATTATATTCACTACCTTTTGTATAATATTTGGCCACTATGAATTCATAGTGATGCCTTTTGGTCTCAATAATACTCCAACAATATTCTTGAACCTAATGTATAAATCCTTTATATATTATCATTACTAATTTTTGTTTTTAATTATAAATTATATTGTTATATATTCTAAAATAAAGGACAATCCTGGAAAGTATTAATGAGTCGTGTTAAATAACAGATGAAAGGAGAAGTTGTATGAAAATTACATAAAATGTTTCTTTTGGCTGGAGTAAATCAAATTCCTCAAGAAATTCATAATATATAAAGGAATATATATATATATATCGGTTAATATCGTGATTGAGGGATGGAACATACCAGAAAAAATGTTTGCAATCTAATTAATCCTAAGAATATATAGGTACATTTTATGGTTGTTGATAATTTTCTAATGACTGTAAAAATATTTAACCAACATATCATGGAATTTACTTAAGGTTTTGTAGATATAATAATATTTGGAGAGGATAAAGGAGCTAGAGAGGAGGCTAGACACATCACCTGTACTCACACTACTATCACATGTGAAAGGAATTACAATATAAAATTATGAATCAATGTAATTAATGGGTTTTTAGTCAATAATGTTCATAAATTTATTGCCTATTCATCTTTATAGATGATAGTACATGAGAAAAATTATGAAAAAAAAGATCTGGGGTTGGAAATATGAGTATTTTCATTGAAAATTTATCTTTATATGGAAAAGTCTGAATTTTATTATAATCATAAATTTTATAATTATTCATTCATGTAGATATATCTTAATATTCTCAAAAAAATTGTTAGAGATTATTCAAGGCACTAACAATTAATTCCATCACCATCCTAAAAAATAGAATAATGTAGTAGTGGATCCAATAAAAATATATTGTGTACCCTTATACATGTTGATAATTTAAATGGATATAATATTATTATACATTAAAAGTATAGACATATAAATAATTAAGGAATATAAAACGTCCTACACTATAGAAATTATTTCATAACTATCTATCTTGAAAAATATTAATGTGGAAGAATGGGATTTTGTATAAATATAAAATATGGTTGAAGAAATAAGAAAAGTAAATGTATTATAGCTTAGTAACAATAAAAATATAATTGTGAGAATTAGAAATTAATTATGTATATCATATAATATTTAGTTAAATATGGATCTATTAGATGATTACCAATGCTCAAAATTCTTTATCCACACATCAAGAAAAAATATGAATAAATATCTACATGTGTAATTTTTGTAGAGGGATATTAATTAAAATATTAGAAAATATACATGAAGGTGTATGGTATACTGGTAAGTTAAAAAAAATGGAATTTTTCCTAGGTGATAATAAAACCTTTAACCATAGAAATAAATAAATAGGGAACCTCACCCAGGACATTTTCATAGGTCTTCTAATGTCATCTGATGGAAAAAATTCTATATGGAATTTTATGGGATCCTCATAAAAACTCTTCTCACTTCATTGAAATATGAGATAAATTACCAATCCACTAAATTCCTTGGATTTATTTCAAGGATGTGGTAAGGGTTCATGGAACAAAACTATCAATTATGTTAGATCAAGTTCTTATGTTATTCTCAATTTTATATTTTTTATAAATCCGCATTCATTTTAGTGATAACCAAAAAAAATAATTTAAAACATAATTAAGATACGAATAAATGACTATAAACCATTAAATTTACAATCCATAACAAAAAAAAATTACAAAAACGTCCTTACTCTAGTGAGGTTTTGACTAATATCATTAAATAATAGAGTTCTCATAAACCAATACCTTCCCTTAAATAATTTTGAAGAACCCACATGATTTCATTTAGGGAATTAATGTAGAACTCCAAAATGAATTAATGAATTTTGATAATGTAATAATTTAATACTAAAAGTAGTGTAGAAGATGATAGAGAAGGTCTATGTAATTTTCAAAAACATCAGACTGACATAGAGTCAATAAAAGTACTTTTTTGAAAATTATCGACAGCACTTATCATTTAAGGTTAAGGATAAATTATTCCATAGAATATATCCCTAGAATTGACCTACTATGTTTGAAAATAATATAATGTATTGAGCTAGTTACATTATCCTATTTTAGATTCTTGATCATGTTAGAGTTGTGGAATATCCATTTTCCATTCAAAAAAATATATCTCAAGAATTTAATGTATCCAAACTATACCTCTAAATTAGGTACTCATAATATCTATATCATGAACTAAATATAGGGGTGGTATAGTCGGCACATTATCACTCTAATAAAGAGTAGTCATTGTAAATATTATATCAATGTGATAAGTTATTACAAAATAGTTCCACTCATTTTTCAATGAATTGTGGAAAACCAAAAGTACAAGGGGGAATCATAAGAACCTATGGGTGTAATAAGACAAAAATACCCTCATTTATTTTCATTATTATTTGTGGGTTATGAAAATTAAGGATGAAATTTATGAAGAGTGAAGAATATAACAACATAGAATTTTCAATATGCTAATTTTTCTTCTCAATATATATGTGTGTCATACTTATATATAAACCACATGCATAACATACTAAAAATATATATTTAATTTCATCAAAATAAAATATTACATGTGAATGATAAGTAAACTCCTCAAAATAAAAATTGTATAAATGGATAATAAAAACAATTAAAAAAGATAACTAGAATTAGAAAATGTAACGACCTAAGATTTCAGTATATATATATTTCCATTAAATTCAATAAGATCCTTCACATGAACTAAGATGAAAATTATGATGAATTAATAAATTATATCAATCCCCATTGAAATATTATAATGTTTCAAAAATTGATCAAATATATTTAAATTCTTTTAATTTGAATGCTTGTATAAAATAAAATTAAAAGCTATAAATGATTGAAAACACATTTGTTCAATAAAAGTTTTTTATCTATATATTTTTTTATTTTTCAATTAAATATTAAATATATAATTTTTAGAAATATAATTAGATAAATATTTATTTATCATGGATTTTAGAATATCAAAATTTACTTAGTCTATTTTTTATCATTTTCTAAAAAATGATATTTTTAGTCGAAAAATAATTTTTTTTGAATATTATAATTTTTCAGAATTTACGAATATATACTAATGAAATATAAGGTCAAAATACCATTTAATTTGTGAAATAAAAAAATATAAATAATAAAAATATTCCATTTATAATATTAGTTAAACTTAGAAAACTCATAGATGTTTTTAGAACTAAAATAATGGTTACATTAATAAGGAAAATAGTTTTATATCTTTTATTTTAATTAATTAATTTTTGGAAAATTTTGGTTATGCATTGATTTTAGTTTCACATAAAATTAATTTTATATAATAAATTAATTATTTTATTGAATATTAGTGACCATAAAAAATGTATCTTGTACATTAGTTAATTTTTTTAAAACATTATTTTATTGAAAAAAACATTCTTTATATGTTATGTGTGTTTAATTTAAAATCATATTTTTATCATATTTATGTAATGAATTAGATTAAATTGAGGCAAAATATTTATTTTTAATGTAAATTTTTTTTTGTAATGGTACCCTTATATTTTTAATAATAAAATAGTTGATCTGATTAATATTTAATTAAGAGTAATATGGGTTTAAATGACTAATCTAAAGTTACTGTATTTTTTCTAAGTTTATATGAACTTACCACATTCTTGAAACTATTTATTAGTTTTAAAATTATTTCAGAAATTTCTTTCCAACCATATAACACCAAAATCACCTAACATTCATGGACTTCTATTCTTACCCCTTACTGAACATTTTTTCCATGGAGAGTACCCTTTTCTTCACTTATAAAAGGAGACCTCTTCCACGCCTTCTATACATGACATAACATTAAAAATACTCTTAAAATATAAATTATCAACCTTTAATAAAATTCCTTTACAAGAATCCAATCCTCTAGTCAGAATAAGATATTCTTACTCCTCTATTTTCAACAAGACATTCAAGATAAAGTTCAACGTATCGACGAAGAAATAGCGCATTTATTAATAATTATTTTTTATTTATTATATTTTATATCACCTATAATATCACATATCCATGGGAGTATGATAAAATTGTATTAAAAATATTATTTCTTATTTTTTACTAATGTTATATTCCTCTTATTTCTTGCTCCAAAACCATTCTAAAAATAAATACAATGTCATGTGTATGTGTATGTGTGTACTATTACCTCCATGCATGAAGATTCCTATTTTTCATAACCACCATACATTGATAGTTTAAAATATTTATTTAATGAATAAATATTATATTTATAAAATGATTATAATTCTTAAATAATAAATAATTTTAAGTTATACTGCCCTCTTAGTTTATGGAAAATAAAACTATCAACCACATGTATGTGTAGATTACCTCCTATACATAGCAAAGAATAGTATCTTCCATTACAAACAATCATGGATGAATTTAAAAATTATTTTTATGTATAAAAAATTTTATTTAAAATAATATAATTATCCTTTTTGTTTTTTAATATATTTTAAAAAAATCTAACTTTGGTCAACATGCTAAGAGATTCACTTAAGAATCAACTTAATTACCTCGACTAACTAACATAAGTGGAGATGATTTAAAAAATGGGAAACCTTTGAATATTGTTAGAACCTATGAAATTAATTATTTTTTAATAAGGTACTCATTAAGGTATTTTATTCATGTAATTTTATTATTTGTAAATTTATGTGCATGTATAGAATGCTTTCAGGAAAAGGTAAGGGTTTCATCTCAAAACTTCTTTATTTGAGACATAAGTTCATTTATGCTCCTATTTTCATTTAAATGGTGTATATAATGTCAAATTTAATGTTACTATCATTTATTATAATTTTTCAAGATATTCTAAAATTAAAGTCAAGATTTTCTTTTTTTAAGGTATTTTTAGTAGAATGTCCTTAATCTGTAAGGGAGTTTTATCTAAAACTCCCTTTTTTGAGACACATTTTACTTTATGAAAAAAATTAGTTTTATATGTTATATATTATTACTATTTATTATTTTATCATTAAATTTTCTTTATTCATGAAATTTTTAGTTTATTTTAATGATCATTCATCTTCATGGGTATTGATGAAAATTTCACTCAAATCGTACTTTTTTCTCAAATAAAGTAAATTTTACAAGAGTCCTTACATCTATCTTTTAATTTTATAATCCAGGTATCTTAATATTACCATTATCTCTTAAAATTTTAGATTAAATTTTTCTATGGGGATACTACTTATCTTCATCAATATCACCCCCTTTGATGAAACAATTCCTCAAATACAAGCACAATGTTTATAAGAGAGGCTCATATACTTTCTAATGGATATTTTTATCATATATCCATGTTTCAACTATTAGAAGTGTGATATATAACCCAAACATTTTTTACCTCAAGTAACATTCATGTTTATATCCAAAACATTCCAAATTAATGTCATTTTGTCTATTTTATGATGCGGGTTTCATAAAAGGATTTCAAAAACATTTTAAACAGTTTTCTACATGAAAATTTTTTAAAAAAGGGTTTCCTTTCAAGTAATGTTATAAATATTTTAAAAATTATTTCATAATTATTATTTTAAATTTATTTTCAATAATATTTACTTTCTTAAAAAATGTTTTGAAAGAAAATATTTTTTACTTTTTTCGCATGGGTATTTATTCAATGGAAGGAATGTGTATTATAAATTTATGTGTGATCTTATCCTTCCACTTCCATTTTTCTTGAGGAATCATATACTTATATAATCCTAATTTATATATAATTATTTTCCTCTATTAATTCCTAATGTTCCATTACTTGATTGATGGGTGTTCAGCTAGATATTGAATACATCAATTGATTAGGTGATTTTTTTCCAAATGTTAATCCATATTCTATATGGTGTAAATACCATATGAGTCGTCATAATTAAGGAGTGGTATTTATGTATAGTGATTCTTAAATTCATTGAATACATATGTATTTTCATGGGTTAATTATGATATTTCAATTGATGGAAGTATGAATGCTTCATTGGGGAACCACATGAAAAGGATGTAAAACCCACTATATTTTATTCTGTTTTTATGATATATTGATTGAAACCATGTGGAACTCATATATATTATTTTCATTATGTTATGAGTGGTCTTGGAATTATATATTTTTTCAATGCATTGGGTAATTTTTTCATATCATGAGATATCATGGTATGTGGGAAGTGATCCTAGCCAACTATGTGGCATGTTAATTTAGAATAGCCAAATAAATTATGTTTATAAGGAAGGTATCCTTTACTTATTGTTATGATTCCATGTTTTGTGTAGTTTAAAATTTTCTATTAATCCATACACTTATGTTTGGATCAATTTTTAATCCATGTTCATATGTGTCATCACATTATCCCATTATTCCTTGCTCATTATTATCCTAATTATGATACCATGTTATACCTCCTAGATCTAATGTTAAGGTTTATTATGTTTACCCTTTCTGATCTTTTGAGCACACTCTTTCTTATGTTTCCATTTCCAAATGTTATAAAATAAAATATTAAGTATGATATGCAATAAGGGTAACTAGTGTGTGTAATTTATGGGATATATTAAAGACTCAATAAGGACTGATATGTTTTCTATTTTACTTAAAAAATTCCATCAGATGAGAAAGATATGAGTTTTATTAGTTGGAAATTAATTAGAATACTATAAAACTTTAAAAAAATGTCCTCATTTTTTCTAAATGTGTAAAAGGTATTGCAATCATATAATTGTATCAATTACAATGTACTAGGTAATGTGTGTTTGCAACCAAATATGGGATTATGGTTTTTGGACTACTACTGAAATTCTATATTCCTATAGTATTCTAGAAATAACATATTCATGAAAAAACCAATATAAAGAAAAATATTATTATAAACAAAATATAACTTCTGTAAATAAAATGTAAAAAATGATAGAAATTGTATTGATTGAATAATAAAAGGAATAAGAGGAATTAATAAGAAGTATAATAAATATATGACCTTTGGAAAAGTAACTAATCATTCAAAAACCAATAGAGCACTGAAATAGTTACCTAACCTTTGTGAGTTTTAAAATACTTAATAATTTTTTTTATAAGGAATAAATTTAGAAAATATAAATAATAAATTTTAAAAAAATATTTATCCAATTTTATAAATTAACACATAAATAAGTTTTCATTTTAATAATATATGTTTTAAGTTATTTAATAAAATATTAATTTCAATAATAAAATTTAAATATTAAAATTATGTAAATTTGAAAATTGATCTCTTTAAATGGATCTAACTTTTATAATTTAAAAAAAATAATTTTAATATAGTGAATTTATTTAATTTCTTTTTGAAAATATGATTTTTTTTAGGTGAAGAGTAAAAATTATAGTTCTCACATGAATTGTACGTTTCATGATGAAATTGTGTCATAAAAATGATTAAATAATATATTAAACATATATAATGACATAAAATTTATATAATGAGGAAAATAATAAATAAAAAAAGATAAAACAAATTTTGAAACCTATAGTTCAATTATAAAAATGTAAGTTATATTATATTTTTAAATAAAGAATAATTTTTTATTCCTTATTTTGAAAAATAAATTATACTCTTCCATTATATTTTAGTGTGTTTAAAGTAAAAAATGAACCTATATAATTTGATAAATCACTCATGAATCTCATAATAATCATCACTATTTATGGTCTTCCACCAAAATAATAAATTAACCAATATTTTATGGCCTATCCTTGACTATATAAACAAACCTCCTCCAAATCTTTCTCATTATATAAAAAATATTTCCGTATATAGTGTTATTGATATATCCTCCTCTAAAAATTTGTATCCATATTCATAATTCTCTATTCTAATCAAAATACTCTCCTATGAAGGATAAAGGTTCTATCAAAAGTATGATACAAAAAATTTATTTCCAGGGTTTCAAATCCCATTCATTTCATTTTAATTATCATATAACCCTTTTATAATGTATAAATAATCCAAAAAATAAAAACAAAATATTATTATAATTTTACTCAATTTTTAATTAAACAGATTTATTTATTAGAATTTTTATTCCTCTTAAGATCTCTTAAAAATATTGTTCACTCAAGGTAGTTTTACACTACTTAAGATTCTGATGGTTTTTTTATTTAAATGTATTTTAAAAATGAATGAATTAAAAATGAATTGAATTTTTGAATGTAATAATAATTATAAATAAATTATTTTAATGATTTTTTAATTTTAATGTTGGAATTATATTAATAGTATTAATAATAATTCTTCATAATTGGTTTATGAATCTAAAAATAATACTGAGGAATATTATCTTAATTTTCTCCATCTTATAAAATATTAAACTCCTTCAATTGTAGAATGAATATAATATGGTTAAAAATAAAGTGACTAGAGATTAGTCATTGACTATTACCATTACATCAAATATTATTTGGAATCATGAATTGTACCATATTAAAATGATTGATGAAAACAAAATTGATTTAATAAATGAATAATCCATGATTGTAAATAGATTTCCATGGATGATTAAAAAATAAAAAATATTTTTAATGAAATCAATTAATAAATATAAAAAAAATATTTAAAAGGAAAGAGGTTCATTTCAAGTGAGTGAAAACCTGATCAAAGGTCCCTCATCTAATATTTTTCATTATTTAATATTTATTATATTTATTTATTCTTAATACCCCTTTTAATAGTTTTCTTTTTTATATAATTAATAAATAATTTCATGTTTTTATCATTTCATTTTCCCATTAATTTTAGATTATTTTCATGTCTCTCTAGTTACCTTTCAAATCATTTCACTATATTAAATCCAATAAAGGGAATATATTCATTCTTATTCCATTTCTTTTTTAACTCTTATAAATATTATTTACCATATATTATATCACATAAAAAACTATTTTTTTAATATAAAATATTGTTTTTTATTTTGGGATTTATTTTGGGTTTTATTTTGGGTTTTTGGGAAACCCTGTGCTCTTATTTCTTTTAAATATTTTTTAAGTAATTTCAAAAAGGTTTGATAGATTAGTTAAAATTTATAAATTTTTATTCTTATTTTCTCATATTTTTTCTTCCAATTTGAAATAAATATTTATGAGTCACAGTTCATTGATTGAAAATTATTATCCAAAACCCATTAATCCATTCATTTCATATGATCCTATATAATACCATGATTTTTAATGATTTATGGACATATTTTTTACCCATTTATATATCATGGGGTTATTTAATGTTTATGATTTTTGAATATTTATATTCTATATAAAACCAAAATTATTAAAATATTCTAATGATGAAGGGTGAGATAAGAATTATAAAACCTCATAGTTAATTGATTAATGATTTTTGTCTCACAAAATCACTATGCCTTGTCATGATGTGTTTAGCATTTTCCATAGTGTTTATAATCAACATGATATAGTTAGATTCATCCAATATGATATGTTGTATTATTGGAATGTCTTGAAAAATGATCATTGTAACCATGAGAGATTTTATTATATGATATTATTAAGTAAATATGGTATTGAATAGCATGTTTTATATGCCACATAGAAATAAAACAAAACTATGGTATTTTTTATTAAGATAAAAATATGATCATGAAATCATAACCATAAAATTATATACTATGAATTGGAATAAACAAATTATTATATATATATATATATAATGTTCTTTATATACAAATTTACAAAGTTCTTTTTGTTCTTAAAAATATATTTTACTAAAAGTTTACATTTTTTACAATGTATATTTTTCTAAGATAATTATTTCTTGGTGAATAGTGAAAATATAGTTTTTACTATAATCATAGTTCATATGACTATATCAGGAAGTAAGTGTGACATAAAAAGATTTAAAATCTTTTTCATGATAATAAATGTAACTAAGGAAAAAAAATTACATTTTTAAATACCGTTATTAATTTATAATTCTTAGGTTTATAATTTTATAAACATAATAATATTTTCCAATAAAAGTTACTATTTTTAGTCTTTTCTATTAATTAATATTATTTTTGTAAAATTAGATTTTGGATTGAATTGGAAGCCAAATAAATTTTATTGGTTTTATAATAAATCGATTTATATCTTTAAAATAAAATATATTGGTAACATTATCATACATAATAATTTTAAGTAAAAATTTCATTTTTTCTAAACATGGGGTTTTCATGTTACATGTGATAATGTTAAAATTATGTTTTCTTATAACTATTAATTTTAACTAATAAAATTTATACCAAATTTTTAATTATTAGTTATATATAATATAATAAGAAAATTATTTTTTGGCACAAAAATGAATTACTTAGGTAAAAACTAATTACCGCGGTAAAAGTTAATTGAGTAAGAATGAGTTAACCAAATGGGTAAATGGACTAACAAGTAAAAATCATGTTTCTAATTATGTTTCAATGGATTGGATCAACAAAATAATATATCTAATCTATTATTTTATATTTTTAATTCTATTTAAAATGTTAAACATGTGCTCTATTTATATTAAGATGAAATATTAAAAAAAATCATTCTTAATACTAATAAATATGGGCCTATCATCACCCTTTAAATACCACGATGAATTTTTTCCCTCTAAAAAATCTATCCTTATTACATCACCTAAATTATCATTTCACTTACTTAAACCTATGTTCACAATAATTTATCCTAATCTCTTCATTTTCATAGAGTCCACCAAGTGAAATCCCAAGTCCTCTATGTGATTCAACTGCTTTATTAGAACTCATGAATTAAATTGTGGGGATCCTTGTATCAAATTTAATTTTATGAGAAATATTTATTATTTTTAACCATAAAAATGAATTTCTTCTACCATATTCATGTAATTTATGGGGTTTTAAGATCTATATCAGGTTATTTCATTAAATGTATTTCAATTCAAAAGATAGTAATGTTGTAGGGTATTTATTAACTCAACTCCCTTTGTTGAGGTAGAATTATTCTTATTGAACTTAAATATTAAATTATTGGTTTATTAGACCTTAATATTTTAAATCATGGTATTTTATTTTATCTTATGAGAAAAATTAGTTTTTGATACAATGGTTTTATTAAGATGAATGTTTTCTTCAAAAAGTATATCATTGTTGAGAATAACTCACATCCTCCTTAACAAAAGTTTCGCCTCCTTATCTGTAAACTCAATTACTATATATTTTATCCTCTATAATTTGAAAAAGAAATTATGTTTTATACCATAGTAACTAAATATTCTCTTCACTTCTTTTTAAAAGGATGTTTTATTACTCCTTTTAATATGTGTTTTTTTGAGAAGTATATTTCAAAATATTAAAAAAAATTAATAATTTCAAAATATTTTATTCTATTCTCCACTCTGTATTTATTTTTGATATCCATTATGAATTATAAAGGATATATTATTGAATTTTCTTTTAAAATGTAAAATTTTTTCATGTTTTTAACTTGAACTTTTTAAAAACATGATTTCTTTTCAAGAATTTTTTATAGATTATTTTCAAATATTAAAAGTTATTAAAGTTTTTTCACATCGCCTTTAAAAATATTTATATAATTCACTGTTTTTATTTCATTCCAAATATTTACTTTAATAATTCCTTATTTTAAATTTATTAAAAGATTACTTCCCAAAAATGAATTTGGAAGTAGACCTGTAACTTTTTCACTTTCACTAAAGCTAAAAACATCATTTATACGTTGTTTTATTATTTAAATACCAATTTCCTCTTTATCTCCAAAGGCCTTATTTACATCAAAGTTAATTTTCATAAAATTCCCAATAAATTTTCTTATAAGATATTATTTTAAGATGATTAAATATTGGGTATTAACCATTTATATTCTTGATGTTAATTTTGACTATACCATCCAAAAATATATTGAAACCTATTTTTCATTCCATGGGTTTTTTATGATATAATGAATTATTGATTTAAAGCAGCTCAAATGTGTATGGATGGTTAAATAATTGTCCCTCAAATGAATTTGATATGTTTTTTATCTCATTATATTATAATGAATATACATAATGAGTTTGTTCATAAATGCATGATCATAATGAGTTTTCTGACATTTTAATAATAGTAACAAATTAGTTTGTTTACAAAGGAAAGGGTATAATGAGTTTTATCATATTTAATTGCTTTGAAATAATGTGTTTATTCAGAAAGGCATGTGAATAATGAGTTATATCACATTTTAATTCATGTATTTAAGGAGTTAATTTATAGAGGCATTGACATAATGATTTTTCTCATTTTTTAATGTCCAAAAATATTGATTTTGTTCACAATGGTGTGTGTATAATGAGTTTTGTCACATTTTTATTTATTTACATAATGATATTGTTAATATATATGTCTACAAAATGAGTTTTCTAAAAATATAATATGTGTAAATAATGGGTTTTTTTAAGGTGTGGGAATAATGATTTTTCTCAAATTTTAATACATAGGCATAATGATTTTTTCCACAATGGAATGAAAATAATGATATTTTTAGATAATGATCTTTTTCACATGGTTTCTTATTCTATTTATTATGTAACCTCTCAATGTTTTTTTTCTTTTAAAAAAATTTATATTCCATGTTTATGAAACATTTCTAAGATATTCAATGATTTAATTTAATTCAATTATTTATAACATTATTTATGATATATTATATATTGGTTATAAATTTCATGATTATCATTTTTAAACCCACATAATCGTCTTATACTCACTTATGATCTTTTATTTTTATTGCTTATTTTTCCTTTTCTGAACATCTCATCCCACAACATAAATAATTTTTTAATCTCCCAAGTAATGAAGATTAGTATAACATATGAGAAGAATAGAGTAAGACTATTATAGCCCAGTTATATAGAAATGTTCAAAAGTTTTTTAAAATAAGTATCTTATGTTACTTGTCTTTAAAGTCATTAAACCATATATTCTTGGAACAATGTGATTATTTTTGGGATTTAATTATTAAAATGTGGAATTTATTTTCAATCAATTTATATTTACTTGTATTATTCTAGTTGGTATCAAAGAAATGTTTTATAATTTTCCTAGACTAGTTTTGTATTTTTTAGGGATTAGTATTAGAGAAAATTAATTAAAAACTAAGGGATAAGTCTAAGGGATAAGTTTAAGTATAAGAAAAAAAATATCAAATTCTATGTAAATTAAATATTTGTTTGGTTCACCTCATAATTATAGACTTATCTAAATAATATAAAGTGGATGTTGAAATGGAACAGATACACCAGGGGTAATCATCCTAAAAAATATTGGTTAACTATATACTCAATATTCACATAGATTCATGATGAGTGGGCGAAGACATCACACCTTCTTAGACACTTTCAAGGGATATTATTTTGATAATAACTTTATCTTCACAATCCTTTATAAAGGATTTATTATCTTAGGTAATTAGGTTATGGAATATTATAGAATCTATCCTAAAGAAAACCAGACTAAACCAAGTGTGATTTGTGATTTAACTAAAAACTAACAAGGGGGTTTTCAAGAGTAACACATTTCAAGGTTGATTTATTTTAAAATTCACTTATTATATTAATATTGATTTCTTGTTATTAAATATATTTTTTATAAATGGTTGAAGATAGTAGGAACCAAGTTAATAATGAATATTATAGATAATTATATAATTTTCCTATAAACATAGGTGATATATAATATGGTGTCGAAATTATTGTGTCTATAGTTAACCATAATCTCAATTTTGGATTATTAACATGAGTCATGATGAATATATGAACACACCAATGAATAAAATGATGGAGTTTTATAGAAGATAAGGTGATGCATATAATAAAGGAAATAAGATTCAATTTCTTTTATGTCAAAAGTGTGGGATGAGACACCCAAGGGAATGTCTCAAAGGAAATTAAAGTTGTTTTATCATTGATAAAGTAGGGAATCAAAAAACCAATTTTTTATGGAAGTGAAATATAAATATAACACGATGGAGAAATGTAATTTTCTTATTAAGGATCCACAATTAGTTTGATATTTTCTATGTAATTAAATTAGGCACCATGGAAACCAGTGCACTAATACAAGTAATTAAGAAGAAAATAGGAACCAATAACCTCATACACCATGATATTAAGGAAAATAATATCCAAATATAACTATTGATGTTTAAAGTGATAATTAATTGGTGCTATTCTCCACTATAAATTTTTTGGATGTGTTAAACTGTTTATGTTTTCAAACTCTATTAGCTATTGAATTATAAATAAAAGACTCATTATTGTATTATTATTTTATTCATGGAGTATGATTATCCTTAAAGGTTTTGGGGGTTAATAATCAACCATTCCTTAATAATTCTATATTTAGTTGAATTTTTTATTTTCATGTAGACATAATATTAATTACCATGATAGAAAAATCACATTTAAAACCAATGTAAGATAACATATTAGTTCAAGGAGGACTATGAGCTCTTTTGGGAAACTAATTATATAATATGTTTCAAGATACCCAAACATGAGGGGGTCTTAGGTCAAATTATTATTGAAATACTCAATATTATGTATGAATTATTTTTATGGAAAAATATATATTTCTTATTATTTTTGGTATCACTCAAAAAATATTATCATAATTCATTTATATCTATTAGATACACTTAGTAAGATTACTTGGTAATTGATAATTAAAATGGGGAGGACCCAACTTATTTAAGGGGGATGGGTGTAACGACCCAATATTTTGTTTCATTTTATCCTTAAGTGAATATAATCTTTAATAATACATTTTATAGGAAACACCAAACTAAATCAAAATCATGATATATTAAATTTAGATAAAAATATGACAGTTAAAACACATACATTGAATTAAAGGTAATTAATAGGAGAAACATAATTATGAAATATATCTATAATCCATTTTATACAAATTTACATAGTTTATTTTGTGTTTAAAAATCATTTTTATAAAAAGGTTATCTTTTTATATGATATAGGATTTATTAAAGAGAACTAAGTATATTATTGTGAAAAAATTATTTTAATAAAATATAATATTGATTGATTGCTTTTAGGTTTATTAATTAGTTATATAATTTAAGAATAAGAAAATATAGTATTAGAAAATATTATTTTCCTGTAAATTTTGTTTCTATTATATTGATGATTTTATTTAATATTAAAATTCTAAAACTTTTGAACATGAATTTTAAAAAAATAGTCATAATTTAAAGTTTTATAATGAAAATATAAACTTTGAATAAATTTTTATGAATTTTACTAAATAATATTTTAGGGGAATTGTAAAAAAAATTGTTTCACAAAAATTTTAGTGTTTAGGTTTATATCGAGAGGTATCAATATCATAAAAACATATAAATTTTACTTTCACAGTCAAATATGTATATAAGGGGTAAAAATATACATTTCTGAATACCATTAATAATTTAACAAACTAATCTTGGACAATTTTTGAACTTAAGTAATATTTTCCAATAGAATATTTTTTTGGTTTTCTTTTTATTAAATATTATTTCAGTAAAATTCATAGTTTTTCTTGATTTGAAACCCTAATATATTTTATTTTTTTATAAGAAAAAATAAATATAATTATAAACAAATACATTGATAATATTTTTCTACACATAAATTTTACGCTTCAAAATAAACTTTTTCTAAAAATGGGGTTTTACGCATTTCATAAGCTATTATTAAACATAAATTTTCATAGATGAGGAAATTTCATTATATAAAATAGATTTAACATTTTTAATCCATAGGTTGATTTTTTTAATAGTGGATATTTTTTTTAATCATAAAAATGATTTTTCTTCGGAAATAAATAATTACCATGGTAAAATCTATAATCATAAAAAGGGTTCACCATAGATGTAAATGATCTAAAATGTTAAAAATTTGTTTAAAATCTATTATTTTTGGTCTGTATCTACCAAAACTTTTATCATCTCTATTATTTTTTATTTTGGATACTTCTTGACATGTAAAATATGTGATCTCTTTATATTATGATTAAGTGTTTATAAAATTGTCATTATTAACACTAATAAAATAAGGCCTCTCACTACACTTTCTATAACTCTAAATTTCAGTTTCCTCTTCAAAATATAAACTAGTTTCCTTCCCCTTAAGTCGTTTTTCACTTCCTTAATCGTTATTCCACGAGAAGATATCATAATCCCTCTATTTATAGGGATTCCTCCAAGGGAAATCCCATGTCCTCAATGAGATTTAAGCCCTTTAGCGGAAGTTAGGAATTAGGGTATGTGGTTCTTTATGTTAAATTTAGTTTCTTGAGAAATGTATCTTATTGATAACTATGAAATTTTAACATGGTGTTATTAGTTATAGTGAAATTCAATTAGCAAATTCTTATAATTAAGGGGTTTAAAAGATCCATCTCATTTTCATTGTTTAAATGACTTTTAATTCAAAGGAATCAAAGGTTGTAAGGGTCTTTATTGACTTAACTTCCTTACTTTAGTAATAATGATTCTTTTTCAACTTATTTATTCCATATTTTTTTTATTCCACCACAAGATTTTATTCTATGGTTCATTTTATTCCTTTCCATTGGGAATTACTATTTATATGAACCTCTCAACTTTCATCTCCTGATAATGTCATAGCGGGTTGATGTCACCCATGCTAGCCCCTCCCCCACTGATGGGATAGGG
Source organism: Viscum album (assembly GCA_963277665.1). Taxonomy (NCBI): domain Eukaryota; kingdom Viridiplantae; phylum Streptophyta; class Magnoliopsida; order Santalales; family Viscaceae; genus Viscum; species Viscum album. Next base: position 1,262,071,585 of record OY728128.1, read on the forward strand.
GGGAATCTTCCCCCCTTATATTCATCATCCTGTTTAGGATCATTTCTCATAGATTTCATCCATAAAACTAGGGAATAAGTCTCCTAGGATCTCAGAGGGTTTTTCCATAGTGGATATTTTATCCTTAGAATTCTCACTCACCTTAGATCGGTTTGGCTTCCTGCTAATTTCTTGCTTCGGTCGCAGATGTTCATCTTTTCATGATTTCTTTCTCCATGTAAGGTCATCATGGGGTTTGAATCACTACATATTGAATTTCTTCTTGATTTTAGGAGTTTTGTTATACTATTCCAAGAGAAGTATTGTTTTTTAAATGCATGGTAATGACAATATTAGTAATTCTGACCATTCATATTTATTTTCTTTAGATTATTAATTCACTATCACATGGGACAAGATCCTACTTCGGCTACGGTTTGGGTGTGCCTTCTAGGTTTACCCTTACCTTTTTTCAATAATGAAATCTTGATTCATTTTTTAAATTCTTTCAGTTTATTTTTTTTAATCCACGTTCGATATCATTGCATTATCCTTCATATGCCCAGATTTCTGTGGAAGATGATTTAACCAAATATATCCCCGATTTTATTTGGATCTGTATATTATTAGTGTATCATCTCAAGAAGTAGGTGATTAATGACGCATAGAATCATTTTTTATAAGATGTTGTTGGTAAGTTCATGCTACGGATGAATGTCATAGTGTGGCCGTCAGGAAGAACCTGAACACTAATCATTTGAAAGAAGTATATAGGGGTTAGAATGTTTGTGGGTTTAGGGATAAGCATGTCTCGGGTTGTTCCCAACCGAGTTCACATCCTCTGGTTGGTTTATAGTATGAGATCCAATTTGGGTCAGTGGAAGACCCCAATGCTCACTAGGGTAGCGGTGTTCAGAGAGTAGGGTGATGCTCAGTGAGGTAATTGTCCCTTCCCTCATGGTCGGGGTCCCTTCTCCTGTTGTTGGATCACCCCTCTAAGGTGACCCTATAATTTTAGGTAGGAAGGACTCACGATGAGAGAAAGGGGATCCTAGCATGGAATAAATTTGTATAGGTACTCTATCAAATTTTTAAGGAAAGAAAGATCAACCCAAGAACAGTAATGATCAAATAAATCATGATGTTTTGGATAGGGTAATGATGGATAAGGGTCAGTCTTGGATAAGAGACATCTAAATGGTGGTGTCAAGTCCCCTCAACAAGTAGTCAATTAAGGCAATAAGAAAATATTTTTCCTAATGTGAAACCAGGAACTGATGGACTCATAGGTGTCTAATAGGTCAACTGATTTGGTCCCCTAGGAGAGGCCACACTAACCCTCAATGAGGATGAAGGTTGAAATCAGCATGATCCAGAAAGAAAAATAAGCAAGCCTAGGTTGATGATACAGATAAGCTGATGGATAAGAATTTTTCTCTAGAAGTTGATCTGGATAATGGTAAAGATGTGAATTAAGGGTATACCTCTACACCAGAATTGTAAGAGGATGATCTTATGGAAGTATTTTTTTCAATCAAGAAAGAATAAATGGAAAAAGGCATCAGGGATTCCAGAAAGATTCTTCCCCTTCGAAGAAGAAGATAAAGAATAGTAAAGACTACTCTTACCTTTAAAAAATTATGTTGTCTAGATCAATGGGGAATTTTTGTGCCCCCTAGGAGCTAAGGAACAAAGACTCAAGGAATCCTTTTCCTTAAATGTTCCCTTAGTCTCTTACCCCTTAGAGGTTGTTTAATTATTAGAAAGTCGGAATAATGGAGACTCATTGAGAACCTCGGTTCTCGATGAAATGATGATAGTAGCATTTAGTAAGTTCAGAAAGCATACAAAAGAAGACATCCAAAGGAAACAAATTGGGGAGAATGCATTGATGGTGGAGGAGTGGAACAGTCTTGAGTAGGGGAGATATCTAGAGAATCTCATCCTAGAATTGATGGTGTGGTACACCTCCCAAATTTATTTCTTGTTCCGAGATTTTCTTCCTCTTTTTGATATGGAGTCATTTCTGGAGTTGACTAACTTTATTGCTATCAAGTTATAGAGGTACATCAACTCTCACCTTGAATTTGATATTAGAGATTTATCTTGGAAGTACTAAGATGACCCAGTTGGGATTCCTTAATTTTTTGTCCATTGTGGTTTACTTTCTAATTGAATTTTGATGTTGGTGTAATGAAGGCAATATTGGAGGATATGTTTATTGTTGTGGACTTTATGTATTTGGGAGATGTTTTCAGATGCTTGGAAATAGGTGATGTCTGGTGGATATTTTCTTCTAGATCTATTTTTATTGGAGCATATTTGGTATCTTGGGGGTTCTAGTGTTTATCCAAATTGGGCTAGCCGCAAAGGTTAGTTTTCTAGTTGGTTAAGAATTTGAGGTTTTTTTTTATTTTTGCAACTTCTGTTGTGTTTGAAGCTTTGTCTTATCTAGTTTATACTCACTACTAAAATTCATTATGTGGTGCTTGGCCTTTTGGTTCTAGTTTTTTTGTAATGGTTTCCAATTAACCATTAAAATTTGTATTTTATCCAAAATAAAAAATAAGTTTTTGGAGAAGGATTATTTAACTCCATTATTTTACCTTGATAAATTTATTCCTTAAAAATTATATCATTTTTAGAATAATTTTCATCCTCTTTAATGATAGTTAACCCCTACATGTCCACATTTTCCTTTATTTTAAATGTTATACTTTAGAATTACAAACATAATTATGTGTTCTCTCTTGTGAAGTTCATAATTCCCTTCACATATTTTCACAATAAAGACTTGTTACTATTTTTATGGTGTGGGTTTTAAATAAGGTCATTTGAAGATATTTTTTTAAAAAAGATCCATCATTTTAAAATAAATTGTTTTATCTTACACTCTGAATTTATTTTGGATAAACATTATGTATTTTTAAGGATTTCTTAATGAATACCATTTTTAAAATTTGATTTTTTTAGAATGTTTTCACTTCATATTTTTTAATCCATTATTTATTTTCAGTACATATTTATCAAAGATTATTTTTTAAATTTAAATTATTTCAAATACTTTTACACCATTTTTTAATTATTTATTTATTTTTCAAGGATTAAATATTGATATTTATTTTCAAATATTTATTTTTATAATTAATTCTTCTCAATTTAATAAAAGTGACATTTCTAAAAACTACTTTTACAAGTGACCCATAACTTTATCACTCTCTCCACTATTAAAACTATTTTCTGCAAACACTTTTTTGATTTCTATTCCATTTTCCTTTTTATCGCTAGTCTTTATTTACATGGAAGTTAATTTTCATGATCTAACCACTAAATGTTATTTTGAAATACACGTTTTGGGTGACTGAGTTTTGGGTGTCAACTATTTACATTCATGAAGAAAATTTTTGTGATAAAATCTATAAATTTTGTGAAACCCATTTCCCATTCCATGGATTATTTAGGATTTACTAATTGATTAATTTTAAATAGAACACATAAGTATGAATTATTGATGGGTGGGGTCCTATATCACCCTCTAATTCATTGTTTATGTTTCATATCTCATGAGATATTAATTCATAGTCATAATGAGTTTTCTCAAAAATGATAAGCATAACGTGTAATGTGAAACCTAAATGTGTGGACATAATGAGTTTATCCATAAAGGTATGGGAATAATGGGTTTTCTCATATTTCAATGTTTGGATCTATGTTTCAAGACCATAGTATCCCTTTATGTTTTCATGTGTTGGAAGTGTCCATAGAATATTCCATAGTGTTTTGGAAGGGATAAATAAAACTTAAGATAAATTTCAACTTAGAAAATATTATTACAATGTGGATCTAGGTGTTACAGTGTTGGGGTGGACACTACGGTGTGGTGATGTTGGCTACGGTGTAAGGAGTATCGTGGGTGGAATTTGTATTCACGTCCATTTTTTTAAGGGCTTATATATGAATGTAGGCTATGACATATCATGATTGGGTTTTTGTGCCATGGAGAGAGGCTATAACATATGACCTTCCATGGTAGTCAAGTTGTTGTGGCATGGACGTCTATGTTACAATGTAGGGTTTCTTGGGGGTTATAGAAAATTAGGGGTAGTTGTGTCATGGGATATAGGTTGTGTCATAGTTCCTCACCCAGGTTTATAGGATCTGTGTCATGGATATACATTGTGGATCTTGAACATGCTTTGAATGTTCATGATATGGAATGGTCCCATATATTGCGTTGTAGTCCATGTTTCAACCCGTTCTGTGGAATGGTTCGAGATGCTCTATCGTGGTCTTATAAATTTTTGTTTACCTATAAGTACCCCATCCCCCATCTAAACCCACTTTTATCCCAACATTTCTTCCTAGACCTTAGGCACCCAATAGAGATTTTCATAGTTAGTTGTCATCCCTTTCGATCAAGTTTAATATTTAACTTCCCATGATTGGTCTTTGGTGATTTGAGGAAATTTCCTTGTCTTTTTATTTTGTTTTTTCATTATGTGATCTCATTTCCTCTCATTTATTCTTAAGATTTTATGGATTTTGATCTTTATCATTCAAATATAGTTTTTTTTTGTTTTTCAATGAATCTATTTCGAGAAGTTTTTAGGATATCATAGTTCCTTGCAGAAGAGATGATCATAGTTCTTATTTGATATTCAGTTTCTATTCAATGAATGTAAAAATCTTTTAGGTATGTGATTCTTTACTTCTCCATTATTTTACATTAAACCATAAAGTTACCATTATTTATATTTTTGTGTGGTGGTAGAATTAAACCTAATAGAGGATAAAATTGAATCATAAATTGATAATTTATGGTTAGTGATCATATGTATTCTTACACCTTGATAACAATTTTCCTCTTGATTTACTAGATAGTGTGTTAAAAATGTTATGCTTGTTATCATGTTTTTTATGCTTGGGTTATCATAAGTAATTTGATGTAATTGTTTAAATAATGTAGAGCTGTTAGTTTTTGGATGGATTAAGAACTTAAAGTGACATGTTAAATGAAACCAGTTTTTATGTAATTTTATGGAAAAAAATATAATAAATGCATGTTTAAATTAGTTTTTTATTCTATGTGATAAAGGAATTGGATAAATAATATAAATCATTAATTCTTCCTATGTATAATAATAAAGAAGAATTTTAAATGATAATTTTTCTTCTCAAGGTTTATTAAAACTAGAATTGATATAGGACAACATGTTTAAATAATTATATAAATTTTAATAGCTAATTCCCTAGGTTACCCATAGTTGTAACCTATAAATAATGAATTTATTAATTCAATATGGAAACAAATGGAATCTTAATAAAGATAATGGTAGTAACAGAGAGTGTTGATTTACTTATGAAGGCATAATGTATTTTGAATGGGGTTGAGTTTTCCTATTTTCTTACAAAAGAAAAGAGTATTATTTTTAGGTCCAAGTCACCTAGTTGTCCATTTTTGTTTCTTTCTCCCTTCTTTTTTCTCTAGATATGAGCCTTGATATGTGATGTGATGTGAGTCTCGGATGATAAGTGAGATATGTGTGGGAGGGTCAAGGTTGTGGCAGTAGTTAACGTATATAATGGAGAGATGCATAGTTATGTGCAATGTAGTGTTAGGTATAACACCTAGATTATATAACAGATTGAATCTTGGAATTCCTATTGTCTTACTGAAAGGTATGATTTTTTGTTAAATTTTTTCTTAAGGGTCGGATGGCTGAGTTTCTTATTTATCTATAGTTATTTTTCTACTTCTTTAGGCAGCTAGATATGCTTTATTTTTTTAAATTTCATGATATATTATGTTTTTTTTCAGAGTATCTATAATTATAAAATTTTAAAATAATAATTAATTTTTAAACCCATGGTGATGTCACTTGTTAGAATAAAAAAATGTTAATATTTCAAAACTGTGGATTCGGTTGGATTATGCCCAAAGGGAATAGACTTCACTTAGTTAATGAAATGTAATATGAATAATGTTAATTGATGGATAATTAATTAATTAACATAATATTAAGTGATTAAAAATTAAATAAGTAAATATATGTAATTCTTCTGAAGAACTTGTGTTCTTATAGGATATCTAGTCCCTATAAGGGGCAGTTGGGTGTCTAAGTGATGATAGGTGTTGTTGAGCCCGAGACCATGTTATTATCATAGTGTGGTTGTGATATATTTTATATCATGTTTGTTTTTATTATTTCATATTCTATCCCACTCATGTATAAATGGATACTTATACTTAGTTGAATCTGGGAGTTTTTTCTCCAATATCATGGTCGATGAGGGTTGGATGGCAGAATATCCCCTCTAACTTCTCTCTCTTCTCTTGGTAATACCGTGTTATGGTATTTATGGTGGATAGTTTACTGATATATGTGTGTAAAGGGATGTAATGTATTATGAGTATTTAATAAGTATGTATATTCGGATATAGTATCCTAGGTTTTATTATATGTATGACTCATGTGGGCTGTGATGGCTTGAGGAACATGCTCAGTGTATGGGATTTAATGGATTGAGGTCAAATGTATGATATAAGATAAAAATAATATGGGATGTGGTGGATCCTAGAAACTAATAGGTTAATATATAGATATGTGGATGGTATTATTGGATTATTTGATGCATGAGATGCATGTTATGATACTTATCATAGGTGTCTTGGTGTTGACATTTTTTGGAGAGAATGGATCATGATATATGAAGTTGGGGAAGAGAAGAAAACTAGTGGGAAGTGTTAGTGAGGTACCATCATTTGATATTATATTATATAATCTCATGTATGTAACTCTTTGTGAGAGATGGTCATGGTGAGGTTGGGAACCTAGTATACCTGCTTAAGTTATGAGTTAGCTTCACTTGTTGTTCATTTTGATTTAGTACGCTTATATTATATTTTTCACGAGAGGTGTTGCATAGGATCATAATGATTATACATTTATTCTCACACCATATATATAAAAATTATTTTTCATATAAGAAGGATTTGGTTGGATATTGGGAAGTTTATTACTTATTCATGGATTTTCAAGAGTTGTTTGGGATTTATGGTTGCTGTCAGTTTTTCCTTCATCATGCTTGTAGTTTTCCTTTCAATTTTTATAGTCTTGTATAACATTACAAGTACTTGGGATTTATTTTATCTTCATGAGCATGAGTTTATTTATGTATCATTATTATCTCTCTCTCTTATGTATGATATATTAGAGGATAATTCCTCCCATTTTTATGTTTATCAAACACTCAGTGCTTATCGGCAAACCATGACCTATTAGAGGTTTGATTTGGGTGGTAACCATCTCCCTTCTCTAATTTCTATCCCAAGATGGGTACTCTTTGAGGGGAGGGGAAGGGAAATTCTAGTATCAAAGGTTCAAGTTGAGGGATAAGATAGAGTTTGGTGTTAAGAACACGTGACTATAACATGAGTTATATAAGTACCCATACTTAAACATTACATAATCTAGTGTGTTTAGACTACAAAAATTTTTCTTTCATTCTTAAATATATTTTTGGATTATCTTTTTAAATAATTAGTGTATATATCTAACATAACAATACCATATATTTAAATGGGGACACTTTATCTCAGTATTCATTTTCCCTACGACATAAAACATTTCAAGTAAAAGATGATTTATTTTCATTAAAAATCATCATGAAATTGAAAATAAATTCTTTTATTACCTTACCCATCCTTAAAGGTTGTAAAAAATAATTTAAAAATGTGGGATGAGAAAAAAAATGTTATTAAGATGCATAAAAAATAAAAAATATGTTAGTCTAGTAAAAAACATGAAAACCCCATGAAATGTTTACCTTTATCTCAAAGTTACTTAAGAAAATAAATCATTTCCCCATGAAAAGTAGACACACATTTTTGTTCAATGAAACCCATAAAACCACTTGAAATAATATAAAAAACTTGTAGGAAACCTAAATCATAATATTCATAAACAGTGTCATGAATAACTGGATCCTAATAAAATATATAGGATAAACCTCCATGACAACTCCCTTCTTATTTCCTTTAAATATAAGGAACATTAACCAATGAATTAGAGCGTTATTTGTGTTTTCCAATATTATAAGATATATTGGGATCACCCATTTCTCATATATAATTATAAAGTACCATATCAAGAATAAAAAAATTTATTCATGCATATTTACATAACAAAACCTTTAAAAACTTTTTTAAACTAATATGAAATACATTTTTAGATATAAAAACAAAATTTTGTTTTTAAAACCCCATTTTCAATACCAAAATAACTAGAAAAAGATAGAGGGGTTTTATTTAAATAAAACATGAATTACAGAAAAGGAATCCAAAAATAAAAAATGGTTATGGCTATAGGAAAATTTATTGTCTCCATATATGTTATAAATGAACATTTCTTTTTTCCTTTTGTAAAAACATTTCGTATTAAACATGTAATAGGACTATTTTGGGAAACCTTTGAAAGAAATTAAAAATAAATATAAAATTAACTTTATTACTCTTTTATTTCCATATTAATACAATAAAAAACTAATTTTTAGAAATTGTACATTTAAGATAATGATTTTGGAAATTAATCGATAAATCATTTAAAATGAGGTTTTAAGTTAAAGTGTCTCTTAGCTCAAGTATGAATCATCTTATATTTTCTTTATCTTCCAAAATTATGAGATTATGTAAATTATTTACTTTCCTTAGAAACTTTTAAAATATCAATATCAATTTTACTTTACTTAATACCATGTTATATAGATTTACTTGATCATTTAATTTTACATTGGATGTTTTGATGTTATTCTTCTCGTATGTTAAAAATGACTTCTGTAGGTTGAATATGGTGAAACAAAACATTATTCCATCATATTCAGAATAATAATTATAAAATAATTACCATTTTTATATATCAATTATAATTTTAAAACCATAAAGCAAATATGTTTCTTAAAAATGAACTAGATCACAATCATGAAGATGGTAGGTTGTTCGTACATATGAGTAACACCTCTATTTTTCAATGACCATTATGGAAAGAAAGTGAATATTTTATATTTAAATAATGATAAATATATCATAAATATCATATTATATCATCAAAATAATATATATATATATATATCATAAATGTTTTTTGGTGATGAAAAATGAATCACATCGCTTCATGGAGGTGGTAGTCTACACTTACGCACGAACGACGTTATCATTTTTTCATTAAACAGAAATGTAAGATAATATATGTTATATAATATTAAAATAATCATAAATATGTACATAATATAATATATATATCAAGTTAATCATTACATCCACATGTGAGAGATAGTGATTACAAATAAATTGCATTGGTTCATGAGGTGGTAGTCTTCCATACACAAAAATGTTGGATTCATTTCCCATTTGATAGTGGTTAGAGATGAATATTGGTAATTCCATTTACATAATAAAATATCAATATATTTTTTATTATTAATTTATTATAACATAATTTTTAAGTAATATTTGTTTTAGGTGGATAAATAAATAAAACAAAAACGCTCGACTAAGAATGACACATCTTCTTAGGAAAACCTCTTAAGTTTTATTCCAAAATCTCTCCCGTGTGGGTTTTATAATCAAACCAAGGCATCCAAAATTTAGATAATGATATAAGGAAGGAAATTATATAGTTATTTTAATAACCAAATGTAATTTTATGTTTGAAGAAAATAATATAGGATGTTCCCTTCTATATGATAGGGGAGAGTCACTCTTAGAATTTTTTAAAGAATTAAATTAATATAAATTACTTTTCATATTAAAATGGATGAAAATTTGTATGATTTCATGATAATATGTGGATTAGTAAAACTAATTTCATAAAATAATTTTTGTCATGTTTATATTTTTTTACACTTATCTCTTTGTTTAACCCACTTTAACTTTTTTTTAAAATTATTGTGATAATGAAGTGTTTACCCTATAAGGGCTAATATATATACTATAAAAAGACAATTAGACCATAAATGTACCATGATTGATATTTTAAACCATATACTAATTAATTTGGTGATGATAATTTTACTTTTAGTAATTTTAAATAATTTAATAAAATATTATTTATTATATAATATCATTAAGGTCTATTTTGACACAATTTATTTAGTTCAACTTGAATAATATCATGAAAAATTTGGATTTGAAAATAATCCTTTAAAACATATCTAATAAGATATTTTTATCTAAAAAATTCATGGAAAATAGTAATTATTAAAAATTATATTACTTGTAATATTTTTAAAATCATTAATTTTTTTCTGTTAATTGAATTATCATTTCATTAGCATTGTATAAGCTTTTAAGGTGATTATTTTAAGACAAAAAATTAAAAATAAATTACCATGAAAATAATAATAATTTATATTTAAAAATACTATTTTAATTGAAAATAATGTGACAACCAAGGTAATTATAGAATAAATCATTTATATATTTTAAGAGTTTATGAAATAGATAGTTATATTCACTATAAAATTTTTAAGTGATCTTTAAGACAGAAAAAAAATAGTTTTATTAAATAATTTTTTATAATGTTTTCTTTAAAATATTAATTATAAAATTTTATAATTATAATCTGAAAAAATTAATTTTATTTTTCAAATAAACATGTCAAAATTATCTTATGATTAATTTTTATAATTTTCAGAAAAGATTTCTTTTTTGGTGAATTATGAAAAATACTAATTTTGTTATTGAAAATTTTATTCCTTTTCAAGATTTACAAAGTAAATTTTAATTCTCGATGAGTTTCAAAATTTCATTAGTAAATTTTTATTTAAAGTAATCCAATTATGTTTTTTGAAATGAAATCTATACTTGAATTTGTTTTAAAAATAATTTATACTTAAAAAGGGCATTTTATGAAAAACTATTTTCATTGAATTTTATGAGTTTAATTTTAAATTAATCTATTCTATTTATGTTTTTTTAATAGTAAAAAATGGATTTTATAATTGGAATAAATGGGTCCAATTTAGTAAATAGGTCCATTTTAGTTTTAGTCCATATGAATAGTAACCTTAGTAATTTTATTTACCACGATAAAGGATAAACTTGTGAAATTATAGTTAAAAATAAAATTCCCAATACTATAAAATAACTCTAAAACTTACCTAAACTTTATCATTTGAGTATATATTTTCAATATTCACCATATTTATAATATATGGCCTTTTTTCCAATTTTTATTAGATTATAATCTTTATAATATTTTATTTAAAGACAATACTGAAATATTATACTTTAGTTATTCATAACTAAAATATTTTTAACATGGGGATAAGAAGAAGATATGTATCGTTATAAATATTAATTTGAAATTTAAACGACTTCTATTTATTGTGGTTATTTATTTTTAATTTTTTGTGATTATATAATTAACTGAAATTCTTACACAACGTTGATGGAGTAATGATTCAATTGATTGAAAAATAAAACAAATGATATTAAAAATATTAAAATTAGTATATTTTGTAAAAATTAATGTGAAATTTTAAAATTATAAATATAAATAATATTTAGGAATTTGTAAAAATGCTTTTTTAAATTTTCACATGTTTTCTTGATAATAGAAATTTCAATCTAAATGAATAGTTTTAAAATTGACATTGTTGATATTTTTTTAAAATAATATTTTATTAAATGATATAAAACTCCTAAAAATAATATATTTGTACAATTTATTTGTATTTAGTTTAATATATCATCCATTTTCAATCTAAGGTATTTTTTTGTTTATAATAACTTTTATGACAATCAAAGTGTAAAAAACATTGTTGTCACTTTAAGTGTGAAAAGGGATAATAAAGGGTTAAAACAAAATGATAAGGCTAAAATATTTTACAAACCTATCCAAATTGTATTAGATGAGTGTATTTATGCTCATACACATCTAATCTTATAATTTTATCGATTTTTATCCATTTAGATATCAAAAATAATTTATATTAATCTAATATTTTAAGAAATTACCAGAGTTCCCCTCCCTTTTCTTATAAAAGGAAACCACATATTCTCATTTTCTCACACTTCAAAACCCATTTGATTTGGAAAAGCTCTACCCAAATCCATTACTAACATCCCTAACCGTGTTCTATATGAAGAAATTTGGAATAATTCCATTCTTAGTGGTCTAAATAAGTTAAGCAATGGAGATTCTCTAAAGAATATGATGATAAAGAACATTTGTAATAAAACAGACTCAATGTTAGGGTCACTTTAACTTAAAATGTTTCATTAAATTTTATAATGATTTAATTTAAATAAAATTGTCTTCCAATGTTCAAGTTTTTCAAATTATTTTATTAATGTATTTATATGGACATAAAATAATAATTAATGGAATATTATGCCGTTTTCTTACAAAGGTTTTCAAAAAGGAATATTTTAATAGAATGTTTGACTTTTATTACAAAAGAAAAAAGGAATTTTTTATTTTAAGGTATAAAATGACAATAAATTTTCCCACCGCCATAACTATTTTTTGAATTTTGGATTCCTTTATAATATTTCATGTTTTCATCAAATAAAACTGATCATTCCCTTTTTCTAGGTATTTTGGTATTGAAAATGATTTTTTATGAGAAAAATTTATTTTGATATCTAAATGTATTTCTCACATAGTTTTAAAAGATTTTTTCAAGGTCTGGATTCTTGATGTAGTCCTTGTACATTATATATATAGGATTGAGCCACATTATAGATCTTGGTTAAGCTCGATATATCTTATATGATTGTTGTTCCCAGAAAGTGTCGGTGAGCCCGTTATAGCATATATGATGGGTGTTCCCAGATAGCGCTCTAATAAATTGGGTAATGATTATGTTTTTGGATAATTATCTTAGGAGTTGACTCTATGGATATTCCAATTTTAAGGGTTTTTTATGGGTTTTATGATGATGATGATGTCCCAAAAAACCTACATGAGTTTTCAATGCTTGCTAATGAGTTTTCATGGAAATATTTTGATTTAAAAAGTAAGATATTGATCTTTCTAAAGGAAAAAACTGATCCATTTATAGAATAAAAAGGTATGTTTTTTAGAATTTTTTCCCATGGGATTTCATGTTTTTCACTTCACCAATGGATTTCATTTTTCTATGTACCTTACTAATATTATTGTGATCATCCAATGTTTTATAATTTTTTTATATTAATTTAAGGATGGTTTGGGAAATCAATAAATCTAAGAACAAATTTTTGATGATATTTCATGAAAATAAAACTTTTTCATTTTTAATTTTTTATTTGGGAAAAAATGGATACTAAATAAAGTTGTCCAATTTTTAATATATAAGATTTTTATGTAATATTTGTGACCTAAAACTCAAAATATCTTAACCTAAAATATGTTTTGGAATGAAATAATGTGAATTCTAGTTTAAAGTAACAAGAATATATAAATTTTAAGTCTAGGACATTATAGTTATAATAATAGAAAGTTTTAGATAAGTTTAGGTGTTGTGATAATGTTAAAAGAATGCCCTTAAAATATTTTACCGAATGGTTAACTTGAAATGTTATAAAGTTTGAAGATTACCTTATAGATTCATCTAAAATATGTTTGTATAGAATGATTTTCCATAGAGGAAACAGGGAGGTTATTGTAGTAAGGAACCAAGAGGATGAGAAGTTGGTTGTTTTGATGGCTCAGTTGATACATTCTATAAATGATGGTGTAATCCATGATAGAGAGAAGGTATAATTACAATAGAGGAAAAATATGATAGTAAAGTAGTTTTTGAGACAACATACTCTAGTATTTAGTAGATCTTATGACCTAGTGGTGGATAAAGGATGGACCAAGGACCTTGAGAAGATATCTGAAGTCATGGGTTTTTCAGAACATCAAAATTTAATCATTTTGTGTATCATTTTGATGATTAAGTGGATTGGTGGTGGTTTTGGTTAATGATACCAAATAGATATATGATATTGATTCTATGGAATGGTACACATTTAAAAAAATATTTCTTGACAAATATTTCCTAATGTTGTTTGAATCAAGATAGAGAAAAAATTCATTGAATTGAGGCAAAAGGATGAAGATTTTGTAGCGAGGTATGATGAAAATTTTACAATATTGGCTTGGTATGTGCTATATTTTATCTAGGATCATGATAGTATGATTAACTGGTCTTAATTACTGTTTAAATGAACATATCAAATGAAATTAGCTTCCCATGAATTTAAATGTTATGAGAATCCTATTTGGTGTGACGAGAAGGTATAGATATTATTCACTGATGATCATGTATTCCATCACAAAAATCATAAAACATGTTTGGATGGAAGGAAATGGGGAAGAATTTATAAAATAATTCTAAAGGTAAGAAGAAAATTTCTCATCTTGTGATAGGTTTGGTGAAAATAATCTTGGAGAATGTGTGTTAAATTTAATAAATTGTTACTTTTGTGTAAAATATAGTCATAGGGCTCATGACGGCAAAGAAAATAGTCTCAATTAATCAATAAATGGGGTAACCAATAGACTTCCATCGGTGAAATGTTTTAGTGTCAATGAGTAGGGTCATTATTATAAAATGTGTTAGAAGATAGTTATATAGGATATAAATCATTAATACTGAAAGAATAATGGTGTGGGAAAATCTTTTTTTATAAATACGGTTGATGTAGGGCCATGTAATGAAGTTGTAATATAAATTTTACTTATTTACTCAAATTATTACAGTACCCTATTTTACTCTAGATATTTTCATTCAATCATTTTTGATGAATTGTCTAGAAGACTGGTAATATCAAATCATGAAATTAAGATATAACTTTTAGTGAAACTGTGGATAATTTTTTTAAATCAACCAAGATTTATCAAAATTTTCTTTTTCTTATTTGTTGTACGGTATTTCCTAAAAATCTTTTTAAACTACACATGATAGTGTTTCGTATTATTTTAGGTAGCGATTGCCTCTTATTTTATCATGCTAAGATATATTGTTAATCTAATAAAGTTTTTTTCAGTGATTTCATACCCTTGATAACCTATTAATAATAAAAGGAATTGATTAGAGATGACAGTGAAACATACTTGACATATATTATTGAAAAGAAAGAAACTATTAATAATAGTGATGGCCCCATAGTGAAGAAATATATGGTCGATTTTCATAAGGATTTACTGAGTTTTATTCCTAGTTGAGTGGTTGAGTTTACTATTTACTATGTTCTTAATGATAATCTATATTCACAACCTCCATATCAACTAGCTAAAGTAGAACTTTTAGAATTGAAAAATCAATTACAAGAGTTTCTATGAAATGTTTTAATTCATCATAGAACTTCATAATGGGTGCAATTATTTTATTAAGAATAAATATGGTTCCATGAGAATTTTCATTGATTATAGAGCGTCAAATAACATCGTTGTTAAGAAAAAGTACCATTTTCCTCATATCGATGATTTATTTTATCATCTCCTTGGAGAACTGTACTTTCCAAAAATTTATCTCCATTTGGGGTACCTTTAGTTAAAGTTAAAGGTAGTAGATATTCATAAGATTTTAATACATGCTAGATATGAGAAATATTAGTTTGTAGTTATTCCCTTTGGTTCATCTAATGGCCCTACTATATTTATGGGTCTAATGAATAGATTTTTCCATGAGTTCATAGATATGTTTATTGTTATATTTATTAATGATATGTTGGTATATTATAAAATTAATAAAGAACATGATTGAAACCTAATTATTATTTTTAAAAACATAAAAGAAAATAAACTCTATGGAAAATTTAGTAAGTGTGAATTTTGGTTACAACATATTTCTATCCATGGTCATATTATTTCTAAAGACAACATAACTATTGACCCTGCTAAAACTAATATAGTTGAGGAGTGTCTAATACCAAAAATGTTAGATATATTTGTAGTTTTCATGGATATGTGGGTTATTGTAGGTGGTTTATTGAAAACATTACTCAGTTTTCTAGCCCACTTACTAAGCTAACATAAAAAGGAGTTCAATTCATCTAAAAAAGAGCAAGAAGATTATTTTTAAGATCTAAAAGGATGATTGGTCAATAATCTAGTAGTGGTTTTTCCTTCTAGAAATAGTGATTTTTTCAACCATAATGATGCTTCTTTGAAGGTAATTTGTTGTGTCCTAATGAAAAATGATCAGGTAATTTCTTATGATTCACTTCAACTAAGACATCTTGAGTTAAATTATCATACACTTTATCAATAATTAGTTTTTGTGGTTTTTCCTTACAAAAATTATAGGAATCATTTATATGGATCAAAGTGTGAAATATATACTATTCATAAAAATTTGATGTATATATTCACTTAGAAATATTTGAACATAAGATAGATAATATTGTTAGAAGTTATTAAGGATTATGATTTTATAATTCTTTATCATCTCATAAAATAAATAAAAGTAGTCAAATATTTTTATTAGAAAAATAATTATACCTTAATAGTGTTATATTTGAAATATGATCCTTTGGTTAATTATATGATATATTTTGGCCTAGAAGTTGTGGATATAGGAACTTCCATTGTTTTATTTTAGGTTTCATTGCAGTCTACTTTGAAACATAGATTTAATAAAGCTCATATGGAAGACTATGGGTTATAAAAAATGTATATTTTGTGAAAATGAGTTAGTTTCTTGAATTCAATATTGAAAAATCCATGTTTAGATATTTTAAATAAAATATGTGTTCCTTATGACAGCTAGTTGAGGAGATAATTGTTGATTGAATCTTATTTTTTCATGTTTTACATTCATCCTAGCAGCACTATGATGTATAGATACCTTTGTGAGTATTACTTAGAGGTGTAATAATACGAGATTTTTTTGAATTTACCATGAAATTTTTCACTAATAAATAGTTTAAATAAGAATTAATATTATCAAAGGTGGTGACTCAGCCTTTTACAATACTAGAGTTGAAATAAAAAAAATATATCTATGGATTTCTTGGTGGGATTATCAAATAATTCTTGAGGCAATAATGCAATTTTGGTTATTATTGATCCATTAAATAAACTTATTCATTTTATTCTAATTCAAGATATAATGTATTTGGATAATCTTTCTAGACTATATATGAATAAGATAATTAGTGTACATGGGGTTCCTCTCTCCATTTAATCTGATCATGATCCAAGGTTAACATCAATTTTTTTGGAAAGGACTTTAGAAGGCATTGGATATTGAATTGAATTTCAGCACTACTTTTCATCCTCAATCATATGGATAGATAAAATAATTGATTTATACATTAGAATAAATGATTCATGATTATTCATTTGGTTAATATGGAGGTTGGGATCAAAATATTTTGTTAGTTGAATCTTTCTATGACATTTTTTTAAATTCCAGTATATAGATCGACCCATTTGAAGCTTTATATAGAAAGTGGTGTCAGACTCTTAATTTTTGGGAAGAAGTCTGAGAAATTAAATTTATTGGACCATAGTATGTAGAGAATGTTACTAAGAATTTTAAAATTATTAATTAGTATATGAGGATATCTCATAGTAAAAATAAAGGTTCTACGGATAACAGGAGAAAGGATCTTTCTTTTGAGGAAGGTGATCATGTTTTTATTAAAGTATCTCCATTGAAAAGTGTTATGAGTTTTGGTAAAAAGGGAAATATAAGTCCATGGTTCATTGGACCATATAAATAATGGAAAATATTGGATCATTTTCTTACCATGTAGACTTGATTCTAGTTTTATCCAAGGTACACAACGTTTTTCATGTTTTTATGTTAATAAAATTTGTGTTGAATTAGTATCATGATTTGAGTCTTAAAGTAGATCAGTCAAGAGATAATATTTATTATGAGGAATATCCTATTAAAATTATTGACTATATAGTTAATGTATTGAGAAACATGGTAATTATCTAATTTAATGTTTTTCGAAAAACCTATATTGTAGAAAAAGTAATATGGGAATATGAAAATGCTATGAGGGAAAGATATACCCATTTTTTTAATAAAAAAAATATAAAAAAATTTGGTAAGAATATAACAAACCATTTAATTATAGAATAAATAATTTATATATTTAAATAATTAATGAAATATACAATTATATTCTCTATAAAAATATTAATTAAATTTTAAAAAAAAAGTAAATGGTTTTATTAAACTCTTTTTTATAAGTTTTTTTTAAAAGTTTAATTGTAAAATTATTGAATTTTAATTTGAAAAAATGAATTTAATATTTTAAATAATCATTTAAAAATATGTGAAGATTATTTTTTTAGAATTTTTTTAAAAATTTATTTTTGGTGAATATTAAAAAATACTAATTTTTTTATTGAATTTTTTTAATTTTAAAGTAATTATGAAGTCAAGTTATATTTTTGATGAGTTTAAAATTTATTTATTTAATTTTTATTTAAAATAATCCAATTATTATTTTTTAATGAATATTATACTTGAATTAATTAAACAAATATTTTATACTTAAAAAAAGGTATTTTCTGAAAAATTGTTTTTTCATCAACTTTGGTCAGATTAATTTTAAATTAAATTCTACCACTTTTTTATTTTTAATCATCAAAAATGAATTCAATACATGGAATTAATGGATATATATTTATTAAATATGTACATTTTATTTTTTTCATATAAGAATAGTAACCTTAGTAATTTTCTTCACCATGGTAACTATTAAATCAAGTAATTAAGGTTAAAAATAAAATGATATGGATCTTAAAATGACCATAAAACAAGTCTAAATATAAATGTATGAGTATAAATCATCCAAAATAGTCAAAAGTTTTAATATATGATTTTTCCCATTTTTCTATGATTATAACCTTTATAATATTTTATTTAAATAATAGACAAAAATGTTACACTCTTGTTTTAAATAAATAAATTATTTTTAACATGGTGACAACCATAGGATATTCTATTTAATAAATAGTCTATTGAAT
This sequence comes from Viscum album, assembly GCA_963277665.1. Lineage (NCBI taxonomy): Eukaryota > Viridiplantae > Streptophyta > Magnoliopsida > Santalales > Viscaceae > Viscum > Viscum album. Next base: position 1,262,090,532 of record OY728128.1, read on the forward strand.
TATAAAATATTTATCTTAATTATAATTGTTTAATTTTAATTTTTAGTGAAGATATAATTACCTTAAATTCTTACATAATATTGAAGTAGTAATTATTCACTTAATGGAAAAACAATGAAATGATATTAAAAATATTATAATTATTATAATTTAAATGAATTAATGTGACCAGTTAGTTTATTAAAATAAATAACATATTGGGGAAGTATTTAAATATTTTATATTATTTTCATTTTTTTTATTGGTGTTACAACAGTCAAAGTAAATGAATAGTTCTAAAATTTATATTATTGATATTTTATGAAAATAAAATTTTATTAAATTATATAAAATTATAAAAAATCCTATATTTGTATAATTTATTAGGATGTGATTTAAAATTATCAATCATGTTCCATTTATGGTATGTTTATTCATTTATAATAACTATTATGACACTTAAAGTGTAAAAAAATGTTGTCGCTCTAAGGGTTAAAATGGTTAATGATGTGTTAAAAGAAAAAGATCAGGCTAAAGTGTAATCTAGACTAATAAAACTTTTATTGTAATATGATATTTGGACTCTTGAAGATATTTCCTTATAACATTATCAATTTATATCCATTTGGACATCAAAATTAATTTATATTAATTTTAAAATTTAAGGAATTCAAAGAGTGTCCCAACTTTCTCTTATAAAAGGGAACATCCCTTTCTTATTTCTTCACACATAAAAACTAATATTGTTTGTAAAATATCATCCCAAAAACTTCCTAACATTACTACTCACATTATATAGGAATTATTTTACTAATAATACCTATCTTAGAGGACTTAAGGTGTTAGGAAAAGAATTTTTCCAATAAAGAGGATGCTAAATAATATATGTGACGAGTTAGATCTAAGGTAAGGGGAAATTTATCCTAAAACCTCATTTTAAATTTTATAATGATTTATTTTTAAAATATTTCTCTTCTATGTCCATGATTTTAAAATTATTTTATGGATGTATTTCTATAGACACAAAATACCTATCAATGTAATTTTATGGAACTTTCATTTAATGGTTTTCTTAAAGGAATCTCTTTTTGAATGATTAAATTTCTTTAGAAAATAAAAAAAGAAATGATATATTTTAATATTTATAGATACAATGACTTTTACAAATACAATAACTATTATTTGATTTTTTATTCCTTTAAATTCATTCATTTTTTCTTCATAGAAAAATAATATTTTTCATTTTCTAAGTATTTAGGTATTAAAAATTTACATTTAATTGAAAATTATATTTTTATATCCAAGTATGTTTTCTAAATGATTTTATTTTTTTCAAGGGTTTCATTCATGATATGTTCCTTCAAAATTTCATAAAGAGGTTTGAGCCCAATTATAGCTAATAGGTGAGCCCGATATAGCTTATACGATGGGTGAGCTCATATTGTACTGGGTGAGCCTATTATAGCTTATATGATGAGTGTTTCTAGATGACACTCCAGTGTATTGGGTAATGATTTTATTATCTAGTGAATATTATTGTAAGTTCATTGTATGTTCATTATAATTTTAAGGGTTTTGCGATGATGATGTCCCAAGGAATATATATGAATTTACTATTATTTCTGATGAATTTTCATAGAAATAATTTGATTTAAAATGGTAATATAATGATCTTTTAAAATTAAAACTGATGTTTATTAGAAAAATCGGATTTGTTTAAAGAAAAGTTATTTAATAGGTTTTCATATTTTTAACTAGACAAACAAATTTATTCTTCTTATATCCCTTGTCGAGATTCATGTTCTCATCCCAAATTATAAACTTTTTTCCCAAGGATTAAAAGATTGTTAGGTTCAAATATGAGGTCAAGATAAATTTTGAGAAGATATGTAATGAATATAAAACGTGTTACTTATTAAATTTTTTTTGGTTGTGAAAATGGATAGTAAGTATAAGTGTCCACTTTCTAATATATGAGATTTTTATGTAAGAATTATGACCTAACTCTATAAAACTCTAAATTAAAAATATATTTCAGAATAAAAGAAAGTGAATTATTTTTTAAAGTGACTAGAATTTGTAATTTTTAAGGCTAGGTTCTTATACATAGGCTCTTTTTCTCTCCCTATCAGAAAATTAAAGGTAATAAAACAAAGAGAATGAATTTTTTTACTTTTTTATATATAATAATATAAAGGTTATAATCATGGAAAAATGGAAAAAAGTTCATCTATATGACTTTTGGATGATTATGGATGAAATATACTCATAAATTAAAATTAAGGCAACTGTTATGGTTTCTTTATAGCCATTATCAAATTATTTATCACTTAATTTACACACTTTTCCTTCACCATGGTTACAAAATTTATTATGATTACTATTTATAATAAATAAAAATAAAAGGGACATATTTACTGAATTAGAAACTTCTTATTTCATATGTGGAATCAATTTTTCAATATTCAAATATTAAAAAGTGGTGGAATAAAATTTTAAATTAAACCCACAAAACACAATGAAAAATATTTTTTCATCAAAATACATTTCCAAATACCAAAAAAATGGTTTATACAATATGAAAGTATCAAATTCATTTCATAAAACATAATTAAATTATTTTGAATCAAAATAAACTAATAAAATTTTAAAATTAAACTAAAAATAGAATTTTCTTTTAAATATACTTTAAAAAATATATTATTTTCAATAGAATCTAGTTTTTTCAACTATTCCTTGAAATGTCAACTTTTTTATAAGATCTAAAAATTTCACCATAATCATATTTTGAAATGATGACTAAAAAAATAATAATATTTTTATAAAATGAAATTTATAAAAAATTTAGAAATTAATTACAATATTTTCTCACTAAAATCAATAAATACCATTTTTATAGAAAATATATTTTTGAAGAATAAAATGTCTTTTCTAAAAACTTAGTTCTTAATTACTAATAAGTAATCAATAAATTTTTTATTTATTTGTATGGATATATATATTTCATAAAGTTGTTGGTCCTATTCATACTTTTCAATTCAATGGCTAGGTAATAACAACCATATTTAAATAATAATATTTCATGGTTCGTTTAAGCTTGGTGTTACATGTCATACACATTATTAAACAAATTTTATTTCTTTTCTAATATCAGGGTGTTACGTTATCCCCTCCCAATAAAATATTTCATCCTATCATTTTGAACATGATATTTGTAATTGAAGTTGTCCATTTGAAAAATCCTTTTTTGAAATCTCACATTGTAAAAAGGTTTGATAAAACATTATTTAATAAAGAGGGAAAGGGGAATTCGAAGGTTTTTAGGAATAACTTGGTTTCAAATAGGAAAACATTAGTGGGAAACTAAAATATGAACAAGTAATAAAATTATAATTTCCATATAATTATAATGAGTGATAGATATTTTTTATCATAAGATATTTAATGATAATGATAATGTTAATGACGAAAAAACCATAAACCAAAGAGTTGTGAATAAGACTATATATTCCTTATAAATAAAGTTAATAGAATAATGTTTTTTTTCAAGATCATTTTCCTAGTGTAGTGGAATTAAATTACCATATATACTGAGAATATAAGAAAATTTTGTTATTTAAAAAATAAAATTTCATCCTCTGATCAATTTAAACTACAATATTATCCTTTACTCCAAATAATGAGTATTCAATATGAATTTTTTATTCCTATAGCACAAAAATAAACTTTTAATAGATCACATATTTCGAAAACAGATAATATGATATTTCTCATATCTTTAGATATTAACCCTAACCTAAAATATTTACTATAAGATAATATAATTCAAAAAATTAATAAACTTTAATATAAATAAATAATACATTTATATCTAAAAAACAAAAATATATCTAAAGGTTCAATATAGAACATTTTATAAATAACAATCATTAAATATTTCCAAAATATTCTTGACTAATATCAAAATCGAGATATTAAAATGATTTGATCACATAATCCTCTAAGATAAATTTAACATCTATCTCTAAATAAAAACAATCACTCTTAAATTCTCATACCAAAAATGTATATGGAATAGTCATATAATATCCATGATATGCTAATCACTTCCATAAATAACATAAATCATCATAATTATTCCAAATTTAAATTCAACCTTTACTCATCAAATAAAGTATCATAAGATTTTATTTACCAAAATAATATTATCATCCCCAATATAGAATTATTCTTTCTAAATACCATTATTCACTTAATAATAAAATCAATTTTTAGTCACATCATTATCTATATGATAAAACATTTGTTCCCAACATGAACTTAATCATTATTTTTAAAACATTTTTTATAATAAAAAACTAACTATGATATTATGTAGTCTATTGGTAGACACTACACCCTTATCTCTATTCTATTGTGGGTTCAAGCCCTATGGCCTTGCCAGGTGCTACGGGTTACCACACGCCCTGTGGGTTTACCTTTTTACTAAAACTATATTTATATTATTATAATAAAATTCCTTAAGATATGGAGATCATCTTCAAAATATAATTAATAATTAAATAAATTTTTATCCAATAAGGTTTTATAAATATATCATTTATATGAAATATCAAATAATCCAAATTGAATATCATTTCTTAAACATCAAACACATTTTACCCCAATGGTTTATTTATCCCTTTATCATATGTCCTTAAATGATTGTCTCTAATAATTATCAACTTTTTTCTACATCAATTTTAAAATGTGTCTATTTAATCTAACATATGTATCAAAAATTTGAAAATAAATAAACTATAGAACAATCTTTAAGCATTACACAATTCTCATAATATTTAGAATGTTTTATAATATCATTGATAAACACGTCACTTACACAACATCCTTATTAAACCATTAACCATTATTTTTCATCTTATTACTTAATACATTCTTTCCTATAAATTAAATATATGAAATGTTTCCTTATGATTCATCAATATCAACTCAATCATGTTTCATACTTAGAACATAAGAAAATAATTCATACTGAAATATATAAATTAGGGTCTTCTTTTATATTTTTGATATTCCCTTTATCATTTAGTGTGAATCCCATATCTCTAAGAAAGAAATAGTCATGTCCTTGGTGGTTTTTCCCTTTCTTAATTTCATAGATGAGTTGATATTTTAAAATAAAATAAAAGATATACCATTATCCATAGAAATTTTTGAAAAATTAAAAGGTATTAGATTGATTATATAGTTTCTTACAGGTGATTTGGAGGTTAAAAAATCATTCAAAATCATTTGAGAATGATATTTCAATGAAAGTGATGATTAAATCATCTATAAGGGATAAGTTAGTTGTGTGATATCCTTTTACTTTGATCTTGATAAATGATGATTATACTATAGATAAGAACATCATTAAAACATGAAATGAATTATTACATGTTAAAATGGATATGTTCCTTATAAAGACAATACCTATATAAATTATATAATATATAAACTATCAAATCCTAAAAAATAACCTTAATAAATTCATCATTAAATACTATTTTAACCTCAAAATCTATCTCATACCTCTTATAATACATCATTAAAAATGTAACATTCTACTTCTGATATAATCAGTTACATTAAACCTTAGTCTTAAATATACATTAACATAATAAAATATCTCCAAAAATAAAATTAATTTCATTAAAATCACATCATTTTAAACCTCAAAAAGGGTGTCTAAAAATTTTAACTTATGATCAAACTTAAAATCATCAATCCATGACAGTATCCATGACCCTTAAGATAATTTTTCATTAAAATATCCTAATATCCAATGTTTTTTAAACCTTTTTCTGATACCAACTATAAGGACATAGATTAAACATTACATAATATATTGTCTTCACACAAGAATTAATTTTATTTCATTCCCAAAGATAATTAGGTTTAGAGTTTTATATAATTAAAACATTACTCTTACATAAAAATCCCACATATTACAATGTTGAAACTTATACTTAGTATCAATTTATTCCACAATATAAAACCTCTAATGTAAAATAAAATATATTTTCATGAAAAATATTCATTAATTTCATCATGAATTGAACTTTTCCATTACCCATACATAAAACATATGGGAATCATTTTTATAAAGTTATATAATCACAAAAAAACATATTAAGGGACATAAAAACGAAAAAATCTATCAGTATAGTGAAAAAATGAAAACCCATAAAATTTTTACATTTATCTCAATGTTTTTTCAGTGAATAAATCATGTGATTTTTTATAAAAGAAAGTATTTCAAACCCATAATAAAAAATGAAAACTTTTTAGGAAACTTAGTGAATTAAATTCATCATCCATGTTCGAAATAACTAGAGCCCAGGGGAATCCATATGAATAATCTCTTTAGTAACTCCCTCTTTTTTTCCTTTTAAGATAAAAAATATTAACTATTAAATTAGAGCACTATCTGGGCACACCCGACATATAATCTGTATCGATATAACCTTTTTCTCATATATAGTGATCATGTACTATATCATTAATGAAATATTTTATTCTTTTATCTTTTTATCATAAATCCTTTGAAAACTCCTTTGAAGTTATGTGCAAAATATGTCCAGATATATAAATACCATTTCCTTTCAAAAACCCATTCTCAATACCAAAATACCTAGAAAAATGGAATTATAGTGTTTCAAGTAAGAAAAATTTAAAATATTTAATGGAATGAAAAAATAAAATAATGATTATAGAGGTGAGAGAAGTCGTTTTCATTATATATATTAAAATATAACATTCTGATTATCGTTTTTTCAAAACATTTCGTATAAAACATGTAAAAATATTCATTTTGAGTTCCTTTAAAAGGAAGTAAAAAATGAATATAAAATTTCTTTTATAAATATGTTATTTCCATATGTATAAAATTTTGAAATAAATTTTTTATTATTTATATAGAACATAATTATTTTGAAAACAAATATTTAAAATATTTAAAATGAGGATTTAACTTAATGTATACCTTGCCTTGAGTTAGACTCATCTCATATTTTCATTACATTACTAAATAAAATATATTTTTTATTTATTTTATTACTTAATAACTCTTTTGAAGTTTACTATTAATTTTAATTCATTTAATACCAAGTAATATACAATTATATAATCATTTAAGTTTACATCAGATGTTTTGATGGTATTTTACTCATATATCAAAAATGGATTTTGTAGATTGTCTATGGTAACAAGGGTGATGTAACTATAATTTTTATAAATAAATTATACTTTTAAAACTAATAATGAAATATAGTTTTAAAAAATGAACAATGTTACAATCATATAGATGGTAGGTCGTATATACGGATGAGTAACACTTCTATTTTCCAAAGATCATTATGGAAAGAAAGTATTATTTCATATTTAAATAACTATAAATATATCATAAATACCACATTATATATTTAAATAAACATATATATTTCATCCATGTGTTTTGTTGATGAAAAATAAATCACATTTTTCATGGAGGTAGTAGTACACACGTACGCACAAACGACATTATCATTAAATCAGTGAATAGAGAGGTAAGAAAATATGGGTTTTATTATATTTACATGATGATATATATATAATTAATATCATAAATATACATTAAATATATCACTATAACTTTCTGTGAGATTCAGTGATGGAAAATTAATTTCCTTAGTACATGAGCTAACAGTAAGTAGTACACATGAATGATGGATTCCATTCCATTTTAATAGAGGTTGGGGATGGATAAAAGTTATGTTTTTACCATAAAAAAATTATATGAGATATATTGATGATACTATAACATCATGTTTAAGGATGATTTTAATTATATAAAATAATAAATAAAACAAAAATGGTTATTTGAGAATGATATGTATTGTTTAGATAACTTCTTACGGTTTGCACCAAAATCACTCCTAGGTTGGTTTTATGATCTTACAAAGGCATCTGGGATGTGTATAGGTATTTCAGGAATGTATTTGGGTTGGATCATATCCTAGGAAAAATAATTTTTAGTTTTTATGTAAAGAGGAGAGGAGGTTCACTTTTGTAAGAGAGGGGACATGAACTCTTGAAATTTCTTAAATTATTAAATTAAAATAAATTAATTTTCAGGTTAAATTGCTTGAAATTGAAAATAATCATAGCTAAGATGATTATAAATGAAAATAATCTCATGAAATAAAATTTTATAGGTTTATATTCGGTTTTTTACCCTAATATCTTTGTTTTAACCCACTTTGACCTTTTTAGAAAACTACCTTGATAACAAAGTTTTTACTCTATATGGGTATATATAGTTACTATAAAAAGTCAATTTTCCCATAAAAATAAAATGGTTGATATTTTTAACCATATACCAATAACTTGGAATAGTATTAGATTTTTAGGGATTTTAAATAATTTAATTAAATATTATTTAATTATTTTAAAATATTATTAATGTCAATTTAGATACTATTCATTTAATTAGGCTTCAATATGTCATGAAAAAAGTGAATTTGCATCTAACAAGTTAAGAATTCTCTAATAAGTTATTTTTAAATAAAAAATTCTTGTAACATAGATATTTTTTCAAATTATATTACTTTTATTATTTTTATAATTATTTATTTTATTTTTCTATTAGTTGAATAATTATTACGTTATTGTTGCATAAGATTTTAATGTAATTATTTCATCATCCAAAAATAAAAAAAAATTACCATGATAAAAATATATTTAGATTTATAAAAAAATAATTCATAATTTAACAAAGCATATGTTTATCCCCGTGTAAAAAATTTAGAAATTATAAAATAAATATAATGACATTTTTGAATTTTTTATTTAAAATAATATAAAGGTCAAAATCAAACCCAATTTTAAAAAGTTTCATACATTTGAATTTTTAATGGTTATGGAAGAAATATATGCGTCTAATAAAATTAACTCAATAATTAGGGTTACTTCATAGTCTTTATCATGTTATTTTTACCCTAACTTAACCCATTTAAACTTTACTCTGATTATAAAATTCACAATATTTACTATTCATAATGTCTAAGAATAAAAGGTGAATATTTTATAAATTTAAACCTTTTAATTAAAAATATATAATCCACTACCATTATTAAAAACAAATAATTGTTCAAATTTTATTTCAAAATTAAACCCATAAATCACAATAAAAAATAGTTTCTCAAAACAAAATTCCTTTGAAGTACAGAAAATATTTTTATACTAAATACAAGTATAAAATTAATTTCAAAAACCATAATTGGATTATATTAGATCCAAGGAAACTTATTAAATTTTAAATCTAATCTAAGAAAATGTACTTTATAAACACTTTAAAATAAAATACAGTTGTCAATTAATGTTCGTACTTTCAACTATTCTTTGAAAAATCAAACTTTTTAGAAAAATATTAAAATTTAAAAATAAGATATTTTTTTGTATGATGATTTAAAAAATAATATCATTTTGTTAATATAATATTTTTTAATGCTTCAAAAAGTAATTATAATACCCCCTCATAAAAAGTAATAAATATCATTTTTGAAGAGAACATAATTTTAAAGAATAAAATATATTTTTTAAAATAGATTGAAATTTTACCAAGAATTAATAAATACATTTGTATGGAATATGATATATATATATATATCATAATTTGTTAAATATTATTCACACTCACTAATTCATCGAGTAGGTAATAATAGTTATACTTAAATGATAATATTATTTGGTTATTTTAAGATCATTGTTGTGTGTCGTACACATTATCGAATATAACGTACTTATATTAAGATCTTAGGATGTTATAGGTTGGTAGGGAAATGGAGTCATCTTTTTGTATTAAGTGATGTAAATAATGGAGACTAGTTGAGACCTGGATATTTAGTGACCCCTATGATCTAATGCATGTACCTTTATGTTTATCAAGCCTACTAAATGAATAGATATTGGTTCTGAGGTAGAGACATAGTAAAGGATCATGCATCATTATTCTTTGTGCTTGTGTTTGAAATTGGTAGACCTTAGGATGAGTTTAAACCTTAAATTAATTAAGTAATCAATTAATTAATGATTAATATTCTTTATTTTGGGTTTATGAGTCTCTAACTATAAGGAAATAGATCCTAGTAGCCCTTAATTTGTGGGTTTTGAGTGTCGGAGGTTTCCAAAGAGGTTTCACAAGAAGTTTGGTGAGTAAATGTGTAAAATAGAGGTCTCCACTACCAATTTTGAAAAGTATATAGTGTCAAACATTGGTTTATGTCATAATCTTGGATGTTGTGGTGTCCAGGTCCATGTTACGGCATAATAGGGTTTTAGGGATGTGTTTTAGAGATACTTACAAATTATGGGTGGTTGTGTCATGGTATCTAGCACATCTTATGACCCTCTTAGTGGTTGAGCACTGTAGTATGGAGTAGGTGTTGAGTTAGAAGTTTTACTTATTAGTTTTTCATTCCTTTAGTTTTAGAAATCCCAAACACTCTTAAAACATTGATTACTAACTTTTTATAACCCAATATTTTTAGTATGTTTTTATAGAAACATTACTTTATACTATTCATAAAAAAGTTCTAATGTATTACAAATATAAAATTTATAGTACTAAATATTATTACTGGACTGAAGGTGAATCTGATCAACCAGAATGACCTTTATTCATACTACTTATTAGAACTATGACTTGTCTACCTAACTGAAAAAAGTGATGACCATCGAACTGACCTTAGTACTGATGTACTGGACTAACCCATATTTAGGTCATCATATTGATAATAAATAAGAAATTCCATCATAATGACTAATGATTGTGATCAAAAGAACTTATTAATTATTTCTGTCATAAGTAATATCATTATCATTTTAATACTGATAAAACATTACATCATACATTTAGTATGCCAGAACATTGTGAGTTGTCGAGCACCAGCTATCTGAGTCCATTCTTAAAAACTCATAAATATTAACATTGGAGATTCATTAGTAGATATCTGTTCATTTGAATAGTTTAGAGAAGATCATATTTAGAATTCAATATTTCTAAAGTTTTCTCATCATGAAAATCTCATTCCAAAATCTTTGTAATACATTATAGAGTTATAGTTCTATGAAATATTTTTCAGGGTTATTTCCTTTATAACATATTATCTTTTGTAGTAATTTTTTATCATTATTACAATCAAAGGATTATAAGGATAGGAAGATGGTGAATCAAATCCATCAAATTGAGGGATTTCTAGGATAGGAAGATAGACACTGATCATTATATCGAGGGATTCCAAGTACAGAAAGATAGAGTATATTATGATCATCATATCAATAGATTTCCTGGTAAGAAAGGAAAGACTTCATAGTAAGTATAAAAATGTGGATATGTTTAGTTAAGGTTATTAACTACCTTACTCTTAAATTTAAAAGAGTTAAATATTTTAATATATCTTGTAAGTGATTCTTACTTTTACTAGTTATTTCATTACTTGTTTTTAGAAGTCTATTCTACTTTTCATGTAATCTAAAGTTAGTATTTGTACTCAAATTTATATATTGTTTATTTTATCAGGGTAAATATGTATATGATAAAGTCATAAAATGATTTAATAAGATCAATCGTGATTCTAATTCTCTTACTTAGATCTTCAGATGAAGTCTAAGCCCGATTACCATACTTTAAGAGGTATTTTATTTGGTTTAGATTAAAATTTTTATACTATAATTAACCCACCCTCTTTTAATTTTATCTATCTAAGATACTCTTATAATCCTACAATTGGCATCAGAGTTGGATTCTACTGCTTATATACATGTTGATTTTTTTTACTCTCTTTACTTACTGCATGCTTTTTATGTTTTGATATAAAAAATTTTGTTTATAAAATTTTTTACAATTACATGTATTTGTAGAATATATTTTCTTTGGTTTTAATATGGAAGGTATAAATGTTGGATCTCTTGATAATTTCATGACCCATCCCCCGGGGACCGTTTTGTGACTACCCCAAGCCCTCCACCAAAAGGCCAAGGGACAGAGACTAGCGCCAAAGGCATTATCCTGCAAGTGGGAGGTATTTTACGAATACCTGTACACATGCACACTCAAAACCTCAGCCCAAAATGAAAAAAATAAAGACATGAATGCTATTAAGATAACCACATAAAGTAAATAGTACAAGCTGAAAGTAAAGGGTCCAGAATACAAGCCCATCAAAAGACAAGTTATAAACAATAGGGTAAAAAATTCTATAGAAACTAGTCCGCATAAAACCCTACCTAAAGGGTAGGTGAAGAGTAGATGCCTGAAGCTGTAGGAGTACACCTCGCCTATCCGATCTCACTTGGCACCGCCTGGTTCTGGACCACCAAGGTCTTTCTCAAAATGTTGATCATCTTCACAAGACATGATACGTGTTGGAAAATCCCATGTAGGTTTGAGTAACACAATACACAGTAGGGAACCCAAACCAAAAAGGTATACCAAAAATCAATACACAAAGAAGACTACCAAAGAGTCACACGATGTGTAACCTCTAAGAAGTGCATTCAAGAGAGTCACTAGAGTAAGATCACATAGGAATAACCTAGAGTATAGAAAGAGAGACTAGAAGTCATAAATATGAACATCTTGTTCTGATAAGGTACTCATCCCCGATGATTCACTATGGTTTGTTGAGCTACTGAGGTCCGATCATCCATCGGGCTACTGTGGTATGTTCATCACAGAGGTCTGTTGGGCCACTAAGGTACACTCATCTATCGGGACACTAAGGTTATATATTCTATCGGGAGACTAAGGTTTTCTCATCTACAGGGACATTGAGGTTTTCTCCACTCATTTATTGGGCCACTAAGGTCTAATCATCTATTAGGCCATTGAGGTCTGCCCGTCTGTTAGTCCACTGAAGTCTGCTTATTACTTCCTTCTTGTCATAGCTAGTCACCAGATTTCCACTCACAATGCACTTGATTCTGGGAGAATCTATTCCTCAATCCATCATTCCTATCTCAACCTACACAAAAGATAACTTGGAGTATTCCAAAAGGATCATCTCATCTCAAGGGTCTCGATTCTACAAATGGATCATCAATTAGATGCACGGTTTAGAAGTTATGCTCGTTTTAGTGAAAAGGATCTTGTCAGGTCTAAGTCCGGTATGACTCGATCGAACCGGCCCGACCGTACTTGGTCTGGTAGTCCACTGAATCAACTTGGACTTCTCGGATGCGGGCCAATTCAACCACCCAAATGAAGTGGTCTACCTTGTCCACTCCGCACCACCTGGTCGGCTCTACCTGCCACCGATCCCGCTCACGACATAAGTCGTAGGTCTAGCTATCCTTGTTGCGGCTCGAATTTATGACCTCCTCCACATGGGAAGCCATGTAGATGTGGCTACTTCCTCTATCGCAGCGCACCACCCCCACCGTCTGATATGCGGCCGTCAGTACCGGCGCTCCAGCATTCCCTTTCGTGATTCACCATACGCACTCTGGTGGTTCGTTCTTTGATCCTAAAGACATTATGGAGTCTTCAAGTCATGCTCTTTATCACAAAGTTTTCAAAACTATTCCACGATCCCTTTTTTATATGAATTCATTCGCGTGATATATCTCCCACACCGCTGTGATCTGATCATTATTATTGTCATCGCACCTCCATTGTGTTGTGTCTAACTCGTATCCATGATGTCGAATAGTTTCACGAAGAAATAGTTGAAAAATTATTGATAGTTCATCATCCTGTGAAAAATGTGAAGAATGTGGGGGAGAAAAGCACAAAATAAACCCAAGGATAAAACTTTGTCCATGGGTTCATTCAGGCCTTGATCTGAACCATTATAAGGATCAAGATAATTGAAACAAAATAGAAAACTTGTTTCCCCAAAAAATATACCACATCCAAAACTGCTCACAAGAATGTTTGAGCCATGGGTCAACTTATTTTTTGGTTGATCCACGTTTGTCATCTAGAAATTAAGAATGGTGGGAAAACAAAATTCAAAATAAAAATGCCTACCAGGAAAATGATTGGTCGACGTCAGAGTTTGATCGTTGTTGGAAATCCGTTAAGAGATGTCATGATTCGTCATCTCATCAATCACTGATCGGTGATCCTTTGTTTTTTGTGATCATTCATTCATCGTTTCTTTTTTCACTTCAACATAATTCCTCCAGAGCCTCAAAGTAATCCCACAGGTCATCTTGTCATCTCGTTTCTCTTTTAATCCACTTAATGGAGGAAACATGTTTTAATGTTTCTATTATGATTAATCATTTCTCTGTTACATTGTTTCATTTATGAAATGAAACAATATTCTCATCACTATGTTGCAGAGAATCAATTTCGAATGAAATAAACTTTTAAGTTTATTTCATTTTTCCTTAAAATTCCCAAAAATTAACTTTTACCCTTGACCCTTGCCGATCAAGGTTAGACCCCGTCTAAGGAAAGAACACCCTCATGAGCTCAATGGTACTCTAAAATTTTCAATCCGAGTTACCGTTTATGAGTTATCAAAAATAAAATTATCTTTATTTAATTATTTTATTTCTGGTCACGTCCCAAAAACTACTTTCTGAAGTTGGACCGCATCGACCAATGTTAGGTCCATCCTAAGGAAATCATGCACTTACCAGCTCAAAGGTGGTCTCATATTTTAATCTGATTCAACGTTATTGAGTTATAAGGATTTGAAAAATAAAATAAATTTATTTAAATATTTTATTTACAGTTATTCCATTTTCAGGTTTTCTCCCTGGAGGCTCGTGCTAACTAAACTTAAGTATCTCCTAGGGTAAACCTACCATTATGAATGTAATTGTGCCCTCAAAATTTTGATCTGGGTACTTTTTTAATATTTATTCTTATTTTTTTAGGAAAACTTCCCACACATGCTATTTAAAAACTTAATGTTTTTCAAAGAACCATTCTGGGCACATCGAGCCTTAGAATTGCACATCGTCTCAGCACCTGGTCTCTGAATTTTCCCAAAAAAATTCTAAAAAAATTGTGAAATTTGAGACATTATAGATAATCTGAATCCTATCCAGCCACCAATATTTGATGGGAATGACTATGAATATTGTATGGATAGAATGAATTTTTTTTATCAACACTGGTGTTGATAAATTCTTAATGTTTACTAAAAAATACAAGATTCTTATTAAGGAATTTTATACTTTTAAAAATGTTGAGAATATATAATATCAATTGAACTACATGGTTTTAAATACTTATTTAATTTTTATATAAAATAATATCTACATTTATTTATCATCTTCGAAATCTGCAAATAGTATTTGGATTAAATTGGAAGTAACACATTTTGGCACATCTAATGTTATGGAAACAATAAGACTTTTGCTTATATTTTTTTCAAGCATTTTATTTTCTTCTTGGAGAGTCATTTTCTAAGATACAACAAAGGTTAATGATAATTATTAATAGTTTAAATTATCTTGGTGAAAAATGTATTGATGGTGAATTTTTTGTCTACATGATTATAGAAATAATTCCCAATGAATGGGAATTAAAAAGAAGAGTTGTGGGTGATACAATAATGCTTTATAATATTATTCTTGATGATTTAGTTTTTTTATATTTTAGTATGAGGGTATAATTAAAATAGATTCTGAGAAATATAAAAATAAAAATGGTAGTGTTGACTTTTCTATAACTTTTATTATATATACTAAAGAGAAATCACCTAAGAAAGTTACTAAATCCTCAATAAAGAAGAAATTTGTTATTCATCCAGATTATAGTACATGAGAACTTTATGAAAACTAGTTGTATAATATTTCCATAAGGATGAAAATGATATTTGGAAAGAAATATTCTCAATACTGATATAAGAAAGATTACAAGGATGAAGGCGCCCAGAAGGATTCTGATGTTCTTGTTATGATTGTAAGAAATATGGACATATCTGACATGATTTTACAAAGTTAAAAAGGAAATATAGAAAGGAAATGAATGTATAAATAAATGTCAAGAAGTTATATTAGTCTAATGAAAATAAATTTTTACAAGATTCTAACTCATGGAGTGCTCGTGGTAGAGATTCTTCTGAAAATTATCTTATTAATGAATGTTCCATACAAAGGAAAATTGTTTATTTGAAAATTTACTCATGGTAAATCCATGTATAATGGAAAAGTTACATACAACTGAATCCCTTAATAATATGTCTTCAAATGAACATTATCATGATGATAAAAATTCAACATCTTTTTATGAATAATCTTCAGTAACAAAAGATAATAATTTACCCAGTTACGATGAAGTTTCAATATTTGAAAAACTATTATAAATTAAAATTTTAAGATTTTTAAAATACTTGATAATTATAAATAGAAACTTGATAACATATATTTAGTAATAATTCTTATGACTAATTAAATATAATATCTTTCTAATTAACATGATAAAATTAATTCTGTAAAATAATATATTTCACAATATTTTTAAAAAGTTGTTTGTGTAAAAAGTATCTCGCAAACTAATCTTGAAAAAAAATAGTTCCAAAATTATTACCAATGAGGGTAAGAATTTAGTTGTAGAACTAAAATATAAAATTTATATCTTAAATAAACATTTATCAAATTTTACCACTGGTATGGAAAGCTTCAATAAAATTTATAAAAAACTTTATACTTTTAATGATAATATTATAATGGGTTATATAAATAAAAAAACCTATTTTAAGTAATAATTACTTTATTCCTAAAAGTTTTCTGTTTTCACTAAGTGCTAAAGTGGTGGTCATTGGAATAAAATTGTTATTTAATTAAATTTTATTATCTTGATTATAACAAAAAAAATTCAATGAAAATATGGTCACCCAAAAGTTTTTTTCTTGACAATACCAGACAAAAGAAGGCTTCGGTTCCAAAAAACTCAAATTTTTATTTTATTAAAGGAATTATAGTCATATTAAAATGTAAAATAACAAGACAAACATTCTCAGATGAAATATGTTGATAAAGATAAAATGAATAAGGATGTGGAAATTATTGAAGTGTAAGATGGTTGTAAAGTTATAATAAAA
This sequence comes from Viscum album, assembly GCA_963277665.1. Lineage (NCBI taxonomy): Eukaryota > Viridiplantae > Streptophyta > Magnoliopsida > Santalales > Viscaceae > Viscum > Viscum album. The sequence goes on from OY728128.1 coordinate 1,262,107,595, forward strand.
GATGAAAATAATGGTAAATAAGTGGATTTTGGAACCAGTTGACCTAAAACACCTAAGTTTGATCCTGATATATCAGATTGAGAAGCTATAATTGAACAAAAAGATGATTATTTCTTTTTTATTTCTTTGAAAATATTGACTAATAAATTTCTGTATTTACCCAATATTGAATCAAGATGTAATTTTGTTTAGAAATATATGAATGAGAAATTAGAGTCACTCAAATCCTTAAATGAAACAGTTATTAAAATAGAAAATGATTTGAATGTTTTATAAGAAAAAATTGAAGCTAAAAAGTAGTATTATAATCATATGATTAGGTGGTATGAACAAATAGATATTGGTATTCATGATCATGATGATTAGATTCTCAAATTAAATAAAATCTTGTTAGAAATATCTGAATCTTTTAAAAAATTATCCTTAGAAATAGACCACAAATTTAAGTTTGTAGAAGAATTCGTAGATAATATGGATGATCAGACAAAGGATGTGAATGTTTTGAAACCAAATATATGTGACATGGAATTAGATATTAGTAGGATGAGATCATTTGAAGATGAATTAATTGTAATTAGGGAAAAAAATAAATTGTTATTTGAGGAATCTAAAATCCTTTAAGTTGATGTTCGGAAGTATACTAATTTGAAAAAAAAAAGTTTACAAAGCTGGAGAAGGATCGACATGAGTAAAAAAATTTAAATTATTTCACAAAGACTTAGATGAATAAAGAATTAATTATTTTGAACTCTCTAGGTATATTTTTGTAAAAAAATTGAATATCTATTTATAATGGATTTATTTTCATCTAAATTATTTTTTCTTAAATTTTTTTCAATTTTGATTGGTTATATGATCTTTCATATAATTTTTGGATGATTAGTTCGTTAAATTTAGTATTTATTATGTTATGTTTTCTAACATTTCTAGAAACATTTTATTCTTTACTCTTCCTTTTTAAAAATCCAAAAGGGGGATAAATAATATCCTTAAGAGAAGAAGTATTCCTAAGGGGGAGAAGTATTATTTAAGGAAGAGTTGTTCTAATAATTTCTATCATATTTGAAAGAATTATAAACTCATGGGATGTTTTAAATAATTTATTCAATGTTCCTAAAATAACTAATGGATGTAAGTTTTTTAGGTTATATTATTTCTTCTATGTTTTTTGGTTTGTGATTTCTAAAAAGGTGGAGATTATTGAGTCAAAAGATTTACTTTTCAATCTTCCATTCATATAGATTTTAAAATCATAAACACTCTCATAAAACTCTTTTTACTAATTTTTTATGTCTCAAATATTTTTTTATGTTTTTTTAGAAAATAATACTTTATACCATATAGAGAAAATTTATAATTTATTATAAATATAAACATTAGATTACTCAATATGATTATCAAACTGAAAGTGTCTTCGATCAATCAGAATAAAATTTGTTCAGACTAGTGATTAGACCTTTTTTCTATGTCAATCAAAAAAGTAATTAACATTAGACTGAACATGGTAAGGATAAACTAGTATAATCCTATTTGAGTTCATCCTATTGATAATCAATAAGTAAGTCCTTAAGATAGACTAAAGTTCATAATCGAAAGAACATAATAATTGTTTTTATCATAAGGAATATCTTTATCATTGTAATAGAGCTAAAAAATGTTGTCAAACATATGGTTATTCTATAAAATTGTGAGTTTTCAATCCCCAGCTATCTAGGGTCATTGAAACAATATCATAAATATTATCATTGGATCTTCTATAATAAATAGCCACTCTTTTGAAGAGTTTGGAAATGATAACATTCAAAACTCAATATTTCTAATGTTTTATATACATGAAAGTGCCTTTAAAAAGTCTTTTTAATACTTTAGAAAGTTTTATTTATAAGGAATCCTTGTCAAGGTTGTTTCCTTTAGAATGGATTTTCATTTATAATCATGTCTGATCATCATTAATATTGAAATCTTTTGGGGATAGGAAGATCGTAAATCTGATCCCTCAGATTGAGGTCTTCTAGGAATAGTAATATAGACACTAATCATCATACTGAGGGATTATGAGGATAAAAAGATAGAGATTATTTTAATCATCATAACAATGGATTTTCTTATAGGGAAATACAAACTTTACAATAATTATAAAACTATGTTTACCTTTAGACAAGGTTATTAACTACCTTACCCTTAAGAGTAAAAGTGCTAAATCTTTTAATATAGCTTGTAATTCATTATTACTTTTACTATATATTTTATAACTTATTTACAAGTATATTCCTCTATGCATATAATAAAAACATAGTCTTTGTATTGAAATTTCTATAATATTTTTTTATTGTTGTAACTATGAATACTATAAAGACATAATTTTATTTAATCAGATCAACCTTGATTCTGATTCACCTACTCCGGTAATTGGATGAAGTCTAAGTCTGATTACCCTACATTAATAGGTATTTTGTTTTGTTTAGTTTAAACCTTTTAAACTAAAATTCACCCCCTCTTGTAAGTATAACCATCTAATATACTCTAACAATCCTACAGTAGGGAGGTTTCAACATAGTTTTTTTGGTTGGGTTTTCTAAATTTTTAACCCATGTATCATAGTGGTTTAGGATACATCATATTCCATCCCTAATTAAATAGGATATGTGATGGATTTTCACCATAGATCTCAATATGGATTTAACTATGGGGTATTTTCTTTTTTTATTGTTCCGTATTCCTCCTATTTTTCATCAATGCTCCAGTAGAGTGTGTGAAATTGTGATGTATTGTTATGTTTCTCCATATTCCTATAAATAACACTAATTCCATTTGAATAAACCTTTCTCCCACTTCTTTCTCTATAACCCTAGGTTCCCCAAAGTTATTTTCAAATTATTTGAAGCCCCTTTTAAGGGTATTATTCCCAAGATTCACTTGATTGACCCATGGTGATCCAAGGTGATTTCTTCTCAATTTCAAAAGATTTATTCTTCATTTTATCTCATTTTCCTCCCATTATAATTTCCATTTATAGACGTTTATCTCCATTATTCTAATTTTTTTTATTTTTATTTTTTTATTACATTCATTCCATAACTTCCATGAGATATTTGACTTTCCTTGTAGAAGAGGTGATTGGTGCTTTGTGTTCTTGATCTATTATCGTGTAAATAACGTTGATTCCTTTGAGGAAATGGATTTATTTAATATAATTTTTATATTATATTCAATATTAAACTAACTATGGTTTATCCATTTATATGGAAATAGAATTAACCTAAATAATGATTTAATAATTATTAATATATTTTTTTAAGGTTTAGTAATTATATGTTGATGTTTTCTACTATGATAATGGACACCTATTTATTTTCAAGATTGAGTTCAATTTATGTTATTCTTGTTCAAAAGCTTTTTTTTATTCTTAGATTATAATGTTTTATTTGATTAAATTGGTTTATAATGTAATGATGGTAATAATTTGATGGATTGCTATATAACTAAAGAATATTAATGTTTAATAAATTTAGTGTTTCATGTAAAGGTTGGGGCTGAAACCTCATTTTATTGTTAAAGAAAAGAAAAGACCTCTTTTAACTGGGTAGAGGCAGACCCATTACATAGTCTGAAGGACCGGTGCGCATGTAGCCCATAACATAGCCCGTGGGGCTGAATTTTTGGCCTAAGGCCCATTCTGTGAATAGTAACCCGGCTACTACAGAACCTGTCGCTGCTACAATGCCCTGCCACCACTACAGTACTTGTCGATCAACAGTACCACCACTACTATAGTACCACTGCTACATTACCGCTATAGTACCTCTACAGTAACCTGCGTCCCATGGGTTTTAATATAATTGGTTAAATAACTTAATGGATGAATGATTTTTGATTGGATTAATTATTAAAGGCATGATAATGAGAATTTTTTATATTAAAGCTTGTAAAAGAAAAAAATGATATGAAGAATGTTTAAATAATTTAATATATTATTATAGTTTATTCCATAGGTTTCCCATTAATAGAACCTATGATAGTTGAATCAGTTAATTCAAGATGGATAAAAACTTATTTTTTGATACATATAGTTTTTTGGGGCTGATATAACCTGTTTTCATGGGAAGGTTGAGTGCCTTGTGTTTGGGGAAGAGCGATCATGTTTTCACATGAGGTATTGGTGATTTATTAGGGAAAATATGATATGTTGACTAGGTTTTCTTTTGTTTTAGAATTCTTTGTGTTATAGATATGATCTTTGCTATGAGATAGGGCATGAGCCATAAATGGCAGAAGATATATGGGTGATGAGGCCCAATGTTGTTGTGGAAGTTGATGATTGTGATATTGGGATGCATTTTGGTTTTTATTATGTTCTTTTGGATGGAATTGAGATAATTAAATGGGTTAAAGATGTGCTTACTCGTTGTGATGCTAAAATATGGGATGCTTGCTTGTTGAATTTGTTTAATTATCTGTATGTAAAAGTTACTTATTTATTTATATTTATTTCCTTACTACTTTAGGTAGCTGAATGTTCTTAGTTTCATCACTTGATGGTAGCTTAGGATATTCTCCTATAGTACCTATAATTAGGGAATGGTAATAATTTTTAATAAATTTTTAAACCCATGAGGTAGGTTCTTGTTGCAATGAAAATTTGATAATCTTTAGAAACTATAAAATTTTTTGGATTATACCTAGAGGTAATGGACTATACTTATAGATAATAACATGTGGTTTAATCAATAATAATTTATGGCTAAAGAAATATTTTTTATAAAAATTTCAATTAATTCCTAATGCATTAATTAATGAAATAATAACTATGACAGTAAAATAAGTGATTTAATGTAACTCTTTCTAAATGATTATGTGATTATAGGATATCTATTCCCTAGTCATGGAAGTATGTTTTTGAGGGATGATATTTGTATTTAAGCATAGGTCCAGATTAATGACCATAGTGTGGTCGTGCACTATATTATATCCTCTATGTTTTTTATGTTTATTCGCTACCCCACCCATGTCAGTTGGGAGACTAACAATTAATATAATCTATGATCATTTTTCCCCAACATCTTTGTAAGTGAGGTATGGATGGGTAACTACCCCTCTTGCCCTACTCACTTATCCTGTTAGTATTATATTTAGGTATGCATGATGGTTATTTTTCCCATATATATGTTTTGTTTGATGTAATGGATTCTATTTATTTGACACACTTGTATCTATGGATAGAGTATCCAAACGATTAGTATGGATAAAGGTACATACTTAGTGCATGGGTTGTGATGGTTTGAGGTACAATAACTAATGTATGATATAATGTATATGGGATATTTTGGCTCCCATAAACTATGTTGTTACTTTATAAAGATGTGTATGGGAAGATGAGATGATGTGGTTCATGGTATGAATGTTATGATACTTATCCTAGGTTTCATTAGGATGGGTTCTTTTAGAGAGATATGTCTTAGGACATACTACATTGGGGAAAATAAGAAAACAAATGGGGTAGAAGAAGTGGGTACCCTAGTAATTTTATTACAATAATATATGAAACCATTTGCGGAATAATTGTTGAGAGATATCCTTCGTGAGTATGGTAACATAGTATACCTATTTATATGTCTAGTTATTTTCACTTGTTATTCACTGGGCTTTAGTATGATTTATTTATCTTTTGCATGAGAGGATTTAGGTAGGATCCAACTAAGTATAATTATCTTCTCACCAAATGTATATATAAATATCTTATCAATTTAGCATGAACAGGTTGGATATAAATTTGTATTTTACTAAATTTTGGTTTTGAAAAATTTGTTTGGTCATTATGGTAACTGGCGAGTTTACCTAATTTTTGGTACTTGTACTTTTACATTCTATTTTTATTAGTTCTTTATGAAAATTAATGTATTAATTTGGTATTTCAATTATTTTTATCGGAGTAGGATTTGATTCATTTATCTATATTTTATATCTCTTCCACATATTGTTTTAGAGGGTAATGCCTCTAACATGTATGATTAGTATACCCTAGGTGATAGCCTCCAACATGTAGCCTATTGGAGGTGATTTTTGCGTGGTAATTATCCTCCTTATCTCATTTCCCAACTAGGAGGGGTACTCATTATGGATTGGGGTCATGAAAAAATGGCATCAGAGGTTTAGGTTGATGGATAGGATGGAGTTTGAAGTTAGGAATAGGTGAGAAATGTATGAGTTGGAAGGTAAATGATGTCATCTAAGATGAGTAATTTATTTAAATAAAAGGAGATTTATTGAGACACAGGTATCTAGGGACCCATATGATAAGATTCATGGACCTTTATCTTTATTAAGTATATTAAATAATTTTATACTGGTTTTTAGGTAGAGACCTTGGAAAGGATCATGCATCTTTCTTATTTTCTCCTCTGTTTGAAATTGGTAGACCTTGGGATAGGTTAATAATTAAATAAAAAAATTAATTAATTAATTAATATAAAATATTGTATATTCTTATTTTAAGAGTCTCTAAATATTTTTTATTTTGATGGTATAGCTCCAAGTTAACATCCATTATAGTTTCACATTGAAGACATTAAGAAATATGTGCCAGTAGATCACCACAAAGTATATGTTGAGGATGATGACACATGGAGGATGACAATTTGAGATTTTTAGTGTTATAGTCTGTTGAAATATAAGGGCTCTATTTTAGATATAGTTATATAAGACTGCTTAGAGGAGGTTTTGATTGATTTTAGTTAGATCCATCCTTAGTAAGAGGACATGGTTTTATTTTCCATTATGATACTACATTGAGTAGTGAGGTAGTGGTTGATCTTGTTCTTCAGAGATCATGAAAATTCAATGGTGTCATGGTATAATTACAAGTACAAGTTTTAGGAAGATTTTATTTCATTATCCATTAAGGCATCCAATGTTCGTTCAATACTTTCCCTTTGATATGGAGTTCCAGTATGCCACAGTTTAGGCTCCCTTTCAAGACCGTTCTTTAATATGATTCATAACTATTTCTAGAGGATGAGGTTAATGTGACACATTTTGAGGAGCCTTTAAATCATTAAATCTAGGTCCAAGTCACCCAATTATTGTTATTGATTTATCTCGAGGTGATAGTGAAAGTAGAGGTTATTGAGAGGATTCTATATTGAACTGAATCATCATAAGAGGGGAGTCATCAGGGTTCATCATGATATAGATCTCTAGTTAAAAATTCTCATACATCTAGACATAAGTGATTTAATATAGTCAAGGTATGTTCCTAACCCTTATAATCTCATTTTTCTAGGAGTTTCATCTCTTAGGACTTTTCCAAATGATCATACACATGTTTTTCTAGTTCCGGTTGAGTCCATTAGCTTTGAAACTGCAATTACTTTCTAAATAGGTAACATGCACTAGGTGTTACACATCAGTTTCCTCCATTAAGGTAGTTTTACGTGGGGAAATAGTAATAGGATATTCAAGATTTAGATTATAAGATAATAAATGGGGCAGGAATAGGATAACCCATAGATGTTTCTAGTCCATAGAGATAAGAGCATATCCATGGAGGTGGTCTTCATCAGGGCTAGAGTCGTCATGGATCATGTCATGGTTATATTTATTTCCTTTAATTTACATCACTAAGCAAGCCATGTGTCATTCAAGGTATCCTTTTCTTATTTACAACATGGGTACATTCTTTGTTTGATTTTGTAGCTACACATCACATCATATGACATGACCTAGTCTATTCATTAATAATTGAGATAAGGATACTTATAATTCCCTCGAAATTTAATTTGATAGTTAGTGATTGAGATTATATAGATGAAGTGTATATAGTGTGTTAACTAGTGTTGGGGTTGTACTGCTCATGGGGAGACTTCATATATTTATGGATATAATCATATGATATCAACCACGATATGGATGAGCTATATTCAGTGTAGACTATTTCAGATTTATTTAGGAGACAAGTTGTGTTCAATGATTTTTATTGAGATAAAAAATTATTCATTGGAAAGTGAGACCCCTAGATAGATCAGATACATTTTCCATCCTTGTCATCCTCTATGGTTGAGCTTATGTTTAATTCATTGGAGGTTCAACTGATTATGTTTCCAAAAATTTTGGAAGAGTATCCAAATGTTTTTTCTTAAGAGTTATGGTGTTACCCCCTCAATGAGAGATTGAGTTTAGGATCGAGCTACAACCATGAGTTTTTCATATCTCAATGTCTCCATATAGTATGGTCACATGTGATTTGTGTGATAGGTGAGTAAAGATTGATGATCTGTTATATCAAGGTTTTTTTGTTTGAGTGTTTCACCATGAGGTGTATCTATTTTTTGTGTGAAGAAGATTGATAGTAGTTTTTTCTCTTAATTGATTATCATTAATTGAATCCAGTGATAGTGAATAATTTCTATCCTCGTCTATGGATTCATAATTTTTTCAATCAGTTGAAAGTATCTATATAGTTCTCAATGATCAATATGTTGTCAGTATATCATTAGATACTGATGAAGGATGAGGATATACATAAGACAACCCTCTGATTTTTTCATGGGAATTATGAGTTCAATGTAATTTTATTCGGTGTGATGAACACTCTAGTAATGCTAATGGGTTTAATGAACACAGTGTTAAAGGAGTTTCTTGATAATTGCATAGTGGTTTTCATTGAAGCAGACCTTATGTACTTCATGTCCATGGATGAGAATACATAAAATATTCAGGCCATTTTGGTATTTTTTCATCATCAGTAGATATTTTTCAAGTTGTTAAAGTTTTATTATTGTTCTTTTGAAGTTAATTTCTTAGGCCATGTTATGTCCCAACTGGGATTAGTTGTGGATCCTTCAAATATTGAAGAATTCATTTATTGTGTATCCCCCAAGACTATTGAAGAGGTTCCAAGTTTCTTTAGAACTTCAAGATACTATAGGAGGTTCATAGCTAACTTCTATTAGGTTACAACTCATCTAACAACCTTGAATATAAAGCATCAAGATTTATTATGGAATGACTATAGTTAGTAAGCTTTTTAGTACCTTAACAAGAAGTTTGTTAGCACTCCAGTCTTTTTTTTATAGTATAGGGAGTTTAGTTTGAGGTTTTATATTATTATTCTCATCTTGGTTTGGGTTGTGTTTTGAGACAATAAATATCAATTTTTTCTTAAGTGTCTTGGCAATTAAATCCACAGGAGAATAACTATTCCACCCATGATCTCAAGTTGGAAAAAATTATGTTTTTCTTAAATTTATAGTGACATTACCTCATTTTTTAGTGTTTTGTGGTTTTTACCAATCATAATACCCTAAGGTATGTCTTCTCCAAGCATAACGTGAACTTATGATAGTGATAGTGACAGTGGAAGGAGTTCTTGTAGGATTATGACTTCGAGATTTTTATACACCATTCTAGGGAAACATTGTAGTTGATGCGTTGAGTAAGAAGTCATGTAGTGGTGTAATATATGAATCTTGAGATTCCTAATGAGTGATGTAAGTCCTATTATCAATGAATATTGACATGGGAGACATTAGACACAATGGTTTTCTTTTTATGATGATAGTGAATTATTCCTTGATTTAGTAGGTGTAAGAGTCCCAACTATGGGATTATAATGTAGAGGTTTGGAGAGACTAAGTTCTATTTAGATATTCCCTTGATGGATGGTCTAAGGATGAACAAACTTTGGTTTTATTACAAGGAAGAATTTTTTCTTTTGGAAATGCATGATTTGGTTCTCCATGGGTTCCTAATCTCACCCTTGTTAGTGCATCTTGGTGTGAAAAAATTGTACCAAGCATCAAGAGGTCATTTTTTGTTTCTTGGGTTAAATAAGGAATTTTAAAAGTTTGTGTCTCAGTTTTTGGTCTTCCAAAAGGTGAAGGTTGGGTTTCATATTCCAATTCGGTTTCTCTAGTAATTTTGTATTCCTCAATGGCAGTAGGAGGAGATCCTAATGGAATTCATTAACGTTTTACATTGATATTAGGAAGGATTTGATTCTATATGCATGATAGTGTATTTTTTGATGAATTCGTCTAACATCATATGAGTTAAGAAGTTGATATTAGTATAGGTTTTGTTGTGGAATAATCTAGAGGAGGGAGTGATACTCCATTGAGTCTTAAGGATGATAATCTCTTATCATGGTCCTATTTTTAGATCAAGGGTGTAGATAGGTATATGGAATGATTTTGGATCTCAATTATTTTTTATCACTTATTTTCATCCACATATGCATGGTCAAACCAAAAAAAATTCCGTACTCTGGAAGACATGTTTCATTATTCTATCCTAGATTTTAGAGACTCGTGGATGAGACACATTACATTGATCAAATTTTCTTACAACAATAGTCTTCACTCCACCATTTTATAAAACCATTTGATGATTGTTACAACCAACCATTCCATTATATATTATTCAATATTGGGGTTAGAGAGATAGATATTCTTAGGAAAACACTATGGTAGAATATGAAAAATATGGTTTAGGAAATTCATGAAAGGATGGAAGAAGTGATCAATCTTCATAAGTCCTAAGATGATCATAGAATAAGACCTTTGTAGTTCAAAATTGGATTTCTTGTTTTCTTAAAGGTGACTCGTCATTATGGGTAGTGAAGTTTTGATCATGGTAGTAAGCTTTATCTCTAATTTTTTTTAGCCTTTCAAGGTATTATCTCAAGTTAGATCCATGGAGTATTAAAGAGGCCTTTCCCCACAGATATATCAGATGCAGAATGTTTTTCACTTTTTATATCACCTCTTTTACCTTCATGATTAATCTTACATCATTTATTGGGGTGATATCGACATTAATGATAGTTTGACTTTTAAGGTGTGGCTTGTGGAGATCCAGGACTACTAAGAGAAGGTGTTATGCAAGAATTTTATTCCCTTGGTACATGTCTTGTGGAAACACAATGGCATGGAGGGGTGTACCTGGGATGTCAGTCTTAGTTATGTTCTCAGTACCTTGAGTTGTTTGATTTTTATCTCTTCTCTTGTAAAATTTCTAATTTTTTATGTTTAACCTTTCTAGTTTATGTGATATTTTACTATTATTTCTTTATTGTATATTTCTCTTGTTTGAAAGGTATCTCCCCCTAAGAAAGTTTTTAGAAGATAGTGATTTTTTTATTTTTTTTATTAGTTTTTCTAAGTGATGTAATTGAGCTCCTATGATTTTGATATTTTTTAGAGGTATCTTTAAAGTGGATATTTGGATGACCCGTTTCTTTTTTATTTCTGGGTTTGGTTTTAATTTCTTGACTATGAGAATGGTTTGAAAGGTATTTTATGTAAGGACTTGGATCCAAGTATCCCTTCCATTGTGATTTTTTCTATTTTAGGTGTTTGGAGAGGTTTCCCAGTGAATTTGGATAGTAAATGGTGAAAAGGGTTGCTAATTCCAATTTAAGAAAGTTTGCGGCATGAATCATTGACATTTTTTGTAATCCTGGATCCTATAGCATTGAGTTCCATGCAACAACATAGGAGGGATCAAGTAAAGAGTTTCAATACTATTACCAAAATAGGGGTGGTTGTTCCATGGTGGTTGTCTATAATGTAGGCCTTTCTTAGTGATTGAATGCTATGATATGGCATGGGGAGGATGCCATATAAGTGGTTTGGCTAGTTATTCCAAATTTATCACCCCGAAGTTTGGTGGTTTAGACTGTTCCATATCCCCTCCCTAGGTAAATAGGATCTATTATGGATATGAGATGTATATCTTAGACATTTATTTTATAGAGGGTATACAATTTCACCTCCTTCCATCACATCATTTTCCTCCTCTTTTTTAATAGTGTGGAGGTTTGGTGTGTAGTGTTGCACACAAAGTTATATTTCTCCATCTTCATATAAATACCCCAAAGATCAAATCCCATTAAAACCAACTTATCTTCAACTCCATCATATTGATACCTAGGTTCCCTTGAGTACATTTAAGGATGTAAATCCCTTTTCAATTGAGATCAATCCCCAACATCCCATGATCAATCCATCATGATCTGAGGTGAGTTCTCCTTTTCTAGAGGTTTCTTCTATTTCTGATCTCATTTTTTTCATGTTCTTCTTTAAATATTATGGTGGATAATATAAATTATTCTAATGGAGTTTATTTAGATGTTATTTTGTATTTATGACATGATGTCCATGGGAGATCTTGTTTTCCATGTGGGGTGATTATAGATCCTCGTTCTTGATTTGTTCTCGTATGAAGAGTGTTTCTACCTTTGAGACATGGCATTCATTGCATATTTTTTGTATATTATGTGTAATTGTTAGTTGAATAAGGTTTATCCCATTGTATATAATTGTAAACAACATAAATATGGATTTAAAAAAAGATTTATAAATTAGTTTATATTTAGTGATCTCATGTTGTAACTTTCCACCATGATAACAATTTGCCTCATATTTTATAGATAGTGTGATATCTATGTTATTATTCTTTTAATGATTGTTTATTATCGTATTCTCAATTATTATTTAATGTAATTGGTTAATAACATAAATATGATAATAATTTTATTTTTGGATAAAGAATTAAATAATATGCACGTTTAATAAATATGGTTTTACTTGTCATTTTATGTAAATCAAAATGATGAGAAATAAATGATTAATTGAATATGTTATTCAATTTTTTAATGAAATTGGATAAATAATAGGGATCATTAATTATTATTTATGAGATTAATGATTAATTTCGTGATAATGAGAACTATTTTATTTAAATATTTTTAATGATTGGAAATTATTATAATCATGTTTGATTAATTTAATAGTCTCTTATAGATGATTCATTCGGTTTCCCATATATGGAATCTATGATAATTGAATTGGTTAATTCATGATGTAATAAAAACCACTTGTTAAATAAATATAATTTTTTGGGGTAGAGATTGTCAATTTTTATGTGAATATTGAGTGCCTTGTGTTTAGCAAAAAGTGATCATGTTTTCATGTGAATGTTGAATGTATTGTTTTAGGTACAAGTTTACCTGTTGACTATATTTACTTATATTATTGTATTTTGTGAGCTTTGGATATAATTATTTCTATGAGATATTATATTATCATGGGATGGATGATGAGATATGGGTAGGGAGACCTCGGGATGTGGAAGTAGCTAATGCCTTTGACAGTGGGATGCATTGTTATATCCATGATGATGTAGGGGATGAAACTGGGATGATAGAATGGGATGAAGCTGGGCTTACCCATTATGATGATGAAAGTAAGGATGATTTACTATTGAATCTATTTAAAGGGATGGATGGCCAAGTTTCTTGTTTATCGACATTCCTTCTCACACTGCATGAGGCTACTGGATATGATTTTTTTTATATCTCTATGGTAACATAGGATGTTTTCTGAAGAGTACCTCAAATTATGTAATTGTAATAATGATTAATAAATGATTTAACCCATGGGGTTGGTTTTTTCTAAAAAAGGACGTTTATCTTGAGAAACTATGGACCTGATAGAATTATGCTTTAAGGTCATGGACATCACTTGAGGATAATAAAGTGTTGTTTAATCAATTTTAATAAACAGTTAATTAAATGTTTTTTTGGGATAATGTTAATTAATAGATAATTAATTAATTAAATAAAGAATATATATAAAAAGGAAATATTTAATTTAATTCAAGTCTTCTTAAATATTTGATTTCTTATAAGATATATAGTTCTTAGTAGTGGTACTTGGTTTTCCAAGTAAAGATAGCTACAATTGAGTGTAAGTATAGGTTAATGTTCATAGTGTGGTTGTGATCTATATTATATCTTGTATATTTTATGATTTCATACACAACACTTCTGGTTTCAATAGGGATACTGGCACACAGTGGACTCTAGGAGGTTGTTTTCTCTAATATCTAGGTTGACAAGGGATAGATGACAGACTACACCCTCTGCCCCCGCTCTCTTCTCCTTGTAGTATTATGTGCAAGTATGTAATAAAATTAGTTTACCCATATATTTTTATAGAGTTATGTAATGGATTATGGTTATTTAATGCGTATTAATTTCCAGATATAGAATCCAAAGGATAATTATAGATATAATGTGTATGAGTTGTGATGTATTGAGGTACATACTCGATGCATGGGTTATAATAGCTTGAGGTACAATACTGGATGTATGCTACATGGAATATGGGCTATGGTGGCTCTTGAAAAATACTAAGTTACAATATTGATATGTTGATGGGATTATGAGAATATTTGATGTGTGAGGTTTATGTTACAATACTTATCTCTGGTGTCTTTGAGCTGGCTCCTTTTGAAGAGGGATAGATTAGGACGTATGATGTTGGGTAGAGTGAAAAAATAGTGGCAACTAGTAGTGGGGTACCTTTTTTGTTTTACTAATATAATTTATAATTCCTTTTATTTTATACTTTATGATAGATATAAATGGTGATTCTCATAACTTATTATACTTTTTCAGGTGATGATTTGGTTTCACTAGTCGTTCACAATGATTTTTTAAAATTTCATTATATTTTTCATGATAGGCTCTATGGAGGATCCTAATGAGTGTACTATTTTTATCGCCCTTTTTATATATAAACTATTTTTCAGGTTAGTATTAAAATGATAGAGATTAGCTATATTTTACTAGATCATGATTTTATAGGAGTTTTTTGGGCTTCATGGATGCTTCTGATTTTTCCTTCTTTTGGGTACTTACGGTTTTCCATTCAAGTTGTATTAGTTATTTATCACATTGGATGTATGAAAATGAGATTTATTTTATCCTTATTAGAGTAGAAATTGATTAATGTATTTATCTTATCTCTCACTTCAGTATATTTTTTTAGAATCTAATGCTTCTAATATGTTTGATTTTAATACCCACAATATCAGTCAAAAACTTGTGGCCAATTTTAAGTAGGCTTTAGGTGGTCACTATCCTCCTACTCTCATTATTGGACTAGGAGTTTTACTCTTTGGGGGGAAGATGTCATGACCTTAACCATTTTTTTCTTTTATAAGTATGGTCCTTGGTCGATGTCCTGACCAGGTTCACACCGAATATGTTCAGCTAAAAATGGTAGAAGATCAATGCAGAGTAGAGGTCAATGATGACAACACTTAGAGGAGTAAACTCTAAGAATCTCATCACCATATCTTATAGAAGACTGTGGCCTCTATTTCATAATAAATAAAATAAGACTGGTGAGAGGAGGTTGAGATAGATTTTAGTTTGATATATGCTCAGAAGGTATAATGGGTTTTATTGGTTTTGATGATGTTGTTTAGATCAGTGGGGTAATTGTGGATCATGTTCCTTAAGGACCATAAGGAGTTTGTGGTCTCATGGGAGAAGTTAAGGGACTAGTTATAAGTATATTTTTTCTCTTTGACCATAAAGGTTAAAAATTTCTAGGATTAGTTTACCATGGACATGAGAGTTCTAATATGTGGTAATTTGGGATCTGAATTTAGATACTTATATGATATGAATCAAAATTATTGCGCGATGAGGGGGATAGGGAAATAAATTTAAATGGGGATTTGTGTCCAAATATCTAGCATCATTTTACCTCATTTATCTTTCTGATATATCATGTAGTGTTAGTAGGGGAAGAGGTTATTGAGAGGATACTGGACTGAACTAGGTTATCATAAGAGGGGAGTCTTTAGTATTTCTTATAATGAAAAACCTTGGTTTGGGTTCCTTAATTATAGTATATAAGATCTTTTAGATAGTCGGGGGTAGGTCTGGGACTTCCTCACCATTTTTCTCTAGGTTTGGTTGATATTAGGCCTTTTCCAAGGGATCAGACATAGTTTTTTCTTATTGAAGCTAAGGTTATTAGTAGTGAGAGTTCCCAACCATTATGGATAGTCTATATTCACTATGTTCCTACTTTAGGTTCCTCCATTGAGGTAGTTTTAGCCGAGGTAGTAGTAGTAAGATGGTCCAACTTGGAATCAGCAGCAAAAAGATTTGGTAGGTGTAGGATATCCCTGAGATTCTCCATATCCTCATAAAGCATAGAATAACCCTAGAGGTGGTCATAATCAGGGTCATATAGGCTATGAAGTATGACATGAACAGCTTTTTGGAATGGTATTACAAGTGCTAGGATATCTGGACATTGTTTGAGGCACTCATTACTTATTTTCTATTAGGTTATATGGTTTGTTTCATCAACGAGATATAAACTCATTCATATAACCTAACCTAGTCTATGATTTTTGACATGATATAGAGAAGCTTCCAAATATGTTGGAATTGGATACTGCAGTTATAGGTTGAGTTTATCTATATGATGTATGTAGAGACTGTGAGCTTATTTTAGGGAAGCACAAATCTTGGGAAGAATTGCTATTTTTATGGATACATCCCTATAACATCATCTTATATATATATTAGATATGTTAGGTGTTGGATATTATAGTGTTCTTTATAAGAGAATTTTTTTATGATTCAAACATAGAGTCTTTCATGTTTTTTAGTGAGATACACCCTTAGATGGGCCGGGGATGTGTACTATCCTTATATTTATTTTTGGGAGAGCTAATGATAAGTTCATCAAAAGGTACAGAAAAATGGTGCTTCCTAGAGTTGTGGAAGAGTACCCTAATATTTTTACTAAAAAGGTTGTGGTGTTACCCCCTTGATGGTATATCAAGTTTGGGATAGAGAAGAAATTAAGAGCTTTTAGAATCTCAATATCTCTGTAGATAATGGAACATTCTGAGTTGTGAAAACTATGAGTATAGATCAATGATCTATTTTAGTGGTCTTTTTTTGCCAAGTGTGTTACCTTGGAGTGGACTAGTTTTTTTGTGAATATTTTCAATGGAATTCTTAATATTCGTATCAATAATCATCAATTTAACTAGTTGAAAGTGAAGAAACACTATCATATTCTATAGATTGATGATTTATTCAATTAGGTGAATGAATTTTGTTGGTTATTTAATATTGATATACATTCAATATATCATTAGATATAGGCTAAAGATGAGGATATTTTGAAGACTAAATTATGTGGTTTTTATGGGTTTTATATATTCATTGTGAACTCATTAAGTGTGAAGAATTCTCCAACCATGTTCATGGGTTTGATGAAATCCATGTTTTGGGAGTTCCTAGATCAGTTTATGGTGGTTTTCATCGATGCAATCCTTGTGTACTCTACATAAAAGGCGGAGAATCAATAGCATATGCATAATGTTTTGGGAGTTAATTTCCCTCAATATATTTTTGGGAATTGGTATAAGTGTGATTTCTAGGTTCATGAAGTTTGATCCATGTAGAATGTAGTGTCATAAAAGGGAGTAAATGTGGATTATTTGATGATCGCGGAAGGAATTTCATGGGAATCCTTTAAAACAACTGAAGAGGGAAGATTTTCCTTGGCCTTGAAAGATATTATAGGATGTTTGTATCAAATTTAACTCTATTTTAAACTTATCAAATAAATTTGACTAGATTTTAGTAGGAGTTCTTATAGACTGACTAGTTTTAGGTAGCATTCAAGTAACTAAAGGAGGAGTTGGTCAGTGCTATGTTTCTTTATTATCTGGAATATGGATTTCATTTAATGGTTCTCTATGATTATTTTCCTCATAGGATGGGTCGTGTGTTGATGTAGTAGAGAACGATGGTTTCTTATGGGTCTTAGTAGTTACATCACCATTAGTGGAACTGTACCGCCCCTGATATCAAGTAGAAATAAATTGTGTTTTCCTTGAAGTTGTGGTGACATTACCTCATTGGTGGGCATTTTATGGTTTTTACATATCATAAGATATTGAGGTATATATTCTCTAGGCATGACTTAAACATTGGGTAGAGAAAGTAGATTAAATTATTACAGGATTGTTATTTTGAGATTTCATATAAATCGATACATTTTAATGTTGTAAATAATGTGTTGAACATGAAATCAATAAGTGATATTGTATATGAATCTTGAAATTCCTAGAGAGCGGTGGAAGATCTCTTAGTGATGTTTCTTGATATGGAATAGGCTGGATGCATAGGTTTTATTTTCTAGATGATAGTGCGGTTATATTTTTTGTAGTAGGTGGAGGAGACCTAGTTGGGGGAATATATGGTGTAATTCTAGAGGGAATGAGTTTCCTTTGGAAAATCCCCGAATGCTTGGTCTGAGAAAGAACAATACTGGGTGTTATTATAGGGAAGGATTTTTTTCATTTGGTGATGTGTGAGATAGTTCTCTATAAGTTTAATATCTCACCCTTGGCCATACATCCCAGTGGAAAAAAATATTTATTGATCTATGAAATTCTAGTTTTTGCGGCCAAGGTTAAGGCATGTAGTTATAGATATTGTGTCTTATTATTTATTCTTCCATAAATTAAAGTTCGAGTACTATGTTCCCATTGGTTTTCTCAAGTTGGTGGATGTTCATCAGAGGATGTGAGAGGGAATATCAATGGATTTTTTTATTTTTTTACCTTAAGGTTAGGGACGATTCAATTCTATATAGGTGATATTGGATTGTTTAATGAAATCACCCCACTTCAAAGTGGTTAAGGAATCAATCTTAATATAAATGCTTTTGAGGTAGTATCAGGAGGTGGCTTTGAGAGTCTATAGAGTCCCAAAGATGATCATGTCTTACCATAATCATGTTTTACCTTAAATGTGTTGAGAGGTCTCCAGTAAGATTTTGGGTCACAATTATGCCTGAAAAATACATTTCATCCATAGACCAACAGTCAGATAGAGCAGACCATCCAGACTCCTAAAGACTTATCATGCTCTTGTGTCCATGATTTTGGAGGTTTCTGGATGATTCACCTGAACTTGTATAATATTTCTTACAATAAAAATCTTCACTCCATCATTGGTATGGAACCATTTAAAGATTTTTACTTCCAATCATTCCAATCTCAGTTGTGCTGGACAGGGGTCAGGGAGTCATCAATTATTGGGATTGAGATAGTGAATAGCATTATAGATATGGCTTAAATAATTCATAAAAGTATGAAATAAGCACAAGATCATCTATCTTATAATTATGATCATAGGAGGATTCCTCCAGAAATTGATGATGGAGATCATGTGTTTCAAAAGGTGACTTCTCATCATGGGTAGAGATGTTTTGATCATGGGAGTAAGATTTCTCCCTGTTTTATTCAGTCTTTCTAAGTTTTAGAATATTTTAGATCCATGGAAGATTTGATATCACTTACTATATGGGTGAGATAGATACAAGATGTCTTAAATTTGTCTCATATTCATTATTACCTTCATAATGATTCCTCGTTCATTTGTTGGGGTGATATTGATGTGGATGGTGATGAAACATTCAAGGAGATACTTGTGGAGATCCAAGAATGCTTGGAAATAGTGTTATATAGGTGTTTTATTCCATTGGTTTGTGTCTTGTGGTAGTATAGTGGAATGGAGTGGAGTACCTTGGAACATGAGTCATAGATATATGATTAGTACCCGAGCAATTTTTTGTCTAGACCTTCCCATGTAGTGAAACTCATTTTTTTCATGAACCATTTACTATTTTATGAGATGTTTTTGTCTTTCATGATTCTTATTGTGGAATTACCCACATTTTAGTGGTATTTAACATGGATAGTGATTAAGAGTTAGTGTTTTTTTTGTGTCGGGTTCCTCTAAGTGAGGTGGTCGAGCTCATTTGTGGATGAGACTCTTGGGAGCTATCTAATGGGGTGGTTGTACATATAAACCCATTTATTTTCTTCACTCTGGTTTTGGATTTAAATTATTAAGGATGAGTATAGTTTGATAGGTATCTAATTTAAGGACCTGAACGATAGTAGGAATTACTTTATATGTTTTGTGTGTTGTAGGTGTTCAAAAAAGGTTCCAAGGTGTTTCAGAATAGAAATAGAGCAGTTGACCTAAATCTCATATTATCTAAGAATTCTAAAATATAAATCTTAGTGATGAATTATAGGGGTCGTCACTTTGGTGTAGTTAGGATAGTTATGGAATAAGGATGCTTAGGGGAGGAATTTGGAGCCACTACCATTTTTAGCATGGATTCACCTTGGAGGTAGGCTATAATGTAGAATTGATTGGTTGTTGTGTTGTGGAGAGAGGATATAGTGTAGGATCATCCTTGGTAGTTGAGTGGGTTCCATGTGGAGGTCTTGGCTATGGCATAACACTTCAATGGGGTTATTATAAATTGGGGGGAAGATGTTTTGAGGGTTGTAAGATGTGCAATAGTCCCTTTCCTAGGGTTATAGGATCTACATCATGGTTCTAAATTGTCAATCTTAGAGGTGGTTTGAGCAGGTACTTTTTTGCATGGTCCATTTCACAATGTCATAGTATTTTCAATGTTATCCCATTTGGTGGTGTGGTCAATGAGGATACATGATGGTCTTATAAATTTTAGTTTTTTATAAATACCCTAACCCCCGTATGAACCCACTGTTATCCACATGTGTCCCCTCTACCCCTTTGCTTCCAAGATATCTTATTTAAGGTCTTTGAAGAAAATTTCAATCAAATTTGATCCTAGTATTCCCATGATTGATCCATTGTGTTAAGAGGTGATTTAATTCTCTTTTTCTTATGATTTTTTCGTGCTTTGATCTCTTTTCATCTTGTTTCTTTTTGTAATTTTATGATGTTTGGTCTCCATCATTTTCATGGATTTTCTATTATTATTTTTTCATAATTTTCCTAAAATTATGTTATTTATAGATCATATTTCCTCATGGTATAGGTGATAATATATTCACATTAACATTCTGCTTCCATTTAATGGATGTCAAAATAATTATGTTAGGGGATTCGTTGTTTATCCAATATTTTATGTTCAACCATAATTTTTTTATGATTTATAATTTTTGGTGGATTTGGAATTAACCCTAATAAAGGATAAATTATATTAATAAATTAATTGTTTTTGGTTAGTGATCATACATGTTATTACACAATTAAACTGGTTTTCCTATTGATTTAAGGGATAGTCTATTATCTATGTTACACTTGTTAACATGTTTTTTTTATTTTTCAGTTACAATGTGTAAATTAATGAAAATAGTTAAATAAAATAAAGCTCATAATTTGTTTGATGGATTAAGAACATAAAGAGGAATTATTAATGAAACCATTGTTTCTTGTAATTTGATAGTAATAAAATTGATTATAAATGCATGTTTAATTGAATTTTTTTCTTCCATGTTCTAATATAATTGGATAAAGAATAAAAAGTTGCAATTATTATTAATCAAAATAATAAAAAGGAATGTAAAATGATAATTGTTCTTCTCTCCATTTTTTGAAACTCTTATTGATTCTATAGAGCATGTTTAAATAATTGAATAACTTTTTATAACATATGACATTGGTTTCTCATAGTCATAAACTATAAATAATGAATATCTTACTTTAAGATGGAATAAAAACTAGTTATTTGATAAATAAAATAGTTTGGTGTTGAGATATCTCATTTTATTATAAAGTATAAATGCCTTTTATGTGGGGCCTGGTGAGATTATTTTCATATAAAGGCTAAATGAATTGTTTTAGGGTCAATTCAACCAACTGAAAAAAAAATTCTTTCTTCCTTTTATGTGTAATGGATATAATCCTTTCTATATGATGTGATGTAATCTTGGGATGGATGATGAGATATGGGTATGGAGGTCTAAGGTTGTGGAATTAGTTGATTCCAATAATGATGAGTTTCATGGTGAAGTGCATAGTAGTGTTAGAGATGGAATTAGGATGATGGAATGGGTTGAAGCTGGGCTTACCCATTGTTGTGCTGAAATATGGGATGCTTTCACACTAATTTTATTCTTAAGGGTCATAGGGTTGGGTTGCTTGTGTATCTACATTCCATTTCCCATGGATTGAGTAAGTTGAATGTGCTTGGTTATAAATCACTTTGATGATAGCTTTGGATGTTTTCTTTGAGTACATGGAATTATAGAATAGTAAAATAATAAATATTATTTCAATCCATGGGGTTGGTTCTTGTTGGAATACAAAAGATTTTATTGTTGTGGAACAATGGAATTAGTTAGGTTATTCCTAGAGGTAATGGATTTTACTTTATATGATGGTAAATGAAATTTAATCAGAATAATGTTATTAAATGGATAATTAATTAATTAACATATAGTTAAATTCTTAAAAATGAAAAAAGTTATCTAATGTATGTCTTCTTATAGGCTTGTGTGCTTATCTGATATCTAGTCCCTAATAGTGGTAGATGGGGGTCTGAGTGAAGATACCTATAGTTCATCATTGGACTAGGTAATTCTCATTGTGTGGTTGTGATATATATTAAATAATGTATATTTTTTTATTTCAAACACTACCCCGCTGAAGTCGGAAGGGATACTAACACCCAGTGGACTCTAAGAGGGTGTTTTCTCGAGCATCTAGGTTGGAGAGGGATGGATGGTTGATTACCCCCCTCAAGTTCCACTCACTACTATTAGTAGTATTATGTTCTAGTATGTACTATGGGTAGGTTCACCATATATTTGTATAGAGAGATGTAATGGATTGTGGTTATTTCATACATATGTATATTCAAAAACAGTATCATAGGGATTATTATTGGTATGATGTGTATGTGATGTAGTGGCTTGAGGTACATACTATTTGTATAGGATGTGATGTCTTGAGGGACAAACCCTAATAAATGATAACCAGAAACTACTTTGTTACATTTTGGAGATGTGAATGGGATGATTAGATTATGAGATGCATGATATACATGTTAAGATGCTTAGCCTAGGTGTATTCGGGGTGTATTATTTTGGAGAGAGATGGATTAGGACATACTATGGTGGGGGAATCAAAAAACCAACAGGGTACTGGTAGTGGGATACCATCATTTGATACTGTTATGAACCAACCTGATTCAACTCATCACTTGTCACTCAAGTTGGCCCTCAACAAGGCCCTAAAGGCATTCTCGGTCCCCCCAAGTTATAAAATAGTTAGAAAAATAAAATATAATTCAATTGGGAATGATTTTCCCCACAAAATAGAATAAAATATACATGAACAAATAAAATACTATAATATAATGAAATAAAATTAAATATACCTCCATGTTACCATGGATTCACCACCATCGACAAGACCAACCCATTCCATGACTAAACCTTTATGAGAAGCTAAACATGCAAACTATATTGGGTCTACTAATGCTAAGTGGAACAAGTTGGTGTCAAAATAAAATAGCTCAGTAGGTAAGAAACCATAGAATCCATATATTTCCTTTCCCAATAAAGTCTATAAATGCTAGTTTAAAAATACATTTGAGAAAAATAAGGTTTTTATCTTTTAAAGAACCAACATGTCTTCCCCCTTTAAAAACCCATTTTAAGTAAACAATACAAGTGGAATTACAATTTGAATTAAGTAAAAAAATGGGAATATCAAGCAAGACATGACAAATAGGGTAATGTAAATAAATGTGGAATAACATGAAACAATACAAGTTCAAATATATAGATACTACAAAAAAAGTCAATAAAGTGTTTCAAAATAAAATAGAAACATATAATTATGTAATCATGGAAATTTCTTAGAAATATTTAGCATAAATCCCTAAACATGCATGGTTTGGACCCACCCACTGACATATGGTGAAAATCCATAGTCAATAGCTAACTTAGATACTCTAAACTAGCCTTAATAGTGGAAAATCCCACTTGAAATATCCTCTATTTAGGGGGTTCTAATCCATCTAACTGGGATGAGAAAGAAATCGTCACATAACCCACTATATGAAATCCAAGAATCCAATGATAATTGTATAAATGATAATGAGGAGGAAATCACATGCTTGGAATAAAACATAACTCACAGATGCCACTATGGATGACATTCTTAATCCCTGAAACCAACTATGTGATATCCCACTCATAGAAAGGTTGACCATATGAGTGCATGTCACACATAGACCCCATTTCAATATATAACCATGCGTACACATCACATAAATTTAAAATTAATTTCTAAAACATCATAATGTTCCAATCAGCCATTAATATTTACAAATCCAAAACCATTTCAAAAGGAAACTCCTTTTTTACAAAATAATTTCAAAACCAAGGTGAAAACATAATTCCTAATCAGAAGGTCCCAAATGGACCTTTTGGCCCAATTAGTTACTAAACTGCATCTCAACGTTCCAAATATCCATGGTTTGGTAAAAAGAATGAATCCACATTTAAAGTAATTCAGAAACCAAGAATACATTTAGAAAACATTATGAGTTAGAAACAACATTTTGGTAAAAGAAGAGAAAGAGGGGAGGGAAAATGTGAAGAGTATTTTTGAAAACCAAGGTTACCAAGATGGATATTTTTATAGACTACCATTTACATGTGTGTTCTTATCTATATGTGAAACCAATATAGTTATAGATATTCTCACACTTAATAGAATATATATAGATGATCCTAAAATTATCCAAAGTCCAATTAAATAATAACAAGAAGTTTCAATACAAATCACAAGGGTCCACACATAAGAACCAAACCATAAAAAGGGATCCCGACCACAAACAAATATCAATTCACAACCAAAACAAATTAACAAAACTTAAAAAAGGCTATACGAAATCCCTATATACCCAATATTATTTAAAAAATTTAATTTTAATTTTATCAAACACCTTGTATGCGTATACAAATAGGGATAATTTTAAAAAACCCTTCAAAACACATTTAGATCAATTTTCTAAAATGGAAAACCCATAATAAATCAAACTATAACATAAAAAACAAAAATAAAACATTTAAATTTTATTTATGGAAGCTCAAGCATCCAATGGAATGTTTCAGAATGGAAATGGATGGAATCACCTACCTCAACACATGCCGCTTCTGACGACGACCACTCGAAACTACTCCTTTATGCTTACACACATATAAAACTTCACATATATATTTATACCCTTTGAACTCATTTATATATTAATATCACTATGAGGTAATATGTACCATGGTGTAATATTTTTATGTGCACTTACCTATGCATACCCATGAATGTCATGTTCAAGGGACCAAAGACCTCCTAAACAACCAAGGATAGAACAACAATCATTAAAACCCCAAATAAAAATTAGTCTATTAAAAAGTGAAATAAAAATCAACCTAAAATGGAATAGTATGAACCAAAATTTATGTACATTATTCACCTTCAATAATGGATTCCAAAACATACCTGAATCTGGACGGAGAGTCCCATCACATACCATAGGAAGAATAAAGACATAAAAAATCATCCAACTTATAACGCTACGGTTTGGAAAAAAATAATGGGTAATTGGGAAGATAAAAAACATTAGAATAATGAAATAGAGGATGAAGGAGAAGATAATAAACTTAAAAAATGTGATTTTACTAAGAATCAACTGAAGAAATGGCCAAAAATCTAGGCCATGGGAAGGGGTGGTGCCATATTGGGAGAAGGAGGTGGTTTGGGTGTCACGAATCACACAAGGGGATAATTTAGAAATAAATAAGAGTGAGGAATAAGAAAAAGATAAGTTAAATTAAAATAAAAAAATAATATAGACAAATCGCAAGGTTATCCCATGATTTACCAAATAGTTCACCAATCGTGTTGTCCATACTAAATAAGCATGTGGCCCTACACAGTCATCACCACAGGATTTGCACGGTTAGAAAAATTGATCATAAACTATGACAAATGGAATTGTCTTGATCAGAAAAGATCATGTATGGTTGTTATTCAGTTACTCCTAATCATTCACAACCCGAGCGTTGTACCCTTTTCCCTTGAAAATTTAAAATTTCCACCAGAAATTATTTGGAAACCAACAAAAACTCAATTAAAAAGATCAAGAATTTATAAATAAATAAAATAAAATAAAATAAAAAGAAAACTGGAATCAGGGTGTGATAGCTCTCCTCACCACAATAAATAATCTACCCCTATAAAGTCACCCATCCCAGTAAGGAACAAAGTTAGATACTGAAACTAAATGTGTGTAAATAAACCCATGAACCTCGGTTTAACCTTTCAACTCCACATGTCACACCAAACCAATACTATTGGAACACAAAAGATTATCCATGGTGGGTCTCCCAACCATCTAAAAACTAACTGGAACAACTTCTATGACTTAAAAAATCCAAACATAAGGGGAAACTAATGAAATAATCCTATACCAAGCATTAAACCCAACCATGATTCAACACTTACAGAAGAAATCAACATATCCAAAAAAATAACTACCCAAAACTAAATCAATTCTAAGAAAAGACTAACAATATGAGGATTCACATTAATAAAAAATAACAACCAGAATAATTATAAGAAAACAATTATGACAAGATCTCCAAAAAAGAAGGATTCCAAAACAAGATAACTACAATAGGGAAAACATGAATCTTTCCCACTCCATTATCATAGAAAAAAACCGGACCAAGATACCCCATACATGGAAATTCTTGACTGTGTAAAAATAATCAATCTAGGAACTATTTCTAGAGACCTGGTTACTTAAAGCATCAATTACCCCATAGAGAGGATCTGGAAACCACTAATCAAGACTTTATCTTTTTGAAACATGACTTGAAAAACTTATCCAGATGACCCAAATAGACCCATAATCAGAAATCATTTAGAGGGTTACATAAATATGGTTTCAAATTCAAAGAACTAACCCCAATGGAAACACACTATCTGGTGGTATGATTAACAGAGATAAGGAATCAAAAAAATGGGACTTCTCATAATTAGGTTCCTCTGGTACACACCTATCACCAGATGGGGAGTCCTCATGAGCGCCAAGATAAACAAGATTTCCACCTGCTATAGAATACCCAATAAAAAAGTAGCTCATAAAAGTTGATAAATTACATCCTTCACCTCACATTAACCTATTTGAGAACCCATATTCTCTTCCACTCAACAACCTCTAATAGACCTCAACCACCATGGAAAAGAAGAAATATATGAAAAGAACTCAACCCCACCCCTCCATTAGGAGTCTGGTCAAAACCAACAACAGTAAGAGACCACTTATAAAAAAATTTTGTATTTCTAGGAAGCATACTATAAATAAAATTTTACATAAAATAATATCAAAATTAAACTAAATATCAAACAAAGAAATACATCAACCTAAAATACCAAGCTCATAATACAAAATACCACAAAAAAAACAAAAAAATATTTAAAAAAACAATTTCATAAATTTACTTGTTTCTAAAACCAATTCTCAATTTCAAAATTAAAACCATTCTAACAAATACACTATAAAACTAAAATACCAATTCCACCTTCCCTTTCAAAACAACAACTACTTTAAAAATAAAACCCCATACCATCAATTTTAAAATTCAAAAAACCATTTTATCCCACCATAAACCATTATTCCATCAATAATTACCTTTTTAAATTCCACTCATTTCATACAAAACCAAACCAAAACATAACCCAAATCAAAAAAAATCAAGTAAGAAACTAGTGATCATGCATAACCCAACTACATGATTTATTAGAAAATGTGATAAGCATGAAACAACCAGTAGAAGTATCTTAAATTGTGAATTCAAGTTTCACATGGGTTGATAATACATTCAAGATCACCATTTAGTACCATTTTCATTCAATTTTTATTCTCAAAATCACAAACCCAATATGTCCAACAAGTCACCAAAAGTATAAACCCATGATCAAATTAAAAACTCAACCCAATAGCCCTAGGAAAATAAAGGATCAGAATGAGTAAGAGGTTATGATGCTCTTCCCACCCCTATATATCAGGTTCTAATAGTCCTATATCTTGTTTACCAAACACCCCAAATAATAAGGTATCCTCTAAAACCATTTTTCACAAACCAACAAAGTTCATCCCTAAACCAGTCACCTGATCCATCCCACAATATGGCCCGAGCAGCATTCCCAATCCTCCTAGGATAGAAACTATTGCGGATAATCAATGATAATTCTATTGGGAATTACTTATCCCATAATATGGAAAATAAATAAGTAATAATTAACAAATAAAATAAAATAAATATTATAAGTATTTATAAATAAAATCATGCATACCTCCATGTGACCACTGGGTCACCACCATCAACAAGACCAACCCACTCCATAAGGGATGTTGGAAGTGAAACTGAACATACAAACTATATTGGTTCTACTGATTCCAAGTGGAACACATAAGGAGTGGGCATAAAATATCTTTTTAGGTAAGAAATATAGACTATATACATTTCCTTTTCGGGTATTGTCTATAAACTCTAGATTGAAAATAGATTTTAGAAAAATAGTTTTTTTTGTTCTAAATAACCTACATGCCTTCCCTTTTTAAAAACCCAATTTGAAAACCAAAATAAAAGTGGAATTACAACCTAAATAAAGTAAAATATAAAGGGAAAATAATTCTAGTCACAACTATTAGGGTAATGTAGAGAAATCTAGAATAAAGGGAAATAATACAAGTGCAAGAAGACAAATACCACTAAAAAATCCACTAAATTGAAATAAAATAAAACATGAACATAAATTTATGTAATCATGGGTGTTTCCTAAATATACCTAGAATATATCCCTAGATTTACTCTATTTAGACCCACTTTTTTTTGTGTGGTGAAACTTAATAGTCCATAACCAACCCAGCTGCACTAAACTGGCATCACCAGTGGATATCCCACCTTGCATATCTTCTATCTAGGGGGGTTATAATCAATCTAATAAAGATAATAAATAAATCATCACTCAGACATATATATGATGGCCAAGAATCCTATAATAGTAGTATTAATGGGAATTATTAGATCACCACAAAATTGACAATAAACATAAATCAAAATTTCAACCCTGCATTCCTTGACTAATACCAAACAAAAACTATAATATGAACCTCTAAATGGTAGGATGGCCATATGAGTTACTATTACACATAGAACCTTTTTAATGTGACAACTATCCCCACATGTAACATTAATTTAAAACCAATTTCTAAAAAACAAAAAGTACCAGTCAAGATTTAACATTCACAAATCCAAAACCTTTTCAAAAGGAAACACCTTTCTTCCAAAAATATTCAAATCCAAGGTGAAAACATAAGTCATATTTAGAAGGTTCCAAATAGGCCTTTTAGGAAAATTCCTTATTTAACTACATCAAAATATAGAAGATGAACATGGTTTGGAAAACACATTTTGAAACAAAATTTATATTCATTTAGAAACCAAGACTCCCTTTAGAAAAAATTAGGAGTTAGAACAACCATATAGGGAAAAGAAGAGAAATAGGAGTGGGAAAATGTAAAGAGTGTTTTTGAAAAACAAGGTTACCAAGACAAAAAAAATTATAGAATAAAATTCATATTTTTATTCTTAACTATATGTTTACCCCATGCAAATATAGATATGATCAAATTCACAGGAATATATATGGATGAACATAAAAATACACAATTTCCAATTAAATAATTATAAAAAAATTCACTACAAATCACAAAGGTACATATATAAGAACCAAACCATAAAAAGTCACTCAACCACATAAAAATATCAATTCATAAGAAAAAAATTACAAAAACTAAAACAAGGTTAACAAAATCCTTATATAACCAAATTCTTTTAAAAAGGACAATTGAAATTTTATCTAGCACCTTTCATGCATCTATAAATAGGAATAATTAAAAAATCCCATGAAATCCCATTTTTATGAATTTTATAACATGGAAACACCAAAATAAATCATAATAGAACATTAAAAACATAAATAAAACATTTAAAGTTTATTTAAGTAATATCAAAAATCAAATGACATGTTTAGAAAAGTAAATTTATGGAAACACCTACCTCAAAACATGCCACATCTGATGACGGAAAATTGAAACCACCCCTTTACACTTACACGTAGATAAAACTTCATATATATATATATATATATACCATTTGACCCCATATACATATTCTTCTCTCTATTATGGAATATTTACATAGAGGGGATATATATATGCACTTAAATATGCATACCCATGTAATTCACCTTCAATGGACCGCAATACCTCCTAATCAACCAAGGAGAAACCAAAAATCACCCAAACACCCCAAATAAAAATTAGTCCAACCAAAAGGGAAATAAAAACCTACCTATAATGATGATAGATGAACAAAAATGGACTGACATGCTTCACCTTTGATGGAAGATGCTGAAATATGCCCAAAATTGGTTGGAGATACCCACTGCATGTTATTGGAAGAATAAAGGCATAAAAAATATTTACATAGAGAACCCTGGGGTTTTTACAATCATTAAGGGGTGATAGGGAATAGAAAAAACAATGGAATAAATAAATATATGATGAAATAGGAGATAAAATTCTCACTAGAGATGATTACATCAAGAATTAGTGGAATAAATAGCCAAAAATTCAGGGCACAAGAAGGGGTTGGTGTGTGGCTGGGAGCAAGAGGAGGGTTGGGTGTCTCATGTCACTCATGGGAAGAATAGAAAAATAAATAAGGGGATAAATAAAATAGAAATAAAACGATAAATAAAACAAAAAAATTATAGACAAATTTAATCGTTTGGGAATGGTTTACCTAACCATGCACCAACTATGTTGTCCCTATTGGACAAGCATGAGGCATCACACAGTTACCCCTATGTGAGTCACAGATTTGTAAAAATTGAGATCCAAACATTAAAAATGATATTATCCCAATGAAATACTCTCATACATGGTTATAACATAGTTACCCATAACTATGTATAACTCGTGTGTTATTCCTTATTCCCTTGAAAATTTTAAAAATTCCACTTGAAATTATTAGGAACCCAACCCAAAACTCTAACAAAAAGATCAAGAATCTAGAAATAAAAAAATAAAAGAAATTAAAGAAAAATAGGGTTAGGGTGTAATTAATATAATATTATATGATCTATTGTATGTGATACATGGTGAGATATGTCCATGGTGAGGCTGGTAACTTAGTATACCTGCTTAGGTGACGAGTTAGCTTCACTTGTTGTTAACTCGAATAATGTATGCTTTCTTTATCTTTTAAATGAGATTTTGTAGGGAGGATATTAATATGTATACATGTTATTATCACACAATATATATATATATATAGTATTTTTTTCATTAGTTGGATAAGGTTGGATATTGGTCTGGTTATTACTAGTTCATGGTTTGGCATGAGCTTTTTGGGCTTTGTGGTCACTGTTAAGTTTTCCTTTTTGGTATTTATATTTTTTACTTTACAGTTTTTTATTATTTTAAGACATTATGTGTATGTAATTTGGGTTTATTTTATAGTTATGAGAAGGATTTTATTGACGTATATGTATTATCTCCCTCTTATGAATATTATCTTAGTGGGTAAATCCTCCCATGTATTTTTTCATTATACCCTCAGTTCTTATCACCAACCCATGGCCAATTAGAAGTGGGATTCAGGTGACCACTCCCTCCCTTCCCTCATTGTCATACTGAGAGGAGTACTCTTTGGGAAGAGGGGTTTTGACATTTGACATGGTGAGTTTTTTCACAAATTCATGGGCATGATGAGTTTTATCACATTCCAATGCATGGACATAATGATTTTTTTCATAATAGAAAGGGACTAATGGGTTTTCTCACAATTAAATGTGTGGATATAGTGATATTGTTAAAACAAATTAGGAATAATGTGTTTTCTAACATTTTAATCCATGTACATAATGAATTTATCCATAAATTCTTATGAATTATGCATTTTATGACATTTTAAAGTGGAAAAAATGAGTTTATTCACAAATTAATTTGAAATAATGAATTTTATCACATTATAATTCATTTAAAAAATAAGTTTTTTCACAAAGGGAAGAGCATGAATATTTTTGTCTCATATTTTAGTCAATATACATAATGATTTGATCGTAAAGACATGGGCATAATGATTTTTCTCAAAAGGTTTATTATGCTTATGATTTCACTACATAAATATGTTAATTTTTTATTCATAATATATTGAATTACATATTTAATCATATTTTCTAGGATATTTTTCACTTTAATGTTCCTCACTGTCTTATTCTATGCCTTATGAACTATTCTTTATTGGGTATAATATTTTTTTGTATTATAATTATAATTATATGTTCATCTTATGATAACTTGTGATCTTTGATTATTTCCACTTATTTTAACCCTTACTAATATTCTAAGATCACACATTTATTATGTTTCAATCTTCTAGTTTATGAATATTAGTGGATCTTATGAGGATTCTAAAAGGTATTTATGTGTGGTTCGATTATAGATAAATTTTCATCAATATTTTAAATCAAATTGCCATTGTAACTAATTATGAAAGACACTAAACCATCCATTATTGGAATGCTGTGATTATTTATGAAATGTAGTGATTAACACATGTAAATGATGTATAATAAGAACATTTTTAACTTGGGTTTTCATATTAATGTTGAAATACAATATGTATGTTATATATAATTATGAATCTAATGTTTTCTATGATCCAGTGATATTTTCCCTCTTGTTCTAAGATTTCATGTGATAGATTATGGTCATTTTTTATGTTCCCATATTGTATATTTTTTAAATTTATGATATCTATCCATATTTTTACCATGAATTATTCATTTAATGGGATGTTTTTCTCACTCATTTTATTAAATATGTACCTAGGTTAACCTATAAAGTGATTATGGTTTGATGAACTATAGATGTATATTTTAACTATAGAAATAAATGATTTCTTGGTTTAGTTGTAATTTTTTATAAATCTAAACACCATAAGAAATTTTTTATCAATATTTTTTTGAATGTTTATACGTGATAATTTTAAATATGATGTAATATTAAATATATGATATTTCAGTCATTATATAAAATAAACAATTATCTAATTCATAACAATTCTCCAAATAAGAATACCCTTAATTATCAACATAAAACAAATATTTGATAGAATCTCACTTATCATTCATATTCATAAAATAAAGGGTTAAATCACATAGTCATTATTCATTTAAAATTAAAAAAAATCCAGTAAATCATTAATATAACTGTAAGTGTTATATCAAGAACCAATTTAAAATTTATTGGGTAAAATGGTGTAAAAAATAATAAAATTTAGCATTGGATATATAAGAGATATATGCACAAAAAACCCCCTCATGACCGGAACTCTCATTATGGATAAATTAATATAAATTTAAAGTCCTAATATATGATTGAAAAAATAATAACTATAATTTTTTAAGATAATTTATCTCTCAATGAAATAAATAAAGATTATTTTCCCTCATTATAAACTAGAGTAATTTAAACATCATATAATTAAGAAATAAATATGTCCCTAATGAAAAAACCCATTAAATATCATAATATAAAAATATAATGTTATCTCACTATTTAGTCATTTATAGAACTATGCATGATGGTCTAGAAATTTCAGAGGGTCTATTATCTATGAGAACACTTAAATAAAGAAAAATAAATAATTAAAACCTAACATCTACCATAATAACTCCAAAACATATATGATTAATAGTGAAATAATCATATCTTGTACATACATATGTAAAATCGCTAATTTTGGTTACATAGATCTAGAAAAATATCAGAGGGAATTTATAAAAAACCATAGTAAAAAATATATTTTTCTGATTAACTCGAATGTATCATATTATGAGATTTCAAGAAAAGTTTGTAATTAAAAATATAAATCTTAATTATATTTTCATACAAATCACCATTTTATTCAATTTTCTCATTTTGAAAACTATTTTATAATGAAAATTTGAGACATAAAATAATTAAAATCATAATTAATTTTATTAGATATACCAATATAGTCTAACATTTCTATTTAAAGATGAATATTACATGTTTAATGATTTTTAATAAATTATATAATCTCATAATACTAATAAAAGATCATTAATATTTAATATATTCATTTATTTTCTATATAATATAATAAATTAATATAATGAATCAAAATCCAATAAAGTTCTCTTACATGGAATATACTTTAGCACCAACATGATATACAATGTATTATATCACATATAAATCATTTATATAAATATATACCCCATTTTAAAACTATTCCAAAGTTAAAAATATATATATAATTTATTAATAGTGTAAATGATAATGTGTAATAAAATATATTTACATTTTATTTAGAAATACTTATGAAAATTAATGATAGTAAATTTTAATACACAAATCTAAAAACCCCATTTTTATAACATATATACCCAGAAATATAAAAAATAAATAAGGATATTTTAATGAATCAAACATATCTCTGTCAACAATTGTTTATCTTACTCTATTATAGAATTTATGATACTTAAAAATGATCCTCTATTTATAATCCCCCCAATATAACTCTAAATTCTAAACTAAATAAACAAAACAAAAACCACATTCACGTAAAAAATTCATAAAATGGTGGAGGATGATGATTTAATATGAATTTTATTATAATTTCACAATTATCCATCTAAGAATTAATGATATTGGGTGAAATTAAGGGGGTTCAACCATTGAGTTTTGTTAAAGAATATAAGGGTCAAAATATCAAAAAAGATGCCAAAATATTGAGTAATTTTTTTGAATAACTATAAAATCAGTTTGAACAGTTAGAAAAATAAGAATTTTATTGTGGATATCTATTATCTAGTTTTATTTCAAAATAATTATTTTCTATTTTCACTCACACCACCATCCATACAAAAAGTTTCTTCTCTAAACCTCATAAGGTGTTTTCCATCTTTTTGAAACTTCATTCCCTTGCTAGTTGAATTCTCAATAAGCATCAAATAATATCAAATAAATTATTCTAAATATTCAAAAGTAAAATTATCTTCATTTCCAATCTAGTATCCATTATTTATATCATATATCTTGAAATAAAAATATAAATAAATCTACATTTTATGTGTTTTACATGATTATTGATATTTCAAATATATCTAGAGATTCTAATGTTATGATTATTCTAAAATAAAAATAATGGTTCTCATAGTTAATTCTAAATTTTTAGATGATTTTTTATTTCATTTTATTTAGATATCACAATTCAATGTATCTTATAAGATCATGGAAAATGTTTCAAAAAAATCTAATTAGGTATTCTTTAGCATGTGTTTGTTGAAATAAATATTTTAAATCTTTTAAAAGGAAAATATTTTGATGTAGAGTCAATATTACATTTATTATGAATAATTGGATTATATTCATAGTCTGTTATTTACGTTTTGGGTGTAAAACAAAAATCATGGAATTTGAAGGATTATACATCATGTTTTCTACAAAATTATTTAAAAAAATGTCTAGAGTTCTAGTGGTGGTTCTGATAGGAGTGTTTGAAATATCCATTTTCATATATTGCATAAAACTATATAGTTTTAAATTTAGTGGGTTTTATATTAGATTAAATTCAATGGGGGAAAATAATAAACAATCACTTTAGTAGATGATCATGTTTTCATTATTGTTTTTTAAAACTACTGGTTGAAATTTTATGTAATGGAAAAAGGGGCATGGTCAAAATATTTTTCTAGAAAATTTGATTAGTGATTATAGTTTCAAAATATGTGTGTATTTTTATGGTAAAGTTCATTATAGGTATATAAGATTAAAGGTAACACAATTCATGATGATATAGAGTAATGAGAATAATTATTTAATGATTTAGATTGATGTTATAACATTCAGCGGTGGATTTCGGAAAAAATTTAGAGACATTATAATTTCAATGGAAATTTGGATGTTTGGATGATTGTGAAATTAGGTTATAATTATATAATGTCTTATATTTAACATCATATACTTATAATAGGTCTATAGGGTTCTTAATGTGTTTATGTAATTTCTACAAAAAAAACTATAGATAACACAACATACCATATATACTTGTACTGGGTTCTTGTGAATTGTCTAGTTGGGTGGGGTTTCCTTGGATTACCATTGGGTACCCATTTCCAATCCATCCTACTCTTAGTGGCCTCTTTCATTTAAAAAATTATTAAAAGATTATAAATGGAGGATCCCCCAATCTCTGACCATATGAATAAGGGGAAATCCCTCCTCCTCACTCTCCAACTCTAAATACTTCAGTTCCTGATCGTCATTTGAATTTTCGGCCAAAAGAGATTGTGATTTTATATGGTTAAGGTAAACCATCCAATTATTTTATTTATAGTTCAATCCTTTCTTCATTTCTATATGTCCATAAATCTATAATTCTTCTATATTTGGGGATTTTATACATTCTTTATTTTTTCAAAAATAAGGGTCAATCAAGTGTCAAAATCAAACAAGAAAACACATATAGGAATGTAGTAGGTGATCAATTAAATATTAATAAATAGTTTTATGTTTATGTGATTTTTTTGAAATTGGGATTGTGAATTCGTGTTTAGGTGACTTAAACTAGGATATAAACTGAGTGAGTGTAATGCCCTAGTATTTTCCAATATAATTTTCCTTTAAATAGACATTATGTTCATAGCTTGTTTCACACACAAAACTATACTAAAAATATGTCATATATTTTAGATTCATATTATTAATAAAATTTAATAATAATTAAAACATAAGAAAACAAAATGGTTGATTTTAAAAACATACCTAATAGGGTTAACAATACTAAATTTTTTAAAAGGGATTTTTTAATAAAAGTAATTTTCTTTATAAATTACATTTAAAAGATAAATTTTATAATTTTAGAATTTTAGAATTTTAATTTTAAAAAATTAAGACCATTTATTATTTATTCATGTCAAAATTATATTAGATGGATTTTTTTATTTTCTAAAATAAATTCTTTTTTTAAATAGTAAGAAAATTACATTTTTACTAATAATGTAATTATTATAAAATTATAATGATGTATTACTTAAAAATGTATAATAAATTTTATAAGAACATAAATACAATTAATGAGTTAAATTATTCATTTAAAAATACTATATTGAATTTATAAAACCCATGTTAACATTTTTGAATCTTGAGTTAATTTTTCTCTAAAAATTATTTCCATCAAATTATTAAAAATTGATTTTCATCACTTGTATAATTTAAATATAAAAAATTGATTTATATTTTTAGATCATATTTTTCATATTATTTAGTATGTTTAATTTAATTTTTTGGTATAAAAATAGGATTATTGGGATTAAAGTTAATTACTATGATAATGGTAAAAATATTATTTTCAATGAACTATTTTGTTAACATTGTGTAATTTATATATAATAAAATAAATTATCCACATCTAAATAATGACCCTAATATATATTTTTATAATATATTTAAACATATTAACACTCATTCAATTGGAAATTAATATTAAGTAAGATTAAGAATACTTAATGTAAACCCAATATTTTTCTACAAATCAAATTTTCTATACTATAAAATTCATAATTAAAAAGAAAATTTTATATTATTTTATATTTGAATTAGATTATATGGAGATTATATTTTGGTTTAAAATATAAAACCGTGGAAACTTGGGTTACATTATATTCTTCATAAAATATAAATTAATTGGATAAAAACTAGTTACATGGGTAAAAACAAAAATGATGAAACTTATAGATCTTATGTTAAAAGGATTAAAACATGTGTTAAAGTGAATTTTTGAGTCATTATTGGAATTATATCTCCCTATAATTCATTATTTACCAATTTTTAATCCATTTACCCTTGAATAGTATAATTCCATCATTGAAAAAGTAATGGGCATTTATGAAAATTCTTTTTTCTTCGCATATAAAAGGAGATAACTTCCAAAACATTTCTCCACACATTAAAAAGTAATAGGTCAACTGAAACCCATCCTCAATCCCTCCAAATATCTCTACCCATGTTATATTAATAGTTTTATTTCCAAAGACATATTCTCTGAAGCATTAAAGAGATACCAAATAGAGAACATCCAAATATAGAAAAAATGTTCTAAACCTAGATCACTTAATTATTTTCTTATTTTACTCAATCCAACCAATTAAATATATGAATACATAATAACACAATTATTAGTAAAATTATTAAATTTTATTATACAAATTAAAAATTTATTTTTTTATTATCCTCCAAAACCATTAGAAAAATGAAGACGTCAACTTGTGTCTGTGCGTACAATCACCTCTATGAAACGAGTGGTTTATTTTTTCTCATTTCCTAGTATGGATGGTTCTAATAATCTATTTAAAGGATTAAGAAGATAATTATAAAATTATTAATATATAGAAATTATAATAAAAACCCCCTCTCTTCCTCCATCTTTAGGGAAAATGAACATATCTCTCGTTCATAAATGTGGGTGTAACACCCTGAGATTTTGTGAAATATTTTTTTGAATTAATTTAATCTTTTTGATATTTTTCATTTCACACAATACTAAATATAGATTTTTTACTAAGAAAACCACTATGTTTGGCTTGTTTTACACGAAACACCAAGATAATATTGTGCTACATGAAACACCATATTAACCTTCAGCATACAAAACACTATTCCTAGATTGTGTTATACACAAGGTTGAGTTCCTTTGATAGCTTCTGTTATATGCAAGACTGAGTTTTATCAAACAATAGTATATTATTAAAATATTATCATTTAATATAGTCATATATAACCTAGACATTAAATTTATTGTTATGAATAGTATTAAATAACTTATAAAAATATAAGGTTTATAATATTAATTCATTTCATAAAAATTAATTAGAAATTAAAATATATACTAATTGATTATAGAGAAAATAGTTTTATTTTTATGCTCCCAAAGTCATTTTGTATTGATAAATTAAATTAATTAGAATTATTGAATGATATTACTGAAATATATATTATATATATTAAATAAAATATTTTTTTATATTCATCTAATAGATTTTATAGGTATAAATAAGAACAATCACAATTTTATGCATAAAAGCTATATTTTTTTCAAGTTAATTTTGATCGATTTTAATGGAGAACACATTTTAAATCCCATTTTGACACTTTTATATATTCTATTTAAAAAATAAAAAAAAATTAAATAGGGAGTTCCAAATTTTCTTTTGTTGATTTTTTGTTATTTTTATAATAAATTTTGTATTTTGATGAACAATGAAAAATAATAAATTTTAATTGAAAATTTTTTTTCATTGAAATTTTTTGTAGTGATGTAGTATATTATTTACTAGTTTTAAAATATAACTAGATTATAATTTTATCATTCAATCCAATTTCATTCATCTTCATCAAATTTTCATTGAATTTTGATATAAAAACATTTCAATCTTTTCCATGTTTTAAACATTAATAACTTATTTTTTCACCCCATCAATGAGATTAATTTTAAATTAATTTGTGAAACTTCTATGTTTTTAATTATAAAAAATGGATTGTATAATTGGAATCAGTGGGTCCAAATTATTTAAATAGTTTTCTTTTATTTTTGGTTATATAACTAATAAATTTATTAATATTTTAATTACTACAATTAAGGGTAAATCTGGTAATTAGGAGTACAAATATTATTATAATGAGTATAGAATTACCCTAACACTTCTTCTAATTTTATTATATGGGTGTTTTTTGACAATAATAATCCTTAGTTTGAGATTATAACCCTTTTTAATCCATTGGTGCGAGAGTATGACATTTATTATATTTTATTTAAAGAAGAGTTAAAGATGTCATACTCATATTTTAATAACTATTTCATTTTTAATATATGGTCATAGAAGAAATAAATTAGAATATAGATTGTCATTTGAAAGATAATTTTTTTATTTATCATGGTTATTTTTTTTTAATTATTAGGAAATAAATAAGTACCTTAAAGCTAATGATGATGCAATAATTGTTTAATTAATGAAAATATAAAATAAATGACATTAAAAATATAAAAAATATATAATTTGATATAATTAAATACATCCATGAATTTTAAGGACTGAATCAAAATTATACTGATAATTTAAATTATTTGGTTTAAAGATATCATGTTGTTATGATATTTTTTTTAAAACTCAACTAACGAATAATGTCAAAAATTGACATTATTGGTATTTTAAAATAAATAAAATTTTATTAAATGATATAAAAGTTTAAAAAAATATAATATTTAAAAAAAATAAATGGTATAAGTCCTAAATGTTCATAAATTACTCATTTATTAGTATTTTTTCATGTTACAGTTATTATATTAACCCTAAAAGTGTAAATTACAAAATGACATGGTAAGAGTTGAAAGGATAATATAGTGGTTAAAGAAAAAAGATAATAATTAAAAAATAATCAAAAAATGTCTAATTTTTATTGCAATAAATAATTTTTTCCCATCGTCATCTTATCTTTGAAATAAATAACTTTTTAACCTTTGTTAATTGAAAATTAATTTATATTAATTTAATGTTTTAAGAGTTTCTTAAAGTACCTGTCACCTCAATTATAAAAGGCCACATCCTCACCAATTTTTCACATAACATTGATCTTTCATACTCATACATACCCTGACAATTTTTAACACCCCAGTATTTTATAGTAAGTTATTTTCTTTAAAGTAATTCAATAGCTTGTGTTATACGCAACATTGAGTTTGAGTGCACCACGACTTACCAAACTAGTCGTTCAAAAGTGGTTATGAATATTATTAACTGAATTTTGAATTATTTATACTCTATATAATTTTAGAATCCATATTATGTGTTTCTTAGTCATAATATAAGAACAAATTAATTTTTTCAGATAAAAGAAGTATTTTTCAAAAACATTGCTATTTTATAACCATCTAATGGAAAATGATTTTTAAAACCAATATTTGACACTTTTATATATTAAATTTAATGTAATTAAATTATAATTTATAATTTTTATATAATATTATATTTTGAATAAATTTTTGGTACTTTTCTGATAACTTTCATATTTTGATGAATAATTAAAAATACTAAATTTTAATTAAAAACAAATTTTTTAATTGAAATAATTTATAGGGTTAAATTATTAATATGAATGGTTTGGAAGTATAATTAGATTATATTTTTATCATTTAATACAATGTAGGTCATTATAAGTAATTTCACATTTAAATTTGACATAAACACATGTCAATCTTTTGATAGTTTTTACTTTTTAAAAACCCGCTTTTCGGTATCGACAACAGGAATTAATTTTAAATTAATTAATGAAACTTCTATGTTTTGAATTTGTTAAAATAGAATTCATTTTTTAATTCATAATATCAAAATTATCTTAGTGTTAATTTTTGGTATTTTTCTGAAAACATTCAATTTTTGATGTATAGTGAAAACACTGTGTTATAGTTTAAAATCGAATTTTTATTTAAATAAGTATTTCTTTTATTAAAATTTATTTTAAGTCAAAATAGATATATAATACCTATATAAGTTCAATTTAATTCATTGAATTCATTTTAAAATAAAATTTGATGTATAAAATTATGTTGAACGTTTTACCGTCTTTTACCCACCTTCTAGGAGCATTTCCAAATTTGCATAAAACTTAATTTTACCGCTTCTATGAGTTGAATTTCAAAACTTTGAGAGACACAGCTTACATAAGTAAGTAAAATTTGGTTCAATAAGATGAAAATAATTTTTGGTGAATAGTAACTTTTGACTTTTATTTACCACGATTAAAAGTAAATAGGGTAATTAAGGGTAAAAATGATGTTATAATTACCCTAACACATATCATAATTCTATTGGATAAGTTTAATTCGACCAAAAACAACCTTAGGAATAAAATATGATCCTCTTTTGTCTACATGGATTAGATTAGGACATTTATTATTATTTTATTTAATGAAGAGTTAAAAGAGTTAAATTCAATGTTTAATAACTAAACCATTTTTAATATAGGGTTATACATAAGATAAATTAAACTATAAATATTGATTATAAATATAAAAATATTTCCTATATAATTTAATTTTATTTATAATTTTTAGACATTAAATAATTAAATTTATTTATTACACAATGATAATGTAGTAATTACCATATTAATGAAAGATTAAAATAATTGATATTATAAATATCCAAATAAATGTAATTAAATACTTTTTGATGAATTAAAATATTTTATAGGTTAATATGACATGTTATGGTTTATTAAATAATTTTTTTTCGAAGTAATCATGCTGTTATAATTTTCACAAAAACCAAATACTAAATAATGTCAAAATTGACATAAATGAGTTTTTAAAACAAATACTATATTATTGGTTGATATAATATTTATAAAAATTTAAGGTTCA
Source organism: Viscum album (assembly GCA_963277665.1). Taxonomy (NCBI): domain Eukaryota; kingdom Viridiplantae; phylum Streptophyta; class Magnoliopsida; order Santalales; family Viscaceae; genus Viscum; species Viscum album. Next base: position 1,262,149,871 of record OY728128.1, read on the forward strand.
ACCAAATGTATTAAATAATAGTATATATGTCATTAATGAGACACTTGAGGTTCTATTGTAAGTTTAGAGTAAATTTATTAACCATATATTGTAAGAATACAAGAAGACACGATAAAAGTTAAACTATTTACCTAAGAGTTAAATATAAAAGATAAAGTTAAAATGGTAACATAAACTTATCTAAACCCTATTGGTTGAGATGTTTTTGACCCATACCCACCATAGATTCTAATTAAATCATTTTGGATCCATTAGAATCTGAAAATTATTTTATTATAAAATAATATTTCAAGGTTTTCTTAAAGTGACCCTCACCTCTCTTATAAAAGGGTACTTCCTCTTCTCTTAATTTCACACCTCCAAATCCATTTATCTTGGATAACCCCTAACCAAATATCCTCCCAAATTCCCTCAAATCAACCTAGAGTCCTTAATTTTATCAGAAATCCAACCTAAGGAGCCCTTTTGATCAACTCAAAAGGAAACACCAGAGGAAGAGGTAATAATTTCACCACCCTCTTCCAAGTTCTATTCTTCTTCCACTTCCACTTTATTTTTTTTCCATACCAAAATAATAACTCCAGTACCTTATACATATGGTTATTTTATTATAAATATGGTACAACCATATTTGTTATTCTGTTCATCAAATAAATGACAAAGTCACCATACGTGCATACGTACGGCTTACCGTCTCAAAGTCGTGGTGTGGTTTGTTATTCAAACACTTCATTATTTGGATGGGTATAATAATGAGTATAAATGATTTAAATAATAAATATAACATGATAATGATTCTTTATATATGATATAACATCCAATTACATACTATTTCGCCATCAATATAAGGATATTATCGCTCGTGTGTATGTACGGATTACCGTCTCCACGAACGCGGCGAGATTCATTCTCCATCGTAATCATTCAAGAATAATTTTCATTTTTTGATTAAAAATAATGTTTATGTACATAATATCATTCTTTATATGAATCAAATACATCATATCCATAACAAACATGGCTTATGTAACCAAGCATATAAAGGAAAACGAATTAGTTAACACCTGAAACTATGATACTAGTGAAATATTATTAACAAAGAAATATTAAAAGATCATATATGATATCAGATTTATGTATTTGGTTTTTGTATAATTTAATTAAAATTATTTCACCATTATACATGAGGTTAACCTACCCTATACTAAGGAAAAGTACAAGGTAATGGGTTTCTTATATCACTTTTAATTCCGTGAGATTTCCATCATTCGCCACTTATTTATTGCATGTGGTGTATTGTGTACTACAATTTGATATATATTATCATGATTCTCTTTATATTTATAGAATTATAAGATTAATTTGGTGGTTATTAACTTTTGGTCATACGGACTGGATTGATTACAACATGGTAAGTGGTTTTCAACTCACTTCTTATTTTTGTGAGATTCATGCTATATTGCCACTATTTCCTTTTGTGTAGTGTATGTACTCACCATGATTGTATTCCTTATGTAATATAATTTAATTTACGTTTATTTACATCTTCATTGTATGATCCTTATTTCACGGGGAGTATGTTTCTTAAGTCACCTAATCGGTAATGGAATTTCTTATTTCGATTTCCACTCATTGGGTTTTACGCAAAGTTGATTGATTATTTTACTCCAAGATTATATGTGAAATCACTATTTATTTATTTATGTAGTAATTTCCACTCCCCTTTTGTGTATATTTTTTTTATACACATAATCACTCCATTGATAAATTCTCAAGTCATCGATATGAACTTGATAAGAGTAATCTTAACTCAATTTTCATTCATCGAGTTAAACATCCAAGTCATTGGTGTTGTTGTTACAAGAATATATGTGAATGTCCTATGATTATTTTAAACTAAATATCAAATCATATTTAGTGTATTTATATTTTTCACACATAATTATCTCATTGATTTATCCTTAACCTAAGGATGTAGTCTTTATAAGGGATTTCATCTCAACTTACATTCCATTGAGACTTCTTTGTTGTTATGCGCCAATTCATTTTTATTTAGTGTATATATTGTACTTTGACATAATATATCATGAATCCATTTATTCTCATGATATTATTAAGTTTTTATTACCTTAATTATTTGTATTCAAGCGTCTCTCTTTTTTTTAGGAACTCTAAATAAAATATCATTTTAAATGTTTTAAAAATTTATTCTTCTAAATCTTTCTCATTAATGCCCATGTTTTTAAAATGGATTTGAGGAATTATTTATATGGAAATTAATGTTTTAAAATTAAAATTAATTTTAAAATTTTTAAAGTGGTATGGGTAACTTTGATTCAAAAATATATTTTAAACAGCTTCTTGATAAATAGTGATACTTTTAAATGTTTTCAAGAAAAAGGGGTATATTTCTTTCAAATAGTTTTGATGATTATTTTCATCTATATAAATATCCTTCATTATTCTCGATTGAGGTTAATTTATTATAATAAAATCTTCCATATTGTATTGAATGAGTTATGTTTGACTGTAGATGTTCTATTTTTATACCATTCATGGTTTATAGTTAAAGTATTGACATTTTGTATGGTAGTTTAATACGAATGTTTATGTTATGTTTCAACATTTTCATATGAAAAATGCATCAGACTTAGTAAGTGATTGGTGGATCCCTCTATAGCTCCTAGATGAATCGGTAGGTCTAATGAGACAAACTAGTGTCTTGGCACAAGTCCTTGACAAAATATTATTTGTAGTCTTGGCACAGAGCCTTTCCTATGTGGTTATGAAGTCTGGAATTATGCATTCCATCATTATGAAATTGGATATTGATATTACATGTGATTATCTGACTAATAGAATATCCATGTGTATAAGTAAATAGAATTATTTGATTTATCTTTTCCATATTATGTTAAAGTTTAAGTTTAAAAGGCATGTTTTCTAGTCATATACATTGACTTAAATGTTTGTTCTTATTTATGACAGTTTCTGTTATATTGTTATCCTTACTGAGCATCTGAGCTCACCCCTTTCATATGTTTTATTTTTTCCAGGATGCAAAGAAGTATATTACTATTAAACTGAAAGAATGGGCTAAGGGATATAAGAGTGTTCAAATGGGACACAATTTTGTTTTTTTTTATTTCATTATGTAATGTAAAATTTATGTATGTATATAGTACTTCCAAGGATACTAAACCTATCGGTCTTTCGGGACATGATTCCTTTTATCATGCCAATTTTATGTAATAATGAACCAATTTTGGGTAACTAGGGATGGGGCGTTAGATTGGTATCAGAGGAAGTTTAGTACAATCCTTGGAAGCTAGATTTAGAAAAAAAAACTCTGAATAGGAAACACTGCCCTAAAATAGACATTGAGGATTAGTATAAAAGAACACCCAAAAAATTTGAAATGTAAATATTATGTGGGTTTTCCAAGAAATAAATCCCTATATGGATACGAGTAGGTAGAGGCAGCTCTGAAACAGATGTACCTAGGAGTGAAAACTCCGACAAGGAGTTTCGGGCTTGACCCAGGGTATCCCAGCACATGACAACGGGCCTCGCTACACTCTTGGTTATGACACTCTTAGAGGATATACTTAGGATAATTCACATTTTCTTTACAACCCAATTTGAAATATTTTAATATAAGATGATAATAAATAAACTTGGTTAATCCTAATTTGTTTTAGATTGAAAATAAGGTGTTATGATATTCTCTAAATGATCTTATGACTCGTATTATGATTTCTTGTGTTAGTCAATGGTTGGATTCCAAGGAAGTCATAGTTGCATTGAACATGATGTACAAGGTGGGAATAGTGGTGGAAATGAGCAAATAAATGGATTATTGATAGGTGTAAAAGATATCGTGTTCATGATGAATCAGTTTTCCAAAAATATGATCAAAAACATATATATTAACCAACTCCCAGACTCATCAAAGAAGATAATGATGGTGAATGATAAGAGCTCCATCATTGGATACCATGGAGAAAAGAAAGCTTAATTTCTATTATACAGAAATGTGGAAGGAGAAACCTAGGAAAGTGTCTCAATAGAATAGAGAAATTCTTTATATGTTGTAAAGAAGAAGACAAAGTAAAGAAATGCTGAGGAATAATGAAGAGTATTGTGGAAGAAAATAAAAATTAACCCAAGAATCTATTTATAGTAATTTTCTATAAATGTAGGGGACCTGAGTATTACCCGAGTGAATGCCCTATTCTTTTGGATAACCTCTTGGTCAAGGAAGAACCTATGTGGAAATAAATGGATGGGGAAATGTTTAAAAGTATTAGTAATCTTTTTTTATGGGATTACTTTGGATGAATTTTCTATTGTATGTGTAACCCTGCAGTTTGTTATGTGAAAATGCTATTTTAGGAAGAATTATCTTTTCTATTATAGTTATCAATAACCATTTGGGTTTATATGATCATTGAATTTGAGTAAATTACATGTTTTTAAATTTTGGGATGAAAATGTGAGGTATGAGATAACATTTGTGGTGAAATTATGTTATGGTTATTTTGAATAATTTTTCTCATTTAGGGAATTTTATATAATATAGTTTCAGAAAAAGGACAACACACAAACTGTGTGACAACCCATCGCGTCGAACAAAGATGTGGGAATTGAACCCACAACCAGAGTGCGATTGGGATTTATCACCTACCATTGGACTACGTGAAGTCTCTAGTTAGTGTGACTAATTATTTTTAGTTAAATGATTTTATTGATTAATAATAAGTTGATTTTGGATCTTACGTCTTATCAAATGGATATCCTTATTATAGATAAATGATTTGGTGATTAAGTGATAAATGTTATTTTGGAAGATGTTTGCTCTGTTGGGAACTCTATATGCCTAAGGAAAATAGAATACTCTGAGATTTCATTTGAGTAGAAATGGTGGATTTTTTATGTTTTTATTATGGATTTATATTGATTTGTGTTATTTATGGAAATGATTAACCTATCATAGAGAATATGTGATTAGGTTAATTACATTAAGTATGTGAATTTAAGAGTAGTTGATGTTATTTGGAGATATAATTTAACATGGAATACTACGTAATAAAATTATTCAAAGTTTTGGGTTTCAATATTATTTTGGGTTATATTGAAGTATTTTAAGGACAATTTTTTATTAAATGATATTTATTGAAATTTGGATATTGTTGGTTTAATTTTAGAAATTAAGATTAGTATTTATTTATCTAAAGGATTATCCCTTTTGGGGACCATCTGATCTTGTACTAACCATTTTGGTTTTGTTTAATCTCTAAAGATAAAGTAAATATGCAGTTTATCCTTTGTGGATCATGTGATTCTCTATAAGTAGATTCCAGCGCTTCAGGTGTGACCAAGTCATCTTAAATACTCATTGTTTGAAAAAAAGATGAGTTAGTGGTAGAAATTTATTAAATGATGAAACTCTACTTAAAAAGTAAGTATATATCTTTATATTCTTAGTCAATCTCATAAAAAAATTCCTCAACTTTATGAAATGGAACTTAAAAAACGTTGTTTGTTTACTTTTCCTTTTGGGAAACTAATGACCATTTATCCAATCACAAGTTTGTGGTTTTCTTGTTGTCAGATTTCTCCTGATCATGTTTTCTATCACTCTCCATCAGAACTTTACACTTAATTTATCTTCCATATCCATGTTTTCCTATATGGAATACTAGTATGGGTTATCTTGGGTGACCTTTATACTTCACTTTCTTTCTTTTAAAGTGATAGTTTTATTGACTCTTTTTCCAATGAGAGACATTCAATGAAGTTCCCAATACAAATTTTAAAATTTTGAGGAAGTAATTTCCAAAAGGGGGGAAGAATGTAACACACCAAGATTTCATAATATGTTATTTTCTTTAATGTAATTCAATATTTTTCGCTACACCCAACACCGAGTTTGAGTGCACCACGACTTACCAAACTAGTCATTCAAAAGTGGTTATGAATAGTATTAATTGAATTTTGAATTTTATATATTACATATAATTTTATAATCCATATTATGTGTTTCTTAGACATAATATAAGAACAAATTCAATTTTTTAGATAAAAGAATTATTTTTCAAAAAATATAATTCTATCACCTTCTAATGGAAAACTCTTTCTAAAACCTATATTTGAAACTTTTATATATTAAATTTAATGAAATTAAATTCTTCTTTATAATCGGGACATAAAAATTTATTTTGAATAATTTTTTTTAATTTTCTGATAACTTTCATATTTTGATGAATACTGAAAAATACTAAATTTTAATTGAAAAAAACTTTTTTAATCAAAATAATTTATAGGGTTAAATTATGAATTTGAATGGTTTGGAAGTATAATTAGATTATATCTTTATCATTCAATACAATTTAGATCATTTTAAGTAATTTCACATTTAAATTTGACATAAACGCGTGTCAATATTTTGATAGTTTTTACTTTTTTAAAACCCTCTTTTCGGTATCGACAATGGGAATTAATTTTAAATTAATTAATTCAACTTCCATGTTTTTAATCTGGTAAAATAAAATTAATTTTTGAATTCTGAATATCAAAATTATCTTAGGGTGATTTTTTGGTATTTTTTTGAAAACATTCAATTTTTGATATATAGTGAAAAACATTGCGTTATAGTTTAAAATCGACTTTTTAATTAAATAATTATTTATTTTATTCAAATTTATTTTAATTAAAAATAGATATATAATACCTATATAATTTCAATTTAATTCATTGGATTAATTTTATAATAAAATTATATGTATAAAATTATGTTGAACTTTTTACAGTCTTTTACACATCTTCTAGGAGCATTTGAAAATTTGCATAAAACTTAATTTTACCGCTTCTGTGAGTTGAATTTAAAAAATCTGAGAGACACGGTTGAAATCAGTAAGTAAAATTTGGTTCAATAAGATGAAAATAATTTTTGGTGATCAGTAACTTTTGACTTTTATTTACCATTGTTAAAAGTAAAAAGGGTAATTAAGGGTAAAAATGATATTATAATTACCCTAACACATGTTATAATTCTATTGTATAATTTTAATTAGACCAAAAACAACCTTATGAATAAAATATGATCCTCTTTGATCCACTTGGATTAGATTAGGACATTTATTATTATTTTATTTAAAGAAGAGTTAAAAGAGTTAAATTCAAAGTTTAATAACTAAACCACTTTTAATATAGTGTTATACATAAGATAAATTATACTATAAATTTTCATTATAAATATAAAAAGATTTCATACATAATGGTATTTTATTTATAATTTTTATACATTAAATAATTAAATTTATTTATGACACAATGATGATGCAGTAATTACCTTATTAATGAAATATTAAAATAATTGATATTATAAATATCCAAATAAATGTAATTTGAGACTTTTGATGAATTACACTAATTTTATAGGTTAATATGACATTTTAGGGTTGATTAAATAATTTTTTTTCTAAGTAATCATGTTGTTATGATTTTCAAAAAAACCAAATACTAAATAATTTCAAAATTTACATAAATGAGTTTTTAAAACAAATACTATATTATTGGTTGATATAATATTTATAAAAATATAAGGTTCGGCAAAAGGGATTAAATAATATTATATATGTCATTAATGAACCACTTGAGGTTCTCTTGGAAGTTTATAGTAAGTTTATTAACCATATAGTATAAGAATACAAGAAGACACGGTAAAGGATAAATTATTTAACTAAGAGTTAAATCTAAAAGATAAGGTTAAAATGGTAAGAAAAACTTGTCTAAAACCTATTTTTTGAGGGTTTTTTGACCCATCCTTACCTTATCTTAGAAATAAATCATTTTGGATCCATTAGAATCCAAAAATGATTTTATTATAAAATAATTTTTCTAGGTTTTCCTAAAGTGACCCTCACCTCTCTTATAAAAGAGTATTTCCCCTTCTCTTAATTTCACACCTCTGAATCCATTTGGATCGGCCAAACCCAACACAAATATACTCCCAAATTCCCTCAAATAAACCTAGAGTACTTACTTTGATCATAAAACCAACCTAAGGAGCCCTTTTGATCAGTTCAAAAGGAAACACCCGATGAAGAGGTAATAATTTCACCACCCTCTTTCAAAATCTTTTCTTCTTCCACTTCCACTTTATTTTTTTGTTTCCATACCAAAATAATAACTCCAGTACCTTCTACATACTGTTATTTTATTATAAATATGGTACAATCATATTTTTTATTCTATTCATCCTATAAATGACAGTGCGTACGTACGGATTACCCTCTCTACGTCGTGGTGTAGTTTGTTATTCAAACACTTAATTATTTAGATGGGTATAATAATGAGTATAACTGATGTAAATTATAAATATAACATGATAATGATTCTGTATATATGATATACTATCCAATTATATATGATTTCACCATCAATATAATGATATTGTCGCTCGTGCGTACGTACGGATTATCGTCTCCATGAACGTGATGTGATTCATTCCCCATCGTAATCATTCAAGAATAATTTTCATTTTATGATTAAAAATAATTTCTATGAATATAATATCATTCTATATATGAATAAAATACATCATATCCATAAAAAATAGCAAGTTTAATATAAAGGAAAACAAATTAGTTAACACCCGAAACGATGATACTACTAAAATATTATTAACAAAGAAATATTAGAAGATCATATATGATATCATATTTATTTATTTGGTTGTTTATAATTTAATTACAATGATTTAACCATTATACAGGAGTTTAAACTAACCTATACTAAGGGAAAGTGCAAGGTAAGCGGTTTCTTATCTCACTTTTAATTCAATGAGATTTCCATTGTTCGCCACTTATTTATTGCATGTGGTGTATTGTGTACTACCATTTGATATATATTATCATTATTATATTTATATTCATGGTATTCTATGATTAATTTTTTGGTTATTAACTTTTGGTCATATAACTCGATTGATTACAACATTGTAAGGGGTTTTCATCTCACTTCTTATTTTTGTGAGATTCATGCTATATTGCCACTATTTCCTTTTGTGTGGTGTATTTACTACCCATGATTGTATTCCTTATGTAATACACTATAATTTATGGGTATTTAAATATTCATTTTATTATCCTTCTTTCATGGGGTTTATGTTTCGTAAGCCACCAAATTGTTAAGGGGGTTTCTAATTTCGATTTCCACGCATTGGGTTTTACGCAAACTTCATTAATTATTTTACTCCAAGATTATGTGTGAAAGCACTATTTTTTTATTTATGTAGTAATTTACACTCCCCTTTGTGTTTATATTCTTTTTATACACATAATAACTCCATTTATAAATTCTCAACTCATCAATATGAACTTGATAAGAGTAATCTTAACTCAATTTTCATTCATTGAGTTAAACATCCAAGTCATTGGTGTTGTTGTTACAAGAATATGTGTGAATTTCCTTTGATTGTTTTACACTGAATATCCAATCATATTTAATGTATTTATATTTTTCACACATAATTATGTCATTGATTTATCCTTAACCTAAGGATATAGTCTTTATAATGGATTTCATCTCAACTTACATTCCATTGATACTTCTTTGTTGTTATGCGCCAATTCATTTTTATTTGGTGTATATACTGTACTTTGACATAATATATCATGAATCCCTTTATTCTCATGATATTATTAAGTTTTTATTACCTTAATTATTTGTATTCAATCGTCTCTCTTTTGGTTAGGAACTCTAACTAAAATATCATTTTAAATGTTTTAAAATTTTATTCTTTTAAATCTTTCTCATTAATTCCCATGTTTTAAAAAAGGATTTGAGGATTTATTTATATGGACATTAATGTTTTAAAATAAAAATTCATTTTAAAAGTTTCAAGGTGTTATGGTTCACTTTGATTCAAAAATATATTTTAAACAGCTTCTTGATAAATAGTGATACTTTTAAATGTTTTCAAAAAAAAGGGGGATATTTCTCTCAAATAGTTTTGGTGATTATTTTCATCTATGACAATATCCTTCATTATTCTCAATTGAGGTTAATTTATTATAATAAAATATTTCATATTTCATTGAATGAGTTATTTTTTATTGTGTATATGCTATTTTTATACCATTCATGTTTTATGGTTAAAGTATTGACATTTCATATGGTAGTTTAATATGAATGTTTATATAATGTTACAACATTTCATATGAGGAATTCATTAGACTTAGTAAGTTATGGGTGGAGCCCGCTATAGCTCTTTGATGCATCAGTAGGTCTCATGTGAAAAATTAGTCTCTTAGAACAAGGCCTTGACAAAATCTTATTTGTAGTCTTGGAACAAGGCCTTGACTATGTGGTTATGAAGTCTGACATTATTAATTCCATAATTATAAAATTGGATATTGATATTACATGTGATTATTCAAATAGTAGAATATCCATGGGTATAAGTAAATGGAATTATTTGATTTATCTTTTCCATATTTTGTTTAAGTTTAAGTTTAAAAGGCTTGTGTTCTGGTTTTATATATTACCTTAAATTTTTGTTCTTATTTATAATAGTTTCCACTATATTTGTATCCTTACTGGGCATCTGATCTCACCCCTTTCTTATATTTTATTTTTCCAAGGATGTAAAGAAGTATATTACGATTAACCTGCAAGAATAGGCTATGAGATATAAGAGTGTTAAAATGGGACACAATGTCGTTGTTTTTATTTCATTATGTAATGTAAAATTTATGTATGTATCTATTACTTCCAAGGATACTAAACGGATCGGTCTTTCAGGACATAATTCCTTGTATTATGCCAATGTTATGTAATAATTCATTGATTCTGGGTAACTAGGGTCAAGGAATTACACAATTTCCCTTAAGAATTCCCTAAACACATTTTGTAGGTTTTTTTCTTCCCAAAGGACCAACTATAGATTTTTTTAGAGGAGATCTAAAGGAGTTGTTCCGAAGAATATGAAATCTCTCTAACTGATCATTCTCATTTTCTAATCTTTTATACCTCCTATAAATCTGTGATATATATCATAAAATAATAAATTAATAATTATCAATATGATTAAATGTTATTATGATTATGAAAACCCTATTATGCATCCCCTTTCCCATCAAACAAAAATATGAAATTATCACTTATACGTATGTTTGGCTTACCGTCTCCACATAGAGATACAATTAATTTTTCATCACAATCTATTATGAGTTAGAATTATGATTGGATTAATATTTATATGTTATATTTAATATATAATTATACTTATATAATGATATTATCATTTCTACCTTCTTACCATATAATATTTTTGGAAAATGATAATGTCGCCCGTGTATACGTATGGATTACGATCTCCACGATGAGATGTGATTCATTATTCAATTATATTTTAAATGGATAGTAATAAGGATTAATTTTATGAATATATATGTTATATATGATATTAATATTATTTTATAATAATAATATATCATATAATTTTATTTCTTTTAACTTGACGAGAAAATGAAAACAACGTTCATGCATATGTATGACCAACCATCTCCATAAATGATGTTTTTTGTTTTCTACCTCCAACTATTGTGAATCACAAATAATAAACATAAAATGCATATTTATATGATATATATATCATTATTATAATTCTAGATATTATGAAATCATGATTTATGTAGGAGGACCAAGGATAACAAGTCAAAACATGAATGAAAAACAAAGTGGTTATTACCTGAGACAAAACATTAATATGGAATTATTATTAATAAAGTAATATAAAGTCATAACTAAATAATATATGGGATTAAATCTATGAATATAGTTTTGAGGTAGATGTATAATAAACATATATTTATTATAATGGCGTTTTTAATGTTTTTTAATGAAATCAAGAGTTAAGTTAAGGGAATTTCATATCAGTTTTTTATGTGAGATACATGCCATATTCACCACTTGCTTATTTGGTATGGTTTATATACTAACATATGACATGTTATATCAATAATTTAATTTATTTAATGATATTAAAATATTTAATTGATGTTATTGTTTAATGGTGTTCATAATTCTAAAGTCACTCAAGTAGTAAGGGATTTATGTCTCACTTTTATGTCTTTGGGACACATTCCTTATACACTACATGTTTCTTCTACATGGTGTATATATTTCCCATGAATGTATTTTATAATTATTTTATAGAATATTATAGTATTTTAATATCCATATAATTATCTTTCATTCATGGGGAATAATATTCTATTAATTTTAAAATGATGAGTATTTATTTCACAATCCCATCAATATTTGGGATTATTTCATTTTAAATCTCAGTTGGGGAGTATTTATCTTCCAATTCCATGTTTTATAAAAAATTAAATTTTTTTACCATTTTACTATTAATATTAAAATATATTTTTACTCAAGTTTGATTTTTCACTAAATGGTTTTAAAGGAATCTTTTTTTCCATTTTCTAAATGAGATACTTTTTGACTTTTCTAGAAAATGTATTAGAAGATTATTTTTTAACTTTTACAACATGAATGTATTTATTTGATTTAATAATAAATTAATTACTTGAATATCACCATAAAATATTACAAGGATATTTTCAAAGAAAAGTTTTTCTTTTAAAACTGAGTGGAATTTTAATAAAAGAAAATGTTTTCAAAGAAAGGATATTTTTCTCAAGAATTATTTATAAGTTATATCTAAAATGTATCTTATGTATTAATGGGGATATTTTTCAAGGAAATTATCTCTATAATTCCTATGGTTGTTTTATATTTATTATGGAATGATATTTATGAAACTAATTTCTTTCCATTTGCTATGTTATGATTGAATGATGTTTATGAAACCCAATTCTTTTCATGGGTTCCGATATGATGAATAATTTAGGTTATTATGGCATAAAAATGTATGGTTTTAATTATGTGATGGGTGGGGACTATATATTCCTCTAATTAATTGTGTAATGATAAATGTTTTATGAGCTCAAAGGGTATATGAGAGGGAATACCCTTCCTGAAATAAGACGGAACATGGGAGGACATCCCAATCCCAAAACCAGAGGGTAAACGAGAGGGAATCCCAATCCCAAAGTAGGTACACTAGTGGTTATCCCTATCCTAACATGTTACGAAGATCTTGTAAGGAATCTTTGACATAGGTATTTTATATGCTTATGTGTATTCCAAAAAAACATGTCTTATTTCTATGTTATGATTTTATTTCTTATGCTCTTGATTTCATTATGATCCATGTTTTATGACCTGCAAATTATTATTCTATATTTTAATGTTTATGATAATTGATATGTAAGGTATGATATTCTAATGATCATAATCACATTCTCATACCCATGTGTTCATTATATTCCTACTCATTTCCTTTATTTACCCTTATTGAGCATTTTAGCTCACCCATTTCTTATGTTTCCCTTCCCCAAGTTATAAAGGAAGGTTTTAAAGTATAATTACTAAGGGTGATATCTTTATGATAAATATTAAATACATTTCACTGAGTTAGAATATTATTGTTCCATGTTTACAAAGGCACTAAACTAATTATACCCTTGTGTGTTTGTTTTTGTAATGTTTTTAGTATTCTGAAAAAATGATGTAATATCCATGGATAAAAATATTGATTCATTTATTTGGTATTACAAAAATGGTTTAGTTAAACCATTGGAAACTAGGATGATAAAGCTTTAGTGAGATCTGAGGGGTTGTTTCTAAGAATATTTTTAGGTATTTCTCTAATTATAATTAAAAGGGTGAGGAAAACTATGGAAAATGTCATGGATTTTTGGTTTAGGATGGAGCAAGTGTTTTACTATCATTACATTCATGTTTGGATACTACAAAAGGATTTTATTTTGGAATAGATTTACCTTGGGGTAAAAATTCTAAAAAGGTACATCGGGTCTGACTCAAGTGTAACCTAGAATATGACAATGGTCCATGATTCACACCTTGTTTTAAACTCCCTAGGGATATGATTTGGAAATTCAAAAACTCTCTGTAAACCATAATGAAGTTTTTAAATATAATTTGGATATGAATAATCTAGTATAAACCTAAGGTGTCATAGATTAAAAAATATGTCATAATTTATACAACCTATAATTGGGTTTTCCAGATTATGTTGTTCCTCGATATGATAATTATTTCTTAATCAATGCTTTATAGTTTTATTCAATGGATAGAACTCGTAGGAACTGTGATAATAATGACTGAAATAGACAATGAAACAAATTTAATCTTGAGAAAAAGAATTATATGGGAGATAGAATGAAAAATATCTTTACTATACTCACCCAAACATCTCAAGCTATAAACCATGATGGACACCCAAATGATAAAAGAAGGGAACAAAATTCTATTGAGTCCCTCATGAGGAAACTCACACCTTCTTTTAGTGTGTCATCTAATACAACTGGTGCTGAATAATGGATTTGAACCACTAAAAAGATATTTTCCATTATACAATGTTCAAAACATGATATAGTCATTATATTTTTTATCTGTTAGAAAGACCCTAATTAAGAATACGAAATAGTAAGATAAAAAACTCCATGGATTTCGATGAGTTCAAGAACCTATTTTTCAACAATTACATTCCTTGGAATCTTTATACGAAGTTGGAAAATGAATTCTAAGAGATCAAGCAGAAGGATGATGAATATGTTCTTGCCTATGAATTAATTCTTACAAGGATTTTTAGGTACTCTTCAAATATTATCATTCAACCAGAATAAAAAATTGATCGATTCATTTGTGGGTTTAAACCTAGTATTTAAAAGTTATTTTATATAAGAGAATTTAATAGATATGAAGAAGTTGTTATATTTTCTATAAAGGTGGAAATTGATGTTGGAGTTGTGTATCAATATCATGGTTTTGAAAAGAAAAGTAAGACAGAGTTCAAAGGAAAATCTAACAATAATGGAGAAAAGAAAATGAGCCTTCAATTATGCACAAATTATGGGAAGAAACATATAGGAAATTGTATTAAGGGGACTAATAAATGTTTTATTAATGGAAGGTAAGGTCATCGAGTGCATGAATGTTGATGTGATAGGAGGAAGTTAGTTAATGATGCGAATAGTGAGAAATACCCATATAATGAACCTACCACACATTAGAGTTTCAATTTCATGGATTTTGTCCATTATGCTAACAAGTGACCCAATCCTAGGACTAATTCGAATGAGAGTCCAAAAAAACCTCTAAAGATAAAGGAAAAAAATAAAGTTTATATTTTCATAATTGTTAAAGTGAACCAAGATAATAAATAAATACTTATCCTCTCATCTTTAGTTTGGAATTTTGAGTTTGATTTTGTATGAATATTACCTATGAATATCTTATTGCTCATACTTTGGTGATATTTCATGGATTATGGATAAATAAAATCACATTTTATATTCTATCAGTATAAGTATAGACCCAATTTTCCAATGAAATGTTTTTGGTATAAGATAAGATCTTATTTAAGGAATAAATGGTGAATTATATGTTAGAAGGGTTATAAGGTTAACCATTTGTGGAATGTTTAG
The DNA here is from genome assembly GCA_963277665.1 of Viscum album. Classification (NCBI taxonomy): domain Eukaryota; kingdom Viridiplantae; phylum Streptophyta; class Magnoliopsida; order Santalales; family Viscaceae; genus Viscum; species Viscum album. The sequence goes on from OY728128.1 coordinate 1,262,165,458, forward strand.
ATTAAACATAAGATAAAGTTTGTGGGATTAAATTATTATCTTTACATATGTGGATTTATTCATATTGGATAAATTGTGATAACCTTTTTTGTGATAAAGATGGATAGAATGTCCTGTCATTCTATTTATGGATCTCATGATCTGCTAATTATTCAGGAATGAAAGTTCACCCTCATTTATTGGAATTAAATATCAAGTGGAATTTGATCATGGAACAATAAAGGATTATATTATGATAAATCAAGTAAGTATATATCCTTGTTAAAATTAAACATTAGGAGAGGATCTTGAAATAAAATGTTTTCCTATTACCATCATTTCTGATGATATCAATGAATTTTTTCAAGCCTCTTTCGGATATGGATTTGATTGTTAACTTTATTCTAACCATGTTCTCTATCACTCTCCATATGAACACGATGGTTATATTTGTCTTCCATGTCCATGTTTTCACTTCCCACTTATGTTCTCCTATGTGAAAACCTAGTTATGACTTACTTTGGGTCATCATTATGTTTCTAACTTTATTTTTTAAAAGGTATTTTTAGTATTTGTTTTCATGATGTGGGTTTATAAGAATGAAACTTTTAAGTATTTAAACTTTTATAACCTAGATGAATTTTGAGGGATAATTTCCTCTAAATGTGGGTAGAATTTAATACACTGATATTTAGTGAGATCATTTTTTCAAATTAATTTAATATTTTTGATATTTTTCATTTCACACAATACTGAATATATCATTTTCTTTAAGAAAAACAATATGGTTGGATGTTTTTATACACAACACCAATATAATCATTCACTACAAAAAACACAAGAATAGATTGCAGTATAAACAACACTATTCTTGTCTTATGTTACACAAAATGTCAAGTTCTTTTGATTGCTAGCATTATATGCAAGACTGAGTTTTACCAAAAAAATAGAATATTATTAAATTATTATTATTTAATATATTAAGATATAACCTAATTGTTAAATTAGATGTTATGAATATTATTAACTAACTTATGAAAGTATAAGTTTTATAATATGAATTCATTTGCTATCAAAGTAATTAGAAATTAAAATATATACCAATTGATTATAAAGGAAATAGTTTTGTTTTTTTGCTCCTAAAGTCATATTATCTTAATGAAATTAATTAATTACAATTAGTGAATGATATTAATGAAATATATATGTTATATATTCAATAAAATATTTTTGATATTCATAAAATAGATTTTATATGCATAATATAAGAAAATCTTAAATTTTATGCATAAAAACCTATATTCTTTAAAATAGTAATTTTACTACCTTTTAATGGTAATCACATTTAAAATCCAATTTTCAACACTTTCATATATTCTATTTTAAAAAATAAACTTATTTTTTGAAATATGAATATAAAAATTTACTATGGATGATTTTTTTGTAGTTTTATGATAAATTTCATGTTTTGATGAATATTAAAAATACTAAATTTTAATTAAAAAATAATCAAAATAATTTACAACATTTAATTATATTATTGAATGGTCTGAAAGTATAATAATATTATTTTTTATCATTTATTCCAATTTATTCCATTCAAATCAATTTTACATTGAATTTAGATCTTAAAATGTTTCAATCTTTTCCATGTTTTAAACTCTAATAACCTGTTTTCTCACCCCGTCAATGGGATTTATTTTAAATTAATCACTATAAATTTAGTGTTTTGAATTTCAAAAAATGGATTCCATATTTTTAATAAGTGGTTCCAAATTATGTAAATAGGTTGGTTTTATTTTTAGGCATATAAATAGAAAATTTAGTAATATTTTAATTACCATGGTTAAGGGTAAATCGAGTAAATAAGTATAAAAACAATATTATAAAGACTATAAATTACCCAAACACTTGTCCTAATTTAATTAGATGATTTGGTTTTTACTAAAATAATCATTGGGATGAGATTATAACCCTTTTTAGGCCACTAGTGTGAGAGTATGGCATTTATTATATTTTATTTGAAGAAGACTTAAAGATGTCATACTCATATTTTGATAAATATACCATTTTTATATAGGTTTATACTAAAGATAAATTTGACTATAAATATTCATTTGAATGATAATTTTTTTCTTTATCATGATAATATATTTTAAATTTTTAGGAAATAAATAAATACCTAAAAGCCTTATATAATGATGATGCAATAATTGTTTCATTAATGGAAATATAAAATAAATGATATTGAAAATATTAAAATAAATATAATATTTCATAATTAATGTCATCCAAGAATATTATGGGTGACTTTGACATATTAATTATAATTTATCTTTTTTAAGTTATCATGTTAGGATATTTTTAAAAAAAGCCATGCAATGAATAGTTCCAAAATTGACATTATTTATATTTGAAAATAATTAATATTTTATTAAATGATATAAAATTTATAAAAATATAATATCTCACCAAATAATTGGGATAGGGCCTAAAATGATATAAATCACACATTTATTTGTCGTTTATAATGTTACATTAATTATATTTACCCTCAAAGTGTAAATTAAATAATGTCACAGAAAGAGTTGAAGGAGTAAGATAAGGGTTAAAGAAAGAAGATATGGATTAAAAAATAATAAAAACATGTATAATTTTTATTGCTTAAAATAATTTAGACCCATACTAATCATACCTTTTAAATAACTAACTTTGGATCCTTTTAGAATTGAAAATTAATTTATATTAATTTAATATTTTGAGAGTTTCTTAAAATACCCCTCACATCAATTATAAAAGGGTACCTCGTCCCTCACTTATTCAAATCACATTGAGCTTCAAGATAGGCCATATTCTACCAATTTACCTTCTAAAATTCCTTATCTGTATTCTAGAGGTATTGGGATTCCCCAAGGACTAACTCTAGTGTCCTTTATAGGAGATCTAAAGGAGTCATTCTGAAGAAGAGGGAATCACTCTAAACGTTCATTATTATTTTCTACTCATCTATACCTCAACTAAATCTAGGATATATATCATAAAATATTAAATTCATCATCCTAAATATGATGATATGTTTTTATGATTATGAACACACCATTATACATCCCATTTCCCATCAAATAAAAAAAAATAAAGCATCACTTATGCGTACATATGACTTACCATATCCATGTAGAGATACAATTAATTTTCCATCAACATATTTTATGAGTGAGAATTATGATGGTTTTAATATCTATATATGATATTTAAGATATAATTATAATTCTTGAATGATAATACCATGTGTACCTTATTTCCACATAATGTTTTTAGAAAATGATAATATCATTTTTATGTACGTATGACTTACCATCTCCACGATGTGATGTGATTTGTTATTCACCCATATTTCACTTGGATGGTAATAAGGATGATTTTCATGAATATATATGTTATATATGACATAAAAATTATTCTCTAATAATAATAATATATTATATACTTTTCTTTCTATTAACATGACTATTTCATTGGGGTTTTGAGGCGTGAAATGGGTTTCGCTTGTCGAGATACCATTGTCAATTTTCCTAGAAACTCCTAATGGTTACCCCATCTACAGTTGGGTACAAACATTCTTTCCAATGTCTAGTGTTCATATGATTTTTTAGGCCCATTTAATCTTGGGGACTCACATTAGTCGAGAGGATTGGAGGTCATGCTCATCGCTCCCTTTTGGAGGGATTGTTTCCTACCTTGGGGATCTCTTATAGATTTAAGATATGTTCATGAATCTCTTACTAATCTCGATATAATACCGTTTACCCTAAAAAATGATTCATTGGTTAATTTTATCATTAAACAAATAAGGGGAGTCTCATTGATGAACCAAGGAATGTTTAATCTCATTAGTGAATCCATCTATATGTATTTTAGGTTCTTTATCCATTTTCCTAACAGTAAATAGTATCTTTATGTGATGAAGTCATATGAACAAAAGATTCGGAATGTTCTACCATGTGAGGATGTGGTTAATATTTTTATGATGTGATTGATCCATTATGATGCATCCTATGTATCTTGGTTATTGCACGAATAAAAACCCACGTATGTTGGTTCACACCCTTGGGATTGTCCCTAAGGTGCATGACCTCATATGAGAGGTTCTCATATCATGCCACTCATCTGGGATTACATAGTAGGATTTCCCTAGTTAGTTTAAATTCATGATGCCTAATTAGGTGTTAATTGCATCTCCCTAATACCACATGAGTTGTGATCAGTGTGAGAAATATGGGAGAATATATGACCAGTATCATGGAATTTAGATATGGAACTTATGTACTGGGATATTCCTTTGAGTGTTTGGTATAGAGATCAGGACATGAGAAGGAATCATATATATCCTGATTATGGAAATAATTAGAGTCATCTTATTTTATTTATCCCTTAAATCGTTGATAGGATAATAAGGATAATCACACATGGGGACATTATGATAGTCCCTAAGGTTTTAGGAATGCTTGGGGATTATATCGAGATGAATTACCTATTAATTGAGGACATACAATATTATGTATGTAGTTAGGATTATGCAAAGAGGCTACAATATTGTTCGGGGATTATATCCCAAGATTTCCCTTATAACCTTGGGTGTATAGTGTAGATGATATGATCAGTGAAACTCTCTAAGACAACATGATCCATTCTCATTGTGGGAAATAAGGGTTAGTAAGTGATCAATGACTTTGCTTTGGGTAAGGGGTCTTAGATACTAGGATCACCCAATATGATCGATATGGAACTCAAACCTTGAAGAGGTTTCCTAGGTATCCTGAATATTCTAGGAATCCGATTCATTGTAATTCTCTTGATCAGGGCTTAAACTCTAAGGTTTCCCTTTTATTTTGGGCTTACACACTGGGGATGGATGAGGCTATCAAATCCTGAGATACCCGAGTGACATGGCTCTAATTTTCTGGAGGGTGTTTCATGACCCAATTGAACTTTATGGGGGACATCACAAGATCTAGATAGTTTCCTCCAGAATTTAACACATATCCTTTCTGACATGTCCATAAGGTGTCACATGTCTTGGCCGACATCCCTGAAGGACATTGTGATTCATGGATAATATGTCCGGAGGGCGTTGTGAGTCTTTGATGATATTCCCAGAGTATGTCATGAGATCAAATTGATATGCCCTAATGCTCTTGGGATACTTGATTGACTTGTACAGAGGATGTCTCATGTCTTAGATGAAATCCCTGGAAGGAATCACGAGTCCTGGCTAATATGTCTGGAGGATGTTGCGAGAAACCATTTTTATACCAAGTTCTTTCGAGTGACTCGAATGTCATTAGCTGAAACCATATTATGAGTCAAGCAATTCATCTGAAGGATGTCATGAGACTTTGGTAACAAGTCCATGGGAAATTTTGTGGGACTATAGTGATACATCCAAGGGGGTCATGTGACTTTTTTTTACTTCTCTAGAGGGCTTCGTAAGACCCAAGTAGTATGTCGAAGGAGCCTCACGAGATATAGGTGACATGTCCCAATGATTTCATGTGTCTTCAGGAGGCTCACACGAAGCTCACATGGTTCAATGAATATGTTTTGATTTAAGTCTTCCACTTTTAGTCTTTGTTCTAGCCTTTTCTTGGAGGATTCCTAGGTTTTATTTAGTGTAGGTTTATTTTGAGTCTCACGTGATCTAATAGGAATGTGGGATGTTATTCACATTACTCACCATAGATACTTTACATGATCTATGAATGATTATGAGAAGTTAATTATTCCTATCACATTACTACTTTGGCTTATTGTTGATATATTACCTGATGAAAGGATGGACGGTCGGATGATCGGTTGCTCTGAGAAGTCCATTGTTTCATTCAAGAGTTTCTATAGCATAGTCATAGTATCATAGTGGTAGCGGTGTAGTTTTCATACTAAGGTGAGGTATTTATAGGCCTCACTACCCTAGATATTCACTGATTTGAATGACATATCTAGTGCGGATCCAAGATGGAGTTTCCGAAGGGTGATAACACCACGCGGCTTCATGAGTCCTTATCATGGGACTTTCCAAGTTCATCGCCTAATTTTCAGCGATCACAAGTCTCTTCAGTCAATGCCTCATTTATTCTATTATTTTCGATTGATGAATACTTTCTTGATCACATTTGTATGTCAAAGGACTTATCATCTTGTCTCGTGAATATTCCAAAGGGTTTTCATGAGATCTTGATTCCTTACCTAGGATATTTCATGGGAAAGGGTGTATTGTTGAAGCTTCTTTGTGGGATCTTGTTGAATTTTCAGGAGGTCTTGTAGGGCCATGCTGTGGACATCCCGGTATGTCTTATGTGTTTCAATTACTGAAATATCTCTCACCTCTAACATTTTTATCCACTTTTTTTTATTTTACAAAGTCTGGGGATTATGATAGTTTTCACGAGTAATGTATTGGATTATTTACTTGATTTTTTTATTATTCCTCATGTAACCAATATGGGTCTTATGGGGGTGTGTGAGCATGTTGTGGAAAAATATATCAGTTTTTCCTTAGTGTGCCGAAGGGGATGCATGGAGTCACCTAGACATACCCAAGGACTTCCATGTGGTGAGGCTGACAAGCCAAAGGGCTTTCTCTAGACAAGGCAATCATGTCTCCAAGGTCTTGAGGTTTCTTACAGGCCACTAGAGGTGTGTCACATGTCTTTTAGTGACCACAAGTACCTCTCACCTCCTCCCATTTATCTTCTTTGTTTTATTCTATAAAGTTCCAGGGGTATTACAAGTTTTCTTAGATATCATCAAGGAATTGTATTCTTCCCGATGATGATATGGAGCTTGGGATTTATGACCACTAGGGTTCTCTCCCTTTGGATATTATTCCTCCTTATTCTCAGAATAATTTTGGATGGTTTTTCAAGAACCTTCCAATGAAAAACCATGTGGCTTGGGGGGTTCTCATTTGGTTGTCATCATAAGGCCATTGGTTGTCTGGAGATCCTTTTAAGGGCTCTATGGGATTATTCGTAGGTTATGTACTGCAAGTGGAGTCTTCATGTGACCTTTAAATGGTCATGTGATCGCGAGTCCCTTGGAGGATAATGTCATCTACAAGCCTCATATCCTTTTCTTTTGTGGAGAAGGTAACACCCCTATTCAATTATTTATTTCTTTGTGATTTTTGATTATTCTCATTTGGTGGGGGTCAACATTTTCCCTCCCTCAGGAGCAATGTATGTGGGTACAAGGTCTTAGTTATAAGGACAACTAATGTCTACCTAAGTCTTTTTTGGTGACGTGAACTAGTTATCTTCGGTGATGTTTGGTTTTTTGGGTCATGTTTGGTATTCTAAAAAATTTCTTATATATATAGGGGTGGAGGAAAATTCATTACACTAGTCACCCCATCTCTATAGCACTCCTCTTTTTTCCTCTATCAAGTACCTCCATCGCAAGACCGTACCGTGAACCCTAATCGCGAACCTTGTTTGTGAGTTTTCCCCACAAGTCTGTCTCTTCATATTTTTTTCACAAGACTACTTCTTACTCATATGATCATATGATACAACCATGAATCATAATTTTGTAACTACTCGAACTCTAACTATGAGGGCTATGATTGTCTTAAGGACTTCATGAGAGTCGTTAACCTGATAATTTGATCATTTGCAACTCACTTGACCATATTCCAGTCATGTGATCACATGTATCAAAGGGGGTTATGCAGTTCTTTTAATGACCTACATGGTTTATGTGCCCAGTGAGTCCTGTGGAGTTCATATGATCTCTGAACTTCTTATGCAGTTCGAGAACCCCTACTGAGTCACACAATGTACCTGATGCCATTGGATAAACTCTTTATATTGTTCGCGAACCCCTACTGAGTTACGCAATGCACTTAATGACACTAGTTTGTGTCAAACATTGAAAATAATTGTTTTATCTTTCTAACATGTTCCACTTACTTGTTTTTAGATGGATTATGGTTATCTTCAAGTTCTATTGATTGTGTCCAATCAAAGGTCCCTAATTTCTAGAAATCATAATGTTGATCCCCACTACTGTGTGTATACAGCTAATGAGAGTCTAAAGAGATTCATCTAACCCAGGATTTGGGACTACCCCTTATCTCATTGAATCCCTTTATATGACTTTTGTATTGCTATATGATGCCTCCTTACCTCCCCAAAACTTTAATCTTCCATCTCAATAGGTGTTTAGCTCCCCCAACTGTGTTCAGATGACATTTACCAAGGATATTCAGTTGGTTATAGCTCAAACCCTAGGTTTTAATTATCTGTTAGCTAACTCTCCCCTAATTTTGTATGGTCATGACTCGCTCAACAACCTATTGATCAAAATTATTCATGTATACTCTCCCTTATATAGACACTTCCAGTGGCAGATGGTACTCTAAATGGGATCTCCACCCTGGTGGCAACATTTCTGAAAAATGGGAATGGCTATTTTGGGTGAGGCTATGTTTTTTGAAGTTTGTTGATGATATATGTAGGGTTAATCTTTAAGAAGCAGTGTGTATCTCTCAATTCATCATTTACCACCATCCTAGCCTTCTCTAGGAAATAATTAATCTATGGTGTTCTGGGACTAGCACATTCCATCTTCCTCATAGAGAATTGGGTATCATATTATAGGATATTCATCAATTAGGTAGTATCCCTCCTCTTATTGAGATGTATGATGAATTCCTACCTACAGTGGATGTCTTTGATGATCTACTAGAGAACCCAATTTTGATGAGGGAGAAGTTTTTTATCATGAAGGAGAAGCTAAATAAAGAGCTAATGGTGGGATCTAATAGTTCTTTCACAGAATGGATCAATATTTTTTTGTGTGTCAGTGGGGATACACCACCTGTTATTCATCCCCAACGGTACCCTTCTCAATAATTCTATGACAATGCTGGCTCATATTGGTCCATTCTAGAAGTCGGGAACTATACCTCTTGGGGCTAAAAGGTGAACCTAGATCTCTCTTTGGATCTTAGGTTGGTAGGATTTCTAGCTATGTTTCTGAACATGTAGCTTTTCCCGGCTGGGGATGAACACTTAAGAATTCATGTTAGCACATTGTTTATGATGGAACGACTTGCATAAGGGTGGATCCTTAACATGGGAGTACCCATCCTCACTCTCTTCTACCATATTTTGGACCATATACAATAAGGAATCACTACTTACAGTATCATTGGTCCTCTCTAGTTCTTTTTCGGTTAGATAGGTGATCACTTCCATTATTATGAGTACTAAAATGCATCTAGGATTCTGGACTACCCATACCATCCTAGATTTATAAACATATATTGGGTTGGGGCTATATATCTAAACCCTACTATGGTTGAAGGTGCACTATTTCAATATGATATTTTTGACTTTGCTACTTTTTGTGCATGGGGTGGTGCGATTGTTGAGTATGGGAGTGGTTTTTTTAATGAACGATCTTATATGATCTACCTTTGGGATAGTTTTCTTTCATCCAGGGATTAATAGATAATCATTTATGACCCGTACAAACTATATCAATTTTCTTGATAGTTTGGATGTGTTTAGAGAGTTTCTCTCATTTCTTTGGTCAACATCTGAGGGGAACGACATCTTGGAGTGATTCCTCAATCCTAGAAGATACTATTACATAAAGGTAATGGATCTAAGATCATACTTCTTCCTACTAATGCTTCTCTTACCTTACCTTGGATTATGCCCAGGCGTGGGAAATAGTTTATCCCAATGGTGTTTTAGTCTAGCTGGTCCGTCATGTGGATAAGACTTTTTGCATCACCAACTCCTTTATTTGTGGCATTTATGGAATTTATTGAAGATTTAGGAAATGTGTCAAGTAAGAAACCCCACATCGATGATGGTTATTTGGATAGTGGATCATATTTTTTGAGGATATTAGTCCTCCAGTACAATCTATAGATGATACACTTACTAAGAGAAAATCTTATGGGGATCCCTCTCCTACTTTTTCATTGGTTTGGCTAATTATCCCTCTATATATCCATCCTAAACCTTCAGTTATATGAGAAAAAATGATACATTGGCTGATCTTGAAACAAATTCATGACTTGATCACTAAAACCCCCTTGGAGTTATTTTATGACCAAGGGGAACACCTTCACTAAATATATCATGACTTGGGGGTAGATATTTTTTATAGTCATCCTCTGTATGAAATTATGAAGTAAATTGTTTTGATTCTATGAGATATGGAAATTATTGAATGGTATTAGCTTGACTCAATGGATGAGGCTCCCCTTTCAAGGAAGAGGAGGGATACATCAGAGGCATTGGATTAGGGTCATTAGCTAATATCTAAATTTCAAGATCATATGGACATGTGGACCATAAAAACATAGAGTTATGAAGAAATAATTATTCATTTGATGTCTTATCTTTCAAAATCTTAATCCTCATTGGATACTTCTCAAGAGAGGGTTGAATAGTTGACTGCTTTGGTGAAGACTCTTCTTCCTGGAGTGGATGTGGGATAAGTGGGGAGAGCGGCACTCCAGCATTCTATAGATTCTTGTCATTAGAGTCTTACCGACCTTTACAGTGTAGTTGATTGACATTTTTCATAGTTTTACCCTTTTAATGCATCATGTTTTTGTTCAATCTTTGGATAAACTCCAAAATTTGGAGATTCCTCCCTCCTTTTTGTACAATACAAACATACCTTCCAAAATCTTCATTTTTTTGTCCATATTTTCTTCATGTATGATATTCCCATCATCCTATTATTCAAATATTATGTGAATCAGTCACAATACCCATCCATTGCATAAAATCAAGAAACTATGAATGTTGAGATTTGAATATTTGTTTTAGGAAATGGTCATGAATTCCCACTAACATGATGTCCCTTACTGGTAAATATATTTTAGTTAACTTGCTGAATGTATGTCACAGGGGGATAATTCTATATTATTTTCCAAATTATGATAGGATTGATGAGAAAATATTGATTTTCAAGGATATATGGTGGGACCTTTCAATATTTTTCACATTGAATTATTTGTGTACTTTAGTTTAGGGTTTTTTAGCTTAGACCTAGTATTGGTTTAGTTTAGGGTCTTTTAGCACAAAACTAATGTTACTTTTAGATTAATTTCTTTTAGATTGGACCTAATGTTTAATTTAATTTAAGGTCTTTTATCTTATACCTAATGTTACTTTTAGTTTAAGGTATTTTATCTCAGAACTATTTTTTATTTTAGTTTAAGGTCTTTTAGCTCGAACCTAATGTCACGTTTAGTTTAAGGTATTTTATCTCATACCTAATGATTCTTTTATTTTAAAGTATTTTAGCTTAGAACTAATGAAATATGGGGCTAGAAGACCCAAGATGACTCAAAACACTATGGGGTGTTGAGTTCCACCATGGTATTTTCAGTGCTCACAAGGATTCGATCTCCTTTATTGCAAAGAGGATAAGACTTTAGTTGGTGGGTTAAATCCCTTATACATCGATATCATGGTCAAGAAATAATAATATCCACTCCTTTACAAGGACTTACTAAATATTTATGGGGTGAATATAGTTGAGGGAGAAATACTAGGGAAGATAGGCCCACCTGGATTGTTGAAATTTGGGTGATGTAAGTCACAATCAAAAAGTTTGAGCCAAGTAGTATGGAATGGGGTAGAAATGTGGGGTATTTACCTTAATATTATGGGGTGTCAGGTTCTACCATGGTTTCTTTGAGGCTCAAAAGGGTTAGGAAACCCTTTATACTAGGTGAATATGTCTCTGGTGGGTGGGTCTGAGCCCCTCTACGTTAGTATCATAGCGAACTGATATATCTATTTTTCTTTCCAGGGTCTATAAAATATTTGTTAAGACTCAAACATCTAGATGATAAAGTTTTTTATGGAAGGAAGGTTATCCAATAAGGGTTTTGTAACCCTAGGTAAACTTATCTCTAATTTAACATCTCGATCCCTATGCCTTGTGGTTTCAAATCATGAGGTGTGGGTCATCAAAAGTTTCAATAATGAAGGGTTACATTCCGGACATGAGAAAGGTTACAAAACATGGTGAAGCAATGTTGAGGATATCTGATCGACTAGTATAGTATGTGACGTAGATTTTAAATCATATTCCAAAGTGGTCCTGTCACGACCCGTCCTCGGGGCCCATGCCGTGACTACCCCAAGCCCGCCTTCCATAGGCCAGGGGCTGGCGACTAGCACCAAGGCGTAAATCCCAACAAAAAGGGAAGGCATTTCCTTTGAAAAGTAAACAAGCACCACAGAGTAAGTAAGCGGAAAAGTAAACACTAAGTAAAAACTGTACAAGCTGTGCTGAAAGTAAAAGGGGCCGGAAATACAAGCCCAACTGTAAAGTACAACTGAAAGGAAAAACAGCAACTGAAAGGAAAAACTGCAGCGTCGAGCCGTCCTCTGGAAGTCCCACCTGAAGGGTGGGTACAGATAGCTCCAATGCTCCTCGGGTCCCGCCGTCCGCTCCGAGCACGTCTCGCCCAGTGGTCCACCTCCAGGTACTGACTCGTCGTGTAGTCCACCTCCGGGTACTGACTCGTCGTGTAGTCCACCTCCGGGTACCGTCCAGTCCTCGAAAACTCGGTCTCCATCAGCACTGCCTGTCGTCTGCAACCAACACCACGAAGTGCGGGCATAGCCCGTGCAGGGGTGAGTATAAGCTACTCAGTAGGGACCCCGAGACCCCCGAAGGTCTCTCGAAATCCACAAAGGATAAGCCACGAAGGAGAGATACAATCACGAAGTAACATCTGACACGGCTTAGGTATATGCCCATACATATACCTAAGTCATCAATTCCCCGATCGGCTCCAACGTCCGAGCCCTAGCACAACCCAGTCCACACAGGAAAGCAAAACGCATACCCATGCCGGATAGAACAAAACAATCCACAAAGGAGAGTAAACAGTAAATCCACACAGGATAACTCAACACAATCCACAAAGAAGAGGAAAACGTAATCCACACAGGAAAACTCAACAGATAACTCTCATAGGTATATGCCCATACATATATCGAAATTATCAGATAACCCATCTCAATCAAGAGGAAACACAAGGATCATTGACTCAGCTCAAACCAGGATTTTCATTATCAAAAACATAACTGCTGAAGAGCCCCATCTCTGAAGTGTACAGTGGTCCTGTCACGACTCCGAGGTACTTCTCACTAACCTAAGACTGCTGAGGTACTCCTCCTGTCGAGTACCGCGGGTCTGCTGCCAACTACCGGGCGCTCCGTCCGCTGAGGGTCTGCTGCCAAATACCGGGCGCTCACCCAAATAGCCTACAGAGGTACTCCTCCAGTCGAGTACCGCGGGTCTGCTGCCAACTACCAGGCGCTCCGTCCGCCGTGGGTCTGCCGCCAAATACCGGGCGCTCCGTCCACTGGGCTAGTCGACTCACTCCACGTCGAGTCGGTCGAGCAGTCTTCAGGTCTCAGCCGGCTACACAGTCTCCGTACTCCGTACGCTCGTCTCCAGTATCGCGGATCTGCCGCTACAACCAAGCGCACCACCTCTATCGAGGAAAACAGAAGATTCAGCTCACACAGGTATACTTCTTCGGATGACGATAAAGATGATCCATGATCCATATAAGTCGTCGGACCCACGAAGGATCGATAGGTAACTAATCTCTGCAGTGACCCACATAGGATCGGACCCACACAGGATCGGGCCCACGTAGGACCTGAAGCCCTGATCCACGTAGGATCACTGAGTGCAGTAGTCGTCGCAGTCTGCTGAGGATCTATGCACAGTCGTCGCCGCAGTCCACTGAGGATCTCTGCACGGTCGTCGTCGGAGTCCACGGAGGATCTCTGCACAGTCGTCGCCGCAGTCCACTGAGGATCTCTGCACGGTCGTCGCTATCGAAGTAGCAGTCGCAGCCAGCACTAGGGTTCCCGGACACAGCGAGCTCGTTCGGGAGGGTCCGCTCCACTAGCCGAGAGGCTGATACATCAACTATCACGAAGTCCGAAGTTGATGTATCCAAAAGTTCCGTATCGTCAATAGGAACTCAACGTCGCAGACGACGCGTCAATCGGACGCCCGGTCTGAGAGATATTGGCATTTTCGTCCCAGGGGCCCGGTTGGTTTTTAAGGAAAAAACAACCCGACCGCACTCCACCTGCGTCCGAACCTCGGGCGGAGTATGCCAAAAGATCCGTCTCACTTAGAGGAATTCAACAAAGCTGACGGCACGTCAATCGGACGTCCGTAGCTCAAGATATGAGCGTTTCTGCTCCGAGGGCCCGGTTGGTTTCGTGTATGAACCAACCCGGCCGAACCCCAAGTATTCCGAAACTTTGAGTGAGATAAACCAAAACGACCGTCTCGATCCAAGGATCACGTTGCCGCTGTCGGCGGGTCGTTTGGAGGCCCGTAGCTCAAGATACGGCCATTTGAACGAAGAAAAAAAAACAATTTTAATAAAATAAAATTGTTCAATTTAAACTGGTTCTTTAATTTTTAAAGAACGTTCACGGGAATAAAGAGGGGTATTCCAAATTATAAAATCCCTACCTCGTCGATCGTCGCGCGCGGGCATTCTTCGCGGAAAAGCTCGTCGCGGAAGATAGGGATCGTCGCGTCGTCGCGGGGAGACGTCGCGTCGTCGCGGAATCCGGTGTTGAGTCGGCGAACTCAAGCAGTCGATCGATGATCCGTCGTGGAGGAAGAGAAGTCGCAGAAGAACGTTGTCGACGATGCGGATCACGTCGTCGCGTCGTCGATTTCCGGGTTCGGTGTTCTTCGCATTCTTCACGTTCTTCGCGAAGGAGGAAGAAGAAACAAGAATTCTGTCTCAACGAGTAATCCCCAAAAGGTTTTGGTTGGTCTTATTTATTAATATGCCAACACACGAAAATAGGTTAAGAAACGATTGAATTAATTCGTTGAATTAATTTAACGAAAGAAACAGCCCATTTAATTCATGAAATAAACCGCCCAATTAAATGGTCTGTTAAGATTTTAAGAAACGCGTCAGTTGACTTTCATTAAGACGGGTTTTCGCGGGTGCGTTTCCTAGCGGAAAGAAACGGCGGGGCTCGTGCGGGCCCCACCTCACAAATATCCTACCAAGGGGGTAGGATATTTCTGGATAGCATCCTATCTGGTTCAACTCAGTTCAAGCCGCCTTTAAGTGGCTTCAAGTGGCTTCCAAGTGGCTTAAGTGAAATAAAATAAAGTTGTCGCAAAATTATTTTATTTCTTAACTTTAAGCCTGAAATTTAAAAACCACACCCGAGCAAACGCAACTCCGGAAGAGGCGTTTCTAAGCGAATACCAGCGCTGCGATTTCATCGGTGCCCTCAGAATTTGATTCCGGGCACCGGTTCAAAAGTTAGAAAAACCCGCTCGTCCGTTCACTGAACGTACCCGAGCCAAACTTCGGAAAATGATTCCGGGCACACCGGGCCTCGGAATCAGGTGCCGTCAGAAACTGCGCTCTTGTAAAATTCCAAAGAAAATTAAGAAAAAAAATTTCCTTGAAAATTATGGGTCTTTACATTACTCCCACCACAGGGCTTTACGTCCCCGTAAAGTTTCAACACAAACTAGGGATACAAAGGCGGTACTGAGCACACATCTGAGCCTCCCGGTCCCAAGTGCTCTCTTGGAGGTTCCCGTGCTGCCATCTGCTGCGCACGAGAGGAATCGATCGCCCACGTAGGACCGCTCCTGTCGATCCTCTATCTCCACCGGGACCTCCGTAAAAGTCACCTCATCATCCATGTCTAGCTCCCCATGGTCAATGATGTGTGTCGGGTCGTGCACGTATCTCCTCATCTGAGATATGTGGAAGACGTCGTGCACCCGGTGCAACTGAGGTGGCAGAGCCAGATGATAATCCACCTCGCCAAAACTCCGCAAACCACGCCGAGGTGAGACCCACAAGAAGACGTGGTCGCCATCCTCGAACTCTAGTGGTCTCCGCCTTCTGTCAGCATAAGGCTTCTGCCGGCTCTGAGCTGTAATTATCCGCCCCTGGATGACCTGGACCATCTCATGTCCCACAAGAGCTGCAAGATTTCTTCTTTGCCGATAAGAGAAATCTGGTCTCATCCCCTGGATGAACCACCTTCTTTGCCTACTACAGTCAATCCTGACATGGATGATACTAATCCATACCAAGGATGACGTCGTAAGGCCTCGACGCTAAAACCAAGAGATCCAACCGTTACTCTCGCCTCTAAGGGTTGAGTCACACTATCGCCATCAGTGTGTGGTAACTGGTTATCCTCCAGTAGATGTCTCACAAGTGAGGGTCAAGTCAACAGCCAAAACGGGAACCTCTTAGTAACATCACGAAAGAGGACAGGGATGAAAATATCACAAAGGTATGCGTCTTTTATTATTGCAGCTCATAATACAAGACGCTACACAATAGCAACAAGGAACTAGAAGTACAAAGGACGTATCCACTAGTTCTGCTCCTGTCCATCTGCTCCCAGAGCTCCATGATCGAAGGCCTCGGCTGCCTGAAGCTGATCTCTCGCATGTTCACCTACTCCCTGTGGTCGGGGCGGACCTCCTGGTGGTGGTGGTGGCAGAGCCTCAAAGCGTCGCCCACCTCCTGCTGCTCGGCCAGCTCCTCTGCCTCGTCCGCCTCCTCCCTGCGGACCGCCACGGTTGAACCTCTGCCTCTGCCTGGGAGGTTCTTCACTTAACTGCTGATCATCAGCATGGCGGGTCGGACAGTCACGAGCCATGTGACCAATCCCGCCACAGGAGTAACACTGCCCACTCTCGGCACGCCTGGCTCTGACTCCACCCCGGCTCCCTCGCACAACTGAGCCTGAGTCGTGCAGTCGGCCACCGGTAGGTCTGGTCTGCCTGGAACCCTGAGTCATCCGTCGGCTACCTGCTTCTGAAGACTCCGCTATCTGCCGCCCTGCGGTAGGTCTCGTTGTGGACTCAGACAGGAATCTCTCGATCAGGAGGGCTCGCTCTAGCACTCCTGCCTGGGTCGGCATGCTGAGGGAGATCAGTGATGCCCTGATCTCGTGTCTCAATCCCTGCTCGAAGGTCCGGGCCCGGAAGAAGGGGTCCCGTACCATGTCTGTCGAGTACCGAGAAAGGTCGGTGAACCTCGCCGCGTACTGAGCGACCGCCAAGCTGCCCTGCCGCAGATGAAGAAGCTCCTGGATGCGCACCGCACGGAGGGTGGCCGGGATGAACTCTGAGTGGAAGAGGCTCTCGAAGTCCGTCCAGAGGAGGGTGGCCTCATCGTGTACCTGGAGCATCAGGATCCACCATCGTCCGGCTGCTGCGTGTAGTAGGCTCGCCGCGAGGATCACCATGAGGTCTGCGGGTGTCCTCACTAGCCTGAAAACTCGGACGACCGCCTCCAGCCAGTCCTCGGCTGCCTGGGGGTCCGACTCCCCACGGAACCTGGGTGGTCGCTGGCGCTGGAACTCGTGCAGAGCTCCGAGGCGTCGTGCGTCGTCAACTGCCAGTGCTGGAAGCATCGGGGGCTCGGTGGGTAAAGGTATCGCCGGTGCCTCTGCTGTCAACGGGCCCTGTACCGAGGCCTCGTCGCTCGGCGGGCTGTCGTCGCGCTCTACTCTAGGAACCCTAGATGGCTGCTGTCGTCGTTCCATCCTGAAAAGGAAACAAGTATGCCACGGTCAGAACAGTATACCTGGTGAGCTAACACAAGTAATCACGAAGAAAACTTGAAACACACATGCAATCAATGTTTTCGTGCATTAAGTCAGAAATCAGAAGTCAGGGTCCTGGTGTATGGATACGTCGGCCGCCGCACCAACACTGGACTCCCTGGACTGATAACCACACTCAATACGCTAAACACTATTGCTTCACAGAGAAGAAAGATTAGAGTCTGTGGTAGAACCGACCACCTTTGATACCAATTTGTCACGACCCGTCCTCGGGGCCCATGCTGTGACTACCCCAAGCCCGCCTTCCATAGGCCAGGGGCTGGCGACTAGCACCAAGGCGTAAATCCCAACAAAAAGGGAAGGCATTGCCTTTGAAAAGTAAACAAGCACCACAGAGTAAGCAAGCGGAAAAGTAAACACTAAGTAAAAACTGTACAAGCTGTGCTGAAAGTAAAAGGGGCCGGAAATACAAGCCCAACTGTAAAGTACAACTGAAAGGAAAAACAGCAACTGAAAGGAAAAACTGCAGCATCGAGCCATCCTCTGGAAGTCCCACCTGAAGGGTGGGTACATATAGCTCCAATGCTCCTCGGGTCCCGCCGTCCGCTCCGAGCACGTCTCGCCCAGTGGTCCACCTCCAGGTACTGACTCGTCGTGTAGTCCACCTCCGGGTACTGACTCGTCGTGTAGTCCACCTCCGGGTACCGTCCAGTCCTCGAACACTCGGTCTCCATCAGCACTGCCTGTCGTCTGCAACCAACACCACGAAGTGCGGGCATAGCCCGTGCAGGGGTGAGTATAAGCTACTCAGTAGGGACCCCGAGACCCCCGAAGGTCTCCCGAAATCCACAAAGGATAAGCCACGAAGGAGAGATACAATCACGAAGTAACATCTGACACGGCTTAGGTATATGCCCATACATATACCTAAGTCATCAATTCCCCGATCGGCTCCAACGTCCGAGCCCTAGCACAACCCAGTCCACACAGGAAAGCAAAATGCATACCCACGCAGGATAGAACAACACAATCCACAAAGGAGAGTAAACAGTAAATCCACATAGGATAACTCAACACAATCCACAAAGGAGAGGAAAACGTAATCCACATAGGAAAACTCAACAGATAACTCTCATAGGTATATGCCCATACATATATCGAAATTATCAGATAACCCATCTCAATCAAGAGGAAACACAAGGATCATTGACTCAGCTCAAACCAGGATTTTCATTATCAAAAACATAACTGCTGAAGAGCCCCATCTCTGAAGTGTACAGTGGTCCTGTCACGACTCCGAGGTACTTCTCACTAACCTAAGACTGCTGAGGTACTCCTCCTGTCGAGTACCGCGGGTCTGCTGCCAACTACCGGGCGCCCCGTCCGCTGAGGGTCTGCTGCCAAATACCGGGCGCTCGCCCAAATAGCCTACAGAGGTACTCCTCCAGTCGAGTACCGCGGGTCTGCTGCCAACTACCAGGCGCTCCGTCCGCCGTGGGTCTACCGCCAAATACCGGGCGCTCCGTCCACTGGGCTAGTCGACTCACTCCACGTCGAGTCGGTCAAGCAGTCTTCAGGTCTCAGCCGGCTACACAGTCTCCGTACTCCGTACGCTCGTCTCCAGTATCGCGGATCTGCCGCTACAACCAAGCGCACCACCTCTATCGAGGAAAACAGAAGATTCAGCTCACACAGTTATACTTCTTCGGATGACGATAAAGATGATCCATGATCCATATAAGTCATCGGACCCACGAAGGATCGATAGGTAACTAATCTCTGCAGTGACCCACACAGGATCGGACCCACACAGGATCGGGCCCACGCAGGACCTGAAGCCCTGATCCACGTAGGATCGCTGAGTGCAGTAGTCGTCGCAGTCCGCTGAGGATCTCTGCACAGTCGTCGCCGCAGTCCACTAAGGATCTCTGCACGGTCGTCGTCGGAGTCCACGGAGGATCTCTGCACAGTCGTCGCCGCAGTCCACTGAGGATCTCTGCACGGTCGTCGCTATCGAAGTAGCAGTCGCAGCCAGCACTAGGGTTCCCGCACACAGCGAGCTCGTTCGGGAGGGTCCGCTCCACGAGCCGAGAGGCTGATACATCAACTGTCACGAAGTCCGAAGTTGATGTATCCAAAAGTTCCGTATCGTCAACAGGAACTCAACGTCGCAGACGGCGCGTCAATCGGACGCCCGGTCTGAGAGATATTGGCATTTTCGTCCCAGGGGCCCTGTTGGTTTTTAAGGCAAAACCAACCCGACCGCACTCCACCTGTGTCCGAACCTCGGGCGGAGTATGCCAAAAGATCCGTCTCACTTAGAGGAATTCAACAAAGCTGACGGCACGTCAATCGGACGTCCGTAGCTCAAGATATGAGTGTTTCCGCTCCGAGGGCCCGGTTGGTTTCGTGTACGAACCAACCCGACCGCCAAAACGACCGTCTTGATCCAAGGATCACGTTTCCGTTGACGGCGGGTCGTTTGGAGGCCCGTAGCTCAAGATACGGCCATTTGAACGAAGGAAAAAAAACAATTTTAATAAAATAAAATTGTTCAATTTAAACTGGTTCTTTAATTTTTAAAGAACATTCACGGGAATAAAGAGGGGTATTCCAAATTATAAAATCCCTACCTCGTCGATCGTCGCGCGCGGGCGTTCTTCACGGAAAAGCTCGTCGCGGAAGAGAGGGATCGTCGCGTCGTCGCGGGGAGACGTCGCGTCGTCGCGGAATCCAGTGTTGAGTCGGTGAACTCAAGCAGCCGATCGATGATCCGTCGAGGAGGAAGAGACGTCGCAGAAGAACGTTGTCGGCGATGCGGATCACGGCGTCGCGTCGTCGATTTCCGGGTTCGGCGTTCTTCGCGTTCTTCGCGTTCTTCGCGAAGGAAGAAGAAGAAACAAGAATTCTGTCTCAACGTGTAATCCCCAAAAGGTTTTGGTTGGTCTTATTTATTAATATGCCAACACACGAAAATAGGTTAAGAAACGATTGAATTAATTCGTTGAATTAATTCAACGAAAGAAACAGCCCATTTAATTCACGAAATAAACCGCCCAATTAAATGGTCTGTTAAGATTTTAAGAAACGCGTCAGTTGACTTTCATTAAGACGGGTTTTCGCGGGTGCGTTTCTTAGCGGAAAGAAACGGCGGGGCTCGTGCGGGCCCCACCTCACAAATATCCTACCAAGGGGGTAGGATATTTCTGGATAGCATCCTATCCGGTTCAACTCAGTTCAAGCCGCCTTTAAGTGGCTTCAAGTGGCTTCCAAGTGGCTTAAGTGAAATAAAATAAAGTTGTCGCAAAATTATTTTATTTCTTAACTTTAAGCCTGAAATTTAAAAACCACACCCGAGCTAACGCAACTCCGGAAGAGGCGTTTATAAGCGAATACCGGCGCTGCGATTTCATCGGTGCCCTCAGAATTTGATTCCGGGCACTGGTTCAAAAGTTAGAAAAACCCGCTCGTCCGTTCACTGAACGTACCCGAGCCAAACTTCGGAAAATGATTCCGGGCACACCGGGCCTCGGAATCAGGTGCCGTCAGAAATTGCGCTCTTGTAAAATTCCAAAGAAAATTAAGAAAAAAAATTTCCTTGAAAATTATGGGTCTTTACAGGTCAAGTCCTGAGGAAGGTATGGGATAGTCACATAGTGGATATCTTAGAACAAAATGGGGTGCTAAGTTCTATTGTGATGATGCTAGGCACACAAGAATTTGGAAGCCCTTTATACTGGGATATGATGTCTCTGGTTGGCGGGTATGATCCCTTATACATAAATATCATGTCCAAGAAGAGAGATATATTTTATTTTTCAGTGGTAATGAAAGGTTTTTGATAACTTGAGATGTTTTAGATCATGGAGTAGAATTTTTGGAAAATGTAAGATCCAATATGGGTTCATGAACCCTAAAAGTTGCACCACCTCCTGTCGAATATATTCTCGCATTGAGGAAATGAGAAAAATAATTTCTGTAGTTTTTTCCTAGACCAGGGGGTCCAAAGATAATAAATTGTATTTTAATAGGGCTATATATTATACCTTATTAGATTTATTCCTTCTTTATTTACACCCTTATTTTTTTATAAAATTTTATGATGAAGAGTTTAGCATGCGAAGACTTGACTTTTGCACGGGTAACCCTTCACAGGGTTTCAACCTGACATGTTTTGTGTCTCTTTTTCTACCAGTTTAAGGTTTTGAGATTTGTACTATTATAGATTAGATTTTAAGGTTATACATCTTTGACCAAAGTGTGAATATCTTAAGTTCATGAAACTTATAGACCAAAATGGGAGATGTTACACAAGAGCCTAATTAGGATTCATAAGGTCAAAAGTAATCCAAATTCCTTATGAGTGAGAGGTGAGAGTGTTGTAAATCATGAATCAAGGTTATCAGGTCATGAGTGATGGTATGAGATAATCGTTCTGGGGATAACCTAAAAACAAGGGGGAGGAATCTTCCATCGTGGTGATTTCTGGCTCATGAGAATTATAAATACCCTTATACTAGGGAAATGTGTATCTAGATGGTGGATCTAAGACCTTCTTCATCAATAGTATGGTCTAAAAAAGAGATATAATTTCTTTTTCAAGGGCATTTAATGGTTGGATATGGATTGAGATTCTTGAGACATGAAGTTTGGTGTATGGATTGAGGTACTTAAAAATATGGTGGAAGAACCCCATTCTTTGGTTTTTTGGTGTAAGGATCCTATTGTCCTTTGATAAAGAAGGATAGTGAGTGATGGTTTTCTTATTTTAACATCATGTATTGGGTATTTAATTTCCTCTATATAGTTTAACTTCATGCGGTAAGGTGTACTTCTATGTAGTTTACCATCATGTGGTATGTACGTACTTATATGAAGTTTAATGTCGTGTGGTATGGACGTACTTCCATGCATTTTAAAGTCCTATGGTAAGAATTTATATCCATGTAGTTTAACATCATGTGGTAATGACATACTTCTTTTTAGTTTAACGTCATGCAGTAGGGATGTGGGAACCGACGTGAAAGTGTGGAAATGTTGCAGTTGGGCTCAAATACGAAGACTCGAGCATCACTGCGTATCTCATGAGGATGAGAATCAAGCCCCACATAGTTCTAAATGAAGTATCCTATGTATTTATGAACCATATGCAAGTAGGGGGGATTTTTATATTTATTTTTTATGACTGGTCTTGGTGTTGGAAATTTGGGTGTCACTACATATCGTGTGAGAGTAGGAATCAATTCACACATAGTTCTTGAATAGGAAATACCCTATGTAGGTCTAACCCATATGTAAAGGTGGGAATTGTTTTTGTTGTCATTGTAGTTGGGCCCAGGATTAGAGATCTAGGCATCACTGGGTATCATGTGATGATATAAATCAAGCTGCATAAAGTTTTTGATTTTCCATGTAGTTTAGCATCATGTGGTGAGGATGAGGGTGAAATGACATGAATAAATGTAAATGTTGTGGTTGGGCCCAAATATAGATGTTTGGACGTCACTATGTATCTCATGAGGATGAAAATCAATCCACACTTAGTTCTTGAATAACTGTGTAGTTTAATGTCATGTGGAAAGGACATTGATCATGTAGTTTAACATCATGTGGTGAGGACTCATGGTATGCCTTTTATGATCTTACATTCAAGACTTTGAGGGGCCTCTTGTGTACTTTTATGCCTTTCTTTCAATGGTAATACTCTTCCATAACTCTTAAGCACACATGAGCTATGCTGGGTGTGAGAAACAAGGAATGAAAAGGGTTTCCCTACAATTCAGAGATAGTTGAGGGTACAAAAAGGGCAATTTGTATCATGTGGTGTCTAGATCGAGATATAGGATCAAGACATACCCACATAACTCATTGGAAATGAGAATAAATCCATATGTAGTTATAGAAGAATCTTGTAGTTTAACTTCATGCATCAAGGATGTAGGTGACTCGAAATGATTAGAGATGGATATCATGGATCTGTGTAGTTTTATGTCATGTGGTAAGGACATTGGTCGTGCAGTTTAATGTCTTGCGATAAGGATGAAAGGTGTCATGTAGTTTAAAAATTTTCTTCTTGGATGAAAGGTGAATTCCAGCTTAGCATCTTACTTTTAGGATGAATTTATATAGTTTAACATCATATAACATGGATGATAAATGGGACTTACACTGATGTGGACGCCATTGTGTTGATAACTACATAAAGTATTTCTTAAGAAATCTTACATTGGTGGGTGGTGTGACATGATTTCCATCCATTGTGGATAATTAGTAAGACCTATTGTGATAGACCTTATATATTACATAAGGTCCCTCACATTTGGGTTCTATATTTGTGGGATTCTTTCTAGGTATCATTGGGGTTTTGAGGACCAACACCAATTCCCCTCAGAGGAATGAGCAGTGGAAAACCCTTTTATTGAAGGCTCGTTTAAGCTGATTCTTGTGGACCTCAAGGTTGTGCAGTGTGCACAATTGGTTCTTATCAATATATTCCAATTAATATAGTCTATTTGGAATTTTTTTCATCATCTAATATTTTCTCATAGATGGATAATCAAAGCGAGGGTGGATGGACCTCCATGGGTAACATTGCCTTAGTCCCGTACACTAGTGAGTATTGAGTTGCTTGTATAGTAGTGTGCATGGTAGTACGGTTGGCCCATAAAGCATGGAGAAGTTTTTCTGGCCAAGAATTCTTATCCTTGTTCACCATATTCTGGAGTATATTTGATAGAGTCTTATTTAAGGCCTTTATATATCTATTTTCTCCTACATGATTGTGAGATGAGTGATTGGAATTGATATTGTACTCCTAGTACAACTTCTTCAATTCCGCAGAACAGAAATTGATGTTGTTGTCCCTTAATATTATGTGAGGGGCCCTAAACTTGGTGATGATATAGAACTTTATGAATTTGATGATATTATTTGTCTTGACTTCCTTGAGGGGTGTCACCTCATCCCATTTGGAAAAGAAGTTGGTAGCAGTAAGGATACACTTGAACTGCCTAGTTGTGGCTATGGGATATGGCCCCATGACATCCATCACCCAAATGGAAGAAGGCCAAGAATATTTAGATATAGGTAGAAATTATGGAGATTGATGGATGAAGTTTTCATGGATTTCGAATTCCTAAAATTTCATGGTGAATTCCATGAAATCCAATATCACGGTTTTCTAGTAATATCTTAACCTTCTGATTTGGTGGGAGATCCTAGTCCTAAAATTATGGGCACTGCAAGATCCCACGTGGACTTCTTCCACGATAGAAGAAAAATCTACTTATTTTATGCATATGAGGAGGATCCCATTGAAGCCACTCTTATATAGGGTTTTCTTCTAATTCAGGTCATCCTATAGAGTAAAGTTCATTGCACGGTGCTGAATCTGTTCCCTTCTGGATTTATCGATTGGGAGAGTTCCATTTTGTAGATAGTCGGTTATGGGCTCCATCTATCTCGGGGTGATTATTAGTGCATCAGGCTATAGGGTGGGGTTGACCTGGTTGATCTCTTCTATATCACAAATGACAATTATCGATACCATTATCCAATGTGTAATACAAAATATTTCTTCTTATTAATAAAGGTTGTCCAAGATGGTGGCCCTATTGGCCAATACATTGATACAAGCATATGTGATCTGGGAACATGATGTAATGTGGGATAAAAAGGTAATAATTCCATTATTCTACTAACATATCATGTGAGAGGGTCCAATTCATGCTTTTTTATTACCTATTCTCCATTGACCTGCTTTATCCCTAACTCTAAATCCCTTTTTTTGTAGGTAGAAAATTTTCAACAGTAGTTCTAATTCCAAGCTAGTGATAAGGGCTAGTTATTATACCTCATTATTTGTGTATCCATCGGATAGTGAGAGAGAGTAGGTCAAGACTTCTTTTTATAGATACAAAAACATGACCCCTAAGATAACCTGATTGAACTTCGGGTTTTCTATCCTTGTAACAATCAAACTTTATGAGGAATAATCATAATAAATCTCCCATGTCCAGGGAGTGTCATGGGAAAAAAAGACCTCTTCATCTAGAATCTTGGTATCTTTCAACATATTTTCTGGGGTAGGATGTACTTTAAGGAAATCAATCAGGGCTTTTCCTTTCACTAACTTCTATGACAAAAACAGAATGTCTTATTACGGACGAATAGCTACCCATCGGTCCAAGCTCCTAGTCAGTATCAAATAAACCAGTATTTACTTAAGAAGATTGATATGAGATTCCGATTAGACTTCCTGCTGTTGCAAGTAATGCCTCAAATTTTTCACTATGAAGATGAGTGTGAGGCAGTTCTTCATGACATCATAGTATCGGGTCCCAATACCTATCATAGTCCATCTAAGGTAATAGAGACTAATCACAACTCCTATGTTATTATTTTGTGTGAGGAGGGTGTCCAATGAGTGTTCTATGGAATCCACATATAATATGAGTGGAATACCTTTCACTAAAGGTATCAAGACCAAAGGGTGTAGTAGGTACTGGTTGATACTTTTGAAGGATTTTTGGAAATCATCATCCAATAGGTAGGCTATTCCTTTCTTTATTATCCTAGTGAAGGGGGGATCTTTACCAACTAGGTTAGAAATGAACACCTGATGTAAGCGAGGTTCCCTTAGATCATCCTCAATTATGTGATATTTTTTGGGAGGTTCCATTTCTAAGATAATTATTGTCTTCTCTGGGTCAACCTCAATGTCATGGTGGCATACCAAAAAGACTAGAAATTTTCCTAATGTTACCCCAAAAGATAATTTCAAATGATTCATCTTCAAACTGTGTTATTCCAACTTGTCGAATATTGTTTGATGGTCCCTGAAGTGATCACACCACTGTTGAGATTTATGTACCTTGTCATCAACATAACATTTGACTATCTTTCCCAGGTATGGATTAATGATATAGTTCATAGTGCGTTGATATGTGGTGCCAGCATTCTTTAAGACAAAGGGCATGAAATGATAATAAAACATTCCCTGATTTACTTTGAAGTCAGTAGATTCATCATCTTCCTTTATCTGATTGTACCCCGAGTACCCATCATTAAAAGAAATGGATTGGAAACTATCAGTTTCATCGATCAAGAGTTTTGTGATCAGCAATGGAAAATCATCCTTTGGGAAATTCCGATTAAAGTCCCTAAAATCAATAAAGACCCTAATATTCCCATTCTTCTTCTTGATAGGGATTATGTTGGTAATCCATCTTAGGTATTTCACTTCTCGAATGAAGTTTTCTTCGGTCAATGTGTCGACCTATGATTTTATATTTGTGCCATGAGAGGGGTACATCCTCCTGGCAGCCTTCATAAAGCCTCGATTCTCATTTGGTAACTGGAGGTGGTGCGTAGCCGCATCTAGTTTTAGTCCAAGAATTTCTGTGTAGTTCCATATGAACAAATTTCAATTTTTCTTTAGAAATTTAATGTAAATATATTACTCTTTAAGGGGAATGGTGTAACTAATCCGCATAGGCCACGTGTCTTCCTATGTTCCCAGATTTATTTGATTGGGTTCATCGATGGTGGTGGAGACACCTTCTTTGAATAATAGAGGGGAGTTCTTGAGGTCAGCCTCATCTTCTTCCATCTCAGAATATGTGGAGACATTTTCAAATGAAGATAGAAATCTTGGGGACTTGCTGTTATTATTTGGGTGAGAGATTCCATTATAAGAGACATTATCATCCCCTATTAACTGATTCCTTATAGATAAATACCAAGTATGATAGTCTATAATGTTTTCACTAGGGATAGGTAGGGATTGGACATCAGGGATTATATTTGTGACCTCGACTAGGTTTATAGGGAGTACATAGTCACCATATAGCATACTTTAGGGATTCACAGGGGTGTTCCTTGATCCATTAGGAGTGGAACCTATACATCATCATTCATCATTGTATTTTTGCTTCAAATTTTATATAAATATGCTTCATCATATGTGGCCTTGCATGTCTCGAAGGGAGAATGGTCACCATGTAGTATGTCGACTTTCCCACAAATGGGATACTTCATATACTGATGAAATTTTGAAGGTATCACTAGGTTTCTATAGATCCAGGGCCTTATGATCAGGATGTTATATCTTGTGTCTTGCTAGATTACTATAAACTCAACATTTGATGTAAGATCCCCAAACTAGGTTTCAAGCATAAACTTCCCAAGAGGTCTTTTCTCACACTTATCATACCCTTGTATGGTTAGATTAGTGGGATACAAGTCCCCTTCTCCATACCCCAAACACCTTAAGGTTCTGACTAAGATAAGATTGATCCTAGAACCATAATTGGTTATAGCCCTTTGGATATATAAATTATTGAGTCTACTGAGACATATTGGGGTATGATGTGTCCTTGAAGTGATTCTTCTTGATCATGATCAATGAATGAGATGGTGAAGTGAAATTATGATTCCATGGTCTCTACTTGATAGACCTTGGCTACAATGACTTTTATTTCAAAATCTTGTGGGCTCCATAGGGCTTAAATAAGTTCCTCCATAAGTTATTTTGAAATATGGAACACATTGAGGACTGAGATATTGGCTGGGACTATCACCTGTTATTTTATATTGTCATATTTTTGTGCTAGAGTTTTGTGCTTCCCAATATGGGGTTTCTTCTAGATGTGCAGATGAGGAGCCGAGTCATTTAGGGTGGACGAACCCATTTCTTGTGCAGGGGTTGTGGGAATATCTCTTACTAGTGGTGTGGGTTGTCTTGGACTTCCCCTTTATTTGGGATGATCAGGCTGAGCCTCTATAAGGCTATCATTTATGACAATTGGTTGCAGATGTCTACTAGAGGGTTCTGAGATGCCTCCATACCATTTCTAGGCTCTCTAGAGATCTCTCCCATGAATTACAACTGCATATGTATTTTCTATAGAGGCGTGACCAGAATATTAGGCCTGAACACGCCCGCACTATCCTTTATATCCTTTGTTCCTACACATGTGACCTATCGTTCCTCAGTTATGTGCAAGAAACTCATGATATGGGTAAAAATAATCATCAGATAAGGGGTATGACAAGTGTTTTGTGTTGACAGAACCAAATATGAGTTCTTCGTCTGATGGGGGTTCTATTTGGTGGGGTAGTTTCCATGCTTCAGATGCTATAGGGAAGAAATATGTAAGATTTAGGGATCACTTTGGAGGAGAATAGGACTCTTCCTCCTCTGTCTCTTCTTACTTCTAGTGGTCACTCCCACCTTTGGGAGGCACATTTGGTGTCTTCTTCTTGGGTGTTGAAGATATTATTGGTTTAAACAATTGTGCTCTTAGAGTGGTATGGGATCTATCAACTATCTTTTGGATCATCCCGTTGTTGAATTTCCATGTACATTTTTTCAAAAAAAAATTCCAATCACCCTCTTCTTTCAGTTGGATCATGGTTATTAAAGGAACCTTCTCCGAAGAGTTATCTAACACCACTTTTCTGGAATTGATCATACCTTAAAGGAAATATTTTAAGATAAAGAAATTCTGGTTATTATGACCCAAACATCTATGGAAAGGGCATTAATCAGTATGGTCAGTGAGGTTGAACTCATCAGGTTTCCTGGGTTGTGGGAGCATGAGTAGATTATTTTCCATGTCAATCATAAAATAACTAGGGAATTGTTCATTCTGGAAAGAGTACAACTTATTCATCTGTTCATCAAACCCTGAACAACCCTGATTCCTTAGTTTTTCTAGCCAATGGTGATTCTATGGTTTTCCCCACTCAACAAGATGTGCTAGGCGGTTTGGTCCTTGCCTAGGTATTTGGATGGATACAACTATTTTCTTGAGAGTGACAACTATAGTTACTTATCTAGATGTAATTTTTCCCTGTGTTGCATGCATGAGTCAAGTTTTGGATTGGGTCCACTGGATATATTCTTCTAGATGTTGGGCTATTTCAACAAACTCACAGACTCCACCTAGATATTTCATTGGAATTAGAGGCTTTTTCAACTCAACCCTACTATTTTCAGCATAGAGTTCCAATAGATTATCTTTTGAGAGAGGAATTCTAAGTGAGTAGTTTAAACCCAGACACCTTGATATGAAGTCATACACCCTCTCATTTTCATGCTATTTTTTTTTCTTCAGGTTGACGATCATTTTTTTCCTTAGTGTAGATCTAAATTGATAAAGGAATTGATGAAAAAGGTCTTCCTATCCTAACACAGATACTATTGGAAGATTTGTATAACAGGCAGAGGTTGACCCTATCAGAGTCTATATAAAACACCTTATCTTTGTTGCATCCTATTGATATCGAGGGCCCATCATCATCCCATATTGGGATATGAAGTGTGTGAGATGTTATTTGTTTTCGCCTACATCTTGAAAGATATAGAAGGTAAGATTGCTGAAATTGGATGGGGGAAAAGTGTCATCCACTCAATCATGATATGTCTTCCTCTCAGGCTGCACATGTGCACATCTCCCTTATTTGGCTTCTATTCGAGTAACTAGGGACTTGATGATAGTAAGGAGCTTAGGGGAACCATTTCCTGATCTGTCTCCCATCCATAGGGAACTGGTGGGGGTTAACAAGTTGTACCACTTTTATATCCTACTGATTATCGATTCATCCCAAGATTGAATGGTTTTCCCGATGAGGGAGAGGTTGTTGTCGCAATAGAGGGATGTCACAATCATTTTTGGCTTCCTCATTTATGTGGATCGATTTTCAAGATCTGAAGATAACCTAACTCTTAGATACTGCCCTTTCTAGTGGATCATCTATGGGGGGAGAGTATTTGTCTCTTCCTGAAGATGATACCCAATGGGAATATTGCTTCTGTGTATCTCCTCATTGAGTTACCGGGGAGTTTTTATTTTTCTCTCATATTATGACAACCGTTCCTCCAGTTAAGGAACCCCATTTCTTATAGGAGGTGATCAGGATGTGTTTTTAACCTTCCATTAGTAATATTTTGTCATGGAGGTGGAAACATTATATTTGAAGGTGCCATGTTTTGGAGATGTCTTTGGTTCCTGGTGCATGCAACCTCATTTGGTGCATCCAAGTCACCCTCCTCTCGAGGTATGTTTTCCATGTCATGACCCTCTTCATTTGAATCATGATTAATATCTGCCTTGTTGAAAGTGACAACATTCATAGAGGTATATTAGGCTAAGGTGTTTGTTCCATTAATTTCAATGTAACGAGCTGATTCTACACTATCTTCTTTAGGGTCATTATTCAAAACCTTTCCCATATCAGAACATTTTGGTTTGAAACCCCAATGGGATCTAATTTCCTTGACTACACATTTATTTCATTTCAGTCTATGAATAGTGGATCTAAGGGAGTTTTTGATCATGGATTCTAAATGTTCCCCAACCATCTTAGGTTTTTCTTTTGGTGGGAGGATTTAGTGGAATTCCAATCACTGATTGATTTCACCCAACCAGGAGAAGGTTTAATCCTTTTTTGGGGGTGATGATGATGAAAATCCTCCCATCCATGTGGGGTGGGTGTCATTCGGGGATATATTTGGCATTGATTTATCTAGTTATTAAGGATCCAATGGATCTGGTTGGGAACTTTATGACTCCTGGGATATATATGTAGGTATAAATGCCCCCATCCCAGTGGGGTGGGGTTGTTTTGGGATAACTGAAGATGTTTCTAGGGTCCTCTTAGAGGATGATGAACCTAGTGATGGTGATTGAGATACAAATTCTCCCATCCCAACATGCTAGGTTTTGCTTGCAACTGCTATCGGTGTGTCCCAAATCCTCTTGGGAATTTATGATCTGAGGGGTGGAGGCGATGGTAGATATTCTCCCAATACGGCATGCTGGGTCTGCTATAGGATGGATGATATGACAACGGCAATCACATCCTGTTTGATGTAGTGCAATTCCACTCACGTAGATAATGGGTGTGATGATGACCCCTATGGGGAACCATTTCTTATGGGAAGTTGTTCAGGTAATCGCAACTTCATTCACCGTGTTTGAAATGCATTCCTATTGTATTGAGGGGCCCAGTTTGAATTCATTTTGGCTATCCTCTCTCTTTGTTTGTAATATATGGGCACTATTGGAGTGGAGGAATTCTATTTTATTAACCAAATGGAATAAGCATTACCCGGTACCTTGATCTCGCTGGAGGATATAATATTATAGGATTTTGCATCTGAGGTGATTTTCTATTCCAAGGGATAGGTAAAGTGTAACACTCCATACTATCCCTATCCTCAAATACAAATGCATGACATGGATTTATAGATTAGCTACTAGGGAGTTGTGACATAATGGTGGCAAGCATGTTGTAGATTTTCATTGTGATTTTCCAGTTATATATCCCTAGCCATGAAGATATTAGCTAGGTCTAACTGATAACAGATTATATTGATTTTCTAAAGGGGACACTCATATCTAGGATTAGTGAGATTCTGATCCTTTATTTACTAATGAGCATCCAATATATTCTAGTATAGATAAGGCATGAAATAATTTTCTAGATCATCTGGGATCTCATAGTTAGCAGTAGAGAGGGTACATAACATAATGGGGAGCTTGTTTCTGACTAAATCTTTCCATATTTTAATTTAATTCTCCTTCTAATTATACTTATACACCTCAATCTAGAAGACCATAGAATATGGATCTGATGGTAACCTATTGATGGGAGTGGGGTTGCGCTGGAAGTTGATGGGGAACCATATATATTTGACCCTGATGATTATAGAAACTCTCTATATAAAGGTGTTGTATTTTTGAACACCACTCCATATAGAGGTGTTTGTTCAAGGGGAGGATTTTCTTATCTATCAGAGATATCACAATAGGGAGGTTTATCATAGTGGATGTTGGGAACAAAGTCCCTAAAATCTATCTCCACACTACCACGAGGAGGAATATCATAGTAATGAATGTATTCTTCTTACACATCAATAGAGGAGTTGACGAACCCTTTTGGTGTTGATAATATGTCTCAAACTACCTCAAGGACACTATCATTGATCAGATTAGGAAAATAGACCATGTTCTGTAACATGGTCAGAATATGTCGACCTTCCTTTTGGGGTTGTGTAGGGGATTTGAGCCTGATGTATAATGGTTTCAAAAAATTGTATATAATTGTATGGTTCTATGAGAGTATGATATTTCTACTACGAAGTTGCCAAAATATTCTGATGATTTGTCTCATTATTGATAGGAATGTGAGCCTATTCCGAAACATCTACCATTTTCACTTAGTGAACCTTGGTTAGGATAAGAATATGAGCCTGATCCTGAGGATTTTGAATATTTCATTGGTCTTTCGTAATATTAATATGATCCTGTCCTGGGGTTTTTTCCTCTCCCACTTGATGGGCCCCAGTTGGATCAGGAATATGATCCTAGTCTGAATATTCATTCCCCCATCAGGATATGCCAACAGACCCCTAGAATGGGATAAAGAATATGAACCTCCTCATGTACTGACTTGGAATGATGATGGAGTAATCATTCATTAGTATAAGTTGTAATATGCTCTTAGATTCCATGATCTTCCAAAATATTCCAGGAAACTTCATTGATAGGAATATGATCATGTCTTGAGGCTTGTGCCATTCTCACTTTCTTAGCCCTGGCCGGAATGGGGATATGAGCCCAATCATGGTCCTTTGGAATATGATGCAAGACTTCTTCAACTAACATGTGCCCCTGTCCCGAGACATGTTCTGCTCTCACATGGTGAGCCCTGATTGGAATGGGAATATGAGCCCAGTCTGACACCTCTCCCTTCATCAATATATATTGATAATCCTCTCAAGAGGGAGCAATAGTGTGTGCTTACTCTGGTACAACCAATTTTACATGATGATCATAGTGTTGAGCTATCTTGTATGTAGGGATAAGAGTATGTTCATGTCCCTTCATTTTAAATAGTTCTATAATATGATGGTGAAGTTCATCTGCTGTTTCTAAAATATATTTCCATTTTTGCATAGTGTGTGTAGGGATATGACTCTGCACATTTTCTATCTCCATGATAAACTAGAATATTTCATATATTGAATTGTGGATATGTTCCCACTTCTATCCTCCTTGTTCCATCAGAATATTCTAATGGGATTCATGCACGAGGGTAGGAATATAATCTTCCCCTATGCATGTTGCAGTAATATGCCTGCATACTTGTTTTGAATGATCAGGGATATGATCATTCTTACTGGTTCCTTTCTAATTATGTTGGTAGGAATCATCGACTAGAGTGGGAATATGAGCCTTCTCTAGGATATATAATTCATTCATCCTCTGATGAGTCTTCCTTGTATCTTGTTCATGTGTATTAGAGGCAGCTAGGTGATGAATGGTACCCTCAGTAGGCAACTGATGGGTTCCAACGGGATGGTGTTGGTGATAATGGTTGAAAGGTTCCCTCTTCTGTGGAACCTAAATAAAAAATAAGAATGTATTTGGCCACATGTTCCACCCTCATAAGATATAAAATGTGGTGGTTTTCACATTCTGAGGATAATCTCTATAAGTTTTAGGTCTTAGAAAGAAGGGAAAATGGCTTAGCATCAACTATTCATGAGCAATGCAAACTTGTTGGTTGTAGTTCTTAGAGAGCTTCATGAGTAGCTTCCAGGGTTTGGATTGTACCATGTCGGTGTTACTCCCGAACAATAATAATAACCACCTATCATTGAAGTTGTCGAGAAGGTGAAGCCATTTTGTAACCTATAGGGGTTGATTTCATAGATTATTTACTGGAGTGAATGTTGGATGATGAAGGAATTGTCTTAAATCGGTCTGTTGGAAGCAGTATTTGCAATTACATAGAATAAGAAGAAAAATTTATTGATTAGTTCAGTATTGTAGTCATAATATTTTCAATCATATATGCATGGTTAACTCATTTGTTATCTTATTCATGATTCATCCATTTCACTCGTTTGTACTTATCAAAATAAAGATGGACTTATGATAACCCTATTTACAAAGGATCATTTGTAAGATTGTTCTGATCTTATAGCTTTATTTGCATAGGGTTTACCAAACAAAGTGGATTGTCTCATTATAACAAAATAGTTTTATTATTAAAGATATTCACATCAGTTTTATCATTCTGTTTTCATATAGGGGAAAATTAAATGGCCCAATAGATAATAACTAATCATCTAATCATTAAAGAGTTTCATGTCGGGTTCACCATTTTTGTTTTCATATAAGGGAAAATGAAATGGCCTGATGGATAACAACCAATCATTTTTTCATTGTAGGTATTCATTTTGGGTTCACCATTTTTGTTTTTTCATGATTTTGAGGAATGAAATGGGTTTCTCTCATCAGGATACCATTGTCACTTTTTCTAGAAACTCTTAATGGTTCCCTCGTTTGTAGCTTGGTAGAGTCATTCTTTCTAAAGTTTGAATGGTCATCTGGGTTTTTAAGCCCCATGACTCTTAGGGACTCTCATTGGTTGAGAAGAATGTATTTCGGGCTCATCGCACATTTTTGGGGGGAATTTTTTCCTACTCTGAGACTCTATTATAGATTTAATATATGTTCGTGAATTTCTTCCCAATCCTGATATGGGACAGATTACCCTAAAAAATTGATTCATCAATTAATTTTCTCATTAAACAAAGAAATAAAGTCTCATTGTTAAACCAAGGAAAGTATAATCTCATTAGTGAATCCATCTATATTTATTTGAGGTTATTCGTCCATTTTTCTAATGGTGAATAGCTAATTTATGTGATGAGGATGTATGACCATATGCTTCGGAATGTGATACCACAAGAGGAGGTGATTAATATTATAATTAGGGGATTGATCCATTATGAGGCGTCCTACGTATCCTGGTTATTATAGGAATAAAAACCCATTTAGTTTTTTCATGAACTTGGGACTGGACCCAGGGTGTATTTTCTTATATGAGGGGTTCTCATATCATGCCACTCAACTGGGATTACATAATAGGATTACCCTGGTTAGTGGGAATTTACAGTGCCTAGTGAGGTGTTTATTGCATCTCCCTAAACCATGGTGAGCTATTCTTGGTGTGAGAAACAGGGAGGAATAGATGATTAATATCATGTCATATCGATATGGGACTTATGTATTGGGACATTCCTTGGGGTGTTTGGTATAGATATTGGGCCTTGATAAGGAGTCCAACGTATCCTGAGTATGACATGAATCAGATTCATCATAGTTCATTTAACCCTTAACCCACTGACAAGAAAAGGTGGATGATCACACTTGAGTACGTTATAACTATCCCCATGGTTTTACGAATTCTGGGGTCTTATACCGAGATGGATTCCCTATTTATTAGGGAAATACTATATGTCGTCGGTAGTTGGGGATTACCCACTAAGTCTACCCTATTGGTTAGGGATTATATTCCAAGACTATACTTATAACCATGGGGTGTGTAGTGAATATGACAACATCGGTGAAACTCCCTTTTCCCACGTGATCCATTCTTGTTGTGAGAAACAAATGTCAACAAGTGATCAATGTCATTTCTTTTGGTAAGGGGGATTAAATACTAGGATTGACATAAATGATCAATATGGAATTCAAGCCTCAAATATGTGTCCTATATATCCTGAATATGGTAGGAATTAGAGTCATCATAGTTACCTTGATCAGGGAATACACTCTGAGGTTTCCCTTTTATTTGGGGATGACACAATAGGGATGGATGAGGCTATCAAATCATGGGATTACCTTGTGACCAAGCCCCATTTGTTTGGTGGGTGTCACATGACTGATTTTACCTATATGGGGGACATCGAAAGATCCAAATGGTTTCCTCTAGAAACTATCACATATCCTTACTGACATTTATAGAAGGGGTCACATGTCTTGGATGACATCCTTGAAGGAATCATGAGTCTTTCCTAATATGCTCGTCGTGAATCTTGGCTGATATGCCCAGAGGATGTCACGAGAGTCCATTGATATGACTTTATCCTTTTAGAAGACATGGTTGACATTTCCAAAGGATATATTATGTCTTGGATGACATTGATAGAGGGCATCGTGAGTCCTGGATAATATGTCCAGTGGATGTCGCGAGAGCCCATTATTATAAAGAAGTACTTTTGTGAGACTTGGATGACATGGGTAGGTGCTATTATATGAGTCACGCGATGCATCCAAAGGACATCACAAGGCTTGGGAAATATGTCCATGGGGACTTCTGTGATACTATGGTGATACATACAAGGGGGTCATGTGACTATTCCATGACATGTTTGGAGGTCTTCGTACAACCCAGGTAGAATACTAAAGGAGCGTCGCAAGATCTGGGAAACGTGTCCTGATGTTGTCATGTGTCTTTGAGAGGCTCACACGATGTTCATGTGGGTTAGAGAACATGTTTTTATTTAATTCATATACTTTTAGTCTTTGTTTTGGTATTTTACTTGTGGATTCTTTGGTTTTATTCAGTGATGTTTTATCTTGAGTATTGTGTTATCTAGTAGGCGTACAGGATGTTCTTCTTATAGCCCCACCATAGATACTTTGTGTGATCTATAAATGATCATGAAAATTGGTTTATGCCTATTTCATTACTACTCCAACTTCTATCTGGTATGTTACCTAATGAGAGGTTATATGGTCACTTGATTAGTTTCTCTGAGAAGGGGGGTGGTGCCACACGACATCGTGCGTCATTTCCATGGGTCATTCCAAGTGAATCACCTAATTTTTAACAATGATGAGTATCTTCCTTAAATACCTATTTTATCATATTATTTCTGATTGATGAATACTTTTTTGATCAGAAGGTTATTTCAAATTACTTTTCATCTTTTCACATGGACATTCCCAAGGGCCTTCACAAGATCTTTATGCATTGTCCGGGATATTTTTTGGGGCAAGGGTGGCTTATCAAGGCAGCTTCGCAAGATCTAGTTGACTTGTTATGAGGTCTCATGGGGACATGTTGTGGACATCCTGGCACATCGCACATATCTCAGTGACCATGAGATCACTCACCTTATCCATTTTTAACCCCTTTGTTTTATTTTAAAAAGGCCAAGGATTGTGTGAGCTTTTACAAGTAATTTCAAGTATATTTATTAAATTTTTTGATGATGTATCTTGTAACCTATATGGGTCACATTGGTGTGTGTGATCATGTTGTGAAAATATGTGTTTGTTTTTTTATACCTCTGAAGGGGAAGTGAATAGTTTCCTAGACATACCCAAGGACTTCTGTACGATTAGGCTGACAAGCTGAAGGTAGTTCACGAGATGAGGCAGACATGTTTATGAGGTCTTGCGGTGTCTTGTGGGTCTCTTGGGGCATGTAGCATGTATTTCAGCAAATGCATGTACCACTCATCTCCTCCCCTTTATCTCATTTTATTATTCTACAACTCATGATTTTTCTTAGAAATCATTAAGGAATTTTATTCTTCCCAACAATGATATGGTGTATGATCTTTACAAAAAATGGGGTTCTCTCCCTTTGGATATTATTCCTCCTTATTCTTGAAATAATTTCAAATGGTTTTTCAGGAACTTTCTAATGAAAAACCTTATGGCCTATGGGTGATCATTCAGTTTTCATAATGCTACCATTGGTTTTATGGAGAGCCTTCACTATGGCTCTAGGGGATTCTCCGCAGTTTATACATTGTGTGTGGATTCTTCACATGACCTTGAAATTTTCACATGATCACAAGTCCCTTGGAGGATCAAGCAATCCGAAAGCCTCAAATCCTTTTATTTTGTGGGGAAGGTAACTCCCCTATTAAATTATTTCTTCCTTTTTTATTTTTTATGATGCTCATTTGGTGGATTTCATTAATGAAAAGAAAATTAAAACAACATTCATGCGTACGTACAACCTACCATCTCCTTGAACGGTGTATTTTATTTTCTATATCCAACTATTATGAATCACAAATAATACATATATAATGAATATTTTTAATCTTTTTATGTCATGATTATCAATATTTAGATGATGAAATCATGATCTATGTAAGAGGACCATATATAAAAAGTAAAAACATGAATGAAAAACAAAGTGGTTATTACCCAATACATAACATTAGCAAGGAATTTTTAATAAGAGAGTAATATAAAGGCATAATTAAATCATGTATGCTATTAAATATATGAATATGGTTATATGGTATATTTATAATAAACTTATATGTATTATGTATTATTTTTTAATATGTTTGAAGGAAATCAATACTTAAGGTAAGGGAATTTCATCTCACTTTCTATGAGATGCATGCCATATTCACCACTCGCTTCTTTTTTGTGGTGTATCTACTAAACTATGACATTTTATATCATTAATTTACTTTATTTAATGACATTAAAATATTTAATTAATATTATTAGTTCATTGGGTTCATAATTCTAAAGTTACTCAAGTAGTAAGGTATTTATGTTCCACTTTTATTTTTTTGGAGAATATACCTTATACAATACCTGTATATTTTACATAGTGTATATACTTACCATGAATGTATTTTATGTGTCTTATTAATAATATTTTAGTATTTTAATATCCATATTATTTTATTTATTTTATAGGTTATATGATTCTACTGATTTTAAAGTGATGATTATTTATTTCACAATCTCATCAATATTTGTGATCATTTTATTTTAAATATCTATTGTGGGGTATTTATCTTCTTCTTCCATTTTTTATAAAAAGGATTTTACCATTATCCTATGAATATTTAATGTAATTTTACCCATGTTTTATTTTTTACTAAATTTTTTGAAATGAATTTTTTTTATTTTCTGAATGTTGTACTTTTTTTACTTTTCTGAAAAAAGTACGAGAAGAATGTTTTTTTAACGTACACAACATGAATATATTTTTATGCTTTCATGAAGCCTTATTAAATGATTCATGTTTTTTATCTTTGATAAGTATGGTATGATCTTATAATGATAATGATCATGTTCTCACACCCTTATGTTCATGATATACTTACGCATTTCCTTTATTTACTCTTTTCTGATCATTTAAGCTCACCTCTTTCTTATGTTTCCCTTCCCCAGGTTATGAAGGAAGGTTTTTAAGTATAATTTCTAATGGGGAAGATCATTTTGGGAAAAATTGAATATATTTCACTGATTTAGAATATTTTTGTTCCATGTATCCAAAGTTACTATACTAATATGGTCTTTGTGGGTCTGTTTTTTGTAATGTTTTAAGTATTAATCAAAAATGATGTAATATCCATGTATGAAACGAATGCGTCATTTAGTGGGATATTGTATCCATGAAAGTGATTTATTTAATTTTTCATCTAGTAATATGTTCTTAATCAAAAACACGTAAAATATAATTCATTGCCTTAACAACAATTAGATAATACCACTATGGTTCTATAATAATCATATTATTCCAAAATAATCACATTCTAACCCATACTCACCCATATATTATAACTTGTTCTTGTGTGGGTCAGTGTAACCAATCACTTGAATAAAATTATAAATTTAAATCATAGATGACTATGGAAACATAAATAATGGATTTATTAGATATTAATTTGAAAATAATGTTTGTAATAGAGTTATAAAAGGGTTATAGTATCATTAAACATATAATTTCTATACTGTCATTTTGTTAATTAAAAATTACTAAGAAAACCTACCACCAACAACATCATTACAAATCATAACCAAAATACATAAGAAATGAAATTATAAAATTATAAATAATTTTAAGTAATATATTAAAGTACATATATTGATCTCAAAATTATGAAATATGAATATATAAACATGAATCTAAACCTCCATTATGAAATTGGTACTGAATAAAAAATTGAAGCTAATAAAATCTAAAGATAAAAATAAAATATAGATAAATAATATATTTTTAATAAATGATTATAAGAGATGTTTATAGAAAGTTATCAGTATTAATAATGTTATGAAATGGGAAAATAGAATTGCTATTTTTTATATAGGGGGTTAGATAATGTGAAACTATTTATGATTTATGGTATAAGTTTTGCCTCTCAATTTTTCTTCACTGAGTCATGATAAAATTGTAATAATTTATTACTTCTATGGTTTATATTTTAGCAATAATTTATTTCATTACATTTTTTTAATGAATTGTATGGTATTTAAAAATAAATCTCATGTTCTACCTATTATGGGTTTTCAATTTGAAAGATAAAAATGTTGTAAGGTTTGTTGTTAACTCAAACCCCCCCCCCCTTTATTTAGTTATAATGTCTCATCTTGAACATCATAATTCTATGACTATGCTCTTCCACCCTAAAAATTTATATTGTGAATTAATTTTCTCTCTATAAAAAATTACACATTTTATATGAATCTTTCTACTTGATTAGTTTATTTACCGTAGAAGTATGACATTGTTATGAATAATTCTCATCCTACCTAAGTAATCTCCTTATCTTATATATCTATGTTTTATATTCCTACCAATTTTCTCAATTATATTTGTAAATTAAATTATGTGTTTTCTCTTTCTATCTTTACATTTCCATTTTAATTTTATGAAAATTAATTTTATTACCCATTTTATGATGCATGATTTCAACAGATTATTTTCAATATATTAAAATGGGTTTCCTTCCATGTTCCCTTTCTTTATCTTCAACACCACATTTACTTGAGATAGTATTTATATATTTTTCAAGGAATAACTATTGAATAATCTTTGTAAAATAAAATTATTTCAACTATTTTTACATCACCCTTTCAAAATTGACATTTCATAGTTAATTTAACATCATATTTGTAACCAAATATAAAATAATTTATTAAAAACTATTTTATGATCTTGAATAAAATTTTTGATTCATCTCTAAAGGATTTATATCCATGGAAATTAGTTTTCATGAATATCCCACTAAATATTCTTATAAACTACTAATTTGTAGTGATTTAATTTTGGGTATCAACCATTTACATTTTTTAGGACAATTCTAGTGATACCATTGGCATGTATTAAAATACCCATTTTTCATTACCTAGTTTTTTATGATGTGATGAATAATTATTTTCAATTGGCACACATATGTATGAATTGTTGTATTGTGAGTTAATATATCACCATTTAATGAATTATTTAATTTTTTTATCTCATGACTTGATTACTTTTTGCATAGATATAATTATAAATCAGCTATGCTCATAAGATTATGAATAGATGTACTTATGGTTAAGTTATGCTCACAAGGTTGTGTGTGGGATTAATTGAAGTAAATATATTCTCAAAATACTATGCATTGGTGTAATTTAATTTAAGGTATTCTTATATGTCTACATGTGGACATCATTTTGGATAAGATATACTCACTATATTGGTCATGGGGGGGTAGTTTCAATTAATCAATGATAATAAGTTTATGTGTGGACATAATTTTTGATAATCTATCTTCATATTTATATGTTTTCCTAGGGTAGTGATTATGACATAGTTCCTTTTTATGACATGTTTCAATGAAATTCCATATTTTTATGTCATATTCCAATGATTACATTAAAAATATTGTGTTTATTATCTCACACTCCTATAAAATGGTATATTATTGTTCATTTGATTTTAAATTTCCTTATTTTATAACTTTGGGAGAAATTTTACTATTCCATATTATTTTAATTAATATATTCTTCCCATGATCATGTTTTCTCGTATATATGTTATCTAACACTTCATGAAATTTTGATAAATTTTCCCTTAGTATGATTTTTAGATCACCACTTTATTATGTATTTATTGCCCAATTTATGAATATGAGTATAGCCTATGAGGAGTTTAGAATGTCATATAATATTGTTCAATTATGGAGAAATGTTCATAGGTATCATAACATAAGCTACTTCTAAAGCTGATCCTCAAAGAAACTAAATAATATGTTCTTATTATTATGATATTAGTGTGAGATATAATGTTTTAGTTATGAAAATTATATGGAATATATATATGTATGCATGTTTAACATGGGTAATGTCACTTTTTATCAAGGAAAAATCTGAATGAAATTTTTTTTTACACCATACATGAGAGTTCAGGTTTGGGGAACCTCCATTTGTATCAAATAAAGGTTTAGTTATTTTTTTATATTAGATTGTTCTTTTTGGGGATTTGGATTAGTGATATTTAATGAAAACTATAGGTATAATATGAAGTATAAGACAACATCCTGAAAATTTTATAATGTTTTGAGTATGCAGTTTTTCTAGAAATTATATCCCAATCTAGATACTGGAAAGTGGATATATTTGTGCCATAAATTCACTTAGGGGTAACCACCTAAAAAAACCTAGTGCATGATGTGATGTCCTAAAATTTCTTTCCTTTCTAGACACTCTTGGTGGATATGTTTTGAAATTAAAATTTACTTTATAAAACATTATAATGGATATGAATATATTTATGTTAGAGAACATAAAAGAAAATGACTATAGAAAAACTAGGTTAAACTGATGTAATTACAGGTTGATCCAATTATATTATAGTTTGATTGAGAGTATCATTGATTCAATTGATGGTCTCATTAGAGAAGAAATATTATGATTCAGTTTTCATATTCATATGATCATTTACTATTATATAATTAGGTAATATCATAATTATTTTGGTTTTAGTAATTGATTATAAATACAATATAAAAATGAATCCATGAAAGTTATATCCCTTCAATCTTCTATAACCAACTAAGGAAGAATATTTTGAACAAATTTTTTAGATAATAGAAAAATATCAGTACATGTCCATTATGTGAGAAATAATTAGTCTCCTAGTATCTATGATTGTGAAGTTGATATCTCAATAGAAAACATATCTTCAAATTCTTATGGATCACTTAACATATTTTATTATTGAATGATAATTAAAAGTTTGAGGGCACAATTTCTTCCAAGGGAGAGAATTTAACACCGCCAATATTTTACTATATAATTTTATATTAAATAATCACATTAATGATAACATGTTTCACAAGAATAACCAAAATAAAATTATCCATGACATATTATATTAATATTATTAAGAAAATTTAATAATAATGATACATCTAGTAAATAAAAAAATTAACCTATTTGAAATTCATAAAAAATAGGATTAATAACACATAATGTTTTTAAAATATAATTTATCAATAAATATATTTTTCCTTAATATATTGGATATAAATAAAAATTAATAAAGTATTGAATTTTAATTTGTTAAAATAAAAATTATATTTTAATTCATATCTTAAAATTTTTATTCGAGTGAATTTTTGTGATTTTTCTAAAATTATTATGAGAATAGTAAAAAATTATTTTAAAAATAATATAATGTTTAAAACTTTATCATGAATAAAATGTTAACTAAAACCATATAAATAATTTTATTTGGAAGAATATATATTTATGGATTAAAATGATTCATTTTAAAAAATTATATTGAATTTATAAAATCCATGTTTAATGTTTTGGAAATATAAGTAATATTTTACTCTAGAAGTTGTTTTTGTTGACATAAATTAAAAATTAGTTTTCATCAATTATAGAAACTAAATATAAAAAATTTATTTGTTGTTTT
Source organism: Viscum album (assembly GCA_963277665.1). Classification (NCBI taxonomy): domain Eukaryota; kingdom Viridiplantae; phylum Streptophyta; class Magnoliopsida; order Santalales; family Viscaceae; genus Viscum; species Viscum album. The sequence goes on from OY728128.1 coordinate 1,262,209,632, forward strand.
AGATCATCATGTTCTTATTATGTAATAAGTTCAATATCATTTTTAGGTATAATAATAATATTTCTTTGATTATTGTTAATTGTCAAAAATAATATTAAAATTGTGATTTCAAATATTTTTTTATTAAAATATTATATCATAAATATAATAAAATAAGATAATATCTTATAAAAAATATTATATAATTTTTAAAAATATTCAAAAAAATATTTTCACTCATTAAATTAGAAATCAATACTAAATAAGATTAAGAACACTTAATGGTAAAAACATTATTTTAAAAAAAATATTTTTTCTATATATTATTTTTTAAAATTTAATAGTTAATTGTATATTTTTTAGAAATTGAATTAGATTATATAGGTATTTAGTTTTTGTTTATATCATAAAATTTTTATATTAGGTGTTACTGTAAAGTTTTAATAAAATATAAATTACATTGGAACAAAAAAGTTACCACGGTAGAAACCGGAAAGGAAAAATGTAAAAATATAGTGGTAAAGTGACATGAAATATGATTAAAACATGTGTAAAAATGATTTTTGGACACTTAATTGACCTTATATCACCCAAAAAGTCAATATTTCCACTTTTTTGTCATTGTCCCTTGAATTGTGTCATTCCTTATTTGAAAAAGTAATTTTTATTTATGAAAATGTCATTTTCATCAGTTATAAAAGTATATCACTTCCACCCCATTTATCTACCCATTAAAATTAATTATCAAGAAAAAAAATATACCCTAATTTATTCTAAAATATATCCCCATATCCTAGAATCTATTTCCATGAAAAAATACCATGCTAAGGAGCCTTATTATGTTACCCAATAGAGAATATTTTATTCCTCTACACACTCAAACACATTATATCGATGAATATAGGATTCTGAATTTATTTATAATATGCCAATTTTTTTATAATAATTTAATATACAGTATATTTCATTATCTAAAATAATTTGAAAACTGAAAATGTCATAAAGCGTATGTATAGACTACCACCTCAATGAATGACATGCTTATTTTTTTAGCATCATATAACACTTATGGTTTTAAAATTTTATTTAAATTAATAATTATATATTTATAAAATTATTTATATTCTTAAATTATAACATTTTATCACTCTTTCTCCCAATATATGGAAAATGAATGTTTCTCTTTTATACATGTGGACCACCACCTCCATAAAGGTGATGTAATTTATTTTTTATCTGGTATTGTATTCATTATAAAATTATCTTCAAATATGATTCAACACCATAAAAATATCAAAATAATATCATTATACTTATTTAATAGTGATATTATTCTAAATGAATCACTTTCTTAACAATATTCACCAACATAATATAGTTTTTTCTTTTGTGGGTATGCTTAACAAACTACTTGAACAATGATGTAAATTTATATCATTGATAACTATGGAAACATAAATACTTGTTTTATTATAAATTAATGATGAAATAATTTTTTATTCATTTTTTGTAACGGTTATACTATTATTAATATTATTATTATTCGATCACCTTTTTTTCATTATACATGACCAAAAAAAGATCATCACCAACTTCATTATCATGAAGGATAACCTAAGTAGTTATTAGATGATGTTAGAAAATTATAAATAGTTATAAAGATCTATTTTGGAACCAATATTTCTGTTAAAAAGATAAAAATTGAATCTATAAACAATAATCAATTCCACCATTAATAAATTATTACTAAATAGAAAACTTAAGATAATCACATATAATAATGAAAATAAAATACAAATAAAAAATATTATTGTAAGATGATTATAATGTAATTTTATAAAAGATTATAGGTTTGAATAAGGTTATTAAATAGGTGATTAATATAGTTTTAGTTTTTATATAGAAGGTTAGAGAGTTTTGGCTAAGTGAGATTAAAGGTAAGGGTTTTTTCATTTTAATGTATCTTCATTAAGATATGATGTGTATTTAGAACTTGATTTCTTTTTTTGGTGTATATATTGGACATATATTTATTTTATCACAATTTTACATAAAATATAATGGATTTACAAATCCATCACACATTCTACCTTTTATGGGGTTTCAATTTGAATGATAATGACAATATAACTTTTTTTATTAACTTAAACCCCATTTCATTATATTATAATATATCATCTTGAACATACTACTTCTATGATTAACTTATTACATTGTATGATTTAATATTTTTTATTGTCTTCTTCTCTAGGGATAATTACACTTCTGATTCAATTTTTTCTCATCGATAATTTTTCCCCATAAAATAGTTTCATGGTTAATAATAATTCACATCCAAGCCAAGTATGGTCTTTGTCTTTTATATCCATATTTTCTATTCTCTCCAAGGTTATCTATTATATTCTTAAAACCCAATTATATATTATATCTTTTAATCTTCACATTTCAATTTTCCTCTTTTCAATAGAATATTTCATTACCCTTTTCATGATATGGTAATTCAATCAATGTATTTTAATATATTAAAAAGGGTTTCCCTTCACATTCCTATGTTCTATATTTAACATAAATTTTATATGAGAGATTAATTATGTAATTTACAAGGATCCAATATAGAATATTAATTTTAAAATGAGAATATTTAAAAAAAATCACTTCACCTTTTAAAAAAATATATTTCAATGTAACCATAACTTCATATTTTATGATAAAGATAAAATCATTTGCTAAAAAAAGATTATGATTTTACATATATTATTCTCTATATCTCTAAAGGATTTATATACATGGAAATTATTTTTTATGAATCATTCACTAAATAATATAATAAATAATTCTCTTAGGGAATTTGATTTTTTGTATCAACCATTCATATTCTTGAGGTAAATTTTGGTGATAAAATTTGAATATGTTATAGAACCCATTTTTCTTTCCATGCATTATCTATTATGTGATTAATGATTTTTACTAAGTGGTACACATATGTATGGATAATTGAATTATAGGATCCTATATTACCATTAAATTTATTTTTTTAGGTTTTATATCTCATGATATATTGAATTAATTTTTGGGTGATATTATGGATAGTTTGTGGTCATAAGATTGTGTAAGGGTTTAATTATAACTAAGATATAATCACAATATTTTTTATGTGTAATTATGATTAAGATATTCTCACAATATTGTATGTGGGTGTAATTGATGTAATTATATGCTCATAATATTTTATATGGGGGTAATTGGAGTTAATAGTTTCTCCCAATATTGTGTTTGGGTGTAATTGTAGTTAAGATATGCTCAAAACATTGTGTGTGGATGTAATTGTTGATAAATATGTTAACTATAATAGGTTTTCCTATAACTATGTTTCTACTATAGATCCTTGTTATTATAATTTTTAAAAAAATTAAATATTTCTATGTCATATTACTATGATTTTGTTCCAAGGATCATGTTTATTATAAAAAACTCAAATACAATGGTACATGTTTTTTCATATGAGATTACATGTACTTATTTCACAACTTATGGAAAAATATTATTATTACATGAAATTTTAAATAATATATTTCTCCTCTTCTCATTTTTTCTCATATTATTATGATCTAGCACTTCATGAAATGTTTATAAGTTTTCCCTTAATAAGATATTGAGATCATGTTTTCCAGTGAGCTTGTACCCTAGCGGTACAGGCTCCTACTTGGCACCAAAAGACCCAGGATCAAATCCGGACAGGGACTAATTGCTGGTTCTGTAGCATCACTATATCAAGAAACTATAACAATACTGTAGTAGTGAAGGAACTGTAGCGGCTATGACACTATAGCAGTGGAGGCACTATAGTAGGAACTGTAGCGGTGGTGGTACTATAGCAGGTAATGTAGCAGCCTGAGTATTGTTGCAGTACTATTCACCGAGGGGCCCTTTGGGCCAAAAAAATGTTCTTTCAAGCCTTGTCTTCGGGCCACTTGTCCTTGGGCCTTCGATCTATGTAATGGTTCTCCCTCTACCCAGTCTAAAGAGGTCTTTGCTTTAAATAATAAAATGAGGCTTTGGACTCAACCTTTAAAAAAAGATATTGAGATCATTCCATTCATATGTTTTCATTACATGGGTATTGAATATGAGTATAACCTATAAGTATTCTAAAAGGGTGGATAGTGTGTAAAAATTATGGAGAAATATTCCCAAGTATCTTAAAATAAGATACTTATGTAGATGATCCTAAAATTAAATAAACCTTACATTCATAGGATTGTGGTGTTATCATGAGATTTTATTTTTATGTTATTAAAATGATGTGGAATATATGTATTTTTACCTTAGTTCATCCCACATTGTTTAAAATACAATATTTAATGAATGGATTTTTTGCATCGGACCATGGAGTGTAGGTATGTGGTGCCTTAGTAGGTGTGTGAGATAAAATAGGTAGAACCATCCATGAAAGGATCGTATGTTTTATGAATTCTTAGGTAACATTTGGATTTACTAGTGACCACATCTCTAATAGGTGTCTAAGATATTTTCATGTAACAAAACCTTGTATAGTTTATTAGCATGGAATATTTTACCATAGGACAAGGATTTGATTAAATTGGAAAGGATGATAATTTAGTATACTTAATATCTTAGATCCATTGGTATTTTATACATTTTTAATTTCTAAGGACTTTTTTAATATGTTCCAATGACCTTTTAACACCTTTATAGGAGGGGATAAAGATATTAAATGCTAGGGATGATCATAATTATCCTTGTAAGGCTTCAAAGATTATTGGTAGCACTAAATGGATAACATGAATACTAGTTCAATTCATGGATCTCCCATAAAATATTAGTCATTGGATTTAGTACTTTTATGTTTTACCATTTAGGGATTATTGAGCGTATTTTTATCATATATTTCATAATTATGGAGTGTATATGTCTATATTAGTGACATAAATCCTCAAGATAGCATGATTTATAAATGTTTTTCCTTAATGACACCATTTGAAATATATATATATACTTATTTAATGGTACATAGGGTCTACTCTAGGTGTTATTACTAGAAATATGATAAAGGCCTTGAGAAGTAATGCTTTAATGGAATAACAAAAATGGTTGAGAGAACTACTATATGGTAGGGTATTCAGATTTTTTGATGATGGGTTCTTATACATTAATAGATCATGGAATGGATTTTTAAAATCAAAATAAGCTATGAAATATTTGTGGGTTCATTTTTCTTTGTTAGTAATGAAGGTTAAGATATTTTTAGGGTCCAAGAAAGTATGGTGACATGGTATGAATTATTTTAGATGGGAAATTTTTTTGGTTGAGTATTTCACTTCTTATATGATAGAGTATGGGAAAATTAGATTAAAATAGAGGATTCCAGGACATTGGTAGAATTTATTGTATATTTCAGGTAAGAATATTGTAAAAAGGTATCACTATTCTTAATTAGGATGTGGAAGTATCTTTTTGGTATTTTCATGATTAGTTAGTATGGATTATGATTATTATTATCTAGGAAAATTATTATTTTTGTCCCATGTGATTGATTTAATTTTCCATCCTAAATATAATTTAGTATATCATATTTATGAGATAAATATTATCCTCTAATTATGGTTCTAAGGCTAAGGGATTTTAGGAAGGTGAATTATTTGTCATATGTCATTTCTATAGGGGATGTATATGATTTGGTCCCCTTCATCTAATAAAATTATCAATGGCTTGTTAATGAATCATATCATTTATTGTATTACATGATTCCTTAGGGGGTAGAAATGTATCAGGAACTCTTATATATGGAATTTTTTCCATATGTGGTGAAATTGATCTTGATCCTCAAGTTCATGGTGGTAAGGTTTATAAACCATGGTTCACACCTATTTAAGTTTATTGAGGTCCAAATACACTTTCCTCAATCAAGGTGATGTCTATTGGTTTTAGAATCATGGTGTTCTTATTAGGATAAAATTTCTCAAACTTTGATATATATATATATATATATATATATATTTGTGTGTGTGTTGTTTTTGTTGACCCTTCATCACATTATTATACTTCTATATTATTGATAAATATTAATACGTATTTTGGGGGACTATTGGTAGTTCCCTAGTGAAATGATTTTCTTACACAATGCATGTCTCTGGATAATAATTTCCTCCTTTTTTATTTTTGATTTCTTGATTAGTATTTTATTAATGATAAAGACAAATTATTTTGATCAAAAAATGGGTAATAGTGAGGTGAGGTATATGATTCACCATATAACACTTTTCCTTAAAAGGGTATGTTCTCTTTTAGTGTTTAAGAGCTTATTCTTGGGATCAGAGGGCCTCATGATTTTTTTAGGGGTTTTATGTAGAAAGCTGGGAAGCAAATAAAAGGAAAATTTTACATCATAAATAATTAATTTACTGCATAATTTCATAGCTCAGTAGATTCTAAATATTGGTTTAAGACATATTAATATTTTACATCCTAAACCTATTTTATGTTGTAAAAGAATATCTCAGGATAAATTAACCTAAGGTGAAATTTTTTTAGAGTACTTGTATTAAAGAAGATTTACACTATAAATATGGGATTTAAGATATAAATCACCCAATCCCACTAAGTTTTTTTCCATATCATTCATACATATTTTCTTTTTTCATATAAAATCATCTTCCATGGGCCCTAGTTTTCTCAAATAAATTTTTGTTACACTCTCCCTCCTCTAAATCACTTTTCTTAGAGCTGTTGATTGTCGATGTGATTGGGTGTATTTTTTTAGGTATGTGTGATCTTACTTTAAATATTTAGATTTTTTATCTATTTTTGGAACTGGAATGAAATTAATTTTTTAATTTTAATAATTTGGATGTGATCTCAACTGATCCTTTATAGTTTTACCTTCATTCCTTATCTTTTTGTGGCTAGCATGTTTATTTCCTATCTCTATTTTTGAAGGAGACTAGGTTTCCTCCATTGGTGTTTTTGGTTTTGGAAAATATTTTAAAGCCCATAAGTGGAAAGTATTTGATGTAAAAATGATTTATTAATTTTGGTAATGTTTTATAAATATATTTTTAAAAAATAATCACATTGGGTAACATTGGGTGCTTTAGAAAATTAACTTGTCACTCTGTGTGTGTAATTCTATAAGGGGTTTTAGGTTATTTTAGTGTTTTTAATTCCATTAGAGGTTATATTGGTTATATCCACCTTGGGACATGATTGGGTATTTCCATTCACATCCAGTATGTATTCCTATAGTTTAGAGCCCAAATTTTTTGCTTTTTTATTTATGATTAGTTTATCACATGGAGGTATTTTCATGGTTATTTTCTCACATGATTACCATATGATGTATCCATGGTTTTTTACCTATCCATACATGTTTTATTTAATACTTAACATATTCCAAGATTTGGTGAATATGGTGGTATGTTTTAATGAAAATTTTTTGACAATTTACAAATTTTTTATTTTATGAAAATGATTTGTAAAAAAAAATTCAACTAGAGCTAATTCATTCTTGGTGTCATAACCTATATAGATTATTTGGTGAAATATTATTGGTATTTTTTCTCACACAATACATTATCATTTAGGTGGTTTTATATGTTGTTTTGTAGGACTCAGGTAATGGTAAGGGAATTATGTAGCTTTCTCATTTCTATTATTTCCATCACCTATGTGGTAGGTTATTCTATAGGAGATGGTTAGTCATATGTATACTTTTTGTTGTTTATTGTTTTAACTCTTCATTCTTAGCCCGTTTGTCTTGGTTTTTATGTTTCATGTATTTGTATGATTTATTACACTATATACCTTATTGTTTTTCTTTTTTATAGTTTTACATGAGCTATGTTGCTTCCTTTTTTCAATACTTTACCATGTTTTGAACTACCTTGGATGAATAATTTAGTTATCTTGGCTTGGCCCATTGAAAATTTTCATTAGAGGGAAAGATATCCATAAGGGTTATGAAAATGCCTAGTTTTAGTTCAGTGTATTTGGTAAAAAATAGTTGGGACTATCAAAATTCAGATATAAAGTACAAGAGGGTGCCTAGAAAAATTACTTTCGTGTCTGAACCTGAGTTACCATGGGTGGTTAGGTATTTTTTCCAAACTTGTGACTTAGTGTTTGTGGTCATCTAAATAAATAAAACATGGTATTTTATTTAAATGGACTTTAACTTTCCTCATGTTTCATATTTAATATGAAAAATACATAAATCTTTTAAATTATTGTTTGATAAAGGAATTGATATCGATTGTTGAAGTTATCTTTATATTTTTTAAATTTATAATATAATGATTGGTCATTGTATTGTGTTTAGAATACAATGCCTCTAAGAATATATATTCTAAATCCAAGAGTATAATATTTGAGGCATATTCTAAAGGAAAATACTCTAGTGGATCCTTCATTAGTATAATCTATAATCAAAAATATTTATACTCTAGATCTAGATGGAATGAGAAACCTTGGATGAGTGGTGGAACATGGCCCAAAATTTACTAAGTAGAATTCACCCTTTTTCTATGGTGATAAAGGTCCCCAAGAATTGGAGGAATGTCTTGAAATGTTTTAGAGTATATTTATCTTTATTGAGACTCTATAGGACTCTATGGTGTGTTTTTTCCACATACATTCTTGTAGGACTGAGATAGAGGTGGTGGAACCCTATTGTTCTAGAAAAGATACACGTTGACCTTACCTATACTTCATTCAAGAAAATATTCAAAAACATATTTATATTAAGATTTTATATGTGGAAAATACTAGTGGGATTCTAACATTAGGGAAAGGGGGTTATACTGTTATATATTATTACACCCACATTGCTAAGTTGTTGCACCTGTAACGAAAACTTGTCACCTATGATTACCTAAAAGCTCAGATGTTTTAGATTGGGTTGAGAGTTGATATTAGGACAATGATAATTCCCATGTGCCTAACAAACTTTATGGTGGTAGTTGATAAATTTTATATGGTTGATTCATACATTCTTATAAATATAGGTCTCATTGGTGGATTTAGTTGGTGTATATTTTAGCTAGGGTGTGCCTTCTGGCTAGAAAAGGAGGCAAAATGGTTGCCAATTTTCTTCATGGATAGTTTTAGGGGCTCTGATGGGGTAGAAACATGGAATTTTATCCCAGTGTAGAAGTTTTAGTCATACAAATCCTATCTATATAGAGGATCCCAAAACATTTCATTATTTTGGGAAATCTGGCCATTTTAGGTGTTTTTAGGAAGGATTTTCCACGGTAGTTAAAATAGATCCACTCTCACCAAGGATTCATAGGTTTGTTATGACGCTTCTATGGTAGGTGGATATTACCTATGGGTAAAGGGGGATGTTTATGGGTCTATGAAATCCCAAAGCAGAGTTGAGATGAGAAGCATTTATGTAGTGGAGTATGCACCAGAATAATCTGAAGTAGTGGAAACTATTATTAAAGGTACAATGTTTATTTATTCTTCTATAGTGTTCGATTTTTTTGATAAAATTGTCAGTAATTATTTTACATCATTTAATTTAGTTTAAATTTTGGGGTTTCATTCAGATCTTATGTTATTCTTATTAGATCTTTACTTGCCTTAGGAACGTGGTCGGAACAAGGTTTTGAATTTCATGTATGTCTGGTGTTGATATCCTACCATTATTTGAGTTGGATTTCATAGTTCTTGATCTTGATATATTCAACTTGATTGTTATCAAGGATTAAATTATTATTAGTAAGTATCATATTGAGTATTATCATCATTGAGTTTATTTTATTTTTTTGAACAGAGTTACTCAGGTCTTTCAGGGTGAGTGGGATTCTAGGTCTGGGAGAGTGTGGCATATTGTTTTAAATTCTTGGGTGATCTCATATCATCTATTGGAGATGATTATTAATTTCATTGAGCCTTTTTTTATTATTTTACATATTTTTGTGTTTTGAGAGTTTCCTAAGGTATTTCTGGATTACTTTTCTATTTTACTACCATAGAGAGATGTAAAATTTACCATTGACCTAATACCCAGTATGATACCCATTTCTATTCCATACTATTTTATGGAACCAACTTAGTTGGTGGAACATAAATTCAAGATTTCATACCTCAAGGATAAGGGATTTATTCATCCTAACATTTCACCATGGGCTTCATCTATCCTCTTTGATATTAAGGAATATAAGAGTCTTAGACATTGCGTTGATTATCATAAGTTAAACCAGGTGATAGTTAAAGAAGAAATATATCTTTCCTATGATTAATGATCTATTTGATTAGATCAGGGGGTCATGTTGGTTTTCAAATATAAACCTTCGGTCCGGGTACCACCAATTGAGAGTATGAGAAGAGGATATACCTAAGACATCATGTAGGAGATGGTATAGGAATTTCTAGTTTCTGGTTACGTCATTCAGTATAAATAATTATCCTTCGGTATTTATAGATTTGATGAAAAATATCATTCATTGGTTTTTTAACTCTTTCATTTTTATTTTTATTTATGATATTTTGGTGTACTACAAGTTATAGGAGGAGCACATGGACCATATGGATGGCATCCTTATAACATTGGAGGATCATCATTTGTACGATAAGCATTCCAAATGTGAGTTTTTGATGAAGGAAGTGATGTTTCTAGAGAACTTTATATCCTATAGGGGAATATTAGTGGATCCTGAAAATCTACTGGTGGTTATATTCTGAGTGAAGCTTAGAAATATTATTTTGATCTGGAGTTTCTTGGGAATATATTGTTATTACAGGTGTTTTATTAATGAATTCTCTAAGATCTAATCTCAATTGAAAACATTAACTTATAAGGGTGTCAATATTGATTAGAAATATAAAAATTAGATATCTTTTTAGGAACTGAAGATGTAGTAGACTTCATCTCCAGTTTTGATTCTTCTAGAAGAAGGTCTGGGTTATGCTATTTTCTATGATGCTTTTGGTACATGTTTGGGGTGTGTATTAATATAGGTGAAACATGTGGTTACTAATGGCTTTCACCAGTTATTACCTCATGAGAATAACTACTCTACCCATGATCTTGAGTTAGTAGTGGTTAAAAATTCACTCAAAATGCGGTGGCACTATATCTTTGGGGAGTGATTTATAGTGTATTCGGATCATAAAATCATAAAGTACATTTTTACATAGAGGGATCTGAACATGAAAAATATATGTTGGGATGAGTATATTCAGAATTTATATTTTGATATTTCTTATACTCCTTGGAGAGGGAATGTGTTCAATGATGCGTTGAGTAAAAAATTACCTATGCATTCCATAAAGGATTTGGTGGAGTAGTGATATTTAATGAGTTTGTTCGTTGAGATGAGCTTGTGAATAGAAGAATTTTGTGGGTGGGTTATCTTTTATTTGATATAGGTTGGGTCATTGTTTGATGAGTATTTTTATCTTGAGAAGCTACTGACACTATGTGGTAGTGCTTTAGTGAAATCATAAATGGTGTGGTGACCTCAGGTAAGTTGTCTCAGTCTCCTAATGGTGCTTTGTGTTTCTATTGTAGGATTTTTATTATGTTCTATTTTATGTAGGAGTTATTAGATTGTAGGCATTATTAGTTCACACACCAAGATACTACCAAGATGTATCCTAAAATGATATGTTAGTATTGGTTTCCTTGGATGATATGGATGATTGGATATTTTTATCATGATGTTTTACTTTACATAGGATAAAAGTGGGCGCCAGTCTTATTAGTTCGTGCACTAGGAGACAACCAAGATGTATCTTAACATGAGATCTCAGTATTGGTGTCCTTGTATTAGATGGTAAATTAGGGATTTTTTAGCATGGTGTTTTACTTTACATAGGATAAAAGCAAAGCACCAGAGACATGTTGGTTTGTTATAGGATTTTCCCATCCTCGTATAGTCATGCAATGATATTTATTTTGACCTAGTTATTGTTTTGATATATAATATTAGTGGGAGGAATGTGATTTGGGTTACCATTTACTGAATCACAAAATAGGTGCATTTCACCCCTATTAAATTGGTTATGGATGTGAAGTATCTTGGGAACTTGTACGTTTGAGATATTGTGAGGCTTCATGGGGTTCCCTTTATAATTTCTTTGAACAGTGACCTGAGTTTCACATCATGGTTTTGGAAAGTTTTAAAATAGGATATGGGTTGACAGTTTAATTTGAGGATGGAATATAATCCTCATAAATATGGATAGACAGAGAGATAAATCAAGGTTCTCGAGGATATGCTTCAGGCATGTGTTCTTGATTTTGGTGGTTCATGGGAAAATCATTTTCCTCATAGTTACTTTTCCTATAACAATATTTATCAATCCTTGATTAATATGGTTTCATTTGAGTTGTTTTATAGTAATCCATATAGATCTTTATTTTTGTAATGGCCCGGACCTCTTCGGCCCATTCCTTTGTCAAAAAGTGGGTCTTGAAGTGTTCTGGAGTATAAAATGGACTTTTCCCACACTTTTCAGAATTTTGAAACTACACTCCCTATAATGTGAGTACACTCTGTGTACCCCCTTGCTGGGTATACCCCGTGTTAAAGGCCATGTCCTTACCATGTGAAATAATTGGGTACACGCTGTGTACCCCAAACTACACGCCGTGTAGTCCCTCCCCGCGTACGCATTACCCTCAAACTGTGTGTTGACCAGTCAACAGTCGTGTGCCGTATTGGATTCGTGTCCTTTCCGTGTGAAATAAATGAGTACATGCCATGTACCCAATACTACACGTCGTGTAGTCCCTCCCCGCGTACGCATTACCCTCAAACCGTGTGTTGACCAGTCAACGGCCGCGTGCCGCGTTGAAGGCAGTGTTGGAAGCCACGTGGTGGCCGCATGAAATGGCCAAGTACACATTGTGTACCATAAAGTACATGTCGTGTACTTTGGTTTTTCACTCCTATAAAAGGAGGGGTCCCCTCCTCCTTTTCAACACACCCCTCTCCTCCCCTTTGAGCAGAGTTCTCCCAAGAGACTCAAAGGCTCCTTTTTCTTCCATAACTTCTTTGTCCGAGCTCCGATTTACGATCCGTCAGTGGCCACGGGATTGTAACGAAGAGGCAGAACTTCTGATCTTGGATCTATTGTATTTCCTTCGGACTTTCCTTTCAAAATTCAACCCGATGAGGTTTTTCTGGGATTCGACAGAAGTGACAAACGCCAACGGACATCTTCTAAAGTTGATCCGGGGGAGCGTTGTGATCAGAAACTGTTGAAGTAGGGATCTTACCTTCGTCTCTCTAGTTTGTACATCATGCGGGGTGGGTGTCCTCTTGTTTACGTGAAACACTATTGAACTGGTTTAATGAAGATAATAACTGGCTTATATAATGGGGTTGGGAAGTTTTGTGATTACTGTTACTTTATTTATATCCTATGATATTATGTTGTGAATTGAATAGGCTTATGCCTACTAAAAATCATGGTCGTTGGGGTCCTTTTCTTGCGCAATTAAATGTTTCCCTATCTTTCTAGACCTTTTTGTGGATGGAACTTTGTTGAATGTGGAATTTGGATAATTACATAAAGTTGGCTGATTTAAAATTTGAAACCCTTGTGTAATCACCCCAGTTGAACAAAATGGAATAATGAACATGTGGGTGTTGTCTTGGATATGTGGCATGTGATGGGGGTGTTTTGTGGGTTGTTATGGATCGAGTGAGCAGAGGGGCTGCGGTTGGCTTGGTTGTGGGTTGGTTTGAATACTATGTTGGTGATGGGCAGCGGGGCTGCGATAAATGGTATTAAAGGGGTGATGATGTATGGTGTGGTTGTGGTTATGGTGGTTAGCAGTGGGGCTGCAGGGTTGGGTTTGAATGTGAACAAACTATGGGTTGTAAATAATAAATAAAAAGTGGAAGAGTTAGTAATGGTGGGGAATGGTAATGGAATGGGAATAATATTTAATGGGGTAGGTTGGTTAATAAGAAGGACTTGGTTGTGTTTCTTGTGTTTTCCTAACTTGATTTTTGGATGGTAGGGATATGTTTTACGAATGATCGTTGTGGCTAGTTGTGGATAGTTTCCCAGTAGTTAAGGAACTAATAAACTGACTCTGTTGAAACATGAAATCCTAAATGGGGTTGGGGTTGTTTTTTATATTAATACTTCGTAGTAGCAGTGCCAAGGCACATGCTCAGTTCTTGGATTAGAAGCCATAGGTTTTCCTGAGTGTTTGGTATATATATATATATATATATATCTTTTTGTTTTATCGCACCTCACCCATGTTGAGCACTTAGTTCCGAACACTCCCATTTCATGGGAGAGGGTGTTTTCCCCTTAGTTACTAGCTCCTTCCTGCTCCTTCTTCCCTAGGATGTGATGGCTTGAGGCGACCTTACACCCAATACTCTTTGGGTAGGTTTTGATTGGGGTGGTTTATCCCAATACTCTTCAAGTAGGTTTTACTATTTCCCAAGAACCTTCGGGACGAGGCCTAGGTGTGTGCGGGCGGGATAAATGGTTGTGAGGCCCAGGTGTGTACGGGCGGGATACGTGGTTGTGAGTCCCAGGTGTGTGCAGGCGGGAAGAGTGTGGTAGCGTCAGGACGTTCGTTGTTAGGAAGAGAAGCTAGCTAGTGGGGGAAAATGGTGTGGGGTACCCAATACTCTTGTTCTTATATACTACTACCTGTTGTGATTGTGTTTTGGTGAGTGTGGCTGGTGAGGTTGGGTGGATATAATTCCTTTCTAGGTTTCTTCTGTTGTTATCACGGGACATTAGGATGTCTCCCCACTTGTGAACGAGAGCTTTAGGTTTCCCTGCTGAGTATACTTGTATTCTCACCCTACGTTTACTTTCAGGTTTCCAGGAGGACTAACAGGGTCATGCGGGACCCTACTAGTCGGGACAGTTGGAGTTTCTGAAGTTTGATGTACTTGTTTCTTTTGGTATTGTACTTTTGAGCTTTCTTTTACTTGTACCTTATTTCAGAACTATTTAAACATGCATGTGGGATTGGTTTGGATTTATTTCTATACACTTGTTCTTTTCCTTTTTGGTGTTTGACTTGTCCTATTTCCCAATCTTAAATAACAAAAAGGGTAATGCCTCCTATATTTGTGAAAACTCATACCCTTGGTGCTAGTCGCCACCCCGGGGCCTACTGGAGGCAGGACTCGGGGGTCATTATCTCCCTTTCACCATTGCCAGCTCAGGAGGGGAATCTTTGGTGGTATGGGGGTGTGACAGAATGGTATTAGAGGGAGGTTGAGAGATAGGATGGAGTCTGGAGTTAGGAACAGTGAGGATTTCATGGGATGGTAGGGAAATAGTGTTGGTTAATCTTGGTGTGTGACATAGGCCAGGGAAGACTGGCTAGGACACAAGATTTTAGGGGCCCCCATTGTCCGATGCAAGGACTCTGAGCCTACCGAATGACCAAGTGAGGCTACATTGATTGTAGGGTATAGATCCTAGGGAAGGTACATACATCATCATGATTGTGTTTTACTTGATTTGGGTGTTCTAGGAAAGAAATTTAATAAAATGATAAAATGAAACCCTACAAAAAAATTCCTTACTACTTGGGATTAGGCGATTCTTGTTTACTGTACAGCTATGGCAACTGGACGTCATCCCCAGGTCTGAGTCCCAATAGATTCAGGCGGTCGATCAGTTGAGGATTGACCGAGAGGAGGAAGATAGCCAGTGGCAGAAGACTCTCTGTTCTTTCCAGCGGCAGACCCTCAAGAAGTATGAGGGTAGTACTTGGGATACAAAGATAGAGGGGTGTCTTGAGGAGCTAGGGATCTCTTTTACCTTTATCTGTGCTCTGAGGGAGTATTGGGTTTCCCTAGAAGTCAGTCAGCTAAGAGGTGCAGCGCGACAGTGGTGGACGCTCTACCTCGGAGAGAGGATAGAGTTAGAGGTTCTGTGGGCTGACTTTGAGAAGGAATTTCGAGAGGAATTCCTTTCTTCCATGATCAAGGCGGAGAAGCGGTAGGAGTTACTCTCCCTTCAGTAGGGGAGTATGTCAGTACGAGATCTGGGGATCAAGTTCAAGGATCTCCATCACTTTTCTCCAAATCTCTTTCCGGATGAGGAGTCTCGGGCGAGACGTTTGGAGGAGGCACTTCGTCCTTCGCTCCAGTATGTTGTCACCCCCTTCACCCTTCTGACGTACTTGGAGATACAGAAGAAGGCATAGGTTGTATAGAGGATGCACTCGCTGGGAGGTGCACCACGAGAAGGGATCTAGCCAGGTTCATCGAAGGGGAAGGCAGTCAACAGCAGGTCTCCTGGGACGGGAACTTCCAGGTTCAGGCCAGTGGGGAGCAGGCCCCAGCAGTTCCAGTTCAGATCTTCAGGTCCTCATCCCTTTTCCACGAGCCCAGGACCGAATTGTTTTTCTTGTGGAGGTTTCAGACACAATCAGAGTCGGTGCCCGACCCAAGCTCAGTACGGTGGAGGTGGGAAGGTTCAGCGCCCACCTCAGCAGCACCAGTTGCCGGCGAGGCCCTTCCAGCAGCTGCAGGACCATGCTCCCCCGAGGGTAGACTTTGCAGAAGGAGGCCGACCTCAGGGTGCTCCTCAGGGACCTCGACCAGGGCGTGGTCGGGGAGGTCGACGACATCAGAGAGGCAAAGGATCTAGGCGTGGACAGTTTCACGCAGCAGAGTTGGCAGCCCCAGCAGGACCAGAGGTGGTACGAGGTACGATTTGTTTGTTCAACACTCTCATTTCTACTTTGTTCGATTCAGGAGATTTGCACTCCTTTGTTGCACCTGGTCTAGCCCACGCTTTGGGACTAGATGTAGAAAGATTTTCCATACCACTGGTGCTGAGTACACAAGTTGGAGTCCAGACCAGCGTATCTTGTGTTTTCTGGGGATGTGGGTTGATGTTGGGACCACATGAATCTAGTAGGGATATTATTTTGTTACAGATGCAGCCATACGATGTCATCTTAGGCATCGACTGGTTGTTTTCTGTTAGTGTCGTTATTGACTGCTTCCAGAGAAGAGTCGTGTTCTCCGACGTGGATGGGCAGCATGTAGCTTTTTCTGGTGAGAGGAGCTATCAGGTGGGAATCCGGCGTATGGAGACTCTCCTTTCTTTGTTAGGCAGGTTATCAGTGGTTCCAGCTGATACAGATATGGTGTATGTCCCAGAGGTTTTTGGGGAGTTCCTCGATGTTTTTCCCGAGGAGGTTGTGACTCTACCCCCCCCCCCCCCCCCGACGTGATGTTGAGTTCGGGATAGACTTACAGCCTGGTGCCCGTCCGATTTTGATGGCCCCTTATCGGATGGCACCTTCGGAGTTCCGGATTCAGATTGAAAATCTGATGGAGAAGGGTTTTGTTCGACCCAGCATGTCACCATGGGGTGCTCCAGTTTTGTTTCCTAAAGAAGGTATATGGTGGTCTCAGTCTATTCATAGACTACCGAAGATTGAATCAGGTAATGGTCAAGAACCGTTACCCCCTTCCAAGGATAGATGATCTCTTCGACCAGCTGAGGGGAGTAGGTTGGTTTTCTAAGATTGATCTACGATCGGGATATCATCAGCTGAGGGTGAAGGACAGTGACATCTCGAAGATGTATTTCAGGTGCAGTTATGGGAACATCGAGTTTTTAGTGATTCCATTTGGAGTTACGAATGCACCGGTCGTGTTCATGGGACTTATGAACTTTGTCTTCTGAGAGTTTCTAGACTGGTTCGTTGTTGTGTTTATCGATGACATCCTGATCTACTCAAGATCAGAGGAGGATCACATTGAGCATCTCAGGGCAGTCTTGGAAGTCCTTCGATACCACCAGCTTTATGTGAAATTGTCAAAGTGTAAGTTCTTGATGCAAGAAGTACACTTCCTTGGGCACGTGGTGTCTCAGCATGGAGTGTTAGTGGACCCGTTGAAGGTGGAGGCAGTTTTTTCTTGGGCAGCACCCAAGAGCGTGGTAGAAGTTCATAGTTTCTTGGGGTTAGTAGGTTACTATCAGAGGTTCGTTTCGGACTTCTCTTGAGTTGTTGCTCCATTGATAGCTTTGACTAGGAAGAACCAGGTCTTCCAATGGAGCGAGCAGTGCCAGAAGGCTTTCGACTACCTGAAGGATAAGTTGGTTAGTTCTCCCATACTCAGGTTTCTAGAGGAAGGGTTGTTTGAGGTGTTTTTTTATGCTTCTAGCCTTGGTCTGGGGTCCGTGCTAATGTAGAAGAAGGTATTGATCTGTTATGGGTCTAGGAAGTTGCGCCCTCACGAGCGTAACTATGCCACCCATGACCTGGAGCTTGCAGTAGTAGTATTCGCACTAAAGTTCTGGCGACATTACCTCTTTGGGGAGCGCTTTGTGGTCTTATCAGATCACAAGAGCCTGTGTTATATCTTCTCCCAACGTGACCTAAACTTACGGCAGTGGAGATGGTTCGAGTTCCTCCAAGACTATGACTTCGAGATCTCTTACACTGAAGGTAAGTGAAATGTTTTGGCTGATGCCCTGAGCAGGAAGTCGCATAAGGAAGTGGTTTGGGAATCTGCTGATTCTTGGAAAGTGATGGGAGAGTTGGCCGCCATGCACTTGGATGCAAGGGTAGAAGGTGTTAGAGGCTATTTTTTTTAGATGACGGTGCAGTCCTCCTTGTTGCATCAGGTGGAAGAGTCTTAGTGGGGGGACTCTGAGACGGAAGTAATGCGGGATTGTGTCGATTAGGGAAACGCTCCAGAGGGATGGTTAGAGGACAGTCGACATTATATGCTTTTCCATGGAAGGTTGTTTGTTCCAGAGGTGATGCATGAGGGAGTTCTTTGTGAGTTCTATAGCTCAGCCTTGGCGGTACATCCAGGAGTTTCAAAAATGTATCGAGGCATGAGGGAACAGTTTTGGTGGCCCGGGGTGAAATGGGAAGTGGTGGAGTTTGTGGCTAAATTCCTAGTATTTCAGCAAGTGAAGGCTGAACACCGTGTTCCCAGTGGTTTGTTGCATCCTTTAGATGTCCCCGAGTGGAAGTGGGATGACAACTCAATGGAATTCATCACGGGAATACCCAGAGCTCAGGGTAGTTATGATGATATCTGGGTAGTGGTGGATTGTTTGATGAAATCAGCTCACTTATTAGCAATTAAGGAGTCAGGCCTGGTGAGTACCGTAGCACAGAGGTACGTAGACGAGGTGGTGCGTTTGCATGGAGTTCTGAAGACTATCGTCTCAGATCGGGATACTCAGTTTACCTCACGATTCTGGAGGGGGTTATAGCATGCTTTTGGCACCCAACTACGCCTTAGCACTACTTTCCACCCCCAGACCGATGGGCAGATAGAGAGGACTATCCAGACATTAGAGGACATGTTGCGAGCATGTGTTCTGGATTTCAGAGGGTTATGGGTACGACACTTTCCTTTAGTAGAGTTTTCCTACAACAACAGCTTCCTCTCTACTATTGGCATGACACCGTTTGAGGCTTTGTATGTAAGACCATGTTGTTCACCCATTTGCTGGGCAGAGGTTGGTGAGATAGGTGCTCTTGGGCTAGAGGTAGTGCAGAGCATCACAGAGAAATTCCAGCTTGTACGTGAGAGGATGAAAGTGACTCAGGACCGACAGAAGTATTATACTGATCATCGGAGGAGGCCCTTGGAGTTCGAGGTGGGAGATCATGTGTTCTTGAAGGTTTCCCCTTGACGGGGGCAGCGGAGGTTCAGGAAGGGGAGTAAGCTCTCCCCTAGGTTCATCGGACCTTTTGAGGTGCTGAGGAAAGTCAGCAAGGTGGCATATCATCTAGCCCTGCCATCTCAGTTGGAGAAGGTTCATGACTTCTTCCACGTCTCTCAGCTTCGTTGGTACTTACACAACGACTCTCACATTATCGACTAGGGAGAGTTAGATATGTGAGATGACGCGACCTTCGAGGAACAACCAGTCAGAATCGAAGATTGTAAAGAGAAGGTGCTCTGTGGATGAACCATTCCCTTGGTTCGTGTTTTGTGGAGGCATGGCGGCCTCAAGGAGAGCACTTGGGAGCAGGAGACCCAGATGCACGCTCAGTACCCGGAGTTGTTTTGACTTGTGATTGCTTTATTCTTCTGAGCTTTGTTTTGATGTTATACCTTGTACCTTTGATATATGGAATGCTTGGATTTTCGGTTATGAGACCTTTTTTCCTTGTTCTTTGGAAGTGTGTAACATGTCCGGGTGTGTGGGGAAGGGAAAAACTTTATCCTTAATCGAGACGCATTAATGCGGATGTGATTGAACCCGTGCAGGCGAGTCAGTGCCTCCTAAAGCGAATAATATCTCAACATAGGAAAAGGAATTTTCCCCAAACCACGTGTTCGGGCAGTGTGTGGGTTGTGCGGTGTTGGGGGCTGTGTGAGTTGAAAAATCCTAATGTATGGAAGTGGGAATACCATATTCTTAATCGAGACGCAATAATGAAGATGTGATTAAACCCGTGCAGGTGAGTCAGTGCCGCCTAAAGCGGATTGTTGGACTCCTCACATGTTAATCATGTTTTAATGATCACAAATCTCATTACTGTTAATTAATCTTGATCGTCATTTCACATCTTGCTAATGCTCTTCAATATCAATAATAGCTACACATCATGTTTTTATAATAACAAATCTTATGGATGTTAATTACTCTCTTTATTATTTACAAGTCTTATGAATAATCAAAAATCTCACATATATTATCACATCATTATACTTATGATTCACATTCTCTTACTCTCTAATGATTAACCTTAATCCATATTCTGCATATCATTGTCTTAGTCCAAATACAGATATTTGTCTAAGTATGGAGACACCGTGAAGGACACACCGTGAAGGACAAACCGTGACCAGACACCGTGACCAGACACCATGACCCAAACACCGTGAAGGACTCACTGTGAAGGAATCACCGTGACCCAGACACCGTGAAGTACTCATCGTGAAGGAAAAACCGTGAACCACACACTATGAAGAAGACACCATTTCCATAATCACTGTGACACCGTTTCTTAAGATTTTGTCAATATTATTTAAATAATGCTAATGATCATATTTGTTGTTTTTAATGCAATTAATGTTATTTAATGATAGTTGTTGGCATGTCAGGAAACCGTATCTCGAACCTATGAAAAGGGAATCATTCCTACTGCCAGAACTCATGGAATATAAGAAAGACTGAGATGCAATACACGTGCAGCAAGCAACAACAAAACAAGAAGAGAAGTGGTGTGCAAGTGTGAATATACAACACGAAGAACTTACATACACCCAAGTGCAATATGATGAACAAGAAGAACAATCCTGAACAAGAAGGAGAGTGCAAGACCTTAAAAGAACTCTCATGAGTGCAATCCAATACTGCTGAAGAACACACGACGAATCGAGAGATCTTTCTCACTCCTAAAGAAGACAAGCTGAACTATGACACTCTTTTTTTCAATAGAAAAATCAGAGAAGGACTCATAAGCATTCCTACTGAATCCAATGAGTCTAGATCTAAATTGATAATCACTATATCTTTCTAAACTCTCATCTATCTTCTATACGTGATTTATTTATTAACTTTCGAGCAGTGTGGTGTACTCTATATATCTTTACACACACTGTCTCCTGCACTGAACTAGAGGATATCAAAATACTCCCTCAATTTCTCTTAACTTCTATTTACCCACGTCAACTATGGAAGAGTTCCTTGTGTGACCGGGTCTTTGTTTTGTTTCCCACGAAGAACAGTGGTAGAGGTCCCTGTGTGGCCTGGATAGTTTTGTAAAACTGTTGTTAACCCCGATCCAGGGTATGGATCAAATTTATATATATTTGAGAGGACTAAGTCTCAGCTTGAGACTGAACCTCTTGTTATATCTTTTGTGTATATTTTATTTAAGTTTAAAGTATACTACATATATCTTATTTATTCCTCTACTATTACTTTGAAATAAAAAACTATTTTGAAGCTACTTTGATAGTTAAATTAGAAAGTGATTACACTTTTTGTAAATCAATAGGTTAGCTTCAAAAGTTAGTTTGACCTTATGGTTAAATTAACTGAGACCTAATCAATATTTGTGAAGCTAAGTGAACATTAACAATCTATATAAATTCACTAGAGTTTAACTTATTTTATAAATCGGGGGATTTTAACTAGAAAATATTTTAACAGAAATTTTAATTGGAACTCAATTCACCCCCCTCTTGAGTGTCCAATCCGACCAACATTTGGTATCAGAGGATTAGTTTTTGTTTAAAGATTTTTGAAATACTCTATTTTTCAACTATGATTTTAGTTGCATATTTAAAGATCTTAAATTTCTGTTAATTCTAAATTTTTATCTCTTTAAATTATCTTTCTAAAATCTAGTTATGGATAATAGACTAGAGGGTGCTGCTACTAACAGGCCACCTTTCTTCAATGGTACAAACTATGCTCAGTGGAAACTTAAAATGAAAATTCATGTAGAAAGTATAGGTTTTGATATTTGGACTGCCATAGAATCAGATTATAAGCTTCCCACTACTGCTAGATCCACTTGGGATGAACCTACAAATATTGCTTACAATAATAATTGTAAAGCCATGAATTCCCTATACTATGCTTTAGGAGATGAAGAGTTTAACAGAATTTATTCTTGTAAAACTGCTTTTGAAATTTGGGATACTTTGGGTGTTTCTCATGAAGGAACAACCAATGTTAAAGAAATGATATTAAATACTTATACTATTAAATATGATAATTTTAAAATGAAAACTGATGAACCTATTTCTGACATGTATCTCAGGTTTAATGAGATAGTCAATACAATGAATTCACTTGGAAAGGTTGTTCCAGCAAAGGAACAAATTATGAGAATCTTGAGATGTTTACCAGACCGATGGAGAGGCACATCTGTTTCAATCAGAGAGTCATGTGACATTGCTTCTCTACCTGTCAAATAACTCA
Organism: Viscum album; assembly: GCA_963277665.1. Classification (NCBI taxonomy): domain Eukaryota; kingdom Viridiplantae; phylum Streptophyta; class Magnoliopsida; order Santalales; family Viscaceae; genus Viscum; species Viscum album. The sequence continues at coordinate 1,262,232,504 of OY728128.1, forward strand.
TTGGTAAGCTTATGATGTATGAGGAATAACTCAAGGTGAATAAAGAGGAAGATGATGAACCTAAGAGAAAATCAGTGGCTTTCAAAACTACTTCTTCAAAGATCAAGGACAAAGATAAATCTCAACTACCTACTGACAGTTCAACCAGTGAAAATTCAGACTCTGATAGTGATGCTGAAATGGATCAGATAGCCAGAAGGTTTAAGAAATTTTATAGGAAGAAGAAATTCTTCAGAAAATAAAATTACAAAGGAAAGTATGACAATAAGGGACATTGGAAGAAGGATTGGAAAAAGTCAAATAAAAGTGATGAAGTTTTCTATTATGAGTGAAAAAGAAAATGAAATATTAAAGCAGACTGCCCAAAGCTCAAATTCAAGAATAAATATTATTACAAGGACAGTAAGTACAAAAAGGATATGAAGGCTACTTGGAGCACTTCTGAGGATAGCTCCAGTGAATCTGAAGCTTCTGAGACTGAAACCAGAAATAAGTCAAACATGTGTTTTATGAAAAACACATCTGAGTAATCTTAGATACTCCTACTTTAAATTCTTATTATTCTGAAGATAGTGCAGAATCTGATTCTGATTCTGAAAACATGACTAGTGAGGAATTGTTTGAATATTGTAATATGCTGGAAGAGACATGTAATGAACTTAAGGATAAATACAAATCATTAAAGAAACAGAATGCTCTCACTACTACTTTTAAAACTGAACTTACTATTGAAAAAAAGAAAAATGCTCAACTGTTAATGGAGAAAACTGAACTGAAAATTTCTAATGAGTAACTCAAAAATTATTTATAGAAATTCACAAATGGAAAGGATACACTAACTCAAATTCTAGGAAATAATGTTGCACCAAAATACACTACTGGAATAGGCTACAAACCTGGACAGAGACAGTTTACTAAGAATAGATTTATTCCTAAATCTGGACAGAATACTGCTAGTTCTAGTTCTGGACATTTATATGCTTCAACTAGTTATATTCATAGTTACGGATCTAATTAGGGTTTATCTTTCAAAGTCTGTTGATTCTAAAAAATTTATGAGATCCATACGAAAAATTTGGGTACCGAAAGCTTTGATTGCTAACCTGTATGGACCCAAGAAGATCTGGGTACCAAAATCATTTCCTATCTAAATCTGTTTTGTAGGAAACCTGTTTAAAGAGATCCTGTAGGAAGACTTGGTACTTGGACAGTGGATTTTCAAGACATATTTCAGGAGACTTCTCATGCTTTAAAATCTTAGTCATAATTGATGGAGGCTTTGTCACCTTTGGTGATAATTCTAAAGGGAAAATCATTGGCTTATGCCAGATTGGTAACACTGACCCAGTATTAATTTCTAAAGTTTTATTCATTTATGGACTTAAATATAATCTGTTAAGTATTTCTCAGTTATGTGATGATGGTTTTAATGTTAAATTTGAAAATGATTCTTGAAATGTTTTTAATTCTAAAAATGCTTTAGTATTTTCTGACCTGCGAAATGAAAATGTTTATGTTGTTGATTTAAATTCTTTATCCATGCAGAATATTACTTGTTTAAATGCTTTTCATAAAGATCCTTGGATTTGGCACAGAAGATTAGGACACTGAAATATACACTCACTTAGAAAACTTACTAGGAAGAACTTAGTTAGAGACCTACCCAAACATGAGTTTCCGATTGACAAAGTTTGTAATCCCTGTCAAAATGGAAAGCAACACAAAATCTCTTTCAAACCAAAGAAAGAAGTTTCAACTTATCAACATCTCGAGTTGGTTCACATGGATTTGTTTGGACCATCTAGAGTTTCTAGATTAAATTGGAAGCACTATGTCTATGTCTTAGTAGATGACTTTTCTAGATATACTTGGGTATACTTCTTAGCTTAAAAAAGTGAAGCTTGTTCTTACTTTGCTAAATACTCTAAATCTGTAGAAAATCTTAGTGGACTTAAGATTAAAACTCTAAGAAGTGATCATGGCCGTGAGTTTGAGAATCATGAGTTTGAATCCTATTGCTCACACAATGGCTATAGTCATAACTTTTCTGCCCCTAGGACACCTCAGCAAAATGGTGTAGTAGAAAGGAGGAATAGAACCCTACAAGAAATTTCTAGAACCATGCTTAATGAATATGACCTGCCTATTTATTTTTGGACTGAAGTTGTAAATATATCTTGTTATATTATCAATAGATTCTTGATCAGACCTGTTCTTAAGAGGACCCCTTATGAGTTGTGGAACCATAGAAAACCTAAATTCAATTACTTTAGAGTCTTTGGCTGCAAAGTCTTTATTCTTAATACCAAACATAATCTTGACAAGTTTGCATCTAAGAGTGATGAAGGAATTTTCCTAGGTTATTCTATTTCTAGTAAAGATTATAGAGTTTTCAATAAAAGAACCAAGTGTGTGGAAGAATCTGTTCACATCAAGTTTGATGAAACTGATCCACATGAGCCTAAAACCTCTCTTGAAAATCTTGAAGAAGATTTATCTGTTCTGGACCTTAATGACAATTCAAATGAACCTGCTATAAAGAAAACTAGTTCTGGAAATTTTCCAGAACCTGCTTCTGTTGATTCTCAACCTGTTGATGAACCTGAAGTTTCTAGTCCTACCTTTACTAGATCAACTAGAATTCTAAAGAATCATCCTTTATATGTTGTTGTATGAAATCTTGATAGAGGGACACAGACTAGAGATTCTATTAGAAATCAGGTTGAACATCAAGCCTTCTTATCACAGCTTGAACCTAAAAACATTGATGATGCTATTAATGATGAATTTTGGGTAATTGTTATGAAAGAAGAACTCAATCAGTTTGAAAGAAATAATGTTTGGAATCTTATTGAAAGACCTAAGGACACTTTCACAATAGGCACTAAATGGGTGTTTAGAAATAAAGTAGATGAATCCGGAAACATAGTTAGAAATAAAGCTAGACTAGTTTCACAAGGCTATAGTCAAGAAGAAGGTATTGACTATGAGGAGACTTTTGCTCCAATAGCCAGATTAGAAGCTATTAGGATTTTACTTTCTTATACTGCACATCTAAATTTCAAACTATATCAAATGGATGTCAAGAGTGAATTCTTAAATGGATATATTGCTGAGTATGTTTTTGTTGAACAACCACCTGGATTTTCTAACCCTCATTTTCCAAATCATATTTTCAAACTATCAAAAGCTTTATATGGTTTAAAGCAAGCTCCAAGAGCTTGGTATGATAGATTAAGTACTTTTCTAATTTCTAAAGGTTTTACAAAAAGAATAGTTGATCCTACTCTGTTTATAAAATGAATTTCTAAAGATGTTTTAGTTGTACAAATTTATGTAGATGATATTATTTTTGGATCTTCAAAAACTACATTATGTACTGATTTTTCTAAAATGATGCAAAATGAATTTGAAATGAGTTTAATGGGTGAACTTAAATTATTTCTTGGTTTTCAAATCTTTCAAAATGATGATGGAATTATTTTAACTCAAAGTAAATATACTAGATATCTTTTAAAACATTTTGGATTGGATAGCACAAAAAGTAGTGACACTCCCATGAGTACCACCTGTAAGATGGATCTTGATGAAAATGGTAAATCTATTGATCAAACCACCTATAGAGGAATGATTAGAATTCTACTCTACCTAACTTCTAGTCGTCCTGATATTATGTTTAGTGTGTGTATGTGTGCTCGTTTTCAAGAAAACCCTAAAGAGTCACATTTAAATGTTGTAAAGAGAATTTTCAAATACCTCAAGCATACTCCCAATTTAGGACTGTTCTATCCCAAAGGAAAATAATTTGAATTAGTTAGTTATTCTGATGCTGACTTTGCTGGATGTAATCTAGATAGAAAAATCACCTCTGAAACATGTCACATTTTAGGCAAGTCACTAGTATCATGGTGTAGTAAAAAACAAAATTCGGTTGTATTATCCACTGCAGAAGCCGAATACATAGCTGCTAGCAGCTGTTGTGCACAAATTTTGTGGATGAAACACACATTACTAGACTATGGATATCAATTCAGACATGTATCAATAAATTGTGACAACACAAGTGCTATTAATATTTCTAAGAATCATGTTTCTCATTCTAGGAAAAAACATATTGATGTAAGACATCACTTTTTGAGGGATCATTATCAAAAAGGTGATATCACTTTGGAATTTATTGGTACTGAATATCGACTTGCTGATATATTCACTAAACTATTAAATTCTGAAAGATTAGACTACATCATACATGATCTTAGTATGATTAATCATAAATGAATATCTTACTGATCTTAATACTTTACTATACTTTACTTTATGGTTTCATACTTACTATTTCTAAGTTACTGTTTTATGCTCACGGTCTGACAACTCACTGTCTCGCCGTGACTATATAAAATTATCACTGTCTCACCGTGACGACTACAAACTGTCCCACCGTGATGACTAGTTTTCTGTCTCATCGTAATGCCTACTCACAGTCTCACCGTGAAATTTTTATTTATTTATTTTTATTTTAACCCGTATCGCTGTAATTTTTATTTCACCGCTATTTGATTTCCCGCATCTTTGTTTTTATGACGTTTGACATTCCCAAATGATAAAACATAAGGGTTTCATTTGATTCCTTATCTGAACTCTCTCCTGAACCTTCTCTTCCATCTCGCCCGAACCTTTAGTGAATTCCAAGGATGAAGCGTCCATCTTCACCCTCGTCTGAGAAGCGCCGCTCTAAGAAACAAAAGAGGATACCGAGGATAGCTCCCGAAGGACCTCTAAACCCAAACTTGGTAAGCCGTACAGTTGTACCTGAAAAAGAGGTTTTCCCTGAATGGTTGATGTCTAGCAGATCGTTAGTTTTGAAATTTTTAAGAGAACAAGGATGGCTTGAATGGTTCACTGGACAGAATAGACCGATTTACCCAAGACTGGTATCTCAATTCTATCAGTATGTGAAGTTTTCTTTCGAGTTTGGAGAAAGATTTATGGTGACCAGCTGGATTGATGGTCAGAAGTGCTCTTTATCTTCAAGGTTTTGGTTGCATGCCTAAGAATTCCACATGAAGGAGTTTGTGAAGATTACCAGAGAGACCCTCCTCCAACAACCGACATCTTTTACCTGGAGACTGCTTTGGAAAGTCTAACTGGAAATGGCACCAAGTGAAGGGCCATAGCTACTGAACTAGATGGGGAGACAAGAATTCTGTTCAAGTTTGTTCAGAATTTGGTTATTCCAAGAAAAGGATATTTTTCTGTGATGAAGTATCAGGATGTGTTCCTGATTCACCTGTTGAAGAATGGCCATAAGATCAATCTGTGTAAGTATGTTATCAACTATATCTATGAGCTGATCAAAGTAACTTCCAAATCCACCTCCCTATTTTACTCAAGGATGATTTCAGCTATGTTAGTTGCAAAAGGGATGGTTAGACCGAATGAAGAAAAGTTATAGGACCTTGATTTCTGTCTATCCATGCCTATCATCAGAAGGATGAAGATAATCTGGAACCCCTGGAAGAATTAGTGGGTTGAGGATAGTGATCAACTGTATAAAAATTTTAATCCTATTGACTATCCAAGAAGGCCTAAGAACCTAGCTGATCCTGGTTTGGAACCAGATGAAGTGGTTGAGTATTCAGAAGAAGAAGAATAAGAAGAAGTAACAGCTGAAGTACCAACTAGAGAAGAACCTGTAATACTTCCAATGGAAACAGTTCCGGTTGAAGAGGAAAGTGTTGTTGTCCCTACTGTTATCCCTGCTGAAATACCTCAAGGAGAGGAAGTTGTTGTTGAAAAGGAAAGGACTAAGGATCCTTCAGTTGTTCTTCATGAGGAAGAAGCTCATCCCAATGCTGTAAGTAAATTGGTTTTTCCTATTTCAGAACAGCAAGCAACCTTAGAGGATGATCTTGTTGAAGAGACTCTTTCTGTTGAGAAAGAAGCAAGTCTGGAAGCTTATCCAGTGGAACAATCGGTTCCTGAAATTATTCCATCTGCTAAAGAAAGAATGGAAATTTCCTTTCAGCTATAAAGGAAAGAGTTTACAGAAGAGATTAGGGATGATCCTGTTTATCTTGTCCATGTTCCTAAACCTCAAGAATCTGGAAGGGAAGCACAAGTTGAGGGGGAGGAACCTCAAAATATTGATATTGTGGAAGCTGAATCTGCTGAAGCTTCTCAACCTTCTGTCACTTTTTCTATGTACTATCGGTATGAGTTCCCAATATTTTATGATATGAATGAGTCACAACAAGTGACTGCAATTGGAATGGATCTTTCTTCTCTGTTTCAACTGAAGTCCTTAGCTCATTCAGAACCAGAACCAGAGCCCCAACCTCAATCTGAATCAGAATCTGAGTCTGAAGATGACTCTGAACCTCAACCAGAATCTGAACCTCTACCTTTACCTGCATCCTTACCTGAGCTTCACTCCTTTGTGACCAAAGATGATCTGAAAGTTTTTGGAGAGACTTTGTTAGCTAGAGTTGAGAAAATTGTCTCCACTCAACCTCGCCCAGTGACTCAGTTAAGATAAGAAGATGCATCAATTCTCTTGGAAAATATTATCTTTCATATTCAACCAAGGATGATCCGAGAAATTCAAGAAGTCAGAGTAGAGAATATGCTGCTGAGTGCTGATGCTGCAAATCTGAAAAGTATGGTAGCAAGTCTGCAGAATGAGTTATCTTTGAGATCATAGCCTGCTCTTGTTTCTACCCCTGCACCTGTTTTTGTTTCTCCTAAGTCTTCTGATTCCCTTCTTGCTAGGGAGATTGTGTCTCAATTTCATCCATACCTACTATCTTTTGATGAAAATATTGGAAAAAGTAACACCAAGATGCTAGAACGCATGAGAGAGCTTGTGGAAAATCTGAATAAGCTTACAGATGAATATACTGGATGTCTGCAAAAAGTTCTGAAACAGCTCAAAGTTCTAACCGAAGCTGTCAAGGCTTCACCTGTTTCTGGTCAGACCTCCACACCTTCTTTGGATGATTCTATTCTGAGATCCATAATAAAGGAATAATTTTAAAATGTCTTCAGTGGATTGGATCTATCTTCTTTGTCAGAAGTGATTAAGAATAGTGATAGAGCATTGGACTTGGTTAGGATTTATTCTAAGATAGCCAATGATGCTCAACAAGAGATCTCCAAGAAAATAGATTTGTATCTCTCCTGGATTTTCTCTAAAAGTGATATGACAGATCAATTTAGATATCTTGTGGAAAATTTGAGAATCCCTCCGGTGACTCAAGATTTTAAAGCTCAAGTTCAGAAACTTTCAGACTTCACCAGATTGTTGGACAGATTTCTGGAGAATAAGGATGATTTTGAAAAGGATATGCAGTATGGTGGTGAAATCATTACTGATTTCATCAATCTTTTGAAGTCGTATCTTCATGTGCAGAGTACTGCTATAGTTGCTCCAACTGCTGCACCCCTTAGACCTGGACTACATGCCTTAGCCTCAACTGCCATGACAGTTAGCCAAGCTCATTCTCAGATCCAGCCAGTCATTCTTGACCAACCACAGCCTAGATCTTCTACTGCTCCTACTTTGGCTCCATCTGTTTTTGAAGTTCTACCCTTACCCTCATTGTATACCACATCTATGCCTTATTCTACTTCAGCACCAGCTCCTGCTGCTGATACATGCAAAGACAAGGTGGATCCCTAAAGAGTTTGAGGACTTTTTTTCTTTTTGATGGGATTTCTTTTGTTGTTTCATGTTTTATTGTATTCTGAACCCTTTGTTTAATACCAAATGCAGTGTTTCATTTCATTCTCTCTACTTTTTGATAATCCCAAAAGGGGGAGAAAAACTACAGGTGTCAGTTCTATAATAGTATAAATGGGGGAGAGAAACTACAAGTATCAGTTCTATAATGTTTTTTCTATGCTAGTATCTTTAATATTACATGTCATTTATATTCTGCCTATATATGATTTGTGATCATCAAAAAGGGGGAGATTGTTAAACTCCTCGTGTGTTAATCATGTTTTAATGATCAAAAATATCAATACTATTAATTAATATTGATCTTTATTGCACATCTTGCTATTGCTCTTCAATCTCAATAATAGCTACACATCATGTTTTTATAATAACAAATCTTATGGATGTTAATTACTCTCTTTATTATTTATAAGTCTTATGCATAATCACAAATCTCACATATATTGTCACACCGTTATACTTATTATTCACATTCTCTTACTCTCTAATGATTAACCTTAATCCATATTCTTCATATCACTGTCTTAGTCCAAATACAGATATTTGTCTAAGTATGGAGACATCGTGAAGGACACACCGTGAAGGACAAACCGTGACCAGACACCGTGACCAGACACCGTGACCTAGACACCATGACGGACTCACCATGAAGGAATCACCATGACCCAGACACTGTGAAGGACTCACCATGAAGGAAAAACCATGAACCACACACCATGAAGAATACATCGTTTCCATAATCACTATGACACCGTTTCTTAAGCTTTTGTCAATATTATTTAAATAATGATAATGGTCATATTTGTTGTTTTTAATGAAATTAATGTTATTTAATGATAGTTGTTGTCATGTCAGGAAACTGTATCTCGAACCTATGAAAAGGGAATCATTCCTATAGCTAGAACTCGTGGAATACAAGAAATACTGAGATGCAGTACACATGCAACAAGAAACAAAGAAATGAGAAGAGAAGCGGTGTGCAAGTATGAATATACAACATGAAGAACTTACATACACCCAAGTGCACTGTGCTGAACAATAAGAACAATCCTGAACAAGAAGGAGAGTGCAAGACTTTAAAAGAACTCTCATGAGTGCAATCCAATACTACTGAAGAACACACGACGAATCAAGAGATCTTTCTCACTCCTAAAGAAGACAAGCTGAACTATGACACTCTGTTTTTCAACAGAAAAACCAGAGAAGGACTCAGAAGCATTCCTGCTGAATCCAACGAGTCCAGAGCTACATTTATAATCACTAGAGATTTCTAAACTCTCATCTATCTTCTCTACATGATTTATTTATTAACTTTCGAGCAGTGTGGTGTACTCTGTATATCTTTACACACACTGTCTCCTGCACTGAACTAGAGGATATCAAAATACTCACTCAAATTCTCTTAACTTCTGTTTACCCACGTCAACTGTGGAAGAGGTCCTTGTGTGACTTGGACTTTTTTTTGTTTCCCACGAAGAACAGTGGTAGAGGTCCCTGCGTGGCCTGGACAGTTTTGTAAAACTGTTGTTAACCCTGATCTAGAGTGTGGATCAAATTTATATATATTTGAGAGGACTAAGTCTCGGCTTGAGACTGAACCTCTTGTTATATCTTTTGTGAATATTTTATTTAATTTTAAATTATACTACATATATCTTATTTATTCCGCTGCTATTACTTTGAAATACAAAACTATTTTAATGCTACTTTGATAGTTAAATTAGCAAGTGTTTACACTTATTGTAAATCAATAGGTTAGCTTCAAAAGTTAGTTTGACCTTGTGGTTAAATTAACTGATACCTAATCAGTCTTTGAGAAGCTAAGTGAGCATTTACAATCAGTATAAATTCACTACAGTTTAACTTATTTTATAAATCGGGGGATTTTAACTAGAAAATATTTTAACAGAAATTTTAATTGGAACTCAATTCACCCCCCTCTTGAGTGTCCACTCCGACCAACACGGATAATATCTCGACATAGGAGAAGTAATTCCTAACACCTATAATTAGGGTTGATGGTTGGGTTCCTGTTATAAAGAGGGCCCTAAGAGGTATCTTGTTGGGTTCCTATGGGTTGGCTTTTGAATTCTCGGGGATGAGAATGTTTTAAGAGGTATCTACTATAATGACCCGGACCTCTCTGGCCCATTCCTTTGTCAAAAAGAGGGTCTTGAAGTGTTCTGGAGGATAAAATGTACTTTTCCTACACTTTTCAGAATTTGGAAACTACACGCTGTGTAGTGTGAGTACACGTCGTGTACCCCCTCACTAGGTATGCCTCGTGTTGAAGGTCGTGTCCTTACCATGTGAAATAATTGGGTACACGCCATGTACCCCAAACTACACGCCGTGTAGTCCCTCCCCGCGTACGCGTTACCCTCAAACCGTGTGTTGACCAGTCAATGGTCGTGTGCCATGTTGGAGCCGTGTCCTTGCCGTGTGAAATAAATGGGTACACACCATGTACCCAGTACTACACACTGTGTAGTCCCTCCCCGCATACGCTTTACCCTCAAACCGTGTGTTGACCAGTCAACGGCTGTGTTCCACGTTGAAGGCCGTGTTGGAAGCCGCGTGGTGGCCATGTGAACTGGCCAAGTACACGCCGTGTACTTTTGTTTTTCACACCTATAAAAGGAGGGGTCCCCTCCTCCTTCTCAACACACCCCTCTCCTCCCCTTTGAGCATAGCTCTCCCAAGAGACTCGAAGGCTCCTTTTTCTTCCATAACTTCTTCGTCCGAGCTCCGATTTACGATCCGTCAACGGCCATGGGATCGTAATGATGAAGAAAAACTTCTGAGCTTGGATCCATTGTATTTAATTCGCCTTTCCCTTCCAACTTCCACCCAAGGAGTTTTTTCTGGGATTCGACAGAAGTGGCGGACGCCGACGGACATCTTCTAAAGTTGATTCGGGGTAGCGTTGTGATCAGAACCAGTTGAAGTGGGGATCTTACCTTCATCTCTCTAGTTTGTGCATCATGCGGGGTGGGTGTCCTCTTGTTTACGTGAAACACTTTTGAACCGTTTTAATGAAGATAATAACTGGCTTATATAACAGGGTTGGAAATTTTTGTGATTACTGTTACTTTATTTATATCCTGTGATATTATGTTGTGAATTGAATATGCTTATGCCTACTGAAAATCATGGTCGTTGGGGTCCTTTTCTTGCGCAATTAAATGTTTCCCTATCTTTTTAGACATTTTTGTTGATGAAACTTTGTTGAATGTGGAATTTGGATAATCACATAAAGTTGGCTGATTTAAAATCTGAAACCCTTGTGTGATCACCCCGGTTGAACAAAATGGAATAATGAACATGTGGGTGTTGGATTGGATATGTGGCATGTGATGGGGGTGTTTTTTGGGTTGTTATGGATCGGGGGAGCAGCGGGGCTACGGTTGGCTTGGTTGTGGGTTGGTGTGAATACTATGTTGGTGATGGGCAGTGAGGCTGCGATAAATGGTTTTAAAGGGGTGATGATGTGTGGTGTAGTTGTGGTTATGGTGGTTGGCAGCGGGGCTGCAGGGTTGGGTTTGAATGTGAACTAACTATGAGTTGTAAATAATAAATAAAAAGTGGAAGAGTTAGTAATGGTGGGGAATGGTAATGGAATGGGAATAATAGTTAATGGGGTTGGTTGGTAAATAAGAAGGACATGGTTGTGTTGCTTGTGTTTTCCTAACTTGATTTGTGGATGGTAGGGATATGTTTTACGAATGATCATTGTGGCTAGTTGTGGATAGTTTCCCAGTAGTTAAGGAACTAATAAACTAACTCTATTGAAACATGAAAACCTAAATGGGGTTGGGGTTGTTTTTTATATGCATGCTTCGTAGTAGAAGTGTTGAGGCACATGCTCAGTTCTTCGATTAGAAGCCATAGGTTGGGATGAGTGTTTGGTATATATATATATATATATATATATATATATATATATATATGTATGTATCTTTGTGTTTGTTTTTTATCGCACCCCACCCATGTTGAGCACTTAGTGCCGAACACTCCCATTTCATGGGAGAGGGTGTTTTCCCCTTAGTTACTAGCTCTTTCTTGATCCTTCTTCCCTAGGCTATAATGGCTTGAGGCGACCTTACACCCAAGACTCTTTGGGTAGGTTTCAATTGGGGTGGTTTAGCCCAATACTCTTTGGGCAGGTTTTACTATTTCCCAAGAACCTTCGGGATGAGGCCCAGGTGTGTGTGGGCGGGATACGTGGTTGTGAGGCCCAGGTGTGTGCGGGAGGGATACGTGGTTTTGATTCCCAGGTGTGTGTGGGCAGGATACGTGGTTGTGAGGCCCAGGTGTGTGCGGGCGGGATACGTGGTTGTGAGGCCCAGGTGTGTGTAGGCAGGAAGAGTGTGGTAGCATCAGGACGTTCGCCGTTAGGAAGAGCAGCTAGCTAGTGGGGGGAAATGGTGCGGGGTACCCAATACTCTTGTTCTTATATACTACTACCTATTGTGATTGTGTTTTGGTGAGTGTGGCTGGTGAGGTTGGGTGGATAGAATTCCTTGCTAGGTTTCTTCTGTTGTTCTCACGGGACATTAGGATGTCTCCCCACTTATGCACGAGAGCTTTAGGTTTCCCTACTAAGTATACTTGTATGCTCACCCTACGTTTACTTTCAGGTTTCTAGGAGGACTACCAGGGCCGTGCGGGACCCTACTAGTCGGGACAGTTGGAGTTGCTGCAGTTTTCTGTACTTCTTTCTTTTGGTATTGTACTTTTGAGATTTCTTGTACTTGTACCTTGTTTAAGAACTATTTAAACATGCAAGTGGGATTGGTTTGGGATTATTTCTATACACTTGTTCTTTTCCTTTTTGGTGGTTGACTTGTCCTATTTCCCGATCTTAAATAACAAAAAGGGCAATGCCTCCCATATTTGTGAAAACTCATACTCTTGGTGCTAGTCGCCACCCCGAGGCTTACTGGAGGCAGGACTCGGGGGTCATTATCTCCCTTTCAGCATTGCCATCTCAGGAGGGGCATCTTTGGTGGGAGGGGGTCGTGACAATTTTTATCTTTGAAGTGTTGGGAGAGCTTTCCTTAGTTGGACCAAGTCTTGTTCAAGAAATGATGGAAGTGGTTTAGTTGATTTGGAAGAAATTTTTCATGGCATAGAGTCATCAAAAACCCTATGTAGACCATCTTTATTGATATATTAAGTTTTATATTTTTGTTCATTTCTTTTTTATAGTTTCACCTTTCTTGGGAAATTATTAGTTGGAAATGTAGGGTAATTTTTCATTGAAGTTTGTGGGACCTGTTGTGATTGTAGAGTATCTTGGAAAAGTGTCATATCAACTAGACTGACCATCTCATTTGACATCAATTCATGATGTCATTCATGTTTCTCAGCTAAGTATGTGTCAATTGGATCCTTCTTATGTGATTGAATGGTATTATGGTGATCTTTAGCCTAAAACCACTATGGTTGAGTAGCCATTTTAGATTTTGGATCTATTAGAAAATAAATTGTGTGGAAAAAATTACCTTTGTCCATGTACTGTGGAAATTCAGATGGGATAGAAATGAGATGTGGTAGTGGGAATTGGTTATGAGGAAGTAGTGGACTTATCTTTTCGTGAGTCCATAATTTTAGGAATTTTTAAGGACCAAATAATCTAAAAGTGGGGGGAATTGAAATGACTTAGTTTAAAAATGTATACTCTATTTTAGTGTTTAAGATCTTATTCTTGGGATAAAAGGAAATCATGATGTTAAAAGTGGTTATATGAAGCTTTTTTGTTTGGTTTTAACATTAGGAAAATTTCACTTCATATATAATTAGTTTATGGAATAATTTCATCCCTCAGAATAAGTTTTAAAATTGTTTAATACATAATAATATTTCATTTCATAAACCTATTTTATGCCATAAAATAATTTCTTGGGGTAAATTAAGATGAAGTGATTTATTTTTCTGCGTATTATGGAATTTTAACACTATAAATATTGGATTTAAAATGTGAATCCCCCACACCAAGTGAGTTTCATCTACTGCTTGCATAAATCTATTTTTTTGTGTAGTCGTATCCATTGATCCCTAGTTTTATCCTGTTCATTTTTTGATCCATTTCCATTCTCCAAATCAATTTTATTTGAGAGGTTGATCTCCGATGTGATTGGGGGTCTTTCTCTGTTTATGTGAGGTCTTAATCTCTCTATTTAGATTTTATAAGCATGTTTTTGAAGTGGGGTGTGCTTCATTTTATAACTCTAATAATTGGGATTTGATATCTATTGATACTTTGTAGTTTTGCTTTCATGCCTTGTATTTTTGAGGATGATCTAGTCATTTCCAATCTCTATTTTCAAAGGTGACTAGGTTTCCTTTAATCGTGAGGTATGTGTATCTATACAAGGGTTAAATTCATAAAATCATTTATGTTCATTTATATTCTTTTGGGTTACTCAATTATTTTTTTTTGATTTGTGATCACTATGGTTTTTTGGAAGAGATACATGTTTTTAAAGTGTTTTTATTTAAAAAATGGATCTTTTCACACAAAGTGTTTAATGAAATGCTTTAATGGTAATTTTGGTATTAAAATATGATTTTAAACCCAAAATAATACAGGATTCAGTTTCAAAATTATCTATTAAATGATTAAATGGGTTTTAAATTTATTTTTACAAACATAGTAGATTGGGTATCCATGGTCTCATCAGGAAATAGACCTATCACTCTATGTGTGTAATTAAGAATGAGGTTTTATGTCACTTTAGTCTGTGAAATTACACTAAAGGTTATATTAGTTGGATCCACCTTAGAACTGGATTGGGGATTTTCATTCTTGTATATTATATATTCCTATATTTTGAGATCCCAAATTGTGTTATTTTTCATTTTTATTTGTTTATCACATGATGGTATATTCATGGTTATTTGATCACATGATTATCTTATGATATACCCATGGTTTATTTTTACCAATGCTTACCTATTTTCATTCATACATAACATAATAATGGATTTAGTGAATATGGTATGTTTTAATGAAAATTAAGTGTTGATTTAAAAAGGGGTTTATTTTATGAAAATGAATTATAAAATTTATTTTTGTATAGATAAATATAATGACTTCTTGATATTAAGAGTTGTATAGATTCTTTGATGGAATCCTACTAGATTTTTTACTCACTCTAATTTTTCCTTTGGGTGGTTGTAAATGTTTTTTAGGACATAGGTAAAGGGAAGGGAATTTTGCAGCATTTCAGCTTCAATTGTTGTTATCACCTATGTAGTAGGATGTTCTGGAGGTGAAGGTTGGTCACATAGAGATTTGTTGGTATTCACTTATTTTACCTTTTCAAGTCTACCTAGTTTGACTTAGTTTTATATGTATCATGGATATGTTCACTTTTTTTACACTATGTACCATATTGGATTTACTTTTTTGGGGTTTTTATGAGACATGTTACTTCCATTTTGTATTACTTCACCATGTGGTAGACCACCTTGGGTGTCTGGTTTAGTTGACCGAGGTTTGTTCCTTACAATGTAGTAATTTCAACTTGTTTATTTTATTTTATTCTCTCATTAGACTAACATGAGATATGTTTATCATGTGAACCCTATTATTTTATGAATTTTTTTTAACATTTATTCCTTTTATAATAGAATTCTAGTGTAGGTTTAGTATAGTGTTTTATTCCATACAGAAAATTTTACATGTATTCCCCGATGTCTAATTTTATATATGTTTATTTAATTTTAATGATATTTTTCAAATATTTTATACTTTATATAGTCTCTAAAACATCATTAATATGCCCCCATTATTTTTGGTGGCCTCTAGTGTATGGTAATTCATGTTACAGTCTTATAGAGCCACTCAAAATAGTATTATTCATCTCTATTGGATTGATGAAATACAAATAAAATCAATGAATATTAATTCATTTTACTAATATTTTGTTACTTCAAAAATATAGATAATAATATTTGAAATATGGTTAAGGAAGCATCATTGTGTCTATCTAACATTTTAAATCTATAATTTTAAGTTACCAAATTTATGGGATTATTGTTATTTATTTTTACTCTCCCAATTTTGTAAATTTTTATGAAGTATGATGGTATGTATTTTGATGTATTTTTTTAATCTTACCCTTGTATGAGAAGATGCATTTATACATTCATTATACATAAAAAATAGGATTACCAGACATGTATTGAGTTTCTAGTGATTGGAATGTTTATTTTTATAAAATAAAATTGTGTAAAATTTTATATGAAAAATAATTTTAGGTAGAAAATTTTTTCAAAAGTGTATTTCAAGGATATGTTTTTAGAAAATTATTTAGTAAATATAATTAGATATTAACAATAAATTATTTTATATATTTTGGAATTATTAACTATGAGTTTGTTAGTAAAATAAGGAAAGAAATTATAGTTGTATAACAAGAGTACTACTTTATATGATTGTATTATTTTTATATATTCTTGTATATAGGAATCCTAATAGTGGATTAGTATTGAATTACATGCCATGATCATGAATTGTGACTAATGACAAGTGTATAGAGTATAGTTTGGTGTAGGGATTGAATATGTCGGTGTATGGAATCCTCTAAGTGGGTAGATATAGGAATGTAAATTTAATTATATAGGTTATAATTACAAAACATATTTTATGATTTGGATGGAATTTATTATGTTCAAGGGTAAGATCATGTTGGTTTCCTGTAAAATTTTGGGTTTGTAGGAGCATTCATAGGGGAATATTTGGCTCTATATGGTAGTAGATAGAGAGATGTCAAGGTAATTTGGAGTGTGTACCTATTGGGATTTTTTATATTAAAATGAGTCTAATAAAAATTAATAGATGAAGTAAAATAAATAAAAATCCATTAACCTAGGATCTACACAAATGGTAATGTAAAAATGTGTATACAAAAAAATTAATAAAACTGTAAAAATGTATACTGATCACTAATGAAGCTTCTCCAATGAGTTCATCTTCATTTTTTGGGTTTGATAAAGATCAAAATATAGAAACAAAATATTTCCATCCATGAAGGTATCTATATATTAGTTGAATCACAAATTACATGTTTGGGATTATACTTTATCCCTAGTTGATCGAGCTCCTCAATTTTATATGGAAGAATAAAAAGAGGGTTATGAGTCTCTAGGAGATTCAAAAATGTTTCAAGCCATCACATACCCCCTTCCCTAGCATGGTAGTGGGATTTATAAATCCCTCAAAAAAATCCTCGATAATTTGTGCATTAAATCATGTGTTTATAATTCATGAGTTAATTCATAATCCATTCATGAATCATATGCTTGAAATCTACAAAATCCCTTCATGTTATAACTCTTAAAATAGATCATAATGATATTTTGGGTGCTGAATTAATATGTTTCCTAGACAAAACATTCATCGTAGGAGGTTTAGAATAATATACCTTGTTATGAAAGCAAATAAAATTTTTTATTCAAGACATAAAATATATTTATTATATATATGTGTGTGTGTGTGTCAGGATTTATCACATATATCTCCTTTAATTTAAAACATTTACTAAATCCTAATTGAATTTATTCTATTTCACCTTAACCTATATCGTATACTATAATCATAGAAATTATATCCAAAACACCTTTTGGATATATTCCAAAACACTTTTTGAATGATAACATTAACATTAACTTGCATCACATCATATTTAATACTACATGAATACCCAACAAAAATAATTTGGAATAGCTCTACAAATATTTTAGATAAACTCACTAAGTCAAAATCAATACTCATTAAAATAACAAGAATTTGTGACCCCATGGGACATTATAGTTTTAAAAACAAATATGAATATTTTAATATATAAATGTAAGAAAATATAATCCTATAGTGAATTTTCATGGCTACTCAAGCTATAAAGGGATCATGAATGTTCTCTATCAAACACAAGTATCTATATATTTGAGTTCACCAATTTTCATCATATAAAAATGTACATTGTTATATTTTCCATTTTTCTTTAGCATTGAGTTACTATGGGATATAGAGCATGTAATTCCCATAAATATTATACATATTTTCTTGATTGTGAAAGTATAGACATTCTTGGTTGATGAATACATCACATGCCATTCACTCTTATTGATAATAAGATTTCATTACCCTTATATAAATAGATAATAACATCATATGTGTGATCTATGTATAGGTAAACACTCCAAATAATATATTAATAGAGATCCAAGATTCCATATTCATCATACAAGATGAAAAATGACATCTTTTTTAGCTCAAATTGACTATATGATCAGTATCATATCAAACCACCCACATATTAGGTAAGTATTTTCAAACATGAAAAAGTATGATGTCAATGTAAGAATATTATCCTGCTAGGTATCTCAAAAACCATTAGTAGATATGAATAAAATATAATCCATTCACCCTTAGTATAGCAAATACATTTTTATGAAACTCCATGTGGTATAATTTGTAGGTCATCTAGTGCACCCAAGAAATCTTTTTCTTTATTTTCATATATCTATACAAGAATCATACTCACAATAACCTTAATATTTATTTATAATCTAAAATACTCCATGATGAATATAATTTAGGGATAAATCAAAGTCATTATTTTAGGGTTCAATCATCATTAAACTTCAAGAAATATGTATATATATATATATATCACCAACATGAGATATTGATTAAGAAATAATTTCTTCTAAAATGATCAATTTTATATCCTTAAAAATATTTTAATAATATTTAATTAAACCAAAGAAAGAGCTTATATGTCATATAATATATGGTAAACTACCAAATGATAATTATATATATTTCACATGTAGGGTTTTTTAAATCATTATATCCTATATAATTATTGTCACATCTCTATGTGACTATCAAAAAAACACTTGAACCAACTATTTAGTGATAAATGTAAATGAAGTAAAATTTAATAGTGGGTTTATTTAGGAATCATGTTTCTAACATCACAAATCTTTGAAAATATTCAATATTCTTAACTTCAAAAAATCCAATGTTACAATTTTAAATTTTGTTACCTATATATAATTCATTATAATTCTGTCATCATAATCCTTGAAACATGTTCCATAAAAACTGTTCCTTGAATTTTTTCAAATAATATAAGTTTTACATTATAACTTAACCATCATATCATAAACCCTTTTAACAAAAAGTGATATTTACTCTATTATGGTAACTAATGTAACATCTAAAATTTATTTTTACTGTTATACCCTAAACTATTTTTGGATATCATGCATAATTAACATTTTAATTCACCCTGTATAATTTTATATAAAAATGTGTTTTTCACTTAAATCTAATAACTTAATGTAACTCTTTATATTTTTATTTACCATCGCATATCCAAAAATATTTAGTATATTAAGTGTAAATCACTATAAATTTCAACTTATGTAGTCCTTTATTTATTAACAGTAAACTTATATAAGTGTAACAATACTCCCACTAACTTCATAGTCATTATATTTTTCTCAAAATATCAGGTCATGGAATAATAAAAACTCTTTTTTGTTCATTAAATAACAATTATCTCATCCTACTTTGAATAATTTAAAAAAAATAACCATTACTTACACATCATATATAGTATTATATTTTTTTAGATAATCATCCTTAAAAGGAAGAATATTCTTTATAATACACAACTATTGAGTGTGAAACATATTTCGTCTTATTTTAACAAATAGATAGAAAAAAAATTCCAAGGATAAACACTTTTTTCATATATTCAACTTATAAGATGTTATATAATCCTTATAATTCATAGACCTTGTTTATGAAATTAAGCATCTCAATTTGTTCATAAAAAATATTTTTCAACTAGACACTTATATTTTTATATAAGTGAAATTAGATGAAGATACACATCCTTTTCTTAGATTCAACTGATCCTAATGAATTCTTTTACACCTGATGTAGAAACTATTTGCAGCATGAATATAAAATAAATTTTTAATCAATTCTCCCTTTAATTTTATACACTTTTCTATTTAAAAAATTTATGAAATATACATTTGTTATAACATACCATTCAAAATTTAAGAACTAATTTTTGAAACATTTATTCCAAAAATGGATACTCCAGGGAGTTTCTTTAAACTCATTTAAGTATTTTGATAATCAATAATATGTAATTGTCAATCCTTCACCCTAGAAACCATGGTATATAATTACCTTGACTATTTTCTTGAAGAAATTTTTTTTTGACATTTCAACTATATTTACTTCTTTCAGTTTGAAATGTTACTCACTAGAACTCACCATAAAATACATAGAACCTAGACATCATATGTTTAGTTCTTCTATTATCAATGATTTGAGAATATTAGGTAGAAATTTTTTAAACTCATTCATATTATTAGAAAATTTTTATAAATTAAAATAATATGAATTCCAAACCGTAACAGACCATTTTAGCCCCTATTGAATAATTTTATATTATTGAATAAATCAAAAACTTTGAATATTTAAACACCATATAACTTAACTCTTGAAAAAATTTATCACATGCTCTGTGTGAGATAAATATTATTAAAATAAACATCTTATGATATATTCATTTAAACATAAAGTATCTAAGTCTTAATGAAATAACTCCTTTTTCCATTACATTAGAACCAATGACATGGTTGATCATTCAATTCTTTCTTTTTATTATAATTTTTTTCTATATATTATGACATGTGTAAATTAAAATACTAGTATATTATACCATTCAAAGGAAATAATAGAATTGTATAAAATTTAAACCTATTGTAGTCCTTACACAAGGATTATTATAATGTCTTAGGTAATCTGGAAAATTTCATTACCAATGGATAAATTTCCCACAGGGAAACTACTTTCCTTCCTTCGTCTTTCTTCAATTCAGAGACTGTGTGGACTATCCAATTGAGACTCCTCAAACCCATAATCCTAATCCCAGAGCTAAAAACACATTATTTATATATTATCATTGATAACAAATGAGATGAACCAAGATTAACTTATATAAAATAAAAAAAATGATGTTAAAGCTCACAATATTCACAAAATTCACAAGATACAATAGGTTTTATGTCTTATGATATTAGCTACATAAATATATTTGTTTACAATAATTGTGGAAATTACATCATAGTTTCACCATAGTAGAACTTCTTCTAAATATCTTAAAATCTAGTATCATATTCATAACTTGGGGAATGGAAACACAAGAAATGGTTGAGATAAAATTCTTAGTAAGTGAATAATTTCAATGAAGAATAATGGTTAGATCATAACCATGTGAGACAACATGGATATGGAGAGAAATATCTAAAAAAAGATATATTATGATCATAATACCATGGTAAGTTCATCAAAGTGGTATATAATATTATGGATTTGAATCATATAACAAAAATTAAGAATCATGGAAACATGAAAATCATTTCCAATATCCTTGAAAAGGCATAAATGTAATTATATGAATATAAAATAACTTAGTGGAGTAAGCATCACAACTTGATTCCTATATCATAGTGGTATTGGTATAACAACTTATGCACCCTATTTAGGCATGGGATACAACTAATGTTCCTATTTTGTATTGAGAAACAACCCAAATGCATATTTATTCATAGGATAGAACTCATGTACCTCTTTTTGTCTTGGACTAACACTTATGTTCAAAATTAGTCTTAAGAAACAACCTATGTATTTTCCTGAGTATAGTACATATTAAACATTATCTAATGCATTGGAGGGTGATATAGGACCCCATCCATTAATCATCCAAACATTTTTTTAGAACCTAAAAAAAATCATTCATTATATAATAAAGAACACATGGAATGAAAAATGGGTTTCACAATATTTCTATATTGTATCACCAAAATTTACCTTAAGGAAAAAAATGATTGATGCCCAAAATTCAGTCGCCCAAAAGGAGTACTTCAAAGGGACATTTAGAGGGTTATTCATGAAAAATAATTTCCATGTAAATTAATCCATACAGAATAACAAGGGTAATGGTAGTGAAAAAATAACAATATTTTTTAGAAATATTTTTTATTATTGTCATATAAAAAGAAGGTTCGGTTCACATTCAAAATTCATTTTGAAAGGTGAATTGGTGTCTCTGAAAAACACTTTCACTAAAAATAACCATCAATATAAGTTACTTAAAATGATATAAATGATATATAAATAAATTTAGATTGGAGGGTAAAATTCATTATTATAAAATGAGGGTAAATATTTTTAATATTTTAAAATACCTTCACTAAAACCCCACTTTATAAAAAGTGTAAAAAAATATTATTTTAAAAAATAGTAAAAGGAAAAATTATGGTCACATAAATTAATACATAACAAGGCTTCAAAATATAATAGTATTAAATTTTTAGGAAATATTATTATGGATATGGAAGAGAAATTATCACTTGAGGAGGATGATATTTATTCAAATCATATAATAATTTTATGAAAAATAAAATTCTTTCATTGAAATATATTTTCAATAAAAATAAATTTAATCATTGAGATAAATGAAATAATAAGGGAAGAATTTGGAAATAGAATAATATAGATAACTTAGAATAACTTATTTCATGATGAAACCTTATAACTTAATGAATGAAGATTGAATTACAAAAATATCATTGGAATAACATAATTTATTAAGTAAGAAAAAATTTAAAATGGGTTTATGTGGTAAGAATGTAAGTCCATAAATGGAAAATATAAAATTCCACATAATAAAATAATATGGTATAATTTTCCTGAAATATATGAAATAATTTCAATGGGAACTTTTATAATTTAATGAATGAAAAATGTGTTAAAAAGCCCCTTACACTTTGAAGAGAACGTAAATAAAAACAAAGTGAAAGAGAGTACATCCAATTGAACTTCATTTTTAATGAATAATAGGTATATAATGATATAATATCTTAGTTATATATTATACTCACTACATAAATTTAATTAGTTTCATAATATAAAACATGTCTCAAAGAGTGGACTTTGAGATGAAAACCCTTACATATTGAGAAATATTTTAATCAAAACTCCCTTTAAACATAGAAATAATTTGAATAAAAATATATTTAAAATAAAATGTGATTTTTAATTTAAAAAAAATCATGAATATGGTAATATAAACTTATTATTTTTTGGTACAATATTTAAAACAAAGCATGTATCATAATAAGAAATATGTCGCAATAGGTGAAAATTTGTGACAAGAAACCCATACCTTGCTTCACTGCTTAGTCAAAAAAATATAAGATATTGTATAAAAAATATAACTATATTAATAAATTATTTAATAACCATATTAATTCCTGAAAATTTGAATAATTTTCAATTATAATCATCGTCTACTTGAATATTAGTTTTCACCAATTTTCCCACATCTCGTGTTAATAGTTTTGACTGTTTGTAGTAGATTTATTGGAGTGGTGTAGGTATTTATTCACTTTAAAAAGTTAATAATTAAAAGATAATTAATGTAACTATAATGGATAAATTATAGTTATATATGTTGTTTCAATTTCCTTTGATTAGTGTTTCATATTTTATTCTTAAATATGAAATTGACAATAGGCACACATCTATTATTTTATTAACCAATTAAAATTGTTTTTTATTTATTATGTTAAATATTACTTTAACCTTTCTATAACCAAAATATATATCTATTTAAAAATTTATATCATATTATTACATTAATTATTTTTTCATATTCATCCATGATATAATTTCATATCATCTTTTTACTATGTGGTCAAACCGAACCAAATATGTACACACCATAATTAATGGATGTTTGTAAGTTTATTTAGTTGTAATATAATTTTACCAAGAGCATAATGATTTAAATTAATGTTCATTTATATGATATATATTGATTTTACATAATCAAGATAATTATCAAAGGATACAAAACAATCACATATTATGAATAAATTTTTTCCGTTATTAGTCCTCTTGTTTAAGTTGATTAATTTTATAATGATTTTTTTTCATAAATAAAATTCATAGGATATTAATTTTTTTTATAATAAACTTATTCATATTGTATACATAATATTTATCCAATAAACCCATTCTTATAACCTTCCATGAAAGGATGAAATGAAAAACGGAATGCATCATTCCATGGAGGAGGCAATCCATATGTACACATGAATGATGATTTCATTTTCATTGAATTATAGATATCAGTAAAATTAAATATCATTTAATAATACAAAATAATTTATAAATAAAATTATTATACATTATATTACCTTTTTTATTAAGCATGTTTTTTTGGGGAATGAAAATTAACAATTTACTTCTTGGAGGTAGTACTCCACACATACGTATGATTTGAATTTTATTTTTTCTAAAAAGAAAAATGAAAGGTGGTTAATGATTATATAATTATTATAATTACATAAAATTATAATAATTATACTGATTTTATTATTTTAATATGGTGATATGAAATTTTAGGAAGACTAAGTGCACATAAAAAAATAGAAATGAGAAACTAGTGGTTTGAAATTTATACCTCACTATACTGATTATCTCTTTCATAATAGGGGTTTTAATAATTAAGGTATGGTCTTATTTTAAGAGTCATTTATATATATTCTAGACCAAATTATTTGTGTTTTTTGAGGTGACGTGAGGAGAGGACTTACCCTTTTATAAGTTAAAAGGGTTGTCTTTTTTATTAATACTCAAATCATTTTAATAAATTGAAATCACTCTCTTTTCAATTTTCTTCAATAATGGTAAATAATGGAGGGGTAAGGGATATGGTCAATAAAGTTCTCAACAATACATTCAAAATCATGTTTTAAACATATTTTTAATCTTTTCTCCTTAGTTAATCCATTTTAACCCCTTTTGATTTTTATTATGGTAACTAGTTTTCACCAATGTAATTTATCATTTTTAATTGAAAATAAAATGGGCCTCATTATATAATTTATATCTAATGAATAAAAATTTGAAATAAATTTTATTATATAAGTTTTCTAATAATGATAATAGTAAATTTTGAAATATAAAATATATATTGTAATAATTTTGTTTTAAAATTTTAACTTGCATTATAAAATATAAAATATGGGTCTATAAATTAAAAAAAATATTTTAAAAATTAAAAATTCACTTATAAAAAAACAATCTGGTCCTATAAAATGGCTTCATGAATTTATATTCCAAAATTATATAATAATATTCACATAAAAGTCAATTTATTGGTAAAAATTGTATTTTTCACTATTCTATGAAGAAATCAATCATTTTAAAAAACCCTATAAATTAATCATAAGTTAATGTTTATATTTTTTTTTTAAAAATGATTTTATTTTCCCAATTTAAATTCTATAATTTATAAATTAATATTTAAATTAAAATAAAAGAAAAAATATTTTTAATAAACAAAATAACATTTTCAAACTCCATGTGTTTTTAATATTATTTCATATAGATTTATAAATGATTGAATATTGATATATTAATTTATAAATATAAATATTACCTATGATTATAAACTTTAAACTGTGACCAATTTAATTTATAATGGTCAAATATGACACCCCATATTTAGATGGTCCTTTGAAAGGAATCATTTTAAAAATATTAATCAATTAAAATCATAATATATAATTATATAAATTTATTATTACCTTTTTATATTTTAATGATTTTGTTATTCAAGTAATTTTAATTTTTCTCAATTAGTTTTTGGTTGGGTGTTGTGTGAGTTTGGTGTTGTGTGATACACAAGATACTGAAGATATTATTAATATAAAGGGTCCAAAATCTCAATCCATTACATTATATTCCCCTTACACAAATTGAATCCTCTAAATTTAAATTATTACACTTTGATGAAATTTGTTGAGTGTATTCTTAATATATTCATCCTTTTGAATATATATGCTAAGGTGATGTCTACTTTACTCTATTAGGCTATATCAAGTTACATATCTTTCCTTAAACAACATTAATCATTCATACAATCATACACCCATGTATCTATATACCCTAATCTTAAATTTCCCATAACATCCCTTTTAAAAAACTATTTGAATCTCTAAGAAATTAAAATATATAAAAATCACATATTGATTCAAAAATTAAATCTTATAATCAATCACTATTTCATAAGGATATGTATTATACTATATATATCTTTATCCAAAAAATGATAAAAACATCACCAAAAATATCATGGATCACATTTCATTAAATAAATAATAAATTTCAAGAAAATCAATACTATCTAACTCAAATTTATCAAAACAAATCAACCATTAATTATGAAACACCCTAAGATTTTAAAATAGAAACATATTCAATAACATATATGACACACAATACCAATCATAAACGAATCCTAATATATTTAAACATGACATTTATAACATTACCATGGAATTGGTCAGTATGAATAATATTGACCAAATTATGAAATATAAATTAAGTACCAGCTCAATGAATATTAATTGATTATTTCTTATGAAATACATTCTCAAATTTTATTTTATGATTCAAAAATACATTTTATTCAAAAATAATTTTTATTACTCTTTGTTAGAAAATATTATAATTAATTTATATAATTTCTATAAATTATATTTTATAAAAATAATTTCTTTTTGAAATTAGAAAAAAAATATCTTAGGGTGAAATTTTTTTATTTTTCTAAAAAGATTGGTTTTCCAGTGAATGGTAAAAATATCATTTTATGAAAAACTATATTTATGATTAAACTATGAAATCCCAAAAAGGATATAGATTATTATTTATTTATTGGATAATCCTCCTTTTAAGGTTTTAGGGGTAACCCTTACATGGCCCGTAGGCCTAGAGGCACAAGGCCCATACATGACACAAAGACTGAGAAGCACAAGGCCTAGTACATGACCTTTGAAGGCCTGAGACCTAACTACACTTTTGAAAAACCCCTCACCAGCATCTATGTATTTGAAAGGAGCCTAGATCTACACATTTCAAGGATGATCGAATACCATTTCCACATGTAGAGATGTATTGTACCTAGTACCGATAGAAATTTCCATAACCTCTCATTCTTCCAATCCTATTAACTCTACTCTTGTGGATGTTATTTTCTGTGTGTCCTCTTCTAGGGCATGATCCTATTTGGTATACTCAGGATGCTTCTTTTTCCTTTGTGTCTTAGAGGCCCAGTATCCCAAATCAATTTAGTAGCTCAAATAACCTATGGCTCAAAGGCCTTTTGGTGGCCTAAAGATCCTATGGCCTGAAGGCCTTTAGTGTCCCAAAGGCCCTAAAACCCGTAATCCCAAACATGTGGCTCAATTTCCCAAATCATATGAATAGTTATAGGTATTATTTTACCACATAATACCTACTACATTATACACTACAGTACTACTATAGTAACCCCTAAATTAACCCTCACACATTTTTTATTCTTGGTCTTTTGAATTCCAATCAGGAGCCTCTACAACTCAGGTACATGCTTATTAGCTTTTTTAATTAAACTATTTTCAAAGTTCTATTTTTATTTTAAAATAGCTTCAATGTAGAATTAGTTATGTTATATTATAAATAATTATATTAGTTTTTTAATCAGTTTTATAATTCAATTTAATATAAAATTATATTTACAAATAAATTAGAATTTTTTTAAAAAATAGTTTATTTTATAAAAAGTGGTTTTTGTCACATTTTTCACACCTTTTTTAAAATTAATTTATATCACTTATAGAAATTTAATTTCATGAAATGAAATTTTTTTTATTCATCCATATATCCAAATTTATCCTAAGATATGTTTTTTGACATTTTTTTAAAGAAGTTAAATTTTTAACGAATAGTAAAAAATAACATTTTTATTAAATGTGATATCTTTTATGACATCATGAATATTTAGATATAATATCTATTTTCTTACCTTCCAAACTATAGGGAAACGATAATGTTGCTCATGCGCATGTGGGGATTACCACATCCATGGAGAGATGTGATTCATTATTAGTTTATATTTTACTTGGGTAGTAATAAGGATGTATACAATGAGTATATATGATTTATAAGATATAGTAATTATTATGTATTGGTTAATTTCTATTAACCTTTATTTTGTTCCATCCATCGAAAAATAAAAACAACGTTCATGCATATGTATGACCTACCATCTCTATGAGAAGTGTAATTCATTTTCTATATATAAATTTTATTAATTGATATAAATATATATATATAATATATATATATATTATATTTATATAATTATTAAAATTATTGGGTTGCTGGAACCATAATAAAAATATAAGTACTGAAACTACCAAAACAAAACATACAATAAAAATGAAGCATTTATTATCCATAATAAGGATCTTAATAAATTAATTGTTAATAAATCACTAATAAAATATTATATGTAAGTAATATATGTTATTATGTATATGATTATGGTTCTTTAATAGATTTATAATAACCCTATATTTAATATATAGGAGGTTTGAACACATATGAAGAAATTCAAGCCTAAGGTAAGGTTTTCTTGTCTCACATTATCTTCTATGAGACATATTCTATATTGACCTATATTTCCTTTGTGTGGTTTTTTTTTAAAATAAAGCATTAGAGATTCAATTAAAGGAAACAAATTAAAAAATTCTAAAGGAGGGAATTTTACATTTTTCTCTATTAAGAGTGTTGAGAAAATCCTATATTTACTTTGTGTAGTGTATATACTACCCCTTTTGATATGTTATATTAATAATATATTTCTATTAATTGGATTTAATGTTTCATTTGAAGTTATTTCATTCATGGGTATTATTATTAAAAAGTTACCAAATTGGTATGGGTTTATTTTGCAATCTAATAATTATACATGATTGTTTATTTTTAAGTCAAATTTGAGGAATATTTCTATTCCTTATCCATGTTTTTTTAAAAAAATTAAAAAAAAATACCTTTCTCTAATTATTATTTAAATTCCTTTTTACCCTTATTTTATATTTTATATTTTTTTAAATTAAATATTTCTGTCATTTTCTGAATAGGGTTCTTTAAGATTTTTCTTACAATAGCATGAAAGGATTATTTATATTAAATTATATAGAATAAAATAATTTTCCCACCATAATGACCCATGAATGATTTGATTATTCCATTAAAAGTTTATAAAGCTGTTTTCAATGAAAATATATTATTTTATAATTTCATAACTTGTTAAAAATAAGTGATTTCAATGTAAAAGGGTATTTTCCTTAATAATTTTCAATGATAGTTTTTAAAGTATTTTCATCTATGTCAATATTCTTTGTTTTAGATTATTCTTTATTGAGGTTGATCTATTAGGTCACCATTTAACATATTTTATTGAATGGTTTGTTATCTGTTTGATTTGGGATGTACTATTTTGATATAATTCTTTATATTACTCTCGATGGTTTATGACTATGTTTATTGATTGGGGAAATTATATAAATGTTGTATAATATTTTAAATTCAATTTTTTATGTTGATTATTCTTCAACCCTTTCATAAGAGGAATGAAATAGACATATAAAATGATGGTCGAGGCCCACTATAGTCTTTCGATGCCTCGGTGGGTCTCATAAGACAAATTAGCTTGGGTCTTGGATGAGGCATTAACCATTTATTTAATATGTCTTGGGATGAGGCCTCTATGGTATGTTTCATTTTAAGAGTGTTTCACTCCTTTTTATTATAGATGAAATCGACAATAAACACACATCAATTACTTTATTAACCAATAAAAGGTTTTTATTAATTATTGATTTAAATAATTATGTACCCTTTTTAGAACCAAAAATAATAATTATTTAAATATATATAGTATATTATACCATTAATTATATTTTCTTATCCATCCATGATACAACTTTTTAGTATTGTTCAATTTAGTGGTTGAACTGACATAAACATGAACATAAACTTATTAATAGATGACTATAAGTTTATTTATTTAAAATATAATTATACAATAAGAATAATGATATAATATGGTGTTAATTAGTGTGATATATCATTATTATAAAGAATAATTATAGGAAGTTACTGATACAAAACAATTACATATTATGAAAAAAATCATTCTTACTTCGCTTGTTTAAGATGGTTAATTTTATAATAATTTTTTATCATTCATATCATTAATATGTTATGAAATTTTGACTACAAAAACATTATTCATATCCTAAAAATCATATTTATCCTTTAAAATCCTTTTTTGATCCAGTCATGAAAGGTGGTAATGAAAAATAGAATGCATTATTCCATAGAGTTAGTAGTCCACACATACGCATGAATGATGATTTCATTGTCAGTAAATGAGAGATATGAGTAAAATGGTTTATAACATTAGAATATTACATAAGTAAAAAATATCATAATTATATATTAAATTTCATTTTTTAACCATATTTGGTGGTGAAGGAAAATGAACATGTTACATCATAAAGGCAGAAATCCACACGTACGCACGATTCACATTTTCTTTTTTCATTAAGTAAAATAGAATAATGGTTAATTATTTTAATATAATTTTAATAAAATAAAAATGATACGTATGTTAACTTTTTAATATGGTGTAATGAAATTTGAGTAAGAATTATTCATAAAAATTAATAGAATTAGGAAAGGAGCAGTTAAAAATTTATACCTCACTACTTGGATTAACTCAGTTGTGAAGGGGATTAAAACATTAAGGGATGGTATTATGATAAAAATTAAACCACTTGATGGGGTATAGGAAATTTTAGGATATTTTCATTCATATTTTTTTCTGAACTAAGTGGATCTTTTTGTGTGGCGAGGTTGGGAGAGGAGTTCCCCTTTTAAAAGTGAAAAGGGATGACATTTTTGTAAATACCCAAAATGTTTTAATAATGGGAAGTCACTCTTAAGTAAAGTAGCTCCAAAATTGGGAAATAATGAAGGGTAGGTATAAGTTTGATAAAGGCCTCAAACACCCATTCCCTCATATGTTATAAACAATTTTACGGTCATTCCCATTTAGTAAAAAACTTTTTACCCCTTTTTATTTTTACTGTGGTAACTGGTTTTTACCAAATAATTTTATCCCTTATGATTTAAAATAAAAGGATACCTACTATATAATTTGGAACTAATTATTAAAAAAATTAAATACATTTTATCATGTTAATATATGAAAATTGATAACAATTAATTTTATAATATTGAATGTATAATGTATTAAAAACATTTTAAAAAATATAACTTAAGTTCTAAAAAAAATATGGGAAACTAAATTAAATAAAAAAAATATAAATTATAAATTAACATATTAAATACATATTTAATCCTAAAAATGGTTTCATTAATTTAAATTTCATACTTTTATAGTATTAATGTCATAAAATTCATGTTATTTGAAAGAAATGTGATTTTTAGTATTCAATTAGAAATCATTATTTTATTAAAAAATACCATGAATTAATACTAATATAATTTTGACATGTTTAATCATAAATAACTTTATTTTTTAAAATAAAATTTTAAAATTTATGGACTACCATTTAAATGAAAATATATGGAAACCCTTTTTAATTAAAAAATGTAATTTTGAAACTTCATGTTTTTCTTAATATTGTTCATATAGATTTATAAAAAAATAATATTGATATATTAGTTTATAAATATCATTATCGTGTATCATAATAAACTTTAAACTATGATCAATTTAATTTATAATGGTAATTTAAAATGACCCCTTTTTTAGATTGTTCTTCGAAAGGCATCCTTTTTAAAATATTAATAAAAGAAAATAAAAAAATATAATTATTTCATTTATTTTTCATCTTTCTGTATTTAAATTATTATATTAATATTTTAATTTTAATATGTCTTAGTTACTTATTATTAGGTGTTTAATTAGTGTGGCATTTTTTGTAACACATATTATTGAAGATAATATTAATTTAAAGGGTCTAAAATCATAGGTTGTTACACCATGAACTCATTTTTTCCCTTTTGGATAGAATGTTTCCATTCATCCTTTTGTACCATTATCATGGTACATGATCCTTTATATCCATTTCCTTTTATGGAAATATTATTTATATTGTGGAATTTTGGTAAAATAATGAGCCATGATTTTCATATAGAAATATCACACCTTATTAGATGAATATTCAATATATAACATTACAATCTATGCTAGAATCATAAATCTCTAGTGTATTTAAAAACTTAGATATATAAAAAAAATTCCATAAGATATCTACATATTATCCCACTAAAATATTCATAACCAGAACCCATCTTAGAAATATCATACTTAAAAACATTCTTCATAACCTGAGGAAATAAATCATATGAAATGGTGAGCTTAGATGCTCAATAAGGGAAAATAATGAATACTTCAATGATCACTTAAAAATTAAATAAGAATAATGGTATGATAACATGTTATTATAATTTAATAACCATACACTTTATTTCAAAGATCATAATCGTGAGTCATGTCATAAATCATGGGAGTAAATAATATATGAATAATAAAATAATCAATGAACATGATCAATGAAGGCATAACATTAACATAAGACATAAGTTTATAGCATAAACATAAGCATGTACAATTATTTCCTTTGACATGGTTAAATTCTTAGACTATCATTGTGGATTAGTTTCACTCCCCATTACATCATATCCTTAGTAAAGGATCACCCCCAAAACTATCATAGTAGACAATGTCCCTTATTGAATAAGGTTCACTCTCTATTCTAGTCCTTTTTATCTCATGAGATATCTATCTTTACCCAATGCATTGGAGGACTATATAATACTAATCCCACCTATGAAATAATGAAAATAATACATATGTGTTCTATAGGATAATAAAACATTCATCATATAATTATATCATAAACCATAGAAAGGAAAATAGTTTCATAAATATTTCATCATCTATTACTACATAACCCATGGAAAATAAATGTGTTTCATGAAGTTTTTATCATCAATAAATGTACCCATGGAAAATAAATGGGTATCATACAATAATATTCAAATAATCATCATCATAATACTTATATAAAAAATCTATGGTTTCATAAAACCATATACTCAGTAAATCATAAGTAACTTCAAGGACATTATTAAAGATGAAAATTCCATTTAATTATTACTAGAATATTTCAAATGGAAAATACCCTTTTCAATTTGTAATATCTTATTTAAAATATATAAATGTCCAAAATATTAAGGGAAAATATTCCTTAATAATAATATTGGAAACATTTAAAGTAATCTATACATCATTAATCATTCATGAGGGATGTAAATTTCATTCATGCTATGCATATTAAATCAAATATTCCTTTCACATTTTTAGTAAAAATATATAAGTACCTCGTTTAGAAAATGAAAATAATATTCCATTTAAAAAAATTTATAAAAATTAAATCATAGGTTAAAATTTATTTAAACAATCATAGGATAATATAAAAAAACATAATTAGAAACATTTTTAGGAAACATGGATATATAATAAAAATGAATTTCGATCGAAGAGAGAAATAATGTCAGTTTTCCTTAAAAACATTCTTTCATTATATTGAGTTCTCAAATTGAGTAAAATTAAATGAAAACATTTAATCATAAAAATTAACCTGTATTTAATAAAAATAATGTTATTCCTAAAATATAGGTTACAAAACTTCATTATAGGAAACTTGATCACAAACTATCTCGATAAACAATGAGATTGTAACATAAAACCTATACCATTTTGGTAAATTTGGAATTATAATTACCATTAAAGAATAAAATCAAATGAAACTTTAAATATCATAAAATTAGTATAATAATGATAAAACATGTAAAATGGATAGTATATACACCTCATAATCATAAATAGGTGTATAACATCAAACATATCTCAACAAAAAAATATTAAGATGAAAAACTATTACTACTTTGATAGTCTAAGAATCAAAATATAAGGAAAGAGATAAACTTATAAGGATTTTTAAAACCTCATTATTTTTATGATATTAATAACTATTGATATTTATTTGAATTATATACAACACACAAAGGAAATAATTGGTGAATATGGAATATGCCTCATAAAAATATAATTGAGACCAAAAACCCTTACATCAAGTTCAAAATTCTTTTAAAGCACTCTAAAATAATCTATAATAAATTTAAATTTATTATAATTCAATAAATGAATCATTTAAATACTTATAACATCATATATTATCCACCTATAATAACTCAACACCAATTTATCAATAATTTCTTATTAAAATCGTCATTTTTTGGTCTTAACTGTTTCATTTTTCATAAAACTTTTGATTTGGTAGTTCTAGTACGTGTACTTTAATCCTAGTTACATAAAATATATAATTTTAATAATTATTAAATATCATATATATTCATCATTTTTATATTTATATTCATAAAAAAATGTTAGACAAAGAA
This sequence comes from Viscum album, assembly GCA_963277665.1. Classification (NCBI taxonomy): domain Eukaryota; kingdom Viridiplantae; phylum Streptophyta; class Magnoliopsida; order Santalales; family Viscaceae; genus Viscum; species Viscum album. The sequence continues at coordinate 1,262,266,739 of OY728128.1, forward strand.
AAATTAATTACACTGTTCCTGGAAATAGTAGGTCGTATATACACATGAATGATTTTTTCAATTTTCAATGGATGGAATAAAGGAATATTAAATAATAATTTATATTTTTATAATCATTATTATATCATATATATCATATATATTCATTAAATATATCCTTATTATAATCCATGTCAATAAAAAATGGAAAATAGATCACACTAACTTTGTGGAGGTGATAGTCCAAACGTATGCATGAGTGATGTTATCATTTTCATAAGGATTAGAAGGTATGAAGGTTAATATATTATTATAATTATAGATTAATAATTATGTATTAAAATTAATTTACATACTTTAAACCAATCATAATAAAAATCCATTAAATATGGTAATGGAATATGAATTGTATCGCTATGCATAGGTGGTAGTCGACACTTATGTACGAGTGATACTTTCACTTATCATTTGACATAATAGATGGAGGATATTGGAGGTTACAAAATCATAATAATAATTAATTATATTGATAATACTTAATGTATTATATTATTATTAATAACTTAGATTTAGAGGAGGTCTAAGAAGAAATAAATTAAAAGATGTTGGGTATGACGATTACCACTTCTTCAATAGGTCTCATTTAGATCATTTCATAAGGACCCTTGGAATGGTCATTTTAGAAAAAAAACTCCAATTCAAGTATAATGAAGTTTATAATTTAATTTTTTAGGTTTTTTTCGATCTAGTTTTCTCAAAGTGGTCAGAATAATGTATTGTATGGGTGTCCTTTTACTAGTGGGGCGAATGATGCACATGGAATTTCTAAAAAGAATAAAATATAATAAAGTCATGTTAAATTAAAATTATTACAAAAGGATATATATTCAATTTTTTGATGTTATAAGAATTAAATAGTTTCCTATAATAGTATTTATACATGTTTAGTTAGAAATCATACCCTTATATCATGGTTTAACCCCCCGGTAAACTCGTTTTAACCTTAACCATAGTAACAAATTTTTATGTAATTTACTTTTCATAATGACAAAAAAATAAATTAGAGATTATTATATAATATTAATTATTATAATTAAAAATATTTAATCCATTTTAATAAATTAATATCATATAAATGGAATAATTTATTTTAAAATTAAATCTAAAAATACAGAAAAAGGTAGTTTTCCAAAAACAAATTTTCTCATCTATAAATTTTTCTTATTAAAATTTGACATAAAAATGATTTCATTGAACTAAATTTAATTATTTATAATATAATTTAACTAATTATTATTTTAAAATAATTTTAACTAAAATTTAACTTCTTATATTCTTTAAATGAAATTCAATTTTTCAATAAAAATTAGTATTGTCACTATTCATTGAAAACTAAATATTTTTCGAAAATTATTAAAAAATAACTCTATAATAATTTTGACATGATAATTTCAAAAATAAATCTAATTTTTTCAAATAAGTTTCCTAAAAGTGGCAGAAATTAATTTTATTATTTTTTTAGAAAAACAATAAAAATCATTTTTAAGGAAAAATGGATTTTTGAAGCATATGAAGACTTTACTAAAAATTGAGTAATTATTTTCAACATATTTTATTTATATAAAACTATTATAGGTAATTTTAAAAAAAATCATATTCTTATTCATTCCACCTATTTAATTACTTATTTATAATAGTATTCTATATTATTTTTCATTTAGACATGGGTTTGTGTGTATCGCAAACAATCGAAGAAACTTAATTTAATTTAAGATAAATATATCATAAAATATTGAGCTATTATTTTATACCACCATTATAATTAATTTCACCCTAAAAATTCTATAAATTTATTATATAAAATTGAGCGTATCAGTATTTCATCACATCCTCAGTTTCCCATATAGCTTCTTTAATTGTTTTATTCCTCCAGAAAACTTTATCAGAGTGAGAAGTCTTTTCCCACAACACTTAACCTATATGATAATTGATTATACTAGTTTTTAGTCATATGAATTATCATTATCTAGAAGTGAAACTTATGAGTTTAGTACATGTGAAGAATCATTTATGTTATCCCTCAAGAGAGATACATGGAAAATATTGTGAACTTGAGAGAGGTTTGGTGGAAGCACCAAGAAAAAATCCATCATCCCTACTAAATCAAGAGTATCTAGAGGTACAATATACATGAGGCTTAGATTTAAATTATATTTTAATAGCATAACCTATATCCTTGTAATATTCATATAAATACTTTCCCACCATCTTTAAATAAAATATTTCACTGATGACTAACAACATAACTGTATTTCAACACTGAGTTTCCGTAATGTGTTTCTAATTGGATATGAATTCCTCTAAACTTTTCTCAGCTAGATCAAGTCCTGATAGCATTTTTTCTACAAATTCATTCAAAAATATTGTATTTATATACCTTTTTTCATATAGGTCTTCATAAGAAGACATATGAATGCTTGAGTGAATGGTATTTTTGTAAGAAACCTCAACCGAAGGAAGATGTTGATCCCAAAAACATTTGAAATCTATAAAACAAGACCTTATAATATCCTATAGGGTTTGAATAGTTCTGTGATATTGACCATCTATATGATATTGATAAGTAGTATTAAAAAACAAATTTTAATCAAGATCTTGCTGAAAACTTCATCAAAACTTTGAGATAAACCTCTTATCCCAATCAGATATAATATAATGTGATTCTCCATGAAACCTCACCAATTATTTAATGTGTATTTTGGATATTTTCTCAAGATATAAACCTTCTATAATATTAATGAAGTGTTCTGAATTCGTAGGGTGATAGACTGTAACTCAAATAGAAATATGGACTATATAGATTTTTTGGAGTATGATGAAAAATCCACGAATATGTTTTACCATTTCCATTCTAGAATTGGTAATGGTTGTAACATCTCCTTAAACTTTTGTCTCCCATATTTAACTTTCTTAAATACCAAGCACTAAGAAACACACTCTACAATATCTCTTCTTATATTTTCCCACCATAAATACTCTTTCTATTATCTATACATCTTTAGACTTCTAGAATTTATATATAAATATAAACTATGATCTTCATATAATAAATCCTTATTCATGTTTAGTATTAATGGGACAGAAATAAAGTTCCTAAACCTTATCATTCCATCACAATCAAGGGTTAACTCATGAATAATTATCCCCTTATTTTGAAATTATACATATTCTTTATATTCCTCTTTAATATTTACCTAGATAAATGTTTGAATAATCATTTGAGAAATAAAATATTTTCATGAATGCAGGTCATAGATCGATACAGAGGATTAACAAAATTCTAGAGGAATACTGCTATTGGAGCAGCCAAGCTATCAATAAATATAAAAGCTGATTTTATATCTCAAATAAGTGTGGGTCAAGGAGGGCAGAGCACCTAGGCAGAAGGCTAGGTATTCAAAGAGGACAGTTTCCCCTGGAATACTTGGGAATGTCAGTTTCTCCAGGAATAATGTGCATCAGGGATTTTGATAAGGTGGTGAGTAAGATCACTAACAGCGTCCTCAACTGGAAGAACCACCTACTCTTGTTTATGGGCCACATTGTGTTAGTTAATAGTGGGCTAACTGTGATCCCAGTTCATGCAATGGAATCCACGAACATGCCTAAAGGGGTTATAAAATCTATAAATAAAATCTTGGTGGGCTTCATCTGGGATACATCTCTGGAGGGGAAGAGACAATGGGTTTCATGAGATTGGATGGCCAGGCCCATTTAGAAGGGGGAATCAATGTGAAGAGCTTAGAATCCACCATTCAATCCATGCATATGAAGCTCACATGGGAATCGATTTAAGGGTGAACCTTGTAGGGAAATATCATTCCATGCAAACAGGGGTATGGTGCGGATAACTGAAACATGAATGGATCTCCTCTTTGGATGTCGATCAGCTCCCTTATCCCATCTCTTATTCAGAATTCTCAGTGGATTATTAGATAGGGGAATATTCAATTCTGGTTCGACAACTAGGCAGAAGAGGTGTTAGGGTACCCAGGTTTCCCTGCACCCACCATTTCCTTCAAAGAAGCACGTCGTTTCCCCGACTTCATCCCGATGGATTTGGACAAAATGAAAGAAGAATACTTTTATCGTATTAAAACCATCTCTAAACCATATAAGTGCATCTTCTCTCCATCCTCCATGGGAAATTTTAATTCCAGGGATTTTCGTAGGATTCATTATCATCATGCCCATAATGTTAGATGGAGAAAGGAGGTATGGTGCAACCTGATCCCTTCCAAATATTGCTTTCCTGCCTGGCGGATATGAAACAACGCCATTCTAGCCGACGACAACATCAAGCGGCTGGGCATTATCTTTGTGTCTTGTTGCCATTTTTGTTTTAATAGAAGAGAAGAGGATACGAATCACATCTTCTTTGAAGGGGAATGGGTGAAGGCTGTCTGGCGATATCTCAGAGAGTTTAGAGCATATGATTCACAGGCCCACCGGCATGAACCTTTCCTAGAAAGATGGTTTCATGGGATGGAAAATGCAAGATCGGAAAGGTTGGCTCATTCCATAATTCTCAATGCAGGCTGTTGGTGCTTATGGAAAGCGAGGAACAGGGCAAAGTATGAGGGGACCCCATCGTCCGAGCAGTCTATCATCACTAGGATTAGGAACTTTCTGGCAGACTTGGTTCCTTTTTTCAAAAAATGGAAAGAAGTACCATCTCTAAAATACCTATGTGCTCCACCTAGAGTGGTCATTTCGTCTTGTACTAGGGTATAGGGGAATTGGGTAAGGTGGTTTCCCCCTAATGAAGTCTTTAAGCTGAACACAGATGGTTATAGCAAAGAGGGAATTGCTCGCGGTGGTGGAATTGTTAGAGACTGGAGAGGGAGTGTCATCATGGCTTTTAAGGCTCACTATGGCAATAGAAAAAACATTCAGGCAAAGGAAAATGCAATGTTGATAGGGATCAAATTGAGCATCCAGAAAAATATCAATATATCCTAAGTGGAGACAGACTCTAAGATTATTCGTAGCTCCTTACAAGGTAAAATTCAAATACCATGGTCAATTTCTTACATAATTAGATAATTCAAAGCTCTTCTCAACTATGGCACAAAGACCACCCACATATGGTGAGAAGGAAATAAGGTAGAGGACCATCTTGCATCCCAACCTGAACTAGGCCTTGAAGTTTCCAGTACTCCAAATATCTCTTTCTTCAATACAGAGGGCATGTCATTGATTATAGGGGATTCCCTTGGATTGCACAATTTCAAGCCTCCTTAGGCCAGATGTGTTTCTTGTTGTTCTGGTTGCTCTTACTGCCCTTATTTCTTTTTATCTTTTAAATAAAAATGGATCTTTGAGTGAAATATAATATATACCCTCCCTTTATGACTTTCATATCCATACTTTGAAAATCCATAAATATTAGATCTTTTGTGATCCTAATTATAAATAAGATAACGAATCATTCTGACTAAAATCATCAGACACCGTTTTCAATATCCCAAGGTCATAATGTATTGAGTATCCATAATCTTTAAACAACTCAAAACATCTCTTCTGGTTCATATTAATCTCTTTATAAGTAAATATATACTTTAAAATTTTAAGATTAGTATATATCTCATGCATTTATTTATAAAGTAAATTCCTCCATATTTTAAATTAAAAAAATAACCATATATATAACCAAATCATGAGTTGGGAAATTTTTCCCATGAAACATCAATTTTTGTGAGTTATCATCTGTCATTATATTATTCTTTATGAGGATGTATCCCAATACCTTCATTTATTTATAAATATAGATAAAAACTTTTCACCATTATAGGGAAGTGTAAGCATAGTTATATAGGGTTACTTTCTCTTTAGTTACATAAAATTTTCCTTGCATTTATCTATCCAAAGGAACATGAATACCTTCTAAGTTAACATAGTGAGTGGATTAGAAAACAGTGAGGAATTTTCCAAAAATCAACAATAATACCCATCCAAACCAAGAAAACTATAGATATTGGTTACCATGGTTAGTCTATGTCAACATTAAATAAGTTTTTTCTTTGATAGATCCATAGATATACTCTCAATTGAAATTAAAAGACATTAAAAAGAAACTTTTCATATACAAAATTTACACTTTTTAAAAAATTATACAATTTATCCTTCATTTGGGTCTTCATAAAAATCCTCAAGTGATCATTATTATATTCCTTTCTCTTCGAATATATAATAATGTCATCTATAAATACTACCATAAAATGGTTAAGGTAGTCACGAAAGATTTTATTCATCAAATCCATGAAGATAGTGGGGCATTAGTAATACCAAATGGCATCACTATAAATTATTCATTCAGATTCATTAAAAGTAATTATGTCTTGGGAGTATCATCCTTCTTAACCCTTAAATTGATGATATGTAAAATTAATTTAAATCATGAAAAATTATTGATATTTATATAGTAGATCAAATAATTAATCAATATTGGGTAGAGGGTACTTGTTTTTGATAATGATCTTATTATGTTCCTAAAAATAAATACAGAGTTTCATTGATATATCTTTCTTCTTAACAAAAAGAATCATTTCACTCTAAGGAGAAACACTTTTCTAAATTAATCCCTTGTTAAGATTCTCCTGTAGTTTCTTCTTTAATTCCATTAACGTAATCAAGGTCATTCTATATGGAGACTTTGAAATAGGTGTTGCACAGGGTATGAGTTCTAATGAAAACTCAACTTCATCTTTAGTGGCATAATATGAAACTATTCTATAAATACATCAATAAGATCCTAAAAAAAGTCTTATATTTTATATTGGGGTTCTCCCCAACCATCTGAGATAAACACCCTTATAAAAAAAGAATAAAAACTCATATAAAAGATGTAATATCCATTGCAAGTTCATATTTATCATTTCACTAATAAAATATTATAGGTTGGTTTATAATATCATATGTGACTTCCCTTCATGAGAAATTGATATGTGATTTTATTTAAATAGATCCAATCTATTCCTAAGATAACATCAAATTAAACTAGAGGAAGAATGACTAAATTTTCAGGATGAAAATTCACACAAAATTCAATTTGAGAAGAATCATAGACTTAAGATATGATCATTATACCATTAGGGGGTTTCACTAGTAATTAAAAATTTAATTATTGAAGTTTTATTGAGATACCCTTATAAAATTATTCAGATATAAAAGAGTGGGTGGATCTAAAATCAAATTATATATTAGCAATTCTAGAATGGATGGTAAGTGCACCATCTGCTACTTTTTTATCCTCATAGCTTACAATGATTAAAATAGATCTACCTTTTTTAATGGGATTAAGATATTTTTTTCATCGAACATCATCATTATCCATACAATTTCAATAATAGTGAGCATCATTTCCATACTTCATACATTTAAAATTATAGAGTGTGGGTTGTGCATTCTATGGTTCTTTTTGTCTCTCATTATCTAACTTCATCTTCCCATAACAGTGAAATTTGAATCCCAAATGAACATCCTTTCCACACATAAAACATTTACCAGTTATTTTAAGATAATTTCCTCTATTTATTCTTCACCACATTGAGTAAAAAGAATATATCATCTTTTTCTCCATGGTTTTTATAATTTATTTTGAATTATGTCATTATTTTCTTATCAAAACCATGATACTGATGGGTAATTCCAATATCCATCTCCTACTTGATATAAAATCAAATGATTTCTTCATTTACACTGAAGTATCTTATGGATAACACCCTTTATAAACTTGGGATTAAGCTACTGAAGAATCAATAAATATTACTTTGATTTAAGATGATAATACCATATGTGTACCTTGAAAATATTTTAAAATTTTCTTTATAGGCACTAAGGGATTCATTATCCATCTGCCTAATATCAAGGAATTACTTATCTATTTTAATATAAAGATTGAGGGGAATGTACTTTTTGAAAAATAATCTCCTAAACTCATCCCACTCCTTGGGAGTCAATTCCCTCTAATTTCATCATGATCTTTATAGGATTACACCATTAATTGATCCTCCTTCTAAGTTATAAAAAGATAAAAATAATAGTTTTATAACACCTCGAGTATCTATAGACCATTTTTATCAAATAAATTAAACTTTCATTTATGTATTTCAATGAATGAAGTCAAAAATTCTTTTCAGATGGCATATAATTGGTGTATGTTTCATGGAACATGAACTTCAAGTACGTTACACAGAACATTTACTTGGCATACATTACACACAACACCAATGTTTCTATGAAATATCATTTTATTGTTATAATTATTTAAATGAGATAATTATAAACTAACCATTAAAAATAGTAATATAAAAAATAATAACTAATTTTAAAATATTTTTTATAATTATTTTATATAAATAAAACATATTTATAGTGAAATATATTATTTTTGGTAATATCCTTTCATGTTTAAAATTATTGTTTTCTCAAATGAACTGCTTTTAATGTCCTTCTATGAAAAATAATAAAATTAATTTTAAACACATTTAGAAGTTTAATTTGATAAAATAAAATTCACTTTTGAATTTAGAATTTTGAAACTATATTAGGGTGAATTTTGGGTATTTTTATGAGAAATATCATTTTTTGATGAATAATGAAAAATACTACTTTTAGGTTAAAAACAGCCTTTTCATTTAAGTAATTATTAAGGTTAAATTATATTTTAAATTTGTTTTAAGGTCACAATAGATAAATTATAAATTTATTAATAAAATTTAGGTCATTATAATCAATTTAGCTTTGAAATTGAATATAAAAACTTAATAAACTTTTGATCTTCTTTCTAATTTAAAGACCCGTAATTTCATCTCGTCTATGGGATTAGCATTAATATTAATTTTTTTGCTTTTGTGAAATTAATTTAAAAAATTAAATAAACAATTTTAATCATTATAATATTTATATTCCAATTGTATCATGTTGATTTTTTGACCAAAATGATTAGTAAAAGTGATTAAAATTAATCACAGCGATTAAGGTCAAATTAAGCTTAATTATGGACTGAACGTTAATATTAGAGGCCCAAATCACCTATAAACTTGTAAAAAACCCATTTTATGTCCATTATTCAGTAATACACCATATATTTTTGATTAATTTTGTTTTTTAGGACTTTTTTTAGGTAAGAACATGTGTACACATAACGTTTTTTCAAAAATTCCAAGTGAGTCATTTTCCTTCCATATAAAAGGACACCACCTCTCCCACTTCCTCACACATAACAAAACTATTAATTTAGAAAAATATCTACCCAAAACCACTTCCCATAGATCCTTTATTACTCTTATAATCCTTCCCTTAGGTAGAAAGAAATTCATGGAATCCTTTTGACACAAACCAAAATGAGTTAACTGATTAAGTGGAAACGTATTCTCTCAAGTCCTTTCTTTTGTTTTATTTCACCACCCCAAACCTTTATTTTTTCCATTATTGTATAAAAACACATGAATCATCAATATACTATGATTTTTTTATGCAAAGTTTTCAACCTAAAATTACACATACCTTAATCTAATATATTACAAAAATATTGTTTATGTATATGGAGAACTACCGCCTCAATAAATGATGACTGTTCAGTTTTACATACCTCTTATCATGGTGGAAATTATGATAGACAATATATTTATATATTTTATATATTATTTTTATTATTTATTTAAGCTTATTTATTAATTTTAAAACACATATCTTTTTACTTTCCATTTGGTGTTAATATGATAATTTCGTTCAAGGAAGTGTAGACTAACACCCCCTCTGAGCGATATAATTCATCCATACACTGGTTGGATTGTATTAATGATGGTTTTAGTGAATATATAATACATATATGATATTATAAATATACTATAATAATTATATATATATACATATATGTCTTTTACTTTCATTCTTTCAACATGAAAATTAAATGGAAATAGTGTCCATGCGTACGCACAGCCTACTGTCTCCATGAAAGGTGTATTCTATTTCATACTTATATATTCTATAAATGATTATAATAAAAATATACTATATATAAATGATATTTATATCATGGGTTAAATTCTTGAAATCAATATATAAATCATAAATACCAGAGATATGAAAAATTAATACACATGTAAAGAATAAAGCGAATATTACGTGAAGTGAAACCATAAAATAGGATTGTTAACAAAAGGGTAATATAAGGTCATAATTAGACCATATACGGTACTATATATAATAATGTTTTTTTTTAAAGATTTATAAAAATTTTATATTTATTATATAGGTGGTTTAAATGAGTACAATGAGAGTCAAGACACAAGATAAGTGGATTTCTTCTTAGTTTTTATTTATGTGAGATATATGCTTTATTCAATGCCCATTCCTTTTATGTGGTGTGTATACTAACATAGTATGTAATCAATGATTATTATAGATAAATTTAGGTTTATTTACATATCCATTCTATGACCTTTATTTCAAGGGGTTTAAGTTTCAAAAGTTACCAAATCGATAAAATAGTTTTGTCTCAATTTTCCTTCTTTGAGATTCATGTTTTGTTATGCACCTAAATTCATTTTGAGGTTTGTATAATTACATTTTACATTATATATCATGAATATATATATTTTCACGATATTATAAGATTCATGTAATTTCTTTTTCTTACATGGATATAATGATCCCAAGTTACCAAGTGAGAAGAATTTATTGAAACAGTCTTATCGCTTTTCAGGATTGTTTATGTTTATGCTTCCTTTGATGAAATATTACAACCTATCTCTCAAGACATTCACAAAATTTCTTCACCTTTGGTTATTCATGCTATATTCATGTATTGGTATCATATTTATACAATTTGATACATAATATAGTTATGAAAGTATTTTTAAGAATACTCGACTTTACCCTCTCTTCAGGTTGAAAATCTATGTTTTCTAAAAAGGGTTCTGAAAATATTGTACCATTCTTCTGTAATATTTAAAATATATTTTTACCCTTTTTTTATTTTACCAAAATATTCAAATGAATATTCATGTCACTTTCTGAACGTGGTATTTTTCTAATCTTTTTACTATGAAAAAGGAATGTTCTTTTTACCTTGTACGACATGTATAGATTTACCTGGCATCATTTCTTTGAAGCTTCCTTTGAATTTTTTAAAGATTGATTTTTAAGAATATTTTTTTTAAAAAAAATAATTATTTCTAAATAAACGGTTTTAAAAAATGGTTTTAATCCTTCTTTATATGTTTTCAAAATGTTTTCAAAGAAAATGTATTTTAAAAAGATTTTATGATATTAAAATACTTTTTCAAAGAAGAAATGACATTTTCCTCAAGAAATGTTATCAAAACGTATTCCAAAGTTATTTTAAATCTAATATGGCATTCGTTGATGTTAATAAAGTCCTTATAGAAAATTATCCATAGGTTTCATTCATATTATTTCTTGAATGGTTTATGTGTTGATGGAATTATGCTTATGATGCTCATTTCTCTTCCATGAGTTATATTCTTTTCAAACCTTTTTCTTTTAATGGCTTATGATTTGATGAAATGATTATAAACCCTATATATTTTATATAGGTTATGATGTGATGAAATTTTAATGATACCAATTTCATTTCATGGGTAATGATTTTATGTTAATAAAACTTATGTCATTTGTGGGTCATGATATGATGAATTTTTTATTATCTTGTGGCACGTGTATGAATGATTTTATTATGATATGGGTGGGACCAATATCTACCTAAAATGAATTGGGAAATGATGGTTTAACCATGAGTATAAATGATATGTGTGAACCGGATTACATATTTGTAATGTTATGAATGGACCTGGTTTCATGTTCATAATTTTATGCATGAACCTAATTGCACATTCACAATATTATACATGAACATGATTACATGTTCATAATGTTATACATGGACCTGGTTTCGTGTCCATATGTTTATGAATGAACCTGATTACATGTTCACAATGTTATGAGTGAACCTTATTACATGTTCATAATGTTATGCACGGACCTGGTTGCATGTCCATAAGTTTATACATGAACTTGATTACATGTTCACAATGTTATGAGTGAAGCTTATTATGTGTTCACAATGTTATGAGTGAAGCTTATTATGTGTTCACAAGGTTATTCATAGACCTGGTTTCATGTCCATAAGTTGATGTGGGGTCATGATTTCATGTTATTACCTTAATGATCGAACCTATTTCTATTTATACATGTTCACAATGCTATAACCAAATGTGCATTCCATAGTTTCTATGTCTTATTCCTATGTTATACTTTCATGAATTATGCTCTTAATACTCTTATGATCTATGTATTATAAACATCCAATATTTATTATGATCTCTAATATGTAGGGTATGATCATCAAAAGTTATGGTCATGTTCTATACCCTTTTTTCATGTTATTCTTACACATTTCCTTTATTTACCCTTACTGAGCATCTAAGATAGCCCCTTTCTTATGTTTCCTTCCCCCAAATTATAAATAATGGTTTTACATAGAATTACTAAAGGTGGATATCTTCATGGGAGTTGTTTAATATCTTTCACCTGGATAGATGATTTTCTTTCCATGTTTCCAAATTCACTAAAATATTACGGCACTTGGGAATTTATTTTTTTAAAGTACCAAATATTCATCTAAAATGATGTAATATCCATGTATGTTATGCCTGTGTATCTATAGTTAGTATCATAGTAAAGTTTTAGTCAACTTTAGGAAACTATGATGATAAAACATTACTAAGATCCCTATGTATATTTATAATGATATGTCTAGCGATGTCTCTCAGGATAAGTATAAGGATGAGTTAATGTATCAAAAAATGTCCTAGAATTTTGGTAAAGGATAGAGGGATTAGTTTCCTAGAAATTCATCCATATCTGGATACTACAAGTGGATGTGGATCTGGCACAAATGTACATAGGGGTAAAAACTCTTACAAGATATTTTGGGCCTGACTCGGGGTAATCAGGTACTCGATAAAGGTCCTTTCTACATACCTAGCTTGACACTCCTAGGGTATATGCTTTAGGAATTCACAAACTCTTCACAAATCATCATGAAGGATTGTAATATAATTTGGATATGAATAACCTAGGATAAACCTTAAGTTTCATAGATTAAGGAAGATGTCATACTTTATAAATCATATAAGTGCCTATTCATGATTATGTGGTTCCTCTTTATGATAATTGTTTATTAATCTATGATTTTGGTTTTAGCCAATGAATAGAACCTAAAGGAAAGATGTTAATGGTGATTGTGATAGAAAATGAATCTAATTTCCTCCTAATTATCTGAATGTTATGGGGGATAGAATACAAAACCTCATTACTATACTCTCACAACTTTATCAAGATATGTATTATGTTGAGTTTCCAAACATGAAAAGGAGAGAAAACATTCTATCGAGTCCATTATGATGCATCATCCTCCTTCCTTCAGTGGGTCATCTAATCCACTTATTTTTTAACAATGTATCAGTACTACTGAAGAGATATTCTCCTTTATCAGGTGTTTGGATCATGATAAATCCATTCTCATTGTTTATTGGTTGGAGGGTGAAGCAGATCGGTGATGGACTATAATTAAGAATATGAGGAAGCAAGATGAAATTGAATTCATGGATTGGGATGAGCACAATAACTTGTTCTTCATTAAGTACTTTCCTTATGTTCTTCATAAAAAGATGGAAAATGAGTTCTTTGAGTTGAAGAAAAAGGATTATGAATCTGTTGGTACCAATGAGGCTAATATCACAAGACTTATGAGGTTCACTTCTAGTATTATCATCCACCCCAAAAATAAAGTTGATAGGTTCTTCAGTGGATTAAAACCAATTATCTGAAGGAAATTTTCCATAATATACTTTAATATCTATGAAGAGATTTTGTGTTGTGAAATCAAAATTGAAATGGAGGTTGGAGTTACTTATCAATATCATGGTTTCAATAAGAAGAGGAGGATAGAGTTCAATGGGGAATATAAAAACCATTAAGAGAAGAAAATTTTCAAACTCCTACTTGAAAAAACTGTGGGAAAGATCACTTAGGAGCGTTCTTGAAAGTAACGGGAAGGTGTTTCAAGTGTGGAAAGCCTATCCACCAAGAAAAATAATATATAAGTTATGATAAAAGAAAACTCAATGAAATGAGTGGAGAGAAAGATCAACAGAATGAACCCCACACACTTCAGTGTTTCAAGTTTATGGAGTTTGGGAATTATGAAAATAAATGGCACAATCCAAGAGAAAATATGGATGATAAGACATATCAACCTCTGAGGAGAAAGTATAAATGGAATGCTTATACAATCACAATGGATGAAGTGAATAATAAAAATTAGGGGGAAACTTATCCCCCCTAGTTGAAAAGCTCATGTTTTATTTTGTATGAATAATCCCTATGATAATATTTTTGTTCATCCTATAGTGAAGTTTTAGGTGATTATATCCTTCTATATGGATTTTGGAATGATAAAATCACATTTAATGTTCTATTGTTGCAGGGATGAACCCAAGTATAAAAGTTTTTTTTGTATAATATAAGAGCATATTTAAGGAAGGAAGGGTGAATTATATTTTAAGGGTTATAAGGTTATCTATTTAGGGAATTTTTAAGTTTATCTTCAAATATGTTTTTTTATATTAATGTATTATCTCAACATAAGAGGACTTATGCTTATGGGATAAGCTATTTGTATTCATGGTAACTGATGATATATTGGATGGCATATCATGGATCTCATGATCTGTTAGTGCTTCAAGAATGAAAATTTCACATTCCTTTTTGGAGAAAGAGGTGAAGTGGATCAAGGAATAATAAAGGGTGAAGTTTTCTTGAAATCATGAAATTATATATTTTCATGAAAATTATTTAAGTTTAGGAAAAAGGATCCTGAAACCAAAAAAAAATATCCTAGTATATCTATTTCTGATGAATCATATGGTCCCTTAGTTCATTATTTATTTATGGATTTCTGATTTTTAACTTTCTCTTAACCTTGTTCGCTACCACTCTCCATCAGAACTTGATAGTTATATTTTTTTCCATGTCCATGTTTTCACTTCCCACCTATATTCTACTATGTAGAATCCTATTTATATGTTACTTTGGTTAACCACTATGTTTATAACTTTCCCTTTTCAAGTATTTTTTAGTATTAATTTTTACGATGTGGGTTTCTATGAATGAAACTTTCAAGTATTAAACCTTTGATAACCCAGATGAATTTTTAGGGAGAAATTCATTTTAAGGGGTGTGGAATGTAAGACCCTGAGTTTTTATTGACCTTTTTTTCTAAATAAATTAAATTATAATTTATGTATTTCAATGCACTAAGTCAAAAAGTCCTTTCACATGGAACAGACATGGCATATGTTTCAAGGAACATGAACTTTGTGTACGTTACATGGAACATCGACTTGGCATATGTTACACGCAACAACGATATTTCAACAAAACGTCATTTTATTGTTATAATTATTAAAATGAGATATTTATAACCTATATATTAAACATAATAATATAAAAAATAATAACTACTTTTCAAATATTTTTTTATAATTTTTTTATATAAATAAAACATATTGATAATGAAGGATATTATCTTTGGTAAAGTCCTTTTATGTTTAAAAATATCATTTTCTAGAATGATCTACTTTTAATTTCCTTATGTGAATAATAATAAAATTAATTTTAGACACATTTAGAAATTAAATTTTATAAAATAAACTTAATTTTTGAATTTATAATGTCAAAATTAGTTTAGGGTGAATTTTTAGGATTTTTCTGAGAAACTTTATTTTTTAATGAATAGTGAAAAATACTAATTCTATGTTAAAACTACCTTTTCATTTAAATAACTATTATGATTAAATTATATTTTAATATTTGTTTAAGGTCACATTAGATAAATTATAAATCTAATAATACAATTTAGGTCATTGTAATAAATTTCACTTTAAAATCTAATATAAAAATTTAATAAACATTTGAACCTCTTTCTACTTTAAAGACCTGTAATTTCGTCTCGTATGAAGGATTAGCATTAATATTAATTATTATTCTTCTGTGAACTTAATTTCTAAAAACTGACATAAATCATTTTGATCGGTATAAAATTTAGAGTCTAATTGGGCCACATTTATTTTTGACCAAAATTATTAGTAAAAGTGATTAAAATTAATCAAATCTATTTAGGTCAAATTAAGCTTAATTAGGGACTAAACCTTAATCATAGGGGACTAAATGACCTATACACTGGTAAAAAACACATTTTATAGAAATTATTCGTCCATAAACCTTCCCTTATTGATTTATATTGGTTTGGTATGAATTTTTTAGGTAAGAACATGTGTACACCTAACTTGTTTTCAAAAATTCTAAGTGAGTCATTTTCCTTCCCTATAAAATACGACCACCTCTCCCACTTCCTCACACCGCAAAAAACTCTTAAGTTTGACCAATATCTGACCAATACACTTCCCATAAATCCTCCCTTAATCCTATAATCCTTACCTTGGGAATAATGAAATTCAAGGAATCCTTTTGGCACTAACCAAAAGGAGTTACCTGATTAAGAGGTAACATATTCTCTCAAGTTCTTTCTTTTATTTTATTTCGTCACCCCCTACAAATTATTTTTCCATTATTGTATAAAAAAATAAGTATACTCAATATAATAGGATTTTTTTATGCAAATATTTCAACCTACAATTACACGTAACTCCATCTAATAGATTTTGAACATTCTGTTTATGTGTATAGTGAACTACCGCCTCACTAAATGATGATTCTTAAATTTTCCTTACTACCTATCATGATGGAAATTATGATGAACACTCTATTTATATATGTTATATATTATAATTATTATTTATTTCATCATATTTTTTCTTTTTTACAACACATATCATTTTGTTTTCCATTTGATGTTAATATAATAATTTCGTTCGAGGAATTGTGGACTACCGCCCCCTCAAAGTGATATGATTTGTTTATAAACTACATGGATTGTATTAAGGATGGTTTTAGTGAATATATAAGACACATATGATATCATAAATATACTATAATAGTGATATGTATATACATATATATACATATATGTATTTTACCTTCTTTCTTTCAACATGACAATTAAACGAAAATAGCGTCCATGCATACGTATGGCCAACCATCTCTATGAATGATGTATTCCATTTAATACTTATATATTCTATAGATTATTATAATACACATATAATTTATATAAATTATATTTATATCATAGTTTACATTCTTTAAATCATGATATAATGTATAAATAGAAAATATATAACAAATTAAGACACATTCGAATAATAAAATAAATATTACCTGAAGTGAAACCTTAACATAGGATTGTTAACAAGTGGGTAATATAAGGTCGTAATAAGACCATATTTGGTATTATATATAATAATATAGTTCTTAAAATATTTATAATAAATTTATTTTTATTATGTAGGTGGTTCGAATGAGTACGGCGAGAGTCAAGAGGCGAGGTAAGGGGATTTCTTCTCACTTAATATTTCTGTGAGATACGTGATTTATTCACCACCCATTCCTTTTATGTTGTGTTTATAATTATAATGGATGTAAAAATGATAATTATATTTAAATTTATGGGTATTTAAATATCCATTATATGGACTTTATTTCATGTGGTTTAAGTTTCAAAAGTTTCCAAATTGGTAAAATAGTTTTGTCTCAATTTTCCTTCTTTGAGACACATGTTTTGTTATGAGCCTACATTCATTTTGAGGTTTGTATAATTCCATTTTATATTATATATCATGAATTTATATATTTTCATGATATTATAAGCTTCATGTAATTTCATTTTCTTACATGTAGAGAATGATCCCAAGTTACCAAGTGATAAGAGTTTATCAAAAGAATCTCATCGCTTTTCAAGATTGTTTATGTTTATGCTTTGTTTGATGAAATCTTACAACCCATATCTCAATACATTCATGAATTTTCTTCCCCTATGGTTATTCATGATATATTAATGTTTTGGTACTATATTTATACTCTTTAGTATTTAATATAGTTAAGAAATTGTTTTTTAATAAAGACCAACATTAACCTCTCTTCAGTTGAAAATATATGATTTCTAAAAAGGGTTCCAAAAATATTGTACCATTATCATGTAATCCTTAAAATACATTTTTACCATTTTTTTGTATTTTATCAATTTATTAAAGTTATCTTCTTGTCGCTTTCAAAACAAGGAATTTTTCTAACCTTTTAACCATGCAAAAGGAATATTCTTTTTACCTCATACGACAAGTACAAATTTACTCCTCATCATTTCTTTAAATATTCCTTTTTGTTTTTAAAAGGTTATTTTTTAAGAAAAAGTTTTTTAAAATTTATTTTCAATGAAATGTTTTTAAAAATTATTTCAAGTCTTTTTTTTATTTTTTCAAAGTTTTTTCAAATAAAATGGATTTCAAAAAGGTTTTATGCCTTAAAAAGAATTCTTTAAAGAAGAAAGGATATTTTCCTAAGGAAATGTTTTCAAAATACATTTCCAAGTTATTTTAAATCTAAGATAAAATCCATTTATTTTAATAAAGTACTTCTAGGAAATGATCCAAATGTTCAATTCATATTATTTCTTGAATGGTTTGTGTTTTGATGGAATTATGCTTATGAAACCTATTTCTCTTCCATGAGTTATATTCTTTTGAAACCCGCTTCTTTTCATGGGTTATGCTTTGAGGAATTGATTATGAAACCTATATCTTTTCCATTGGATATGATGTGATGAAATGTTAATGATTCCAATTTCATTTCATGCTTTAAAATTTTATGTTTATAAAACTTATGTCTTTTTGTGGGTCATGATATGATGAATGTTTTATTATCTTGTGGCACATGTATGAATGATTTTATTATGATATGGGTGGGACCTATATCTCCCTAAATGAATTGTGTATTTATGGATTAATCATGAGTATAAATGATATATGTGAACCTGATTACATGTTCACAATGTTATGCATGGACATGGTTTCATATCCATAAGTTTATGTGTGAACCAGATTACACATTCACAATGTTATGTGTAAACCTGATTACATGTTCACAATGTTATGAATAGACCTGGTTTCATGTCCATAAGTTTATATGTGAACCTAATTAAATGTTCACAATGTTATGAGTGAACTTTATTATGTGTTCACAATGTTATGAATGGACCTAGATTCATTTTCATAAGTTTATGTGTGAACCTGATTACATGTTCACAATGTTATGAGTGAACCTTATTACATGTTCAAAAGATTATGCATGGACCTGGTTTCATGTCCATATATTGATGTGGGGTCCTTATCTCATGTCCTTAACTTAATTAGTGAACCTATTTCTACTAATAAATGTTCACAATTATATAAACAAATATGCATTCAACAAATTCCATGTCTTATTTTTATGTTTTGGTTTCATGACTTATGCTCTTAATTCACTTATTATATATGTAATTTGAGATTCCAATCATTATTATGATCTCTAATATACATGGTATGATCTTCAAATGTTATGATCAAGTTCTATACCCTTTAGTTAATGTTAGGATTACACATTTCCTTTATTTACCCTTACTGAGCATATGATCTCACCCCTTTCTTATGTTTCCTTTTCCCAGGTTTTGAAGAAATGTTTTAGGTATAAGTGATAAAGGTGGAGATCTTCATGAGAGATATTGAATATCTTTCACCTGGATAGAAGTTTTTGTTCCAAGTTTCCAAAGACACTAAACTATTATGATCTTCCGACATGTCTTTTTGTAATGTACCAAATATTCATCTAAAATGATTTAATATCCATTTATATTAAGCTTGGGTCTCTATAAGTGTGAGGAATAAAAATCATAATGGGAAACCACATAATATTGAAAATTAATTTATAATATGTCTAAATCGTAGATCCATATTTTCAATATATGAAATATTAGGTTTAACCTAGGTCATCCATGATCATCATCTATAAAAATAATTCATGATGGTTCATAAATAAAATGGGAATTAACCCAATCATATCCCCAAAGAGTGTCAAACATGGTTTGTAGTAAGGTAACTCTCACCGTGCACCAGAATTGTGGATAAGATATACTCAAAAATACTATTTTTAGTGTAAATATCCCAAGATAAATCTATCCCAAAACCACATCCACTTGTAGAATTAATACAAGGTTGTTTTTCTTGGAAGGCCACACTCCTTTATTTACTATAAAATAAGATGTTCTCCTATACATAATATTATCCTAAGGATTTTCAATAATATTTTCCCATCCTATTTTCCAAATATAGCTAAAACATTCTCCGATACAAACTATAGTGACCCATACACATCTTACATAATATAAAATCTTATTAAATGAATATTTAATACATAAAATTATGATATATTCCATAATCATATAGGTCTATTGCCTTTAGAAGCTTGAATTTATAAAAAACTTTTTCATAATATATCTACATCATCTCCCACTAAGTTCTTCATAACTAGAACCCTTCATAGACATATCATACATAAAATCATTCTTTATAACATGGGTAAAGGAAATATAAGAATGGGATATCTTAGATTCTCAGTAAGGGTAAACAAGGGAGATATAACTGATCACATAAACATAGAATGACTTTAAGTGTATGATAACATGAGCTTAATATTTGGAAATCATACGTTGTATTTTAAAGAAAAAAATCTTGATTCATCACATAAATCTTGGTAGTTAATATGACATGAATAATAAATTAATCAATGAACTAATCCCACGAGAGCATAATATTATCACAATACATAAGTTTTTGGCATACACTTAAGAATGGAAACTCATTTCCTTACCCACGACTCATTTATAAGATGATCAAAGTGGATTGGGTTAACTATAAATTACATTATATATATATATATATTCAAGGTTAACTCCAAAGAATATAATAGCTGAAAGAGTTCTTAATTTAATTGGTAACACTCCCCTTTCCAATCCTTATTATCTCATGATATATCCGTCTTTCCCAATGCATTAGAGGGATATATAATTCTAATCCCACACATCACATAATGAAAAAAAAATATGTGTTCCAAAATATCATAAAAAATTGATCATATCATAGCCCTTATAAAGGAAATGGGTTTCATAAACATTTATCATTAATAATATCATAAACCATGGAAAACAAATGGGTTTCATAAAGGTTTCATTGTAACCTAATTAACATGTGGGAAAGAAACGAGTTTTGAAGAATCATACTTAAAACATCACAACTAAAATACATCCAAAGAATGAATGTGGATGGTGTAATTGGATCATATACACAATAAATCATACATAACATCAAGGATGTTATAAAAGATGAAAAATTCCATGAAAAATTATTGGAACATTTCATATAAAACTTCCTGTTTTCAATTTGAAATCACTTGTTTAAAATCTAAAAAATACACAAATATTAATGAAAATATTTTCTTTAAAAATAAAATATAACCTTATCAAGTAAGATTAAATTATTTAGGAGGTCATGAAAATGGAAAATTTTATTCAAGATGTTTATGTTAAAACAATGATTCCTTTCACATTTTTTGGTAAAAAATCAAAAGATATTGGTTTTTATTAGACAAAGAATATTCCTTTTAAAAAAATTATAAATTAAATCATGGGTAAAAATAAATTTTAAAAATTTTATTATATTATAAGAAGCATCCTTGAAAACATTTTTTGAAAACATGAATATTAATAAAAATATATTTTTGACCGAAGAGAGAAATAATGTCAGTTTTCCTTAGAAATATTCTTCCAGTATATCAAGTAATTAAAAAGATAAAATGAAATTAAAACATTCATTCCATATGAATAAAAATAGGATAATATAAAACATGTAATTATTGAGGTATATCTTATAAAATCTCATGATCATAAACTTGATCATAAAAAATGTTGATAAAAAATTAGATTATAATATAAAACTCTTACTGTGTTGGTAAATTTTGAATCATAATCCCCATGAAATAATAAATTCAAATAAATTGTTAAATATCAGGAAAATAATAATAATCATGATATAACATGTCAAATGGTCAATATATAAAGCTTATAAGAATAAATATGTGCATAACAATAAACATGTCTCAATAAAATAATTTTAAAACAAAAAAAACTTATCACTTTTATAATCTTTGAATTAAAAAATTCATAAAAAAGAGAAGATTATATTGATTTTTAAATCCACAAAATTTTCACTAGTCATTATAAAATAAATTAATTTGTATTATATACACCACACAAAGGAAAAAAAGTGGAAAAAATTTCATATGTCTCACAGGAAAAAAAAAGTTATATGAGAAACCATTACTTCAAGTTCAACATGCTTCAAAATCTATTTATCCTCTTGTATAATAAATTTAAATTTATTATAATTATATAAATAAATCTAATAAATTCTTATAATATCATATGTGATACACTTAAAACATTTCAACAACCAGTTATCAATAATTACTTATTAAAATCATTGTTTCGAGGTGTAAATTGTTTCATTTTCCCTGAAAATTTTGGATTGGTAATTATTATCCCTATACTTTGACCATTTTTATATCATATAAATATTTTATATGATGAGATAAGTATAATATAAATTCATTATATGTATAATTATAGTCATACATAAAAGTAATATTTATAAAAATTAATTACATCATTCATGGAGATAGTAGGTCGTATGTATGCATGAACATTGTTTTTATATTTCAAGAAATGGAAAGAATGAAAGGTAAATAAAATATAAACTTTAAAAAAGAATTATCAAATAATATATATAATTTATATTAATTAAATATATCCTTATTATAATCCAATGAATGTGGAAATGAAAAACAAATCGCATCACTTCATGGAGGCAGTAGTCCAATTGTTTTCACAAGTGACATTATCATTTTACAATGGATTAGAAGATAAGAAGGTAGATATAATATTTTAATTATAGAAGAATAATTATTTCCTAAATATAATATATAAACTTTACACCAATAAGATAACAATACATGAAATATAGTGATTGAAAATGAATTGTACGCCTACGTGGAGGATATAGTCTAGACATATGCACAAGTGATACTTTCACTTATCATTTGATGAAATAAAGGGTGGATATTGGTGGTTTCATAATCATAATAACATTTTAATTTTTTAAGGATAATAATTTAATTATTATATTATGAATAACATTCATTTTGATGTTATATAAGAATAAATACATTGAAAGAGATTGGGTAATAGGGTTACCTCTTTTTCAGGTTGGCCTCCTTTAGATCTTTTAATAAGGTCCCTTGGAATGATCTTTTAAGATAATAAGAGATAAAATTAATTGATAGGAATTTTGATAATATAATTTGGTATGGTTTAGTTTTTATATATGGCTCAAAGTTTTGTTAATAAGAGAAAGGAAGAGTTCCCTTTTATAAGTTGGGGAGAGGGCCACATGGAATTTGATAAAACATTTAAATATAATAAAGTCATATTTAATTCATATGATTCCAAATGGATTTATACTCAATGTTAGGATATTATAAGGTTTAAATATCTCTATAAAATATTATTTTGACAAGTTATGTTGGCATATGTACATTTATCTCTTTATTTACCCCTGGTAAACTTATTTTATCCTTAACCACGATAACAAATTTTTAATTAATTTACTATTCATATTGACCAAAAAAAAGTTGAAATTATCATAGAATATTAATTATGATGATTAAAAATATGGAATCCATTTTACAAAATTAATATCCTAGAAGTGGTGGAATTTAATATAAAATTAAACCCACAAAATGTGATAAAAAGTGTGTTTCCAAGAAAAGTGTTCTTAAGTAAAAAAATAATTTTATATAACAAATCAATATATAAATTAATCAAATTACCTGAATTGGATTATTTGTGATATAATTGAACTAATAATAATTTTTAAACCATTATGAAACAAAATTTAAGATTTTAAATGCATTAAATGATTAAGAATTTATTCAATAAAAAACAGTATTTTTCACTTTTCATCAAAAAATCAATCTTTTTATAAAATTATAAAAAATTAATTTTAATATAATTTTTTAATTATATTTTCAAAAATGAAATTAATTGTTTCATATTAATTTTTCAAATGTTTCATATATAAATTTTATTATTTTTTCATAAAAAATAATAAAAATTATTTTGGGGGAAAATGTATTTTTTAAGCATATAAAGACTTTACAAAAAAATTAGTAATTATTTATCAATATAATTTATTTATATTAAACCTTTATAAATAATTTTCAAAGGGTTTTTAATCATTTTCATTCCAAAAATTTAACTACTACATTATAACAGTATACAATATTACAGTTCATTTAGACTCATGTTTCCATGTATTGCAAGATATCAAGGAAATAAAATTTATTTAAAGAGAAACATATCATAAAATATTAGGGTTTCACAAGTAAAGTTTTAAAATTTTAATTTATCTTATAATTCACTTCCAACTACAATAATTATTTCGATAGTGATTGAAAAATGAAATTTATGGTGAATTCATGCTTAAGGGGAGAACCCATCCTCTCTTAGTCATTGAAATACCCAATAATATTGGATTAATGGGTGGAGAATGATGTTCCTTATGTAGTAATAAAAAGAAAATGAGCTCGAGAAACTTCAAACACTTCATGTCTTTCTTTCTCATAAAATTTCCTTTTATGTTTATATATCATTTGATTGGCACCAAGAGTTTCATAAGGATTTTGAAACTTTGAACCCATAGTAATAAGAACATTTTTAGTGAATTTATGTTAATATTTTCCATTAATATCATAGTCATATAACTCCTTTTGTTAAATAGATTCACCAATTAGTTTCCCAGGAAGTGGTTTTTCTGAAAAATAGAACTTCCCTTCTTATTTGATAACTATCATCAAATTTAAATACCATTTGATAAAGTTTCCACCACTAATTTTTTCCATTTCAATGATTCATGTCAATGTCAAGTTTGATGATGATTCCATTAATCAATAATATTATATTATATTAATAAGTCATTATGCTTTAAAACCATTAACAAACAATTTTATTAAATGGTATCCCACTAAAATGATAACCCCATTTTAAGAATTCATCATAACCATTAGTGGATAAGATCTATATTTCACCAAGAAATGAGTCTAATATGGAATTTCCCTCACCACATAGTTATTTAATTAGGCCATTATGACGTACCAACCTGAACCACAAAGTATGAGCCAGAGAACCAAATAACCTCATTCATTCCTCCCCAAACATAGGAGGCTTTCAACTACCAATGAAGGTCAAAAGTATATTAGTGTGGGGAATACATCCCCAGTTTTATATCCTTGGAAAAATAGTAATAATAATGCATAATAACTCAAAGTAAATAACATGGAAGAAAATAATATCAAATGGAACACATGTCATAATATAAATAAATAGAATGATCCCTATGTGTTAAGACAAAAAAGAGTAATAACAACACAAGTAAATAAATAATTAAATAATATAATATTTTATCGTAATCCATCTACCAGCTCCATGACCCTAAGCTCAACTGTCTACCCTAGGCACCTTTCCTTTACTTGAATCTGAATATATAAAGTATGCAGGCACATCAAAATTCCCTTACAGGGTGTGAGTAATGAAACCTAGTAAGAAATCACCATTGAATCCTTAAAAAATGTTCACATATATATCAAGTGTATTCCATGAAAATAATAAATTCCCAATAAAGCATAAAATTCATAAATGAGAACTTTTGTGCTAAAAAGACACTACACGCGTAGGTATGATATATGTCACGAACCAGCCCGGGTACCCTAGTAACCCGATAACCGAGAAGGCCCTGACATAGCCTTAGGGGTGTTCCCGATCCCCACGGGTCGGCGAATAGCACCTGGAATCGTACAACATACAAGTGGGAACTATTTCTTCCACAATAATGCAGAAGTAATAGATAATGAAATAGTATGCATTACAAAAGGAAACTCCACTGGGAGTAATATACCAGAACACAAAGAGGCATAAAAATCACAAAGTACTACAACCCAAGTACTAAAAAGGGAAAAACAGTCCCTAAGGACACAACTCACCAAGACCAAAGATCAACAGTTGGATCCACCTCCAAGAGTTCCCCTCCCTTTTCTCAATCCTGGAAGAAGAAAGTCTATAAACACCTGAAGGAAAAAGTAGGGTGTGAGCCTAAGCCCAGTAGGATACCACCAAAGATTCCGTAACAGATGCCAAATATAGATTATCCAAAGAAAGCTTTCCATTTTCAAAAAAACAGGTTTGGAAATTCAAAAGCATATTCTAACAAAATATGATATACATTTTCAAAGGATGGAAATAAATATTTTTAATCAAAGGCTTTACAAATGATGGAATATTTCTATAACAATGGCTTAAATAAAACATTTATATAAAACAGTTTATATAAATTCAGCAGGCATGTAAATCAGTTCACAAGCATTGGCATACATTTATATCTCAAATATAAATAAACAAGCGAGCAACATGGTCATCTGCCAAAAGGTATGATAGTATTAACCAGTTATAGGATTCTGCACTCTCTATGTGAACTCAGAAAAATGTGTATACACACATCCCTATGATACTGTCCAAAGGAGACTCGTCTCCAACCCATTGGGGATGTGACCCACAACAAGTCTGTTTTAGAATGTTGTCGTAGCGTATAGTGTATCCAAATAACTCACTAACTACCTAAGGCTTGCATGCGCTCTTAAATGATGGGCGAACTATTTTAATAATTCTTAAAATATGATCAATCCCATTCTCCCATTTCAAAAGTGACAACTTCATTCCATTTAAAACCATAACAGATTTTATTCAAAAACATGCCTCTTTCACAAGATAAAACCAATGGGTTTCTATCAAATCATTTTCAGCCATTTTCATAATTTTGAAATCCATTCAAAACCAATCCCATCATTACACAATTCATTTCACAATTAAATTCAACAATTTAATTGAAATCATCTCCATCAAATCCATAATTTAAATTAAACAATTTAAATCGACCAATTTCCATAAACACACCCAATTCAAAGGAATTGGGGTTTTCCCAAATTTCTATGCCAAAACCATTTTGAATATCTCAATTCAATGGAATCGAGTTTTTATCAATTAATTGAAAGAAAATTTGAGCAATTGAATTTAAATAAACAATTGAAATAAATCAAGCAAATATAATGATAAACAATTTGGCAAGTCGGGACGGAACCACCTACCTCGATTTATTGACGGGATTTATCCCAATGAGAAACCCCAAAAACCGAGCGGCACAACGATGTTGATCAAAAACTGGATCCAAATCCTTAAAACCAAAATTAAGATCAAAGGAATCAAGATCTAGTAAAACTAGATCTAGGTTCACAATCCTAGATCTATACCTCAACTCATAGGTTTAGATCCATGGAAACAAAGTAAATCTCCCATGAAAAGATCAAGGAAAGATATAGGGAAAATGAGAAACACAACGGGATGAAATCCACTTACCAGGAGAAGAGCGGATCTTCAATCCGAGCCTTCAATCTCAAAGAAAGATGTTTGGATCACCTTGGAATCTCTCTAGGAGGCTTTGGAAAGACCTAAAATGAGTCAATCCAGAGCCAAGGTTAAAATTATGGAAGTACTGGGGGTTCAGGTGGTTTTAAAAGAAAAATTCGGAATTAAAAACCACGCGCACAGTTTACCTGGGCAGAGGCGCACGGTTTTTCAAACTGTGCGCACACCATACGAACCTCACTGTCCAGAGATACACGGTCTGCACGGTTTGGTCTCACGATTTGTCAAACTATGCACACACCGTGTGTACCTCTCTGTCCAGTGCTGCTTGGTTGGCACGGTTTGTCAAACTGTGCGCAAACCGTGCACAAGCCATTTCCCTTTTGTTTTACTTAAAAGTTCACCCAAACACACCCCCAAGTCACTACTCCAAAACAGAGGTGCTTAGGAACATCAAAAGTACCTGGTAACATAACGTGATGTTACACCTACCCACCATAAGACCATTCAGTCCCTAAGCCTATTAACAAACCTCCAAGTCAAAAAATGAGTCCACTGCTCTCTCATTAGTGACTCCCTTTCCCACGTCTCATGAGAATCAGAACCATGCTGACATAGTACACGGACCAGAGGTATCGTTCTCCCATGAAGTACCTTGGTCTCAGAATCAACAACCCTAACTGGTTGTTCAGTAACAGATAAATCTGTTTCAATCTCAAGATCACTCCAAATCACAACATGAGATGGATCATAGAGATACTTTCACAGTTTCGATACATGGAACGCATTATATATCGATGTCAGTTGTGGTGGTAGAGCTAGACGGTAAGAAACTTTCCCTACAAGACCAACAACCTCAAAATGTCCCACAAAAAGAGGATCAATCTTCCCTTGCCTCCCAAGCCGTCAATAACCTAATCAGGGTGAAACTTTCAAGAACACCTGGTCACCAACTGAGAACTCTAAAGGTTTACGGTGATGATCAGCATAAGACTTGTACCGACTTTGTGCTGTCAACATTCTCTGACGAATCAGTTGGATCTTAGATGCCATCTCTTGGACCAAACTCGGTCCTACCAAAGAACTTTCACCAATCTATGACCAACATAAAGGATATTTACAAGGATGGCCATTCAGAGCCTTAAAAGGATCCATTTTGATCGCAGACTTATAATTTTTGTTATAAGAAAACTCAACTAACCCCAGATGGTCATCCCAACTCCCACCAAAGTCGAGAACACACGCAGGGAGCATATCTTCAAGAATTTGAATAGCTCTCTCTGTCTGGCCATCTGACTGTGGATGGTAGGCCATGCTCAAACGGACCTGAGATCCCAGTGCCTCCTGAAGGCCTCTCCAAAAGCGAGAAGTAAACCAAGGATCCCAATCAGAGACTATAGCAGATGGAACTCCGTGAAAACAAACAACTTCTTTCACATAGATATTTCCTAACTCCTCAACTTTGTTTGTATCTTGAATAGGTATAAAGTGAGACGACTTGGTTAGTATATCGATCACAGCCCATATTGTGTTCTTCTTCCTTTGGGTTTGAGGTAACCCAACCACAAAGTCCATAGAGATTTCATCCCACTTCCATGTAGGGACTGGAAGTGGTTGAAGCAAACCCGGAGGTTTCTAGTGCTCAGCTTTCACCTGCTGGCATGTATAGCAACGAGACACAAACTCAGCAATGTCTCATCTCATACCTAGCCACCAGAACTTCCACCGCATATCATAGAACATCTTCGTGGTTCCTGGGTGTACAGCCCACTGAGAGTTATAGAAACCCCCCATCACATCCTTGCTGCTAACGGCACAATGTAACAGTTTTGATAACACAGAACACCCTATTTGGAGAATGACCACTGAGTATTAGTATCCCCACCATAAAGAGAGTCCCTTATGCTATGGAATTCATCATCCATTTGTTGTTCCTGAAGAATTAACTCAAGGAGATCATAAGTTAATTGAACACTGGCTAAAGAAACTTTATTCCCCTTCCACTGAACTCCAATGTGAAACTGAGCAAAAAGGTCCATCAAACTCCACTCTTATGAAGATTCTTTCATATCCTGTGATGGAAGTTTCCTGATTAACGCATCTACAATCGGAGGTTCAAATCTTTTTGAGAGAAGATATAACTCAAGCTCTTGTGGTCTGAATACACAGTAAACCTTTCTCCAAAAAGGTAATGTCTCCAACACTTAAGTGCGTGCATTACAGCTGCAAGTTCAAGGTCATGGATAGGATAGTTCTTCTCATGAGGCTTAAGCTGACGAGACCCATAGGCAACAATATGATTACCTTTCATGAGAACACATCCCAAACCTAAACCTGATGAATCACAGAAGACCTCATAACCTATCCCAGCCTCAGGAAGATTTAACACTGGTGCAGTAGTCAAAAGATGCTTTAGCTCAACAAAATAACTCTGAAATTTATCATTCCAGGAAAACTTCACTCCCTTTAGAGTCATAGAAGTCATTGGAGAAGCTAACTTTGAGAAGTCTTTAACAAACCGGCGATAATATCCTGTTAATCCCAAGAAGCTCCAAATCTCGAAAACATTTCATGGTTGTTCCCAATTCATAACAGCCCTCACCTTCTTAGGATCAACTGATATTCCTTGTTCTGACACCACATGTCCCAAGAATTTTACTTCCCAAATCCATAAATTGCACTTCGAAAGCTTTGCATAAAGTCGGTGATTCCTTAGAAGACTCCGAACTGTTCTCAGATGATGCACATGATCCTCCTCAGACTTGGAGTAGACAAGAATGTCTTCCACAAAGACCACCACAAAAGTATCTAGATACTCATGGAAAACCATGCTCATCAAAGCCATGAAAACTACAGGAGCGTTTTTTAGGCTGAAGGGCATAAAAAGGTACTCATAATGGCCATACCTACTCCGAAAAGTGGTCTTATGAATGTCATATTCTTTTATCCTCAACTTATGGTAACCCGATCGAAGATCAATTTTTGAAAACCACTTTGACCTTTAAATTGATCAAACAAATCATCAATTTGTGGTAGCGGATATTTTTTATTTATCGTAACTCGATTGAGATTTCAATAATCAACACATAAGTGAAGAGAATCATCATCCTTCTTGGAGAAGAGAACTGGAGCTGCCCAAGGAGACACACTCGGGCGTATAAAACCTTTATCAAGAATATCTTCTAACTAAGACTTCAGTTCTTTCAGTTCTATTAGAGCCATTCTCTAAGAGGGAATAGAAACTTTTTAGGTACCAGGCATTAATTCAATAGAGAAATCAACCTCTCTTACAGGTGGAAAACCAGAGAAGTCAGAAGGAAACACGTCAGGAAACTCAGCGACGACTGGAGGGAGATCACTACACATTAAATCTCTCTCTAGATCAAAAGAAAACACTGATATAACTTTCCCCAACTCTGAATAAAAGGATCTGACTCTTCTTGACCTTGGGTCCCATTCTCCTTGAAAAACAAGAGACACACCACTGGGTGTAGTAAGGTAGACCCGTCGTAGATAATAATCAATCCGGGATTTATTGGAAATGAGCCAATCTATCCCAAATATGACGTCAAAAGATTTCATGTCGAGAACCAGAAAACTCCAAGAAAGCTCGACATCTGATAGAGAAAAAACACAAACAGGACTATGGAGACCCTTCTCTCTCATTTCACCAAGGGGTGTAGTAATATCCATCACATAGGATAAAATTTCCATAGGTAGATTAAGTAGATTAACAATATGGGTTGAAATAAAAGAGTGAGATGCACCAGTATCAAAAAGATATGTCACTCAAGATGAAGCTATAGTAATGGTACCTCTCACAGTTTCAGGACCTACATTAGCTACCTCAGGCGATTCATCCATTGTGTGAAGAAGCTTCGTTCCAGATGCCTGTGGCTGGAACCCTTTTGTACGTGAATCATTTTATTTCCCCACAGTATTTGGAGGTGCTGATGATCATATTCCACCATGTAGAGTAGATAAGTGATGGAAAAATCTCTGTAAGTGCCCTAAACATTTGCAGGAGCTACAGTTCCTGGGTGCCTCAGTGAAAACCCTCTTAGAATGTCTTGGATTTCCACACTAATAGCAAGTCAAAGAATCTCCTCTCGTTGCCACCGGAGGTCTAGGATGACTCTGTTGTCGAGAACTACCATAAGAAACGTCTCGATTCCATTTTCCTTTAAAAGAATCAACACTGACACTAGGAGGGAAAAGAACCTCCTTTAACCCTAACTTTCCTACCAGGTCCATCTCAACCATCATGGCCCTATCCAGAACATCAGCATAAGTGGGTAACTTCAGTAAGAAAACCTAAGAATGAATATATGATCAAATTCCCAACTTGAATCGATGAGCCTTCATTCTCTCATTAGATACAATCTCAAGAGAAAACTGTACCAACTCAGAAAAGCGATTTGAGTACTCAGTCACGGTTTTTTTGGCATGCTCAATCTTGAAAAACTCCACAGCCTTGGCCAACACCATTGATTCTGGATAGAACTGGTTAGTGAAAAGAACCCTAAAGTCTTTCCACTCCAAACCCTGATGTTTCCCAGTCGTCACCATTGTGTCCCACCATCTCCTACTTGGTCCCTCCAGTACGAAGGTGTCATACTTCACCTTGATCACATCAGGTGTCTACAAGAACCCAAACAGATGTTCAATATTACTCAACCATTCCTCAGCATGTTGAGGGTCAGTGGAGCCTTTGAAAACTGGTGGTTTTTGGTGTAGGAATTCTTGAGAACGACTTTGAAGAATATCACTATGAGGATCTATAGATGGAGTCTGAATAGGAACTGGATGTGGTGCATGTCCCAGAGCTTGGACAGTGCGAACAATCACCTCAACCAAACTCGGATCCACAATAGGACTCACTTTCTGAGATTCAGCAGCAGCCTCTTTTTGGATCTGAGCTCCACATCTTCTCAGAGGCATGATGCTACACATCATAAAAATACATTTGATTAACACTCAAATAGAGTAACAAGGAAAACTATTCTTAATAGAAGGGATTAATAAGATTTGGATTCCACTCTATCCAAATCAAAACAGGAAAAATACTAGAACTAATCCACAAGTCATATTTCCCTAACCAACCCTGGTGACTTAAGGTTCATTGTGGTGAGAGCTGGACAGACACTCAATCACAACCACCTCCTAAGTCCCGACAAGAATACTCAAATGCATACTTTCATCAAGGAAAGATGCTAAACCTACCTCTGATACCATTTTGTCACAAACCAACCCAGGTACCCTGGTAACCCGATAACCGAGCCAGCCTTTACATAGCCCGAGGGGCGTTCCCGATCCCCACGGGTCGGCGACTAGCACCTAGCAACGTACAAAATATAAGTTGGAACGATTTCTTCCACAAGAATGCGGAAGAAATAGATAACGAAAAAGTATGCATTATAAAAGGAAACTCCACTGGGAGTAATGTACTAGAACACAAAGAGGCATAAAAATCCCAAAGTACTACAACCCAAGTACTAAAAGGGGAAAAACAGTCCCAAATTCCCTAAGGACACAACTCACCAAGACCAAAGATCAACAGCTAGATCCACCTCCAAGAGGTCCCTTCCCTTTGCTTGATCCTGGAAGAAGAAAGTTTGCAAACACCCGAAGGAAAAAGTAGGGTTTGAGCCTAAGCCCAGTAGGATAACACCAAAGATTCCATAACAGATTCCAAATATAGATTATCAAAGGAAATCATTCCATTTTCAAATAAACAGGTTTGGTAATTCAAAATCATATTCTAACAAAATATGCTATACATTTTCAAAGGATGGAAATAAATATTTTTAAGCAAAGGATTTACAAATGATGGAATATTTCTAAAACAATGGATTAAATAAAACATTTATATAAAACAGTTTATATAAATTCAGCAAGCATGTCAATTAGTTCACAATCATGGCATACATTTATATCTCAAATATAAATAAACAAGCGAGCAACATGGTCATCTGCCAAAAGGTACGATAGTATTAACCAGTTATAGGATTCCACACTCTCTATGTGAACTCAGCAAAATGTGTATACACACGTCCCTATGACACTGGCCAAAGGAGACTCATCACCAACCCATCGGGGATGTGACCCGCCACAAGTATGTTTTAGAACGTTGTCATAGCGTAGAGTGTATCCAAATAACTCACTAACTATCTAAGGCTTGCATGTGCTCTTAAATGATGGGAGAACTATTTTAAGAATGCTTAAAATATTATAAATCCCATTATCCAATTTCAAAAGTGCCAACTTATTTCCATTTAAAACCATAACAGGTTTTATTTAAAAACATGCCTCTTTAACAAGATAAAACCAATGAGTTTCTATCAAATCAGTTTAATCCATTTTCATAAGTTTGAAATCTATTCAAAACCAATTCCATCATTACACAATTAATTTAACAATTAAATGCAACAATTTAATTGAAATCATTTCCATAAAATCCATAATTTAAATTAAACAATTTAAATCGGCCAATTTCCATAAACACACCCAATTCAATGGAATTGGGGTTTTCCCAAATTTCTATGCCAAAACCATTTCGAATATCTCAATTCAATGGAATCATGTTTTTATCAATTAATTGAAAGAAAATTTGAGCAATTGAATTTAAATCAAAAATACAATTATAAACAATTTTTCAAGTTGGGACGGAACCACCTACCTCAATTTATTAACAGGAGTTAGCCCAATGAGAAACCCCAAAAACCGAGCGGCACGGCGACGTTGATCAAAAACTGGATCCAAATCCTTAAAACCAAAATTAAGATCAAAGGAATCAAGATCTTGCAAAACTAGATCTAGATTCACAATCCTATATCTATACTTCAACTCATAGGTTTAGATCCATGGAAACAAAGGAAATCTCCCATGAAAAGATCAAGGAACGATAGAGGAATAACAAGAAACACAACAGGATGAAATCTACTTACCAGGAGGAGAGAAAATATTTAATCTGAGCCTTCAATATCGAAGAAAGATGTTCGGATCAACTTGGAATCTCTCTAGGAGGATTTAAAAAGACCTAAAATGAGTCAAGACCAATCCAAGGTCTAAATTATGGAAGTCTTGGGGGTTCTGGTGGTTTTAAAAGAAAAATTCGGAATTAAAAACTACGCACATGGTTACCTGGGCAGAGGTGCACGGTTTTTCAAACTGTGCGCACACCGTGCAGACCTCACTGTCTAGAGATACATGGTCTGCACGGTTTGGTCTCACATTTTTTCAAACCATGCGCACACTGTGCGTACCTCTCTATCCAGTGCTGCTTGGCTGGCACGGTTTGGTCACACGGTTTGTCAAACTGTGCGAAAACATGCAGAAGACATTTCCCTTTTGTTTTACTTAAAAGTTCACCCAAACGCACCCCCAAGTCACTACTCCAAAACAGAGGTTCTTAGGAACATCAAAAGTACCTGGTAACGTAACGTGATGTTACAGTATACTTCATCCTCATTCCTGAAGGATAATCATATGGATTTAAGATGTGGCCAAAACAAGACACAAGTCTTGTTCACATGTTACTCATTATCCTTATGACATCAATTTGACTTATTCTTGATATCAAAAAGGCATCAAGTTCTGGATCGTTACTTAGTTTCCTCATAACATTGGTTTTTGGGTCGGGCCACATGGATAACATACTTCTACCCTGTGTAAGGGTCCACCATCATTTTCTCTATATATCATGTGTAATCTACCTCTAATGGGTAACCATACTATGATTGTCACCTATCATTAATACCAAGAACAACCTCTAATAGAATGGTATCACATATAATAGGGTGGTTCATAATAAAACAACCTACTATGACATCATGAACATATAATACAAAATATATAAAAACATGTGATATCCATTAAGCATGGTGAAAAGATACTCCAGAAATACTCCTAGAAACAAGGATCATAAATGTGTATTAGGGAAATGCACACACCAAAAATCAATCACTATCAATAATGCAAGAAAAATTCATGAAAATATATCATGAATCAAGGTAAAAAGAGAATAAGAGGGCCTAAAATGTTAAGTAACTTCCTAGATCAAGTTTTTTGAAAAAGAACTCAAGGGTTCATCAAGGATCTAAGGCAGAACCACGTCATACATCCATAAATAAAATGATCACATGTCAAATAATTCCTTAAGTAGACCTTCAATGGAGCCAATATTGAGATATATCAAAGGAAGGGATGCCAATTAACTAGATCTATTGCTGATCAAGGAAAGGATGGTGAATTCATCATCTATTCTAGAAGGTATATTTAGGCATAGATAATGATCATTGATCATTCAATAGTATATCAATGAAAAAGAGATTAAAGAAGAATAATATCTTATTATTATCATTTTAAAAATACTTACTTAGAATCATCATCGCTCTTGAGAGTTATATCTTCGGTCAAGGGGGTGTTTTCATTGACATGTTGAATCATATATGTCACGAACCAACCTAGGTCATCCCTAAACAGGTCACTCGAGCCGATCCGCGGCAAGGCCCGAGAGGCGTTCTCGATCCTCTCGGGCTGGCGACAAGTGCCAGGGCATCGACAGAGATGATGGGAATGATTTTGTCCAATACAAATAAATAAAAACATAGGAAATAATAAAGAGTGGCGTAGAATAAATAAACCAAATAAAATGACTAAATAGTAACTAAAGAAGATAACACTAACCGAACTTGATGACCAAACTAACTCCTTGTGACCCCACGATCACTCTCTGACTCAACAATCAAATGTCGCCCAAAGAGAGAACACCCAAGCTGTAGCCTACACAAAAACTAAAAACAGAAAAGAACTATAAGCGTATGTATTAAAACTCAGTAGGCTAGACTGATATCTATTCCCAATGTACATCATTTAAAATAAAATAAACATCCAATTTCAATTTTTAACTACAATGTATAAAAGTAAGGTTTTCTACATGTTACTCAAAAACAAAGTATAAGTCATTTACCTCATCCATTTCTCAAAAACCCAATTCATTCTTTTAGTGAGACCTTATCATTTTCAAATTGGAAATTGATGTTTAAATTTTCAATTTGTGTAAAAAGGATAAAACACTTTTCTTTGAAAATAGTTTTCATATGCCACATTAAAACTACAAATCACTTTCCTGTAAAAACACTACACATGAAAGCTCTACAGTAGTTACATAGAAATGGAAATGAAAGGAAAATATGCATACAAGTAACACATTTAACACTAAAATCACTAATAATGAGTAGACATAGGTGAACCCAGGAGATCGAGAATAATCCAGAAGACACCAGTACATGAGACCTCACCCTCATTGACATATCACACACGATGAAATAAAAACGCTCAAAATGCTCGACCATCCTTTCTTAGTCAGGCCGATGGAAAATCCCATTGCAATGAGCCCAAACATATCCACCTACTATGGGGAATTGTTCAGTACCATAACCTACCAATGCAGCAATCATTCTCAAAGTATTTTCTCAATATGCCAGGTTCCTATGTCTCATGTTTATAACAGGGGTGAGCCAACTGATGATAGTCGAGGATCCAATCATGAATATATATATAAATATATATATATATATAATAACAACAAAAATCACCCTAAGCCACTCCATGGGACATCATCTTTCCTTTAAACCATTCTAGCACTCGGGAGCCTCTAAGCATGGGCCTCCTAAAAAAACAATCGCAATGAAGGAAAGAGAGTTATACAAGGTGAGTTTTCACAACAACAATTTTCACCAATTTTATAAAGGTGTCAAACGGGCCTCAAACATACTTCAAAAAATTCCATCCTTGGAAGGACCAAGTTTACTTCCCCAAAAAGAAAAAACACCATTTTCTATTCCACAAACATTTATAAAATCTCATTTTGTAATTCACACTAAATTTGCAAACCAAAACCACTTTTGTTAAAATGCCAAATGGGATAAACATTTCAACATATTTCAAACCATTTCCAAAATCCAAATGCACTCTTCTTTCCACTTCAAACCACTTGGAAAACTTATTCAAGAAATTAAAACCATAATTTCATGTTTCATTACCCATTTACCCAACCAAACCATTTTTATAAGATGCCAAAAACCTTTAGAAATTGATACTAATTTCTTTATAAAAACCCAAAACACTTGGAAAACCACATAGAAAACTCAAAACATTGTTTCCCACACTGCTGCTATATTTATAAATTCAAAAAAGTTCTTTTATATCACATTTATCCTTCAAAATCCAACTGGGAAACTAAGAACACATAACATATGCAACATCTAATAAAACAATTTCAAATTATCACTCAACAGGGCATAAACACTAGTCTGAATTCCAAAAGTTTATTTAAATTGAAAAAATATGTTTTAAATGACATAACCTGTGTGTGACGACTAGTAGGACATATATCCAAACACACAGTGTGCATACTAATAAGAAATAAATACTAGTTATCATAAAATAGGGCTTTAAAACATCATTTTCACACTAAAGAGATATATTTGGAAGAGAAAATAACACTAATTATTAGTCAATGATGGTGAAAAATGCATGATATTAATGGTTCTTAAATTAAAATGGAGAGTGCATGGGAGAACCTACCTTGGAACCAAGGTGCGACGAAACAACACACGTTCAGAATCACACGGTAAGGTAAAACACTCTACATATTAAACACTATTGACTCAAAACACAAAAAGATCCTCAATTTGAGGATGAAAAACCAAATGTAAGGAAGAAAACTCATTGGTGAAGGGTTGCAATGGCTACGCGCATTGAGTGGGAAGGTCACAGTGCCTACTGGACTCAGAGTTGGGTCACTAGTTTGAATAGGAGAAGGGGCCGCATATGAGGGGTAACGACGTGTTTCACCCAAAGAGAGACTACCGGATGGAGGGGATCTATGCGGTTGGAAGTGGGAGGCAACGTGAGGTTGTAGGATAGTTGAAATAGGGTCATCGGGCTGCCGCGTTGTGAGGGTGCCACTGGAAAAGGGGGTTGTGGCCGGAAGTGGTCCGGCTGGGAGGCCGCGGGTGAGGGTCGCCGGAGAAGGGAGGGGGGTCAGGGGGATTCGGGGTGCCACACTAGTAAAGGAGGGAGGCGGCGAGGTCTTCTGCACAAAGGAGGAGGTGTTGGATGTGGCTGCAAGGGAGAATAAGAGGTTGGGGCTGATGTTGCATGCTGAAGGAGGGAAGAGCGTGTCCGGGGAAGCAGGAGGATGGCCGAGTCATTGGGATGCACTGAAAGGAGGATGAGGCCTCACCGCGTGAAGAGTAGGGGGAGAGAGGGTCACGCCGCAGAGAAAGGGAAAGAAAAAAAGGGGGTGGGGTAGTATTGGGGTATTAATTTTTTTTCTTCTTTTCTCTTTTTAAAACCTTATCACTTAAATAAAAATAATAATAATTATTATTATTATTATTATTATTATAATAAACTCATAATAATAATAATAGTAATAGTAATACCTTAATGATAATAATAATAATCATCATCATCATAATAATCATCATAATAATATTCATAATAATATTATTATTAATACAACAATAAAATAATTCCTAAAAATAGTTTTAATTAACATTAATTTTTAATTGTAATATTCATAATAAAATTAATAATAATACATAATAATAAAATTAGAAATTTCAGTTTTCACCTAGAATAAAAATATAAAAATTCTTAATAACCATAAAAATTTTAAATGACCTAATAAATGAACATTTATTTATTCAATTTAATTATTCAAAGATGAAAAGGCCATACAGTTTCCTGGGAGAAGCCGCACGACATCACGCTTTGCCCGTGCGTCCAATGACGTCAAACCTAAAACACACACTTTTTAACATAAACTCAAAAAATTCATCTAGGACTGAACCTGAACCCCTCAAAAATTATTTAAGACAAAGAAATAAAAAAAATACCTAGGTTGGGTGTGACAATTCTCTCGACCATAACACTTTCTACCCCTAAAAATCCACATAACCATCCAGTTGATCGATCAATACCTAAGGATTCCACATAAACACAATCCAGCCTCTTAATCCAAGTACATTCCATCGACCACCAATGGGAATCAACCTCATTGCCCGAAACAAATCTCCAGCAGAGGGAAGGCCTGAACAGACTCTCCACCATAAGAATTCAACTTGCATCTAGTAATGACTTAAGAGAAAACCCAAAAAGATGGTGGGTCTCCCCACTATAAAGAACCAACCTATACATGACCAAATGAAAATCCAACTTAGACCTAAATCGGGCCTTACTCAAGCTAAAAGAATCACAACAAGAACATTTAAACCACTCACTCCCATCTAAAAGGGATAAGAGCTGAACTGAAAACTCTGTATAAACCAAAAACCCTCACCCCATGGGCAGGGAGGGAGGGATTAAGGATTGGATCAATGAAACTATGACGAAAAACTACTCACGACTCATGAATTCAGGATGGACACAAATCAAAGCTGAAACTGATTCACATGGGTGGTCCATGCAAGGCCACTGATCGGTAACTCACATCCAAAAAGGAACAATTACTGACATTGAATGAGGAGTCAGTATATTTCACTCTTTATGACAAAATAAATTTTAAAATGACAGGGAAACCACAACAGAAATGCTAAAATTACCTCACTGCAATGATAGAGGTGCAACCTTAACTGGACTCTTTAAAATTCCCACAGGGTTCCTGATTACACACTGACTTCACTCTGAGGAATTTTGGCTAGAGCTCTGATGTATGAAGCATCTCCTACCTTGTAGTCAGGTTTTGATAATCCTAATAAGAAACATACATCTTTTGATCTGAAAAAATAAAGGAAATGATTTTGAAAAGAAAGAAACACTAGAATTGAAAACCAAAATTCATGGAAAGACCCACAACATCCTCATACATCTTAAAACCCAAAACACCATCAGTAAACTGAAACGATAAGATATTCCTTACACTAGAAGGAAACATATACAAGAAACTTTAAACAAAAACCCTACAGCACATCACTTCTGAGAACTTCCTCCGTGATTTCTTGAAATGCCTTGACAGAATCGTTGTAAGTGACCCAAACATCTCTAAGCATGATAGGGCTTAGGAATACTTGGGCAGGATGAACTCTTGTGACCCAGGTTTCCGCACTGATAACACACAATGGTCTATCTCTCCGAAGAGGTTGATGAAATATCCTGAGGCCTTTTGATTCCATGACTTCCTACATCCACTTTCAATCGCTTCTCCATCTCCTTTTCAGAATCTTCACTACTAATCTCAATAATTAAAGGAGGTAGGACTACTTCGAGCACTCCTGCCATCATGGTTTTGTCAAGAAAATATTTTCTTTCCATATTGGAAAAAGAGGTTAGGTTGGACACTAACACCATCAACTGGAGATCGGGATGGATACCTACTTCAAAACATCGAGCCTTCATGGAATCATCTGTGGCATACCCTAAATCATAAGGGACTAGCTCCCTATAGCACTGGAAATATTCCAACATGGATCTATTGCCCTACTGTAGATAACACATCTCCATCCTCTATCTCTCCCTTTCTTCCTCATAGAAATACTAGAGAATTAACAAATCCTTGAAAAACTCCCAAGTAAGCTCTTGACGGGGCTTGCTCCGAGACACTGACTTCCACCACACCCACGATGAACCTTCAAGCATGAATGTTGCAAACATGACCTTCAACGACTCATGAAACTCAACGAGGTTAAAGTCTCTATCAATAATCCTCATCCACTCCTCTAATATGGAAGGGTCTGCATGACCATAAAAGAGAGGTGGATCTAGTTTCCAAAACTCAAGCATAAAATCCTTAGGTTGATCAATTTCACTATGATCACCCATTTAAGCTTCAAGGGGATAACTACTGGACAAGAAAAGTCAAGAATCCAATCAAGGAAAAATTAATAAATAAAAATCCCCAAAATAAAACACCGCAAAAATGACAAGCTTTAAACATAATAAAACAAGATATTATAACATCAAAACATTCCTTTTTAAAAGCATCATTAACTTAAATCAAGTTTGGTGGGTTAAATCCTCACCATTGGAGTACCTTAGAGTCTCACTCACATGTATGTTTTTGTGCCACCCCGGGAATCCATCCACCATACTGAATATCCATTAATATTCCAACATACCACTATGCATGTGATCACCCTTATTAATACCAAGGCCAAAACAAAGAAACTTTATTTTCCAAAAACAAATCATTCATCCCATTTCTTTTAAAACAATCCCCAAATTAAACATGTTGTTTTAGACAACCATTTCTTAAAACCAATTTTTCTGATTCAAACAACTTTTAGGATTCATAGGAGGCCCAAAACAATTCAAAAAGGGAACTAGTGTCAGTAGGTGACTTGACCATATGGTTGGTGGCAATATGCCAAACACATCACTGACACAGAGAGCCTTTTAGGACCATGCCCCTAGCTTCACATGGCTTGCCAAGTCATGCTGCTTATGAGGAATATTATCCCAACTCCCTTTTTTATATCTCAATCACAAAACACACCCTAAAAACCTAAAGAAACTAATTAAACTAGACTTCCCATGGAAACCAGAGGATCAGAATGAGCAAGAGTTCACGATGCTCTTCCTACACCTACCCCTCGAGTCCTGACAATCCTACACCATCCACCTTGATATTCCCAAATAACAAAGGGTGATTGGAAAAGTGAGGTCTGCTAAGATATGACCTCATATGATACCATTTTTTCACAAACCAACCCATGTTGACCTTGAACCGGTCACCCGAGTCGATCTGTGACAAGGCCTAAGAGGCATTCCTGATCCTCCTAGGATGGCGACATGCACCAGGGCATCAACCGAGATGATGGGAACAATTTCTCCCAATACAAATACATAAAAACAGAGGAAATAATAAAGAGTAGCGTATAATAAATAAACTAAATAAAATGAATAAAAAATGCACTAAAGAAGATAACACTAACCAAACTCGACGATTGAACTAACTCCTTGTGACCCCATAGTCACTCTCCAACTCAACGATCAAACATCTCCCAAGGCGAGCACACCTAAGTTGTAGCCTGCAAAAAAAACAAAAAAAAAAGAAAATAACTATAGGAGTGAGTATTAAAACTCAGTAGGCTAGCCCAATATCTATTCCCAATGCACTTCCTTTAAAATAAAATAAACATACAATTTCAAGTTTGGACTACAATGTATAAAAGTAAGGTTTTCTACATGTTACTCAAAAACAAAGTATGAGTAATTTCCCTCATCCATTTCTCAAAAACCCAAGTCATTATTTTAGTGAGACTTTAGCATTTTCAAAGGGGAAAGTGATGTTTACAGTTTCAATTTGCGCAAAAAGGATAAAACCATTTTCTTTGAAAATAGTTTTCATAAGCCACATTAAAACCACACATTACATTCCAGTAAAAACACTACACATGAAAGCACTAAAATAGTTACACAACAAGGGAAATGAAAGGAAAATATGCATACAAGTAATACATTTAACACTGCAAGCACTAAGAATGAGTAGACATAGGTAAACCCAGGAGATCAAGAATTATCCAGAAGACGCCAATACAAGAGACCTCATCCTCGTTGACATGTCACACATGATGAAATCAAAACGCTCAAAATGATTAACCATCCTATCTCAGGCATGTTGAGGGAAAATTCCATAGCAATGAACCCGAACATATCTGCCTACTATGGGCCACTGGTCCATACCATAACCTACCAGTGTAGAAATCATTCTCAAAGATTCTCTCAATATGACAGGTTCCTATGTCTCATGTTTATAACAAGGGTGAGCCAAATTATGCCAGCTAAGCATCCAATCATGAATATATATATATATATATATATATATATATATAATAAATAACAACATGCATCAACCTGAGCCACTCAATGGGACAACCTCTTACCTTTAAACCATTCGAGCACCCGGGAGCCTCTAAGTGTGGGCCTCCCGAAAAAACAATCACAACAAAGGCAAGAGAGTTATCCAAGGATATTTTTCACAACAAAAATTTTCACCAATTTTATAAAGGTGACCAATAGGCCTCAAACACACTTCACAAAACGCAATCCTTAGAAGGACAAAGTTTATTCCCCAAAAAGGACAAAACACCATTTTCTATTCCACAAATGTTTATAAAATCACATTTGGGAATTCACACCACATTTGCAAACCAAACCCACTTTTGTTAAAATGCCAAACATTTTAAACGTTTCAATATATTTCAAACCATTTACAAAAGCCAAATTTACTCTTATTTCCACTTCAAACCACTTGGAAAACTTATTCAAGAAATGAAAACCATCATTTTATATGTCATTGCCCATTTACCCAACCAAACCATTGTTATAAGATTCCAAAAGCCTTTAGAAACAGATATTATTTTCTTTATAAAAACACAAAACACCTATGAAACCACATAGGCAACTCAAAACATTGTTTCCCACACTGCTGCTACATTTATTAATTCAAACAAGTTCTTTTACATCACATTTAACCTTCAAAAGCCTACCAGGGCATAAACACCAGTATGAATGCCATAAGTTTATTTAAAATGAGAAACCATGTTTTAAATGACATAACCTGCATGTGAATACTAGAAGGACATATTTCCAAACACACGGTGTGCATACTTTTAATAAATAAATATTAGTTATCGCAAATCAGGGCTTAAAAATCATTTTCACACCAAAGAGAAATATTTGGAAGATCAAATACCACTAATTTTTATTCATGGATGGTGTAAAATGCATGAAATTAATGGTTCTTAAATTAAAAGGGAGATTTCATGGGAGAACCTACCTTAGAACCAAGGCACGGCGAAACAATTCATGTTAGGAATCACGCGGTAAGGTCCAACGCCCTACATATTAATCACTATTGACTCAAAACACAATAAGATCCTCAATTGGAGGATGTGAAACCAAATAGAAGGAAGAAAATGCATCGGCGAAGGGTTGAAATGGTTGTGCATACTGTGCGGGAAGGTCACGGTGCTGACTGGACTCAGAGTTGTGTCGCTGGTTTGAGAAAGAGAAGGGGTTGCATCTGGGGGTAAATATGTGTTGCAACTGAAGAGAGACTTCCATATAGAGGGGATATGTGTGGCTGGAAGTGGAAGGTGGCATGAGGTTACAAGCTAGTCAGAATGGGGTTGTTGGGCTGTCGCGCTGAGAGGGAGCCACTGGAAAAGGGGATTGCGGCCGGAAGCATGTCAGTCGGGAGGCTGCGAGAGAGGGTCACCAGAATAGGGAGGGGGGTCACACCTCTTTCTTAAGAAAGAGGGATCCAGGGTGTCGCACTGGTGAAGGAGGGAGGCGGTGGGGTCCCCTGCGCAGAGGAG
Organism: Viscum album; assembly: GCA_963277665.1. Classification (NCBI taxonomy): domain Eukaryota; kingdom Viridiplantae; phylum Streptophyta; class Magnoliopsida; order Santalales; family Viscaceae; genus Viscum; species Viscum album. The sequence goes on from OY728128.1 coordinate 1,262,311,712, forward strand.
GAGGTGCTGGAGGTGCTGGAGGCGGCTGCAAGGTAGAACAGGAGGTTGGTGTTGGTGTTCCATGCTAAAGGAGGGCAGAGCACGTCTGAGGAAGAATGAGGATGGCCGGGTCACTGGGGAACACTGCTATGAGGACGAGGTCTCACTGTGTGAAGAGAAGGGGGGAGTGAGGGTTGCACTGCACAAAAAGGGGAAGAAAAAAATGGGGTGGGGTAGTATTAGGGTTTTAATTAATTTTTTTCTTCTTTTCTCTTTTTAAAACCTTAACACTTAAATAATAATAATATTATTATTATTATTATTATTATTATTAACATTAATACTAATAATAAAATCATAATAACAATAATTATAGTAGTAATACCTTAATGATAATAATAACAAGAATAATATTCATAATAATAATCATAATAATAATATTCATAATAACAATAATAATAATACAATAATAAAATAATTCCTAACAATAGTTTTCATTAACATTAATTTTTAATTGTAATATTCATAATAACATTAATAATAATGTAGAATAATAAAATTAGCAATTTCAGTTTTCACCTAGAATAAAAATATTAAAATTATTAATAACCATAAAAATTTTAAATGACCAAATAAATTAACATTTATTTATTCACTTTAATACTTCGAAGATGAAAAGGCCACATAGTTTCATGGGAAAATCCGCGTGGAATCACGCTACGCCCATGCATCCAACAATGTCAAACCCAAAACACGCACTTTTTAACATAAACTCAAAAAATTTGTCTGAGACTGAACCCGAACCTGAAAAAAATTATTTAAGGCCAAAGAAATAATAAAATGAAATAAAATCCTAGGTCATGGTGTGAAAATGTACCAATCTACAAAGGAATCATTGGTGGATTATTTTTTCATTATCAATCTTCTTTTAAGGAAGGGTTTTGGAAGATGATTCTTAATCAAATATCTTTTGAACATTTTATTATGTTGGTAGATCTCGATTTAATCAATAAACACCATCAACATGCTAGATCTATCTTGGATATATAATGAGAGGGAGAATTTATTATCATATCATTATAGAAAATGCATATCTATCATAGATCCATGCACACCTTATTGTATGGAAGAGTATATTAGAGTATATCTAGGAATATCTCACCGTTATAGTATCAGGGGATCATTACAATTATGATAGAGAAAGGGGAGATGAATGGGGGTGGATTTTATAGAGCATGTGGGAGGTCTCAAAGTCAAAAAAGACCATTGGGCTCATAATTGGGTGTTAGTGAATTTTAAAACCAAGTTCCATTAAAATCCTATGGGGGTTCATTAATTGAAGTCTCGTACTAGGCGCACCAGCCAGTTGGTAGCCTCATCGACAGGCCAATGGAACTAGTAGTTGGCTAGTGAGTAGCCACCGGAAGGCTAATTAGGTCTGTAGGAATCTCAATACACACAAAACTCTAATATTCAATGAATCGTCCCTTCAATCCATTTACTACAAAAACATGGACCCCTTTTATCAAAAGGACACCTCTTAAACTCCCAAAACAGAGACAAAATGTTACAAGAATGAAGAATTTATAAACATTGACATCTCATATATTAGGAACAATTGTGGATATTACAATTCTCACCCTTTAATGACTTATCATCCTTAATAGGTACCTTCAAGGGTTCTTCTTAAAAACCTCAGACCACTAAGACTGAATATTATCCCCCCACTCTCATGTATCCTCTTGGATTCATTCATGACGCCACAGAACCTGAACAAATGGTATCACCTACCCTCAAAGGGATTTATTTCCCTAGTATATAACCCACATTGGGTTCTCTAAGAATGATTCATCAAGATCCATCTCAACATCCTTATAGTCGATGACATGCATGGAATCAGGTATGTACCTCCAGAGTTGAGACATATGAAACACGTCATTCAAACCATGGAAATATAAAGAAATAACTCGATGGTACACCAATTTCCAAACCCACTATGTGATCTCAAATGGTTCAAAAAATTACGGGGCTAGATTTATTTTCTTCCTCAAACATCGGTGGTCTAACCGAGGAGTCACTATCAAGAATAACCTACCACCAATAGAAAAATATAGAGGCATCCTCCTTGGGAAGGAATAATATATCTTCCTATTATGAGATGTGATCAACCTCTTCTGAATCAAATTCACTCTTTAATATATCTCCTATACTATAATAGCCACCACAACTACTCCATAACCATCCTTTTTCTGAAAAAGTGGTGAACAAAATGGCCTTTGGTAAAGATCCTCTTATAGTTACACCTGAATTGAAGCCTGGTAACCATTATTTTATTCAATATCAACCAATTATAGATGATCACACCATGATCTACCAAATTATAGGATATAATATCAGATTATATCTTCCAACATCAGAATGATTCACTCAAGATGTTTGTCTATCTGGGGATTTCATGTTATGCTCTATCTTAACTGAGACCCTAAATCCATTTATAACACCTTCCAAAATTGTGATATAAAACATTCATATCTATCAGATACAATTCTCAAGGTAATTCCATGAAAGTGTACTATCACATGGATGTGAAGAATTTCTATTTCTATAACTCAGTAATTCTCATGGATCTCTAATAAATGAGAAACTTTTGTTATTCAATCAATAATCACCTAGATAGTGTCATGACTTCGTGGGATCCTAGGAAACCCCATCAAAAAGTTCACCCTGACATCCTACCACATTTACAAGGGAATAAGAAGTTTATAGTGTAAACCACTGGGGTGCCGATGCTCAGCCTTTATCCTATGGTAGGTAAGGCATCTAGAAACAACTCCATCAATGACCTTCTTTACCCATATCCATTAATAATGATACATAATATTAGGGTAAATATTTTTTCTATAATATTTAATGCCCACATAGAGGTATGGATGTCTCTTTTCAACTCTTACCTGATGGAACTAGGGAATAAAACTCTCTTAATCCCAAGGATCACATTGTTTTCATCCTACGACCACTTGGGTATCGAGTAACCTCTAGATAGTTTTTCTAACATCACACCACACCCTAGGTTTACCTCCAGTCCATCCTTTACCTAGTTTAATAATGTTTATTTCATCATGAATAGAGTGATTTTCTTAAATTGATGATCCTTATAAGTATCCAGCCTCTAGTCGAGCAATAAACTCATCAGGTTCCACTATTCCTCTGAAGTTTTTTCACCAAGATCATTAAATACATTTTCCTTAAAACTAAGAGAATTTGTAGTGACATTGCCTTTACCTAGGGAAATAATCCATCTCAAAGTTGAACATCTATAGATACTCTACCTTGCACATTTACCTCATGTTCAGGTCCAACAATGTGAAGATATGATAAAGGCTCTTATGGATAGTGTAGATAAAAAACCACTCACTAAAGAGATAGTGTCACCAATAATTCAAATCATATATCACGGTTTCCAACTCTATGTCATGAGTAGGATAGTTCAACTCATTCAGGTGCATCTTTAATAACACATACTAATAAATCTCACTACATCTGTAATGATCCCAAAAAAATCATGATACATCATGGTAAATATCATAGCCCATCCCTTGATCGAAAAGTATCAGTATTGGATCTATAGTAAACCTCCTCTTTAACTCAAGAAATGCCTCTTCACACTAATCTGACCACTGAAATTCCACACTCTTCTATTCTAGTGCAGTCATGGTTTCTAATAAATATGAGAAGTCTAAGATAAAATGTCATTTGTATCCAACTAAAATAAGTAAGATCCTGATCTCAAAAACATTCTGAAGATATGTACAGGAAATCACTACCTCAACTTTCTCCAATTCAAAGGATATACTTGTCTCAAAAACCATATAGATCATGAATTTAAAATCATGATTCCACAATTTACACTTCGACAATGTGAAATAAAGATGATTTGTTCCAAGAGTGCTCAAGACTATCTCAAGATGGATAAAATACTTCTCTAAGGATGAAGAGTAGATGAAGATGTTGTTAATGTGCTCCATAATGAATGAGTGCATATATGGGTGGAGGATATTATTTATGAGATCCATGAACACTCTCTAAAAATTCATAAATTCAAAAGGCATCAACAAGTAATTTTATAGACCGACCATACCTCATGTAAAATTCAATATTAGGGATATCTTCCTCTGTTACCCATAACTCGTGATAGCCAATCAAATATCAATCCTATAGAACTATAAGGCTCTCCATAACTTATAAAATAGATCATCATTCAATGGAAAAAGATATCTTTTTTTCACCATTACTGAGTACAGATTTTGGTAATTGATACAAGTCCAAAAACTATCTTATGCCTTATTGGTGAAGAAAACAGGTGTTATCGACAATGAAGTACTCAACATAATGAATCCCTTATTCAAAATGCCCACTATCTACACCCTGAACTGTCACACCCAGACCTGGTATCAAGCGGTCGCGGTTTTTTTATTTTTATTTTTATTTTTCTTTTGGTTTCTTAAAGTTTAAAAATTTATTAAATTAAAATCAAAATGGAACAAAATAAAATAAATGGAAAAATGATTTAATAATAATTATGATGAAGATATTATTATTTAGTTTATTATTATTATTATTATATTATTAATATTATTTATATTATTATATTTAGTTTTTTTGGGTTAGTTTTTTTTTATTTTTTTCTTTTTTTCTTTTCTTTCATTTTTTCTTTCTTTTTCTTCTTTCTTCTTTCCTTCTCCCTTGTTTCTCTCCTACCCCTTGTGTATCGTACAGTGCCTCCCTCCCTCTCCAAGTAGTGCCCTCCGGCCGGTTCCCCCTTCCCCCCTTCCGGTGAACTCCATGGCCGACACCCATTTACTTCTCCAAGCGACCTCCCTACGACGCGACAAACCCCCAGATGAAGCCCCTCCTTGGCCACGCGACGCACCACCCTTCGGCCTCCTCTGACTGTCATTTTCTTCCTCTATTTCTTCACAAATATTTTCTGAAGCTTAAGTTATGGGTTTCTTCCCTCTTCTCCTTCCATTCCCGGTCAATTTGAGGTCTCCCCATCACCCTACCGAATTTTGGCTGAACCCTAATGTTTTTGGGGTTTTGATTTTGATTGAATATTATTTTTTTAGGTTTCTTCAGGTTCCTTCAAGGATAGTTTTAGCTACTAATGTCAAGGGAATTGGGTTCTCCATGGTCTTAGGGTGAGGATTCTTCAATTTCTTCTTTGTGGTTTAATTTTAATTTAGTAGTTTTTTGATTTTCAAGTTGTCGGTATTTTTTTTGTGCAAAAGTTGTTTCTACAATAGATTAATTTGTGATTGATTTTTTTATGGCATGATTGTGTGAAATGGGGTCTGTTTCGGATATAAATTCTTTCTTTAATGCTTGTTTTTGTTTTATGACTTGTTCATTTTCTTTATTAGATCATGCAAGGGCTGCAGATTATATTTTAGTATGTTTTTTGTCTGTGTTTGGCCTTAGAATATGTTTTTAAGTGGGAGTTTGTGTTCAAAGTTTAGTAATACTACTTGGGGTTGTTTCATAAAATTTTTAAGTGGTTTATTAAATCTTATAAATGGTGTGAAACATGTTTGGATATTGTTTTGGTGTGCGTATATTTTCAAAAGTGGGTATGAGTTTGCAAATGGGGGTATTTGTGTGTGTGTGCCTTGTTGTGAGAATATTTGGACGTGTTCAATCAATTGTTTAAGTAGTACGCCATGTGTTTTTGTGGGTACATGAGGTGTGTATGTGTGGAAAAAGGATCTTTGATGGGAAACATACCAATTTGAGCATGTTTTACTTGTTGTGCATTTGTCAACATGTTTTGTAAACTCTTTCAAAAGATGGAAAGTACGTTTTAATGTCACTTTGTTGTACTTTTTGTTTTAAAGTTACTTTTCCTACTTGAAGTTGAGTGTGTTATTAGTGAAAACCCTTTATGTGTTATTATGAAACATTTTTTGGATTGTTTAAGTGTTTAATTATTTTATTAAATTATATGTGTAGTGCGTTGGATCTCACTACAATGGTTTTGGGTTGCGGGTGTCGAGGTATCCTACATGTACATGCATAGGGTAAGGCATATATATATATATATATATATGCCCTTTTTGTACATATTCCCTCATGTCGCGGGAAATATGTGCAATGCATCTAGGGGTGTATATATGTGTGTATAAATCCATGTGCATGTATGTGTCAAATGTCGGTTCGAGTGGTCGTCGATAAATAGTGACATGTTTGAGATAAGTCCCCTATGCATATTCCTTTAATTTGAATTTCATAATTGCTTACTTGTTTTAAAAATATTTTTTTCATATATTCTATATACACTTGCTATGAAATCTGGTTGCGGTTGCTAGAAATGATTATGCCTTGTTTTGGAAATTGAAATGTATTTCTAATGCTCATTGGTCTTAAGTGACTTTCCTTGAAAATTGATTTCCTAAGTGGTTTTGAATTGGTAATGAGTATTTCTAAAAGCGTTTGGTCTTTTGGATGATTATTTATAAAAAGTGTTTCTTGTATGTAATTAAGCCCTCTTGGCACCTTAGGAATGTTTTCTAAAAAAGAAAAAATCCTCTCTTGAGGCCTGCCCCTTGGTTTTATAAAATGATTTTTATGTTGAATGTGTTATTATGTGCCTAATTTGATGCTTATGCATTGTGTGATGTGAAAGAGGGGGAATGTTATTAAGTAGGGAGAGTGGTTGTGAGAGGTTGAATGGGTTTTAGATAAAGAAAGTGTTATCTAGAAATATGTTGTTTGATAAAGAAATATCACCACCACTTGAAATATAGCACAATGGGAAACCTGGGTATCTAGGTGGGGGCCAGGAATAGTACGTTAAATGACACGGAAGGGGTTCGTCTCGGTTTTTCTAGTAGTATTGACGCAACAACACTAACTAAACATATGAATTACTGAGGGTTGTGGTTTCTAAGCCATGTTTTCTAAGGGTTTTGGTTTCTAATCCATGTTTTCTGAGGTTTGTGGTTTCTAATACATGTTTCACTGAGGTAAGAGGTCTCTAGGGTCCCACTTGTACTAGATACCTATAGGGATTACCCATGGTGCTCATTTGTGACATGATTCTTGCGATATAATTTTTATTTCAGTTGTTTCCTACTTGATGTCTTATTTTTGAAAACCATATTTTAATCTAAATTAGTTTCCTTTCATTTTGAAACATTAATGCATGTTTGGAACTTATTTTGAAAATGTGGTGGGAGAGAAATGATTTACTTGAAAATTCAAACTTATTACTTGAATTTGGAAAGAATGAAAAACATTATTTTATTATGTCTTATTTTCAAACTAGCATTTTTTGGATTTCATATAAAAGGCAAGGGCATAGGGTGTTGTTGTATCTTTGAATTCCTACTGATAATCTCTGTGCTCATGCATGCTTTACCTTTTAGTTGCAGGTTTTAATCTTGGATCGCTCTTGGAGCAAGTTTAGTTTATGTTTTGTGGTGACCCAAGGGGTCACTTGAGGTATGTCTCGTTTCTTCGTTTATTCCTTTTCCTGCTGCCATTTTGTTCGGTTTATTTTCCTTTATTTATCTTTGTTATTGGACAAATTGATCCCAACTGGTTTATTTTGATGCTTGGCCCTAGTTTCCAACCCGTGGGGATCAGGAACGCCCTTCGTGCCATGCCGCAGACCAACTCAGGTGACTAATTTAGGGTATACCTGGGTTGGTTCATGATAAAATGGAATCAGAGGGGCCCTTGTTATTTGGGATTTCAAGTAGCTTAGTGATTAGGTTTTTCAAGACTAGAGAGGTAGGTACGGGAAAGTAGTCATGAATCCTTGCCTGTCTCGAGACTCGAGTTTCCAGGGGTAGTCTGGGATTTAAATTTTCTTCTTTGGCTTGGTATGTGTGGATGAGGGATGACCAAGGAAGTGAGCTAGTGTTATGCGGTAGACTAACATGAAGTAGCGACCCATGTATAGCCCAAGCGCACAGTTCAAGATGCTTCTTGTGGTTAATGCTCGCTCGGAGCATGTTCTGCTAATCTATGTTACCAGGTTGGCATTTCCACTAGTCCCTTATTTTTGGAAGTTTGGATGTGATTTACGTTTGGGATTAGTTTTGACTAACTTGAGTGGACTTCAAGAATTAAAATTGTTCATAGAAAAATGGGCTTTCAAAATGGGAAAGTGGTTTTGGAGTGAGAATGTGGTTTTGAAATAGAAATTGTTTTCTTTAATGGAATGTGTGTTTTCAAAGGGAAAAATGGGTGATGTATTGGAATTTGTTTTGAGATCTTGGTAACAATTTTGGAATGTAAATGTAAAATGTTTGGGAATTTGGAAAATGTGTTTCTTTAATGATAAGTGTTATTTTCAAATTGGTTGAGAATTTGTGCTTTACGTTGAATGATCCATTTTGAGAATGAGATGTGTTTTGAATTAACCCTTGGTATTTCTATGAGGGATCACATATATAGAGGTACGCATGTGGCACAAGTATAATTGGTGGTATGTGTGGATGGGTGCATGAGCTAGCACAATGGTATATGTATATTCGGTACTTCATGGGATACTAATGGCGGGTACTTAAGTTGTTTTTTTTCTGAAAAATGGTTTTCAAAAAGGTAATTTAAATGTTTTGAAAGGTGAATAAGAAATTGTTTAGTGTTCACTTTTCGTGTTTGGTATCATTTTTTATGGGTTCTTGGTTTTGACATACTGAATTGTGGTTGGAATAGTGATTTGAGTTTGAGTTTTAGCTTGTGATTGAAGTGTGGAATTTTTATTTATGATGTGTTTTGATTCAGCTTTGTGCCTTTTTTTTAGTATGCTGCCCAGAAAAGTCCCAGAGGGTTTTAACGAGTCTCTTCTAGTTGTTGGTTCTACCTAGACTCCTAGCAGAGTGGTGGAATTGAAATCTTTTTGGTTGTTGTTCATCTTGTGTAGTGATCGTGATCTATTGAAGGTAGTAGACTGGCTTGGTGAAATTGTTGGTGTTTTTAGGTTATTAGAAACTCCCAAAGATATGAGAGTCCATGATGGTTCGGGTTCATTTTAAGGTTAAACTTTGTATTAATGTAAGAAGATTATCCCAACGTCGTTGCATGATGGGATGTCTTGGAAGGTGTTTAAGACCACTCTTTTACAATGGTTTATACCTAAGTGAAGGTGATAAAAGTGGCAGATCTCGTGAGTGTCCACAAGGCCAATGAACAGTAAAGGTTTATGTTAGGCATTTCAAGGGGTTGGTTCCCTTTTCTCTGGAGGTAGCATTGTAGATTCAATTAAAGTTTCTCTTGTGTGTGGTCTTCATCCAGGTTTCAAGGACCGATTATTTTTTGTGTTCGGGAATGTTCCCCATCCGGTGAGTAGAGAGAACTGGAGGAACCTATCTCAGACAATTCTTCTTGTCAATTATACCTCCTATTATTTGGGCCACTCTCTTGTTTGCTTCTGGTGGGTCTGGTTTGGGTACTTTAAGTCACCTTGTCATCATATTTCGAAGGCTTTCGGTTGGTGTGTCCATTTGGGAAACATGGAGAGGTTCCGCTAGTGGCATCGTCAGAAGGATTCTTGAACGGATAATGTCAGCTCCTAACTACGGGGAAGCAGATGCTTCAAGACATCAGAGCTCTAACCATGGGTCTTAGAGTGAAGCTTTTCACGCGGTCAGGAAACTGTAGTATGTGAAGGACCTTGGCCTTGTGTTTGTCTCCAGTGCTGGGATAGAGACAGTTTAAGTTTCTCTGTTGTAGTTTCTTCACCCTTGAAGGTTCCATTTTTTTGAGAATGTCTTAAAGGTCTCATTTCCTCATTGTGGTCTTTGTTATTTGAATACCCCACTTTGGTTGAAAGAAGGCATTGTGATCTCTTTTTCTTGTAATTACAGTATTTGTGCCTCCTCAATTTCGAGCATTGGAGGTTGTCTCTTTATGGCTGTGAGTCTCGAGATGATTGTCTCTTGTGTGGATAGCTTCTCTCATGACCCGTTCTTTTTTTAGGACGTTCTCGTTTTTGAGACACATGTGTCTTGGGAAATAATGAATAGGGGTTTGGTCCTCCGTTTGGTTTGGGGTCTTTCGTCGGGGACCCCATGTGGTGGGGTTTTGGTTTATGTGGAGAGTTCGTGGGTCAGTTTGTGTTGGGTTTCCCGTATCGATCCATGATAATTGGCCTAAGCTAGTTGGTTCTTAACTAGTGGGAATACCCACCATCAATCTTGTCGTGACTTCTTTGAGAGTTGGTTTGTGTGGGGGTTTTGGTCTGCATTGGTGGTTTCCTCTTTGGTTTAGGTTAACAGTTCTAGAGTTAACCCGTGCTGAGAGTCCCAATATTGGTTGTGACTAGTCGGGTTCTTGTGGTGGGGAGAACCCTCCTTGTTTCCTGATGACTCTTCTCGTTGTAATTTCCCATATAGTTGGTCGAGTGTAACTCATGGAGTTAAAAGTCACACTGAGTTTGTGATTTTGTTGGCCTCGTTCAGTCTCGAACTCGAGTCTGATTCCTTATTTGGCTGGGTGACTTTCTGGGGGCAGAAAGTTTTGTGGTGGGGAGAATTGTCACACCCCGACCTGGTATCATGTGGTCACGGTTAATTTTTTATTTATTTATTTATTTATTTATTTATTTTTATTTTTCTTTCAGTTTCTTAAAGTCTATAAGATTATTAAATTAAAATCAAAATGGAACGAAATAAAATAAATGGAAAAACGATTTAATAATAATAATAATTATAATATTATTATTTAGTTTATTATTATTATTATTATTAAGTTATTATTAATATTATTTATATTATTATTATTATATTTACATTTTTTGGGTTAGTTTTTATTTTCTTATTTTCTTGTTTTCATTTTTTTTCTTTTTTTTCTTTTTTTCCTTCTTTTTTCTTCTTTCCTTCTCCCACATTTCTCTCCTACCCCTTGTGTGTCATGCAGCGCCTCCCTCCCTCTCCAGGTATCACCCTCCGGTCAGCGCCCCCTTCCGGTGAAATCCTTGACCGACACCTGTTTACTTCTCCGAGAGACCTCTCTGCGACACAACGCACCCCCGACCGAAGCCCCTCCTTGGTTGCATGACGCACTACCCTCTGGCCTCCTCTATCAGCCATTTTCTTCCTCCGTTTCTTCGTGAATCTTGTCCGAAGCTTCAAGGTATGGGTTTCTTCCTTTTTCTCCTTCCATTCCTGGTCGATTTGAGGTCTCCCCGTCGCCCTACCAAATTTTGGCTGAACACTAATGTTTTGGGGGTTTTGATTTTGATTGAATCTTGTTTTTTTAGGTTTCTTCAGGTTCTGTCAAGGCCAGTTTTAGCCATTTCCATCAAGGGCAGTAGGTTCTCCATGTTCTTTGGGTGAGGATTCTTCAATTTCTTTTTTGGGTTTAATTTTAATTTAGAAGTTTTGTGATTTTCGAGTTATCGGTATTTTGTTTTGGGTGCGAAAGCTATTTCTGCGATAGATTAACTTGTGCTTGATTTTTATATGGCATGATTGTGTGAAATGGGTTCTGTTTTGGATATAAATGATTTTGGTAATGCTTGGTTTAGTATTATTACTTGTGTGTTTGCTTTATTAGATCATGCAATGACTACAGATTATATTTTAGTATGTTTTTTGTGTGCGTTTGGCCATAGAAGATGTTTTTGAGTGGGTGTTTGTGTTCAAAGTTTAGTAATACTTCTTGGGGTTGTTTCATAAAATTTTTAAGTGGAATATTAAATCTTATAAAGGGTGTGAAACCTGTTTGGATATTGTTTTGGTGTGCATATATTTTCAAAAGTGGGTTTGACTATACAAATGGGGGTATTTGTGTGTGTGTGCCTTGTTTTGAAAATATTTGGATTTGTTCAATCAATTGTTTAAGTAGTTTTCCATGTGTTTTTGTGGGTATATGAGGTGAATATGTGTGGAAAAAGGATATTTGATGGGAAATGTACCACTTTGAGCATGTTTTACTTGTTGTTCATTTGTCAACATGTTTTGTAAACTCTTTCAAAAGATGGAAAGTATGTTTTAATGTCACTTTGGTGTACTTTTGGATTTAAAGTGGCTTTTCCTACTTGAAGTGGAGTGTGTTATTAGTGAAAACCCTTGATGTGTTATTTTGAAATGTTTAGTGGATTATTTAAGTGTTTAATTGTTTTATTAAATTATATGTGTAGTGCGTTGGACCTCACTACGATGGTTTTGGGAAGTGGGTGTAGAGGTATCCTACATGTACATGCATAGGGTAAGGCATATATATATATATATGCCCTCTTTGTACATATTCCCTCATGGCACAAGGAATATGTGCTATGCAGCTAGGGGTGTATATATATATATATATATGTATAAATGCATGTGTATGTATGCGTCAAATGTCGGTTCGAGTGGTCGTTGACAAATAGAGACATGTTTGAGGTAGGTCCCCTATGCCTATCCCTTTAATTTGAATTTCATAATTGCTTTCTTGTTTTAAAAATATGTTTTTCATTCATGCTATATACACCTGCTATGAAATCTGGTTGCGGTTTCTAGAAATGATTATGCCTTGTTTTGGAAATTGAAATGTATTTCTAATGCTTATTGGTCTTAAGTGAATTTCCTTGAAAAATTATTTCCTAAGTGGTTTTTAATTGGTAATGAGTATTTCCAATAGTGTTTAGTCTTTCAACTGATTAGTTATAAAAAGTGTTTCTTGTATGTAATTAAGCTCAGTTGGAACCTTAAGAATGTTTTATGAAAAAGAAAAAAACCTCTCTTCAGGCACACCCCCTTAGTTTTAGAAAATGATTTTTATGTTGAATGTGTTATTATGTGATTAATTTGATGCTTATGCATTGTGTGACGTGAAAGAGGGGGAATGAGATTAAGGAGGGAGAGTGGTGGTGAGAGGTTGAATGGGTTTTAGATAAAGAAAGTGTTATGTACATATATGTTTTCCTGATAAATAAAACTCACCACCACTTGAAATAGAGAACAATGGGAAACCTCAGTATCTAGGTGGGTGACCAGGACTAGTACACTATATGAAACAATAGGTTCATCCCGGTTCGTCTAGTGGGATTGACGCAACAACACTAACTAAACATATGAATTACTGAGGGTCGTGGTTTCTAAGCCATGTTTTCTAAGGGTCATGGTTTCTAAGCCATGATTTTGGAGGGTTGTGGTTTCTATGCCACGTTTCACTGAGGTATGAGGTTTATAGGGTCCCACTTGTGCTAGCTACTTATAGGGATTACCCATGGTGCTCGTTTGTGACATGATGCTTGCGATGTAATTTTCATTTCAGTTGTTTCATACTTGATGTCTTATTTTTGAGAACCATATTTTAATCTAAATTAGTTTCCTTTCATTTTAAAACATTAATGCATGCTTGGAGCTTATTTTGAAAATGTGGTGGGAGAGAAATGCTTTACTTGAAAATGTAAACTTGTTACTTGAATTTTAAAAGAATGAAAAACCTTATTTTATTAACACATATTTTTAAACTAGCATGTTTTAGATTTCATATAAAAGGCAAGGGCATAGGGAGTTGTTGTGTCTTGGAATTCCTACTGAGAATCTTGGTGCTCACGCCTAATTTACCTTTCAGTTGTAGGTTTTAGACTTGGATATCTCTTAGAGAGAGTTTAGTTTATGTTCTGTAGTGACCCAAGGGGTCACTTGATGTATGTCTCATTGCTTCGTTTTTTTCCTTTTTCTGCTTCCAATTTGTTTAGTTTATTTTCCTTTATTTATCTTTATTATGGGCCAAATTGTCCCCAAATGGTTTATTTTGATGCCCAACACTAGTTTCCAGCCTGTGGGGATCGAGAACGCCCTTCGGGCCACACAGCGGACCGACTCAGGTGATCAATTCAAGGTCGACCCGGGTTGGTTCGGGACATGAGATCCTTTAATGTAGCTGACATTATATGATATGGGGTATCAAAATGGATTGTTCACTATGAATGTGATCAATATCAAAGTCAAATCCTCTATCAGGGGGAGTCCTATAAAGTCATCTGAAAAGGCATCCTGATAGAGATCTATAACTAGAGGAAAACTAAGGTTGATACCACTGATCTTAAAAAAGGATCCAAGCCTAAAATCTTCAATGAAATCATCCTAAGTTGACTCAAGTATAGACCAACTCTACCTACACATAGTTCCCAATCTTCAATCATCACATAATTCTCTACCTTTGGTGAAGTAAATGATGCTCATGTCTAAAAGAAATAAATGTGAGCTTAGAATATAATCAGCCAGTATGTGTTGAGAATCACATCGAACCTCATCATCTATAGATTCAGGAGGTCCCATAGATTTCCATAACTTGAAATGACTATAGGAATCTATAGGAATCATTATATAATGTCTAGTTTCATTCCCAATGGTGTATCAAGGGAATGTAAATCAAAATAATTAATTTCTAATAAGATATGTCAAATATTTTTTCTAGATTTAAAGGAATGGGAATCACCAATATTAAAAAAATATATAGGGAATATAGAAGTGATGAGGAATGTACCCCATACAATAGAGGGTCACTCACAACCATCATCTAGAGTCTAATTCACTGTATAAACAAAACCCACCTCAACTTATCTGCCCATTACATAAGACCAATGAATAGTCTATGTATTCATCATTTGAACCTACTGCTAAGGACCTTATCTAGATCCTTGGATAAAAGACCACATCAATCTTTAACCACTATAGAAACAATGACTTGAAGCCTTGGGGAAAATAGCATAATAATCCATGTATTTCCACATTGTTGTGACTTTCTCTTAGATTATGTGTAGATCCTTTTATAATGATCAAACATCCCATAGTTAAAGCACTATGGGGATCCTCCCAAGGGGGGTCAAGAAGTCGTACTCCCCTCCACCTACACAGAACCTCTCTACTAGAGGTCCCTAATATTCCTCTTCCTACTGCCATAGGAGATGTTGACCGCAATAATAAAAGGTTTACCCCCTATGTACTGAATAGTATAAGAAATCGAACTACTTGATCCTCTTCCAAAACCTTCTAAATAGTCAAGGTCATGCATAGAACCTTAGGGTATATAGCTAGGTTAGAACTCCAGACCTACCATCTAATGTTGAGATGAAGTCTGATCTTGAACATCTGAGCCTTCGGTTCTTGGCTTCCATCCAAGATAGGGGAAAAGAAAATAAACTCACTAAAATGATAGGATTATGTGGATACCATAATGGACCCCTTCTGTAATTCCTTTATGGTGTGTTTTCTATCTTTAGTGTGTTGGAGAATAATTCTCTAAAAAATAGTCTCTTGAAAGTCTCCCATGTGAAACCCTAACATAAACCACCATGTCCAATCCTTCTATATCACCTCCTGGTAGGTCCCTATAATATGAACGTAGCTAGATTCACCTTCCAATCCTTAGTTGTATTTATGATATTGAATACACACATAATGATGTATATTCATTCCTCTACATCATGTGGTCCACTGGTGCCTTGAAAATCTATAGTATGATAGAGCTATAAGTCTCTGGTGTAGTCAACCATGGACCTCAGAGCCCCTCTTCCTTGGAAACAAACAAGCGGGAGGGATCCTAGATGAGGTGGATCTAATTCCTATGCTACCAGAGAATGCACAGGGATGTTATATAGAACACCCTTTTATATAGTAAGCGGTGGAATATTATAATCATCCTGAATAGGAGTACATTATCCTACATATTCTTATTTTCCCATATATTTTTTTGAGGAAGAATCCACTGTAACAAAAATGGAAACATATATAAGATTTAAAATAGATCATGAACAGCCTATGGGATCACAAAAAGGTTTCCCTAATAGTCTACCCATAACCCAAAGTATATCCCTCCAAGAATTAACCAAGGTCTCCATCCATGAATGTTAGTCATAGTCATACATATATATATATAACATAATATAATTCTTAGGTTCAACTATTTAATGATAACAGATATATCCCAATAATATGGAAACAATTATATAACATAGTCAAACAATATAAGTCTATCCCAAATAGATAGCTCAATTCAAGGAATTAAATTAAATAACTAACATATTGTATAATAGCATGTATATATATGGAATTTAATCTTACATGGATACTCATGATGCATTAATACACATCACAACTCATAAAATTGTAATAGTAATCTCTTCTAATGTAACTCAGAGGTCCATTATGCATGTGCTGGCTAGGAACATTTAATATCCTCTACCAGAGTCCCACATAGCCTATCTCCTTATAACCATGTCCCAAGTTAGTCTAAAAAGAAAAGAAGAAAGTTGTTCCTTGGTTCCATTTAATAGTGCCCTAGCCTAAACCACTAGGTATGATCCAAATATCCCCATGACCGCATGTTCAAATCCCCATATTCAAGAGGTTGTTAACCAACAACGATGATCTGAAGAGCATTATTGGGGGGAATATACCCTTAGTATCATATCCTAGGAAAGATAATAAAAAAACATACAATTTATCATAGTAAACACCATGGAAGAAAATAATATAAAATTGAACACTTGTTATATAATAAATAAATAAATAGGCTCCCTGTGTGGGAAGATAATCCAAAGTAATAATTGTGCATATAAAAAATAAATAAAATAGAATAAATACTCTAGAGTCTAACTCAGTATTTATACTATCTTTATACACCTCCTATCAACAGTTTACCATAGTCTTCTTTCACTTTCTCAGATCCCTATACATGAATTCTACAAGTACATCAAAATTCCCATATAGGGTATATATAATAAAACCTAGTAGGATACCACAAATGTGTCATTGACAAATGTGCCTATATATAATAGGAGTATTAAATGATAATAATAAATGTACAAGTAAGCATAAAAATAATACACCAAGAACATGTGCGCTAATCAGGCCACCAAGATCCCCAATCAAAAGGATAATCATATGAATTTTGTAAGTGATCGAAACAAGTGACAAGTCTTGTGGACATGTTACTTGGTATCCTCACGACATCAAGTTGACATGTTCTCACCATCCATAAGGAATCATGTTCTGGGTCGTTACATAGTAACCACATTAAATTGAGTACTTGGTTAGACCAAAAGGATGACATGCTCCTACCCTATGTAAGGGTCCATCATCATTATCACTGCATATTGCTAACAATCCACCTCCAAGGGGTAATCATACCCTAATGTTCACCTATCATGAATATACTGAAAAACCACCAGTGCCATGGTAACATATATAATAAGGTAGATCATAATAAATAACATATAATGGCATCATGATCATATAGTAGAAAACATATAACGACATGTGATCACTATCTTGCATGCTAAAAAGATACTCTATCGATACTCCTGGAAATAAGGATTATAAATGGGTATTACAGTATCACACACACCCACAAGAAATAACCATCATTAATGAACAAAAAATCATGAAAACATTTTAGGAATCAAGGAAACAAGAGAATACAGGGGGCCTCAAAAGTTATTAAACTTCCTACCTCAAAGTTTCTGATGAATATATACAAGTTTTATTAAGGATAAAACTATGAACCACATTGAACACCCATGAATAATGAGCCTACGTGTTGAGGATTTCTTTAAGGACTCCATCAATAGATCTAATTTTGAGATATGTTGATGGAAGGGACACCAATTCACTGGATATACTACTGATCAAAGAACAGGTTGTTAATTCTTTATCAATTATAGAAGAGAGTCTTAGTTATAGGCAACAAAATTTGGTCCATCCTCAACTCATCAATGGAAAATAGATTCATGAAGAATAAGGTCTTATGATTATCATTCTAGAAAGAAATATCTCAAAACGACATTATTCTTGAGAAATCTATCTTCGGTCAGGGGGTATTGTTGTTGACATGTCGAATCATCCACTAATCTACCAAGGAGACATCAAAAGATTATTATTTCATCATAAATCACTCATCAAGAAGATGTTTAGGTAGATGATTCGTAATCAAATAATTATATAATGTATATTGTTGATAGTAGATCTCAATTGGATCAAGAAATGCCATCAATACACTAGATCCATAGCTAGTATATAAAGGGACAATTCATCATCCAAATGTGATAGATAATATAGATCCATCATAGATCTATTTTCATCTCACAATATGGATGATGAATTTTCAGTATATCTAAAAATATCTTATCATTCTAGAATCGCTAGATCGTTCCAAAGATGAAGGAGTAAGGGGAGATGAATAGGAGAGATTTTGAGAGCATAAAGGATGTCTCAAATTCAAAATAGGTCCATGGTGGTAGAAATTGGGTGTTAAATAGTGTCAAAACCAAGTTCCATTAAAACATCATTGGGTGTATTAATTTCACCCCAAAACTGGGTACACCAATAAGATATACCGGTTGGCCAGTGCCACTGGAAGAATACCATGCTTTTTCCCTCCACTATCTGCAGGCCGATGGGGTCCATAGGAACCTACCAACCTAAAGCATCTCCACCTGCTATCCTATGGTAGTCATTAACCATCGTTCAACTAGACCTCCTCTAAATCCTTTCACTATAAGAACACAGACCCCTTTTCATTAAAATTCGACCTCTTAAACCCCTAAAATAGAGATGAAATGATAGAGGAATAGAGAATTTATGAAGTTTTACATCTCATACATCATGAACAAGCACAAAGTTTACATGAATAATCCAAATAGTATCAAATATGAATCTTGGATAGTTTATAAGATAACTCTTGATCTAGTCCAACGTATGAAGAAACACAAATCTATTCCTATTTTATCTTAAATGTTAAGGTTTCCTTGCTAATGTAACCTAATGAATATTCCAAGAATAGGATAACAAATTAAAATATAGGAGCACCCAACTATGGAATGAAACTACTCAAGAGTAATCCACTATCACTCATACTTGTTTTCCTTACACAATACAATCTAGAGGAACCTGGATATGGAACAAAACTACTTGGTTGGATGATCAAGGTATTGACATGTTGCATTTTGGAAGGAATCTGACACATAATATATTAAGGGGATTTAATCTCGCCATCATATCTCATGTTATTCCCTTTTATGTGTGCATTCTTCCAGTAATTTAATTTCTAATCCTATCCCATCCACCAAACTAATATTTTCAAACCATAGTGATGTGAAACTATTTACACAACTGACGATTTTGTGCTACTCACCCAAAAAATAAAATTCAGCTACATTCTATTATATCCAAAAATATTATATGTTTAAGGTATATAAACACTTAATATAAAGGTTTAGAGTTATATGAAATTGATAATATCTACAGGATTATTCCTAGAGTGATATATAGACTACTCAATTAACCTTTCTAGACAAGGCATAATCCTTTAGGCTGGTAGGTGGTTCAACTCCAAGTCCCTCTACTTGGTTAGACTTTACTGAAGATATAATTAAATTAATCATAAATCTAAAATATAATATTCAAAAACTATATGAAAAAACTAATTTCATGTTCATAATTCCAATTACAAACATAGTTCAAGGTAGATGAACATCTAAATTTATTTTTCATAAATTTTTGGTATTGAAAGGCTATATTTTCTAAAAGCAATTTAAGATTTAAACTACAAAATAAATAATTAATAATACAAAACATGTAGAGCTATGAATGAAATAGAGAATAATCATTGATTAAATGAACAATTCAAATATTTAAATAAGAGATAGACATTTATGAACAATTCATAAATAAAAGATAATTATTGAAAATTCATAATTTTAGCATAAACATTATTGACATTACATATTCTTGAACATAAAAACTAAATATTAATAATAATATGAACTCTTTCATATTATTCATAATGTGTAATTTTATTGTATTTCATGAATCATAAAAATTTTAAAATCCACATTCTATTATATAATTGTTAAATATTCTAAATATCATATATATAATTATTAATGAAACCATGATCATATCATTAAACAAAATCTTTTTGGTGTGGCTTATATAATATCTAAAAAAGTCCCCTTAAACTTCAAAATTAATTAATTATTAAAATTTCAAAAGTATAAATATTTTGGCCAATTGTTTTAATTTATAAGAACTTTTATAAATCACCCCTTATGATTTCTAAATAAACCATTTAAATTGTACATCATAGGGAATGCCCTAAAATTTTGTTAAAATATATTTAAAATATGAACATTTAATATTTAAGGAATATTTAATAATAAATTCTTCATAAACATGTATTAATTAATTATATATCATTTTATTAATTTATTAATGTTGCCAAAATACCTTTAATTATACTTCCTAAACATATAAATTTTAAGTAAAATTAAAAAAATATAAAGTTTGCAAAATTTTCTATTACCCTAATGCAGCAAGGACTTCCTTTGTGGAGGTAAAATCCCTTACCTTTACACAAATCGCTGATATAAAAGTAGTGCTATTAATTTTCCTTCTATGTAGACATTATATCAATATTACTTTTACACGACCTCCTTCATGTAAGGGTAGCCTAAAATTCAATAATGTTGTATCACGGTAGATCCCTCATGTTAGGGTATCATATAGATGGGTAAGAAATATTGATATCACTTTAGTGTTGAACATGTTTCGTTATTGCAGTGTATGGATAAACCCCAGTTGTGCTTAGGTTATCCAAATTTAGTGTTCCTTTTGTAAAGGTAACATGATGGTTGCATTTATGCATGATACCCTACATAAAAATAATACAACCATTACCTATATTTAGCTCAACAATGTAAGAGTAATCCATTTTTTAATTTTAATTTCTAGAATCGAAATTGTTTATTTATTCTTCATTATTCCTAAATTTCATGCATGATTTCATTAATCTAAACTCGTTGGATTCACTCATACAATTTTTTTATTTTAAAAAATCTAATAACAATTATTAGATGAAGTGAAACCGATCAAAATCCCTTACACTCGGATCTTTGTGAAAGAAAAATGAAAACCATCATATATAAACTTTAATGAAGAACACTTTAACACTTTATAATATTTACCAAATAGATTTTACGACATGTTAATATTCATTTTTTGAGTTTGACGAAGATAATAAAGTGGAAAACAAAAGCTTCCCACCTCCAAAGTTATCCACAAATAAAACAAATCACACATTGTACCTGTAGGATTATCCTTTCTCCTTTACTGTGCTAGCACTAGAATGTGATAAAAAAATAAGAAGTGGGCTACATGTTTCTTAGAGTTTCAGTCACACATCATGCAATAAAAACCCCCTTCCAACGCATGGAAGTGGGCTTTATAAGGCCCTTCAGTATTCTCCTCTACAGTGCATGAATTAACTCATGTGTTTATAATGCATGAGTTACTGCATTGTCTATTCAAGCACCATAAGTATGAATGATACAAACTACATTCTTGTTATGTCTCATATAAGGAATCATAATGATAGTTTATGTGGTGAGTTAATTGGTTTTCCAGCCAATACTTCTATTATAGATAGTATAGAATAATATATCCCATTATGAATGCGGATCAAAATTTTTATGCAATCCATAAAACATAGATCTCATATATATATATATATAAGGTTTTATGGAAAATATCTCCTTCAGAGACATGGTGAGGAATCTTTGTAATGTACAATGTGGATGGGATTGATGAGATGCATTGATATACCACCTTGGTATATATATGTTATTAACTAAATTGACCTAATAAAAATAGCATTCAAGGGGTGGTAGTTGGGTGGCATGGGATTGTGTCTTTTTTTGGTTGTACTACTCAATGACATGGAGTTTTTATGATGAAGTTATTTATTATATTCTATGGGTTAAGTAATATTAGGTTCGTGTAATGTATGAGGCATGAGAATTGATGTGGATTATTTAAGGATATGGGTTTATGTTTTTTCTTATTCCTTGGAAGAAATATATTATGGGTTGGGGTATCATGTGGTATATGTATAATGGTGGGATGAAAAATCTATCTGTTTATAATGGTATTTGAAATTTCAATTTATATAACACGTGTGAGATGAAAATATTTTTTAGTAGTGTAGATAATTTAGAAATAGATCATCAAGTAGTGACTTGTGGTTGGATATTATAAAGTCATATGGGTAATTACTATGCGATGTAAAGATAATATATGGAATTATGTTATTGTTTAGCAGTTGAATATAGAAATTTTATCCTAGTAAATGGTTATGTTTTGTGAAATAAGGTAAAATTATGTATAGATATTGATATTGTAATGATAATGAATTATTTACATTGATATTTTTTAAAAATCATATTATCATTCCACATAATCTAAATGGGTTTATGTTATGAATTCTTGGAGAAACATTTAATAGACAAATATGTATTGGTATAATGAATATACTGTTGATACTGTTCATAATAATTTCATCAAGGTTGTTAATGCTAAGAGATAAGACTTATGGGTAATTTCATTGGAAATTCAAGGAAAATTTTAAATAAATGATGCGATAAAATTTATCTGTGATGGAAGGCCAAGAGGAAATGGTGATGGAAGGCCAAGAGGAAATGGTGGAACCATCACCCTACTTGGTTCTCTAGTTGTTTTATTATTTAAAGTAATGCATAAAAACTACATGAACAAGTTGGGAAGGATGAATTATTGTTTAATTTATAGTCAGTTGAGAATCTATTACTTTTATCACTCATAGTAGGACAAGAGTTTTAATATATGAACTAAATATGCTCTGTAAGAAAGAAGGGGAAATGGATGATCATCAACATTGACGTATTCTATGAGAATAAATTGATTATGGATATAATTTGGATTGTATTCAATGTAGCACAGATAAGAAATTTTTGAGATGGATGATTCATATGATAGCCGTTCACTGGTTATATTAAACAGTATTAGCTCACACCATGAACATATCTTTGATTTTTTGGGTGAAGATTGCATGGATTGATTTGTGGTGTATGAAAATTGGGGCTAATAAGTGGCATTTTGTATGGAAGTTGGAATTATTAGCATTTCAGTATCAATGAGATGATTCTATAGGAAATTCTAGAGTGTGATATAACCTTTTTAGCATTTCAGAATATATGACTTGTGTAATATTGTTTTTAGTGAACTCCTAAAAAGTCGTGTGTATTAAACCCAGCAGTGGTTGCTGGGATATGATGGTTGATTCTGGATCATGGTAGATGAATTTCAATATTCTATTGAGAAACAAAATTCCTAGAAATTAATATATGATTACTGGATGAAGATAGTGTTATAGAAATTACATTGGGGAAATATTTGTTAAATAAATGATTGTAACTCATAATGGGAATGATGTTGATGCTCATGATAGGATATGGGTGGATTTTATCAATTGGTAATGGTTTGAGGAACCATTTTTTAGTTTTATTGAGAAAGTAGGTGCGGATAATCAGAGGCTACTGCATTGTAGCATGAAGGTTGCAGTGATCTTCAATAGGTTAACATCGATGACCCCTGGGCTATAGTTTTAGTGGTGTAATGATTTCATTATGTCATATGGTATAAGGCATCCAAATCACAATATCTAATTTTTACCATAATGTGCTGACCATAGTTTCTTTAATGAATTAGGAAACACGGTACTGAATGAGTTTTTTTAAATATTTTGTTATTGTATGGAAGATGTAATGACTCGGGAATACAATATGAAATTCTCTCTTTTTTTTAAATACTATTTGGAATAACATATTTCGCATGAAACACCAAATTAAAATGAATCATAATATTACAATAAAATTATTAAACATGACCATTAAAAAACAGTAATTGATATATAGAAAAAAAACATATTATAATATTTATGTAGAAAGAAAAAATGGAATCTAGAGGTACAAGTCTTCCTTATGAGTCTTATTTATCTAAGCTTGGAGAGGAGGTAATGTTAATAAAATTTCCCCTAAAAAATCCCAATAGGATCTCAACAAGTGTGGATTGGGTGAAATCATTTGTGGGAGAAATTCATGATCATGGAAATCACTAATAGACTCATGCTAGCTGATCATACGGATGTGTTTGGGAATAAAGAAATCGTTCAATTATGCACTGTCATGAAAGTGACTTTGAGGAAACTTGCACCTAGAGGAGTTGACTCAAGGTGACCTTTTGCTGATGCTACCAAATCGGATTCCAATCTTGCCTTCTCTAATTTCCAAATATCCACTCCTGGACGTGTCTTTAGGAATGGGAGAGTGGTGCGTGTTGTGGTTAACCAGGAAGTCCTCATGGAAAGGGTAAATTGATGTAGCTACTCCATCACTGTGAGGGTGGTACCCTTGAAAGGAGGAAATCCCTGGGGCATCTTTGATCTATCTAAAATAATCATGGATCTTTGATCTATCTAAAATAATCATGGATGGTTGGGGTTTCTCTGAATAGAAGATGAATTTCATGGGCCACGAATTCTACCACATCATCTTTCCATCTGATGAGCATAATAAGAGGCAATGAGGCTTTGGATCGATCGTTCTAAATATGGGTCTCCTCCATACCTATGAATGTGACTAAAATTTTTACCCCTCCAACATCAGAAATGTTCATGTTCATGTATGGATATGTATTCTTGGACTGAATTAGTTATACTATCACCCCCGCAATCTATGGGACATCTCTTTTGTGGAGGGAACCCCCATAAGAAGGGTCAAAGAAACGAACAACTAAATTTTTGGTTGTTTTGAAAGGGTTTTGGTTGAGGTTTATATGTCATCAACTCTTGTTGAGGAGGTAGTTATAACAACAGCTAAGGACAGTATAACATTGGGAACCCTATATGAGAGATTTCCCAATTTTGTTCAGGACTGCATGCTCATAGGTCATGATATTTCAGATTACAGAAGTCTTAAATTATACAATCGTTCAAAGATTAATGGGAATGGTGACAATAATTGTCAGAGGATGCTGACCAAAGGGATTCCGTTGGACGCTTGAAATTCTTTTCCATTTTCTAAGAATGAAATCAGTATAAGGAATTTCAAGAAAGACAAAAACCCATATAGTGATCCTTCTTTTGGAAAAGATCATCCTCCACCTGGTGGGATGACTTCTTATACAGAGAAACCAAAAAATTGCTCTGAAGCTATGGCAGCTGATCTCCTCCCCCCATCCAGTGGATGGATTCAATTATGAGAACAACCAGCTGGGTGTCCAAGGAAATTGAACTCCTAGATTGGGCCATCCTATTGATAGTATGATGGTGGTTGGCAATATGGTAGATATGAACACACCCATTTTCTTGATCCCTGAACCCTCTCGGGAGGAAGGTCATAAGGATAGGGTAAAAAATGAACTGGTGGGTGTCACATGTGGTTATACATCAACCTAGATAGATGGAATCCGGGAGTTAACCCCTGGAGTGGAAGTGAATGAATGTCAAGACATCACCTGGCCTAATTCATTCATCCGAACAGTAATAGATAAATCTTGATAAATTATTGTTGATTCGTTGTGACAGGAAATAGCCAATAATGTTCACACAGAAAGATTGCATTCAGCTAACCAATGTAAGGAGCATGTGACTACACCAAGAAAGTCTCAATCTAAAGGCCTGGAGGACTACTTTCAAAAAGATGAGGAGCCCTTCATGCACGTTCGCTCATGTAAAAATTCTAGAAGTTAATCAGTTGAAGGACCAAATATAATAGTGGTTAACTATAGAAATAATTTCTCTCTAATTGATTGGAGGTTTTGAATTAATAATCCGGAAGACCCTCACATTTATAAGGAACTTAATAGTATTGATAGAGTGGAGGAATCTCAACCTCTAGAAAAATCTGATAATCTTCCAATGGGTGAAATCACCAAGAAAAAAAAGGAAAATGAGTAAGAAGAATGGGAATAACCTATACATGGAAATGCCATAAAATAACATACCCGATACATGGTGAAGGACATATTCCAAGAAATGAAGATTATATATTGGAACTACCATGGGCTTCAGAACTCTCCCCACTTTGACAGCCCTTAGGTACTTTCTTGACATCAATAACCCAATATTGGTGGGCATTGTTGAACCCAAGATAATATTTTTCAACCGTAAGGCCTTAAATTAGTCCTCAATTGGCTACTCTCTTGTCTCACATAACGATCATGAAAATGCTATGGAAACCCTGTGGGTGCTTAAGCATGATAGTATTCACATCCTCACTCACCAAAAAAGAATGAAACATATCTCTTTTTCTACTCTCATACATTGCACTACCCTCACAGTCTTCTTTGTGTAGGCCTCCACCAACAACATTTAGAGGAGAGACCTTTGGAGAGAGATATACTTAAGGACTTCTAGGATAAGGCACAAATGCTTTATTGTGGGTGACTTCAACTCTATGTTGAGTACAGATGAAAGGTTTGTGACAACCTTCAATAGTAAAACTTCTAAATAATTCCTCTCTTGGAATGATAAATGTAACCTGGTTGAGATCCCCATTGTTAGTGCTAACTTCACACGGGGAAGATACACCATTAATGGGAAACATGCTAGAAAACTAGATAATAGATACTACCTAGTTGATGGAAATAGTATATCCATCGAAATATTAGGGCTCACTCTCCCCAGATTCAACATTGACTATAACCCTATCATTGCTGGGATCCAGATGAGACTGAGAAGGTCATCTCCTTTACCATTTAAATTCAATAATTCATGGTTGACCATCCCTAGATGTAGAGAAGTTATTATGAATGGATGGAGGAGTGAAGTCATTGGAAGTCCCCTCCAGATTCTTACTAGAAAACTAAAAACGGCCAAACATATTTTAATGTTTTCCAGAAAATCCTTCTTTTCCAGACTTGATAATAATATCAACGAGGCAAAGAACCAACTTGATTGCTGCAAGAATAGAAATTAGTACCAATATAAACCTTATCAGGATTAAATTTAGCTGTATTAAAATCTTGATGATTTGATTTCACTTAAGGATTATCAAGGAACCCATAATTTCTGAAATGGATTTAGCATGGTACCATTAACTCCAAGATCATTCACCGCCTCTACAAGTAGAAAAGGTGTAAAAGGAGTGTCAGTTCAATCTGTATTGTTTAAAGTCTCTTCACCCCTAAAAATAAAATTTCCAATGTTGATTTGTATTACATTCAATGTTCATACAATGATGATGGAATTGAAAATACCCCCCATGATTTATATGATCCCTTCATGTATTGAGGAAATCCAAAACTAGGATCTTATTGTAATTCCCAGTTAGGATGTGGTTAAACACTCTATCTTCTCACTAAACATGGATAGAATAGCTTTCCTTGATGGTTTAACCAACAAATTCTACATGTTCTACTGGGATATTGTGCATGCTAAGATCAGTAATATTATGATGGAGTTCTTCCTCAATACATCAATTCCTCGTAGGTTGAATTCTAATTTCACTTTCCTCGTACAAGAGAAATAAAATACAGTGGACATAAAGGACTTCAGGCTAGTTTTTATTGGGAACAATGTTCCCAAGATGATTAGAAAATTTTTGGATATGACATTTGGGGAAATCTTGGGGGAGATCATCACTAACAATCAGTTTATTGTTATCCCTAGAAGAAGCATTAAAATTTGTTTGCCCACTTCCTTAAAATGTATAAATATCATGGGTGAGAGTAAAAGATGGGAAATTCACCTTGAAAATTGACATCTCCCAGGATTTTGATACTATCAAATGGACCTTTATCTTTGTTGTCCTATAAAAGAATGGATTCTCCAATGATTTCATCAAACTGGTTTCTACAATCCTCAAAAAAGGAAGGCTTTTAGTTCTTATCAATTGATCGCCATGGGGTCTCTTTGAATTCTCCAAAGTGTGAGATAAGGATACCCACTTTCAGGCCTTCCATTTTCCATTGCTGAAGACAACCTAAGTAGGTGACTTTCTAGTATAGCACTTACCGGACATGAAAAGAAAATGAATTTCGGAAGAAATTTTTTTCCCATTTGCATAATGTATGCTAATGACATCCACTTATTTGGGAAAGCCTCTAGGAGAACTATGTTAATAGGATGATTATTGGACACTACGAGAAAGCAGTGGGATAATACATATGCTGGGAGAAATCCTTTATTGCCTTTGGTAATTAAGTTCTTGCCTCAATAAAAAACATATTTGTAAGGTACCTTAGAATTAAGGGGGGATCACTGAAATTTTAATATCTCATGTTTCCCCTTTTATAGGGGGAAAATCAAAACTCAGTGCCTGATGAGCATCTCTTCATGTATTGAAGCACAAATGTCTATTCAGATTGGAAGAAGCATGTCCAAGGCGGGCAGAATTTACTTAGTTAACTCGGTTATCAACTCAATGTTTGTGTATCCCTTTTTTTCTAGGCCAAAATATAATGATTTTATTCAAGAAAAGAAAGTGAAAATACAAGGTCCCAAAAGGGAAGCGGAGACAAAAGAACCAAAAAACTCAAGGAGGACAGAAATAGTGGAGACCGAGGGAATTCCCTCTAACTAAAATCATACCTTCCGGAGGAAAGGATCTCATGGAAGAAAAAATAACCATGTCGTTATGAGTAGCAGTAGAAACGAAAGAGGCAGGGAAATCAGTGACATTAGTCCCCTCACGCCATGTATGAAGGACCTCCATGCAGATGGAAATGAGTGCCTTACATCTTCGCATCAGATAAATAATCGATCATGAAATGGTTCCCCGACCAAGTAGCACTTTATGAATTGTTGAGGAATCCGTTTCAATTTCCACTAGCCCAATGCTTTTCCGTTTGCAGAGTTGTAGGCCTGTGTGCATTGCATGCGCCTCGGCCTGAAGAGGATCCCCATTACCAAAGCACCCAATATAGGCAAAGATGACTGATCCATTTAGGTCCTGCACGATGCCCCCTCCATGCATAAAACCCATACGGTAGGTCCCATCCATGTTGAGTTTGAGTCCACTGTTGTGAGGCCACTAGCGGATCCAGTGCCCCTGTGAAATACGCTCAGCAGAATGCTTAGTAATGTTGGAAGTCTTAATCCTTCCGAGGGACGGCGCATCACAACAGTTCTTGTTCACACGGATTAGATCCAAAATCGAGCAACTGGTTCTAAAAACTAGGGAATTGAAAGAAGATTGAATCCCTTAATAGAAAGATTTATTCCTTGCTTTCCATAAACACCAACATCCCGCCACCAAGATGAGTGTTCTAGCTTGCATTTTAGCGCCACAACTGCGAGCACCCTGAAGCCAGAGAGATAGAGAGTAAGGAAGTTCTCAAAATATCGGGAGTGGAAATTCCAGAAAAGACACCAAAAGATATCCATATTAACAGTGCCCAATCGCTCTCGAAGAACAACTGATACGCCGATTCATCCCGATGGATTGTATAGCAGGTTCATTTGGAAACAAGCACCACGTCCTTGCGCTTCACATTCTCGTCGGTGGGCAGCGCTCGGTTCTTGATGCTCCAAAAGAGAAAATTGAACTTCACGAGAAACACTTCTTTCCAGAGGACCTCCCCACATTCGTTAAGTAGGGTTGGGTTCATCGTCGTCCTGTAATGATCTTTGGCAGAGAATTTACCGGACGCAGAACCTGTAAAGACGAACTTATCCACCTCATCGTTAAGATTAATCTCCTCAAAATATTATTGATGATTTTCATCGAGGATTTCATGGATAAAATGAGGATGAAAGAAAGCATATCCGACCATTATATCCAGGAAATACTAGGTTGAAACCAATCCGGTTATGATTCCAGAAACTAATATCACCATGACCAACTATCCACTGCAGGAGGTTCTGTTATGTAGACATGTGCGGGTGGACTGAGCGCCGTAGGGACGAAAGCTTCCCTCTCAAAACACCCTGGTTCCTTCCGTATTTTCCGGCCACGAATATGCCCCCTCAATGGAGTTTTTTTAATGAGTTTTTAAATTATTATTATTTTTTTGCAAATATGTGCTCCGAAAATGTGTATGAAAGTCCCAGACATTCGGGTAAGCCAAAAAGACGGCCGGCACCACGCACCTTTCGGCCAAAATTCTAAAAAAAACATTATTTTAAATATACTTTTTGTATATTTAAAATTTTTATTTTTATTTTGTTTTGTTTATATATATATATATATATATATACATAATTTATCTGTTATTTAATATCCAGTATTACCATCATTACACTAGTTTAGATTTTGATATCAACTCTCACCCAAGTCTCCCTTCCCTTTTATAAGAGGGTTTGCTCAATGTGGGATTCAGATTCTCATTTTCCAACACATAATTAATAATATATTACTATTAATCATTTTTAATCAATTAATTAATATTATTAATTAGTATTTAATAATATCATTAAACTAATTAATTTCTAAATAGTTAATAATATATAATAGGTTTTAATTAATTAGAAATTAAATAATATATAATTAATAAAAAAACATTATTATAACTAAATTCTATTGCTTAATTATACAACTAATAATTATATAATTAATAATTATATTACTAATAATTACATAATTAATACTTATATTAGTAATTAACTAATTAATTATTAACTAATTAATAATTATATAATTTATAATTATATTACTAATTATCTAATTAATTATTATATAATTACTAATTAATAATTAATAATTATATTATTAATTAACTAATTAATTATTATATTACTAATTAACTAATTAATTATTATATTACTAATTAACTATTTAATTATTATAATTAAAAATTATATTACTAATCAACTATTTAATTATTATATAATTAAATATTAATTATTAATTATTAATAATGAATTATTAATAATTAATAATTAATATTTATATTACTAATTAACTAATTAACTATTATATAATTAATAATTATATTAATAATTAACTAATTAATTATTATATAAGTAATAATTATATTAATATTTAACTGATTAATTATTATATAATTAATAATTATATTACTAATTAACTTATTAATTATTATATAATTAATAATTATATTACTCATTAATTATGATATAATTAATAATGATATTACTAATTAACTAATTAATTATATAATTAATAATTATTAATTAATAATTATATTAATAATTATTAATTAATAATTATATTAATAATTATCTAATTTATTATTATATAATTAATAATTATATTATTAACTAACTAATTAATTGTTATATAATCAATAATTATATTACTAATTTACTAATTAATTATCAACTAATTATTTACTAACTAATTAATTATTAATTAATTAATTATTAGTTAATTAATTATTATGTAATTAATAATTATTTTACGAAATAACTAATTAATTATTATCTAATTATTTTAATAAGTAATCAATTTAATATGCAATTAATTTAATAAGTAATTAAATATTACTCAATTACTAATTAATTAATAATTAATAATTATATAATTATCTTTCTTAATTATATAATTATTTTTAATAATTATACATTATATAATTAAGCAATATAATTTAGTTACTATAAATATTATTTTTTATTAATTATATATTATTTAGTTTCTAATTAATTAAAACCTATTATATATTATTAACTATTTAAAAATTATTTAGTTTAATTATATTATTAAAAACTAATTAATAGTATTAGTCAATTAATTAAAAATGATTAATAGTAATATATTATTAATTCTGCACATGAAAAGGAGAACCTAAATTCCACATCGAAAATGCAGAATGATTTCTCAGACAAACCCTCTTATAAAAGGGAGCCATGATTGATAGTTGGTGTCAGAATCCAGATTGTTGTAATGGCTGTAATGCTGGATATTAAATTGCAAATAATTTTGGCTGAATTTTTTTGTTATATATATATATATATAAACAAAATATAAAAAAATATAAAAAAAATTATATAGACAGAAAGTATATTTAAAATAGCAATTTTTTTAGAATTTGGCTGAAAGGCAGCAGGGCGCCTGCCGACATTCGCCTTACCCAAAAGGCAGCAGCCCCCTGCCGCCTTTCACACACATTTTCGAAAAAAATTGACCTAACCATTTTTTAAAAAAAAATCCAGAAAACATATATATATAAAAAAAACTCCCTCACAATGTATGCCCTTTAATAAATTCTCAGGCTAGCCTTGTGTGCATGTTGTACCTTGAACTCGATACACTCAAAAGATTAATGCCTCCTCCCCTCGTAGTATTTGCCATCTGAATCTCATTAAGCCTAGTGATATTTTCTATCTGACTGTGCATTCCATGTGAAGGAGTTCAATATATTCTAACTTATTTTGATTACACCCTTCAGAACCTTAAGAGTAGATAGAATGTGCATAGAGATGGACGTAAGAACATGATTCACCAACACAATTCTCCCCCCAAAGGACAAGTACCAGTTTATCCGGTTAAAGATCCGACCAGTGATTTTATTAACCATTCCATCAAAATGTTGAATGTGGAGGTTGTGTGAGGAAATAAGAGTACCCAAGTATATAAAAGGAAATCCTATTCTGTGAGTACCCATCAAGCTTTCTAAAGAAGTAACCCGCCTGTCGGAGAACCGGTTAAAAGTAAAAATACTACTCTTACCAGGATTCACAAATTGTTCACTCCCATTAGAATACACTTTCATAACTTTATTAATGCCTCAGATAGTTCTTTTGTTATAATTAACAAAAATTATAGTGTCATCAATGAGCATTAGATGTGAGATACCACCAAATTGATTTCTGCATCGGTATAGCCTGATTGTACAGTCCAGGATCCTCTTATTAATGAAACATCTAAGGGTTTCTTGTGATATAATAAATAAACAAGGAGAAATAGGGTCACCTTTTCTAAAATCCCAAATAGATCTGAAGAAACCATAGTTCGTCCTCAGAAAGGAAATAGAAAGCCAAGCCAAGCTGAATCATTTGAACATGATGTCAGAGGACCAAGACGAGAAACCCATGCAGTTGAATACATTTATAATATAACTCCATTTGACAATGTTATATGCCTTTTGCATATCAATATGTTTTATCCCATAACCTTTTGGTTGATGTCACACACCATCTCCTGGGCAAGGCCGATAACACCTTGAATCTACCATCCTTGAACGAAATTGTGTTGCTTCGGAGAAATCCAATGTGGAATAAACCTAGATAACCTTATGTTAAACACACTATACAAGACTTCGTATGAGAAATTTCACATACTTATGAGTGTGGAATGACTCAACGCAAATGGATCTTTGTTTGTGTATCCCTTATCTATTTAAAAATCTCATACTGACCTAATTAAAATCCTTTAATATAATATTAAAAACATTATATGGACTGGACGTGTCCATGAAAGGAAATTGATATTGGTTGGATGGATGGACTGCACAAAACCCATTAACATGGGAGGATTGGACATCGAAGACCTCAAAAAATTCATCAAAGCTTTTCTCATGAAATTTACATGCAATTTTATGACTTCAAAGAAAGATTCTCTTGATTTCCTCTGTAAAAGCATCATTTGAAAGCTGAGTGATGCCTATCTCTTATATTTTTCCTCAATCGTCTGACCATCCCTTAAAAAACATATGGTGGTTTCATGAATCACTCAAAATGGATAGTGTGCAAGAAATATGAAATGAAATACTAGGACACTCCATGGATTGATAAACAATTAAGGGACATCATGATGGTTCCACATGATATAGAAAATATGAATATAGATGATTTTGGGTAAAACGTCAATGATATTTCTGAAGTTCTCCATCGTCACATTAGGATGGAGTTATATAAGTAGGCTTACATTGACTAGGACACTCTTATTTGGACCCTAAATGAAAATTGGAAGATAAATGTTAATGATTACTACATGTTAATATTTAAACAAAATATAAATTTACCTTCATGGATATACATGTTCAGGGGCCCCTTCATTATGGTATCTAAACTGTTTCGATTATAAGAGATCTTTAAGGGAAGGATCACAACGCATAAACAGATGCAAAGAGTAGGAATCCAGCTTGCATCAATATGCCCTCTCTATGTGAGGTCTACAGAATACTCCCATAATCTATTTTAAGCTATGATATTGTGTCTAAACAAGGGATTTATCTACAGAATGTATTTGGTTTCAACATTTTCTTGGGGAATTATTTTTCCATCCTTATGATATTTATCATTGAAATGGATTGTAGAAAACTTTTTTACTATATACTCTGCAAAACTACTACCATGGTGGTATATTTCACATGGAAGGCTATGTATGATACAACCTTTTACATATATAGTGTCTTCTTCCATGTAGGTGTCACTACTATCCATAAGGATGTCCAAGCAAGCTCCAAAATTCTAATTGGTTCAATGTGAAAATACCTTACTGACGTAAATATCTTGCATATACATAGAATGCCTTGCAGGACCCAGAAACCTCTTGTAATAAAATTTATACATTGGATTCCCCTGATTTCCACTTGGATTAATGTTGACATTGATGGTGTGAAATTCAATGCACTAGATCTGGCATGATATAAAGTTTATTGATGAAAATAGTGTGGATTTTTCAAAGGATTATTCAACCATTACATTAGTAATGGGATTTCATTCAAGGAGGAGATATGGGAAATGATTAAAGATTTTAGATTTTTTATCCATCATGAATAGAAATTTACCTTGATTGAATCTGATTATACTCTCTGTGTTGAGGCCTTGAAGACCAAGAGTAGAAATGTACCCTGGAAAATACTTCTGTTCTGGATTGGGTTCTTAAAAGGTGATGAGGAATTGCACTTGATTGTGACACAAGACTATTGGGAATGCAACAATGTTTATTATGCACTCTAAAAAAAATAAACTGGAGAGGTGAGCTTGAT
Organism: Viscum album; assembly: GCA_963277665.1. Classification (NCBI taxonomy): domain Eukaryota; kingdom Viridiplantae; phylum Streptophyta; class Magnoliopsida; order Santalales; family Viscaceae; genus Viscum; species Viscum album. The sequence continues at coordinate 1,262,346,391 of OY728128.1, forward strand.
GTGGTCCTTTATGGACCTACGTTTCCACTCACCCTTACATGACTCAAATGCTAAGGGTGATATCCATACCTTCCTTTATATGCCACCTATGTAATTTTTTCTTATTTTTTATACTTTTTATTTCTAGGACCGGGCATCCCCCCTCTTGAACCTACCTTATATATACATTGTTCATTTTATAAACATTTATTTTGAAGAATTAATTTAATTAAATGAGAAATTTAGTCACTAATACAAATTTAGTCATTAAATACAAGTAAATAATAAATTTTAAATGAGTTAAGAATAAAATCATTTAATTCTAAAGAGACCCACTTTCCAAAGAATTATGATTTTCTATATAAATACATAATTTCTTACATTAAAAAATTATTATATTATTATGAAATATATTAATATATGAAATACAAAATTAATAATTTTTAAGCAGGAATTTTTGTGACATAACATTAAGAACACTTAAGGTTTAAATGGTTCTTTTTCTACAGATAAGTTCTCTATATCGTGTCTTTTAATTTAAATGCTAATTATCTTAATTTTATAATTTTAATCTGATAAAATGAACCTCATTTCTAAATTTTGAATATTATAATTACCTTAGGACTAATTTTCGGGATTTCTTTGAAAAGGATTATTTTTGGATGCATAGTGAAAAATATATATTTTACAAATAGTATGAAATTTATGAAATTATTATGGAGTATGAATAACATGAATGTTAATGAAAACTTTTTACAATAAAAAAATAAACATTTTAAAATATTATGTTGAATTTCAAAACCTATGTTTGGAATTTTGAAAACTATGTAATGTTTTATTCTAACAAAAGAATTATTTTTGATCCTTTTCACAAATTATATATTTACAATTTTTAATTTGGGTTTGAATGTGTTTTAAGAAAAAAAACACCATATTTATTAATAAAAAATAATAGTAATGGGGAATAATTCTAAAAATTATTTTTGTTTAATTTCACTTTTATTATTAAAAATCATTTTTCTAAAAACTATTTTTCATTTAATTTTACTTATTTATATTAAATGAAAATTTTACCACTTCTAGAAATTGAATCTTATAAATTGGGTTCTATATTTGGAATAATCACATTCAAATTATTTAATAATACCATTTAATTTTATCTCATAATGAATAGTTACTATGGTAATTTTTTTCACAATGGTAATGTTTATAAAGTTAATGAGGGGGTCAAACTAAGGGATACAGATTCAAATATCTCTAAAACATATCTATATTTTATTTCATGAGTGTATTTTTTTGAACCTAATACTATATTATAATTTGGACTAAATTTGATCCATTAACACATGAAACACATTTATTATATTCAAAAGTTCTTAATACTTAACATGGTGAAATTTCTATCACTTATAAAAGGGAACCCTCTCTCCTCGACTCAGCATGCAATTTTACCACCCTAAATTGACCAATAACTTAAATTTCCTCCCAAAATCTCATCCCCAATTTATATAGGCCCTGGTATCACCATAAGATCAATACTAGAAGGCATAATGTTTAATCCAATGGTAGATATCCAAGGAGGAGTTATAAGTCTTAACTGATTACTTTTATATTTATTTTTTCATATAAATCCTTAAAAATATTTTCAAACTATAATAATATAAATAAATTAATATATTTTATATTTTTTAAATTTTATTATGTTGTTCCAATAACATTTTTTAAACCTTTTTTCTATCCGATGGAAAATGAAAACGTTGCTTGTGCATACATGCACTATACTACCTCCATGGAGTGACATATTTTTTTCCTCATGAACTCACATGGATTATAATAAATATTTATTTAAAGGATATATATTATATTTTTTGAATTATTATCATTTTTAAAAAATAATATATTATCAACTTTCTTACATACCCATCTGTTGGACAATGAAAAATTTTATTGTGCATATGGGAGGACAATTGCCTCCATAAACAATGCATCTCATTTTTCATTATTGTCTGACATAGCTGGTCATAAGGATGAATTGAATAAATAAATAAACAATTTACATAATTATTAACATTATCCAATGATAATTTGGTCATTATATAAAAAATATTAACAAAATATTATCATTATATAGTTTAAACACCTAAAACGAGCTTAATAAGACACTTTGAAGTAATAACCTCTTACTCATCATTAAATTTTTCATATTCATCTACTTCTTATTGAATCTGATTTTTCAATTTTATCACATTTTTTTAAAACATTTATCTTATATAAAATTGATAATTCATTATATGACAATATATTATTATTCCTTTGGTCATTATAAATGTTCTTATTTTGGTTGGTTTTACCACTTACATGAGAGATGTTATAATGTTTATGTTATAAATGATTAAGGAATATTAAATACTAATAAAATCATGTAATAATGATAAATTTAATAAGTATTTATTATTTTAGAATGGTTAGACACACATTTTTAATCACAAACAAATTCAATTGTTTTTATGCCATCTAAATTTCTAATAAACATGATTTTTAAGACTTCTATTTGAATTATCTTCATAAGCTTCCAAAAATATCATGATAATTATAGAATAACATTAAATAAATTTATAAAATTATCAATAACATTTGGTATATGATGTAATATTACTAGGGTGTTTGTACTAGAACTGTTAAATTGAAATATACCTATAAAATTGAATTGTTAACACAAAAATATTGATTTAAACAAAGAATTATTACTTAATAGGAAATAATTAATTATAAGTGAATCATATATAGTCATAGAAATATAAATATGGTTATGATATATAATTATAATAAATTTTTATGTATTATAGAGAAGGTTATATCATATCCAACTAAGTAGAGGTCTAAGATAAGGGTATTTTGAAGTCAATTTTCCTTCATGGGTTATGTCACATCTTCATTGAATATGTTATGCCAAGATTATGTTTGTTATTACCAATAGTTGGTTTATGTTTAATTTCCACTCATTTTATATGTATTTTCATTTTTTTCATATAATCAATTCATTGAATGATTCTTATTCCAAATGTTATGATTTTTATAGGAGTTTATTAGTCTTAGTTTCAATTCTTTGAGATGCATTTCACGTTGTTCACCAAGATTTATTTTATATGGTGTAATTAATAGACAATGAATGTATTTTAACATATTGATCAATTTAAATCATGGGTTTTATAGAATAATATTTAGTTCCTTTATTCAATGGATTTTTAATTAAATCATTACCAAAGTTGTAATGATTTCCCATACCTAGAATATTTATTTGAGCCATGTTTCAATTGATGAACCAATATTGATTTATTTATGGAACAAAATACCTATTAAAAATGTAATATCATCAATAATTTTCTGATAATATTATTCTATGTTCTTTCTCAAATTAACTATTTTAATGTGTTTTTTGGTTTTAATTGTCTATATAGAATTTTTATATAAACTTTTCTTTAGACTTTTTTAAGACAATTACCAAACACTCTTTCAATAAAAAAAAAAATATTTCTTATATTATTTTAAGAATTTTATTACCCCCAATTCAATGATTACTTAATGAAAAATTCAATTATATTAAAAATATTAAAAATGAATCTATTTAACATTTTCAATATGGGTCACTTTTTATATTATTTATAATGGTGTGAAATGAATATTTTTTTAAGAATTAAATAAAGAACATATTTTCTTAACTTCAGTTTGATTCAAAAATATGAAATTAAATTTATAAATTTCCACTTTTTTTAAATGTAAAATTTTTCCTATTATTCTATGATGTTTAGTTTTTACATGGTTACCAAAAAAAATATATTTCATCTTGTTTTTCCAAAGTGTATATAAACTTCTTTTATAAAGGTGCCCATCACTTATGTTGAAATTATTTAATCATTATTTTTTTACTAGGGATATGTTATATTAATACCATCCACTTTATCTAGATATCTTATGGTAAACATCTATGAAAATTTTAATGAAGACTATTTCTTTTCCACAGGTTAGTCAATATTTAAAAAATTATGGTTTTCATTATGATTTTAATATTAAAATGAAAGCACACTAAGTTTTATTCATAGTTTACAGAAATTATAGATAAAGATGGGTGCGCCTGGGATATATCCCACTAATTAATTGAGTAATGATTTATTTTCTAAAGAAATGATAAATGTAATTAAGTAATTATGAGTTATTCAATATGGGTGAAGTATGAGTGAGCACAGATGATAGATATATTTTATCAAGGTGACAATGTGGTTTTAAATGAATTCCATGAGTTTTAATGACTTCTAAGAGAAAATATTGATTTCACATGGCTCTTGATTATTTAATCATATTACTATTATTTGATTTAATGAAAAATCTTTATTCTAGGAATCATTATTTGTGAATCATGTTTTTTTGGGGTATGAATATATTATTTTAAGTACTTCCATTATGTCATCATACAATAATTCTCAATTAATATATTCAATTACTAAATCATATGGTCCAACTTACTCAATATTTTAGCTCACCCTTTTTATGTTTAAATTTCCCTAGGTTTTGATGAAAAGTATTATGTAAGATATTTTTAGTTGAGAATCATGTATGGGGAATTTTGTTTTAGATGGTAATGAATTATTATAAAATAAGAAAATATGTGTATAGTGGGAAAAATTTCTATTAGGTGAGAAAGTTATGGGTTTTTTTTATTTAATGGTCTACTTAATTTTTGAAAACTATAAACCTAAATAGTATTGAGAATATAATTGACACATTTGTTTGACTTTGTGATTAGTGAAGTTTATGTTTGGGTCACATTAGTTGGTATCAAAGTTAGTATGTAAAGATTATTATTTTTAGAATCATATCCTAGTGTATGGGTTTAGGGAATTTTATAATCAATTATATAAGGTTTTAGATTACTATATATATTATAAAGTTATAAGATGAGGAAAATGTAAGAGTCAAGGATACCATAATGGGTTAATAGGTCAGTGGTTTATCCTATGTTTGGAGATATATATACACTTTTATGGTTTCATATGATGGTAATTTTATCTAACTAATGATATTTTTGGATAGTCTTATTTTATTTTAATAGATGGTTATGGTATATGTATCCCTTGGGTTTATTATGTATTTTAGTGTGGTGGTTATTTTAGAAGAATTTGTTTTCGAGGAAAAAATTAAATTGTATAAACAAATAATAGGGTTAAATTTGTTCTTTGATATTGATGTAATTATAGTTAATCCGGGGGGTTAAAAATTTATTTAGAAACATGGAAATTAATGTTATTTGGGGAAAGGATTTATAAGGAATCGACCTTAAAAAATTACATAATATTGAATTAAATGAATAATTCACATTGAGGATCTTTTCAGGTTTAGAGTTTTAGAGAATTAGTACATAACTATTACATCTCAAAAGATTACAAAGTAGACACTTCTACCCAGTTTCCATTTTTTTCATAAAATAAAAACTCTTGAAAAAAAGAGTCATGTCTAGTTCCATGTTTTAGATAGAATGAATTTTCCTTGACCCTATCCTTGACCCTATTCATCTTTAAGTCCTGTGAAAAACATTTCAATACTTGGGATGGGCATAAAAATCTCAGGAAGGGTTATAAAAAAAAGAAAGAAAAAATTAGTTCATAAATACATACAGAACATAAACTCTTTTACTTACCTCATGAAATCATAAGATTTATGAATAACACATAAAAATCATAAATCATAAAGGTAACTTGTGGCATCTATAACATACTTACATTGTAGTTATCATAGCTACGTAGGGAATTACATTTGGAATACCCATCACAGTATATTCCCTAAATCTCTTAGGAGAAACATTCACATTTACCTCCGTCATGTTACCCAATGCATTAGAGATCTATCTCAGGCTCACCCACCCTAGGTTTATCAAGGAACCACCTATATATGTAAATAATTCCCAAGAACCATAACATGATCATAACATATAACATAAGCATAAAAGAAAGATAACATTTCCACATTGTAATAAAAATATAACATTTCAATATATTAACGTATCAAAACCATTATCAAAACCATTTTCAATACCAAAAATACATAAAATAGTATATGGTATTTATTTTCCTTTTAAAAACACTACAGATTGTTAATGAAGCCAAAGACCAAATAATACTTACGGTGGTGGAAATGTCATTATCATCGCTTACGTTAAAAAGAAACATTCTTCTTTTTTCATTTAGTAAAATGATTTGTAGAAAAAGATTACATTTGAATGAAATGAAAAGTCAAAGGTGTTTATACAATGTATAAAAGAAATTTGGGTATTAGAACAAAATATGCCTCAATGAAAGAAGATTGAGATGAAGTCCCTTACCTCATGTCCGACTTGACTCGATCACTCTTTAATGTCACGACCCCCTCCCCACAAAGTGTACCCCTCCTGGGCCGGCAATGTGAAAAGGGAGATAATGACCCCTGAGTCCCGCCTCCAGTAGGCCCCGGGTTGGCGACTAGCACCAAGGGTATAATAACATACAAATGGGAGGCATTACCCTCTAAGAGAACACATGCAGAAGAGAGAGATAGAATAGACTCCAACCAACTCCAACTCATAATTGAAATATAAAAGGAAACCAAGTACATATATGAAATGTCATGCAAAAGTACTACAACTGAAAGGGAAAACTAAAAGTACCCAAAAGAAAGAAAAACGGCAGCGACCACGAGCCCGAACAGCTCCTCCTCCAACCACAAGCTAGTAGTAACCCGCTTGATCTCCAACTTGCTCCAAGTGACCTGAAAAAACAATTTATATATACATAGGGTGAATATAATAGTATACTAAGTAGGATCCTCCCCAAGACTCTCGTGCAAAAGTAAAGAAAGCATGCTAAAGCCCAGTGAACAACAAGTGAAACTAACTCGTCACCTAAACAGGTATACTATGTTCCCAACCTCACCATGGATACTCTCAACAAGTAACGCATACAAGAATATAGCATATAGTAAAGAATATCAAGGGTACCCCGCTACTACTTCCCCACTGGTTTGCCGCTTTGCCCCAACGACATACGTCCTGTGCATCTCTCTCCAAAGGCTTGCCCACAGACACCTGGGCTAAGCTCCACAACCTGCACCTTGTGCACCACAAAGGCTTGCCCGTAGACACCTGGGCGAAGCACCACACCCCCCTCACAACCAAAGTAACCAGGTAGTTTCCGGGAGCCACCACAGCTCGTATAACGTGTATCATACATCGGGTATAATACCTCAAGCCATTACAGCCCATACTCCGAGTAAGGATCCTCAATCCATTATAGCCTATACACGTTACACCTATAGTAGTCCATAGGATACTATATCCAGAATATATGTGTGTGAAATAACCACAAGCCATTACAACCCTCTACACACATATATGGGTAAAACTAACCATTGTGCCTACCAGCACAAAGATCTACCAAGAGAAGAGAGCGGGGCCAAAGGGGGTAGTCATCCATTCAACCTCCCATCAGAATGTTGGGGAAAACACCCCCCCAGGGCTCAGAATCCCCGGGGTGTCAGTTGCCCTTACCGACAGGGTGGAGTAGCGTATGAAAACACAAAAGTACAGAATATATATATAAATCTCACATCCACACTATGGGCATTACCTAGTCATAGATACAACTGCAGCTAACGTCTCTCAGACTCCAGGCTGCTACTTCAAAGACTAGGTATCCTATAAGCACACAACCAATTGAAGAGCTTTATTAGATTACTCCATTCTCATTTATCAGTTCCACTGTACATTAATTAATTCTTTAAACATTAATTAAGAATGAACAATTCCACATTAATCTGAACTGGCATCACTTTCAAAAACAACTGCTCCTTTTTAAGATTCACATCACCTTTAAATTCCAGCATCTCCATCCCCGTGGGTTTTCACCATTTAATCAAACATTCATTACAGAATTACTTTTCCACATTCCCAGGCATTCTAGAAAAAACATCCTATGCTTCTATACACAAAGGAGGCTCAACACGGTGAGTAGATATACTACCCGTTGAGTCTTTGCCACCTATAGAAAGAGCATATACCCATTCTCCCTCGAGAGGCTAAACACAGAAAGCACGTGGCATACCCCGCGCGTCTTCACCTCCTTCAGAAGAATGGTAGCAAGACCATCTGCCTTGAGCAGTGGGGAAAAGCAAAGCAGATTAACATTCAATAAAACCGCAAGCAACTAGCAACCACATCCAACCCATTCCATCACCCCTGGTGTCCTCCCCGACACCCACATGCATAAACTGATGCATCTCGCCACTCTAGGTGTCATCTGATGCCATAACCACAAGGCCTCTATGCCTCCACATATCACAACAGCCATCCAGGCTCACATCAAATCACAAGCAGCAGGAAAACAAAGATCACAAAATGGGCTCTCGGCCCTTTAACAAGGCATTCAGCCTTCAGACAAAATGAGCACTCAGAGCTCCAAACCACAAGGCATTCAGCCTTACAAGCAAGTGGGTAACTCAGAACCCCTTTGAAAATTATTGAACTAATAGTTCTTTAATCCGTCTTGAATTAATAGATTCATTAACATGCCTCTTTATCTTTAGCCAATTATTTAACAAATAATTCTAGCTTTACGTTCTTTATCAATTTCCATCATGAACGAGCAACTAATTAAAGGAAACATAGATATCACTATATCTAGGAAAACATGAGGCAAACCGTTATCACGGTATAAAGAAACAACATGCGATCAACCAATTCTTTTAATCCGGTTCAAGTATTTAATTAGGTCAATTTCATTGTGATCCAAAGGGATAAATCATGCTAATTATAAGATTGCACATATACAATTAGAGAAGCCATGAATCCCCTACCTCGAAGAGTTCTTGACGTCCTTTATCCACACAACAGGTCACGATCCTCCCCTCGCGACAACTGCATCCACCGGAGGATGCTTATATCGAAGATTGATTGACACGGCTCGGTTGCATCCAACAGAGCGGAACTGATCCTAGTATAAAAGGTTGATTGTACAACTCCTATGGAAAGGATTGAAAGGTTCTAGTGCCTCTTAATCGAGAACAAAGGGAAAGAACAAGGAAGAATGATATCTCGTCCCTTTTTAAGATTTAATGAGGTGACAGTTTAAGATCTGGTTAATTCTCCATTAAAAACGGATCGCATTAACCCACGCGGTTTGACCAAGTAAAACATTCCAAGCCTTAGGAATAATTAATATAGGATTTGGCATTTGAATCGGCCTTAAGAGCCCTTAAAATAAGGCTTTAAATGTATTTTACGTCAAAGGAAACGTCAAAAGGGAAAAACTGTAGGAGTCTAAAAACACTGTTCACCCACCGTTACTATACATGAAACCGATCTGTGAAACTGATCTGTCACACCGATCTGTGAGACCGATCTGTGAAACTGATCTGTCACACCGATCTGTGAAACCGATCTGTCACACCGATCTGTGAAACCGATCTGTCACACCGATCTGTGAAACCGATCTGTCAGACCGATCTGTGAAACCGATCTGTGACACCGATCTGTGAAACCGATCTGTCACACCGATCGGTGAAACCGATCTGTGACACCGATCTGTGAAACCGATCTGTCAGGCCGATCTGTGAAACCGATCTGTCACACCGATCTGTGAAACCGATCTGTCAGACCGATCTGTGAAACCGATCTGTCACACCGATCTGTGAAACTGATCGGTGAGACCGATCTGTCAGACCGATCGGTGAGACCGATCTGTCAGACCGATCTGTGAAACCGATCTGTCACACCGATCTGTCAGACCGATTGGTGAGAATGATCTGTGAAACTGATTGGTGAGACCGATCTGTCAGACCGATCGGTGAGACCGATCTGTCAGACCGATCGGTGAGACCGATCTGTCAGACCGATCGGTGAGACCGATCTGTCAGACCGATCGGTGAGACCGATCTGTCAGACCGATCGGTGAGACCGATCTGTCAGACCGATCGGTGAGACCGATCTGTCAGACCGATCGGTGAGACCGATCTGTCACACCGATCTGTGAGACCGATCTGTCACACCGATCTGTGAAACCGATCTGTCACACCGATCTGTGAAACTGATCGGTGAGACCGATCGGTGAGACCGATCTGTTACTGTTCATAAAACTGGAAACACTGTTCACAGAACTGGAAAATTGGCAAAGTGTTGGGAATAAGTCCCCTTGGCCTCCCAGAACACCTCCAACACCAACATTTCACAAAGTAATGGACCAGAGAGGTCTGAGCCATTACATTTAATCTCCTGAATAATAAAATAAAGTTAATTTCTACTTGATTAAGAACCTTTTTCAAGTTTATTATTCATTTTATATCACTTATTACCATGTTATAAACATTACGTAATCATTTAAGTTAATAACGTTTTTTTTGTCGAAATTTGGTGCTTGAGTCAAAAATAAACATCGTATATTTACAAGTTGTCCATGTGGTCAATAGTCCATTATATGAAGAATGATATTCATTATTTAGATATAATATATTTAATATATATCATATATATCCAGTATATATATATATATATATATATATATATATATATATATATAACAATTCATATCATTTGGAGGTAAGAAATGAAATGCACCGTTCATGGAGACGGTAAGCCGTATGTACGCATGGATGCTACTTTCATTTCTATTTCTTATTTTAATGGAATTAAAACATAATGATACATAGTTATATTATAATTTCAGTATAATATCATATATAATATCATTAAATCCATCCTTTATATGTACCACATATGACATTAACGAGTCATATCACTTTGAGGGGGTGGTAGTCCACACTTCCTCAAATGAAATTATCGCGTTTGCCTATAATGAGAACCATAAAGGTATGATATAAAAGAAAAATACAGAAGCATAAAGAAAACATAAACATAATATATATCATATATAAATATAGTGTGATCTTAATGGCCACCATGATAGGCGGTAGGAGATAATCGAACAATTATCGTCTCATGAGGCGTTAGTTTTCCATCCAAAAAAACAGTATGTTCTTCACCCATTAGATGGAGGTGTGCGTAAGTGTAGTTATAATACTTCTCATAACAACATACTAGTATATTTATGATACTGGTGTTTTTATAAAATAAAGGAATAAAAATAGTTTTGGGGTTGGATAAGTAAAATAAAAGAAAATAAGTTAAGAGAAACTGTTACCTTTAATTTGGGTAACTTACTTTGGTTTGAACCAAAAGGACTTCTTGAAGTGCCTTATGCCTAAGGTAAGACTTATAAGAGGAGGATAGGGATGTAGAGAGATTAATTGGGTAGAGGTTGGATGAGACAAAAGGCTTTAGAGGTGTGTGGAATTGGTTAGAAGTGAGGGCTTTTTATAAGGGGGAAGAGGGGCTCTTTAGGAAAGTGTGATAATATTATTTTATTATATAATGATATTTGGTTTCTAAAGGTCCAAAAATAATTAAAGTTGAATATAGGATGACTCATGGTAGAAATAAAATCATCCAATAAGAATTAGACAGGTTTTGGATATTGTTTTAATAATTATAAGCTTATTTATTTAAATCTTTTATTAATTAGATAAATACTGCATCATTATTGTGTCACAAATAATTTAATTTATTTGATGTCTAAAAATTATAAAAAAATACCATGATGTATGAAATCTTTTTATATTTCCAATTAATATTTATAGTTGAAAGGATAATTTATATAACCCCTTGTAAAAATTAATTTACTAAAAGATATATGTTTTTGTCATTTTTGTCTTTACTTTAAGTTAATTAATCTTAAGTGTCATTATCACTCCCAAGTGGATAAATGAGGTCCCAAAATAGACCAAAAGATGCCTATGGTCGTAAATGACTCAAAAAATAAGTTTTGGACACGTATTAAGGTAATTTTAAATTATTATAATATTCCTTTTACCTTGAATTACCCTATTTACCTTTAACCGCGGTAAAAAAAGTCAAATGTTACTATTCAAAAAAATTATTTTCATCTTATTGAACCAAATTTTACTTACTAATAACAACCATGTATGTTGGATTTTCAAAATTCAATTCACAGAAGTGGTAAAATTTCATTTAAATGAAAAGGTCAGTTTTTTAACTAGTACTGAGTGGTTTCACTATTCATCAAAAATTGAAGTTTTTCAGAAAAATCCCAAAAACTCAAACTATGCTATATTTGATATTATGAATTCAAAAATGATGTCTATTTTTCCAAATTCAAAACATATAAGTGGCATTAATTAATTTAAAATTAATTCCCGTTGTTAAAAACAAATAGCGTGTTTTTAAGAAACAATAACTATCAAAAGATTGATGCTTGTTTATATCTAATTTCAAAGTGAAATTAATTCCAATGACAAAAATTGGATTAAATGGTAAAAATATATTCTAATTAAAATTTAAAATCAATTAAAAAGATAATCTAACCATATAAATAAATTATATTAAAACACAGTTTTGAATTAAAATACAATATTTTTCACTATTCATTAAAAATGATCTTTATCGGAAAAATTAATTTTTTTACACAAAGTAGATTTTGATGTCCCCATTCTAAAGAAGGATTTTATTTGGTCAAATAGAATGTATTAATGTGACAAAAACTAGATTTAAATAGGATTCTCCATTAAAAGGTGGTAAATCGACCTTTTAATGTAAATTATGCTTAAAATTAGATTCATTCACATTTTAAGCCTCTAACTTTTTATTGGATAAATGTAAATACATTTAACAAACATGTATAATCATATTGTACTTAGTTTTGTTAAATCCTAACAATACAATAGCTAGGAGTTAACTATCATTTAAAATAATAATATTATATTATTTGTGTGCAACGTAAGATTTCAAAGAAACCCGTTGTTGCGTATCGGGTACGCTATCGAACATAGAAACCCATTTAAAGTAAAATTAATATTTAATTCACAAATTTTAATAAATATGAAATATGTCTTATTCTTTATTTACCTGGGATGTTACATCCTTCCCCCATTTTGGGAATTACGTCCTCGCAATTTTACTTATCAAAATAAGTGGGGATATTTATCCCTCATAGAATTTTCAGATTCCCACGTTGCCTCTTCAACCATATGGTTTTTCTACAAAACACTTACCTGGTGAATTACCTTATTTCGCAACACTTTCTCTCTTTGGTCAAGATTCTGGACTGGTTGTTCCTCATAAAAGAGATTCTCTTCCAACTGAACTACCTCTAGGCTCAAAACATGAGATGGATCTGGCATATACTTTTTCAATATCGAAACATGAAAAACATTGTGTACCTGGGATAAACTTAAAGGTAAATCCACTCTGTACGCAACTGATCCAAATTTCTCTCGGATTTCATAAGGTCCAATGAACCTCAGACTCAACTTTCCCTTCTTACCAAAATGCATCACACTTTTCCATGGAGAAACTTTGAGAAAGACATGATCACCTACCTTAAAAGAAAGATCCTTCCTTCGATTATCTGCATAACTTTTCTGTCTACTTTGAGCTGTTCTCATGTGCTTCTGAATCAACTGAAATTTCTCTACCATCTCTTCTACCAATTCTGGTCCCATCAGCTTCCTTTCACCCACTTCATCCCAAAAATCTGGAGTTCGACAATGCTTTCCATATAATGCCTCAAATGGAGCCATCTGTATAGTAGAATGAAAACTATTATTATATAAAAATTCAACCAAAGAAAGATGTTGGTCCCAACTTCCCTGATAATCCATCAAGAAAGCACGTAACATATCCTCCAATGTCTGAATTTTTCATTCTGATTTCCCATATGATTGAGGATGAAAAGATGTACTAAAATTTAATTCAGTACACAATGACTTATGAAGGCCTTTCCAAAAGTTAGAAGTAAACCTGTGATCATGAGCAAATACAATGGAGAGGGGAACTCCATGAGACCTGACTATCTCTTTAACATACAACCGATAAAGTTGATCTAGAGACAAAGTATCTCGAATAGGAAGGAAATGAGAAGATTTAGTCAATCGATCAACAATAACCCATATTGCATTATTACCTCGAGATGTCTTCGGTAATACCACAACGAAGTCCATGGATATATTTTCCCATTTCCACTCTGGCACTGGTAAAGGAAAAAGAATCCCTTTCGGTAACTACTGCTCTGCTTTAACCTGCTGATAAGTCAAACACTTCACAGTAAAATCAGTAATATCTCTTTTCATTCCATCCCGTTAGTAATACTCTTAAAGATCTCTGTACATCTTAGTATTGTCAGGATGAACTGAAAATGGGGAACTATGAGATTCACATAACAACTCATTCTTCAACTGTGAATCACAAGGCACTCATAATCTCTTTCCAAATCTCAAAACACAATCATTATCAATGTTAAATTCAGGCAACTTACCCTTCTGAACAAAATCTAATTTTTTCTGTAACTCACTATTTTTCTTCTGTGCTTGATTAATTCTATCTGATAGAGATGATCTCACTGACACATGATACAAAACAGAAGAATTTTGTGTAAAAAAAACTTCTATGCCAAATTTTATCAAATCAAAAACCAAAGGATCTTGTTCCAAACGTAACATGGTTAATGAAGCATTACTTTTTCGACTCAAAGAATCATCCACTTTATTTGATTTTCTCGGATGGCAATGGATCGTGAAATCATAATCCTTGATTAATTCCAACCATCTCATTTGTCTCATGTTTAATTTTCTTTGAGTGAATATATACTTTAAACTTTTGTGATTAGTATATATTTCACATTTTACTCCATACAAATAATGCCTCCAAATTTTTAAAGCAAAAAAAAAATAGCAGTTAATTCAAAATCATGTGTAGGGTAATTTAACTCATGTGGTTTCAACTGACGTGAAGCATAAGAAATTACCTGATCATTCTGTATTAGGACACAACCAAGTCCTTTCAATGAAGCATCATGGTAGATAACAAAATCACCATTTCTGGATAGCAGTGCCAAAACTGGAGCATTCACCAATCTTCTTTTCAATTCTTGAAAACACTTATCACATTATTTTGTCCAGATGAACTTAACACATTTTCGAGTTAACTTAGTCATTGGACTAGATAAACGTGAAATTTTTTCCACAAACCTCTGGTAATAACCTGCCAAACCAAGAAAACTAAGTATCTTGGTTATATTTTTTGGTCTTGGCTATTCTTTAACAACTTTTGTTTTGTTAGGATCAACCGTTATGCCATTTTTTGAAACAACGTGACCAAGGAAAGAAATTTGTTGCAACCAAAACTCACACTTGTTGAATTTCTGAAATAATTTATTTTCTTTTAAGGTTTTCAAGACAACCCTTAAATGAATTTCATGTTCCTATTTAATTTTGGAATAAACCAAAATATCATCAATGAACACAACCACGAACATATAAAAAAACTCACGGAAAATTCTATTCATAAGATCCATGAATACAGCAGGTGCATTGGTTAAACCAAAAGGCATAACTACAAATTCATAATGGCCATATCTATTACAAAATGTGGTCTTCGGAATGTATGCTTCCTTTACTTTCAACTGATGGTACCCTGACCTCAAATCAATCTTCGAAAAATACTGAGCTCCCTGGAGCTGATCAAACAAATCATCGATATGAGGCAAAGGATACTTGTTCTTAACATTGATGATATTCAATGCTCTATAATCAATGCAAAGTCTCATTGAACCATCTTTATTTTTAACAAACAAGATAGGAGCACCCCATGGTGATGTGCTAGGTCGAATGAAACCTTTATCTAATAACTCCTACAATTGCTTCTTTAACTCTAAAAGTTCAATTTGAGCCATTCAATAAGGGGGTTTTGAAATTGGCTTATCATCAGGAACTAAGTCAACAATAAATTCAACTTCTCAATCAGGTATAATACCAGACAACTCATCAGGAAAAACATCAAGGTACTCATTTACCACTGGCACATCATTAATCTCAACACTTTATTTTCAACAATACGAGCAAGGTAACATTCATTTCCATCTTTTACTAGTTTCTCAGCTTTCTGATATGTTATCAAAACCAAGGGTTCATTCTTGTATAAAAACTGAAAATTATTCTGAAAAGAAACCTCTTTAGATCTACAATCAATCTTAGCATGATAAACAGAAAGCCAATCCATACCCAAAATAACATCAAACTCTACTAGAGGCAAAACAATAAGGTTTTCAGGTAGATTCTTTCTACACACAAGGACATGAATGTTCTTATGTTTTCTTTTTGTCTCAAAATTTCCTCCAGGTGTTTTTACTGTAAGTTCTGTATTCATATCCTGAGATGTAATTCCTAATTTACTAGAAAACTTCTTAGAAATGAAAGAGTGTGTAGACCCTAAATCAAAAAACACATTGGCATAATCTGAACAAACAAATAGTGTACCTGATACTACTTCATTTGATGGCCCAACATCTGCTAAAATAGTTACAAAGGATTTCACCACCCCTTTCTGCTTGTAGTCTGGATAATTTCCCTCAGTTGAGTTCTTTGTTGGACACTCATTTGCATAATGACCCATTTCATTTCACTTAAAACATTTTACTGACTATAAATCAGATTTTGTCTTACCATTACCTTGATCTTTTTTAGTGCAATTAAGAGCCTTATGTCCCATTTTACCACATCAGTAGCACTTACCAAAACTCAAAAGACATTCCCCAATATGATTTTTACCACAATTTTCACAAATTGTAAACTTCAATTTCTTACCATTAGAATTTTTTGAAGAGTTCTTCCCTTTCAACTGCCACCTCGACCTCTTATTCTGTTGTTTTTCAAAGAACACCTGATCATCAGCAAACTCCATTTCCACCTTCTCCGCACAACGAACAAGTTTTTCATAACTTTTGAACTCACGAGAAGATAAATCCCTTTGATACTTTGGCTTTAATCCTGAGTAAAAATGGTTGATTTTACTATCAATATCTCATATGAAATTTGGAGCATACCTTGCCAGATGAGTGAATTTTTCTTCATAAGAATCCACTGAGTCATCCTCCTGCCTCAATTCCAGGAATTGTTTTTCCATTCTAAGATGAACCACCTTAGGAAAATATTTCTCAAGAAACATACCTTTGAATTCATCACAATCGAGAGCATCAATCTCCTCACTATCCCTGATATTTTTCACCATTTACCACCACTGATCAGCTTCAACTTCAAAATGGTAAACAACAAGACTAACCTTTTGATGTTCTGAACAACCCATGACATCGAAAATCTTTTCCAGTACTTTAATCCTCCCTTCTTCTAGCACCAGGTTAGATGATCCTTTGAATGATGGGGGATGTTGCCTCATTAAATGCTCCACTACTGACATGTTCCTCTGTGGTTGATATGGCTGATCTCGTACATGGATATCACCCCCATTTATAGCCTGAGTCAATTATGCCATCACTACAACAAACTGTTCAGTTTCGATTCCGACCATCTCAGGTTGCTGATTTGGAAGGTTTTCTTCCTCCCGATGTCGTCCCAACATAGCTGCCCTATTTCCTCTGCAAAAAACCATTCTGAACAAAGAAATATCTTAGGCGAAGCAACATGGTAATCTATAAATGATATATGATTTCAATATTAACATAAATTACTTTATGGATATTAATTTAACAATATCCTAACTCCTAAAGTTATACAAACCGACCTTTGATACCAAATATAAGGACCCGACCTTAAAACATTACATAAAATTGAATTAAATGAATAATTAACATTGAGGATATTTTTAGGTTTAGAGTTTTAGATAATTAGGACATAACTATTTCATCTCAAAAGATTACAAAGTAGACACTTCTAATCAGTTTTCATTTTTTTCATAAAATAAAAACTCTTGAAAAAAAGAGTCAGGTCTAGTTCCATGTTTTAGACAACATGACTTTTCCTTGATCCCATCCTTGAACCTATTCATCTTTAAGTACTATGATTTTTTTTTAAAACTTGGGATGAGCATAAAAATCTCAGTAAGGGTTATAAAACAAAGAAAGAAAACAGTAGTTTATAAATACATACAGAACATAAACTCTTTTACTTACCTCATGAAATCATAAGATTTATGAATAACACATAGAAATCATAAATCATAAAGGTAACTTGTGGCATCCATAACATACTTACATTATAGCTATCACATCTACGTAGGGATTTACATTTGGAATACCCATCATAGTATATTCCTTAAATCTATTAGGAGAAAAATTCATGTTTACCTCTGTCACGTTACCCAATGCATTGGAGAGCTATCTCAGGCTCACCCGCCCTAGGTTTATCACGGAACCACCCATATACGTAAATAATGCCCAAGAACCATAACATGATCATAACACATAACATAAGTATAAAGGAAAGATAAAATTTCTACATTGCAATAACAATGTAACATTTCAATATATTAACGTATCAAAACCATTATCAAAACCATTTTCAATACCAAAAATACATAAAATAGTATATAGTATTTATTTTCTTTTTAAAAACATTACGGCTTGTTAAGGAAGCCAAAGATCAAATAATACTCGCGACGACGGAAAGGTCATTGTCACCTCTTACGTTAAAAAGAAACATTCTTTTTTTGTCATTTAGTAAAATGATTTGTATAAAAAGATTCCATTTGAATGAAATGAAAAGTCAAAGGTGTTTATACAGCGTATAAAATAAAGTTGGGTATTAGAACAAAATATGCCTCAATGAAAGGAGATTGAGATGAAGTCCCTTACCTCGTGTCTGACTTGACTCGATCGCTCTTTAATCTCCTGAATAATAAAATAAAGTTAATTTCTACTTGATTAAGAACCTTTTTCAAGTTTATTATTCCTTTTATATCACTTATTACCATTTTATAAACATTATATAATCATTTAAGTTAATAACGTTCGTTTTGAAGATATTTGGTACTTGAGTAAAAAATGAACACCTTATATTTACAAGTTGTCCATGTGGTCAATAGTCCATTATATGCAGAATGATATTAATTATTTAGATATAATATATATCATATGTATAATATATATCCAGTATATATATATATATATATTTATAACAGTTCATATCATTTGGAGGTAAGAAATGAAATGCACCGTTCATGGAAACAGTAAGTCGTACGTACGCATGAACGCTACTTTCATTTATATCTTATTTTAATGCAATTAAAACATAATGATACATAGGTATATTATAATTCCAATATAATATCATATATAATATCATTATCTCCATCCTTTATATGTCCCACATATGGCATTAACGAGTCATATCACTTTGAGGGGGCGGTAGTCCGCACTTCCTCAAATGAAATTATCACATTTACCCATAATGGAAACCATAAAGGTATGATATAAAAGAAAAATATAGAAGAATAAAGAAAACATAAACATAATATATATCATATATAAATATAGTGTCATATTAATGGCCATTATGATAGGCGATAGGAGATAATCGAACAATCATCGTATCGTGAGGCGTTAGTTTGTCATCCACAAAAACAATATGTTCTTCACCCATTAGATGGAGGTGTATGTAAGTGTAGTTAGAATACTTCTCATAACAACATACTAGTATATTTAGGAAACTTGTGTTGTTATAAAATAAAATAATAAAAAGAGTTTAAGGGTTGGAGAAGTAAAATAAAAGAAAAGAGGTTAAAAGAAACCGTTACCTTTAATTTGGGTAACTTCCTTTGGTTCGAACCAAAAGAACTTCTTGAAGTGCCTTCTACCTAAGGTAAGGCTTCTAGAAGGAGGATAGGGATGAAGGGAGCTTAATTGGGTAGAGTTTGGATGAGCCAAAAGGCTTGGGAGGTGTGTGGAATTGGTTATAAGTGAGAGCTTTTTATAAGGGGGATGAGGGGCTCTTTAGGAAAGTGTGATAATATTATTTTATTATATAATGATATTCGGTTTATAAAGGATGACTCATGGTAGAAATAAAATCATCTAATAAGAATTGGACAGGTTTTGGATATTGTTTTAATAATTATAAGCATATTTATTTAAATATTTTATTAATGAGATAAATACTGCATCATTATTATGTCATAAATAATTTAATTTATGTGATGCCTAAAAATTATAAAAAAATAACATGATGTAGTAAATCATTTTATCTTTCCAATGAATATTTATAGTAGAAAAGATCATTTATATAACCCCTTGAAAAAATTAATTTACTAAAAGATATTTGTTTTTGTCATTTTTACCTTTACTTTAAGTTAATTAATCTAAAGTGTCATTATCACTCCCAAGTGGATCAATGAGTTCCCAAAATAGACCCAAAGATTACCATGGTAAGGTTTGGGTAAGTATTAAGGTAATTTTGAATTATTATAATATTATTTTTACCTTGAATTACCCTATTTACCTTTAATCGCGGTAAAAAAAGTCAAAAGTTACTATTCACCAAAAATTATTTTCATCTTATTGAACCAAATTTTACTTACTAATAACAACCATGTATGTCGTATTTTCAAAATTCAATTCATAGAAGTGGTAAAATTTCATTTAAATGAAAAAGTCAGTTTTTTAACTAGTACCGAGTGGTTTCACTATTCATCAAAAATTGAACTTTTTCAGAAAAATCCCAAAAAATTAGCCTACACTATATTTGATATTCTGAATTAAAAAATGATTTATATTTTTCCAAATTCAAAAAATATAAGTGACATTAATTAATTTAAAATTAATTCTCATTGTTAAAACAAATAGCGTGTTTTTAAGAAACAATAACTATCAAAAGATTGATGCTTGTTTATGTCTAATTTCAAAGTGAAATTAATTTCAATGACCGAAATCAGATTAAATGGTAAAAATATATTCTAATTACACTTTAAATCAAATTAAAAAGATAATCTAACTATATAAATAAATTAGATTAAAACACAATTTTGAATTAAAATACAATATTTTTCACTATTCATTAAAAACGATCTTTATCGGAAAAATTCCAAAAATTTACGCAAAGTAGATTTTGATGTCCCAATTCTAAAGAAGGATTTTATTTGTTCAAATAGAATGTATTAAAGTGACAAAAACTATATTTAAAAAGGATTTTCCATTAAAAGGCGGTAAATCGACCTTTTAATGTAAATTATGCTTAAAATTAGATTCATTCACATTTTAAGCCTCTAAATTTTTATTGGATAAATGTAAATACATTTAAAAACACGTATCATCATATTTTAGTTAGTTTTGTTCATTCCCACCAATACAACGGCTAGGATTTAACTATCATTTAGAATAATAATATTATATTATTTGTGTGCAACGTAAGATTTCAAAGAAACCCGTTGTTACGTATCGGGTACTCTATCGAACATAGCAACCCCTTTAAAGTAAAATTAATATTTAATTCACAAATTTTAATAAATATGAAATATGTCTTATTCTTTATTTACCTGGGATGTTACAGGATTAATATATTTTTTTGGTTTTAGAAAGTGGTAAAACTGATCATGATAATTTTAGGTTAGTTATCTTTTCCAAATAAGACTATAAAATATTATTTAAAACTCTAAGGATAAATATAAATATAGGAAATCATCTTAAAATTTTTGGTAATGTAAAGGGTATATGACTTCAATGAAATTACAACCCTGTTTGGACATAAATAATTTAATGCAGGATCTAACACAGATACACCTACGATAATAATCCATGAAAAAGGTCAGTTGGGTATTTACCCAATAATTACTTGGTGAACAACAAGTGGACCTAATTATACACCTAGTTTTATACTCCCATGGGTAATTCTTTGGATTTTTCCCATTACATTAAAAAAACAACTATTAATGTTTTGAATATATTATTAGAACATTTTATGATGAAATATATAATTATATTAAAGAATCTAATATGAAAATGAACATGGAAAATCTAAATTGAAACCATCAAATTTTTTATGTTTTTATATACATTCCATTTGTTTTTAAGAGTATATATAGTAATAAATTAAAACCTGTAATTCCCTTTGATGTTTTTCCTTAATATGGATAGACAGAAGTCAAATGCAACCCTCCACTACCTTCCATGGTATTCACTTGTAGAAATAATAAAAAAATATAGCTAATTTGTTTTTCAATCCTTATACCATATTCAAATTATATTCAAAACAATTTATAATATATCCAAATCCTCTTCTATACATTAACATCATTAAGGACCTTGGGATACAATGGATTTTTTTTTGAAAAACTAACTATCATATCTTACACATTTTGGAAAAATATATATCAAACTTTATCAAATTTTTACAATGGATAAATCTAAAAAAGTGTTTCCAGTCCTTTACTTAGCTATAAAGGAGGGCTATATTCAAGTAATATATATCTTCCTCTTAATATTGAATTTTATGATTATCATAAGCACCACACATCATTCAAATAACTAATGTAAATCTTCATCATAAGGTGTTATGAGAAATAAATTAGAGAGCATGTTTCAAAAATATATATTAAAAAATGATTATATAAATATTTCAATCTCCATCAGAATTCATTTCGATAAATATGTAACAATTGTTCATGGATAATGGGAGAAGAAGGTCATGGCATGTTTTTAAAGAATTCTTATAAGGAATAGAATAGAATTGGTGTGTCACGAGGAATTAGTCTTCCAAATTGTGATTAAAAGGACTCGTAATCCATATTTCAAAGTAATATATATTATATTTTCTGCTCCATGGTAATGGGTATAAATTTTTGAGGAAAAAATAATGTATGGGCATATAATTTAAGACCCCTAGAATTAAACATGAAATTATAATTTAAATAAAAATTATTTTTTAATAACTTGTTCATACACAATGATGAAATAAAATGAAATATTATATTATAATAAAATTATAAAATGTGACCATAATAACATAGTTATTTAAGTGGATATTATTAATAGTATTAAACATATTATAAAATCTATACATAAAAAATAAATGAAATCAAGTAATAGGATTCATCCTTGTGTGTCTTAATTGTTTAATCTTGGAAAGGTGGTAATGTCACTAGGGTTTTCCATAGATAAAGATCTAGCTAAAATTCAACAAGTATGGATTGAGAGAAATCATTTGTAGGAGTAGTTAAATATTATGGAAATAAATATAAGATCTATGCAAGATAAACCCCCACCCATGACTACTACCAATTCATATCATACCCTTAGATCTAATGTGACAACCACGAGGGGTTTCATATGTAGAATATATGATAACGTAAATATTTAACTATTATCATAATGGATTTTATATATTTTCATTATTGTGTATATTTTCATACATTTAACATTTTATAAAACATTAATTTAAAGTATTAAATTAATTGAATGAGAGTGTTAATTATCAATATACTTTTCATGTTTAATTTCAAGTAAATATTAAATTTTAAATGAGTTAGGAATAAAATCAATTAAGGCTAAAGAGACCATTTTTCAAAGAATTATAGATATATATATATACTAAATTAACTTATTTTGAAAAAATGATTATGAAATAATGCAGTGTTTCAATTTTTTCATTAAAATATTAATATTCTTTTAAAAAGTGATTGATATGTAATAATATTAAGAACATATAATGCTTAAGGGGTCCTATTTCTATAATGAATATTTCCATTATATTTTTTATTTTCCTTAAAAATATATTTTAATGAATTTTAGAATTTTAATTTGATAAAATAAACATAATTTTTGAATCCTTCCCATGAACATCATCTTAGGAAGAATTTTTTGGACTTTTCTAAAAGTGGTGATTTCTTGGCATATAGTGAAAATATCAACATTGAAAATACCAAAACCTTTATGAAATTATCATGGTGTAAGAACAAATTTATTTTTTATGAAACCTTTTTTTCTTGGAAAAATCTATATTGGAAACACTATTTTAAATTTGGAAACCAATGTTTGGAATTTTGAAACCTTTGTAATGTTTTATCTAGATAAAATAATTTTTTTATCCTTTTCATAAATTATTTATTTAAAAAGATAAAATCAGATTTTGATTAGTTTTTATTCCAAAATAATCTCTTTCATTTATTTATAAACCAATAAATTTCATAGTGATAAATTTGAAACATGATTTATATATAACATCATTGCTATGGTTAAAAAGATTTTTTCTAAAAAAAATTCCATGTTTTACATATTTAAATTAAAAGTATTTTTACCAATATGTAAAATTGAATAATATAAAATGGATTCCATATATGTAATTATAATATTATAATTATGTAATGATACCAATTTCATTTTTATTCATATTGAATAGTTACCATGATAAAATTTTATCACCATTATAAGTGTTAAAAGAGTTAAAGAGGGGGTAAAACAAAGAGATAATGCTTAAAATAACTCTAAAAAATTTCCAAATAATAATGTATGAGTATATATTTACCAAAATATATCCTTTAATTGAATTTATATTCAATGGGACCCAATTTCTATAATAATGACATTTATTATATTTAAAAGTTCTTAATATTTATAATGTTTCCAATCCTCTTTCTTATAAAAATGAATCTTCAATAATCATGTCATCTCATATGTTGTGACCTCTAGCTAAACTAATATCTAACTAAATCACTCCCCCACTATCTTCCCCTTTCCAATATGTTCTGGTCTAACCAAAGTATGAATTATATAAGGCTTAATGTGTAATCCAAAGGACAATTTCTAAAGATGTGTATAAGTCTTAACAGAAATATTTCATGTTTGTTTATTCTTATAACTATTTAAAATATATTCTTACCATCCCAATATAATCAAATAATTATCATTAATATAATAAAATATTATTAAGATAATGGATTAAGTATTTTCTTTATTATTTCCATCTAGTGAAAATTGAGTACATCGCTCGTGCATATATGTAGTATAGTACCTCCACAAAGTGATGTATTTTGTTTTTCATCAAAATTTTCACATGGATAATTATAAAAGATGTATTTAATGTATCTATATTATAATTATAACATAATTATTATTCTGGGAAGATAAGATATTTTCTACCTTCTTACCTACTCATCCGTTGGATATTGAAAATGTCACTCGTATATACATGTGGACTACTGCCTCAATGAACATCTCATTTAATTTTTCAATATTTTCTCACATAGATTCTCATAATTATGGAATGAATAAATAAATATTACATTTAAAATTTTATTAATCTTTTTTAATGATAATTTTACCATCTAATTTATAATATTAACAATTAATAATCATCATAAAGTTTAACTGCCTAAAACGAGCTTACTAAGACACTTTGATGTAATAACCTGTTATCATTGTTTTAATTTCACTCATTTATGTAAATATTATTGAATCTAATTTATCAAAATTTCAACATTTTTCTGAAAATAATAAGCTTATTTAAAAGTGATAATACCATTATACAATAATATATTCTTACTCATTCAGTCATTTAAAAATGTTCTTATTTTGACCAGTTTCACCATCACATAAATAGTGTTAAAATTTTTATGACATGAATAATTAAGGATTTTTAAATAATGATGATATAAATTAATAATTATATATTAATGGCATCATGATGATTAATTTATGGCTATATACATATTTTTATACATTAATTGAATAAATTCATTTTATGGAATCAAAATTTCAAAAATAGGATTTGTAAGAATTCTATGTTAATAATCACCATAAGCACCATGAAATAACCATGGAAATATATATTAATATAAAATAAATATAATAAATCCTAAATAAATTTTTTGAGTAGATTAAATAATGATTGAGGTTCTCGAATGAGAACTGTCAAATTGGAACATGAATGGAAAACTGAATTGTTTACACAAAAATATTGATTTTAACAAAAAATTATTAACCAAATGGAAATAAAGAATTATATGTGAATGATATATAGTTAGTTAAATATAAATATGGTTCTGAGATAAATTTATAATAAATCAAATTTTATTACACAAGAGGTTAGAGCATGTTTGATGAAGTGAAAGTACAGGTCAAGGGGATTTTTATCTCAATTTTATTTTATTGGGTTATGTCAGTTATTCATTTATTATGTTGTGGAATTATTATGGGTGTAATGACCTCAATTTTTATTATTTCCACTTATTTTATTTTGATTTAAATTTTTTCACATAATTAATTTATTGATTTCTACTCAAAATGTTATGATCTTTATATGGGTTTCTTAGCCTCAATTTCAATCCTCTGAGATATTCTTCATGTTGTGAACCATGCTATATTTTAAATTGAATAAATAATTCACCATGAATTAATTTTTACATATTAAATTATTTAAATCATGGGATTCACCTAGTAATATTAATTTTCATAATTCATTACCTTTTTAATTAAACTATTATCAATATTGTAAATATTTATAATCACAAACTTCCTTCTTTGAGACATGTTTTTATTGATGGACCTATATTAGTTTATTTAGTATATATAATACCTATTTGAAAATATATTCCCCTGAAACTCTGTATGATTATACTATTTTAATATCCATTTTATTTTCTTTATTTCATAATGTTTTTGGTTTTAAAATTCCATAAAGGGTTTTCAATAGAAACACATCTTTAGATGTTTTGAACCATTTTACTAAAATCTTCCCCCTCTATATCCATATTATTTATATTATTAAAAAATATTAATCCCTATAATTAAATGATTTAATAATTTCGTTTAAATTATATTTTAATATTTAAAAATATTTAAAATATAATCCTTTTAATTTTTTCCATATGGATCAATTTGTAATTTCTTTACAATGAAGTGAAAAGAATAATATTTTTTTTAACATTTACGGAATGAATGTATTTTCCAACCATAGATAACGTTCTTCATTATAAATATAAATTTATAATTTTCCCTATTTTTTAATAGAAAATCTATTTCCCAATGTTCTTTGAATTTTTAATATTTTAAAAGTTTACTCAAAGAAAAGAATATTTATTCTTACTATTTGAAACTGTATTTCAAATTATTTTAATTTTTTTTCATATATATTGATACACATTAAGGATTGTCACACTAAATTGGGAATATGTTCTAATGATACAATCCACCTTCATTCACTAGATATCTTATAATGATATTTTATGGAAATTATGATGGAACTCATTTTTTACTAGGTAATCTAGATTTAGAGGAATGATGGTTATATTTATGATTTTTTTGTTGAAATGAAATCCCTATATGTTTTATTCATTATTTAGGGACATTATAAATAATGAAGGGTGGCCCCATGATATAACCATCTAATGTAGTGGGTAATGATTTATTTTTAAGAGAACTGATGACTGAAATTAATTTATTATGAATTATTCTAAACCTATAAAACACGAGTGAGGAAAAATGTTTAATATAATGTACCAAGATGGATACATTATGTTTTTATACTCTTTATGATTTATAAGGGGTTTTATGAGAAATAATTAATTTCACGTGACTCCAAATTATTGTTTCATATGAAATTTGTCTTATATTATGAAAAATCATTATCCCATGACACATTATTTATAAATCATGATTTTGTTGGGTATAAATATATTATCCTATATAATTTTATTATTTTATCTTACCCTTATACTCACTTATGACATTAAAGTATTAAATCATATGTTAAAATTTACAAAGGATTTGAGTTCACCATTTTTATGATTCCATTTCCTCTGGTTATGAATAAAATTATAGCATATAATAAGTATATAATTTTCTAATGTATCGAGAATTTTGTGGTACATATTGAAGACTTATTATAGAATAATAAAGTCTCATATTTAGGAAAGAATACCCTTTAGGTGATAAATAAATGGGTTTTGTTAAGTAATTTTTTTCTTAAAATTTAGAGATAGTAAACCTAAATGGTCTTGGGTGCATAACTAACTCATTTTTTGTTTTTGACTTTGTGATTATGGAAGTTTATGTTTGGGTTAATTTTGCTGGTATCACATCTA
This sequence comes from Viscum album, assembly GCA_963277665.1. Classification (NCBI taxonomy): domain Eukaryota; kingdom Viridiplantae; phylum Streptophyta; class Magnoliopsida; order Santalales; family Viscaceae; genus Viscum; species Viscum album. The sequence goes on from OY728128.1 coordinate 1,262,374,319, forward strand.
TTTTTTAAATAGTATGTTTTTATTTTTAGATCCATGTGTAGGGGTTTGAGGTTTCATAGTATTTTTTTTCTCTATTTTTCATTAAATTCTATGTTTTTATTTTAGATTGAATTAATATAAATATTTTATAAATAATTGTTTTTAGGGTTAGAAGGGTAGATATAAGGATTTTATTGAGAATATAATTATAAATAAAAGACGAAATCAATCACTAATGGATGATTCTTGGGTAAAAAATTCATAGAAATAGAATATTGTTGTCACCCACATCATTACATGTCGTTGAGATTGAGGGTAACTAGACTCTAATTGTTATGAATAAGGGTCATATTAAAATTTGCAGTAAAATACTATGGTTATTTTGGTATCTAAGATATTGTAGGTCAAATTTTTAAATGATATAGTTTTTATAGAAATATTTTGTTGTAGCTTATAGGGGTAAAAGGGAAAAAACATTATAAAGTGATTTAGGTATTATTAGGAACCTAGTGGACGAGCACTATGTATCATGTATGATTTAATGGTTACTTTAGATGAAAATGCATATCTCTTAAAAACTGGTTGACATGTACAAGGTACTTCATGGATATTTAGTAGTGTGTGGTTCAATTATATGTAAAATGGATATCCAATTTCCATCCACCAGGTACATGGATCCTATTAAACCCTTTATATAAAATTTTAATAAATTAAATTTTAACAAAAGGAGGAGCCTCAACTTCTCTATAAACAAGAATAAGGGTTGATCCATTATCTTTAAACTCCTCTTTCTCCTAGGTGACCAATCATCATACAAATCTTCAACTAACTATAAAGGTGGTCTACTATTGGTAAGGCTAATATCCTACTCCATTTGTTTTTTATTTCTCTTATTATTATTTTAATACTTTACATAAATCCCTAATTCCAATATTTTGTTTTTTATACTATATTTTTAAATTTCATGAAAATTATGATGAATAAAGTGATGACATCATAAGGTATATCACTTATTCCTCTGAGGTCTATAGTCTATAATATATAAATATATAAATATATATAATTTCTGATTATAGGCAATGCATATGTTTGTAATTGAGTTTTTGTGTTAGGATTATTATAATGAGGATTAGAAGGGATTAAACATGTGTGATAAAATGAAAAAAATATATCTAACATAGATTGGTTTTTATTCTCTTAGTTAGTTATATTATAAATACAAAAAACACCATCACAAAGGGGTATGCAAGTTTTGTTTTTGTAATTGACCTATAATGAATTAATAGGCCTAGAATATATTTTGATATACCAAGGATGGTCTCACTAGGGTAACTATGAGAGGTAAAACATAATAAATTCATTCATTTAATGGGTGGTGATTATCCTCAACTAGAATTTTATTAGAAGGGGGCGAACAATGTCTAAATCCTTGTAATTAATTTTATAAACAATTAATTCAGTTTAAGGTCCAATTTGATTATGGGTATCCTTATATATATTCCTTTAGATTTATTAGTGTAACACCCAAATATTATAAAATAATAACATTGAATAAAATATAGTACATGACCGGTAAAAATGATCTTAAACAACCCATGAAATATATTTGTTTAAATTTAATCTATTTCATAATTTGAAGAACATGAAACCCTGAGTCTAAATAAATTGTAATATAATATACCATTATAACCTAGCCATTAAATTCATGGGTATGAATAATAATGACTAAATTATAATAATTAATGTCATATATTGATTAGAAATAAAATGATGATCATTTAAAAGAAAAAGAAGTATTTTATGAAAAAATGTATTTTTTTCTAAATGATAGGTTATGCGTTTTTTCCCACATAATTTAAAATTAATTTCTAGAACCTTTATAAAATTTATTTTATAAAATAAGAATCATTTTTATGTGATAATATAAAAATTAAATTAGGGTTAGTTTTTGTGATTTTTCTAAAATATTTCATTTTTCGATGAATATTGAAAATTACTGAGTTTTTATTGAAAACAACCTTTTCATTTAAATAATTTATAATGAAAAATTGTATTATGAATTATTTTTAGATAAAAATTAGTTCTATTATATATCTATTAATAAAATTTTGTTCATTGGAATCATCTTCATATTTAATTTTGATATAAACACATTGCAATCTTATAAACATTTTCTCTTTGAAAACTTACTTTTTAAATTTCATATGGGAGATTAATTTTATCATAAAATTTTACACTTATTTGAATTAAATTATGAAAAATGAATTCAATATTTTTAATAAAAATAATTTATATTATCTAATAAGGTAAACTTAATTTTTGACTAAAATGAATAGTGAAAAATAGAAAAAATTATTTACCGTAGTTAAGGTAAAAATTGGTTTACCAGGGTATAAACTAAAAAGATAAGGTTTTAATTAAACTAAAGAATTTTAAAAAATATATTTTATAGCCATATATATACCCAATATTTTATAAGTCTTGATAATACTCAATTTTGGTCCCTTTTGGAATTTCAAATACATAGATACACCTTTTTCTTTCCAAAAATTACAAGTGTGCCACTCACCTCACTTATAAAAGGCCACCCTTCTCCTCTCTTCAAACACCTCCAAAACATTTTGGTTTGGCCAAGAACTACTAAAATAGCTTCCCAAATTCCATACACATATCCTGTAATAATTATTTTTGTCATAAATATAACCTAGAAAGGATTTTGGTGCAAAATTAAAGTGGTTACCTGAAGAAGGGATAATGTTCTTCAATGAGTGTTTTTTATTTTATTTATTCCTACACCTAATTTTATTTATATTAAATGATGATTATATAATAAAATAATTATCACAAATATAATTAAATTTTTTTATGTTAATGTAATTACCTAATACCATCCCCACTTACATCAAATGAGTTACGAAATCATTATTCGTGAGTACAACAGACCACCACCTCATAAACTAACGTCATTCATTTTTCCAAGACCACTACTCACGATTGGGTATGATGATGAATATAAATTGTATATATGAAATTCATAAAATAATTATAAATATAGATTAGTTATATCATATATACTTTTTAATTTCCATATTTTTTTGGGGATATGATAATATTGCTTCTGTGTACGACGAACTACCACCTCATGAAGCGATGCGATTCATTATTCACTAAATCTTTACATGGATGGTAATAATGATAAATGTAATGAATATATTTAATATAAATAAAATAATTATGATATTAATGTCATATTTATCATTCTTAAAAGATAAAATATCATATTTTTCTTACATTTTCACTCACAAGAAGATAAAAACATCGTTCGTGTATGTGTGGACTACAACCTTCACAAAACAATGTGACTCTCTTTTTATCACCATGGCACATTGATGATATAAATATATAATTATATTTAAATAAAAAATATGGTATTTATGATAATATGATAATTATTTAAAGATATAATATTACTTATATCCTTTCCACAATAATCATTGAATAATGGTAATGTTACCCAAATGTATGTATAACCTACCATATATATGATAGTAACATACATCATTTCTCAAAACCATATTTTGTGATTGGTAATAAAAGTATAATTGATATATAAACATGAAAATTATGTAATGATTTTTATTATAGATATCATGGAACTATATAATATGTACAAGATCTAGATATTTCATCATGATACATGCATGAGAAAACATGGCAGTTAACAACCGAAATGTTGAAAATAATGAAAGATAATTAACAAATAGGTGATAAGATGTTATAAAAGGATAATATATGATATGATATTATAAATATAAATATTATTTTTTATAAAATAGAAAAATTCTTAAAACCATTTTATATGAGATTAAATCACATTCAACTAAAAGGAAGCGTTAGGTAAGGAAATTTATCTCAATTTACCTTAATTGAGGCATATTGTAATGTTACACACAAAATTTCGTTCATATGGTGTATATAGATCCCATTTGACATGAAAACATGGAGTGAAAATTTATATTCATCTCTGAATAAGGTTTTTTTGAATGAATCTCCAAAAATCATGTTGGGATCTACCTTATCTACCCCTATTTAATACTCATAAAACTACATTATTTTGGTATAATATAGGATGTTTATTATGAATTTATTATAAATAGATATTGACACACTAATCCCAAAAAATAAATTAAAGGTCCACAATCTAAGACAGGGTGGAAAAAAGAAACACAAATTGATGATCCATTGAATGTTAGAAAAAAATCAGCCACCAAGTGCTCTATATTGTGGTCGAAATAACCAACATGTGAAGAAAAATAAAAATAATTAAAAATATATATGATCCCATTTAACATATTGAATGACATTTCACTTCTCTTAATAGTAAAATAATTAGTGGAAATAAATAATTATAATTCATATATAATAGTTTCTTCTGATTTAAAAGGTTTTTTATATTGATAATATCTCTCAAAAACCCATGATACCGTAATCTGAATCACCACATTGTGACCAAACATCCTACCTAATAGGATAAAGGTTCTTAACACTCACATCTCATACTATGAAGTTGCAATTCAACCTTTTAACTATAATAAAACATATCATCCATCCTCTCATGGTGAAACACCCATAGACATAACTTTACTATCCTTCACCTATTGAAATCACATTATAAACTCCACCTCAATTCCTCTAACCATCTCTTGGTAGCTCTAATATCCAAATGACCCAAAATAATGGTTTGAGAGTATCTGATCCATTACAATGGATACTAGCATATTAGTTTTGTATAGTTATGTATAATGATATAAAATATTTATAGGTTATGTACGCTTCATCTCAATAAATATCTGATTAGTTTTCAATAAGTTTTAGCAATTATGATAAAGAGGATAATAAGATAAATTATAAATTACCTAAGGTTGGACTAAAGGTATCACAAGTTCATAAATATTAAGAAATATTTTTAATATCAATTTTATATTTTAATAAGGATTTTTTATTCTGTTTTTAATATTTACTATATGATTTTTGGTTTTACTAAATGATTGGAATCAGAATCAGTAAAATAACCAGGAAACTACAATTCATATTATTAATTAAATAATAAGATACTTCTAAATTAATTTTTTATGTATTCATTTATATCATGATATATAGTTGGGAATATTGTTTCAACACCTCAATGATTTGTTGTTGATTTTTTGAAGAAAACACTCAAAGATGTAGTGAGTGAATCCAAAATATATTACACCTCTATAATTGATATTTTTAGGAAGCTAATTTTTATATGTAGAGTTATTCTTTATTGGAATAAGTTTTATATAATATTAGGCATGGAAGTTTTTGGGACCAAGTTGGATGGACAGGGAAGTGAGAAGAGTTTGTTGTTATAGAGTGTTATCTTTTGTTGTCAAATAAGATAAATCTATTCACTTCGTAAAGGATTGATAAATCAGACGATGATTTTCTGATTTGTATTTCAAAAATATCATAAGTTAGGAGAACTTGTGATGCCAACCTTATGAAAGAAAGGGGGAGAAAATATGCTGCCAGTCATATTCAGTTTTGATTGGAAGGAAAGATGCTAGTAGAAGACATGGAAAGTTATAGTACTTTCCATGGAAACTTTGAAGATGATAAAGATGTTTTATCAAAGGATACATATCATGATAGTGAATTTCGTGATGAAATATGAGGAATAGATGATATAGAGGTGGCACAAAAGAATGTTTTTAGGCCTAAAAATTGGGAGAAGGAGAAAGGTGTTTTTGAAAGGATGTTGCGCGCAAGTTTGAAGATGTCTTAGAATTTTGCGCGCAAGCATGATTCAAGGTCAAAACATTAAAAAATGACAAAGACATGGAGTGCGTGAAAAATTGGGTAGAGTACATGAAAAATAAGACTGTACACAAGATTGGTTTTGCACGCAATATGGAACGTGGTTTAGAATTTTGCACGCAAGTGGTGTTTGGAGATTAGAACGAAGAAATATGAAAAAGGCATGGACTGCGTGAAAAATTGGGCAAAGTGCGTGAAAAAGAGATTGTGGGAAAGATTGGGTTTTCATGAAATATGGAATATGGTGTTGAATTTTGCGCACAATTGGTGTATTGTGATTAGAAAGTCAAAAAATGACAAAGGCAAGAGGTGTGTGAAAAATCGGAGATGTTCATACAATGTGCGCAGAACATCAGACTTGTGCACATAAAAATTGATTATGTGAAAAATGTGGGTTTGATGTTTTACGCACAAGATAGGATTCGTGTTTAGAATGATGAAAAATAGAAAAGTCGTGAGGTACGCGAAAAATCCAGGTGGTGCGCGGAAATAAAGGAAGGTGCGTGTAATATAAAGAAGTGAGAGACAATTTTACGTGCAGGAAGAAGTTTTACGCACAAGAAGGGGTTTTATGTGCAGGGTCAAAAATGCCTATAAATATGAGGTGACCCCCTCTCATTTGTTGAGGCTCAACACTTAGAAAAATCCTGAGCTCTGATGCGCGGAAAAAATTTAAGTATTGAGTAGTTCACAAAAAGAAGAATTATTGCATGAAAAAGAAAGTTTTGCGTGGAAAAGAAAGTGATGCGTGAAAAAAGCAAGTGTTGTGTGAAAAAGAAAGTGTTGTGTGAAAAAAGGAAGTTCTGCATGAAAAATGAGATTTTCATGAAATAGAGAAGTGTTTCACGAAAAGGAATTGTGCGCGAAAGATAAGAGTTGTGCGAAAAAAAAATTCACACCAAAAGGTGTTTTTTTCATGCATGGTATGAATTTTACACGCAAGTCACCTAGAAGGATGTGTGAGAAATTTGGGGTCTTCGCACGTATTCAATTGTGTTTATGGGATTTCCTACCAGCTTCTGGGTAGGAAAGTGAAGAGTTATACTTCAAAGAATACACCTGTTCAATTGTAAAGAAGCAATGATTTAATGTAATTCCTTATTTTCACTAAGAGGGTGCACACGCTCTTGCGGATTTTTTTCTAAGCGCTATATGAGTGTAAAAGCATATCCTACTCATTGTATTCCACATAAAAGGATTGTTTTCTAATAGATCGTGTGCTACTGGATTATTTCCCTACCATACCAAGGACGTAAGTACTCTTGTTGAGTATTGAACCTTGTAAATCTTGTGTTCATGTGGTAATGTGTGTTCAGAAGGGAAGAAACTCTTTAATAGGAGGCGAAGGTTGTTTCAAAAATAAGGAAACATAAAAATAAAATTGACATCACTAATTCACCCCCTCCCCCTCTCAATGATACTTGGATCCTAATTGGGAACTTCAGAATTTATCCCTCTATATAGATAAAATATTAACTATCAGGACAGTAATACATTTATTAATATCTCAAATCATACCATGAACCTAAATAACATTAGGGAAAATCAAGAACACTTGATGAAAATTATTTCCAAATCATGGGTGTTAATTCATAATAATGATTTATATTAATGAAAAATGGTTGAGAATAATAAAGATATCAATATATACCTATTATTATAAAAATAATTCTTCTAGAATCCTTTCCACAAAATGTGATTTTGAGTTATTAATATTATATATATCATGAGTCATGCCAATTTTATCGATATTGTCACCTATTTTCCTTTAGTAAAAGAAACCCTAAATTACTTGGTTGAGATTTATAAATGGTAGAATATGTAATATAAAGTGATTTATTTTGAATGTTATTTCCCTAAATTTCTTTATGTCATAATCAAATATATTTTTCTAAAAGATTGAACCCACATATAAAAATAAATAAAAAACAATAAAAACCTAATATAGATAATCCATTTTTCATTAGTAAAATAAAATTTCAAAATTGTTTTAAAATGAAATATATATATATATATATATATATTATTCATTTATAAAAAAAATAAAAAAAGAATATAACCAGGCTAAATTTCTTAAAAAACTAATAAATATAGTAAATATATTGATGATGGTATTATAATGATAAATTTTAGAGTAATATTTAAATTTATATAAATGAGTTGAATGTGGTACTATGAATTTTAAATAACCATTAGGTATATATTTTCATTGGATATATATATATATATATATTCTATAATTGTATAAAAGATGTTATAGAAGGAACATAATCTATAAATATAAGAGAAAACATGTTATATATGATATATTTGACATGTACAAATAAATTATTAATACCCATAGAATAATAAAGTAATAATGAGAAATAAAATTATGATCATCATTGAAAAGAATCATTTTATATTTTTATAAATAAATTATTTTTTTGTATATCATCTATTTTTATTTAAATGTAAATTTTCAGAAATTTATAGTAATAATTTTATTAAAGGGAATCCAAATTTTGAATGAAGATATTAAAATTTTGAAATATGATATATATGATTTATTCCTAATAGAATAGTTTACCTTGGCGAATAGTAATAATAAATTGGTATATATGATAAATATGAGGGAGATATACATTAATAATGAATTAAACCCTAAATAAAAATTAAGATATAGTATCATGAACTTATGTTTACATAAAATACACAACCAAATTTTTTTCTTCCTAAACGTGACATTGAAACAAAAATTACATTTCATAATCATTATAGACTCAATATTTTCTAAACCAACAAACTATCAAAAATACATTGAAAAAAATCTCCTATAACCATTATAAACCACACTTATTATCTTGTTTACACAAATATTTTACTTAATTGACACTCTAAAATACCTCTCTCAATTTATGAATCTTCTAGTCACATAATAGACTCTCAAATCCTTAATTAAAAATAGGTAGTAAAAAAGGAAAGTAATTTCAACAACATAGATAAAAAATTATTATATATTTCCATCATTAATAAAATTATCACCATCTTTCAAAATTTTAATTTAACTCACTTAAAAAATATTACCAAAACATTTCAAATCAATAAAAATAATTTTATAATTATATACCTACATATTCATAATCATTAATTCAAAATTTAATGTTCATGTTTTGGTCGGTTTGACTACTTATTTGGATGATTCTATACCATTTTCATCATTTTAAATCATGATGAATGATCAAAAACAAATACATTGGAATGATATTGTATTTATGAGGAAACTATGTTATTTTTTAATGTTTATATAAAATAAAATTCATTATTAAAATAATACTTCATGCTAGAATAAAGAATCATAACTGAGAAATTAATTTACAATTTTGGTGTGAATCATACTCATAACTTTCACACATAAAACACAAGAAATTATAAATCATTGAAACATTATGATTATATTAACTTTACTATCAAAGAGATTATGAACATCCACATGGAATGATGATTGAATCTGCTTCACTAATACAAGAATGGGAAATTTCATGTTTCAAACCAATAATGACTAATATATACTATGATTAAAAAATAAGTACATAATAAATTATTAATAAAGTCTCATATTAAATGAAAAATATATATAAGTTTATTAAATAGTTAATTAATATACTAATGTTGATTATATTTAGAGATATATTGCGTTCATGTAATTTAGAAATTACAATAATGAGATTTATTTTAATATGACCTCTTATTTAAGATCCTATATATCAAATATTTCACCCTTTATCTTAATTTCTTTAAATTTACACACATATATATTTTTATATTAGTTAATTTATATCATTCGATATTTTTTGGGGTTATTTTCCCACAAGGAACACTTATGTGACTGATATTTTACCTTCACTCTCTATATTCATATATTTATTATGTATTATTTCAATTAGATATTAAATGTCATATTTAATCATATTTTATGGGATATATATTAATTTTTTTAACCAATATTTTATTATCTAAACAACTCCCTCTATTTTTCCTTAAAATTGTCACTTTACTTGTATTTTAATTTTCATTATCAAATTTCCCTATAATGTTTCCTATATCATATATTATTAACATCCAAATCAAACACTATCATAGATATAATATTTATTTAAATTTTATTTCACTTGAATTATTATATTATGTCCATTTTAATTTATATAAACTTTCTATGAAATTTTGTACTTATCAACTTCTCAATTTCCTATTATCCAATATATGATTTCTCTTCATTTTTTATATTCAAATATTTTATGAACTCTTTATTTTTTTACATTTATTAATAGAAATTTTTATTACATTTAATAGTTTTTTTTCAATCACTTTTTTACACTCATTTTGATTGATTATTATTTTAGAGGTTACTAAATTCATAAAGTGATTATTATTTCAATATCACTTAATTAGGTAATATTCCCACACCATTTTCTATATTCCTCACTATTTTGAATATAATACCATGTGAAAATATGTTATTCTCTTTTTCATTTTATTTCAATGATTTAAATTTATTCCTCATATTCTCTTCAAGATTGATCCTATATTTACATGATATAAATTATAAACACTGTAATAGATATATATATATATATATATATTCCTCTTTTATATTACCTATATATAACATTAATTTAATTAATTGGTATGTATTTTTAATGAAATTCATCATATCCATTTCTTTAATGCAGCTTTAGTTATCAATTTTTTTTTACTATTTTTCATAGATTCATTTATACATAACCCAATATGATATTTTGAAAGGGAACTTATCACTATAACTATTTTCATATAGAATAACCTCTCTAAAATCAATTATACTTGAGTTATATATCATTTAATGGATGATTCTTATATCATTTCCAATATTTATGTGGTTTCTGAGTATAATTTTTTTCATTGATTATGACTTATATAAAAAGTTAAAAATTGAATAGTTTTCTATCTACCATTTAGTTTCCTCCTTGGTCTCATTATCTCCCATCCATTCTCTATCATATTTATAAATACTCCATAGGATATTTTATAATGACATGGTCATTATAAAATTATTATTTAATTTATAATTTATACACTATTTAATATCATGTTCATTATTTACTAAAAAAATTAAATAAAAATTTATTTATTCTTAATTTTAATACAATTTATTACCATCATATGTATAATTTTTCATTTATATTAGAAATATTTTATGTTATACTCAATGAGGATTTAAATATTATATTTATGCTATTTCAATTAAGATATAATTTCATGTTATAATCCACCTCACTTTTTTGAATGATTTACTATGTATCCAATTTTATCTTTGTGGTTTAATAATAATTCAATTTATAATTTATCAATATATTTTTTTTTTCATTTTTTGATATAAAAAATGTAAGGAAATATTATTATATGATGGGTGGATTGAGAATTATATTGTCAATTTATTAATTGAGTAAAATTCTAAATCTCATGAGATTATTACATATGTTTCATAGGTAGTTAGACTAGTCTACAATGTTATTAGACCTGGGTGATTGTCCGGGACCACTATGTTATTACTGGTTAAAAATTTAAACTTAGAATAGGCTTATGATATCAATTAATTATATATAATTCCAAATTTTTATGTTATGTCAAAATTATTATGTCATGTCAAAATTATTATGTTATTTTTATGAATCTATGGATCTTGGTTCTTTTATTATGATATCTACACTCTTAAGTCATGTTTCATGTTTATATTATTATATCATCATTTTTAAAAAATTCATATTTTTTATGTCATAACCTATGATTATTCAATTATATCTTATTGATGTCTAATTTTTTTTACATTATTCTTATGTAATATCATCCATCAATTAATTTATTTTTATTTCCAATCAATTTTATATATGCTATTATATTAACGATGGAATCATTTTTGAAGATCCTTTTGGAATAAAATCATCACTTATTCCACAATAAGATGGATTTGAATAAAATATATTAAAATATTTATCTTTTAGGTTCATGGGTCATGTTTTTTAATTTTAATTATTATGCATAATCATCTAAAATATTGTAATATATATATATGTTATGTATAGGTCTTCTCAGTGTCCATATGTAAAATCATTTTACATGAAAATATATAAATGTTCATAAAATAAAAGGAATTAATGGTTAAAAGTTTATAATTTTGATGAATGGAAATGAGTGACCTAGTTAAAAAAACCCATTAGTTTGAAATCACTAATCAAAAAATGACTCATCCTATCACAGATAGTTGAGGTGAATACCTTTCATCAAATATAGATCGTATCTACCTAATATAGAAACTATTTTGGAATAATTACTTTAAAATTACATCCATTTTTCTTTGGGAAATCATCTAAATAGGGTTTCAACAAGTGTAGAGGTTTGAAAGATATAAATTAGAAAATATTAATCATCAGAACAACACAAAATTTAGTTTGTATTATTAATAAAGAACACATGTTTCACACTGTCTATTTTATTATGTTTTATAATAGTAGCATAGAGAAACACAATTACATTTATAAGGAACATTACACCTCATGAAATGATGTTTACTATAACACATATGAATAATATAGGTAAAAATAGAAATGAATAATACACTCAAAAATGTAAATAACAGGGGATAGATTCTCAAGTATAGATCACTCTCGCCAAAAAATCTTTAAAAATAGAATGAAAAATTAAGAATATATTTTTAATTATCAAGGTAATTATAGAAGCTTTGTAATAAATATAGTGAATGATGAGATATCAGAATGGTGGAGTATATATTTTGTGTGAAGGTAAATATGATCATTAGGATTTGACCGTTGTGCAACATGATCGTTGGTCATTTTGACCATTTTTACTATAATGTTATAAAATGACCATTTTAGTTATTTCATATTATGTATAATGATGATAGATAATTAAATTATAAAGGAGAAATGATAACCTCAATCAGTAGGATCATTCTTTCTAAAGGCCATTTATTAGAGCTTATGAGAGAGGTATAATCACTAGGGTTCTCCCATGACCAAACTCAAGAAAAACATATATGTTACGAACCAAGTCAGGTCACCATCCGAACCGATGCCCGACTCAGCCGGCGGCAAGGCCCGAAGGGAGTTCCTGATCCCCATGGGCTGGCACAAGTTCCCGGGTATTAATATAAACCCTGGGAATGATTTACCCGAGTCAACAAATATAAAGCAACCAACAAAATAAACCAAACAAAAGTCAAAGTTGCAGCCAAACAAGTATTTAACTGAAACCATATTTTTGAGTCAAAAGTAAAACCAAAACTCAAACAATACTAAAAGTATGGTGACCAAAATCCAACCCAAAAACTATCGCCCGATGAGAGGACACCACCCTCAAGCCGCCACCACAACACCATGTCAAGAGCCCTACTAACAACCTGAACCACCAATTCTAAATGCTGGACCCTTACCTGTATTAGACGTAAAAAAATATACTTACACCCAAGGGTGTAAGTAGGGTGTAAGCCATCATCTAGCAGGATGCCACCAAGAAAAGATTCCTCACACAAATATTAAAAGTCAATTACATTTGCAATGATAAATAAAAGAAAGTAAGAAATTCTTAACAACGTTAGTGAAAACAGTTTTCATAAAAAGACTTTAAAGAAAAGTAGTTTAAAGCAAACACATGTTTGGGTAGTAACTAAAGTGACATATCATGTATCATTGGTGTGCGCAAAGTAACTGGTAACACTAAAGGATGGGAGATTCCCTATGAGTACTAGAAACAGGTGGGACCCTAGAACATCATGTCTCGGTGAAACGTGGCTTAGAAGGCCACGAAACTCAGAAAACGTGGCTTAGAAGGTCACGAACCTCAGAAAACGTGTCTTAGAAGGCCAAGAACCTCAGTCATCAAATGTTTAGTTAGTGTTGTAATCATCAATCCTGCCAGTGAAACCGGGCCAAGTCATCTCCAGAAAACTAGCTCACTAGTCCTGGTTCCCCCACCTAATACCCAAGGCTTCCCTCCTTGTGCTCACATAAAAACAAAGTTCACATAACATGTCACCTTAACACTTAAGATCCAAACGAGGTGCTTACACACAAGAACATGTCATTCTCACACTGCTATCCTCTTTTAAAACCACACACACACCAAAAATTTTTAAAACTTAAACTACACTGCTTACACATTAAATTAAACTAGATACATAACTTAATGAAATCACTTTGATAATTAAGCAAACCACTAAGAGAAATTATTAAACAGTTTTCAAACATGTCGCAAAAATTTTTAAAGGGAAAAAAGTCATTCAAAACCCCATTTTAAAATAAAACATATTCTGACACACGCCAAAACATAAACCAAGTCACCCACACTTCCTAACTCACACACTGCATAGTTTAAAAAACAATAATAAACAGTCCAAAGTGAGTTTTAATAATAAAAATAGACTAGCATCAAATAAATATACTTATAAAAAATTATATGCACATTTAAAATGTAATCAAAACAAAATTTTCAGCATGTAAACTAATTAGCAAAGTGCTGAAAAAATTAAACCAACATGCAAATGATCGCTAGATAACAATTGTGAGTGGAATCACCTACCAGTGTGTCGCAAGCTTTGAAAAATTAGTGCGAAACCCCAATTTCACCACAAATGCACAACACAGAGAAAAAATTGGACCATAAAATAGTAGACTGAACCAAAAAAATCAAAATTGGACCCCAACCAATGTGAAACCCTAACCCAAAAATTTTATCAAATGGGAGGAACAACAAAATGAGGTGAAACACACCTGCGAAATGGGTGTGGAAGGCCGGCCAGGGGTCATTGAAGGGTGTCGTGGGTTGCGCAATGCCGGAAAAACGAGATGGGAAACCGCTGGAAACTCAGTCTAGCAAGGAAGGGGTGCGCCCTTGGCTGGGAAAAAATGGAAGTGAGGTAGTGGAGGAGTATGGTGCTAGAAAATAAAGGAGCCTGTGGAGGTTTGGCCGAAAAAAAAAGAAGAAATGAGAAGGCTACATGAGAAGGGGGTGCATCCCAGAGGAGGTGCAGGTTTGGCTGGGCAAGACGGAAGGTAGCAGGGCAGGTCGGCGGTCTCGGCAGAGTGGGAGGGAGGTGCGTGGGGTCGCGGCTAGGTGCTAGAGGGAGGTCGGTGCGAGGAAGGCCGGTGAAGTTGAGCTGGTCCGGTGGGAGAGGAGGTGTGGCACCTAGGGTTAGGGAGGAAAGCAGCAGATGAATAGTTCCCCACAGATGAATAGTGCCCCACGAAGAGGGAGAGAAGGGAAGGAAAAAAAGAAGGGGAAAAGAAAATATAATAATAAAATAAAATAAAATTGAAGTAAAACAAAAAAAAAAGAATTAAACTAACCTAAAACCGAAATCATATTTAAACCAATCCAAAATAATAATGAAAATATAATGACAATATTAATAAATAAAGTTAAAAACGTTATGATTTTAATGTTACCCAAATGAAAATATCAATTACAATGGTGTTAATAATAATAGTAATAATAAAAATTATAATGAAAATGATAACCTTAATAATGAAAATAACTATAATTATAATAAAATTTATTTTTATTCGGTTATTTAATCATTCACGCACCGGGCCGGCCCCATGTTAGACTAGAAAAGCCACATGGCTTCGCCCGTGCCCTGCCTGTAGGTCAGGCGATGTAAAGATGATGCTCATTTATCAGCGCAAAAGAACACGACTCATATAAGTCTCGTCCCAGATACCAGCAAGAAATTTTTAAAAATAAAAATAAAAATATGGGAAAAAAATAAAATTAAATACATACCTCGATGTGAAGTCTGGGTATGATAATTCTCCCCACCATGAAAACTTTCTGCCCTCGGAAAGTCAATTTGAAGCCTGATCAGAGAATAGAAAATGGTACTCCTACTCAACCCAAGATTTCTGCTCCCAAGTCTCATGCTCGTCATTCCCGTGCTGCCAGAGAATACGAACCAAGGGAATGGACTTTCCACAAAGCACCTTCT
This sequence comes from Viscum album, assembly GCA_963277665.1. Taxonomy (NCBI): domain Eukaryota; kingdom Viridiplantae; phylum Streptophyta; class Magnoliopsida; order Santalales; family Viscaceae; genus Viscum; species Viscum album. The sequence goes on from OY728128.1 coordinate 1,262,390,157, forward strand.
CCAGAGAATCCACTATCCGCAATGGCTGCTCAAACACTAATAAGTCTGGCTCAATCTCCAACTCCTCCCAATTCAATACATGTGACAGATCGGTATTATACTTTCTCAGTTGGGAGACATGAAATACATCATGAATCGACATCAACTGTGCAGGAAAATCTAACCTGTATGTCACCTTTCCAATCCACTCAGTAATCTGGAAAGTCCCAACATACCTCAGTGTTAGCTTCCCCTTCTTCGCCAAGCGATAGTGACCCAAACGAGGGGCCACCTTCAAGAAAAATCTGCCCCCACTAAAAACTCAAGATCCCAACGCCTCTGATATGCATAAGATTTGTGGAAACTCTGAGTTGTCAACAATCGATGTCTAATCAACTTAACCTTCTCAGAAATCTCCTAAACAAGGTTCGGTCCCAAGAGTGAGTTCTCGCCTACCTCAGCCCAACACAAAGGAGACCAACAAGGCCGACTGTAGAGTTCCTCAAAGGGTTCCATTATAATAGAGGACTGGTAACTATTATTATAAGAAAACTCAACCAATCCCAAATGGCTATCCCATGAACCTCTGAAATCCAACACACAAGCGTGAAGAATTTCCTCCAGAATCTGATTTGCCCGCTCCATTTGGCCATCCATCTGAGGGTGGTATGCCATACTCATCTTAATCTGTGACCCCAAAGCCTTCTGGAGGCCTCCCCAAAACTGAGAGGAAAAGTAGGGGTCCCTGTCAGAAACAACTGCTGACGGCACACCATAAAGTCTGACCACCTCCTGAACATACAAATGGCCCAGCTCATCCACCTTCACTATATCTCTGATCGGGATAAAGTGAGATGACTTGGTCAAATAATCAATCACTACCCAAATAACATTCCTCCCCCGAGGTGTACGTGGTAGGCCAACGATGAAGTCTATGATGACCTCATCCCACTTCCAGATAGGAATGGGTAATGACTGGAGTAGGCTAGATGGTCTCTAATGCTCTGCTTTCACCTGCTGACAAGTGTAGCATCTCGATACAAATTCAGCTATGTCTCGTCTCACACCTAGCAACTAGAACTGGCGAGGAACATCGTGATACATCTTGGTTGTGCCGGGATGGATGGCCCACTGAGACTAGTGGCTATCCTGCATCACCATCTTCCACAGAGACAACGACACCACTGTATGGCCTTGGAAGCACAAGATCCTCTCAGGAGATAAAGACCAATCAGAAGGAGTCTCCCCACCATGAAGAAACTACATAGATCACTGACACATCTCATCTACGAGATGTTCTCGCTGAATCAACTCCATAAGAGAGGGAGTCAATTGAATACTAGCCAAGAAAGTACCTCCGCTGTGCTCCCTGTTCTCTAGGTGCATATGGGCGAAGTGCCCCATCAAATTCCACTCATCGCTGGACTCCATCAACCCCTGCACTGGTACCTTCCTGCTCAAAGAATCGGCCACCATGTTACCCTTGCCTGGGGTATAGACAATGTCAAAGTCAAATCCCTACATGTACTTGATCCAGCGGTGCTGCCTCAGATTGAGATCCTTCTGAGAGAAAATGTAGGCTAGGCTCTTATGGTCAGAATAGACCACAAATTTCTCCCCAAAGAGGTAGTGACACCAAGTCTTCAAAGCATGCATCACCGCTTCCAACTCCAAGTCATGAGTTGGATAATTCTTCTCATGCGGCTGGAGCTGGCGAGAACCATAAGCCACCACATGGTAATCCTTCATGAGTACCCACCCAAGGCCCATACCTGATGCATCACAATAAACCACATAGCCCTTCCCAAAATCTGGTAAAATCAGCACAGGTGCGGTGGTCAATCACCGCTTCAACTCCTCAAAGGATTCTTGACATTGTGGGATCCACTCAAACTTCACCCCTTTCCATGTGAGTGCGATCATGGGGGAGGCGAGCTGCGAGAAGTCCCGGAAAAAGCGCATGTAATAACCTTCCAGGCCAAGAAAACTTCAGATCTCAAACACATTCCTCGGCTGTTCCCACGACATAACTGCCCTGATCTTCTCAGGATCCATTGAAACCCCATGTTCTGAGACGACATGCCCCAGAAACTTCACTTCCCTGATCTAGAATGTGCACTTTGAGAGTTTGGCATACATGCGATGGTCCCGCAAAGTGCTCAAAATGACCTGCAGGTGATGCTCATGCTCCTCCTCAGATCCAGAATAAACCAGGATGTCTTCAAAAAATACCACTAAAAATGAGTTGAGATATTGTTGGAACACCCTATTCATGAGTTCCATGAAAACTGCCATGGAATTCGTCAATCTGAAAGGCATGACTAGATACTCAAAGTGACTATACCTGCTTCGGAAAGCCGTCTTCGGAATGTCTGCTTCTCTTACCCTGAGCTGGGGGTATCCCGAATGCAATTTGATTTTGGAGAACCAATTTTCCCCATTTAGTTGGTCAAAAAAATCATCAATCTGGGGAAAAGGGTATTTATTCTTGATGGTCACCTTATTCAATTTCCGGTAATCGATGCACAACCGGAGGGTTCCATCGGCCTTCTTCGTGAATAAGACCGGGGCGGCCCAAGGAGAGATGCTCGGGCGAATGAATCCTATGGATTCCAAATATTCCAGTTGTATCTTTAATTACCTCAATTCGGTGGCACACCACAGACCCTACATCAGAAGCCCCATATGAAGTTTGCCTGGGAGGATGACCTGAGCTGCCACCACTCTTCTTCCATTACTCATCACGTTTCCTCTTCTTCTCGGATGAACTACCACTGAAAAACCCTGACACTAATCTAGAAAACCTAAAATTTCCTCTCTGGTCAATATCGACCATGCAAGAATTATTGACCACCTCGGCATAAGTACCCAGCTTGAATAAGAAAACCTGAGAGTGGATTTCTGGTCAAAGTCCCTTCTCGAATTTCTAAGCTTTCAAGTATTCACTTGAAGCAATCTCAGGCATGTACCACACTAGCTCAACAAAGATATTTTCATACTCCATCATAGTCTGACCCGTTGATAGATCCATGAACTCCAGGGATCTAGCATAGGCCAGGAACTCGGGAAAATACTACTCATTAAAGATAAATTTGAAATCCTTCCAACTCATCTGCTCAAGCTTCCCAGCCTGAATCACTTATTCCCACCACTTGCGACTGGGACCCTCTACCTGGAATGAGGCACACTTTACCCTGACTTCTTCTAGTGTGTCAAGGAACTTGAACATGTGTTCTATCTTTTCAATCCATTCCTCTGCCTCTTGAGGTTTGAACTACCTCAGAATGAAGTAGGTTTATTCTTCAAGAACTCCTGAGATTTATCCTTCTTGGAGCCAGACCAATCTCCTCTAGCTGGAATGGGGAAGGGGGCAGGAGTTGCCCCTTGTCCTAAAGCCTGAACAGCACGGACCACAGATTCTACCAATCTCTGATCAAGCGGTGCGAGAGAACTCTCTCCGGATTCCTCTCGTGGGTGCGTGGAAGCTCTCTGGGGAGGAATCTTGCTACATAGAGAAACAATCATTAAAGAACATCATCAATACATCATATCCAAAGAGAAGTCAAATTTTCAGAAAAATAAGTAATCCTCAGTAAACCAAATATGCAAAAGTAACATCATGACCAAACTCTTCTTCCCAACCCAATTTCCACGCATAGTCTGCAGCCTGCACTTCCCACCTGGAAGAGAAGTCAAAAAAACATCCCGAAATCCCATGGCAACTCAAGGTCTGTCACGAGGTGTGCTAGCCAGGCACCCTACTCGCAACTAGAATTATGATCCTCGACACTCCTAACTTCTATATAACCATACTCGTCCCAAATAAAATAACCCAGACAACAAAACTTGAGCCTTTGATACCATTTTTTCACGAACCAAGTCGGGTTTCCATCCGAACCGACGCCCAACCCGGCCCGCGGCAAGGCCCGAAGGGTGTTCTCGATCCCCACGGGCTGGCACAAGTGCTCGGGTATTAAGATAAACCGTGATAATGATTTACCAGAGTCAATAAATATAAATCAGAAAACAAAATAAACCAAACAAAAGTCAAAGTTTCATCCAAACAAGTCTTTAACCAAAACCATATTTTTGAGTCACAAGTAAAACCAAAACTCAAACAATACTAAAAGTATGGTGACCAAAAACCAACCCAAAAACTATCACCTGACGAGAGGACACCACCCTCAAGCCTCCACCACAACTCCACGTTAAGAGGCCTGCTAATAACCTGAACCACCACTTCCAAACGCTGGACCCTTACCTGTATCAGACATAAAAAAATCTACTTACACCCAAGGGTGTAAGTAGGGTGTGAGAAATCGACCAGCATGATGCCACCAAGAAAAGATTCCACACACAAATATTAAAAGACAATTACATTTTCAATGATAAAAAAAAAGAAATTAAGAAATTCTTAACAACGTTAGTGAAAACAGTTTTCATAAAAAGACTTTAAAGAAAATAATTTTAAAGAAAACACATGTTTGGGTAGTAACTCAAGTGACATATCATGTATCATTGGTGTGCTCAAAGTAACCGGTAGCACCAAAGGATGGGAGAGGCCCTATGGGTACTAGAAATAGGTGGGACCCTAGAATGTCATGTCTCGGTGAAACGTGGATTAGAAGGCCACAACCCTCAGAAAACTTGGCTTAGAAGGCCACGAAACTCAGAAAACGTGGCTTAGAAGGCCACGATCCTCAGTCATCATATGTTTAGTAAGTGTTGCAATCGTGAATCCTGCCAGTGAAACTGGGCCAAGTCATCTCTAGAATGCTATCTCCCTAGTCCTGTTTCCCCCACCTAATACCCCAGGCTTCCCTCCTTGGGCTCACTTAAAAACAAAGTTCACATAACATGTCACCTTAACACTTAAGATCCAAACGAGGTGCTTACACACAAGATCATGTCATTCGCACACTGCTATCCTCTTTTAAAACCACATGCACACCAAAACTTTTTAAAACTTAAACTACACTGCTTACACATTAAATTAAACTAGATACATAACTTAACGAAATCACTTTGATAATTAAGAAAACCACTAAGAGAAATTGTTAAACAGTTTTCAAACATGTCTCAAAAATTTTTAAAGGGAAAAAATTCATTCAAAACCCCTTTTTAAAATAAAACATATTCTGAAACATGCCAAAACATAAACCGAGTCACCCGCACTTCCTAACTCACACACTACACAGTTTACAAAACAATAATAAACAGTCCAAAGTGAGTTTTCACAATAAGAATGGACTAGCATCAAATAAATAGACTTCTAAAAAATTAGATGCACATTTAAAATGTAATCAAAACAAATTTTTTAGCATGGAAACTAATTAGCAAAGTGCTACAAAAAATTAAACCAACATGCAAATGACCGCTAGATAACAATTGTGTGTGCAATCACCTACCGGTGTGTCGTAAGCTTTGCAAAATTGGTGCGCAACCCCAATTGCACCACAAACGCACAACGCAGAGAACAAATTGGACCTTAAAACAGTAGACTAAACCAAAAACATCAAAATTTGACCCCAATAAATGTGAAACCCTAACCCAAAAAATCTATCAAATGGGAGGAACAACAAAACGAGGTGAAACGCACCTGCGGAGTGGGTGTGGAAGGTCGGCCGGGGGTCGCTGGAGGGTGTCGTGTGTTGTACAATGCTAGAAAAATGAGAAGGGAATCTTCTGGAAACTTGGTCGACCAAGGGAGGGGTGCACACGTGGATGAAAAAAAATGGAAGTGAGGTAGCGGAGGAGTCTGGTGCTGGAAATTAAAGGAGCCGATAGAGGTTTGGCTGAAAAAAAAGAAGAAATGAGGAGGCTATGGGAGAAGGGGGTGCATCCGAGTGGAGGTACGAGTTTGGCTGGTAAAGAAGGAAGGTATCAGGGCATGTGGGTGGTCTCGGCAGAGCGGGAGGGAGGTGTGTGAGGTCGCGGCTGGGTGCTAGAGGGAGGCCGGTGCGAGGAAGGCTAGCGAAGCTGAGCTGGTCTGGCGGGAGAGGAGTTACGATGCCTAGGGTTAGGGGGAAAGCCATCGATGAATGGTGCCCCGTGGAGAGGGAGAAAAGGGAAGGAAAAAAAGAAGGGGAAAATAAAAGATAATAATAAAATAAAAGAAAATGGAAGTAAACCAAAAAAAATTAAACTAACCTAAAACAAAAATTATATTTAAACTAATCCAAAATAATAATGAAAATATAATGACAATATTAATAAAGAAAGTTAAAAACGTTATGATTTTAATGTTACCTAAATGAAAATATTAATTACAATAGTTTTAATAATAATAGTAATAATAATAATAATGAAAATGATAACCTTAATATTGAATATAACTATAATTATAATAGACTTTATTTTTATTCGGTTATTTAATCATTCGCGCACCGGGACGACCCCATGTTAGACTGGAAAAGCCACACGGCTTCGCCCATGCTCTGCTCACAGGTCAGGCGATGTAAATATGATGAGCATTTATCAACGCAAAAGCACACGACTCATGTCGGTCTCGGCCCACATACCAGCAAGAAATTTTTAAAAATAAAAATAAAAATATGAGGAAAAAAAATAAAATTAAAAACATACCTCGATGCGAAGTCCGGGTATAACAATATATATATATGAGGCTCTATATGAATGAACTATAATATATGATCATTTTAAAAGAGATCACCACTAGATTAATGTTGGATGAACAACCCCATGAGAGTACCACCATCACAAACCTCAACCTTAAACTTATACTGTCTTCATTAGAAGTTATGTATTAAGACCTTAAATACTATTAAGGTGTAAAAACTTTTAGAAATAAAATAGTGGTTACATTCATCCCCCATTTTTATTGAATTTATCATTCTTATATAATATATAAAATTCAAATGATTTGAGGTTCAATTTGAAATTTTTTTTATAAAAAGAAGCTATAATTTTATTTTGGGAAAGTATAAATATCTAATTAAAATAAATTATAATGATAAAATAAAATATTTGGAATGAAATATTATTTTAAAAAAGTTTTTAAAAAAATGTATTTATTTTTAAATAAATAAAAATAATAATTTTATTCAATAATATATAGTTTTTCTAGGGGTTTAAAACATAATCATGTTATAAGCATATGTATTTTTTTAAAATAAGTATTTTATTTTCATATTAAATTTCTCTCATTTATAAATTTACATTGATAAGATAAAATATAATTTTTGAAATTATGATGTTAAAATTATATAAGTGTGATTTTTTTATAATTTTCTAATATAGTCGACTTCTTGTGTAAAAAGTAAAATAAGGTATAAATATAAAGTATTATGACATCATAATGATAGAAATTTGATTTGATAAATACTATAAATCCTTAATCAACCAAAAATTTATTTTATCTTTAAAATAATCTATTTTAATGCGGTATGGTTAATTTAAAATACCTATATTCATTTTTCAAAATTATAAAGTATATTTGATGTTTTTTTTAAAATAATTAATTATGAAGAAGAATATTTTCTACATCCAAAATAATATATATTAATGGATTTATCGATAGTAAACTATTAAAATAATAAAAACCAAATCCCCTTGGAATATTTCATGGGCTAAAACTATTGGAAATCTATTTGTTTTTAATTTTTTTAACATAGATCTCAAAACCAATGTTTAAAAATCAATAAACCATCCTAATTTTCTATAAATACACACCCATTATCCCATTCTACTCTACACCAAATAATTTAGGGGTAATTTTCCTATAAATTTATCTCTATGATGACCATATAGGGATTTTAAAATTTTCTAAGAATCCCTTCTTAGGATTTCTGGATCCACCTTTCTAGTAAGGTATTCTATTCCTCTTGCTTTTAATTCAAGTACTTCCTTTGTAGTAAGAATTATAATTTTCAGGTTAATGTGTATTTATACATATAAAATAATTCCATAATATTCCAATTGATGTTAAATAAATGACATACATCAATTAAAACTTATTAACCTACTTATATTAACCATTTTGTATAAATGTTATGTTGTTAAAATTAGACTTTGATTTTCCATGACACCATTTTTCATTGTGAACATTGAATCCTATTTTCATTAAAGTGTAATAAAATAAATGTAATTATATATCTTTTATTAGGGATTTTCATGTATGAAATCCACATTCAATTCTTATGGGATAAATATCTTGAATGGCTCATTCCATTATGGCCTTATGAGCTTATTGATTTTTAAATTAACGTAGTTCTCATTATCCATAGATCACTGATGAAATGATTTCTTATGATATATGAACTTTGTCTCATATATAATTTATACATATTAATAGTTCACCGTGATTTCACTATAATGCATTGGGTAGTGATTTCATCTCATGAGATACCATATTTGGTGCTTGTGTGGTCATCCTAGCACACTATGTTTTGTTGTCTTGGCAGAGAGCCTTGGATTATGGTTATAATGTCATGTTTTATGTTATTGAAACATTATTTTGATTTCATTATCATATGATATAACATTTTTCATTCTATTATTCCATATAAATATTCCCATTAAGGATATCATGATTTTCCTTTGCCTCATATATATCATGTATGATCTGATTATTCTCTTACTTGGCATCCTAGATCACCCCTTTTTGTTATAAACTACTCAAGATATGCTATCCCATATTAGAAGATAAATAGGATATATGTAAAATTTATGAATTTTAAATTAATATTATGAAAATTTTGTTTAATTTTTTATCTATACATTTAATCTTCCTAAGACACTAAAACTCAAGATCTTTGGTATGTGTTTAAGGAATAATTACACTGAAAATCATGTAATAAAATTTTTGTAACCAAACAACTCAGTATACCCTCTAATATGGTACCCAAAACAATATGCTACTAATTCAAGGGGGTTGTTGGTCCCCATGGGCTGGAAACTAGAACTTGAGCATCAAGCAACAACCAAAGGGAATGATTTTACACAACCTAGGACAAGATACATAGCATATATATATATAAAATTAAAAACTATATGAAAAACATTCCATAACCAAATAAAGATAGTAGTAGAAATAAAACCCAAAAGAATCAAGATAGAACTCCAAGGAACAAGTCTAATAGCCAAAAGGGATAACAAAACCTAGAAAAACTACTCCATGTGATATGTTGGAAACGTCCCACCATCTCACAACCAGCTACCTATGCCCATCTGACATAAACAATGCCACATAACTATAGAACCTTTCCCTTTACTATATCATAAGATAATACAAGGTGTACACAACCCTAATAGAGTGTTCTGGGTGTGAGCTAAACATTCTCAATAGGATCCCACCCAGGTGTTCCGTGTCAAGTCTCTGTACAATAATCCCAATATTCTCAATTTAATGAACAATAAGGAATGATAAATAGTCAATTTTTTTATACCAAAATTATGTCGAAAAACTCTCCTTTTTTACACAGTCCTAAAATAAATATATTTAAATTATTTTCAAAGAATAATTATGATTAGATAATTAAATTTTTAAAAGAATACTTATCAAATCTAAACAACATAATCCAAATCAAAATGGTAAACACCCCCATGATAACAATGATTAGGCTAGAATGGTCACTTATATCTAGATAATCAATAATTAATAGTACACTCTCATGTCCCTAGGACACAGGTCAAAAGGAATAAAGGAACACCCCACAAGTGAACCACCTATAATTTCAGGATCAAGTCTCCAAGACACATGGACTATGGAATAGAGGAATACCCCATGAGTGAACCCCCTATGAAAACAACATACAATGATAAATACTAAACCCTCAACCTGGGCACCCAAGGTTCCCATGTGTTAGATACATCAATATTTTCAAAAGGGATTATCAATTCAGAAATGATTCAAAAAATCCCATTTTCTAAAAAACAATATTTGAAATCCATTTTCACAATCCATTTCAAAATGATTTAAAAGGAACTATTATTTTATCAAAATAAGGGATGAACCATATTTTCTCAAAAAGTAAATTTACAAACACAAATAAACTAATGTCAAGATCATGAAAAATCATTTATTAATCAATTTATAAACTAAGAAAAATTATAGTTCAAATATCATAGGCTTGAGACATAACTGTCTACCTCAATATTGGGATACACACCAACCACGATAAGATCCAAACACTAGAAGGAAAGTAACATTGATCAATAAATAGAGTCCCTTACATCAATTATCACACCTTATAATAATTTTATATAAGAAAATGGGTTGGTAATGAAGTTTTATCCATACATACCTTGCAAAAATCTCATGCCACATCACAACCAACAGAATAACTGGCCTCTAAAAGATGTATCCTCAAAGGGATATATAATGGATTGATAAAGATCACAAAATGATTCATTAAATCTAAAAATTAATCTCAATACCACTTCCAATTATAAGTAAAAAAATAAAATGAGTTGAGGAGGATCTCACTTACCAAAAGTGAAGAGACCAACCAAGCCTATGATCAAAGTGCCAAAGAAGGATTCTAGAACATCTAAAACAAACCAAACATACATGGAGTATCAATAGGGTTCAAGTGAAGAAACACAAGATGAATAAGGAAGGACTCAATTATTTAGTGAAAAAAAAACTTTCTAGGAAGAATGTATTCACATCATGAATTATGGATTCATGATGTGAATAATCTTGTCGGCATGTACACTAAAAAAATAGTCACATCGGATTAAAAATACCAACTGACCAAAAAATGATGTGAAAATAATTCACAACCATAACATTTTTCATGTTTTTAACCAAACCTATGGTTTATTCCCAATGTTAATTCATGTCATGAATATATGATTCATGGTGTGAAATTATCATTTAGCTAGTTCTCATCCCCGATTCCTTATAAAACTACCCAGATTGTCTATGAAACCCTTTGAACTCGAAGTATAAACTCTTAAAAATTGAAATGAGGTAATACCTTAACCATGATATTAATATTATCTAAACCATATGAATTTCCATCCCTAATAATTCACACAGAAGAAGAATGATCTAGAAATAGGTGAGGGAACTACTCCCTCATTGACAATTCACACTCCCAAGTCTTATTAGAATATGATCTATAACATCACAATTTTTTTTTCCAATGATATAACTTCCCAAGAAAGGATTTAATTTGAGAATAAATAATCTCTATTGGATGATCTAAAATATAAACATCTGGATCCAATGTAACCTCCTCCCAATTCGTAACCATGGAGGGATCATGATGGTACTTCCTAATATGAGATATGTGAAAAACATCATGAATACATGTCAATTAAGACAATAATTCCAACTGATAATAATTCTAAAAAATCCGTTTAGTGACCTTAAATGGTTCAACATATCTTGGATCCAAATTCCCCTTTTTCACAAGCTGTCAGTAACCCATCTAAGGAGATATATTCAAGAAATATCTGTCACCCTTGATAAACTCAAAAGGACAATGCTAATGATCTGCATTCAATTTTTTTCTGAATCTAAACTATAACCAACTGTCTCTATATATCCCTAATTATCAATAATATTTTTTGAATGAGACTTGGTCCCACTAGAGAGGTATCTACCACCACTTCTCAAAAAAGAGGTGTTCTACATGTGTGACCATACATAACCTCAAAATGGTCATCCTGATCGAATAATGGTAGCTATTATTATAAGAAAAATAAACCATTCCATGATGGTTGACCCATTATCCAATGAAATATAAGACATAGGTAGGGATTATACCCCCCAATATCTAAATAACATGCTAAATCTATCTGTATGTCTATGGAAGTTATATTTTACTCAACCTAACCTATGTTCCCATCACCTATTGCAGACTCTTCTTGAATCTAGAAGTAAACCTATGATCACTATTCAAGATAATAGAAGAGAGAACCCCATTATACCTCTTGATAATCAGAATGTATAGCTTACCTAGATCTTTATCCCTGGTTGTGTCCCTGATAAGAATGAAATAGGTTTATTTATTCCACTGATTAGTCTCCACTATGATAAAATTATTTCCAAGATAAGTCTCTTATAATCCAATGATTAAGTATATGGAAACCTCCTCCCATTTATATACTGGAACCAAAAGAGCATGGAGTAGACCAGAAGGATTTAGGTGCCCTTCCTTTATCTACTTGAAGGTTTAATACTGGAATAAACAATCACTAATGTTTTTCTTCAAACTCAACTGCTAGAAATGTCATCTCATGTTATAAATTATCTTTGTAGTGTCAGGGTGAATATAACACAAAGAACTAAAACAATCATTCAATATTGAGTTATTCAATAATTATGGAATAGAAAAACAATCCCTGAAGTAGAGAATACCATCCAAAATGAGAGATTGGCCTAGAATGTTCTCCTCACTATATATTGTTTTCTTGATTCCATTGAAATCATTATTATACTAATAAACCTATATAATAGACTCTAGTAGAGATTATGTTAACTAAACACTAGTCATAACCATAACTTAAGCATCATCCCATGAGTTAAGATGAAACTAAGTGAAGAGCCCCATTAGATTCAACTCTTCCTTTGATTCCAACATGACCTATGGTAGAACCTTTTTGCATAGAGAATCATCAATGAAATTCCCCTTCCCCAAAGGAGTAGTCCATGGGGAAGTCAAATATATTATCTTATTCTGACCACAACATTTACCATGACTCAGATCCTTCTAAGGAATGATATAGCTCAAAATCATATGACCAGAAAAGACTATGAACCTATCCTTAAAAAGATAGTTCCCCCAATATTTAATCGTATCCATAACTGTGGTAGTATCCAAATCATGAGTGGGGTAGTTTTTTTCATTCCATTAAAGACAAAGAGATAAATAGGATACAATGTGATTATATTGAATCACTACACAACCTAGGCCAACTCTAGAAGAATCACAGTATACAAAGAGGTTCGTTTGGCTATATGATCCTACTGATGAAAATGGCTACGTGACATCTTTAATGAATTGTCTATGTGAAGGCATGAAAAAAATGGATACGTAAGGGATAATGGGTTCAGTTACATCACAATAAAAAAAATAGATATGTAGTGAAGAGAAGGTTTGGATACATGATTCCCTTAGATGATAATCAGTAATATCGAACACCATTCAAGAATTATCTATGTGATCCTTATATACAAAATGACTACGTGATTATTTTTTTTCTATAGGTGTAAATATTGGAATTAACTACTACATAAAAATTGAAAAGCACATGGTTTAATAATTTGATTTAAAAAATAGGTTTGAAGGAAGCTACTATGGAAGCTTACCTAAATATGAGATATAGTGATTCTGAGAAAATGTAAGCCCTATTGTTTATCTCTTCAAATTTATGAATGCATAATGATATATCTACACGTTGCAGAAGGGTTAAACTTTGAACTTTGGAAACAACCAATATATATATATATATATATTTAAAATAAAGATACATTCATTGACCTAGATTAAGATATAATATATTCAAATGATATAATATGAGGGGATTCCTCCTTCTATAAATAAGAGGGTGCTACTGGAAAAAGAGGGGATTAGAGGATAACTCATGGAACACTACTGTGATGTTTCTTGGTTTCTTATTTATTTTTATTTTTATTTATTTTTTATTTTCATTTATTCAGTTTTATTAATTCATTTTGTATTTTTATTTTAGTTTCTTTTCTTTGCTTTTAAATCAAATCATTCATTTTCAATTAATTTTTCCATCTGTTTCCATTCCACTATTTTTCTTCAAATTGTATTCTTTTCTCTTGTTCTCTATTATTTTTCTTATTATATTTATCATCCTTTATTTCTTACCATTATTCCACAATGACCTCTTTCTCTTAAAAACGAGTCACTAACCTGAAGCTTGGACTTAGTGTAGTAGAGGTGCATCCTAAATTATTTATTTAAATTTATTAATATTTTGAAATAATTTTTAGTGGATGATAGTGAAGTGTATAGGTGTGGTGATTTACCACCATGAAATAAATGTTTAATTCACTACTATTTATTTATTTAATATTTTTCCCTCCATACCATTAAACATAAGATCTTTATATGACAGTGTTGATCCATTAAATGGATGGAAGAGAATATGATGGAGCCGAGTCCTAGAAGGTGTCACACTCTCAATCAAGGTGCGTTATCAGCCTTGATTATAAGAGGAGATAAAATTAATATTTTATATGCATTCGATATTTCAAAACAAATAAATACAAGTATAGTAATCCAATAGTGATATTTCATGGTTGAGTTATCAAACTGAATATAAAACAACCAATATAAATAATGAAGGAACCCTAATCTATAGCTTTTCTATGCATACTTTCTTAACTTTATTTTCCATTTAATGTTAGTATATTTTAGATTTAATTATAATTATTTTCAATTTTGATTGATTATAAAATAATAAAAAACAAAAAAAAGTAGTTTAGGTGAATTAGTTTAATTAAGTGAATACTGTGAAGATCCCCAACTGTGGTGATTATGGTAATCCATTTTACTGAATCAGGAAAATAAAAATTAAAGGTTTTTTCATACCCCATGAAAAGTTTTCATCATCAATCAAGATTAAACAACTAATATTGAAATGGATAATAGCATGGGATTACACCACGAGGATGTGAGACCAGTATGGTGATGTATTTTTATCTATAGAAGAAAGAAAAGGCCATATCCAAGGGAGCTATCATAGAAAACCTATCCAAAAAACATAGAAATCCATAATAACACTTGATCATGTATACCAAGATTGATTGAATAATAAATAACTTTCTTATACAATGGTGGAATTAAATTATAATAGATTTATAGAATTTAAAATCTAATGATAGAGAATTGGGTGGAAAAGTTCGAGAAGATAAGGGAATAAAATAGAATTGGGAAGAAGTGGAAATGTACATAACCTCAGTGGGAGGGTTTTTTAAGGATTTACTATAAGAGATTTATTTATAGAGATCTATCATTTACAATTATATGGTAAGTGTAATTATTTCCCAAATAAGAGGAAAAATATTGTGTTTGCGGGAATCAAAAACCTCATGGAGTTATGATATTAATTGTCTCAAGTAATAATTACTAAACTAAACCTTAATAGTTAATCAAAATCTCTATAGAAGTATTTAATTGTGGTTTAGTTATTTTTATAAAAACATAAACTCTCACATTGGGTATATTTTTATCACATTATCATTGAGAAATGGATCAATTAGTTTGATAACATATATTTATTTCTAAATTTATCTAACAAATAAAACTTTATCATAGATATTTTATACTGATATTGAGAATCCAACAAGTTGTGCACACTAAGCAAGAATACCTAGAACAATGAATATGTTGACACAATTGAATTTAAGGAAATCATGAAAATATTTACCTAAAAATTTTATTACCTTACTCTCAATATTATGATGGAGAAGTAACTTCAAGGACATAATTAGAGATATCATGAATCAATTGGGTCACAAGAGTTTAACATCACAAGGATTTCAATGTATAAATCGATCTTTTTTACTAACCCAAAATTCATGTTTGAATACTTCATTAGTGTCATAATACCAAGTCACAAAAAATAATTAATGATTTGAGAAAATAAAATATTTTTTGGAAAATAGGTGATATGCATATAAGTTTCTAATATAAAATTTTAAATCTCTATTTTCTCATGATAATATGATTAAGAATATAAGGATAAATTATAGCTATATAAGATTAATTAATGAACCTCATAGGGGGAAGAAGATTCAACATCCACGTGTCAATGGTGAGGGATGAATAATCCCAATAAATATCATAAAGGGATGAGGTAATAGTTCATATGTGGAAAATTAGGATCTCAAGACACATAATTCTAAGGTACATAAAGATGATAATGAATATGATAGAAAAAAGGCCAGTTCATCTCAATCGTTCCCCTAATGGTCCAGAGTTACAACTTCAAAGAACATGGATAATATGAAAATCAATAAAACACTCCTAAGTAATTTAAGGATAATCTACATCCATATCATCTAAAGAGAAGTGAAAAATGAATCGCTTAAACAATTACTAAAAATGTGGTAGATCATGAAAATGAAGTAATGATAGGTAAAAATTTTATTCATTCAAGAATAAGTTTTAGATTATTTGATTATAGTTCTATGAATATTTTCATATCATTTAAGTTCTATAGAAATATTCCAACATAATATTATGTCAGAGAGGTTATGTTATCACTAATAACACCACATAATCTATGAATTATATCTCTAGTATATAATCCTTCCCTGATTAAGATTAGTGGAATGAATCTTCTAGTAAATATGGTTATTATTACATTAGTAGGATTAAATAAAATTATGGATGTAGACTAATTATCCTTGTAAAATGATAATATTAAAGTTAAGGAGAGTGAAATATCTTTCCATATCGCAAACATTTATATTATATAAAAGTGAAAGGGGAATTTCTTGTCTCTTTTGTAAGATCCTTCTCATGTATAGGTATAATTTCCATATGATAAATAATATTGATCATAAATTATTGAGTTAGTGGAAATGGTTGTGTTTAAAGACTTGTAGATTTTAAGGGAATATGATAATGTATTCCTTGAATATATTTTTTCACACCTTCATATAAATATTTTTTCCTCTATATAACTTGTACCAAGAAATTTAACAATATCTCATATCCCTATAGAATTCCCATCATTCATCTTTAATATTTAAGTAAAAAACTACATGAAAACATAGAAATTGGTTTAATATGGCCTAGTGATTTTACATGGGTTAACCCTATCATGTTTTTTAGGAAGAAGTATGGTTAATACATATATACAATTAAAAAAAACATGATAATAAAAAAGTATCATCTTCCATGAATAAAGAATTATTCAATCAAAAATATAGGGATCAATATTTATTACCGATTCATCATTGAATGGGATATAATTAATTAATGATGGGGAAAATATTATTATACTTAATACCATTTGTATAATATTTGGACACTATGAGTTCATAGTGACGCCTTTCGGTTTCACTAATACTCCAACAATTTTCCTGGACCTAAAGTATAAATCCTTTATAAATTATGATGACTAATTTGGGTTTTTAATTATAAATTATATTCTTATATATTCTAAAATAAAGAAAATCCTAAATAATATTTTTAAATTCTATTAAATAGAATACTAATAGAGAAGTTGAATGAAAATTTCATAAAATGTTCTTTTGGATGGATTAAATCACATTCCACTAGAAAGTCATAATATAAAAAGGAATATATATATATATATATCTTCCAATTAATATGGTGATTGATGAATGGACCATTCCAAAATTTTATTTATGATATATTTAATCCTAAGTCTATCTTGGGACATTTGATAGGTGCTGAAAATTTTCTAATGATTGTAATTTTTTTTAACCAAGCTATTATGGAATGTAATGAAGTCTGTGAAGATAGAAGAATGTGTAGAGAGGTTCATAGAGCTAGAGATGAGGCTAGTAACCTAACTTGTACTGACACTACTATCATATGTGAAAGAAATTACGTTATACATTGGTGTATCATTGATATTCATGGGTTTTCTAGTCATGAAAACTGATAAATTTATAGCCTATGCATCTTGATAGATGATGGTACATGAGAAAAATTAACCCAAAAAAGATCTAGTGTTAGAAATAGCAGTCTTTTTATTAAAAATTCGGAGTCATCATCTTTATACAAAAAATAGATAATTTTATAAAAATCATAATGGTTTAAAGTATTTATTTATATAGAAAAATATCAATATGTTCCCAAAAATTTAGTTAGAGATTATTAAAGACAATGACTATTAAATCCATCACCATCATAGAAAAGAGAATAATGTGGTAGAGGATCCAACCAAACTATATCATGTACCCTTATACATGTTGATAATTAAAGGGGATATAATATTATTGTATATGAAAAGGATGAAAATATGAATCATTAAGGAATATAAAACGTTCTAAACAAAAAAAATTATTTCATAACTATATATCTTAAAAAATATTAAAATGGAATAAAGTATTTTGTGTAAATATAAAATATGGTTGAAAAAATAAGAAAAGGAAAAGTCCTATAGTTCAATACAAATAAAAATATAATTGTGTGATTTGGGACTTAATAATGTATACAATCTAAGACAAAGATAAATATGGAGCTATTAGATGATTCCCATAGCTCAACATTCTCTATCCAGACATCAAGAAAAAATATAAATAATGATTTCCATGTGTACTTTTGGTAGAGGTATATGAATAAAATTATTATTAAATATAAATCATGGTGAATGGTATACTGGTAAGTTAAAAAATGACATAATTCCTAGGAGATGATATAAACATTACCCATGGAAATAAATAAATATAGAAAATCACTCAGGACTTTGTCATATGTCTTCTAAAGTCATCTGATGTAGAAAATTCTATATGGAATTTAAGGGATCCTCCTACAAACTCTACTCACTTAATTGAAATATAGGATGAATTCACACTCCACCAACTTCCTAGGATTTATTTCATGGATGTGGTGAGGATTCAAGGAACAAAAAAATTGATTACGTCAGATCATGTTCATATGTTACTAAAATTTTATTTTTTTTATAAAGACACTTTTGATTTAGTGAAAAAACACACAAAATTCATCTAAAAACTAACTAACACAAGAAAAAACCACCAGATACCATTAAATATCCAATCCATAACAAAAAAAATAAAATTTAAAAAATTCATAACTCTAATTAGGTTTGGAACAATATCATTAAACAATGGAGTTATTATAAAAAAAATATCTTCCACTAAATAATTTTTAAGGAGCTATATGATACCATTTATTGGAATTAATTTATAACTCCAAAATGCATTAATAAAATTGGAGAAAGAAATAATTTAATGCTAAACCTAGTATAGGAGATGATAGAGAAGGTCTATGTCATTTTTAAATACATTTGAGTGACATAGATTCAATAAAAGTACTATATTGAAAATCATCAACTTCACCAAGAGTTTAAGGTTATGTATAAATTATTCCATAGAATATCTCCATAGAATAGATCTACTAGATTTTAAAATAAGGTAATGTTATGAGCTAGGTACATTATCCCATTTTATATTCTTGATCATGTTAGAATTGTGGAATATCCATTTTCTCTTCAAAAAAAAATATATCAAGTATTTAATGTATCCCACATATACATCTAAAACATGTACTTATAATATCTATATCATGCACTGAGTATAGGGGTAGTATAGTTGGCACTTGATCACTCTTATGATGAGTATTAATTGTAAATATTATATCAAAGTGATAATTTATTACAAAATAGGTCCGCCCATTTTTTCAATGAACTATGGAAAATAATAAGTACAAGGAGGAAACATTAGAACCTGTGGGTGTAATAAAACAAAAATTCCCTCATTTTTTCTCATTATTAGGTGTGTGTTAAAAACATTTATAACAATGTAGAGTTTTCAATATGATAATTTTTATTTTCAATATATATGTGTTTCATACTTATTTTTAAACCACATGCATAAAATAATAAAAAATATATATTTTATTTCATCAACCTAATAGATATTAAATGTGAAATATAAATAAACTCCTTAAAATGAAAATTTTTATAATGGGATAATAAAACCAATCAAAGAAGATAAGTGTAATTGTAAATTGTAACGATCTAATATTTCAGTATATATATATTTCTATTAAATTCAATATGATTCTCCATAAGAACTAAAATAAAAGTCATGACACATTAATAAATTATATTTATTCCATTTGAAAGATTATAATATATCAACATATGATCTAATATATTTAATTTCTTTCAAATGCAATGTTTGTATAAAATAGTGCCAACGAGCCTGTACCCAAGTGGTACAAGCTCTTTCTTGGCATCCAAAAGACCTGGGTTCAAATCCGGGCAGGGATGAATTTCCAGGTTACTGTAGTAGGGTACTGTAGCGGGGCACTGTAGCAGACACTATAGCATTGGTGGAACTGTTGCGGTGGCCGCACTGTAGCGGCTGAGGAACTGTTGCAGGATACTGTAGCAGCGGCGGGTACTGAAGCAGGTACTGTAGTTGCACAGGGTACTGTAGAAGTACTGTTCACAGAGGGTCCTTTGGGCCAAAAAATGGGCTTTCAAGCCTCGTATTCAAGACACTTGGACTTGGGCCTTAGGGCTATGTTTTGGGTCTCCCTCTACCCTCTAAGAGGTCTTTGATTTAATAATAAATTGAGGCTTCATTCCCAACCTTTAAAAAAAATGTTTGTATAAAATAGTATTAAAAACTCTAAATAATTTAAAACACATTTGGTCAATAAAAATGTTTTATTCATATATTGTTTTTTTTCAATTAAATATTAAATATATATTTTTTAGAAATATAATTATATAAAATTATATTTATCATGGATTTTATAATATAAAAATTTACATAGTTTATTTTTTGTATCATTATCTGAAAATAACGATTTTAGTTGAAAATGCAGTATTTTTTAATATTATATTTTTTAAGACTTCAGAAATATATAAGAATGACCTATAAGGTGATAAAACCATTTAACTTTTCAAATATGAAATTAAAAATAAAATAAAATAATTCCATTTATAATATTGTTAGAACTAAAATAAAGGTTACATTAATAAAAGAAATTATTTTATATATCTTCTTTTAATTAATTAATGTTTCAGTAAAATTTGGTTATGGATTGATTTTAATATCATATAAACATTATTTTTTATAATAAGTTAATTACTATCAAGAATATTAGTAACTATAAAAAATATATCTTGTACATAAGTTCATCGTTTAAAAACACTATTTTATTGAAAAAAAATTATTTTTATATTAAGTGTGTTTAATTTAAAATCATATTTTTTACATATTTATATAATGAATTATATTAAATGGAGGATAAATTATTATTTTTCTTTTTGATTTTTTTTAATGGGGCACTTATAGTTTTAGTAATAAAAAAATTTATAATATTAATATCTAATTAAGAGTGATAAATGTTAAAATAATTAATCTAAATTGGATCTAATCTTCTTAAGTTTACACGACCATTATACCATCCATTTTTTTTAGGTTTAAAATTCTTGACCAAATGTCTCAAAAACTATGTAACACCTAACTAACCTAAAATTCACGCACTTCCATTCTTACCCATTATTGAACATTTTTTATTCTATTGAGAGTACCCTTTTCTTCACTTATAAAAGGAGACATCTTTTACCTCGTGCATACAAGAAATACCAATAAAATTACTCTTGAAAATATACCGTATCAACCTCTAACAAAATTCCATTACATGAACTCAATAATATGGTCATAATAAGAAAGACTTACTCTTCCATTATCAATAATACTTTCAAGAAAATGTTCAACGTCTCGACCAAGGGATCACACCTTTCATAATCATTATTTATTTTTCATTATATTTTATGTCACATATAATATATTATATAAATGAGAGTATGAAAATATAATATTAAAAATATTATTTTATGTTTTTATACTAATGTTTTATCCCTTTTATTCCCACCTCTAAAACCATTCTAAAAATAAAAACAACGCTATGTGTATGTGCAAACTACTACCTTCATGCACGATGTGTCCAGTTTTTCATCACCACCCTACATGGATGGTTTGAAATATTTATTTAATTAATAAATATTATATTTATTAAATTATTAGGATTATTAAAAGATAAATCATTTTAATTTATACTTCCCTCCAATTTTATGGAAAATAAAATTATAGACTACATGTACGTGAAAATTACCATTTACATGTAGCAAGGTGTTTTATTTTCCATTACCACCAACAATGGATGAATTTAAAACTTATTTTTATGTATAAAAAATATATTTAAAATACTATTATTAACCTTTGTGTTTTTTATCTTTTTTAAAAATAAACCTAACCTTGCTCAACATGCTAAAAGATTCACATAAAAATCAACCGAACTACCTCGAGTAACTAACTAAGTGGTGATGATTTAATAAATGGGAAACCAATGAATATTGATAGTACTTGGGAAATTAATAATGGATTATGATTTTAATTTTTTTAATACATATAACTTTTTTTATATTAATTCATGTTCAAGTTAAAAATACTTTCAGACACAGGTAAGGGTTTCATATTAAAACCTCATTATATGAGACACATGTTCTTTTATGCACCTAATTTCATTTAAATGGTGTATATAATTCCAAACAGAATTTTAATACCATTTATTACCTTTATTCAGGTTATTTTAACTTCAAAATAATGTTTTATTTATTTCAAGTTATTTTTATTAGAATTTTCTTAATCTATAAAGGAGTTTTGTCTAAAACTCTCTTTATTAAGACACATTTTACTTTATGAAAAAAATTACTTTTATATGGTATATATTATACCTAATAATTATATTATCATGAATTATCTTTTATTAATGGTATTTTAAGTTTAATTTTAGGATATTTCCCCTTCATGGTTTATTATTAAATTGTGACTCAATTCATACTTCATTTCTCGAATCATATTAATTTCCTATAAGCAATGCGATCTCTCTTTGTCTTTGATAATCTAGGTATATTAATCTTACCATTATCTCTTAAAAATTTATATTTAAATTTTATATGGGGATATTACTTCTCTTCATAAATATCATCCCCTTTGATGAAACAATAACTCAAATAAAAGCACAATATTTATAAGAGCAACTGATATACTCTCTGATGGATATATTTATTCTTTATCCACGTTTTAACTATTATAAGTTTGATATATAACCCACATATGTTTTATCTCAAGTTACCTTCATGTTTCTATGCAAAAGATTCTAAATTAATGTCTTTTTATACATTTTATGATATGGGTTTCATAAGAGGTTTTAAAAAGGATTTTCCAAAGTTTTCTACATAGAAAAGTTTTTAAAAGGGATTTACTTCCAAGTAATGTTATAAATGTTTTAAAAAGTATTCAATTAATATTTTTTTATATAAATTTAAAATACAATGATTTTATTTAAAAACGAATAAAAATAAAAATACTTTTGTCTTTTTTCACATGGTTTTTTTCGATGGAAGGAATCTCTTTTACACATTTATGTGTGATATTATCCTTCTACAACTTTTTTCATTTTCTAAGACGATTCTTATATATTATTTTAAGTGTTTAAAAAATTATATTTTTATTCTCATAGATTAATAAAAGCCTTCTTTATAAAAACTTTAAAAGGGAAAGGGAAAATTATTATTTAGAAAGTAATTTTCCTAATGCATTTGTGAGTGTCTCTCATCTATATTGTATGCTTAATCAAGGGTATTCATTAAATAAATTCATCCAACATACATAAATAGATGGATTATGAAATTATATTTTAAAAATATTGTATGATTCATCACATCTTTTGTATTATTGAATCATCTACTTGTATAAGAATAATTTATATCCAATGACTTTCCTATTTGAATTGATAACGTTCCATTACTTGATTGAAGGTTGTTCACCTAGATACCCAATATATCAATTAGGGTGGATTTAAAAAAAACAAAAATCCATTTTCTATAAGGTGAAAATACCATATGAT
Source organism: Viscum album (assembly GCA_963277665.1). Taxonomy (NCBI): domain Eukaryota; kingdom Viridiplantae; phylum Streptophyta; class Magnoliopsida; order Santalales; family Viscaceae; genus Viscum; species Viscum album. The sequence goes on from OY728128.1 coordinate 1,262,413,733, forward strand.
TAGTCATCATTATTGAGTGTTATTTTTATAAACTAATGCTTAAATTCATTGGATACACATTTATTTTTCATTGGTTTATTATGATATGTCTATTGATGGAATTATGAATTCTTCCTTAGGGAACTGCATGAAAAGGATATGAAACCCATTTTATTTCCTTATGTTTTTATGATATGTTGATTGAAACTATATGTCATTCATATGTATGATTTTTATTATGTGATGAGTGAACTCAGAATTATATAGTTGTTCAATGCATTGGGTATTTTTTTCATATAACGATATATCATGGTGTGTGGATAGTGATCCTTTCAAACTATAGTGTTTGGGTATTTTGATTTTCCAAATATGTTATGTTTTCCATATTCATATGATGTCATTTGATTATCCCATTATTCTATGCTCATAATTATACTAATTACGATATCACATTATTCCTCACATATCTCATGTAATGCTTTATTATGTTTTCCATTATTGAGAATTTTATCTCACCCCTTCTGATGTTTCTATTTCCCAAGGTTATGAAAGAAAATATTAAATTTGATAATCCTAGAAGGGTAATGAGGGTTGGTATTTTATGGGAGATATTAAATACTCGATATTGATTTATTTTTTCTATTTTATTGGAAAAATTTTATCAGATAGAAATGGAATGGGTCTTATTAGTTAGTGATTCGTTGGAATTATCTAAAAATATCAACTAAAAAGTCCTCGGTTTTTTAAATGTGTAAAAGATATTATAATCATAAAAATGTATCAATTATAGAAAAGTAAGTAATGTGTCTTTGGAACCTGATCGAAGATCTTGGGTTTGGGACTCCTATAAAAAATTTATATGCCAATAGTCTTCAAGAAATAAAATATACCTAAAAAACTATATAAAAAAAACTATTAGAAACACAATATGAATGTTGTAAATAAAATGTAAAAAAAACATGATATAAATTGTACTAAATGAATAATAATGTAAATATGAAGAATTAATAAGAACTATAATAAATATATGACTGTTGGAATAATAACTAATCATTAGAATAATAACAAAACATTGAAATAGTTACCTGGCCATTAAGATCACTAAAATACTTAATAATTTATATTTATAACGAATAAATTTAAAAATATAAATAATTCATTTTAAAAAAAATTATTTATCTAATTTTATAAATTAACACATAAATATATATTCATTTTAATAATATATGTTTTAAATTAAGTAAAATATTAATTTCATTAAAAAAATTTAAGTATTAAAATTATATAAATTAGAAAACTATTCTGATAAAATGGATCTATTTTTTATAATTTTAGCATAATAATTTTATTATAGCGAATTTATATAATTTTTTTTTGGAAAATATGTTTTTTAGGTGAATAGTAAATATTACAGTTTTCATATATATCGTATCATTTATGATATCATTATTATGTAAAAATTATTGAATAATATTTAAAACATCTATTGTGACATAAAATTTGTATAATGAGTAAAATAATAAATATAAAAAAATACCCATTTTCAAAACTATAGCTCAATTTTAATATTTTATGTTATGTTATATTTGAATAAGGAACATTTTTTATTCATTATTTTGAAAAATAAATTACACTTTTCCATTCTATTTTAGTGTGTTTAAATTAAAAATGAACATATATTATTTAATAAAACACTCATGAATTTTATAATAATCAACAATATTGATTGTCATCCACCTAAATTACAAATTATCTAATATTTTATTCTGAGATACCCATGACCTCAGCTATATAAACAACCATCCTCCAACACTTTCTCCTTATATAAAAACCATTTACTTAGATAATGTTCTTGAAATATCCCTCTCTAAAAATTCCTATCAACATTTATAATTCTCTATTCTAATCAATAGACAAACCTCTGAAGGCTAAAGGATCAATCCCAAGGAAGCTACAAAAAATTATTTTCCAGGTTTGAGGTTTAATTAATTCAATTATAATTATCTTATAATCCTTTTACAATGTATAAATAATTTTTAAAATAATAACCAAATAGTATTATAATTTTACTCTATTTTTATTGAAACTAATTGTTTTATTATATTTTTTTTTATTTTTAATAACTCTTGACAACATTATTCACTCATGATTGTTCTACACTACTTAAGATTTTTATGGTGTTGTATTCATATATATTTCGATAATGGATGGAGTAAAAATGAACTGAATTTTTGAATATAATAATAATTATCAAATTAAATTATTTTATTGATTTTTAATGTTAATGTTAGAATTATATTAATAATATTAATCATAATTCTTTGTGATTGATTTTTGAATCTAAATAATCATATAGAGGAATATTATCTAATTTTTTCCATATTATAAAATATTAAACAGCTTTAGTTCTAGAGTGAATATAATATGGTGAAAAATCACATGATTATGGAACCATTATAGATTGATCATTGAGTACGACCATTACATTGAAGATGATTTAGAATCGTGAACTCTACCGTCTTAATATGAATGATGAAAAAACTAATTTAATAAATGATAAATCCATGATGGTAAATTTATTTTCACAAATTATTAAAAAATAAAAATTATTTTTTATGGAATCAATTAATAAATGTAATAAAAATATTTAAAAGGAAAGAGGATCATTTCAACTGAGTCAATATTCCATGTAAGGTTTCTCACCTAATATTTTTATTTATTTAATTTATATTATATATTTTGGTTCTTCATTCTCCCTTTCTATAATTTTCTATTTTTATGTAATTTATTAATATTTCCATGGTATTTTTTTTTATTTTAACTTTCATTTTATATTATTTTAATGTATCTCTAGTTCCCTTTCAAGTCATTTCATTAAATTAAACGTAAAAATGGGAATACTTTCATTCTTATTCAGTTTATTATTTCACTCTTAAAAATATTATTTACCTTACAAAAAATATAATTTTGGTAATATAAAATATTAGGTTTTATTTTGGGTTTCGGGGAAACCCTAGGATATTATTTATTTTAAATATTATCTTATCAACTTCAAAAAACTTTGATAGATGAGTTAAATTACATAAATTATTCTTAATATTTTTTTTTTCATTCAATTTGAAATAAATATTCATGATTAAAATTTCATCAATAGAAAATGAATATCCAAGATCCCTTAATTCATTCATTTCATGGGATCCTATATAATACCATGATGGTTAAAGATTTATGGAATTATTATATACCCATTTATTTCTTATGGTATTATTTAATTTTTATGATTTATGTATATTTATATTCTTTATATAACACAAATTATAGACATATTATGATGTTGAAGGGTGATATAGACTCCTAGTTAATTGATAATTGCTTTATGTCTCACAAAATCACTATGCATTGTCATGACATGTTTATATTTTTCCATAGTGTTTATAATCAACATGATACAATTAAATTCATCCAAAAATATATGTTATCTTATTATAAATACTTGAAAAATGTTCATTGTAACCATGCGAGATTTTATTATATGATCTCCTTAAATAAATAGAGTATTGAATAATGTGTCTTATACGCAGCCTAGAAATAAAAGGAAACTATGATATGTTTTATTTTTATAAAAAATATCACCATTAAGGTATAACCATTGAATTATAAGGTATGAATAAGAATAAATTAATTTTTAAATTTATATATATAATGTTATTTTTATACAAATTTAAATATATCTTTTTGTTCATAAAAATCTATTTTACTAAAAGTTTACTTTTAATACATTGTGCATTTTGTTAAGGAAAACTATTTAAATTATTATTAAATGATTATGTTAATAAAATATAAAATTAGTTTTGTAATTTTTAGTTTATTAATGTTTTATATAAATCCTTAATAAGAACAACTAGTATTTTAAAAATCCATTTTCCGATAAAAATAGTTTTTCAATATATTTTATGAATATATTTAACGGTTATTTTCCTAAATTTTAGAAATTTAGTTTAAAAAAATAGATATAATTTCTACATTCATAATCATAATATTATATTAGGATATTTTTTTTTGAAATAATTGATTTTAACTGAATAGTGAAAATCTATAGTTTTTAATATAGTCATAGTGCATATGATTATATCAGGAAGTATGTATAACATAAAAATATTTAAAATACATTTTCATGATAATAAATATACCTATGAAAAAATATACATTTTTAAATACCATTCTGAATTTAGAAATCACGCATTTAACATTTTAAGAAAAAAAAGTAATATTTTCCAGTAAAAGATACTATTTTTGGTCTTCTCATTCAATTAATATTTTTTTGTAGAATTTGATTTTGGATTGCATTTAAAGCTACACAACATTTATTTGTTTTATAATACACCATTTTATATCTTGAAAACCAAATATATTTATTATTTTATCCTAGACACTAATTTTATGCTAAAAATTCATTTTTTTTTCTAAAAATAGGGTTTTCATGTTACATGTGCTAATGTTAAAATTAATTTTTTATTATAAATATTAATTTTATTTGAAAAAATTGATTCCACAAATTATAATAATTATTTATATATAATTTAATAATATAAATTTGATTTTTAGGAATAAAAATTAATTAATTAGGTAAAAATTAATTACAACGATAAAATCCAATTGGGTAAGAAAGATTTAACCAAAGGCGTAAAAGGCCCAACAAGTGAAAATCATGTTTATAATTATTTTTTTGAGCAGTGGATCAACCAAACCATATATCCAATCCATTATTTCATATTTTTAATTCTAATTTATATATGAAACATATTCTCTCTTTGTATTAAGATACAATATTTAAAAAAAATTAATTCTCAACACTAATAAATATGGTCCTCTCATTAGCCCTTATAGACCACACTAATTATTTACTCTAAAAAATCCATCCTTATTCCATCCAATAAATCCTCCTTCACTTCCTTTCACTTATTTTCATAATAATTTAACCTAATATCTCAATTTCCATGGAGTCCTCCAAGGGAAAGCCTATTTCTTATACGTGATTCAAGCTTCTTATTGAAAGTCAGGACTTACGGTGTATAATTATTTATCTCAGATTTAATTTTGTGGGAGATATTTATTATTATGAATTATAAAAATGAATTTATACTACCATATTCATGTGATTTTTTTTTGTTTTGAACATCTATATCATGTTATTTAATTAAATGGATTCAATACATAAGATAATAATGTTGTATGTTCTATGTGAACTCAACTCCCTTCATTGAGGTATAATTATTCTTATTTAACTTCAATATTAAATTATTGTTTTCTTAGAACCTAAGATTTTATATCATTGTATTATAACTTTCTATATGGGAATAATTAGTTTTTAATTAAATGGATTTACCATGATGAATTTATTCTTCAAAAAGTATTTCATTGTTGTGAATAACTCACATTATATTTAACAAAATTGTATCCTACTTATTGATAAACAAAATTACTACAAATTTTCTCTTATATAATTTGAAACATAATTATGTTTTATCTCATTGAAAATATATAATTCCCTTATCCTCATTTTAAAATGAAATTTTCTTACTTCTTTTATGATTTGGGTTTATGACAAAGATATTTAAAAACATTTAAAAAACATTTTCCATATTTTAAAAATCCTTTGTTTTATTTTCCACTTCTCATTTATTTTTGATATCCATATTGACTTATCATGTATAAATTATAGAAGTTTATTTCTAAATGTAAATTTTTTCCATGTTTTTCACTTCAACTTTTTAAAACCATAATGACTTTTCAAGGATTTTTTGTATATTATTTTAAATATTAAAAGTTATCAAAATGTTTTAAAATCACATTTAAGAAACCTTTTTATATTTTTCAAAGATTCATTATTTATATTTATTTCCCAATATTTATTTTTAATATTTCTTCTTTTAAAATTATTAAAATTAACCTTTCTAAAAATTAATTTTAAAATAGACCTATAACATCATCACTTTCACCAAAGTTTGAATCATTGTATAAAAACTCTTTTATGATTTCAAAAATAATTTCATCTTTATATACAAATTACATATTTCTTTCTAAGTTAATTTTCTTAAAATTACCTCTAAATGTTCTTATCAAACATTATTTTATGATGATTGAATTCTAGGTATCGACTATTTACATTATTGAGGTAAATTTTTGTGATACGATCCAAAAATATGGTAAAACAAATTTTTCATTACATGGATTATTTATAATAGAATGAATTATTGATTTCAAGTGGCTCACATATGTATGGACGATTAAATGGTTCGATCATGTATCACCCTAAAATTCATTTGATATGTTTGATATCTTATGAGACAATAATGTATGAACATAACGAGTCAGTTCACAAAGGCATGCACATAATGAGTCTATTAAAAATTAAATAATAGGTAAAAATGAGTTTGTTCACAAAGGGAAGGGAATAATGAGTTTTCTAATATTTTAATGCTTGTATATTATGAGTTTCTTCACAAAGGCATGCGAATAATGAGTTTTCTCACATTTTAATCCATGAAATTAATGATTTTATTCACAAAGGCCTAAAGATAATGATTTATCTTACTTTTTAATGTCTGGATATAATGAGTTTGTTCATGAAGATAATGGGATAATGGGTTTTATCACATTTTTATTAGTGAACACAATGAGTTTTTTTATAAATACATCAACATAATTAGTTTTTTCATAATTTAATATGTGGAAATAATGAATTTGTTTATAAAGGTGCAGGAAGAATGATTTTCATCACATTTTAATGCATGGGAATAATTATATTTTCTATAATGTAATGAGAATAATGAGTTTTATCAATATTTAGTTTTCTTACATGGTTTTATATGCTTATAATTTTACAACCACTCAAGGTTTGATTTATTTTTAAACTATGTTATATTCCATGTTTATAAAACTTTTCAAACATATTCCATTAATTTATTTAATTTCATACTTTATGACATGATTTATTGTATATTATTTATTGGGTAAAACTTTAATAATTATCTTGATTAAACCTGTATGCTCAACTTATACTCACTTATGATCTTTGATTATTATCGTTTATGTTTACCCTTGTTGATCATCTTATCTCATAGGTTTTTTATGTTTCAATATTTCAAGTTATGAAGATGAGTATAATATATGAGAAGTCTAGATGGAGACATTATGGTTTCATTATAGAGAAATGTTCACAAGTTTTATAAAATAAGTATCCTAAGTAACTTTTCATTAAAGGCATCAAACCTTATATTCTTGGGATTTAACAATTATCTTATAGAATTTATATAAAATAAAGATATATTTACATAGGGTTTTATAGTTGGTATCACAAAACGTTTTTTATTTTACTAGACTAGTTTAACATTTTTTAGTGATTAATATTAGATAACATTAGTGAAAACCTGAGAGATAAGTCTAAGGAATAATTTTAGCATAAGATAACATCTTAAATTTCATGTAAAGTGGAGATTTTTTGGTCCTAGTAAATACATACTTATAGAAATATTGTAAAGTGGATGTGATTATGGAACATATACACTATGGAGAAATCATCCTAAAAAATATTGGATGAGTATATAATCAATATTCATATAGGTTCATAATGAGTGGGCATAAGGCCTCACAACTTATTGTAAACTTTAGAGGTATATTCTTTGGAAAATAACTTTCTCCTCACAATCCTTTATAAATTATTTATTATGTTTTGGAATTAGGTTATGGAATATAAGAGAATCCAACCAAAATCAACCCATATTAAACCAAGAGTGACTTGTGATTTAACTAAAATCTAATGTGAGGGTTTCAAAGAGTAACACATTTCAAGGTTGATTTTTTAATAATTCACTTATTATATTAATATTGATTAGTTTTTATTAAATATTATTCTTTTAATAATGGTTGGAGATAAGAGGAACTAAGTTAATAATGAACATTATAGAAAATGTTACAATTTCACTAAAAATAAAACAAGTGGGATAGAAGATGGTGTTGAAAGTATTGTGTTTATAATAACCCAAAAATATCGAGATATGATATTTTAACTTGATTCATGTTGAACATATAAAAAAACCAATGAATATAATGATGGAGTTGTATAGAAGATAAGGTGATCAAGATATTTAAGGAAATATCATTCAATTTCCTTCATGTAAAAAATGTCGGAAGAGACACCCAAGGGAATGTATCAAATGAAATTAAAGATGTTTTAAATTGATATAGGGAATAAAGAAACTAACTTTTGAGGAAAGTTTAATAGATAAGTTAACATGATGTAGAAATAAAATGTTCATCATAACCACCCACTAGTAGTTTTATGTTTTATATGTGAGGAAATTAGGCACTATGGAAATCAGTGCACTAATCCAAGGGATTAAAATGAAAATTAACACCAATAGACTCTTAGTCTATAAGAATAAGGAAAATAATATGTAAAGATAAATATTTATGTGGATAGTGATAATTAGGTAGTTTTAGGTGTTCTCTTATCAATTTTTTTTGGATGTGTTAAGTTTTGTATGTTTTCAGCCTCTATAATCTATTGAATTATGAATAAAAGACTCGTGGTGGTATTATTATTATATAAAAGGAGTATGAATCTCCTTTAAGATTTCAAGGGTTGAGTAACAACGAAGTGTTTATAATTATTCCTTTAGTTGAATTTTTTATTTTCATATAAACACTATTAATTACTATGATAGAAAAATCACGTTTAATACCAATCAATGATAGTCTATTAGTGAAAGGATAACTATGATCACTTTTGGTAAAGTAATTAAATCATTCTAGGAAGAATACCAAAACATGAGTGGTTTTTAGATCAAATGATTATAGAAATAATCACTATTATGAATGAATTATTTTGATATAAAAAGATATATTTCTAAATATTGTTGGTATCACTCCAAAAATATTATCGTGATTTATACATATCTCTTAGATAACCTTGGTTAGATTCACTTGGTAAGTGATAATTAAAATGGTGAGGATACAATTTATTTAAGAGGTGAATGTAAGGACCTGATATTATATTATATGTTCTCCTTAAGTAAATATAATTTTGAATAACATGTTCAACATGAAACACAGAACTAAATAAAAATAATGATATATTAAATTTAGATAAAAATATGAATCTAAAAAAATATCCATTTAGTTAGAGGTAACGAATAAGAGTAACTGAATTATGAAATATATATAATATATATTATAAAAATTTACTTATTTTATTTTGTTTTTAAAAATCAATTTTATTGAAAGCTATATTTTTTATGTAATGTAATATTTATTAATGAAAACTAAGTATATTTTTATTTAATAACGATTTTAATAAAATATTATAATGATTAATTTATTTTGGTTTTATAAATGATTTATATAAATTAATAATAAGAAAATATAGTATTATAAAATATTATTTTCTAATAATTTTCTTCCATTGATTTAATGGTTTTATTTAATATTAAAATTCCAAAAATTTTGAACATATGATTTTAAAAAAACAATATCATTTATAGTTTCATCATGAAAATATTTTATTAGAATAAATTTTTGGTATTGTTCTAAATTTTTTTTGGTGAATATTAATAAAATACTATTTACTAAAATTGTAGTGTTTATGCCTATATCGAGAAGTATCTATATCATAAAAACATAAAAATGTTAATTTTATAGACAAATATGTATCTAAGGGGTAAAAATATAAATTTTAATATATAATTAAGAATTTAAAAACCATATCTTTAAAATTTTATGAACTTAATTAATATTCTCCAACATAAGAAATTGTTTTTGGTCTTTTCTTTTAATTAAATATTATCTCTGCAAAATCTGGCCTTTTCTTGATTTAAAATCCTTAAAAAATTTATCTTTTTTATAATAAAATATTCATATAATTATATTCAAAGGTAATGCAGATATTTTCCAACACAAAATTTTATACTTCAAAATACACTTTTTTTTTCTAAAAATGGGTTTTTACGCATTTCATGCAATATTATTAAACAAAATTTCTTATACCAAAATAATTTTCAATATATAAAATTGATTCCATAGGTTCAAAATCTTTAATAAATTCTATTTTAATTTTCATCATAAAAATTTATTTTCTTAGGCAAGAACAAATTACCATGGTAAAATCTAAAAGCGTAAAAAGGGTTCACTATAGAGGTAAAAAGTATAAAATGCTAAAAATGTGTTTAAAATTGATTGGTTTAGGTTTATATATACCAAAAAATATCTCATCTACATTATTTTTTATTTTTTATACTTATTGTAATGAGAAATATGTGCTCTCTTTGTATTAAGTTGAAATATTTAGAAAATTGACAATCTCAACACTTATAAAAGGGCGCCTCTCACAACACATTCAAGACCACTCTAAATATAAGTTTCATCTTCAAAAATTAAATTATTTTCTTTCCCCTTAAGTCCCTTTTCACTTACTTTAGCTTCTTTTCATAAGAATATGACCTAATACCTCCATTTTCAAGGAGTTGTCTAAGGGAAAGCCCATGTCCTCAATAAGATTAAAGAACCGTAGTGGAAGTCATGAATTATAATAAGTGGTTCTTTATATCAAATTTGGTTTCTTGAGAAATATATCTTATTTTTCCCTATGTAATTTTTGATATGGTGTGATTATGTCATAGTGAATTTCAATTACCACATCCTTTTAATTCATGGGTTTTAAAGAACCATGTCATGTTCTTTATTTAAATGAATTTCAATTCAATGTAATCAAAGGTTGTAAGGGTATGTGTTGAATAAACTCCCATACATGAGTTAGAATGATTCTTCTTGAACTTCTTTACTCCATATTTTGTTACTCCCACTTTAAGATTTTATTCCATTGTACTTTTTCTTCCTTTATAATGATAATGACTATTTAACTCAAAGATTTTACCTTGATAAATTTATTCCTATAAAAGCATATAATTTTAAGAATAATTTTCATCCTACATTAATGATAGTTACCCCTAATTATACATATTTTCCTTGAATTTCAATATAATCCTTTATAATTAGAAAAATAATTATATGTTCTCTCTTGTGATGTGAATAATTCCATTCTTTTATTTTTACAATGAATTTTTATTACTCATTTTAATCTGTGGGTTTTAAATAATGGTATTTAAAAATATTTTTTTAATAAAATTTTCCTTCCTTTCAAAATAAATTTTTTATCTCACACTTCATGTTTATTTTTTATAACCATTATGTGTTTTAAAGGTTCTCTTATTGAAAACCCTTTTTAAAATTAAATTTTCTCCAATGTTTTCACTTTATATTTTTGAAACTGTTATTTATTTTCAACAATGTTTTTACAAACATTAATTTTAAAAATTAAATAATTTTAAAATATATTTTCATCACATTTTTGAAGATTTTATTTATTTTTCAGGGCTCTAATATTGATATTTCATGAAAAATAATTATTTTAGTAATTCATTATTCTCAATTTCATAAAAGTGAAAATTCTAAAAATGAATTTTTTAGGTGACCCATAACTTTATCTCTTTATCCACTATTAAAATCATTATCTAAAAAAATATTTTATGATTTCTATTTAATTTTTTTCATTATTTCTAGAGGGATTATTTACTTGGAAGTTAATTTTCATGATTTACCCTCTAAATGTTCATTTCAAATACACTTTTTGGGTGTTTGAATTTTGGGTATAAACCATTTACTTTCATGAGGTCAATTTTGATGATACTGTTTATAAATATTGTGAAACCCATTTCTTATTCCATGGATTATATTGGAATTAAAGTTTATTTGTTTTATATGGAACACATATGTATTAATTGTTGATTGGTGGAGTCCTATATCACCCTCCAATTCATTTTTTATGTTTCATATCTCATGAGATAGTAATGAATGTTCGCAATGAATTTTATTATAAAGTAATGAACATAATGAGTTATGTGAAATTTTGATGTGTCTATGTAATAACCCGGATCTTCTTTTCAGGTATGAATCCTACTTTATGGTTGATTAGAGAAAAAGTGGAGTTTTTGGAAATTTCAGGAGTACACGTCGTGTACTAATAAGTACATGCCGTGTAGCCGGTTTCCACGGGTGACCATTCACTAGCTATGTAACGGCTGAGAAGATGGTCATGTGTGGTAACCTAGAGGCCGCCTAAAGTAGAGGTCGAATAAGGCAAGTACACATCTTGTACTTTCTTTATTTTTCATTAAATGGACCGAGGTCACTTCTGATGGACAAAACTATCTTTTTCTCAACCTATCTCATTTAGGATCGAATGAGATTTACAGATCTTCCCTGAGCCCCTGACTCGTTGTTTGTTCTTTGATTCAACCTCCGTCGGTTGCGTTGGAATTACATCAGTGAGTTATCTTTTCTTCTTGAACATCATCTCTTGATTTCTACTTTTTCTTGAGATTTCCCCAGTTGAATGTTTTTAAAGTTTTTGTAGATCTATGGAGTTCTAGGGTGATTCAAGGCATGAGGTTCATGTATATCTATCTCATGATGCCACAGTAGGTGGTTTGTGCCATTCTGTATATAGTCTTGAATTTTATGTGTAAGATTTACCAATACCCTCATTCAGGGTATTGCATGTTTATGGTTTTATCCTTGTTATTACCTGATATTCATTTTTTGTTTGGATAGAGGTTAATTGTTGTGAATAGGGTTATATTTTCTATGATATGGATGTTTTTCCCATGATTTCTTGTTTTTACTATTTGTTCTAGCTTTCCTGTTAGGCTGCTTGCTTTCCATGCCTAGTATTGTTAGGATGGAGTGATTATTATCTGACAAGATATGATATGATGTAGATTGTTTAGACAAGTAGTTATTGAGGTTTACCTTGGTTTCCATTTATCTTTTTTTCACGATTGACTTAAATAGGTATGTGAGAACTTGATGTAGTAGACCATAAGGCGGAATGGACGCTGAGGGCTTCCCTAGAGTGTCTGTTTTACTGTTACGTTGTGAGACCATAGGGGGGATGGACTTTGTGCTCACTTAGAGTGTATGTAGTTTCCTAGATATGGTCTATAGGGGGAATTGGATTTTGAGTGCTTCCTCAGAGTGCCTATTAGTTACCAATACAAGACCACAGGGGGAATTGATGGTGAGTGCTTCCACAGAGTGTCTATGCTAAAGCTGAACCAGAGGGGTTAGACTGTGAGTACTTCATAGAGGGTTTCTTGTGTTTGTTTTTATTGAACAAGAGGGGTTAGGCTATGAGTACTTCCTAGGGGGTTACCTGCTTCTGATTAGATACTTAATTGATATATAAAAATGAATGCAATTTAATTTGTAGTATTGTTATTACGTGTACTTTCTTTTTCACTACTTCATTTTGTTTATTGCATGCCACATATTTTTGATAACTGTTAGGCATAGATCTTTGGGCGGTTTCCTACTAGGATTATTCATACACCATATTTGGGTCATGATTTTGGGCCCAAACAGATTATATTGCTGCAGGTATAGATAAGGGAAAGTGCCCTTCTACTTCAGGTACTTGATTACTGTGGAGCTGGGGAGCATGTGACCAATTTGAGGCTTGCGGTGCTATGGAGTTGTTTACTTGCATTTCTTTTGTACATTGGTTTAGTAATTTATTCCATCATTGTGATTTGTTTGGATGCTTTCCTAGACATATTTATCATGCATCATATATATATGTGTGCTCTAGTTGTTTATTACTCCAGCTATTTACTTATGGAATGTTTTATTTCTTCCTCTATTATTGTATGTTATTTCTACTACATTACTCTACCAATGAGGGCATAGTTTCCCCACTATCACACCAAAGGCCCTCACTTCTAGTCAGCAGGCTCTGACATTTAGGGAAATGCGCTTGAGGCTATGTGACCAACCGGGTACGGGGCACCTATCGGCGGCACCCAGAACTAGGATGTTACATTGTACATAATGAGTTTGTTTACAAATTCATGGGTATAATAAGTTGTCTCACATTTCAATGCTTAGATGTATGTTCATGGACCTTTTTAGCCCTTACATTATGATTTTTGGGCGTTGGATGTGTTTAGAGAATGTTCTATGGTGTTTATAAGGGAAAATGAGGATTTAAGATGATTTAAAGCTTAATTAACATTTCTACACCGTGGACCCTGATTTTATAGTGTTAGGGTGGACCCTGTGGCGTAGTGATGTTGGGAATTGTGTAAGGAGTCTGGAGGTTGAAATTTGTATGAACACAAATTTTTAGTAAGGATGTTCCATGTATGTAGGCTATAACATAACATGGTTGGGTTTTTATGCCATGGGGAAAAGATACAACATAAAACTATCTTTGGTATTCAATAGGTTTTGGTGTTGAGGTATAATTTAGGGTTTAAGGTTTCACCAAGGTTTTGTAAAATTAGGGTGTAGTTGTTTCATGGGATGTAGGCCACACATTAGTATATCCCTCGGGTTTATAGGATCTATTTCAAGGATATAAACTATAGATCTTGAACATTGTTTGACTAGGAATGATGTGGTGTTTTCCATTGAACTTTTTTTGTAGTACTCATCGTGTCATCCCATTCCAAGGTATGGTCTAAGTGGCTGTGTCATGGTCTTATAAATTTCATTCTACTAATAAGTAACCCAACCCCCCACTGAACCCACTTTCATATCAATTTTTCCTCCTACCTGAGATATATTTTCAAAGTTTATTGAATCACCATTCAATCAGATTCAATTTATTCCATCCCATGATCAATTTTATTGATTTGAGGTGAGTTACTTATCTTTTTCTTGTGGTTTTTTATTTCGTCAATCCCATTTCCTCCCATTTTTTCATACAATCTTATAGAGTTTTATCATCATCATTAAAATATAGTTTTTTGTTTTTCAATGAATCTATGGAACAATGTTTTTTTGGATATTATACTTCCTTACACTAGAGATGATTAGAGATCTTCTTTGACATTCAATTTCCTTTTAAATAATTTCAAAATATGTTAGTTAGGGTGTTCTTTAATTCTCTTTTATTTCACATGAAATCATAATGTTAGTATAATTTATATTTTTTTGTGGTGGTATAATTAACCCTAATAAATGATAAACATGATTAATAAGTTGATGGTTTATGGTTAGTGATTGTACCTATTATTTCACCATGATAACAGTTTTCTTCTTGATTTACTATATTGTGTGTTATCAGTGTTATACTTGGTAGAATGTTTTTTATGCTTGAGTTATCATGATTAAGTTAATGAAATTAGTTAAATAACATAAATATAGTAATATGTTGGATATATTAAGTACTTAAAAGTCATGTTTATTAGTTCCATTGTTTCATATAATTTTATGATAATATTTTTTCCGCTAAATGCATGTTTAAATGAAACTATTATTCCATGTGCTAAAAAATTGGATAATGAATATAAATCTTCTATTCTTATTGTGGATAATAATAAAAAAGTAATTTTAAATGAGAATTTTTCTACCCATAGTTTTTTTGAAATTATAATTGATATAGGAAAACATTTTTAAATTATTTAATAGGTTTTTTAGATAATTCATAAGGTTACCCATAGTCATAACCTATAAATGATGAAGAAGTTAATTCAATATGAAAAAAACTTGTATCCTGATAAAGATAATGGTTGGGATAGAGAGTTACTATTTTCTTATGAAAGTTGAATGTATTTTTTTGTGGGACAAATGATACCATTTTTATATAAAGAATAAATGTATTATTTTTAGGGATAAGTCACCCTATTGGATATGTTTGTTTCTTAATCCCTTCTTTGTCCTCTTGATATGAGTCTGATTATCCGATGTGATGTAAATCGTGGAGGGTAGATGAGATATGTGTGGATAGGCTCAATTTTGTGGTAATAGTTTACATATATAATCATGAGATGTATACTGAAGTGCAAGGTGGTGTCAGGTATAGAACCTATATGTTGAAATGGGTTGAAGTTGGGATTACCTGTTGTTTTTCTAAAAGACATGATGCTTGTTTGTTAATGCTCTTCTTATGGTTCATATAGTAGGGTTTCTTATTTATCTATATTCCCTTTTCCACTGCTTGAGGTAGCTATATATACTAGATTTTGCTTATATTTCATGGAATCTTAGGATATTTTCTTATAGTATCCAAAATTATGTAATGGTAAAATAATAATTAATGCATTAACCCATGGGGTTGGTTATTGTTGGAATAAAATATATGTTAATGTTTCCAAACTATAGAATCAATTAGATTATGCCGAAAGGGAATGGAATTCACTTAATTTTATGGTTAATGAAATGAAATATGAATAATGTTAATTAATGTATAATAAATTAATTAACATAATTTTAAATTCTAAAAAATTAAATAATTAAATTAATGTATGTATTCCTAAATTATTTTGTGTTTTAGGATATCTCTTCCCTAGCTATGGCAGTCAGGTGTTCGAGTGATGATATGCACTATTGATCCTAGGGCTAGGTTATTCTCATATAGAGTTTATGATATATATTATATCATGTATGTTTTGTGGGTATTTATGCTACCCCACCCATGTTAGAAGGTATGATTACACTCAGTTGACTCTGGGAGGATTTTCCAAATATCATGGCTGATGAGGGAAAGTTGGCTGACTACCCCTCTAGATTTTCTCACTTTTCTTGGTAATATTATGTTATAGTATTCATGGTGGATAGTTTCCTTATATTTTTTATAGAGGTATTATATGGATTTTTATATTTAATACACATGTATATTTGAATATAATATCGTATGGGTTATTATATATATGACTCATATGGGATGTAATGTCTCGAGGAACATTATTGGGGTATGGGATGTAATGGTTTGAGGTAAAATTATTGATGTATGACATAAATAATATGGGATATAGTGACTCTTGGAAACTACTTGAACACTATACATAGATGTGTATGGGATGACGGAATGATTTTATTTACAAGATGCATGTAATGATTCTTATCCTGGGTTTCTTTGGGTTGTCATTTTTTAGAGAGAGATAGATAATGATGTATAACATTGGGGAAGATAAGAAAAACAGCAGGGAAGTGTTAGTGGGGTAACATAATTTTGTTTTATATTTTATGATCTATTCTACGTGATTCTTTTTGATAGATGGTCATTGTGAGGTTGGGAACTTAATATACCTTCTTAAGTGATGAGTTAACTTAACTTTTTTTTATAGGTCTTAGTATACCTTCTTTATATTTTTCATGAGAGTATATAGGGAGAATACTACTAAGTATAAATATTATTCCATCCCCATATATATATATAAATATTTTTTTAATCCAGGAGTTTTAGGTTGGATTTTTGGTCGGTTATTACTAGTCGCGGTTTTTGCAGGAGTTGCTTGGGCTTTATGGTCACTATCGGGTTTTTCTTTTTAGTACTTGTAGTTTTCCTTTCAAGTTGTTTTAGTCTTGTATGACATTACAAGTATGTAGATGGGGTTTATTATAAATTCATGAGAAGGATTTTATTGATGTATCTTAATTATATCTCTCTTCCAGATGTTCTCTTAGAGGTAAATGCCTCTCATTTTAATGTTTTTATACCATCGATGCTTGTCGGCAACCTGTGGCCAATTGGAATTGGGTTAGTGTGGTCACCATCTCCCTTATCTAATTTCTAGCTCAATAAGGGTAAAATTTTGGGGATAAGGAAGGGAAATACTAGTACCAAATCTTCAATTTGAAGAATAAGATAGAGTTTGGAGTTAAGAACATGTGTGGATATCATGGGTTATATAAGGACCCAGCCTTAAACATTACATAATCAAGTGTGTTCAGACTACAACATATTTTCTTTCATTTCCAAATATATTTTTGGTTTATCATTTTTGATTATTAGGATATAAGTCTTACATAACAATACCATATATAAAAAGGGTGACACTTTATCCTAGTATAATGTTTTTCCTAAAATATAAAAGAATCTAAGAAAAACATGATTTATTTTCATGAAAAATATTCATGAAATTGAATATTACTTCTTCTATTACCTTACCCATCCTTAAACCCTATGAAAAATATTTTAAAAATATGGGATAATCAAAAAAATATTAGTAGGATTCATAAAAAGAATAAATCCATTTATTTAGTGAAAAACACGAAAAACTATAATTTTTTTTACCTTTATGTTAATGTTCATTGAGAAAATAATGTTTTTTCTACATGAAAAATAGGAAAACTTTTTGGCTCAATATAAACCCTTTAAACCACTAGAAATAAAATATAAACCTTTCAGGAAAAATAAATAATTATATTCATAAACTGTGTGAGAAATAACTAGATCCTAGTAAAATCCATATGAGAAACCTCCTTAACAACTCCATTCTTCATTCCTATTAATATAAGGAACATTACCTAATGCATTGGAGCATTATCTAGGTTCACTAATAATATAAGCTATATCGAGGTCACCTATTTCTCATATATAATTATAAAGTACCATATCATGAATAATTTTTTTTATTCATACACATTTTCATAATAAAACCTTTTAAAATTATTTTCAACTAATATGCAAAACATTTTTAGATATAAAAATAAACATTTATTTTAAAAAATCATTTTTAATACTAAAATACCTAGAAAAAGGCCAAGGTGGTTTTTGTTTTACTAAAACATGAATGTTTGTAAAGGAATCAAAAAATAAAAAAATGTTTATGGCCACAGGAAATGTTTTTGTCTCCATATACGTTATAATAAAACATTCCTTTTATCTTTTTGTCAAAACGTTCAATATTAAACATATAAAAGGATGATTTTATAAAACCTTTGAATGAAACTAAAAAGGAATAAAAATTGAACATTATTACTCTTTAATTTCCATATAAATATAATCATAATTTTTTTTATAAAATGAATATTTAATATAATGATTTATAAAATGAATATATAAAACATATGAAATGAGGTTTTAAGTTAAAGTGTCTCTTACCTTGAGTCTGACTCGTCATGTATTTTATTTATATTATAGAATAAAAAAATTATGATTTTTTTTACTATCTTAATATCCATTTTAAAACTCCATTATTAATTTTATTTTACTTAATACCATATTATATAAAATTACGTGATCATTTATATTGACATAAGATGTTTTGATGGCATTTGAATCATATGTCAAAAATGATTTCCATACATTGACTATGGTGAAATGTGACATTATTCCACCATCTTAAAAATAATAATAATTTCATAATTATAATTTTTATAAATAAATTACAATTTAAAAAAACCATCAATGATGTTTATTAAAAATTAACTATGTCATAATAATTAAGATGGTAAGTCAGTACACATGATTAACACTAAAATTTTTGAACGACAATTATGAAAAGAAAGTGTGTATTAGTCTATATTTAAATAATGATAAATATATCATAAATACCATATTATCATGTTAATTTAACACACACACACACACATATATGTATATCAAATATGTGATTTAGTGATGATAAATGAATCACATCGCTTCATGGAGGTGTTAGTACACACATATACATGAATGAAGTTATCATTATATCAATGAATAAAATGGTAGGACAATATAAATTATATAATCTTTTGATAATTTTAAATATGTCACTAATAACACACACACACACACACACATATATATATCTCAAATCCATCATTATAGTCATCCGTGAGAGGCGGTGATGGAAAATGAATCACATCAATTAGTGAGGTGGTGGTCTTCCATACACATGAATGATGGATTCCTTTCCCATTTGATGGAGGTTAGAGATGAATATTGGTTATTCCATTAACATAATAAAATATAATTTTATGTTATATAATAATATAATTATACCATAATTGTTAAGGAATATTTGAATGAAGTGGATTAATAAATAAATAAAAATGATCAACTAAGAATAACACATCTTCTTTGGATAACCTCTTGATGTTTACACAAACATCTCTCTTGTGATGGTTTTATAATCAATCAGATGCCTATAGAATATAGATATTGGTTTATATAATGTATTTATATAGTTATTTTCTAAACCAAAGGCTTTTCATGTGTGAAGAAAATCTGGCAGGAGGTTCCCTTTTATAAGAGAGGGGAGAGACACTCTTGTAATTTCTTAAAGAAATAAATTAATATAAATTTCTTTTCATATTCAACTGGATCAAAATTTATAAGAATCAAAGAAAAGATGAGGATGAATCAAAATAATATCATAAAATAAATATTTTACATGTTTAGATTATGTTTTTACCCTTATCTATTTTTTTAACCTACTTTAACACTTTTTTGACAATTATAGTGATAATGAAGTGTTTACCCTATAGGGTCAATATGGTTACTATAAAAAGAAAATTAGACAATAAATGGACCATGATTGATATTTTAAACCATATCACAATCAATTGGCTCATGATATGATTTTTAGAAATTTTAAATCACTGAATAAAATATTATTTATTATAAAATTTCATTAAAGTCAATTTTGAAACAATTCATTTAATTAGAATGTAAAAACATCAAGACAAATATGGATTTGAAATTAATCATTTAAAAATTATCTAATAAGATATTTTTATCTAAAAAATTCAAGTAACATAGAAATTATTTCAAATTACATTACTTGTAATATTTTGAAAATTGATAATTTTACATTTCAATTAATTGAATAATTGTTGAGCAGCGTTGCATAAGATTTTAAATTAATTATTTCATAACAAAAAATTAAAAATAAATTACCGTGAAAAAATAATAATTTATATTTAAAAAGACTATTTATAATTGAAAATATTGTAAAAACCTAGGTAATGATAGAATAAATCATTTATATATTTAAATAATTCCTAGTTGAATTTTTATATTCATTATAAAAATTTTACGTAAATTTCAAAATAAAAAAGAAAATAGTTTTAATAACATTTTTTACAATATTTTATTTAAATGTTTAATTTTAAAATTATATAGTTTTTATAAGAGTAAATTAATTTAATTATTCAAATCAACAAGTCTAGATTATCTTAATATTAATTTGTGATGATTTCCTGAAATGATTGATTTTTGGTGAATAGTGAAAAATAATGATTTTGTTATTGAAAATTATATTTCTTTTAAATATTTACAAAGTAAAAAAAATATTTTTATGAGTTTTAAACCTTATTTTAAACATTTTTATATAAAATAATCCAATTATATTTTTCTAAATGAGCTTTCTACTTAAATTTGGTATTAAAAAAATTTATACTTAAAAAAAGACATTTTATAAAAAATATTTTATCATCGCATTTTGTCAGTTTAATTTTTAATTAATCTATGCCACTTATGAGTTTTGAATACTCAAAATTAGATTCCTTATCTAGAATAATAGGTTCCAAATTTAGTAATTAGGACCTTTTAATTTTAGTTAATATGAATAGTAACCTTACTAATTTTAGTCACCACGGTAAAGGTTAAATGTAAGAAATTATAGTTAAAAATAAAATAATAAGTACTATAAAATGACCCTAAAATTTACCTAAATTTTATTATATTAGTATTTAATTTTCATATTCACACAAATTTATAATATATGGAATTTATGATATTTGTATTTGATTATAATCGTTGTAATATTTTATTTAAAGAAAATACAAAAACATCATACTCTATATTTTCATAACTATAATATTTTTAACATGAGAATAATAAGAGGATATGTATGGTAATAAATATTAATTTAAAATTTAAAACATTTATCTTTATCATTAACATTTTTTTTTAATTTTTTGGTGAAGATATAATCATGTGAATTTCTTACAGAACATTGATTTAGTATTTATTCCATTGATTGAAAATCAAAACGTGTGATATTAAAAATATTAAAAATAATATAATTTGAAATAATTAATGTAAAATTTTAATATTATAGATATAAATAACATATTAGGGAAGTATAAAAATATTTTATTTAAATTTAATTTTTTTTATTGATAATATAAATATCAAAGTAAATGAATTGTTCTAAAATTTACATTATTGATATTTTTTGAGAATAATATTTTATTAAATGATATAAAATTCTTAAAAATCTTATATTTGGAAAATTTATTTGGATGTGGTTAAAAATATAATATATGGTCCATTTAAGGAACTTTTTTATATTTTTAGTAACTATTATGACACTCAAAGAGTAAAAAAATTATTGTCCCTTTATGTGTGAAAAGGGATAGTAAAGGATTAAAATAAAAAGATAAGTATAAAATGTGATCCAAAATTTTCCAAATTTTATTTTATGAGGGGATTTATACTTATACACATCTTATATTATAATTTTATAAATTTGGAGAAAATTATACATTAAAAGTTATTTATATTAATTTAATATTTTATGAAATTCCAAGAATGCCCATCCAATGTCTTATAAAAGGGATCCTATTGTTCTCATTTTTTCACACTTGAAAACCCATTTGGTCCAAAAACGTTCTTCCAAAATCCATTCTTAAAATCCCTACCCATATTATATAGGCAATAATTTGGGAATAATTCCAATCTTAGAGGTTTAAAGAAGTTAATAAAATGAGATTTTACAAATAAGAGGATGATAATGAACATTTGTGACGAAATAGACTCGAAGTAAGGGTCAATTTGACATAAAAATTTATTTTAAATGTTATAATGATTTATTTTCAAAATATTTATCTTCTACATCCATGTTTTAAAAATTATTTTATGAATATATTTCTGTTGGAATAAAATAACTATAAAGGTAATTTTATGCCGCTTTCTTTTAAAGGTTTTCCAAAAAGAATATTTTTAAGGAATGTTAGAATTTCTCTATAAAATAAAAAAGGAATGTTTTATTTTAATTTATACTATAAAAATAAATTTTCCCACTTAATTACATGTTATTTGAATTTTGGATTCCTTTACAATCTTTCATGTTTTCTTAAAAAAAAATCAATCTTTCCCCTTTTCTGGGTATTTTGGTATTGAAAATTGGTTTATAAGTGAAAAGGGTATTTTGACATCTAAATGTTCTTTTCCATATTGGTTTAAAATATTTTTCAGGTTCTTAATTCATGACATGGTCCTTTTATATTATATATGTATGGTTGTGCCCCATTATAGCTTATGGGTGGGCCTGTTATACCTTATATTATTGGTGTACCCAAATATTATCAGGTGAGCCCGTTATATCTTATATGATGGGTGTACCCAGATAACAGTCAAATGCATTGGGTAATGATTACATTTTTTGGAGAATTATATTGGGTGTTGACTATGAATATATTCTAATTTTAAGGGTTTTGTATGGGATTTAACATGATGATTTCCTGAGGAACCTACATGAGTTTTCTGTAATTTATATTGAGTTTTAATAAAAATAATTTGATATAGAAAGGTAATAAATTGATATTTTTAAGGGAAAAAATGATTCCATTTTTGGAATAAAAAAGGTATGTTTTTAAAAATGTTTTTCTGGGGATTTCATGTTTTTTAACTTCACCAATTTAATTATTTTTTCTATGTCCCTTACTAATATTATTGTGATCATCCCATGTTTTATAATGTTTTTCATATGTATTTGAGGATGGATAGGTACAAGGATGAAGTTAAGATAAAATTTCTAAAGATATGTCTTGAAAATAAAACATATTTATTTTTAATGGGTCAGATGAACAATTTACTTGTTTATCTCTATTTCATTCCTCACTACTTGAGATATATATATTTTCTTGTTTGCAGATCATGATGATATCCTAGTCTATTATTATAGATTACCTAGAATTATGGAATGGTAGTAATTTATAATAAATGTTTTAACTCATGTGGTTGGTTCTTGTTGGAATTAAAAGATGTTAATCTTGAGAAACTATGGACTTTTTTAGATTATTCTTGTAGGGAATATACTACACTTGTGGATAATAAAGTATGATTTAACCAATTATAATTGATGGTTAATGAATTTTTTTTTAATAATTCCAATTAATTCCTAATGAATTAATTAAAGAAATTAAAATTATAAAAAAAGAAATAATTTAATGTAAGTATTCATAAACACTTATTTGGTTATAGTATGTCTATTACCTAGTCATGGTAGTTGATGTTTGAGTAATGATAGTTGTAGTTAAGCTTAGGTATGGGTTAATTACTATAGTGTGGTTGTGTGCTGTATTATATCATGTATTTTTATTTTCATTCACCACCCCACCCATTTCAGTAGGGAGAATTACACCTAGTAGACCCTGGGAGGGTGTTTTTTCCAACATCTAGGTGAGCTAGGGATGGATGGATAACTACCCCTATGGACCTACTCTCTTATATTAGAAGTATTGTATTCTGGAATGCACGATGGTTAGTTTTCCCATATATACATATAGTTTGATTTAATGTATCATTTTTATTTCACACACATGTATCTCCTGATATAATATACAAAGGTTTAGTATAGATTTGTGTTGTATGTGTCATGATGGATCAAGGTACATACTCAGTGTATGGGATGACAGTTTGAGGTACAATACCAAATGAATGATTCAATGTGTACGAGCTATGGTGGATCCCAGAAACTACATGGTTACTATATGGATATGTGGATGTGATGATGAGATGATGTGATGCATGAGATTCATTTTATGATATATAGCCTTGGTTTCATCAGGATGGATTCTTTTAGAGATTGATTGATTAGGGCGTATGATGTTGGGAAAAGGAGAAAACCAATGGGAAAAAAGAAGTGGGGTTCCCTAGTTGTTTTTTACTATCATATATGATGCCATTTATAGAGTACTTTTTGAGATATAGTCATGATGAGTATGGTAACATATTATTTCTATATAGGTGACTAGTTAGTTTCACTTGTTGTTCACTAGGATTCAATATGATTTATTTATCTATTTCATAAGAGGCTCAAGGGAGGATCCAACTGAGTATATTTATATTATCCCCCACATATATATAAATAGTTTATCAAGTTATCACGAATAGGTTGGAGATCGGTTGGGTTTCACTAGCTTGTGGTTTTGAAGAAGTTCTTTGGGATTTATGGTCACTACCAAGTTTACCTACTTTTAAGTACTATTAGTTTTCCTTTCTAGTTGTATTAGTTATTTATGATATTTTATATAGGAATTTGGGATTTCATTTATTTATATTTGAGTAGGATTTGATTCATTTATCTATCTTATTATTCTCTATTACATATTATTTTAGAGGGTAATGACTCAAATATGTATGATTATTATACCCTAGGCACTAGTCAACAACCCATATCCTAATGGAGGTGAGTTTTAGGTGGTCATTATCCGCTTTATCTCATTTCCATATCGAGATGGGTACTCATTATAGTTAGGGGTCATGAAAAAAAATGGCATCTGAGCTTTAGTTAGATGGATAAGATGAAATTTGGAGTTAGGAATAGGTGATAACTATATGGGTTAGAAGGGAAATAATGTAAACTAAGTTTAATAAGTCATTTAAATAAAATGAGACTGATTGAGACATGGTTATTTATATGCCCCTATAATATGATCAATGTAACTTTATGTTTACTAAGTCTATTAAATAATGTGAAACTAGTTGTGGGGTAGAGACCTTGGAAAGGGTCATGCATTAATCTTCTTTATGCCTATGTTTGAAATGGGAAGACCTTGGGATTGGTTGATCCATAAAATAAATAAATAAATATTCCATATTCCATATTATTGGATTAAGAGTCTCTAACCATTTTTTATCTTGTTGGTATGGTACCAGGTTGATTTCCTTGTTAGTTTCACACTGAAGAAATTCCGAAGAATGTGGCAAAAGATCACTTCATAGTATAGGTCAGTGATGATGACACATTGAGGATTACAATTTGAGAGTTTTAGTGCTAGAGTCTAATCAAATATAGGGGATCTATTCCAAATATAGTGAAAAAAATAGTTGGAGGAGGTTTAGATTTATTTTAGTTTGATCAATCCTTGGTAGGAGTACCTAGTTTTATTGTCCATGATGATGCTACATAAAGCAGTGAGGTAGTTGTGGATCTTGTTTATCGAGGATCGTGATGAGTCATTAGTATCACGGGATATGTTTAGGAACTAGTTTCAAGAATAGTTTCATTCTTCGACCATGAAGGTGTCCAGACTCCCA
Source organism: Viscum album (assembly GCA_963277665.1). NCBI lineage: Eukaryota > Viridiplantae > Streptophyta > Magnoliopsida > Santalales > Viscaceae > Viscum > Viscum album. The sequence goes on from OY728128.1 coordinate 1,262,439,804, forward strand.
TTTCTACTTACCCTTTTATATGGAGTTCCAGCGTGTTGGAGTTCAAGATCCATTTTAGGACCATTCTCTGATATGTTTTAGAAATGTATCTTGAAGAGAGGTCCAATGTGATGTATTTTAAGTAACCTTTATATCTTTAAATACATATCCATTTCATCCAATTCATGTTGTCGATATATCTTGAGGTGATGGTTTGAGTAGAGGTTATTGAAAAGATGATAGCTTGAACTAAATCTTTATGAGAGGGGATTTTTTAGGCTTCATCGTGATGTAGAGATCTGGTCTGGATTTTCTAGTCATATGGATAAAATTTCTTTTAGATAGTCAGGTATTTTTATTATCCCTCGTCATCTCATTCATCTAGGGGTGGAGGCTCTCAGGCCTTTTACAAAGTACCATACACATGTTTTTATTATGTAGGTTGAGTTCATTAGCTTTTAGACTGTGAGACATTTCTAAAAAGGTGACATGAACTTGGTGTTCTACTTTAGGTTCTTCTATTGAGTTAGTTTCATCTAGGGAAGCAGTAGTAGGATATTATAGATTCTAATTAGAAGAGAAGATATGGGGCAGGAATTGGACAACCATTATATGTTTTTAGTCCTCAAAGAGCATAGTGTGTCTATCGATGTGGTATTCCATAAGTTCAGAGAGGTCATAGATTAGGTCATGTTCAGACTCATTTTCTATCATTTCCAACACTGAGAGAGCCATATGTCATTCTAGGTACCCATTTCATGTTTTCTATATGGGAGTATGGATTTTTTTTGATTCAGTAGTTACACATTCCTTAATATCACATTCCCTAGTCCATTCATCGGGAATTGAGGTAGAGAGAATTCTAATAATCTTAGCATTTACTATTCCATTTAGAGTTTTATATTATCTAGATAAAGTGTATAGATATTTTGAACTAGTGTTGGGGGTGAACTATTCATGGGGAGACTTCCTATGTTTATTGATATAGTCATATTACATCATGATCGGTATGGACTAGTCGTATTTGGTGTAGACTATTGTAGATTGATTTAGGAGAAATTTTGTGTTCTATGATTTTTATAGAGATCCAATAGTATTAATTAGAAAGTTAAATCCTCATATAGATCAAATACATTTTCTATCCTTGTCATCTATGATGATCAAGCTGATGTTGAATTCTTTAGTGGTTCAACTTATTATGTTTCCCAAGGTTTTGGAAGAGTATCCTAATGTTTTTCTTGAATATTTATGCTGTTTCCCCTTCAATGGGAGATCTATTTTGGGATTGAACTACAACAAGGTGTTTCTACTATCTCGATTTCTTTGTATTAGATAGTGCCTTCTAAGTTTTGAGAGCAATGAGTATAGCTTGATGATCTGTTGCATCAAGGTTTTGTTTGTCTGAGTGTGTCACCATGTGGTGCACCTGTTTTGTTTGTGAAGAAGAATGATAGTAGTTTGTGTCTCTACATTGATTATTTATTCTTTAATTAGGTGAAAGTAAAGAACTTCTATCCATTTCTATGGATTGATGATTTATTCAATCAATTCAAAGGAGTTTGATGTTTCTTAATGATCAATCTGTGGTCAAGATATCATCAGATGTGGGTGAAGGATGAGAATATTTTAAACAAAACCTTATGATGTTTTCAATATAATTATTAGTTCATTGTAATGTCATTCTATGTTATAAAAACTCTCATAATGTTCATGGGTTTAATGAACACAACGTTAAAGGAGTTTCTTGAAAAGTTCCTAGTGGTTTTCATTGAAGAAAACCTTATAGAATCTATATTCAAGGAGGATCATACAATGAATAGTTAGGTAGTTTTTTGGAGTTCTTAATCATTTGTAGATATTCTAGATGTTTTCAAAGTTCAATTTTTGGGCTTGTGAATTTCATTTCTCAGGGAATGTCATGTCCCAACATGGAGTATTTTTGGATCCTTTAAAGATCAAAGCAACCATTTATTATGTATCCTACAAGACTATTGTAGAGGTGTGGAGTTTCCTTGGTCTTTAGAGATATTACTAGGGTTTCATAGTAGATTTATATTGGCTTAAAAACTTCTCTAATATCCTTGAATATAAATGATCAATCATTATTGTGGACTGAAAACTATTAGGATGATTTTGAGTACCTTAATGAGAAGTTTTTTATCACCATATTCTTTTTTCCAGTAGTGGGAGTTCAGTTTGCGGTTTTCTGTGATGCTTCACATCTGGGGTTTTATTTTGTTTTGATACAAAAAAGATAAGTTGTTTCTTATTCGTCTGTAAAGATAAATCCTCAAAAGAATAACTTTTCCACCCATGATATTTAGTTGGAAACAATTATGTTTTCATTGATGTTGTGGGGAAATTACCTCATTAGCGAGTGTTTTGTTTTTTACCAATCATAAGAGACAGAGGTATGTCTTCTACCAACATGACCTGAACATGTGATATTAATGGTGGATGAAATTATAGTAGGACTACAACTTCAAGATTTTATATACACTATTCAAGGGAAACGTTGTAGTTGATTCGTGGTATAGGAAGTCTTGTAGTGGGGTCATACATGAACCTATATATTATTAAAGATATATGGAAGATCTCTTATCAATTAATTTTGACATAGAATAATATGTCCATGGATGTTGTATTTTTTATAAGATAGTGAATTATTCCTTGGTGTAGTATGTAGAAGAGTCCTGACTTTGGGATTCTGGGGTAGAGGTCTAGAGAGGCTGAGTTGTTCTTAGGGATTCCCCTGATGGTTGGTCTAAGAATGAACACAAACAGGGGTTATTACGATGAAATATTTTTTTCCATTTGGCAATTCATGTGATGTCCTAGACCTGGGTGACACTTAATAGGTGCCTCAAGCCTAGTGGGCCACATGGAATCAAGCGCATATCCCCAAATGATAGAGGCTATCGACTTGTAGTGAGGTCCTAGGGTGTGTATATGGGGAGACTATTCCCTCAGTACTAGAGTGTAACACAAAGGATAAATATAAATCTAAGAATATAATAGAATAAATATAAATAAACAGTTGAAGCAGACAGAGTAATAGACAACCTAGGATAACAATAACTATATCAACTGGAATAACTGATGATGATATGTCATGTCACTAGAAGATTGGAAAACATGGATACAAGATAGAAAACATAACATGTTCAATAAATGTATAACACAAATGAAATAACTATTCTAAGCATACCAAGATCCGGCTTGGTCATCTACTATAAAGCTCCATCCTAACAACAATCAATCAAGTGTTCAAAGATGTATGCTTCCCTTTATCTACACCTGCATACTTGTAATCTTCCTGAGGTAATAAACAACACCCAGAGAGGGTGAGATATAAATCTCTGTGGTACACCACTAATGGTGTGTATAACATATAGACCGTGTAATGGAAATTTAGTAGTGTGTAGGAATGAATATATAATGTAAGGTAGTGCAATGTAACTAAATACCTAAGTACCTGCTTCATCCCTCAGTTGGTGTCTGAACATATGACCAAGTCATTATTTTATTATTCCAATTTTTAAATAAGTCCCACATTATCAATGGTTAAGGTTCCAAGATGTAACAAGGCAACCATAATTTATATTTAATAATCGGTTCCATGATAATCACCAAGGAATCCTAGACCTCAAGGGTTACTAACTCAGTAGTAACTGGGTCTAGCTAAGGGTAAGAGTGTGATACAAGGAGCATAGTCCAAGAATTTTCTTAATAATATGCCTATAGAATCCAAGGTGATCATCCAAGGTAATATGGGGATAATAAGTAACTAAACACTATGGGATTTAACCATGGAACCTAGTTGTCAATGATGGATCCAAGGAGTTTATCTATGGCATCATTTAATATTATGTGAGGGATCCTATGGTGTCATACCAAAAATCCAAGGGTAGAAAAGGATCGTGATTTAGGTGTGTCTCAACCTAAGAAAGCCTCATCCTTGAATTATAATAATATTCATGATTTCAAGGCATTCCTCAACAATAATCCAAGGTGAGATCGAGTCATCCCACTCTTGTTGAATAATGAAGTCATATATAATTTAAATTGGTTCAATCCTTTCCATTTATTAGTGTGACAAAGACAAGTGGCATCCAAACTTTATTAAATCCATTTAAGGAATATTCAATAATTAATTTCCACTCCGCTACCTTCCATTAATGTGGTAAGGGGTGCTATGGACATGCAACCTATTATTTATTTACATTTAATCCGATCAAGTGATATAGTTAGTATACTTTCCAGTTTTCATTTCATATTTAGTTATCAATTGAAGTACTTACCTTAGGTGGGTTAAGTGGTGATCATATATGTTACCTTACATTATTTAATTCTAAATATAAATTAAGACATTTAATATATAAAAGATTACCCTTAGAAGGGTCTTGATAAGTCATACCCAAACGGTGGATCAAATGTGTCAAATACTAAAAACTCAGTTATGGCATAACATCTAACATGGGATGGATGGAGTTGTGGGTGTAAAAAAAATTAATCACATATTTTTAAAGATCATAACCATAAATTTCTAATAAATATAAGCATGGAATATAAATTCAATAAATGAAACCCGACGAAATCAGTGGTCCCCACACGACAATTCCAAAATCAAGGAACATGAGGGATGAGTTATAGACCATAAATCTTGGGGTTTTATGACTCTCCTACTCCAATATTGACCTATTATTTGGCTTAGAGTGGATTAGATCTGAGAAAATAGTAAAAATGGACACACCATGAAAACTAGGTCGAGAGCAGGAGAGGAGAATAACAACTAAAAAGGACTTGAGTACTTACATTTGTGCATCCAACGTGATGAAATAAAGCTTGATCAGATCCTGGATGAAGGAGATATTTCAATACCTACGTTAGGCCTTCAAAAAGATCGAAAATTATAGAAAAATACATTAATCCTATAGGAATTTGGATTAGGAGAACGGAGGAGGCTTAATTAGATCATTAAGAGAAAAATAAAAAAATAAAAAATATTTATCCTATACACGGTTTGTCTGCACTATTTGAAAAATTGAATGTAAACCAAACATGGTTACCTGTGAAAAAAGCGGCACTAGCATGTTTAGGCTGCATGGTTAGGGAAACCATGCACCAACCATGTGGTATGGCTCTGTCCAAAAAGGCACTACCCACACGGTTTGATCTTACCATGGGGCCTTCTCACAGGGTTTACCTCAAATCGTGTGCTAAGCCTAGTTTTCCAAAAAATCTATCTTATAGGCTTTTAATAATCCCTAGAAACCCTAATAACCTTCACTAAATCAATTTTAATCTATATTAGGTACAAAATAAATAATTAGAATGAAATTTAAAGGATCCAAACCTGGGTGAAAAATCGGTTTCTTACAGTCTTCCACGCTTAAAATAACTCATCCCTAAGTTCACCTTCCAAGGGTGGAGGAACACTATTTGAGAACAAATCTAGCCACTAGTTTCATATGTTGGCCTCCCACTCCCAAGTCTTATCCTGCACATGTCCATGCTGCCATAGAACCCATACTATAGGGATAAACCAGCCTCGAAGAGCCTTCGTGATCTGGTCAATGATGCATACTAGATACTACTCAAAGGTATCATCAGTATCTAACTCAATTTACTTAGGACAAAGGTATGATATGAGTCAATATGATATTGGAGAAGTTGTGAAACATTGAAGATATTGTGCATGTCATGGTACCTCTGAGGTAGTAACAACCGATAGGCTACCGAACAAAATCTTTCTAGGATCTAGAGTGGCCCGACATAACGAGGTGACAACTTACATTATTTTTGTAACCATCTATTCCCTAGCTTGAGTGATACTCTAAGGAAAACATGATCCCCAACCTCAAACAACAAAGGTCATCAAAAATGATTGGCATAATATTTCTGTCTAGACTGAGCAGTAGTCATACGCTTTATGATCACCTTAAACCACTCTAAAGTATCCTGAACAAGATGAGGACCTAGTAAGGCTTCCTCACCAGCCTCTATCCACCATAGGGGTGAACAAAATAGTCTACCATACAACGCCTCAAAAGGATCCATCTAAATCATATATTGGAATCTATTATTATAATATAACTCAATGATAGGGATATTCTTCTCCTAATAACCACTGAAATCAAGGACGCATGCTTGGAGCATAGCCTCTAGGACTTGTATTATCTGTTTTTATTTTCCATCAGTCTAAGGGTGAAAATATGTACTTATAAGAACCTATGTTCCTATAGATTTATGCAGTCCCTTCTAGAACCATTATTTTAAATGATCATCCCAATTTGAAATAATATTGGGAGGCACTTTATGTAGTCATATTATCTCAAATGCATACCGTCTTCCTAGCTCATCAATTGGGAAAGTCTCTCGAATAGGTATGAAGGGATCCAAATTCATCAGTCTGTTAATGAAAACCCATATAGTGTCTCTACATCTAGGATACCTAGGAAAACCAACTACAAAGTCCATGGAAACATCTTACCAATTATATTTTGGGACTAGAAGCAGTTATAACAAGCCTCTAGGTATCTGGTGATTTTCCTTCACCTACTGATAGGTGGAACATCTTGTGATAAAGCCTGCTATCTGACACTTCATCCCAGGACACCAATACTGACATCACATATCTAAATACATCATGGAGATTCTTGGATGAACTTCCCACTGAGAAGTGTGGCACTCGCACATCCAATCCTCTCACATATCAATAGAAACCCGGAAAATTCCATGAATACACAGAATGTTCTCTCTATCCATAGACTGATATGGTGGTAGGTTATCTCCAGATATACTCTCCCAAGGAACCACGATTTCAGGATCTGAAATCTATCTAATATTCACCTTCTCATGGAGGGAATAAGTAAATAAAAAATATGAGAGATAAGATTTATCATGACTATTATGAAACTAAAAATGCATTTCAGATAAGAGGGTCGTTAATTTTTATTCATCACTGGCTTCCCATACCACCTATGCCTGAGTTTTCTGACTTAGTGAATATACAACTACATTTCCCTTCCCAGGCATATAGGAAATCTCAAATTCAAAGGATTTTAAATATTCAACCCATATCCACTGTCTTAGGTTCAATTCATGTTGAGTAAATATATATTTGAGTCTCTTGTGGTTCATATAGACCAAAAGGTGCTCACCTAATCGATAGTGTCTGCAAAAACATAAGTCATGGAAAACTATTTCTAGATCAAGGTTGTGTGTCATATAATTTCTCTCATGAGGCCTCAACTACTAATATCCATACAAAACTCTATCTTCCTATATTATCACTACTCCTAGGCTTGATGCATCACAGAAGATGTCATAACCAACACCTAGCTCTGGAAGAATTGGAATAGGTGTTGAGACAAGCCTACCTTTCAGCTCTAGAAAGTATTTCTCGTATGCTTCTAACCAAAGAAACTTAACACCCTTCTTTGTAAGGATAGTGAGAGGTGAATCAAGGTATGAGAAATCCTATTGATAATGCCTTTAATATCCATCCATCCATAAGAAGCTCTATATATCAAACACATTATTGGGAATCTCTTAGGAGACTACAACACTAACATTTTCTAGGTCAACAGATACTTATGATTATGATATTATATGACCCAATAAGTGAACATTGTTGATCCAAAATTGGAACTTAGCAAGATTGGTGTAAAGATGATGTTCTCTTAGTGTACTCAGAATGATATCAAGATGATTGGTATGGTTTTTATTAGCGTGGTAATACACCAAGATTTCATCCACAAAAACAATGAAAAAAGAATCAAGATAGGGATTGAAAAAACTATTCATTAGAGCCATGAAAATGGTGGGAATGTTTGTAAGACCGAATAGTATAACAAGGTAGTCATATAGATCATATATTCTCTAAAAAGATGTATTCAGAATGTCTAATGGCCTTACTTGCACCTAATGATTTCTAGATCTCAGGTCGATCTTAGAGAAGAACCCAACACCTTGGATCTGGTTGAAGAGATCATCTATTCAAGGTAGTGGATATCAGTTCTTAAATGTAAGCTAGTCTAACCATCTGTAATCCATGCATATATGTAAGGTTTCATTCACCTTCTTGGAGAAAAGCATGGGAGAACCCCAATAGGATGTATTGATCCATATAAAGCCTTTGGACTCTAAATCCTCTAAATGCCTCTTGAGGTACTGAAGCTTTGTAGGTGCCATTGTATACGGTGGAATGGACACTAGAGATTCCCTTAGAACAAGATCAATTGTAAACTCTACCTCTCTATTAGGAGGTAAGAGAGAAAAATTATTAGGAAATACATCCCTAAAATGATTTAATACTGGAGGGAAATCATTTTAATGTAAACCCTAATCCACCATGAAGATATTTTCAATTTGGGTGGTCACTCCACCTAGCCCATGATACCCTGGTCATACTCTACCATCTTGGACATCCCACTCACCCTTGTGTAGATAACTTCTACCCTTAGGTGATGTAAACGATACCCTATGGTGATTGCAGTCTACAAAGGCATGATATAGAACCAACCAATCCATTATAAGAATGAAATCGAATCCCATCATCTCAAGAATAAGGATGTCCCATAAGAAAGGGTATCCTCCTACATCAAGGGGATAGTCCCTACATTGTCATATTCCCTCTATTTGTACCCCTAATGGCATATCTAGGGTCATTACACTATAGTAATACTATATCACCTATCCGAGTCTTTCCAAGATAGATATATAGATAAAATATTTTGAAGCACCCATATCAAATAAAGAAGATACTATAGTAGATTACATAAGAATAGTACTTCACACTATAGATATCCCCACAACCTAATCATCAGGTATCAGTTATTGTGCATGAAACTGACCTGATCTACGACCCTATGCAATAGATGGACTACCATGATCATAACTGCTCTACCGGTGCTACTGGTGATCAGGGGTCTAGCTACCAGGACCACAACCTCCTCTTTATCCAGTCATGCTAATGATATTCCAACTCCTTGCCTAACATGGGGAAAATGAACCCACACCTGAAGGTGGAGCTATAACAGATCCTTTTCCACTCGAAGTTGGTGGAAAGGTCCTGTAGAATATTTGAAGATGCCCCATATGACTGCAAGAATGCCACTCCATTGGGTCTCTATCACAATGGGGATTCAGGTTCCCCTGTAATCCACACTAATGAAACACTATAGTGATATCGAAATGGGAACTCTGGTTGTCACTTCACTGATGAGAAATCTCAAGGTAACATTTCCTTCTATAGGGAGAACTACTGGCATGTCGTGACACTAATACTCTAAGCCTAGTGCTATTTATGTCCCTCAGGTTTCACATAGTGATAAGAGCCTAATTGATTATTGAAGAGAAATTAGGTAGGTGAAATACATTTACCTATGTATATATGAAATATTGGATCCCATCCTTGAAATGACTATAATGTGAAATATCATCACTAGTTATAAGCAGCACAAAGTGATGAAAATACCTAAAACGAGCTAAATATTCCATAACTAACATAGATCCCTACTAAAGATGCATAAAATATCTGGCCCTGTCAGCTGTGAGGGTATGAGAAAAGAACTAATCATAGAAGGTAGTTAGGAAATCAACTCATAACATGACCTAATGATGAAAAGCCTGGGTAATCACATCCCACCAACTCTTGGTTGAATCCCGAAGCATGTATGTTTCAATATTGACTCTCCACTCTATAGGAGTCTCCAAATTATGAAAGATAGATAGGGTGGCCTCTATCCAAGTCTATGTAGCCTATGGAATACCATCCCATAAAAAAATTGAAGGATTATACTACCGGAACTCATGAGTCAGATCCTCCATCAAGGGTGAAATCCATGGAGCACCATGCATGCACTGCATCAGATGTGGGAAACTATCACGAACTTTGGAGTTAGTTTCTAGGTTAGGTATATTAGGCATTACCATGAGTGGAAATCCTAGAGGTAAGACTGGAGGCTTAGGTACCACAACATATGTAGCATGATCATCTCCACCTTACTGGTGTACGATACGAGGATGTCATGGTGGCATTGGTCTACAAATGTCAAGCACACACCTCAAAATAAGCCTTAAGAAGCAGAGATATAACATCATTAGTGGAAAATGAATGTGGAAAAACTCACTACCCATGTTATACTACAATAAAAACCAACTTATAAGATCAGGTATTAGTATGTTATCAAGTATAAGTTTCATTTCATTTTACATTTAATTACAAGGTTCACTTATTTACCTTTCATAAATATGATAAGGCGTGATAAGGATGTGCAACCATTTCTTATTACAAGTAATGTTTCACTTTATAATGGACATTCATTCCCATTAAATTGGTACCCATACACTTTATCAATGAAAACAACACCCATTTATTTATATCATAACAGATCAACTTGGTAAATTACTCATCACAACCCATGAGGGACCATAACACCTCGTGAATTTTTATAGGCAATCACTCAATCATAAGCAAGAGTAATACAAGAATAATCTAACTATCATAGAATCACTCAACAATCACAGGCATATAAAGAAATTAAAAGTAGTGAATTACACCTATATATCATGGAAATATACATGACATGTGAATCCTAGGTGCTTATAATGATTCATGTAATAATGATCCATGCCCTCATATCATCAGGCCAAGGATAAAATTTAATCTTAATTATAATAAAAACCAGTAACACCACACAACATGTGTATGACCCAATGGTGAAATAATTTCAATTGTAATAGTAAAAAACTAAACAACAATTATATTTTGGGTAACTTTAATTTTACCCCAAACATGGGTTTGTGACGCCCAAGAACAGTTTATGACCAAGACCCAAACATTCATAATCTTTAATCTATTGTCTCCAGGTATTAAATCAAGAAAATAAAACTAACTCTAATACCACTTTATGACGTCCCAAAACTGGGTGCCACATAATAGGTTCCCTGAGACCGGTGTGCCACATGGCCTCAAGAACATCTCCCCAAACACTAGAGGATACAAAGTAGCAATGAGGGACTAGGGTGTGTCCTTGGGGAGACTATGAACTCATTTACAGAGTGTATCATAATAGATAAATGTAAACAAAGGTAAATAGTGGAAGAAATATAATTAAATAGTGGAAGTAGATAGAGTAATAGGTAAACAAGGATAATAATAACTGTATCAATTGGATTAACTGATGATGATATTTCACATCATTAGAAAACTGGAAAACATGGATATAAGATAATAGTCATAACATGTTCCAAAAAATTATAATGGAAATCAAATAACAATACCCACCATATCGATTTATGGCTCGATCATCTTCTATCAACCTCCATCCTAACATCAAGAAATCAAGTGTACGAAGCTGCATTCTTCCCTTTGTCAACACCTGCATACATGTAATTTTCCCCAGGTACCAAACGACACCTAGTGAGGGTGTAAGATAAATCTAAGTGGACCCTATTAATGATGTTCATAACATCCAAACCATGTAATGGAAATGTAACAGTGTGTAGGCATGCATATATAAATTAAGGTAATACAATGTAACTAAATACCCAAGTACCTGCTTTAGTGCTCAGCTAGTGTCTAAACATATAACCAAGCCATTATTTGAATGTTAAAATTTATAAATAAGTCCCACATTATCAATGGTGAATGTTCCATGACGTAACAAGGCAACCAAAATTTATAGTTAATAAGAAGTGGTTCCATGGTATTCACCAAGGAAACCTAGACCTCAGGGGTTGATAACTCAGTAGTAACTAGGTCTAGATAAGGGAAAGAGTGTAATACAAAGATCATAGTATAAGGAATTCAAAAATAATATTCCTATCAAATCCAAGGTGATCATCCAAGGTAAGGCGAGGCTAAGTAGTGAATGGGACCTAAGTACTTTAACCATGTCACCTACTTGTCAATGATGGATCCAAAGAGTGTATCCATGGCATCCATTAATACTATGTGAGGGATCCTATGATTTCATAACATGCATCCAAGAATAGACAAGGATTGGGATATAGATGGTCTCAACCAAAGAAAGCTACATCCTTGAATCTAAATGGGGTTCCTGAGTGATCAAGGAATTCCTCAATAAGAATACAAGGCATGCTCGAGTCAGGCCACATCTGTTTAATAATGAATTCATGTATAATTTCAATTAATTCAATCCTTTACTTTCATTATTGTGACAATTCCAAGTTGTATAAAATCTTTATTAAATAAATTTAAGGAATATTCAATAATTAAGGTCCACTCCTCTACCTTCCATTAATGTGGTATGGGGTTCTACGGACATGAAACCTATTATTTATTTACATTTAATCAGGTCAAGTCATATACTTAGTAAAATTTCCAATTTCAATTTCACATTTAATAATAAATTTAATTACTTAACATAGGGTGGTCAAGTGGTGAGCATAAATGGTACCTACCATTATGAAATTCAAAATATAAATCAATCCATTTAATATAGAAAATTTTACCCTTAGAAGGGTCAATCCAAGTCACACATGATCAGTGGCTCAAATGTATCAAATACTAAAAACCCAATTATGGAATAACATCTTACATGGGATGTATGGAGTTGTGGGAATAACCAACAAAAATTAATCACATATTTGGAAAGAGAATTACCATACATATTAAATGAATACAATAATTGAATATAAATTCAATAAATGGCACCCAATGAAATCACTACCCCACATGATAATTACAAAATCAACGAAATTGAGGGATGAGTTATAAACCACCAACTTTAGGGTTATATTTTCTCATCCTTCAATATTAGCATTTGATTTGTCTTAGAACATAGTAGATCTAAGAAAAAGGGAAAAACTCTAGGTCGAGAGAAGGAGAGGAGAATAATGTATAAAAAGAACTTGATTTCTAATCATTATGCATCCAATGTGATGAATGGAATCTCAATCTGATCGTAGATAAAAGATATATTTCATTCCCTACCTTAGGCCTTCAAAGAGATTCAAAATGATATAAAAATAGGTTAATCCCACAAGAATTTAGATTAGGACAAAAGAGGAGGCTTAATTTGATCATTAAGGAAAATTAGTAAATTTACCCAATATTTAGCCTCTATATAGTTGGTCCACATGGTTTAATGAACCATTCATAAACCATGCATGGGTACCTGGGGAAAAAGAGGCACTAGCACAATTAAGCTGGACATTTAGGGAAACCATGCACCAGCCATGTGGTAAGGCTCTATCCAAAAAGGCACCACCCACATGGTTTGATCTAAACATGCAGACTTTACAAACATTTTACTAAAAACCATGATCCAATCATAGTTTTCAAAAAAATCTATGTTTCTAGCTCCGAACATTCCCTAGAAACCCTTATAACCTTTACTAACTCAATTAGAATCTATATTATGTCCAAAATAATTAATTAGACTAAAATTTAAAGGATCCATACCTAAGTGAAAAACTAGGTTGTTAATATGCATGAGGTGGTTCTTCTTAGGTCCCATATCTCGCCATTGTAAGTACATCTTGGTGTGAAAAATATATATCAGGATCTAAGAGGTCATATTTTGTGGCTTGGGTTAAATCATATAGTTTCATAGTTTGTGTCTTGATGTTTGGTCTTAAAGAAGGTGAGTGCTGAGTATCATGTTCCCATTTGGTTTCTCAAGTCATTCTATATTACTAAATTGATGTAAGAGGAAATACCAATGGAATTAATTAATAGTATACCCTAATATCAGGGACTCTTTGATTCTATATGTGTGATAGTGTACTGTTTGATGAATTCATCCCACTTCACAGTCATTAAGGAGTCACTCTTAGTGGAGGTTTTTTGGGTAAGTATATGGAGTAGTTGGTGAGACTCCATGGATTCCTAAGGACAATCATCTCTGATCATGATCCTATTTTTATCTCTAGGGTGTGGAGATTTATCTATCATGATTTTTTCTATAAATTATTCCTTATCACTTATTTTTATCAATGGATAAATTGTCACACCGAACGAACTATCCAGACTCTTGAAGACATGTTATGTTCTTATATCCTAGATTTTGGAGTTTTAGGGATGAGGCATGCAAATTTGTTCAAATTTTCATACAATGATAGTTTTCACTCCACCATTGTTAAGGAATTATTTGAATCATTCTACGAAATACCATTATATTATATATTATTCTAGACCGGGGTCAGACATTTAGATATTCTTGGGTTGGAACTATTGTAGAATATGAGAGAGATGGTTTAGGTAATTAATGAATGGATAAAAGTAGTTCTCAATCATCATAAGTCTTATGTTGATCGTAGTTGAATATCTTTGCAATTCAACATTTGATATCTTTTTTTTTTCTGGAAGATGACTTCTAATCATGGGTAGTGAAGGTTTGGTCATGAGAGTATGATTTCACTTTAGTTTTTTGGGGATTTCAAGGAATTTTCTTGGGTTGGAGCAATAGAGTATTGGATAGAACATTCCCCATGGATGAGTCAGATTCAAGATTTTTTTCCACTTTTTGTAGCACCTATATTACCATTATGATGAATCTTAAATCATTTATTGGGGCTAAATTGACATTAATGATGATGAGATATTTTAAGAGAATATTTTTGAGATCCATGACTTCCATGATAAGGTATTTCACAAGAATTTTATTCCCTTGGTATGTGTATTGTGGATACATAGTGGCATGGAGGAGTGTAACTAGGAATGAGATTCACATTTACCTGCTCAGTTTCTTGAGTTGTTTAATTTTAGCACCTCTCTTATAACATTTCCTGGTGTGGACATTGAATAATTCTAGTTTATGAGATAGTTTTCACTTATTTAATTATTGTAGCTTTATTTTGTTTGATATGTATGTCCCCCCAATAGAGTATTTAGGATCTAGTGCTATTTTTTTAGTTTTATGCCTGGTTCCTCTAAATGAGGCCATTAAGATCCAATTATTGTGAGATTGATCAGAGGTATTTTGGAAGTGGCTATTTAGATGACCCCTTTTATTTCATATTTTTGGTTTTGGTTTTAAATTCTCAAGGATGATAATGGTTTGTGAGGTATTTTATGTAAGAAACTAAATCCTAGCATCCCTTCAATTGTTAGTTTTTGGTATTGTAATTTTCTATAGGGTTCCTAGTGAGTTTGGAGGGTAAATGGGGAAAAGGGGTGCAACTCCCATTTTAGGAAAGGCTGTGGAATGGAGCCTTGGTATATTCTGTAAGCTTGGATTCTCTAGAATGATGGTCCATACTATGATATGGGTGGGATTGAAGGAATAGTTTCAATGATACTATCAAAAATTGGGGTGGTCGTTCCATGTTGATTGGATATAGTGTAGGCCTTTCTCTATGGTCAAACACAATTGTGTACAATGGAGAGGCTGTAACATATGGGTATTGGTTAGTTCTTCCAAATTTATAACCCCTACAGAATGGTGGTTTAGGCTACACCATATCCCATCACTGGGTAAATACAAACTATTCTGGATATGCGATGCAAATCCCGGACACTGATTTGACTGAGGTGCTACAATTTCCTCTCCTTCCATCACATCATGGTTCTCCTCTTTTTCAATTGTGCATTGGCGTGGTGTGTGGTGTTACATCATAATTCTATATTTCCCCATTTTCCTATAAATACCCTAAAGCTCAAAGCCCATTCAAACCAAATTTTCTAAAACTCTATCTTATCAATCCCCAGGTTCCTTGAGTGAATTTTGAATTCTTTAAATAAATTTTATATATGGGTCAATCTATAACTTCCCATGATCAATCCATCATGATTCAAGGTGATTTATTCTCCTTTTATAGAGGTTTCTTCTATATATGATCTCATTTTCCTCATTTTTTTATTTCAAGGTTACGGTGGATGATCTACATCATTCTAAAAGATTTTATTTTTATGTTATTGGATTATTTGGGGAACGGAATCCATGGGAGATCATAGTTTTCTTTCCAAAGAGGTGATTAGAGAAACTTGTTCATGATATTTTCTCGTGTGAAGAGAATTTTTACCTTTGATGCATGCGATTCATTACTTATCATTTTTATATTATGATTAATTATTATTTGAATATGCTTTAGCCTATTTTATTCTAGTGGAATTAATATAAAAAATATTTAAACTGGATTAATGAATTAGTTTTTGTTTAGCGATGACATGTTGTAACTTTCTTCCATGATAACAGCTTACCTCTTGATTTTATAGATAGTGTTCTATCTATGTTATTCTTATCTGAATGTATGTTCATTATTGTATTATCAGGTTTATTTCTTGAAATCATTTAATAAAGTAAAGTTGATAATAATTTTCTTATTGGATAAATAATTAAAGAAGATTCATATTTAATAAATCTGTTGTTACATATCATTTTATGGAAATAAAATTGATTTGAAATGCATGATTAATTTAATATGATATTCCATGTGTTAATGGAATTGGATAAATAATGTGAATATTGAATGATTTTTTATGAGAATAATAATTAAATTCATGATAAGTAGAATTATTTTCTTTAAATCTCATTAAAGCTGTAAAATTCTTGTAAACAAGTTTGATTAATTTAATATATTGTTATAGATTATTAATTAGGTTTATCATAGTCAGAACCTAAGATAATTAAATCAGTTAATTCATGATGGAATAAAAACACTTGTTTGATAAAGATAATTATTTGGGGTATAAAGTTAGGATTTTCTTGTGATGGCTGAGTACCTTGGGTTTAGGGATAAGTGAAATCGTTTTCATGAGAAGGTTGAATGCCATATTTTTAGGGACAAGTTTCTAGTTGACTATGTTTACATTTGGTTCTACCTTTTGTGAACTTTGGATATGATCCTTTATATGTGAAGTGATATGAGCATGGGATTGCTAATGAGATATGGGTGGGGAAACCCATGGTTGTATAAGCAGTTGATGCCTATGACATCAGGATGTATTGTGATGTGTATAATGATATTAAGGATAGAATTGTGATGATGTAATTAGACGAAGCTGGTTTTACCCATTAATATGATGAAATTAGGGATGCATTCTTATTGAATCAATTTAAAGGGATGAATGGACATGTTTCTTATTTATTAGCATTCCATTTCACGATACTTAAGGCAGATGAATGTGATTCGTTGTATATCTCGATGGTAACTTTTGATGTTTTCCTAGAGTATCTAGAATTATGGAATGGTAATAATGTTTAATAAATATTTTAACCCATGAGGTTGGTTTTTTATGAAACAAACATATTTTTAATCTTCAAAAATGTTAAACTAGATTGGATTATGCTTTGAGAGCATGGAATAAACTTAAGGATAACAAAGTAATGTTTAATAAATTTTAATAAATATTTAATAAAATGTTTATTTTTGAATAATGTTAACTAATGGATAATAAATTAATTAATTATAGGATAACTATAAAAATGAAGGATTTAATTTAATATAAGTCTTCTTAAATTCTTGAGTACTTATAGGATATATAGTTCATAGCAGTGGAATCTTGTTTTCTAAATGAAGATAGATACATTTGAGTGTAGGTCTTCATTTATGCCCACAACGTGGTTGTGATCTATATTATATATAGTATGTTTTGTGATTTCATAGGTTTTCCTCCCATGTTAGTTGGGATACTGAAAACTAGTGGACTCTGGGAGGCTGTTTTCCCCAACATTAGGGTTTTTACAGTATAGATGACTGAACACCCCCTATGGACCACACTCTTCTCCTGGTAGTATTATGTGATGGTATACATGATGATTAGTTTCCCCATATATTTTTTTAGTGGGATGTAATGGATTTTGGTTATTTCAAACACATTTATCTCCAAATACAGTATCCAAAGGAGTATTATAGATATAATTTGTATGGGATTTTATAGACCGTGTTACAAACATAGTGTATGGGATATGGAAAATTGAGATACAATACCCGATGTGTGATACATAGAATTTGGGATATGGTGGCTCCTGAAAACTACTTGTTTACTTTATGGAGATGTTTATGGGATGATGAAATGTTGTGATGTGTGAGATGCATGTTATTATACTTTTCCACAGTGCATTCGAGTCGTCTTCTTTAGGATAAAGATGTCTTAGAACATATGATGTTGGGTAGAGTGGAAAAATAGTGGGGAAACATTAGCAGGGAACCTTTGTTGTTTTACTATAATAATATATAATCTATTTTCTTTGATACATGGTGAGATGTAGACATAGTGATTATATAAACTTAGTATAACTATTTAGGTGATGAGTTAGTTTCACTTTTTATCCATTGTGATTTAGTAATATTTCATTATCTTTTTCATAAGAGGCTCAGGGAAGGATCATAATAAGTATACTATTTTTCATGCCCCATGTATATACACACTATTTTCTTGGTTAGTAGCAAAAGGTTAGAGATTGGTTGTATTTTACTATTTTTTAGTTTTATAAGAGTTTTTTGGGCTTCATGGATGCTATTAATTTGCCTTCTTTTTGGTACTTATGGTTTTCCATTCCGGTTGTATTAGTTATTTATGACATAGCATGTATGAACATGAAATTTATTTTATCCTTATCTAAGTAGGAATTGATTATTTTATCTGTCTTATCTCACAAATTATTATATTATTTTAGAAGGTAATGACTCCCATATGTATGTTTTTTATACTCTTAGTGTTGGTCACCAACTCATGGGCAATTGGAGGTAGGATTTGGGTGGTCACTATCCTTCTTCTCTCATTATTTGATTGAGAGATGTAATCTATGGGAGGAAGGTGTTTTGAAACTAACCATTTATTTTTTGGAGGTATTTATCCTAGACGACATACTCACCAGGTTTACATAGAATATGTTTAGATATAAATGCTAGAATATAAATAATGAGTAGAGGTAAATGATGGGGACACTTGGAGGTGGACACACTAAGAGTTTCAGCACCAGATCTTGTGGATGTTTTAGAGTTCTGTTTCAAATATAGTGAAATAATATTAGTAGGAGGAGGTAGATATAACTTTCATTTTGATATGTTCTCAGAAAGAATATTGGGGTTTTGAAGGTTTTAATTATGTTTTGTGGAGTAGTGATGTAATTGCATATCATGTTTTTGAAGGATTTCAAGGAGTTGGGGGTATCATGGGAGAAGTTCAGGGATTAGTTATGAGAATAGTTTCATTATTTGACCATAAAGGTGTCCAATCACTATGATATGTTTACCCTTGGATAAAGGAGTTCAAATATGCATGTGTTTGGGATCTGAACTTAGATAATTTTATGATATTCTTTAGAATTGTTGCTAGATGTGGAGGCTAGGTAAAGGAATTTTATAGAGGCTTTGTGTCTAGATATCTAGTATTAGGTCACCCCTTTCATCTTTCTGACATATCTTGTGGTGTTTTCAATGGAAGATATTATTTAGAGGATACTGAATAGAACTAGGTTTTCATGATAGGGTATTCTTTAGGATTACTTATGAATAAAAAATATGGTCCAGGGTTCTTAGTTTCCAAGATAGAGGATCTTTTCATCAACTGAGGGTAGGTCCTGGACCTCATCATCTTGTTTCTCTGGGTGTTGTGACTCTTAGGCCTCTTACAAGGTAAAAAACACATGTCTTTCTTATTTAGGATAAGGTAATGATAATTAAGAGTTCCCAACCTTTATAGATATATATCATATATGATTTTCCCACTTTAGGTTCCTCCATTGAGGTAGTTTTAGTTGGGGAAGTAGTAGCAGGATGCTTAATCTTGGGATCTGAAGAGTAGAGTTGAGGAAGGTTGAGGATATACCTAAGATTATCTTTTTCCTCAAAGAGTAGATAATAACCATGGAGGTGGTATTTATCAGGGTTAGATAGGTTTTGGAGTAAGTCGTGATCAAATTTGTTACATGAAGTTACCAATTCCAGGAGAGTTGGATATCATTCGAGCTACCCTTTTTTTCTTTTCCACTAGGTTACATGCTTTGTTTGATCCATGATCTACAAACTCATTCATATCACTTACCCTAGTATATAATTTTGATCATGAGACAGAGAAGTTTCAAATTACCTTGGAATTCACTACAATAGTTAGAGGTTGAGTTTATCTATACGATGTATGTAGAAACTGAGAGCTGTTTTTAGGGAAACACCACTATTGGATAGACTTACTATGTTTATGGATACATCCCTATAACACCATTATCTTCATGGAATGTCTGAGTTAGGTTTATTATATAACAGTTTTATCTAGGAGGGAATTTTTTTTATGCTAATGGATAGTCTTCCAAGTTTTTTAGTGAAAGAGTCCCTCATATGTGTTGGGTGCATGTTATGTACTTATCTTTCTTTTTGGGTGAGGTACTAATGAGTTCATTAGAAGGTACAACAATTGGTGTTTCTCAGGTTTTTCGAAGAGTACCATGATGTTTTTTTATAAGGATATTGTGGTGTTACCCCTTCTATGCAAGATTGATTTTGTATAGATAATCAACTGGGAGCTTCTTCAATATCAATATATCTCTATAGAATGAGACATACTGAGTTGTGAGTGTCATGAGTACATCTTGATTTTCTATCGTAGTGGTGTTTTTTTCATCCATGTGTGTCTCCTTGGGGTGGAACAATTTTGTTTGTGAATATGGTCAATGAAATTTTTCATATTTTTATCAATTATCATCAATTAAAACTAAGTGAAAGTGAGGAACCGCTATCCTCTTCCACAAATTGATGATTTATTCAATTATGTAAAAGTATTTATTTGGTTCTTGAATATTGATATTTATTCAGGATATCACTAGATATGGTTGATTGATGAGGATATTTTGAAGACTGCATTCTGATGCTGTAATTGGTATTATAACTTCATTGTGAATTCATTTAGTGTGATGAACTCTCTATCCATATTCATGGGTGTGATGAAAACAATGTTCCGAGAGTTCCTAGACTGGTTTGGGATGGTTTTCATCAATGAAATACTTATATAAACTGTTCCTGAGGAGGAGTATGAAGAGAATATACATACCATTTTGGGAGTTCATTTCCCTCAAGATATGTTTTGGAAGTTATCAAAGTGTGAGTTTTAGGGTCATGAATTTTGATTCATGTAGCATTCCATGTCCTAGTAGGGAGTAACTATGGATCCTTTGATGTTCGATGAAGTAATTTCTTGGGAATCCACAATTATATTGAATATGGAAGAATTCCCTTGGTCTTTAATGATATTATATGATGTTTTTAGATTATTTATCTCTAGTTGAAACTCCTCTAATATATTTTACTAAATATGATCTATAATTCTTATGGACTAGCTAGTTTTAGGTAGCATTCGAGTACTTAAAAGAGAAGTTGGTTCATTCTATGACTCTTTGTTTTCTAGCAGATTGATTTCAGTTTGAGTTTATCTATGATTATTTGCATCATAGTATGGGTTGTGTACAGATTTAGCATAGTTATTTGTTTCTTATGGGTCTTAGGTGTTATGTACCCATTACTATAACTATACCAACCATTATCTCAAGTTTGTTGTAGTTGTGTTTTCCTTGAATTTTTTGTGACATTAACTCATTGGTGAGTGTTTTGATGTTTTTACTAATTATGTAATCTTGAGGTATGTATTCTACTAGCTTGACTTGAAATTTGGGCAGCGACAATGGATAATTTTTTATAGTATTATGATTTTGAGATTTTATATAAACTTATAAAAGGTAATGTTATAGATGATGTGTTGAGAAATAAATCATATAGGGATGTTGTACATGAATATGGAAATTCCCGAAGAGTGATGGAAGAGCTCTCAATGATGTATCTTGATAAGGGAGTGGTTGGATAGATATTTTCTCTTTTACAGATAACAATGTAGTCATATTTTTTGCAGTAAGTAGAGGAGTCCTGGCTGGGGGATTCTATAGTGGAGGTCTAAATATAATGTGTTGTCTTTTATGATGCACATAATGGTTGGTATGAGGAAGAAAAATACTAGGTGTTATTCCAGGGAAGGTTTTTCTTTTCATTTGGTGATGTGTGACATGATTCTCTATGAGTTTCATATCTTGCACTTAATGATACGTCCTGGTGGGAAAAAGATGTATTGATCTCTGAGAAGCCAATTCTTGCAGCCAAGGTTAAGTCATGTAGTTGTAGAGTTTGTGTATTTTTGTTTATTTTTATAGAAGGTGAAGGTCAAGGACAATTTTCCCAGTGGTTTGATCCAACTGTTGGATATTCCTTAGTAGACGTGGGAGGAAATCTCAATGATTTTTTTTACTTTTTTACCTCAGACATAGGGAGTATTTGATTCTATACGGGTCATAGTGGATCGTTTTATGAAATTATCCCAATTCATAGTGGTTAAGGATTCAAGATCAATGTAACATTTGTTGATCTAGTATGGGGAGGTGGTAGTGAGAGTCTCTAGAGTCCCAAATATGATCATATCTGATCATCATCACGTTTTACCTCCAAAGTGTGGAGAGGTCTCCATAATGCTTTTGGGTCACTGTTATGCCTTAGAACTACTATTCATACACACATGGGTAATCAGATAGAGAAGACCATACAAAATCTTGAATATATGTTCCATTATTATGTCCTAGATTTTAGAGGTTTTTGGATGAGGTACCTTACCTTGATTAGAATTTATAACAAAAAAAATTTCACTCCACCATTGTTATGTAACCATTTTAATATTTGTACATCCAAACACATCAATTTCAGTTGTACAGGACTAGGGTTAGAAAGTCATCAATTCTCAAGATGGAGGTAGTGTATTACATGAAAAATATAGATAATGTAATTCATAAATGGATTAAAGATGAATACAATCATCTAAATTATTTTTCTTATCATAGGAGGAGACCATTGGAAGTTGATCTTGGAGATCTTGTGTTTCAAAAGGCGACTCCTCTCGAGCTAGAAACTAGTGTCAGATATCAATGATAATGAAACTGGTAATGAATTATCCCACAGTATTACAAATAAATAAATATAAATGAATAAAATAAAATAAAATAAACACTATAAGTATAAATAAATAAAATTATAAATACATGTAACCACTGGGTCAACCCCATCCACAAGAACAACCTGATCCACAAGAAAAACTAGAAGAGAAGATGAACATACAAACTAGATTGGGTATACTGAAGTCGAGTAGAACAAGTAGGATGTGATCATAAAATAACTTAGTAGGTAGGAACCATATAATCCATACACATAATTTCCCAAGAAATTCCATAAATGCTAGTTTTAAAATACATTTGATGAAAATAAGGTTTTTATATTTTAATAAACCAACATGTCTTCCATTAAAAAAACCAGTTTGAAAACCAAAATCCAAGTAGAATTAGAATTTGAATAACGTACAACATAAATGGAAAATCAAGATAGACATGAAAAGAATGGTAATGTAAATAATGTCAGAATAATGGGAAACAATACAAGTGTAAGAAGACATATACTACTAAAACAGTTAACTAAAGTGTAGAAAAATAAAATAGGAACATATAGTTATGTGATCATGGGTGTTTCCTAAATAGATATAGAATAAATCCCAAGACACATTTATTTTGGACCCACCCACCATCGTATAGTGAAACTTCATAGTATATAACAAACCAATATACTCTAAAATAAGCTCACCAGAGTCAAATCCTAGATGATTTATCCTCTATCTAGTGGGTTCTAATCTTTATAATGGGGACTAGAAAGAAATAATCACTCGACCCTCTAGATGAAATACAAGAATCCAATGATAATAGTATATAAGATAATGAGGAGTTTATCAATTGATTAGAATCAAACATAACTCACATATTCCACTATTCATGCCTTTCCTAATCTATGACACCAACTATGTGACAACCCTCTCAGTTGAAGGATGATAATAGGAGTGCATGTCACATATAGAACCCTTTTCAAGTTCAAACCAGACCTACACATCACATAAATTTAAAAATAATTTCTAAAATGTTGAAATGTTCCAAAATAGAATTAATATTTAAAAATAAAAAACCATTTTTAAAGGAAACAACTTTCTTATCAAAATCATTTCAAAACCAAGGTTAAAATGTAAGTCATGCTCAGAAGGTTCCAAATTGGTATTTTGTGCCAATTAGTTACTAAAATACATCTCATGGTGCCAAGCATCCATGGTTTGGTAAAAAATTTTAAACCACAATTAAATTCATTTAAGAACCAATAATACCTTAAGAAAACATTCGGTGTTAGAAAAAACATTTTTGGAAAAGAAATGAAAGTGGGGAGGAAAAATATGAAGAGTGATTTTGAAAACTAAGGTTTCTAATATGTAATTTTTTATAGAATACCATTTAAATGTGTGTTCATATATTTATTTTCACCCTATCTACATATTTATATGCCAAAATTCACTAGAACATATATAGAAGACCCAAAAAATACCCAAAGTTCGATTAAATAATTACTTTAAGTTCCACTACAAATCACAAGGGTCCACACATATAAACCAAACCATAAAAAAGAATCCCAAACACATAAAAATCTCAACCAAACCAAATAACCAAATCTCAAACAAGGATAAACACATTCCCTGTATACCCAATATCATTTAAAAATTCTAATTTCCATTTTATAAAACACCCAGCATGCATATAAAAATAGGAATAACTATAAAAACCCTTAAAAAACATTTATATCAATTTTATAAAGTGGAAAAACAACGATAAATCAAACTATCATATAAAAAACATAAATAACACATTTAAAAATTATTTAGGGAAGATGAATAATTAAATGGTATGCTTCAGAAAGAAAATTGATGGAAACACTTAACTCAAAATATGCTACATCTGAAGATGACCACTCAAAACCACCCCTTTACGCATACACGTATATACACCATCATATATATATATATATATATATATATATATATATATATTTATCCTGTGAACCAATGTGAATATTACTCTCACCATGATAAAATATGTACAATGTGGTCATATTAATATATGTGCTTAACTATTCATACTTGTACAAGTCACCTTAGAGGGACCAAAAGACCTCATAAACAACCAAGGAGAAACAGATAATGACCAGAAACCTACAAATGAAAATTTGGAAAATAAAAAGGGTAATGAAAACCTACCTAAAACATTATAGATGAAGAAAAATAGATATAAATGCTTCTCCTTTGGTGATGGAAGACAAAAAATGCAGAAAATCGACTCGAGAGACCCATCTCACACCCTATGAAGAAGAATTACATCACATGTAATCCCACACAGAACCCTAGAGTTCATACAAACAATAAGGGATGATGTTTAAGAGAAAAAAATGACAGAATAATGAAATAGAGGATGATAAATGAGATAAAACACTCACCAGATATGATCACAATAAAAATCGGCTGAAGAAATGGCCAAAAATCAAGGCCATGGGAAGGGGGTGGAACGTAGCTAGGAGAGGGAGGAGGGTAAGGAATCATGCATCTCATAAAAATATAAGGGATAAATAAATAATACGTAGTAATAAAATAGGAAAAATATAAATAAAAAAATAAAAAATTCTAGAGAAATTGCAATGTTTGCATACGGTTTACCAAACCTTGCACCAACAATGTTGTCTATATAAGACAAGCATGAGGCACTACACAATTGGAAAACAATACTCCAAACTATTCCAAATGAAACTATCTTGATGATATATCCTTATTCATGGTTTTCATATGGTTACTCCTAGCCATGCACAACCCATGTGATGTACCATTTTCCTTGAAAAATTTAAAATTTCCACCCAAAATTATTGGTAACCCAACTATAAAAACAATTTAAAAGATCAATAATCACGAAATAAATTAATATAAAATAAATAAAAGAAAACTAGGTTTGATTTGTGAAAACTCTCTCCATCACAAAAACATTCTTCCCCTGGATAGTCACCCAACCAAGTGAGGAACAAAGTTCGAACATGAAACTAAACAGGGCTAAATGAAACCAAGAACCTCAATGTGTCATTTTAAATCCACAAGTCACAGCCAACCAACACTATAGGAAATGTAGAGACCTGTATCCTGATGTACATGGACATTACATTACTTTTGCGGAATACTTGGTACATAACAAAAACACACACACAAGGATCGTAATAGTTTAGTGTCTTTGGAAACTCGGAACATAATCTTCTAATCATGGTGAAAGATCTTCAATATCTCCCATAAAGATCTTCCCTTTTTTTTACCTAAAACCTTTCTTTATATCCTGGGGAAAAGAAAACATAAAAGGGTGAGCTCAAATGCTCAGTAAGGGTAAATAAAGGAAATAAAAATCATATCATATCTTTTTGAAAATCATAACCTGCAAAAGATATCATAATATCTTAACATGGAATAAATCATAGAAGTGAAAATGAGATCCCCATAATCATAACATGAAACTTGAAACTTTGTGGCATTCACACATAAACATAGAGAATCATTTATTGTTAGTCAAGACTCATTGCCAAGACTATCTTAGTGGACAAAGCCCCTTTCTGAATCGAGTAACCCTCGTTTCAGTCCTGTTTCACTGAACCGGTATAACCTACCGTTCTAGCCCTGTCTATCTCATGAGATATAAAATCTTTACCCAATTCACTGGAGGGAGATATAGGTCCCACCCATATTATAATGAATCCTTTCTTATGTGTGCCACATAATCATAAATCATACATCATCGCATAACCCATGTAATAAAAATGGGATTCTTAAACAACATGACATCATAAAACAATTCATATAAGATAAAGGAATTCATAAAAATATTTCCATCACAACATAATCAAACCAATGTAATAATAGGGATAAAAACAGAACCCTTTTATTATCTTAGATGGAAAATAATTTTGATAAAATACTTGAACTCCATTCTTGAGGAAAATATCCTTTCTACTTCAAAAACATTTTTCCTTTCATAACATGTCATACAACTTTAAAATAAAATAATTTGATTAAAAATAAACTTGAAAACTTTTAAAGGAAGTTTCTTAAAAATCCATTCATGCCGTATAAGTTAAAAAAAACATTCTTCGTACTTTTGTCGGAAAAGTCAAAAAGTACCTCGTACGACAAAAGATTCCTTTCATACATATTACTAAAAACTCACCAAAGGGTAAAAATGGATTTAAACAATTGTAGGTGGATGGAAATAATATTACATATTGATGAAACATGGATGTGGATGATAAAAAACACCCCAGTAAATACTTACGAATAAAAAATCTCGGATAAAATTAAGATTGTGATATTTCCCTTACCTTAGGTCCGATTTGCTTCGTATGTGTCCGAACCTCCTATATAATGATTTAAATAATGTCATTAACTTATTAAAGAATCATATTCATTGTTATGATATCATATATGGTTCACTTATGACATTATATTACCCGTTCTTTTGTAATTTCCATGTTAAAGAAGCGTTTTGGGTAAAATCGTTTCATTTATCGTAGGTGTTCTGACTTGTTGTTCTTGACATTATTATTACTTATATCATGATTTAATTACTTCCAGAATATAAAATATGATTTATATATCATATATATTCAGTATATATATATATAATAGATAGATAAATGAAATGAAAAACACCGTTCATGGAGACGGTAGTCCGTACGTACGCATGAACGCTGTTTTCCTTTCCTTATTGTCTTGAATGGAAGTAAGTAGATGACATACATATATATATATATACATAAATCCAGTAGCTTTATAATTTCATATATTTCATTATTATTTCTTATATATACTTTATAATCATTCTTAAATGGTTAACATGGAGAATGAATCTCATCGCGTCGTGGAGATGGTAGTCCGTACGTACGCACGAGCGATGATATCATTTCCATAAATATTGAATTGAATTGGAGTGGATTATACAATATATCAGAATCAATATGATGTTGTAATAACTATTTATAGTTATTCTTTACACCATTATACCCATCCATGTAAGGTGGTGGTGGAAAATAGATTACACCACGACGTGGAGACGGTATTCCGTACGTACGCACGCGCGGTGATTTCTTTTTCCGTAGGATGGATAGATGGTGAAATAGGGTTGTTTTATACTTATAATAACATATCAGTATATGAGTGATACTGATGTTATTACTTCATAATAAAACAACCTACGAAGAAGAAGTGGAAGAAGAAATAAAGATGAAAGAATTGGTAACGGTAATTACCTCTTCTTTGAAGCGCCTCTTTGAGACCTCCTCTTAGGGCACTAAAATTGGTATTTGAGGAAGACCAGAACCTCTAGGATGTTTCTAGGGAAGTGGAGAAGAGATTTTAGCAGGGTTTGGCCGAGCTTGAGTGCTCAAATTGGTGTGAGGAGGAGGGGGAGGAGGTGTCCTTTTATAAGGGAGGAGAGGGGCACCTTAGGAATATCTCAAAGTATTATTTTATATTAAAGTCAAAATCGGTTTATAATGGTTCCAAAGGGTCTTATTTCGAAGCTAAAGTGGGGATGGGTCGAAATCCTATCAACCAATAGGATTTAGACAAGTTTAGGATATTATTTTAACCTTATCAATTAGATTTAACTCTAAGTTAAATAATTTAACTTTTACCGTGTCTTTTTGTTTTCTTTCACTATATGGTTAATACACTTACTATAAAATGCCAAACGAACCCCAAATTGTTTATTTTTAATATATATATTCTTATATAAGTCATTTGGCCGAACCTTAGATTTTTAGGAATAAAATAACAATTAATAATATAATATTTGATTTAAAAACTATTTTGTGTCAATTTTGACACTATTTGATATATGATTTTTTTGAAAGTCATAACAGAATTATATGTTCGAAAAAAGTTGATTAAATCAACAATAATATATCATAGTAACCTAGAAAATTAGTGGAATTCATAAAAAGTCTCAAATTACATTTATATTTGTGTTTATAACATCAATTATGTCAATATTTCATAAATAAGATAATTACTGCATCATCTTTGTGTCATAAATAAATTAAATTATTTGATGTCTAAAAATTAAAAATAAAATACCATTATGTAGGAAATATTTTTAGCTTTCTAATGAATATTTAAAATAGAATTTATCTTATGTACAACCCTATATTAAAAAATGTTTTAGTAAATAAACATTGATTTTAACTCTTTTATCTCTTCTTTGAATTAAATAATAATAAATGTCCTAATCTAATCCAAGTGGGCCTAAATGATAATATTTTACACTTAAGGTTGTTTTTGGTCGAGATACACTTGTCCAATAGAATTAGGACATGTGTTAGGGTAATATTAATATCATTCTTACCCTTAATTACCCTATTTACTTTTAACCGTGGTAAATAAAAGTAAAAAGTTACTATTCACCAAAAATTATTTTCATCTCATTGAACCACATTTTACTTACTGACATCAACCGTGTCTCTCGGATTTTTGAAATTCCATTCACAGAAGCGGTAAAATTAAGTTTTATGAAAAATTCAGTTTTTTAACTACCACTTTGTAGTTTCACTATTCATCAAAAATTGATGTTTTTCAGAACAATGCCAAAATTTCATCCTAAGCTATATTTCATATTCCAAATTCAAAAATGAAGTCTAATTTACCAAATTCATAACATATAAGTTGCATTAATTAATTTTATAATTAAATCCCGCTGTTAAAACAAATAGCGTGTTTTTAAGAAACAATATCTATCAAAAGATTGACACTTGTTTATGTCTGGTGTAAATGTGAAATTACATCCAATGACCAACATTGTATTGAATTGTAAAAATATATTCTAAATATACTTTAAAACCACTCAAATTAATAATTTATCACTATTAATTATTTCGATTAAAAAAGTTGTTTTTAATTATAATTTAGTAATTTTCACTATTCATCAGAATATGAAAGTTATCCGAAAAGTACCAAAATTTCACCTTAGGCTAAATTTGATACTCCGAATCCAAAAATGGAGTCCATTTTGAGATCTAAATTTTCTAAAATTTAAAAAGTGGTTATTACCATTCATAACGGCTAGTTTTAATAATATTTTAATAGCATATCGTTGTTTCGTGAAACTCAGTATTGCGTACTACACACGCTATCGAGGAAGGTTGCGATTGCATGTAATGCAAGGAAAGTCAGGGATGCGTGTTGTGCCAGATCCTTTTGGTGTAGCGTACAACACAAGACATTAATAAAATTAAAAAGAATATTTTTCATAAAATCTCGGGCTGTTACATTCTACCCCCCTTAAAATGAATTTCTCCCTCGAAATTCGTCAGGGTTATAAATGGTTTACTATTCGAAAGTTTCTTTAATAGAAACCCACATCGTAAAAAGGAATATCAAAACCAATATTTAAAAACAAAAGTATGAAACGTAACGGTTACCCAAATAAACTAATCACTGGGTTTCCACATAGGTGAAAATATGGATATGGAAGAGAAATCTAACCATCATGTTCTGATGGAGAGTGGTATAGAACATGGCTACGGAAAAGCCAGTAATCACAAATCCATAGATTTGTGATGATATAAGGTACTATCTGATTCATCAGGTATAAGATCACTAGGACAACATTTTTGGTTTTCTAGATCATTTCCCTAAAGTTGAAAATTTGAATTAGAATAAATACTTACTTTATTTTGGTACAATCTCACTGTTGTTCGTGCCTTGAACAATTTCCACTTCATCCCTTAAATAAATGAAGTTGAATTTGTTATTCGTGAAGTGTTAGCAGATTATGTGGTAGAATGACGGGTCATTCCATCTGTCTCAAACAAAAGGTTAGCAAAAATTATACACATAAGTCGGTCTATAGTGAGATTAATCATATATGGTTCCTAAAATGGAATTATACTTCATATATCATACTGCTTAATATAATAAAACTAGTTTCTACTAAACAGGGACTTCCTGTAGGCCAGTGGTAGGCGATAAAGGCCAGTCGCACTTCGGTTGTGGGTTCGATTCCCACAGCCTTGTCCGACGCGATGGGCTGTCGCCCGTCCTGCAGGTTGTCCTTTTTCTAAAACTATATTACTATAACATCCCATCAATAATATCGAAAAAACTTCTATCCTTAAATAATACTAACTTATGTCCAACATAATTCATTCTAATCTTTAGGCTTATCCATAATACTGCAGTCCACTCTCATAATATAGTGAAAACGATTACCAGAGATTTAATACTATCATTAATCCCCATATATATTTCTTGTTGGTCACATTCCAAACATTCAAAGGCCTCAATCATGTATTCTCTTGAATACCCATTGAACCATAGTGAAAACTTGAATGTAGTTAAAAGTTAACACCTTCCACATACCAAAATCCTCAAAATTGTATATACTCAAACCATGATATCACTTAGTCCTTATATTAATCATGAGCTCATGAATAATGTCAAACATTTCATTTTCTCCTTATCCCTTCATTATGCGCATATCATCTGTTTACCAAAAATGTCTCAATCACTTTTCATGGTTACCGGTACCATAAAATTATTGAAAACCACAATATACCAAAACATAAATATTCCAATATTCCACGATACTATATACAACATTATTTTGGAATCCCATTACATAAACACTTAATCATTCCACCACATTATTGTCATATTCAACATCGCCAACAGTGATCGCATGTGACTTCCCTTTGTCCTTTACCTTAAGTGGTTACTCATGTTGATCATCACTAACCCTTGGATTAGGGCATTTATTAGCATAATGCCCCATTTCCTTGCACTTGAAGCATTGAAGTGTTGGTGGTGCGTTCTCTGCAGTGTTTGCTTTATCATTAGAAACCCTTTTTCCATTACTTCGACACTCAGCTGCTCGATGACCTTCTTTTGCACACTTAAAACATTTTCTAGTCCCTTTAAGACAATCTCCACCATGATTCTTTCCACACTTTGTGCATAAGGAAACATTCATCTTCTTTTCACCATTATTCTGAGATTTCTCCTTGAACTCCATCTTTCGTTTCTTGTCAAAACCATGAGATGGATATGTAACACCATCTTCCATTTCTACCTTGATAGCACAACACAAAATTTCTTCATAGCTACTGAAGTCTCTTATAGCTAATGCCCTTCGAAGACTTGGTTTTAAGCCACTGAAAAATCGATCAACTTTACTTTCAGGTTGGATGATAATGCCAGATGCATACCTTGCAAGTATTGTAAAATTCGCTTCGTATATACCAACAGATTCATCATCCTTTTGCTTTAGTTCAAGAAACTCCTTCTCCATCTTTTTTCTAAGAATACGAGGGAAGTACTTATTGAAAAATAAGTTCTTGAACTCGTCCCATTCCATGGACTCAATTTCATCTCTTTGCCTTGTATTCTTGATAATATTCCACCATTGACCAGCTTCACCTTCCAAACGATATACTTCTAAGATGACTTTATCATGTTCAGAACATTGAAGAACTGAAAATATCTTTTCAGTGGTACTGATCCATTGTTCAGCAACAAGTGGATCAGAAGACCCACTGAAAGAAGGTGGACGTTGCCTCATAAAGGACTCAATAGAATATTGTTCCCTTCTCTGCTCATTTGGAAGTCCAGAATGATTCATAGCTTATGTAAGTATAGCAATAAGATTTTGCACTCCATCTCCCATAACATTTGTTTGTTCAGGAGGACAATCATTGCATTGTCCATTGCATTGATCAACACGGTTCCTTCGGGTTCCAGCCATCGTCTAAAAACCAAAAAGAATATTGTGAGAGGAAAAAATCATGCTAGGGAAAACAACATAATAAAGGGGGAGTACCTTCAATATCTAACATCTTAGGTTTAATTCTATGATCGTTAGCGTAGTTCTAGTACTATAACCTATACATATACTTAACCTTAGGGACATCCCTAGACATACCGTAGAAATATCTCTAGGGATCTCACTAACGTTTTCGCATCCTAGTTTCCAAAGGTTGACTAAACCTTTCCTCTGATACCAACTGTAGAGACCCGTATCCTGACGTACATGGACATTACATTACTTTTGCGGAATACTTGGTACATAACAAAAACACACACACAAGGATCGTAATAGTTTAGTGTCTTTGGAAACTCGGAACATAATATTCTAATCGTGGTGAAAGATCTTCAATATCTCCCATAAAGATCTTCCCTTTTTTTACCTAAAACCTTTCTTTATATCCTGGGGAAAAGAAAACATAAAAGGGTGAGCTCAAATGCTCAGTAAGGGTAAATAAAGGAAATAAAAATCATATCATATCTTTTTGAAAATCATAACCTGCAAAAGAGATCATAATATCCTAACATGGAAAAAATCATAGAAGTGAAAATGAGATCCCCATAATCATAACATGAAACTTCAAACTTTGTGGCATTCACACATAATCATAGAGAATCATTTCTTGTTATTCAAGACTCATTGCCAAGACTATCTTAGTGGACAAAGCCCCTTTCTGAATCAAGTAACCCTCGTTTCAGTCCTGTTTCACTGAACCGGTATAACCTACCGTTCCATCCCTGTCTATCTCAAGAGATATAAAATCTTTACCCAATGCATTGGAGGGAGATATAGGTCCCACCCATCTTATAATGAATCCTTTCTTATGTGTGCCACATAATCATAAATCATACATCATCGCATAACCCATGTAATAAAAATGGGATTCTTAAACAACATGACATCATAAAACAATTCATATAAGATAAAGGAATTCATAAAAATATTTCCATCACAACATAATCAAACCAATGTAATAATAGGGATAAAAACAGAACCCTTTTATTATCTTAGATGGAAAATAATTTTGATAAAATACTTGAACTCCATTCTTGAGGAAAATATCCTTTCTACTTCAAAAACATTTTTCCTTTCATAACATGTCATACGACTTTAAAATAAAATAATTTGATTAAAAATAAACTTGAAAACTTGTAAAGGAAGTTTCTTAAAAATCCATTCATGCCGTATAAGTTAAAAAAAAACATTCTT
The DNA here is from genome assembly GCA_963277665.1 of Viscum album. Classification (NCBI taxonomy): domain Eukaryota; kingdom Viridiplantae; phylum Streptophyta; class Magnoliopsida; order Santalales; family Viscaceae; genus Viscum; species Viscum album. The sequence goes on from OY728128.1 coordinate 1,262,473,676, forward strand.
CATACTTTTGTCGGAAAAGTCAAAAAGTACCTCGTACGACAAAAGATTCCTTTCATACATATTACTAAAAACTCACCGAAGGGTAAAAAAGGATTTAAACAATTGTAGGTGGATGGAAATAATATTACATATTGATGAAACATGGATGTGGATGATAAAATACACCCCAGTAAATACTTACGAATAAACAATCTCGGATAAAAATGAGATTGTGATATTTCCCTTACCTTAGGTCCGATTTGCTTCGTATGTGTCCGAAACTCCTGTATAATGATTTAAATAATGTCATTGACTTATTACAGAATCATATTCATTGTTATGATATCATATATGGTTCACTTATGACATTATATTACCCGTTCTTTTGTAATTTCCATGTTAAAGAAGCGTTTTGGGTAAAATCATTTCATTTATCGTAGGTGTTCTGACTTGTTGTTCTTGACATTATTATTACTTATATCATGATTTAATTACTTCTAGAATATAAAATATGATTTATATATCATATATATTCAGTATATATATATATATATATATATATATATATAATAGATAGATAAATGAAATGAAAAACACCGTTCATGGAGACGGTAGTCCGTACGTACGCATGAACGCTGTTTTCCTTTCCTTATTGTCTTGAATGGAAGTAAGTAGATGACATACATATATATATATATACATAAATCCAGTAGCTTTATAATGTCATATATTTCATTATTATTTCTTATATATACTTTATAATCATTCTTAAATGGTTAACATGAAGAATGAATCTCATCGCGTCGTGGAGACGGTAGTCCGTACGTACGCACGAGCGATGATACCATTTCCATAAATATTGAATTGAATTGGAGTGGATTATACAATATATCAGAATCAATATGATGTTGTAATAACTATGTATAGTTATTCTTTACACCATTATACCCATCCATGTAAGGTGGTGGTGGAAAATAGATTACACCACGGCGTGGAGACGGTATTCCGTACGTACGCACGCGCGATGATTTCTTTTTCCGTAGGATGGATAGATGGTGAAATAGGGTTGTTTCATACTTATAATAACATATCAGTATATGAGTGATACTGATGTTATTACTTCATAATGAAACAACCTACGAAGAAGAAGTGGAAGAATAAATAAAGATGAAAGAATTGGTAACAGTAATTACCTCTTCTTTGAAGCGCCTCTTTGAGAACTCCTCTTAGGGCACTAAAATTGGTATTTGACGAAGACCAGAACCTCTAGGATGTTTCTAGGGAAGTGGAGAAGAGATTTTGGCAGGGGTTGTCCGAGCTTGAGTGCTCAAATTGGTGTGAGGAGGAGGGGGAGGAGGTGTCCTTTTATAAGGGAGGAGAGGGGCACCTTAGGAATATCTCAAAGTATTATTTTATATTAAAGTCAAAATCGGCTTATAATGGTTCTAAAGGGTCTTATTTCGAAGATAAAGTGGGTATGGGTCGAAATCCTATCAAACAATAGGATTTAGACAAGTTTAGGGTATTATTTTAACCTTATCAATTAGATTTAACTCTAAGTTAAATAATTTAACTTTTACCGTGTCTTTTTGTTTTCTTTCACTATATGGTTAATAAACTTACTATAACATGCCAAAAGAACCCAAAATTGTTTATTATTAATATATATATATTCTTATCTAAGTCATTTGGCCGAACCTTATATTTTTAGGAATAAAATAACAATTAATAATATAATATTTGATTTAAAAACTATTTTGTGTCAATTTTGACACTATTTGATATATGATTTTTGTGAAAGTCATAACAGAATTATATGTTCGAAACAAGTTGATTAAATCAAAAATAATATATCATAGTAACCTAGAAAATTAGTGGAATTCATAAAAAGTCTCAAATTACATTTATTTTGGTGTTTATAACATCAATTATGTCAATATTTCATAAATAAGATAATTACTGCATCATCTTTGTGTCATAAATAAATTAAATTATTTGATGTCTAAAAATTACAAAAAAAATACCATTATGTAGGAAATCTTTTTAGCTTTCTAATTAATATTTACAATAGAATTTATCTTATGTACAACCCTATATTAAAAAATGTTTTAGTAAATAAACATTGATTTTAACTCTTTTATCTCTTCTTTGAATTAAATAATAATAAATGTCCTAATCTAATCCAAGTGGGCCTAAATGATAATATTTTACACTTAAGGTTGTTTTTGGTCGAGATACACTTGTCCAATAGAATTAGGACATGTGTTAGGGTAATATTAATATCATTCTTACCCTTAATTACCCTATTTACTTTTAACCGTGGTAAATAAAAGTAAAAAGTTACTATTCACCAAAAATTATTTTCATCTCATTGAACCACATTTTACTTACTGACATCAACTGTGTCTCTCGGATTTTTGAAATTCCATTCACAGAAGCGGTAAAATTAAGTTTTATGGAAAATTCAGTTTTTTAACTACCACTTAGTAGTTTCACTATTCATCAAAAATTGATGTTTTTCAGAACAATGCCAAAATTTCATCCTAAGATATATTTCATATTCCAAATTCAAAAATGAAGTCTAATTTACCAGATTCATAACATAGAAGTTTCATTAATTAATTTTATAATTAAATCCCGCTGTTAAAACAAATAGCGTGTTTTTAAGAAACAATATCTATCAAAAGATTGACACTTGTTTATTTCTGGTGTAAATGTGAAATTACATCAAATGAACAACATTGTATTGAATTGTAAAAATATATTCTAAATATACTTTAAAACCACTCAAATTAATAATTTATCACTATTAATTATTTCGATTAAAAAAGCTGATTTTAATTATAATTTAGTAATTTTCACTATTCATCAGAATACGAAAGTTATCCGAAAAGTACCAAAATTTCACCTTAGGCTAAATTTGATACTCCGAATCCAAAAATGAAGTCCATTTTGAGAGCTAAATTTTCTAAAATTTAAAAAGTGGTTATTACCATTCATAACGGCTAGTTTTAATAATATTTTAATAGCATATCGTTGTTTCGTGAAACTCAGTATTACGTACTACACACGCTATCGAGGAAGGTTGCGATTGTGTGTAATGCAAGGAAAGTCAGGGATGCGTGTTGTGCAAGATCCTTTTGGTGTAGCGTACAACACAAGACATTAATAAAATTAAAAAGAATATTTTTCATAAAATCTCGGGCTGTTACAGGAAACCCCATGAAGAGCCCTGATGAGTCTCCCCACCATCTAAAAACTAATTGGCAAAACTTCTCAGACACCGAAACTATCAATACAAGGGGAACCCAACAAATGAATTCCAGACCAAGAATCATACTAAACCAAAATCCATCACATCCAAAAGACACCAACATCTCCAAATAAGGACTAAAAAATGAAACCATTATATGATAAGAATAATAATCCAAAGATTCACATTTATAAAAATAACACCAAAAATAATTATAAGAAAATGAGGCCAACAAGATCACTAGACAAGAAGGATTCCAAAGTAATATAACTATAACAGGTAACAGATAAACCTTTTCCTCTCTTAGGTCAGATAAAAAAGTTGGACAAAGGCCCCACACACTTGTAAATTCATGAATGAGTGAAACTATTCACTTCGTGGCCTATGGGTGGATCCATGGTTCCTTGAAGCATATGCTACCATGTAGTCAGGAACTGGTAGCCTCTAACTAAGACTTACTCTTCGGGAGGCATGACTTGAAAAACTTATCCAGATGACGCAAATGATCTCATCATTTTAAACCGTTTAAGGAATTACATAAATATGGTTTCTAATAACCAAATAGATCAAACTAGGGAAACATTATCTGGTGGTCCTATGAACAATGATAAATAATAAAATAATGATACTTCTCATAAATGGGTTCCTCTGGCACACACCTCTTTCTAGATAGGTAACCCTCATGAGCTCCAAGAGAAATCATATTTCCACTTTCTATGGACTGAACTCTAAAGAACTATCTCATTCAATATTATTGATTCCATCCTTCACCTCATATAAACCTTACTGAGATCCCATAAACTTTAGCACTATACAACCTCTAATATACCTCAACCACTATGGAAAATAGGAAACATAAGAAAAGAACTTAACCCCGCCACCCCATTGGGAGTGTGGTAAAAACTAACAACCAGAAGAGACTTCTTAGAAACATTTTGTATCTTTTTGGGTAAAATAATCTAAAAAATGTTAACATAAAATCATATCAAAATAAAAAAATATCAACCAAAAAAAACATAAACCCAAAACACTAAGATCATAATCCAAAATAACACAAAAAAAACAAAAAATACTCTTTAAAAAACATTTTATAAATTCACTTTCTTTGATAACCAATTCCACATTTAAAAATTAAAACCATTCCCACACATCCACTTTAAAAATGAAATACCACTTCCAAATTTTCATTTTAAAGCAAAATTCCATTAAGAAGAAAACCCCATCCCACCAGTTTTAAAATTCCAAAAACCATATCATCACACCATAAACCAATTTTCTTGAAATAATTTCCTTTTTAAAGTCCACTCACACAAAAAAACATAACCCACATGAAAAATTTCTAAGAAAGAAACTATAGAGATCATTCATAACCTAACCACATGTTTTAGCAGAACATGTTCTAAGCATGCACCAACCACTGGAAATATCCTAAACTGGTCACATGGGATTCACATGGGATTCTACTCTATGAAATCTCACCATGTAGAACCAATTCCCTTACACTGTTATTACCCAAATAACAATCCCAAAAAGGACAATAAGGCACCAATAATATAAACCTAAGATAAAATTAAAAAATCAACCCAACAAACCCAAGAAACTCAAGGATCAGAATGAGTAAGAGTTCGTGATGATATTCCTACCCCTACCTATCAATTTTCAACAGTCATATCTCCAGTTTACTTAACACCCAAAAATAACAAGGGATCCTCTAATACCATTTCTTCACAAACCAACCCAGGTCAACTCTGAAATGGTCACTAAAGATGGCCCACAACAAAGCCTGATAGGTGTTCCTGATCCTTCTAGGAAGGAAACTATTTATGAGCATCAAATATAATGCTATTGGAAAAATTTATCCCAAAAGACAACAAATAAATTAGTAAACATGAACAAAAAATAAAATAAAATAAAAATTTGAAGTGGAAAGAAATAAAAATAAACGTACCTTTTTGTGACCACTAGATTACCACCATCTAGAAGACCAACCTTCTCCATTAGGGTATCTGGATGTGAAGTTGAACCTGTAATTCGGCTTGGGTCTACCGATGATGAGTGACACACATAGGCCATGAACATTAAATATCTTAGTAGGTAATCACCACAGACTTCATACATTTTCTTTCATGAGATAGTCCATAAACATTATTTTGATAATATATTTTAGAAAAATAATGTTTATTTATTTTATAGAACCAAAACATATTCCCTTTTGAAAACTAATTTTTAAAAACAAAATCCAAGTAGAATTACAATATTAAGAAAGTATAATAGAATAGGAAAATCAAGATAGAAAAAACTAGCATGGTAATGTAAATAAATATGGAATAAAGGGAAAAAAATACATGTGAAAGAAGACATATACTACTAAAATAAATCACTAAAGTGTTGTAAAATAAAATAGGAACATACAGGTATGTAATCATGTGTGTTTCCTAACATCTCTAGAAGGAATCCCTTGAGATACTCAGTTCCAACCCACTTGTTAGTATATGGTGCAACTCCATAGTAAATGACTAACATGGTTTCTATAAACTAACCTCACTTATGGAAAATCCTACATGGCCTATCCTCTATTTAGGGGGATTTAGTCTATTTCATTGGGATTAGAAAGAATGTTTCACTAAACCCCCTATATTATGCCCAAGAATCCCATGATAATAGTATAAAGGATAATGAGGAGATCATCACACAATTGGAGTAAAACATAGCTACCAGATTCCACCATGCTTTCCTTTCCCAATATCGGACACCTACTATGTGATGGCCCTCTAATAAGAAGGATAACTATAGGAGTGCATGTCACACATAGAACCTTTTTTCAATTTCTAATGGGGATTACATGTCACATTGATTTAAAACTAATTTCTAAAACATCACAAAATAACAATAGGGATTTAATATTTTCAAATCCAAAACCATTTTCAAAGGAAACACATTTCTTCTCAAAATCATTTCAAACCCATGGTGAAAACCTAAGTCATCCTCAAAAGGTTCCAAATGGGCCTTCTGTGCTAATTAGTTACTAAAAAAAATCTCATGGTGCCAAACAACAATGGTTTGGTAAACACATTTTGAAACCACATTTATAGTAATTTATAAACAAATACTCCCTTTAGAAAAAATTAGGAGTTATAAAAACCATATGAGGAAATGCAGAGAAATAGAGGAGGGAAAATGCGAAGAGGGTTTTTGAAAACCAAGGTTACCAAGGTGGAAATATTTATGGACTACCATTTACATGTGTCTTCTTATCTATATGTTCACACCATGAACATATAGATATTACCATATTAAATGGAACATATATGGATTCCATAGAAATAACCAAAGTATAATTAAATAACTACAAGACGTTTCACTAAAAATAATAAGGGTCCACACATAATAACCAATCCATAAAAGGCATCCCAACCACATAAAATTCTCAATTCACAACCAGAATAAATTAAAAAACTCAAAAAAGGGTAAAAAAATTCCTATATAACCAATATCATTAAAAATTGAAATTTACATTTTATCAAACACCTTGATTTCACATACAAATAGGCATAATTATAAAAATACCTTGAGAACCAATTTATATCAGTTTTCTATCATGGAAAAACCACAAAAAATAAAAGTAGAACATCACAAACATAAATAAAACATTTATAATTTCTTTAAGGATTATCAATCATCAAATGGAATGTTTCAGAAAGGAAATGGATGGAAACACCTTCCTTACAACATGCCACTTCTGACGATGACCACTAAAACCCACCTATTTACGCTTACATGAACATGCACCTTAAAATATATATTTATACCCATTGACCACATTTACATATTCATCTCTCCATGAGTGACTATGTATAATGAGTTCATATTTATATATGCTATTACCTATGCATACCTGTGAAATTTGCCTTCAAGAAACTGCAAGACCTCTTAAACAACCAAGGAGAAACAAAAAATCCCCAAAAACCCCCAAATAAAAATTGGACCAATAAAAAGTGTAACAAAAACCTACCTAAAAGGGAGGGGAATGAACCAAAATGGTCATAAATGCATATAATTTAGGGATTGATGCCAAAACATGCACAATGCTAACCCAAGATACCCACCACATTCCCTAGGAGTGAGAAAGACATAAAAAATAATCCCACCTAGAACCATAGGGTTTTTTAAAAGAATAATGGGTGATGGGGAAGAGAAAAAACATAAGAATTATGAAATAGAGGATGAAAAAGAATAGAAAACACACACAAGATATTATCACAATAATAATCGACTGATGAGATGGCCAAAAAATTGAGCCCATGGGAAGGGGTGGTGTGTAGCTGGGAGAGGGATGAGGATTGGTAATCACATGTCATATAATATTGGAAGGGAGAAAGAAATAATAGGAAGGAATAAAATAGAAAAAAGAAAAGATAAATAAAAATAAAAAAATTCTGGACACATCACATGTTTTTCACACTATTTACAAAACCTTGTGCTTACTGTGCTCTCCATACATGAAAAGCACAAGGAACAAAACAATTACCCTTAGTGGAGTCACACAGTTGAAAAAACTATGATCCAACTATGCCAAATGGAATTTTCCTAATTATAGACGCTCATGCACAATTACTACATGATTAATCCTAATCAGGTTCAACCAATACACAATACACTTTTCCTTATATTTTTTTTAAATTTCACATGAAATTATTGGGAACCCAACTTAGGACTTAACTGAAAGGATCAATAATACAAAAATAAATAATAATAAAATATATAAAAGATATTTGGGTTCGAAGTGCGATATCTCTCCCCTCTATAAAGAAAATTTCCCCCAAAAAATTCACCCAGACAAGCGAGGAACAAAGTTCTAGCCCCAAAATAAATGAGGAAAAATGAAACCACAAACCTTAGTGTGACCTTTCATATCTATAATTCAAACCAAATAAAAACTATAGGATAACACAAGAAGATCCATGTTGGGTCTCTTGACTATCTAAAAACCAACTTAAACAAATTTTATGACACTGAAACTTCCAACACAAGGGGAACCCAATGAAAGAATCTCAAACCAAGAATCAAACCCTACCATGATTCATCAATTCCATAAGACACCAATATATCCATACAATAAATACCCAAAACTAAAACCATTATAAGAAAATACTAACAATTTGAGGAATCACATTAAAAAAAAGCACAACTAGAGGAATTATAAGAAGATGAGGCTGACAAGATCTCCATAAAAAACTATTCCAAAATAAGTGAACTACAATAGTAAAATAATGAAACATTCACACATCAATGTCGAAGAAAAAATCTAGACCAAGGAAAATAGGAAAGCCATGTTATTCAAGATTATTGATCCCATAATTCACTTCATGTTGACCTTGCTTAAAACACATATTCCCTTACACTCTACAAATTCTAACAAACCTTGAACCCCATGGAAAATAGGAAATATATGAAATGAACTCGACTCTACCCCTCCATTGGGAGTCTGGTCAAAAACAAAAAACTAGAATATGTTCCTTAGAAAAATTTTGTGTATTTCGATGAAACATACTCTAAATAACATGTAACATAAAATTATATGAAAATAAAAAATAACTCAACCATAGAAACACATCAACCCAAAACATAAATCTCATAATCCAAAATACCACAGAACAAACCAAAAATCCACTTTAAAAAATCATTTTCTAAATTCACATGTTTCTAGAACTGATTCCCCATTTTAAAATTAAAACCATTCAAAAAAATCCACTTTAAAATCAAAATACCACTTCCACATTCTATTTTAAAATGATAATTTTATTAAAAAGAAAACCCCTTCCCATCAGTTTTAAAATTCCAAAAACCATTTCATCACCCCATAAACCATTTTTTCAGAAATAAATTCCTTTTTTAAATTCCACTCATTCTAACCGAAACCAAACCAAAACATAACTCACATAAAAAATTTTGATGTAAGAAACTAGAGATCATGCATTACCCAGACACATGGTTTAGAAAATCTTATTCTAAGCATTCACCAACCACTAGAAGTATCTTAATCCATGCACTTAGGATCCACATGGGTTGATACTCCATTAATGATCACCATGTATCACCAGCCCCCTTCAATTGTTATTCCCAAAATCAAAAACCCAATAAGGCTAAAAAGGAACCAATATCTTAATCACAAGATCAAATTAAAAACTCAACCGAAAACCTTAGAAAATTCAATGATCAAAATGATTAAGAGTTCATGATGATCTTATATAACTTACCAATCAACTTCTGAAATTACTATATCCAATATTCCTGACACTCTAAATAATTAGGGCTCCTCTAATTCTATTTTTTCACAAACCAATGTAGGCGAACCCTAAACTGGTCACCTGAGATGCCCCCAAACAAGGCCCAAGCCATTTTTTCAATCCTCAAGGGCTGTAAACTAGTGTCGAGAATTAATAATAATGCTATTAGGAATGATTTATCCCATAAGTCATAAAATAAATAAATAAAAATGAAAAAAATAAGTATAAATATAGGATGTGTAAAGAAATAAAATTAAAAATACTTTCATGTGACCACTGTTTCACCACCATCCATAAGACCAACCCTCTCCTTGATGGAACTTAGACGTGAATTTGAACCTTCAAACCAGGCTAGTCCTATCTATTCCGAGTGTTCCATGTAGGGTGTGACAATAAAAAAGGTAATCATCACAGATTCTATACAATTCCTTTCTTGAAAAAAATTCAAAAATGCTAGTTTTAAAATAGGTTTGAAAATAATAAGGTTTTTATCTTTTAAAGAACCAACACATATTCCACTTTTAAAAATCCAATCTAAAAACCAAAATCCTTGTGCAATTATAATCTGAAGAAATTACAATGGAAATGGAAAATTATGATACTCACCACCAGTGAGGTAATGTAAATAATTTTGGAATAAAGGAAAACAATACAAGTGTAATTAAACATATACTACTAAAAAATTCACTAAAGTGATGAAAAATAAAATATGATCATGAATGTATGTAATTGTGGTTGTTCCTAAAACATATCTATAAGAAATACCTGGATGAAATTGGTTTGGACCCACCTGTTGGAATATGGTGTAAATCTATAGTCAATTACAAACTTGGATACTCTAAACTAGCCTCACTAAAGGAAAATCCCACCTGGCCTATCCTATATCAGGTGAGTTCTAATTAGTCTAATTGGGAGTAGAAAGAAATCATCACTCAAACCTCTATATGATGTCCAAGAATCCCATGATAACGGTATAATTTATAATAAGTATATCATCACAAATTTGGAAGAAAACAAAAATCATAGATACCACAATGCATACCTTGCCCAATCCTAGGAACTAACAATGCGATGACCCTCTAATCAGAAGGATGAACATAAGAGTTTCTGTCACACATATAACTATTTTAAGTTCTGATTAAGCCAAAATGTCACATTAAATTAAAGATAATTTCTATAACATCACACAGTACCAACCAGGATTTAACATTTACAAATCCAAAACCATTTCCAAAGGAGGAACCTTTCTTCTCAAAATCATTTCAAAACCAAGGTTAAAATGTAAGTCATGTTTGGAAGGTGAAAAACAAGCATTTTGTTCCAATTAGATACTAAAATACATACCAAGGTTCCAAATAACCATGGTTTTGTAACAAAATTTTGAAAATACATTTAGGGTCACTTATAAACTAATCCCTTTAGAAAATATTAGGAGTTAGAAAATACATATGGGGAAAAGAAGAGAAAGTGGGGATGGAAATGTGAAGAGTGTTTTTTAAAACCATGGTTACCAAGATGGGAGATTTTATGGACTAATATTTATATGTTTGTACCTATCTATATGTGCACTCCATACACATATAGATATGACCATATTCACCACTAAATATATGGATGACCATAAAAATACACAAAGTCCAATTAAAGAATTACATGAAATTTCACTACAAATCCGAAGGGTCCACACATAAGAACCAAACCATAAAAAGGCATACCAACTAAAAAAAAGATAAATTCACAGTAAAAAATATTATAAAAACTCAAACAAGTCTAAAAAAAATTTATATATACCATATTTATTTTAAAAAGTCAAACCGGGATTTTATCAAACACCTTGCATGTATCTCTAATTAAACATAACTATAAAAATACCTTGTTTTATCAATTTTAAAATAACGAGACACCAAAATAAATCAATATATCACATAAAATAAATAAATAATACATATAATTTTTTAAGGAATATTGAGGAACAAATGACTTGTTTTAGAAAGGAAATGGATTAAAACACCTACCTCAAAACATGCCACTTCTGATGACAGGTAGTTGAAACCACCCCTTTAAGATTACACAAATATGAAAATTCACACATATATATTTATACCATTTTACCCCATGAACATATTCCACTATTCACAATGGAATATTTACAAATAGTTCATATTTATATATGATATTTCCAATGCATACCCGTGTAAGTCACCTTCAAGGGACCACAATACCCCCTGTACATCTAATTTGAAACCAAAAATCACAAAAAAAACCCAAATAAAAAATATTACAATAAAAGTTAAATCAAATACTAACTCAATTTATGATGGATGAACCAATAATGGAGTGAAACACTTTTCCTTCTGGGGAAATTTCCTAAACATGCACGAAGCCGACCCGAGAGACCCACTATACTCTGTTGGAAGAATAAAGGCATAAAATATATTCCCACCTTGAACCAGGGGATTTTCCCACCAATAAGAAGATATAAAGAATATAAAAAACATTGGAATAATTAAATATATGATTATGGATCAGATAAATCACTCAATAGAGATGATCTCAATAAGAATCGGTAGAAGAAACTGCAAAAAATCAAGGCCACATGAAGGGGGTGATGTGTATCTAGGAGAGGGAGGAGGGTTGGACGTCTCATGTCACACCTAGGGAGAATCGATAAATAATTAAGGTGGAGGAATAAAAGATAAAACAGGGGAAATAAAAATATTTTTTTTGAAAAAATTGCTTGGTTTGGGCATGGTTTACTAAATAGTGTGCCAATCTTGTTGTGCTTATTAGACAAGCATGAGGTTTTGCACAGTTAACCATAGGCGATTCACATGGTTAGAAAAACCAATCTAAAACTTTCCCAAATGACACTATCCTAATGATAGACCATGAAAAATGGTTTCCACACATTTAATCTCACCTATTCACAACCCATGAACAATATCTTTTTTGCTTAAAAATTATAAAATTTCCACTCAAAATTATCAAGACCCCAACCCGAACATCCCATGAAAAGATAAATAATCTAGAAATAAATAAATAAATAATGAATAAGAGAAAACTAGGGTCAGGGTTTAATAGATATAATATAATATGATCTATTTTTTGTGATACTTGGTGAGAGATATCCCTAGTGAGGCAAGGAACTTAGTATACCTTCTAAGGTGATAAGTTAAATTAACATTTTGTTCATCGAGATTTAGTATTATTTCTTTATCATTTAAATGAGAGGATTTGGGGAGAAACCTACTAATTATACATGTTATTATCACACACCACACACACACACAAAGATATATATATATATATAAATAATATTTTTTAGTTCAACATAATTAGTTTTGAGATCGGGCTGGTTATTACTAGTTCATGGTTTTGTAGGAGCAGTTTGGGATCTGTGGTCACTATTTGGTTTTACTTTCTGTGTACTTATATTTTTCTTTTCAAATTTTTCTACTCGTGTAGGAAATTATATATATATATATAATTGGTATTTATTTTATATTTATGAGAGGAATTTTATTGGTGCATCTATCTTATCTATCTAATCTACATGCTCTCTTAGAGGTTAATGCCACCCATTTGTTTTTTCATTATACCCTCATTACTTATCATGAACCCATATCCTATTGAAGGTGGACTATAGGTGACCACTATCTACCTTCCCTCATTACTATCCAAGGAGGAGTTATCTTTGGTTTTATGGGGTCGTGACATTTTATATAGTGTGATTTTTAGAAAGGCATGTGAATGAGGAGTTTGATAACATTTTCTTGCATGGACATAATGATTTTTTATTAATGTAATGGGAATAATGAGTCTTCAAACATTTAAATGTGTGGATATAATGATATTGTTAAAAAATGTTTGGAAATAATGAGTTTTCACAGATTTTAGTCCAAGGACATAATGAATTTTCCGAGAAAGTAAAGGGAATAATGAGATTTATCACATTTTAATGTGCGGAAATAATGAGTTTGTTCAAAATGGAATGAGAATAATTATTTTTATCACATTTTAATGCATACACATAATCATTTTTTTCACAAATGCATGATCATGATGATTTTTATCATATTTTAATCAATATACATGATTATGTTTTTTATAATTTCATGGGCATATTAATTTTTCTCACAAGGTTTCTTATGATTCTTATTACAAAACTTTTATATGTTTATTTTTAATTTATAATATTTTTCATTCCATATATATTCCTGTTTTCTAAAATATTATTCATTTTTATGTTATTATATTCCTTATTCTATGATTTATGATCTATTAATTGTTGGGTATAATATTCTTATGTATTATGATTTTACATATATATTTATCTTATGATCACATATGATCTTTGATTATTATCACTTATGTTAACCATTACTGAGCTTTTCAGATCACACCATTATTATGTTTCAATATTCTAGGTTATGAAGATGAGTGTAACTTATGAGAAGAATAAAAGGTAGTTTTGTATGACTAAATTATAGAGAAATGTTCATTAATATGTTAAAATAAGTTTCCTTTGTAACTAGTCCTCAAAGACACCAACCATCCATTCTTCGGATGGTATGATTATTTGTGATATTTAGTGATTAACTCATGTATATGATGTATAATAATGTCATTTTTTTTCTAAGTTTGTTATATTAAATTTGAAATACCATTTGCATGTTCCATATTATTATGAATCTAATGTTTCCATGATCCAATGATATTTTTTCTCTTATTCTATTATTTCATGTGGTAGTTTATGGTCACTTTTTGTGTTCCTATATTGTAATTTTTGAAGTTCATGATATCTCTCCATATTTTTACAAAAAATTATTCAATAAATGGGGTTTTCACTCACTCTGTTCTTTTATATATGTCCATAGGTTAACCCATTAAGTGATTAGGGTATGATTAACTCTAAAAGAATATTTTAAATATAGAAATAAATTATTTATTGGTTCAACCAGAAACATATTTTTTAAATCTAAACACTATAAGAATGTATTTGTCTAGATTTATTGGAATGTTTATAGGTTTTAATTTTAAATATGATGCAACATTAAATATGTGAGATTTTAGTCATTATATTAAATAAACAAGCATTCAATTCATTATTGTTATCCAAATAATAATACCCTATTTTATAAACATAAAATATATATCTCATAGAATCTCAATCATTATTCATATTCACAAAATAAATTTTTAAATCAAATAGAAATTATTCATCTAAAATAAAGAAATTCAATGAACCTTTAATATAATTGTAAGTGTTATCTCAAGACACAATTTTAAATTGATAAAGAAAAAAGTGTAGTAAATCCTCTAAGTTAGTATCAGATATATAAGAGCTATGTGCGTATCCAACCCCCCCTCATGAATGGACCTCTCATGATAGATAAATTAATCCAAATTTCATATCCTAAAATAAGAGTATAAAATAATAGCTCTAATTTTTAAGATATATCATCACTCAATAGAAAAAATAAGGAAGATTTTCTATCAATGCAAACTAGAGTTATGTAAACATCCTATATTTATGAAATTAATATGGACCCATTGAAAAAACCCATTAACTATAATAATATAAAAATTTAAATTTATACAACTATCATCTGTTATAGAACTATTCATAATGGTCTAAAAATTGCATAGGTTATATTATCTATGAGAACACTTAAATAAAGAAAAATAATTAATTAAAACCTAACATCTACCATAATAACCCAAAAACATATACAACTAATTACACAATAATCTTATCTTGTATATACCTATGGAAAACCTATAATTTCAGATACATATATCCAGAAAAATATTAGATGGAATTTATAAAAAAACCCTAATAAGAAAATATTTTCCTAAATAACTCTAATGTATTATATTATAATATTATAAAAATATTTTTAATTACATATATACATTTTAATTGTATTTTTCATACGATTCACCAGTTTAATTTACGTGTTAAATTTGAAAAACTATTTTATAATTATATTTTTGGAAATAAAATAATTAAAATCATAATTAATTATATCAGATATACTAATATGGATTAACATTTAAATTTCAATAGGAATATTACTTGTTTCGTGATTTTAAATAAATTATATAATACAAAAAGACTAATGAAATATCATTAACATCTAAAATATTAATTTATTGTCTATATAAGAGCATAAATTAATATAATGTATCAAAATCTAATAAATATCTCATATCATTCACATCCTTTAACACAAACATGATATATAATATATTAAATCGCATATCAATAATTTATATAAATATATACCACATTTAAAAACTCTTCCAAAATTTAAAATATATATATATAATGTATTAATAGTGTAAATGATAAAGTTTAATAAAACATATTTACATTTTACTTAGAAATACTTCCAAAAACTGATGATAATAAATTTTCCCACTCAAAGATCAAAACCCAATTTATACAACATATATACACAAAAATATAAAAAATAAAGAAGGAAGGTATATTGAATCAAACATATATGTGTCACCAAACTTTTATCGTAATCTACTATAGAATATATGATACTTAAAAATGATCCATTATTTATAAGACCCCCACCAATATAACACAAAATTGTAAAGTATATCAAAAAAAATGTTCTACATTAACTTAAAAATAAAAAATATTGAAATGGGTGGAGTATGATGATTTAATAAAAATTTCTATATAATTTCATAATTATTTATCCAATAATCAAGAATATTGGATGAAATAAAGGTGGTTCAACCATTGGGTTATGTTATAGAATAGAAGGGTCAAAATATCAAAAATTATTCCAAAACATTGAGTAATGTTTTTTTAATAATAATAAAATTAGTTTGAACAATTAGAAAAATAATAATTTTATTGAGTCTATCTACTAGATAGTTTTATAGAAAAATATTTATTTTATATTTTCTCCCACACACCACTATACATACTTAATGTTTTATCCATAAACCTCATCAGGTGTTTTCCAACATTTTGAGACATCATTTCCTTACTAGATGAGGTCTCAATAAGCATCAAATAATATCAAATAAATTATTCTAAATATTCATATGTAAAACTATATCAATTTAACATCCGATATCCATTATTAGTATCATATATCTAGAAATAAAATATTTAAATAAATTTAAATTTTATGTGTTATACAATATTATTTAAATTTGAAAGATATATAGAGATTTTAATGTTATGATTATTCTAAAACCAAACTAATGGTGGTTATAGTTAATTCATCATTTATAGATGAAGTTTTTTTACATTTTATTTAGATAAGATAATCCAATATATCCTATAACTTCATGGTAAATTTTTTAAAAACCCCAATTAAGTATTTTTGGGTTGTGTTTTTTGACAAATATTATTGTAAATCCTTCAAAATGAATGTATTTTGATATAGAGTTAATAAGTAATTTATTATGATATATTTGGTAATATTTATTATCTTTTATTTTAGTTTTTTTTGAAAACTAAAAACATATAATTTTAAGGATTATACATCATGTTTTCTACCTAATAGTTTAGAAAAATGGCTAGAGTACTAGTGGTGTTTTTTAGAGGAGTGTTTGAAATATCCATTTTCCTATATTATATAAAACTATATAGTTGTAAATTTGGTGGTTTCTATATAAGATTAAATAAAATGGGGTAAGATGATAAAAACACACTCTAGTAGATGATCATGTATGAATTATTTTTTTCAAACTAATTTTTGAATTTTTTTCCAAGGAAAAAGGGGAATGGTAATAATATTTTTCTAGAAAATCAAAAGAGAGATTATAGATTCCAATGTTCTATGTACACTTATGAAAATGGTCATTATAGGTAAATAATTTTAAAAGTAACATGATTCATGAGGATTCTGAGTAATGAGAATAATTATTTAATGATTTGGATTGATGTTATAACATTAAGTGGAAAATTTCAGTATTAATTTTAGAAACATTATAATTTTAATGGAAATTTTTATGTTTGGATGAATGGGAAAGTGGGATGCACTGCTACAATGTGTTATAGTTATAATCACATACCTAGTAGAGGTATATAGGGTTCTTGATGTGTTTTTGTAATTTTTACAAAAAACTATGGATAACACGTACTAGATATACTTGTACTAGGTTCTAAGTAGTTGTCCAATTGGGTGGGGTTTCCTTGGATTACCATTGGGTACCCATTTCTAATCAATCCATCTCTCAGAGGCTTCTTTTCTTTAAAAAATATTAAAATTTTATAAAATTAGGATCTAACCATTTCTAACCATAAGAGTAAGGGGTAAATCCCTTTTCCTCACTCTCCCTTTCCAAATACTTCAGTTCCTAATGATCATTTGAATTTCTGACAAAAAATAGGAGGTGATTTTATATGGTTAAGGCCAATAGTACAATGTTTTTTGATTTATATTTCAACCCATATTTTATTATTATACCTACACAATTCCATAATACTTCTAAATTGGGGGATTCTATAGATTCTTAAATTTTTGAAAAATAAGGGTGAATTGAGTTAAAATATAGAAAGGGATAACACATATAGCTATATGGTAGGTGTTCAATTTTATATTAATCAATAATTTTAGGTTTTTGTTATTTTTTAAAGTGGTTTGGTGAATTCATGTTTAGGCAACTTGAAATGGGATATAATGTGAGTGGGTATAACACCATAATATTTTACTATATAATTTTCCTTTAATTAAACATTGTGTTGATAGCTTATTTCACAGGCAACACTATACTAAGTCAATTTGAGATATGTTAGATTTATATTATTAATAAAATTTATTAATAATGAAACCTTATGAAAATAAAATCATTGTAATAAATTTTGAATTCATACAAAATAGAATTAGGAACATATAATTTTTCAAATTGCCAATTTTTAATAAAAGAAGTTTTTTATTATAAATTGTATTCAAAAAATAAATTTTATAATTTTATAATTTTATAATTTTAAATTAAAAAAATGATCATCCTTTATTAATTCATCATTCTAAAATCATATGAGACAAATTTTTTTCAAATTTTTCCAAAGTAAATTATTTTTTTGTGAATAGTATGAAAATAATATATTTACTAATAATGTAATGCTTATAACATTATAGTGAAGTATTACTTAAAAATTTATAATCCCTTTTACAGGAAAAAATAAATAAATTTATAGTGTAAAAAAATTAATTTAAAAAATACTATATTGAATTTATAAAACCCATGTTAAACGTTTTGGAATCTAGATTTCATTTTTATCTAAAAACTATTACCATTAAATTATTAAAATTTAGCTTTCAACACTTGTATAGTTTATATATAAAAAAATGGGTTTAAATTTTTAGATTATATTTTTCATATTACATAGTAAGTTCAATTTCATTTTTTTGAATAAAAATAGGATTATTGGAATTAGAGTTAATCACTATGATAATGGTAAAAATATTATTTTAAAATAACTATTTTATTGACATTTTTCAATTTCTAAATAATAAAATAAATTAAACACTTCTAAATAAAGACCCTAATATATTTTTTAGACACATATTTATATATATTAACACCTATTTAATTTAAAATCAATATTAAATATGATTAAGAATACTTAATAGAAAAAATAACATTTTTCTACAAAATAATTTTTCTAAATAGTAAAATTATCAATTAAAAAGTATATTTGATCATATTTATTATTTGAATTAGATTTTATGGATATTAAATGTTGGTTCAAAACATAAAAAATTGGAAACACGGGTAAAATTATATTTTAAATTAAATATACATTAATAGGATAAAAACTATTTACTAAAGTAAAAACAAAAAATGTTAAAATTTAAATATCTTATGTTAAAAAAAATTAAAACATGTTTTAAAATGAATTTTTGAGTCATTATAGATGTTATATCACCCCATAATTCAATATTTCCCACTTTTGAATCCATTGACCCTTGAATAGTATCATTCCATCATTGAAAAAGTAATAAGTATTTATGACAAATAAATTTTAGCATATATAAAAGGAGATAACTTACACAACACTTATCCACTCATTCCAAGAAAATAAGTCAAACAAAACCATCCCTAGTATCTCCAAAACTCTCTACCCATGTTCTATTAGCATTTATATTTTCAAAAAACCATGCCATGGAGCGTTAAAGTGATACCCAAGTGAGAATATTTAAATGTAGAGGAAATGTTATGAACCAAGATCACCTAGTTATTTTATTATTTTACTCAATAAACCCTATTAAATTCAGGAATATATGATTAAATAATTATTAATATTAACCAAATATATTATTATAAAAATTAAATATTTATTTTGTCTATCCTCTAAGACCATTAGAAAAATTAAGACGTCAGTTTGTGTATGTTCAGACCATCACCTCTATGAATGGAGTGATTGATTTTTCCTCACTGACTTACATGGAGGGTAATAATAGTATATTTAAATTATTAAAAATATATTTATAAAATTATTCGAATTTTTAAATTATAAAATGTTCCTTATCTTTTTCATGATTTTTGGAAAATAAACGCTTCGCGCGTTCATAAGTTCAGGCCACCACTTCTATGAAAGAGATGTATTTGATTTTTTATATAATAATTTTCTCCTAATAAAAAAACATAAAATATAATTTATCAGTATAAAAATATATAAATAATTCCATTATAGTTCTCTAATCACAATATTATTCCAAACTAATCACTTTCTTACCCATACTCAACCATAGATTATAGTTTTTTCTTATATGGGTCAATGTAACGAATCGCTTGAATAATGCTATAAATTTAAATCATGGATGAATATGGAAATATAAATAATGGATTTATTAGATATTAACGTGAAAATATATTTTTTATAGTTATTAATGGGTTATAGTATTATTAAACTTAAAATTATTGAACTTTTTTTTTCATTCCAAATTACATAAAAAACCCATCACTAACTACATCATTTGAAACCGTAACAAAAATACATAGGAAATGAAATTATAAAATTATAAATAATTATAAATAATATCTTAAATTACCTGTAGTTATCTCAAAATTATGAAATATGAATATAAAAACATGAATATAGACCTCCATTATGAAATTGGTACAAAATAATCAATTGAAGTTAATAACATCCGAAGATAAAAATGAAATATAGAAAAATGATATATTTGTAATAAATAATTATAAGTGATGTTTATAAAAGGTTACCTGTTTTAATAATGTTATGGAATGGGTGATTAAGATTTTTTTTACACAGGTGGTTAGATAATTTTCATCTATGCATGATTAAAGGTATACATTTTTTCATATAAAATTTTCATCATTGAGTCATGACACATATTCAAGACTTGTTTCTTATTATGGTGTATATGTTAGCAATACTCTATTTTATAATATTATTTCATGAAATGTAAGGTATTTAAAAATAAACCTTTTGTTTTACATTTTATGGGGTTTCAATTTGAAAGATTATATTGATTTAAGGGTTTTTATTAACTCAAATCCCCATTAATTTAGTTACAATGTCTCATATTGAACATCATAATAATATGATTACCCACTTCCACCCTATGATTTTTTATTGTGAATTATTTTTCTCTATATGAGAAATTACACATTTTGTTTGAATCTTCCTCCTTGATGAATTTATTTACCATCAAATTATGTCATTGTTATGAATAATTATCGTCCGACCCAAGAAATATATTTGTATTCTATACCCATGTTTTATATTCCTTGCAATGATCACCATTATATTTGAAAATAAAATTATGTATTGTCTCTTATGATAATTACATTTACCTTTTAAACTTATAAAAATTATTTTTATTTACCATTTTATTATTAAGGATTTCAAAAGATGATTTTTAATATATTAAAGTGGATTTCTTTCCTTGTTCCCTTGTTTTATGTTAAAATGCACATTTTATTGAGATATCCTTTATGTATTTTTCATGGAACAAATTTTAATTATTTTATTTAAAATAAAATTATTTCAATTATTTTTAAATCACATTTTCAAAAATGACTTTTCAAAGTGAATTTAACCTCACATTTGGCACTAAATATAAAAGCATTTACTAAAAACTATTTTATAATTTTTTACAAAATTTTCTGTTAATATCTAAAGGATTTATGTCCTTGGAAATATTTTACATGAAAATCCCAATCAATATTCTTATAAACTTCTATTTTTTGAGTTTTAATTTTGGGTATCAACCATTTCCATTTTTGTGGTTGATTCTAGTGATACCATTGGGATATGTTAAAATACCCATTTTTCTTTACTTGGGGATTTATAATGTGATAAATGGTTTTTTTCAAGTGGCTCACATATGTATGATTTACTTTCATGTGCGGTAATATATCACCATTTAATTAATTAGTTAATTCTTTGTATATCATGGCTATATGAATTTTAGAATGGATGTAATTAAAAATTATCTATTCTTACAAGATTATACATGGGTGTACTTGAAATTAAGTTATTCTTACAAATTTTTATGTGAGACTAATTTTAAGTAAATATATGCTCAAAATACCATGCATTAGAGTAATTGAATTTATGTTATTATTATAATTATTCATGTGTACATTATTTTGGATAAGATATGATCTTGTCATGGATATAATTTCAATTAAGAAATTATTAAAAGTTTATCTATGGAAATAATTTTTGATATGATATCTTCATAATTATATGTTTTCTTATGGTTATTTTTGTGACATTGTTCTTTATTATGTTATGTTTTAATAAAATCCAATATTTATATATCATATTCTAATGATTAAATTGAAAATCTTATTTTTATTATCTCACACTCTTATACAATGGTATATGATTTTTCATTTCATATCACATGTCTTTATATTATAACTTATGGAGAAATATTACTAATCCATGTAATATTTATAAATATATTCCTCCCGTGATCATTTTTTCTCATATACATATGATCTAAAACTTTATGAAATGTTGATAAGTTTTCCCATACTGATAATTTTTGGAAACCCCTTTCTTATGTATATATGACCCAAGTTGTGAATATGAGTATAACCTATAAGAAGCCTATAAGGGATTTTTCCATAGTTTAATAATGGAGAAATATTCACAAGTATCACAAAAATTAGCTATTTATAATGTTGATCCTCAAAGACACCAAATTAAATGTTCTTGTTATTATGATATTATTGTGAGATATAATGATTTACTTATAAAAATTATATGGAATATATATATATATATCAATTTATGTTTGACTTGGGTAATATCATTTTGTATCAAATCCAATGATCATTGAAATTTTTATTAACACCAGACATGAGAGTACATTTTTGGGGCACCTCCATTTGAATTATATAAAGTTTTAGTTATTTCTTAAGATCAGATAGTTCTTTTTGGGGATTGATATTAGTTATCTTTAATGAAATCTATAGTATAATTTGAAGTATAAGACAATATATGGAAATTTTTATAATGTTTTGAGTATGTGGTTTTCCTAGAAATTATATCCTTATCTGGATACTGGAAAGTGGATATAGTTATTCCATGAATGTACCTAAGGGTAATCACCTATAAAATTGATGGTTTAGTATCAACTAGGTCTTTACCTAGTGCACTATGTGATGTCCTAAAACTACAAACATATCTAGACACCCTTAGGGGTCATTTTTTAAAATTAAATTCACTTTATAATCTATTATGATGGATTTGAATATATTTTTGTTAAATTACATCAAAGGAAAATGACCATGGAAAACATAGGTTAAATTGATGGAGTGACATGTGGATCCAATTATGAAATGACCCTATAATAGTGTCATTCTATATTTAAAAAATAAATTGGTATTTATAAAAATTTCATTTTCATCACTTTTAAATAGAGATCACTTCCAACCCATTTCTCCACCCATTAAAAATAATTATCAAGAAAAAAACTATAACATAATTTATTATAAACTCTATCCCATATCCTAGAATCCATTTTCATTCCAAAATATGAATCTAATAAGCCTTATTGTGTTACCTAATGGAGAACATCCATATAGAGACGTAATGTTCTCTACCAAGCTCTTCTAATTATTTTATTCTTCAACACACTGAAACATATTATATCCATTATTATATGATACTATATTTATTGATACTATACCAATTTCTTTATAACAATTTCATATCTAATATCTTTCATTCTCTAAAATCATTCAAAAAATAAAGTCATCATAAATCGTACGTGTAAACTACCATCTCAATGAATGACATGTTTATTTTTATCATCATATTAGTTTTAAAATTATATTTAAAGGATTAATTATAAAATTATAAAATTATTTATTTACTAAAATTATAACACCTTACATATCTTTCTTCCGATCTATTGAAAATTAATGTGTCTCTTATGTATACTTGTTGACTTTCGCCTCTATGAAGGTGATGTAATTTGGTTTTTATCTAGTATTTTATTCATTATAATATTCTCTTAAAATATGATTCACCACTTTAAAAATTTATAAATCATATCATTATTCTTATTTAATATTGGTATTATTCTAAATGAATCAATTTATTAACAATACTTACCCATATATTATAGTTTGTTCTTTTGTGGGTCCGTTTAACAAATTAATTAAACAATGCTATAAATTACTATCATTGATCACTATGAAAATATAAATACTAGTTTTATTATAAATTAATGAGAAAATAATTTTAGGTTCATGGTTCTATAATGGTTATACTATTATTAATATTTTTATTATTGTATCACCTTTTTTCTTCATTATAAATGAACAAAACAAGATCATCACCAACTTCATTATTATAAAGGATAACCTAAGAACTTATGAAATAAAGATATAATATTTTAAATAGTTATAAAAAATATGTCTTACAACCAATAATGTTTTTAAAATGATGAACATTGAATCTATAAATAATAATCGATGATACCATTAAAAAAGTAATACTTAATAGACAACTGAAGATAATAACATCTAATGATGAAAATAAAATATAACTAACTATTATTCTAGAAATATATTATTATAAGAAAATTTTATAAAAGGATACTATATTTAATAATTATATAAAATATGTGATTAATATAGTTTTATTTACTATACAGGTGATTAGAGAAATTTCATCCAAATGAGATTAAAAGAAAAGGTTTTTTCATCTTAATATTCCTTCACTGAGATATGAGGTTTATTTGGATATTTTTATTTTTTTGTTGCATATATTGGACATATGTTTATTTTAAAATAATATTACATAAAATATAAAGGATTTAAAAATACATATCATGTTATTCCTTTCATGGGGTTTCAATTTGAATGATAATGACAATTTAAGGGTTTTTGTTAACTCAAAACCCCTTTCATTATATTATAATATCTCATCTTGAACATATTACTTATTTAATTATCTTATTCCATTATATGATTTTATATTTTTTATTGTCTTCATTTCTTGGGATAATGACACTTTTGATTCAAATATTTATCATTAATAAATTTTCCCCCATAAAAGTGTTTCATAGTTAATGATAATTCCCATCCAACCCAAGTATTCTCTTTATATTCCATATTAATTTTTTATATTCCAACCAATTTAACATTATATTTTGAAACCCAATTATTTTTTATTTCTTGTGATCTCCACATTATTATTTTCCTCATTTCAATATTATGTTTAATTACCCTTTTCATGTTATGAGATTTCAATAAATATATTTTAATATATTAAAACGGTTTTCCTTTCACAATCCCTTGTTTTATCTTCAAGATAACTTTTCCTTAAGAGTGTTATTATTTACTTTCTAATGATACAATATTTAATATTATTTTTAAAAAGAAAATATTTCAAAATATTTCACTTAAAATTTTAAAAAACAAAATTTCAGAGTAACTATAACATTATATTTCATACCAAAGAGAAAATTATTTTCTAAAAACTCTTTTATGATTTCACTTATATTGTTATATTTATATCTAAAGGATTTATATAAATTCAATTTATTTTTTATAAATCCCACATTGAATATTCTAAAAAAATTTCTCTTAGAAATATTCAATTTTTATATCAACCATTAATATTGATGAGGTTAATTTTTGTGATACCATTTGGATATGTTACATAACCCATATTTCATTGGATAAATTCTTTTTGAAGTGATTAATTATTATATATGACTTTAATTACATATAAGATATTCTAAAAAATATTATGTGTACGTAATTACTGTTAAGATATACTCACAATTTTGTGTGTGGGTGTCATTCTTTTAATAATATGCTCATAATATTTTCTATGGGTGTAATTTAGATTAAGATTTTCTCCCAAGATTATGTGTGGGTGTAATTGTGGTTAAGATATACCCAAAATTTTGTGTGTCGATTTAATTATGGATATGATATTTTCACTATGATAGGGTTTCCTATGATTATTATTATACTATAATTCCATGTTATTCCATGTTTCAAAGAAATTCCATATTTCTATGTCATATTCCTATGATTATGTTCCAAGGATGAAGTTTATTAACTCACACTCTAATACCATATAACATGTTGGTTCATCTTAGATTACATGTACTTCATTAATAACGTATGGAAAACTATTATTATTCCTTGAAATTTTTAATAATATGTTTCTCCTCTTCCCATGTTTTCTCATATTCTTATGATCTAACCTTTCATAACATGTTTATAAGTTTTTATAGCATCCCGTCTTTTTATAACATAACTTTTCATTCCATTACCCGGAACTGAGGATCTTTAAGGTTTAGTGTCTTGGAAACAAGGAACATAAAACATGAAAAAAACATTCTTCTTAAACACTTGAAAGGATTCTCCTCATGTTCACCCTAGGCTCATTACTGCATCTCATAACCTGGGGACATACATCAAAAGGAAGGGTGAGCAGATGGCCCAGCAAGGGAAACAAGTGAAACATTTTACATATGAACTTGAGATACATCAATAAAGTCATGAAAAGAACTTTAATGCATGAAAATGAAATCATGAAGCATATCATAATAAAAATAAAACTTTTTCATAACTTGAAGATGTGGCTACATCATTTAACATAGACAATCATGAACATATCACCAAGGTCCATCCCCAAGGTGTCATTTTAAAATTACCAAGGTTATTCACCAAGGTATCGTGAAAATTGTAATCTCTAGTGGTTACATCATTACCCAATGCATTGGAGCGCTATCAGGGCGCACCCTTAAATTTTCCTTTGTTATCATGTGAGCCACATATATCATCATCAAACATTTCATAAATAACCCATATAGCATAAAGGAAATGGGTTTCATTTCATAATCATAACTTTTTAAAAACTGCTTTAAAGACATGATCTTTATATCACTTTAAAACCCACAGAAAAGGAAGGTGGGTCTCATGTATGTAAATCCCAGAATTTAAAATAGAAAATTTTGGTATATATGTGAATACCCCTTTAGAAGAAAGATCTTTGAGTATTCACTTAATAAAATAAAAGGACTTTAGAAAAAGAGATAGACATTTTGAGACAGAAATTCTGCAGTATAACGGCAATGTTCCGAGGTTTTAGAAGACATTAAAAGAGAGGTAAATGGGTCAAACATTCATAAATGACCCATAAAATAGTACATGGACAGAATAAGAAGGATACATGATCATGGTAATGAAATTTCAAGGACATACCATTTGAAATGAAAAACATGGAAGGAAGAAAAAAAATAGTTTTCTTTTATGAAAGTTCGGCAGCCTAACGACGTTACTTAAACATCAACAAAAATGATTTGAAAAGATCAAATAGGATCTCTCATCATGTGAACATAAGAGTTAAGTATGATAGATATAGAGATAATTCCCCAACATAACAAAAATGAACTTGAAAGAATTGACATGAAAGTAGAACTTCAAAAGGAGAAGGGTGAAGAACCACTTAAAAATTCGGCAGCCTAACGGCGCCACTTAAAACATCAAAATACTGAATTGAAGAGATCAAATGGGGTATCTCATCATATTAACATAAGAGTCTAGTATTATATATATAGAGATCATACCCCAATATAACAAAAAGTAACTTGAAATAATTGACATGAAAGTAGAACTTCAAAACGAGAAGGGTGAAGAACCACTTAAAAATTCGGCAGCCTAACGACGCCACTTAAAACATCAAAATACTGAATTGAAGAGATCAAATGGGGTCTGTAATCATATGAACATAAGAGTCCAGTATGATATATATAGATATCATACCCCAATATAACAAAAAGGAACTTGAAATAATTGACATTAGAGTAGAACTTCAAAACGAGAAGGGTGAAGAACCACTTAAAAATTCGGCAGCCTAACGGCGCCACTTAAAACATAAAAATACTGAATTGAAGAGATCAAATGGGGTCTCTCATCATATGAACATAAGAGTCCAGTATGATATATATAGAGATCATACCCCAATATAACAAAAAGGAACATGAAAGACTTGAATGAGAATAGAACTTGAAAACGAGGAAGGTGAAAGAATCCCTTAAAAATTCGGCAGCCTAACGACGCCACTTAAACATTCTTAAAACGAATTGATGAGAGCAAGGGGGGGTCTCTCATCATATGAACATTAAATAGGAAGTAGGATGAATATAAAAGAACATCCTCCAACATAAGAACATGGAGTATAAAAGAAATGACATAAAAGAGATTACTTGAAAAGAAAGAGAGGGGTCAGATCCCTTACCTTAAAATGTAACTCTTAAACCTCAAAGGTTGGGACCTTGAGGGCTTGGGGGGCACCTTGGGAGGACTCCTTGGGAGGTAATGAGACCATAAATTCGTTGGGAATGAGTGGGGAGTCTAATGGATGAGAGGAGGGCTTGGTATTTATAGGGAAAGTGAGGGGACAAGGCATTAATGGCCAAGGGACACCTCACATGTGCTTTTCTCAAACCCATGTGCTCTCCCTTGTCATTTATCATGGAGTTAGGCCACATGGGGCCCCCAAAACAATAATTCATCACCCTTGTCCGGACAACCCTCAAAAGATCTCATGACATCATCATGACACCGTTATGATGTCATTAAACATACCGAAACCCTAAAACTGTATTTTTACTATTCACTGAAAATTCAACTTTCTCATAAAAATCCCAAAATTTCACATTAACCAAATATCAATGCTCTGATTTCAAAAATGAAATCCATTTTAGAAAAGTAATTTTCTAAATATTTTTAATTTAATTTTTAAATAAAAACACTATTCATCGAAAATTCATTTTTTTTCAGAAAAAACCCCAAAAATTACCATAACATAATATCGATGCACTGAGTTCAAAAATAAGGTCATTTTTATAAAAATAATTTTCTAATTATTTTTAATTAAATTTTTAATTAAAAAACACTATTCACCCTAAAAACTAATACTTGAATAATAATTAATGAAACCATTATTTAACTATTTTATTGAATCACATTACTTAATCAAGGTGCCTAGATTATTTTAAAACTTTCTTTAAGTGAGATTACTAATCCATTTGGTCATATTACTAATCCTAATCATAAAATCACTATTCATAATTTACTATTCATCAAAAATCAAGTTGATCTTATTAGACTCTAAATTTAGTACTGAACATAATTGCAGAAGACCATTTTTTGAAAATCATTACACATTTTTAATTATTTAGGGTTTACATAAACATATTTAAAATATCCTTTTTCTAAAATTCATCAAAAATATGCATACTATATTTATCCGGTCATTTCAAAATTCATAAACTTCATCATAAGAAGAAATCCCAATTTTTATTTAAAACAAGGATTACACAAGGTAGTTACGGTCTCGTTACATAACCCCTTATAATACCAGCATAGGACCTAAGAGTAAGGTG
Organism: Viscum album; assembly: GCA_963277665.1. Taxonomy (NCBI): domain Eukaryota; kingdom Viridiplantae; phylum Streptophyta; class Magnoliopsida; order Santalales; family Viscaceae; genus Viscum; species Viscum album. The sequence continues at coordinate 1,262,503,075 of OY728128.1, forward strand.
TGCTAGGGTGATAGAAGCTTGGGACGGCTCAGTCAACATTGCCCGAGTAGTAATTTCTATCAGTTTGAACTTCTCACGAAGGCGATTCCGTTCCAGCTTCACATGATGAAGTTCGGCTTGGATTTGATCCAGAGCAAAGCCCAGTGGTGCTATTTCCTTCCCAAGCTCTGTTAGATGGGCTTCGATCGGTCCAAGACTACTAGGTGATGCCATCGAATCTTCTTTCTATAATAATTAACCAAGATTACTTATATTTAGAGACAATAATCAAAACATTTTGTTCACAGCGGTCATATTTACCGATGGTTATATAATAGTCAAAACCCACTGATCTCATTTTAATTATAATCATGTTTATCAAATAAAACATTTTTGTTGAGTATAACAATAACACATAAAATTAGGAAACAAAATTTATTTAAAAATTTCGGGTCATTACAGTTTTCCATTAGTAATATATTGTGCTCATTCCATTTATATATTTCCATTCCATGGGTTATAAAGTTGAGTATAACATGTAAGTATTTTAAAAGGTGGGATAGTGTGGATAGATTATAGAAAAATGTTCCTAAGTATCCTAAAATAAGCTACTTATGTATTTGATCTTCAAAGACACTAAACCTTCCATTCATGGTATTATGAGATTATAGTGAGATTTAATTTTTTTATGTTATTAAAATGATGTGAAATATATGTATTTTTATCTTAGGTCATCCCACATTGTTTAAAATACAATATTTAATGAATGTTTGGTCAGTGTTGGAACATAGAGTGTATGTATGGGGTGCCTCAGTGGGTGTGTGAGTTAAATTAGGTTGACCCAACCATAAAAGGAAGGGATTTTTTATGCATTCTCATGAAACATTAGTATTTCCTAGTTACCACATCTTGAAGTGGTGCATATAATTTTTTTTTCATGTAAAAAACCCTCATATAGGTTTCTATCATGGAATATATTACAACTGGACAAGGATTTGATTAAATTAGAATGGTTGAGAATTCATTATCTTTAGGATATTAGATCTATTGGTGTGGATTTGATACATTTTAAATTTATTTGGAATTTTTTAATTTGTTCCGATGACCATTCAACACCCTTATAATAGGGGATAAAGAGGTAAAATTATAAGGATGACCATGGTTATTATTACAAGGCTTCCTAGATTATTGGTAGCACTAGATAGATAAAATGATAACAAGTTCAATTCATGAATATCTAATAAAATATTTTTCAATGGATTTGGTCATATTATTTGTTCTATTTTAGGAATTATTTAGAGTAATTTTATCAAATATTTCATAATTCTGGATTGCATCGGTCTTTATTAGTGATATAAAGCCTCCCAATATGATTATTTACAAATATTTTTCCTTAAAGAAAATATTTAAATATATATATATATATACACACTTAACTAATCTTGCATTGGGTATACTCTATGAGTGATTAGTTGAAATATGGTAGAGGCCATGTGTTGGTGTTTCTTCATGGCATAACAAAAATGGTTGAGCGATCTACCTTATGGTAGGGTAGTGGGATTTATTGATAACAGGTTTTTATAAATGAATAGCGCATGGAATGGAGTTGAATAAGGGAAATAAGATATGAAATCATTATGGGGTCATTTTTCATTGTTATTAAATAAGGTCAAGATATTTATTAGGTCCCAAAAAGTAGGATGACATGGTATGAATTATCTGAAATGGTAAATTTTATTTGATTAGTATTTACCTTCTTATATGATAGTGTATGGGATAAAAAGAATTGAATAAAGGATTCATGGGCATTGGAAAAATTTAATGTGTATTTTAGCTAATAATATTGTGACAAGGTCTCACTATTGTTAATTAGTATGTTGAAGTATATTTTTTGAATTTCCATAAGGAGTTACCATGGATTATGATTACTACTATCTATGAGAAAGTTATAAGTTTTGTTCCATGTGATTGATTTAGTTTTATTTCTTGAATATAATTTATCATATCATATTGGTGAATTTGTTATTACTCCCCAATGGTGGTTCTAATGATATGGTATTTTAGGAAGCTAAATCAATTTTCAAATGTTATTTCCATATGGGATGGCTTTGATTTTGGACCTCTTCATCTAATACAATTCTCAATGTCATGATAATGAATTATATACTTTATTGTAGGACATGATTCTTAATGTGGGGGAAATGTATCAGGAACTCCTACCCATGGAATGTTTTCTATATGTTTTGAAATTGATCTTGATCATCATGTTCATGGTATTAAGGTTTGGAATCCATGGGTAACACACATTTGATTTTATTGAGTTCCAAATACACTTTCCTCACTTTAGGTGATGTTTATAGGTTTTAGAATCATGGTGTCATTATTAGGATAAAATTTTTCAACACACACATATATATATAAATGTATATGTTTGTGTGTGTGTTCTTGTTGTTTACAATTATTCACATTATTATAATTATATATAAGTGATAAATATTAATACATATTGGGGGGGGGCATTGGTAGTTCCCTAGTGAAACGATTTTCTTACACCATGCATATCAGTGGATGTTAATGCCCTACATTTATTTTATTGACTTCTTGATTAATATTTTATTAGTGATAAAGATTAAGTACATTGATTAAGAAAGGGGGATAATAGTGACGTGGGGACTATTATTCTATATTTAACACATTAGTTTAAAAAGTTATGTTCTGTTTAAGTATTTAATAGAATGTTCTTGGGATCAGAGGGAATTATGATATTTTTGGGGGTTTCTATAGAAATTTGGGATGTAAGATAGAAAAAGGGAAGTTATATGTCATACATTATTACTTTATAATGTTATTTCATCATTCAACAAAATATTAAAAATAGTTTAATACCTTTTAATATTTAACACCATAAATAAGTTTTATATTGTAAAATCAACTATCAGGATAAATTTACCTAAAGGAATATGTTTTAGTGTACTTGTGTTTCATAATATTTACACCATAAATATGGGATTTAGACATAAATCCCCCATGAACACTGAGTTTTTTCACCACTCACATAAAACATCATTAGTTTCATGTGAAATCATATTCCTAGAGCCCTAGTTTTCTCCCAAGATTTTTTGGTTCTCTATCCCTCCTCCAGATAACTTTTCTTTAAGCTATTTATCATTGATGTGATTGGGTATCTTACTACAAGTATGTGTGATCTTACTTTCCCTAGATAGTTTTTTTTATATCATTTTGGTAATTGAATGTGATAAATTTTAGATTTTTAATAATATGTATGTGATATTGATAGATCCTTTGATGTTTTACCATCATGACTTATCTTTTAGTGGTTTATATGCTAATTTCCTATCTCTATTTTTAAAGAAGACCATGTTTACTCCATTCATGAGGTAAGTTTCTCTATAAAAGGGTAAAATTCAAGATTATGTTTATGTTCTTTTCAAATCCTTTAGGTTATTACATGATTTTTTTGATTTGGGATCATGGTGGTTTTGTTGGAATATATACAAGTTTTTAAAGGATTTTTGATATAAAAAAAGACTTGTTCTCACTAAGTGTTTGATGAAGTCATTTAATGTTGGTTTTGGTATTATAAATGGTTTTCATGCCTATATGTGGAAATCATTTTATTTAATAATGATTTATTAATTTTGGGAATGTTTTTTGTAATGACCCATATTTTCACATAGGTATAAATCATTTTTTAATTAAAACCATGGTTTAATCTTTGTATTTGTGAACTATGACCTAAGGAAGGTCCTAAGAGTGTTTGAGGATTTTTCAGATCTTGAAGTTCTATAAAGTTGGCTAAATAACTGGGCCACATGTTTTTTTCAAAATCATGAAACCCAGGCTGCTCTATTTCCTTTAATAGTGAGGTCCAAAATAGAGGTGCAGTAGGATCTGCACAGTTTGTCAGAAACTGTGCGACTCTAGGCGCACGACCTTGAAATAAATTGTAAGTTTATAATAGATTCTTTTCAAATGGTTTGGAAAATCATGCGCCTTAACCATGTGAGGTATATCATTATTCATTGGCTTGAGTATGTAATGCACATGGTTTGGCCAAAAAATGAAACCAAATTATCCACCCCTTGTTTTAGGAGAAAGTATATTTTTCCTCTAATTAAATCTATGAACCTATTTATTTTTCCACCTTCATTGGTCTAGTGGATGAATTGAACTCCATTCCTCCTATAGCTTTCCTCCTCTATAAACCGTGGCTTTGAGCTATCTCTCTGATTTGATATCTTATTCATGATTTGTCAAAGGTGTTGGATTCATTGAGGTGAGCTCTAAAATATCCCTTCCTATCTAAGTTTATCTTTTAATCTATATTTTTATTTAGGTTCAAGATCATTTTACTTATTATTAGGGTATTGGACCATTTCATAGATCTCTACTAACCTACTCCGAATTTGAGGCTGATATCAAGGGAGGAGTCATATACAACCTCAAGGTAGGTGGTATCATCATTTTTCTTAAGAATTTTTATGTATCCTAGCTATGACATTGTTCCACCCACCAGATTTTTCCAATCCTTATATTTTTATTAAGTTGTTCATATCAAATTGATCATCTCACCATAATACACATCATTTGATATTTATTTCATAGTTTAGAGGATGTGTACCTCTATTATGGACACCCTATGGGTGTGACAAGAGGAATTAAACCTTATGGTTATTTGTTAAAAATTACCAAAACTCCTATTTAGATTCAAGATTAGGTTTTAAATGGGTTTTCCCTATATTATGATTTTTAAAGGATCCCAAGGCACCTCTTAAGTTTTTGGACCCCTAAACATGTAATTTACCATGTAGGCAATCTCTTTAATGACCATGCAACCTTATAAATGACCCATTGATACATATAAATGAATTTTATAGGTTTTTAAAACATTAAATGGTTTTAAATTACATGAAATGTATTGTGTGTGATGACTTCCTTTTATTAAAATAATTAAATGGTAGTATGTAATGAATATTAAAGTGTTGTAATACCACACCTTATGTTTATGTTGTTTTAAATATCCATTGAGAATTATGATTACTTGTATAAAATTTAACTTTATTAACATGAAACATGGGAGGTAATGCATCATTATTTTATTTATAAACCTGATTATGTCTTATTTATATAAATGGTCTTAATGAACATGAAACATGAGAGGTATTACCTCACGCTAAAAGTTTTAAATATGATTATGACTTTATGGAGGATGTGGGATGATGGTAATTGATCTGTTGAGCATGATAGTATCACACTCCCTTACATCGGGTGTTGACCGTGACATCTCACACCATTGACACTATTTGGACATTAGGCTTGATGAATCACATCCCCTTTTCAAGTGTTGGAATGATGGCACACTCACAATCTCAAGGGATGAGCATGATGTATCCCACTCATTATGAGATGCAGAAAATATACCATGTTTCTAGAGATTATACGTTAGTTGGACTAGTTATGGATGTTTGAGTTACACCTTGATTTATCCAGCACTAGTATTCCAGATATATGTCCACTTACATCTGCATGTACTTGGTTCATATAAGTTGATGAAATATATATATATTATTACTATATATATAGTGACTGATCAGACTTTCATTCCAACCATGAGCTAAAGAAGGTAGAGACACCAGGCGTGTCTTCAGAACATGAGGAGGTGGTTATTTATTTATTCAACACTATTAATTAATAACATATGAATACACACTATTTAATTACATGCACTTATTATATTATGTGTAGAAAACATTAGTGGTGGCATACTAAAATTTTGATCTCACACCTTACTCAGTCTTTGGCACCTGAGAAGATTATCTAACTACAAGTGTAGAAAAGGAAAGTGTACTTCTACTAGTTCTTGATATGCTTACTTATTGATGTAGAATAGGAGAAGAGGACCGAGCATAAGTCTGAGATTCTAGTGGATGATTTTTTTTCCATTTTCCAATTTTTTACTTTTTATATACCATGATTGTATCTACCTTTTACATGCCCTTTCGGTAAATAAGCTAGTCAATCATCCATGTATTTGACACTACCTAGTGGATTTTGATTATTATATTATTATTCAGTTATTTATTCTTTTTCTACTTTATTATTCTACCTATTTATTCATATGATTTTTTGTTGTATGTTTCCCATTGTATTGTGTTGTTCCACTCTAAAATAATGCTATTGTCTCCCCACTATACCTCCTTTACACCATAGCTTCTAGTCACTATCCTCTTGCATCTTGAGAGGCATGCTTGAGTCCTTATAACCCACCAACTCAGGGGCATGAGTTAAGTGGATTTCAAGTTGGGACATTACAAAGTGGTATTAGAGATAATTTTTTCTTTGTATTACCATTTGTGTATTATAAAGGAGATAATAATGTAAAGGAATTTGGAAATGACCCCATTTCTAGACGTAGCTAACCCATGTACAGGGGAAACCCAAATTACATAGGATAAGAAATTTTTATTATTGAATATTCCCTTTATAGTTGACATGAATTCATAGCTGGGAGAAAAACTTGGTTTATTATGTTATTATTATTAGTGTTATTGAAATGGTGTTTTCCTTACCTTGGAAAATGAAATAATGTATTTTCATTACATGCATCCTTATTAGGAACCCTAGGAATAACATGCCTTGTATTTTTTTAATGTCACCTTTTATTTTTGTTGTGCATTTTTCTATTTCATATTAATAATGTCAAAAATATGTTTTGAATTATGATGACATTTACTGTAGGGATTGGAAAACATAATTGATACTTACTGTGTCTACCTTAACCTAACATTGTTTTCTGAATAGGTTAAATCATACACATTATGCATCTAATTATGGCACATTGATCCATGGACCATTGGTAGTGTTGGCTGGAACATGTTATAGTGTATGTTAAGTAGATGAAATATTTTGGTTCATAAGGTGTATGGGACATTATGGATTGGAAAAGGTAATCCACAAAATTTATCCATTTGAAAAGAGTTTAATTATTTGAAAAGTCACAAATTTCAATTTTTTATGACTCTTAAAGTTAAATTAGTTATTGTATACATGTGAAACCGAGACATAGACCTGAAATTGTCCTTAGTATTGGGTATTGGGCTCTATATATTATGTTCTTATACCGTTTGGCCTCTTAAATTATCTAGAACAATATTTTTGAGAAATAAGAGTAGCATTATAATTCTTGTAGGAATACCTTATACCCGTTATATTTTTCTATCTATAAACATATTAATTGCTTAAATATATTTATAGGAATGCATTTAAATTTTTTGTATATTTCCCTGATGAAGTCTTCCAGTCATATGCTCTGAAGGTGGTGATGAACACACTCTTAAGGTGGCTGTCCATGAGCTGCTAGTGATTCTTCTTGTAGTTCCACCTATGGAACCTATTATTGTACTTGATATGGGCACAAAATCCTAGTTTCAAGTGGGATTATTATATACATTGTATAATATGAAAGTTGTTGCTCAACCTACCCCAAGTATGGTAGAATTTAATTAGGAAGTCTAGCAGTAGAATCCTCCCACCTTTTTAGGTAATTACAGACCACACATAGCTAAATCATGGATCAAAGCGATTCTTTTTATGTTCATGCATCTAGAGAAGCCTCCAAACTGGAGGGTAAATCATATGCGTATATGATTCTTAATTCTAAAAAGTTATGTTAGAAAATTATTTCCTAGGTATATCAATATAAAAATACGGTCTTTACATATGACGAGTTTATATTATATGATTTCTTCTTTCCCCGGACTTTGAGGGATGATAGAGTTAGAGAGTTCATAAATCTGCAGCAAGGAAGCATGTTAGTTATGGAATACTCTACCCATTTCACTGAGCTACATCGGTTTTATCCAAATCTAGTAGGTGATTACCTTATGATCATCAGGTGATTTGAGTATGGACTAGTTTACACCATCCTATTGTAGTTCAATGTGTTTAGGTTGACTACCATATCTAAAATTTTCATCCTGCACCATATCACAGAGCAAAATTTGAGGGAAATATATGGTGCAAGTAAGGGAAGCTCTAAACCTAGAGATATAAGTTCTTCTTCCTCTAAGAGAGAGAGAAATTTTGAGGCTACTCATGGAGGTAGTCATAGTTAGTATCAATGTGCTAAAAACTTTTTGATATGTCACCAATGTGGGATGTTGGGGAATACAAGACCCCAATGCTTGTGAGATCCTATAGAATGTAGAAGTTATGCAATAATGGGACATATCCAATGCTTATTTATAAAATTTCCACCAATTCCTAGTGAGTGGGGACCAACACCCACTCCATGTTCAAGAGTGGGGTTAGTAGGATCATGACCTGAAGGTAGTTTGAACGCCACCATCCAATCAGGCTGAGGTGAAAATCATTACAAAGGTAGTCAGACATATGATTATCAATACCAAAAAATAAAGCTTCCATAGGATAGTCCGGAAGTGAATCAAGGCCACTGTATAGTCCAATTACATTCATTATAGCCTATGCGAGAGGAGAAGAATTCCATTCCATATACTGTACAAGGTACTATTCTAGTAGCCTCCACTTTAGTGTCTTCTTTATTTGACATAGGCATGTATCACTCTTTTATATCCGATGAAATCATGGAGTGTATTGGCCTCAAGATTGTTCAATTATATGGAGTTATGATGCTAGATACCTCATGAGGCATCTAATCAAAAAGAATTTTCTTTTGTAAGGATTTCCCCATTGAGATTGATGGGTACCTCTTCATGTGGAATATTTTCATCCTAGACATGATGGGATTTGATGTAATTAGCAAGATGAAATATCTAGTTTCCTATCAAGATCATATTTAATGATATCATTATAGGGCGATGGTTACATCACCAAATGGTGGTAAGAATGTACATAAGGGAGAATAGTAGGTCAGCGAAACTTGAGCAGGACCTGAGCTGTATAGGCATGAAAATGTGATAGATTAGATCGCAAATACTTTTCTAGATGATCAGGGGTTATGACCTTATATTTTTCCTCCTATAGTAAAGAATTTTAAAGATATATTTCTTGAATAATTTTCTTATCTAAATTCAGTGCGAGAGGAATAATTTACTATTTATCTAGTGCCAAGAGTAGTGATAGTGACCATTTCTCCTTATATGATGACAACTATGGAGATTTTGGAGCTCAAGAAGCAGTTAGAGGGTCTAAAGGCTAAAGGATTCATATGCCCAAATCTTCTCCATGAGGTTCACTGGTCCATTTTTCCAAGAAGGTGGATGGTACCCAGAGGTTCTAGATGGAATAACGTCGATTGAACCAACTCATAGTAAATAATTGGTATCCAATTACTAGAATAGATAACCACTTTGATCAGATATGAGGAGTGAAAGTGTTTTCAAAAATATATCTAAGGTTAGGGTATCATCCAGTGAATTTCAGGTGATCAGACATACCTCACATAGCTTTCAGGAGAAGTTATGGTACAAAATAGTACCTGGTCATGTCATTTGGACTCATGAACACACCTGCAATCATTATGGATCTTATGAATTAGGTTATCTACCTGAATCTATATTCAATCATTATAGTCTTTTTTGAATATATGTTAGTGTATTCAATCTCCACAAATGACCACAAAACATATATTGAGATCATTTTGAATACACTGAGTTAGAATCATCTCTAGGTTAATCTTGGTTAATTACACTTTTTGATTGAAAAATTCCACCTCCCAGGTCACATCATCTCAATGTTAAGAGGTACAGTGGACCCATAGAATGTAAGAGATGTAGTTTCCTAGGATAATCCCATGAATTTATTTGACATCTAAATTTTCTTTGGGATAGATGGATATTACAAACACTTCATCCAGGATTTCTCATGTCATTTAGCACCACATACAGACTGGAAAAAGAAAGGAAAGAAATTTGTATGGTTAGAAACATGTAAAGAAGCCTTTATGAAGTTGAAGTTCCATTTGACTTCAATGACAATACTGATTCTATTGGAGCCACTCAGAAGTTATATTACATAATGTTATATGTTAGGTGTCGATCTTAGATCTATTCTATTATAGGATGAGCAAGTCTTCATGCATATGTCTCATTAGTTAAGGCCTCTTGAGGGGAATTACCCAACATATGTCCTCGAGATAGCTGATGTATTACATGCTCTACTCTATTAAAGACATTATCAACTTAGAGATAATTTTTTGGTATATAATGATCCCAAAAGCCTCAAGTACATCATTATACAGTTAGATCTAAATCTCAAGTAGTGTAAGTAGGTTGATTAACTATAGTTGTTTGAAGTCAAGATTACCTAAATGCAATGTAATGGAAATATAGTGGCTAATGCTATGATATTTAAGACTCAGACACAAGAATTTTAGGAATCCAATGATGAATGGAATCTCATATCCTAATTCTCAAATATACACATTGAGGTTTAGGAGGAAGGAGTGGAGGATGGGCCCGTAAGGGGCGCTGCGGCTCTTGAAGGCTCTCCTCGTCGCCGCCTCCTTCCCTCGGTCCTCGCCGTCTCCCTCCCTTGGATCCGGTGGCTCTGAGGTTTTCTCCGACTCTCCCACTCTCATCTCTAGGTCGCTTGCCCTAGTCCGCTCGCAGGATAGGGTTGTCGCTGGAGGCGCGGCGCTGGTCAGAGTCCGAAGCTCAAGGCTCCGGCGGGGGCGGCTGAGGTTTTGCGGTGACTCTTGAGGTGATAAGGACGGCGACAACGGGATCTGGGTTGCGGGTTTCTGCTGCTTGCATCGGTTTCTTGTTTCCCTGTGATTAGGGTTTTTTGGTTTGTGGTTTGTTTTGCTGTTTGTGAGATTTGGTTTTATGGATCTGTACCCGGTGTCCTCTGGCCGGGGATGGTTATTCTTTCTGATGGTGGATGGCTTACGGCTACGGTGAGATCGACGACGCTTCTGGATGGATATTGGGGTGTAAGACCGATCCGTCTATGGCATACTCTACAGAGCGCTCTGGATCCTTCCTGGTACGCGTCGGCGCCTTCCGCGGCGGTCTGCTCTTGACCATGGGTAATGGGGTTGTGGACGTTGGTGCAACTCATCTTCGTACCAGATATTTTGGTTCCCATGAGTTTCTCTGGTGGGCGTGATGAATAGAGTGGCATGTGCGGTGGTAGTCTTTCACCGGTAATGCTCACCGGCGAGGAGGGTCTGTCCTTCGGTGTTAAAGCCTGCGGCGGCGCGTCGGGGTTGTTCGCCGGCGGTGCTGTCTGATGCACTGATGGTGCGTGGCTCGAGGTGGCGGCCTGTTCGATATGGCCCGGTAATAAAGACTCATGATGGTATTATGGTTTGAATTTGAAATTTCAATTTGTGGATGGTGGTTTGTGGTTGTAAGCCTGGTTACCGGTTTTCCTTAAACCGGCTTTGGAAAATATAAAAAATGATTTGCAGCAGAGGTTTAGGAGGAACATGTTCAGAATATCCTCACAGCCTTTGCAATGACCTCTACTCTTCTAGAATGGGTGAGAAATAGACTGTTATCTAATCATCAAGGCCTTTCCGTAAGGGAATGATTCTTATATCATGATACATCTTCAGGTTGGACCATTAATGGTAACGATACCTTAATATTCCATGGGCATATATGGGTCCCAACAGACATCAGAGAGGAGCTGATGTGGCAATTCCACACCTTAGTAAGGGTGGTTCACCCTGGTGTCACCAAAATGTATTGAGATATACGATGATAGTATTGGTGGAATGGTATGAAACACAAGATTGTTGGATTCATCTTTTAGTGTTCCGCCTTTCAGTAGGTGAAAGCAGAACATCAACATCTAGTAGGAATTTTACAACTATTTTCCATTACCTAGTTGATATTAGATGATGTTTTGATTGATTTCATGTCTAGACTACCCATATAACCTGATCGAAATGCTGCAATGTGGGTTTTCATTAATCACTGGATGAAGGTTTCACATTTCTTACCTATGCAAGAAACCTTCTTGGTATATGATATAGGAAGGTTGTGAGTCAAATATGATGTACGTCTTCAGGGAGACCCTCATTCCATCTTTTCTGGTAGAGATGCTCACTTTCTGTCATGATTTTGGTAGGGGTTACATAAGTCTTTAGGTACAATCTTCCTTCTGAGTACGTACTATCACCCATATACCGATGGAATTACTATTCATATGATTTAGGTGCTATAGGACTTGCTCCATGAATGTGTATTTGACTTTGGGTGTTCATTATAATAACAAATTCCCCTCATTGAGTTCTCTTTTAATAACATATTTTAGGAAACCATCAAGATGGATCCTTATGAATACTTATATGGTAGGCCTTTATATTCACCTATGTGATGGATTTAGATAGTGGAGTCACCAATGATTGAACCACGTCTTGTATAGGAGGCAAAAAAGTAGGTCTAGTTTATTAGGAATTTCATGATGGAAACTCAGTCTAAACAGTAGTTGTATGCTAACAGACGCCAACGACCTCTCATGTTTGAGGTCATAGATCAGTTTATCTTGCGATCCTCTCCTAGGATAGTCCATAAATGTATTCAGAGGAAGGGTAACTTATCACCAAGTTTTTCTGGACACATTGAGGTGGTGAAATGAATCAGACTACTGTATTACCATTTGCAGCTTCCACATAAATATTGGTCAGTTCATGATGTCTTTCATGTGTGTCAGCTTCGTTGATACTATCTTGACCTAAAACATGTCTCTCAATTTGATGATTTCAAATTGGATATAGATGCTTCCTTCAAGGATTATCCCATTCATATTGGTGATCAGAGCATGAAGACACTCTAACGGAGGTATGTTTCTTTAGTATAGGTGATATGGTTGCATGACTGAGTAAAGGATGAGAACTGGGAAAGGGAAGATGAAATAAAAGCTCAATTGATAGAGCTATTTGTTGAAAATACCACTTTACCCTCAAAAGGACAACTCATTGAAAAGTTGATTGAAGGAGGGTAGGTTGAAACAATATGTATTATTACATAGGTAAGGATTATTTGTTTTTCAATTTAAAATTATGGTTTAGTCTTTTTAGACGTGCGTTACACCCTAAGGAAGGTCCCAAGAGCATATGGGGATTGTTTAGAGCATGTAGTTCTAGAAAGTGGGCTAAATAACTAGGCTACACGATTAGTAGAAACTTTTCCACCCAAGATATATATTTTACTATATCCATGTTAATAAAAACAAAGGTTCAATAGAAGACACATGGTTTTTATAAAACCATGAGACTGTATGCACACAACTGTGCGAGAAACTATCGGGTTTTAACATAGTATTTGTGCATAGTTTGCGCACGGTTTGGAAAAACAATGTGGATTAACCATTCGAGGTAAATCCTTATATAGTGGATTGATAATAGTTTGTGCATGATTTGGAAAAACTAAGCTGCCATACCACATTCCCCTTTTTTAGGTTAAATGTATATATTTACCCTAATTAAATCTATAACCGTATTTTTTTCCTTCTTCTCTTGTCCCATGGATGAATTGAGCTCATTTCATCCCGTATCTTTCCTCCTCCATTAACCTAGGATTTGAGATATGACTCTAATCCAGTGTCTGATTCAAGATCCATCAAAGTTGTTGGATTTATTAAGGTGAGATCTTGAATCATATCTATTCCTATCTAAGTTAATATTTTAATATATCTTGCTATTTAGGTGAAATATCATTTTCCCTATTTTTTTTTAATTTTTCCATTTCAAAGATATCTTCTAACCTACTCAGAATCTGATGCCTATATCAAGAGAGAAATCATCTATGAATTTGAGGTATGTGTCCTCATGGTTTTCCTAATGAGTTTTTACATATTGTATCTATTCCATTGTTCCACATGTTATATTTTTCCAAGTATTCCATTATTATTGATTTCTTCATATAAAATTGATCATCTCACCATGATACAAGTCCTTTGATCTTTATATTATCATTTAGAGGATGTATACTTCAATTATGGACACCCCATGGGTGTCCCATGATGAATTTCCCCTTTTTGTTATTTTTTCAAAATACTAGTAATTCATATTTAACTTCTAGCTGATATAGTAAATGGTTTCCCCTCTATTATAATAGATTACAGGATCCTAAGGCACATCCTATGTTCTTGGCCATCATACACTTTTAATTGGCCAAGAATGAAATTGGATTAATGAACATTTCATCTTTTAAATGTCCCATTGAGACTTATAAATGAAATTTCCATGTTTTAATAAATTAAGTGGATTAAAATTACATGAAATGGATTATTAAATTTGGTTTCCTTTCTTTAAAAGAACTAAATGATAGTATGTAAAGACATGTAAAAGGAGGTAAGACCATACTTTATGTTTATGATATGTAAAATAACCATTGAAAATTATGATTACTTGTATGAAATTGAACTTGGATAACATGAAACATGAGGCATAATTCCTCATGCTTGTATTTATAAACTTAATTATGCCTTATTTATATATAAGGGATTAGTTAACATGACATATGATAGGTATTATCTCATGATAAATGTTATAAATAATATTTCACCTTTATAGTGGTTGTGGGGTGATTGTAAGGTATTTATTGAGAAAGATAGAATCATGCTCCATTACACTGGGTGTAGAGAAAGACGTCTCACACCATTGAAAAAAGTTAGATATTGTGCTTTACAAGTCACACCCCTTATTAAAGTGGTGACATGATAGAACACTCACCATATCAAGTGATGAGAATGATGTATCCTGCGCATTATGAGATGTGGGGCATGTACCATGAATCTATATCTTATAGGCTCATTAGACTGATTATGGATGTCTGAGTTATTCCCTGGTCCATCTAGATATAGTATTCTAGGTATATGGACACTTAAGTTCACACGTACTGGGTTCATATAGGTGTATGATATATATATATATATATTATAACAATATATATAGTGATAGATCATAAATATATTCCGACCATGAACAGAAGCAGGTAGACCTATCATGTTTCTTTTCAAAACCTGACCAGGTGGTAATTTATTTATTCAGAAGTTTTATTTAATTACTTATCCATTAACACTATTTAGTTACAAGCACTGCTTGAATTACGTGTAGACACCATTGGTGGTAGCCTACTGACATCTTTATCTCACACACTACTCAGGATACCTTTAGTACCTGGGAAAATTATATTCCTATAGGTATGGATAGGGAAATTTCCCTTCTACAAGTTCTGTACATGCTTACTTTTAGATGTAGAATATAAGGAAATGACCGAGCAAAGCCTTGAGATTCTAGTAGAGTAGTTTTTTACTTTTTGTATTTTTTTAATTTTTGTATGGTGTGATTGTATCTGCCTATCCCATATTCACCTTTTGTATATTTTCATGTCATGAATCCATGTATTTGAAAATACCTAGAGGATATTGATTATTATATTATTATGAGGTTATTTATTCTTCCTACGCTTCATTATTTTTTCTATTTATTCATATGCTTCCACTATTTTATGTTTATGATTGTATTCCTACATGCCACTCTAACATGAGGGTATAGTCTCCCTAATAGACCACTTATACACTCTTGCTACTAGTCTGCAACCTATAGCATATGGGGAGGCACACTTGAGTCTATGTGACCCACTTTCCTGGGGCACATTTTAAGTGGATATCAATTCAGGACATTATATTTTTAAATGTATTTTTTTTCAAAATTATCATGTTGGGTAACCTTGAGTGCATCGAGAAATAGACATGCCACACTTTGTGTGTCTAATTCCATTAGATTTTTTAGGTCACTTTTGTAATGTCCCAAACTTTTGAATAATATTTTTTTTAATGAATTTGTGTATTATTATATTTTATACTCAACAAAACTATATACTTTAATTAATGAAGTGAGAATAATAAAACAAATACCACTAGGTTTTGACTGTTATATGACCGTTGGTCAATATGACTATGGGAAACTAAATTCTTAACGTGATGATTATTGTTTATAAATACAAGTGATCATGGTTAATTAATATAGGAAAAAGAGTCGATGACCTCATCCAGTAGACTTGGTCCATATGAAGCCCATCAGTTAGAGCTTGGGAAGGAGGTGCATCACTAGGATTTTCTCAGGACAAAGCCCAAACTGAGCTTCAATATGTGACGCTTGAACATAATCGCTTGAGGGAGAAGTTCAAGCTGATAGAAATCACCACTCATGCAATGTTGTCTGAGACGCCCCAAGATTTTTTCACCATAACACACCTTACACTTAGATTCTATGCAGGTGTTATAAGGGGCTATGTAACAAGGCCTTAGTTACTTTGTGTAATCCTTTTGTAAAAATAAAATTATTATTTAATCTTATGGTAAAATTTGTGTATTTCAAATGTTCTTAAAAATATAGGATGAATTTATATAAGTTCCATATTATTGATTAAATTTTGGAAAAAAGGTATTTTAAAATATTTTTGAATACTTTAAATAATTAAGAAAGTAAAATGAATTTCAAAAAATGGTCTTCTATAGTTGTGATTAGTAAGAAATTTTGAGTCTAATAAGATCAACATAACTTTTAGTGAATAGTAAAGTAAGAATAATGAAATTTGCCTTATGAATAGTAATATGACTAATGGAATAGTAACCTCACTTAAGAAAGTATAAATATAATTTAGGCATCATGAATGATGAAGTGATATAATAGAATAAGTAAATAACTTTTTTGGAAATTATTAGTTAAGTATTAGTTTTTTTAGGTAAATAATGTTTTAACTTAAAAATTAAATATCTCGTAATTAGAAAATTATTTTCATAAAATGGAGATCATTTTTTTAATTTAGATCATTGATATTAGGTTAGGGTTAATTTAAGATATTTTTATAAAATGTTTTGTTTTCGGTGAATAGTAAAAATATAGTTTTGAGTTTCAGTGTGATTAATGACATCATTAATGATTTAATAATGATGAAATAATTCTGTTAAACTTGTTAATAATAATATATGTTATGATGTGTTCCAAGTGGCCAATACCATGGGAAAATACCATGGTCAATCCCATTGTTTTTCAAATACCACCGATGAGGTGTCCCTTGGAAATTAATAAAATATTCCCTCACTTTTTCTATAAATACCAACACATTCCTTAATTCCATTCATTAAAAATTCATCATAAAAAAATCTATGGTCTTTTTACCTCCCAAGGAGTCCTCCCAAGCTTCCCTAAATCTCCCCAAGGTCCCAACCTGTAATCTTTTGAAGTTACTCTTCAAGGTAAGGGAAACTTTCACCCTCCTCTTTTAAGTCATGACTTCCTTTATGTTATGTATTCTAGTTTACATCTTCTTATGTTGGGGTATATTATTATATATATTTATTACTTTCTATTTCATGTCCAATTGATGAGAGATCCTTTCCTCTCTCATCAAATTATTTTCTGAATTTTTAATAGATGTCGTTAGGATGCCAAATTTTCATAAAAGAAATCACATCTTCTCTTTTATTTCAAGTTTATTTTTCATGTGGTATGTCATTAAATCATCCATACCATGATCTTATTTATATTTTATTCTATTTCTATACTGTATTATAAATTATTTATTAGTGGGTGACCCTTTTCCTCTATCTTTTTAATGTTTTTAAAAACCATGTTATATAGTCATTATGCTGAATAAATTTCATCTCAAAATCTCTCATTTTTTCTAAAAAATATCTTATTATATTTATATAAATACCCAAACCCATTTAGTTTCTAGAGGTATTAATAAATACATAAAAAATTATATATTTGATTCTATAATTGACATACATGAATCCCTCATTCCTTTTCCATGGGTTATAAATGACATAACAATTAAGTTTTTTTAAGAACTTTTAAAATGTAAATTTTTTGAAATGAAACCAATTTCATATTTTCTTTTTGGGTTATTTATGAAATGATTGTTTATTATCTATGTGGATCACATGAAAATAATGATATATTAAGGGTTCTACCTGATAGCGATCTAATGCATTGGGTTAATAATTTAATCTCTAGAGATGAAAAGTTTCACAATACCATGGTGAATAACATTGGTAAATTTTATGAATCTTTGGGGATAAACCATGGTGATATATTCATGAATGTCTAAATTAAATGTTTTAGACACATATTAAAGTTATGATTCATTTTTTTCATTGTGATATTTTTCTACTTCCATTGATCATGTCTTTATGTTTTCATCAAGTTCTTATTGATATCACAAGTAAACTAATTTCCTTCATTCTTTACTGGGCCTTATTCTCACACTTTCCTTTGATGTATGCCTCCAAGTTATTACATTTAGTAATTTTACTTTTGATGGAAATTTTTTGAAGCCTTAAAAGTGGATTAGAATAATGCTTAATGTTTTCATTTATATTGTTTCCTATTTTCAAGACACTGGACTTTAAAGATCCTTTGTTTGTAAAATGTAATGGAAAGTTATGTAATAAAATCCAGGATGCCATAGTTGGTATAAAAGGATAGTTTAGTTATTTATGGGAATTAGGATATGAAAACTTTAGGAAGAACCCTATATATAAGTTTCAATATAGAAAAACTTCCTGGTTTTTTGTGAAATATTAAGTAAATGGTTTCCAAACAAAATAAATGTAAAGACCCGCAAATTTCAAGGAAATTTTTTTCTTAATTTTCTTTGGAATTTTACAAGAGCGCAGCTTCAGACGGCACCTGATTCCGAGGCCCGGTGTGCCCGGCATCAATTTCCGAAGTTTGGCTCGGGTACGTTCAGTGAACGGACGAGCGGGTTTTTCTATATTTTGAACCGGTGCCCGGAATCAAATTCTGAGGGCACCGATGAAATCGCAGCGCCGGTATTTGCTTAGAAACGCCTCTTCCGGAGTTGCGTTTGCTCAGACGTGGTTTTTAAATTTTGCGGCTTTAAGTCAGAAATAAAATAAATTTGTGCGACAACTTTATTTTATTTCACTTAAGCTGTTTGGAAGCCACTTGAAGCCACTTAAAGGCGGCTTGAACTGAGTTGAACTGGATAGGATGCTATCCAGAAATATCCTACCCCTTGGTAGGATATTTGTGCGGTGGGACCCGCACGAGCCCCGCCGTTTCCTTCGCTAAGTAACGCACCCGCGAAAACCCGTCAAAGTAACTGAAAAGTCAACCGACGCGTTTTCTTTAATTCTTAACAGACCATTTAATTGGGCGGTTTATTTCGTAAATTAAATGGAATGTTTCTTCGTGAATTAAATGGATCGTTTCTTAACCGGTTTCGTGTTGGCATGTTTATAAAATAAGACCAACCTAAAAATCCTTGGAAAGGATTTGAGAGAATCTTCGTTCCTCCACCCTCTCCGCGAAGAACGCGAAGAACGCGAAGAACGCGAAGAACGCCGGAACCGGAATCCGACGACGCACGATCCGCGACGTCAACAGCTTTTCCGCGACCTTCTTCTTCTTCGGTGCCTCTTCTTCCGCGGCGAACCTGCGATCGGCGGTTAAAGGTGAGAATCGAAACTTCTAAATTCTCCCTTCTTAATTTCAATAACAACGGATTTAATTAATTAAATCTGTTTGTTCTTGATCCGGAGATTGGCGACGCGACGCCGGATACCGCGACGACGCGACGATCTCCTTCTTCCGCGACGAGCGATTCCGCGACGACCTCTCGTCCGACGACGACTTCGAGGTAGGGATTTATTTTGGAAAAGTTACCCCTTTTAAATTTTCTCGTGAACGTTCTTGAAAATTTAAAAAGTCGGTTTCAAACGAACAATTTTATCTTTAAATAAAATTGTTGGATCATGCGTTGATCATCTTTTTCTTTTCTCCCGTTGATTATGGCTAACGCGGAGGGTGCGGGTCTAACGAACAAGACCCGACAACCCTCCGCCGATCTCTTTTGTTGTGCGGATATGACGGACGACGACAAACCGCGCGACAGGGGCGATCCGTTGATTCCGCAGTGAAGGTCGGCATCCGGGAGAGGCATCGGCGCAGACGGGAGGCAAAACGGGCCACCGGAGCATCTCCGGCGGCCCGCGGAAGGCAGCGGCGGCGCGGGTCACATGGCTCGTGATTGCCCGACTCGCCGACCAGAGGAGCAGCAGACGGTGGAGGGGCCACCCAGGCAGAGGCAGAGGGTCGACCGTGGCGGTCCGCAGGGAGGAGGCGGACGAGGCAGAGGAGCTGGCCGAGCAGCGGGTGGTGGGCGACGCTTCCAGGCTCTACCCCCACCACCACCAGGAGGGCCACCTCGACCACATGGAGCTGGCGGGCAGGGACAGGCCCAGCTCCAGGCAGTGGAGGCCTACGACCTCGACTTGCCAGAGATGATTCGAGGTACGATCTGTGTCTATTCCACCCTTGCTGCAGTACTTATAGACACATGAGCGAGTCACTCTTTCATAGCCTCTGCCCTTGTTCGGAGCTCGGAGATTCCGACTGAGCCGTTGGCTCGATCCTTACGGCTAGAGACTCCTACGGGAGCAGACTCGACGATTACGCACTGGTGCCGGCAGTGTGAGCTTACTCTAGGAGGCGAGAGCTTCGGCTGGGATCTCCTTGTAGCGGCGTCGAGGCCTTACGACGTCATCTTGGGCATGGATTGGCTATCCACGGTTCATGCCCAGATCGACTGTTTTAGGCGCAAGGTGCGATGTGTTCGCACCGACGGGAGCAGGTTTACCTTCACCGGCGAGAAGGGAACCTTTGCAGCACAGGATGGACTTCCGCGGAGGAGAGTGCAGCCCATCTCTCATCAGTTGGCTAGCCTCATCCTAGGAGCAGTGGACGTGCGGAGTCCAGCTTTTCCTGCAGTGGTGGACCAGTACATAGACGTCTTTCCCGACGACGTTCCAGGGCTACCTCCTCGTAGAGAGGTAGACTTTTATATCGACTTGTACCCCGGGACAGCCCCGATATCTACTCCAGCATATCGGATGGCCCCCGCCGAGCTTCGGGAGCTGCGGGTACAGTTGGAGGACTTGCAGAGCAAGGGGTTTATCCGACCCAGTGTTTCACCCTGGGCTTCCCCGATTTTGTTCGCCAAGAAGGCGGACGGGAGCTTGCGACTATGTGTCGACTATCGTCGCCTGAACCAGGTGACAGTGAGGAACAAGTATCCGCTGCCACGGATTGATGACCTCTTCGATCAGCTCAAGGGAGCGCGGTGGTTCTCAAAGATAGACCTCCGGTCAGGCTATCATCAGCTCAGAGTTCGAGACGAGGACGTGCAGAAGACGACCTTCAGGTGTCGGTATGGCCATTATGAGTTCTTGGTTATGCCGTTCGGCGTAACCAATTCTCCAGCAGTGTTCATGAGCCTCATGAACAGGATCTTCCAGCCATACCTCGACCGTTTTGTCGTGGTCTTCATTGACGACATTTTGGTATACTCGACGACTGAGGAGGAGCATGCCTACCACCTGCGAGTTGTGCTAGACACGCTCCGAGAGCACCAGCTTTATGGCAAGCTCTCAAAATGCCAGTTCTGGTTACGTGAGGTCCATTTCTTGGGACACGTCATCTCTGAGGCGGGAGTTGCAGTGGATCCCGCGAAGATCGAGACAGTGCTAGCTTGGGAGCCACCCAAGAGCGTGACAGAGGTGCGGAGCTTCTTGGGCCTAGCCGGATACTATCGGAGATTCGTTCCAGACTTCTCCAGAGTTGCGGCACCACTCTCAGCGTTGAAGAAGAAGGGGAAACCCTTCGTGTGGTCAGACAGATGTCAGCAGAGCTTCCAGGAGCTGAGGCAGAGGTTGACCAGCGCACCTATCTTGAGGTTGCCTGAGGAGGGAGTCGGATACGTAGTTTACTGCGATGCGTCAGGGACTGGACTCGGGTGCGTCCTGATGCAGGAGCGGGCCGTGATCGCCTACGGATCACGTCAGTTGAGGCCGCATGAGCAGAACTACGCCACTCATGACCTGGAGTTAGCAGCAGTGGTCTTCGCTCTGAAGACTTGGCGGCACTATCTGATGGGCGAGCGCTTCACAGTCTTTTCTGACCACCAGAGTCTCAGGTATATCTTCTCTCAGAAGGACCTGAACCTGAGACAGCGGAGATGGCTTGAGTTCCTCCAGGACTATGACTTTGAGATAGTCTATACTCCTGGGAAGGGGAACGTGGTAGCCGATGCCCTCAGCAGGAGGACGGGCATTCAGCTGCTTGAGGAGGCGACGAAGCAGCTAGCCTCCTTGCAGATATCCTTCGTGGATAGAGACGGAGCAGCCTTTCTTCAGTCTCTCACAGTCTCTCCTCCACTTCTACAGCGGGTCAGAGAGGCTCAGCGTGGGGACGCTGACAGTGAGACCCGGCGTGCACTGATATCCTCAGGTCAGGCGCCTGATGGTTTCTCCCTTGGATTAGAGCACGACATCCTTTTCAGAGGACGTACCTTCGTACCAGTCGCTTTACGAGAGGAGGTGCTGAGAGAGTTTCACACTTCTCCCTTGGCGGTGCATCCCGGAGTGGCGAAGATGTACCAGGATCTCAGACGACAGCACTGGTGGCCGGGCATGAAGAAAGCTGTGGCAGGGTTCGTTTCGCGATGCCTCACCTGCCAGCAGGTGAAGGCAGAGCATCAGGTACCAGCAGGCTTGGTACAGCCCTTGGAGGTCCCGGAGTGGAAGTGGGACGGCATATCTATGGACTTCGTGACTGGACTTCCACGCACTTCCAGAGGTCACGACTCCATTTGGGTGATTGTCGACCGACTCACCAAGTCGGCACACTTCTTACCCATCAGAGAGCAGGGCTCAGTGGAGAGCTTGGGACGTCTTTACGTCCAGGAGATCGTACGGCTTCACGGTGTGCCATCGTCTATCGTCTCCGATCGAGATGCTCGTTTCACTTCCCGGCTTTGGAAGGGGTTGCAGGAGGCGTTCGGGACGCGGCTCCATCTAAGCACAGCCTTCCACCCTCAGACGGATGGTCAGATGGAGAGGACCATTCAGACACTCGAGGACATGCTCCGTGCATGTGTTCTCGACTTTGGTCGCAGCTGGGAGGACCACCTACCCTTGGTGGAGTTCGCGTACAACAACAGCTACCACTCCACCATCGGGATGGCACCATACGAGGCGTTGTACGGCAGACCCTGCAGATCACCGTTGTGCTGGACAGACCCTGGGGAGTCAGCACTCGTGGGACCAGAGATGGTCCGAGCCACGACAGAGAAGGTCCAGATCATCCAGGAGAGGATGAGGACAGCTCAGAGCCGGCAGAAGTCATATGCTGACAGGAGGCGGAGGCCACTAGAGTTCGAGGATGGCGACCACGTCTTTTTGCGTGTCTCACCTCGACGTGGTTTACAGAGATTTGGCCGAGGCGGCAAGTTGTCTCCACGCTTCATCGGGCCTTTCCAGGTCCTCAGCAGGATAGGAGAGGTGGATTATCGCCTGGCTCTACCACCTCAGTTGCACCGGGTGCACGACGTCTTCCACGTGTCTCAGTTGAGGAGATACGTGCACGACCCGACGCACATCATCGACTTTGGGGAGCTGGACGTGGACGATGGGGCGACTTTTGCGGAGGTCCCAGTGGAGATCGAGGATCGACAGGAGCGGGTCCTACGTGGGCGGTCGATTCCTCTTGTGCGCGTCAGATGGCAGCACGGGAACCTCCAGGAGAGCACTTGGGAGCGGGAGGCTCAGATGCGTGCTCAGTACCCCCATTTGTTCCCCTAGTTTTTGATGTATCTTTACGGGGACGTAAAGTCCTGAGGTGGGAGTAATGTAAAGACCCGCAAATTTCAAGGAAATTTTTTTCTTAATTTTCTTTGGAATTTTACAAGAGCGCAGCTTCAGACGGCACCTGATTCCGAGGCCCGGTGTGCCCGGCATCAATTTCCGAAGTTTGGCTCGGGTACGTTCAGTGAACGGACGAGCGGGTTTTTCTATATTTTGAACCGGTGCCCGGAATCAAATTCTGAGGGCACCGATGAAATCGCAGCGCCGGTATTTGCTTAGAAACGCCTCTTCCGGAGTTGCGTTTGCTCAGACGTGGTTTTTAAATTTTGCGGCTTTAAGTCAGAAATAAAATAAATTTGTGCGACAACTTTATTTTATTTCACTTAAGCTGTTTGGAAGCCACTTGAAGCCACTTAAAGGCGGCTTGAACTGAGTTGAACTGGATAGGATGCTATCCAGAAATATCCTACCCCTTGGTAGGATATTTGTGCGGTGGGACCCGCACGAGCCCCGCCGTTTCCTTCGCTAAGTAACGCACCCGCGAAAACCCGTCAAAGTAACTGAAAAGTCAACCGACGCGTTTTCTTTAATTCTTAACAGACCATTTAATTGGGCGGTTTATTTCGTAAATTAAATGGAATGTTTCTTCGTGAATTAAATGGATCGTTTCTTAACCGGTTTCGTGTTGGCATGTTTATAAAATAAGACCAACCTAAAAATCCTTGGAAAGGATTTGAGAGAATCTTCGTTCCTCCACCCTCTCCGCGAAGAACGCGAAGAACGCGAAGAACGCGAAGAACGCCGGAACCGGAATCCGACGACGCACGATCCGCGACGTCAACAGCTTTTCCGCGACCTTCTTCTTCTTCGGTGCCTCTTCTTCCGCGGCGAACCTGCGATCGGCGGTTAAAGGTGAGAATCGAAACTTCTAAATTCTCCCTTCTTAATTTCAATAACAACGGATTTAATTAATTAAATCTGTTTGTTCTTGATCCGGAGATTGGCGACGCGACGCCGGATACCGCGACGACGCGACGATCTCCTTCTTCCGCGACGAGCGATTCCGCGACGACCTCTCGTCCGACGACGACTTCGAGGTAGGGATTTATTTTGGAAAAGTTACCCCTTTTAAATTTTCTCGTGAACGTTCTTGAAAATTTAAAAAGTCGGTTTCAAACGAACAATTTTATCTTTAAATAAAATTGTTGGATCATGCGTTGATCATCTTTTTCTTTTCTCCCGTTGATTATGGCTAACGCGGAGGGTGCGGGTCTAACGAACAAGACCCGACAACCCTCCGCCGATCTCTTTTGTTGTGCGGATATGACGGACGACGACAAACCGCGCGGCAGGGGCGATCCGTTGATTCCGCAGTGAAGGTCGGCATCCGGGAGAGGCATCGGCGCAGACGGGAGGAAAAACGGGCCACCGGAGCATCTCCGGCGGCCCGCGGAAGGCAGCGGCGGCGCTGGCGACCGGAGGCGGCGGCGCCCGGCGCGCCGCCGTAGAGGAAGTCCGCCGCGGCTGAAGCCGCGGCGGCGGTGGCGGCCGGTTCCGCGGCCGCGCGGAACCGGGAACGGACGCGGCGGCCCGGCCGCGTCCGCGTGACAGGCGGCCCCCCGCGGGGGCCGCGTTTCTTCAAATGCCGCGGGTCAAACCCGCGGCGGCGGCCTGTTCGGCCGCTCGGCCGAAGCCGAGCCGGCCGGTCCGGTCGGCCGGGCCGCGCCCAGGCCGAACCGGACCCGGCCGAGACGGTTCGGGCCGGTTCGAGCCGGCCCGGTTCGGGCCGACCCGGTTCGGCCGACCCCAGGGGGGGTTCGGGCCGGGTCGCCCCGGGCCCAGAACCCCCGTTTTCGGGCCCTCTTCGGTCTTTCGCCCATATCTTGGGCCTGGGACCTCCGATTGACGAACCGTCAGCGGCTACGCGATCCTTGGATCAAGATGGTCGTTTCGGTATATTATACTCAAGGTTTCGGAAGACTTTGGGTTCGGCCGGGTTGGTTCGTACACGAAACCAACCGGGCCCTCGGAGCGGAAACGCTCATAACTTGAGCTACGGACGTCCGAACGACGTACCGTCAGCTGTGGTAGTTTCCTCTAGGTGAGACGGAACTTTTGGCATACTCCGCCCGAGGATCGGACACAGGCGGAGTACGGTCGGGTTGGTTTTGCCCTAAAAACCAACCGGGCCCCTGGGACGAAAATGCCAATAACTCTCAGACCGGGCGTCCGTTTGACGCGCCGTCTGTCGCGTTGAGATCCTGTTGTCGATACGGAACTTTTGGATACATCAACTTCGGACTACGTGTCAGTTGATGTATCAGCCTCTCGGCTCGTGGAGCGGACCCTCCTAAACGAGCTCGCTTTGTGCGGGAACCCTAGCGCTGGCTGTGACTTCGACGACAGAGCAGAGATCCTTCGTGGACTGCGACGACGACAGAGTAGAGATCCTCCGTGGACTGCGACGACGGCAGAGCAGAGATCCTTCGTGGACTGCGGCGACGACTGTGCAGAGATCCTCAGTGGACTGCGTCGACTACTGCACTCAGCGATCCTACGTGGATCAGTGCTACAGGTTCTGTGTGAGCCCGATCCTATGTGGGTCCTTACTACCGGTTCTGTGTGAGCCACTGCCTACAGGTTCTGTGTGAGCCCGATCCTGTGTGGGTCTTCTGCGGGGGTTAGTACCTATCGATCCTTTGTGGGTCCGACGACTTAGATGGATCAGTGATCATCTTTGACGTCATCTGAAAAAGTATACCTGGTTGAGCTGAATCTTATGTTACTCTCCTTTGTGGATTGTGTTGAACTATCCTATGTGGATTTACTGTTTACTCTCCTTGTGGATTTGAGTCTTGCTTTCCTTTGTGGATTGAGTTGTTCTTGAGCTCGTGAGCAGAGCTAGAATTGGGGACTTAGGTATATGTATGGGCATATACCTAAGTCGAGTCAGATGTTACTTCGTGATTGCATCTTTCTTTTGTGATATATCCTTTGTGGATTTCGGGAGACCTTCGGGGGTCTCGGGGTCCTTACTGAGTAGCTTGTACTCACCCCTGCACGGGCTATGCCCGCACCTTGTTGTGTTGGTTGCAGACGACGGACAGCGCTGGTCACGGTTGGGGCGTGGAGCAGGACGGTACCTGGAGGTGGACCACTGGGCGGGACGTGCTCGGAGCGGACGTGGGACCCGAGGAGCCTGGAGGCTATCTGTACCCACCCTTCAGGTGGGATTGCCAGTGGACGACACGAGGCCGCCGTCTTTTCTTCAGTTGCTGTACTTTACTTTTCAGTTGTACTTTACAGTTGGGCTTGTATTTCCGGCCCCTTTACTTTTCTGCACTTTACTTTCCGCTTGCTGACTCTGTGTGGTTGTTACTTATAAAGGCAATGCCTTCCCTGTTTACTGGGATTTTACGCCTTGGTGCTAGTCGCCAGCCCCTGGCCTATGGAAGGCGGGCTTGGGGTAGTCACGGCACGGGCCCCGAGGACGGGTCGTGACAATAAATCTCTGTACGGATATGGACAAGTGGATGTGACTCTGGCACAAATGTACCTAGGGGTGAAAACTCTGACAAGGAGTTTTGTACTTGACCCAACATATCTTAGTACCCAACAATAGGCCTTTCTTCACTCTTATTTTGACACTCCTGTGCGATATGTTTGGTTAATCACAAGATTTTTATGAATCATTATGAAGGATTTATAGAGAAATGGAATTGTTTAAGCATGAAGTTTTAAGACATAAAATCCATTATAGTTAAAAGATTCGTAAATGAAAAAAGATTCTAACTATGGTTTTATTCTTTTAGAAAATGACATGAAATAGGAGGAACCATGAAAATGGTGACCACAATGGACCATGCACTAACGACCCTCTGATAGAAGACAGAATGGAAACTTTAATGAGAATGATGAACCAACAAAATAAATTTATGGGAAATAACATGACTCAAGATGAGAGACCGATTTCACCACTAAGGGAATAACATTATGTTGATTTCTTTATGTTCCAATGACCACCAACCTTCAGAGGATCTACCGACCAATTGATTTCTGGAAAGTGGATCAACACTATCGATAAGATATTTTCTGTGCTCTGCTGTTCGGAACAAGAGAAGGTCACCCTGACTATTTACCGCTTAGTGGGAGAAGCTGATCAGTGGTGGGAGATGATAAAAAACATGAGGCTAAGATTGAAGGTTGAAGCTATGGAATGGGAACAGTTCAAATGGATCTTCTTCAATAAGTATTTCCTTTGTTCGATGAGAACAAAAATAGAGAAGGATTTTCTCAAGCTAAAGAATAATTAGAATGAATCTATTGGAAGCTACAAGATGAACTTAACTAGACTTTCAGGTTACACCTCAAGCTTTGTCATGGATCCTAATGGGAAGGTTGATAGATTCATTGGTGAACTGAGATCTCATGTATAGAAGAATGTAGACAACCGAGACTATGACAATTATGAGAAGATCTTATAGAGTGAAATGAAGGTCTAACTAGAGTTTGGTGAGACACAATGGTCTCATAAATCCAATAAAAAGAAAAGATAAATGGAGCCAAGCCTAGGGAGGATCTTCAATCAGTGAAGAGGATGAAAGAAAGTCCAACGTCCCAAATGTAATAAATGTGAGAAAAAGAATTCATGGAACTTCTTGGAAGTGCTAAAAGTGTAGAAGAGATGGATTTTTTTTGGGGAATTGTCATAGTGAGGTAAAGCCATAAATTCAAAAAACTAACAAGAAAGGGAATATGGTGTAGGCCCTACCTGATGTCCAATGATATAACTGTGGAAAAATTGAGCACTTTTACAACCACTATCCAATTCCAAGGTCAGTAGAGTGGAACCAACATCAGGATCAGCAAAGGACCAGGGAGAAAGGTTGTTGTTTTTCTATCACAACAGCTAATGTTGAAGCTCCGAATGATTTGGTGGTAGGCACTCTTATTGTTCTCTCAAAGTTATGAAGTACTTTTTTTTATTCTGGTTCTACGCATTCCTTTATTTCCTCCATGTTTGCAAAGAATTTAGAATCAACCCTTGAATTTCTAAAAGTAGAGTTATCAATCAAGACTTCTGATGGGATTATCCAATCATCATCAGTGTTTAGAAACTATAGTATTTACATTAGTGAGAACAATATTATCGCAAATATAGTAGTCATTCCCATTCTGGAATTTGACATTATACTAGGGATGGACTGGCCCTCAAAGTATAATACTAAGATCAAATGAAGAAACAAATAAATCTAAGTAGTCTTGAATGGAAAACCTATAGTTATCTTCCAATGAGAGATATCTCAACCTGATCAAGTCTAGAAAAACCTTCTATATCCTTCTTTATGAAGTTGATCGATGAAGAAGAAGAAGGAAATAAGAGTATAAGGATATAAAATGTCCCTATCTTTTAGGAATACATTAAAGTATTTCCTAAGGAGTTACCCAGACCTCCCCCAGAAAGAGAGGTAGAGTTATACATTGAACTCGTACCAGGATCTCATCTAATAACAAAGAATCCATATATAATGGAAAATTTGGTGTTGGAGGAATTAAAGAATAAACTCCCTGATCTTTTGGAGAAGGGGTTTATCCGTCCAAGTGTGTCTCCATGGGGGGACCTGTTCTCTTTGTTAATAAGAAGGATGAATTAATGCGGCTATGCATTAATTATAGAGAACTAAATGGGATCACAATGAAGAACAAATACACTCTTCCAAAAATTAATGACTTAATTGACCAAATTTGTGGGGATCAATTCTTCTATAATATTGATCATATGGTTATCATCAATTGAGGGTGAAGAAAGAAGATATTCTAAAAAACTACATTCTAATCAAGATATGGGAATTATGGGTTTGTTGTTATGCCCTCCAGACTGACTAATGCACCTGCTATTTTTATAGATTTTATTAATATAGTATTTAAGGACTAACTTGATAAATTTTTGGTAGTTTTTATTGATGATATTCTGATATATTTCAAAATTCACAAGGATCAAGAGGATCATCTAAGGGTTATTTTGCAATCTCTGTAGAAGGAGAGGCTTTTTGGAAAGTTTTGAAAATGTGAATTTTGGTTACAACAAATTGCTTTATTGGGGCAGATTGTAACCAATGAAGGAATCACAATTTACCCTACAAAGACAAAGGCTATAGAGGAGTGGCCTCTTCCTATAATAATAACCGAGATTTATAGTTTCTTTTGATTAGCGGGATATTATAAGAGGTTTGTGAAAAAAATATCCTTTCTAATCCATTAACCAAGTTAACTTGAAAAGTAGTCAGGTTCATCTTGAAAAAGTAGTGTGAGGAATGTTTCTAAGATCTGAAAATGATATTGGTTACTGCACCCATGTTAACTCTGCCATCAAGTGGACAAGGATTCATTATTTTTATCGATTCATTTATAAAAGGGTTTGGGTGTGTCCTATGCAATTTGAAAAATTCATTACTTATGCATCTAGATTGTTGAAGACTCATGAGAAGAACTATCCTACGCATGATCTGGAGTTGGATGTCGTCGTTTTTGCTCTTAAGATATAGAGGAACTATCTTTATGGGGTGAAATGTGATATATACAAAGACCATCAAAGTTTGAAGTATATTTTCACACAAAAGGAATTGAACACGAGACAAAGAAGATAGTTTTAATTTATTAAATACTATGATTTTTCAATACATTATCATCTTGGAAGATCAAAAAAAATTCACTGATGCATTAAGCAGGAAAGACCCAGTTTTTCTATCCATGATGAGGACTCAATGAGACCCTTTGATCAATGACCTAGTTAAGCTGAACATAGGAATTATAAGGTAAGGGAAATCATCAACCCTAACCCAGATGATTTCTCAACCGTCGTTACTAGTGAAGATCAAGAAAGCTCAGAAAGAAGATCCTTTTTTACCGAAGAAGTATGTGGCTCTAAAGGATGGAAAGTTTACTGAGTTCAATATTGACAAGAAGGTGTAGTGAAATTTCATACAAGACTATGTGTTCCATCTATTTCATAAATAAAGAAGGAGATGATGGATGAATCTCATAAATATACTTTCTCTATACATCCAGGAAGAACGAAAATGTATAGAGAACTTCGT
Organism: Viscum album; assembly: GCA_963277665.1. NCBI lineage: Eukaryota > Viridiplantae > Streptophyta > Magnoliopsida > Santalales > Viscaceae > Viscum > Viscum album. Next base: position 1,262,533,782 of record OY728128.1, read on the forward strand.
GGTCATTATTGGTGGGAAAATATGAAAAGGGAGATTGCTAGATACAATTCAAGGTGCCTGGTATCTTAGCAAGTGAAATAAGAGAAACAACTTCCTAAAGGGGTATTGCAACCACTACTCATACCGGTATGGAAGTGGGACAACATCACAATGGACATTGTCACTGGTCTCCAGAGAACTTCCAAAGTAAACAATGTGCTATGGGGTACTGTGGACCATCTCACCAAGACTGCCCATTTTATCTCTATTCGGGAAGATTTATCTCTTGATCACATTGCCAGGATTTATGTAAAGTAAGTGGTAAGGTTTCATGGAGTTCCACTTTATATGGTATCTGATCATGATCCAAGGTTGACATCCAAATTATGGAGAATTATTCAACATACACTGAGTACCAAATTGAATTTCATTACCGCCTATCACCCCAAACTAATGGCCAATCTGAAAGGACTATTAATAAACTCAAGGACATGCTGAGACCATGCTCAATGGAATTTAAAGGTGGATGGAATCAACATGTCCCATTAGTTGAGTTCTCTTACAAAAATAGATTCCACTCAATCATTCAAATGGAACCTTATGAAGCTCTATATGGGAATCGATATAGAACTCTTACTTGTTGGGATGAAGCTAGTGAAAGAAAGATTCTTGGGCCTTATCTTGTGTAAGAGATGACAGAAAAGGTCCATTCCCTTTAGAAACAAATTAAGACTGATCAAGGTCGGAAAAAGAGCTATGCTGACAACCTTCGAAGGTACACGGAGTGTGATGTTGGTAATAGAGGATTTAATTTAATTTCACCTTGGAAGAGAGTCATGAGGTTTGGGAAGAAAGGGAAGCTCAGCCCTAGGTACATTGACCCCTATGAAATCCTTGATCGCATAGGATAAGTGGCATATCATCTTGCATTTCCTCCAAATCTAGAACACGTTTTTGATGTCTTTCACGTATCTCTCTTGAGGAAGTACATACCTGACTCTTCACATGTACTACATCCAGAGGTGATACAACTGGAACATGACCTTTCTTATGAGGAGAATCTAGTGGAGATATTGGATCATAGAGACAAGGTTCTAGGAAACAAGACTACCAACTTTGTTAAGGTGTTGTGGAGGAACCACAAATATAAAGAAGCCACGTGGGAACCAGAGGAATCTACGAGGCATAAGTACCCACACCTTTTCTCTTTTGAGGGTACGAGTTGAAATTTTGGAGATGAAATTTCTTAATGGGAAAAAATGTAATGACCCAAACTTTTGAATAATATTTGTTTCTTGAATTTTTGTATTATTTTATTTTATACTCAGAAAAACTAGATCCTTTAATTAATTAAATGAATATAATTAAAATAATGCCACTGTTTTTTGACGGTTATATGACCATTGGTCAATATGACCATTGGAAACTAAATTCTTAAAATTATGAGTATTTTTTATAAATAAAAGTGATCATGGTTAATTAATACAGAAAGAACAATTGATGACCTCATCAAGTAGACTCAAGACATACGAAGCCCATCTGTCAGAGCTTGAGAAGGAGGTTGCATCACTAGGCTTTTCTCTAGACCAAGCCCAAGCTGAGCTTCAACATGTGAAGCTTGAACGGAATAACCTAAGGGAGAAGTTCAAGCTGATAAAAATCACCACTCAAGAAATGTTGTCTGAGCCACCCCAATATTCTATCACCATAGAACACCTTACACTTAGGTCCTATGTAGGTGTTATAAGGGTATATGTAATAAGAAAGTATAAATATTATTTAGGCATCTTGAATAGTGAAGTGATATAGTAGCATAAGTAAATAACTGTTTCAGAAATTATTAGTTAAGTATTAGTTTTTTTCAAGTAAATAATATTTTTACTTAAAAATTAAATTTATCATAATTATAAAATTATTTTCATAAAATGTATTTCATTTTTTTAATTCAGAGCTTTGATATTAGGTTAGGGTGAATTTATGAGATTTTTATAAAATGTTTTGTTTTTCAGTGAATAGTAAAAATACAGCTTTGAGTTTTAGTGTGATTAATGACATCATTTATGTCGTAATAATGATGTAATAATTATGGTCAACTAGTGAATTGTAATATATGTTATTAGGTGTTCCAAGTGGCCAATAATATGGGCAAATACCATGGTCAAGCCCATGGGTTTTCAAATACCGTCGATGAGGTGTTCTTTGGAAATTAATATAATATTCCCTCACTTTTTCTATAAATACCAACCCATTCATTCATTCATTTCATTAAAAATTATTCATCAATGAATATATGGTCTTTTTACCTCCCAAGTTGTCCTACCAAGGTTCCCTCAAGCCCTCCAAGGTCCCAACCTTCAAGCTTTCGAAGTTACTCTTCAAGGTAAGGGAACCTTTCACCCTCCTCTTTTAAGTTCTGACTTCCTTTATGTTATGTCTTCTATTTTCCATCTTCTTATGTTGGGGTATATTATTATATATATCCTTATTATTTTCCATTTCATTTCCAATTGATGATATACCCTTTCCTCTTTCATCATAAGATTTTTTGAACTTTTAATTGACGTGTTAGGCTGCCTAATTGTCATAAAAGAAATCGTATCTTCTCTTTTCTTTCAAGTTTCCTTTTTCATGTGGTATGTCATTCAAAAATCCATTCCATGATATTATTTAAATTTTATTCTTTACCTATACTTTATTATGATTTATTTATGACTTATTTACCATTTTCCCCTCTCTTTTTAATGCCTTCTAAAACCATGTTATATATCCGTTATGCTTTAGGAATTTCACCTCAAAATATCTCTCTCTTTTTCTCAAGAAATTATATTATTTTATTTATATGAATACCCAAAACCATTTAATTTCTATGGGTATTAATAAAGAAAAAATAATGATATATTTGATTCTGGAATTAAAATACATGAAACCCCCATTCATTTTACATGGTTTATAAATTACATAACGATCACGTTTTTTAAAGATCTTTTAAAATGTCACGATTTTGAAATGAAACCCTTTTTGGACATTCTTTTTGGGTTGTTTAGGAAATTATTGATTATGATATATGTGGATCACTTGAAAATGAATACATATTAAGGGTTCTCCTTGATAGATCTCTAATGAATTGGGTAAAGAATTTAATCTTCAGATATGAGAATTTTCAGGATACCATAGGGAATAACATTGGTAATTTTTATGACACCTTGGGGATGAAACTTGTTTATATATTCAAGAATGTATAAATTAAATGTTGTATCCACATATTCAAGTTATGATTAAAGTTATTTTCATTGGGATATGACTCTACTTCTATTGCTCATGTCTTTATGTTTTTATCAACTTCTTATTGATATCACAAGTAAACTGATTTCCTTGATTTCCTTATTGGGCCTTCTGATCACCCTTTACTTTGATGTATGTATCTAGGTTATGACTTGTATTAATTTTAATTATGATGAAACTTTGTTGAATCTCTACAATTGTATTAGAATACTGTTTAATGATTCTTAGGTATATTGTTCCTGATTTTCTAGACCATAGACTTTAAAGATCATCCGTCTGTAAAATGTAATGAAAAGTTATGTAATAAAAGGAAGGATTCCATAACTTTTGTGTGTGTAATTAAAATAGAGGTTATATCGGGTAGATACACCTTAGGTCGGGATTGTGTATTATATTTTACATCTAATACATATTCTCATAGGTTAGAGCCCAAATATCATGATTTTTTATTTATGATTAGTTTATAACATGGAGGTATTTTCATGGTTATTTTCTCAAATTCTTACCATATCTTGTATCCATGGTTGGGTTATTACCTATGATTACATTTTTTGTTTCATACTTGACATATTACAAGATTTGGTGAATATAGTATGTTTTAAGGAAAACCATGTGATGATTTACAAATGGATTATTTTATGGAAATTCTTTGAAAAATGGATTTATTTTCTAGCTAGAGATAATTCAATCTTTTTATTATAACCTATATATATTATTTGGTGAAATATTATTGTTATTTTTATCACACCATAAAAATTACTTTGTGTGGTTTTAGATTTTTTTGTAGGACTTAACTAATGGTTAGGGTATTATGTAGCATGCTAGTTTCTCTTGTTTTTATTGTCAATATAGCAAGTTATTCTGGAGGTAATGATTGGTCCCATGGAGACTCTTTATTCTTTACTTGTTTTACCCTTTCTGGGTTATCTAGTTTGGATTGGTTTTTTATGTCTCATGGATATCTATGATTGATTCCACTATGTACCTTATTGTTTTTCCATGTTCTAGTTTTATATGAGCCATGTTTTTTTCTTTTTTGTTATACTTTACCATGTGGTGAACCACTTTGGATGACTAGTTTATTTGACCTAATATGGATCATTGAACATTGGTATTAGAGAGAAAACTAGCCTAAAGGGTTTCCTGGGATTGGTTCAGTGTCATTGGTATACAATAGTTTGTAATGTAGGAATTTACATAGAAAGTGCGGGATGTTTCCTATCCCGATCACTTTTGTGTCCAAACCTGAGTTTCCATGGTTGGTTAGATATTTATTCCTATCTTGGGACTTGTTTTTTGAGTTTATCTAAATAAAAAAATATTATATTTAAATAGAATTTTTTCTTTCATTATGTATCATATTTCATCTCTATAATTCATACATTCTTTGAATTCTTGTTGTTTAAAGTAATTGATATGGATTATTGATTTTTTTAGAATTTGAAAATTTATTAATATGATTATTGGTCATTTTCTTGAGTTTACAAAACAATTCCCCCATAAAGAGATATTCTAAATCCAAGAGAGGAAGCTTCGAGAAATGTTCCACATGAAAACCCTCAAGTGGATCCTTCTTTAGTGGAAGCTATAATCCACACTATTCATAATCTGGGTTAGGATGGCATTAGAACCCTGAGATGAGTGGTGGACCATAAATAAAAATTTTCTAAGCATAATCCACCCTTCTTCCATGGTCATAATGGAACCCAGGAATTAGAGGCATGTGTTGAGAAGATTAAGAAGAACTTTGTCATTTTTAAGACCCCCAAGTACTCTATGGTGTGTTTTTCCATGTATATGATCAAAGGATTGGGAAAGAGGTTGTGGGACTCTATTATGCCAGAAAAGAAGTATGGGGAACTTACTTGGACTTCCATTAAAAAAATATTCAACTAGAAGTTTTATCCTGAGAAGTTATGTGTGGAAAAGAACAAATAGTTTCAAACATTAGAGTAAGGGGATCATACCATTGTGAAGTATTACACCAACTTTGCTGAGTTGGTGCACCTAACACCGAAACTTGTTACCAATGATTATTTAAAAGTTTGGAGATTTGATATCAGGATGAGAGCATATATTCAGATGATAATAATTCTCAAGCACCTTTAGACCTTTTTGGTGGTAGTTGATAATGTGTCTATGGCTGAGTCATACATCCATGGTATGATAGGTCTAGTTTGGGCTTTAGTTGGTGTAGATGTCAGCTAGGGTGTGTCTTCTAAATAGAAAAGGATGCTAAGTGGTAGCCAGTTTTCTTCATGACCACTTTTAGGGGATCCTATAGGGAACCAACATGTTTTCTCTATCAGTGTAGAAGGAATGGTCATATCAAGAATAATTGTCTGGTAGATTCAAAGACATGTCATCATTGTGGAAAATCTGGCCATCTGAGGTGTTTTTGTGCATAGATGTTCTAAATTAGTAAGGATATATCCACTATCACTAAGGGTAAATAGGTTTATTTTGATACTTCCAAGGATGGTGGATCATAACTAATGGAAAGGTAAATGTTCATGTGGCTAAGAAGGATTAGGTATGCGTTGAGACTAGATGCCTTTATGAAGTAGTGTATGCACCCGAGGAACTTAAAGCGAGGCCAAATGCTATTAGTGGTACAACCACTACAATAAAACATGCCTTTAACAATTCCAACCTTTATCATCGCTATAAAAATATACTCCTAAAGGTGACCTTTATTAGTGCTAATATAGGTGCTGATAAAGGGTACCTTTTATCAGAGTTTTTTTACCACTGATAAAGGGAACCCTTTATCAGAACTTTACTTTTAGAATTAATAAAGGTTACCCTTTATTAGCATTTTATTTTTAGCGATTATAAAGGGATCATTTAGTATTACTTTTTTAGCGTTTATAATGGTCCGAATAAAATGAAATAATTAAATAAATAGAAAATAAAAACGTGTTTATTGAAAAATATTATTATTTTTAATTAAATAATTATTAATAAAAATGAATAAATTGATTATATGATATATAAATTATAAATACTAATAAATAGTATATATTAGATATACAGATATATATAAAATTGAAATGAAACAAATAAAAATAAAAAATAAGTAAATTGAAAAAAATATTAAACATTTAATTAAATAAATAAATATTTATAATGTTAATAAATAGTATATATTAAATATATAGATATATATGAATGTATATAAATATGATTCGTATAATAAAAGATATTTATTATTTTCATTAAACAATCAAATATTTAGTGAATAATTGTTTATAATTAAAAATTAATATCAATTAAAAATGCAGACTAATTGCATCGAGTAATGGACATAATTGAATATCATTTTATTTTTCAATATAACATATATCAAACGTATGTTATATTGATTTTACATATAAATAATTAATATGTTTTTATATATAATGCACACACATAAATATTTACGTTATTAATGAAATGTTATATAGAAACACATACACCTAATATTAATGTGATTTATTCAAATGTTTGTATTCATTCTAGAAGTTCATTATAACATGATACATTTAATATATCATTCCTTTAATCATAGTAAATTTTATTTATTTTTTTAATTTTATTATGGTTAGGTATTAATTAATTTTTAATATAAATATATTTTTTGTTTTTTCGAAATTTAATCAATTTCTATTATTTATTATATATATATATATATATATATATTTATTTACCAGGTTGTTATATTTTCAACATGTATTGATATTTATTTCCACATATATCCATATTTTTTTAATAATATATATTTAATTAATAAAAAATATCAATTTTTTTAATATTGTTAAAGTGTATCCTTTTTTAATTATTCAATTTCACACATTTTTAACATACATGAACTTAAGATTTAATATTCATTAATAATGTTAAAAATATATTTTTAAAAATATATTTATAAATAAAGATATTTATAAATGTATATTTACTATATTTATAAATTTATAAATTTATAATTATAATTAATTAATTATTTTAAAAAAATTAATTATATAATTAGAAATAAATAAATATATATTGAAATAATTATAAAATTGTAATGAATTTATTTAAATAATGAATATATTTACTATATTTATATTTACTATATTTATTATATATATATTCGTTATATATATATTAATATAAATATATATATAACGATTTAAATTTTATTCTCTTAAAAATCATTTTTTTAATTAAAAATGAATAATTATAAAATTATAATAAATATATTTAAATAAATAATATATTTACTATATATATATTAAATAAATATTTATATATAATTATATAAATATATTTACAAAGATTTTATTTATAATTATATTTATAAATCCTTTATCAGCACTTCTTTTATAAGCACTAATAAAAATAATCTTTATCGGTGCTACAAAGCACTGATAAAGCTCTCTATTTATAAACACTTTTTTGGATGTGTTGCTAAAAGTTTCCCAACCTATTTAAATAACCCTAACCAATCACGAACTCCTAGCGATATTCGACGCTTTCCATGGAAGGAACCCTCTGCTAGTGCTCCTCCTTGGTGATTCAAATCTTGAATCAAGGATCGAGCAACTCCAAGGATCAAATCCAAGGCACTAAGGATTCAATAGTTAAATGAATCCAAGGTTCAAACATTTTCCATGTTTTTTATATTTCTAATTTCTTATAGACGATTCAAAGCTTGAATCCAAGGTATCATATTTTCTTCTTCTCCTCACTAATTTATTTCTTGTTTGGAAATATTTATTCACATATTTTATAATCATTATTTATTTACCATCGACATATTCCTAGGGTAAATAATGTTAATTGGGGATGTCTAGTTGAAAGGAGATAGGGTTGTTGTATCTTGTGTAATAGGTGAAAGGATTGTTTATCCAAAACTCTTAGACTCCTCTCTTGAGTTTCAAAGTGTTGTTGGGAATAATATTTTAATTACTGATTATTTTATCCTTCCATTGGATATGATCCATGAACTGTACACGTTATCTATATTTTATATAGTTACATGAATTTTTATATCCAATTTCATTTGATTTAAATGAACATTTGATAGAGATAATGATCCTGATCAAGAGTTTCATCATTATAAGCATACATCCTTTAAAGAGAATATGTTCCTAAATAGATAGAGGATTGGGTGAAGAAAAATGATAGGATCTTTTAAACCCTCAAGATTCTACCTACCATTAAGGTGAAATGTGTCACCTTTTTGCATGAATATCCTTTCCAAATATTATGTGAGATGATGGTGAAAGCTAAATGAAATGAAAATCTATAATGTAAAGACCACTATAGGGAAGGCCCATATTCCTTCAAACCATACCATTTATCATCTAGATATTCCAATTAAAACTAGCAACTATGTTGATAGAAACTCACATTTGAATATCTCTAGTTGCATCAAATGTACATAATAACCAAATAGAGAATATGCAAGAGGAAGTCTCACCAGGGGAAGTCCAAGGGTTGTTTTATTTAATTCTCCAATTTATTTTTCTAATTATTAAAAATATATTCATTATAATTAGTAAAAAATATCCATCAATTTTATCATTTCATTATAAAAACATCTCAACCCACCCTTTTGATGTCATCATTTAAATATCACATTATCTAATATGACCAATTTTTCACTGCCACAAATAAATTTATGATTTCAAACAAAATTACCACAATTTTTTACTGAACCTAAATTGTAATATGGTTATGATAGTTTTCTATACCTTTATAAAAATATGTCCATATGTGAAATGATAACCCACTAATTAATACTTCATAAAAATCACATCACTTCCTTCATGAGTTATCGAATAAACACTATGTATGTTTTACTTTAATCCATCTAAAAACATATAATTCTTTAACAAGTCTTTTTATTTTCCATAATATTTTAAATGAAAACAATTTATCATAAGATATCCGCCATTTATTAAATAAAAATTACCATTTGAACTTGTAAAAAATCCTTAATTAAATCAATTAATCTGTCATGTCATATGAACAATGAATATATAATATAAAAGGATGTTTATTTTGTAAATCCTTTAGTGTGACATCAATTATAAATTCTTCATACATTAAATTTTTTCATATTATACATTTATGATTCTTTCTTCACATTCATCTATGTTTTTAGAAAAATTTTAAAATCCTTCATCCAACTATTTAGTTTTTCACATGTTCAATAAAGATCATTCAGTGGTTGAAATTCATCATCCAATTTAACTTATGATGATTTGTCTCAATTCAAAACTATTTTTGTAACAGTGGGTCATATCCCATTAAACATAAAACCTCTATATCTTCCATAATAACTATTATTTATTTTATTATGACTCAAATTTTAAACTATGTTCCAAAAATAATCATAGAACTCATAATGTATATAAAAATTAAATTTTCTTATACAACCAACTCTTTGTCTGCTTGAAAATAATTCTTGATTTCAACCTGTCTGGACATAATTCTTAAATCAATTTATCAACTAAGAAGTTTGATATTTTTCAAACCTTTATTGTTATTAAGTATATTATTTTCCTAAAATTTTCTTTTCCATTTTGTAAAAATTTTACTTACAATTTTAATTTTTATATTTTTTAAAAAATATTTGATATAACATTAATATTAAATATAATAAATCCTTAGGTATTCACATCACCTATTCCAAAAAATAGAATGGAGGTTATCAAATTATATATATGTTGGAATAATTATTTTGAAATTACAGTTAGGTATTCATCATTTTAGGTCTATATGTATTGGTTTCACCCCATGGAATCTTTGAAAACAATCCATGTTTATGAAATAACTATTTATTTATAAAAATGTTTTACCAATACATTTTTATATCTTATAGTTGAATGAATGATAGTTTATTATTCTTATTTATCATATTTGGTTTTATTATTACTAATTAATTGCCTAGATTATATTTTAATTTATTTAGTGGATTTAAGAAAGTCTTGATGGATCATTTTCATAGAGGTAGGTCTAGTATTGGTTAAAGAATTGAAAGTATCAAAAGTGGGTTTTTTTTTCTATAAATATAGAATTCATAGAGGACCCAAAATTCATATTTCATAATGTGTCCTTTCCAATACCCCTTGAATCATAGACAATAATGTTTATTCTCCCCAAATCTCACCTTATATATGACACTGGTTAATAACTAGTGACAATGGTGTAATTCTCACAAATGGGAGACATTACCCCATTTTGGGAATATAATGAAGCAAAACTATCATCCTCATCAGCTTCATCTTCCGAATAGTTATTATTGCATTTTTTTACTTCAAAATCATCTCACATCTCCTTTATGTGTCATGACTTGTCCTAGTGGGGCCCATTCTATGACTACCCCAAGCCCGCCTCCGATAGGCCAGAGGCTAGTGACTAGCGTCGAGTAGGCATATCTTAGAAATGGGAGGCATTTTCCTAAGTACCTGTACGCATGCACACAAGCTAGAAAGAAAATCACCAATAACCATGCATGAAAACACTAAAACCAACCACAAGGTACCACAAGAAGTAAATTATAAAAGGTAAAACAAGATAGTATACAAGCCCAATGAAAAGGAAAACTGAACACAAGAAAAATACATAAGACACTGGAAGCTCATCGGTAGAAAACCCTACCTAAAGGGTAGGTGAAGGTCAGATATCAAAAGTCATAGTAGCTCAACTCATCCACCTGGTTACTCTATGAACCACCTAATTTTGGCCCACCTAGGTCTCCATTAAAACATTGATCATTTTCAAAAGACATGACACTTATGGGAAAATCCCATGCAAGGGGTGAGTAAAACAATACTCAGTATGAATCCCCGAAACCAAAAAGGAATAACCACAAAGGAAAGTTCACTTGAAGTATTGTCAGCTCACATAGGTATAAGTCTAAAGTATGGAAAGAAATATTATCAGATATAGTCCATAGAACACCCAGTATCGATGAGACACATCATCCCAATGAGACACTAAATCCCCATGGGACACTCAGTCTCGATAATACACCTGGTCTCGGAAAGTCACATAGCCTCAAAGTCATGTAGTCTCCAAGTCACAAACATCCACATGATTCCATTTAGAACATGTTTGTTCAAGGAATACCTAATACTCAAGCTAAAGGTCATATGTAAACTCCCATAAAAACCCCCATAGAGTATCTCAAAAGGATCACCTCATCGCGAGGGTCCCAACGCCACAAAAATCTCATCAAACATGCATATAGTTTAAAAGTCACAATGCTTTTTGTAAAAAGGGGATGGTTGGGTTTAGGTCTAGTTCGACCCAGTCAGACTGACCCAACCGGACCCAAGGCCCATGAAACCAACCCACAGGGTCTGACTCGACCCGTCGGTTTGACCCATCCTGTTAAAGTGGGCCTGTTAGGTCTACCCAGATGCGGCAGCTGTCGTGTCCCCGCCTAGTTAATGTGGTCGGTTGTCGAGTCAGTCACTCCTCGTGCATGCAGTCTGTGGGACCACATGCCAGCTGACCACCATGTAACCTTGCTGCGTTGCTAGTCCACACTGCTCTGGCCCGTCGGTCTACACAACCATGGCCCACTATGGCAATGTTTTTTTGTCACCATCTACAGCTGCACAACCACATGACCCTCTACCGCTAGCTATTGAGTCAGCAACCACCTGCTGCCAGGTGGTCGCGCTGCCATGCGCCACCACCGACACTTCCGCGCACAACCTCCAATTTCACCTCTCCTTTCATAGTCTTCGATTCCTCCTCAGTTGGCTGAAGCATTGATGTGGTCGTAGATCCGGGATCTTCGGGTCCCGATATATATTTATCCATTCTTTTCGGTCGATTTGCGTCCAATTTAGAGTCCGATCATACTCAAAGCTTCCCAAAAACATCGAGTCGTGACAATGAGGGTTCAATGGAAAAGCGTAAAGAATAGGGGAAATGAATAATCACAAAGAATTCCCAAAAGAATAGATCTAGGCCTTATTTTGTGTCATCCTTGATCTGTTCACTTTATAGGGTTTAACGAAGAACCAACACAACATAAATTGAATATCCCTTTAATCACCACAAGTGTATCACTCATGCAAGAATGATCAAATCGAGGATGAAACTTTTTGTGGGTTGACCCACATTCATCATTTGAATCTAATAAGGGGGAAAGGAAAATAAAAAAAATGACAGCCTACCTCATGGTTGGATCAGTCATTGAAGAAGAACGAAAGTTGCATTATCATTCATCAATTCGTTGATCTTTGATCCCAGTTCCAATCACCAATCTTGATTCACTGACATTTTTTGTTAATAGAGAATCTCCTCTTTATAATAGGGAAAATATAGGGTTATTCTAATAACCCTAGATTTCTAACAAATATTAGTTTAAAAATAAAATCTTTGTTGTGTCAAAATATTTTTATTTAAAATATTTTAATGATGTTTACATCCAAAATATAACTTTTTCATTTGGCCCATTCCAAACAATATTAGGGCCCATATTAGAACAATTCGATGTTTTGGATGCAATGGTGCTCTCATATTTTCAATCCGGGTACCCCTTTAGAAGTTATTAAAGATCAAAGTTAGCCACCTGATCACTTTTAATTAAAAACTAAAGTTTATTCAAATATTTATTCCAGGCACACATGATCTCAAAATTTCATGGTGTCTCAACTCCTGGTCATAGAATTTTCTAAATTAATTTATAAAAAAAATTTGAGGAAAATCAGAGTCATCAAATTATGTTTCTTGTATAACTATGAGCATTAGTAATCCCATGTAGGACTACATCTTAGAGTATTTCAAGAAGCATAGGTGCGTGTCCACAAGAGATGAAGGATTGTTTCAAATAATAAAATGAAATGAAAAATGTTTGATAGATGAGATGATGAGGATGATATATGTCTATAACTTTCAAATTTGAATTAATTTAGAGGATAAAGCCTACCATAGTTGTGTAATTATATTCTTAAATTCAATTATCAATTTTCTTAAAGGCGTACTGAAATTCTATGAAACAATCAAATGTTGGTTTTCACTTATTATAATTATTTATAACTTTCACTTTTTTATAATGAATACATTTTTTTGTATTTATTTATTTATTTTAAAAAATTAATATTTTATGAACCCAATATGATGGATATTAATTGAAAATTTATGCGTGCAAATAATTTAACAAAAGATTATGAAGATAGAGTTAAAGAGTTCCTAAATTTTTCAATAGGTCATGCATATGACCATTCTCAAATCCTTTTTTTGTATTTAAATTGTTTTTATTCAAGAAATATTAGTCCATATGAGTTGGAAGAACATTTTTTTTCATGGAATTGACCAGTGATATAAATGTTCATTTAAACACAGAGAAAACTGAACGTGCACACCAATTAGAATCATACTGTAGTTTATGGATCATTGGATAGGAATTCTAGGGTAAATGATGATGGGGGTCGAATGGGAGAAATGAAAATGGAAATTGAAGGTGACCTTCATGGTTTCCCAAATTTTCTTGTGAAATTTAAAATCTATACTATGAGACCATTGTGTAACAATTGCACTAAATAAACAACATTTTTAGATGTATTGTTGTTGTATAATTTTAATACTACCAACAGATGGTGTGAAACCAGATATTCATAACTACTTGGTATTCTTAATGATGTGATACCACAATATAATGAACTATCATATCTTACATATGAATCTAAACAAAATCCATGTTCAATGGGAATGATCTCTAAAAATACATGGTTTTCCAAATGATTATATACTATTTATCAAGGACTATGAATCACTCATAAAATGACCTAATTGTGTCATGAATCGATTCAAGAAAGATGAATCATGTCCTTTAAAATATATATGGTACTTTTATATCATTAAACAATTTATAAGACTATATGAATGTCTAGAAACCACGAGACAATTTACATGGAATGAAGATTCAAGAATTAAATATGGAAACCTATGTCATTTAGAATATTCTCAATAGTAGAAAAAAAGTCTATGATTATCCTAAATTTGTAAATGAGTTGAGATTTTTTTTCTTGAATTATCTACAAATGGAATAAATCCTTTTGGTGTATATATTATTACTCATAGTATATATCCCGTCATGTTGGTAAATTATAGCTTACTTCCATGGTTATTCATGAAGATAAAATACATTATGTTTTAAATGATTATATATGGACCAAAGCAGCCTAGTAATGATATTGATGTCTATTTGGATAAATTTATCAAAGATCTAAAATTGATGTGGGATACATGTGTTACAATGTATGATACTCATATAAGTGAATAATTCACAATGAGGGACATCTTGTATGGTATGATAAATGACTTGATTTCTTATGGAAATTTATCAGGATATAAAATTAATAAAATGCCGAGGAGTCCCATTTTTGAAAAACGCGCACATTCAGTTTAGTTGAAACATTCCTCAAAGACCATATTTTTAAGACATCTAATTTTTTTTACTTTGATGACATAAATACTGATCCTGGATGACATCATTTGATAAAAATACATAACAAGGTACAACACCATCTAAGTAACGGGTTATCAAATTTTCAATAAATTAAAATATATTGTAATTCATTTTGGTAAATCATTTTGAAAACACCTTAAAAATAAGGTTGGAAGAAGAGATAAATTTTCTTTGAATTAATTTATTGTAATTTTTTGTATGTCAAAAATTTTATTGATTTCAAGCATGTATAAAATAAGTATTTGATAATGTCATTAGAACATTACTAAATATTCCCAAAAAAATAAAATATGACATAAAGGATAGGTTGGAAATCATTAACATGTGGATAAGGGAAGAGTTGGCACCAGTGTAGGGTAAATGGAATACATTTCTTTTTCCAACATATTACACTCTATCCAGATAAAAAAAATATAATTTTTTAAATTTTCTTAATAGAGTAAAATTTACGTAGGGGTATTCATAAAATATAAATAATTTCATTTCAATGACTTATTTGAAGTTAAAAGAATTAAATCATATTACTGTCTTGTTTTGATGCAAGATTTGATTCTTGTTTCTTTCTATTGTATTCTTCATCAAAATGTACGACATACAGTTACCAGAATCTACTATTTTTTCAAGGCTATATGCATTAAATTTATATACTCAATGAAGTTTAAAATAAAGATTTAATAGGTTTCTATAAGGCCCCATCCTTAAACGTTAAAAAATCTTGAGATAAGTCATTAATTTTACTTTAAATCACATCTAGGATCTTTTCATTTTTAGAGTTGTAATGAATTTGGACAATATTAATACATTAAATATCAATTATTTCAATTTAGATATAATTTATTCTCACAATAATAAAACTCCTTAAATAAAACAAGAATTACTTTCTTAATAAAAATATTCTTGAATTCATAATTTATGTTACCCTTCCTCATACTCTATGAAAAACATTTCAAAAACATGGGATAGAATAAAAAGATCAGTAAGGGTTAAAAAATAAGGAAAGAAAACAATAGTCCATGAGTATATACAAATCAATGAAATCATAATTTTCACTCATAAAATATAATCTCTTTAACATAACTCATGATATTATAAGATTTATGAATAATTAATAGAAATCATAAATCATAAAGGTAACTTGTGGAATATATAACATACTTACACTGTAGCTTTCACAACTACATAGGGAGTAACCTTCATGGTTACGTTTGGAATACCCAATACAATATATTCCCTAAATCTCTTATAAGAAAACTTATCATTTACCTCATTCACATTACCCAATGTATTAGAGAGCTATCATGGGATCACCCTCCCATGATTTATCATAGAACCACCAGTATACATAAGAAATTCCCAAGAACTATAACATAATCATAACACATGAACAACCATAATGAAAAAATAACATTTCCATATTGTAATTGTAAGACATCATTTCAAGATATTGATATAATCAATCCATTATCAAAACCATTTTCAAAACCAAAATACCAAAATATGGTATTTAATTTTATTTTTAAAGAAATTAAAGATTGTAGAGGAATCTAGATATCAAATAATGCTCATGGCGATGGAAAGGTTGTTGTCACTGTGTATGATAAAAAGAAACATTCCTTTTTTCATTTAGTAAAATTATTTGTAGAAAAATATTCCTTTTGAAAACCACTGAATTAAATTAAAATAAAACGGTATAATTATACACTGTATAAAATAAGGAGGTGTATATTATCAAAATATCACTCAATTAAAGGATATTGAGATAAAGTCCATTAAAAAGATCTTATCATTAAATTAAGGATAAATCAGCGACATTATAATATGTCAATATAAAAAAAACCCAATATAAGTGGATATTAAGTGTTAAAAAATCAGAGGTCATTCACACATATTATTTTAAAAACAAAACCAATGACATTTATATTTAACTCAATGAATGGAGATTGAGTTTAGATTCTCTTACCTCAAGTCTGACTTGTCTTGTTCGTTATTTATATTACTGAATAATAAACTTAGGTTAATTTATACTTGATTAAGAAACTTTTTATTGTTTATTATTTCCATTAGATCACTTATGAACATGTTATAATAATTTGTTAATTATTTGAGTTTATGTAGGATGTTTTGTCGATAATCAGTTCTTAAGTCGAAAATGAACATGGTATGATGTAACTAGTCCATGTGGTCATAAGTCCATCATCTCTAGAATTG
Source organism: Viscum album (assembly GCA_963277665.1). NCBI lineage: Eukaryota > Viridiplantae > Streptophyta > Magnoliopsida > Santalales > Viscaceae > Viscum > Viscum album. Next base: position 1,262,550,712 of record OY728128.1, read on the forward strand.
TATTTATGAAATATTCATAAATTTTAAAAATAACTCATATTGTTTAATATAAACCATTAAATATGGTTATGAAAAATGAACAACATTATAATCATGGAGACGGTAAGCCATACATATGAGTAACGTTTCCATTTTTCATAGATCATTATGAAAATAAGGTAATTATCATTTTATCTTTACAAAATGATTATTTTATTATAAAAATCATAAAAATCATTTATATATACTTATATATATCATAAAAGTGACATAATTAATAAAAACGAGTCACACCGCTTCGTGGAGGTGATAGTTCACATGTACGCACGAACGACGTAATCATTTTTGTGCACACAAAAGTAAGAGTGTAATTGATATATTATTATATTATAATGATTAATATGTCATTAATATAACATATGAAGATTAATTCCATAATTATAAACAATATTAATAGACTATAGTGGAAAATGAACAAAATCAGTTCGCGGAGGTGATAATTCACACATACGCACGAACGATTAATTCCTTTCCCATTTGATGGAAGTAGAGATGGATTTAGGGTATGATATTTACATAATAACATATCAGTATATTTAAGATACTGAATTTATTATCTCATAATGGTTGGATGATATTTTAGTAAGTGTAATAAGAAACAAAATAGAAACACTTAATGAAAATGATACCTCTTCTTCGGTTGATTGACTTTAAAGAACACCTATAAACCTCTACGAAGGGTGTTCTGTATAAACTAAGGCATAAATAATGTGTGGGGGGTGGGGGGGGGGGTAGGAATTATAAGAATATTATTGGATAGATCTTGTAATAACTAAAAATATTTGGAAGTGTGATTAATAGAGAGGGATTGATGCCTTTTTATAGGAGAAGGGAGGGGCACCCTTGGAAAGTATTAAAATGTTGAATTAATATAAATTATTTTTTAATACAAGTGGATCTAACATGATATATAAAGAATATAAGATGATTATAGATCTAAATAATCACATAAAATAGTTTTAGACATGTATTAAGTTTATTTTAAACTTTATCTTTTTGGTTTCCCTTAATTATTCTCTTTTAATTTTAAAAGTGGTAATACTATTTTAATTGTTAAGAAACTATTATTTTTACTTATATGGGATCAATATCCCATAATTGGAAACTTAATGAACTTTTAAACCATATCCTAATAAATTTGTTATTTTAAAATATTTTTCGAATTTTTAAATAATTTAATAAATTATTATTTTTATAAAACATTAATTATGTCAATTTTTACACTATTCACATTAAATAAAATCCAAATAGAGAGATAACTTCGAACCAAACCATTGAATTGTCTAATAAAATGTCATATTCAACTATAAATTTTTTTCGAAATAAATTATGTTAAATAATATTTATTTTAATATTTATAATATCATTTATTTGAATCCTTTGTTAATGAAGCAATCACTACATCATCATTTTGTAATTATTAAATTTATTTATTTAATCTATAATAATTATAAATAAAATAGAAAGATGTAGGAAAAATTATTGGCTTTATAATTACTATTTATAGTCGAAGATATCACTTATATAACCCCATCTTAAAATTATTTTAGTTAAAAGATAAATGTTTATGTTATATTTTCCTTTACTTTAAATTAATTATTATAACATGTCATTTTCAAACCCAAGTGGCTCCCAAATGAAGAAATTCCAGCTGAAGGATTTCTTTGGTCTCCCATGACTCATATAATAATATTAGTACAAGTTTAAGGGCAGTTTTATATTATTATAATATTTTTTTACCCTTATTTACCTAATTTACCCTTTAACCATGGTAAATAAAAATAATTACTGAAGTTACTGTTTATAATATCCAAAAATAAAAAGAACCTATTTAAATAATTTGGGACTTCTAATTCCAAATATGGAATTCATTTTTTCAAATTAAAAACACATAAGTTTCATTAATTAATTTAAAATTAATTCTTGTTGTCAAAACCAGAAAGTGGGTTTTTATGAAATAAAAACTATCAAAATATTGACATGTGTTTATGTCCATTTTAAATTTTAAATTACTTAAAATAACCAAAATTTAATTAAATTATAAAAACATAATACAATTACACATTAAAATCAATAAAAAATATAATCTAAATATATAAATAAATTAGATGAAAAGACAGTTTTGACTTAAAATGTGGTATTTTTCACTATTCATTAAAAAAATTTACTCTATTAGAAAATTAACAAAAATTTATCCAAAGTAAAATTTGATGTATCTCTTATATAGAATATTTTTTTTAAATAAAACATATAAAAGTGATAAAAACTATATTTAAAAAGGGTTCACCAACAAAAGGTGGTAAAACTACCTTTTAAAAATATGAGTGCATTTTATGCTTAAAATTGGGTTCATTCCAATTTTATACCTCTAAAATTTATTGGATAAATGTAAAAACATTTAATAAATATGTATAATCATATTTTAGTAAGTTTTTTTCATTCTCAAAAAATATAATGCCTAGAAATTAACTACCATTTAAAATAATAATAATAATATTGTATTATTTTTCAGTATAACTCAACGTTTTGTGCAACGTAAGATTTCAGAGAAACCCATTGTTGCAGGCCAAGTACACTATTGAAAAATCATCCAATTTAAGGTAAAATTAATATCTTTTTCATAAATATTAATATATAATAAAATTTATTATTCTATAAATATGCAGGATGTTACATCATTCCCCACCTTTGGAAATTGTGTCCTCACAATTTTAAAATTGGGCTTAGAAACCTCATAGAAAATCCCACACTAGAAAAAGAGTCAATAAAACTGTCACTTTAAAAGAAATAATGATAATCACAAAGGCCGTCTGAGATTTCACATACTAGAATTCCATGTTGGAAAACATGGATATGGAAGAGAAACTAACCATTTTGTTTTGATGGAGAGTGATAGAAAACGTGATTAGGAGAAAGTTAACAACCAAAAAACCATAAACTTGTGATGAGTTAAATGGTATTTGATTTCCCAATAGGAAAAGTAAAGGGAAACATTTTTGTTTTAAGGTCATTTTCATAATTTTAAAGAATTTATTTACAAGATTGACTAAGAATATAAGGAAACATATTTACTTGTCAAGTAAAATTTCATCCTTTAATAAATTTCTACCACAAAATCATCTTTTCTCTAAAAAAGAAGTATTTAAGATAACTTGGTCACACCTGAAGCACTAGAATAAACTTCTATAGAATCACATAATTCAAAAAAATATTAACTATCAATTCATTATATCTTGAATCATTAACTAGAAACAAAATGGTTAGGATATGATAAGATAATTCCCCCAAAAGAATAATCATTTAAAATAAAAATGACTACTTTTAATTTCCAAATTCAACAGTAATACCCAAAATCTAAAATATACCATTCGAAAATTAATTTTCCATATAATTTCTTAAAATAATCCAAAAAAGTATTGAAATAAAAAATCATAAGGATTTAATCACATAATAATCCAAGATAAAATATTGTAGTCATCTCCAAATAACATAATTTACTCTTAATGTCTCATACCAAAAAGTAATTAAACTAATAACATCTTCTACAAGATAGGTTAATCATATCCTTAAATACGCTAATTCCCCATAAGTCCACAATTAAAATCATAGATTATCCCCAAAATATAATTCAACCATCATTCCTTAATTAAATCCCTTAGTATAATATTTACTTTAATCATATAAAGTTTCCAAAATAGATAAAATCTTCCAAAAAAACATTTATCACTTAATCCCCAAATCATTTTTCCAATACCATTATATCCATTTTATGAAACATAAGTTCCCAAAATCAACTTATTCTGATTCTATTAACTCTTTAAACTGAAATGTAAAATTCATACTAACCAAGGACTTCTCGTAGGCCAATGGTAGGCGATAAAGCCTTGTTTCACTTCGGTTGTGGGTTCCATTCCCACGACCTTGTCTGACATTATGGGTCGTCACCCTTCCCACAGGTTGTCCTTTATAAAACTATATAATTCTTAAAATATTCCCAAGATGAGATAAAATATTCAAAAATATCCGTAACATAATTTAACCTCAAGTTATCACATGCCTTTCATTTTTCATCACAAAATGTAATAAACCATAATTACCTAAAAATCAAGGATTATATAAACCCTTAAGATTATTTATAATTATATCTAGAAAAGAAAAGGTAATTATTCCCCAAATATAATTTTAACATTACAAAATTTAGGGTTACACATACTAGAGAAAATTTTAACAAAGTAATCCCATCAACAAAAAGATCATTAATAATTTTAAACATTTCATCACCCATAGATCTAAAATAACTCTCAAATTTCAAAGATGTTGACATCTTAATCATCTAGTATTATTCATGACACCTTAACCATGTTTTCAAACTTATTATATAATACTTTCTTCTTACAAACAAAATCATGAATCATGTCCTAATATTTAATAATTTCAAAACATTATCTAAGAAATAATCCATACCTTTCATAGGTCAATTTTAGTTTTTCCATCCTCAATTGGAATGGAATTAGGTATTGGTAAACATATATTTGTATGTTATTGCTGATCCCATTCCCAAACCTTCTCCATAGGACATATATTTGCGTAATGACCATACACACCACATTTAAAACATTCAATTGATCCTTAGGAAAGAACATATTTCCCTTTCCTGAAGTCAACTGAATTTTTCCTTTTTAAATGGAATTTTATTTCTTTATGACCTTCATTACTACATCTATAATATCTTCACATCCCTTTTAATCATTTTCCTAGGTGTTTATTTCCACACCCTTTACACATAGGTTGTTGAATATAGTTACCTTGAATATTATTACCTGAACTTCCAGAGGGATTCATTTCTCGCATATATGATGACCTATAAAAATCACCAAGGTTTAAGTGGTCGATCATGACTCCACATAATTGGTTAGTAATAACAACAAGACTTCTCATTGCAACATATGTTTCATTTGGTTTCTTATTTAGAAAACCACAAAATTTTCCTTCACATATATTTTTACTTTGGTGCCTTCTAGATCTAACCATTTATTAAAACCAAAATGGTTAGTTTGTGTATATGAGTAAAATAATTATATAATATCTTATGAGGAGGGTAAACACTAAGATATACTTATTCATGTTATCTTAAACTCATTCAAATTATCTAAAATAACTATGAATCTTTATAATATGCTAACCATTATGGTTATATAAAAGAAGTCACTTATACTTAAATAACACCCTAACCTCTAATGTTATCTAAAATGACCTCTAATGCCAACTGTAAGGCCCCAGCCTTAAACATTACATAATTTTAAGATAATTCATTAATTTTAATTTAAATCACATATGGGATCTTTTCAGGTTTAGAGTTTTAAATAATTAGTCCAAAATTAATATATTACATCTCAATTATTACAAAGTAGACACTTCTAATCTATCCAATTTTTTCACAATAATAAATCTCCTTTAATAAAACAAGAATTAATTTCTTAATAAAAATCTTCTTGAATTATTCCTTTCTCTTACCCTTCCTTATATCCTATGAAAAACATTCCAAAAACTTGGGATGATCAAAAAATGATAAGTTATGGTTAAAAAAGATAAGGAAAGAAAACATTAGTCCATGAATATATACAAATCAATGAAATTATACTTTTCACTTATAAAACATATTCTATTTTACATAACTCATGAAATCATAATATATATTAATAACTCATAGAAATCATAAATCATAAAGTTAACTTGTGGTTTCTATAACATACATACATTGTAGCTTTCACAGCTACATAGGGAGTAACCTTCATGGTTACGTTTGGAATTCCCATCAGAGTATATTACCTAAATCACTTAGGATAAAACTTATTATTTACCTCCATCATATTAACCAATTCATTGGAGAGAAATCAAAGGCTCACTCACTCTTGGTTTATCATGAAACCCCCTGTATACATAAGCAATGCCTGAGAACCATACCATAATCATAACACATAAACAAGTATAAAGGGAAAATAAAATTTCCACATTGAAATCATAAGACATCATTTCAAGATATTGATATAATAAATCAATTCTCAAAACAATTTTCAAAACCAAAATACCTAAATATGGTATTTAATTTTCTTTTTAAAAACATTAAGACTTGTAGATGAAGCCAAATATCAAATAATGCTTGCAGTGGTGGAAAGGTCGTTGTCGCCGTGTATGTTAAAAAGAAAAATTCCTTTTTTGTTTAGTAAAATTCTTCTAAGAAAAAGATTCATTTTAAAAACCATTGAATTAAATTAAAATAAAAAAGGTTATAATTATAAACCATACAAGATAAGGAGGTGTGTAACACCCTGACCCCACAGTCACCTAGAGTTGGTGCATTATTTTAATACATTGGCATGATTATAAGGAATCAAGTCCCGAAGGACCGATCAGTTTAACAGTATTTGAAAATAGATTACATACATGAATGTTACATTACACTTTATAACATACAACACAACAGAATTAATCCTTTATGAACACCATTATTCCCTTAGCTTAACCCTGCATATCAAACACAATACACTTCTTGGAATCCTGGAAAAAATAAAACATAGAAAGGGGTGAGCTCAAACGCTTAGTAATGGTAATAAATAAAGTGGAAAATAACATAAATATTAAGCATGGTGAATAATTGAAACCACATGCCTTTACCAATAATAAACATGAATACTTTTATGACAAGAATGTGAGTTGAGTAAATAATTCCATAATAAAACATAATCATGGGTATTCTACTAGTCGAATGACCACATGAACCATCAATATTATTTTCATAATGAGGGAATGTATAATTCCAGACATTCTAAAACATTTTGTTAAGGCCTCGGCCAAGACGTCTAAAAATGATTAAGGCCTCATCCAAAACCATAAATCAAAATGGGAAAAGGCCTCAGCCAATTCCACGTCTAGTTGTCTCATGAGACCTATCGATGCATCGAGGAGCTATAGCGGGCTCCACCCATCACTTACTATTTCCAATACATTACTCATATGAAAATGTTGAAACATAACATAAACATTAGTATAAGAACTAGGATCCAAAATTTCAATACTTTAACCATAAACCATGAATGGTATAAAAATAACATATCCACAATCAAACATATCACAAAACCTTCAATACAATATGGAAGTTTTGTATCATAATAAATCAACTTCAAAACAAGTTTAAAATCCACTAAAGTATTTCACATAGATGAAAATGATTTGTAAAACTCTTTTATTGAAATATCCCTTTTCATGGAAACATTTAAAATTCACACAATTTAGAAAAGAAGACATTTAAAGACATTTTTGAATCAAAGTGTCCCATACCACTTTGAAATTTTTTAAAGTAATTTACATTTTAAAACATTCATGTCCCTTTAAATAAATCCTTAAAACCATTTTGCTAACATGGACATTAATGATAATGGTTTAGAAGAATAAATCTTTAAAACATTTAAAATGATGTTGACATAGATGAAATCAAAACTATTTGAGAGAAATATATCTTTTTTTGAAATCATTTAAAAGTCATATAATTATAAAACAAAACATTTACTTTGAAAGTATTCTTATAAGCTTGTGAGGTAAGCTTTGACGATTTTATAATGGAGGAAAATAACTGCACCCGCCATATAAGTTAAAAAAACATTCTTACCTTAATTTGTCGAAAAGGTTAAAAATGACCTTGTTTGGAAAATGATGGAAAGATTCCTTTGAAACCATTTTATAAAAAGTAAAAAAAGGGTATAAATGAATTTAACCCATATTCTATAAAATATTAAGAATTATTTGAAATAAAATTTTAAGAATCATGGATTTGGATGATAAAGAGGTCCCAATAGATAATTACGTATAAACAGCCTCAGATAATGAAGAGATTGTGAAATAAACCCTTACATTGTAATTTTACTTTTTCAAGGGTAGTTTAACCTCCTGTATATTGGTGAAATGATTTTTATTAAATTATAAAATAATCTTATACATTAATATGTTATCATATATGATCTTTTAACATTTCTTTGTTAATAATATCTTAGTATTATCGTCATTTCGGGTGTTAACTTACTCATTTTATTTTATATGTTTTGTTACATAAACCGTGTTTATTATGTATAGGTTGTATCGTATTCATATTCATAATGATATAAAGTCCTTAAAAATTATTTTTAATCATCAAATGAGAATTATACTTGAATGGATACGATGGGGAATGAATCTCATCGCGTTCGTGGAGACGGTAGTCCGTACATACGCACGAGCGACAATATCATTCTTTTGATATTACAATCATATATAATTGGATGGTATATAATATATAAAGAATCATTATAATTTTATATTTATTATTTACATCAATTACAAATCATTACCATACCCATCCAAATAATAATGTTTTGAATAACAATTACACCATGACGTGGAGACGGTAAGCCGTACGTACGCACGAGCGACAATATCATTCTTTTGATATTAAAATAATATATAATTGGATGGTAAATCATATATAAATAATAATTATAATTTTATATTTATTATTTACATCAATTACACATCATTACCATACCCATCCAAATAATAATTTTTTGAATAACAATTACACCATGATGTGGAGATGGTAAGCCGTAAGTACGCACGTATGGTGAAATGTCATTAAAAGGATGGATATAATACTGAATATGGTTGTAACATATTTATAATAACATAAAATTATATAGAATATAATGGATTTATTATTTTAGAATGGAAATAACAATGAAAGAATAAGTGTAAGAAGAAAGGAACTTGAAAGAGGGTGGTGAAATAATTACCTCTTCTTCGGGTTCTTCCTTTTGATTTGATCAAAAGGGCTCCTTAGGTTGGATTTATAAGAAAAAAAGGCCTTTAGGTTTAAGTGAGGTAAGTTGGGAGGATATTTGGGAAGAGTTTGTCCGATCCAAAAGGCTTTGATGGTGTTAATTAGTGAGAAGGGGGATTGCCATTTTATAAGAGGGGTGAGGGGCACCTTTGAAAAAACTTAAAATATTATTTTATAATAAATTCATATTCTGTTTCTAATGGCTCAAAACTGATTTATTTCGAGGATAAGGTGAGGATGGCTCAAAAAAAACTCAACCTATAGGTTTTATACAGGTTTGGGTTACTTTATTAACCTTATCTTTTAGTTTTAACTCTTAGTTAATTAGTTTGACATTTACCATGTCTCTTTGTATTTTTATATTATATAGTTAATAAACATACTATATACTTCCAAGATACCCCCAAGTGGATTAATGATACAAATATCATTATATAAGTCCTTTGGCCGAACCTTAGATTATTAGGAATAGAATATCAATTAATAATATAATATTTTTTAAAAAACTCCTTTATGTCAAATTTGACACTATTTAATAATTGATTTCTTTAAAGTATTAACAACTTTATTAATTTGAAAAAAAATCATTTAAGAAATCCTAACATGTCATAGTAACAAATAAAATTCGTTTATGTCATCAAAACTTTCAAATTATATTTATTTTAACATTTATAATACCAATTATTTGATTCTTTCATTAATAAAGAAAATACTGCATCATTATTGTGTCATAAATAAATTTAATTATTAAATGTCTAAAAATTATAAATAAAATTCCATTATGTAGGAAATCCATTTATATTTATAATTAATATTTATAGTATAAAATATAACATATATAAATCTATGTAAAAATTGTTTCTTTAAAAGATATATGCTTATGTCATTTTTGTATTTACTTTTACTTAATTAATATAAAGTGTCATTATCACTTACAAGTAGATCCATGGGGTCCCAAAATTGACCCAAAGATGCCCATGGTTGGAAATGTATCAACCAATAGGGTTAGGACACGTTTTAGGGTAATTTAATATTATTATAATATTATTTTTTTTACCCTTATTTACCAGATTTACCCTTTAACCATGGTAAATAAAATATTTACTGAAGTAATTATTCAAAATGTCTAAAAATAAGAGTTACATTTTTACACAATTTGGGAATCCTAATTCCAAATATGGATTCCATTTTTCCAAATTCAAAACACAGAAGTGGAAGAAATTAATTTAAAATTAATTTCCGCTGTCAAAACAAAAAGTGTGTTTTTAAGAAATAATAACTATCAAAAGATTGACACTTGTTTATGTCCGGTTTAAATGTGAAATTATATACACTGAACAAAATTGAATTAAATGGTAAAAATTTATTCTAAATATAATTTAAAACCACTCAAATTAATAAATTATCACTATTAATTATTTCAATTAAAAAAGTTGTTTTTAATTAAAATTTAGTAATTATCACTATTCATCAAAATATGAAAGTTATCAGAAAAGTACAAAAAATTCACCCTAAGCTAATTTCGATATTTCGAATCCAAAAATGAAGTCCATTTTTAAATATAAAATATATAAAATTTCAAAAAGTGGGTATTACTATTCATAACGGCTAGTTTGATTTGTTGTGGTGTGTGTTAGAACTCGAAGTTGCGTTCAACACACGCTACTGTATTATTCAAAGAGAAGCGTACCGTGGAATCTTGGGGTGTTACAAGGTGTATATTATCAAAATATTCCTCAATAAAATGAGATTGAGATGAAGTCCCTTATAAAGATCATATCATTAAATTAAGGATAAATCAATTACATAATTACATGTCAAAATAAAAATACACCCAATATATGTGTGTATTAAGTGTAAAATTATCAGAGGTCATTCACATTTATTCTTATAAAAACAAAACCAATGAAATGGATATTTAACTCAGTTAATGGAGATTGAGTTAAGATTTACCTTACCTTGATTCATACTTGTCTTGTTCATTCTTTATCTTCCTGAATAATAAAATTTGGTTAATTTATAATTGATTCATAAAATTTTCATGATTATTATTACCATTAAATCACTTATGACCATGTTATAATAATTAGTTTATTATTTGAGTTAATGTCGTATGTTTTGTTGATAATCATTTCTTGAGTCGAAAATGAACATGTTATGATGTCACTAGTCCATGTGGTCATATGTCCACCATATCCAGAATATTATTTATGAAATATTAATCACTTTTACACATAACTCACATTTTTAATTTAAACCATTAAATATGGTTCTGAAAAATTAACAATTTTATAATCATAGAGACGGTATGCCATACATAGGCATGAGTAACCTTTCCATTTTTCATTGATCATTATGGAAATAATAAAAATTATAATTTTATCTTTACAAAATGATAATTATATTATTAAAATAATAATAATCATTTAATTATACTTATAAATGTCATAAAAGTGATATAATGAATAAAAAGGAGTCACACCGCTTCGTGGAGGTGATAATTCACATGTACGCACAAACGACATTATTATTTTTATGCACATGGAAGTAAAAATGAAATTGAAATATTATGATGTTATAATGATTAATATGTCATTAATATCACATAAAAAGATTAATTCCATCATTATAATTAATAATAATAGATGGTAATGGGAAAAAAACTAAATCAGTTTGTAGTGGTCATAACTCACACATACACACGAACGATTAATTCTGTTTCCATTTGATGGTAGTAGATATGGATATAATAGATGATATCAAAATAATAAAATATCAGTATATTTATGATACTATAATTATTATCTAATCATTGTTGGATGATATTTGAGGAAGTGGAAGAAGAAACAAAATAGAAACACTTAAAGAAAATGATACATCTTCTTTGGTTGATCACCTTTGAAGAACACCTAAACACCTCTATAAAAGGTGTTCTGCCTAAACTAAGACTTAAAGAATGTGGAGAGGGATTATAATAAGATGATTTGACAGATCTTGTAATAACTAAAAGGATTTGGAATTGTGAGTAATAGAGAGGTATGAGTTCCTTTTTATAGGAGAGGGGAGGGGCACCCTTGGAAAGTATTAAAATATTAAATTAATATAAAATATTTTTTAATCTAAGTGGATAAAACTTGAGATATAGAGAATATAAGATGAGTATAGATCTAAATACTCCACACAATAGTTTATATACATGTATTGAGTTTATTTTAAACCTTATATTTTCATTTTACACTTAATTATTCTCTTTTAATTTTAAAATCCATAACATTATTTTAATTGTTAAGAAGCTATTAATTTTACTTATATGGAGTCAATTTCCCATAATTGGGCACTTAATAAGATTTTTAACCATATCATAATCACTTTGGGATTTTAAATATATTTAATACTTTTAAATAATTTAATAAATTATTGTTTTTATAAAACAAAAATTATGTCAATCTTTACACTATTCACTTTTAAATAAAATCCAAACAGAGAGATAACTTTGAATAAAACCATTGAATAGTCTAATAACATGTCATATTAATCTATAAAATTTTTAGATTACATTAATTATGTCAAATATTATTTATTTTAATATTTATAATATCATTTATTTGAATCCTTTATTAATGAAGCAATCACTACATCATTATGGTGTCATTATTAAATTTATTTATTTAATCTCTAAAAATTGTAAATAAAATACCAAGATGTCAAAAATATTTTTAGATTTATAATTAATATTTATATTAAAATATATCACTTATACAACCCCACCTTATTTTTTTGTAAAACATTACATGTTTATATTATATTTTCCTTTAAATTAATTATTATAACAAGTAATTTTCACACCCAAGTGGCTCCAAAATGCCACTTGTTTGGACTAAGGATTTTTTTTGGTCTCCCATGACTCATAAAATAATATTATGACAAGTTTTAGTGTAGATTTATATTATTATAATATTATTTTTACACTTATTTACTTAATTTACCCTTTAACCATGGTACATAAAAATAATTACTGAAGTGACTATTCATAATACCCAAAAATAAAAGGTACTTATTTACATAATTTTGACATTATGATTCAAAATAATAAATCCATTTTTCCAAATTCAAAAAAAAAATAAGTTTCACTAATTAATTTAAAATTAATTCTCTTTGTCAAAACCATAAAGCGGGTTTTTAAGAAATAAAAACTATCAAAATATTGACATGTGGTTATGTGTAGAGACTCAAATCATGACATACATGGACATTAAATTACTTTTGTAGAATACTTAATACATAACAAAAAATGACACCCAAGGACCGTAATAGTTTAGTGTCTTTGGAAACTCGGAACATAATATTATAATCATGGTGAAAGATCTTCAACATCCCCCATAAAGATCTTTCTATTTTGTTTTCTTAACTAAAACCTTTCTTTATATCCTGGGAAAAAGAAAACATACAAAAGGGTGAGCTCAAATGCTCAGTAAGGGTAAGTATGGAGAAAATAAAACAAAACCGTATACATTTGAACTTAAAAACTTGAACATAATGTTTAAACATCAAAATCTTGAGTTGTGAAATAAATCTTGCCAGTACATAAGGCATTGATCATAAAGGAACATTAATCATGATAAAATATAATGGGAATAAAACATGTAATTATGGCATCCATTAAGCACATGATATGATTTCTATGGTAGCCAAGGCATTGTTTCCAAGACCATCATAGTGGAAAAAGTCTATTACTGAACCAGGTTTACTTTCCATTCCAGCCCTGTATTACTGAACTAGATTCACTTTCCATTCCATCCATGTATATCTCATGAGATATAAATCTTTACCCAATGAATTGGAGGGAGATATAGGTCTCACCCATCTCATAATGAAATAATTCTTATGTGTTCCACAAAATAAACATAAATCATTCATCATAACCCAAAGAATAAAATGGGTTTGATAAACATCATCCCATCATAAAATAATCCATATAAAGAAATGGATATAATTTCATCATAAACAAAATAAAACCATGTAAATAATATGGATATTATACTTGAAACGTGACCATATTAAAGAATGTAATCTTAGATAGAAAATAATCTTGATAAAACACTTGAAATGAATTCTTGAGGAAAATATAATTTCTTCTTCAACATAATTTTATTTTCTCAAAATTCCATGCAATTATAAAAGAAAAGTTTTTATATTGAAAATAATCATGAAATATTGTATAGGAATCTTTATGGAAATAAGGCGTTACAAAACCGTAAAAATCTGTTCATGTTGTATAAGTTAAAAAAAACATTCTCCTTGTACTTTTACCGGAAAAGTCAAAAAGTACCTCGTATGATAAACAAAAGAAATATTCTTTCCATATCATGTGGTAAAAGTCAAAAAAGGGTAAAAATGACTTTAAACGTACATATAAGAAGAGTGAAAATTTTCTGAATTTTATTTTATAAAAAATGGACTTGGATGATAAATATAACCCCAGTAAATATATACGAATAAATAATCTCAGATAAGAACGAGATTGGAATAATTATCCCTTACCTTATGTCCAATTTCTTCCATATGTTTCCGAGACTCCTGTATAGTGGGTTTAAAAATATTATTAACTTGTAACAGAACCATAATAATATTTATGATATCATATATGATTCACTTATGACTTTATATTACCCATGCATTTGACAATTCCACATTAAAGTAGTGGTTTGGGTAAAATCGTATCAGTTATCGTATGTGTTTGGAATTGTTGTTATTGATTTTATTATTACTTATATCATGATATAATTACTTCCAGAATGTAAAACATGATTTATATATCATATATATTGAGGATATATATGTATATAATAGATAGATAAATGAAATGAAATACACCGTTCATGGAGACGGTAGACCGTACATACTCATGAACGCTATTTTCATTTACTTATTGAATTGAATGGAAGTAAGTAGAGTACATATATATATGTGTATAAATAAACCTAGTAGAATTATTATTTCATAAATTTCATCGTTATTTATTATATATATACTTTATAATCATTCTGGAATGGTTAACACGGAGAATGAATCTCATCGCGTCGTGGAGACGGTAATCTGTACGTATGCAAGAGCGACAATATCCTTCACATAATTGTTTAATGGTGTTGGAGTGGATTATATAATATATAATAATTAGTATCATGTTATAATAATCATATATATTTATTATTCCCACCATTATACCCATCCAAGTAATGTTGTGGTGGAAAAATAGATTACACCATGACGTGGAGACGGTATTCCGTACGTACGCTTGTGTGGTGACTTTTTCATTCATAGGATAGATAAAATAACTAATATGGTTGTACCATTTTTATAATAACGTCAAATTATGTAGAATATAGTGGAGTTATTATTTTAGAATAGAAAAAACAAAGGAGGAAGTGGAAGAAGAAAGGAACTTGAAATAAGTGGTGAGACATTTACCTCTTCTTTGGGTTCTTCCTTTTGATTTGATCAAAAGGGATCCTTAGGTTGGCTTTATGACTAAATTAAGTCCTCTAGGATGAAGGTAGGATAGTTTAGAGGGTATTTGGGTAGGGTTTGGCCGAGACAAATTGCTTAGAAGGTGTGAATTAGAGTGAAGGGGAGTGCTCTTTTATAAGAGGGGAGAGGGGCACCTTAAGAAAAACTTAAAATATTATTTTATAATAAATTAATTTTCGGTTTCTAATGGCTCCAAAATAAATTATGTAAAGGCTAAGGTGGTAATGGTTAGAAAAACTCTCAACCAATAGGTTTTATATAGGTTTAGGTCACCATATTAACCTTAACTTTTAGATTTAAATATTAGATAAATAGTTTAACTTTTACCATGTCTTCTTGTATTCTTAGTCTATATGGTTAATAAACTTACTCTAAACTTCCAAGAGAACATCAAGTGGATAATTAATGACATATATAATATTATTTAATCCCTTTGGCTGAACCTTACATTTTTAGGAATATTATATCAACCAATAGTATATTATTTGTTTTAAATATTAATTTATTTCAATTCTCACACAATTTGGTATTTTGGTTTTGTGAAAGTTATCCCAACTTGATTACTTATAAAAGGACACATTGAATCATCCCTAACATGTAATATTCATCCAAAAAATATGTGGATGTCATAAAAACTTTGAAATTAAATTTATTTTAATATTTATAATACCATTTATTTGATTCTTTCATGAATAAGGTAATTACTACATCATCATTGTGTCATAACTAAATTCAATTATTTAATGTCTAAAAATTATAAATAAAATACCATGATGTAGGAAATATTTTTATATTTCTAATTAATATTTATAATAGAATTTATCTTATGTATTACCATATATTAAAAATGGTTTAGTTAATAAACTTTGAATTTAACACTTTTAACTCTTCTTTAAATTAAATAATAATAAATGTAATAATCTAATCAAAGTGGACCTAAGAGGTTCATATTTTATTACTAAAGTTGTTTTGGGTCGAATTACACTTTACCAATAGAATTAGGACATGTTTTAGGGTAATAATAATTTCATTTTTACCCTTCATTACCATATTTACTTTTAACTGTGGTAAATAAAAGTAAAAAGTTACTATTCACCAAAAATTATTTTCATCTCATTGAACCAAATTTTTCTCACTAATATCAACCGTGTCTCTCCGATTTTTGAAATTTCACTCACAAAAGCTGTAAAATTAAGTTTTATGCGAATTTTCAAATGCTTCTAGGAGGTGGGTAAAAGACGGTAAAAAGTTCAATAAATTTTTTTTATATCTAAATTTTTTATAAAATGACTCCAATGAATTACATTGAAATTATATAGGTATTATGTATCTATTTTGACCTAATATAAATTTAAATAAAATAAATGATTATTTAAATAAAAATTCAGTTTTAACCAATAACTCAGTGTTTTCACTATTTATCAAAAAATTGAAAGTTTTCAGAAAAATACCAAAAATTCACCCTAGGATAATTTCAATATTACAAATCAAAAAATGAAGTCCATTTTGAAATATAAAATTTATAAAATTTCAAAAATTGGGTATTACTATTCATAATGACTAATTTATATAATATTTTAATAACATATCATTGTTTAGTGAAAATCGGTATTGCGTACAACACAAGCTATTGAGGAAGGTTGCTCTTGTGTGGAACGTAATCCAA
Organism: Viscum album; assembly: GCA_963277665.1. Classification (NCBI taxonomy): domain Eukaryota; kingdom Viridiplantae; phylum Streptophyta; class Magnoliopsida; order Santalales; family Viscaceae; genus Viscum; species Viscum album. The sequence goes on from OY728128.1 coordinate 1,262,567,811, forward strand.
GAAAGTGTTTCTTATAGTGAAAGTTTCCTTTGGTGTTTCATATAACATAATACATAAAAAAATATTTTTCATAAACTCTCAGGTTGTTACATTCTACCCCCCTTAAAATGAATTTCTCCCTCAAAATTCTTCGGGGTTATAACTATTTTACAACATGAAAGTTTCTTTCATAGAAACCCACATCATAAAAAGGAATACTAAAACTTAATTTTAAAACTAAAGTATGAAATGTAACGGTTACCCAAATTAACTCAATACTGGGTTTCCACATAGGAGAACATAGGTGAAAATATGGATATGGAAGAGAAATCTTACCATCATGTTTGGATGAAGAGTGGTATAGAACATGGCTATGAAAAATCCAAAAATCACAAAGCCAAAAATTTGTGATGATATAAGGTACCATCTGAGTCATCAGATATGAGAGTACTAGGACAATATTTTTGGTTTTCAAGACCATTTCCCTAAAGTTAATGAATTGTTTTGCATAAGGATAACTTACCTAATTTTAGTGTAAAATCATTGTTGGTCACACCATGAATAATTTCCACTTCATCTCTATTTAAATAAATAAAGTTGAATTTTTCATTCATGAAGTGTTAGTAGATCATGCGATAGAATGATTAGTCATCCCATCTGTTTCTATCACATAAGTTATTAAATATACATGAGTCCATCTATGGTGAGATTAATCGTATATGGTTCCTAAAATGGACTTATACTTCATCTATCATATCGCTTAATAAAATAAAACTAATTTCTACAAACCAGGGACTTCCTGTAGGCCAGTGGTAGGGGATGAAGGCCTATCGCACTTTAGTTGTGGGTTCGATTCCCGCAACCTTGTCCTATGTGACGGGTTGCCGCCCATCCTACGAGTTTTCCATTTTCTAAAACTATACTATTATAACATTCCGAAAATAATATAAAAAAACAAGTTCTATCCTTAAACAATACTATATGATGTCTAACTTAATCCATTACAACCTTTAGGATTATCAAAAATAAATCTGTCCAATCTCATAATATATAAAAAAAATTACTAGAGAGGTCATCTACCAAGAATGTGAATACCATCATTTATCCCCCATATATCATAAGATATATCTTTTTGGTCACATTCCAAACTTGTGAATTCCTTAATCATGTATTCTCTTGAAACATGAGTTACCATAGAACCTTAGTGAAAACATGAATGCTGTCAAAAGTTAACTCTTTCCACATACTAAAATCCCAAAAATTCTATATATGAAAACCATGATATCACTTTGTCCTTATATCAGTCATGAGATCATTAATACTATCAAACATTTCATTATCTCCTTATCCCTTCATTATGCGCATAATATGTGATTTCAGAAAATATTTCAATCACTTTTAGGGTTACCAGTACCATATTCTTATAGAAAACCACAATGGACCCATATGTAGATATTTCAATATGCTAAAAAAGTTCCTCAACAACATTATTATTTAGTTCCAATAAATAATCCATTCAATCCATCTTCTTAAATGATTGGCATGTAATAGGTCCTTCCTCGATTTAGAAGTAACCTCTTAGGTAAGAGAATTAGGTTGGGTAATGCCAATGTTCTCCAAAGATAAGACATTGAACTCCGTAACAGTCTTTCACTCTATGCCCCTTTTCCCCACACAGATAACATCTTCCCTTCCATTTGAGGTATTCCTCAAGGTTATTCTTCCCTTGTTCTTGATATATAGAAATATTAATCTTTCTTCCTCTATTTTCCTCACCATTCGAACATGCATAAAAGTCCATCTTCCTCTTATTTGATGACATAGGAATAAAACTAAAGTTCACCTTATTAATCATATATCGTGATGACTGATTCGGCATAATCACAATATCTTTCTCTCCAGGAATTACAAAATTTCATTGATCATAGTCACCAATTTGTCTATTGGAATCAATGTTAACTGAATTCCTTCTCGTTCCCTCCATTGACTAAAACTAGAAACCATAGTGTAAGAAACAATTAAAATAACGAGGAACCACATAATAATAAAAAGTCACTTATGGGATGTCTAACTTATAAAAAATTCTATAGTCCATGACTCCTTAGGTTCACCCTAGTTTATTCATGATGATCAACATGATTTTAGGACTGTAACCTATACTTATACTTAACCTTATGGACATCACTAGACATACCTTATAAATATCTCTAGGGATCTCTCTAAAGTTTTCGCATCTTAGTTTCAAAAGGTTAACTAAACCTTTCCTCTGATACCAACTATAGATAACCAAAGCAAAAAGTACATGTAAATTACATTACTTTTGCAGAATACTTAATACATAACAAAAAATGACACCCAAGGACCATAATATTTTAGTGTCTTTGGAAACTCGGAACATAATCTTCCAATCACGGTGAAAGATCTTCAACATCTCCCATAAAGATCTTTCCATTTTTTTTTCTTACCTAAAACATTTCTTTATATCCTGGGAAAAAGAAAACATACAAAAGGATGAGCTCAAATGCTCAGTAAGGGTTAGCATGGAGAAAATAAAACAAAATCATATACATTTGAACTTAAAAACATGAACATAATGTTTAAACATCAAAATCTTGAGTTGTGAAATAAATCTTGGTAGTACGTAAGACATAGATCATAAAGGAACATTTATCATGATAAAATATAATGGGAATAAAACATGTAATTGTGGCATCCATTAAGCACATGAAATGATTTCCATGGTATCCAAGGCATTGTTGCTAAGACCATCATAGTGTACACAATCAATTACTAAACCGGGTTTACTTGTCGTTCCATCCCTGTATTACTGAACCAGATTCACTTTCCATTCTATCCATGTATATCTCATGAGATATAAATCATTACCCAATGCATTGGGTGGAGATATAGGTCCCACCCATCTCATAATAAAATCATTCTTATGTACGCCACAAAATAAACATAAATCATTCACCATAACCCAAAGAATAAAATAGGTTTCATAAACATCATCCCATCATAACATAATCCATATAAATAAATGGATATCATTTCATCATAAACAAAATCAAACCATGTTAATAATTTGGAAATTATACTTAAAACATGACTATATTAAAGAATGTAATCTTAGATGGAAAATAGTCTTGATAAAACACTTGAAATTAATTCTTGAGGGAAATATCCTTTCTTCTCCAAAATAATTTTCTTTTCTCAAAATTACGTACAATTATAAAACAAAATATTTTTATTGAAAATAATCATGAAATATTGTATAGGAAGCGTCATGAAAATAAGGCGTTACAAAACTATAAAAATCTGTTCATGCTGTATAAGTTAAAAAAACATTCTCCTTGTACTTTTACCGGAATAGTCGAAAAGTACCTCGTATGATAAACAAAAGAAAGATTCCTTCCATATCAGGTGGTAAAAGACAAAAAAGGGTAAAAATAACTTTAAACATACATGGAATAATATTAAAAATTTTATGAAAATGTTTTTATAAAACATGGACTTGGATGATAAATATAACCCCAGTAAATACTTACGAATAAACAATCTCAGATAAAAACGAGATTGGAATAATTATCCCTTACCTTATGTCCAATTTCTTCCATATGTTTCTGAGACTCCTGTATAGTGGGTTTAAAAATATTATTAACTTGTAAAAGAACCATAATAATATTCATGATATCATATATGATTCACTTATGACTTTATATTACCCGTGCATTTGACAATTCCACGTTAAAGTAGTGGTTTGGGTAAAATCGTATCAGTTATCATATGTATTTGGACTTGTTGTTATTGATTTTATTATTACTTATATCATGATATAATTACTTCTAGAATGTAAAAAATTATTTATATATCATATATATTCAGGATATATATGTATATAATAGATATATAAATGAAATAAAATACACCGTTCATGGAGACGGTTGACCGTACGTACACATGAACACTGTTTTCATTTCCTTATTGAATTGAATGGAAGTAAGTAGAGTACATATATATATGTATATAAATAAATCTAGTAGAATTATTATATCATAAATTTCATCATTTTTTATTATATATATACTTTATAATCATTCTGGAATGGTTAACATGGAGAATGAATCTCATCGCGTTGTGGAGGTGGTAATCTGTACGTATGCATGAGCGATGATATCGTTCCCATAATTGTTTAATTGTGTTAGAGTGGATTATATAATATCTCAGAATTAGTATCATGTTATAATAATCATATATAGTTATTATTTCCACCATTATACCTATCCAAGTAAGGTGGTGGTGGAAAAATAGATTACACCACAGTGTGGAGACATTATTCCGTACGTACGCACGTGTGGTGAATTTTTCATTCAGGGGATGGATAAAATAACTAATACGGTTGTAAAATTTTTATAATAAAGTCACATTATATAGAATATACTGGAGTTATTATTTTATAATGGAAACAACAAAGAAGGAGGAAGTGGAAGAAGAAAGGAACTTGAAATAGGTGGTGAGACATTTACCTCTTCTTTGGGTTCTTCCTTTTGATTTGATCAAAAGGGATCCTTAGGATGTTTTTATGACTAAATGAAGGCCTCTAGGATGAAGGTAGGACAGTTAATAGGGTATTTGGTCTGGGGTTGGCCGTTCCAAATGGCTTATAAGGTGTGAATTAGAGTGAAGGGGGAGTGACCTTTTATAAGAGGGGTGAAGGGAACCTTAGAAAAAACTTAAAATATTATTTTATAAAAAATTAATTTTCAGTTTCTAATGGCTCAAAAATAAATTATTTAAATGATAAGGGGGGGGGGGATATGGGTCGAAAAACTCTCAACCAATAGGTTTTAGATAGGTTTAGGTCACCATATTAACCTTAAACTTTAGATTTAACTATTAGTTAAATAGTTTAACTTTTATCGTGTCTTCTTGTATTCTTACTCTATATGGTTAATAAAATTACTCTAAACTTCCAAGATAACCTCAAGTGGATCATTAATGACATATATAATATTATTTATTCTCTTTGGCCGAAAATTACATTTTTAGGAATATTATATCAACCAATAGTATAGTATTTGTTTTAAATATTAATTTATGTCAATTTTGACACTATTTTGTATTTTGTTTTTGTGAAAGTCATCAAAACTTTATTACTTCAAAAAATATACATTGAATCCACCCTAAAATGTCATATTCACCCAGAAAATTCATGGATGTCATAAAAACTTTGAAATATATTTATTTAAATATTTATAATAGCATTTATTTGATTCTTTCATGAATAAGGTAATTACTGCATCATCATTGTGTCATAAATAAATTTAATTATTTAATGTCTAAAAATTATAAATAAAATACCATGATGTAGGAAATGTTTTTAGATTTATAATGAATATTTATAGTCGAATTTATCTTATGTATAACCCTATATTAAAATTTGTTTAGTTAATAAACTTTGAATTTAACAGTTTTATCTCTTCTTTAAATTAAATAATAATAAATGTCCGAATCTAATCCAAGTAGACCTAAGCTATTCATATTTTATTCATAATGTTGTTTTGGGTCGAATTAAACTTAACCAATAGAATTAGGACATGTTTTAGGATAATAATAATTTCATTTTTACCCTTAATTACCCTATTTACTTTTAACCGTGGTAAATAAAATTAAAAAATTACTATTCAACAAAAAATTATTTTCATCTAATTGAACCAAATTTTTCTCACTTATATCAATCGTGTCTCTCGGATTTTTGAAATTCATTCACATAAGCGGTAAAATTAAGTTTTATGCGAATTTGTAAATACTCCTAGGAGGTGGGTAAAAGACGGTAAAAAGTTCAACAAAATTTTTAGATCTCTAAAATTATTAGAAAATGACTCCAATGAATTACATTGAACTTATATAGGTATTATTTATATATTTTCACCTAAAGTAAATTTAAATAAAATAAATGATTATTTAAATAAATGTCAGTTTTAACCAATAACTCAGTGTTTTCAATATTCATCAAAAATTGAAAGTTTTCAAAAAAATACCAAAAATTCACCCTAGGATAATTTTGATATTCCAAATCCAAAAATGAAGTCCATTTTGAAAGATAAAATTTATAAAATTTCAAAAAGTGGGTATTACTATTCATAACGGCTAATTTATATAATATTTTAGTTACATATCGTTGTTTAGTGAAACTCGGTATTGCGTACAACGCAAGCTATCGAGGAAGGTTTCTCTTGCATGTAACGTAAACCAAACCAGTGTTGCATATAGTGAAATTTTCCTTTGGTGTTGCATATAACATAAGACATAAAAAAATATTTCTCATAAAATCTCAGGGTGTTACATTCTATCCAATTTCAATGTAAAATTACTTAAAATGAAAAAATTGGATTAAATGATAAAAAAATAAAAAAATTACATTTTAAAACCAATAAAAAAGATAATATAAATATATAGATAAATTAGTTTAAAAGGTAGTTTTGACTTAAAATGTGGTATTTTTCACTATTCATTAAAAAATGAGTTGTATCAGAAAATTACCAAAAATTTATCCAAAGTAAATTCTGAGGTCTCATTTATATATAATAAGTTTATTTTGTCAAATCGAATATATAAAAGTTATAAAAACTAGATTTAAAATGGGTTCAGCATCAAAAGATGGTAAAACTATCAATAAAAAATATTAGAGTATTTTATGCTTAAAATTAGATTCATTATCATTTTATGCCTCTAAAATTTATTGGATAAATGTAAAAATATTAAACATACTTGTGTAATCATATTATAGTTAGTTTTTTTCATTCCTGCTGATATAACAACTAGGAATTAACAACCATTTAAAACAATAGTATTATTATTATATTATTTTTTGGTATAACTCAATATTGTGTGCAACCTAAGATTTCAGAGAAACCCGTTATTGCGTGTCGAGTACGCTATCAGAAAAAGTATCCCCTTTAAAATTAATTTCTTATTCCTAAATATGAATATATATGAAAATGTATTATTCTATTAATACTTGGGATGTTATAGTTTTAGTCATATTATTTGAATTAGAGATGTTCTTTGTACTATAGTTATTTGATATAATGGTCCACTTGATGGTTCACGTGGTTAGAGAGGTTCAAATATATGGCCCTGTCCAATACAAATTGACGTACCCCATTGAATGGTATATGAATATTTTGAAAGGGTATATCAGGATTCAAATTTAGGATGATGGTTGTATTTTAGATGATATATTTTTGAATAAATTATTGAACTTGTCACCAATTACCTATTAGATGTTGACAACATCGGTCTCCCAAAGTCTCATCATGACACATATCTTATAGGAGAAGGGTTTTCTAGAGGAGATGTTGTTACAATTACCTTGACAGAGAGATCAAGTGAACCTTTACATTTAATATAATAGTAAAGATGTTGATCTATACAATGAACCCCATAAGGAAATTCATAGAGATTTGAATCCATCAAGGGATGAAGGATGGATATCAAATACAAAAAATTAATATTTTATAGGATGGTTTTGATGTCAGATTTATAAGGATTTATCAAGAAATATGAATTTAATTTTTGAAATACATTATTGGCTAACCTAAGGATTGAATGAAAATGGTATATCTTATACCGGTTTTGTAATCAATGATTATAAGTTCTATACAAAGGAACACAATCACTACAGTATGATAAAAAATAGTGTTGTTACACTTCTGGTGTAAGTGATTCACTTATCTGGTTATATTTATATAAATAAAATTTATGAAAATATATCTTATTTTGGCATTATAAAACAGATATACAGGTTCGATTATACATCATTTCAAGTGATGATTTTCTATTGAAAATGGGTTAACAATATGACTTCATTAAAAGTGGATAAAATTTTCATTATGGAGGTGAATTTTATTTAGGCTAGAGATAAGGATGATCCATTCATAATAGAATACCAAGTAGTGATATTATTTTATACATTAGATATAGCAAACAAGAATTGTGCAATTTCCCTACGGGAGACTAAAAAAATGTCTGGTGAGATGAAAATTAAACTGAAGATGACCCTTTTATTGGGAGATCACAAACAGTTCATGATGGTCCAAATGTGGGAAATGTCTTGTATGTTAGAGGGGACCAAAAATAGGGTATTTGGATTCTTGATAGAAGAACCAAATCCCTAAAACCATTTAAAAAATAAAGAGAGTTCAATGAGAAGGTAAAAGTGTTTTTTATATACTATGGTTTTACTCATAATTTTATATGTTCTTTAGTGTGTTAAAATAATATAAATTAAATGTTTGACTACTCATGTATAAAATTTCTTCTACACATGTTGATTTTACCAATACTTTAGAAGAACAAACTATAACAAATGATTCCTTTGGGAAGTTTTAAAGGCAATTTTAAAATATAATTTCTCTATTTTACCAAAAAAATATATATAATGAAACATTGATTTAATTTTCATTATTCTTATAGGGTTTGTTTATTTTTAATGATTTATTTCCATAATTCATGCCTTTCGGCACCAAAACATCCACATAATTATTCTCCCTAAAAACCTTGTCACCACTACTGTGTTAAATTTATCACTTTAATTTAAGTTCCCTCCACTAACTTTGCAGGAAGAGAAACAATGACGCCTCTTCTCAATCCCAGAGGTAATCTTGATGTTTTCATCGTAAAATAACTTTCCATATAATTAATATATTGTTTTACTTTTCTGTTTAAATTATTTCCTTTTAATATTAATTATGTAATAATTTTTTTCTTATACAGGTATATTATTTTGTTTCAGTTGGGGTGGTCAGTCCATATTTCATTTCTTTCTACACTAAAGCTTCCACTGACTTCTTCCCCCTGAAAACCTTTTCACCCATTTTATGTTGACATTTATCACTTTATTTTATGTTCCCTCTACTGCTCAATCACAGAGGTAATATTAATTATTTAACTGTAAAATCATTTTCCATAGAATTAATATATTGTTTCATATTTATGTTTAATTTATTTCATTTTATTATTACTCATATTATAATTGTTTTCTTATAGAGGTGGATTATTTTGTTTTATTTTGGGTGGTCTGTTCGAAGCTGCACATTTTCATGAGATATTGGAGTTCCAGCGTACAACTAAGATAATTAAAATAAGTAAATTAATCATGAATGAATACAAACATCACAGAAAGTTAAATTCCTACTACTTATTTAATTAATTTTTTCATCATTTTACCAACTATGTCAAAGTTAATTTCATTATCATTTTTATCGAATACTTATTTATTTTATTGAAAGATATTTTGAGAAGAAATATTTTTATTTTAATTATATACAACAAGACACAAAAGAGATAAAATGTTCCTTTATGCCAATGTTTATGTTCTTTCCATTTCCTTTATTTATCGAATGGAAATAGTCTATATTGATTCAATTTTCTTAGATGAAAAAGGTTTTTCAGCTATGAACATCGGGTCAATATACAATCCTAGTAGTTAGAAAAAATAAATCCACTATAAATAATGTCAGATTGGTAGTTGGAAATGGTTTGATACTTTTCAATGTATAGGAACTAGCTGCACCTCAATCCAATGTAGTGCGTGATAGGTATAACTCAAAATGCTTCTTTTTATTTAATATTGAAATTTATTTTAGTAAAAAACACAACTAACTTACTCAAAATTGAGAAAAAAATATTCCAATTATTTTGATAATTTAATGAAATGATCCATAAGTCTTTTTTGACATGTAGAAATCAACCATGCCTCAATCTGATACACGATGTTCCCGATATGACTGAATGTGTTCGTTATCAGTTTAAAATTGACATTTTAGTTCGAAAAATGTTACTCACTAAAAACCAGTCAAACATGCTAGTATTTTCATGATAATTTAGTATAATGAATCATAAATTATTTTTCTATGTATAGTAAATAGTATCATATCAAACCAATACATGATGTGATCAGTATAAGTCAAACTGTGTGCTTCAATTTTAAAATTACATTTTTTGTAAAAAAGAATAGCAATGTACTCAAAACTAAGAAAGCATTGTAGGATTGTTTTGATAATTTTGTAGGAAAATCCATAAGACATTCATGAATTTATGAAATCAACCTCACCTAAATCTGACATACCGTGTGATCTGTATGACTCTATGTGAATCTTTTTTTAAAGTGACATCAATTTGAGTAAAAACGAAAACTGAACTACTCAAAATTGTGAAAAAACATTTGGACTATTGTGATACGTATGGAAAATGATCCATAATTAATTTTGGATGTGTAATAATTATCCACACCTCAATATAATGTATTTTTTGACCCATATGACTCCAAGTGAATCTTTTTATTTAAAATTGACATCAATTTTAGTAAAAAAGACAATTGATCTACTCAAAACTGAGAAAACACATTCATATTGTTGTAATAATTTATTAAAACTATCCACCAGTTATTTTATACAGGTAGGAATCATCCAAAACTCAATCTTATACTCTATATTCTAGGTATGACTCAATGTGTCTGTTATCAGTTTAAAATCAATATTTTAGTTTAAAAAGTGACACTCACTAAAAACCTGGAAAAGTAGGCCAGACTAACTTGATATTTTAATAAAATTATTCAAAAATCATTTATTATGTATAGTAATTTTTATCACACCAAACCGATACACAATGTAATTGGTATGAGTCAAAGTGCATTTTTCCAGTTTAAAATGGCATTTTAGTAAAAAATACATGTGGTTTACTCAAAATAGATAAAAAATATTCTTTTTTTTATAATTTAGTAAAATTATCCTTAATTTATTTGAGGCAATTATAAAAAATATTCACCTCAATCAAATTAACTATGTGAGTAATATGACTCAAAGTGAATCTTTTGTTTAAAAATTGACATCAATTTTAGTAAAAAAGGCAACTGACATACTCAAAACCAATAAAATGAATTTCGTTTGTTTTTATAATTTTTTACAATGATCTATATAATGGTTTTGATGTGTAGGAATTATTCTAACCTTAATATAATATATGATGTTCCTGGTATGGATCAAAGTGTCCATTATCAGTTTAAAATTATCATTTTTATTAAAAAAGTTTCACTCAATGAAAATGAAGAAATCCACTTATATTGTCTAGATAATTTAGAATAATTATTCGTACATCGATTTTGACATGTATTAACAAATATCACATAAAAATGATACATGATGTGACCGATGTAAATCAATGAGCGTATTTCCAGTATAAAATGTCATTTTAGTAAAAAAGACAAGTGACATACTCAAAACTAAGAAAATGAATTTGGATTGTTTTGATAAATTATTAAAATGTTCCATATGTCATTTGGTTAATTTAGAAATCATCTTAACCTCATTTTAATGAAAAATGTAACTGGTATGACTCCAAGTGTGTCTTTTTTATTTAAAATTAATATCAATTTTAGTAAAAAGGACCACCGACCTACTCGAAATCAAGAAAATTATTTCATATTGTTTTGATAAATTATAAGAACAATTAATAATTCATTTTTATGTGTATTAATTATCCTCACCTCAATCTAATACATGATGTTATGAATATGACTTAATGTGTATATTATGAGTTTAAAATCAAAATTTTTGTTAAAAAAGTGTCACTTAATTAAAACTGAGAAAACACAATCAGATTATATTAATAATTTAATAAATATATTCATAAATCATTTTTTATGTGTAGGAATTTGTATCACATCAAACCAATACATGATGTGATTGGTATGAGTCAAAGTGCATATTTTCAGTTTAAAATGGCATTTTAGTACGAAAGAGATGTGATGTACTCAAAACTGAGAAAATGAATTTGGATTGTTTTTATACTTTAGGAAAAAACTAAATATGTCATTTTCGATGCGTAAAAATTATCCACACATAAATCTAACTCACGGTGTGACCTGTATGACTCGAAGACCTTATTTTAAATATATAAGTGTCATTTTAGTTTAAAACACACATCACATTACCAAAACTGAGAAAATGAGGATAGATTTTTTTATCATCCTTATATATTCTAAAAATTAATTTATTCCCTTATCATTTTAATCATATAATTATTTAATTAATTTTGAAATAGTTAATGCTTGAAGATGAAAAATAAATGCTGTGACATGAAATAATGAACCACAAATCAATCTGATACATAATTTTCCTGGCACAACTCAACTTTTAGTTTAAAATTAAAAATTTATATTAATTTAGTTATTTATATTATTACTAAAATTATGTTTTTTTCTTATATAGGTGTGTTCTTTTTCTCAAGCAGTGGTGATTTATTCATAAATAACAGGAGTTGGTGTTAGGATCAAAAGATAAAGGAACTTAGATGTTTCTGAATTGATGTAATAATTTATACTTATGTAATTGTATAAACTAATGATCTAAATGTCTATAATATAGTGATGTTTCTTTTATTTGTGTTTTAAATTCCATTTCATTTAAATTATTTATTATTATTTAATTTTGTTGATATTTGTTGGTGTTTCTTATGTTTCAGTGTGTTATTACAACACACTGCACTGGTTCTATAGTCTTCTCTTAAAAAAAAATTGTAGTATGACCCTTTATTTCCACTTCTAAAATCAGTGAAAAATCACAGGGATTTTAATCTTGATCTAGTATTCAGCACTTCTTTATCAGTGATAAAGGCAATTTTAGCGCTTTTAAAGTCCTGTTTTATAGTAGTGAATGTTTATTTCTTCTTCTATAGTGTTATATTTTTTTATACAAGTGTTACTAATTATTTTATATAATCAATGTTATTTTACATGTTAGGATTACATTATAAAATTATTCCATTCATATTAGATATTTCCAAGCCTTGGGAAAGTGGTCTGAACAAGGTTTCAAATGTCATATATATCGGGTGTCGATAGCCGACCATGAGTCGGAGTGGGATTTCATGATTCATTATCTTGGTATCTTTGACCAAATTATTATAATGGATAAAATTATTATATTTAAGGATCATATTGACTATTATCATCATTGAGTTTAGTTTTTTCGCCCGACAGAGTCACTCATGTCTTTCCAGGTGAGTGGGATTCTAGGTTAGGGAGAACGTGTCCTATTGTTCTGAATGCTAGGGTAATCTCATTTCAGCTATTAGAGAGGCTTCTTTGTGTTCTTGAGCCTTCTTTCAGTAGTATACATCATTCAGTGGTGTTTTATTTCCCTGTTTTATTTCCATTTTTTTTATAGTTTACCGCCACAGAGAGAGGTTGATTTTACCATTGACCTGCTACCTGGTATAATACCAATTTATATTCCATCCAATTATATGGAACCTACTTAGATGGTATAAATTAATATCTAGATTTTAGACATATATTATAAATGATTTATTCATCCTATAATTTTTCCATGGGCTTCATCTGTACACATTGCTAATATGAAATTAGGGAGTCACAAAATTTGCATTGACTACCATAAGTTAAACTAGCTGGATGTTAAAAAATATATACCTTTACCAAGATTTATGATCTCTTTGATTAGATCAGGGGGTCATGTTGGTTTTCAATGATTAATCTTTAGTAATGGAACCACTAGTTGGGAGTTTGAGAAGAGGATATACCAAAAACAACATGTAGGATCCGGTATAGTAATTTTGAGTTTCAAGTTATTCTATTTGGTCTCAATAATGCTCCTACAGTATTTATGGATTTTATGAACTAGATATTTCATTGGTTTATAGAATATTCCTTTATTGTTTTCATGGATGATTTTTTTGTACTCCATGTTATATAAGGATCACATAAACCATTTAAAGTCTATCCTTAAAACCTTGATGGAATATCATCTATGCGCTATGCTTTCCAAATGTTATTTTTGGATCCAAGAAGTGATGTTTTTATATAATTTAATATCTAAGAGGGTTATATAAATTGATCTTGAAAATATACTAGTGGTTATATCATGGAATCATCCTATAATTTTTTTTTAAGATCTGGTGTTTCTTGGGATTATATTGTTATTACAGACGGTTTGTTCTATACTTTTCCAGGATCACATCTCAGATGACAACATTATCTTGTATGGTTATAAAGTGTGTTTGGAATGAAAAAAGTTTAGATCACTTTTTTTGAGTTGAATTTGAGGTTGAATTCATCTCTATTTTTAATCTTCAGAAACAAGGTTTGGGTTATTCTGTTTTTTGGGATGCTTCTGATATGGGTTTAGGATGTATCTTAATGTAGGTGAAACATTTGGTGACCTATGGATCATAGTAGTTACAACATAATGGTAAGAAATACACTACCCATGATCTTGGGTTAATAGTGGTTATACATGCCCTAAAAAAGTGGTGTCATTATCTATTTTGGGAGCAGTTTATGTTGTATTCTAATCACAAAATCCTAAAGTACATTTTTTACTCAAAGGGATATGAACTTGCAAAAGATATTTTGGGATGGGTATCATAAGAATTTTTATTTTGATATTTCATATAGTACCTGGAAAGGGAATTTCGTTGCTAATGTGTTGAGTATGAAATTACCAATGCATTCTATAAAGGGTTCCATGGATGAGTGGACTCTATTGAGTTTCTTCATTAAGATGAGATTGGGAATGAAAGAAGTTTTTGTATAGGTTTTCTTGTATTATATAGGTTAGATAATTGTATGATGAGTATGTTTATCTTGAATAGGTACCTAATATTGAGTGACAGTGCTTTAGTTAAATAAAAAATGGTGGAGATACCTCAGGTGAGTGGTCTCAGTCTCGCAGTGGTGTGTTGTGTTTTCATAGTAGGTTATTCATTTTGGTCTCTCTGATGTTTGAGTTATTGAATAGTGGGAACAAGTCTTTCTAGTTTGTCCACTAGGTGACTACCAAGATGTATCCTAACATGAGACTTCAGTATTGGTGGAATTGGATGGGATGGTAAATTGAATATTTTGTATCATGGTGTTTTACCTTCCATAGGATAAAAGAAGAGCATCAGATACATGTTGGTTTGTTATAGGCTTTTCCTATCCTGGTATGGGCGCAGGATGATATTTATATGAACATAGTTTTTTTACATGGAATATAGTTGGAGGTATGTGATTTGGGAGACCATTGAGTAACTAAAAAACTAATTCATTTCATACCTATTAAGTAGGTGATGTAGGTAGAGTGGCTTAGGAACTTTTATGACTAAGAGGTTGCGAGACTTCATGGGGTTCCCACTACAATTGCTTCTAATAGTGAACTAAGTTTCACATCATGATTTCTAATTTTCTTACAATAGGATATGGGTTCACATTTTAATTTGAGCATGGGATATCATCCTTAGACAAATGTATATACATATATATAAATCAAGGTTCTTGAGGATATGCATCAAGCAAGTGTTCTTGATTTTAGTGGTTTATGAGAAAATCGAATTCCTATACTTTAGTTTTTCTATAACAATATTTATCAGTCCTAGATTAATATGGTTCCCTTTAAGGAATTTTATAGAGATCCATGTTGATCTTATTATGTTGGTAAGAGTTGAGAGTGCGGTCCATGGTTGGACTGAGTCTTTTTCAAGAAATGATAGAAATGGTTTAGTTGATCTAGAAGAGATTGGTCACGATGTAGAGTCATCATAAATCCTATGAATACCATTTTCATTGATATATAGATTTTTATATCAATGGTCATGTATTTATTAGAGTTTCACCTCTGTTGGGACATCATCAGTTGGGTAAGTAAGGTAATTTGTCACAGAAGTTTTTGGGACCCTTTGATATTGTGGACAATCTCAGAAATTTGGAATATTAGTTGGACTGAACATCTCACTTGACATAAGATCACAATTTGATTCATATATTACAGTTGAGGAGGTATCAACAAGATCCTTCTTATATGATTTAATGGGAGAATTTTGATATTGATCCTGAAACCACTGTGGTTTATTATCCAGTTTAGATTATGGATCTTTATGAAAATGATCAATGTTGACAAAAAATTACCTTTTTCTATGAACTATGGAAGTGCAGATGGGATAGCCATATTATGTGGGAGTGGAAATTAGTGATAAGGAAATAATCATTATCCTTTTTTGATTCTAGTATTTGATGACTTTATTGGGATCTAATTATTTTAAGGTGAGTATAATTGTAATGAATTAGTTTAAAAAGGAATGATCTCTTTTAGTTTCAAGAGAATATTCTTTAGATCCTATGAAATTAGGAAGTTTCATGGGATTTTTTCATGTCAACTTTATTTATTCTGTGCATTTTTCTATTTCATATTCATAATGTCAAAAATATGTTTTGAATTATGATGACACTTACTATAGGGATTGGAAAACATAATTGATACTTACTATGTCTACCTTAACCTAACATTGTTTCCTGAATAGGTTAAAGCATGCGCATTATGTAGCTAAATATGGCACATTGATCCATGGAACATTGGAAGTGTGGGATTGAACATGTTATAATGTGTGTTAAGTAGATGACATATTTTTGTTCATAAGGTGTATGAGACCTTATGGATTGGAAAAGGTAATCCATAAAATTTATCCATTTGAAAAGAGTTTAATTATTTGAAAAGGCACAAATTTAAATTTTTTATGACTCTTAAAGTTAAATTAGTTATTGTATACATGTGAAACCGAGACATAGACCTGAAATTGTCCTTAGTATTGGGTATTGGGCTCTATATATTATGTTCTTATACCGTTTGTCCTTAGTATTGGAATTACTCACCTTAGTAAGGGTGGTTCACCTTGTTGTCACAAAAATGTATTGAGATATACGATGATAGTATTGGTGGAATGGTATGAAACAGAAGACTGTTGGATTCATCCCTCAGTGTTCCACCTTTCAGTAGGTGAAAGCAGAACATCATCATCTAGTAGGAATTTTAAAACTATTTTCCATTACTTAGTTGATATTAGATGATGTTTTGATGGATTTCATGTCTAGAATACCCAGATAACCTGATCGAAATGATGCAATGTTGGTTTTCATTAATCACTAGATGAAGGTTTCACATTTCTTACCTATGCGAGTGAACTTCTTGGTATATGTTCTTGGATGGTTTTGAGTCAAATAGGATGTACGTCTTCATGGAGACCCTCGTTCCATCTTTTCTGATAGAGATGCTCACTTTTTGTCATGATTTTGATAGAGGTTACATAAGTCTTTGGGTACCAGCCTCTTTCTGAGTACGTACTATCACCCATATACCGATGGAATTACTATTGATATGATTTAGGTTCTAGAGGACTTTCTCCATGAATGTGTCTTTGACTTTGGGTGTTCATTAGAGTAACAAATTCCCCTCGTTGAGTTCTCTTTTAATAACATATTTTAGGAAACCATCAAGATGGATCCTTATGAATACTTATATGCTAGCCCTTTATGTTCACCTATGTGATGGATTGTGATAGGGGAGACACCAATTATTGGACCACATCTCATATAAGAGGCAAAAAAATAGGTCTAGTTCATTAGGAATTTCATGATGGAAACATAGTCTAAACAGTAGTTGTATGCTAATAGACGCCAACGACCTCTCATGTTTGTGGTCAGAGATAAGTTTATCTTGTGAGAATCTCCTAGGATAGTCCATAAATGTATTCATAGGAAGGGTAACTTATCACCAAGGTTTTCTGGACACATTGAGGTGGTGAAATGAATCAGACTATTATATTACCATTTGCTGCTTCCACATAAATATTAGTCAGTTCATGATGTATTTCATGTGTGTCAGCTTCATTGATACTATCTAGACCTAAAAAATGTCTCTCAATTTGATGATATCAAATTGGATATAGATTCTTCCTTCAAGGATTATCCCATTAATATTGGTGATCAGAGCATGAAGACACTCCAAGGGAGGTATGTTTGTTTAGTATAGGTGATATGGCTACATGACTGAGTAAAGGATGAGAACTCGGAAAGGGAAGATGAAATACAAGCTCAATTGATAGAGTTATTTGTTGAAAATACCACTTTACCCTCAAAAGGACAACTCATTGAAAAGTTGATTGAAGGAGGGTAGGTTGAAACGATATGTATTGTTACATAGGTAATGATTATCTGTTTTTCAATTAAAAAATATGGGTTAGTCTTGTTAGACGTGTGTTACACCCTAAGGAAGGTACCAAGAGCATCTGGGGATTGTTTAGAGCATGTAGTTCTAGAAAGTGAGATAAATAACTAGGATTCACGATTAGTAGAAACTTTTCCACCCAGGCTATATATTTTACTCTATCCGTGTTGATAGAAACAAAGGTTCAATAGGAGAAACATGGTTTTTATAAAACCATGTGACTATATGCACACAACTGTGCGAGAAACTGTCGATTTTTAACATAGTATTTGTGCATAGTTTGTGCACGGTTTGGAAAAAAATGTGGCTTAACCATTCGAGGTAAATCCTTATACAGTGGATTGAGCATAGTTTGTGTATGATTTGGCCAAACTGTGCTGCCATACCACATTCCCCATTTTAGGTTAAAAGTATATATTTACCCTAATTAAATCTATAACCATATTTCTTTTTTCCTTATTCTCTTGTACCATGGATGAATTGAGTTCCTTTCATCCTGTATCTTTCCTCCTATATCAACCTAGGATTTGAGATATGACTCTAATCCAATGTTTGATTCAAGATCCATCAAAGTTGTTGGATTTCTTAAGGTGAGATCTTGAATCATATCCATTCCTATCTAAGTTAATCTTTTAATATATCATGCTATTTAGGTGAAATATCATTTTCCCTATTTTTTGAGAATTTTTCCATTTCAAAGATATCTTCTAACCTACTCAGAATCTGATTCCTATATCAAGAGAGAAATCATCTATGACTTTGAGGTAGGTGTCCTCATCGTTTTCCTAATGCGTTTTTACGTATTGTAGCTATGCCATTCTGCCACATGTTGGATTTTTCCAAGCATTCCATTATTATTGACTTCTTCATATAAAATTTATCATCTCACCATGATACAAGTCCTGTTATCTTTATATTATCATTTAGAGGATGTATACTTCAATTATGGACACCCCATGGGTCTGCCATGATGAATTTCCCCTTTTGGTTATTTTTTCAAAATACCAGTAATTCATATTTAACTTCTAGATGATATAGTAAATGGTTTCCCCTCTATTATAATAGATTACATGATCCTATGGAACATACTATGTTCTTGGCCATCACACACTTGTAATTGGCCAAGAATGAAATTGTATTAATGACCATTTCATCTTCTAAATGTCCCATTGAGACTTATAAATGAAATTTCCATGTTTTAATAAATTAATTTGATTGAAATTACATGAAATGGATTATTCAAGTTGGTTTCATTTCTTTAAAATAACTAAATGATAGTATGTAAAGACTTTTAAAGGGTTGTAAGACCACACCTTATTTTTATGCTATGTAAAATAACCATTGAAAATTTTGATTACTTGTATGAAATTGAACTTGGATAATATGAAACATGAGACGTAATGCCTCATGCTTGTATTTATAAACATTATTATTCCTTATTTATATATAAGGGATTAGTTAACATGACATATGATAGGTATTA
Source organism: Viscum album (assembly GCA_963277665.1). Taxonomy (NCBI): domain Eukaryota; kingdom Viridiplantae; phylum Streptophyta; class Magnoliopsida; order Santalales; family Viscaceae; genus Viscum; species Viscum album. Next base: position 1,262,587,332 of record OY728128.1, read on the forward strand.
TCTCATGATAAATGTTATAAATAATATTTCACCTTTATAGTGGTTGTGGGATGATTGTAAGGTATTTGTTGAGCAAGACAGAATCATGCTCCATTACACTAGGTGTAGATAAAGACGTCTCACCACATTGAAAAAGTTAGATATTGTTCTTTACATGTCACACCCCTTATTAAAGTGTTGACGTGATAGAAAACTCACCATCTCAAGTGATGAGAATGATGTATCCTACTCATTATGAGATGCGGGGCATGTACCATGAATCTATAGCTTATAGGCTAATTAGACTGGTTATGGATGTCTGAGTTATTCCCTGATCCATCTAGCTCTAGTATTCTAGGTATGTGGACACTTAAGTTCGCACATACTTGGTTCATATAGGTGTATGAAATATATATATATATATATATATATATATATATATATATTATTATAACTATATATATAGTGATAGATCAGAAATATATTCCGACCATGAACCAAAGCAGGTAGACCTATCAGGTTTCTTTTCAAAACCTGACCAGGTGGTAACTCATTTATTCAGTAGTTTTATTTAATTACTTATGCATTAATACTATTTAGTTACAAGCACTACTTTAATTACGTGTAGACACCATTGGTGGTAGCCTACTAACATCTTTAACTCATATACTACTCAGGATACCTTTAGTACCTGAGAAGATTATATTCCTATAGGTATGGATAGGGAAAGTTCCCTTCTACAAGTTCTTGACATGCTTACTTGTATAAGTAGAATATAAGGAAATGACCGAGCATAGCCTTGAGATTCTAGTAGAGTAGTTTTTTACTTTTTGTATTTTTTTAATTTTTGTATGGTGTGATTATATCTTCCTATCCCATATTCACCTTTTGTATATTTTCATGTCATGAATCTATGTATTTCGAAATACCTAGTGGATATTGATTATTATATTATTATTAGGTTATTTATTCTTCCTATGCTTTGTTATTTTGTCTATTTATTCATATTCACACATTGTTTTATGTTTATAATTGTATTCCTATATGCCACTCTAACATGAGGGTATAGTCTCCCTAGAAGACCACTTATACACTCTTGCTACTAGTCGGAAACCTCTAGCATATGGGGAGGCACACTTGAGTCCATGTGACCCACTTTCCTAGGACACATTTTAAGTGGATATCGATTCAGGACATTATATTTTTAAATGTATTTTTATTCAAAATTAACAAGTTGGGTAACCTTGAGTGCATCGAGAAATAGACATGCCACTCTTTGTGTGTCTAATTCTATAATATTTTTTAGGTCACTTTTGTAATGTCCCAAACTTTTGAATAATATTTGTTTAATGAATTTGTGTATTATTTTATTTTATAATCAACAAAACTATATCCATTAATTAATTAAGTGAGTAGAATAAAAAAAATACCACTGGGTTTTGATTGTTATATGACCGTTGGTCAATATAACTATGGGAAAATAAATTCTTAATGTGATGATTATTGTTTATAAATACAAGTGATCATTGTTAATTAATATAGAAAGAAGAGTCGATGACCTCATCTAGTAGAATCGGGATGTATGAATCCAATCAGTTAGAGCTTGGGAAGGAGGTGCGTCACTAGGCTTTGTTCAGGACAAATACCAAACTGAGCTTCAACATGTGAAGATTGAACAGAATTGCCTAAGGGAGAAGTTCAAGCTGATAGAAATCACCACTTAGGCAATGTTTTCTGAGACGCCCCAATAATTTATCACCATATCACACCTTACACTTAGGTTCTATGCATGTGTTATAAGGGGATATGTAACAAGGCTTTAGTTACTTTGTGTAGTAATTTTGTATAAATAAAATTATTATTTATTCTTATGGTAAAATTTGTGTATTTAAAATGTTCAGAAAAATATAGGATGAATTTATATAAGTTCCATATTATTGATGAAATTTTGAAAAATATGTATTTTAAAATATTTTTTAATACTTTAAATAATTAACAAAGTAAAATGATTTAAAAAAAATGGTCTTCTACAGTTGTGATTAGTAAGAAATTTTGAGTCTAATAAGATCAACATAACTTTTAGTGAATAGTAAAGTAAGAATAGTAAAATTTCCCTTATGAATAACAATGTGAACAATGGAATAGTAACATCACTTAAGAAAGTATAAATATAATTTAGGCATTATTAATGGTGAAGTTATATAATAGAATAAGTAAATAACTTTTTTGGAAATTATTAGTTAAGTATTAGTTTTTTTGGTAAATAATGTTTTTTCATAAAAATTAAATATATCATAATTAGAAAATTATTTTCATAAAATGGAGTTCATTTTATGAATTCAGATCATTGAAATTAGGTTAGGGTTAATTTAAGTTATTTTTATAAAATGTTTTGTTTCTGGTGAATAGTAAAAATATAGTTTTGAGTTTCAGTGTGATTAATGACATCATTAATGATGTAATAATGATGCAATAATTCTGTTCGACTTGTTAATATTAATATATGTTATGATGTGTTCTAAGTGGCCAATACCATGGGAAAATACCATGGTCAAGCCCATGGTTTTGCAAATACCACCGATGAGGTGTCCCTTGGAAATTAATAAAATATTCCCTCACATTTTCTATAAATACCAACCCATTCCTTCATTCCATTCATTCAAAATTAATCATCAAAAAATATATGGTCTTTTTACCTCCCAAGGAGTATTCCCAAGCTTCCCTCAATCTCCCCAAGGGGCTAACCTTCAAGCTTTTGAAGTTACTCTTCAAGGTAAGGGAAACTTTCACCCTCCTCTTTTAAGTCAAGAATTCCTTTATGTTTTGTCTTCTAGTTTACATCTTCTTATATTGGGGTATATTATTATATATCCTTATTAATATCTATTTCATGTCCAATTTCTGATATATCCTTTCCTCTCTCATAAACTTATTTTCTGAATTTTTAATAGATGCCGTTAGGATGCCAAATTTTTGTAAAAGAAATCGCATCTTCTCTTTTCATTCAAGTTTCTTTTTCAAGTGGTATGTCATTCAAAAATAAATAACATGATCTTATTTATATTTTATTATATTTCTATAATATATTATAAATTTTATATTAGTGGGTGACCCTTTTCCTTGATGTTTTTAATGTTTTTAAAAACCTTGTTATATAGTCATTATGCTGAATGAATTTCGTCTTAAAATATCTCCCTTTTTTCTCAAAAAATTATCTTATTATATTTATATGAATACCCAAACTCATTTAGTTTCTAGAGGTATTCATAAATACACAAAAAATTATATATTTGATTCTAGAATTGACATACATGAATCCCTCATTACTTTTTCATGGGTTATAAATGACATAACGATTATGTTTTTTTAAGAACTTTTAAAACGTCACAATTTTGAAATGAAACCCATTTCATATATTCTTTTTGGGTTATTTATGAAATGATTGTTTATGATCAATGTGGATCACATGAAAATAATGACATATTAAGGGTTCTCCCTAATAGAGATCTAATTCATTAGGTAAAGAATATAATCTATAGAGATGATAAGTTTCACAATACCTTGGTGAATAACCTTTGTAATTTTTATGAAACTTTGGGGATAAACCATGGTGATATATTCATGAATGTCTAAATTAAATGTTTTAGACACATATTAAGTTATGATTCATTTTTTTTCATTGTGACATTCATCAACTTCCATTGCTAATGTCTTTATGTTTTCATCAAGTTCTTATTGATATCACAAGTAAAATAATTTCCTTGATTCTTTACTGGGCCTTCTGATCACCCTTTCCTTTGATGTATGTCTCCAGGTTATTCGATGCAGTAATTTTACTTTTGATGAACCTTTTTTTAAGCCTTAAAATTTGGATTATAATAATGTTTAATGTTTTCATTTATATTGTTCCTGATTTCCAAGACACTGGAATTTAAAGATCATTTGTTTGTAAAATGTAATATAAAGTTATGTAATAAAATCCAGGATGCCATAGTTGGTATCAAATGATAGTTTACTTATTTATGGAAATTAGGATATGAAAACTTTAGGAAGAAACCTATATAAAAGTTTCAATATAGAAAAACTTCCTGGTTTTTTTTGAAATATTAACTAAGTGGTTTCTGAACAAACTAAATCTCTGTACGGATACGAACAAGTGGATGTGGCTCTGGCAAAAATGTACCTAGGAGTGAAAAATCTGACAAGGAGTTTTGTACTTGACCTAGAATATCCTAGTACCCAACAATAGGCCTTGCTTCACTCTTTTTTGAAACTCCCATGCGATATGTTTGGTTAATCACAATCTTTTTATGAATCATTATGAAGGATTTATAGAGAAATGTAATTGGTTAAGCATGAAGTTTTAAGATATAAAATCCATTATAGTTAAAAGATTCGTAAATGAAAAAATATTCTAACTATGGTTTTATTCTTTTAGAAAATGAAATGAAATAGGAGGAACCATGAAAATGGTGACCATAATGGACCATGAACTAATGACCCCCCGATATAAGACAGAATGGAAACTTTAATGAGAATTATGAAACAACTAAATCAAGTTATGGGAAATAACATGACTCCAGATGTGAGACCGATTTCACCACTAAGGGAACAACATTTTATTGATTCCTTTATGCACCAATGACCACCAACCTTCAGAGGATCTACCGACCCATTGATTGCTGAACAGTGGATCAAAACTATCGATAAGATCTTTTCTGTGCTCCATTATTTGGAACAAGAGAAGGTCATCCTGGCTGTTTACCGCTTAGTGGGAGAAGCTGATCAGTGGTGGGAGATGATAAAAAACATGAGGCGAAGATTGGAGGATGAAGCTATGGAGTGGGAAGAGTTCAAATATATCTTTTTCAATAAGTATTTCCCTCATTCGATGAGAACAAAAATAGAGAAGAATTTTCTCAAGCTAAAGCATAATTAGAATGAATCTGTTGGAATCTACAAGATGAACTTAACCATAATTTCCCATTACACCTAAATCTTTATCGTGGATCCAAATGGGAAGGTTGATAGATTCTTTGGTGAACTGAGATCTCATCTATAGAAGAATCTAGACAACCGAGACTATGACAGCTATGAGGAGATCTTGCGGAGTGAAATTAAGGTAGAACTAGAGTTTGGTGAGACACAATGGTCTCATAAATCCAATGAAAAGAAGAGATAAATGGATCCAAGCCTAGCGAGGAGCTTTGATCAGTGAAGAAGAGGAAAGCAAGTGCAATATCCCACATGTAATAAATGTGAGAATAAGAATTCAAGGAACTTCCTGGAAGTGCTACAAGTGTAGAAGAGATGGAGATTTTGTGTGGAATTGTCATAGTGAGGTGAAGCCATAACTTTAAAAAACTAACAACATAGGGAATATGGTGTAGGCCCTACCTGATGTCCAATGCTATAACTTTGAAAAACTTGAGCACTTTTCCAATCACTATCAAATTCTGAGGTTAGTAGAGTGGAACTACCATCAGCCTGAGCAAAGGCCCAGGGAGAAAGTTTGTTCTTTTTCTATCACGATAGATAATGTTGAAGCTCCAAATGATGTGGTGGTAGTTAGTCTTGTTGTTTTCTCAAAGTTATAAAGTACTTTTATTTATTCTGGTTCTACGCATTCCTTTATTTCCTCCATGTTTTCAAAGAATTTAGAATCAACCCCTGAATTTCTAAAAGTAGAGTTATCAATCAAGAATCCTGGTGGGATTATCCAATCATCTTCAGTATTTAGAAACTCTAGTATTTACATTAGTGAGAACAATATCATTACAAATCTGGTAGTCATTCCCATTCTGTAATTTGACATTATACTAGGGATGGACTGACTCTCAAAGTATAATTATAGGATCAAATGAAGAAGCAAGGAAATATAAGTATTCTTGAATGGAAAACCTACAATTATCTTCCAATGAGAGATATCTCAACCTGATCAAGTCTAGAAAAACCTCATATATCCTTCTTTATGATGTTGATCGATGAAGAAGAAGAAGGAAATAAGAGTATAAGGATAGAAAATGTCCCCATCTTCTAGGAATACATTGAAGTATTTCCTAAGGAGTTACCCAGACCTCCCCCAGAAAGAGATGTAGAGTTATCTATTGAACTCATTCCTGGATCTCACCCAATAACAAAGACTCCATATATAATGGAAAATGTGGCGTTGGAGGAATTAAAGAAGAAACTCCATGATCTTTTAGAGAAGGGGTTTATCCATCCAAGTGTGTCTCTATGGGGGACCTGTTCTCTTTGTTAATAAGAAGGATGAATCAATGCGCCTATGAATTAATTATAGAGAACTAAATGGGATCACAATGGAGAAAAAATACACTCTTCCAAAAATTAGTGACTTATTTGACCAAATTTGTGGGGATCAATTATTCCGTAAGATTGATCTTATGGTTATCATCAATTAAGGGTGAAGAAAGTAGATATTCTAAAAAACTACATTCAAATCAAGATATGGGAATTATGGGTTTGTTTTTATGCCATCCGAACTGAATAATGCACATGCTATTTTTATAGATTTGATTAATAGAGTCTTTAAGGACTAACTTGATAACTTTTTGGTAGTTTTTATTGATGATATTTTGATATATTTCAAAAGTCACGAGGATCTAGAGGATCATCTAAGGGTTATTTTTCAAGCTTTGCAGAAGGAGAGGCTTTTTGGAAAGTTCATAAAATGTGAATTTTGGTTATAACAAATTTCTTTATTGGGGAACATTGTAACCAATGAAGGAATCACAATTGACCCTACAAAGACAAATACTATAGAGGAGTGGCCTCCTGCTACAATAATAATTTATATTCATAGTTTCCTTTGATTAGCGGGATATTATAAGAGGTTTGTGGAAAACTTTTCACAAATTTATAATCCATTAACCAAGTTAACTTGAAAAGTAGTCAAGTTAATCTAGAAAAAGTAGTGTGAGGAATGTTTCCAAGAGCTGAAGAAGATATTGGTTACTACACCCATGTTAACTCTACCATCAAGTGGAGAAGGATTCATTATTTTTATCAATGCATCTATAAAAGGGTTTGGGTGTGTCCTCATGTAATATGAAAAAGTCATTTCTTATGAATCTCGATAGTTGAAGACTCATGAGAAGAACTATCCTATGCATGATCTGGAGTTGGATGTGGTTGTTTTTGCTCTGAAGATATAGAGGCACTATTTTTATGGGGTGAAATGTGATATATACACAGACTATCAAAGTTCGAAGTATATCTTCACACAAAAGTAATTGAACACGAGACAAATAAGATAGTTGTAATTTCTTAATGACTTTGATTTTTCAATACATTATCATCTCAGAAGATCAAAAAAAAAATTCACTGATGCATTAAGAAGAAAAGACCCAGTTGTTCTATCCATGATAAGGATTCAATGAGACCCTTTTATCAATGACCTAGTAAAGCTGGACATAGGAATTATAAGGTAAGGGACATCATCAACCCTAAAACAAATGATTTCTCAACCGTTGTTACTAGAGAAGATCAAGAAAGCTCAGAAAGAAGATCATTTGTTACCGAAGAAGTATGTGTCTCTAAAGGATGAGAAGTTTCCTAAGTTCAATATTGAAAAGAAGTTGTACTGAAATGTCATACAAGACTATGTGTTCCATCTATTTTGGAAATAAAGAAGGAGATGATGGATGAAGCTCTTAAATATACTTTCTCTATACATCCAGGAAGAATGAAAATGTATAGAGAACTTCATGGTCATTATTGGTGGGATAATATGAAAAGGGAGATTGATGGATACCCTTCAAGGTGCCTGGTATGTTAGCAAGTGAAAGAAGAGAAACAACTTCCTAAAGGGGTATTGCAACCAATACTCATACCAGTATGGAAGTGGGACAATATCACAATGGACATTGTCACTGGTCTCCAGAGAACTTCCAAAGGAAACAATGTGATATGGGGTATTGTGGACCATCTCACCAAGACTGCCCATTTTATCTCTATTCAAGAAAATTTCTCTCTTGATCACCTTGCTAGGATTTATGTAAAGGAAATGGTAAGCTTTCATGGAGTTCCACTTTCTATGGTAACTGATCATGATCCAAGGTTCACATCCAAATTATGGAGAAGTCTTAAACATACTCTGAGTACAAAATTTAATTTCATTACGACCTATCAGCCCAAACTAATGGTCAATCTGAAAGGACTATTAAAAAACTCAAGTACATGTTGAGACCATGCTCAATAGAATTTAAAGGTGGATGGAATCAACATCTCCCATTAGTTGAGTTCTCTTACAACAACAGATTCCACTTAATCATTCAAATGGAACCCTATGAAGCTCTATATGGGAAGCGATATAGAACTCCTACTTGTTGGGATGAAGCTTGTGAAAGAAAAATTATTGGGCCTTATCTTGTGTAAGAGATGACAGAAAAGGTCCATGCCATTTAGCAATAAATTAAGACTGCTCAAAGTCAGAAAAAGAGCTACGCTGACAACCTTCGAAGGGACTTGGAGTGTGATGTTGGTAAAAAAGTATTTCATTTAATTTCCCCGTTGAAGAGAATCATGAGGTTTGGGGAGAAAGGGAAGCTCAGCCCTAGGTACATTGACCCTATGAAATCCTTGATCACATAGGATAAGTGGTATATCAGCTTGCACTTCCTCCAAATCTAGAACAAGTTTTTGATGTCTTTCACGTATCTCTATTGAGGAAGTACATACCTGACTCTTCACATGTACTACATCCAGAGGTGGTATGACTCGAACATGACCTCTCTTATGAGGAGAATCCAGTAGAGATCTTGGATCATATAGACAAGGTTCTATGAAACAAGACTACCAACTTTGTTAAGGTGTTTTGGAGGAACCACAAATATAAAGAAGCCATGTGGGAACCAGAGGACTCTATGAGGCATAAGTACCCAAACCTTTTCTCTTTTGAGGGTACGAGTTGAAATTTTGGAGACGAAATTTCATAAGGGGGAAAAATGTAATGACCCAAACTTTTGAATAATATTTGTTTCTTGAATTTTTGTATTATTTTATTTTATACTCAACAAAACTATATCCTTTAATTAATTAAATGAGTATAATTAAAATAATGCCACTGGTTTTTGACTGTTATATGAACATTGGTCAATATGACCATTGGAAACTAAATTCTTAACATTATGAGTATTTTTTATAAATAAAAGTGATCATGGTTAATTAATATAGAAAGAATAGTTGATGACCTAATCAAGTAGACTCAAGCCATACGAATCCCATATGTCAGATCTTGAGAAGGAGTTTGCATCACTAGGATTTGCTCTAGACCAAGCCCAAGCTGAGCTTCAACATGTGAATCTTGAACGGAATCACCTAAGGGAGAAGTTCAAGCTGACAGAAATCACCACTCAGGAAATGTTGTCCAAGCCGCCCTAAGATTCTATCACCATAGAACACCTTACACTTAGGTCCTATGCAGATGTTATAAGGTTCTATGTAACAATGCCTTAGTTACTTTGTGTAATCCTTTTGTACAAATAAAATTTTTATTTACTCTTAAGGTAAAATTTTTGTATTTCAAATGTCTAGATAAATATAGGATGAATTTATATAAGTTCCATATTATTGATGAAATTTTGGAAAAAGGGTATTTTAAAATATTTTTGTATACTTTAAATAATTAATAAAGTAAAATGATTTTCAAAAAATGGTCTTCTACAATTTTGATTAGTAATAAATTTAGAGTCTAATATGATCAACATAACTTTTAGTGAATAGTAAAGTATGAATAATAATATTACCCTTATGAATAGTAATGTGACTAATGGAATATTAACCTCACTTAAGAAAGTATAAATATTATTTAGGCATCTTGAATGGTGAACTGATATAATAGCATAAGTAAATAACTATTTCAGAAAATATTAGTTAAGTGTTAGTTTTTTTTGGGTAAAGAGTATTTTTAATTAAAAATTATATTTATCATAATTATAAAATTATTTTCATAAAATGGATTTCATTTTTTGAATTCAGAGCTTTGATATTAGGTTAGGGTGAATTTATGAGATTTTTATAAAATGTTTTGTTTTTCGGTGAATTGTAAAAATACAGTTTTGAGTTTCAGTGTGATTAATGACATCATTAATGATGTAATAATTATGTAATAATTCTGGTTGACTAGAGAATTGTAATATATGTTATGAGGTGTTCCAAGTGGCCAATACCATGGGAAATTAACATGGGAAAACCCATGGTTTTTCAAATACCACCGATGAGGTGTCCCTAGGAAATTAATAAAATATTCCCTCACTTTTGCTATAAATACCAACCCATTAATTCATTCATTTCATTAAAAATTCATCATAAATGAATATATGGTCTTTTTACCTCCCAATTAGTCCTCCCAAGGTTCCCTCAAGCCCCCCAAGGTCCCAACCTTCAAGCTTTCGAAGTTACTCTTCAAGGTAAGGGAACCTTTCACCCTTCTCTTTTAAGTCATGACTTCCTTTATGTTATGTATTCTATTTTCCATCTTCTTATGTTGGGGTATGATATTATATATCCTTATTATTGTCCATTTAATTTCCAATTGATTATATACCCTTTCCTCTATCATCATAATATTTTCTGAATTTTTAATTGACGTGTTAGGCTACCGAATTGTCGTAAAAGAAATCATATCTTATCTTTTCTATCAAGTTTTCTTTTCATGTGGTATGTCATTCAAAAATCTTTACCATGATATTATTTAAATTTTATTCTGTCCCTATACTTTATTATGATTTATTTCTAAGTGCTTTACCTTTTCCCCCTCTCTTTTTAATGTCTTCTAAAACCATGTTATATAGTCGTTATGCTGCAGGAATTTCACCTCAAAATCTCTCTCTCTTATTCTCAAGAAATTATCCTATTTTATTTATATGAATACCCAAAACCATTTAGTTTATAGGGGTATTGATAAAGACAAAAAATGATACATTTGATTCTAGAATTAAAATACATTAAACCCTCATTAATTTTTCATTTGTTATAAATTACGTAACGATCACATTTTCTTAAGCTCTTTTAAAATGTCACAATTTTGAAATGAAACCCATTTTAGATATTATTTTTGGGTTGTTTATGAAATTATTGTTTATTATATATTTGGATCAGTTGAAAATGAATACATATTAAGGGTTTTATTTTATGGAGCTCTAATGAATTGGGTAAAGAATTTAATCTTCTGATATGACAAGTTTCAGAATACCTTAGCGAATAACATTGGTAATTTTTATGACACATTGGGGATGAAACTTGTTTATATATTCATGAATTTCTAAATTAAATATTGTAACCACATATTCAAGTTATGATTCAAGTTATTTTCACTTTGATATGCCTCTGCTTCCATTGCTCATGTCTTTATGTTTTTATCAAGTTCTTGTTGATATCACAAGTAAACTGATTTCCTTTCTTTCCTTATTGAGCCTTCTGATCACCCTTTCCTTTGATGTTTGTATCTAGGTTATGATCTATAGTAATTGTAATTATGATAAACCTTTGTTGAATATTTACAATTGGATTAGAATAATGGTTAATGTTTTTCAGGAATATTGTTCCTGATTTTCTAGACCCTAGACTTTAAAGATCATCTATTTGTTAAATGTAATGAAAAGTTATGTAATAAAAGGCTGGATACCATAACTTTAGTGTGTGTAATTCCAATAGAGGTTATATCGGGTAGATCCACCTTAGGTCAGGATTGTGTATTTTCTTTTACATATAATACATATTCTCATAAGTTAGAGCCCAAATATCATGATTTTTTATTTATGATTAGTTTATAACATGGTGGTATTTTCATGGTTATTTTCTCAAATTATTACCATATCATATATCCATGGTTGGGTTATTACTTATATTACATGTTTTTTTTCATACTTGACATATTCCAAGATTTGGTGAATATGGTATGTTTTAAGGAAAACCATGTGATGATTTACAAATGGATTATTTTATGAAAATTCTTTGAAAAATGGATTTTTTTTCTAGCTAGAGATAATTCATTCTTTTTATTATAACCTATATATATTATTTGGTGAAATATTATTGGTATTTTTTATCACACCATAAAAATTCCTTTGGGTGGTTTTAGATTTTGTTTTGTAGGATTTAACTAATGGTAAGGGAATTATGTAGCATGCTTGTTTCTCTCGTTTCTATTGTCTCTATAGCAGGTTAATCTAGACGTAATGATTAGTCCCATGGAGACTCTTTGTTCTTTAATTGTTTTACCCTTTCTGGGTTATGTAGTTTGGATTGGTTTTTTTATGTCTCATGGATATCTATGATTGATTCCACTATGTACCTTATTGTTTTTCCATGTTATAGTTTTATATGATCCATGTTTTTTTTCTTTTTTGTTATAATTTACCATGTGGTGAACCAAATTGGATGACTAGTTTATTTGACCTAATATGGATCATTGAAAATTGGTATTAGAGATAAAACTATCCTAAAGGGTTTCCTGGGATTGGTTCAGTGTCATTGGTATACAATAGTTCGTAATTTTGGAATTTACATAGAAAGTGCGGGATGTTTCCTATCCCGATCACTTTTGTGTCCGAACCTGAGTTTCCATGGGTGGTTAGATATTTATTCCTATATTGGGACTTGTTTTTTGAGTTTATCTAAATAAAAAAAATATTATATTTAAATAGAATTTTTTCTTTCATTATGTATCATATTTCATCTTTATAATTCATACATTCTTTGAATTCTTGTTGTTTAAAGTAATTGATATGGATTATTGATTTTTTTAGAATTTGAAAATTTATTAATATGATGATTGGTCATTTTCTTGGGTTTACTAAACAATTCCTCCATGAAGAGATATTATAAATACAAGAGAGGAAGCTTCAAGAAATGTTCCACATGAAAACCCTCTAGTGGATCCTTCTTTGATGGAAGCTATAATCCACACTATTCATAATCTGGGTTAGGATGGCATTAGAACCCCAAGATGATTGGTGGACCATAAATCAAAATTTACTAAGCAGAAGCCACCCTTCTTCCATGGTGATAATGAAACCCAGGAATTAGAGGCATGTGTTGAGAAGATTAAGAAGAACTTTATCATTTTTAAGACCCCTAAGTACTCTATGGTGTGTTTTTCCATGTATATGATCAAAGGATTGGGAAGGAGGTTGTGGGACTCTATTATGAAAGAAAAGAAGTATGGGGAACTTACTTGGACTTCCATTAAAAAAAATATTCAACTAGAAGTTTTATCCTGAGAAGTTATGTGTGGAAAAGAACAAATAGTTTGAAACATTAGAGTAAGAGGATCAGACCATTGTGAATTATTACACCAACTTTGTTGAGTTGGTTCACCTAACACCGAAACTTGTTACCAATTATTATTTAAAAGTTCGGATATTTGAGATCAGGATGAGAGAATATATTCAGCTGATAATAATTCTCAACTACCTTTAGACCATTGTGGAGGTAGTTGATAATGTGGCTATGGTCGATTCATACATACATGGTATGATAGGTCTAGTTTGGGCATTAGTTGGTGTAGATGTCAGCTAGGGTGTGTATTCTAACTAGAAAAGGAGGCTAAGTGGTAGCTAGTTTTCTTCATGACTAGTTTTAGGGGATCCTATAGGGAACCAACGTGTTTTTTCTATCAGTGTATAAGGCATGGTCATATCAAGACTAATTGTATGGTAGATCCAAAGATACATCATCATTGTGGAAAATCTGGCCATCTGAGGTGTTTTTGTGGAAGGATGTCCTAAAGTAGTAAGGATATATCCACTCTCCCCAAGGTTTAATAGGTTTATTTTGATACTTCCAAGGTTGGTGGATCATAACTTATGGAAAGGGATATGTTCATGTGGCTAAGAAGGATTAGGTAGGTGTTTACACTAGATGCCTTTATGCAGTAGTGTATGCACCCGAGGAACTTGAAGCGAGGCCAAATACGATTAGTGGTACAACCACTACAATAAAACATGCCTTTAACAATTCCAACCTTTATCATCGCTATAAAAATATACTACTAAAGTTGACCTTTATCAGTGCTAAAATAGGCGCTGATAAAGGGTAACTTTTATCATAGTTTTTTTTACCACTGAAAAACAGTACCATTTATCAGAACTTTATTTTTAGAATTGATAAAGGTTACCCTTTATTAGAATTTTATTTTTATCAATTATAAAGGGATCATTTAGTATTACTTTTTTAGCTCTTATAATGGTCCGAGTAAAATGAAATAATTAAATAAATAGAAAATAAAAACGTGTTTATTGAAAAATATTATTATTTATAATTAAATAATTATTAATAAAAATGAAGAAATTTATTATACTATATATAAATTATAAATACTAATAAATAGTATATATTAAATATATAGATATATATAAAATTGAAAATAAACAAATAAAAATTAAAATTAAGTAAATTGAAAAAAATATTAAACATTTAATTAATTAAATAAATATTTATAATGTTAATAAATAGTATATATTAAATATATAGATATATAATGAATGTATATAAATATGATTTGTATAATAAAAGATATTTATTATTTTCATTAAACAATCAAATATTTAGTGAATAATTGTTTATAATTAAAAATTAATATCCATTAAAAATGCAGACTAATTGCATCGAGTAATGGACATAATTGAATATCATTTTATTTTTCAATATAAAATATATAAAACGTATGTTATATTGATTTTACATATTCATAATTATTATGTTTTTATATACAATGCACACACATAAATATTTACGTTATTAATGAAATGTTATATAGAAACACATACACCTAATAGTAATGCGATTTATTCAAATTTTTGTATTCATTCTAGAAGTTCATTATAACATGATAAATTTAATATATCATTCCTTCAATCATAGTAAATTTTATTTATTATTTTAATTTTATTATAGTTAGGTATTAACTAATTTTTAATATAAATATATTTTTTGTTTTTTTGAAATTTAATCAATTTCTATTATTTATTATATATATATATTTATTTACCATGTTTTTATATTTTCAAAATTTATTCATATTTATTACCACATATATCCATATTTTTTAATAATATATATTTAATTAATAAAAAATATCAATTTTTTAATATTGTAAAAGTGTAACCATTTTTAATTATTTAATTTCACACATTTTTAACATACATGCACTTAAGATTTAATATTCATTAATAATGTTAAAAATATATTTTTAAAAATATATTTATAAATAAACATATTTATAAATGTATATTTACTATATTTATAAAATTATATATTTATAATTATAATTAATTAATTATTTTGAAAAAATTAATTATATAATTAGAAATAAATAAATACATATTGAAATAATTATAAAATTGTAATGAATTTATTTAAATAATGAATATATTTAATATATATATATATATTATATATATATATATTTTATATATATTAATATAAATATATATAATGATTTAAATATTATTCTCTTAAAAATTATTTTTTAATTAAAAATTAAAAATTATAAAATTATAATAAATATATTTATAAAGAATATATTTACTATATATATATATATATTAAATAAATATTTATATATAATTATATAAATATATTTACAAATATTTTATTTACAATTATATTTATAAATCCTTTATCAGCACTTATGTTATAAGAACTGATAAAAAGAATCTTTATCGGTGCTACAAAGCACTGATAAAGCTCTCTATTTATTGACACTTTTTTGGAAGTGCTGATAAAAGCTTCCCAACCTATTTAAATAACCCTAACCAATCACAAACTCATAGCGATATTCGACGCTTTCCATGGAAGCCACCCTCTGCTTGGGCTCCTCATTGGTTATTTAAAGCTTGAATCAAGGATCGAACAATTCCAAGGATCAAATCCAAGGCACTAAGGATTCAACAGTCAAATGAATACAAGGTTCAAATATTTTCCATGTTTTTTATATCTCTAATTTCTCATAGGCGATTCAAAGCTTGAATCCAAGGTATCTTATTTTATTCTTCTCCTCACTAATTTATTGCTTGTTTGGAAATATCTATTCACATTTTTTATCATCATTATTTATTTACCATCAAAATATTCCTAGGATCAATAATGTTAATCGGGGATGTCTGGTTGAAAGGAGATACGACTGTTGTATCTTGTGTAATAGGTGAAAGGATTGTTTATCCAAAACTCTTAGACTCCTCTATTGAGTTTCAAAGTGGTGTTGGGAACAATATTTTAATTACTGATTATTTTATCCTTCCATTGGAGATGATCCATGAACTGTACACATTATCTATATTTTATAGAGTTACATGAATTTTTATATCCAATTTCATTTGATTTAAATGAACATTTGATAGAGATAATGATCCTGATCAAGAGATTCATCACTATAAGCATACATCCTTTAAAGGGAATATGATCCTAAAGAGATATAGTATTGGGTGGAGAAAAATGATAGGATCTTTTACACCCTCAAGAATCTACCTACCATTAAGGTGAAATGTGTCACCTTTTTTCATGAATATCTCTTCCAAATATTATGTGAGATGATGGTGAAAGCTAAATGAAATGAAAATCTATAATGGAAAGACCACTATAGGGAAGGACCATATTCCTTCAAACCATACCATTTATCATCTAGATATTCCAATTAAAACGAGCGACTATATTGATAGAAACTCACATTCGAATATCGCTAGTTTCATCAAATGTCCATAACAACCAAATAGAGAATATGCAAGAGGAAGTCTCACTAGGGGAAGTCCAAGGGTTGTTTGATTTAATTATCTAATTTATTTTTCTAATTATTAAAAATATATTCATTATAATTAGTAAAAAAATATCCATAAATTTTATCATTTCATTATAAAAACATCTCAACCCACCCTTTTTATGTCATCATTTAAATGTCACATTATCTAATATGGCCAATTTTTCACTTCTAGAAATAAATTTCTTCTTTCAAAAAAAATTACCATAATTTTCTACTGAACCTAAATTGTAATATAGTTATAATAGTTTTCTATACCCTTATAAAAATATGTCCATATGTGAAATGATAACCCACTCATTAATACTTCATAAAAATCACATCACTTCCTTCATCATTCATCTGATAAACACTATGTTTGTTTTACTTTAATCCATCTAAAAACATATAATTCTTTAACATGTCTTTCTATTTCCATAATCTTTTAAATGAAAACAATTTATCATAAGATATCCACCATTTATTAAAAAAATTTCCATTTAAGCTTGTAAAAAATCCTTAATTACATCAATTAATCTGTCATGTCATATGAACAATGAATATCTAATATGAAAGAATGTTTTTTTTGTAAATCCTTTAGTGTGATATCAATTATAAATTCTTCATACATTACATTTTTTCATATTATACATTTATGATTCTTTCTGCACATTCATCTATGTTTTTAGAAAAAATTTAAAATCCTTCATTCAACTATTTAATTTTTCCCATGTTCAATAGAGATCATTCAATGGTTGAAATTCACCATCAAATTTTACTTATGATGATTTGTCTCAATTCAAAACTATTTTTGTAATAGTGGGTTATATCCCATTTAACATAAAACAACTATATCTTCCATAATTACTATTATTTATTTTATTATGACTCAAATTTTAAACTATGTGCCAAAATTACCATAAAACCCATAATGTATATAAAAATTAAATTTTCTTATACAACCAACTCTTTGTCTTCTTGAAAATATTTCTTGATTTCTACCTGTCTAGACGTAATTCTTAAATCAATTTATCAACTAATAATTTTGATATTTTTCAAAACTTTATTGTTATTAGGTATATTATTTTCCTAAATATTTTTTTCCATTTTGTAACAATTTTAATTACAATTTTAATTTTTATATTATTTTCAAATATTTGATATAACATTAATATTAAATTTAATAACTCCTTATGTATTCACATCACCTATTACAAAAAATAGAATGGAGGTTATCAAATTATATATATGTTGGAATAATTATTTTTAAATTAATTTTAGGTATTCATCATTTTAGGTCTACATGTATTGGTTTCACCCCATGGAATATTTGAAAACAATCCATGTTTATGAAATAACTCTTTATTTATAAACATGTTTTACCAATACATTTTTATATCTTATATTTGAATGAATGATAGTTTATTATTCTTGTTTATCATATTTGGTTTCCTTATTACTCCTTAATTACCCATATTATATTTTAATTTATTTAGTGGATTTAAGAAATTCTTGATGGATCATTTTCATAGAGTTAGTTCTAGTCTTGTTTAGAGGATGGAAAGTATCAAAAGTGGGATTTTTCTATAAATATTGAATTCATAGAGGCCCCAAAATTCATATTTCATAATGTGTCCTTTCCAATACCCCTTGAATAATAGAAAATAATGTTTATGATCCCCAAATCTCACCTTATATAGGACACTAGTTAATAACTAGTGACAATGGTGTAATTCTCACAAATGGGAGGCATTACCCCGTTTTGGGAACATAATGAAGCAAAACTAGCATCCTCATCAGCTTCATCTTCCGAATAGTTATTATTTCATTTTTTTACTTCAAAATCATCTCACATCTCCTTTATGTGTCATGAATTTTCCTAGTGGGGCCCATTCTATGACTACCCCAAGCCCGCCTCCAATAGGCCAGAGGCTAGTGACTAGCGTCGAGTAGGCATATCTCAGAAATGGGAGGCATTTTCCTAAGTACCTATATGCATGCACACAAGCTAGAAAGGAAATCCCCAACAACCATGCATGAAAACACTAAAACCAACCACAAGGTACCACATGAAGTAAAGTAAAAAAGGTAAACCAGGATACTATACAAGCCCAATGAAAAGGAAAACTGAACACAAGCAAGTACATAAGACACTGGAAGCTCATCGGAAAAAAACCCTACCTAAAGGGTAGGTGAAGGTCAAATATCAAAAGTCATAGTAGCTCACCTCATCCACCTGGTTACTCTATGAACCACCTAATCTTATCCTAACTAGGTCTCCATTAAAACATCGATCGTTTTCACAAGACATGACACTTATGGGAAAATCCCATGCAAGGGGTGAGTAAAACAATACTCAGTATGAATCCCCGAAACCAAAAAGGAATGACCACAAAGGAAATTTCACATGAAGTATTATCAGCTCACAGAGGTATAAGTATAAAGTATGGAATTAAATATTATCAGATATAGTCCATAGAAAACCCAGTATCGATGAGACACATCATCCCAATGAGACACTCAATCCCCATGGGACACTCAGTCCCGATAATACACCCGGTCTCGGTAAGTCACATAGCCTTGAAGTCATGTAGTATCCAAGTCATAGACATCCACATGATTCGATTTATATCATACTTGTTCAAGGAATACCTAATCCTCAAGTTAAAGTTCATATGTAATCTTTCATAAAAACCCACATAGAGTATCTCAAAAGGACCGCCTCATCGTGAGGGTCCCAACGCCACAAAAATCTCATCAAACATACATATAGTTTAAAAGTCACAGTGATTTTTGTAAAAAGGGGCCGGTTGGGTTTAGTTTTAGTCTGACCCAGTCAGATTGACCCGACCGGACCCAAGGCCCATCAAACTGACCCACAGGGTCTGACTCGACCCGTCAGTTTGATACATCCTATTCATATGGGACTGTTAGGTCTACCCAGACGCGGTGGCTGTCGTGTCCCCACCTAGTTAATGTGGTCAGCTGTTGAGTCGGTTACTCCTCCTGCATACAGTCCGTGGGACCACATGCCAACCGACCGATATGTAACCCTACCGCGTTGCCAGTCCACACTACTATGGGCCGTCGGTCTACACAATTGTGGCATGCTATGGCCATTTTTTTGGTCACCGTCTGCGGCTGCCCCACCACATGACCCTCTACCGCTAGCTATCGAGTCAGAAACCACCTGCTGCCAGGTGGTCACGCTGCCATGCACCACTTTCGGCACTTCCACGCACCACCTCCAATGTCACCTCTACTTTCATGGGCTTCGATTCCTCCTTAGTTGGCTGAAGCATTGATGTGATTGTAGATCCGGGATCTTCAGGTCCCGATCTATATTGATCCATTCTTTTCGGTCGATTTGCGTCCAATTTAGAGTCCGATCATACTCAAAGCCACAAAAAAACATCAATTCGTGACAATGAGGGTTAAATGGAAAAGCATAAAGAATAGGGGAAAGGAAGAAGCACAATGAATGCCCAAAAGAATAGATCTAGGCCTTTTTTTGTGTCATCCTTGATCTATTCACTTTAAAGGGTTTAACAAAGAACCAACAAAACATAGATTGAATATCCCTTTAATCCCCGTAAGTCTATCCCTCATGAAAGAATGATTGAATCGAGGACCAAACTATTTATGTGTTGACCCAAATTCGTCATTTGAATCTAATAAGGGGGAAAGGAAAACAAAAAAAACGACACCCTACCTCATGCTTGGATCGGTCGTTGACGAAGAACGGAAGTTGTATTGTCATTCATCAATTTGTCAGTCTTTGATCCCAAATCTAATCACCTATCTTGATTCACCGACATTTGTCGTTAAGAGATAATCTCCTCTTTATATTAGGGAAAATCCAGGGTTATGGCAATAACCTTGGATTTCTGACAAAGATTAGTTTAAAAATAAAATCTTTATTGTGTCAAATTATTTTTATTTAAAATATTTTAATGATGATTACATCCAAAATATAACTTTTTCGTTTGGCCCATTCCGGACAATGTTAGGGCCTGTATTAGAAAAATTCTATGTTTTGGATGCAATGGTGCTCTCATATTTTCAATTTGGGAACCCGTTTAGAAGTTATAAAAGATCAAAGTTTGCCACCTGATCACTTTTAATTAAAAACTAAAGTTTATTCAAAGATTTATTCCAGGCACACAGGATCTCAAAATTTCATGGCATCTCAACTCTTGGTCTTATAATTTTATAAATTAATTTATAAATAAAATTGAGGAAAATATGAGTCATAAAATTGTGTTTCTTGTACAACTATGAGCATTAGTCATCCCATATAGGACTATATCTTAGAGTATTTCAAGAAGCATAGGTGCGTGTCCACAAGAGATGAAGGATTGTTTCAAAAAATAAAATGAAATGAAAAATGTTTGGGAGATGAGCTAATGAGAATGATATATGTCTATAGCTTTCAAATTTGAATGAATTTAGAGGATAAAACCTACCATAGTTGTGTAATTATTTTCTTAAATTCAATTATCAATTTTCTTCAATGCGTACTGAAATTCTATGAAACAATCAAATATTGGTTTTCACTTATTATAATTATATATAAATTTCACTTTTTTATAATGAATACATTTTTTGTATTTATTTATTTATTTTAAAAAATTAATATTTTATGAACCCAATAGGATGGATATGAATTGAAAATTTATACATGCAAATAATTTAACAAAAGAGTATGAAGATAGAGTGAAAGAGTTCCTAATGTTTTCAATAGGTCATGCATATGAACATTCTCAAATCCTTTTTTTATTTAAATTGTTTTTATTCGAGAAATATTAATCCATATGAGTTGGAAGAACATTTTATTTTTCATGGAATTGACTAGAGCTATAAATGTTCATTTAAACACAGAGAAAACTGAACGTTCACACCAATTGGAATCATACTGTAGTTTATGGATAATTGAATAGGAATTCTAGTGTAAATGATGATGGGGGTCGAATGGGAGATATGAAAATGGAAATTTAAGGTGACCTTAATGGTTTCCCAAATTTTCTTGTGAAATTTAATATCCATGCGATGAGACTATTGTATAATAATTATACTAAATACACAACATTTTTAGCTTTATTAATGTTGTATAATTTGAATACTACCTGCAAATGGAGTGAAACCAGATATTCAGAACTCCTTGGTCTTATTAATGATGTGATACTAAAATAAAATGAACTATCAGGTCTAACATATGAATCGAAACAAAATACATGTTCAATGGGAATGATCTCTAAAAATACATGGTTTTCCAAATGATTATATACTATTTATCAAGGACTATGAATCACTCATAAAATGACCTAATTGTGGCATGGATCGATTCAAGAAAAATGAATCACGTCCTTCAAAATATATATGGTAATTTTCTATCATTAATCAATTTATAAGACTATATGAATTTCTAGAAACCATGAGAAAATTTACATGGAATGAAGATTCATGAATTAAATATGGGAACCTATGTCATTTAGAATATTATCAACAATAGAAAAAAAAGAATATGATTATCCAAAATTTGTAAATGAGTTGAGAATTTTTTTCTTTAATTATCTACATATAGAATAAATACTTTTGGTGTATATATTAGTACTCATAATATATATCCGGTCATGTTGATAAATTATAACTTACTACCATGGTTATTCATGAAGAGAAAATACATTATGTTTTCAATGATTATATATGGACCAAAGCAGCCTAGTAATGATATTGATGTCTATTTGGATAAATTGATAAAAGTTCTAAAATTGATGTGGGATACATGTGTTACAATGTATGATACTCATATAAGTGAATAATTCATAATAAGGGCCATCTTGTATGTGATGATAAATGACTTGCTTTCCTATGGAAATTTATCAGGCTATAAAATTAATAAAATGTGGGGAGTCCCATTTTTTAAAAACGCGCACACTCCGTTCAATTGAAACATTCCTAAAGACCATATTTTTAAGACATTCAATGTTTTTTACTTCGATGACATAAATAACGATCTAGGATGACATCATTTGATGAAAATACATAACAAGGTACAACACCATCTATGTAACGAGTTATCTAATGTTCAATAAATTAAAATATATTGCAACTAATTTTGGTAAATCATTTCTAAAAAACCTTAAAAAAATAAGGTTGGAAGAAGAGATCAATTTTATTTGAATTAATTTATTGTAATTTTTTTTATGTCAAAAATTTTATTGATGTCAAGCATGTATAAAATAAGTATTTGATAATGTCATTAGCACATTACTAAATGTTCCAAAAAAAAAATGAAATATGACATAAAGGATAGGTTGGAAATCATTAACATGAGGATAAGGGAAGAGTTGGCACCCGTGTAGGGTAAATGGAATACATTTCTTCTTCCAACATCTTACACTCTATCCAGATAAGAAAAATATAAATTTTTTAATTTTCTTAATAGTGTAAAATTTACATAGGGGTATTCATAAAATATAAATAATTTAATTTCAATGACTAATTTGAAGTTAAAATAATTAAATCATACAACTTTCATGTTTTGATGCAAGATTTGATTCTTGTTGGTTTATGTTGCATTCTTTCGCAAAATGTACGACATACATTTACCAGAATCTACTATTTTTTCAAGGCTATATGCATTAAATTTATATACTCAATGAAGTTTAAAATCAGGAGTTAATAGGTTTCTATAAGGCCCCATCCTTAAACGTTATACAATCTTGAGATAAGTCTTTAATTTGACTTTAAATCACATCTAGGATCTTTTCAATTTTAGAGTTGTAATGAATTTAAACAATATTAATACATTAAATATCAATTATTCTAATTTAGATATAATTTTTTCTCACAATAATAAAACCCCTTAAATAAAACAAGAATTAGTTTCTTAATAAAAATCTTGTTGAATTCATAATTTATATTACCCTTCCTCATATTCTTTGAAAAATAATTCAAAAACATGGGGTGAGAATAAAAAGATCAGTAAGGGTTAAAAAATTAGGAAAGAAAACAATAGTCCATGAGTATATAAAAATCAATGAAATCATACTTTTCACTCATAAAATATAATCTCTTTAACATACCTCATGATATTATAAGATTTATGAATAACTAATAGAAATAATAAATCATAAAGGTAACTTGTGGAATCCATAACGTACTTACATTGTAGCTTTCACAGCTACATATGGAGTAACCTTCATGGTTATGTTTGGAATACCCATCACAATATATTCCGTAAATCTCTTATAAGAAAACTTTTCATTTACCTCCTTCACATTATCCAATGTATTCAAGAGCTATCATGGGATCAACCTCCCTTGATTTATCACAGAACCACCAGAATACATAAGTAATTCCCAAGAACCATAACATAATCATAACACATGAACAACCATAATTAAAAAATAACATTTCCACATTGTAATTGTAAGAAATCATTTCAAGATATTGATATAATCAATCCATTATCAAAACCATTTTCAAAACCAAAATACCTAAATATGGT
This sequence comes from Viscum album, assembly GCA_963277665.1. Taxonomy (NCBI): domain Eukaryota; kingdom Viridiplantae; phylum Streptophyta; class Magnoliopsida; order Santalales; family Viscaceae; genus Viscum; species Viscum album. Next base: position 1,262,611,580 of record OY728128.1, read on the forward strand.
ATTTAATTTTCGTTTTAAAAACATTACAGATTGTAGAGGAAGCCAGATATCAAATAATGCTCATGGCTATGGAAAGGTTGTTGTCATTACATATAATAAAAAGAAACATTCCTTTTGTCGTTTAGTAAAATGTTTTGTAGAAAAATATTCATTTTGAAAACCACTGAATTAAATTAAAATAAAAGGGTATAATTATACACTGTATAAAATAAGGTGGTGTATATTATAAAAATATCCCTCAATTAAAGTATATTGAGATAAAGTCCATTAAAAAGATCTTATCATTAAATTAAGGTTAAATCAATGACATTATTATCCGTTAATATAAAAAACCTAATATAAGTGGATATTAAGTGTTAAAAAATCAGAGTAAATTCACACATATTACTTAAAAACAAAACCAATGACATGGATATTTAACTCAATGAATGGATATTGAGTTCAGATTCTATTACCTTGAGTCTGACTTGTCTTGTTCGTTCTTTATATTACTGAATAATAAACTTAAGTTAATTTCTACTTGATTAAGAACCTTTTTATTATTTATTATTACCATTACATCACTTATGAACATGTTATAATAATTTGTTAATTATTTGAGTATATGTAGGATGTTTTTTCGATAATCGGTTCTTGAGTCAAAAATGAACACGGTATGATGTAACTAGTCCATGTGATCATAAGTCCATCATCTCCAGAATTTTATTTATGAAATATTCATAAATTTTACACATAACTCATATTGTTTAATATAAAACATTAAATATGGATATGAAAAATGAACAATGTTATAATCATGGAGACGATAAGCCATACATACGCATGAGTAACATTTGCATTTTTCATAGATCATTATGAAAATATTGTTATTATCATTTTATTTTAAAAAAATGATTATTTTATTATTAAAATAATAATAATCATTTACATATACTTATATAAATCATAAAAGTGACATAATTAATAAAAACGAGTCACACCGCTTTGTGGAGGTGATAGTTCAAATGTACACACGAACGACGATATTATTTTTGTGCACATGGAAGTAAGAATGTAAATGATATATTATTATATTATAATGATTAATATGTAATTAATATAACATATGAAGATTCATTCCATAATTATAACCAATATTAATAGAAAATAATGGAAAATGAACTAAATTAGTTTGCGGAGGTGATAATTCCCACATACGCACGAACGATTAATTCCTTTACCATTTGATGGAAGTAGAGATGGATTTAGGTTATGATATTTACATAATAGGATATCAGTATATTAAGGATTCTGAATTTATTATCTCATAATGTTTGGATGATATTTTATTAAGTGTAAGAAGAAACAAAATAGAAACACTTAAAGAAAACAATACCTCTTCTTCAGTTGATTGGCTTTAAAGAACACCTAAAAACCTCTACGAAGGGTGTTCTGTCTAAAATAAGGCATAAATAATGTGGGGGGGGGGGGATTATAAGAATATTCATGGATAGATCTTGGAATAACTAAAAATATTTGCAAGTGTGAGTAATGGAGAGGGATGGATTCCTTTTTATAGGAGAATGGAGGGGCACCCTTGGAAAGTATTAAAATGTTGAATTAATATAAATTATTTTTTAATAAAAGTGGATCAAACATGATATATAAAGAATATAAAATGATTATAGATCTAAATACTCACATATAATAGTTTTTAGACATGTATTGAGTATATTTTAAACTTTAACTTTTCGGTTTTCCCATAACTATTCTCTTTTAATTTTAAAAGTGGTAATAATATTTTAATTGTTAAGAAGCTATTATTTTAACTTATATGGGATCAATATCCAATAGTTAGAAACATAATGAAATTTTAAACCATATCATAATTACTTTGTTATTTTAAAATATTTTTTAAAATTTTAAATAATTTAGTAAATTATTATTTTTATAAAACATCAATTATGTCAATTTTTACACTATTCACATTAAATAAAATCCAAATAGGGAGATAACTTCAAACCAATCCATTGAATAGTCTAATAACATGTCATATTCAGCTATAAAATTTGTGTTTGAAATAAATTATGTCAAATAATATTTATTTTAATATTTATAATATCATTTATTCGAATCCTTTATTAATGAAGCAATAACCGCATCATCATTTTGTAATTATTAAATTTATTTACTTAATCTATAATAATTATAAATAAAATACCAAGATGTAGGAAAAATTATTAGCTTTATAATTACTATTTATAGTTGAAGACATCACTTATATAACCCCTCATTAAAATTTTTTTAGTAAAAAGATACATGTTTATGTTATATTTTCCTTTACTTTAAATTAATTATTATAACATGTCATTTTCACACCCAAGTGGCTCCCAAATGAAAACATTTCTGCTGAAGGATTGTTTTGGTCTCCCATGACTCATATAATAATATTAGTACTAATTTTAGGGTAGTTTTATTTTATTATAATATTTTTTTACCCTTATTTACCTAATTTACCCTTTAACCGTGGTAAATAAAAATAATTACTGAAGTTACTGTTTATAATATCCAAAAATAAAAGGTACCTATTTACATTATTGGGGACTTATAATTCCAAATATGGAATCCATTTTATCAAATTTAAAACACATAAGTTGCATTAATTAATTTAAAATTAATTCTCTTTGTTATAACCAAAAAGTGGGTTTTTATGAAATAAAAACTATCAAAAGATTGACATGTGTTTATGTCCAATTTAAATTTTAAATTACTTAAAGTAACCAAAATTTAATTCAATTATAAAAACATAATACAATTACTCTTTAAAATCAATAAAAAAAGATAATCTAACTATATAAATAAATTAGATGAAAAGACAATTTTTGACATAAAATGCAGTATTTTTAACTATTCATTAAAAAAATTAACTCTATTAGAAAATTAACAAAAATTTATCCAAAGTAAATTTTGATATCCCTTTTCTATAGAATATTTTGTTTCAAATAAAACATATAAAAGTGATAAAAAATATTTAAAAATGGTTCACCACCAAAAGGCGGTAAAACTACCTTTTAAAAATATGAGTGTATTTTATGCTTAAAATTGGGTTTATTCCCATTTTATGCCTCTAAAATTTATTGGATAAATGTAAAAACATTTAATAAATATGTGTAATCATATTTTAGTAAGTTTTTTTTTCATTATCACCAATATAATGACTAGAAATTAACTACCATTTAAAATAATAATAATAATATTGTATTATTTTTCAGTATAACTCAACGTTGTGTGCAACATAAGATTTTAGAGAAACTCATTGTTGTAGGTTTAGTACACTATCAAAAAAATCATCCTCTTTAAGGTAAAATTAATATCGTGTTCATAAATATTAATATATAAGAAAATTTATTTTTCTATAAATACTTAGGATGTTACATCATTCCCCACTTTTGGAAATTGTGTCCTCACAATTTTAAAATTGGTCTTAGAAACCACATAGAAAATCCCACACTGGAAAAAGAGTCAATAAAAATATCACTTTAAAAGAAAGAAAGAGAAGAACAAAGGCCATATGAGATAGCACATACCAGGATTCCGTGTTGAAAAATATGGATATGGAAGAGAAACTAACCATCTTGTTTTGATGGAGAGTGATAGAAAACGTGATTAGGAGAAAGTTAACAACCAAAAATACATAAACTTGTGATGAGTTAAGTGGTATTTGATTTCCCAATAGGAAAAGTAAAGGGAAAAGTTTTTGGTTTAAGGTACTTTTCATAATGTTAAGGAATTTATTTATAAGATTGACTAAGAACATAAGGAAACATATTTACTTGTCATGTAAAATTTCATCCTTTAATAAATTTCTACCACAAAATAATATTTTCTCTAAAAAAGATTATTTAAGATAACTTGGTCACACCTGAAGCACTAGAATAAACTTCTATAGAATCACATAATCCAAAAAAATATTGAATATCTATTCATTCTATCTTGAATCATTAACCAGAACCAAAATGGTTAGGATAATATAATATAATTCCCCCAAAAGAATAATCATTTAAAAGAAAAAAGACTACTTTTAATTTACAAATTCAATAGTAATACCCAAAATCTAAAATATAACATTCAAAAATTAATTTTCCATATACTTCCTTAAAATAATCCAAACATGTATTGAAATAAAAAATCATAAGGATTTAATCACATAATCATCCAAGACAAATTTTAATAGTTATCTCCAAATAACATAATTTACTCTTAATGTCTCATACTAAAAAGTAATTAAACTAATCACATCTTATACAAGATAGGTTAATCATCTCCTTAAACACTATAATTACCCATAATTCCACAATTAAAATAATAGATTATTCCCAAAATATAATTCAAACATCATTCCTTAATTAAATCCCTTAGTATACTATTTACCTTAATCATATAAAGTTCCCAAAACAGAGAATGTCTTCCAAAAAAACATTTATCACTTAATCCCCAAATCATTTTTACAATACCATTATATCCATTTTATAAAACATAAGTTTCCAAAATCAACTTATTCTGATTCTATTAACTCGTTAAACTGAAATTTAAAATTCATACTAACCAAGGAATTCACATAGGCCAATGGTAGGCGATAAAGCCTTGTTGCACTTTAGTTGTGGGTTCGATTCCCACGAACTTGTCTTACATGATGGGTCATCACCCTTCCCAAAGGTTGTCCTTTTTCTAAAACTATATAATTCTTAAAATATTTCCAATATGAGATAAAATATTAAAAAATATCCATAACATAATTTAACCTCAAGTTATCACATTCCATTCATTTTGCATCACAAAATGTAATAAACCATAATTACATAAAAATCAAGGATTATATAAACCCTTAAGATTATTTATAATTATATCCATAAAAGAAAAGGTAATTCTTCCCCAAATAGAATTTTAACATAACAAAATATAGGGTTATACATACTAGAGAAAAGTTTAACAAAGTTATCCCATCAACAAAAAGAGAATTAATACTTTTAAACATTTCATCACTCATAGATATAAAATAACTCTCGAATTTCTAAGATGTTGACATCTTAGTCATCCAGTATTATTCATGATACCTTAACCATGTTTTCTAACTTATTTTATAATACTTCCTTCTTAGAAACAAAATCATGAATCATGTCCTAATATTCAATAATGTCAAAACATTATCTAATAACTAATCCATACCTTTCATAGGTCAATTTTAGTATTTCCATCCACAATTGGAATGGAATTAGGTATTGGTAAACATATATTTGTTTGTTATTGATTATCCCATTCCCAAACCTTATTCATAGGACATCTATTTGCGTAATGACCATGCACACCACTTTTAAAACATTCAATTGATCCTTAGGAAAGAACATCTTTCCCTTTCCTGAAGTCAACTGAATGTTTCCTTTTTTACATGGAAGTTTATTTCTATATGACCTTCATTACTACATCTATAATATCTTCCCATCCCTTTGAATCATTTTCCTAGGTGTTTATTTCCACACCTTTTACACATAGGTTGTTGAATATAGTTACCTTGATGATTATTACCTGAACTTCCATAGGGATTCATTTCTCACATATATGATGCCCTAGAAAAATCACCAAGGTTCAAGTGGTAAATCATGAATCCACATAATTGTTTAAGAATAACCAAAAGACTTCTCATTTCAACATAAGTTTCATTCTGTTGCTTATTTATAAAACCACAACATTTTCCTTCATATCTATTGTTACTTTGGCGCCTTCTAGATCCAACCATTTATTAAAACCAAAATGCTTAGTTTGTGTATATGAGTAAAATAATTATATAATATCTTATAAGGAGGGTAAAAACTAAGATATACTTATTCATGTTATCTTAAACTCATTCAATTTATCTAAAATAACTATTAATCTTTATAATATGCTAACCATTGTGGTTATCTAAAAGAGTCACTTATGCTTAAATAACACCCTAACCTCTAATGTTATCTAAACTGACCTCTGATACCAACTATAATGCTTCATCCCTAAACATTACATAATTTTAAGATAATTAATTAATTTTAATTTAAATCACATATGGTATGTTTTCAGGTTTAGATTTTTAAAGAATTAGTCCAATATTAATATATTACATATCAATTATTACAAAGTAGACACTTTTAATCTATCCAATTTTTTCACAATAATAAAACTCCTTAAATAAAACAAGAATTATTTTCTTGATAAAAATATTCTTGAATTATTCCGTTCTCTTAACCTTCCTTATATCCTATGAAAGAAATTCTAAAAACTTGGGATGAGCATAAAAGGATCAGTAAGGGTTAAAAAAAATAAGGAAAGAATACATTAGTCCATGAATACATAAAAATCAATGAAATCATAATTTTCACTCATAAAACATATTCTATTTTACATATCTCATGAAATCATAATATAGATGAATAACTCATAGAAATCATAAATAATAAAGGTAACTTGTGGTATCCATAACATACTTACATTGTAGATTTCATAGCTACATAGGGAGTAACCTTTATGGTTATGTTTGGAATTCCCATCAGAGTATATTACCTAAATAACTTAGGATAAAACCTATTGTTTAGATCCATCATATTAACCAATGAATTGGAGAGAAATCAAAGGCTCACTCACTCTCGGTTTATCACGAAACCCCCCGTATACATAACCAATGCCCGAGAACCATAACATAATCATAACACATAAACAAGTATAAAGGAAAAATAAAATTTCAACATTGAAATCGTAAGACATCATTTCAAGATATTGATATAATAAATCAATTCTTAAAACCATTTTCAAAACAAAAATACCTAAATATGGTATTTAAATTTCTTTTTAAAAACATTATGAATTGTAGAGGAAACCAAATATCAAATAATGCTTGTGGTGGTGGAAAGGTCGTTGTTGTCATGTACGTTAAAAAGACAAATTCCTTTTTTGTTTAGTAAAATTCTTCTTAGAAAAAGATTCATTTTGAAAACCATTGAATTAAATTAAAATAAAAAATGTTACAATTATAAACCATATAATATAAGGAGGTGTGTAACGCCCTGACCCTAGTTACCAAGAGTCAGTGCATTATTTTAATACATTGGCATGATTATAAGGAATCAAGTCCCAAAGGACCGATCAGTTTAGAAGTATTGGAAAATAGATTACATACATGAATGTTACATTAAACTTTATAACATACAACAAAACATAAATAATCCTTTATGAACACCATTATTCCCTTACCTTAACCCTGCATATCAAACACAATACACTTCTTGGAATCCTGGAAAAAATAAAACATAGAAAGGGGTGAGATCAAACGCTCAGTAAGGGTAAGCAATACAACAGAAAATAACATAAATATTAACCATGGTGAATAATTGAAATGACATGCCTTTACCAATAATAAACATGAATAATTTTATGGTAAGAATATGAGATGAGTAAATAATGCCATAATAAAACATAATCATGAGTATTCAACTAGTCAAATGACCACATGAACTATCAATATTATTTCCATAATGAGGGAATGTATAATTCCAGACATTATAAAACATTTTTTAAGGCCTTGGACAAGATGTCTAAAAATGATTAATGCCTCGACCAAAACCCTAAATCAAATTGGGAAAATGCGTCGGCCAATTCCACATCTAGTTGTCTCATGAGACCTACCGATGCATCGAGGAGCTATAGCGGTCTCCACCCATCACTTACATTGTCCAATACATTCTTCATATGAAAAGGTTGAAACATAACATAAAAATTTGTATAAGAACTAGGATACGAAATTTCAATACTTTAACCACAAACCATGAATGGTATAAAAATAACACATCAACAATCAAACATATAACAAAACCTTCAATACAATATAGAAGTTTTGTATCATAATAAATCAACTTCAAAAAAATTTTAAAATACATTAAAGGATTTTACGTAGATGGAAATGATTTGTAAAACTCTTTGATTGAAATATCCCTTTTCATGAAAACATTTAAAAGTCACACAATTTAGAAAGGAAGACATTTAAAGACATTTTTGAATCAAACTGCCCCATACCACTTTGAAAATTTTTAGAGTAATTAACATTTTAAAACATTCATGTCTGTTTAAATAAATCCTTAAAACCATTTTTCAAACATGGAAATTAATGATAATGGTTTATAAGAATAAATCATTAAAACATTTAAAATGAAGTTAACATAGATGAAATCAAAACTATTTGAGAGAAATATCTCTTTTTCTGAAATCATTTAAGAGTCACATAATTATAAAAGAAAACATTTACATTGAAAATATTCTTATAAGCTTGTAAGGGAAGAATCAATGATTTTATAATGGCGGAAAATAGACGCACCCGCCGTATAAGTTAAAAAAACATTTTTACCTTAATTTGTCGAAAAGGTTAAAAAGGACCTTGTTTGGAAAATGACGGAAAGATTCCTTTCAAACCATTTTATAAAAAGTAAAAAAAGGGTATAAATGAATTTAACCCATAGTCTATAAATTTTTTAGAATTATTTGAAATACATTTTTAAGAATCATGGATGTGGATGATAAAGTGGTCCCAGTAGATAATTACGTATAAATAACCTCAGATAATGAAGAGATTGTGAAATAAACCCTTACCTTGTACTTTCCCTTTGTCTAGGGTAGGTTAACCTCCTATATAATGGTGAAATGATTGTTATTAAATTATAAAAGAATAATATACGTTAATTTGATATCATATATGATCTTTTAACATTGATTTGTTAATAATATCTTAGTATTATCATCATTTCGGGTGTTAACTTACTCATTTTCTTTTATATGTTTTGTTACAAAAGCTTTTTTTATTATGGATAGGTTGTATCTTATTCATATACAGAATTATATAAAGTCCTTAAACATAATTTTTAATCATCAAATTAGAATTAGAATGGAATGGATACGATGGGGAATGAATCTCATCGCATTCGTGGAGACGGTAGTCCGTACATACGCACGAGAGACAATATCATTATTTTGATATTACAATCATATATAATTGGATGGTATATCATATATACATAATCATTATAATGTTATATTTATTATTTACATTAATTAAACATTATTACCATACCCATCCAAACAATAATGTTTTGAATAACAATTACACCACGATGTGGAGACAATAAGCCGCATGTATGCACGAGCAACAATATCATTCTTTTGATATTAAAATCAAATATAATTGGATGGTATATCATATATAAATAATATTTATAATGTTATATTTATTATTTACATCAATTACACATAATTACCATACCCATCCAAATAATAATGTTTTGAATAACAATTAGACCACAACGTGGAGATGGTAAGCCGTACGTACACACTTATGGTGAAATGTCGTTCAAAAGATGGATAGAATACTGAATATGGTTGTACCATATTTATAATAACATCAATGTATATAGAAGATAATGGAGTTATTATTTTATAATGGAAATAACAATGAAAGAAGAAGTGGAAGAAGAAAGGAACTTGAAAGAGTGTGGTGAAATCATTACCTCTTCTTCATGTTCTTCTTTTTGATTTGATCAAAAGGGCTCCCTAGGTTGGCTTTCTGATCAAACCAAGGCCTCTAAGATGAATTTAGGGAAGTTGGGAGGATATTTGGGTAGAGGTTTTCTGAGCCAAAAGGCTTTTATGGTGTGAATTAGTGATAAGGGGGAGTTCCCTTTTATAAGAGGGGTGAGGGGCACCTTAGAAAAAACTTAAAATATTATTTTATAATAAATTCATATTCTTTTTATAATTCCTCAAAACTAATTTATTTCGAGGATAAGGTGGGTATGGGTCAAAAAAAACTCAACAATTAGGTTTTAGACAGGTTTAGGTCACTTTATTAACCTTATATTTTAGTTTTAACTCTTAGTTAATTAGTTTGACATTTAGCATGTCTCTTTGTATTTTTATATTATATAGTTAATAAAATTACTATATACTTTAGAGTGACCCCCCAAGTTGTCCATTAATGATACACCTATTATTATATAAGTCCTTTTTTCGAACCTTATATTTTTAGGAATAGAATATAAATTAATAATATAATATTTGTTTTAAAAACTCATTTATGTCAATTTTGACACTATTTAATAATTGATTTTTTAAAGTCTTAACAACTTCATTAATTCAAAGAAAGTTTATTTAAGCAATAATAACATGTCATATTAACCAATGAAATACTAGGATGTCATAAAAACTTTAAATTATATTTATTTTAACATTTATAATACCAATTATTTGATTCTCTCATTAATAAAGAAAATACTGCATCATTATTGTGTCTTAAATAAATTTAATTATTCAATGTCTAAAAATTATAAATAAAATTAAATTATGTAGAAAATAGTTTTATCTTTCTAATTAATTTTTATAGTCTAAAATATAACAAATTTAACACTATGTAAAAATTGTTTTGCTAAAAGATATATGCTTATGTCATTTTTGTATTTACTTTAACTTAATTAATATAAAGTGTCATTATCCTTTACAAGTGGCTCCATGGGGTCCCACAATCGACCCAAAGATGCCCATGGTCAGACATGTATCAACCAATAGGTTTATGACACATTTTAGGGTAATTTAATATTATTATAATATTATTTTTTTATCCTTATTTACCGGATTTACGCTTTAACCATTGGAAATAAAATATTTACTGAAGTAATTATTCAAATTGTCTAAAAATAAGAGTTACCTATTTACACAGTTTGGAAATCCTAATTCCAAATATGGAATCCATTTTTCAAAATTCAAAACACATAAGTGGCAGAAATTAATTTAAAATTAATTCCTGTTGTCAAAATAAAAAGCGTGTTTTTAAGAAAGAATAACTATCAAAATATTGACACTTGTTTATGCTCGGTTTAAATGTGAAATTATGTCCAATGACCAACATTGGATTAAATGGTAAAAATATATTCTAAATATACTTTAAAACCACTCAAATTCATAATTTATCACTATTAATTATTTCGATTAAAAAAGTTGTTTTTAATTCAAATTTAGTAATTTTCTCTATTCATCAAAATATGGAAGTTATCAGAAAAGTACAAAAAATTCACCCTAAGATAATTTCTATATTCCGAATCCAAAAATGAAGTCCATTTTGAAAGATAAAATTTATAAAATTTCAAAAAGTGGGTATTAGTATTCATAATGGCTAGTTTGATTGGTTGTGGTGTGTGTTAGAACTCGAAGTTGCGTACAAAACACGCTACTGTATTATTCAAAGAGAATTATACCATGGAATCTTGGGGTGTTACAAGGTGTATATTATCAAAATATTCCTCAATAAAAGAAGATTGATACGAAGTCCCTTATAAAGATCATATCATTAAATTAAGGATAAATCAATTACATAATTATGTGTCAAAATAAAAATACACCCAATATATGTGTATATTCAGTGTAAAATTATCAGAGGTCATTCAAATTTATTCTTTGAAAAAAAAAACCAATGACATGGATATTTAACTCAGTTAATGGAGATTGAGTTAAGATTTACCTTACCTTGAGTCAGACTTGTTTGGTTCATTCTTTATCTTTTGGAATAATAAAATTAGGTTAATTTATACTTGATTCATTAAATTTTCATGATTATTATTACCATTAAATCACTTATGACCATGTTATAATAATTAGTTTATTATTTGAGTTAATGTCATATGTTTTGTCGATAATCAGTTCTTGAGTCAAAAATGAACATGTTATGATGTCACTAGTCCATGTGGTCATAAGTCCACCATATCCAGAATATTATTTTTGAAATATTAATCACTTTTACACATAACTCACATTGTTTAATTTAAACCATTAAATATGGTTCTGAAAAATGAACAACGTTATAATCATGGAGACGGTATGCCATACATAGGCATGAGTAACCTTTCACTTTTTCATTGATCATTATAGAAATAAGGAAATTATAATTTTATCTTTACATAATGATAATTATATTATTAAAATAATAATAATCATTTAATTATACTTATATATATCATAAAAGAGATATAATTAATAAAAAGGAGTCACACCGCTTTGTGGAGGTGATAGTTCACATGTACGCACAAACTACATTATTATTTTTATGCACATGAAACTAAGAATGAAATTGAAATATTATGATCGTATAATGATTAATATGTCATTAATATCACATATAAATATTAATTCCATAATTATAACTAATCTTAATAGAAAATAATGGAAAAAAAACTAAATTAGTTTGTGGAGGTCATAACTCACACATACGCACGAACAATTAATTCATTTTTCATTTGATGGTAGTAGATATGGATATAAGATATGATATCAACATAATAAAATATCAGTATATTTATGATACTATAATTATTATATAATCATGGTTGGATAATATTTGAGGAAGTGGAAGAAGAAACAAAATAGAAACACTTAAAGAAAATGATACATCTTCTTTGGTTGATCGCCTTTGAAGAACACCTAAAAACCTCTATGAAAGGTGTTCTGCCTAAACTAGGAATTAAAGAATGTGGAGAGGGATTATAATAAGAGGATTTGATAGATATTTTAAGAAATAAAAGGATTTGGAATTGTGAGTAATAGAGAGGTATGGGTTCCCTTTTAAAGGAGAGGGGAGGGGAACCCTTGGAAAGTATTAAAGTATTAAATTAATATAAAATATTTTTTAATACAAGTGGATAAAACTTTAGATATATATAATATAAGATGAGTATATATCTAAATAATCCATACAACAGTTTATATACATGTATTGAGTTTATTTTAAACCATATCTTTTCATTTTACACTTAATTATTCTCTTTTAATTTTAAAATCCATGACATTATTTTAATTGTTAAGAAGCTATTAATTTTACTTATATGGATTCAATTTCTAGTAATTGGACATTTTATCAGATTTTTAACCATATCATAATCACTTTGTGATTTTAAATATTTTTAATACTTTTAAATAATTTAATAAATTATTGTTTTTATAAAACTAAAATTATGTCAATCTTTTCACTATTCACTTTTAAATAAAATCCAAACAGATGATAACTTTGAATAAAACCATTGAATAGTCTAATAAAATGTCATATTAATCTAAAAAATTTCTAGATTACATTAATTAGGTAAAATATTATTTATTTTAATATTTTTAATATCATTTACTTGAATCCTTTATAAATGAAGCAATCACTACATCATTATTGTGTCATTATTAAATTTATTTATTTAATCTCTAAAAATTATAAATAAAATACCAAGATTTTGGAAATATTTTTAGATTTCTAATTAATATTTATAGTCAAATGTATCACTTATACCACCCCACCTTAATTTTTTTGTAAAAAAATACATGTTTATATTATATTTTCCTTTAAATTAATTATTTTAACAAGTCATTTTCACACCCAAGTGGCTCCAAAATGCCAAATGTTTGGCATAAGTATTGTTTAGGTCTCCCATGAATCATAAAATAATATTAGGACAAGTTTTAGTGTAGCTTTATATTATTATAATATTATTTTTACACTTATTTACTTAATTTACCCTTTAACCGTGGTACATAAAAATAATTACTAAAGTGACTATTCATAATACCCAAAAATAAAAGGTACCTATTTACATAATTTTGACCTTATGATTCAAAATAAGAAATCCATTTTTCCAAATTCAAAAAAAAAAAATAAGTTTCACTAATTAATTTAAAATTAATTCACATTGTAAAAACCATAAAACGAGTTTTTAAGAAATAAAAACTATCAAAATATTGACATGTGGTTATTTGTAGAGACCCAAAGATTGATGTACATGGACATTACATTAATTTTTCAGAATAATTAATACATAACAAAAAATTACACCAAAGGATCGTTATAGTTTAGTGTCTTTGGAAACTCGGAACATAATATTCTAATCATGGTGAAAGATATTCAACATCTCCCATAAAGATATTTACCTTTTGTTTTCTTACCTAAAACCTTTCTTTATTTCTTGGGAAAAAGAAAACATACAAAAGGGTGATCTCAAATGCTCATTAAGGGTAAGCATGGAGAAAATAAAACAAAACCATATACATTTGAACTTAAAAACATGAACATAATGTTTAAACATCAAAATCTTGAGTTGTGAAATAAATATTGGCAGTAAATAAGGCATATCATAAAGGAAAATTAATCATGATAAAATAAAATGGGAATAAAACATGTAATTGTGGCATACATTAAGAACATGATATTATTTCTATAGTAGCTAAGGCATTGTTTCCAAGACCATCATAGTGGAAAAAGTCTATTACTGAACCAGGTTTACTTGCTGTTCTAGCCCTGTATTACTGAACCAGATTCACTTGCTGTTCCATCCATGTCTATCTCATGAGATATAAATATTTACCCAATGAATTGGAGGGAGATATAGGTCCCACCCATCTCAAAATGAAACAATTCTTATGTTTGAGACAAAATAAACATAAATCATTCATCATAACCAAAAGAATAAAATGGGTTTCATAAACATCATCCCATCATAACATAATACATATAAAGAAATTGATATAATTTCATCATAAACAAAATCAAACCATGTAAATAATATGGATATTATACTTGAAACATGACCATATTAAATAATGTAATCTTAGATGGAAAATAATATTGATAAAATACTTGAAATGAATTCTTGAGGAAAATATCATTTCTTCTTCCAAATAATTTTCTTGTAAAAAAATGTTGTGAAATTATAAAAGAAAATATATCTTTTGAAAATAATAATGAAATATTGTATAGTAGTCTTCATGGAAATAAGGTGTTACAAAACCGTAAAAATCTGTTCATGCCGTATAAGTTAAAAAAACATTCTCCATGTACTTTTACTGGAAAAGTCAAAACGTACCTCGTATGATAAACAAAAGAAAGATTCCTTCCATATAATTTTGTAAAAGTCAAAAAAGGGTAAAAATGAATTTAAAAATACATAGAATAATAGTAAAAATTTTATGAATTTCTTTTATAAAACATTGACTTGGATGATAAATATAACCCCAGTAAATACATACGAATAAATAATCTCAGATAAAAATGAGATTGGAATAATTATCCCTGACCTTATGTACAATTTATTCAATATGTTTATGAGACTCCTATATAGTGGGTTTAAACATATTATTAACTTTTAAAAGAACCATAATAATATTTATGATATCATATATGATTCACTTATGACTTTATATTACCTGTGCATTTGACAATTCCACGTTAAAGCAGTGGTTTGGGTAAAATCGTATCAGTTATCGTATGTGTTTGGACTTGTTGTTCTTGATTTTATTATTAATTATATAATGATATAATTAATTCCAAAAGGTAAAACATTATTTATATACCATATATATTCAGGATATATATGTATATAATAGATAGATAAATGAAATGAAATACACCATTCATGGAGACGGTAGACCGTACGTACACATGAACGCTATTTTAATTTCCTTATTGAATTGAATGAAAGTAAGTAGAGTATATATATATATGTATATAAATAAATATAGTAGAATTATTATGTCATAAATTTCATCATTATTTATTATATATATACTTTATAATCATTCTGGAATGGTTAACATGGAGAATGAACCCCATCACGTCGTGGAGACGTTAATCCGTACGTATGTACGAGCGACGATATCCTTCCCATAATTGTTGAATGGTATTGGATTGGATTATATAATATATAATAATTATTATCTTTTTATAATAATCATATATAGTTATTATTTCCACTATTATTCCCATCCAAGTAAGGTGGTGGTGGAAAAGCAAATTACACCGCAGCGTGAAGATGATATTCCGTACGTACGCATGTGTGGGAACATTTTCATTCATAGGATGGATAAAATAACTAATATTGTTGTACCATTTTTATAATAACATCACAATATATATATGATACTGGATTTATTATCTTATAATAGAAAAAACAAAGAAGGAGTAAGTGGAAGAAGAAAAGAACTTGAAATAGGTGGTGAGACATTTACCTCTTCTTTGGGTTCTTCCTTTTTATTTGATCAAAAGGGATCCTTAGGTTGGATTTATGATAAAATTAAGGCCTATATGATGAAGGGAGTACAGTTGATAGGGTATTTTGGAAGGGTTTTTCTGATCCAAATAGCTTAGAAGGTATGAATTAGAGTGAAGGAAGAGTGCCCTTTTATAAGAGGGGTGATGGGCACCTTAGAAACAAATTAAAATATTATTTTATAATAAATTAATTTTCAGTTTCTAATGGATCCAAAATGAATTATTTAAAGTATAATGTGGGGACGGGTCGAAAACCTCTCAACCAATAGATTTTAGACTAGTTTAGGTCACCATATTAACATTAATTTTTATATTTAATTGTTAGTTAAATAGTTTAACATTTTCCATGTCTTCTTGTATTCTTACACTATATAGTTAATAAACTTACTATAAAATTCCAAGAGAACATCAAGTGGCTCATAAATGACATATATAATATTATTTAATCCCTTTTTCCGAACCTTACATTTTTATTAAAATTATATCAACCAATAATATAGTATTTGTTGTAAATATTAATTTATGTCAATTTTGACACTATTTGGTATTTTGTTTTTGTGAAAGTCATCACAACTTGATTACTTCAAAAAAGATACATTAAATCATCCCTAAAATGTCATATTCACCTAGAAAATACGTGGATGTCATAAAAACTTTGAAATTATGTTTATTTTAATATTTATAATAAAAATTTATTTGATTCTTTCATGAATAAGGTAATTACTGCATCATCATTGTATCGTAAATAAATTATATTATTTAATGTTTAAAAGTTATAAATAAAATAAAATGATGTAGGAAATATTTTTATCTTTCTAATTAATATTTATTTTTGAATTTATCTTATGTATAACCCTATATTAAAAATGGTTTAGTTAATAAACTTTGAATTTAACACTTTTAACTCTTCTCTACATTAAATAATAATAAATGTCTTAATCTAATCCAAGTGGACCTAAGAGGTTCATATTTTATTATTAAGGTTTTTTGGGTTGAATTACACTTTACCAATAGAATTAGGACATGTGTTAGGGTATGCATAATTTCATTTTTACCCTTAATTACCCTATTTAACTTTAACCGTGGTAAATAAAAGTAAAAAGTTACTATTCACCAAAAAATTATTTTCATCTCATTGAACCACATTTTTCTCACTGATATCAACCGTGTCTCTCGGATTTTTGAAATTTCACTCACAAAAGCGGTAAAATTACATTTTATGCGAATTTGCAAATGCTCATAGAAGGTGGGTAAAAGACGGTAAAAAGTTCAATAAAATTTTTATATATCTAAATTTTTTATAAAATGACTCCAATGAATTACATTGAACTTATATAGGTATTATTTATCTATTCTGACATAAAATAAATTTAAATAAAATAAATGATTATTTAAATAAAAATTCGGTTTTAACTAATAACTCAGTGTTTTCACAATTCATCAAAAATTGAAAGTTTTTAGAAAAATACCAAAAAATCACCCTAGGCTAATTTCGATATTCCGAATCCAAAAATGAAGTCCATTTTGAAAGATAAAATTTATAAAATTTTAAAAAGTGGGTATTACTATTCAAAACAGCTAGTTTATATAATATTTTAATAACATATTATTGTTTAGTGAAACTCGGTATTGCGTACAATGCAAGCTATTGAGGAAGGTTTCTCTTGCGTGTAATGAAAGCCAAGAAAGTGTTGCATATAGTGAAAGTTTCCTTTGGTGTTTCATATAACATAAGACATAAAAAAAATATTTTTCATAAAATCTCAGGGTGTTACATTCTACCCCACTTAAAATGAATTTCTCCCTCGAAATTAGTCAGGGTTATAAATGGTTTACAACATGAAAGTTTCTTTCATAGAAACCCACATCGTAAAAAGGAATACTAAAACTTAATATTAAAACTAAAGTATGAAATGTAACGGTTACCCAAATTAACTCATCACTGGGTTTCTACATAGGATAACATAGGTGAAAATATGGATATGGAAGATAAATATGACCATCTTGTTTGGATGAAGAGTGGTAGAGAACATGACTATGAAAAATACAATAATCACAAAGCCATAAATTTGTGTTGATCTAAGGTACCATATGAGTCATCAGATATGATAGTACTAGGACACCATTTTTTGTTTTCAAGATCATTTCCCTAGAGTAGATGAATTGTTTTGCATACGGATAAATACTTACCTAATTTTAGTGTAAAATCATCATTGGTCATACCATGAATAATTTCCACTTAATATCTATTTAAATAAATGAAGTTGAATTTTTCATTCATGAAGTGTTAGTAGATCATGCGATAAAATGATAAGTCATCCCATCCGTTTCTATCACATAATTTATTAAATATACATGAGTCCATCTATGGTGATATTAATCGTATATGGTTCCTAAAATGGACTTATACTTCATCTATCATATCACTTAATAAAATAAAACTAATTTCTACAAACCAGGGACTTCCTGTTGGCTAGTGGTAGGTGATGAAGACCTGTCACACTTCAGTTGTGGGTTCAATTCCCGCAACCTTGTCCGACGCGACGGGTTGTCGCCCATCCTACAAGTTTTCCATTTTCTAAAACTATACTATTATAACATTCCAGAAATAATATCAAAAAAAAGTTATATCCTTAAACAAAACTATCTGATGTCTAACTTAATCCATTAGGACCTTTAGGATTTTCAAAAATACTTCTGTCCAATCTCATAATATATAAAAAAAATTACTAGAGAGGTAATCTACCAAGAATGTGAATACCATCATTTATCCCCCATATATCATAAGATATATCTTGTTGGTCACATTACAAACATGTGAATTCGTTAATCATGTATTCTCTTGAAACATGAGTTACCATATAACTATAGTGAAAACATGAATGCTTTCAAAAGTTAACTCTTCCCACATACCAAAATCCCAAAAATTCTATATACGCAAACCATGATATCACTTTGTCCTTATATCATTCATGAGCTCATTGATACTATCAAACATTTTATTATCTCTTTATCCCTTCATTATGCGCATATTAAGTGGTTTCCAAAAATATTTCAATCACTTTTCATGGGTACCGATACCATTTTCTTATAGAAAAACACAATGGACTCATATGTAGATATTTCAATATGCCATAAAAGTTCCTCAACAACTTTATTATTTAATTCCAATATAAAATCCCTTCAATCCATTTTCTTCAATGATTTCCATGGAATAGTTCCTTCCTTGATTTAGAAGTAACCTCTTAGGTAAGGGCATTGAGTTGGGTAATGCCCATGTTCTCCACAGATAATACATTGAACTCCGTAACAGTCTATCACTCTATGCCCCTTTTCCCCACAGAGATAACATCTTCCCTTCCATTTGAGGTATTCCTTAAGGTTCTTCTTCCATTATTCTTGATATATAGAAAGCTTAATCTTTCTTCCTCTATTTTCCTCACCATTCGAACATACATAAAAGTCCATCTTCCTCTTATTTGATGGCCTAGGAATACAACTAAATTTCAGCTTGTTAATCATATATTGCGATGACTAATTCAGAATAATCACAATATCTTTCTCTCCAGGCATTACACAATTTCGTTGATCATAGTCACCAATTTGTCTATTGGAATCAATGTTAACTGAATTTATTCTCATTACCTCCATTGACTAAAACTAGAAACCATAGTGTAAGAAACAGTTAAAACAACTAGGAACCACATAATAATAAAAAGTCACTTATGGGATGTCTAACTTACCAAAAAGTCTTTAATCCATGACTCCTTAGGTTCACCCTAGTTTATTCATGATCGTCAACATAGTTTTAAGACTGTAACCTATACTTATACTTAACTTTAGGGACATCACTAGACATACCATAGAAATATCTCTAGGGATCTCTCAAAAGTTTTCGCATCCTAGTTTCCAATGCTTAACTAAACCATTCCTCTAATACCAACTGTAGAGACCCAAATCTTGACGTACATGGACATTACATTACTTTTTCAGAATACTTAATACATAACAAAAAATGACACCCAAGGACCATAATAGTTTAGTGTCTTTGGAAACTCGGAACATAATCTTCCAATCATGGTGGAAGATCTTCAACATCTCCCATAAAGATCTTTCCCTTTTATTTTCTTATATAAAACCTTTCTTTATATCCTGGGAAAAAACATACAAAAGGGTGAGCTCAAATTCTCAGTAAGGATAAGTATGGAGAAAATAAAACAAAACCATATACATTTGAACTTAAAAACATGAACATAATGTTTAAACATCAAAATATTGAGTTGTGAAATAAATCTTGGCAGTACGTAAGACATAGATCATAAAGGAACATTAATCATGATAAAATATAATGGGAATAAAACATGTAATTGTGCCATCCATTAAGCACATGAAATGATTTCCATGGTATCCAAGGCATTGTTTCTAATGCCATCATAGTGGACAAAGTCCATTACTAAACTGGGTTTACTTGTCGTTCCAGCCCTGTATTACTGAACTGTATTCACTTACCATTCTAGCCATGTTTATCTCATGAGATATAAATCTTCACCCAATGTATTAGAGGGAGATATAGGTCCCACCCATCTCATAATGAAATAATTCTTATGTGTGCCACAAAATAAACATAAATCATTCATCATAACCCAAAGAATAAAATATGTTTCATAAACATCATCCCATCATAACATAATTCATATAATAAACTGGATATCAATTCATCATAAACAAAATCAAACCATGTAAATAATATGGACATTATACTTAAAACATGACCATATTAAATAATGTCATTTGATATGGAAAATAGTCTTGATAAAACACTTGAAATTAATTTTGGAGGAAAATATCCTTTCTTCTTCAAAATAATTTTCTTTTCTCAAAATACCGTACAATTATAAAACAAAATATTTTTGATGAAAATAATCCTGAAATATTGTATAGGAAGATTCATGGAAATAAGGAGTTACAAAACTGTAAAAATCTATTCATGTCGTATAAGTTAAAAAAATCATTCTCCTTGTACTTTTACCAGAAAAGTCAAAAAGTACCTCGTATGATAAACAAAAAAATATTCCTTTCATATCTTGTGGTAAAAGAAAACAATGGGTAAAAATGACTTTAGACATACATGGAATAATATTAAAAATTTTATGAAAATGTTTTTATAAATCATGGATTTGGATGATAAATATAACCCCAGTAAATACTTATGAATAAACAATCTCAGATAAGAATGAGATTGGAATAATTATCCCTTACCTTATGTCCAATTTCTTCTGTATGTTTCAGAGAATCCTATATAGTGGGTTTAAACATATTATTAACTTGTAATAGAACCTTAATAATATTTATGATATCATATATGATTCACTTATGACTTTATATTGCCCGTACATTTGACAATTCCACGTTAAAACATTGGTTTTGGTAAAATCGTATCAGTTATCGTATGTGTTTGGACTTGTTGTTATTGATTTTATTATTACTTATATCATGATATAATTAATACCATAATGTAAAAAATGATTTATATATCATATATATTCAGGATATATATGTATATAATAGATAGATAAGTGAAATGAAATACACCGTTCATGGAGAAGGTAGACCGTACGTACACATGAATGCTATTTTCATTTCTTTATTGAATTGAATGGAAGTAAGTAGAGTAAATATATATATATATATATATATGTATATAAATAAATCCAGTAGAATTATTATGTCATAAATTTCATCATTATTTATTATATATATACTTTATAATCATTCTGGAATGGTAAACATGGAGAATGAATCTCATCGCGTTGTGGAGACGGTAATCTGTACGTACGCATGAGCGATGATATCGTTCCCGTAATTGTTGAATGATTTTATAGTGGATTATATAAAATCTCAGAATTAGTATCATGTTATAATAATCATATATAGTTATTATTTTCACCATTATATCCATCCAAGTAAGGTGGTGGTGGAAAAATAGATTACACCGCAGCGTGGAGACAGTATTCCGTACGTTCACACGTGTGGTGAATTTTTCATTCATAGGATGGATAAAATAACTAATATGGTTGTACCATTTTTATAATGAAGTCACATTATTTATAATACACTTGAGTTATTATTTTATAATGGAAACAATAAAAAGGAGGATGTGGAAGAAGAAAGTAACTTGAAATAGGTTGTGAGACATTTACCTCTTCTTCGGATTCTTCCTGTTGATTTGATCAAAAGGGATCCTTAGGTTGGCTTGATGAATAAAGGAAGGCATCTAGGATTAAGGGAGGACAGTTGAGAGGGTATTTTTTCAGGGTTTGGCCGAGCCAAATGGCTTATAATGAGTGAATTAGAGTGAAGGGGGAGTGCCCTTTTATAAGAGGGGTGAGGGGCACCTTAGGAAAAACTTAAAATATTATTTTATAATAAATTAGTTTTATTTTTATAATGAATATAAAATGAATTATTTAAAGTATAAGGGGGGTATGGGTCGAAAACGTCTCGACCAATAGGATTTAGACAGGTTTAGGTCCCCATATTAACCTTAACCTTTAGATTTAACTATTAGTTAAATAGTTTATCTTTTACCATGTCTTCTTGTATTCTTACTCTATATGGTTAATAAAATTACTATAAACTTCAAAGAGAACCTAAAGTGGCTCATTAATTAAATATATAATATTATTTAAGATTTTTGGACAAACCTTACATTTTTTGGAATATTATATCAACCAATAATATAGTATTTGTTTTAAATATTAATTTATGTCAATTTTGACACTATTTGGTATTTTGTCTTTGTGAAAGTCATCCCAACTTGATTACTTCGAACAAGATACATTGAATCAGACCTAACATGTCATATTCATCCATAAAATTCATGGATTTCATAAGAACTTTAAAATTATATTTATTTTAATATTTATAATATCATTTATTCATTTCTTTCATAAATAAGGTAATTACTGCATCATCATTGTGTCATAAATAAATTTAATTATTTAATGTCTAAAAATTATAAATAAAATACCATGATGTAGGAAATATTTTTAGCTTTATAATTAATATTTATTGTTTAATTTATCTCATGTATTATCTTATATTAAAAACGGTTTAGTTAATAAAATTTGAATTTAACACTTTTAACTTTCTTTAAATTAAATAATAATAAATATCCTAATCTAATCCAAGTGGACCAAAGAGGTTCATATTTTATTCATAAGGTTGTTTTGGGTCGAATTAAACTTAACCAATATAATTAGGAAATGTGTTAGGATATGAATAATTTCATTTTTACCCTTAATTACCCTATTTACTTTTAGCCGTGGTAAATAAAATTAAAAAATTACTATTCACCAA
Organism: Viscum album; assembly: GCA_963277665.1. Lineage (NCBI taxonomy): Eukaryota > Viridiplantae > Streptophyta > Magnoliopsida > Santalales > Viscaceae > Viscum > Viscum album. The sequence goes on from OY728128.1 coordinate 1,262,635,056, forward strand.
AAATTATTTTCATCTCATTGAACCAAATTTTTCTAACTGATATCAATCATGTCTCTCAGATTTTTTAAATTCCAATCACATAAGTGGTAAAATTATGTTTTATGCAAATTTGCAAATGCTCCTAGGAGGTGGGTAAAAGACGGTAAAAAGTTCAATAAAATTTTTAGATATCTAAAATTATTATAAAATGACTCCAATGAATTACATTGAACTTATATATGTATTATGTATTTAATTTTACCTAAAATAAATTTAAATAAAATAAATGATTATTTAAATAAACTTCAGTTTTAACCAATAACTCAGTGTTTTCAATATTCATCAAAAATTGAATGTTTTCAGAAAAATAACAAAAAATCACCCTAGGAAAATTTCGATATTCCAAATCCAAAAATTAAGTCCATTTTGAAAGATAAAATTTATAAAATTTCAAAAAGTGGGTATTACTATTCATAACGGCTAATTTATATAATATTTTAATAACATATCTTTGTTTAGTGAAACTCGGTATTGCATACAACGCAAGCTATCGAGGAAGATTTCTATTGCGTGTAATACAAGACAAACCAGTGTTGCGTATAGTGAAAGTTTCCTTTAGTGTTTAATATAACATAATACATAAAAACATATTTCTCATAAAATCTCAGGGTGTTACATTATGTCCAATTTCAATGTAAAATTACTTAAAATGAAAAAAATTGGATTAAATGATAAAAAAAATAATAAAATTACATTTTAAAACCAATAAAAAAGATAATATAACTATATAGATAAATTATATGAAAATGCAGTTTTTGACTTAAAATGCGGTATTTTTCACTATTCATTAAAAAATGAACTGTATGAGAAAATTACCAAAAATTTATCCAAAGTAAACTTTGAGATCTCATTTCTATATAATAACTTTATTTTGTCAAATATAATATATAAAAGTTATAAAAACTAGATTTAAAAAGGCTTCACCCTCAAAAGATGGTAAAAATATCAATTAAAAATATTAGAGTATTTTATTCTTAAAATTAGATTCATTATCATTTTATGCCTCTAAAATTTATTGGATAAATGTAAGAACATTTAAAAAACTTGTGTAATCATGTTGTAGTTAGTTTTCTTCATTCTTGCTGATATAACTACTAGGCATTAACTACCATTTAAAATAATAGTAACATTATTATATTATTTTTTGGTATAACTCAATATTATGTGCAACCTAAGATTTCAGAGAAACCCGTTATTGCATGTCAAGTATGCTATTGGAAAAAGCATCCCCTTTAAAATTAATTTCTTATTCATAAATATGAATATATATGAAAATTTATTATTCTTTTAATACCTGGGATGTTATAGTTTCAGTCATATTATTTGAATTAGAGATGTTATTTGTACTATAGTTATTTGATATAATGGTACACTTGATGGTTCACATGGTTAGAGAGGTTCAAATATATGGACCTGTCCAATACAAATTGACGTACCCCATTGAACGGTATATGAATATTTTGAAAGGGTAAATCAGGATTCAAATTTAGGAAGATGGTTGTATTGTATAAGATATATTTTTGAATAAAGTATTGAATTTGTCACCGATTACCTATTAGATGTTGACAACATCAGTCTCCCAAAGTCTCATCATGACACATGTCTTATGGGAGAAGGGTTTTCTAGAAGAGATGTAGTTATATTTACCTTGACAGAGAGATCAAGTGAACCTTTACATTTAATATAATAGTGAAGATGTTGATATGTACAATGAACCCCACAAGGAAATTCATAGAGATTTTAATCCATCAAGGGATGAAGGATGGATATAAAATACACACAATTAATATTTTATAGGAAGGTTTTGATGTCAGATTTATAAGGATTTATCAAAAAATAAGAATTTAATTTTTGAAATACTTTATTGGCTAACCTGAGGATCGAATGAAAATGTTATATCTTATACTGGTTTTTTAATCAATGGTTATACATTCTATACAAAAGAACACAATCACTACAGTATGATAAAAAATAGTGTTGTTACACTTCTGGTTTAAGTGATTCACTTATCTAGTTATATTGATAGAAATACAATTTATGAAAATATGTATTATTTTGGAATTATAAAACAGATATACCAGTTCGATTATACATCATTTCAAGTGATGACTTTCTATTGAAAATGGGTTTACAATATGAGTTCATTAAAAGTTGAAAAAATTTCCATCATGGTGGTGAATTTTAGTTTAGATAGAGAAAAGGATGATCCATTCATAATATAATCCCAAGAGGTGAAATTATTTTATATATTAGATCTAGCAAAAAAGAATTGTGAAATTTCCCTACGGGAGACTAAAAAAATGTCGGGTGAGATGAAAATTAAATTGAAGATGAATTTTTTATTGGGAGATCACAAACATTTCATGCTGGTCCAAATGTAGGAAATGTCTTGTATGTTAGAGGGTACCACAAAGAGGGTATTTGGATTCTTGATAGAAGAACCAAATCCCTAAAACCATTAAAAAAATAAAGAGAGTTCAATGAGAAGGTAAAAGTGTTTTTTATATAATATGGTTTTACTTATAATTTTATATGTTCTTTAGTGTGTTAAAATAATATAAATTAAATGTTTGACTACTCATGTAGAAAATTTCTTCTACACATATTGATTTTACCAATACCTTAGAAGAAAAAACTATAATAAAGGAGTCCTTTGGGAAGATTTAAAAGTAATTTTAAGATATAATTTCTCTATTTTACTAAAAAATATATACAATGAAACATTGATTTAATTTTCATTATTATTTATATGATTTTTTTATTTTAAATGATTTATTTCCATAATTCATTACTTTCGTCACCAAAACATCCACATAATTATTCTCCCTAAATACCTTGTCACCACTACTGTGTTAAATTTATCACTTTAATTTAAGTTCCATCCACTACCTTTGCAGGAAGAGAAACAATGCTGCTTCTTCCCAATCCCAGAGGTAATCTTGATGTTTTCATAGTAAAATAATTTTCCATATAATTAATATATTGTTTCACTTTTCTGTTCAAATTATTTCCTTTTAATATTAATCATGTAATATTTTTTTTCTTATACAGGTGGATTATTTTGTTTCTATTGGGGTGGTCAGTCTATATTTCATTTCTTTCTACACCAAAGCTTCCACTGGCTTCTTCCCCTGAAAACCTTTTCACCCATGCTATGTTGGCATTTATCACTTTCTTTTATGTTCCCTCTACTGCTCAATCACAGAGGTACTATTAATGATTTCACTGTAAAATCATTTTCCATAGAATTAATATATTGTTTCATATTTATGTTTAATTTATTTCATTTTATTATTACTCATATTATAATTGTTTTCTTAAACAGGTGGATTATTTTGTTCTATTTGGGGTGGTATGTTCGAAGCTACACATTTTCATGAGATATTGGAGTTCCATCCTACAACTAAGATAATGAAGATAAGGAAATTAATCAAGAATGAATATAAAAATCACGGAAAGTTAAATTCATACTACTTATTTAATTAATTTTTTCATCATTTTACCAACTATGTCACAGTTAATTTCATTATCATTTTTATATAATAATTATTTATTTTATTCAAAGATATTTTGGGAAGAAATATTTTTATTTTAATTATCTAAAACAAGACAAAAAATAGATAAAATGTTCCTCTCTACCAATGTTTATGTGATTTCCATTTCCTTTATTTATCAAATGGAAATAGTCTATATTGATTCAATTTTCTTAGCTGAAAAAGGTTTTTCAGCTATGAACATCAGGTCAATATACAATCTTAGTAGTTAGAAAAAATAAATCCACTAGAAATAATGGAATATTGGTAGTTAGAATTGGTTTGATACTTTTCAATGCATAGGATCTAGCTGCACCACAATCTGACATAATGTTTGATAGGTATAACTCAAAATGCTTCATTTTATTTAATATTTAAATTTATTTTAGTAAAAAACACAACTAACATACTCAAAATTCAGAAAAAAATATTACAATTGTTTTGATAGTTTAATTAAATGATCCATAAGTCATTTTTGACATGTAGGAATCAATCATGCCTCAGTCTGCTACACGATGTTCCCGATATGACTGAATGTGTCTGTTATCAGTTTAAAATCGACATTTTAGTTCAAAAAGTGTTACTCACTAAAAACTAGTCAAACATGCTAGTATTTTAATTATAATTTAGTATAATGACTCATAAATTATTTTTTATGTATAGTAAATAGTATAATATCAAACCAATATATGATGTGATCAGTATAAGTCAAACTCTACGCTTCAATTTTAAAATTACATTTTTTTGTAAAAAAGAATAGTGATGTACTCAAAACTAAGAAATCATTTTAGGATTGTTTTGATAATTTTGTAAGAAAATCCATAATACATTCATGACATTATTACATCAACCTCACCTCAATCTGACACACTGTGTGATCTATATGACTCTAAGTGAATCTTTTTTTAAAGTGACATCAATTTCAGTAAAAACGAAAACTAAACTACTAAAAAATGTGAAAAAACATTTGGACTATTGTGATACTTAAGGAAAATGATCCATAATACATCCACACCTCAATATAATGAATTTTTTGACCGATATGACTCCAAGTTAATCTTTTTATTTAAAATTGACATCAATTTTAGTAAAAAAGAAAATTGATCTACTCAAAACTGAGAAAACACATTCATATTGTTGTAATACTTTATTAAAACTATCCATCAGTTATCTTATACATGTAAGAATCATCAAAACCTCAATATTATACTCTATATTCTAGGTATGACTCAAAGTGTCTGTTATCAGTTTAAAATCAATATTTTAGTTCAAAAATTTCCACTCACTAAAAACCAAGAAAAGTAGGTCAGATTAACTTGATATTTTAAGAAAATTATTCAAAAATCATTTATTATGTTTAGTAATTTTTCTCACACTAAACCGATACACAATGTGATTATTATGAGTCAAAGTACATGTTTCCAGTTTAAAATGAAATTTTAGTAAAAAAGACACGTGGTTTACTCCAAATAGATGGACATATTCATATTTTTTTTATAATTTATTAAAATTATCAATAATTTATTTGAGACAAGTATAAAAAATATTCACCTCAATCAAATGAACTATGTGACTAATATGACTCCAAGTGCATATTTTGTTTAAAAATTGACATCAATTTTATCAAAAAAGACAACTGACATACTCAAAACCAAGCAAATGAATTTGGGTTGTTTTTATAATTTTGGAAAATGATCCATATAACGGTTTTGATGTGTAGGAATTATCCTAACCTCAATATGATATATGATGTTCTTGGTATGGCTCAAAGTGTCCGTTATCATTTTAGAATTATCATTTTAGTTAAAAAAGTTTCACTCAATGAAAATGATGAAATCCACTTATATTGTCTAGATAATTTAGGATAATTATTCATTCATCACTTTTGACATGTAGTAATAAATATCACATAAAAACGATATACGATGTGACCGGTGTAAATCAAAGTGCGTATTTCAAGTTTAAAATGACATTTTAGTAAAAAAGTCAAGTGACATACTCAAAACAAATAAAATGAATTTGGATTGTTTTGATAAATTATTAAAATGATCTATATGTCATTTGGGTCATTTAGAAATCATCTTCACATCATTCGGATGATAAATGTAACTGGTATGACTCCAAGTGTGTCTTTTTTATTTGAAATTGATATCAATTTTAGTTAAAAAGACAACCGACCTACTTGAAATCAAGAAAATGATTTCTTATTGTTTTGATACATTATAAAAAAATTAATAATTCATTTTTTATGTGTATTAGTCATCCTTAACTCAATCTAATACATGATGTTCTCAATATGAGTTAATGTGTCTATTATCAGTTTAAAATCAAAATTTTTATTCAAAAAGTGTCACTTACTTAAAACTGAGAAAACACACTCAGATTGTGTTGATAATTTAAGAAAAAGATTCATAAATCATTTTTTATGTGTAATAATTATTATCACATCAAACAGACACATGATGTGATTGGTATGAGTCAAAGTGCATGTTTCTAGTTTAAAATGGCATTTTAGTTCAAAAGAGATGTGATGTACTCAAAACTGAGAAAATTAATTTGGATTGTTTTTATAATTTAGTAAAAAACTACATATGTTATTTTTGAGGCGTAAAAATTATCCACAAATCAATCCAACTCACGGTGTGAACCGTATGACTTGAAGACCTTATTTTCAATATATAAGTGTCATTTTAGTTTCCAACAGACATCACATTACCAAAATTGGGAAAATAAGGATATATTTTTTTATCATCATTATATATTCTAAAAATTAATTTATTTCCTTATAATTTTAATCATATAATGATTTAATTAATTTTTAAATAGTTAATTCTTGAAGATGAAAAATAAATGGTGTGATATAAAAGAATGAACCACAAATCAATCTGATACATAATTTTCCTGGTACAACTAAACTTTTAGTTTAAAATTAAAAATTGATATTAATATATTTATTTATATTATTACTAAAAATATCTTTTTTTATTATATAGGTGTGTTCTTTTTCTCAAGTAGTGGTGATTTATTCATAAATAACATGGGTTGGTGTCAGGATCAAAAGATAAAGGAACATTGATGTTTTTGAATTTATGTAATAATTTATACTTATGTAATTGTATAAACTAATGATCTAAATTTCTAAAATATAGTGATGTTTATTTTATTTGTGTTTTAAATTCAATTTCATTTAAATTATTCATTAGTACTTAATTTTGTTGATATTTGTTGGTGTTTCTTATGCTGCAGTGTGTTGTTACAACACAATGAACTGGTTCTATAGTCTTCTCTTACAAAATATTGTAGTATGACCCTTTATTACCACTTCTAAAATCAGTGAAAAATAATAGGGATTTTAATCTTGATCTAGTATTCACCACTTCTCTATCACTGATAAAGGCAATTTTAGCGCTATTAAAGTCCTGTTTTATAGTAGTGAATGTTTATTTCTTCTTCTATAGTGTTAGATATTTTTATTAAAGTGTTATTCATTATTTTATATGATTAATTTGATTTTACATTTTGGGATTACATTCTAAAATTATTCCATTAATATTTGATATTTCCATGCCTTGAAAAAGTTGTCTAAACAATGTTTCAAATGTCATATATATCGGGTGTTGATAGCCGACCATGAGTCAGAGTGGGATTTCATGGTTCATTATCTTGGTATCTTTGACCAAATTATTATAATGGATAAAATTATTATATTTAAGGATCATATTGACTTTTATCATCATTGAGTTTAGTTTTTTCTCCCGACAGAGTCACTCATGTCTTTCTAGGTGAGTGGGATTCTAGGTTAGGGAGAACGTGTACTATTGTTTTGAATGCTAGGGTAATCTAATTTCAGCTATTAGAGATGATTCTTGGTGTTCTTGAGCCTTATTTAAGTAGTATACATCATTCAGTGTTGTTTGATTTCCTTTTGTTATTTCCATTTGTTTTTTGTAGTTTACCGCCAGAGAGAGAGGTTGATTTTACCATTGACCTGCTACCTGGTATGATACCAATTTCTATTCCATCCAATTATATGGAACCTACTTAGATGGTAGAAATTAATATCTAGATTTTAGACATAGATTATAACTGATTTATTCATCCTAGAATTTTTTCATGGGCTTCATCTGTACACATTGCTATTATGGAATAAGGGAGTCACAAAATTTTCATTGATTACCATACGTTAAACTAGCTGAATGTTAAAAAAATATACTTTTCCCAAGATTTATGATCTCTTTGATTAGATCAGGGGGTCATGTTGGTTTTTAAAGATTAAACTTTAGTAATGGAACCACTAGTTGGGAGTCTGAGAAGAGGATATACCAAAAACAACATGTAGGAGACGATATTGTAATTTTGAGTTTCTAGTTATTCTATTTGGTATCAATAATTCTCCTACAGTATTTATGGATTTTATGAACTAGATATTTTATTGGTTTTTAGAATATTCCTTTATTGTTTTAATGGATGATTTTTTTGTACTCCTTGTTATATGAGGATCACATAAACTATTTAAAGTCTATCCTTAAAACCTTGAAGGAACATCATCTGTGTGCTATGCTTTCCAAATGTTATTTTTGGATCCCAGAAGTGATGTTTTTAGAGAATGTAATATATAAGAGGGTAATATAAATGGATCTTTAAAAGATACTAGTGGTTATATCATGGAATCATCCGTTAAATTTTTTTAAGATCTGGTGTTTCTTGGGATTATATTATTATTACAGAGAGTTTGTTCTAGACTTCTCCTGGATCACATCTCAGATGAAAACATTATCTTGTATGGTTATAAAGTGTGATTGGAATGAAAAAAGGTTAGATCACTTTTTTTGAGTTGAATTTGAGGTTGAATTCATCTCTATTTTTATTCTTCAGAAATCAGGTTTGGGTTATTCTATTTTTTATGATGCATCCGATATGGGTTTAGCATGTATCTTAATGTAGGTTAAACATGTGGTGACCTATGGATCATAGTAGTTACACCATAATAGAAATAACTACACTACCCATGATCTTGAGTTAATATTTGTTATACACGCACTAAAAAAGTGGTGTCATTATCTATTTTGGGAGCATTTTATGTTGTATTCTAATCACAAAATCCTAAAGAACATTTTTTACTCAAAGGGATCTGAACTTGCAAAAGAGATTTTGGACTGGGTATCATAAGAATTTTTATTTTGATATTTCATACAGTACCTGGAAAGGGAATGTGGTTGCTAATGTGTTGACTATGAAATTACCAATACATTCTATAATGGGTTCCATAGATTAGTGGACTCTATTGAGTTTCTTCATTAAGATGATATTGGGAATGAAAGAAGTTTTTGGGTAGGTTTTCTTGTATTATATAGGTTAGATCATTGTATTATGAGTATTTTTATCTTGAACAAGTACCTAATATTGAGTGACAGTGCTTTAGTTGAATAAAAAATGGTGGGGATACCTTAGGTGAGTGGTCTCACTCTTGCAGTGGTGTGTTGTGTTTTCATAGAAGGTTATTCATTTTGGTCTCTCTAATGTTCAAGTTATTGAATAGTGGGTACCAGTCTTACTAGTTTGTCCACCAGGTGACTACCAAGATGTATCCTAACATGAAACTTTAGTATCGGTGTAATTGGATGAGATGGTAAATTGAATATTTTGTATCATGGTGTTTTACCTTCCATAGGATAAAATAAGAGCAGTAGATACATGTTGGTTTGTTATAGGCTTTTCCTATCCTGGTATGGGCATGGGATGATATTTATATGAACATAGTTTTTGTTTTTACATTGAATCTAGTGTGAGGTATGTGATTTTAAGGACCATTGAATGACTGAAAAAAAATGATTCATTTCATACCTATTAAGTAGGTGATGTAGGTAGGGTGGCTTAAGAACTTTTATGATTAAGAGGTTGCAAGACTTCATGGGGTTCCCACTACAATTTCTTCTAATAGTGAACTATGTTTCAAATCATGATTTCCATTTTTTTAAAATAGGATATGGGTTCAAATTTGAATTTGATCATGGGATATAATACTTAGACATATGTATATACATATATATAAATCAAGGTTCTTGAGGATATGCATCGAGCAAGTGTGCTTGATTATAGTGGTTTATGAGAAAATCACATTCCTCTGCTTTAGTTTTTCTACAACAATATTTATCAGTCCTAGATTAATATGGTTACCTTTAAGGAATTTTATAGGGAACTATGTTGATCTCACTTATGTTGGTAAGAGTTGAGAGTACGGTCCATGGTTAGACCGAGTCTTGTTCAAGAAATTATAGAAATGGTTTAGTTGATCTAGAAGAGATTGGTCACGACATAGAGTCATCATAAATCCTATAAATACTATTTTCATTGATATATAGATTTTGATATCGATGGTCATGTATTTATTATAGTTTCACCTCTGTTGGGACAACATCAGTTGGGTAAGTAGGTTAATTTGTCATAGAAGTTTGTGGGACCCTTTGATATTGTGGACAATCTAAGAAATGTGGCATATTAGTTGGACTGGACATATCACTTGACATAAGATCACAATTTGATTCATATTTTACAGTTGATGAGGTATCAAAAAGATCCTTCTTATAGGATTTAATGGGAGAATTTTGATATTGAGCCTGAAACCACTATGGTTTAGTTGTTAGTTTAGATTATGGATCTTTATGAAAAGGATCAATGTTGAAAAAATATTACCTTTTTCTATGAACTATTTAAGTGAGGATGGGATAGACATATTATGTGGGATTGAAAATTAGTGATAAGGAAATAATCATTATCATTTTGTGATTCTCGTATTTGAGGACTTTATGGGGATCAAATTATTTTAAGGTGAGTATAAAGGTAATGAATTAGTTTAAAAAGGCATGATCTCTTTTAGTTTTAAGATAATATTCTTTGGATCCTATGAAATTATGAAGTTTCACGGGGTTTAATATTGGTTGTTGGGTTGGAAACTAGATTTAGAAAAAAATTACGTTGTATATTATTAATTTATGGAATATTTTTTTCACTTAGTAAAAGCTGTAAAATGGTTTATGAAGTAATAATATTTCACTTCACAAACCAATTTTACACCAAAAAATAATTTCTCAGGATAAAATAACCTGAAGTGATGTATTTTTTTGTTTAGATGTATTTTGGAAGACTTATATTGTAAATATGGGATTTATGATGTAAATTCTACACAACCAGTAAGTTTTTTTCAGCTCACATAACTCTTCTTTTATTTTGTGTGCAACCATCTCTATAGATATGTAGTTTTCTCCTATGATGTTTTGGTATATCTCCCTCTTCCAGATGACTTTTCTTTGAGTGGTTTATCACTGGTGGTGGCTTCCTTTGGGTATGTTCTCTCTTCCTCTACCTATTTAATTTTTTTTTGATATCAATTTGGAAGTGGTGTTTAATTCATTTTATAATTACAATAATTGGTATGTGATATCAATTGATCCTTTAATGTTTTACTTTCAGGCTTTGTATTTTGGAGGCCAATATTATCATTTCCACTCTCTCCTTTTGAAGGTGGATAGGTTTTCTCTTATCCTGAGGTATGTGTCTTTATAGAAGTGCTAAATTCATGAATTAATATCATGTTCATGTAAATTCATTTGGGTAACTCCATGATTTTTTTTGATTTATGACCACGATGACTTTTGTAAAAGATATAATTTTTTAAAGAGTCTTTTCTTTAAAAATGGTTCTTTGCATGCCATGTGTTCAACTAAATGATTCAATAGTGGTTTTGATATTAAAATAGGTTTTTATGTCTCGAAGGGGAGATTATTCGATGTAAAAATTATCTATTAAATTCTAGAATGATTTTAAATGGATTTTGAAAAACTTATCAAATTGGGAAACCTTTGGTGTGTTAGGAAATAGTCTTTTCATTATATGTGTATGTAATTCCAAAAGAGGTTTTATGTCACTTTTGCGTGTGTAATAATAGTAGAGTTTATATCAGTTGGATCAACCTTAGGACTAGATTAGGGATTTTGAATCATGTATATTATAGATTCATATATGATAGAGCCTAATTGGTGTTCTTTTTCATTTTTTATTGGTCTATCACATGGTGGTATATTCATGATTATTTTATCACAAACTTATCTCATCATGTATATATGGTTAGTTTGTACCTATGATTACATTTTTCATTCATAAATAACATAAGCACATATTTTTGTGAATATGGTATATTTTAATTAAAACCAATTAATAATTTAACAAATTGTTTATTTTATGAAAATTCCATGTAAACTATATTTTTTTACAACTAGAGATAATACGTTCTTGATGTTAATACATATATAGATTAATTGGTGTAAACCTACTAGGCTTTGTACTCTTACCCTAATTTTTCATTTGTGTGGTTATAGATGTTGTTTAATATGATTCAAGTAATGGTAATATAATTATGTAGCATGTCACCTTCTATTTTTGTCATCGCCTATGAAGCAGGATGTTCTTAAGGTGACAGTTAGTTACATAGAGGCTTGTTGGTCTTGACTTGTTTTACCTTTTCATGTTTATCTAGTTTGGATTTGTTTTAATTATATCATAGATATGTTCACTTTATTCTTCTACATATGTTGATGGTTTTACTTGTTTAGTTTTTACATGAGACATGTTTCTTCAATTTTATTGTACTTTACCATGTGGTAGACCACCTAGGGTGACTGGTTTAGTTGACCTGAGATGGTTCATTACAATGTAGTAGTTTCACCTTCTTTATTTTATTTTATTTCTTTATTATATTAATATGGTATATGTTTATCATGTAAACCCTTATATTTTATGAATTATTATCTAACATGGATATATTCTGTTATAACATGCTATTATAGGTTTAATCAAGTAGTAAATTCTCTATAGTAAATTCTACATGTATTCCTTGAAGATCAATGTTATAAATGTTTATATAATTTTATTGTAATTTTTCAAATGTTTTATCCACTATATAGTCTCTAAAACATAATTCATGTGCCCCCATTCATGTTAATGTCCTCTAGTGTATGGTTATTCATGTCGTAGTCTTATAACACAACTCAAAATAGTATTATTAATCTTGATTGGATTGAGGAAATAAAAATAAAAATAAAATCAATGAATATTCATTCACTATATCAATAATTTGTTAATTTGAAAATATATGTAGGAATATTTGAACTATCAGTCAGACACCATCCTTGTGGCCATATAACACTTTAAATCTATATATATAAGAGACCAATGTGATGGGATTAATGTTATTGATTTTTACTATTAAAATTATGTTGTTTTTTATGAGTTATGATGTTATGTATTTTGATGTATTTTTTTTAATCTTATCCTTATATGAAAAGATTCATTTATATATTTGTTATAAATGAAAAATAAGATTACTAGACAAGTGTTTAATTTCTAGTGATTGGAATTTTTATTTTTAGAAAATAAAATTTTGTAAATTTTTATATAAAAAATAATTGAACGTATAAAAGTTTTTCAAAAGTATATTTAAAAGGATTTTTTGAAAAAAATTATTGAGTAAGGATAAGTAGACATAAAAAATAAATTATTTTATATATTTTGGAATTATTAAATATGAGTTTGTTAGTAAAATAAAGTAATTAATTATTGTTGTATTACAAGATTAGTACTTTATATGAAGTATTATTTTATATAGTTAGGTTTTTTGGAATACTAGGAGTGGATTAGTATTTAATTACATGCCATGATCATGGATTAATACTAACATTGTGTGTAAATGGTATAGTTTTTTATAGGAACAGAATGTGTAGGTTCATAGAATCCTATGAGTGGGTAGATATAGTAATGTTAATTTCACTAGATATGGTAGAATTCCAAAACATGTTTTATGAGTTTTATGGTATATATTATGTTAAAGGGCAGTATCAATGAGCTTTTTTATACAATTTTGGGGGTTTTAAGAGAATTTATAGGGGTATATGTGGCTTTATATGATAATAGATAGAGAGACATAAAGGTAATTTAGAATGCACGCCTATTGGTATTTTTTAGATTAAAATGAGTCTAATAAATATTATCATATGAATTAGAATAAATAAAAATTCATTACCCTATGAATGATAAACTAAAAATGTGTATATAAAAACAAAAATGAAGAACACTATAAAACCTCATACAGTTCACTGAATAATCTTATCCAATGATTTGATCTTTATTTTGTGGGTTTGATGAAGATCAAAAAGTATAAAAAAACTATTTCCTCCCCTGAATGTATCCATATATTAGTTGAATTACAAAATATATTTTTGGGATTATACTTTCTCCCAGGGTGTGATAACTGCACAATTTTATAAGGAAGTACAAGAAGAGGGTTACAAGTATTTGGGGAATTCAATAAAGTTTCAATCCATCACATACCACCATCCATCACATGGTAGTGTAATTTATAAATTTCTCTTGGAAAATACTAAATAATTCATGTGTTAAATCATTTATTTATAATTCATGAGTAAATGCATAATCCATTCATGAATCATATTCATGAATTAAACAAAATACCTTCATGTTACAACTCTTAAAGTGGATCATAAGGATATATTAGGTGGTGAATTGATCAGTTGTCTAAACAAAAAATCCATCATAGGATGTATAGAATTATATACACCATTATGAATGAAAATAACTTTTTTTCACGCCATAAAATATATGTATCATATATATGTGTCTGTGAGAGGTTTTATCACCTATATCTTCTATAATTTTCAGCATTCACTAAATACTAAATGGAGTATGTCAATCACATAAATCCAACTCATATGTTCTTTATTCTCAAAGTATAAATATTATTGGTTGATGAATACATCACATTTCATTTACTATTATTGATAAGGACATTGAATTACCCCTATATTAATAGATAATTACACCATATGTACAATATAGGTGGAGGTAAAGACTCTACAAACTATCTTTATCATGATCCAAGATTCCATACTAATCATATGAGAAGAAAAATAGAATATATTTTTATATCCAATGGGAAATATGATCAATATAATATCAAACCACCCCTCTATTATCTATGTATTTTCAAACATGCATAAGTATGGTATCAATGTATAAAGATTTATATGCTAGGTATATCACAAACCATTGGTAGAGATGACTCAAATATAATCCATGGACCCTTAGTATTCCATTTACATATGTATGACACTCTATTTTTTAAATTTTAGGTCATATAGTGCACCGAAGGAATCTTATTCTTTATTTTCACATCTTTATACAAGAATCCTACTCACCATAGCCTTAATATTTATTTATAATATATAATAATCCATGATGAATATCACTTAGGGATAAATCAATGTCATTATTTTAGGGGTCAATCAACATTAAACTTCACAATATATATATATATATATATATATATATATATAACCATCATGAAATATTGATAAAGTGAATATTTCTTCTAAAATGATCAATTTTATATCCTTAAAAATCTTTTTTTTTAAATTTAATAATACCAAAGTAAGTGACTATCTATCATATCATATATGGTAAACTACCACATGAGCCTTATATAATTTTCACTTTTAGGGGTTTTGATAACTCGTTATATCATATATAATTATTGTCACATATCTATGTGAATATCTAATAAAACTCTCAAACTAACTCTTTAGTGAGAAACATCAATTAAGTTATCAAATTTAAATAATGGGGTGACTTTGGATTCATATTTCTAACAATATAATCATTGAAAATATTCAATATTCTTAACTTCAGCAAATCCAATGTTACAATTTTTACTTTTGTTGTTTACTTATAACTCTTTCTAATTGTATAATCATCATACTTGGAACACATTCTTTCAATACTTTTCCTTGAAAATTTTCAAATAATATAATTTTTACATTATTACATAACCAGTATATCATCAACCCTTGAAAAAAATTGCATTTACTCTATTATGGTAACTAAATTAATATCTAATAGTTCTCTTAACTACTATATACAAAACTATTTTTGGATATCAAGTGAAATTAACATTTTATGCCATGTTGCATAATACTAGAGAATTTTTTTTTAATTTATTTATAATAACTTATTGTAACTCTTTATATTTTTATTTACCATCACTTATCATAAAATATTTAGTATATTAAGTGAAAATCACTATATATTCTGACTTATGTGGTCCTTAATTTATTATATTTGAACTTATATAATTATAATCATACTCCCACTAACCTCTTTATATATATATTCTTCTCAAAATATAAAGTCATTGAAGAAAACACTTTTTTTGTTTATTAAGTAACAATTATTTCACCCTACTATGATTATTTTAAAAAAATAAAATTATTTCCACATCATATAAGGTATACTATGTGTTCGGATTATTATCCATAACAGGAATACTATTCTTTACAATACAAAAATATTGAGTGGAAAACATATTACATAATATTTTATCAAATATCCAGACAAACACATTACCTTGGATAAAAACTTTTTCCCATATATTCTACTTATAACATGTTATACAATCCTTATAAATCATAAACCTTTTTTTTGAAATTAATAATCTCTTGTTGTTAATATAAAATATTTTTAACTCTAAAACTCTATAATAATATTAGTGAAATAAGATGAAGATACACATTCTTTACTTAGATTCAACTTATCCTAATGAATTCTTTTACACTCAAAATTTTGATGTAAAAACTATTTGAATCATGAGTATAAAATAATTTTTTAATAAATTATTTCTTTGGTTTTATAATCTTAAATATTTACAACTTTTTTAAAATATACATTTGGTATCATAAACCATTTAAAATTGAAGAAAAAATTTATGAATGATTTATACCAAACATGAACATTCCATGTTGTTTCTTAAAAATCATTCAGAAATTTTCATAATAAATCATATTGAATTATTAATCCATCACCCTAACAATCCTTGGATTCAATGACCTTGAATAATTTCCGGAAGTATTTATTTTTAAAATTTCAACTATATTTAACTCTTCTACTTTGAACTTTTACCCACAAGTACTGACCATTCATTTGGGGACTTCTAATTCATGTATGAGGCCTAAGTACCTATAGGATTATAATCCATTTAAGGGTTCCACTAATTATAGTTAAAATGTGGTAAATAATTAAACTTTTTAAATCCTTTGGGCTTGGAAATTAATATTAAAAAACTATATGATTTTATTGAAGAACATATATTTTTACATGCTCTGAGTGATATAAATATGAGAAAATTAAAAATGTTATGATATATTCATGTAAACATAATGTATAAAAGTTTTAATTTAATAAATCATTTTTTACATTAATTTGAAACCAATGACATGCTTGATCATTCACTTATTTATTTTCCTTCTTATCCTTTCCTTATACATTTATAACACATGTAAATTAAAATACTGCTATTTCATTACATTCAAAGGAAACAATTGTATTTTATATAATATAAACCTAGTGTGGTCATTCCACTTGGATTATTTTAAACTGTTGGGTAATTTTAACAATTTATTTACCAATGGACAATTTTTTCACAATGAAATAACTTTTCTCATTTCTTCCTTTTTGGATTGAGAGATGGTGTAAACTATCCATTTGAGACAAGTCATCCCCACAATCATGATCTGAGAGCTAACAAAAAATTATTTAATTATTATCATTGATAAAAAGTGAAATAAACCAAGATTAACATAAGTAAAAATATAGATGTTACATCGGACAATATTCACACAATTCCTAATATCCGATATGATTAGTTTCTTTGGATATTAGTTACATAAACTTATTTTTATACAATATTTGTGAATTACATCATATTTTCACAATAGTGGAACTTCTTATAAATGTATTAAAATATTTTCTCATATTCATAACCTGTGGAATGGAAACATAAGAAATGGGTGATCTTAAACACCCAATAATTGAATAATTTCAATGAAGCATAAGGGTTATATCATAATCATGTGAGACAATATGAATACAATGAAACAAATATGCTAAAAATATCTTAGGATGATAAGACCATGATAAGTTCATCAAAGAGGCATATCATATCATGGATTTTAATCATATAACAAAAATCATTAATCATGGAAACATGATGTGTATTTCCAATATCCTTGAAATATGGAAAAAACCAAAGAATATGAATTTAAAATAACTTAGTGGAGTTGTTATCAAAACTTGATTCCTATATCATAATGGGCTTAAAATAACAGCCTGTGTACCCTATTTAGGATTGGGATAAAACTCATATACCTATTTAGTCTTGATAAAAATCCCACATACCTCTTTAGTCTTAGGATATAAATCATGTAACCTTTTTGGATTAGGATACGACTCATGTTCCAAATTAGGCTTGGTCTACAAACTGTGTACCTTCTTGTGATCATGAGATATTAAACATTATCTAATGAATTGAATAGTGATATAGGAACCCATCTATTAATCATAAAAATGTATATGTATCACCAAAAAATAATCATTCATTATATCATAAAAAGCCTATGGAATGAAAAAAATGTTTCACAAAATTTCTATATTATAGCACTAAAATTTACCTTAAAGAATAAAATGATTGATAACAAAAATTTAATCTCCCAAAAAATGTATTTCATTGAGAAATTTATAGGGAGAATCATGAAAAATAATTTCCAAGTAAATTAATCCTTATTGAACAACTAAGATAATAGTAGTGAAAGCAAAGAAGTGTTTTTAGAAATATTTTTAATTATCATTGTATAAGAAGAAGTTCTATTTCACATTAAAAATTCATTTTAATGGGGTCAATTTGAAAATTTAGAAAACATTTTAATTAAAATTAATCATCAATAAAATTTACTTGGAAATATATAAAGTTATATAAATTAATTTTTAGTGGATAATAAAAAAATTATTATGATAGGAGTGGAAAATATTTTTAATATTTTAAAATACATTTATTGAAAACCCATTTTCAGAAATGAGTAAAAAAATTATTTCAAAAAATGGTAAAAGGAAAAAATTATGGTTACATGAATTAATACATAATAGGGTTTCAAAATATTATAGGATTACATTATAAGGAAAGATAAATATAGACATGGAAGAGAAATATAACTTAAGGAAGATGATATTTATTTAATGAATATTATAATTTTATGAAACCTGGAACTCCTTAATTGAAAGATATTTTTAATAAAACTAAATTTCCTCATTGAGATAAATTAAATAATATTATATGAAATTTTAAATGTAATAATATAGAGAACTCAGAAGAAATGAGTTCACAATGAAACCATATAACTTAATGTATGACATTTGAGTTAACAAAATCTCTTTGAAACAAAATAATTCATGAAGTAATAAAGTTTTTAAAAGGGGATTATGTGTCATGAATGTAAATAATTAAAAGGGAAATTAAAATACCATATAAGAGAATAATATGGCACAATGTTTTGGGAATATATGAAATAATTTCCAGAGGAACATTTATAATTAAATGAAAAAGTTATGTTAAAAAAACTCCTTACACTATGAAGAGAATTTAAATAAAAACCACTTGAAATAGATTACATTAAATTGTACATAAATTTCATTTATTAATAGGTATATCATGATATAATATCTTATTTGGTTATTATATTCATTACATAAATAAAATTAGGTGCATAATATAAAACATGTATCAAAGAGTGGAATTTGAGATGAAAACCCTTAAAGATTGAGAATATTTCTAATCCAACCCCGTTTAAACATTGAAATAATATGAATAAAAAAAATTTATAATATTTTGTGGTTTTGATATTAAAATGATCATGAATATGGTAATAAAAATTCAAAATTAGTAGGTACAAAATGTAATAGAAAACATTTATCATAATAGGAAATATATCTCGATTGGTGAAAATTTGTGACAAGAAACTCAATACTTTTTTTAATCCATAGTCAAATTGTACAACCCATGATTTTTTAATTATTTTATTTTTGAAAAAATTTAATCTTTTTGATATTTTTCATTTCATGCAACATTGAAGATAAGTTTTTTTATATGAAAGCACTATGTTTGGCTTGCATTGCAAGCAACACCAAGTTAAGATTGCATTATAAAAAACACTTATATAAACTTTCAGTACACACAACACTATATTTGGATTGTGTTAAAAATAATTATAAATTTATTCGATAGCTTGCATAACATGAAAGACTATGTTTTATCAAACTATAATAATAATAATAATATTATTATTATTATTAAAATAACATTATAGCCTCCACACTACCCTTGTAATGGAAGTTAAAAATAATATTAACTAAATTTTAAAAATATTATTTTCAAATATATATAAAAATAATCATTTAGTTATCAATTAGTATATGTTAATAAAATAATTATTTGAAAATAGAGAAATTACTTTTCTAAGAAAATAATTTTTCTATATACAAACACAACTTTATCTCAATAAATTAAATAAACCACATTTCTTTACTGTTTTAAATAAAAATTTATATTATATATTTAATAAATATATTTTTTATACTAATATAATATATTTTATATGTATAAGATAAGAATAAATCAAATTTTATGAATAAAATGATGTATTTTTCTAAAAGGCAATTTTACCACCTTTTAATGTAGAACCCATTTTAAATATGATTTTTGAAAATTTTATAATTTTTATTTTAAAAAAAAAAATTCATTTTTATGAATTGGAAAAATAAAATTTACTTTACGTAAATTTTTGGGATTTCTCTTAGATGTTTCATTTTTTTTTGAATAGTGCAAACCACTGAATTTTTATTCGAAACTGTTTTTTCATCTAATTTTTTTATATAGTAAAAATATATTTTTAATTTGTTTTAATGTTTAATTAGTTTAATTTAACATCAATTAATATAATGTAATTCATTATAATCAATTTCACATTGAAATCTGATATAAAAACATTTCCAAATTTTGAACATTTTTACTTCAAAATCATGTTTTGTCGTCCCATCCATGAGATTAAATTAAATTTAATTTCTATGAATTTTGTGCTTGGAATTTGGTAAAATGGATTTTATATTTGTTATTAAGAATAAAATTTCTTTTATATTATGGTAAAATTATTTTTTTACGAAAAATATTAGTGAATGTGAATAAATTTAATAACAGCGATTAAGAGAACAATTATCTTAAAAAGGACTAAACCTTAACCTTAAGGCCAAAAATGGAATATAAATTTTTCCAAAAGCCATTAAATTTTATTATTTATACGCTATACTCACTTTTATCATATTTTTATCATTATTAGTTCCACTTTACTTAGAAAAATCTAGGGTGAAATTCGATTTTAAAAAATTTATAATATTATCACTCCTCCTCCACTATAAATCCCACACAACATCCCATTGAATCATCAAAAATATTACCCCATACCCAAAAAAAATTCCAAAATTCATCATAGAATCATAACTTTAGGAAAAATTCATCCAAGGAAGCTATTTTAAGAAAACCAAAAGGAGTTACCCAAAGAAGATGTAACATTATTCCTCAAGTTTTTATTTTTATTTTCATTCTCTACCTCTTAAACTCTTATTATTACATGATTATATAATTACCTCAGTATCAAAAATATACTAATATATTTTTATTCTATGGTTTATACCAACACTTACACACACCTTCATATAATGGGTAGAAAACTTGCCATTCTTATGTATAAAGAACTACCATCTCATGAAATGATGTTGTTCGTATTCCATTATCCACCTCTCATGGTTGGGAATTATGATGGAAACTATGTTTTTATATGATATATATGATATATATAACAAATTTTTACTTCTTTAATTATTATATAACAAATACCTTCATGCTTTCAATTTTGTGAAAATATGATAACTTTGTTTCTAGACATCTGGACTACTACCTCCCCAAAACGATTTGATTCATTCACAATTTACATGGAATGTACTAAAGACGGGTTTAGTAAACATATATGATATAAATATATTAGATAATAATTTTACTAGAATTATAAAATATATACACATACATATATTTAATTTACTTCCTTCTTTTCACTACGATAAGTAATCTGAAACAATGCTCACATATACATTCGTCCTACCATCTCCATAAACGATGTATTCCATTTCAGATATATATCTTTTATATATTTTTATAAATTATTAAATATGTAATATATATGATATATTAATCATTTTTTTCATTATATACATAATTATATCATGATTTATGCAAGAGGATCAAGAATAACAAGTCAAAACACGTCTGATAAAAAAAGCAATTATTACCTGAAACGTTTCTTTAACTACATAATTGTTAATAAAAGAGTAAAATAAAGTCATAAGTGAATCATATATGGTACTGTATATAGGAATATGTTTAGTTTTTAGATTTATAATAAACTTATCATTATTATAATGGAGGTTTTAATGGGCATGAAAAAATTCAATACTTAAGGCAAGGAATTTCTCATCTCACTTTTTATATCTATGAGATACATGATTTATTCACCACTAATTTGTTTTTTGTAGTGTATATAATGTCCATTAATATATTATATTATTATTATACTTAAAGTTATGGGTATTTTCATATCCATTTTAAGATCATTCTTTTGTTTAGTGTATATAATGTTCATGAATGTATTATATTTTTATATGGGGTGTATATTCTTCCTTTTGAAATGTTAAATCAGGAATATTCCTCTTTCATGATATTTTAATATTTATATAATTTTATTTTCCCATATAAAATATTATTCAAAGTAAACCAAGTGATTATTTTTTATTTCTACAATCTCATCGTTTATTGGGATTGTTTGCAATTATACATCTATTGGCGGAATATTATAATCCATCTCTCAATAACATTGATTAAATTTATAATCATATAGTTATTAATGATATCTTAATGTATTGGTAAAAATTTTCCACTCTTTTTTACTTAAGATAATTAAAAAATATTTTTTAATAAAATCTGACATTATCTCTTTTTTGGTTAGAAATTTGAGTTCTTTTAAAATCATGTTTTCTGAAAAATAATTTCCAAAAAAAAATTATGTTTAAAAATAATTTTAAATGTTTCCAGGCCCATTTTATATGTTTTCAAGGAATTTTTTTTTCAAAATAATTTCAAGATTTTTTTAAACGTTTTCAATAAAAGGGTTTTTAAAATAACATCGAGATTACTTTTTAGGTTCTAAAATTATTTTCAAAGAAATATGTTTTAAAAATGTGTTCAAGATTTCTTCATGAGCCATAATCTTGGGTCATTGTTTATATATTTTTTAGGTGGTGTGTTTCCCACTTTTTTGTTTTTTGGTGATTTTTTTACCACAGCCCTACATCGTTGTTTCTATATCTTTATTTTTTTAATAAATTTTTAAAACTGAATATGCTCGGTTCCTCTACCTTTATATTTTTTTTCAAAGAGAAAAATATATTTTCATATAGAAATGTTTTAAATGAGATTGTAAAGCCTTATTAATAATAAAAGGATTTTTGAAATGGTTTTATAAAAAATATTATCAAGGAAAGGATGTTTTCCTTAATAAATGTTTCATGTGATATTTCAAAATACTTTTCCATATAATATGACATAGTTTGTCATAATTTATGATTTACTGGGGATATGATCCTAGAATACCATTAATATCCTTTCTTTAATGGATTATGTTTTGATGAAATGATGTTTATGACACCAGTTTCTCTTCCATGGATTATATTATTTTGAAACCTTCTTTTTTTTCATATTTAATGATTTGATGAAATTTTTATGGGACATATCTATTTTCAAAAGGTAATGATATGATGAAATTTTTATGATGCCCATTTAATTTTATGGGCTATGATATGATGATTGTTTATAATCTTTGGGAACATGTATGTATGATTTAATTTTGTGATGGGTGGGAACTAAATCTACCTCTAATGAATTTGGTAACAATAGAGGAATTATGAGTATAAATGTTATTCATGGAACTCGTTTCATGTCTATAAGTTTATATGTGAACCTTATTACATTTCCACGATGATATGAGTGATCCTTTTACATGTTCACAATATTATGCATCTACCTAATTACATGTCCCTAATATTATGCATCGACCTAGATTCATGTCCATAAGTTTATGTGTGAACTTTATTACATGTTCATAATGTTATTCTTGAACCTTATTACATGTTTAAAATGTTATTCATGAAAAATATTAAATGTTCTAAATGTTTTGAGTTTTTATGGTTTCAGGTCGATATGTTTTTATGAGGGCTTAATTTAATGTCCTAAACCAAATGAGTGTACCCATTTCTATTTACCCATGTTCCCAATGTTATATGATAATATGTGTGCCACAAGTGAATGTCTTATTCCTAAGTTATGACTTCATATCATATGCTCCCAATTTCCATATCATTCATTTCTAATGAACATACAATATTTATTCCATGAATTGTAAATATGTTATTTAATATATAGTGTATGACCATCTAATGATACGATCTTTTCTAATACCCTTATACTGATGATTGTTTTACATATATCCTTTTTTACCCTTACTGAGCATCTGAGCTCACCCCTTTCTTATGTTTCCATTCCCTAGGTTATGAATAATGGTTTTTACTTAGGATTACATAAGGGTAATATCTTTATGAATATTTTGATGAACTTTCACCAATTTAAAAGAATTTATTCCATATTTACAAAGACAGTAAACTATTATGGTACTCGATAATGTATTTTTATAATGAACTTAATATTCATATGAAATGATGTAATATTCATATAATCTAAGACTTCATCTCTATAGTTGGTATCATAGAAAATGTTTAGTCAACCTTTTGAAACTAGGATGTTACCTTATAGAGATACCTAAGGATATTTATAAGGATATGTACAGGGATGTCTATAAGAATAATCATAAAGTTTCTTATATTTAAAAAAGAGGTGTCATAATTTTGACGTCCTATAATTTATTTTTCCTGATCATGTGAATTTGCACTGTGATAACTATTTATCACACTATATTTTTAGTTTACATGAATATGTTGAATATTTTCGACGAACTAGAAAAGTGATTTAATTGAAATGTGATATTCATCAGAAATTCAATATAAAAGGAAATATAATAGTTAATATGCTCTTAATGTTGATATAATGATTTTTGTATAGGGATATGTTGGATATGAATAAGTAAATTAGATGGTACTGATTACCTTGAGGATTTTTTGACAATGTAGTTTGTGGTATCATTAATGAAGTTGATTTTTTTTTTGGATTTAAGGAATATATCCAATAAAAATTGGAATGATAAAACATGAATGTTTTCAATAAGGATATATAGTAATTTACGTTTTTACCATGTTTCAAGGGGACACATGATAAAGGTATTAACATGTTTGGAATGAGACAACTAAGAGATAACATATGATTTTTGGGGAATCCATGCTATTATGATTCAGTGTACTTTTTTCTAAAGTTTTGGATTTTAGTCTTTCATAAGTGTAGTCATTTATGGGATGGTTTATGCTAAACTACATATGCAGTTTTAGAGAGTAAATTATTCTCTCTTTATATAATTATTTTTTCATGTTAGATAACATATGCTAACTATTTTTTTGTGCTACAAACTAAAGTTAGATGGAATGATTTATCATTCTGTCTCATGATCTGTTAGTACTTTAGGAATGAAAAATTCTCATTTATTTCATAGAATAAGAGATGAATTAGAAATTGATCAGTGAACAAAAAAGTCTAATTTTGTGATTATGTCGGGTAATAATATATTTTCATGAAAGTTTTTTCAACTTTAGGAAAATGGTCTTGAAATAAAATGTTACCCAATTATTATTATTTTTTATGATATCAATGACCTCTTTCATGATTCTTTAGTTTATGGTTTTGTGATTGTTAACTT
This sequence comes from Viscum album, assembly GCA_963277665.1. Classification (NCBI taxonomy): domain Eukaryota; kingdom Viridiplantae; phylum Streptophyta; class Magnoliopsida; order Santalales; family Viscaceae; genus Viscum; species Viscum album. The sequence goes on from OY728128.1 coordinate 1,262,660,542, forward strand.
TCTATGGATCACAAACTTTCTTATGATCAGTCATATTTATCAATCTCTATGATTATATATGATTTTATTCTATGTCCATTTTTTCAATTACCACATTTTTTCTCTAATGTGGAAACCCTGTTACATGTTACTCTGGGTAACCGTTATGTTTCCAATATTCACTTTTTAAAGGAAGTTTTATTATTCATTTTTATGATGTGATTTTATATAAATGTATCATTAATGTATTAAACCTTCAGTAACCTAGATGAATTTGGAGGGTGGAATTAATTTTATGGGTGGTTGAATGCAACACCCTGAGATTTTGGGAATTATTTCTTCATACTAAATTAATCATTTTAATATTTTTTATTTCACTCAATACTGTATATATCTCTTTTATATGAAAGAATAATTATTGGATTTAATTATATACAACACCAAGATAATATTTCCTTACACAGAACACATAGGTTAACATTCGGTACACACAAAACTATGTTCATATTTTTTTACACCAAATGATGTGTTCCTTTAATAGCATGTGTAACACACAAGGCCATGTTTTACCGAACTATAGTATACTAATAATAATATTATTAAAATATTATTATTTGTACCACATAGCCATTAGAATGGAAGTTATCAATAAGATTAACATAATTATAAAAATATTATGTACACATGTATATACAATGAATCATTTTTTATCAATTAGTATGAGTGAATGAAATAATTATTTGAAAATAAAGAAATTACTTTTCCAGGAAAAATATTTTTCTACATGAAAAAATAATTTTATCTCAATAAATTAAAAAACCCACTTTTGATAAATTTTATCAATAAAATTTATATATTATGTATTTAATAATTTTTTTATACTCATTCAATATATTTTTTAGTTATAATATAAGAATAAATCCAATTTTATGAATAAAAATATACATTCTTCTAAAAAGTAATTTCACCGCCTTTTATGGTGTACCAATTTTAAATCATATTTTTAAAGTTTTATAATTTTTATTTGAAAAATTAAACTTCATTTTTGGAATTTTAATATCAAATTTTACTTTGGTTGAATTTTTGTTATTTTTCTGAGACGTTTAATTTTTTTGATGAATAGTAAAAAATACAGAATTTTAATTCAAAAATTATTTTTTTCTAATTTATTTATATTATTACATTATATTTTTAATTGTTTTTAAAGATTAATTAGATAAAGTTTACATGAATTAATACTATATAGGTTTTTGTAATCAAATTTACATTTAAATTGGATATAAAAACATTTCAATCTTTTGAACATTTTTACTTTAAAAACTCACTTTGTCTTCCATTATGTGGGATTAAATTTAACTTAATTTCTTTCAATTCAATGTTTTGAATTTGAAAAAATGTATTTAATATTTGGAATAATAAATATTTATAAAATATAATAATGTAAAATTTGTTTCTAACCAAAAATATTACTAAAAGTGATTAAAATTAATTACAACAATTAAACGAAAAATTAGAACAATAAAGGTTTGAACCTTAGTCTTATGTTCCAAAATGACCTAATTTTTTTTCTAAAAGCCATTATATAATAATATTTTTACTTTATACTCCATTGGATCTTATTTTTAACATTATTAAATCCACTATATATGGGAAAAATGTGGTTGTAGATCCCTTTTCAAAAATTTACAAGAATACCACTCCACCTCCACTACAAAAAGGAACTCAAACCTCTCACTTATTCACACATATCACACCCTTTTTATTTGAAAAAAATGAAACAGTTTCCTCCAAAAATCTCTTGATTAATCCTAGAATAATCTCTCTTGAAATAAATCAATCCCAGGAATCCATTTAGTGAAAACCAAAAGGAGTTACCCAAAGAAGAGGTAACATCATTCCTCAAAATATTTTGTGTTATTTTCATTCTACAACCACTAAAATATTCTTATTAAATTAATATATAATAAAATAAGTGTAATAAATATATTGAAATGTTTTTATTCTATGGGTTTAACCAACACTAACAGAAACTTTCATCTAAATGGAAATGAACTAATCGTTCTTGTGTACGACGAACTACCGCCTCACGAAATGATGTTGTTTGTTTCCATTTACCACCACCCATGGTTTGGAATTATGATGGAAAATATTTTTATATGATATATTTTATATTTATGATTTATTTACTATTATTTAATTATTATATAGCACAAAACTTCACAATTTCCATGTTGTGAAAATATGATAACTTCATTTGTGGATGTCTGGACTACCACCTCCTAAATGCGATGTGATTTGTTCACACTTTAGATAAAATGTATTAAGGATGGTTCTAGTAAAATTATATTAAATATATGAAATAATAATTATAATATAATAATATATATATATACACATATTCCATTTAAATCATTTCTTTCAATACAATAAGAAAACTAAAACAATGTTCATGGATACGTACGACCTACTGTCTCCATGAATGATGTTTTACATTTCATATATCTATATTTTATAAATTATTATAAATGTTTATATAATGAATATATATGATATATAAATCATGTTTCAAATTCTTGAAATATGTAAATCTTTATCTATAAAAAAGGATTAAGAATAACAATTCAAAACACATACGGTAAACAAAACAGTTATTACCTGAAATGTTGCTTTGAAATTGAATTGTTAATAAAAAAAGTAATATAAATTCATAAGTGAAAAATACATGGTATTATATACAAGAATATAGTACTTTTTAAGATTTATAATAAATATATATTTATTATAAAGTAGGTTTTAATGGGTATGAATAAAGTCAAGACTTAAGGTAAAGGTTTTCTCATCTAACTTTATATATCTGTGATATACATACCTAATTCACCACTAATAACCTTTTTGTGGTGTATATAATTTCCATGAATGTATTATATTATTTTTATAAATTCATTTATGAGTATTTAAACCTCCATTTTATGATTTTTCTTTCATGGGTTTTATGGTTCAAAATTTACCCAATCTATAAAGTAATTTTTGTCTCAAGTTGCCTTCTATCATATACATACAATGTTATGCACCCATAATTTTCTATGGGGTGTATATAATTCCCTTTGACATGTTATATAATGAATATTCTTCTATCATGATATTTTATGATTCATTTAATGTTATTATCTCATGTATAATAAGATTCAATGTTACCAAAGTGGTAATAGTTTATTGGTACAGTCTCATCATTTATCATGATCATTTACTATTATGCTTCCATTGATGAATTATTTTCAACCATCTCTCAATAAAACGATTTAAATTTCTTATCCTATTTTCATTAATTATATCTTCATTTATCGGTAACCCTTTCCACTATTTGGTACTTAATATAATTAAGAAAAAATTTATAGAAAATTCAACATTATCTCTCTTTTTTTTTCTAAATTTGTGTTATTTCAAACACAAATTTTCCAAAAAAGGGGGTTCAAAAAAATGTTTTACATTTAAAAATAGTTTTTAATGTTTTTAATCCCCTTTTATATGTTTAGAAGAAAAAAATCATAATATTTTATATCTTCATTTATATGTTTTCTAGAAAATTGGTACCAAAATTATTTTAAGCCCACTTGTTTATTTTTCTAATTATTTTCAAAGAAAAATGTTTTCAAAATGCGTTTAAGATTTATTTATTATTTTTCAAGGTGTTTTAAAAAAATGGTTTCGAAATATTTTTAAGCTTCCTTTATAAGTTTTCAAACAAATTTTGATAGAAAAAGGTTTCCGAAATACGTTATGTTTAAAAGAAATTTTTTTAAAGAGGAAAATATATTTTCCTCAAGAATTGTTATAAATGAAATTTTAAAAAAATATTTATAAGAAACGGTTTTTTGAAATGGTTTTATAAAATGTATTTTCAAAATAAAGTTTATTTTTCTTAAAAATTTTCATGTAATATTTCAAAATCCTTCTCCATCTATGATGAAATACTGTGTTATAGTTTATTATTTACTAAGGATATGATCCGAAAATACCATTTATATTCTTTCTTGAATGGATTATTTTTTAATGGAATGTTCTTTTTGAAATTATTTTTTCTTAATGGGTTATATTAATTTGAATACCACTTTTTTTCATAGGATATAATTTTATGAAATGATTATGAGACGTATCCATTTGACATAGGTATTGATGTGATGAAATTGTTATGATAATCATTTCATTTCATGGGTTTTGATATGGAAATTATTTATAATCTTATGGCACATATATGTATTATTTTATTATGTGATGTGTGGGATGTATATCTACCTACAATGCATTGGGTAATGACACATGAATCATGTGTATAAATTTCATGCATGGACCTGGTTTCATGTCCATAAGTTTATGCATGAACATTATTACATATTCACAATGTTATGAGTGAGCCTTATTAAATGTTTAAAATGTTATGCATGAACCTGATTACATGCTAAAAATATTATGCATGGACATGGTCGCATATCTATAAGTTTATACATGAACCTGATTACATGTTCACAATGTCATGTGCGAACCACATTATTTATCCACAATGTTATGTGTGAACCTAATTATATGAGCATAATGTAATGAATGAACCTGATTTCATGCCCATTAGTTTATGTGAGGGTCATATTTTTATACAAAACTAAATTAGTGAACCTGTTTCTTTTTACACATTTTTTTAATGTTATAAGTGGATGTGTATGACACAAGTCAACATCATATTCCTATGTTATGCTTTCATGGAATATTCTCTTGATTACCTTATCATTCATTTCTTATTAACTACCAATACATATTCCATGACTATTTAATACGTTCTTTGATATATTGGGTGCGATCTTATAATGATAAGATCATGTTCTCATACCCTTATGTTTATGATTATGCTTACATATCTCTTTTTTTACCCTTATTGAGAATCTGAGCTCACCCCTTTCTTATCTTTAATTTTCCCATGCTATGAATAAAGGTTTTTAGTAGGAGTACATAAGGGGAAGATATTTATGGAGATATTTCTGATCATTTACCAAATTAAAATAATTTGTTCCATGTTTATAAATACACTAAACTATTATGGTCCTTGGGTATGTATTTTCATAATATATTGAATATTAATCTAAAATGATGAAATATCCTTGTGTTTTAAGTCAGGGATGCTACACAAATGAACTCTAAGATCCTATATAAAAAATATAAATATATAAATAATTTATTTAAGAACCATATTAATACCTAAAAATTTGAATAATTATTATTTATAATAATCATCTACCAATATATTACTTTTCACATATTTTTGCACATCTGGTGTTTATAGTTTTGATCATTGGTACTAGATTCTTAGGTGTGGTGTCAGTATTTGTTCATATTCCAAATTTTATAATTAAAAGAAAATTTATGTAACTATAAGGGATAAATAATAATTATGCATGAATTTTAAATTTCCATTGATGAGTATTTCACTATTTATTTTTAACAATTAAATTGATAATAAGCACAATTCAGTGATTTAATTTACCAATGAAAAGTATTTCTAAATTATTAAGTTAAATATTGACTTATGATTTCTATAACAAAAAAACACTATATAAATATTTATATCATATTATACAATTAATTTTGTTTTTATAGTCATCTATGATATAATTTAATAACATCTATTAACTATGTGGTCAAACTGACCCAAATATGCACATACCAAAATTAATGGATGATTTAAAGTTATTTAGTTATAATATAATTTTAGAAGGATCATAATGATTTCATTTATTATTAATTTATATGATATATCTGGATTTCATGTATGTATAAGAATAATTATAGGATACAAAACAATTACATATTATGAATAAATTTTTTTCCTTCTTAGACCTGTAATTTTGAATGATTAATTATACAATTATTTTTTATCATACATCACATTAATAATTTATTAAATTATTATTATAAGAAAATTATTCATATCATAAAAATCATATTTATCTTATAAATCCATTATTATAACCTCCTATGAAATGAGGTAATGAAAAACAGAATGCATCATTCCATGGAGGAGGTAGTCTGTATGTACGCATGAATGTTGATTTCATTTTCATAGAATCAAAGAGATAGGTAACATGAATTATAAATTAAGAATATTAAATAAGTCATAAATTTCATTATTTTACATTAAATTACATTTTTTACTAATAATATTTTTTGGGGAATGAAAATTAATAATTTACTTCATTGAGGCAGTAGTCCACACATACATAGGATTCACAATTTCATTTTTCCTAAAAGAAATTGGAAAGGTGGTTAATGGTTATACCATTTTTATAATTATATAAAAGTATAATAATTATAATAATTTTATCATTTTAATATGGTGAAATTCAATTTTAGTAAGAATAAGTCCACATTAATAAATAGAAATGATAAAGGAGTGGTTAGAAATTTATACCTCACTACAAGGATTGTCTCCTTCGTAATGGGGTCAAACCATTGATGGGAGGTTTTAGGAAAATAAAAAAATATATTAAAGGTGTTTAGTAATTTTTAATAGAGTTTTCTATATATTTTGGACCAAAATTTCTAGTTTTTGGTGTGAGGGGAAGTAAGGAGAGTAGGGACCCTTTTATAAGTTAAACAGGATGCCATTTTTGTTAACACAAGAAGAATTTTAATAATGTGAAGTCAATATCAATTGAATTTTTACAAAAACTTGTATATAATAGAGGGTTTATGGATATGTTCGATCATTTACTCAACAACCCATTGAAAATCATTTTTAAACCTATTTATAATATGTCTCCTTGGTTAATCAATTTTTACCCCATTTAATTTTTATTGGTATAACTAGTTTTCACCAAAGCAATTTATCATTTTTGATTGAAAAAATGGCCTTATTATATAATTTGAAACTAATGATTCCAAATTTGAAATAAATTTTGTTAAATTTTGTTTTTAATAATGATAATAATAAATTTTGAAATACAAAATATATAATGTATTAATTTTTTTTTAAAAAAATAAGTTACATTCTAAAATGTAAAATATGGGTTTATAAATTAAATATTTTTTTTGAAAATTATTTATTCACTTATAAAAAATTATCTAGTCATATAAAATGGCTTCCCGAATTTACATTTTATACTTATATACTAATATTCTCATAGAAATCATGTTATTTATAAAAATGGTATTTTTCACTATTCACCTAAAAATCCATATTTTTAAAAATTCATAAAAATTAATATTAAGACAATGTTCATTTTATTAATAAAAAATTAAGTTACTTTTTCCAATTCAAATTCAATAATTTATAAATTAGTATTTAAATGAAAATAAAATAAAAACTAATTTTAATAAAAAAATAACCTTTTCAAACTTAAAGTGTTTTAATATAATTTCATATAGATTTATAAATTATATAATATTGACATATTTGTTTATAAATATATATATTACCTATTATAATAAACTTTAAAATATGATCAATTTAATTTATAATGGTAAAATAAAATCCCCCTTTTTTAGATGGTTCTTCAAAAGGAATCCTTTTAAAAATATTATTCAAAGAAAATAATAATATATAAGGATTAACATTTATTATTACCTTTTTATCTATTAAAGATTGTATAATTCATATAATTTTAATTTGTCTCAATTTGTTTTAGGTTGGTTGTAGTGTTAGTTTAGTGTTTTGTGAGACATAAGATATGGAAGATATTACTAATATAAAGGGTCCAAAATATCATGTAGTAACATTATATCCCCCTTAAATAAGTTATATCCTCACAATTTTAATTATTACACATTAATGAAATTAGGTGAGTTTATTCTTGACATATTCATCCTTATGAATATATCCTCAAAGGTGATATCTAATTTACTCTCTTAGGCTATAATAAGTTACTTATCTTTCCCAAAACAACATTAATCATTCATGCATTCATATACCCAAGTATTTATATACCACAATCATATATTTCCCTTAAAATACCTTTCCTAAACCATTTGAATCTCCGAGAAATTAAAATATATAAAAATAAAATATTCCTTAAAAAATTAACTCTTATCATCTATCACTGGTTTATAAGATTACACACTATAATATATAAATCATTATCCAAAAAATGATAAAAACATCACCAAAAAAATCATGGATCACATTTTTATTAAATCAATAATAAATTTCAAGACTATTAGTACAATCAAACTCAAATTTATCAAACTAAATATACCATTATTTATGAAACACCCTAATATTTTAAAAGAAAACTATCTTTGGTAGCGTATACGACACACAACATCAACCATAAATAAATCACAATATATTTAAATATTACCATTATAAAATAGCTATTAAACTATTTAGTATGGAAAGTATTTTCCAAATTATTAAATATATATAAATGACCTACTCAATAATAATTAATTGATTAATTGTTATGTAATAAGTACTCAATTTTCTTTACATTTATTATATACTTCAATAATATGTTTTCTTAAAAAATGGTTTTATTATATTTTGTTATAAATTATTATAATTAATCTATAGAATTTCTATAAATTATATTTTATAAAAATAAAATTATTTTTGAAATTATCAATCAAAAACTATCTTAGGGTGAATTTTTTGTATTTTTCTAAAAAGATTTATTTTCCAATGAATAGTGAAGCATGTCATTTTTATTGAAAACTACATTTTTTATTCCACTTTGAAATCTTGAAGGCATGTTTTATTTTTTTGGAGAATTATCATATTATGGGTTTAGTGGGAACCCTTACATGAACCTTATGCTCAAAGGGTCAAGGATTGTACATGACCCGAATGACCAGGGGCACAAGGTCCAATATATGATATTTTAAGGTCTAAGACCTGACTATACATTGGAAAAACCCTCCCTAGCATAATAATCTTTGAAGGAACCTATCTCCCCACCTAACATGGATAAATTACTAGCATTGAATCATGTAGAGATGCATAGTTTTTCATACCGATGGAAATTTCAATACCCTCTCATTCTTCGAATCATGTTGTCTCTCCTCTGGTCGATGCTACTTGCTCTCAATCCTCTTTCAGGGCCTTCTCATATGTGGTCTGCCTGGGATAATTCATGTTCTAATGTTTCATTGGGTCCATTGACCTAATGTATTATGGTAGCCCGAAGTCCCTATGGACTAAATGCCTTTTGGTGAACTGAAGGCCATATTTCCCGATGGTCTTTTGTGGACCAAAGGCCCTAAGACCTGTAGGCCCAAACCAGTGTCCTAAAGGCCCAAATAGGCTGAATAGTTCCAGATATTATAGTATTACAAAATAACTTCTATAATGATTCCATAGTAACCCAGAAATCCACCCCCACCTAGATTTGATCCTGGGTCCTTTGGATTCCAAGCAGGAGCCTCTACCACTCATGTACATGCAGTTTCACTTTTTGATTCCACCATTGGAGAAGTTCCAATTTATTTTAAAATGGTATCAAAGTAAAATTATTTATATTATATTATTAATAATTCAGTTAAGTTTTTTTGGGAATTAGTTTAAAAATAGAATTTGGTATAAAATAATTTTATATATAATGGGGAATTAAAAAACGGTATCTTTTCTAAAAAGAAGGTTTTGTCACAGTTTCCAAAATCATTTCAAAATTAATTTTTATCACTTATAAGAATTTAATTGCATGAAATGGAATTTATTTGTTCATTAATAAATTAAAATTTATCCTAGGATGTGTTTTTTGACATTTTTTTGCAGATGTTAATTTTTTAGTGAGAAGTAAAAAAATACAATTTAAAAAAATACAGAATCTTTTATGATATTTTCAAATCGTAGAAATAATATAAAAATAGATAAAGGTTATGGAAAGAATAATGTATTATGAAACAAAATAAACAACATTCACAAATAAATAAAACCATAAATATTATAAATTATTCCATAATAAATAAGTAAATCATTTTAAGTAGTTATGCAGAGCCTCCACGTCTCTAGAAAAGTCTTATTTTGTATCTTTAATATAATAATTGGTATGAGATAAGCCTTTAAATTGTTTTATTAAATATTAATTATTATTTATGAAATTTATTTTTATACTTGAATTTTAGAGTTATGTGACAAGTTGCATATCAAAATGCTTGTGCAATGCTTGCACTAGGCCGAAAAAGTCAAAATAGCACATTAAATAAGTTTTCATGACAATGATGTGTGTTAAAATACAAATTAAATTAATATAAATGCATATTTTGATCATAATAAACTTATATTAATGTTATAAATTTATTTATAATTTTAATAAATTATAAAATTACATTATATGCCTGTACAACACTAATATAATATTAATTTTATTAACAGAAAAATAAAATAAATGATTTAAAAAAATATTAAAAGTAAATAATTTAAATTAGATAATTCAAAAAAATAAATTTACTGATCTATTTTACATATTAGGGTGTTTTTAAGGTAATATATTGTAATTACTCATTTTTATTGATGTATTTCATATTAGATTAAATGAATAGTTCCAAAATTGGCAAAAATGACATTTTATCAAAGTATTATTTTATTAAATTATTTAAAAATTATAAAAACATTTTAAGTATCAAATTGGGATAATTTATTGTCTAAAATTTTATCCCTTATTAATTTAAGATTCAATAGTTTCCATATATGTAAAATTATATCCCTTTAATAGTGAAAAATATGTTACTACTATTAATGTTAAAATAGGTTAATTGATGGGTGAAACCAAATTAAAATGATTAAAATAGCACATAAAACTGTGAAAATTTTATTGATTGATGAGTTTAAACTATAAAATACCATTATATATAATTCATGAACATTTGGATTTATTTTCATATAGAATAGTCTTATTATATTTTAAAATTTTAATAAATTCCAAAATCTCCCCTTATCTCAATTATAAAAGGACACTCATTCATTCACTTCATTACACCACATTGATCCATATAGATTGACCAAAACCTACCCATTTATCTTATAAACATCCTTATATATGTTTCTTAGGTCATTTTCTCCATGAAATATCATCCTTATGTTTAATAATAAAGGATCCGAAAAGGGTTTCTTGAAGAAGAGGTAATTGTCTTTCCTAACCTCTTTATATTTATTCCTTCATATAAATCTTATAAATATCTATAAATTATAATAAAATAATAAATTAAGCACCTAAAAATATTTTAATTTTATAATTCTTTTTAATCCTCTATTAACCACCCTCTTTTTCCTTAAATGGGAAGTGATAGTATCACTGGTTCGTATGTATGACTTATCATCTCCACATAGCAATTCAATTTATTTTTAATTACCATATTTTATGCATGAGAATTATATTAGATTTAATATATATATATATATATTATTTTTAAAATAATTATACTTATTAAATGCTAATATAATATAAACATTCTTACCTACCAAACCATTGAAAAATGATAACATTGCTCGTGCATATGTGTGGATTACAAGATCCATGAAGAGATGTGATTCGTTCATCATTTAAATTTTACTTGGGTGTTAATAAGTATGTATAATATTAGTATATGTGATTTATATTATATAATAATGATTATTTAATAGTTAATTTTTATTTACCTTTTTATTGTTCTATCTGTTGAAAAATAAAAATTTTGTTCATGCATACGTATAACCTACAGTCTCCATGAACAGTGTAGTTCATTTTCTATATATAAATTTTATGAATTGATATAAATACATATATAATAAATATATATCATATTTATATTTTTATTATAAATATGGGTATTATCGAATCATAATAAAAATACAATTATGTAATCTACAAACCAAAACACACATAAAAACAAAGCTTTTATTACCCAGAACATGGATTTTAACAAATTAATTGTCAATAAACGTGTGATAAAATATTATATATAAGTCATATATGTTATTATTTATATAATAATTTTTATTAAATATATTTATAATAAATAAATATTTATTATTTAGGAGGTTTTAACGCATGTGAAGAAATTCAGACTCGAGGTAAGGGTTTCTCATCTCACTTTAACTTCTACAAGACATATTCTATATTCACCACTAATTTCTTTTTGAGGTGCATATAATACCCATTTTGATATTTTATACCATTAATATATTTCTATTTATATTATTTAATGTTTAATTTTATTTTATTTTATTCATAGGGATTATGATTTAAAATTTACAAAATCGGCAAGGGGTTATTTAACAATCTAAACATTATTATATATTATTTATTTTTAAGTCATAGAAGAGTAATATTTCTCTTCCATTTACATTTTTTTTAAAAAATCAAAAAATTATTTTATATTGTCTAATTATTATTTAAGGTCATTTTTACCCTTGGTTTAATTTTTAAAAATATTTTTTAATTAAATATTTCAATCTTTTTTTAACAGGGTACATTTTTATTTTTCTTACAAAACTTTTAAGGGATTTTTTATTTTATAATATATAGTATAAATATAATTTCCCATCGTCATGACCTATAAATAATTTAAATCTTCATATAAAAGTTTACATGGTTCTTTTCAAAGAATTTTTTCTTTTATAATTGTACATCTTGTTAATAATAAGTTATTTATATTTAAAAATGGTATTTTCCTCAAGATCTTTTCAATGATATTTTTTAAAGTATTTTCATATATGTGACCATTATTTTTTTAATATAAATATTTACTGAATTTTATCTATTATTAAATTTATCCACTATATTTTATTGAATGTTTTATTATCAGTTTGATCCGGGATGTTCAATTTTGATACAATTCTCCATATTACTTTGGATGGTTTTTGATTATGTTTATTGGTTGTTGAAATTACTTACATTTTGTATACTTGTTTAAATATAAATATTTATGTAGATTGTTATATAAACATTTCATATGAGGAAATAAGTCAAGGTCAGGGCCCGCTATAGACCTTCTATGCATTGATAGGTCTCATGAGACAAAGTAACTTGGGTATTGGCTGAGGCATTACCCATTTATGGAAGATGTCTTTGAATTAGGCCTTAACTGTATATTTAAGATGCTTGAAATTTTTAATTCTATAATTTTGAATTTATTTATTGGTTTTAAATGTTATTATTCAATTAGTCAAAATATCAATGGACAAGTTTCAAGATCATGAGATTATTTATATGAAATTATTGGACTATTATTTATTTTATCCATATTATGATCAAGTTATTGATTAAATGACATGTGTTCTAGTTATTTGCCTTAACAAAATGATTTTTTTATTTATTCATGATTTATTCCCTGGTACACATATCTTTACTAAATATTAAATATCACCCCTTATATTTCTTTTCCCAAGATTCCATGAAATCTTTTATCATTGATATGAATGGAAATCCTACAAGGAATAAAAATCATCACAAATAAAATACTTTTTTTTAAATTTATGTTTCTAAATTTATGTAAAATTTATGTATATATATATATATTACCATGTCTACTAAACTATTTGGCTTTTTGGGATGTGATTAGTTGTATCTAAGGCCAATATAATAAAGTAAACACCAACTTTGGTCTACTCGGGTCTGGATCATTATAGTTGGTATTAGTTGAATTTTAGTAGAAACATTTGGAACTAGATTTAAGAAAACATAGATTAGGGAATATATCCCTATAAATGAGTTTGTGGATAATTATATTCATAGGATAAAATCCTATTGATTTGATAATGACCATAGATAACCTAGGTTAAACCTAAGGAATCCTAGAATTAGATGATGGTGTCATGATTTAAACATAATTTTAATAATATTTCATGATAATTTGATAGATCACCTTGATTATTGTAGTTATATTCTTACACTTTTATATTTAATTTTATTTAATGTAAAGAACAATAATAATTGAGTTATCATTGAATGTGATAAACAATTTTTTTATGACCAACCAAATGAGATGATGATTAGAGTAAAAGATATTTAGATTATTCCTAATATGTTATCAAAATACATTATTAACAACATGTACCTTAAGAAACTCATAGAATCACCAAAGAAGATAAGGATGGAGTCTAATAAGAACTTGAATAGTGGAAAACATGGAAGAAATGAGTCTTGATTTAATTTTTTTAGAAATGTGGAAATAGACACCCAGGATAGTGTCTTAAAGGAACAAGAAAATGTTTTATGTAACATATTGTTACTGATTTTAGGTATTCCTATACCCCTATTTCAATAATTTTTTTTTTTGGTTCCATTTAGAGTTTTTTCAGGTTAAATTATTGTAAATTTTGAATGTTTTTGGGCTATTCAAGGTTGGCGCATAGTTTTCCCAAACTTTGTTCCGTCTTAGTAGAAACCGTAAAAACTAAAATAGTAGGGGTTTACATAGCTTGCACATGGTTTAAAAAACAATGTTCCCACCTAGTATAAACCGTTAAACCCAATTAAAGGTTTTTAATATTTAGGGGGAACAATTTTTCTAACATTGTGTCCCTACCTAGCTTTCCATGCATACATGATTGTTTAATAAAAAATTAAAAAATTTAAATATTAAAACCCTATTTTTAGGTATCCTGTGGAATCATTTGACCCCAACATGATTTGTTCTTCATATGAGTCTCTTAAGAAGTGATTTTGGCCCCTCCAAACCCCTCTAGAAGTTGATTGAATCTAGGAAAATGACATTAGATCTATTCTTGTTGTATTTTTCCTATAATATTCTCTTTTATCCCTAGGGTTTATTAGATCTCCATGTTGTTGGGGGATCTAATACCCACTATTTTGAATCATGGATCAAGGTGTTATTATTGGATCCTTACTGCTGACGATCATCATTGGAATTTCTTGGTTAGGGATTTATGTTTTGGGATCCCAGGATCCTGAGGTAGGTGATTCCATTTATGATGGGCAATTTAATTAATCCTAATTTTATTGATTTAAATTCATTTTTTTGATTTAAATTAAATTTATTGATAAATTCCTTTAATTGGTTTATTAAACCTTGAAATCCATTGAAGTAATGGATTTTGATTTTATTTTCAATGAAATTGGTGAAAACATCCAAATCCATTGAATTGGGGTGTGTTTGTAAAATTGATGGAATATTCTGTAATTTAAATTTTTGAGTTAAAAATTTGAAATTGATTTGATGAAATTTATTTCATATTGGTATTTAAGAAAAATGTATTGAAATTATTTTGATAGAAACCCATTGGTTTTTTTAGAAAAAATGCATTTTTTGATTAAAAACTAGTGTGTTGGTTTTTAAAAAGAAATATGCATGTTTGAAATGGAAGAATCAGATAAATTGTATTTTAAATAGTTTTAAAATAAATTTACCATCACATATTTTCATTTGAGAACATACAAGCCTAAGTAGTTATTGTGTTATTGGGATAACACTCTTTTAACTCTTTACAACTAAAAAACCTAGTGTAGTAAGTCACATCCCCTATGGGATGGTGATGAGTCTTCTTTGACCAGTTTTGGAGGGATGTGTGTATACACATATTATCATGATATCATTTGATTATTTTAGGATTCCATAGCCTATAACTATAGTACCTTTTTGAAGATGACCATTTTTCTCATTGTTTATATTTGAAATATACATTCCAATGTTTGTGAAATCTTTACCATGCCTTATGAATTTATTTAAACTATTTTATATAAAATGTTTATTAATATATTTTTTGGAAATATTAACTTAAGTTGAATTATAAAGAATGATTTTTTTAAATAATATTTTCAAAGGACATAATTATTTATTTTAAATTTAAAGAATTATTTTGTTAATTAAATGGTGACATATTTTATAGAATCCTTGGTGATACCCTATTGGAATTTTATCTCACACTCTACTTGTGCCTTCAGGTGTTTTCAGGTTATCTCTTTCTAGGTTTGATTAAGGGTAAAGTGCCACTTATAGGTGGTTATAGTTTTTGTTCCTTGGTCTTGGAGTATTTCTTCTACTTGAATGTGGGATGTTAATTCAGTTTTCTAGTACATTGTTATAGAACTTTGGGATTTTTATACGTATTTAAATTATAGTACAATTCTCCTAGTGGGGTTTTCCATGTATGCATTCTAACTTTTATATATTTCTTTTGAAATGTTTTTAGAAAATTCATCCCCACATTCCTTTTGTATGATGCTATGTGCTAGTTTCAAACCCATGGAGTTCAGAAATACCCTTCAGGATATATTGGTACTGTCTTGAGTGTCAAGGTACTAGGGTATCTGGGATGATTCATGACAAATTGGTATTAGAGTGACAATTTGAGATTCTTATATTTATGTTAGTATGAAGTTGTATAATATTTTTAGAAAATAAGAGGTAGTTTTTATTGATTGTCTAGATAGATCTCACCACAACGAGCCTTAACTCATCAATTTTTGTAAGGTAAAGGTGTATTGAGGATTAGTTCTAGGATTTTTCAAATTTTTTATTTGGATAGATTGAAATCCAAATCCTATTTTTTCTATATGATGGGGTTAATTTAAATTGTTTCTTAGTTTGAGTGTTAATATTATGTCACCTGTGTTGTCTGTAGATGTTTTGTAGCAGCATGCCTCTAAGAAGATGGGAAATTATGAACCATTAGAAAGCTGTTGATGACCCACAACAAGTGAATCCTCTTGGGAACACGAGTTTTTTTGAGGCGATCGTGCACACTATCCAGGATTAGGGACATGCACCACCACTAGTTCCCATTCGGGTTCAAGCTATGGAACCTAATAGGGATGTTATATGGAATCATTCTAAGTATTTACTTTACTATAAACTGTCAATGTTCAAAGGCTCTAATGATCCTCAAGAGGATAAGGAATGGTTGAGAAGGATTGAGCATTTTTTGTGTTTTGGATACACCTGACAAAATCAAGGTGAAGTGTTACACCTTCATTATGGAGGGATCTAGAATGAGATTTTGGGATATTATTCTGATGGTGAAGAAGCACAAAGGCTTAGTGTGGAAAGACATCACATCAATTTTAACCAACTAGTTCCATTCAGAGTCAGTGATGTCAACCAAGGATATTTATGTAATCAAACTTGAGAAGGCTGATGAGACCATGAATGAGTATGAAAACTGTATTTCTGAGATAGTGCAATTTTCACCTGAGATAGTATCATATGAGAAGATGAAGACTTGATGGTTTGAGTTGAGACATCATACTGATATTCATTCTCAGGTTTCCTTGATGAATATTACTTTTTGTACCGATGTGTTGGATAGAGAATTGATGGTATAAATGGACATGGAAGACAAGTTAGGGTTGATAGGTGTTACTTTTTTTTTCCAGTGATAGTAAATAAAATTTATTCAAATGAAATAGAAATCATGATGATTCTCGTAGTGGTTCTCGAAAATAAGGGTTTTCTAGAATTCTTGCAGTTCCTAGAAGAATCCCTTTTATTTTCTACCACTATGGAAATCTTGTACATTATAAGTGGGTTTGCACTAAGGAAACCAAGATATATGGATCTTGTGGATTCTTGGGTGATTTTTAAAAGTGATTCCATGTCTTTTCCACTCTGCTTTATGGAATGGGATCATCAGTACCTGTCAAAACTATGGTGCAATCAGATGATTCACATATAAAGGGGTTCTAGCCACAAACATCTATAATGAAGTTTATTCATGAAATGGAAGAGTCTCAAGAGGAATAACATACATATCCATCGACTGTGAGAGGTACCATCACTATATATTTGTCATTAGTGACCACTTTATTTGATATTGTCGCATCTCATTCATTTATTACAACCCATATTGTAAATATACTTAATCTTCCTATGAATATTTTATCTTATTTGATGGATATTACTATAACCCTCAGAATGAAGAGAGTGAAGGGTATCTATAGTCCTCCTTTTGTTTTATCTATATCAGAGGTTGATATTTCATAGAGATGTATGGTTCTTGACAAGAAACCATATGATGTTATATTCAGGATAGATTAGATCATTTCCAATAAATCATGGATTGCTTATTATCTTCAATGGGTATCCTTTACAACACCTGACGGGGTGTGACATATATTTCAAGGATAGTGGGACCCAAGTTCATGTATATCCAATGTAACACCCCAAGCTTCTATGGTATTCTTCCTTTTAAAACAATTTAATAGCGTGCGATGTATGCAACACCGAGTTCAAGCTCATCTCAAACTATCAAACAATTCGTTTAAAAAGCGGTTATGAATAGTATTATAAATTTTTTTAATTTTATATATCCCATATAATTTTAACATTCTCTTATGTGTTTCTTAGACATAATATAATTACAATGTCAAATTTTTATGTGAAAGAAGTATTTTAAAAAAAATATAGTTTCCCACCTTTTAATGAAGAACCCTTTTTAAATCCAATATTTGATAGTTTAACATATTAAATTTGATGAAAATAAAATTATTATTTAGAATAGGGACAAGTTTTTTTTATCTTGGACACATTTTTGGTATTTTTCTGATAACATTCATATTTTAATGAATTGTGAAAAATACTGCATTTTAATTCAAAACTGATATTTCATATAAATTATTTATATAGTTAGATTATCTTTTTAATTTGTTTTAAAGTATAATTATATTATATTTTTATCATTTAATATAATTTAGGTCACTTTAAGTAATTTCACATTTAAATTGAATATAAACATATGCTAATCTTTTGATAGTTTTTACTACTTAAAAACCCGTTTTTTTTGTTTTGACAAAGAGAATTATTGTTAAATTAATTTATGAAAATTATGTGTTTTGAATTTTTAAAAATGGATTCCATATTTGGAATCATAAGGTTAAATTTTTTTAAATAGGTACCTCTTATTTTTGGACATTATGAATAGTAACTTCGGTAATTATTTTTATTTACCATGGTTAAATGGAAAATAAGGTAACTAAGGGTAAAAATAATATTATAATAATATAAAACTACCATCACATGTGTTTTAATTCTATATTATGATATATGGACAACCAAGATAATCCTTAGGTCAATTTTAGGACCCCATGGACCCACTTGGGTGTGAAAATGACATGTTATAATAATGAATTTAAAGTAAAGGTAAATATAACATAAACATGTATCTTATAACTAAAAATTTTTTCATTAAAGTTATATAAGTGATATATTAAACTATAAATAGTAATTTGAAAGCTAAAAATATTTCATAAATCATGGTATTTTATTTTTAATTTTTATATATTAAATAAATAAATTTATTTATGGCACAATAATTATGCAGTGTTTTCCTTATTAATGAAGGAATAAAATAAATGATATTATAAATATTAAAATAAATGAAATTTGAAAGTTTTTATGCCATAAATTTTTTTTATGTAAGATTATTAAATATTATATTTTAGTTAATTCCTTTGGTTTGAAGGAATCAAGTTGTTATGACTTAAAAAAGCAATTACTAAATAGTGTCAAAATTGACATAAATGAGTTTTTAAACAAACACTATTTTATTAAATGATATAATAGTAATAAAAATATAATATTAGTCCAAATGAATTATATAATGTTAAAAATTTCATTAATTATCAACTTTTGGTTCTATTGTCATTTTATAGTAACTATAGTAACCATATATTATGAAAATACAAGAAGAAAATGTAATAGTTAATGTTTTTAAATAAGGGTTAAAGCCAAAAGATACGATTAAAGTCATGACCTAAACTTGTCTAAAACCAATTGGTTTGGAGGAGTTAGACCCATCCTCATATTAAACTATAAATAATTCACTTTAGATCCATTAGAAACTGAAAATCAATTTATAATAAATTAATATTTCAAGACTTTCCTAAAGTGCCCCTCACCTCTTCTATAAAAAGGCATGTCTCTTTATCTTTTATTCACACCTCCAAATACCTTTTTCTAGGCCAAAAACTAATAACATATCCTCCCAAATTTCCCCACTTCATCCAATGGGCCACCCTTTGGGCATAAAACCAACTTAAGGGGTCCTTTTATGTAAATCAAAAGGAGACACCTGAAGAAGAGGTAATCATTTTCTCACTTCTTTCATAGTTATGTTCTTCTTAAAATTCCCCTTTATATGTCGTGTCAATATCTAAGTAATAAATCCAATATATTAAATATATTTATATGTTATTATAATAATGGGACAACTATATTCATCATTTTATCCATCCTATGAATAATAATTTCAACATGTGTGCGTACGTATGGCTTCCTATCTCCACGTCATGGTGTAATTTGTTATTCCACATTACATTATGGATGGGTATAATGATGAATATAATAGAAATAAATAATTAATATAAAATGATTATGATTATGTATAATTAATATACCATCTATTTTGTAACGTCCCAACTCGGCTCACCCTTGAACCGGTGGCCAGACCGGTCGCCAGATGACCTCAAGCGCATCTCCTTGTACGCCAGAGGCTACCGAATAGTAGCGAGGGTCTAAGGATAGTCAGTGGTGAGACTATACCCTCTTATCAGAGTAAAAATAGTGCAAAATAGCAATAAAAATTGAAAGCAGTCAAAATAAATGATAAAGCAATGAAAGACCCAATTTTTATAATTCTTGTATAATACAAAATGGATAACGCCAATGTAATACAATGAATGCATGTAATGATGGTACAACTATAATAGAGATAAAAAATACATAATGATTTATATTTCAATAAAGATATAAAAAACAATGACTCAAAATCCCCAAGGGAAAACACCACGAGCATCCTGAGCTCCAGTTCAGTCCTTTTATCTTATCTCCAAGTACTAGCATACAACAAAAAGCAAGGTCCACATACCACATTCCTACAAACAACAAAGGTCTAATCGAGTACCCTAGTGCAATGGAGGCCCTTATAGGGTGTGATATATACATCTCAGTAGGCCAGTACCACCAGTGTCTATCCCTATCTATATAGTGAAATATAAATTGTGTGCATGTATAACGAAGAAACAACCTAATTGAATAAATAAACCACAACCCATCCAGGTTCATAAGGGACACTTGAAGAAGATATTGACTTCAAATTGTAGATATAAATAAGAATCTAAACAAGAAATATACATATATATTGCTTAAATAGTATGTTAAACAAATTAATTGATAATATTTATTTAACCACATAAATCCTCGGGTTCCCCTAGACACCCGAATATCAATACATGCCTTAGCTGTGATAGGGTATCAACCATTTCCCATATTTTCACAAATCATTATATCACATCATCTTTCATTAACACTTTAATTCAGTTTATGTATGAACAATTAGACCCACAGAAGAATGTCAATTAATGGGTGTAGATCGTCATTTCTATCACCCTCATGAGTATTTGGAGCAGTAGTCCTTGTCTCACAATCCATGGGTATTTGGAACATCAGTCCTTATCCCATAAAAGAATATTTACAAGCAATATGGGTGTAGAACACCATGTTTAGAACCCCTTGAGTATTTGGAGCATCAGTCCCTATATGACAATCCATTTATCAATCATATGTGTGTGTGTGTGTATTATTGGTGTATAACACCATGTCTAACACCCCAAAACCATCCATTAATTAACTCACAATTTATTTAATCAAATTCGTTAAATAATTCAACAACTAATTTACAACATAAATATCCCATCACATAATTCTATAATTAATTAACCATTCAACATCTCAATAGTAAATAATTAATTAATAGTTAATTATTATTAACCACAAGAAAGTCAACTAGATAATTAACTCAACATATAAATATCCCAATTCTTTAACCATAAAAATTATAATTAATTCACCAATATATTATACTTATCCTATTACTCTTCCAATTGATTTGTTAAATATACCAAATCTATTAGATAACACAAAAATTAACTAAGTACACATTACCATTAATTAATCCATCAATTAATTAATCCAAAAAAAATCCCACCCTGTAATTACTTTTATAGAATTAATTATCCAAAATATCACTCCAAAAGAACATCATTTAATCCATCAATAAATATCTCTATTTAGTCAAAACAACATATCAAAAATGATCACCGAATAAATTAACTCATTCAGATAAATCAATATATCATAACCAATTCATCAATTTATTAACCATTCACCATTTAACATGAAATAATTAATCTATCCATTAATCATTACATGTTTCCAATTTATCTTCTGATAAATAACATGTTAAGTAGTAATTCTGTATTCATTATTATAAATATTCAATAACGCTACAATTTCCCAATTCAATTCTTGATAATTAATTATTCAATTAATTACCACATTACTCATCATACGTGTCACGACCCCCTCCCACCAAAGATGCCCCTCCTGATCTGGCAATGGAGAAAGGGAGATAATGACCCCCCGAGTCCCGCCTCCAGTAGGCCCCGGGGTGGAGACTAGCACCAAGGGTACGAGTTTTCACAAATATGGGAGGCATTACCCTTTTTATTATTTAAGATTGGGAAATAGGACAAGTCAACCACCAAAAAGGAAAAGAACAAGTGTATAGAAATAAACCCAAACCAATCCCACATGCATGTTTAAATAGTTTTGAAACAAGGTACAAGTACAAGAAAGATCAAAAGTACAATACCAAAAGAAACAAGAGTACAACAACTACAAAAAATCCAACTATCCCGACTAGAAGGGTCCCGCACGGCCCGGGTAGTCATCCTAGAAACCTGAAAGTAAATGTAGGGTGAGAATACAAGTATACTCAGTAGGGAAACCTAAAGATCTCATGCACAAGTAGGGAGACATCCAAATGTCCCGTGAGAACAACAAAAGAAACATAGAAAGAAATTATATCCACCCCACCTCACCAGCCACACTCACCAGAAACACAATCTCAACAGGTAGTAGTATATAAGAACAAGAGTATTGGGTACCCTACACCATTTCCCACAAGTTATCTGATCTTCCTAACGGAGAACGTCCTGACGCTGTCACACTCTTCCCACCCGCACACACCTGGGCCTCACAACCACGTATCCCGCCCGCACACACCTGGGCCTCACAACCATGTATCCCTCCCGCACACACCTGGGACTCATCCCGAAGGTTCTTAGGAAATAGTAAAACCTTCCCGAAGAGTCTTGGGCTAAATCACCCCAATCGAAACCTACCCAAATAATCTTGGGTGTAAGTTCACCCCAAGCCATCATAGCCTAGGGAAGAAGGAGCAGGAAGGAGCTAGTAACTAAGGGGAAAACACCCTCTCCCATGAAATAGGAGTGGTCGACACTAAGTGCTCGATATGGGTGGGGTGCGATAAAACACAAAGATATATATATATATATATATATATACACACCAAACACTCAGCCCAACCTACGACTTCTAATCAGAAAACTGAGCACGTGCCTCGACACTGCTACTACGAAGCATGCATGCAACAAACAACCCTAACCCCATTTAGGTTTTCATGTTTCAACAAAATTAGTTTATTAGTTCCTTAACTACAAGGAAACTATCCACAACCAACCACATCGATCATTCGTAAAGCATATCCTTGCCATCCATAAATCAAGTTAGGAAAACACAAGCAGCACAACAAGTCCCTTCTTAATAACCAACCAACCCATTGATTATTATTCTGTTTCATTACCAAGCCCCATCCTTCATTAACTATTACGCTTTTATTTATTATTCATAACCCATAGTTCCTTCACATTCAAACCCAACCCTACAGCCCCACTGCCAACCACCATAACCACAACCACACTGTACATTATCACCCCTTTAATACAGTTTATCGTAGCCTCGCTACCCATCACCAACATAGAATTCACACCAACCCACAACCAAGCCAACAGCAGCCCCGCTGCTCACCCGATCCACAACAACCCACAAAAACACCCCCATCACATTCCACATATCCAATCCAACACCCACATATTCATTATTCCATTTTGTTCAATCGGGGTGATCACATAAGTGTTTCAGATTTTAAATCATCCAACTTTACGTGATTATCCAAATTCCACATTCAACAAAGTTCCATTAAAAAATGGTCTATAAAGATAGGGAAACATTTAATTGCGCAAGAAAAGGCCCCCAATGACCGTGATTTTTAGTAGGCATAAGCCTATTCAATTCACAACATAATATCACAGGATATACAGTAAAGTAACTGCATTCACAACTTCCCATCCCCATTATATAAGCCAGTTATTATCTTTATTAAACCGGTTCAAATGTGTTTCACGTAAACAGGAGGAAAACCACCCCACATGATGCACAATTTATAGAGACGAAGGTAAGATCCCTACCTCTAGAGGTTTTGATCACAACGCCCCCCAGATCAACTTTAGAAGATGTCCGTCAGCATCTGTCACTTCTGTCAAATCCTAGAAAAACCTCCTCGAGTGGAAGCTGGGAAGGAAAGGTCGAAGGAAAGACAATAGATCCAAGCTCATAAGTTCTGCCTCGTCATTACGATCCCATGGCCGCTGACGGATCGTAAATCGGAGCTCGGACAAAGAAGTTATCGAAGAAAAATAGCCTTCGAGTCTCTTAGGAGAGCTCTGCTCAGAGGAATGCGGAGGAGAGGAGTGAGTTGAAAAGGAGGAGGGTACCCCTCCTTTTATAGGCGTGAAAAACAAAAGTACACGACATGTAATTTATGGTACACGACATGTACTCGACCATTTCACACGGTCACCACGCGACTTCTAACACGACCTTCAACGCGGTACACGACCGTTGACTGGTCAACACAAAGTTTGAGGGTAACGCATACGCAGGGAGGGACTACACGGCGTGTAGTATTGGATACACGGCGTATACTCATTTATTTCACATGGAAAGGACACGACACCAAAACGACACACAACTGTTGACTGGTCAACACACGGTTTGGGGGTAACGCGTACGCGGGGAGGGACTACACAATGTGTAGTATTGGATACACGACATGTACTCATTTATTTCACACAGCAATGACACTACCATTAACACGGGGTATACCCAGCGATGGGGTATACGGTGTGTACTCACACTACATGGAGTGTAGTTTCAAAATTCTGAAAAGTGTGGGAAAAGTCCATTTTACCCTCCAAAACACTTCAAGACCCTCTTCTGACAAATGAATGGGCCGGAGAAGTCCGGGACATTACATTAGATACCTCTTAAAACATTCTCGTCCTCGAGAATTCAAAATCCAACCCAGAGGAACCCAATAAGATACCTCTTAGGGCCCTCATTATAACAGGAACCCAACGAACAAACCTAACCAGAGGTGTTAGGAATTCCCTCTCCTATGTCGAGATATTATCCGCTTTAGGTGGCACTGAATTTCCTGCACAGGTTTAATCGCATCCGCATTAATGCACCTCGATTAAGGATTGGGTCTTCCCACTTCCATATATTAGGATTTTCCAACTTACTCTGCCCCCAACACCGTACAACCCACACATTTCCCGGACACGTGGGTTGGGGAAAAATCCCTTCTCCGATGTCAAGATATTATCCTCTTTAGGCAGCACTGACTCTCCCACACAGGTTCAATCGCATCCGCATTAATGCGTCTCAATTAAGGATCATGTTTTTCCCTTTTTCTCACACATCCAGACACGCTACCAACTTCTAGAGAAGAAGGAAACAAAAGGTCTCATAACCGACAATCCAAGCATTCCATATATCAAAGGTACAAAGTATAACATCAAAACAAATCTCAGAAGAACAAAGCAACACAAGTCAAAACAACTCTAGGTACTGAGCGCGCATCTGAGCATCCCACTCCCAAGTGCTCTCTTCGAGGCCGCCATGCCTCCACAACACACGAACCAAGGGAATGGTTCATCCACAGAGAACCTTCTCTTTACGATCCTCAATTCTGATTGGTCGTTCCTCGAAGGTCCCGTCGTCTCCCATATCTAACTCTCCCCAGTCGATAACGTGAGAGTCGTCGTGTAAGTACCGACGAAGCTGGGAGACGTGGAAGATGTCATGAACCTTCTTCAACTGAGGTGGTAGGGCCAGCTGATATGCCACCTCGCCGACTCGCCCCAGCACCTCAAAAGGTCAGATGAACCTAGGAGAGAGCTTACTCCCCTTCCCAAACCTCCTCTACCCCTGTCGAGGGGAAACCTTCAAGAACACATGATCTCCCACCTCGAAATCCAAGGGCCTCTTACAAAGATCAACATAAGACTTCTATCGGTCCTGAGCCGCCTTCATCCTCTCACGCACAAGCTGGACTTTCTCAGTGGTGCTCTATACTACCTCTAGTCCAATAGCGCCTGTCTCACCAACCTTTGCCCAAAAAATGGGTGAACAACATGGTCTTCCATACAAAGCCTCAAACGGTGCCATGCCAATAGTAGAGTGGAAGATATTGCTGTAGGAAAAATCTATTAAAGGAAAGTGTCGTACCCATGATACTATGAAATCCAGAATGCATGCTCACAGCATGTCCTCCAACTTCTGGATAGTCCGCTCTGTCTGCCCCTCGGACTGGGGGTGGAAAGTAGTGCTAAGGCGTAGCTGGGTGGCAAAAGCATGATGTAACCCCCTCTAGACTCATGAGGTAAAACGAGTATCCCAGTCTGAGATGATAGTCTTCGAAACTCCATGCAAACACACCACCTATTCTATGTACCTCTGTGATAAGGTACTCATCAGGCCCGACTCCTTAATTGCTAAGAAGCGAGCTGATTTCGTCAGTCGATCCACCACGACCCAGATAGCATCATAACCACCCTGAGCTCTGGGTAGTCCTGTGATGGAGTCCATCGAGATGTCATCCCACTTCCACTCGGGGACATCTAAAGGATGCAACAAACCATTGGGAACACGATGTTCAACCTTTATTTGCTGACACACTAGGCATTTAACCACAAAATCCGCCACTGCTCATTTCACCCCGGGCCACCAAAACTGTTCCCTCAGGCCTCAGTACATTTTTGAAACTCCTGGATGTACCGCCAAGGCTGAGCTATGGAACTCATGGAGAACTCCCTCACGCATCACCTCTGGAACAAACAAACTCCCCTGAAAAGCATCTGATGTCGGCTGTCCTCTGACCATCCTTCTGGAGCGTTTCCCTGATCGACATGATCCCGCATAACTTCCGCATCAGAGTCCCCCCCACTGAGACTCTTCCACCTACTGCGACAAGGAGGACTGCACCATCATTGGAAAAAAATTACCTCTAACACCCTCTACCCTTGCATCCAAGTTCAAGTAAACCAACTCTTCCATCTATTTCCAAGCATTAGTGGTTTCCCGAAACACTTCCTTATGCGACTTCCTGCTTAGAGAATCATCCACAATGTTGCCCTTACCTTCAGTGTAAGAGATCTCGAAGTCATAGTCTTTGAGGAACTCGACCCATCTCCACTGCTATAAGTTCAGGTCACGCTGAGAGAAGATATAACACATGCTCTTGTGATCTGAGAAGACCACAAAGTGCTCTCCAAAGAGGTAATGTCACCACAAATTCAGTGCAAATACTACTGCTGCAAGCTCCAGGTCATGGGTGGCATAGTTACGCTTGTGAGGGCGCAACTTCCTAGACTCATAACAGATCACTCCCTTCTTCTGCATCAGTACACACCCCAAAACAAGGCCAAAAGCATCAAAAAATACCTCATAAAACAACCCTTCCTCTGGAAACCTGAGGACAGGAGCACTGACCAACTTCTCCTTTAGGTAGTCGAAAGCTTTCTGGCACTGCTCGCTCCATAGGAAGACCTGGTTCTTCCTAGTCAAAGCTGTAAATGGAGAAAAAACTCAAGAGAAGTCCGAAATGAACCTCTATTAGTAACCTGATAACCCCAATAAACTATGAACTTCTACCACGCTCTTGGATGATGCCCAAGAAAAAACTGCCTCCACCTTCGATGGGTCCACTGACACTCCATGCTGAGACACCACGTGCCCAAGGAAGTGTACTTCTTGTTTCAAGAACTTACACTTTGACAATTTCCTGTAATGCTGGTGGTGTCGAAGGACTTCCAAGACTGCCCTGAGATGCTCAACGTGCTCCTACTCTGATCTTGAGTAGATCAAGATATCATCGATAAACACAATGACGAACCGGTACAGAAACTCTCGGAAGACAAAGTTCATAATTCCCATGAACACAGCTGGTGCATTCGTAACTCCAAACAGCATCACTACAAACTCGAAGTGCCCATACCTTCACCTGAAAGCCGTCTTCGAGATGTCACTGTCCTTTACCCTCAGCTGATGATATACAGATCATAGATCAATCTTAGAAAACCAACATTCTCCCCTCAGTTGGTCGAAGATATCATCTATCCTTGGAAGGGGTAACGGTTCTTGACCGTTATCTGATTCAACCTTCGGTAGTCTATGCAAAACCTGAGACCACCACCTGCCTTCTTCATGAACAAAACTATAGCACCCCATGGCGACATGCTGGGTCAAACAAAACCATTCTCCATCAGATCACCAATCTGAATCTGCAACTCCCACAGGTCCAAAGGTTCCATCCAATAAGGGTCCATCAAAATCGGACGGGCACCAGGCTGTAAGTCTATCCCGAACTCAACGTCACGTCGGGGGGTAGAGTCACAACCTCCTTGGGAAAAACATCGAGGAACTCCCCAACAACCTCTGGGACATCCATCATTTCTGTATCAGCTGGAACCACTGATAACCCGCCTAACAAGGAAAGGAGAGGCTCCACACGCCGGCTTCCCACCTGATAGATCCTCTCGCCAACAAAAGATACACGCTGCCTGTCCAAGTCGGAGAACACGAACCTTCTTCGGAAGCAGTCGATAACGGCACCAATAGAAAACAACCAGTCGATTCCTAGGATGACATCGTATGGATGCATCTGTAATAGAAGAAGATCCCCACTAGATCGATGTGGTCCCAACGTCAGCCCACATCCCCAGAAAACAAAAGATACGCCAGTCTGGCCTCCAACTGGTGTACTCAGCACCATTGTTATGGAAAGTATCTCTACATCTACTCCCAAAGTATGGGCTAGACCAGGTGCAACAATGTAGTGCGATGCTCCTGAATCGAACAAAGAAGAAACGAGAGTGCTGAACAAAAAAATCGTACCTCGCACCACCTCTGGTCCCACTAGAGCTTCCAATTCCGCTGTGTGAAACTTTCCATGCCTAGATCCTCTGCCTCTCTGATGTCGTCAACCTCCCCGGCCACGCCCTGGTCGAGGTCCCTGAGGAGCACCCTGAGGTTGGCCTCCTCCTCCAAGGTCTGCCCTCAGGGGAGCAGGGTCCTATTGCTGCTGGAAGGGCCTCGCTGGAAACTGGTGCTACTGAGGCAGGCACTGAACCTACCCACCTCCACCGTACTGAGCTCGGGTCGTGCACTGACTCTGAACATGCCCGAAACCTCCACAAGAAAAACTCTTCGGTCCTGGGCTCATGAAAAAGGGATGAGGACCCGAAGATCTGAACTGGAACTGCTGGGGCCTGCTCCCCACTGGCCTGAACCTGGAAGCTCCCATCACAGGAGACCTGCTCCTGACTTCCTTCCCCTTCGAAGAGCCTGGCTGGATTCCCTCTCGTGGTACACCTCCCAACAAGTGCATCGTCTCTACAACCTCTGTCTTCTTCTGTACCGCCAAGTACATCGGAAGGGTGAAGGGGGTGACAGCATACTGGAGCGAAGGACAAAGTGCCTCCTCCAAAAGTCTCGCTTGAGAGTCCTCATCCGGAAAGACATCCGGAGCAAAGCGCAAGAGATCCTTGAACTTGATCCACAACTCTCCTACTAACATACTCCCATGCTAAAGGGAAAGTAACTCCTGCCGCTTCTCTGCCTTGATCATGGAAGAAAGGAATTCCTCTTGGAATTCCTTCTCAAAGTCAGCCCATGGAACCTCTGCCTCTATCCTCTCTCTGAGCTAGAGCATCCACCACTGTCGCGCCGCACCTCTCAGCTGACTGACTACTAGGGGAACCCAGTACTCCCTCGAAGCACGGATCAAGGTAAAAGCAATCCCTAGCTCCTCAAGCCACCCCTTCGTCTCCGTATCCGAAGTACCACCCTCGTACTTCTTGAGGGTCTGCCGTTGGAAAGAATGGAGAGTCTTCTGCCACTGGCTATCTTCCTCCTCTCAGTCAATCCTCAACTGATCGACCGCCTGAATCTGCTGGGCCTCGGCCATCTGAGTCACTCAGGGACGACGTCCAGGTGCCATAGCGGTACAGTAAACAAGGATCGCCTAAGCCCAAGTAGTAAGGAAATTCTCAAGGTTTTATTTTATCAAATTATTTAAATTTCCTTCCCAAAACACCCAAATCATGTAAAACACAATCATGATGATGCATGTACCTTTCCTAAGGTCTTTACCCTGCAATCAATATAGTCTCACTTGGTCATTCGGTAGGCTCAGAGTCCTTGCATCGGATCACAGGGGGCCCTAAAATCCCATGTCCTATCCGGTCTTCCCTGGCCTATGTCACGTACCAAGATTAACCAACACCGTTGCCCTACCATCCCATGAAATCCTCACTGTGCCTAACTCCAAACTCCATCCTATCTCTCAACCATCACCTTTGATACCATTATGTCATGACCCCCTCCCACCAAAGATGCCCCTCTTAAGCTGGCAATGGTGAAAGGGAGACAATGACCCCCGAGTCCCACCTCCAGTAGGCCCCGGGGTGGCAACTAGCACCAATGGTATGAGTTTTCACAAATATGGGAGGCATTTCCCTTTTTATTATTTAAGATCGGGAAATAGGACAAGTCAACCACCAAAAAGGAAAATAACAAGTGTATAGAAATAAACCCAAACCAATTCCACATGCATGTTTAAATAGTTTTGAAACAAGGTAAAAGTACAAGAAAGCTCAAAAGTAAAATACCAAAAGAAACAAGAGTGTAATAAATGCAACAACTCCAACTGTCCTAACTAGTAGGGTCCCGCATGGCCCTGGTAGTCCTCCTAGAAACCTGAAAGTAAACGTAGGGTGAGCATACAAGTATACTCAGAAGGGAAACCTAAAGCTCTCGCACACAAGTGGGGAGACATCCTAATGCACCGTGACAACAACAGAAGAAACCTAGCAAGGAATTCTATCCACCCCACCTCACCAGCCACACTCAACAAAAACACAATCTCAACAGGTAGTATTATATAAGAACAAGAGTATTGGGTACCCCGCACCATTTTCACTAGTTATTTTCTCTTCCTAACGACGAACGTCTTGACGCTGCCACACTCTTCCCTCCCACACACACCTGGGCCTCAAGAACCACACATCCCGCCCACACACACCTGGGCCTCACAACCACGTATCCCGCCCGCACACACCTGGGCCTCACAACCACATATCCCGCCCACACACACATGGGCCTCACAACCATGTATCCCACCCCAACACACCCGAGCCTCATCCCGAAGGTTCTTGGGAAATAGTAAAACCTGCCCGAAGAGTCTTGGGCTAAACCTCCACAATCGAAACCTACCCGAAGAATCTTGGGTGTAAGGTCGCCTCAATCCGTGACAACCTAGGGAATAAGGTGTAGGAAGGAGCTAGTAACTAAGGAGAAAACACCCTCTCCCATGAAATATGATTGGTCGACACTAAGTGCTCGACATGGGTGGGATGTGATAAAACACAAAGATACAGATATATATATATATATATATATATATATATATATATATATATATATACCAAACACTCAGCCCAACCTATGACTTCTAATCAGAGAACTGAGAATGTGCCTCAGCACAGCTACTACGAAGCATGCATACAACAAATAACCCTAACCCCATTTAGGTTTTCATGTTTCAACAGAATCCGTTTATTAGTTCCTTAACTACTAGGCAACTATCCACAACCAACCGCATCGATCATTCGTAAAGCATATCCCTGCCATTCATAAATCAAGTTAGGAAAACAAAAGCAACACAACAAGTCCCTTCTTAATAACCAACCAACCCATTGATTATTATTCCATTTCATTACCAAGCCCCATTATTCATTAAATCTTACACTTTTATTTATTATTCAAAATCCATAGTTCGTTCACATTCAAACCCAACCATGCAGCCCTTCTTCCAACCACCATAACCACAACCACACCGTACATCATCACCCCTTTAATACCATTTATCGCAGCCCCGCTGGCCATCACCAACATATCATTCACACCAACCCACAACCAAGCCAACCACATCCCCACTTCTCACCCGATCCACGACAACCCACAAAACACCCCCATCACATGCCACATGTCCAAGCCAACACCCGCATGTTCATTATTCTATTTTGTTCAACCGGGGTGATCACACAAGGGTTTCAGATTTTAAATCATCCAACTTTACATGATTATCCAAATTCCACATTCAACAAAGTTTCATTCACAAAACGGTCTAGAAAGATAGGAAAACATTTTATTGCGCAAGAAAATGCCCCCAAAGACCGTGATTTTCAGTAGGCATAAGCCTATTCAACTCACAACATAATATCATAGGATATACAATAAAGTAACCGAATTCACAAGTTCCCATTTATGTTATATAATCCAGTTATTATCTTCATTAAACTGGTTCAAATGTGTTTCACGTAAACAAGAGTAAACTCACCCCGCCTGATGCACAATTTAGAGAGACGAAGGTAATATCCCTACCTCTATAGGTTCTAATCAAAACGCTCCCCCGGATCGACTTTAGAAGACGTCCGTCGGCATACGTAACTTCTGTAAAATCCCAGAAAAACCTCCTTGGGTGGAAGCTGGGAAGGAATGGTCGAAGGAAAGACAACAGATCCAAGCTCAGAAGTTCCGCCTCATCGTTACGATCCTGTGGCCACTGAAGGATCGTAAATCGGAGCTCGGACGAAGAAGTCACGGAAGACAAAGAGCCTTCAAGTCTCTTGGGAGAGCTCTGCTAAGAGGAATGGGGAGGAGAGGAGTGAGTTGAAATGGAGGAGGGGACCCTCCTTTTATAGGTGTGAAAAACAAAAGTACATGGCGTGTAATTTATGGTACACGATGTGTACTCAGCCATTTCACACGGTCACCACGAGGCTTCCAACACAGCCTTCAATGCGGTATGCAGTCGTTGACTGGTCAACACACGGTTTGAGGGTAACGCATACACGGGGAGGGACTACACGGCGTGTAGTGTTGGATACACAGCATGTACTCATTTATTTCACACTGGAAGGATACGACTCCAACATGACACACGACCATTGACTGGTCAAAACACGGTTTGGGGGTAATGCGTACGCGGGGAGGGACTACACAACGTGTAGTATTGGATACATGGTGTGTACTCATTTATTTCACATAGAAAGGACACGACCTTTAACACGGGGTATACCCAGTGAGGGGGTACATCGCGTGTACTCACACTTCACGGCTTGTAGTTTCAAAATTCTGAAAAGTGTGGGAAAAGTGCATTTTACCCTCGAGAACACTTCAAGACCCTCTTCTGACAAATGAATGGGCCGGAGAGGTCCGGGCCATTACAATACCCCATTTAAATCATTTTATTCACCAAGTGATATACAACCAATTTTGTAATTAACATTCCATGACATGGTGTA
This sequence comes from Viscum album, assembly GCA_963277665.1. NCBI lineage: Eukaryota > Viridiplantae > Streptophyta > Magnoliopsida > Santalales > Viscaceae > Viscum > Viscum album. The sequence goes on from OY728128.1 coordinate 1,262,694,009, forward strand.
AAAAGGAATACCTAAGGGTGTCCAAGACCAAATGACATTCAAGTATCATTTACTAAGAAGACCCTTGGGGTGCCTCCTATTTAACTATTTAATGCTCCAAGAATAAAATCAACATATTCACTTGGAAAAAGATAATTAACCAACAATACAAGCTTAAAAACAACACATGTTCAATGTAGACAACATCACTCAATAACATCAAGGGTGTCATGTATCAAAATAATATATATCATCACTAGAAAGAAGAAATATGAAAATCCCAAACCACTGTAGGCATGATATGACATTACCATTGACAAACAGTTTATATTTAATCAGAAATTTAAGAAAACTCAGTAGTTCCATAATCAAGGAAACTCATATTCTCAATTTATTTAAAGAATAAAATAGGCATTCTTAAATAAAGAGATAAAGATTTGTGACCCTACCTCAGGGTGGAACCAGATTAATACCGAGCAACTTGACATAGGGTGACAACCAATCCACAATTGGTCCATAGTTTCACATGCAAACACCTTCATATATATATATATATATATATATCTGTGTGTGTGTGTGTCTGTGTTCATGTTGTCTAAAACATTGATTATCAATTCACAAAATTAATAATAAGAGACCATAACTAGTGCAACAAGGTCTAAGAACCTACACCTCTATACCTGGGACTTAAAAAAATTATCAGACTCTAATTTAGATGTTCAAAACAAATGGGTGAAATAAAACACACCCAGAGCGACATAGACGAGGTAAATCGATTCCATCCATCTCTCCCTTAGTGGTGGATGCTGGATTATAGACCATTGGATCCTGATTTAACATTCGCATACCCTAAAATAGAGGAATGCAACAACCAGATTAAAATCTAACCTTATGGTTTTGGCCTAGAAAACAAGGTGGGAAAGGAGCAAATGGATGATGTGAATCATGAAATATACATAGATCGACTCTCCTTGACGAGGTAGACATGATTTGTGAAGAGTTAGAGATGAATCGTTGTGTGATAAGAGGAGTTTGGAATAGGGGGTGGTGCACCAAAGGGGGGGGGGGCTGCGCTGCTACAGGGGTTCTGCCCGGGGGTGTCGTGCGCTGCAGTAGGGGGTCTGGACAAGGAAGGTTGTGGCCATGGAGTCGCTGCAGGAGGGCCGAATGAGGAGGGCTACGTGGAGGTGGTCAGAGAAGCTGGAGTGTGAGGGGGCTGCCTGCACGGGTGCGTCATTCCTCACTAGGGAGGAAGAAGAAGGGATCCTTTATTTTGTTAATTTTTAACCTAAAAACTAAATAAAACTAATTAATTAATTTTCATTTAATGTACTCAAATGAATAAAACCATAACCCCAAATTTATTTTAATGTTATTAATATGATATTAATGATAAACAATCCAACCCATAAACTCTATTTAGTAATAAAAATATTTCTTCATTAATTTTGAAACTCCTCAATTAATTAAATTCATTATTTAAGATACCCAAAAGCCTCATTAATTTCTAATAAATAATAAAACTCATTAGTCATGAAATTAAAATCTTTTAAAATAAATGTTACACCCCATTAATGATTAAATTAAAATATTTTAACATCAAAATAATTTATGACACAATAATAATAATAATAACATTATTATTATTAACACATTATTATATTTCAACACAAAACCTCTATTTAATATTATTTAATTAGAATAAATAAAATATTAAAGTGGGTATGTTGTGAAAAATGGAAAAAAACCATGTGCAACCCATGTAGATCCATTAGAGAAAACTTTTCCAGATTTGGTGCTCCCAAGACGCTTCGGGACATTCATGAAAATTACCAGGTATTATCTGAAGTCCAAAATGACACAATTAAGTGTTAAAACACTCAGAATAATGTTCTGGAGTTTGGTTTAAAAAAAACCCATCGATAAATGGAAAAAGTTTGAAAACCTTCATAATTTAAACCTAGTTAAAAAACATGGGACTTTACAGTCTATCCACCATAAGAAATTCTTATCCCTAAGAATTCATTGAGAACTACTACAATAGATTCTAACCCACCAAGATCGAGATGTTTTTTTAGAACAAAGATGTTAAGTTTCCAAATGACAAACACTCTACTAACCAAAATATTAGTGCAACTGATTTTTTCTTTAAAACCTCGGCCAACGATCACTGAAATGGAGCTTACATATGAGGCCATTACAGGGACCTCATTAAAGAAAAATGTCATATATCGATCAACCAACATAAACTGGTTGCGCATGATTTTCTGGAAGGACATTACGGTCCCAAAACCCACACTCACCCTTAAACTGGAGACATGCCTTTTTAAAATTATTACATCACCAACTGCATGTACACAAAAGTCATTACCCGACCTCTAGTGACATTACCAAGTCAACCCTTTTTAAGGATGTGAAAAAAACTAACATGCCCCAACATTAATGAAGGCATAGCCTAAAGAAACTACATATCCCATGTACAACCCAGTTAATAACCACTCATCAAGCCCAACAACATTTAAAACTTTAGCGTGGTGTAAGAGTGATGTTATCCTAGTGTCTCCATGATGAGGTCAAGATAGGGGACATGGTCATTTCATTTGGAAGAGCATACTAAGAGAAAACATGGGTCACTAAAAATATCAATCGAACTACTAGCAAACGACTGTATTGAAAAAGCTCAGTAACGTCTTCCAACACATTTACCGAAATTGATGAGACACTACCCACCTTAGGATTTTACATGATACCGAAATAAAAGATCTGCCACTCACCAGCGTGCTATTTCAGAACTCCTTAATGCATGCGTGAGATGTTCCTCGAACCATAATCACCATGTCAAACATTTATCATAAAATCAATAACTTAAACCTATCATCATTTCAAAACACTCTAGTCCCAAAAATACATCCTAAGTAGTGGGAAAAACTCACTTTAACTCCCAAAACATTCTATGGGTACCACCTACTATAGGTTATCCCCTTACGAAATAAAAATGCCGACCCTCTCTCTTGGTCATGGAAAACATAAATCAGGAGTTTCAAAAGCCACTTATTAATTTTATCCATTTTAATTAATTTATTTCAACCTTTTTACATTTGAGTTAATTTAAAAAAACACACAAGTACTTTTTTAAAACAAGTCACTTGGTTTTTAATCAATTCCCCACGGGAAAAATAGGCATGCTATAACAAAAATCCTCTTTAAACATTTCATATATAGTTTTTTTCAAATATAAATAGAAAATTTAGCATCTAAATTCCTTTTACCAAAAAGGTGACCTCTAAAGGTCCCATTTATTAAATCAGAGTTCTTCAAAAAGCAACCTCAACAACAGTTCATTCAAACAAAACTCAACAGTTCCACATTTATAACCATTTTTTCCTGCACTAAGGTTATAAAAGGTTCAATCACGTGGGTGGCCATCTACCAATCAATAAGGCTCCCATACACCTTATTGCTGGCGTTTAGCTTCTATTTATCACTATCAACATTTATTTAACATTTTAACATTAGTAGATCTTTTTACACATCAAAACATCTTTAACATGTTATCACTAGTGGTAAAAAACAATATTCTATAACATAGAAGCATGGAACAATTATAAAACATGCTAATCATAGAGGTATCATGGAATATAAACACCCAAGTAGGTTAAATCTATCCCTGAAACATGCTATATCAAAAGGCATACTAAATAAGTACAAGGAATGGAAAATATTCAATGTATAGAATTTATATTAACATGCATCAAACTAATGCAACTACATGGCATGGAATTTATGAATGGCATGTGAATATCTATGTTCCTAAGATTATGTATGTATGCAACATTGATTCCTTATCAAGAGAAGAATTTTTTTTTTCAAAATTCTTAAAATCAATAAGTAGTGGAAAATACACCAGTCACTCAAGGTTAAATCATATCAATTTTAACCTCAAATACTACAAACATCAATTCCCATCCCTAGCCACATGGTCATTTCCCATACATGGGGTGATCAGTACCAAACATGTCTATTAACCCATGTGAAAACACAATCCTAATATACTATCTACCAACCCCAAATTAATAATAAAATGGAAAAATAAAGAACAACCTAAACCCTTTGATACCACTTTGTAACGTCCTAACCTGGCTCACCCCTGAACCGGTGGACGGACCAATCACCACATTACCTCAAGTGCATATCCCCATATTTCAGAGGCTATCGACTAATAGAGAGGGTCTAAGGATAGCAAGTGGGGAGACTATACCCTCTTATTAGAGTAAAAATAGTGGACAATAGTAGTAAATAGCAGAAGCAGTCAAAATAAATGATAAATAAATGAAAGGTATAAATTTTAAAAATCTTGTATAAAAAAAAATGGTGAACTCCAATGTTATACAATGCATTCATGTTATTATGGTACTACTATAAAATATATAAACAATACATCATGGTTTACAGATCAATAAAGAAATAAATAAACAATGACTCAAAAGCCGTAAGGGAAAACTCCATGAGCATCCTGATCTCCAGCGCAGTCCTTTGCTCCTTTCTCCAGGTACTAGCATACAATAACAAGAAAAGTCCAATGTCTGTAGTCCTATGAAAAACAAAGGTCTACTTAGGGACCCCAGTGCAATGGAATCCCAAGTAGGGTGTGAGATATACATCTCACTAGATCGGCACCACCAGTGTCTAGCCCTATCCATACAGTGAAATATAAATAGTGTATAGGTATAAAAAAGTAACAACTAAATTGAATAAGTAAACTAAATCTTATCTTGGTTTATAAGGGACACATAATGGAGATACCTACTTCAACTCATAACTAGAAATAGAAGTATGAACATGTACTATACATATATATTGCATAAATAATCTATTTAGCACATTAATTGATATTCTTTATTTAACCGCATAAATCCCCAGGTTCCCCTGGACACCCAAATCTCAATAATTTCCTCAGATGTTTTGGGGTCTGAACCATTACCTATATTCAATTCACAAATCATTATATCACATCAGATTTCATTAACCATTTAATTCAGTTTATGTACGACAAATTGGACCCACAATCCAATGTTAATTAATGGGTGTAGATCATATTGTCTAGCACACTCGTGAGTATTTGGAGCATCAGTCCTTGTCTCACAACCCATGGGTATTTGGAGCATCAGTCCCTATCCCATAAAGGAATATTTACAAGAAATCTTGGTGTAGAACACCATGTATATAACCCCGTGAGTATTTGGAGCATCAGTCCCAATCTCACAACCCATTTATCAATACTAAATATATATATTTATCATTTATGTAGAATGATATGTCTAAAACCCCAAAACCATACATTAATTAAATCATAAATTAATTAATAAAATCTATTAATTAATTCAACAAATAATTTACAACATAAATATACAATAAAATAATTCTATTATTAATTAAATATTCAACATCTCAATAGCAAATAATTAATTAACAGTTAATTATTCATAACCACAAGCAAGTCAACTAGATAATTAACTCAACATTTAATTATCCCAATTCTTTAACTAAAATCATGATAATTAATTCACCAATCAATTATCCTTATTACCTTACTAATCTAATTGATTAGTTAAATGTATGAATTCTATTAGTTAACGCAACAATTAACTAATTACACATTAGCATTAATTAATTCATCAATTAATTAATCCTCAAAACAAATCACATCCTATAATTAATTTTTCAGAATTAATTATCCAAAATATCACTCCAAAAGAACATAATTTAATCCATCCATAAATATCTCTATTTAGTCAAAACAATGTATCAAAAATAATCATTGAATCAATTATCTCATTCAGATAAATCAATATCTCATAACTAATTCATCAATTGATTAACCATTCACCATTTAATATGAAATAATTAATCTATCCATTAATCATTACTAGTTTCCAATTTAACTTTTGATAAATAACATGTTAATTAGTAATTCTATATTAATTATTCTCAATATTCAATAATGCTATAATTTCCTAATTCAAATCTTGATAATTAATTCTTCAATTAATTTCCCCATTACTCATCCTACCCCGTTCAAATCATTTAATTCACCAAATCATATACAACCAATTGCGTAATTAACATTCCATGACATGGGGTAAAAAGGAATACCTAAGGGTGTCCAAGACCAAATGACATTCAAGTCTCATTTACTAAGAAGACCCATGGGGTGCTTCCTGTTTAACTATTTAATGATTTAGGCATAAAATCAACATACTTACATAGTAGTAAACAACTAACCCACAATACAAGATTAAAACCAACACCTTGTCAAGTCTAAATTCATCTCACGTGGACAGAATCACTCAATAACATCAAGGATTTCACGCATCTAGATAACATATATCAACATTAGTAAGAAGAAATATGAAAAGACCAAACCACCGTAAGCATGATATGACATTACTACTAACCAGTAGTTTGTCTTTAATCTGCAATTTAAGAAAACTCACCAGTTCCATAATCAAGGAAACTCACTTTCTCAATTTATTTAAAGAAGAAAATAGGCATTCTTAAATAAAGAGATAAATATTTGGGACCCTACCTCAGGGTGGAAACAAATTAATACTCATTATATTGACATACGATGGCAACCAATCCACAATTTATTTGAAGTTTCATGTGTGTGAACCTTTATGTGTGTGTGTATGTGTGTGCGCGCACACGCGTTGTCTACAACATTGATTAAAAATTCACCAAATCTATAATAAGAGACCATAACTAGTGCTGCAAGGTCTACAAACCTACACCTATATTCCAGGGACTCAGATAAATTATCAGACTCTAATTTAGATGGTGAAAAAAATAAGGGAAATAAATCTTAGATGGAGTGATGACAAAAACGTAAATCGATTCCATCTGCCTCACCCTTGGTGGCATATTCTGAATTATGGACAAATGGATCCTAATTAATCATTTACATACCCTAAAAATAGAGGAACACAATAAACGAATTAAACCCATACTATAGGGTTTTAGACAAGAAAACATAGTGAGATAGGATTCAAAAGGATGATGCGAATCACGAAATATACGCAGATGTACTCACCTTGAAGAGGCAGACATGATTCGTGAAGATTCTGAGAGCAATCGTCACGCGGAAAGAGGATTATGGGAGGGGGGAGCGCTGCTGCAGAGGTTCTACCCAGGGGTGTCATGCGCTGCAGCAAGTGGTCTGGCCAAGGAATGTTGCGACCATGGAGTCGCTGCAGGAGGGCCGGAGGAGGAGGTCAGAGAAGTTGGAGTGCAAGGGGGCTGCCTGTATTGGTGCGTTGCACCTCACCAGGGAGGAATAAGAAGGGATCCTTTATTTTATTATTTTTTTAACCTAAAAATTAAATAACACTAATTAATTAATTTTCATTTAATATATTCAAATTAATAAAACCATAACCCACAATTTATTATAATATCATTAATATGATATTAATGATAAAAACTCAAACCCATAAACTATATTTAATAATAAAAAAGTTTCTTCATTAATTTTGAAACTCCTCAATTTATTAAATTAATTATTTAGGATACCCAAAAGTATCATTAATTTCTCATAACTATTACACCTCCATTTTCATGAAATTAAAATATTTTAACTTAAATGTTACACCCCATTAATCATGAAATTAAAATCATTTAACATCCCAATAATTTATGACACCATAATAATAATAATTACATTATTATTATTAACACATTATTCTATTTAAACATAAAACTCCCATTTAATATTATTTAATTAAAATAAATAAAATATTAAACTGGGTAAGTTTCACAGGTTGGACCACAACTTTGTGTTTCCTATGAAGATATATTATAGTGGACTTTTCTAGATTAGATGCTCTCGAAAAACTTCGTGACATTCGTAAAAATTATCGGGTATTCTACCATGTCCAAAAAATGACAATTTTAAGTGTTCCAATACTTATAATAATGTTCTAGATATCGGTTTAAAAAACAGCCCATTGATAAATGGGAAAACATTGAAAACCTTCATAATTTAAACCCAGTTAAAAAACATGGGACATTACAATCTTCCAACCTTAAGAAGTTATCATCCCCAAGAATTTATCGAGAACAACTACAACAACTTATAACCCTCCATGGTCGAGAAGTTTTGTTTGAACAAAGACGTTATGTTTCCAAATTCCAAACACTCTACTATCCAAAATATAACTCCAACTAGTTAATTCTTTGAAACCTGATCCAAAGATCACAAAATTAGAGAATACATCTGAAGAAATTACAGGGAACTCATTAAAGAAAAAATTTATATATTTACTAACCAACTGAAACTGGTTGCACATGATTTCCTAGAAAGACATTATAGTCCCAAAATCCGCACTCACCCTTAAACTAGTGACATTCCTTTTTAAAATTATTACATCACCAACCACATGTACACTGAAGTCCTTACATGACCTCTGGTGACATTCCCAAGTCAACCCATTGCAAGACTATTAAAAAAAACTAACGTTCCCCAACATGAATGAAATCATAGCCCAAAGAAACCACACATCCCATGTACAACCTAGTTAATAACCACTCATCAAGACAAACAAAATTTAAAACTTTAGAATGGTGTAAGACTGATGCTATCTTAGTGTCTCAATGGCAAGGTCAAGATTGGGGTCATGATCGTCTCATTTGGAAGATCACACGAAGAGAAAACCAGGGTCACTAAAAAGATCAATCAAACTACTACGAGATGAATCTGTTCAAAAAGCTCGACATCACATGTCAACACTTTTACCAAAAATCGATGTGACTCTACCCACCTTAGGATTGACCATGATGTTTAAATAAAAGACCATCCACTCACCAATGTGCTATTTCAGAAATCCTTAATGCATGCATGTGACTTTCCATGAACCATGATCACCATGTCAAAAATTGATCGTAAAAGCCATAACTTAAAACTATCAGTGTGCCAAAACACTCAAGTCCCAAAAAGTCATCCTGAGTAGTGGGAAAAACTCACCTTAACACCCAAAACATTATAAGGGTACTACCTAAAACATGTTATCCCCTTACGAAACATAAACGATGACCCTCTCTATTTTTCATGGAGAATAGAAATCATGAGTTTCAAAATCCCCTTCTTAATTTTATCCACTTTAATTAGTTCATTTCAACATTTTAACATGTGAATGAATTTCAACAAACACAGAAGTAATTTTTCACAACAAGTCACTTGGTTTTCAATCAATGCCCCATAGAAAAAATATTCATGCTATAACAAAAATCCTCTTTAAACATTTCACATATATTTTTATTCAAATATAAACAGGAAATTTATCATCTAAATTCCTTTTACCTAAAAGGTGACCTCCAAAGGTACTATTTATTCAATTCAAGTTCTTGAAAAAGAAACCCCAAATACATTTTATTAAAACAAAACTCAGCAGTTCCACATTTATAACCATTTTCACCTACACTAAGGTTATACAAGGTTCAATCACATGGGTGGACATATACCAATTGATAAGGCATTAATACACGTTATCTTTGGCATTTGGCTTCCATTTATCATAATCAACATTCATTTAAAATTTTAACTTTATCAGACCTTTTTATACATCAAAATATCATTATCATGTTATTATAAGTAGTAACAAAATAGCATTACATAACACAAAAGCATGTAACAATTATAAAACATGCTAATAATAGAGGTAGCATGGAATATAAACACCCATGCAGGTTAAATATGTCACTGAAACATTATATCTAAAAAGGTATTCTAACTAAGTACAAGGCATGGCACATATTCAAGGCTGACAATACATATTAATAGGCATCATACTAATGAACCTACATAGCGTGGTATTTATTCATGGCATGTTAATATCTATGTGAAAAATATTATGTATGTATGAAAATTTCTTACCTTATCGTCCACAGAATTTTTTTTCTTCAAAATTATCATAATCAATAAGTATAGGAAAATACACCAGTCACTCAAGGTGAATTCATATCGACTGTAACCTCAAATACTACAAACATCAATTACCATCCCTGGACACTTTGTCATTTCTTGTACATGGGGTAATCAGTCCCAAGAATGACTATTAACCCAAGTGACAACACAATCCTAGTATCTAATATACAAACCCCAAAATAGTAAGGCAGTGGAAAAATAAAGAATAACTTAATCCCTTTGATAAAACTTTGTAATGTCCTAACCCGGATCACCCCTAAACCGGTGGACGGACCGATCACCATATGACCTCAAGTGTGTCTCCCCGTACGCCAGAGGCTACTGACTTGTAGTGAGGGTCTATGGATAGTTAGTAGGGAGACTATACCCTCTTATTAGAATAAAAAATAGTGGACAATAGCAGAAAATAGAGGAAGTAGTTAAAATAAAAGATAAATCAATTAAAGACAGAAATTTTATAAATCTCGTATAAAAAATGTCCAAATCCAATGTTTCACAATGAATTCATGTTATGATGGTACAAATATAAAAGAGATAAAAAATATATCATGCTTTACATATCAATAAAGAAATAAATAAACAATGACTCAAAAGCCTCAAGGGAAAACTCTACGAGCATCCTGAGCTCTAGCTCGATCCTTTTCTCTTATCTCTAGGTACTGGCATACAACAACAAGAAATGTCCAATGTCTGCATCCCTACGAACAAAAAAGGTCTAATTTGGTACCCCAGTGAAATGGTGGCCCGAGTAGGGTGTGAGATATAGATCTCACTAGGCCAGTACCATCGGTGTCTAGCCCTATCCAGGTAGTGAAATATAAATAGTGTGTAGGTATAATGAAGTAACAACTAAATTGAATAAGTAAACTACAACTTTTCCAGGCTCCTAAGGGACACCTGATAGAGATAACTTCTTCGGCTTGTAACCAGAAACAGGATTCTGAACATGAACTATATATATTTCAAAAATAAACTGTTCAACACATTTATTGATATTATTTATTTAACCACATAAATCCATGGGTTCCCTTAGACACCCAAATCTCAATACTCACCTCAACTGTGCCAAGGTCTTAACCATTTCCCAAATTTAATTCACAAATCATTATATCACATTGGCTTCCATTAACCATTTAATTCAGTTTTTATATGACCAATTGGACCCATAGTAAAATTTCAATTAATGGGTGTATATTGTCATGTCTAGTACCCTCGTGAGTATTTGAAGCATTAGTCCTTGTCTCGCAACCCATGGGTATTTGGAGCATAATTCCCTCTCTCATAAAAGAATATTTACAAGCAAGATGGGTGTAGAACACCATGTCTATAACCCTCGTGAGTATTTGGAGAATCATTCTCTATCTCACAACCCATTTATCAATCTTACATATATATTTATCATTGGTGTAGAACTCCATGTCTAACACCCCAAAACAACCATGAATTAACTCATAAATTAATTAATCAAATCCATTAATTAGTTCAATAACTAATTAACAACATAAATCTCCCATCAAATATGTCTATAATTAATTAACCATTCAACATATCAACAGTAAATAATTAATTAACAGTTAATTATTCTTAACCATACACAAGTCAACTAGATAATTAACTCAACATTTGATTATCCCAATTATTTAACTGAAAAAATGATAATTAAGTCACAAATCAATTATCCTTATTCCCTTACTAATACAATTGATTAGTTAAATATACCAAATTTATTAGTTAACTCAACAATTAACTAAGTACACATTACCATTAATTAATCCATCAATTAATTAATCATCAATACAAATCACATCCCATTATTAATTTTCAATAATTAATTATCCAAAATATCACTGCAAAAGAACATCATTTAATCCATAAATAAAAATCTCTATTTAGTCAAAACAATGTATCACAAATAATCACTGAATCAATTATCTCACTAAGCTAAATCAATATCTCATAACCAATTAATCAATTGATTAACCATTCACCATTTAACATTCAATAATTAATCAATCTATTAATCATTACGAGTTTCCGATTTATCTTATAATAAATAACATGTTATGTAGTAATTCTATATTAATTATTCTCAATATTCAATAATGATAAAATTTCCCAATTCACATCTTGATAATTAATTCTTCAATTAATTACCTCATTACTCATCCTATACCATTCAAATCATTCAATTCACCCACTGATATACAACCAATTGCGTAAATAACATTCCATGACATGGGTAAAAAGGCACACCTAAGGGTGTCCAAGACCAAAAAACATTCAAGTCTCATTTACTAAGAAGTCCCATGGGATGCTTCCTATTTAACCATTTAATGCTCGAGGAATAAACTCAATATACTCACTTGGAAGCAAATAACTAACCCCCAATACAAGCTTAAAACCAACACCTAGTCAAGTATTAATTCATCTCATGTGGATAGAATCACTCAATAACATCAAGGGTTTCATGCATCAAAATAACATATATCAGCACTAACAAGAAGACATATGAAAAGACCAAACCACCGCAAGTAGTATATAACATCCCCACTAACCAGTAGTTTATCTTTAATCCATAATTTAAGAAAACTCAGTAGTTCCATAATCAAGGAAACTCATATTATCAATTTATTTAAAGAAGAAAATAGGAATTCTTAAATAAAGAGAGAATGATTTGAGAACCTACATCAGGGTGGAACCAAATTAATATTCAGTAGCATGACATATGGAGGAAACCAATCCACAACTGGTCTGCAGTCACACATGTGCACACCTTCGTGTATATGTGTGTGTGTGTGTTTGTGTGCACGTGTTGTCTACAAAATTGATTATCAATTCACCAAATCAACAATAAGAGACCATAACCAATGCAACAAGTTAGAGGCATCTACAAATTTGTACCAGGGACTCAGATAAATTATCAGACTCTAATTTACATGGTGAAATACAAATAGAGAAAATAAACCTTACCCGTAGTAATGACAACAAGGTAAATCAATTCCATCTACCTTGCCCTTGGAGGAAGATGTTAGATAATGGACCAATGGATCCCGAGTCAACATTTTCATATCCTAAAAACATAGGAATGCAACAACCAGATTAAACCCTAACCATAGGGTTTCAGCCAATAAAAAAAGTCAAGAGAGGAGTCAAAAGGTCGATGTGAATCATGAAATATAAACAGACAAACACATATTTATAAGGTAGAAAAGATTTCTGAAGAGTTTGAGAGGAATCGTCATGCGCAAAGAGGAGTCCAGGAGAGGGGGTAACACACCAATGGGGGGGGGGGGTCACGCTGCTTTAGGGGTTCTACCTGGGGGTGTCGTGCACTGCAGTAGGGGGTCCAACTGGGGGAGGTTGGGCCATGGAGTCACTGTAAGAGGTCTGAAGAGGAGGGTCACATGGAGGAGGAGGAAAAAGAAGCTGGAGCACGAGGAGGATACCTACGCTGGTGTGTCAAACCTCACCAGGGAGGAAGAAGAATGGATCCTTTATTTTATTATTTTTTAAGCAAAAATCTAAACAACACTCATTAATTAATTTAAATTTAATATATTCAAATGAATAAAACCATAAACCCCAATTTATTTTAATATCATTAATATGATATTAATGATAAAAACTCCAACCCATAACTTATATTTAATAATTAAAAGGTTTCTTCATTAATTTTGAAACTCCTCAATTAATTAAACAATTTTTTTAAGATACTCCAAAACCTCATTAATTTATCATAACTATTACACATTTTTGTTCATGCAATTTAAATATTTTAACGTAAATGTTACACCCCATTAATCATTCAATTAAAATCTTTTAACATCCATATTATTTATGACACCATAATAATAATAACATTATTATTATTAAAAGATTCTTCCATTTGAAAACAAAACTTCCATTTAATATTATTTAATTAAAATAAATAAAATATTAAACTGGGTAAGTTGCATTGGTTGGACCAGAACTTTACACAGCCCATGAAGATCCATTAAAGTGGGTTTTTTCAGATTTGGTTCTCCTGAGACTCTTTGGGACATCTATAAAAATTATTGTGTATTCTCCCAAGTCAAAAAAACGAATCTTTTAAGTGTTCTAACACTCAGAATATTGTTCTGGAACTCAGTTTAAAAATGAACCATCGATAAACAGAAAAAGTTTGAAAAACTTCGTAATTTAAAACTGGTTAAAAAATATGGGACTTTAGAAAGTTTCATATCATTTAACCATTAAAGTAATGATATCACCCCTTGTGCATATGTATGACCTACCGTCTCCACGATGCGATTTGACTCATTCTTCAAATTAACCATTAAAGTGTAAGAACCTGGTTCTTATCTTTGAGGTATAGGCTTCTTCTTTTCTCTTTACCTTAAGTGTTTTTAAAAAATATGGAAAATGGGGAAAAATCCTAAATTTTGGAAGTACACGTCGTGTCATTTTTTCACACGCCATGTACTTCTGGCCGTGTAAGGATGAGTACACGGGGCGTGTAGCCATGTCAGCGACAAAGGGTGTAGGAACTGACTACATGCCGTGTAGTGGTCCTGTACATGCCGTGTAGTTAGTCGAAAGGCCAGAACAGTGAGGCGGTGGAACAACCGCCAGCTGGGCGGCAGTACACACCGTGTACATAGGAGTACATGTCATGTACACATGTCGACAGATGAACAGTATGGCGGTGCTGCTAGAGGAACAGTTAAATGAAGGAAGTACACACCATGTACTTGGAAGTACACGCTGTGTACTTTGTTTTTTTTCTTAAATCAGGCAGTAGCCTCCCCTGTTCATAGGGAAGGATTAGAACAGAAGAGGGGGCTGGGGAGGGACGACCGAACCTTTGATCATCCGCCGGGTGTTCGTCTGGAATCCGATTCTGCTTCAGACAGTCTCGTTGGAACCGCACGGGTGAACCCTCTCTTCTCCTAGAGTGTTACTTACCAATTATTATCCTAACGTAAGTTATTTACGTTTAAGCGGGTTTTGTTCTTCGTCAGATCTACGTCGTTCTTAGGCATTTCTGGAGACGACATTCAGGTATACCGCTCATTGGCATATAAGGTAGGTATCTTGGTGTTTGTTTTTCCAACTGTGAAGTGTTTTGTTAATTTTTTGTGCCACAAACCCATGTTGGGGTGTCGTGTGGCTAAGTCCGTGGCTATATTAACTACCTAGAACTGTAAAGGTAATTGAATAATTTGTAAAACTGCTGTTTGGGATCATTTCCTGGATCCGGAACCACCCCGGGGGTGTGTTCTACTGTTTAGCCGTTTGGCCAGGATACCCAAGGGTATTCCTTTTAGGTAGTAATTGTAGAATTTCCTTGTGAGGAATTGCTTTTTTAATGCTTATTTACATGTTGGGCATGGCTCGATTACCTGTTTAGTCTGAGGGTGTTGTTGTGATTAGCCCATGGGCACTGCACTGTTTAGCCCGAGGGCAGTAGTTATTTCGGCCTGAGGGAAACTTCTTTCGTGCCTATGGGCAGCTGATTCTGTGCCTGAGAGGAAACTACATACACCTGAGGGAAAAATATGTTATGCCTGAGGGAAGATTCTTGTGTTGGATAATCTTTACATGAGGGTAGGGGTTTACGCGTCTATGAACTTTTAGCGGTTACTTAGAATATTCACTATGGTAATATTTTAAAATTTAATGATTAAAATGAATATTAAAATGTAAATTTAACTGTTAAGTTGGTTACTTCTGAGTACTGCTTACCTTATTGAATTTTACTATTGCATGTTGTTGCATGCTTACACGCAGTTGGGCACAGGCCTTTGGTGGGTGCCTACTAAGATATATTTCTCACACCCTGTTTGGGTCACGCTTTTTGGCCCAAACATATTACATTTCTGTAGGTGTGGATAGGGGAAAGAGTCCCTATACAGGTACATGATTGCTGCTGAGGAGTAGGAGGGCATGGGACCGAGCCTAGGCTCACGATGCCGCTTCCAGCTATTTTTCTTTGTTTTGTTGTACTCTAATTTTGTTGTACTGCATTGATGTATAACATGTTCTGGATGTTTTCTTAAAACTTGAGACATGTAGCATCATTATTTATTTAATGTTGGTTATATCCACCGCTATTGTTTATTTCAGTTGTGTATGATTTACTGCTTCCGGTGTTCGTTGTATGTTTGATTTTTAATCCACTGCGCTGCACTTTGACAATTGAGGGCATAGTTTCCCCACTATCAGACCTGGGCCCTCGCTGCTAGTCGGAAGCCTCTGGCATTTGGGGAAATGCACTTAAGGTCACGTGGAGAACCGGGTTCGGGGCACCCGTTGAGTGGCACCCGGAATCGGGACGTTACAAAGTGGTATCAGAGGAGTTATTTTCTTTGAATTAATATTTGGAGCCTTAGTCAGGGATAGGATGAGAGCGGTAGTTGGTAGCAAGCTGTGCCCGGGCATAGATAACCCGTGTACAGGGAAAAGCCAATTTACCTTGTATTGCAATTTTACTGATTTTTCAATTTATAGTTGATATGATTTCACCATTGGGTGACACAGTTGTATTGTTCTGTTTATATTTTATCAGTGGGTTCTATTTAGTTTCAACCCAATGAGATGAGGGTATACCGTCTCATGCATCATTTAGGCACATGATAGAAATCACATTCCCTACATAGTTCCATTCCATGAAGGTGCATTAGAAATTGAATGCTGTTGTGATAGTAGTTGTGCTAGAAAAGCATGCTGTTGTGATAGATTCTTGATAAATACTTGTTGTTTGATAGAATATTTTGTGTCAGCCTGTTTATAGAATGGACGCCAAACTTTGGTTTTTGGGGAGTTTGGGCCCCCATTGACCGGAATTTGGTGGCTCATTGACTATTTATTTGTTATAACACAGATAAGATGTCAAACTTTGATTTGTGGGGAGTATGGGCCTTCACGAGTCAGAATTTGACACTTAGGTGTTGGTTTTCGGTATTTTCTGGGTTCTGGAGAAGTTTCTAAGACATACTATCTGGAAACCCAGTATACACGCCGTGTAGTATTTTTACACACACCATGTATGACCATCTGTTTGGGAAGAAAAATGAACTATTTAAGTACACGCCATGTACTATGAGTACATGACGTGTAGTCTCTTCCCGTGTCACAAACAGTGTGGGCGGTGACACGGGGTAGGGAAGTTCTTGGGAACAACACGCCGTGTACTAGATCTACATGTCGTGTAGTGTTGACCCGGAGTCCAGCCATGTAACTAACAACACGGGTCGGTAAAATCCTTTACAGAACACACCGTGTCAATTATGAACACGCCGTGTAGTGTGTCCCAGGGACTCGGCCGTGTAACTAACAACACGGGCCGATGTTACCGTTCCTTGAGCACGTCGTGTACCTATGGGACACGCCGTGTAGTCTTGTCCGAGGACAGACCCTGTGGACTTAGCCATGTGGCTGGGGAAGCGTGGTGGTGTACACGCTGTGTGCGGGTGTAACACACCATGTAGTTTCAAGCCGAGTAGTCGGCCGTGTCACAAGCGACACTGACAGTTGGAAAATAACACCATACACGCCATGTAGGTCATGTATATGCTGTGTAGTTTTGTTTAACAGGAGCCGTGTCGAAGGACCCAGGAAGGGGAAGGGAAGTCAAGTACACGCCGTGTAGTCAGTATACACGCCATGTATTATTGTTTTGTAAATTTTGAAATACCTTCTTCTTATTCTTGTTCCCTTTGTGGTTTCTTCGTTTCAGCCTTAATAATATTGAATCTAAGGTGTTCTTTTGACCTTGTAGTGTCATGACACCTAGAAGACCATGCGTTGTTCTCCAAAAGAGCGGTAACAAGAATACTCTGGAGATGGTGGGCCATGGGCTACCAGTTGATCCTCCAGCAGAGCCAGATGCGGCACCGGCTGCTATACCGGACACAGGCGCGGAGGCGCAGTTCCGTGAAGGTTTATTGCGGTTCATACAGACCTTTCAGGGAGCACCGCAGGCTGCCACATCTATGGCCGAGCTGACACGTATCTTCAAGCAGCAGCATCCGCCTACGTTCTCAGGGGATGGTGGACCACAGGCTGTGGAGTCTTGGCTGGGGTCATTGCAGACTATTTTCGATCATCTTGAGACGCCTCCAGGGCGGAGGGTCAAGTTCGCAACATACATGCTGCGTGATTCTGCCAAGAGGTGGTGGGATGTTACCACCCAGTCAGGGAATCACCGGGACATGGCGTGGGAAGATTTTCAGGCAGTCTTCTATGACTTCTTCTTTCCCGAGATGCTGAGGGAAGATAGAGCTCGAGAGTTCATGAATCTGCAGCAGGCCGCTATGTAAGTGATGGACTATTCTTCTCGTTTTACGGAGCTTCAACATTTTGCACCCATACTGGTGGCTGATGAGACGTTGAGAGCCAGGCGCTTCAAGGATGGTCTTCGGTATGAAATCCAAGAACTAGTGAATGTATTTAGGTTTCCTACTGTACACGCTATTGTGAACCAGGCACTGATTACAGAGAGGAACCTACGAGAATATAGTGGTGTGGGCCAGGGCGGTTCAACACCAGTTACTGGTACTTTTTCTATTGGTAAGAGGAAGAGATAGGAGGACTTCTCTCGGGGCGGCAGTACTAGTAATAATAATGTTTCAGGTGGCTAGGTCATTTGCTACCAGTGTGGTAGAGAGGGGTATAATAGGCCATAGTGTCCATGTGATCCAGTGGAGTGCCGAGCTTGTGGCAAGATGGGTCATCTGCAGTGCTTTTGCAGGGCGTTTCCACAAGTGGCGACTGAGAGGGGTTCTATGCAGACTCCGCGTGCAGGGGCAGGACCAGTGGATTCTTACCAGTTAGCGAGCTGGAATACGTTAGGGCGTGTATGTAGAGATGTTGGTCATGGACATGGTATCCAGACTCCAGGATCTCAGAGGTAGTAGTGCGGGACAACTCAGGGTTTCCAGGCTGTGTCGCAGGGCCATGACACTGGGCATGCATATGCGGTGCAACAGACCCAACATGAGTAGGATCTCAGAGCTTCTTCGGTCATAGGTACTATTTTAGTAGCTTCTGTCTTATCTTCAGTAATTTTTGATACGGGTGCTTCACATAGTTTCATATCTATACCTGTTGTGGAGAGCCTTGGGCTCTGTGTTTCTACTTCTTCTGATATAATGATGCTAAACACTCCGTTGGGGACTAGAACGGCTGGTGTGCGTCAGTGCAAGGAGTTCCCCCTTGAGGTTGGTGGGTGCCACTTCCTTTGGGACCTTTATGTCTTAGAGATGACGATCTATGATTTCATTCTCAGGATGGACTAGTTGGTTCCCTTTCGAGCCATTGTAAATTGCTATCGTCGCAGGGTGAGTTTCACGTCACCAGAGGGCGGAGAGTTTCCATACAAGGGAGAATGGGATGTTTAGGCAAGTCGATCTAGACCAGAGCATCGTGGACGAGTTGGAGTCACAGCCCAAATTGCGAGATTATATCTAGATGACCAGGGGACTTGTTAGACAGATTTCCCTCCAGTGGTTGATCGTTTTAGGGATGTCTTCCCAGACAACTTTTTGGGTCTACCTCCAGAGCGAGAGGTGGATTTCTCCATTGATCTTGTTCCAGGAGCAGCACCGATGTCCATTCCTCCATATAGGATGTCTACACCTGAGTTGCCGGTGCTCAAGAGGCAGTTAGAGGAGTTACATGCAAAGGGTTTCATCCAACCCAGTACTTCTCCATGGGGGTTCTCCGGTCATTTTTGCGAAGAAGGTGGACGGTACTCTTAGAATCTGTGTGGATTATCGGAAGCTGAACCAGTTGACGGTTAAGAACCGATATCCCTTACCAAGGATTGATGATCTTTTTGATCATATTCGTGGATCACGAGTGTTCTCAAAGATTGAACTGAGATCAGGATATCATCAGCTGCGTGTGAGACCATTTGATATACCTATCACGACTTTCAAAAGTAGGTATGGTCTATATGAGTATACGGTTATGTCATTCGAACTCACGAATGCGCCAGCAGTTTTCATGGCTCTGATAAATCGTGTGTTCCATCCGTATCTTGATTATTTTGTGGTAGTATTCATGGACGACATATTGGTTTACTCTCACACTCGACACGACCATGCCACCCATATTGAGATCATATTGAGTACATTGAGAGATCATCGACTATATGCTAAGCTCTCAAAGTGCCACTTTTGGATGGACCAGATTCACTTCCTGATTCATATCATCTCTGAGGCAGGAGCTTCAGTAGACCTAGAGAAGGTGAGAGAAGTGGTTTCCTGGGAGCAGCCTAAGAACGTGTTCGAGGTAGAGAGTTTCTTAGGGTTGGCTAGTTACTACAGACATTTCATACATGACTTCTCCCACTTAGCAACACTGTTGACAGGTCTGACTAAGAAGGGTGTGAAGTTCGTTTGGTCGAAAGCTTGCGAGGCAGCCTTTCAGGACTTGAAAGGAAGGTTGACATCAACACCGATGCTGATACTCCCAAAGCCGGGGAAGAGCTATAAAGTTTACTCTGATGCATTAGGTATTGGGATGGGAGCAGTGTTGATGCAGGGCGATCGAGTAGTTGTATATGGGTCTCGTCAGTTGGGGCCACATGAGAGGAATTACCCGACGCGTTATCTCGAGTTGGCCGCAGTTGTACATGCGTTGCGCTGTTGGAGACACTATCTACTGGGAGAACATTTTGTGGTTTTCACCGACCACAAAAATCTCAAGTATATTTTTACTCAGCGTGACTTGAATATGAAGTAGTGAAGGTGAGTCTAACACCTTCAATTATTCAATTTTGAGCTTGCCTATACACCTGGTAAAGGTAATGCAGTAGCTGATGCACTGAGCAGGAAGACTCTGATATAGGCTGTGTAGGAGGCCAGTGGTGAGTGGCAGCTCATGGCGTTGTTCTCTGAGATGCATCTGGAGGTGCATGAAATTCAGGGGAAGACTTATCTTTCCTCTTTAGTTGTGACTTATACCTTCCTGGATAGAGTGAGGATGAGACGACTATCTGATTCAGAAGGCCTAGTTCTGCGGGAGTCTGTGGCCAGTGAGGACCCTCCTCCTGGTTGGAAGATAGGAGATGATGAAGTTCTGCATTTCCATGGGCGCGTATGGTTTCCAGGGGATATACGAGAGGAGATGATGCAGGAGTTTCATGCTTCATCTTGGGCAGTTCATCCTAGGGTTACCAAGATGTACCGTGACTTGAGACGTCAGTACTGGTGGCCGGGTATGAAGAGAGATGTAGCTGGTTTTTTTACGAGGTGTTCCACCTGTCAGCAGGTGAAGGCGGAGCATTAGAGACCAGCTGGGATGTTACAACAGTTACCCATTCTGGAGTGGAAATGGGATGATGTCATGATGGATTTCATGATAGGGTTGCCAAGGTCACCTCGAGGCAGTGATTCCGTGTGGGTTGTTGTGGATAGACTCACAAAGGTAGCTCACTTCTGGCTAATCAAGGAGACCTTCGGTGTTGACGAGTTCAGAAGGCTGTATATCTGAGAGATCGTACGTCTTCATGGGGTCCCTCGTTCTATCATTTCTGATAGAGACACCTGCTTCACGTCTCGTTTCTGGACGAGTTTTCAGAGGGTGCTGGGTACACAGGTGCTTCTGAGCACAACCTACCACCCTCAGACCGATGACCAGTTAGAGCGTACGATATAGGTACTAGAGGACATGCTGCGAGCATGCATCCTAGACTTTGGGGGATCTTGGGAGAAGCATATACCCCTGGGTGAGTTTTCCTATAACAACAGATTTTAGGCGACTATTGAGATGGCACCTTACGAGGCTTTATATGGTAGGCCATGCCGATCACCTTTGTGCTGGTTAGAGGCAGGTGAGGCAGCTTTACTGGGGCCACAGCTCGTGCAGGAGACATCTGAGAAGGTCCAGTTTATTCATAAGCGGATGGATACTGCGCAGTCTCGTCAGAAATCTTATGTTGATCGCCGTAGATGACCCTTGGAGTTCGTGGTCAGGGATCGGGTTTTTCTACGTGTTTCGCCAAGGCGGGGACACAAGCGGATCAGGAGACAGGGTAAGCTTTCACCTCGGTATGTGGGACCATTTGAGATTCTGGAGAGATTCAGACTGGTTGCTTATCAGTTGTATTTACCGCAGCGGTACCGAGCCATGCATGACGTCTTCCACGTATCTCAGTTGAGTCGCTATCATTCAGACGCATCTCATGTCCTTCAGCCCAAGGAGGTTGAGCTGGAGCCAGATGCGTCCTTTGAGGAGCATCTGATTCGTATCATTGGGAGGAGCATGAGGGTTCTCCAAAACCGGTCAGTTCCTCTCGTATGGGTGCTATGGAAGCATGGCCGAGTGCAGGAAAAGACCTGGGAGTGGGAGGCCAACGTACGTGCTCAGTGGCCGGAGTTGTTCACAGCTATATCTTCTCTACCCTTGGAGGGGCAATTCAGGGATGAATTGCTATAAGGGGGAAGTTTGTAAGAACCCAGTTCTTATCTTTGAGGTACAGGCTTCTTCTTTTCTCTTTTCCTTAAGTGTTTTTAATAAAATATGGAAAATGGGGAAAAATCCTAAATTTTGGAAGTACACATCGTGTACTTTTTCCACACGCCGTGTAATTCTGGCCATGTAGGGATGAGTACACGTGGCGTGTAGCCATGTCGGCGACAAAGGGTGTAGGAACCGACTACACGCCATGTAGTGGTCCTGTACACGCCGTGTAGTCAATCGGCAGGCTAGAATAGTGAGGCAGTAGAACAGCCGCCAGCTAGGTGGTAGTACACGCTGTGTACATAGGAGTACGTACCGTGTACTCATGTCGACGGATAGACAGTATGGAGGTGCCGCCAGAGGAACAGTTAAATTATGGAAGTACATTTCGTGTACTTAGAAGTACACACCGTGTACTTTGTTTTTTTCTTAAATCGAGCAGTAACCTCCCCTGTTCACAGGGAAGGCTTAGAACTGAATAGGGTGCTCGGGAGGGATGACATAACCTTTGAAGATCTGCCAGGTGTTCTTATGGAATCCGATTCCACTTCGGACGGTCTCGTTGGAACCGCACGGTTGAACCCTCTCTTCTCCTAGCATGTTTCTTACCAATTATTCTCCTAACATAAGTTATTTACATTTAATCGGGTTTTGTTATTCGTCATATCTACGTCATTCTTAGGCGTTTCTGGAGATGACGTTCAGGTATACCGCTCGTTGACGTATAAGGTAGGTGGTTTGGTGTTTGTTTTTCCAACTGTCGCGTGTTTTGTGCGTTTTTGTGTCACAAACCAATGTTGGGGTGTCGTGTGGCTGAGTCCGTGGCTATATTAACTACCTAGAAATGTAAAGGTAATTGAATAATTTGTAAAACTGCTTTTTGGGATCGTTGCCTAGATCCGGAACCACCCCGGGGGTGTGTTCCACTGTTTAGACGTTTTTCCAGGACACCCGAGGGTATGCCTTTTACATAGTAATTGTAGAATTTTATTGAGAGGGATTTCTTGTTTATTGCTTATTTACATGTTGGGCATGGACCAATTACCTGTTTAGCCGAGGGAATTGTTGTGATTAGCCCGTGGCCACTGCACTGTTTATCCCGAGGGCAGTAGTTATTTCAGCCTAAGGGCAACTTCTTCCGTGCCTGTGGGCAGCTGATTATGTGCTTGAGGGCGACACTACCTACGCCTGAGGGAAAAATCTGTTATGCCTGAGGGTAGATTCTTGTGTTGGATACTCTTTACCTGAGGGTAGGGGTTTACGAGTCTGCGGACTTTTAGCGGTTACTTAGAATATTCACTGTGGTGATATTTTAAAATTAAATTATTAAAATTAATATTAAAATATAAATTTAACTGTTAAGTTGGTTACATGTGAGTAATAATCACCTTATTGCATTTTACTATTGCACTATTGTTGTATTCTTACACGAAGTTGGGCACGAGATTTTGGTGGGTGCATACTGAGATATATTTCTCACACCATGTTTGGATCATGCTTTTCGGCCCAAACAGATTAGATTTCTGTAGGTGTGGATAGGGGAAAGAGTCCCTATACAGGCACATGATTGCTGCTGAGGTGTAGGAGGGCATGGGACCGAGCCTAGGCTCGCGATGCCGCTGCTAGTTGTTTTGATTTGTTTTGTGGTACTCTACTCTTGTTGTACTGCATTGATGTATAACATGTTCTGGCTATTTTATTAGAACTTGAGACATGTAGGATCATTATTTATCCACTGTTGGTTATATCCACTACTGTTGTATATTTCAGTTGTGTATGATTTACTGCTTCCGCTGTTCGTTGTATGTTTGATTTGTAATCCGCTGCACTGCACTTTGAAAAATAAGGGCATAGTTTCCCCACTATCAGACCTGAGCCCTTGCTGCTAGTCGGCAACCTCTGGCATTTGGGGAAATGCGCTTGCGGTCACGCGGCAAACCGGGTTCGAGGAACCGGTTGAGTGGCACCCTGAACCGGGAAGTTACATAAAGATTGATTATAAAAAAAATATATTGTAAATAATTATAAAATATATGACATAATAAGGCTACCATTATAATATATATATATATGTGTGTGTGTGTACATATATTTCATTCACAAAATTCCATACGATAAGAAAAAGGAAACAACATTCATGCTTACGTACGGCCTACCGTCTCAATGAACGGTGTATTATATTTCATATATCTATCATATATATTTATATTATGAATATATATGATATATAAATCATATTATACATTCTTGAAGTAAGTAAATCATTATCTAAGTAATATGATTAAGAATAAGAAGTCAAAACACATATGATAAATGAAGCTATTATTACCTGAAATGTTGCATTAACTTTGAATTGTTAATAAAAGGGTAATATAAATTCATAAAAGAATCATATATGATATCATAAATTTTATTATGATTATGATATAAGTTAATAATATATTTAAAAACATTATACAGAAGTTTTGGACACATACAGAGAGTATCAAACCTAAGGTAAGGGTTAATTTCACAATCTCATTATTATACGAGATTGTTTATACATAAGTATTTACTAGGATATATTTATCATCCACATGCATGTTTCTTATACATGTATTTAAAAATAATTTTTATATTACTATACTATTGTTGAAATTCATTTATACTCATGTTTTAATTTTTATAATTTTTTTTGAAAGGGGTCTTTCTGTCGTTTTCCACATGAGGTACTATATGACCTTTTCAAAAAATTATGGAAATAATGTTTTTTTATCTTATACGGAGCAAGAATCTATTTTCCACCATTACGAATCCTTAAAATTTTGAATCATCCCTTACAAGATTACTAGATTATTTTCAAATGAAATATTTTCTTTTATAATTACACAGGATTCCAAATTATTTAAATGTAAAAAAGGGATAGTTCTAAAAGAGTTTTAAATATTTTGTTGGATCACTAACATCTATGACAAAATCTTTTATTGGATTTTATGCTTAATTAATTTTAATATATTATGATACAATCTTCCATACTGTATTTAAGGTTTTATGATATGTTTGAACATAGATGTGGTATTTTGATATCATTAACAACTTATGGTTTAAGTATTGACATTCATATGCAAGTTTTAATATGAATGTTTATGTTGGTTATGTTTTACCCCTTTCACAAGAGGAATACATTGGAATTTGTAAGTGTTTGGAAGGGCTTTCTATAGCCCCTAGATTCATTGGTAGTCTCATTAGACAATTATATTTGGTTTTTGGCCGATGTCTTACCAAATTAGGTATGTTGTCTTGGCCAAATCCTTGATGGTATGTTTAAGATGTCCTGCATTATATATCCCCTTATTATGATATTATTTATTGACTTTACATGTGATTATTCGACTAGTAGATTATTTATCTGAATGCTCATATAGAATTATTTGATTTATTATTTCCATATTATGCTGAAGATAATTTTTTAAAAGGACTGTGTTTTAATTTTTTACATGACCTTAAAATTTTATGGTTATTTGTAATAGCTTCTGCTATATTATTTATCCTTAATGAGCATCTAAGATCACCCCTTTCTTAGGTTTTATTTTCCTAGGATTCCTAGAAGTGTTTTATGATTGATATAGTGGGTTAACCTAGGGGAATAATGGCATTCACAAAGAATTATCTTTGTTGTGTTTTATGTTAGAAATTGTGAGGTAAAGTTCATGTATCTAATCTATTTTCCAATACTTCTAAACTGATTGGTCCAGACATGATTCATTGTAATCATACCAATGTAGTAAAATAATGAACCAGATCTGGGTTTTTGGGGTTGGAGAGTTATATTTGGTATCAAAGAAAGTTTAGAAACAACCTTGGAAATAGATTTAGAAAACATATATTAGGGATCATAACCCTAAGATAGACTTTTAGGATAAGTATAGAAGGACCCCATTGAATTTTTGTAAAGTAGGGATTACATGGATATTACAAGAAATACATCCATGTATAAATACTAAAATTAGATGTGGTTCTAGTATATATGTACCTAGGAGTGAAAACTCTGACAAGGTGTTTTGGGCTTGACTCGAGGTAACCTGGTACACAACAATGAGGCTTACTGTGCACATGGTTTGATACTCCCAGGGGATATGCTTATGATAATTCATATTTTCTCTAGAAACCATTATGAAGGATTTATGAGTTAATTAGTCCTCAAAGGAACTATATTTATGATTAAGGATTAGATATTCATAAAAGTTTCAATTTATGTATATTATTTTACTAGTTTGGAATTATGCGTTATGATCCACAACCTAAATTAGTGTATTCCATTGTTTAGAAATGGCACCTAGTGGAAGGAATGGAAACCATATCAACACATGTAATTCATGTAGGGATTTCCCTCTTATGAAAGATAATTATAGTGGAGCTGATTATGAAACTTGTGTCAAATATCTTATAATTGTACTCAGACAACTAACTAAGGTTATGAATAAAAACATTACCCATATGGACACCCTGATCCACATCACATAGGATCAATGTTAGAAATCTTTACGAGACATAAACCTCCACCATTAAATGGGACTAAAAATACATTTTTTGGATGAGAAATGGATAAGTTCCTTAGATAAAATATTTATTCCTTTGGGAAGTAACAAAAGGGATAAATTTTTCATGGAAGTTTATCATCTCTTAGGAGATGCGGATTAATGGTGGTTATTAATTAAAAACATGAAGGAGGATGAAGAAGTAGAAAAATATGGAATGGAGGGAGTTTAAAAGAAATTTTCCTAGACAAATACTTTCCTCGCGAACAACAAGCTGATATGGAATGGAAATTTCTTAGTCTCAGGAAAAAGGAGGGAGAGAATGTCGCACATTATGAGGCTAACTTTACAAGGTTATCAAGATATCCTGTAGACTACATACATAACCTAAAAAGTAATATTTATCATTTATTTGATGGGTTAAAACCATTCATTGGAAGGGTGTAACACCCCAAGATCTCATAGTACGTTATCTCATTAATGAAATTTAATAGCTTGTGCTACACGTACCACCGAGTTTGAGTGAACCACAACATTACCAAACTAGCCATTCAAAAAGCGACTATAAATAGTATTAACTGTATTTTCAATCTTATATACCCTATATAATTTTAACATCCATATTATGTGTTTCTTAGACATAATATAAGAACAAATTCATATTTTTCAGATAAAAAAAGTGTTTTTCAAAAAATGAAATTTTACCGCCTTTTAATGGTGAACATTTTTTTAAATTCAATATTTGAAACTTTTATATGTTCAATTTGAAAAAATAAACTTCTTCTTTATAATCGGGACTTCAAAATTTAGTTTCAACAAATTTTTGGTGTTTTTCTGATAACTTCCATATTTGGGTTAATAGTGAAAATTACCAAATTTTAAATGAAAACAACTTTTTTAATAAAAATAATTTATAGTGTTCAATTATACATTTGAATAGTTTGGAAGTGTAATTATATTATATTTTTATATTTTAATACAATTTTGGTTGTTATAAGTAATTTCAAATTTAAATTTGACATAAACACATGTCAATCATTTGATTGTTTTTACTTTTTAAAAACCCGTTTTTTTGGTTTTAAAAAGGGGTATTAATTTTAAATTAATAAATGAAACTTATATGTTTTTAATTTGGTAAAATAGAATTAATTTTTGAATTCATAATATCAAAATTAGCTTAGGGTGAATTTTTGGTATTTTTCTGAAAACTTTCAATTTATGATGAATAGTGAAAAATACTGAGTTATTGATTAAAACTGACTTTTTATTTAAATAAATATTTATTTTATTTAAATTTATTTTAGGTAAAAATAGATACATAATACCTATTTAAGTTCAATGTAATTCATTGGAGTCTTTTTATAATAATTTTAGATATATAAAAATTTTATTGAACTTTTTACCGTCTTTTACCCACCTCCTAGAAGCATTTGCAAATTTGCATAAAACTTAATTTTACCACTTTTGTAAATTATATTTCAAAAATATGAGAGACATGGTTGATATTAGTAAGAAAAATGTGATTCCATAAGATAAAAATAATTTTTGGGGATTAGTAACTTTTGACTTTTATTTACTACGGTTAAAAGTAAATAGGGTTATTAGGGGTAAAAATGATATTATTATTACCCTAACACATGTCCTAATTCTATTGGATAAGTGTAATTCGATAAAATACAACCTTATGAATAAAATATGATCATTTAGGTCTACTTGGATTAGATTAGGAGATTTATTATTATTTAATTCAAAGAAGAGTTAAAAGTTTTAAATTCAAAGTTTAATAACTAAATCATTTATAATATAGGATTATAAATAAGATAAATTAGACTACAAATATTCATTATAAATATCAAAATATTTCCTACATAATTTTATTTTATTTATAATTCTTATAAATTAAATAATTTAACTTATTTATGACACAATGATGATGCAGTAATTACTTTATTAATGAAAGATTAAAATAATTGATATCATAAATATCTAAATAAATGTAATTTGAGACTTTTAATGAATTACACTGATTTTATAGGTTAATATGACATGTTAGGTTTGATTATATAAATTTTTTTTAAGTGATAAAGTTTTTATGACTTTCACAATAACCAAATACCAAATAGTATCAAAATTGACAAAAATTAATTTTTAAAACAAATACTATATTATTGGTTGATATAATATTCCAAAAAAATATATGGTTCGTCGAAAGGGCTTAAATAATATTATATATGTCATTAATGAACCACATGAGGTTATCTTGTATTTTTATAGTAAGTTTATTAACCATATAGTGTAAGAATACAAGAAGACACAGTAAAAGTTAAATTATTTAACTTAGAGTTAAATCTAAAAGACAAGGTTAAAATGGTAACATAAACTTTTATAAAACCTATTGGTTGAGATTATTTATAACCATTCCCACTTTAGCTTCAAAATAAATCAATTTTGAGCTATTATAAAGCGAATATGACTTTATTATAAAATAATATTTCAATCTTTTCCTAAGGTTCCCCTCACCCTTCTTATAAAAGGGAACTCCCCCTTCTCTCAAATTCACACCTTCAAATCCATTTGGCTCAACCAAAACCTCAAAAAATATCCTCTCAACTATCCTCCCTTAATTCTAGAGGCATTCCTTTGATCAGAAGGCTAACCCAAGGATCCCTTTTGATCAAATAAAATGGAAGAATGAGAAGAAGAGGTAAATATTTCATCACCTCTTTCAAGTTATTTTCTTCATTCACTTATTCTTTCCTAGTTGTCTCCATTGTAGAAAAATAAATCCAATATCTTCTGTATAATATGATGTTATCATAAATATTGTACGACCATATTCATTATTCTATCCATCTTATGAATGACATGTCACCATACATGCGTACGTATGGCTTACCGTCTCCACGTTGTGGTGTAGTTATTATTCAATACATTATTATATTGGATGGGTATAATAATGATGCATAATTAATGTAAATAATAAATATAACATGTTAATGATTCTGTATATATGATATACCATCCAATTATATACGATTTTAAAATCAAAAGAATGATATTTTCTCTTGTGCGTATGTATGGATTACCGTCTCCACGACGCGATGAGATTCATTTCCATGTTCACCATTCAATGATGATTATAAAAATATATATTATTAATAAGTATGTAATATATGAAATTATAATTCTACTGGATATATATATATATTTATGTATGTATGTTTGTATGTACTTACATATATCTTATACACCTACTTCCATGCAATACGGTGTGAAAACGGAAACAACATTTATGCGTACGTACGACCTACTATATCTATAAACGGTGTCTTCCATTTCATATATAAATATATTATAAATATTTATATTCTATATATATATGATATATAAATCAAGTTTTATATTCTGAAATCATTTAAATCATGATCTAAATAATACGATCAAGAATAACAAGTTAAAATACATACAATAAAGCAATTATTACCCAAAATGTTAATTTAACATGGAAATCATTATTAAATGGGAAGTATAAAGTAATAAATGAATCATGTATGATATAATAAATATGAATATGGTTCTGGTATAATTTAATAACATACTATGGTCATTATACAAAAGGTTAAATATACCCTCGACCAATGGAAAGTGCAAGGTAAGGGTTAATTCTACAATAATTTTATTATCTAAGGTTGTATGTTATAAAGTGTAATGTAATGTTCATGTATGTAATATATTTTACAAGACTTCTAAACTGATTGTTCTTTCAGGAGTTGATTCTTTTTAATAATGCCAATGCTATGTAATAATGCACTGACTTTGGGTAACTAGGGTCGGGGCGTTACATTTAGTATCAGAGGATGTTTAGTAACAACCTTTGAAATAGATTTAGATAAACTCTTATTAGATAACATTACCCTAAGATAGAATTTGAGGATTACTATAGAATAACTTCCTAGAATTTTGGTAAATTAGATATTTTTTGAGTTTTCCAAGATATACATCCTTGTCTAGATACAAGAAGGTAGAGGCGGCTCTGGCACAGATATACCAAGGGGTAAAACCTGAAAACACCTCTTTGAGATATAATTGAATGGGAACTTATGCATGATAATGGGCATTGCTTCACTCTTGGTTATGAAACTCCTGGGGGATATGATTATGATAATTCACATTTTCATTACAAGCCACTATAAAGGATTTAGGAGTATATACTTCCTCAAAGAAAACATTTTTATTATTATGGATTATATCCATAAACTGTTAAATGTACGTTAGGTATTTTACAAGTTTGTAATTATTCATTGCGATTCATAAACTGACCTACTGTATTCCATTGTTTAGAAATGGCACCTAGTAGAAGGAATGAGAACTTCTGCAATACGTATGATCCAAAGAGTAAATAGGATCATATATTTCATGGCATTAAGCCAAAATTTAGAAGGGAAATAGTCTCCCATGTATTCTCAAAATATGAAGAAATAATATCATGTGTTAATAAGATAAATAAAGAATTCTCTGAGTCCTATGGCTTTGAAGGGAAGCAAGAGAAGAAAAGGATGTATAGAGAAAGATGGATAAAGAGAATAGTGGAAAGAAGAATTTTACAATATGTGATAAATGTGAAAGAATCACCTTGGTAAATTCTTGAAGGGAATGAGAGTTTGTTATAAGTGTGGAGAAAAAGGACACCAAGTACGTGATTTCAATGGTAAGAAAAAGGTTTCAAATGTAAAATGATTCATCTACAAGGCATTAGGACACTACGCGAATCAATGTCTCAGTCATCATAGTATACCACAAATGATGATATTGGATAATAATCATGTTATGATACTACCTTAGATGAAAAGGAATGACTAGTGTTCTTATGTTGTTATTATAGAATTATTTCATTTGAGTGTTGTATCAATAATATACTAGTTATATTAATTGTGGAGATAAATAAGGATTGTACTGCAATACTATTTTATTGAGGATTTGAGATTATATGGTTCTATGAAAAGGGACTTAATAGTAAGATACAATTTTTGGAAAATACATGGTTGAAGGAAAGGTAATCCTTAATATGGTTCTGATAATGAGGTAGTGTTTTTTGAATAAGATATGGTTGATTTGGATAAATTATATTGGATAGTCTTGACTCCCTTGGAGCTGATTAATTGTTTGTTTATTTCTTCATTGTTAGAATATTCAAAAATTTTGTATATAAGGGATATATCCAATATTCGATAAAGAATAAGGAAGAATGAATGTAATAAATAAGGTTTTATGGTAATTCAGGGTGTTACCAAGTTTTAAAAGAATACATGATGAAGGTTTTCACATGTTATTATGTGGAAAAAAGGATCTTCATTGTGTTTAACTTCCTTCTAAATTTTGGTCGGTGAGTTTGGATAGAAGTATTTTGGATAAGTATAAAGGTTGGAATGGATTAAGTTTGAAATTGGATACAATTGTTAAGGTTAGTTTTGTATTGTCATAAAGAGGAAAACCCAGAGGTCGGGTGATAACCAGTCCCATCCGGCAAGGCCGCGAGACTTGAACCTGCATCAGAAAGGCGTCAAGGGTGCATAACCTACCACTGGCCTATGTGTTTTCCTGAATTATATAATGTAGTTTCTTTTTTAAAAGTTTTGATAGGTGAATTATAAATTCATTATTTTTGGAACCCTATACAATTAGAATAAATAGAATTTTGTTTTGAAATATTTTGGAGTGAAAGATGAGTTTGTGGTAGGAATTAGTTAAAGGATGTAACTCTACTTGTCAAGTATATATATATATATATATATTCCCTCTTATTATATGACTAAATTAATTTTTAAACTTTAGTTAAGGGACTTTGTCTCAATATCCTTTCATTGAAGCATTCTTTGATTTCTAAATGAATTTTTTTATACGGTGTATAAAACCCTTTGACTTTTCATTTCAAGGGGAATCTTTTTCTACGAAGCATTTTACTAAATGATGAAAAAAGGAATGTTTTTTTACTTAAGCTGTGACAACAACCTTTCTGTCGCCATGATTTTTATTTGATCATTGGATTGCTTAACAATCCAAAATGTCTTTTTAAACGAAATTAAATACCATATACTCTTTTTACATATTTTGGTATTTAAAGTGGTTTTGATAATTGATTTGTTATGTCAATATATTTAAATGATATATTGTGATTGATGACCTCAATCACTCCCTATAAATATTTACATTTTCCCTCCAATTATGTGTCTCTAATTGCCACCAATGTTCTCCTAATTGAGATCATAATTTATTGGTAACCTTTTCATTTCCCTTTCCCTCTTATTAAGACTAAATTTTATTAACCTAATTTCCAATGTGAGTTTTCCACAAAGTTATTTCTCTATTTTTAACCTTTTATTTTTGAAGATCAATTTAAAATTGAGAGGACACAATTTATTGAAGGAGGGGAGAATGTAACACACCAAGATCTCATAGTACGATATCTCATTAAATTAATTTAGGAGCTTCTTCTACACAAAACATCGAGTTCGAGCGCACCACAATATTACCAAATTAGCCGTTCAAAAAGTGGTTATAAATAGTATTAACTGCATTTTGAATCTTATATACTCTATATAATTTTAACATCCATATTTTGTGTTTCTTAGACATAATATAAGAACAAATTCATTTTTTTTATTATAAATAAAGAATTTTTCAAAAAATGAAATTTTACCGCCTTTTAATGGAAATTTTTTTTATATACAATTTTTTACACTTTTATATATTCAATTTGACAAAATAAACTTCTTATTTAGAATCGGGACAAAAAAATTTAGTTTTGATAAATTTTTTGTGTTTTTATGATAACTTTCATATTTGGGTGAATAGCGAAACTTACTAAATTTTAACTAAAAAAAACTTTTTTAATAAAAATAATTTACAGTGTTCAATTATACATTTGAATGGTTTGGAAGAATAATTATATTATATTTTTATCATTTAATACAATGTTGGTCATTATAAGTAATTTACCATTTAAATTTGACATAAACACATGTCAATCTTTGATAGTTTTTACTTCTTAAAAAACCGTTTTTTTGGTTTTGAAAAGTTGAGGCTGAAGCCTCAATTTATTCAGGGATGGGGCTACAATACAAAGAAAATCATGCAACAAGTAGTATAGGGATGAACTAGAGAATTAATTTTAAATTAATAAATTAAACTTTTGTGTTTTGAATTTGGTAAAATAGACTTCCTTTTTGATTTTTTAATATCAAAGTTAGCTTGGGGTGAATTTTTGGTATTTTTCTGAAAACTTTCAATTTTTGGTGAATAGTTAAAAACATTGAGTTATTGTTTAAAACCGAATTTTTATTTAAATAATAATTTATTTTATTTAAGTTTATTTTAGGTCAAAATAGGTACATAATACCTATATAAGTTCAATTTAATTCATTGGAGTCATTTTATAATAAGTTTAGATATATAAAAATTTTATTGAACTTTTTAACGTCTTTTACCCACCTCCTAGGAGCATTTGAAAATTTTCATAAAATGTAATTTTACCCATTCTGTGAATTTAATTTAAAAAATATGAGAGACATGATTTATATAATTAAGAAAAATTTGGTTCACTAAGATAAAAATAATTTTTGGTGAATAGTAACTTTTGACTTCTATTTACCACAATTAAAGGTAAATAGGGTAATTAAGGGTAAAAATGATATTATTATTACTATAAAACATGTCATAATTATATTGGACAAGTTTAATTTGACCAAAAACAACCTTTGAAATAAAAAATGACCCTTTAGGTCCATTTGGATTAGATTAAGACATTTATTATTATTTAATTCAAAGAAGAGTTAAAAGTGTTAAATTCAAAGTTTAATAACTAAACCATTTATAATATAGGGTTATACATAAGATAAATTCAACTATAAATATTAATTATAAATATAAAAAGATTTCATACATAATGGTATTTTATTTATAATTCTTAAAAATTAAATAATATAATTTATTTATGACACAATGATGATGGAGTAATTACCTTATTAATGAATGATTAAAATAATTGATATCATAAATATACAAATAAATGTAATTTGAGACTTTTGATGAATGAAAATAATTTTATAGGTTAATATTACATGTTATGGTTGATTATATAATTTGTTTTCGAAGTGATAATGCTGTTATGGCTTTCACAAAAACAAAATACCAAATTGTGTCAAAATTGACATAAATTAATTTTTAAAACAAATACTACATTATTGGTTGATATAATATCTTAAAAAATATAAGGTTAGTCCAAATGGATTAAATAATATTATATATATCATTAATGAACCACTTTAGGTTCTCTTTTATGTTTATAGTAAGTTTATTAACCATATAGTGTAAGAAAACAAGAAGACACGGTAAAAGTTAAATTATTTAACTTAGAGTTAAATATAAAGGATAAGGTTAAAATGGTAGTTTAAACTTATATAAAACCTATTGGTTGAAATAATTTAGACCCATACCTACTTTATCTTAGATAAAATTAATTTGGAGACATTATAAACCGAATATTATTTTATTATAAAATAATATTTC
The DNA here is from genome assembly GCA_963277665.1 of Viscum album. Classification (NCBI taxonomy): domain Eukaryota; kingdom Viridiplantae; phylum Streptophyta; class Magnoliopsida; order Santalales; family Viscaceae; genus Viscum; species Viscum album. The sequence goes on from OY728128.1 coordinate 1,262,729,496, forward strand.
ATTCTTTTCCTAAGGCACCCCTCAACCCTCTTATAAAAGGGCACTCCCCCCTCTCTAAAATTCACACCTTCAAAGACATTTGGATCCGAAAAAACCTACCCAAATATCCTCTAAAATATCCAACTTTTATCCTAGAGGAATTACTTTGGTTAGAAATCTAACTTAAGGAGCCCTTTTGATCAAATCAAAAGGAAGAACCTAAAGAAGTGGTAAATATTTCATGACCTCTTTCAAGTTCTTTTCTTCATTCACTTCTTCTTTACTTGTTGTTTCTATTTTAAAATAATAAATATATTATCTTATATATACTATGATGTTATTATAAATTTGGTACAACCATATTCATTATTATATTCATCCTATGAATGACATGTCACCATACGTACGTACGTACGACTTACCGTCTCCACATCGTTGTGTAGTTGTTATTCAATACATTATTATATTGGAAGGGTATAATAATGATGTATAATTGATGTAAATAATAAATATAACATGTTAATGATTCTTTATATATGTTATACCATCCAATTATATACGATTTTAATATAAAAGGAATGATATTGTCTCTCGTGCGTACATACGGATTACCGTCTCCACGACGCGATGAGATTCATTTCCATCTTCATCATTCAATGATGACTATAAAAATATATATTATTAATAAGTATGTAATATATGAAATTATAATTCTACTATATATATATATATATATATATATATATATTTACTTACATTTATCTTATTCACATACTACCGTTCAATACGATGTGAAAACGGAAACAACGTTTATGCGTACGTACGGTCTACTGTCTCCATAAATGGTGCCTTCCATTTAATATATACATCTGTTATAAATATTTATATTCTAAATATATATGATATATAAATCAAGTATTATATTCACAAATCATTTAAATAATTATCTAAATAATACGATCAAGAATAACAAGTTAAAACACATATGATAAAGAAAGTGATTATTACCCAATATGATAATTTAACATGGAAATAATTATTAAATGGGTAGTATAAAGTCATAAATTAATTATGTATGATATAATAAATATAAATATGGTTTTGGTATAATTTAATAACATACTATCTTCATTATACAGGAGGTTAAACGTACCCTCAACCAAAGGAAAGTGCAAGGTAATGGTTTATTCTACAATCTTTTTATTATCCGAGGTTGTTTTTACGTAAGTATCTAATGGGACATATTTATTATCCATGTCCATGTTTTATAAAATAGTTTTAAAAGGGACTATTTTTAAGATAATTGTTTTACTAAAACATCATTTTAAATGTTTTAAAGATTTATTCTTTTAAACCTTTCTCAATAATGTCCATGTTTTCAAAATGGTTTAAAGGATTTATTTATATGGACATGAATGCTTTAAAATATTAATTCCATTGAAAAGTTTCAAAGTGGTATGGGAAAATTTGATTAAAAACTATATTTTAAATGACTTACTTTATAAATTATGTGACTTTTAAATGATTTTGTGAAAAAGGGACATTTCTCTCAAAGAATGTTACGGATCATTTTCAACTATGTCAACATCATTTATGGGATATTATTATTTATCGAGGTTGATTTGTTATGATACAAATATTCCATATTGTGTTGAAGGTTTTGTGATATATTTTACTATGGATGTGTTATTTTTATAACATTCATGGTTTAGGGTTAAAGTATTAACATTTCGTATGCTAGTTCTAATACGAATGTTTATGTTATGTTTCAACCTTTTCATATAAGGAATGTATTGGAAATAGTAAGTGATGGGTGGAGCCTGCTATAGCTCCTCGATTCATTTATAGGTCTTATAATACAATTAAACATTGAATTGGATGAATCATTTCCCAATTTTATATAAGGTTTTGGCCGAGGTGTTAATCATTTTTAATCGTCTTGGCCGAGGCCCTGACAGAATATTTTAGAATGTCTGGCATTATACATTCCCTCATTATGAAAATAATATTGATGGTTCATGTGGTTATTTGACTAGTAGAATACCCATGACTATGTTTTATTATGGAATTATTTACTCAGCTCATATTTCTTCCATAAAGTGTTCATGTTTATTATTTGTAAAGCCATGTATTTTCAATTATTCCCCATGCCTAGTGTTTATGTTATCTTCCTCTAAATTATTTACCCTTACTGAACTTCTGATCTCACCCCTTTCTTATGTTTTGTTTTCCTAGGATCCCAAGAAGTGTTTTATTTTTGAGATGTAGGGTTAAGCTAAGGGAACAATGGCGTTCTCAAAGAATTATTTTCTTATTGTATGTTAGAAAGTGTAATGTAACATTCATGTATGTAATCTATTTTCCAAGACTGCTAAACTAATCGGTATTTCAAGACTTGATTCCTTGTAATCATGCCAATGCTATGTAATAATGCACCGACTCTAGGTAACTGGGGTCGGGGCATTACAAAGGGTTATAGTCTCCCAAACATTCTCATCGTATGAAGATGTATTCTCTTATGACATCAAGATAAAGAAGGAATTCTCTAAGTCTTATGACTTTAAAGGGAAACAGAAGAAGAAGAGGGTTATTGAGAATTTTGAGAAGAAAAACAAAGTAAAGTGGAAGAAGGAATGATTGATTTTACATCCTGTAATAATTATGGAAAGAAATATCCTAGAACATGCTTATTAGGGATAGAATTCTATTACAAGTATGGAGAAAAAGGCCACCATGATCGTGATTGTAAGGGAAAGAAACAGGCTGGTATTATGCAGTGCTTCAATTTCAAGGATATGGGACACTATGCTCATGAATGTCTTGAGGGTTAAAGAAATATAGCTTAGAAGAGTCAAATGGATCAAGGTCAAGCTTATGTTTTTACTACAGTCTATGTGGAATAATTAATGTATTTGTGTTTTTGGATTAAAAAATTATATTATGGTTTAAAGAAGAATGTGATATATATAGGGATTATACTACAGTAATTTTTGTTTTCATTATGGTTTTAATATGATGAAGGTAATCATATATTCATTATTTTAAAATAATAGAAACATTACTTTGTTTGGGTAATCTTGTGTTAAAATTGATTTTAGAAATTTAGATACCTTTTAGATGGAGTTTGGACAGAAGTATTTTGGATAAATCTAAAGTTTGGAATGGATTATGTTGAAATTTATATAATATTGTTTATGGTTAAAACATTTCTTAAGGTTATTTCTGGTATGTTATAATAATATAGTTTGATAAAAAGGACAACTCATAGGTTTGGAAACAACCTGTCATGTCAGACAAGGTTGTAGGAATCAAACCCACAACTGAAGTACGAAAAGTCTTTATCACCTACAATTGGCCTACAGGAAGTCCCTGGTTAATGTAACATAGTTTTTATTATTTAAATGGAATAAGTTTATATTTATAACCTTATATAATTAATATAAATAGAATTTTTTGGGTTTTATTATCTTTTGAAGAGAATGATGTGTTTATAATAAGAATTAGTTAACGAAAGAAAATTTACATGTAAATTAAGTATTCTTCCTTGTGTTCTTAGTCTATGAATTAATTATTTAACTCTAGGGGAAATATGATAAAACCAAAAAAAAAATCCTAGTATATTCTTTTATGACGAATCAAATGGTCCCTTGGATCATCAAAAATTTATGGTTTTCAAATTTTTAACATTATAATAATAATATTCTCTATCACACTCAATAAGAACATGATGGTTAGATTTTTCTTTCATCTCTATGTTTTTCTACATGAAACCCTAGTATGTGTTATTTCTGGTAACCTTCATACTTACCATTCTTTATTTTAAAATACCGGTCTCATTAATCCATTTTTTGATGAGGGATTTCAACAAATATAATTTGAAATTTCAAAACCATAGTTTCCAATCATGAGTTTAAATTGTGAGGAATACATTTATTGAAATATGGGATAATTTAACACCCCAATCTTCCACAGTACACTTCCTTTTTAAATAATTCAACAGTGTGTGATGTACACGACACCGATTTCAAGCGCACCACAACTTATCAAACTAACCATTTAAAAAAGTAGTTATGAATGGTATTATCCAAATTTTAAATTTTATATATCCTATATAATTTGAAAATTAATATTATGCATTTATTAGAAATAATATAATGATAAATTATAATTTTCATATAAAAGAATTATTTTTTTTAAAAATGTAGTTTTCCACCTTTTAATGGAGAAACCTTTTTAAATCCAATATTTGACACTTTTTTATATTAAATTTTATAAAATTTAATTCTTCTTTAGAATAGGGACAAATAATTTTTGTTTTTATAAGTATTTTTTGTTTTTCTAATAACATTCATATTTAATGAATAGTAAAAAATATTGCATTTTAATCAAAATTGATTTTTCATATAAATTATTTATATAGTTAGATTGTCTCTTTAATTGTTTTTAATGTATAATTAGATTATATTTTTACAATTTAATATAATTTATTTCATGGGATGTAATTTCACATTTAAATTGAATATAAACACATGTCAATCTTTTGATAGTTTTTACTTCTTAAAAACCCGTTTTCTGGTTTTGACAATAGAAATTTATTTAAAATTATATTATTCTAATTTTGGGTTTTGAATTTGGAAAAATGGATCCCATATTTTTAATCATAAGGTCCAATTTTTTTAAATAGGTACAATTTTTTTTGGACATTATGAATAGTAACTTCAACAATTATTTCTATTTACCATGGTTAAAGAGTAAATCAGGTAAATAATGTTAAACAATAATATTATAATAACATAATACTACCATAAAATAATATTTTATGATATATGGACTAACATGAGAATCCTTAGGTCTATTTTAGGACCCCATGAAGCCACTTGGGTGTGAAAATGACATGTTATAATAATTAATTTAATGTAAAGTGAAATATAACATAAACATGTATCTTATTACTAAAACAATTTTAATCTGAGTTATATAATTGATATCTTAAACTATAAATACTAATTTGGAATATAAAAATATTTTCTACATCATGGAATTTTATTTTTAATTTTCATACATTAAATAATTAAATTTATTTATGACATAATAATGATGTAGTGTTTGCCTTATTAATGAAGGAATCAAATAAATTATATTATAAATATTAAAATAAATGTAATGTGAATGTTTTTATGCCATAAAATAATTTTATAGATGATTATGACATATTATATTTGATTTAATTCCTTTTTTAGGAACAAAGTTTTTATGAGTTTAACAAAAATCAATTACTCAATATTGTCAAAATTGACATAATTGAGTTTTTAAAACAAATACTATTTTATTAAATTGTATAATATTCCTAAAAAACTAATATTAAAAAACATGAATTATATAATGATAAAAATGTCATTAATGATCCACTTTTTGTTCTAGTTTCATTTTATAGTAATTATAGTAACCATATATTATGAATATACAAGAAGACATGGTAAGAGTTAATGTGTTTATCTAAGTGTTAAAGAAAAAAGATTAGGTTAAATTCATGACCTAAACTTTTATAAAACATATTTTATGAGAGTATTTAGACCCATAATCATATTATCCTAGAAAAAATTAACATTGGATCCATTAGAAACCGAAAATCAATTTATAATAAATTAATATTTCTAGACTTTCCTAAAGTGCCCATCACCTATCCTATGAAAGGGAAATTCTCCTTCTCTTTTATTCACACATACAAATCCATTTTTCATGGATAAAACCCACCAAAATATCCTCCCATCTTCCCCAAATTTATCCTAGAGGCCATCCATTGGCCAGAAAACCAACTTAAGGATCCCTTTTGTGCAAATCAAAAGAAGACACCTGAAGAAGTGGTAATTGTTTTATACCTTCATTCAAAGTTCTTTTCTTATTATACTTCTTCTTTATAAGTTGTTTCCATACCAAAGAAATTAATCCTGTATCATACATATACTAATATTTTATTATATTCATGTTACTACTATATTCATCATTTTATCCATCCTATGAATAATAATACCACAATGTGTGTGTATGTACGACTTACCATCTCCACGCTGTGGTATAACCTGTTATTCCACATTACATTATTTTGATGGGTATAATTATGAGTATAATACACATAAATAATGAATATGATATTATTATGTTTCTTTATAATTAATATACCATCCATTTCTATATTATTTAACCATTAAAGGAATGATATCATCACTCGTGCGTACATATGGCCTACCGTTTCCACAACACGATGAGATTCATTCTCAACATTAACCATTCAATAATGATTATAAAAATATATATATTATAAATAATTATGAAATATATGACATAATAATTCTACTTTAATAATAATAATATATATATATACATATATTTCATTCACTTACATCTATACAATAAGAAAACGGAAACAACGTTCATGCGTACGTACGACCTACCGTCTCTGTGAACGATGTATTACATTTCATATATATATCATATCTATATATATTATTCATATATAGGATATATAAATCATATTATACATTTTTAGGTAATTAAATAATGATCTAAGTAATATGATCAATAATAACAAGTCAAAACACGTACGATAAATAAAGCGATTATTACCCGAAATGGTGCATTAACTTAGAATTGTTAATAATTTGGGAATATAAAGTCATAAAATAATCATATATGATTTCATAAATATTATTATTATTCTTATATAAGTTGATAATATGTTTAAAAACATTATACAGGAGTTTTGGACACATACAAAGAGTATCAGACCTAAGGTAAGGGTTTATTTCACAATCTCATTATTATCTGAGATTATTTATATGTAAGTATCTACTAGGACATATTTATCATCCACATACATGTTTCTTATACATTTATTTCTAAATAATATTTATATTCCTATAATATTATTGAAATTTATTTATACCCATGTCTGACTTTTTATAAAATGTTTTGAAAGGAGTCTTTTTGTTGTTTTCAAAATGAGGTACTACATGACCTTTTTCAAAATTTTTTGGAAAGATTGTTTTTTAACTTATATGGAACGCATAGATATTTTTTCACCATTATAATGCCTTAACATTTGGAATATTCCCCTAAAAGTGTAATAAGTTATTTTCAAAGTAAATGTTTTCTTTTATAATTACACAGGCTTTCAAATGATTTCAAATTAAAAAAAGGATACTTCTAAAATAGTTTTAATGGTCTTTTTGGATCACTTAAATCTATGTCAACATACTTTGTTGGATTTTATGCTTAATTAAGGTTAATATATTATGATACAATATTCTATATTGTATTGAAGTCTTTATGATATGTTTGACTATGGATGTGTTATTTTGATAACATTCATAGATTAAGGTTTAAGTATTAACATTTATATATAAGTTTTAATATGAATGTTTATATTGGTTAGGTTTTTCCCCTTTTATAAGAGGAATGCATTATACTTTGTAAGGGTCGATCGGGGCCCACTATATCCCCTCGATTCCTCGGTTGTCTCATGATACAATTATGTTTGGGTTTTGGATGATTTCTTAACCAATTAGGTATGGTTTCTTGACCGAAGCCTTTAAGGTATGTTTAAGATGTCCCGCATTATGCATTCCCTCATTATGAGATTAGTTATTGATTTTACATGTGATTATTCGACTAATATAATATATGTTTTAATGTTAAAATGTAATTATTTGATTTATTCTTGACATATTATGTTGAAGATAATGTTTTGAAAGGCTTTTGTTTTATTTTTTTCCTTTCCTTAAATGTTTAAGGTTATTTGTAATAGTTTCCCCTATATTGATTATCCGTACTGAGCATCTGAGCTCACTCCTTTATTATGTTTTATTTTCCCAAGATGTCGAGAAGTGTTTTATGATTGATATTTAGGGCTAAGCTAGGGGAATAGTGACTTTATAAAAGTATTATTTGTGATATGTTTTATATTATAAATTTTGTTATAAAGTTAACTTATGTAATCTATTTTCCAAGACTGCTAAATCAATCGGTCTTTCAGGACATTTTTCCTTGTAATCATGCCAATGCATTAAAATAATGCACTTGATCCCAGATTCTAGGATTGGGGATTTATATCCATAGCTTGTAATCCATAGTTAGTGAAAGAAATATCAGTGTTTCCTTTTGATCTCAAGAAGGAATCCTTGTGTGGTGTTCTACCTCCAATTATTGTCGGGTTTCCTAAGATTTTTCCTTATAACTTCTCTGGTTTTCTTCCAGTATGGGGGATAGATGTTTCTATTGATTTAGTTCCTAGTACTCAACAATTGACTATTCCTTCTTACCACATGGAACCATGAAAAAAGAATGATTTTAGGACTCAATTATATGATCTTCTAGAGAAATGTTTCATACGCCTGAGTGTGTCACCTTGGTCAATGTCAGTTCTCTTTTCTAAGAAAGATGATGGTTCACTTTTCCTTTTTGTTGATTAATAGAAACTCAATTGAGTCATGGTAAAGAACATTTATCTATTAACATATATTAATGACCTATTGGATCGGTTTAAAGGAGAATACTTGTTCATGAAGATTAATATTTGGTATGGTTACCATCAGTTAAAGATAATGGAATCTGACATTCCATAAATTTCTATTCAAAGTAGGTATGGAAATTATGAGTACCATGTAATGTAATTTGGTCTAACCAATGATTATATAGTATTTATGGAATTAGTTAATAGGATTTTCCCTGAGTAACTTGATTCTTTTGTGTAGATGGATGGAATCCTCATTTACTCTAAGTCCGAGGAGGATCATGAGTGTCATCTAAAAGACATTCTGGAATTGTTGATAAATCACAAACTTTTTGACAATCTTTTTAAATGTGATTTATGGATTTAAGAAGTTAATTTATTACGAATCATGGTTTCATAACATGGTATTTCAATTGATACTAAAAAGGTAAATGCTTTTATGACATGGAAATAACCTCAATTTTTTTCAATATTTGGAGCTTCTTGGGTTTAGGTGGGTATTATCATAGGTTTTCTAAGGAAATCTCAAATTTGACTACTCTGATTACTACTCTAAATTAGAAGGGAGTAAATATTTCTTGAGATGAAAATTTTCATAATTATTTTCTTTTAGTGAAGTGTCCCTTGACTAGTAAACTGGCGTTGACTCTTTCGGAGGTCGAGTAGGGCTATATGGTATTCTATATTACAACGAGGCGAGGTTTGGGATACATTCTTATACAGGGTAATCATGTCATTACTTATGGATCTCATCAGTTTAGGCCACATGAGAATAATTACCATACCCATGGCCTTGAAATTGTAGCTGTGATGCACATGCTTAAGAGTTAGTGGCATTACCTTTTTAGAGAAAGGATTACCATGTCTTCCAACCTCAAAATATTACGCTTTATATTTTCCAAATAAATATTTAATATCCTCTATAGATATTGGGTGGAATATTTTTATTCATTTGAATTTTAAATTTACTATATCCTAGGGAAAGGAAATGTCATCAAAGATACTTTGAGTAGGAATCTTCTAACCCAGTATGTGAAAAAATCTTTAAATGAGTGGAACTTGATGGAACCCCTTACACATTTTCATATTAGAGTCTGGGAATTAGGGTATGAGGTTGTCTTAGATATTGATAAATTTATATAAACTCTTCTCAATTTTATCCTTTAGGAACATGAGCTTGATGATGAATTTTGTAGCATTAAGGACACTTTTTATGGTAGGGAGACTGTGGCTGACTGGTCATTGTCCCCATAGGGAATTATATGTTATCAAAATCATTATGTTGTACAGTTATCGATAAGGAAATATGTAACAGTTGATTTCCATAATTTCTAGTGGGATTTGAACCAAGGAACCAAGAGGATGCTCTATGATATGCGGTGTAGATTCTGGTGGTCGTGTATGAGATGAGGAATTGCTGATTTTCTCTCTCATTGTTATATATGAAAGCAGGTCAAGAATGATCACTAGAATCCCTCTGGTTTGCTTTATCCACTTCCAATGCCAAATTTTATGGGGGATGATATATTTATAGAATTTTTGGTTGGGTTTCCACATACCTAGAGGAAGATCAAAACAATATGGTTTGTGGTCAATTAGATGAAAAAATCATCTCACTTTAAACACATTCGTTATATAACCAAGGATGAAGAGTTTAGTAATCTCTATATAAAATAGATTATACGTATATATGGAGTTTCATATGATATAGTATCTAATAGGGATCCTCGATTTACTTATCACTTTTGGAGAGGACTTTAGGAGGAACTAGGCTCTTATTTCTATTTGAGTGTGGTATTCCATCTAATTCCATATAAGAAAATCAAAAGAGATATTAAGATTCTTGGGGAAATTCTCCATACCTACATTCTTGATGTTGGTGGATCGTGGGATGACTATATTGGGCTAGTTGAGTTTTCATATAACAATAGTTACCATTCCATGATCAGAATAGATCCTTTTGAGGCCTTGTATGTATAGCCTTTTGGAGGTCTATTTTTTGGTCAGAGGTTGGTGAAAGTTACATAGTGGGACCAATCTTCATTCAACAGATGAAAACAAAGATTTAGTTGATTAATCATAGAATGTTGATGGTATAGAGATGGTATAAATGTTAGGCTAATAATCATCATAGGACATTGAATTTTTCAATTTGTGAAAAAATGTTCTTGAAAGTTTCACCCTGTTTGGGTCTTCGATAACTTAGGAGTCCATGGAAGCTTGATCCTCACATCGTGGGACCTTTTTAGGTTATTTGGAAGGTGAGGATTGTATATTATGACATAGAACATCCACATAATATAATATCGATACATAATGTGTTCCATGAGTCTCATATATGAAAGAATCTATCTGATTCATATCATGTTCTATGCTGGAGTGATCTTGAGGTTGAACTTGATTTTTATCCTTGAAGAAGAATCTAGTTAGGATATTGGATTCTGAAACCAAGGTACTTCATGGGAGAATGATACCTTTGGTTCAATTGCTATGGAAGGAGAGTTCTGATTATCCTTAGACACAGGGGATGGTGGCACTGAAGAGAGTGAAATAGCCTCATCTTTTTGATATGGATTCTTATTAACAAGATTTTTGGGGGAAGAATGTTTCTATGGTGGGGAGGTTGTAACAACTTGATACTATTTTCAGGTATTCCAAAACACCTATTTCAATAATTTTTTGTTTGAGTTTCATTTTGGGTTTCTTCGGGTGAAATATTTGTATGTTTGGAATGTTTTTTGATTGTGTATAGTTGGCTCACAGTTTTCCAAAACCATGCACCCTCTAAGAGGAAACCGTGAAAACCCAAATAGTGGGGGTTTTCATGGATAATACATAGTTTGAAAAACTATTTATCCACCTAGGAGAATCAATAGAATTCCATTAAAAGTGGCACACAGTTAAGGCACATGGTTAACCAACCATGTTGTCCTTCCCATCTAACAATGTGTATGATATTTAAAATTTAAAATCCTAAAACCCTATTTTTAAGTTCCTTATGGGGTAATTAGACCCCAATACGTTTTTTCCTTCCTTGGAGGATCCCAAGAGATGATTTTGGCCCCTCTAAAGCCCAAAAAAGCGGATCTAAGCTAGGTGAATGACATTTAGTCTCTTCCCTATAAGTTTTCTCTTTATGTTCTCTATCTCCCATTCTCTCCTATTTTCATCCTAGGGTTTCTTAGATATTAGTGTTGTTGGAGGTTCCGACACTTGCTATTTTGGATATGGGATCTAGGTTTGAATTTTAGATCCTTATTTCAAACATTATTCATTGAATTTTCCCAGTTACAGATTTGTGTTTCATGATCCCATGATCCTAAGGTAGGTGCTTCCAATTACAATGGTTAATTTTATTAACCCCAAATTTCTTAATTTAAATTCAGTTGTTTGATTTAAATTCAATTTATTTATAAATATCCTTCTATTGATTTATTTAAAACCTAATTCTGTTTAATTGATGTATTTGGATTTGATTTGGAACAAAATTGAGAAAAACCCATTATTTTATTGAATTTGGATGTGTTTTTTAAATTGATAGAAAATGGTGGAATTTAAATTTTTTGATTTTAAATTGTAAAATTGATTTGATGAAATTGATTTAAAATTGGTATTTGAGAAATATTTCTTGAAATTATTTTTATAGAAACCTATAGTCTTTATCATGAAGAATGAATTTTTTGATTAAAACCCCATGTGTTGAGTTTTAAAAGGAAATTGGAAAATTTTAATTGAAAAAAATGGTATTTTAAATAGTTTTAAAATAAATTTATCATCACAAATTATTATTAGAGAACTTTAAATCTTTGGTAGTTAGTGAGTAATTGGGGTAACACTCTTTTAAATCGTTACAATTGAAACAAAACCTAGTGCAGTAGGTTATATACCTGATGGGATGCTAATGAGTGTTTTCGACTAGTGTTAGAGGGATGTGTGTATATGCATATTTCGATGATCACCTTTGAGTGTGTTAGGATCCCATACCCTATAAATATTATACCATTTTAAAGATAACTATATTTATTGATGTTTATATTTGAAATATATATTCCAATGTTAATAAAAATTTTACCATGCCTAATGAATTTATATAAATTGTTTTATATAAATGGTTTATTAAGGAATTTATTTAGAAATGTTTCCATAATCTGAAATGTGAAGAATGATTTGTTTTAAATGAGATTTTTTAAGTCTATACCTTGTTATTTAAAATTGAAATATTTATTTGGGTAATTAAATGTTGGAATCTTTCTTGGAATCCTTGGTGAGAAATTACTAGGCTTGTATCTCACACCCAAAAAAATAATGAGCCACTTATAATCCTTATTGAAATGTTTGCATTTTGGTCTTTTTAGATTACCTAGTTTGAGGTTTGATCAAGGGTGAAGTGGAACCTAGAGGTGGTTCTAATTAATGATCCATGGGATTAGAGTGGTTCTTCTACCGATCCATGGGCTGTTCTTTCTATTTTCTAGTACTTTTTAGTAGTACTTTGGGATGTTTATTCCTATTTGACTTATAGTATAGTTCTCCATGTAGATTTATACTTGTATAAGTAATTAATTTTTTACCTTTCATCCATTATGTTTGTGGGAATTCGTTCCCACTTTAATTTTTCAAGATTCCATGTGCTAGTCATAGACCTATGGGGATCAAGAGCACCCTTTGAGATATGTCAATACGGACTCACGTGTCTGGGTACCAAGGTATCTAGATAGATTCATGAAATTTTATGTTCAGAAAAGAATAACTCAAAGAACATAAATAGAAAATAAAAATGAAAATTTTGGTTAACATAATGGATAATAATAATGCCATCCTAATATATAATCGATGGTTGAAAATATTAAATATAGAAAGAGTGGGAATTATATAAACTCATATTCTATGGTGGAAAATCATTATGATAATAAGGAAGGTTATAGATTAATTGTTATATCATTGATGATGAAGATACTACAAATTATATATAAAAGGAAAGAGGTATTAAGGAATAAGATGATGAATCTTAGTTAATTGTTTGTGAATAAAGAAAGATGATTAATGTGATTTTGTATTTGGAATCAATAATTATTTAATAAAATTATTTTATCAATGATAATCTAGTTATAAGAATCATAATATATACAAGGATTGTAATACAAAATTTTTTCTTTAATGATTTGAAAGCATGCGATGAGTAGTACAAGTGACCAAGAGAAGTGATTATTTTGAAAGTTGATCATTTGTAAAACACATGATTTGAGGGGGATAACCCATTTTTTTATTGATTTTGAGATAAAAATGATAAATATATGTTTATAAGATATTATGGGTGAATTGTAAAATAGATAGTTATTTTATGAAAATATAATTCATGATGAATTTTATTGCATGTTTGGGATTTATGAAATATATTCAATAATTTTATATTTTTTAAGGAATAAAGAGAAATTTAATTCTGGAAATTAGGCATGTTTTCATTTATCTTGTATATTGATTAATTTTATTTACATGTTTTAGGAAAATATGTGATCAAATTATTCACATGTTTGGAATTTGACATTATGAACTACTTTATGTTTTCTAGGGATAAATGTTTGATCAATTTTTTGTATTTTGAATATGGTCAGCAATATTTTGAAAGATTCTTAAGGTTAACTACATATGGAAAGGATTATGTTGAACTTTTCATATTATTTATTGAGGTAAAATTATGAATTATCATATTGGATAACCTATATTAAACATTTTGGTTATACAAAATATTTATAGGCAAACAAAATGACTTTTGGATCTTATTATTAATTAAAAGTGATGCAGGCATAAAAATTTCATCATTAATAACTATTTTTTAGAGTGAGATAAAAAATTTAAATAGATAAAGTAATTAAAAAGGTTAATATTATTCTTATTAAATGGAAGGAAATCAAGAATTTTTATTTTATTGAGTATTTTTTCTGGACAGTAAAATAATACCTTGAACTTAGGAAAATGTATTTGAAATAAAAATTTCATATGATTACTTTTATTAGAAAGAAATCAATATCCTTTTAATAAATGAAATATTTTTTGTATTATGATGTCTACATTTCTAATAATCATGATTTATATCAATCTATAATAATACTTATGTCACGAAAAACACCAGAGTGTCATCCAACCCAACATCCGAACCTATTTAGAACATGGAAGGAAGGGAATTTCCAATCCCCGCAGGATGAAAATTGGTGATGGGAATCAAAGTAATCTCTGTGAGAAAAATTTATCCTAATAAAATACTATCAAATAAATAAACTAAACACACAGATGAAACAACAATAATTAAGACCTAATAGATATATAAAACTGATCTAGATACAATAGTCGAAATCAAAACTAAAAACTGAATATCAAACGAAGACTAAACCATGAAAAATAGATCTCCATTTGACTTCTTGGTCACCACCAACAACAATACTGAACTACTCCAATAACAACCACACAAACCATGAATTTGAAACTACATAATATCTTTGGTCTACCGAAACCAAATGGTACAAGTCAGGTGTCAGCTGAACTACTCAATAGGAAACCACCACAAAATCCATAAATTTCATTTACTGAAAATAGTCTATTAACAATAGTTTAAAATACATATATTAAAGTAGGATTTTAGTTCATTTTAAGAAAAAAACCTAAATTTTAAAAAGTTCCCATTTCAAAACAATGCACCCAGTTTTCCTTTTCAAAAATTAGTTTCACTTTCCACAACCACTTTTATTTAAAAACAATCCCAACCACCCTATCTGTTTTGGTAACCAAATCAGGGTTGTATAAAACATAAAGGGAACTAATAAAAGAAGATAAAACTATTAAGACTAATATAAAAAATTCAACAGAAAAATATGAAAAATATTATAGATAACAACCATGGGAATTTCCCAAACATCCCTAGAGAGATCCTTATATGTACCCGAGTCGGGATCACTTGTCGGCATATGGTGCACCTCCATAGTCCATAACCAGCTAGCCAACCTATACTGACCAATCATGTCGCACATCCTAGAAATCCCTATCAAGTTAAGGGGGTCCCAACTAGTCTAATCAGGGATAACAGGAACCCATCACTTGAACCACTATGAGATTCCAAGGAAACCCATGGTAATAGTATACTATGTAAGTGGGAGGCCCTCACACGTGTGACTCACTTTAACCGTTGTCACCACACTTGCCTACCCCAAACACCGACACCACCAATTAGATAACCCATTAAGGGAAATCCTCTATATAGGTTCCCTTCATATATAAAATTATCAAAAGTGTTATTCAGGCCATCACATTACATCAACTTACAAATCATTTATGAAAACCATTATGAAATGCCAATCAGGATTTCAAAATTTTGTCACACAAGTTTTTGAGTCATTTATCAAAAAATATAAGTTTCCAATTGGGAATTTATAATTTCAAACCATATTCATATTAAATACATTCAAAAATATTTCAAAAATGATGTGAAAAAACACTTCAAACCAAAATAAAATCACGCAACATTCTCTTGGTGCCAAATGATCCTTTATACCATTTGGATACCAATTGTTTTCCCAAAGTGAAAAATGATGTGTAAATCCAAACATCATTTCAAATTCATTAACCATTTATTTTAAATATACGAAACCATTTAGAAGTCAAAGAGGCTTAAATAGTATTGATAATGAGAGGAGGAGGATATGGGCAACTGTTTTAAAAATTAAGTCATTAAATTAAACAAGACCATCATTATTGGTTGGAACACCCACATGTGAAATCTGTGCACATATGGGTGTGACCACATATAATGAAAATTCATGAAATCCCAAGAATGTACCCAAACCTTTTCAAAGAACCACAATATGCACACAAATATCATGTCACCATCATGTCAAACCACCAAAATATAACCAATGATATACATGCTCTCAAACAACTAAATTTCATAAAAATGAACCATGAAATATTTTATTAATAATTTTCACAAAAGAAAACATAGTCATATTTAAGTAATCCCCTTAAAAAACTAATTTATATTTCATTAAACACTTTATGTGCATATATTTTTCATCAATACAAAAGAAGTTCTTTAAATAGAATTTTTCAAAATTTTACAAACATAAAAGTACCATAATAAATTAACCAAATGCATCACAAACATTCGAAAACTTTTTATAAATTAAATTAAAAGCACCCATGAATCAAATGTATTGGACCAGAAATAAAAATAATGGAAACACCTACCTCAAAGTTGTGCAGATGGAATAAAACATCAAGGGAAGGGAGAACTGAGCCCCACAGATGATATGCACACCTTTTATCCAAAGGAAATTGAATCACACACAAATCCTAACCCATAGGGTTTTTCTAGAAGTAAAAACCCACAATGAAACCAAAAGAAACCAAATGAAGAATGGATAAAGAAGTGAAAATGGACAAATCCCAAAAAACTTGTTTATATTTGAAGGAGGAGCATCCACGAAGGAGGAGGATCCATAGATAGGTGGGGTTTAAAACCCCTTCAAGTGAAAAAGTTAACCAAGAGGGAGGGGCCCAAATTGGGAATAAAAATAGGGTAGGGTAGATTAGAAATTTTAAGATTTTAAAAATCTAGGATGATCGAATAGTTTGTCCATGTAGTTTGATAAATTGTGAACTAATCGTGAACTCTCTACTAGATGAAAGGGGTTCCCCACACGGTTTGGCTGGACGGTTCTCAAACCATGTTCCAACTATGCAGGAGGCCTCTATCTGATTATAGAACCAAACAACATGGTTTCCACATAGTTTCCCAAACCGTGTGCAACCTGTACACCTCACTATTGGACACCCAACTCTATCTAGAAAGTTTCATGGGTGAGGTTGAATGGTTTACCCAAAACATTCTATAATCCTGAAAATGGAAAATACTCACATGAGAATTCCAAATTTCAAAAAATTAAACCAGGTCTCACCCAAACCTCGATGAAAGAGTCCCAGATCAAGACAAGAATAAAATTAAAGGATCTTCCAAGTCAGGGTGTGAAAATTCTCCCCACCAAAATAACATTCTTCCTTTAGAAAGCCACCTAGATGAATGATATTCAAAACTTGATCTCATGCATGGTTAAAAACGAAAGAAACCACAAACATTGGGGTGAAATTTTTCATCACAAATCACACCCAAACAATCAATAAGAAACCAAAACACATGAATAAGGGGAGAATATGAGAGGTTTCTCCCCACCCTAAGAAATCATATAGCACTTCCAAGAAAACTAGGAACTCACAACACTAGATAACCTAAACATGTCCACATAAACCAAGAAACATCCTCACCGCGACTAAGAATACCCAATATAACTCACTTGAGCTTCTTTTTATGAGTGAAACAACACCACTGACATTGAGAATTTCCCACACCGACAAAAAATCCCAAAACTAGGAGATAAATCCATGAAAAGAACTTGAACCAAATGGAAAATAAGAAACAAAACCCACCAATTCCACTAAATTTAAGAATCCTCAAACAAACACAAATAAAACCAAGACCAGAACACACAAAGGATAATCACATTCAAATAAGAACAACAAATTAAAAGAGATATATTTAGATAAAAACCATCAAGAATGTTACAGAAAATGATAACCTCTTAATAATAGAAAAAATTAAAACCAGATACTTTAAACATCTCCAGGGGGTCCAAATGGACACAAAGATGACAAGTCTTTAGTGGATCGTGAAAAGACGGATTCGAATGGCCAAAACGACCGCATTGGTGGAATATAACTGAAAGGTATGATGAACTGGAGATTATAACTAATGAAAGAGAATTTTTAGGTTCAGTTTCCTCTGTAATACACCTCTCATCATGTGGGGAAACCTCTTATGCAGAAAGAGATACCAGATCATCCACTGCCTTTGCTTTGGAATCCAAATCGGATAAAAATTATTTATCCACAAAATTCTCAAAACAAAGATACTTGGAGGAGTAGTATAACTCCTTGATCTCTAGATAAAGACTCCCTGATGAAAATAGAACCCTTTATCAGATTCTATGACACCACCTCTATAGAAAAGGAGTTCTGATCCTTGAAATGTTCAACATAATCCTTCACTATGCACTGGCCTTGCTAAATGTTTATGAGCCCTTCCTTTCTGTTCGTATTTACCTCCCATTTTATAAACCATAATACAAAAATGGACTTGATCACATCCTACATCATCCAAAATTTCATCGATGTAAGGGAAAACAACTCTCATTCGTCTAAACCTAGACCCTCAAATAAACCTAGATCATCACATACTCTAATAGCTTTGGGAGGTTTCAATGATCTGAAGACACTCTCAACTTCCTTGAGCCACTCCATTTCCTCCAAAGAACCATGATCACCATGATAGATAGAAAAAACAAGAGAAGAACTAGAAATTGGGCATGAATCATTAAAAACATTGGGTATTTTTTTGGGAGGCATATTATGAAGAACACAAAGATCATAAAATCAGGTTCAACATCAACCCCAAACTTAACCAGAAAAGGAATATTAAGGTAAAACAATAGGTTGAAAATCCAAACACCTAAAAGAAAAAAAGAACACTTTTTAAAATCAACCATATTTATTTAAATTACAATACAACCTTATTCCAAGGCCACTATCCAAATATAGAAAACCATTTTTCTCAGCAAGAACCAACCCTTTAAAAGAAAACCAATACTGAAACTTTTATATTTCAAAAACTCACCCATGGAATACTATGAACTATCACATATGTGTCCTTCCATTTATATCCACACATGCCAATATGAAATTCCCACACACTCCCACACATATGTGAACATTCATAAGAAGTAGAAAGGGACACACTTACCATTTCATTATCAAAACTCAAGTGTTTACCAAAATTTCTATACAAATAATTTTCCTTTAAAACTCATTTATCCAATTTCAAAATCACCTAAAAGAAATAATTTCAATTTAAAAAATAGTTTAATTTATAGAACTAACTTATCCAAACCAAAATTGAAACAAAAAAAACCTCTCACCCAACTATTATATTGAGAAACTAGTATCTATACCTAACTCAGTGAGATGGTTAGTGGGTAATGCCCCAAGTAGGAATTAACAAATATGAGGATATTGAACTATAGACATAGACTCAAAATGAGTCACTAATCTATGTCATATCATAAAATGACATCGTCTCATATCCATTGTCATTCCTCTTCTAAAACAAGGATAAAATACTCAAATCCTGAACTACCCTAGGAAACTCAAGGATCGAAATGAGCTGGGGTTCTTGATTCCCTTCTCATACCTACCTATGATGTTCCAAAAGTCCTAATATCCAATTTAATTGACACCCCAAATAACAAGAACCATCTATGATTCCATTTTGTCACAAACTAGTTCAGAGTTCCATCCCACCCAACAACCTATCCAGTTTGAGACATGGCATGAATGGTGTTCCCAATCCCTACAGGATAGAAACAAGTCTCGGGACTCAAAGTAATCATTGTGGGAATGATTTATACTAATAAACAATGATTGAATAAATAAAATTAATTTGAATTAAAAGTGGTAAAATTGATCTCTAATAGATATATAAAAATGATCAAGATAAAATAACTGAAAACAAAACTGAAAACTGAATACAAAACTAAGACCGGACCACACAAACTCGATCTCATGTGACTTCATGGTCACCAACAACTATAGGACCAAACTACTCCAACAACTAGCACACAAACTAAGAACCTGGACCAGTAGAATAGCTCGAGTCTACCGACACTAAATGGTACAAGCAAGGTGTGAGATACATATCTTAGTAAGAAACCACCATAGAATCAATACATTTCTTTTCTCGAAAATAGTTCATTAACACTTGTTTAAAATACATATATAAAAATAGGCCTTTAGTTAATTTTAATAAAAAACACATCTTTCATCAAGTTAAAATTTTAAAATGACACAAATATTTTTCCTTTTCAAATATTAGTTTCACATTCCACAACCCTTTTTCTTTAAAAACAAACCCAACCACCCAATCCATTCAAGAAACCAAATCAGTTCTGTGGTGAAAATAAAGGGAATTAATACAAGTAGAAAAAACAAGCAAGACTAATTCCAAACATGAAATATAAAAATAAATGAAAAATTATAGATAGGAACCATATACATTCCAT
This sequence comes from Viscum album, assembly GCA_963277665.1. Taxonomy (NCBI): domain Eukaryota; kingdom Viridiplantae; phylum Streptophyta; class Magnoliopsida; order Santalales; family Viscaceae; genus Viscum; species Viscum album. Next base: position 1,262,750,139 of record OY728128.1, read on the forward strand.
ATACATCCTATGAGCGATCCCTAGACATACTCGAATCTGACTCACCTACCAGTAAATGGTTTCGCTCCATAGTCTATAACCAACTGGCCACCCTAAATTTACTAATCTCGTGTCACATCCCACCAAGAAAAATTAATTCAAGGGGGGTACCAACCCATCTAATTGGGGTTGAAAAGAAGTTGTCACTCGACCCTCTAAAAGACACCCAGAAAACCCATGGTATTATTACAATGTGTAAGTTGGAGGCCCTCACAAGCGTTACTCTCCTTACATTCCTTCACCACACTTGCCTACCTGAAACACTCACACAACCTATCCCATAACCCATATATATAATTCCTCAATATGGGTACCCATCATATATCACAATATCAAAATTGAGAGCTAGTATGTCACATCACATAAACTTTTAAATTGTTTATCAAAACCATTATAAAATCCCAAATGAGCTTTCAAACTTTTCTCACACAATATTTTAAATAATTTCTCAAAACATACAAGTTCCCAGTAGGTAATTTATAATTTTAAACCATATTCATTTTAAATACAATCACAATAATTTCCAAAATGATGTGAAAAAAAATTGAACCAAAATAAAATCACACAACATGCCCAAGTTTCTAAATGGGCCATTATAGCGTTTGGGTGACAATCATTTTCCCAATGTGCCAAACAAGCCATAACTCAGACCATCATTTCAAAACCATTAATCATTTATTTAGAATCCATGAAACCATTTATAAGGTATGTTGTCTTAAAAAAGGATTAAGAGATAGAGGAGGAGGATAGGTGTAAGTATTTTGAAAATTAAGCCTTTAAATTAAATAAGTCCATAGTTATTTTTTGGAACACCCACATGTTCACTTCATGCACATTTGGTTGTGCCCACATCTAATGGAACTCTCATGGAACCATAATAAAACACCCAAAACATTTTAAAAAACCAAAACTTTAACAAAAAAACTCATGTCACCATCATGTTAAACCACCAAAATATAACCAAGGCAAAACATTATCTAAAACCATTCAATTTCTTAAAAACGAACCAAGAAACATTTTATTAAAAATGTTTCACACAAGAACACATAGAAATATTTAAGGAAACACCTTTAAAATTCAATTGAAATTTCATCTAACACATTATATGAATACATTTATATTAAAAATAAATTAATTTATTCAAATACCATTTTTTAAAATTTTACAAATATAAAAGTACCATAATAAATTAACCAAATGCATCACATGAATGAGAAACATGTTTATAAATTAAATTAGAATCACCCAAGCATAAAATGGAATGGATAAAAAAAATAATAATGTAAAAACCTAACTCAAAAACATGATGATGGAATGAAACTTTAAGGGAATGTAGAACCAAGACCCAAGGAATATTTACAAAACCTAGGTCAAAAGGAAATTGAATCACATAGAAATCCTACCACAAAGGATTTTACCAAGAGGAAAACCCAACAAGGAAACCCATAATAAACAAGAGAGTAAGGGATAAAGGATATAAAAATGACCAAACCCCATAAAAACTCACCTAGATTCGAATGAGGAGCATCCATGGCAAAGGAGGATCCAAGAAGAGGGGGGTTTTGGGACCCCTTCATGTGCCATAACCAACCAAGAGGGAGGGGACAAAATTGGGGACAACAAGATGTGAGATTAGAGTAGTAATTTTACGATTTTAAAAATCGGGGCCAATCCCAAAATTTGATAAACCATGATCCAACCATGAAACCTTTAATGAGATAAATGGGAACCTCTCACAAGCTAGCTGCATGGTTCCCAATCTATGCGCCAACCATGCTAGACACATCTGTCCGGTTACAGAACCAAATTGCATGGTTCCTGAACAATTTCCCAAATTATTTGCAACATGTGTGCCACACTACTAGACACCCAATAATAGCCACACAATTACCTGGTCTAGGCCACATGGTTTATGAAAACTATGCACCAACTGTGCATAGAAAAAATATAATAACTCAACCTTATTACATTACATAGTCTTGAATTTTAGTCATGAAATCACTTCCTTTCATATTGATGAACTTTTCAAGTTTAGATTTTTTGATAATTGGTACATAATACATACATAAAATTCCATGTTCATATAAACCAGATACCACAAAAACAATATCCATTTCTTCCAAAATATAAGACTTTTTAAACAAAACATGTTTTGTATGACAAATCTTCATAACATTTAACTTGGATTCCTTCTTTGTCTTACACATCCTTATAACCTACGAAAAATATTTTCAAAATATGGGATGAGTACAAAAAACTTAGTAAGGGATATAAAAATAAGGAAATAAAACCTTAGTCCATGAATACTTGTAACACATGAAATCGTTTTCAAAAAAATACATACTTGTTACCAATATAAAATTACTTTGTGAAAGATGAAATTTCCATGAGATTATAACAAAAACATATAGAACATAAATTAAACCATAAAGGTATCTTCATGCATTAATTATACATGAGTTTTAAATGAGTATAAAGTAAGATAAACCTAGGGTAAGGGAATTTATAACCTGGTTTCTATTCTTTGGGTTAACATTCTACTTCATTATTTATGTGGTATTAAAAAAAAATTGAGATGATTTTTTATATTATGTTTAACTATGTGTATTTATAGTGTATATACATTTTCTATCCACTATATTTATTATCACTTAAATTATATGATGTTTATAAGGGACTTTTCTTTTAGAATCCTCTTTTAAAATTCTATTTTATGAAATTCAAAATCAATGTTTCTAAGAAATTATTCATGTTGTATGTTTGTGTTCTAGTTATTGTGAATTGTTTATGAGTAATGGTGGGACCTATATCTACCTCTAATTAATTGGGTATGTGTAAGTTAGGGTTCAGCTGTATGGTTACTCAAAGTGTAACTGTGATGGTTACACAAATTGTAAGGTAGCTGTGAGGGTTACTAATTATAAGGTATCTTCATGCATTAATTACATAATCTCGTTACCCTCTCAGCTACCTTATAATTAGTAACCCTCACAGCTACCTTACAATTTGTGTAACCATCACAGTTACACTTTGAGTAACCATACAGCCGAACCCTAACTCACACATACCCAATTAATTAGTGGTAGATATAGGTCCCACCATTACTCATAAACAATTCACAATAACTAGAACACAATCATACAACATGAATAATTTCTTAGAAACATTGATTTTAAATTTCATAAAATAGAATTTTAAAAGAGGATTCTAAAAGAAAAGTCCCTTATAAACATCATATAATTTAAGTGATAATAAATAGAGTGGATAGAAAATTTATATACACTATAAATACAAATAGTTAAACATAATATAAAAAATCATCTCAATTTTTTTAATACCACATAAATAATGAAGTAGAATGTTAACCCAAAGAATAGAACCAGGTTATAAATTCCCTTACCCCAGGTTTATCTTACTTTATACTCATTTAAAACTCATGTATAATGGTTAAAAGTGTGTTATTAACATATAAAATAAACATATTAATTTTTATAACACCTTATATGATCATTTAATAACATAATTTTTCTCTTTAATTATTAATATTTTGTTTATTCCATTGTTTTGGGTGCGTTCTTTACATGATTTTCATGGCTGTTTTGTATTTTATTTTATTATCCTATTGAAATGAAATTTAAAAAGTTGAATGAAATGGTATTAATATGTTTCCATAATATATAATTATACCAAAAATCATTTTTTATCATATATGATTATGGATAATTTGATAAAACATTAATGATGTTTGTTTAGATCATTTTGGGCGGTTCCTCGATAATCATGAACGTTTTTCATTATATAATTTAATTTCTTGCATATAAGTTCATTAAAGAACATAAAAACGGTTAAAAAATAAACTTTGCATTCTTTTTAAACCATTAAAAGGGTTTTATGATCATATTAAAGGATTTAATGGATATTTTAAACACATCGTCCACGATTTTGGTAAATCGGCACATCGTGGACACTATTTTTATTTTTAGAACAAGAGGGAGAGGGGAGGAAAGATGATGAATCTTTTACATGAACATGATAACATATATAATATATATTATTCTGGAGATTTCATACCTCTTGGATAAGTGGAGGTAAAGTGAGTATAATAAAATAAGGTAATTGGAAACAAAAAACATGAAAAAGGAAGAGGATTCTTACCTCTTGATATCTTCTCCTTGAGATCCTCTTTAAGGCCTTTGGTTTTGGCCTTTTGGTGAGACCAGTAGGTCTTTGAAGTGGGGAAGAGCATTAGGGAGGGAATTTTGTAGAACTTATACAATTAAGAAGGCTTGATAGGTGTGATAGGAAGAGGGGAATGTGGTTGGTATTTATAGTAGAGGAGAGAATGGATTTTTCATTTTTTTAATCATTATTATAAAAATTTTGCTCAAGACTATGAATAGTATTGAATAATGTGACTGAAAATATAAATAAGTGCATGTGATTTTGAACCAATTAGTCTTACATTAGCCTTGCATCACCTATGATTTAATAAAAAAATTATTTAACATTTGTCATAATTTATCGTATTTTACTATTCATAAAAAATTCAAGAATTTCAGAAAAATCCCAAAAATCAAGTTGGTTATATAAGACTCCAAATAACTTGCTGATAGTAATTTTAGATGAATTTTTTTTTAAATTAAAAAATTATAAGTTTCAAAATTAGGTTTAAATGCTAGTTATAACTATCTACTGAAGAAAAAATTAGGCATTTCGATTAAAAAAAAACCTTAGGGTGTTACATCTTAGTACTATTAGGATGAACAGAAAATGGAGAACTATAAGCTTCATACAACAAATATTTATTCAATTGGGAAATAAAAGTCACACACAACCTTTTACCAAATCTTAATAAACAATATTTATCAAGATTAAATCATGTAAATTTACCCATTTTAACCAATTCTACCTTTTTCTGTATCTCACAGTCTTCCTTCTGCACTTGCTTAATTCTTTCTGATAATGATGACTGCACTAAAACCTAAAACAAAATAGAGGTATTTCCTACACTAACAACATCTAATCCAAAATTCATCAAATCATTAATCAAGGGATCAAGCTCCAAACATAACATGGTTAATAATGCATGATGTTTTTGACTCAAGGCATCCACTACAGTTTTTGCTTTTCCAAGATCAAAATTGGTCGCACAATAATAATCCTTTATCAATTCAAGACATCTTCTCTGAATCATGATTAATTCATTATACATGATTATATACTTCAGAATTTTATGGTTAGTATATATTTTAGATTTGGATTTATATATATGATGCCTTGAAATTTTCAAAGCAAAAACAATAGCTACCAATTCCAAATCATGCATGGGATAATTTAACTCATGAGGTTCTAGTTGTCTTGAAGCATAAGAAATTACCTAGTCATTATAGATAATAATACAACCAAGTCCCTTCAATTAGGCATCACTATAGATGACTAAATCACCATTTTGGGAAGGCAAGGCTAAAATTGGAGCATTCACCAATCTCTTCTTCAGTTCTTGAAAAAAATCATCATATTCTTCTATCCAAATACATTTAACCCCTTTTCTCATTAACATAGTTAGTGGTCTAGATAATCATGAAATTTTTTTAACAAACCGTCAGTAATAACCTATTAGTACAATAAAACTACAATATCTATAACATTTTTAGGTATTAGACAATCATCAACCAATTTTGTTTTGGTAGGATCAACTGTTATTCCATCCTTATTTACAATATTCCCAAGAAGATAAATCTATTGCAACCAAAAATCACACTTTATAAATTTTTCATATAGTTTAATTTCCTTTATGGTTTTCAAAACAACCCGTAGATGTTTTTTATACTCCTCTTTACTCTTAAAAAATACCATAATTTCATCAATAAACAAAACCAAAAAAATAACAAAGAACTCATGAAATATTTTATTAATAATATCCATGAATAAAGTAGCTAAATTTGTTAAACCAAAAAACATAATAACAAATTTATAATGCCCATATCTAGTACAAAAAGTTGTTTTCAGTAATCCATCTTTCTTTACCTTCAGCTAATGGTATCCGGATCTCAAGTCAATCTTGGAAAAGTACTAAGCTCCATGGGGATGATAAAAAATTCATTGATATGAGGAAAATTAAATATTTTTTAACAGTGATGTTATTCAAGGCTCTATAATCAATGAAAAGTATTACGGAACCATCTTTCTTTTAATGAACAAAATAAGAGAATCCCATGGTGAAGTGCTAATATGAATGAAGCCTTTATCAAGAAACTCATGCAATTGATTTTTCAATTCAATAAGTTCCATTTGAGACATTTGATATGGGGATTTTGAAATTGGATTAGCATTTGGAACTTAGTCAATTGTGAATTCAACTTCCCAATAAGGTATATCACCAGGTGACTCATTAGAAAAAACATCATGGTATTCATTTACGACTGGAACATCATTAATCTGAATAGTTACCTTATTTTCAACAATATTATCAAGATAAATTTCATTTCCATATTTCAAAATTTTCTCATCTTCCTGATATGTTATCAATTTTATGGGTTCATTATTTTATAAAAACTAAAACACATTCTAAAAAACAACTTCATTACCTCTACAGTCAATCTTAGCATGAAAAAAAAATCCAATACATTCCTAGAATGACATCAAACTCAACTAAGGAAAAAACAACAAGGTTTGTAGGTAATGTATTTCCATATACTAAAATAAAAAAATTCTTATTATTCGTATTTGCTATAATATTTCCCCCTGGTGTTTTAACAATAAAGTATAGTCTCATTTGTCGAGGTGATATTTCCAATTTACCAAAAAAATATTCAGAAATAAATAAATGTGTAGACCCCATATCGAACAAAATTTTAGAAAAATCATAGTAAACAAACAAGGTACATGATACAACTTCATTAGATAGCCCAAAATCTACTAAAATAGTCACAAAGGATCTCACTACACCTTTTTTCATATAGTTCAACTTTTTTGCATCATTCAGATCTCTCTTTGGGAAGAAACTTTCATAATGACCCATCTCCCCACATTAAAAACTCTTAACAGTTTTCTTATCAAGATTAGTCTTAGGATCAATTTCATTAAAATTTCAAGCCATATGACCAAACTTACATCATCGAAAACACTTTCTAGATTTGGTAAGGCATTCCCCAGGGTTCTTTTTTCAACAGTTTTCACAATCTAAAAACTAGAATTTCTTACCATCAGATTTCTTTGGTTGATTCTTACCCATATCTTTATATATGGAACTATTCTTCTCCTTGTTGTCAAATTTCATGTGATCCTCATAAAACTCCATATATACCCTCTCATCACATCAGACATATGAAAAATTTCTCATAACTTTTGAATTAATGGGAGGCCAATACCCTTTGATACCATGGATTTAATCTTGAGTAAAAGATGTTGATTTTTCTATCAATATGTAGAATAATATTTGGAGCATACCTCATTAGTCGGGTGAATTTTTCTTCATACAAAACTGCTGAATCTTACTCCTTTTTCTTTAATTCAAGGAATGGATTCTCCATCCTAATTCTCACCACATTAGGAAAATATTTTTCAAGGAAAATACTTTTAAATTAATCCCACTCTAAGCCATCAATCTCTTCTCTATACCTGATATTTTTTACCATTAAAACCACTGATCAGATTCACCATCAAAACGATAAATGAAAAGACTTACCTATTGATTATCTAAATAGATCATAACATTGAATATCTTTTCAAGGGCCTTGATCCATCCTTCAACCACTTATAAGTTATAAGATCCATTGAATGTAGGAGGGTGTTGTCTCATAAAGTGTTCCATTATCATCACATTTTTTTGTGGTACCTATAGTTATTATCTTTCTTGGATTCCACCAAAATTTATTGTCTGAGTTAGTTGATCCATTACTATCAAAAACTAATCAGTTCCAATCCCTACAATTCTGGGCTACATTTTCAGAAGGATGTCGTTCTATCAGTGCCCCTCTTCTTCATCATCCATATTTTATCTGCAAAAATCCATTCTGAACAACCATATCTTAGTTGAAGAAACATGTTAATCTTTAAATGCTATATCATTTAAAATTAACCTTAAAGTAAAAAAATCCTTTATTGTATTCTATTAACATCATCCTAACCCTTAATGTTATCTAAACCATCCTCTGATACCAACTATAAGAACCCAACCTTATTTTAATATATAATCCTGAATTTTATTTAAGAAATCACTTTATTTTATATTGAGGATCTTTTAAAGTTTATATTTTTAGAGAATTAGGATATAATACATACATAATATTCCACATTAATATAGATCAAATACCATAAAAGAGTATCCATTTCTTCTAAACTATAAGACTTTTTAAATAAAACATGTTTTCTTTGAAAAATATTCATAACATTTTACTTGGATTCCTTTTTTTCTTACACATACTTATAACCTATAAATAATTGAAGAACTTTTTATGAGCACAAAAAGCTCAGTAAGAGATATAAAAATAAGGAAAGAAAACATTAGTCCTGAATACTTGTAACGTATGAAATCATTTAAAAAAATACATACTTGTTATTCATATAAACATTCTTTTTGAATCTTGAGATATCCATAAAACATGTATAACATAAATAGAACCATAAAGTTATCTTGGGTAATTACGTACATAATCTTGTAACCCTCTCGGCTACCTTATAATTTTTAACCTTCATAACTACTTTACAATTTGTGTAACCATTTCAGTTATACATGGAGTAACCATATGGTTGACCTACAACTTAGATAGGACCAATGAATTGGACGAATATATAGGTAACAACCTTTATAATAAAAAATTCCCATGAACCATAATACAATCACATGACATGAATAATTGCATAAAAACATTGCTTTTGAATTTTGAAAAACAGAATTTTAAAAGATATTTTTAATAAAAAAGTCCATTATAAATAACATATAATTGAAGTGAGACTTAATAGAGTAGATGTAGTATGTATATACACTATAAATACACATCATTAAACATAATATAAAAAATCACCTCACAAACAATTTATATACCACATAAATAATAAAGTAGAATGTTAACCCAAAAAATGGAAATCAAATTATGAATTCCCTTACCTCAGGCTTGTCTTAATTAAAACTCATTTAAAACACCTGTATAATGGTTAAAAGAGTGTTATTAATATATTAAAGAAACATATTATTGTTTATAACACCTTATATAATCATTTAATAACATCATTTTACCCTTTAATTATTTTTAATTTGTTTCTTCCATTGTTTTGGGTGCGTTCTATACATGATTTTCATGGATGGTTTGTATTTGATTTTCTTGTCGTTTGGAAATGAAATTCTAAAAGTTGAATGAAATGGTATTAATATGTTTCCAAAATATATAATTATATCATAAATTAGTTTTTATCATATATGATGATGAATCATTAGATACAATATTAATGATGTTTGCTTAGATCATTTTTGGCGGTTCCTCGATAATCATGAAATTTTTTCATTATATAATTTAATTTCATGCATAGAATTTAATTCCAAAACATAAACTAGGTTACAAAATAAAATTTACATATTTTTTGAACTATTAAAATGGTTTTATGATTAGATTAAAGGATGTAATGGATACTGCAAACACATCATCCATGATTTTGGTAAATTAGAACATCGTGGAATGTGTTTTTTAGAACAAGAGGGAGAGGAGAGGAAAGATGATGAAAATTTTACATGAACTTGATAAAATATAGAATATATAGGATTATAGGGATTTCAAACCTCCGGGATAAGTGGAGGGAAATAGAGTATAATAAAATAAAATAATTGCAAAGAAAACACTTGAAAAAGGAAGATGATTTCTACCTCTTGATCTCTTCTCCTTGAGATACTCTTTAAGGACTTTAGTTTTCTCCTTTTGGCCATACCAGTAGGTCTTGGACATGAGGAAGAGCCTTGGGGAGGGAATTTGGTAGAACTGAGAAAATTCTCAAGGATTAACAGGTGTGAGAGGAAGAGGGTAATGATGGTGGTTTTTATAGTGTAGGGGAAGAGGTATTTTTCATTATTTTAATCATTATTATATTGTTTTGGCTCAATACTATGAATAGTCATGATTCATGTGACCCAAAATAGTAATAAGTTCATGTGAGTTCGAACCAATTGGGATTACATAAGCCTTGCATCATCTATGATGTAGTAAAACAAGTATTTATCATTTATTTAATTTATAATATTTTACTATTCATAAAAAAATCAAGTATTTCAGAAAAATCCCAAAAATAAAGTTGGTTGTATATGACTTCAAATAACTTACTGATCATAATTTTAGATGATAGTTTTTGAAAATTCAAAACACAAAAGATGTAAAATTATGCTTAAAGGCTAATTATAATTATAAACTTAAAAATTTTCAGGCATTTCAATTTTTTTTAAATAAACCTTAGGGTATTACATTTTTCCCACCATCTAGAAATTACATCCTCTCAATTTTATTTACTTACTAAAAAATGTTAGTTCCTCTCCCTTATAGAATTTTCAGAATACCATGTTCCTTCTTCAACCATGTGATTTATCCATAAAACCTTTACCTCATGGATTACCTTATTCTGAAATACTTATTCTCTTTAATCAAGGATCTGAACAGGTTTCTCTTTATAAGAAAGGTTCTCTTCCCATTTAACTACTTCTATTCTAAAAACATGTGTTTAATCTGACACATACTTTCTCAACATCGAAACTTGAAAAAATTGTGTGCCTGAGATAAAATTAGTGGAAAATATACTCAATAAAATACTGGTCAAACTTTCTACAGGATTTTATAAGGTCCAACAAACTATGGACTAAGCTTTCCTTTCTTACCAAAATGCATAACACTTTTCCAAGTTGACATTATAAGGAAAATATGATCACCTACCTCAAAATAAAATCATTTCCTCCTATTTTATGAATAAATTTTATTCCTACTCTACGATGTCCTCATGTGTTGTTGGATCATCATCACTTTCTTAGCCACTTCCTCTACTAATTCTAGTCCCATAAACTTCCTTTCCCCATCCTCATCCCAAAAATATGGAGTTCTACACTGCTTATTATACAATGCCTCTAATGGTGCCATCTTTATACTGGAATGAAAAATTATATTATAAGAAAACTCAACTAAACAAAGATATTGATCCTAACTTCTATGGTAGTCCATTGAAAAAACTTGAAGCATATCCTCCAACGTCTGAACCATTAATTATGACTTCTAATATGATTAAGGATGAAAGTATGTATTAAAATTTAATTTTGTTCCCAATGAATCCTAAAGGCCCTTCCAAAAGTTAGAAGAGAAACTGGGATCCCGGTATGATACAATGGAAAAATGAACTATATCTAACCTAGCAATCTCTCTAAGGTACAATCATGAAAGTTGATATAAAGACATTATATATCTAATCAAACGAAAATGTGCATATTTTTTCAAGTGATCAACAATAACCTAAATCGCATTTTTACCTCGAGAAGTCTTAGGTAGTCCCACCACGAAGTCCATGGATATATTATCTCATTACCACTATAGAAATAACAGTGGTTGAAGCATACCATTTCTAACAGCCACTCTACTTTAACCTATTGACATGTCAAACATTTAACCTTAAAATCTACAATACCTCTTTTCATTCCATCCCATCAATAATAATCTCGAAGGTTTATGTACATCTTAGTACTTCTAGGATTGACTAAAAATAGAGAACTATGAGCTTCACACAACAAATATTTCTTCAACTGTGAAACACAAGTCACACACAACCCTTTACCAAATCATAAAACACAATCTTTATCAAGGTTAAATTCTGGAAATTTACCCATTTTAACCAATTCTACCTTTTTCTATATCACATGGTATTCCTTCTATGCTTTCTTAATTCTGTATGATAACGATGATTACGTTGAAACCTAAAACAAAACAGAGGTATTTCCCAAACCAATTACTTTTAATCCAAAATTCATTAAATCAATAATCAAGGGATCATGTTCCAAACATAACATGGTTAATGATGCATGCTATTTTTGACTCAAGGCATCCACCACTTTGTTTTCTTTTCCCATATGGTAATTGATCATGAAATCATAATCCTTTATTACATCGTGCCATCTTATCTAAATCATGTTTAATTCATTTTGAGTGAATATATACATTAGAAAATTATGGTTAGTATATATTTGATATTTGGATTTGTATAAATGATGCCTCCAAATTTTCAAAGAAAAAACTAGAGCTACCAATTCCAAATCATGTGTGTAATAATTTAACTCATGAGGTTCTAGTGGTCTTAAAGAATACTAAATTACCTGATTATTCTATATCATAACACAACCAATTCCCTTCAATGAAGCATCATTGTAGATGAAAAAATCACCATTTCCGGATGATACTGCCAAAACTAGAGCATTAACCAATATCTTCTTCAGTTTTTGAAAACAAACATCACATTCTTCTGTCCAAATAAATTTAACCCCTTTTTATGTTAACATAGTTTGCAGGCTAGATAACCATGCAATGTTATTAACAATCCATCGGTAATAACATGCTAATCCAATAAAACTACAAATTTCTATAACATTTGTAGGTCTTGTAAATTCATCAACCACTTTTGTTTTGGAAGGATCAACTGTTATTCTATCCTTATTTACAATGTTCCAAAGAGGAGAAATCATTTGAAACCAAAAATCACACTTTCTGAATTTTCCATATAGTTTCTCTTCCTTTATGGTTTTCAAAACAACCCTTAGATGTTTTTCATGCTCTTCTTTTCTTTTAGAAAATACTGGAATGTCATCAATAAACACAACCACAAAAATATCAAAAAACTCGTGAAATATTATATTTATAAGTTCCATGAATATAATAGGTTCATTAGTTAAATTAAACGGCATAAAAAAACTCATAATGCCCCTATCTAGTATGAAAAGATGATTTCGAAATGCCATCATTCTTTACCTTCAGCTAATGGTATCCAGATCTCAAGTCAATTTTGGAAAAGTACTGAGCTCCCTCGAGATAATCAAAAAAGTCATTAATATGAGACAAAGTATACTTGTTTTTAATTGGGATGTTATTCAAGGCTCTATAATCAATGAAAAGTCTCATGGAACCGTCTTTCATTTTAACAAACAAGATAGAATCACCCCATGGTGTAGTGCTAAGATGAATGAAGCATTTATCAAGAAACTCATGAAACTGATTTTTAAATTAAATATGTTCTATTTGAGCCATTAGATATTGGGGTTTTGAAATTGGATTATCATTAGGAACTAAGTCAATTTCAAATTAGACTTCATGGTTATGTATAACACTGGGTGATTCATCATAAAAAACATCAAGGTATTCAGTTACCACTGGAACATCATTAATCTGAATAGTTCCCTTGTTTTAAAAAATATGAGTAAGATAACTTTCATTTACATCTTTCAATAGTTTCTCAGATTCATGATATTTTATCAATTATATAGTTTTCTTCTTGTATACAAACTAAAACACTTTCTGATAAACAACATCTTTAGCTCTATAGTCAATCTTAGCATGATAAATAGAAATCCAATCCATTCCAATAATGACATCAAACTCTACTATGGAAAAACAACAAGGTTTGTAGGTAATGTCTTTACAAAGACTACAATATAATTATTATTATAATTATTATTTGATTTAATAGTTTCCCTTGGTGTTTTAATAATAATTTATGGTCTCACTTGTTGAGGTGATATTTCTAATTTACCAAAAAATTACTCAGAAATAAAGGAATGTGTAGACCCCGTATCAAACAAAAATTTAGCAAAATATGAGTAAAAAACAAGGTACCTGATACAACTTCATTGGATGGCCCGATGTCTATTGGCATAGTCACAAATGATCACACTACACCATTCTTCTTATTGTATGGCTTCTTTTCATCATTCAGATCTCTCCTTAGGTAGGCATTTTCATAATGACCCATCTCTCCACATTTAAAACACTTAACAGTTTTCTTATCATGATTAGTCTTAGGATCATTTTTTTACAATCTCAATACATATTTCCAAACATATCACATCGAAAACACTTTCTAGTTTTGGTAAGGCATTCCCTAGGGTTATTTTTCCACACATTTCACAAACAGAAAATGGAAAATTCTTACCATCAGATTTCTTAGGTTGACTCTTACCCATCACTTTATATCTGGAAAACTTCTTCTACTTATTATCAAAGTTCACATGATCATCATAAAACTTGATCTATACCCTCTCATCACATCAAAAAAGTTTTTCATAACTTTCAAATTAACAGGAGGCCAATTTCATTCGATTCCTTGGCTTTGATCCTAAGTAAAAGCGGTTGATTTTGCTATCAATATCCAGAATAAAATTTGGAGCATACCTCCCCAGTCGGGTGAAGGTTTCTTTATATATAACGATTGAATCTTCCTCATTCTGCTTTATTTCCGGGAATTTCTTCTCCATCCTAAGTTGTAACACATTATGAAAATATTTTTCAAGGAAAATAACTTTAATTTCATCCCACTCAAAGCATCAATATACTCTCTATCCCTAATATTTTTGACCATTGAACACAACTGATCAGCTTAACCTTTAAAATGATAAATGGAAAGACTTAACTTTTGGTTATCTGAATATCCCATAATATAAAATATCTTTTCAAGGGCCTTAATCCATACTTCAGCCACTACTGGATCAGAATATCCATTGAAAGTTGGAGGGTGTTATCACGTAAAATGTTCTATTATCGTCATGTTCTATTGTGGTACCTCCAGTTTTTATCTTTTATGGATTGAACCAGAATTTGTTACCTATGTTTGTTCAGCCATTACTATCACAAACTAGTCGGTTTTAATCCCTAAAATTCCAGGCTTCATGTTCATAAGGATAACATTCTGTCAGTGTCTCTCTTCCTTAATTTCCCTATTTCTTCTACAGAAAACTATTTTGGAGAAACAAATCTTAGTTGATGAAACATGTTAATCTTTAAATTCTATATAATTTTAAATTAACCATAATGTAAGAATCATTTATGGTATTCTATTAACATCATACTAACACCTAAATTTATTTAAACCATCATATGATACCAACTATAAGAACCTGACCTTATAACATTACATGATCTTGAATTTTAGTCAATAAATCACTTCCTTTAATATTGACTATCTTTTCAAGTTTAGAGTTTTAGATAATTGGGATATAATACATGCATAAAATTCTACATTCATATAGAGAAGATACCAAAAAACAAATTCAGTTTATTCCAAAATATAATACTTTTTAAAGAAAACATGTTTGAAAAATCTTCATAAAATTTTACATGGATTCTGTCACGACACGACCCAAACTGAGCCTCAAGCCGCAACTACCCCATACTCGCCTCCATAGGCCAGGGGTTGGAGAAAAGCACCAAAGGCATAACTAACTCGGGGAGGACTTTTTCTAAGAGCCTGCACACACATACAGACAACCAATATGATGCAAAGGTGTAGAGGTAAAGCAGAAAAAAGTGCAACTACTGTAAAGTAAAGTAAACATGCATGAACCTCTAGATAGAACAAGAGTACGATAGTGAATGCTAAAAAGTAAGGGAAAACACACACACACAAACCAGAAACTGGTCCCAACCTGGAGAAAACTGGGAAAGAGTATCCCCTCATAGAGCCTGACTCCTGTATCCCAACCACAGTCACCATAAGCGATCCACACAGCCCGTATCCCTACGCTCTTCTGTAGTCACGGTCAACCTGTCTGCCGTCAGAAAAAGACAAGACACGTGTTGGGAAGATCCCATATGGGGGTGAGTATATACATACCCAGTAGAACACCTCAAAAAGGTGAGGGGGAGCAGTAGGAAATACAACTAAAGAGAATCAGTAAATGGAACAATATATGGTGAAAGACAATAGAAAGGTGTAGCTCAACCCAGAAAGAGTGAAAGTGGGATCATCCAACCACGAGGAGCTGGACGTGGAAATCACGTGGTATACTCCATGTGTCTTTTCCTCTCCTGGAAGGAGTGTAACCAAGATCCAAGGAGAGTGTACTTCAATAATATGGATATATATATATATATACTCTGTCGAAGAAGCCCAAAAGAAAGAGTAAGGGGGTATTCATCTCACATCTCAGACCAAGAATATGAGTAGGCAAAGGGTCCAAATATCACCATCTATGATTCCCAACACCTCATGCGTCAGCCTAAGAAAAACAAATCGAAGAGGCTCAAATCACCGTACTTCGATGTTATCCGCTTTGGACGACACTGACTCACCCACAAGGTTTTAAGTCGCGTCACAAGAACATGCCTCATTGGGGAAATCGCCCCTATTTCTCATGATTCCTTAGGTGAAATAGAAACACACGTCACCACTATGCTGCATATTCAAGGATCTTCACTGAACCCTCAGGATCTACGCTACCTGACCCAGTGGGAGGGTCAGACCGATATCTCTTCAGGGACTACACTGTGGGTCAGCCAGGTATCTCCTCGGGAACTATGTTGTGGGTCAGCCCTATATCTCTTCTGGGACTATGCTCTGAGACATACCAGTTTATTATCGGGGAATACGCTACTTAGCCTTGCTAAGGGGTCAGCTCAATATCTACTCTGGTAAGCCTGTCTGACCACTACCACCAACGAACACCGCTTGAAGATGAGTCGGGCTCGGAATACATCAAAATGAATTTCCACCAGTATTCCTTTCATGCTTCCACATTTAATGAGATCATGAAAAGGGATCTGCAAATCCAAAAGGACCACCCTGTGATTTCGAAAAGAAATATATGGGTTGTATTGCTACGATCCTCATGGAAAAAGGCATGGAATCGACTATTTATTTGTCCTGACTGAAAACTCGGTGAAAAGATCACATTTTTTCACAACATGCCTTATCCATGTTTCATGGGGCCTACATCTCAATCTTGATTTAAATATCTAATATTGGTCTTCAAACGTCCATATTAATTAATTTATTAATTAAATCACTCAAAGCACTCTGTCAATGAGCGAGGGGTCTGAACGTCCCATGCCAACTTATTTTATGTTGTGTCTAAGGAAAACACCACGTTTCGGACCCAACCGTGGTCTCAGATTTCCGATCCGATCAACCGTTTAAAAGTTATCTCAGTTTATTTTATTAACTACATGTGAAAAATATAAAATATATTTAATATTTTTATAAAATTTATTTCGGGAACCCTAGGTCTTGAAATAGTAGGTCATCTCAACGCTTGACTCAGGAATATAATTTAAAAATATTTCAAAGTATTATTAGAAAAAAA
Organism: Viscum album; assembly: GCA_963277665.1. NCBI lineage: Eukaryota > Viridiplantae > Streptophyta > Magnoliopsida > Santalales > Viscaceae > Viscum > Viscum album. The sequence continues at coordinate 1,262,767,480 of OY728128.1, forward strand.
CCTGGTCTTTATAGATTCCTTATTTGTCTTACACATCCTTATAACCTGTGAAAAATCATTTAAAATTTTGGGATAATCAAAAAAATCACATTAAGGGATATAAAAATATGGAATTAAAACATTATTCCATGAATACTTGTAATGTATGAAATCATTTAAAGAAAAGACATATTTGTTACACATATAAAATTACATTGTGAAACTTGATATTTCCATGTTATTTCAGAAAAACATATAGAACATAAATAGACCATAAATGTATCTTGGGGAATTACTTAAATAAACTTTTAACCCTCTTAGTTACCTTATAATTTGTAACCCTCACGACTACCTTAGAATTTGTGTATACATCGAAGTTACACTTGGAGTAACCATACGACTGACCTCCATCTTACACATAACCAATGCATTGTATGGAGATATAGTTCCCACCCTTCATCATAAATAATTTCTATGAACTAGAACTCGATCATACAACATGAATAATTGCATAAAATAATTGCTTTTGAATTTCATAAATCAAAATTTTAAAATAGGTTTTTAAAAGAAAAGTCCCTTATAAATATTATATAATTAAATTTAGACTTAATAGAGTTGATGAAATATGTACATAAACTATAAATACACATTATTAATCATAATATAAAAAAAATTCATCTCACAAACGATTTTAATACCACATAAATAATGAAGGAGAATGCTAATCCAAAGAATGGAAATCGGGTTATGAATTCCTTTACCTCGGGGTTTCCTTACTTCAAACTCATTTAAACCTCCTATATAATGGTTAAAAGAGTGTTATTAATATCTTAAATAAACATATTAATGTTTATAACACCTTATATGATCATTTCATAAAGTATTTTCAACCTTTAATTTTTTGTATTTTGTTTCTTCCATTGTTTTGGGTGTGTTCTTTACAAGATTCCCATGGACGGTTTGTATTTGACTTTCTTGGTGAATAGAAATGAAATTATAGAAGTTGAATGAAATGGTATTAATATGTTTCCATAATATATAATTATAACATAAATCAATTTTTTATCATATGTGATGATGGATCATTAGATAAAACATTAATGATGTTTGTTTAGATCATTTTTGGCGGTTCCTTGATAATCATGAATTTTTTTCATTATATAATTTAATCTCAGGCATAGAAGTTCATTCCAGAACATAAAATAGGTTAAAACTAATCATTAAATTATTTTTTAACAATTAAAAGTGTTTTATAATCAGGTTAAAGGATGTTATGAATATTGAAAATACATCATCCATAATTTTAGTAAATCGGCACATCGTGGAAGATGTTTTTATTTTTAAAACAAGAGGGAGAGGAGAAAAAGATTATTAATCTTTTACGTGAACATGATAACATACAGAATATATAAGATTATAGAAATTTCATACCTTTTGGATAAGTGGAGGTAAAAAGATTATTATAATAGAAAGTAATTGGGAAGAAAACACATGAAAAAGGAATAAGATCCTTACCTCTTGAGCAATTCTCCTTGAGATCCTCCTTAAGGAATTTGGTTTTGGCCTTTTGGTGAGACTTGTAGGTCTTGGACATGAGGAAGAACCTTGGGGAGGGAATTAGGTAGATATTAGATAATACTGAAGGCTTGAGAGATGTTATAGGAAGAGGGGAATGAGGGTGGTATTTATAGTGGAGTAGAGAAGGGATTTTTCATTATTTTATTCATTATTATAATATTTTTTCTCAATTCTAGGAATTGTATTGATTCATGTGACCCCAAATAGTAATAAGTGAATGTGAGTTCAAACCATAGGAGATTACATCAGCCTTACATCACCTATAATGCATTAAAACAAATATTTATCATTTATCGTAATTTATCGTATTTTACTATTAATAAAAAATTCAAGAATTTCAGAAAAATCCCAAAAATAAAGTTGGTTTTATCAGACTCCAAATAACATGCTGACCATAGTTTTAGATGACCATTTTTAAAAATTTGAAATATAGAATCTACAAAATTATGTTTAAAGTCTAGTTATAACTATCTGCTTGTCACGACCCGACTTTACCAAGATGAGGGAAGGGACAACAGATTTCCAGACCTTTCCTTCCTCAAGTTGAAGTGAGAGATAATGACCCCAGAAACCTTCCTTCAATAGGTCTCGGAGTGGAGATTAGAGCCAATGGTATAGAATCAAACACGAAATGGAAGGCATTACTCTTTTTATTTAGTATGATCGGGAGATAAGATGGTAAATCCCAAAGAACACCAAAACTGAAGGTAAAAATAAAGCCAAAACAAACCATTACAATATGCATGTTTCAAAAGTTAGTTCTACAAATATAAGAAAAATATAAAGGAAAGTACCAAGGAAAAGAAAGTTTCAACAACAGTTGTCCCAATGCCCGAACTAGTACGGTCCCTCATGATCCCCAAAGACCTCCTAGAAACCTGAAAGTAGTTTTATATATTTAGGGTGAGTATATAGGTATACTCAATAGGGAAGACAAAAATCTCTTGTGCACAAGTGGGGAGACATTCAAATGACCTGTGAGAAAAATAGATAACCAAAGCACCTAGCAAGGAAACTATCCACCCAAACCTCACCAAGGAACACTCCCCAAATAACCCAAGTTAAGTAATGTAATAGTAAAAACACATCGATGTTTGGGTACCTCGCACCACTTTCCCACTGGTTATTGAAGACATCCTACACATCCGACCTCCCCCGCCATTCTCACCGTAGTCCCACTACCATCCCCCGTCCACACACACCTGGAAACACATCCCACCCACAAACACCTGGGTCACAAAAACCACACATAACCACACCCACAGACACCTGGTCCATAAGAACTACCACCATGCCCAAAGACACCTGGGCCTCATCCCCAAGGCACTTGGGAAACCACCTACCCGCACACACATGGGCCAACCACCTCAGCATATCCTGCGTAAAGAATCATGGGCTATAATGGACTTCAGGCCATCACAACCTGCCCAAATAGTATTGGGCTACTAGGGAAAGGGAGCAAAAAAGGAGCCAAAACCAGCCACTCATAAAAGTGTTGGACAAAACACCCTCCCCCATGAAATGGGGGTGTTTGGCATGAAGTGCTTAACTTGGGTCAGGCATTAATAAGAAACATAAAAAAATTATACTTATAGGTAAAAAGTACTCAACCTAGCCTAGGGTTTCGAAAACCATCCCATATACAAACACCCTAGTTACTATTCATTTATAAGAAGCACCACAACCACAACCATGTAACAACTCATTCCTGGGAACCAATTTTCCATTGAACCCTTTATTGTTCTCATAATCAAGTGATCCCATTTAAATAACTCTTCACTACAGGACAACTAACAGGCATAACCACAAGCCAAGGAAGAAAAAACAACCAATAATCAATTTAATCATTCACACTGGGTTCTCTTGTAAAGTCACAACAACAAAAGGGATTCGTGAGATCCCTTAATGTACTGGAACTAATCCAAGCCACAATATACGACCCCACACGGCCTTAGGTCCACAAACCAACGACTACTCAATAAGAGATCCCATCCCCATCCCCATTACCTCACAATCATCAATTGTAAACATCACCAGAACAATGCAAGGGAATTTTTAAATTTGAATATGCCATTCATTTAGTACCATCTTTCCATTTGGTTAATCAGGGTGAATATACAAGGATTCTTATTCATTAGGCATCCATTTAATCAAACGAGTTTATGAGATTAACCAGTTTCTATGTTACGACCATTCAATCACATGATCATCAAAAAAGTAGAGGTTCGTTAGTGCGCAAGAAAAGACCACCAATGACCACAATTCTCAGTGGACACAAGCCCATTTAAATCACAACATATTGAAAAAGATAAAAGAGTACATTAGCATTATCAAACACACCCCTTAATTCTTCAAATCCATTTATTATCTTCATTACCATTTGGTTTCATCCATCCCTACAAGAACATTATCATACCCACCCCTCATGATACACAGTTAAGTGAGACGAAGGAAAACCCCTACTTGGATAATCAACGATCGATGATTTTTCTTGGATCCAACAACTAAGGATGCACAAATTTTAGGGGAGAAACTCAAAGGAATCCAAGAATGAGAAGGAAAGGCTACAGTATAGGCACACCACTAGCCTCAGAAAAGGGGACACCAAATGCACCAAGGAATAGAGGAACCTAGCCACGAAGTATAAGGAAAGTATTATAGTGTGATAAAAAGGTGAGATCATAGAGTTACAACATATGAAAATATTGACAGTTACACATGATGGAATTAATTTTTATTTAATAATTCTCATCAGAGAGGTGGCCATAATAGTTTTGTGTTAAGTTATTTCATTTAAAGAGATGAAACAAGTTTGTTGAGGGTCTCCCCACTCCTACGGGATTTAAAACGTTGTTTATGGTTCTAAAAACAGCTTTGAACCACTTTAAAAAAGGGTAAAAGACTTAAAATTGGCATTACGGGATGAATGGGGAAGGGAAACCCTTACACCCCTCTATGGATGATTGGTGAGACTGATTGGTGAAACCAATCAGTGGAGCTGATCGGGTGAAGCTGATCTTGTGAAGCTGATCCCATGAAGCTGATCAGTGAAGCTAATTGGGTGAAGCTGATCCGGTGAAACTGATCCCGTGGAGCCAATTAGTGAAGTTGATTAGGGAAGATGATCTGTGAAGATGATTTGTGAAGCTAATCAGTGAAGCTGATCTATGAAGCTGATCAGTGAAGCTGATCTGTGAAACATATGGGTGGGAGTGATCGATGTGTCCAGGACACCCCAACGCTTATAATTTGGCAATGTAATGAATCGGGAGGGTCTGATCCATTACATCAGATACCTCTCAAAATTATTATCGCCCTCGAGAATACAAGAGTAACCCAAAAAACCCCTTTAGAAGATACATCTCAGGGAAAAACCACCCCAAACAGCCATACAAATCCCAAGGATCACATTTCCCGGACACATAGATCAAGGAGTTATTTCCTCCATGTCAAGATACTATTCACTTTAGGCGGCACTAATTTTCCCGCATGGGTTTAATCACATCCACCTTAATGCATCTTGATTAGGTATCATGTCCTCCCTTCCCCATATATCAGGAATTTTCATAAACATTCACAAGGTATGGAATCCAAACATCTCATAAACCAACATGATTAGTATTACATCATAGTAGGACACAAAAACAAGAACAACAAGGAAGGCTTAGAATGACATCTCAAAATAGATTTTGGTACTAGGAATGCATTTGATCTTCTTGCTCCCAAGTACTCTCTTTGAGGCCACTGTGCCTCCATAACACACGAACCAAAGGGATGTTTCATCCATGAAGAACTTTCTCTTTTCAATCTTTGATCCTCACTGGTCACTCCACAAACATTGCATCGTCCCCTATATCCAACTCTCCCCAGTCAATGACATGGGAGTTATCATGTAGATATCGATGAATATGGGAGACGTGGAAAACGACATGGATCCTTTCCAACTGAGGTGGCAATTCCAGTTGATATTCCACCTCATCAACTCATCCCAAAACATTGAAAGGACCAATGAACCTAGGAGAGAGCTTTCTCCCCTTACTGAACCTTCACTGCCCATGTCAGGGGGAAACCTTCAAGAACACATGGTCTCCAACCTCGAACTCCAAGGGCCTCCTTCTACGATCGGCATATGAATTATGCCGGCCTTGGGATGCCTTCATCCTCTCACGCACAAGCTAAACCTTCTCCCTTGTGCTCTGGACTTCCTCCGGTCCAAGAACAACTGCATCCCCAACCTCGGTCTAGCTCACGGACGAACGACACGACCTCCCGTACAAGGCTTCAAATGGTGCCATGCCAACAGTAGAGTGATGGATATTATTGTAGGAAAACTCTACTAAGGTAAAATGACATTACCATGATCCCCTGAAGTCCAAAACACATGCCCATAGAATATCCTCCAATGTTTGGATGGTTCGCTCTGTCTGCCAATCTGTTTGGGGGTGGAAAGCGGTGTTAAGGCGTAGCTGGGTGCCAAAAGCATGCTAAAATCCCCTCCAAACTCAATAGGTAAACCATGAAAGCCTATCCAAGACTATGGAACTTAGAACTCCATGAAACCACACTACCTCATCCACATATCTCTATGCTAAGATATCTACCTTACTCGACTCCTTGATCGCTAGGAAGTGAGCTGATTTCGTCAACCGGTCTACCACTACCCAGATAGCATCACAACCTCCTTGAACCCTAGGTAGTCCTATGATGAAATCCATCGAGATTTCATCCCACTTCCACTCAGGGACATCTAAAGGATATAACAAACATCCTTGGATATAATGTTCATCCTTCAACTGCTGACACACCAGACACCTTGTCGTGAACTCTTCCACTGCCCGTTTTACCCCAGGCCACCAAAACTATTCCCTTAGGCCTCAGTACATCTTGGAAACTATAGGGTGTACCACTAAAAGTGAGTTTTGGAACTCATAGAGAACTCCCTCACACATCATCTCTGGGACAAAAAACTTCCCTCAGAAAAGCATCTGATTATGATCATCCTCTGACCACCCTTCCGGAGCATTGCCTTGGTTAACCCGATCGCGCATCACTTCACTCTCTAAGTCTCCCCACTGAGACTCCTACACATTCCGCAGCAGAGAGTATTTCACTATCATCTGAAACAGACAACCTCTACCACCATCCACCCATGCATCCACGTATAGGGCAACCAACTCCTCCATTGCCTTCCAAGTATCCATAGATTCCTGAACAGATTCCCTCCGTGAATTCCTGCTCAAGGCATCAGCCACAACGTTCCACTTACCATCAGGGTAAGAGATCTCAAATTTTTAGTCCTGAAGAAACTCCACCCACATTCGTTGTCGCAATTTCAGGTCTTGTAGGGTAAAGATATGCCTCAAACGCTTGTGATCCATGAATACCACAAAGTGCTCCCTGATGAGGTAATGCCGCCACAACTTCAATGTGAACACTACCACTGCAAGCTCTAGGTCATGGGTGGAATAGTTATTCTCATGTGGAAATAACTGCCTAGACCCATAAGACATCACTCCCCACTACTGCACCAGCACACACCCCAGGTCAAGTCTAGAAGCATCAAAAAACACCTAATACAACACCCCTTCCTCTAGAAACCAGAGCACTAGAGCACTAACCAACCTTTCCTTCAAATAGCTGAAAGCTTCCTGACACTTCTCACTCCATACGAAGGCCTGGTCCGTTCTAGTCAAATCTGTCAAAGGAGCTGCAAATCGAGAGAAGTCAGGTATGAATCTCTGATAATAGCCTTCCAGAACTAGAAAACCACGAACCTACATCAATTCTTGGGTTCTTCCCAAGTAACAACCGCTTCAAAATTTGATGGATCAACCACTACCCGTTGCTGAGACACCACTTTTCCAAGGAAATGCACTTCTCGTGTCATGAAATTACACTTGGACAATTTCCTAAAGATATGGTGATGTCGAAGGATTTCCAAGACCATACTGAGGTGAATAGTATGTTTCTTCTATGATCTTGAGTAGATCAAAATTTCATCGATGAACACAATGAATAACCGATCCAGAAACTCATGGAAAAAAGAGTTCATGAGCCCCATGAACACAACAGGTGCATTTGTAACACTGAATGACATGACTACGAACTCAAAGTGCTCATACCTGCACTTGAAAGCCGTCTTCGGAATATCACTATCCTTCAAGATTAATTGGTGATACCCAGACCATAGATCGATCTTAGAGAACCAACCTGATCCCCTCAATTGTTCAAAGAGATCGTATATCCTTGGGAGAGGGTAACGGTTCTTGACTGTTATCTGATTTAGTCTCCAGTAGTCTATGCACAACCTAAGACCACCATCTTCCTTCTTCACAAATAAGACCGGAGCACCCCATGGTGACACACTAGGTTAGAAAAAACCATTCTTCATTGGATCTTCAATCTGAATTTGCAACACCTGCAACACAGAAAGAGCCATCTGATAAGTAACCATAGAAATCAGATGGGCACCGGGTTGTAAGTATATCCTGAACTCAACGTCACGTCGAGGGTGTAGAGTCACAAAATCCTTAGGAAAAACATCCAGGAACTCTCTAAAAACCTCCAGAACATCCATCATATCCACATCCATTTATTCTGATTAATTCTCGGCCAACTTCGATAAAAGATTATCCACATGACGTCTCCCCGCCTAACAAATTTGTTCACCAACAAAAGCCACATGCTGACCATCATCATCAGAGAACATGACTATGATTTGGAAGCAGTCGATAACAGAATGCACCAAAAACATCCCGTAGATGCCAAGGATGACATTGTATAGATACATTTGTAGTAGAAGGAGATCCCCACTAGACTGATGCGGCCCTAACATTAGTCTTCATCCTCGACAAACATCAAATAGGCTGGTATGACCCCCAACTAGTGTACTCAACACCAGGGGCATAGAGAGTTGATCTATGTCTAGTCCCAAGGGATATGATAGACTGGGTGTAACAAAGGAGTGTATAGATCTTGAATCAAACAAGGCATAGGCAAGAGTTCTAAACAAGAAGATCATACCTTGAACGACTTCCGACCCTGCTGGAACTGCTGCCTCTACAGCATGCAACTGCCCACTCCCAGCTCCTCTGCCTCTTGGAAATCAGTCGATTCCCCAACCATGCCCTGGTCAAGGTCCTTGAGGAGTACCCTTGGGTCAGCCTCCTCCTTCCACGTATTCTCTCGGAGGAACGGGAGCTTACTGTACCTACAACCACTGTTGTTGAAAGGGTCTAGCTAGAAACTGCTGCTGTTGAGGTGGGCACTGAACCTGCCCACCCCCACTGTACTAAACTCTATCTGGGAACTGTTTCTGAAGATTCCCATGACTCCCTCATATGAAGCACCTCAATACTGGGCCCATGAGGAAAGGGAGAGGATCAGGAGATCAAAATTAGAACTGATGGGGCCTACTCCCCACTGGTCAAAACCTAGAAGGCCCTAACACTGGAGGCATGCTACTAACGGCCTTCCCCTTTGACAAGCCTAACTGGCTCCCCTCTTGTGTCACACCTCCCCATAGGTGTATACTTTCTACAACATCATCCTTCTTCTGGACCTCCAATTATGTTGGTAGGGTGAAGGGATTAACAAAATACTAAAGTGAAGGTCGGAGTGCCTCCTCTAAACGCCTCACCTGGGACACATCATCTAGAAAAAGGTCCAGATAAAAACAAAGGAGATCCTTGAACTTGATTCCTAGCTCCCTCACTGAAATTCTACCCTACTGAAGGGATAGTAGCTACTGCCTCTTCTCCGCCTTCATCGTGGAAGAGAGGAATTTCTCCCAGAATTCCCTCTCGAAGTCAGTTCACAAAACATCTGCCTCCCTCTTCTTACCAAGATAGAGAGTCCACCATTAATGTGCCGCACCACGCATCTGACTTACATCTAGAGGAACCAAGTACTACATAAGAGCCCAGATCAAGCTAAAATCTATCACCAGCTCCTCGAGCCAGGTCTCTGTATCTATGTTCGAGACGCTTCCCTTGTACTTACCAAGGTTCTCCCGCTGTAAGGCACGAAGCGTCCTCTGCCACTAATCATCTTCCTCCTCTCGGTTATCCCTCTACTGATCATCCAAATCAGCCTTCTGGTTCTTAATCTCCCGAACTACTTGTAGTCATTGTCTGGGTGCCATAGCTTCAAGGTAAACAAGGAATTCCTAAGCCCGAGTAGTGTAGAAGATTGTTTTTAAATTTTTCTTAAAATTTTTATTCATTTAAATTATGAGACCAACCAGAACACACAAGAACACAAGTCATTATGATGCATTTACCTTTCCTAGGGTCTCTACCCTGCAATCAGTATAGACTCACTTGGTCATTTGGTAGGTCCTGAGTCCTTGCATTGGATCACGGGGGGCCCTGAAATCCCATGTCCTAGCCATTCTTCCTTGGCCTATTTCATGCACCGAGATTTCCTAACACTATTTCTCAACCATCCCATGAAATCCTCACTATTCCTAACCCTGAACTCCATCCTATATCTCTACCTTGCCTTTGATACAATTATTTCATGACCCGCCTTCACCAAGATAAAGGAAGGGACAACAGATTGCCAGACCCTTCCTTCCTCAAGTTGAAATAGAGATAATGACCCCCAAAACCCGCCTTCAATAGGTGTCGGAGTGGCGACTAGCACCAAGAGTATAGAATCAAACACACAATAGAAGGTATTACCCTTTTTATTTAGTAGGATCGGGTGATAAGATGGTAAATCCCAAACAACACCAAAACTAGAGGTAAAAGTAAATCCAAAACAAACCATTCCCATATGCATGTTCCAAAATTAAGTACTACATGTAAAAGAAAAATAAAAATGAAAGTACCATGGAAAAGAAAAGAACAAATAGAAGATATCCCAAATCCCAAACAATCATAGTCCCACATGATCCCAAAATTCCTCCTAGAAACCTAAAATTAGTTTTATATACGCAGGGTGAGTATGCAGGTATACTCAGTAGGGAAGACCAAAAGTTCTCGTGCACAAGTTGGGTGACATTCCAATGCCCTATGAGAAAAAGAGATAACCAAAGAACCTAGAAAGGAAAATATCCACCAAAACCTCACCAAGGCACACTACCCAAATTACACAAGTCATGTAATGTAATAGTAAAAACACATCGTTGTTTAGGTACCCCGCACCACTTTCCCACTAGTTATTGATGACATCATATTTGTCAGACCTCCCCCGCCATTCTCACCATAATCCCAATACCATCCCCCATCCGCAAACACCTGACCTACCACAACCAAACATCTCACCCACAAACAACTGGTCTATAACAACCACACATAACCACGCCCGAAGACACCTGGTCCAGAACAACTACCACCACGCCTAAAGACACAAAGGCCTCATCCCGAAGGCACTTGGGAAACCACCTGCCCGAACACACCTAGGAAAACCACCTCAGCATACCCTACCTAAATAATCTTGGGCTATAATGGACTTCTATCCATCACAACCTACCTGAAGAGTCTTGGTCTACTCGAGAATAGGAACAAAAAAGAAGCTAAAAATAAGTGACTCATAGAAGTGTTGGGAAAAACACCCTCCCCCATGAAATGGGGGTGTTCTTCATGAAGTTCTCAACTTGGGTGGGGCATGAATAAGAAACATAAAAACTAAATTATACATATAGGTAACAAGAACACATCCCATCCAAGGGTTTCCAAACCCAACCCATATACAAACACCCTCGTTACTATTCATTTATAAGAAGCACCACAGCGATAACCGTGTAATGACTCATTCCCAGGAACCAATTTCACATTAAACCCATTATTGATCTCATAATCAAGTGATTAAATTTAGATAATTCTTTACTACCGAGAAACTAACTGGCATCTCCACAATCCAAGGAAGGAATAACAACCAAGAACCAATTTAATCATTCACACCAGGTTCTTTTGTAAATTCACAACAACAAAAGGGATCTGTGAGATCCCTAAAAGTACTGGAACCAAACCAAGCCCCAACATACGGACCCACATGGCCTTAGGTCCAAAAACCAATGACTGATCAATAGGGGATCCCATCCCCATCCACGTCACATCACAAGCATCAACTGTAAATATCACCAGAACAGAGTAAGGGAGTTTTCAAAATTGAATATTCCATTCATTTGGTTCTGTCTTTCTGTTTGGATAAATGGGGTGACCAAACAAATATTATTATTCATTAGGTATACATTAAATCAACTGAGTTTATGGGATTAACCAGTTTCCATGTTACTGCCATTTAATCACATGATCATCCAGAAAACAGAGAAGGTCAGAGTGCCTCCTCTAAACACCTCACCTTGGACTCCTCATCCAGAAAAAACTCTAGAGAAAAATAAAGGATATCCTTGAACCTGATTCTCAGCTCCCTCACTAACATTTTCCCTTACTGAAGGGAGAATAGATCCTGCCTCTTCTCTGCCTTCATCGTGGATGAGAGGAATTCTGCTCGGAATTCCCTCTCTAAGTTGGTCCACGAAACATCAGCCTCCCTCGTCTCCCCAAGATAGAGAGTCTACCATTGAATTGCCGCTTCCCGCATCTAGATTATAGGTAGAGGAACCCGGTAATCTATCGGAGCCCGGATCAAGGTGAAATCTATCACTAGCTCCTCGAGCTAGTTCTCTATCTCCATGTTTGAGACACTGCCCTTGTACTTCCCAAAGTTCTGCTGCTAAAAGTCATGACGCATCCTCTGCAACTTGTCATCTTCCTCCTCTCGGTTATCCCTCTGCTGATCATCCAAATCATCCTCCTGGGCCACAATCACCCACACTACTCATGGTCATCGTCCGGGTTCCATAGCTGCAAGGTAAACAAGGAATGCCTAAGCCCGAGTAGTGTAGAAGATTGTTTTTAAATTTTTCTTAAACATTTTATTCATTTAAATTCTCAGAACACCCAGAAAACACAAGGACACAAGTCATTATGATACATGGACCTTTACTAGGGTCTCTACCCTATAATCACTGTAGCCTCACTTGGTCATTTGGTAAGTCCTTAGTCCTTGCATCAAATCACGCGTGGGCTTAAAATCCTATTCCCAAGTCGATCTTCCCCGACTTATTTCACACACCAAGATTTCCTAACACTGTTTCCCTACCATCCCATGCAATCCTCACTATGCCTAACCCCGAAATCCATACTATCTATCAACCCTACCTTTGATACCATTCTGTCATGACTCGCCTTCACCAAGATGAGGGAAGAGACAACAGATTTCCAGACGCTTCCTTCCTCAAGTTGAAGGAGAGATAATGACCCCTAAAACTCGCATTCAATAGGTCCCGAAGTGGCGACTAGCACCAAGGGTATAGAATCAAACAAAAAATGGAAGGAATTACCCTTTTTTATTTAGTAGGATTAGGAGATAAGATGGTAAATCACAAACAACACCAAAATTGGAGGTAAAATTAAATCCAAAACAAACCATTCCCATATGCATGTTCCAAAAGTATGTTCTATAAGTACAAGATAAATACAAAGAAAAGTACAAAGGAAAAGAAAAGCAGCAACAATAGTTGTCCCAAAGCCTGAAATAGTACAGTTCCTCAAGATCCACGAAGTCTTCCTAGAAAGCTGAATGCAGTTTTATATACATAGGGTGAGTATAGAGGTATAGTCAGTAGGGAAGACCAAAAGCTCTCATCCATAAGTGGGGAGGAATTCTAATTCCCCGTGAGAAAAAGAGATAAAAAAATCACCTAACAAGGACACTATCCACCAAAAACTCACCAAGGCACACTCCCCAAATAATTCAATTCAAGTAATGTAATAGTAAAAACACATCGTTGTTTGGGTACCCCATTTCAATTTCCCACTAGTTATTGAAGACATCCTATGCGTCAGACCTCCCCCGCCATTCTCACCGCAGTCCCACTACCTTCCCCCATCCGCACACACCTAGGATACAACAACCACACATCCCGCCTGCAAAAACCTGGGCCACAACACCCACACATAACCATGCCCACAGACAGCTGAGATAGAACAACTACCACCACGCCCGAAGACACGTGGGCATCATCCCGAAGGAACTTGGGAAACCACCTGCCTGCACACACTTGGGCCAACCACCTCAGCATACCCTGCCCGATGAATCTTGGGATATAATGGACTTCAGTACATCATAGCCTGCCTGAAGAGTCTTGGTCTACTCAAGAAAGGGAGTAGAAAAGGAGCTAAAAACCAGCCACACATAGAAGTGTTGGGAAAAACACCCTCCCCCATGAAATGGTGTTGTTAGGCACAAAGTGCTCAACTTGGGTGGGGCACAAATAAGAAACATAAAAACTAAATTATACATATTGGTAACAAGCACTCATCCCAACATAAAGTTTTCAAAACCATCCCATATAAAAACACCCTCGTTACTATTCATTTATAAGAAGCACTATAGGTACAACCATGTAACAACTCGTTCCCAAGAACCAATTTCCCATTGAATCCATTCTTGTTCTCAAAATCAAGTGATTCCATTTAGATAATTCTCCATTACTGGGAAAATAATAGGCATAACCACAAGCCAAGGAAGGAAAAATAGCCAAGAAGCTATTTAATCATTCACACCGGGTTCTCTTGTAAATTCACAACAACGAAAGGGATCCTTGATATCCCTCAAAGTACCAGAACTAAACCAAGCCCCAACATATAACCCCACATGGCCTTAGGTCCACAAACCAACAACTGATCAATAGGTAATTCCATCCCCATACATGTCACCTCACAAGCATATACCGTAAACAACACCAGAATAGAGTAAGTGAGTTTTCAAATTTGAATATGCCATTCATTTAGTTCCTTCATTCTGTTTGGTTAAATGGGGTGAACACACAAGGATTATTATTCATTAGGAATCCATTTAATCAACCGAGTTTATATGATTAACCAATTTCCATGTTAGTTCCATTCAATCACATGATCATTCAGAAAATAGAGGTTCGTTTGTGCACAATAAAGGACCACCAATGACCATGATTTTCAATGGACACAAGACCATTTAAATCACAACTTATAGGAAAATAAAAAAGGGTAAAACAACATTATCAAACACACCCATTAATTATTAAAATCCATTTATTATCTTTGTTTCCATTCGGTTTCATCCATACCCACAGGAACATTATCATACCCACCCCGGATGATACACAATTAAGAGAGACGAAGGAAATCCCCTACATGGATGATCAATGATCGAAGTTTTCTCCTGGTTCCAATAACTGGGGATGTGCGACTTGTAGGGGAGGAACTCAGAGGACTCCAAGAATGAGCAGGAAACGCTCTGGAAAAGGTGCACCACTAGCATTAGGAAAGGGGACACCAAACACACCAAGGAAAGGAGGAACCTAGCAAATAAGTATAAGGAAATAATTCTAGTGCGATAAAAAATGCATGATCATGAAGTTAAGACATATGAAAATCATGAACGCCTTTAAAGGCATATTATGGTTTCACCTCACGGTTAGATGGTTACACACGATGGAATTAATTATTATTTAATAATTCTCATCATAGGGGTGGCCAAAACAGTTGTGTGTTAAAGGATTTCATTTAAATATTGGAAAAACGGTCCGTTGAGGGTATCCCCACTCCTAGGGGATTTAAAACATTGTTTATAGTGCTAAAAATGTCTTTGAACCACTTTAAAAAATGTTAAAAGATTTAAAAGTGGAATTACGAGATGAATGGAGAAAGGAAACCCTGATACCCCTCTGTGGTTGATTGGTGAGACTAATAGGTGAAACCGATCAGTGGAGCTGATCGGGTGAATATGATCTCGTGAAGCTGATCCCATGAAGCTGATCAGTGAAGATGATTCTATGAAGCTGATCCTGTGAAGCTGATCCAGTGAAGCTGATCCAGTGAAGCTGATCAATAAAGATGAACTGTGAAGCTGATCTATGAATCTAATTAGTGAAGCTGATTAGTGAAACTGATTTGTGAAGCTGATATGTGAAACAGATGGGTGGGACTAATCGATGAGTCAATGACACCCCAACACTTAGAATTTTGAAAAGTAATGGACCAGGAGGGTCTGGGCCATTACTCTACTTTAAAAAAAATTCATGCACTTAATTTTTAAAAAAAATCCTTGGGGGTATTACACCAAATCCCACCCGATACTACTAAAATTTAAAAAATTAAATCGGGAGTCAACCTGAACCTCAACCAAATGATCCAATTTCAAGAAAAGAATAAAATGAAAGGATATTAAATGTTAGGGTGTGACACCATAAGTGTTATTTATTTCTTCAATATACATGTTTTCACTTCCCACAAATGATCTTCTATTGGGAAACCTAGTTTTCAGTGACCATCGCGTTTCCCTTTCCCTCTTTTTAAGAGAATGTTTTATTGAACCTTTTTATAATGTAGGATTACCATAATGGAATTTTATATTTCAAACCATTGATTACCAAAAAAAATAAAATTACAAGGATACAATTTATTGAATGGGGGAATGTAACACGTTATATATTAAAATAACTCTATAGTCTCTAGTGTATATGACAAATAACTCTGATATTAAACTAATCAAGACATATTTAAATATGTACCTTTAACCTATCCATTATATTATAAGGTATAAATAGTATTAAATAATTTTTGAAATATATATAAAAAATCTACTAAATACAAATTAATTTATTAATTCTTATAAAATTAGTACACATTTTTAATATAGTTATTTAATGCTTAAAAATTAGGTTTTCTTCAAAAATGATTTTTATTTCTTTTTAAGAGAAAATATTATATTTAATTTCATGAATTTAGATAAATTATATTTAATATAAATAATATTAATTTTTAAATAATCATACATATATTATCTGAGAGTGAATTTTTTGGATTTTTCTTGAAAAGATTTATTTTCTAGTGAATAGAGAAAAATAATATTATATTGAAACCAATATTTTTGTTTCAACCATTTGTAGAGTTCAATTTTATTTAAAAATTACCTCAAAGTAAAATTGGATATGTTATATTATTATCATTGGAATACATTTTATATAAAATCATTTTTATACATAAATGAGTAATTATAAGAAAAGATGTATTTTTCTTTTTAAAAACGTTTTCATCACATTTTGAACATTTATTTTAAAATTAATTTATTTCAAATATTTTATATTAACTTGATGAAATGTAATTTTTTTTAATAATTAAAAATGTATCCTAGGTTGAGTTTTTGGACATTCTTTTGAAGAATTTAATTTTTTTGAATAGTAAAAAAATACTTTTTTTATGAAATACATTATCTTTTATGATATCTTGAAGACAATAAAACAATATTAAATTTATTAAACTTATGTAATGACTCATTTATGATATAATAATATAAATATTATTTTAAAATAATTTAAATCACATATATTTTAATTTATTCTATAATAAATATGAAAATCATTATCAGTGTTGATGGAGATCCTGCACAGCATAAGAAAAGTCAAATTTGATATCCTAATAATAATAATAACGATGATATAAGTACTTTATCAACCTGGATAAAAAATATTAAATATTAGTTACTATATTTGTGTTTATAAAATAATTTTATAGTTATATAACAAGTGAATTATCCAAATCCATATCCAATGCTTGCGTAAGGTTTGAAAAGTCAAAATAGCAGATTTAATAAAAATACATGACATAGATGTGAGTTAAAATACATATCAAATGAATATAAATGTGTATTTTGTTGATAATAAACTTATATTATTTTTATAAATTTATTTATACTTTTAATAAATTATATAATTACCTTATATGATTGTACAATGATAATACAATATTAATTTAATTAACATAAATAGAAAACTACTATTTTTAAAATTATTAAAAGATATATGATTTTAATGAGATAACAAGACCCATGAATTTTATAGATATATTTGATATTTTATGGAGTTTTAGGATATTATATTATAATTACTCAATTGTCTTGATGTATTTCAATTCAAATTAAATGAATAGTTTCAAAATTAAAAAAAATGATATTTTATCACAATAATATTTTACTAAATTATTTAAAAATTATAAATTTTTTGAAATTGGAAATTTTGGATAGTATAGGGTATAAAATATTGTCCCCTATGAATTTATTATTCAATAGTTACCCTATATGTAAAATTATGACCCTTTAATAGTGAAAAATATGTTACCATGGTTAATGTTAAAATTGGTTGATTAAGGAGTTAAAATAAAATATATGGTTTTAAAGAGCACATAAACATGGATAAATTTTATTTTTTATTGATATTTTGACCATATAATTCCCTTGGATTTAATTAATAACCATTTTAAGTATTTAGATTGGGAATAGTCCTATTATATTTTAAACTTTTAAGGAATCCCAAAAAAGTCCCCCACCTCAATTATAAAAGGACACTCAACCCTTCACATACATACACCAAATTGAGCCATTTAAAATGATATAAAGATTAAAATTTATTTTATAAACATCCTTATAAATATTCTGTAGGTTCTGGTCTCTATAAAAGATCATTCGTAGCTTCTTTAAGAAAGGATATAAAGAAGGACCCCGAAAGAAGAGGAATTGTCTATCCCAACCTCATTAAATTCATTCCTTCTTATACCTATTCAAAATAACTTGAAGTTATCATAAAATAATATCTTCAGTATCATAAATATAATGAAATTTTATTATGATTATGAATCCACCATTAATAACCATTTACCATAAAATGGTAATTGAAAGTATCACTCGTGTGTACGTACAACTTACCGTCTCCACATATCGATAAAATTCATTTTTTTCCATATTATATATATGGGAATTATATTTGTTTTAATTTTTATATATGATATATATAATTTTATTTATTATTATTAAATTATAATATCATATATATCTTCTTACGTGACAAACCATTGGGAAATGATATTATTGTTCATGCACACATGTGGATTACCACCTCCACAAAATGATGTGATTTTTTTAATTATATATAAGTTGGTCATTAATAAGGATGTTTTTTATGATTATATATTATCTCTATGATATAATAATAAATTTTTAAATTTTAATTATTATTTACCTTTATTTCTTTCCATCCGTCAAAAAATTAAAGCAACATTTATGTGTACATAAGGTCCACCATCTCCATGAACAGTATAATTAATTTTCTATATATAACATTTCTGAATTACTATAAATACATATATAATTAATTTAAATTATATTTGTATAATTATTAACATTATATGCATTATGGAACCATAATCATTGTTTAAGTATTGAAACTACCAAAACAAAACATAGATGAAACATGTCCTTTTGTAGGGGGTGAGCTGTGATGCTGCTGTTATGGTGTCCTATAGACGGACTGTGGCTGAGGATGTGGGGTATACTAGCCACCAAACCAAATTACAGGAGATGATTTTCAACAAATTGCTGTTAGAGTTGGTGATTGATTCGTTTTCAGATTCAGGTGCTCCTGTCTCAGGGGCTATGGAGGTTTGTGTTCCAGAAAGGTTGATTGGTGATGATGGGGGAGTAGAGATCATGATCTCCACTAGTAATAGCTTTCTAGAACTGTAAAATGTGGAGATGATGCATGATAAGAAAACTGATGTGGGGTTGGAAGGTGGTCTCTTTCAGACTGTTGTTGACCCAATGAATGCTGCAACTGGGGAAGGTGTGATGGACCTGGTGGATCGGCCACAATGTATTGCTATAATTGATGTCAAAAATCAGGTTTCAGTAGGATTGTGTTTCAGAGGATGGTTATCAAGATGTGAAAATATTGGGAAAGTGGGGTGATATCTCGGATAGTGACAGACAAAAGGATAGTGGCGTGGTAAGGCCTTCTTACAGTAATTTTGTTCTGGGTGCAAGGATGAAAGTGCAAGGGGAGGAAGGTGCTAAGACACCCCACCATGACGAAGAGAAAAAAATACTATTCTTATCTTCCAAGGCCAGTGTCCACTAGATCATCTGTTGGGAGGGACAATTGGGCTATATAGTCCTAAAAGGAATTTCTGGCCTTGGAGAAGCTGAATCTTAGAAGGAAATATGCCAAGGTTCTTAAACACTATGAAATCTCAGAGTGGGAGACAGATAAAGCATATGACTTAATCTTGAAAGGGGGTGGTGATGAGTATTATTTCTATGATATGTAGTTGTTATGGACTTCTTGTATCTGCTTTTCTTTTCTTTTATTAAAAAATGGTCAGAGGCTTGCCTCTGGCTGAGCGTTTCTGGTAGATATTTTAACAAAATAATTGTTAATAAATGGGTGATAACAGATTATATGTGAGTTATATATGGTAATATATATAGGATAATGATTATGGAATATATTTATAATAAAATTATAATTATTATATAGTATTTTCAACCACTTAGGATGGAATTTGGACTTGAGGAAAGGGGGTTTCATCTAACTTTTACTTCCGTGATCCATATTCCATATTAACCAATTATTCTTATTTATGGTGTATATAACAAATCTTTTGATATGTAATATCATGAATATATTTCCCTTCAATGTAGTTAAAGATTAATTTGAATTTATTTATATCATGGGGATTATGATTCAAAAGTTACCAAAGTAGCATGGGTTTATTTCACAATCTCATCAATATTTGGGATTGTTTATTTTTAAGTCCCAGATAAAAAATATTTCACCTCCATGTCCATGTATTCTATTTTTTTTTTCAAAAATGTTTTTAATATTATATAATGGTCAATTAAATCCAATTTTACTATTTTTTAATTTATAAAAAATATTAAAAAAAATCTTTATGTTGTTTTCTGAATAAGATAATTTTTTATTTTCCCTAAAAAAGTGTGAAAGGAATGTATATTTTAACTTATATAATAAGAAATATATTTACCACCTTAATTATTCCTTAATAATACGAATATTCCTTTAAAAGTTTCCGAAGTTATTTTTTTAAAAATTTTATTATAGAATTTCACCAATATTTAAAAATAAGTGTTCTATAAGTAAAAAGGGTATTTTCCTCAAAAATTTATCAATGATATTTTTAAATTATTTTCATATATGTTAACATATTTTGATTAATCATGTACTTTAATGAAGATGATATATTTTGATACCATCTAAAATATTTTTTAATGGGTTACTATCAGTTTGACTAGGGATGTACTATTTTGATATTATTCTCCATATTACTCTGGCTGTTTCATGATTATGTTTATTTATTTGGATAATTATTAAAATTTCATATATAGATTCATATTTGAATTTCTATGTTGATTATCCTTCACCCTTTCCATGTGATGAATGAATTGGACTTATTAAGTGACATGTAGGGCCCACTATTTCCCCTCAATGCATTGATAGGTCTCACAAGAAAACCTAGATTAGATCTTGGCTGAGGTATTACCCACTTATGGAATATTTCTTGGCATGAGGAATCAATGGTATGTTTCAGATGTTTGGAATTATGCATTCCATCATTATAAATTCATTTTTTGATGTTCCATGTGATTATTTGACTATTTTGATTATCCATGGATAAGATTCAATCTCATGAGATTATTTATATGTAATTATTTATATGTAATTATTTGATCATCATTTAATTTTTCAATAATTTGTTTATTTTGTTGATAAAATGACATGTGTTTTAGTTATTTAACATTAAATTTTTATTTTTTCTTATTTATTCAAGATTTCTCCCACAACAGGTATACCCTTTCTAAGAATTAGAGCTCACCCCTTTCATAGGTTTAATTTCCTAGGATTCTAGGAATTTTTTTATTGATATAAAGTAACATTATAGAGGGAATAAAAATAATCTAAAAGAAAATGCTTTGTTGTATTTTATATTTTCAAATTTATGTGAAATTTATGTGTGTATCTATTTTACTAGGACTACTAAAATTTCTATACCTTTCATATGTGATTATTTGTGTCTAATTCCAATGTAATAATGTTAACACTGACTCTAGGATACAGAGGTAAGGGTCTTTACACATTACCTAAACATCAAACATATATTTAACCTAAGAGTTATATATTCCCCAATCATGTATTATTAAAATGTTATCCCTAAAAATATAAAATTATCATAAAATCACTTTTATAGTTATAGATAACACTTGATATATGTTTCCAAAACCTTTAAATTAAAACTATTTAAGGATAATCCTTGGATGTATCAAAAATAACTTGTAAAATATACCTGAATATAATCCAAAAATATCACTCACTAATGAAAATATATATGCGTATTATGAATTAGTTTCTATATAATATAAACCTAGCCACCTTAGGTAAGGCAAGTAAAATTTCATTTTACCCCATAAAAAGAAAATACCAAGACTCTAAACCATTTTAGTATTCTCCCTTATTCAATTATAAGACATAGTGGCTTCTAGATACATAATTTTATCATTTTCATGATGTTGTTTCAATGAAAAACTAAAACCCAAAACTTTTATCAATAAAATATGAGTAAATAATGATATAAATACGAAAACTCATTTCTAACATTTCTTCTCTAATGATATATTCCTTTAATACTTCATACTTTCAATTCAATCTATATTTATTTTAATTATCTTCAATTTTATTTCTTAATATAATCCCTTTATCTAAATAGGAAATAAATAATTTGTATTGTTTCATGAATAGAATATGATTTTCTAAAGAATATCCCCTTAAAGTTTCAAACTAGGTGTATAGTTAGGCCACATTTTCATTCTCTAGGTGTTGATGTTACTACCCAAAACACATTTTTCCAGAATATTATGCATAGGTACGTAAGTGTTAGATCCTACATCCACTTATAATTTCCATACTGGGATATTATTATTATAATAAACATGATATATATATATATACCTATCAAATTTTATAATGTTTTCCTATACTTATATTTACCCCTAGGGGTTTTACTAATGATCTATAATCATAATCCCACAAAAATAGATAATATATTCTCCAAAAATTACTAATACTTACTCTGATAACAACTATAACATTTTTCACTCACACTCCTGAGTTTAGATCTAACAATACGTTTTTTACGTTTTCATTTTGATGCTAAGTGACATGACCAAGATAAACAAATAGAAAATATAAAAAATTAAATGTTAAATCTCATAACATTAATCAAATTCCCATGAACCAATAGGCTTGGTGTATTTATATATCCACTAAATAAATATATTAGTCCACAATACTTGTGAACATTAATTTATATTAACACCATACTGGACCATATTCTAAAATTTTAATATGTTAATTTCATTCTCATAACCTAGAGAATGGAAAAAATATGAAATGTGTGAGATGAAACACTTAATAATAGAAATATTTTAATGAAACATAATGGGTATATAATAAGTGAGTGAGTTAAAATAGACAAGGATAGAAATAGTTGATAAAAATATCATAATAGGATAATAGCATGATAAGTTCATCAAAGAGGAATCAAAATCATTTCATAGATTTAAATAAAAAAAATACTAAATCAAGGAAAGAATAAATTCATTATAATATCCTAGAAAAAAATCACTAGTATATGAAGATAAAATCACGTTGTGGAGTAGGCATCACAACCTAATTCCCATATCATAGTGCGATCAGGACAACAACTCGTATACCCTATTTATCAATGAGTTAGAACATGTATACCTATTTATCATTGAAAAACAACTAGTGTGACTCTTTGGGTTTTAGTTATAACTTTTTTACCTCATTATGACTGGTCTATAATCATTATACCTTCATTATATCATGATATATTAAAAATTAACCAAATTTTTTTAAGAGATACAGGACCCCACATATCAATCATCCATACACATGTTCTCCCCATGAATATAATCATTTATTATATCATAAATGACCCATGGAAAGAAAAATGGGATTCAAAACATTTCTATATGGTACCACAAAAATTTAACTTAATAAAGAAAATTATACAAAAAATATAGGTACCCCAAAAATGTATTTCATACGATCATTTAGATGGTGATTCATGAAAAATAAATATCAATAATATATTTCTATTTAAGGTAAACCAAAAAATGGTAATGAAACCAAGAATGGTTTTTTTGAAATATTTTTTTATCATTGCTATAAAATAATAAGTTTTAGGTGAAATTCATATTAAAATGGTTACGTGGGTACACTAGAAAAAAATTAATTAAAAATTAAATGTTAATAACATTTACTTGAATGGATATGATAGTTATCAAAAAAATTTGGGGGTAATGTCATGAACCAAGAGGGAGTACCATTTAACCCAACACCCATCCCAGTCTATGGCATGGACTGAAGGGCATTCCTTATCCCCATTTAATGGCAACTAGTTTCTGGGTATCAAAAAAATTCATTGGGAATGATTTAACTCATTTTAATAAGAATAATTAACCAACAATAATAAAGAAGACATAATGGAGAATCCAAATCCCAAATGGCACAACCATTATTCAGATTCAATGCTATACAAATTTAACAATAAACTACAAGTACCACAAGAAAAAGGGAAGCTGAAACATCTCAAAACCTCCATGAATCATAAGGGAAATCACCCTGAATCCACCACCACTAATACATGCAATAGTCGAAACAGTATCAACCTAAACCACCTGCATCTCTACGACTCATCTTTCCTTTACTAGTGTCATACAAACAAATTCTACATACACCCAGTGGTTTATGTAGGTTGTGACCCAAATCCCAATAGGATCCCACCCAAAACAAGGCTTCTATTCTATAACATTAGTAGAATAATTAACATTAACATTTATAACAAAATACTTTGATGGAATTTAAGGAAATTATTTTAAAGGGAATTAATTTTCAAGGGAACAATTACAAATAAAAAAATTTCTTAAAATAATATGTTTTCATCACATAACATTTAAAGGTAACACTTTAAAGGAAAACATTTATCAAGATAAAATTTATTTAAAAATAGAATACACTCAAGGTCCACCGTATGCTGACAGATGGAACTGCATCACATAAGTCTCAAGAGATCACCTTGTGTAAATCTCTAGGGGTAATCTAGCTTGAGTGAGAAACTAAAATCTTGTACCTTAGTGAATGGTGGTATAGTAACCATTACTGATAGATTTCTCATTCATGATCCACTAAGAGGGTACACCCCAATGTCCTAGTGGCCTATAATCATCATCATAGTTCAGTTAGTGTTGAAATCGTCAATCCAACTATATGAGAGAGGGACAAACCACTTCTGAATAATGAGCGCACTAGAACTAGTCATCCCACCGTGATACCCAAGATTACCTTGTTCTCAATCCCATTTTAAATATTACACAAATCACCAAATTTAAAACCCATTTCCAATCATTCCACCCTTTATTTAAAAAATAACCTTAATTTCACACACACTAAAACCATTTAGAAACAAAATATTCACGAATTATGAAGTTCAATAGATCCCTTATAAATTATCCAAAGAAATACACATAATCAATTTATCCATTTCCAAGGGCCAAATCCCCTCTCAAAACCACAAACAAACCAATTTCACTTTACACATGTTTCATATTGTTTACATAATTCAAAATTCATATTTAAAGGTGCACAATAAAAACCAACATTCCAAAAATAATCCATTTTCCATTGAAAACTAATTTTGTGTACATTCTCTCCTTATGTTCCCTTAAAAAAACATTTCAAACCTTCCACACAAGATATAATACCCTTTTCAAGAATCATTACAATGTATCATACCCAAAACACAACCATTTACTTTATAAAACCCATTTATAATAGGTAATAAGGAAAAACCACTTCAAAAATACATTTCCCACCACCCAATTAAACCATAAAACATATTTATAAACTAAATAAAGAAATCAAAGATCATCTAAACCTGCTAATTCATGGAACCACATACCTCAAGTGTAGAAAATTCGAGAAGTTGGTGAAAAACCACAACCGCACCATAACAAGACCCTAATAAGGAACAATTTAATAACACACATCTATATTGACCCATAATGAACAATATTCAACCCTAAGAGGACCACCCAACCTACTGGAGAATAGAAAACACATAGAAGAAGTGGAGGAACCCTAAAAGATAATGATAAATCATGGAAAGAGGGGATTACTTGAGGGTTTCTTATAGTATCAAATCCAAATCACCCACCAAAAAGGTTCCCAAGGGGGAGTGGATGAAGGGGGAGGAACACTTAGGGATGAGAATATAAAATGTGGAAGAGAGGGGTTGGATTTGGGGTAAAACCCTGAGGGTAAACAAAGGTAATTTTAGAATCTGTAATGACATTGAAATTACACATCGTTATCCTAAACGATTTTTCATACCGTGTGGTGACCATTATCTCTCTCTATTTACGATTCACTGAGCACATCGTTATCCTACATGGCCAGAGTAATCTTGTGAAAGTCATGTGGTAGCTTCTATTTGAAAACCCCAAACTACCACACAGTTACCTAGGAAGGGGTTCACATTTCCTAATAATTGTGATCCAACTATGCGCCTCATGTTGTATGTCCAAAATTTATAGTTTTTATCAAAAAAATAAAAGATAACCTAGGGAAAAATCTAGACCAAGAATAAATTAAAATAATTCCTAAAAAATCCAACATGCCACACTTAGTTCTTGAGTGAAAAAATAATTCCCATAAACGTATCAGATCCAAAAGTGAAGAAAAAACCTGGGTGTGACAATTCTCCCCACCATAATGATTTCCACCACTGAAAATCCATAATAAATCTTGATATGAAAAATAAGATGATACTACTCCAAAAATCAAAGAGTTTACCAAAAAATGTAAAATAAAAAAAATCAAGGACAAGTCAAACCGATAAAGAGGTTAATATGTTTTAACTCAGGAAGCTAGAATAGACTCCCCACAATATGTCTTCTTCTCCCAAAATGATGAAACACCTCCAACTCATCAATCAAAATGAAAATAATTCTCATAATGAACAATAAAAACTTTTAATATAGGGAATATTTAGAAATTTCCTAGTAAAACTCATACCCTTTAATTATAATGAAAAAATATACTCAAAAAAATTATTGAAAGCATAGAAAAACATGAACAACAACTCTTAAAATTCTCGATTCAAATAGGACAATTGGGTACAATCTAAAAAGGCTCATGATTACTTGGAAATGAAATTTGGGGCGAAAATATCTAAATAATACTTTACTATGCCAAGATACACTAGGTACTAAACTAGATTACCAACTTAGAGATTCCTGAACGAACTCCCCATCACTAGAAACAACTCACAGTAATTTACATTAGAAGAGATTATAGCGAGACCCATAATGGTTCTCCCCACTATTAATACCAACCAACTAAACCAACTAGTAGAGACCAATAAAAAAAATTCAAAAATACCCCCCACTTGGGGTAGATAAAATAATGAGATAAACATGATCCCATGAACTGTTCTATAATAGAAACCAATTTACAAAGACCAACTGCACAGTTATAACCAACATGGATCCACATCCAGAAAGCTAAACCCCTAAAATTCCAAGAGAATGAGACTACTAAGCCAACTTATTACCAAGGAGAAACTCTTCCACCCACAATAGGTTTCAATGAATAGTAAGGACTCTATGTCACTTTCCATAAAAAGGGACACTTTTGAAAACCTAGAGTTTACCACAATGATGCTTCAACTATCCCCATACAACATTGGAGATCAAGCCGGGCCAAGGTCACTTTCACCCCACGTGATTCCTGACTTTGTGAGAGCTTCACTCAAGGGGCTATGGCTGGATCCATGATGTTTAAATAATTTACCACCTCCTAATCAAGAGTTGAATATCTCTAGCCTAAATTCTTTCTTTGGTTTCTTAAGTGACCAGACAATGGTCTAGGAAGAACCAAGGAGCATGACATACCATAGAACTCACTTCATCTGAACATGGAACTTCCTTGAGAAAAGGACCTTGAAGATATACATGCATCACCATCTTTATCATTGGATAAGAGAAAATAGAAAAATAACACATGGAAAACAACTCATTCTAAAATGGAGAAATTCACAATTCCAAAAAGAAAAACATGCTTCAATTAAAACAGATTTTTTTTGAAAACTAGAAGGCCCTTTTAACACCGAAGCTAGCACCAATAGTCTCAATACATTTTCCAATATCCCTAATGGAATTCCCTTCACCACTTCCATATATGAATTTAAAAAATATATGTTTCCAAATTCACCTTTAATGACTCATTTAACTCAAGAAAAAAAGGTTTCTTTAAATTCCCCATATCTTTTCTTCCGCTTTAGGAAGATCTTCTCATCCGAGAAAGAGAGGTTGATTCAATTACAAAAATCAAGAAGGGAGACCTTATGTCGATTAATTGGGGTTTGTGTTCATATTGAACAACCAGTGTCCACACTTTGAATATGATCATGTTCTTTATAGTTGAATACACTATCCAACAAGGCAACTGAGGACCCAATCAATCTAAAGTGTACCAAAAAAACTCTGAATACACCAAGGAAACCAACTAAAAGGCTTCCCAAACATTATTCAAAATAAATCACAGACCATTATCTCAAAAAAAAATCATAAAAAATAAAATAAAATTTGTAATACCATTTAAAAAGGGAGAGTTCTCAAGCTCAAAACACATCACAAGAAAGATTCCTAAATCACAAGGAAACACACCTCACAACCATTAGTTCTAAAAAAATAACACCTTCAATTAAAAGAAATTATTAAATGGAAAAAACTAAGTGTGTTTTACACTCACCAATGATATCTCATGGATCCTCATTCACATGAATATTCTCATTCCACCATAGGAACCCATCTTCCCATACCATCAAACATTCACATCTGTGCATATCCATGCATGTGGTAACTCATGGAATCACCATATTTCTATAAAAAAACTTTTTTACATTTCCAAATTAACCATGAAATCTGCTCTTCAATTTATCAATTTCACATTCCATTTTAGAAACTCATAAAACATTTCAAAAACTCACCAGCCACCATGTTGAGAAGGAGATCATTTTCAAAATCGACACACCATCCCTTTTAATTACCTTTAAAAATACTAAGCCTATGTTTTTTTCATTCAAAAATTCCAATTCATCCCATTAAAAATATTCTTTACAGTTCAAAAAACCATACTCAAAAGAGTTTTTTACAAAAAATAAAATGAAATACCAAATGTTTTCAAAACTATCAATTTATATAAACCATAAATTTTTATTATTAATATCCAATTCTCAATGAACTCATCTCTATTTATTCCAAAATCATTTTATAAAAAACCACTTTTCTAAAAATTACTTTAAGATGATTCTAAAATTTCAATTTTCAAACCTCTAAAACCAAACCATAACCATTTATAAAATCTATTTTTTACAATTCAGAAACAAGGGGTTTTGAAATAATTTTCAGAACCCAAGAAGACATAAAAAACTCACAAGAGGAAACTAGTGTCAGTGGGTGACTTCTTCATATGGTTAGAGACCATATGACAATCACACAATAGTCAAATAGAGTATTCTAGGACCATGTCCTTAACTCCACATTTCTTGATCGACCTTGATATCTCACTAAGGTCATTGGAATAACTCCATTTTCATTTCACAATCATAATATATCCTACAACAACTCAAGATACCAAAAGAAACCTAACTTCCCATGTTAACTCAAGTCCCGCCACGAGGTGTGTAGGCCATGCACCCTACTCGTAACCTAAACCTTTGTCCCAACAATACTAGATTAGATATATCAAGAATATTACCAAAATAATGTGACCCAGAAGAACATACCTGCTCTGATACCATTTTTTCATGAACTATGTCAGAGTTCCATTTAACTCGACTCCTGACCCAGGTTGTGGCATAGACCGAAAGAAGTTTCCAATCCCCACGAGCTGGAAACTAGTTCCTGGGTATCAATAAAAATTTTTGGGAATGATTTCAGCCAATTTTAATAAGAATATATTACCAAAAATAATAAACAAGACATAACTAAAAAAACAAATCCCAACATGGTATAACCATTTTCAAATTCAGTTTTTACAGCTTTAACCAAAAACCAAAAATACTACAAGAAAAAGGGAAGCTAAAAACATCCCAAAAACTCCGTGAAACATAAGGGGAATCACCCTAAATACACCATCTATAATACCTAAAATATGATAAACACTAGAATCCCAAACCACCGACATCTCCATGAATCATCATCCCTTTATCTAGGTCATAGAACCAATGTCTCACAACCACAAAAACGGTTTTTCCCAGCACCAACCCTTATCATCGCTAACAAAAAAGCGCTGATAAAGGGGGGGGGGGGTACCTATATCAGCACAAAAAGAAGTGCTGTTAAAAGTACCACTTTATCAGACCTTTTTTAGCACTGATAAAGGTACCGCCTTTATCAGCGCTTTTTTTAGCACTGATAAAGGGACCCCTTTATCACCTCTTTTTTTAGTATTACTGATAAAAGGGGCCTTTATCAGCGATTATTTTAAAAACGCGGATAAAGGGTTGACATCTAAAAAAAATTAATTAAAAATAATATGTTAATATATTAATATATAAATATAGTTATATTGATATAAATATAATATATAATTTTAAATATATTTTAGATAAGTTCAAATATACATTTACACATAATATACTTAATATATATGATATTTAGTGAAAATGGCTTATAAAAAAATTTAAAAAATATTTTTAATTAATAATTTGCTAATTATTATGGATTAATAACCATTTAATAACAATTTGAGGTCTAGAAAAATTAAAAAAAAATTAAAAAAAGATCCAAAATATGTTGAAAACACAACTCAAACTTCAAACGGTCATAACTTTTGATCCGTGTGTCTGTTTGAGTTCTACCACATATCAAATCGAAACCTGCGATGAGCTCTACGTGATATTGACTAAGGAAAATCCTCTATCACATTTTTTGAGCCCAAAAAAGTCCTAGGAGGCCTCCAAAACTGAGTTTTTATTCGGGATACCCTGATTTTTTGATATTTTATGGATTTTCAGCCTCATTTAAGGGGGTATTATTGGATTTTATTGGTGGGGACTAAATTTATTCAAAGTTATTACATTCATATTGATATTATGTCTTTAAAATTTTATCATTTTTTATAATGCACTGCTATTTATAATCAAATATATAACAATATATACATATTTTTGATATATTCACACATAAAAATTAATTTTTTTAAATAAATAATTAAACATATTTACATATAAAATATATTTATCAATATATAAGCTTTATATAAAGAAAAAATAATATTCATTTTTTTAAAACACACCTATATGAATATATATACACCTATATAATGTGTGTGTGTGTATGTGTATTTGTATACGTCTGTATTAACAAACTGATATATATTATCTATATATTATAACATATGTATATACATATTAATATATAATATGTGTAAATATATAAAAATATGTATAATTATACTGACAAATACACATATATAATATGTGTGTGTGTGTGTTGTATATATGTATGTATGTATGTATTTATTTATTAATTTTTAACACACAAAAAAACATATTTTATAAATGTATTAAAAATTGATCTTATAAATATATATTAATATACAAATAAATATACAAAAAAATATAACTAAATATATATAAATAAATAGATATTAATATATATTAATACATGAATAAATATATATATTAATATCACTATAAATATATATATTAATATAACTATATATTACTATATGAATAAATATAACTAAATATATATATAAATAAATATATATGTCATTAACTAGAGAACAAATCAATATGGCAGAGTGTTAAAGGCTTTAGGCGTGCAAGGGGGAGGTCTCGAGATCAAATCTTTGTGAAGGCAAGGGCGCGTGCATGGTGGTGGATTTGGGGGCTAGTGCTGATAAAGGGGGTGTGTGTAGCACTAATATAGGGTCGCGGGGGGGGGGGGGGGGGTGTGCGGGTGCTGGAGGGGCTGAAAAGTGCTGTTAAAAGGGGGGCTCAAGTGCTATAAAATATTCCCCAGATTGGTAGGATTTTTTAATTTTTTTTTAAATTTATAAAAATAATTTAATTTTTTTTACTTTTATCAGTGCTAAAAGGAAAGCACTGATAAAGGACCCTTTTATCAGAACTTTCTGGAGCGCTGATAAAGGGGACCCCCTTTATCTTCGCAGGATTTAACAGTGCTTTTCTAGCGCTGTTAAAGGCCATTTTTAGCGCTGATAAAAGTGGTATTTGTAGTAGTGTCTACATTCACCTAAAGGTGTATGTAGGGTGTGAGATAAATCCCAATTGGATTCCACCGAAAAATAAGGATTCCATGATATAACTTTAGTATATGAATTAACATGCACATTTATATAAAAATCTGTTAAACATTTTCAATAAATCATTTTAATGTAAAACCATTTTCAAGGGAACACATTCAAAGAAAACAATTTCTTTAAATAAATATTTTCTGCAAGATGCTTTGAAAGGTAACACTTCAAAGAAAAACATTTTTCAAGAAAAAATATCATTAAAAATGAAATACACTCAAGGTTCACCATATGCTGACAAATGTTTCCACATACCATAAGTCTTAAAAGAGCACCATGGGTAAATACTTAAGGGTAATCTGACCCGAGTGAGACACTAGAACCTCGTACTTCAGTGAAATTTTCTATAGTAACCAAGACTAACATAATTATTGTGCATGATCCTCTAGGTGGGTACACCCCAATGGCCTGGTGGTATCCAATCATCATCATAGTTTAGTGAGTGTTGAAATCATCATTCTAGCTATGTGAAACTAGGAAAATAAACATCCAAATCACAAGCATATTAGAACTAGTCATCCCACCTAGATACTTAGGTTTCCATTATGATCAACCACATTTCACATATTACACAAGTAGACAAATTCATAAAACATTTCCATGTATTGCACCATTTGTTACGAACAAAACATTGTCCATTTCACAAACAAAACAAAAGAATTTAAAAATACAATTATCACCACATGCACAATTAAGGAAAAACCCTTTAGAATTATCACAAAAAGCCACTTAATAAATTCGAAAATTTCCATGTTCCAAGACCCTTTAAATAACACAATAAAAAAAATTTCACTTTAGACATGGTTGAGAACATTTACATAATTCATAATTCACATTTATTGTTGAAAAAAATACAACATTCCAAAAATAATTCATTTCCATTAAAAACTAATCTTCAGTACATTCACACATAAATTGACCTTTAAAACACATTTCGAAACTTTCACACAAGACATAAAACCCTTTACAAGAATCATGACAATGAAACAAACAAAAAACATAACCATTTACTTTATAAAACCCATTTATAACACATAAGCATGTCAAAGCACTTCCAAAATACATTTTAAACTACACAATTAAACCAAAAAACATATTTATAAACTCAAGCTAGAAATATAAAATAATATTAACATGCTAATGCATGGAATGACCTACCTCAAGTTTAGAAACTTATAGATGTTGGTGTGAAACCACAATTACACCCCCACAAGACCCTAATAAGGAAAGGTTTAATAATAATCCTCATGATTGAACCCTAAAAAATAGGAATCAACTTTAATAGGACCACCCAACATATTAGAGAAAAGAAACCCCAAAGAATAATGGGAGGAACCTAAGAAGAGAAGAATAAATCAATGAAAGAGGAACTTAATTGAGGGTTTCATGAAGGATACAAGCCAAATCACCCACCAAAATAGAGCCTAAGGGAGAGTGGAGGAAGGGAAAAGTGTGCTTAGGGATTAGAATATTGAACAGGGGAGAGAGGTGTGGATTTGGGGTAGAAATGTGAGGAGAAAAAAAGGTCATTTTAGAATTTTTAATGACATATACATTGCATAGGGTTATCCCACATAGTTTATCAAATCCTATAGTGACCGTGCACCCCCTTTATTTAAGAGGAACCTACCACATGGTTATCCCACCCGACCAGACTAACCATGATGAAGCTATATAGTATCTTCTTTATGAAAACCCAAACCTACCACATAGTCACCTAGGCCAAAGAAAATGATTTCTATAAACCATGTCCCAACTATTACTCTCAGGCTGTATGAAACAAATTACCATTTGTTTCTCTAAAAACTCAATTAGAACCCAAGGGGAAAATCTAGACCATGAATAAATGGAAAGAATATCACAAAAATTCACACCCATCACACCCAGATACTGAGAGAAAAACTAAGTACAAAAAAAAACTGGATCTAAAAGTGAAGAAAAATCCCAAGTGTGACCGGTAGGATAAAACATTTGATTATGAAAGGATGGAAAACTAGTTTTAATATTTTAATGTATCATTATTGAATACCCACATTGTTAAAAAGATTAATAATATTCTTTTTTAAAAAAATGGTAATGGTAAATATGGTTCTCAAATGAGTTTTTAAATAATATGGTAATAAAATATAATAATAGAACATTTTCATGAAATTTAAACATGTTCATGGATGATAAATAATCAATTGTAGAAGATGAGATTTATTCCTAGAATTTTATTGCATTAGTAAAAACGAATTCACTCATAGAAAGTTATTTATATAAAAAATAAATTTCATTAGTGATATAAAATATATAATATAATATGTATTTAGAAATTGAATAATATAGAGAATATATAAGAACTATGTTCAAGATAAAACCTTTTAATTAAATTAAATAAGTTTTAGTTACCAAAATCTTATATGGATAACATATTACATGAAGATAAAAACATTTGAAAAGAGTTTTATGTGGTATGATTTTAATTCCACAAAAGAAAAAGATAAAATTCTGCATAATATAGTCATATTTCATAATTTACCTAGAATATATGATATAATTTTAAAAATAACAATTATGACTCAATGAATGGAAATTGAGTTATAAAAAACCCTTACAACTATACAAGAACTTAAATGAATACCTCATGAAATATAGAGTATTAAATTGAAATTTAATTTTAATAAATAATAGGTATATCCTTATATAATATCTCAATATTTAATTATATAATCCACATAAATGAAATTTATTTCATAATAATAAAATTTCACAAAGAGAGGAATTTGAGATGAAAACCCTTTCAGTTTAAGTAACATTTAAATCAAACACCTCTTTTCAATTTTTAATTTTTTTAATAAAAATTAAAATTAAAATAGAACACTATATGTATCTTAAAAATAATATAAATATTTTAAAATACATTCAATAGTAAATAGATAAAAAATAAAAATAAAACATAGATCATAATTGGAAATATTTCTTAAGGGGTGGAGATGTGAGTCAAGAAACAATTACCTTGTTTCCACACTAAGTATAATGCACTATAAGATCACATATAAAAAATATCTTAATAAATTATTTCATAACCATATTCACATATATAAATATTTATAATTTTCATTTAAATTCATAATCTACTTTTATATTATTTTTCATTTAGTTTCCCACATTAGGTGGTTATAGTTTGGGCCACTTATACTATTTTAATAAAAGTGAGGTTTGTTTTCATTCTACTTCCAAATATTATCACTACAAGATCATTAATTCCATGTAAATGGATGATTTATAACAATATATTGAGTTTCAATTTCCATTGATGATTGTTTCAACCCTTTTCTTTAAAGATGAAATTAGTAATAAGCACACTTCTGTCATTTTCTTAACTAATGAAAGGTGTTTTATTAATTATTAATTTAAATAATTATGTACCCTTCTTAGAACCAAAAAAAATAATTATTTTATTATTTATAGTATATTTTACCATTAATTATGTTTCCATAGTCATCCATGATAAAATTTTGTTGCATTGTTCAAGTTGGTGATTGAACCGACTGAAACATGAACATACCCTTATTAATGGATTCTTATGAGGTTATTTATTTACTATATAATTATACAAGAAGAATATAGGTATAATTATGTGTTAATTATTGTGATATATCATTATTATAAAAAATTATTATAAGAATTATTGGATACAAAACAATTACATATTGTGATGAAAACAAGTTCCTTTTTAGTTTTCTTGTTTAAGATGGGTAGTTTTATAATTATTTTTTATCGTCAATATCATTCATATTTTATTCAATTCTCATTACCATAAACCTATTAATATAATAAAAATCATATTTATCATTTAAAATAATTTTTGGTCCAACCATGAATGTTGGTAACAAAAAATGGAATGCATTATTTCATAGAGTTAGTAGTCCACACATATTAATGGATGATGGTTTAATTTTCATTAAACTAGAGAGATGAGTAAAAAGGTTTATAAATTTAGAATATTAAATAAGTAAAAAATATCATAATTATATATTAAATTTATTTTTTAACAAACTGTGTTTTGTAGTGAAGTAAAATGAACAAGTTACTTCATGAAGTTGGTAATCCACATGTACGCACGAATCATATTTTCATTTTTTATAAAGTAAAATAGAATATTGGTTAATTATTATACATTAATTATAATACAATACAACTGATTAATATATTATATTAATATGATGACGTAATGTAATTTGAGTAAGAATGGTGCACATGAATTACTATAATTAAAAAGGGTGTGGTTATAAATTTAAACCTCAATACTTAGATTATCACCTTTTTGGAGGGGATTGAATCATTGAGGGATAATATTATGATAAGAATTGAACCTCTTAAATATGGATAAGAAATTTTAGGATATTTTTTTCATATTTTTTTTTCTGAACTATGTTTTTTTTGTTTGGTGAGGTGGGGAAAGGACTTCCCCTTTTATAAGTGAAAAGAGATAACATTTTTGTAAATACACAAAATGTTTCAATAACAAGAAGTCAATCACATGTAAAGTATCTCCAAAATTGGGAAATAATGGAGAGGGAGGTATAATTTTGAGCAATGACCCAACCATAAATTCCTTCACATGTTATAAACATGATTGTGGTCATTCCCCCTTGGTTAAACCCTTTTAACACATTTGATTTTTACCATGGTAACTAGTTTTTACCAAAGTAATTTGTCACATATGATTCAAAATAAGAGCATCCTTATTATATAATTTGGAACTAATTATTTAAAATTTTTAATCCATTTTTTATATTAATCTTTTAATGTTTATAATAATTCATTTTAAAACATAAAACATATAATGTATTTAAAACATTTTTAAAAAATAAAATGAAATTTATTGAAATTAAAAATTTGGGAAAATAAAATAAGTAAAAATATTTAAAATTTAAAATTCACATATCAAATGAATATTTTTTCTCAAAAATGGTTTACTGATTTTATAATTTCTATTATTAAATAAATAATGTCATAAAATTCCGGTTATTTATAAGAAGGGAATTTTTTACTATTCACCTTAAAATCATTATTTTAACAAAAAAATTATCATGAACTATTCCTAATATAATTTTGACATGTTTAGTGAGAAAATAAATAAATTTATTTTTTAAATAAATTATAAAATATATAAATTATTATTGAAATTATAATAAAAGAAAAACCACTTTAATTTAAATAATGTCTATTTGAAACTTCAAGTTTTTTAATATTTTTTATATATATTTATAACTAATTTAATATTGATATATTAATTTATAAAAATCATTATTAAATATTATTATAATCTTTTAACTATGTTCAATTTAATTTATAACAGTAAATTAAAATACATTTTTTAGATGCTTCTTCGAAAGGAATTTTTTAAAAATAATTACGAAAGAAAAGAAAAGAAAATAATTATTTTATTTATTTATTTGATATTTTAGTAAACAAATTATTATATTATTATTATAATTTTAATATGTCTTAATTCATTTTTATTAGTCTTTTCATTAGTTTTATGTTGTTTATGACACATGTTATTGAAGATAATTTTAATTTAAAGTGTCCAAAATCAAGGGTTATTTCCCCATGAGCTCATTTCATCCTCTTTTGTATAGAGAATTTTAATTTATCCTTTTATACCATTAGTATGTCACATGATAATATATTTTCCATGAATTTCTGGAAAATTCTATTCTTTTTTAGTAAGTATAGTAAAATAACAACCCATACATTTCATAGATAAATATCACATACTATTAGATGAATATTCTATATATAACATTAAAATCTATGCTAGAATCATAAATATCTAGTGTCTTTAAAAACATGGATACATAAAAAAATTATATAATATATCTACATCATCTCCCACTAAAATATTTATAGATATAATCTATCTTAGCCATATAATTCTTAAAATCATTATTCATAACTAGAGAAAAAGAAATAGAAGAAATGGTGAGCTTAAATGCTCAATATGGGTAAACTAGGTATATTTCAATGACCACAAAAAAATTACATTAAAATAAGGTTATGAGAACCTGAGATTAAAATTTAAAAACCACACACTGCATTTCAAATATTATAATATTATGTCATGTCATAATGCTTTGTAGTTTATAAGACATGAATAATAAAGAACCAATGAACATAATACTTGAGGGTGTAACGTTGAAAAAAGACATAAGATTGTCGAATATACATATGAATAGATAATTATTTACTTATTCATGGTTCACATCATATAATATGACAGTGGATTAGGTTCCCTCCCTATTCCATAAATCCCTAGTTACGTTCACTCCTAATACTATCATAATAGATACAGTCCCTTACTGAATATGGTTCACTCCCCCATCCAGTTCTTTTTATCTCTTGAGATATCCATATTTACTCAATTCATTGGAGGACTATATAATGTTTTACCCACCTTTCACATAATTAAAATAATACATATGTGTTTAAAAGGATCATAAATAATTCATCATAACATTATATCATTACCTATGGAAAGAAAAAAATATTCATAAACATTTCAACATTCATCATTTCATAACCCATGGAGAATAAATTTGTTTCATAATGGGTTTATCATAACATAATATACCAGGGGGAAATAATCAGGTATTATAGAATCATCTTTAAATAACCATCACCAAAATCCATCCAAATAAAAAAATTTGATGGTTTCATTGAATTATATCCTAAGAAAATCAAAAGTAACTTCAAGTATGTTAGAAAGGATAAAAAATTTCCTTTTAAATATTGATGGAATATTTATTAAGGAAAAAAACCTTATTACTTTAACATATCTTATTTAAAATCTAAAAATTTCCAAAATATTAAGGAAATGTTTTTCATTAATATTAACATTATAAACATTTAAAGGAATTTATAAAGAATTATACATTCATAGGGGTTGAAATTTTGTCCATTCCATGAAAGTTAAATAAAATATTCCATTCAGCCTCCTCCAAATACGTATGAATGGTGTTTTCAAAAGAATTTGTTTACATGGACATAATTTTCTAGTGTTTTCTATATTTTTGTGCCTCAAGATCGGGAGTTTGTTTTTTGAAAAGGAAGGATTTATGAATAAGAGTGAATGAGATGCAGAATGGTGAAGGAAATTGGCCAAGTAAGGGTACCGCGTAGCATAGAAGATGAACCATGTACCATGTACATGGAATGGTACACGAACCATGAAGCATGATTCACATATTTCATAGGAGGTATGCAGAAGGTATATGTTATGTATAAGGCATGTGTTATGTGGGATGGTTTGACATTCATGGAAACAAAGCGGTGACTTGACAAACTGAGAAGGGAATCATTCGTGAAATCTTGATGGTGATTTGGGCTGCTGTGAAGGAGTAATGATAGTATGCGAACCATGTATGAAAAAATGGTTCCTAGAAGATGCACGATACGTGTTTAAGGTGATACCACATTAAATATTTGGTAAATATTAGATTCAAATATTTTTTGGATCTATTTTCATATATAAGGATAACTAATCCCATCATTAAGAAGGGTGAAATCCATTAGAGAAAATCATCACTTCAGGAATTAGGCTAAGTCTAAAAGTGGTTCTCCAAGGATAATTCCATGATAGGTGAAGTGGTTCACATGGGATAAATTATGCCAAAGGGTTTTTGCAGGGAACTATATCCCAAAAAAGATATGGTACCGTAATGAGGAAGATGTGGTACACGAAGGAAGAAGACATGGTATGTGGAGAAGATATGTTCTACAAAAGTAGAGGAGAAGCGGTTGGTAAAGAAGGCCAGTTTTCAAAATTTGAGGTAATACACAGAAGAGTAAATCCATATAACATACCCACTTCTTAGTATGTGGGGAAGAAAGGTGGTATGTGGAGGAGGCTAGGTTGTTCACATAGGACTCAAGGAAGATTTCCAAATATCATAAACAGTGCATGAAAGTAATTTATGCTAACCTAACAGTATGCGAAAAGGTGGAATTAATCTATAGGGGAAAAATAACATCAACAGAGCATCTAAATAAAGTTGATGATGAATTACTTCTTTAAAATGAAGTTATATGAATTTCCATACACTATGAGTGGTTCCATTTCAAGAACAGTGTGTGAAAGAAGAGGAAGACGATGATCCATATCACTGACAGTAAGCTATAGGAAGTAACATAAAGAGTAACCTTTGGGAATGTATTGAAAAAACCCTATATCTTGTAAAGGCAGTGAGCCTCAATATAGAAGAACTAGCATGATCTTTGTAATTGTCAGTGAGGTTTAGTGTACTTGGTACATCAGCATATCACCATTGTATGCTCCTTGGATGTAGCCCAGTGAGGGTGAACCATGTAAAATTGTTGTGTCCTATGCATGATATAATTTTTGTTCATACATTACTATGAGAGAAAAATATAAGTGTGTTTTGTTACTGAAAAAACCCGATCTGAAAGAGAAGGAGTTTTAATCTATTATACCTTAATCCACCACCATCTCAGGGTATTTGACCTAGTGGACCGAACAATTGGCATCAGAGTTAAATGTTAAAAGTCAATGAATCTCTCTCAATAGAATGAAAGGAGGTAGTCAATCATAAAGGGGTTCTGATATTTGATAGAAATAATTTTCAACTATGGAATAATCAGATGCAACTCTACTTTCGATCATTAGGAATGGATGTGTTTACAACAACGATGCATGGAATTTCGACCAACATTAACACCGGTGATTTATCAAAAGCTGAGTGAAGAGAATTGGGTGCTGATGCTAAAGGGGTCAATGCATTATGGGGATCCCAATACAATGAAATATATAAATAGTTGTTTTATTTTAAAACATCACATTACATGTGGGAAAAGATGTTGAACATTTATCAGGGAGAATCAAAATTCAAAGAAGAAAAGCTGTAAGTTCTATGGAACAAATATGAGGTTATCAAAATAGATCCTAAAGATTATTTTGATACATTATTTGATCGGGTGAAAATTTTTGGGGAAGGAAAGTGTGTCCATGGGGAAATTATT
The DNA here is from genome assembly GCA_963277665.1 of Viscum album. Classification (NCBI taxonomy): domain Eukaryota; kingdom Viridiplantae; phylum Streptophyta; class Magnoliopsida; order Santalales; family Viscaceae; genus Viscum; species Viscum album. The sequence continues at coordinate 1,262,808,374 of OY728128.1, forward strand.
CAAGATATAACAATTTTCAATTTCATCTTGAGAAAACTCACACCTCGGTTTAATCAAAAGATTTTTTTATTGGAAGACAATGATCTGAAGGAGCTGACACTGGATAACATGAAAATTAATCTCATTGAATATGAAATAAGAAATGATGATAATGATGCAGTTGAAAATGGGAAGTCCAAATAAGTGGTATTCAAGGCCATGAATAATCTCTCTATTGAATATAGTAATGAGGAAGACAATTTGGATGATGTTATGTCATTTATCTCATCAAATATGAAAATAGTAAAAGGAAAGTTAAAAGGTAAACTTACATTTGTATGATTTTAATGGGGAATGATTGGGAATTTTGAGGTAAATTGTCTTAAGAAATTTTATGATGATGATGAAGAAAATGATGAAATTCTGAAAAATATGTATTTATCAAATGTGAAAGGTAATATAAGTGCGAAGAGATTGTTCTTAAAATATAAGAATATTCTTTCAAAGGAAGATGAATGTTCATAAGAATCTGAGGTATAAGTGTTAGAGGACTGTAATGATCATGAAGTATATTTTTTGGTTAAAGTTGTCAGAAATTTCATAAAAATAGACGAGAGTGAAAATAAAGGAGGAAAATTTGAAGGAAAATTTGACCTTCAGGCTAAATTAGAAGCTTCTCTAAAAGAGATAGATGTTTGGAGAGACAAACCAAAGAAATCTAACAAAGTGGATTGTGATGCTCAACTCTATATGTAGCAACTGGAAGAATATAATTCTGAGATGAATGAAGAAATTGAAAAACTAAATTCCTCAACACCAAAAAGCTCAAAAAAGGCGGTTAAGTGCAAACCCAAATTGAATAAAAGAGAATAGAGATCAATAATTTGACTAAAATTGGAAAAGATCAAATTAAACATATTGAATAAATTTTAGTGGAATTCATTGGTCTATGATGAAGTGTTAAGGATCATGAAAAATTGTTGAATCAGAAAACATCATCGAGAAAATAGATAACATTTAAAACTGAAAATATGAATGTGGAGAATGGTTTTCCAATAGAACAGAAGAAATAGTCAACTTAAAATAATCAGGTTGGTATAGAGCTTGATTGAAAATCGAAATGCAGTAACAATTGAAGTCAGACCACAAGAACCCACTATAATATTGAATATTGTTTTGGGTATTAAGGAGGATCAGATGATTTAGAGAACCCACGGGATAACCAGTGGTTTAGTATTTCTACACAGGAATGCACCCCACATAAGATGCTATTGTTATGGTTAGATTTGACACACAAAATTTTTTTCTTCTATAGAAAAGAAATACTAAAGGGAACAAGACAGAAAAATAAATTCATGTAGAGCTCAATTTTATAGGTCATCATTTGATGGTCACTGTTTCAGTTGTGGAGGATTCAGGCACATGGAAAGATTTTTCTCCTCAACAATACATAAGAATGTGATGAAGCAGATAGAGGATGGTTACAAGAAGTAGAAAAATGTATAGTCAAATGATCTAAATATGAAAAATCGATTTCAATATCTACAAGATGACACTATTCCATTGAATTCCAAGGAATTTCAAGGGTATCAATACATACCTTGTCTAATGTCAGAAACATGGATAAAAAAGAAAATATCTGAGTAGGTAGTGGATGTAGAAATTGCATTCAAGGCATCAGATCCCACTAGGATATGGATCATTGATAGAAGATTCACCTCCCATATGATAGGAAACAAGGATCTGGTGATATCAATTGGGTAGGATAAATAAAGTATCATGATATTTTGAAATGATAAAGGGTTTAAAATAATTGGATCTAGGAAGGCAAATTTTGGGGGAAAAGACATGATATGTGCATATATCATGGTTGTTGGAGGTCTTTATCAAGACCTTTTAAGCGTATGTCAATTATGTGACTTGATGGTAACACCGATTTGAGAATGAGGATAAATCCTAGATGGTGTCCTTATCTCTCGGGCTCTCCCCATTCTGATCTCACCTTTCTAGGGTTTCATTTGGAAACCCTCTGATTCAGGGTCGGTGGTGCATCTGAGCACTATTTCTTCCTTATTTCCTTCCTTTCTCCTTATCTTTTCACCTCCTTCGGCCCCCTTTCATCATGACATAACATTTTTCTTATTGTTTTCCTCATAGTATGGATCTATTGGTCCCGATGAATCTCACATCTTTTGAAGGACCTGGTCATTTCTACCCTACTATAACTGCGTATTCCACTGCGCCTCTCCAGGTCAGATCTGGAGCGATTGATACACTGCGATTTTGGGTTAACCGGTTCGGCGGTCGTGGGTTTTTCAGGCACTCCATGTTTTCGGCTACTCGTTTCAGCCTCACCACAATGCCAATATTCGGAGCCCTAGTTCTTGAAAATCTCTGGCCTGACCTCATGTCCCTTCACTCCTCTCCGAGTCAGATCGGGAGTGGTGGTTCCTCAGATGTTTTGGGAGGTGGTATTTTGCAGCTACCGATACACTCAACGTTGTATGGTTCGGTTTTTCTTTTTATTGATTTTTTGGTTTATCTTCCTCTCTCCAAGGTGCTATTTAATTTCTTATTGGGTTTGTTTTGGTTTTGAAGTTTTCTACCCTTTGTTTTTGGTGTTGCTGTGGTTTGATGTTCAATTTTATTCGATGATATAGTGTTGTTGTTTCATGGAGGCTCGAAGGGCTCCGATGGTCTCTGATGTTCTTGTGTGTGTTCTAACGGCGATGATGATAGTGGTTTTTAGACGGTGACGAGGAACGTGTGTTACATATTTATGTTGGTTGGAGACTTTGATGGACTCCTCCAGGCTCTGATGATTGGTGCGGTGGATGGAGACCCTGACAGTGGTGATGATGGCGACAATGACAATGGGTTAATAACGATTGTATGAGGCGATGGGACTTCGGATAACAGACTTGTATTACGATCATCATGGGTTATGTGAATTATCTTCGTTTTTTATTTTCAAAATTTGAATTCGGACATCTTTTGTGATGTATCCTACCGGTTACCGCTTATCCTTAAAGCGGTTGTTTCCAAAATCAAATAAAAATGAATTTTTAGGAGGAAGGAAATTTTGTGACTTGGATCACCATAATATTTTCAAAGAAATTATTTGTCATTAAGGAAAAATATTGTGTTGTTGTATTGTAGGGAAATCATACAAAATATAATCTTTACCTCATGAGTGGAGAAGAAGATATGTGCTTTCCATCCATAGAAGAAGAAAATAAATTGTGGTATAAACATATTGGCCACATGAGCCGAACATCCCAGGAAGATTTGGTAAAATATGATGTTGGTTGAGATCTACCTATATTATCATGGGATTTTACACATACGTGTGATTCCTTCCAAAAAGGGAAGATCATTTGAATGACATATTGTGAAAAAGAGTAAAGGTCAATAAGATTGCTCGAGTTGTTTCACATTGATGTGTGTAGACAAATTTTACAATGATATCTTGATGGGAGGAGATATTATGTTCTTTTAATTGATGATTATAGTTGAATGGATTGGGTATCAATCACTACCCACAATTATGAGGTGTTCAGTTGCATTACAAGATATTAACAGGATGTTAAAAAGATTCTAGATCAGAAAATAAAGAAGATTGGGATAGATAATGGAATAAAGTTCAAAAATAGCCCAATGGAGGATTATATCATAAAAAATGGGATAAGGCATCAAGTTTCTGTAGTGAGAACTCTATAATAAAATGTATTAGAAGAGATAAAAATTTGATTATAAATAAAATGGCCAGACAAATTCTCATTGAGAAAGCCTTCCAGAGAAATTTTGGAAATAAGCAGTGATAATAACAGTCTACACTTCAAAAATAGAGTTACTGTGTCTGAAATAAGAGAAGACTCTGTATGAGATATGGTATGGAATGAATTATTCATTGAAGTACATTTTAATATTCTGAAGTAAGTGTTTCATTCTCAACAAGGAGAGACACAGAAATTTTGAATGTTGGGGAGATGAGGGAATATTTCTTAGATACTCAAAGAAAATTAAATCATATAAATTCTTCAATAAGAGGCTAAGAATGATTGTTTAAATCCATGATGTATCTATTGTAAAGAATGAGGATAATCTTCAAAAAATACATAATCAGTCTCAAGAGCATGATGATAAGGAAATAAAAAGATTAGGGGATGTTTTAGTTCCATACATTGATTCAGAAGAAGATACAGATGATGAAAAGGATGAGAACAATTAAGTATCTACAGAAAGGCCAAAGGAAAGAGATTAAATTAATAGAAAAAACATAATTGGTGACTAAAAATCTCCAGTGCATACAAAGAGGATGAAGACTCTACATCAAGCATCATACCTATCACAAGTAGATCCTAATTGTTTTGATGAAGAAGATGGTGATGATAATTGGGTTTAGGATATGAATTAAGAGCCTAAAAAAATTGAGAAAAATCAAACATGAGAGATTGTTTTGAGAACAATAGACAAGAATGTCATTAGGATGAAATGGGTCTTTCATAACAAAATGAATGTGGATGATGTGGTAATTTGAATCAAAGCATGACTAGTGTGAAAAATGTAATATTAGATAGAAGGAATTGATGTTGAAGGGACATTTTCACCTATTACAGGACTAGTGACAATCAGATTATTCTTGGATATAGCAGTGAAAATAAATTTCAAAGTGCTCCACATGGTTTTCAAGTAAGAATTTTTGTATGGTGTTCTAGAAGAAGAAGTTTACATTAATATCCAAATGGTTTTCTGATTCATGAAGATGAGAATAAATTTTGTTGTTTTAAGAATGATTTATATGGTTTGAAGCAAGAATCAAGATCATGATATTCATGGATAGATCAGTTTCTAAAGAATATTGGTTTTTAGCATGGTGGAGTTGATTAAAATCAATATTTCAACCATGAAAATAATCAAAGGATGATGGTGCTGGAATATATTGATGACATAATCTTTATAGGATCAGATGAGGCAAAGTGCAAACAGTTTTTTGAATTCATGAAAAGTGAATTTGAAATGTCAATAATTGGTGAGCTGAAGTTTTTCCTTGGTTTACAGGTAACACAAGGAAAGAATGGAATATTCATTTCTAAATAAAAATATTCGAAGGATGTTTTGAGAAGATTTAAAATGGATAATTACAAGGAGATTATGACTCTAGTGGATACCTGAATAAAATTGTCAAGGGATGATTAAGGTAATGTAGTTAATGTTATAGAATACAAAAAAATAATTTGTAGTCTACTATATTTTATAGAAATGAGACCTGATATTTTTTTTTCAAATTTCCAAGAAGCAGAGTAATAAATTAATCCCAAGGAAATACCCATGCTTTCTGTGAAGATAATATAGTGTTATATCAAGGGAACTATATATTTTTTTTGTTGTACAATGAAAAATATCATCAAGAGTTATTGGGATATAAATATGAATATTAGGATGGATCAGAAACTGATAGGAGATCAATGTCAAGAGGTGATTTTTATCATGGTGGGTTGTGTATTTCTGGTGTGTGTAAGAAAAAAGATTTCATTTCATTGAGCACCGTGATAGATGATTACATTGCGGCTACTCGAGCTTGCACACAGTTATTGTAGATAAAGCAGCAACTTGATGATATGGGAGTTTAAGTGAAGTCTCTGATCGAAATCTATTATTACAATTCAAGTGTTATAAATATACTAAAAAATCTTGTCCATCACTCAAGTACAATACACATTGAAATAAAGTATCATTTTACAAAGTAGAAGGTAGATCAAGGGATTGTTATGTTGGAGTGTGCGCCTATAGAACAATAGGTTACAGACATTCTAACAAAGATCTTACCCAAAGAAGAATTTTAAAGGCATCAACTAGCTCTTGGAGTTCAGTCAAATCCCTACACTTAAGAATGAGTTGATGTGGGAACCCCAAATCCCTGATGTATGGTATGTTTTTTCCTAGGGTACTGATAAGTGTTCTTCACCCTGTTGCAGAAAACAATGTATTTCCCTTCAGGGTCATTGACAAATAAAGAGAAATTGTGGATATTCAAAGGGAGAAAATGTCTTGTTCAAGTCATGGGGAGAAGCTATTAGGTAGAGCAATATGATAGGGGGAGTTAAAGATGAGCTGAGCTGAAAATTATTTGAGTAGAAGTGATGTAGTTAGTGTTTTAAATCAAATTATTCTACTTGTGATTGATAAAATGATATATCTCATGACAGATATGGTTCGTGATGAAAGTATAAGAATGGTGTTGGAAAGGAATGAAGTGATTAATTGATGAACATTGCATTATACACTGGTTTCTAATGTTGAGCATGGATCATGTGGTATTAGAGTATGTGTTGAGTAAATCATTGATCACTATCTTAATCAAGCGAAGTGAATTATGGAAGAAGTTGGAATAAGATTTAATGTGATATCAATTTATGAAGAATTGTAAACAAACCCAAAGGGGTATATTGTCGAAAAAAATACCCCAAGGTGTATTATTAGTATGTTTTGGGCGTGATTGTGTTTTTTTGAAAAATCCAGATGACCAAATATAAGTATTAATGGTGTTTTCTGAAGCAAGTGTTTCAGGTGTGACAATTTCCTAGTATTTTCTATATTTTGGGCCTCAAAATTAAGAGTTTATTTTTGTAAAAGGAGGATTTTGTATAGAAGTGAATGATATGAGGAATGGTGAAGGAAAGTTGTAAAGTAAAGGGACCAAATAGAATGGTACATGAACCACATACCATGTACTAATAATGGTATGAATACCATGAAGTCCAGTTTGAGGATTGCAAAAGAGGTACGTGGAACGGTTTGCAGAAGGAGTAGACTTTGCCGATGTGGTGTGCAAAAGACCTGTGGTACACAGAAGGTATGAAATACATGGTATGGTTTTAAATTCATGTAAATGATGTGGTGATTTTATAACCCACAATAGGCATTGTTTGAGAAATCATGGTGGTGATTTGGGCTTCTGTGAAGGAGAAACGACAGTACACAAACCACATAGGGAAAAATGTTTTGAGAAGGATGCACATTACATAGTGAAGGAAGTACCACATTGAAGATTTGGAATATCTTAGATTAGTGGATTTGTTTGATCTATTTTCTTATATAAGAAGTTATAATATCATTATTAATAATAGATAATTTCGTTAGAGAAAATAATTGCTTTGAGAATTTGGTTAAGTCTGAAAGTGGTTTGCAAGGTATAATTACGTAAACGGTGATGTAGTTCATGCAGAAGAAATTCTATGAATGGTTTTTTGAGGGGAACTATATCCCAAAAAATTTGTGGTACATGGAGAGGGAAGAAATGGTATACAGAGGAAGAAGACCCATATTTTGAGAATGTGTGCTTTCATAAAAATGGAAGGACTTACATGTCCATAAACTGTGAGTGGATACCTTCCATGTGAAGTGAGTGAAGGAAGAGGAAGACGATGATCCTTCCCACTAGCAGTGAGCTATAGGAAGATACATAGTGAGTCACCATTGGAAATTTAGTGAGCAGAACCTATATATTGTAAAGGCAGTGGGCCTAAGCATATAAGATCTAGCCTGAACATTGTAATTTGTAGTGATATTTTGGGTATTTGGTACATTGTAACATCACCATTGTATTCTCCTTGGTCGTAGCCCTATGTGGGTGAACTAAGAAAAACCATTGTGTCTTATGCATGATCTAATTTATGTTCATATATCGCTACGAGAGAAATATAGAAGTGTGTTTTGTTTAAGGAAAAAACTAGATCTGAAGGGGTTGGAGTTTTGATATATCATACCCTCATTAACCCCTCTATTAGGGTATTTGACTTAGTTTACCTAACAAAAACATTATTGAAAACATTTTTCAAGACATGGATATTGAAGAAAAAATATTTTTCAACGGAGAGAGAAATAAACTCAGTTTTGTATAAAAACATTATTTAATTCTCTTTATTTCTTAAAGAGAGAAAAGATAAATGATATTATTAAATTGAAAAAATTACCTTAATATAATAATATAAATTGTATTCCTGAAATATAGTTTATGAAATTTCATTATATGAAACTTGATCATAAACAATCTCTATAAACAAAATATTGTAACATAAAATCCATAAAGTTCTGGTAAATTCTGAATTATAATATCCAATAAATAATAACATAAAATGAAATTTTAAATATCATGAAAATTAGTATAATAATGATAAAACATGTTAAATGGTTAGTATATGCACCTTGTAATCATAAATAAGTGCATAAAATCAAACACTTGTCAGTGAAAAAAATATACTGATGGAAAAATCTTACTGCTTTGGTAGCATTAATATTAAAATGTCATGAAAGAGAGAACCTTATAAGTATTTTTAAAACTTGATAATTTTCATGAGATTAATAACTATTAATATTCATCGGATTTATATACACCACAAAATGGAACGAAGTGGTGGATATGGAAAATGTCTCATATAAATAAAAGTGAGATGAGAAATCCTTACCTCAATTTCAACTTTCCTTTAAAGCGCTCAAAAATCATCTATAATGAATTTCAAGTTATTTTCATTACATAAATTAACCATATACATACTTATAATATAATAAATTACCCATCTATAACATTTCAACACCAATATAATAATTACTAAAAATTAAAATCATTATTTTTGGGTTTCAACGGTTTCATTTTTCATAAGAATTGTGGTTTGGTAGTTCTAGTACTAGCACGTTGATCCTAGTTACATCATATATTGAATTTAAATAAATAAATATATATATATATATCATATATATTCATAATATGTATATTTATAGTCACCAAAAAAGTCTAGACAAAGAAAAATGAATTACAATGTTCATGGAGATAGTTCGCCGTACGAACACATTAATGACATTTTCACTTTTCAATGGATAGAATGAGGAAATTATAAATAATTATTCACCTTGATATAATAATTATTAAATCATATATATCACATATATTCAATAAATATAACATTATTATGATTCATTTCAATAAAAAAATGAAAAACTCACATTGCATCATGGAGGCAATAGTCCACACGAATGCATGAGTGGCATTATAATTTTCCAAAGGATAAAAAGGTAAGAAGGTTATATAGTATTATAATTATAGAATAATAATTTTATATTAATTTTAATTTTTATACATTAAATCCATCATCATAACCATTCATATAATGTGTTGATGGAAAATGAATTTTATCTCTATGTGGAGGTGCTAGTCCACACTTACGAACGAGTGATACTTTCACTTATGATTAAATAGATTAGACAAATGGATGTTGGGGTTTAAATAGTCATAATAAAAACTAATTAAATTTTAAATAATTGATTTATTATTTTATGATTAATAATATAGATTTATAATTGGTATAGAAAAAAATAAATTAAAAGAGGTTGGGTAAGAAGATTACCTCTTCTTCGGTAGGCCTCCTTTAAATCATTTATAATGGACCCTTGGAATGGTCATTAACAAGAAAATAAACTATAATTAATGGATACCGAAATTTATAATATATGTTTTTTTGGTTTGGTCTAGATTTATGGATCAAATAGGTTTTTAGAATGGAATGTAGGGGTGTCCTTGTATTAACGAGGAAGAGGATATAGTTTGGAATTTCATAAAATAATAAAATTTAATAAATTATTAATAAATTAAAATTACTATAAAAGAAAAGATATTAAATTTTTTTATAGGATAAGAATTTAATATTTCCATAAAATATTATTTATACAAGTTTAATTAGAAATCATGCCCTCGTCTTTTTGTTTAACACCTAGTAAACTCGTTTCATCCTTAACCACAATATTTTTTTTACCTTAGTAAAAATTCATAATGTATAAAAGTTAAATTTAATTCATTATATAATATTAATTATTCTAATTAAAAATATTTAATCAATTTTAACAATACAAAATCCCATAAATGGATGAATTTAGTTTAAAATCAAACCCAAAAATGCAATGAAAAACAGTTTCCCAAAACATGTTTTCTTATATATGTAATGTTTTTTATTAAACATTGACATAAAAATGATTCCATTAAAATAAATTAAGTTATATATAATATAATTTAAAAAATTATTCATTTAAAATAATTTTAAACTACAATTTTTCTTTGCATATACTTTAAAATAAACTAATTTTTTCACAAAAAATTCGTATTTTCACTATTCAAAGAAAAGTCAATATTTTCTGAAATCTCTTAAAATTAACCCCACACTAATTTTGAAATGTAAATTAAAAAAATGAATATTATTTTTTTAAATAAATTTCTTAAAAGTTAATGAGATTAATTTTATTATTTTTCATCAAAATCAATAAAAACGTTTTTAGGAAAAATGTAATTTTAAAGAATATAATGACATTACTAAAAATTGAGTGATTATTTGTCAATATATTTCATTTATATAAAACCAATATACATAATTTTTAATATTTTATTATTCATACTCATTCCACCTATTTAACTACTAGGTTATAATTGTTTTTATTTTATTTTTCATTAGGACATAGGTTTGCGTGTATCAAAAACTATTGAAGATATTTAATTTTATTTAGGAGAAATATATTATAAAATCTTTAGGTGTTACATTCTACAAAAATTAATATGAATTTCACAGAAAAAAATTGTGTAAATTTGATTTCAAATAATGAGAATATCTCTATTATTTTACATCCTTAGGTTCCCATGTAGCTTCTTTGAATTTATGATTCCTCCAGAGAACTTTAACAAAGCGAGAAGTATTTTCCCATCAAACTTTATCTCTATTATCCATGATTTCTATAGGTTTTTAATCATTGGAAAGGTAATGATCTATTAGTTCAACATCTGAGTTTAGTAAATGTGATGGATCAGTTATATTATCCCTTAAGAGTGCTACATGGAAGACATCATGAACATGAGAGAGGTTTGGTGGAAGCACCATGAAATTATCTATCATCCTTACTCAATCAGAAATATAGATTGGGAAAATATACTTAATTATTTTCTATCCATTATTTTTGAATATCATAACCTTATTAATTTTTATGTTCATAGGATTAACCTCTCAACATCTATAAATAAAATATTTCACTAATGACTGGAAACATAACTTTTTTTCAACTCTTAGATACCACAATGTGTTGCTGATTGCCTATGAATTTCTCTATTATTTTCTCATCTAGATAAAGTCCAAATATCATTTTTCATCAAACATCATTCCAAAAAATATTTGAGTTCTATACTTTTTTTATACTGGGATTTATAATGATACATCTAAATGCTCAAGTGAAAAGTATTATTGTAAGAAAACTCAACCAGAGGAAGGTGTTTATAAAAATCACATTATAAATCTATTGAACACTACCTCAAAATATCTTATAGGGTTTGAGTAGTTCTCTCATATTGACCATATGTATGAGGGTGATAAGAATTATTAAAATATAACTCTAAATTATGAGCTTCCTAAATACTTCTCTCAAACATTGAGGTAAATCTCATATCTTAATCAGATAGAATATAATGTGATACTTTATTAAATGTCACCATTAAATTAATTTTTATTATGGATATGTGATCAAGAGATAAATATTCTATGATATCAGTGAAGTGTTTTGAATTCATAGGGTGATAAACTATAACTCAAATTGTAATATGAACCCTATAATTTTTGTGGAGTATGATGACAAAATTTCACCGTGATATTTTCCCATTTCCATTTTAATATGGGTAATGGTTGTAACATCATTATAGACTATTTTCTCCCATCTTTACCATGCTAACATACCAAAAACCAAGAAACATTCAATAATTATATCTCTATATGTTTTCCCACTAAAATAATCATTTGTTTATATATATATATGTACTTCTAGAATTAATAAAGAAATATGAACTACGAGCTTCATCCAATAGATACTTCTTCACATCTAGTAACGATGGGACACATACACAATTCCTAAACCATATCATTGCATCACAATCAAGGTTTCACTAATAAACATTTATTTCCTCCTTTTTAAATTCTAAATATTCATTATATGCCACTTTAATCTATACCTGGAGATATGGTCGAGCACTTATTTGAAAAATATAATATTCCCCCTCCCATTATGTTTTCAACATCTATTCTTTGAAAATAAATAAATAATGGATATTTTTTTATCCTCATTATTGGTAAGATTGCAAGATCATTCCAACTAAAATCATCAAACACAATTTTTACATTCATATGGTCGTAATTTATATTGAAGTCCTAATTTTGAACCTACTAAAACCATATTATTTTATAACACCCCAATATTTCACAGAATGTTTTATTTTTAAATAAATTCTATAGATTACGTTTCACATAACACCGAGTTCGAGCACACCACGATCTATTAATATATCCATTTAAATAGAGGATATGAATTCTATTAACTACATTATGAAATTTATGTATATTCCATATAATTATTTTTATATAATTATATAAGAACAAATCTGATTTGGGGCATAAATTTTTTTATTTCTATAAAAGAATAATTTTACCACCTTTTAAGGGTGAACCTATTTTAAAACTAAATTTTGGAAATTTATAATTTTATTTTTAAAAATATACTCCATTTTTTAATTTGGAATAAGAAAATTAATATAGTGTGATTTTAGTTATTTTTCTAAGAGGTTTCATTTTTTGATTAATAGTGAAAAAAACTACATTGTTGTTAAAAAAACTAATTTTTCATTTAATATTATTTTTAAATTATTTTTAAAGTAAAAATAGAACAATAATAATTATACAAATACAATGTCTATAATTGGAATAATATTTTATTAAAATTAGATATAAAAACTTATTAAACTTTTAAACATCTCTTTTAGACTCCTTCTCGCCACATTTGCATGAATAACATTAAACTCTATTTAGCCACTTTTTTGAATTGAACTTTTAATAATAGAACTACATAGTAATAATCAGTATGATATTTTGAGTCTTATGGTTTAACTTTTTTTTTGGATACTATTAATAGAAACTTTAGTAATTTTTTATTTACCATGGTTAAGGATAAATCAGATAAATAAAGGTAAAAATAATATTATAATATTATAAATTTACCCTGGGAATTTCCTAAATTTCATTATATTAGTTTATTTTTATGAAAACCAACCTTAGTATAAAATTATAACCTTATTTAGCCACATGTTTAAGAATATGACATTTGTAATATTTTATTTAAAGATAAGTTAAAAATACCATACTCAGGTTTTTAATAAGTATTAAAATTTTAATACATAGTAATATGGAAGATATATTTGAAAATAAATATTCATTTTAAATATAAAATATTTATCTTCATCATGATAAGATATTTTTAATTTTTAGAGTTTAATCTATTTAATTAAAAGCTTTCATAATAATGATGCAGTAATTGTTTAATCAATGGAAATAGATAATAAATTATATTAAAAATATCATAATAAATATAAAATGACATAATTAATGACATATAATAATTTTATAGATAACTTATACATATTATTTATATATAAGATGTGTTGGTTCAAATTTATCATGTTGTTTTGATATTTTTAAAAAAGAAAATAATTAATAGTATCCAAATTGACATAAATGATACTTTAAAATAAATAATATTTTTTTTAAATGATATAATGTTCATAAAAATATAAAATTATAAAAAATAACTATAATAAGTTTAATTATTTTTTAAATTACCCATGTGGGATTCGTTTGTCATTTTATTGTGACTATAGAAACCCTTGAAGAGTAAAAAAGACATGTTGTCACAGTAAGAGTTAAAGAGTTTAACTAAGTTTTAATTCCAAAAGATAAGGGTACTAATGTGACCTAAAATTTATTAAAAACAAATTTTTGAAATAATTTATACTCATACAAGTCTTATATTTTAAATAACTCACTTTAGATCTATTTTAAATTGAAAATTAATTTCTATTAGTTTAATACTTTGGGAGTTTCCAAGAGTGTCCCTCCCGTCTCTTTTAAAAAGGATCATCATACCTCACATTATCATACCCCATTAATACTTATATAATGAAAAAAACCTTCTCATTTCTCCTCCCAAAATTCATATCTAGGTTTTGGAGTTCATGGTCTTCTAAAAAGATCACCCTTAGTTTCTCTATGTGGATACCCAATAGAAGTCCATCAAAGATGAGATAATTGTTTTATGAACCAATTCAATTTATTTTATTCTTCTATATCCCCCACCTTTTTTTCCATTATAAATTAATAACACTAGTATAATATATATGATTATATATTATTATGATTATGGGATTACCATATTCTTCATTTTACCAATCCTATGGAAAATAATATCATATTGCGTGCGTATGTATGACTTACCATCACCATGATGTGTTGCAATTTTATTTTAATCCCCACATTATTTGGATGGGTAGAATGATTAATATAATGGATATAAGTAATAAACATTAAATTATATTAATTATTTATAATTAATATACCATCCAATTCCTTACCAATTTACCATTATGGGATGATATTGTCGCTTGTGCGTACGTACAACCTCCCATCTCCATGACATGATGAGATTTATCCTCCATGATAACCATTTAAGAATTATTATAAAAATTTATATTAATAATAAATAAATTATTTATTAACTTAATATAATTCTTTATATGAATTATATATATTCTATCCATAATAAATAGTACTTACATGAAAAAACATGCATAGGAAAATGAAACAGTTAACAAGCGAAACATTGATAATAATAAAATATTATTAACAAAATGATATAGGAGGATCTTATATGATGTAATAAATATGGATATGGTTATATTATAATTTAATAACATTTTTAACCATTATACAAGAGTTTAATACACCCAGAATTGCAGGAAAGTACAAAGTAATGTCCAATCATACAATCTCACTATTATCTAGGATTGTTTACATATATGAATCTACTAGGATATATTTATCATCCACTTACATGTTTCATAAAAAATACAATTCAAAATATTCTTATTATTCTTATATAACTGTTTAACTTCATTTTTACCAATGTTTTCATTTTTATTAAACATTTAGAATGGAAACTTTTTTTTTTCATTTTCCAAAAGAGGTAGTTTATGGCCTTTTCGACAAAATAAAAATGTAATGTTATTTATTAACTTATTAAGCATGAGAAAAATATTCTTTACATGATTACAAGAATATTTTCACTGAAAATTTTTTCCTTTAAAATTATTTCCCCCTTTTAAAATAATTTCAATATAGAATGGGTATTTATCTCTATAAGTTTTTAAAGATATCATTTGACTAATTTATTCTTTGTCAACCTAATTTGTTGGATTTTATATATAATTGAGGTCAGTATCTTAAGATACCATATACCATATTTTATTGATAGGGTTTATGATATGTTTGATTGTGGATGTTTTATTTTCATACAATTCATTCTTTATGGTTAATGTATTAAAATTTCACATGCCAGTTTTAACACGAATGCTTATATTAGTTATGTTTCACCCCTTTCATATGAGGAATGTATTGGACATAGTAAGTGATGTGTGGGGACCACTATAACCCCTCAATGTATTGGTTAGTATCATGAGATAAACTAGTTTGGGTATTGACTTACATATTACACATTTATGTATGGTGTCATAGCCGAAGCCTTGACAGTATGTTTATGGTGTCTGATATTATGCATTACCTCATTATGAGATTAGTTATTGATTTTACATGTGATTATATGAATAGTAGAATATCCATGGTTATGTATATTTCTCATGTGGCTATTTATTTTGAATTATTTGACCATCTTATATCCCTTCCATATTATGCTAATGATTATGTTTTAATTGAATTTGTGTTTAGTTAATCACTTTACCTTATTATTTATGTTTATTTATGATAGCTTATATTTTATTGTTTTCCATGATTAAGCATCTGAGATCACCCCTTTATTATGATTAAATTTTCCCTAAGATGCAAATATGTGTATGATGACTAACTTGTAAGGATAATAAAAGGTAATAAGAGTATTTTAAAAGGAGTTACTATGTTTTTTTTTTCATTTAAAGATGTAATGAAAAACTCATGTATGTTTTATGAATTCCAAAAATTATAAATTGATAGGTCCTTTGGGATTAAAATCATGTATTTATGCCAATGGAATAAAGTATGGAACTGATTCTGGGCTACTTGGGTCGGGGTTGTTAAAGTTGGTATCAGAGAAACTTATTTTAAACCTTTTAAAAAATATTTAGAAAAAAAATATTAGGGGAAAAAACCCTAAGATAGGCTTTGTGGATATGTATAGAAGAACATCCCTAGATTTTAGTAAAGTAGTGATTATGTGGGTATTCCTAGAAATATAACCCTATGTAGATACTACAAGTGGATATGGTTTTGGATCATATGTACATAGAAGTAAAAATTCTGACAAGGTGGATTAGGCCTGACTCTACATAACCTGGTACATGATAATGATCCATACTATGCATCGAGCTTGCACTACCAAAGGATATTCATAGGATAATTAATTTTTTATTTACAAAACATTATGAAGGATTCAATATTAAATATCTTCGCAAGGAAAAAATTTCTATGATAATGAGATTATCTATGCATAAATTTTAAATTTATGTTATGTGTTTTACTAGTTTTAAATTATTAATTATGATTCATAACATAATATAGTGTATGATATTGTTTATAAATGGATCCTAGTGGAAGGAATAAAAACTATATCAATGCATGTCATCCATATAGGTATTTCCTTCTTATAAAATATAATTATGGTTGAACTGGAGACACAACTAGTGATGAATAAGTTATAACCATACTGGAACATTAGACTCGAGTTATGAACAAGAACCCTACCCGTACAGAGCACCCTAATCTACAACATGGAGGAACAATGTTAGACTACTTCATGATACAAAACCCCCCATTATTCAATGGGACTACAATTCCAAGTGTACCTGATAAATGGATAAGTTCTTTAGAGAATTTATTTCTTGAATTTGGAAGTAAAAAAATAGAGAAGGTTGTCATGGAAATTTATGGTCTCTCAGGAGATGTGGATCAATGGTGATCATTGATTGAAAACACAAAGGAGGATGAAGAGATAGAAAACATGGAAGGTATGGAATTTAAATAACCATACATAAAAAAATATTTTCCACTTGAACAACAATCATATATGAAGAGGAAATTTAAGAGTTTGAGTGAAAAGTAATATGACAATAATGAAAAGTATGTAGCTAACTTCAAAAGAATATAAATAATTGTTGCAAATTATGTAGGTAATCCAAAGAGAAAAATATATCGATTCTTGGATGAGTTAAAACCATTCCTATGAAGGGAATTGGTCTCCAAAATATTCTTATCATATGAATATATTGTATCATACGCTATGAAGACAAAAAGGGAATTCTTAAAGTCTTATTATAGTAAAGGAAATCAGGAAAATAAGGGGATACTGAACACTCTAAAAAATGAAATAAGGAAAATTGGAATAATAGAAGAGTTGAATTTACATCCTGTAATAAGTTTGTGAAGAAAAACCCAAATAAATGCCTTAAGTGAATGAGAATTTGATACAAGTGTGGAGAAAAAGGCCAGAAAACCCGTGATTTAATGAAAATAAAGAGGCTACCAATATTCAATGAAAAGTTGTAAAGAAATAGTACATTATGAAATTTTTTTATAAATGTCATCGAATGTTTCCAAAGAAAAGGCCAAGGGAGAAATTCTAATATTATGCGATCACAATTACTAAGATTTAAGTTCCTAATAATGTGGTGGAAGGTGCTTAAATCATCTTCTCAGCATTATCCAATGCTTTATTTGATTCTGGATCATTGCATTCTTTTATACCTTCCAATATTCTCAAAACAATTATATATTTCCCTTTTCATTTAATAAGGGAGTTATCAAATAAAAATCCTAAGGGAAGTCTCATTGCAACAAATATGTGTCAATAAATCCCCTTTAGAAAACATATATGTGCTTAACTTGCTGACCATTTCATCATACCAATGGATTACTTTGATATAATCCTTGGTATGGATTGGATTAAAAAATATGATGCAAATTTTTTTTAAAATAAGAAGGAAATTATGAATTGAGAGGAAGAAGAAGAATTCATTTAATTTAAAATAGAAACTTTATCATCTAATTCATATATAGATCAACCCCCAATAGCTCTACTAAAAAAATTATTAAAGAGGAAGAGAGAAAAATATCTTGAGATGAATAAGGGTTTCTTTAAATTGACGATTTACATATTGTGCAGGAATACATTGATGTATTTCCTGAGTAATTACATGAACATACCCCATAGCATGAAGTTGAACTTTCCATTTATATAATAGCTTATGTACGACTAGTATTAGAGAATAAATATAGAATGGCCCCTATGTAATTTGTGGAGTTAAAGAAACAACTAGAGTATTTGGGTAATAAGGGATTTATTCTCCCCAGTGTTTCACATTGGAGATCCCTTATTCTCTCCATTAAAAAGAATGATATATCAATGAGGTTGTGCATTGATTATAGGGAAATAAATGCTATTATAATAAAGATCATGTATCCTCTACCTCACATTGATCACTTGTTTGTTCATCATTATATATCATAATATTTCTAAAAGATTTATCTTCATTACGAGTATCCCCAATTATTAGTAAAAAAGGAAGTGATTCTAAAGATTGATTTTTAATGAGGTATTGGAATTATGAATTTACAGTAATTCCATTTGGATTGACTAATGAACCCTCCATTTGTATGGGCCTAATGAATAGAGTATTCAATGAATATCTTAATTATTTTTTGGTGGGGCTCTATTAATGATATTCTGGTGTATTCGAAAATCTATGAATATCATGAGAATCAATTTTGGATTATTCTTAAAACTCTTATAAGGGAAGAGGTATGTGGGAAATTTTGTAACTGAAACTTCTAGCTTCAATAAGTTTCTTTTTTATGTCTATATGGTCTCTAAGGATGAAATATTAGTTGATCCTACAAAGATAATGACAACCAGAGAATGGCCTACACCAACAAACAAACCTTAGGTATGTTGTTTAATTAGTTTTATAGGTTATTATCAGCGTTTCATTTATAATTTTTCCCAATTTACTAACCCATTAACCAAGTTTATAGGTATAGTGGTTTATTTTCATTGGATAAGGGAATGTGAATAATGTTATGATGAACTAAAGAGAAGATTATTCCATGCTCTGATTTTGACTCTACTATCTAGAAGTGATGGGGTTTTCATTTATAGTGATGCATCGATGAAGGGATATGGTTGTGTCATCATGCGAAATGATAAATTTATAGTATATGAATATATGAAATTGGGGACATGTGAACAGAAATACCCAACCCATGATATGGAGTTGGCAGTTGTAATAATTATTTTTAAAATGTGGAGAAATTATCTATATGGTGAAATATGTGAGATATACATTGATCATAAAAGTCTGAAATACATATTATTATAGAAATAGATCAACATTATATGTAGGAGATGGCTCAATCTACTAAAGAATATGATTTCTCAACACACCACCACCCAGGGAAGGAAAACAAGTTAGTCGATGCATTGAGTATGAAGAATCATGGAGTTCTGACCCAAATGAAAACTGAGAGGGATCCAATGTTCATGGACCTAGTAAGGATGGATACGGAAATTTCAATGTAAGGTGATACATCAATCATATTTCAAATGATTAAAAACCCATATTTATTAGAGAAGATAAAGAATTCATAATCTGACGGTGAAGAATTTCATAAGAATATTAAAAGTATGAATGATGAAAAATTAGCATACTTTATTTCTGGATATGGTGTTCTAAAATTTATAAAGAGTATATATATTCCATATTTACCTGAAAAAAAGATAACTGTTGGATGAGGCTCATAGAATAAAATTATGTGTACACCCTTGTATCAAAAAGATGTATATGGACTCAAAGGAACATTTTTTGTGGGATAACATGAATCAGGAAATTGATTATTATTTTTCCAGATGTTTGGTTTGTCAATAAGTGAATGTTGTGATGTTGTATTATAAAGTATTCCTACAACCTCTCCCATTCCTATGAGGAAATGGAATGAAATTATAATATAATTTTTCATGAGACTACCAAATACTCCAAGGATGAATGATGGAATATGGGTCATAGTTGACCGCCTAACCAAATCATCACAATTCCTTGATATAAGAGAAGAAATTCCTCTTGAGAATCTTGGAATACTCTATATTAATGAATCTTTAAGACTTCATGGTGTACCTCTATAAATTTATGTCCGATTGTGATCCCAGTTTTATTTCAAAATTCTAGAAAATTTTACATAAGGCCATAGATACCTAATATTCATTTGAGCATTTCCCACCATTATCAATCTGATGGAACGTATGAAAAACAATTAAAATAATAGAATTCAGGTTGAGGTCATACTCACTCAACATTCAAGGTATGTGGGATTATTACTTACATTGATTGAATTTTCCTACAACAATAGTTTCCATTCATGTATTCAAATGGTTCCATATGAAGAATTATACGGGAAGACATGGCATACTTCAACTTGTTGATATGACATTGGTGAATGAAAACATGTTGTCCTAGAACATTTTAAGGAAATAATAGAAAATATAAAGGCTATTCAAACCCATGCCAAAGAAGCACAAAGTAGAAAAAATAAATATGCCAATAAATAAAGGAAGGATTTATAATTTCAAGTGGGCGATCATGTTTTCTTAAAGGTATCATTATCAAAGAGTGTAATAAGATTCATTAATAAAGGAAAATTAAATCCCTAGTACATCAGAACTTATGAAATTTTGGAACAAATTAGAGCTATGGATTACCATTTAGCAATGCCGCCAAGTATCTCCAATGTTCATGATGTGTTCCACATGTCACTATTAAGGAAATACATGCCAGAACCAATTCATGTAATCATATATTGATAAATAGAAATGTAACATGATCCATCTTACTATTAAGAGACTATCGTGAATCTTGACACTAGAGAACAAGAGTTGATGAATCAAACAAATTGACCGATAAAGGATCTTTTGAAAACATTAAATAGATGAGGTGACATGCGAACCTGAAGAATTTATTATGAAGAAACACCTGATTCTTTTTATAAGATGAAATTCAGTTATATTTCAAGGAATAAATTTTCGAAGGAGGGAAGAATAAAACACCCTAAGATTTCACAGTACATTTTATTTTTAAATAATTTCAATAGATTTCATTACACACAACACCATGTTCAAGAACACCACTATATATCAACCTAGCCATTTAAATAGTTTTTAGGAATAGTACTAACCACATTATGAAATTTATGTATGTTTCATATAATTATTTTTAAACAATTATATAAGAACAAATCATATTTTACACAAAAAAAAATATTTTTTTAAAGGAGAATTTTACCACCTTTTAAGGGAACACCTATTCTCAAAATAATTTTGAAAATTTTATAAATTTTATTTTCCAAAATAGAGGTAATTTTTGAATTTGGAATTTCAAAATCATATTATAGTGAATTTTTGGAATTTTTATTAGGTTTCATTCATTGAGGAATAATGAAAAATACTGTATTGTATTTAAAAACAGAAATTTCATTTAAAATTATTTTAAATTTATTTTTAAAGTCATGATAGATCAATAATTTATATATTAATACAATTTAGGTCATTAAAATAATTTTTATATTAAAATTTGATATAATAACTTATTTAACTTTTGAAAGTCTCTTTTACCCACTTTTTCGTCACATTTGTAGGATTAGTGTTATTTAGCTAGTGCTGTGTGTAAAAGTTGAAAAAACGAACATTAAAAGTTGTAATTAATATGATATTTAGAGTATAATAGTATCAAATTATTTTTTCAGATGCTATGAATAATAATATTAGTAATGTTTTATTTACCATGGTTAATGGAAAATCAAGAAATTAAATGAAAAAATAATATTATAATATTATAAAGTTTCCCTAATACTTGTTCTAATTTCATTGGATAAGTTTTTTTTTGACCAAAATCATCATTTGGTTGAAATTATAACATTTTTAATGCACTTGAGTAAGAGTATGACATTTATAATATTTTATTTAAAGATAAGTTAAAAATTTCGTACTCATGTTTTTAATAAATGTTACTTTTTAATACATTATTATACAAAAGATAAATTCGAATATGAATATTTATTTTAAAGATAAAAAATTTATATTAATCATGATAATTTATTTTTAAATTTTAGAGAAGAAATAATTTAATTAAAGTCTTTCTTAATAATGATGTAATAATTGTTTAATCAATAGAAACATCAAATAAATGATGTTAAAATTATTAAAATAAATATAATTGGAAATAATTAATGAAATACACAAAATTTATTGATAACGTAAACATTTTAGTGATATAATTTAAGTATTGGTTTGATATAATCATGTTGTTATGATGTTTTTAATAAGAAAAATAATGAATAGTATCAAAATTGACATAAATGAAACTTTAAAATATATAATCTTTTTTTAAATGATCTGAAATTAATAAAAATATAATATTTAGACTGTAAGGGACCAAATCAATGTGGATCACCCCTTTGAACATTTCATAGGACTGCAGTACTTGTAGGATGCTCAGAGGAAGTTCAGAGGGACTCGACTACTAAAATATGGAAGGAGAGAGGTTGCACGCCGTATAAACCTTTTAAAAGAATTTAAAGTAGGTTTGACGTTGTGTTTGTTTTTTAGGGTAAAATAATGAAAAGGAGACATGTTTTAAATAGTAAAAACACATGTATTACATGATGTTAGAAGGGATTACACATCTTGTAAATCTCTGATGCTGTAGGTTTTACAATGTTCCAACTGATCATGTTTTTCAAAAACCCTATATTTGCAGATGTTCCTCTCATTTTCCTACAAACATTAGCTCCCATCCAATAATTTTAGAGATTCTTTTGATGGGAATCAATATTCAGGTTTTTTACTCAATCCATGGTGATCTATAGTGACCCATGGTGCATTGTCCCTTTATTTTGTATCTATTTATCCCAATTTGGTCTCATTTCCTCCCATATATTCTCACCGTGCTAGAGAATTTTATTAACCATGTTTCTAAAGGAGTTTTTTTTGTTGTTTATTAGCATGGTTGTGGCTCGATATCATTAGTTGGATGTAGTTCTTGTGTTAGAGGCAATAAGGATCCACAATGTTGGTCCATTATTGTGGAAAGAACATTGAAACCCTTTTTGATGTAGGGGATTATTTGCTTCTATAATTATTTATGTTCAATCATATATATAGCATGATTTAGACCCTAGGATCTCAAATGTAAATAAACTATTAATTTATTGAACTAGATTAAATAATTGGTACCATTCACATAATGATGTTTTTTGTACTTTGATACCGATTTACCTCTTTTTTTCTAGATAGTATGATATCTATGATGTGCTAATTATTTTTGGGTTGGAATGTGAAATTGCTAAAGAAGAAATTAATTGATAATGAATTGTCTAACAGATTAAAGAGACATGTTTAATGTATCTTTTAGTCATTGTAATTTGATGACAATCAATTAATGAAAGTATGAATGTTTAATTGAATTGGTTAATTAACCTAAATAATGATGATTATTATTGATAACTGAATTGAATTAATGTTAAATTAATTGTTTAATTAATTTATGATAGCTTGATCCTTTGGTTTCTTGTAGTCAGAACCTCTAAATAGTGAATCAGTTAATTCAAGATGGAATAAGGATTGGTTGTGTGATAAAAGATAATTACTTTGTAGGTCTTGAGTCTCCCACTTTCTTGTAAAGGATAAATACCTTTTTCTTTGGCATTGTGAGTGCTCATTGTGTGTAAAGGATGAATGCCTTGTTTTAGGGCCAAGGGACCAGTTTCTATGTTTATTTTCCCCTTCTTGTGATATGATGTGAGCCTGGAGGGCTGTTGTGGCATATGGGGAGGGGAGGCCTGAATGTTATGTGAGTTTAGAATGGCTGGTCCAAGAGGTCTATTGTGGTTTGTGGGGTGGGGAGGCCTAATTTTTTTGGAAACAATTGATTCTTGTAATGGTGAGATGCATCAAGATATGCATGTTGGTGTCGAGGAGGACACTAGGGATGATAGAACTGGATGAATCTTGGATTACCTATTGATATGGGAGATAGATGCTTGTTTGAATAATTTTTTATGATATCCCAGTTTTTTATTTATCATATTTCCTTTCCCCACTGCTTTAGGTAGATGAATGTGATTTTTTGTTTAATTTTTTTGATATATTTGGATGCTTTCCTAGAGTTCCAGGTAATATAGAATGTAATAATGTTAATAAATGAATAAATGTTTAACCCATAGGGATGGAGTTTTCTAGGATGTAATGATGATGTTATAGTTTTGAGAATCTATTGACTTGATTGGCTTATGCTTTGAGGGCATGAAACTTTTTTTAATGCTAAATGTAAGGTGGAAAATGGAAATTATTAATTTGTGGTTAATGAATTAATTAACACAATTTGAAATTGATGAAAATGAATTAAATAACTTAATATATCTTTTTAAATGGGTTTGTTCTTATATAATATCTTCTCTTAGCAGTGGTAGCCAGAAGTTTGATAGGTGTTAGCTGCAATTGACTCTAAGACTAGGTAATTCCCATAGCGTGGTTGTTAGTAATATTATATCATGTAAATTTTTTGTTTTTATATGCTAATACACCCTTTCCATAAGGGAAATTGACACCCTGGGGATTCTGAGCCATGGGGGTGTTTTCCACAACATCCCGATGGGAGGATGGATGACTGATTACCCCCCTTGACACTGCTCTCTTTTATTTGTAGTTACTTGTGCTGGTATGAAAGGTGGTTAGTTTTACCAATATATGTGTATATATGGATATAACAGCTTGTGGTTATTTTCACACACATGTATTCTGTATATAAATTCCTAAGGAATACTATAAGTATAACGTGTGTGGGCTATGATGGCTTGAGGATCCTTACTCGATGTATGGGTTACGATGGATTATGGTATAATACCTGATGTATGATATATGTTATAAAAAATATAGTGGCTCCTGAAAACTACTTGGTTACTTTTTGTTACTTGGATTTGGTGGTGTGATGTACAAGGTGGATGTTGTTGTGGTTCGCCCAAGTGTCTGTAGGCTAGCCTTTTTGGAGAGATATGCTTAGGTGGTGTGATGATGGTGAAGAGTGAAAAACCTGTGGGGAAGAGGTAGTTGTGTACACTTTATATTCTTCATTATATTATATTATATATCATGTGATGCTTTGATAATAGTATCAATGGTGAGGATGGGGACTCAGTATACCTGTTTAGGTCATGATTTAGTTTCACTTTTTCTTTACTATACATTAGCATGCCTTCATTATCTTTTACACAAGAGGCTATGAGGAGGATCCTTGCGAGTATACTATTATAATCACCCTATGTATATATAAATTATTTTTAGGTTAGTTTGATTAGGTTTTAGATCATCTTGGTAACTAATGGCTTGGTGTTTAACAGAAGCTATTTGGGCTCTATGGTCACTATTTAGGGATTTTCCTTTGGTATTTAATTATTTCTTTCAGTTGAAGTAGTTATTTCATGTAATTATATATGTGTACTTGGGATTCCTTTTATACTATAGTATATGAAGGATATGGTTGGTGTATGTATTATCTCCCTCTTTAAAATGTGTTATCCTAGTGGGTAATGCCTTCCATTTGTGTGTTTACAATACCCTCAGTGGTAGTCCTCAACCTGGGGCCTACCAGAGGGGGGGACTGGGGTGTCATTATCTCTTTTCTCCCAATCTCGGCCTAGAAGGGGTACACTTTATAGGGAGGTTGTTGTGATAGCTTGGTATCAGAGGTCTGGTTGAGGGGTAGAATGAAGTTTAGAGTTAGGCACTAGTGAGGTTTTGTGGGATGGTAGGGCAATGATATCAGCTATGATTAGAAAGATCTTTAAATAAAGGAGACCGAATTAGACATGGGTAATAAGATCCCCCTATGATCTGATGTTGGACCATTATGCTTATAATGACTAATAAATGAGTTGATAATTGTTGCAAGGTAGAAAACTAATAAAGTATCATGCATTATTCTTCATTGCATCGGTGTTTGAATAGGTAGATCATGGGACAGGTTAACCTAAAATGAATAAAAGAGAACAATTAATGTTAAAGTATTTCATATTCCAGGTTTTAGAGACACAACTGGAATTCGAGGTATTTGCGAATGGATCCCGTCACAAATGATATTTTACGATAGGGTCCCGTCGCAAATAGCTCATTGTAGAAAATAGTGTCACAAATAGTATTTTTGCGACAGGCCATCACAAAAAATACTATTTGTGATGAGAAATCATCCCCGTTGCAAAAGTTATCCATTTATATAGATTATATATACAAAAACCTGTTGCGGCGGGCCTATCACAAATAAGTATTTGCGACGGGCTGATTTTCCCATAGAAAATACTTATTTAAAAAATATATAAACAATTTGCGATGGGGTCCCGTCGTAAAAGGACCCGTCGCAAATAATTAATAGAATTCAAAAAATATATTCAACAAAATAATGATAAATTAATATTAGAAAATAATATTAATATTAATACTATTAATATAAAAAATATAATATTATATAATAATAATACTAATATTAATAATATAGAAAATTATATTATTATAATATTAATAAATAAATAATACTAATAATATAATAATGTTATTATTATTATTAATATTTATGAAAAAATAATATTAATTTATTAAAATAACAAATACATTATAAAAGATTAAAATTATTGATATTCGCAACAAATATAAAAAATTAAATTATTTTTATTAGTATTATAAAATAAAAAACATTAAAAAATATAATACTAACAATAAATAATAAAATAATAAAATATAAATAAATAATAAAAAAAATTATTCAATATTCGCACCAGTATAACAAATAGAAATTGTAAATAGTTAATATTAAAACAAACATTGAAATCAAATGATTTTAACATTAAAAAAAGTCACTGGTGGGTAGTATTTAGGAGGAGGCGGAGGAGCTAGAGGAGATGGTTGAGGAATCTCTATCCCTAAACTACGAGTTAGACAGCGCAAGTACTACATTTGATCATGATGGTGCTGTTTCCATCGATGCATCTCCTCCTTGTACTGCTACTGCTACTACTGACACATCTCTTCATACTACTTATGCAAACTCTCTAGAAGCTCACTCTGAGCTTGCAGATGCTCCAGATACTATGAGCTAAAAGATGATGCATCTCTAAGAGATCCTCTCGAGTTGGACATCAACTTCACAAAAGTAACATAATAAGTCCCCTGAGTAAAATGAGCACTCATACCAACAACTCAACCCTTCTCGAAGCCATACTGAGTCACCTGCATCCACGTCGCCTCATCGAAATGGTGGGCACTAGTTTGATCAGCCCCCTCAGCCTAACTCTCATCATGTGTCTGAGAGGTCACAACCTCATATGACTCATTCAGGTCCAATGTGAAATTAAAATAGTGAAAATATTCTATGCAATTAATTTTCAAACTAAAAAAGAAATAATACTGACCATAAGCCAACACTGGTGATCACCTCTAATCTCTCCAGTGGCTGGATCACTATACATCCTATGATAAATGTAGTACTCTGTAATATCGAGCTTCTTGACTATCTATATGAATATAAAATAAAATGTTTATATATAAAGTTCTATAAATTTTTTAAAAAGTAATTACTAGATGCTCTCTATGAATACTAAATGTACGGTACTGGCTTGTTGTGTCACCTGCTGTCTCCCCCAGTTCTATCATCGCAATGAAGATTTCCTCTAGAAGCCACCACCCAACTAGTGTAAACATAATCCATCCCAAACCTAAGATTAAATGTACTCTGGTCGGTGGGCTCTACATGACTCATCAAATACATCCACTCATGCTTCCTTCATGGTCATCCATCTCAAATTTTGAAAACACTGATAGAAACGGTTACGCATAGAAACCTCCCATGTCGTGTGGATAGATTCATGCATGCTATTATCGATGGGATACCATAAACCCTGAAAATAATTTATAAGATCAAGTTATTAATGAAATAAATTTCAAAATATATGTTATTTATTTTTGTACCAGTCAATGATTGAGCATGCCAAACTGTTCATCAATGGGAATCTATTCCCATGTGATCCATGGCTGAGAAAAATATTTGTTTAATATAGCACTCCCTTGTCCAACACCTATATGCATAAAACTATGAAAAAAAACAAATAATCAAACAATTAGTATATGAAAAAATTAATGAAAACAAACTAAAATACATAGGTTATCATACCTCCACATGTGTGGATCAAATCCATGACTTGGAAATCGCATTGAGATAGGGTCAGGAATCATCAGTCGTGCAGGACTGCACCCCCTCCGCATACCCCCTGAACTGCCAGTAGGCTGAGGGTCAGATGATCCCAAATACTTCTCATCCAAATGTCGCTCATCCTCTTGCAACTCAAAAAATAGATCATCTTCCATCTAAAACACAATATGATTTTTGTTTGAAAATAGTTGAAAATAACAATTATATGTTGACAAATATTATTTATGATTATAACCAGCATTTAACTATGTCAATTTTCACCTTCATCATCATCTTCACATCTAATGATGTTAATGACTTCATATTCCTCCTCAGCATTATCAATATCCATATGAGTTTCAGTTTCATCATCTCTTTCTATTTAAAATTCATTTGTAACATTATTAACATCATTTTCAACATCGAACTTTAATTGTGGGGTGTCATCATCGATATTCACGTCCCTTTGTGAAAAAGATGGATTTTGAGTAGTCTCTTGAAAAATTTCAATTTATTTCACTTCAGTGGAACAAAATTCAATTTGAGTAAACTAATTTTCCTGAGATTTTATTTTTATTACACTCCACCAATCACTTAGGTGTCTTGAAGTAGTATAGTACTTTGCGTAAAAAATTTGATGTGCCTGTTGAGCCAGTAAAAATGGTTCATTTACTATAAGAAGACATTTATATTTAATATCAACGATTCAATGAGTCTGATGAACACGCATTCCTCTCCCAGTATCCAACCACTGATATTTAAGCACCACCTTGTAATTTTTTCCTAGATAACACAATTCCATAATTTCATTGAGTATGCTGTAAAAATCAAAATTAGTTTCTCTATGATGCAATCCTCTCATGAAAAATCCACTGTTCATTGTTTTTTTTGATTCCCCATATGCACATCTATAAAATCAAAATCCATTCACCTCATATGTATTATAATATTTAACCATTTTGGATGGTGGGTTACTCAATATACATAGTCAATTATTAGTTTTATCAACATGTCTAGAAACCAATTTTTTTAAAACAATTATAAATATAGTAAATAATAAATTGAATTGATATGTTAAACCATCAATAATTTATGTTACCAATTTTAGAAACTATTGAGAATTTTTTTTGTCGGCACTCTTCAAGACCACCTACTATAATTTATGGAAGTTATTTCTAGATACGATTATCATATAACCTACAAATAAAATAAGTTTACCTACTATAACATAAATTATAGAATAATTGATAGAAGCACTCATGGTACAAATGATGTTATTTCCACACAGTTGAGTAGAACATATGTATGAGCTCTGTGATGTTCATCATCTAAAATCCATCGTTCATGAACTCCACCAATGCCATGATTTGGATGATTAAAAACTGATAATTGATTTTCCATTTCATCATCAATATTCCCCTCTTTCCATCACATGTGGTTGTGTTTTGAGGGATATTCAGATTCATAATAATGAGAGCATAAAAAAGAAATTTCCACTCCAAATAATCTTCAGCAATTGAGCCTTCAACAGATGATTTTTTACAAACATTATTCTTAAATTTATTCATGAATCTCTCGAATAGATACATCAATCAAAACTTTAATAGACAAATACATTTTTCTTTATGTGGAAAATGTAATATCAAATGTTCCATTGAGTTAAATAAATCCAGTAGGAATATTTTTTCCAATTTAAATATAATTACAACAAAATATTATTTTATTTTTCTTAGTGAATTGTAGACTGTTGTCACTGTACAAATGTATTGGAAAAAATATGATATGTCTATTATAGGATCCAATATCATATAATTCCACAAACCTTTGAATCCAATCGGCATAAGTCTTTCCATTATAACATGAAAATCATGACTTTTTAATTAGGTAATATGAAAATTCTTAACACATCATTCCAAATTAGAAGCATAGCCATCTGGAAGTCTCAAATATTCAATTCACTAAGAAAATAATAAGCCACTCTTTCTGGACATTGTATAAGCTACATTTGGCTTCATTAACTTCTATGATCTCATATTTTCAAACAGTTCAAGTTTCGTTCACCTAAAAATTTGGGCAAGATCTAATAATGCCTTTACATTATCTTTTGTCTTACTTGGTTTATCCAAAATTGTATGAAATAAATTATCAAAATAGTTCTTCTCAATATTCTTGACATCCAACTTGTGGAAGACCAAAAAATCAGACCAATATGGAAAATCCCAAAAAATATCCATTTTATCCAATTGTATCATTTTCAAAATCCATGAAATTTATGTTGGTTTATTATTTATCCAAATGTGATAGGGGTAATTCAAATAAAACATATCATAACTCTGTACCTGAGATCATTTTTAGAGGTCCATCCCTTTCAATTGTGCCTTTTCTGAAATGATATTCGTTCCTCCAAAAAAGGATGATCAATTAGAAAAAATATGTGATGATAATCAAAATAACAATGTTTTTTTTTCAATTGACGAGCATAAATGCTTTTTTGTATTTCATACAGTAAATACATGATTTCCTACCATGTGTACTCTAGCCAGATTACATTACATATTCTGGGATTTCACTAATTGTCCCCATCAATGTAGCTTGTAGTTTAAAATATTGTTTCGTATCAACATTATATATACTAACACCATTTCTCCACAATGAATTTAACTCATCAATCAATGGTTTCAAATAAAAATCAATATTCTTTTTCAGATGTCATGGTATTAATAAAGTCAAAAAGATATTGGGATCCTTCATTAATATCCATGGAGGTAAATTGTACAGAGTTATAAAGACATACAGACATAAAAACTGACTACCACAAGAACCAAATAGATGGAAATCATTAGTAGAAAGACCCAGTCACAGGTTCTGGGATTCTAAAGAAAAATTTAGATGCACTCAGTCATATATTTTCCTTGAATCACCCTCAGATGGATGATTCAAAATTTTACCAGTTGAAATCTTGGTTTTGTTCCATGAAATCATTGGCGCTGTGTTCTGAGACATAAATAAACACTGCAAATTGGGTGTATGTGGGAAATATCTTTACCTTTTTAGAGGAATAAATCAAGAATTTCCCAGTTGAGATTCCTTATAACTTGATTATCCACATGTGGGACAACTATCCAATGACAAATTTTCACCAGAATATAAGATGCAATCATTTTCACATGCACGAATCTTCTGCTAACTAAGGCCCATATTTTAAAACAACCTCTTGCTTTTATAGTAATTTGCAGGAAACACATTTCCTTCTGGTAACAGTGTTTTAACCAAAGAAAATATCTGATAAAAAAAGTTGTTTTACTTTCCATTATCTAATTTAATAGCCATAAATTTTACAACCACTTCTAATTTTCTTCTCCTGCAACCAGGATGTAATGCATCTGTAGGAGACCTTAAAAAATCATAAAATTCAGATGGTTCCAACTCTAGATTTAAATCAATATCAACCCGAGTTTCAGTTTTTTGAATAGATGGACCTAGAACATCATGTTCTAAAATTTGAAACTGTGATGGATCTAGAATCAAATTATTAGTATCTTCTCTGGAACTTCATTCACCGCATTGATATAAAAAATGTAATCTTGTTGAAAAAAAAATGAAAGAGATGTCCCCCATCATTGTCAAATGTGTCAAACGTTCTCAGAGTACATTTTTTTCAAGGAAACATAAATGTGCCCTCTGAAACAAATTCTGATTTTGATGATTCCTATGATAAGAAAAGCTTCAACACCTTGAATATATACAGAATTTATACCAGAATTTTTTGGATTTCTACGCTGATTTATCTTGGTGCAATCATCTAATAATGACGGTTGTCGACTTCCATGATCCATTGTTTTCTACAAAATATAAAATCTTTTCTATTTTTGAATAATTTGAAATAAGAAAAACACTATCCAAAAAATAAGATTAATAATTAGAACTACTTCTTACTCAGTATCATTAATTACGGGCGGCACAGTTTCTAGTGGATTAACGACTACTCTTTTGTCTGAAGGCTCATTTACTTGCAACGTTCTCATATTAAAATCATCATAAATAATCTACTTGGAGGTACAAATATCCATTCTCTTGTATACGAGAATTTGTAAGCATACCTCCAAGCATATTATTCATTGTGATTTCAGTATGAGAAAGATGAAAGTAAATGAGCCACCAGACAAAATATCCCCCTTTTCGTCGATGAATCATCTTCTTTTAACTATCCCCACCTAAAAAAATTAGAAAAATGTGGTCCTACAAATGCATATCCAAACTCATGCATATGAGATTGGATATGCATACGTATAAGCATATTTTTCATAATGGTTCGAGTTGGTGACATTTTAAAGGAGAAGAGTCATCAAGCAAATGGAGTGCCTCCAATCTATTGGAAATTGTGCCATGTTCTTCAAATTTATTACAATTTATTACAACTATTACTAATTATTTTCAATTATTCTGAATTATTCCTAATTATTTCTAATTATTCTCAATTATTTCTAATTATTCTTAATTATTGATAATCATTCTTAATTATTTCTAATTATTGCAAATTAGTCTTAATTATTGCTAATTATTCCTAATTATTCCTATTTATTCCAAATTATTCCTAATTATTATTAAATATTACTAATCATTACTAATTATTCCTAATTATTACTATTTATTAATATTTATTACTATTTATCACTATTTATTACTATTTAATACTATTTAATACTATTTATTACTATTTATTACTATTTATTACTAATTATTACTAATTATTACTAATTATTATTAGTTATTATTAATTAGTACTATTTATTATTATTTATTACTAATAATTACTAATAATTACTATTTATTACTAATTATTACTATTTATTAATAATTATTACTAATTATTACTAAATATTACCACTTATTACTATTTATTTCTATTCATTACTATTTATTCATATTTATTCTTATTTATTACTATTCAATACTGTATATTACTAATTATTACTATTCATTACTATTTATTACTCATTATTAGTATTTATTGCTATTTATTACTAATTATTACTAATTATTACTAATTATTAATATTTATTACTATTTATTGCTATTTATTACTAATTATTACTAATTATTACTAATTATTACTAATTTTTACTAATTATAACAAATTATTACTATTTATTACTATTTATTACTATTTATTACTAATTATTACTAATTATTACTAATTATTACTATTTATTCCTATTTCATACTATTTATTATGATTTCTTACTATTTATTACTATTTATTTCTAATTATTACTAATTATTACTAATTATGACTATTTATGACTATTTATGACTATTTATTATTATTCATTAATATGTATTACTATTTATTACTATTTATTACTATTTATTACAAATTATTAATAAATAATTACTAATTATTACTATTTAAAACTAATTATTACTAATTATTATTGTTTGTTACTATTTATTACTGACTATTACTAATTATTACTAATTATTACTATTTATTACTTTTTATTACTAATTATTACTAACTATTACTAATTATTACTTTTTTTACTATTGATTACTATTGATTACTATTTATTACTATTTATGACTATTTATTACTAATTATTACTATTTATTACTAATTATTACTATATATTACTAATTATTACTAATTATTTCTAATTATTACTAATTATTACTAATTATTACTATTTATTACTAATTTATTACTAATTATTACTAATTATTTCTAATTATTACTATTTATTACTAATTTATTTTTGATTATTAGTATTTTTTAGTATTTATTAATAATTACTACTAATTATTATTAATTATTACTAATTATTACTATTTATTACTAATAGTAAATATTTATTACAAATTATTTGTATTTATTGCTATTTTTTATTAATTATTACTATTTTTCCTAATTATGACTATTTACCTCTAATTATTACCAATTAGCATTAATTATTACTAATTAGCGTTAATTACTATTAATTACTGCAAATTACAGCTACTAATTACTCATTAGTGCCAATTATTTATATTTATCACTAATCATCCTTAATAATTATTCATTACTACTAATTTCTAATAATTAGTAGTAATAATTTCAATTTATTGTTACAAATAAATACTGATGACAAAACAATCTAAATCTAATTTAATTACAACTAATTAACAATAAATAAAATTAATATAAAAAATGAAATAAATAACAAATTAAATAAAGCATAAATACCTTTAAACTCGATCTCTTATAATTTTAGACAACTTCAAAACTTGTTCGTAAAAAAATTTTAACTCCCAGAAATTTGAACTCTAAAATTAGTATTTAGAGAGAGAGAGAGAAAGTTGAAATTGAGAGAAATAATGAAAAAAACGTATGGGGGTATATATAGGTTAGATTATTTGCGACGGTACTGTTTGTGACGGGACCCATCGCAAATATCTTCAATCGCATTAATTACTGTCGGTGGTTAAAAGAGTATTTTCGATGGGTCCCGTCACAAAAAGTGATCTACCGACACACTCTTTATGATGGTGGCATATCCCCGTCTCAAATAGTATTTACCTCTGCCGGGTATTTGCGACATGGAGGCACCCCTCATCGCAAATACGCTTCTCGTGGTTTGTCATGAAAACCGTGCAAAACCTTTTGTGATAGGACCCCTTATCCCGTCGCAAATAACTTCTTCGATGAACTATTTGCGACAAGATCTATTCTTTTCGCAAATAACCCGCCATAAAAGGCCATTTTTCTCATAGTTAGAGTTCTGAGACCAGTTCAGAGCTCAATTTCTTTCTTTGACCGTGAAGGTGGAAATTTTCCATGCGCTGCTTACCCTTTAATAGGTGAGCTCTAGTGTACGAGAATTTAGGATCCATTTTTGGAACCTTATATGATATGCATCAGACTTGTTTCTTGATAAGGAGGTTAAAGTGAGACATTTTGATGAGGCATTACATCCATAGATCTAGTGCCAGGTCACCCTATTTTTATTGAAGATGTATCTTGAGGTGTGGGTAAGATACGAGGTCATCGAGAGGAAGATATCCAGAACCAGATCATCACAATAAGGGAGTCATTCAGATTCCTCACAATGTAGAGTTGTGTTACGGGGTTCCCAATTTTTAGGACACAATAACTTTCGATTATCTGGGGTAGGTCCCAACCCTTAATTTCTATTTTCTCAGGGGGCGACATCTCTCTGGCCTATGCAAAGGGACCAGATGCATATTTTTCTTATGGAGGCTAAGGTTATCAATGACGATAGTGCACAAACTTTTAAAGCATTCAATATGAAGTAGTTGTTCCACTTTAGGTTCCTCTGCTGATGCAATTCCATCCGAGGAATCAGTCGCAGGTTGCTCTAGTTTGGGATCAACAGAGAGTGGGTGGGATTGGTAGAGGACATCCCTAAGATTCTCTTTATCCCAAGAGAAGAGAGTATTCATGTAGATGGTCATCAATATGGTTCTAGAGGTTATAATGTAGACTGTGGTCAACTTCATGCTTTAGTGTTGATAATGCCAGGCGAGCCAGACATTATTCGATGTACCCTTTGTCATTTTTTTCTACTTGCGCGCATACATTGTTTGATCTGAGAGTGACACACTCCTTCATATCACCTGCTCTTATCCCTGCTTTAAGAAATAAGGTAGAGAAACATTAATTTTTCCTACCATTGACTACGCTAATTGGAGGTTAAGGTGACTTGTTTAATGTATGTTGAGACTGTGAGCTAGTTATGGGGAAACACTGCCCATGGTTATATTTTCTTCATTTAAGGATATAACCATATGACATCATCCTTGACAGGATTGGTTTTATTTGGTGCATGATATTGTTGACTGATTCTAGATGCAATGTGTGTTCTTTGATTCTGATGAAGATCCAATAGTGTTTGTTGGTGTGTGAGGCCTTATAATGGGTCAAAGGTGTGTTCTATCATTATCATACTTGATGGTCGGGTTGATGCTGAGTTCATAAAAAGTTTAATAGTTGGCTTTTCCCAAGATTATAGAAGTGTACCCTACTGTCCTTATAGTGGAGGTTATAGCATTACCCACTTAATAAGACATTGAGGTCAGGATCAAACTACAACCAGGCGTGTATCCTATACCAATTTCTTCATATAGGATAGAACCTTCTTAGTTTTGAGAGATGTGTATATAACTCAATGGTCTTCTATTGTGTGGTTTTGTTTAGCCACGTTTTTCACCATGGGGTGCACCGGTTTTGTTCATAAATAAGGCTGATGGAAGTTTTTGATTATGTATTTATTATTATCGATTGATCAAAGTGATAGTGAAGAACCACTATACTCTTCCATGTATTGATAATTTATTCAATCAAATAGAGGGTGAATGTTGGTTCTCTAATATTGATTTGTGGTCTAGATATCATCAGATGTGTGTGCAGGATACGAATATCCTGAAGACTACTTTTTATTGACATTATGTTCATTAAAAGTTTTTTGTGATGATGTTTGGTGTGATGAATGCTTCATATATGTTCATGGGGTTAATGAGAGAAATCTTCCATGATTTCCTAGTCATGTTCATTGTGGTTTTCATCAATGACATCCTTGTGTACTCCATGTCTGATGAGGAGCATGCAATGAATCTACATGCTGTTTTGGGAATTATTCAGCATGAGATGTTGTTTGGGAAATTTCCAAAGAGTGAGGTTTGGGATCACTTATTCTATTTTCTTAGGGCATGATGTATCCTTGTAGGGAGTAACTATTGATCTATCATAGATAGAAGCAGTTGTGTCTTAGGAATACCCCAAGATAGTGGAAGAGGCACAATGTTTCCTTGGTATTTCTTACGATTATAGGAGGTTCATAGCCGATTTCTCTTGGGTTGTAACTACTTTGATAGATTTGACCATGAAGGATTAAGTGTTTTAATGGAATGATCAGTGTCATATAGATTTTCAGTTTTTGAAAGGTATTTTGGTTAGTGCTTCAATTCTTTCTCTCCCAACAGAAGAAGTTCAGTTGGAGGTTTTCTGTGATGCTTAATGTCTTAGGTTGGGATGTGTTTTAATATAGCAGATATCAGTCATTTTTTATGGGAATCATCAGTTATGTATCCATGAGAATTACTATACCACCCATGATATTGAGTTAGCAGTGGTGGTGTTTTCCCTAATCTTTTGTATACATCACCTTATTATTGATAATTTTTTGTCTTTACCAATCATAAATGCCTAAGGTATTTTTTCCACTAATATGACATGATCTTGTGACAACAGTAGTAGTTGGAGTTATTTTAGGACTACAAATTTGAGATTTTGTATACACCTAGAAAGGGGAATGTTGTAACCTATGAACTGATTAGGAAGACATGTAGTGATGAAGTGCGTGAATCAAGTTATTCAAGGTGGTTCATGGGATAACATTCAGAATTGCATATGGATATGGGAGAATTCAGGGGAAGAGTTTTAATTTTTTAGATAAAGGTGATGTCATCAATGGTGTATCTGGTAGATGAATCCCAGTTGGGGGATCTTGAGGTGGAGGTCTGGAAAGACTGAGTTGGTTGTGGTGAGGCCCTTGATGGTTGGTATGGGGATGAAGAACAACAAGTGTTGTTTTAGGGAATTATTTTCATTCCTTTGGTGATGAGGGGTATGGTTCTTGAAGATTTACATAGTTCCCCTTTGGTGGTACATCCTAGAATGAAAATCTTGTACAAGTCATTGAGGGGTTAGTTTTAGTGTCTTGGGTTTAAGCATGTAGTTTCAGGGTTTGTGTCTCGATGTTTGGTCTGCTAGAAAGTGAAGGTTGGGCACCGTGTTTCCGATGGTTTGATCTAGCCATTATATGCTCATAAGTAAAAGTGGGAGGACTTCTTGATGGATTTTTTTACCAATTTACCTCGAGAATAGGGAGTCTATGATGCTATATGGGTTTTAGTAGATAATTTGAGAAAATTGGCCCACCTATTATTGATCAAGGTTTTGAGCTCAGTAGAGGTTTTGTCGATGAAGTATCTAGAGGAGGTCATGAAACTTCACGGGGATCCAAGAATGATCATTTCTGATCGATATAATCATTTTACCTCTAGGGTGTGGAGAGGTCTCTAACATGCTTTTGGTTATTATCTATTCTTTAGCACTATTTTCATCGATAGATAAACGTTCAGATAGAAGAGATCATCTAGAATCTTGAAGAAATGTTTCACTCTTATTTTCATGATTTTGGAGGTTCATGTATGAGGTATATTCCCTTATTTTAGTTCTCTTACAATAATAGATTTCACTCCACCATCTATATTGATCCATTTTAATCCTTGTATAGCCAACATTTCCTTTCCCTTTTGTGATGGACTAGGGTTGTAGATTCAGCAAATCTCTAACCAAAACTAGTACAAAATACAATAGCGGTGGTTTAAGTGATTCACAAGAGGATGAAAGCAGCACAAATCCATAAAAAATCCTATTCCAATCATAAGAGACTGCTGGAGTGCAATGTTAAGGATTATATATTTCTAAAGGTGACTCCTTGACATAGGAAGTGATTGTATGGTTGTCGAATAAATATTTCTACCAATTTTATTGGGTATTTTGTGATATTATCTCATATTAGAATCAGGGTATATTAGATATAACTCCTCCCATATATAAAATAGATACACAACATTTTTAATGCATCAAATCTCTATTTTATCTTCATGGAAACTCTCACATTATATATTGGGCAATATAAATGCCAATGATGATGCATCCTTCAAGGAGTGGCCTATAGAGATCCATGAACACTAGGAGAATGTGTTTCATGTGTGTGATATCCCATTGGTTTGTGTATTGTGGGGATCAGTGCCACGAAGAAGAGTACCTGGGAACATGAGTCATAGATTTATGCTTAGTACCCTGAGTTGTTTGATGTTTAGATCTTCTATTGTAATGTTGTTCTTTTTGTGGGTGTAGACATTTTCTAGTTTATGAGATGTCTTTATCTTGTGTCTTTTGGGATATTGATCTCTTTTTAAAGGTATCTCCCATGGGAGAGTGTTTATGAGTTGTTTATAGTTGTTGAACGGTTTGGGATATTCCCCTAGTGAGGGGGTTGAGATCCTAGGGAGGTGATATTCTTGAGAGGTATATCATGGGGTGGATGTTCGGAAGACACATTTTCTTTTCCTATATGATTTTCTTTTGGATTCTCAAGGTCAATAATATTTTGAGGGGTATCAAATTGAAGGGCACAAATCAATGTGGATCTAACCTTTGTATGTTTTCAAAAAATGAAGTACTCAGAGGAGGTTCAAAGGAATTCTGGAGGGTCTTAACTACTAAATACTATAAGAAAGGATATTTCACTCCATGTAAAAATTTTACATGATGTGAAATTAGGTTTCAAGACATGTAAATTTTTGAGTCTAACTAACGAAAAGGAACCATGTTTTTCGTGGAGACAAAACCAAAAGGATTAACTAACATGAAAAAGGATTAAACTTTATTTAAATCCACGGCGTTGTATATTTTATAATTTTTTATCTTCTATAGTTTTTAAAAAACCTTACTGCTATAGTGGTTCCTCTCTTTTTCTAGTGGCTAGTGGCTCAATTCCATGCGTTTTGGATATTAATTTGAAAGGAATCGTTCACTAGGCTTCTTTCCTCAATCTATGGCAATCCATTGTGACCCAAGGTGAATTATCCCTTCTTTTTTTGGATGCTTCACTCAATTTGGTTTCATTTCCTCACGTATCTCCTCTATATGCTATGGATCATGATTAACCATGTTTCCAAAGGAGTTTTTTCGGTTGTTTGTTGGTGTGGTTGTGGTGCGACATCCTCAAGTGAATGTATTTCTTGTGAGTGAGGTGATTGGAATCCGCATTTTTGGGCTGTTCTTATGAAAAGAATGTTGAAACACTCTTTGAGGTAGGGGATTCATTTATTCTCTAATTATTTACATGAAATCTTAGATATTCCATGATTTTGTCCCTTAGATCACAATGAAATTTAACTTATCATTATTTAAACCAAAAATAAAAATTTCTATCATTCACATAGCAATGTTGTTGTTTTGTAATATGATAAAAATTTTCCTCTTATTTTGCTAGATAGTATTATATCTATGATTCTCTTATTCTGATTGGGTTTTCATGTGATATTGTTAAAGAATATGAAGTTGGAATTAATTTATAATAATTTGGATAAAAGATTAAAGAGGAATGTTTAATTTATTCGGTTGCCATTTTAATTTGATGATAATCAATTTATGTAAGTATGCATGTTTAATTGAATTGGTTAATTAACCCGAATCATGGTGATTCTTTTTGATAAAATAATTAATTTCCTGTTAAATTAATTGTTAAATTAATTTTTTATAGCTTATGATAGCTTGCTACATAGGTTTCCTGTAGTTGGAACCAATAAATAATGAATTGGTTATTTCAATTTAGAATAAGTATCATTTTTGTGATAAAAGATAATGCCTTTGAAGGGCCTGAATCACCCTTTTTCTTGTAAAGGATGAGTGCCTTATGCTTTGGAGCTGTGAGGGAATATTGTGTGTAAAGGATGAATGCCTTGTTTTAGGGCCAATATCCTGATTTATTTTTTTTGTAATTATTGTGATATGATGTGATCCTATATGTGTATTGTGGTTTATGGGGAGGGATGGACTAGATGTGATGTGAGACTAGGATGATTGAGCCTATAGGGCTGTTGTGGTATATAGGGTGGGGAGTCCTAGTTGTTGTGGCGGAAGTTGATGCATGTGATGGTTAGATGCATAGAGATATACATTTGGTTGTTGGGGAGGACATTGAGGATTATATAATTGGTTGAATTCGAGGTTACCAATTTATGTTAAATATGTATTCCTATTTGAAACTGTTGTTTTTCCATCAGTTAGGTTGTTTGTATACCTACTTTTTTTCCCCACTGTATCAGGTAGATGAATGTGTTCTATTTTTTACTTTTTTGATAGATTACGATATTTTCCTAGTGTAACTGGTAATATGGAATGTAATTATGTTCATTAATGAATAAATGTTTAACTTATGGGGTAGGAGCTTAGTGGGATTCAATTCTGAGGTTATAATTCTGATAATCCATGGACTGAGTTTGATTAAGCCTAGAGGGAAAGAAAATTTCATGTAATGAAAATGTAATGTATTGTGGGAAATAAAAATGATTAATTAATTGTTAATGAATTAATTAACATAAATTAAAACCGATGAAAATGAATTAAATATCTTAAGGTAGATCTTAAAATGGGTGTGTGCTTATAGGATATCATTTCATAGTAGTTGCAGTCAGGAGTCTGAGAGACGTTATTTGTAGTTGATTATGAGACTAGGTTATGCCCATAGTGTGGTAGTGAGATTTATTATATCATATAAATATTTTGTTTTTATATGCTACTACACACTATTAGTTAGGGAAATTGATACCATAGGGATTTTTATCCTTGGGGGTGGGTGGGTGGTGTTTTCCCCAACACCCTGGTGGGAGGATAGATGGATGACTACCCTAATTAACCCTATCTCTTCTCTCGGTAGTTATCTTTTCTGGTATTCAAAATAGTTAGTTTTAGCCATATATGTGTGAGGACATAAATAATGTCTTGTGGTTATTTTAATTTTTTTTTATTATGGATATAGTTAAATAATGAATACTATAGGTATAACATGTATAGGTTGTGATGGATTGAGGTTCATTACTCATTGTATGGGTTGTGATGTCTTGAGGTATAATATACCATGTACAATACACATTATGTGGGATGTGGTGGATATTTGAAAAAACCCGTTTACTTTTGGTTACATGGACGTGGTGGTGTGATGCACTAGGTTCATGTTGGGGTGCTTCACCCAGGTGTCTATGGGCTGGCATTTTTAGACAGAGACACTTATGATGAGAAATTTTGGGGCAGAGTGACAAACAAGTGGGGAAGTGGTAGCGTGGTACCATATATTATATAATATGGTATGTGATACTTGGATAGAGTATCCATGGTGAGTCTAGGATCTTATTATACTTGTTTATGTGATGATCTAGTTTCACTTGTTGTTCATTGGCCTTTAGCATTCTTTCTTTATCTTTTCCACGAGAGGCTCTGGGGAGGATCTTATTGTGTATGTTGTTGTAATAACCCTATGTATATGTAAAATATTTATTAGTTTTGTTAGATAAATTTAGATACATGGATGGTTACTACTATCTTTGGTTTTTGTAGGATCTCTTTGGTATTTTCGGTCACTATCTTCCTTACTTTTCTTTTGGTAGTTGCAGTTTTTAATTATATTGTAGTAGTACATTCATGTCATTACAAATGTGAACTTAGGTTTTATTTTTTATATATTTTGAGAAGGATACGGTTGGTGTCTGTCTTATATATATCTTTTTAATTCATTCTACTAGATATTAATGTCTCCCTTCAGTGTTTTTATGATATCCTCAGCGTGAGTCGTCAACCCGGGCCTATAAGAGGTGGGACTCTGGTGTCACTATCTCTCTTCTCCCATTTCTGGCCTAGGAGGGGTATAAATTGTGGTGAGGGGGTCAAGACAAAAATATTTAACTAAAATAAGGTTAAATATATCATCAATTATCCATTTTTAGTTTGTTTGGATTTTTATAGTGACTATATTGACCCTTAAAGAGTAAAAAAGATAACTTATCACAGTAAGAGTTAAAGGGTTTAATTAAGGGTTTAGGCAAACAAATAAGGGTAAAAATGTGACCAAAACTCATTTAAAAATTTTTTGTTGAAAGGATTTTGACACATAATAATATTATATTCGAAATAACTCTCTATTGAGACATTTAAAATTTAAATTTAATTTATATTAATTTAATACTTTGAGTGTTTCCAAGAGTGTCCGTCCCCTCTCTAATAAAAAGAAACATCCTCCTTCACTTACTCACACCAAATTGAGCCTTATATCTCAACCAAATCCTTCTTATTTAACCTCTATACATTTTTAGATATGTTATGGAGGTACTGGTCTTCTAAAAAGATCACCCCTAGAGTACCTAATAGGAGTCCCAAAGGAAGTCCATCGAAGAATAGAAATTTTTTTACCAACTCATTCAAGTTATTTTATTCTTATACATTATCTTAATATGTTGTTTCCATACTAAAGTAGTAACAAAAGTATCATCTATATGATGAGATGTTATTATTTTTATTGGAAAACCATATTCCTCCTATTATCCATCCCACGAAAAACTATATCACCATGCATGTGTATGTTGGACTGACCATCTCAACACTATGGTGTAATTTTGTTTTCATAACCACTTTATTTGGATGAGTATAATGATATATATAATGGATATAAATAATAAATATGACATGATATTTATTTTTTATAATTAATATACCATAAAATACATTACCACTTCACCATTATGGGATGATATTGTCGCTTGTATGTACGTATGGCCTACAGTATCCATGACGCGATGAGAATCATAATCCATGATAACCATTTAAGAATGATTATAAAATTGAATATTTTGAATAAATATAATATTTATGAACTTAATATCATTCTTGATAGGAATAAAATATATCATATTCATAATAAATAGGGCTTATATGTCCA
Organism: Viscum album; assembly: GCA_963277665.1. Classification (NCBI taxonomy): domain Eukaryota; kingdom Viridiplantae; phylum Streptophyta; class Magnoliopsida; order Santalales; family Viscaceae; genus Viscum; species Viscum album. The sequence continues at coordinate 1,262,852,303 of OY728128.1, forward strand.
AACAAGTATACGAAAATGAAATAGTTAACACCTGAAACAATGGTAATAAGTAAATATTATTAAATATATATATAATTGGGTAATATATGATATCATAAATATGAATATATTTTTGGTATAATCTTATAACATTCTTTAACCATTATAAAGGAGGTCAACGCACCCTCAACTAAAGAAATATATGAGGTAAGTGTAAATTTCACAATCTCATTATTATCCATGATTATTTATATGTAGGAATATACCGGGTTATATTTATCATCCATGTCAATGTTTCTTAAAAATGCATTTCAAAATATTCTTATTATTCTCATACAATTCTTTAAATTCATTTTTAACCATTTTTTACATTTTATAAATTGTATTTAAAGGAATATATATTTTTTCCAAACGAGGTACATTATGATCTTTTCGACAAAATACAGAGGTAATGTTATTTTTTTTAACATATATGGCATGAAAAAAGATTTCTTATAAGCTTAAAATGTTTTTTTCACTGAAAATGTTTTATTTTGAAATTGTGAACCCCATTTCAATTAATTTCAATATAAAAAGGGTTATTTATCTAATTTTTTTAATGATTTATTTAGTCTACTTTTATCTAATTTAATATAATTTTTTGGATTTTATGATTAACTAAGGTTGGTATCTTAAGATATAATCTACGATGTTTTTTAAAATGGTTTATGATATATTTGAATGTGGATACTCTATTTTGATACCATTAATGTTTTATCATTAATCTATTAAAATTTCATATATAAGTTTTAATATGAATGTTTATGTTGGTTATATTCCACCATTTACATACGAGGAATTCATTGGACTTAGTAAGTGACGGTCATGGCATGTTATAGATCCTCAATGTATCGGTAGGTATCATAAGAAAAACTAATTTGGGTATTTCCTAACATCATACCCATTTATTTATGGTGTCTTGGTTGAATCCTTGATTATATGTTTATGATTTTCAACATTATGAATTCCCTCATAATGAGATTAGTTATTGATATTTCATGTGATTATTTGAAAAGTAGAATATCCATGGTTATGTATATTTATTATGTGGCTATTTATATGTCATTATTTTACTAGATTATATACCTTCCATATTATGATCAAGATTATATTTTAATGGAATTTGTTTTTAGTTGGTCACCTTAACATATTTTTTATGTTTATTTTGGATACCCTCCACTATATTGTTTACCCTTAATGAGCATCTGAGATCACCCATTTCTTCTGTTTCATTTTCCCCATGATATGAATGTGTAAATTATGACTGACTCATAGGGATAAGAAATGGGAATAAGATTGTTTTCAAATTAGTTACTATGTTTTTTTATTTCATGATATAATGTAAAACTTATGTAAGAAATTTGGCTTCAAAAAACAACTAAACTGATTGGTTATTTAAGATTCAAATCATGTATGTATGCTAATGTAATAAAGTAATCCACTAGATCTGGGCTACTGGGGTCAGAGTTGTTACATATTTGGTGCATATTATTCTCTTTATGAGTAAATATATACATAAAACTTTTAATATCGGTATATATTTCTTGATATTTACATAATTTCAATACCTCTATATTTTAAATGGAAACAATTTCCATATATAAAACCAAATCATGAGTTGTGTAAATTTTCATTTGAACCATTAATTTTTCGTGAGTCAGGGGCTATAACTATATTATTATTCATGAAGATACATACCAATACCTTTATTAATTCATAAATATTGATAAATAACTCTTTACCACTTAATGGTAGTGTAAGCATAGGTGTGCAGGATAAAATTCTCTTCAGTTCCTTAATATTATCCACACATTCATCTTTCCAAAGAAACTTGTCTACCTTTCAAGTTAACATGGTGAGTGGATTGGAAAAACATGATTAATCTTCAAAAAATCATCAATAATATCTATTAAAACCAAGAAAACTACTGATCTCAGTCACCGTGGTTAGTCAAGACCAATATTAAATAAGTTTTTTATTTGATGGATCCATAAATATACCCTCTTTTGAAAATATATGACACTAGAATAAAACTTTTCATATCCAATATTCATTATTGGTAAATTTTTCATTCAACATATCCTTCATTAGGGTATTTAGTATAATCCTCAAGTGATATTAATGCCAATCTTTTCTATTTGAATATATAATAATATCATCGATAAATACTACCACTAAATAGTTAAGGTAATATCTAAAAACTATATTCATCAAATCCATGAAGATAGTTGTGCATTAATAATTCAAAATGGAATAACTATAAATTTATTATGTTGATTCCTTATCATATATGTATTCTATATTTTTATATCTTAATCCTTAAAAGGAAGACTATTTTTTAATACATAACTATAGATTGGGAATCATATTCCACCATATTTTAATGAATACATGGAAAAAAATTTCAAAAAGGATAAAAAATTTATTTATATATTATACTTATAACATGTTACATAATCCTAGAAAATAATAACCCATGATTATGAAATTAATCATCATATTTTGTTTATAGAAAATATTTTTTAATTAGGAACTTCTATGATCCAATAAGTGAAACTAGGTGGATATACAAAACCCTTATGTAGATTCAATATATCTTGATAAATTATTTTAATCTCAATGTTTTTATATAGGAATTACTTGTATCATGAATATAAAAAACATTTTTAATCAATTCATGCTTTGATTTTATACTCTTATATATAAAAAAAAATCAAATATATATTTGGTATCATATACCATTAAAAACTGAAGAATTAATTTTGAAACATTTATAAATGACATTGAAATTCAATAAAGTTTCTTAAAACACGTTTAAGAATTGTTATAATCAAACATATGGAATTATTACTACTTTAACCTAACAAACCAAGTATTTAATGACCTTAACTAGTTTTCTAGAGAATTGTTTTGAACATTTAAACTATGTCTACTTCTTCCAGTTTCAACTTTTACCCACTAGTACTAACCATTATATACATAGGACCTATACATAATATGCCTAATTATTTAATTATCAATTCTTTGATAATATCAGGTAGAAATTTCTTAAACTCAATAATATTGTTAGAAAATGTCTATAAATGAAAATACGATGAATTCAAAACCATAACAAACCATTTAATCTCTCTTAAAGAATGTTATATTATTGAATAAATCATAAAAATTTAATATTAATGCACCGTATCAGTTCATTCAATAAGAAAAATCTAAATTCTCTTTATGATAAAAATATGAGAAAACTACACATCATATGATATATTCATCCAAACATAATGTATCATTTTCTTAATGAAATACCTCCTTTTTCCATTACATTGACACCAAAGACATTCCAAATCATTCACTTATTTATTTCTCTTATTCTTAGGTTTTCCTATATATTTATAACTAATGAAAATTAAAATATTGGTATCTCATACACTTAAAAGGAAACAAACGAATTGTATAAAATAAATACCTACTTTCGTCCTTCCACTATTCTTCTTGGAACCTCTTAGGTATTCTAGGAAAATTATTGATCAATGAATTATTTTTCCATAACGAAACCTTTTTCCTTACTTCTTCTTTTCTAGATTAAGAAACTATGTGGACTATTTATTTGAGACACTTTAGAACTGAAATCTCAATCCAAGAGAAACAAAATTCTATACATATTATCATTGAACCCATGCAACATGAACGAAGATTATTTTTTACAAACTAAAAAAAAATTTATGTGACAACTCAAAATATTCAAATAATTACAAATATGTGATAAGTTTAGTGTATTTGGAGATTATTTACACAAACATATTTGTCTACAATACTTGTGATCGTTATATCATAGTTTCACCATAGTAGAATATATTCTAAATATATTAAATTAAAGTCTCATATTCATAACTTGGGGAATGGAAACATAAGAAATTGGTGAGATCAAACTCTCAAAAAGAGAATTATTTCAGTGAAACATAAGGGTTAGATCATAAGAATACGAAGAAACAAGGATACATAATGAAATATATGATACAAATATATTAGGATCAAAAGGCCGTGATACATTCATCAGATAGGCCTATTATATTATTGATTTGAATCATATAAAAATAATAATGAATAGTGGAAAAATAATGAAAATTTAAAATATCTCTAAAAAAATAAAAAATCATAAGCATATAAACACAAAATAAGTTAGTAGTACATACATAACAACTTGATTCCTATATAAGAGAGGGTTTAAGATAACAAACCGTTTACCCTATTTATGATCAGGATAAAAATGTTGTACCTATTCGGGCTTGAGAAACAATACATGTAACTCTTTAGTCTTATAATAGAACTCATGTACATCTTTTGGCTTGGGTTATATCTCATGTACTTAATTAGGCTTAGGAAAAACCTGTGTTCCTTCTTGAGATCATGATATATTAAAAATCATCTAATGAATTAGAGGTTGATATAGGAACCTAGATATTAATCATCCAAAAATATGTGTGGAACCTGAAAAAAATCATTCATTAGATCATAAAAAACCCCTATAATGAAAAATGGGTTTAAAAAAATTCAGTATTATAGCACCAAAATTGTCTTTAATGAAGAAAATGATTGATACCCAAAATATAGTAACCAAAAAATTGTATTTCATAGGGAAATTTAAAGGGTGATTCATGAAAAATTATTTCCATGTAAATTAATTCTTATAGTATAACAATTATAATGTAAGTTAATGCACAAAGGAGTTTTTAGAAATATTTTTTTATTATTTACAGGAAGAAGTTCCTATTCACATTGAAAAGTCATTTTGATAATGTGATGTGGAGGATTTGGAAAACATTTTCATTAAAAATAACCATAAATAAATGTTCATTGAAAATATATAAATTTTATCAAAAGAAATTTGGATTGGAGGATAAAACACATTATCATAAAAGGAGGGAATGATCTTTTTATTATTTTGAAATACCATTGTTTAAAACCCTCTTTGTAAAAATAGAAATAAAACATTATTTTGAAGAATGGTAAAGGTATAAATGATGGTCACATGAATTAATGCATAATAGGATTTCAAAATATTATAGGAGAATATTTTCAGGAAAGATAAATATGGACATTGAAAAGAAAATATAACTTAAAGAGGATGATATTTATTCAAATCATATTATAATTTTATGAAAAATTGAATGATATTTACAATAAAAATAAATTTCCTTATCAAGGTTAATGAAACAATATGATGTGAATTTGGAAATGGATGAATATAGATAAATTAGAATAATTGAGTTCATGATGAAAACTTATAACTCAACAAAAGAGGTTTGAGTTACCAAAATCTCTTTGGAAGAACATAATTCAAGAAGTCATAATCTTTTAAAAAGAGTTTTATGTGGTATGAATATAAATCCATAAATATAACATAAAAATACCACGTTATAAAATAATGTTGTATAATGTTCCAAAAATATAAAAAATATGTTCAAGAGGAACATTTATAATTCAATGAATGAAAATTACTTTAAAAATTAACTTACACATCGAAGATAATTAAAATAAAATCAATTTGAAATATAGTACATTCAATTGATCTATAATTTCAATGAATTATAGGTATATAAAGATATAATATCATTTTTAGTTAGATTATTCACTATGTAAATGAAATTAGGTTCATTATATAAAACATCTATCGAAGAGTGGAATTTGAGATGAAAACACTTTTTTATCTGGTTGTCCAGCAAGGTGGGACCTCAATTACGATGAATGATACCATTTAGGAATTCATCACCATCCAACGAAAACCCCTATAGATTGAGAAAAATTTGAATCGAAGCCCCATTTAAATTTTGAAATCATTTGATTGTAAATAAATTTAAAATATAACGTTATTTTGATCATAAAAACATCATGAATATGGTAATATAAATTCATTATTTTTAGGTACAAAATTCAAAATAAAACTCGGCTCATAATAAGAAATATTTCTCAATGTGTGAAAATTTGTGACCAGAAAACCATACCTTACTTTACTCCTTCATCAAATGAACTACGATCCTATATAAAAAACATAATTTTTTAATAAGTTGTTCAATAACCATATTAATTCCTAAAAATTTGATTAATTTCTATTTTTAATCATCATATATTTTAATATTTGTTTTTACATATTTATCTACATCACGTGTTTATAGTTTTAAACATTTTTACTATATTTTTAGAAGTGGTGTTGGTACTTTTTCATATTCAAAAGTTATTAATTTCAATATAATTATTGTATCTATAATGGATAAAGTATAATTATGTATGAAGTTTCAATTTCTTTTGATGAGTTTTTTCACACTTTATTATTAAAGATGAAATTGACAATAAGAACACTTGGATGATTTTATTAACTAATTAACAATATTTCTTAATTATTAAGTAAAATACCTATTAACCCTTTTTATAACCAAAAAAATATTTAAATATATATATAATATGATACCATTAATTTTTTTCATAGTCTTTCATGATACAATTTCATAACATCTTTTAACTATGCGGTCAAACCAACCCAAATATGGACATGCCATAATTAATGGATGATTTTGAATTTTTTAAGCTAAAATATAAATTTAAAAGGATCATAATGATTTCATTTATTGTTCATTAATATGATATATATGTATTTTAAGTATGTATGAGAATAAGTGAAGGATATAAAACAACTAAATATTTTTAATAAATTATTTTTCCTTATGAGTCCTCTTGTTTAAGATGATTAATTTTATAATGATTTTTTATCATATAAAACAATAATTGGGAATTAAATTTTTATTATAAGAAACATATTAATATTATAAAAATAATATTTATGCTATAGACCCATTATTATAACCGTACATGAAAAGAAGTAATGAAAATTGGAATGAATCATTCTATAGAAGAGGTAGTTTGTACGTACCCATGAATGATGATTTCATTTTCATAGAATCAGAGAGAGAAATAATATGAAATATCACTGAAGAATATCAAATAATTCATATTGAAAAAATTCATCCATTTTGGAGATGTATTAATATCATCTACAAGTACTCTTTTTTCCTTGTGTTGAGTACTTTTTTTAGGTTTTACCTTGGGGTGTGTTTGTGAGAAAATTTGAGAAACAAATGGATGATAGAGGGAAGTGAATGGTTGGTGCACTATTAGGAAGAAATATGCACCCTAGCCCAGCAAATTGTGAAAACCCTAGAAGAGATGCATGATTAAGAATCATGGTTTTGAAAACCTTGGGCTTTTATAGAGAAAACATTGTGAGGGATTTAAATTAATCATTAAATTTGTTTTAATTTATACCAATCCACAAATTTAACACCTATTCATCCATATCTCATCTATAATCTATATTTCATGTTTTTTGGGTTCCAAGATAGATTAACAACATTCCTAATCTCTGTTTGTGTGGAATTGAAGGTATGATTAAAGATATTCACCTGTACGGGTATGTGATTTCATCCCATTTAGATCCCTCTCACTCTCCCACTCCTCTTCTCGGATAAAAGAGGGATGTTTATATGTTTTTTGTTCAAGATATAAATATAGGATTGTTAGATTTTGATCATTTTAATTGTGTATTTATGATTTAGATCTAAATCCCACTCTTGATCAAATTCTTGATTTATTTTGTTCAATTTGGGTATATCCTTTAGCAAGAATTCTTTTTCAATTTTGAGTTCAGTGGTCTGTCATTAAAATACCAAAGTCTTGATTTCAATTATGTGTATTTAATTATAGAATTTATATTAGATGTTTTGAAATTTATTTCTTGATTAAATTAATTAATTTGTGAATTAATTAATTAAGGGAATTGTGAAACTGTTAGTATTGGGAATATAAATTGAAATAATTAATTATGGAATTAATTATGATATTATGAGATTGTGAATACCAATAAATAATTGTAGAATTAATTATGGAGTTATTGAGATTGTGAATATGGATAATTAACTGGTGAATTAATTATGGATTCATTGATATTGTGAATATGAATAATTAATTGTTGAATTAATTATGAGATATTAAGATTTTTAATATCAAAAATTAATTTTTCAATTAATTATGAGATATTGAGTGTAACACCCCACGTAAATAAAGAGTATGAAATTTTCACATTTATCCATATTTGTGAATAAAATAATAATATTACTTTAAAGGGAATGCTATGCTCGATGGCTTAACCAATATGCAACAACGAGTTCCTTTGAAATCAAACGTTGCACTCTAATAACAAAATAATATTATTTTAAATGGTAGTTAACACATAGTCGTTGCATTGACAGGAATGAATATAAATAATTAAATTATGATTAAATATGTTTTTTAAATGTTTTTACTTTTATCCAATAAATTTTAGGGGCTTAAAATACAAATGAATCCAATCTTAAGCATTGAATACACTAGTATTTTTAAAAGATTGTTTTACTACCTTTTGATGACAAACCATTTTTTAAATCAAAATTTTGACAATTTTATAAGCTCTATTTTTCAAAATAAACATATTATTTATGATTGAGAGATTGAAATTTACCTTGGGTTAATTTTTTGTATTTTTCTGACAATGTTCATTTTTCAATGAATAGTGAAAAATACTGCATTTTACATCAAAACTGTTTTTTCATATAATTTAATTATATGGTTATATTATCTTTTTAATTTTTTTAAAGTTTAATTGGAATATATTTTTACCATTTAATCCAATTATGGTCATTGGGATTAATTTCACTTTGGAATTGGGCATAAACAAGTGCCAAACTTTTCATAAATATTGTTTCTAAAAAACCCGCTATTTGTTTTGACAACGGGAAGTTTTTTTTAAATTAATTATTGAAATTTATGTGTTTGGAATTTGGTAAAATTGATTATATATTTGGAATCAGAAGGTCCAAATTATGTAATTAAGACTCTTTTGTTTTTGGACATTATGAATAGTAACGACGGTAATTATCTTTAATTATCTTGATTAATGAGTAATCGGGTAGTTAAAGATAATTAGATAATATCATAATTATAAAAAATGACCACAACATGTGTCCTAAGACTACTGGTTGTCTCCTGGCCGACCATGGGATGCCTTGTTCCAAACATGGGGGCCCCATGGAATTAAATTTGTGAGAAAGTGACTTTTTATCTTTTTATTTTTAAAGAATGTTAAATGTAACAAATAATGTATCACCTAAGTAAAATATTTTTAATTTTGTCTAAGTAAATGATATTTTGGACTATAAATAGTCATTGAAATGCTAAAAATATTTTCTACATCATAGTATATTTTTTATAGTTTTTAGACATTAAATAAATTACATTATTATGACATCATAATGATGCAGCGATGACCTCATTATTTAACGATTTAAATAAAATGGAAAGATAATGTAAACTATAAGACCAACACATGACCAAAACCTATTGTATGGGTGGCTTTCTAACCCTTATCACCTTATCCTCTAAACACATCAATGTGGGACCATAAAAATCCGAAACTCATTCCAAAATAAAGTAACATTTCCTTACTTTCCAAGAGTGCCCCTCCTCTCCACTTATAAAAGGCCCCCACCTCTACCAACTTACCCACACTTCCAACGCCTTTGGATCGGCCAACCCCTGCCCATTTTGTCTCTCCAAATCCATATATAACTCCTTGAAGCCTCACATTGGGCATAAGTCTTCCCAAGGAAGCCTTTGATCTCAAACCAAAGGGAGTTACCCGATTTTAAGGTAATGTCTTCACTTGTCTCCTTTTGTTTTATTTTGCTTCTCCAACCCCCTAAACTCTTTTTATTCATTTATTTTGTAACAAATCCAGTATCTTAAATATAATAGTATGTTGTTATAATAAGGATTCGAGCTACACTTACACACACCTACATATAATGGTTAAAGAACATACTGTTTCTGTGGATGGCGAATTTCTGCCTCACAAAACGATGATTGTTCAACATTATTCTAACACCTTCAAAGGTGGACATTAAGATGACACTATATTTATATATGATATATAATATTTTTATGTTTTACTTAAGCTTCTGTATTTTTCATTTATGGCATACCTTTATGCTTTCCATTATGGGTAAATGCGATATCTTCATTTAAGGAAGTGCGGACTACCGCCCCCTCAAAGTGATTTGATTCGTTAATACCATATGTGGTACGTATAAAGGATATATTTAATGATATTATATATTATACCATACTGGAATTAAAATAATATTATGTATCATCATGTTTTAATTAAATATGAAATAGAAATGGAAGTAGCGTTCATGCGTACGTACGACTTACCGTCTCCATGAACGGTACATTTCATTTCTTATCTCAAAATGTTATGTAATGTTATAAGTACATATATATTATGGATATATATGTAATATATTAAATCTAAATTATGGATATCATTCTGGAATTATAACATATATATATATATATATATCTCATTTTGTTTTAATTCTATTAATATGACAAAAAATGAAAGTAGCGTTCATACGTACGTACGGGCTACCGTCTCCATGAACGGTGCTTTTCGTTTTTTATCTCCAAATGATATGGAATAGTATAAAATGAATATTTACTGTATATATATGATATTTTAATCATTAATACTATTCTGGAAATTATTTACTTACAACTACATGGGCAATCGTTTTTCAAACAAGTTCATTTTTGACTCATGTACCAAACATCGGCAAAAACGTCTGATATGAACTAACATTATTAAAAAATTATTATAAAATTATAATATGTGATATGAACTGAATAATAATCTATAAAGGAGTTACTTAGGCAATTATTAATTGACCAAAGTTTATTATTCAAGAATATAAAGAAGCGAACAAGACAAGTTGGACTTGAGGTAAGGGATCCTACCCCTCTCTTTCTTTTTAAGTACACTCTTTTATGTCATTCCTTTTAAGATCGTCTTTATTATGATTGGGATGTTATTTTATAATACTCCTACTGTAATTATAATGTTCATATGATGATAGAACCTATTTCCTCTCATCAATCCATTTTGGAAGTTTTGAGTGGCGCCGCTAGGCTGCCGAATTTTTGTAAGAGAGCTAACCTCTCTCTTTCTTTTTAAGTACTCTCTTTTATGTCATTTCCTTTAAGATCATCTTTCTTATGTTTGGGTATGTTCTTTTATATTCCTAATACTTTAATTTTTATGGTCATTTTATGAGAGACCCTATTTGATCTCATAAATTAATTTTTGTAAGTCTTATGTGGCGTCATTATGCTACCGAGTTTTCGTAAGGGATTTTTCATCTCACTTTTATTCCCGTGAGATTTATGCTACATTTGCCACAATTTCCTTTGAGTGGTGTATGTTCTGCCCATTATTTTACTCATTGTGTAATATAATTTCTTTTATGAGTATTTACATCAATGTTATATTGTCCTTCTTTCACGAGGTGTATGTTTCGAAAGATACCCATGTCGGTAAGGGAACCTTTCACCCTCCTCTTTTTAAAAGACTTATTCTGTTGGGTCTTTTAATTTACATATTGTTATGTTGGGATATGTTCTCATATATCCTTATTGATGTAAATTGTATTTCCAAGTGATGAGATACCCTTTTTTATCTCTCATCAACTCATTTGGATGTGACGCTGTTAGGCTGTCAAGGGAACTTCTTAACCCAATTTCAATTTCTTTGGGTTCAACATGTAGTTATTGAATATGTCATCCTTTGAATATGTGTGAATGACCTTTGATTATTTTACACTTAATATACACTTATATTTGGTGTATTCTTTTGTCACACATAATTATGTAATTGATTTATCCTTAAACCAAGGATACCGTCTTTGTAAGGGACTTCGTCTCAATCTCCATTCATTGAGGTATATTTTGTTTTATACACAACATTTTTTTATACTATGTATAAACCTCTTTTAATTTTACGTTTATCCAAAAAAGAATCTTTTTTATATGAATCATTTTACTAAATGACAAAAGGGAATGTTTTTGTCGTACGTATGCGGCGACAATGACTTCTCCACCTCCGTGACCATTATTTGAGTTTCGGCTTCTTCTACAGGCCATACATTCTTTTTAAAAGAAAAATAAATACCATGTTTTACTTTTATTTTATTTTGGTATTGAAAATGGTTTTCATAATGTTTTTATATCAATGTGTTGTATTTATATCTTGTTATTGAAAGGTGGAAATGTTATGTTTCCTTTATGCATGTTTTATGTGATAAGATTATGTTATGGTTCTTTGGCATTGTTATGAAGACGGGTGGTTCCGTGATAAACTAATGGTGGGTGAGCCCGATATAGCTCTCTAATGCATTGGGTAACGCGAAGGAGTGAAATGTTAAGGTTTCTCTGAAGAGATTTAGGGAATATTCTGAGGTGGGTATTCCAAACATAACCAAGAGGGTTAATCCATACGTAAGAATGTTATGAATGCCTCAAGTTACCTTTTATGTCTTATGATTTCTATGTTTTATTAATGATTTTATGAGGTATGTTAAAGTTCCTATGTTTTATGGGTAAAGTATGATTTCATTGTTATGTATATATGAACTCATGTTTCCTTTCCATATTTTTATAACCCTTACTGAGCTTTTTATGCTCATCCCAAGTTTTTGAAATGTTTTTCACAGGTCAAGGGAAAGGTACATGATGTGATGATAGTGTCAAGGATGTGTCATGAAAGAATCCATGTTTTATTTTAAATATGTTTCCATTGATGGGAAGAATGAATACTGTCTTTTATGTAACCACTTTGTTTAAATGTGGAATATAATGCAAGTTTCATGATCTAATTCTCTAAAACTATAAACCTGAAAAGAAATTCAATGTGTAATCTTGTAATAACTCAAGATTATGTAAGGTTTAAGGCTGGGGCCTTATAGTTGGTATCAGATGTCGGTTTAGATAACTTTAGAGGTTAGGGTATTCTTTAAGCATAAGTGACATTACCATAATGGTTAGGATTTCAGAAAGAGTCCTAGTTTTAGATAAAGTGAAATAGTAAGTATATCTTAGTGTTTATCTTCCTCATTAGTACATGATGGTTTTGTTGATATACTCACAATGACCTTTTTGGTTTTAGTAAATGGCTGGATCTAGCAGGCACCTAAGTAACAATGGATGTGAAGGAAACTGTGACAGTTTTTTGAGCAAGCAACTGAATGATATGGGAGCTACAATGAGAACTCTTGTGATTATCCTCAAACAACTATATGGAGTCATGATTGACCACCTAAACCTTGGTGATTTCTCTAAGGAATCATATATGCAATAACCAAATCCCTACAGAATTACAGGTAATAATCATAAAGGTAAGTGTGTTAAAAAACCTATGTGTCAAAGATGTGGAAAGAAACACCTAGGAAAATGTTTCAAAGGGACAGAAATATGCTATATATTTGGAAATGAAGGTCATAAAGCAAGAACCTGCCATGGAAAAAGGAAGAATCCAGTTGACTCGAGGAAAGGGAAAGAAGTTCTTTATGAGGGATCAAATGAATGTTTTAAATGTGGTGTGCATGGTCATTATGCAAACACATGTCCTATGAAGAAGTTTCGTTAATGGGATCACCAAGATCGTACAAATGTTTGATTACCAATACCTAATGCCATTCCGATTGAGGATGAAGAAACTGACAATGACCAATCAAAGGTATGGATTATTTCATAACTATTGTTTTCCTATTTTGGAATCTTAGGATATGATTCATGATTTTGTTTGTAGGAATGATGTATTTCAGAATAAGTTGGAAATGAATGGTTAATGGATCATGAAGAATGTTGAATGAGTAAGAAGTCAACATATAAGGGCTTCAAGAGTTATAGTGAAATTTTTAAGAGTATTAAGTCTCTTTTGATGATGGGGTTACATTAGAAGACTTTTTATAGTATGTGTAACCCGGATGTTTAATATATGAAAATTTTATTCAAGGAATAGTTATCTATTCTTTTGTGGACATAGTTATAAAGAACCATTTGGGTTTATATGATCCTTACTTTTGAGGTAATTATGGGTTACTATATGTCATGATGGAAGTGAAAGGCATGAGATAAACTTGAGGTTAAAATATTTTATGTTTATTTTTGAAGATTTTATCTCATTTTGGGAAATGTTTTGAGAATTATATAGTTTTGGAAAAAGGACAACACGCAGACCGTGTGGCAACCCGTCGCGTCGGACAAAGCTGTGGGAATCGAACCCACAACCAAAGTGTGACTGGTATTTATCGCCTACCACTAGACTACGTGAAGTCCTTGGTTATTTTGAATGATTCTTTTTAGTTAGATGATTTTATGAATTAAGAATAATTTGATTTTGGGTTATCTATGGAAATATATAAACCTATCATGGAGGATATGTGATTAGGTTAATTATTTTCAATACGAGACCTTAAGAGCAACTGATGTTGTTTGGAGATAAATGTTACAATTTAACTTGGAAGACTGTGTGAATAAAACCTTGAAATATTTGGGTTTCAATCTTAGTTTGGTTTACTTTGAAGGATTTTATGGACAAATTGTTTATCGAATGGTCCTCATTGAACTTTGGGTTTTGTTGGAAAAATTTTGGAGATTAAGAATAGATTTTATTTTTATAAAGGGTTATCCTTTTCTGGATTATCTAATCTTATACTAACCTTATTGGTTTTGGTTAAAGTCTAAAGACATGGGAAGTATATAGTTCTCTTTTGTGGATTAGGTGATTCTATAGAAGTTGATTATAGTACTCTTAATGTGAACAAGTATTCCTAAATACCTGTCTTTTTGGGAAAGTATGAGTTTTTGTAATAAATCTTATAAAAGTTGAAAGTCAAAATGATAAGTAATTATGTTTCCTTATGAATAAATTCCTCAATAAAAATTAACTGAAATAAAAAATGTTGTCTATTAACTTTTCCTACTGGGGAATCGAATACCGTTTAACCCATCATAAGTTTGTGATTTTCTTGTGGTTAACTTTCTCCTAAACATGTTTTCTATCACTCTCCATCAGAACATGACCCTATGTTTTCTCCTCCAGGTCAATGTTTTCCTACATGGAATCCTAGTATGGGTTAACTCGGGTGACCTCTATACTTCTCTTTATTTATTATAAAGTTATTGTTTTACCGACTCTTGTTCTGATGTGGGATTTTGAATGATGTTTCCAAGCCCAGTTTTAAAATTGCGAGGACACAATTCCCAAAAGGGGTGAAGGATGTAACACACCAGGTAAATAAAGAGTATAAAATTTTCACATTTATCCATATTTGTGAATACAATAATAATATTACTTTAAAGGGAATGTTATGCTCGATGGCTTAACCAATATGCAACTACGAGTTCCTTTGAAATCATAGGTTGCACTCTAATAACAAAATAATATTATTTTAAATGGTAGTTAACACATAGTCGTTGCATTGATAGGAATGAATATAAATAACTAAAATACGATTAAATATGTTTGTTAAATGTTTTTACTTTTATCCAATAAATTTTAGAGGCTTAAAATACAAATGAATCCAATCTTAAGCATTGAATACACTAGTATTTTTAAAAGATTGTTTTACTACCTTTTAATGGAAAACCGTTTTTTAAATAAAAATTTTGACAATTTTATAAGCTCTATTTTTCAGAAGAAAAATATTATTTATGATTGAGACATAGAAATTTACCTTGGGATAATTTTTGGTATTTTTCTGACAATGTTCATTTTTCAATGAATAGTGAAAAATACTGCATTTTACATCAAAAATGCTTTTTCATATAATTTAATTATATGGTTATATTATCTTTTTAATTTGTTTTAAAGTTTAATTGGAATATATTTTTACCATTTAATCCAATGATGGTCATTGGGATTAATTTCACTTTGGAATTGGGCATAAACAAGTGCCAAACTTTTCATAAATATTGTTTCTAAAAAACCCGCTATTTGTTTTGACAACAGAAAGTTTTTTTTAAATTAATTATTGCAATTTATGTGTTTGGAATTTGGTAAAATGGATTATATATTTGAAATCAGAAGGTACAAATTATGTAATTAAGACTCTTTTGTTTTTGGACATTATGAATAGTAACGACGGTAATTATCTTTAATTATCTTGACTAATGAGTAATCAGGTAGTTAAAGATAATAAGATAATATCATAATAATACAAAATGACCACAACATGTGTCCTAAAGCTACGGGTTGTCTCATGGATGACCATGGGATTCCTTGTGCCAAACTTTGGGGCCCCATGGAATCACTTTTGTGAGAAAGTGACTTTTTATCTTTTTATTTTTAAAGAATGTTAAATGTAACAAAGAATGTATCACCTAAGTAAAATATTTTTAATTTTGTCTAAATAAATGATATTTTGGACTATAAATAGTCATTTAAAAGCTAAAAAGATTTTATACATCATTGTATTTTTTTTATAATTTTTAGACATTAAATAAATTAAATTATTATGACATCATAATGATGTAGCGATGACATCATTATTTAACGATTTAAATAAAATGGAAAGATAATGTAAAATATAAGACCTAAACATGTCCAAAACCTATTGGATGGATGGATTTTGAACCCTTATCACCTTATCCTCGAAACACATCATTGTGGGACCATTAAAATCCGAAACGCATTCTAAAATAAAGTAACATTTCCTTACTTTCCAAGAGTGCCCCTCCTCTCCTCTTATAAAAGGCCCCCACCTCTACCACCTTACCCACACTTACAAAGCCTTTGGCTCGGCCAAAACCTACCCATTTTGTCTCTCCAAATCCCTCTCTAACTCCATGAAGCCTCACTTTGGGCATAAGGCTTCCCAAGGAAGCCTTTGAACTCAAACCAAAGGGAGTTACCCGATTTTAAGGTAATGTCTTCACTTGTGTCCTTTTGTTTTATTTTGCTTCTCCAACCCCCTAAAATCTTTTTATTCATTTATTTTGTAACAAATACAGTATCTTAAATATAATAGGATGTTTTTATAATAATTATTCAAGCTACACTTACAAACACCTACATCTAATAGTTAAAGAACATACTGTTTCTGTGGATGGCGAATTTCTGCCTCACAAAACGATGATTGTTCAACATTATTCTAACACCTTCAAAGGTGTCCATTAAGATGAAAATATATTTATATATGATATATAATATTTTTATGTTTTAATTAAGCTTCTGTATTTTTCATTTATGTCATACCTTTATGGTTTCCATTATGGGTAAACACGATATCTTCATTTAAGGAAGTGCAGACTACCGCCCCCTCAAAGTGATTTGATTCGTTAATACCATATGTGGTACGTATAAAGGATATATTTAATGATATTATATATGATACCATAATGGAATTAAAATAATATTATGTATAATTATGTTTTAATTAAATATGAAATAGATATGGAAGTAGCGTTCATGCGTACGTACGGCTTACCGTCTCCATGAACGGTACATTTCATTTGTTATCTCAAAATGTTATGTAATATTATAAGTACATATATATAATGGATATATATGTAATATATTACATCTAAATTATGGATATCATTCTGGAATTATAATAAATATATATATATATCTCATTTTGTTTTAATTCCATTAATATGACAAAAAAATGAAAGTAGCGTTCATGCGTACGTACGGCCTACCGTCTCCATGAACGGTGCTTTTCATTTTTTATCTACAAATGATATGGAATAGTATAAAATGAATATTTACTGGATATATATGATATTTTAATCATAAATACTATTCTGGAAATTATTTACTTATAACTACCTGGGCAATCGTTTTTCAAACAAGTTCATTTTTGACTCATGTACCAAACATCGACAAAAACGTTTGATATGAACTAACATTATTAAACAATTATTATAAAATTATAATATGTGATATGAAATGAATAATAATATCTAAAGGAGGTACTTAGGCAATTATTAATTGACCAAAGTTTATTATTCAGGAATATAAAGAAGCGAACAAGACAAGTTAGACTTGAGGTAAGGGATCCTACCCCTCTCTTTCTTTTTAAGTACACTATTTTATGTTATTCCTTTTAAGATTATCTTTCTTATTATTGGGATGTTCTTTTATATTACTCTTATTGTAATTCTTATGTTCATATTATGAGAGACCTTATTTCCTCTCATCAATCCATTTTGGAAGTTTTGAGTGGCGCCGTTAGGCTGCCGAATTTTCATAAGAGATCTAACCTCTCTCTTTCTTTTTAAGTACTCTCTTTTATGTAATTTAATTTAATCTCATCTTTCTTATGTTTGGGGATGTTATTTTATATTCCTAATACTGTACTTTTTATGGTCATTTTATGAGAGACCCTATTTGATCTCATAAATTCATTTTTGTAAGTCTTATGTGGCGTCATTAGGCTGCCGAGTTTTCGTAAGGATTTTTCATCTCACTTTTATTCCCGTGAGATTTATGCTACATTTGCCACAATTTATTTTGAGTGGTGTATGTACTGCCCATTATTTTACTCATTGTGTAATATACTTTCTTTTATGAGTATTTACATCAATGTTGTATTGTCCTTCTTTTACGAGGTGTATGTTTCAAAAGATACCCATGTCGGTAAGGGAACCTTTCACCCTCCTCTTTTTAAAAGACTTATTTTGTTGGGTCTTTTAATTTACATATTGTTATGTTGGGATATGATCTCATATATCCTTATTGATGTAAATTGTATTTCGAAGTGATGAGATACCCTTTTTTATCTCTCTTCAACTCATTTTGATGTGACGCTGTTAGGCTGTCAAGGGAACTTCTTAACCCAATTTCGATTTCTTTGGGTTCAATATGTAGTTATTGAATATGTCATCCTTTGAATATGTGTGAATGAACTTTGATTATTTTACACTTAATATCCACTTATATTTGGTATATTCGTTTGTCACACATAATTATGTAATTGATTTATCCTTAAACCAAGGATACCATCTTTGTAAGGGACTTCGTCTCAATCTCCATTCATTGAGGAATATTTTGTTTTATACACAACCTTTTTTATACGGTGTATAAACCCCTTTTACTTTTACAGTTATCCAAAAAGTAATCTTTTCTATACGAAGCGTTTTACTAAACGACAAAAGGGAATGTTTTTGTCGTACGTATAGGGCGACAACGACTTCTCCGCCTCTGTGACCATTATTTGAGTTTCAGCTTCTTCTACAAGCCATACCTTATTTTTAAAAGAAAAATAAATACCATGTTTTACTTTTCTTTTACTTTGGTATTGAAAATGGTTTTCATAATGTTTTTATATCAATGTGTTGTATTGATATCTTGTTATTGAAAGGTGGAAATGTTATGTTTCCTTTATGCATGTTTTATGTGATAAGATTATGTTATGGTTCTTGGGCATTGTAATGAAGATGGGTGGTTCCATGATAAACTAAGGAAGGGTGAGCCCGATATAGATCTCCAATGCATTGGGTAATGCGAAGGAGTGAAACGTTAAGGTTTTTCCGAAGAGATTTAGGGAATATTCTGAGGTGGGTATTCCAAACGTAACCAATAGGGTTACTCCCTACGTAAGAATGTTATGAATGCGTCATGTTTCCTTTTATGTCTTATGATTTCTATGATTTATTCATGATTTGATGAGGTATGTTAAAGTGCCTATGTTTTATGGGTAAAGTATGGTTTCATTCTTATATATATATGAACTCATGTTTCCTTTCCATATTTTTATAACCCTTACTAAGCTTTTTATGCTCATCCCATGTTTTTGAAATGTTTTTCATAGGTCAAGGGAAAGGTACATGATGCGATGATAGTGTCAAGGATATGTCAAGAAAGAATCCATGTTTTATTTTAAATATCTTTCCGTTGATGGGAAGAATGAATACATTCTTTTATGTAACCACTTTGTTTAAATGTGGAATGTAATGCAAGTTTCATGATATAATTCTCTAAAACTCTAAACCTGAAAAGATCCTCAATGTGTAATCTTGTAATAACTCAAGATTATGTAAGGCTTAAGGCTGGGGCCTTATATTGAGATTATGAATCGAAATAATTAATTATCAAATAATTTATAGAGTTATTAAGATTATGGACCTGAATAATTAATTTCAAAATTAATTATAGAGTTATTGAGATTATGAATGTGAATAATTAATTTTTGAATTAATTAAGCAATATTATGATTGATAATCAGAGTAATTAATCATTTAATTAATTATTGAATGTGGAGATTATGAATTGATTAATTAATTATTGAATTAATTAATGGATTTTTGTGATATAATTTTTATTTTAATACATCTGATAGATGTGATAAATACGTATGGGACAAAGTCTGAGACTCCAAGTACCCATATATGGTAAATGTGTGTGGGACTGTGTATGAGGCTCTAAATACCCATCTAGGATAGTTGTGTGTGGGATATAGAATGAGGTTCCAAATACCCATATTAGATAATGAGTATGGGATAGCAACTGAGGCTCCAAATACCCATGTAACAAAGTGGAATGGGGAAGGGACGAAGGCTCCAAATACCCATGTGGTGTTAGAAACGACATTCTACCCTCATGAGTTGGAATATGACTACGGATACAATTGGCTGTGGTATTGAATTGAGGTGAAATGAGTAATTAAATATCATGTGTTTTAATGAATTGTGAATTGGATATATGATATTGTTCAGACTCCTACATAGGCCAAATTATGTATTGAGAGTTCAGGTGTCCTTGAGAACCTAGGTATTATGTGGTCAAAAAATGAATAATTTATTAACTAAAAACCATACACTTTATTAAAATTATATATTATTTTTAAAAATACAGACACTATTTGACTATATTTTTTTAGATGTTGTTAGTGGTGGCCTACTAATTTTTACTCACGCCGTACTCTAGCTACCTAATTAGTACTCGAATAGATTTCATTATTGTAGAACAAGATAAGGACAAAGGCCCTATATTGGATGGCTGAATCAGGATAAAGCATGGTCGAGAGAACCAGATGAGGTATACTAGATTGGTCAGTGTCAGTGTCTTTACTTTTGAGTTATATTTTGAAACATGGAACACAATTTAACATGTCATACCTACAATTTTGTTTTGATATTTGGTTTCCATTTTTGGCCATCTTGTTATACTAGATTGTTCAGATTATATTATTTCATTCT
This sequence comes from Viscum album, assembly GCA_963277665.1. Lineage (NCBI taxonomy): Eukaryota > Viridiplantae > Streptophyta > Magnoliopsida > Santalales > Viscaceae > Viscum > Viscum album. Next base: position 1,262,873,438 of record OY728128.1, read on the forward strand.
TTAGTTATTGTTAATTTTTTTCTTCTAGTATATTAACCTAATTAATGGGGTATAGTCCTCCAATGGATGATATTAGACCCTCACTAGTAGTTTCCATCTTATGGTGTATGGGGAGGCGCAGTTGAGGTCACATATCAGTCCGGTGTGGGGCACCGTCATGTGGCACATGGGTCGGGATATTACAAAAGCTGTATTAGAGCCCTGTATTCTGTTCTTTTTTTTATACACTAATTGGGAATGGAAGAAATTATACTAGGAAGATATGGGAATTGGAAATGATATTGTGGATGGGAATAACTAACCCATCTATGGTGGAAAACCCATGTACCCAGGCTGGGATGATTGTTATTGGTATTTTCCATTATAATTGAATGTTATTTCACCACGGGTGATGCACTTGTTGTTTGATGTGAAGATTATTTATAGGAATTATCATAGTTTTGAATTGTGACACAGAATGGTAGGACTATTTTTATGGAATAATCATTCTAGGCACTCAGGATTATTTTGTGACATGCATCATTTCAGGCATGCACTGGAAAACAGTTTTTGTGTATGTTGTTGAACTTGACCTGTTTTCTTTTCTTGTAAGATTAAATTGATAAAATGTTACTAACAAGAAATTGAATTTGGTAAAATAATGATATATGATACTAATTGTTTGTCTAAATGAGAGAAAAATAATGATAATTTATTTACCCTTGTTAACCATGACCTAGTTGTAGGATGGTTAATGGTAGTGATAACACCTACGTTTTGACTTTGTGGAGAGGTTAGGTGAAAAAAATTATGGTGAAATATTTTGTTTCCCATAAATGTGTTAACCTTTGTTATGTGTCCTAATGTATGTGTTTGTAATTATAAATATATGCCTCTATAATGAAATATTTTGAGAGGACGACATGAAGACATGGAAGGAGGTGTTCATCGAGTAGTGAATCCTAGGGAACCAGTAATGTTGAGTGAAGAAATCAGAGAGCAGTTCTGAGAGAAAATTTCTCTATTTAATAAATTTATATAAAGGGAACCAAGGGGGATTATGAAAAGCATGTCTGATATAATGAAGGAGTTTTAGTTACCACACCATATGGAGTTTATTAGAGAGGGTGGACCTGTGGAAAAAAAGTTATGGTTTGAGTCCATCTAGAATATACATGACCATTTATACACTCCTTCTAAAAAGAGGGAGAAATTCGAATATTATATTCTATATAGACTAGAAAATCACTGGTAGGATATTCACAATTGGATTCGACAAGATAATTGTATATTATGGAAGGACTTATTGAATAAGTTCATGCAACACTTCTATCCAATTATGTCGAGGTAGGAGAGAGATACTAAGTTCATGTGTTTGACTATAGAGAGTATGTCTTTGATGGACTATGCCAGACGCTTCATAGATTTGTAGTTCATTGCTCCAGTGTTGGTAGGGGATGAGACATCTAGGGTGAGTGTAACAGCCCGAGATTTTATGAAAAATATTCTTTTTAATTTTATTAATGTCTTGTGTTGTACGCTACACCAAAAGGATCTTGCACAACACGCATCCCTGACTTGCCTTGAATTACACGCAATTGCAACCTTCCTCGATAGCGTGTGTAGTACGCAATACTGAGTTTCACGAAACAACGATATGCTATTAAAATATTATTAAAACTAGCCGTTATGAATGGTAATAAACACTTTTTAAATTTTAGAAAATTTAGCTCTCAAAATGGACTTCATTTTTGGATTTGGAGTATCAAATTTAGCCTAAGGTGAAATTTTGGTACTTTTCGGATAACTTTCATATTCTGATGAATAGTGAAAATTACTAAATTATAATTAAAAACAACTTTTTTAATCGAAATAATTAATAGTGATAAATTATTAATTTGAGTGGTTTTAAAGTATATTTAGAATATATTTTTACAATTCTATACAATGTTGGTCATTGGATGTAATTTCACATTTACACCAGACATAAACAAGTGTCAATCTTTTGATAGATATTATTTCTTAAAAACACGCTATTTGTTTTAACAGCGGGATTTAATTATAAAATTAATTAATGCAACTTCTATGTTATGAATTTGGTAAATTAGACTTCATTTTTGAATTTTGAATATGAAATATATCTTAGGATGAAATTTTGGCATTGTTCTGAAAAACATCAATTTTTGATGAATAGTGAAACTACTAAGTGGTAGTTAAAAAACTGAATTTTTCATAAAACTTAATTTTACCGCTTCTGTGAATGGAATTTCAAAAATCCGAGAGACACGGTTGATGTCAGAAAGTAAAATGTGGTTCAATGAGATGAAAATAATTTTTGGTGAATAGTAACTTTTTACTTTTATTTACCACGGTTAAAAGTAAATAGGGTAATTAAGGGTAAGAATGATATTAATATTACCCTAACACATGTCCTAATTCTATTGGACAAGTGTATCTCGACCAAAAACAACCTTAAGTGTAAAATATTATCATTTTGGCCCACTTGGATTAGATTAGGACATTTATTATTATTTAATTCAAAGAAGAGATAAAAGAGTTAAAATCAATGTTTATTTACTAAAACATTTTTTAATATAGGGTTGTACATAAGATAAATTCTATTGTAAATATTCATTAGAAAGCTAAAAAGATTTCCTACATAATGTTATTTTATTTGGAATTTTAGACATAAAATAATTTAATTTATTTTTGACACAAAGATGATGCAGTAATTATCTTATTTATGAAATATTGACATAATTGATGTTATAAACACAACAATAAATGTAATTTGAGACTTTTTATGAATTCCACTAATTTTATAGATTACTATGATATATTAGTGCTGATTTAATCAACTTTTTTTGAACATATAATTCTGTTATGACTTTCACAAAAATCATATATCAAATAGTGTCAAAATTGACACAAAATAGTTTTTAAATCAAATATTATATTATTAATTGTTATTTTATTCCTAAAAATCTAAGGTTCGGACAAATGAATTAGATAAGAATATATATATTAATAATAAACAATTTGGGGTTCGTTTGGCATGTTATAGTAAGTGTATTAACCATATAGTGAAAGAAAACAAAAAGACATGGTAAAAGTTAAATTATTTAACTTAGAGTTAAATCTAATTGATAAGGTTAAAATAATACCCTAAACTTGTCTAAATCCTATTGGTTGATAGGATATCGACCCATACCCACTTTAGCTTCGAAATAAGACCCTTTGGAACCATTATAAACCGATTTTGACTTTAATATAAAATAATACTTTGAGATATTCCTAAGGTGCCCCTCTCCTCCCTTATAAAAGGACACCTCCTCCCCCTCCTCCTCACACCAATTTGAGCACTCAAGCTCGGCCAACCCCTGCCAAAATCTCTTCTACACTTCCCTAGAAACATCCTAGAGGTTCTGGTCTTCCTCAAAGACCAATTTTAGTGCCCTAAGAGGAGGTCTCAAAGAGGCGCTTCAAAGAAGAGGTAATTACCGTTACCAATTCTTTCATCTTTATTTCTTCTTCCACTTCTTCTTAGTAGGTTGTTTAATTATGTAGTAATAACATCAGTATCACTAATATACTGATATGTTATTATAAGTATTAAACAACCCTATTTCACCATCTATCCATCCTACGGAAAAAGAAATCACCGCGCGTGCGTACGTACGGAATACCGTCTCCACGCCGTGGTGTAATCTATTTTCCACCACCACCGTACATGGATGGGTATAATGGTGTAAAGAATAACTATACATAGTTATTACAACATAATATTGATTCTGATATATTTTATAATCCACTTCAATTCAATTCAATATTTATGGAAATGATATCATCGCTCGTGCGTACGTACGGACTACCGTCTCCACGACGCGATGAGATTCATTCTCCATGTTAACCATTTAGGAATGATTATAAAGTATATAAAAGAAATAATAATGAAATATATGAAATTATAAATATACTGGATTTATGTATATATATATATATGTGTGTGTATTTCATCTACTTACTTCCATTCAAGACAATAAGGAAAGGAAAACAGCGTTCATGCGTACGTACGGACTACCGTCTCCATGAACGGTGTTTTTCATTTAATTTATCTATCTATTATATATATATATATACTGAATATATATGATATATAAATCATATTTTATATTCTGGAAGTAAGTAAATCATGATATAAGTAATAATAATGTCAATAACAACAAGTCAGAACACCTACGATAAATGAAACGATTTTACCCAAAACGCTTTTTTAACATGGAAATTACAAAAGAACGGGTAATATAATGTCATAAGTGAACCATATATGATATAATAACAATGAATATGATTCTGTAATAAGTCAATGACATTATTTAAATCATTATACAGGAGGTTCGGACACATACGAAGCAAATCGGACCTAAGGTAAGGGAAATATCACATTCTCACTTTTATCCGAGATTGTTTTTACTTTGGTAATTACTGGGGTGTATTTTATCATCCACATCCATGTTTCCTCAATATGTAATATTATTTCCATCCAACTACAATTGTTTAAATCCAATTTTACCCTTCGGTGAGTTTTTAGTAAAAAATATGAAAGGAATCTTTTGATGTTTTTCATACAAGGTGCTTTTTGACTTTTCCGACAAAAGTACGAAGAATGTTTTTTTTAACTTATACGACATGAATGGATTTCTAAAAAATTATTTACAAGAAGCTTCCTTTACAATTATTCAAGTTTATTTTTAATCAACTTCTTTTAGTTTAAAATTTTATGACATGTTAAGAAAGGAAAAGTGTTTTGAAGTAGAAAGGATATTTTCCTCAAGAATGAAGTTCAAGTATTTTATCAAAATTATTTTCCATCTAAGATAACAAAAGGGTTCTGTTTTTATCCCTATTATTACATGGATTTGATTATGTTGTGATGGAAACATTTTTATGAATTCCTTTATCTTATATGAATTGTTTTATGATTTCATGTTGTTTAAGAATCCCATTTTTATTACATGGGTTATGCGATGATGTATGATTTATGATTATGTGGCACACATAAGAAAGGATTCATTATAAGATGGGTGGGACCTATATCTCCCTCCAATGCATTGGGTAAAGATTTTATATCTCATGAGATAGACAGGGCTGGAACGGTAGGTTATACCGGTTCAGTGAAACAGGACTGAAACGAGGGTTACTCGATTCAGAAAGGGGATTTGTCCACTAAGATAGTCTTGGCAATGAGTCTTGACTAACAAGAAATGATTCTCTATGATTATGTGTGAATGCCACAAAGTTTCAAGTTTCATGTTATGATTATGGGGATATCGTTTTCACTTCTATGATTTATTCCATGTTAAGATATTATGATCTCTTTTGCAGGTTATGATTTTCAAAAAGATATGATATGATTTTTATTTCCTCTATTTACCCTTACTGAGCATTTGAGCTCACCCTTTTATGTTTTCTTTTCCCCAGGATATAAAGAAAGGTTTTAGGTAAAAAAGGGACGATCTTTATGGGAGATATTGAAGATCTTTCACCACGATTAGAAGATTATGTTCTGAGTTTCCAAAGACACTAAACTATTACGATCCTTGTGTGTGTGTTTTGGTTATGTACCAAGTATTCCGCAAAAGTAATGTAATGTCCATGTACGTCAGGATACGGGTCTCTACAGTTGGTATCAGAGGAAAGGTTTAGTCAACCTTTGGAAACTAGGATGCAAAAACGTTAGTGAGATCCCCAGAGATATTTCTACGGTATGTCTAGGGATGTCCCTAAGGTTAAGTATACGTATAGGTTATAGTACTAGAACTACGCTAACGATCATAGAATTAAACCTAAGATGTGATATATTGAAGGTACTCCCCCTTTATTATGTTGTTTTCCCTAGCATGATTTTTTCCTCTCACACTATTCTTTTTGGGTTTTAGACGATGGCTGGAACCTGAAGGAACCGTGTTGATCAATGCAATGGACAATGCAATGATTGTCCTCCTGAACAAAAAAATGTTATGGGATATGGAGTGCAAAATCTTATTGCTATACTTACACATGCTATGAATCATTCTGGACTTCCAAATGAGCAGAGAAGGGAACAATATTCTATTGAGTCCTTTATAAGGAAACGTCCACCTTCTTTCAGTGGGTCTTCTGATCCACTTGTTGCTGAACAATGGATCAGTACCACTGAAAAGATATTTTCAGTTCTTCAATGTTCTGAACATGATAAAGTCATCTTAGCAGTATATCGTTTGGAAGGTGAAGTTGATCAATGGTGGAATCTTATCAAGAATACAAGGAAAAGAGATGAAATTGAGTCCATGGAATGGGACGAGTTCAAGAACTTATTTTCCAATAAGTACTTCCATCGTATTCTTCGAACAAAGATGGAGAAGGAGTTTCTTGAACTAAAGCAAAAGGATGATGAATCTGATGGTATATACGAAGCGAATTTTACAAGACTTGCAAGGTATGCATCTGGCATTATCATCCAACCTGAAAGTAAAGTTGATCGATTTTTCAGTGGCTTAAAACCAAGTCTACGAAGGGAATTAGCTATAAGAGACTTCAGTAGCTATGAAGAAATTGTGCGTTGTTCTATCAAGGTAGAAATGAAAGTTGGTGTTACATATCCATCTCATGGTTTTGACAAGAAACGAAAGATGGAGTTCAAGGAGAAATCTCAGAATAATGGTGAAAAGAAGATGAATGTTTCCTTATGCACAAAGTGTGGAAAGAAGCATGGTGGAGATTGTCTTAAAGGGACTAGAAAATGTTTTAAGTGTGGAAAAGAAGGTCATCGAGCAGCTGAGTGTCGAAGTAATGGAAAAAGGGTTTCTAATGATAAAGCAAACACTGCAGAGAACACACCACCAACACTTCAATGCTTCAAGTGCAAGGAAATGGGGCATTATGCTAATAAATGCCCTAATCCAAGGGTTAGTGATGATCAACATGAGCAACCACTTAAGGTAAAGGACAAAGGGAAGTCACATGTGATTACTGTTGGCGATGTTGAATATGACAATGATGTGGTGGAATGATTAAGTTTTTATGTAATGGGATTCCAAAATAATGTTGTATATAGTATCGTGGAATATTGGAATATTTATGTTTTGGTCTATTGTGGTTTTCAATAATTTTATGGTACCGGTAACCATGAAAAGTGATTGAGACATTTTTGGTAAACAGATGATATGCGTATAATGAAGGGATAAGGAGAAAATGAAATGTTTGACATTATTCATGAGCTCATGATTAATATAAGGACTAAGTGATATCATGGTTTGAGTATATACAATTTTGAGGATTTTGGTATGTGGAAGGTGTTAACTTTTAACTACATTCAAGTTTTCACTATGGTTCAATGGGTGTTCAAGAGAATACATGATTAAGGCCTTTGAATGTTTGGAATGTGACCAACAAGACATATATATGGGGATTAATGATAGTATTAAATCTCTGGTAATCGTTTTCACTATATTATGAGAGTGGACTGCAGTATTATGGATAATCCTAAAGATTAGAATGGATTATGTTGGACATAAGTTAGTATTGTTTAAGGATAGAAGTTTTTTCGATATTATTGATGGGATGTTATAGTAATATAGTTTTAGAAAAAGGAAAACCTGCAGGACGGGCAACAACCCATTGCGTTGGACAAGGCTGTGGGAATCGAACCCACAACCGAAGTGCGACTGGCCTTTATCGCCTACCACTGGCCTACAGGAAGTCCCTGTTTAGTGGAAACTAGTTTTATTATATTAAGCAGTATGATATATGAAGTATAAGTCCATTTTAGGAACCATATATGATTAATCTCACTATAGACCGACTTATGTATATAGTTTTTGCTAACCTTTTGTTTGAGACAGATGGAATGACCCGTCATTCTATCACATAATCTGCTAACACTTCACGAATAACAAATTCAACTTCATTTATTTAAGAGATGAAGTGGAAATTGTTCAAGGCACGAACAACAGTGAGATTGTACCAAAATAAAGTAAGTATTTATTCTAATTCAAATTTTCAACTTTAGGGAAATGATCTTGAAAACCAAAAATGTTGTCTTAGTGATCTTATACCTGATGAATCAGCTGGTACCTTATATCATCACAAATCTATAGATTTGTGATTACTGGCTTTTCCATAGCCATGTTCTCTACAACTCTCCATCAGAACATGATGGTTAGATTTCTCTTCCATATCCATATTTTCACCTATGTGGAAACCCATTGATTAGTTTATTTGGGTAACCTTTACGTTTCACATTTTTTTTAAATATTGGTTTTGATATTCCTATTTACGATGTGGGTTGCTATTAAAGAAACTTTCGAATAGTAAACCATTTATAACCCCGACGAATTTCGAGGGCGAAATTCATTTTAAGGGGGGTAGAATGTAACAGCCCGAGATTTTATGAAAAATATTCTTTTTAATTTTATTAATGTCTTGTGTTGTACGCTACACCAAAAGGATCTTGCACAACACGCATCCCTGCCTTGCCTTTCATTACACGCAATCGCAACCTTCCTCGATAGCGTGTGTAGTACGCAATACTGAGTTTCACGAAACAACGATATGCTATTAAAATATTACTAAAACTAGCCGTTATGAATGGTAATAACCACTTTTTAAATATTAGAAAATTTATCTCTCAAAATGGACTTCATTTTTGGATTCGGAGTATCAAATTTTGCCTAAGGTGAAATTTTGGTACTTTTCGGATAACTTTCATATTCTGATGAATAGTGAAAATTACTAAATTATAATTAAAAACAACTTTTTTAATCGAAATAATTAATAGTGATAAATTATTAATTTGAGTGGTTTTAAAGTATATTTAGAATATATTTTTACAATTCAATACAATGTTGGTCATTGGATGTAATTTCACATTTACACCAGACATAAACAAGTGTCAATCTTTTGATAGATATTGTTTCTTAAAAACATGCTATTTGTTTTAACAGCGGGATTTAATTATAAAATTAATTAATGCAACTTCTATGTTATGAATTTGGTAAATTAGACTTAATTTTGGAATTTGGAATATGAAATATATCTTAGGATGAAATTTTGGCATTGTTCTGAAAAACATCAGTTTTTGATGAATAGTGAAACTACTAAGTGGTAGTTAAAAAACTGAATTTTTCATAAAACTCAATTTTACCGCTTCTGTGAATGGAATTTCAAAAATCCGAGAGACACGGTTGATGTCAGAAAGTAAAATGTGGTTCAATGAGTTGAAAATAATTTTTGGTGAATATTAACTTTTTACTTTTATTTACCACGGTTAAAAGTAAATAGGGTAATTAAGGGTAAGAATGATATTAATATTACCATAACACATGTACTAATTCTATTGGACAAGTTTATCTCGACCAAAAACAACCTTAAGTGTAAAATATTATCATTTAGGCCCACTTGGATTAGATTAGGACATTTATTATTATTTAATTCAAAGAAGAGATAAAAGAGTTAAAATCAATGTTTATTTACTAAAACATTTTTTAATATAGGGTTGTACATAAGATAAATTATATTGTAAATATTAATTAGAAATCTAAAACGATTTCCTACACAATGGTATTTTATTTGTAATTTTTAGACATCAAATAATTTAATTTATTTATGACACAAAGATGATGCAGTAATTATCTTATTTTTGAAATATTGACATAATTGATGTTATAAACACCAAAATAAATGAAATTTGAGACTTTTTATGAATTCCACTAATTTTATAGATTACTATGATATATTAGTGCTGATTTAATCAACTTGTTTCGAACATATAATTCTGTTATGACTTTCACAAAAATCATATATCAAATAGTGTCAAAATTGACACAAAATAGTTTTTAAATCAAATATTATATTATTAATTGTTATTTTATTCCTAAAAATCTAAGGTTCGGACAAATGACTTATATAAGAATATATATATTAATAATAAACAATTTGGGGTTCGTTTGGCATGTTATAGTAAGTGTATTAACCATATAGTGAAAGAAAACAAAAAGACACGGTAAAAGTTAAATTATTTAACTTAGAGTTAAATCTAATTGATAAGGTTAAAATAATACCCTAAACTTGTCTAAATCCTATTGGTTGATAGGATTTCGACCCATCCCCACTTTATCTTAGAAATAAGACCCTTTGGAACCATTATAAACCGATTTTGACTTTAATATAAAATAATACTTTGAGATATTCCTAAGGTGCCCCTCTCCTCCCTTATAAAAGGACACCTCCTCCCCCTCCTCCTCACACCAATTTAAGCACTAAAGCTCGGAAAACCCCTGCCAAAATCTCTTCTCCACTTCCCTAGCAACATCCTAGAGGTTCTGGTCTTCCTCAAAGACCAATTTTAGTTCCCTAAGAGGAGGTCTCAAAGAGGCGCTTTAAAGAAGAGGTAATTACCGTTACCAATTCTTTCATCTTTATTTCTTCTTCCACTTCTTCTTCGTAGGTTGTTTCATTATGAAGTAATAACATCAGTATCACTCATATACTGATATGTTATTATAAGTATGAAACAACCCTATTTCACCATCTATCCATCCTACGGAAAAAGAAATCACCGCGCGTGCGTACGTACGGAATACCGTCTCCACGCCGTGGTGTAATCTATTTTCCACCACCACCTTACATGGATGGGTATAATGGTGTAAAGAATAACTATACATAGTTATTACAACATCATATTTATTCTGATATATTATATAATCCACTCCAATTCAATTCAATATTTATGGAAATGATATCATCGCTCGTGCGTACGTACGGACTACCGTCTCCACGACGCGATGAGATTCATTCTCCATGTTAACCATTTAAGAATGATTATAAAGTATATATAAGAAATAATAATGAAATATATGACATTATAAAGCTACTGGAATTATGTATATATACATATATGTATGTCATCTACTTACTTCCATTCAAGATAATAAGGAAAGGAAAACAGCGTTCATGCGTACGTACGGACTACCGTCTCCATGAACGGTGTTTTTCATTTCATTTTTCTATCTATCATATATATATATATATACTGAATATATATGATATATAAAGCATATTTTATATTCTGTAAGTATGTAAATCATGATATAAGTAATAATAATGTCAAGAACAACAAGTCATAACACCTACAATAAATGAAATGATTTTACCCAAAACGCTTCTTTAACATGGAAATTACAAAAGAACGGGTAATATAATGTCATAAGTGAACCATATATGATATCATAACAATGAATATGATTCTGTAATAAGTCAATGACATTATTTAAATCATTATACAGGAGGTTCGGACACATACGAAGCAAATCGGACCTAAGGTAAGGGAAATATCACAATCTCACTTTTATCCGAGATTGTTTTTACTTTGGTAATTACTGGGGTGTATTTTATCATCCACATCCATGTTTCCTCAATATGTAATATTATTTCCATCCAACTACAATTTTTTAAATCCAATTTTTCCCTTTGGTGAGTTTTTAGTAAAAAATATGAAAGGAATCTTTTGACGTTTTTCATACGAGGTGCTTTCTGACTTTTTCCGACAAAAGTACGAAGAATGTTTTTTAACTTATACGGCATGAATGGATTTCTAAAAAATTATTTCCAAGAAGCATACTTTACAAGTATTCATGTTTATTTTTAATCAACTTCTTTTAGTTTAAAATTGTATGACATGTTAAGAAAGGAAAAGTGTTTTGAAGTAGAAAGGAAATTTTCCTCAAGAATGAAGTTCAAGTATTTTATCAAAATTATTTTCCATCTAAGATAAAAAAAGGGTTCTGTTTTTATCCCTATTATTACATGGATTTGATTATGTTGTGATGGAAACATTTTTATGAATTCCCTTATCTTATATGAATTGTTTTATGATTTCATGTTGTTTAAGAATCCCATTTTTATTACATGGGTTATGCGATGATGTATGATTTATGATTATGTGGCACACATAAGAAAGGATTCATTATAAGATGGGTGGGACCTATATATCCCTCCAATGCATTGGGTAAAGATTTTATATCTCATGAGATAGATAGGGCTGGAATGGTAGGTTATACCGGTTCAGTGAAACAGGACTGAAACGAGGGTTACTCGATTCAGAAAGGGGCTTCGTCCACTAAGATAGTCTTGGCAATGAGTCTTGACTAACAAGAAATGATTCTTTATGATTATGTGTGAATTCCACAAAGTTTCAAGTTTCATGTTATGATTATGTGGATCTCATTTTCACTTCTATGATTTATTCCATGTTAAGATATTATGATCTCTTTTGCAGGTTATGATTTTCAAAAAGATATGATATGATTTTTATTTCCTTTATTTACCCTTACTGAGCATTTGAGCTCACCCTTTTATGTTTTCTTTTCCCCAGTATATAAAGAAAGGTTTTAGGTAAAAAAAGGGAAGATCTTTATGGGAGATATTGAAGATCTTTCACCACAATTAGAAGATTATGTTCCGAGTTTCCAAAGACACTAAACTATTACGATCCTTGTGTGTGTGTTTTTGTTATGTACCAAGTATTCCGCAAAATTAATGTAAAGTCCATGTACGTCAGGATACGGGTCTCTACAGTGAGACACTTCCATGATTCAATTAATTGTGAGATTATGTCCCAGGTCTACATATTTTGGTTAGAGAAGTTTTTTGAGGTGGTGTATTAGGCTCTTATAGCTCATGGGAACTTGAGAGAGGATTTTAATACAATATATATAGCCAATAACCAAAAATCAAGAGGTATGAATTCCAAGAGCAGGATGCGTTGATATAATAATGTCATCTTGGGAAGTGAAATGTAGAGTTTCTAAATAGAAGGATCCATTTCTCAGGATCCTACCTAGGTGATTTTCCATGAGTACAATAGAATGATGCACTTTTATAAACATTTTCCCCAACCATTGGTGGAGGTTTGAGCCTATGGATGGGTGGGGAACCCATATAGGTTTTACAAGACCTCACAATAGATGCTTACAATAGGTCATCTAGACTGAACCATAGTGTAGTAATGGGATCTTGTACACCATATAATTTAGGAATTTGGAGTTTGATTGGATGAGGCAGTAGACGTGGTGCTTCTGGGAATGAGCACCCTTATTAGAAGTGTGGTGAAACACAGGGGACTCAGGTTGCATCACAGGGAAGTGGGTTTGACGACATTCACACCCTTTATACTACTCTTAGGGATATAAAGTACATACCATCAACAATGAGAGGTACTATTAGTGTGGCTTTTATTCTTGCAACGTCCTTATTTGACACTGCTGCCTTTCATTTGTTTATATCTACATAACTTGTGAGTGGTTAGAGCATGGTAGTGCAGTTCAAGAGTGGAGTGTTGAAGATAGATACACTACGGGGAGTAAGGTCTAGATACATCTTCTTGTACAAGTTATGTTATATTGAGGATGGAGAGTATCATTTTCTATGGGATATTTACCTCCATTACTTGTTAGGATTCGACCTAATTATTGGTATGTAATAGTTAGTGGAAAATCGATCCCACATTGATTTTTATGAAATGATAATGAATTTTTCCTCTCCTAAGGGTGAAAAATATTTTCACCATGGAGAGTGGGATAATAATGTGGGCCAAGCAGGGCAAGTTTAACAATAATTGGGAGAGATTACCACCCAGGTTTCTAGTCTTTTACTAGATGATGTTACCAGGATGTATTTATAACTATAGTGAATTGGATTCTTGATGTGTTTTATGAATACTTCTTGGGTATTCCACTTGAGAGAGATTTGGAATTTATGATTGAGAACATATTGGGGCTTGAGATTGTTTCTATTAAACCATACATAATGGAACCAAAAAATCTTCAAGAGCTAAAGGCTCAATGGGAGTATTTGGAGAATAAGGGTCTTACCCAACTAAGTACATCACCATGGGGTTCTACAATGTTGTTTTCTAAGAAGTATGATGAGACCCTAATCTTGTGTGTTAATTAAAAAAAGTTTAAATAAAAGATTGTAAATAATCGATATCCCCTTCCACATTTTGATGATCTATTTTTCCAATTGATAAAAGGTTCTGTTTTCTCCAAGATTGAATTGAGATAATGGCATCATCAGTTGAGAGTATGACCTTTTGATTTACCAAGGATTGTGATTAGAGGAAGATATGGAATTTATTAGTTTTTTGTAATTCCATTTGGTTTTATGAATGCAATAGTAGTGGTTATGGCCTTGATAAATATAGTCTTTAATCCATACCTAGATCAGTTTGTGGTGGTGTTTGGGGATGACAACTTGGTGTACACTAAAAATAATCACAATGATGACCAACACCTTGACATCATCCTATGTACAATAAAAGGGAATATACAATACTCCAATCTATATTAGTTTCATTTTTGTATTTATCAAGTACAATTATTTTGTCACATAATCTTAGTGGAAGGTGTGTTAGTGGACCTAGAGAAGGATTTGGTAATTTTTTCTTGGGATAATCGCAATTTTTTTGATATCGTTATCTTTTTGGGATTAGCTGGATATTATAGGATATTAAAATTGGTATTTTATTTATTGGAAGATCCCCTTTTAGGATTTACAAAAAATGGTATAATGTTTGGATGGTCAGAAGCATTCGAGAATGCCTTCCAGGATCTAAAGATATTTTTAACATCAACATCGATCATGATCCTAACATAGCTAGGTGTGGATTACATGGTGTTTTTTTTATAATTGTAGGATAAGAAACAGATTAGTGTTGATTCAAGGAGACCAATTTGTGGTAGATGAGTCACAGCAATTAAGGCCACATGAATGGACCAACCCTATGTATGAACTTGAGTTGGCTATAGTGTTTTATGAAAAAAAGTGTGGGAGGCATTATCTATTGGGTGAGAAGTTTATTGTGTATATTTATCACATGATCTTATAATATATCTTATCACAATGATATTTGAATCTCTAGAAGCTAATATTGTTTAATTAATGAGTTTTTTTTTATTTTGAGCTAGCATATATGATCAGAAAGGGAAACAATGTGGCAGATGATTTGAGCATGAAAACTCATACTCCGACTATTTAAGAGTCTAGTGCGGAGTATATGTGATGAAACTACCAGTTGAGATGCATTTTGTGGTTTAGGATATCCAAGAGAAGATGAATCTGATATCAGTTTTAGTATAGTTTACACTTTTATGATGGATTAGAGACATTAAGTATGAGGATTCCTAGTTTTTGACCTTGCGGTAAGACCTTGAAGGTGAGGAGTCACTTTCCAATTTGAAAATAGATGAGGATGTGATCATATATATCAAGAATCAGGTTGTTGTACCTACAAGCATACAAGAAGAGATGATGCATGAGTTTCTTGCCTCGAAGTGTGTGGTACATCTAGGTGTGTTCAAAATGTACCATGAACTATGATGGATGTTTTGGTGGATGGGAATGAAAAATGAGATAGCAGGGTTCATGACACGATGCTACACCTATCAGCAGGTGAAGGTAAAGCATCAATGACCTAGTGTTTTACTACAACTATTTCCCATTTTGGAATGGAAGTGGGATGATGTGACCATATAATTTTTTTTGGGTCTCCTAAGGATAACACATAATAATGAATCTATTTTGGTTATCTTAGACCATATGAAAAAAGGAGGCGCATTTCTTATCAGTTTTAGAGACTTTCTCAGTGGATTGGTTTGGAGAACTGTATGTTTAAGAGATAGAAAATCCGCATCAGGTTCCATATACTATAGTTTTAGACCATGATTCTTGTTTTACATCATTATTTTGGAAGGTATTGCATAGGGATCTTGGTATATAGGTTTCGTTATGTATATCTATCCCCCAAAGAATTATGGGCAGTCAGAGAATACAATATAGATTTTTAAAGATATACTATGAGAAAGTGTTCTAGATTTCAATGTGTCTTGAGATAATAACCTAGATTTGGTGGAGTTTTCTTATAAAATAACATAATAAGAAATAATTTATATGGAACCATAAGATGAAATTTCTGGTAGTTTATACAAATAACCTATTTTTGGGATGTAGGTAGGTGAGTTAGAGTTATTGGGACTGAGTTTCATGTAGGAGAAATTTTAGCAGGTACAACTGATTCAAAATCATATAGCAACGACTTAGATTAGAAACAATTTGTATGCTAATAAATGTCAAAAACACCTTGATTTTTTTTGGATGATGGTTGTGTACTACATCGAGTGTATCCTAGATTGGGTCACTATAGGATATAGAAATAGGGAAAATTGGTGCCTAGGTTCTTTAAAACATTTGATGTTATGGAGACAATCGGGAAGGTCGAGTACCAATTGTATCTTTTAGAGGGATACAATACTATGTATTATGTTTTCTATGTGTCTCAACTTTGGAGGTATCACCCCTAACCTTCCCATGTGATCGACGTGGATGGTTTTGAACTTGAGACGAATGCATCCTTTCAAGGGAATCTGATACATTTGTTGGATTGTAATGAGAATGTGTTGTAGGGAAAGACCATGATGATATTTTGTGTATTGTGGAAACATGGGAGTGTATAAGAGCATAAATGGGAGAGTGAAGTGGATATGTAGGCTCAATATAAGATCTTTTTGACTTATAATCTTTGATATGCTTGGGAGTGTAGATGGTTTGTTATAAGGTTTGGAGATTATAAAACCCATACCTTTTCTGAAGATGTGTAAAAATTATTTAAAGGTATTTTTTTTTCTGTGTGTTGAGTAATTTTTAGGTGTTTTACCTTGGGGTGTGTTTGGATGAAAATTTGATAAAGAAATAGAATAAAGAAGGCAGTACAGAGTTAGCACACACTATGGAAAATTGTACGCCCCAGCCCAACAAATCATGCGAGCCAAAATAGAGGGGATTCACACTATTGAAACACAGTTTATCAAACTGTACACCCCAAAATGATAATTCATGAACCCTCAACCAAAATAAGTTCACAATTAAGGTTAATGGATTGGTAAACCATGCCCAATATCCAATAAAATCATGCATGAGATTTAAAATAATCCAATTTTTTTTAAAAAAAATTCTTGAGCCACCATTTTGACACCTATTTGTAATAGATTGACCCTAACATAATTCTCATTTTTTTATTCTATCAAATAAATTATAATACCACTATTTTTTTTTCTTGGTGAATGTATGGGTAGATTAAAGATCCACCCCTCCACAGGTATTTGAGTTCTTTCCCTTTAGATATATCTCTCTCCCCCGATCCTCTTCTGTGATAAAAGAGGGATGTTTATCTGATGTTGGTTTTAGATCTAGATATAGGTTTATTAGATCATGATTCATACAATTTTTTATTTAGGATTTAGATCAAAATAATTTTATTCGTTGCATTCTTGATTGATTTTGTTCAATTTGAGGATATCAATCGGCGAATATTCTTTGTCAATTTGGAGGCAGGTCATCTATAATTAAAATCCTAATGTATTGATTTAAATTAATTATTTTTAATTGTATATTTTCTATTATATGATTATCTGTTGAGTAAGTGATTAAATTAATTAATTTGGTGAATTAATTAATTGGGGGAATTGTAAAATTTTGAATATTCACGCTATGAATTGAAATAATTAATTATTCAATTAATTATGAGATAATGAGATTGTGAACATCAATAATGAATTTTAAAATTAATTATAGTGTTATTGATATTGTGAATATGAATAATTAAATGTTTAATTAATTAAATATTTATTGATATTGTGAATATAAATTATTAATTATTCAATTAATTATGAGATATTTCCATATGAAATAAAAATAATTGAATATTTATTTATTATGAGATATTGATATTATGAATCGAAATATTTAATTGTTGAATTAATTATATATTTATTGAGATTGTGAATATGAATAATTAATTGTTGAATTAATTATGGAGTTATTGATATTGTGAATATGAATAATTAATTGTTGAATTAATTGTGGGATATTGTGATTGACAATTAGAACAATGAATCATTAAATTAATTATTGGATGTTGAGATTGTGAATTGATTAATAAAATTTTGAAATAATTATTGTGTTGTTATGATATATGTATTATTGTTATACATGTGATATATGTGATAAATGTGGGTGGGACAGGGGTTAAAACTCCAAACACCCACATATGGTAAATGAGTTTGGGATAGGGACCAAAGATTTAAATACCCATATATGATAGCTATGTGTGGGATAGGGAATGAAGATCTAAATACCCATATGAGATAACAAGTATGGGGAATTGACTGGGGATCGAAATACCCATGTAATGAAGAGGTGTGGGGTAAGGTCTAAGGCTCCAATTAACTAGAGTGTGTTACAAATGACGTTCTACTCCCATGGGTAGGATTTGGACTATAGTTCTCATTAGCTATTGTAATTAATTGAGGTTAAATGAATAATGAAATCACAAGTATTTTAATGAATTGTGAATTGTATTTATGATATAGTTCAGACTCTCGCATGAGCTGAAGAAGGTATAGAGATTTTGGGTGTCCTTGGGAACCCGAGTTTTATGTGGTTAAACAATGAATAATTTAATAAGTGTAAACTATTTACATTATTGATTTTATTTATTATTTATATAACTACATACACTATTTGACTATATTTTGTTATATACACTATTGGTGGGGGCCAATAGAGCTGTACTCACACCCTACTTGGGCTTCCTGATCAATACCCAAATAGATCTCATGGTTGTAGGACATGATAAGGGAAAAGGCCATGTGTAGGATGTGGCTCGGATGAGGGAGCATGATAATGTTTGAGACCCACTTGTGATTTGTTAGTGTATTTACTTTTTAGTCTCATTTTGACACTAGGAATGTACTTTAACAAGGAATATATAGTATTTAGTTTCGATATTTTTCCTGGTTTTTTTCATCTTTTGATAATGGATTCTTTAGATTATGTTATATAATTATTTGTGTATTATTTATTTATTTTCATTGATGGATTAATATGAAAAAGATGATATAGTATCCTCATTCCTGAAATTAGACCCTCATTACATGTCAGCATCCTCTGGCATATTTGGAGGTGTGCTTGAGGTCTCCTAGAGGTCCAGATTGGGGTATTGGCATGTGGATATCAGCTTTAGATGTTACATATAAATATAATTATTATACATTAAATAATATTTTTACTGAGATTTTTTTGGGGAATGAAAATTAAAAATTTTCTTCATGGATCCAGTAGTCCACACATACAATGATTAACATTTAAAATTTTCTTTAAAGAAAAGTGAAAGGTTGCTAATTCTGATACTATTATTATAATTAAAAAAATTATAATTATTTTAACGATGTTATCATTCTAATATGCTAAAATGTAATTTTATGAAGAATAAGTGAACATAAAGAAATCAAAATGAGAAATGAGTGGTTATAAATTTACACCTCACGCCATTGATTATATCCATTGTAAAGGGGGTTATATCATTGAGTGATGGTATTATTAGAATACCATAATCTATTGAATGTGGTCAATAATTTTTTGGAGAGGTTTATGTAGTTTTTGTACTAAACTAAGTGGGTTTTTGTGTGATGGGAAGGGGGAGAAGAGTGACCATTTTATAATTTAAAAAGGACACTATTTTTGTTAATAACCAATGAATATAAATAATTGGAAGTCACTATCATTGAAATTTTCTCCTAAAATTGTAAATAATGGAGGGGTAAGGGATATGGTCGATCAAATGCTCAAACAACCATTCAAAATCACGTTTTAAACCAATTTTTAATCTTTCCCCTTGGTTAAACCATTTTTACCCCTTTAGATTTTCATTCGGGTAAATAGTTTTCATCAAAATTAATTTATCATTTTTGATTGAAATTAAAATGGTTTTTATTATATAATTTTTACATAATGATTTTAAATTTTTAATAAATTTAATTATATATTTTTTTTTAATTTTATAATAATTATAATAATTATTTTTGAAATAAAAAATATTTTTTTTTTCAAAACTATAAGTTACATTATAAAATTTAAAATACAGGTTAATAAATTAAAAAATATATTCTAAAAGTTATAAATTCACTTATAAAAAAATTCTAGTCTTATAAAACTATTTCATGAATTTCTATTTCATACTTATATACTAATATACTCATATAATTCATGTTATTTTTAAAAAAAGGTATTTTTCAACATTCACCTAAAAAATAATTTTTTTAAAAAAATAATAAAAATTAATCTCAAGATAATGTTTAATTTTTTAATAAAAAAATTATTCTTATTTTATAAATTCAAATTAAATAATTTATAAATTAGTATTAAAATTAAAATAAAAGAAAAACACATTTGTATAGGAAAAATAACCTTTTAAAACTACAAGTGTTTTTCATATTATTTCATATATATTTATAAAAAATTGAATAATGATATATTATTTTATAAATATAAATATTACATACCATAATATACTTTAAACTACAATAAATTTAATTTATAATTATAAAATACAAAGCCCCTTTTTAGATTGTTCTTTGAAAGTAATTCTTTATAAAATATTAGTAAGAGAAAATAATAATATATAATTATTTAAATTATTTATGACCTTTTTATTTTTTAATTATTTTATAATTAATGTAAATTTAATTTTTCTCAATTCATTTTTTTGGGATTCTTGTGAGTTCGGTTTTGTGTGAGACACAAGATACTGAAGATATTATTAGTTTAAGGGGTCCAAAATATTTGGTCGTTACCTTCTATCCTGCTTAAATAAATTTAATCCTCATAATTTTAATTATTACACATTAATTAAATCATGTGAGTGTATTCGTAACATATTCATCCTTTTGGATATATCCCTTAAGGGGATATCTACTTTTCTCTATTAAGATATATCATGTAACATATATTTCTTTAAACAAAATTATTCATTCATACAATTATATACCTAAATAAGTATATAACCTAATCATGTATTCCCCATAACATACCTTTTGTAAAACCATTTTAATATATAATTCATCAAAATATTTAAAAATTACACATTCCATCAAAAATAAACTCTTATCATCAATCAAGGGTTCATAAGACACAATAGACTATATATATCATTATCCAAAAAATGAGATAAACCTCACCAAAAATATCAGGAATCAAATTTTCATTAAATGAATAATAAATTTAAATACAATTAGCACTGTGTAACTCAAACTTATCAAAAAAAAATTAACCATTATTTATGAAGTACCCTATGATTGTATAGGAACACTATATTCGATAGTGTATACAACGTAACACCAAGTATAAATGAATTAAAATATGTTTAAATGTAAACCTTATAATATATCAATTAAATTGGTTGGTATGAATATTATTGAAAAAATATTTTATTACATATAAAGGAATTACTCATTTAAAATTCATCGATTAATTCTTATGAAAAAGGAAATCAATTTCGAGTACAATTATTTTATGCTTCAATAATACATTTTCTTCAAAAATGATTTGTATTAATTTTTTTGAAAATGTATTATAATTATTTTATGAGATTTATATAAATTATATATCATAAAAATAATATCATTTTTTAAATTAGAAAAACAAAATTATCTAAGGGTGAAATTTTTGTATTTTTCTAAAAAGAGTGATTTTCCAATGAATAGTGGAAAATATAGTTTTTTTGTTGAAAACTATATTTTTTATTCAACTTTGAAATCCCAACTAGCATATATATATATATATTTAGAATACCACTTTTATGGGCTGGGGGGAACCCTTAGAAGACTCATAGGGCTTAAGGAACAATACTCATACATGATCTAAAGGCTCATAGGCATAAGGCCCAAGACATAACTACACGTTAGACCAATTCCTCCCGAGCATCTATGTATTTGAAGCTTCCTCACTACCCAACTCACATGATCAATAAAACATCATTTAATCTTGAATATATGAATGATTATAGTTACCAATGTTAATTTTCAAACCCTCTTATTATTCCAATATGGTTATCTCTACTGTGTTGGATTCTTCTGGATTTGAATCATCTTCAGGGGCCTACTCTTGTGTGGTCTTCCTTGGATGATTCTTTTTCCTATGTGTCTAGTAGGCATGATTTATCAAAGTCATATGTAAACCCGAATTCCTTATGGAGGGAAGGCCTTTTGGTGACCCGGAGGCCCTATGGCCCGAAGGCCCTCTGTGACTTGAAGGACCTTTGACTCATAAGCCCAAACTGGTGCCCTAAAGGATAGGATGGGTTGAATAATTCTAGATGATATAATACCAAAAAATTACCTACTAAAATACTATACCTATAACCTATAAACTTATCCCTAGACAAATTTGATCTTGTGCCTTTTGGATGCCAAGCAAGAGCCTCTACCACTCGGGTATATCCCATTGTCTCTTTGATTCAACCAATTGAAAAGTTCCATTTAATTTTAAAATAGTTTCAAAGTAAAATTAGTTATATTATATTATTAATAATAAAATTTATCTTTTGGAATCAATTTTATAATTTAATTTCGTATAAATTTGTTTTATACATAAATAAGAATTAAAAATAAACATTATTTTTTCTATAAATTGGGGTTTGTCGTGTTTTGATCACTTATTATAAAATTAGTTTTTTTATCACTTATAATGTTTAATTTCAGAAAATGTAATTTATTCTTTCATTAAATAATAGAAATTTATCCAATTATTTTTTTTACATTTTTTAAAGAAGATAAAATTTTAGTGAGTAGTTTATGAAATACAATATCTTTTATGATATCTCCAAGACATAGAAGTAATATAAAAATTGATGAAATTTATTGAATTAATAATTTATTATAAAATAATATAAACTTCATTAAAAAATAATTGAAAAATATAGATAATAAATTATTCCATAATAAATATTAAACTCATTTTCAACGATGACAAAGAGCCAACACAACCCTAGAAAAGTCAAATTTTGTATCTTAAAAATAATAATTGGGATGAGATAGGTATTTTAATAACTATGAAATTAAATATTAATTATTATTGAATATATTTATGATTATACATGAATTTTAGTGTTAAAAAAATTTGGATTATCCAAATTCTTCTGTTATGATTATGCAATACTGAAAAAGTCAAAATAACACATTAAATTAGTGGTCATGAAATAGATATCGGTTAAAACACATATTGAAAGAATATAAATGTATCTTTAGATAATAATAAACAATAATCATGGTATAAAAATATTTACAATTTTTTTAAATTATAAAATGACTGTATATGCATGTGAAACACTAATATAATATAATTTTAATTAATAGAAAAACAAAATAAATGATTTTAAAAAATATTAAAAGTTATAAAAATTGAATGAGATAATGTTCTCCAAGAATTTTAGATATATATATATATATATATAGTATATTTGGGTGGTATTAATTAATAATAATCTATTTAATCATTTTTATTGATTTATTTGATGTCAAATTAAATGAATAGTGTCAAAATTGAAAAAAATGATATTTTATAAAAAATATTATTGTATTAAATTATATAAAAAATATAAAAATATTGATAGTGTAAAAATTGGTTAATAAATGGTTTAAATATTATCTCTTATCCATTTATGATTCAAGATTTTCCTTATATGTTAAATTATTACCCATTTATAGTGAAAAATATGGTACCACAACTACTACTAAAATAGGTTAATTAAGGGGTGAAACCAAAAGATAAGGATTTAAATTGAACATAAACTTGATAAAATTTTATTAATTGATGGTATTTAAACCATATCCTATCATTGGTAATATTTCATTACCATTTGGAATTAGTTGGATCTAAAATAGTCTTATTATATTGTGAACATTTAAGAAATTCAAAAGTTCCACTCATCACAATTATAAATGGAAAGTCATTAATTTACTTCATAAAACCAAATAAAACCATATAGATCATCCAAAACCTACCCATTATCATTTAAGAACCAATATTAATGTTTTTTTCGTTTCCTTTATTCATAAATGATCAACCTCAGATTCCTTAAGAAAGGATTTAAAGAAGGTCTCCCGAAGAAGGGGTAACCATCTTACCTAACATCTTTCGATTCATTCCTTCTTCTACCTCATCTAAATATCTGGAAATTATCATAAAATAATAAAATAATTATCCTAAATATATGTATATTCTATAATTATTATTAATCCTCCATTAACCACCCTCTTCTCCATCAATTTGTAAGTGAAGTATTACTCGTGTGTATATACAACTTACCATCTCCGCATAACGATGCAATTAATTTTTCATTACATATTTTATGAATTGGAATTATATCAGGTTTAATTTTTTTATATTATATTTATAACATAATTAATCTTCTTAAATTAAGATATCATATCTACCTTCTTACCTTCCAAACCATTGGGAAACGACAACATTGGTCATGCTTACGTGTGGATTACCATGTCCATGAAGTGATGTGATTTTTTCATCATTTATATTTTCCATGAAAGGTAATAAATATGTATATAATAATTATATATGATATAATAATTATTATGTAATTTTGATTTTTATTTACCTTTATTTTAATTTATCCATCGAAAAATGAAAATTTCATTCATGCATTTGTACGACCTATCATTTCTAGGAACATTGCAATTCATTTTCTATATATAAATTTTTGAATTGATATAAATACATATAAAATAAATATATAATATATTTATATAATTAATAAAATTTTGGGGATGATTTAACCATAATTAAAATATATGTATTAAAACTTCCAAACTGAAACATAAATGTGTTTCCCTTGGAATTCGGGGATGACCTCCTGGATGGGAGATTCAAACGTTCCGATCGGTTTCTAATGGGTTTGTTCGTAGAACCAGAAACATCCAATGATTCCACATCCATTTGGACCTACTTTCCAAAGGTAGGCGTTGATTAGCTTGTGGACTGATGAGGCTTAGGAATTTTCATTGGTCGAGAGGATGGGAGGTCGGACTCATCACACCTTTTTGAGGGGAATTATTGTCTATTCCGGGACTCTCTTTATAGATTTAAGTTATGTTCGTGAATCCTTATTACATTACCAAGTATAAAATGAGCTTTTCCTTTAGTTTTGACAATCAATGATTAAATATGTAAGAAATTTAGAGAATCTTTTATATGTATTCGAGGTTCTTCATCAATAGAGAATCATATGTATCTATTTAGAGATTCTTGGTCAATGGTATCCTTCAAAACATTTATATAAAAGTCTCTTGGTCATTATGATGACCATGATAGTTTTAAAGCCACTCAGCGGGGCACTTGATGTTTATTGTCATTCAGAAGGACACGGATTATTTCAGAGTTGGGATCGAACCCGTAGATGGGCTACCTACGTATCCTTTGTTTTGGAAAAGGAATCAAAACCCATGTAGTTCGAGTAACGAAGTATGATGTTTATGATTGATGGCTCAAAGAAGGATGTCATAATTAATTTTACCCTCTAATCTCACGTGAGTCATGCTCAGTGTGAGAAACAAGAGGTATTGGTAATAAAAAAGACAATTGGGCCATGAAAGATGTAATCAAAAGAAATGGTTTGGGGCTTATGTATGTATGACTGCCCAAATAAATAAAGGTTAGGATTTACTTTAGGGAGAAAATCTAGGAACAGGGTCCATAAAGGTATATGTGCTTCATGGAGATTTGAATACTCTAACTTGGGACTTATTTATGAAAAGGAAACCCAAATTAGGAGAGGATTGATGATTGGGTTTTACTCCTGAGAAGGAATCCCAAATCAAAGGTAAATTAGGACTGGTTAAAGAGAAATTAAGGGACTTGGGGCTTACTCCTGAAAAGGAAGCCCAAAATTTATGACTGGGGATTATTCTTAACAAGGAAGCCCAGTTTAGGGGACTTGGGGCTTATTCCTCAAAAGGAAGCCCAAAATTATGACTGGGACTTATTCCTGAAAAGGAGGCCCAGGTTAAGGGATTATAACTAGGACTTACTCCTGAAAAGGAGGCCCAAAAAATATGACTGGGACTTACTCCTGAAAAGGAAGCCCAAAAATTATGACTGGGACTTACTCCTGAAAATGAAGCCCAGGTTAAAGGACTTATAACTGGGGATTATTCCTGAAAAGGAGACCCAGGTTAAGGATTCTCTCATCTTAAAGGATGAGGTTGAATGAATGAACTCTCACTTTTTAGTGACATAAAGATGTAAAAATCACTATGTTTTGGGAGATATTCCATATAATTCCTTTCAGGTAAGGAAGTAAAATCAAGAAATCATGCCATAAATGGCTTTGAAGAGTGTCTTGAAGACTGAATCTTGAATAGGAAAGGTGTAATGGATTAAGAGGGGTAAAATGGGCAAGATGGGCACCCAAAAAGGAAGGGGCGTGCAAGTTTTGGAAGGCGCGCAGGTACTGCGTGGGCGCACAAGTATTGGTCGTGCACGTATACCTGCGTGACATGTGTGGGGTACTTGCGTGATGTTCAAGAATCATTGAAATACTTGAGCGACTCTTTATTAAAGCCTTTAGAATCCTCTTGGGGTTCTTCCAGAGAAGGGACGCGCAAGTTCTATCGAAGGAGTAAGGCGGCGCTTAAGTGTGGAACTTCCCTTAAGGGCTGGCCACTTAGGCGCGCAAGTATTGATGAGTTTAATCACTTAGGCTTTCCTTCCTCGCTTTAGATCTTCTGTTCTAGGTAAAAAATTACCTTAGAAGTGTTCCGGAAGCTTTGAGAAGAGACTTGGGCGTCGGGATCTTCAATCCGAGTTTCTGGAAAAAAAATCCCCCTCGAATGGAGGGCCCACATGATCTATTTATAGGAAGGAGAAGACGCCAGGCGGTTACTGGGTGGTTATCAATTAGGTCGCGCAAATCACTTGCGTGCCAGTGCGTCGCGCAAGTCCACTTACGCGACCATGAGGAAACTTGCGCAGCATATGGGAAAATTTCTCCTTGTTCACCCCTTTGTCAATTTTTGATGTTTTCTTCAAAGGTCGAACCATTTTAATCTCAGATATTCCCATTTTCCAATCTTTAGATTCTGTGACGAAAGGAGTGTCAACAAAAGTCCCCCCTCAGAGTTTTATCCGTAGAGAAAATAGAGGATTTGACTCTGAGGAAATCGAATACATCCAAAGGAATAATGGCGCGCAAGTGTTCAAATGCGTAAAGGGCGGCGCACAAGTGCGCGTCGCGCAGGCCATAAGCGCACAGGGTACGGCGTGCAGATAGGCTTCCTGGCCTATAAATACACGGCCTCACCTCTGTACAAAGAATCTGGATTTCTGGACATCAAATCTCTCGAGCTCTTGTCGTGCAGGTCATCTTAGCCGTGCAAGTTGCTCTGTTTTCTGGTGTTTCCTTGATGGTCGGCTGCTATCAAGGTAATAGGACTTGCACGGTGATACATGCTCGATAAAAACTTGTGTGGCACATCCATACTTGCACGCCAAGTTTTTTTGACTTGCACGCCTTAATGCCATTACCATTTTTTTTAAATTTCTTCACAAATTTTATGAAAAAATAAACCCATTTAAGAGTTAGTTTATTCATCTTTTGTGCAGATTCGGTGGTTCCCACAGGAATTGGAATGGCTGATGAACTGGCTTGCAAGCGGATTGATGACATGATGAACATAATTTTCCATGATTACTATGATATCTGTGACAACACTCTCCCAGAGTTGGCTAAGTACTTGAAGAAATATCATCCAAATTTCCCACAGAGCATCTATCTGCCTCTGTGTGGTCATGTTCATCTACAAGGAGTAAATGTTCCAAATGCAAATAACTATACACTTGAAATGAATCTGCACTGCTACTCCTCTATTTAGGTTATGTTGTGCATTAAGAGCAACAACAATGGTATGAACTTTCATGTTCTCCTTTTATGACATTTCCTTGCAGATATGAAAATGGAAAACCCATGGGATGAAATTTTTTCCACTGTCGGTTGGTGGAGAGAAGACAAACATGGCATTAGAGAAATATCTGAAAAGAGTACGCTTTCCAAATGGATCTTTACTTCCAATGCTCTGTTCTCAAATCCATGTATCCATCTTCCAAGTCTCTTGGACAAAAACAGAGTTATTGTTTGATCAGCAGAAAATTTTCTCAAACCGCACTCAAGAACATTCTTTTTCAATTGTTCCAAGAAGAGCTACCTAGTATCACTGCATCTCTTATTGTATCCAGTTGAATGAATGAATTCCAGGTGGTTGCTGATGAAGCTCGGGATTCCGTAAATCAAATGAAGAGTTATGTTGAAAGCCTTTTGTAATTCCTGAAAAAAGGAAGAGACTCCAGTCTGTGGATGTCCTTCTATCTCTTGTGTATCAATGAAAAACACTTTCATCTTCAATCATTTGTACCTGCATTCTTTCACCACCTACTTCAAATTTACTTAAGCCAATGGGCCTAGTAAGCCTAGTTTGATTTTTACTAGGATTATTACAAATAACCCTACAAACTTTGAATCTTTTAATTACTCAATATTACATAAATCATACAAAATGTATGTTTAGTGAGCTGGAACTTGACTTTTATTCAGAGTTCCTTTGTATTTTGTGGGCAGTTTAATGTTATGCACGCTGGACATAAAGGGGATAATGTTTAAGGTCAAAATAGCTTTGACCAAAATGGATTAAAATTGATTCAATTCCTTGACAATTTATCTAAAAACATATTACCGTACTCAATTATGAGAGAAAAAAATGTAAACTATGGATTTAAGAATATTTGAATCTGAGGAATGATATGAAAAAGAGATAAAAGGAATCAGAAGAAGTAGTTTCCAAGAATGAAGTTACTATTATTTAACAAAACCCGTTAGGGGGTGGAATTATGCAGGGCCACCTAAGGGCATTGGCTGCATGGTCAAATAAATATCATCTTTCGGCTGACAAGTATGTTATGTTGACTGTTTATATAAGGCCTCCTATGGGCACGTGCTGCATAGTAAAAAAAAGAACTCTCAGAAATTTACTTTCCTAGTGCTAAAAATCCAGTGAAAGTTTATGGAGATTCAAATTTTCTAAAGTATAGTGTTTTCTGTATGGAAAGAGGTACTTGAATATGGAGAAGATATTTCCAGACAAAATTATTGAAGAACTGGATGAATATCACTTCTACGAAGGTCTGACCCAAACGTAGGGAAGACGAATAAACCATATACTTGAATACTTTCAGATCATGAAAAAGAACATGGGAAAAATATGTTAAGGATGGCTATTTTTTGCAGATCCCTACATACCGTCATTTAATACAAATAAGGAAAAAAGAGGCATTATTCCCAAGAATGAAGTTACCATCACTTAACAAACCCGTTAGGGGGTTGAATTATGCAGGTCCACCTAAGGGCATTGGCTGCATAGTCAAATAAATAGTATCCTTCAGCTGAAAAGTCTGTTATGTGGATAGTTTATGCAAGGCTGCCTATGGGCACGTACTACATAGTCAGGCAAAGGAATTCTCAGATGTTTGACATTTTTGTGACTAAAAGTCATGAAAAGGGTTATAAAGATCTGAAAAATATTTAAGGTTAGGATTATAACACATAAATATGGGTATTGTTCAATGTATATAGAGATACATAGGTTAATGATAACCATAATCATGTTGTGGCTGGGTCCTGAATTGAAATTTGGACTTCACTACATATCTCATAAGAATTAGAATCAAGCCATACGTAGTTCTTGAAATGTAGTTTAATGTCGTGCATGATGAAAGTATGAGAGATCTTAATTTAGGGTCATAGAGTTCAGACCATAATAATGAATACACAGTGTGTGTTTTCATGGGGAATTTTCAGCCAAGGGACTGAAAGTGAAATTTGGGGTTAGGCCCAAAAGACATGGGGCTAGATTCGAGGGATACTCGAACGTTCCTACGTATCCCATAAATATGGGAATCAAGCCCACGTAGTTCTAGAAATACCCTTTGTACAAATTTGGTTCGTACAATTGAAGGGTGAAAGGGGACTTTAGTACAATGATGGTTTAACCCGAGATAAAAAGTTTAGGCATTGCCATGTATGCACGTAGTCTTTTGAAATGAAACATGATTGAAAAATCAATGTAAATAATGGTTCCCTCTCAAATGAGGAAATCAAAGAGTATTGTAGTTTATTGTCGTACCGGACAAAAGTGTTGTATAGTTTAACGTCGTATAACAAGGACGAAAGTGAATCAAATGTAAAGATATTGATTCTAAGGGTGGTTTCACAAATCAACATCGTATGAGATGAAGGTGAACCGAAGTGAAGAGATTGTTTTTGGGGTTGAACCTTGGGAGGTTGCCTACATACCCAGCCTGGAAGGCAAGGATCAAAATCTCCGTAGTTCAATTAAAGAATAAATTAATGATCAAGTTATTCTTAGGGACAATGACCTAAAAAATGACGTTGGGACTTACACATGTTTAGTATCCCAGAGAGAGTGTTATGGTTGAGGTTTTCTCTAATCTCAAGTGAGTCATACTCATTGTGAGAAACAATAGGTAGCAACAACCTTAACGATGCACAGTTTAATGTCATGTAGCAGGGACAAAGTTCAGTTTAGCGTCATGTAAGATGTATCAAGGACTTTCTGTACAGTTTAGCGTCATGTAGTTAGGACGATGGGGACAATACAGTTTAATGTCATGTTGGACAAAAAGGGGACTACACAGTTTAATGTCATGCAGTAAGGACAAAATAATACACCATTTAACGTCATGTTGGACACATTAGTGATTATGTAGTTTAACGTCTTTCCGGACGTAAGGGACTTTCAAATAGTTTAGGGTCTTATGCATGGACCGTTGCTGTATAGTTTAACGTCGTATAGCAAGGACAAACTGGTGCTGCACAGTTTAATGTCATGTTGTAGAGACAATACAGTTTAACGTCATGTTGGAAGAAAGGGGGACTGTGCAGTTAAATGTCATTCAGTGAGGAAAAATTAGGGACCTTTTTTCATCTTCAGTTTAATGTCATGCTCGACAAAAGTGTGAATAGTTTAGGGTCATATGCATGGACCATGGATGGTGTAGTTTAAAGTCATATAGGACCATAGTGTAGTTTAAAGTCATACAAGACCTTTTAGGGAACTTTTTAACAGTTTAACATCGTGTGGGATGAATTTGCAGTTTAATGTCATACTGGACCATTGCTGTATAGTTTAACATCTTATACCAAGGACGAACTGGTGCCGCACAGTTTAGTGTCATGTTGCGGGGACATAGTGGTGAATATTTTAAGGTCATAATGGACCATTGCTGTATAGTTTAACATCATATAGCAAGGACGAACTAGTGCCAAACAGTTTAGTGTCATGTTGCGGGGACATAATGGTGAATAGTTTAAGGTCATACTGGACCATTTCTGTATAGTTTAATGTCATATAGCAAGGAAGAACTGGTGTCACACAGTTTAGTGTCATGTTGCGGGGACATAGTGGTGAGTATTTTAAGGTCATACTGGACCATTACTGTATAGTTTAATGTCATATAGCAAGGACGAACTGGTGCTGCAGAGTTTAGTGTCATGTTGCGGGGACATCTTATGAATACTTTGTATTTTATACAAAATACTTCTTCAAAAATCTGGCATTAGTTGGAGTAGTAATGAGTTCTCCATCCATAGAGATTAATTAATAAGCTCTATTGGAGTAGACCCTATGTATTGAATAAGGTCCTTCCCATTTTGGCTCAAGCTTGGGAGGTTTCCTTCCTGGTATCATTGGAGTTCTGAGAACTAATACCAATTCTCCCTGAATGAATGAACGAAGACGAACTTTTTTTTTGTTAAAAGCTCGTGCTATTCGATTATGATAGATTTCCAAGTGGTGCAAAGTGAACAATCTTTTCTCATCTAACCGTTCCAATTCATTTAATCGCTTTTGGGATTGCTCATCTGTAGATAACCGATCACAAATGGCTACTCTGAGTGAGGGAAATTGAACTTCAATTGGCAAGACTACTTCCGTTCCATATACCAACGAATATGGACTTGACCGCGTTGCATTGCGGGTGGTAGTCTGATAAGCCCATAAAGCATAAAAGAGTTTATCAGGCCATGTACTCTTATCTTTATCCACCATATTTTGTAGTATATTTGAAAGAGTCTTGTTAAAGGCTTCTATTTGGCCATTGGCCGCTGCATGATACCGAGATGAATGGTTGGATTTAATGTTGTATTCTTGATAAAATTTCTTCACCTCAGAAGAATAGAAGTTGGTGCCGTTGTCCGTCAATATGGTATGAGGGACACCAAATCTAGTAATGATGTTAGACTTGATGAATCTAACAATGCATTTAGAACTGACTTCTTTAAGAGGTACTGCCTCTGCCCATTTAGAAAAGAAATCAGTAGCAGTAAGAATGTACTTAAACTGCTTGGCTGTAGCTGAAGGGTGAGGTCCCACCACATCCATTCCCCATGTGGAAAATAGCCACGAGTATTTAGCTTTATGAAGAAACTATGGAGGTTGATGAATGAATTTGGCATTTACTTGGCATGAATGACACTTCTTTGTGAAATTAACACAATCTTGTATCATTGACGGCCAAAAGTATCCAAGCCTTCGAATTTGATCAGACAATCTATGTCCAGACTGGTGGGCACCACAGACTCCTGCATGCACTTCTTTCATGACAGTCATTGTCTCTTTACCATCAATACATCTGAAGAGAACTCCATCAAAACAACGTTTTTAAAGAATTTTCTCTAGGTGGTTTGGGCTATCATAAAGAGTAAAATTGACCACACATCGCCGAATTTGTTCTTTCTCGGCTCTATTAGTTGGAAGTGTTCCATTTTGAAGGTATTCCCTGATAGGTGACATCCATCCTATAGTATGACCATACAGTTCAGGAATGGGACTAATTTCATTAATTTCCTCTATTCTAGCTTGAACATAAGGTGAAATTGCACGAAGGTGGGCAATACTAATGGTTGTCTCATCCCGATTGGAATCTGCTAGAGCTGTGGCTATATTAGCCAGCGCATCAGCTTGAGCATTTTGTGATATTGGGACATAAGAAAATGTCGGTTCTGAAGGGAATTCCTCCATTAACTCTTTGAGGTAATCATACAAAGGGATTAATTTTCTTTTCTGATGGAATAATCCCCATTGACAAGTTTGATTACCAGGTCTGAATCACCTTTCACCTTTAAGTGATTCACTTGTGCTTGAAGCGCTAACTCCAAGCTTGTGATAAGATCTTGGTATTCGGCTTCATTATTGGTACCACCTTCCCACAATAAAAAGGAATAAGGTAACAATGCCTTATCTGGAGAAATGAGCACAATTCCTAAACTAACTTTGCTGAATTTAGGATTTTCCATTTTCTTCCCTGTTGGACATCTGGAAGCACCATCAAAATATATTTCCCATGTTTGAGGACTCTCTTGAATAGAGAAAAATTCCTCATCAGGGAGTTCAATATCTGAAGACGTGTCTTCCACTGAAGGATGTTCAGCCAGAAAATCAGCCAGAGCTTGGCCCTTTATTGCCTTTTGAGACACATACTGAATGTCGAACTTCAGCAAAATAACTGCCCACCTTGCTAGGCATTCTGTAAGCATTGGACGACTAAGGATGAATTTGAGCGGATTATTGCGAGATACCAATTGGACCTCATGATGTTGCAGGTAGTGTATCAGTTTCTGAACTGCAAAGATTAATTCCAGGCAGCACTTCTCAATACTTGAATACCGGTTTTCTGCTTCAAGCATAGTTCTACTGAGATAGTAGAGGCTATTTTCATTCCCAGCATCATTCTTTTGAGCAAGAAAGCCACCCAATGATCGCTCTAGAGCTGTCATATAGAGGATAAGTGGTCTTCCTTCAATAGGTGGAATGAGTACCGGTGGACTCAAGATGTATTTATTGAGAACATCAAATGCTTCTTGACATTCTTCAGTCCCCTGGTAAGTGACCCCTTTTCTCAATAATTTGGTAAAGGGTAAACATTTGCCTGCCAAATTGGCGATGAAACTCCGAATATAGGCTAAGTGTCCTTGAAGTCCTATTAATTATTTCAAATTCTAAGGAGGTGACATACCGAGGATTGACTTGGTCTTCTCAGGATCGACTTCAATACCATGATGGCATAAAACAAAGCCGAGAAATTTTTTTGAGGTTACCCCAAACTCCCATTTTAAGGGGTTCATCTTCAAATTATGTTGTCGAAGCTTGTGGAATATGACTTCCAAATCAGCCAAGTGATTAGAATGTTGTTTGGATTTAACCACCAAATCGTCTACATATAATTCAACAAACTTCCCTAAGAAAGGTTTGATGATACGTTGCATGGCACGTTGATATGTTGCACCTGCATTCTTTAAACCAAAGGGCATCACACGGTAACAAAACACACCTTGAGGGGATCTGAAGGCTGTGGAGTCCTCATCATCCGGGGCCATTTGGATCTGATTATATCCGGAATATCCATCCATGAAGGAAAGTACTTCATAACCAGCCGTCGCATCAATTAAGAGTTCTGTAATCGGAACTGGGAAATCATATTTAGGACAATACCGATTAAGATCTCTGAAATCGATGCAAAACCTAATTTGTTTGTTCTTCTTATTTATAGGGACAATATTAGAAAACCACTTGGGATACTGAACTTCTCTAATGAAGTTAGCTTTGATCATCTTATCCACTTCAGCTTCAATTTTGGAAGCATACGTTGGGTGTGTTCTTCTCGCGGCTTGCTAAAATCCTCGATGTTCTTTTGGTAAACCCAAATGATGAGTAGCAACATCAGGATCAAGCCCAGGAATTTCTGTATAGTTCCAAGCAAAAATATCTTTATTTTTCTTTAGAAAAGAAATATACATCTCTTGCTCTTCAAGGGTCATGGCCGCACTAATTAAAGTGGGGCGTGGATCTTTCTCTGTACCCAGATTTATTTCTCTGAGTTCATCCACAGTGGTAGAGATACCCTCTTCAAATGCTGGAGGAGAATCTATAAGATCTTCCTCTTCCTCTTCATCATGTTCTATTTCATCCATTTATACTTGCATAGTAGATGACAAAATGAAATTTTCGTGATCAGAAGAGATGTCAAAATTTCCACATTTTGAAGAAGAAGCTTCCATTTCCGACCCTATTGATGATAAAGGGTCTTCTTTGGGAAATAAAGAAGAGATGATGGATTGAGAATTGACATCATTATTCAACTCCGATGTTGCTATAACTTCTTCTGGCCTGATTGGCGAAGTATAGAACTGTTGGATTTCAGCAGATGAAATGAAAACGTCACCACTTGTGCTTTCATCACTGTTCGGTAGGTTACCAATTTCTCTCATGTTGTCTGGCTCGATTGCCATAATTGACATTATGGATCTTTCCATAAGAGTATTTTGATTTGGGCCTATTTTGTCAATTTTACTAATAGGTAACACATAATCTGTACTCACATGTGTAAATGGATTTATTGGAATCTTCTCCAAACCATATAGGGCATTACCTTTGGTAATTTCCTTTATTGTATATTTCTCTCTTCCCTTCATGTGATACAATTCCGCCTCAATGTATTGAGACTCACATGTCTTGAACGGGGCCTTATCACCATACAATGTTCCAAATTGACCATTGAAACAGTATTTGAGACATTGATGGTATGATGAATGGATAGCCGCATGCTGATGTAGCCAGGGTCTTCCAAGCAAGACGTTGAAAGCTGAGTCTTGATCAACAATCATGAAATCCGAATTGGATACAAGATCTCCTAACTGAGTTCTGAGTGTAAATTCGCCTAGTGGTTCTTGTTCATTTTTATCATATCCTTGTAACATCATGGTAGAAGGAGATAAATCAGATTCCGTGAGGCCCAATCGACGAAGAGTACAAATGGGCATGGGGTTGACTCCTGAACCATTGTCAATGAAAGCTCTTCAGATATCTACACCATTGATTTTTCCAGATAAGTACAGAGGTTTTATGTGTCCATGGACAACATCATCTTCATCTTTATCAGTAAAAGATATCACTGAATGGAATTATGCAGGATTATTCTCTATGTGATAGACTTCAGTTGCAGCAATTTCAGCTTCAAACTCCTTGGAAGAAGATGCTTTGGAAGCTGACGCATCTTTTATTGGGATAGAAGTTGGAAAAATCCTTGGTTTTGGAAGATTAGACCGACTAGATCCATTTACTTGCTGAGATAAAGAAGATGGAACCTTCAATCGGTCTTCCAAAAAAACTGTGCCAAGACCGAGTTGGCTATTGGCGGAAGAACTTGCTTGTTCTTTTTGAGCTCGCTGAAGGGCTCTACCACAAGTTTATGCTGCATACACAGTTCTAGAAGGGGTAGAATTTGAGTAGTGGCTTCAGAAAGATCCACGTCTCCCCCTGTATCCTGAACCTCTGGAACTTCCTCGGATTCCCTTATTTGATATAGGGAATTCAGGCTCATCAAAATTGAAATTACGACTGGAATACGGATCTATTAATTGAATCATATTAACAGAACTGAAGATTAACTCTTCGTCTGATAAAGACTCTGCCTGATTTGCTTGTTTAGGTTGTTCCGTTTGATGGGGCGGTTCCCGTGTCTTTGAAGTAGATGGAATAAAGTCTGCCAGAGTCAAAGACAATTTAGGCTTTGACACATACTCATATTCTTCTAATTCCTTTTCCTTCTTTGAATCAAACCGTTTCTTTGAGGAATTTCCCTCTGACGAAGAGGGTTTTACCTCATTATTCATGGCAGAAGACACAGTTGGTTTCTTTAATTGTGTTTGAAAAATGGCATGAGTCCGATTGATTGTCTTTCTGAACATCCAATCATTATACTTCTGTGAATTTCTGCTTTTGACTTCTTGCCATTCACCATCCTCCTCTGGAACTGTAGCAGTAACACATGCTACCTAAGCCGAAGAACCTTTCAACTTGACTTGTCCCAAGTCGACCATCTTTTGCAGGAGGTATTTAAAGACAAAACACTCTTGGATGAGATGTCCCAACATTTGATGAAAGGGACAATAATTGGGACGGTCTTCATCTCCTTCCTTGTTTGGCCTCTTGGGCATTGGTAATTGAACCAAATTATTTTCCAGAGTTGAAATGAAGTAACCAGGAACTTGCTCATTTCGGAAAGAGTATGTTTTACTCTTCAAATCCTCAAACTGTTTTCATCGTTGATCTCTTTGATCAATTGGAAAAAATGGCTTTTGTTGTTGGCGTTTAGGAGGTGGAGCCCTTCAAGAAGATGATGGTTTTGATGTATAAATAGGTACAGGTGCTTGTTTAAGCATAATTGTAGCAGTTTCCGCCTTACCCATTCTCCTTCCTAGAGCTGATAGAATTACAAGAGATTTAGCCTTAGCCTGTATAAGGGAATCTTAAATCTGCTGAGCGATTGAAGTAAGGTCTCAAAACACTCATGTGTATTTCACAGGGATCAATGGCGTGCGTAATTCGTCACACAAATTTTCCACACAGATTGGCAATAGCTCATCCTGAGGGAGTGCTAAACTCAGGGAATATGTTAATCCCTTCCAGTGAGCAATGAAATCAGAGAATCTTTCATTCTCCCTTTGCTTGCAGTTTGTAAGATCGAAAACTGTCGTTTTTGGTAAAGTTGAGCTGAACTGAAGAAGGAATTTTTGGCGAAGATCCTCCCATCCGATGATTGACCGGGATTGCAAGCTTGTATACCAGACAAAAGCTGGTCCTTTCAAGGTTCGCACGAAACATCTGAGTTTCACTGCTTCTTTCTGATCTGGAGTTCCCATTATAGGATCACAACAAGACACGTAATGTGTCAAATGTTGTTCAGGGTCGCATGATCCACTGAAAGTAGGGAAAACAGGGTTTCCAAAACTGGATGGAGGAGAAATTGAATCTACCCATTCAAGGTAAACTTTCTTTTCTGGTTGAACTTGTGACCGTTTCCCTTCCATAGTTTCTAACCGAGCTGTTAATGACCCAATAGTAGTTATTAACTTTTGAGAAACATCCGGTTCAATTTGGTCTTGGGTAGGTGTAATGAATGGAGCTTGGAAATATGTGGTGGTTGGTGCTGTAACTGATGGTATTACTGCCAACCGTTGTTGTGCTTGACCCGTAGGATTAGACCTCTGAGGGTGTGCTGATAAAGGAGGATATTCCTGATCTATCTCAGTAGCTGCAACAAATTCCTTCGGCTGTTGGACTCCAGCATTATTAAGAAGAAGACTACTCTGAAGTAGTTCGGCATTCAACCTTCTTAATTCGTTCATTTCTTCCTCCTGTTGTGCAAACCTTTACTCTAATGAGAGCGATTGACCTTCTCCAGAGGAAGGATATGTAACCTTATTCTTTCCCCTCCCTTTGTTGGATACTTTTTGGAGAGAGGGACGTGAATTACCTAGGTTTTGAGTAATCTTTTGACTTCGTGTACGCACACCTTCTTCATTTGTATCGGTGCGTACATTTTCTTGAGTAGGACGCTCTTCATCTAAGTCCCTTGAGTGAGCCTCCTCTGGTGGATTAGCAACAACGGCATTGATGACATTGATTGATGCATAATGCATCGCATCCCTTCTATCAACATTTCTGTGATATTTTCTTCTTTTATGTCTTTGATGAGACATTTCCTTTTATTGATTTAATCATTTAGGAACTTCTTGACGAGCTATAACTTGGAGGGAATCTCCTGATAATTTGGCTCTTCGTTCCTCTTGGGGATTCTTCCCCAATCGAGAAAAGACCGACATTCTCTGAGGAGGGGATTGATGATTTGAAAGAGTCCCTAGTCTCGTGAACTGGGGATGTTCCTGCTATTTCCGCTCAACTCCTGAAATCCCATTTGTTGATTCTGAGGGTTGGGTTAAAGGAGTCCCCAGTCTGACAAGCTGGGGTGGCTCTTGACATGCTATGTCTGAGATCTTCTTAAAAGCTCTCTTGATCTTGAGAATCTTAGTTTGGAAATTAGTTGGATGCATTAACCTGTATCCACTTTTATCACCTGGTTCAAAAGACCGTTGGATGATTTCCGAAACTTCTGTCATTTGATGATGTGTTTTCTCCATACGAGAGGCTTGTGCAATATTCTTTCCTGACTGATGTAGGAGCAATTCAGCAACTTGTTCTCTATATGATTGATTTTGAGAGGAACTAGTTGAAGCCTGTTCTTGATCAAGATTTTGATTACAAACAAATCCCATTGACTGTGGCCGGCCATGGGCAATAACATTACATGACACCATTTTCGGCGGGCTTTGCTGACTGGAAATCACTGTGAAATGTAGTGCTCTGTGAACACCCCATCCTCTGATATGAACACCAGATGGGGCATCAGCAATTAACTGACACAATTTTCTTAGTGCGCCAAGGCATGAACATTGAAGGGTTCTCTGCTGCTTTTTAGCCTTCGGATATAGAGAGACTGATAGAGATGCCAAATCAATCTGACTTTGTAGCCCTTCTATTATCTTAAGATGATTTTCATATTCATCATAAGATAATACCTTCTTCTTTAATTGAAAAAGAGTTTTCCATATGTTGAGACAAATATCATGGACTTCATCTTCCGTCAACATTTTTGGAATGTCATACTGGGAGTCAGCTAAAGGCCAAAAAATGACTGGTACCTCACTTTTTTCCAGTTTTTTCCTCATGTTCAGAATTTCCTCTTCATCATTAAATGAAGATTCTTCTACCTGTTTTGACCAGAGTTGGTGTTTCCTTGTTGCTTCATCGGATTCAACAATATTGGTAGAGAGATCATTGATCAAACTAGAAGATGCATGACTTATGGGTGGTTCAGAGAATGACCTACACCCTGGGCTATCTTCTGATTGAGAAAGTATTTCACTTGCTAACGATAAAGTATCAGACATGACTAGTTTTGCATTTGCAAATGCCTCAAGATAAGAGGGCTTTCACGGTACTGCATTGTCCACTGGAGTATTTTCCAGGCAATGTGAATCACTACTGTGGAGAGGACTTTCACAGTGAAATTCATCATCATGGGGAGGACCACCATAATGGGTTCCATCAAAAGATGAGATCTCTTACTCCTTGGTCTTCTGACCACACAGAGGGTTCATGTGGCTCTCATCTGAAGAGGAAACTTCAAGATTGTCCGAATTGTCACGAAGCAAGCCTTCATGAGGATGTGTCTGTTGAAGACCTTCAGAATTAATGTTCCCATTATTGGGAACTGAGGGAGTAGAATCTTGAATTCCAACAGATAAATGTCGGAGGGCTTCAAGAACTCCATCACCGAGCAAGGCCTTGTTACAGATTGTCCTTTGATCTCCTGACTGTGCTGGGCGGATCTTTTTCTTAGATGCCTTCTTACTCACTTTCGAAACCACTTGTTGACGAAAGTGGTTGCTCTGAGCAGGTGTATGTGCCTAATCAGGAAATATGGTCAGGTTAAGCTGACGATCTTCACTCAAATCAGGTGTATGTTCCTGACTTGGTTGTCTATATGATATGGGGGAGTATGCCCCATAACCCTCTTGGACTGGAACAGATGTGTGTGTCTATTCTGGAGTGAATCGTTGATGTGTCACTCCACTACTAGGGATATATTTATTTGTCTTTCCCTGAGATGATGCTGAAGCTGTTATGATATCCTGGCAAGCATCCAGAATATGAGCAGGAATTTGCTTCTGCTCTTTCACCATTGACAAAATATGCTTGGTGACTTCAGCTGCTGGAATGGGGATATAGGTCCATTCCAGGCTTGGAGTAGGTGTATGTGCCTGCTACTGTCCTCCTTTTCCTGTTAGTGAATCCTGACAGTACTCAAGTGTGGGGGCAGAGAGTTGAGTCTGCCTCCTGTTTGTCGTTCGAACTTTCTAACTGACTTCTCTGTGCGCTACCAAGCGAGACTGTTGGTAGGATTGATTAGTATTAGCAGGTGTATGTGCCTGCTGATTATACTTTGTCAAACGCGGTTGACGAGATCCATCATATGTAGTCAAGTGAGCCTGCTGACTAACTAATGATGTATAAGAAGCTGTATGTTCCTGCCTATAGTACTCCGCCGGAATTGCCTGGCGGGATTGGCGTGATGCTGCTAGACGAGTCTGCTGGACAGCGGAATTAAAACGGGTAGGTGTGTGTTCCAGCTCGTTGTTTGCCACCAAGTTAGGTTGGTGGACTTCTCCAGAGATGGCAGGGATGAGAACCTGCCCATTGTTAACCGGATTCTGCCTCTGGCGGTTTGTCTTGCCTACTCGGGTTCGAGGAACCTGAGCCGAACGCCTGGAGTCGGTACCCTCATCATGTTGAGGGCACACTACTGCACGAGTCTGGCAGCGATTGTTGATGGGAGCCCTCAGGAAGGACTCCTGTATTTTTCAATTAAGGTCCTGAGGGACCTGCTCATTCACTTCCTCGGATTAAGGGAGTGAATGGAAATTGCGTTCCGGGGATAACGACCCGAAACGGTTGGAGATGGTAGTCATCACCGCCTGCCTTTTGATCACTGGTCATCGTTGTCCGGATGACCTGTGTGAGTTGTTCACTTGGAGGGCCTGTCGGGCAGCCTCCAAAGTTGGGATGGTACCGTGTTGATGGTACTCCTTAACCAGCGCATTTGATACCCAGCGTTGAAGATGCTGAGTAGGTGATGTCATCCTTAGAGCAGATGACGATCCAGTAGGAATAACAGCAGTGGTATTTGCAGTAGCAGTATTCACAAGTGTGAATTTGAGAGCATCCATTATGGAAATATAGAAGATCTTGGAATAGAGTGCATGTTTGATATAACAGACGTAATCAAGATAAATTTAGCCACTTCATCTTTTGGATGAGCACACATGTCAATGATTGTTTTTGTTAACCCTCTTATTGAGTTTAAAATAGTGGCTTAACAAATAGGTAAAACATCATTTTTACTTGGTTAAGGATTCACGTCGGGTTCCCCATTTTTTGTTTCCCTTGTAATTCAGGGATGACCTCCTGGATGGGAGATTCAAACGTTCCGATCGGTTTCTAACGGGTTTGTTCGTAGAACCGGAAACATCCAATGATTCCACATCTATTTGGACCTACTTTCCAAAGGTAGGCGCTCATTAGCTTGTGGACTGATGAGGCTTAGGAATTTGCATTGGTCGAGAGGATGGGAGGTCGGACTCATCACACCTTTTTGAGGGGAATTATTGTCTATTCCGGGACTCTCTTTATAGATGTAAGTTATGTTCATGAATCCTTATTACATTACCAAGTATAAAATGATATTTTCCTTTAGTTTTGAAAATCAATGATTAAATATGTAAGAAATTTAGAGAATATTTTATATGTATTCAAGGTTCTTCATCAATAAAGAATCATCTATATCTATTTAGAGATTCTTGGTCAATGGTATCCTTCAAAAAATTTATATAAAAGTCTCTTGGTCATTATGATTACCAGGCTAGTTTTAAAGCCACTCAGTGGGGCACTTGATGTTTATTATCATTCAGAAGGACATGGATTATTTCAGAGTTGGGATCAAACCCGTAGATGGGCTACCTACGTATCCTTTGTTTTGGAAAAGGAATCAGAACCCACGTATTTTGAGTAAGGGAGTATGATGTTTATGATTGATGGATCAAAGAAGGATGTAATAATTACTTTTACCCTCTAAGCTCATTTGAGTCATGCTCAGTGTGAGAAACAAGAGGTATTGGTAATAAAATAGACAACTGGGCCATGAAATATGTAATCATAATAAATTGTTTGGGGATTATGTATGTGTGACTGCCCAAATAAATGAAGGTTAGGATTTACTATAGGGAGAAAATCCAGGAACAGGGTCCATAAAGGTATATGTGATTCATGGAGATTTGAATACTCTATCTTGGGACTTATTCCTGAAAAGGAAACCCAAATTAGGTGAGGATTGATGATTGGGTTTTACTCCTGAGAAGGAATCCCAAATCAAAGGTAAATTAGGACTAGTTAAAGAGAAATTAAGGGACTTGGTTCTTACTCATGAAAAGGAAGCCCAAAATTTATGACTGGGGCATATTCTTAACAAGGAAGCCTAGGTTCGGGGACTTGGGGCTTATTCCTGAAAAGGAAGCCCAAAACTATGACTGGGACTTATTCCTAAAAAGGAGGCCCAGGTTAAGGGATTATAACTGGGACTTACTCCTAAAAAGGAGGCCCAAAAATTATGACTGGGACTTACTCCTGAAAAGGAAGCCCAAAAATTATGACTGGGACTTACTCCTGAAAAGGAAGCCCAGGTTAAAGGACTTATAACTGAGGATTATTCCTTAAAAGGAGGCCCAGGTTATGGATTCTCTCATCTTAAAGGATGAGGTTTAATGAATGAACTCTCACTTTTTAGTGATAGAAAGATGTAAAAATCACTATGTTTTGAGAGATATTCCACAGAATTCCTTTTAGATAAGGAAGTCAAATCAAGAAATCATGCCATAAATGGCTTTGAAGAGTGTCTTGAAGACTGAATCTTGAATAGGAAAGGTGTAATGGCTTAAGAGGGGTAAAATGTGAAAGATGGGCACCCAAAAAAGAAGGGGCATGCAAGTCTTGGAAGCCGTGCAGGTACTGCGTGGGCGTGCAAGTATTGGTCGCATAGGTATACCTGCGCGACATGTGTGGGGTACTTGCGCGATGTTCAACCAGCATTGAAATACTTGAGCGACTATTTATTAAAGCCTTTAGAATCCTCTTGAGGTTCTTCCAGAAAAGGGATGCGCAAGTTCTATCGAAGGAGTAAGGTGGTGCGCAAGTGTGGCCGCTTCCCTTAAGGGCTGGCCACTCAGGCGCGCAAGTGTTGATGAGTTTCAACACTTAGGATTTCCTTCCTCTCTTTAGATCTTCTGTTCTAGGTAAAAAATTACCTTAGAAGTGTTCTGGAAGCTTTGAGAAGAGACCTGGGCGTCGGGATCTTCAATCCGAGTTTCTGGAAAAAAATCCTCCTCGAATGGAGGGCCCACATGGTCTATTTATAGGCAGGAGAAGACCCCATGCGGTTACCAGGGGGTTATCAATTAGGTCGCGCAAATGACTTGCACGACATTGCGTCGCGCAAGTCCACTTGCGCGACCATGAGGAAACTTGCGCGACATATGGGAAAATTTCTCCTTGTTCACCCCTTTGTCAATTTTTGATGTTTTTTTCAAAGGTCGAACCATTTTAATCTCAGATATTCCCCTTTTCCAATCTTTAGATTCTGTGACAAAAGGAGCATCAACAAAATGAAAAACAAAGTCATTTATATCCAGAAGAGGGTTCTTGACAAATAAATTTTAAATAAATGAGTGACAAACTATTATATATAAGTAATATATGTTATTATGTAAATGATATTTTTTATTTAATTGATATATAATTAACCTCTACTTATTATATAGGAGGTTATAACACATATACATAAATTCAGGCAAAAGGAAAGGGTTTCTCATCTCACTTCGACTTTTGCGAGACATATGCCAAATTGATGACTTATTATATTGTGTGATTTATATAATTACACTTTTTATTTTTTATATCAATAATATTTTTCTATTAATAATATTTAATATTTCATTTGAATTTATTTAATTCATCGGTCTTATTATTTAAAAGTTACAAAATTCATAAGGGTTAACTTCACAATCAAATCATTATTTGAGATTTTTAATTTTTGAGTAACAGTTGAAGAATATTTCTATTTTATGTCCATGTTATTAAAAAAAATCAGTTTTTTACATTCTCCAATTATTATTTAAATTCATTTTTACCCT
Source organism: Viscum album (assembly GCA_963277665.1). Lineage (NCBI taxonomy): Eukaryota > Viridiplantae > Streptophyta > Magnoliopsida > Santalales > Viscaceae > Viscum > Viscum album. The sequence goes on from OY728128.1 coordinate 1,262,918,070, forward strand.
TGTTTTTCTTTTATTTTTTTTAATGAAATCATCCCATCATTTTCAAAACATGGTACGTTTTTTTCCTTACAAAAACATAGAAGGATTACAAATTTTAAATTATACAGAATGTATCTAATTTACCACTATTATTAACCCTTAATTATTTAAAAATTAATTTATATGTTTTCAAGGTTCATTTTTGAGAAAATTCATTCTTTTAAAATTTAAAAATTTCCTAAAAATAACTGATTTCAATGTAAAAAGGGAATTTCCTCAATAATGTTTCAAATATATTTATAAATTAATTTCATACATGTTACCATTAATTGTGGAATATTATTTTTTATGGAGTTTGATCTATTATTACACAATCTATAGTATTTTTTTGAATGGTTTATAATCATTTTTAATAGGGATGTACTATTTTTAAACCATTCTCCATATTACTCTAGATGGTTTATGATTATGTTTTTTTATTTGAGGTAATTATTTAAATTTTCTATAATAATACAAATTTTTATACTGATTATTCTTCACTCCTTTCAGATGAGGAATCTATCAGACATAATAAGTGTTTTTTGGGGCCCGCTATATCCCTTTGATGAATCAGTAGGTCTCATGAGACAAAATAGTTTGGGTTTTGGATGAGGCCTTACCCATTTATATAATATTTCTTGGAATAAGACCTAAAAAATATTTTTCTATATCGTCTCACATTTACATATCATAAACTTTTCATTAAAAGGTATAAAAAAGAGGATATTTTAAATTTTAGTTTCTTGGAAAAAGGCAACATAATACATGAAAGCTAAAATGTGGAGGATTTGTTTGTTAATTTCTAAATATAGGGGAAACCCAGGTTGTGGAAAATGAAAAACCATAGGCTTGCCTATGGTATTTTAAATTTTTATTGGACTATCAGAACAAATATTATGTTATTTTAATCCAAAAGTGTCTACCATCATTTTATATTACTTATTTTGTCTTATAATAACAAATTTATATCAAAATAACATTTTTAAAGTTAAAGTTTCCATTTTAGAATTTGGAAAGTAAATTATAGATCTAGAAATTAATTTAAATATATTAAAATACTTTATATTAATAAAATAAAATATTTTAGGTCTTTTATTGTGGTTAAATATTTATTACATCATTATGAAATAATTATAAAGTAATTAAAAATATAGAAAAACACAAAATATATTTTTACTATACATGAAAAAATAAATTATTTTAGAAAATTATCATAAATTCACCCTAGAATAATATGGACATGAAGATTTCAAAATTTTTATTAATTTTAACAGAATATTACCCTAAATAAGAGAACTAAAATTTTAAATATACAAATAATTATTTATTAAAAATAATGATGATTGAAAATGTTTATTAAAAATTCTAACACTTGAAAAAATATAATTTTTTTATCATTTATATTTAAATAATAGTGTTTTTATCAGAATATCTCATTTAAATAAGTGTTATTCATAATATATTTTTTATAAATATTATATCTTTATTGGAATGTAAACTTTTTTTCCAAAAAATCAATTTATCGAATTCCATCTCAATTTTATTAAGCAAAAATAATAGCAAAACTAAATTAATGGAATAAAAATTTTATTTATACAATGGAATTTCAATTTATATATCTCGAATGTTGAAACATAACCCCATATAATACCCTCTAATTCCCTACAGGTAAGGTGTGCAATGGTGGTAGTTTCATGGTGTCCCTTGACTAACATTGTCCTAGTGGTAATCTCCACTAACTTGAACTTGTATCATAATAGATTTCATTCAAGATCCACTTGTTGAAGATAAAATTGGTATTTTCCAATTGAAACCCCCAATGATGATACCTTCATACCAAGCTCTGAAATTTTTTCTTAATATGGATTGAATCTACTAGTTGAGGTTGTCATTTCTTCTTTTTGAATTAATTATACCTTTTCATTTATACTTATAAAAACAAATTATAATGATAAATTTTTATTAAGAGTTCTGTTCCCAATGGTCATAATGACCAATAGTCATATTGAAAAATGGTCATAATTGACCAACAATTATATAATGGTCAAATATAGAGGGTCAAATATCCCTTTATATTTACTTCATTATTAAAGAGATATGGTTTTTATGTATAATTTAATATAACCCAAATTTTCATAGGGAAAAAATATTATTCAAAAATATTGGTTTGTAACATTTTAGATGTCTGAAATTATGAATTCCATCATTATGAATTCATTTACTGGCGTTCTATGTTATTATTCAATTAGTTGGAATATCCATGGAAATGTTTCAAACACATGAGATTATTTATATGGAATTATTTGATCATTATTTATTTATTCCATATTATGCTCATGTTATTGATTAAATGGCTTTTGTTTTTGTAATTTACCTTTCCATAATAATTGTGCCTTATTTATTCATGATTTCTTCAATTTTATGCATACTCTTACTAAGGATTAGAGATCACCACATTATTCTATTTATTTTTACATGATTATTTGAAATGTTTTATCATTTATATGTAGGGACATGATATAAAGAATACAAATGATCATAAATAATATATTTTGTTGTATTTTATGTTTTCAAATTTATGTGAAATTCAAGTATATATCTAGTTAACCAAGACTAATAAACTATTTAGTCCTTTGGGATGCAATTATTTTATATAATTATGATATAATTAAGTAACCACTAACTATGAAATATTTCCATCGAGGTTATTGCATTTTTTATTAGAGGAAGTTTATTAGAAACCTTGAGAACATGATTTAGGAAAACATAGATTAGGGAATATTACCCTTTAATTAACTTTGAGAATAAATATCTATATAGGATAACACCCTATTGTTTGAGTAATGACCATGTAGAACCTAGTATAAAAATAAGGAATAATTTATTGAGAAGATGGTGTCATGATGTAAACATAATTTGAATAATATTTCATGATTATTTTATAGCTCATGTTGATTGTTGTTTTTTGATGTTTACACGTTTCTTTTTGGTTTATTTAATGGTCAGAACTATAAGAAAATGGGTTAACATTTAATATGTGAAAAAATGTATTTATGGCCAAAAAAGTGATGATGATAAAATTAAAAGATACTAGGATTATACCTAATTAGTTATCATGATATATGATTAACAACATTAACCTTAACCAACTCTCAAACTCATCAATGTTGAGAAGGATTGAGTCTACTAAAAGGATAAATAATGGATACCATATAAGAAAGAAGGATCAATTTAATTTATGTTAAAAATATGGAATGAGACATTAAGGATAGTGTCTTAAATGAACAATAAAAGGTTTTATATATGATAAATAAGACTAGAAAGAAAGTAATTGACAAAGTAAAATGAAAAGGTTGGTTAATAAAATGGATAAGAATAATGGGATCACTATGGTATAATCAATGGTTGAATGTATTGAATGTGGAAATAATAAGAATTATTTAAATAAATTTCTTATGGGGTAATTGTAAAGATATTTAATAAGGTTATAGAGTATTTTTTATACTTATGATGATTAAGATACTACCAATTACTTATAAAATGAAGGAGGTATTAAGAAATAAGACGATGAAGCATACTTAATAGTTTATGAATGAAGTAGAATGATGAATGTGATTGTTTTTTTGGATGGAATAATTTTGTTGTAAAATTATTTTATCAATTATATTTTGGTTATAATAATAATAATGAGATATGTAAGGATGGTACTATAATAATTATTCTTTAAAGATTTGGAAGCATGTGATGAATAGTACTGATAACCAAGAAAAGCAATTCAATGGAAAGTTGGTCTTATGGGGAACACATTATTTGGGAAAGATAACCCAAAATATTTTCTAAATTTAGATATAATATTTATATATATTAGTTTATGAGATAGGATTTGTGACCTTTAAAATAAACTATGATTTGATTAAAAAGTAATTGGTGGTGGATTTGCTGTTTGTTTGGGATTTATGAAATACATTTCATAATTTGATATTTTATATAGGGTATATTTAGAGAGTTAATTCTTGAAGGAAGGAATGTTTTAATTATGATTTTATAACAATTAAATATATTACCATGTTTTAGAAGAATAGGTGTTAAAATTATTAACCTATTTGGAATGTGACATTATGAACCTCTTTTTGTTGTTTAGGGCTAAATGATTGATCAAAATTTTGGATTTTAAATAGTGTGAACAATATTTTGAATGAGTATTAATGTTAACTACTTGTGAAATGGATTAAGCTTATCTTTAAATATTATTGTTTGAATTTAAATTAGGATTTATCATGTTGGAAAACCTATACTAATAATTTTGGTTATATTAAATATTTAGAGGAATAAGGAATGACTTTCAGATATTATGATTCATTAAAATGGCTCCAAGTATTAAAAATTCATTTTGAATACTCATTTACTGGAGTAAGAGACAATATTGAAATAGATCAAATAATAAACAAAACATTATATTATGCGTATTTAATGGAAATAAATAAAGTAATTTTTTTCTTGAGTATGTTATTTATAGTGTAAAATAATTCACTTACTATAGGTAAATTACTTTGAAATTAAAATTTTATATGATTACTTAACTTATCAAGAAATAATTAACCTTTTAAAGAACCATAGATTTACAATTTTTTAATAGTTGGATTTATCATTTCCATGTTCTATATCACTCTATAATAATCCTTAGGAATTATTTAATCATCAAAATCCATGTTTTTACTTCCCACTGATGTTATCCTATCCAAAAACATAGTTTTGTGGAAACCTTCACATATCACTTTCCCTCTTTTTAATAGAATGTTTTATTAACCCTTTTCGTAATGTAGGATTTCCATAAAGGAATGTTAAATGATGAACCATTGATTACTAAAAAAACTAAAATCACAAGGACACAATTTATTTACGGGGGAGAATGTAACATCCAAATATTTTACAATAATATTATGTTCTATAGCATATATGACACATAACTCTGAGCTTAAATGAATCAATACATATTTAAATATGATTGATATAAACTTGATGTTAAATTGGTCTATGAAAATATTATTAAATAAAATTTGAAATATATATAATGGTCCTACTCAATATGAATGAATTTATTAATGCATTTTAAATAAGTAATCAATTTTTATTAAAGTTATTTTATGCATCTGAAATAGGTTTTCATCAAAAATGTTTTTTATTCCTTTTTCGATAAAATATTATAATCAATTTATATAATTTCAATAAATTATATTTAATATAAATAATGTTACTTTTTAAATATGAATACCAATATTATTTTAGAGTGAAATTTTCATATATTTCTAAAAGGATTGATTTTCTAGTTAATAGTGAAAATACAGATTTTATTGAAAATTATATTTTTGTTTCAACCATTTGAAAAGATCCATTTTATTTTAAAATGGTGAAAAATAAAATTTAGAACTTTTATATTATGATTAAATAAATTAGGATTATGGGAATACATTTTATATAAAATAATTTTTATACATAAATAAGTAATTTTAAGAAAACATGAATTTTTTCTAAAAATAGGTTTTCATTACGATGTACAAATTTATTTTAAAATTTATTTATTTCACTTATAATATTTTAATTTCAGGAAATGGATTTTATTTTTTGTATTCATAATGATAAATTTATCCTAGGATGATTTTTTTGAAATTTTTTAAAGAAGTTAAATTTTTATTGATTAATAAAAAAATACCATTTTTTTGATATACAATATATTTTTCGACATCTAGAAGACATAGAAATTATATAAAAATTTAAGAAACATATATAATTACTAATTTATGACATTATAATCTATATATAATTAAAGAATAAGTGAAAAATATAGGTTATTCTTTATTCCAGAATAAATATGAAAACCATTAACAGTGCTGATAGAGAGCTAGCACAACGCCAAAAAAGTTAAATTTTGTATCCTAAAAATAATAATTGGTATGATATAAGTACTTTATTGACCTTGATATTAAATAATATGTATTATTGATTTTTTATGTTTATAAATTATATCCTTCCACCCTAGATGCCACTTAACTGTTCCTCGAGACAGTGGGCCACAAGACCTCAAGTACGCCTCCCTAAACTCCAAAGGCTACTAACTAAAAGTGAGGGTATATAGTGTCTCCAGAGTGATATTATTCCCCCATTGATCAAAGTGGAGCATAAAAATAGGTAAAAATAATTTTTAAAAAAATAGTGAAAGTCTTAATAACTAACAGAAAATAGCAGAAAAATAATAATAAAACTTTAAAGTTGATTTGAAAATGAGAAAAAGATACATAATAAAATGATACAATATGTTGACGGTGGAGTGTTACAAAAAAAATATTATTCTTGAGAAGGGGATACATTCATATACTATATTGTAACAAAATAAAAAAAACATGTAAAAAAATCTATGTCTAGAATATTGACCATATAGTCAGTCCTCTTCTCCAAAATTACATCCTCAAGCTAAAAATCATTCATAGGAATATAGTTTCTTCACTTTGACAATGGCTATAACTATAAACTATTATTGGGTTTCAAAGGTTATCTATGACGATTGTGACATACAATCTGGGTAGGCTGCCACCCACAGTGTCTAGGCTGATCCATTTCAAGCAATATAAAATGAGTAGTTTTCCATAAAAAATTAAATACAAAAAGAATAACTAAATAATTACATTAGACTAGGTTCCATATAGGAACCCATCCAATTAACCTAATTTGGTATGATTCATAGAGTCTAAATAAAAATAACCTACAAAGATGAAGTGAGATGGATCATATGCAAGAGGATAGACTATCCGAAGGCTAGTGATTGAGCTTAGAGGACATGTCCCTACATTTCCAAATCCAAGGAATAATTTATTAATTAAAAATATTCATTAATTTTTTATTTCATTTGAAAACCACTTTATAAAATATAGAGAGTCACCTTTATCCCATCCATGAAAATTAAATAGAAATTTCCATGTATTGTTCAAGGTGCTCGAAATATGTCCACTACCTATGGAGTCTATCCAAAGTGACCCAGGAATAAAGTCTATTGTGTAACTCTAAACATGGTGTAAAATATTTCAAGAACTAACCTTAAAGATCATACATAGTATCATCCATAGATTCTTGGATCACTCTTATTGCAAGGTATAACCGTTGTTCCACCATACCCATCCAAGGGGTATAACCTAGGGAATCAGTGTCACTCTTCTGGAGGTAAACCAAAAAAATGCACATGTGATCCCTTCCCATGCATAGCTAGTGACACCATGACATGTTTACAAGCATGAAAAATTTATCTACAAATCACATTGAGAACATCCAATGTGTACTTAACTCAGGAACCATTATATTTACCATGTCACTAGACAAGGTTATTCCATGGCTAGAAAATCCATACCATTTGTATATAAAGAATTTATAACATGATTTATCAAGGTGGTCATGATTTTTTTAAGAAAACCATTTATTAAATAAGGGTAAAAGCATAGTCACATAACCATTTCACTTACATAGACCATTTCATTTATTTAATTGTTATGAGGGCCTATCTTATAACTTATCACCCACTCCAATTAGATTAACAACTCATAGAATCTATTAAAATAAATACCCCTCAAGGGAAATTAGTAAATATAGAAAAAAGTGAAAATTTGGTCTCTATGGAAGGGCACACCCACTTGGGTGGCATAGGTCCTGTCGATCAGCCAAATGGGTTGATTATCCACTAGCATAGGTCACCAGAGGTATGATTAATATTTAAATTTAATTAAAGTATCAATTTATTGGTGAAAATTGAAGGGTTCGACTCATGGAACAACAATGAATTTTACAAAAAGCAACAAAATGAGATAAAAAAACCTAGAAAACCTACCATGGCATAATAATTATTATATCATCCAACATTGAACTTTTATTTGAGCTAAATTGGAAGAAATATAAGAATCCAAAAAATGCCCTGAAAATTGGGAAAATGAGATTACACCAAGATAGAAAAACATATGGGATGAAGAATTCGATATATAAGAGATAGTATTGCGGATCCTACTATGAACATTATGATGGATACGATTGTGAGAGGAATAGATTCTGATTGGAGGAGTTATCTAGATCCCTATATAGTAGAATGATGGTGCTCATATGTGGGTGGATGGGAAGAATATATTGGAGAAGGAGGAAAAAGAAAGGAAATAGTTTTAAAGAACTAATTATGGGTAAAAGGTAAATTTACCTTAAGAAATAGGGTATAAGGTTTGACCACACAGTTGGCCAATCCGTGTGACAAAAGTGTTCCAAGACACTGATTCAAAGTGTCAACCAGTATGGTTAGGAACATAGTTTGTCTAACCATGTATAAAACATGAAAAAATCAACTGTTAAAAACTCTAGGTGGATCACACTTCTTTGCACCTTGGTTCACATGGTTATAGGAAAATTATGCAGACCCGATTTCCATAATTTCTATAACCACATGGTTTAGGGAAACTGTGTGGGATGTGCTCCACAGAATCAACTTACCATGAAACCCAATTTTCCGCTTCCAATTTTGGGGCTACGGTCTCCAAACGTTCCATATACACTACCAAAACACCTTTAATTCATTAGGTATCATTATTATTAAAAAATAATTTATAAAAACAATTAAAGGCATGTTCCATAGAGAATGTCTAGGACATTACGACCTTCCCTCCTTATGAAAAATAATCCCTGAGTTGGCCTTCTAAGGGTTTTGAATCATAATCAGAGAAGGGTTTCAACCACTATGAACTTACATCAGCCTCCCACTACCATGTCTTTTCATGTATGTATATGTGCTGCTATAGCACCCAGACCAATGGAATTGACCTTCCATAAAGGTCATTTATGCTCCAATCAATTATACGCATTGGATGTTTCTTGAAGGACACATACACATCTATCTCAATATCATTGGGTTAAAATGAATGAGAGGGGTTAGGGGGATACTATTGAAGATGAGATATGTGAAAGTCATCAGGCCAGGAATGGTACCTATGAAGTAAAAATAACCAATAGGCTACCGGCCTAACCCTCTAATCTATCTCAAAATACATGATATTCAAAGGTGATAACATTCCATGTCCTTGGATTTTTCTGTGACCTAATCTAGGTGATACATAAAAAAAGACTATATTTCCCACCCATAACACTAGAGGTCTATGACGAAGATTAGTATAAAAGTTTTTCCTAGACTAAACTCTATCCATGTACTTATGAATTAGCTGGACATGCTATTATGTATTATGAATGAGATGAGGACCTAGTAGAGCCACCTCACCTACCTCTATCCCACACAGAGGTGAACAAAATGGTCTACCAAAGAGGGCTTCATATGGAGCCATCTGAATTGATCTATGATAGATTGTTTTTGTAGGAAAACATAACTAGAGGGATATTAATTTCCCATGAACAATTGAAATTAAGGATTCATGCTTGTATGAAATCCAATAATTCCCAAATCATTTGCTTGGAATTCCCATCAGTCTGAGCTTGACATTTTGTACTCAAGAGAACCTATGGACCAAGTTCCTTTTTCATCTATTGCCATAATAGTGGAATAATTTGGAACATTAGTTTGATATGACAAAATGAGGAACACCATGAAGTAATCATATTATGGGGATGTAAATCCCTCATATATAATCAACATAAAAGGACTCCTGGAATGGTAGGAAGTAAGTATTATTGGTCAGTCTATCAATGATCATCCCTACTGCGTTGTTTCCTCATGGTCTTCTTAGAAAGATTGTCACAAAATCCCTTGTTATTTCATTCCATTTATAATTAAAAATGGATAGAAGCTGTAGAAATCTTGTAGAATATTTGATCTCTAACTTCACATGCTGATAGGTGGAGAATCGAGTGATGAAACCTACTATATACCTTTTAATACCTGGCCACTGATACTAGTGATGTATATCTCTGTACATCATGGTAAGACTAGTATTAAACTCACATATAGAGGCATGTGATTCTCATAGCATATCATCCTGAATATATGAAGTTACCGATACATGTCCATATATGATTAAGGTCTCACTCACAGCAATAACCTAACTAGGAGGTGGGTTCTCTCCTGTGACGCTCTCCATCTGGATGAGGCCTTCTGAATCTGACAATTATCTCATCTGAACCAGCTCCAAGAGGGCAATGTAATTTCTAGATCTAGTTGATCTAGTTGCACATGCTGTTACTAGATGTCAAGATTCATCTTAGATAATGGATCCATCAATTTCCACTCACTTCTGGCCTCCTTGATGGATTGTGTATTATTTTTTGGCTCACTGAATCAGCTATAACATTACCCTTACTAAAAGTGTAAGTAAACTCAAAGTGAAACTATTGTAGGTATTCAACCCACCTATTCTACTTCAGATTCAAGTCTCACTATATGGAGATATATTTGATACTCTTTTGATATGTGTAAAAAACAAGTAATTCACCCAATAAGTAGTGCCTCTAACATCCTAAAGAATGAATCAAGAATTCTAGCTCACAGTTGTACATAGTATAGTTCTATGCATGAGCTCTTAGCTATCGAGAACCGTATGATACAACCTGATCTACTTTCATAAAATCTAAAACCATCCCCATTATAAAATTCTAATAGTAAAAAATAAAGTTTATACCCAGTTCATGTAGAATCAGGATCTGCACTAAAGTCAGTCTGCCAATTAACTCCTAAAAATCTATCTGACAACCTTCAGTCCAGTCAAATTTCAACACATTCATGGTCAGACACATAAGCAGTGCTTATAAAAATGAAAAATAACGAATGGATATTCTATAATAACTAGTAATACCTATGAAGTTGTATATATCGAATACATTCATGTGATTCTCCCAAGGAACCACTGAGTTCACATTCTTTGGGTCAACTCATTTTCCATCTTTATATATGATGTAACCTAAGAAGTGAACCTTTCTTATCGAAAAGTGGAATTTACTGAGATTTACATATATTTGGTTCTCTCTCAGTATATTCAACATGATCTCATGATGGTTGGAATAGAAATGTTTGATGCATGAGTACACTAAGATTTCATCTATGAAGTTAAGCACAATGGAATCAACATACAGGTGGAAAAGATAATCCATCAGAGCCCTGAAAAGTCTCTACTTATTCATTAGCACAAACAACATTACTAGATACCCCTAAAATCCATATTTACTATTGAATATTATTCATGGTATGTCCAATGGTATCACATGAAAATGATGGTATCCTGACCTCAAATCGTTCTTAGAGAAAACAGTTTCTCGTTTAAGTTTGTCAAAATAGTCATCTATAAAAGGAAGTGGATACCAACTCTTTATCATGAGTTGGTTCAATCAAAAGTAATACATTCACAATCTAAGGTTACCATCCACCTTTTTAGTGTAAATCCCTGGTGAACCCCATAGAGATGTGATGGGTTAGATAAAACCCTAATCATATATATCTTCATGCTACTTATTATGTTCCTATAGCTTAGTAGAATCCATCATATATGAAGGAATGGGAACTGGTGTCACACCAGGAATAAGATCAATGGTAAACTCAATATCTCTCTAATGAGGTAATATTGAGAAATCATCAAGAAAGGAATCCCTAAAATGATCCATGACAAGAGGGAAATATACAAGATGTATCCCCTAAATGCTCATAAATAGACTATCCATCTGGTATTCCACTCCACTTCTCCCAGAATGTGCAAGTCCAACTTGACTGGTTTAGAGATCCCATTTTCCCTTGTGGATATACATATTTTTTGGGTTATGTGAATGACACATCGTGGTGATTTGAACCCACATGACTTTGATAAGGCACAAGACAGTCCATTCCAAAAATGATGTCGAAGAAGGTCATCTCAAGGATGAAGAAGCTCCATATGAAATGGTACCCACTAATTTCAAGGAGTCACTCCTGGAACTGGTGTATACTATTTTCTCTAACTCCTAATGATATTTCAAGGGTCATAACAACACTGGAGTTCTCTATCACTAATACCAAACTTCCCATAGTTTTAGTATATGGTAAATAGTAATCTGCACCTGTATAAAAAAGGGTTGAATCTAAAGTGTAGCCTACCAGAATAGGTCTTCTAACTATAGATGACAATGGAATCTACTCCTTGGGAATAGGCTGTAAAACATTTATGTGGCATGAACCGTAGACTTAATGTTCTTCGTTATTATCTAGAGTAGGTCCACTCTATTATCACTAAAACACAAAGAAATAACTACATCAGCCACAACCACCTACTCAACTCGACTGGCCTGTAGAAGACCAACTTCTTTCATGATGAGGAGTCTCTGATAATTCTCATTAAAGTGGTTTTGGAATAGATCCCCATTCTCTCATCTCATAAGGAATGGATTGGAAGAATCATTGTAGGTGACCCATCCCACCTCAAGCATGACACTCAATTAGGATCCTCATAGAGTGGGGCTTTTTATGGCCTGGCCTGATGCACTGGTGATACACCATGTTTCTATTAGTGCATTCCATATAGTTGGTATTTCCCCTGCATGTACCACCAAAACATTGATTCATTCCACTCGATAAACCACTACACTTCCTGAATGCTGAACTTCCCTACATAACATCGCTTGATTCCCTCATGTTTTACTAAATGATGAGGGTCTGGTTCACTATCTCTAAAATGATGGCTAGCTAAAATATGTTCACTTATGAGTGAATGGCATAAGAAATCCTATCATTTAATCACCTTTCATTATTTTTCACATCACCGAACATTGTTGGTGTAAAACATTTTAATTCAGTGAAGTGATCTATATATTACATTACTAACATGTCACCTTGTTAAAGGTTCATGAATTCTCAAAAGTTACCAGTTCACAAGTTTTGATAAATGAAATGGTTAAAGAAGGATATCTAGATGTCCACACAAACCATACCCTAATGCTGACCAGATTGAGTTAGAAAGACCCACCAATTTTTGGTAGATTCACATAGTCTATCATTCATTATCTTGACCCACTACCCTAGAGGCATCTCAATTCACTCTAATATAGACAATATAACCATCCTCCATGATTGAGAATTCTTATTTCCTTTGGTTCTTCTATGGTTGGAGGATGTTGTATCTAGAACTCACATGTTAGCTCAGGTATAGAAGGGGTGGGTCTAGGTGCAGCCTGCACCGATTCAATGAACCAGAAGAAGCTATCTTGTAAATAGGCATTGACACCTAGTTGAATTTCTAAAGGATGTACCTCATATGAAACTAGAAGAGGTATCATGGGTGGCTTAGGGCCTACCACATCAGAAGTATGATCATCACCACATTCGTGGCATATAGCACAATGATTCCATGATGTCATAACTCTAAAATTTCCAAGAATATATCTCAAACATGATTTATAACAGATAAGGAAAGAGATAAAAAGTATAGGTGAAAAGCCTACCAACTAAGAAAACACAACCTTTTACCTCCTCCTAGTGTCGGGTCTGGGTAGTAATAATGAGCCACTTAAGAAACATTAGAGACATGTCCTACTTCCAACTACTAGTTCGGGTCTAGGTCTCACATCACACATACAAGGGTCTAATTAAATTTAAGGTTAAAGTTATTTTTAATTAATTTATGTATTTATATTTCATTTAAGTGGTTGAGTTATAGGAATAATCATATCCTATTTATAATTCCCCGTAAACCATATTAATTAGATGGTGGTTTTCATTTAATCCTACACAAAACACATTCTAGCCCATATGACTGATGGTTAGTGGCTTAATATGCCATAATTGTCTTATTAAGGCATCTACTTTAACCCATGCAGGAAAACACTTTTAGGTTATGAATCATATTTTAAGTTCCAATTGTGTTTTTCTCTATCATTCAAGGAAATATCATCAAATTTCAATACATATAAAAAATCCTTGCAAGTTATAATAAACAAGGAACTAATATTAATCACATGATACACATGTGATGGACACAGAGAATCAGTCCTGATAAGGAATAATACATGGAATTTTAATCCAATGTTTTATAGTATGATTCATGGTTTTTAACATATCCTCATATCATCAGGCTAAACCTATAAAATTATCTTTAAAAACATCAGAATTAGTAACATAATAAAGTAAGTGATTTACTGAATTGTGAAGTACATTAAACCATATGAACAGAAGCAATAACAACATTTACCCATCCCATACAATTTAGGTTTCCCATGTATGTGGATTAGATACTCCCAAACATAGGCTCATGACCAAATTCTAATGTCCTAGTCTCGGGTCTAAATCCCAAACAGTAATAAAAAAGGAAAGGAGACCTTTGATAAAACATTATAGCATCTTGCCCCAAATTATAGTTAATGGTTTCCTAAGATGGTGGTCTACAAGACCTTAAGCTCGCCTTCCCGAATTCTAGAGGCTTCTAAATACCAGTGAGGGATTATGGTGTTTATCTAGGGATACTATTACCTCATTTATCAGAGTAGACCACATGAATAAGGATATATAATCTTTTAAGAAATATAGTATGAAATAATGACTGATAGTCAGCATCAGAAAAATAATAACAAAACTTGAAATCTAACTAGAAAATTAGTGGAAGATAATTAATAAGAAGATATAATACAATGATTATGGCATGTTATGGAAACATGAATATGAAAGGGGTAAGAAATTAATACATATAATACATTATAACAAAATACACAAAAATATAAAATTGTTATGTTCAATATATCAAGAATAGGCCTAGTCCTCTACTCCCAAAATCCATCATAGATCTAAAAAATCAAGCATTAGAAGCTAGCTACTTTAATTTATAAATACTTGAAACCATAAAGTTTACTTGGGTTTTAAAGGTGGTCTAATCAAGGTGTGAGATATAATATTAGTAGGCTTCCACCCATAGTGTCTAGGACAATCCATTTCATGAAATATAAAATTAGAAGTGTTCCATAAATAATTAAATACAAATAGAATAATTAAATAAGTGCTTTGGACTAGGTTCCACTTGGACACTCATCCAGTATACCAGCATCAGCCTAATCCAGTGAGTCTGCACTAAAAGAACCTATAAAGGTAATGTGAGAGGGATCACATGTAAAAGGATAGACTATTCCGAAGCTTTTGATTGGGTTTGGACCATACATCTCCAAAATTATGGAATCATTTCTTAATCAAAACATTGATAAAATTTTTAATTCCTTTGAAAAAAATTTATAAAATATAGTGATCTACCTTGATACATTCTAGGGAAATTATATTGTAACGATCATGTATCTCTCAAGGTTCTCATCATATGTCCAATTTATAAGGATTTCATCCAAAGTGACCCAAGAATGAAGTCATATGTGTCACTCTAGAGATGACATAAAATATTTCAAGAATTAATATCTGATTTTGTACCTGATATCATATATAGGGGCCTGAGTCTCTATCATGGCATCGTAAAACCATTATTCCATTGATCCCTCCCAAGGGGTCTCCCCTAGGGAACTGGTGTCACTCTTTTGGTGGTGAAATAGAAAATTCATAGTGAACCCATCCTAGTAATATATAATATCCCACCCAACACATTTACAGGCATTAATAAACCTAACTATAAATCATTTTGATCCTTTCCTATGGGTCCTTAATTTGGGATCCATTTTATCTCCCATGGAACTAGACAAGGGTATGACTTTGTTAAGAATTACATAACATTTAACAGAGAAATAATTTATAAAGTGATTTATCATGGTTTTCATGGGAATTAGTTAAGAAAACCATTTATGGAACAAGGATAATAATATAGACACATGACTATTTCATTTCAACCATTTCATCTTTGGATTTGGTATGATGGCATAACCCATTAATTATCACCCACACTAATTCAATCAACAACACATGAAATTTATTAAAATATATATCTCTAAAGGGGAATTAGGGAATTTAGAAAATTGTTCAATTTGGCCTTTAAGGATGGGCTCATCATCCGGGGTGGCATAGGTCAAGCTGATGACCCAATTGGTTGATTTTTCACTATCTCAGGTTGTTAGAGGCACGATTAAGCTTTCAATTTAATTAAATTAGTAATTTAGAGGTGATACCAGAAGGTTCTTTCTTGCAGCATGATGGAAATATTTATAGAAAAAAATTAAATGAGGACAAAAAAAACTAAAAATCTTATCCTCATAGAGCTTCCCTCATGCCATATAAATCTTTAATTCTAGCTAGATTAGATAAAATCAAAGAAATCATCAAGTTCCCAGAACATGGGGAAAATGATCTTGCATCGAGATAGCACAATAGATGAGATTAAGAACTTGAAGTAGATGGGAGCAGATTGATGAGAATACTGAGATTTTTATGATGGATCTTATGGTGAGAAAAATGGAGTCCCAATGGAGTAGTTATCAGGATTCATAGGTTGATGAATATAAGATGTCATACATGGGAGGGGGAGAAGAAACTGGTGGAGGAGGATAGAAAATAAAGAATATGGTTTAAAAGAAATAAAGTAGGGTAAGGCAAATTCACCCCAAAACAAGGGAACACTATTTGGATGAATTGTTTCCCAAACAGTGCTTTAATCGTATTCCATACCACTACTTCAAAGGGGAACCATTCATGGTTAGGCACACTGCTTTTATAACCCCATAAAAACCATTTAAAAATCCACTGTTAAAAACTGATGGTGCCTCACATGGTCTTTTTTCCTTAGGTAACATGATTACAGAGAAATTTTGTGGCTTCCAGGTCTCCCCCACATGTAGCCACATATCTTATTGAAACCATGCGGGCCATGAAACATGGTTCCTACTAACCAAGCAGCCCAATTTTCCTCTTCCAATTTTGGGCTTTGGTCTCCAAATGATCCCCAAACACACCAGAAACCACCTTGAACTCATTAAGAATAATTAATATGGTAAAAAAGAATTTGAAATGAAAATGAATGGTTTGTTACTCTGTTAAAATGTGACACATTATATACATGAATTTTCAATTAATTTAATAATGGACTTATCCAAATTCTTGTGAAATTCTTGTGTAAGGTTAGAAAAGTAGATATAATACATTGAATAATTGTTCATGACATATATGTGAGTTAAAATACACATATAATGAATAAAAATGTAAATTTTTATAATTATAAACATATATTCAGGATATATATGTTTTTTAATTTTTATAAATTATATAATTACCATATATACATGGGAATGCTAATAAAATATTAATTTAATTAACTTAAAATGATAATAAATAATTTTTAAAATATTAAATTTTATATAATTTGAATGAGATAATGTTTGGAATGAATTTTATTGATATATATGATATATTAAGGAATTTTTAAAGTATTATATTTTATTTCTTTATTTTTATGCTGTATTTCATGTCAAATTAAAATAATAGTGTCAGAATTGAAAAAAATATATTTTAATTAATTTTTTTTAAATTATAAATATCAATAAAGTGTCAAATTTTGGAAAGAGATGGTCTAAAATATTATCCATTTTCTACTTATGAGTCAATAGTTACCAAATATGTAAAATTATAATCCTTTAATAGTAGAAAATATGTTACCATGGTTAACGTTAAAATAGGTTAATTAAGGGGTTAAAATAAAATATACGGTTTATTATTTTAACATAAACCCAATTTGTTTTTATGATATTTCATCCATATCCTACCCTTGGTTTTTATTAATGACTATTTTTAAGTATTTTTCTCTAGAATTGTCTTATTATATTTCAAAATTTTAATAAATCCCAATAGTTCCCCACACCACATTCTTAAAAGGACACTCATTCCTTCACTTAATTACAAAAGATTGAGGCATGTAACTTGAAAAACTCATTCATGTATCTTATAAAAATAAATTTATATTTTCTAGAGGTTGTTATCTCTATAAAATATCATCTATAACTTCCTTATAAAAGGATATAACTTAAATATAATCATCATAATAAAATTTTATCAAGATTATGATGAAACCATTAACCACCCTTCTTCCCATCAAATAGGAATTGGAATTTTCACTTATGAGTTTGTGTGGAATAACATCTCCACATAGTGATTCGATTCATTTTTTTACATATTTTGTTAATCAGAAGTATAATGGGTTTAATTTTTATATATAATATTTATAATATTATCATACTTATTAAATTATAATATCATATATACCTTTTTACATTACAAACTAGTGGGAAATGATAATACCATGTGTGCACAAGAGTGGATTTCCACCTCTACAAAGTGACATGAATAATTTTTAATTTTATATCAAATGTTTGGTTATATTGATGTATTTTATGAGTATATATTACATATATTATATAATAATTCATTTAAAAATTATATTTAATATTTACCATTCTTTTGTTCCAACCATAAAAAATGAGAGCAGCGTTCATACATAAGTATGACCTACAATCTCCTTGAACAATGTAATTATCTTCTATATATAACATTTATGAATTACCAAAAGTACATATATAATAAATATAAATTATATTTATTTCATTATTAAAATTATAGGATATATTAAACCATAATTAGAGTATAATTATTGAAACTACCAAACCAATACGTACATGAAATACAAAGCAGTTATTACCCATAATAGGGATTTTAATGAAATAATTGTTAATAATTTGGTGATAAAATATTATATATAAGTAATATATGGTTTTATTTTTAGTATAATAGTTCAGGAATATATGTATAATAAACCTATACTTATTATATAGTATTTTTAGACACTTATGAAATAATTCATTGCTGAGGTAAGGGATTCTTGTCTCACTTTTACTTTCACGAGATATATTCCATTTGAACCAATTATTCCTTTTTGTAGTGTATATACTTCCTCTTTTGATATATTATTTCATGAATATATTTAAATTCATGGTATTTAAATTTAAATTGTCATTTTAATTTATTTATATCATAGGGATTATGATCCATTAGTTACTAGAGTTGTAAGGGTTTATTTGACAATCTAATCATTATTCGATATTGTTTATTGTTAAGTCTCAACTGATGAAGGTTTCTCTCCCATGCACTTTTTTTAGTTTTTTTAAAATATTATTAATACTCTCAAGTGATTATTTAAATTAAATTTTACACTTGTTTTACATTTTATAAAATGTTAAAAATAAATATTCATGTTGTTTTTTGAAAAATACAATTTTAGATTTTTACTTAAAAAAGATTAAATGGAATGTTTATTTTGTGTATACGGTATGAAATATATTTCACAAAATCATGATTCATAAAACATCTGATCCATCCATTAAAATATTAAAAGGTTAATTCCAAAATAAATCCTTTTTAATTGAATTTTTTCGTTATATAAGTGATTTTAAAATAAAAAAGGGATTTTTTAAGAATTCATCAATGATATTTTTAAATTATTTTCATCTATGTAAAAATAATTTTTAATCTTCTTATTAACTAAGATTGGCCTATTATGATAATATCTACCAAATATTATTGAATGGATTATTATGAATTTGACTGGGGATTTACTATTTTGATATCATTCTCTATATTATTCTAGATAGTTTATGATTATGTTTGTTGATTTGGGTTACAATTAACATTTCATATACCAGATTCAATAGAAAAATTAATTTTGATTATGATTCAAAACATTCATATTAAGAATAAATTTCAATTAGTATGGGACTAGTGTGGCACACTATACCTCTCGATGCATAAATTTGTCTCATAAGACAAACATGCATGGGTATTGACTGAGGACTTACCCATTTTTGTAAGATGTCTAGGCTCAAATACTTGATGGTGTGTTGAAGATATTTTTGAATTATGCAATCCATAATTAGAAATTCATTTATTTATATTCCATGTGATTATTTTATTATTTTGAATATCCATTTATACGTTCTAATCACATGTGATTATTTATATGGAATTACTTTAGTATTATTTATTTATTCCATATTATGATCAAGTTGTTGATTAAATGAAATGTGTTTCAATTATTTACCTTTCCATTTTTATTGTTCCTTATTTATTCTGATTTATTCTACTATATGCATACCCTTACTGATCATTAGATCTCATCCATTTCTTATGATTCTTTCCTCATAATTCTAGGAAACATTTTATCATTTATATGTAGGGACATGATAAGTGAATAAAAAATATCTCAAAGAAAATAATTTATTGAATTTTAGGATTTAATATATATGTGAAATTAATGTGTGTTTCATGTTTACCAAGGATAATAAATTGCTCATAACTTTCTAATTTGATTATTTGTAGTTAATGTCAATGTAATGAAGTAATCACTGACTTGAGATATTTTTACTATAAAAACTATGAAATGTTTATTCTACAAATTTTTTTGGATGGTTTCATATACAAAGATTTATCACATGGGTTTTGTCTAATTTTATGTAATATTAATCCCCAAAAATTCCTAATATATTATCTAAAAATAATTATTAATTAATTGGATAACAAATGAAACACCCTAAACATCCAATATTGAGTTTGAATCTAAAAATTAATTCTTTACAAACTAAATTTGATACTAAGTGGGATGAACTAAGATAAGAATACATAAAATATATGATTTTTTTACATTTCACAATAGTCATCTAATTCCAATAAACCAATAGATTTATTGTATTTAGTGATCAACTACATAATCATATTTTTCAAAAACACTTGTAAACATTACATTATTTTATCACCATACTAGATTGTCTTACAAACTTGTAATTTTATAAGATCATCCTCATAACCTATGGAAATGAAAAATATGAAATGTATGAGAACAAATACTAAATAATGGACGTATTTCATTGAACCATAAGGTTTATATCATATAGTTTTGAGTGAACATGAAAAGGGAGAGAAATATTAGATAAAAACATTCTAAGAGGATAATACTATAATAACTTCATCAAAGAGGCATCAAAATATTATCATAGAATTAAATCGTATAAAAAATATATTAGATCATGGAAACAAGAATCTCATTTTTAATATACTCTTAAAACATAACAAACATTAGTATATGAAAATAAAATAACTTTATGGAGTAGGTATCATAACATAATTTCCATATAATAGTGGGATTGGGATAATAACCCACTTAACCTATTTAGAAATGAATTAAAACCTATATACCTCTATACCATAGGAAAAAATGCACACTAATTTAGGACTATGCTATAACTCATGTACCTATTTATGATTCAGTTACAACCATCATACCTTTTCGAGCTCATGAGATATTAAAAATTAACCAATGCATTGGAGGGAGATATATGACCTTGTAAATAAATAATCTATATATATTTTATCTCTATGAAAATAATCATTAATTACATAATAATTGAACCAAGTAAAGAAAAATGGGATTCAAAACCATTTTACATGGTATCACAAAAATTTACCACAATGAGAAAATAATTGATACACAAAATTCTACCCCCCGAATTGTTTTTCATTATAACATTTAGAGGTTGATTCCTAAAGCATAATTTGTAATGAAATAATATATTTTATGTTAAAGAGTAAAATGGTAATGAAACTAAAAAATATTTATTTCGATTTTTTTATTTTTGTTGGAAACAATAAGTTTTGGATGAAATTCATATTGAAAGGGTAAAATGGGGAAAATGAAAAAAAATCATTAAAATGAAATGTTAATAAAAGTTCATGGGAAATTTATAATGATTTTTTAATAAAATTGTGCGGTAAGATAAGAAATTTTATTAAAAAAGGATTGAAAAATGTTTTTAATGATTTAAAATATATTTTATGAAAACCCACATTCATTAAATAGATTAATAAGTCATTACTTTGAATAAATTGTTATGCTAATCATGGTGTTCACATGAATTTATGTATAATATGGTCATAAAACATAGTAAGACAAAATTTTCAATATTGTTTAACATAGTCATGAAAGTGAAATTATCACTTGAGGGGGATTATTTTTACTCTAAGAATTCAATAATTTTATGAAAACATATTTAATTCTTTGAAAGTGATTTATATTAAATATAAATTCCAATAGCAAGATACAAGAGATAACATCACATAAATTTTTAAATGGAATAACATAAAGAGAATGAAATAAATATGTTCTAGATGAATTCTTATAATTCAATGAAAAAAGGCTGAGTTATCAAAATCTATTATGAACAATATAGTACATGAAGATGGAAACATTAGAAAAGGGCTTTATGTGGTTAGATTTTGAATCCCCTAATGAAAAATATAAATTTCCACATAATATTTTCATATTGATGTATTTACCCATAATATATGAAATAAGTTAAAAAATAACAATTATGGATCAATTAATGAGAATTGAGTTAGAAAAAACCGTAACAACTTGAGAAGAATTTAATAGAAAACCTCGTGAAATATAGATTTTTAAATTGAAATTAAATTTTCATGAATAACAGGTATATAATTCTATAATATCTCAATTAGTTATTGTATACACCACATGAATTAAATTAGGTTCATAATAAAAAAATTTCTCAAATAAAGGAATTTCAGATGAAAACCCTTATGATTTGAGTAACTTTATAATCAAAATCCTATTTCAATTTTTAATTGTTTAAATAAAAAATAAAAATAAAATATATCATGATATGGATCATAAAAATATGATAAATATTGTAGAAATATTAATGAGGAAATAAGTATACAATTCCAAATAAATCATGCGATATAATAAGAAATTTGTCTTAAGGGGTGGTGATTTGAGAAAAGAAACCATTACCTTGTTTCCACACCTAATAGAATGCTCTATAATATCACATATAAAAAACTATCTGAATAAATTATTTCAAAACCATGTTCATAACTATCAATAATTATAATTTTTATTTTAATTCTTTATCTAATTTTATATTATATTTCACATATTTTTCCACATTAGGTGGTTATGGTTTTGACTGGTTATACTAGTTTCATATGAACGAGGCCAGTTTTCATTATACTTCTAAATTATATCATTAAAAGATCATTAATTCAACTTTAATGAATTAATTATAATTATTTATGGTGTTTAAATATCCTTGGATGAGTATTTCACTCCTTTTCATTAAAGATTAAAATAATAATAAGCACACGTCAGTGATTTTCTTGACTAGTAGAAGGTGTTTTTTAAATTATTATATTAAATAATTATGTTACCATAAAAAAATAAATATTTAAATATTTATAGTATATTATTACATTAATTATGTTTTCATAGTCATCCATGATATAATTTTGTATCATTGTTCAAGTTGGTGATTGAACATATCAAAACATGAACATACCCTTATTAATAAATGATTATGCAATGGTTTAGTTACAATATAATTATAAAATAATAATAAATATATAATTTTGTGTTAATTATTATGATATATCAAAATTATAAATAATTATTAGAATAAGTGATTGATACAAAACAATTAAATATTATGTAAAAATTCCATCTCATTTCCCTTATTTAGGATGGTTTGTTTTATAGTGATTATATATAATTAATATAATTAAATTTTAATTAAATTTTTTATTAAAATAAGATTATTCATATAATAAAAATTATATTTATCCTTTAAAATCATTTTTGTATCCATCCATGAAATGTCGTACTGAAAAATTTAATAGATTATTACATAGAGTCAGTTTTCCACATATAAGCATTGATGATGATTACATTTCTATTAAACAAGAGTGATTAGTAAATTGTTTTATGAATTTATAATCTTAAAAAATTAAAAATTATCATATTTTTAAATAAAATTCATTTTTTTAAGAAACCATGTTTTTTGGTGAAGGAAAACGAACATGTTAATTCATGAAGGCTGTAATTCTCATGCACACACGATTAACAGTTTCATTATTTATAATGGAAAACAAAAAGATGGTAAATTATTATAACATAGTTATAATTAAATACCAAGGATATTTATTTTTTCTTATTAACATGTTTTAATATAATTAGAGTATGATTAGTGACATAAATTAATATAATTTGAAAAGGAGTAGTTAAACATTTATACCCCACTACTTGGATTATATCCATTGTGAAGGAGGATAAACTATTGAGGGATGTAATAATGATAATAATATAAGCCCTTTAATATGGATATGATATTTTAGGAGATTTCATTTCATATTCTTTTCTTAAATAAGTGGTTTTTTGATGATGTGAGGACCAGACAACCCCTTTTATAAATGAAAAGGGATAATATTTTTGTAAATACTAATATTATTTTAATAAGAGGAATTCAATATCAAGGAATGTTTCTCCAAAATTTTGTAATAATTTAGGGCGTAAATTTGATAAAGACCTTAGCCACACATTTATTCACATGTTATAAACATGTTTGTGGTCATCCCTCATGGTTAAACCCTTTTTACCCATTTTAAATTTTACAATGGTAAACAGGTTTTGGAGAAGTAATTTATCCATTAGGATAGAAAATAAAAGGATCCTTATTATATAATTTGGACCTATTTATTGAAAATTTTAAATATATTTTATTATATAAATATTCTAAAACTTATAATAATTTAATTTAAAATATTAAATGTATAATGTATTAAAAATATTTTAATTAAAAATATCACTTAAATTATAAAATGAAAAATATGGGAAAATAAATAAATAAAATAATTAAAATTACTAAAATATAAAATACAAATTTTTCCTTAAAAAAGTTTTCATAAATTTAGAATTTCTACTTTTACACTAATTATTTCATAAAAATATTATTATTTGACAGAAATATTATTTTAACTATTCACCTAAAAATCATTCTTTTGACAAAAAATCATATGATTTAATCCTAAGATAATTTTGACATGGTTAATCATCAAATATAGTTATTTTTTTAAATTAGAATCATGAAATATATAAATTTTCATTTAAAGGAAAATTCAAGAAAATACTCCTTAATATAAAACTTTTCCTTTGCAATTTCAAGTGTATTTTATCTTATTCATAATTTTTTTAAATATTGTAATATTGATATTTTTTTATAAATATCATTATTATCTCCTATAATAAACTTTTAATCGGGAAAAATGTTTTTAGAATTTTAATTTACAATACCCCATTTTTATGATGGTTTAACGAAAAGAATCCATTTTAAAATAATAACGAAACAAAATAACCATATATATTTATTTTATATGATTTTAATCATTTTATATAAAAATTATTATATTATGCGTGTCATTTTAATATGTCTCTATTTTTTTATTTCGTGTTTCATTATTTAAATGTTGTCGATGCCACATGTTATTGTATATAATATTAATTTAAAGGGTACAAAAGCTTGGGTTATTACACTTGGAGATCATTTCATTCCCTTTTGGATAGAACATTTATATTTATCCTTTTGTACTATTAGCATGTTACATGATCCAAGACTACCCATGTCTTTCTTGGAAATCCTATTAATATTGAGTATGTTCAGTAAAATAATGAACCGTAATTTTCACACATAAATATCACATATTATTAGATGAATATTCAATATATAAAATTACAATCCATTCCAGAATAAAAAAATATAGTGTATTTAGAAATTTCATTACATACTTTTTTTTTCTATAAGATACATAAATCATATTCCACAAAAATATTTATAATTAGAACCCATATTATACACATTATAATTATAAAAATTCTTCATAACTTGAGGAAATGAAACATAATAAATGTTGACCGTATATTCTTATTATGGTTAAACAAGTTAGACATTAATGATAAATTAAAAACTACATATGTATATGGGTTTAAGACCATGAGATTGAAATTTTAAATCCATACACTATATTTTAGTGATCATAACCTTGTTTCATTTCATAAATCATGTTAGTTTATAAAACATTAATAATTAAGGATTCAATGAACATGATCCATGTGGGAATACCATCGACATATAGATTTAGTTTGTAGCATACATAAGTATCGATAATGGTTTCCTTAGTCATTGATCACTTCTTAGAATATTATAGTGGATTAGGTTCACTCCCCATTCTACCATATCCTTCGTCAAGGTTCACTCTCAAGTGTATAATCTTGGATAGAGTCCCTTACTAAACTAGGTTCACTCCCCATTACAGTCCTTTTTATCTCATGATATATCCATCATTACTGAATGAATTGGAGAAATATAGAATTTTAATCCCACCAACCACATAATTAGAATAATACATATGTGTTCCAAAATATTATAACACATTCATCATATCATTATATCATAACCCATAGAAAAGAAAAATGGTTTCATAAATACTTCAGCATTCATTATTGTTTATCCCTTGAAAAATAAATGTGATTCATAAAGGATTCATCATCACCTAATGTACCAATGGGAAATAAATTTGTATCATTTAATTATATTAAAATTCTCATCATCAAAATCCATCCAAATATAAAACATGGATGGTTTTTATATAATAATATCCTTAGTAAAACACAAGTAAAATCATTGATATTATTAAATATAGAAAATTCATTTTAAATATTACTAGAATATTTAATAAGTAAAATATCCATTTTATATTAATATATATTGTTTAAAATTTAAAAATTCATGAAATATTTAGTAAAAATTATTCCATATGAATAACTTTGAAAACTAATATATGAATCTATAATGAAATAATCCGTCATGATGGATGGAATTTGTTTTCAGGCCATGCACATTAAACCAATGATTCCTTTGAAATGTTTAATTAAAACATAGATGTACCTCATTCAGAAAATGAATATAAGTTTATATTTAAACAATTTTATAAAATTAAATCATATGTTAAAATTAATTTAAAAAATAATTGGAAAATATAAAAAGTATTGTTGAAAATATTTTTATAAAACAAGGATATGAAAGAAAAAGTTTTTTTTGATCGAAGGGAGAAATAAATTCAGTTTTCCTTAAAATAATTCTTTCACTCTCTTGTGTTATTGAAGAGAGTAAAATTAAATGAAAAATTTTAATACAAAAAATATCATAAATATAAAACAATTCATGGAATTCCTAAAATATTGCATATAAAATTTCATTATAGGAAACTTGATCATAAACAATTCTGATAAATAATTAGATTATAATATAAAACCCATACCATTTTGGTAAATTTTGAATCATAATACCCATAAAAGAATAAATACAAAAGAAATAGTAAATATGATGAAAATTAGGATAATAATGATAAAATATGTTAAATGGGTAATATATACACCTCATAATTTTAAATAGGTTTATAATATCAAACATGTTTGAATGAAAAATATAGTGACAAAAAACTCTTACTACTTAGTAGTATTATAATTAAATTATCATTAAAGAGAGAAAATTATAAGAAGTTTTCGAAAATAATAATTTATAGGATATAAATCACTATTTATATTCATGGGAATTATATATACCACACGAAAGGAAACAAGTGGTTAGTATAGAATATGCCTCATATAAATAAAAGCGAGTAGAGAAACCTTTATCTAATGTTTGAATTTATATGAATGCACTCTAGAATAATCTATAATAAAATTAAATTTATTATAATTCTATACCTGAATCATTAACATACTAATAATATCATATTTGATCCACCTATGAAATTTTAACACTTATTTATTAAAAACTACTTATTAAATTCATCATTTTTGGGTGTTAACTGTTTCATTTTTCATAAGAATTTGGGTTCATTAGTTCTTGTAATTTTACTTTTATCCTAGTTAAATCATATCCATAATATTAATAATTATGTAAATATCACATATATTCATTATATTAATATTTAGATTCATCCAAAAAATTTATACAAAATAAAAATGAATTACACCTTTCATGGAGATGGTAGGTCATACGTACACCTTAATGATGTTTTCACTTTTCATTGGATGGAATGAAGGAATGATAATTTAAATTTCACATTTATAAAATCATTATTATATCATATATATTATATATTTTCAATAAATATTTCTTTATTACCATCTGTGTTAAGAAAAATGGAAAATATATCACATCACTTGATGGAGGCGATAACCAATATGTATACATGAGTGACATTATCATTTTTGAATGTATTAGAAGGTAGGTAA
This sequence comes from Viscum album, assembly GCA_963277665.1. Classification (NCBI taxonomy): domain Eukaryota; kingdom Viridiplantae; phylum Streptophyta; class Magnoliopsida; order Santalales; family Viscaceae; genus Viscum; species Viscum album. The sequence goes on from OY728128.1 coordinate 1,262,946,170, forward strand.
GTTTATATGATATTATAATTATTAAAGAAAAATTATTCATTAAATAGAATTTATATACTATAAACCCATCATAATAACCACCCATTAAATATGGTGATGGAAAATAAAATGTATCACTATGTAGAGGTGGTAGTCCACACTTTTCCACGAGTAAAACTATCACTTCTCATTTGATAGAATAGAGTTAATATATTGTGGGTAAAATAATCAAAATCAAAATTAATTATATTTATAATACTTAATTTCTTATTTTATGATTAATAACATAGATATAGAGAATTTATAAGAAGAAATACATATAAAAAGATCGGGTATGACGATTACCTCTTCTTTGGTAAGCCTCCTTTAGATCCTTTCATAATGACCCTAGAAATGGTAATTTAATATGAAAATATACTCTAATTCATTGATACTAGAGTTTATAATATAATTTTTTTTTGTGTTTTGTCGAGATAGATGGCTCAATGTTGTCTAAATAATGGAAAGTAGGGGTGTCCTTGTATTAGTGGGAAAAATGATACACATGAAATTTCTTAAAAGAATAAATTATAATAAATTATTTTTAAATTAAAATTATTCAAAAAGCATAAATATTAAAAGTATTTATTGGATAATAATGAAATATTTCACACAATAGTATATATTCATGTTTAATTAGTAATCATACCCTTATAACTTAGATTAACCCATGGTAAACTCATTTTATCCTTAACCGTTGAAATAAATTTTACCTTAGTTACTATTTATAGTGAAAAAATAATTTTATTAAATTTATTATATAATATTAATTATTATAATTATAAATAGAGAATCCATTTTTCCTACTTAATCTTATTGAAATAGAATAATTTAATTTAAAATTAAACCCAAAAAATATAGCCAAAAGGGGTTTCCCAAAAATAAGATTTCTTCAGCACAAAAGTTTTTTTATTAAACATTGACATAAAAATGATTCAATTTACCTAAAATAAGTTATTAAAAATATAATATAACTAATGAATATTTTTAAAAACATCTTAAAATAAAATTATTCTTTCTATATTCTTAAAATTAAAATATAGTTTTCAATAAAATCAGTATTTTCACTATTGATATAAAATAAATCATTTCAAAAAATTATCAAAAAACAGTTCTTTGATAATTTTTAAATGTTAATATAAAAAATGAATTTAATTTTTTAATTTATATTTCCTACAATTTTAAGAAAATATTTTTATTATTTTTTTTCAAAAAAATTATTAAAAATAATTTCTGTGGAAAAATATATTTGTTTAGAATATAAAGATATTATTAAATATTGGGTACATATTTATCAATATATTTTATTTATTTAAAAACATTATAAATAATTTTAAAAATGTTCTTATTCATATTCATTTGACCTATTTAACTATTATGTTATAATAATATTCAATATTATTGTTGATTTCGAAATGGGTTTGTATGCATCACAAAATATTGAAGAAATTTAATTTAATTGGATAGAAATATATCATAAAATCATGAGGTGTTACATTATACGCTGATTAAAATTAATATTAACTTTGAAATTATGAAATTTTGATACAAAAAATGAGCATATCTCTTTTTTATCACATCCTCAGGTTCCCAAATAGCTTCATCAAATTTCTAATTCCTCCAAAGAATATTAACAAAGTGAGATGTATTTTCCCATAGAAAATTATCTCAAAGATCCATGATTTCTAATCTTTATAGTTTATAGGAAATATCATTCTCTAATATTGCTACATCTACGTTAAGTACATGTGAAAGATCAGTTATATTATCCCCCAAGAGAGATATATAGAACACATTGTGAACTTTAGATAGGTTTGGTGAAATCTCTATAAAATACTATATCATCCCTAATCAATCAAGAATATCAAAAGGGATAATATATTTAAGGCTTAGCCTTTACATGATTTTTAATATCATAACCATATTACTTGTAAAATTCATAAGAATACCTTATCACAACATATTGGATTGCAATTAATTTTTCCATATAGTGGTTCATAAGGGGACAATTGAATTCTTGAGTGAATGGTATTATTGTAAGAAAACTCAACAAGAGTATGGTTTAATAGTAACAACATTTGAAATATATTAAACAAGACTTAATAAAATCTTCCAAGATTATATTAGCTCACTAATATTGACTATTTTTCTATGGTTTATTAGTTTTTTTAAAATAAAAATCTAAATCAAGTGATTTCTTATTTCTTTATAAGAACATTGAAGTAAATATTAGTTCCCAATAAGATATAATATTATGTGATACTCCATAAAACTTCACCAGTAATTTAATGTATATTATAGACAGTTGATCAAGATAGAAATATTGTATGATAGAAATTAAGTGTTCTAAATTCATAGGTTGATAGAATATAACTCAAATAGTATTATGGCCCTTAGTCATTTTGTGGAGACTGAAAAACAAATCAACGGTGATTTTTCCCCTTTTCATTCTAGTATGGGTAATGTTCGTAACATCTCCTTATACTTTTGCCTCTTGTATTTAACTTTATAGTATACCAAACACCAATAAATGTATTTTATTTTATTTATTTTCATGTTTTCCTACCATAAATAGTCTTCTTGTTCTATATACATCATTGTACATACAACATTAATAGATATATATAAACTAAGATATTTATCTAATATTTCATTTTTCATATCTAGTATTGATGATACAAAAACACGATTCCAAAAACATATTATTACATCACAATCATGGATGAACTCATGAACATTATTCACTTTCTTTTTCAATTATATATCATCATTATATTCCTCTTTAACCATTACCTAGATATATGGTTTAACACACATTTGGGAACTATTATATTTTCCCCAACCCTTTATGATTTCCATATCCATCCTTTTCAAATAAATAAATATTGGATCCTTTATAATCTTAATTATAAATAAAATTGCATGATCCTACTGAATAAAATCATCAGACACCATGTTCACTTTACTTGGGTAGTAATGTTTTGTGCGGTCATAATCTTTAATCAACTGCAACCATCTTTTCCGGTTCATATTAATATATTTATGAGTCAATATATACATTAAAATTTTATTATTAGTTTATATTTCATTCCTTTTTCTATAAAGTCAATGCCTCCCTATTTTTAATGGAAACATTACCACATGTAAAACCAAATCATGAGTTGGGTAATTTTTCACATGGACCTTCAATTTTCATGAGTCATTGGTTATCACTATTTTATAGTAAATTAGTATTTATCCCATTCCCCTCATTAATGAATAAATAATGATAAAAAAACCTTCACCACTATAGGTTAGTCCAAGAATATTTGTGTAAGCTAATTCTCTCCTTAATTCCTAAAATTTTTCTCACATTCATATATCCTATGGAACTTCATTCCCTTCCAAGTTAACAAGGTGAGTGGATTTAAAATACATGATTATTTTTCCACAAATCATTAATAATATCCATCTAAACTAAGAAAAATATAGATATAAGTCTTCATTGTTAGTTTTGATCAACAATAAATAAATTTTCTTTTTAATGGGTATATACTTATACCCTCAATTGAAATTATATAACACAAAAATGAAACATTTAATATCAAAATACATACTTGGTAATTATTCCATACAGATTCTCCTTAGTTATGTTATTAAACATAATCCCTAAGTGATCATCATGTTGTTTATTTTCATTTGAATATATAAAAATATCATCTATAAATACTACAAAAAATGGTTAAGGTAATCTATAAAGACTCTATTAACCAAATCCATGAAGATAGTGGGGAATTTATAAGACAAAAAGGTATCACTACAAATTAATAGTTTTGATTACTTATACAGAAAGATATATTGGGTATATCCTTCTTCTTAACACTTCAATTGAAGATATAAAAAATAAAGTTCAATCTTAAAAAATTATTGATATCCACATAGTTGATCAAATAATTCATCAATACAAGGTATATGATACTTTTTCTTGATAGTGATAATTTTATGTTCTTGATAATCAATAAATATTTTCATTGATATGTCTTTCTTCTTAAAAAAATGAATCAGTGCAACCAAAGGTTAAACACTTGGAATAATTAATGCATTCTAAATATTATCCTGTTGTTTCTTTATTAATTTTGGAAACATAATTGTGGTCATTCTATATGGAATATTAGAAATAATTGTTTTACCGGGTATGGGTTCTATTAAAAAACAACCTCATGATTCAGTGGAAGTTTATGAAAATATTTTCTAAATATATCAATAAACTCCTACATTATAGGTCTTGATTTGGGATTGGGTTTCTCCAAAACTATTTGAGATAAACACCCATTTTCAATTGGAATAATGATTCATATAAAGAATATCATATCCATTATAAGTTCATATTTATTATTGAACTAATAGAAATCTATTTTTATAATATTAGATCTAACATAAATTTATCAGAAATTGATATAGGATTTATTTAACGAGATTCAATCCATGCCTAAGATACCATCAAATTCAACTAGAGAAGTAATAATGAGATTTTTTTGAAGCACATTCCCAAAAACATCAATTAGAGAATTGTCATAGACTTGAGATATGATCATTTTAACATTAGGAGTTTTCAATTCTAATTCTTTATCGAATCATTAGTGTGGTATTTTGATACCCATAAAAAATTATTCATATTTAAAAGAGTTGGTGGATCCAAAATAAAATAAGACAACATACGTTCTAGAATGTATGGTAAGTGTACACTCTACCAACTGTGATTCAATGAGAATTAAGTTTTTATGGGATTAAGAAATTGTTGACATAAAACATCATCATCATTGATCTCATTTACGAAATGGTTAGAATAATTCCCATACTCCAAATATTTCAAGATTTGGAGTGTGGGTTGTGAATTATGTGGTACTGCTTATCTATCATTATCTATCTTCTTCTTCGTATAATATCATTATTTCAGTTTCTAATTAATATAGTTTACACACATAATACTTTAATCAGTTTCCTTATGAAAATTTACTCCATGTTTCCTTCCACACATTGTGCATAAATTAAAGTTCATCTGATTTTCTCCATGGTTTTTATAATTTCTTTTGAATTTGATCTTTATTTTATTATCAAAACCATGACATTAATGGGTAACTCCAATATGCATATCCTAATTTATAGAACATAAAATTATAAAGTCATATATCCTAAACTCACTAATGGATAGATCCATTCATTGACATGGATTTAAGCTAATGGAGAATCAATTAATATTACTTTGAGTTAAGATGATGATACTATATTTGTAACTTGAATGTATTGTACAATTATCCTTATATGTATTAATGGAATCATTATCCCTATACCTATGATCAATGAATTATATCTTCATTTTCCTATGAATGTTAAGTGAAAATTAATTATTGAATAATAATATATTACACTGATCCCACTCCATGGAATCAATTTACTCATATTTCCTCATATTCTTGATAATATTCCACCATTACATTGATCCTCATTATAAATTATAAAAAGATAAAACAATTTTTTCCCATTTGAAACACTAGATAATTGTAAATATATTTTTAGTGGTACTAATCCATCACTCTAAAACTAGTGGATCAGTGAACTCACTAATAGAATGTGGACTCTTCCTCATGAATGAATCAACAAAATGTTATTCCATTATTTTATCATTTGGAAGATAAAAATAAATCATAGATTAATAATTTTTTATGAAAAATAAAAAATATTTTTTATTTCATCAATCATAACATTTGGTTTCTCAGGTGTAAATTCATTAAATTTTTCATTAATTTCAAAATTAACATGCTTCATTTAGGTTACATTTATTTACTAAATCCAAAAATAATAGTGTGAGGAACTATAATCATAGTGGTAAACCACAGAATAATGAAAAATAATTTATATTATATCTAAATCATGAAACCTTATTTTCAATATATGAAACAATTGGTTTATCCTAGGTCATCCAAGGACATCATCTATAAAAATCTTTCATGATTGTATAAAAATAAATTGGGAATTAACCAGATCATATCCCATGAGAGTTTCAAATAAGTTGTGTAGTAAGGAAACTCTCACCTTGCACTATAATTATGGATGTGATATACTCAAAACCCCTTTTGGGGTTATTACCCATAGATAAATTTATACCAGAACCACATCCACTAATTATATCTAGAAAAGGTTGTTTTACTTGGAAGGCGACACTCTTTTATTTACAATAAAATAAGAAGTTTTCCTATACATAGGATTATCCTAAGGGTTATCAATAATGTTCTCTCACCCTGGTTTCAAAAGGTTATTAAACCATACTCTAATACCAACTATAGTCAATGATACATTTCATAAATAAATATCATATATTTTTAAATGAATATTATGTGAATTAAATTATGATCAATTCCAAAATTGAAATATCTACTCCTTTTGGAAACATAGATGTATAAAAAACATGTTCATAAGAGATTTACATTATCTCCCACTAATTTCTTCATAACTATATCCCTTATTAGAAATGACATACATAAAACATTTATTTATAACCTTGGTATATGAAATATAATAATCAGTGACCTTCGATTATTAGTAATGGTAAATAAGGGAGATATTAATGATCATATAAACATTGAATGAGTATAAGTGTATAAGATCATGATCATAACATTTGAAAACCATACCCTTTTTTTGAATAACAAAATCCCGATTCATCACAAAAATATTGTTAGTTCATATGAAATTAATAATAAATGAATCAAAAAACATAATCCATTAGTTCATAACATTATCATAAGACATAAGTTTATGGCATACCCTTATGAATGGAAAATCATTTCCTTTACGACATCTCCCTTCCAGGACGTTCAAAGCAAATTGTGTTCACTCCACCTTACATTATATACTCATTCAATGTTCACTCCCTTATCCAGTCCTTATTATTTCATTATATATCAATATTTATCCAATTAATTAGAGAGTGATATAATTTTGATCCCACCCATAACATAATGAAAATCATATAAATGCGTGCCAGGATATAATAAATAATTAATCATATAATTACTCTTGGAAATGAAACATGTTTTATAAACATTGATTCATTCATAATATCATAACCCATGGAAAAGAAATGGGTTTAATAATGGTTTCATCAAAACTTAATTAAACTATGGAAAAGAAATGAGATTCATAGAATCCTATACAAAACGTCATCACTAAAATCCATCTAAGGAATGAATGTGGTTAGTTTCATTGGGTCATATCACTATTAAATCTTATATAGAATCAAGGATGTTATCAAAGATGAAAAATTCCATTAAAATATAATATGAACATTTATTATAATAAATACCCTTTTAGCTTTGAAATAAATTCATTTAAATCTAAGAACATCCCAAATATCAGTGATTTTTTTTATTAAAAATAACCTTCAAAAATTCTAATGTAAACTTTAACATTTTTTGTGGATATAATAATGGGAATTTTTTCTAATGTTGTATATGATAAAATAATGATTCCTTTCACAATTTCGGTAAAAATTCAAAATTAATTGTTCATAAATGAGCAAGAAGATTCCATTAAAAACACTATAAGGTAAATAATGGTAAAAAATGAAATTAAAAAAAATAATATTTTATTATAATAAACATAATTTAAAACATTTTTATATAAAATTTATATTAATGAAACTAATTTTCGACTGAATAAATAAATAATGTTGGTTTTTCATAAAAAAATTCATTCAGTATCTTGAGTTATTAAAGAGATAAAAATAAATGTAAAACATGTAATCCCTAGAAATAAGAATAGGATAAGAAAAATAATTACATTATTTATATATAGGTCATAATATTTCATTATTAGAAACATGATCGCAAAAAATCCTGATAAATAATGAAATTGGGACATAAAACACTTACTACTTTGATAATTTTAAATCTTAAGCCACATAAAAGAGTAAATTCAAATGAAATGTCAAATATCATAAAAATATTAATAATAATGATATAACATCTAAAATAGAAAATATATACACCTCTTAAACATAAATATGTGCATAACATTAAACATGTCTTGATAAAACAATATTAAGACAAAAAAAAGCTTACCTCTTTATTAATATCTAAATTAAAAAATTAATGAAATAGAAAATATTTTATTGATTTTTAAATCCCGATAATTTTAAATACATTTATTATTAATAACATTCATGTTTATTATACACACCAAACAAGGAATCAAGTGGATCATTAGGCATATGTCTCACAAAAATAAAAATGAGATGAAAACCCCTTACCTCAGGTTCGAATTTCATTTAAATAACTTAATACACTTGTATAAAAAATTAAAATTTATTATAATTATAAAAATAAATCTTATAAACACTTTTAATATCATATGTTATCCATATATAACATTTCAACACCCATTTATAGAAAATTATTTATTAAAATTAATTTTTGGTGGTGTTAATTGTATCATTTTCTATAAAATTTCAGTTTGGTAATTATTATACCTATACTTATACCATGGTTAAATCATATAAATATTGTAAACAATGATAAAAATATCATATATAATCATTATAAGTATATTTATAGTCTTCTATAAAATTCATATTTTAAAAAATGAATTAAATCATTCTGGGAGATAGTAGGTCATATGTATGCCTGGATGTTTTTATCACTTTTCACTAAATAGAATAAAATAAAGGTAAATAATACTTCGCCATTCCAAAATAATTACCATATCATATATATAATTTATATTCACTAAATATATCCTATTATAATCCATTTTGTAACACCCCAAGATTTTATGAAAAATATTCTTTTTAATTTCATTAATGTCTTGTGTTCTACACTACACCAAAAGGAGCTTTCACAACACGCATCCTTGACTTTCCTTGCATTACACGCAATTGCGACCTTCCTTAATAGCGTGTGTAGTACGCAATACCGAGTTTCACTAAACAACGATATGCTATTAAAATATTATTAAAACTAGCCGTTATGAATAGTAATACAAACTTTTTGAAATTTTATAAATTTTATTTTTCAAAATGGAATTCATTTTTGGATACGTAATATCGAAATTAGCCTAGGGTGAAATTTTGGTATTTTTCTGAAAACTTTTAATTTTTGATGAATAGTGAAACCACTAAGTGGTAGTTAAAAAACTGAATTTTTCATTAAACTTAATTTTACCGCTTCTGTGAGTGGAATTTCAAAAATCCAAGAGACACGGTTAATATCAAGGACTAAAATGTGGTTCAATGAGATGAGAATAATTTTTGGTGAATAGTAACTTTTTTCTTTTTTTACCACGGTTAAAAGTAAATAGGGTAATTAAGGGTAAAGATGATATTATTATTACCCTAACACATGTCCTAATTCTATTGGATAAGTGTAATTCGACCAAAAACAAACTTAGGAATAAAATATGACCATTTAGGCCCACTTGGATTAGATTAGGACATTTATTATTAATTTATTTAAAGAAGGGTTAAAATAGTTAAAATAAAAGTTTAATAAGTAAATAATTTTTAATATAGGGTTATAGATAAGATAAATTAGACTATAAGTATTCATTATAAAGCTAAAAAGATTTCCTACATAATAGTATTTTATTTGTAATTTTTAGACATTAAATAATTTAATTTATTTATGAGACAACGATGATGTAGTAATTATCTTATTAATGAAATATTGACATAATTGATGTTATAAATACCCAAATAAATATAATTTGAGAATTTTTATGAATTAAACTAATTTTATAGGTTAATATTACATGTTAGTATTGATTTAATTAACTTTGTTTCGAACTTATCATTCTGTTATGATTTTCACAAAAATCAATTACTAAAAAGTGTCAAAATTGACATAAAATAGTTTTGAAAACAAATATTATATTATTAATTGTTATTTTATTCCTAAAAATCTAAGGTTCGGCCAAATTACTTAGATAAGATTATATATATTAATAATAAACAAGTTGGGGTTAGTTTGGCTTCTTATAGTAAGTTTATTAACCTTATAGTGTAATAACACAAGAAGAAATGGTAAAAGTAAAATTATTTAACTTAGTGTTAAATCTAAATGATAAGGTTAAAATAGGAACCTAAACTTGTCTAAATTATATTGGATGAGAGAATTTCGACCCATCCCCACCTTAGCCACGAAATAAATCAATTTGGAGCTATTTAAAACCGAACGTGACTTTATAATAAAATAATATTTTTAGTTATTCCAAAGGTACCCCTCTCCTCCCTTATAAAAGGGCACCTCCTCCCTCTCCTCCTCACAAAAATTTGAGCATTCAAGCTCGTCCAACCCCTGCCAAAATATCTTCTCCACTTCCCTAGTATCATCCTAGAGGTTCTGGTCTTCTTCAAAGACCCATTTTAGTTCCCTAAAAGGAGGTCTCAAAAAAGCACTTCAAAGAAGAGGTAATGTCCGTTACCGATTCTTTCATCTCTATTTCTTCTTCCACTTCTTCTTCTTAGGTTGTTTCATTATGAAGTAATAACATCAGTTTCACTAATATACTGATATGTTATTATAAGTATGAAACAACCCTATTTCACCGTCTATCCATCCTACAGAAAAAGAAATCACCGCGCGTGCGTACATACGGAATACCGTCTCCACGCCGTGGTGTAATATATTTTCCACCACCACCTTACATGGATGGGTATAATGGTTTAAAGAATAACTATACATAGTTATTAGAACATCTTATTGATTCTGATATATTGTATCATCCACTCCAATTCAATTCAATAATTATGGAAATGATATCATCGCTCGTGCGTACGTACGGACTACCGTCTCCATGAACGGTGTGTTTCATTTGATTTATCAATATATTATATATATATATACTTAATATATATGATATATAAATCATGTTTTATATTCTGAATGTAATTAAATCATGATATAAGTAATAATAATGTCAAGAACAAAAATTCCAAACACCTACGATAAATGAAACGATTTTACCCAAAACGCTTCTTTAACATGGAATTTACAAAAGAACGGGTAATATAAAGTCATAAGTGAACCATATATGATATCATAACAATGAATATGATTCTGGAATAAGTCAATAACATTATTTGAACCATTATACAGGAGCTTCGGACACGTACAAAGCAAATCAGACCTAAGGTAAGGGAAATATCACAATCTCATTTTTATCCGAGATTGTTTATACTTTGGTATTTACTGGGCTGTATTTTATCATCCACATCCATGTTTCCACAATATGTAATATTATTTCCATTCACCTACAATTTTTTAAAATCCAATTTTACCCTTTTGTGTGTTTTTAGTAAAAGATATGAAAGGAATCTTTTGTCTTTTTTCGTACGAGGTACTTTTTGACTTTTCCGACAAAAGTACGAGAAGAATGTTTTTTGAACTTATATGACATGAATTTATTTTTAAAACATTATATCCAAGAAGCTTCCTTTACAAGTTTTCAAGTTTATTTTTAATCAACTTCTTTTAGTTTAATGTTTTATGACATGTTACGAAAGGAAACATGTTTTTAAGAAGAAAGGATATTTTCCTCAAGAATGGAGTTTAAGTGTTTTATCAAAATTATTTTCCATCTAAGATAATAAAGGGTTCTGTTTTTATCCCTATTATTACATTTATTTGATTATGTTGTGATGGAATTATTTTCCTTTATCTTATATGAATTGTTTTATGATGTCATGTTGTTTAAGAATCCAATTTTTATTACATGGGTTATGCAATGATGTATGATTTATGATTTCGTGGCACACATAAGAATGGTATCATTATGAGATGGGTGGGACCTATATCTCCCTCCAATGCATTGGGTAAAGATTTTATATCTCATGAGATAGACATGGCTGGAACGGTAGGTTATACCGGTTCAATGAAACAGGACTGAAACGAGGGTGACTCGGTTCAGAAAGGGACTTTTTCCACTAAGATAGTCTTGGCAATGAGTCTTGACTAACAAGAAATGATTCTCTATGATTATGTGTGAATTCCACAAAGTTTCATGTTTTAAGTTATGATTATTGTGATTACATTTCACTGCCATGATTTACCCCATGTTATGAAATTATGATCTCTTTTGCAGGTTACGATTTCCAAAAGTTATGTTCTTATGTATATGATGTGATTGATATTTCTTTTGTTTACCCTTACTGAGCATCTGAGCTCACCCTTTTATGTTTTCTTTTCCCCAGGATATAAAGAAAGGTTTTAGGTAAAAAAAGGAATATCTTTATGAGAGATGTTGAAGATCTTTCACCACGATTAGAAGATTATATTCCGAGTTTCCAAAGACACTAAACTATTACGATCCTTGTGTGTGTGTTTTTGTTATGTAATAAGTATTCCAAAAAAGTAATGTAATGTCCATGTACGTCAGGCTTCGGGTCTCTACAGTTGGTATCAGAGGAAAGGTTTAGTCAACCTTTGGAAACTAGGATGCGAAAATGTTAGTGAGATCCCTAGAGATATTTCTTAGGTATGTCTAGGGATGTCCCTAAGGTTATGTATACGTATAGGTTATAGTACTAGAATTACGCTAACGATCATAGAATTAAAACTAATATGTTAGATATTGAAGGTACTCCCCCTTTATTATGTTGTTTTCCCTAGCATGATTTTTGCCTCTCACACTATTCTTTTTGGGTTTTAGACGATGGCTAGAACCCGAAGGAACCGTGTTGATCAATGCAATGGACAATGCAATGATTGTCCTCCTAAACAAACAAATGTTATGGGAGATGGAGTGAAAAATCTTATTTCTATACTTACACAAGCTATGAATCATTCTGGACTTCCAAATGAACAGAGAAGGGAACAATATTCTATTGAGTCCTTCATGAAGCAACGTCTACCTTCTTTCAGTGGGTCTTCTGATCCACTTGTTGCTGAACAATGGATCAGTACCACTGAAAAGACATTTTCAGTTCTTCTATGTTCTGAACATGACAAAGTCATCTTAGCAGTATATCGTTTGGAAGGTGAAGCTGATCAATGGTGGAATCTTATCAAGAATATGAGGCCAAGAGTTGAAATTGAGTCCATGGAATGGGATGAGTTCAAGAACTTGTTTTTCAGTAAGTACTTCCCTCATATTATTCGAACAAAGATGGAAAAGAAGTTTCTTGAGCTGAAGCAGAAGGATGATGAATCTGTTGGTAAATACAAAGCGAATTTTACAAGACTTGCAAGGTATGCATCTGGCATTATCATCCAACCTGAAAGTAAAGTTTATCAATTTTTCAATGGCTTAAAACCAAGTCTTCGAAGGGCATTAGCTATAAGAGACTTCATTAGCTATGAAGAAATTGTGCGTTTTTCTATCAAGGTAGAAATGGAAGTTGGTGTTACATATCCATCTCATGGTTTTGACAAGAAACGAATGATGGAGTTCAAGGAGAAATCTCAAAATAATGGTGAAAAGAAGATGAATGTTTCCTTATTCTCAAAGTGTGGAAAGAAGCATGGTGGAGATTGTATTAAAGGGACTAGAAAATGTTTTAAGTGTGGAAAAGAAGGTCATCGAGTAGCTGAGTGTCGAGGTAATGAAAAAAGGGTTTCTAATGATGTGAATAAAGAAAACACTGCAGAGAACGCACCACCAACACTTCAATGCTTCAAGTGCAAGGAAATGGGGCATTATGCTAATAAATTCCCTAATCCAAGGGTTAGTGATGATCAATATGAGCAACCACTTAAGGAAAAGGACAAAGGGAAGTCACATGCGATCACTATTAGCGATGTTGAATATGACAACGATGTGGTGGAATTATTAAGTTTTTATGTAATGGGATTCCAAAATAATGTTGTATATAGTATCGTGGAATATTGGAATATTTATGTTTTGGTCTATTGTGGTTTTAAATAATTTTATGGTACTGGTAACCATGAAAAGTGATTGAGACATTTTTGGTAAACAGATGATATGAGCATAATGAAGGGATAAGAAGATAATTAGATGTTTGATTGTATTCATGAGCTAATGATTGATATAAGGACTAAGTGATATCATGGTTTGAGTATATAGAATTTTGAGGATTTTGGTATGTGGAAGGTGTTAAATTTTAACTGCATTCATGTTTTCACTAAGGTTCATTTGGTATTCAATAGAATACATGATTAAGTACTTTGAATGTTTGGAACGTGACCAAAAAAACATATCTTATGATATATGGGGATCAACGATGGTATTAAATCTCTGGTAATCGTTTTCACTAGGTTATGAGAGTGGACTGCGGTATTATGGATAAGACTAAAGATTGGAATGGATTATGTTGGACATAAGTTAGTATTGTTTAAGGATGGATGTTTTTTCGATATTATTGATGGGATGTTATAGTAATGTAATTTTAGAAAAAGGACAACCTACAGGACGGGCGATAGCCCATCGCGTCGGACAAGGATATGGGAATCAAACCCACAACCGAAGTGTGACTGGCCTTTATCTCCTACCCCTGGCCTACAGGAAGTCCCTATTTAGTAGAAACTAGTTTTATTTTATTAAGCGGTATGATATATGAAGTATAAGTTCATTTTTGGAACCATATACGATTAACCATAAGATGGACTTATAACTTTTGCTAACCTTTTGTTTGAAAGAGATGGAATGACCCATCATTCTATCACATGATCTTATAACAAATCACGAATGAAAAATTCAAGTTCATTTCTTTAAGAGATGAAGTGGAAATTGTCCAAATAACGACAAATGGTGAGACTATACCAAAATCACGAAAGTATTTCTTCTAATTCCAATTTCATCAACTTTAGGGAAACGATATTGAAAACCAAAAATGTTGTCCTAGTGCTCTTATATCTGATGAATCAGATGGTACCTTAGATCGTCACAAATTTATGGATTTGTGATTTCGAGCTTTTCCATAGCCATGTTCTCTACCACTCTCCATCAGAACATGATGGTTAGATTTCTCTTCCATATCCATATTTTCACCTATGTGGAAACCCAGTGATTAGTTTATTTGGGTAAACGTTACATTTCACACTTTTGTTCTTAAAGATTGGTTTTGGTATTCCTTTTTACGATGTGGGTTTCGATTAAACAAGATTTCGAATAGTAAACCATTTATAACCCTGACGAATTTCGAGGGCGAAATTCATTTTAAGGGGGGTAGAATGTAACACCTCGAGATTTTATGAAAAATATTCTTTTTAATTTCATTAATGTCTTGTGTTGTACGCTACACCAAAAGGAGATTTCACAACACACATCCTTGACTTGCCTTGCATTACACGCAATCACGACCTTCCTCGATAGCGTGTGTAGTACGCAATACCGAGTTTCACTAAACAACGACATGCTATTAAAATATTATTAAAACTAGGCGTTATGAATAGTAATAACCACTTTTTGAAATTTTGTAAATTTTATTTTTCAAAATGGAATTCATTTTTGGATACGTAATATCGAAATTAGCCTAGGGTGAAATTTTGGTATTTTTCTGAAAACTTTTAATTTTTGATGAATAGTGAAACCACTAAGTGGTAGTTAAAAAACTGAATTTTTCATAAAACTTAATTTTACCGCTTCTGTGAGTGGAATTTCGAAAATCCGAGAGACATGGTTAATATCAAGGACTAAAATGTTGTTCAATGAGATGAAACTAATTTTTGGTGAATAGTAACTTTTTACTTTTTTTACCACAGTTAAAAGTAAATAGGGTAATTAAGGGTAAAGATGATATTATTCTTACCCTAACACATGTCCTAATTATATTGAATAAGAGTAATTAGACCAAAAACAAACTTAGTAATAAAATATGACCATTTAGGCCCACTTGGATTAGATTAGGACATTTATTATTAATTTATTTAAAGAAGGGTTAAAATAGTTAAAATCAAAATTTAATAAGTAAATAATTTTTAATATGGGGTTATACATAAGATAAATTCGACTATAAGTATTAATTATAAAGATAAAAAGATTTCCTACATAATGGTATTTTATTTGTAATTTTTAGACATTAAATAATTTAATTTATTTATGACACAACGATGATGCAGTAATTATCTTATTAATGAAATATTGACATAATTGATGTTATAAATACCCAAATAAATATAATTTGAGACCTTTTATGAATTAAACTAATTTTCTAGGTTAATATGACATGTTAGTATTGATTTAATTAACTTTTTTCGAACTTATCATTCTGTTATGATTTTCACAAAAATCAATTACTAAATAGTGTCAAAATTGACATAAAATAGTTTTTAAAACAAATATTATATTATTAATTGTTATTTTATTCCTAAAAATCTATGGTTCGTCCAAATGACATAGATAAGGTTATATATATTACTAATAAACAACTTGGGGTTCGTTTGGCTTCTTATAGTAAGTTTATTAACCTTATAGTGTAATAACACAAGAAGACACGGTAAAAGTAAAATTATTTAACTTAATTTTAAATCTAAATGATAAGGTTAAAATAGGAACCTAAACTTGTCTAAATTCTACTGGATGAGAGGATTTCGACCCATCCCCACCGTATCCACTAAATAAATCAATTTGGAGCTATTTAAAACCGAACGTGACTTTATAATAAAATAATATTTTTAGTTATTCCAAAGGTACCCCTCTCCTCCCTTATAAAAGGGCACCTCCTCCCTCTCCTCCTCATACCAATTTGAGAATTCAAGCTCGGCCAACCCCTACCAAAATCTCTTCTCCACTTCCCTAGTATCATCCTAGAGGTTCTGGTCTTCTTCAAAGACCCATTTTAGTTCCCTAAAAGAAGGTCTCAAAGAAGCACTTCAAAGAAGAGGTAATGTCCGTTACCGATTCTTTCATCTTTTTTTCTTCTTCCACTTCTTCTTATTAGGTTGTTTCATTATGAAGTAATAACATCAGTATCACTCATATACTGATATGTTATTATAAGTATGAAACAACCCTATTTCACCATCTATCCATCCTATGGAAAAAGAAATCACCGCGCGTGCGTACGTACGGAATACCGTCTCCACGCCGTGGTGTGATCTATTTTCCACAACCACCTTACATGGATGGGTATAATGGTGTAAAGAATAACTATACATAGTTATTAGAAAATCATATTGATTCTGATATATTGTATCATCCACTCCAATTCAATTCAATAATTATGGAAATGATATCATTGCTCGTGCGTACGTACGGACTACCGTCTCCATGAACGGTGTGTTTCATTTCATTTATCAATCTATTATATATATATACTGAATATATATGATATATAAATCATGTTTTATATTCTGGAAGTAAGTAAATCATGATATAAGTAATAATAATGTCAAGAACAATAAGTCCAAATACCTACGATAAATGAAACGATTTTACCCAAAACGCTTCTTTAACATGGAATTTAAAAAAAGAACGGGTAATATAAAGTCATAAGTGAACCATATATGATATCATAACAATAAATATGATTCTGGAATAAGTCAATAACATTATTTAAACCATTATTCAGGAGCTTCGGACACGTACAAAGCAAATCGGACCTAAGGTAAGGGAAATATCACAATCTCATTTTTATCCGAGATTGTTTATACATTGGTATTTAATGGGGTGTATTTTATCATCCACATCCATGTTTCCTCAATATGTAATATTATTTCCATTCACCTACAATTTTTTTAAATCCAATTTTACCCTTTGGTGAGTTTTTAGTAAAAGTTATGAAAGGAATCTTTTGTCTTTTTTCGTACGAGGTACTTTTTGACTTTTCTGACAAAAGTACGAGAAGAATGTTTTTTTAACTTATACGACATGAATGGATTTTTAAAAAATTATTCCCACGAAGCTTCCTTTACAAGTTTTCATGTTTATTTTTAATCAACTTCTTTTACTTTAATGTTTTATGACATGTTAAGAAAGGAAAAATGTTTTTAAAAAGAAAGGATATTTTCCTCAAGAATGGAGTTCAAGTGTTTTATCAAAATTATTTTCCATCTAAGATAATAAAGGGTTCTGTTTTTATCCCTATTATTACATTTATTTGATTATGTTGTGATGGAATTGTTTTCCTTTATCTTATATGAATTGTTTTATGATGTCATGTTGTTTAAGAATCCAATTTTTATTACATGGGTTATGCAATGATGTATGATTTATGATTTCGTGGAACACATAAGAATGGTATCATTATGAAATGGGTGGGACCTATATCTCCCTCCAATGCATTGGGTAATGATTTTATATCTCATGAGATAGAAATGGCTGGAACGGTAGGTTATACCGGTTCAGTGAAACAGGACTGAAACGAGGGTGACTCGGTTCAGAAAGGGACTTTGTCCACTAAGATAGTCTTGGCAATGAGTCTTGACTAACAAGAAATGATTCTCTATGATTATGTGTGAATGCTACAAAGTTTCATGTTTTAAGTTATGATTATTGTGATTACATTTCACTGCCATGATTTACCCCATGTTATGAAATTATGATCTCTTTTGCAGGTTAAGATTTCCAAAAGCTATGTTCTTATGTATATGATGTGATTGATATTTCTTTTGTTTACCCTTACTGAGAATTTGAGCTCACCCTTTTATGTTTTCTTTTCCACAGGATATAAAGAACGATTTTAGGTAAAAAAAAGGAAGATCTTTATGGGAGATGTTGAAGATCTTTCACCATGATTAGAAGATTATATTCCGAGTTTCCAAAGACACTAAACTATTACGATCCTTGTGTGTGTGTTTTTGTTATGTAATAAGTATTCCGCAAAAGTAATGTAATGTCCATGTACGTCAGGCTTAGGGTCTCTACACATTTAATATATAGATGAAAAACAAATCACATCGCTTTATGGAGGTAGTAATCTAGTCGTTCGCATGAGCGATTTTATAATTTTTCAATGAATTAAAAGGAATGACGGAAGACATGAAATTTAAATTCAAAAAGAATAATTATAAAATAAATATAATATATATTATTTTCACCAAAATAATATCTTTACATGTAATATGGTTATGGAAAATAAATTATATATCAAGGTGGATTATGTAGTCCCTATATACCCATAAGTTTCTTTTAAACTTGAGGTTCAAGGAACCCATTTATTGAATAAAAAAAGTGTCAAGAGAAGAGATATACAAAAAGTAAAATTTTCAAGGGAAAAAATCATATAAAATTCATTATAAATCATTAGTTCTAGATCTTTTACTCATTCTATGATGAGATAAACGATCACCTCGACCTCATAGATGTCGTCCTCTTCTCTAGGATTTAGCGTGCATCCATGACCCTCCATCATCATCTGAGGATTCATAAATTCTGACCACCACCTTTTCCTTAATTTCATGCACCCAAACATTTTAAACTACATCCTCTTCACTACTACTAGACACATGTAGATCAAATTTATTTTTAATGATAACATTTGAAAAAGTTTTAGGCGAGCATCACTACTTGAAAAAACATTGATACAATTTTTCATGTTTTTAACATGTTTTGTAGTTTTATAAAAAGGTATTAAATTATTTTTCATACCAAGTTTTGCGTCATATGTATTGTCACTAGGTACAACTTCATTTCTTTTAACAGAACCCAAAAATATTTCAACATTATTTCCTTTAAGAGAAACCACACATGTAGCTAGGGGTTCATCCCATATATGCTGAGGATCTATTGAATCAAGGGTCCCTACTTGAATACCTTTTTCAGACCTATATTTATAGGTTTGATCAAAAAATCATTCAGCCTATTATATCTTCCCAATCATATGATCTTCTTGATTTTTACACCTTCTTATGTCAAGCATCCCTAAGACCATTGGACAATCAATAGAGTTCGTACTCACAATGGCTTTCGATCCCTTAGAAGTCTCCCCACAACCTTTAGTAATATAATGAGGTGTAAAAAAATCCTTATAATGATCTTGAGTTAACCTTTATGCATAGATTTTTTTAAAATTTAAGCTTACATTTTGGATTTTCCCTTTCTGTTGAAGGCCCCTAACTTCTCTTCTTTCCAGAAGTTGTAATCCACCCCTTTCTAGATAAGGGTTTTTTTATCCTCCTAGTAGTCAATATAACAAACATCTAAATTTTAATCAACAAGTAATTTGTATAGGGAATATTTAAAATAGATAACTACAAGAGGTACATGATCTTCATCAATACTATCCCACCAAACCAATTTTGTCTTAGAGGAATATTTAGAGATGTCATGCATTTCCCACTCCTTTCTTTTTTGTGTAGACTCAATAGGGACCAAATGTGGCTGCAGAGGTGTCTCAAGGTAAACTTCTTCCTTTTAAATTGTTGTAGAAACATCAGATTTACCATGTTCTTGATCAATGGCACCTTTGTTTTGGTGTATGAAAATAAATATTTTTATGACCTCTTAGATAGAAAATATCACAAATAAGATTTTTCTGCAATCTGAATTTTCATGTACAATTATTCCGCAAGAGTCAAAGAATGGTGGAATATTTTCATATTCCACAGTCAAGAAGATTTCATCCTCAGGTGTGAATAACACTAATTTTTTAATAAGGATGGATCTTAGATCTATCTCTACCAGAATATGTGAAAAATTCCCATAATAAATTAGTTCTGTAGTAAGGTCCATTTGAACGGGAACTCCAAGTGAATATTATATGTCCAAAAAGATCTTAGGGTGCTATAGGACCCAACTCAGTCCATGAATCTTGACCCATACCTGAGAATATGTTTCTCTAAAATCATGTATCTTAAAGCTAAATGACTAATTATGAATTTTTAGAAGACCAGACCAATGTTTAATGGAACTAAAACCCTAATATTTTATTTTTAATTTGGCAGAGGGAAATAGGAGATGAAAAAAACCTATTTCTATTAAGACACATTTAAAATAACCAAAAACAAAAATTGAAGAAAGAATAGAAATCAGATCGAATACCTTCCTTGGTCTCATAACTTTTGATAGAGTGATGCATACAATGAAGGAGTGTATACAAAGATACATCTGACCTAATATCTCTCCCTCTAAAGCCGAGACATGCATGATGGATCCCTTTCAAA
Organism: Viscum album; assembly: GCA_963277665.1. NCBI lineage: Eukaryota > Viridiplantae > Streptophyta > Magnoliopsida > Santalales > Viscaceae > Viscum > Viscum album. Next base: position 1,262,967,220 of record OY728128.1, read on the forward strand.
CTACTCGTTGTGGGGCTCATTCTGTAATGAGGGAAAATATCTACCGGAAAACCCCACAAATGATTCAAGACCTGAGAAATAATTTTTTGGATCCTTCAATATCTTTTATTCTTGACTCGTGAAATGCTGATTCGAAGCATACGAGTATAGATTGGTCACATGAAGGAGACGGTGGTAGTGTTTTCTCCCATTCCTCAATATCTTCCACACATACCCACAAGTGATACTTTAACTTCACAATTAATGGAATAATGTGTAGATATTTTTGGTTTCATAATCCTAATAACATTTTATCACATTTATGATACTATTTTTTTATTTAATGATTAATACCATCGATTTTGAGGAAGTCGAATAAAAAATACATGGAATATATTGGGTAAGACGATTACCTCTTTTTTAGGAATGCCTCCTTTAGATCTTTTCAAAAGGACCATTGGAATAGTCTTTTAAGGAAATAAGATCTAAAATTAATTTATAGAAATATTGGGAATGTAATTTGGTATAGTATGGTTGATCTAGATTTCTCAATGTGGTGTGAATATGAAAAAGAATGGGTTCCCTTTTATAAGATTGGGAGAGGACACACAAGGAACTTTATAAAATATTTAAAAATAATAAATTCATATTTAATTAATATGATTCTAAATGGATTGATACTCAGTGGTTGGATATTATAATTTTTAAATATATCTAAAAAATATTTTTTTTCCATTTAATTAAGATGAATTACATTTAACACTTAGTTTACCCTCGATAAAACTATTTTAACCATAACCATGGAAACCAATTTTTACCTCATTTTATATTAATAATGACCAAAATTAAGTTTAAATTATCATATAATATTAATTATTATGATTGAAAATATGGAATCTATATTAAACAAATTAAAATCATAAAACACAAAATGTGACCAAAAGTTTTTTTTCCAAGAAATTTGATCTTAAGTAAAAAATATTTTCATGTAAAAATTAAACATATAAATGATTAAAATCACCTAAATTGGATTATTTATGATTTAATTGGACTACTTAAAATTTTTAAACCATTAAAAAAATCGAACATTTTACATGCATTAAATGAAAACGACAGTTTCAATAAAAACAAGTATTTTTTCACTATTCATAAAAATAAAAACAATAATTTTATAAAATTCTAAAAAATACATTGTAATTTTATTTTTTTATAATAATTTCAAAAACAAATTTAATTTTATTTGATTAATTTCCCAAAAGCTTCATAAATTAATTTTATTATTTTTTTCACAAAAATATTATAAATCATTTTTGTGGAAAAATATATTTTCTAAGAATATAATGAATTTACTAAAAATTGAGTTCATATTTATCAATATAATTACTTTATATAAAACCATTATGAATATTTTATAAAATTTGGTTATTAATTTTCATTCCACCAATTTAATGACTTTTTTATAACTGTATTTTACATTATAGTTCATTTAGGCTCTGGAATCTATGTATCACAAGCTATTGAGGAAATAAAATTTATTTGAAGAGAAATATGTCATAAAATTTTAGGGTGTTAAATTAAAGGTTTTCATATTTAATTCATCTTATAATTGAAAAAAAAACTACCAGATCTATTCTGATAGTGACTGAAGAGTAAAATTTATAATGAATTCGAGCTTAAAGGGAAAACCTAGACTCTCCTAGTCATTGGTATACATTGTAACATTTAATTCATGGGTGGATAATGAATTTAATTATATAATTTCACATATAAAATTACCTTTATACACTTCATACCTGTCATGCCTTTCTTTCTCCTAAAAGAGCCTTTTAATATTATTTATCATTTCATTTGTACAAATGGATTCACACTGATTTTGAATCATTGACTCAATAGTAATAAGAATATGTATAGTCAATTCATGTGAATATTTTCCATTATTATCAAATCCATCTAACTATTTTTGTTAAATTACCTCACCAATTAGTATCCCAAGAAGTTGTTTTTCTGACAAATGGAACTTCCCTTCTTATTTAAGAACAATCATCAAATTTCGACACAAGTCAATGAAGTTTTTACACAAATTTTTTTCAATTTCAATGATTAATCTCAATGTCATGTTTGATGATAATTTCATTTATTTACAATATAATCTTATATAAAAAGGGCATCATGGTCTATGACCATTAATAATGAATTTTATTGAATAGTATCACACAAAAATAATGACCCCTTTTGTAAAATTAACCACATCCATTAATATAATAAGATACATTTCACTAAGAAATTAGTATGATATGGAATTTCCCTCCCTATGTAGTCATTTAAGTAATAAATTATGATTCACTAAGTAGAAACATAAAGTCTACGCCACATAGCAAGATGACCTCATTCATGACTTCCCATGTGAATGAGGCTGTCAACTAGCAGTGATGGTCCAAAGTTTTTCAGTGAGGAGAATAAACACTCAGTTTTATATACCTAGCCATATAATAATAATAATGTATAAAAAATTAGGCAAAAAAATAATATATGAAAATAATATCAAATGAAACACATGTCATAATATAAATAAACAAACAAACTCCCTCTACAGTAAGACAAACCTGAATAATATTAGAAAAAATATTTAAATAATTAAATTAAATAGAAGTCTATCACAATCCTATAACTATATATGTGCTCCTCATCTCAACATTATACCACATGCCTCTATCTTTTTCTTGAATCCCAATATATTAAGTATTCATGTACATCAATATTCCTTTATAGGCTGTGATTAATAAAACATAGTAGGAAACAAACAATGCATCCTTATAAATTTTTGCACATATATAACAAGTGTATTCCATGACAATAATAAATTCATAAAAATCACAACAGTTATATATTGAGAACTTGTGTTCAAACCAAGACACTATATTACCCATTCAGAGCCACTTCATCGCCATACCAGAAAGATCATTGCATGGATTTTAGATGAGGAAAAAATAAGACACAATGTCTGTGAACAAAAAACTTGGTATCATCATGACAATAATTTGACATGTTCTTGATATCCACAAGGCATCTAGTAGTGGTTCATTACTTGGTATCCTCAAAAGATCGAGTTCTAGTTTGGGAAACATTGCTAACAAACTTCTACAGCATGTAAGGGCCCCTCATCATTATCTAGGCACATCATAAAAAATCCCACTCAAAGGGAAAATTATACCATGATGGTCACCTATCATGAATACCAAGAATAACCTCCAATGTAATGGTATCACATATAGTAGTGTGGTTCATAATAAAAAACATAGCATTGAATAATTAACATATAATATAAAACATATAATGGTATTTGATAAACATTATGAAAGGTGAAAATCTACTCTAACAATACTCATGAAAAAATGATCATAAATTTTTATTACGATAATTAACACACCCAAAATCAAACATCATCAATAATGTTACACAATGTCATGAAAATATATCATGAATCAAGGAAATAAGAGAATATAAGGGCCTAAAATGTTAAAGAACTTCCTAGATCATGACTGTTTACTAGGAACTACATGGTCTATCAAGGATCTAACACTAAAAAACATCCCATGCCAATAAATAACATGGTCACATTTTAAATAATTCAATAAGGTGTCCATAAATTGATCCAATTTTGAGATATATGAAAGTAAAGAAAGGTAATTCACTTGATATATTATCAATCAATGAAAGGATGGTGAATTCATAATTTATTCTTGATGGGATCATTAATCCTAAAAAATGATCATTGATTAGTCAATAATCTATTAATGAAATAGTGATTTAAGAAAAATCTGGTCTGATGATTATCATTTTAAAAATACATACTTGGAAACTTCACCACTCTTGAGAGTACAATATTATATCATGGGGGTGTTTTTATTGACACATTAAATCCTATTCCAATATGCAATGGAATCATTATTGGATTATTTTTTCATCATCAATTTTCTTTCAAGATGAGGGTTAGAAAGATTATTATTAATCACATATCTGTAGAGGATTTTTTAAAGGTAAATATCTATTTAATAAAATAAATCATCAACAAGCTAGGTATTCAATAGATCTATACTTAAATGAAGAATTCATTATGATATCATTCTATAAAACATATATTCATCAATTATCCATGCTCATACCATTGGAAGGAAGATTAAATTGGAGTATATCTATGAAGATATCATCATTCTAGTATAATATGACCATTCTAATGATGATGGTGCAAGGGAAGATTAATGGGGGAGCATTAGAGAGAATATGAGAGGTCTTAAATTCAAAAAAGGTCTCTTGGGGATGGAATTAGGAGTTCAAGAGTATGAAAAATGCGTTCTATCAAAATCCCACGGGGTGAATTAATTGTAATCCCATACAAGGTGAACTGGCCAACTTGTGGCCTCACCAGCGGGCCAGTGGCACTACTAGTGGCCTACTGAGTAGCCAATAGAAGGATAATTAGTTATATGAGAATATATATATGTATAAAAAATCTATCATTCAACTATAACTCCCCTCAATCCTTCCACTATAATAATTTGTACCCCTTCTCATTAAAATAATCCTCTCTTAAACACCCAAAATAGGGATCAAATGTCAGAGGAATGGAGAATTTATAAACTTTGACATATTATAAATTAAGAAGAAGTTTGGAATTTAAAATAATCCCCATTTAATGAATTCTAATACTCAATAGGTCCCTTCAATGGTTCTTCTTTAAAAACTCAGGACACTAAGCCCAAACATCATCCTCCCACTCTCATGTATCATCTTATATTCATATGTGATGTCATAAAACCTCAAAAAATTGTAGTGTTTTCCCTAAATTAGATTTCTCTCTCTAGTATAAAATCCACATTGGGTGCTCAATGTATGATGCATCCTGATCCCTATCAACATCGTCATAGTGGATGATATGAATGGAATTAGGTATGTACCAATAAATCTGAGATACATGAAACATTGCATTCATACCTTAAAAATATAAAGTAACAACCAAATGAAACACCCATTACCAAACCCACTATTTTATATCAAAGGGTTCAAAAAAATGTGGGGCTTGATTTCCTTTCTTCCTTAAATGTCAATAACCTAAACAAGGAGTCACTATCAAGGATAAACTACTACAAAAAAACTCTAGAGGTATTCTCCTCTAGAAAGAATAATATCTCTTATTATTATGAGTGATGATCAACTTGTTTTTAATCAGATGAACTCCTTTATAGGTCTCATATACTATACTATACCACAAAACCACTGCATCACAATCCTTATTCCATCCAAGTAATGAACAAAATGGACTCTAGTAAAGATCCTCTTACGGTTCCATATGAATAAGAACTAGGTAACTATAATTTTATTTGAAATTAACCAATTATAGAAGATCATACCATAATACACCAAATTATAGGATACATGATAAGTGAATATCATATAATATTAGAATTATTCACTCTAGATGTCTGTCAATCTACGGATTTCATGCTATTCTCTATCTCAAATGTGTAACTAAATCCTTTTACAATACCATCCAAAACCATGATATAAAACATTAATAATATCCGATAATATTTGAAAGGTGACACCATGTAGGTGTACTATCTCAAGGATATAAATAATTCATATTTCTTCTATTGAGTGAGTCTCACATATTTTTAAGAAATGAGAAACATTTTTTAGTCAATAGACAGTCACCCATATAGTGTCACAACACCTTGGGGTACTAGGAAACCCCATCCCAATGTCCAACGGGACATCCTCCCACTTCCAAAAGGGATTATGAAGTTTCTAGAGAAAACCAATGGAATGATAGTTCTTATCCTTTACCTTCTGGTAGGTTTGGTATATAGAAACAAATCGATAATTGTCCCTCTTCCTCCCTGGCCATCAAAAATACCGCTTGAAGTAAGGGTACATATTTTTCTATCAAATATTTATTTCCCACCTAGAGGTATGGAAGTCTCTAGTCACCTCTTACATGATGAAAGAAAGGATTAAATCACTCTTATACGTAAGGATCACATCATCATCATCTTACAACCACCCCTGTATTTAGTCACCTCTAGCTAGATTTTCCCACATCACAACACACTCTAGGTCGAACTCCTGTCTATACTTTACCCAATATACTAAAGATTATTTCACCACTAATAGATCACTTTTAACAAATATATGATACTTATATGTATCCAAAATCGAGTAGAAGAAAAAAATCACCAGGTTACACTATTCCACTAAGGACTGTTAACCAATATCTTGAACTACATGTTCCTTAGAACAAATAGAATCTGTAATGAAATTACCTTTACCTAGTGAAGTAATCCATCTCAATATTGAACATCTATAGATACTCTACCTTTCTCATCTACCTCAAGGTCAGGTCCAAATATGTGAATATATGATATAGGATGTTATGGTTAGTGTAGATAACAAATATCTTACTAAAGTGATAGTGTCACCATTACTTCAATGAAAAAACCATGGTTTCTAGATCCATGTCATGAGTAGGATAGTTCTACTCATTCGGTCACATATTCCATAACATATATGATATTACTCCATATTTCCACATTAGTTATTCCAAAAAAATGAATGATTATTCATGTTAAATAAAATAACCCATCCCTATATTACGAAGTATTTGTATTAGAGATTTAGTAAACCTCTTATTAATCTCAATAAATTTTACTTCAAACTGATCAGACCATTGAATCTTAACTCTCTTATATTCAAGTGTATCATGGATACTAATAAACATGAAAAGTTCTTGATTAAATGTTAGTTTTATCCCACTAAACCACGTAATATCCTAATCTCAAATAAATTATGAAGTTATTTATTGTACATGACTACCCCAACTTTCTCTAAATCAAATGATAAACTTGTCTCAGAAATCTCAAAGATCATGAATTTCAACTTATGATTGTGAAATTTAATCTTCAGAAACTGGGAATAAATCTAATGTGTTCTAATAATTCTCAAGACTATATCAATATTTCATAAATATTTCTCTAAGGTTGAATATTATGTAGGGATTTTTTTAATAAACAACATAATGAATGAGGATCGATATGGGTGGAAGATCTTGTTTATGAGATCCATGAACACTCTCAGTGCATTCATAACTTCATAAAGCATCCCCAAGTAAGTTTATAGACCATACCTACTCTAAAATTATATTTTCAGGATTTCATCCTCTCTAACCCATAAATAGTGATATCATATCGAAGATCAATCATAGAGAAAAACGAGGTACCTTAAAACTGATCAAATAAATTATCTTTCTTGGGAATTAGATAACTATTTTTCACCATCAACCTGTTCTATTTTTGGTAATCAATTCAAGTCCATAAAATATCATATTCCATTTTAGAGAACAAAATAGGTGTTCCCTATAGTGAAGTATTTAGATATATCAATCCATTTAACTATAAGTCCACTATTCTCACCCTAAGAAACTTTTACATAGCATACAATACATGATAGGGGGTATCAAAATGGATTTCCTTCTTAGAATGAGATCAATATTAACGTCAAATACTCTATATGGGGGATTCCTATGAAGTCATCTAAAAAAATCCAGATATAGATACATGAATAGAGGAAAAAATATGGGGGATTCCATAGATTTGGATAAAGTTCCATGCTATAAATCTTTGATTCAATCATTCAGAGGTGACTCAAGTCCAGAACAACTCTACTAGAACCTTGTTCCCATTCATTAATCATCACACAATTCATTCAATTTTCTAATGTAAACAATGTTCATATATAAAATAAATCAATGTGATCTTGGAATATAGTCATCCATTCCATGTTGATAATCACATTATAGTTCATCTAATCAAGAATCTTGATGTCCCACATAATTCCATAACCAGTAATGAGTATAGGAATCTATAAGAATCAATATAGATGGTCTAGTATCATTCCCAATGGTGTATCAAGGGAATGTGACTCAAAATGTAACTTTTCCAATAATACATTTCAAATAAATACATTTTTATATTTTAACTAATGGGAATAAATAATATTAAACCAAGAGGTATACAATGTATTGGTGACCAAGACTATACCCCATAATGTAGATGGTCACTCACAGCCATGTTCTAGAGACTAATGAACTACCTTAACAGAACCCACCTCATATTCTATACACTTCCCTAAGACCCATGACCAGTCTAAATATTCATCATATGATCCAACTAATAAGGAACCTAACTAGATCTACAGGTTCATGATGACATCAATCCTACACCTATATAGAAACAGGGACTTGAGTCATTTGGGAAAGACATCATAAGATTCCATTTATTCCCAATTTGTTATAAATTTCTCTTATATTTTATATAGAACATGTAATTTTTTTTTGGTTAGAGTGGATACTCAAGAGGGGGTGAATTGAGTTCCAATTTAAAATTTCTGTTTAAAAAGAATTATGGTTAAGAAAACCCCCAATTTTAATAACGGCCTAGTTAATTTAGGCAGTAGAAATGTAAATATTCAATGGGTCAAAAGGTTTCTCAAAGGGTGATTAGTCCTCAGATACATCAGTGTAGAACACTAATTCATCTTTTGAAATGAGTTTAATGAATTATACAAATACACACTCTAACCAAAACTAACTATCAAAGTGTAACCAAAAACAATTTTATGTTTTTGAAAATATAAGCAGCGGATAAAACAAAACAAAGTAATTGGAGATTAGAACAATAATGTAAACAAGATGTTTAATCTCAAGAAAAGACTTAATACTCTCCACTTGGTGATCACCTACCACACAGTAGTTTATATAAATAAACCTTTGATCCACACTCTCGATCGGGGTTTACTACAGCACACCAGGCTGTCCAGGTCACACTTGACCTCTACCACAGTTATTTGTGGGAAACAAAAGAAATAAGTGATTGAGTACGAGGATAGTTTTATATCTTCCAGTTATGCTCAAGATATAGTCTGTGTTAATCAAATAAATATTCACACTGCTCAAATATAAAATATAAAACACAACAGAGTTAAAGATAGAAATATAGTTAAGAATTCTATATATGTTGTGAAGTGAGGCTCTAGACTCAATGAATGTTGAGAAACTGGTATTTGAGTCTTATTCTGGAAAATGTCTTTAGAATAGAGTATTGCAGTTTCAATAATCCAGCTTCACGAAATATAATGGTTCTGCTCTTTAATGTCTCTATGTATACTGAAGCCTTTGTGGTGAAGAAAGCTTGTTAGAGAATTTTGGTAATCTCAATCTCTTAATTATTCTATTTTGTTGTTCGCAAAGTCTATGTCTCAGTTTGTACTGATACTATCTCATTGTATTATATTTATCCTAAAAGATGAGGTCCTTTTATACTCCACGATCCTCTAGTCATAATGATCTTTGCACGTGCATATACCTCGTACTTGTCTATGGATTTTCCTACAGACAACATTAAATAATGTCAAAAACATTAATTTGTCTACATATGACCGTTAGAAATAAATTTGAAATAATAAAATGGATGTAGTTATTTATATTAATGGGTGAGTAATCTTTGTTATGTTGTCTTCGGTTTGATTACATCATTCTATCATCTTCGGTTTGTCGACTTCGGTCTGTCATACTTCGGTGTGTTGTACTTTGGTGTGTTATCTTCGGTGTTTCAACTTTAGTCTGTTCTAATTTGGTTTCAGTGTGTCATATTCGGTTTTTATGTGTTATCTTCAGGTTCGGTGTGTTGGATTTGGTCTGCCATTCTTCGGCGTGTCATCTTTGGTGAGCCGAACATCAGTTTAAGAAAGATTGTGAAGAGTCTGTCTTGCATATACCAATACAAGATGAATTGTTAATCAAAGTATATGTAAAACCACACTTGTAAACATATTGATTCATGACTTATAATAAATTTACTTAGTAAAGTATAAGTTTCTGTTTGAAAAAATTGATTCACATATAGATATTAAAATTGGAATGAAATATATGAATCTATATATTGCCATTATTTGTGATTATGAAAAATAAAATATCATGAAGGGTCCAACAATGTACTCTGTTTTGATAATCACAAATTATGGCATATATGAAAATATGGAGAATACAAATTGCTGAATATACTTGTCCAATATAACTAAAGTTTGACATTGCTAGAATTTATTAAAAATAGATCTCCCCCTCACTAGATGGATTCAGAAGAGTATATTCCACCCTTGTTTTCTCATCATCCTTACATTCTACCCCTTTCTCATATGCCATCTTGACTTTACCCCCCTTTTGGGATTAACAAAAAGTGATAAGGAGAAAGGAAAAATAGCTTTAAAGAGACACCACAAGAAGTTTCATTTAAAATATTAATAGTACAAGACAAACAAAAAGAAAAAATCCTTATCAAAAAGAGACAATCCATCACTAGGGTTTGGGATGCATAGGAGCTTTGACTTTGTATGAGGGATCTAAAGGAGATGGTTTGGTAGTGGTAGAAGATAGAGGTGACTGGAGGACAACATCGAGCAGGGAAACACCGGTAGGAACAGTAGCTGCAAGGGTAGGCCTTCTCTCTGATAGCACACGACTTGGATACTGCTCAGTAATGATTGGTCGAATCTGTGTACGAGCTTGAGAGGCAGTAATTGGAGTAGGAGTCCAAGAGGCAGTACCAATTGATGCTGCTAGAGGGGCCATAATAGCCTCGGCCTGAACATGCAGATACGGTTTGAACAGAGTGATAAATTCATTAATGACTTCTCCTCCATATTTCTTTGTCTTCTCAAAGTCATCCTTATTCTCCATAAACATGCTCAGTAAAGGTGTAAACACTTTCAATTGGAGAACTTTATTTTTGAAAGCTTCTGTGACTGGGGGAATTTGAAAATGTTCTACCAGAAATTTGAAACTGTTGAAGAGATAATGCTTGGTATATATCTTAGTGAAATACTTATCCACCTTTTCCTGAATTTCCTTATGATCTACAGAGGCTTCATTAGTGAATTTTTCTGACCATATTGTATACAAGATCTGTATTCTGATGTAACTTTTCAAGGGTTTCCTTATCTAAAACAATATGGAGTTTTTGAATCTCCTCTCTCATCACAGCCTTGAGAGACTCTAAATCAGGAATAGTAATTCTCCCACTCCTGGAACTATATGGGCCAGTCAACATTTTTCCCAGCTCTTCTTTCAACTTTTTCAAGTCAACACTGAGTAGATGAGTTACCAAGTTCCTAATAACTTCTAGAACACCACTAAAAGAGGTCCTGAAATTATAGGTCAATGAATTCAGTTCATTTCTCATATTTATTACTTCTTCTCTCAGCAAAGTGTTGTGTTCAATAATTGTTTCTGCTGTAGTAATAAGATTCAGTTGAATCTCCTAAATCAAAATTATTTCAATTTTTGTTTCATCACCATCCGAGATACTTAATGAGGTGGAGGCTTCATTTCTGGATCCCATTAAAGCTATCATAGACTCATATATGTCATTCTTAAACTTTTCCAAATCAGCCTTAGTGACATAGTCACTAGGCACTGACTGAGTAACTGGATCTACTACTAAAGACGAAACTAGTGGAACAGGTGTATCGGGCTCTAGGTCAGCATGGACTTGAGGAACATGAAGAGTAGGTACCATAAAATCATATGAATCATATTCTAAACCGAAAAGAATATATCCTAGAGTACTATTCCACTCTTTGGCATAGGTCCAATCTCTTGAATCAACGATATCAATTATTACCCTTCTTCCCTAAGGCTCAAGAATTACATCAATATCACCAATTTTTTCATCCTATTCTCTGGCCATAATACCTTGTCTGGGGATAGGAACCAACCAAACATCAGGTTTTTCCTAAGCTCTAGCTTCTTCAGCTTCACTTGGTACTTCCTCAATTTGAGGCAGTGGAACTACATCTTCTTCTTCCTGGCCAGCAGCCATAATATCATTCAACTCCTAAATTATCTCTTGATTTTCAGAAATGGGATGGAGTGGTCTATCCTCATGTCTAGAATCTCTATGATCATTAGCCTGTTGATCAGTAGGCTCTATTACATCACCAGCTCCGTGAATAGATTCCTCATTGGATCTGTCAACCACTTGTTGTCCCACTTTTAGAGAGTCACTCACATGCTCAACACTTCGTCCATCAACACCATTATTACCATTATCATAATCATAAACATCATCTTAATCATCATCATCATCATCATTAGATTCCACATCTGATTTGCTAACATAACCTTCAACTTCAGAAACTTTGGTTTCTTCCTCTTCTTTATCACCTAGAATAGTTTCTCTTGAAGGCAGTTCCACAGGTGAACAATAAGGTCCAAAATTCATATTATTTTGACTTTTAGAGATATTAGTATCACTCATATCATTAAAAGGAGATCCTTATTCCCTAGGCACTTCATCCTCAACTTCCTCATCAGAATATACAAGAACTCTCCAGGTTTGAGACCTAGATCAGCTTGATCATTTAGTCTAGAAGGATGGTCAACTTGATTGAACTCCTCATACAGTATTTCTTCATCTCCTACCCAATATCACTTTCATGGGTTCCAAAATATTTTCATTCTTTTAAAAATGACTTTCTGAAGACAAAAACCACTACAGGAAGTTATCATTTCATCTCTATCTTCCACACAATCTAATTTCTTCAACATAGTAGAAATCATCCTTGGATAGTATAAGCACGTTGCTTTATTATATGGCTTAATAAAATATGAAATATGTACCATAATATATCTTCATAGATTCACCTCTATTCCATGTTTGAAAAAAAATATCAAGAACACATCCTGATATTTCACCGCAAAGAAATCTCCCTTCCTAGGTAAGATTTGATGTTGTATGAACTTAAAAAGCAATCTCACTTCTACTTAAAATTCGTTTTAAATAGTTCTCTTGGATTATTAATTTCTAGTAAGCTCCCTGATAGCATATTCATATGAAAATAAATTTGATGAAGGTGGAATATTACTAGGATAATCAGCATATAAACCTTCATGAGGTACCACTAAGAATTCATCCCATTCCTTCGAAAAGAAAACCACTTCCTTTCCCTTTACTATATACTTCATCTTTGCTACCTCGTCTTCATCTAGTGATAGACTTAAATACTGATAGAATTAGTTCAAAATCTCGGGATAATAGGATCTTTCATTGTTGATAAACCAACTGAGCCACCCTTGAGATTCTAGAACCTTTAGCAGAAAAGATTTGGTTTACAGAAGCCACTCATCAGACACTTCCTTTTCAGCTGTAACAACCCAAATTTCTAATCCTGGTTTCCCAGTCCCACTGGTTTCACCCTTCTGACACTTAGCAGGAGGATATTTTCATGGCTCTTATATTGCACTCTTAGTCATTTCCATAGAAAAGTTGCAGAATCTAACTGTGTTGAGGGGTCAAGATTCGAGAGAGAGAGTGACAAAATGTAGGAGGCTTTATGGCTATGGAGAAGGTGAATGGTCAGGATGGATTGAACTTAATATATCATTTAGGGATTTTAAATCGTAAAACGTAAAATTTAAATGCGGCAAGGAGAAATAGATAAAATAAAATCATTTCACTTAAAGTAGACATAATTTACACAACAACCCTTAAATGTATTAGTGTCAATGAATCGGTTTTAAGAAGACCAGTTTCAAAAAAATCGGTTTCATAAAGATTGGTTTCCTAAAAATCGGTTTCATAAAAATTGGTTTCATAAAAATCGGTTCCATAAAAATCAGTTTCATAAAAATCGTTTTTTAATCGGTTTAACAAAGATCGATTTTACAAAGATCGGTTTAACAAAGATCAGTTTTACAAAGATCGGTTATACAAAGATCGGTTTTACAAAGACAGGTTTTACAAATATTGGTTTTACAATGATCGATTTTAAAAATATCGGTTTTACAAAGATCAGTTTTACAAAGATCGGTTTTAAAAAGATTGGTTTAATAAAGATCGGTTTTACAAAGACCAGTTTTACAAATATTTGTTTTACAAAGATCGGTTTTACAGTGATCGATTTTACAAAGAATGGTTTTATAAAGATCGGTTTTATAATGACCAGTTTTACAAAGATCAGTTTTATAAAGATTAGTTTTAAAAAGATCAGTTTTACTGAATTATCATTCCTAGATCATGTTTGATGTAATTCATTCTCTCAGAATTTAAGGGTTTAGTGAATATACCAGCAAGATAATGTTCAGTCCCAATAAACTCAACAGTTATATCACCTTTTTGATAATGATCTCTCAAAAAGTTATTTCTTACATCAATATGATTTTTCCTAGAATGAGATATTGGAGTTTTAAAAATTTTAATAGCACTTGCGTTGTCACAGTTAATGGAGACATGTTTGAATTGATATCCATAGTCTAGTAAAGTGTGTTTCATCCCCAAAATTTGTGCACAACAACTACCAGCAGCAATTTATTCTACTTCAACAATATATAATGCAACAGAATTATGTTTTTACTACACCATGATACTAGTGACTTACCTAACTTGTGACATGTCCCAGAGGTGCTTTTTCTATCTATCTTACAACCAGCAATGTCAACATCTGAATAGCTTATTAAATCAAACAGTTGTCCTCTTGGATAAAATAGTCCTAAGTTGGGATTATATTTGAGATATTTGAAAATCCTTTTAATAGCATTTAAATGATATTCTTTCGGATTATCTTGAAAGTGATCATACATGCATACACTAAATATAATATCAGGATTTCTAGCACTAAGGTAGAGCAGACTCCCTATAATGCATATGTAGTTGGTTTGATCCACTGATTCTCCAGCTTCATCAGCATCGAACTTACCAGTGGTACTCATAGGTGCATCACTACCTTTACTACCATCCAAACAAAAACATTTTAAAAGTTATGTAGTATATTTACTTTGATTTAAAATAATACCATCTTTATTTTGGAAAATTTGAAATCTAAGGAAAAATTTAAGTTCTCCCAGTAAACTAATTTCAAATTCATTTTTCATTATTTTTGAAAAATCAGTACATAATGAATTTTTAGAAGATCCAAAAATTATATCATTTATTTAAATTTTTACTATCAAAACATCCTGAAAATCCTTTTAATAAACAAAGTAGGGTATGTTATTCCTTTAGTAAAAACTTTTGAAATAATAAAGGAGCTAAGTCAATCGTACCAAGCTATTAGAGCTTTCTTTAGACCATTTAAAGCTTTAGAAAGTTTAAAAAATTATTTGAAAAGTGGGGATTTGTAAATCCATGGAGGTTTTAAAAAAAATACATCCTTAACTATATACCCATTTAGAAAATCACTTTTGACATCTATTTGATAAAGTTTGAAATTAAAATGAGCTGCATAAGCAAGTAGTATCCTTATAGCCTCTAACCTAGCGACATGTGAAAAGGTCTCCTCATAGTCTATTCCTTCATCTTGACTATAACCTTGTGCAACTAATCTAGATTTGTTTCTATATATATTTCTAAATCATCAACTTTGATTCTAAAAACCCATATAGTGCCTATTTTCAAGATATCCTTGGGTCTTTCAACTAGTTCCCAGGTTTTGTTTCTTTCAAATTTATTTAATTCTTCTTGTATAGACACCACCCAAAATTCATCATTGATAGCATCATTATTATTTTTGGGTTCAAGCTGTGAAAGAAAATCTTGACGTTCAACCTGGTTTCTTAGAGAAACTCTAGTTTTTGTCCCTCGGTTTAAGTCACATACTACAACATCTAAAGGATGATTCTTGAGATTTATAATACCTCTATAAAGATTTGAACTAGACTCCTCATGATTGTCTATTTGTTCAGACTCGACAGGTGTAGATTATGGAAGATTCCCAGAACTGGTCACTTTTACAGGGGATTCACTATCATTATCATTAAGGTTCAGAATTGACATATCTTCCTCAAGATATTTAAGAGAGGTTTTGGGTTCATGTGGATCAGTTTCATCAAACTTGACATGAACTAACTCTTACACACATTTGGTCTTCTTATTTAATACTCTATAGGCTTTCTCAAGATTGAGTAACCTAGTAAAATTCCTTCATCACTCTTGGAGGCAAATTTTTGAAGATTCTCTTTAGTGTTAAGGATTAATACTTTGCAGGAAAAAACTCTAAAGTAGTTAACCATAGGCTTCCTATTGTTACAAAGTTTGTAAGGGGTCTTCTTAATAACAGGTCTAATCAAGACTCTATTAATGGTATTACAAGCTATATTTACATCTTCAACCCAAAAATAAATATGTAAATTATATTTACTAAGCATAGTCCTAGAAATTTCTTGAAGGGTCCTATTTCTTCTTTCTATGACTCCATTTTATTGAGGTGTTCCAGGAGCAGAGAAATTGTGACTATAGCCATTGTGTGATCAATAGGATTTAAACATCTGATTTTCAAACTCATGAACACGATCACTTCTTAAGGTATTAATTTTAAGTCCACTAAGGTTTTCCACAGACTTGTATTATTTGATAAAATAAGAACAAGCCTCACTTTTGTGAGCTATAAAGGATAACAAAGTGTACCTAGAAAAATCATCTACAAGAACATAAATATAGTAATACCCATTTAAAATTGAAAATCTTGATGGTCCAAAAAATCCTTGTAAAGCAGATCAAGCGGTTGAGAAGTAGAAACTTATTTCTTTGGTTTGAAAGAAACATTGTGTTGCTTTCCCTTTTGACAAGGATTGCATGCTTTGTTATGTAGGAATTCCAGTTTAGGTAAGTCTCTAACTAAACCCTTCTTAGTCAATTTCCTAATAGAGTTCACATTGCAGTTTCCTAATCTTCTGTGTAAGAACCAGTATTCCTTATTAAAATCATTTAATCTAGAAACATTTTTCTTAGATAAATAATTTAAGTCAACAACATACACATTCTCATCTCTGAATTTAGTAAATATTAAATCATTTTTGGAATAAAAAATATTACATGCATCATTCTCAAATTTTACATTGAAACCATCATCAAACAACTGAGAGATGCTAAGTAAATTGTAATTTAATCCATCAACAAAAAGAACTTTGGAAATTAATACTATATTAGGGTTACCGATCTGGCATAAGCAGATGATTTTTCTCTTTGCATTGTCACCAAAAGTTACGTGACCACCATCAACCTTGATTAGGATTCTATAGTATGAGTAGTCTCCTATCATATGTCTTGAACATACGTTTTCCAAGTACCACAGAGTCTTACAAGAACTCTTTAGGAAACATCCCTGCAAAACAGATTAGAAATGGGTTAACTTTGGTACCCAAATTTTCTTGGGTCCTGAGAGGTTAGCAAGTAAAATTTTGGGAACCCATACTTGTCTCACATATTTCCTCTAATTAGTAGTTATATTTTGATAAATAAACTCTTTGTTTGGTCCTTTAGAATTTTTTTTTCAATAAATGGTCCAGTATTTGAACTAGAAGTGAATTGTCCAGATTTTAGAAAAAATTTAGCTTCAATGATCCTTCTCTGTCCATGCTGATATCCTAGACCAGTTGTATATTTTGGGGAAATTTTTTGTCCTAGAAACTGAGTTTGGTTATCTTTACCAGCAGTAAATTTTTCAATATATTTCTTTAATTGTTCATTTTATAATTTGAGTTCGGTATTTTCTTTTAACAGCTGAGCACATTTTTCTTTCTCAACATCCATACTTGAATTATAATTACCATTTAAAGGATGCTGTCTATTTATTGATTTATACTTGTCCTTGAGATCATTAAAGGTATCCTCAAGCATTTCACAATATTCAAATAGTTCATCCTTATTCATATTTTCATAATTTTGTAACTCACTCTTATTCCCAAAATAATAGGCATTATGTATAGGAGAGTTAAGTGTTACCTCAGATGTTTCTGTCATGAAACATAAGTTAGCATGATTGCTCTGTTCACTATTAGAAGAATCAGATCCACTGGAGCTATCTTATGAAGCACTCTAGGTAGCTTTCATAGCCTTTTTATATCTTTTTCCCGTGTCTTCATATTTCCTCTTAAATTTCAGCTTGGGATAGTCCACCTTCATATTACCTTTTTGTTTGCATTCATAGCATATTATTTCATTTGAGTTGTCATTCCATTTTCTGTCTTTCTTCTATTGTACTTTACTATCATACTTTCCCTTGTAGATTAACTTATTGAAGAATTTCTTCTTTCGGTATAACTTTTTGAACCTTCTAGAAAGATGAGCCATTTCCTCATCACTATTTGAATCTAACTCTTCACTGGTGGAGCTGTCTGCAGGAACATGAGCTTTTTCTTTGTTTTTTCTCTTTGAGGTAGTAGTCTTGAATGCTACTGATTTTTTCCTTGGTTCCACATCTACTTCTTGATTCACCTTATGTTCTTCCTTGTACAACATAAGTTTTCCAATTAGTTCATTCACTAGAAACTTGCTTATATCACAGGATTCTCGGATGTTAACTTAAGTTCCCCTCCGTCTGTCAGGTAGGCATCGAAGCAGTCTCATGATCTGGTCCATGTTGTCCACTAGTTTTCCAAGAAGAATAATAGTGTTCACTATCTAATTGTCCCTTAGATACATTTCATAGATATGTTTATCAGGCTTCATTTTAAAATTTTCATATTTAATAGTATATGTATTTAGTCTCATTTCATTATGATTTGATGTTCCCTCCTAAGAAATAGATAAAGTATACCAAATTTCATATGCAGTTTTATAATGAGATTTCTTATTGAATTCATCATCACCTAGAGAACAATATAAGGCATTCATTGCTTTAAAGTTATTATTATATGTTGCTTTAGTCAACTGAGACCATGTATCCCTAGCAGTAGCAGGTAATGTATGTTGTTCTTCGATTGTGTCCTAGATTTCATGTCCCATACTCTCTAAATACATTTTCATTTTTAATTTTCACTGAGCATAGTTATTACCATTAAATAAAGGTGTCCTATTAGTAGAAGCACCCTCAACTCTAGTTTGTATAGTTACTTAAAATTTAAAGAACTGAAAATTTAGATATGACAGAAATTTTATGATCTTTAAGATACAACTAAAATCACAGTTGAAAATAATTTTAGAAACATGAAAATAAATAATCCTCTGATACCAAATGTTGGTCAGAGTGGATACTCAAGAGGGGGGGGGGGGGGTGAATTGAGTTCTAATTTAAAATTTCTGTTTCAAAAACATTATGTTTAAGAAAACCCCCAATTTTAAAAACAGACTAGTTAATTTAGGAAGAAGAAATGTAAATGTTCAATTGGTCAAGAGGTTTCTCAAAGGGTGATTAGTCCTCAGATAAATTAGTGTAGAACACTAATTTAACTTTTGAAATGAGTTTAATTAATTAAAAAAATACACACACTAACCAAAAATAACCATCAAAGTGTAATAAAATATAGTTTTAAGTTTTAGAAGATATAAGGAGCAGATAAGAAAACATAGTAATTTAATATTAGCACAAAAATTTAAACAAGAGGTTCAGTCTCAAGAAGAGACTTAATCCTCTCCACTTGATGATCACCTGCCACCAAGTAGTTTATATAAATAAAATTTTGATCCACACCTTGGATCAGGGTTTACAATAGCACTCCAGGTTGTCCAGGTCACACTTGACCTCTACCATATTTATTAAAGGGGAAAAAAAGAAATAAGTGATTGAGTACGAGGATAGTTTTGTATCGTCTAGTTATGCTCAAGAGATAGTGTGTTTCATACAAATAAATATTCACACTAGTCAAATAAAAAATAAAAGGACAAAAATGTTAAGGATGAGAATATAGTTAAGAATTTTATGTGTGTTGTGAAGTGAGGCTCTAGACTCAATGAATGTTGAGAAACTGGTATTTGAGTATTCTTCCAGAAAATGTCTTCAGAACAGAGTATCACAGTTTCTGTAATCCATCTTCATGAAATATAATGGTTCATCTCTATAATTTCTCTTTGTATATTAAATCCTTTGTGGAGAAGATAGCCTGTTAGTGTCTTATTGTAATATCAATCTCTTAGTTCTTCTCTTTTGGTATTCACATAGTCTGCATCTCAGTATGTACTACTACTATCTAATCATCATATATTTTTCTTAAAAGATGAGGTCCTTTTATACTCCACGATCCTCTAGACATAACGATCTTCACATGATCATGTACTTCATACTTTTTCTACGGATTTTCTTACAAAAAACATTAAATAATGTCAGAAACATTAATTTGTCTACATATGACCATTAGAAATAAATTTGAATTAATAAAATAGAGGCAGTTATTTATATCAATTGGTGAGTAATATTCAGTCTGTAGTCTTCGGTTTGATAACATCGGTATGTCATCTTCGGTGTGTCGACATTGGTTTGTCATACTTCCGTGTGTAGTAATTTGGTGTGTCGACTTCGATCTGTCATACTTCATTGTGTCATACTTCTATGTGTTATCTTTGGTGTGTCAACTTTAGTCTGTTATACTACGGTCTGTCATCTTCGGTGTGTTATCTTCGATGTGTTGACTTCGGTCTGTTGTATTTTGGTTTTGGCGTTTCATCTTCAGTTTCATTGTGTTGGCTTCGATTTTGGTGTGTTGGCATCAATCTGTCATTCTTAGGTGTTTCATCTTCGGTGAGTCAAACTTCGGTTTAAGAAATATTGTGAAGATTTTGTCTTGCATATACCATTACAAGATGAATTGTTAATATAAGTATATGTACAAATACACTTATAAACATATTGATTCGTGACTTATAAGAAATTGACTTAGTAAAGTATATGTTGTTGTCTGAGAAAATTGATTCACATATAGATATTAAAATTGGCATGAAAGATATGAATCTGTATATTGACATTATTTTTGATTATGAAAAATACAATATCAAGAAGGGTCCAACAATAATGACTGTAATTACCATTGTCTAAGCACTATTGGGATCCTCTAAAGGGGGATGAAAAATTCATTCTCCTCGCCACCAACATGCCACCACTCTACTGGGTGTCCCTATTCTTCCTATTGCTACTACCAGAGGAGATTCTCACCATAATAGTGAAATTTTCTCCCATATGTGTACCAAATACTAGGATAAAACCGACTAATTGATCCCCCTCCAGAACCTTCTAAATAGTCTAGACCTTAAATATAACCTCGGGGTATATAGCTAGGTTGGAACTCTGGACTTTCCATATGATGACGTGATGAATTATGATCTCAAACTTTTTATCCTTCAGGGCCTCTCTTCCATCCAAGAGAGAGGAAAATTAAATAACCTCCCTAAACTGATAAGATTATGAGGATACCAAAAAGGAACCCTACATAGTTCCATGAAATCCAATGATTGTTTCAACTTTATCTCATCAGAGAGTAATTGCTTAAAAAATAGTCTCTTGAAATTCTCCCATGTTAGGCCATCACATCGACCACCATGTCCAATAATGCACCATCACATCCTGGTGGGTCCCTATAACATGAAAGTAGCTATATTCACCATCATATCCTATTTTTTATGAGATTGAAGACACCATTAATGATGTACATACTTTATTATACATCGCATAGCCCAATAGTTCCCTAAAAATATAGAGGATGATAGAGATAAAAATCTTTATAATAGTCAAAAAAGAACTATACAGCCCCTTCTCTGGGAAATAACAAGAGGGGGGGATCCTAGATGAGGTGGACCAAATTTTTATGTAGCATGATAGGTGTAGGGATGTTATCTACCACAACCTCCTACAAAGTAAGTAGTGGAATAGAGGAATCATCCTAGATATGAGTACATTATCCCATGTTATATTATTTTCTGATCTATTTTCTAGGAGTAATAATCTATTATAACATGTAGGGAAACATTATAACATTTAATATAGATCATGATTAGTCTATTGGGTCATACAAAAGTTTCTCTAGTAGTCTACCCATATCCCAATGTATATCCCTCCATGAATTAACCATGGTCTCCATCCATGAACGTTAGTCACAATCATATATATATATATATATATAACTAAAAAGAAATGTTATTTTCGAATATTTAATGCTAATAGATATATATAAATAATACAAAATCAATTATATCACACAGTCATAGAATATAATTATATCACAAAGAGATAGAACAATTAAGGGAATTAAATTAAAGAACTATCAATTAGTATAACAATGAGTATATATATGGAATTTCATCCAATTTGGATACTCATGATGCATGAGTGAACCTAAGAACTCATTATAGAGTAATAATAATCCGATCAATGGAAACATAGAGGTCTGTTACACATGATCTATGTGGGAACATATAAACTTCTCTACAAGAGTCCCATAAATCCTATCTCCTTCTAACCATATCCCATGTTAGTCCAAAAGGAAAAGAAGAAATTTATTCTCCTGTTCCATTTAATAATTCCCTAGCCCAAACCACTTGTTTTGATCCAAATAGCCACGTGACCTCATGTGCATCTCCCCATATGAAATAGGTTTCTAACTAGCAATGTGGGTCTGAAGACTGTTGGTAGGGGGACTATAAACTCTGTATAATATCCTTTGAAATAATAATAATTATAAATATATAAATTATAAGAGTAAACATCATGGAAGAAAATAATATAAAATAGAACACTTGTTATATAATATGTAAATAAAAATACTCCCAGTGTGGCTAGCTAAAGAGAGTAATAAGTGTGCATGTAAAAAATAAACAAAATTGTATAAATCCTTGAGATTCTATCTCAACCATGCTATTATCTCTATAAACCTCCTATCAACCATCATTCATAGTCCCCTTTATCATTCTCAAATATCTATACATCAAGTCTACACATTCATCAACATTACCATTCAAGGTGTGAGTAATAAAACCTTGTAGGATACTACCAATATGTGCTTAACAAATTTTACTATATATAATAAAAGTGTTATATGATAATAATATATGTACTAGAAAGAATAGGAATCATATACCGGGAGCCTATGTGCTAACCAAGACACTACGATCCATAATCATAGCTATTTCAGCTCCATATCAAAAGGATAATCATATGGATATGTTAAGTGACCAAAATAATCCAGAAGGCTTGGGTACTTGTTACTTGGTATCCTCACAACATCAAGTCAACATGTTCTCAAAATCCACAAGGAATCATGTTCTAGGTTATTACTTAGTAACCACATAAAATCAATTTCTGGGTTGGGCTACAAGGCTTACATGTTCATAACCTATGTAAGGGTCCAACATAATTATAACAACTTGTCGTGCAAACTCCCCCTACAAGGGGAAACCAACACCCTGATGGTAACCTATACTGAATTCATAGAACAACATTCATTGTCATGGTAACACTTATAATATAGTAGATCATAATAAAATAACATATCATTAAATCCTGATCATATACTATCAAACTTGTAATGAAATGTGATCAATATCTATCATGCTAATAGGTTACTTTATCAACACTCTTGGAAATGGAACATAAATGGTTATTACAACAATAAAATCACCCAAATGAAATAAAAATAAATCAAAAACCCAAAGGCATGTAGAAAATTTTAGAATCACTTAAACAATATAATATGGGGGTCTTCAAATGTTGAAGAATTCCCTACATCAATGTTACATTCCTACATGATATTTCTAGGATCAAAGCTTGAACCACTTTCCATACCCATGAATAATGAGTCCAAAAGTTGATTAATTAGTTAAGGAGTCTATCAATGGATCTAATTATGAGATATGTTGATGGAAGGGAATCCAACCCTTCAGATGTACTACTAATCAAAGAAAAAATTATTAATTTTTATCGATTCTAGTTGAGAGGCTTAGTTATAGCCAGTAATTTTTTCCCATGCTAAATAAATCAATATAAAATATGTTCATGAATAATAAGGTCTTAAAATGATAATTCTAGAAATAAATACCGCAAAACAACATTTTTCTTGAGAGTTATATCTCTAGTCAGAGGGTGTTGTCATTGAAATATTGAATCATATAATAATAAACCAAGGATTCATCAAATAATTATTATTTCATAATTAATATTAAATAAATAATATGTTCAATAATATGATTCTTAATCAAACACCAGTAGAATTTTCCTTATTGAAATTGGATATCAATTCTATGAAGAAATGTAATCAATACACTAGATCCATCACCAATATATAATGGGAGAATTAATCAGTATATTTTGATAGAAAATATAGATCAATCATAGATATATTATTATACCACAATAAGGATGAAAAATTTATCTCATATCTAAAATATCATACCATTCTAGAATCATCAGATCATTCCAAAGATGAATGAGTAAGGGGAGATAAATGGGATAGATTTCGAGACTAGGAGGGAGGTATTAAATTCAAAACAGGTCCATTGTGGTATCAACTAGGTGTTAAAGAGTGTCAAAACCATGTTCCATTAAAATTTCATTAGGTGTATTAAATTCACCCTCAAACTAGGTACACTGACATGATGTATTGGTCAGCCAGTGGCCCTAAAATAATTCCACGCTTTTTTCCTCCACCATCTGTAGGCCTATGGGGTCCTTAGGAACCTTTCAACCAAAAGTATCTCCACATAATATCATGTACCAGTAATTAACAATTATTCAAATGGAAATCATTTTAAGCCTTTCACTAAATGAACATGGACCCACTTTCATTAAAATTTGACATCCTAAACACCTGAAATTGAGATGAAATGATAGAGGAATAGATAATTTATGAAGTTTTACATCTCATACATCATGAAAAATAATATATGTTATAGGAATCAACTTAATCATATCAAATGTGTATTTTGAATTATTTAGAAGATAACTATTGTTCCAATCCAACATATGATGTAACATAACTCTATTCATACTATATCATAAATGTTAGTGTTTCCCCTATTCTGTAACCTAGAGAAAAATTCAAGAATATGATAAAAAGTAAAATATAGGGGCACCCATACATGGAATGAAACTAATCAAGCGTAATACAGTGTAACAATACTTTTTTCCATACAAAAGATAATCAAGGGGCATGTATATATAGAACAAAACTACTTGGTTGGATGATCAAGGTCTTTACATGTTTTACTTTGGAAGGAATATGACATAGATTATTTGATGGGGATTTAATCTCACCATAATATCTCATGTTATTCCCTTTTATTCATGTATTCTTTTATTAATTTAATTTGAAATCATATTCCATCCACCACAATAATATTTTAAAACTATATTTATGTGTGACTATTTACAAAACCAATAATTTTTTGTTACTCATCAAGAAAATGGAAGTCCTGTGTATTCAATGATATCCAAATGAATTATATGTTTAAGGTACATAAACAATTAATATAAATTTTTAGAGTTATATGAAATTTATAATCTCCACATGATTATTCTGATAGTAATAGATTGGAAGTCTTATTAACCATTCCAGAAAAAGAACAAATATGTAGTCTTGTGGGTTGTTCAACTCGAAGTTCCTCAACATGGTTAGACATTACAGAAGATATAATTCAATTAACCATAAACCAAAATCATAATATGAAAAAAGTATATGTAAAAAATAGTTTCAAGTTTATATCTCCAATTATAAACTACGTTCAAGGTAGATGAATAACTAAATGAATTTTTCATGAATTTTAGGTAATGAGAGGATCTATTATCTAAAAGTAGTATAAAATTTAAACTACAGTATATATAATTCATAATATAAAAAATTTATAACTACTAATGGAGTAGTAAAAAATATACTAATAAATGAAGAATTTTAATATTTAAAAAATTGGTAAACATTTATAAAAAAATCATAAATAAAATATAATTATTGAAAATTTATAATTTTAGATTAAACATCATTGGGATTCCATATTATTGAACATAAACCCTTTGTGTTAATTTTAATATGAACCCTTTCATATTTTTCATGTTTGGAATTTTATAATATTTTATGAATAAAAATATTAAAAAAATCTATATTCTATTATATAAACATTCTACATATACTAAATATAATTTATATAATTTTTAATTAAACCAAAATCATATAATTAATCAGAACCCTTTTGGTGTGTCTTAAATAATATCATAAATTCCCATTTAACATCAAGTTAATTAATATTGAAAATTTTATAATTCTAAATATTTTTTCTAATTATTGTAATTTTAAAACACTTTAATAATAACACCTTATGAATTCTAAATAAAACCTTTTATTTTTATATCCAAAAGATTTCCATATAATTTTGTTAAAATATATTTCAAATATAAATATTTAATTTATATGGAATATTTAATAATAAATTATCCATAAACATATATTAATTAATTATAACCCCTTTATATTTAACTACTATATTATCATATTATTAATTAAAAAATATCCATAGAATTACTTAAATATAATTCTTAACCGACGTATAAATTATAAGAAAAATTTAAAAAATGTAATGTTTCCAAAATTTTCTATTACCCTTATGCAAAATTGGCTACCTTTGTGGAGGTAAAATTATTTATTTATACTGAGTACTCCAACATAAACGTAGTGTTATTAATTTTTTATATATATAGATTTAATATTGGGATTACTTTTTCACAACCTCAATCATGTAAGGTTAGCATAAAATTCTTTCATGTTGTGCAAAGGTAGATCCCCTATGTTAGGGTATCTAATAGAGGGGTAAGAAAGTCTGATCTCACATCACGGTAAAACATGTTTTTTTAATACAGTGTATGGGTAAACCCTAGTTCAGCTAAGGTCATCCAAAGTTAGGGTATCATTGATAAAGGTAATATGGTGTATGATTTTATGGAGGATACCCTGTATCAATATAATAGAACAATTATCATTATTTAGCTAAAAAATGTATTCTTTAACCATTTTTAAATAATGAATTTCTAAAATGGAAATTGTTCATTTATTTATCATTATTTATAAATTTCATGCATCATCTCCAAAATCTAAACTCATGGGACTCATTCTTACAATTGTCTGTAATAAAAAAATCTAATTAAAGTTATTAGATAATGTAAAATATGTCAAAATATCTTACTATAGGAACTTTTTGAAACAAAAAAAACCCACATTTATAAAATTAAATGATTAACACATTAAAACCTTGTACTTTTTAAAAAATAGATTTTATAGTGTGTTAATATTCAATGGGTGATTTTGATAAGCATTATAAAAATGAAAAAAACCATCCCAAATCCAAAATAATCCATAGATTAATTGAAGCACACATTGTACAATTGGGATTATTCTTCCTCTTTTAGCATGATGGAACCAAAATCTAATAAAGAAAATAAAAAGTGTTACATAAGTTTCTTGGGGTTTCAGTCAAGCTTCACGAAATAAAAAACCCCTTCCATTGCAAGGAATTTGGATTTATAAGTCCCTTTAGGATTCTCTACTATGGTTCCAACATTAACTCATGTTTTTATAATAAATGAGTTAGTTCATTGTTTGTTCATGAATCATATTCCTGAATTATATAAAAATACGTTTATGTTTAATCTCTTATAATGGATCATAATCACAGAATATGTGGTGATTTACTTGGTTGTGTAGCCAACACTATGATTGTAGGTAGTATAGAATAACTTCCCCATTATGAATGAAAATCAAAATTTATATGTAATAAATATGACATAGATATCACACACACACACATGATATTAGGGAAAATATCTACTTCAGAGATGTGGTGATACATCATTGTAATGTGAAATGAGTATGGGATTGATCATATACATAACTATACCTCCATGGAATATATATACTATTAACTAAATTGTCTAAATGAACATAGCATTCAAGGAGAGGTAGTTGGGTGGCATGGTATTTTGTATCTTCATGGTTTTATTAGTCAATGACATGGAGTTTCTACAGGTAATTTATTTAATAATTATATGAGGTAAGTAATATTAGGTTTTTATAATGTACAGGGCATGATAATTGATAAATATTATTAAATGATAAGGTTTAATGGTTTTTCTCTTTCCATTGAAGAAGGATATTATGTATTGGTGTATCATGTGGTATATGTATAATGGTAGGATGATTGATCATTTAGGTTATGATGGTATTTTAAATTTTAATCTATATAGCATGGGGGAGAAAAGAATATTTTTTTTGTAGTGGAGATAATTTGGAAATAGATAATCAAGTAGTGACTTGTGTTTGGAGATTATTAAGTTTTATGGGTAATTAATATGGTATATAATGACAACATATGGAATTATTTTATTGTTGAATAGTTGAATATAAAAATTTTATCATAGAAAATGGTTATGTTTTGGTGAAATAAGGTATAATTATTTGTAGATATTAATATGGTAATGATAATTAATTACTTACCAATATATTTTTTAAATTCATATATGCATTACACATAATCTAAATGGAATTATGTTAGTAATTCTTAGAGAAACATTGGAATGTACCACGATGTATTGTTATGATGAATATAATATTGATACTATGGTCCATAATACATTCATCAAGATTGTTAATGATAATAGATAAGAATAATGAATTTTTATATCAGTAATTTAAGGTATATTTTTAATAAATGATGTGAGGAAATTTATCTATGATGGGAGGCCAATAAGAAATGTGAAACCATCACCAAACATAATTATATAATTGTTTAAATATCTAGATTAATTCTTTAATACCCCTTGAATAAGTTGGATAGTATGAATTAATATTTAATTGATAGTTATTAAAGAATTTAGGTCTTTTATCACTCATATCAGGATAAGAGTTTTAATATAAAAACTAGTTATACATCATATAAAAGGAGTGGAAACAATTAACCATACAAATTTGATGTATTATATAATCCTAAATTTATTATTTATATAATTTGGACTGTATTCGATGTTTCTTCCAGCAAATATAATTTTTTTGAGATGGATGATTCATATGGTAGTGGTTCAATGGTAATATAAAATAATATTGATTCATAGGATGAATATATATTTTTTTAGGGTGAGGACTTCATGTATTGATATGTGGTGTTTGGAAAGTGTGGCTCAAAATTGGAATGTTTTATGGATTTGGTAATTAATAGAATTCCAGAATTAATGAGATGAATATATATAAAATTTATGAGTGTGATGTAACCTTTTTAGGACCTGATAATACATGACTTGGGTAATATTTTTTTAGTGAACTCATACAATTTCAAGTGTATCAAACCTCAATGGGGTTGTAGGGATATGATGGTTGACTCTAGATCATGGTAGATGAATATTATTTTTTAATAATAAAAAAATCCTAAAAATTAATATTTGATTATTGGATGAAGATAGGGTCAAGAAAAGTAAAATGGGAAAATATTTGTTAAATAAAATGATTTTATCTCATAATGGGAATGATATTGATACTCTTGATATGATATGGGTGTATTTTATAAATTGGGAATGTTTTGAGAAACCATTTTTTAGTTTTATTTATAATGTTTGTGTGGATAATTAGAGGCTAATTTAGTGTATCTTTAAACTTGTAATGATATTAAATATGCTATCACAGATAACCCATGGACAATATTTTTTTGTGGTGTAATGATTTCATTATGACATATGATATAAGTCATCTCAATCACAATATATTATTTTTACCATAATGTTCTAACCTTATTATCGTTAAATAATTATGAAAATAGTAATGAATGGGTTTTTTAAATGGTTTTTGTATTATATAACCGATTTAATGCCTCGAAAATACAATATGAAATTAAAATTTTTAATTTCTATTTGTTAACAACATATTTTTCATGCAACACCATAATAAAATAAATCATAATATTACAATAATATTAATAAATGTGTCCATTAGAAATTATTCATTGATTTATAGTAGAAAACACAATAAAAAAATTGTATAAATAAAAAATGGAATCAATAGGTAAAAGTATTATTTTGAGTATTATTTATCTAATCTTGAATAGGATGTAATGTCATTAACGATTCCACTAAGAAAATCCATTGAAGATCTTCAAAAATCATGGATTGTGTGAAATCATTTTTGGGAGAAGGAAATGCACATGGAAATCACTAATTTAATAATGCTCTATGATCATGTGTATGTGATTGGGAATAAAGAAATATTTCAATTATGCATCATTAAGAAAGTTTATTTGAGGAAACCCACACAAGGAGAAGTTGTCTCAAAGTTCTCTTTTATTGATGTTACCAAATTAGATACCAATGCTTCGTTTTCTGATTTCAAAATCCCTACTCCAAGAAGTGTCTTTAAGAAAGGTAATATGGTTCATGTTGTGGTTAACTAGAAATTTTTCATGAAAAGGATAAACCTATGTAGGTACTCCATCCCTATGAAGGTGGTCCCCTCAAAAGGATATAATCCATGGGGATTACTTGATCTATCTAAAATAATCATGGATTTTTTTGGTTTATCTAAAAGGAAGATGATTTCCATGGGAAAAAAATTCTTATACATTGACTTTCCATCTAATGAGGATAATAATATGTACTGGAAATTTAGATTTATTATTCTAAATAAGTGTCACCTCCATACATATGAATGTGGCTAAAATTTTTATCCCTCCAATATTAGAAATTTTCATGTTTATATATGGACATATATTCATAGATTGAATTTGTTATACTATCACCCTCATAATCTATGAGACATATATATTTTTTGGGAACCCACATATGAATGGTCAAAGAAACTAACATCCAAAAGTTTTTCTATTTTGAATTTATTTTTGTTGAGGAGGTAGTTATAACAAATGATTCTGATAGTATATCTTTGGGAATCTAGTATGAGTCATTTTTAAGGTTGGTCAGGACTGAATGCTCATTATCATTGATTTTTCAGAGTAGAAAAGACATAAATTATATAATAATTCAATAATTAATGCGCATGATGACAATAATTGTCATTGGATGATAACCTAGGGAAAATATTTGACACATAAAATTATTGTGCATTTTATAATTAAGAATGTGGTAGTAGTAATTTCATGAAAGAAGAAAAACCATATACTGGTCCTTCTTTTGTAAAAGTTAATCCTCCACCTATTGGGTCGAATTATTATACAGAGAAACCAAAAAATGGAATTGAAGCTATGGTAGCTGATCTCCACACCATATCTAGTGGATGGATGAAATTATGATAAGAACCACCTCATTTTCCAACAACACTGAACTATTATGTTATACCTTCCTATCAATAGTACGATAGAGGTTGGAACTATGGTATACATGACACACTAGATTTATTTCTTCTTGAACCCTCTTGGGAGAATTTTTATAAGGATATGGTAAAAAATGCACTAGTGGGCGTCACATGTAGTTATACTTCAACCTATATAAATAGCGTATAAGAGTTAACCCCTGGAAATGAAGTGAATGAATGTCATGACCTTATCCCCCCTAATCCATTCATCCTAATAGTAATATTAAAATCTAGAGAAATAATTTTTGATTCATTATGATAGGAAATAAAAAATAATGTTCACAGATAAATATATCATTCAGCTAACCAATATATGGAGCAAGTTACTACACCAGGAAAGACCCAATTTAATGGCAGAGATGACTACAATAAAAAAGAGTACAATCCCTTAAAACATGTTCCCTCATGTAAAAAATATATATGTAAATCTATTTAAATTCCAACAGTAATAGTGGTTAACTCAATAAATAAATTCCCTCCCATTTATTTGAGGTTTTGAGTTAATAATCATGAAGTCTCTCATAGTTATAAGAAACTTGATAGTCTTAATATAGTGGGGGAATCTCATCCTTTTGAAATATATGATAATCTGATAGTGGGTGAGATCACCAAGAAAAAAAATTATTAAGAACAATGGGAAGAAACCATGCATTGAAATGACCGAAAATTACACACCCTATACAAGGGAAAGGATATCTTCCAGGAAATTATGACTATGTATTGGAATTTCCATGGGCTTAAAAACTCTCCCACTCTGACAACCCTTAAGTACATTCTTGGTGTCAATAACCTAATATAATATTATCAAAATGGAAGGACATTAATTGGTCCAAAATTAGATACCCTCATCTCACATAGTGATCATGAAAATTATATAGAAACCCTATGGGTGCTTAATAATGATAGTATTCAGGTCCTCACTCACCAAGAAACCTTGAAAATTATCTATTTTTATACTCTTATATATTTAATTTATTGTGGAAACCCAAAACTAGGGTCTTATTGTTATTACCACATATAATATAGTCAACCACTCTCTCTTATCACTCAACATGGATAGGGTATCTAGCCTCGATGGTTTCACAAAATAATTATATATGTTTTATTGGGATATTTTCCATGATATTATTATTAATACAATGATATAGTTCTTACTATATATGTCAATTCCACATAATGTGGATTATAATTTCACATTCATCATACAAAATAAATAAAATATATAGGACAAAAAGGTCTTTAGGATAGTTTCTATTGGGAACATTTTTTCCAGTATGATTAGAAAGATTCCGTCTATGA
Organism: Viscum album; assembly: GCA_963277665.1. NCBI lineage: Eukaryota > Viridiplantae > Streptophyta > Magnoliopsida > Santalales > Viscaceae > Viscum > Viscum album. Next base: position 1,262,999,630 of record OY728128.1, read on the forward strand.
CATTTGTGAAAATTGTGGTGGAGACCATCACTCACAATTTTTTTAACATTATCCCTAGTAGAAGAATAAATTTTTTTCAAATCCTTGAAATTTATAAATATCACAAGGAACATAGTAAAATATCAGAACTTAACCTTGAAAATTGACATCTCCTTGAATTTTGATATTATTAAATGGGCCCTTATCATTATTTTTCTCTAAAATAATGGATTCTCCAAATATTTCAACCAATTAGTTATCAAAATCCTCAAAATAGAAAGTCTTTTAGTTCTTATCAATGGATCCCTAAGGGATTTATTTTAATGATTCAATGGCGGGAGAGAGGGAGACCCCCTTTTATGTCGTCTATTTTCTATTTATGAAGACTACCTAAGTAGGATCCTTTGAAATCTTACACTTAACAGAAATGAAAATAAAATAAATTTTAGAGTAAATTAGTTTTCCCTATTGTCATATCATGTATGATAATGACATCATATGAATTGGGAAATCACCTAAGAGAACTATGGAATCTATTAGGATAATTTATGTGCACTATGATAAAGTGGATAGTCAATACAAAAGTTGGAATAAATTATTTTTTTTATAATGGAGTTATTTACTCAACTAAAAACATAATTGATAGGTACAATGTCATTAATAATGGATCCTTTTCATTTTAATTTCTCAGTTTTCCCCATTTATAGGTTGAAAATCAGAACTCACTTCCTGACGAGGATCTCTAAAATTATTTAAGCACAAATTTCTTTTCAGAAAGGGATAATAGAGTACCAAGTTGGAATAATTTCCATAGTTATCTTGAGGATAAAATAAATGTTTGTTTATGACTTTTTATATTTCAAAATTCCCAACTAACCTAATTAAAATTCTTTAATATATGATTAAAATCATTTTTGGGGCCCGATGTGTCCATGAAAGGAAATTGATTTTTGTTGGATGAAAGTAGTGGGAAAACCTATTGACATGGGATGATTGGGAATCAAGGAAATCAAAAAATTCATTAATGAATTCCTCGAGAAATTTAAATGGAATATTATTACTTTTGGTTATATTTATTTTCTTAGTAAAAGCATCATTTTAAAGATAAGAGATTTTTATACCTTCTATTTTTTCTCAATGATCATTCAAATCCATGAAAACATTTGGTGGGATCACGAGTCACTCAAAATGGATATTGTACAACAAATATAATATGAATTACTAGGAAACTATATTGATCGATAAATGATTAAGGGACGTCATGATAGTTCTACATGATATATAAAATGATAATATAATTTATTTGGGGTGAAACATTAATGATATTTCTCAATTTATCTTCCTCAAATTAGGCTGTATTTATAAAAATATTCTTACATTAACAGGTACACTAATTTTTTTTACCTAAATGGAAATGGTAAATTCAATTTTAATGATTACTACATGTTAATATTTAATAAAATGTAAATATAACTATATTGATATCCATGTAAAATAGGACCTTCATTGAAATAACTATACAGTTTCCATTATGGAATATCTATAAGGGAAGGATCCCAATTTATAAATAGATAAAATGAGGACTCAAGCTTGAATAAGTAATTCCTCTCTCTGTGAGGGATTTGATATACTATAATATTATATTTTCAATATATGATATTGTTTCTAAACATGGCATTTATCTACAATAGTTCATCGACATCAACCTTTTCTTTGGGAATCATTTGTCCAGCCTCATGATCTTTATCATTAAAATGGACTCCAAAAAAAACTATTTTATAGTATTCAAAACTCAACTACAACTTTGGTGTTAGATTTCACATGGAATGATAGGCATGATACAACCTTTGACAAGTGTAGTGTATCCTTCCTTGTAGGTTTCACTATAATCCATAAGGATGTTCGTACAGGTTCCCAAATTCATATTTTTTCAAATTGAAAATTCCTTCCTGAATTAAATATATTGAATATACATGGAATTCCTTTGAGGACTAAGAAAACTCTTGTAATAAAATTAGTATGTTGGATTCCCCTGATTTCCTCTTAGACTAATGCTAAAATTGAGGGTGAAATATTCAATGCACTATATCTTATAGGATATAGAGGTTTATTATGAAAATATTATAGGTTTTTCAAAGTATTATTCTACCCTTACATTTGGAATGGGTTTTCATTCAAAACGGTGATATGAAAAATCATTAAAGATAATAGATTTGTAATAAATCATGAACATATATTTCCTTTGATTGAATATGATTGTACTCTTAGTGTGGAGGCCTTGAAAACTATGAGTAGAAATGTCCTCTAGAAAATACTTCTATTCTGGATGGGGTTCTTAAAAGATGACTGGGAGCTGCACTAGATTGTGACACATTCCTTATGGGATTCCAAAAATGTTTACTATGCACTCTATAAAAAAGAAACTCGATAGGTGATCTCTATGTGGTACTATATATTCAAAATATTCTGCTCAACTGTACTTTTTTCAAATGATAATGGTGATATCCATACCTCCCTTTATAATCCACAATTATAATTCTTTATTAGTTTTTGTTCATTTTATTTCTATGAATTGGAATACCCAAGACCTTAACCTAAATTATATATACATGAAGATTTTTATGAAATTATATTATGTATAATGAATTAATTAAATGGGAAAGGGAGTCATTAAAATAAATTTATTAATCAAATTCATGTAAAAAATCAATTTTAAATGATATAGGAATTATATCATTTAATTATAAAGAGATATATTTTCCCAAGAATTTTGATTTTCAATATAAATATTTCATTAAAAACATTAAAAAGGATTATATTACTATAAAATATATTAATATATGAACTAATAAATTAATATTTTTTAATTAATAATTGATGTGACACAATATTAAAAAAACTTAGGTTTTAAAGGGTTATCTTTCTATAAAGATTTTTTTCATTATATTTTGTATTTTCATTTAAATAATAATTATCTGAATTTTATAATTATTATTTGATAAAATGAACTTCATTTTTGAATTTATAATATCTAAATTACCTTACAATTATTTTTTATGATTTAATTTAGAATTATTTGTTTGGAACACAGTGAAGAATACATATTTTATAAATACTATGTCATTTATGACATTATCATGGAATATAAATAACATGAATGTTTGTGAATCATTTTTACTATAAAAAATATATAATAAAATAATTTTTAATTTAAAAACCTAGTTTTGGATTTTTGAAACAAATGTAATTTTTTTATTCTAATTGAATAATTAGTTTTGATCATTTTTATAAATTATGTATTTATAATGATATATTTGGTTTTAGATTAGTTTTTAATCTACTAAAATCTCCAATATTTATTAATAAAAAATAAATTTAATGGTGATCAATTATAGAAATGGTTTTTGTGTAATATCATTCTTATCATTAAAAATATTTTTTCTAAAAATATTTTTTTATTTCAATTTTCATATTTATATTGAATAAAAAATTCACCAATTCTATAAATTGAATCTTGTAAATTAGGTTAATTTTTTGAATTATCACATTCAAATTATTTAATAATACCATTTATTTTTATCTCATAATGAATAATTACTTTGGTAATAGTTTTTTCACAACAGTAACGTTTAATAGAGTTAATGAGGAGGTTAAACTATGTGATATGGATTAAAATGTATCTAAAACACATCTAAAATTTATTTTAAGAGTTTATTTAGTCCCAAACTAATAATATATAATAATTTTCAATAAATTTGAGCCATATACATGTGAAATTAATTTATTATATTTAATCTTTCTTAATATTTACCGTGGTGAAATTCCTCTTAGTTATAATAGGGAACCCTCTGGCCTTAACTCAGCACGCACTTTGAAAACCCTAACATGAAAAATAACTATAAAATTCAATCCAAAATATCATCCTCACATTCTATAGGTTATGGTATCACCATAAGATCAATCCTAGAAGGCATGATATGCCATCCAAATGTAGATATCCAAGGAGGAGGTATAAGTCTAAACAGATTAATTTTAAGTTTATTTTTTCATGTAGATCCTTAAAATTTTTTCAAACCATACTAATACAATTAAATTATTATATTTACTATATTTAAATAATATTATGTTTTTCTGAAAATATTTTTTTCCCGTTTTTCCAGCAAATGGAAAATGAAAACATCAATTTTGAGTACATGCGCAATATTACCTCCATGAAGTGATGAATTTTTTCATCACAAAATCACATGGATGATTATAAATATATATTTAAAATATATATATTATATTTATAAAATTATAATAATTTTACAATAATAATATATTATTAACATTCTTACTTCACCATGAGTTGGACAATGAAACATTTTCTTATGCATACAGGTGGATAACTGCCTATACGAACAATGGATATCATTTTTCATTATCATCTCATATAAAACAATTAAGTATGGATTGAATAATCAAATAGGAAATTTACATAATTATTAACATTATAGAATCATAATTTGTTCATTATATCAATTATATTAACAATAAATGATTATTGTACTATTGAAACGCCTAAAACAAGTTTACAGAGACACTTTGAAGTAATTAACTCTTACCTTTCATTAAAATTTTCGTATTCATATATGAATTATTGAATCTGATTTAACTATTTTACCAATTTATTAAATAACAATTATCTTATATAAAATTGAAAATTTCATTACATGATAACATATTCTTACTCATTCAGTCATTATAAATGTTTTTATCTTGGTTTGTTTTACAACATATAAGAAAGACATTATAATTTTTATGTTATAAATGATTAAGGAATATTAAATATTTATGAAGTAATTTAATAATGATAAATTTAATATGTATTTATTATTTTGTAATGATTATAAAATATTTGTATTTACAAAAAAAATCATTTTTTTTTGAAATTGAAATATCTAATAAACAAGATTTTTATGATTTCCATTTGCATTATCACCATAAACTCCATGAAATATCATTTTAATTATAGAATAACATAAAATAAATTTATAAAATTATAAAAAAAGGGTATATTATGTAATATTTACCAAGATTCATTGAATAGAACCATTAAATTGAAACATACTTATAAAACTGATTTGTTAACACAAATATGCTTATTTAAACAAAGAACTATTTCTTTAAAGGATATATGGAACTGTAATTGAATAGTATATAGTAAGATAAATCTATACATCATCCTTATATATAATTATAATAATTTTTTTATTTATTATATAGGAATTTATATCATGTCCAACTAATTTCAAGTCTCAGGTAAGGGGATTTTTATGTCAATTTTCCATTACAGGGTAATTTCATGTATTCATTTACTATTTTATGCCAAAATTATGTTTTATGTGACTAATAATTTATTTTATGTTTTATTTACAATAAATTTATATTTATTTTAATTTTTTCACAAAGTTAATTCATTAAATTATTCTTACCCAAAAATTTTATGATCTTTGTAGGGGATTATTGGTCTTAATTTCAATTCATTGAGACTCGATTCATGTTATGCACCATGAATTATTCTATATGGTATAATTAATACACCATGAATTTATTTTTACATATTTATAAATTTAAATCAATAGGTTTGTAGAATAATATATAGTTCCTCTATTCAATGGATTTTTAATTAAATCATTTCAATGGTTATAGGTATTTTTCATCTCAAACAACCTTATTTGAATCATGTTTTGTTCGATGAAACTACTATAATTTATTTATGGAATATAATACCTACTAGACATATAATATAATAACTATCTTTAGGCTAATTTTATTTTATGTTCCCCACAAGTTTCATCATATTAATGTGTTTGTGGTTTTAAATGTCCATACATAATATTTTTTATAAAATTTTATTTAGAAATTTTGAAGATATATAACAAACTATTTCCTTCAAAAATTCATACCTTTTATTTTTTCCAAGAATTTTTTTCGAAATAATTAAATGATTTATTATATTAATTTTCACTTATATTATATAATTAAAATTATTTAAAAGGGAATCTATTTTACATATTCATTATGGGTCACCTTTTACATTATTTTTAATGTTGTTAAATGAATGTTTTTAAAGAATTATATATAGAAAATATTTTATTAATATCATTTCCATTCATCATTATAAAATTAAATTTATAAATTTCCTTGCTTTTTCAAATTATATATGTTTTTTATAATTCTATATATTTTTTTATTTTTTATAGGGTTACCAAAAGAAAAAATATTCCATATTGTTTTTCAAAAGTTTATATAAAATTTATTTATAAAGGTGTCTAACATCTATATTGACATTATTTAATGATTATTTTGGTTTACTAGGGATATGTTATATTAATACCATTGAACTTATTTCTTTGGATGTCTTATGATAAAATTATAAGGAAAATTTACTGACGAATGTTTATATTAAATTTGTTAATAAATCTATAATGAAATTATGGTTTTCATTTTTGGGTATTACGTTATAATTCAAGAGAAAATAGTTTTATTCATAGTTCACAGACATTACAGTTGATGAGTGATATGGGGATATATTCCTCACATAAATTGAGTAATGATTTATTCATTAGAGAAATGATAATTAGAATTAACTAATTATGAGTTATTCCATACAGGAATAACATGACTGTAAACAGATAATGAATATATTTTATCAAGGTGCCTAAATGGTTTTTAAATACATTAAATGAGTTTTAACGGGTTTCTAGGGAAAACTTTGATTTCATATGGATCCTGACTATTTAATCATATGACTATTGTTTTATGTCATTCCAAATATTTATTCCTGGATTCTTTATTTGTGAATCATGTTTTTTGAATATAGATATCTTATTTTAAGTACATTGATTATGTTCTCATACGCTAATTCTCAATTAAGATATTCAATTACTAAATCCTATGACTCACCTTACTTAATATTTGAGCTCACCATTTTTATGTTTGAATTTATCAAGGTGTAAATGAATAATATTATGTATGATAGGTTTATTTGAGTGTCATGTATGGAGAATTTTTTGGGAGATGGTAATGAATTTTTATAGAATAAGATAATATGTGTATAATGGAAAATATTTATCTTATATGAGAAAGTTATAGGTTTTTTATCTAATGCTCTTTATAATTTTTGAATACTATACTACTAAAGTGTCTTGGGAATGTAAGTGACATAGTTTTTCTTTTTTCCTTTTTGATTATTTAATTTTATGAATTAGTCACTTTAGTTGGTTTCAATACTAATAAGTAACTGTTATGTCCTTAAGAATATATCCTAGTGTATGGGTTTAGGGAATTATATATTCAATCATATAAGGGTTTATCATACTACATATAATAGAAATTTTTCATATTAGAAAAATGCATGAGTTGATTATACCATCACAGGTTAATAGTCCAATGGTTTATCTTACATTTAATGGTATAAATACACTTTTGAGGTTTTATATGAAGGACTTTTAATGTGACTAAAGCTATTCTAGGATATTTTTTATGTATTATAATATATGGTTATGGTATATGTATCCCTTGGGATTAATATGTGGTTAGTGTGGTGGCTATTTGAGAAGAATTTAATTTTTAGGACAAAAGATGAAATACCTAAAAAATATTCGGGTTAAATTTTTTCATTGATTTTGATGTAATTATGGTTAATTTGGATCAAGTTGTATTTTAATTTGGGTGTGTGGTGGTTTAATTTTTTTGGTAACATGGTAATTAATATTATTTGTGGAAATTACAAATATTTGTTTGGTTTTAGAATGTGGAATGAAAGATCATGATAATTTTATGTTTTCTATATTTTGGGAATAAGACTAGAAAATAGTATTTGAAACCCTAAGGATAAATCTAAATATAGGTAAATATACTATTTTTTGTAATGTATAGATTATACGTATTCCATGAAATAACATCCTTATCTTTATAATAATAAGTTAATGCACAGTCTAACATAGATACACCTATAGTAATATACCCTTAAAAATGTCAGTTGGGTATTTAGCCAATCATAACTTGGTGAACTAAAATTGGAAGTGACTGTACACCTCATTTGATACTCCCCTGGGTAATGATTTGGATGTGTCCCATTCTCTTTACAAATAACTATTATGGATTTAAATATGGTTTTAGGAAATTCTCTGATGAAATTTATAATAAGATTAAATAATTTAATATTAAATCAACCATGGAAAACCAAAATTGAAACGATAAAATTTTTATTTTGGTATATACATTCTATTTAGGAGACATTCCATTTTTTTGAGAAGTATATATAGTAATCCATTGAAATAAGGGATTACCTTTTATTTTTTTGAATTATAAATTTCCTTCATCAGGAAAAAGTTTTCTTCATGATGGATAGATAGAAGAGAAATGAAACCATCCACTCTCTTTCATGGGATTTGGTTATAAAAATAATTGAAAATATCACTCTTTTTTTGGGAATCCATCTCCCATATTGAAATAACATTCAATACACTTTATAATATATCCAAATACTCTTCAATACATCAATATAATGAAGGACCTTGGGATAAATTTGATAATATTTTGAGAATCAAACTATCACATCTTACTCATTTTGGAAAACAATATATCAATCATTATTATATTATCATAATGGTTGAATTAGAGAAAAGAATTCTGGTCTTTTACATAGCTATAAAAGAGGGTCACCGTCATGTTATATATATTATCCTATTGATATTGGATTTTATTATTATCATAAAAACCATTAATTATTTAGATAACTGATTTAATCCTTCTTCATAAGGTGTTATGGGACACACATTTGAGGATTTGATTAAAAAATATAAATTTAAAAAACATGGTTATATAAATATTTCAGTCACTATCAACATCCTTTTCAATAAGGATGTAACAACTATGCATCGATAATGGGAGAAGAAGATTGTGGAATGTTTTTATGAATTATTAAAATGCATAGACTCGAAAAGGTATATAATGGGGAATTTTTTTACATAATTGGGATTAAGAAAAATACTAATCCATATTTCAATCTAATATATAATATATTTTCCGCTCCATGGTAGAGATTGTAAAATCTTGAGGACAAAAATAATTTAATAGGATAGAATGTAACACACCTAGAATTCAATATCAAATTATCATTTAAATAAAAACTATGTTTAAAAAGTTTTTTCACACACAATTCTGAAATAAGATGAACTAATATATTATAATAAAATTATTAATTGCGACCATAATAACATAGCTGTTGGAGTGGAGAGTATAAATAGTAATAAATATATTATAAAATATATACATAAAAAATAAATGGAATCAGGTAATATGATTAATCCTTGCATGGATCTTTTGTTTAATATTAGAAAGGTGGTAATTTGATTAGGGGTTTCCACAGTCAAAGATCAAGATGAACTTCAACAATTATGGATCACAAGAAATCATTTGTTGGAGTAGTTCATGATCATGGAAATAACAATGAGATCCATGCAAGCTAAACCAATACCCATGATGTAATAACCCAGACTTTTATGGAGATGTATTGAGATTTTTTAGGTTCTCTTCTATCTAGTTTTGAGATTTTTTTGGTTTTATCATGGGGAGTTTGGGGGTAAATATTTAGAAATTTGGAAGGAGGTGAGGTTATTCACAGTTGACTCATTGTTTTCCCATACCATGCACCTCATCCCAAAAAACTATGTGAACACAAACAGAGTGTATTCGCATAGCTAGAACATGGTTTGTCAAGACATGAACCCTATTAGCAGAAACCATACACCCCCATCCCTAGAAGAAGAACTCGGTAAAGGAACACGATTACCGTGTGCTCCTTCCCAATAAACTGTGCACATATATTTAATTAATCAATAAGTTAGAATCAAAATTATCAAACCCCCGCCCATTTTAACCCAAAATTGAACCTAACGTAGACATAAAGATTCCTATAATTTTTGAGGCTCTTAGATGATTTCCCAGGGCCCTTGACCTCTGTTCATGGATAATCAAATGGAAAATTGAAGAAATCCACCTCCCTAGTTATGTGATTTCTTCCTGTTTAGATCTCTCTATCTCTTACGCTCCTCCTCCCAGATAAAATAAGGTTGTTTATCCACTATTAGTTATAGATCTACATCAAGGTTTTTTTATCTTGATCTGTTTAATTATGGATCTTGTATTCATATCTTAATATCAATATTTTTCTTTATCGTAGATGTTATAACCAAATTTAAATTTTTTTGGGAGTGTTTCTTATCAATAATGAGGTAGGAAGACTATAATTGAAATACCAGAGTATTTATTTCAATTATGTTTAGGTAATCATAGAATTTTTTTGGATGATTATAAATTTATTTTCTTAAATTGAATTAATTAATTTAGTAAATTAATTAATTAAGGGATTTTGGAATGGGTTATATTGGGATTGTTGAATTGAAATAATTAATTATTGAATTAATTATAGGCATATTGAAATTGTTGACATGGATTAATTAATTTTAAAATTAATTAATGAAAATTTTGGTATTTATGAAATTGATTGGGTTAGAATAATTAATTGTTGAATTAATTATAGAGATATTTATATTATTGAATAGGATTAACTAGTTATTGAATATATTATAGAAATAATGTGATTAATAAATTTTTTAATTAATTAATATTATAGATTGGATTAATCAATTATTGAATTAATTAATTAAATTATGGGAATATGAAATCGTTGAATTTAATTAATTTATTACTGAATTAATTAATGTGATGTTGTGATATATTTGAAAATAATTGATAAATTGCACCAAGGGAATTCATATGTGAATTTAAATGATGAATGGTAATAATCACATTCATATGTGCGTTGAAATAATGAATGGTAACAATGTCATTCATATATGAATTGAAATGATCCATATTAACAATATCATTCCTATATGTATTAAAATGATGAAAGGTAAAAATGGAATTCAAATGTGAAAAGAAAAAACAAATGGTAATAATGAAATTCATTTGTTGATTGAAATCATGAAAGGAAACAATGAAATTCATAGGTGAATTGAAATGATGAATCCTAACAATGAATTTCATGTGTGAATCAAAATGATGAATGGTAACAATGGATTTCATATGTGAATAAAAATGATTAATGCTAATAATGGAATTTATATGTGAATTATGATGATAAATGGTAATAATGGAATTAAGATATATGATATCCCTTGCGGTAGTTTAGACGCCTAAATGGGAAATAGAAGGTATTGAGAGTTTGAGTGTCCCTGGGAACCTGAGGGTTATGTGGTTAAATAACTAGTAATTGAAGAAGTGTAAACTATTTACTTAATAGATTTTATTTATTCATTATACAAATACATAAAATGGCTTCGACTGGATATTATTTTATACAATATTGGTGGTATCCTAGTGAGTTGTACTCTGACCCTACTCGGGCTACCTAATCAGTACCCAAATAGATTTAATATCTATATGAAAAGTTAAGGGAAATTACCTATATTAGATGGTTGAGTTGGGATTGAGCATGGATGAGGGGAATAGATGATATTCTAGACCTTCCAGAGAGTTATAAGTGTCTTTAATTATGGGAATTATTTTTTACACTAGGCATATACTTTGACATGGAAAATCTATTTCCCAGTTTTGATGTTGTATTTTCATTTATGGTCATCTTTTGATAGTGGTATTATCCTGGTTAAGGTTATATTTCATTTGGATATTTTGTTTTTTCTTCCAATTCATTACTCTAATAAAGAGTTTATAGTCTGCCCATGACCGACCATATTACCTCACTACTAGTTGGAATCCTCTAGTATGTGGGGAGGCTCACCTAAAGTCATCTAACTAACTTGATCAGGGCACCAGTGTGTGACACCCCATTCGAGATGTCACAATGTGGTACAAGAGCCCATTTTTCTATTCTATTCTTTTTTATTTCTATTTTGGAAAGGTAGATAAGAGACTAGGAAGAGTCAGGCAATAGACACGATCTCATGCATGGGAGTTTTATACTAATGTAAAAGGGAAAATCCAAGTACCCAATGTGGGACTATGATTGTTGATGTGTGTTGTTGGAGTTGGATGTCATTTCACCTTAGATAATGAACATATTGTGTGATGTGATAGTTGTTTTTGAAATCTATGATATTTGAATCATGTACTAAAATTGCATGAGAGTTGATTATGCATGCATCATTCTAGAAATTCCATATTATTTTGTGATGTCCATTATTTTAGGCATGTAGAGGAAGAACCGATTTTGGGTTAGTTTTTTAACTTAAACTATTTTTCCTTTTTTGTGTAATTGATTTGAAAAAGGTCACTACAATAAAATTAAAAATGGGAAAATTATTCAAAATGAGAAAAAATTGGTGTATAAATGAGAAACTTGAATAATGAAAATGGGTTTACCCTTTTTTCACCATAACCTAGTAGATGGATGGTTAAGGGTAGTGATAGCACCTTGGTTTTGACCTTGTGGTGAGGTTTGGGGGAAATGACTTTTTATGTCTTTTTGTGAATTACCATTAATTTCTTAAACAGTGATATAATTCATGAGATGTGAGTTTGGTATTGTAGAGACATTCTTCCATGATGATGCTTGTTGATATGATTTCAAGAGGACATTGCTGATGATGATCCTCCAGTGGTGGCACATAAGGCACCGGTAGTGCAGGGTGTGGAGGCAGGGGAGAAATTAAGGGAGAACGTTGCTAACTTCCAATATTTTATAGAGAAAGAACCAATGTGGTATGTGATGATTTTTTCTAATCTGGTTAGGGAGTTTTATTTGTAGAAACCACTAAATTATACGAGATAGGCTGGACCTGAGGCATCATAGTTGATTGAGACCATCTAAACTATACATGAACATTTGGAGACCCCTATTGATAAGAAAGTCAAGTTGGGTGCTTATATGCTATGAGGGTCAACAAAGCACTGGTGGGATGTTCAATCTCAAAATGGATAAGATTATGGAACGTTCTAGAATTTCATCATGGAGATGTTTCTAAAGCACTTCTATCTAGATACTGTTAGGAAAGAGAGAGTATATGAGTTTGTAAAGTTGACTCAGGGGTTTATATCTTTGATGGACTATGGTGGATGCCTTACATATTTGCAGCACTTTTCTCTTCATCTAAAAAAAGATGAGACAAATATGAAATGGTGTTTCTAGGATGGTATTAAATGTTAGATAAAGTCTCAAGTTAACCACTTTTTGTTAAAGAATTTTCTTGATGTGGTGGATTAGGATATCATAGCTGAGGGGAACCGGAGAGAGGATTGAAGTGTAGGATAGATTGTTTCTTGTTGAAGATAAAGAGGAGAATATTTCAAGATAAAAAAGTGTGCCTATGAAAATTTTATATAGGGTATAACATCAAAATTGGTTAGGAGGAAGGGTAAGTTACAGAGGTTATTGATCATTTGATTTGTCACAAGTGCAGTAGTATGGTCCACTATTATACACACTATCCTTAATCACTTGTATATTGAAAATATTGTGGCATGATGGGAAATCTATAAAAGAAATTCATGAACCCATGATGAATAGGTAGTGATAGAAGAGCTAAATAGAACAAAGGTGCGGAAAGGATATATTCCTCACCATATCAATCAAGTAGCTAAATTTATACTAGTTGTGGTGGTAGGGGAAGTGGACGAGGTGTTTATAGGAAAGAGTTCACATATTAAAAAAGTGGAACAACTTTGGGGACTCATACTACATCATGGGGAATAGGGGTAGGATAGTTACATTCCATTCAATTTACACTTGTAGATATTGAGGCAGGAGCATTGACATTGATAGGTAATATCATCGTATCTTCTACATTATCTAGTTTCTTATTTGATAGTGGTGTCTCTCATTTTTTTATTTCTACACAACTTATTAATGGTTTTATCACGGCGTTGGAGTTTTTGATTGGGATATTGATTATGGATACACCGTTGGGAGTACTATAAGGGGACATCTATATATGAAAGTTCTGTTCTTTTATGGTTGGGGATTATCGTCCACTATGGGATTTTACATTCTTGATATGTTGGCTTTTGACCAAATTATAGGTATGGGATGGTTAGTAACATACTCTGACCACATAGATTATTACCATATGAGGGTCTATTTTACATCTCTTGAGGTTGAAAATTATATACAACAAGGAGAGTGGGCCATCAAGGAAGGGCATCAATGGCCAATTCATTGGAACTGGGGGAGATTACCGCACTAGTTTCTAGTCTATTACAGGATGATAGGGGTGTAAAAAAGGATGTCTTTACACCCTTAGTAGATTCGTTTTAGGATTTATTTCTTGAATACTTATTATGGATTCAACCTGATGGAGATGTGTAATTTACCATTGTGCTTATGCTGGTGGTTTATCAAATTTCTACTCCACCTTACAGAATGGAACAGATAGAGCTTCAAGAGCTCATGAATCAACATGTAAAGATGATGGATAAAGGATTTATCTATCTGAGTACATCTCCATGGGGTTCTAAATTCTTTTTTTCTAAGAAGTCTGATTGAAAATTATTCTTATGAGTGGATGACAGGAAGTTTAAGTAGATGAATGTGAAGAACTGGTATCGTTATACAGGTATTGATGATCTTTTTGACTAGTTGAGGGGATGTTGTGTATTCTACAAGATGAAATTGAGATACATGTATTATCATTTGAGAGTTCAAACTTCTAATATACTTATTAATACTTTTATAATAAGAAACGGCCTACATGATTTCATCATGATGTCATTTGGGTTTACCAATACACCACCATTGTTTATGGCCATGATGAATAGATTCATCCATCTATACCTAGATCTGTTTGTGGTTGTATTTGTGGATAAAATCTCGATGGAATATAAGACTCATGATGATCATGCATCACATCTTGAGATCACACCGAGTACACTGAGAGAGCATCATCTATACACCAAGCTATATAAGTGTATGTTTTTGATCAAATAGGTACACTTATTAGGCCACATAATCTTAAAGGAAGGTGTGTTAGTGGACCTAGAAAAAGTGCATGAATTTTTTCCTGGGAGAATTCCAAGAATTGTTTTCATATATATAGATATATATTGTTGACTGTATGTTATCAATGGTTATTCCATGACTTTTCATGATAGGAAACACTGCTTTTGGGGTTTTAAAAAGGGGATAAAGTCTGAATGGCATGGTCTATGTGAAAATACTTTCTAGGAGTTGAAGAATCACTTCACAACAAACCCAATATTGATCCCACATAAGCCTATTGAGGAGTATATTATTTGTTTTTTTTATTCTTATGGAATAGGTCTTGGAGAAATGTTGATGTAGGGAGATCAAGTTGTGGGGTATGGGTTGTGGAATTTGATGGAACATGAATGGAACTACCCTACATAGTACCTCAGGTTGGATACAATGGTTAATGATTTAAAGTGTTGGAATCATGATCTATTGGGTGAGAAGTTTACTTTGTATAATGATTACAAGAGATTAAACTATATATTCTCCCAAGGAGATTTCAATCTAGAGTAGTGGAAATGGGTTGAGTATATATAGCCATTTTATTTGGAGCTAGAATATATGCCCATTAAAGAAAATAGTGTTCCAAACCCTTTGAGTAGGAAAAATTAGACTCAAAATGTTTAGGATTCTAGTTACTAGTGGAAGATGATGACTCTACTAACTAAGATACATGTCATAGTTTATGAGATTAAGGAGAATATGACACTCATATAAGTTATAGTAGAATATAAAATTATGGGAAGGATTAAGGATAGTATGTATGAATATCTGTAGTACTTTACATTGCTGTAAAGCCTTGAAGGTGAGGATTCCCTTTCTGATTTGACCATAGATGAGGATGAGATCATCTATGTAAGTAATTGAGTTGTTTCACCTACGAGTATATGGGAGGAGCTTATGCATGAATTTCATGCCCCAATGTGGGTGGTACATGCAGGTGGGACCACAATGTACTGTGAGTATGATGATAGTTTTCGTGGATGGGAATTAAAAAGTAGATAGTAGGGTTCGTGATATGATGTTACTCCTATCAGAAGATGATGTCTATGTATTTACAACCTAGTGGTTTACTACAACCATTAACCATTTCAGAATGGAAGTGGGGTAATGATATTTTGGACTTTGTGGTGGGTCCTCTGAATATGTCTTGGAATAATGACACTATTTGGGTTATTGTGGATCATTTGACAAAGGTATCACATTTCATGCATCTACGACAGACATTCTTAGTGGATCAATTGGGAGAACTGTAAGATCGGGAGATAGTATCTCTACACCAGGTGCCACAGACTATTGTTTCAAACATTGACTTTCATTTTAATTTGTTCTTATTGTAGATAATGTAGAAGCAACTTCATATGTGGGTTTTATTGAGTATATAATTCCACCCATAAATAGATGGGAAGTCATAGCATACTGTACAAATGATTGAGGATACACATCAATCATGTGTTGTGGACTTTAGTTAGTCTTGGGAGAAGCTCCTAGATTTGGTGGAGTTTTCTTATGACAATATTTATTAAAAAATTATTCATATGGAACCATACTAATAAATTTATGGTAGTTCATGTAGATCACATCTATAATGGATGGAGGCTGGTGTGCTATAGTTGTTGGAACCGAGTCTCATACAGGAGATGTTAGAGTAGTTTCAGTTGATTCAGTAGAATATGGATATCGATTAAAGCATAAAAAATTAATATAATTATAGATGAAAATAAAAAATATAGTTCGAAGAGGGTGTTCATGTATTCTTTTTGGTTTCTCCTATATTGGGTATCTCTAAGACACAAATATGGGAGAAGCTAGTGCCTAGGTTGATTGGACCATTGAGGTTGGGGAGAGAATTGAGTTTTTGGAATACTGATTGGACCTTCCATAGAGATATAGTGTTATGAATTATTTTTTCCATGTGTCATAACAATGATGGTATCACCCCAACAATTCTCAAGTTATTGATTTGGATGATTTTTAGCTTCAGAATGATGAGTCCTTTGAAGAACATTTGATATGTGTATTAGATCATGATGTGAAAGTGTTTTTGGGATAGAACGTGATGATAGTTCATGTATTGTGGAATCATATCCCTAGTCAATTGGAAACATGTGAGAGGGAAGTATAAATGAGGGCTCAATGGCCTGATATTTTTGATTTAGAATCATAGAGACTCATGGGAGTACAACTCAAGGATGAGATGCTATAATGTGGGGTGATTGTAAGAACCCAACCATTTTTAGAGATGATTCGTGCTTATTTTCAGCTACTCTTTGGTCTAGTTTTGAGTACCTGTTTCGGTTTTATATTTGGGGGTTTTGGGTGAAATTTTAGAATCGTTGAATTAGGTGAGGCTATGAATGGTTGGTACATGGTTTTTATAAACCATACACCCTAGCTCAACAAACCATGTAAACACAAACATAGGTTATTTTCATGGCCAACACACAGTTTTTAAAATCGTATTCCCTTTAAAAAGAAATTGTGCACCCCCTTTAGAAGATGTGAATAATTTGGAAAACCATGTACCCCTTCCAAGGAAATCATGCATGATTTTTCAAATAATCCCAAAATAAGATTTATAATTTATAAACCCAAATTTTAACCAAAAAATCGACCCTAACCCGAACATATTGGATTCCTCTTATTTTCTGAGGCTCTCAGATGATTTACTAGGCATCCTAACATTCATTCCTTGTGATGTGAAGGGGAGATTGATGACTTGAACCTCCCCAAACATGTTCTTTTTTTTCATTTAGATCTATCTCTATATTTTCCTCCCCTTCCTAGATAAAAGATAGATGTTAATCTACAGTTGGTTATAGATCTATATATAGGTTTGTTTGATGTTGATCCATTTAATCATGAATTTATGTTTCAGATCTAAATCTCATTCTTCATTATGATTATTGTTGTTCTCCTCAAATTGTTGTTTTTTTGGGTGATCCTTTACTATCAATCGTGTGATTAGTGGTCTATTATTCAAATCCCAATGTCTTGATTTCTATTACATGTATGTAATTGTGGAATTTCGATAAGATGATTAGAAATTGATTTTCTTAAATTTAATTAATTAATTTTGTAAATTAATTAATTAATTTAATTTGGAATTGGGGTAATTGGGATTGTTGAATTCAAATAATTAATTATTTAGTTAATTATTGTGATATTGGGATTATAGAATTTTATTACTTAATTATTGAATAAATTAATTTAATTTTATGTGTTTATGAAATTGAACAAGTTAGAATAAAAAATTATTGAATTAATTATAGAGATATTGAGATCATTGAATAAGATTAATTTATTGTCAAATAAATTAATTGATATTGTTGTGATAATCTGATTGATTGAATTTAATTAATTAATTATTTAATTAATTAATGGAACTGGTATGACTAATTAATTTTAGATTTAATTAATGTGATATATTTGATTAATTAATTTTTGAATTAATTAATGGAATTATGTGAATATTCACTTTTTTGGATTTGATTAATTAATTGGTGAAATAATTAATGTGATATTATGATATATGTTAATTGATAAGATGAATGGAAAAAATGGAATTCATATGTGAATTGAAATGATGAATGGTAACTATGACATTCATATTTGGATTGAAATGATGAACAATAACAACGGAATTCATTTATGAATTGAAATGATGAATTCAAACTATGGAATTCATATATGAATTAAAATGATAAATGGTAACAATGAAATTCATATGTGAACTGAAATGATAAATGGTAAAAAATGGAATTCATATGTGGATCGAAATAATGAATGATATCAATTGAATTCATATGTGAATTGAAATGATGAATGTTAATAATAGAATTCATATGTTAATTGAAATAATAAATGGTAACAATTGAATTCATATGAGAATTTAGATGATAAATGGTAACAATGGAATTCAAATGTGGATTGAAATGATTAATGGTGATAATGAAATTCAAAAGTGAATTAAAATTATGTAAAGACCTTAAATTCAATCTATTTTTTAATTAAATGTAATAATTATGAGTCTGCAAAAATTTACGACAATTGATTCTGTGGCCCGGAGAGCCCAGAAAGAATTTTTGAACTTTTTTTAACGTACGTTCTGTAAACGTGCAAACCGATATTTCAATCTTGTGAACCGATGCTTAGATTAAAAATTTGAGGGAACCATTGGATTTTCGATGTCAGGATTCTCTTAAATGAAACATAACTTCAACGGGAAAAGGTCGGACATAAAAGTTAATTTACAATTCTTTTGAATGAAAAAAATAACTAAAGGTTATTTTAATTTTCTTTTTTTTCAACCGTTGTGTGACGATGGTGGGTTCGTAGGGAAATTTCAGACATTAAATAAGAGAATTTTAATGTCTTGAACCTCTCATTTCTTTGATTTTGTAATGACGATACTTGTGTATTTAATTGAATCATTAATTATGTTTCATTAATAAATCATAATATTAAACAAAATGTGGGAGATTATTCTCTTTTTAAAACAAATTCTGGGCATGGGTTTGGGTCACTCATGAGAGGAACCTCTAATGAAGTGTCGATGATGTATTTCACCAACGTGGAATGAAGCTTCGACGACCGTTGCAGGATTCGAACTGAAAAAATATGGGAGATGATGAACACCTTTGAACGCAGGTTCATCTCCCTCATTTGCATCATCTTCTAATAAGTACAAGGTAGGGGTTTTTTTAAGTAAGAGTTTGCTGATTATGGAAATCCTTTCTATATTATAACGGTAATGTAGAGGGATCATGCTAAACTGATCAAGTACTAGACCCTCCACCGATCTCAGTTTGACATGTTCTTCATGGATGACTGAGAAATACAACAACAAGACAAAACTATGTGCCATGCAGTGGTAGAAGCGTCCCAGGAGGCTCCTAGGCATAGTCGGAAGAGAAAAAGGACCTTCGGAGCTTCACTGGAGGCCCGTGGAATCTCCACCGGCGCTGGGGACTAGAAGAGGTGGTGACCGTCTCTTGCTGGCCGCAAGGTGGTAGTGGAACTCGCAGGTGTTGTGACAGACAAGTGGAGGTCAGCCAGCACCGACCACGTTGACGGCATGCAGCGCAGCATGGAGGTGGATAGTGGATCTGAGCTGCAGTGGAGGGAGGACTCGTGCCCCATATGTCCCACTTTTGACCGGTCCACATGGACCACTAGAGAAGTGGTTCCAACTCACACTGCTGATGGTGGCAAACCAAACGGACTTAGTCCGTTCAGAAGGTGAGTCGTCCCCTATGCCCAGCGGGGTGGGACGGGCCGAGCCCGTGGCCTAGGGGGCCTAGCCTGTGGCCAGCGGACCGAGCCGACGGTCCAACGGGCTAAACTAGGGCCATACAGACTTGGAGGAGCCCATCTGATTTGGTCCTGGAATAGTGGAATAGGTTGGGTCGGTCTAACCAGGTCGGACCAGAACCAAGCATTTTTTAATCTAATTTCTCTAAAAGGGCCTTATCTTATAAACCAAACATCCATTTGATAAACCTTCTATGGAACTGGAACCCTTAGGATGAGGTGATCCTTTTGAGATACCCCACTTGGGTGTTAGATAATGTTGGTGTATGGACGGGTTGGATCAGACTCAAATCCAACCAGGCCCTCGACACTAAAATTCCTATAACTTACATATTGAGATCCCGATTGAGGCATCATCTATTGTGTTGGAACCCTTTTGACATAGGGGTTAATCAGGTTACTTGTTCATGTGAATTCATGGTTGTTGATGTAAAAATGATATCCTGAGGAGTAGAATCTATGAAAATCAAGTGTACCAAGTACGAGAATCTTGTAGTTGGACGTTAAGTGACATACAACCCTTTATGGATCAAAATCAGAACGAACCTGTGTGGATCAACCGTACCATGACCTGATGAGGAAATTCTTTAGAGAGGCCTATTTATGATCACTGACTTACAACCCTACATGTATCGACATCTTATGATCCTTTGTGGATTGAAGAATTATGACCTTATGTGGATCGACGACTTGCGACCCTGTGTGGATCAGTAGTAGCATGAACTGACAAGGACCATCCATAAAGCGGCCCATTGTGCATCAGCGACTTATGAACCTGTGTGGATCGATGAATTTTGAATTTGTATGAATTAGTTACTTAAGACCATGTGTGGATTGGTGATAGAGTGAATTCTTCATTGTTCTTTAGTGGAACATCTCAATGGAAGAAGATGAATTAGCTTTATGAATAATCATCATTATTCCCTTTCTTTATGTTATATAAATGGTTTGAGCTAAGTCTTTACTTTTTCTTTGTGATTGTTATCATGCTTTTTCATTTTTCCTTTGTGAATTTTGGGATACCTTTGGGGGTATCATGGTCTCTATTGTGTATTGTTATACTCACCCCTATATGGGTTCACTTGCACCTTGTTGTGTCTTAGGCAGATGACATATATCTTTGACTGAGGATAGAGAATCAGGATCAGATGGTGCCTGAAGGTGACATGTTGACTTGGAGAGCAGAAGAGATGAGTTGAAACTACCATTTAGGTAGTATCCATAGCGGATGGCCTCAGGAGTAGTTTTACCTTTCTACTATATTTTTCTTTTAGTTTAGTTTGAATTCTAGACCATTATTCTTTAGTTCACACTTTTACATTCATCAGTTATACTACCTGTTTTGTTCTTGTTTTATTTCTAGTCTATGTGTTTACGGAATTAAAGGCAATGCCTTCCCATTTTTGGGATATAGCTTTCCGGTGCTAGTCTCCAACCCCTATCCCATGGAAGGCGGGATTTGGGTAGTTACGACACAAGCCCTAGGGGAGGGGTCATGACAAAGTAGTATAAAAGGGTGGTTGGTTGTAATATAAGAACTAAGTGTCTATGTTCTCAATGGATCAATAGTATTAAGTTTCTTGAGTTTTGGTTTTTGTTTAGGGAGTCCAGTTTTGGTGAGGAAGCTGAAATTTCGATACACTGGGACCCTGTATTGTGATTTCCAACTTTGTACATGAAACCATTGTTTGTGTGTGTTTTGAAAATGTTGTCTTTATTTTGATCTCTTTGAGTAATCTCACCAGGTATAACTTGTTGGCCTTGGCACACATATCTTTTTATTGTATGTCGCTGCATAGACAACAAGCTAGGATTCTAGAGTCAGATCCCGATGACGCCCCAACAAGCGATGATAATTCGGTGTAGGGCCCGCTTACGCCAATGGTACCTTCGGGTGGTGTACCAACATGACCACTACCCGTAGGGAATTAGTTGCCACCATCCCCACCAGTGGATGGTGCACACCGACATAGAGTGCTGCATGAGTTCCAGCGGTAGAGGCCTCGAAGTTTTCAAGGCAAGATGGATCCATAGGTGGCGGAGGATTGGCTGGAGGATGTGGCTAGAGTTTTTCTCCTAGTTGGGACACTAGTAGACTGGATGGTAATTCTAGATGCTAGTCTCTTCCGGGGGAATTGTAGAGAGATAGTAGAGCCTCATTCTCTAGATGCACAATGAGGCAACCCTCACCTGGTTGGAATTCAAGATTCTTTTCAGGGAGTAGTTAATTCTAGCGACTTTAGGATTTGTGCATATTCATGAATTCCTGCACTTTCAACTGGGCAGCCAAACAGTAGCCTAGTACTCGGTGAAATTCACTGACCTCTCCCACTACTCTACTGACATGGAATGGGACCCTTTTTTCAGGGCCCATACCTTTGAGCAAGGTCTCAGATCAGATATTATAGTGTTGATGATATCACTCAATATACCAACACAGGTTGGAGTGCTAGAGTGGTCACTTATACTAGAGAGCTTCCTAGCTGAGCATGCACCGACAACGAGAACCACCACCTGACGACACATGGCCGAGTCATCTATAGCAGAAAGTAGGTGGATGATTCATGGAACCAAGATGGCCATACCATCTAGTGAATGACCCCAAAATATAGGGTTAGAGGTGTGGAACTCACGAGACAGATGATGTCAGCATACGACCAGACTGTGCTACTTGTGTGGCGGGCATGGTCACATGGATTGCGACTACCTGACCCATCATACTGGTGATCAACAGACGGTCGAGGGACCACTAATATGGGGGAAAAGATTCTAGCAAGGAGTTCTACAGGGTAAAAGACATAGCATAGGAGAAGGCCATGCAGTAAGCCGTGGGCGATAGTTTGAGGTTCTACTGCCACCACCTCCATGTGGTCCACACCGACCTCAGAGAGTAGGTGGACAGGGACGAGATCAGCTTCAGGAAGTTGAGGCTAATGACCACGATGCTCCAAAGATGATTCGAGGTACGATATGTGTCTACTCTACCCTAGATTTAGTTATTATAGACATGGGTTATAGTCACTATTTTATTTCCACGTCTCTCAATCAGAGCTCAGAGATTTTCGTAGATCCATTGGCTCGATCCTTTCGATTATACACTCCTACGGGAGAGGATTTTATGATTTATCATTGGTGCCGGATGTGTGAGATTACTCTATGAGGAAAGAGCTTCGACTGAGATCACCTAGTAATAGCATTGAGGCCTTATTACATCATCTTGGGTATAAACTAACTATCCACAGTCCATGCTCAGATCGACTGTTTTTGTCACAAAGTGCAGTGTGACCACGGAGATGGGACCAAGTTTTCCTTCACTGGTGATAAGGGAACCTTTTCAGATCAAGATGGAATTTCTTAGAGGATGGTGAAGCTAATCACTCATAATTTGGATAGTTTTACCCTTAGAATAGTTCACGAGAGGAGTCTGAGTTGTCCTGTAGTGGTGGACTAGTATGATGATGACTTTCCTGATGATGTACCAAGACTACATCCTCATAGGGAGGTGTACTTATACATCAACCTGTACCCTGGTATGACATCGATATCTTCAACAACATATCGTATGGCTCCATTATAGCATAATGATATGAGGGAACATCAGGAGGACTTACATGGTAAGGGGTTCATAAGGCCCAATGTTTCTCCATTGGTAGCCTGGATTTTGTTCTCCATGGAGGAAGACATGATTTTCAGGCTTTTCATAGACTATTAGAGCTTGAACTGGGGGAAAGTGAAAAACAATTATCCACTCCTAAGGATTGATGAACTCTTTGATCAACTGAAGGGTGATCGGGGTTTTTCGAAGATAGAACTCAGATCAGGCTATCATTAGCTCTGGGTATGAGATGAGGATGTACCGAAGATGGAATTTATATGCCGGTATAACCACTATGAGTTCATAGTGATGAATTTTGGCATGAACAATGATCAGGTTGTGTTCATGGGACTCCTAAATAGGATCTTCCAACATTATATTGACCGCTTCATTGTGGTATTAAATGACGACATCTTGATGTACTTGGCTTTATGAAATGAGCATTCTACACATCTGTAGATAGTTTTGGTTACACTCCGAGAGAACCAAATTTATGTAAATCTCTCAAAGTTATAGTTCTGGATATGAGAAGTCCCCTTTCTGGGAAATGTTATCTCAAAGTCTAGAGTTGTAGTGGATCTAGCAAAGATATAGTCCATGCTTGGTTGGGATCCACCTTGGAGTGTGACCGAGGTATCGAGTTTCCTAGGGATGGCTGTGTACTACCGGAGATTTGTACCTATCTTTTCCAGAGTAGCATCACCCTTTTCAGATTTAACAAATAATGGACAACATTTCTTATGGATAGATTGATGTGGATATATTTTATAAGAGCTGAGGTGGAGACTAATGAGTTCCCCCTTCATGAGGAAACTAGAAGAGGGTGTTCAGTTTGTATTCCACTACGATGCATCAGGGACCAAACTGGGATGTGTCTTGATGCAGGAGAGAGCATTGATCACCTATGGCTCTCAAAATATGAGGAAACAAGAGCAGAACTACACAACCCACGACCTAGAGATAAAATCTATGGTCTTTTCATTAAAGCTGTTGTGTCACTACTTGATGGGTGAACGATTTACCATCTACTTCGATCACAAGAGTATCAGGCATATCTTCTCACATAAAAAGCTGAACCAGAGAGAGATATGATGGATTGAGTTCCTCCAAGAATATGACTTTGAGATAGTCTACACCCTTGGGAAAAAGAATGTGGTGGAAGATGCACTCAGTAGGAGGTCTGGTATATAGTTACAGAGTGAGGAAATAGAACATCTAGCCACATTGCAGTTATCCTTTGTGGATATTGATGGAACATCATACCTCTAGTCTATGACTGTAACTACCCCGCTCTATCAGCGAGTATGAGAGGCACAACTTGGTGATTTTGAATGACATGCTCAACATGCTCAGATATCATCAAGACAGGTTCCTAAAGGATTTTTTGAAGGTGGGGAGCACATCATTTTTTAGAGGACGGACTAGGGTACCAGTGATGCTACGGGAGGAGGTGTTGAGGGAGTTACACAAACCCACTTTAGCAGTGCATCCTTGTGTGACAAATATGTATAAGGACTTCTGGTGTTAGTACTGGTGGCCCTGGATAAAGAAAGTAGTGGAAGAGTTCATTTCACAAGGCCACACTTGTTAGCAAGTGAAGGCCAAGCACTAGGTTCCAGTACGCTTGACTCAACTGTAACACCCCAAGCTTCTACGGTACATTTCTCTTTGAATAATGCGATAGCGTGTGTTGTACGCAACATCGAGTTATAACACACACCACAACCAATCAAACTAGCCGTTATGAATAGTAATACCTATTTTTGAAATTATATATATTTTATATTTCAAAATGGACTTCATTTTTGGATTTGGAATATCAAATTTATCCTAAGGTGATATTTTGGTACTTTTCAGATAACTTTAATATTTTGATGAATAGTTAAAATTACTAAATTTTAATTAAAAACAATTTTTTTAATCGAAATAATTTATATTGATAAATTATGAATTTGACTGGTTTTAAAGTATATTTAGAATATATTTTTACCATTTTATCCAATTGTGTTCATTATAATTAATTTCACTTTGAAATTGGACCTAAACAATTGTCAATCTTTTGGTATATATTGTTTCTTAAAAACACGCTATTTGTTGTAACAGCAGAAATTAAGTATAAAATTAATTAATGCAACTTATATGTTTGGAATTTTGTAAAATAGACATCATTTTTGAATTCGGAATATCAATTATAGCTTAGGGTGAATTTTTGGCATTGTCCTGAAAAACTTCAATTGTTGATGAATAGTGAAACTACTAAGTGGTAGTTAAAAAACTGAATTTTTCATAAAACATAATTTTGCCGCTTCTGTGGATGGAATTTCAAAAATCCGAGAGACATGGTTAATATCAATAAGTAAAATGTGGTTCAATGAGATGAAATTAATTTTTGGTGAATAGTAACTTTTTACTTTTATTTACCACGGTTAAAAGTAAATAGGGTAATTAAGGGTAAAAATTATGTTAATATTACCCTAACACATGTCCTAATTCTATTGGAAAAGTGTATCTAGACCAAAAACAACCTTAGGAATAAAATATTATCATTTAGGTCCACTTGGATTAGATTAGGACAGTTATTATTATTTAATTCAAAGAAGAGTTAAAAGAGTTAAAATCAATGTTTATTTACTTAAACATTTTTAATATAGGGTTATACATAAGATAAATTCTATTTTAAATATTCATTAGTAAGATAATAAGATTTACTACATAATTATATTTTATTTATAATTTTTAGACTTTAATTAATTTAATTTATTTATGACACAATGATGATGCAGTAATTACCATAATAGTGAAAAATTAAAATAATTGATATTATAAATACCCAAATAAATATAATTTGATAATTTTTATGAATTACACTAATTTTATAAGTTAATATGAAATTTTAGGAATGATATAATAAAATGTTTTAGAAGTAATCATTATTTTATGAGTTTCACAAAAATCAACTATTGAATAGTGTCAAAATTGACATAAAAGAGTTTTTAAAACAAATATTATATTATTAATTAATATTAAATTACTAAAAATCTAAGGATCGTCCAAGAGACATATATCATGGTAGGTGTATCTTTAATGGACCACTTGGGGGTTGGTCGGATGTATATAGTAAGTTTATTAACTATATAATATAAAAATACAAAGTGACATGGTAAATGTCAAACTAATTAACTAAGAGTTAAATCTAAAAGATATTGTTAATATAGTAACCCAAAACTGTATAAATTCTATTTATTGAATGGTTTTATACCTATACCCACCTTAACCTTTTAATAATCAACTTTTGAGACATTAGAAACCAAATATGAATTTATTATAAATTAATATTTCTAGCTTTTCCAAAGGTGCCCCCCACCCCTCTTATAAAAGGGCACTTACCCTTTTCATTACTTCACACCTTCAAAGCCTTTTGGTTCGGCCAAAAACTTCCCAAATACTCTCCAAACTTCCCTCACTACAACCTAGAGGCCTTAGTTTGGTCAGAAAGCCAACCTAAGGATCCCTTTTGATCAAATCAAATGGAAGAACCCGAAGAAGAGGTAATGATTTCACCACCCTTTTCCAAGTTCCTTTCTTCTTCCACTTCTTCTTCCCTTGTTGTTACCATTATAAAATAATAACTCCAGTATTATATATATACTGTGATGTTATTATAAATATGCTACAACCATATTCAGTTTTCTATCCATCCTTTTAATAACATGTCACCATACGTGCGTATGTATGGCTTACCGTTTCCGCGTCGTGGTGTAATTGTTATTCAATAAATTATTATTTGGATGGGTATAATAATGATGTGTAATTCATGTAAATAATAGATGTAACATGATAATGATTCTTTATATATGATATAGCATCCAATTATATATTATTTTAATATCAAAAGAATGATATTGTCGCTTGTGCGTACGTACGAACTACCGTCTCCACGAACGCGATGAAATTCATTCTCCATCATATCCATTCAAGTATAATTCTCATTTGATGATTAATAATAGTATCTAATGACTTGATATCATTCAGGATATGATTAAGATACAACCTATCCATTACAAACATGGCTTACGTTACAAAACATATAATAGAAAACGAGTAAGTTAACACCTGAAACGACGATAATTCTAAGATATTATTAACAAAGCAATGTTAAAAGATCATATATGATATAATTTTAATAAATATGATTATTGAATAATTTAATAACAATTATTTCACCATTATACAGGAGGTTAACCTACCCCAAGCTAGGAAATGTACAAGGTAAGGGTTTATTTCGCAATCTCTTCATTATCCGAGGTTGTTTATACATAATAATCTACTGGGATTTCTTTATCATCCACATCCATGTTTCTTAAAAATGTATTTCAAAACCTTTTTACTATCTACTATGATATGGGTTAAAGTCATTTATACCATTTTCTGACTTTTTATAAGAGGTTTATAAAGGAATCTTTCCGTCTTTTTCAATATAGGGTGCTTTTTAACCTTTTCGACAGAATTAATGTAAGAATGTTTTTTTAACTTATACGGCGGGTGCGGCTATTTTCCGCCGTTATAAAATCTCAGAAGCTTCCCTTACAATATTATAAGAATATTTTCAAAGAAAATGTTTTATTTTATAAATATATGACTCTTAAATAATTTCAAAATAGAAAGAGATATTTCTCTAAAAAAATTTTGATTTCATCTATGTCAACATCCTTTGATGGATTTTATGCTTATTTGAAGTTGATTTGTTATGATACAAAACTTCTATATTGTATTGAAGGTTTTGTGATATGTTTGACTGTGGATGTGCTATTTTTATACCATTCATGGTTTATGGTGAATGTATTGACATTTCCTATGCTAGTTTTAATACGAATGTTTATGTTATGTTTAACCCTTTTCATATGGGAATGCATTGGACTTAATATATGATGGGTGGAGCCTGCTATAGCTCCTCGATGCATCGGTAGGTCTCATGAGACAAACTAGTGTCTTGGCACAAGGCCTTGGAAAAATATTATTTGTAGTCTTGGCATGAGGCCTTGGCTATGTGGTTATGATAGTCTGGCATTATGAATTCCATCATTATGAAAGTGATTATTGATATTGCATGTGATTATTCGATTAGTATAATATCCATGTGAATAAGTAAATGGAATTATTTCATTTTACTTTTGTCATACTATGTTGAAGTTCAAGTTTAAAAGGCTTTTATTTTAGTTATACATTGCCTTAAATGTTTATGCTTATTTTTAAAAGTTTCTGCTATATTGTTATCCTTATTGGGCATTTGAGCTCACCCCTTTTCTATGTTTTATTTTTCCCAGGATGTAAATAAGTAAGTTATGAATGACCTGCAGGGATAGTATGTGGGGATATGAGTGTGGAATATGGAGACTATGTTGTTGTAGTAGTTTTTCACTTTACGATGTAATACTTTATGAATATATCTAGTGTTTCCAAGGCTACTAAACCAATCGGTCTTTCAAGATTCGATCTTTCTTGTGATCATGCCAATGTAATGTAATAATGTACCGAATATGGGTAACTGGGGTCGGGGTGTTACAGTTGGTTTCAACGGAAGTTTATTACAAACCTTGGAAGCTAGATTTAAATAAACTCTTATTAGAGCACGTAAACCTAAGATGAACATTGAGGATTAGTATAGAAGAACTTCCTAGAATTTTGGTATTGTAGATATTTTGTGAGTTTTCCGAGAAATACATCCCTTTCTGGATACGAGCAGGTAGAGGCAGTTCTGGCACAGATGTACCTTGGGGTAAAACCCAAAAACACCGCTTTGAGCTAGACTCGAACAGGAACTGGTGCACGACAACGAGCCTTGCTGCACTCTTGGTTACGACACTCCCAGGGGATATGCTTAGGATAACTCTCATTTTCTTTACAAATCATTATAAAGGGTTTATGAGTATATACTTTGTCAAAGAAAACATTCTTATGATTATGGATTATATCCATAAATAGTTCAATTTATGTTAAGTGTTTTATAAGTATGGAATTATGTATTTTGATTCATAAACTGATCTAGTTCATGGCATTGTTTAGAAATGGCACCTAGTGGAAGAAATGGAAACTGTATCAATGCACACACTCCATGTAGGGATTTCCCTCCTGATCAGGATAATTATAGTGGAGCTGGTGATGCAACTGGTTCCGATCAGCTAATCACCATACTAGGACAACACAATCAGGTTATGAATAATAACCTTACCCGTATGGATCACCCTGATCCGCAGCGTGTAGGATCAATGTTAGATCGATTCATGAGGAAACAACCACCAACGTTCAATGGGAGTAAAAATCCTTTAGTAGCTGAGCAATTGATATTTTCCCTAGAGAAAATATTTCAGGCTTTGGGGGGTA
The DNA here is from genome assembly GCA_963277665.1 of Viscum album. Taxonomy (NCBI): domain Eukaryota; kingdom Viridiplantae; phylum Streptophyta; class Magnoliopsida; order Santalales; family Viscaceae; genus Viscum; species Viscum album. The sequence continues at coordinate 1,263,029,935 of OY728128.1, forward strand.
GTGAAAGGGAAAAGGTTATCATGGCAGTTTACTGACTCACTAGAGATGCTGATCAATGGTGGTCATTGATTCAAAACACGAAGGAAGATGATGAAGTATCAAATATGGAATGGAGGGAGTTCAAAGATCTGTTTTTAGAAAAATACTTTCCTCACGACCATCGACCAGATATGGAAAGGCCATTTCTGAGTCTGAGACAAAAGGGGGATGAGAATGTCACAAAGTATGAGGCTAACTTTACAAGGATAGCAAGGTATGCTGGAGATTATATACATAACCCAATAAGTAATATTGATAGTTTCTTTGATGGGTTAAAACCATTTCTCCATCGAGCATTAGTCTCACAATCCTTCTCGTCGTACGAAGACATTGTCTCATGTGCTATCAAGACCGAAAAGGAATTCTCTAAGTCTTATGAATTTAAAGCAAAGAAAGAGAAGAAGAGACCTGCTGATCAATCTGGGAATGGAAATAAGGGGAAGAAGGTAAAGGTTGAATATCCATCCCGTGGTAAATGTGGTAAGAAACACCCCGGTACTTTCTTGAAGGGAATGGGAGTCTGTTACAAGTGTGGTGAAAAAGGCCACCAAGCTCGTGATTGCAAGGGGAAGAAGGAAGCTACCAATGTTTAGTGCTACCATTGCCGGGAGATGGGGCATTATGCAAATGAATTTCCTAAGCGTCAGGAGAACATACCTCAGAAAAGGCCAAGGGATCAAGGCCAAGCTTATGCTATCACTACTGTTGAGGTAGAAGCTCCAAAAGACGTGGTAGAAGGTAATTTAATGGTTTCCTCAAGTTTAGCAAATACATTATTTGATTCTGGATCATCGCATTGTTTCATATCTTCCCAGTTTTCTAAGAAAATTAGATATTTCCAATTTGATTTAACAAGGGAGTTTTCAGTTAAAACTCCTAAGGGAAGTATCAGTGCAACAAAGTTTTCTGAGTCAGTCCCCATTAGAGCACATAAATGTTATTTATCTGCTGATCTCATCATCATACCTATTATTGAGTTTGATATAATCCTCGGTGTGGACTGGCTTTCGGATTATGATGTGAAGATTTATTGTAAGAAGAAAGAGGTTACGATTCTTGATGATGATGATAAGGAACACCTTATCTTTAGAGCAGAATCGTCACCGCCTAATTCTTATCTAGATCCACCCCCAGTAGCTCAACTAAATTCAATTATTGGGGCGGAAAAGAATGAAATAACCATGGGTGAGGAAATGAATGTTCAAATAGAGGATGTACCTATTGTGAAAGAATATGTAGAAGTATTTCCGGAAGCTTTACATGGACATCCTCCAGAACGAGAAGTTGAGTTTTCCATTGATTTAATTCCTGGATCAAGGCCTATATCGAAGAACCCTTATAGAATGGCCACTGTAGAATTAGTTGAACTAAATAAACAACTAGAGGAATTGAGTAATAAGGTATTTATTCACCCTAGTGTTTCTCCATGGGGATCCCCTGTTCTTTTTGTTAAAACGAAAGATGGATCTATGAGGTTATGTATCGACTATAGGGAGATCAATGCTATAACAATAAAGAAAAAGTATCCCCTACCTCACATTGATGATTTATTTGACCAACTGCATGGACCTCGATACTTTCCAAAGATTGACCTTCGATCTGGATACCATCAGTTGTGTGTGAAGAAGGAAGACATTCTGAAGATAACATTTCGAACCAGGTACGGGCATTACGAGTTTACTGTAATTCCTTTTGGATTGACTAATTCACCCTATGTATTCATGGATCTAATGAATAGAGTTTTCAAGGAGTATCTCGATGAATTTGTGGTGGTATTTATTGATGATATCTTTGTATACTCCAAAAGCTACGAAGATCACAAAAATCACTTGCGCATTATCCTAAAGACTCAGAGAAGAAATGAATTATATGGGACGTTTAGCAAGTGTGAATTCTGGATTTAGGAGATTTCTTTTCTTGGCCATATTTTCTCTAAAGATGGAATCTATGTTGATCCTTCTAAGAACAAGGCAATCTAAGAATTTCCAGCACCTACGAGTATAACTGAGGTACGTAGTTTTATTGGTTTGGAAGGTTATTATCGACATTTCGTCCAGAATTTTTCCCAATTATCTAACCCATTAACGAAGCTCACACGTAAAGGGGTTAAATTTTTTTGGACAAAAGAGTGTGAAGAATGTTTTGAAGAACTGAAGAGAAGATTAGTCAATGATCCAATATTGACTCTACCATCAGGGAATGATGGGTTTGTTATTTATAGTGATGCATCGAAGAAAGGACTTGGTTGTGTCCTTATGCAGAATGATAGAGTTATTGCCTATGCATCATGATAGTTGAAAATTAATGAACAAAACTATCCTACTCATGATCTCGAGTTAGAAGCTGTGATCTTTTCTTTGAAGATATGGAGGCACTCCCTCTATGGTGAAAAATGTGAGATTTATACTGATCACAAGAGTTTGAAGTATATTTTCTCACAAAAATAACTCAACATGAGGCAAAAGAGATGGCTTGAATTGCTCAAGGATTATCATTGTACAATACACTTCCACCTGGGGAAACCAAACAAGGTGGAAGATGCTTTGAGAAGAAAAGACCATGGAATTTTGAACGTGATGAGAATTTAAAGGGATCCAATTTTCATGGATCTAGTGAAGATGGACATGGGAATAACCAGGGAAGGTGAAACATCAATGCTTTTTCAAATGGTTTCCAAAACATCTTTACTAGAAAGGATTAAGAGTTCTCAGACTGATGATGAAGAATTTCAAAAGAAGATTAAAGCTGTGAATGATGGGAGATTGAGAGAATTTGTGTATGATGAAGGAATTTTGAAATTAAGGAAGAGAATTTGTGTTCCCGATATACCTGATCTAAAAAGGGAATTGCTGGATGATGCTCATAGTTCCAATTTCTCTATACACCATTGGAGAACCAAAATGTATAGAGATTTGAAGAAACATTTTTGATGGGACAACATGAAGTGGGAGATTTCTGATTTTGTGTCAAGATGTATGGTTTGTCAACAAGTGAAAGCTGGAAGGCAACAGCCTAGAGGAGTCATGCAACCACTTCCCATATCGGAGTGGAAATGGGACAATATTACGATGGACTTTGTCATGGGACTACCAAAGACTCCTAGAAGGAACGATGCAATATGGGTTATTATTGATCGTCTTACCAATTCAGCACATTTTCTTGCTATAAGAGAAGATCTACCCCTAGAACGTCTAGCAAGACTATATATTAATGAAGTTGTGAGACTTCATGGAGTACCCCTATCGATTGTTTCTGATCATGATCCCCGTTTTACTTCAAGGTTCTGGAAAAGTCTTCAGAAATCTCTGGATACTGAACTTCATTTGAGCACTGCATACCACCCTCAAACGGATGAACAATGAGAACGAACTATTCAAACCTTAGAAGACATGTTGAGATCTTTCTCACTTGAATTTCAAGGTATGTGGGATCAATATTTACCTCTGGTAGAATTTTCCTATAACAATAGCTTCCATTCGAGTATTCATATGGCCCCATATGAAGCGTTATACGGAAAGAGATGTCGTACACCAACCAGTTGGGATGACGTTGGTGAAATAAAACTTGTAGGCCCAGAACTGGTGGAGGAAATGATGGAAAAGGTGAAGGTAATCCAAAATCACATCAAAGCAGCTCAAAGTAGGTAGAAGAGCTATGCCGATAATCGAAGGAAGGATTTGGAATTTCAAGTCGGTGATCATGGTTTCTTGAATGTATCTCCATGGAAGGGAGTCATACATTTTTGTAAGAAAGGTAAATTGGGACCCAAGTACATCAGACCTTTCGAAATTCTAGAACGAATTGGGGTTATAGCTTACCGATTGGCAATGCCGCCAAGTCTCTCCAAAGTTCACGATGTGTTCCACGTATCTCTATTGAGGAAATACATGCCTGACCCAACGCATGTACTCACCTATGAGGAATTGGAACTGAAACCCGGTCTGTCTTATTGCGAAGAGCCCATCAGGATTCATGATACGAGGGAACAAATACTGAGAAACCAGACGACGCGTCTGGTAAAAGTTTTGTGGAGAAACCATAAGATGGAAGAGGCAACGTGGGAACCCGAGGAACTTATGATGAAGAACCACCCGAGTCTTTTCATACGGTAGTATTCTAGAAATTTCGAGGATGAAATTATTTGAAGGAGGGGAGAATTTAACACCCCAAGATTCTACGGTACGTTTCTCTTTGAATAATGCGATAGCGTGTGTTGTACGCAACATCGAGTTCTAACACACATCATAACCGATCAAACTAGACATTCTGAATAGTAATACCTAAATTGTGAAATTATATATATTTTATATTTCAAAATGGACTTCATTTTTGGATTCAGAATATCGAATTTAGCCTAAGGTGAAATTTTGGTACTTTTCGGATAACTTTAATATTTTGATGAATAGTGAAAATTACTAAATTTTAATTAAAAACAACTTTTTTAATCGAAATAATTTATATTGATAAATTATGATTTTGAGTGGTTTTCAAGTATATTTAGAATATAGTTTTACCATTTTATCCAATGGTGTTCATTAGAATTATTTTCACTTTGAAATTGTTCCTAAACAATTGTCAATCTTTTGGTTTATATTGTTTCTTAAAAACACGCTATTTGTTGTAACAGCGGGAATTAATTATAAAATTAATTAATGAAACTTATATATTTAGAATTTTGTAAAATAGACATCATTTTTGAATTCGGAATATCAATTATAGCTTTGGGTGAAATTTTGGCATTGTTTTGAAAAACTTCAATTTTTGATGAATAGTGAAACTACTAAGTGGTAGTTAAAGAACTTAATTTTTCATAAAACTTAATTTTACAGCTTCTTTGAATGGAATTTCGAAAATCCGAGAGACATGGTTAATATCAAGAAGTAAAATGTGGTTCAATGAGATGAAAATAATTTTTGCTGAATAGTAACTTTTTACTTTTATTTACCATGGTTAAAAGTAAATATGGTAATTAAGGGTAAAAATGATATTAATATTACCCTAACACATGTCCTAATTCTATTGGACAAATGTATCTCAACCAAAAACAACCTTCGAAATAAAATATTATCATTTAGGTCCACTTGGATTAGATTAGGACATTTATTATTATTTAATTCAAAGAAGAGTTAAAAGAGATAGAATCAAAGTTTATTTACTTAAATATTTTTAATATAGGGTTATACATAAGGTAAATTAGATTGTAAATATTCATTAGAAATCTAATAATATTTCCTAGATAGTTATATTTTATTTATAATTTTTAGACTTTAATTAATTTAATTTATTTATGACACAATGATGATGCAGTAATGACCATAATAGTGAAAAATTAAACTAATTGATATTATAAATACCCAAATAAATATAATTTTAGACTTTTTATAAATTAAACTAATTTTATAAGTTAATATGACATGTTAGGAATGATTTAATTAAATTTGTTCGAAGTAATCATTCTGTTATGAGTTTTACAAAAATCAACTATTGAATAGTGTCAAAATTGACATAAAAGAGTTTTTAAAACAAATATTATATTATTAATTAATATTAAATTTCTAAAAATCTAAGGATCGTCCAAGAGACATATATCATGATAGGTGTATCTTTAATGGACCACTTGGGGGGTTGGTCAGATGTATATAGTAAGTTTATTAACTATATAATATAAAAATACAAAGTGACATGGTAAATGTCAAACTAATTAACTAAGAGTTAAATCTAAAAGATAAGGTTAATATAGTAACCCAAACCTGTATAAATTATATTGATTGAATGGTTTTAGACCTATCCCCACCTTAACCTTTTAATAATAAACTTTTGAGACATTAGAAACGAAATATGAATTTATTATAAATTAATATTTCTAGCTTTTCCAAAGGTGCCCCTCACCCCTCTTATAAAAGGGCACTTCCTCTTTTCATTTCTTCACACCTTAAAAGCCTTTTGGTTCGGCCAAACTCTTCCCAAATACTCTCCCAACTTCCCTCACTACAACCTAGAGGCCTTAGTTTGGTCAGAAAGCCAACCTAAGGATCCCTTTTGATCAAATCAAATGGAAGAACCCGAAGAAGAGGTAATGATTTCACCACCCTTTTCCAAGTTCCTTTCTTCTTCCACTTCTTCTTCCATTGTTGTTACCATTCTAAAATAATAACTCCAGTATCATATATATACTGTGATTTTATTATAAATATGGTACATCCATATTCAGTATTCTATTTATCCTTTGAATAACATGTCACCATACGTGCGTACGTACGGCTTACCGTCTCCACGTTGTGGTGTAATTTTTATTCAATAAATTATTATTTGGATGGGTATAATAATGATGTGTAATTCATTTAAATAATAAATGTAACATGATAATGATTCTGTATATATGATATATAATCCAATTATATATTATTTTAATATCAACAGAATGATATTGTCGCTCGTGCATACGTACGGACTACCGTCTCCACAGACGCGATGAGATTCATTCTCCTTCATATCCATTCAAGTATAATTCTCATTTGATGATTAATAATCGTATCTAAGTACTTGATATCATTCTGGATATGATTAAGATACAACTTATCCATTACAAACATGTCTTACGTAACAAGACATATAAAAGAAAACGAGTAAGTTAACACCTGAAACGACGATAATTCTAAGATATTATTAACAAATCAATGTTAAAAGATCATATATGATATCACATTAATAAATATGATTATTGAATAATTTAATAACAATTATTTCACCATTATACAGGAGTTTAACCTACCCCAACCAAGGAAAAGTACAAGGTAAGGGTTTATTTCGCAATCACTTCATTATCCGAGGTTGTTTATACATAATAATCTAATGAGATTTCTTTATAATACACATCCATGTTTCTTAAAAATGTATTCAAAAACATTTTTACTATCTACTATGATATGGGTTAAAGTCATTTATACCCTTGTTTGACTTTTTATAAGAAGTTTATAAAGGAATCTTTCCACTGTTTTCCAAACATGGTGCTTTTTAACTTTTTCGACAGAATTAAGGTAAGAATGTTTTTTTTAACTTATACGGCGGGTGAGGATATTTTCCGCCGTTATAAAATCTTAGAAGCTTCCATTACAAGCTTATAAGAATATTTTCAAAGAAAATGTTTTATTTTATAAATATATGACTCTTAAATGATTTCAAAATATAAAGAGATATTTCTCTAAAAAGAGTTTTGATTTCATCTATATCAACATCCTTTGATGGATTTTACGCTTATTTGAAGTTGATTTATTATGATACAAAAATTCTATATTGTATTGAAGGTTTTGTGATATGTTTGACTGTGGATGTGCTATTTTTATACCATTCATGGTTTATGGTGAAATTATTGACATTTCGTATGCTAGTTTTAATACGAATGTTTATGTTATGTTTAAACCTTTTCATATGGGAATGCATTGGACTTAATATGTGACAGGTGGAGCCCGCTATAGCTCCTCGATGCATCGGTAGGTCTCATGAGACAAACTAGTGTCTTGGCACAAGGACATGGCAAAATCTTATTTGTAGTCTTGGCACGAGGCCTTGGCTATGTGGTTTTGATAGTCTGGAATTATGCATTCCATCATTATGAATGTGGTTATTGATATTGCATGTGATTATTCTATTAGTAGAATATCCATGTGAATAAGTAAATGGAATGATTTCATTTTACTTTTTCCATACTATGTTAAAGTTCATGTTTAAAAGGCTTTTGTTTTAGTTATACATTGCCTTAAATTTTTATTCTTATTTTTGAATGTTTCCGCTATATTGTTATCCTTACTAGGCATTTGAGCTCACCCCTTTTCAATGTTTTATTTTTCCCAGGATGTGAAGAAGTAAGTTATGAATGACCTGCAGGGATTGTATTTTGGGATATGACTGTGGAATATGGAGACTATGTTGTTGTAGTAGTTTTTCACTTTATGATGTAATACATTATGAATATATCTAGTGTTTCCAAGGCTACTAAACCAATAAGTCTTTCGAGATTTGATCTTTCTTGTGATCCTGAAAATGTAATGTAATAATGCACCGACTCTGGGTAACTGGGGTCGGGGCGTTACATCAACCACATGAGGTGCCAGAGTGGAACTGGGATGGCATCTCCATGGACTTCGTGATAGGGATACAACATACATTTAGAGGCCACGATTCCATCTGGGTAATCATAAATCATCTCAACAAGTAGTCCCACTTCTTACCCATCCGATAGTATGGATCAATAGAGGGACTGGGATGCTTCTATGTATATAAGATTGTAAGACTTCATGGGGGTACAATCGATGACCGTCTTAGATCGTCATGCTCATTTTACATCCTATTTGTAGAAGGGATTATTAGAGGCATTCAGGACTCTACTACGCTTAAGCACCACCTTTAATCTTCATACATATGGTCAGATAGAGTGGAACATACAGACGCTTGAGGACATGATTTGTGCTTCTGTCTATGATTTTGGTTATAGTTGGGAGGACCACCCACCACTGGTGTAGTTCTCATACAACAATAGTTATCACTCAACCATCGGAATTGCCCCATTTGAGACCTTGTATGAGTGACCATGAAGATCACCACTATGCTGGACAGACCCAGGGGAGTCAACACTTATTGGTATAGAGTTGTTATGGGATACCATTGAGAATTTTAATATCATCTAGGAGTAGATAATGATTATATAGAGCTGAAAAAATTCTTATGTCGGCCAGAGATGGAGGCCCTTGGAGTTCTATGAGGGATGCCATTTCTTTCTAAACGTCTCATCCTGATGAGGATTGTAGAGATTTGGCTGGGGTGACAAGCTATCTCTGAGGTTCATCAGAACTTTCTAGATCCATAGCAGAGTAGGTGAGGTGGTGTACCACCTAGATCTTCCCCCACAAATACACCAGGTGCATAATGTTTTCCATGTGTTACAGATGAGAAGTTACGTGCACGATACATCACAAGTTATCGACTGGGGAGAGATTGAAATTGATGATGGGGTGACATTAGCGAAGATCGCAGTAGAGATAGATGATTGACAGGAGCGGGTAATTTGTGACCAGTAGATTCCTCTGGTCCGAGTTTGGTGGCATCATAGGAACCTCCAGGAGAGCACATGGGAGCTGGAGGCTAAGATACATGCTAAGTACCTACATTTGTTTAAGTGTATTTTATTATAGATTTCATGGATTAAAATCCCTATGGTGGGAAGAATGTTAAGTCCTAGATATTCCATGTATTTTTTTAATTAAATTTAATTATTATGAGTCTATGAGAATTGAAGGCACGTGATTCTGAGGCCAAGAGAGCCCGAAATGAATTTTTAAACTTTTTTTGATGGTAAGTTTAGTAAACGTGCGAGAAACAATTTATATCTTTTGAAATATTTCTCTGATTAAAAATATGAGGGAACCATTGAATTTTAAGCATTGGGATTCGCTTAGTTTAAGCTTAACTTTTCCCGACAAGGGTCAGATGAAAAAGTTAATTTGTGGATCTTTTGAAATAAAATAACTAAAGGTATTTTTATTTTTATTTTATGAAACCATTGAGCGATGGTGGTGGGACCACAATGCAGTGTTAGAGATTAAATAATAGAATTTTAATGTTTTGAACCTCCTGTTTCTTTGGTCTTCTAACGACCACACTTTTGTGCTTAATTGACTCATTAATTATTAATAATTAATGAATCAAAATATTAAACACATTGTGGGAGATTATTATCTTATTTAAACAAAGATTCGGCATGGGATTTGGTAACTCACAAGATGAACCTCTGATAAGGTGCTGATGATGTATTTCTCTAATGTGGAATGGAGATTCGATGTCCGTTGGAGGATTCAAACTGGACAACAACGGGCGACGATAAACACCTTTGAATGCAGGTTCATCTCTATCATCCACAACGTCTTGTAATGAGTTCTATAAAGGGATTTTGTTGTTAAACTAAGTTTTTTTTTATTGAAATACTTCCCACGTTATAATGCTAAAATGTAGGGCATCAGCCAAACCGAACAAGGGTAGGACCCTCCATCGATCTCAGTTTGTTGTGTTCCTTATGGGTGACTGAGAAATACAGCGACAAGACAAAACTGGGAGCCGCACAGTGATGGCAGCATCGAGGGAGGCCTGCAGGAACAGTCAGAAGAGAAAACGAGCCTCCAGAGCTTCACCGGAGGCCCACAGAAGCTCCGCCAGTGCGGCGGCTGGCTCTCACCGGTAGTAAGGTGGTGGACGCTCTTGAATGTGCCACAATGGATAGGGGTAGCCTGTAGATGCCAGATGCATTGATGGAGTTTGAACCCGCGCCTTGCAGGTTCCGCTTTTGACCAGTCCACACAGACCAGTCAGGTGAAGTAGTGCCAACTAGCACCACTGATGGGGGAAAACCAAATAGACTTAGTCTGTTCAGGAGGGGAGCTGACCACCACACCCAGTAGGGCAGGCCGAGATGAACTCACAGCCCTCTGGGACTAGCCCACGACCAGCGGGCTGAACCCGTAACCTAGAAGGCTGGACCGGGCCGAGCTGAGCCAGTTTGGGCCAGGCCCAGCGGACCAGGTCGGGTCGGTCATACCATGTCGGACCAGACCCAATCCATTTTTAACGTAGTTTTCCAAAAACAAGATTATCTTCTGAACGAGATGTCTAGTTGATGAACTATATACAACACTAGAAATCTTACGATGAGGTGGTCCTTTTGAGATATTTCACTTAGGTTTTGGAGAAATTTGGAGAATGGCTGGGTTGGATTGGACTCGAATCCAATTGAGCCCTCGATACTAAATTGCCTATAACTTACACACCGCGTGTCAGATGGATGCACCGTCTATTGCATTGGAACCCTTAAGACATGGAAATTCATTAGGTTACTTCTCCATGGGAATTTGTGGAGGTTGAGGTACGACCGATATCTTGAGAAGTAGAATCTAAGAGACCTGTGTATACCATGTGTGGGAATCTTGTGGATGGATGTCATGAGACATATGACCCTTTGTGGATCAGCATCAGAACAACTCCGTGTGGAACAATATTAGCGTGACCTGATGAGGACCATCCTTAGAGAGGCCCATTGTGGATCCGTGACTTACGACCCTATGTGAATCGACTATAAAGACCTATATTATGCATACATTGTTATTACATAAAAATTTAAGTATATTTATTACAACATATAACAAAACCATGATTGGACTATATATCTATAGTGTCTTTAGAAACTGGGAAACATAAACAACTGGTTCATAAAACATCTACATTGTATCTCATTTATTTTATCAAAACTAGACTCCTTTTTGGCATATCATATTCAATACCATTCTTCTTGACCTGGGGAAAATAAAAATACAAAAGGGTGAGCTCAAATGATCAGTAAGGGTAGATAAAGTAAGTATCTATCATATCATATTCAAAAGAACATATCATTTGAAAATATTATCTTGCATAAGAGATCATAATATCATGTTAGGGGATAAATCATTGAAGAGAAATGTAATACCAATAATAATAACCCAAGACATGAAACTTTGGGGAATACACACATAATCATAGATAATCATATCATATTAGTCATAGTTCATATCCAATACTATCATAGTGGACAAAGTCCATTACTGAATCGAGTTCACTCCTTGTTGTAGTCGGGTATCACTGGACCAGATTAAATTACTGTTCTAGCCATGTCTATCTCATGAGATATAAATCTTTAAACTATGCATTTGAGGGAGATATAGGTCTGAACTATCCAAAAATGAAACCATTATTATGTTTTCCATAAAAACATAAATCATACATTATATCATAACCCATGTAATAAAATGAGATTATTAAACATCATGCCATCATAACATAATACATATAAGATAAAAAGAATTTATAAAAATAATTTCATAATAACTTAATCAAATAAAATTAATAATATGGATAGAAACATAACACTATATCAACTTAGATGAAATGTAATTTTGATAAAACACTTGAACTTAGTTCTTAATGAAAATATCATTTCTTCTTCAAAAACATTTTTCTCAATATATCGGGGTATTTTTAAAGAAAATAATTTAATTGAAAATAAACTTGAAAATATGTAAATAAAGATTCATGGAAATAATTATCTATGAAAGTGTAAAAATCCATTCATGCTAAATAAGTTAAAAAACATTCTTTTTCTATTTTTACTGGAAAAGCCAAAAAGTACCTCGTATGGTAAACAAAAGAAATATTCCTTCCAGACCATGTGGGAAATGTAAAAAAAAGGTAAAAATGACTTTAAAAATACATGGAAGAAAATTAAAAATTTTATAAAATCCATTTTAGAAAATATGGACATGGATGATAAATATAAACCTAGTAAATACTTTCAAATAAACAATCTCTGATAAAAATGTGATTTGAAAATTTATCCCTTACCTTATGTTCAATATGCTTCGTATGTATATGAAACTACCAAATAATGTTTTAAATAATCTTATGGATATATTAAATAATAATAAAACAATTTATGATAACATTTATGATCATATTTTCATCTTTTTTTAGTAACATTTCATTGTTACTCGTTATTTGGGTATTAACTGCTTTGTGTTCTTATGCATGTTTTGTTGGATAAGTACTTGTTCCTATTATTATATTATAATTATATCATTTAAATAATGGTATTAGTATAATATATATCATATTTATTTATTCAATTAATTTATATAATCATGGTTTAAAGATGATCATGTAGAACAAATCACATCGCACCGTGGAGACAGTAAGCCGTACGTACGCACGAGCGACGATATCGTTCCCATAATTATTGAATAATATTTATTTGGATGGTTTATAGTATATTATAATTATTATTATATTATATAATTCATATATAGGTTTTATTTTCGCCATTACACCCATCCATGTAAGGTGGTGGTGAAAATAGATTACACCACGTCGTCGAGATTGTAATCCCTACGTACGCGCGTGCAGTGATTTTATTTATTTGTGGGATAGATAGAAGGTGAAATAGGATTGTTCCAAATTTATAATAACGAATAATTATATTAGTTTTATTTAAATTGTTATTTTATAGTGAAACAACTAAATAAGAGTAAGTAGAAGATGAAATAAACATGAAAGAATCGGTAGAAGATATTACCTCTTCCCCAACGTGCCTCCTTTGAATTTCCTCTTAGGCCACTAGATTTTGTCTTTTGAGAAGACCAACACCACCAGAATGTTAATAGGTAATTTGAGAAGATGGGAATGGTAAATTTAAGGATCAAAATAAAGTGAAGAGAAAAGGGAGGAGGTTCCTGTTTATTAGAGAGGAGAGGGGAACATTAAGAAACTTAGAAAATAATAATTTATAATAAAATAAAACCGTACCAAAAAACCTAAAAGCTCTTCCTAATTTTAATATGAGATGTTATAGGGTATTAATATTTTTTACTAATGAATTTTGTACAACTTGTTTGGTAAATATAAACCTTATAGTTTTAATTGAACCTTCATTATTCTATAAAAGTTTAATTTTGGTAACAACATTCTAAATATTTAATGGTAATGAATATTTTATTATGTGATGTTAATTGACCATAAATGGATAATTTATTATATTTTAGACCTTATAATTATCATTTTTTAATTTTTTAATATTTTTTTTGATTTTTAAATAATTTAATAAAATGTTATGTTTATAAAATATCAATAATGTCAATTTTGACATTATTAATTTATTAGACTTTAAATAGAATTTAAACAGAAGATAAATTTGAAAAAAATATTAAATACACTCCTAAATTGTATTATTCACGTAGGAAATTAATGGAGATCATTAATTAGTTCACATGATATTTATTTTGACATTTTTAAATCCATTTATTTGATATTTCTATTAATAATATAATTTCTACATCACTATTGTGTAATCATTAATGGTAATTATTTATTCTCTAAAAATTATAAATAAATCTTTATGATGTGGTTAATTTTATTAGCTTTCAGGATACTATCTATAGTATATTTTATCTCATATTTATCTTTATATTTAAATTAATATACTTATATAAAAGTAGATTGTGACACTTTGTCCATTTCATTAGTTTTTATAACATTCACGTAATTTTCCTAGGTAAGTGGAAATAAAGTGATTCCATTTCGAAAAATAGATGAAAAGTTTATAATTTAATCATATAATAGTATTTTTACAAGAGTTAAGGTTATTTTAATATATTATTTTTACCCTTAATTACCAGATTCACCTTTAACCAAGGTAAAAAAATAATTACCAAAGTTACTATTCATAATGCCTGAAAATAAAAGTAGTTTATTAAAATAATTTGAACCTAATTATTCCAAATATGAAATCCAATTTTCAGAAATCAAAATATATAATATCCAGTAATTAATTTAAAATTAATCTCGTTGTTGAGAAAATGAGTTTTAAAAGCTAAAACATTGAGAAAGATTGAAATGTTTCTACCAATGAATTTAATGTAAAATTAATAATAATGACATAAATTATATTAAATGTTAAAAACATAATATATTTATAAATTATAACCAATTAATATTATAATTTAACCATATAAACTATATCAATAAAAAAATTTGTTTTTAATTAAAATTTAGCATATTTTTACTATTCATTAAAATATGAAAGCTATCAGCAGAATATCAAAAATTTATCCAATGTAAATTTTTATACCAAACATCATTATAACAAGTTTATGTTTTCATATAAAAATCATTAATATGTCAACATATTAATTTAAAATGTGTTCACCATTCAAAGGTATAAAAAAATACATCAAATAGTGTTTTATTCATAACCTATGACTAAAATATCCATCGAATAGATATATAAAAATATTTTATTAATTATATAACACATATATATGTTATTAATTTCATTAAAAAAGTTATTCACTCTAAAATAGAAATATCTAATTGATTTTTATTTCTCATAATGCATTTTCATAAGTTAGTTATAATTTCTCTCGCTAACCTAACGACTATGCTATAATGGTAATTTTATATTAAGGGCATCCCATAGTTTTTTTAAACTAATGATTACATGAAAATAAAGCTACTAAAGAATAAACATTGTTTAAATATTTCATAAAAACATACGGGTGCTACATTCTTCCCCCATAAATTGAATTTCACCCTAAAAATTCATCATATGGAAACCAACAGATGAGGATACCTCTCCTTCATTGTATCCTCATGTTCCCATGTAGCTTATTAAAATTGGTGGTTCCTCCATAAAACTTTAACCAAGTGAGCGGTCCTGTTTTGTAGAAAATTTTTGCTGCATTCCAGTATCTCTATCCATTATTCTTCATAAGAAAGATCATTCTACAGCGGTAATATTTCTGAGCTTAGTACATATGAAGGATCATGTATGTTCTTTTTCAGGAGAGATAAATAGAACACATCATGAAATTGACAGATATTTGGTGGAAGTTATAATTGTTAAGCTACCTTACCAACATAATCCAAAATTTCAAATGGACCGATATACCTAGGGATCAGCTTACCCTTATTTACAAATATCATTCCTCTCTTCTATGGAGTAATTCGTAAGAACTCCTTATCACCCAATTCAAACTCTAGGTCTTTTATTCAGTTGTCAGCATAACTTTTTTGTCGAGTATGAGATTCTATTATATGTTGTTGAATAGATCTGGCCTTTTCTTCTATATAAACAATAAGATCAGGTCAAAATAGCTTTCTATCCACTACTTCATATGAGAAAGTGGATGTTATGCACTTCTTTCCATAGAGGGTTTCATAGGGAGCAATCTTAATACTAGAATGAAAGATATTTCTATAAGAAAATTTCACCAATGGTAGTTGATAATCCCAACCACCTTTCAAATCTATATAGTAAGCTCTCAACATGTCTTCTAGAGTTTGAATTGTCTTCTCAGACTAACTGCATGTCTGAGAATGATAAGAAGTGTTGGAACATAACTCTATATTAAGAGCATGCTAAAGACTTTTCCAGAACATCAAGGTAAACCTTGGATCCCAATCAGATATAATGGAAAGTGGTACTCTATAGAATCTTACAACTTCATTTGCATATATCCTGACAAGCTAATCAAGAGAGAAATTCCCTCTTATAGCAATGAACTATGCCTAACTCATAAGATGATCAACTATAACCCAAATAGCATTATTACCTTTGGATGTTTAGGGATTTCCAATGAAAAAGTCCATTATGATTTTTTTCCATTTCCATTCTGGTATGGGTAATGGTTTTAACATCCCCTTAGACATCATTCTTTCATCCTTAACTTGCTGACAAATCAAGCATCAAGAGACGTATTCAACGACATATTTTTTTATTCCATCCCACCAGAAGTACACTTTCTAACCCCTATACATCATCGTGCTTCTTGGGTGAATATAAAATGAATAACTAAGAGCCTCATCCAATAATTACTTCTATAATTATGGTATGGGAGGAATACAAATCTAGTTCCTGAACGTTATTATTTCATCACAATAAAGGTTGAATTATGAAGAATTTCTTTCCTTTTTTGTAACTCTACATCTTCCTTATGCACCTCTGTCATAACTCGTCCCCTGGGGCCTGTGTCGTAACTACCCCAAGCCCGCCTTCCATAGGCCAGGTGCTGGCGACTAGCACCAAAAGCATAAATCCCGATAAAAAGGGAAGGCATTTACTTTATAAAAGAAAAAAACACCATAGAGTACGCAAACTGAAGTAAACACTATGTGAACTGAGAAATGAAGCAAGTGCTGAAAAGTAAATGGGCCAGAATACAAACCCAACTAAAGATGCAGTACAACTGAAAGTAAAGTACAACTCAAGGACAACAGCTGAAGGGTGACAAGTCGCTCCTAGATTGTCCTCCAGCTTCCTACCTGAAGGGTTGGTGCAAATCTCCTCCTCAGTACTCCACGTCCGTATGTCTCCTCCGGGTACCGACTCTTTGTGAAATCCACCTATGGGCATCGACTCGACGTGATATCCACCTCCGGGCACCGACTTGTCGTGAGATCCTCCTCCGGGTACCGTCTAGCTCTACAAGCCTCAACCACAATCAGTGATTTCCTTCTTCTGCAACCAAAAAAACGTAGTGCGGGCAAAGCCCGTGCAGGGGTGAGTATATGATACTCAGTAGGGACCCCGAGACCCCCGAAGGTTTCCCTGAATCCACAAAGGATAAACCACAAAGAAAAGATACAATCACGAATTATCATCCAACACTACTTAGGTATATGCCCATACATATACCTAAGTCCTCAAATCTAGTTCAACTCCAACTCACGAGATCAAGTACAATCAAGTCCACTCAGGAAAGTAAAACATAATCCACACAGGAAAGTACGACCCAATCCACACAAGAAAGCAAAGTCCAATCCACACAGGATAACAAGTCAATCACATCGAAGAAAATGATTGAAAGTCAAGACTCAGCTCACACAGGTATACTACTCATGAAGAGGGGTAGAGATGATTAGATGTAGACTCTGAATCATCTCCTCTGCCGAACCAATGTAGGATCCAAGTTTAGTAGTCGTCACTGCCGAACACACGAAGGATACAAGTATAGTAGTCTTCGTCATCGAACCCACGGAGGATCCCATCATGGTAGTCTAACCCACAGAGGATCCTAGTACAATAGTCTTACTCGTCGAAACCATAGAGGATCCCATTACGGTATTCGTCCTCATCGAACCCACAGAGGATCCTAGTCCGGTAGTCATCCTTGTCAAACCCACGGAGGATCCCAGTCCGGTAGTCGTCCTCGTCGAACCCATAGAGGATCCCAGAATGGTAGTCATCCTCGTCGAACCCACATAGGATCCAGTATGGTAGTGTTCCTCGTCAAACCCACAGGGGATACAGTATGGTAGTCGTCCTTGTCGAACCTAAAGAGGATTCCAGTACAATCATCATCATTGACACAGTCACAACCAGCTCTAGGGTTTCCGCACACAGCATGTTCGATTCCGGGAGCATCCGATCCACGATCCAAGGGGGGTCGATACATCAACTGACACATAGTCCGGAGTTGATGTATCCCAATGTTCCGTCTCGACAATAGGAACTCAACGCGACAGATGGCGCGTCAATCAGACGCACGGTCTGAGAGTTATTGGTTTTTCCATCCCAAGGTCCCGGTTTGTTTTTATGTCAAACCAATCCGACTATACTCCAACTACGTCCAAACCTCAAATGGATTAAGGAAAATGGTCTGTCTCACTAAGAGGAATCCAACAAAGTCGACGGCACATGAATCGGACGTCCGGAGCTCAAGTTATAAGCGTTTCTGCTCTGAGGGCCCAATTGGTTTTGTGATCAAACCCACCCGGCCGTACCCAAAGTTCTCTGAAACCTTGATTGTAATATACCAAAACCACTGGCTCGATCCGAGGATCTCATCGCAATAGACGGTTCATCGATCAGAGGTCTGTAGCCCATGTTACGAACATTTGAACGAAACTGTCCGTTTTTAGGGGGGTTTGGGCCCGGACCGACCCAGCCCAAACACCCTGGGTCGGCCCGACCCGGGGCGACCCGACCCGGGTCCGGCCCATTAGGTCACTGCCCGGCGCGGGCGGCCCGACCCATCGCGGTCGTGGCAGCTCGGCGATGGCCAAGCGGACGCGCAAAAGGGGGGGGGGGGGGGTGCTGCCCCCCTTGATTGAAGAAACGACTGCCCATGGGGGGGGGGGGGCTCTTTCCCAGCCACGGGTTACGACCCCCAGATTTCCAAAACAGACGACCAAGTTGGATAGCTGGTGTGCTTCCACGGGACCCCCACTGGTCCCGCCTTCCATGCACCGACGTCCAGCGGTTCCGGCCGCCGCTCCCTACAAGGTCACGGCCTATAGTAACAACTGGGTCCCAGTTATAGCACAGACACCCCGCCTTAACCTGGTTGTCGGGTCCTGGCCTACCTGGTACCACCAGTTTCCCCACAGACCCGTGGGGCGCATCCCATGA
Source organism: Viscum album (assembly GCA_963277665.1). NCBI lineage: Eukaryota > Viridiplantae > Streptophyta > Magnoliopsida > Santalales > Viscaceae > Viscum > Viscum album. The sequence goes on from OY728128.1 coordinate 1,263,048,950, forward strand.
TCCACCCACATGCCTAAACGGGTCATCTAACTAATGAAAATACCCACAGGCCGACACATTTCCTTTCCAGTGTGCTTTGTCCTCACTTGCACACACCTTGGGAAACATCCCAGAAGGTCACCCATCATGATCACTACTCCAGGCCAAGAATTCTTAACTATGGACTTCTAATTAGGTAGGCTTCCGGAAAGGAAGGTGCACCTTATTGACATGATTCGTATCATTTAGTCATTTAACCCTTTATTATTTGGGGGTGTTACAATCACCCCCCTTTAGAGCACAACGTCCTCATTGTGGGCCCTACCTCCCCACAGATATGGTACGAGACCCATTCTTTAGGGCTTGGATCTTCAACCAGGGACTGATGCATGAGATCAGGGCATCGATGATCTCCCTCAACATTCTGACGCATGCAGGGGTGTTGGAGAGAGCCCTTCTAGTGGAGAGTTTTCTCGCCAAGCAGTCACCAGTGGCGGGACCCTCTACAGGACGACCCGTAGCAGAGTCTTCTGCATCTGGCAGTAGACATATGACACATAGGTCCAAGAGGGCCAGACCATCATATGGGAAATCTCAGGATGCATATTCGGTTGTGCGGGACACATGAAGGAGAGCCAGCCACACGAGGAGCAGGCAGTGCTACGCATGCAGTGGGCAGGGTCACATGGCTCGAGACTGCCCGAATCGTCCTGCCAATGAGCATCAGGATATAGAGAGACCTCCCAGGCAGAGGATTGACCATGGCGGTGCACAGGGAGTAGTCAGATGAGGCAGAGGAGCTGGCCGAGCAGCGGGTGGTGGGCGATGCTTTGAGGCCCCACCATCACCACCACCAGGAAGACCACCCCGACCGCAGGGAATGGGTGGACAGGGGATAGCTCAGCTTCAGGCAGCTGAGGCATACGACCATGGAGCTCCAGGAGATGATGTACATGAGCAGGACTATCTCCAATAATGTAGATATTTTTTCATGTTGCTTCCGGCCTTGTTGATGTTGTGTTTGTGGGTGTTTTGTGTCTTTGTACTTAAGCTGCAATGATAATAGACACTTTTCATTGTAAAGTTTGCTTCCTCTCTTTTTGTGTACTAAGAGGTTCTGGTTAAAATTGTTGACTTGACCCTCACTTTCGAGATTCCTTCTGGAGGAGACCAAGTTACCACACACTACTGCCGACAGTGTGACTCGACCCTTGGAGGTGAGAGTAATAGTTGGATCTCTTGGTAGTACCATCAAGGCCTTACGACATCATCCATGGCATGAATTAGTATCATTCATGTCGGGATTGACTGTATTAGGAAAAGAACGTGGTTCATCCAGGGGATGAGACCAGATTTCTCTTATCGGCAAAGAAGAAATCATAGAAGCTCTTGTAGGACCAGAGAAGGTGCAGAACATCCAGGAGGTGGAGACCACTAGAGTTCGAGGATGGCGACCACGTTTTCTTACGGGTCTCACCTCGACGTGGATTACAGAGATTTGGCCGGGGCGACAAGTTATCTCCACGCTTCATCGGACCCTTCTAGGTCCTCAATAGGGTAGGCGAGATGGTTTACCGCTTGATCCATCCACCTCAGTTCCACCAGGTGCACGACGACTTCCACGTATCTCAGCTGAGGAGATACGTGCAAGACCCGACTCATATCTTTGACGATGGGGTGAATTTTGTGGAGGTCCCGACGGAGATCGAGGATCGACAGGAGCAGGTCCTACCTGGATGGTCGATTCCTTTAATTCACCTCAGGTGGCAGCACGAGAACCTCCATGAGAGAACTTGAAAGCGGGAGGCATAGATGCATGATCTGTACCCTCTTTTGTTTCCCTAGTTTGAGATGTATCTTTACGGGGACGTAAATCCCTGAGGTGGATGTAATGTAAAGACCCATAAATTTCAAGGGACATTTTTTTCCGTAATTTTATTTTGAATTCTATGAGTTTGCAGTTTCTGACGGCGCCTGATTCCGAGGCCCGGTGTGCCCAGAATAATTTTCTGAAGTTGCTCGGGTACATTCAGTGAAAGAACGAGTGAGTTTTATAACTTTTGATCCGGTGCTTGGAATTGAAATCTGAGGGCACTGATGAAACCACATCGCCCATAATTTCTTAGTAAGAATTTTTCTGGAGTTGCGTTTTCTCGGTATGAGATGTTAAAAATGTGAGGAATAAAAATATAGTTGTTTTACAATTATATTTTTATTGCGCCAGTAGTGGTTTATGAGTTATGGGAAAAGAAGTTGTGAGGAAGTGGGGTGGGGACCATATGAGCCCCCACATCCTTAAAATTCCTAATACCCTATTAAACACCCTCTCTTTAATTAAATGCCAACATGTTTAATTAATAAGGATCCTTCCTCCCTTTTTAACGTTCCACCGCAGCGGATTAAGTGAGTGGGGACATATGTCATAAATCCCCCAGTTATGACTTGCATTCAAACGACGAACCCACCACTCCTATTTAATAGAGGCCAGGGGGAGGAGTTCTGGACGGATTCATCAAGAGGCGGAACGCTAGCAGTGAAGCACTACGCCCAACACTTGGATAGTTATCCTCTTTCTCCAATGAAGAATGAAGAATGATGACGCCACCCTCAGCTTCATCCTTCCTGACGATGACGGAACGACGTCGTCTACCACAACGCCATCTACTGCGACACTGACTAATTCCTTCTTCGAGGTAGGGGTTTGGTTTTGTGTTCGTGAATATTCTTTTGCCATCCAATGTTAAATTATTTAGCCTCTTGATATTGAATTAACGGGAGGGTGCCAGATCGCACGAACATGGCCGACCCTCCTCCCCCTTTGTTGTTGTACTCGTTGCGGCTCGAACGAAGGCGGCAAGGTGCAACAGCCCTGCATGGGAACACGGAGGAATGCGGTGAAGGAGTGCGGCGCCGTCGCGCCGCGTCGGAGAACATTGGAGGGTCGCGGTTGGGTCGGGCCGTGGCGGTGCAGGGAAGGGAGGCCGGAAATCCAGCCGCCGGCGCAAGGGAAGACGGGACTCGCGGGGGGGGGGGGGGGGGTCCCATGGCAGCTCACTGGCCGGCCATCAGGGCCGGCCGAAATCTATAAGGGGCGTGGGTTGTAAACCCCGGCGGATGGAAAAAGGGCGGGCCCCCACATGGGGGCGCCGTTGCAAACAAGGGGGCAGCGTGCCCCACTTTCCGCATCCTCTCAGCCAGCGTCGAGCTGCCCCGCTCGGCCAACACCGAGCCGCCCCAACTGCACCGGCCGCACCGGGCCTGGCCGCCCACGCTGGGCCGGGCCGGCTGGGCCGGGCCATGCTAGCCGGGCTGTACCCTAATGGGCCGGACCCGGACTCGAGTCGGGTCGACCCGGTTCGGGCCGACCCATGGGGTTTTGGGCTGGGTCGGTCCGGGCCCAAACCCCCCTAAAAACGGACAGATTCATTCAAACGTCTGTAACTTGGTACAGATGGCCACCTCAGCTCCCCACGTCCGTCTGTCACCTCTGGGTACCATCTCGTCGTGAAGTCCACCTCCGGGTACCCCCTCATCATGATTTCCACCACCGGGTACCATATCGTCATCAAGTCCACTTCCTGGTACTGTCTCATCATAAAGTCCACCTCCAGGTATCGTCTCATCGTCACGTCCACCTCCGGGTACCGTCTAGCTCTACAGGCCTCAACCACGATTAGTGATGTCCATCGTTTGCAACCAACACAACGTAGTGAGGGTGAAGCCCATGCAGGGGTGAGTATACGATACTTATTAGGGATCTCGAGACCCCCGAAGGACTCACTAAATCCACAAAGGATAAACCAAAAATAAAGATACAATCACTAAGTATCATCTAACACTACTTAGGTATATGCCCATACATATACCTAAGTCTTCAAATCCAGTTCAACTCCAACTCACGAGGTCAAGTACAATCCAGTCCACTTAGGAAAGTAAAACTTAATCCACACAGGAAAGCATAAACCAATCCACACAGGATATCAAGTCAATCACATTTAAGATAATTATTTATGGTCAACACTCAGCTCACATAGGTATACTACTCACAGAGAGGGGTAGATATGATTAGATGTAGCCTCTGAATCATCTCCTCTATAGAACCCACATAGGGTCCAAGTTTAGTAGTCATCGCTGCCGAACCCACGAAGGATCCAAGTATAGTAGTCATCATCTTGAAACCCACGGAGGATCCCAGCATGGTAGGCGAACCCACGGAGGATCCCAGTACAGTAGTCATCCTCGTTGAACCCACGGAGGATCCCAACACAGTAGTCGAACCCACGGAGGATCCCAGTACAGTAGTTGTCCTCGTCGAACCCACGGAGGGTCCCAGTACGGTAGTCATCCTCATAAAACCCACAGATGATCCAGTACAGTAGTCTTCCTCGTCGAACCCACAGAGGATTCCAGTATAATCATCGTCATCGTCACAGTCGCAGCCAGCTCTAGGGTTCCCGCAAACAGCATGCTCGATTCCTAGAGGGTCTACTCCAGAAGCCAAGGGGGTCAATACATCAACTGACATGTAGTCCGGAGTTGATGTATCCCAAAGTTCCGTCTCAGCAATAGGAACTCAACGCGATAGACAGCGCGTCAATCAGATGCCCGGTCTGAGAGTTATTGGATTTTTCATCCCAGGGGCCCAGTTGGTTTTTAAGTCAAAACCAACCCGACCATACTCCCACTGCGTCCAAACATCGAGCGGAGTAAGCCAAAATAACTATCTCAGTAAGAGGATTCCAAAAAAGTTGATGGCACATCAATCGGACGTCCGGAGCTCAAGTTATAAGTGTTTCCGCTCCAAGGGCCCGGTTGGTTTCGTGTTCGAACCAAATCGGTCGTACCCAAAGCTCTCCGAAACCTTGAGGGTAATATACCGAAACAACCGTTTCGATCAAAGTATCGCATCACAACTAACCTCTTGTCGATCAGAGGTTTTAAGCCCAAGTTACGGACGTTTGAACGAATCTGTTTGTTTTTAGGAGGGTTATGCACGGACCAACCTGGGTCCGGGTCGACCCGACACGGGTCTAGGTCCGGCCCATTAGGGTGCGACCCGGCCCGGCCCGACCTAGTGTGGCCGGTCCGGCCTGGGCGGCTCGGCGCTGGCCGAGCGGACACAGAAGGGGGGGGGGGGGGCGTTGCCCCCCTTGTTTATAACAACGGCCCCCCACGTGGGGGCCCGCCCCTTTGCCAGCCACTAGGGGTTACAACCCCCAGCCCTTCCCGATTCCGGTCAGCCGTGATGGACGACCGGTGAGCTTCCGGGGACCCCCCACGAGTCCCGCCTCCCCTTGCGCCGGTGGCCGAATTTCTAGCCCCCCTTCCCTGCACCGCCGTGACCTTTGTCTGACAGGCATGGCGTGACGACGCCATGCCCCTCCACCATGTCCCCACTATAGCCATGGCTTCTTTCGGCTTCAACAGCACGGCGTGATGGCGCCGCGCTCCTTTGTCGTGTTCCTCCTCGTTCCCACGTGGTGCCATTGCACCGCGCCACCTTCGTTCGAGCCGCAACGAGTACTATAACAAAACGGGAGGAGGGTCGGTTGTGTTCATGCAGTCCAGCCCCCTCCCGTTAATTCGATATCAAGCGGTTAATGAATTTAATGTTGGATGGAAAAAAGAATATTCACGAACACAAAACCAAAACCCTACCTTGAAGAAGGCATTCATCGGTGTCGCGGTAGATGGAATTGGGGTAGATGGAATCATTCCATCAACGTCGGGAAGGATGAAGCTGAGGGTGGCGTCAGCCTTCTTTGTTCTTCATTGGAGGAAGAGGAAAACTCTCCAAGTGCTGGGTTCCGTGCTTCACTGCTAGCATTCCACCGCTTGAAGAAGCCGTCCAGAACTCCTCCCCCTGGCCTCCTTTAAATAGGAGTGGTGGGTTCGTCATTGGCACACAAGTCATAAATGGGGGATTTATGACATAAGGCCCCAATCACATAATCCGCTGCGGTGGAACATTAAAAAGGGAGTAAGGATCCTCATTAATTAAACACGTTGGCATTTCATTAAAGAGAGGGAGGAAAGGTTCCTCATAAACTTGAGGGGTTGACATGTATTAAAGAGGGAGAGGGTGTTTAATGGGGTGTTAGGAATTTTAAGGAGGTGGGGGATCATGTGGGACCCACCCCACTTACTCACAAATTCCTTTCCCATAACTCATAAACCACTAGAGGTGTAATAAAAATATAATTTTAAAACAACTATATTTTTATTCCTCACATTTTTAACAACTCATCCCGAGAAAACACAACTCCAGAAAAAGTGTTCCTAAAAAATTACTGGCACTGCGGTTTCATCGGTGCCCTCAGATTTCAATTCCGAGCATCGGATCAATGATAGAAAACCCACTCGTTCGTTCACTGAACGTACCTGAGCTAAACTTCGGAAAATTATTCTGGGCACACCGGGCCTCGGTATCAGGCGCCGTCAGAAACTGTGTACTCGTAGAATTCCAAAGAAAATTTAGAAAAAAAATTCCCTTGAAATTTATGGGTCTTTACATTACTTCCACCTCAGGGATTTACGTCCCTGTAAAGATACATCTCAAACTAGGGAAACAAAAGAGGTTACTAAGCATACATCTGAGCCTCCCTCTCCCAAGTGCTCTCTTGGAGGTTCCCGTGCTACCACCTGAGGTGCATTAAAGGAATCGACCATCCACGTAGGACCCACTCCTATTGATCCTTGATCTCCACCGGGACCTCCGCAAAAGTCACCCCATCATCAAATATATGTGTCGGGTCTTTCACATATCTCCTCAGCTGAGATACGTGGAAGTCGTCGTGCACTTGGTGCAACTGAGGTTGATGGGTCAAGTGGTAAACCACCTCGCCTACCCTGTTGAGGACCTAGAAGGGTCTGATGAAGCTTGGAGGTAACTTGAAACCCTGGCCAAATCTCCATAATCCGCGTCGAGGTGAGACCCGTAAGAAAACATGGTCGCCATCCTCGAACTCTAATGGCCTCCGCCTCCTGGATTTCCTGCACCTTCTTTGGTCCTACAAGAGCTGCTAAGATTTCCTCTTTTCCGATAAGAGAAATCTAGTCTCATACCCTTGATGAACCACGTTCTTTGCCTAATATAGTCCATCCTGACATGAATGATACTAATCCATGGCATGGATGATGTCGTAAGGCCTCGACGCTACTACCAAGATATCCAACTGTTACTCTCGCCTCCAAGGGTCGAGTCACACTGTCGGCAGCAGTGTGTGGTCACTAGGTCTCCCCCATTAGGAATATCAAAAGTGAGGGTCATGTCAAAAGTTTTAACCGAAATCTCTTAGTACACAAAAAGAGAGGAAGCAAGCGTCACAAGGAAAAGATTCTTTTATTATTGTAGCTTAAGTACAAAGACACAAAACACCCACAAACACAACATCAATAAGGCCAGAAGAAACATGAACAAAATTATACATTACTGGAGCTAGTCCCACTCTTGTCCATCAGCTCACGGAGCTCCATGGTCATAAGACTCAACTGCTTGAAGCTGATCTCTCCCCTGTCCACCTGTCCCCTGCGGTCGAGGTGGTCTTCCTGGTGGTGGTCGTGGTGGGGGGGACACAAAGCGTCGCCCACCACCCGCTGCTCAGACAGCTCCTCTGCCTCATCCACCTACTCCCTGCGGACCACCATGGTCGAACCTCTTCTTGGGAGGTCCCTCTATCGCCTGCTGCTCATCTGCAGGACGAGTCGGGAAGTCTCGAGCCATGTGACACTACCCGCTACATGCATAGCACTACCCGCTCCTCGTGTGGCTGGCTCTCCTTCATGTGCCCCACACAACTGAATCTGCATCCTGAGATTTCCCATATGATGGTCTGGCCTACTTGGACCTCTGCGTCATCTGTCTACTGCCAGCTGCCGAAGAGTCTGCTATGGGTCGTCCTGCGGAGGGTCCCGCAGCTGGTGAATGCTCGGTGAGAAAACTATCCACTAGAAGGGCTCTCTCCAACACCCCTACCTGCGTCGGAATGTTGAGGGAGATCATTGAAGCCCTGATATCATGCCTCAGTCCCTTCTCGAAGGACCGTGCCCTGAAAAACAGGTCTCGTACCATATTTTTGGAGTAGCGCGAGAGATCAGTAAACCTCACCGAGTACTGGGCCATGGTCAAACTGCCCTGTCGCAGCTCTAGTAACTCCTGAATGTGCACCGCATGGAGGGTGGATATAATGAACTCCGGGTGGAAGAGGCTCTCTAAGTCCGTCCAAATTAAATATGCCTCGTCGTACACCTGGAGCATCAGGCTCCACCATCTGCCTGCTGTCGCGTGTAGGAGACTTGCTGCATGGATCAACATGAGGTCATCTGGTTTCCCCACTAACCTAAAAACTCGAACAACAGCCTCCAGCCAATCCTCGGCTGCCTGAGGGTCCGTATCCCTACAGAACCTCGGCGGTCTTTGACGCTGAAACTCGTGATGTGCACTAAGGCGACGTGCACTCTCAGCAGCCGGGGCTGGTGGCATCAATGGTTCGGCTGGTAGAGGTACCGCCGCTGCCTCCGCTGTAATGGGGCCCTGCACCGAGGCCTTGTCGCTCAGTGGGCTGTCATCTCATAGAAAACTCAGAACTGTAGATGGCTGCCATCATGGGGCCATCCTGGAAAGGAACAGGTGCGCCTCGGTCAAAATAGTAAACCTGGTGAGGTGACACAAAGTAATCACAAAAAAAACTTTCGAAACACACATGAAATCAATGTTTTTCTGCATAGAGTCAACCGACAACAAAATAAGACATTGTCTTATTTTATTCACACACACACATACCATCATTAATTTTAAATTCAAAAGATCCCATTCAATTAATTAAATTAATTGAAGATCCTTTAATAGTCCAATTAATTGCGAGAGTTGACATGTCATTAAAAGGGGGTGCTCGTGTGTAACACAATAAATGCATGAGAGAGGTTTAAGGGATTTGAAGGGATGGGGATCATGTGGGACCCACCTCACTAATATCCTACCAAGAGGAGTTAGGATTTAGTGCATCCCACCTCAACTTCCACACATAGGTTATAATTACACAGAGTAGAAATAAAATTTCAGCACGTATTTTATTTCACTCTTTAATTAAACCACTCCATTTATTTAACATCACCTCCCGAGAAAATGAAACTCCAGTGAAAGTATCTTTAAGCAAAACCCGGCTCTGCGGTTTAATCAGTGCCCTCAGATTTCAATTCCAAGCACCCCATCAAAAGTTAGAAAACCCGCTCGTTCGTTCACTGAACGTACCCGAGCTAAACATTGGAAAATTATTTCAGGCACACCGGGCCTCGAAATCAGGCGCCGTCAAAAACTGCGTACTCATAGAATTCCAAATGAAATTTAGAAAAAAATTCCCTTGAAATTTCAGGGTCTTTATAGCCTCTTTAATCTTCACATATATAGATGGTTGAACATTCATTTGGGAAAGATAATATTCCTCCCCTTCCATTAAAATTTCTAGATCCATCCTTTGTAAATCGATAAATATTGGATATTTTTTGATTCTCATCAAGGATAATCTAGTATGGTCTTTTCATATCAAAGTATCTTCCACCTTGTTCGCTTTCCCAGAGTGAAAATTTATTGATTAGTTGTAATAATTAATCAAATCCAACCATCTTATTTAGAATATATTCATCTCCATTTGTGTGAAAATATACTTTAAACTTTTATGATCAATATAAATATCACACCGTCCACCATAAGGATAATGCCTCCACATTTTTAATGAAAGTATTACCACAGTTAACTCCAAATCGGGGGTTGGATAGTTTTACACTTGGATTTTCAACTATCGTGAGGTATAAGCTATCACCATATCTTTTTTCATTATAACACACCCCAAACCCTTCTTGGATGCATCAATGTGGATCACAGACCTTTCTCTACTATAAGAAAATGTGAGCATAGGGGCACTGGCTAAACTTCTTTTTTATCTCCTTGAAATTCTCTTAACATTCCTCCATCCAAACAAACATAACTCATTTTTGAGTCAACTTTCTGATTGGATTAGAAAATCGTGAAAATTCTTTGACAAAATGTCAATAATATCCATCCAAACTAAGAAAATTTTGATTCTCAGTTACAGTTGTTGGTCTTGACAATCCTTTAATAACCCTTATTTTGGCTAGATCCATAGATATCCCCTGTCTTAAGATTTTGTGACCCAAAAATGTAACTTTTTTATGCCAAAATTCACACTTGAAAAATTTGGCATAAAGAGTTTCCTTTCTCATGTTCTTCAGTACAAATCTCATGTGAAATTAATGTTCTTCCATGCTCTTTGAATTGACAGGAATATCATCTATAAAGACTACCAAAAACTAATCTAGATACTCTCTAAAGACTATATTCATTAGATCCATGAAGGTAAGTAAGACTAAAATGCCCTTTATAAATTCATAGTGTCCATACCTTTCACAGAATTCCGTCTTTGGTATATCCTCATTTTTTACCCTTAATTGATGATATAATGAACAAAGATCAATCTTGTAATAGTATTGATCTCCATGTAGTTGTTAAAATAAGTCATCAATGCGTGGGAGAGGATATTTTTTCTTGATAGGGATCTTGTTATGTTCTCGATAATCAATGCAGAGTATCATTAATCCATATATCTTCTTAACAAACAAAACAAGTGCTCCCCAAGATGACACACTAGGGAGTATGAATCCCTTATCAAGATTCTCATGGAGTTGCTTCTTAAATTTCTACAACTCAATTGGGTTAATTATATAAGGTGTATTTGAAATAGGCATATCACCCACTATGAGTTCTATTGAAAACTCAACTTCATGATTTGGTGGAAGACCTAGAAATTCCTCTAGAAAGACATCATCAAACTACTATAAAATGGGAGTATTATTAATCATGAGTTCCTCCCCAACCATTTGGGAAATATAAACTTCATTTATTGAAATAAAGACCCATAAAATGTAAGACATTTCCACTGGAAGGTAATATTCATCCTTACACTAATAGATGATCATAAATTTATCTGGAATATGAACTGTGACTTTCCTTATTGGTCAATTGATATGATATCCATATAAAGAAAGCCAATACATTCCATGAATCAAATCAAATTACACTATAAGAAGGATCAAAATATTTTTAGGAAGCAATTTCCCCCAAACATAAATTGGAGAAGAATTATAAACTTTTCATGTGACCATTGTTCCATTAGGAGTTGTCACAGCTAACTCAACATCTAATTGTTAAGGTAATACAACAATATCCTTTGAAAATTCTTCAGAAATAAAAAATTGGGTGATTCCAAAATCAAGTTAAACATTTTATACTTTAGAGTGGATGGTAAATGTACCTTTCAACACATCATTATCACACTCGACATCAATGATAGTAATTTCTTGTGACTTTACTTTTTATTTGGTCTTAAGAGTTTGTTGATGTCGATCATAATCAATAAACATTGGATTTGGGCATTGATTGGCATAATGAACCATTTTCTTTTCACTTGTAACATTGAAGTGTAAGAGATGCATTATGTGTAGCCTTTTGTTTATTCTCATACTTAGGCATATTTTTCCCATCACTTCAGCATTAAATTTCTCGATGACCTTCTTTTCCACACATAAAATATTTACATGTCCCTTTAATAATATTCCCTTCATGTTTCATTCCACATGTTTAGCATAAGGGAAAATAATCTTCTTTTTAGGGTGGTCTTTAGATTTTCCTTTGAATTCCATTTTCTTCTTCTTATTAAACCCGTATGACTGATGGGTTACTCTACTATCCATATCAACCTTGACAACACATCGAATGATTTCCTCGTAGTTATTAAAGTCCCTAATGGATAATCCCCTTCAGTGACTTGGTTTTAAGCCACTAAATAATTGATCGATCTTACTCTCAGGTTGGATACTAATTCTGAAAATAGACCTTGCAAGTCTTGTAAAATTTTCGTCGTAGGTACCAATGTATTCATCATCATTTTTCTTCAGTTCAAGAAACTCTTTCTCTATATTTGTTCAATAAATAGGAGGGAAGTAGTTTTTGAAAATTATGTTCTTAAACTCATCTCAATCCATGGACATAATTTCATCACTTTTCCTTGTATTGTTAATAAGATTACAAAATTGATTAGATTCACCTTCCAAATGATATACTGCTAACATTACTTTATCTTGCTCAAAACATCGTAGGATTTAAAATAACTTTTCAGTGGAATTGATCCATTGTTTAGACACTAATAGATTAAATGAACCATTGAATTAAGGTGGACACTACCTCAGGAAGGATTCAACAGAGTATTGCTCCATCCTTTTCTTATTTGGAAGCCAAGCATGATTCATGGATTGAGAAAGATGTGTGATCATGGATACAAAATTTTTAATTACATCTCCCATAACATTTGGTTTCTCAAGGGGACAATAATTTCATTTCCCATTGCATTCATCATTAATAAGGTTCCTTTGGGTTCCATCCATTGACTAAATCCAAGAATCATAGTGTGAAAAACACTAATTCTAATAGGAAAACTACATAATCAAGAATTAAATTAAAAATTAGGACACTTAAGGTTCTATCCTAGATTTTTCATCGTCATTTATAAAAACTAGTATAGTATCCTATAAATAAACATATCATTAGGGTTCTTACTTATGATTTCACATCCTAGTTTCCTAAGGTTAATTATACCTTTCCTATGAAACAAACTATAATGACCCATACATTAAATACATTGTTATTAATTAGAAATTTATGTATACTTATTAAAACATATAACAAAACCATGACAAGACCGTATAAGTATAGTGTGTTTAGAAACTAGGAAATATAAACAACTGGTTCATAAAACATTTGCATTGTCTCCAATTTATTTCATCATTACTAGAATCATTTTTGGAATATCATATTTAACAACCTTCTTCCTAACCTGGGGAAATGATATATACCAAAGGATGAGCTCAAATTCTTAGTAAGGGTAAATGATGGAAATATCAATCATATCATTTTCATAAGAACATAACAATTGAAAATCATATCCTACATAAGATATTATAATATCTTGTCAAGGGATAAATCATAGAAGTGAAAGATAATCCCAATACTTATAAAATAAGACATTAAAATTTGTGTCATACACACATAAGCATATAAAATTATTTCATATTAGTCATGGCTCATTTCCAAGACCATCATAGCAGATAGAGCCCATTACTAAACCTAGTTCCCTCATCATTCCAGTCATGTATCACTAAACCAGATTAACATGCCATTCCATCCATGTCTATCTCATGAGATATAAATATTTACCCAATGCATTTGAGGGAGATATAGGTCTCACCCATCTAAAAATTAAACATTTCTTATGTGTTCCACAAAAACATAAATCATACATCATAGCATAACATATGTAATAAAATGGGATTCTTAAACATCATGCCATCATAACATAATCAATAGAAGATAAAAGGACTTCCTAAAAATAATTCCATAAAACATAATCAAATAAAATTAATAATAGGGATCAAAACATAACCTTATATAATTTTATATGGAATGAAATTTTGATAAAACACTTTAAATTTGTTCTTGAAGAAAATTTCTTTTCTTCTTCAAAAACTTTTTTTTTATAAATATGTCGTGAAATTTTAAAACAAAAGAATTTAAATGAAAATAAACTTTAAAAATTGTAATGTAATCATCATGGAAATAATTCTCTATGAAAACGAAAAAATATGTTCATTCTTTATAAGTTAAAAAAACATTCTCTTCATACTTTTTCCGGAAAAGTAAAAAAGTACCTTGTATGGTAAACAAAAGAATGATTCCTTCCATACTATGTGGTAAATGTCAAAAAAGAGTGAAAATAAATTTAAACATACATGTAATAAAATTAAATATTTTATCAAACCATTTTTTTTTGAAAAATGGATGTGGATGATAAATATAACCCCATTAAATACTTACGAATAAACAATGTCGGATAAAAACGAGACTGAAAAAGTTATCCCTTACCATAGGTCTGATATGATTATTATATATCCAAACATTCAGTATAATGATTTAAATAATGTTTGAGATTTATTCTAGAATAATAATCATTTTTATGATAACATTTAGTATCATTTTTTCATCTGTTTGTCAGTAACATTTAATTATTACTCGTTATTTGGGTATTAGCTGCTTTATGTTCTTACATATGTTTTGTCAGATAAGTTATTGTTCCTAATTTTAGGTTATAGTTATATCATTTGCAGAAGGGTATTAGTATAATATATAACATAATTAGTCATTAAATTCATTTTGATAATCATGGTTTAATGAATATTATGTAGAATGAATCATATCACACCATGGAGATGGTATGTTGTACGTACGCACGACGGATGATATCGTTCCCATATTTGTTGAATGGTATTGAAGTGGATGATGTAAAGTATATCAGAATTAGTACAATGTTATATTATACATATATAGGTATTATTCACATCATTATACCCATCCAATTAAGGTGGTGGTGAAAAACAGATTACACTACAGCGTGGAGACAATAAGTCGTACATACACACACAGTGTGATTTTGTTTTTTCATAGGATGGATAGATGATGAAATATGGTTGTTTCATATTTATAATAACATATAAGTATATTAGTGATACTGTAATTATTATTTTATAAGGAAACAACTAAATAAGAGGAATTAGAAGAAGAATGAAAATTTAAAGAATCGGTAGAAGAGATTACCTCTTCCTCAATGTGACTCCTTTGAAATTTCACTTAGGGTACTAGAGTAGGTCTTTGGAGAAGACCATAACCTCCAAAATGTTACTAGGAATGTTTATAAGAGTAATGGTCATGTGTTTTCCAATATTTAAGGCTCAAAATGAAGTGAATAAGAGAGGGATGAGGTTCCCTTTTATAAGAGGGGATAGGGGTACTTTTGGAAACTCTCAAAAATAATAATTTATAATAAAATAAATACCAACCCAAAAACATAAAAAGTGTCCCTAATTAGAATATGATATGATATAGTGTTTTAATATCATTAACCAATAAATCTTGGACAACTTATTTTTTCAATTTAACGCTTATATTTATAATTGACCCATAGTTATTCTACTAAATTTTAATTTTGGTAACAACATTCTAAATATATAATGGTAATGAATATTTACTTATGTGGTGTTAATTGACCATAAATGGATACTTTATGATATTTTAGACCTTTTAATTATCAATTTGTTATTTTTTAATATTTTTATGATTTTAAAATAATTTAATAAAAAAAATTTGTTTAAAAAATATCAATAGTGTCAATTTTGATACTATTTATTTATTAGACATTAAATAGAACTCACACAAAAGATAAATTCGAACAAAAATATTAAATACACTAATAACATGTAATAGTCACATATAATATTAATGGATAACATTAATTAGTTTATATTATATTTCTTTTATCATTTTTAAAACCATTTATTTGATATTTATATGAATAAAATAATTTCTACATCACTATTGTGTAACCATTAATGGCAATTATTTAAACATTAAAAATTATAAATATTTTTTTATGATTTGGTTAATTATTTTATAATTCCATATACTATATATAGTCTATTTTATCTTTTAATTATCCATATACTAAAATTAATAAATTTATATAAAATGAGATTGTAACACTTTGTCTATTTCATTAGTTTTTATTACATTCATGTTATTTTAATATTTAAGTGGAAATAATGTGATTCCATTTCTAAAAATAGATTATAAGAGTCTAATTTAATCATGAAATAGTATTTTTACATGTTTTATGGTATTTTTATAATATTAATTTTACCCTTAATTACCCGATTCACCTTTTACCATGGTAATAAGAATAATTACCAAAGTTACTATTCATAATGCCCAAAACTAAAGTATCATATTAACATAACTGGTAAATAATGATTAAAAATATGGAATAAAATTTTCAAAATTCAAAACATAGAAGTTTCAGTAATTAATTTAAAATTAATCTCGTTTTTAAAAAAATGAGTTTTAAAAGTTAAAAAATTGCAAAAGATTGACATGTTTTTACCTATGAATTCAATGTAAAAGTAATGATAATGACATAAATTATATTTAATTTTAAAAATATATTGTATTTATACTTTAAAACCATTCAATATTATAATTTAACCATATAAATTATCTAAATGAAAAAAAGTTTTTTTAAATTAAAATTTAGCGTATTTTTAATATTCATCAAAATATGAAATTTATCAGAAAAATATCAAAAATTTATCCTAAGTAAATTTTTTTACATTGCTTCAAAATTACATGTTTATGTTGTCATATAAAAATCATTATTGTGTCAAAGTCTTAATTTAAAATGGGTTTTCCATTCAAAGGTCTAAGAAAATACATCATGTAGGGATTTATTCATAATCTATGAATAAAAAATCCATTGAATGAATATAAAAGAATATTTTATTAAGTATATAACACATATATATCATATTAATTTCATTACCAAAAGTATTTAACTCTAAAATAAAAATATATAATTGATTTATATTTTTTCATAATACATTTTCATAATTTTGTTATAATTATTTCTGTTAACCTAACGGCTAGGCTATAAGAGTAATTTCGTATTAAAATAATCCCACAGTTTGTTTAAACTCATGTTTGCATAAAAAAAAGGTACTGAAGAATAAAAATTGTTTAAATATTTCATAAAAACATATAGGAGTTACATCAAATACTTACGATCCTATGAGGATTGACGACTTACGACCCTGTGTGGATCGAAGACTTACGACCCTGTGTAGATCGACGACTTATGACCTTGTGTGGATTGATGACTTACAACCCTGTGTAGATCAAAAAATTATGAACCTATGTGTATCGATGACTTACGGATCTGTGTGGATCAATAGTAGCATGAACCAATGAGGACCAGCCTTAGAGAGGCCCATTATGGATCAGTGACTTACGACCCTGTGTGGATCGATAACTTATGAATATCTATAGATCAGTGAATTACGATCCTGTGTGGTTTGGTGACATAGAGACTTATTCATGGTTCAGCAGTGGATCCTATCAATGGAATAATAGGTTTTATATTTACAACTAATCACCATTATTCATGTTCTTTATGTTATATACCTAATTAAAGTGGGATCTGTAATTGTGTTTTGTGGTTGGGATCATGATTTGTGATGTTTACTTTGTGGAATTCTGGGATACCTTCACGGGTCTCTGGGTCCCTACTAGGTATTATTATATTAACTGATACACCGGATTCACCTTCACCTTGTTGTTTCTTGTTCATATGACAAAAAACTTTAGCCGAGGTTAGGGAGTCGGGATCAGACGAAGCACGGGGGTGACTAGTTGACGTGGAGAGCCACGGAGATGAGATGTTCCTACCCTTCAGGTAGGATCCTTGGCAGAAAACTTTAGGAGCTATTTTAACTTTTCACTATATTTTTCTTTCTATTGAGTTTTATATTTATGCCCATTCTACTTCAGTTTACACTTTTACTTTCTACACTTATACTACGTGGTATTTTCTTGTTGTGTTTCTGGTTTGTGTGTTTGTAGGTTTAAAGGAAATTCCTTCCAATTTTAGAGAAATGGCTCTCTGGTTCTAGTCACCAACCCTTGGCCTAGGGAAGGCGGGCTTGGGGTAGTCACAACATGGGCCCTGGGGGACGGGTCATTACAAATGATGGATCATAACAATGGAATTAAAATGTGAATCAAAATGATAAATATTAACAATGGTATTCTTATATGAATTGAAATGAGGAATGATAATAATAAAATTTCTAAATGAATTGAGATGATGAATGGAAAAAATGGAATTCATATATATGATATCCTTTGGGGATAGTTTAGACTCCAACATGGGCTGAAGTAGGTATTGAATGTTTGTGTGTCCTCGAGAACCCGAGTGTTATGTGGTTAAATAAAGAGTAATTTAATTAGTGTAAAATATTTACATTATTTCTTTTATTTATCATTTATTCAATTTAATACACTGGTTTTGAAAAGATAATATTTTACACACTATTGGTGGGGGCCCACGGAGTTGTTCTCACACCCTACTTAGGCTACATGATCGGTACCTGAATAGGTTTCATGGTTACTAGATAGGTTAGGGAAAATGCCCTATGTTAGATGGATGAGTAGGAATGAAGCATGGTTGATGGGACTAGATGAGTTTCATGTCGCGACATGGATTTGTTTATGTTTTTACATCTGGTTTTCATTTTAACACTTGTCACATACTTCTCAATGGAATATCTATTTTTTAGTTTTTGATATTGAAGTTTTAGTTTTGGTCATCAAGTGATAACGGTATTTTCCAAGAAATAGTTATATTTAATTTAGTTATTGTTTTTTATTTCCACTAATGTGATACTTTGATAATGAGGATATAGTATCCCCATGATTGACATTAAAACATCACTACTAGTCTGTATCCTTTGGCAGATGAGGAGGAGTAGATGATGTAATGTGATCGACTGGCTCGGGGCATCGATGTGTGGCACCCGAGCCGGGATGTGACACGTTGCTACTACCAATTAAAATAATGTCCTTAGATCTAATGAAATAGTATGTAAGTGTTTAATAAACAGAATATATAAATTATATAAATTTTTAATTGTTATCATAATATATTTTATATTTTTTCATTATTATGTATATTTGTTACATTAATCATTTTTAAAACATTCATTTAAATTATAAAATTAATTAAAGGAGAATGTTAAGCATTAATATATTTTTTGTGATTCATTTCAAGTAAATAAATTTTTTTAAAGGAGTTAGGAATAAAATTAATTATACTCAAAGAGAATTTTTTCCAAAGCATTATGATTATATATATATACCATATTAATTTCATTTCCTAAATTATTATGATTGAACATAATTTTTCAATTTTTCCAATAATATATTAACAATCTTTTTAATAGTAATTGATATGAAATAATATTAAGAACTGATAAGATTTAAGGGGTACTATTTATATAAATCATATTTCAATTATACATTTTTATTTTCTTTTAAAATCTAATTTAATGAATTTTATAATTTTAATTTGATAAAATAAACATTATTTTTTAATTTATTATATTAACATTATCTTAGGATGGGTTTTTTGGAATTTTTGTTGAAAATGACGATTTCTTGTAATATAATTAAAATATGAACACCTTTATCAAATTATCACGATATAAGTAAAAATTTATAATAAAACCTTTTTCCCATGAAAAATACATATTAAATTTTGTTTTTCCAATTCGAAAACCTATGTTTAGAATTTTAAAAACATAGCAATGTTTTATCTTGATAAAATAACTACATAGACCCTTTTAATAAATTTTTTATTTAGGAAGATAAATTTAGATTTTTATTAGTTTTTCTTCCCAATATATGTCTTTCATTTACTAAGAAACTAATAAATTTCTAGGTGATAAATTCAAAACATGATTTATATACAACATCATTGTTATGGTCAAAAGTATTTTTTCTAAAAAAAATAATGTTTTTTGTATTTATATTAAATGTACATTTCTCCAATTTGTAACATTGAATCATGGAAAATCTATTCAATATTTTTAATCATAAAATACAAATTATGTAATGAGACCAATTTCATGTTTATTCATAAGGAAAAGAAACCTTGGTATAAGATTGTCACCATTGTATGTATTAAATGAGTATGGGGTAAAACATTTAGATAAGGATTCAATTAAGTATAAAAAATTTCAAACTATTAATTTATGAGAAGCAATTTACCCTAATATATCCTCTAATTAAATTTGGATAAAATTTGATTCAATTTTCTATGATAATTAAATTTATTATATTTAAAACTTCTTAATATTTATAATGGTGTCACTCATCTTTCTTATAAAAAGGAATCTTCGATTATCATTTTATCTCATATTCTGAGACCCTTAGATATACTAAGTTATTCATTAATTCATCTCCCACACTTTTCCCCATTTTCAATACATAATAGTCTAACTAAAAGAGAAATTAAACATGGATTAATGTGTAATCCATATGATGATATCCAAGGATGTGGTATAAGTATAAATCAAAATCTTTCATATTTATTTATTATTATAACTATTTAAAGTACATTCAAAGAATACCAATATAATGAAATTATATTATGATTATAGAGAAAATATTTTCTTCATTATTTCCACCTAGTGGAAATTGAATACATCGCCCATGCATATATGCCATATAGCACCTCCCCAAAGTGATGTATTTTGTTTTTCATCACCACTTCACATGGATAACTACAAAGATGTGTTTAATGTATATATATCATATTTATAACATAATTATGATTCTGGGATGATAATATATTTTCTATATTCTTACCTCCCCATTCCTTGGATAATGAAAATGTCACTCATCCATACATATGGATTACCAACTCAATGAAAAGGTCATATGATTTTTCATTATTTCCTAACATATCTTCTCATGATGATGGAATTTATAAATAAATATTACATTTATAACATGAATAAGGTTTTCGAATTGTAATTTGGTTATCCAATTAATAATATTTACAATTAATGACCACCATACAATTTAACTTCCTAAAACGAGTATACTGAGAGACTTTGACGTGATAACGTCTTATGATTATTTTAATATTACTTATTTATAAAAGTATTTTTTAATTTTATTTAACAATTTTTTTAAATTCTTTTGAAAAAATTTGAGGTTTTATAAAATTGATAATAACATTATACAATAATATATTTTAACACTTTCAATCATTTAAAATGTTTTTCTTTTGGTAATTTTCACAACTAAAATAACATTTTTATAACGTTTCTGACTTCAATGATTAAGTATTGTTAATTATTTATTATATTATTTAATAATGATATATTTCTGAAATCTGGATGACTAATTAATGGTTATATACATATATTTGTATACACTGATTAATTAAATTTATTTTATAGAATCAATATCTCAAAAGAAAAAAGGATTTATAACCTTTCAATGTTAATCATCAACATAATCCACATGAAGTAATCATGGAAATCTAGAATGATATATAACAAATATAATAAATCCTAAATAAAATTCATCAGTTGATTAAATCATGATTGAGGTTATCTAATGGGAATATTACATTGGAACATGAATGGAAAACTGAATTGATTACACAAATATATTTATTTCAACAAAGAATTATTAATTAAAGGGAAATAAATAATTATAAGTCAATGATATATAGTAAGTTAAATATATATATATATATTTAATATATATGTATAATAAATATAATTTTATCACATCATAGGTTATATATTATTTGACAAACTGAATGTCCATAGAAATGAGATTTTTATCTAAATTTTATTTCATTGGGTTATATAATTATTAATTTATTATATTGTGCCATGATTATGTGTGTAATGGACTAATTTTTTTTATTTCTGCTTATTTTATATTGATATAAATTTATTCAAGTAATATATTCAATTATTCATTTCTACTTCAAATGTTACGATCGTTATTAGTGTTTCTTAGTCTTATTTTCAATTTTTGAGACATGTTTCCTATTTTTCACAATGATATATTTTATGTGGTTTAATTACTTACCAATGAATTAATTTTGACATATTAAATTATGAAAATCTTGGGTTTGATAGAGTAATATTAATTAACTCAATTCATTGGATTTTTATTTAATCCATTACCAAATTTGTAAATATTTCTGAACTCAAACTTCCTTCACTGAAACATGTTTTAGTTGATGAAACTAAATTAATTTGTTGGGTATATATAATACCTATTTGAAATATAATTTCATGACACTATTTATGAGCATACTATTTTAAGATACTTTTTATTGTCATTATTTCTCAGTTTTTTTGGTTGTAAGAATCCATAAAGGGGTTTCTATAAAAACAATTTTTTAGAGGATTGAACTATTTTACCATAATCATTTCCCACAAAATCCATATTATTTATATTGTTAAAAAATTATAATCCCATGAATTAAATAATTTCATAATGTCATTTAAATTATATTTTAATTTTTATATAGGTTTAAAAGAAAAGAATTTTTATGTCTTCTATATAAATTAATTTTAAATATATTTATAAATGACTAAAATGAATAATTTTATTAATATATATATAATGAACTTATTATCCCACAAACAATAATGTTATTCATTATAAATATTGACGTATAATTTTTCTTATTTTTTCATGGAAAATCCATTTCTTATTGTTCGTAGAATTTCAATTTTTTAAACATTTACTAAAAGAAAATGATATTTATTCTTATTATTCGAAAGTGTATTTAGAATTATTTTGAAAATAATTTTTCATATATATTTATTTACATTAATTATGATCAAAATAAATTTCAAATATGTTTAAATGAAACTACACACCTTCTTTCTCTCGATATACTATAATGATATTGTATGGAAATTGTGATGAAACTCATTTGTTAATAGGTTAAGCTAACATTAATAGACTGATAGTTCAATTTATGTGTTTTTTGTTTAAATGGAATATCTATGTGTTTTATTAATTATTCAGGTACATTATAAATGATAACAGTTTGTTTCATGATATATACATAAAATTCCCTATGTAATGATTTATTCTCAAGAGATATGGTGATAGGAATTAACTAATAATGAATTATTCTAAACCTATGAAATGTAAGTTAATACCATTTTAATATAATTTCCCAATATGCCACATTGGTTTTTATACTCTTTATGAGTTTTATGTAATTTCATGAATAAAATTACTTTCATATGACACCTAATTTTCATTTAATATGAATATTATCTTAATGACATGAAATATAATTATCCAATAAAACATTATTTATAAATCATATTTTTTCAGTATGCATCTATTTTCCAATAACATTTGATTATTTTCTCATAACCTTATTCTCACTTATGAAATTCAACCAATAACTCTTATGTTTCACTTTTCTATGGATTTGAGACCACTATTTTTGTGATTCAATTTATGTTCGTTATAAAGAAATGTATTTCATATAATAATTCTAGAATGGTATAATGTATCTTGAATTTTTGGGTACATGTTGATGACTTATTTAGTTATAATAAATCTTGTATATAAGGAAAAATTCCCATTTTGTGAGAATAAAATGGGTTTTTAGGTAATATTTTTCTTATTATTCTTAGGAAGTCAACCAAAAAGGTCTTCGGTATATGAAAAATTATTTTTTTGAATTTGTGATTATCTAATTTTATATAAGTTTCACTTTAGTTGGTACCATGTTCTTTATGTAAAGAGTGTGTTTTTATCCGTCGGTCCAGGCGTACTTGTTTGAGGTGTCATAGTAATTTTTTGGGCTTTCTATGTTTTTCTTTAAATTAAATTTATTTATTTTAGATTTAATTAATAAATGTTTTATATAAATAATTGTTTTAAGATTGGAAGGTTCTATATAATTATTTAATTGAGAATAGAGTAATAAATAAAATATCACATCGACCTTTGGTGGATGATTCATGGATAAAAATTCAATAGATTGGGAATATTGATGTCACCCACATCATTATAGGTCAGTGAAGATGAGGGTACCTAGACTCTAGTTTTTCAGAATTAGGGACATGTTAATATTTCAGGTAAAATAAATTGGATACTATGGTATTTAAGTGTTTTGTGGAAAAAAAATTAGATGATAATTTTTTTATATAACTATTTTGGTTTAGGTTATAGGGGTAAATGGGTAAAAACAATAGAATGTTTTTCATGTTTTATTAGGTACCTATTGGAGGAGAACTATATATCATTTATACATTAATGGTTTCTTTAGATAACAATACATATATATTGGAAACATTTTTACTTGAACAAGGTAATTAAAGGATATTTAATAGTGTGTGTTACACATATATATAAATTTGAAACCCAAAGTCCATCCACTGGGTACATGAATCCCATTATTCAATTTTTTTTAAATTTTTTAAATTAAAATTTAATAAAATGAGGAGTCTCAACTTATCTATAAACATGAATATGGGTTGACCCCTATATTTCAACTCCTCTATTGTGCTATGTGCGTAATCATAAGGAAAATCATCAATAAACTATGAAGGTGGTAAACTATAGGTTTGTCTGACATCTTATACCATTATTTCTTTCTCTTTTTATTATTCACATCATTTAAATAAATCCATAATACCTATAATTTTCGGTTTTCTACCTTATTATTAAATTTCCTGAACATTATGATGAATCAAGTAATGATATTATAAAGGATAACTCTTATTACTATGAGGTCCATAGTCCATAATATATAAATCTATAAATCTATATGTTTTGTGTTAATATGACTTGGTTATGTGTAAACTTGAGTGTTTGGGATATAATTACAAGAATAGGGATGGGAAGGGAGTGAACTAGTTAGATAAAATGAAAAAAGGAGATCTAAAATGGAATTGACATTATTCTCTTTGTCAGTTACATTATAAACACAAAAATCATCACCACAAAGAGGTATGTGAGTTTTCCTTTTATAAATGACCCATAATTTATAGATAGACCTATAATATATAATGATATTCCGAGGATGGTGACACTAGTGTCAGGTTAAGAGTTAAAACAAAGTAAGTCCCTTTAGTGAATCGGTGGTAATTAGCCTCAACTGAAATTGGATTGGAAGGGGATAAACATTTTCTAAATACATATAATCTATTTTATGAGTAATTTATTTGGTTTAATGTCTAGTTTGATAATTGTTAGACTCATATATATTCTATTTGAGTTATTAGTGTAACACCATGATATTATAATGTAATTACATTGTATTTAATAGTGTATTTGACCTGAAACACCAAGATCAAACAACCAAAACAATATATTTGTTTAAATTTAATATCTTTCATAGCTTGAAGAACATGAAACCCTATGTAAAAATGAACCTTAATATAGTATAATGATATATCCAATCTACTATATTAGTGGGTTTGAATAGTAATTACTGAATTATAAAACATATATTTGTCTATTGATTAGAAATAAAATAATAATCATTTAATATAAAAATATGAGTTTTATAAAAACATATATTTTTTCAAAAAGACAGTTTAGTCACACAATGCACACCTAATTTAAAATTAATTTTCTATAATACTATTTAAAAAAATTTGAAAAATAATTTTTTTTATAAATAATAATAGCATAGTTATCTTAGAGTAAATATTTTGGATTTTCTGAAATATTTCATGTTTAACAAATAATGAACATTACTGAATTTATATTGAATAATTTCTTTTCATTTAAATTATTTATAAATTTAATTTATATTTTTATTTTTTTTGAGAAAAATTAGTTCAATTATATAATTATTAATAAAATTTATTTCATTTGAATCATTTTCATATTGAATTTTGATATAAAAAATTATAATATTTTGAAGATTTTCTCATTAAATACCCACTTTCTCATTGCATGTGTGAGATTAATTTTAAATAAAATATTTAAAATTATGTGAATAAAATTTTGAAAAAATAAATAAAATATTTTGGATAATAATAAATTATTAATTATAATAGGTCAAAATTAAAATTTGATCATAATAAATAGTGAAAATAGTAGAAAATATATACCATGGTTAAGGTTAAAATGGGTTTACTAGGTGGTGAAACTAAAAATATAATTGTTTAATTGAAATAAAATGTTTTCTAAAATATATTTTATGGCCATATTTAGACCCTATAATGTCTAATTATTGTGAATAATCTATTTTGGACTCTTTTGAAAAGTGAAATACAGGCATACACTTTTTTATTTCCAAAAATTATAAGTGGGACACTCACCTTACTTATAAAAGGCCACCCTCTCCTCTTTTATGAATATCTTAAATAAATTTTTTTTAAAGGAATACTCAATTCACTTCCCAATTTTTATAACCATATCTTAGAAAAATTATTTTGAGAAGAATGACAACTTAGAAAATATTTTAATGCAATCCTAAAGTTGTTACCTAAAGAAGGGATAATGTTCTTCAACAGGATTTTTCATTTTATTTCTTCCCCCATATAATTCAATTATTATTAAACAATGATGATATAATAAAATAATTATATTAGGAATAAATAAAATTTTTATGTCAATGTTATTACCTACCACTATCTCCACTTCTATGAAATGTGTTATGATATCATTATATATTCTAACATCAGACTATCTTCTCAGGAACTGAGGTCATTTGTTTTTCAAGGACCACATCTCACGGTTGGGTATGATAAAGAAAATAAATTATATATATTAAATTTATTACATTATTATACCTATTTATAAATTATATCATATATAATTTTTTAATTTAAATTCCTTATACGATATGATAACATCACTCGTGTGTTTTGTGGACTACCCCCTCGTGAATCGATGCGATTCGTTTTTCACCAACGTTTTATATGAAAGGTAATAAAGAAAAATTTAATGAATAAATTTGATATAAATTAAATAATAATAATATTTAAGAAATATTTATCATTTTGAAATGATAATATATCTTTTTCTTTTTTTATCTTTTCACACACTTAAAGATGATAACATCGTTCATGTTTGTGTGGACTACTACCACCTTTAAGAAGCGATGTGACTCTCTTTTCATCACCACACGAAATAAATGACATATATATTTAAATATATTTAAATAAAAAATATTGTATTTATTATATAATAATCATTAAATAAAGATAAAATATTACTTACCTAATTTCCATGATGATCATTGAAAAATGGAAGCATTACACATGTGTACGTACAACCTACCGTCTCTGTGATAATAACATAATCCATTTCTCAAAAGCATATTTAGTTATTATTATTATTTGTATAATTGATACATAAATATGATAATTTTTTCATGATTATTATTATATATATTATAGAACTGTATAATATGTGTAAGAACCATATCTTTCATAATGAAACACACATGAGAGGACATGGTAGTTAACAACCAAAATATTGAAAATAATGAAGTATAATTAATGAAGGAGTAATAAGATATTATAAGAGGATAATATATGATATTATAAATATGAATAAGGTTCTGATTTAAAATAATAACATTCTTAAAACTATTATATTGGAGATTAAATCATGTTCATCTAAAATGAAGCGTGAGGTAAGTGACTTCGTCTCAATTTCCCTTTATTGAGGCATATTATAATGTTATGAACCTAATTAATTTCATATGATTTATATATTACCCATTTGATATATAATACAATGATTCCTTAAAAATTCATGATATTTTGTGTTTTAGTTTGAATTATTTCATTGAAGGGTATTTCACTTAAGAGTTACTAAGTGGTAAAGAATTTCGTAACTCAATTTTTTCATTGGGTAATATTAATTATTCATCATATATGATACTTTATGATTATGCCTGAAATTAATTTTTATAATATTATGTATTATTTACAATTTTTTATTGTTATTTTAGTTTATAAAAAATAAAATTTTAATTTATTTATTCTCAATTGAACGTTATGATCATTATAAGGGTTTATTTCAAAATATTATTCCATTCAAGAATGTTAATTCATGAATTTTAGTAAAAGGAAATTATTTTCCCTTTTTATAATATACCCATTTAATTTACATTACCTATTTTAATTCTTGAAAATTTTAAGAAACAGTACCATTTTTTACTCACTTTTGTACTTAAAAATCGGTAATATGTTTTTCATAAAATATAACTTCATATCTCTCTTCGTTCAAAAATCCATTTTCTTCCATAACCATTTTTTCTAAAATTGTTTTCAAAATTGTATTTTACCATTTCAAAATGATTTAATAAATATATTTTTACCCATATTTAATATTTACGGAATTTTTTGAATGAATGTTAATGTTGTATTCCAAATAAGGCTTAGTTGGATTTTATAGAAAATGAAAAAGGAATATTTGTTTTAACATACTCAACATGTAATGAATTTACTACCTTCATTACTCATCAATATTTTAGATCATTTCATATATGTTTAAAATTTTATACTCAAATAAATTATATTAAAAATATTTTTGGTAATTTTTTTGAAAATTTTTATTTTCAAAATGAAAATGATATTTTCTTCATGAATTTTTTAAATATCTTTTTTTTTTGATAATTCTATTAATCAATGATAAAAATGATTTATCCATACTCCATTGGGTAAATATTTAATTTATAATATCCCTATTATTTATATTTATGTTTTATGATAATTTTCACTAGGGAGTGTTTTGGTACTCAATCCTTTCATTAACTTTTTATAGCTAATAACTTTCCCTTAAAGTATTAACATACTTGTGGTCATTGGAAAATAAAATTACAAAAAATATCCATATTATTTATCATGGATATGATTATTTCTTAAACTATATATAACTTCTTCATATATTGTTATATATTAAAATTAATTTTTTTATCTTGGTAAATATTGATAAATATGTATTCTTTACCCAATATGGATATTTGAAGATAATAAATTTTTTTTTGTGAATTAAATCAATCATTTTACATATAAGGAATGATTTGGACATGAAGAAATGAGTGGAGAATATGTATATATAGATCCTCAATTCATTAGTAGTCTCAAGAGACAAAATCATTGAATAGACTTAGTGAAATGGGTTTCTGGTGTATACATACCAATTGGATTTAAACTATATTAAGAAAATATCTTCATCAAAGAGGTATCATGGCACTTGAGATCATGTTGTTTAACAATTAATTATTTCCTTGATTGGTAATTGAGTTATTTTTATCCATGATATTTTCATAATGATATTATCTCGAGATAACTTTCATTCTCATTTTATTGATTAAATGGAATGTTTATTATGTTATTTACATTTCCATATTGACTATTCCTTATGATGTTTTTATAGAAAAGTTAATGATTTAATGGAATGTGTTTTCATTTAATTACCTTCCCATATTTATTATTTCTTTTATAATAATTACAGTCAAGTTATATAAATGGAATCTATTCTTAGTTATTTATCTTACCATGTCACTTATGTGTATTTATTCATTAAATATTACACTATAATTACCCCTTATAGTGTATTTGAGATCAACCTTATCCTTTTTCCTTTATAATGAATTTAGTAAGTGTACTATGAATGATTTAAAAGGACATGATATTGGTAATAATGATATTATTGAAAACAATTATGCTTTAATTATTATTTTAAAATCTAATGAAAGACTCAAGTATTTAAGTAGTTTACAAAGGCTACTAAACTATTCAGTCTTTGGGATATGATTCCTTGTATCTTATGCCAATGTAATAAATGAGGAACGAGCTCATGGTTATCAGGGTCTGGGTCACTACAGTTAGTATCAGAGGATATTTGGAAGAAAACATGGAATCACGCTTTTCTAAAACATAGGCTAGGGATCTTAACCCTATAATATACATTGAGTATAATTATATAAGAAATTACTCAAGTTTTAGTAAGGTAGAGATTATGTTGCTTTTCCTTTTTATAAATTGTTTTCTACATACTATAAGTGGACATGGTTCTAGAAACAATGCACCTTGGTGTAATAATTCCAAAAAAGTAATAGTAGGAATGACCCGATAATAACTTGGTGTATGAAAATCATCCATATTTCACATTTAGTTTGAAACTCCTGATATACACTCTTAGGATAAATCAAATTTTCATTATAGACCATTATGAAGGATTCAAAAAAAATGAAAATTAATGTTCTAGGTTAAAATAAAGTGTTTATATTATAAACAATTTATCATGATTTAAATATCATATATATGATTATATGGTTTTCCCACTATTATTATTGTTTCTTAGAGTATACTTTTTGGTTTTAGTCAATGAATGGAGCCTAAAGAAATCATGTTAACATTGAATATAATGAACAAGGTGGGGAAAATGGGATCCCAAATAGGATGATTATAAGAGTAAAATTTATCATGATTATTCATATTCGGTTATACAAAAACAATATCAATGAGTTATACCATAACCATATCTTAAACTCACAAAATAAGATAAGTATGTAGTACTCTAAGAGTTCAAATATTGGAGACTAAAGGGAAAATAGGGATTGATTTACATCATTGGAGAAATGTGGAAAGAGACACCCAATAATGTGTCTTAATGGAAGGAGAAAAATATTTATGTGTGGAAGAGAAAGGCATAAATAAAATAATTTCCATGGAAAAAAATAAGAGTGTGATAAAATGAAATAAATCTCATCCTTGGGATCCCTATTTATTTTTTTAATTAAATGTGGGTAACCTGGGAATTATCCAGGTCAATTAAATCTTCTAAGGGTTAAATTCTAGACCAAGGACGGACCAATGATGTAAGGACCCAAACTTTTTTGTAATATTTATTTCCTAAATTTGTGTGTTATTTTATTTTATACTCAAAAAAACTATATCCTTTAATTAATGAAGTGATTATAATTAAATTAGACTGTTGGGTTTCCACTATTATATGGCCATTGGTCAATATGACCATTGGAAACTAAACTTTTAACATTACAATTATGGTTTATAAATTCAAATGATATTGGTTAATTAATACAGAAAGAAGAGTCGATGGCATCGTCCAGTAGACTCAGGCCATTTGAAGCCCATCTGTCGGAGATTGGGAAGGAGGTAGCATCATTGGGATTTGATATGGACCAAGCCCAAGCCGAACTTCAACATGTGAAGCTTGATTGGAATCGCCTATGGTAGAAGTTCAAGCTGATAGAAATCACCACACAAGAAATGTTGTCCGAGCCACCCCATGATTCTATCACTATAGCAGACCTTACACTTAGGTCCTATGAAGGTGTTATAAGGGGCTATGTAATGAAGACTTAGTTACTTTATGTAATCCTTTTGTATAAATAAATTTTTACATCTTATTATGGTAAAATTTGTGAATTTTAAATGTGTGGATAAATATATGATGAATTTATAGAAGTTATATTTTATTGATAAATTTTGGAAAAAAGGGGTATTTTAAATATTTTTTGTATTCTTTAAATAATTAATAATGTGAATTGATTTTCAAAAAATGATCTTATACAGTTGGGTTCAGTAAGAAATTTAGATTCTAATAAGACCAACATAATTTTTACTAAATAGTAAATTATGAATAGTAACTTACTCGTATGAATAGTAATGAATAGTAAATTGGCCAAAAAAATATAAAATTCACCCATGAATGTTTAAATACATTTTAGACATCTTAAAAGCGAAAAAATTATTATAGTATAAGTTTTGGTATTTTTGAATGTCATAAATATTTTATTTACAATTTTATAATTTAAAATTTGGATATATTTTCATTAAATGTAATCATATATTGTTACTTTATTTTCTTATGGTTATACGATAAATTAATGGGACCTTGATTACTTTCTTAAGGTGTTACAAAATGAGTTATAGTTTAAAAGTTATATTTTTGGAATAAATATTGATTTTATTAAAAACATAAATTAAAAATATTTTGAAAAATATTTTTATAAAATGGAGTTCATTTTTGAATTCAAAGCATCGATATGAGGTTAGGGTGATTTTTTTGGATTTTTCGGAAATAGTTGAATTTTCGATGATTAGTAAAAATACAGTTTTAAGTTTCATGTGTATAATGACATCATTAATGATGTATTAATGATGTAATATTCATGGTCGACTTATGAATAGTAATATATTCTTTGAGGTGTCCTAGGTGTCCAATACTATGGGAAAGCCCATGGTTTTTCCTTATACCACCGATGAGGCGTCCCTTGGAATTTAATAATTTATTCTCTCACTTTTCATATAAATACCAAGCTATTCCCCCATTCTTTTCATTCCAAAATCCTCCTCAACGTATCTATGATCTTTCTAACTCCCATGGAGCCCTACCAAGGTTCCCTCAAGCCTCCTAATGTCCTGACCTTCTAGATTTTGATGTCACTCTTCAAGTTAAGGGATCCTTTCACCCTTCTCTTTTATGTCAGGACTTCCTTTATGTTATATATTATAGTTCCATTTTATTATGTGGGGGATTGTTATTATATATATTTTTTAGAGTCAATTTCATATTAAAATTAAGAGAGACCCTTTCCACTCTCATTAAATGATTTTCTGAATCTTTAAGTGACGCCGTTAGGCTATCGAATTTTCATAAAAGAAATAACGACTTCTCTTTTCCTTCTCGTTTCATTTTCATATGGTATTTACTTCAAATATCCATAACACAATATTATTTCTTTTTATTATGTACCCATATGGTATTATGAGTTATTTATGAGTGGGTGACTATTTTCCCCTCTCTTTTTAATTTTTCTAAAAAGATGTTATGTAGCTGTTATGATGCAGAATTTTCATCTCAAAATTCCTATCTATTTCTCTGATGAAATTATCTTGCGAATACCCAGACCCATTTCATTTATATGGGTTTCAATAAAAACAAAAAAATTATATATTTGATTCTGGAATTGAAATACAAATAACCCTCACTCCCTTTACGTGGGTTTTAAATGACATAATGATCTTATTTTTAAGTTCTTTTTAAACGTCACGATTTTGACATAGAACCCATTTCTTTGATTCTGTTTGGGTTATTTATGAAATTTTTTATTATGATCAATGTGGATCAAATGAATGTAAATAAATATTAAGGTTGAACCTTGATAGTGCTCCAATTCATTGGGTAAAGAATTAATCTCTAGAGATGACAAGTTTCCCGATACCTTGGTGAATAACCATGGTAATTTTATGACACCTTGTGGATGAACCTTGGTTATATGATCATGAATGTCTAAATGAAAAGTTGTAGTGAAATATTCAAGTTATGATTCATGTTTTTTATGATGATATTCCTATTCTTCCATTTCTCATGTCTTTAATATTTTTATCATGTTCTTATTAATATTGTTCAAGATCTCATGTCAACTGTTGCACTTATTTTCCTTACTGATCCTTCTGCTCACCCTTTTTTTGATGTATGTCTACCGGTTATGAGATGCGATAATTTTTACTTAGGAAAAACTTATGATTAATCCTTACAATTGGATTAGAAGAATGTTTTATGTTTTCATGTATTTTTTTTCCTAATTTCCATGACATTAGACTTTAAATATCTCATGTTTGTAAAATGTAATGAAAACTTATGTAATAAAAAGGTGGCATTCAATAGTTGGTATCCGAAGGAGTTTTAGTTATTTTTAGAAATTAGGATATAAAAGCTTTATTAATAAAACTATAGGGAAGTTTAAATATAGGAGAAATTCCTAGTATTTTGGTGAGTATTGAGTAAGTGGTTTATCAATCAAATACATCCCTGTCTGGATACAAGTAGGTAGAGATGGCTCTGGCACATATGTTCCAAGGAGTGAAAAATCTGACAAGGAGTTTGGGCTAGACCCGAGGTATCCTGGTACATGACTACGGTCCTTGCTGCACTCTTAGTTACGACACTCCTGGGGGATATGTTTGGTTAATCATAAGTTTTTTAGGAATCATTATAAAGGATTTATATATAAATTTAATTGTTTAAATCATGAAGCTCTAAGATATAAAAACATTTACAGGTTAAATATTTGTAAATCAAATAAGTTTCGCAATAAGGTTTTATTCTTTTAGAAAATGGTGGGAAATAGGAGGAACTGGTTAAATGGTGACCACAATTTACTATGCGCTGATGGCCCTCCGATGAAATCCGGAATGGAAACATTCATTTGAATGATGAACCAAGTGACTCAAGTTATAGAAAATAACTTGAATCAAGAAAAGAGAACAATCTCAGTGCAGAGGGAAAAACATTCTGTTGAGATTTTTATGCACCAATGACCACCAACCTTCATTGGATCGACTGAACTATTGATTGCTGAGTAGTGGATCAGCTCTATCGAGAAGATATTTTCTGTGCTCTGCTGTTTAGAGCAAGAGAAGGTCACCCTGGCTATCTATCACATATAAGGAGAAGCTGATCAGTGGTGGGAGATTATTAAAAACATGAGGCAAAGAGTGGAGGTTGAAGCTATGGAGTGGGAAGAGTTCAGAGGGATCTTCTTTAGTAATTATTTCCCTCATTCCATGAGAATAAGAATGGATAAGGAGTTCCTCGAGCAGAATTAGGAGGAGAATGAATCTGTGGGAAGCTATGAGATGAACTTCACAAGTATTTCACGTTACACATCTAGTATTGTTATGGATCAAAATGGAAAGGATGATAGATTCTTCGATGGACTGAGACCCCATCTGTGGAAGAATCTGCCAACCAAGACTACGATAGTTATGAGGAGATCATGCAGAGTGTGATGAAAGTTGAGATGGAGTTTGGTGAGATATAGTGGTCTCATAAATCAAACAACTAGAAGAGATTTATGGAGACCATCTTAGGGAGGACCTTTGATTAGGAAAGAGAAGTCAAGCAAGTGAAACTTCCCTCCTGTAATAAATGTGGGAAGAAGTATTCGGGGAACTGCCTGCTTAGGAGTGGGAAATGCTACAAGTGTGGAAGAGATGGCCATATTGTGAGTAACTGTTGTAGTGAGTTGAAACCTCAACTTCCAAACACTAACAATAAGGGGAATATGGTGCATGCCCTACCTGATGTCCAGTGCTTTAAGTGTGGACAACCGGGGCACTTTGCCCAGCACTATCCAAATATGAGGACAGTGGAGGGGAATCACCAATAGCCTCAGCAATGACCAAGGGAGCAAGGTCTTGCTTTTGCTATCATGACAGATGAAGTTGAAGCTCTAAATGATGTGGTAGCAGGTAATCTTGTTGTCCTATAAAATCTAGAATGTACATTGTTTGATTTTGGTTTTATGCATTCCTTTATTTCCTCCAAGTTTTCAATGAATTTAGAATCAACCCCTGACTTTATAAAAGAAGAGTTATCAGTCAAGACTCCTGGTCAGATTATCCAAGCATCGTCAGTATTTAGAAACCCTAGTATTTACATTGGTGAGCTCAATATTATCAAAAATCGAGTAATCATTCCCATGATAGAATTTGAAATTATACTATGGATGGACTAGCTCTCAAAGTATAATGCTAAGATCAAATGTAGATATAAGGACATATCATTAGTCTTGAATGGGAAACCAATATTTATCTTCCACGGAATATATCTAAACCTGATCTTTGTCTAGAAGAACCCCATATATCCTTCTTTATGGAGTTTATCAGTGAAGAAGAAGATAATGATGAGAGTTTAAGGATAGAAAATGTCCCCATCGTCCAGGAATACAATGACGTATTTCCTGAGGAGTTACTCAGACCTCCCCTATAAAGAGAGGTAGATTTCTGCATTAAACTCATACTAGGATCTTATCCGATATCAAAGACCCCATATAAGATGAAAAATGTGGAGCTAGAGGATTTAAAGAAACAACTCCAAGATCTTTTGGAGAAGGGGTTTATTCGATCGAGTGTGTCTCCTTGGAGAGCACCATTTCAATTTGTGAAGAAGGATTGATCGATGCTGCTATTAATTGATTATAGAGAACTAAATGGGATCAAAGTTAAGAAAAAATACCCTCTTCCAATAATTTATGACTTATTTGACATACTTCATGGGGCACAATTCTTCTCTAGAAATTGATCTTCATTATGGTTCTCATCAATTGAGGGTGAAGAAAGAAGATATTCTAAAATCTAAATTCCGATCAAGATATGAGAATTATTATTTTGTTTTTATTCCCTTAAAACTAAGTAATTCACCTAAAATTTTTATGGATTTGATGAATAGAGTCTTTAAGGACTACCTTGATAACATTGTTGTAGTTTTTATTGGTGATATTATGATATATTCCAAATGTTGCGAGGAACTTGAGGATCGTCTAAGTGTTATTTTGAAAACTCTATGGAAGGAGAGGCTTTTTTGAAAGTTCATCATATGTGAATTTTGGTTACAACAAGTTGCTTTCTTAGGGCACATTATTACCATTGAATGAATCACAGTTGACCCTACAATGACAAAAATTTTAGAAGAGTGGCCTCAGCCTAGAAAAATAACAGAGATCTGAAGTTTTCATGGTTTAGCGGGATATTATAGGATGTTTTTGAAAAAAAAATCTTGACTTTCTAATCCATTAACCAAGCTAACTCGATAAGGGGTCAAGTTCATCTAGACAAAGGAGTGTGAGGAATGTTTCCAAGAGCTGAAGCAGCGATTGGTTACTGCACCCATGTTAACTCTGTGACATCCCAATTAAGTAATGAATAATAGATATTTTTGTCTATGTCTATTAATGAATTAGATAGTGTTTTAGAGGCTTAAAATGAGAATAAATCCAATCTTAAGCATGGAATACACTAATATTTTTAAAAGATTGTTTTACTTACTTTTCATGGAAAACCATTTTTAAATCAAGATTTTGACAATTTTATAAGCTCTATTTGTCAAAATAAACTTAATCTTTATTATTGGGACATTGAAATTTACTTTGGGTAAATTTTTGGTATTTTTCCGATAAAGTTCATTTTTAATGAATAGTGAAAAATGTTGTATTTTAATTCAAAACATCTTTTTAATCTAATTTATTTATATGATTAGTTTATCTTTTGAATTGGTTTTAAAGTTAAATTAGTATATATTTTTACCATTTAATCCAATAGTGGTCATTTTAATTAATTTCACTTTGAAATTGGACTTAAACTAGTGCCAATCTTTTGATACTTATTGTTTCATAAAAACACGCTATTAGCTCTGACAGTGGGAATTAATTATTAAATTAATTAATGTAACTTATATGTTTTGAATTTTTTAAAATAGACATCATTTTTGAATTCGGAATATCAAATATATCTTAAGGTGATGTTTTGGTATGTTTCCGAAAAACTTCAATTTGTGATGAATAGTGAAACCACTAAGTGGTACTTAAAAAACTAATTTTTCATTTAAATGAAATTTTACCACCTCTGTGTTTTGAATTTAAAAAATACAACATACAAGGTTGTCATTAGGAAGTAAAATTTGGTTCAATGAGATTAATATTTTTTTGGTGAATAGTAACTTTTAAGTTTTTAATCACGATTAGAGGTAATTAGTTCAATTTAAGGAAAAAATGATATTATAATAAAAAAAAAATACCTAGACACATGTCCTACCCTTATTGGATGTGTCATGACTGAGAAATAAAATCCATGGGTCGACTTGGGGACCCCATGGATCCACTTTGGTAGGAAAATTACATTAATAACTTTTTATTTAAATTTAAAATGAAAATGTCACGAAAATTAGTTGTTTTACTAAAAAAAATTACAGGGGGTTATACAAGTCAGATTTTTGAATATAAATAGTAATTGAAAAGCTAAAAAGATTTACTACATCATGATATTTTTTTATAATTTTTAGACATTAAATAAATTAAATTATTTATGACACCATGATGATGCAGCGATTATCTCATTATTTAACGATTTAAATAAAATAAAAATAAAATGTAAAATCTAAGACCTACACTTGTCTAAAACCTATTGTATAGGTGTATTTCGAACCCTTATCACATTATCCTCGAAATTTATAATTTTGGGACCTTTTTTATCCGAAAATCATTTTATAACAAAGTATATTTTCTTAACATTCCAAGAGTGCCCCTCCTCTCCTCTTATAAAAGGCCCCCACCTCTACCACCTTACCCACACTTCCAAAGCCTTTGTATTGGCCAACACCTGCCCATTTTTTCTCTCCACATCCCTCTATTACTCCTAGAAGCCTCACTTTGGGCATAAGACTTCCCAAGGAGGCCTTTGAGCTCAAGTAAAAAAGAGTTACCCATTTTAAAAGTAGTGTTTTCTCTTGTGTTCTTATGTTTTATTTTGCTTCACCAACCCCCTAAACTCTATTTATTATTTTCTTTTTTAACAAATCCAGTATATTAAATATACTAGGATTTTTTTATGAGAAGTATTAGAGCTACACTTACACACACCTACATTTAATGGTTAATGAAAATACTGTTTCTGTGGATGGAAAATTTCTTCCTCACGAAACGATGATTGTTCAACACTCATATAACACCTTCAAAGGTGGACATAAAGATGTAACTATATTTATATATGATATATAATATTTTTATGTTTTACTTATGCTTTTGTATTTTTCATTTATGGCATACCTTTATGGTTTCCATTATGAGTAAACGCGATATCTTCATTTTAGGAAGTGTGGACTACCGCCCCCTCAAAGTG
Source organism: Viscum album (assembly GCA_963277665.1). Lineage (NCBI taxonomy): Eukaryota > Viridiplantae > Streptophyta > Magnoliopsida > Santalales > Viscaceae > Viscum > Viscum album. Next base: position 1,263,087,116 of record OY728128.1, read on the forward strand.
ATTTGATTCGTTAATACCATATTTTGGACGTATAAAGGATGTAATTAATGATATTATATATGATATTATACTGGAATTATAATATACCTTTATATCATTATGATTCCATTCCATAAAATACGAAATAGAAATGAATGTAGCGTTCATGCGTACGTACGGCTTACCGTCTCCATGAACGGTGCATTTCATTTCTTACCTCTAAATGTTATGTAATATTATAAATTCACGTATATACTGGATATATATGATATCTAAATCATGAGTATAACTCTGGATATAATGGATACATGAACAACTTGTAATTATAAAGAGTTTATTTTTGACTCAAGTACAACTGATCGTTAAAACGACCGTTATTGACTTAAATAATTACATTGTGTTCATGACATGGTAATAAGTGATATAAAAGGAAAAATGAACTTGAAAAAGGTTCTTAAGCAAGTAGAAATTAACTCAAGTTTATTATTCAGGAGATTAAAGAACGATCTAGTCAAGTCGGATACGAGGTAAGGGAACTTCTTAACCCAATTTCCGTTCTTTGGGTTAATCTCCTACATTCACATTATGTCATGATATTATTATGTCCTATCTTGTATATGTACTTTATTTATGTGTAATTACAGTGAATACACATAATAGATCTATTTAATTCAAAAAAATGATCATTGTATGGGACTTCGTCTCAATCTTCTTTCATTGAGGCTTATTTTGTTTTATACACAACCTTCTTTTATACGGTGTATAAACCCATTTGACTTTTACATTTATTCAAAAGGAATATTTTTTATATGAAGCATTTACTAAACAAAAAAGGGAATGTTTTTTTGTCGTACGTATGCGGTGACAACGGCTTCTCCACCGCCGTGACCATTATTTGAGTTTCGGCTCCCTCTACAATCCATACCTTTTTTTGAATGAAAAATAAATACCATGTTTTACTTTTATTTTATTTTGGTATTAAAAATGGTTTCATAATGTTTTTATTATATCAATGTGTTGTATTGATATCTTTTGATTGAAATGTGGAAATGTTATGTTTCCTTTATGCATGTTTTATGTGATACGATTATGTTATGGTTCTTGGGCATTGTTATGAAGATGGGTGGTTCCGTGATAAACTAAGGGTGGGTGAGCCCAATATATCTCTCCAATTCATTGGGTAACGCGAAGGAGATAAACGTTAAGGTTTCTCTGAAGATATTTAGGGTATATACTATGATGGGTATTCCAAACGTAACCAAGAGGGTTACTCCCTACATAATAATGTTATGAATGCCTCAAGTTACCTTTATGTCTCATGATTTCTATGATTTATTCATGATTTGATGAGGTATGTTAAAATGATTATGTTTTATGAGTAAAGTATGATTTCATACATGGACTAATGTTTTCTTTTCGTACTTTTATATCCCTTACTGAGCTTTTTATGCTCATCCTAGGTTTTTTAAATGTTTTTCACAGGTCATGGGAAAGGTACATGATGTGATGATAATGTCAAGGAAGTGTCAAGAAAGAATCCATGTTTTATTTTAAATATGTTTCCATTGATGGGAAAAATGAGTACTATCTTTTATGTAACTGCTTTGTTTAAATGTGGAATGTAATGCATGTTTTATGATCTAATTATCTAAAACTCTAAACCTGAAAATATCCTCAAGGTGTATTCTTTAAATATCTCTAAATTAAGTAATATTTAAGGCTGGGGCCTTATAGTTGGTATCAGAGGTCGGTTTAGGAAACATTAAGAGTTATAAAATTGTTAAATTATAAATTAATTTCTGGTATGATTGAAATGATATAGCATTCGAAGATTACCATGTCGCTTCTCCTAATATATTTCTGTGTTAAGAATGGTTTTTCATAGAGTAAACAAAACAACTTTTCTGGGAAGGCATTTAGAGGGAAATGACCTTTCAAATCATTATCCTGAGATGGTCAGAATCAGAACTAAACAGTTTGTTGCAGTGATGACTCAGTTGAATCAGGTGAAAGATGTTGGTTGTTTTTATTGATGATATTTTGGTGTTTTCTAAAAGTAAAGAGGAGAATGAAATTCATTTAAGGGTTATCTTGAAAACATTAAAAGAAAATAAACTGTATGTAAAATTCAGCAAGTGTGAGTTTTGGTTACAACAAATTTATTTCCATGGTCACATTGTTTCAAAAAAATGGCATAACTGTTGATCCTGTTAAAACAAAAGTTATTGAAAAATGTCCACGACCCACAAATGTAACTGAGATCCATAGTTTTCTTGGTTTGGAAGGTTACTACTGAAGGTCTGTTGAAAATATTTCATGGTTATCTAGTCCAATGATAAAGCTAACTTGGAAGGGTGTTAAGTTTATCTAGAAAAAATAATGTGATGATTGTTTTCAGGAGTTGAAAAGAATATTGGTGAATGCTCCAATTTTGGCACTTCCTTCCAGGAATGGTGAGTTTGTTATCTACAGTGTTGCTTCATTGAAAAGACATGGTTGTGTCCATATGAAGAATGATCATGTAATTGCTTATGCTTCACGTCTGTTGAAAACTCATGAGGTAAATTACCCTACACATGATTTGGAATTAGCTGCTGTAGTTTTCTCTTTAAAAATTTGGAGGTATCATTTGTATGGAGTAAAGTGTGAAATATATACCGATCACAAAAGTTTAAAGTATATATTCACTCAGAAAGAATTGAACATGAGACAGAGGAGATGGCTATAATTAATCAAAGATTATGATTGTACAATTCATTACCATCCGTGAAAAGAAAATAAAGTGGTTGATGCTTTGAGTCGAAAAAGTAATGCTTCATTAACAATGTTGCATTTGGAACGTGATCCTTTGGTTAAGGATTTGATGAACTTTGGCATAGAAGTTTTTGTTGCAAGATGTTCTTATGTTTTGTTTCAGGTATCAGTGAAATCTTCTCTATCAGACAGAATCAAGCAAGCACAGAAGAAAGACAGTGAGTTGCAGAAAAAGGTAGAGCTAGTTCAGAAGGGTAAGTTGCATGAATTAAACATTGATAATGATTGTGTTTTGAGATTTGGGAAGAGATTGTGTGTGCCTTGTGATTCACAATTGGAGAGAGAGTTTTTATGTGAAGCTCATAGTTCTCTGTTTTCAGTTCATCCTGGCAGTACTAAGATGTACATAGATCTGCGGGAGTATTACTGGTGGGAAGGAATAAAAAGAGATATAGATGATTTTATAGTGAAGTGTTTGACTTGTCAACAGGTAAAAGTAGAGCGCCAGTTATCAAAAGGGATGCTTCAGCCTTTACTAGTACTAGAGTGGAAATGGGAAAACATATCCATGGACTTTTTTGTGGGATTACAGAAGACATATCAAGGTAATAATGAAATCTAGGTTATTGTTGATCGCTTGACTAAATCTGCTCATTTCCTTGCTATACGAGATACTTTTTCCCTAGATAAACATTCCCATTTGTATCTTAAAGAGATAGTCAGGTTACATGGAGTTCCTCTCTTCACAGTATCTAACCGTGATCCCAGGTTCATTTATAAGTTTTTGAAAGGCCTTCAGAAGTTGTTGGGTACAAAATTAAATTTTAGTACAACTTTTCATCCTCAATCAGATGGGAAGTCAGAACGAAAAATTCAGACTTTGGAAGATATGCTACGTGCTTGTTCGATGGATTATCAGGGAAGTTGGGACCAACATCATTCTTTGGGTGAATTTTCATATAATAACAGTTTTCATTCTAGTATACATATGGCACCATTTGAGGTGTTATATGGGAAGCGGTGTCAAAATCCAACTTTCTAGGATGAAGTGGGTGAAAGGAAGCTGATGGGACCAGAATTGGTAGAAGAGTTGGCAAAAAAAGTTCAGCTGATACATAAACACATGAGAACAGATCAGAGCAGGCAGAAGAGTTATATGGACAACAGGAGGAAGGATCTCTCTTTTGAGGTAGGTGATCATGTTTTTCTCAAAGTCTCACCATGGAAAAGTGTGATGTGATTTGGTAAGAAAGGAAAGCTGAGTCTAAAGTTCATTGGACCATATGAAATTCTGGAGAGAGTTGGATCAGTTGCTTACCGAGTGGCTTTACCACCAAGTTTATCTCAGGTACACAATGATTTTCAAGTTTCAATGTTATGGAAGTACATGTCAGATCCATCTCATGTTTTTAGTCCAAAGGTAGTTCAGCTGGAAGAGAACCTATCTTATGAGGAACAACCGGTCCAGATTCTTGACCACAAGGAGTAAGTGTTCAAGAATAATGTGATTCATCAGGTAATTATTTTTTTGGAAAAACCACATGATTGAAGAGGCAACATGGGAATCTGAAAATGCAATGAGGGAAAAATACCCCCAATTATTCGATAAGTAAATAAATTATGTGGACGCAATTTTCTAAAGGGGGGAAGGATGTAACATCCCATGTAAGTAATGAATAATATATATTTTTATCTATGTCTATTAATGAATTATATAGTGTTTTAGAGGATTAAAATGATAATAAATCCAATCTTAAGCATGGAATACACTAATATTTTTAAAAGATTGTTTTACTGCCTTTTGATGGAAAAGCATTTTTAAATAAAAATTTTGACAATTTTATAAGCTCTATTTGTCGAAATAAACTTATTCTTTATGATTGGGACATTGAAATTTACTTTGGGTAAATTTTTGGTATTTTTCCGATAAAGTTCATTTTGTTAACGAATAGTGAAAAATGTTGTATTTTCATTCAAAACCTCTTATTAATCTAATTTATTTATATGATTAGATTATTTTTTGAATTGGTTTTAAAGTTCAAATACAATATATTTTTACCATTTAATCCAATAGTGGTCATTGAATTAATTTCACTTTGAAATTGGACTTAAACTAGTGTCAATCTTTTGATACTTATTATTTCATAAAAACACGATATTTACTCTCACAGCGGGAATTAATTATTAAATTAATTAATGTAACTTATATGTTTTGAATTTTTTAAAATAGAAATCATCTTTGAATTCGGAATATCAAATATAGATTAGAATGATGTTTTGGTATGTTTCTGAAAAACTTCAATTTTTGATGAATAGTGAAACCACTATGTGGTACTTAAAAAACCAATTTTTCGTTTAAATGAAATTTTACCATCTCTGTGTTTTGAATTTAAAAAATCCGACATACATGGTTGTCATTAGGATGTAAAATTTGGTTCAATGGGATTAAAATATTTTTTGGTGAATAGTAACTTTTATGTTTTTAATTGCGATTAGAGGTAATTAGTGCAATTTAAGGAAAAAATGATATTATAATAAAATGAAAATACCTAGACACATGTAATAACCTTATTGGATGTGTTATGGCCGACCAAGAAAATCCATTGGTCGACATGGGGACCCCATGGAGCAACTTTGGTAGGAAAATAACATTAATAACTTTTTATTTAATGTTAAAATGAAAATGTCACAAACATGAGTTGTTTTACTAAAACATTTTTTACATGGGGTTATACAAGTTGGAGTTTTGACTATAAATATTAATTAGAAAGATAAATAGATTTATTACATCATGATATTTTTTTATAATTTTTAGACATCAAATAATGTAAATTATTTATGACACCATGATGATGTAGCAATTACCTCATTATTTAATGAATTAAATAAAATGAAAATATAATGTAAAATATAAGACCTACACTTGTAAAAACCAATTAGATGGGTGGATTTATAACCCTTATCACCATATCCTCCAAATTTATAATTGTGGGACCTTTGTTATCCAAAATCATTTTATAACAAAGTATCTTTTCTTAACTTTCCAAGAGTGCCCCTCCTCTCCTCTTATAAAAGGCCCCCACCTCTACCACCTTACCCACACTTCCAAAGCCTTTGGCTTGGCCAACCCCTGCCCATTGTGTCTCTCCACATACCTATATTACTCCTAGAAGCCTCACATTGGGAAGAAGTCTTTCCAAGGAATCCTTTCAGCTCAAATCAAAAAGAGTTACCCGTTTTAATGGTAGTGTTTTCTCTTGTGTTCTTATGTTTTATTTTGTTTCTCCAACCACCTAAAATATTTTTATTATTTTCTTTTGAAACAAGTCCAATATCTTCAATATACTAGGATTTTGTGATAATAAGTATTCTATCTACACTTACACACACCTACATCTAATGGTTAAATAACATACCGTTTCTGTGGATGGTGAATTTCTACCTCACGAAACGATGATTGTTAAACACTCATATAACACCTTAAAAGGTGGACATTAAGATGTAACTATATTTATATATGATATATAATATTTTTATTCTTTACTTAAGCTTATTTATTTTCATTTATGGCATACCTTTATGGTTTCCATTATGGGTAAACGGGATATCTTCATTTTAGGAAGTGCGGACTACCGCCCCCTCAAAGTGATTTGATTCGTTAATACCATATGTGGGATGTATAAAGTATGGAATTAATGATATTATATATGATATTATACTGTAATTATAATATACCTTTATATCATTATGATTCCATTCCATAAAATATGAAATAGAAATGAAAGTATCGTTCATGCGTACGTACAGCTTACCGTCTCCATGAACGGTGCATTTCATTTCTTACCTCTAAACGTTATGTAATATTATAAATGAATGTATATACTGGATATATATGATATATATGATATCTAAATCATGAGTATAACTCTTGATATAATGGATACATGAACAACTTGTAATTATAAAGAGTTTATTTTTGACTGAAGTACCAATGATCGTTAAAACGACTGTTATTAACATAAATAATTACATATTGTTCATGACATAGTAATAAGTAATATAAAAGGAATAATGGACTTGAAAAAGGTTCTTAAGAAAGTAGAAATTAACTCAAGCTTATTATTCAGGAGATTAAAGAATGGTCAAGTCAAGTCGGATTCGAGGTAAGGGAACTTCTTAACCCAATTTCCGTTCTTTGGGTTAATCTCCTACTTTAAAATTATGTCATGATATTATTATGTCCTATCGTGTATTTGTACTTTCTTTATGTGTAATTATAGTGAATACACATAATAGATCCACTTAATTTAAAAAAATGATCTTTGTATGGGACTTCATCTCAATCTTCTTTCATTGAGGCTTATTTTGTTTTATACACAACCTTCTTTTATACGGTGTATAAACCCCTTTGACTTTTACGTTTATTCAAAAGGAATCTTTTTTATACAAAGCATTTACTAAACAATAAAAGGGAAGGTATTTTTGTCATATGTATGCGGTACCAATGACTTATCCTCCGCCGTGACCATTATTTTAGTTTCGGCTTCCTCTAAAAGCCATACCATTTTTTGAATGAAAAATAAATACCATGTTTTACTTTTCTTTTATTTTGGTATTGAAAATGGTTTTCATTATGTTTTTATTATATCAATGTGTTGTATTGATATCTTGTGATTAAAATGTGGAAATTTTATGTTTCCTTTATGCATGTTTTATGTGATACAATTATGTTATGGTTCATGGGCATTGTTATGAAGACAGGTGGTTCCATGATAAACTAAGGCCGGGTGAGCCCGATATAGCTCTCCAATGCATTGGGTAACGCGAATGAGTTAAACGTTATGGTTTCTCCGAAGAGATTTAGGGAATATACTGTGATGGGTATTCCAAACATAACCAAGAGGGTTACTCCCTACGTAAGAATGTTATGAATGCCTCAAGTTACCTTTATGTCTTATGATTTCTATGATTTATTCATGATTTGATGAGGTATGTTAAAATGATTATGTTTTATGAGTAAAGTATGATTTCATACATGGACTAATGTTTTCTTTTTGTACTTTTATATCCCTTACTGAGCTTTTTATGCTCATCCCAAGTTTTTGAAATGTTTTTCACATGTTAAGGGAAAGGTACATGATGAGATGATAATGTCAAGGAAGTGTCAAGAAAGAATCCAGGTTTTATTTTAAATATGTTTCCATTGATGGAAAAAATGAGTACTATCTTTTATGTAACCACTTTGTTTAAATGTGGAATGTAATGCATGTTTTATGATCTAATTCTCTAAAACTCTAAACATGAAAAGATCCAAAAGGTGTATTCTTGAAATATCTCTAAATTGAGTAATGTTTAAGGTTGGGGCCTTATAAACTCTGCCCTCAAGTGGAGAAGGATTCATTATTTTTAGCGATGAATCTATGAAAGGGCTTGGGTGTGTACTCATGAAAAATGAAAAATTCATTGCTTATGCATCTCGATAGTTGAAGACTGATGGGCAGAACTATCCTACGCATGATCTGGAACTAGCTACAATTGTTTTTGCTCTGAAGATATGGAGGCACAATCTTTATGGGGAGAAATTGGATATATACACAAACCATCAATGTTTGTAGTATATTTTCACACAAAATTAATTGAACATGATACAAAAGAGATGGTTAGAACTTCTTTAATACTATTATTTTTCAATTCATTATCATACCAGAAGAGAAAACAATGTTGCTGATGCATTATGTTGTTCTTTCCATGGTGAGGATTCAAAAAGATCCTTTAATCAATGAACTAGTAATGATGGACATGGGAATTATAAGGGAAAGGACATCATAAACCCTAACCCAAATTATTTATCAACTGTCATTACTAGATAAGATTAGGAAATCTCATAAAGGAGATACATTGTTACATAAGAATCTTGAGGTTGTGAAGAATGGGTAGTTTCCTGATTTAAATATTGATCAAGAAGTTGTACTGAAATTTCTTACAAGACTATGTGTTTCATATTTTCCTGAAATAAAGAAGGATTTTATGGATGAATATCAAAGTTCTACTTTCTCTATACATCCTGGAAGGACAAAAATTTATAGGGACCTTCATGATCATTATTGGTGGAATAATATGAAAAGGTAGATTACTGAAGGCACTTTAAGGTGCCTGATATGTCAGCAAGTGAAGGCAGAGTGACAAATTTCTAAAGGGGTGTTGCAACCACTACCCATACCAGCATGGAAGTGGGACAATATCTCTATAGACTTCATCACTAGTCTCCCGAGAACATCCAAAGGACATGATGCGATATGGGTTAATGTGGATCTTCTCACCAAGACTACCCATTTTATATCTATTCTGGAAGATTTTTCTCTTGATCAACATTCCAGGATTTACATGAAGGAAGTGGTAAGGATACATGGAGTTCCACTTTCTATCATATCTGATCGTGATCCAAGGTTCACATCAAAATTCTGGATAATTCTTCAACACGATTTTAGCACTGAATTGAATTTTAGTACAACCTATCACCCCCAAAATGATGGCCAATCTAAATGGACCATTCAAACAATAGAGGACATGATAAGAACATGCTCAATGGAATTTAAAGGTGGATGGGATCAACATCTCCATTTAGTTCTGTTCCCTTACCACAACAGCTTCCACTCAAGCATTCAAATGGCACCCTATGAAGCTCTATATGATAAGTGATGTATAACTCCTACTTGTTGGGATGAAGCTAGTGAGAGAATGATTCTTGGTCCTAATCATGTGGAAGAGATGACAGAAAAAGTCCAAGCCATCCAAAAACACATTAAGGCTTCTCAGATTCAGCAAAAGAGCTATGCCGACAACCATTGAAGGGACTTGGAGTTTGATGTTGGTGACAAGGTCATTCTTCAAATTTTACCTTGGAAGAGAGTTGTGAGGTTTGGGAAGAAAGGGAAGCTCAGACCTATGTACATTGGCCCCTATGAAATCCTTGATCGCATGGGAGCAATAGCCTATCGACTTTAACTTCCTCCAAATCTATCACAAGTTCATGATGTCTTCCATGTATCTCTCTTGAGGAAGTACATACCTAACCCTTCACATATATTAAACCCCGAGGTGGTACTACTAGAAAATGAACTCTCTTATGAGGAGTAGCCAATAGATATCTTGGATCATAGAGCCAAGGTTCTACGCGACAAGACTACCAATCTTATTAAGGTGTTGTGGAGGAACCACAAATGTGAAAAGGCCACATGGGAACCAGCGGAGGCTATAATGAAGAAGCACCCACACCTTTTCTCTTCTTAGGGTATGAGTTAAAATTTTAGGGACAAAATTTCTTAAGGGGGAAAGAATGTAACAACCCAAACTTTTTAATAATATTTATTTCTTAAATTTGTGTGTTATTTAATTTTATACCCAACAAAACTATATCCTTTAATTAATTAAGTGAGTATAATTAAATGTGAATATTGGGTTTCGAATGTTATATGGGCATTGGTCAATATAACCATTGGAAACTTAATTATTAACATTACAATTATTGTTTATAAATTCAAATGATCTTGGTTAATTAAAACAGAAAGAAGAGTAGATTACATCATCCAGTAGACTCGGGCCATATGAAGCACATATGTTAGATCTTGTGAAGGAGTTATCATCATTGGGATTGTCTCTAGACCAAGCCGAATCCTAACTTCAACATGTGAAGCTTGAACGGAATCTCTTAAGGGAGAAGATCATACTAATAGAAATCACCACTCAGGCAATGTTGTCTGAGCCACCCCAAGATTATATCACCATAGAACACCATACACTTAGGTCCTATGCAGGTCTTATAAGGGGCTATGTAAAGAAGCCTTAGTTACTTTCTTTAATCCTTTTGTATAAATAAAATTTTTACTTCTTATTATGGTAAAATTTTTGAATTTCAAATGTCAGGACAAATATCGGGTGAATTTACAGAAGTTTCATTTTATTGATGAATTTTGAAAAAAGGGGTATTTTTAATATTTTTTGTATTATTAAAATAATTAATAATGTGAATTGATTTTCAAAAAATGGTCTTCTATTGTTTTTTTTGGTAATAAATTTATATTTTAATAAGATCAACTAATTTTTTAGTGAATAGTAATGTATGAATAGTTACATACCTGTATGAATAGTAATGAATACTAAATCTTCCAAAAATAAAAAATCCACCCATGAATGTATAAATACATTTTAGACATCTTAAAAGTGAAAAACCGATCATAGTATAAGTTTTTGTATTTTTATATGTCATAGATATTATATTTACAATTATATAATTAATTTAATAATATAAAATAGAGATGTATTTTCATAAAATGTAATCATATATTGTTAGATTATTGTCTCATGGTTATACGATAATTTTATGGGACCTTGATTACTTTATTAAGGTTTTAAAAAATGATTTAGAGTTTTAAAGTTGTATTTTTGGAATAAATAATGATTTTATTTAAAAATTAAATTAATTTTTTTTGAAAATTATTTTCATAAAATGGAGTTTCTTTTTTGAATTCAGATCATCGATATTAGGTTAGGGTTATTTTTTTGATTTTTCTAAAATAGGTGAATTTTCAGTGAATAGTAAATATATAGTTTTGAGTTTCGGGTGTTTAATGAAGTCATTAATGATGTAATAATGATGTAATCATTCTGGTTGATTTAAGAATAGTAATATATTCTATGAGGTGTACTAGGTGGCCAATACCATGGGCAAGCCCATGGTTTTTTCAATACCACCGATGAGGTGTCCCTTGGAAATTAATAATTTATTCCCTCACATTTCATATAAATACCAAGACATTCCCTCATACTTTTCATTCCAAATTCCTTTTCAACTAAGATATGGTCTTTCTACCTCTCAAGGTGTCCTCCCAAGGTTCCCTCATGCCTCCTATGGTCCCGACCATCAAGCTTTCGATGTTACTCTTCAAGCTAAGGGATCCTTTCACACTCCTCTTTTAAGTCATGACTTCCTTTATGTTATTTATTATAGTTGCATTTTATTATGTGGGAGATTTTTAGTATATATCTTTACTATTTTCTATTTCATGTTCAAATTATTAGAGATCCTTTTCTCTCTCATCAAATGATTTTCTGTAGCCATTATGCTGCAGAATTTTTATCTTAAAATCCCACTCTCTTTCTCTCATGAAATTATCATGTGAATATGTAAACCTATTTCATTTCTATGGGTGTTCATAGATACAAAAAAAATATATTTTATTCTGGAATTGACATAAATATAACCCTCACTCCCTTTCAATGGATTATAAATGACATAATGATCTTATTTTTAAGCTCTTTTTAAACGTCATGATTTTTACATGAAACCCATTTCTTTTATTCTATTTTGGTTATTTATGAAATTTTTGATTACGATATATGTGGCTGACATGATTGTAAGGAAATATTAAGTGTATAACCTGATAGAGCTCTATTTCATTGAGTAAATAATTAATCTCTAAGGATGACAAGTTTCATTATACCTTGGTGAATAACCTTGGTAATTTTTAGGACACCTTGGGGATGAACCATGGTGATATGTTCATGAATGACTAAATGAAATGTTGTAGACACACATTCAACTTTTGATTCATCTTTTTTTAATGAAATTACTATTCTTCTGTTGCTCATGTATTTATGATTTTTATCGTGTTCTTATTAATATTGCTCAAGATCACATGTTAGCAGTTACACTTGTTTTCCTTGCTGATCCTTCGGCTCTCCCTTTTCTTTATTGTATATCTTTAGTTTATGAGATTTAGTAATTTTTACTTAGGAATAACTATTGATGAAGTCTTAAAAGTGCATTAGAATATTTTTTTAGGTTTTATTCTTTTTTTAATGATTTCCAAGAAACTAGACTTTAAATATCCTCTATTTGTAAAATGTAATGAAAATTTATATAATAAAAAGGCGGGATGCCATAAATGATGAAATAAAACGGTATAATTGTTTATTCTGATTCTATAATTTTTTATAAATGTATTTTTACCCATAGTATTTTGGTATGATAATTGTGAAATATTTAATGATTCTATTAAATTTTAGAATAATGCAAGTATTTATAATCTTATGTGTTATGGTTATAATCATGGGTATATGAGTTTATGGTTTATCATAAGATCATATTTTTAAACACCACTTTTTAAAATTTTTTTGGTAAGAATATAACAACATTAAGGCTATTTTTCGAAAACATTTATTGGAATATAAACCATTGGACTAGTATATGAATGAGTTATTTGAAGAATAACAACATTAAATTTTGGATATAAGATTAAAGGTATTGATAACCACTAAGGTTAATAATATCTTTCATGTTATAGTAATTATGGGTCCAAATATTTTTATTCTTATAGGAATTATATTAATATTGTTTTAGAAAAAGGACAACCTACTTGCGAGGTGATAACCCGTCACATCCGGCAAGGACGTAGGGATTGAACCCATGACCGATGGATGATAAGGGTTTTGTTCCAACCACGAGACTATGTGATTTCCTAGAAATTATCACATAGTTTTTATTTAAAATATTTATAAAATAAATATTAATAATGAACTAGTGATGTTACTATTAAGGTTTACAGATTAATTTATTATATTTGATAACATGTGCTAACCATTTTGGTTTTGGAAAATATTAAGAGATAGATGAAATGAATTTTCATTCTTATATGGATATTATGATGTGTTAAATGTAAATTTTAGTTGTTTAGGTATAAAATAATAATTTTGGGTTATTCATTTTTTGGAGTAAGTGATGAATTGGAAATTGATTGAAACATAAAATATGATTAAATTGTGATCATAAAATTGAAACGTATCAAGTAATTATATTTAATTATATTCATAGAAAGTAAATAAATTGATAGACATTAGGAAAATGATATTGAAAATTTTTATATTACTACATTAAAATATTATTAATTATATTTTAATTTAAATCATTACATATTTGTGGTTTTTATGTCCTTATCTTTCCATTTATCATTCACCTTCTTGTTATAAATGACATCTATCACTCTCTATAATTATTTATTCCATATTCCATGTATATATCTTCACTTTATATAAATTTTAGCCTACTTTGAAACCAAGTTATTTTGTTATTACAAATTAACATTGAACTTCTCTTTCTCATAGTTTAAGTGGATATTCTATTAAATATTTTTACAATGGGAGGTTTTAGTAAAAGAATTTTCGAAATCTGACCCCAGATTAATGAGATCTAATTTTAATTGTAAGGATGAAATTTATTTTAGGTGGGGAAAATATAACACCCATACATTCTAAAATAATAACATTGTATTTGATATTCTGTGTGACATAAAACACCCAGCTTAAACAACCCATGATATATATTTTATTAAAATTTAATCTCTTTGATATCTTGTTGAACATGCAACCTAAAGTCTAAAAGAAACATAATATATTAAAAAACCATAACATAGCCAATAATTTTCTGGGTATGAATAGTAATATCTAAATTATGGAAATTATTGATATATTTTTATTATAAATAAAATAAGAATCATTTTAACGAAAAATAAATGTTTTCTAAAAAAAGGATTTTTTTACCAATAATAGTTTAGTCAGGTTTTGTACACATAATTTAAAAATAATTTTCCCATATTTTAGAAAATATATTTGAAAAAAATAAACTTATTTTTTGATATCAAAATATAAAAACTATCTAAGGGAGATTTATTCGTATTTTTATGAAATATTTCATTTTTTTGATGAATAGTCTATAAAACAAAATTTTAATTGGAAAATTACATTTTTATTAAATTATTTTTCAAGTTAAATTTTATTGTGATTTGGGTTTAAAGTAAAATTATATAAATTATATTTCTATTAATCCAATTTATTTAATTAGATTCATTTTCATATTTAATATATCTATAAGAATGTTTTAATTTTTTAAATATTTACTTTATGAAAACCCCCTTTCATGTTGTATCCAAAAGATTAATTTTAAAATAAATTTTGCAACATATGTGAATATAATTTTACAAAATGGATTAAATATTTGGCATAAGATTAATTTATATCATATAATATGATTAACAAATTTTTTTACAAAAAATTATTATAAAAATTAGTAAAAATTATTACCATAGTTTAGGTGACATGAGGTTTACTAGGGGTGAAACTAAAAATATAATGGATACATGAACCTAAAAAAATTATTAAAATATATTTTAAGGAAATATTTTGACCATATAATTTATAATTATCATGAATAATCTATTTTGGACCATTTTGGAATTTTAAAAATGTGGGTACACCTTTTTCGTTCCAAAATTTACAAATGTGCCCCTCACATTAGTTATAAAAGGCCACCCACTTTCCTCTCTTCCTTCAACTTTAAAGTCCTTTTTTATACCAACACCTTCCAAAATAACTTTTAAAATCCATAAATGTATCCTATATGTCTTATTTTATGGTATAAAGTCAAATTAGGAAGGATTGTTGTGAAAACCTAAACAGGTTACCCAAATTAGAGGTAACATTCTACAACGAGAATTTTTATTTTATTTTTTCCTCAAAATCCTTAAATTATTATTAAAACATGATGATATAATAACATAATTATCTTAAATATACATAAATAATTTTATTTTAGGTTTATTACCTACAACCATCCAGTACGTCCTTTAAATTGGTTATGAAAAAATCATTGATGTGTATGGAAGACTACCGCCTCACGAACAGAAGTCATTATTTTTTCCATTACCACATCTCATAGTTCAGTATAATGATGAATATAATGTTTATATATGATATTTATAAAGAAATTATACCTATTTATTCAATATTTAATATATAACATTTTTTATATTCCATTCTATAGGGCATTTTATAACATCACTCGTGTGTACGGTGGATTATCTACTTGCGAAACGATGTGATTAATTGTTCACTAATGCGTTACATGGAATGTAATAGCAATATATTTATTTAATATGTGTGATATAAATGAAATTATTATTATATTAAAGACATATTTATCATTATTAAAATATATTATATCATCTTCTTTCTTATTTTTCACCATAAAAAATATGATAATATCATTCAGGTATGTGTGTAATACCGGATCCCTGATCGTAACATACTTAATTTTCAAAACCAACATTCATGATAGTCCTTAAAATTATAATTTATATATAAATAGGATAATAATTTATGATTATTATTTTGGATATTATGGATCTATATAATATAGTAAATTAACTGAATCTTTCACGACAGAACACTCATTAGAAAACAATGAAATTATCACCCAAAACACTAAAATAACGAAAAATAATTATTGAAATGTTGATAATATGTTATAAAAGGATAATATATGATATTATAAATATTAATATGGGTTTGAAAAAAATAACATTTTTAAATTCATTATACAATAGATTAGAGCATGTTTAACAAAAAGGAAGTGTGAGGTAAGGGACTTCGTCTAAATTTCCATTCATTAAGGAATGTTATAATATTATACCACTATTTTATTTTATATAGCGTATATAATTCCACTTTAACCTTTAATATCACAATTCATTACAATTTCCTGGTATTATTGGTGTCAATTTTAATTATTTCAACCAAGGTGATCTGACTTAATAGTTACAGAGTGGTAAATAATTTCCCAACTCAATTCATTTTTATTAGGTTATATTACTTCTTTGTTATCTTTGATATTATATGAATAATTTTTAAACTAATTTTAAATATATTATTTTTTATTTATACTTTTTATATGTGTATATGTACTTTATACACATAATTTATTTGTTGATTAACTCTCACTTGAATGTTATGGTCATTATGAGGGATTATTTCCCAATCTAATTCTAATCATGATTATTTATTCTCAAAATTTCAATTGAAGACAATTATTTTTCCATTTCTTAATAAAACCATTTAATTTTATTCTACACTTGATATTAATTATATATCATGTAATTGTGCAATTTTTTTATTCTCAAGTACTTAATATAATTGATAAGATATTTTAATTAAAATCAGACTTCATTTATCTCTTTGGTCAAAAATCCATTTTCTACCAAACCCATGTTTTCTAAAAATAATAAAAAAACGTTTTTAAACTTTCATAACTGTTGTATTAAATAAAATTTTATAATTATTGACTTTTGTAAAAAATATTTTAATAGAATATTTTTGTCTTTTTCAAAATAATTCATGTTTGGATTTTACTGAAAATTTGAAAGGAATATTTGTTTTTATATACTAAGAATGTACATAATTTCCTACAATCATGAACATGATATTTTCTAGAGATTCCATTATATTTTTTTAATTATTTTTTAAAAAAAAGTATTTGAATTTTTTTTTGATAAATTTTAGTTATAAAATTTTATTTTCAAAATGAATAAATTATTTTCCTCAAGAATGTTTTAAAGATATTTTTATGATATTACTATTAATCAATGAATAGAACCATTTATTCTCACACCATTGGGTATATGTTGGATTCATAATATCATTATTATTTCTATTTATGGTTTATTATATTTTTCTCTAAGGAGGTTATTGACACTTACTTTATTAATTCATTTTTTATTTCCATTAACTTTACAATGAAATATTCACTTACCTACAATCATTGGAAATTAAAATTTACCTAAATATATGTATTATTTATCAAGGATATGTTTATTTATTAAACCATATATCTCTTCTACATATGGAGTTATAAATTGATCGTTATTTTTTTATATATGGAAATATTTTAAAATCTGTATTCTTTACACAATAAAGATATTTGATAATAAGACACATTTTTCATGAATTAAATAGATCATTAGATATATGAGTAATTCTTTGGAAATGTAGATTCATGTAGGGTCAAGATATAGATATCCTCGTGATGCATTAGTAGTCTCATTAGAAAAAATAGTTGGCTAGACTTAGTCAAATGTGTTTTTGGTGTATACCTACACAAAATTTTTAAACTGTGTTGTGAAAATATATTCATAGTAAATGTATGATCATTCTTGAGATTATAACATCTGATAATTATGTATTCTTTCATTGATAATTCATATTTTTTATCAAAAATATTTTATCAATGATATTATCTTTAGACACATTTAATTCATAGTTTATTGATTATATAGAATCTATTTTCATATATTTACCTATCCATTTTGATTAAATCTTATACAGTTTTGAAAATTATGTTATTGATCAAATGGAATTTGTTTTTAGTTATTTAACTTTCCACATTTATTAGCCATTGTAAAATTAGTAGAGTCAAATTATTTAAATGATATGTGTAGGTAGTTATTTACAATTCCATGCCATTTATGGATATTGATTAACTATAAATTCTACTGTATATGGCCTTTAATGATAATTTTATCTCAAAATTAATTTTTTTCCTTTCCTAGAAATCCAAGAAGGGTAATATGAATAATAAGAATATATAATCTAGAGGGAATAATAATATTTTTGTAAAAAATTATATTATAGTTTTTTCTCAAATATAATTCTATACTGATGTATGTATCTATTTTTCCAATAATATTAAACCATTTATCCTTCAAGATGTAATTCCTTATATCTTATTCCAATGTTCTAAAGAAGATATCAGCTATGGGTTACTAGAGTCAGGTTCGATACAATTAGTACTCAATTATGGTCTCCATGATTATTTCTTCTAGTGAATTATTCATAATGGTTTATGTATATCTTTGGTACTTATAAGTCAATTCCTTTTAGTGAATATTATAGATTCATATTATAATTTATTTAAGGATCCTGAGTGGTTTCTTTTAAAATTTTGTTAAAGGGTTCTTCATGTAGCATCACAGTAGGTTTATTTATGATGATTTTTTATTTTTATCATCCCTGAAGAAAAATATAAACATGATTTATGGTCCTCAAGGTAAATTTCAATAGCTAAGTCTAAAATTGTGGCATAATCCATAAAAAATAATAATTTCATGGATTTGGATTTTTTTCGGATCTACCATTTGTTAGTGTGATGAGATGAATTTTAGGTTGGTTTGAATTCATATTTAGTGCAAAGTTTAGATTTGGATAAATATAATAAGAAATTTCATTCCTATGGTGTTTATTTTTTTTTCATTTATTAATAATTTCTAAAAACTTTTAAGGTTTATACAAAGCTAATATAGATGATATATATCTGATTTGATGAGAATGTTGATTAATTCAGCTTATGCTAACTATTGCATTGATTCATGGGGTGATAATCTCCTAGAAATTGATTATATTTCATTTGGTGATTTTAATGTGTGTTGTAGAATTACCTAGAATGAATATGGAAAAGTAGTTTATGATAGAATGTGTATTACACCACATTGTATTTTTATAAGAATACATTTTGGATTATTTTGGTTCATGTAAAGGGAAATTTATTGTTTGTATATCTTGTGAGGTTTTTTGTAATTTTTATCCTATCAATGACATAGTGATCCATTAGTATGAGAAAATTCATAACCTCAAATGGTAGTTAAATGAAAGGTTTTAATAGTCATTTACTCTAACTAGTTTGGATTCACCAAGGGTTTGATATGATTCGGTACCTCCTTAATAAAGAATGATTCTCTAGGTTAAGAAAATGATCCACATCTTCCTTCTACAAGAATAATTGTCAACGTGATTTCCTAAAGAAGGGTCCTCCATAAAAGGTATTAATTAATCAAGAGATTATTATTATCCCTATTTCTAAGCATATGGGGAAATTTAGAAACCATGCTGGACTCTAGTATGAGTTCTTGGAATGACCAAAATGTTTCTTCAACACTAAATAAAGTAGGCATAGTTTAGTATCAGAGTGTCATAATTTGAAACATTTAGATCAATTATTTTATGGGTTGACATGTGATAATGATTATTTAATATATTATACCCATATACACACAAGAAACATTATTGGTCATTTTAGATACCCAATTTGGGGTATACCACTTATAAATTTTCTCCAAATACATTATGTGCAGTTTGATGGACATGGGTTTTGGAGAAAACCAAGGTACATGTGATGAGTATGGAGTATTATTCATGGGTTCAAGGAGATATTATCATAGAAATTCATAGCGTTATGTAAAATTGTATAATTTAATTTTCTTTTATTAATTTATTTTAAATCATTATGATTTTCCCTAAGGTGAATCATTTTTAATGAATTATTACTTATTTAAAATGATTTCATTTTCTGTAGAATTTTTATTTTAATTTGTACTATCAACTTCCTACTATAAATTCCATATAAATACACCAATTATATGTTATATAAATTATTATGTGTTTCACCACTTATTATAAAATAAATTTATATAGTTTATTATCTTTATTTAATCATTTATAGACTATTGTAGTTATCTGATATCCTCTATAATACATGTAGGTACACTAGAAACCACTAAATAATCTTACATTGGAACAAAATAGGAAAATAGATCTAGTTTGTTACATCTATCATTGTGTTTTTGAAGATTTCATCAATTCATTATCAGTATATTGAACCAAAAACTTCATTGTATAATCATTAATTACATAAATAACATCAGGAATTCAAGATTTTAATAATTTAATTGATCATTTTTTGAAGATAATATCGTAAAAAACATGTCATAGTTTCATTGAACTTATGATATAGTCATAAAAAATCTGGTTTGTTAAAATAAATAATATCATATTTTTATGCATCTAAATATTTAATTGTCCATGATATTTAGAGTTATTTATCTTATAAAAATAATCAGAAGTGATTAATTGTAAATGTAAACCTTTTTTGATGTCTAAAATGTATTTTATCCTTGGTAATATTTTCAAAATGATGCTTATTTGTAGTTATAATATAAGATATTATATCACATTTTTTAACCAAAATAGAAAGTCTTTATTATAATTAATTTAAAAATCATTTACTTGACTTTTGAGGAGGATATAGAAAATATAATAAATTATTATTAAAAAAATTGAAGGTGAAAAAGGATGTCCATGTTAGAATAAATACACTATAGAAAATTTCAACTTATTTTTTCCACAAGGATATATATATCTAAAGAAGAATAAATAGGTGAAAAGTTTTAACATGATGAGGATTATGGAGCTGGTTTCTTCTGTAATAATGGAATAATTAATTTTTATTTTTAGTTTTATAAATAAAACATATATAAAAAATTAGTAGTGGTTCATCAATAAATGAGGGTGAAAAAATATTTTATCATTATAAGAAGTTGTAATTGAAGATGGATACTGATTTTCACTCTTAAAATTGTATAATAAGTTATCCTATTTTATTTTCAAACAACAGTACATCATCTTTATATAATCCTTGGTAGTTACCATGTAGAGGTGTATCATTTATGATTTCATGTATTATTAACTTTTTCCTACTTTATTAAAAGTAATCTAAAGTTCCATACCAAAAAAATTATGAAATTAGATCATTAAAGTTATTTGTTTTCATTTCACATAGAAAATTCCCACCTGACCCACCTGGTGACATATAATTCCTATGTTAGACTACCATTTTGTATTAGATTAGAAGTTCTCCAATTTGTTATGGTGACAAATGTAATGATAATTTCTCCAAAGTGATTTCAATATTAATTTTATGTGGTCTATTTCATTAATCATAAAGGGATTCTAGTTTTTAATGGGTAAAATATATAACTAATTATAAGTCATATGAAATAAAATATTTAATAAATAATAATGGATTTTTATACAGCTATCATTTTTAAAATTAAAAAAACCTGAAACTTTGAGAATTTATATAATGATATCAAATTTAATTAGATACCAACTCTAATGGCACAACACTGTAGTGGATATTTATCTAACTAAACTTTTGTAAACATGGTATCATGAAATTTTAGAGACAATAATGAAAGAAAATCAGAAAACAAAATTACAAATGTGGCATAGTGGATTAAGAACTCAATCATCATGTGTTGTCAAATATGTATAAGGAATTAAGGAAGTTGAAAAATATGTTTTTGAAAACTTAATCACCTTTTTTTGTTTAATTTATGAGTACATATTTACTGTTTGGATGAGTGATTTCAATTTTCTTAATGAAATTTCAATATGTGTTTAGTGAGTTTGGATGAAGTAGTTATACCTGGAGAATTTTTATAGATTCAGTTTATAGCATTAGATGTCACACATTGAAAATTATCCATGTTAAATATAATGATTTTTATGTGATCTCAAATTTCAATTACATATTCTATAGAGTTTTCACATTTATACCATAGGTTAAGTCCACGAAAAAAGTAATTTCCCGAAGAAGATAGTGCATGCGTTGTGTTTATAATGAATAGTGTTGTGAAGATATGGCTATGCAAAGAAAATGAATATATAGTTGGCATGATGAGTTAGAGAATTTGATAAGAGGAAGAGGAGAAAAATTGGGGATATAATTTTACTATATTTGAATTACATTTGTTACTTGGAGTAATTCTATGATAATTTTAGTGGTGTGTTTAATAAATAGATAGCCAACCAATAATGCATCCAATTCCATCTCAAACTTAGACTTAGGAGGGAGAAGGGGGGTGAAAGGCACCCAAGTAAATTGGCCTCAAGATAGCTTTTAGGCAGAAGAAGTGGTAGGACCATTTATAAGTATCGCTAATAATTCCATATAGAGTGCATGGGAAAAGAGGTGGGGCCACCATTTAGGGCAACATGATGTCAGTGGGATTTAGATTTATGGTTTCTTATTAGAGAGGTTGAGTGATATAACACAACCCTGATATATTGAAAAAATGTTGTGGGATACATGTGTGTGGTTACAATTCCTCTATTACTAAAAGGATTGATATAATTGTGGAAATCAGATTCATCCAATCTTGGCCATCTGATTAGCAGAGAGGATCATCATTATCCTCCTGCATTTGAGAGTGATTTCCAATCTAGGTACCCAAAAATAGAGGAGCCTTGACAGAACATACTTAGATCAAACAATGTATGATGATAAATTTTTTGTCTATATTGATGACCAGTTATACAGGAAAGATCCATGAACATGTTACAATCTTTTTTCATGGATGGACATCCATTAATAGAAGGAAACTCAAGCCATGATGATTGTTTGATAAAGATTAGTTCTTATATGATGATAAAAGTGAAATTGATTCTCATGTAAGATCAACATTATAATTTCATGCAATTACACTTACAGGATACAAATGAAGTGTTAAAACTAGTGAATAATGGAATGTATCCACATGATGTTGTAATACCACATGAAGAATAGAGATAACATGATTCCTTCATGTATTCAAAGTGAATAATAGAGAGTCCGAGTCATCAGGAAATTACATGCATGAAGGTAGGTTGTAAGTCGCTCTGAATAGATATTAATGAAACCTAATTACATTGGGTGTTTATAGATGGTTGACTTACTTTAAAAACATAAATGGAAATATTCCAGGAATTAGTTTGAAACTGAGTCTCTCAGATGATTGAGATGCATCCATGCATGCATGCATACAACAAGATTTGTCATTCCTGTTACCCTAATTCGTGTGAGAATATAGAATACCAATAATTGATATTTAAATGAGTTTTCATTCAAGATTAAATACTCAAAAATGATTCATTAGGGTATTTAAAATGATATGTTTATACCCACATATAGGTATTATTGTTTGAAAGATGAAAAGGATAAATGTGGTTATTTGATTAATATATTTAATTGAGGTTTCAAATGAAAATTTAAATCATGGAATTTAATTTATATTTCCATGCATGATATTATTGTATAAATAGGTGCATGATGGTAGTGGAACACATACTGAATTTCATTATCATTTTGTGACCCTTTAAACCATTATTAAATACGAATTTTGTGGGTGAGATAAAGCTATTTAATTATTGAAGAAGCTGATAACATGTACCCCAAAATTCAAATAAGGATAACTTAGATCATTCCTAATATTAATGAATCTTTTAGAACCAACAACATTGATCAATTCAACTATTAAAAACTTGAATATTTATACAAAATGAAGGTAAAGAGAAATTTCTTCTAGTGGAAGACTATTTCTGATTAAGATATTTAAATTTCTGGACCAACACTGAAGATGAATCTTGTAATTGGGTTGTCTAACAAGATACTGGATGCGCGTGATTGGGGCATCTAAAAAATTTGAGAAGAAGAACTGCTGGGGTGTCTTTCCAACTATGGATAGATAAGTTGGTATGTCTAACCAATTGTAAAACTATGATGTCTAACTTGTTTTATTCACATGTTGATATAGTGAAGAGAATCCATGTTGGGGTGTCTAACCACCATGGAAAGGAGTTGTAATTTCATTGTAGAACCTATTAAATACTATACACTTCCCTCTCCTATTTTTCTACCACACACAAGGTGAGATTGAGAGAAACTAATATGTGTATGGATAGCCTTAATAATTTCAAGGGGTTGAATTTAAATGGAGAATTATTCCTAAAAAAAAGTAACCACTGATTAAACCAACCTCTTAGTAGAATATAACCAGTTCATGGACTCTATAAGTGGTATCAGTACATTTGTCACCTCTAAATATCCAAGATGTTTTAAATATGGAATCTGAGGAATATTATAACGATATCATTTCCCTTCATTCAATTAATTTCTAATGGCATAAAATTAATATGGAAAAAAATTCTTAATAATAATCCAATTATTAGAGATGAAATCTATCTCTTTTCCTTTCAAAAATGGAAGAAGAATTATAATCCATCCCTGAATTTTTGTTCTATAATTAAGGTAAAATCATAGCATGGTGTTATTTATGACTCTAATTATCTTGTGGAGGAAGAATGTGCTATTTCAAACTCTCACAGAAATCTAAAAAATAAATGTTATTCTAGTGATGAAGAGGTAACGACATCAAGCTAGTATTCTTGGGAATGTTCATGAAATGAAAAATAATATCAACAAATAATTATTCATGATTTTTACTAGTCAATGGGGAAATATTTGACCTTGGAAAATAAAATTTTGAGGAAATAATATGTGGAATTTAATCTCAACTCAATGAAACTGGCAACCAAGATAAAGGATAAATACATGAAAATACGATACCATGTGGATAATTTGAACACCTATCAATATAAAATAAAGATCCTTCAAAATTATATCTCAACATGTGTAGTAAAAAAGAGAAACCAAGATCTAAAATATGGTATTAATGTTTTGTCCCATGAAAAATCTAGTAATGTGGTCCCAAAAAGATGAAAGCACCAAAGTGGTTTTACTGTGGAAGATTTGGGCACATCATTAGTAAATGTTTCAAATACAATAAGTGAATTTTTGTAAGAATAAATCCATCAGGGTCAACATCTCATTTATGTAGAGACCAAATGAGGTATAATTTTTTAGTAAATATTTTATTTACCTTAACCTCAATCATATAGAAAAAAAATTCACTTCAAAGAAGTATGGATGGGCAAAGAAGCCACTGGGAGACACTTCACTCCTATGAAGAACCAAAATATAAGCACTCGAATCAATACCCCTTGTGGAAATGAATTTTTTTTATGGAAATAGGTTGTACGAGCTATGAATGAGGTAGAAAAATATATTTCAAAAAATGAATAAGTTCATGGGATGAGAATATGAGCATGATCTAAGAGTCATTAAATTAATAAATAAATCACAACCCATGATGAGATTGGAAAGAAGAATAAACCAATTATTATCGAAAAATCTCACATTGATTTTTTTCACTAAAGAAAAATGATTTTATGGTTTATTCCCTATTATTTTATGTGTTATGAGCTAACATGAATGGTATTTAAGTAGAAATGTTATTCATCAAGGGGTTCATTAATTTTAGTGGTTATAAAGATGAGTTCTTCCATTGAGGTAAAGATTTTATGAGACATGAGGTATTCCAATCACACTGTCATCCCTTTTACATTAATTGTATTGATTAAAGGAATTGGTTTGGTTGATAGGAAAATGAGACAAAAGGGGATATATTATTTTTTCACTACATTTCTGATTTGTTTCTTAAGTATGTGTAGGGATCCTAATTTTATTGATAATTATGAATATTGTCTTCCCCTATAAGATAATTGAGATTTTTTTATCATTATTTCACTTGCATGTTATTTTAAAACATATTAGAAAAACTTGGTTGTATCTATATTTATTTGTACACCATGTTTTCCCACATACTCATAGATTTTATCAATTAGAGGCTCTCTTCTAAGATAATCATGTGATATCATCTTTATCTTTTTATTTATTAATAAATTTTCATATAAGGGATAAGATAATGTTTTTGATGAAAACATGATATGAAAAGACCTCCACATATTATTTTCATTTGATTGTCAAATTGAGAGAAATTTTTGAGCACACATATTGATTTTTTATGTGTGAAGATACATTGAGAATAAAATAAAAATGGGGATATTATTGGGCCCAATTATTTCAATTTTGTTCCATGATATGTAATTCTTCTATGTGTGTTTGGAAGAAGTGGTTATTCCTAGAGAATTGTTGTGGGTTCATTTTGTAGAACTAGATTTCATAATTGGAAAATTATCCATGTTAAATATATTGTTTTTTAAGTGATCTAAAATGTAAATAACATTTCTAATGAGTTTTCACATTGTCTACCACATGTGAAGACCATGAAAAAAGTTATTCCTTGAAAAATATAGTCTATGCTTTTTTTATTTCATGAGGATGTGAAGAAATAGACCTGAAAAATATTAATATATATTTTTCATGATGAAAAGGAAAATAATATAAGAGGAAGAGAGGAGGAAGCTGTATTGAAATTTTTATATATTTGAATTACATTTTTTACCTGGATTTATTCTAAGATAATTTTAATTGAGGCCTTAATAGAAAGATGGACAACCCATGAAGCTGTGAAGGATAGCTTAACCTTAGGCTCATATGGGACTGAGAGTGTCTAACATTCCTGAGAGACTAACCATAGTCCATTATGTAGGTGACATAATGTGTGTTCCTATTTTTATGGCCTACTGATCATTCCACTGAGAGCGCATGAGAAGAGAGGTAGTGCCACCGTGCATGGAAGAACGATGACAGGGGATTTATATTTTTGGATGATTGGGGGAGTGGATGAGTGATATATCATAGACTTGATCTATTGACAACCAAATGTGGGATAGTAATATGTGGTTACTATTCCACCATTATTAAAAATATAGACCGATCCATGGCCATAAGATGTATCTAATATCAGTTGTCTGATCTGTGGTGATGGTCTTCTTCCTCCACCCACATTTGTGGGTGATTTTCAACATTTATATCCCTCTTTTTATGGATTTAAACCTATATTCCTCAAATAAAATAGTATAACATGGTCAAATTTTTGTGTCTATATTGATGACCAGTGATTCATTAGAGATTCACATGTGTGTTGAAAAATTGCTTCATGCATTGAAATTTATGAACAGAAGGAAACCTGATCGGTGATCTTTGTAAGATGAAGCCAAGTACCTAGAAGATGAAAGTCATATATTTATGATTATGTGTGATTAGAATGATAATTGTAATTAGTTACACTTGCATAAATTTAATGAAAAGGTATACATAAAGAATAATTGAATGCATTAGTGTGGTTTTTTAATGTCATGGGACGTTTTAATACCTCTTAAAGAATAGAGAACACCTAATTCCATTGGGTATTTAATGTAAAGAGTGGGGATTCATTACATACATGAATTAAGGGTTGTGGTGGTTGTGAATAGAGATAAATAACACCTGAGTCTTTCAGTTATTTAAATATGGATTCTCTACTACATAAAAATATATACCTATCCATCATGAATATTTTTGTTCCCAAGTCTCTCAGGTGATTGAGATGAATTTTCGTATGCAATAAACTGTATGATCCAAAACTGTTACAATTATCCATGTTAGAATATTTAATACCAATCATGGGTATTTAAATGATGTTTCATGCAAAATAAAATATCTAAAAACATTTCATTTAGTTATTTAAAATGAGAATTTAATACTGAAAATTTACGGGTATTCAAATATGAGAATGATAGTACCCATATTTTTGTATTATTTTTTGATGTATGGGAATAATAATTTTGGTAATTTAATTAACACATTTAATTGGGAATTGAAATTAGAATTTAAATCATGTAATATAATTGAGATTTGCATACATGATATTCTTGAATAAATACGTGCATATAGGTGATGGAATATGCAATGAATTTCAAAATCATGTTGAGACTCATTTAAGCCATTATGAAAGAATAATTTTAGGGTGAGGAAAATATGGGTAATTATGTAAGAAGGTGATTTAATATACCCAATCATTTGAATAAGGGTAATTCTGATAATTAAATATCTAAAAGTAGTTTTGAGGACTAACAATATTGATCAATAAATATATTGAAGACCTTGAATATTTGTACATAATGAAGTTAAATCCACCTATCTTTTGGAGGAATAATTTCTACGAAGAATATCATTATATTACTAGATCAGACCCAAAGTAGAATCCTATAGTTGGGGTCTCTAACCAGCTACCAGGGGCTTGTGATTAGAATTTCTAACCAATCATAGTAGAAGAGCGGTTGGTGTGTCTAGCCAACTATAGATAATGAAATTAGGGAATCTATCCAATTTTAGAATTGGGGTGTCTAACTAGTTGTATTCACCTATGAAGATAATGAAGAGAATCCAATTTGGTGTGTATAACCAAAATGTTAAGATGTAGTATTTTCCTTACCAAAACTTTTAAATACATCGGTCATCCATTACATATTTTACTACTTCATAAGTGGTGATATTGAGAAAAATATATTGATTTCATCGATAACCATATAAAGTTAAAGGGTTAAATTTTGAAAAAAAGAAAAATTTATAAAAATGTGTACCTATGATTCACCCCTAAACATCTAAGTGGAACCTAACCAATCAGTGGCGTCTAAAAGAAGAATTTTTGATTTTTTTAGAGATTTTGACATAATAAAAATTAATTTTGGAATATTTCCACCTCAGTCCAGTCAAATGGTTTTTGTGAATGAATAAAAAAATATTATCATTATATAAATACCAAAGTATTCTATTAAAATATGTGATAATAACAATTGATGACGATTCTATAGTAAAGGATACATTTATGGAAGTATTGTTCAATTAAATAATGAATTTTAGTAATGAAGTGAATTAGAATAGATGGATTTTTATAAAGTAATGACATTTATTTTCATAATATTGAAATGGGGAAACAATTATTTAAATAAATTATTCCACTAAAATGATTTATTTATGAAATGGTTGGACACCTTATTCTTATGTGTTTATAAATTTATAATAGGATGTGAAAGATTATCAGCCAAGGAATATTTCCACTAAATATGTCAATGTAAAGGGGATAATCAACAAAACGTTGTTTAAAAAGAAGAACATTCATTCACAAGTTTTTAATGGTTCAGAGTGATATAAAGTGGAGAATATTTTTTTATTTCTAAAAATATAGGGAATATTTTATTATGTATATAATTAACACGCCATAATTTTATTGAAAATAAAAATCAAATAACTTAATATTAAAGTATAATTTCATCGGTATATTAGCAATAAGTATTATTTAATAGATATATATGTTTATTGGGGTTTGGAAAAGAAATACTGTGATGTGTTATGATATTCTATACACTATATATAGATGTATAAATAGGTGAATTATAGGTTGAGTGATGATATTGAAACGCCAAAATTTAAAAATTGATAGAATTTAAAAAAGGATATTGATATCAAAATCACGAAGGCCTAGATCATTTGTTTATTTAGTAATATATTTAATGATAGGGTCTAATAGATTAATTATATTGAATAAAAATTCATAAAAATGAGATAAATGATAGATTATAAATAATTGGTTATGAATTCCCAAGTAGAATTCATTTGTTGGATCAAAATTTTTATTTATAAATTCAAAGAGGGTCATAATTATCCCACAATTAAACTTATGTATTTCCTACAATATTAATGTTTTCGTTAGGAAGGTAAGGAAATCATACAAAATTATTACAAAAAAAATTCCACCATGGTTATTTTATGAAAATGAGATACTACTCCAAGAAATTTAAATTTTAAATGTATTAATAGAACACTATAGCCCAAAACAATAACAGTAGATATTAAATATTATGTTATTTTTGTAGAAATATGGTGTGCACAAAAAGTTATTGTTTTTTATTTAAAATTTCCTTCATAGAACAATTAAATATAATATATTGGTAGATAATTGAATAATAATTGTATATAATAAAATTATAATATATTTAGTGTACTGGTTGTTGACTCAATGCCATAAATTTTTCATCTTTGATCAAATGGGATCAATTATGAGATACTTAAAGTATTCTCTATAAGTCATCATGTAAGAATAAAACTCAATAATAATTTTTTCATAATATTATCATGAGGATTATACATTATAAAAATAGGATGGGTATTCTTATCAGACATCGATAGATATGAAGAAACAAATTTTAATCAAAAAATTTAAGAATGAAAGGACTTTTGAGAATGATATTTCTTATATGGTAACAGATCACACTGGTGTTTTGATTTCCTCTGGTACATTTACATACAATATGATATAAATGTTGAATATTTATATGGACCTAAAATATTAATTTTATGGATGCATAATATTTGGTAAAAATAAATTATTAATTATTAATGACTATATGAAATACAAAATTATGGGAAATGATCTGGAAAACATATATGTTTTATTGGTCGATGGTAATGACCATATTCACTTAACAATAATTCAATTGTGTGACTTTGAACATGATATAACATTTCCAATATGACTTGTATTTTTATAGGCATAAAAAATCCAATTGAAATATAATCAAACAGTGAATTGAAAAATTTACCTTATTAGTGTAAATAGTGATTTTTCTTTCTTAAAGGGATCTACAAGAGTATATTATGAAATATTTGACATGAAAATTTGAGGAAAAAAATAATTTTAAGACCCAATAAAACATAAAGGGTAATGGGTTATTCCATGTAATGAAATTATAAATATATATACCAAAAAATTTCATAAGTGAAAAACCATTTTATGTCTTGTAACCAGAAATACAAAAACGTTGAAGTTGTTGCAATTAGAACCTGTTTTTTTGTGATATTATAATTCCAAAATCTATATTTAAAGAATTTACTCACTTACTCATTATTAATGAACACTAAATGATTTCATATATGATGATGGGAACCAATATATATGATGTGATAAATCATAAAATTTCAATCCCAAAATGTTATATATTTTACTTTTAAATTGGTGAAATGATACCTTGAAAAGCAGTAAAAAAAATCCTTCATTTTTATTTGTGATAAATTTTCAATTATATTTATTCATTTATATATAAAATTGGAGAATCAATTATTGGAAAAAATGATTATCTTTGAGAAATACCTAATACAAGAGTATTATAATGATTAAAACATGAAATTATCCAACATTACTAATAATGTCATGTTATCTACAAGGGAAAATATAATATCATATGATATTTAGCATATGAGGGAGATGATATAATATTGTTATAAAATAATAATATGTAAATGTATTATTTTTAACCATGTGTCATTCAACCAAATGATTAAATACATAATGTTTAGGCAAATTTTTTATTAATATTCTATAAATGAATATGATTTTAAATATCTCAATAAAAGGACTAGAATTTGTTTTCAAATAAACTTTATTACTATTATTCCAAAAGTAATGAATTAAATGAAATTTAAAAATATCCTAAATAAATATATTTTTATGAGACATTACGAGTCATAACAAAAGATTAATTTCATTATACAGGTGAAAGTAGTGATGATGGGTATGTTGGATCAAGTTCATGACTAATAATAAAAATAATGACATGAAAAAATTGATCAAGAAAATATTGTTGGTTAATGGAAATTCTTATGTAATCATAAAGATGAATTCTATAAAAACAATATTTTCCATAGCTATATCCCAATAATTTTTATGATGATTCTAAAAGTGATTGTTTTATTAAGGGTATGAAACTGTATTTTGGTCAAATTAATTAAAATATAATTGGGGATATTAATTTAAAGAAATAATATAAAGATTTTTTTAAACCATAAAAAGTTTCTTAAAAGGGAACTGAATGAATAATGTCTAATGAATTGGGAAAATTAATTATATATAGAGGTTACTATCAATGTAATGGTATTGGTGTGGATGAAAAACAATTACGTAGTAATATTGGAAATTATTTCATTATTCATGGTTAAAGAAGTGAAGGGTAATTTAAATGTATTTCTAATAGAATATAATTTATATTTTTATAATATAATTTTAAATGAATAAATCTATATTGAATATATAGATATAATTCGCATACATGATTATAAGGAAAATAGATATCAATTGAATAAGGAAGATTATGGGAAAAATAATTTTCCCAGTGATAGGTATTCTAGATAATTTTATTATATTAAAAAACAAGATTATAATTTGGAGGACTTATTCATAATATTTTTATCATTAAGTACTATTATCCATGGATATTAGTGATAATTTATAAGAATAAATTTATATTTTTTTAACTAGAATAAAAAAAATGGTTGAATTTTGATAAATTCTAATAAAAAATTTACATTTTATTGATTCATGGTTTTATATACACCCTTTATTTATATGTTACATATATAAGTAACATAAAAATTTTAAATTATTATATGGAATTTAGAAAAATATTTCAAATGGAAAAATAAAGTCTATAAAATGTATAATGGAATCAATGATGAGTTATCGATAAAATATTAATAAAAAATATTAAGAATAATAGTGTATAGCTAAATTATTGAAACCCTATTATACCTAATAGTATTATGAAGTAATATTGGGTTTATATTTGTCACACATCAAAATATCATGGTAATCCCAATAAATGTGACATACATATAGATTTTTTTTGATATATTAAAGGTGCTATAAGTTCCATATTATTCATCAATGTAAGGAAGAAGATTTTGTTATTTAGATATATAGTTATTTATTTCCTTAAATAAGTGGATTACTAAAGGAAAAAATTTTATGCTGTGTTTTATATTATTTATTTGATAAATTATAACCAAAGAAATAGGATATATTTAGTATCATTGAGAACTTTAGAGATAGAATACATTACAACTAGTGAAGTTTGTACAAAACATTTAGAGATAAGACTATAGTTTTAGAACATTGTTATTGTAGTAGAATTTCATATTATTTTTAAATGGAATAACTCCGATGACATAACTTTTTTTCAAAATATAGATCATTATTAAAATACAATATAAATTTAAATTAGGTATAATATTTTATGAATATATTTCCAATTATACATATTAGATCACATGGTATGGACCAAAAGGAAACAATTCCTTGGAAATTATTCAGATCATAATATACTAGAATAAACAATGAGGGATAAATATGATGATTTGGGAAGAAATATACAATCATTATGAAAAACTTTTCATAAAAAATTACACATATCCAAATATAAATTACATACCCACGAAATATATATGTCATTGTAAATAAAAAATATTTTATCATCTGGCATAAAAATCTATATAAGATAGAATTAAAGAAAATAGATATAAGTTATGTATAAAATTAAACACATATATATTCCATGTCTAAATATATGAATAAAAATCATTATAAAACTCTTAATGAATATCTATTATATCCCAAGGAATTCCATTACCCCTATCTCATGGACTAATGATACCTGTCTTGATGGGATATTTCCTTTACCTTGATCAGTGACAATATGATATATCCTCATCAAGTTTGCAATGTTGTGGGTTATTTCTAAAACTTAATCTATTAATTTTGGTAATTGGATGTTCTTTGTTGGATATATGTGTTTTTTTATAGATGAGAAGTGTATTTTTACATGTTAGGGATAAAAAAACCCATTTTCTGGAGGATCTGACCATTTGGTAGGTCGTGGAAGAGCTATAGGTTTGGTGACTGATCATTTCAGGTAGATCTGAGTGGTTGTAGCCACTTAATTTTTTTACCAAGACATTTAAAATAATAAAAAAATGTAATAGGTTATATTTTTCAACTACATCCCTTTAGGGTTATAGGAAATTTCTTGTGTCAAATTGGGAGGAATGTAACATAATTTTGATACATATGAAAGATACATCTTGGTGTTTTGATTATTTTTCAATGGTTGGTCATAGAGAAATTATTATAATGATGAGGTTGGTTTCTTTTTTTCATAATGAATATTTTATGTTAGTTAGTATGGACATCTATAAGACCATTTTAGGTATCACCATGTTTATCTAGTAAGGAAAATAAATTTTTAAAAGACCAGAATTTTCTCTAAAAAAGGAGGGATATATTGGTATCAAGACCACTAATGTTTAGTCGAGATTTAAAATATTCTCTATTGGTATCAGGTCTGTGTAAATATAATTATTGTGAATTATGTGGTTATGGTTAAGTGATGTTTTGATTATATCAGGGGTAATAATTTTGTGTATCTATTTTAACATGTTAAATATAGGAATAATAATACTGATGTTTTGGTTGTCTATTTAGATTTATATAGTGTTTTATTATTTTTAATGGATTTTTTTCTATGGTTTTTTGAGCAGGTAATGTGGTTTCATTATAGTTTGCCTGTAACATGGGTTAATTACAAAATAAAATTAAGAGTATGAGGAGATTATGGATGATAAATGATCTAAATAATAATTTTAGAAAATGATAGATGGTAAATGGAAATGGGGTTCATAAAATTTAAATAGAATTGTTAAAATTAAGAATTAATTGTTGACATAAATGTTTTAATTTATTAATAACCCATTTGACATTAAAATGGATAACTAATGACAATAAAATTGAAATTATATTAGTAATATCAAATAATGGATTAATAAATGATATTTTCTATGATTTATATTGGCAATGGGTTAAATGAATTAATGAATAGTAGAATTGGATGTCAATATTTTTTTTCAATTAACTTGTATAGATATGTGGGGATAGAATATCGTATAATTATAGAACTACTTTCCAATGATCAATAATAGTGATGGGGTGGTAGTGATTTGTGATAATAGTGGTGTTCTATTATGAACCCTTCATATAAGAATTTAACATGACTATTATATGTGATATTTTAGTTTTTTAATTAATATGCATCACAACCTCAGTTATTTGACCTAACTGATGTCAATATCTTCCCTAAAATATTGCTTAAAGATGGAATTAATTGCTATAAAATCCCTCTTCCATGATCCCCATTTAGATTTCGTATGAGTTGTAATGGTTCATGGTAAGTGTATATATAAATATATATTGTAACAAATTTAGATATATATATATATTTATAATAATTTTCCATAGTTATATTATTATTATTTATATTCATGGTGGAGGTCGTGTAAGGTAGCATGAGGTCATGAGTTCGATGTTCATTTTGTTAAGGATACCATACAATAATTGGTATGAGATGTGTGGTTTTGATAGAGTTATAGATTTCTTTATGTTCATACGATATATTGATAACCTAATATGTGGTTATGTTATTATATAAAAGGGATTGAGGCATTTATGTAAATTGTTATGACATGAGAGGGACTAAATTTATTTGGAGGCATTGTGGGGTAACATCTTGACACATATTAGTCTGATTATAAATTACTATTCCGGAATGGGATATTCAGTGGTTAATCATTTGTGATATTGGGTTGGAAATAACTAAATATAGGTTTACGTTGATACTATGATTCATTCACCCATGAATAAGTGAGATTTCTCAATATTTTAACAATAGGTTTTATAGAGGATCTTAATAGTATACTTGTAACATCATTCACACTCACATATATATATATATATATGTGTGTGTGTGAATTTGGGTTTCTTGGAGGGAGTTTGTTAACATGATAGAAATTAAGAGCTTTTAGCCTGAAGTTTCTACCATTAGATATGTTTTTTTATTCATTTTATATTTTTAATTTTTATGTAATTACATGGGTTTCTTGAATATTGGTTTTTTATTTTGTATCAATAATTTTATTGGTTTCTCTCTCATATGTTCCTTGGAAATTTCTTTTGTCTTCCACCCATATTTTTCATTTTCATACAATTGGTGCCAGTAACCATCCTATTTAATATTAGAGGCCAGCTTTAAAGGTCAATCTCATCTTCACTTATATCCTAGGAGGGGTTACCAATAGTGGAAGGTCATGATATAGTTTTATCATATGTATGGATAATGGTTAGGATATTGACTGGAAAATGGCACTCATGAGGACTATGTGGGTTTTATTGGGAAATGATATTGATCTGTATAATAATGTGACATTACAAAGTAGAACCACTAGAGAAAAAGACATTACTTAACCATATAATCTAATGAAGAGAACTTATGATAATTGACCATACTAGCTAAAATGATTTTCATTATATGTTAGGTACCTATGATAGGTACATTCATCATGCTTGATTTAATTTGAGTTTGACAAAGGGAGATTATGTGGAAATGGAATGAATTAACAAAAATTATAATAATGAAATTCAATGTTCTTGAGCACACGAGTCTAATTTTTTAACTTGTATTGGTTAATTTTGGTAATTTTGTATTTGTGTCCTAGATTAGTGAGGTTTAGTAGGATTGGGGAACCCAAGAACTGCATAGTTAGGCCTAGTTCTAAACACTCATACATTTAACATATTCTCTAATACCAAGTGTGATGTACCAAGATATAAAAAAATTATTTTACATATTTTTCATAAGATAAATATTTCATATTAAAAAAATAACACTATAATAATATTAGAAGGTTTACTATCTTTGAGGATCATCTTCATGTGAAACTTCTTTTACGATACTTATGAAAAACTCAATATAAAAGTACGAAACTAGAATCCCTTAAAAAATTCCCATAATTTGTAGCCATTTTCACACATGGGGAATAGAAAAAAAATAAAAAGTAATTAGATTAAATGCATAATAATTGAAAAATTCAATAATATTTCATCATGGAGTAGATCATAAGCATATAAGAAAACACGAGCATGAGAAAAAATAACTTTTTAAGAAACATGGATTTGAATGTTTTGTCTATAAATCTTGATATCAGAAAATGTAACAATAAATGAATTGAAATACATCATGATATAAGAGTCTGAGATAATAAACAAGATCCATGGATCATAATTAAAGGAATATTACTAATAAATATGGCATAATATTGGATCATAGAATAATATGAACTTATAGAACAAACATAATGAGTGGAATATATTACATAGTTGTTCATGTATCAAAATATTTTAAAAAATTACATTTTGGCTCATGCATTACTTCATGTGACCCATTAATAATATTAAAATAATGAATAATGTACCACTACTAACTCGCATATCATAACACTTTTTCAAATATTTATTGAAGTATTATAACTCATAATCCATTATTTACTCATGATTCATAACTCACATTCCATTTTGGACTCAACTATCTGAAATAGTTATCCATTATTCACATGAGTATCACAACTCAAAGTACAATATTTACTCATGTATCATAACTCATGGAACATTAATGAGTTATGTATCATAACACATAGTTAATTATTGACTCAATCATCCTAACTCACGGTCCATTATTGACTTGAGTTTCATAAACTATGATCTATTATTTAATCAGGTATCATAACTCATTGTTCATTATGAATTTCTTGTGATATAAAACCTTAAAAAATGATTTTTATGGTGATATTGGACCCCAAGTATCATCATCCATACATACATGTTCCATAAGATATCAATAATTCAACATAACATGAAAACCCAGGGATAGAAAATGGGATTTATATAATTTAAAATTGTATCAAATAACATTATATAAAATGTATATTGATTAATTCCAAAAAATTAATCACCCGAAAGGATTATTTCATATAAATATTTAGATAGATATTCCAAAAAAAACTCCATATGGTCTAAATAATCTAGTGTTTGAGAGGAAAATGCAATAAAATTTTAAAATGGTATTTAGAAAACACATGTCAATATTGTCATAAAATAAGAAGTTTAGTGTCACTATAAAAAATTTCAATTTTGAATAATTAAAAATATTTTATTTTCACAAGAAATATTTTTGAATTAATTATCAATTATGATTCCAAGAAAAATATATAATATTTTTAAAAAGAAGATGTGAAATATTTTTAAAAAACTTTCTTTTAAAAATAATCTTCAATAATGGATCCTTGAAAATAATTTTTTAAAATAAATAATTCATTTTTATATAAATATTTTATTTTGAGAAATATAAAATAAAAAATTCTTTTTAAAACCATTAATAATAAAAAAAATTATAAAATGATTTTAAAATAGGCATGTTCAATTTAACATTCAAGTTTTAAATTAGGTAAATTATTAACAAAGAAAATGAAATGGTAATAGGAAATGTAAAACCCCAATAATAACCCAAGGTGAAGAATATTGTTGATGTTTTAGTGATCAATAGAATAAAAGTTTTATAATTCTATTATTATTTAAAATAAATATTAATTTGAGAAAAATATTTTTGATAGATAATTTATCACTTTAGTAACCTTTGATCCATGATTCCATGAAAGATTATTTAATGTCCCCTACCCCTAAAGGTACACCTATTGGGAAGGAAATGAAGGAAGACTTATGGTGTTGCCTGATGCCCACCTCGAATAAGCCATAGGTTCGAATCTAGCACAAAGGGGATATCATATGAATAAGTAAGAGTAATTACACATTAATATGATTTTAAGGAACTATAGATAACAAGGAATCATAATAAAAATTAAACTCATAAAAAATAAAATATCTAAATTCAAGAATGAAAAATCATAAGAATTAAAAAAACTAAAAAATTAAAACTAGAAGTACTAAAAAAATACGCATCGGTGACCTCAAAACACAAACTAATCATGAAAAACTCCATGATCTATTATTTCCTGGATTGATCCCAAACCAATTTGTACATACCTAAAAATATATTTTATATACATGGGTGATCATTAAATTTACACTCAATATGATCCTCCTCAAAACATGTCATGTAATTAAAACAAAGAATAATAAATCCCTATGAATAACCAATGAAAGAAACATATCGCCTGAATAGGTAGGTTAACTTCCATTCTCACCATTCATCTCTCATAATTTTTGAAATATATGTAATAATATAATATCTAACCTATATAAAAAAGTTAAGTTACCTTGCTACCATGTACCAACTATTTTGCCTCTCCCACCCCAATATCGCATGTTCTAGGTCATCTATCTCCAACAAAAAAAATTTGTAAATGGAAACTATATAATAATATGTACCTAATGAATAATGTAATATCATCAACATCCCCACATCCATATTGTAACCAAATATATTTTACGGTCAATCATGGCCTATACATAATGTACCACACCTCAAGCCATCACGTACCACAAACAATATACCTATAATGATCCTTAGGATACTATATCTAGTGGTACATGTGTGTGAAAGAAAAATAATCCATTACAACCCACTAAAAAAATTATTATAAATATATCCTCTATACAAAAAATCATGTAATAGTACTCATGGAGAAGAGAGTGAGTATGAGGGGGTAGTTATGACTCCACCCACACCCACCTGTATATTGGGGAAAACACCCCCAGATTCCATAGGGTATCGTTTTCCCTACTGATATGGGTGGGGTAGCATATAAAATCACATAACATTGAAATTTATATATATATATATCATAAAAAAAACTAAATTAAACACCTATATTTAACCTAAAATAAAGCTATCAACTCACAGGACACCCTATTGTCACCCCAATAATCTAGATATAAGCACACAAGAGAATCTATTAATTTTTTATATTGCAAAATTCATATTAAATAATTACTAAACAATTATACCAAGTTAATAATTTAAACCCCAAACCCATGGGTTAATTAAATTAATATTTATTTTCATTTGATAATTTTATTTACTGTAGATCTTGTCATAAACTACTATAAAATATTAAAAAATGAAGCCCAACCAATAATTTTATGATGTGGGGAATGGAATATAGAAAAATAATAAACCTATTTATCTATCCTCCAATGTAATAAATTCATTTAAATTTAATAAAATCAACTATAAGTTCATCTATCAATG
This sequence comes from Viscum album, assembly GCA_963277665.1. Lineage (NCBI taxonomy): Eukaryota > Viridiplantae > Streptophyta > Magnoliopsida > Santalales > Viscaceae > Viscum > Viscum album. Next base: position 1,263,127,091 of record OY728128.1, read on the forward strand.
GGAAATCTTGGATCCAATCCACTCCATCAATCCTTGCTCCATCCCCAGCACCCTTAGTCATAACATCACCCATCCCATCTTTTTAAGAAATAACTACTACCAAAACCATGATAATTCCTACCGATTTATAACCAAGCCACTGGACATCTCAAGATAACTTCTTGTGCCATTTCATGGTTCCATATATAGAGTAATCAAAAAGTAATCAATAAACATATAATAGTTAACAGGAAATCTAGTCACTAGAACTAAGTAATCCAACCTTCATAAGAAAATAATTCTTCTCAACTACCAAAATATTTTCTCTAACAAGCATCCAATTTTTTATCATATTTAATTAACTGATTCATTTAACATGAGACAAAACCATAAGAAACATAAGGAATATTCTATCAAAAACTATAAATTATTGTAAATTTTCTTCATGGAAAACATCAATTTCCATCAATTATATAGAAAAAAAGTTATTATTTAACATGCCTCTAAATTACGTTCACTAAGAAATAACAATTTAATATTTCATGACCAATTTACGAGCTTAATAAACATGAAAAATACTATAATCAATAATATATTGAACATTATCTAGAAAATTAAGAGGTAAACCATCCACAAGGAATACAAATATTACATTTCCATAATGAAAAATAAAATTTCATTATTTAATTATGATTTTATATTCATTATGGTTAATTCCACCATTACATAATGATATAAATCATGGTAACTTGACACTTCTACTTAATGTAATACAATAATTGAATCTTTTATCTCAATAATTTTAACATTCTTCGAACAGGAATGGAATAACAAGAATTGTTCTCCAACCACAACATCCCTAGGGAATATAAATTCTATTAAGGACACAATGACACAAAATCACCAATAAGAATAAAAACCACTCCACAAAAAATGCAAGAGATAAATCACTATAGAATGGAATTATAGAATGGTGGAAAATGACCGAAGAAGAAATTGAAAGATAAAGAGGGAAGACTCATATTGGATTAATTCAGATCAATATTGGGAATCTAGAAATCAATATCAATAAAAATGGATTTAAAACCCCATGAAATGGGAAATATAAATACCTAAGATATAAAGTAAAATAGTAGTTTTTAGATATTTTGAAGAAATAATTTGATTTATAGAAATTATACCATATATGAATTCATGACGTTAATGGGTTATTCATATAGTGAATTGATCGAGTGAAAGGATCATTTAAAAATGTTTTTCTTAGATCCTATAATTCTAGATCACTTCGTGAATTGAATGTTAATTCCATGTTTTTTTGGTATAGATTCACTGAATTTATCCCTTAATCCATTTTCTCCATAAAATGATGGTTCACACTATGATTAAATCCCCAATAACTACCCCCTTAAAGCTACAAATAACTATTCATGTTGTGATAACACACTTCATTTCATGAACAATAATTTCATACCTTGTAATTACCATTAAAATTAGATTTTAGCTCCCAAACTCCACCAAACCTTCTCTTATTTACCTCCATGAAACTGAAACTTTGTAAACATGCAATGGAACATTATAAAATGGTATGGTCCCTTACATTAAATACCTCTCAAAAAATTCTCACTATTGGGAATTAAAATAAATCCTAAAGAGAGGTGATGGAGAAATGATCATCCAAAACACCACCACATGATATACCTCTCTATAATATCACTACCATAGGAGAAAAATCATATCATTTATAGGAAAAATTCATGGAACTATGAAATACTATCTACCTTCTCCCAAATCACTATCATGGGGTAGAAACTTCTCAAGCAGGAGTAGGGTCATAAATAAGGAATCAAGGAATATAGAGCTACATCAAAATCAAGATAAAGGTTAATATCATCATAATTTCTTAAAAATGCGAAATAAATCATTAATAAACTCTTGATATTTAGCTTGAATCTATGATTCATGTTCCTAGGTACTCTCATTCAAGCCCCCATGTCACCATATGACAATAAATTAGAGAATCATAGGCTCGTCTAACACATTCTCTAGGAAGCCTCGAATATCCACGGGTTTCTCCTCAAATTCATCATCTTTATCCATACTAATCTCACCCCAATAAATGATGATAGAATCCTAAAAAATATATATTAAAAGTTGAAACACCTGAAAGAAATAATGAATCAAGATCATATTTTAAGGAAGTGTTAACCAGTAGGCAATGGATATTACAAGAATTAATATATCAAAAGTCCCAACAAACTAAGAGAAATGTTTCTCCCATGGATAAACATTTACTACCCATGATGAGGATTCACCATCAATAATACATGAACTCCAATTTTTTACTATAGTTTCCTCATCCTATAATCAAAATATAGAATATAATGATCCATTTTCACATTCATATATTCATGAACCAGTGAAAGAATATCACTCATACTCTATACTAGTTCAATCCAAAGAGTTTCCAACAATCCTACCCTAGTCCCTCATAATAGAGAATGTAAAGTTCAACTATAGAAAACATTAAACAGTGCCATAAAAATTTTCAAGTGAGGATTTTTTTTATAATAAAACTCAACTAAGGGTAGGTGCTTCACCCAAAATCCTCTAAAATTTAAGACACGTGTATGAAGTATGCCTTAAAGAGTTTGTATATTACCCTATATATGACTACTCCTTAGTGAATTAAATGTAGTGTTAAGCTCCAACTAAAGTCCAAATGTATTTTTAATGACCACTAAAAACACTATTGGAAAAACATGGATCAAGATTAGATATGATCATCCTCAATAATCCATAAATCCTCTCTACCTCATCTAGGTAATACCTTGAAAAAAACATTACTAAGATTGACTCTTTGATTGCTAATAACTAAGCCAATTTTTTTAAATGGTCCATAATTTCCCATGTTGTATCATAACCACCCTATTCACGGTGCATATAGATTATGATTTCTAAATAAATTTACCACCACTTACACTGAGGAACATATAAATGCTAGATAAAAACACGGAGAATATGATTTTCATTATTCACCTTCTAACAGGTTAAGATCTACGATAAGAACTCTACAACTAAATTCTTCAATCCAAGACACAAAAATAAAGACCTCAGAGCATGGTCAAACATATTGACACCATGATTTACTTGTAAGTGTGCACTATGAAATCCAAAGATAACCACCTCATACATCACTGAAAGAATGAAGAGCCTCCTTGGAAACAACACTTGGTGTAGATTATCATCATACCATCTATTGGGGCACAATCATGGATAAATTGATCTCACCCAAATTCCACCTCAAAATAACACATAGTGGAATCATCAACCTACTCAATTAAGGATGATTTAAATATAATATTTTTCAATTAACCCCCTTCCACCAATTTCTCCCATATCAAGATTCATCATTGGGAGCTCTTTCTTTACTCTCCATGAATTTATAGACTCACACATTCCTCTATTGTGTGACATCTCATATATTGTATCTGATACAATATTTCCATTTCCTATTGTATAATAAATCATTAATTTTAAGTCCTACAATAATTCCATCCACTGTTATGATTGAAAGTTCAAATCATTCTAAGAGAATATGTAAATCATTATTTTGTTATCTATGAAAATAATAAATAATTCACTAATAAGATAGTATCACAACACTATCAAGAAATACATATCTTATACTAATTCAGGATCATGAGTTGTATGTTTATGTTCATGGGGATTTAACTACTAAGTCCCATTATAAAAAACCATAATATACTATATTAGGACATTTACTAATCCATAATAGGAAGTATCACAATAAACCTAAAAAAATCATCTTCTCGACATTGAAAAATGGGGAATCTCATCATATTATAATTTTAGAATTTGAAATAAGTATGTAACTTTCTATTCTATAATATTTATTGATACTTTCTTATAATGGTCTTGAAATGACTTACTATTTCAGACATATTATTTGTGTACCTCCTATAATAGCTTATAATAAAGATGAAACTCTGCACCTCTGTGGTATTCATAGAGACTATCTAATAAAAAACATCCTAAAAAATTATAGGATCCACAACTACATATTATTATATATGTAATTAACCATAAAAAACCTAATGATCACATAACTCACACTTCAATAACTTCCTCAATAATTTCTGACAACAAATAAATCCAAAAATAGCTCATAGATGATCTCAGTTCTCCCCCTCAAACATGGAGTTCACAAGGATGTCATTGATAAGAACCATGGTGAAAAGATCCAAAAACTCTTGGTACACTAAAATAATTAATTCAATGAATATAACTCTTGTTTTCACCATACCAAATGGAATTACAATGAGCTCAAAATTCCTTTAACAACATTAGAAACATGTCTTTATAATATCCTTGTCTTTCACCCACATCTGATGATATCCTACCATAGGCCAATATTTTAGAAATAAAATACCCCTTAAATCAATCAATTGAATAATAATTCCCTATAAGAGGGTATAAATTATTTACTATCACCTAATTCATGTGATGACAATCGATATATAGATGTAGACTACAATTATATTTCATTGAAAACCAAACTTGCACACCCTAAAGTGACACATTCAGTTGAATAAAACCTCACTACTATAGATATTAAATTTTTGTATTTACAACCCAAAATATATAAGGATACATATTATGTGGATACATTAAAATATGATAAGTTTCCATCTGTATATTTACATGAAACCCAATCTCTCATCGAAGGGGCAGTGCCACAAACTCTTCAAGAAAGACATTAGGGTAATCTTCCAAAACCCTAGGAAACACTATCCACTGAACCTCTAAGGAACTTAACATCAACCTTTATATCAATAAATATAAGAAAGGATTCCCAATAGTATTTTTACCCCATTTCTAGCTCACAATTTCTAAATAGTTCAAAAAAAAACTAGCAAAACCTACAACTAGAATAGTTAATTTGAATGGAATTGGAAGCCTCTCCACCTAATGTCCAAAAAACATGTACTAGGGTAGGTAAAAAGAGTACTATATAGTTCATGGATCAAAAAAAATATTTAAACCATGTATAACATAACAAAATGTTACCATTAATGACATTTGGATATCATAGTATTAGAAATTCTAAATCTTGCATCTTAATAGGACCTACACTACCACCTATATGTCATTGATGATGAACACATTGATGGTCATGCCAAGCTCTATTAGGGTAAAGAGAGTAAATGGGATATCCTCAACCTACCATTTCTCCCCTCTACTAGCTTTAGGTTGGAGAACCTTACAACTATTGCCTCTACTGATATTACTACAATGGAAAATTCTAAAGAGAACATCAGCCACACATATTATAATAAGAAAGGTCTCGCACTCCCATTACTAATGACTATAACCACAAAAAGAAAAAACACATGATATCATTCTAGTGTTTGGATATATTTCAACCATAGTCGAATAAGATGAAGAATGTCGGGTCCAACCATTGTCTGTCTGAAAACGCTTCTATATTGGAAACTGGGAACACCAAACCAGAAATATATTGTGTATATAGTCATAGATTATCCCCTATCATGGTGATCTAGTCCTATAAAACATAATATAAGTACATTATTCCACCAAAAATATCTTGAGATATGTCAATATAATAAATCTAGTGACATTTCACTGTATCTATAGAAGTAAATTATTAATGAAATGCCTCACCATGACCTCCTAATTTGAAAGCCAATCCAATGAATATCAGATAAGGTTTCCAAAATGGATCCCAAACTTACACACAATAGAAATTAACTATTGAAGAAAAAGATACTCCAACTGATTGGATACCTTTCCGGTCAAAAAAAATAATCTTAGATTATAACTAATCTTGGAACCACTCCCATGAAACATTAAGCTTCCCACGATCCATGAGGGATAAGAACCAATATTTTCTATCTTCCCCATGTAGTGTCACCACCAACAATGAAACCCACTAGTACCTTAGAGGATAGATCAAACAAAATTATATCCTCATATCCTTCAACTAGACCTCTATCGCTAAATCTTTAATTTATATCTCATACTTATGTACACTATGGTATTGAAACTATAAGAGTTTCCTTCTCCATGTTTCTTCATTAAGAATCTTACCCCTGCAAAAATCTACTGTCACATCTTGTTAAACATCATCACAACAAACCATATTGAAACATTAACATGAAGAAATTCCTACAAAATAAAAATTATTAGGGACTAATAAACATAGAATGTGTGATATCTAGTATTAATTATTATTTTTTAAATAACACAAAAGTGTAACTAATTCCAATACAGGTGAAAACAAGAATGATGCATGATCCATTCCAATTTCTCTACCCAACAATGAGTATTACATATCTTATTAAGGGATGAAAATTTTATTATGCTTGCATAATGTAACAAGGGACCCTAAATACCCATTCCATTGATATCCTATCTTCATTACATAACATATTATGCTTAGATGACACTATTTTCCTACCCACCAAAGAAGGCCACACCAGTTACTACCTCTAAACTTAATCTTATCCATTACCATACCCTTTAATATAACAATTCGATGACTTCCTCCCCTAATGGTACATCTCCTTGTCCAAAAATAAAGGATGAGGGATGATTAATCCCAAATCCCTACTTTAGTATCCCACATATTGGTGACAAGTAGCGATGGGATATAATATAAACAAGTGGGAGTCGTTACCCTCTACTATGATTTTGAGGAATGAGAGATATGATTAGATCCACAAACAAATCCTCATAATATATAAAATATCCCAATAGTTTTCTTACAATGTCATAAAAACCAAAAAACCCTAAAATATGAAAACAAAAAGTGTTAAGAGAAATTTGTGGTAGAAACCTCGAAGTGCAACCATATCTTAAACAAATCCACAAATCAGTAATGTACATACCGATCACTAACGAGTTCCAAAAAACTTAAAAATAATTTTTATATAGAAGGGAGAAAATAATATCTATACATAGTATGATTCTCCATGAAACCACTCTTTTAAATGTGAATAATAATACTAAATCCTTGTGAATAACTAATAAAACCAACAAGTCACCTAAACAAGAATGATATGCTATTAGACCCACCATTTCCCTCTCACAAAGTATCTCGTATAGTTAGTAATATAATATCCAATGCAATTAAAAATGTGATGGTTCCTATATACCACTTCCCCACCAGTTTTTCCTCCCTCCCCAATGTGACATGTCCTGATCCATCTATCTTTGTAAACACACATGCATCAAATTAAGTTGTATAATGATATACACCTCATGTGTCATATAATATTATCACCATCACTGTATATAGATCGTAATATAGTAATTTTATAGAAGAAACTAAAGCCTATACAGTGTGCACTATACATCAATCCATCACAACTCGTACAAAGTATAGATATTAGGATCTTTATGATACTATCTCTAGATGAACATGTGTGTGAGGTAGTTAAAATCTATCACAACCCTCTCCACACATATACATGATAGTAAAATTTTTACATACCAGTACATTCTACCACTCCTGTATAAAATATTGGGGGAGAGGGTGTTTTCATCCATCCATCCTCGCCAACACTGATGTTTGGGAAAGCTCCCCTCATAGTTCATTGGGTGTTAGTTTACCTACCAAAATAGAAGGGGTAACTAATGAAATCACATATAATAAGGAATATATATATATATCCCAAATAAAAATTACAAAAAATAATATGCCTTAAATACAAGTATAACTATCATCTCTCAAGATGTTAGTCTACAACCACTAAGGACTAGATAAACTATAATAACACAAGTTACTCAATTAATTTTTCATGTTGAACATTCAATATAACATAATTACAAAAAATATTATACCAACTCAAAAATTTATCCCCCAACCATGAGGGTTAAATTAATTAATATTAATTATCATTCCTTAATTCTAGTTACTCTTGGACATATACTAAGTTACCATAAAATATTTATATACCAAGAAAAAACAAACTACATCATGAAGTGAGAAAGGGAATGTTGAAAATAACCATCCTAGACATCAAACCCACCAATGTAATATAATAATTAATAGGTTATAAAAAATCTTTCAATTCACCATATAATGAGAAATACTAGATATAACCCACTCTATCAGCCGAACATCATGCTCAACATCACTATGCATATTATTACTCAAACTGGTATCTCATGCACCAACTACTTCAATAAACCCATTATTTACCACAAATTTATATGCAAATAATTTTTTCATCCAAGCCTTATATCATGTCACATAACACGACTCCAGATCTATATAAATCAAACAAGGAATAAAATAAGAAACAAATGTTTAAAAATTCATCTAGGAACTAGTACCAAGGTACAGAACATTTATTAGAAAATTCACTCACTCCACCACCAAAACAATTTCTCTGATAATATTTCAATTCATTACCTTCATGAATTAACTAATTTATTTAATTCTAACAAAAAAATACATCAATGGAATAATCAATAAAAAATAAAAAATATTTAATCATTCTTTATCAATAACATTATTTTTGATCAATTATATATAATAACAACAACAATTTAACATTAAATTTTATTTTGTTCAATTATTATAGGCATGTTTATGTTCATTAAAAAAATTCCAATCGTAAATATTAACACTCCATTTTGACACATAGATAAAAATGGTACAAATATAAATACCTTCTATAGAATAGAAGAATGAAATTGAATAAGTCCAAGGATCTCAAATCCCCCAAGGGATATTTACCCAAGTACCCCAATGCACTGCCATCACATAGGGTACAATGAGCCAGCCTACACGATTAGCCTGAGTGAGACAATTGAATGAGATATACCCTTTTCCCAAGTTCCTATATCTTCCTATAAATAGGACCCTAGGGTATTAATTTGTATGGGAAAAAATTCCGGAAGGCTAATTGAAGATCCTACCACCATATTCCTTTTCTCATCCCCTATGAAACCATATAGTTATCTTTCTAAACCCGAAGGGGGAGGGGAAATAAAAAATGATAGAAAAAATAAATTCATCCCAAGGATTAAAATAAACAAAACATGAGAAATTTATTTTATCAGTCCATGGTAAATGAACACTAGTTCAATGTCCCTTCCTTAACTAGGAACCTGCACAAGCCACCTATGAGGACACTTGTGGAGACCTTTGAAGGCTTGAGAATGGTATTTCCCAAGTGTGGTTTCCTTGTTGGTCCATCATCTAGTGTACTGACCAGTTCGTCCAGACTGACCTGTGTGATGAACCCCATATGAAATCCACATGGTTCACCCCAACCTCCAGCCTACATGATCCACTCATCAAGCCTTCTTCAAATCCATCCATTGAATGGTCTATTCTCATTTGGATCCATTTTCTGATATATATTAATATGAATCCTCCAAAAAAACCTTCATACTTTGACAACCATATTGAGTGTCACACTAGCATGTCCCCTATTTTGGTGTGTATTCCTATGGTCATAGGTTTCCTGCACTTTTCTTATTATCCAATCAGGGTCCTTAGAGGAAATGTGATTTTTATCCCTTTTCCCATGAGAACCCCTAACCTGAGGAAAATTTAAGGGTGTCCCATGTTTCTGATACTTGGGTTAGGACCATGTCCTCCCCTTCCCATATTTAAGATCTAGAGCATACATTTCCTATGAGGGGATGTAAATTATGCTTGATTTTCCATTAATCTGAGAATGAAATCCTCATCCCTCATCCCAAGACCAATTTTTGGGAATGCCACCTGCTGCAAACCCCTAACCATTCATACAATAGGTTACAACCTTGATCCTCTCTTCTTCCTAGCCTCTAGGTTAGAGAGGGGATGGGCACTTGATCCCTCTCCACTCAGTGATGCTACCTTCTATCCTTGGTATGCTTACCATGGACTCATTATAGGGTAATGTGAAGATAGGGAAGCACCATTGGCCCAACCACTTCCATCAGCCAAAGAGGGTTAAGAGGAAGTGGGAACACTATTGGCTCCATCCCACCCCCTTCTAGAATTATCACCATATACACCAGTGAACAAAAAAATATTTTTTGGTATCTTAGATCATCTGTTGCCTCATGTTTCTCACACTTAGCATCAATTACTTCGGGTTAATGTTTAATGGTGATCCTGACATAAAAAAAAATCAATTCTATCTTATTAAAATATGAAAACTCTTATTCCTATGAAAATTTGGATACTTTGGATTCCCAATTAGGGCCCATGATCAACGTGAATCATCCTCAAGAGTAATCCCATAACAAGCCTCCAAATCCTCATGAGTTGAAATATTCTGCATGGTCCCTTTAATAGGGAATCCTCTTTTGAAGTTATTCTCAACATAATCTTCTCAAAGGCCCATACACCCTTACAGGAAAAACTTTATAAGGTCCTCCATAGGTGTAGGTCCTTACAACCAAACTATGTGAGCTTTGATTCGCCTCTAAATGGGATACGTAGGTAGCCTCTCTAAGGTCCAAAACCAGCACCCCAAATCATCCATATTTTCTCTAGGTCACATTTCTAATAGGGACTAATTCCACCAAGAAATTCATATACCTTCTAGGTTCCCTATGATTCTTTGGAAAAAGTACCATACTAAAATTTTACTTGGTACCTTCTTTATAGACATCATTTCCCCATCATGGTAAGCTCTATGGTATGGTCTTTATCACATGACCTTAAAAGGTGTAATGTTCCCCATTAAGTGACCCCAAACTATGTGGATTCTGATTCCTTTAACAAGGATACATAGGAATCCCTACACATGGTTCGATCCCAACAACAAAACCACTTTTTTCTCCATATATGATGATGCACTCTAGAGTTCCCCACTATGTGGCTAGATAAAAAAATCACCATAATCAAAGAATATATAATTTTTTTATAAAGAGATACCATTGATGGAGTACCTCATATACAGACATACGTCTCCATTGATGAAGAACATCAGATATAAACAGATGATTTTAATTTATATACAGGCTAATAATTGGTTGTTAATTCTAAGGTGACCCACATTATGTTTTGGAATTAATAAAATAATTCATGAGAATCTTTTAAATATATAAGGGAGTCACAGATGAAGAAATAATTCCCTCTAAAAAAGGGTGATTATACTAAAATCCTATCTACTTGTCCTATGTAAGTTATTAATAATCATGGTTCAAAATCCATAATCATCACCTACCTTTTTAAATAATGTCCTTTTGGATACATAACCATTGGATGTTTCTATTTCAATCAAAAAACCTAATGGAAAAAATTCATAAATAGTTAAACCAATGTGAATGATTGAACAAAACATAAACCAATGAAATCTAACATCAAGGGAAGAATTCTCCATGGGGAAATAAAAAATGGTGAACCCGATGTGAATCCTTAACCCATATAACAGTTTCAACCATATGTTAGGACAATTTGAATTGATAAAATAGGGTCAGAAAAGATAATCAATCATGCATGTATTCATTCAAATGAGATTCTTCTTTTTTGGGGTTTTCTTGTTTCTATTTTTCAATATTATATCCATTTACTCTAAATTATCCATTCAATTCAATGGAATCGTTCTAGCTTTCACCAAAACAAAATACTTGGGTTACTTCTCAGAACAGGTCTTCATTCCCAAAGAATACACCATCACTAACACAGCATCATCAACATTGGTTCTAAAATTTGTTGTTATGGTAATACTGCCTAAATGATACACTCCCGAATCTATAGGATTCATGACAAGCCCTCCAGTTTTAAAATCCGCACTGATCATCTAGCTAATGATGACTGATGGTCCTGATTTAGACATTGGGGACTTCTATCCTATATCATCCCGCGAGATTAACCCCAAAATGTGACAACCATTCCCTCCTGTTCTTCAGGATGGTGGATCAAGAGGAAACATATGGACTTATCTAGATTACACAGGGGTCCTCCTCAAGATATCATACCATTAATAACCACCACCAAATACACATGGTAGTTACCCCTCAATATAATAAGGGAATTTTATGCGGCTTTTCATCCCAGGAACATAAAACATAGGAACACAAGTTGGATCACTTCCTAGAATTTTGGTATTTTAGAGATTTTGTGAGTTTTCTGAGAAATACATCCGGAAGGAAAAATGACCAATAGGGAGAAAGGTCACAACTCTACCCCTTCAGTTATGTACACCAACCCAATTTATTATAAATTGGGAGTGGGAAAATATACATTTCCACCTTTATTCAGGTGGCTAGCAGACTAACTTGAGAACATTCAATGAGGCCCACCTACCAAATAGAGAGGCATACTGCGAGACATAACATACACCTACCTATACACACCATTCCTTCTAGAAGACTCTTCTTGTTTCATTCAATGAATCTGACCAACAAATTTTTATTGTGAGCTGTGATTAGTAACTCATAAATGATTTTACTGACCAAGAGTACCAGTAGCCTCATATTGAAGAACCCAGAGATGTTAGTCAGAAGTTCCCGATGATATGTAAGGGGAAGAATCAATTCTCTACCCCCACATGAGTAATTTCAATATCCACCAACCAAAAAGGGAGGATAGAAGAAAGAAAATACACCTACTCCAAATATGGAATGGGAATATATCCACTTTATAGCTGTTGAATTCAATAATAATATCCTATAAATGGTGAAAGGGAAGACACAAAGACCTATTTAAATCTTGTAAACATTCTAGGTCATTATAATGGAAATAACACCAGTTCCTGAGTTACAAAAACATAAATCTATCCTCAATAGTATGGTATCTCATCAGCATGTCACCCAAAAGAAGATATTCACCTATTCACCTGTCTAAAAGGTTCATGGGGATAACTCATCCACAATATATAGAAAATTAGATCGATAACTTACACTCACTCCAATCGGATGTAATTGGCATATCCCAATGGCCACTCCAAAGAAGACATAGACACATTCCCATGAAAACCACTTCTCCCAGCAAGTATCCCCAATCACTCGTAATAAGGCATCCAAGATGAAGCCTCAAAAAATGATTGGAAAATATAGAGACAATATATGACCTAGTTCTGCTTAATGATGGAGTTCTTGAAGCCATTAGAAGCTTATTTATGGAATCTCATGGTTCTACACTACTATTACCTTGTTATGGGAGTAGTATCCATAATTTCAAACGTCATCTCGAGATACTCACTACGAAGGATTACATCATGTCTACAATTCAATTGATCTCGAGAGAACATCTACTGATGAGAGTCATGGATTCCATATGTGTGGCCAAAACATCAAGAAGCAAGTGGGCATTACCCTTACTGTAATCAACCATGGTGGGTCCTACCCATGATGGTATTTGTTGTCAATTTTCTCTCTTTTATAGGGTTTTTCATTGTCAATATAATTATTCAATTGGAAATATAGTGATGAGAATACCCTCCTATCATGAGACACTTGGGAAAAAATTGCTTGTCATGTCTGATGCCTTATCCCTATTAGGTGAAATACATTTTCAATCAGAAGACAACACGAGGTGATGTTTATTCTCTAAATCTCCTTTGGATTTCCTATCTTCCAACACCATAGGGTAAATCCCAATTAACCTCAATTCTTATGATAAAATAGTCATGAAGTGTCCACTATGGCTAGACAAGATGAAGGTACGTTTTGAAAAAGTTGAAGGAGTGATAAAAATAAGGGTGTGGTTGGATAAAGATGATATATCATTCTTGTTTTGGACTTTATCCACCACTTAATATAAAATTATAGAGGAATTATTAGAAGATTATGTTCATTACATCCATCTTCATATATGGAAAATACTTCATCCCTTAATATTGAATGTATTAAAGTACAAAGAGTATCAAAGTCCCATAAATTTAACTAATGGGTTGAAATTCCAAATTGACTTGGAATCTCTCTTTGATTTAGGACATCCAATGATCGAAATATAGAAAGGATCCCTTTAAGTAAAATTCCTCAAATTATTAATATGGATGTGAAAACTAATTGAAGATACCCCTCCTGGTGTTCGTATTAAAGGATGTGTTTCACATGGAGCATTGAATTTTACTTCACTCCTTAACAACCGAAGTCCATTGAAGGATGTAACTTGAAATTTTATAGCCTCAGTCCAACTCCAATAAGGGATCCTATCCACAATTGATGAAATTCTAAAAAAAATCAATTCTCAATTGATTCCCATCAATTTTGTGCTATAAGAGATCAAGATATTAAAATACATTTGAATAAAAAACATGAGAATATCAATCAAACATCTTTTTTATAGTATGTCATCCATAAGATAGAGAAAATTTCAGAAATAACACACAGATCTTCATAAATGGGAAATTCAAGTGTGGGAGGAGAGAACCACCCATACCAAATTTAAAAAAAGTCTCCAAAAAATCGGAAGATAATCTATGATATTATAATCCATGGAAGTTTGGGAGAAACCCCATCCCAAAGGGTCGGTCTAATTTTTTAACCCGACCCTAGAGTTTATCAAACCAGACCCAAAGGGTTGTGAATTAAAAATGGAAATAGCCCCATCCCTAAAGGATGGTGAATTTTTAATGTCAACTATAATCTCATCCTTGAGAATCAGTCTTCTCTCAATTACAAAAGATATTGTAGAATGAATCCTCACAGTTCATCACATCCCATGATCTAGAACATTCACTTAGAACATGCATGACTGGACTATCTATAGATTCCCTTTAGGTTAATATCCAACAATCAGTTCCCAAATAATCAAGTCAGAAGAGGAAAAGACATCATGGGTGATGTTTAAGAATAATGTCTCCAAATGACACTGATAAAATTCCTACAATTCATTTCTAACAAGTGAGTGTCATCAACACTGACTAGGTTGTTTCCATAGAACATAAGGCCAATTTCGAGGAGTCACAAGAGGATGTTCTAATTCACAATGTGTTCCACCCCAAAAAATTGAAGGAGGTCTGTGTAACCATATCTAGAGGCTTTCCCTATATTTGGGAACTCCCTTAAATAATCAACCTTTACCTCCTTGAAGAAAGCAAAATGGTAAGGGACAAATCATTTATCACCTCCCTCCTAGAGAGAATATTTCCGTTTCACTAGAAGAAATATTTTCTCAACAAGACGAATTGTTGAAATAATTTAGGATACTAAATAAAAAATTAATCCATGATAGACTTCCTGCTAGGTATGTTCTATAAGATGATCCTCAACATGAACTTCCATTAGGAACACCTCAACAAAAAGAGTTCACTGTAGAAACTAAAGCTATCCTAAAATTTCATCTCAACAGGGGATTACAAACCCCAATATATTTGGATCCCATATATACAGATTGAGAATTACATCAATTGTGTGTTCAACCTGAAGTGGGTTGGGAACATCCTTATAGACCTACCCCTATTGGTCACCCACAGAAGGTACCAATAGTGATGTCATCAATAGTCCTACCAGCTGCCGCACTTGTTCAGACATAAGCCACTGCACCAATCCAGTCTCTAGCTCATGAAAAAATTACGAAAATTTTTATGAATATTATTGAGTCACTAATGGACTGATTGGAATCCATCGAGGAATGAATAACACCAATATATTTAGAATATAAGGCTTTCCATAAATGGGTAGATCATACTCTTCCTCTACAATTCTTTGGGAACTCTATATTTCTAGTTTTTAATTCTTGGGAATCCCATAATAGTATTTGACACATTTTCTCCATCATTGTGATCCCATAACGGGTACCCCTGAACAATAGGAGGCAGTGAAACTCAAGTGATTTTCACAATCGTTTCATAGACCAGCCATCGCATGGTACACAAGTTTTCTATCAGTGTCAATAAATGGACGAGAGAACATTTTTTAGACATTATTTTTCCGTTTCTTCTCAAAATTGGAGAAAAACAGTATTTGATTTCAGAAACTGAAAACAATGTGATAATTAAATGGTCTCATGTTTCATTTTTTGTTGGAAATGATTGAAATAATCCTTAAATTGGTCACTACCTCAAGAATAGTATTTTTCAATCAATTTAGTGAATTTTTGTGAGGAGTTATGTATATATTTGATACTTTTAAAATAAATATGATTCTTTTAGGACCATTCCTCTATTTCTTAGAAGGTGGAAAACTTCATTGTAGAGACCAAATCTACGACCTGAGTGATTCTATGAACTCAGGGAAAGAGAAAAGGAAAATTATATAATTCCACTGTTACATTTAAGGTGTCCCTTATACATTATTCTACTTTAAATCCTAAACCATATCATATGACCCCTTGATTCATGCTCAAATTTACCCAAGATAAGAAGGTAGAACAGTCTTTGTAGTTTAGCTTCTATTGTCGAACCGTCATAGACCTAAGAAGTAACCTATGGACAATTACATTCTATGGACTATTTTTGGCTATTGAGTGGAAAAATTTGGGTTGATTTTAGATGGGTTTAAGTAAACACTAAAATTCTTAAGTGAATTCAATTTAAAAGTCTGAGTTGATCCTAGGTTATCACTTGGGGTGGATTGGACGTATTTCCTTTTCAATGATTTCAATTTCTTATATTTGAGATGGGTTCATTTAAGAAGATAAAACAACATCATCACTTACTGGTTTAATACCTACACCCTTTAATACTAATCACCTTTACACTTGAAGGATCAAATATTTGAGCACTTCAAGGTAAAGGTTCGTTTTATCACTTGAAGTGTGTGGCCTTAAATTCCACAAGAACGATGGAGTTTAAAAATCATCAAATAAACATCTCAATTAAAGAAGTGATTAGACATTAATGGGGTGATAAATAAAATACAATCCAGCCCCTTTCTACTCCCTTGTAT
Source organism: Viscum album (assembly GCA_963277665.1). Lineage (NCBI taxonomy): Eukaryota > Viridiplantae > Streptophyta > Magnoliopsida > Santalales > Viscaceae > Viscum > Viscum album. Next base: position 1,263,143,900 of record OY728128.1, read on the forward strand.
CAACCCATAAATGGTTTATCCCTCCATTGATGTTATGGTTTCAATGGAAGCAGGAAGTAGACAAACGAGGGAGGAATTGAAGAAGTAAAGAAAACAATAAAAAGAAATTGGTCACTCCTCCATTGTGTGAATAATTTCACAAGGTTTGGTGGGAATAAATTCACAAGTTGAACCAAAATTATAAAATTGATATGAAGAACAACATAATAAGAGGAAAAGAAGTTATTTTATTAAGAAACTATTGTGAACGGAACATCTTATAAGTGAAAGAAAAACTTGAGACAACGAAATCACATCATAACATTACAATTGAACAAATCACCAAAGATCATAAACACATCCACCACCACTGCCTTAAATAGGAATTTTGGAAGACTTGGATCGAGCCTCTAATAGTATAAAGCAACCCACTTGATTATGGTAGGCCATAGGTGGGTGGAAAGTTGAGGGAGAGTAGATTTTTCCACCCTTGACCCGAGGTGGCATCCAACTTTCATCCACCAAACAAACGTGCTTGGAAGACCTTCTAGATGGCCTAATTAGAGTGGGAATCTTAGAAGAAAATGGAGCGCCAGATGGATCCTAACATCCTATAAAATTTGAGCCCATTTGGAGTTGTGGATTTGGATATATGATTAGATTAGTGGTCTATTTTTCTGGGCTACAAAATCTGGTCCATAATTTTATCTCTAACTTGGGCCGCCTCAATGACCACAATGGAGGCCGAATTATCACTGACTCATGAAGAATGACTTGTTCCACTATATGTATTTTAGAATCTCACGAAATTTGTGATTCATTGGGTCTGTAATGTGGGTCCCAGATTCTCATCAGTGGGCAAGTGTCCAATCTTCCATCTCATGAATTACTTCCATTCATCTCCAAATATCTCCATCATCATTTATGAATCCTCCATTGATCCCTAAATGAAACATGTTAATATTTAAGTGTAGATAAATTTCAAAAAATATAAAATTAAAATATGGATAATTATATTCCTTAAAATAAGATGAATCATTAGGTACTTTAAATGATGTTAAAAAATGTAGCATATAATAGTGCATTTTAAGAAGGTATTACAATCATAATGTGAAATGATGTTCAAAGTGTAAAATTCTATAAAATGGTGTTTATGAATAATAAATAAAATGAATATTATATATCTTAAAAATTAATATTAGCCTCATTTAGTGGCTAATCACATCCCCAACTTGATTTTTTCTAGTTCCGAGCAAAGTATATCTCTGCAATATGAAATTTGAATTCAATTTTCCAAAAAAAATTAATACACAATGATCACCAAAAACCCTTATACCAAAAAATCATGAAACCCATCAATGTATTTTTATAAAATATAGTTTCATAAGCATATCCCAATCCCAAGCCAATTTCATTGTTCAAATTCATTTCCATATTTCATCCAATATCAATTAAGTATGAGGATGTGTTGTGTATCACAATAGAAATGGGGGTTCATATCCATTAAAGGGGGAAATTATGGAAGTTATAGGTGGAATAACATTTCAATATTAATATGAGTATTCAATTTTTTTTTGTATTATGTATTTTTTGTGTTTTTGTTTTTTTGTTTTTTGTTTTAATTTTTTTTATTGAATATTAATATTAAAACTAAAATGATCACCAAACCTATGCTATTTATTTGGGGGACCCCATGAACTCAAACTAATACCCCACTATCCAAAAGATGGGTATTGTGATCTTTTTTTTATTTGGATGAAAATATAAACGATGAAATATCACATTGGACAACCACACTTTCCAAAATCTATGATCAAAAAATTATAAAAGGATTAAACTCAGAATCGGGGCATGCAAAATTATTTGATATTCAGTTTAAAAGTGTGCAATTTTTATTACCATGTTCAAATTTAAAAGAATTTTTCCTTCCATTTACTCACTGTTTTTTCAAATCATTTTTTCTTTCACAAAAGTATTTTTTTATTTCATCTCCCCCCAACTTAAAACAAAACTATCCCCAGTGTTTCAAGAAATGAAAATTTAGAAGGATTAGAGGAATATAAGGGAAGTTATAATAGGAAATTGAAATATGAGGATCACAGAATGAAGTCACCTGGTGGTTGAAGATGATGTTCTTTCTACTCCAATTTAGTCCCTTGATCTCGATGTCACTCTGAGAATTTCTTAGTAGAAAAAGGAAAAAAGAAAGAATGAAATAAAAACAATATATATATGTTTATTTATATAATAAAGAATGTAAAATATATGTATATATATATATAATTTATAGAATAATCAAGCACAAAAAGCCGTAGGTCAGTGGTAAGTGTGTGCCCTTGTCTCCCTTCAGTACTGGGTTCGATTCCCCGCGGCTTCGCCGGTTGTGACGGGGTTTTCCCCACAACCTATGAAGTGTCCTTTTTATTTATTTATTAAGATATATATCTATCTATATATATATATTTTAACCAAAAATACATTAAAATAAAACGAACTGATGATACATTGTCTTCTTTTAAATTTCTGGGTAAGGTATTACTCAAGGATCACACCACGTGACATGGATAAATATGGTGCTCCCCTTTTGTACCAATCAATACTCATAATAGAAGAACATGTCAACTGTATTTTTTTTAAATATCATAATGACTCATTAATCATATTTAAAAAAATGATTCGCAAAGATGAAAATCACGGGTTGCCTCTTATGCAGCGCTTTGTTTAACATCATTAGCCCGACATGGACCGCTAATTGATTAATTATTTTTGTCATCTAAGGTAGGTTCACACAATTATTCATTAACTTCATGTTTTTGGAATGGTTCTATGAATGGTTTGACTCTATGACCATTAAATTTAAAAGATTGACCATTGTTGGGATCTTGAATTTCAACAGCCCCATGGGGGTACACCTTATGCACTATGTAGGGACCTGACCATCTAGACCTCAACTTTACCTGGTGCGAATGAACTTCAGAACTATAAAAAAGAATAGGTTTACCCAGTTCAATGTGTTTGGTTTTAAGATTTCAATATTGGTAGGATTGTACTTTAGCTTTATTGATCCTTGAATTTTCATAAGCCTCCATCCTATGTTCGTCATGTTCATTGAGATCTAATTTTCTTTTTGTTTCTGCCAATGAGAGGTCATAATTCATTTTCTTAATTTCCCAAAAAGCCTTATGTTCAATCTCCAATGGTAAATGGAATTATTTACCATAAACCAACCTATATGGGGACATTACTAAAATGGATTTATATGTGGTTCGATAGGCCCAAAGAGCAACTAAGAGTTTGCTTGACCAATCTTTCCCAGATGGTTTAACAGTTTTATAAAGAATTTGTTTAATTTCGCGATTGGCTAACTCAGCTTGACCATTTTTCTATGGATGGTACGCAGTGGAAACTTTTTGAGAAATTCCATACTTTTCCATGAGTGAAGAGAATGTACGATTGCAAAAATGAGTTACACGATCAGTAATGATATCTCTAGGAATTCAAAATCTAGATAATATGTTTTCTTTTAAGAATATAATCAAAATTTTATGATTATTGGATTTTGTGGGAATGTCCTCAACCCATTTTGATACATAATAAATAGATAAGAGAATGTAAAGATATCCCCTAGAGTCTGGGAAGGGACCCATGAAATAAATTCCCCAATAGTTAAAGATTTCAGCTACTAAGATGGGATTGAGTGGCATTTGATACCTTTTTGTGATGGACCCTACTTGTTGACACCTAGGAAAGATTTGAAAAAATGTGTAGGAGTTCCCTGAGAGGGTGGTCCAGAAGACACCACACTGAAGAATCTTAGCAGATGTTTTCTTAGATGAAAAGTGACCTCTACATGCCTCACTATGACAAAATTTTAGGATGGACTCTTGTTCAGATTCTGGGACACACCACTTAATGGCTTGGTCAGGGCAGAACTTATATAGGAATGGGTCATCAAACACATAGTTCATAACATCAGAATGGAATTTACTTTGAGCTTGAGTCCCTACGAATTTTGGGATGACTCATGTAACTTAGAAATTGGATATGTCGGCATACCAAGGGTAGTCACTCATAGAGTATAGGTGTTCATCAGGAAATGAGTCAGACACAGAAAGGTGATTTGAGTTGTCTTTGAATTCCATCCTAGAGAGGTGATCAACTACAACATTTTCAACGCCCTTTTTATCCATGATTTTGAGGTTAGATTCTTGGAAGAGAAGGACCCACCAAATCATTCTAGCTTTATCATCTTGTTTTTGGAAGAGGTATTTTAGTGCAGAATGGTGGGTGAACACAGTGATGGGGGATCCTAAGAGGTAGGACCTAAACTTCTCTATGGAAAACAAAATATCAAGTAACTCCTTTTCAGTAGTGGTGTAGTATATTTGGGCATCATTTAAGGATTTTCTTGCATAAGCAATGGCATAAGTAGTTTTATCAAAACATTGTCCTAACAAAGATCCTACAAAAAATTCACTGGAATCACACATAATTTCGAAAGGAAGGATCCAATTTGGAGATTTTCTAATGGTAGGAGAGGTGAGAGAATATTTGAGGGTTGATAATGAACCCTCACAGCTTTCTTTCCAAACAAATTGAGCATCCTTCACTAGGAGAGCACAAAGGGGATGAAAGATTGAACTAAAGTCCTTGATGAATCTACTATAGAAACCAGAATGTCCTAAAAAATACCTCACTTCCGTGAATGTTTTGGGTGATGGAAGGTGAAGAATGATGTTAACCTTGGCTTTATCAACATCAATCACCCTACCTGAGACGAAATGGCATAGAACTAGCCCCTCTTTATACATGAAATGGAATTTTTCCCAATTTAGGACTAGATTATTTTCTTCATATCTTGAAAAGACTGTCTCCACATTCTACAGACATCCCTCAAATATATCCCCAAACACAGATAAGTCATCCATGAAGACCTCTAGAAATTCCCCTACCATGTCTGAGAATATTCCCATCATGCACCACTGGAAGGTTCTAGGGGCATTGCATAACCCGAAGAGCATGCGTTTGAAAGAAAAGGTGCCAAATGGACATGTGAATGTAGTATTCCTTTGATCCTCTATAGAGACCTCTATTTGATTATACCCTGAGTACCCATCTATGAAATAGTAGAAGGCATGACCCGCCACTCTCTCAAGGACTTGGTTAATGAATGGTAAGGGGAAATGGTCTTTCTTAGTGAATGAGTTTAGCTTCTTATAATAAATGAAGACCCTCCATCCACTACTCACCCTAGTTGGAAGAATCTCTCCATCCTTATTAGTTAACACTGTGCTTCCCACCTTCTTGGGAACCACTTGGATTGGGCTGACCCACTCACTCTCAGCTATGGGATATATGATACCAGCATTTAAAAATTTCAGAAGTTCCTTCCTTACTACCTCAATGAGATTAGGATTGAGGAACCGTTGAGGTTGATGACATGGATTTGAATCAGATTCTAGAACAATCCTATGAGTCCTAATAAGTGGGCTAATCCCAGGAATATCAGACAGGGTCCAACCAATGGTTTTCTTATGTTTCCTAAGTAAATCTAGAAGCATCCTCTCATGATTGGTTTCAAGAGACTAAGAAATGACAATAGGATGTGTTTGATTGTCCCCTAGGAAGGAATACATGTGTGCAGCAGGAAGTTCCTTCAATTCAAGATTAGGTTGGTTCAGAATTTCAGCAGAAGATTGGGAAATTGGATCAAGTTCAACTTTTTTTTCTAGAGTTTTAGACAGAATTGATTCCCCACATGTAGATGCTTCAGCTACAAGAATGCTTTGATCAAATTTAGGTAAGGAAGTTTGATTGGTCTCTATAAAATTGGTTTCATGATAGCTTTCACTGATTGTTGGACCTAAGACTTCGTCCTAAGAGAAATTTGAAAATGAATCAAGCCAAGGAGATAAAATTCCTTCATGTGAACAAAGGAAATCAATCTCATCCTAACTTAAACATCAATCAAATATTATTTGATGTTCTATGGATTCATTATCAAGGCTTCCTATCATGTTTACTTCATGAATGTCCTCATAATCCCCTAGTTGTGAGCTTGCATTATAGATGTCCAAGTCTAGACTCATGTTCCCAAAGGTGATGGTTATGTTCCCATTTCGAACTCAGATAACAGAGTTGATTGTTGTAAGGATGGGACGACCAAGGATATTTGGGTTTGTTCCTTATTTCCTATGTTTGGATGGTTTTCAGGGGAAATGAAGTCAGCAGGGTAGATAAATTTTTCAACTTTTTCCAAAATGTGCTTTAAAATACCCTTTGGAACCCTAATGTTACGATTAGGAAGTTGAAGTGTGACAGATGTGGGTTGGTGTTCTTCTAGGCCTAACTGGCAGTACACATTATATGGAATGATATTGAAACTATCACCTAGTTAACACAAGGCCTTGACAACTTTTCTCTCTCCTAGTTCAACTTTGATGTAAGGTCATACTAGGTCTTTCAACTTAGGAGGAATAGTCCCTTGAATGGTGGTACTCACATTATCAGCAAAAAGGACTTGGTTTTTATGTGAAAATATTCTTTTAAAAGTGAACAAGTCCTTAAGGTACTTTGAGAAGGCATGTATGGTTTGGATGGAATCAAGAAGGGGAATGATCAATTTGACTTGTGAGAAGATATCCCTCAATGTTTCACTCAATTCAGGCTTGGTTTTCCCCTCATGTGTTGAGGAAATGGTGCAGGTTGTGGGGTTGTTTATTGAAGAGTTGTTTCTTTGACTATGTTATCGTGTTTTTTAGTTTGATCATTTGTTTCATTTGAATTTTTATCCAAGTTTAAATCTTTAGGTGGGTTCTGAATTAGTTGTTCAGGTTTCTCAATTGATTTCCCACTTCTCAAAACAGTCACAACCTTTATTTGTTCATGAGTTGTTTGAGTACAACTTGAATCTCCCCTTGAAGCTGAGGATGGCACCACCTGAGTAGGCATGGGTGCCTTTCCATTTTTTATGGTTTGAAGTTCTTGTTTTAGGGAAGAGACTTCCGAGTTCATCCTCTCCATTTGTTTACACAGTTGTTTTAGTAAGCTTTGTGGAACAGTTTGGTTTGGTGCTTGAGAAGATTGGTTTATCCCAGGGGATAATTTGGAGGTGGGATGGTTTTTTGAAAATGGACCAGTGGCTGTTGGTATTGGATTGGTTGGTTTTGGAACTGGTTATGGGTTTGTTAGTTTTGATGGGGGTAAGGATTTTGTCCCTATGGTTGGCTAGGTTGTTGGTTATCTTTCCAGCGGATGCCTGGGTGGTCAATATACCATGGGTTGAAGTTGTTTTGGTATTGAGGCTTTTGAAAGTTCAAATCATTTACTTCCACTGGGGGTCCTCCTAAAATAACATTCTTGATGGATGGAATGGTTGGGTAGTTGTCTGTCTTATGGTCATGTTTGTCACAAATTGTGTAAACATGGTCTATAGTTTGTATTTCATGGAATTTCTTATGGTCTATCCCTTCAACCTTCCTAGAGAGTGCTACAGGTTTAGCCCTAAGGATTTACTCTTCTATAAGTGTATGAATTCTAGTAGTTCATTGTTTCTTTTCAGAATAAGGTGATGTTCCCCATGTTTGGTTTTGTTCAGAAAGGATTTCTAGATACTAGTAAGCATCATTTGGGGCTTTGTTTTTAAAGGTTCCATTAGAAATCATGTCAATGAATTATTTGTTCCCTGGAATGAAACCTTCATAGAAAATTATCACTTAATCAGGAATAGAAAAACCATGGTGTGTAACCTTGTTTAGAGTGTCTTTGAACCTCTCCCATGTTTTATATAATGACTCTCCCTCTTTTTCAAAAAAGTTTTGGATGCGCTTTTTAAGTGAAATTGTTTTGTGGTGGGGAAAGTATTTTTTTTGTAAAATTCTCTTTGTAGTTGGTCCCAAGAGTTGATGGATGATAGTATCAAAATGTTTATCCAATTTTTAGCTCAAACCTTTAAATAAAAAGTAAATAGCCTCATCTTAGCTGATTCTAGTTTATGTGGGGGACACATGTTTTCTACAATGTCATTGAACTCCTTAATGTGAAGGTAGGGAATGTCGGACTCCATTCCATGGAATGCGAGAAGGTGGTTTAGGACATGGGGTTTAATGATGTAGTTGGAATCTCCAAGAGAATTGTGTCTAATGCATGAGGGTGCATTAGTCCAGGAAGGTGTGTGGCAGTCATTCATGGTTTGATCAATTGCATTCCCCAAGTTTGGGGCTGCCTCATTTGGATTTCCATTTTGGTTCCCACCCGGGTTAATGAGTTGGTTTCTTTGAAAACCTTCCATTGAAATGTGCTAAATTTCTGACTCTGGATTATTAGGAAGATTAGGATCTAATGGAAAAATTTACCTTGGTGTACTTGACTCCACAACCCCAGGACAATCTACCCTAACTAGACGGTTTGATTGATCGCAGGTGTAGGCAGACATGCACCAAAAGAAAATTAAACGAGAAAGGGACAAGAAAAGAGAATTTGGATAAGAAAAGAATAAATGGGGGAGAATATAATTGGTTTTTAGATGACTTAATTGGGTCTCTAGCAACAGCACCAAAATTTGATTCACGATCAAATTTTCCCAAGAGAAGAAGGTAGAACGGTCTTTGTAGTTTATCTGGGGTTGTCGAATCCTCAGAGACCTAAGAAGTAACCTATGGAAACATACATTATATGGAATTTTTTTGCTATTGAGTGGAAAAATTTGGGTTGATTTTAGATGGGTTTAAGTGAACACTAAAATTATTAGGTGAATTCAATTTAAAAGTGTGAGTTGATTCTAGGTTATCACTTGGGGTGGATTGGACGTATTTCCTTTTCAATGATTTCAATTTCTTATATTTGAGATGGTTTCATCTAAAAAGATAAAAAGACATCATCACTTACTGGTTTAATACCTACACACTTAAATACTAATCACCTATACACTTGAAGGATCAATGTTTTTATCACTTCAAGGTAAAGGTTCGTATTAGCACTTGAAGTGTGTGGCCTTAAATTCAACAAGAACGATGGAGTTTAAAAATCATCAAATAAAAATCTCAATTAAAGAAGTGATTAGAAATTAATGGGGTGATAAATAACATCCAATCCATCCCATTTCTACTCCCTTGGATCAACCCATAAGTGGGTTATCCCTCTATTGATGTTATGGTTTCAATGGAAGCGGGATGTAGACTCGCAAGGGAGGAATTGAAGAAGTAAACAAAACAATAAAAAGAAAATGGTCACTCTACCGTTGTGTGAATAATTTCACAAGGTTTGGTGTGAATAAATTCACACCTTGAAACAACAGTATCAATGTGATATGAAGAAAAATAGAATAATATGAAAATAAGAGATTTTATTAAGAAAAAAAAGTTAATTGAACAACTTACATGTGAAAGACAAACTTGAGACAACAAAATCGCAACATAACATTACAATTGAACAAAGCACCAAAGATCATAAAATCCTCTACCACCACTTCCTTAAATAGGAATTTTGGAAGCCTTTGGTCAAGCCTCCAATAGTGAAAAGAATCCTACTTGATTATGGTAGGCCATAGGTGGGTGGAAAGTTGAGGAAGATTTGATTTTTCCACCCTTGACCCGAGGCGGCATCCAGCTTTCATCCACCGAACAGACGCGCTTGGAAGACCTTCTAGATCACTGAATTAGAGTGGTCCATAGAAGAATAAAATGTAACCATAGATTTATCCTAACCACCTATAAAATTAGGTTCCATTTAGAGTTTTTTATTCCTATATATGATTAGTATAGTGGTATGTTTTTTTGGGCCGCAGAATCTGGCCCAGCATTTTATCTCTAACTTGGGCCGCCTCAATGACCACAATGGAGGCAGAATTAGCACTGGATAATATAGAATTATTTGTTCCTATATATTTCTTCTAGCATCCCAAGAAATTTGGTCTTTATTGGGTTTGTAATGTGGGACCCACATTCTCATCAGTGGTCCAGTGTCCAATCTACCTTCTCAAGAATGGCTTCCATTCATCTCCAAATATCTCCATCATTATTTATGAATCCTCCATTAATCCCTGAATGAAACATGTTCCTATTGAAGTGTAGATCAATTTAAGAAAATATCTAATTAAAATATGGATAATTAAATTCTTTAAAATCAGATGAATCATTGTGTACTTTAACTGATGTTCAAAAATGTACCACATAATAGTGCATTTTAAGAACGTATTACAATCATAATGGGAAATGATGTTCAAAGTGTAAAATACACTAAAATGGTGTTTATTAACAATAAAGAACATGAATATTATATATATTAACAATGAATATTATCCACATTTAGTGTCTAATCACCCCTCCTCCCGAGTGTCAGAAGCAATGCTCTCATCATCAAGATAATTTCAGCGACCATACGTGGAAATAGTTACGGATTTAAAAAACAAGGTTTATTCATTTCAAAATGACCATATCCCTAGATACTTTATCTCGAAATTGGAAAATAATATGGTCATGTTATCAAAGTATAGGAATATTGGAAAATAAAGTGATTAATATCTCTTATATTATTTCCCTTTCCATCAAATGTTGGGACACCACATCCACGATTTTTAATATTCAATGTTCTCAATCAAAAGATAGTGGATCTAGGAAAGTAAAACTAAAAAATTCACCCGATCTGGTTGTGTATGTTTCTGAAAGTAACCCATAATAGGAAAATGTTTTTAATAATGTTAAGAGAAAGATATCACAGATGTTAGGTAACTGGATGTTGAGGAAAATGATTAAATGGACTCACACAATTCTCTGACCATAGTTGAAGTAATTGATTTCTCTAGTGGATACTTCACCCCAAATACACCGAACAACATTGAATACGCATTCCTCTAAAACCTAGTCCTCAAAAATTCTCCATGGATGTAAGGGTATGAAATAAAACCAAGAATAATATCTCATTTCAATGGAAAAAATTTCCATGAATTTAGAAAACTTCATGCCGACATTCCCAAAAGTATGAGCACTGCCCCACCAAATGACACAACAACATTCAACACATCAGGAGGAATCTTCATCATATAAGGAGTTTATTTTTTGTTTCATTAAATTTATTCACATAATGGATCCCTTCTCAAAATATGATCATGTTTATTAACCCAAATTCCTTAAACATGATTCGGGAACTGAGGCAAGATGTTGGCAGAACTGAGGTTATAAGGGAAGATGCGGTCATGGCAGAAGATACTACTTCAACCACACCCTTACCCAAACCATATTCATAGGAAAAACTCATTGAAGAGATATAAATAAATCTAAAAATGAATAAGTGACCTCCTCTACACATGAAAAGATCTATCTTAACAAAATTTTCCAAGAATATTGATTATATGATATATCATCTCCTGATCAATCCTGGTGTGTAGGAAGACACAGACAACCAATCACTCCCAGAATGGTAGTATCTTCAACTCCTACTCCAATGGTAAATCTTTCTATATTAGGAACATAATATTCTAAAGAACCTTCAAAATAAAATACATGTGTTGGGATGCACAATCATTAGGATCAAAAGTATGATGTTTTGAAGCAACTGGTCCATGTGTCGGACGATATGCCAATCCCAGTTTCATTGAGTCTATCAAAAGGCCTCTAAAACCACTTATAGATGCCTTGTGAATCCATAAGAAGTTTTAAGATGAGGTTTTTATGGATGAAGTATATTTTTCAAAGAATAATATGGCATAATTCCATGTAGTCATATCTTTCACACACCATGACATGGAGGTTACCATACAAAGACATGAAAACCCATTATATATATATTCCATAGTAAATGACATTGATACTTGATGAGTATTAATTGAAAATGGATTTGGAGTCAACCTAATTCCAGTCTAGACTCTTCGTTAAATGGGTCGAAATGAACATCACTTTCCTCCCTCAACTCTAATGTTATAGGGTTACAACAAGAATGAATAAGAGCCTCATGGAGAGGCTACGCTCAAAACATAGTTCAAATACTATTTGATTAACTCAGAATTATTGGTTATTCGGTAGGATATAACTTATAATTACCTATTGTTTAGACCTTGGATATATCATTATGTGTCCATTCCTTTATCATATCACCAATTCCACAAATATTGTATCAATGGTCAAATTGGTACATTTCACGGTGACAAGACTCCTTTCAAATCTTTTGAGTCACAATACATTGAAATAGGGTTCGACCTTCTGGGAGGAAAATAGTTCATGGACAATTTTTTCACTCAGATCAATGCCCCAAATGTTCTATAGATGATCTAGGATAACCCTTTGAATTATTTTGGTATGGATTAAGTAATTCCGATCAATCAAATGGAAGTGGTGGGAATGAATTCAAGAATTCATTTAGCAGATTTCGTAACGTTAGTCATGAAAACTCAACCCGACAACGCAAGAGAAGTTATCAACCCTTTGAGCCTCAATGAAATCGTAGATGAAAATAACATCATTCCATTCACAAGAATCAACAAATCATTGTTTCACTAGATAGGAATGAATAATTTGTCCTATCTATGTGAGAAAATAAAGGTTATCATTCTTAGTCTCTCATCCCGCCTTTGGAAAACCAAAAATTACCCACACCATTAATTGAGATGGAAATGATTTATTTATCTTCTAGATTCCCAAATAATGTTTCCTCTACTAACTCAAAGATTCTTTATTCATAACCTACTTCCTATGTAGCGGCGAAATAAGTAAATCCCTAGGAAGAATAAAATATGGAAGAAATTAGGGATTCCCCTGTATCATTTGAGGAAGGCATATACACCACTATGGATGAGCTCAAAGAGATTAATCTATGAAAAAAATAAGATCCATGACCCACTCTGATTAGTGTGGACCTAAATTATAAATAACATGAGTTATATACTTCTTTTCTAAAGAAACATCGATACATGTTTTCCTAGAACTATATAGATATGCCAAGTCTCAATCCAGAGGTGTCCACCTAAAATTTAGGTTTTCTAGAAGACCATAGTGGATACAAATAGACAGTCAAAAGGAAACATCATTCTCATGCCTACAAAATTAAAGTTGAAATAGAAAATCTCATTATGTTTGAATTTATATGGGAGGTACAATACCAAAAAATTATAGTCAACATTGTCACTATAAAGAAGAAAAATGCAAAAATTAGAGTCTGCATAAACATTAGAGATCTCAACTGGCATTATCCCAATGATGAATTCATGTTTCCTATCATAGAACTCTTTATTGATGAAAAAACTAGTTATCCCAACCTCTCCTTTATATATGGATACTATAGGTAAAACTAGATTCATATGGACCCAGAAGATGAAGAATTTATTTCTTTTGGGGACCCAAGAAGTATTCTTCTATCAGGTAATTCTCTTTGGCTCAAATAAAATTGGAACCACATACCAATGAGTTATGCATCACATATTCAAACCCTTATTGGGGAAGTTTGATGAATACTACATTGATGATCTAGTGGTCAAGCCTCAGTGTTGTTCTTTCTAGCTGGTTTACCTAGAGACAATCATCAAAAAACTATTACAACATATATTGAATATAAACCCCTTGAAATGTTATTTTGGATTAACCTCAAGGATTTTTCCTACAATAATTATATACCATCATGGAATTAAATTTGACCATGAGAAAGAATAAATAAATCCTTATAATGTTGCCTCCTTGAAACCTGAAAGGGTTCAGAGGACACTTGGCCTACATCTGGTGCTCTATATCAAACCTTTCAGGAACATGTATTCCCTTCACAAAAATGATGAAACTGGGTGTCACATATTGATGGAATTGTGACTATAAAGTGGAAATTTTAAACCGTAATAAATAAATCATGATTCCACTAGTATTAATGCCAATAGTTGAACATTGGCCACTTATATTATATGTGATTTCCCTGAAGAGATCACTGGGCCCCTTCCTCATTCAAAAGAATGACACTAAAAATGTAAAAATACTATATTTTCTCAATAAAACCATGAGTGACACTGAGACTCATTATTCAGATATTGAGAATAACTACCTAGTGTTAATATTTGTGGTTCAGATGTTGAGGCACAACTTGCAGCACCATGAGGTCTAGTTGGTCTCTAACAATAACCCGATCAAATAAATCCTCATTCTTCTTATGCTGAAAGGACTTTGGGAATGGTGTTATGTTATTCTATAGTAGGTTGATATAAAATTTGTGCCTCAAAAAGTAGTGAAAGGTCAATCCTATTTAGATTTCCTTTATAAGAACCCATATATAGAAGAATCATCATTAAATAATGAATTTCTAGATGAAGAGATATTCTCTATTAAGAAAATCCCCCAGAAATAGGAAATTTATTTTGATGGTGCATCTAGAAGCCCAAATAGGAAGAGAATGGGAGACTATAATCCTAACAATGTTTTCTTAGGGATCATGATCATCTCCTCTACAAAGGTGGTTTTACCTTAATCCTTTCTATTAAAAGAAGGTTTTAAAAATATTTAGGTGGGATACCATTCCCTCATTACAAGTTTGGATCTGGAACTCCAAATACCAATGAGCCACTTGGAGGTGAAGGGAGACTCAGTGTTGGTAGTCAAACATATCAACAAGGATCATAAAATTAGAGAAGAAGAGATAATCACCCCTACATGATTCTGTCTGAGGAATGATGGATGTGTTCCCCACAAAACCAACATTGAATCTTCTTCTGTGGTCATAGAAAACTCAGGATGATGCATTATAAATTGTAGCCTCTACACTAGAATATCCAAATCGGAATGAAACTACTATCAACATTTCACGTCGTTGGCTGGTATCCCATTTTGTTCAAGATAGAATGGAGGATATTAATAAAGTCATCCACATCCCCAATCCAAATGGCCTTAACATGGGATACCTGACACCCATAATATAATATCTACAATATTAATTTCTCCCACTAAATATAGCTAGGATAGAAAAAACATGGTGACCAATATTCATTATGATGGCCCATATAGAAACCCGGTTTTACCCTGTAAGACTTGGGAATATTTCTGCATATAATTCCAGAGCTAGGCATGAAGACGACATGTGGTTCCGAGGCCCGGTTTGCCCGAGATAAATTTTATAAAAATATTAATTGTCACGACCAGACCTATATCGGGGCTCGAGCCACAACTAACCCAAGCCCGCCTCCATAGTCTAGGGGTTGGCGACTAGCGCCAAATGAACAAAAAACGAGGGGATTCCTTTTCCTATGAAACTGTATACACACACGCAACTAACTCAATGAAAAAGTGAAGAGAAAAGAAAGAAAGGTACAACACTGCTACACAAGGGAAACCAACATACATGCATCGACCTCTAACCAATACAAACAAAGTGCTAAAAAGTAGACTGTCATGTAAACTGAATAGTAAAAGGGGAAAAAGACGTGCCCAACCAGAAAGGTGCCACAACCTAGCAATAGGTAAAACAAAAGTAAACTGTTGGTGAGTTAAGCACCTAAAAGTCCTACTATGGACACTGAACGCAGCCCAATATCCGGTGTCCTCTATGCTCCTCCATAGTCTCGACCGACCTGTCTGTCATCTTCAAGGGCACACCAAGTGCCGGCAAAGCACAAGAAGGGGTGAGTATAAAGATACTCTCTAGGATGCCCCAAAATCTTGAGGGGGAAACAATGGAGATACTAAAACGGTGATTAGTAGACAGAACAAGAACAATGTAAGGGTACAAAAGAGAGAGTGCAGATCATCCTGACAAGAGAAAGTAAGCAAGATTGTCCAACCAAGAGGAGCTAGGCATGGAAAGCACATGGCATAACCTGCATGTCTTCTCCCCTCTGAGAAGGAGAGTAACTGGACCCAAGGAGTGGGAACAAAAGTTTGGTGTATATATATGCTCAACAAGAACCCTAAATGAGTGTGTATGGGGACCTCTATCTCCAAGATCGGCATAAGAAAAGTCACCAATAGTTCAAAGGATATCCTTCACTGATGCCCAATAGTCCCGCATGCAAAAGTTGCCTCATCGTTGAACCGTACAACTGTAACGTCCCAAGTCCAGAGCCCCTCTACTGGTGCCCCGTACCCGGTTCGCCACATGAACTCAATTGTGTTTCCCTGAACACCAGAGGCTGCCGACTAGTAGCGAGGTCCTTGGTGAGTCGGTGGGGAAACTATGCCCTCATTCAGTAAGGTATACAAGGTAAGAAACAACAATAAATAGTGGAAGCAGCAAACAACATGCATAACAACAGAAACCAAACAGCGGAAGCAATGAAGATATATAACAATGATGAAAATAATGCAGAAGGTACAAGTATCTATGGAAAACATAAAACACAACAACTTGCTGGAATACAACTAAAACCAAGTACAAAAGAAAAACAAAGAAAGCTCCTCAGCATCGCGAGCCACGGCTCGGTCCCATGCTCCCCATCTCCTAGTGCAGTCATGATCCTGAAGTAGAAGGAAGCTTTCCCTTATCTATACCTGCAGCAACATAGTCTACTTGGGCCCAAAAGCATGGCCCAAACTTGATGTGAGATACAATACCATTAGGCAATCACCGAAAGATTTGTGCCTAACAGTCAATGAATACATGGCATTACTAAAACAAGAAGCAGTAAACAGAAAATCAGAAAACAGCTACAATCCACAACTCTAACAAGTAAGGCAGTCAACAACTAGAATTGAACAGGTAACCCTCTAGGTAGCTCTCATAGTCTAACCCCTATGGCTCATCCTCTAAGTACTAGCAACCCTTTGGGAGGCACACACAGTCTCACCCCTCTAGTTCAGCTATGTAATTAAGCAGACTCTCTGGGGAAGCACTCACCATCAATTCCCCCTATAGTCTCGTATCATGATAAAGGATCTCTAGGGAAGCACTCAACGTCAATTCCCCTTGTGGCTCGAGTCGTCGTTAAAAGACACTCTGGAGAAGCCCTTCCATCAATTCTCCACTTGGTCTCACTTCGTGATTTAAAAAACACTCTGGAGAATCCCTTTCGTCAATTCTCCCTTTGGTCTACTAATCTATGTTCTCACAGTCCTGAGTAATTAAACATGCTCAATGCGTGTGTCGTCCAAGTAAACCTCAAGAACTAATTGGCTATCGACTAAGGCTAAACAGAAAAATAAAACAATAGTCCACAATCCTATAACTAGGCATGGAAAAGAAAACTGAGCACAACAAAAATACTCTAATCACAAGCAACAACTTCTTCTAAAGAAATCAAGCAAAGCAGTCAAGCAACAAGGGAAAAACAGGAAACACACAATACCCCGTTCACAGGTATTGGTGGAATTTTCACAAAATAATCAAAGAAATTATACAGAAAGGGACAAACCACCTACCTCGATCATAGGAGATCGATATACGTGAACCTCAACGACAGATTCCCCTTAGAACGACGTAGATCGCTGGGATTCCAACACAACTGACCGTGCTCGAATCAGAGAATGGACGGTGGGGCGGTCGTCCATCGACGATCTGGCCGTACGGTCGCTCCCGGATGGTCGAAAACTGAAGAAGAAGATGTAATTGGGGGTTAGGCGCGACCCTGGTCCGTTTAATAAAAAAAGAAATTACACGGTGTTTACTTTTAGAGTACACGGCGTGTACTTCGAATTTTCCGTACTCCGAAATAACCGGCCTCCACCTCAGCCTTACACACCGTGTGTGTGGCCCGGACACGGACAGTACAAGGATTCGAGCCGGAACAGAGTACACGGCGTGTACTCAGAAAGTACACAGTGTGTACTCAGAAAGTACACGGTGTGTACTTTGAAAATTTCAAGAAAAACCATTTTTCTTAAAAACTCTAGAAAACGGAAAAACATACCTGAACGAAGGTCCGGGTTCTTAAAAACGTCCCCCCTTAAAGAAATTTGTCCCCGAATTTCCCTAACGAGGTGGGGAAGAAGGATCCCCAAACAGCTCTAGCCACTGTGATCATACATCGGCCTCCCTCTCCCAGGTCTCATCCTGTACTCACCCGTGCTGCCATAACACTCATACTAGAGGAACAAACCACCCACGGAGAACCATTGTACTACGATCGAAAATCTGGATAGGATGCTCCTCGAACGATGCATCTACTTCAAGAATGACTTCCTCAGGCTGAAATATGTGAGATGGGTCTGAAAAGTACCATCGGAGTTGAGAGACGTGAAAGACGTCGTGCATGGCCCGATACCTCTGAGATAGCTGAAACCGATAGGCAACCGGCCCCACTCTCTCCAAGACCTCAAACGTCCTGACGTACCATGGTGATAGATTACCCTGTCTCCAAATACTTTTGTGTCCCAACCTCGGTGCGACACGTAGCAAGACCTGATCACTGGCCTTGAACTCCAGAGGTCGTCTCCGCTGATCAGCATCAGACTTCTGTCGAGACTGCGTTGTAGCCATCCTCTTCCGAATCAGCTCTATCTGCTCTGAAGTCTCCTAAACAAGACGAGGTCCCAGCAAGGTTACCTCTCCTAACTCCAGCCAACATAAGGGTGATCTCCATGGCCTACCGTATAGAGCCTCGTATGGCGCCATCTGGATGGTCGCCTAGAAACTGTTGTTGTAGGCGAACTCCACCAGAGGAATATGCTTCTCCCAAGAACCGCCAAAGTCAAGGATGCAAGATCGGAGCATATCCTCAAGCACCTGGATCGTGCTCTCGGACTGGCCATCAGTCTGGGGATGGTATGCTGTACTCAAAAGTACCTGTGTACCCAAGGCCTTCTGAAGTCCCTTCCAGAACCGAGAGGTAAAATGCGCATCTCTGTCTGAAACAATAGAACACGAAACTCCATGAAGACGAATGATCTCTCTGATGTAAAGTCGTCATAGATCATCGACACTAAAGGTATCCTTGATCGGTAAGAAGTGGGAAACCTTCATAAGTCTGTCGACGACAACCCAGAAAACATCGTTTCCCCGAGGTGACCTCGGCAACCCGGTCACGAAGTCCATCGCAACATCATCCCACTTCCACTCCGGAATGGGTAACTGCTGTAAAAGGCCTTTTGGTCGTTGATGCTCTGCTTTTACCTACTAAGAAGTAGAAAATCTCAAAAATAAATCCAGCCACATCCTTCTTCATACCTGGACACCAGTATTGACGATGATGGTCCCGATACATCTTGGTGACGCTAGGATGAACTACCCAAACCGAGGAATGGAAATCCTGCATCATCTCCTCGTGTATGTCTGCTGGAACCCATACGTGTCCTTGGAAACGCAAGATCTCATCCTCGACCACTGTCCATCCAGGAAGAGGGTCCCCTCCTGACACACTCTCCCGTAGGACTAAGCCTTCTGTGTCTGATAGCTGCCTCATCCGTACCCGATCAAGTAGCGTGGAGGTAACAGCTACAAAAGATAGAAAATTCTGTCCCCCTCTGTCTTGCACATCCAGATGCATCTCAGAGAACAGATCCATCAGCTGCCACTCACTACTGGCCTCCTGAACTGCCTGAATCTGAGTTCTCTGGCTCAACGCATCTACCACGGTGTTTCCCTTTCCCGGCGTATAGGCAAGCTTGAAGCCAAAAGACTGTAGATACTCAACCCACCTACGCTGCCTTAGATTCAGATCATGCTGAGAGAAGATATACTTGAGACTCTTCTGGTCAGTGAAGATGACAAAGTGCTCTCCTAGAAGATAGTGTCTCCAACAGCGCAAAGCATGAACAATAGCTACCAACTCCAGATCGTGTGTAGGGTAGTTCCTCTCATGTGGCCTCAGCTGCCGAGACCCATACGCAATGACTCCATCTTCCTGCATAAGCACAGCTCCCAGCCCGATACCCGAAGCATCACAGTAAACAGTGTAGCTCTTGCCTGGTTCTGGAAAGACTAGTATCGGTTCTGACGTCAACCTCCCTTTCATCTCCTGGAAGGATGACTCACAAGAATCTGACCATAAGAACTTTGCCCCCTTCTTGGTCAGACCTGTCAAAGGTGCTTCTAAACGGGAAAAGTCCCAAATGAAGCATCTGTAGTATCCATCCAGCCCTAGGAAGCTCCGTACCTCAAAAACATTCATCGGCTTCTCCCAGGAAACTACAACTCTCACTTTCTCTAGCTCCAGAGATAATCCTGTCTCTGAGATGACGTGAGTCAAGAAGTTAATCTGATCCATCCAAAAGTGGCACTTCGAGATTTTAGCATAAAGCCGATGCTCTCTCAGTGTACATAGAATGATCTCAAGATGGGTGGCATGGTTGTTTCGAGTGTGATATTACACCAAGATATCGTCCATGAAGACCACAACGAAGGAGTCCAAGTATGGATGGAAAACCCGGTTCATCAGTGCCATGAACACTGCAGGTGCGTTTATGAGGCCGAACGGCATGACTGTATACTCATAAAGACTGTACTTACTCCTGAAGGCTGTCAGAGGTATATCAGATGGTCTAACGCGCAACTGATGATAACCGGACCTCAATTAAATCTTTGAGAACACCCAGGCTCCTCGAAGATGATCAAAGAGGTCATCAATCCATGGCAAGGGTTATCAGTTCTTGACCGTCAACAGGTTCAGCTTCTGATAATCCACACAAAGCCGAAGGGTACCGTCTTCCTTCATCGCAAACAGAACAGGCGAACCCCAAGGAGAAGTACTGGGTCTGATGAAACCCTTAGCCTGTAGCTCCTCCAACTACTTCTTGAGCTCCTGCAACTCAGGTGTGGCCATCCCATAGGGAGGAATGGACACCGGTGCCGATCCTAGCATGAGCTGAATAGAAAATTCTACTTCACGCTCCAGAGGAAAACCCCAAAAGTCCTCTGAAAAGACATCCCTAAAGAGATCCACCATTGGGGGGAAAGTCCAACTATGGATTCTTCTGATCATCTAGATAAAGACTAGCAATCTGGGCTATCACCCCTCCTAACACAAGATGCCCGAGTCCCGTCCGACTCACCCGAACATCCCATTCACCTCTATGAAGGAAAGATTCACCTTCTGGTGAAATGAAACTGACTCTACGGCGATAACATTCAACGAATTCCTGGAAGGGAATCAACCAGTCCATGCCGAGAATGACATCATAGCCTGTCATCTCCAGGAAATAGAGATCCCAAAAAAATGATACCCAACAACCTAGAGAGGGCACTCTTTACACTGGCGTACACTATATGTCCTCGTCCCCAATGGTGTGTCTAGTGTCAACGAGTTAGTAGAAGAAAAGATGCAGAGTCCAAGGCTCTCCACAACTACAACAGAGAAACAACTATGCGTAGCACCAGTATCAAAAAGGGCTGAAGATAAAACTGAGACTACTAAAATCGTACCTCAAACAGTATAAGGGTCGGGATCCTGCTCATGATAAGTTTTCTCCACGGCGAAAGACTGGCCTGCACCACAACCCTGTGCCCCTGACTGACCACTCTGAGTTGAACCTCCCTGCTGGTGCTGAGGGACTGGTGGATGACCGCCATGGCCTCGACCTCCACCTTGACCCGAACGGTCGGAAGAACTCCAGTTTCCTGACTGGTGAGAGACTGGTGGGGATGCTCCTGAACGAGGAGTCATGGAAGAACCCTGGTCACCTGCTGCTGGTGAGAAAACCTGGAAAAAATGCTGAAGGTGACCCATCTTGCCGCAAGATCGGCACTCCACTGGGTCCCTCTGGCACTGCGGCCTCGTGTGCCGTGTCTGGACACACTGATAGCATGTCACCTGGCTGCCTGATGATGCATCTCGCTTCCTCGAATCACCACGCGAAGGCTCCCTACGATGCTTCTTGTTGTCATCCGAAGGAAAGCTAGCTCTGGAAGCAGAACTTCCCTGGCTCGCAGCTACAGAGTCTCTCAGATTGCGCTCCGTAATTAGTGCCTAGTTGATGATGGAAGTAATGGAAGTTAGCGGGAAGATGTTAACATGTGAGCGAATCTCCCTCCTGAGTCCATCCTCAATCTTCCTTGCCAATAACACCCCACTCCCAAGTCATAGCCTGCTGCTGACCCGCCTGTGAGATCACATCCCACCACCTCTTGACGGAGTATCGGAGCATGTTGGTGGCGAGCTCGACCCGCCTCTCTGGAGGCGTCTCCAAATGCTCGAATATAGTCATCATGGCTTCCATCCATGACTCTGCAGCCTGAGGTCCTCTCTCCCCTGAGAACGTGGGAGGATGATGCTGTTGAAAGACCGGTGTCAAGTCCTCCATAGACGAGGAAGGATGCAGTGCTCCCTGGAAGGCTTGAATCATCCTCATGAAACCTTCCCTGAACTGTGCATCAGCGCCTGCGACTGGTACGACAACTGGTGCCAAGGCTGGCTCGGCTGGGGGATCGACAGGAAGTCCCTGATCAGCCCTGTCTGGCGTCTGATCACTGCCTGACGACAGACGTACGACCAGAGGACGTCTCGGAGGCATAGCTCTGAAAGATCAAAAGCACACCTTAGATCAGAACAACAAGGACAAAGAACACAAGAGTAAAAAACGAGAACAGGGAAAAAAACTCACAAGATCGCAAAACACTACTACAAGGCGTGTATAAAACTACACGGCGTGTCTACATAAACCACTGACATGGGAATGTACTCTTGCCCTACGAGTCGTGTACACTTCAAACTACACGGTGTGTTGACCCCCACACACGACATGTACTTGAAAACTATTCCCCTGCCCGAGTATCCTTGCACAGCTAACCCACACAATCCGACTCAACCTGAGACTACAAGTCATGTTTGAATCGAACACGTAGTGCACTAGACGAGGCTTCGGCGGTCCGTGTTTGTTGAGTACACAGCCGTCTACATGGCTGGACCTTACACGGCGTGTTCCGAACAAACACGACGTGCATAGGCGAAGGCGATACTGTCCCGTGTTTTTTCGTGACACGGACGGGTACCTGGTCAAGACTACACAGCGTGTTCTGAACAAACACGGCATGTAGAATGGAAGGTCACGCCGGCCCGTGTTTTTTGTGACGCCGCCGGGCACCTGGACAAGACTACACGGCGTGCTCCCTACGGACACGGCATGTTCCGGAAGTTACTCCCACGACAGTCTGTTCGGCTTACACGGTCAATGAAACGGCCTGAAAACTACACGACGTGTGCCCGAAAAGTACACGCTGTGTATTCTGGGTATTTCTGGGTCGTATCTTAGAAACTGCACAGAATTCTAGAAACACTAAAAACGAGGGAAAAGATGCCAAATTCCGATCCGTGAGGGCCCATAACACCTCAAGAACCAAAATTCGGCATTCATTTTAAGAAAATAACAAAACAAATAGTTTTCTAACCTAACAGTAGAGAATCTATCAAGCAACTATCACAACAGCATGCATAATCTATAGATATTCTATCACAACAGCATGTAATCGCTAATGCACCCTAGATGGCATGGCAAAAATTCATGGTATGCGATTACTACAAGTTTCTATATGATGCATGAGATGGAATACCCTCATCTCATCGGGTTGCGATAGAAATAGAACCAAAATATCAAAAAAATAACCGCACAAGTCATGTGAATCACTCTAGGTGAAAAAATATCAACCATAAAACTCAAAACCAGCAAACTGCAGTTAACGAGGTCGTATGGCCTTTCCCTGTACACGGGTTAGCTACTCCTGAGCACAGCTTAATACCATGTACCGAATCCATCCTATCCCTGGATAAAGTCTCCAAATAGTAAAGCAAGAGAAAAGAACTCCTCTGATACCACTTTGTAATGTCCCGAGTCTGGAGCCCCTCCACTGGTGCCCCGTACCCGGTTCACCACATGACCTCAAGCGTGTTTCCCCGAACGCCAGAGGCTGCCGACTAGTAGTGAGGGCCTTGGTGAGTCGGTGGGGAAACTATGCCCTAATTCAGTAAGGTATACAAGGTAAGAAACAATAATAAACAACACAAGAAGTAAACAACATGCATAACAATAGAAACCAAACAACCGAAGCAATGCAGATATATAGCAATGATGACAATTATGCAGCAGGTACAAGTATCAATGGAAAATAGCAAACAAAACAACGTGATGGAATACAACTAAAACCAAGTGCAAAAGAAAAACAAAGAATTCCCCTCAACATCGCGAGCCACGGCTCGGTCCCATGCTCCCCAGCTCCTAGTGCAGTGAAGATCCTGAAGTAGAAGGGCGCTTGTGCTTATCTATACCTGCAGCAACATAGTCTACTTGGACCCAAAAGCATGGCCCAAATAGGGTGTGAGATACAATACCAGTAGGAAATGACCCAAATATTTGTGCCTAACAGTCAATGAATATATGGCAGTACTAAAACAAGAAGCAGTAAACAGAAAAGCACAAAACATCTACAATCCACAGCTCTAACAAGTAAGGCAGTCAACAATAAGAAGTGAAAAGGTAAGCCTCCGGGTAGCTCTCACAGTCTAACCCCTATGGCTCAACCTCTAAGTACTAGCAACCCTCTGGGAGGCACACACAATCTCACCCCTCTGGTTCAGCTACGTAATTAAGCAGACTCTCTGGGGAAGCACTCTCCATCAATTCCCCCTATAGTCTCGTATCGTGATAAAGGTTCTTTGGGGAAGCACTCAACGTCAATTCCCCCTATGGACCAAGTCGTCATTAAAAGACACTCTGTAGAAGCCCTTCCATCAATTCTCCCTTTGGTATACTACTCTAGGTTCTCACAGTCCTGAGTAATTAAACATGCTCAACGCGTGTGTCGTCCAAGTAAACCTCAAGAACTACTTGGCTATCGACTAAGGCTAAACAGAAAAATAAAACAACGGTCCACAATCCTACAACTAGGCATGGAAAATCAAACTGAGCACAAAAAAAATACTCAAATCAAAAGCAATAACCTCTACTAAAGCAATCAAGAAAAGCAGTCAAGCAACAAGGGAAAAACAGGAAACACACAATACCCCGTTCACGGGTATTGGTGGAATTTACACAAACTACTCAAAGGAATTCTTCAGAAAGACACAAAACACCTACCTCGATCCTAGGATATCGATATACGTGAACCTCGACGACAGATTCCCCTTATAATGACGTAGATCGCTGCGATTCCAATGTAACTGACCGTCCTTGAATCGGAGAACGGACGGCGGGGCGGTCGTCTGTCAAAGATCCGGCCGTACGGTCGCACCTGGATGGTCGAAAACTGAAGAAGAAGATGTAATTGGGGGTTAGGCGCGACCCCGGTCCGTTTAATGAAAAAAAAGAAAGTACACGACGTGTACTTTTAGAGTACACGGCGTGTACTTCGAATTTTCTGTACTCCGAAATAACTGCCTCCACCTCAGCCTTACACACCGTGTGTGTGGCCCGTACATGTCCAACACACAGCTTCGATCCGGAACAGAGTACACAACGTGTACTCTGAAAGTACACGGCGTGTACTTTGAAAGTTTCCAGAAAAACCATTTTTCTTAAAAACTCCAGAAAACAGAAAAATATACCTTAAAGAAGGTCCGGGTTCATACAAAAACCAAGGGTCATACTCTGTTAATCACAAAGAAAAGTCACTAACTAGACTCATAGAAAGTGCTGAGTCTTAAAGTAGTCATCGGGTAACCCCATGCCCAACCCCGTTGGAGGGTAAAACACAAGAGGTAGTCAGGTAACCCACTGCCCAACCATGCTGGAGGGTGAACCCTAAGAGGTCAACGGTTAACCCACTACCCAACCCTGATGAAGGGTAAACCCTGAAGTCATTGGGTAACCCACTGCCCAACCCAACTAGAGGGTAAAACCTAAGGTGAATGGGTAACCCTCTTCCCAACCCAGCTGGAGGGTAAATCCTAAGGTCAACGGGTAACTCACTTCCCAACCTAGCTGGAGGGTAAACCCTAAGGTCAACGGGTAACCCCCACTGCCCAGCCTCGCTGGATGGTAACCCTAAAAAATGGTGGGTAACCCACTACCCAACCCCACTAGATGGTAAACCTAGAACTAGTCTGATAACTCTGCATTGTCTGTGCCATCACTGGGTGTCACTAGCACCACTACCGTGAGTAGGTTTGGAGTGCGTCAAAGAACATCCAACAATTTCCCTGTCATATTTCCACATTTAATGAAATCTTGAAAGAGGCTTCACTCTCCCAAACAGATTACACCATTGTAATCCTCACAGAAACACATAGGAGATGGACAATTTACTCGCTGGAAACGGGCTCCCAATGGAAAAGTTATTCAACACCGATTTCTGCCCAAACGACATCTCGTGGGGCCTACACCTTGGTCCCAAAAGAGGTCGGGAAAACTACACCATCACGATGCTCTTTGACATACAAGCTGATTTGACTATTCATATACCCCAAATGGAATCCTGGTAGAAAAGTCACAGTACGCTACACACAACATAAAAGAAGGCCCGTGGGGCACACGCATCACGGGCCTCGTGGGGCCCATTCCTCTGGCCAGAATTTAGGTAGGTGGATTGTGCCGTTGTAATCCCCTCAGAAGAACACTTGGAAATGAGTACTCAAACACCCCAAACGAGTGTCAGGTGAAAAAGTGGTGTTTCACCGTAAAACATGTAAACCCAGTCCTATAGGGCCCGCACCTTTTCTCCGACCCGAATTCTTTGGAGAGCATCTCAAAAAGTCTGCATGAGGACTGGGGTCATGCTATAGCTGACGGCGTATCAATCGGACATCCCAAATAAGAGTTAGGTCTGACGCAAGATAAATTAATTAATTAAGCAATTAATTAATTAGTCGCATTAACCGTGTCATGCCACCCTGCAATGAAACCAAACCACATGGGTTCCGAACCAACATTGGAAGGACCTCCTCAACTCTAGGGCCACAACATCTCTAACTGAACATCAAACAGATGTCCGACTCGCGAACCACATCCTTTGCAACTTTAATAAAAATTTAAAATTATTAAATTAAAATGTTTCGGGTCACCCGTCTTCAGGCGTAGAATTCCGAAACCACGAAACCCAACATAAAATGTCCATCTCGAATAGGTGGACCCACTTCTGTAGAAAGAACGTCAAATGGATGCGTCGTTTAGAAGATACCCCCCCCCAATGCAAGGGGGCCCAACTGGGCCGGTCACCCTGATCGGACCGGTCTGAACTGCCAGCCCGTGGCCCAGCTGTGGGTCAGGCCTGACTTGCTGCGGCCCGTCAGCCGCGGCCCACACCAGAAACTTCGGACCCCCCTCGGGTCCAATTTTTCAAGCAGACCGGCCTTTTGGCCGGTCTTTGTCTCCCAGCATGACCTGTGAAATGCGGGTCCCTGTTTCCTCTGCACACCTGAAGTGGTTAGCACCTCGGGTATACCCATGCTGAGCGTGACAGGCCACCGCTGCCGAACACTGGCGCCTCTGCCTCCCGCAGCGCACTGCCACACTCGACGCCTCCCACTCCCCGCTCTGCTACGCCACTAGGGAACCCCGATTGCATCCGGCTGAGGCCACGCCTCCCCCCGCCAGCTGACCGCACCGCCGCAAGCCGGTCGCCCGAGCTCCTCTGCCGAGCACTGCCTGCTCGAACGACGCCCACCGGAGGCCGTAGATCCTCCTCCTCCTAGACTCCCCTCATTCTCCAGCCACCGCATATCAGCCGAGTTCCGGTTTTTTCACCGCGCCACCGTAACCTCTGGCCACCACCCTTGCTGGAGATGGGGCTTTTGATGGCCGTCGCCACTGCTCCGGTGGTCCGTTTTCAAAACCAAAAGCGGGTTCTAGGTCCTCAAAAGGAGGCCTTCACAATTCATTCCTCTGACCATTGATCCATTAAATATTTGACGCACTTTATTTTGAGCACCCAAGAACTCAAAGAACGGTTGAAGATCACAATGAACACAACTTGATTTTTCAGCATGGGTTGATAGTTGTGTTCGTGTGACCATCAATGATGTAACCAAAATAAATAAATAAGGGAGAAAAAGGGATTTTAAAATTAAAACATTAATTCTAACTCAAAAATATAATATTTTCTACCTCTATCTATTCTTTTATCGTTTGCGACGCGTCCCTGACACCCCCACTTCGATCCTCCAATGTTTTAGCTAAAATCGCTCTTCGTTCCGGTGAAGAATGGTGAAGAACACTGAAGAACAAGATTGGTAGATATATATATAAGGAAAATTAGGGTTTTACCCTAATTCCACTTTCAGGTGAATTTATAAAAACTCGCTGAAATGCCACCCACGATCGGGTATTCCAAAACCTCCACGCCCGCTTATTTTATATCACGCCTAAAAAAAACACCCCATTTTAAACTCAACGAAAGTATCAGATTTCAATTCCGAGACTTCATTCAAAAGTTATTTGAAAAGAACACCAGTGATAAAAATCACTAAGTAATTATTTTTAAATGACAATTTTTCCCCTGGGTGACATCTCTCACAGCAGGCCCACGCCCGCAACTTTTACACCCCTCCTAGGGTAAATGGAACACTCTAGATGCAAATGTGCCCTTGGATTTCCAATCCAAGCTACCGTTTAGAAGAAAACACAACCCCTCCACGTGTATAGTATAAAAACACTTAATATTTTTATAAAAAAAATATCTGGGCACACCGTGCCTCGAAATCGCACGCCGTCTTCACACCTAACTCTGGAATTATATGAAGAAACATTCCAAAGTATTACAAAGTAAAAAATGGGTCTCTAAATCATTACATATTTTAATCTTTTCAGCCCTAAAAAGAAAAACTAGGTGAAAAAACTCGGGATACAGAGCTCACACCTATCTCTTCAACTGCCAAGAAAACTTGCACAACACCATGCTGGAACAACATGCGAACCAAAGGGATGGTTCAAACCCATATGGTCTGCTACACTCGAGGACATGCATAGGAATACACACGCACCTCACCAGCTGCAACACGTGGAAGACATCGTGCGCCCACTCCTAATATTGGGAGGGTAGGGAAAGATGGTAGGAAACCTCTCCATCTCTTACACAGTTCCCGAACGGCCCAAAGAAACTTTGGGGAATCCCCCGACTAAACCTTTACTTTCCACGTGGCGACAGAAATCATGATTTTTTACTGGAATAGGATCTCATGATTCCCTCCTTCAGAATACGCACCGGGTGCGTCGCCTGTGGATATATGAGCACGTAGTACCTCGCTGTCAACAACCCCTAGTTGTGACTCTCTCACACGCTCATGGAGTGAAGGAGTCAATACCCTCAACTGTAGGAAATCCGTACCCTCCTGCTCTACTAAGGTCAGCCATAGAGAAGCCAAATACTATGAAACTTCCCACACCTGGTGAGTCTGGGACATTCTGCTAAGGGAACCTTCTATAACACTACCATTTTCCTAGAACATTGACTACCTTGAAGTCATTGTCCTGCATAAATTTCAACCAGCACCATCGTCTCATGTTCAAGTATCTCTAGGTGAGGGCACACCTGAGACACTAGTGGTATGAGAAAACCATAGATCGCTCTCCCAGAAGATAGCGTCTCCACATCTTCAGCACAGGGACTACCACTACCAGCACCACATAGTGAAACGAGTAGTTCTGTTCATGGGGTTTCCATTAACTCGACCTGTACTTGATAACAGTATCAAGATTGATGGTGAGCACGAATGGTATCAACGAACATGGAAGGTGAGTGAACTCATCCCACCTCCAAAGGCTAGACATAGAAAGCACGTGGAATACCCCACATGTCTTTTCCACTCTTGGAAGGAGAGTAATCCCCAAAACACACACTCTACCAAACCCACTGGTGGAACCTCAAGTAAATGGGGTCAAGCAGAAAAGCCCCACTAGAAAATCTAGAACCTGCTCTGACACTCAACCGCATAACCCTGTCAGGAATGCACATGTCAGAGGGACTCATCCACAGTACCTCAATACTATCCTCTTTGTGTGGTACTGACTCTCCCTCACGGTTTGGTCGCATCTCAAAAATGCATCTCAGTGGGGGAAGAACCGCTCGTTCCGGTGCATTCAAAACTGCATCGGACAACACCAACACAGGGATACAATGACGCCCTGTGTCACCCTCGATAACCCCTCGAACAAGGAGTTAGACGAAGAGAGTACCTCACGCAGTTTCTAAAAAGTTATAATAAGAAAAATAGAAAAGACACAGAGTGTACCTCTTTTCATCTCATGCGATGCAGGATTGTAGACATCCATAGCACACAGCCACCCGTGGCCCCGTCTGTCAGCTCCCTAAGCCTGACATGGGCCACCTAGTGGTATTGGAAGGACCTCGAACATCATCCGCCAACCACAGTTCTTCCAACTTTTCTTCCAACACCGCCTCCCTAGGGACCACCCTGTCTTCACCTGGGAGTTCTCTGATCACGACACTGCCTCTGTCATGGTGGTGCATCTACAAACAATCTGGAAAACTCAACACATTTGGTTGAGTAGTCTCACGCCACATGACCTCGCACATCACAAAATTGCACTAGTCCTCCCTGGGCTGTCTCGATGTTCTATGTTGTTCCTAACCATGTGCCTGAGTCTCTTCAAGGGGAGACCTTCGGCTCTGAGTCCCTGCCAATTGACGTCCCTCTGACAGAAATTTCTCTGTCACCATTGCCTGCTCCAGCACCCCGAGATGGGTGAGGATGCAAAAGGGAACTATGCTGGCACGAATCTCCTCAAAAAAGACTACACTCAAACTTTTGTGCTCAGAAGTTTTCATCATGGACCACGTCCAAAGACTACTGAGTAAGGTCAGAGAACCTAGTCGGGTAGTCAGCCACTGCCATCACTCCCCGCTGAAGCTCCAGCAGCTCCTGAAACAATATAAAGAGTAAGTTGCAGGGGTATTAATCCGCACGAAACAACTAATAGAAGTCATCCCATGAGAGTACCGACTCATCGTGCATCTGAGTAAACCTAGCCCTACTAACGCCAAACTACTTGGTGAAAAAACTGGATATCAAAGCCCCCACCAAACCTAATAGTATCTGAACAATCCTGAAGAGGCGAACCACCAACTCTTTCCAACACTTCACTGTCTGCGGGTATGGACTACCATGGAACCTCAGTGGTCTCTGACAATGGAACTCACGTATCATGCCCAGCCTGTGCTTGTCATCGGCCTTCACTTCCGGTACTATCTGATACTCCACAGGTGGAGGTGATGCTTCCTGCCCTCCTGGAAAAAGGTTAATCATATGATGGATCTTGAATTGAGGCACCGTCGGTCACTGAGTCATCATCACAAACTGAAACTAGTATCATGGCTGGCTATCATTGCGAAGACATCCTGAATCCGATCAAAGAGTATCGCGGTCAAATGAGCATATATATATCAACAACGATGGGGAGCTGAATCAAGAAGGACATTCAAGGACTCAATCCAATATGATTCACAAACCAAATTCCCTACAACAAGTGTCTTAGAGTGCCGAGTTGACAAGAATGTTATTAGGGTCCTGGTGAATGGATACATTGGCCGACGCACCATCAACGGACTCCCTGGCCTGAGAGCCGCTCTCGAGACACGTTGACACTATTGCCCCAAAACTCAACCAATTACTTTTTAGGGACGTCCGAACAAAACCCTAAGGAACGAACCACCTTTGATACCACTTTGTCACGACCCGACCCGTACTGGGGTTCGACCTGCAACTACCCAAAGCCCGCCTCCATAGGCCAGGGGCTGGCGACTAGCACCGAAGGCACAAAAACTAGGGGAGGATTTTTGCTAAGAAACCGTACACACACACGCATCTAACTCAATGGAAATGTATAGGGAAAAGAAACCAAGGTACAACACTACTACACAAGGGAAACCAAAACACATGAATCATCCTATTACCAGTACAAACAAAGTGCTGAAAAGTAGATTGTCAAGTAAACTAAACAGCAAAATGGAAAAAACATGTGCCCAACCAGAAAGGTGCCACAACCCAGCAACAGGTAAAATGAAAGTAAACCAATGGTGAGTCTTGCACCTGAAAGTACTACGATAGACACTGAACACATCCCAAGATCATGTGTCATCTATGCTCCTCCGTAGTCTCGACTGACCTGTCTGTCGTCTGCCAGGGCACACCAAGTGCGGGCAAAGACTAAGCATGGGTGAGTATAAAGATACTCAGTACGATGCCTTAAAAGCTCGAGAGAGAAACAAAGGAGATACTAAAATGGTGAGTAGTAGACAGAAAAATAACAGTGAAGGGGTACAAAAGAGAGAGCGCAGCTCAACCCGATAAGAGAAAGGAAGCAGGCTCGTCCAACGAAGAGGAGCTAGGCACAGAAAGCACGTGGCATACCCCACACGTATTCGCCACTCATAGAAGGAGAGTAACTGGACCCAAGGAGTGGGAACAATAGTAGGATGTATATATATGCTCAACAAGAAACATGAAAAGGTGTGTAAGGGGATCTCTATCTTCAATATCATCCTAGGAAAATTTGCTAACAGTTCAAAGGATATCCATTATTGAGGCCCAACAGTCCCACACGGCAAATCCGCCTCATCGCTGAACCGTACAACCAAGGGTCCCGCTATAGTAATCACGGAGAAAAGTAACTAACTAGCCTCATAGAAAGGGATGATTTTGAACGTAGTCATTTGGTAACCAACTACCCAGCCCCACTAGAGAGTAAACCATAAGAGGTCATCGGGTAACCCACTGCCTATCCCAACTGGAGGGTAAACCACATGAGGCCATCGGGTTACCCATTACCCAGCCCCACTAGAGGGTGAACTCTAAGAGGTCAATGGGTAACCCACAAACTAACCCCACATGAGGGTAAACACTAAAGTCAACGGGTAACCCACTGCCCAGCCCAGCTGGAGGGTAAACCCTCAGGTGAACAGATAACCCACAGCCTGGCACGACTAGAGGGTAAACCCTAAGGTCAAAGGGTAACCCACTTCCCATACTACCTGGAGGGTAAAACCTAAGGTCAAAGGGTAACCCACTACTCATCCTTGCTAGAGGGTAACCCTAAACACTGGTGGGTAACCAACTACCCAGCCCCACTGGAGGGTAAACCCGGAACTGGTCTGATAACTCCGCACAGTTTGTGCCATCACTAGGTGTCACTAGCACTGATACCATGTGTAGGTTCGGAGTGCGCCAAAGAAATGTCTAACCAATTACCTTTCATATTTCCACATTTAATGAGATCTCGAAAGAGGCTCCGCTCTCCAAAAACAGATTACACTGTTGTAATCCTTGTAGAAAAACACGTGAGATAGACTATTTACTCGTTGGAAACGTGCACCTTATGGAAAAGTTATTAAACACCGCTTTATGCCCAAACGATGTCTCATGGGGCCTACACCTTAGTCCCAAAAGATTTCAATAAAACTACACCATCTTGATGCTCTCAGGTAAACACGTTGAATCGACTATTCGTACTTCCCAAAAAGACGCCTGGTGGAAAAGTCACAGTATGCTTCACACAACTTAAAAGAAGGCCTATGGGGCCCATGCCTCAACTCTGGCTTCAATGCCTGAAACCACCATGGTAAAATTATTCTTGATTCTAGGGTCACAACGCCGCTGACGACACCTAAAATGGACTCCGGATGCAGAAGCTGCAACTCCCCGCGTTATGCAAACGAGACCCCGTGGGGCCCACATTTTCAACCCCGAAACACGTTACACAGATCATACCATTGCATTCCTTGTAGATAACCACGCGACGTAGGCAATTCATTTTCCCTGAATGGACTTATGATTCTTAAGTCATAAACACACATCATACATTCGAAAACCACCTCGTTGGGCCCACGCCTCCGGCCAGAATTTAGGCGGGCAGATTGTGTCATCGCAATCCCCTCGAAAGAACACTCTAAAAGAGTACTCAAACTCCCCAAACGGATGTCGGGTGAAAAAGTGGTGTTTCAACGTAAAAGGTTTGAACCTGGCTCTATGAGGCCTGCATCTGGTCTCTAACCTGAACTCTTCAGAAAGTGTCTCAAAAATTCTGCACGAGGACTGGGGTCATGCGGCTGCTGAGGGTGATTCAATCAGACATCCCAAATATGAGTTAGGTCTGACGCAAGATTAATTAAATAATTAAGCAATTAATTAATTAGTCGCATTAAGTGTGTCATGCCACCGAGCAACGAAAACAAACCACAAGGGTTCCAAACCAATTTTGGAAGGACCGCCTCAACTCCAGGGCCACAAAATCTCTGACGGTGCGTCCAACGGTGTCCAACTTTTGAACCACGTCCATCAAAACATTAATAAAAATTTAATATTATTAAATTAAAACATTTTGGGTCACCCATATTCAAGCACAGAATTCAGAAACCCCGAAACCCAACTAAAAAGCTCTGTCTTAAAGAGACGGACCGATATCTGCAGACGGTGCATCAAACGAATGCGCCATTTAGAAGATACCCCCCCCCGAACGCAACGGGGCCCCGACCAGGCCGGTTCACCCCAGTCGGCTTGGTCCGAACCGCCAGCCTGCGGCCCAGCCGCGGGTCCGGCCCGACTCACTGCGGCCCGCACCAGCAACACGGGAACCCCCTCGGGTCCAGTTCTTTAAGCAGACCGACCTTTTGGCCGGTCTTCGTCACCCAGTAGGACCCACGAAATGCGGGTCCTTGTTTACTCTGCACACCCGAGGCGGTCAGTGCCTTGAGTTTTCACTTGCCGAGCGCGACAGGCCGAAGCTTCCAGTGACTAGCGCCTCGGCCTCCTGCAATGCACCACCATGCTCGACATGTCCCGCACTGCATGGCTCCCAATCCCCACTCCGCTGCGCCACCTGGGCACCCTGACGATGACCAGTCGAGGCCGTGCTTCCTCCTGCAGGCCGAGCGCACAACCGCAAGTTGGTCTCCCACGTCGCAGCTGCCCATGCTCCTCCGCCAGGTGCTACCTTCTCGATCGACACCCACCAGAGCCCACAGCTCCTCCTCCCGGACTCCCCTAATCCGCCGACCGCCGCATACCGGCCGAGTGCCGGTTCCACCACTGCACCACCCCGATCTCTGGCCACCACCATTGCCAGAGCAGGGGCTTCCAACGACCACCTCCACCGCTCTAGTGTTCCGTTTTCAAAACTGAATGCGGGTTCGGGATCCTTAGGACGTGGCCTTTGCAGTGCCCGCCTCTGATCATCGATCTGTTGACGATTTTGCACACTTAATTGGAAGCGCCCATAATCTCGATGAACGGTTAAAGATCACGATGAACAAAACATGATTTTCAGCATGGGTTGATAGCCATTTTCGTGCGGCCATCAATGATGTAACCAAAACGAAGAAATAAGGGGAAACATGGGATTTTCAATTTAAAACTTTAATTAGAACTCAAAAATAGAATAAGTGCTACATCGATCCATTCATTTATCATTGGCGACGCGTCCCCGACGCCCCCACTTCAATCCACCAAGGTTTCGGTGAAGATCGATCCTCATTCCGGTGAAGAACGAAGAAGAACACTAAAGAAAGAGAGAGAGAGAGAGAAGGGAAATTAGGGTTCTTTCCTAATTCCACATTCGAGATAATTTAAAAAAACTCGCTAAAATGCCACCCACGGTCGTGGATTCCAAAACCTCCACGCCCGCTTATTTTATATCGCGCTTATGAAAAACGCCCCATTTCAAACTCAATGGAAGTCTCAGATTTCCATTCAGAGACTTCATTCGAAAGTTATTTGAAAAGAACGCCAGTGATAAAAATCACTAAGTCATTATTTTAAAATAACGATTTTGCCCTTGGGTGACATCTCTCACAGCAGACCTGGATCCGCAACTTTTACACCCGTCCTAGGGTAAATGGAACGCTCCAGATGCAACCGTGCCCTAGGATTTCCGATCCGAGCTACCATTTAGGAGAAAACACAACCCCACCACGTTCATAGTATAATAACACTTAATATTTTTATAAAAAAAATTCCGGGCACACCGGGCCTCAGAATCGCACGCCGTTTTCACGCCTAGCTTTGGAATTATATGCATAAATATTCCAAAGTATTACAGGGTAAAAACCGGGACTCCATAGACCAAATCACTAGAATTTCATC
Organism: Viscum album; assembly: GCA_963277665.1. Lineage (NCBI taxonomy): Eukaryota > Viridiplantae > Streptophyta > Magnoliopsida > Santalales > Viscaceae > Viscum > Viscum album. The sequence continues at coordinate 1,263,179,724 of OY728128.1, forward strand.
TATAAAAGTGTCTTGGATGGAGTCCATATTGGATATATTGACGGAGAAGATACTAAAACAATCATAGAATAAGTACATGAATGATCATGTTGTTCAAAACAATTAGGATACATGCTTTCTAATAAAATCCGAATACTTGGATAATTCTAGCCTTTAATGAAGCATGATTACATAGAATTCACTAAGAAGACTCATTCCTATATGGTAAATGAAAACATCATCCATCAACCCTAGGATTTTCTAAATACATCCAAATACTCCTATAAATTTTACACATGGGGAATGGATGTACTGGGTGTTACCCTCCTGATTTTTCTAATCAGTTTAAGTACATCTTAACTACTATTGATTTCTTTTATAAATGGGCTGATGTAAGGCCCCTCAATGAATTTTAGGGAAACATCATTTTTTCATTATAAAAGTCAACATCATTACTAGATTTGGTTTCAGTCATACCATTCTGATGGAAAATGTCACCAATTTCTTTTCTATAGAGGTGGGGAAGCTGTATGAGGAGTATAATATCAAATCCAACTATTCATACCATTATCATGTATCAGATAATTGACAAATAGTTTCTTTCAACAAGAACCTATCGAACATACACAATATGGTGATGAATAAAGATAAAGTGTATTATCCTAACAAGATCTTTCATGCCCGTCAATGATTTTTGGGGTAACATTTTTTTTGGCTTTATAAAAGCCAACATCATAACCAAATTTGGTTTCATTCATACCATTATAATGAAAAATGTCACCAATTTCTTTTCTATAGAGGCAGCGAAGCTATATGAGGATTATAATATAAAATCTAGCTATTCATACCATTATCATGTATCAGATAATGGGAAAATAGTTCCATTAAAAAAGAACCTATTGAACATAAACAATAAGGTGAAGAGTAAAGATAAAGTGTATTGTCCTAACCAGCTCTTTCATGACTTATGGATTTACCAGACTATAATTTGTACTGCCAAACGACCTACCTCGTTTTCACTAGAATATAAGAATGAAGTTGTTCTACCCATTGAGGTTCAGTTTCTATCACTTTATGTTTCTATCTTTGATTGTTTTCCATAGACGATCAATCCTAGAAATGACTGGATGAATTTGAGTGACTGGATGAAAAAATATTTCTTACCTTACCTCACATGTAAGTTTACCAGAATGAGATAGCATGATATTTCAACAAGAAGGTAAGCCTCTATTCATTCCTCTAAGGAGAATTGGCACTGGTCCTTTAGACTCTAATGATAATAGGAATGAAACCCCTAAATCTTGAGCCAAATTGGGGGGTTGGGGGGGGGGGGTGGGGTGGGGGGGACCTTACTCCATACACATGGTCTACGTTAATGGAGATTGCTCCTTGATCTCAATGGATGGAGATCTCAATATGACTCCAAATAATGAAAGGTTCATGAAGAAGTATGTTGTGTAATCACACAAAGGAAGTCCTTCATGAAAGATGTTAAACTACATAGAACCATATATATCCAACCTACAATACATTAAACTGAATTGTGGTCCATCGTCACATTAACATAATGGAATGACATGAAATATGTTCCCCATGACATTAAATGGTGTCAAATCTTTTTCCTTATCCCAAAAAAATAAATTAAATGATATAAGGTCATAGTTATATGAATTAAAACTAAAAGACACCTTTTTTCCCCAATGCAAGATATTAAAATTCATGGTTATTGTCCCCATAATTCGATGTTTTGAAATACCCGAATTTCAATGAGTTGAAACGCTCAACTTTAACCCTAAATATGGGCCTCTATCTTAGGTGTCATTCCCAATAATATCCCATTAACCCCTTAGTAGGATGATAGGACCTCTTGGTCATACATGAGGATGAAAATTCAGGTAGCTCTCATGCACACTCTCTACTACACATCATTTACACTCCATATTTTAACTTGGTCCCTATTTATAGATATAAGGCTTAACATTATCATGTATTTACCGCATGATAATAAAATACATGAAAAATTTCATCATCCCAGGATGTTAATATACATGATCTGTTCAAGAACTATGTGTGTCTTGATTCTCATTCCAGTGAGATTTGTAGTGATTCTCAGATATACAATCATAGGTCTAGTCATAACCCTAAAGGAAAATTCTCATTTTCCATATGTATGAACTAGATACACATAGGGAAATTCCCCAGAACATATTCCTTGATTCTCATTATAATAAAATGTGTAGTGGCTCCTAGACCACTTGTCTTGGGCTCAACCATTATTTTTGGAAAATATTAATGCCCATTTTCTCTCACCTAATCCCGATTGGTGTGGGGAAAAAATTTAATGAATAATATTTATCTTGATTCTCATCCCAATGAAATTTTTATTAATGACCGAATCTCCAATCTCAGGTCTAGTCTCTAAAAAAATCCACACTCCCAATATATAGACCAGACATGCACATGGACCCTTTTCAAGAACTATGTGTGGCTTGATTCTAGATTTATCAAGATACATAGTGATTCCCATACATTAATTATCAGCTCCATCCATAATTAAAACACAAAACTAACTACACTACCAATTTTTGAATTCAAACCCATACATTGAATCTTTTTTTGGAACTACATTTGACCTAATTCTTTCTCCAAGGCAGATACATAGTGAAACCCAGGCCCTATTCCCAAGCTTAGATGCAACATTTCCATCCTCTTACATAACATTATCTTTATCGATACTTCATGAAGTTAAACTTCAAGGGATATCAAAAACATTGAATATCTTGATTCTCATCCTAAAGAATTACATAGAGACTCTCAGATCATATTTCTAGGACCAACCACCAGAAAATATAAATGCCAATATCCTTAACGTGTGCTTCCATTATTCCATGGTAGAAACTTTGGCCACACCTTTTTTCTAACACCAAGCTTAGATTGTCTGGGATTAGAGTTTTCGTAAAAGTGTTTCCCTATACAAGTAAGGAATATTAATTAACATTGGTGTTACCATGGTTATCCCTAAAAGTCCATAAAAGACACACCATATGTCCTAGTCGCATGACAAAAAACTACATGATCTCTTTATGAACTATGTGCAGATGGATTATCATCATACTGAGATACTTAGGGACACATGGGATTTAAGTCATATTCCCAACCACTAGGTAAAGAAAAAAAATTCCCATATCTTTTATACAAAAAAAGATCCCTACATGATCTTTTAATTTGGGTCCCCTCATTAAAAGAGCCACCAAAGAAACAGTGATGTCCCCCTTCTAAATATGATTCAGATATTTATAGGTGAATTAGAAATCATGAACAATAGTGACCCAAGGATTTCCATTATTCTTGGACCTATCCCTTCCACACATCAAACTATTAATATAGAATATTTTCAAATATTTATAATATTTCCTTGGTTTCTAGTGGAAGAATGTCTAATACCTACGGGCGATTTCTCTGGACTAGGTTATAATATTCCCTAGTCATATTTGCATAAAACGACACAAAAAATGGTTTGGTCAGCTAGAGGACGATAATATCTATGTATGAAATATGCGCACTAGTTTTCCTTGAATAAAACACGTCAAAAAAAAGTTTTCCAAATTTCAGTAACTTTTCCCTTTGGAGAAGCCTCTTCTATCCTTATAAAATTTGAAGATAATATACTGAACCCATGAATCAAATTCAGCAGTCATCCATCACATATGTGTCTCATGCCAACTCTCTAGATATGCGAACCACTGTGAGTATTGTTTAAAACTTCCTCCTTAAAATCTGAAATATTCTGGAACAACCTTGGCTCGATAGGTCACATGTCATCTACTATTTCCATAATATCATGGTTCTAGTTGTGTGACCTAATCACACATGAACCATAATTCTTGTTCTTGGGACAAATATTTTTGGAAAACCACTTTTCCCCATTCTTGAAAATTTTAGAATTGGAATACACATTATGTTCTCAGGTAATTTCTCCGTATAAATAAAACATTATGCTCTGAGAAATCCAAATATATACAAATATTCACAGGATTTTAGTGATATAATGTCATAATTATTGAAGAATAATTTGTTTGAAGAAGCTATAATATGACTCAACTTGATTTCATAAGTATCTCACAAATTTCAGAGCTTGTTATCCAAAGGATTACACTATTGACTATACAGTATGAATCCTAGTAATCCTTTCATAAAATAGAACATAAAATCGGTCTGTCGACCAGTGTTAACTTCATCCTCAAGAGAGACCTCCTCAAATATCATAAGCTCTTTTTTCATATCAATCTTCAGATCATGCATCCCTAAATCATAACTTACAACTTTCTCCTCTCACACCTAAATATGGTAGAAAATTTCTAAAAAAATTACCAAGAATGGGAGAATCATAAGCCCTTCATTCATAACTATAGGACTTAAATTAATTCCCCCTAATGTCCTTACTTCATGTCTTTAAACATCAAAGAATAATTCCCTTGCTCTATAATTTTATACGTCATAGCATAAAATCCTTGATGAATAAATTTAAATTTCATAGCATAATTTTTTCATTTTAAGATATTTGACTATACAAAAACATCCTCTCAAAATGAAATTAAACTATATGATCAATGTCTTGATTGCATGACATTAAACTACATGGTTACATTTCCCATTTTTAGAAAGGGCCTTTTCCCTAACATAGGACTTCTAAAAAAATGTTTCATCCATCACTCTATCCAAATTTGTGTAGGACTAGACTCCCATTCATGGTCTGTACTGATAAGGATATTTCCATCATTCTCATACACCTCCCTTTTACAAAACCACCCTTGAGATCTTGAGAAATATGAATCTCCATAATATTCCTTCACCCATCACCAATAAAATGTCACAATTCTCAGGAACTCCTTTACCCGACTATGTAGTGTGAACCCCTATTACCCTTGCATAATTCAGCCATATAATCGGTCTGTCAGCAAAAGGATTCTGTTATTTTACTATACAGTACATGCACTAGTTGGCGTTGCATAAAACAATCCTAATAACTGGATCATCCCCCAATGAAAACATCATCCCCATGGGAGACCTCCTCAATTACTGAATACGACATTTTAGATTTGGAAACCAAAAAATCTTGACCCAATATTCCCCAATGGATATCTGAAAAATATAAAAATATTCATATTCCACAAGCCCTATTTGGGTCATTATTTCAAAATATATGGTCAAGGTTGTTTGACCTAAAACACCAGTTTCATTAGTCCAGATTGTGTTACATTTAATTTCCCACAAAAAGAGACACAATACTTATCAGATTGAAAACCCACAAAGTGAACTATTAAAAAATGGTGAGACTCAACTCGTTAGACCTGAACTATGTATGGTTTAGTTAAGATTAGGCAATGAAAATATTAAAGGCACATAACTCAATAGGCTGAAAACCTAAAAAGGGTAGTGTAATAAAACTTCAAGTCCCACCTACCAAGTCTCCTTCATATTGAGCTTAGGAAAACAATTATCTAAATGGAATTATATAGAGAATGATTTTTGGTGTGTTCTATAACCCTAGAAAAAGTTGAAGTATTCTCTCTAGGCCCCATGTATTAGGCAAAAATTAAATCATTTTATAATCCCATCACTGGGATTTTAACTAGTTTATGAAAATTTACAATTTTATGAATATTAGTTTCAATATTATTTTATGATTGTAGAATAAATACAAGGATTAAAGCTTTGATAATTGGAGACAAAACACTCTTCATTTATGTGATAAAACAAGATTGAAGGAGTATCAAAAAGATTGAGCCATTCTTTCACAATTTACAAGAGACCATCAACATAACTTTTAATCTATTGAATTCCAACCAAGACCCATCATCAACTTGTTGAAGCCTAGTTAATCAAACAAATTCAGTCTCCATGGCTCGATGAAGAACTTACACTATAGTGGGAATGAAAATTAACCCTTTAGTTTTGGATTATTCTAATCACAAGATCCCCTTGAAAAGAATACAATTCCTTTTGAAGTCATGATACATGAATGGTTTTCTCATTAATCTTCTATCTACATTCCACTAATTTATTATCATGGTTTTCATCCTCTTGGGATAATGTTGCTTCGAGATCATTAGTGTCGATGATTAGTTTATACATTATGAGGATATGTTGAATCTCATGATCAATCTCCTATTGGGGAATGACCTCTTTAACATATTGATGAATCTTATTTTACTAAAATATTATTTATCTCATCATTACAAAGACGAACGGATGTCGATGGATTTTTCTAAGGAAGGTCTTCAAGAGGCATTTTAGAAAATAGATATCATATCTCCCACCAAGCCTTATGACGTGTTATGCGAAGAGCATTTTGAAACTCTGAATCCAACTCAGAGCTTATTTTTATAGGAGAGATGTACTCTAGGATTAGTGAACTTATTGAATCACCCTTCCCCATTCCTTCCTGTTCTGTAATGGATTCTTGTTTAGGTATCAACTAATTTGGCATATAAACCTCACCCTCAGAACCAACCAAAAAAGTTGATGGAATTGAACAATGATAAAGACTCATAGTTAGTTTTAAAAAATGATAATTGGTAAAACAAATACAGGAGGATTAGTATTTGAAGATACTTACCAAGTGAAGGGTTTTTCAGATTTTGTAGTTTTCTTCATAGAATCCATGATTTTAGTAGTTTCAACTAAAAAATCTTGATGAGGGGCACTCTCCTGGGTCTGCTCGGGGTTTTCCAAATGATTCTAAAAAATGACTCTCCATTCTAGGGTCACCCTATTCTACCCCACACTCAGTAATGGGAAAATGATGGATTTCAACATCTTTTTCACATGTAATCACTATGGCATTCTCTACAGATAGAGTTGCACATTACAGTCAGTCATGATTAGAGAATGATGTATAAAAGTATTTATTGCACAAGAAATAAATACTCATGTCCATTCAAATCCCTATTATGTGCCTCAAATTTTTCTAAAGTAATGGGAATTTTAAAAATGTCTAGTATTTCACCAAAGGTAATTACAAGATTTATCATGGAATATATTAATGGCCCAAGCCCTGTGGTAATCTAACCCATGTAGATGATTGAAAAATCTGGCTCATGACCCGACACACCACCCTCTTCAGATGGATCGATACCCCAAACAACTTCCTCAGTGATAGACATAGGTTCAACATCAATCGTTGTAGGGTCCTCTGTTGTAAGAGATTAACATTAAATATTATAGAGATAGAAACCAGAATTATCTTATCCTTAGAAACAATTCTTTGTTCGAGATTAAATAAAAAAGAGAACAATATGAATATATGGGATAATAAGAACTTACATCTTCAGGACTGACATAGTCACACAATTCCTCAGAAGATGGGTGGAAAATCCCTTAATCAGCACCCCGACTCACCATGTATTACCCTCATATCGTGGAATTAATTCTATCATCATTTTCATAAATGAGAATCTCTATCTCTTGAATATAATTACTCACCTCATCAGGATTGTTCTCATAGTGAATATCAGGTGGAGCTAATGCATCTCCTATCCCTGGAATCTGTAGTCCAATACAAACAAATGACCGTATGATTATAGCATCAGAGTACATATCCTTACAAAATTTAACCACCTCTGGTGATATGAATTCGGAATCTATTCAGGCCTACATTGAAGATAATTCAATATATTTTGATTTCATGGGATTTCAGGCACTCTTCATCACAGATGTAGAAAGATAAAATGGAACCCGAGTCTCTTCTTGGTGGTGATGACTAGACCATTTGGGTGGAATATAATTTTGTATAGCCCTTTTATTTTTACTAGTGGACTAAACCTTCCACCAAGTCCTTTAAATGATCTTGAAACCTCATCAACTGCACCTTTCAAAGGGTATGAAGCATCCTCCAATGGAGTAGAGATGTCTTATATAGGACCAAAAGCCTTGACACCACGATTTCCATGCTTAGTTCTATTCCCATTAATGATTTGAGGAATTCTAATGGCCAACACTCCCTCTAGGTATGATACAATATATGTCGTAGCATATGAGGGGGCCAATCAACTGGTCACATCCACTATAGGTAGGTTGGTCACTATCTATATCAACACCATGGCTTTAAAAATCCATTGTTGTTGGGCTACCCTCAGATTCATTTCTTATTGAACATGCACTGGAGGAGATACAATTATTTTTTTCATGCACTGGAACCGGCACAAAAATTAGTTTGGATCACATGCCTCATATATAACCTTGAAATAAATATTAGTTTCCAATAATATATGTATAAAGGCCATCATATATGTTCTTATCTCATCTATACCCTTACCATCATAAATGAGTCTTCTAGTAGTTGGTTTCCTATATAGGAAGAGATTAAACTCCTTGAATTGGATCAACCTCAATAGGGCCTCTCTAGGTTTCAGTGATAGAGGAAGAATACTAGAAACAAACTAATTTTTTTTAGAATGGGATCCCAAGGACCTCGACCCAGTTCAGAAAATCATAGGTTCTAAATTGGGCCATAACCCATCTTCATAAAACCTAAAATGGTCTTACAATTCTGAATTAATCCAAACCTTCATGAACATTTAGCACAATTTTGTAAATATTTTCCTAGATAGGTATTTCAAAAGACAAAATCATCTTATGTGCTAGCTTGGTCACCATGAAAGAGGTCCCTGACCATATTCCACCATTGGAATCATGGATATTATGTAATTAAGTGCTTATTCACAAGGCCAAAAAGACTACAAGACATGTCTTTATATGAACATTGGAATTGGAATTATAACCCCAATTTTTCATACTCCCCCTTTTGAAAATTTTCCCAAAATATACAAAGAGGACATCACTTCACCATATTGGGGAATGTAGTTGGAAATTTTTTGGTGGGGTAATTTAACCTCTGGTTCTAGGAAAATACTCATCCACACTTTGAGGTAGATTTCCCCCCTCAGGTGTGGATCGTCCTCCATAATTTCACAATATATCTTTAACATATTCTATACTATAGGTGGAATCCTTCCAACATCATCCATCATCACCTTTATAGGGATGAATTCATCATTAATTTCTCTAGGAATTAGAATCCCATATATCTTATGAACATCACGGATAGTGATTTTGATTTCTCTATTAATTAACTTGAAAGAGTAAGTCAGCAGGATCCATCTACTTATCACCTCATGGATGAATTCCACATTTTTTACACATAAGTTTAACCTTCATACATAGAATTGTAAAATTACAGTATCTTGTAGCTATTTTTTAAACTCATCACATGTTTTTTACACCAAATATGCCCATATCCAATATGTTTTAACATCCCCTCTCATGTATAAACCCCAATAATTCTTCTAACCCTATAAATGATCGGTCTGAGAATCATGGAAGATGAATGAGTAATAGTGTGGGTTCAATTTAGGTATGTGGCACTTTAGATCTAGTGACCCCTGAATATAGTTCATAAGACAAGCTATTGTGGATGTCCCAACATTGATATATGCTACCATTCTGTAGATGTTGGAAATTGTGAGATTTATATAGTCTTGAGACTAGAAAATAAGAGTATAGTCATTAGAATCTAGTATCAAGACATCCTTCAGGTGATCAAGGCTATAAAGTATACGGTAACTACTCTCAGGGAATCCTTGATGACATTTCATTAGATGAATATCCTAATTGGGTAGAGTTTTATTACAAGCATCGTAGTAGTCATGGATTAATGTTTTCACCATCCTCTCAAGTTTTATTCCCACTTATTCATTAGAAACTCTAGTATTTGTAGTATCCATTTAACTTGTAAAGAGTTACTAATTTTTCATTAATAAAAAATTCATTTCATGAAAAAGAGTTTAGAAATAGATAAAATTTTGGAAATGAATGATCTTGTGCAAGTGACTCTCTTAGGTAACTCGTGTAGGGACATCAATCAGGGACCCCCACACAAGTCACTCACCCAAGCGTATGCATCAAATAGATGGTACATACCATGTATACAAAAATGAGGCCTTCTATAAAAAAGATTCATCATAGGGTTTTCATGGGATATTATCATGGTGAGACCTAAAAGAATGAAGTGGTGAGATTTGGCTAGTGAAATGAATAAACTATTTATTTAGGAAGAATTCCCCCTATAAGGAACAAACATGTTCTCTAACTACATGACATACCTAAGGGGACTACAATCATGGAATACCTGCATGGATAACCATTTTAAATTACCAGCATGAACTGTCTATACCTTTCACAACATTATATTAATATCATACCATCTTCTTTCAATCTGATCCAATCTCATGGGGGGGCTTTTGTTGACACTCTGTTTTGTCAGATGTATGAAAATTGGAAATTGAGAATGGAATAAAGTTAAATATCCTAGTCATAAGAGAAGAAGTTAAATGAATAAGTCCAAGGATTAAAAAATCCCCAAGGGTCATTCACTCAAGTACCCCAAAGCATCGTCATCACATAGGGTACCTACTTGTCAGTCTGTGTGACCAGCCTGCACAATTAGCCTGATTAAGACACTAGAGTGATATAAACTCTTCTACTAAGGAACAATATTTTCCAATAAATAATACCATGGGTTCTTCATTTTTATAGAAGGAAATTATATAATTTCAACTGAATCTCTTCTTTCCCTAGTCCTTTTCTCAACCCCTCTGATACATTCTAGGTAGCTTTCAAAAAGCAGGAGGTTATGTAATTAATTGGGGATAGAAAAAATAAACTCCTTATAGGGTTTAAAATAAATAATTATCATACAAGGCATTCACCCAACCTGTGGTTAACGAACCCCAGTGCAATGTCCCATTCCATAACTAGGGAACAATGCAAGCCACCTCTGGGAAAACCTAAAGAGGCAATTGAAGGATTTAGAAAGGTCACACACAAGTGTTGTTTCCTAGGTGGTCTATCACCCAAGGTATAGCAATAATCCCAATCCTACTATCATGATGTTCCTGCTGTGTGAGCCCTTGGTTTTCCCAAACATCTAGCCTACATGAGACCCTAATCAGGCCTTATTCAAAGTCATCCATACAAGGGCCTCACCTTCTTTTTCTCCCTTATATGAAAGGGAAAAGGTTTACTCCTCCACCAAAACCTTCAAAAAACCAAAATGGTTTGTGGAACACAAGTGTTTACTCTATTTGGTTATGTATTTACATTCTTATAGGTTTCCCACACTTATTTGATGGGCCAATCAGGGTCCTGATGGTGCATGTGAGTGTTTATCCCTCTAGTCCATATAAACCCTACCCCAGGGAATGTTTCAAAGAGTTCCCAGTCTTGGATACTAGGGTTTGGACCATAGCCTCCCCTTATCATATCTAATACCGAAAGCCTTTAGTTCTTAATAGGGAGTATGGGTATTATTCATACCTTCCATTCAAAATGGAATGGCATCCTCCTCTATCTCTACAAGGCCAATTTTTGTGTGTCCCATTTGGAGTGAGCCCCCATATTTTCTTGTAGGAGGTTTCACCCTTGAACCTCTCTAATTCATGGCCTATGGTAAAATAGGGGATGGGCACCAAATCCCTCTCTCACCTCTCCTGTTATCTTACATCCTTAGTCAATATACCCTGGACACATTATATTGTAATGTGAAGAGTGGGAAAAATCACTGAACCGACCTATTATATCATTAGAAGAGGTGGAAGAGGGGGTGGGAACACTCAATTCCACATCCCTCTCTATTTGGTCTTTTTCACTATGTCCACCAGTGGACAAAATCAGATTATGTGGTATCTCAGATTGTTCTCTACCTCTTTTTTCTCACACTGAGCATGACTCAGGTGGTCTTAGAGGTTAATAGTGATCATGACATCTCCAAGATCATTTCCAACTTACCAAAATAAGATAAATCTAATTTATTTCACAATCGAGATAAATAGGATTTCAAATTTGGACCTAATCTCAACGGGCTTCATCCTTAGGAGTAATCCATAAAGAAGCCTCCAAATCACCCTTTGTCAAAATATTACTCATGGTACCTTTCACAGGGAATCCTAATCAAGAGTATGCCACAAATTAAACTGATCAAAGGGCCATAAAACTATGTGAGAAGAACCTTATAAGGGGATAAATAGTTGTAGGTCCTTATGACTTAACTATATTGGATTTGATTCCCCTCTAAACAGGATACGTAGGAATCCTCAATGACTTCCAACCCCAACACCCCAAATCAAACCTATTCTCTCTAGGTGACATTCCTAGTAGGGTCTAATTAAACTTGGAAATTCATATCCCTTCTAGGATCCCTGGGATTCTTGAGCATAAGTCCAATACCAAACATTGACTAGGCACATTCCTCCTATACGTCCTTACCTCATGATGTTAAACTTTATGGTTAGTACCTTATCACATGACCTTAAAAAGGTATTATTTTCCCCATTAAGCGGTACCAAACTACATGGGTTATGATTCCATTCACAAGGATACATCAGAATAAAATCACATGGGTTTTATCCAAACATCAAAACAACTTTTGTATCCCTCGATGATGATACACTCTAGAGTGTCCCACTACATAGAGAGAAAACTAGTATCATTATAACCAAAGAATATCTAATTTATACATATGTGGATACCATTGATAGAGAACCTTTGATACATACTAATATCTCTATTGATAAAGAATCTTGGATATATATAGTTCATTTTAATTTCCATAAATAATAATAATAGTTTGTTAATTCTTAGGTGACCCAAATTATGGTTGGGAATTAACAAAGGATTCATAAAAATGTCTTAAGTATATAAGGGAGTCCCAAAGTAGGAAATAGTTCTTCTCAAAGGGGTGTTTTGAGGAAAACCTCCCGTCATCTTGACAAATGTGATTTCTTAAGAATCATGGGTCAAAATCAATAAAAAAAATCCTTCCATTAGAAGGATGGTCCCTTTAGTTATAGAACGATTGGGTGTTTTTGGTTCCATGAACAAACCAGATGGAAACCGTTCAGAAATAGTAAACCCAGTGGGAATGTTTAAACAAAACTCATACACCTAAAATCAATCATCGGGAAACCCATTTATTTGAGGGAGAGTAATATAAACCATGTTAAACCATATCATAAATAATAGGTGTCACAATATCAAGAAAATCAAGAGGAAATATATCAACATAGTATAAACACTTGTTACTAGTATAAAGAAAAAAAAAATTCTTTATTTAGTTCTAGTATAATATGTGTAAATTTAAAAAAAATTATACCCCTATGAGATAAATAATCATAAATTTATAGTTTCAATTAAATTAATTGAAATAGTGAATCACCTACCCCAAAAATTTCAACATTATTAGAACTAGAATAAAACAATAAGATAAGATATCTAAAAACTACCCCGTAAAGAATCTATATCCCTTTAAGGATTTCACACCATGAAGGTGGGGAGAATAATAATAATAACTCTACTAGAAATTGAGGAGATAAACCTCAGTAGCATAGTATAATGGAACTGAAGAAAAAACAAAACTTGGAAGAAATCGTAATAGAAAGAGGAAAACACACCTATGATAACCAAAAATCAATCTAAGGAATTTGGTTATCAATAACAATCAAATGGGCTTCAAAAGACACTAAACTTGGAACTTATTAAACATGGTATTTAGAAGAAAATGAATAATTTTGAGATAATGAGGGTGACATAGAATTTATTAACTTTCTACCAAACACACATTCATGGCCTGAATGGTCCATTATTGTCAGGAATGGATTGAGCCTATCAATTAAAAAAAACATATTTCCTAGATAAAATAATCATATGATGAAATAAAATCATGATTTATTAGTTCATATTAAAAAAAATTGGGAACATATTCACTGAATCTGATCCTTTATCAATTCATTTCATGAACATATTTTACTTTATGCAAATCACACCCCACATACTATAACCATTTAGACCATGAATAACCATTATGGTTATTATCAACAACTTCATTCCATTAATAATAATTCATGCTATGAATTACTAATATAACAATATTTCATCTCCCATACTCCACAAACCTTCCCCAAGTTTCCTCCAACACCTTAGACTTTAGACACGTGCAATGGAATGGGATATAAGGGTTTGATCCCTTATAGATAATATTTCATATAGATATATAGTCCCTTTAATACTCATTGTATGTATAATAAAAAATTTATGTCTATTATAAAAAATATACAAAAGAAAAAAGGGGTTGATATTTTATATGTCTCAAAGAAAATAATGATATTAGAAACCTCTTATAATTAGTCCTGGATTCCATGGAATCAATGTGACCTCCTATATAATAAAAATATATATAATTATATCATATTTAAAAAAATAATATATAATAATTTTCTATACTCATTAATTGTAATCATTCATTATAAAATTATTACATATTTATAGTTTATTTTAATCACTTGATGTTAATAAATTTAATTATTTTACAAATGCCTTATAATTTTGCTATAGATACCCATTCATTAATATCTATTTCAATGTTAATATGTAATTTATTATACTATAGTATATGTTTTTTAATGATTTATAATTTTCCAATTTCATTCTATGATATTTTTAGTTATGGTTCTTAAAGATTAATTCAGTAGAATTCTTTTATTGGTAATTTTTAACAAAGGGTGGTATATTGGTAATAAGAAAAAAAAATATAACCATTGCATAATATTAATATAAACCTTATATTTAAATTTAATTATAAAAATACGATTAATTATGTTTCTATAGTCATTCATGATATAAATTTATAGAATCATTCATATAAGTGGTTAAATCATCCTAAAAAAGAATATGTTATAATCTATAGGTGTGTATGGTTTATAAGGTCATTCACTAGAATAATATCATTATTTAAAGAATAATAATAATTTTATTTAAATTTTTAAATGTTATTAATTATATTTGATGATTGTTATGTAATGATCAAAATAATAGGTATATTTTAAACAAAATATGTTACATCATAGAGGTGGTTGTCCACACGTACAACCAGATGATGTTTTCATTTTCCATATAGCAGGATAAATATTGGAATGGTTTATTTTTTTATGAAATATTTATCATGATATAAGTAGAAATTTATTTTTAAAAAATTAATATTTAAAAATATTTGTTCATGGTGGTGATGGAAAATAAAACACATAACTCCATGGATGTGGTAGTCTGTATGTACACATGACTATTATTTTAAGTTTTCTATGAGAAAACAAAAATGGTGGATAATTTTTATTCCATAAACATGAAAATATTTTATTATATAAAATATACATATATAAGAATTTTTTAACAGTTATAATATGTTTTGAGGATAATTTTAAACATGAAAGATATTATAAAGGGTTTATTACTTATACTATGATTTTGAACTTTCTCTTGAAATATTTTTAGAAATAAAGGACTTAGATATTTTACATGGATAAAGGGAATAAATGGGTGGGGAAGTCCCCTTTTATTAGAGGAGGGAATAATAATTATTTTTAAATATGACCTCTTAATTTAAAAGTAACACACTTTTGAAATGGATTGGGGAATACAATGTGGATAATAATGGAGAGGATATAAGTTTTGGTCAACCCACACATAATCCATTCATTTTGTAGTCTTTTTTTAAAAGGTTTTTGATCATTTATCATTAGTTGAACACTTTTTTACTTCAATTTACCACTACCTAGGTTAAATTTTTTTTAAACTTCACTAACTAATTTTTTGGACAAAAATAGAAAATACACTTATAAAATTATTTATACATTATTATTTTAAATATTTATACCATTATATAAAATAAAATTCGAAAGTGTAAAAAAAATTAAATTTAATATAAGGGAATTCAATGTGTAAAAAGATTTTTTTAGAAAAAATGTATTCTTAAACATAAAAAAGATATTATAAAATTATAATACTTAACTATTTATAAAAATAAATTAGTTTTTTTATTTAAATAATAAGAGTTATATGGATTAAAAATAAATCTAAAATAGAATTACACATTTTAATATGATATAAAAAATAAAAAAGATTCAAATTATATTAAAATACATCAGACATTATTAAATGTTTAAAATGGTTTTTATAAATTCAAAATATTACATTAAAATTAATGGTTTTACTACAAAAATAGTTTCCCTCCTTGAATAACCCATTTATATATTTTAATATCATACTAATTAAATGATAATTTCATGAATGATGTTATATAGGTGTACAATTTATTTTTAATTATTCACTTAAACGATACTAAATAAAAAATAACAAAATTTTAACCTATGAAAATTATAAAATTCTATATTCAAAATTTATTTT
This sequence comes from Viscum album, assembly GCA_963277665.1. NCBI lineage: Eukaryota > Viridiplantae > Streptophyta > Magnoliopsida > Santalales > Viscaceae > Viscum > Viscum album. Next base: position 1,263,195,996 of record OY728128.1, read on the forward strand.
TGTTTCATTAAATTAAAATTAAAAAATTTGTACTTTTATCTTTTAAATGAATATAAAAATGTAAAGAAAAAAATTATAGAAAAATATATATCTATGCATTAAATTTTCTAAAATATATTTCATAAAAATTTAATATTAAATAGTTATATGTATTAGTAAGAGATATTTTAAAAATCATATTTTTAATGTCATAAATTAAAATTTTATTGTTTAATAAAAATAAAAATAATTTTTTTTTTGAAAAATCATTTTTAACATTTTTTATTTCAATATTATTTCATTAATTATTTATCTTCTAACCCATAAATTTAAAAATCCATGAATAATTATTAAAAAAGATTATATATAATGAGTGGGATAAAGACTGAACATCTTCTTTGAAGTTCCAAGGGGATATTCTTTAGTTAATTCACATTATCATTTTGAACCATTATAATGGATTTAAATTGAATTTTAGAATTTAATATATAACTAGCTTTGTTAGAGATCATAATAGGAATATGATTATGTACATCCTAGTTCAAATGGACTGATGTATAGGTTTATCCAAATATTTTATATTTGAAATGAATGTATACAAGACTATAATTGAGGTGTCACTTGAGAAGATATCATTGGATTCAATTTTTCTATTCATAAGATAATTTATTCTAATTTTACCGGATAATATCACAACCTTTTTGAACTTTTCATTTGGTTGGGATTCAGATTATGAAAATTATGCTACAAAAGGTATCTCATATGAAACTAAAAATGAATAATATTTTAGATTTTTTTTCTAGTGAGACATAATATAGTTATATTTATATCCCATTAGAAATTATATATTGGTCCATTCCTATTTTTTTGATACCCTAATTTTTTTATTAATTGGTGATAATTCATGTTGCTTGGATGTAATTAATTTATTTGGGGGATGTAACACCCTAATATTTTAGAGTATAGTTTTATTTAAATTATTATTATATTTAATAGCTTCCTCCACATGCAACCCCAATGATAAATAAGACGATACATATTAGAGGGATATTTCTAAAAAAACAAGAAAAATAAACCCATTAATAAAGAAAATTACTATAATTAATTAAAAATGAAAATAAAATATGATTAAGAAAAATTAATTATTATTAATGATTTTTTAATAAACTATTTTTCCTTTAAATATTTTATTTTAATTTAAGAGATAAATTTAAATATTTTAGGAATTGAATTTTGTAAAATTAAAATCAATTTGGAATTTAATATTTCAAAATTAGTTTTTGGTGAATTTTTGATATTTTTCTTAAAAACACACTTTTTAAAAAATAATGAAAAATATATCAAGTTATAATGAATGACATAAAAGGATTTGAAAAACTCATTCTATAACATTTTTATATTTATAAATGAAAGTAAATAATTTATAAATACTATTTTTATTTTAAAAAACTCATGTTTATTATTTTTGAAATAGAACTAATATTTTATGATAAATATATTATTCATTATCTTATATTAAAAATTAGTTTTCATTGATAGTGTATATTATATAAAAAATGGATTTCATATTTTAGATCATAATTTTCACAATATATAATAAAAAAATTCATATTTTTGTATAAAAGTAATATTTATATGATTAAAGTTAATGACCATGATAACTGTGAAAGGGTTGTTTTCAAATAATTTTATCTTAATGAAATGTAATTTTAATATACTAAGTGAAAATTGTAATGTCCCAGGCCCGAGTGCCACTCAACGGGTGCCCCGAACCCAGTTCGCCACATGACCTCAAGCGCATTTCCCCAAACGCTAGAGGCTGCCGACTAGCAGCGAGGCCCCAGGTCTGATAGTGGGGAAACTATGACCTCATTTGTCAAAGTGTAGCGCAGTGGAATAATAAAAACATTCAACAACATTAAAAGCAATAAACCACACACATGGAAAATAAACAACTGCAGTAAAAGATAACCAACAATTATATAGATAATGATGCAACATGTCTCATGTTCAATGAAAACAGACAGAACATGTTACACAACAATACAATACAGTACAATACAGAGTACAACAAATCCGAAACAAAACAGTCAGTAGCATCACGAGCCTAAGCCCGGTCCCATGCTCCCCTACTCCTCAACAGCAGTCAAGTACCTATATAGGGACCCTTTCCCTTATCCACACCTGCAAAAATGTAATTTGTTTGGGCCAAAGACATGACCCAAACAGGGTATAAGAAATAAATCCATGTAGGCACCCACCAAAGGCCTGTGCCCAACTATATTAAAATATGCAACAATAGTGTGCAGTAGTAAAATGAAATAAACTATGATGTACTCAAAAGTAACTAACTTACCAGTTATATTGCCATTTTATTATTCATTTATTTGTTTATTATAAAGAAAACACCATAGTGAATATCTATGTAAACAGTCAGTATCCTCGGACACACAAACCCTTACCCTCAGGTAACCAGAAACGCAACCCGCAGGTAATTGCCCACATGCATAACAGATATTTCCCTCAAGCGTACAAGTGATTCCCTCAGTCACAGAGTCTATTTCCCATTGGCACGGAAGAAGTTTCCCTCAGGATAAAAGATGCACTTCCCTCAGGCTAAGTAAATCTCATCCCTCAGGCTTACAAGTAACCGGGCCATGACAAACATATAAATAAGTAATACACATAAAATTCCTCTCAAGACAATTTTTTAATCATTATTATAAAGGCATACCCTCAGGTATCCTGTCCAAATTTCTAAACAGAGGAACGCACCCCCGGGGTGGTCCTGGATCCAAGCAGCGATCCCAAACATTAGTTTATTATCACATTTAATTACCTATATAATTATAGGTATTTAAAACACCTAACGCCTTAGCCACACGACACCCCAACATGGGTTCGTATCTCAATAATTCATACAAACACACAACAGTGGGAAATTAAACACTAATCCACTTACCTTAAACACCCCTGAACGGTATATGCGAATGAAGATCCACGAATTGTCTAAGAATGACGTAGATATGATGTGAAAGAAAACCTCTTTCAAACCTAAATAACTTCCCTTAGAGAAATAATTGGCAAGAACTACACAAGGAGGAGGAAGAACTCACCCGTGTGGTTCCAGGGAGATCGACGGTGCCGAAAACGAATTCCCGGTACTCGATCTGGAGCTCCTCGAAGATCCAGCCATCCCTCCCAAGCCTTCATTCGGTTCTTAGCCAATCCTTTGAACAGGGTTGGCTACTGCCCATTTTAAGTGAAAAAAAACTACATGGCATGTACTAATGACTACACGACGTGCACTTTTTTCATTAAACTATTCCTCTAGCAGCACCGCCACACTGTTCATCCGTCGACATGAGTACACGACATGTATTTCTGATTACATGGTGTGTACTGCTGCTCCTCTAGCGGCTACTTCCACCACCTTACTATTTTCCTGCCAACTGACTACATGGCGTGTAGTAAGTTTTTACACCCTTCGTCGCTGAAATAGCTACACACCCTGTGTACTCATCCCACACGGCCAAAGTACACAGTGTGTGGAATAGTACATGGCGTGTAGTCCCAAAATTTTGGATTTTCCCCCATTTTCCTTATTCTCTCAAAAACACTTAAGGAAAAGAGAAAAGAAGAAACCCGTACCTCAAAACTAAGAACCGAGTTCTTACAAACTTCCCCCCTTAAATTAATTCATCCCCGAATTTCCCTTCCAAGGGAGACGAAGAAAAAGCTTAGAAAAACTCTAGCCACTGAGCATGTACATTGTTTCCCGCTCCCAGGTTTCATCCTGCAATCGACCATGCTTCCATAACACCCGTACGAGAGGAACTGACCGGCCTCAGAGAACCTTCTTGCTCCTATAAACGATATGAATCAGATTCTCCTCAAAGGACGCATCTACCTGAAGCTCAACCTCCACGGGCTGAAATACGTTAGACAAGTCTGAATGATAGCGACACAACTGAGATACATGGAAGACGTCGTACATGGCTCGATACCTCTATGGTAACTGAAACCGATAGGCAACCAGCCTAACTCCCTCCAGAATCTCAAATGGCCCTACATACCTTGGTGAAAGTTTACCCTTTATCCTGATCCACGTGTGTCCCAAACTTAGTGAAAATGAAATAGAACCTGATCCCCAACCAAGAAATCCAAGGGTCGTTTTTGGAGATCATCATATGATTTCTAATGAGACTATGTGGTAGCCATCCGCTTTTGAATCAACTGGACCTACTCATAAGTCTCCTGCACGAGATGTGGTCCCAGTAAAGATGGCTCACCTACCTCTATCTAGAACAAAGGTGATTGGCATGGCCTACCATATAAATCCTCGTAAGGTGCCATCTCAATAGTTTCCTGAAAACTGTTATTATAGGAAAACTAAACAAGGGGTATATGCTTCTCCCAAGATCCCCCAAAGTTTAAGATGCATGCACGCAAAATGTCCTCTACCGCCTGTATCGTTCGCTCTGATAGACCATCAGTCTGAGGGTGGTAAGTTGTGCTCAGAAGCACCTCGGCAACCCAGTCACGAAGTCCATCGTGAAATCATTCCACTTCCACTCCGGAATGGGCAGCTTCTGTAACAGTCTGGTTGGCCTCTGATGCTCCGCCTTCACCTGCTAACAGGTGGAACACCTTGTAACAAAACCAGATACCACTCTCTTCATACCCGGCCACCAGTACTGACATCACAAGTCATGGTAAATATTGGTACTCCCAGGATGAACTACCAAAGATGAAGCTTGAAACATCCGCATCATCTCCTCACATATATCCACTAGAACCCATAATCGTCCACGGAAATGCAATAATTCATCATCACCTATCGTCCAACCAAGATAAAGGTCCTCACATTCCACCGACTCCAATTGAACAAGGCCTTCAGAATCAGATAGTTGTCTCATCCTCACGTTTTCCAGGAGAGTAGAAGTCACAGCTGATATTGAAAGATAGGTCTGGCCCTAAATATCGTGCACCTCCAAATACATCTCAGAGAACAAATCCATAAGCTGCTACTCACCACTGGCCTCCTACACTGCATGTATCTGAGTCCTCTTACTTAGTGCATCAGCTACTGCATTACCTTTACCAGGTGTATAGGAAAGTTGAAAGTCGAAGGACTAAAGGTATTCAACCCACCTTCGCTGCCTCAGATTCAAGTCACACTGAGTAAAAATATACTTGATACTTTTGTGGTCGGTGAAAACCAAAAAATCCTATCCCAAGAGATAATGTCTCCAAAAGCGTAACGCATGAACAACTGCAGCAAAATCGAGATCATGCATCGGGTAATTTCTCTCATGTAGCCTCTATTGCCGAGACCCGTACGCAACAACTCGATCACCCTGCATCAACACAGCACCCAGCCCAATCCTGAATGCATCATGGTAAACTATATATCTCTTCCCCTATTCTGGGAGTATCAGGATTTTTGCTGATGTCAACCTTCCTTTCAGGTCCTGAAAGGCTGTCTCACAAGCTTCCGACCAAACAATCTTCACACCCTTCATAGTCAAACCCGTCAATGGCACTGCTAAGCAAGAGAAGTCATGTATAAAGCGCCTGTAGTAACCAGCCATTGCCAAGAAACTTTGTATCCCAAACACGTTCTTAGGATTCTCCCTGGAATCTAATACTCCCACCTTCTCTGGGTCTACTGCAACTCCTACCTCTGAGATGATATGACCCAGGAAGTGAATCTGGTCCATCCAAAAGTGGTACTTTGAGAGCTTAGTATATAGCTTATGCTCTCTCAGTGTACTCAATACGATCTCAAGATGGGTGGCATGGTCGTGTTGAGTGTGATATTACACCAAGATTTCTTCCAGAAATACTACCACAAAAGAACCCAGATATGTATGGAACACATGATTCATTAGAGCCAAAAAAATTGTTGGCGTGTTCATGAGTCCAAACGGCATAACCATGTACTCGTACAGACCATATCTTCTCTGAAAAGCTGTAAGCGGTATATTTGATGATCTCATGCGCAGCTGATGATATCCGGATCTCAAGTAAATATTCGAGAACACTCGTGCCCTATGAAGTTGATCAAAAAGATCATCAATACTCGGCAAGGCATATCGATCCTTGACCGTCTACTGGTTCATCTTCCGATAATCCACACATAGTCCGAGGGTCCATCCGCATTCTTACCAAACAGGATAGGAAAACCCCTTAGAGATGTATTGGGTTAGATAAAACCCTTTTCCAATAACTCCTCTAACTACCTCTTGATCTCCTGCAACTCAGGTGTATCCATCCAATAAGAAAGAATGGACACCGGTGCTACTCCTAGAACAAGCTCAATAGAGAAATCCATCTCACGCTATAGAGGTAGACCTAAAAATTCATCCGGGAAAACATCCCTGAAACAATCAACCACTAGAGGGAAATCCGTCTGACAAGTCCCCAGATCATCCAGATATAGACTCGCAATCTGGGTTGTGACTCCACCTCACCCATGATGCTCTGGTCTAGCTCAACTCGCCTGAACATCCCATTCACCTTTGAATAAAAACTCTCTGCCCTATGGTGACATGAAAATTACCCTATGAAGATAGCAATCTATAAAGGCTCAAATGGGAACCAACTAGTCCATCCCAAGAATGATGACATAAGCTGTTGTCTCTAAAACATAGAGGTCCCACTGAAAGTGACACGTTCCAACCTCAAGGGGGAACTACTTGCACAGACGCACACCAACCATTCTAGTTCCCAACGGAGTGTCTAGCATCATAACAGCAGAATAAGAAGAAACACATAGCCCAAGGCTCTCCACAATGGGTACAAATATAAAACTATGCGTAGTACCCGTATCAAAAAGTACATATGAAAAGACATAAGGTACTAGAATAGTACTTATGACAGTAGAAGGTCTGGGATCCTGATCCTGTTGAGTCTGTTGCACTTCATATGCCTGCCCAGTGCCGCGGCCCTATGACACAGACTGACTACCCTGAGCTGTCCTGCCCTGCTGCCTCTGAGATCCTGGTGTCTGGTTACCACGACCACGACCACCATCCCTGCCAGCACGCCCTGACGTATTCCAGTTTCCCGACTGGTAAGAAGCTGTTGGTCTTGATCCCACACACAGAGTTTGCACAGAACCCCTCTCACTAGACACTAGTGGAAACACCCTGAAAAAGCACTGTAGATGACCCATATTTCCACAAGCTCGACACTCCACTGGGTCTTGTGGAAAGTGAGGTGTCTTGTGCTCCACCTTACCACACTAGTAGCACGTGACCTGGACACCTGAAACATTCTTCTGGCTGGTACTACCACCCTGAGAGAAGTCCATCTGTCTCGTCCTATTGCGAGTAGAAATAGTACCAGAAACTGTTGCTGAACCACCCTGGCCCACACCACTATCCTCCCGAAGGTTCCTATCTGTAATCAGCACCTAGTTCACAATAATATGTACTGTAGGCAACCTGAAAATGATTACCAGTGCTCAAATGTCATATCGAAGACCATCCTCAAAGAGTCTGGACCTGAACATCTCATCACCCACCAGAACGGGTGAAAAACACTGAAGCTTGGTGAAATGAGAAGAATAATCCATCACTGACATAGCTCCCTGCTGCAGATTAATGAACTCTCGAGCTCTATCTACCCTCAGCGTCTATGGGAAGAAGAAGTCATAAAAGACTGCCAGAAAATATTCCCACGCCATGTCTCTGTGTAGCTCTGACTGGGTGGTAACATCCCACCGCCTCTTGGCAGAATCATACAGAATATAAGTCATGAGCTTGACCCTCCGCCCTGGAGGTGTCTCAAGATGCTCAAAGATTGTCTGCATAGACCCGAACCAAGAGTCTGCAGCCTGTGGTCTGCCATCCTCTGAGAACATCAGTGGATGCTGCTGCTGGAATATATGAGTTAGCTCAGCCATTATTGTGGCAGTTGATGGTTCTCCCTGAATGGTCTTCATGAACCGCATAAATCCTTCACGGAACTACACCTCCACACCTGTGTCCGGTGTAACAGCTAGCACTACATCTGGCTCTGCTGGAGGATCCACTTGTAGCCTATGGCCCACCATCTCTATAGTATAATCGTTGCTACTCTCCTGGAGAAAAACACACGGTCGTCTCGGTGGCATGACTCTACAAGGTCAAATGCACACCTTAGATCCAGGTTATCAAGACAAAAAAAGAAGGGACCAAAAGGGGAACATGAGGAAGAAGGCATTAATGATTTTCAAAACAAGACTACATAGCGTGTATACTGACTACACGGTGTATACCTGACTCCTCTTCCCCTTCCTGGGTCCTTCTACAAGGCTAAGACACATGGATCCCATTAAACAAAACTACACGGTGTGTATTTAAGCTACACGGCGAGGGTTCGGCGCCCGTCCAGCGACGACGGTGGCCTCCGAGCAGGTTCCCCCCCCTTCAGGGGAGGGACCTCCGCAGTATTTCACTCCATTTTCAAACCCGGACTTCCTTCCACAGTTTCCCCCAGGCTCTTTAAGCCCTAAGGTGCAAGAGCTTCACGATGGGCGCCCCAACCTTCCGATTTCGATTGCTGAGTTTAACGAGGCGTTGGGCCTCCATAGCTTCTCGTTAATCGCTCTATTCTCGAAGAGAAGACCTCCGGTTGATGTTTTTGACAGGTTTGTGTTCGGTTCCTGGGATTTACAAGAAAGGGAAACAGTAGGTTTTCTGGACAACCGAACCATTTTGATTCGTTTCGTTTCGGAGGAAGACCTAATAAAAGCATGGTCGAGGGCTCCCCGCATCTGCAACGGCTCACGATTCCTCCTATCCCGATGGTCGTACGACTTCCATATGAAGCGCGATTCTCCGTCAGTGGCGGTCTGGGTAAGTTTCCCGAATCTACCGCTTCCTTTTCAGAATCCTTCAATTGTTAAAGCCCTGGGTAATCTTCTGGGTAGATATTTGTGTTCAGATAGTCTGACCAATGCGGTATCTCACCCGATTAATCCTCGTGTGTGTGTGGAGGAGGACGCATCCAAGGATCCTTTAGACTTTATTTGGATTACCGTCGGGGAAGAATTCCGATGTTAACAACCTGTGGTATATGAGTCGTGGTTTCAATTTTGTAAGGCTTGCAAGCAGTTGGGTCATTCGCTGGAGAGTTTCAGGCGAGATGCTAAGGTTTCTAAAATTCCAGAGGACGTGCGCAATGGAAATCGTGGAACTCCTGTGAACGCTGTGAGGGAGGATGTTTTAGCTGAAGGAATTGATGGGGATGGAGGCAGTAGGAATTGTGTGGGAAGTGGTCCACTGAGTGATGCTATGACGACTCAGTTGGCAGATTTGGGAAAAAGTGATACAGGGTCTGGCATGGAGGCTATTGGCACGGGGCTACTTTCTTGTGATAGTCAAGTGAGGAAGGAGAAACCGCAAGTTAGTCCTGCTAATCCGAAAGTTAAAGAGGTGTTCAGAAGACTGATAGGTGATCTCAGTGGCGGGAGCAGACCTGTAACAGGGTGCAAAGGCAATGCAGTGGACAAGAATGTCCAATATCAGCTCCCATGTGACTTCACTCCTAGTATAAATGTGGAGTGTACTGGAATACAGACTAATGGGGCTACGCAGAGAGTGGTTCTTGAGGACTTCTGCACGCTACCACAGTTCATGGGACGTGGCTTCATTCAACCCAGCCAGGCCGAGAATCTTGGTATGACAATGGCAGATGGGGAGGTTGGTTTGAGCGAGGAAAATTCTCTGCTGGGAGTTAATGAAGACCGGAGGTTGGGAAGGCAGAGGCTGAATAAGGAGGTGGTACCTCCAAGAAATGTGATTTCTTCAGGGTCCGAGCATGCTGGTGTTTCCCCCTGTGAAGAGGTGGTCAGGGGGGTCCAGTACTCCATACCGGTGAGAAATCAATTTGACGGCCTCAATATGGAAGGTCTTAACAAAAATCATGAGGAATCAGATTGTGCAAATGGGGACCGAGTGGAGCCTTCCATGGGAGGTAGTAAGTGTACCTCGGCTGGTGAAACAAGCCCGAGGGGTAGGAGCAACAGAAGGAGGAAGTGCAAGAAGAACTACTCCTCCTTGCCACCTCCTGCAAGGACTCGGTCTGCAAAAAAGAGAGTGGATGAGAGGGTGGCCTAGGAGGCGGCAGGTAAGCCGGAGTACCCTGATCAACCCGGATCATGGGGTTTAATTCTGAGTTCAGTTGATGAGGTTAAAGAGCAGGTGTTGTATCTCAATGCATCGGAAGAGGATGCATCCAAGATGATGGGCCGGAATATTGAAATCAATCTTAAGGAGGAGGAATACTCTTGGGTTGACAAACAAGACTCGATTCTTGTTTGGGGATTCAACCAGGGGTTGTTAAAGCTTGAGGAATACATAAAGGTATGGGATAAACTATCTTCGGCTTTAGAAGTCCTGTTAACGGAAGTGCCACATATTCAGGTAACAGATATCTCATGGAAGCTCTTTAGGGATATGAACTCTAGCAGGTTGAAATTTTATTTCAATTACTCTATTCATTCTTTTTCTAACTAAAGATCGGTCTTTCATTTTGATTGAGTATTTTATTATGAGGACCTATCTTCAGGCAGTGGGTTAAAGGTGATTTTGGGGTTATATTCCCAGCATTTTCTGGTTCTACTTCGGATGAGGTTTAGAGCATGAGTTCACCACTGCGGCATGACACTTGGACTCTGAGAGGGTATGGCCTGGCCATCGGGATTGTGCCTGCGCATCTTTGAAAGGGACCGTCCGAGTGCTCATGTCTTGGTGGCGGACCCATTCACGGCGAATATGCTGGGCAGAGGTAGACTCTTTTGTGCGTGGGAATTATATGTTTTTGGTTGTTTTGCTGAACATTACGGTTTCTCACTTTCCTTACAAAGTGATTTGATAAGAAAATAAAAAACAATTTTCAGTCAGTCAGTATTTAAGCTACACGGCATGTATGGTGTAGTTTTCCAACAGCCTGTGTCATTTGTGAAACGGCCGACTACCTGGCTTGATACTACATGGCGTGTTACACCCACACACGGCATGTAAACTACCCTGTTTCCCCATCCACATGGTCTGGTCCACACGGTCTATCCTCGTACAAGACTACACGGCATGTCCCAAAGGTACACAGAGTGTACTAGACGAGTTTCGCCAACCCGTGTTGTTAGTTACACAGCCAGATACATGGCCCACACTACACGGCGCGTACATGAAAGGATTACACCAACCTGTGTTGTCAGTTACACGACCAGATCCCAGGTCAGACTATACAGCGTGTGCCACAGTGGACACGGTGTGTACGTCTTAAGGTCTGCTATGTCCGTGTTCTTAGTTACAGGGGAAGACTTCGGGTCAACACTACACGACATGTACATCTGGTACACAACATGTTTTTCCCCAAGAATTTATCCTTTCCCGTGTCCCTTCCCACATGGTCTATGACACGGGAAGATACTACATGGCATGTACTTAGGGTACAAGGCGTTTACATGAAAAGTTTTCTTTTCTTCCCAAAAAGAAGAACACACGATGTGTGACCGAGAAACTACACGACGTGTATGTTGGGGTTTCTAGACAGTAAGCCTCAGATACTACTCCAGAACCATGAAAAACTACTGAAACAACTCCTAAGTGCCAAATTTCGACCCGTGAGGGCCCATAATCCCCTCGAATCAACGTTTAGAATCGTAACTAAGTTATGAAAGAAAGATAAACAACTAATGATCCACTAAATTCTGATCAATGAGGGCCCATACTCCCCAAAAACCAAAGTTTGGAATCCATTCTATTAATAGGTTCATAAAACAATACCCTATCATAGAGAATGTATTTTATCAAAGAAGCTATCACAACAGCATGCTTTTATAGCACAAAAACTATCACAACAACATGCAATTTATAATTTACCTACATGGAATGGAATCTATGCATGACATGTGATTCCTATCATGTGCCTAAATGATGCATTAGATGGCATACCCTCATCTCATCGGGTTGCAACTAAATAAAACCCATGAATAAAATATAAACAGCACACCACAAGTGTGTCACCCAACCTTGGAATCAAATCAACTGTAAATTGAAAAATCAATAAAATTGCAACACGAGGTAAATTATATTTTCCCTATACATGGGACGGCTAATTTCGGGCACAACTTATTACAAACTACAATTTCTATCCTATCCCTGACTAAGGCTCCAAATAGTAATTCAAAGAAAAGAACCACCTCTGATACCACTTTGTAACGTCTCGGGCCTGGGTTCCACTCAACAGGTGCCCCAAACCTGGTTCACCACATGAACTCAAGCGCATTTCCCCAAACACCAGAGGCTGCCGACTAGCAGAGAGGGCCCAGGACTGATAGTGGGGAAACTATGCACTCATTTTTAAAAGTGTAGCGCATCGGATAAATAAAAACATTAAACAACAGTGGAAGCAATAAACCATATACATGGAAAATAAACAACTGAAGTAAAAGATAAGAAATAGTTATATAGATAATGATGCAACATGTCTCAAGTTCTAAGAAAAAAGCCAAAGCATATTACACAACAATACAGTACAGTACAATACAGAGTACAACAAAACAAAACAAAAAAATCGGTAGCATCGTGCGCCTAACCCTGGTCCCATGCTCCCCTACTACTAAGCAGCAATCAAGTACCAGTATAGGGACCTTTACCCTTATCCACACCTGTAGAAATGTAATCTGTTTTGGCTGAAGACATGACCCATATAGGGAGTGGTAAATAAATCCCAGTACGCACCCACCAAAGGCCCGTGCCCAACTGGGTGAAAATACGCAACAACAGTGTGTAGTAGTAAAATGCAATAAACTAAGAAAAACTCAAATGTAATTATCTTACTTATTATATTTCCATTTTATTATTCATTTAATCATTCATTATAATGAAACCAGAACAGTTAATTTCTATGTAAACAGTCAGTGTCCTCAGACACGCAAACCCTTACCCTCAGGTAAGAAGAAACACAACCCGCAGGTAATTTCCCACATGCATAACAGATATTTCCCTCAGGCGTACAACTGTCTCCCTCCGGCACATAATCTATTTCCCAGAGGCACATAAAAAGATTCCATCATGCTAAAAGATGCACTGCCCTCCAGCTACGTAAAACATTTCCCTCAGGCTAACAAGTAACCAGGATATTCCTAATATATAAACAAGCAATACACATACAATTCATCTCATTTCAATTCATTAATCATTATTATAAAGGCATACCCTCAGGTATCCAGGCCAAAAGGCTAAACAAAGTAACGCACCCCCAGGGTGGTCCTGGATCAAAGAAGCGATCCCAAACAGTAGTTTATTATCACATTTAATTACCTATTCAATTCTATGTATTTAAAACAGCTAAGGCCTCAACCACACAACACCCTGACATGGGTTCATAGGTCAACAATTCACACAAACGCACAACAGTTGAAAATTAAACACCAAGCCACCAACCTTAAATGTCCCTAAACGGTGTACGCAAATGATGATCCTTGAATCGTCCAAGAATGACGTAGATCTGAGGCAAAAGAAAAACAAGTTCAAACCTAAATAACTTCCTTAGAGGAATAATTGGCAAGAACTATACAAGGTGGTGGAAGAACTCACCCGTGCAGTTCCAGGGAGATTGACGGTGTAGAAAACAGATCCCCGGTACTCGATCTGGAGCTTCCCAAAAGTTCGACCATCCCTCCCAAGCCTTCCTTCGTTTCTATGCCAATCCTATGAATAGGGTTTGCTGCTGTCCATTTTATGCAAAAAAACAAACTACACAGCGTGTACTAATGACTACACGACGTGTACTTTTCTCATTTAACTATTCCTATAGCGGCACCGATGCACTGTTCATCCGTCGACATGAGTACACATCGTGTATTTATGATTACACTGTATGTACTACTGCTCCGTTGGTGGCTGCTTCCACCGCCTTATTATTTGCCTGCCGACTGAAAACACGGTGTGTAAATTTCCACTACACAGCGTGTAGTCAGTTTTTACACTCTTCGCCTCCGACATGGCTACACACTCTCTGTACTCATCCCACATAGCCAAAGTACACGGTGTGTGGAATATTACATGACGCATAGTCCCAAAATTTAAGATTTTTCCCCATTTTCCTTATTTTCTAAAAAACACTTAAGGAAAAGGGAAAATAAGAAACCTGTACCTCAAAACTAAGAACCGAGTTCTTACAAAAATGATATAATTTATACCATTTTTATCATATGATTTTTTTATATATAAAAAAATATTACTACTCATTTAATTGGTAATTACTATTATATAATAGTAATAATACTTAATGGTCAAAACAACATTTTTAAACCATAGTAGTTTATATATATATTATATCATTCAATATAAAAATTAAGTTTCATATATTTAGAAAAGTATTTTCAATAAATGTAGTATATATTTAGTTTCATATGATAAAATTTTGATAGAGGCATTGTCTTATATTTTTAGTAAAAAATTAATTATTTATGTAAAAACTTGTTACGAAGATAAAAACCAAAAAAGTAAAAGATAAAAACTTGGTGGTAAAAAAACTAAAAACATGTTTGAAATACAGAGCCAATGAATGATGGATGTATGATTGGACTTAACTCATTGATCACTCAAATATTTTACATTTTTAATTATTTATCCTTGGAATAGTGTCATGAAATTATTTTAAAGTAATTAGTAATTTTGGAAAAACAATATTCTTCACTTATAAAAGTACATCACTTCTACACCATTTATCAACTCATTTTAATGAAATATACTGACTGAAAATATTCTCTATTCTTCAAAAAACTCTCTACCAATGTCCTTGAATCCTTTTTCATTCAAAAATAACAAGATAAAGAGATTTAAGGTGTTACCCAAGGAGGAATATCTAGTGGGATAGGTAATGTTCTCAAATGATCCCTCTTAAATATTTTCTTATTCTACCCCCAAAAAACATATTGTTTCCATAATTTTATAATGAAATCAGTATTAATATTATTTTCAAATTTTATTATAGTAATCAAATATCCATTTTATACCTTCTTCTAAATCTATTCAAAAAATGATGACGTTGTCTTGCATACTACCACCCCCATGAATGGAACACAAGACTTTTCATAACTGTAATCAAATTTAGGATAAAATAGGGTATTTAATGAATAATGTTTGTATTTAATATATTATTTATATTATAAAAATATATATGAATACCTATCTACATTATGTTCTATGTCAACAGACATGTCATCCACGCATACATATGGAATTCCACCTCTACAAAAGTAATGAATTTCATTTTTCATCAATTATTTTATTTATTATTAAAATATATCTAAATATAAATAACCACTATAAAAATATTAAATAATATCAATATAATTCTCTAATAATGATATTATTTAAAAATATTTATATTAATAAACATGCTAACCCCTGGATTATAGCATGTTCTTATTTGGGTCAGTTTAACAACCTACATAGAAAATGTAATAAATAAATATTAAGACTGACTGTTGAAAACTAAATAAGGTTGATTTTTAAAATTTAAAGAAAAAATAATTTTTTAATTATTATATAAAGGTAATATTAATATTTAAATTTTATTATTGTTTAAACTTTTTTCTTTTATAAATTACATAAATAAGATTCCCATCAGCTTCATCACCACTAACCATAACGAAAATAAATATGAAATGAAATTTGAACATTATAAATCAATATTTAAATTTATTCCAGTGACTAAAATGATATTATAATGATGAACTATTCTTCCATAAACTATAATTGACACTTTGCTTTTAATTCTGTGTAGAAAAAAGATTCAAACTAAAAAAGATATGATGATGAAAATAAAATACTTCAAATATATTTGAAATAAATGGATATATATGAAGTTCATAAAAAAGTATATGTATGAATATGGTTATGAAATAGGTGA
Source organism: Viscum album (assembly GCA_963277665.1). Classification (NCBI taxonomy): domain Eukaryota; kingdom Viridiplantae; phylum Streptophyta; class Magnoliopsida; order Santalales; family Viscaceae; genus Viscum; species Viscum album. Next base: position 1,263,211,893 of record OY728128.1, read on the forward strand.
TTAAGAAAAGTATTTTGTTTATAAATAATGTTAAATCATTTTTAACTAATTGGGATTAAAGTAACAGTCTTTTATCAAAACATTGTTTCATTGATATAAAATTCATAATCAGCCATTGTTTGTTTTTTATATTGTATATAGAGGAAATAGATTTATTTTTATAAATTTATCATGAAAATTAATGGATTTATAAATCCATATAATGTTTTAACCTTCCATTTATTTTCAATTTGAATGATAATGACATTGTAAGGATGTTTTGTCTCTATATTCATTCTTTGAGACATGTTTTAAATTAAAAACCAAACGTCATTTATATAGTGTGTGTATAATACCAATTGAAAATATAATATATTAAATTATAATTTATTAACTTCATTTCAATTTCAATTTCATGATATTTAATTAATGGGGTTTCTATTGAAATGTTTCTCATGCCATAAGTGTTTTTCTTGACTCAACTTCTTTTCATAGGTCATAATGATTCTTCATTTACTTTTTATCCTTAATGGTGGATTTTTTTCATTCTATGATAATATAATAATTCCATTCCATTATATTTTTTTAATTATAGTGATTTATTTCCTTCTTTATTAAATTTGATGATGCTGAGAATAATTCTCATATACATTAGATTAGATATTTCTCTTCCAAATATTTATTCTCTCTTCTAGATAATATTATAATTTATTATTTTTAAATCCAAATACATTTTATTTATTATAATAAACATATTTTTCTATACTTATTTCCAAATTAATGGTTTACTAACCAATTTTACAATTATTGTTTCGATTAAATTATTTTGAAAATATTAAAAAACTATTTCCCATTAAAATTTGATTTTCATCTTCACCTGCCCATTTCTTATGGAAAAACATTAACCAGTTTACTTAAGGGATCTAATCATTAGATTAATTTAAATTAATGTTTTATAAATGACATCATATTAACTTTTTGGAATTTTTTTTGAATTTGATTCATAATTTTTCCTCTTCATGAAAAATGTTAAAAATTGTTTTCTAAAACACCATTTTCATGGTTCTGTTTCAATTATCCTCCTTAATGTAAATAACTCTAATAGATTAATTATTTAAAAAGAATAAATAAATTATTTTGTGAAATAATCTTTTTATGTGACTGAATTTTGGAAAAAATTGATATATTCCTTATTTTATGTTTATGAAATACAATTGAGAAATGATATGAACTGATTTTAATTCCATGGGTTCTGTATGATGTTATGAATGATTTAATTCAAATGGAACAAATTCATATTGATATTTATTAATGTGGTCTTATATCTCCCTCCAATTCACTGGTTATGGTTATATATCTCAAGAGATAATAATGGTTCAATGGTTTGTGAAACCTAAGTATCTAATAGACCATAGGTGTTTAAAACCTAAGTAACAAATAGACTGTAGGTTTTTAAAACTTATTCCACTAATGGATTGTAGATATGTGAAACCTAATTCACTACTAGACTATAGGTTTTTTTAAGCCTCAATAAAATATAAGCATTAGAATTAGGATTCCTAAACCACCATGTAATGATTCTATATTCTTATTGTTGTGTCATATTTATTGTTATTCTATATTTCTATTAAAATTTATTTTTTTATTCATATAATTATAATCCATGACTTTTTGATTATTATAAAATATTTCGAAAATCTTATGTCATGGTATATGTTTAACATTTGAGATTACAATTCTTGGTATCAAGGCTTATGGATAACTATTATAATTCTAGGTTCTATTTTATATGATATTTATCACTTGTTCATGTTTTCTCTTATGAATATGATATAACACCTTGACGAAAAGTTGACAAGTTTTTCTATTTTTGTGTGTTTCACTTACCTACTTTCTTATGTTTCCATTCCCTAGGTTATTAGGATGATTATAACTTTTATAATTCTAGAAGGGAGTCTAGTGTGAATCAATTATAAAAAAATTTCTACAAGTATTGTAAAATAATTTTCTTATGTAGCTAGTTATTAAACACACTAATTCTTTTTTCATGGGATTGAGTAATTATTCCTAATCTATAATGTTTAACATATGGAAATTATTGGAAATAAATATATATACATCCTGAATATTCTCAATTTGTATCAAATATTGTGTTTGAAGAAATTTTTTTATCACTAGACCCGAGAGTGTGAGTTTGGGGTGCCTTTATTTTTATTAGATCATGGTAAAGTAATTTTTCATAATTATTTTAGTTATTATTTTTGTTTAAGATAAGATAACCTCAGTAAAAACCCTTGACATAATCATATGTATTGGATAACATCATGGTGTTTTAGTAAAGTAGATATTATGTTGGTTTCAATTTAATTACATCTATATCTAGATATTATCATGTTGACAGGGTTGTGGTATAGATGAACCTTAGAGAAATCACCATAAAAAATATTTTTAGTATCAAATCGATCTTCTCACGATGCATGATGAGTGTGAGTAAGACATCATACCTAGTAATTTACTCTAAGGAGATATTTATTTTCTAATAAAAATTATCTTTTTGATTCATTAAAAATGATTTAAATAGAATTAAAGGATGTACTACTTAACTATTGTTTAAATAGAAACTAATAAGAATCTAATCATGGAAACCCTCGGATAAACTAAGTGAGATAGAGGCTTATTCAATTATTTATAGTCAAAATAAAATTTTAAAATGTTGAAATAAAGGTTTTATTTCGGAAGATATCTTAGGATTTGGTTTTTTTATTAATAAGATAATTTATTTAGATTTTATTATATAGTAGCATAGAAATTTTAGATTTATTATTTAGTTGCAAATAGAATAATGAAAATTTAGTTCTAGAAGGAATTTATTTAGAAACACTAAAGGAAATAAATTTATAAAAATCATTTCCTAGTCATACTAAATATTGTTATCTTTATTCCTCAGTAGAAATTATATCTTCTGTCATGTACATCTTTCAGATACCCTTATCTATTTCTATTAATAGGTTATAATTAATATCATGGGGATTCAAATTATTTATGTAAAAGAATGTAACACCCTAATATTTTATTATATATTTTTCTCTACATTAATAATGTGTTTAATATCACTCTCCACATGGAACCCTGAACACAATTGTGTCTTGACATATTAGATGAATATAATAATAATAATAATAATAATAATATTTTAGTAAATAAGGTGATGATAATCAATTATAAAATGATACAAAACACGATTTTATTTTTTTAAGATCAATTTATTATTAAATTTATAGCCTCAAATTTCTCTTAGAGATAATTGGGTTTTTATTATTCTACAATAATTAATTTTAGGTGGATAGTGAAAAAATACATATTTTCCACTCACCACCACTTTTATGAAGTTATGAAGAATGAATTAAAGATTTTTAAAAATATTTTCAATAAATGATATATATATATATAATGTAAATAAAATGATTTAAAATTTAATTCTGAATTTAGAAATCCCAAATTCAATGTCTGGTAATCTTAAGTCATATTTTATTCTAAAAAATAGATTTATTATCTTGTAATTTCTCACCATTTTACGAAAATAAATTAAAAATATGGATTTGATATTTTTTATCATAATTTTCATATTATTTAATGAGTTTAATTTCATTTTTATTAACAAATAAATGATTATTCATATTAAATTTATTGACCATGGTAATAGTGATAAAGTTATTTTCAATGATTTGTTTTATTGACATTGGTTGATTTTTTTATAATAAATTAAAATGATATATTTTATAAAATTACATTGATATTATATCTACACACACACACACACACACATATATATATTATCACTCATTTAATTTGTAATAATTTATATATATGATAAAGGGGACTTAATATCTAAAATATCATTCTACCAAAAAAACATATTTACTATATATTATATGTTTTGATTTTAAAATATTTTTTTCACAAATCTAGATTGGGATTTAGTTGAAATTTAGTAATAATTTAGTTCCATAAAATTTTTTTTTGTAGATATGGATCATCTTATATTTTTAGTAATAATTTAATTACATGGGTAAAAACTAGTTAACCAGGTAACAACCAAAAGGGTTAAAGTTAGAAAACCTATTTTTTAAAAATCTAAAAAGTTATCCAAAACATGGAACTAAATGAAAGATAGAGGGACCACTACCTTAATTTATCCAAAAATAAATTATTTTATATTTTTTTTTTATCTTTTTACCTAGAATATTGGTGTGGCAATAATTTAAAGTAATGAGTAATTATGAAAGTTACATTATCATAAATTATAAAACAAGATCACTTGAAATCCATTTATACACTCATTTTAAAGCCATATATTGACAAAAAATATGTTATATTATTTCCACTACAATATAATCATGTCCTATATTCCTTGGGCATTTCAAAAGACCATGCTAATGAGCCTTAATGTGCCACCCTTGAGATAACATCAAAAGGGATAGTTAATGATCTTAATAAACACATCTTAAATATTTTCTACATAAAACCAATAATAATATTCTATCCTAAAATTAGGATAAAATATCTATTAAAATTTATTTTAAATATTTTTTCTACTAATTGAATGTGAATTTTCTACCGTCCTCCAAAACAATTTAAAAAATGAATATGTTACCATGTATACGTACAAACTACCACATCCATGAATGGATTACTTAATTTCTCATAAATAATAAACATTTATGGTTAAAAGGGGGAATTTAATGAATATATATAATATTTCAAACATTATTATAATTTTAAAATATAAAAAATTACAACCACTTTCATGTTCTGTGTAAATAAATATGATACCCACGTGCACGTGTGAACTACTGTCTCCATGAATTTGAATTATTTGAATTATTTTATTTTCCTTTAATAATTATTAAAATAAATTAAAATATGATTTATCACCTTAAAATTTTATAAATAATATCATTATGATTCTGTAATAATGATAATAATCCAAAAATAATTGTATTTTTATCCATACTCACCTATTCATTGTAGATTGTTTTTTATGGGTTAGTTTAAAAAACAACATGAAAACTGTTTTAAATAAATTTAAAGGATTAATATGCCAATGTAAATACAATTTTTATTAGAAATTAATGAGTAAATAATATTTCTTCTATGGTTATATAAATTTTATATCAATATTTATCTTGTTATTACTGTACAACATTTTTTTCATTATAAATTAATGAAAAATGTTTGTCATTAACTTTATCATCATGAATAGTTTACATAAAAATATGAAATAAAATTAGGAAATTATAAATAATTATTTATAATCTATTATTATTCTTTTATAGATCTCGTATTGGTGTAATATTTATTCATAAACCAGAATCGACAATGTTATTACAAATTGTGAACTGGAGAATCAATCCAATCAAACAACATCTAATGATGAAAAAATAAATAAAAAAAATAATACATGTGTAATAAATTATTATAAAAGAATATTATAAAAGGTAATATTAATTTATAATGTTCAATAATATGTTATTAATATTTTTATTTTTCTTTTATAGGAGGTTAGAGAATATTCGACAAAGCATTATTAATGATAAGGGTTTTTTTATCCAAACATTATTTCATTGAAATATAGTTCATATTCCCCAATTATTTATTTTTTCTGGTGTATATATTGGACATGGATTTGTTTATTTTTAACTTTTAATTATTTCTAATGGATTTATAAATCAATCTCATTTTCTACCTTACATGTATTTTCATTTTGAATGATTGTGTAATTGTAATGGTGTTTAAACCAAGTTTCTTCCTTTGAGATATGTTTTTTATATTTCTAATTTCATTTAAATAATGTTTATAATGCATGTTGGATATTTAATATCATGAATTATAATTTATTTTTGGTATTTATATTTCAATTTCATGATCAATATTTCAATGGGTTTATATAAAAAAATTTCTTAATCGTTATAGTATTTTCATGACTCAACTTTTTTTACTAGGGAATAATGATTCATCTTTGGCTATGTTTTATTTTGGATGGTATTATTCTATTCAATTATGTTATTATAATTTATTTCATTATTGTTTTCTCCCAAATTAAACTTAAATATTTCATTCTTCTTAAATAATTTTGATGTTAATAATAATTCTCAACCAGACAAAATTAGCTCAATCATTTTCATATCCATAATCACACTTCCTCCTAATGTTATCCTTTCTTATTTTAAAATCCATTTTTTTTATTTTTCTAAAAATGAAATTTATATTTAACTCTTCTAAATTTTAATATTTATTACTCTCTTAAAAATTATGGTTTCAAAAAAATTATTTTATAAATTATAAAAAGGGATTTCACTTTTATGTTCATATTTTTAATTCCCACTCCACATTTCATATGGAAAAACATTTTGTATATTTTTCAAGGAACTATTATTTGGATTTCATTTAATGTGGAGTTTAAAAATGTTTTCATCTTACATTATTTTAAATTAATATTAAAAGTGATTCATAATTTCATCTCTTTCTAAGAATGGTTAATAAGGTCTTTCTAAAAGATCTTTTTCATGAATTAATTTCAAATTTCCTCTTTAAAACATCTAATTCCTTTGGAGTAATATTTTTTAAATCACCCTATAAATTATTCTATGAAATAATATTTTTTAAGGGTTAATATCATTATCATTATATCTAATCAGTGATTTTTTCTACAATAAATTTTTTAAATAATATGAACCCATTTTATTTCAATGATTTATTTATAATTTTATTAATTATTGACTTAAAATTGATGAAAAATGTTTGTATTTTCATGATTATGGTATAATTAAACCATCATATTCATTTAATTAGGATATATTTCTAATAATATATTAATGGACACCTGTTTTTAAACATATTTCACAAATAGACCATAGTTTTAGAAAACCTAAGTCACTAATAAAACATAGGATTGTAAAATCCATGTCCCCAATAAACTGATGTTTTTGAAACCAAAGTCCCTAATGAACCATAGGTTAGTGAAATATAATTCACTAAGGAACCATAGGTTTTTTAAATCTATTTCACTAATGGGATATATGTTAGTGAAACCTACGTTAGTAATAGGAACTAGGTTTATTATGCCTATTCTACCAAGTAATGGTTCCTTATATTTATTTCTGTGAAATAATTTATTTTAATATTACATTTCTTTGTAATGTAATATATTTAGTTTTATGAATACTTTCCTTAACTCTTGTAAATTATATCATATTACCACAAAGTTTTGGAATAATATATATTTCCACATTTGAGATTACATTTCACATTATCATGGATTATGTGTGGTTCTTATTGTTCCATGTTTAAAAAAAAGATATTTATCCACTTATCATGGTTTATCATATTATTATAAGCTAGACCCTTCATGATATTTTGATTGTTTTTTCCATTAATGATATATTACACACAAAACATTATTATGATTCCATTCCCCATGTTATGAAGATGAGTGCAACTTATGGGAAGTCAAGAAGTGAGTCTATTGTGGATCAATATGAATGAAAATATTTCATGTTTTGTAAATCAAGTTTCTTATATAGATATTTTTTAGTGAAACTGAACAATTTGTTCTTTAAATCATGAGAGTCTTTATGATATGTAATGTATAACTTATAGAAGTTATGTAAAATTAATATATATATATAGCTTGGGTCATCTCTATTGGTATTAAAACCAGTGTTTGAAGTAAGTGGTTTTAGCACCAGAATCGGGGGTATGGGTCTAGGTTGCCTCATCTAGTTCCCCTGGTGTTGAATATTATTATTGATGTAATGTATATATTTTACTATGTCTTATGGGGTTTTGATATGATATTGGTGAAACATCCTTCATTGGGGGATTTATTTATACTATATATATAACTATATGATATCATTCTTTATATATAATAGTAGTACTCTATGTATGTGTCCATCAGTTGTTTCTAGAGGAGGTTTATGTTTTTTATATATATTTCTAGTGTGGGAAATTATTTGTTCAGCAAGAGTACCAGATATTTAAAATACATTTAGAGCCCTTATAATCTCAAATGGATGAATTTATGTAGTACTCAGTGTAAATTCATATAAAAATGTTTCATTGGAATTTCGACAAGTTATTGAATTTTTTATCTAATTTTTTCCAAACTCCTAGCACAACTACAATGGTTTTAATAAAAATAAATTTTAATACTAGGCTTATTATGTAGTGTTGAAAAGTATAAGTGTGAAAAATAGTATTCCATTCCTCAACTAATAAACTATTTATATATTATGGACTAGTATATGATTCTGATAATGTATCAAGAAGTTAGTAACATTTTTTTAGACATAAGTAAATAATTCATGATCTACATCAGAGCACCTTCTCATGGACAAAATTTTCAAATGTAATATTTGGATAGTATATATTATTAAGATATATAAGGGATTTGATTATATGTAACCAAACACATAGGGATGATTTTTGATTAGTAGTGATAATTATTTTACTAGGCCTAAAATTTTACCTCAACTTGTGGTGATGAATAATAAATTTCTATTTCTTTATATAATTAGATTTCAAGATGAAGAGAATTTTTTTTGATATAATGATAGAATTAAATTTTTTTATTAAAAAACTGTCTAATAATTAGTTTTAATATTTAAAAATTCATATTGTATAAATTTCATTCTGGTTTTCTTCATTTAAAGCATCCAAAATCCATTTGTTGGTGTCTTGTAGTGTGGGGTGTGATATATGAGAGTTCAGTTTTATATTGTCTTACCAAGAATGTTCATTTGTGGAATTCTATGATTTTGGGTGTGTCTATGGATAAATTTGATAGGATCTATTTTGAGTTCACCTTAGATGATCTTGTTTGTGTTATGATTTTTAATCATGTTTTTTAGTGGTCTTGGAGAATTTTAATTTTAATTTAGGTATCTTGGAAGTTGTGTGGGGACTAATGGATTTAGTCTCACATTTTAAATTGGTTAATCACACTTGAATATGATTGTGACACTGTTTTATATATCATAGTGTGAAGCCCTTAATGGTTTATTTCATGGATCCATATTTTTTTATTATTTCATTATGTTTCCCTAATTGAAATGTGGTGTGGTTTGGGTTTGTGCATTGTTAAATGGAATTTCATGTATTGTGGCTTGGGAATAATGGGTTCACTGTGATTTTTATATCATATATAGAGTTAATTTGGTTTTAACCATGAGACCCATATATGGATAAAGTGAGATCATGGTATTATTTTTTGAAGTGCCTTTGATTTAACCCTGTTGTGGCATTAAGCACGTGTCATTTTCTTTTTCTTTAGTACTAATGGATGATTATAAATTCAATCACTGTCTCAAATTAAATCGTAATTACAAAACACCCTTCCAACCCATAGATGCTTGAGGTGAATCTTTACATATTGTTGAATGACCTTTTATTGGTATTGGCTCTTAGATTAAAGAGATCATCCAATTAGTGATCAAAATTAAATGTATCCTCTCTTTTTATTTGTTTAAACCCAATAATTTAATCTTAGGAATCCTATATTAGCCATGATAAATTTTTTGGGTGTTTTTAGAAATGAGTTCAATGAGTCATGGATAATAAAATACCTCATAAATGATCATTTTATTTTGGTTTGTTCTTGAAAGGGTTTCCCTTATCATTTAACACAATGGTTATCAGAACATTTTATATAGTGGAGATTAAATATTTATCATTACTTTTATTATGTGAAATTTTGGAACTATCATGCATTTTTTTTTATTTGAAAGATAATATGATTAAACTAAAAAAATATAATAACATAATTAATGATATTGAATGGTTTATAGATAAATATCATGATATTTATGTCAGATCATGTTATTTATATATATATAAATTGATAAATTACAACGAAAGTTTTTAGTATATAAAGACATTATTTCTTATTACTGGTATGTTTAAATCAACTCTCTAAAAAGAAAAATCATTTAATTATTATAATTAAATGATTTCATGGAAATATTGAATATTTACATAAATGGAATTTTTTCCAAATTTAATTCATATGATAATAATGATTAAATATTTATTTTTTAATGGGATTTATTTATATTTTGTTGTGGTTTATTTTTAGTGATTTGTATCCATTTTTTTGGTTACAGTACTCTCATTTGGGGGTTTTTATGGCATGTATTGGGGTATTATCATGGCTATTTAAGTGGGTGTTGCAGATTATTTTTCTTATCTAGCATTAGGGGTTTTGGATACTAGGTTTTGAGAGTTAGAATACTGTTATACATGTAGAGACCCGTATCCTGACGTACATGGACATTACATTACTTTTGCGGAATACTTGGTACATAACAAAAACACACACACAAGGATCGTAATAGTTTAGTGTCTTTGGAAACTCGGAACATAATCTTCTAATTGTGGTGAAAGATCTTCAATATCTCCCATAAAGATCTTCCATTTTTTTACCTAAAACCTTTCTTTATATCCTGGGAAAAAGAAAACATAAAAGGGTGAGCTCAAATGCTCAGTAAGGGTAAATGAAGGAAATAAAAATCATATCATATCTTTTTGAAAAGCATAACCTGCAAAAGAGATCATAATATCTTAACATGGAATAAATCATAGAAGTTAAAATTAGATCCCCATAATCATAACATGAAACCTGAAACTTTGTGTCATTCACACATAATCATAGAGAATCATTTCTTGTTAGTCATGAATCATTGCCAAGACTATCTTAGTGGACAAAGCCCCTTTCTGAATCGAGTAACCCTCGTTTCAGTCCTGTTTCACTGAACCGGTATAACCTACCATTCCAGCCCTATCTATCTAATGAGATATAAAATCTTTACCCAATGCATTGGAGGGAGATATAGGTCCCACCCATCTTATAATGAATCCTTTCTTATGTGTGCCACATAATTATAAATCATACATCATCGCATAACCCATGTAATAAAAATGGGATTCTTAAACAACATGAAATCATAAAACAATTCATATAAGATAAAGAAATTCATAAAAATGTTTCCATCACAACATAATCAAATCCATGTAATAATAGGGATAAAAACAGAACCCTTTTGTTATCTTAGATGGAAAATAATTTTGATAAAATACTTGAACTTCATTCTTGAGGAAAATATCCTTTCTACTTCAAAACACTTTTCCTTTCTTAACATGTCATACAATTTTAAACTAAAAGAAGTTGATTAAAAATAAACTTGAATACTTGTAAAGGAAGCTTCTTGGAAATAATTTTTTAGAAATCCATTCATGCCGTATAAGTTAAAAAAAACATTCTTCGTACTTTTGTCGGAAATGTCAAAAATCACCTCGTATGAAAAACGTCAAAAGATTCCTTTCATATTTTTTACTAAAAACTCACCGAAGGGTAAAATTGGATTTAAAAAATTGTAGTTGGATGGAAATAATATTACATATTGGGGAAACATGGATGTGGATGATAAAATACACCCCAGTAATTACCAAAGTAAAAACAATCTCGGATAAAAGTGAGATTGTGATATTTGCCTTACCTTAGGTCCGATTTGCTTCGTATGTGTCCGAACCTCCTGTATAATGATTTAAATAATGTCATTGACTTATTAAAGAATCATATTCATTGTTATGATATCATATATGGTTCACTTATGACATTATATTACCCGTTCTTTTGTAATTTCCATGTTAAAGAAGAGTTTTGGGTAAAATCATTTCATTTATCGTAGGTGTTCTGACTTGTTGTTCTTGACATTATTATTACTTATACCATGATTTACTTACTACAAGAATATAAAATATGATTTATATATCATATATATTCAGTATATATATATATATATAATAGATAGATAAAGGAAATGAAAAACACCGTTCATGGAGACGGTAGTCCGTACGTACGCATGAACGCTGTTTTCCTTTCCATATTGTCTTGAATGGATGTAAGTAGATGACATACATATATATATATATACATAAATCCAGTAGCTTTATAATGTCATATATTTCATTATTATTTCTTATATATACTTTATAATCATTCTTAAATGGTTAACATGGAGAATGAATCTCATCGCGTCGTGGAGACGGTAGTCTGTACGTACGCACGAGCGATGATATCATTTCCATAAATATTGAATTGAATTGGAGTGGATTATATAATATATCAGAATCAATATGATGTTTTAATAACTATGTATAGTTATTATTTACACCATTATACCCATCCATGTAAGGTGGTGGTGGAAAATAGATTACACCACGGCGTGGAGACGGTATTCCGTACGTATGCACGCGCGATGATTTCTTTTTCCGTAGGATGGATAGATGGTGAAATAGGGTTGTTTCATACTTATAATAACATATCAGTATATGAGTGATACTGATGTTATTACTTCATAATGAAAAAACCTACGAAGAAGAAGTGGAAGAATAAATAAAGATGAAAGAATTGGTAACGGTAATTACCTCTTCTTTGAAGCGCCTCTTTGAGACCTCCTCTCAGGGCACTAAAATTGGTCTTTGAGGAAGACCGGAACCTCTAGGATGTTTCTAGGGAAGTGGAGAAGAGATTTTGGCAGGGGTTGGCCGAGCTTTAGTGCTCAAATTGGTGTGAGGAGGAGGGGGAGGAGGTGTCCTTTTATAAGGGAGGAGAGGGGCACCTTAGGAATATCTCAAAGTATTATTTTATATTAAAGTCAAAATCGATTTATAATGGTTACAAAGGGTCTTATTTAGAAGCTAAAGTGGGGATGGGTCAAAATTCTATCAACCAATAGGATTTAGACAAGTTTAGGGTATTATTGTAACCTTATCAATTAGATTTAACTCTATGTTAAATAATTTAACTTTTACCGTGTCTTTTTGTTTTCTTTCACTATATGGTTAATAAACTTACTATAACATGCCAAACGAACCCCAAATTGTTTATTATGAATATATATATTCTTATCTGAGTCATTTGGCCGAACCTTAGATTTTTAGGAATAAAATAACAATTAATAATATAATATTTGATTTAAAAACTATTTTGTGTCAATTTTGACAGTATTTGATATATGATTTTTGTGAAAGTCATAACAGAATTATATGTTCGAAACAAGTTGATTAAATCAACAATAATATATCATAGTAACCTAGAAAATTAGTGTAATTCATAAAAAGTCTCAAATTTCATTTATTTTGGTGTTTATAACATCAATTATGTCAATATTTCATAAATAAGATAATTACTGCATCATCTTTGTGTCATAAATAAATTAAATTATTTGATGTCTAAAAATTACAAATAAAATACCATTATGTAGGAAATCTATTTATCTTTCTAATGAATATTTACAATAGAATTTATCTTATGTAAAACCCTATATTAAAAAATGTTTTAGTAAATAAACATTGATTTTAACTCTTTTATCTCTTCTTTGAATTAAATAATAATAAATGTCCCAATCTAATCCAAGTGGGCCTAAATGATAATAGTTTACACTTAAGGTTGTTTTTGGTCAAGATACACTTGTCCAATAGAATTAGGACATGTGTTAGGGTAATATTAATATCATTCTTACCCTTAATTACCCTATTTACTTTTAACCGTGGTAAATAAAAGTAAAAAGTTACTATTCACCAAAAATTATTTTCATCTCATTGAACCACATTTTACTTACTGACATCAACCGTGTCTCTCGGATTTTTGAAATTCCATTCACAGAAGCGGTAAAATTATGTTTTATGAAAAATTCAGTTTTTTAACTACCACTTAGTAGTTTCACTATTCATCAAAAATTGATGTTTTTCAGAACAATGCCAAAATTTCATCCTAATCTATATTTCATATTCCAAATTCAAAAATGAAGTCTAATTTACAAAATTCATAACATAGAAGTTGCATTAATTAATTTAATAATTAAATCCCGCTGTTAAAACAAATAGCGTGTTTTTAAGAAACAATATCTATCAAAAGATTGACACTTGTTTATGTCTGGTGTAAATGTGAAATTACATCCAATGACCAACATTGTATTGAATTGTAAAAATATATTCTAAATATAATTTAAAACCACTCAAATTAAAAATTTATCACTATTAATTATTTCGATTTAAAAAGTTGTTTTTAATTATAATTTAGTAATTTTCACTATTCATCAGAATATGAAAGTTATCCGAAAAGTACCAAAATTTCACCTTAGGCTAAATTTGATACTCCGAATCCAAAAATGAAGTCCATTTTGAGAGATAAATTTTCTAAAATTTAAAAAGTGGTTATTACCATTCATAACGGCTAGTTTTAATAATATTTTAATAGCATATCGCTGTTTCGTGAAACTCAGTATTGCGTACTACACACGCTATCGAGGAAGGTTGTGATTGTGTGTAATGCAAGGAAAGTCAGGGATGTGTGTTGTGCAAGATCCATTTGGTGTAGCGTACAACACAAGATATTAATAAAATTAAAAAGAATATTTTTCATAAAATCTCGGGCTGTCACATTCTACCCCCTTAAAATGAATTTCGCCCTCGAAATTCGTCGGGGTTATAAATGGTTTACTATTCGAAAGTTTCTTTAATAGAAACCCACATCGTAAAAAGGAATATCAAAACCAATATTTAAAAACAAAAGTATGAAACGTAACGGTTACCCAAATAAACTAATCACTGGGTTTCCATATAGGTGAAAATATGGATATGGAAGAGAAATCTAACCATCATGTTCTGATGGAGAGTGGAAGAGAACATGGCTATGGAAAAGCCAGTAATCAAAAATCCATAGATTTGTGATGATATAAGGTACCATCTGATTCATCAGGTATAAGATCACTAGGACAGCATTTTTGGTTTTCAAGATCATTTCCCTAAAGTTGAAAATTTGAATTAGAATAAATACTTATTTATTTTGGTACAATCTCACTGTTGTTCATGCCTTGAACAATTTCTTCTTCATATCTTAAATAAATGAAGTTGAATTTGTTATTCGTGAAGTGTTAGCAGATTATGTGATAGAATGACGGGTCATTCCATCTGTCTCAAACAAAAGGTTAGCAAAAATTATATACATAAGTCGGTCTATAGTGAGATTAATCATATATGGTTCATAAAATGGACTTATACTTCATATATCATACTGCTTAATATAATAAAACTAGTTTCTACTAAACAGGGACTTCCTGTAGGCCAGTGGTAGGCGATAAAGGCCAGTCGCACTTCGGTTGTGGGTTCGATTCCCACAGCCTTGTCCGACGCGATGGGCTGTCGCCCATCCTGCAGGTTGTCCTTTTTCTAAAACTATATTACTATAACATCGCATCAATAATATCGAAAAAACTTCTATCCTTAAAGAATACTAACTTATGTTCAACATAATCCATTCTAATCTTTAGGCTTATCCATAATACTGCAGTCCACTCTCATAATATAGTGAAAACGATTACCAGAGATTTAATACTATCGGTAATCCCCATATATATGTCTTTTTGGTCACATTCCTAACATTCAAAGGCCTTAATCATGTATTCTCTTGAATATCCATTGAACCATAGTGAAAACTTTAATGTAGTAAAAAGTTAACACCTTCCACATACCAAAATCCTCAAAATTGTATATACTCAAACCATGATATCACTTAGTCCTTATATTAATCATGAGCTCATGAATAATGTCAAACATTTCATTTTCTCCTTATCCCTTCATTATGCGCATATCATCTGTTTACCAAAAATGTCTCAATCACTTTTCATGGTTACCGGTACCATAAAATTATTGAAAACCACAATAGACCAAAACATAAATATTCCAATATTCCACGATACTATATACAACATTATTTTGGAATCCCATTACATAAACACTTAATCATTCCACCACATCATTGTCATATTCAACATTGCCAACAGTGATCGCATGTGACTTCCCTTTGTCCTTTACCTTAAGTGGTTGCTCATGTTGATCATCACTAACCCTTGGATTAGGGCATTTATTAGCATAATGCCCCATTTCCTTGCACTTGAAGCATTGAAGTGTTGGTGGTGCGTTCTCTGCAGTGTTTGCTTTATCATTAGAAACCCTTTTTCCATTACTTCGACACTCAGCTGCTCGATAACCTTCTTTTCCACACTTAAAACATTTTCTAGTACCTTTAATACAGTCTCCACCATGCTTCATTCCACACTTTGTGCATAAGGAAACATTCATATGCTTTTCACCATTATTCTGAGATTTCTCCTTGAACTCCATCTTTCGTTTCTTGTCAAAACCATGAGATGGATATGTAACACCAACTTCCATTTCTACCTTGATAGCACAACGCACAATTTCTTCATAGCTACTGAAGTCTCTTATAGCTAATTCCCTTCGAAGACTTGGTTTTAAGCCACTAAAAAATTGTTCAACTTTACTTTCAGGTTGGATGATAATCCCAGATGCATACCTTGCAAGTCTTGTAAAATTCGCTTCGTATATACCAACAGATTCATCATCCTTTTGCTTTAGTTCAAGAAACTCCTTCTCCATCTTTGTTCGAAGAATACGAGGGAAGTACTTATTGAAAAATAAGTTCTTGAACTCGTCCCATTCCATGGACTCAATTTCATCTCTTTGACTTTTATTCTTGATAAGATTCCACCATTGATCAACTTCACCTTCCAAACGATATACTGCTAAGATGACTTTATCATTTCAGAACATTGAAGAACTGAAAATATCTTTTCAGTGGTACTGATCCATTGTTCAGAAACAAGTGGATCAGAAGACCAACTGAAAGAAGGTGGATGTTTCCTCATAAAGGACTCAATAGAATATTGTTCCCTTCTCTGCTCATTTGGAAGTCCAGAATGATTCATAGCTTGTGTAAGTATAGCAATAAGATTTTTCACTCCATCTCCCATAACATTTGTTTGTTCAGGAGGACAATCATTGCATTGTCCATTGCATTGATCAACACGGTTCCTTCGGGTTCCATCCATCGTCTAAAACCCAAAAAGAATAGTGTGAGAGGAAAAAATCATGCTAGGGAAAACAACATAATAAAGGGGGAGTACCTTCAATATCTAACATCTTAGGTTTAATTATATGATCGTTAGCGTAGTTCTAGTACTATAACATATACGTATACTTAACCTTAGGTACATCCCTAGACATACCATAGAAATATCTCTAGGGATCTCACTAACGTTTTCGCATCCTAGTTTCCAAAGGTTGACTAAACCTTTCCTCTGATACCAACTGTAGAGACCCGTATCCTGACGTACATGGAAATTACATTACTTTTGCGGAATACTTGGTACATAACAAAAACACACACACAAGGATCGTAATAGTTTAGTGTCTTTGGAAACTCGGAACATAATCTTCTAATTGTGGTGAAAGATCTTCAATATCTCCCATAAAGATCTTCCCTTTTTTACCTAAAACCTTTCTTTATATCCTGGGGAAAAGAAAACATAAAAGGGTTAGCTCAAATGCTCCGTAAGGGTAAATAAAGGAAATAAAAATCATATCATATCTTTTTGAAAATCATAACCTGCAAAAGAGATCATAATATCTTAACAAGGAATCAATCATAGAAGTGAAAATGAGATCCCCATAATCATAACATGAAACATGAAACTTTGTGGCATTCACACATAATCATAGAGAATCATTTCTTGTCAGTCAAGACTCATTTCCAAGACTATCTTAGTGGACAAAGCCCCTTTCTGAATCGAGAAACCCTCGTTTCAGTCCTGTTTCACTGAACCGGTATAACCTACCGTTCCTGCCCTGTCTATATCATGAGATTTAAAATCTTTAACCAATGAATTGGAGAGAGATATAGGTCCCACCCATCTTATAATGAATCCTTTCTTATGTGTGCCACATAATCATAAATCATACATCATCACATAACCCAGGTAATAAAAATGGGATCTTAAACAACATGAAATCATAAAACAATTCATATAAGATAAAGGAATTCATAAAAATGTTTCCGTCCCAACATAATCAAATCCATGTAATAATAGGGATAAAAACAGAACCCTTTTGTTATCTTAGATGGAAAATAATTTCGATAAAATACTTGAACTTCATTCTTGAGGAAAATATCCTTTCTACTTCAAAACACTTTTCCTTTCTTAACATGTCAAACAATTTTAAACTAAAAGAAGTCGACTAAAAATAAACTTGAATACTTGTAAAGGAAGCTTCTTGGAAATAATTTTTTATAAATCCATTCATACCGTATAAGTTAAAAAAACATTCTTCGTACTTTTGTCGGAAAAGTCAAAAAGCACCTCGTATGAAAAACGTCAAAAGATTCCTTTCATATTTTTTACTAAAAACTCACTGAAGGGTAAAATTGGATTCAAAAAATTGTATTTGGATGGAAATAATATTACATATTGAGGAAACATGGATGTGGATGATAAAATACACCCCAGTAATTACCAAAGTAAAAACAATCTCGGATAAAAGTGAGATTGTGATATTTGCCTTACCTTAGGTCCGATTTGCTTCGTATGTGTCCGAAACTCCTGTATAATGATTTAAATAATGTCATTGACTTATTAAAGAATCATATTCATTGTTATGATATCATATATGGTTCACTTATGACATTATATTACCCGTTCTTTTGTAATTTCCATGTTAAAGAAGCGTTTTGGGTAAAATCGTTTCATTTATCGTAGGTGTTCTGACTTGTTGTTCTTGACATTATTATTACTTATATCATGATTTACTTACTTCCAGAATATAAAATATGATTTATATATCATATATATTAATTATATATATATATATATATAATAGATAGATAAATGAAATGAAAAACACCGTTCATGGAGACGATAGTCCGTACGTACGCATGAACGTTGTTTTCCTTTCCTTATTGTCTTGAATGGAAGTAAGTAGATGACATACATATATATATATATATACATAAATCCAGTAGGTTTATAATGTCATATATTTCATTATTATTTCTTATATATACTTTATAATCATTCTTAAATGGTTAACATGGAGAATGAATCTCATCGCGTCGTGGAGACGGTAGTCCATACGTACGCACGAGCGATGATATCATTTCCATAAATATTGAATTGAATTGGAGTGGATTATACAATATATCAGAATCAATATGATGTTTTAATAACTATGTATAGTTATTCTTTACACCATTATACCCATCCATGTAAGGTGGTGGTGGAAAATAGATTACACCACGGCGTGGAGACGGTATTCCGTACGTACGCACGCGCGGTGATTTCTTTTTCCGTAGGATGGATAGATGGTGAAATAGGGTTGTTTCATACTTATAATAACATATCAGTATATGAGTGATACTGATGTTATTACTTCATAATGAAACAACCTACGAAGAAGAAGTGGAAGAATAAATAAAGATGAAAGAATTGGTAACGGTAATTACCTCTTCTTTGAAGCGCCTCTTTGAGACCTCCTCTTAGGGCACTAAAATTGGTCTTTGAGGAAGACCAGAACCTCTAGGATGTTTCTAGGGAAGTGGAGAAGAGATTTTGGCAGGGTTTGACCGAGCTTGAGTGCTCAAAATGGTGTGAGGAGGAGGGGGAGGAGGTGTCCTTTTATAAGGGAGGAGAGGGGCACCTTAGGAATATCTCAAAGTATTATTTTATATTAAAGTCAAAATCGGTTTATAATGGTTCCAAAGGGTCTTATTTCGAAGATAAAGTGAGGATGGGTCTAAATCCTATCAACCAATAGGATTTAGACAAGTTTAGGGTATTATTTTAACCTTATCAATTAGATTTAACTCTAAGTTAAATAATTTAACTTTTACCATGTCTTTTTGTTTTCTTTCACTATATGGTTAATACACTTACTATAACATGCAAAACGAACCCCAAATTGTTTATTATTAATATATATATTCTTATCTAAGTCATTTGGCCGAACCTTAGATTTTTAGGAATAAAATAACAATTAATAATATAATATTTTATTTAAAAACTATTTTGTGTCAATTTTGACACTATTGGATATATGATTTTTGTGAAAGTCATAACCGAATTATATGTTCAAAACAAGTTTAATAAATCAACACTAATATATCATAGTAACCTATAAAATTAGTAGAATTCATAAAAAGTCTCAAATTACATTTATTTTGGTGTTTATAACATCAATTATGTCAATATTTCATAAATAAGATAATTACTGCATCATCTTTGTGTCATAAATAAATTAAATTATTTTATGTCTAAAAATTAAAAATAAAATACCATTATTTAGGAAATCTTTTTAGATTTCTAATGAATATTTACAATAGAATTTATCTTATGTACAACCCTATATTAAAAAATGTTTTAATAAATAAACATTGATTTTAACTCTTTTATCTCTTCTTTGAATTAAATAATAATAAATGTCCTAATCTAATCCAAGTGTGCCTAAATGATAATATTTTACACTTAAGGTTGTTTTTGGTCGAGATACACTTGTCCAATAGAATTAGGACATGTGTTAGGGTAATATTAATATCATTCTTACCCTTAATTACCCTATTTACTTTTAACCGTGGTAAATAAAAGTAAAAAGTTACTATTCACCAAAAATTATTTTCATCTCATTGAACCACATTTTACTTACTGACATCAACCGTGTCTCTCGGATTTTTGAAATTCCATTCACAGAAGCGGTAAAATTATGTTTTATGAAAAATTCAGTTTTTTAACTACCACTTAGTAGTTTCACTATTCATCAAAAATTGATGTTTTTCAGAACAATGCCAAAATTTCATCCTAAGCTATATTTCATATTCCAATATCAAAAATGAAGTCTAATTTACCAAATTCATAACATAGAAGTTGCACTAATTAATTTTATAATTAAATCCCGCTGTTAAAACAAATAGCGTGTTTTTAAGAAACAATATCTATCAAAAGATTGACACTTGTTTATGTCTGGTGTAAATGTGAAATTACATACAATGACCAACATTGTATTGAATTGTAAAAATATATTCTAAATATACTTTAAAACCACTCAAATTAATTATTTATCACTATTAATTATTTCGATTAAAAAGTTGTTTTTAATTATAATTTAGTAATTTTCACTATTCATCAGAATATGAAAGTTATCCGAAAAGTACCAAAATTTCACCTTAGGATAAATTTGATACTTCGAATCCAAAAATTAAGTCCATTTTGAGAGCTAAATTTTCTAAAATTTTAAAAGTGGATATTACCATTCATAACAGCTAGTTTTAATAATATTTTAATAGCATATCGTTGTTTCGTGAAACTCAGTATTGTGTACTACACACGCTATCGAGGAAGGTTGCGATTGCGTGTAATGCAAGGCAAGTCAGAGATGCGTGTTGTGAAAGATCCTTTTGGTGTAGCGTACAACACAAGACATTAATAAAATTAAAAAGAATATTTTTCATAAAATCTCGGGCTGTTACAATACATATCCAATTTTGATGGTGCATAGGTTATTAGCTCAAGTAAGTGTGGTGATTGATGTTACTATTATAAGAAGAGGATACGAGTTTTTCATGGATTCCTGGCGGGATGGGATGTCGATGATATTAATGAATATGATAATGGGTCTTTGGTAGAAATATAATAATAAATGGGATGTTAATGAACAATAAATTATTCAGGTGAATGTTTAATAGTTGAGGTTAGGTATTGTATTGAAATTGATTGGTTTGATATTATATATTGATAAATAAATGATGGATTGAACATAATAATGTTACCTAATGGTGAATCTATAAATATTAAGGATGATGTTGTTGTTTATTGATGTAATAACAGAAATTGATATTAGTTTTTGGTATTGGTAGCATGGTAATTAAATTTGGTGTTAGTAAACTATTCATATTATGAATGTTTGGGTTGGGAATTTAGATTCCTATGATAAATGATTCATTTTCATATGATGACTTATGAACCACCATAAGATTTTTATATGCTTTTTTATTTCTAAATATTTTCAGTTTTTGATTTTTTTGGTCCAATATCATGGTCTTAGAGGGAAATGGTTGGATGACTACTCCATATTACATTTTCACTCTTCCTAGCGCATTATAGACTATAATTTTATGTGATTAAAATTCACATGCTATAATGTATTTTAGTCAGTTTTATCCTAATTTGATTTTTATGTTACAATCAAGTGATGAATATGGGATAATGATATGGTAGATAATATGAAATATGTTCGGGATAGTAGAAGGTATAAGGAGGTTACAAGGTTGATTTCATTTATGTAAATGATACCCTACTATAATGATTTTATAATGTGTGGTTATGATTCAACGATATAGTATGTGAATGTGGATATGTTGTTTTGATTACCTTATGGTATGTAAATGTTAGGAAATTTAGTTATGGGAATTTTGGAAGGATCCATGGACAAGAACAATACTTTCTGGTACATGATAGATACAAACCATGGGATATGGTTGTAGTGAACCTTCATGATATAAAGATATTTTTATTATTTAACAATACATGTATGAATTATAGAGTGAGTAATCAGTGGTGTAGTTGGGTTATAATTTAAATGGAACAATATTATAATATTTCAAGTGATTTTTCAATGAGTAATTATCATGCCTCTTCAAAATTTTCATGAGATTCTTTAAGGAGGATCCTACCGATAATACATATATGAAAACACTAATTTTTCAATATATATTTTATGATTGTCATAGGGAGTTGGTGATGGATTATTATATTACCGGCATATGGTTTCCGCTGTAATGACAATCACATCTGTAGGAGTTCCCTTGAATATTTATTTTTGAACCATCATTTCTATAAGAAATTTACATGCATTAATGGTTATTATGTTTCTTTTATACTAAATATTTTATTTTTGGTTTTCTATTTTGTGTTCTTAGTTATTTACAGTAATTACTAAAAAGAATCAATTATTATACACATGATTCCCATTTCCGACTAGTGGAATATCAGAGGTGGGATTTAGGAGTCCACCTTTACTTCACCATAGGATTGGGAGGGGTTTTCATTGTGTGCATGTAATTAAATATTGGTATCAATGGTATAGATGTGAGTTAGGATAGAGTTTGGAATTACTAATGTTTGAGGATTTGATGGGTTTGGTAGGAATTTTTTTTAAGTAAAAAATTATGTGTATTATAGACTGGGTTACTTTCATATACATAAGAGATTTTGGCCCATATTTTTCAATTTTATGACTTTAATCGTATGTAAAACCCTAAGTGAAATTTTTTTTATTTCAATATAAATCCTATAGGTAGGTGTTCTGGTCATGTTTGAGTGAATTTGTGTTCTAATTGGGGTGATTCAAGGGAAAATTAGAATCAAATATAGAAAATTATATTTAATAATTTTCATGTTATCAATATTAGGTTTTATATTATTAACTAGTAGAGATGTTTCACATAACCGACTATATGTGGGTAAGATCAGTGAGGTGTAGTAGGATGATATGATTAAACATAGGACTGTTTACCCTTTTGGGGATGATTGGTCTAGGATAAATATTCTGCATGAGTTTTAATATCATAGTTTAAGAGTGTCTCAAACTCTCTAATAGAGTACTAGTTATAAGAACTAGATATATTGTTAGATTTTATACATTCTAGGAAGATTTATTATTTCATATTGTCTAGAAATTAGATAATAGTTGATGAAAATTAGTCACAAATTCTGTTTTTCAGTGCGTATGAGGATTTGATGGTTTTGTGGGATGACTTTAAGAATTATTTCTATAAAAAATTTATTTCATTCAAAATAGAGGTGATGAAAAGGTTGGATTATTTCTCCCTATAATAAGGAAAAATTTTTTTGAGGGATTTTGGTATTAAATTCAATTATTTACCCCGAATTACCCTTAATCATTTCCAAGTCGAGGAGGACAGTGTATGTCATTTTTTGAAGGAATTGAATTAGCTATTCAGAATAAGGTTTGCCTATTTACATTTCTTATATATAAATAGTTTTTGAAGCTGGTAGATGGAATCAAAAGGATGAAATTTTATATATAATCAACTTAAGCGTGGAGTCATAAAAAATTATAAGGGAGTAGAGATATGGATTTGGGATCATTGATTATACGGTAGTTGAGGTTTTAACCCATATGAATTCATCCTCATCATTATTCTTCTCACGTATTATGTGTCATTTATTCTCAAGCATCCAGCAAAATATATATTTTATTATAGAGGTAATGTTCATCACTATATACACTTACTGGCCATTCTTATTGACCCACTCAATTAAGGAAATATGTTTCTTATTCGGTCTCAATAGAAGCTACCTAAGTGGCTAGACCAGTAGTTAGAATAACTAGAAATTTTTTAGTTGAGGTTGATAGATTAGGCAGATAAAAGATTCATGATTACCCTGTCATGAAGGAAATATAGATTTTTCTGGTCATGGTATTGTTTTTTAGCATGTCAAGTGATTGAAAGGACTATGGAATGGACAATTTAATACCGTAATTATGAAACATCCAATTTAAAAGAAACAATTTTAAGAAACATATGATTATCTTCTATTACGAGTTTCATATATTTTTTTATTCTAGAGAATCACATTTTCTTATTTCACTTATCTTGGTCCAATCCTCTAGACTCATATTAGAGTTCCTTATAGTTCCCCCAATGTGAAATACAAAAATTATATGTCAAACTTGTGTGGAAGAAGCATATTGGAGTTATGTGATGCTAATGGGGTAGCATCACTCATTGGTTTATTATTTTTATCCTTATGTATACAACCATACAATGTAATATTTTGGTTAATTTTGTTATATTCAATGTGTGTCTTCATCGATTTATTCTAGAGGAGTTTATCATTTTATGTTGTGATTTACATCTTGTGGTTCTGGATAGTGAACTGGGTAATCAAATGGTTCATAATCATTTATAGACACTTTTATGTTACCTACTAGAGTTGTCATTTTTTTTATAGGTTTAATTTGTTCTTTTCATTAGATATTTTGATGATATTTCATGTTTTTTTCTCAAATATGTTGAGATTATATAGCCCTCGATGTGATATTGAATTATTGATAGATTAAAAACATTGGGTATTTTTTATTATCATGGATCCTTATCAGATAGAAATTTTTATATTTTGGGAGCTAAGGATTAAGACTGATGATTTTATATATAAGGTTTTCACCTATACTAGTGTGTAATAATGGGAAGCTCCGTTGTTTTTCTAGAATAAGTTGGATAGTGGATTGAGTTTAAATATATACTTCAAATCATTGAATACGTTGATGGTTAATTACAGTTATACCCAACACAACATCAATGATTTGATGATAATTTAAGGAGAATCAACTAGTTTTCAATGAATAATTTGAGTAATGGATATCATTAGATGAGGGTGATAGAGGGTGATATCCCAAAAAAAATTTGTTCAACTATCATTATGAGTAAATTGTGTTTATAATTATGTATTTTTGTTTAATGAATTACATAAATATTTTAATGTGGATAATGAAGTTCATATTTCATATGGTCTAATATTAATTCACGTTAGTGTTTATAAACAACATCATCATGTAATAAAAGTCAAAAGTAGGTTTTTTTACAAGTCCTTCAACACCATCATGAGAATAGGAGGATTTCTAAGTGTATGTTTTTTATACAGAAGGTGTATTTTTTAGGGGTTTGGTTTCTTATTAGGGACAAGTGAAAAAAAATTCAATTATATATGTATTTTTTTGGGTATAAATAAAGAATGTTAACAACATTTATAGTTTTATTATTCTATAGAGAAATTAATATAGGCTCATATGAAATTTATTTTAGATTATATCTCTATTAACATCTTTGATAGGGAAGGACTAGGATTTCGTTTCTACTTTTCAGTTTTAGGAACCTATTAATTACTTAAAGAATATTCTGATCAATGATATTAATTTATGGTTTCTATTAAAGTGATTTATATTTGAAATTTTATATGATTATTTACTTATTTTTTTGATTGAATCTTTATAGAAAAGATTGTGGTGATATTATATGGGTTTAGTAATTTACATCATATTGAGCATAACTTTTCAACTGATAATCTCGATTAGGTATAAGTGGTGTTTTATCAAATTTTATGGGGGAATTAACTCATTATAAAACATTTTTTAGTCATCATATATCAGAATATCTTGATATATAACTTTTCTTAGTGGAATTTAAAATTGTATCAATGGAGGTAGTTGGAGTTATTTTAGGAATATGACATTTTAGAAAAGTAATTTAATAACAAGTACAATGAGTATGAATTGAAAAGGATATATAGTTCAATATTCAAGAGATTCATGGAGAGTAATAGTATAACATGCAGTAATACATCTTGATGTCAATGATACTATTAGTATAGGTTTCAAGGGATAAATAACATTGAAATAATACATGTTAAAACATGTATATGAGACTCAATAGAGATACATATAGGTATAGGTGTCAGGATATCACTTCTTTCATAATGATAACCCTCAAAGATTGTTGTTGGATCCTCAGAATTGGGTTTTGTTTGAGAAATACTGTCTATTTCAATAAAGATGAATCAGTTGGATCTTAATGATTTCTAAATAATATCCAATGAAGCCTAACATTATATATAAAATATATATCATTTCATAAGGATTTTTATTTTTTGGTTGGGGATGAAGTATTATGTAGTGTATTTTGTGTCGTGGTATTTCATCTTTCTTTAGGTGAAGGTAGAGCATTTCATTTCTAACAGATATTTTCAATAATTATATAACTCTAATATAATGTTAGAGGAAAATTACATAGATTTAATCACTAGTTTTCCTCAATATCTAGGAATATTTTATTCAATATAGAATATTTTGGATTATGTAAAAAAGTTATATCATTTAATTGTTATATGGGAGTCATGTTTTGTAGATGTTTTATTGCGGGTTTATGTATCTATAATAGTGAATATTCATGGGGTTTTATATATTTAAATTTGTAAGGGCTCCTAATTTTACATCATTATTATTTAGAGGTATTTAATATGATCATATTTTGTAGATATACCTCAGAAATAACTTTTATCCCTATAATGATTGTTATATGGAGGCAACTGTCTAGATAATTAAAGATATATTGTGTATCTATGTATTATATTTTAGTAGAATATGGGAAATTTTCAAACCATTATAAGACATTTCCCATAATAATTGATGCCATATTATAATTTAAATTTTTATATTTAAGGTCCTGTATTGGTAGAAATGACGTTCATATTGGTATTACACAGGTGTTGAAGATTCAATGTTTTTTGTATCATATGTTGTGTCGATCATGAAAAAGATGGTGTGGATGATATAAGAGTTGGCGACGGTAACAAAAGCCGGTTAAAACTACTATGTAGTTTAGAAGATGATCTATTTGGTGATTATGGTTGGAGACCATTTATTAATTATGGTTTCCCATGTTTAGGGGTAGTGGAGGTTTGGTAGAGGTATTATGATTTTTCATTGGTTTATTAATACATTTAACTTATTGGAGCCCACTCAAATAGTGAAATATATGTTAAAATTATGTCTATTTCTAAAAATTATCCATGATGTTTTCCAAGTGTCCCTACTCAATATCTTCAAAATTAATCCAATTTAATTGATTATGGTGGGATGGATATAGAGGCTGATATTTCCTTTTTAGAGTGTCTATTTGAGATTTAGAATCATTTAACGATGTTTTTCATGGGTTTTTATTCAATTAGTTCACATTTTGTACAATTATTCAATCTTGGAGTATTTTACATGGGAATATTAGTCATATATGTGTTCTTAAAATCCTATGTTATTTTGAATCTTATGTTTTCATTGAATTTAAGAATAAATTTTTTTAATTGTAATATTAATAGTTATTATCTTTTGTTGCATATGATTTAATCATTTAGTAAGTCCTATTTGATAGGTATCTCATGGGGAAATTTGGGTTTTGTTTTCTTTAGTTTAATTCTTATTTTTTTAATTTTCAAGAATAAGATTCATTTGGAAGGTATCTCTTGTTCTGAACTGAACCTTATCATGCCATTAACATGATCCTTTTTTGATGTTTTAGGTATCATTGAATTATTAGGAGGATGAATTTGGAGTCAAAGATGATATTTTCACTATAATGGAATCTTTTCATTGTATCCCTATGTGTTTCACAGTGAAGAGTTCATTGGATGATTGGGTAGTTCTATAATATGTTGTTTCATGACGTTGAGGTTTGAGTTATTGTGTGGGGGATAAGGTGAGATATTTGGGGGGATCTATATTATACGGAGGAATCTTGGATGCCAAATTAGTATGTTCCATTCATTTTTAGGTCCTCATTGTATTCTTTAATGGGGTTATTTGATAGGTTAATTTCATTGCGGATCATTTGAGTTCACCAAACTTGGATTGGGACGCACCATGAGTGGTAATTGTTTTCCTTGGTGGCCCTAAGGAATTTCTAGATTAGAATATATATGTAAGATAATAGTTAGGGACCATAGGATTTAATCACGTTTTATCCTAGGATTAACCTCACATGAATGATATTGTTTCATGGTTATGTTGATTACCATGTGAAGTACTAAACAGCTAATTTTCTGTTTCTTCCTTTATGGGTTTCATTGGGTTGTAGTAACCTTCCTACACTATGGTTGGGTTCAATGTTATGCCATTAATCTTAAAGGATTATGTGTTTTAGTATGTCCTATAGGGATGCATCATGTCCTTTATATAAAACATGGGGATAAACTAGTTTTCCATATGATGTCCAATAAGATATGACAATAGATCATGGAATGGTTTTCAATGGTTAGTTTAATTTATCCCCATTCTTATATAACCATGACCTATCATAACTTGATTCTTTAGTTTTTATATAATATTATAAGTTCATTATTTTTGTCAAAATATTTATTTTTTTTCATAATCTACTCAAACATTAAGGGACTAAAGGTTCATCTATAGTGACCTTTGAGGGAATTTTTTTTACCTTTTTGATCTTATCTTTAAGAGATCAAAAACTTTGTTAACCAAGGTGAGTTTATCATCTATTCCTCATTGTTAACTCCCTTTTTTTATTTATTAAGAATATTATGTCAAGAGTTTTATATTAGGTTGGGTATTTATATATAGTGGTATTGATAATAAATGCTCATGCATAGTTCTTACCATCGATCCTTGTCTGTTGGGTGGCTCTTGAGAAATATTTTTTTCTCAGAAAGTTTAGTGGTTATTTTAGATTCAATGGAGGAAGGGGATTCAATATTTATCCTTCAATTTATTATGTTTATTTATGGAACTATTGTGCTTATATTTTTCACTTTATGGATAGTTTAAATTAACCAATGAATGATAATAAAAAGACTAATTAATTTTATGTGTAAAATAGTGAATTACAAGGGAATTATGTTAATTTAATTTATTTTTTATATGAGTATGAATCATGATTGATATGTTTATTATATAGATATATTTTTTTATAGTTAACATATTTAATTCACTTCACATAAAGAGATTATAATTTAATTATGGTAATTTAATGAATTCATCAAAATCTATTGTATTATTTTTGTTTTGAGTAATTAATTCATATGATAGTAATGGTTATAGATTTCTTGGTTATTATAATTCATGGTTGGTGTCACGAGGTTTTTTTGGTCAATTAATTTCATTTTATATGGACTAAATATTTATTATTAGGGGTTATTGTGGATAGTATTTAGGAATTTCAATGTTTTTTACAACTTTTTTTGTTAAGAGTTTTCAATTTTTAACAAGGGGAGATGTATTTCATAGTGCATGGGAGGTAGAACAATATTATTTTTATAATAATGAAGTGGTGTAGTGGTTTTTTTTTCATGTTTTTTTGGTAAATTATATGTCCATGAGAGGATGAGGATTCCGGGTTTTTCATAACATCCCAGTGGAAATGAATTTGGTTGTTTTTAATTAATATGATTCTAGGTTGAGATATGGAATTTAATAATTAACGGTACGTTAAAAAATATGAATGGTTTATATGAATGGATAATGGATGAGGTAAATGTGGTTGATGGTTAAATAATGGTTTGACATTATATATGGATAAATAAATGACATAATGAAGCTAATGAGGCATATAAATAGTAAATCATGAAATCATAATGAAGAGATGATCAATGATAATTTTTGTGATTTTATTTTGAGAAAATGTGGTGCATGTTGGTGATATAGTCAAGGTAGTGGATGATAGTTTATGGTAGTGGTAGTGCAGCTACACTAATGGGTATTTGTAGGTAATTATTTTTATGAACCATTTGGTTTAGAAAATGTGATGCTTTGATATATATTTTATATTATTATGATTTATTAGGTAATAGTAATGAATTATATAACATTACTAGAACCCAAGTAGTTTGGATTTCAGTTATTTTTTCTAACATAGAAATTGATAAGGGAATATATTTTTTTAATAGAATTTATTCTTTAGTATCTTTTATAGGAACCGTAGAGGATGTAATGGTTGGAGTTCATGATAAAATGGATATAATGAATTTCTATTAGAGTTTCCATAATAAGGTGATTAATTGATGATGTTTATGGGATGATGATGTCATATGGGAAGTGATACATAGTTTAGGGGAGATAATGCTAGGAGGAGGGAATTAGGATAATTTCATGGATGTTCATGATACAGTTCTAGGAGAAGGATGGGATGTATGGTTCTAATGGGTTAATTTTTATGGGGATCAACATACCCTATAGGGGAATATTATACATGACTGTTCTGAGAGAGATTGGGAAGGCTGGGACTGTCATGCCTCTCTTCTCCATGGTGAGATTGTTCCACTGGTTTCCACTATCAAAAATTTATCTCAGTGGATTGTTGCGACCGACGAATATTCCTTCTATCATGAAAACTGGTGTGGAAAAATCATAAGATACCCAATATTCCCATCCAATGGAATTTCTTTCAGAGATTCTATCTTTGTTCAATGTTAATTAATGCAGTGTTGGATATAGATCAAATGGATACGTTCCATCTCATTGAACTGGACTTGGAATCAGATAAATTTGTGTTCACCCTATCACTATTAAGATCTTTCAAGACCAAAGATTTTTGTTGGATCTCTTTCACTCAAGGTAGAGGGGATGCGTGGAATGAGGTGTTATGGTGAAAAAAATCTCCCCATGTATAACTTTTTCACTTGGAGAATCCAAAGAAATGAAATCGCTACTGAAGAGAATTTTAAATGGTACAGTGTGAGTATGGAGTATAAATTTGACTATTATAGCTAGTATATGGAGAAGAGTTTGGATCATCCATTCATTTGGAGTGAAAGGGAAGAGGAGGTGTGGAAGTTGTTTAGAGAATTTATTGAATTCTCCATACATGAAATGGGTGAGCAGTATTTTTTTGTTGGTTGGTTCCATGGAGTAGGGAGAGAGGGGACTGAGAGGAGGGAGCACACTCTAGTAATGCAGTTAGGGTGTTGGTGTCTATGGGAGGCACAAAATAAGAAACTCCATGTAGGGGTGGAATTTTCTGGTTGTACGATCATTATCAAGACTCATAATATTCTTATGGATAGTATTAAGGCTCTAAACATATGGTAGGAGGATCCTACCCAGTAGTGAATCATGCATGATACCCATGGTACCCTTTCTGAAATGAATATATCATCAAGTAAATGGGTCAGATGGAATTCACCCATTAGAGGCATGAAGATGAATACTGATGGTTCGTGTGTTTCTGGTGATATAAAAGGCATGGAATCATTCCAAACATCTATGGTTTAGTGGTTCTATCTTTATCAACTCGGCTAGGATAGTGTACGCCTTTGCAAGTAGGGGCTAATACCTTGTGGACATGACTCATGGTTTGTAGGCATTGGGGACTGCAGCTCGTGGAACTGTAAACTAACTCTATGCAACACTATAATGTGATCCAAGGTCTGGGTACTACATCTTGGTCTATAGAATATATAACTAGTAAGTGTTGAGGGATTCTTGGAAATAGCACCAAAGTGTCTCATACATGGAGGGAGGGGAATGTGGCAACAGATTATATGGAGTCTCTTGATTTTCTAGGCCCAGAGATGTTACATTTACATAACGTTAATAGTTATAAGTTGAAGGGGGTTAACATCATTAGAGGGCATTCTCTTGGTTTTCATTACATCAGACCGCCATAGCTATATATACTCAAACATTTTTCAGGTATTTTATGGGCCTTTTTTGGGGATTCATGTTTTGTTTTATATCCATTTTTAAATAAAAATCTATATGATTATGGTGATGATGATATTAGGCTAATGAGACTTCATGATGTTGGTTGAGATTTGGCATGGCATAAGTGTGTTCTAATTTTATTCATTATTCACTATATCATTAGCATGATTCTTCATCATAATTAAGAAAGATCGTGAGGAGGATCCTAATATTTATAATTTAATGATCTCCCCTATAAGATTATTTTTTTTAGATTTTTGGAAGGATTTGGTGACTAAGGTAGAAACTACTTGGTCATGGATATGAGTTTTTATGAGAATCACATTCATGGATTTTTATTTTACAATTTAGTTTAGATAATTTGTTCTTATTTTTAATTTACATTAATAATGGGATATTGGAATAATTTTATAGTATATATTTGATTTTTTGTTTACCTATTCATGTTCTCTAGATTATAATTTCAATGCCTCCCATGTATCTGTGGTTATATGCTTAGGGCATGTCTCTTACCAATGGATCATTAGAAGAAGGATTTGGGGATAATTTTTATCATTAAAATAGCTCTATGAGGGGTTATTAATAGGTATATGTTGTGACAACAACATTAATTAAAAAATATAAATCTATCCCCATTTCCTAATAAAAAAATTTGTTTCCCCTCCATGAAAACAATTACATGTATAACAGGGTAAAAATTAGCAAGCATTATAGGTGCCCATTTTATTTCAGAAAAAATTATTAATAAACCTAAAATCCTAATTCAATCCCTTTTCACCATTTTTACCAACTCATTAAATAAAATATTCATATTTTACTTTTTATAGATAGTCCTTGACACACTCTCATCTATTTTATTTTGAATAACCCCTTCAATATTTCAGGATTTACACACAACTGAATATTTTAATTCATTCTCCCAAGTTCAAATGATAATTATCCTTTGAATCACCCTCCTTCTCGATTTGGTAAAGAAATTTATAGGTTTAAGATATTTTATTTTTTACCTACTTTTATATAAAAACAATAGCTTCCATTTTTTTCAAGAATGTTGAGATAAAAAGAATGAATTTATAATTTTTATGTTTTAATATTCTATATATAATTTTTTGAATTTTTTTAATCGTAGAAGGTATAATAAATTCTAGATTTTAATAACATAGAGAACTACATATTTATCAAATGGGATGAATGATGCACATGCTTGAACATTACTTGTGCTCCGATGGAGAGTGAAATGAATCTAATGTGGCAAACTTTAAATTATGCATGAGGTTCCATTCATTATGATGTGATTGGAATTCCCATTATGTTAACCAAAAACAACCTATTTTAAGCCTATTTCCCTTCCAAAATTAAAATTTTTGTGATTAATATATAATGGAGGGTTCTTATATAACTCTTAGGATTTTCTAACATGATAATTATCATAGTCTATTAACTTTACATGAGGAAGTGTTAATAGTTAACTGAGTAGTGTGGAATAATATGATGTATAAATTTTTCCATCCATATGATTACAATGTATGTCTCTAAAAATGGTTATCAATCTAACATAAGTACTTAGATAGGGATTTACCAACATGTTTCTCAACTATTTGACATGTTCAATCTCACATGTCCTAGATAAATTGGGTCTTAATAACACATGAGAGGCTTGAATGAGTTGAAATCATCATCATCCTCTTAAAAATATCCCCAAAATACACACAACTACTAGTTTAGCAAGAAAAATAATTATATCATAAAAAATACCTTATTCTAGTTAATTGCATCAAAATATAAATAAATTGATTAAAATAAAAAATTTAACCTTTTTTCACAATCAAGAACAAATTATTTTGAAATTACCAAACTCCCTACCATATAAATAATTTATAATTATGATATAATAATAATAATTTAATATGAAAATTATAATTAATTAGTTTTTAATGTGAATTCCAACAAATATACATCTTTATACACAAAGACACTTGATTATAAAAATGTTTCCCATGTAAAATTACAAATTTAATATAATATAAGATTCTTTCCAAATGGTCATGTCACTAAATCGTATTATTCCTCGTAAATATTCTTTATTCAATTTTCATCTTGAGATATATTCAGTTCATTTAAAAATTTATCATCTTCACATAATTATTTATATCTACCTTTCATATAAATATTTCACTCCACAAAATTTAAAATTTATAAAAAATATTGTATAAAAATAAATTTATTTATATGTCACCATGAGATTTATGTACATATAAATATCTAACAAATAATGCAATTAATCATGATTATTAGTAGGAGGTTTCCAGGTTCTGCTATGGTTATGGGATAATATGTATTTTATTTTAAAATATCTTAGGATGTGTGGGGATATTTGTCTCATAATAAGTAAAATTCACAATATTATGTTTACATTCAATAATGAAATCTTACTCAGTCCACCATTGTAAAGATTCAAATCGCAATACATTTTTTTTATTTTCAGATTTTTACAAATTTATAATTTCAGATATTTTGGATATGTTTTCACTTTTTTTCTAACAAATTTTTATCCTAAATGTAAAATCTTGGAAGATTTATAATTTAACGATAAAAAATAATACCAAACATTAAAAAACCATGTGATTTTCCCTTTCTAAATCCAATGGTTATTTCCACTTCCCCCATTCCTAGCCATGATTTTTTTGAACTACACATACCATATCTTCCAAACTAATGTAAATAATCTATCTCTTAGTACTTTAGCATCCCATAAAATGTGGTTTTCATTGAATATAGAAGAAAATATATTTCAATTGAATAAATTCAATGTTTAGTCATCTATGTTACATCTTCACATATCCATCCTCATTTAATTATTGATGAATATATAAATCCCTGGGAAAGAAAATAATATTACCTTTTAGAAAATATCTCCCTCTATAACACATAATTTTAATTATGATCATGGATTTACTCTTAAAACATGTTGATTATGGATTTATTCTTTATCTCATAATGTTTCTACATGATAATTTCAATTATGGATACTAGGTTCTAATAAGTGTTATATATAAATGTTTTCTAGAATAGATATTTATTGTAAAAGGGAAATTTAGATAATATAAAATCTTAATTATTTTTAACACAAAATATTATTTATCTATTTTCATATGAAATAATTAAAAAGTACTATTATTAATGAATGGATATAATTAATCATGAAATGAGGGAACTATGATAATTTTATTTGAATTGGTTTATAATCCTCCCATGTATCTAATTAAAATATTTTATAATATTTCATGTAATGGTATTTAAAAATTATTGTAATTTTTAAGAATTTCTCAAATGTGGTATCTAGAAATATGTCATTAATAATTATGTTTTGTTTCATTACCTATAGATAAATTAGATTCTCATATTTGAAAGAGATTTAAAAAATAAAATATAATTCAATTTGAGCTCAATGAGTTAAAAAATATGGTAAATATATATTGAAATTTTTTAAAAAAGTAAACAAAATATTACATGATACAATGGTTTCTCCCCCCTACTTGAATAATGAAACTTACTTAGTCAATTATAAGAAAAATAACTATTAGAGGTCATGATAACAGTCAAAAAAGTTAATAAAAAGTACAAATTTGGGGTTTTATTGGTAGAATGGATGGAGATTTAGGGTCTCCACTATTGGTTCATGTGGTTGTTAATAATATAATTTCAAAATTAATTTCACATTAATAGTGAATGAATTTTTATACCCTTCATTAGTTATCTTCATAACCCAAAATATATAAACAAAAATAATGTAAAATGATCCTTCACAATAGTAATGTAGTTCACTAATCATGTACTTTAATCATTATTTATAATTAAGAACTTTTCCCCCTCGATTGAAATATAACTAATGAATCACAATGTCCAATTATAATATTTTTATATCTTTATAAATTCAATAATTACATAAATCATTTCTTCAAACATATTTATGTACTTTAATTTAAAATATAATGTTTTTATAATTTTTTTAGACTAAGTTCATCTCTGTTTATTCAAAATATACTTTTTTTCAAGATTCATATGAAAATAACATCTTTTCCCATATATATTCTTAAATGGGATAATTTTAATTTATGTTTTCTTGCAAGTTTCATTAAGACAACAAGTTTTATTATATCCTTTAGATCTAATTTTTCCTATTATTTTTTAAATTATTTCCCTAAATTACATTATTAAACCTTTTAAAAATGTTAGTTATCCCTTTTGGTAATGATTTTATGTTTTCTAGGATACTCCAAATTCCCTCCTCAATGTTTCAATATTCATATTGAAATCATTTATTCTATAATCATAGATGATTTATCTAGGAATTAAAAATCTAAAAATTATTTTATTCCCAAAAATTGAAAACTAAACATAAGAATCTTAAGTTTCAGTGGATTTTATATCCTTAATTTTGAATAATAATACATATATAATAAAAGTTATAAATATCTAAAGACATGGTAGATGGTATCCAAAAA
Organism: Viscum album; assembly: GCA_963277665.1. NCBI lineage: Eukaryota > Viridiplantae > Streptophyta > Magnoliopsida > Santalales > Viscaceae > Viscum > Viscum album. The sequence goes on from OY728128.1 coordinate 1,263,248,570, forward strand.
TCAATACCACATTCTTAAAATATATTTTTTAAAATGATAATGGGACTTTAAGGAATTTGAGTTACTTTTCATCGGTCTCTAGTGATATGGAATTACTTTTATTTTTTTAAATTAATGGCCATATTTTAACAATGCTTGAAAATGTATCCAATGTTTGATAACTTTTCATGTCATTCATTGAGATACCAATTGACCTCTACACATAATGGTGTGAAAAATATTTGAGTACAAATGATACATTTCATTCAGGTAGGAATATCTTAATTATTGGTGAATTATAGAATTTTCAAAAATATGGATCTTCCCAAATATATATATTTTCATCAGATTTATGTTATTTAATTTGGTATTAGTTTAGGGATTAGTGAACTTTACATATTTAAGAAAAATTACCATATTTTCATACCATGGTAACTCTCCTTCATCCACATAATTCTTTTCACCATGAATGATGTCATTTAGGGGATATTTATCAAGAATTTCTTGCTCAACCATTTGGGGAGTCCTAATAAAATGATATTCTATTTAGTTTTTTGATATGTTCGTATATATTATCTCATCAATCAACACATGTAGAGATAGTATCAATCACACAAGCCTAGAAATATTTTGATAATTCTAAATTTGGTACCTAAGATTAATTTTATTAAAGAAAAAAATACGTTAGTCCCAATTATATTATATCCAAATTTTTAAAGTGAAGAAACTACTATGATTATTTTCATTGGTTTTTTCATTTTATTATCTAGAATGAAATATTTTTCCATGAAAAAATTAAATAGAATTTTCTTATCAATTTTCTAAGAAAAAATGCACTCACACCATGGATTGAAGCATTACATAGTTGTTCACATTAGTGTTCCCAATTATTTGATTATATCACAAGTTGGCTTGTCATTTTTCACATAATCTCATTATATTATTTCGTAAAATGATTATAAAAAATAAATTTATTAATTTTATAAAGTGACCTAAAAAATTATAAAGACATTTATAAATTTCATTGGTAAATCATATATATAATTCAATATATATTAAAAATGACATGAATAATTTAAAACATTTTTAATATGTTAATGCATTGGTAATTTTAATTTTATATTTTTTTAGCCACAATATGATATTTTAAATTACTTATCTATGAACTATTCCTCTATCAACCATTAAATGTCACATTTAAAAATTCAAGTCAATAATATTTTCAAAATATTTTTTTAAAGTTTTATCCATATTTAACATGAAATGGTTAATGAAATTATTATAAATAGTGAAATAATAATTGAAATACTTAATATAACCAATAAAAAATCATTTAAAATTATTATCATGAATATTAGTATTGTTATAGTTTCATTTCACAATCGAAATGATATTATACTGTAGTAAAAGATACCAAAAAAATAGTTAATGCTGGCAATTTTCTATTCCTTGAGAGTAATATTAACCCATATATATACTAAAAATCCTTCAAAAAGTAATTTATTATTATTTATAGTCATTAAAGATTCTAGTTAACATATGTCATGAAAAAATTATCTTTTTTTGATTGGGTTTAATTTCATATCATAAATACAATCCATATAGGGATTTTGGAGTCTTATTAAATTTGATTCTTTTTCTTATTTCTACAAATTTTGAGTCCATATTATAACAACCCTTATCTTTATAACACATTAATACATGATTTAATAACATCAAATTACACATAATACTACCCAAAATATCTTGAAGTATTGCGTATTTGGCAATTAAGTACATATCATTACAACATTAAGCATGGATTATAATAGCTTTATTGAAAACTTCTTTGACATGTTTGAGCTTAGATTTTCATTGGATATCCTAGAGAAAATACCTAATAAATAGGTGAGCCAAAAATACTAGTAAGGGAATAAAAATGTAATAACATGAAGATAATAATACATGTTAGAAAAGGAATATCAATAAGTCATAAAGAAACAATAATAATAAGGCATGATATCACATGATAATAATTACATGGAAAATGTGGAAACAACTTAAAACACTGCATCATAAACATAAGTCAAGGCTAAACTTCCAAAAATTCATGTTGTAAAAAGTATAATAAAGTAATTAGGTACAAACGATTCCCAACATAATGTATAATGATACAAAACATTATGTAATGCATTGGAGCGCTATATAATTCTGGGCAAACCCATCACTTTCATTTCATTAATGCTCAAGTGGGCCACATAGATCATAAAAAATGGATTAATTCATCTTAATAATTTATTCCATGATATATTATTGCATAATAAATACATTTAATTCCAAAATAAAAATTTATATGTGAATAAAATTAAACACCCTTAATAGAAAGTGGGTGTGGTATTCACTCCACATTAGATTTGGTATGGAACTGTCATGGTGAAAATTTGATAGTATAACAACATCACTTATAATTTCATAAAATGTTTTAATGAGAGAAAAATGGGCCTCTCATAATTTTTTAATTAATTTGGTAGTAATAGGGAAACTTATGTACATGTCTATACATTCAAAATCATAAAAATAAGGCATGCGATAATAAATATGCTTGAATGAATGGTAAAGGATAAGATGCTTTTGAAATTTCAACATGGTAACAAGTTCTCTTATGATTGCTTCATGAGATAGAAAGGGGAATCTAATAATTAATAAATAATAATGGAATTATAGGTGAGGTTTTATAACATATCCCATCATAAGAAAATTTAAAAAAAATGGAATAACATAGAAGAGATTATTGAATAAAAGTGAGAAAGAGAGGATCAATTACCTTAAGAGTATGAAACCAAATGATTGAAAGAGAATTATTTAAAGATTAGCGGAAAATTGGGAGGATTATATAAAGAGGAGGGAATATTAAGGTCATGATTTAAGGATTTTGAGTGAATATATGTGGGATCTTCAGTGGTTTTATATTGGAAAAGAGAGGGATTTCTTTAATATTTAGGTTTTGGACACTATAAAATAAAATATTTCAAACCAAAAACCTTCCCATGGTTTTACAAATGGTTATTGAAAAAGTGGACTAGATTTAATTATTTTATTACGAAAATGGATGAAAATTTGAAAATAATACCCTTTTTTATGTGGAGGTTAGTCACACTTTTAAATAGATTATTTTAAAACTCTAAAATATATTAAATGTTTTTGGGGATTCATAAAGGCCTACTAAAATTAATTAATTTAACCTAAACTCACATTATTTTAAGTTCAAAACGTATCTTTTTCAGATTATAAATATGATAGTATTTATTATATTATTTTTGGGTCATTATGATATCATGAAACACACCATATATTTATAAGACATATATTTTTTGCTCGAAAATTCGACTATGTAAGAAAATTTTGAAAAAATAACCATTTAATAATTTCAATGTTATGATTACAAAAACATTATTCATTAGATCTGAATAATTTTTTAAATAATTTCATTTTCACTTTTAATATAAAATTTTAAATTTATCAAAAATTGCTGATTTTTTTAACAATTAAAGTTTTTTAAATCCTTATAAAATGTAAATTCCACTTCATAAAAATTATATGACCATTAATAATTGATAAAACTTATTTAAATATAATATTTTATTAAAATAATATTTTTTTCAAAAATCCATCAATTAATCAAAATAAATCCTTTAATTGAATTTCAATACTACCTGAAAATACAATTTTGTTTTAATTAAACCAAAATCAAAATAATTTACAAAGTAAAAATAAAAAATGAAAACATTAATTAATCTATACAATGTAGATATTAATATTACTAATATCTTGATAGATATCATTTTATTAAACCTACATAATCCCATTGAGTATGGTGTGTAATTGTGAGGCTTTCATGGGGCAGTTTGACCAACGTGGTTTGGTTTGTGATCTCTATGAGCTTGAAATTTTCCCATAAATGGGTTTTCTCATGCTTAAGTTGATGGATCTATACTATATCTTGGCAACGGGAAAATCCAAGTGATTTTATCTCCCTTAGAAGCTCTGATAAATGCTCTTCATATGGTAGAATGTTATTAGATTAGGTCATCAATCCCTTTATCTGTTTTAATTAGATTTATTAAAGCCCTATATTTTTATTGATTATGTGATCACTATTTAACAACTATATTAAAATTTTTAATATTAAAAATGGAATTTTAAATCCAAAGGTACAATTATGTAAGTGAATTTGTTTTCTATAACCATATCACATAATAAGACATTTAAAATCACAAAGGAAAACATAATTTATAATAGTTTGGGGAATTACAATCTCCCCCCTTGGGAAATTTCACCATCAAAATTTTCATTTCCCACATTAAAATAGATAAGGTAAATTTTATATCATCACTTTTTCTAAATCCCATGTTGTGTCATCAGACTTTTGGTTTCTCCAAAACACTTGGAAAAGGTTCATTGTCCCATTTCATAAAACTATTTCTCTAAGATCTGGGATCATCACCGGCTGCTCATCATAGGAAATATCATATTCCAATGGTACCACATATGTATTGATTACATGTGAGGTGCATGGTATGTACTTCACCCAGAGTGATACATGGAATACACAATGGAATCAATTTAGGTTAGGTGGGAATGAATGTCGATAATCCATCACTCTAATGCGATGAAGGATCTCAAAGGGGATGATTTATCTTCGATTAAGCTTTCACTTATTCCCAAATATATTAATTTCCTTATATAATGATATTAATAGGAACACCATGTCTCAAACATGAAACTATATGTCTTGTCAAAGATTATAAACATAGATCTTTTTATGACACTAAGAATCCGTGATGTGATTTGGAATGGTCTTAACCTTTTCAACCTTTTCCTCAACCATTACTGGACCTAATAGTTTTTTCCCCAACTTCACACCAATATATAGGTGTATTTCACCTATTCCTTTAATGATATTTATATGGATCCATTGAATTACTGAGTAGAAACATTATTTGTAATAGAACTCTACCAAAGTAAGATGTTGATCACGTCATGCTTTTATGTCAATTGTTCATACTCTCAATATATCCTCAAGTGTCTAGATAATCTTCTCTTATTGGACATCAATTTGAGGGTGATAAGCTATGATGAATTTGAACATAGTATTCAGAGCTTGCTGAACGCTGTTCCGGAACATATTGGGTAATCTTGGTTCTCGATCAGATTTAATCGATAGTGGTACTCCATACAGTCTGTCCACATCCCTAATTTATATCTGTGCAAGTATATCCAATGATATTTCCCCTTATATTGCAATGATGTTTGAATTCATTGTAAGATGATATAATCTTACCCATATTTCATTATTCTATATTGATTTATTTTGAAGATCATTTACAATGTCCATGGTTATCTTTTCCCATTTCCATATAGTCATGAGTAATGGTCTCATCATCCCCTTGTATTTTTTTATTTCGGCTTTCAATTACTGACATTCAATACATCATAATGTATATTATGTGATCTACTTCTTCATAATGCCCCAATAATAGTGTTCTTATAGAACTTGATACATCTTTTTGATTCCTAGGTGGATGGAGAATGTTATTCTATGTGCATCATCCAGAAGATCCTTCGTTAACTCAAGATTTGATGGTACACGTATTCTTGCCCCAAATCACACAACTCTTTCATCATTAACATTTAAATTCAATGATATCCCTTTTTTATAGATTACACTTCCCTCTGAATGCCTTCATCAACTCATATATCATACATTAAACTCTTTAGAAGAGATGGTTGAGAAATCATTTGTGAAAGGATTAATGATTCTCCATCATTTACGATTCCCATGTCCATCCATTCCAAATATAAGAATATCAGATCCTTATTTATTCTCATCAATGATATATTTTCATGATCCTTTCAACATAGAGAATCAATAAATTTATTCACTTTTCCAAGATGGTAGTGAATTGATAATTCATAGTCTTTGATTAGCTCTAACCATCTTCATTGGTGCATATTCATCTCATTCTATGCGAATATATAATTGAGATTTTTTTTGTTCTATATATATTTCCCACTTCTTCCCAAAGAGACAATAGCTCAAATTTTTTAACAAAATACCACTACATCCAACTCCAGATCATTTTTGGGGTAGTTTAATTCATGAAATTTCAACCTCCTTAAATCATAGGCAATGAAATTGTCATTTTTCATCAACACACCCCACATGAAGTTTTTCAAATAATCAATGAATACCATGAAAATTTATCCACTTGTGGGTAGTGTGATCACATGAATTGTGATAAGGCTCCTTTTAAATTCCTTGAAGATTTATTTGCATTCGTCATTAGAAGAAAACGTTACTACCTTCTGGGTAATCTTTTTAAGATGTTTTGAAAATCACGACAAATTTCTCACAAATCGGCAATAATACCCAGCTAACCCAAGGATACTATGGATATTTATCATAGATGTTTGAATCAACCATTCAAAAATTTCTTTATTCTTTGAAGGGTCTACATATATCCCATTTCTTGTAATGATACACCACAATAAATTGACTTCCTTCAAACATAACTCACATTTTTTGTACTTGGAATAATTCTTTTCTTTTTGAAAGGTCTTTAACAGAATATTAAAATGTTCTTCCTGATCCTCTTTAATTTTAAAGTATAATATAATATCATTTATAAACATGACCAAAAATTTCTCAAGGTAACCACTAAGGACTCAATTCATCAAGTCCATGAAGATTTGTTGAGAAATAGTGAGTCCAAAAGGCATTAATATGAATTCATAGTTCCCATAACTTGTACAAAAATTAGTATACAGGATATCCCCCCTATTCACCCTAACATGGTAATATCCCAACCATAGATAGAATGTGGAAAATTATTGTGCTCCAGGTATCTAATAAAACAAGTCATCAATCCTAGGAAGACGATACTTGTTTTTTTATCGTGATCTTGTTGGACTCACAATAATAGATGCAAAGGAACATTGACCCATAATTATTATCAATTAGGGGGGCTAGTGCACCACATAGAGAATCACTTGGGTGTATGAAACCTTTTTTAAGGTTCTCCATTATTTGTTATTTCAGATCCCCAAGATCCAAAATATCCATTCAATATAGAGTATTGAGTAGTGGTAACACCCTAGGTATAAGATTGATTGAAAACTCATCATCTCTACTTGGAGGAAGACCATTAAATTCCTCAAGAAACACATTAGTGTATTCCCTCACAAAGGGATTGTATTCAATAGTGATTTGATCCTTAGGATAAGTCATTTGATATATACATTCTTACTCATTGGGAAATAGTATCCACGCTTGAGATGATAGGGCTAAATAAGATTTACCCTTCTCCTTTCATTTGTATATAATTTGAGGATGATCCACAAGATGGAGAGTGATTTCCTTCTCACGATAATTTATGTTGCCTCTATAGAGGGAAATTCAATCCATACCCATAATTATATAAAATTATACCAAATGGAGTATGACAATGTTTTCTGGGAAATTCCTCCCATAAACATTGACAATGGAGAAGTTATAGAATCAGGATGCAATAATTTTCCCATTTGACATTTTCACCCACATTTATACTTACATTCTCTTTGGTGGAGTTTCAATAGTTCTAATAAACTTTCATGATATGAAGGAATTTATAGAACCCTAATAAATGTTTACATGATCTATTCTTGAATGAATAACAAGGGTACATGTAACCAAATTGTTTTTTTGGGATTCACATCAGCAGTAGTGATGGAAAAATATTTCATTTGGTGCCTTGGTGGTTGTTGGTTGTCTTTAAAAAACCTTGTATTACTGTATTGGTTTGAAAAGTTCCCTAGTTTTGTAAAAATTATAGTAATGAAAAATGTGATGAGGGTTAACTAGAGGATTCTTTTCCTCTGTTTTAGTATTAGGTTCCTCCTGATGGAAATCTCTGATTAGGTGCCCTTCTTTCCCACACTTAAAGAAATTCCTTGTCCCGTTCATGAAATTTCTTAGGTGATTCCTTCCACAACATTAACAAGTGGGGTGTTGGAATTTATTGGAACCATTAGATCTTTCAATAAGACCACAAAATTATTTATCCACTTTCTAATTCCTATCCACATGATACCCCAACAATTCACTGATCTTTATTTCATAACTGAGGGCACATCAGACAATTTATTTATATCTATCAATGTCATGGATCACCAGGGATTTTCATTGGCCATGTTTTATCCCGCCAAAGAAGTGGTCAACCTTGCATTTATAGTTAATGAAAAATATAGAGGCATACCATGCAAGCCCTATGAGGTTTTATTCGTATGCTGTAATAGATTCGTCATATTTTCACATGAGGTCCAGGATATCCCTTTCCATTTTATGTCCAAAGGTTTTAGGAAAATATTTATCTAAAACATTTTCTGGAAATCCATCCACACCATTGGTTCCATATATTCTTTAGGATTTTTATTTTTTATCATTTTCCACCATTTATCAGTTTCACCCTCTATATGATAAACAACCAAAAAAACCTTATATTTTTCGAATCATTTAAGGATGGATAATAACTTATCAATTGAGATTATCCATTGTTTCGCAATTAAGGGATCAGAAGATCCATTAAAATAATGAGGCCTTTGTCACATGAATATATCAATTTCATATTGTTCTATATTTGGGGAGATTGGATGTTATTCCTGATGCATATTTCTATTTAGAACCTGAGTTAGATAAGATAGTTTCATTATAAAGTGTGGGATTTCTGCTCCCATTGGGTTTGGCATATCATTAGGGGAATCATCACATTTCTCTTCACATTGACTACTTACCCAATTCCTCCTATTTTTGGCCACAGTTTAGAATTAATGGAAAGTTATATATGGTTATATTTTACTTTAAAACACATAAATGGGAATTTAATGAAATTAAACCAATAACTTATATCTTACATGTATTTTCTTAAATTATAGATTTTTAGGATTCAGTCTTTGTTGACCATGATCTATTTACTAACATATAATTTTATTTTTATTTTTCTCAATCCCATAATTTTGGTTCATAATAATATTATGAATTACAAAATAATATTCCCAAGTATTGTAAAACAAGGTGCGCAGAAACACCCATTGTCATGTACCATATTATCCTTAGTTAGGATCAGAACACCTTATTATATTTGTTAAATTCACATGTATTATACAAATATGGATGGAATTTATTTATTAAAAAATTACTCTATAATAAAAAAACATTTGTGATGTATTACTATACTAAGTCTTATCTCTAAGTATTTTTATAGATTTTTCTAATCATAATCCCAAAAATAACTAAAATTTACTTATGATACCTACTATAAAATACTTCTCTTTATTATAAATTAATACATTAATTAATTAAATAAAATGATACTTAATAAAACCCCAACAATAGATAAGTATTGTGTCTCTGGAAATTAGTTACATTGGATTACATATTTAAGCATGAATTACAACAACTTTATTGAAAACATATTTAACATGATTGAGATTAAAATGGAATTGGATAACCTCGGGAAAATACATAAGAAATGGGTAATCCATAAAGGCTAGTAAGAGAATAAACAAGGAATAAAATTAAGATAATAATACATGTTTTATAAGGAATATCAAATAGGCATAAAGGAACACGAATAATAAGGAATTATATAGCAAGATAATCATAACATGAGAAATGTGCCATCAACTTAAAACACTGCATCATAATCATAAGTCACGGATAAACTACTAAAATTCATGTTGGGAAAATTCCCATAAAGGATTAACGTATAAAATTATCTAAAAAATGATGTATCATGATACTAAAAATTACTCATTGCATTGGAGGGCTATATAATATGAGGCACATCTGTCTCTTTCATTTCATTCTCACGCATAATTATTCCACATAGATCATAAAACATGGATTCATTCATCTTCATAATTTATTCCATTATCAAGGTGTGTAGAATAAATAAATTTAAGTCCCCAATAAAAAGAATTTTTGTATACAAGTGAACACCATTGATAGGAAATGGGCATGGTGTTTACTACACATTTAGTATGGCATATAAAAATCATAATAAAACTTTGGAAGCATAATGACATCACTTAAAAGATCATAAAGTGGGTTGATGAGAGATAAATGGGTATATTATAATTTTAAAATGAATTGGATGGTAATAGGTAATTGTAAGTATATGTACACAAAATTAGAATTAGAAAAATACGGCATACGTTAAAAATTAATGTTGAAGGAAAAGCGAAAGGAAAGGATGCTTATGAAATTTTGGCATAGTAACAGGTGTTGATAGGAAGAATTAATGAGAGATAAAGTGTCCTATCATAATTTATACATAATAAGGGTATCATGGTGGTGGTTTTAAAACATAAATCATCATTATGAATTTAAAAATATAATGGCATAACATAGAATAGAGTCTTGAATATAAGAGAGAAAGAGATGATCCCTTACCTTAAGAGTATGACAAAAAAAGCGTTAAAGGGGATTTGTGAGAGCTTGGGGTCACCGTCGGAGGATTATAGAGAGTGTAGGGTAGAGTATATTTAGTATTATAATATTTTTAAAGAATATTGGTGGGATATTGGGTGGATTTATATAGGTAAAGAGAGTGATTTATTTAATATTTAGGTTTTGGACATGAAAAAATAAAATATTTCAAACCACAAAAAATCCCATGGTTTTTTCTCATGGTTTTTTACAAAGGGGAGTGGTTTTCATTATCTTATTATGAAATGGTCCAAAAATTCTAAAATAATGTCCTGGCTTATGTGGAGGTGATTCAGAGTTTTAAACAACTGAATTTAAAACTCTACAATATATTAATTTTTTTTCATGATTCATACTAGATTAATAAAAAAAATCTAGTAAACTTAAAATCACATTATATTAAGTGGAAAAATATTTTTGGACTGGGAATCTCATTATATTATTTATCACATCATTTTTGGGTGATTATGATTCCATAAAATAGACCATATATTTATACAGTATATAACTTTCATGTGAAAATTCTATTGTTTCAGAAAATTATGAAAAATCTTACACTGGATAATCTTGAAGTTATAATAAAAAAATAGTATTAATTTTACATAAATAATTTTATAAATATTGAAACTTTTACTTTTAAAATAATATTCTACATTTATTGAAAAATGGCAGGGTTTTTTACAGTAACAGTTTTTGAACTCTTATAAAAAGTATATTTCACTTCATAAAAATTATATAACCATTTATAATTAATAAATATTATTTAATAATAACATTATATTAAATATTATTTATTTAAAAAATATACTAATTCACCAAAATAAATCCCTCAATTGATATTTAATATTACCCTAAAATAAAATTTGTGTTTAACTGAACCAAAACCAAAATCATTTATTAAGTAACAATTAAAAAAATAAAAATAAATTCACTATTCAATTAAATATATATATTCATATTATAATGTTCATGATACATATCCCTTAATTACACCATATCATTCCCTAAGAGAAAGGTGTGCGATGTTGATACTTTCTCTGGGCTGTTTAATGAACATGGTTTGGTTCATGATCTCGATGATCTTGAAATTTTCTCATAAACAGTTTCAATCATACATAATTTGTAAAATATATTCGTGTGATTGGTCAAGGGAAAATACCAGTTATTTTACCTCTCCTAGAAGCTCTTATAAATGGTATTCATAGGGTATAATCCTAACAGACGTGGTCATCACTTCCTTGTTTAGTGTGAATTGGAATAGTTAAATCCCTATATTTATAATAATAATTTGATCACTGTTTAAGTTCTATATTAACAAAAATAATATTATTAATGGTATTTCAAATCCAAAAATAGAAAAAAGGTATTTAATATGTTTTCTATTACCATATTTCATCATAATACCTTTAAAATCAGAAATGAATGCTTAATTTATTATAGTTTGGGTCATCACAAATATTTTTTAGGTATAATGTTAACTTGTTTTACTCATTATGAAGTGAAATTATGTAAAATAATTCTATTATTTAACAATTTTTTAGTAACCTTTAATACAATTCCATAATTGTTATATTATGTCTCTTTTTTGGTTTCTTAATTATTTTTACATCTTTTTTAAGATGCATTCTATACATGATGATTTTAGTGCTGATCGAAGGAATGTATGCAAAATTACATCCTTTCACATTGATATTTTCTATCAAAAGATTAAATTCAAGATTTTGGGTTTACATTAAAGATGATATGATATTGGATTTAATTACCTCTATAACATTAGATTTATACATAAAAAATTTATTATCATCTTTCTCTTTTCAGAATAATTAATCAAAAACATCAATGAAATTATTAATTCCCAAATATATATATTATTTAATTGAATTTTTAGCTTTCTACCAATTTTAACTCAGAGAATTTTTAACAGTTATAAGTTACATAATATAAAAATTCCTTTTAACAAACCAACTTCCACATTTCCATTAATTATTTTGAATGTGTGAATTTTTTAAAAATGAATTCACTTGTTCAATAAATTTTATATAATAATATATATTAAATTGAAGGGTTTTTTTTCTCAAATTTAAATGTTAAAATAACTTTAAGGATATTTATGATTTTATTTTATGTTTTTATAAATTTATATCCTAAAATTATTGATAACTAATATCGTATATTGTCTTTATCTATGTTTTATATATAGAATACAACATTGAAAATTAGATTCTACACTCTCAAAAATATATATTCAAGTACAATGGAGAGGAAATTAGAGGATATAATAATTAATTTAACAACCACTCATGAAGGGTAAAATTATTCAATCTATATATATGTAAAAAAGAATATTGAGGCATGATCTTATTAGATTCTCCAATCTCACATAATGTGTCATAAATTATAATTTCTCCAATAATTTATGGAATGGAAAATGACTCTGGATCATGATTTTTTTGGGGAAGTTCTGTAGTTATAAATGAAGAAAAATTACTCCCTAAATTAATTATTTTATTCCCTTGGTGTTTATATTTATTAGTTCATGTTTCAAATAGGTATTTCACATATTCTGTATTTTATTTAAGGGATCCAATTCAAGGTTTATTAATTACTACATTTTTAAAAGACTTAAGAATTTATGTTGTAATTTCAACCTCTTAAATTTTGTTTGGTTATACCATTATAGAAAGAAATATAATTTAAGTGTTTATTTTTCCATGAGATGTTTTCATGATATAGTTTTTATTTATGTTTATTATTATAAGAAGTAACTTCCACTTCATGATTTGTTTCATTTAGTTGTTAAAGATTATGTTGTAGTATCTTGGATTTCCCTTGTATTATTTTTAAATATTATATGTAATTATTATGATATAAATCATTCTGAAGACTTGTGATTACGAGGCCCAAAGAACACAAAATAAAAGTTTGAAATAAATTAAACTTTTATATAGAGAGAAAGAGCATTTTTCTTGAAAATGTGGAATAATGATTAAATTGTTGCCCAAATCAAAAATCTGAGGGCACCGTTGCATTCAAATCAGTGAGTTTACCTATGCAGGGGCCTAACATCAACCGACGCGGGTCGACTAAAAAAGTTTGTTTTTGGATGTTTTAAAGGAAATAAAATAAATTAATAATTTATTTTTTTTAAATGTTTTCCTAATGCAGTGATGCTGATTTTTAATTAAAATAATTAGAGAATAGGGTTAGGTTAATAACCTTAGAAAAATCCCTATAATCCTCTGGATCTTTTCGTAGGAGTAACCCTTGGAGAATTCTTGACAAACGCCGACGAAAGAAGATGCATGGATCGTGTGAAACAAGATCAAATCCCAACCAATAAATGATTCGCTATTCCTTGACAATCGAGGTAGGGGTTTTTATTTTGTTTTTTATTTTCCTTGTTCTTGGATTAAATGATGATCACAGATCAACCCACACATAGGCTGATCCACATATCATGCGTTCTTGCAAGAGGGTGTTAATTTCCTTTTATTTTTTGGGTTTTGATTTGGGGATTTTTTATAATAATTTATGTATTATCAGTTGATTATATATTAAAACTACTAATGGGAGCAAATTTACACCATGAAGAATGACAGTGGATGTGATTTCCTCTTTTCCCTATTGAATTTCATCCCCCTCCGCCCACATTCATCATGTTCTTCGAGAGGAAATGAATAACAGATCATTGTGAACCCATTTTTCAATGCAACAATCCCAAATCAAAGATCTAACATCGCAATGACATAGTGGAGGTGTGATGACGTTGGTTGATGACAAATTAGATCGAATCAAGGAGGACCATTCTTCGAGTTTGCTTCACATGGGTGGATCAAGATGTGTTTTCAGGACCATTCAGATGCCCAAATTCAATGTAGATGACTTCAGATTCCAGGGAGACCTCAATCTAGGAGTTTCTCATCGATTTAATGATTATATCAACGAACTAAAGTTTCCACAGGGCATGTAATTAAGAACACGATGTTCTGAAAAAACACAAAGAACACAACGTTTTCTCCGATAAACACGCTGTGTGGGGTCAAAATGGCAGTGGCCAAGTCCTGAAGGCTGAAAACGATGAGGGACATGGTGTTCTCTTGAAAGACATGTCGTGTGGTCCCCAATGGTAGTGGCCAGTTCTTGCATGCTACACACGATGAGGGACATGGTGTGCTCCCAAAAGACCTATTGTGTAGTCCCCACCCAGCGATGGCTGGAGTTACTGGGTCACGGGAAGCCTAGACAGGACATGTGACCACTATTACACACTGTGTGACCACTATTACACGGTGTGTGGGTCTTTATATTACTCTCTGCATGTATCTCAGACGATACACATACAAGGGGTGGATTACACATTGTGTACTATACCACATAGCCAGGTGAGGCCATCTATGCAAGTTACCCTGTTTTTTGGTTACATGGGTTGGCTTACATAGTTTTCAGTTGTGTATGGGCACATGGCTAGTTTATAGAGAGCGGACCCAGAATAACTTGACACGACATGTGGTCCTTCTTACACACCATGTATATGTGTTTTTACATGACATGTTCTCCAAATTCGGGCTTTTGTACATGGGAAATAACCAGAGTCAAGGGACATGGTGTGTGACATATCCGAAACATTATTTACTCTCTTCTACATGGATTTATTCTCTTGTCCACCATTAATTGGGAATTTTGTGGGTAAGTGCCCCTTGATCCTTCCCTTAAACATCAGGTATCATTTCCTTCCATAGGATTATGATCCCTTCAGTCGGAATTTCCAATATAGAGTCAGGTATCCCTCTGAGAGGCCTAGAGTGAAATCCTCTATCCATTCTTCAGCCTCGGTAAAGTCAGGTATCAATGTAACTAATCCTATAGGACAATGATCCTCTTCATTTTTGGTGAATATGGATGAGTTTTGGTATCTTGCAAGGCCCTAGCAGTGATCCTCGTCTATATATGATGATCTTTCCCCACTCATAAGTGTGTTCTCCATGAATTAGTGCATTTGTTCTCCCTTCAGATCTATTAGTGGACCTATCCCTCTCAAGGATTTTCTCGATGAATGGTACTTCTAGAATGGACATCAGAAGAGCTATCAGACTCATGGAGTGTGTTCTTCCAGACAATTACTTTTTGAAATATTCCAACTGTATCACTAACATGGGTTTGTGTTCATTATAGACTATGAGTACGGATTTTGAGTTTATCATGATGTGTTTATCTTCCAATATGTTTAGTAGACATATATAGTGTATAGATGACTGTACCATTACCTTTTGTCTTTCTTTGTGAATTTTTGGGGTCCTCTATTGAGTATTTTTATACTCACCCCTGCATGGGCTTTTCCCGCACGTGTCCTATCTTGTGTAGATGAGTGAACTTTTGACGGTGTCCCGGACAGACCCGAACCTAAATGATCCTTCTGTGTTCCTTGCAGGAAGAGGTGTTCCTACGACTATGAGTAGCAGTCCCAGTACGGATTTCTTGTTACAAATTGGACTTTGTAGTTTGAAGACTCTTATTATTGGTGGGCTTGTATTCTATCCTAGTTTACTTTCCACACATTACTTTCCATTTTACATTATTGGTTGGAAGTAGTTGTATGCTTGAAATTTTTTTCCTTAGTGGTTTTTTTACTTTTCAGCCTTTTGGGGCTTGGAGATGGGTGCATGTAAAAAGGTACATAGGCAATTCCTCCCATGTTAGTGATATGCCAAATCGGTACTAGTCACCATCCCCTGACCTATTGGAAGCAGGCTTGGGGAGTCACAGTGCAGGCCCCATTGGGACAGGTCATGACAATGTGGTATCATAGGTGAAATGTTATTCATTAGAACCAAGAGTCTATGATATTGGTTTGGGGCACCAGTGTTAAGTGTTTTTAGCTCAGCTTCCAGGACAGAGACTCCAGTGTTGTTGCGGTTGGCCGACGTATCCATACACTAGGACTCTGATGAAATGATTTTTAACTCGGTACATGGAAGCGCTAGTTGTGGGGAAATAAAGGAAGGGTACACGCATCATATATGAATTGGTTATGTTTTCCATGTTCTTTAATTTCATCTATCCAGATATAATCATTGACCATGGTACATATTTTTTCTTACAAGATGCCTCTACAATGCATACCCTCTAGGATTCAGATGCTCGATCACAATGATGACCCCCTTAGTGATGAATCTTTTATATATGGGCCATTTCCCCAGGAGGTGCCTCCAGGTGGTTCAAATTCTATACCACAAACACTAGAGTAGGTCACGGTACATTTAGTACTGATAGATGACGGGAACAGGCTGAGCATGCTCCATGAGTTTTTGAGACTGAGACCCCTCAGGTTCTGAGGCGAGCCTGACCCTCAAGTAGCTGAGGACAGGTTTGAGGTAGGGAAAAGAGTTTTACATCTAGTAAATACACCAGTAGGCCAGATGGTGATCTTAGGAGCAAGACTTATTTAGGTTTCAGCGGTATTTTGGTGGTGTTTGAAAATGCATACTCATAACTGTGAGACTCTTTTGTGGACGGAGTTCGAGTTACTCTTTAGGGGGGATTTCTCTCTAGTTACCCTGAGAGAACTGCATATCAAGGAGCGTCTTCAGCTCCAGTAGGTATGTTTAATGGTGGATGATTATTCATTGGGTTTCACCAACCTCACTAGGTAATCTATGTATATGGTTAGCAATCAATACATTAAATCTCAGGCCTCCGAGCAAGGTCTACAGTTGGATATCTGAGGTAGTGTCATGCCTCTATGCATTTCAATTTATGCTGGAGTGATTGAGCGGGCCTTGGTGATCGATAGATTCCTGGTGGAGCAGAGATATCCAGTGGTATTTAGTAGGAGGGACACTGTTGTGGAGACCTTAATAGTTGGGAGATCATTTTAGGCACAATGTTCAGGATGTGGGAGACATCATAGGAGGACCCATGATAGGGGATCGATAGTCCAGGGCTCTCAAGAAGGATCCAGTAAGTCTAGGGAGAGGTGATTATACACATTCCATGGTAGGGTACATCTCTCTAGATAATTTCCATCCTATCGAGATGCATATTGGAAGGCTGTGGATGGACCACTGATGTAGTATTAGAGAGTGGATCACACAGACCCTTCAGGTGGTGGATGTGGCAGGGTAGTAGGGAGATTAGTTGGTGGTGGAAGATGCTTTGATCTAATCCAACCACCACCCAGAGGAGTTCCACATCAGGATCATGGATCTGGTGGATAGGGGCTGGGAAAACTGGATACAGTTTAGGTGTGTGTCCTAGGGACTGTAATGATAATTTGTGGTATGATCTATGTCTTTTATACCTTTGATGTTGTACTTATAGACACATGTTTTAGTCATTCCTTCCTCTCCACATGTCTTGTGAAAAACCTTGAGATTCTGGTAGAGTCATTGACATGACCATTATGTTTGGAGACCAATAAGGGAGGAGACTTGATGATCACGCATCTTTTCAGACAATGTGATCCTTCTCTTTGAGGTGATAGTTTTGTTGGAACCTCTTTGTGGAATTGTCGAGGCCTTACAACGTCATTCTTGATATGAATTGTATACATTTATTCCATTCCCATATTGACTTCTTTATGTAGTGAGTTTGGAGAGTCTGCAGTGTTGGGAAGTGGTTTTCCATTTTCAGTGAAAAGGATACCCAGGCAGCATATGATGGGCTCTTTCATGGGAGGCTACAACTGATCACCCATTAGTTGTCTATACTTACCCTCGGAGTAGTAGATGTTGTGATCTTCCAGTTACCAATAGTTGGGGAGGAATATGAGTATGTCTTTCCAAAAGATGTTTCATTACTACCTATCCACCAAGAGGTTGACTTCCGTATCGACTTGTATACCGATAAAGCCCTAATATCATCACCAGTATATTAGATGCCTCTCACAGAGCTTCATGAGATGAGGGTGAAGTTGGAGGATTTGAGTAGTATGGGATTTGTAAAGCCCAATGTTTCACCCTATGTAGCCCTAGTTTTGATTTCAATGAAGGAATATTGGATTTTGAGGTTGTTCATGGACAACTAGAGCCTGAACTAGGTGATGGTGAAGAAAACGTATCCATTTTCGGGGATCAATGACCTCTCCGATCAATTGAGAGGGGCACAGTGTCTCTTGAAGGTTAACCTCTAGTTGGGTTATCACCAACTTCTAGTAGGGGAAGAGGAAATGCCAAATATGATTTTCAAATGCTTCTATGGTCAATATGAGTACTTGGTGATGTCTTTCGGCATGACGAACTCCACTGATGTCTTCATGGGGCTTATGAACCAGATCTTCTAGCCATAATTAGACCAGTTCGTAGTGGTCTTCATCGATGACATAATTGTGTACTCAGCTTCAGAGGAGGAGCCCGTAAGACACCTACAATTGGTTCTAGACATACTTTAAGAGAAACAACTTTATGTGAAGCTCTTGAAGATACAGTTCTAGATACAGCAGGTCCACATTATGGGACATGTTATCTCTATAGATGGAGTAGTAGTGGACACATCCATTGCTGAGACTATGTTATCATGGGATCCACCCCAGAGTGTGATATAGGTGTAGAGATTCCCTGGGATGATAGGATAACACTAGATATTTATCCTTAATTTCTCCTGAATATCAGCACTGATGACAATGTGGACCCAAAAGGGGAAACCTTTTGTCTAGACAGAGAAGTGCTAGCTGGATTTCCAACAACTGAGGTAGATTTTGACGAGTGCACTGAACATGAGATTGGCATAGGTGGTTGTCAAGTACGTAGTTTTCTGTGATTCATCTAGGATGGGACATGAATGTGTCTAGATGTTGAGATAGAAAATAATTTAGTATGGTTCGTACCAACTTAAGCCACATGAGTAGAACTACGGGCCCCATGATCTTGAGTTAGATGTGGTTGTCATCACATTGTATATGTGGAAGAACATCCTTATAGGTGAATAGTTTATCATATACCCTAACCACAAGAGCCTCAAGTACATATTCTCATAGAAGGATCTGAATCTAAGGTAGGGGAGACAGATAGAGTTCCTCTAGGATCATGACTTCAAGATCATCTATACTCTTAGGAAGGGGAATGTTGGGGAATATTATTGTAGCGGTCTAGAATTACTTCCAGTGGACTACAATTGATACCTATCAGGGCACTCCATGGGTGGCTACACCCCCTGGGTGGGACACACCACCATCCCCAGTGGCAGCCATTTCCTCATGAAGCCCTTGGGCGGAGAGCCATGCTTCGTCCAACGCTTACATGTGAGAGTTCCCAAGGATCAGATACATTCCTACCTCCTTTTCCTCGGATACCAACTGTAGAGACCCAAAGCCTGACGTACATGAACATTACATTACTTTCACGGAATACTTAGTACATAACAAAAACACACACACAAGGATTGTAATTGTTTAGTGTCTTTGGAAACTCGGAATAAAATCTTCTAATCGTGGTGAAAGATCTTCAACATCTCCCATAAAGATCTTACTTTTTTTACCTAAAACCTTTCTTTATATCCTGGGGAAAAGAAAACAAAAAAGGGTGAGCTCGAATGCTCAGAAAGGGGAAACAAATGAAATATCAATCACATCGTATTCATAAGAACAAAACATTTTGGAAATCATAACCTGAAAAGAGAGCATAATTTTCATAACATGGGATAAACCATGGTAGTGAAATGTAATCACAATAATCATAACTTAAAACATGAAACTTTTTGGCATTCACACATAATCATATAGAATCATTTCTTGTTAGTCAAGACTCATTGCCAAGACTATCTTAGAGGACAAAGTCCCTTTCTGAATCGAGTGACCCTCGTTTCAGTCCTGTTTCACTGAACCGGTATAACCTACCATTCCAGCCATGTTTATCTCATGAGATATAAAATCTTTACCCAATGCATTGGAGGGAGATATAGGTCCCACCCATCTTATAATGAATCCTTTCTTATGTGTTCCACATAATCTTAAATCATACATCATCGCATAACACATGTAACAAAAATGGGATTCTTGAAACATTATGACATCAAAAAACAAATCATATAAGGTAAATGACTTCATAAAAATAATTTCCTCAAAACATAATCAAATCAGTGTAATAATAGGGATAAAAATAGAACCCTTTATTATCTTAGATGGAAAATAATTTTGATAAAACATTTGAACTCCATTCTTGAGGAAAATATCCTTTCTACTTCAAAAACATTTTTCCTTTCATAACATGTCATACGACTTTAAAATAAAAGAAGATGATTAAAAATAAACTTGAAAACTTGTAAAGGAAGTTTCTTGGAAATAATGTTTTAAAAATCCATTCATGTCGTATAAGTTAAAAAAAACATTCTTCGTACTTTTGTCGGAAAAGTCAAAAAGTACCTCGTACGAAAAACGACAAAAGATTCCTTTCATAAATATTACTAAAAACTCACCGAAGCGTAAAAATGGATTTAAAAAATTGTAGGTGGATGGAAATAATATTACATATTGATGAAACATGGATGTGGATGATAAAATAGACCCCAGTAAATAGTTACGAATAAACAATCTCGGATAAAAATGAGATTGTGATATTTTCCCTTACCATAGGTCCGATTTGCTTCGTATGTGTCTGAACCTCCTGTATAATAATTTAAATAATGTCATTGACTTATTACAGAATCATATTCATTGTTATGATATCATATATGGTTCAATTATGACATTATATTACCCGTTCTTTTGTAAATTCCATGTTAAAGAAGTGTTTTGGGTAAAATCGTTTCATTTATCGTAGGTGTTTTGAATTTTTGTTCTTGACATTATTATTACTTATATCATGATTTACTTACTTCCAGAATATAAAATATGATTTATATATCATATATATATATATATAATAGATAGATAAATGAAATGAAAAACACCGTTCATGGAGACGGTAGTCCGTACGTACGCATGAACGCTGTTTTCCTTTCCTTATAGTCTTGAATGGAATTAAGTAGATGACATACATATATATATATATATATAAATCTAGTAGCTTTATAATTTCATATATTTCATTATTATTTCTTATATATACTTTATAATCATTCTTAAATGGTTAACATGGAGAATGAATCTCATCGCGTCGTGGAGACGGTAGTCCGTACGTACGCACGAGCGATGATATCATTTCCATAAATATTGAAATGAATTGGAGTGGATTATACAATATATCAGAATCAATATGATGTTGTAATAACTATGTATAGTTATTCTTTACACCACTATACCCATCCATGTAAGGTGGTGGTGGAAAATAGATTACACCACGGCGTGGAGACGGTATTCCGTACGTACGCACGCGCGGTGATTTCTTTTTCTGTAGGATGGATAGATGGTGAAACAGGGTTGTTTCATACTTATAATAACATATAAGTATATGAGTGATACTGATGTTATTACTTCATAATGAAACAACCTAAGAAGAATAAGTGGAAGAAGAAATAAAGATGAAAGAATTGGTAACGGTAATTACCTCTTCTTTGAAGCGCCTCTTTGAGACCTCACTAAAATTGGTCATTGAGGAAGACCAGAACCTCTAGGATGTTTCTAGGGAAGTGGATAAGAGATTTTGGAAGGGTTTGGCCGAGCTTGAGTGCTCAAATTGGTGTGAGGAGGAGGGGGAGGATGTGTCCTTTTATAAGGGAGGAGAGGGGCACATTAGGAATATCTCAAAATATTATTTTATATTAAAGTAAAAATCGGTTTATAATGGTTCCAAAGGGTCTTATTTCGAAGCTAAAGTGGGGATGGGTCGAAATCCTATCATCCAATTGGATTTAGACAAGTTTAGGGTATTATTTTAACCTTATCAATTAGATTTAACTCTAAGTTAAATAATTTAACTTTTACCGTGTCTTTTTGTTTTCTTTCACTATATGGTTAATACACTTACTATAACATTCCAAATGAACCCCAAATTGTTTATTATTAATATATATATCCTTATATAAGTCATTTTGCCGAACCTTAGATTTTTAGGAATAAATTGACAATTAATAATATAATATTTGATTTAAAAAACTATTTTGTGTCATTTTTGACACTATTTGATATATGATTTTTGTGAAAGTCATAACAGAATTATATTTTCGAAACAAGTTGATTACATCAACACTAATATATCATAGTAAGCTAGAAAATTAGTGGAATTCATAAAAAGTCTCAAATTACATTCATTTGAGTATTTATAACGTCAATTATGTTAATATTTCCTTAAAAGGGTAATTACTGCATCATCGTTGTGTCATAAATAAATTAATTAATTTAAAGTCTAAAAATTATAAATAAAATATAATTATGTAGGAAATCTTTTTATCTCTCTAATGAATATTTATAGTCTAATTTCTCTTATGTATAAGCCCATATTAAAAATGTTTTAGTAAATAAACTTTGATTTTAACTCTTTTAACTCTTCTTTGAATTAAATAATAATAAATGTCCTAATCTAATCCAAGTGGGCCTAAATGATAATATTTTACACTTAAGGATGTTTTTTGTCGAGATACACTTGTCCAATAGAATTAGGACATGTGTTAGGGTAATATTAATATCATTTTTACCCTTAATTACCCTATTTACTTTTAACCGTGGTAAATAAAAGTAAAAAGTAACTATTCACCAAAAATTATTTTCATCTCATTGAACCACATTTTACTTACTGACATCAACCTTGTCTCTCGGATTTTTGAAATTCCATTCATAGAAGCGGTAAAATTAAGTTTTATGAAAAATTCAGTTTTTTTAACTACCACTTAGTAGTTTCACTATTCATCAAAAATTGAGGTTTTTCAGAACAATGCCAAAATTTCATCCTAAGCTATATTTCATATTCCGAAT
This sequence comes from Viscum album, assembly GCA_963277665.1. Taxonomy (NCBI): domain Eukaryota; kingdom Viridiplantae; phylum Streptophyta; class Magnoliopsida; order Santalales; family Viscaceae; genus Viscum; species Viscum album. Next base: position 1,263,271,894 of record OY728128.1, read on the forward strand.
TCAAAAATGAAATCTATTTTACAAAATTTATAACATAGAAGTTTCATTAATTAATTTTATAATTAAGTCCCGCTGTTAAAATAAATAGCGTGTTTTTAGGAAACAAAATATATCAAAAGATTGACACTTGATTATGTCTGGTTTAAATGTGAAATTACAACCAATGACCAACTTTGTATTAAATTGTAAAAATATATTCTAAATATAATTTAAAACCACTCAAATTAATAATTTATCACTATTAATTATTTCGATTAAAAAAGTTGTTTTTAATTATAATTTAGTAATTTTCACTATTCATCAGAATATGAAAGTTATCCGAAAAGTACCAAAATTTCACCTTAGGCTAAATTCGATACTCCGAATCCAAAAATGAAGTCCATTTTGAGAGTTAAATTTTCTAAAATTTAAAAAGTGGTTACTACTATTCATAACGGCTAGTTTTAATAATATTTTAATAGCATATCGTTGTTTCGTGAAACTCAGTATTGCGTACTACACACGCTATCGAGGAAGGTTGCGATTGCGTGTAATGCAAGGAAAGTCAAAGATGCATGTTGTGCAAGCTCCTTTTGGTGTAGCGTACAACACAAGACATTAATAAAATTAAAAAAAATATTTTTCATAAAATCTCAGGCTGTTACATTCTACCCCCCTTAAAATGAATTTCGCCCTCGAAATTCGTCGGGGTTATAAATGGTTTACTATTCGAAAGTTTTTTTAATAGAAACCCACATAGTTAAAAGGAATATCAAAGCCAATATTTAAAAACAAAAGTATGAAACGTAATGGTTACCCAAATAAACTAATCACTGGGTTTCCACATAGGTGAAAATATGGATATGGAAGAGAAATCTAACCATCATGTTCTGATGGAGAGTGGTAGAGAACATGGCTATGGAAAAGCCAGTAATCACAAAGCCATAAATTTGTGACGATCTAAGGTACCATCTGATTCATCAGATATAAGATCACTAGGACAACATTTTTGGTTTTCAAGATCGTTTCCCTAAAGTTAAAGAATTTGAATTAGAATAAATACTTACATTATTTTGGTACAATCTCACTGTTGTTCGTGCCTTGAACAATTTTCACTTAATTTCTTAAATAAATGAAGTTGAATTTGTTATTTGTGAAGTGTTAGTAGATCATGTGATAGAATGACGGGTCATTCCATCTGTCTCAAACAAAAGGTAAGCAAAAGTTATTAAATATACATAAGTCATTCTATAGTGAGATTAATCATATATGGTTCCTAAAATGGACTTATACTTCATATATCATACTGCTTAATATAATAAAACTAGCTTCTACTAAACAGGGACTTCCTGTAGGTCAGTGGTAGGCGAGAAAGGCATGTCGCACTTCAGTTGTGGGTTTGATTCCCACAGCCTCGTCCGAAGCGATGGGTTGTCACCCGTCCTGCAGGTTGTCCTTTTTCTAAAGCTATATTAATATAACATCCCATCAATAATATCGAAAAACTTTTTATCCTAACTTATGTCCAACATAATCCATTCTAATCTTTAGGCTTATCCATAATACTGTAGTCCACTCTCATAACATAGTGAAAACGATTACCAGAGATTTAATACCATCATTGATCCCCATATATCATAAGATATGTTTTGTTGGTCACATTCCAAACATTCAAAGTCCTTAATCATGTATTCTTTTGAATACCTTAGTGAAAACATGAATGCAGTTTAAAGTTAACACTTTCCACATACCAAAATCCTCAAAATTCTATATACTCAAACCATGATATCACTTAGTCCTTATATCAATCATGAGCTCATGAATACTATTAAACATTTTATTTTCTCGTTTTCCCTTCATTATGTGCATATCATCTTATTTCCAAAAAAATATCTCAATCACTTTGAATACTCAACGATACAACATTATTTTGGAATCCCATTACATTAACACTTAATCATTCCACCACATCCTTGTCATATTCAACATTGCCAATAGTGATCGCATGTGACTTCCCTTTGTCCTTTGCCTTCAGTGGTTGCTCATGTTGATCATCACTAACGCTTGGATTAGGGCATTTATTAGCATAATGCCCCATTTCCTTGCACTTGAAGCATTGAAGTGTTGGTGGTGCGTTCTCTGCAGTGTTTACTTTATTCACATCATTAGAAACCCTTTTTCCATTACTTCGACACTCAGCTGCTCGATGACCTTCTTTTCCACCCTTAAAACATTTTCTAGTCCCTTTAATACAATCTCCACCATGCTTCTTTCCACACTTTGTGCATAAGGAAACATTCATCTTTTTCTTCACCATTATTCTGAGATTTCTCCTTGAACTCCATCTTTCGTTTCTTGTCAAAACCATGAGATGGATATGTAACACCAACTTCCATTTCTACCTTGATAGCACAACGCACAATTTCTTCATAGCTTCTGAAGTCTCTTATAGCTAATTCCCTTTCGAAGACTTGGTTTTAAGCAACTGAAAAATCGATCAACTTTACTTTCAGGTTGGATGATAATGCCAGATGCATACCTTGCAAGTCTTGTAAAATTCACTTCGTATATACCAACAGATTCATCATCCTTTTGCTTTAGTTCAAGAAACTCCTTCTCCATCTTTGTTCGAAGAATACGAGGGAAGTACTTATTGAAAAATAAGTTCTTGAACTCGTCCCATTCCATAGACTCAATTTCATCTCTTTGCCTTGTATTCTTGATAGGATTCCACCATTGATCAGCTTCACCTTCCAAACGATATACTGCTAAGATGACTTTATCAAGTTCAGAACATTAAAGAACTGAAAATATCTTTTTAGTGGTACTGATCCATTGTTCAACAAAAAGTGGATCAGAAGACCCACTGAAAGAAGGTGGGCGTTGCCTCATGAAGGACTCAATAGAATATTATTCCCTTCTTTGATCATTTGGAAGTCCAGAATGATTCATAGCTTGTGTAAGTATAGCAATAAGATTTTTCACCCCATCTCCCATAACATTTATTTGTTCAGGAGGGCAATCATTGCATTGTCCATTGCATTGATCAACACAGTTCCTTCGGGTTCTAGCCATCATCTAAAACCCAAAAAGAATAGTGTGAGAGGCAAAAATCATGCTAGGGAAAACAACATAATAAAGGGGGAGTACCTTCAATATCTAACATCTTAGGTTTATTTATATGATCGTTAGCGTAGTTCAAGTACTATAACCTATACGTATACTTAACCTTAGGGACTTCCCTAGACATACCGTAGAAATATCTCTAGGGATCTCACTAACGTTTTCACATCCTAGTTTCCAAAGGTTGACTAAACCATTCCTCTGATACCAACTGTAGCGGTCTAGAATTACTTCTAGTGGACTACAATTGATACCTATCAGGGCACTCCATGGGCGGAAACACCCCCTGGGCGGGACACACCACCATCCCCAGTGGAAGCCATTTCCTCATGAAGCCCTTGGGCGGAGAGCCATGCTTCGTCCAACGCTCACATGTGAGAGTTCCCAAGGATCAGATACATTCCTACCTCCTTTGCCTCTGATACCAACTGTAGTGACCCAAAGCCTGACGTACATGAACATTACATTATTTTCGCGGAATACTTAGTACATAACAAAAACACACACACAAGGATCATAATAGTTTAGTGTCTTTGGAAATTCGGAATAAAATCTTCTAATCGTGGTGAAAGATCTTCAACATCTCCCATAAAGATCTTCCTTTTTTTACCTAAAACCTTTCCTTATATCCTGGGGAAAAGAAAACATAAAAGGGTGAGCTCGAATGCTCAGTAAGGGTAAACAAAAGAAATATCAATCACATCGTATTCATAAGAACATAACATTTTGGAAATCATAACCTGGAAAGAGAGCATAATTTTCATAACATGGGATAAATCATGGTAGTGAAATGTAATCAAAATAATCATAACATAAAACATGAAACTTTGTGGCATTCACACATAATCATAGAGAATCATTTCTTGTTAGTCAAGACTCATTTCCAAGACTATCTTAGAGGACAAAGTCCCTTTCTGAATCGAGTAACCCTCGTTTCAGTCCTCTTTCACTGAACCGGTATAACCTACCATTCCAGCCATGTCTATCTCATTAGATATAAAATCTATACCCAATGCATTGGAGGGAGATATAGGTCCCACCCATATTATAATGAATCCTTTCTTATGTGTGCCACATAATCTTAAATCATACATCATCGCCTAACACATGTAACAAAAATGGGATTCTTGAAACATCATGACATCATAAAACAAATCATATAAGGTAAATGACTTCATAAAAATAATTTCCTCAAAACATAATAAAATCAGTGTAATAATAGGGATAAAAACATAACCCTATATTATCTTAGATGGAAAATAATTTTGATAAAACATTTGAACTCCATTCTTGAGGAAAATATCCTTTCTACTTCAAAAACATTTTTCCTTTCATAACATGTCATACGACTTTAAAATAAAAGAAGATGATTAAAAATAAACTTGAAAACTTGTAAAGGAAGTTTCTTGTAAATAATGTTTTAAAAATCCATTCATGTCGTATAAGTTAAAAAAAACATTCTTCGTACTTTTGTCGGAAAAGTCAAAAAGTACCTCGTACGAAAAACGACAAAAGATTCCTTTCATAAATATTACTAAAACTCACCGAAGGGTAAAAATGGATTTAAACAATTGTAGGTGGATGGAAATAATATTAAATATTGATGAAACATGGATGTGGATGATAAAATACACCATAGTAAATACATACGAATAAACAATCTCGGATAAAAATGAGATTGTGATATTTTCCCTTACCTTAGGTCCGATTTGCTTCGTATGTGTCCAAAACTCCTGTATAATGATTTAAATAATGTCATTGACTTATTACAGAATCATATTCATTGTTATGATATCATATATGGTTCACTTATGACATTATATTACCCGTTCTTTTGTAAATTCCATGTTAAAAAAGCGTTTTGGGTAAAATCGTTTCATTTATCGTAGGTGTTTTGACTTATTGTTCTTGACATTATTATTAATTATATCATGATTTACTTACTTCCAGAATATAAAATATGATTTATATATCATATATATATATATATAATAGATAGATAAATGAAATGAAAAACACTGTTCATGGAGACGGTAGTCCGTACGTACGCATGAACGATGTTTTCCTTTCCTTATTGTCTTGAATGGAATTAAGTAGATGACATACATATATATATATATACATAAATCCAGTAGCTTTATAATGTAATATATTTCATTATTATTTCTTATATATACTTTATAATCATTCTTAAATGGTTAACATGGAGAATGAATCTCATCGCGTCGTGGAGACGGTAGTCCGTACGTACACACGAGCGATGATATCATTTCCATAAATATTGAATTGAATTGGAGTGGATTATACAATATATCAGAATCAATATGATGTTGTAATAACTATGTATAGTTATTCTTTACACCACTATACCCATCCATGTAAGGTGGTGGTGGAAAATAGATTACACCACGGCGTGGAGACGGTATTCCGTACGTACGCACGCGCGGTGATTTATTTTTCCGTAGGATGGATATATGGTGAAATAGGGTTGTTTCATACTTATAATAACATATCAGTATATAATTGATACTGATGTTATTACTTTATAATGAAACAACCTAAGAATAATAAGTGGAAGAAGAAATAAAGATGAAAGAATTGGTAACGGTAATTACCTCTTCTTTGAAGCGCCTCTTTGAGACCTCACTAAAATTGGTCTGTGAGGAAGACCAGAACCTCTAGGATGTTTCTAGGGAAGTGGAGAAGTGATTTTGGCAGGGTTTGGCCGAGCTTGAGTGCTCAAATTGGTGTGAGGAGGAGGGGGAGGAGGTGTCCTTTTATAAGGGAGGAGAGGGGCACCTTAGGAATATCTCAAAATATTATTTTATATTAAAGTCAAAATCGGTTTATAATGGTTCCAAAGGGTCTTATTTCGAAGATAAAGTGGGTATGGGTCTAAATCCTATCATCCAATAGGATTTAGACAAGTTTAGGGTATTATTTTAACCTTATAAATTAGATTTAACTCTAAGTTAAATAATTTAACTTTTACCGTGTCTTTTTGTTTTCTTTCACTATATGGTTAATACACTTACTATAACATGCCAAACGAACCCCAAATTGTTTATTATTAATATATATATCCTTATCTAAGTCATTTTTCCAAACCTTAGATTTTTAGGAATAAAATAACAATTAATAATATAATATTTTATTTAAAAAACTATTTTGTGTCAATTTTGACACTATTTGATATATGATTTTTGTGAAAGTCATAACAGAATTATATGTTCGAACCAAGTTGATTAAATCAACACTAATATATCATAGTAACGTATAAAATTAGTGGAATTCATAAAAAGACTCAAATTACATTCATTTGAGTATTTATAACATCAATTATGTTAATATTTTCTTTAAAATGGTAATTACTGCATCATCGTTGTGTCATAAATAAATTAATTTATTTAAAGTCTAAAAATTATAAATAAAATATCATTATGTAGGAAATCTTTTTAGCTTTCTAATTAATATTTATAGTCGAATTTATCTTATGTATAACCCCATATTAAAAATGTTTTAGTAAATAAACTTTGATTTTAACTCTTTTAACTCTTCTTTGATTTAAATAATAATAAATGTCCTAATCTAATCCGAGTGGGCCTAAATGATAATATTTTACACTTAAGGTTGTTTTTGGTCGAGATACACTTGTCCAATAGAATTAGGACATGTGTTAGGGTAATATTAATATCATTTTTACCCTTAATTACCCTATTTACCTTTAACCGTGGTAAATAAAAGTAAAAAGTAACTATTCACCAAAAATTATTTTCATCTCATTGAACCACATTTTACTTACTGAAATCAGCCGTGTCTCTCGGATTTTTGAAATTCCATTCACAGAAGTGGTAAAATTAAGTTTTATGAAAAATTCAGTTTTTTTAACTACCACTTAGTAGTTTCACTGTTCATCAAAAATTGATGTTTTTCAGAACAATGCCAAAATTTCATCCTAAGGTATATTTCATATTCCGAATTCAAAAATGAAATCTATTTTACCAAATTCATAACATAGAAGTTGCATTAATTAATTTTATAATTAAGTCCCGCTGTTAAAATAAATAGCGTGTTTTTAGGAAACAAAATATATCAAAAGATTGACACTTGATTATGTCTGGTTTAAATGTGAAATTACAACCAATGACCAACATTGTATTAAATTTTAAAAATATATTCTAAATATACTTTAAAAGCACTCAAATTAATAATTTATCACTATTAATTATTTCGATTAAAAAAGTGGTTTTTAATTATAATTTAGTAATTTTCACTATTCATCAAAATATGAAAGTTATCCGAAAAGTACCAAAATTTCACCTTAGGCTAAATTCGATACTCCGAATCCAAAAATGAAGTCCATTTTGAGAGCTAAATTTTCTAAAATTTAAAAAGTGGTTATTACTATTCACAATGGCTAGTTTTAATAATATTTTAATAGCATATCGTTGTTTCGTGAAACTCAGTATTGCGTACTACACACGCTATCGAGGAAGGTTGCGATTGCGTGTAATGCAAGGCAAGTCAAAGATGCGTGTTGTGCAAGCCCCTTTTGGTGTAGCGTACAACACAAGACATTAATAAAATTAAAAAGAATATTTTTCATAAAATCTCGGGCTGTTACAATTATCTTAGTAGGAGATCAAGTTCATAGGTGTTGAGTTAGGTGACAGAGCAGTTGGCCTCGCTACAGTTATCCTTTGTGGATGGAGAAGATACAACATATCTCTAGTCGATGGTTTTCACCCCTCCACTCTTACATCGATACCAGGAGGCACAACTAGGGGATATCTACTGTGACACTTTAAATGCTAAGTTATCCACATGATATACTCATTATGATTTTGTGATAGGATATTATGAGGGAGTTTCATATATCCCCTATAACAGTACATCCAAGAGTGGAGAAATTGTACCCGGTCTTCTCGTGTCAGTTCTACTGGACAGGTATGAAGATGGTAGTGGCAGTGTTCGTTTTTGAATGCCTTATGTGCTAGTAGGTGAAGGTTGAGCACTAGGTTCCCGCATGGTAATATCACCCATAGATGTGATAGATGGGAAGTGGGATGGAATGTCGATGGACTTTGTGGTGGGATTACCAATGATGTCCAAGAGACTTGATTTCTTTTGGGTGATTGTTTACTGACTCACCATGTTGTCCCACTTCCTAGTTATTAGGGAGTAGAGTTACATAGAGAGACTTGGATGCCTCTACATGTAATAGATAGATCATATTAAAGGCATCCCTTTGAAGATAACCTCAAATCACGATGCTTATTTCACATATCGGCTGTGGAAGGGATTCTAGGAGTCTTTTGGGACTCGGCTATGCATGAACACAACAATCTATCACCAAAAAGATGGTCATACGGAGAGGACCATCCCGGTTCTCTAGTATATATTGCAGCAATGTATCTTAGATGTTTTATATAGTTTTAAGGACCACCTACCACTGGTGGAGTTTTCACACAACAATAGCCACCACTCCACCATTAGCATGGCATCATTCGAGGCCTTATACGGGTGACCCTGCCAATCACCTCTTTGTTGGACTGACCCCATAGAGTCAACATTCATGGGTCCAAATTTGGTTTGAGCTACCACTGAGAAGTTTCAAATCATCAAAGACCATATGGAGACTACACAATTTCAAATGAAGTCTTATACTAATAGGAAACATAGAAAATTGGAGTTTCAAGAGGGAGACCATGCCTTACTTTAGGCCTCACATTGTCGGGGGTTTCATATATTTTTTTCGGGTCACAAGTTGTCTGCGAGGTTCATCATCCCTTTTCAGAAAATATTTATAGTTTCTACGGTGTCATACCACCTAGATTTACCTTCGCAGATTCACTGGTTACACGATGTCTTCCATGCATTTCAACTGAGGAGGTACATGCATGACCCATCACACATCATCGACTGGGGAGAGCTAGACATCGAGGATGGAGAGATCTTCCTAGGGTACCCGGTGGAGATATAGAATAAAAAATACATGATCCTTCATGGGTGAGTGATTCCCCTGGTGTGTGTCTAGTGTTAGCACAAGAATCATCAGGATAGAACATGGGAGTAGGAGGCTCAAATTCATGTGATGTACCCACATCTATTTGAGTAGCCTTTTGTTTTTGATTTTCAAGGACATAAAGACCTAAGGTGGGGAGAATGTAATGTCTCATATTTTCCACGAATTATTTTTAAATAGTATATGGAATTATTAAAAGACCTGTATTTGTGACAACATGAGATTTTGAGGCCCGGAGTACCCAAAAAAATGTTTGAAATAAATTAAACATTTCAATAGCATGCGTGGAAGGTTTTCAAAAAAAGTGGAAATGTTATTAAACAGGTTCCCAAATTAAAAATCCGAGGGCACTATTGCATTCAGAGTAGTGAATCATCCTTAGGAGTAGCCTAACATCGATCGTGGTGGGTTGACTACAAATTTAGTTTTTGGACGTTTTATAAGAAATAAAACAATTTAATAATTTATTTTATTATAAAATTTTACATAACACAATGATGCTTATTTTGAATTTAAATAAGAAGAATCCTAGGGTTACGCTCATAACCCTGGAAAACTCCCTTGAATCATCTAGAGCGTAGGATATGAGTCACCCTTGGAGAATTCCTGAAAAAAGCTGACGAACGAAGATGCATGGATTGTGTGCAATGAGATCGAATCCTCACCAATGACTAATCTCCCTCTTTGTTGATGATCAAGGTAGGGTTTGTTATTTAGATTTTTATTTTCCCTGTTATTGGATTAAATGATGAATGCGGATAAACCCACAAATAGGTTGATCCAAAAATTGTTTGTTCCTATGATAGTGATTCAATTTCCATTTCTTTTGGGGTTTTGATTCAGGTATTGTGTTTATGATAATTGTAGGATTAATGGTTGATTATTTATCAAACCTAATAATGGGATAAAATTGATGCCATGATGAATGAAGGTTTAGGTACATTCCTCTTTTTATAATTGTATTTCTTCCTCCTCCACCCACGTTCTTCACGTTCTTCATAGGGCGATGAACAATAAATTGTTGCGAACCCATTTTCTGATGCAATGATCCCAAATCCAAGATCTAACATTGAGATAAACTTTTGGAGGTGAGACGGTGATGGCAGATGAATAATCGACTTGGATCAAAGAGGACTGTTAATCAAGAATTCTTCGCATGAGTGGATTGAGACTTGTTTTCAAGGCTAATCGGAGGACCAAAAAACAATGAAAATGGATTTGGGATGCTAGGGAGACATCAATCTTGGAGTTTGGCATCGATCGAACAACTGGATTGATAAACATACATTTCCAAGGGGCACACAATGAATAACATGATGATCTGGAAAAACCCAAAGAACACGGTGTGTTCTTCTCTGAACATGACATGTGGGGTCAGCATAGAATTAGTCAGGTCAAGCATGTTGCACGTGGCGAGTGACATGGTGCGCTCCCAGAAGACATGACGTGTGGCCCCACCCAGAAACGATTGGAGTTACCAGGTGACATGGAGTGTAGACACGACGTTTGATCACTGTCACACAGTGTGTGGGTCTTTACAAAATACTCGGCATGTATCTCAGACAATACATAGATACGTGGTGGATTAAATGCCATGAACTCCACCACACAACCAGGTGAGTCCAGTTACACAGGTCACACCATGTACTGGTTACACGGGTTGGAATACACAGGTTTAGGTCATGCACAAACACATGACCAACATACACATAGTGGACCGCCTATACATTAACATGGTGTGTGATCCTACCTACAAGCCTTGTATATGAATTTTTACATGGCATCTTCTCTAGAAATGGGATGTTGTACAATGTTAGTATGAATAGTTGAAGGACATGGTGGGTGACCACTCCTACAGGAAGTGGACTCTCTTCTACCTGGCTAGATTCTCTTGTCTGTCATTCCTTGGATAGGTTTCATTTGGGTCAGTTCCCCTTTCCTATTCCCCTAAAGGTCAGGTATTGTTTCCTTCCACAAGAGTAGGATCCCTTTAGTAGGACTTTCTGAGAAAGAGTTAGGTATCCCTCTAAGAGGCCCGAAGTGAGATCCTATATCCATTCCTGACACTAGGTAGAGTCAGGTATCAACATGACAAATCCTACATGATTCTAATCCTCTGTGGGTATGAGATCATTGTAGACTATGAGTCTGAGTTTCGAGTATATCTGGATGTTTTTCTCTTGCTATATGTTCAGTATACATATACCATTTAGATTTGACTGTACCTTTACATTTGGTATTTATTTTTTGTTTTTCAGGGTCCTCTAAAGGGTTTTGTTATACTTACCCCTGCATGGGAATTTCCCATATGTGTCATGTCTTGTGTAGACGAATGACATTTTGATGCAGTCCAGGTCGTACTCGGACCAGACAGAGCCTTCTGAGTTCCTTGAATGCCAAGGTATTTCTATGGCTACGAGCAATATTCTTATTATCTCTTTCTTGTTACAAGTTGGACTTTGTTGTTTTCAGACTCCTATTTTTGGTGGGCTTGTATTATGGACCAGTTTACATTCCACACATTACATTCCATTATACTTTGGTTGTTGGGTTTAATTGTATCCATGCGGTTTTTCCGTAGTTTCTATTTTTACTTTTCTTCCTTTGTGGGCATAGAGATGAATTCATGTGTATGGGTACTATGGAAATTCCTTCAATGTTAGTGATACTCTTACTTGGTGATAATCACCAGCCCCTAGCCTATTAGAGGAAGGTATTAGGAGTCGCGGAGTGGGTCCCATAGTGATGGGTCCTGACACATATTTGGTGTAAGGGTGAATCTCCAGACCACTCCTAGTTGTTTTCAAACTAAAATTTAACATGGGATTAGGATTGGATTGTAATGGTAGTTTAATGGGATATTTGGATTGTATTTCTATAATTCTTTAAAAATTGCAATTTTAGTTATTTCAGATCATTCCGCAGCACTTAAATTCTTGATTTAACTTGGCTATATATTTATGGAAGAGTAGTTTTTGAAGGCTTATTAATGTATTTTTTATTGATGATGGTTGGAAGGTTATATGATTTTATTATATCATAAAGAGGTTTTTAACGGTGTAGGTCAATGATACTATTTTTAGAAATTTGGCTTGACTTGAATTTATTTATATCAAATTTCAAATTCAATTTGGAAGTGTATATCCAACTACATAGATTTTGTTAAAATTACAACTATTTACCTTCAATTTTATATATTTAAATTTCCTATAACCCATCAAATATAATAGTGAAATATTTTAGAGAATAACAATGACTATAAAGCATCACTAGTGTTTATTGGTTATTTGATTATATAAGATTCATTTCTCTTATCAAATTTGTTAGTTCCTCAATTATTTATTATAGTAATGGTTTTTGTAAATATGTTTCAAAATGTACTCTTTGTGTTCTATTTCCTCTTCTATCCAACTGTTAGGATTTTTTGGTGATATTATCAATTAGTTTCTAGGATTTAGTTGGTGATTTTTTAATGAAGATCCTATAGATTATGAATCGAGAAAATTATTATCATTATCAATACATAATTGGGTGAAGAAGAATACAAAATAGTTTTACTCTATCATTTTTTGGGGATGTCTTTCACATAACATACATAATCTCACCCAGATCACATTGAGTTTCAATTGTATGTATTATCCAGAGTAAATTAATCTCTTTCATTATAATATAACTCCTTTATGTTATAAATATTTATTGAAGAAAGGTACAATAGTGTTAAAAAATCATTTCCCAAGGTCAGAACATATAAATTCTCTATTTTTCCAGTCCTTCAAATGGAAATGTAAATTCTATCCAGTTATGTTATTCTTTAGTTACACTTATCATCATAAATATTCCACAAACCATGATGACTTTTTTGATATTGTGGTTTCGATTCCCACCTAAGAGTCTGTGATTATTTGTCATGATTTGAATCAAACTATATCTTAATTAAAAGTTTACTTTTAATGTATTTATAATATTATAGTTATTATATTTTTGGAAATAAGGTAAACACATATCAATTGATAAATTTTTAGATACCCTTCTATGTTTTTTGTGTAATATTTGAATGACCTGTTTGAGATTCACTTGATTCAATTAAGATAGAATTTTCAAAATGTGACTATAAATTTTTTATGATTAGGAATTATTTATGTCTTGTGAGAAAGGTTCTCTCAATATTTGGATAAACACAGTATAATGATTTAGTATTATAAATATTCATGTAATAAATAGTTAAAAAGTTGAAACCAAATCCACAGAAATGGAGCAATGATTTTTAATCAAATATCATATCATTGAAAATTTTATTTAAAAAAACTGAAATTTTTATATATAATATATCTGGACAATGTTTGTCTCGAAAGAGATGTGTAAAATCACAATTCAGAAATTGATTTAAAAAAGATGTTTTTTATTTATATATTTGGAAGAAAAAAATAAAATTTAAACATTTTTTAATATATCTATATTTTTATTACAGATTAATATGGTGTTAGGTAGAAAACTATAATTCTATTTGAGTCCTAAAAGTGTTGATGCTTCATATAGATAATAGATTAGTGAAAGAATCCACAATTTCTTATCTTTTACTATAGGTTAAGTGAGAATACGAGGTTTAATCAAAAGGATATCATTACTAATCAATACTATGTTCTATAAAATTGTAAATATATTACATAATCTCCAAAACATCTCAATAATAAAAAATTATTACACTAATTTGCACAATCCAAATCTAGTGAAGGTTCTCTCAATGAATTTGGAAATTATTTACTATCTTAAATAAATTTATCATAAATTGATATAAACATCACTAGAAAACCATGATTATTCTGTCATACATAAACAGAAAATTTATTCGGAGGGGAAAATGGTTTTTAACCTAAGAAGTAACTGTTATTGGAAAAAACCAAATACAAGTACATTAAATTAAATTTTCAAAAATGAAAATAAAATTTGATAAATAAATGATGTATAATATTATTCAATGGACTGCATAATAAATAATTATAATAAAGACCCCATTACACTTTTCACAATAATAAAAAGATATTAAAAGTATATGAAAATATTTTTATAATTTAATAATAAAATTAATAAAATATCATAGGAGCCTAAAATAAACTAAAAACATTAATCATGAGATGAAAAATCCAAACATAATTTATATTTTCCATAAAATACAAAACCTTAATTAAATTCTTTATTCCTTTCATTACCATGGTTATTCCTTGATAGACTCTCTCCCCAATGATTTTAAATATCCCATTCAATTTTTAGGCTTACTTCATATCCACATAATTTAATTATTTCCTCCCTAGATCAATTTATTGATGGTCAATGAGTCTTTCTACTTCCTAATTTGGTCAATATTTTTTGGTGGATATTGGGTTTTATTTTTTATTTTATCAATAATTCAAAGACTCTATCACCAATCATTTAACAATTATGGTCAAATATGAATAATTTTGTATTTTTAGGTTTTATCTATCCTAATATCAATTAGTAATATTTCATTATCATTCCTATATAACATAATAGTTTCATTATTTTAATAACTCAAAATGTTTGAGTTGGATCATAAGGGATTACAAGAATAAACATATTCAGCTTATGTAAGAATTAGGATTTCATGAATTGAATCATACCCATGATATTTTTAGTCAAAAAAGTGTGGAATAAATGTTGGTGTGAGTGGAATCCCATTAATGTTCATCTGACAGAGCCTATGGCATGGATTTGTTATCCTTATACAACATAAATTTATTAATTTTACCTAATAATATTGGTTTTTACATGAATTATTTTTCATATTTACTTGAGTTGTCTCATTAATGGTTCACATTATGTGAGGTAATGTTCATTCATATATGACCAGTGTGTCTTAATCTGTTATTTGATATTATCTTTTAGATGATTTAAAGGAAAAATTAGAGCAATGGATATCAATCTGATAGAGGTCCTTATCCATAGGGATAATTTAATGCAACCAATTTTCGAAACATTTTATTCTCATGAATCCAATTGATAATTATTCAAAATCACAATTCATCCAATAATAATGTGTTATAATCGAACAAAACCATTGGAAAATACCCCATAAAACACATAGCTACTAAATTTACCATATTAATCAATAAAAAACCAAAAAATAACTTTAGGATTTTTTTTTAAATTAATTAAAATTAAAATTCATCAATTCAAATCATTATCTTAAGCATAGTCTGAATTTAGATAATTTTGTTTAAAATTACAAAAAACACCAAAAAATATTATTAATTAATTAATTAATATAAGAGTTTGAAATGAATTGTGTAAAAAGTAAAAATAAATAATTATTTAATTTTATCACCATTACACTTTAATGAGATATTGAGTTTATGATAGAGTTAAAACACATTATTTCCAAAAATATTGTTGGATCCTAATCATATGAAACCGTTTGAGTTGCTTCGGTGGTTGATTCAAATTGATAATTTGATCTGGAAGGGTTTCATCTAATATAATTTGTATCATGGGGGTACTCTAGTATTATTTTATAGGAATAAATATAGTATTAATAGGTTATGTATAGACCAACAATGATTGATTTATGCTAAGGTAAATTGTTACTATATCCTTCTAATGAAAGATGTTTTCTTTGATTAGATAAAGGAAAACAACTTATTTTCCAAGATTAATTTTTATTACTTATATCATAATATTTTAGATATATAGTAATATATAATAAATAATTCATTTAGTTTTCATTATTTTAAATTTATGTTCATATCAATATCGTGTAATGTAAAGTATCCCCAAGGTATTTTCATGGTACACATAATCTTTATTTCAATTAATTAGTGGATGATTATTTTCATCGATGATTTAATCATGTACATGATGTTATATAATGATCATATTAATAATCTATGGATTGTTCTATATTTTCTATAGCAACACCATATTTATGAGAAATAATATAAGTTTATGTTTTGGATGTTTGAAGTGAATTTTAATTAGGATTTAGTGTATTATTAAGGAGTATAGGTTTATCCTATGATGATATTAGTAGTTTTTCTGTGGGAAGTACCCAAAACGTTTGTAGAGACTATTGGTTTATGTGGTCAATAAGGCAATTAATGTACATTTATGTATGATTTATCTAAAATTTTATCCCTTTTAACTTAATTTATAATGAAGGTTCGTCCCATATAAAGGATAATCTATGTCAAGCATCATTCTAATACCTGAAGAAGAAATTAATAATTTCCCATGTTCATTGATTTCACGATGAATGGGTCATGTTTGAGGATTACTCTAATGATTATCATCTAGGATTGTGGTATGTTTTGATGTAGTAATGTAAGTGATCCCATATATGTCTTGGTACTTATATCCCCACATGAATAACTATACCATCCATTATCTCTAGTATCTAGACCATGTGTTGTTTTATTTTATTTAGGAAATAACTCATTAGGCAATGGTTTATGGCCATTAATGATCATAAATTATTGATATGTATCTTCTCTATATGAGATCAAATATTTCTCAATTATCATGGATGGAATTATGAGGAGACTATGACATTGATATCTCTTATACCCCAGGTAAAGGGAATGTATTTACTGATGTTCTCCCTAATAATCCCTGAGAAGATTTTTTGTGTGTGTATGAAGATACACGAAGAGTGATTTAGGAGAAAAAAACTATTTATATTTATATGAAGTAGGATGATGGAATATATTTCATGTACTAGATAATAGTTCATCACCATTATTATAATATCTTGAATAGACACAATTTAGAGATTATTGGGTTGATTTTAGCTTGATTTTGTCATTTTTAGTGTTAATCCTTAGGAATATTTTGAGAATTATCAACGTCAATTGTTATTTTTAGGAGGTTTAATTTCCTAATGAATAATTTATAAGTGGTAATTTCTATTTTCCATAGATTAACTTGGGTATTTTGTATGGTATATATATGATTTTCAGTGCACTAGTAAGTCAAATATGGTAGCTAGGTATGAATATTCTACTATTATAGTTTAAATCATGATGTTTTTTATAATAGGTGTTAAAGTTATAATATCATGTCCTATATGTTTTACTATTGTCATTGAATAAACAATGTAGATGTTAGAGGAAATTTTTATTTATTTCATAACTAGTTTTCTTTATTCCCAAAGAGGATGTGATGTGATTTGGATTATCATAGAATAGATGATGGATTTAGATTGTTTTTTGGTTATTAAAAATTCTAGTTTTGTGCATGATTTTTCAATACAATGTATAGAAGAGATAATAAAACATATAGTGGTTTTAAGGACCACTATCTATTATTGAGGTCATTATTTTAACTCCCGAGTCATAATATGATTGTGGCATTCTCTTGCCTCTCAGTTACACCTTTGCATTTCACTTTATCCTTAAATTAATGGTAATACTAAGTAAAACATTCATGTAAGAGAGGACATATTATGAATTCATTTTTTGTATATTTTTGTTTTATTGTTAATAAACTACTCATTAGTGTATTTTTCATATAATAATACCTATAACTCATCTATTGGAGTGGCTCTATTTATGTCATTATATGGGTGGCTTGATATATCTATATTTTTCTAGACCATGGATGGAGTGTTAGTGATCCTTATACTAGATGTGGTGAAAATAATTACCATGGACATTCAAATTATTCATGTGAAAAAAGAATTTCATGTGGGATCTAGAAAAATATTCTACAGAGAGGATGAGTATTCCATTAGAGTTTGAGGCTTGAAAACATGTGTACTTGAATATGTATAATTTCTTCTTTTATTTTTTAATATTTTGAGATGTTGTATAATTTTGATGATGTGGTAAATCAGTTATCACATACTCTATATCTAGACACGTTCAATGACATCTTCCATTTCTCAGGATTGTAAATATGTACATAATTATTCTCATATAATTGATTGGAGAGATTTGGATATTAATGATGAAGCGACATTCTTGGAGTTGTATTTTGAGATTTAAGTTCATTAGAATAATATATTTAATGAATTTTTTAATCACTTAGTTCATATATTGAGGATGTTTAGTGTTATAGAAGAATATGTTACAATGTGTGTCATAGATATATTCTTAGTACCCTAAGTAGTTCTGAGACTTTTTTTATTGATACTGAAATGATCAATTTTTATTGAATTGGTTGATATTTTTCAATATATATGTTTCATTATGTTTTAGAGATGGTATCATTTCATATTGTGAGGTATCATCTAGAGATTCTTGGGTATAATGGAAGGTGTTTCTTTTATTGGGTTTGTTTTGACTCTCATTTTCATGAACTGACTAGAGTTTCCCTACTATATGGAACCTGGGTTAGTCATGACATGACCTAATGGGTGTCCTAAAACCCAATACGCTAGTGAAAAGTGTTTGGAAATCAGAAAAATAACATTGGGAATGTGTTTCTTACAAGAGAAAAAATTAAGATAATATAAATAAATAAAATGAAAATATTCTAATATAATCATGTAATTCAATCTATGTGTCCCAATTCAAAATATATTTTCTGTAACCATCACATATTCGGAACTGGGAAAACCTTAAAGTAGATAGTAATATATATGTGGCAAAAAAACACTTTAGTATTTTTATTCTTATATAATGGTTCTATGTAGAATTTATATACAATTGTTTCAAAATTTATGGTAGCATTGGTTATAATCGCATGATCAATGGGAGCGAGATTCAATGATATGGGAGAAGTTTCCTCATTCCCTTTGGTGGACAACTTTATTATACATAGTATTCTAGGGGAAGAACAAATTATGGTGTGGAGAATTGGAACATCATCAAATGCTTTTATAATACTTATATTGTCTCATTTTTTTTCATCATTCCTTTAATGATCTTAGATTCTATTTAGTTTACCTGTGTGGTTATGGGACACCTTTATTTTCTCCATTAAATTTTGTAATTATGTTACAATACCAATATTTCTTTTATCCATGTTATATTGATTTATTTTTTCATGTCAAAAAATTGTTCCCAATGTAATTTTTTTTTCTGGTCCTCTTATTGCCACCTTGTGGGGACCAAGAACACCCTTGGTCTGTATAAGGGCTATCTCATGTTCTGGAGAGTTGGCTAACCATGGTTCTTTGTGACCCAAAAAAATAGTCATTTTAGATCTATATAATTTAATAACCAAAACCATTATATACTTTAAATTTATGTTTTTGATGTGTTGGATATGTCTATTGGGAATATAATAGTTATTCAAAGGTAGTCCTATCTTTGGAAGAACAGGGCACGCAAAATTACTTATAGAAAGTCTCCAAAAAATATATATGGTGTGTCGAAGATATAGTAATTGTGAAGGTGTTATTCTACTGGATATTTGTGGTTGGATCTATTTTTTTGGTATGGGATTTTAAGATATCAATGTTATAGATCTTGTAGTTTTATTGTGTATGGTGTATGGATTACCTGAAAACCCCAATGAGACCCCTCTTAGGTTGGTGATAGGTTGTGAGTCCAACCACAAGCCTTCGACTAATAGGCTAGTGGATTGGGACAAAAAATGTGTAGGAAAATCACACAAAATTAAAGTATTTAGCCTAATATAATTTTATATAACAAGTCACTTAATACAATATATAATAACGTGGGAAAGATAAATAATACTAGTAGTGATATATATATATATATAATTCCTACAAAAATAAACAGCATTAATAATATTATGATATGTCATAGTCCATATAGAATAAAGGTAAGTATTCACATATAATTATTAAAAAAACTAAATCATCAAAAAAAATTTGAATGAGTCTGTTCTTGCAGCAAGCTATCTCTAAGACAGAATATCTCTCACTACCACCAACTCATTCTAAAACTAAGCCCCACCAATTCTTCATCCACTAGGTATCCACAATGTATTAACATCAAATAGTCCACACTATCTCCACACCAACAATGTCAATCTGAACTTGTGTATCAATTTCCCAGACACAACACATGTGAACATGGATCTTATATTTGGGTGGTCATAAACATACCTAATAGGATTCCCTGAAAACCACGGTTGAAATATTAGGAAACAAGTTAACTCAAATCCTTAGTACTAGTGGGTAATTCAAGTGAAGATAAGAATAATCCATATATATTCTACATTCAAAGTAATAGGGGCCATTCAGGTCATGATCATAATAATTATATCTCATAAAGTTTCACATCATATTAGCATTATTATTTATAGTTTCATGTAACGTAAATAAGGAGTAAAGAATAAAGTACCAAAAATGGAAATATATATTGATGATGTTAACACAACTATACATTGAATATCAACGTCAATATGTTGGATTTATGAGGATAAAGGTATTCATGAATCTGACTTGATTAACTTTCCTTCAATGCATTAGCTAAAATCCTAAGAGAATGAATAATAATTTTATAAGATGAAAAATCTATCAAGGGGAATATCAAACCTTATTTTACACTACTCTAAATATTTTCATCATTTTAGATACCCTTCAGGAAACATGTTCTAAGGAAATATTTCATTCATAAGAGAACTAACCCCTAAAACCATAACAACCTATGTTATATGAAATCTCATATCACCTCTTAGAGATCTGTAGTACAGGGACTGTTACTCGATGAGAACATAGAAACCATGCAACATATGAGGGTAATGGATAGTGGAAAATAAGAATATAATTTAACTTTATCCTCAATAAAAGTTTTTTTACCTTACTAAATAACACACGATAGATGAGTATGGAGAACCCAGTCTTATGAACACTTTGATTTTCAATATGGAAAACCATTTTCATTCACATGAATGTAATTAAAAATATCTTCCTATCACTTCTAATAAATGACTGAATATGGATGAATGTATTTCACCATAATGGTCTCTGAGAAAAAAATACTCAAGACACAATATTTATCTGATCGACACACTCCCGGTAATATTAATTATTTTGAATAAAACACAAATGATGGGTGTACATGATTTGATGGGGGCACATTCCATGAGTCATTATTAGGTGTCCCATATTAGTTTTTAATCTTCCACATCAATGTCTGGGTGATGATTCTATAGGAACATCATCAATATGACATTTTAATAAAAAGTATTCATTGACACTACAAGACATTTAGTTAAATCAATCACTATACTATATCAATGCTATCTAAAATTTCTCATAAAGGGGGAGAATTTATTACCACTAAAAAAGGTAATGATAAAGGTTGTCATTGTCTGTGCTTTTGGTTTATCATTGAAAGAGGAACATTTTTACAGTTCGTATAGATTGTTCTGATAAAGTATATTTCATAAAAATATTATATATCATTAAAAAATATATATTAATATATTAATATATCTATATTGATGTAGATATATTATATTTTTATAATTTTTAATTATTTGACAAAATATGCATTTCCACTTAACCGATAATATAATAAGTTAAAATAGATAGTAAAATTAAAAAAATTAATATTTATTACTATTTTCATATTATTATTGATGAATAGTAATTTAATAATAATTAGATGACAGAAAAAATTAATTAATTAATTAATGTTCTAAGATAAGTTAAAATCATGTCATGAACATAAAATGTACATAACATTCGATCTGGGTCTCCATCTATGTTCTACTACATAGCAATTCAAAGACTGCTAGTAGATCTACATCGTGTTAGTTATAGGGGGCCTGGCCACAATTTTTTCAAGGTTGAAAAAGTACCATTAGGCTTCATAAACTGAGTTTCTATTTTTAATATGTTAATTTTGTAAAATAAAATAGGATTTTATGTTCATTTAATTGTCTTATTGCCATTTTTAATTGGAAAATAAATTAAATACTAAGGATTACAGTCATACAAATAATATGGTTTTCATGTTTTATCAGATCTCATATTTTTGATTAATTAATAATTAAATATATACTTATTTTCTTATATTTACATATAATAAATCAATTATATTAAACAAATAATTACTTATATTAAAATAAAACAGTATATTTAAATATATAAACCATATGGAAATAAATATTTGTTATTAGTTTTATTTAAAATAATAATAAATTAAATTTATTGACCATATAAAATTACAATAATATAAATTTCTTATCACAACCTAACACATAGGTGTCTGCCTCATGTGTGATAAGCAAAGTGTGAATACCCGAAACCCACCTCAAATAGGCTAGTGGCTAGAAACTAGTGCTGAGTAGGCATATAGCACACATGGGATGAATTTTCTTAAAGTACATGTATCCACACATGTATTTCCAATCCCAAAAAATGATGAAATGTAAATATAACTAATACCATATGCATGCATACATATAAATCTCACAATCAGATTATGAAAAGAAAACTATAATTTATAAAGGGCGAAATACAAGCCTACCAAAACTGTCAAGAGGTCCAAAAAGATAAAATAAGGGATCTATAATCAAATGTGTCTTCTGGTATGAACTATGTTATGTCCTACCCAAATCCTCTCTCTATCATCGCAAGGTCTTCCCAGAACCCCGTCAAACAATTTTTTTGCATTAGACACAAAATTTCATGGTAAAAACCATACTACGGTGTGTATAATAATACCAATAACAACATCTCGAAATCACAAAAAATAATGCATCATGATAATAGTAATCTCATTATAGGGAATTTTTTATCATAAAATGAATGATATAAAAAATTGTTAGATATTCTCATGGTCAACACTGAGTCTCATGGTAAGTTCACAACTACATTTCCTTCCTATGATTCAACTTGAGATTCCATAGCAACACTCGCATTGATAACTCCCTTAGTGAGTCTGATAATACTAATGTAAATCATCCAAGATTTTATACTCATCGAGTTTCACCATGAGTAAGTACATTATGTAATTTAGAATAGATCAATACATATAATGGTGATCACACCCAAGGCTAATAGATATATAAACAACCCGATCTGGAATAAGCCTCTTTGTTAGAGGTTGAAGCCCTTTCATATTAGTCTTTTTGATTCATGGAACCCCACTTAGGATAGAAGATGACAGAGGATCCCAACCTAGGCCACACATAGAGATTTTTGTAACTCTATATTAGGATAATCCTATAGATGGAATCTAAATCCTATAGATAAGACATAACTCTTCACTATACCCTCAGGTGATGGATCAGGTGAACACAACCTAAGGAAATCCATCCATGTTAAAGAGAATAAGGTCCTTAAGAAGACCTTAGGAATGTACATAGAGTGTAATAGAAGTATAAAGATTTCCTTTTGTACCCTAGGTTTTCCCATGTTCCATATCCCATTCTCTTGTACTCTAGGTTGGGACAATGTACATATTTCAATGTCTGTGTATCGCATGTCATGAATGTGTACTTGGTCATGTACGAGTACCGGGCCATTCCCATATACTAAACCTATGCCCCTATTCCTAGCCATTTGAATGATAGTATATCCTTCAAGATAGATGCTGATACACTAAATAATTCTCACATGGTGTGTGACATTTGTCACATAAAATGTGATCTATAATGTTCATGTGAAACCCTAGCGTCACAACCAAGGGTCCATATAAGAGGTGTTTCCCAAGAGTACATATTGTACACATTAGAATTTTCAAAAATTATTGATTCCTTCCTACATAGTTTCCCATGACTATATCATTCAATATAAGAGTTATAGTCACCAGAAATCATGGATTTGTGGTGACTAACTGTCATAATCTTCATTATTTAGAATCTAGACTTAGATATGTTTGGAAATTGACAACCATTTCCTAACACCATAATCATGAATCAATCAAAGAAGAATGATAATTACCAAACTAATTGGATAAAAATATAAACATCCTCCATCCTCATCAAGTCTTGTTTTTAACCTTAATCATGAACCAATCCCATGTTATTGATCTGTTGCACCAATGATCAATCGTAAAACAATTTAATATTGGGTATTCATTGAAATATTGGAAAAAACAATTTCCCATGAATAATGTTCGAAGAAATATAAGTGAAATATAAGAAATAAAAGAATAATGAACCTCTATCATTGTTCAGTTTGTCCTGAATTTGCTGCCATGGAAATGAATAATGGAGAACAATGAAATAATAAAAATAAGTCAAACATAAATCAAATAACAATTCACAAATAAATTCTTGTAAATGATATTGATTCCAATTCTATATAGTATCAAAAATAGAATGAATATAGAAAATACAATTATATTGCCAAAAATTTATATCGGGTGCTGATGAAGAATGATCCCATGTCATTCTCCTTGGGGAAATCCATGAAATCTATTGGCATAGAAAATCCGTGTTATATAAATATGATCATCAGATTAATTATCATCTACAACTAATATTTACCAATTCTCACTCTCAATTCTCAATGTTATGGTGAAAACCTTTTGAATTTTCCATAAATGTGTATTTATATATGATATTTAGTTTTTGGCATTAATTTTTTATTTAATTAATCACCCATGATGGAACACAAGGCGGACACCCAATACATATATGGATTATATCATTCCAATGGAAAAACCCATGCTTTCTACTCAAATGATTCATTAGATTTTTGATTTATGAATATGTTAGGGAGTTATTCCATTTTTCATAAATTTTTTTTTCATATGATATTAAAATATTTAATATTTTTTATAATGTCAATACTAGGCTCATCGGTCCTCAGAATCTAACATCATCTTAGCACCAATCTTGTAATATATTTCTCAATATATTTCAAATCATTATATGGGAAAAATTGAGGTGTAAAATTCTCCACACATTATTTATTTTCATTCCAAAAAACCAAAAAAACTAATATAAAGATAGGGGTATAGGTTATATCTTGAAGATTCTTATTCTTCCAAAAAAACACATGCCTAGGTAATCGCTCAGCCATGGAGGATCTTCTCCGCCCGATCCTCAAACTATACAGGGTGAAACACAATTGCAGATCTATCCTAAATGTCTATATCACCATATTTGATAACATCATGAACCTAGTCTAACTTTGGTAGTATTGTTAAGTGGCATACCACATCACTTACTCTGTGTGGTATCTAAAAATGGATAAGGAATCTTAGAGATAGATTTTCACCTTAGAAAAATTTTCAGAATCCATATTGAGGTGATACCATTAGGAAGAAATAGTCCCCCTCCCCAAACTCCAAATTCCTCTATCGTTGATCCACATTGGTCTTCGGACTACTCTAAGAAGTCATCAACCTATCCTGGATGATCTGAACCTTATTTTTCATAACATGTACTAACTCTGGGCCAATGAGTGCTAAATCATTAGGACTAATCCAGTATAATGGTTACCTAATTCTTCACCCATACAATTTATTTATTGGTACCATAATGGTGGTGTAAATTTATATGTTTTTGAATAAAAACACTACCAAGGTTAGGCGATCCACCCAACTACTTCCAAATTCAATCCTTCAAGACCATAAAATGACCTCTTAAACCTTTATGGCCCACTTAGTATGAATATCATTATGGGGGTGAAATTACATTATTAAACATAACTAAGGAATATATTCCTCCTTCAATTATCTCCATCATTAAGACATGAATCATGCATCATGGTTTGAAATTATCATTTATGGAACTCTATGAAGTTAGACTATCTCAAACACAAAAATGGGTTTTAAGATCTATACTTAACTCTACTCTTGGATTGCTTGAAAGTAGGCCAACATGATGAGTTGGTCTATGGTTACCAAGATGGAATCATGTCCTATAGATATTCATGGAATACCCTTAATATTATCAATAGGTATACCATCCCACATCCAATATGAAACCTCTAGGTATTGATCCAATATCCTTGGAACCCAATTCCTCCTTCACCTACTGACAAGTCAGGCATCAATAAATAAAATTTTATTCACACTTCTACATACCTTTCCAATAAAACAAACATCGATGTTCCTTTTATGTCTTTGAAAAACCAAGAAGTACTTCAAGGTGTTTTATGGAACTCCTTCGACAACACTTAATGAAACATCACTAGTAACATCATCCATCCTTTGAAAATGATTATGTTCTCCCAACCCTTATAAAATCCATCAAGAGAACATTCATGGATATCTTACTATCCAAGGTCTCATAGCCTATATCTCTATGTTTAACCACTATAACAACATGAAGAAGTAGCGAGGTAACAAAAATAGACTATAGATAATATAAAACATCCTTTTTCATAAAGTACAACTGAAATGAGGCTAACTACTATGAATCCTTGAGCGATGATAGAGAATAAGATATCATGCTAAGCACATCTTCCACCACATTCACATACCCATGAGTATAGGCTATATTAAAATCATTATCCTAGAGGAACTCATTCCATCACCCTATCTCAAGTTTATATTCTCCTAATATAAGATATAATTGATATAATTGTGGAAATAATATATGTTAAAGCACTCACCCATAACGTAGTATCGCCACAATATTCACTATGAATACTACACTACCAATAGTAGATCATGTGTCACATAATTTTACTCAAGTTGCATCCACTTCCTAGACCCATGGGTAATCATTAATAACCTCTATATAAAAACCAAACCATGTCTATAACCTAAATAATCATATAAAACTATGAATATGAAACCCGCCTCTAGAGATCTCAATATGGGTTTGATCTTTAACCTCTATGTCAACTCCAAAAAATCCAATTAAAACCTTTTTCTCCATAATAAAGGCTATTAATTTTGGGTCAATGTATTCAAGGGATATGACATCTTGGTTAAATTAGGTACATGTCTCCTATAATATCATTCCAAATGATGGAAACTCCAAAACTCTATCATGCTATTGGGACGATACCAAGATAACACAACCTCAACTTTAACTGGGTCCACAAATACTCCCTCTACTATGAAGAAATATCCTAAAAATGGACCTCTAAAATCTAGAAAAAGATCTTAGAGAACTTAACATATAACTAATGATCCTAGAGTATGTCTAGATTCATAGTCAAGTGTCTTTCATTCTCCTCCTTATATGTTGTGTAAAAAATTATTTAATTAAGAAATACTAAACCAAACTAACCTCGAAAAGGATAAAAGGAATTGTTCATGAATCACATCAACACTGATAGGGAATTCGTCAGGACAAAAGGCATCACCATGTACTATTAGTGGTTATAGTGACATTAGAATGTAATCTTCAGTATGTACTCATCACATACTCCTAGATAGTGACAACATGATATGAGGTCAATCTTCAATAACCACCACACCCCTCTCAACTAATCGAATAGGTTGTATATCCACATAAGTATATAATTATTTTTCATGGTCCCTATTTTAGGTTATTATAATACACACACATACTCAAGGTCTTTTCTTCCTTCTTAAAAAAATGCTAGGGATTCCATGGATGACATAATGGGTCAAACAAATACTTTACTCTGTAAGTCCTCCATCTAAATGCTTGGCTCTAAAAGATCTACAAAAGTGATCTAATATGAAATAATTGATATCAAGATTGTTGTAATGTTTAATTCAAAATATAATTATCTCTATCATTGAATAGGTAATACAATAACATCCTTAAGAAATGAATCCTCACACTCTACCACTACTATAAGAAATAGTAGCCCATATCATCCACTATTCCAAGAGTTAGGCTCGAATGGCCTGAAGGCCTTCATTTTTATTTATTTTTGATAACCCCCTTTTCAAGGGATGAGGGGGAACCCTTACAATCCCCATAGGATCATATATTACATGGCACGTACGCTTAATAGATTACATGACCCAAAGTTCATTAGGAATTCAACCAGACTATCTACAAGGAACTGACCCTCCCCAGCATCCACATCATGCTAGTAGCTCTCCACCTTCGCATGACCATCTAGCTAGGCTTCCCGTGCAAGCACCGACTGGTCCCGATGTCATATCCATACCCTCTCATTCTGACAAATCCATTTTTCTTTGATCTTGTGAGTTCACCTACTCTGAATCATCCTCTGAGGCTACTCCTTTTATGGTAGAGTCTTTATGGGGAAACTACTTGTGGCCCGAAGGCCTTATGGTGGCCTGAAGGCATTAAAGGTGGCCTGAAATCCCTTCTGACCTGAAGGCCTAGGTGGCCTGAAATCCTAAAGGACTCCAACCCCAAACCTTTGGCCCAAGGTGAATAGTTCCAGCTACTACAGTACCAAATAGTACCTGCTATAATAACTGCTACAGTGCCTGCTACATTACCCACACAGTGTAGAGTTCTGCAATAGTACCTGTACAGTGTACATTTCTGCTACAGTACTGCTACAATACTTCTATAGTACTACTACAATACCCGAAAATATGCCTCTACCTGGTTTGGACCTGGCTCTCGTGGATGCACTTATGGATACCTCACCAACTGGGATGAGGCTCATGTGCTTCCTAGAGTCATGCTAGTTTATTGGTTTGTAATCGGTTATACACTCTTACATATTATTCCATCCTAAACTAAAGGGGTCTTCTTTTTTACATATGAAGTAAAATCACATCTATTCTATGTGAACAAACAATATCATTTACCTAAAATATTAAATTTATACATGTACTATGTATAGATAGTCTATTCCAAAGGTGAAATAATTATGTCTCATCAATAATATAAGGATATCCCACAAGAAACCTCTCTTATAAGCATTATATAAAACTATTGGAATAAGTGTGTGATCACTAAGTCACATTATGTAAGATCCTCCAAGTGTAATGGTCAAGATAAGGGATCAACCCGAATTTCTAGGTGTCATACTAGGGATGTAGAAAAAAAGTTTTGGCTCATGAAAATGTCTATAAACATTAAAATTGTGGTCTAAAAGACACAGATCACACCTATAATCAGCCTTGGAGACTCAGTATCTAGGTCTCCACTACCTATACGGGTTTTGAACCCTATGAATGATCTCCCATAGCCTAGTGGAGACCACCTATGGTAGTGGTTGAAACATGTAAAACTTTATTCCACCTTCGGATTCTCCCCTTGATCCTCTTTCAGGTTGAACACCCTATGAAATTCCATTCTCTTGTCACTACCTCTTCTTTGGTTTCCTATCCACTACATCCCAATTATCTATATAACGGTTTGGAAAATACCACATAATATGTACCTATCCATAATATGTGTATCACTACCTCTCCTTGGGCTGACTAGAACCATCCTGAGATCCATGACCATATAACATCAATCCTGGTTTTTCCTGTTGAAATGTATTCCACATCTAGATGCATATGTCTATAATAATCCATCTACGACTGATGTCTCAAATCTTGAATGCACACCACTAGAACCCATTATCAGTGTCTATTCATCTAGAAAGATCTCTAATAACAATGCATACTCTAGTACCCTAAATAGATATGATTGTATAGGGGTATTACACTGAATGGATGCCTCTACCCATACCTCTCTCAAAGGTATGAGTGTGAAATAATTTATCATGTACCATATCTATCTAGTATCAAGAGAGGTTGGTAAACCTTAATGAATACTCATCCATATTCATTCTTCCCTCTGGAATATGTAGAAGCTCCTATATGTTCACAACCCGTGATGTAGCTAGAAAAACCGATTATATGGAAATAATTAGAAGCTCATTCCATGAAATTTTCTCCTCATCATAAAACACAACCATTAGTCTCCACCACCACCTAGTGGATCCATGATTAAGAATCTCCACCAGGAAAGCCATATAGTAAAAAAAAATTATTGATAAGGATAAAGAATCACACAAATGCCTCATGTCAATCCTCAATAACATGAGGGTCTGGCTAACATTGAGACATGATGGTTTTATAACCCTAGATAACATTATCCTCACTCCATTCACACACCTCATGTGATGGTACTATTTGTACAATCTGCATCTCAAAAGGTTGATGCATGGGTGAAAAAACACATGAAGGTACCACCTCTCAGATAGGACCCGATATTGAGGCCTCTTCATTAAAGGGGTCATATTCAAGATCCTTATACTGAATCAATGCTATAAATCATCTTGGTTGAATCATGAAATATAAAAAATGTACTACATGGTCAATTTGATTATTTGGGGAGCTGGCTCAAGAATGGCATGGAAACCACAACCCATTAATATATTTTTTAGGTACCAATTTTTTTTTACTATAACCAATGTCAACATATACCATGTCAAAAATAAGGTATTCAATATACTAGTGTATGGATACATCATCCACCACACAAACAATGGAGTCTCTATTAGTAAAGAAAAACCTGAAACACTTAAAAATAATTCCATAAAACCAAAACTAATATCCTAGATATAAAAAAACCTCAAAATCTAGTCCAAATATGTCACACCTATCTATAATACAACACTATCATGAACCGACCAACTGGGGAATTCCTAACCACTGATATGTCTAGTGCGACTCTCCTAAGACCATGTCCAATAGGACATGGACTCTAAAACAACACCAAGTAGGAATATCACACACAAGGGATGTGTTAACCTAACATAACTATATGTACACACTCATCTCCAAGCAAAAATCAATTCATAAATTTAAATAAAAATGATATAAAATTCATGGATACATCTAACTCCATTACTAGAGTATGAAAAAAAATACTTAAAAGTATAAAGGTCAACTTACAATCCCCCCCATAACTATAAAAATGTTCTACCTTCTAAAATGAGTGATATATAGTCAAATGTGACTAATTGAAAATAACCAAAGTATTTATAGACCAAATCTATTCTCTATATTCTTTTTCCCCCTAGAAGCTCATTAAATATTTTATCATCTTCCTAAGACACAACTTGGGTGCATACAACAAATGGAGGAGTGAGTATATAATATACATAATGACACCCTTAAACCAAAAATCATAAATAATCAAGATAAAAATTAGCTCATTATAGGTATATTTCAATAATTACATGAAACATACAAATCAATGTCCAGATATACTCATGGTCTAATTCTCAGGGTAAGGTCACAACTACAGCCTAGTATTCCTCTCAAGTGTTCATAGAATAAACACTCTGAGAAATAATTGTGTGAGTTTGATAGTACTGATGGTTTTCATCTAATATTTCATTATCATTAGGTCTCTCCAAGAATAATTACATGTTATAAGTATGAATAGATCAATAGAAAGATAGGGAAACATAGATAAGGCCAAGGGGTATACCAACAACCTGATATGGATTAACCTGCTAAGTAGAGGATCATAACCCTTGAATATAGGTCACAACAATTCTTAGATCCCCACCTAGGGTATAAGATGATTGGGGATAACACTCTAATAGTCACATAGGGATTCTAGAAACTCTAACTAAGACTAATCCCTTATAGGGGACCATAATCCTATACTTAGGATGTAATGTCACAATATACCCTTTGGGGATGGATTGAGGGAACAAAACCTAGGTAAAATTATCCTAACTGAAGAGAACAAGGTCCCATTACCTCACTAAGAAAATTATAATGTTTTTACAAGTAGTACACTTTGTGCCTTTCCTTCCATGGGTATTCCTGTGTTCCCCAGCTATGCTTGTGTACTCCGGGACATTCCCATATATATTTATTCATGTTCATGTACCACTAGTTGTTATCGTGTACTTGGACTTGTATGAGTATCAGGTCATTCACTTGTACTATAGTCATACCCAAGCACTTTTCATTATCCATTGATATGTATCCTCCGAGATACACAACAAGCTCTTAGGGAAGGGTTACATAGTATGTGAGACATATCACACAGCCTGTGATATATAATTCTCATGTGTAACCCTAGAATTTTTGCTTGGGGTTTAGATGGTATGTTTTCTTATGAATTACACACGATGTGCAAAAGAATTTCCAATATGATTTGTTTTCTTTATGCATCTTCACCCACAAGTTTTCCCTTAAATCTAGTAGTGATACTCATTGGTGATTGTGGATCAGTGTAGACCAATCATCACCATCACCATTAGTAGGATTTTGGCCTTTGATCTGCTTGAAAATCAACCACCAATACCTCACACCATAATCAAACACAAAATTAATAATTACAAGAATCACTAGATTGATTTGGTCCTCCTATATCATCATTTCACCGTTATTGTGAAATTTGCATGCAAAATTAATCTATTCCACTGAAAATGAGTCACACAGTGATTGAAATTCATGTATTCATTGAACTGTGGGCTAAATAATTTTTCCATGTTTAATGTGAAAATAAATAGGGGAGAAAATGTTAAAAAAAGATAGGAATGAATCTCATCCATTATTCATGTTGTACAAAATCTATTTAAGTTATAATGATGAACAATGAACAATGAAATAATCAAAATAAATCAACCGTAAATCATCCATCGATGTGAAAATCAAATAATACTATTTAAACTAATACTCATTAAACGAGGGATAATAAAATAATATGAATATAGAAAATAAAAAAAATACTACCACAAGTTTGGATGATTTGATGAAAATGAAAAATCACGTTTCATAGTCATTGGTGAGATCCATGAATGTTTTTGGTTTTATAAATCCATACAGTATCGATCTTCTCCTCTAATACATTGTTGTATACAAATGGTATCCTCTAATTCTATCTCAAAATTCTCATGTTTATACAGATTACCTTGATGATGAGCTATACTAGCGTATTTGTAGAATATATTTTGGTTCTGGATTTAAGTAAATAAAAAATAAATTTTTTTTATTTAATTATCTATCTTTCTATGATGGTTCCCAAGATAAAAACATGTTTCACATATGTATTCTGATGCGCCTAGGGTAAAATTGGCACACTAAACTCAATGGAGGCCTTAGATTTCCAATAAAATACTCTTTTTGAGAGTTATTCCACTATTTTTAGGAAAACTATGATTGATTGATGTTAATATGTTAAATATAATTATCATATCAATACCAGACTCACTAGCCTCGAAATCATGATTAATCTCATCATGTGGCTCTAAAAATATTTCTCTATATATTTCAAATATTTACATGAAAAAAATGATTATATATATATATATATATATATATATATTTACAAGTATTTATTATATATAAATATGTGTGTTCAAAAAAACAAATATAAATTTATTTATATATTCTAATATATGTAAATAAATGCATATATGTAAACATATTTATGTATATGTGTGAAATATAAATGTCTATATGTGTGTGTGTGTGTGTTTTTGTCAATGTTATATAAATATATCATATATTAATTTATTTTTATAAATATATGATTATCATTAAATATGGTATATAAATTTATTTACAATAAATATTTATAAATACATTATAAAAAATTATATCAAAATATAAAATTATATATAAAAACCTTTGTATATTTATATATAGTGTATAAAATTCATATCTAAATATACAATACATCAAAATATATTAAAAAGTTATTATAAAATAATTAGATAAATCATATGGAAATAATTATTATCATATTTCACCAAAATAATATCTTTCCATTTTATATATTATAAAAATATATTAATATATATTTACTTATATAAGTGTATATATAATTGTTATATATAAATATCATTTTGTGTTTTAATAAACTCATACATATTTAAATTTATATGAAAATTTATTTAAATGAATTTTAATATAAAATATATTTAAATTAATATAACTATATATATGTCTAACATAGACAAAAACATATATTTTATAAATTTATTTAAAAATAATTATATTAATAAAGATCAATATATGAATTAAAAAAAGTTATGTAAATAAACATAAAAAAATTGAAAGGAAATAATTAATATAATAAAAAACGCTTGGAGAAGTGTTGAAGGGGCTTGAATTTCACAAGCGAGGTCACAAGATCAAGTGCAGGCACAGGTACTGGTGAATAGGTAACTAGGATGTGGAAAAGTGGTGGAAAATAGGAATTGTGTGTCCTAAAAAAGGGGGCGCATGAGAGTGATGTTAGGGAAAAAGTTGGTGGGGCGAGGGAGAGAGAGCTATACAAAAAATTATTTTTTTATTAGTTCTAAAAAACAAGTGATAATGGACATATCTCCGAGTGCCATTGAAAAAGTGCTGATGAAGGTTTCCTTTTTTATGCTTTAACACTAATACAGGGTGTTTTCCCCGTGTTCCCCCTTTTCTATCTTACACTATTATTTTTGTATTCACACTTCAATTATTTTTTTGAAAGGATTATTCTTTCATCACATTCTCATTTTTCATAGAAAAGTTAATGTTAAGAAAATACCACTTTTCTTTAAGGAAGAGAAACTAAAAAGGGAATGAGAAGATTAAAAAAACTAATCCCTAAAAATTGTGAATATTGGGTTTCCGAAATCACTGGTGGTGGACCTAAGAAGTGAATTTTCCTTAGAATCATACTATCTCATAAGCTAATAGTTTATTCTTGTTTCTACTCTAAGAGGGACTTGTAACCCATACTCTTGAGTAGATCATTCGCATGTGGTCCCCACTCAGTTACTGAGATATCACATTTAGTGAGCCTCTACATGTCTAATTATCCCATGGACTCTTCGATACCCTGTTCTTTCCCTTATAACCTCGATATAATCTCCCAGGATCCCTTTTCTAATCTCAGGTCCATATTGATTCCCCTCTCTTTTCACATAGCCTATTTCAAGTAGGTTCCCTTTGGGATCACATATGTTGCAAAACTCTACCTTCAGGGTCCTCTGTATAGTGGATTCCCTAAAATACATTTGTTATACATAAATATAGAAGTCATATTTATGTTATATTGGTATAGAAATCATGTCTTAGTGAGTTATTATTGGCGAAGAAAAGACGCTTATGTATCAAGTTCACTAAGAATCTATCTTTGGAATTTTCAAGTTATTTTCTCCTAGTATCCCAGTGGAAAAATGGGTTACCTCCATTATGTCATTGTATTGATCATTTCCCCCCTACAGGGAGTTCATTTATATGCTTTATAATAGAGAATCACAAGGGTGTACCTCGTACCCACTCGTTCCTGGGTCATGGAAGGTCCCTCTAGTGAAAAATTAATAACTAGACAAGATGTAAAACACATTTAATTTAAGTGAATAGATACTAGGAAGTGTGAATTACAAGGATTAATAAGGATGATCCATAACATTATAGTAGTATGAACCCCACATTGTGTTTTTTGGGTTCTCCTGTGTGAAATTGATGAATTTTCTATCTTCAATGGCCATATAGTTTGTTTTTTAGTATGTCCATATATGATGGACTTTTTTTCCCATCCCCTCATGAATGCCACCCCAAGGGGGTTTCTAAGGAAATCAACTCCAAGGTGGTTCTCCCATGGCCCCACATCAATATCATTGTCAATTACCTTTAGATTCTCTCTTCGCTTATTTTCATTATAAGTCACTTAGTTTTTTCTTCGATTTCTCTCATTTTAGATAATATATAAAGAAACAGAAATCACATTTATTTTAAAGAAGATAAGAGGAGAAGGAAGTGATAAGAGTTGAAGGTATAATACCTAAAAAATTTAATTTGTTCTTACATTCTCATGGTTAGTGGACTGAATTATAGCTCTAAACCACACCTTGGACTGTCATATAGACTACAAGTTTTTTCTTATTACCCAATTGAGAGGGAATTTTAGTCTATCCTCATAGATAAATCATTTTCATGTGGTTCCAATCTTAGTCATATATATCTCTATTTTACAGATATTACACTATATTTACATATCATAGGTCTACATTGGTTCCCCGTTATGTTCATTCTAACCTTGAGAGAAGCTCTTTGGATGCCCTATCTGATCTTGGGTCCTATTCAGTTCCACTTCTTTATTGCATGACATGTCTCAAAACTACCCCCTTTGCGGTTCTCTATGTCCCTGAATTCCCAATTTTAAATAATTCATATTGTATATCTCCTCAGTCTATGTCCTTAACCACTAATATGGAAACTAGATCTATGGAATATGGGCATAGAAAAGTTTTCTGGGACATGGAGGATCGATATAGATGTGATGACTATGTCTAAGGTTCATTGAGAAAATATCTTGAGAATTTATATGGTATTTTAACCCTAGGGGATTATTGTTTAACAATTTTCCCTATATTTTGTATATTTTTTGAGAGTCAGTTCCTCTAATGGGATATTTTTTTATTGGAATGATAAAAATGATGAACTATATGGTACCTGGTACTCACTTGATCTTAAGCTAAAGGAGATTCCACGAGGGATAAATGAACTAATGGATAAGAAGTGTACCTCCTTGTAAGTGTGAGAATGTATACAAGGATGTGAGAATAAAATAAATGAAGAAGGTGGCTCAATATCATGAGATTATTATGGGCCCCTATTTTTACATTGTTTTTCTATGTGGTCCTCTATAGGTGGGTTTGCTATAATGAACATATGATGGTAATAATATTTATATTTTTACTCTTTCCATCTGTGATGATGTTTTTTACACCCCACCCATGTAACCACCCTTTGAGGATTAAAAGGAATTCTATTTTGGGGGGTTTCCCCTATGGCCCCCTTTTTCTACCTTTCTTAATTCCCTCAACACTCTATTTTCTCTTCTTTTCATTGTACATATTACACTTTTCTTTTCAAGGGTTATTATTCTTCACATTCTCTATTTTTTGAAACACCTATCATGACGACTATAACTATATAAGTACTATGGAAATGTGTATAGATGATGAAACAACCAAGAGATAGTGGGGGTATCACCGGACCACTACTGCTAAGATCATGTCACATTAGTGGTAGATACTAGTTCTCCATTGAAAACCATATCCCATTATAGGAATGGTTCAACATATGTGACTCCTTGTAGTATGATTTCAAACTATGAAAATGTATTTAGTGAATTGATAATATCTTATTTATCACCTAACTATACTGTAACATCCTTACCCAAACCACTAGGTTTGATATGGATACTACATGATCTCAAGCGCACATCCTTATATGATAGAGGCTACCAACTAACAACAAGGTTATAAATATGAGAGTGGGAAGATTGTACCCTTCATATCATGTCGTCAATCAGGAAAATAGTGAACAATAACAAAACATTGAATAAATAAATTGAGTAAAATAAGGTAAATGAATAATGACATACATATAAAAGTAGCTCTTGAATTGTTAAGCCTATCCAGAGTATTAGAATTAGGTAAATACATGACATGTAAATAAATAAAAATCTACATGGTACTATAGTGTCTATCTCAATTTACTTCATCTCCATGTTCCACCTCTTATCCCTCCACCATAGGGCCTTTTCCATTCACTAAATATCTGGTCATGAAATCTATGAGATCACTGAAATTCTTGAGTAGGGTGTAAGTATA
Organism: Viscum album; assembly: GCA_963277665.1. Classification (NCBI taxonomy): domain Eukaryota; kingdom Viridiplantae; phylum Streptophyta; class Magnoliopsida; order Santalales; family Viscaceae; genus Viscum; species Viscum album. Next base: position 1,263,309,330 of record OY728128.1, read on the forward strand.
AGACTCCGTTGAAAATCAGCATTGTGTACTAACCATAAGTGAACAATGTATATAATATTTTATATCATGATATAAGAAAATGATTAATAAGCATAAAATTGATGATGTATAATTCACTGACCAAGCTGCTATGATACCTAGCCCCACATGCTTTGGCTTGTTGTCGGTATGAATGTAAAGAACACACAAACCTCTATCATGGTCACATAGCTCACTCTACCCTTCTAGTGGTTGTTTTAAGAACACCACACATTTTTTAGAGTCTATATTTGGTCCAATTTTCCTTTTATGAACCCAAAACCCATGACTATTGGAAGTAATGACCATTATCCGCTAGTAATCCATTTTGTTTTACCCTCTATAGTGGTATCCATGTCTACCTCTAAGGACATTAGGGAAATATTAGGATTTGTAATTGACCACTAAACGATATAACTCCCACCCTCAAGGCACAAACATTGTATCTTAGTATTCACTACATAGACATTATGGTCTCCCCTATAAAGGGGTTGTTAAATCCACCTTTAATGATGTTAGGACATGGTTAGGTTTGATGACCTCATACATCTGACCTAAATGATACACCTAAGCATATGAGTACCTCCTTTCTATTCATTATGCTTTCCCCTCTATAAGTGTATCCACACATACCATTATGGATTTTAGGGCTGCATCATGTTGGTTTACAAACCAATGATCTGCAAAACACCCAACCTCAAGGCTCCCACTTTGTATCATAGTATCTTCCAGCTTGCTAATATTCTTTCCCCTCTATAGGGGTTGAAATGCCTGATGATAAAAGCAGAAATAGATCAAATTGTGTTGAAACTGGAGGTTTTAAGAGTAATATGACTTTAAACCGTGATATTTGTCCATGTAAGGACACTGGTTAACTAAAAAAATAATTTTATTTAATTAAATTTGGAAAATTTAATTAAATAAATTTTTAAAAAGTTATAATCATGTTTGAAGTGGCAAAAAACTCATTGTGTGAAAAAGTTATGACCCACCTAGGTAAAACCCCACATCCAAAACCTAACGGTGCACTCTGATTTCTTTTAAACCACATCGTTTGAGAGATATTAATTATTTATTAATTAATAATTATAATAATTAAATAATTAAATATTAAATTGGTATTATAACATGCGGTATTTCAAATAACTAGAAGTGCATAAAAGTTATACCCTGCCTTAGGTACACACCACCTTCCGGACCTAACATTGATATCATATTTCTCATAATATGTACTATTTTTGAGATATTCAATTATTTTTAAAAAATAATAAATTAAAAATAATAAATAAATTATTATCAAAAGTGACCTTACCAAACATCTATCTTTTACATATGTAATACACCACACAGGGTAAACACCATATCCTGGATGAAATGGTAGTATAATATTTCCCATATTATGCCCCATTTTGGAGTTTAGTAATTATTTTGATAAATCATGCATGCATACTTTAATATATTTAATAATTTTATTTTCTCTACACAAAGGATCTACTATCATCCTAATCTCATACTTACTGAGTTCCTGACTCAAAAAAATCGATTGAATATTCCAATGCATTAATTGAGATTTTTCCCTTACATAAGATCTTTATAACATTTATTAAGTTTTTATTGAAAAATTACATTTTCACAAAAAAAAATACTTAATTTTTTTAACATGATGGTTTTTATTATGTTTAAAAATTCACAATATTACATTTCTCCCCCTCTATCTACTTTTCATCCTTGAGGTGTATCTCTAGAGATCTTTCTCAATCATCTCAGACCACTTAGCTCCAATATTAGACTCGCATTCCCATTTTCCCTATTGGATCCATCAATGTTACCACCAAACCTAAAGTAGTTGTATTTTATTTCCTTACACCACATTCTCACTTCAGCCTATGATCCACACTAGATGCTTCTCATCAGATACATCTGTCTCTAGCTCAAAATTATCCCAATCAACAATATGGGTAGGATCAATATCTACCTCCAAAGATGTGACACATGTAACACATTGTGCACACCTAAATAACAAGAAGGGAGGTCTAAATTAAATTCCATTATCCCTAACTTATCAATGATATCAAAGGGTCCAAAAATCATTGTTTTCTTGTCCTGCTTCCTTAGACCTCTCCAGCCCAACCATGGAGTCACTCACAATAATACCTCATTTACCGTAGAAGACTCCAAGGGTATCCTAATACGGTTCAAATAAGATATATATCCTCTCTAAGTGGTGATAAACCTATTAAACATCAGATTCACTCTCGTGGAGGCCACCTGATCCAATCTAGGAACACAACATTGGCCCCATACCAACAAGTGGTGATCGAAATGATCAATCATAAAGAGCCTCATAAGGTGTTATCTGAATAAATTACAAATAACTCTTATAGAGAGAAAACTCATTCAAGGCTAGGTGATCAATCCATGCTTCACCAAAGTCTGTCATTCAAGAATGAAGTATATCCTCCAATATGTGTATAGTATTCATAGTCTATCTATCGTTATTTGGATTGTATATCATTCTCAGTGTGAGCCGATTTCCTATGTAAATTTTTGAGCTCTACCAGAATCGTGATGTAAAATGTGAATCTCCACCCAATACCTGTGTCTCAAGTTTATTTCCTCTTGATTGAGAATATATTGAAGGGTCTTATGGTCCGTATAAAAAATAAATCTCTCACTAAATAGATATTTTCCCCAAAACATTAGAGTGTGGACAATGGATGCCAGATCTATGTAACATGTAGGCTATTTCCACTCATGGAATCATAGCTGGTGAGACCCACATGACAAATAATATATAATTTTCATTAGAACCACTCTAAATCTCATAACTAATGTATTATAGTATACATCATAACAAATTCCCACACTCAGGGAGTGCCAGTATTGGGGTTGTTTTTTATCTTCTATTTAGCTAAAGGAAATCCACTACACCCTGTTCTGATAACTAGAATTTCACTACCTTCTTTGTAAAAATTATTAAGGGTGAATATAATCAAATAATTTCTTGGATAAAATGTAGATTATATCATGATAAACGCATAAATATCCAAATCTCAAACACATTTCAGGGATGTGTCCAATAAATGAATTTCTTGACCATCTATAGGTATAATAATATATCGATATTATATCCCACATGTTCTAGAAACCTCACATGTGGAATTTATTAGTCACACATTGGAGGCATGACCTAAATCCCAGGTTCTCAAAGTGTACATATGCACATCTCTTGGTTCCTAGAATGTTTATCAAGTTTTTGTGAGTATATGAGGTTTTTTTATGAACACCGTGAAGAGCGAGTCTTGGTATGGATGGTTGGTCTTGTTCATGATATCCAAGAACACCATATATGTTTTTTTCATACCTAGTGACATTAAAAATTACTCATATTATCCATACCTTCTCTATAGTGATGTCTTCAAAATATCCAACTCTATAATTTTCTACTTGTGAGAGACCGATTAAAGATCATTCTTAGAGAACCAAAGGACTTCCCCACAACTGATTGAAGAATTCATCAATTGATGGAAATGTATATTGTTTTATGGGCATCCCCAATGTCAGATTTTTCTAATCTACTCATAACTGAATACTATTATTTTACTTCTCGGAAAACAACATAGGTGAACCCCATTGTAAAGTACACTAATTTATGAGTCCCTTCCTCTCTATGTAATCCAGAAGAAACATGAGATCCTTCATCTTCATTTGTTCCATTCTATATAGGGAATCAAAATGGATGTGAAACTCACACAAATTCCATTTTAATTAACCCACTGATCCATCAGAGTTTCAACTAGGTCAATGATCCACAAAAATTTCAACCCAATACTCAAAATCTTGACGGTCTTCAGTTCCCTAGAATGATGAGTGATGTTAGAGAATAAGTAAGGTAATATTTTACCGTAGATATGAACTCCTATTACAAGGATAATAACTAAGAGAACATATTATAGCTTAATTTTACCTTCTACATATACCACAGAGCAGGTGCAAGATAATGCTCAACGACATTATCTTACTTTTATAGTGGTAAATCTTAAACTTCATTCGTTATGGAAGTATTTTGGCCTACTTCTAAAGTACTTCCATAAGACAATGTCAACGTAAAATCTTTTGTAACATGAAAGAACACACTTATGAAAATAAAAAGTGAATTTTTTATAAACTGTAATCTTTCTATGGGATAAAAAATGTTAATATTAATCAGTCCATGGGATCATACAAGGTTTTCCATGGAGTTTAATCTAAACTCAAGGTGAACCCTTCCCATAATTAAACGTTGTTTTCATCCCAACACATTAGTCACAATCATGATATATATATTAACATAGAAACATCCTCAGTTTAACTAATTAAATGCCAATCAAGACATATCAAAAAATATTGAAACACTTATATACCATATGAAGAAAAATTACCATGAAAAAATAGAAAACTTCAATGCATTTGGTTAATGAACTAATATGTAGCCCAAAAATTGGTATATATATGGTATGCGAACCTACACACATACTCATGATGCATGAATTCACCTGAGATATCATAAATCAAGTCTAAAAATCATGTGTATCATCCAATGTGATTTTAATCAATAATAGAAAAAAATCCATTTATGGAAACTCAATGTTCACCTAATGTAGAGACCCAGTTTTTGCTTAATAATATTTTGAAATATTTCTAAATATTTTTTTAGAGTTAGGTGCTAAGATTATATGCGATTTAGAGGCCCATTGTTCAAGGAACTAATTTTATAAAAAATAAAAATATATTTTATATTAAACACACAAAATTAATTAATGAAAATGGGAAAACACATAAAATCATGACCAGATTGAAAATTTGAGACAACGGTTGGGATTGGAACACAATGTTTACTATAGTCAGGACATAATATAAGTCACTATGATAAATTTATACCCTCCCTCATTGGTGGTACGCTTAATTAATTAATTAAATTTATTTATTTAATTTCGTGAAATACCTTTACAATAATAATTGGATATAAGTATGTGGTTAAAGGAATTATCCCCCCACAATCCTGGTTCTTTATCTAATGATGAACTCTCCTCTCCTATAATATTCATTGAAGAAATTAAAAACAATGATCAATGATAAGAAAACCTTGGATGTAGACATATCAAGACACAATGGATCATCCTACTTCATCAAAGAATACATTCTCTGTCAATAGAGATCACTCAAATCATGGAAGGAATCATCTTTAGAGTTATTATTCCTTATATTAAATGTTTGATCATGTTGAAACTAAATTATTCAACCTAAAACTTTTAATTTGAACCTTTCATGATCCCAAGTATTGATTTTTAATTCATTTTTAGATGTTCTAACTCAAATTTAATAGTTCCTGTAATGGCTCGGACCTCTCCGGTCAATTCCTTTATAGAAATGTGGTGTTGGAGGTGTTTTGGAAGGTCAAGGTGGATTGGGGTGCATTTGGGTGGACTTTTATGGAAATCTAAAGGGTTATGGCCTTTGTATGGGAGGCGCACAGTTTTCCTAAACCGTGTGGCCAAACCGTGCAAGGCTGGTCTTGGAGGCAGTGGCTAATTCTTGGTTAGCGAACAGTTTTTCTAACCGTGCGGACTAACCATGCTAGGAGGGATTGTCGAGGCAGAAGCTACCGCACAGTTAGCGCATGATTTGTTAAACAGTGAAGACTAACTGTGCGAGCACTTAAAGATAGATCCTAAAATTGTGTATGTACTCTTTTTACCTTTAATCACCGCGTTTAAGCCCCTATTCATCTATAACTCGAGATTACCCTTCCTTGGAGGTGGAAGAACCTCTCCCAAGCGTTTTGGAGGTGATCCGGAGGATTCCCTTTGCGAATTGAAGTCGGTTTCTTGAGGTATGTGGTCGTTCTTCATCATTATTGTTTGGTTTCTTAGATCTTCTTAGATCTACCCCTCCACTTCTCTCATATTCATAGATCGATGTCCGTTATGGGTATATCTAGGTATGTGGATGTCGAAAATGATGAGCTTTGGTCTTGGTTGTGATAGGAGAGGAGATCTAAGAAGGATTCGTGGAGAATCGACCCGGTTTCTTGGGCGTTCATAGACCATTGTGGTTTTCCTCGAAAACCGCTGAGGTAGGGAATTTGTGTCTTCTCTAATTGTTTATGTGCAATCGTAGAGTTATCATGATTTATTCCTTGGATCACAATGTAATTGACCTAATTAAATACTTGAACTGGATTAAAAGAATTGGTGATTGCATGTTTTTGCTTTGTACAGTGATAACGGTTCGCCTCTTGATTTTCCAGATAGTGTGATATATATACCTTGCTTGTTAGAATGTTGTTCTTGATGAAATTGATAAAGAATGTAAATAAGGAATTAATTGATAATTAATTGGATAAAGGTAAAGAGGCATGTAAATTAATCTGGTTGTTATTTTTGTTGTGGATGTTGTTCCAAATTGATGTTAATCAAATTGATGCTGATGTACGTGATTAACTTAGTTGGTTGGTAAACCTGAAATCTGTTGGTACTTGTTTTTTGAAGGGTAGATTCCTTGTGAAAGGGTCAAGAGCAGAATTTGATGTGATGTTTGTTTTCCTGCTGCTTGTGATGTGCTGTGACCCTGAAGGGGTGTTGTAATATCTTTTGATGTGATGTGACCCTGGAGGGGTGTTGTGATATATTGTGATGTATTATGACCCTAGAGGGGAGTTGTGATATCTTGTGTCATGATGTGACCCTGGAGGGGTGTTGTGATATGTGGAGGCAGGGAGGCCTTGTGGTTGTGGCAGCGGATGACGCCTAGAGTGGCGAGATGCATCAGTTTATGTATGCGGGTGTCGGGGAGGACACCGGGAATGATGGAATGTGATGGATGTGGTTGTTGGATTATTGGTTCTTTGTTTGGTTGATTATCTGCTTTACTTTTCCCCACTGCTCAAGGAAGATGGTTTTGCTGACCCTTCTTCCAAAGGAGGTGAAGACATGTGTGGTATGCCACGTGCTTTCTGTGTTTAGCCTCTAGAGGTAGGATGGGTATATGCTCTTACTATAGGACAAAAATACTCGACAGGTAGTACATCTACTCACCGTGTTGAGAACCCTTGTGTTTAATAGCATAGGTTGGTTTTCTAGAATGCATGGGAATGTGGGAAAGTAATTTCTGTAATGAAGGATTGATTAAATGGTGATAATCCATGGGGATGGAGATGATGGAATTTAAAGGTGATGTTGAATATCTAAAGGAACAGTTGATTTTGAATGTGATGCAAATGAAGTTTAATGTGGTTGTGTTCATGGTTGATTAATGTGAAATGAATTAATTAAAGTAAAGTATAACTAATGAAAAAGGGAATGAATTAACCTAATGAAATTATTTAATTGGTTGTGTGCTTATAGGATACCTAGTCTTAGAAATAGCTGCCCAAAGTCCGAGAGATGTTAGCTACAGTTGAGGCTAATACTAGGTTATGCCCATTGTGTGGTTTTGAGTTATATATATTCTGTACTTTTTGTGTTTCTATATGCTACTCCACCCTTCCGGTAAGGGAAACTGACACCCCGGGGATTCTGGGCCTTGGGGGGTGTTTTCCACAACATTCCGGTTGGAGGATGAATGGATGACTACCCCGTTTGACCCTGCTCTCTTCTCTTGGTAGATACTAGTGCCATTGGAACAGTGGTTAGTTTTCCCCCTTTATATGTGTAGAGGGATGTAATGGCTTCTGGTTATTTCAACACATATATTCTGGATGTATTATCCTATGGACTACTATAGGTGTAACGTGTATAGGCTGTGATGGCTTGAGGATCCTGACGCGGTGTATGGGTTGTAAAGGCTTGAGGCAAAACACCTGACATATGATACATGTTATGTGGATGTGGTGGCTCTCGGAACCTACCTAGTTACTTTTGGTTTTGAGGATGGTGTGGAGCTTAGCCCAGGTGTGTGTGGTAAATCCTTTGTGGTGCACGAGGTGCAGATTATGGAGCTTGGCCCAAGTTTATACGGGCAAGCTTTTGGAGAGAGATGCACATGACATATGTCATTGGGGAAAAGTTTCAAACTAGTGGGGAAGTAGTAGCAGGTTACCCTTGATATTATTTATTATATTCTATAATCTTGAATGTGTTACATTGTGAGAGTATCCATGGTGAGGTTAGGAACATAGTATACCTGTTAGGTGACGAGTTAGTTTCACTGTTGTTCACTATGCTTTAGCATGCTTTCTTTACTTTTTCACGAGAGGACTTTGGGAGGATCCTAATGACTATTCTGTTATACTCACCCTACATATATATAAACTGTCTTTCAGGTCACTTGGAGCAGGTTTGTGGTCAGGCTGGTTACTACTAGCCTGTGGTCTTAGGAGCTGTTCGGGCTTGTGGTCGCTGCTATTTTTACATTATTTTGGGTACTGGCAGTTTTCCCCTTTTAGTTGTAGCACTTTTTCATGACATTACATATGCTCTTGGGTTTTCTTTTATACTTTAGTTCTTAGTTGGAGTTGGTTGGTGTCTATCTTATCTCTCTCTTCCGCATGTATTCTCTTAGAGGGTAATGCCTCCCATATATCTGTTTATTATACCCTCGGTGATAGTCACCAACCTAGGGCCTACTAGAGACGGGACTCGGGGGTCATTATCTCTCTTCTCACATTTCTGGCCCAGGAGGGGTACACTTTTTGGGGAGGGGGTCATGACAGAGTGGTATCAGAGGTCTGGATGAGGGATAGGATGGAGTTAGGAGTTAGTCACTAGTGAGGTTGCATGGGTTGGTAGGATAAAGGTTTCATTCATGATTAGCAAGTGAGGTAAACACTGGAGACCGGCTGAGACATAGGCATTTAGGGCCCCCTATGATCTGTTGCATAGACCTTTAAATTTACAATGGCTACTAAACAGGGTGATACTTGTTCTTGGGTAGAGACCTAGGAAAGGATCGTGCATCATTCTTTTTTGTGCCTGTGTTTGAATGGGTAGACCTTAGGATAGGTTAACCTAAAACTAATAGAAGAAAACAATTAATTAATTAATGTTGAGTCTTCCATATTCCAGGCTTAGGAGCTCTAATTGTTTGTTATTTTGTAGGTATGGTTCCACGTCGATGTCCTCATCAGGGTTGCGTAGAAGATGTCTAGCAGGCCATTCCAGCAGGTCGCCGCTTGGTGGAGGTTGATGACGAAGAAACTTGGAGGAAGACACTTCAAGAGTTTCAGCGCCAGAGTCTGCAGAAGTATGAGGGCTCCGTTTCAGATGTAGTCATGGAAGGCTGGTTGGAGGAGGTCGAGATAGGCTTCAGTTCGATCTGTGTTCGGAAGGAGCACTTGGTTTCCTTATTTGTGACGATGCTACATGGAGCAACGAGGCAGTGGTGGTTCTTGTTCCTTAGGGATCGTGAGGAGTCAACGATCCCATGGGAGGAGTCTTGAGAAAAGTTCAGAGTCGAGTTACTTTCCTCGACTACAAAGGCGTCCAGTTGCAAGGAGCTTCTTACCCTTCGACTGGGGAGTTCCACTGTTCGATAGTCTGGAATCCGTTTCAGGAACCTTTTACGATATGATTAGGACCTGTTACTAGATGAGGAGGCCAGGACGAGGCATTTCGAGGAGGCTTTGCATCCAGAGATCCAACTCAAGGTCACCCATTTATGTTAAACACATATCTTTAGGTTTTGGTGAGGGTAGAGGTTGTTGAGAGGACTTTGGCCAGGACTGGATCATCACGAGGGGGGATCGGAATGATTCCTCACGAAGGAGAGCTGTGGTCCGGGGTTCCCTATTTACAGGTCAGAAGAGTTTCCGTTCAGCCGGGGGTAGGTCCCAACCCTTCACATATCATTTCTCTGGAGGCGGAAACACATAGGCCTATTCCAAGGGATCATGCACTTGTTTTTCTTGTGGTGGTCGTGGTCATCAGTAGTGGGAGTGCCTGACCTTTCCGAGAAATCATCATCCACTGGGAGCTCTGCTCCAGGTTCTTCCGTTGAGGCCGTTCCAGCCAAGGTAGCAGCAGCCAGTTGCACCAGCTTTTGGTCAAAAGAGGGTATTTGGGGTAGCAGAGGACAACCCCCTAACGCTCCTCATCCTCAGGGAGCAGAGGAAAGTCGTGGTGGTGGTCGTCATCAGGGTCATAGGGGCCGTGGAGGAGGTCGTGGTCAGATTCATGCTATAGCATTGCCAGATCTAGGTGAGCCTGACGTCGTTCGAGGTACCCTTTGGTTGTTTTATACCTTGGTGTATGCCTTGTTTCATTCAGTAGGGACACACTCCTTCATATCACCAACCCATGTCCATGCCTTGGGACTTGAGGTAGAGAGGCTTCCAGTGCCCTTGGCATTGACTATGCCAGTTGGAGGTCGAGCTGACTTGTTTGAAGTATGTAGAGATTGTGAGCTACTGTTGGGGAAACACTGCTCTTGGAGAGATTTCCTATGTTTACGAATAAAACCATATGATGTTATCCTCGGCATGGATTGGTTGTATTCGGTGCAGGCTATCGTGGATTGATTCAGGAAGAAGGTCGTCTTCATTGGTGCAGATGGAGAGCAAGAGGTGTTTGTTGGTGAAGGAGATCCTCGGATGGGTCACAGGCGAGTTCCATCCTTATCAACCATGGCGGCTGAGATGATTCTGAGTTCATCAGAGGCTTGGAAGTTGGTGTTTCCTAGGGTTGTAGAGGAGTATCCTGATGTTTTTCCAGAAGAGGTTGTAGCCTTACCCCCTTGATGAGAGATCTAGTTTGGGATCGAGCTACAACAAGGAGTGTCTCCTATATATATGTCTCCATATATGATGACCCCTTATGAGTTACGAGAGATACATATACAACTTGATGGTCTGTTTCAGTGCGGCTTTGTACGACCAAGTGTGTCACCATGGGGTGCACCAGTTCTGTTCATGAAGAAGGCCGATGACAGTTTGCGGTTGTGTGTCGATTATCATCACTTAAACAAAGTGACAATAAATAATTTCTATCCTCTTCTGCGGATCGATGACTTATTCGATCAACTGAAAGGTGCAAGTTGGTTCTCAAAGATCGAATTGCGGTCAAGATATCATCATATGCGCGTGAAGGATAAAGATATCCCGAAGACTTCTTTCCGTTGTCGTCATGGGTATTATGAGTTCGTTGTAATGCCGTTTGGTGTGACGAATGCTCCAGCAGTATTCATGGTATTAATGAATGCTGTGTTCCGTGAGTTCCTAGAAATGTTCATTGTAGTTTTCATCGATGACATCCTTGTGTACTCCATATCTGAAGAGGAGCACGCAGAGCATCTACGAGCTGTTTTGGGAGTTCTTCGTCGACATCAGCTGTTCGAGAAGTTGTCAAAGTGTGAGTTTTGGACTCAATAAGTCTTTTTCTTAGGGAATTTTGTGTTGCAACAGGGAGTAGCTATGGATCCTTCAAATATAGAAGCAGTTGTGTCTTGGGAAGACCCCAAGACAGTTTCAGAGGTGCGATGATTCCTTGGTCTCGCAGGCTACTACAGGTGGTTCGTAGCCAATTTATCCCGAGTTGCAACTCCTCCGACAGCTTTGACCAGGAAAGATCAGGCTTTTATATGGACTGTTCAGTGTCAGGTGGCTTTCGAGTATCTAAAGAAGAAGCTAGTAAGTGCTTCGGTTCATTTTCTCCAAGTTGAGGGAGTTCAGTTTGATATTTTCTACGACGCTTAGCATATGGGGCTAGGATATCTTCTCATGCAGCGGAGGTCAGTTGTTTCTTATGGGTCTCAACATTTGTGTCCCCATGAATTCAACTATTCCACTCATGAATTTGATTTGGTAGCCATGGGGTATTCTCTGATGTTTTGGAGACATTACCTCATTGCTGAACACTTTGTGGTTTTCACTGATCACAAGAGTTTGAGGAATGTTTTCTCGCATTGTGACTTGAACTTGTGATAGCGTCAGTGGATGAAGTTCCTACAGGAATACGACGTCAAAATATCGTATACACCTGGGAATGGGAATGTTGTGGCTGATGAACTGAGCCGAAATTCATGTAGTGATGATGTGCGTAAATCCAGTGATTTCTGAAGAGTAATGGAGGAACTGTCGGCTTTGCATCTTGACATGGGAGAAGTTGGGGGGTAGAGTTTTTCTTTTCAAGATGACGGTGCAGTCATCCCTGGTGTAGAAGGTGGAAGAGTTCCAATTGGGGGATCTTGAAGTGGAGGTCTGGAGAGACCGATTTGTTTGTGGTGAGGCCGCTGATGGTTGGTCTGAGGATAAACAACACATAGTGTTGTATCATGGAAGTCTTTTTGTTCCCTTGGAAATGCGCGAGATGGTCCTCAGAGAGTTCCATGGTTCTCTTTTAGTGGTCCATCTTGGTGTGACAAAGATGTACCAATCCATGAGGAGCCAGTTTTGGGGGCCTGGACTGAAGAGTGCAGATGTGGAGTTTGTGTCTCGATGTTTAGTCTTCCAGAAGGTGAAGGCCGAACAATGTGTTCCTGGTAGTCTTCTCATGCTAATAGAGATTCCTCAGTGGAAGTGGTAGGACATCTCAATTGACTTTGTTACAGTTTTACCTCGAGCTCCGGGAGGATATGATGCTATTTGGGTGGTAGTGGACCATTTAACAAAATCATCCCACTTTATAGAAATCAAGGAGTCAAGCTCAGTGGAAGTTTTTTCGAGGAAATATCTGGAAGAGGTGGTGAGACTTCATAGAGTCCCTAGGACGATCATTTCTGATCGAGATCCTCGTTTTACTCCCAGGGTGTGGAGAGGTCTCCAACGTGCTTTTGGTTCTCAACTATGCCTTAACACTGCTTTTCATCCTCAAATGAATGTTCTGACGGAGAGAACCATCTGTTCTCTTGAAGAGATGTTGAACTCTTTTATTCTTGATTTTGTAGGTTCATGGAGGAGGCACTTACCTTTGGGGGAGTTTTTCTACAATAATAGTTTTCACTCCACCATCGGTATGGCACCGTTTGAAGCCTTGTATGGTCGGCCATGCCATTCTCCGTTGTACTGGACTGGGGTCGGAGAGTTAGCAATTATCTGACTAGAACTAGTGTAGAATACAACATAGATGGTTCAGGTGATTCATGAGAGGATGAAGACAACGCATGATTGTCAGAAATCATATGTCGATCAAAGATGTAGACCCTTAGAGTTTAATGTTGGGGATCATGTATTTCTGAAGGTGACTCCCCGTTGTGGGCAGTGAAGGTTTGGTCGTGGGAGTAAGCTTTCTCCCCAATTTTTTTGTCCTTTCGAGGTGTTAGATCGTGTTGGAGCTGTGGCATATCAAGTAACACTTCCTCTACAGATGAGTTGGATACATGATGTTTTCCATGTTTCACAGCTCCTTCGTTATCTTCATGACTAATCTCACATCATCGATTGTGGAGAGATCAATATTGATGATGATGCCACCTTTGAGGAGCTACCTGTGGAGATCCAAGACCGCAAGGAGAAGGTGTTTTGCGGGCGTTCCAACCCTTTAGTTCGTGTCTTGTGGCATCACGACAGCTTGGAAGAGAGTACATGGGAATGTGAGTCACAGATATGCGCTCAGTACCCAGAGTTGTTTGATGTTTAACTCTTTTCATGTATCATTGTAACTTATGTGTCTGTGGAACTTTCATGTTTATAAAAAGGCTCCCTTTGTTGCTTTGGTGGCTTTCTCTCTTCTAAGAGGTATCTCAGTGGGTGGTTGTTCAGACCCTATTTTGTTTTCTCTTTAGGTGGGTTTTGGATTCTCGAGGGAGATAATCTTTTGAGAGGTATCTTATGTAATTTCCTAGACCTCTCCAGTCCATTCCATTGTGAAAATGTGGTGTTGGAGGTGTTCCGGAAGGTCAAGGTGGCTTGGGGTGCGTTTGGTTGGACTTTTATGGAAATCTAAAGGGTTATGGCCTTCGCACGGGAGGCGCACGGTTTTCCTAAACCATGTGTCCAAACCGTGCAAGGTTGTTATTGTAGGTTGTGGCTAACTCACGGTTAGTGCATGGTTTCTAACTGTGCAGACTAACCATGCGAGGATTGATTGTCGAGGCAGAAGCTACCACATGGTTAGCGCACAGTTTGTTAAACCGTGTGGACTAACTGTGCGGGCACTTAAAGATAGATCCTAAAATTGTGAATCTAACTCTTTTTGCCTTTAATCACATAATTTAAGACCCTAATCGTCCATAACTCAGGATTACACTTCCTTGGAGGTGGAAGAACCTCTCCCAAGCATTTTGGAGGCGATCTGGTGGACTCTCTTCGTGAATTAAAGCCGGTTTCTTGAGGTATGTGGTCGTTCTTCCTTGTTCTTGTTTGGTTGTTTAGACTTGCTTAGATCTGATCCTCCTCATCTCTTGTCTTCTTAGATCTATGCCCCTTATGGGTAGATCTAGGTATGTGGATGTCAAAAATGATGAAATTTGGTCTTGGTTGCGATAGGATAGGATATCTAAGGAGGATTCATGGAGAATCAACCCGGTTTCTTGGGTGTTCATCGACCATTGTGGTTTTCCTCAAAAAACGTTGAGGTAGGGGATTTGTGGCTTCTCTAATTGTTTATGTGAAATTTTAGAGTTAGCATGATTTATTCCTTGGATCACAATGTAATTGACCTAATTAAATACTTGAACTAGATTAAGAGAATTGGTGATCACATGTTGTTACTTTGTACCGTGATAACGGTTCGCCTCTTGATTTTCTAGATAGTGTGATATATATGCCTTGCTTGTTAGCATGTTGTTATTGATTAAATTGATAAATATCATAAAGCCGGAATTAATTGATAATTAATTGGATAAATATAAAGAGGCATGTAAATAAATCCAATTGTTTGTTTTTTTGTGGATGTTGTTCCAAATTGATGTTATTCAAATTGATGTCGATGTACGTGATTAATTTAGTTGGTTGGTAAACCAGAAATATATTGGTGCTTGTTGTTTGAAGGATAGATTCCTTGTTAAAGGGACAAGATCCAAATTTGATGTGATGTTTGTTTTTCTGGTGCCTGTGATGTGTTGTCACCCTGGAGGGGTGTTGTGATATCTTGTGATGTGTTGTGACCCTGGAGGGGTGTTGTGATATATTGGGTTGTGATGTGACCTTGGAGGGGTGTTGTGATATGTGGAGGCAGGGAGGCCTTGTGGTTGTGGCAGTGGATGACGCCTAGAGTGGAGAGATGCATCGGTTTATGCATGTGGGTGTTGGGGAGGACACCAGGGATGATGGAATGGGATGGATGTGGTTGTTGGATGCTTGGTTCATTGTCTGGTTGTTTATCTTCTATATGTTTCCCCACTTCTCAAGCCAGCTGGTTTTTCTTACCCCTTTTTCGAAGGAGGTGAAGACACACGGGGTATGCCACATTCTTTCCGTGTTTAGCCCCTCAAGGGAGGATGAGTCTACACTCTTTCTATAGGTGGAAAAGACTCGATGGGTAGTATATCTACTCACTGTGCTGATCCCCCTTGTGTTTAGTAGCATAGGTTTCTTTTTTAGAATGCCTGGGAATATGGGAAAGTAATTTCTATAATAAAGGATTGATTAAATGGTGATAATCCACAGGGATAGAGATGATGGAATTTAACAGTGATGTTGAATCTCTAAAAGAACAGTTGATTTTGAATGTGATGCCAATGAAGTTTAATGTGGTTGTGTTCATGGTTAATTAATGTGCAACGAATTAATTAATGTAAAGTGGAACTGATGAAAAATGGAATGAAGTAACCTAATGAAGTTCTTTAATTGGTTGTGTGCTTATAGGATACCTTGTCTTAGAAATAGCAACCCGGAGTCCGAGAGATGTTAGCTGCGGTTGAGGATAAGACTAGGTTATGCCCATAGTGTGGTTGTGAGTTATATATATTCTGTACTTTTTGTGTTTCTATATGCTACTCCACCCTGTCGATAAGGGAAACTGACACCTCGGGGATTCTGAGCCCTGGGGGTGTTTTCCCCAACATTCTGGTGGGAGGATGAATGGCTGACTACCCCCCCCTTTTACCCCACTCACTTCTCTTGGTAGATACTAGTGTCGTTGGCACAACAGTTAGTTTCCCCCTATATGTGTGTAGAGGGTTGTAATGGATTGTGGTTATTTCCACACATATATTCTGGATGTAGTATCCTATGGAATACTGTAGGTGTAACATGTATAGGCTGTGATGGCTTGAGGATCCTTACGCGGTGTATGGGCTGTAATGTCTTGAGGTACAACCCCTGACATATGATACACGTTATGCGGGCTATGGTGGCTTCAAGAACCTACCTGGTTACTTTTGGTTGTGAGGATGGTGTGGAGCTTAGCCCAGGTGTCTTCGGGAAAGCCTTTGTGGTGCACGAGGTGCCTATTGTGGAGCTTGGACCATGTTTATACGGGCAAGCTTTTGGAGAGAGATGCACAGGATGTATGTCATTGGGGGAAAAGTGGGAAAACAGTGGGTAAGTAGTAGTGGGGTAACCTTGATATTATTTATTATATGCTATACTCTTGTATGCGTTACTTGGTGAGAGTATCCCTGGTGAGGTTGGGAACATAGTATACCTATTAGGCGACGGGTTAGTTTCACTGTTGTTCACTGTGCTTTAGCATGCTTTCTTTACATTTGCACGAGAGGTTTCGGGGAGGATCCTACTGATTATACTGTTATACTCACCCTATGTATATATAAACTATTTTTCAGGTCACTTAGAGCAGGTTGGAGGTCAAGCTGGTTACTACTAGCTTGTGGTTGCAGGAGTTGTTTGGGCTTGTGGTCGCTGCTGTTTTTACTTTCTTTTGGGTACTTGCAGTTTTCCCCTTTTTGTTTTAGTACTTTTTCATGACATTACATATGCACTTGGGTTTTCTTTTATACTTTAGTTCTGAGTTGGAGTTGGTTGGTGTCTATCTTATCTCTCTCTTCTACATGGGTTCTCTTAGAGGGTAATGCCTCCTTTCAGTGTGTTTATTATACCTTCGGTGCTAGTCACCAACCTGGGGCCTATTGGAGGTGGGACTCGGGGGTCATTATCTCTCTTCACACATTTCCGGCCTAGTAGGGGTTCACTTGGTGGGGAGGGGGTCGTGACAGTTACGATCGGTTAGTACTTTTTCATGACATTACATATGCACTTGGGTTTTCTTTTATACTTTAGTTCTGAGTTGGAGTTTGTTGGTGTCTATCTTATCTCTTTCTTCACTATGTAATTCCTTTGAATCCTAGTTTGATAATTTATGGGTGACTTTAGATCAATTGGGATCCTAGAAATGAGATGAAATCATGGAAAAAGAATAGATTTTTGAGTGAGGCACATATCTGGAAATGACAAGATATGGGGATGAGGAATCTGAATGTTCCATGAAAATATTAAAAGGAACAAAACCGAAATTTCGTGTAGAATATTATTCCAAGAACTCATTTTTTAACAAGGATGATTTGCGATTAATTGGGAAGAAATCCTGCATTCGTTGGAGAGATCCGATGTTTTTAGAGAAGATTCAGGTGACTTTGACCATGCTTAGAGCAGATTGTAAGTGGAGATGAAAATTTGGGAGAAATATGGAGTTTTGTGGAAATAATTACCACATGCCTTTTTTAGTAAAGAACACATAGTGTGTAGCCTCCCTCAGTAGTGGTTCTAGAGGTTGGGAAAAGATAGGGATGACATGGCTTGTACTGTCCATGACACGTCATGTACTATCTTTCCATGCGAGGTGAGCCCTATGAAGGAACACATGACTTGGAACACACCATGTCTTGAGAACATAGACACAGTTAGGCTTCATGGGAAGTATTCTATGTTGATCAACAGATAGTGTACCAAAGAACATGGACATAGAGTCTGACTACACAGACATGATCAACAAACATAGCCATGGTCCCTAGATAAAAAGAATACATCATATAGTCCACCAACACAAAAATCAATACTATCTGGGATGTGACCAATTAATATAAAGAGAAATTTATAGATAGTTATGTGGGTCCACACACCATGTGTACCCATCACACACAGTGTACTATTTGATCTCCCATGATCAATCTTCAATCCTCTATATCTCCTTCATTTGAACTCGGATGTCAACCTGCGAGCTGCATATGCTGATTTTTTTCCCACATAGAACATGATGGTTACCTTGGAAGCATTGTTCATGATATTATGTTGAGGTTTCAGGTTTGGCACCCACTAGATGACACCGGATGAGAGAATTGATCAGACAGGCTTACTAGGATGATAATTCAAGAATGATCCTCCAACTAGGTTGGGTGGTGTAGTCCTCAAGGAATATTTGGGTTATAACTCTATCATGGATGGGTAATATAGTTCCCAATATCGATTTGGAGCCGATCCTCTAGCTGGGATGGGTATTGTAGTTCCAAACGACATTCTGGGGTGACCCTCCAGCAAGGATTGGTAGTGTAGTCATCAAAAATGATTCCATGTTGACCCTCTAGATGGGTTGTATAGTGTAGTTGCCGATAACCTTCTGGGCAGACCCTATTGCTGGGATGGGTAGTGTAGTCCCTATTGACCCTTTAGGGCTAACCCTCCAGTTGGGCTGGGCAGTGTTTTCCTCAACAACCATCCTGAGAAGATCCTCGACTGTGTGGCAGAGTGGCGATTCATGATACGACTTACCTAAGGACTCATTAGAAAGAGGAGAACTTCCCCCATCGATATGAATTCTTATGAATTGATCTATAACTGTGTAGGAGATTAAGTTCCACCCAATTTGGATATTATTGACGTGTGGTGATTTGATCCCCTTTGACTTGTGACTCATGGGAAGATGCTTTAGGTGCTTGGTATCATAGATGAATCTACCATGGGACTATTGGATACTTATCTTCTGGGGATGATATCTTAGATAGATATCCCCATAATCTATTATTTGGGATTCATTGACTAATCATATATATATATATATATATCCCACTACAGTAACCCCTCCTTTGGCCATTGTTACTCTTCTTCCAAGAAAGGCGAAGTTACGCAGGGTATGACATGTGCTTTCTGTGTCTAGCTTCTTCAGGTTAGATGGGTGTACTCTCTATATTTATGTTATGAAGACATAATGGGGAGTTTACCTCCTCATTATTTCAAGCTCCTTTTTTGGATGATTCTACTTTCAAACTCCTCATGGGTTGAGCTATACTCTTTCCATTCACTTTTATAGTACATTGTTTCATTTATTGTTTATATTTATTTGTATATATTTATATACCCTCATCTACTTTTTTGGTAGTTCTACTAGGTATGTATATACTCACCAATTCTTGCTATTTTCTTAACACATGTCATGTCTTTTTCATTTAGAAGATAGGTCAATCGTGACTACATAGGCGCCTAGGGATACATGATGCAATGACCATGCACGGTGGTCATAATTGGGATATAGGAGCTGGGTTCTCTCAGTGTATACTTTTTTACAGTTGTCCTTAGGATAGGACTAGATTCTGGTTTGGGTATCTGTTTTCACCCTTTACATTTTAGTATTCACTACCATACTTTGGTACTGTCTAGAGGTTCCTGCATGTTCACTTTACATTATAGTAGTTTTCACTTTTTCAACTTTTTGACTTTCACTTTTACATTTAGTTGGCTTCATTCATTTGAATAGGTTCTTAAGATAAGTACTACCCATGTTTATTGTGTCTTCAGTGCTTGTCACCAACCCCTAGCCCATGGAGGCGGGAATGGGGTAGTTGAGGCATGAGGCCCAACTTGGGTCGGGTTGTAATAGAGTTGTATCACTGGGAGGGTCATTCATTGGGATGTTGTTCAAACGTACCCTAAAAGGGAATTGGTTGTTATTTAGGGAAATAGTGTCTATGTGTCTCAAGACTATCTCTTATGATAGGGAGTGTGGTGATGGTATGGGTGGTCGATGTATCCATTCACCAGGACCCTGATTATTCAGTTTTCAACTCAGCACCTTGAGAAATTTGTTGCAGGGAGCAATTGTGCATGCATCATGTAGGATTAAGTCTTCGAAAGTACATTTATATTGAAATCTCCATTAATATTTGGTATATATATATATATATATATGCTCATCTGAATATGGTAATCCTTGAAAATTTTCAAGATGCCTCCACAATGACACTTATCCAAGATATAAACTCTAGTTCATGAAAACGACCCTATGAGTGGTAAGGCCTCATTTCAGGTCCATAATGAGATCCCCTATCTCCAGGTGGACCAGGAGAAGTGCCTCCATGAATTGAGTAGTAGATAGGCCCAGAAAGGTAGGCTGATGATTTACGCAGACTATGTGCACTATGTGAGTTCTAGCATCAGGGACTGTTGAGGTTCTACGACGAGGTAGATCCTTAAGCTGCAGAGGATTGGATGGAGTTAGTGGTTCATTTGTTTAGACTGGTTTGAAACATGATGGATCATATGTTGGATTTAGTAGTCGTTATATTCTATATAGTTGCTGGGAATTTGTGGATCATAGTTACCAAGATGCATGATGAGTCGTCACTCTCATGGGGTGACTCCCAACTCCTATTTCATGTGGTGTAATACCCATTATGTTTTCACTACATTTGATTTCAAGAGTTGTTGGAGCTTCATAAGGGAGGGATAATGGTGGTAGAGTACACAACGAGATTCACCAAACTCACGTGCTACTCTCTTGATATGATCAGAGATGGTAACTTATGAGCATAGAAGATAGAACAAGGACTTTGTAGAGGGATCCGGGCAAGCATAATTCCCTTATTCATCCCTACATATGTCAGGGTACTAGATAGAGTGCTTGTGATGAATAGATTACTATTAGAGGAGCGAGAGGAGATGTATGTGGGGGATGGTGGTCTGAGGTTCTCAAACCCCCACCACCGGGCAGCCAATGTCAGGGTCAGGGAGATGGTGGTCGAGGCCAAAGATAGATGCATGCTATGGGCGCCTACGACCTGGAAGCACCTGATATGATTTGTGGTATGTTAATTTTTTAATCTACTCTTTCTTGAGTATTAGTATACACAAGTTCTATCCATTCCTTTATT
Organism: Viscum album; assembly: GCA_963277665.1. NCBI lineage: Eukaryota > Viridiplantae > Streptophyta > Magnoliopsida > Santalales > Viscaceae > Viscum > Viscum album. The sequence goes on from OY728128.1 coordinate 1,263,330,300, forward strand.
TCCTGACTCTTTGTGAGGGAACTGGATATCTTAGTAGATATTCTATCACATCAGATATTCCTTGAGATTATAACAGGGAATTCTGCCTCTGTATATTTCATCTTTTGGCATTGTGAGATATATCTTAGAGGTCATAGATTCACATGGGAACTACTAGTCATCACAATAGAACCCTATGATTTCATCTTTGGAATGGAATTCCTATCCTTGGTTCGACCCCAGATTAAAAATCATTGCAGATTGGTTAGATTCTAATATACTAATGGGACGAGGATCTCCTTTTCAATGAGAGAGACATCACAGCAGGATGAGTGGATGTAGTGAGATAGAGGTTATAGACCATTACCCATCTTCTAGAGAGAATGACCCATGGTGTATCAGACTCTTCAGGTGTCTGGATCACCTCGGTTGTGGAGGATTATATTGGCATCTTTTCTGATGAAATCCCAGGACAACCTTTGAGGCCAGATTTGGAGTTCTGCATCAACATTCAGTTATGGATTTTTATGACATCTTCTACATCATATAATATGTCACTCACTAAGCTCTAGGAGATTAGTTTTTAGGTAGAGGACCTTCATGATAAAGGTTTCATAAAACCCATTGTGCCCCTCTAGGTAGCTCCAATATTATGTGTCAAGAAGGTTAATAGAATCTCTCATATTTCTGTGGATTATCATCACCTATAACAGGCCATGATAAAGAAAAATTACCCCTTTCCAATTATTGAAGACCCCTTTGATCAGTTTCGAGGTGCTAAATGGTTTTCCATGAACAATCTCTGGTCCATCATCAACCAGTTGTGAGTTCATGAGGCTGATATTATGATGTTGGCCTTTTGATATTGTTATAGACACTATGAGTTAGTATTGGTACCCATTGGATTGATAAATGACCCCACCATTTTTATGGATTTGATGAACTAGATCTTCCATCCTTACTAGGAAAATTTCTTAGTTGTCTTCATTGATAACATACTTATCTACTCTACGATAGAGGAGGATCATGAAAAACACTTGAGCAGTGTCCTGGATCTACATTAATCACAATAGCTTTATAGAAATCCCTTGAAATTATAGTTCAATATAGATCATGTTGACATTATAGGAAATATAATTTCCTAGAAATATTTATTCCAGGATCCAGTGATGGTCGAAGTAGTGATTACTTTGATGCCACCCTAGAATGTGTTTGAGGTGCAAAGATTTCTTGGAATGGTGGGGTACTACCAGAGATTTTTTGTTGAATTATCCAAGATCACAACCCCTTTGACTGCTCTGACACACATGGGATTGTTTTTACATGGTCTAAGTAGTTCTAGAAGGCCTTCAAGGAGGTGAGGCAGAGTTTGATGAGCGCTCCATTTTTGGGGCTACCCGAGGAAGGATTTCATTTTTTGGTATATTGAGATGCCTCATGACCTGGGATCAATTTCAAGATGATACTAAATTAGGAATTAATTGCATATGGGTCGAGGTAGTTTGGACCCCATGATCAGAACTATGATACTCACAATATGGAGTTATAAACGGTAGAAATTTCTTTGAGAATGTGGAGGCACTATCTTCTGGGAGAGAGCTTTATGGCTTACTCAGACCCCTGATGTATCTGGTATGTATTCACTTAGAGAGACCTAAACCTAATTTATTGACACTGGATGTAGTTCCTACAAGACCATGACTTTGAGATTATCTATAATCTAGGGAAGGACAACGTTGTGGTATTTTCCCTTATCATGAAGTCCCAGGGTCAACTAGTGTAGGAAGCTTCTGGGTAGTTATATTATCTACATATGACCCAGATGGAGAATGGGGGTACAATTCTCCAACAGCCGATGGTTTTGACACATAAACTATTTGATCATGTGAAGGATTCCCAAACGGTACACATTGACTATGAGGTTATTCATGATCAGATATCCACATGTGATGCACGAGATGGTTATTTTGAAGGAGGTAATCACGAGATCTTGTCCAAGGGTGAACAGTGCTTCCAGTGGAGATAAGGGAGGAAGTGATGCTGGAGTTCCACACTTCTCCCTTAGATGTACATCCCAATGTGGGGTAGATGTATAGGGATCATTAGTGGTTGTTTTGGGGGTTCATCATGAGACAGAGTGTTACTGAGTTCATCCCACAAGGCCTTACCTATTAGAAGGTGAAGGTTAATCTCCATGTTCTAGCTAGTTTGTTATATCCACTTGATAACATGTTGTGTAAATTGGATGGAATATCCAAAGGCTTCATCAAAACACTTACATGCATAGAGAAGGGCCATGACACCATCTGGATGATAGTAGACTGACTAACGAAGTTGAAACACTTCCTTTCTATCATGTAGAATAGTTTATTAGAGTGTTTGGAAAATCTATACATGTGACAGATCTTCCTCCTTCGTTGGGTACCCTAGATTATTGTCTCTTATCGTGATGCTCAGTTTACGTCATGATTATGGAGAGGTATAATGGAGAAATTTCGAACCAATCTGTAGATGAGTATAATCTTTCACCCCCAGGACGATGGGAAGACCTAGCACACTATCCAGGTGCCAGAGTATATCTTGAAAGCATGAATATTGGGTTTCAACTAGAGCTAGTATGATCACATGCCTTTGATTGAGTTTGAATAAAATAACTACTACCACTCCACCATTTTCATGGAGCCATTTTAGGCCCTATATGTGATACCCTTCATGTCACCCTTGTGAAGGATGGATATTGGATAGTCATCTCTTATGGGATCATAGTGGATGAAGGAGACGACATAGAAGGTGTAGGTAATTCGTGAATGGATAAAGATGACCTAGAAGAGATAGAAGACCTATGTGAATCACCATAATAGGCCCTTGGAGTTCGAGCCAGGAGACCACATATTCTTGAGATTATACCCATGACATGGAATCCTGAGGTTCAAACGAATTGGAAAGATTCCCCCAAGGTTCATTTGTACATTCGAGATCGCATGGAGGGTTTACAGGGTTTCCTACCACCTAGCCTTACCCCCACAGTTAAAGAAGGATCATGTGGTTTTCCACGTGCCATGGATGAGGAGATACATACATGACCCTATTCACATCATCGACTAAGGCAACTTAGACATTGAGGATGGAGCCATATTTGGAGAGCACCTAGTGGTTATCGATGACCAACATGAGTGGAACCCATGAGGAAAATCCATCCCTCTGGTCCAAGTGTTGTGGGAGCACGAAAATAATTAGGATAGTTCCTCAGAATGAGAGAGACAGATTCAGGCTCATTATCCTGAGTTGTTTGTTTAGTTTTTCTTTTCTGACATGAAAATATTGAATGAGGATTGATTTAGTGACACCATTATTGCCTAATAATATTTGAAAATATTTCAAAATATTATTCCGGATCTATGAATTAAGACTATGTGAGATTCAGAGGACCGGTGTGCGCATAATTAATATTATAAAAATATTAAAAATATTTTATATTATGCACACATTGTTAATTAATGAAAATTGTACAACTCCTAAATGGTTGATCATATTGGAAATTCAAGAACACAGTTTGTTCTAAAATGTGATGTTTTTTCTAGGCACGACATAAAATAAGTCAGCACGTTACATTCATACCCCTCACTCTTTGGAGGTACGTATATGAATTTAAATGAATTAATTTATTAAATTACATAAAATAAATTTAACCGGATAATTGGATATAAGTTTGTGGTTGAAGGAAATTTGGACATACAGTCCTGGTATTTTTCTTCCAATGACAACCTCTCATCCCCTCTCCTCTTCCTTTAATAAATCATTAATGAAGATCAAATGATGAGAAAACCTTAAATGTTGACGGATCAAGACCCAATGGATTCTCCCCCTTTATTGACCAAAATGTTCATTATCAACAAAAATCAATTCAATCCCTGAAGAACTCACCTTTAGAATTTTTATGCCTTGTATTAAATTTTTGTTCATGTTTAAACTAAATTCTTCAACCTGTGCCTTTGAATTCACAAATTTCATGAGCCTGAATACCAGTTTCTAATTATTTTTTGGTTGTTCTATCCCAAATTGCACAATTATGATCGGTTAGACAAGAATAATTGGCCAAAAATCCAAACACTTGTTTTAGTGCCTTTAACCCCTCGATGTTTCACAGTCTTCAATATGAAATTCTTTTGATTGTCAGTTCCATGATTACTAGGTGAACCAAGATCGATCAAGCGCCCAAAAATGAGGCTGAATCGTGGAAAAACAATGGATTTGCAGGTGAGGAATTGATCTGAAAAAATAATTATTTGGGGATGAAGAATATGAATGTTTCAAAAAAATTTAATAAGTAATAAACACATGATGAAATTTGAAATATTCATCCAAAATCAAATTTTTAAACGAGGCTAATTGGCGATGAAGGACAAATAGATCATTCCTTCATCGACCATATCTGATGTTTTCAGAGCAGATTTAGGTGACTTTGACAATGGATGGAGTTGATTCGATGTGCAGATAAATATTTGGGAGAAATATATAGTTTCTATAGAAATATTGAGTACAAAACATGTTCAATGAGGAACGCATGGAATGTATCCTCCTGATGTAGTGGCTCTAGGGTTTTGGGAAAATAAGGATAACATGGCATGAACTTCTCTTGAAACGAAGTGTACCACCTATCCATGTGAGGAGATCTATGTGAATGAACACATCACTAGGGAAACTCTATTTTTTTAGAATAGAGACATGGGTTGGCCAAACGAGTATAATCCCATGTAGATCAACATGACGTGTATTGAAGTACATGGACACGGTGTTTGAGTACACAAAAACAGCCTCAGTCCTCGGATAAATGGTACAAGTTGTGTATTCCACCTACACGACATGAACTACTACATAATATATGACCCATTTCTGTCCATAGACATGACCTGATAGTGAAGAGGGGCCATAGGCCATGTGTCCCCCATCACATGTCATGTACTATTTGATCTCCCATGAGAAATCCTTAATCCTCCATATCTCCTTCATTCTAACTCATATTTTTTCCCTCGAGATGCCTATCTTGAGTTGTTATTCTGTGTAGAACATGATTGTTCCCTCAAAAGTTTCTTTTTATATATGATTTAAATTATCTAGGTTTTCAAAATGTAGATATGAAACTCGATGATGGCCTCGATTAGATAGTCTTACCAGGATGAAGATTTTAGGCTAACCCTCGAGCTGGGTAGGGGAGTGTAGTCTCTGATGACATTCTGTACTGACCCACCAACCGGGTTGGGTAGTGTAGTCTCTGTTGACAATTCTAGGCTGACCCTAAAGTTGGGTTGGGTAGTGTAGTCCCAAGTGATGATCCAGGATGTCCCTCCATCTAGGCTATGTAGTGTATTCCCCAATGACCTTCTGGGATGACCCACTTTCTAGGCTGGGTTGGGTACTCCCCAATGACCTTCCGAAATGACCCTCTAGCTAGGATGGGTAGTGTAGTCTTAGAAAACCTTTTCAAGCTGAACCTACTTCTGGGATGGGTAGTGTAGTCCCTACCGACCTTCCATAGAAGACCTGAAACTGTTAGATATAGTGGTTATGCATGATATGACTTACCTAATGACTCGTGAGAAGGATGGGTGCTTTCCACACCAATACACATTCTTGTTACATGATCTAAAACTGTGTGGGTGTGTTAGTGACACCCAAAGAGGATAACATCAAGGTTCGATGATTTGATTCCCTTTGAATTTCGACTCCTTGAATGACCCATTAGGTGTCTGTCATTACAGATGACTCTACCTTAAAACTGTTGGCTACTCATATTCTTGGGCTAAGCTATGAGATGGGGATACCCTTGATCTCTTGTTTGGGATTCTTTGACTGATAATATATATATATATATATATATATATCCTACTATAGTACCCCATACTTGGGACTTGGGTACTCTCCTTCGAAGAAAGGAAAAGTTGCGCTGGGTATGACATGTTATTTATGTGTCTAACTTCTCATGGTTGGATGGGTCCGTGCTCAATATTTAGGTAGTAAAGACTCGACAGGTGTTCAACTCCTCGCCATTTTGAGATCCTTGTGCTTGGATGATCTTAATTTCACACTCTTGATGGTTTGAGTTATACACATTCATTCATTTTTTACTTTACCTTGTTCCATTTGCTACTTCTCTTTGGTTGTATCTCTTACCACCCCCCTTTCTGCTTTTTGGGGTGTTCTATAGGGTTGGTATAGACTCATCCCAGCATGGGATTTTCCCAACACATGATGTGTCTTTTGACAATGTTGGATAGGTCAATCATGACTATAGAGAATCATAGGGATATGGTCTATGTGCAACAAGTATGGTGGTAATAGTTGGGACATTGGATCTCGAATCTCTCAATGAATACTCTTTTCCATTTGTTTTTATGTTGGGAAAAGATTCTAGTTTGGGCATGTGTTTTCACCTTAACATTTTAGTATTCACTAACATACTATTATGTCGTCTAGAGTTTCATACAATTTCAAATTATTTACAGCTGTTTTCAATTTTTCTACTATTTCTATGCACTTTTTCATTGAGTTGGATGCATGTGTGTGTGAAAAATCTTTTTCCAAGGCCTCGTCGAGTTTTTTATTCCTTCAACACATGTCACTAACTCTTGGAATATGGAGGCATTCTTGGGTTAGTTGCGGCTTGATCCAAAACTTGGGTCGTTTCATGACTCCTAAGCAGTCCTAGCCAAGCACTGCTAACATAGTTACACTGTCTGAGTCTCAATGGTCTATCTTCTATCTAACATAACCCAACCCATAGTAAAAAAACATGTTAGTTTGTCTGGATGCTCTAATAACATGTTTTAACATCCTAACCCAAGACACTCATTCTGAGCTGGATAACACATGACCTAATGTGCACCTCCCGATACCCAATAGGAAGAAGGCTAGAAAATAGAGTCCAAATATTAATGTGTGGATAGTATACCCTCCATATCATGTCATCGAGTGAGAAAATAGTGAACAATAAAAAACAATTAATAAATAATATGAGGAAACGGCCAAAACTGAAAAAATTACATACATATAAATGTAACTCCCAAAGTGGTAGGCCTATCTAGAGTGTAAGAAGTAGAAAAATACAAGACAAGTAAATAAATAAAAATTTACAGGGTACTCTAGTTTCTATCCCAGTCATTTCCAACTCCTTGCTCCACTAATCAACCATCCACCATAGGTCTTTTTTTCCCTCATTGGATCTCTGGTCATGAAATCTACATGGGTGGTGAAGTTCCATACTAGGGTGTGAGTACAAGACTAAATAGGACACCACCAATGCTTCCTTACCATACGTGCATAATATATATAATAGTTTATATCATAACATAGGTAAATTATTAATAAACATACATGTGAAAATTCATCATGCACAAACCAAGTTACTATATACCCTATGCCCAACTGCTTCGGCTCATTGGTGGTATGAATTTCAGAAACACACGCACCGCCATCATGGTCACATAGTTTACCCCACCCATCTAGTGGTTGTTATATGAACATAGAATGTTTTTTCGGGTATATATTTGGTATTTTTATCCATTTAATCACCCATGATCCAAGTTCATAGGAATCTATTACCAGTATTCTCCAGCAAGACACTATGATTTCCCCTTTACATGGGTATCCACATCTTCCTTTAAGTATGTTTGGACTAGGTTAGTTTGGGTAACCATCCATTACACCATGTAACTCCCACCATCAAGGCTCCACCTATGTATCTCAGTATCCACAAGCTGGAAACTATGATTCCCCCTATATAGGGGAACCACATTTTCCTCGATGGAAGTTAGGACACAATCAGGTTGGGTGACCTCAAGGCTCCACTTGATTATCTAATTAACTTTCAGGTTGTCACTATGCTTTACCCTCTATTGGGGTATCCACACCCTCTATAAAGAAATTAGTTTTGTCTCAGCTTGAGTAACTGACCACTGATCTTCATAACTCCCAACCTCATGGTTCCACATATTTATCTCAGTATTGGGCAACAATGCACTTTGATTCCCCCTCTATAGGGGTATCCATGCCCACCTTTATGGACATTAAATGATGAAACATATAAAAATTCATCGAAAGTGATGTTTTTAGAAATTATGTGATTGTAACCATGGAGATTTGACCACAGAAGAATGTGAATTAACATAAAAATGATTTTATTCAATTAAAATTAGATTAATCAATTAAATAAATTTTGAGAATTTAATTATCACATGTGATATGACCAAACACTCAATGTTCACAAAATTTATGTCCCTTATATGGTAAACCACACATACAAACCCAAACAATGGTCAAGGATTTCTCATACGATGCACTTTTTGATATATATTAATAATTTATTGTATAAATAACATAATAATCAAACAATTAAATATAAAAAAGGTATTATAGTGTAAAATATTTCCAAATACCCAACATGCGTAAATGTTATACACTTCCTAGGCTAAACCCCATGTCACTGACCTAATTGTGTTCCCAGATTTCTCAAATGACGCACCATATGTGACATATTCAATTAATTTTTAAAAATATTAAATAAATTACTCTCAGTAGAGACATGACCAAATCTCTAATTCTCACAAATGTAATACCCCACATAGAGAAAACACCACATCCCTAACTTAACGGTAGTCTCATTTTTCTCATATGACACACCATTTGGGAGTTAACCAATTATTTTGGATAAATCATGTCTACATAATTTAATATATTTAATATTATTATTCTATCTACGTAAAAGCTCTACAAGCCTCATAATTATTGTCCATACACAGTTCACGACTCCAAAAGTATTTGTTTAAATATTATAACATGTTAAATAATCTTTTAACCTAACAAAAAATAATTATAATATTTATTATGTGTTTTTTTATTAAAATTAAAACATCACAAAAAAGAACTTATGAATTTTAACCAAGATGTTTTTTATTATCATTACCATTTTATGATATTACATATAGCTAGCTCATGGGGGCAGCATGATGTGGCTAGCATACCATGACTTGTGGTCCCCATGACTAATATAAATCTTAAATCAAATGAGATATATGGATCTGTATGGTAATATTTTTAGAATGTTGAGATAATAAAATACAATGTATAACAACTATTTGGTTGGGGTCAAGACGAATAATAGCAAGAGGTTCCACACTCAGTCACTGGCCACAGAATTGAACTAGTGGTCATCAGGATTCCAATTGTGATGGGATGTTCATTCAAAGAGGCCTTCATTAGGATTTCACCTCATACCTGGGGTTCAAAGTTTCCTTAGAGAAGACAGTGTAATGTAAAACTTTGGATTATCCATACCAGGTCCCACTAGTGTAGATTTCACTATTAGAATATTAATTGATGTTGTGTTTTTTATTTTTTGTAAGCACCATACCAATTCCAACCACATACAATCCATGATACAATCAATTTTTTATCTTTTAACACATCATGAATACCTTCATCCCCTCTGAGACATAGTTATTCCACATCAGCATCTATTTAAAAGCTTCATGAAATGCCACACTCCCAATGATTATAGATAATTAAAAATATAAATTTTAATTAAATGGATGAGTTGGTTCTTACTCTACACTACCCACCTGAAACCTCTACTACCCCACACATTCAAAGTTCTATAACTTTAATTGTCATAATGAAATTAGAACTATAATACAACAACACCAATCATGAACTGCATTTTTTATAGGTACACTTTTTATGTGACCTCCTCCCTTGAATTGTAGTGACCTACCAATCTCAGTACTACACCAACTGATTCCCCAAATAACAATCACCAATGACTTTGATAGTTAATTTTCATGCTAGAAGGATATAGAGGTTGAAAAAGAATATAATTAAGCTCCACCCTCTAACATGGATCCCATGATAAAAACTTAGTCCCACATATTAAATTTTATCATCACTAATAACAATGCTAGGGGTAAATCATATGAGATTTTCTGAAAGAAATGTGTATCTTTTAACCCATTGTATTTTTTTTATTTCTTATTATACATCATTAAAAAATCCAATAACAATTATTATATTATAAAATATTTATATTACATACAATAATATTCTATTTTGTTTATGTATTAACATTAATTGAAAACATTGTTCATTTAATGGGAATCAAAACCATTGTTTATGTGTACAGGGGACTACCGCCTCATGAGCCGATGCAATTATTTTTCCATCACCATATCCAATAGATGTTTATAATGATATATTTAAAGTATATATATACATAAATATACGATATTAATGAAATAACCATCATTATTTAATGATATGACATAATCTATTTTCTTACTATTCCATCCATTGAAAAATTATAATGTAATTCGTGCATACATTTGGATTACCACCTCCATGAAGCGGTGCAATATATTTTTAATAAAACCCTCATATTGATAGTATATATAAGAATATTTAATGAGTTAATATAATATTTATTATATAATAATCATTGAATAAATATATAATCATATGTACCTTCTTTCCCTCTTGTTTATTGAAAATGGAAACGTCACTCATGCGTATGTACGACTTGTCATCTCAATGATTGTAACATTGTTAATTTTTCATTACCACAAAATATAATTGGTTTTAGAATTATATATAATTTATAATAATTATAATTTCTTCATAATTATTATTTTTATATGGTTAAAATATTACAACCTTTATTATGGTCAACATACCAAATACGTTTTGAAATTATGAATCGAGCGTCTTAAAATTACATGACTTGGACTTCACTGAATAAGTAATAAAACATTTCACCGAAATAAATGAAATATATGGTCCATGATAATGTAATAAATCTATAAATTGTTTTAAAACATTAAAATAAGTAATATAAGTATATTATATAGTATTAAATTAATATACATAGCGTGCTAAGTGATGAGGTAAGGTATTTCATCTCAATTTCCCTTCATTGAGGAATGTCTTAATGCTATGCACCAAATTTTTCTAATTTGGTGTATATAATACCATTTTCCTGTCCTGACCCATACCAATGGGTATGGTTACATGAATACCCCATGCTTTCCCTTAATTAGCCCAAGGTTGGGGACTGTAACCTAATATAAATATAAAAAACATAGGAGGCCTTAAAAAAAGTACTTCTACCCACATATAAATATCCAATAGAGTACAATTATGAAATAAAAAACCATAGATAATCTTGAATGAAAAAATCTAAAATACCACCATATGATTAATAAAATAAGTAATATAATAAAAAAGGTCCAAATACAATCCCATAAAAAATAAAAAAACAATTACAACCTATAAATTTGGTGAGGAATGCTATCAATGAAATCGTATGAACATAGCTCAGCCTTTCAGACTCACAAAGCACTAAATACTCTTGGTCCCTCAAGGACTCCATCAAATGGGTGGTTGTATACATAAGACACGACATGTGTGACAAAATTTCATTCTACTATGAGTATAACAATACCTAGTAAGACACCCTGAAATCATAAGCATATAATATCACGAATAAAAATTATCTCACCATTGGTATATGTAAATAATAAATATAACAATAATATCTTGATGTACTCAATATAGACACATCATCTAATGGTAAATCCATACCCATATTTCCATCATAGGATTCCTACTCAATGTTTATATATAGTAGTCATCCGGGATGACACACTTCATGAGTCAGATAGCATTGATGGTGTATGTATGAGATGTCATTAAGTCAAGTCTCATCATATAAAGTACACATTGGAAGTATGAAGAGAATGATACATAAATTAGGATAACACTGAAATTCATGTTCTATAACAACAACTATATATAGAATAACCTATTTTTTAAAGGGTCAACACCCACATAGTTTTTCTCAAAATGATACCAAGAACTCCACCTAGGTAAAATATGATGATAAATGATCTCACTCTGAGCCTCAAGGAAGGATTCAAATAACTATATCTAGAAAAGATGTCCCTATGAAGGATCACCATCCAATTTATAGGAGGGTATTCTATACTAAACCCTCACAGAATGTATCAATATAGGTTACCCTAATGATACTCATCTAGGATGAAGTGGATGAGAGCTCTGATACTTCTTTTAAAGAGTACACGATGTATACTAGTAGTACATGGAATGTCCCTTCAACACAAGGTCATGAGAATGTATCACAGTCTATTACTATCTCTATTTCCATCTATAAGAACAATACATGGCCAAATATAGTGCGCTCCTAGTCATGTCTCTATACCCTCCGAGGTACACGTTGAGCCACTAGGTACATATCACATTCCATGTGATATTTATCTTCCTCGCAGTACTCTGGCACCACAAAGAGGGTCCCACATGGTGTGTAAATCTAAAATACACATTATATACTGTTAGATTTTCCAAAACCCATGGGTTATTCCTCTGTATACCCCCATGCGACTTTAAACTCTGATTCTATCATCGATCCCACTAGTTAGAAAGGATATGGTCAAGCTGAGCCTCTTAATTTCCACTCACCAAAACCAGAAAATCAAAACCACTTGGGAAATGCCCAAATGATATGTTCTTAGCAGTGTAATCAAATATTATTTATTAGAAATCATCAGATCATTCCTAACTGTTTATCATAATTTTTTCAACTCGATCCAATTGTCTATATGAACCTATATCTATTATAACAATCATTGTCACCACGAATTTGGTTTATAATGACTTCTAATTGAGTATTTTTTAAACCTAGGGCCATAGGGATTTCCCGCATTGAATGAATAATAGAGAAAGAAATCCACGAAACATGTAAATTGGAATGAAACTTTTTCATGTTCAGTTAGCCTCAATGTGTTTCAATTAGAATGAAAAAAGAACCTCCAATGTAAATAAGAAATTCCCCCAAAATTCCCCATAGGTAAACCCATAATAGCAATATGATCAATTTGCATATCAATACCCAAAATGATTGATTCATGTTCATCATTGGATAAATTAAACTGGGATAAATCAACACAAAAATGAATTGTATCAAGGTGAATAAATCACTAATTATTAATGAACCCACATAATTTTTGTTGCAGGGATCCTAACATATTGTTGCACCAGGATTGATGATACATGATCCTGTCAGCTTTCATCTATCAATATGTCCTCTAATTCTATCTAATGAATCCTATAAATATGTAATTTTATGTTGCTATCCATGAACATTAGACATATAAGCATTTATATATGATATTATTATATTACTATTCAAAATAAAAGTAATTAAATAAATATTATGAAATTTATTTAATTACTCACTCATGAAGGCGCTCAATCCCAACACATAACGCTGACATTGAGTATGTAGCTCCTAGGGTAAAAATAATGCTATGAACCTAATGAAATCCTTATATTACAAAAACAAGATTCTACTTAAAATTTATTCTTCTATTTAAAGGAAAATTTCACTCACATGATATTTAATATATTTTTAAAAAATAAAAATTACTTTCTGGCACACAATTCCTCGAAATCTCACGTCATCACAGCTACTAACTCTATAATAAATCTATAAAATATTATAAAACAATATATTAAAAAATTGGTGTTGTTACATCATCCCCACATTGGGGATTTAGATCTCTAAAATCCAAAAAAAATCTACATAAGGAGAATTGGATATTGATCACACATATGGGTATCCTGCTCCTATGTTCACTCATGAATATTATAGTGTTTCCAATGGACTTGTAATGAACAAATAACTCACCAGTGAAGGATACTCCAATATTGATCTTAAATATATATCAGGTACAATATAAATATGGTTACATAATCAATTTCTATCCTTCCATAGTTGATAACATGTGAGTGGTTGTGCATGCACCTCCACTACTATGACAAGTAGAAGACATTATGTACTTATTCTAACTGGGATGGTAGATCTAAATGGTACACCACCTCACCAACACTACATAGTATCTAGAATGTTCTAATTAAACTCAAAGATTAAATATATCCTAGTAAAAACATCTATAACCCCTATAAAAGTGATAACCTAATGAGTACATGGTCTCACTCCTCAAACTCTGAAGGCCCATGTCATCAGTACACATAGGACTTCTGATGACTTTGTGTAGTACTCATATGCTCTAAGATGAACTGAACCTTCTCCATACCGGTTCCCACCAACTCTAAGACCATAAGTACTCACTCTCCTAGGTCATTTTAGTATAGTTGTGATTTTTCGGGTCACTGATGCATAACATTCACAGGGTATGGAAAAAATATTATTTTCCGAATTCATCACAATGGCTGAACAAGGCCATCTCACTTGAGGTAATTCCTCAGATATTGAATTAAATAATAAAATTCACCTAAAATACTTCTCTTTAGTTTTATTTATTTACACTATGAAAACAATGGAGTTTTAGAAGATATATAAAATTATAAAGGTAAACAAACTGGCAATTAAGAAAATCTGGTTAACAAAGAATGAAATTTTTCTTTACAATTTGGTTAATGGTTACCATCATTGTTCTTTTTAGTTTTTTAATTTATTTTGACAATTTAATCATGAAATATAACTCTTAAATAACTAATATTTTATTTATTACTCTAAAATCTTGAATATATTTTGGAATATCAATTCCCCCTCCCCAACTAATAATGGTTAATTTCACACCTCAATCGACTGTGTGACACCTTGCAAGAACCAACTCCATCATATTTCATTTCATCTAATAAAAACTCAACATCATCACGTAAAGAGCTTATATATAGTGTAAGGGTGGTAAAAGTTTCATACAATGAATAGTAATTAATTTGATTGTAGTGTCATAGGGGGAAATCAACACAATTTTTACTTCAATATTTTTTTTTCAAAAACATATTTAAGAATATTAATTTTTATGGAGAATGAATGGAAACAGCACATACATCCCTTGAGCCAAGCCCTAGGTTATCCCCTCATTTTTAGGGTAATGAATCATGGATAAAAGACAAGAATGAAGAGAATAAAATAACAATAAAAATGAAAAGAATAATAGAGATAGATAAGGACAACGAAATGAAAATAAAATAAAATAGAGTAAAATAAAATAAATATAAGGAATGAAGAAATAAGAAGAATAAGAAGATGGAAAAGAAGAGATTAATGAAATGGGTTGTAGATTACAGTTAAAAATGTATTAGTTGTTTTAATTAAAAAAAATTAGAATTACATTTAAAAAAATTAAAAATCAAAATAAAATAAAAACGATAAATAGATAATCTTGGAGCCATATCCTAGCCTCCTCTCTTACATTGTGTATTGAACTCCTTCAGTAGTTGTGAGAACTCTTCTTTTTATAGGAAAATTATTTTCTTCACCCTCCTCCTCCTTTAAGACTTCCCTGATATTTGGGTAATCTATATTCAATGTTTTGAAGATTTCGTATGTGTGACTCCGGGTATCTTGTTTTGATAAAAACATAGAAAATATAGTGTTTGAAAAAAAATATTGAACTTCCCTTGGTGGGGAATCAAGTGTTCCTTGCATGAATGGAGTGTGTGGGGTGTTTGGTAGTCGATGTGGAAACAAAAAAGGTTCATATTTTCATGGAGTCTCATCCATCATATGGCCTTTAATGTGTCCTGAAGAGGACTTGAGAAGGTCATTATTGGGGTCATACAAGGGTAAAAATTTGATCCAATATTGTTCTTGGTGGTGATAGTGGGAAGCTCATCTTGACTCTGATCTCTTTGAAATTGTAATAGTGGATTTAAGTGAGACAAAATGGTGGATAATGATCATCGAAAGTCATAGGAGATATATTTTATATTTTAACAAGGATGATATTCAAGAAAGGGGATGATGAAGTTTCAATAAAAAAAGAATATTACCCAAAATATTTGTGTCCCTCCTCAAAGTAGAGATGTATGGGGAGAGTTCGTAAATAACAAATCATGTCTCTCCCATCATAATGATTTTTTTTGTGGGTTAGAGGACCCCAGCCTCTCATGGTGCATCACCCTGTGCAGTCGTCTCTCTCCCTCCACTTCCACATAGATTCACTCCATGAACTAGTGTTGATCCTTGTTCAAGATTTTTATATGGATTCATCCCCATAGGCCCTACATGGGCTTGATCTCCCATGAAGCCTTCCTCCTAGTATGGCCCTCCCCATGGGCCTGTATGACCTGGTCACCCATTATGGGATGCATGTGTGGAATGTAGGCACTAGTTCGTGGGATTTCACGAAAATATATAATACTAAAAAAATATAACACTAAAAAAAATATTTATAAAAAATTTAATATATGATTAAAATTTTTTCATTTAAAAACATTTTAATTCTAATAATCAAATTTCCTATAATTTAATTAAAAAATTGATAGTCATGTGTGTAAAGAGAAAAATACATTTAAAAATATTGAGAAATATTTTAATATATGCATAAAATTTGAGTTTGTTAAATACTCCAACACTAAAAAAATGTTTTTCAAAAAACAATTTTTAAAAATGAAATAAAAGGGAACCAATGTTACCAATAATAAAATTCCAAAGAAATAAAAAAAATATTTTTAATGTAAAACTAATTTTTCAAATGTCTTATAAAATATCCATTAAATATTTTAATTTTAAAAGAAAAAAAATCAATTCAGGCATTTTAAATTATCCCTTTTGAAAATTGTGGAACTTCTCCTTTCATTCATTTATTTTTTGGAATTTATTACTATTAAATAGTGTAAATAATTATTTAATTATTCTTTTTTTCTTTTCACTCATAACTCATGAAACAATTCAAATAGAGTTACTTTCATATCATTAGAACATGCTCCTTACCCCTAGGATTGTAAAGAAACTATTTTATCCACATTGTAATGAAAAAATCCTCATGAAATCATGATGACTTTCAATAAATTTTCAAATGAGTCTAATTATTAAGGTCAGTATGATTTGATATTTAAAAACAAAGGCTTGAGGAAAAGTTTTATTTATTAATGCATAAATCATTATATCAAAAGAAAAATCTATGAAAAATTATTCCCTTTTAATTATTACTCCCATATCCAAAACATGAAGTAATTTCATGATTAAGGAAATCATAATTAAATCTTAATGCACCCTCTAAATTTTTTATCTTCTTTAATTTTTTTCCTTTTTAAATTTTTTTTCATTTTTAAAGATATTACTTGAATAAACCTCACATCCACCACATATGATAAAAATATTCCTCCTAGTATTGGTAGTTTTTTATTTTTCTAAATCAAAACCTATTATTTTTATTTTTTTGGTTCCTTCTATTGTATTATAACGTTTTTAGTAAAGAGTGAATAACATTAATAATAATTAATGAATAAAAAATTTAAATAAATACACATATATACCACCCCATATTTCTTCCTAATAATGTAAATTATCCTTTTATTCATGATTCCCTTAACCCCCACACTTCAACTTCAAAATATCATCCAATAATAAAAGTAGGGTGGGAAAGGGTAAATATTTCATGAAACATGGGTCATCCATAACAATGTAATTCATGGTCTATATAGAATAAAAAATTATTTATGGAAAGATGATTTTTTAAGGATAATTTATTTTCCAAATATGACTCAAACATTTTAAATGTGGGTTTTCATTGTCAGATTTTTAATTGGTTCCAATGAAAATTCTAGCGGGTGGCATGTCTCAAGATCATTCTAGAAATATTATCAAGATAAAATATAAAGTAATTGGTCTGGAAATCCTCTAGGTAATGGGATATATGATATTAGAGAATCACTCAAGTTATGAATGAAAATTAAAAATCAATTCACGTGGATTTCATAAATTCAAAGCATGAGAAATGGTTTGGAAATATCTTTTACCTGAATTAACAAAGTATTTTAAACAATGAGCCCTCATTCTAATATACATTATGAACATTAATCATAAAATTCTATTTTTTATTCATTCAACAAGAATATTGAAATAAAAAACATTGAATCATAGCATTCCCAAAATAATCAAGTCTCATAGATAAATCATGTAAATAATGAATTCAAGTATAGGAATGAAATTTTCTAGTTTAATACTCAAAAAATGTTGTTGGAAGAAATTATAGAGAGTTTAGAATTAAATATTAAAAGTCTACTCTTTTTCCCATGAAGCTTTGACCTGTTTCATCTTTGACTATTTGGGGGATGCATTCCTCCATCATGAAATAAAAAAGAAAATTACTCAATTAAGCACAAGGATCAGGTCATTTTTAATAAAAAAATATAAAATGGAGTGGGATGCATGGTAAAATAATCCTAATAATGAAATTAAAATTATTGAAAAAATTAAAATGATAAAACTTGGTATAATCCCCAATGTTTGCAACAAATTTTACTACCTCTATAGGGAAGTACCAATTGTTATCCAATGATTGACGATAGATGAAGATTATTGTATTTGTGTCACCATATGGGGATTTTCCTAGATTTAAGTTATTCTTTGTTGGTGAGGAATGATCCATGGATAGAGTATACCAAATCCACTGCCTTCACAATTAATTATAGCTATCACGGTGGGGTAGGTTGATGTTTGAATCACCATCCTTATTTATTTCTAATTTTTCAACCCCCACATTCTTTTCAGGGATGTCTCAACATGGGATGCTTGAATTTAATGATCAAAGGGAATATAACATGGTAATTTAATTTAAAAAAATATAATTAATAAGAATTTTATCCCCTTAAATATGAACATACTCTATCTTGATTTCCATTGGATCACCATTTAGACTTTCGTATGGGATTCCATGAATGCATGTTCAAGAAAATAAGGGAGATACATGTGGTCCTTAGTGGGTGAATATGTATGTTATTCATTATTCACTATGGTAAAATAAGGGTTAACCAAATCTGAAAATTCAATTTAGTTTGAAGTGATAATACAATTAGATTTAATATGATCTGAAAATAATTAATTCAAAATAATATCACCTCCCTGAGTTGTTTTTTGTTTAATCGCATCCTCAATGGTAAGTGCCTCTTAAAAAGGAAACATAGTGCATGGAGGTAGGTAGTCTAGTTCCACCATATTTTCTTGAAATTACATCACTTCTCGTCTTCTAGGGATAGGGTCAAGTATAATGCTGCTATCTTATCAACTTTTAAAGAAATGAGGATATGATATTGTACCACATAATCATTCTATAATTTGTCAATTTCATTTTTATCGCACACATGAATCTCAATAGGTAAGTATTTATCATCATGAATCCACTATATCTTATCATGGTAATCTTGGATTTGGATCCTCAAATGGTTGGGTTGTTTATAGTCTTTGAGATGGGTCACAACATCATGGATGTCGTCAAAAAAATTGGGAAGATCTAGTTGAACTTCTTCTATGGAAATCAAAATTTGATAATAAAAAATTGACTTCATCAATCACATCTTCTCGTTCTTGAAATGAAAATTTGGGGTCATTCTCATTCATTATATGTAACACCCAGAAATTCTAAAGTAAGAACCTTATATTTGATAGTGTGTATGACAGGTGAGACAAAGCGCATTCAGGAATGTAATATCTCGATAATATATAATATATTTACATTTTAACATAGATTATATATATTTAAATTCATGAAACATAGAGTTAGTGTGGGTTACTCACAAGTGTGACATTCTTTTCTGTCTTGCATTTTATGAAAGATAGAGTTTTACTGAACAATAATATATTATTAAAATATTATTTTTTAACATGATATGATATAACATAACCATTATGTTATAAGTTATGAATATTATTAAATAAATTAATAATATTTATGGTTTATATAAATATAAAATTAATTCATTGGTTACCAATAAATGAGAAATGAAAAGAAGACCAATTGAATATAAAAAGAATTTTTTTTTATTTTTATGCTTCCAAAAAAGTTTTTTCTTAATAAAAATAATTAATTATAATTAATGAATTATTTTAATGAAATATATATTTCATATATTCAGTGAAATATTTTTATACTCATCTAATTGGTTTATTGGAAAAAGATAAGAAAAAACTCAATTTAACACATAAAACCCCATATTTTTATAAAAGCAGTTTTTATAAAAATTTAATTGGGAGCCCATTTTAAATATTTATTTTGACACTTTAATTTAATTAATATGTAAAATTAAACATAATATTATAATGTGAAACATAATTATTATGTTAGGGTGATTTTTGGATATTTTTCTGAAACATTCTTTTTTTAAAATAAATGTTAAAAATATTGAACTTTATTTCAAAATTGATTTTCCATATAATTCTTATATAATTTTAAATTATATTTTTCATTGGTTTTCAATTATATTTGGATAATATTTTTATGATTTAATACAATTTATGTCATTGGAATAAGTTTCACATTGATATTTACTAAAAAATAAAGAAAACATTCAGATGTTTTTTCATTAAAAGCTTGCATTTTTGTCCCATATGTGTGATGAATTTTTGATTAATTTATTTACATAAATTATTGGTATTTTTAAAAATTTATTCCATATTAGTAATCAATATAATTCATAATTTATAATAATAATAACTTTTTTTTACCAAAAAAATAGTTATTGTTATTAAAATTAATTACAAAGATAAGGTTAAATTAAGATTAATAATGGACTAAACCTTTAAATTTAGGCCCAAAAAGTACTATAAACATGTACAAGAGCTATTATATGGAAATATTTTGACCATATCTTCTCTTGGATATTAATTTTACCATTATTATATCCACATGAAACATGAAAAACGTGTTAAGAATCCCTTTATTAAAATATTGCAATAGTGGCACTACTCTTCCATTATAAAAGGGCACCAATTTTCCCCATTACATAAACATCCTAATCCACATAGGTTCATAAAATATATAAAACAATATCCTCCCAAAATTCATATCATTGACCTTGAATCCTACCTTTTTGAAGAAATCCTTCCAAGGAAGCCCTTTGTTATAAACCAAATGTAGTTACCCAATTTTTAAGATAATTATTTTTAGGGATCAGTTTCCAATGAAATTAATTCTCCACCACATAAAATAATCTTCATCCATGTTCATATGATAACAAAAATATCGTTAATATACTATTTTTTTATTCTATGAGTTTTACATACACTTATAGACACATCTATTTAATGGGTAACAAACATACTTTTTATGTGAATGTTGAACTACCACCTCGTGAAACAATGATTTTTTGTTCTTCCTTCACCACCTCTCATGGAGTTAATTATGATGTAAAATATGTTTATATATGTTAAATGTGATATTTATTATGTATTTAATCTTCTATAATTCTTTCACAACAAATATATTTATACTTTCCATTTTGTGTATGAATAATAAGATCGTTTGTGGAAGTGTGGACTACCGCCCCCTCAAAGTGATACGATTCATTCACACAATAGATGGAATGTATAAGTGATGGTTTTTACAAACCATATGTGACATAATACAATATATGATATTTCTTATATAAATAACTTTCTAGAAATATAATATATTATTTTATTTATTACCCTTCCATACCCAATTAGAAAGTGATAACGTCATTCGTGGAGGTGTGGACTACCACCTCCCTGACAAGATGTGATTCCTTTCACATCACATGAATTATATATATAATTATATAGGATTAAATAAAATGTAATTCATGATATAATGATCATTCAATAAATATTTATGTTTCTTACCTTCATTCTATAATGATTATAGAGAAATGGGAATGTAACTCATGCGTACATATGACCTACAATCTCCATAATTGTAACGTTGGTAAATTTTTCATAACCAAATTTAATAAATGATTTTTAAAGAAACATTTATGTATAAATAATATAAATATTTCATTATTATTGTTCTAATGATGTTAAATAATGACCCATTTGATCGTATTTGACCAACCAAAGTTATTTTTGACACATAATCTGAATTTGGTCACAACCACCAATGTAAACATAATTGTTTATGTAGTTGTATTTAACATAGTAAAAAGTGAAATAAAAGAATTGATAAAAATGAAAAAGATTATAAAGTAAGTAAAACAATAATATAATTTGGTTATTTAGGAATATAAATACACATAGAAAAATCAGAAGCAAGGTAGAGGATTTTCATCTCAGTTTTTACTTCTGATAGATAAATGTCATGTTCAACACTTACTTATTTTGTGTGTCGTATCTACTACCCATTTTCATGTATTAGTACAATTTTTCTACTCCTTGGTACTCAAACGTTTTTAGAATTTTTTTCTTTGGAAAATCCCCATTTATTTCTCTCTTTATTCGGAGAACCAGTTTTCTTCTAAAACTCATGTTATATTAAAATGTTTTCAAAAATGATTTTAAAATGATTCCTTAATGAAATTCTACACTTTTTTTATCTCGAATTTTTTTTCAAAGAAATACTCTTTCCAATTTGAAGATAAGTAATTTTTCAATCATTTCACCATACAAACGGAATGTTCTTTTACATAGTACGATATGTACAAATTAACACACCTTAATTTATTTGAAGATTCCTTTCCATGTATAAAGGGTTAAATTTTAAATAAATTGACATCAAAGATGATTTTAAATATTTTTTTTAAACAATAGGATATTTTCCTTAATAACTAGTTTAAAATATATTTTTGGAGTTTTTATATTCATCATTGACAACAACCCATTATTTGTATTCCATGTGGTATTTTTGTATTGATATTGTTGGCCTACTCATGTTTCAGTGCTCAAAAATCATGTTTAACAAATCACAAATCATGTATGAATCTTATAAAATATGTTTAATATTGTTATATTATGTTTTAGTATGATTATGTTCAATATTAATCCATTATGTGAATATAGAGTCTTAAAAAATATTACATATATTTGGATATATCTATGACACCATAAGTTTTCTACAACTTCCAGATTTTCAAAAAAAGTCTATGACACTGTTAGCTTGCTGCCAGTTCCTGATTTTTACAAAGGACCTGAAAAAGTTTCCTTTCTACCATTTCCAAGACACCGTAACAAGAATCCATTCAGAATTTTGAAAAAGGACTAGACAATGTTACCTGATACACCACTTATCTGACATTGTGGTCTCACTACCAATTCCACAGTTGAAAAAGGACCAAACACAGCTCCAATGATACTATTCAATGGAAAAAGAGAAGACAATGTTCCAAGTGGCACCATGACTGTCTCAACACAACTGTGACACTATTCAATATATAACCATTTTTTTAGATTTTTAATTAAATTTAAAATTTGTTTCTAATGGTCATTTTTGAGTCATTTAATGACACTGATATAATTAATGTTATTTTTCTATCCTATCACCAGACAATAATAGGTTCAAGGTGTGAAGATATTACATCTCGTCGGCTCTAAAAACACACATTAAATAAAAATAATATTGTAGAACTAGAGAAATGTGACAAGAAAATAGGCGAGGAGTGGATTGTAGTAAAAGAAAAGAGAACATTCGTAAACTGAAAAACACATAAATAAATCTATATTCTTGGATACTGAATTACGGTAGATCATAACCTCAAAAATTTTCACAACAGAAAATCTAATAATAAAAGGAGATACAAAGCACATCTCATCAAACTAAAAACCACAACCCAAGACTCATAACACACTATTTTTTATAGAGGATTCTTCACATCTACTTCATCCTACAAGTCCAGATCTGCATTGAACACACTCAACGGATTTCTAATCTATTATAATTATCTTTGCTCTATTTTGTACTATTTTTTTACTTTTCATGCAGTGTGTGTATTTGTATTAAAACACACACTATCGCATGCATCAAACTGAATGATACAAGATATCCTCACTCAAATATCTTTCTATACCTTGTTTCACCCATGTATAACTGTGGAAGTTGTCCAATGTGACCTGGTTGATTGGTTTCCAATATAGAATAGTAGAATAGGTCTTGTGACTTATACAGTCTTATGTACTATTTTCAACCCTAATCCATGGTGTAGATCAAAGCTTTATATATAGTTATTGATGGAAACTGATCCACAAGCAGAATGGATTAGGTCTCGGATTGATATTGAACCCCTTATTTTATCTTATGTGTCTTTTAATTTAGTTTTTATTTGTTTTAACTAATATTTCAAAAACCAAATATTACTTTTATAGTTAGTCTTGGATAGTAGTTATATATTTTTTCCTTATTGGAGTAGTTTCAAAAGTTTCATCAATATCTTTTATTGGAATAACTAAGAATTAATCAAACTTCTGAGAAACAAAATGAATAGTAAAACTATTATAATTTCATTACCTTGGTTAACTGTCCTTTTTTATTTTAAAATTGGGAGAATCCCTCTCAATAAAATTTTTAATAGAAATTTATATAGGAACTCAATTCACCCCATTCTTGAGTGTCCAAACCTAACTAACCATTGGTATCTGAGGATGTTTTTCAAGTTATTGTTCTCAAAGTTTTAAATATTTTATAAATTTTTTTAACTGTTATTTTGGTTGTGTTTTAATAGTCCTTAAATTTCTTTTAGTTCTAAATTTCTAGTTCATTAATAGTTTTTATTGTATGGATAAAATATTTGAAGGTTCTGCAACCAACATACCTCCAGTAATTAATGGAACACGTTATCCACAGTGGGAGATTAAAATGAAAATTCACTTATAAAGTAAATGTTTTCATATTTGGTCTCCAATTATAAATGAAGATAAGATTATTGCTATAGATATAAATACTTGGGATGAACCAACTAAGGATTTCAATAATAATAATTTCAAATCCACAAACACCCTATAATTTTCTTTAGGAGTTTAAAAATTCCACATAATTTCTTCATGTAAAACAACCCATAATGTTTTGGATACTTTATCTATTTCCTAGGAAGGAACCTATAGTGTTAAAGAATCGAGATTTAACACATAAACTATTAAATATGATTTCCTTTAAATGAAGCTTGGTGAGCCTATTTCAAAAATGTATCTTAGGTTTAATGAAATTTTGAATACTCTGATCTCTCTCAAAAGAGATATTACAACCAAGGATAAAATCATGAGAATAGTTAGATTCTTGAAATATAGATGGATAGGGACCTATATCTCAATTAGAGAATATTGAGATATTTTCTTGATTCCAGTCAAGGAGAAAATAGTAGAGTTGATGACGTTTGAGGTATAATTGATAAAAAACAAAAAACAGGATGATGAACCCAAATGTAAATCAGTTTCATTAAATATTACTACCTCAAAACACAAGGAAAAAGAGAAATTACAAGCCCCTGTAGAAAGTTCTAGTAGTGAACAACCAACACCAGACAATGTTGAGTAAATTGATTAATTAGCTAGAAATTTTATGAAGTTTTATAGAAGAATTTTTTTTAGAAATCCCAACTTCAAAGAAATATATGATCATAAGGGAAATATGAAGAAGAATTAGAAAAGAAGGGAAATATTTGATGAAATAATATGTTATGAAATCAAGAGAAAGGGACATGAAATGGATTATTAAATGAAGATAAAATATAAGAAGGAATTTGAGGACATGGATAGAAAGTATTGAAAGTCAATGAATGAAACATGGAGTGCTTATGAAGATAGTTCAAGAGACTCAAAGTCATTACATTATGAAAATTCTGAAAAAACCAATATGTGTTTTATGATAAACACATCTGAGGTAACCCTTGAGTCTTCTATAAAAAATTCTTATTATTCTAGAGATGAAAGTGATTATAAAAATATATCTAATGATGAATTTTTTGAATACTACTAAATGCATGAAGAAACTTGTAATCAGTTAAAAGAAAAATGAAAATAATTAAATAAATAGCATGCCTTGACTAATACTATCAAATTTTATCTTGCTGTAGAGAAAGATAAAAATGTTCAATTACTCAAGGATAATAATTAACTTATGTTTTATAATGAGAAATATAAAAAGGACATAGATAAATTTACCTATGTAAAAATACTCTTATGCAGATTCTTGGTAAACAGATTTCTCCTAGATACACTACTAGTATAGGACATCAACCTGGTCAGAGAAATCTAACCAAAAACATGTTTGTAACTAAATATGGAAAATCATTTTTTCTATCTAAAATTGAAAATTCTATTACTATATCCAATTCTAGAATGTCTTTTACTTCCTCTATTTTTTCTAGAAAAAATAGATTCTATATTTCAAATATGTTACAAAATGATTATTGGAAACCAAGAATAATATATGGGTTTTTAAAGCACCGATTTCAAATGTTACTGGACCCAAACAAGTCTACATACCAAAATCTGTTTTTTTGTGTGACTATTTTGTATGAAATTTATTTATAGATATCTTATAAAATCTTATGGTACTTATAAAATGGATGTTAAAGACACATGATAGGATATTACTCAGGATTCATGAAGGTAATAAAGATTTATGGTGGGCATGTCACCTTCAGAGAAAATGCTAAAGGAAAAATAATTGGCCTTATACAGAATGGTAACTCTAACTCAGTTTTAATTTATAAAGTACTTCTTGTTGATGAATTAAAATATAATCTTCATAGTACCTCAAAATTATGGGATGGTGGTTTTCATGTTAAATATGAAAATGATTCTTGAAAAGTATTTAATTAGAATAATGAACTAATATTTTATTCTTTTAGAACTAAAAATGTTTATGCTATTAACATAGATTATTTGTTTTCTCAAATTTTTTCATTCTTAATTTTTTTTTATAAATAATCATTGTATTGGCAAAAAATAATTGGACACTAAAATATACACACCCTGAGAAATCTTACTAGAACTATTTTAGACAAGGATTTACCCAAACTTGAGTTTTTAAATGATAAAGTCTATAATACTTATCGAAAGAGTAAAAATCATAAAATTTCAACCAAACCCTAGAATGAATTTTCAACTTCTCAACCTCTCCAGTTGGTTCATATGGATTTGTTTGGACTATCTAGATTTTCTACATTAAATGGGAATCACTATATTTATGTTCTTGTAGATGAATATTCTAGATATACTTTGACCTTATTCATGGCTCAAAAATGTGAATCTTTCCCTCATTTAACCAAGTATTCTACTATTGTAGATAATCATAGTGGTTATATAACTAAATAATTAAAAAGTGACTCTGGCCATGAGTTTAAAACCCAAGAGTTTGTATCTTTTTTCTCAAAAAATGGCTACAATCATAACATTTCTACCCCAAGGAAACCTCAACAAAATGGAGTTATAGAAAGAAGAAATAGAACCTTATATGAAATTTCTAGAACTATTCATAGTGAATATGACCTACCTATATAATTTTGGGAAGAATATGTGAATACACCATGTGGTATTATTAATATAGTCTTAATTAGACCCATTCTTAAAAAAGAACCTTATGAGTTGTGGAATAATATAAAACCCAAGGTTAATTACATCAAAGTTTTTGGTTTCAATGTTTATATTCTTAATTTGAGGATAATATTGATAATTTTCCATCTAATTATGATGTAATTATCTTTTTTGGTTATTCAATATCCATTAAATCCTATAGATTATTTAATAAATGAACCAAATGTGTGGAAGAATATCTACATGTCATGTTTTATGAGATATATCCACATAATCCAAATACCCCACTAGAGAATCTTGAGGTTGATATGTCAAATCAGGACATTAATACAAAATATTATAACCATCCTATAAAATAATCTGTTAAAACTTATTATTTTGGAAATTCTATATATTTGAGCCAGAATGAACCTGAAACTATTAAAGAATATAAAATTAAAATACCTTTTTTATAGATATATTATAACCTTTAATAACTATCCTTTAGATGTAATAGTTGGGGATTTATGTAAAACAACATAAATTAGAGGTTCTATGAGAAATCTAGTTGAACATCATGATTTTTGGTTAGAAATGGAACCTAAAAATCATAAATGAGGCAATTAATTATGAATTTTTGATGATGTATATACAAGAGGATCTAAATCAGTTTGAATGGAATAATGTTTTGAAGCTTTTGGATAGACCCAATGATATATTGACCATAGGCACTAAATGGGTGTTTAGAAACAATGTAGATGAAGATGGTAATATAGTTAGAAACATAGATAGACAGGTTGCACAAGGTTATAGTCTAGAATAAGAAATTGACTATGAAAAATCTTTTGTAATAGTGGCTAGACTTGAAGCCACTAGAATCATAATTTCCCATGAAGAACATCTCATTTTCAAACTATATCAAATGGATGTCCAGAGTGCATTTCTAAATGGGTATACAATTGATTATTATTTTCTAACAACCCCTAGATTTAGAGACCCTAAAATTCCAAATCATGTTTTTAAATTAACTAAGGATTTATATGGTTAAAAACAAGCTCCAAGGGCTTGGTATGATAGATTAAGTAGTTTTCTAATTTTCATAAGCCTTACAAAAGGTATAAATGATCCTACTATTTTTATAAAATTTATTTATAATGATGTTTTATTTGTTCAAATCTATTTAGATGACATTATTTTTGGATCTTTAATAAATTCTTTATGCACTAATATTTCTAAAATTATGAATAATGAATTTCAAATTAGTTTAATTGGTGAACTAAAATTCTTTCTTGGATTTCAAAATTTTTAAAACAATGAAGGTGATATCTTATGTCAAAGAAAATATACAAAATACCTCATAATTTTTTTTGGGTGGATAACACCAAAAGTAGTGAAACTTTAACGAGTACTACCTATAAGTTAGATCTTGATAAAAATAGTAAATCTATTGATGAAACCTCTTATAGAGTTATGATTCGGGGTTTACTCTACATGACTAATAGTTATCCTAATAGTATTCATAGAGTTTTCATGTGTTCATATTTTCAATAAAATCCCAAAGTGTATCATTTAAATGATGTTAAAAGAAATTCAAAATACCTAAAACATACAAAAAATTTATGCCTGTTTTATCCTAGAGGAAATTCATTTGATATAATTAGTTATTATGATACTGATTTTGGTGGTTGTAACTTATATAGGAAACTCACCTCTAGAACATGTCACTTTTTAGGTAAAGCTCTTTTATCATGGTGTAGTAAGAAGAAATGTTTCTTACATTATCTCCTGTAAAGGATGAATACCTAGATGTCGGTTGTTGTGGTGAAATAATTTTGTAGATGAGACACAGTTTACAAGATTATAGATATAAATTCATATATGTACCTGTAAATCATGACAATACAAGTGATATTAAAATTTCAAGGAATCATGTTTCAAATTCCAGGACTAAACATATTGATGCGAGATATCAATTTTTGAGATATCATTATCAAAAAAGAGATATAACATTTGAATTTATTAGCACTAAAAATCATATCCCTGATATATTCACTAAGATATTAAATTATGAAAGGATGAATTAATTCATACATGAAATAGGTATGATAATCCTTATGTTAACAATTTACTATTTCACAGTTTTTTCTTTCACGATTCAAAATATTACAATTTACGGTCTTACAGTTACTATCTCACACTTATCGTCTCACAATTACTATTTCTCAGTTATGGTCTTATATGCGCTGTCTCAATAATACGGTTACACCATTTGGAGTCACATTGTAATACTGACACTGTGACTACCTGATCCGATCTCACTGTAAGGGCTACGAATTCTATTTTTAGTATTTTTCCCAATAAATATATCGATTAATTTTTTATTTTATTTTTTTTATTTTTGTTTATGATGTTTGAAATCCTTAAATGAGTAAAACCTGACATTTTTCACTCCCCTCCCCACTTGAGCTCCCTTCTATTAAAACCAAAATCAAACTCTCTCAACCCATTATCGCTCATTCAACATTTCAAATTTCACAAACCCACAATGTATTCTTAAAATGAAGTGTTCTTATTTATCAACTCCAAAGAAGAGAAGGTCTTAGAAGAAATAGAAAAAGGATTTGGAAATAACTCTTGAGAAACTGCTGAATCTAGTCCTTTTTTATTGAAAAATAGTTCTTGAGAAAGAAGTTTTTATTAAGTGGCTGCTAACAAGTAAGACCCTTTTATTGAAAGTAATATATGAACATGGATAGTTGAAATAGCTCACCAAATAGAGAAGTCCCATTTATCCAAAGCTTGTTTATGAGTTTTATCATTATTTTCAGTATTCGTTCAATACTAAAGATTATTTTGTAGTAAGAATTTGGGTAAATATTCAAATATGTACTTTTTCTTTGAGGATGTGGGATTACTGTCAATTAGTACCTCATGAATAATTATTTGAGGATTACCAAAGAGTTCCTCTTCCAAAAAGTGACATTTTTTATCCTACAAGAGGCTCTTCAATGTTTTAGTGGAAATAATAATAAGACAAGGTAAATTTCTGGTGAGATGAATGGTGAGACAAGAATGTGGTTTAAATTTATTCAACATATTATCTGTATACAAAAAGGGGATTTTTTCAACCTGAAGTATTAGAATTTATTCTTGATACATCTTATGAAGAATGAGAAAAATATCAATCTATATAAGTATATTATACTTGAAAAGTGTGAGATGATTAATACAACTTCAAAATCCACTTGTCTAATTTATTCAAGGTAAATCTATGAATTTTTTTTATCTATGTGAGTCATTGGTCCAAATGAAGAAGTATCTGAAGGTTATGAGTTTTGTACCTCAATGAATACAATTACAATAATGAAAATTAGTTTGAACCCAAGGAGGAAATCTTGGGTGGATAATAATGAAATAATTTATGAATGTTTCAACCATGTTTAAAACAATTTATTACCTAAGAATGTATCTAACCCTAGATTGGAACATGGTGAAGTTATTGATTACTCAATTAAAGAAAAAGCAAATGCCAAAGTTTCACCTGTGGAATAACCTTTATTAGATTAAAAAAGATAGTGTCCAACCTATTCTATAAGAAGTAGTTGTAACATATATAGTTGTTGCTAAAAGAAGTGGTAATATAGGGAAATAGTTTTATTTAATAGAAGAGGCTGCTATTATGGAACAATATGAAGAAAATGTAAAACCTGAAATAATTATATCTACTAAGAATGAATAGAAAAGGATTTTCATCTAGTTAAACAAAAATGGGTGATCCAAACAGAGATGTGAATTTAGAAATGTGTCAATAAACTGAATCTATTATCCCTAGATGAGATGAAACTATTGAGGGGGAGTAGAACCCTATTTTGGAAAGAATTTAAGTGACCAATCCTATGGATTTCAGATTAGTATATACCTAGTACTTATTTCTAGTGTATTTTGATGTTGATAGTTCTCAAGGAGTCTCAGTTAAATCAATTGATCCTTCCACAATGTTTAATATCAAACCAATTTATAAAAAAGAAAGTGTACCTCAAACGGAACAAGACCTTGCATCGGTTCCTACTTCTGAACCAACCAAATAAAATCAAGCTTATGTAAGTAAATATGACTTCAAAGACACCTGAAACACCATGTTATCTGGATTTGAAAAGATCATGAAGTCACAACCTTCCCCTATGACTAATCTCAGTGAGATTTATACTTCCATAATATTAGAGAAAATTATTTGGAAGATTAAACAAAAAATTCTTCATGAATTTCAAGAATATAAGATTGAGAACAAATAGTTGAGTACGGAGGTGAAGTCTCTAAAAACTATAGTTGAAGAAATGTATAATGTATTGAAAACTATTAAAGCTTCTATTTCTCATCTTATTGATGATGTGGGTGATTAGATGCCACAAAAGGTTCTATATTTGATTTCACCAGACCTGACTACATTATTTGAAAAATTCACTGAGAGGAAAAACAAGACAGTCAATGAAATGCATGTTCTAGTTGATGGACACATTCTTGGAGAACAAATATGACTATGAGAAGAATATATAGTATGTAGGAGAAATAATCTTAGATTTTATGAAGATATTGAAACCTTATCTCCATGTGGAAAGTAATACCATTGTGTCTCCTACAAAATCCCCTTTGTGTCATGGTACAACACCTTCCTCCTACACTACCTTTTAACCTGCTACCATGTATATATATCAGGATCTGATCCAGATCAGACCTATTATTATTGAGAAACCATTGTCTTAGTTTTCCACGAAACCATCTCCTGAACCCTCTATAATTGAAGGAGTGTCTTTTCATTCTCTCACAGTTGGTTCCATCCCTTTCACCACATATAATTCTACTCTTATGGCTCCTCCTATTGTCTCTTCAATTGAAAAATTAAATACTGATGGATCTGAAGAGAAATGAAGAATTTATTTTTATAGGGATGTACTGTCTTTTTGATCATGCTTGTAATGACCTCTTTCGTCTTAGTCAATACAATGTGCACTTTTGTTGTTTATTATCTTAATTACCTTCATTCAGTGTGTGTTTTTTTCATAATCCCAAAATGGGTTGTAATAATCCAAGGCATTTATGGAAGCATTTATGGAAAATGGATCTTCCTAGAAGAAGAACAATTTTTATACATCTTATCACATATATACTCACATAACATGTCTTTACTAAAATATATAACATATAAATTCCCTGCTTTGTGATCATCAAAAAGGGGATGATTATTGGCCTCCTCATGTTTCAATGCCCAAAAATAATGTTTAACATATCAAAAATCATGTTTGAATCATGTAAACAATGTTGAATCTTTTTCAATTATGTTTTAGAATGGTTATGTTCAATATTAATCCATTATGTGAATATTGATTCTTAAGATAGTTTATAGATATTTTTATAAGTTTGTGACATAGAAAGTTGGCTACTTGTTAATGATTTTCATGAATATTGTGACACTTTAAGCTTGCGACTGATTCTATATTTTCACAAAGGACATGACACCATTTCCTTGCTACCATTTCTAGGACACCATAACAAGACATTGTTCATAATTTTTACAATGGACTGGAAACTGTTACCTGAGACACCACTTATATCACATTTTAGTCTCTCTACCAATTCCACAATTGACAAAGGACCATACATTTCGTTAGTGATACTACTCAAATGCAAAGGAGACGACATCTTTCCTAGTGGCACTGTGACTATCTCACTATGACTATCTCAGAGTGACTGTCTCACTGCCACTGTGACACTGTTCCATTAATAATATTTTTATATCTTCTTCAATTAAATTTAAATTCTATTACTAATGATCATATTCGATTCATTTAATTAAACTGATCTAATTAATGTTCTTTTTCAGTCCTGTCAGTAGACGGTACAAGGTATGTGGTGTGGAGATAATGAATCATGTAAGCTCCAATAAAGGCACTTTAAATAAAAATAAGAGAGTGGTATTGGAGAAAAGTGATGAAAAAATAGAATAGTAGTGGATTTAATTAAATTAAAATATAAAATCCATACATTGAAGAACCAACAAAGAACTCTAGACTCCAAGTGACTGAACTGCTGTAGATCAGAACCTCATATATCTTCACAATAGTAACTCTAAGAAAAAAAAGAGCTACAAATCACATATCATCGAATGGGAAACTAGAACACATGACTCAGGAAACTCTATTTTTATATTAGGTCTAGGAAATAACATCTGTTTAATCCTAAAAGTCTAGAGTTTCATTGAACAACACACATAATTTCTAATATATTTTCATCATCTTTGATCTATTATGTACTATTTTTATTACAATTTGAGTAGTGTTGGTATCTTTATTAAAACACACACTTTCTCTTACATAGAACAGGGGGATAAAAGATATTCTCACCCAATTATCTTTCTATACCTTATTTCACCCAATTATTATCATGAAAGAGGTCATGTGTCACCTGGTTGTTTATTTTTCCACATAGAATAGTGTAATAATTATTTTCACCTAGACAGTCTTGTGTATTGTTGTTAACCCCGATCCAGGGTGTGGATCTAAGATTTATATATATTTCATGGTGGTATGTGATCACCATGTAGTGTGGATTAGGTCACATATTGAGACTAAACCCCTTTATTTATCCATAGTGCCTTTCAATCTAGATTTTCCTGTTTGAACTAATATTTCAAAAAATTGAATTTTAGTTTAATATTTAGTCTTGGATAGTAATTGTAATTTTTTTTCTTATTAGAGTAGTCTGAAAATTTATATCAAAATCTCATATTGGTATATGAGAATTAATTAATCTTTAGAGAAACCATTTTATTAGTCAAGTTATTATAATTTTACTACCTTGGTTAACTGACCTATTTTATATTAAAATTTTGTGAATCATTTTCAATAAACATTTTAGCATAATTTTTTATAGGAAATTAATTCACATTATTCTTGAGTGTACTAATCTGACCAAAATATACCATCCTTATTCTTCATCTGGATGGTTTTTTATTAATTTTTCCAAGGATAATAATCACATTTACTTACTTGAATCATTTGTTACTCCACTTGAAACACTCAATCTCCTATAATCATTGAACATTGAATTTCCCCTGATTACCCATTTATTTTATCAAGGATATTACTATTTCCAAAACCATATACAATTTTACATGTGCTCTTTAATTTGACAATTATTTGATTATTTGAGAAAATATTGAAAATTTCATACTCTTTATTTGATATGTATATTTGAAAAGGCATATTATTTATTTTCATTATTTAATATGGTTAATTATTTGGACTGGTAATGATGGGTGGAGCCCAGACATTATATATATTCTCAGTGCATTGATTGGTTTTCATTAGATAAACTATTTTCAAAAATTAAAAGGGTTTTTATATTTAATATTAAACTATCTCGTGAATGGTCTTAAAGATATAGGTTTTCATGTTCCTTAGACAATACAATCGTTCAGAAACCATTGCATTCATATTATTTTTAGTTATTATTAATCCATGATATTTTCTATCGACATATCTATGTATAAATTTCATTTTCAGTTCATTGATTAAATAGAATGTGTTTTAGTTTCTTACCATTCCATATTTAATTTTTCACATCTATTTATTTTAATGCCATGAGTTTGTAGTTTTTAACTTTCAATATTGTTTATTCAATTACCTCATAGTTTATTGATGATCTGGATTGTTTTTTTAGTTATTTACCATGTCATAATTTTTATTCTTATTTATTCATTATTGCTTCAACATTATGTTTTCCTTAAAGAGCATTTGATATCACCGTAATTATGATTCATTCCATTGGAATCCAAGAAGCATATTATGAATTATATGCATGGATTTATGAGATGTATTAGAGTTATCATAGAAGATATTTATTTATAATAAATGAAATATGTTGTAATTAGTGCATTATTTTGATATAAAATACTCATGTATGTATCTGGGTTACCAAGACTATTAAACTCTCATTCCATTGAGCTTTGATTCCATATAATCATGCCAATAATTTTATTAGCACACAATGGATCTAGAATTTATAGGGTTGGGTCACTATTTTATGTATCAAAGGAACATTAATAGAAACCTTGGGAACTATATTTAGGAAAACATTGATAAGAGAATATAACCCTATGGAATAATTTGAGGATATGTATAGAAAAACATACAAATTTTTTTAAGGTATATATTATGTGTGTATTCAAACCAATATGTCACTATATGGATAATATAAGTGGATGTGGTTTAGTAACATATGTTACTAGGAGTAACAACTCTGACATGGTGTTCAGATCCTGACTCATGGTTACTCGGTATATAAAAATAGGCCTTACTGCACACCTGGTTGGAAACTCCTGGAGGATTTGCATAGGATAATAAACATTTTATTTACAAACCATTATGAATAATTGAAATTGAAAATGGAAATGAATAATAAAGGTTAAAACTAAGCTATTTTATATTTAAAAATAAGGTGTACTGATTTAGATATTTGATAGATAATTATACGCTTTTCTCACTATGACTATTTTGGCACACACTATTTTTTCTGGTTTTAGTCAATGGATGGAGCATGAAGGATTCAAGTTAACATCAAACATGAAGGAAAAGATAGTGAAAATGGGAAAACAAATGATGCCTTGATAATAGTGATGTATATCACATTTATGCCAAATCGGTTTCCTAAAATATGATTGACAATATATACCATTACTAACTCCTTAACAAACTAAAGAAGAGAAGGGTTGACGTTGCTAAGAGCTCGGGTGTTGGAGACCATAATTAAAAGAACTATCAATTTCTAACATGTGAGGAGTATGGAAGGAGAATCCTTGGAAATCATCTCAATATAATAAGGAAATTCTTTATGTGTTGGAAATAAGGACATAATAAAAATGATTTCCAATGAAAAATGAAGAGTACGATGGTAGGAAATGAAGCTCAACCTAAGAAATCTTTTATCTTTATTTTTCATTAGTGTGGAAAACCTAGACATTACCCAAATCAGTTCCCCATTCTATAAGATAAAATATAGATTACGGAAGGATCTATGTTGAAATATGTGTATTAAGTATTTATTTATTGAGATTCTATTGAAAAACATAGTTAAAGGTCTATTGAGTTATTATCATCATTTTAAGGATTTACATCACATTTATTTTTGAAATTATATTAATTTGTATTTAGAAATGGATAACCATTATGATGGGTGGAAAAAAATTAAATCTTAAAAGTTCAAAAGTCTTGAACTGACAACCAAAGGAAGGGCATGATTTCACACCAACCACTGACCTACGCCATGTCCTAGTTAATGTTTCGTTGTTTTTACATAAATAATTTGATGAATAAATATTAATGATGAACCATTATTATTTCTTTTGAATTTTATAAATTCATTTATTAACCGTAGTAGTTCTGAAATTTTTTTAGAGATAAATAGTTTGACTTTTTTACTATTTTATAGGACTTACTATCCATTAAAATTTTCTTTTATTACTTTACTAATAAAAAGATTTCATTATTGTTAATTAATTTTTGGGAATAAAGGAATGAGTTAGAATTTGATAGAAGAGAAACCTAAATTTATGATTGTTCATATGAAATTGTGACCAATCAAGTAATAATATTTCCTTATATTCTTGGTTAGTAATATAATGACCCAATATTAGGAAAATGACTTCGAAATAAAATGTTATCATAATCCCATAATTTTTGTTGAACTGATGGTCTTCTAAATAATCAAAGATTAATGGATTGGATGCCCTAAAATATATATTTATCATTCAGTTGCTTGTGATTTATGAACTCATTAAAACACTATATATATTTACACTTTTCCTCTAAGTTTTTATTTTCACTTTCCACTAATGTTCTCTTATATAGAGAACCAGTTACATGGTTGTTAATGTGACCTTTGTACATAGCATTCTCTATTTTCTGGAGTATGTTTTAAGAACCCATCTCATAATGTAGGATTTTCACAAGAGAAATATCAAAAAATATATCACCATGATCACGTTTAAATCGAGAGAAAATATTTTAATAAAGGTGTAGAGGATGTAACACTCCAAAAATTATTAAGTAAGAACCTTGTATTCGATAGCGTGTATGAGACATGATACAAAGAACACAAGGGAATATAATAACTGGATAATTTATAATAGAGTTACTCTTTATAATATATTCACTATATTTAAATTCATTCAATGCTGAGTTAGTTTGCATTCGATATAAGATTAACATTCTTTGATGGATTACATTACACACAAGATCTAGTTTTAGCAAACAATAATATATTATTAGTATATTATTATTTAATATAATATGACATAACATATCCATTATGTTAGATTTTATGAGAATAATTAACCAACTTATTTTAATTTTTGGTTTATATAATTATAAAATGAATTCATTGGTTACAAATTGACGAGAAACGAAAAAATAACCAATTAGATAGGAAAAGTAATTTTTTTATTTTTGTGCTTCTAAAGGAGTTTAGTCTTAAAAAAAATTATTAATAGCAATTATTAAATGATTTTAATTAAATATATATATTATATATTCAGTAAAATATTTTATATATTCATGCATTAGGTTTTATGAGCATAAGATAAGAACAAACCATATTTTTCACATAAAAGCCTATATTTTTATAAATGCAATTTTATAGCCTTTTAATGGAGAACACATTTGAAATATTAATTTTGACACTTTAGTTGATTTAATATGTAAAAATAAACATCATATTTGAATGAAAAAACATAAAAATTATGTTAGGGTGAATTGTTTATATTTTTAGAAACATTTAATTTTTTAACAAATAGTTAAAAATACTTAATTTTAGTTCAAAAATGATTTTCATCTAATTTATTTATAAAAATAAATTATATAAATAATTAGTTATAAATATTAATTAGAAAATATTTTTTTAAATTAATAAAATTTTTTTGATTATAATCATTTTCACTTTGAAATTGATTATAAAAACATAGAAATCATTCACGTATTTTTACTTAAAAAACATATATTGTCATCTCATCTACGAGATGAATTTTAAAATAGTTTCTACAGCATAAATGATTATAATTTTAAAAAAGGGATTCCATATTTTTAATTATAATAATTAATTTCATCTAATATGATCAATATTTTTACCAAA
Source organism: Viscum album (assembly GCA_963277665.1). Classification (NCBI taxonomy): domain Eukaryota; kingdom Viridiplantae; phylum Streptophyta; class Magnoliopsida; order Santalales; family Viscaceae; genus Viscum; species Viscum album. Next base: position 1,263,368,731 of record OY728128.1, read on the forward strand.
AATATTAATGAATGTGATTTAAATAATTACAACGACTAGGGTTAAATTAAGATTAATAAGGGACTAAACCTTAACTATAAGGCCCAAAATAACCTATACACTTCTCCAAGAGCTATTTTATGGAAATATCTATACACTATAATATCTTTTCTATAAATTTAACCATTATTGGATCCACTTTAAACATGAAAAACGTGGGAATAATTCCATTGTCAAAACATTACAAGAGTACAACTCCTCCTACACTATAAAAGGACACTAATTCTATTCATTACTCACACATATAAAACCACTTTGGTTCATACATGATCATACCTAATATATTCACAACATCCATCCCTTAGACCTTGTAGTATACCATTGATAATAAATCCTTCCAAGGAATCTCTTTGGTATAAACAAAAAGGAGTTACCCGATTTTTAAGGTAATGCATTCCAATGACCACTTTTATTATCAAATACTTATCCACCACATAAAATCTTCTTCTTCCATGTTCATATAATAACTCCAATATCCAAAATATACTATTTTGTTTTTAGGATATGTTTTTGAACTAAATTTACACATACATCCATATAATGGGTAACAAACATAATGTTTATGTGAACGGTGAACTACCACATCACGAAATGATGATTATTCGTTCTTCCTTCACCACTTCCCATACTGGTCATTATGATTCAAAATATTTTTTATATTTTATATATGATTTTTATTTTGTGTTTAATAATATTAAAATATTTTACAACACATATCTTTATAGTTACCATTTTGTGTGAAAATGATTACATTGTTTGTGAAAGTGTGGACTACCGCCCCCTCAAAGAGATACGATTCATTCACATGATATATCAGTTTACTAATTAACAATTTATAAATTAAATATATCATTTTTTTATTACCCTTTCACACACACTTAAAAATTGACAATATCATTCATGGATGAATGGACTACCACCTCCTTAACACAATGTGATTACTTTTACATCAAATGAATTATATATTTAAGTATATAAAATTAAATTAAATTTTATTAATTATATAATGATAAATATATAATTATTTAATTGATATACCTTCTTTCAATAATGATCCTTTAAAAATGGGAACATTACTCATGCGTACGTACCCCCTATCGTCTCCATGATTTTAACGTTGGTTCATTTTTTATAACCATATTTAATTATTTATTTTTAAAGAATAATTGATTTATAAATATGGTAATTATTTCACTATTATTGTTATTATTTATATGATACATAATGAACCCTTTAATCATACATGACCTACCAAGTTTTTTGACACATAATCCAAATTTGGTCAAAATAACTGATGTAAAAATAATTGATTAAGTATTTGTATACAACATAGTAAAAGGTGAAATAAAAGTAATAATAAACATAAAAAAGGTTCTTAAGAAATAAAATTATAAACATAATTTTTTATTCAGGAATATAACGACACATGAGACAAATTGGATGCATGGTAAGGGATTTTCATCCCACCTTTTACTTCAGTGAGATTAATGTCATGATCATTGATTTCTTATTTTCTGTGGTGTATGTACTACACATTTTTATATATTATGTCATGAAGTAATTTACCTTAGTTGTATTTAAAACGTCCCTTTAAAAGAATTTTTTTGTGAGTCTTATTATTTAATATATTTCAAAGTGTTATGGGACACTTGGGAATGTTTGATTATTTTGAACCAGAATTATAACATTCATGAACTTTCAGTGGTATTTCCATTTGAAAAAATTATATGAAAAATGTTCAATAAAACATTTCATTTTCACTCAACTGGTTATTCACGATCATTATCAAGTATCAGTATCATATTTCCACTATTTGGTAGTCAAAATGTTTTAAATTTTTTTTATAAAACTAGAATTTATTTCTCTCTTTAGTTGTATTACCTATTTTCTTCTAAAAATATATTTTTTAAAAATGTTTATAAAAATACATCTAAAATAATTTGAAAAATACATTTTTACCCTTTTTAGCCTCTATAAATGTTTTAAAAGTAATCTTCTTGACGCATTTCTGATAAAGATTTCTTCAAACCGTTTACCATGCAAAAGGAATGTTATGTTATGTCATATGACAAGTATGAATTTACCAGATGTCATTTTATTGATGAGTACTTAACATGTGTAAAATAATAGTTAAAACAATTCAAAAGTTAATTTAAATAGAAAAAAATCAAAAAAGTGGTTACAAAATAGAAGGATATTTTCCTCAAGAAATATTTATAATGATATTTTTATAGTATTTCTATTCACCAAAAACAAAAACGGTTTTTTTAGTTCATGTTGGATTTTTTTATTGATACAATCCTTATTATTCTTCTACATGGTTTATTATTTATTTTACAAATGATACAATTAACATTCAATTCCTTTAATAATTGTTTATTCCCATTAAAATATTCAATCTCCTATGTTCCTTAAACATTGAATTCTCCCAAATTATCTATTTTATTTATCATTGATATTTATATTTTCTAAAAAATATACCATTTTACATAGGGTGTCTAATTTGATAGTTATTTTATTACTTCATGAAATATCAATAATTCTGTACTCTTTATTCAATATAGATATTTGATAAAGTATGTTATTTATTTTGATTTTTGGATATGAGGAATGCTTCGAACTGGTAGTGATTGGTGGGGACCATACATTATATAACTCCTTGATGAATTGATTGGTTCTCAAGAGGAAAAAAACTGGGAAAAATTAAATGGGTTTATATCCTTAGTTTTAAACCATGTTGTGAAAGGTCTTGATGTAATAGGTTTTCATGTGCCTTAAACATAACTATCATTAACAAATGATTTATTATTTTTAGTTTCATTCATTATTAAACCGTAATATTTTTCATCAATATATTTATCGATACATTTTATTTTCATTTTATTGATTAAATGGATTGTTTTTTAGTTTATTACTTTTCTATATTTATGTATCATTATATAGTTATTTGAATAGAATGTGTATCTATTTATTTACATTCCATATTGTTTATGAACTTCCCTATTAGTTTATTCATTATATGGAATGTTAATTCACTTACTTACCATGTTATAATTTTTATTCTCATTAATTCATTATTTATTCTTCTATATTTTTCTCTCATAGGGCATCTGAGATCACCCTTATTATGTTTCTTACCCCAAGAATCGAATAATTATATTATGAAAGATGTCAAGGGATTTATAATATTGGTTATATTTATCCACAAAGTTAATTATTTAGAAGAAAAATATGTTTTAATAATTGTATTACATTATAACAAAGTACTCATGTAGGTATATGGGTTTACTAGACAAGTAAACTCATGTTACTTTGAGATTTTATTCTTTGTAATCTTTGAAATTCAATTAGTAGAATACACTAGCTTCTAGTCATCTGGGTTTGAGTCTCTACATAATATACTTCCCCAAGTTAGTGAGTTCATCTATAAATGGTAGGAGAGCCTTATAAGGACAATGTTTCACTTAATTTTAATCTTATACCCATGAGTAATGCTTCTATATATTTAAAAAATGTATATTTGAAAACATTATAGAAAAATATTATTGTTTTTATAAGTAATTAAAATATACCCAATGTGAAACTAGAAAAATAAAATAAAATACTAATTATGTCCCTAATAACTATGCCTATTTTTACACACTCATGTCAAACAGTGTGGAAAAATAAAATTTATTTAATTAATTTAGCCTAGAGGATTAAGAGGTTGGTCTCAGTTGAAGATATTTATCAGTAGTTTATTTTCCTAATCTAATTCACCAAAAATAATTATTATTTTCATGTTTTTATTTATTCAGTTAAATAAATGGAATTTTATAAGATACATAAAATTCTAAAATGTAAAAAAAAATGTAATGAAAAAATGGGGTTAACAAAGTAAAAAACATTTCTTTTGTTGTTTGGTTTATGGGTTCCATCATTTTCCTTATTATTGTTAATATTTATATTGGTAGTTTAATCATGAAATCTCAATATTAAACTACTATTTTTTTATTGTTATGGGAAATATTGAGTGCTTTTATCAATCTTGATTCCACCTCCTCTTATAATCATTACTGATGGAACTCCTAAATCAAGATTGTGATGCCTTCCAAGACTGGAATCAATCATATGTCATTTCATCCACTAAATGACTGAACATCATCTAATAAATAGATTATATTCAGTTTAAATGAGGGAATGGTTTTTAAAAAAATAGAAATGAGTTAGAGTTCATTGTCAGGGTGGGAAATCACCCCACCCATAAACATCACTCATAATCCTAAAAAACATAAAAACATAATAACTAATGTGTAGAATAAATAGAAACACCACATATATCCCCCATGACAAACCTTTAGGTGGCCCTAATTTTTTAGGGAATGAGGTCATAGTGGAAATATGTTAAATAAGTGAAGGGAATTAGACTAAAAATAAAATAAATAGTAGAGAGTTATAATAAAATAAAATAAAATAAATATAAAATATAATTAATGAATAAATTCTAATAATTAGAAGATGATAAATTAGAATAACAAGAAGAAGATAAGTGAGAATAAGATGTAAAAGAAGAAGATGAGGAAGAATAAGAATAAGAATAAGAATAAGAATAAGAATAATAAGAATATGAATAATTAAATGGTTTGTATAAAACACTTAAACAAAAAATTACAAAGTTTATTTATTGAAAAAATAATTTGTAATTAAAATTAAAAATAAAAAAAATGGAAATAAATAAAAAATGACAGACAAGGTAGATTGGATCCTCGGCCCAAACGTTTCCCTAGTTGTATGTGGAGAACTCCTTTGATAGTGGTAGAAACTATTATTTTTATAGTCAAAAGATCTACCTCACCCTCTATGTCCTTTAGGCCGTCCCCAAGGATTTATTAATGTATTTTAATTTTTTTTTGGATTTCATCCATGTGACTCGGGATACATTATTTTTTAAAGAACCTAAACAAGCTGGGTATTTGAACTCGCATCTGGACTATTCTTGGTGAGCAATCAAACTTACATGGAATTCATGGAGTGTGTATGGTGTGCGGGTAGTGGATGTTGATTCAATGAAGTAATATGGAAGGACATAGTCTCCTTCATTATCCATCCTTCAAATTGGATGGATGAGGACTTGAGAAGGTCATCATGGGGGTCACCGAAATGTGTAAAGGTGATCCAAAACTATCCTAGGTTGCGATAGAGGCTTGTGCATCTCAAATATAGGATCTCTAGCACTAAATGGTGGATTATAGTGAGTTTAATTAGTTTTCATTGATCCTTGAAGGAAGTAGGTGGTGGTGGATCTATTTGAGAAAGGTTGAGGCACGGGTGTAGTGAGATGATAATGTTTGCATAGAAAATGAATGACACCCATAAAAACCATGTCCCACATTAAAGTACCGAAGCATGGGGTGAGTGATTAAATAAAAAATTTCACCTCCCCCACTAAAATTAATTTGTGTAGAGGATGGAGTAAACCCACTTTCCACTACACACCACCCCATGATGATGTCTCTCTCCTCCTTCCACACCATGGAGTCACACTATGTGTTGGTTTTGTCCCTTGCACAAGCTCTTCCCGTGAATTCACCAGTATGGCCCTCCATAGGCCTGATCCCTTATATAGTCTATCTACTTAGCTATCCCTCTCATGGGAATGTTTAGATGGGTGGACCGTTTTGGGATGTATATGTGGTGTGAATTTCGAAGATTATGGGATGGACTAAAATGGGAGAACTTTTCAGTAAACTTTACCTTGAAGATTTAAGAAAATTAAATACTGAAAAAAATATTCATCAAGAATTTATTTATAATATTAAAATTTATGGATTTAAAACCATTATAATACAAGGATTCAAATTTCACATAATTTAATTAAATGATTTATAATAATGTTTATTAAAATAAAAAAATTTAAAATCATTGATTTTTTAAAAAAATTGCATGAGATTTGTTTGAGAAATTTACCCGTACAAGGCCTTGAATGGTGTCATGTTAATGTTGGAATGGTAGCCATTTTTTACACAAAATCCTCCAATAGTAGGCTTCCTACAAACTACGATAAAAATTTAACATGGAATACTATAACATGTCCTCTTAAACCTGAATGGTCTACTCACTCTAGCTATCAGTATTGGGGTGAATGTTATGATCATGTGAAATTGTGTCCCAAAGGGCTCCTAAAATCCCATAAATAATCAATATGTGATGTGAACATCATGGTTAAAAACAATAATCAAATGAAGTATCTATTTTTAGACTATCATCTGCATATAGATGCATCCCAATCTCTTTACTAATCTCTTCTTTTTAATAGTTTGGATGTGGGGTGACTTCTTGGGTAATTTTATGATCACCTCAATGGCATCTTTTCCACTAGACATATGTAGTAAATCCATCATAAAGTACAGGGATATCCCATACTAATTTCACTATATGACCTTAAAGGATTGATCCAAACCAACTAGAAACTAGTTCTAAACCTTCACTTATTTACTATAAAGGCATCAAGTGACAAACTCTGCAACTCCCTTTTTTTATCCCTACCCACAAAACTAAAATTGAAGGTCAGGGTACATATTCTTCACACCTAGATGTACCACCAAATGAGATTTACGAAACACTCTAATAACCTCCTCCTATAACTTCACTGGTTTATCATGAATTCATTGAAAAGAATTTAATGATCCCTACCTTCATAAAATCCATCAAGAGAATGTATAGTGTACATTAGAGTACATAGGGTCTCAATGTATGAATCCCAAAGTTTTACCTCCCTGAATCCCTATAAAAGTGGAGGGTAAAAATAGTTTACTAGAGGTAAGATTCTCTATCCCAATACAAAATGTATAACTACAATTATGCCAACATTTTTTTCCTCTCTCAATAACTACTAAAAATGACCCTTGATAAGAGAATTTTATACCATGTTCCATTTCATTAGAGTATAGAAAATTTCCATGCCATAATACTGGAGTAACTCTCATCATCATCTCTATCTCAAATTGAGATCTTTCAGAGACATAATATAGATAAAACTATTTTTGTCCGAATAGATGATAAACCACTCACCAATGAGGTTATGTCACCACATCTTAACTACGAAGTCTAATTATTCTAACTCAATAAAATGGTTCATGTAGTTATACTCATGTAGTCTCAATTATTGTAAAATAGAGGAAATCACTGTGTGTCTCTATATAAAAGAACCAGTTCTGGTACCATATTCATCACATAACATGATATACCCAACACCCTCCTTTGGAAATCTCAAGATGAGAGCGCTCTTCAATCCCTACCTCAACTCCTAGAAATCCTACCGGCACCTCTATACCTAGAAAAAACATTGTCCCATCTATGTAAAAGGTATCAAGGGATATGATATCTTGTATAAATCAGGTATAATTCTCCAATAGTATCATTATAACCCAAGGATTCTACACACCTATATCACTCCCTTAGGTGGATCCCAAGATTTCACATTCTTTCCCTTTTTCAGGTACACTCCTACATCGTTTACTATGATAAAATGTCCCAAAAAGTGGACCTACTATATCCATAACTAGAACATTGAGTTTTTCCTTTAAATATGATTCTCTTAGAGTTTGTCCATAACTGTCCTCTAGTGTCTCGTCTACTCCTCCTCAGACATCAAGTATACTAGGATATCATCAAATAAGCATTCCATAAACCAGTATATGAATGGTTGAAAAATATAGTTAATGATTCAGTGGAAAACTACTAGGTAATTTAATAAGCCAAATTAAATCATCATTTACTCATTGTGAACATAAGTACATTCGAAATCCATCTTATTTATATCCTTATCTTGTACTTGCAACTTGTGGTAGATTGATTTGAGGTCAATCATCCAGAACCATTTCCCCCTCTCAAATGATCAAAGTGGTCATTTATTATTGATACTGGATACTTTTTATTAATTTTCACCATGTTTAGGCATTTTTAATACACACATAACCTCAAGATATCATACTCTTTATTGGGTAAAAAAACTAGGACAACTCAGGGTAAAGCCCTAGGTCAAATAAAGGTCGTCCTCTAAAAGTCCTCCATTTTAACCCTTAACTCATGAAGCTCAGTGGGAGACATATGATATGATGGTTAATATTTTAGAGTTTTACCAGGATGTAGATCAATGATGATTATATGACATGGTTGGGAGGTAAGCATGGAGCTTTCTCAACAAATACATCCTTGTACTCAGCCACCCCTACAGGAAAATGAAAACTAAGAGAATATATTACAACATGGGTTATTATAGAAAAATAATTTGTAATCATTTATACCCTAATATGCATTATTCCATCCTTTCCATCATTGGTATCCATTTCACATAGAAATGAAAACCAAGATCTATCACTATAGACACACTACATCCTCTAATAGAAATAGTCTACCTAGGAATGAACTATAGATAATAAGTAATTACATAAATGATTTTGTAAGGCCTCATCACTACTATATTGTTACCCCAAAAGAATCTATCACCAATAAGAGGTAGGACACACTGTCATAAAAAGTGTGTGATCATTGATTCACCTCCAGTAGGAGTTTCCATGTTCAAGGGTTAAACAAAGGGCTCAATTAGAATAATTATGTCTCAAAATAGGTCAGCAGAAATAATGTAATGAATCACAATTGTGCCTATCAATTCTAAAGAAAAGATATAAATGGCATATATTATACTTAGTATCATCCATGTAGCCTCTAGGTCAAAATCATCGATCATATGTTACTTCCCACACCCTTATCCAACAGCTCCCTCAGCATGGAGTGGACCACCAAGGGGTGGTGTTGGTAAAAAGATTAAATGTATACCACCTATATCTACTCATGCACATCTTCTACCCTATATACTTGGTTTCCACTTTATCATTATTCAACTAGGTGTCTTATCCACTATCTCTTTTCCATCCCTATGGTGGGTTTGAAAATCCTCTCTGAAATGCCTCATTCCATTACATGAGTATCACCACCTCTACCTTGGTGGAATATATCTATCATGTGACCCCTAAATTTTAGACTATATTTCATTGGATTTCAATCTAAAATTTCTCATATGTTCAAGTCCTTGAGTCTATTTATGGATACCCACATCCAAATACTCAACTCTTGTGTTCCCACTGTTGGCAACAAATGTCTATGTCTACTCATCCAAGAAACTCCTAACACTCAAAGAATTATCTAGAAATGTAGAATATGTAAGAATACATAGAGGTATCATGATAGGTAAAATGTCCCTGTGTATCCCTCACTCGAACGTACAATCCTAAAATAATTGACCATATACCATATCCATCAAGTGATGAGAGAGGTTGGAAACCTCGATTAATACTCACCCATAGTTGTACAACCATACTAAAGCTGTAGAAGCTCCAAGATATGAAGAATCCTCAAAGTTTCTAGAGAGAATACCTCTCTAAAAGGGATCTAAAACATTAACTATGATGTATTCATATCATTATATGACTTGGTCACTAGGCCTCACCATCATCATGTAGATCCAGGAAGAAGGATTCTGTCAAATACCCCCATCTAATCTATCATTTTCCTAAAAAATTTAAGTCTCACATCACATCCTCAATCATGTCCTCATATTCCTATATTTCAGTATTTCCTTAGAACTAGAGGGGCATATATCATTGAAACTTGTGAAGCGTGATTTGCCTATGCACCTCATTGGTTGGTACTACCTGTACCATATACTAATTTATGGGTTGTGGTAAGACTAGTACACCACTTGGAGGTAATACCTCCTGAATAGGTTCCAGATCCAAGAATCATCATTGATAAGATATTTGTTATCATCCTAAGTATAAATAATAACTTAAAAATGTAATGTTAGCTTCCTAGAATAGATAATATGTATGACAATCAATGAATATATATATAAATATAACTTCAGAACAATATATAAATAACAACATGTTAATATATAATGTGTGTACTAATGTTTTCCCTAAAACTCATGTTTATATATAAAAAATAAATAATCATGATATCAGAGTCCTACTGCATGGATATGTTGGCGTCCATACCGACATTAAAGCCTCAAGCTGAAAGCTTCACATGAAACAGTAAACACTATTTCCCCAAAATAGTCTCACAAACTCTAATCCTAATGTAGTGTCAACTAATATGATACAACTATGTCAGGAACCATAAAAATGGGTCCAATTATGTAACTAACCCATGCCAACCTCTAATATGATAGGGGATAACAACAGGAACTTAATAGGAATATCATAAACATGGAAGGCCTTATCCTAAATTACCTATACACACACACACATCTTCATGCTCATAAAATGATGAAATGTAAAAAAACTAATAACCCTGCATTTATACAACTAAAATACCACCATCAAAGTCCAACTACAAGTAATAGAATGTAAAAGGGATAAATACACACCCAAAACAAAGAAACTAAAAAAATCCAACCTGGCTCACTAATAATTGATCGGTCAAGGCCCCTATAGGACTCTATCAAATGGTCGGTCATCTTCATAATACATGACATGTTAGGAAATAGACCCTATAGGGGTGATTATAGTAATACCTATAAGTATACACTAAATTCACTAAAAATATAGAATCATGAATAAAAATAAAATCATTCCAATTATATTTCAATAATCATATAAAAATAATTTCAAGATATACTCAACATAGATAGACAGTCTCAAGGTAATGTCAATACCATAATGCTAACCTAGGATTCCTTCATAAAGTTATCACATATAAATCATCTGTGAGGCACACTCCCCAAGTTATATAGCACTAATGTAATCCTTTTATGATGACATGAAATCATGCCTCATCATAAGAAGTTCACCCTATACATCTGAAGAGAATGATACACAAATTTGGATCACACCCATGTCTATGAGGTATACAAAAATATCAATTTGGAATATCCCACTAAGTAGAGGATTTATTCTAGGATAGTGTTGGTCATGATGACACTGAAACCCCCAGTTAGGGAAAATATAATTATAGGGCATCTCCCTTTAGGTCTCATAGAATAATTCCACCAAATATATCCAATACTGAAGTCCCATTAAAGGGATTAAATCCAATTAATAGGATAAAATTACATACTAAAATGACATATAATATATCAAGTTGATGTAACCTAATGAAACTCATACAAGATGTTGTGTGTGAGGGTTCCAATCCTTATTTTAAGGGGTATATGGAATCTAATACTAGTATGTGGGGAGTCCCTTTAACATTGGGTTCTATAGAAACCTAGAACACCCTGAGAAGGGAGAGGTGATTCAAGATGTCATATTTTTATTTTAAAGTGATGGATCTAGTTACCACACTAGAAGAAACTTGTAAAACTGTTCCGATGGAATTATACAATTGTTAAACATTTATTTATACAGGGAAAACACAATAGTTTAACTTGGGTTGCTGCTAAGGGCTATTCTAAGGATCATACACCAATAGTGTATCGCTTATACCTAATACCATAAGCTTCAATTATTATTATGGAGTACAAAAGATAAAAAATGTTCACTCTATTCCATGAATATTGCATTTACAATAATTTAATGGATATCACAATACCTCCCTAGAAACACTTTTGTTGACTCCCCCATGATCATTTCCTTGGGTAGAGTATTACTCATTTTAAATAATTTAAGGTAAACTATGTGTATTGTTAATTTAATTCATTTTACATGATTATAATGAGATTTTACTAGCACTATATAATAGATTTAATGCACATGAGAGCAAATTTCACTTATGAAAAATTTATAACACTACTATTCATGAAACTCCCATCCTTCTTGGAACACCCTTTTTGTTTCAAATAAAAAATAGTGATTGAAAACCCACACTGTTTCATAAATATCCAAACCATCATAAAGTTACCAGCCTTCATGAATCTCATAACCTTCAAAGAATACTATGTATTAGTGGAAGTTATAGTCTTCACAAAAAGTCTATTTCTATAATTCCTTATCATTAGTCAAGACAGAACCATTATTTTCATGATGGTTATGCACCTAAAGTGTTATTTATCTTCAAAGTTCCCATCATTCATGAAGAACTAGTGAAATTTTACCTCTTTGTTATGCTTCTCATAATCACATTGATAATGTCACCCCATCACTCATTCATAAACATTAAAACATCTGTGACACAAAATTTTTTCATGGAGCTCAAGATCTTAAGGAAACTCAAATATTCATGAAATCCATACCTATACTATACTTTTCAAGATTCAATATTAGAAATCAGCCTTCCATGAAGCATTCTCCCTACTCTTATCATTGAACTCCAAAAATTTGGAAACCCCTGGGAATTGTATCCACCTTTAACAATGAATACATATTTTTCTTAAGATCACATTCCTTAAAAACTCCAAGATCAACCTAAGTGTGGATTAAAAAAACAAAAAACACTCTCTAATTTTAGTTATGAAAATCCTTGTTTCCAATAGGTCTTCTCTATGTATCACTACCCATTCCCATGTTTTTTATGACTCTTAGTGCATAGTGTGTCTGAGTCTATGTACTCTATGTTGTGTCTTTTTAATATTTGAGGTGAACACTGGGCCTCCAGGTTAAGATCACATGTTTTCTGATAGCTGTCACATGTCGTGTGATATTTATCTTCCTCAAAAAACCCTTTAACCATAGAGGGGGTCCCACATTGCGAGTAAATCGGACATACATGTCATGTACTGTTGGATTTTCTAAAAATCCAACTTCTTCCCCCATGTATGCCTTAATGTTTATATCCTAGGATTCATCCATCGATCTCACTAGAATGAATGGATCTGATCCAAGTGATCATATCCATTTCTACTTGCTAGAATATAGCCTTTAAAACTACCCATGAAACATAAGGATTCACCAACCATAGTTGTTCAATAGAACCGAAATGAATGGAAATCATCAGATAGATCACGTCCCATAATCAAAATTTCCTCATCCTAATACATTCATTGATCCAAACTCAGATTTGCGATAAAAATATATCATTTCATGAACCATGTGCAAAATTATTGTTTATCTGGTATATTTTAAACCACATGACAAATGCATTTCCTATGATGAATAAATAGAAGTGGGGAAAATCCAAGAAACATGTAAGGAAGAATAAACAATGACCATGTTCAATTTTCCTCAATCCATTTCTATTTTAATGAAAAAAGTAGATAAAAATTAATAAAAAATTCCTCCCAAATCCCCCCTTGATAAACCTGAACCCACAATATGAAGAATATGTGAATCAATCATTCGGTTGATTGATTTTCACTTGTCATAGGAATAAATAATCTATGAAATTTATACACAAAAAATGTGATCCCTTGAGATGTATTAATTTATTATAAATAAATAATATTCTTTATTATATTTTGTGTGATACCAAAATTATATTTCTCATTGATCAATGATCCATAATCTGGTCTGGTTTTGTCCGTCAAGATCTTATTCAATGCTCTCTAATGATTGCTCTCAATTTGAATGGTAATGTAGATAACCTTGAAAATTAAACATATAATTTTTTATATAGATGATTATTAGGTAATTAATAAAAATAAAAAAAAATTAAATAAATATTATTAAATTCATTTAATTACTCACCCCTAAATGTGTCAAGCCCAATGCCCGACATAGATAAAGATTATTTCACACCTAAGGTAAAACCAATTCTCTAAAAATTAGAGTGGACTTAGATTTATGTTATGATCCACCTTTTAGGAGTTATTACACTATTTTAGAAAATATAATTATGTGTGGTTTTTAATTTATATAATATATATCAAAAATTATTTCTGGGAACAATAGGCCTCAGAATACCACACCATCTCGACTCCTAGATCCATAAATAATCCATAAAATAATATTATAAAATACCTGAAAAAATTAGAGCATTAGATTTAATTTTTTTTAATAATTAATCCTTCAAAATTGTAGGTATTTCTTATTTGCGTCATTTTATTTCATCTAATGGTTTTTTATTCGAATGTTACCCTTGTCATAAGAGGTTAATTTAGTTTATTTCCTTTTATTGGGCTATATCACTTATTCATTAATTATATTATGACAATATTATGTGTGAAGAGAACTTTTTTATTCATTTTTTAATTATTATTGTTTTTCATGTATTTAAATTTGTTACACATAATCTTTACATTGGTTTATTTTTAATTCTATGATATGATTTTGGTAAGGTTTATTCATCTCATGTTTTCCTAATTTGTGACAAATGTTTATGTTATGAACATATATTCTTATAACAGGTGAATATAATTAAAAATAAAATGTTATATCATTAATATTATTATATTAATGATATTTATAATTTCATTTTAAGTGTTTTCCATCACAGTTTTAAGATCCTAATGTTACCAAAGTACTAAGGGGTTATATGGTACAATCCCATCTTATTTTATGAAATTATGTGTTCAATATTCTTTTGTAAGGGATCATATGCACTTATTTTATTTAATAAAATATAATTTTTTCTCATATAGTAATTAATTTTTACTAGTTTAATTTTGATTTCCTTCTTATTTATTAAAGAAACTTAAAAAATGTTTTTTTAAGTGATACTTCTCTTGTATCTTCTTTTATATCAAGAATATTTCTCTTGAAATTCATTTTTTTTATAAAAAAAATAAATAATATACTTATATGTATTCTAAACATTTATTAAATACATTTTCATGTTTGTTTTTAAATTTTCCCATATCTTTTACACTTATTGTTAAATGTTTTTAACATAAATATTCAGTAGACACAACCAACAGTATGAGAGACCTCAAGCCTTTGGAAGACATGGTTCATAAAACATCAACGTAAAACTAAAAAAAAAATTATTTTAATCTCAATAATGAGTATATAATTATCATTTTACCTCCTAAAAATTCATTGTAATTTTCAGGGAATACTTAGACAAAAGGGTTGGGAAAGAATATTACACTATGTGAATAAAAAGATAATAAAGAATAAAATATGAATCACAAGGCATAACATGATATCATAAAAGATATTATTCATGAGTAATCATACAAGAGAATAAAATAAGAAACAAGGAATAATATGATCATGGTAATATATGAAAGTGTTAGAAATATATAACATAAAATAAGCATAAGTTAAGGCTGACTTCCAAGAGAACATCACATTGTTTATAGAGTCCCATCATGGATTAGATTAACTCCCAAATAACATAAATATCATATCATGAGACATAAACACTACCAAACTATTTAGAGATCAATCTATTCTAAACCGTAGTAATATGTACATGTTTATTTTAGATATAAATGGAAATCAAATGTAATTAATGAACATAAGAATTTCCCATGGAATGAAATGGATTGTATAATATTTTCTCCTATCATAATCAATATATATTTCCTAAAGACTAAAAGGAGAAGAATCAATTAAATATTTTGGAAATATATATCTGAAATAATAATAGGCCTCAAAATGTGGAGTTTATTTGAGAAAAAAATGTCATGATAAAGGGTTGATAATTTGGTGTATATGTTGACATTCAAAAAATTGAATAAATGAATTGGTTAAAGGCATTAAAGAAATAATAAATATTCAGTTTTCTTTGAGAACAAGAGGTAAAATATAATGGTTATAACTGAAAAATTCCTTCAATTATTGAAATCATTAATGGTAATAAATACTTTAATAGTTTGTTTCATAAAAGTGTAAATGGATAAAAATGTTCCCCCAAATCAGGTTTGATTTTAAGGAACACATATGAGAAATTAACATAATGCATGCAATTTCTCTATAAAAGGAAGGGGTATTAAGATAGACAGATATATATATGTAATAGAAATATATACATAATTTATAATCCTTAAATAAACATACATAGTGAGTAAATTTGAGTTATTGAGATATAGTTCATAAACTAATGAAAACATGGTTGTTCAGAGAGATCCCTAACATTAGGTTCTAGAATCATTACACACATTCACTTAATATCTATGATAAAGAAATTTATTTATTTAATTAATAAATTAATAAACTTATATAAATATATATTTACAATAATTTTATTAAATTCATTGATATGCAATTCAATTAGATATAATGTTTAATTTCATTATTCTGAGGGACGTTGTTTCATGGTCCCAAGGACATATCACTTACTAATAATTATTGATGTTCCCGTAAAACATGACTACAAATATAGAAGTGAGATAAAATTTTATTCATGTCATTAATAAAATCTAAATGGTCCCAAATATGATCTTTTTTCCAACATTAGCTAAATCCATTTAGTAACATTATTAACATAATATTGTAAGTTGATTTAGGAGGTTTTACAGACCATTGTGAACTAGTATAATTTTACTAAATAATAAATTTTTATATTAATTATAGTTTATTAAAAAAATATAATATATTTATAATAATATTTTAAAAAAATTATAATATTTTTATAACCATCATTGAGGGTGATGGAGAAAATGAGGTACATTCTTCATGGAGGTGGTGAACCAACCATATAGTGAACAAGATTTTCCTTTTAGAAACTAATGGATGGGGTTATAATATGGATATTATACCATTATATTAACATATAATTATATTTGGGATACTAATTATAGTAAATTTATTCTTATTATGATCATATTGGTTTGGTATAAGAAGAGTTAAATGGAAAGAAATTTAGTTTTGAGTTTACCTCTCCCTTTGTTTGTCTCCTTTTAGGTTGCCCAATATGGCTTCTTAAAATGGTCTTCAGATGGGAATAGAAGCACTATCAAATGAGAGAGAGGATTGGGAATGCATTTTGGCTGAAAGTTTTCATACTTTAATGAATATAAGTTGTAATGAGAAGGGGCGGTATTTATAAAGGAGGAGTGGGTGTTTTTAAATATTATAAATATTAACTTATTAGTTTAGCTCAAGACTACCCATAAGGATGAATATTATGAACATATTAATTAAATGGTTAATTTTATTTCAAAAAAATGAGTACTTATATAATCCCTTATATAATAAATAAATTATTTATCTTATAATGTTAAATGACATATTTTACCATATTTCACTATTAACAAAAAAATCCCATATTTTTTAAAACTATAATAAATTTACCATAATAGTTTTTCTTAGATGAAATTATAGAAATTAAATCCATTTAATGAAAATAATTTTCAAAATATGATAATTTAAATTTTTAAATAAAATCCTCATTTATTTTAAAAATAAAAATTTTAATATTGTGAACAATTTTATGGCCCCTTAAAAAATCGCTTATGGTCTCATAAAATTTATATATCTTTATAATAAAACGTAATATTAAATTTTAAACATATTTTATTAAATTAAATATTAATTTAAAATATTATATTTTTTAAAATAAAATAAAAATAAAACATAAATGGTTTCAAAAAATCGAACACTTATTTTATCAATTTTAAAAAATTTATTTACATGTTTCATGATACAAATATTTTATATTTCCATATTAACATATACATTATTATTATTTTAACATACATAAGTGATGATATTATTTTGATAGTTAGGTTACTATTCATAATGGTCTTATTATTATTACAACAGTCATATTACAAATATAATAGTCATAATTGTTATGATCATAATAATTCCCTACTTCTAATAAATTACTCATATTTCATAAATTTTTTATTTACTTCTATTTTTTCTTTAAACTATCTATATAATTATTTAAAAGATTAAAATTATAATATTAATATTTCGTTTCATTTCTACGCCATTATTCTTGAGTGCAGAAATTCTAATGGATCAAGAGTGTCCAAATTTTTATATTTTTGTTATCTTATGTAGTTTTCTAATCCCAATATAAAATTTTCAATTAATATATCTATGTTTATTCTCTAAATGTATTTTTCAAATTATTGTAAAACAAATTTGTTTATTTCTTATGGTGATTGAGATTTATATAATATGACATTATGGAATAATTATATAATAAGAGGATAAATTCCTTTGTTAAAATTATGGGTTGTTACATTCTTCCAGATTAAAAAAATTCACCCATAGAATTTTATTTTATATAATAATGTAAAAACATGTGAGGGAACATCTACTTCATGTAATCTCTCTCTTCACATGTTTCCCAGTCATATATAGGGTTTCTCCACAGTATTTTGACTATGTGATTTGTATTACTAGGTAAAACATTATCTCTTTTATATATTATCTTCACTCAATACTCCTCATAAGAGATATCATTTTCTATATACACAACCGCTAGATTCAGTACATGTTAGTAACTGATCATTTAGTTTCTCAAGAGAGATACATGGAATACATAGTATACTTGAGAATGGTTTAGTGGGAGTGTTAGTTTATAGGTCACAACTCCTATGTGATTAATAATTTCTAAGGTATTAATGTACTTGGGACTTAGCTTATAGATTTATCACAAATATCATGACTCGATTCCTTAGAGTTATTTTTAGGGACATTATTCCTCAGACCTCAAACATATTTACTCATTAAGTATTATCAATATTTCTATTCTCTAAACTTTGAATAGCCCTGATGTGCTATTGAATGGTCTTAACATCTTCTAACATTTCCTTGAAAATTTTAAGACCCATCAACATTAATAATATAACTTTATCAAATTATTGATGTGGTTTATACATCTTCCTATAAAGTTATTGATATGGATCTTCATAGATGTTGATTTAGTGAGAAGTCCTCTCAAATTAAAATGAAATGGGAAGTCCTTGTAAGATGATCCACCATAACAAATATAGATTTATTACATCTAGATATCTTCAGATGACCAATGAAAATTTCCATGGTAATTTTTTCCTATTTACATATCAGTTTGTATAATTTTGTATCATTACCTTGGAGTTTTTACTTTCATTCTATAGCTAATAAATTATTAGGAATTTTGATGTATATTCTATAAGGTTTGTCAAAATATTTTCCAACCAACTATTATTTTAGAGATCTTGATACATATTTGTGCTCTCTTGGTGGATGGAGAAGTTCAAGTATTGTGCATCATTCAATAAATCCTTCTTTATATCAGGATTTTATAGGAAATATATTCATGACCCAAATATTATGACTCATTATTCATAAATGTATACCTTTAAATATTTCCCTTTTTTTATATCTTCCCACTACTTCTACATTTAAATGACATCTCTTTGAGCATCCTTTATCATCTATATAATGGATTGTTGAGCAATCCATTGAGGTAGGAATGATGATGTTCATTCCTTGATCATCCCCTTATATATCCTTTGCAAGTATAAGATGATTAAATTCTTATTAACTCATATCATTGATAATGTTTCTTGATCCTTTCTACACTAGAAATGTTTCACTTTATTTAAATTCATTGATGGATACTAATTCATAATTCATTATCTTTGATAAGTTATAACCTTATTTGTTAGTTCAAATTAAATTAATATGAAAATATATATTTTTGATCTAATTATCTGAATATATTTTACACTTATCCCTACAAATACAGCATCGTAAGATATTCAATTTGAAGTTCATTAGAACCTACTCTAGATCATGGGTTGGGTAGTTCTTCTCATATAATTTCAACATAATTGAGGTATAGGCTATCAATTTGTCATTTTTCAACTATAAATATCCAAATACCCTCTTTTATACATCATTTTATGGCATTAATAGTTCCTATCTTTTGGGTAGTGTATGTACTCCTGAAATGATATGACACTTTTTCAATTTAATAAGACTCTCTTCAAAATTATTGGTTTAGAAAAAATTACTCCCTTTTGATTTAACATGGTTATCATGTTTGGAAACCATGATAATTTTTTCACAAGTCTATGGTAATACCTATCTCATCCAAGGAAACTATATATCTCTGTTACATACATTGGTTTGGGCCATTTCTCAATTTACATTATCTTACAGGGGTCCATATATATCCCTTTTTTTGGTGATAATATGCCACAATAATGATATTTTGACTATCTAGAAGTAATATTTATTATACCTTTGATATATATATTTTCTTTTCACAAATCCGTTAACATTATATTAAAATTATCTCCATGATCCTCTTTTCTTTTGGAGTATAACATAATATCATCTATAATGACTACCAAATTTTTTTAATGTAATATATATTTATTCTATTGCTTCTACTGAAAAAGATTACTAGATAATTAGTGAGTTTAATGGGTTTTACTGCGAACAAATAGTGTTTATACATTGATTAAAATCCATCATTGGGAATATCTTCCTTGCTCTCCTTTATTTGGTGATGTACCTATCGAAGGTCCATCTTAGCGAAATACTTGGGGGCATAGTTGATTGAACAATTCATCAATCTAGTTTATAGGATAGTTTTTCATTAACAATTTTTTTTTGAGTTCATGATAATCAATATAGAGGTGCATTAACCTATTCTTATACTTTATATAATGGAAAAAAACAACCCATGATGATGACATCATGAATATACCACCTTTCTCTATATTATCTTATAACTACTTCTTATTTCCTTATGACCCAATGTAAGTTATTATATATGGATTCTTGGATATGGGTAGAGATACTGGTATAAGATAAATTGATATATCAACCTCTCAATAAGGAGGAAGACCAAGAAATGCTTTTGAGAATGAATCATTAGAATCCCTCTTAATGGGAATGTCCTCAAGAAAGATTGTATCCTTTATCTAAATAATTTGATATTGATATGGTTTCTCATAAGAAAATAATATATATACTTAAAAATAATATTCCAAAGGACAATCATCCTAATTTATACACTTATAAAGAATCATAGGGTGACTCCGGATATGAAGAGTGATCTCTCTTTCTTGATAGATGATGTAGTATTTATATAAGTATAACCAAAAAATTTTAAATAAAGCATCAAATTACAATAATGGAAGTATGGAAATATTTTATAGGAGTTTTGGTCCCCAAATGTTGACTAGGGAGGAGTGATAAAATTGGAATAAAATAATTTCTATATTTTTTGTTCTCATAAATTTGAAAACCTCTATGTTTTGAGGTAGTGTTTGTATAGTTCTAAAAAACCTAAAAAATATGAACTAATGTGTACAAATATTACAATATGAGACATTTTATTCTCATGAATTGATAATTTTTTACCCTTTAACACTTTTATTCTAGTTTTATTCATTCACTATATTCAAATAACATATAGAATAGAATACTTTAAACTAAAAAGTCTATAAAATGGAAACTATCAACTTAGAAAGAATATATTATAAATGACCTAAATATCATAACAAATAAGTCTCTAGGATTAAATATTCTTTATCTGTGGTTGTTTTCTCAATATTTATTCTAACATGAAAATTTTATTCAAGTACTTCATAATGTTTCATAAATTGTTTCAAGATTTTTCAAATAATATCCCTTGAGAGTATCAAACCAGGTGTGAAGAATGGCCACTTAATCATAATATAAGTGAATATTGAGTTAATACCCAATCCACCATTTTAAATGTTATTACCCTATGGTAAAAGAGTCTCAAGGATACATCTATTTATAGTATCTAGATAAGGATGTAATTTCTTAGAATCCAATCACTCTATAATTTACCAAAATTTCAAGATATTTTCTTATTCTTAGACTTATCCTGAGGGTTCTAAATAATTTATTCGACTCATATTCCCCAAAAATAAATAGCCCTTTATCTAATATGAACTATAGGGATATAAGATATGGTTACATGATATTTAACATAAATATCCAATAATAAAAACCAAATGATTGATAGGCCAACTTTTTTCAGATGATTGTGTACATAAACATCAAAATTTAACAAAAATAAAATATCTTCATTTTCATCTCCATAATGAGCTCCTAAATGCATTTTATCTTCTAATACTATGTTGGATAACCTGGGGAATACATATAGAAAATAGGTGAGATATAAATCCTAGTAAGAGAATGAACATGATAATAAATATTTTCATATGAGTTAGAAGGAATGACATGATATCATGGAACACAAGGCTTATGAAAAATCATATGGGAGAATATTATAAAGAATATGTAATCTTAAGATCATGGAAACATAAAAATGTGAAGGAAACATATAAAATGAAATAATAATAATTCAATACTATTTATAAAACATTGATATTTATTGAAATGTCTTTGTTAGATAAATTTAATTTAATTAATATATTTCATTACACAAAACATTGAGTTTTAAAGAAACAAAACATATTGTTAAAACATTCATATTTAATATGATAATTACCTCCTAGCCTTTTATAAAAGTAGGTATGAATATGATTAACTAAATTATAAAAAAATATTTCTTAGACATGTATATAAAATGAATTCATTGGTTACTAATTAAATATAAATGAAAATGAAAACAATTTTTAAAAAATGGAAATCTTTTTTCTGAAAAACTAATTATATTCGCACAAATGCATTTTACATAAATAAATTAAGGTAGACACATCAGGTGAATCAACTTAATGAAATGTATGAATATTATATTTCTAATAAATTTTTTAAAATTCATCTTATGTGTTTTACAGATAATATATAATAAATAATCAAATTTTATTCAAAAAACTATATTTTTATAAAAAAAATATTTTTGTCTCCTTTTCCGCACTTATTTTAATTTTTTTATGTTAATAAATAATGTTTTAAAATATTAAATTTATTGTTGAAACCAACATGCCAAAATTATGTTATAGTGAATTTTTTATAATATTATGAATAGATAAAATTTTTGATGAATTGTGAAAAATACTAGATTTTGTTAAGTATTTTCTTTTCTGATGAAGAATTTAAAAAATTAGAAAAAATTTAAATATGGTATTAAATGTAACATTCATTCAACTACATATATATTAATGCAATTTTGTTTATTAAAATCAAATTCATATTTAATTTTGATATTATAACTTTCTATACTTATGAGAATATTTTCTTTGAAAACCCACTTTTAATCGTATCTGTAGTTTTAAATTTAAATTTTAGTCTAACACGTCTAATATTTGAACATGTAAAAATGGATTCCATATTTTAAGTCATCATAATTTATATTATCTAAAAAGGTTAAGTTAATTTTTTTACTATATTTAATAGTAAAAATTGTAGATATTATTTATCGTAGTTATGGTAAAAATTGGTTTACTGGGGATTAAACTAAAAAATAGTAAATATTTTATAAATTTAGGATATTTATTTCACAAAATAAACTTTATCATACATTTTTATAGAATACTATTGCCTCATGATCTAATGTTATTCATTTTCAATTATCATCTCTCATTAGTTGATATAATGATTGATCTAATATTTATATAAGATATTTATGATATTAATATACCTATAGAATTATAATACCACTTATACATTTCAACATCGAAACTAATTGTAAAACAATAACATTTATCATGAGTATGGCAGACTACCAACTTGTGAGTTGATGCGATTGTTTCTCAATTCTATTTTAAATATATGTTTATAAGGATATATTAAATAAATATATATGATATTAGTAACATATTTATAATTATGTAATTATAATATCACATATAACTCTTTACATTCCATTCCTTTAGAATATGATAACATCAATCATGCGTACATGGGACTACTTCCTCCCGAAGAAATCTAATTTGTTCTTCTTGTACACTTTATATGGAAGGTAATTAGGATAGGTTTAAATAAAAAAATGTGACATATATGTCAAATAAAAATTATTCTATATTTATAATATGTTATTTACATTTTTTATCTTTTAATCCATCATGAAAATAGAATCACAATTCATGCATGGGAACCCTCTACCATCTCCATGAATGGTGTATTTCATTTTATATCATTGAATTTTATGGATTAATATAAATACATATATAATGAATATATATTATATTTATATCTTAGTTAAAATTCTGTATAATACGAAACCAGGATTAATGTATGAGGACCAGAAATAACAAATCCAAGCATACACAAAAAAACTAAGCTATTATTATCTAAAATGTGATTTTAACAAGGAATGGATGATAAATGTGTAACAAACTAGCATAATTAGATCATATATGATATGATATATATGTATATAAGTATGGTTTTATATATTTTTATAGTAAAATTATATTTATTATGCAGTATTTTTGAATGTGAATGAAATAAATTGATACACAAGGAAATCGATTTATAGTTTCCTTTTTTCTGGAAGACATATGTAGATTCAACATAACTTTTTATGTGTGCTTTTTATACTTTGCCTTTGAAAAGTTATATATTAAATATCATTTTTTAATTATATTGAATGTTGCATTTTATATTATTCATTATTGGGGTTTACAATTCAAAAGACTATAATAATGGTAGGTGATTTCAATATAAAATTTTACTTCTCTAATACATATTCCATATTCACTACCTATTTTTTTATATGGTGTATATAGTTCCTAGGAATTTATTTTACGAATCTAATATTAACAATTAATTTTATTTACATATCCATACAGTATCACACTTTCGTGGGGTTTATGATTCAAAAGTTACCTAAATGGTAAGTTATTTTTGTCATAATTCTCCTTTTTTGAGGAAAATGTAATGATATGCACCCATCCTATTTTATGAGGTATATATTGTAACATCCTGATATTCTAAATAAAAACACTAGTATAAAATCATAAAATATACGCAACATCAATCGTAAACAAATAACTAAATATTATTATTTAAATATGATTATTTTAACTTGTTTTAGAATGGAGGGAAGGAATGAGATTAAATAAATTATGAAAATATAGTTTAAACATGTTTATAAAATGAATTAAATGTTTACAAATTAATTATAAAAAAAACAATTTAATATAATGGTTTTGTTTTTATAAAGAAACAATTTTTTCCCCATATTGGAAATTTATCATAATAAATTAAATTAATAACAACTTGTGAGAGATTATAATGATGTTTTTATTTCATATATTTAATAAATTATTCTTAAATTCATCCAATAATTTCTATAGTATTATGTTAATAATAAATCCATTATTAATCATGAAAAACTATATTTTTTAAAAAATAATTTTTGTCTCATTCTAATGGTGCACCTTTTTTAAAAATTAATCTATAAACATTTATAATTTTTGTTTGATAGAATAAATTACATTTTTGAAATAATAATATCAAAATTATGTTAGGTTTAATTTTTTCTATCTTTTAGAAAGTCTCATTTTTTTGATGAACAGTGAAAATGCTGAATTTGAATTGAAAAGTGACTTTTTTTCGAATTATTTTATAATGTTAAATTATATTTTAAAGAGGTTTAAAAGTCATATTATATAAATTATACATTTATTAATCCAATTTATGTCTTTTGAACCATTTTTTTATTTAATGTAGATATAAACAATCAGTAAGTATTTGATCATTCTCACTTCAAAAATCAACTTTCTCATCCTATCTCTGGGAATAATTTTAAAAATAATTTCAAAAATTATGTGAATCAAATTTTTTAAAATTTATCTAATATTTTTAATAAAAATATCTAAAATAGTTTTTATGTTAAATTTAATTTTACACATAAAACAATTACGGTGCTAAAAAAATTTATCATAGTATAGGAAAATTAATGAAACGGGTTAAAGTTTGTAGGGAAAAGATAAATATATATATAAACTACAAAATATAAAGGTTTTTTTATGTTTTTATATATCATAAACATATTTTAAAACGTTAATTATCTGGAAAGTTATTATAAATTAATTCCACATCAATGTGGTTAGTTTTATGTATAAAATAATCATTATTTAATCACTTAAAATCACCCCTCCTCAAGTATAAATACCACACCTCAACACCCAATTTCTCCAACAAAATACTTGAATCTCATAAAATATCTACCAAATAGTCTCATACTAACTACTCCCATGTCCAAGTGCTTCTAGTATCCCCAAAATACGAAATCCAATGTTCTCAAGGGGTCCCTTAATGAGTTGATATTCGAGAGGTGATTTTTTAGAAGAACATATCAAATTTTCATTTCTTATTCTAATTTATACTAACCTAATTCATCAATAAAGGAATGATAAATATAGAATAATTTATATTATATAATTTTATATTTTTAATGTAATATATCATATTCATTTCATTTATCATCTCATCTTATTCCAAGAAATGAAACCATTTTCCAAATTATGGTTCTTTAATATCTCCGTGAATTTGGATTTTCGGTAATCCATTTACACCATAATTGATGGTCATAAGTCCATTATTATGGTTAAATAAGATTATAAATGTATATTAAAACCTATTTCATGTTTTGGAACTATCATATAAACTTAATATGAAATAATACAAAACTAGTTAATGATGTTTGGAAAACCCACCAATATAAACAAAACATTTATCATTAACAAATTATGAATTGAATCATCCTCATAAAAGATAGAAAAATTATATATGAGTAAATTTATACCTATGGAAGTGAATTAATACTATTTCAAACAACCTCTTTAGTTGTAATCCGATTTTACAAGAACAACCATAATTATACATAAATGAACCAATCATAAAACCCTGAAACGAACACACCTGAAACCATGAAAATAATGAAATATTATTAATGAATTGGTCTTAAAATATTATAAAATGTTCAAATAAGATATTAAAAATATTAATATAGTTATTTAATGATTTAATAACCTTATTAAAACCACAATATAAGAGGTTAATGTACACAATACTAAATGGAATCATGAGATAATGATTTCTCATATCACTTTTACTTCTATGAGATATATGACTTATAAACCACTTATTTCTTTGGGGTGGTTTATATAAATCAAAATAATATGTAATATAATTAATAACATTATATTCATGGTAATTGATGAGTAATTTTATAATTTTATGTTTTATGAATCATATCATTCGACTGATTACAAAGTGGTAAGATAATTCTTGTCCTAAATTCAATTTTTTTGCGTTAAACATATACTTCCTTTATTATGACATACTAAAATTATTTATAAAATGGTTTTTGAATATATTATGTTTTATTTAATTTTTTTATCTATATTTAAACTGAATACACATCTTTGATTCCTTTTATTAATGCTCACTTCCATGAAATGATATTTATAAGGGATTTTCTTTTAAAATATATATTTTTATTGTTTCCCTTACCAATCTCTTTTTCATTATTCTATATATTTTCTAAAATTGTTTCCAAATTTATTACTATTCATATAAGATAGTTTAAATTCGTTTTTACTTTTTTTTAAATTAAAAAAAATTAATGGTAAATTTTTTCTTCTTATAGACAAGGTTCTTTATGGCTTTTCTCCCAAAAATATGAATGGAATGTTTTTTAACTTATGTGGAAAAGGTAGATTTTACAACCATCATGAAGAATTAATGATTTTAAGATAAATATAAAAGTTTAATGTCTAATATTCAATTAGATTTTTATATTTTATATTTTTATGCCATTTTTAACAAATTTAATTTTTAAAGTGAAAAAGTTTATTTTTCTAAAGAATGTTTTTAATAATGTCATTTAAAGTATTTTCATGTATATCAATATACTTTTTTGAATATCATGATTTATTGTAGTTTATATCTTATGATACCATCATAGGTATTTTATGAAATGGTTTATGATCAGTTTGAATAGGTATTTACTATTTTTATACCATTTTTATATTCCTGTTGGTTATGCCTCATTTGCAATATTGCCATGATCTTTTGATTCCACATTATAAATTTTATGATTCAATATGATTATTCATGATACATTCTAATATTATATCTTTTTATTCTTTTTAACTCATATTCTATGCTTTAGTCATATCTTTTATGTCCCTTACTAATCTTTTTTTCTTATCATAGGTTTTAAAATATTTAATTTCACAGGATTTGAGGGAGAATACAGACAAGGATAACATCAAAGAGAGTATTTTGAAGATTTATCATAAAAATAATTCATATATTATTTTATTAAAATTTTGTTTTAGGAAATAAGTGAATACATGGAATGAGTTTCAACTTATTATATTTAGGTTTACAATATAATGGTTAGTCCAAATTCCCTAAAACTCTAAAATTAAAAGACTGTTAGTAATGCAATAGTTTTAATTCTTGTTTAATGTCTCAATAATACATAAATTTTAATGTCTATCCCTTAAATTTGTTATCAAATAGTGGTTTAGGTAAATTCAGAGGTTAATATTTTTTTAATCATAAGTTAGAAGTCATATATAAGCATAATGGTTATTATGGAAGGGAAGGCCCTAGTTATTTTTAATAAATTGAACTAGTTTGATATATAATGAATAAATATATATTATTTTTTATCTTCCATATAAGATGTTATATCTTGATTTCATTAAAATGCTCATAATTAACATTTTAGTTAATGGTTTGATCTTGCAGGAACAAAAATAACAATAGATGTGAAAGAAAATGTGGTAGATGTATGAATGAGA
The DNA here is from genome assembly GCA_963277665.1 of Viscum album. Taxonomy (NCBI): domain Eukaryota; kingdom Viridiplantae; phylum Streptophyta; class Magnoliopsida; order Santalales; family Viscaceae; genus Viscum; species Viscum album. The sequence continues at coordinate 1,263,397,229 of OY728128.1, forward strand.
AACCAAATGAAATAGGAGTTGTAATGAAGACTATTCTGGTATTTATAAACCTTCTATCAAAATTAATGATGAACTATTTTTTCATTGGTATGTTTTTAATGCATCAAATATGATCGAAAGGAAGCCATGTGGATGTTTATGTTACAACAATCAAAATGGAAAATATATTAAACCCCCTATGTGTCATGATTTTTTAATTAATCACATAAAAAAGTAATTAAAATAATGATAAAATGTTTTATATGTGGTAAAGGAATTCATAAAGAAACAAAATGCTCAGAAAAAAAGGAAGCTTTAAGTTAACTCCATTAAACGGAAATATGTTCTTCTTGATTTACCAATTATTTTTTATAAATATGGGGAGTATGGTCATTATTCACATATATAACTTAGGAATAAGGATAATTGTTAGAAAAAGTAGGATATAATATATAAACATTTATTAATACGAAATTCAATTATAATTAATGATGGGGAAACTACAATATGAAAGGTATTAATTATTTCTTGGCTTATTTTGTGACTTTGTTGAATCATAGGACATGATTCATATGTTTTTACTAGAATGAATCATTGAGGACTAAAATGAAAATATATGGTTTTGGGATTAATATGAATGTGGAACAATTAAGATATATATATAAAGGATTCAAGAGTTGTGGTTGATTTATTGATGATGAAATGATAAAATGTATTAATAATATTTTTACGATGGGAGTACATTGGGAGTTTTTTTGAGAATGAGTTTTATATAAACATTAAATATTTCATATGAAAATATAATTTGAGGAATAATTCAATTATCCATTTTTGGACATAATTTTAATGGTATGGATAACCTTTAGGTTTTATATTGATGAATCATAAGAATATAATTCTTATCTTTGTTTGTTGGAATAATGTTTGATGTAAATTGATGGAAATTAATGGTTAATGGTTTAAGAAGGAATTTGAATGAAGGATGAATTTATTTATTGAGTTCTTAATTTATGGGGTAGTGGTATTTTATAAAAATTATGAGAATCATAGAATGTATAAATATTTTTCAATAGCATGTTTTGTTTTCATAAATTTGGAAACATATGATAGATGGAATCAATATATTTGAAAAGTGGTTAAAATGAGATAATTTCAAAGGTGCATGTAAAACATAATTTTATTATATAACAAGTTTTCATTGTGTAAAAAAACCATTTGCTTTTAGTGGAGATAATTTTAATGGAATTGGAAATATTTTTGGTTTATATGATGTTATAATTTTTAGGTAATTATTGTTCCTTAATTTTGGGGATGAAAAATGAATTGTATGGGATAAACATTAGGGTCAAATATATTAATGTTATTTTTAGATTATTTCTATAATTTTAAGAATTTAATAAGTATTATATTGATATAGTTTATAAAAAAGTCATCTTGTGGGATGGATGAAAACCAGTCTTGTATGTCATGTCTGTGGGGATTGAACCAACAACCAATGAATGGAAAGAATACATCTTCTACCACTGATATATGTTATTTCTTGGTTAGAAAAAAATAATTTTAATTTCTTAAACTATAAAATTTATAAAGGTTATGTTAATTTTAGAAATATATATTTATCATATGAATATCCATGGAACTAGAAAATGATTTAGGGATTAAGTTATTACAATTATTTCATAATATGTTCCTTATTTTGGGAACCTTATACGATAAGGGTAAACATAATACTATTGGATTTTATTTGATACATAAAGGATGAGTTATCTTTTGTAAGAATATATGATTTAAAATGATTTAGTTTATGTATGTAAATGATTAGTATATCTTGAAATTATGTGATTAGATAAATTTCATTTTGGGACGAGACTTTAAGGGTAATTGATATTATTTGAAGATAAATATAAAATTTATCTTGGAAGAATATTTGATCAAATATTTATAATTTTTTGGTATATAGTTTAGTCTATAATATATTGAGGTATTTTATGGTTAGTTATTTATTGAATAACCCATTTTGAGATTGTGTCATTATTGTTAAATTTTGGGGAGTAAAGTAGTTTTCCTTCATTTAGAAGTTTATTCTTTTGATGAAAATTAACATAATGTGTAGTAACCATTTTTTGTTAATTAGTTAATATGGGAGTAATATATAGTTATAATTATATAGATTTTTTCTCTCAAAAGTTGACTCTGATGCTTCTGCTATGAAAATTGATCTTGAATACCTATATTTTGCAGAAAAGATGACATTGGGAAGAAAAATTATTGAAGAGTTAAATTATACATTTCAAGTTGGTATGTTTTCTTATGTTCTTAGTCTATATATTAAAATAAATTTAAATTTTTTGGATATGTTTCTGTGAAACAAAAATTTTATTTGATTACTTTTCATTTTGAGAAATCAATGGCATTTTAGTCAATCACATATTTACAATTTTGTGATGGTTGAATTTCTAATAAGCATATTCTTTATCACTCTCTATAATTACTATGGAATTAAATATTATCTTACATTTACATTTTTTATTATATGGAATCCTAAAATGTGTTATCTCATGTAAACATAATAATTTGCTTCATCCCTTTTCAAATGGAAGCTCTGTTGATCCATTTTACAATGTCGGATTTCAAAAAATGTATCTTCAAAAGTGAAACCCCCAGTATTTAAATCCTGATATCAAATTATGAGGATTAAATTTAGTAATGTGGGTGATAAGTTAACATCCTTATATTTTAAAATGAAATACAATCCTCAATATCATACAAGTTATCCCATAATAAGCTTAAAAAATGACTAAATATTATTATATAAATATGACTGTTATCAACTAAGATGTGGAATAGTTGGAAGGAATATTAATTTTTAAATTATAAAAATATTTGTTACACATGATTATAAAAATAATTAATTGTTTAATAATTAATTATATATTAAAACAAAAAACCATATGAATATAAATGATGTGTTTCTATAGAGAAACTATATTTTTTCCCACAATGACATTTTATATAGATAAATTAAGTTAATAAATATTAGTGTAAAATATTAGAAAAACGTTCAATTATACATTCAATAAAATATTTTTAAATTCATCTAAATAGTTTTATATGATTCAGATAAGAATAAATCCATTTTTAAGACTAAAAAATTATATTTTTCTAAATGTCAATTTTGTAACCTTTTAATGATGATCCTATTTTAAAACAAATTATAGACACATTTGAAAATTAAATTTTACAAAATAAACTTCATTTCAGAAATTTTAATATCAAAAGAGTTAGAGTGTGATGGTTTTAATTTTTCTCAGATGATACATTTTTATGAATAGTGAAAATTTAAAAATTTTAATTGGAAACAGACTTTTCATCTAATTAATTAATATTATTAAATTATATTTTAAGTAGTATTTAATGCCAAATTAAAAAAATTATACATATTTTAATCATATTTATTTCATTATAGTTGTTTTTATATTTAATTTAGATAAAAAAATCTATAATCTTTTCCATAATTTCACATTAAAAAAATAGTCTTCTGAGCCGTTTTGTGAGATTATTTTTAAATAAAAATTTTATAATCTTAAAAATTTAATTAGGTAATTGGATTCTATATTTTTAATAATAATTTTTTAGATCAATATAATTTTTAGTAATAAGAAATTTATCATAGTAACAAAAGGATTTACTGTAATATTGGTAAAATAATGAAATAGTTTAAATTTAAAAGGTAAAAGCTTAACATTCACACAAAATACATAATTCAATGTTTTGTAGATATGTTTAAAGACCATAAAAAACCAATACAAAATTAATTATGATCAAAATTCATATTAAATAATTCCACCTCAATGTTGATGGCTTGAAATATAAAAAAAATCATTATTTACTCACATAAAAGCACCACTCCTTGAGTTAAAATACCACCTCTCCCCACTCCATTTCACCTCAAAATACTTTAATATCATTAAATATTTGAAACCCCCACTCATTATCACCATACTGACATCCATGTACTACTATTATCATCCAATGAAAAAATCCAAGGTCCTTAAGGGTCACTCAAGGAGGTGACATTCAAGAGGAAATTTTCTCAAAGAACATCTCTTATTTTATTTTCTTCTTCCAATTTCTCCTCAACTCCTTCTTACATAAAGGAATGACAGCTAAAGTATAATTTTTATATTGGATTAATTTTTTTATTTTATATATAATATCTATTTCATTTCTCATCTCCTCTTATTCAATGAAATGTAATCATTGTCAAAATTATGAAGGTTTACAATCTCCATGAGTAATGATTTTTTGTTTTCTATTATTTCCTTAATGGATGGTCATAAAAGTTTATTTATGGTTAAATAATATTATAATACAAATATTGTAACATATTTCACGTTTTTCAACTAATATATAAGAATAATTTTAACTATAAAGAAACTAGTTCGTGATATTGGAAAAAATATCCAAAATAAACTAAACATTTATCATTACCATTTTATAAAATAGGTCATACTCATACAAGAAATAAAAATGATATATGGGACTATTTATATTGATTTAATTTAATTAATAATATTCTATTACACTTAGTAATTTGCAATCCCATTTTATAAGAACAACCATAATTATAGAAAAATAAATCGATCAATAAACCAAGACATGAACGCAACTGAAACCATGACAATAAAGAAATATTATTAAGGAATGGGTCATAAGTTATTATAGAATCATCATATAATATATTATGAATATGAATATAAATTCATAGTGATATAATAACATTATTTAAACCACTATATATGAGGCTAATGTACATAAAATTGAATGCAAGCATGAGATAAGGGTTTCTCACCTCACTTTTACTTCTGTGAGATATATACCTTATTTCACACTTATTTATTTTGTGTAGTGTATAAAATTACCGATGATATTTAATATAATGAATCTAATTATCATCTTTGTAAAAAAAATATTTTTTACAATTTTTACTTTTATCGCTCATATGATTTGACTGATCACAAACTAATAAGGGAATTCTTATCCTAATTTCAATTATTTGGGTTAAACTTATACTTCATGATTATGTCAAACTAATATTATTTATGAAATGGATTTTGATAATGTTATTCTGTACTTATAGTTATTTTAAGAGGATTTAGAGTGAATAAACATATTCCATTTATTTTATTAATGATCTTTTCAATTATATGATATTTATAAGGGACATTATTTTAAAAATTATATTTTCAATGTTTCCCTTAAAACCGCCTTTTTCTTCAATGTCTTTTTTTTAAATTGTTTCTAGAAATATTTATAATATTATCAAATAATTTTATAAATTCATTTTTACTCATGTTTTACTTTTAAAAAAAGGGTTCAGATAGTATATTTTCCATTTCTAAACAATGTTCTTTACAACTTTTCCTACAAAAATATGGAAGAATTTTTTTAACTAATAGAGCATGAGCAGATTTTCCCACCATCATGATGATATAATGTTTTTAATATAACCTTAAAATTTTAAAATGTAATATTCAGAAAAATGTTATATTTTATAATTTCATAGTGTTTTAAACATATTTAATTTTCAATGTGAAAAAGGGTATTTTCGTAATGAATTTTTCAATAACCTCATTTAAAATATTTTCATCTATATAAAAATTCTTTATTGAATCTTATTATTCATTAAGATTGATATATTATGATACCATAATATATTTTATATTACATTTTTCATGATGTATTCATGTGGGGTTTTACTACTTTGATACCATAGTAATATTCATGTTGGGATGCCTAATTTTCAATATTGTTATGATCAGTTGATTTCATGTTCTATATGTTATGATTCCCTATGATTATTCATGATCCATGATTAAATTTTATAATGTTATACATTATAAATCATATTCTATTCTTCAATCACATATTCTATGTCCCTTAATTATATATTTTTCTTATCCTATGTTTTCAAAAAAATTATGGGATTTGGAGGAGAATGGAGACACAGATGAGATCAAGGAGAGTATTTTGAAACTTGATCATGAAAATAATTTTTTTTATTTTTTGAATAGTTTTTTATGGAATAGATGAATACTTGGAATCATTATTCAACTATTATATAAGTGGTTAATATAAAATTTTTACTCCTAATTCTCTTGAACTCTAAATATAAAATACTCTTAGTAATGTAATAATGGGAATTTTGGATAAATTTCACAAGAAAACGTAATGTTTAAGGCATGGTCCTTACATATAATTTCCCTATTTCATGTGATATCATGAATTTATATATTAACATGATATTAATAGATTATTTTAATGTATTATTTTATGGGTATCATTATTCATTAGAAACCAAAGTGGTAATGGTTTAATTGTTTAACCTCATTATTTATTAACATTGTATATGATTATGCTTTCAATTATAAAATATTATTATCTATTTATCGATAACATAATAAATTTTATTATCCTATAGTTATTTCAGTAAAATTCTTATTTTAAATTAATTTTCATTTCTTTTTGTACTTGAGATATCAAAATAATGTTTTAATGGAAAATCATCTTTATTTCAATCTTCATTCAAAAAACTCTTTTCACCCTTATCATGGTTTTCTAAAAAAGTGTTTAAAAATAATTTACTATTATACATAATATTTGGTATATACATTTTACACATTTATTACTTAGTTAAATGTGTTTAAAACTTAATCTTCATATCCTTTTCAGAGTAATCCCCATTTGGATTTTACAAAAAATATATAAGGTATCTTTGTTTTCACGTGTACAATATTTTTCTCCATCATGACCCAAGAATGTTTTAATTATTCAAATTTATATTTTAATGGTTATTTTAAAATAAAATTGTTTTGAAAATGTTTCATGTTTTTTAAAAAAAATCATCAAATTGGGATATATATTTTTCTCAAGAAATGTTTTAAATTATTTTTAATGGTTTCATTATATGTTTCAAAGGTTATTTTCAATGAAAGTTATTTTTAAAATTATTTATGTTTTAAAATTATTTTTTCAATTTGGAATGAATATTTTAAATGAAAACACATTTTAAATTACTTTTAAGGATTACTTTATAAATTTAATCTTTGTTTTTAATGAAATTTATATTGAGAATGTTTTATGTTTTACAAATTGTTTTCCAAATTTGAAAGGCTATTTTCTTCAAGAAATGTTCCAAAAAAATATTTAAAAATAATTTCTTATATAATATGGAATCCTTTAATATTACTTATAATTTTCTTGAGTATAATATTTAATGATAATGTACTTATTATTTTTCTGGACGGTTAATTTTAATGTTGATGAAATGTGTATATAACCCATTTTCATTTCTTTATTTCTGAAATGGTGAATTAATTAGATCCTTTTGAAACCCATTTTTATTTTCATGGGTTATTATGTGATGATATGATTAATGATTTATGATCTTGTGGCATATAAATGTGTGGATTATGGGATGTGTGGGAACTGTATCTCCCTCTAATGCATTTGGTAAATATGTGTAACACATGTATAAATATGATATGTGTGAACCTAATTACATGTTCACAATGTTATGTGAGAACATGGTGGAATTTCAAAATGATATACATTAACCTTATCACATATTCATAGTGTTTTATAAATACATTTATTTTATGTCAATCATGTTATGAATGGGCCAGGTTGCATACCCAAAAGTTTAGGTAAGGGAATGATTTCATGTACTTAACAAAAGAGTGAACTTATTTCTAACTATACATGTTCAAAATTTATAATTTTATATTTATTCCACAAACATATTTCCTATGGAAATGTAAGGTTCTCATAGATCAAGTTCTTTCATTCCATTTTTATTCTTGTCTTATGAACTACCATTAATTATTCCATGAATCAATTTTATGGTCTATCATATGCAGGGTATGGTTTTAAAATATTATTCCAATGTAATCATACCCTAATGGTCATGATATATAGATATATCTCTTGTTTTTCCTTAATAAAAAATTTGATCTTGCACTTTCTTATGTTTTCTTTTCCCCAATTTATAATGAAAGGTATTATGTATAATATTTCATGGAAGGGTTCCATTTACTAAATACATAGTGGGAGATGACGTAGCTCACTTATAGACTAGTTGTTTATTTTTCTATTGTTATAAATGCACTAAAACTAAATTATTATAGATTGGATTACTATGTTATATACTTAATTTTTATCTATTAATATTTAATATCCATGTATGATAATTTTTGTTCGTTATAGTTGGTATCAGTGAATGGTTTATTGAACCTTTATAAACTAGGATGATAAAAAAATTAATGATATCTCTATGGATACTTAATAGAATATGTATGGGGATAAATATATGTTTAAGTCTAAGTATGAGTCCAGATATAGGATTTTTTTGGAAATTTATTAAATGGTAGAGTGAGTGGTTTAAATGAAATTATGTCCCTATCAGATACAACAAGAGGTTGTGGCTCAAGAAAAGAGCAACCTAGGGGTAATAAATCTAAAAAGGGAACATTGATCTAGACTCAATAATTACTTGGTATAAAAAATGGGCCTTTCTACGCACCTGGTTTGAAACACTTGTGGTTTATTATTTGTTAAATCAAATACACATTGCAAACCATCATGGAGTATATCAGTACTAACCATGGATAACTTTAATTAAACCAAAGATTTCATAGATATTAAATATAGTGTCATGATTTATAAATCCTATAAGTTATTTGAATGATTAGATGGTTTCCCAATATGTTTATTTCGCACAATGATTTTTTAAATTTCAATCAATGAGGGGAACGAGAGGGAACTAGATTAATATTAAATGTGATAGAAAATGTGTCCAGGAAGAACCAAATGGGATAATAACTAAAATTAATTATTTTGTTATTATTAAGAAAATTTTTTCATGATATAAAATTAAGAACTTATACCTTACATAACTTTTAGAATCAACAAATAGTGAAAGTTTAAAGATCATTGATTTCTTAGAGATGGATTTCTTAGAAGAAAAAATATCCACTTTTTTATGTATTAAGAATGTTGTAAGTAGCAACCAAGTGGATGTATTGGAGGAAATGGAAGATGTTTTGAGTGCATAAAGGAAGAATGAAATGAAAGTAATTTTGGAGAAAAAATGAAATGTTTGGTTAATGAACGAGATAATATTAATGGTCTCTCTAAGATATCATCAATTGTTGATGTTTCAAATGTGGAAAGTATTGTAATTATGAAAATCGACATCCTAAGGGGAAATATCTTGAAAATAATCAACAAGGTTTAATGAGTAATGGTTATATTTTTGATAACGAGGAGACTACTAATGACATATGAAATGAAGAAAGTACTGAGGAAAAATATAATGATGTCCGATTAATGTTGTTTAAAGAAAGTGTGATGATTTATGTTTTTATGTGTTGGTATTAAGAGAATTATATTTTTATAAGTGGAATTTTATTTATGAGAATCATGAAACATAAATATATTTTTCTGTATTAGTTTTTGAATAATAGAGTTTAAATAATGTGCTAAATGGAACTGATGTACAATAAAAGTGTCACGAACCAAGTCGGGTCGTCATCTGACCCGGTGCCCGACCCGGTACACGACATGGCCCGAAGGGCGTTCCCGATCCCCATTGGCTGGAAACTAGTATCGGGAATCGAAACAATGTAGTTGGGAATGATTTGGCCTATAATAAAGATAAATGATCATAAACTGAACAAGCAGATAAATAAATGAAAAAAAGACTGAACAACATAGCAGCGGAAAAAAGAATAAACAAAGAAACGTGACATACCTCAGGTGACCCCGTGGGTCACCAAGGTAGGTAAACTACAGTCAATCGAAAAAGAAATCCATGACTAAAACCTCCAACTGGAAAACAAAGTAGGCATGAGCAACGAGATGCTCAGTAGGAATTCCAAAATATAACCACATCCTATGCCCCTTCCTTTATTAAGAAATCCAATCATGCCAGTTTCAAAATAAGGTATAATAAAATAATCTTTTTTCCTTCTTTTCAAACACAAGTAAGGAGTTTTCATTTTCATGTAAAGCATTTTACTCCAACTATATTTTCCAAATATGTTCCAAGCATGCATTAACACCCAAAAATGAAAAGAAACCATTTTGGATAAAAATATGGTTTTCACAAACAAGACATCAAGTATGAAACAACTGAAAAGAAATTTATATTACAAGCACCATGTCATAAATGATCACCATGGGTAATCCCTATAGGTATCTAGCACAATTGGGAACCTAGAGACCTCGTACCTCGGTGAAACGTGGCTTAAATACCACGACCCTTAGAAACGCGTGGCCTAGAAGACCACGACCCTCAGAAAACATGGCTTTAAATACCATGACCCTCAGAAATTCATATGTTTAGTTAGTGTTGTTGCATCAAGCCAGCTAGAAAAAATGATAGGAACCCCTATCGTATCATCTAGCATACGTGTCCTAGTCACACACCTAGATACCCAGGTTTCCCACTGTGCTCTATTTCAAATGGTGGTGAGTTTTCTTTATCATGAAAACATACAAGTACCTAACACATTCATTATCTAAAACCCATTTAACCTCTCACCACCACTCTCCCTCCTTAAGCACATTCCCCCTCTTTACATAACACGACCACGCACAAGCCTTTACACTAGGCACATATCACAAACTGAACATTAACACTTGCATCACATTTTTTTTCAAATTAAGGGTAATGTCTCAAGAGGGGGTTTTCATTTTCCCAAACCAAATCTTATAGCTCAAAATGGACCTCATCACTTTATAAGGAGTATTTTTCATATGATAACACATAAAGGTACTATATATTTAAAACAAGCTTAAAACCACACTTAAAATGAAGTAATACTTTTAAGGAGGTCAAACCATCTTTTAATCTCATGTTCACACCAAAACCCATTTTGAAAATCACATTGGAAGCCCTTTTTTAAAAATAATGCATGTTGTTACACTTTCCTAACAAAATTGAATGAAATGCCGCACAACTTTTGGAAATACCCATTTCATCTTCAACCCCTATGAAACCAATTTTTAAGAACCACAACAATATATATATAGTGCATATGGATTTAACATAAAAAACAAGGAAATACTTTTAAAGAAACATCAAGAAGAAATAGAAATTCTAATTAAAGTTTAGGTCATAGGGGACCTACCTCAAATATGTCGCTATTTTTCGACGACCACTTGAACCGACCCTACACACTTCCATGCACATGCATTTATACACATATATATAAATAATTATAGCTTCATTGGACATATTCCCTCCTCCATGAGGTCATATGTACAAAGAGGACAATTATATGTATATGTCTTACCTTATGCATGCACATGTAGGCGTTATTGACACCCGCAACATGAAACCATCATAGCGAGGTCCAACGAACTACACAAATAATTTAACAAATCAATAAAACAATTAAACACTTAAAAAACTAAAAAACGTTTCAAAATAACACATAAGGGTTTGCGCTAATGACACACCAATTTATTATAACACAAGAGTCAATTGCATTCCATAAGAGATAAACTAATCACACATTTCAACCCACCGTTTGAAAGAAAAGTGAACCCCCATTTTTTTAGATGAGACCACACCTAAATTCAAAACCAAATTCCCATTAAAATATTTAATGAACCACATTATTTTTTTAAACAACTGCAACAGGTATCACAAGGCTTTGAACACAAACTCCCACTCAGAAAATTCTTCTAAATCGAAACGCACACCAATCACCTGACCAAACAGAATTTACAGTGCTTACGCAAAATAATAATAAAACACTTGTAAAATATTAAACAATTGTTTTCATCACAATCACACTCCATTCGTTATGAAAAAGAAACTAAAAAAATCTGACACATGAAAACTTCAAGGAATACCAAATTTTCACAAAAAAAAATAAATTAAATAACATGATAAATTAATTAAACAAGTAATATAATTCCTCAAATAACATTTGAATGTAGAACCACCAACCTCGGTATAGACAACATTGCAAAATTGGCGCGAATCACCCATCGTATGACAATCGCACCACAAGGGGTCTAAAGAGAACCCTAAAAACAAATTATCGAAGCAATTGAATAAAAAAAACCAAATCAAACAAGCCAATAAGAGAATCCTCACCTCAAATGATGACCGAAGAACCGAGACAGACCGAAACACATCGAACCGCCTCTCCTTCGACAGCAGTTGTTAGGACATGCTCCAAAGGGCATCAAGAGACTATCTACACCAACCTAGACTAGGAGAAAACCAGAAATAAAAGGAATGCCTAACGATCTAGGCTTTGGCTGAACGCAATAAGGTAGCGTGAAGGAGAAAAAAAATATTTTCCAAATGAAGTGGGAGTGGGAGGGAGAGGTCTCACCATTGAAGGTAGTGGCGGCCTGCACCCGGGACAGCAACGAATACAGTGGTGGGATTAGGGGAGGACATTGACGGTGCAGCTAGCCGGTCATCATGCGAGGAGGTGGGATCAACAAGAGGGAGGGGCGCATCTGGGGGAGCAAAGGAGGGAGAGCGGGCGCTGGTGGTGGCTTGTCAGAGGGAGGCCGCTGGTCGGGGGTGTGCGCAAATGGGGAGGGGAGGCCGCGCGAAGGGCTTCAGGTGGGGGGTATGGTGAGCGGGAGGAAGGTGGGGTAGGGGGTACCCCGAGCAAGAGAGGTGAGGGGGAGTTAGGGTTTTAGAGGAAAAAATAATAATAATCAAAGAAATAAATAAAATATAAGAAAAAAAGAATTTAAAATAAATAAAAATATTATTAAATAATAATGAACATAATAATAATTATAACGAACTCTAATAATAATAGTATTTTTCATAACAACTTAATAATTATTATAGTAAACCAGATAATAATAATATTATTAACCATTATAATAATAAAAATAATCACCATTATTATAATTATTAAACTAACTCATTAGAACTCATTTTATTTGTTGGTCTTGTACATGAGGCATGCCTCACAATGACCCTAGAAAAGATACAATGATTTGAAGACGCCATGCCCATGCACTGGACGCTGTCAAGGGAAAAGCATTCATTCATCAAAATAATGCAAAAATTTCAATTAGGATTGGACCGCAACACGATAGATAGTGTCAGAGTCTGGTAAAATAATAAAATAACATTATTTCAAACATCTGGGTGTGACAATTCTCCCCACCATAAAAACTTTTTGTCCTAAGTAAGTCACCTAGCGAAACGAGGAAACAAACTCATGTTTGAAACTAAATAACGCTAATAAAAACACGAACTCGGTGTGACATTTCACTCCATCAGTCACACCCAATGGGGGAAAATGCAATGAGAAAATTCATGAAGAAATGGAGAGGGTTATCCCCACCATAAGAACCTGACTAGCACAATAAACATTGAGACTCATAGAACGGGCCAACTCTATAAATACTAACTTGATCCAAGAGAAAATTGCCACAGAGACCAAAACTCGAAGAAGGCAATACAAGATTCATGGTGGGTCTCCCCACCATTTATGAACTGAACAACTTAAGCCAATTAGCACCGACCAATATGATAAATCCGGCACAAAATGACCCATGAACTCTTTGTATAACCTTGACCCCCACCACATGGGGTCATCGCCGAAAGACCCCACACTGAGTAGTGAACCAAACCCCTAATTATTATTTCCCAAGACGCATATGTCTCCAAAATGAGCACATCCTAAAACAAGAATAGGTCACCCATGGAGTTAGCCACATGAGAGGGATGATCATCATCAGACTCACAGCCATAAAGAGACAACTCCAAATCTCATATTTGAGGTGGAAAAACTACAGAAATTACAAGAAAACTATATCACTACGACTTTTTACAACCAAGGTGGTGTATTCAAATAATAAAGACCACAATGAGAGAAAAAGACCTATGCACCTCTTACAGCTAAAAAGAACCTTCAAAGATGAGGAGCTACAACAAATAAATTCAGACTGTCCCCATTTTAGCACTAGTGACAAAAATTAGACTAAGGTGCACTACACCCCACGATTCCAAACCGCAAGAAGAGCTTCACTCCAAGACCTATGGCTGGAGCTCTAATGTCTTGAAGCATCTGCTACCCCATAGTCAAGAGATGACATTCTCCTATCGAGACTCCTCCTGATGATGCTGCTAGAGGAACCTCTCTATGTTTCCCAAATGGAAAATCGATGGAAAGTCTTCAAAGTATGTCTTGAAGGTGACTTAAAGTACCCAAACCAACCACACCAGAAATGAACAGAAGAGTGGCCTGACTAATAGAATATGAAATTGACAAGAACACTTATCTAAGATAGGTTCCTCCAACTCACTCTCATGGAATGGGGAACCATCCCAAACACCAAAAGGAATTGGTCCTTGAACAATAGATGAAGACCACACAAAAGAGAAACTTTAACTGATTCCGCGATGTTATCATGGGAGAAAAGGGAACCAACACCTTGAGATGCCCAACGCAGGCCTTCACTATCTGTTGGCCTTGGAGGACACTCATGATCTTTTCCGCTTCCCCCACGTTCACTTCCACAAATATAAACCATCAAACGAGAGGGGTCCTAAACACCTTCCAAGATATCCCATCACGCAATGATGTTGGGATCATCTTCTTCTATCAATCCAATGTTGAACCTTCAAACGAACCTGAACTGACACAGACTCTCTTAGCTTTGAGAGTTTCCAAAAACCTAAAAACACCAATAATTTCACCATGCCAGTCTGTTACCTTTAATAGATCACAATCACTAAAAAAGATGGAAAACAACCGAAAAGAATTCTATTCCACCACTCCGCCAAGAGTCTGGGTAGAACCAACAACTGAATTACTTACTAGAAACCTCTGGGGATTTTTTGGGCCGCATACTAAAAAACAAGGGGAAAAAATCCAAATCAAAATTCATCATAAATAAAAATTACACACCTCAATCACAACTAAAGCGCAAACTCAAATCACTATTCCAACCAAAATTCAATATGTCAAAGCCACGTTCCCATGAAAAAGAATGCCAAACACAAAAATGGAACACTGTCCAATTTCTCACTGAAATTTCTAAACATTTGAAAAACCCTTTTTGCAATCCATTTTCAGCAAACAAAACATCTTAAATATCCACCATTGGTATTCCATAAAGTCTCACACATACATATCTCTATGCTAGCTAAAGCACTCATCCACTCACATCACCAATTTCTCCACTTGCCATATGTGCACCTCAATGTATGTGATCACTCATATGAATACCAAAGGTCAATTCAAGACACTTCTTATTTTCAAAACAGATAATTCATCATAAAGAAAAAAATCCCAAACAATTTGAAAAAGTAAATTATCATTAAAGAAATACATTTCCAATTTCCAAAACATTTTCCAATTCACATTCCAGAAAGTGTTACTGAGATCCCAAAACACCTTCCAAAATAGCTTCCATTTTCCCTTTTGAAACCACACATTCGTTAAAAGAAAAAAACTTCCATTTCAAAACCACTTTTCCAATCTAACACCACATTACCATTTGAAAACTCCTTCAAAAAAATCCATTTTCATTTTTGAGATCTACTCACATCATACAAAATTAAGGTCACACATAACTCACATCAAAATTTTCAAAAAGAGGGAACTAGTGGCTACGCCAACCCGATAACATGGCTTAGCAGACCATGCTCTGAGTGAGCATTAACTACAAAAAGTGTGTTGAACCATGCAATCAGTTTGTACATGGGTCGCTACTCTATGAAAGTCTGCCGCATAACACTGGTTCACTTCCGTGGTCATCCCTCATCCACACAGACCAATCCAAAGAATAAAATTTAAATCCCTGACTACCCTTGGAAACTGAAGTCTTGGGATGTGAAAGGGTTCATGACATCCTTCCGACACTTACCTCTCATGTTCTGACACACCTAATCACCAAGCTACCTGACTACTCAAATTACAAGGGCCCCTCTGATACTATTTTGTCACGAACAATGTCGGGTCATCATCTGAACCGGCACCCGACCCGGTCCGCGACATGGTCCGAAGGGCGTTCCCGATCCCCACGGGCTGGTAACTTGTGACGTGCATCGAAAAGAAGCAGTTGGGAACGATTTGTCCCATAGAAATATAAATAAACATAAACTGGACGAGCAGATAAATAAATAAAATAAGATAGAACAACATCGTAGAAGAAAAGGGAATAAACTTAGCAACGTGACATACCTTAGGTGACCATGTGGGTCACCACAGTACCTAAACTACACTCGCTCCCAAAAGCGATCCAAGACTGAAATCTAAAACTGAATAACATAGAAGGCATGAGCACTGAGATGATCAGTAGGAATTCCGAAATATAACCACGTCATATGCCCCTGCCTTTAGTAAGAAATCCAATCATGCCAGTTAGAAAATAATGTATAATAAAATAATGTATTTTTCCTTCTTTTCAAATTCGAGTAATGAGTTTTCATTTTCAATTTAATCATTTCACTCCCACTATATTCTAAAAATAGGTTCTAAGCATGCATTAACGCATAAAAATTAAAAGAAACTAGTTTGGATTAAAATATGGTTTTCACAAACAATACATCAAGTATGAAAAAACTGAAACGATAGTTACATTACAAGAACCATGGCACAAATGAGCACCATGGTAAATCCCTATAGGTATCTAGCACAAGTGGGAACCTAGAGACCTTGTACCTTAGTGAAATGTGGCTTATGAACAATGACCCTCAGAAAAACGTGGCATAGAAGACCATGACCCTCAGAGAATGTGTCTTAGAAGACCAGAACCCTAAAAAATTCATATGTTTAGTTAGTGTTGTTGCATCAATATTTCAAGACAAACTGGGGTGAACCCCTTCCGTGTTATCTAGTATACTAGTCCTGGTCACTCACCTATATACCCAGGTTTTCCATTATTCTCTATTTCAAATGGTGGTGAGTTTTCATTATCAAGCCAAAAACAAGTACATAACACCTTCTTAATCTAAAACCCATTTAACCTCTCACTACCGCTCTCCCTCATTAAGCACATTACCCCTCTTTTTATCACATGACCATGCACAAGCCTTTACACTTGGCACATATCCCAAACCGCACATTAACACTTGAATCACATTTTTCTTCAAATTAAGGGGAATGTCTCAAGGGGGGTTTTCCATTTTCTCAAACCAAATCTTAATGTGCCAAATAGGCCTCATCACTTTAGAAGGAGTATTCATCATTTTAGAACACATAAAGGTACTATATATTTAAAATAAGATTAAAACCACACATAATATGAAGTAATACTTTTAAAGAGGTCAAACCATCCTTTAATATCGTGTTGACACCAAAACCCATTTTGAAAATCACTTTCGAACCCATTTTTTAAAAATAATGCATGTCGTTACACTTTCATAAAAAAAATTGAACGAAAGGCCGCACCACTTTTGGAAACACCCATTTCATTTTCAACCCCTATGAAACCACTTTTTAAGAACCACAACCATATATATATAGTTCATATGGATTTCACATAAAAAAACAAGGAAATACTTTTTAAGAAACATCAAGAAGAAAAGGAAATTCTAATTAAAGATTAGGGCGTAGGGGACCTACCTCAAATTTGTCACTATTTGTCTATGACCACTCGAATCGACCCTCTGCACTTCCATGCACATGAATTTATACACATATATATAAATATCCCTAGCTGCATTGCACATATTCCCCATGCCATGAGGGAAAATGTAAAAAGAGGGCATTTATATGTATATGTCTTACCTTATGCATGCACATGTAGGCGTTCTTGACACCCGCAACTTGAAACAATCGTAGTGATTTCCAACGCACTACACAAATAATTTAATAAATAAATAAAACAATTAAATACTTAAAAATCTAAAAAATGTTTCAATATAAAAAATAAGGTTTTGCGCTAATGACACACCCATTTATTATAACACAAGAATCAATAGCATACCATAAGAGATTAACTAATCACACATTTCAACCCACCATTTGAAAGAAAAGTGAAAACCCCCTTTTTTTAGATGAGACCGCACCTCAATTCATAACTAAATTCCCATTAAAAGATATAATGAACCACATAAAAATTTTATGAAACAACTCTAATAGGTATAAAAGGGATTTGATCACAAACGCACACTCAAAAAAATCTTATAAATCCAAACACACACCAATCACATGACCAAACAGAATTTACGGTGCTTGCACAACATAATAAAACACTTGTAAAATATTAAACATGGGTTTTCATCACAAACACACTCCATTCCATTTGAACAAGAAACTAAACAAATCTGACACATGATAACATCAAGGAAAACCAAATTTGCACAAAAAATAAATTAAAGAACATGATAAATTAATTAAACAAGTAAAGTAATTCCTTAAATAACATTTGAATGTAGAACCACCAACCTTGGTACATACAAATTTTCAAAAAATGGCGTGAATATCCCATCGCACAACAATTGCACCACAAGGGGTATAATGAAAACCATAAAAACAAATTATCAAAGAAATTGAATAAATCAAATCAAATCAAACAATCCAATAAGAGAATACTCACCTCAAATCGTGAATTAAGAACCGGGACGAACCGAAACACATCGAACCTCCTCGCCTTCAGCAACGCTTGTAAGGACACGCTCTGAAGGGCCTCAAGAGACCATCTGCACCAACATAGACTAGGTGAAAACCAGAAATCAAAGGCACGCCTAACAAGCTAGGGTTTGGCCGAACAAAATAAAATGGCACGAAGGAGAAAAAAAGATTGTCCAATTGAAGAAGGAGAGGTAGGGAGAGGTCTCGCCAGTGAAGGCAGCGGCGGCCTACGCCCGGGGCGGCGATGACGACAGCGGCGAGCTCGGGGGAGGACTTCGTCACCGTGGCTAGCCGGTCAGCAAGTGAGGATGTGGGCTCAATGGGAGGGAGTCACGTGGCTGGGGAAGTAAGGTAGGGAGAGCGGGCTCTGATGGTAGCTCGCTGGAGGGAAGCCGCTGGTCGGGGGTGTGTGCGAAAGAGGAGGGGAGGTCGCGCGAAGGGTTTCAGGTGGGGGTAGTACGAGCGGGGAGAAGGTGGGGGAGGGGGTAGCGCGAGCGGGTAAGGTGAGGGGGAGTTAGGGGTTGAGAGTAAAATAATAATAATAATAATAAATGAAATAAATAAAATAGAAGAAAAAAAAGAATATAAAATAAATAAAAATATTAACAAATAATAATGAACATAATAAAAATTTTAATGAACTCTAATAACAATAATAATAATACTTTTCATAACAACATAATAATAATTATAGAAAAGTTGAATATAATAATAATAATATTAAACATAATAATAATAACAATAATCACCATTATTATAATTATTAAACTAACTCATTAAAACTTAATTTAATTATTTGTCTAGTACATGAGCTAGGCCACACGATGACCCGAGCAAAGCCACACGACTTTGAACCTGCCCTACCCATACACCAGACGCTGTTAAGGGAAAAGCATTCATTCATCAAAAAAATGGAAAACTTTCAAACACGCTCGGCCCAAAACACGATAGAAAGTTTCAAAGTTTGGTAAAATAATTAAATAACATTATTTCAAACGTCCAGGTGTGAAAAAATGTGATGGAATGGATATATAATATTTTGATTAAGAGAAGTTAAACCTTAATATAATCCTGATATTGATAAAATGGTTTTTATTTTGGATAAAGAGTTTGTTGAAATGGATAAAGAAAATTGGATATTATTTATTACCTTGGATCTGATTAATGATTTGATGACATACTGGTTTATGTCACCATTTATAGATTTTACAACATTTGTTGATTTATAGAATATATTCAATAATTTATGATTTTATTGAAGGAATGAGGAAATAGTTAATTTTTGAAAGAATGTATGTTTTCATTAGTGTTTTATAGAAATTTAGGATACTACTATGTTTTAGGAGAATGTATGATTAATTTAATTACATATATGGTATGTTAAATTATTAGATACTTCAGGTTTCTTTGTGGATTAATGATAAGATGATTTTGGAAATTTATTGTCTTTCTTTCTACTTTTTTGGATTTCAATTTTGGCCAGTCATTGAGGATACATATATTTAACTATTCATATGTTGGACTAAGTTGAACAATGGGTGTTATTGGATAATCTATAATAATAATTATATTTTTGATAATAAATTGAGAAATACAGAATTAATTATCATTCTTTTATGGATATTATGAACCATGATTTATTTATGAATTAATTAATTCAACTCAATTTATGGAAGTGAGAGTTGAAGTATAAATTGATTAAAGCACAAAGGATAGAATGTTAATTATGATATAATGAACAATATGACCTAGGTATATAAATCTATTTTAGATTCTTGATCATTCCAAAATATTGTTTATTGATTGGAACTTCCACTGATCCACTCTCAATTCCACATTGTGTTCCATGTATCTCTCTTGAGAAAGTACATACCTAATCCTTCATATATACTAAACATATATATAAATCTACTATTCAATGATATTTATTTGAAATGAACTCCAATTATGATTATGTATTATATAGATAATGTGATATGAAACATGACCACTCAACTGATCAATGTTTTGGAGTGAAACTACTATCTGAATGAAGTTATGTGAGAACCTGAGGATGTAATAAGAAAAACGTATCCTTAGTTGTTGGTAACATAGTGAGGAATTTAAATGTAAAAAATTCATTTTATTTGTGTTATATAGTAACACTGTGAGATTTTTGCAAATATTTTTTAACTATATTTAATTCTATTTTGTAGATTGTTTTACACAAAACAATGAGTTTTAACGAAACATGGTATACAATTATAATATTATTATATAATATGGTAGTTATCTACTAGTAGTTAGAATGGTAGGTATGAATATTATTAACTAAACTATGAAAATATATCTTTAAAAAATTTATATAAAATTAAATATTTGGTATCCAATTAATTATAAATTAAAATAAAAATTATTTTAAACTAAAGAAAATCTTTTTCTGAAAAACTGTTTTATCTACAAAACTTGTTTTACCTGAAAATTTTAAAATAAAAATTTAGTAAATGATTATATTGAAATTTATATAATATATATTCTATTAAAATTTTAAATTCATTATATGTGTTTTTAGACTGGAGATAAGAATAAATCTAATTTTGGGATAGAAATTTGTATTTTTTTAAAAAATAATTTTTCAACTTTTGTGACATTATTTTGAATTTTGTTTCATACAATTTTTTATAATTTATTTGAAATAAATAAATTCAATTTTAATAAAATTAATTTAAAAATTATCCTATGGTAAATTTTGGTAAATTTTCAAGAAAGGTTAATTTTTTGATGAGTAGTAAAAAATAGTGTGTTTGAATAAGAATTTTAATTTAAATTGAAGTATTTAAATACATAAAAGTTGTTTTAATATGGAATTTAAAGAATTATACTTTCATTTATATATCAATTATTTCATTTTATTTCATTTTATACATTTTCATTTTGAATTTTCAAAGTATAACTTTATCTACTTATAAAACATTCCCCTTTGAAACTTGCTTGCACATCACATCTAATTATTTAATTTTAAATCATTTTATGAAACTTTTGTGAGTTTAATTTTGAAAAAAAAATTATATATTTAGAATTATAATAATTTATATTATATAATAAGTTGAACTTAATTTTTGACTCTAATGATTTGTATAAATTGTAAAAAAAATTTACCAAGGTTATGGTAAAAAGGAGTTTACCAACAGGTTAAACTAAAAAGATAATGGATAAAAATGGCCAAAAACTATTCCAAAACCAATTAAATACCAATTTATAAACATTATATCTTATATATATTCTACAATGGCCCATTTATTATCTTTTCTAAATGTGAAAAACATGGTTACAAATTTTTCTTTTAAAAAACACAATTTTGTTACTAACCTCACTTATAAAAGGAATCCCCCTGTAATATCATCTTCACACTTCCAAAACATGTTGGTTCAGCCAATAACTTCCCAAATAACTTACTTGAATCCCACCTTTGATCCGAGAAGAATTATTTTGGTCATAAATACATCCTAACAATCTATTTGGTATAAACTATAAGAAGTTGTCTGATGAAGATGTAATGTATCTAACCAAGAATTTTAGTTTATTTCATCGTCCACATCATTAAATTGTTAATTAAACATTCTACAAAATTTCAACAAAAAAAAATTGGAGATTAAATGATATCATTTACAAGTAAAAATTTTCCATGGTTTTAATACTTTTGGTTTGGGATTTTTCTTGGGAGCATTTGGGAGAAAATTAATAGATTTTTAAAAGAAGAGAGGAAATTCACAGTTGGTGCATGGTCTTAACAAATCATGATCCAATCCTAGAAAATAATGTGAACCTAGAAATAGGGGATTAAAATGGATGGAATTTGGTTTTAAAAATACTTCACCTTCTTAGTACTGACTATGTGACACCCATAGGTGAGGCACATGGTTAGGACGCACAGTTAGGGGAAACCATGCACCATGTACAGGAAACCATGCATGCTATCTTTTAAACACACAAAAATTAGATTAAAACATCAAAACCCCTATTACTCAACCAAAATTGAACCAAACAAAAACTAAATCATTTTATCTCAATTTTTGAGGCTCTCTGGCAGATTTATAGTCCTTCCAAAAAATGGTTTTGATGAATCAAGGCCCGAATTGAAGATATACCCCACTCTAAGAAAGAGAATCTCACCCAGATTGGTTTACAGCCCTTCTTATATCTTTCTAAACCCTTTAAATGTATGTTTCCTTTATTTTTGGGATCTATATATAGGTTTTGGTAGATCTGATCTGTTTAATCAAAGATCATGGTTTTAGATCTTTATCTCATTTTTGTCAAGTTCTTTGTTATTACACTTTAATTGGGGATTTATATTAGAAAGTGTTTATCATAAATTTTGATATAGGTGGAATAAATTCAATATCATATTCTTTATTTAAATATATTTTTGTAATTTGAGAAATTTCTATTTCCATGATTGGAAAATTTGAACGATAATTATATTATTATATTTAATTTCTATATGAAAATGATTGGGGTTAAAAAAATTTAATTTAAATTAATGAATTGAATTAATAAATGAAAAATTGGGATTTTGGAATATAATTAATTAATTTGTGAATTAATTTATTGGAATTTGGATATTTTATTTGGTGAATTAATGTGATTTGGAATTAATTGACAATTGGAATAGAAACCATATATGTTAACTGAGTTTGGGATGGGGACCGAGGATCCAAATACCCATATGAGATAGTGAGTGTAGGATTGGTACAGAGGCTCCAAATACCAACGTGACATTAAGGTGCGGTATAAGGACATAGGTTCCAAATTACCACCGTATGTTAAACCTGATGTTTTATTCCCGAGATATTAGAATTAAACAATTGTTTTGAATAACCATAAAGTGAAATAGATTGACACGGTAATCAAATCCCATGTCATATTCTGAATTTTGAAATCGTAATGTGATATAGTACAAACTCCAGCACAAGATAAAGTATGTATTGAGTGTTAGGGATTCCTCAGGAACCCATGGGTATATTTGTTTAAATAAAGAATAATTGAAAATGTGATAAAGGTTTACTTATACATTTTAATTTATTATTTATACAACTACATACACTATTTTTTATTGGAAAATATTTTAGATGTTGTTGTTCTTGGTGTACTAGTTTGTACTCACACCCTTGTAAGGATGCCTCATCGGTACGCAAATAAACATCATCTTTGCATGACATGATAAGGGCAAGGACCCTATGTTAGACGTATGAGTTGGGACAGAGTAAGAATAAAGGAAATAGATGTGATTTAGGACCCAATTGGGAGTTTTTAATGACTCGATGTATTTTGGATTGTTTATATTGACAAGTGACATGTATTTGGCAAGAAATATATACCATTTAGTTTTGGATATTGTATTTACGGTGTTTATCAACATGTGAATATTGTTTTCTTTATTTATTAGTGATTTCATTTGTTTATTATCATTTATCTCTATTGTTTTTCTACTTTGATAAAGAGGGTATATTCTACCCATGATTGATATTAGAACCTCACTACCAGTTGATAACCACTAGTGTATGGGAATTTGTGATTAAGGTCATGTGATGGATCAGCTTGGGGCACTGGTGTGTGACACTCAGTTTGGGAAATTAAAAATATTTTCCTTTTTCACTTTTTATAATTACTTGGGAATGTTAGACATGAGATTAGTATGAGCTAGTCCTTAATTAAGAGCTCTTGCGAGGGAATTTCTAACCCATTTACAATGGTAGATCCCAAGTATCCATGGTGGGTTTTTTATTGATGTGTATTGTCACAGTTTATTATATTTCACCTCGAGTGATTCACTTTTTGTGTGATTTTATTATTACTATTTTTATATTTTATGATATATGACATGTGGCATAGAATGGAATGACATTTTAGTATGCACAAAACATTCTAGGAACACAATATTATTATTGTGACATGTATCATTTTACACCCACATGGGAAAATGAGGTTTTGAATATGTTTTTGAAATTAAAATGTAATTAATTTCTTGTGTAATGGAACTGAAAAAAAGTACCGAATATGAAATAATGAAAAATTATAAAATGATGCAAAATGTGGTAAATGTGTTTCTACCATGATACTTAGACATTGATAATGAGTTTAGGCTTTTTTTAAAGATGTCCTAGATGTAGGATGGTTAATGTTAGTGATAGTTTCTTATTTTGACTATGTGTCATGAATGGTGGAATGAAATGTTGTGGATTTGTGTGAATCTCACTTGTTAAAAATGAATTTTTTTTAAAAAAAAACTCCAAAAACATGTCTATAATTATAGATATATGCCTCCATGATGATGTTTTTTAATTGGATAGAAGGAGAAAATGGTTGGAAATGATACTATATTAGTGTAACCTAAGGCACTGATGGTGATGAGTAATGAAGCTAGAGATCAGTTCTGATATCCTTTATCACTTCAAGCAGTTTATAGAGAGACACCCAAAGTGGGTTATAAAGGGTATTTCTGACCAGACATAGAAGCTTCAGTTACAACACCCTCATACATTTACATTATAGGGTGGTCCCAAGGAAACAGAGTTATGGATTGATTCCATCCAAATAGTACAAGACCATTTAGTGACTGTTGATGAGAAGAGGGTCAAGTTGGCAGCTTATATGCTATGAGGATTAGTGAATCATTGGTGGGACATTCAGTGTAACAACCCAAACATTTTTGAATAAAAATTTCTCTTGATCTAATTAAATTTATTGTTATGTAAATTGTTTATATAAAATATATGTACTTCCTTGGTTTTATGTTTTTTTTGGATTTGAAAATACCGTTAATAGTTTTTACCATTTCTAATATAGTCGTTTAACAGTGATCACATGATCAGTATAAATATACGGCTTTAAAAAATCCAGTTTACTTAGACAATGGAAGTGATGGCCTCATCCAGTATAATTGCTCTATATGAATCCCATTTTTCAAAGCTTAGAAAATAGGTAGCATTTTTGGGTTCACTATGGACCATGCCCAATCCAAGCATCAATGTGTTAAGATTGAACGAAACCTCCTACAGAAGAAGTGGGAGTTAATAGAGATTACCACCCAATCGATTTTATTCAAGCTACCCTAAGATGCTTTCACCATAACAAACCTTACCCTTAGGTCTTAAGTGAGTTTTATAAGGGGTTATGTAACAAGACCCTATAAAAATGATTATATGCTTTATTGTTTGATTAATGACTATCCATTCATTTTATTATTGTTACTTTGTAAATGGTTTTTAAAGCATAAATTGTATTTTAGTTAATATTCAATTAAGAAAGTTATTTTGATGAAATATTGGATTTTTGAATTAAATAAAATTTTAATAAAATATTATCATTATATTTCTTTTTATTAAATTTAAATGTTTGTATATTTTTTATGAATACAATTATAATTTTTATTAATGTTAGAAAGTGTTTTTTGTCAAAATCCATGAATTTTTTTATTAATGTTGGTTTTTATTTTAGAAGTAAAAATTAAAATATTTATAAAATTATTTAGATAATATAAATATCATTTTTGGATTCAAGACATCAAAATTATCTAACAGTGAATTTTTCATAATTTTCTAAGACAATCAAATATTTGGGTAAAAATTAAATATCGTTTAAATATATAATGTGTTTTATGATATAATAATTACCCAATAGTGAAGTAATAAAATAATATAAAAGTTATGTTTGGCCAATATGTTTTTTAACTTTAAAATAATGTGATTTTTTATTTTTTTGATTAATTTTATGGTTCCTTAGTGAACCCTCTAAGACTTATAAAATATTTTAACATTTTAAAATGATTTCCTTGGGAGGGTGACTCACCTCCACATAAGAAAGACTAATATTTTAATATGTTTCACCATTTTCCTTATAAAATAATTCTTCCACTCCAATTTGGAAAACACCAAGGGTAAAAATCCGGGTATAGATTTTGGGTTTGAATAGTTTAATGTGTGGTGTCCAAAAACTAAATAATAACAAATATCCTCTCTTTCCTTATATAAACCCACTAAATCTCCCATTCCTTTTCACTCAAAGCATTTATGGCTCGACCAACCTATTCCCTCCTCTCTCTGTAATCCTCCCAAAGGACCCAAGCTCCATAGAATCCTCTCTCAATCTTCTTCCAAGCCTTTGGGATCACAATTCCAATTAAAGGATCCTCACTTTTCTTCATTCATTATTTATGTCCAAGTTTTATTATATTATTATCCCCTTTTATTTTACACTAAAAATGTTGGGGTGTGATATTTCAATGCCCCTATAATTCCATAATTATTTCTTAATGTTTAGAGACCTCTTTCTCTCTCATTAATTACTCCCATGTACACTTATTACCATGTCAAATTTTTTTAAGGGATTTCTCAATCCTCATTTACATTTCCTCAATTATTTTACATTATACATCTAAATTCAATTCAATATGTTGGGATATTATGTTCCATGACGCAATTACTATCAATTTCATGTATAAATGATGATATACCCCCATTACCTCTCATCAACCCATTTTATGATTTCTATTTGACGTCGTTATGCTACAGAAGATACACCAAAATTTCCCATACCAAAATCATCATGTAAGGGACTACCAAACCCATTTCTCTCTCTAGGGTATTCAACTTTATGCATATGTACATGTTAATTAAGGACATACATTTATTTATTCCACAAATCTTATTTTTGGAATACATTATTATGTTTAATGAATCCATGTTTTACGATTTATGTGGCACACTTATACATGAAATGAATTGATTAAGAATGGTTTACTCTGATAGTGATCCAATACATTGGGTAATGGATAGTATCATGATGTGTCATGTGCAATGATTGTTTACTAATGATAATTTATGTGCAATGTGGGTTTAATCATTCTAATTAAAGTTAAATAAGGGTTTAATCATGGTCCATGTGCATTGTGCCTTATCACATACTAATATCATGTTAAATACATTTTCCACATCTCTATGTTATGATAATCATGATATATAATTTTTTATATTCATGTTTCTCTTATGATCCATTGATATGACTACTGAATTACATGTATTTTATTCTTCATGTTATACCTTTTTTACTACCTTAATGGGCTTTATATCTAACATTTTTCTTATATATGTCCTGAGCTTATCCTAAGAAATGCTAAGTATGAAGGAATAAAATTGACTTGTAAAAGATGTTTTAAATAAAGATGTTTTATTTTATGTCTTATGTTGTTATTTAATGTTCCTAATTTACCAAGACCCTATACCTCTCAATCCCCAGAGTTATCTTATGTGCATGTTTATGTAATAAATCATGATTAATTGTTTCATAAAGAGCTGGGTTGTTAGAGGATATGTTTAGTTAATTTTGGGATTAGTATTATAAAACCCTAGTCAAATCCTTATGGATGGGACTATGTATAATAAAAACATCCCTAATTTTTTTTTGTGTATAGAATAAGTGGTTTATCAATAAAATACATCATATTCTTAATATAAACAAGTAGGGGTGAATCTGGAACAAAAGTATGTTGGGGTAAAACAAGAAAACACCTCTTTGAGAAAGACCTGAATTGGAACTGATGCACGACAATGGTCCTTGATGCACTCTTGGTTCGACACTACCAGAGGATATTCATTAGTAAATTCATAAACATAGTATGAACCATTATTAAGGAGATAAATAAATTCCCTTAAGAATATATATTAGGATGTATATCATGGATAACATAGACTAAAGCCTATAAATTCATAAGTTAAGTAAATAAATGTAATTTATAAGATATCCCATTTTTTCATTGGATTCCCCATATGAGTTACCCATATATTTAATTTTATTCCACACAATTGCCAGCAATAGGAGGACTATGGAAAACAACTGATGCGAAGATAAATATGATGACTGTTTTAATGAGATGTTGAATCCGATGGGAGCAGGAATCGTAAACTTTGTCACGATACTCTTTTAGTTAACTCATGTTTTTAATAGAAACATGGGTCAAGATGAATGTCAACCCCCCCCCCCCCCAATGAAATAAAAAGCACCAATTGAGAGAATCACGAGACAAAGTCCTTATACTTTTAATGGAACATTTGATCCCATAATCCTCTAACAACGGATCAAATCCATTAACAAGGTCATACCCATCCTTCAATGTTATGAAAAAGAGAAGGTTATTCAGTTTTCTTATCATATAGATGGTGAAGTTGATCAATGGTGGACATTGATCAAAAATACAAATCTTGAGGAACGGATCAAGGAATTGGAATGGAAGTATTTTCATAATTTTTTATCCAATAAATATTTTCCTCGCACCCTATGACATAAGATAGAAAAGGGAATTCCTCTAACTAAGAAAAAAAGATAATGAATCCATCTGATCATACAAGGAAACTTCACAAGTCTTGCACAATATGCCTCGACATTGTCATTACCCCCGAATACAATGGTGATTTATTTTTGGGTGGGTTAAAACCTAGCCTAATGAAATCCCTAGAAATATATGACTTTGATAGCTATGATGAAATTTTATGATGTGCCCTCAAAGTTGAAATGTGGATCATAGAATCACATGGGTATCATGGGGACAATAAATGGAAATTGTACTATAATTCTGGAAGTCCGATGTATAAATCCAATGGTGCTATGAAATTAAAGCACCCCACCTTCCAAAGGAGTAGAAAGAAGCACCCTAGAAATTGATAGAAGGGGACAAGGAAAAGATTTGGGTGTGGACGAGAAGGAGACTAGGTCATTAACTACCAAAAAAAGACCTAATGTTGTGACAGAGGAGAGGAATTCTCCATTTTAACCTCAATGCAGTGTTCATTTATTCAACTTCAATAAAATATGGATCTTTTCAAACTAGTTCACTAAGACAAGGGTTTTTAGAGGCAACAAACAACATCCATGGTAGCAAGGGAGATATTTTTCCATCACTACTCCCGAAGTGAACCCTAATAAATAAGTAGTGAAAATAAATCTAGTAATTCATTCAACAATATATATTGTAATTTTTTTTTTAATCCTACCTGTTCTTTTATATCCGGAATTTTTAGTAGAACAATCCCAACACCACCACAAATCATGTAAGTAGAGATTTTGGTGAGAACATAAAATGGGTAAATCATTACATCCCATGAATATAAATCATCCACTATCATAATTTGTGGATTGAACATCTCATATAACCTCATAATACTCTATATGGTGGGATTTGATGCAATTCTTGTCATGGAATGGATTTCCCTATATAGATCCAACATAAATTTCCATGAGAGGAAAGTCACTATCCATATGGAGAATCGACCCTAGATACTATACAAGTTCAATGAGAAGGATTAATATTCATTAGAACCATAATCTCAAGTGTGGATATTACTTCCATATAAGAATGAATATCTTGATCAGATGATTGAGTCTAAGAAGGCAACGATCTTTGAACACATTCCTATTGTGAGGGAATTCGCTGAAGTGTTTCTTGAGAAATTTCCTAGTCTCCCCTCCTCAAAGAGATACTGAATTCTAGATTGATCTTATACCTATGGAATTGCTAATATCCAAGACACCGCATATAATACATATTGTGGATCTTGTGGAGGTAAAGAAACAACTATAGGAGAATTTTGATAAAGGGTTTATATGCCCAAGGGATTCAGCAAGGGGTGGACCAGTCCTATTTGTTAAGAAGAAGGATGGGTCAATGCACCATTGCGTTGATTATTGTGAGAGAAAAAAAATCACATTAAAGAACAAGTATCCTCTACCAAAAATTTATGATTTTTTCGATCAGCTATGTGGAGAACAATACTTTTCCAAGGTGGATCTACCATCAGGATATTACCATGAAGGGTGAAGTAGGAGGATATCCCCAGGATGACTTTTCATACAAGGTATGGGAATTATGAATTCATATTAATGCCTTTCAAAATAACTAATTCTCTAGAAATATTTATGGAATTGATGAATAGAGTCTTTATATATTACCTCGAAAAATTTGTGTTAGTATTTATAGACAATATTCTAATATACTCCAAAACCAAGAAGAAGGATGAGGAGCATCTAATCACTATACTAGAGACCATGATAAAGTAGAATCTCTATGAAAAGTACAAAAAGTGTGATTTTTGGTTGAATTTAGTCTCATTCTTGTGTCATATCATCAAAAGTAATGGGATATTTGTAGATCCCTCCAAGACATATTCAATTGAGGGATGGATAAGGCCAATATCTATGATGGATATTCGTAGCTTCCTTCAGTTATCTAGGTATTATCGCCAATTAGTGAGATATTTCTTACAATTTTCCTTCCCACTTACCAATATAACTTAGAAGGGAGTAAAGATTTCTTGGAGTGATTAATGCTAAGAGAGCTTCAAGGAGTTGGAAAGTAGGATTATCACCACGATTTTGCTCACACTACACATAAGTGGAGAACGTTTTTTTGGTATTTAATGATGCTTCAAAGAAGGCAATGGGTTGCATGTTGATGTAAAGTGACAATTTCAGTGCCTATGATTCAAGGAAATTTAAATATCCTGAGAAAAACTATCCAAAAAATGATCAAGAGTTGGATGCAATAATCTTTGTATTAAAAGTTTGGTGACATTACACCTTTGGGGAGAAGTGTGGAATATACATGGATAAAAAACCCTCAATTATATGTTCACACAGAAAGAGATGAATATTCACCAAAAAATATGGTTAGAGCTGATCAAAGACTATGAATTATCAATTCACTACTATCTTGGGAAAGCGAACAAGGTGAGGGATGCTTTATATAGAAAGTATCCAATAACTCTTTCATTGATGAGAATGGAAAAGGATAAAATCTTATTGTATTTGATGAAGATAGTCATGTTAATCATAAAGAATGGGCCATCATCAATCCTTTCAAAAATTATTTCTTAACCATCTCTTTTGGAAATGTTAAATGATGCTAAAAAGGATGATTGTGAGAATTCTGAAGAAATTAAAAACTATGAGTAATAGTAAATACTATGTATACAATGTTAATGAAGAATGAATTTTTATATTTGGGACAAGACTATGTGTTCTGTGAAATTTTGAGTTAAAGAATGAACTTTTTAATGATTCACATAGTTTGAATTTCTCCATTCACCCAGGAAACACAAATAAGTATCGAGATCTCCAATAGCATTATTGGTGGGATAACATGAAGAAGGAGAACACTGAGTATACATCTAAGTACATGGTGTGTCTTGAAGTGAAGGCTGAGAGGAAAAAATTCTAAGGGGATGATGAAACCATTACCCAAACCAACATGTAAATGGGATAACATCACCATAGACATTTTCACTAGACTTCCGAAGACTTCTAAAGGAAACAATGTTATTTGGTTTGTTGTGGATCATCTTACAAACACTGAACACTTCATTGAAATTTTATAGGATTAGTCATGGGATCAACTGGCATAGATATACATCAGATAAGTGGTAAGGATACATGTAGTACCACTATCGATTGTATCTAATCAAGATCTAAAATCAACCTAAAAGTTTAGGAAGAGTCTCCAACACACTCTGAATACTAAGATGAACTTCAGTATGACTTATCATCCTCAAAATAATGGCCAATATGAATATACTATCCAAATAGCTGAGGTCATGTTGATAGCATGCTCAATGGACTTAAAAGGGGTTTAGGATCAAAATCTTCAACTCATTGGGTTCTCTTACAATAAAAGTTTCCAATTAAGTATCTAAATAGCTCCTTATGAAGCCCTTTATGGGAAGAGGTGCAGAACACTGACATGTTGGGATGAAGTTTGGGGGGAGAAAGCTCCTAGGTCTAGAAATGGTGAAAGAAATGATAGAAAAGGTTAAGACAATCCAACAACACATCAAAGCTAATCAGAGTCGACAAAAGAGCTATGCTGACAACTATTGATGAGACCTAGAGTTTGATGTTTGAAATATGGTATTCCTCCGTATATCAATGTGGAATAGAGTTATGTGATTTGGGAGGAAGGGAACCCATTGTCTAAGGTAAATCAGCCTTTTTAAGACCCTTGATATCATTGGGGTAGTGTTATATCAACTAGCACTCTCACCAAACCTATCTCGCGTACATGATGTATTCCTTGTATCACTCTTAAGGAAGTACATACCCAACCCATCACATGTACTCAATCCAAAGGTGGTACCATTAGATAATTACCTCTCTTATGAGGATAATCCAGTGAATATATTATACCATTGGGAAGATGTTCTACAAAATAAGACAATGACCCTTGTCAAGGTGTTGTCAAAAAACCACACGTTTAATGAGGAAACATGGGAATTAGAGGAAGTGATAAAGCATAGTTACCCTCATATGTTTTAGTGTCAAAAAAGAAAATTTCGAGGGTGATATTTTTGTAAGGGGGGAAGATTGCAATGACCCAAACTTTTATTAATGAAAATCCTTCTTCATCTAATTAAATATCTTGTTATGAAAAGTGGTTATATATAACATATACACATTCTTGGTTTTATGTTTTTTTAATACTAAAATACAGTTTTGAATTGTAAACATTTATAATATAGTCATTGAACATTGATCACATGATTAGTATAAAAATTGGGCTTTATCAAATTCAATTCAATCAGACAAAGGAAGCGATGGTCTCATCAAGTAGAATTACTTCTTATAAAGCCCTTTTTTTTGGTTGGAAAAAAGGTAGTGTCATTGGGCCTTTCTCTTTACCAAGACCTTTCCAAGATTCAACACATTATTCTTGAATGGAACCACCTACTAGATAAGTGGATGATAATAGTGATTACCACCCGAGTGATGTTATCTGAGCCACCCCAAAAGTTTGTCACCATCACACACCTTTCCC
Source organism: Viscum album (assembly GCA_963277665.1). Lineage (NCBI taxonomy): Eukaryota > Viridiplantae > Streptophyta > Magnoliopsida > Santalales > Viscaceae > Viscum > Viscum album. The sequence goes on from OY728128.1 coordinate 1,263,430,682, forward strand.
TTAGGAATTATAAGGGTGTTATAAGGGGTTATCTAATAACAACCTATAACAATGATTACTTTATTTATTTATTTTATAAATAATATACATTCATTTTATTATTTTTACTTTTTAAATGTTTTTTAAAGCACAAATAGTATTTTTAGTTAATAGATTTTTTTGTTAAAGCAGTTTTTGTCAAAACCAATGAATTTTCGATATTTATTTGTATTTATTTGAAAAGTAAAAATTGACATATTTAAAAAAATTATAAAATTAATATCATTTTTAGATTTAGTACATTGAAATTATCTAATGTTTAATTTTTTATAATTTGCTGATATAGTAGAATTTTTTGTTAAAAATTAAATACTGTTTAAATATGTAATCTGTTTTATGACATTATAATGACCCAATAGTGATGTAATGCAATACTATAAAAGGGTTTTTTGTCGAATATATGTTTTATATTTAAAATAATTTGATTTTATATTTGTTTGATTAATTTTATGGTTCCTTAGTAGACCCTCCAAAAAATTTAAAATATTTTTACTTTTTAAAAATGATTTCTTTGAGGGTGTGACTAGCCTCTACATAAGAAAGCCTGATTTTTTAAGATGTTCGGCCATTTGAATTATAAAATTATTTTTTCCACTCTACTTTGGAAAAAATAATGGGTAAAAACCATGGTTTAGTTTGTGGTTTTGATTATTTTAATGTGTAGTGTCCAAAACTAAAATAATAAAGAATCCCCTTTCCTTTCCTACATAAACCCACTAAATCTCTCATTCCACTTCGATTAAACCATTTAGAGATTGACCAACCTTGATCCTCCTCTCTATATATTCCTAAAAATATTCCCCAATCTCCAAATAATTCTCCCTCAAGCCTCTTCCAAGACTTTGGTTTCACACTTCCAATTAAGGGATCCTCATTTTCCTTCCTTCCTTATTTATACCCATGTTTCCTTATATTATTACTCCCTTTTATTTTCTATTAAAAAATTTAGGGTATGATTTATCACCTCCCTTATACAACCCTCATAATTTTTTAATTATGAGGTACCCATTCTCTCTCATTAATGCCTCTCATGTACACCTATCACCATGCCAAAATTCAATAAGTGATTTATCTCTCTCCATTAACATTTAAGCAATTATTTTACATTATGCATCTATATTCCATTAAATATTTGGGGATATTATTTTACATGACCCCCTTACATTATATTTCATATATAAACAATGAGATACCCCTTTATCTCTCATCAATACATTTTATGATTTCTATTTGACGTTGTTATGCTGCTGAAGTCACATCAAAATTTCCCATGCCAAAATCATCATGTAAGTGGATATCAAATCCATTTCTCTATGAATGGTATGAAAATTTATGAACATGTATTTGAAGATTGAGGACATAAATTTATTTATTCCATATCTCATATTCATGGAATAAATTATGATGTTTAATGAATCTATGTTGTATGATTTATGTGGCACACCTACACATGAAATGAAATGATTAAGAAGGGTGCCACTGATAGTGCTCCAATGCATTGGGTAAAGAATAACATCATGATACACCATGTTAAATGATGGTTTACTCATGATAATTCAAGTTAAATTAGGGTTCAATCATCCTAATTCAAGTGAAATGAGGGTTTACTCATGATCTGTGTGCAATGATCTTTGGCTCAAGCTAATATCATGTAAAATGTTGTTTCCACATCTCCATGTTATGATAATCATGATATATCATGACATTAGGTTCACATTTACACTATTCCCCATTGATAGGCCTATTTCCTAACATATATTTTATTCTTCATTTTATTCCTTTTTTACTCCCTTAATAGGATTTATTTCTCACCCTTATCATATGTATGTTCTTAGGTTATCCCATGCAATGCTAAGTATGAAGGAATGTTGTGGTACTGTAAAAGATGGTTGTAATAAATATGTGTTGTTTTATGTATTATTTTTTCATATAATTTTCCTAATATTCCAAGACATTATTTCTCTAAATCCTTGAAGTTTTCTTGAGTGCATGTTTATGTAATAAATCATGATTAAGTGTGTAATAAAGATAAGTATTGTTATAGTTGGTATCAGAGGATAGGTTTAGTTATTTTTGAGATTGAGATTATAAAACCCTATTAAAAGCCTTATGGATAAGAATAATTATAATAAAAACAACCCTAATTTTTGGTGAGTATAGATTAAGTGGTTTATCAAGAAAATACATCCATGTCTAGATATGAATAAGTAGGGGTGGATCTCGCACAGATGTATCTAGGGGTATAACTCGAATGTACTATTTTGAGCTTGAATCAAATGGGAAATGGTGCACTACAGGGGGCCTTGCTTCACTCTTGGATTGACACTCCAAGTGGATATTCATTATTAAATTCATAAACATAGTATGATCCATTATTATGGGAATAAAAAAATATCCTAAGAATATATGTTGGTAAGTAGATCATAGATAACCTAGATTTAAACCTATAAATTCATAAGTGGGGGAAAGAAATGTTATTAATAAGCTATCAATTTTTTCCATTGGATTACCCTTATGTGTTACCCATAATTTTCCTTTTATCGCAGCCAATGGACAGTAATAGGAGGACTCGAGATAAAAACCGATCCGAAGATCAGTGTGATTACTTTTCTAGTGAGATGCCCAATATGATGGAAGTGAGAGTCACAGACTTTTTCATGATATTCTCTCAGTCACCTAATGTTTTGAATAGAAACCTGGGTCAAGAGGAAAATCCAACCCCCCTATAATGAACAAGATGCAATCGAGAGATTCGTGATACAAAGGCCTCCTACATTTTATAGATCGTCTGATCCCTCAATCGCCAAACAGTGGATCAACTACATTGAGAATATATTATCCATACTTCAGTGTTATGAACAAGAGAATGTTCTTTTGGCTTCTTATCATATTGAATTTGAATCTAATTAGGGGTGGAAATTAATAAAAAGTAGGAAGACTGGGGAAGAGATTGAGGCGTTGGAATGGAACGATTTCCAAAAAATTGTTTTTTGATAAATATTTTCCTCACACCCAAAAACATAAGATGAAAAGGTGCTTATTTCACCTCAAGAAAAAAATACAATGAATCCATTTTTGCGTAACAGGAAAACATCATAAGGATTTCTTGATATGCCTCTATCTTTTTCGTTACCCCCAAATGCATGGTTGACCACTTCTTTGGTGGTCTAAAACCGAGCCTATAAAAATACATAGAGATATGTGACTTCAATAGCTATGTATAAATTGTCTGATGTGGCCTCAAATTTGAAATAGATATTGGTGAATCTATGGTATATCATGGGGATAAGAAATGGAAACCAGACTTAATTCTGGCACTTCGATGGATAAATGCAATGGAGATAAGAAATTCCATCACCCCACTTGCCAAACGTGCGGAAATGAGCACCCAAAAAATTTCCTAAAGGGGGACAAGGAAATTATTAGGTGTGGACAAGAAGGAAAACTAGCCCTTAAATGATGGAAATAAACCTACTACTACAATAGAGGACAGAAATTCTCTTTTCAAACCTCAACACATTGTTCATTGCATTAACTACAATGAACTAGAGCACTTTGCAAACTTGTTCCCTAGCCCAAGGGTTTTTTGAGGTAGGAAATCACCTCCAAGGCAGCAAGGGAGAGATTTTTCCATCACTACCCCTAAAGTGAACCCCAAAAATTATGTGGAACTTGGTATTCTCATTATTCATTTAAGAATAAAGAACATATGTTTTTATTCGGGTTCTATGAATTATTTTATATCCACAAAATTTCTTAGATTAATCCCCCCAACACCACAAATCATAGATGAATAGTGTCAGTGAGAATGAAATATGTGGAAATCATTAAGCCCCATGAATATAACTCCTCCCCTATCCGAATTTGGGGATTGAACTTCCAAGAAAATCTCATCATACTCCCTCTAGTGGAATATAGAGACTCAGGTTTTTGGCCCTGTCAGACTTTCGAATTTTTCTACGAATAATTCCAGATCTAGGCGCGAAGACGGCATGTGATTCTGAGGCACGGTGTGCCCGGAATTAATTTTATAAAATATTAAGTATTTTTATACTATGTACATGGCGGGGGTGTGATATCTCCTAAACGGTAGCTCAGAACAGAAATCTGATGGCACAGTTGCGTCCGGAACGTGCCATTTACCCTAGGCGGGGTGTATACTTTGCGGGTGCGGGCCTGCGGTGAGAAACGCCACAAGGGGCGTTTTCGTAAATAAGTAGCAAAATTAGTGTGCGAGCGTCGGCTCACATAACTTATGAATGGAGTCTTGGATGGAAAATCTGAGGCCGTCGTTGCATTCAGAACGACGCATTTACCCTAGGGGTGACCTTAATTTTGTTCGCATCGGGCGTCGGGTCCGAGGCGGGTTTGGCGCCGGCGGGCAGCTGATATAAATATAAGCACCCCCCACCCCTTTATCGTTCCTCTCGACGTTCTTCGACATTCTTCGCCGCCGATCCTCTGAATCGAGAAAACAAAGCGCCCATGAGCTCGGAATTCAACAGCGGATGTTCCAGGAGCGCGCAGCGGAAGCTCTGGAGCGCGGATCTAAGGCAGAACGTCGGCGTTTCGCCCGCAAGGTAGGCGGATTTGAGTTTTAACCCTCGATCCGGTTTTTGCTGCTATTTTCTGCAAATTATAACCGTAGCATTATAGATCGGGTCCCGAGCGTCGTGTAGACGCTTCCGGATCGAAAAATGGACCACCGGGGTGCCCCCGGCGGTCCGCGGAAGATCCGCCGACGCCGGTGGAGCCTGGCGGCCCGCGACGAAGCCGCGGCGGAGCGTCGGCCCGCGGCGGAGGGCCGCTGACCAGGGCGGGCCGGCCGGTCCGACCTCTTTTACCATACGAGGGTCTTTAAACCCCCGTAACTAGCAATCCGGGAGCCGGATTCGCGCGCCGTTTGCGGCGACACGACCTTGATGACGAGACGAACCCTCCGGTGTGTGTTCGAGGGTTTAAAGGTTTGGGATCGTGGACCGGGATCTAGAAACGTCGTAAAAAATAATATTGTTTTATTATCTTACGACTTCGGGCCGTTGTTACTTCTACCCGGAGCGTCTGATTGACGTGCCGTCAGGGGCGTTGAGACCCTGATGGTACGACGGACTTTTAGAGATGGTTTCCGAGTGTTGGTACTGAGAACGGGGTGCGGGCCCCACGAGGCCGTGGTTTGGCGTTCGCGGTGAAACACAGCTTTTGCACAAGGAGTCCGATTTTGGCAGATGAATAGTCGATCCTGTGTGTTTTTCCGAGACGATCGCAATGGTGCGATCCATTCGATGAGTTTCGGAATCCAGGTGTGTGCCCCACCCGAGCTGGTTTCAGTGAATAGTATATTTTTCACCGGGTGTTCGTTTCAGGCAAGCGAGTTGTCGATTCCGCTTGTTTTTCCGAGGGGATCGTCGTGGTATGGTCCGCTCGATGGGTTTCGGGATCGTTATGTGGGCCCCGCACGAGCTAGCTACGATGAATAGTTCCTTTTTCACCGGTGCTCCGTTTCGGGCGAGTAAACAGCCTATCCTGCGTGTTTTTCCGCGTGGAACGCGATGGTAGCCTCAGTTTTGGCCTAAGAGGTGCGCATTGTGGAGTTGTGGCGGGTCGCTCAGGTTAGCGACCTTGGGACCAGCAGTGGTAGAGGGTTCTCCCTTGGTTCGTTCCTACGAGGGTTCGTGTGGCATCACAACCTTCGTATGGGTTTGTGATCCTCTCAATGGAATGTTTAAACTATTAGAGTTGTGGTATCCCTCCGGTGGGCCGGAGCGGATCCTCTAGCATCTTTACCCTAGATCGGGTTCTTGGTATCGATGTGACCGCTTATTCACGGGCGACGATCCCCTATCTAGCAGGTTAACCCCATAGGGTTTCTGGCATCACCGAGAATATGACCCCCTACGTGGTGGGTCGTGCACAGTACGGTTGTGGCATCGTCGGGTTTATGATCCCCTACTCAGCATGATGTTTATAGTAGGGTTGCGGTATCGTTGATTATACAATCCCCTACTCAGCTCTTGGTGTTGGTAGGGTTGCGGTATCGTTGGTTATACGATCCCCTACTCAGCGCATGGTTTCGGTAGGGTTGAGGCATCATCGGTTCGATCCCCTACATCGTGAGTTATACCAGATAGGGTTCCGGAATCATCATGTCCATCTTTATATGGACGGTGATCCTCTATCTGAGTGTGAAGCTTCTGTCGAGCGCCAGATCAGGTTGTGGTATCCCCCAGCGGATCCTGGGTGTGATCCCCTATCTGTGAGAACTACATATGCCAGATCGGGTCGTGGTATCTCCCAGTGGACCTGGGTATTGATCCCCTATCTTTGAGCAACGTATACCGGAGTGGGTCTTGGTATCCCCTAGTGGACCCTAGCGGCGATCCCCTATCAGAGGAGTTTTTTGGTTATGGTGTTTCAGTGATGTTTCCTCAGTGATGTTATCCGACGAGCATGGTCTCTCTGGTGAGAATCTGAGATGTTTCTTTTGGACCCGATGGAGTGTATCTCTCGGATGAGTGTCATCTGGTATGATAGTGTTCGTGTGGTGTACTCTCCTGGTTGGGGGCAGTTTCTGGTGATGAGGTTGGTACCTCTTGTGGCATTGTGGCGTGAGCTGTGTATATCTGGATTGTTCAAGGTGTATGTATGGGTATACACCTGAGCTGAGATGAGCTAACTAGTTGTGTTTAGCTGAGGATGGTCACGAGATGGAGTTTCTCTCTCGTCTGGGTTCCCTCTGGCTGGGTTGAGCGGACTGTTGCCTTTCAGTTGCTCCCTTGGGTTTTGGGTTTTTGGGGTTCCTACTGAGTATGTTTATACTCACCCCTGTATGGGCTTTTCCCGCACATGTTTGTGTCTTGTGCAGACCACAGGCCTTTTGAAAGAGTCCCAGGAGGACCTGGAGCAGGCAGAGCTTAGTGAGCGAGTTGACCGGGGTGTTTACCGGATCTGTGTCAATGGAGCATTCCGGCGGGTGTTTGTGGCAGTGTTCCCCTTCTTCAGAGCAGGTTGGACGTGCTTCGTAGTTTTCTTTTAGTGGGACCTGTTTTTCCCTTTGTACTTTTGATGTTGCACTCTGGTTTGAGATTGATTGTATGCATGCTTTTACTTTTCAGTTTCTATATCTCTACATTGTTTCATGGAGGTGTTTGTGGGTGCGTGTGTACAGGTACCTTTGGCTAATGCCTCCCATGTGTGTGATAGCCTACTCGGCACTGGTTTCCAGCCCCTGGCCTATTGGGGTTGGGCTTGGGGAGTCGCGGCTCGAGCCCTGTTGGGTCGGGTCGTGACATAGTGGTATCAAAGGAGGTTCCACGTTTGGGATCTCAGAGCGTAGTTGGTCTAGCTGTGAGCTTGGTTCGGGTTGCATAGCGGCAGTGTTAGGATGTTTCAAGTTCGGCTTTCTGGCCAGAGACTCCAGTGTTGGTGCAGCGGCCGAGATATCTGTACACCAGGACTCTGTTACCTGCCTTTCGACTCGGGACATTCGTACACTGGTCGCTAGGACATAATGGTACATGCATCATATAGGACTGGGTTCTTTGGGTTTTCCTTGTCCTTTTTGTGTCAGCTCTCGAGATATACTCTCTGACTGTGGTGTGTATTGAATGTATTTCAGGATTCCTCCACGATGACAGCTAGCGAGGGTTCTGCAAGAGGATTGTGCTGACGACCCGCCCCGTGTAGAGGCCGTGGAGCAGGGCGTAGGTTCTGAGGTTGCACCTCCAGGTGGTCTTCCGGTTGAGCCACCACCTGTCGAGCAGCTGAATGTGCCGGCGGTGCAGGAAGAGGTTGCGCGCAGGCTGAGTGCGCTTCACGAGTTCCAGAGGCAGCGAACTCTGAGGTTCCGGGGTGATCCAGACCCCCAGGCAGCTGATGACTGGCTTGAGGCAGTCACCCGAGTTTTCCGCCTAGTGAGGACACCTCCAGATCAGATGGTGGTCCTAACGGTGAGCCTTCTGCATGGTTTTGTTGGATTATGGTGGAGTTTGGAGACGCAGTCCCATGACGAGGAGATGCTCATGTGAGCAGGGTTTGAGCGGCTCTTTAGGGAATAGTTCTATCCGGTGACGCTGAGGTCAGTGCGGATCCAGAAGCTTCTCCATCTTTTACAGGAGAGCATGACTTTGTCGGAGTACTCAGCGAGGTTTACAGACCTGTCGCGCTACTCCCTGATATGGTTCGACACCTGTTCTTTAGGGCTCGGACCTTCGAGCAGGTCTTATGCAGGGACATATGAGGAGGTGTGGTTTCCTTATGCCTGCCCACCTATGCTGGAGTGCTGGAGAGAGCGTTGGTGGTGGAGAGTTTTCTGGCTGAGTAGATTCCCCCTGTTAGTGATGGGCACTCGAGAGCTGAGACTTCATCAGTCGGATCGGCATATGGTAGCCGATGACAGACTCAGGGGTCAGGACGTGGTCGACGTTTCAGTAGGCGACCCCAGAATGGAGGATCTGAGGCTTAGGGCTCGTAGGCCAGTTTTGGCCAGCCGCAAGAGAGGTGGTGTTATGCTTGCGATGGTCGGGGACATCTTTCTAGAGATTGTCCGACCCAACATGCTGCTGAGAGGGAGCTAGTCGATGGACCGCCTTGGCAGAGGCAGCGTCTCGAGCAAGGAGGTCCGCAGGGCGGCGGACATAGCGGCGGAGCTGGTGCAGCAGGAGGCGGTGGTAGGCAGTACCAGTTGCCACCACCCCCACCCCTAGGTGGTCCACGCCAAGCTCAGGGAGCTAGTGGCCGAGGGCGAGGACAGTTGCATGCCCTGGAGGCAGTCGACCCAGAGGCACCGCGGATGGATAGAGGTACGCCTTGGGTCTTTTATACTTACTACAGTAGTTTGTCAGACACTGTTTAGCGGTACTTTTTCCTTTTATTGCTTGCTCGAGTTTTGTTCAGGGCATTGGTAAGACCCTGTGTGGGAGTTGTTCGGCATGCTTCGAATGCATGAGGAAGAGGGATCCTTCCCCCACCGAGACGCATTTTTGTGACGCGATTAAAATTGTGCGGGCGAGTCAGTGCCGCCCAAAGTGGATAGTATTGAGGTGTGGTGGATGAGTCCCTCTGACTTATACGTTCGGGAATGGGTGTTTGTTGGTGAGCTCAATGGTGTGTGAGACCCAGTTGAGAGTCCAGTCGCTTTCCTTGTGCTTAGGGAATTTCAGGGACGAAAAGTTCTAAGGAAGGTAGGATTTAGCGACTCGGGTTTTTGGCCCTGTCAGACTTTGGAATTTTTCTACTAATAATTCCAGAGATAGGCGCGAAGACGACGTGCGATTCCGACGCCCGATGTGCCCGTAATTAATGTTATAAAATATTAAGTATTGTTATACTATGCACGTGGCGGGGGTGTGATATCTCCTAAACAGTAGCTCATAATGGAAATTTGATGGCACAGTTGCGTCTATAACGTGTCGTTTACCCTAAGCAGGGTGTAAAATTTGTGGGCGCGGGCCTGCGGTGAGAAACGCCACCAGGGGCGTTTTCGTAAATAAGTAGCAAAGTTAGTGTGCGAGCGTCAGCTCACATAACTTCTGAACGGAGTCTCGGATGGAAAATCTGAGACCTCAGTTGCGTTCAGAACGACGCGTTTACCCTAGGGGTGACCTTACTTTTGTTTGCATCGGTCGTCGGGTCTGAGGCGGGTTTGGCACCGGCGGGCGGCTGATATAAATATCAGCCCCCCCCCCCTTTTATCGTTCCTCTCAACGTTCTTCGTCGTTCTTCGCCGCCGCTCCACCGAATCGAGAAAACGAAGTGCCCACGAGCTCGAAATTCGACAGCGGATGTTCCAGGAGCGCACAACGGAAGCTCTGGAGCGCGGATCTAAGGCAGGACGTCTGCGTTTCGCCCGCGAGGTAGGTGGATTTGAGTTTTAACCCCCGATCCCGTTTTTGCTGAGATTTTCTGCAAATTGAAGTCGTAGCAGTATAGATCAGGTCCCGAGGGTCATGTAGACGCCTCCAGATCATAAAACGGACCACCGGGGTGCCCCCGGTGGTCCGCGGAAGATCCGCCGGCGCTGGCAGAGCCCGGCGGCCCGCGACGGCGGCTGGTCCAGGCCGGTCCGACCTCTTTTACCATACGGGGGTCTTTAAACCCCCGTAACTAGCAATCCGGGAGCCAGATTCGCGCGTTGTTTGCAGAGACGTGACCCTGATGACGAGGCAAACTCTCCGGTGTGGTTTTGGGGGTTTAAAGGTTTGGGATCGTGGCCCGGGAGCTAGAAACGTCGTAAAAAATAATGTAGTTTTATTATTTTACGACTTCGGGCCGTTGTAACTTCTACCCAGAGCGTCCGATTGACGTGCCGTCAGTGGCGTTGAGACCCTAATGGTACGACGGACTTTTAGAGATGGTTTCCAAGTGTTGGGACTGAGAACGGGGTGCGGGCCCCATGAGGCCGGGGTTTGGCGTTCGCGGTGAAACACAGCTTTTGCACCTGGAGTCCGATTTTGGCTGATGAATAGTCGATCTTGTGTGTTTTTCCGAGAGGATCACAATGGTGCGAACCGTTCGATGAGTTTCGGATTCCAGGTTTGGGACCCACCTGAGCTGGTTTCGGTGAATAGTACTTTTTTCATGGATGTCCGTTTCGGGCGAGCGAGTAGTCGATTCCGCTTGTTCTTCCGAGGGGATCTCTGTGGTATGGTCCGCTCGATGGGTTTCAGGAGCGTTGTGTGGGCCCCGCACGAGCTAGCTGTGGTGAATAGTGCATTTTTCACCGGTGCTCCGTTTCGGGCGAGTAAACAGCCTATCCTACGTGTTTTTCCCTGTGAAATGCGATGGTGGCCTCGTTTTTGGCCTAGGAGGTGCGCAATGTGGCATTTTGGCGGGCCGCTCGGGTTAGCGATGTTTGGACCAGTAGTGGTTAAGGGTTCTCCCTTGGTTCGTTCTTACGTGGGTTCGTGTGGCATCACAACCTTCGTATGGGTTTGTGATCCTCTCGATGGGATGTTTAAACTGTTAGAGTTGTGGTATCCCTCTGGTGGGCCGGAGCGGATCCTCTAGCATCTTTACCCTAGATCGGGTTCTTGGTATCGCTGTGACCGCTTATTCACGGGCGACAATTCCCTATCTAGCAGGTTAACCCCGTAGGGTTTCTGGCATCACCGGGAATATGATCCCCTACGTGGTGGGTCGTGCACAGTAGGGTTGTGGCATTATCGGGTTTACGATCCCCTACTCAGCATGATGTTTATAGTAGGGTTGTGGTATCGTTGGTTATACGATCCCCTACTCAGCGCTTGGTGTCAGTAGGGTTGCGGTATCGTTGGTTATGTGATCCCCTACTCAGCGCGTGGTTTCGATAGGGTTGTGGAATCGTCGGTTCAATCCCATACATCATGAGTTATACCAGATAGGGTTCCGGTATCATCGTGTCCATCTTTATATGGACGATGATCCTCTATCTGAGTGTGAAGCATCTGTCGAGCGCCAGATCGGGTTGTGGTATCCCCCAGTGGATCTTGGGTGTGATCCCCTATCTGTGAGAACTACGTATGCTAGATCGGGTCGTGGTATCCCCCAGTGGACCCTGGGAGTGATCCCCTATCTATGAGCAATGTATACGGGAGTGGGTCTTGGTATCCCCTAGCGGACCCTAGCGGTGATCCCCTATCCGAGGAGTTTGGTGTTTATGGTGTTTCAGCGATGTTTTTCCCAGTGATGTTATCCGACGAGCGTGGTCTCTTAGGTGAGCGTCTGGGATGTTTTTTTGGCACCCGATGGAGTGTATCTCTCCGATGAGTGTCATATGGTATGACAGTGTTTGTGTGGTGTACTCTCCTGGTTGGGGGCAGTTGCTGGTGATGAGGTCGGTACCTCTTCTGGATTTGTGGCATGAGCTGTGTATATCTGGATTGTTCAAGGTGTATGTATGGTCATATACCTACGCTGAGCTGAGCTGACTAGTTGTGTCTAGCCGATGATGGTCACGAGATGGAGTTTCTCTCTCATCTGGGTTCCCTCTGGCTGGGTTGAGCAGACATTTTCCTTTCAGTTGCTCCCTTGGGTTTTGGGTTTTTGGGGTGCCTACTGTGTTTGTTTATACTCACCCCTGTACGGGCTTTTCCCGCACATATTTGTGTCTTGTGAAGACCACATGCCTTTTGACGGAGTCCCCGGAGGACCTGGAGCAGGCGGAGCTTAGTGAGCGAGTTGACCAGGGTGTTTACCGGAGCTCTGCCGAGGGAGCTTTCCGGTGGGTGTTTGTGGCAGCGTTCCCCTTCTTCAGAGCAGGTTGGACACACTTTGTAGTTTTCTTTTGGTGGACCCTATTTTTCCCTTTGTACTTTTGCTGTTGCACTCTGGTTTGGGATAGATTGTATGCATGCTTTTACTTTTCAGTTTCTATATCTCTACACTGTTGCATGGAGGTGTTTGTGGGTGCATGTGTACAGGTAGCTTAGGCTAATGCCTCCCATGTGTGTGATAGCCTACTCGACGCTGGTCTCCAGCCCCTGGCCTATTGGAGGCGGGCTTGGGGAGTCGCGGCTCGAGCCCCATTGGGTCGGTTCGTGACATGGAATTTGATGAAATTATTTTCTTGGATTGTCATTACCTATATAGATCCATCATAAATTTTTGTTAGGTGGAAATCACTCTCCATATGAAGAATCGACTCCCGATTCTATACAAGTGCAGGGACGAGGATGAATCTTCTTTAGCACTATCTTCATAAAGTTTAGATATTACAGCCCTATGAGACTGTATATTTCACAGATGATTGAGTCTAAGGAGGAAAACAACCTTGAATACATTCTTATTGTGAGGGAATTTGATGAACTGTTTCTTAAGGAATTTCTTAGTCTTTATCCAAGAATAGATGTTGAATTCTCGATTGATCTTATACCTAGGGAATTTCCAATATCAAAGACTCTATATAAAATGGTTGTTGTCGAGCTTGAGGATTTAAAGAAACACCTACTATAGAATCTGAATAATGGATTCAAACACCCAAGTTCTTCCCCATGGGGTGCACTTGTCCTCTTCATCAAAAATAAGGATGAGTCATTGTGCCTTTTCATTGATTATTGTGACCTCAAAATAATCATAATAATGAACAAGTATCCCATGCCACGAATTTATGACATGTTTGATCAACTATATGGAGAACAATACTTCTCCATGGTGGATCTATGGTCAATATATTACCTAGTAAGGGTGAAGACAGATGTTATCCCCATGAATTATTTTTTGTCAAAGTATGGGCACTATGAATTCATTATAATTCCATTCAAATGTACAAATTCTCCAGTGATATACATGGACTTTGTGAATAGAGTCTTTAGAGATTATCTTGACAAATTTGAGGTAGTTATTATAGAATATATTCTAATATAATCCAAAACCAATGAGCATGAGGAGCATCAAAGAATTGTACTTAGGACTTTATGAAAGGAGGATCATTATGAAATATACAAAAATTATGAGTTCTGGTTGAAGGAAGTCTTATTCATAGGTCATATAATCACAATTAATGGGATATCTATTGATCTCTCCAAGAAAAATGCAACTGAGGGATGGTCGAGGCCAACATCTGTGACATATATTCATTGAATCATTGGGTTAGCTGGTTATTATTGCTGATTTTTGAGAACTTTATCATAATTATCAAACCCTCATATGAAGATAACTTGAAAGGAAGTCATGTTTTCTCAGAGTGATGAATGCAAAGAGATCTTTATGGATTTGAAAAGGAGGATTATCACTGGACTCGTACTCATACTACCCACATGTTTAGGGATTTTTTGGGTATTTAGTGATGACTCAAAGAAGGTACTAGGCTATTTGTTGATGAAAAATTACAAATTCATTGCCTATAATTCACGGAAATTGAATGTTTATGAGAAAAATTTTCAAACACATGATATGTAGTTAGTTGTAGTAATCTTTGATTTAAAATATTGTTGACATTACATATTTGGAGAGAAGTGTGAAATATATATGGATCACAAAAACCACTACTATATATTCACAAAAAATATCTAAATATGTGCCAATGAAGATGGTTTGATCTGATAAAATTCTATGACTGCTCCATTCACTACCATCCAGGGAAAGTGAATAGGGTAGAAGTATCTCTAAGTAGAAAGGGTCCAACAACTCTTTCATTGATGATAATTGAAAAGTATCCAATCTTCTCAGATTTTATGAATATGGACATGGGAATCATAATGAAGTAAACATCATCAATCCTTTCACAAATGATTTCTCAACCATCTCTTTTGTAATGTTTAATGGATGCTCAAAAGGGTGATGTGGGAATTTAGAAGAAAGTGGAAATTCTCAAAAAAGGTAAATGCTTGCAGTTTAATGTTAATGAATAATGAATTGAGAGATTTGGGACAAGACTATATGTTACATGAAATATATAATTAAAGAATGAAATTTTTGATGATGCATATAGTTTATATTTCTTTATTCACTCAGGAAACACAAAGATGTATTGAGGTCTCTAATAGCATTATTGATGGGATAAAATGAAGAAGGAGATCACTGAGTATACATCAAAGTGGCTTGTGTGTTAAGAAGTGAAGGATAATTTGTAGAAGTAAAAGGGGATGATGCAACCATTACCCATACCAAAATGGAAAAGTGAGAACATCACTATAGAAGTTTTCACCAGACTACCAAATACATCCAAAGGAAACAATGTTATCTGGGTTTTGGTGGATCATATTATAAAGACTGCACACTTAATTCCAATTAAAAAGGATTACTCATTGGATCAACTTGCATGGAAATATATTTGAAAAGTGGTAAGGCTCTATGGAGTACCACTATCGATTGTATTCAATTAAGATCCAAGATTCACATCTATGTTCTGGAACAATCTCAAACATGTTTTGAATACTAAGATGAACTTCAATACGGATTATCATCCTCAAACTCATGGACAATCTGAAGATACAATCCAAATAGTTGGGGAAATGTTGATACCATGCTTAATGGAATTAAATGGAGGATGAGATAAACATCTTCTTTTGGATGGGTTCTCTTACAATAATAGTTTCCACTCAAGCATCCAAATGGCTCATTATGAATCCCTTTAGGGGAAGAGGTGAAAAATACCAGCATGTTTGGATGATGTTGTGGATAAAAAACTCATAGGTCTAGAAATGGTCTAAGAATTGATGGAGAAGGTTAAGATCATACAGTATCACATTAAAGCTGCTTAGAGTCGACAAAACAACTATGCTGAAAACCATCCAAGAGACCAAGATTTTGATGATGGAGACATGATATTTCTATCTATGTCACTATGGAAGAGAGTTATGAAATTTTTTAAGAAGGTAAAGCATAGTCCAAGGTACATCATCCCTTTTAGAGATCCTTGATCTAATTGGAGTAGTGGCCTATTAACTAGAACTCCCACCGATCTTATCTCATGTAAATGTGGTATTCCATGTATCACTCTTGAGGAAGTACATACCTGACCCATTACATTTACTCAATACAGAGGTGGTACCATTGGAGAATGACCTCCCTATGAAGAGAATCCAGTACAGATCTTAGATCATAGAGAAACATTTATACAAAATAAGACAATGCCCCTGCTCAAGGTATTGTAGAGAAACAACATGTTTTAAGAGGTAATGTGGGAATCGAAGGAAGTGAGGAAGAATAGTTACCCTTATCTTTTTTTGTGTGGGAAAAGGAATTTTCTAGGACAAAATTTCTTAAAGGGGAAGATTATAACAACCCAAACTTTTATTAAGGAAAATTTCTATAGATCAAATTAAATGCCTTATTATGTAAAGTTGTTATAAAAAATATATGATCTTCCATGGTTTTATGTTTTTGAATTTTAAAATATCGTTAATAATTTTTACCATTTCTAATATATCTGTTTAAAAGTGATCACATGATTAGTATAAATATATGGCCTTAATAAATCAAATTTACTTAGAAAAAAGAAGATATGGCCTCACCTAGTAGAATCTTTCTATCTGAATCCCATTTGATGGATCTCATAAATGAGGTTGCATCACTGGGATTCGCTCTTGACCAAGTCGAAGATAATCTTCACCATGTTAATCTTGAATAGAACTACCAACATGAGGAGTGGAATTTAATAGAGATTACCACCTAAGAGATGTTATTTCAGATGCCCTGAGAGTCTTTTACCATCACACACCTTTCCCTTCGGTCTTATGCGGGGTGTCATAAGGGGTTATGTAACAATACCCTATCACTATAATTATGTGATTTATTTTCTGAATAAAGAATATACATCCATTCTATTATTATTACTTTTTAAATGAGTTTTAAAGAACAAATAGTATTTTTAGTTAATATTCAATTAAGAAATTTAATTTTATGAATTAACATATTTTTTAATTAAATAATATTCATAAAAAATATTATTTTTAAATTAATTTTTATTAAATATAAAACATTGTATAATTTTATATGAATACAATTGTAATTTTTATTAAGGTTTGAAAGCAGTTTTTGTCCAAACCCGTGAAGTTTCAATAAATACAGGTTTTTAATTTAAAAGTAAAAATTCACATATTTATAAAATTATCTAGACAAAATTAATATCATTTTTGGATTTAGGATGTTTAAAATTATCTAATGGTGAGTTTCTCATAATTTTCTGAGACAGTCCAATTTTTCGGTAAAAATTAAATATCGTTTAAATATATAATGTGTTTTATTTCATTATAATGTACCGATCGTGATGTAATAAAATAATATAAAAAGTTTTATCATACAATATATGTTTCACCTTTAAAATATTGTTATTTTAGATTTGTTTTTTTAATTTTATAGCACCTTAGTGGACCATCCAAGAATTATAAAATATTTTATCTTTTTAAAATTATTTCCTTGAGAGTATGGCTCACCTCCGTATAAGAAAGCCTAGTATTTTAATATGTTCGGAAATTTTCATTAAAATATAATTATTCCCACTCCACTTTGGAAAGAATCATGGTCAGAAACTTGGGTATGGATTGTAGTGTTGATTAGTTTTTTGTGTAGTTTCCAAAACGTAAATAATAAACAATTCCCTCTCCTTTCATATATAAACCCACTCAATATACCATTACTCTTCACTAAAACCATTTGGATCATGAATAACCTCTACCCTTTTTTCTGTAGACTCCTCCCAAGGTTCCCCAATCTCCCATGAAACCTCTCTCATGCCTCTCGAAAGCCATTGTGATCATACTTCCAAGTAAGGGATCCTCACTTTCCTTTATTCCTTATTTATGTCCAAGTTTCCTTATATTATCACACCCTTTTATTTTCAATTAAAAATGTTGGGGTATGATTTCACACCTCTTCTATACTTCCCTCCTTATTTTTGAATGATGAGTGACCCTTTTCTCTCTCATTACTTCCTCCCATGTACACCCTTTACCATGCCAAAATTCCTTAAGGGATTTCTCTCTCCTCGTTAAAATTAAAGAAATACATTTACATTATGAATCTAAATTACATTTTATGATTTCTATTTGATGTTTTTATACTGCTGAATTTACAACAATATTTCCCAGGCCAAAATCATCGTGTAAGTGAATATCGAACCCATTTCACTATCAAGGGTATTCACCTTTATGAACATGTACTTGTTGATTGAGGACATACATTTATGTATTCCACATATCTTATTTTTGAAATAAATTGTGATGGTTAATTAATCCATGTTGTATGATTTATGTGGCACACATATGCATCAAATGAAATGATAAGAAAGGTGGACTCTGATAGCTCTCCAATGCATTGGGTAAAGAATAGTATCATGATACCTCATGTGTAATCATAGTTTAATCATGATAATTCAAGTGTAATGAGGGTTTACTCATGAGAATTCATGTTCAATGAGGGTTTACTTATTCTCCATGTGCAATTAGCATTGGATCATGCTAATATATTGTTAAATTTTTGTCCACATCCCCATGTTATGATAATCATGCTATATCATGCCATTATGTTCATGTTTCTCTTATGGTCCATTTATATACCTATTTCACAACATGCATTATATTATTCATTTTATGCCTTGTTTACACCTTTACAGGGATTTATAGCTGAGCCATTTCTTATTTATGTCCTCAGGTTAACCCATGCAATGCTATATATGAAGGAATGTTGTGGTCTTATAAAATAATTTTTCAACAAATATGTTGTATTTTATGTCTTAAGTTGTCATTTAATGTTCTTAATTTCTAAATACACTAGACATATCAATCTTAAGAATTGTATTAAGTGAAAATATATTTAATAAATCATGATTAAGTGTGTAATAATGACCAGGGATGTTATATTTCGGCTCTAACTGGGTAGAAATATGGTTTGTAATGGAAGGAATTATTGGAGAAGTTACTAGAGCAATATTGCCCATAGACTATGAGATAGGATAGAGAAGTTGAGTTCATGAGGTTGAATCAAGGGAGTATGTCTTTGATGGACTATGTTGAACACTTTATGAAATTGTAGTGCTTTCCTCCAGTGTTGTAATAGGATGAGAAATATATTTTATGGCATTTCTAGGATTGGATTAATTATGATATAAAGTTTCAAGTTAATATAATTAATCTCAAAATGTTTTCAAAAGTGGTGGATAAGGCTCTTATAGCTAAGGGGATCCTAAATGAGGCTTCCAGTGGAGAATTGGTGGTTTATGTTAGGCGGTCAATAGGTACATCTTTTAAGAGTATGATCGCTCACTCTGATAATTATGAACTGAGCTTTGGGAAGAAGGGTAGCCAGGGGTTGTATTAGTTACATAGTATCCTACCTGATTTCCTTTCCAACAACATAGTTGGTTAGGAAACTTTCTTTTGAATTTTCCATGACCATGTAAAGAGTTAAGAGAATTCAAAAGGATGGTAAATCTATAGAGTTTCTTCTGGAACCCATGACATATGAGTAATGAAGGTGCAATTAGATATAATATGAGTATGAGAAGGGGATCTTATACACAATATCAGTTTGGTAGCTATAGTTCAACTGTTTATGGAGGTTGAGTCATTAGACATAAATCTTCTATGAAATAGTGCAAGTATTAGTAGATTGGCGCAGTATGGGGGACTCATACTATTTCACAAGGAATAAGGGAAGTAAAGTTTCATGCAGTTTATCCTACAATAGTGGATAACAAGGCTGGACTGTCCTCATATGGTGTTACTATTGCTATAGATTCTACCCTAGTAGGGGAATTATTTGATACATGTGCCTCTCATTCATTTATATCAACACATCTTGGCAATGGGTTGAAACTAGGGGGGTTGTGAGTGGGTGATGAAGATAGATTCACCTTTGGGTGTATGATCGAGATACATATGGCTATAAAAAGGGTTTTATATCTAGGTTAGGGAGTATCATTTCTTTTGGGATATTTATATTCTAGAAATGTCAAGATTTGACCAAATTATGGGTATGGACAAGTAAGTGGTGTACCGAGACCAAATATATTGTTACTATAGTATGTTTATGTTTATGTCTAGGGTAATAACTATGTTCATAGTGGAGAGTGGGATATGTTGGTGGTTTATATAGGGATAGTTCATCAAACAACTATGGGAGATCACTGCCCTAGTTTCTAGTCTGTTGTTGTCATATGGGGTGTGAAGCAAGATGTATTTCCATCCCTAGTGGAGAGGTTCTAGTATTTGTTTCATTAGTACATCCTTGGGATTCCTCCTAAGAGAGATGTGGAACTTCCAATTGATCTCATTCCTAGAGATGAGGAAATTTTTATTACACCATAGAGATTGGAAGGAATGAACATCAAGAGATTAATACATGGCTATGAGATTTTAAGAAAAATGGGTTTATAAATCTAATTATGTCACATTGGGGTGTTCTAATATTGTTTAAAGATAGGGATGATGGTACATTGCACTTGTTTGTTGATTACTGGATGTTGAACCAAATGACTGTGATGAACTTGTATCATCTTCCACATATTGAAGATCTATATGACCAGTTGTGGGGAGCTTGTGTTCTCTCCAAGATCAACTTGAGAATGGGGTATCATTATTTGAGTGTTTTCCCTTTTGAAATGTTGATGACTTATTTCATAAGTAGGTATTGACTATATGAGTATTTTTAATTCCATTCGGGTTAACGAATTCTATGGTAGTGTTTATGGCCTTGGTGAATGGAATCTCCCACTCATACCTGGATCTAGTTGTGGTAGTGTTTGTGGATGAATTCTTGGTGTACACAAAGATTCATGATGATCATTCCCATCATCATAAAATCTTCTTGATTACAATGATAGATCATGGGTTATACACCAAGATATATATGTGTTAGTTTTGGATTGATCACATACATTTCTTATGTCACATAATATTGGAGGAAGGTGTGATGATAGTCCAAAAGAATGTGAATGAAGTGGTTCTGTGGAAGAATCCCAAGATTTTTTTTATATCTGCACATTTTTTGGATTATCGGGTTATTTTTTGAGGCTCATCTAGGAAATTACAACTTAGTATCATCTAATTTAATTCTAATAAATAATGGGTTTAAATTTAAATCATCATTAGAATGTGATAAATATTTCAAGGAGCTGAATAATTATTTTATTAATACACCAATAATTATCCAACTGAAGACATGTGAGGAGTATACAGTGTTTTTTAATGATTTTGGGATAGGGATTGGAGTAGTGTTGATTCAGGGAGATCAATTTGTGTAGTATGGGTCACACAAGTTTATGAAATACTAATTCAATTACTCTACGCATGACATCCAGTTGGAAACATTGGTTTTATCCTTGATGTGTTGGAAGAATTGTCTTTTGCGTGAAAATTTTAAAATGTATACTAAGCACAAGAGATTAAATTATATCTTCTCACATCTATATTTGAATCTCAAGTAGTGTTTGTAGGTTGTGTATATTCATTCATTTGAAATTGATCTAGAATATATTTCTAGACAGGGAAATAATGTTCCTGGTTCTCTAAGGAAGAAAACTCGAACGCATATAGTTCAGGAGTCTAGTATTGAGTATAAAATTATGTATTTACTGGAAGAGATTCATTTGTCATTTTTTAAATCAATGAAAAAATTACACTCATATTTGTTACAGTGGAGTCTAAAATTTTGAGATGTATTGGATACAAATAGAATGAGGATCCAAAATTTTTATCCCCATGGGAAATCATAGAAGGTTATGAGACAACTTCAGACTAGATTGTAGATGAGGAAGATATTATATTTTTTAGAAACCAGGTTGTTTTTCCTTTGATCATGTGGGGGGGGGGGTATGATGATTAAATTTCATACCTCAGAGTGGATGATTTATCCTTGTGTTACCACAATCTATCATGAGCTATGCCAAAAAAATTGGTGGCTGAGAAAGAAATTGGATATAGAAGTGTTCATGACATGAATCTACACCTGTCAATAGGTGAAGGTAAACCATCAATGACCTGGTGGTTTAATATAGTCTTCACCCATTCCAAACTGGATATGGTACAACATTACTTTGTATTTAGTGGTGGTTATCCAAAGGACACATCAGAATAATGATGTTGATTGTGGACCATTTGAAAAAGGTAGTGCATTTTTTTCTTATATGAGAACCTTTCTCAATGGATCACTTTGAAGGTAGGTACGTTTGGGAGATGGTCCATCTACTTGGTGTCCCATGAAGTATTTTTTCAGACCATTACTCATGTTTTACATAATAATTCTAGAAGGTATTCAAAAAATTTCACGGTACACAAGTATTAACGAGCATGGAATTACACCCACAGATAGATGGGTAGTCCGAATGTACTATATAGGTTCTTGAAGATATACATTAGGAGAATGTCTTAGACTATAGTGGTTATTGGGTGAGGAACCATAATTTTTTACAGTACACATATAAAAACATTTATGAGGTAACTATAAAGATGTCACCATATGAGGATATTTATAGTATACCAAATAGATCACCACTATATGGGATACAGGTAGGTGAATCAGAGTTGTGAGGACTGAGTTTAATGTAGCCATTATCAGAGTAGGATCAGTTGATTATGAAATATATGTAAATAGATCATAGAATGAAAAAATTAATATGAAGATAGACGTTGATGACCCCTAGTGATTTCAGAGGGTGATCGAGTATTTCTTCATGTGTCGCCTAGATTTGGTCACCACAGGATATAGATACAGGGAATGTTGGAAACCAGGCTTATTATACCATTTGAATTTATAGAGAGAATCGGGTTGGTAGTCTACCAGTTGGCTCTTACATAGAGTTATATTACTATGCATGATATTTTTAATGTTTCATAGCTTTGAAGGTATCACCCCACCCCTTATCATTTGAACTCTGTTGATGATGTTCATCTTAAAAGAGATGCATCCATTGAGGAGCATCTGATATGTGTGTTTGTTCATAGTGTGAAAGTGTTATGGGGAAAGGTCATGTCATTGGTACATGTATTGTGGAAACATGGTTTTATTTAGTAGGTAAGGTGGAAGAGATAAGTGGATATAAAGTCTTAGTGTCCAAATATTTTTGTCATGGAATCTTAGACATTTGTGGAGTACAAATTGAGGATGAGATGTTATAAGGTGGGGAGATATTAAGATCATGAAATTTTAGGGTGATGTCTCGAGCTCATTTATAGGTACTCATTTTCTTTTGTTTGAGTAATTTTTGACTGTTTTTTATCTTGGTTGTGTTTTGGTTAAAATTGATAAATTTTGGAAGGAAGATTTGAAATGCATGGTCGGCATACATTTTCCCAAAACTGTGCACCCAACCCAAAAAAATGTGTGAAACCAGGACGAGGGGATTTACATAGCTAACACACATTTTTTCAAATCATGTTCCCACTTATGAGTAACTATGTGGCACCCCTAGGTGATGACAATGGTTACGGTTCATGGTTTTGGGAAATCATGTGCCCCAAATAGGAAACCCTTTGTTTGGGGTTTTAAACCATTGAAAATTTAGTTAAAAGTACATGAACCCCCATAATTTAGCCTAAATTAACTCAAACAAAGAGATAAATGATTTATATCATTTTTATAGGATCATATACACATTATTAGGCCTTATGGATAACATTTATGTTTAATAAATGTCCATGTTGAAGATCCTCACCTATTCTGGTAAGATAATGTTACCACGATTGGTTTCTCATTCTTCTTCGATCATGTTCTCATTATTTAATGGGATTTTTTCTTCTATTATTATGGATTTAGATCTAGGTTTTTGGTAGATAAAATACATTTGATCTTGGGTATAGGTTTCAGATCTATATCTCATTCATCATCACGATATTTATTATTCCTCTTCAATTGTGGATTTCTATTATCAAGTGGTAATTTTAAATTTTGAGGTAGGTGGTCTCAACTCAATACCAGATCCATAATTTAACTATGTTTATAAAATTGTGAAAATTTCAATTTCCATGATTTGGAAATTTTATTAATAACTAAGTTTATTTTATTTAATTTTCATGTGATAGATATTTGAATTAAAATTGGTAAATTTAAATTGTGTCATTGAATTAATTAATTGGTGAATTAACTAATGGGATATTGAGATTGTGGAATTCAATTAGTTAATTGGTGAATTGATTAATGGGAAATTGGGATATTTTATTTGGTCAGTTAAAGTGATTATGAATTAATTGAAAATGGTAATTATGAGATGGTTCACATGACAATTAATGTGTCAATGTATTATAATTTTTTAATGTTGAAAAATGGTTTAATGGTGAATTTCTTCTTTTATGTAATCAGATTAGTGAATTGAACCATGATTTTTATACATAGTTGAAATAGTATATCATGGAATCAAATTTCATAATAGGGTTAATTTTGATTAACCTTGATTGGTGTGATATAAGTTTTATATGTGTGATTTATTTATATACAATTGTGGGACATGGATTGAGGCACTAAATAACCATATATGATAAATGTTTGTGGGATAGGGACTACGGTTCAAAATACCCATATGAGATAGGGAGTGTTAGATAGGGATTGAGACCTTAAAAACCCATTTGACATTGAGGTTTTTGATAGGGGCATGGGCTCCAAATTCCCCCATGATGTTGGACACTAAGTTCTACGCCCATGAGATTGGCATTGGACTATGGTGCCAAATGAAAGTGAAGTGAAATGTATTGACATGAATAATTGAATCCAATGTGTTATAATGAATTATAAACTCCCAATGTGATATGGTTCAGACTCTGGAATGGGGTGTAGTAGGTATTGTGGTTTTAGGTGCACTCAATAACCTAGGGATTTATATGGTTAATTAATGAATAATTGAAAATATGATACCTTTTTTACTTATAAATTGAAATTTATTCTTATAAAACTACATATGATACTATTTACTAAAAACTATTTTATATTTCCTTCGGGGTGAGTTACTGATCTATACTAACAATCTACTTGGTCCACCTGATTATATTTGAATACACTTCATGTTTGCTGGACAAGATAGGGGAAAGGTCCCTCTGGTATGTAGGTGAGTTGGGATGGAGAATGGATGAGGGAACCAGAAATGATTCAGGACCTACTTCAGAGTTTTATGTGTCTATTTATTTTGGGTTTTCATATTTACACTTGAAACGTATTTGGTATAACATATCTTTTGTTTAGTTTTGGATATTATGTTTCCTGTTTTGATCAGCATGTAATGCTGCTTTGGTTTAGTTATTTGTTATAGAATTTGGAATAATTATCTATATATTTGGGTGTTATATTTTTATAAAGAGTTTATAGTATCCCAATGATCTATATTATACCCTCACTACTATTTGGTAGCCTCTAGAATACAAGGAGGTGAACATAAGGTCATATAATGGACTAGTTTAGGGCACCGGTGTGTGGAACCCGGGTCAGGATGTTACTCATGATGATATAATAACCACTGAATTTTCCATATATGAAGATGTTATTCAATTAATTTAATAACCTAAATTCATCCCCTCTTTGATCAAATGGGGTTCAAAATCATCATTAATGTGAATGAAAGACTACCATATCGCAAACCGATGTTTTCCATCTTTCATAACCCCCTCTCAATATTGGATATAATGATGGATTTAATATTTATATATGATATTTACAATATTATTACACCTCTATAATTATAATACCAAATCTACCTCCTTATCTCAATACCCTTTGGAAAATAATAATGTCGCACCAGTGTATGGTAGACTACCACCTCATAAACCTATATGATTTAATTTTCATTTTTGTTCCAATTTGATGTTAATAATGGAAGATTAATTAAATATATATTATTATGGTTAAATATTTATAATTAAGGTATTATGATATCATATATATAGCTCCTTAATTTCAATTCCATTTTAATATGATAACATCACTCATGTGTACAGGGGACTACCGCCTCATGAAGTGATGTGATTCATTCTTCACATATGCTTCACATAGAAGGAAATAAAGATAGGATTAAATAAACTTATGTGATATATATAAATAAAAAAAATATACGTATTGGAAATATAGAATTTTCAATTTTTAATTTGTTGAGAAAATGGAAAAAGCATTCATGCATACATAAAACCTAGCATCTCTCTGAATGATGTATTTCATTTTCCATATCTAAATTTTATGTATTTCAATATATATATATATATTAATGTAATGTTTAAATTACTAAGAGGATTTATCCATGATCAATTTAAGAGGGATGAAAATAAAAAAAATCAAAACATACTTGATAAATAAAGTTGTTATAATCTAAAACATGATTTTAACTAGGAATTATTAATAAACAGATAATAAAGGTCATAACTGAATCATATATGTCATTATATATAAAATTATAGTTATTTAGTATATTTATATTAAAATAATATTTATTATATAGGATTCTATAAATGTATGAATAAAGTCTAGACTTAAGGTAAGTGATTTCTAGTCACTTTTATTTCTAAGAGACATATAGAAATTCACCACTCATTTAATTGTGTGGTGTATATACTACCCATTTAAGATGTTTTATCATCAATATCTTTATTTTAATGATATTTAATATTTTGTTTTATGTTATTATTTTTTTGGTATTATGATTCAACATATTAATAAAGCGATTAGGTTTTTTTGTCTCACTTTTTACTTATGTGGGACATATTCCATATTCACTACCAATTTATTTATGTGATGTATATAATACCTATGAATTTATTTTATAAATATTATGCATAAAATAATTGGTATTTATATATGCATTTTAGGATCTCTATTTCATGAGATTTATGGTTCAAAATTTACCAAATAGGTAAGTGATTTTTGTCTCAATTGGTCTTATTTGATAAATATGTTATGATATGGAACCGTGTTATTTTATGAGGTGCACATAATTCCCCATTGAAATGTTATGTAATTAATATAATTATTATAACAGTATTCATTCCTTTATATGATATTATTCTTTGATGGGGTCTGTGATTTGAAAGATAATAAATTGAGAAAGGTTATATGTTACAATCTCACTGATTATCAGGATTTTTTATGATTATGCTTTCAATGATAAAATATTATGATCTATTTACCAAGAACATGAAAAATTTTATTATCTTATGGTTATTTCATTAAAATTTTAATTTTTATTTCATTTTCCTCTCTTTTGAACTCATGAGATTAAAATAATAATTTTTTTAGAAATATCAATATTATTTATCTTTTTAGTCAAAAACCTATTTTCTTCCATATATCTATTTTCTAAAAAAGTTTTAATAGATGTTAAAACATACCCAATATGATTAATTGATGAATATTTACCCACTCTTGATAGTCAAATTTTATTTGAATGTATTATTCATGTCATATTCAAAATAATAAACTTTTTTATTTAAAATAAAATGTGAATGATATCTTCATTTTAACATGTGATTTTTTTTCATCATGACCAATAAATATTTTAAGTATTATTTTTTATGTTTAAAATGTTATTTTAAAAGATTATGATTTTTGAAAAAAAATATTTTTCTTAATTTTTAAATGATACATTCTTTAAGAAATGTTTTAAATGTTTTTTGAAGCTTCCTTTATAAGTTTCAAAGGGTTTTTTTTAAAGAAAAGTAATTAGAAAATGTTAATTTTTTAGAATTTTTTTTTCAAATTGGATGGTATATTTTCCTCATGAAATGTTTTAAAATATTTTTTAAGATTAATTTTTTGGATTATAAGGATATTTTCACTGGAAATTATTTTCAAAATATATTATGTTTTAAAATGTTATTTCCAAAGTGAAGAAGAAATTTTCATCACGAACTATTCCAAGTGATCTATCTAAATAATTTTCTTATATGATTACATCCTTTGATGTTACATATGATTTTTTTAGGAAATGATTAAAATATACCATCCTAATTATTTCCATAGATGGTTAATATTTATGTTTAGAAAATTTGTATGAAACCTATTTATTTTCATGGGTAAGGTTAAGGTGAATTAGTGAAATATTTTTAAAACTCATTATCATTAAATGGGTTATTATGTGATGATATGATGAATGATTTATGAAACTTTTTCAAATATATGTATAAAGTCGATGATCGTTGGGTCCTATATATCTCTCTAATTAATTGGGTAATGTGGGATAACTCATGGGTAAATATGATATGTGTGAACTATATTACGTGTTCAATATGTTATTCATGAGAGTGATTATATTTTGATAGTTTTATGATTGTACATGCATTTCATTTCCATAAGGTTGTGTGTGGTCTCAATTTTATGTTCATAAATTTTTAGAAGATCGTGATTTCATATCCTTAACTTAATGAGTGAAGTTGTTTCTAATTTTACATGTTCAAACTATTATAATATTAATAGTATTCAAAAATAATATGAATTATGCCAATGTTATGTTCTCATTGTTCATTTTATTTAATTCCATTATGATTCATGTCTTATAAAATTCAATGATTTATTCAATGAATCAATTTTACGATCTATGACATGTAGGGTATTGTTTTCAGTTGTTATTATCATTTTATCATAACCATATTCTCATGATACGTTGATATATTCCTTGTATACCTTTACTAGTCATATGATATCAATATTGTTTATGTTTGTATTCCACAGGTTATGATTAAATGTCTTAGATATAATATGATTAAGAAGGGTACATGTTAATAAAAACATTATGGTGCATGAAGTAGCTCACTTATGGATCAATTTTTTACATGTCCATGTTTCCAAAGAAACTGAACCAAAATGATTATATGGTGGATCGTTATGTTATGTCATTTATATCTTTCTATTAAGATTCAATATCTATATATGATAAGTTTGGGTCTATACACTAATGGTCATGTCAATATCACATGGTGGACGGACTCCCATCATGGATTAAGTTCACTCTCTGATCTCATACGTATCATCTCATGGGACATAAAAGTTACCCAATTTAATGAATTTATATCATGTAACACCCATAAATACATGAACATGCACAGATATACTAAAAATTAAAATAAAACATAAAATAAAAACCTAAAAATTACCTATGTAATGAAATGGGTTTCATAATCTTGTCTCATATCACAACCAATGTAGATTTCATAAATATTTCAAAGTGAAGAGGGAATTAAATTTTATGTATTTTCATATCAAAATTAATATGAATAAGTCTTAAAATATGATGTTTATTCAAAAAAATCATACCAATGGGTTAATAATTTGGTATAGAAATGATATTTTAAAATGATGATTTAAGGAATCAGTTAGAGACTTTAAATATTGAATAAATTTAGTATATTTATGAAACATAGTGTTAAAATTTAATTTTTATACCTATAATATTCCTATAACTATTATAATCTTGAATAAGAATAAATTATTTAAATTATTTTTACAAAATAATTAAGGGAAATAAAACATTTTTTTAATTGAGTTTTATTTTAAAGAACACATTTGAGAAATGAACATAAAGCATGTATTAAACCATTAATATAAGAGATAATAATCTAGGTATTTTTTAATAGAAATATATATATATACACTTTATAATAATTCTATACCAACAAATAGAGATATAATATTATTTATATAGATAATGGAAATAACCCAAAAAATGGGTTCATAGAGATCCCTTATCGTAGGTTTCAGAAGATTTTTTCACTTGCACTTATTATCCTGGATAATAATATTAGATTCATTAATTAGATTATTAATAAAATTTTCCATCTATATTTTTTTAATATATTTTTATTATTTTCATTTATAAACATTTTAATGAGATATAATGTTTAATTTTTCAGTTCTGAGGGCGTTCGTTTCATGTTTCCATGGTCAGATCACTAGTGGATAATAATTGATGTTCCTATAAAAAAGTTCTTCCAATATAGAAGTGAAATAAAATGGAATTAATGTAATTATAAAAATTTTAATAGTACCAAATATCCTTTTTTGTTCTGACATAGGCATGATTCAATAGTAAAAATGTTGATGTTATATGGTTAGTTCATTAATCCAGTTTTACCAACCATCAAGAAAAAGTGTCATATTATATAATTTTATCTTCATATATTCATTTATGAACATTAAATAAGGTATAATATACTTATTTTTTCCTTATTTATCTATAATATTATTTTTATGACCATCCTTCAAGGCGGTGAAGAAAATGAGGTTTGTTGATGATGGAGGTGGTTAACAAACTGTATTGTGAATGATATTTTAATTTTTGAAATGAAATAATGGAGAGTATAATATTGATATTCCTTGATAATAATAACATATAAGTATATTTATGATAAAAATTTTACTATTTTTAGGTTTATGTGGATAATATTGTAGAAGTAGAATAAAATTAAAATAAAATTATTTTGGGGTTTACCTCTCTCATTGGTTGTCCTCTTTTGAACTATCACTTATGGATTCTAGGAATAGATTTTATATGACACTAGCAATGCTAGGAAGTTTAGGATAGTATATTTAATCTATTTTGGAATAATGTTTTCAACATATATGGCTCAAAAGTTGCAAGGAAAGGGGGTGGTGAGGGTGATATTAATATATAGGTGAGAGGTCTTTTTGAATATTATAATCATTATTTTATTGTTATGGCTCAAGACTAACAATTGTGATGTATCTTATGATGAAATATAGTAAATTGTTCATGTTAATTATAACTGATGGTTTCTTATAATATCCCTTAGAAAATTAATCATGTATTAAACTTATAATTTTAAATATTGTATTTTACCGTATTTCACTACTCACCAAAAAATAAACTATTTTAGAAAAGTACCAAAAATTAAACATAAATATTTTTCAAAATTTATATTATAGAAATGAAATAAAATTTTTGAGAATTATTTTATAAATATTATAAATTTAATTTTTAAATTAAATCACAATTTATTTGAAAAGTTCCAATTTTATTATCATGATAAATTTTTTAACCCCTGGAAAAATTAATTATGTTTTTTTTAAATTATATAATAATTATAAAAAATAATAATTTTAATTTATCGACCCAATTTATAAAATTATGCTGTCTTTTTAATTCTTTTCTTATTTTTAAAAATGAAAATATAAAAATAAGGTTTTCAAAAATCCAAACACTTTTTTTTTCAATTTTATATATTTTATATGCTAGTATTAGGTTATAAAAAGTTAATATTTTAATTTTATAAAATATATAATTATTTTTCTACACATCCCTAAGTGAGGATACTCTACAATTGGCTATGATACTATTCATAATGATCACATTACTATTCTAACTGTCAGATTCCGTTGATTAGATTACTACTACAACAGTCCGATTTATAGTAGTAATATGGGTTATCTATATTATATAAATACCTCATATTTAATTTATTATTAATTAATTTCTATTTTACCTCATGGATACATATATATTAAAATTTATATGATGAATATTTTATTATTAATATTTTGTTTCATTTATACAGAAATATTTGTTATTGTGTTTATTCTGGAAGTTCAATCTTATTAAAATTTTCATGTTTAAGTTATCTTATTTTATTTTTTTTAACCCATTTTAATATTTTCAATTCATATGTATTTTTTTATTCTCTAAATCTAATCTCCAAATTATTATAATAAAATGTTTTCAGTTCTAACATGTTGTGCATGTGATTTATATAATTGTACATTACAAAGTATGAAAAATGTATATAATTAGACAATAAATTATGCTGATATAATTTTGGGTTGTTACACTTTGAATTGGTTAACATTGTTTGAAAAAGGAAATTTTTGACATTTTTTGTATGACACATTTTGACTTTATTTACGAAATTGTGAAATGAATGTTTTATTTTATCTTATATGGCTTGACCACTTTTTTCTCACAATGAATATTTTTTCATTGAATATCTTATTAAATGTTTCCAATTTTATAGGAAAATAAAATATTTCTCTAAATATTCTGGATTTTTTTTGTCATTAAAAGTGATTTTAAAACTAGAAAGGGTATTTTCCCCATGAATGGTTTTAATGATATATTAATGGTATATCTATCATAAATGATAATAACCATTTGTTATAGTTTTTCTACACTGGGGATATTTTATAATGATTCCATCCTTATTTATTATCTAGATTGATTAAGTATTTTCCATGACATTTTTATGAAACCCCTTTATTTTCTATAGTTAAAACATGCTATGAAAGAACAATGGTTATTTTTATGGTGAAAAATGAATTATCCAAATATCTTTTCTCATAACATGGTACTTTTAAATTAATGATGAATGGGGGATTGGGGTGTGAACCAAAATCATTAAGAGATTTTGTATGATATGTTACAATTGGATCTGTTATAGCCCTATATTGAACTGGGTAATGGGACAGAGTTTACAAATTATAGGATTATCCTAAAAGATCATTATAATATACCTGGTAGGTAATTCCATTTTTAATTATTATTTAAAGTGTTATCTGAAAATTATTTTTCATGTTAAAAATATTTTCTTTATGGTTTCATCATGTTTGAATGAATCATTTTCTCAATGATTGTCTTTCTGTGGCACGTGATTATTGAATTATATGATTATTATCTTATGTTAAATATTTATTACATGTCTCTTTAATTGTTATATTGGTATCTATGGGTATAAATTCTTTTATGTTAAACTCATTCATGTGATTATATCTTCATACGTTTTTGGTTCTCTATTTTATTGTCATCATGTTTCTCGTGATCATTCATTTTCATGTGATCAATGTTTTTTAGAAATCTCTATAATTATTTGAATATTAATTTTTTTCTCCAAGCCCTTATTTTTTATTCGCACAAAAGGTTTATTATTTAGGAACCGAGTTATTTTTTATTAAATATGATCTTATTATTTCTCAATTCATATATTCAAAAGGATGTTTTGTAAATAAAAATTATAATATGGGATTTCAACAATGGTATTTTTAATTGTTATACCACTAATTAATGAGTTCAATATAAAATTATAAGTATGAAATTTATTAAAAATTGTATCTAATGGAAATATATTTTAAAATAAGGCTATGTTTGATATTATATAAGACGTGCAACATCGATCTTAAAGAAAACACAAAATTTTATTATTTAAATATAATCATTATAACCATGTTGTTAAAGTGGTGGCTTCGAATAGGAATAACAAAATAAAGAAATATATGTTTAAATTTCATAATGAATATAAATTTATCGATTAATTATTAGTAAATAATCATTCAATTTTTAGTTAAGTCACTTAATTCTTAAAAAATGAATTTTCCGAAAATATGATTTATATAATTTTTTGTAGCAAAATATTTTAATTTATTTCTAAAAAATACTGAAATTATATATGATGAAATGAACTTAATTTTTTAAATCAACATATCAACATTATCTTTGGGTAAAATTTTTTGCTTTACTGTAATGTTTTTTTTTGTGAATGGTGAAAAATACAAATTTTTTGAACATTTCATTTAATTTTATGAAATAAGATAATTTAAAAGTCCCATTTTATCATAGAATAAAATAAAAATCCTTTAATTAGAAATTATGTAACTAATGACATATAAATCATCATTATACCATATTTTGGTATAAGTTCATTTTTGGGCTTAAAATCAAATTATCTTGAAACCATATTGAATTATATTTCTTGTTTTTATCTAAAAATAATTCCATCTACTTATATAAATTTAATAAAGAAAAATTGAATTTAAATTTTTAATCAGGAATTTCAAATTTTTAGAATATACCCCTGTTAATTTTTTGAAATTATGAACATCAACTGTAACAAATATTCTTCTCTTTTGTATGTGTAAATAGGGTAATTGAGTTGAAACAAAATGTGATAAGGCCTACAAATAACCATATAACTTTCATTTAATATATTATTTGAGTTTTTTCATTAATGTATAATATTTAATGCTATGTTAATTGTTTTTACATTTTTCATTGAAAATTACTTATATATTATTTTAAGTAATGAAAAATATAAAATATCACCCTATTTATTTTAAATTTATCTTATATGTTAACAATAAGATAAAAAAAATTATGAATGAATATTAAAATTTATTTGGAGCATAAATTATTTATTTCTATGATATAAACTTGTTTTAATTTTTTGTAATGATATAATTACCTTAAATTCTTAAACAAAAGTAACGTAGTGCTTGTGCATGGAATAGAAAAATCAAATTAAATGATTTTAAAAAAATAAAACGTAGTTTTTTTACATTAATTATGGATTCACATGAATTTATAGTCAATAATAAATTATAATTGATGTATCTGTGGATTATATTTTAATTCATTGTCTATCTTGCTATTTTTAAATTAAAAATATATGAATAGTCCTAAAATGAAATTAATGATATATTATATTACAAAATATTTTATTAAATTATTAAAATATAAAAAATATATTTAAAGGTGACACATGTAATGTAAAATGGTAGGAAAATTAAACCTTGTAACATTATTAACCATGTTTTTACCTTATAAGTAAATGTACAACCCTTAATAATAGGAACATATATTAGAACAGTGAAGGAAAAATGGTTAATGGGGGGGTTAAACTAGAGAGATATGTTTTAAAATGACCTAAATATCTTTAACAATCCCATTGGA
The DNA here is from genome assembly GCA_963277665.1 of Viscum album. Lineage (NCBI taxonomy): Eukaryota > Viridiplantae > Streptophyta > Magnoliopsida > Santalales > Viscaceae > Viscum > Viscum album. Next base: position 1,263,464,769 of record OY728128.1, read on the forward strand.
ATATTTTTTGATAATATGTCACTATAAATTTTATATTAAGGAAATTTTCAGCCACATTTACATAAATGTGACTTTATATTATTTTAATGTTTTGAAAAAATTATAATATTTCTCATCACATATAAAAGTACACCCCTACTCCTCACTTATTAATAAATCAAGAGAAATTTGGTTCAAAAAAACCATATAAAAATATATTCCAAAAATACATCCCCATGTCTTATTTGTCTCATTATTGGAAGAATACCATCCATATATGTCTTATAGTGTATAGAAAAGGTGGTTATCCAATGAAGAGGTATAACGTTTAACCTAATGTTTTATAATATCTCATCTTCTACATCCTTCAAAAATTTTATCCCAATTATGATATAAGAACATAATTTTACTAAATATAATGAGGTTTTATTATATTTATGTATAAAATTTTATCCATAACCTTTTTCATCTAAAGGGAAATGGAACCATCATTCAGGTGTACGGCGGACTACTACCTCACGAATTGATATAATTCGTTTTCCATCATTTAATATCATGGAAGTTTATAATGATGATTTTAAATTATATATATCATATTAATGAAAAAAAATTAATTCTATGAATATAATATATCATCTATTTTCTTACCAATACATCCATTGAAAACGATAATGTCATTTGTCCGTACGTGTGGATTACCACCTCCTTGAGGTGAAATGATTCATTTTTCTTCACCACATCACATGGATTGTATATATAAGTTTATTTAAATAAATAATATTTTATTTCATTTATTACAATCATTCTACAGAGATAATATGATACATACCTTTATTCTGTAATATTTTTAGAAAACTGGAATCGTTACACATGTATATGTACGGCCTATCGTCACCATGACTATAACATAATTCATTTTTCATAACCACATTAAATACTTATTTTTAAATGTTTAATTAATGAATAAAAATTATAATTATATCTTTATTATTATTCTATAGATGATTTAAAAGTTACCTATTTGACCATAGTCATTACTCTAAAGTCATTTTGAAATTATGAAGTGAACATCGTCAAAATACCCATTGAGGAATTAACAAATTAAATAATTAAATATTTTATTGTGATAAATGAAACTAATTGTATAATAATAATTTAATAAAAATATAAAAGATTTATAAAAATTTAAATAATAATTATTATTTTATTATAAAGGTGTTTATGAACATTCATGGCATGTTAGGGGACGAGGTAAAATATTTCATCTCAAATTCTCTTTATTTAGGAATGTTCAAATGTTATACAAATAATTTATTTTATAAGGATTGTATGCTTATTATTTACATTTTATGTCATGAATCATTCCAAATTATTTTATATTCTGTTTTACTTCTTTTTATTTCGTCAAATAGGTTTTGTTTCGGATGTAACTAAAATGGTAAGGGGTTTTTCAACTCAATTTCATTTCCTTAAGTTACATAACTTCATAATTAATTATACTGTGTCAATAGTACATGTGTAATTAGTTTTTTATTTATTTTTTATTTACAATTTTTTGTGGATTTAAATTTATTACACATATACACAACATTGATTAATTTTAAATATAGTGATATGATTATTATAAGGGCTATTCATCTCAATTTTTCCCTATTTCATAATTATGTATATGTTATACACATATCTACTTATATGATTTGTGTATATATATCCCATTGAAAATTTATATAATGTATATCCTTATATATTTTATTTAGAGTTCCATTTGAATTCATTTATTTCATAGCCTTAATATCCTAAAGTTACCAAATGATGAGGATTTTTATCATACACTCTCACATTATTTCAAGATTGTCTATGTTCAAAGTTTATTATGAAGATATCATATGTTGTTTTTTATTTAAATTTATTTATTTTATTTTTATATGGTTTTGAATGTGTATTAAATCTTCAATTTCAATTTCCTTCATTATTTATTTTATAAACATTAATAATGTTGTTTGTAAGTGATATGTATATATTATCTTCTTTTGTATCAATAATCATTATATTTCATATAAATGTTACTTGATTTTTTAATAATGTTCTTATTTATACTTAAATGATTTCATAAGGTTATTTTCAAGTTTCATTGACCTTATTAACAATGGTTCTAAAAATAATTATTTTTAATACTGCCTTTACAACACATTTTTACTTACTTTACCATTGTGTAGAAGGATAATATTATTTTTACATATATGGATAAACAACCTTGTTTATCCACCATGAAATATTTTTATTTGAATATTCCATTAAAATATTCCAAGGTTATTTTAAAAAAAGTTATCTTCCTAATATTCTGAAAATTTTTAGTATTTTATTGTTTTTTCAATGTATAAAGTTCCCTTTTCTCAAGATTTTTTAATGATATTTTAATGGTATTTATATTCATCGAGGAAAAAGACATTGATTTTTGTTATTTCCCACCAGGTATATATTGTAATGATACCATAATTTTTTCTTTACTTACATTGATTATGATTGTTTCTAATCGATTTTCATGGAACATGTTTATTTTCCACATGTTGATCGTGATACTAAAGAGCAATGGTTATTGTTATATTCAAAATTAAAATATTCTAATTTTTTCTCATAATAAGGAACATAGCCATTAAAAATGAATTTTTGATTAAGGAGTGAACCCAAATCTGTACGTGAATTATTCTAATATGTTACAAGTGGCTATGTTATTTCCCTCGATTTTATTAATTAACTAGAAGACGTTGACCCGTTACAAGTTTCTCTTATGATACAGATGTAATTCAATTAGTAGATTATTCTATTCAAAAGAGTGATATGAAAATTATGTTCCATTTCACCAAAAAGTTTCCTTATTATTGCATCAATTTTTTTTTCGGTGATTTTTTTTAAATGGTTCATGATTATTGATTTATATGAATATTATATTATGTTAAATAATCATGAAATGTATTATGATTTTTGTTATGGGATGTCATTTATTTCAATTATATTATTTTATATTCACGCACTTTGATTATGTAATCACTCCCTTATTCTCATGTTATACACACTAATGATATTCAATTGTTAATTCTTATGTTTAACCTCTAAGAGTTTTTGAGCTCACCCTTCTTATGTATTCCAATTCCACAGGTCATTAAGATTAATGTTAAATGAATATTTTTCTATAAAATAATCATGTGTGAAGAATATTATCGTAGATGTTGAAGACTTAATGTAGAATAAGTGATTCTAGGTATTGTGGAAAAATTATCACTTAATGAAATGGGTATCATTATATTATATTTTGTCCAAATTATCTAAAAATGTAATCCTTAATATTATTTTACTATATAAGTGATTCAATATTTAAATTTTAAGTTGTAAATTTGGGTGGTAAAAAATGGGTCAAGTTTATTTTTATCAAATCCAAAAATATAAAAATTATTTTTTTAGTATCAGATTTAGGAGTGTGGGATTAGGGATTTTATAACAATATTAATCAGTAGAAAAAATTAATAAAAAAAGTAGACAATAAATAAAATAATATATATAAATATGTTTCATCACATAATTATACCAAATAGATAAATAAGGGGTTTTATATGGAAAAGGAAATATAAAATAAAAATAAAAAACTGAAACTCAAAAAAAAACCAAGAAACTATAGGTGATCTAATATCATTCACCATACCCAATCCAACCATCACTATAAACCAACAATAGGAAGACTAAATTCATGAAATTATAATTAATCATAAGAGCTACATAAACTTAATAGTGTATGTAGGGTGTTATAAAAAATGGGCCTAGTAGTATTACACAAAAGTTTCTATGAAATTCCATTAAAAATAAATTTCAATCATAGTATATTAAAATATGTTATGAAAATATGTTTTTAGATAGTGGTTTTCACTAGAAAAACTGTAAACAAACCATGTTATAATAAACAATCAATTTCGATTATGAAAAGTAATGTGGGGTCATTCCTTTTTAATAAACACTTTAAAAACACTTAACATTAAAATGAAGAAAAATAACCTTATAAACATATATTTAAAAATTATTTACACCACAAATAATAACACCTTTTTTAATTTACAATATATTGTTTAAATGTTTTCCAAAATACTTTAAAAAATAACCAAAAAAAATTAATAAAGGAATAATCATAAGGCACAATTCCATAAAATTAATCAAATGAAATAAAAGAAAAAATCATCCTACAATTCAATATATCTCATAAAAATAGTGGATATAAATAAAACAAAATGAATTTCTTTTATCAAAGTACCATGCAAGGAAAAATATTCAGGGTCTCTAGCCTAGGTCATCATAATAGACACTCCTAAACATTATATAACACAATCAAACCCACCATCATATATTTTGACTTATATAGGAGACAACTGACTATAATGAAGCTAGTATCTCTAAGGAACCCCACATAAAACCCTATCTCACACTATAATTGACACTAGTGTTGAGAGATTAACTATTGCGGAATACATCTGGACATTACATGTAGAAACCTGAGTTCTCATAATCAAAATAATTGGGGGTTATAACACCCATAACTAATATTTACATTATAAATCATACAAAACAATCTCTCCCTCACCTTATTATACCTTTAGGTAAAGATTCCCTTAGAACCACCATAAAATCTACACATCTTTCAACCACCACCCATAAATGGAAACCACTAAGAATAGTCACTGAGAGGGTCTCACACGCCCAAAATGTTAGAAAAATAAATGTATTGAAAATACACTTGGAATGAAAATAATTTTTAATAATTTAAAAAAAATCAAAATAATTAAATAAGAAAATACACTTTTTGTAATGAAATAAAAAATAAATACAATACATCTGTGTCAATTTCAATACCCAATCAATGTTAAATACATTCAAAAATATAATTAATTATTTCAAAAATATTTTAAAACATATCTAATATACTTTATATTCAAACATTCTTTAAAAAATATGAAAATCCTTAAACACCATTTTTTTCATAGTGATAATCTACTTAGATAGCTTTTTTAACCCAAAAATAAATATCACATATAAAATTATTTTCATAAATAAATAATTTATAATTATGAAGAACATAATTTCGTGACATTAAAATAAATTTCCCACAAAATTATACATTAAATAAAGGAAAAATCCCTCACATTTATTATAAAAATTATACTTTTGTGGGTGATGATAAAATGGGAAACTCGGATCCCTTCATGACCCCAAGACACTAAAACCCCACAAATTAAAACCCTTCATAACATTAAATCCCAACCCCCATAGAAATTTTATATTCAAGAAGAATAAAATACAAATATAATAAGTAATGTGGGGAAGAATGAAAGAAAATGAATAGGGATAATGGGATTTTCCATGATCGATTTGCCTGAAATAAAAGTTAGAGACTCAAAAAATTAAGTAGAGAAGGACACTAACCCCCAAGGTAGTTTAAATTCTCTACATGAATATAAGGAGTGATAAAATAGTATATAATATCTTACTTATAAATAGGTAAAAATGCTCTTTTCAATTATTTTACAAAACATCGAAAATTGAAGCTATGGAGTGGTCGAGGGATCTTGATGCAGTCAGCCTAGAAAGGTTATTTTGGCCTCAACCCCTCACCCCATTAGTCAATGTCATAGTCCTATATATTATAGTATGGTGACCCCTACCGACACCCTTTATGGAGTTAGTCTTGGAATTTCAAGTGAATTACACCTCTATTCCAACGATGTATGGGTAACCCATATACACCCCCCTCTATGGAACAACACATAGACCTAGGATGTGGCCTCACTTATCCTTTATTATGAAACTCCCCTACCCTCCATAGACCTTTAATATATAATTATCCTCTCTCCACACATGCTTACCACACTATATATCCCTTAGTTTTATCATGATATGAAACCACCCTTTGCTCGTTCATCTTGTATCCTACAGCCTCATGAATTAATTGAGTCACTCAGGCCACCAAAAAAATTTAAATATTTAGTAGAAACACAAAAAATCTCTAAAGAATGATATATTAAATAATTAAACATATAGTAACATGGGGGTGTGTCCTTAAAATCCCAAATCTATTATAAGAGTATAGAGAATTATAGCTAGAGAGGAGTAAAATATTATTTAATATAAGTTTATGAGAGTCTAAAGTAGTTCAACTCTAATAATGGAATACCACCATAATCGAATAATATATACAGTTTTTCAATCATCCTGAAAAAATATCTAAGTAGTTCAATACTAATAATTAATAAAATTAGTATATTCATTCATTCAAGTTTGAAAGTATAAGTTGAAGAAATTTTTTATTCCTATGATTTATATATAAATAATTTTAATCATAATATAAAATTACAAATATATATAATATAATTATTATGAAAAAATAATTAGAAAATATATTTTTGGAATCTATATAAATTATAAATATATTGAGAATTTGGGTCCAATGTGGGAAATAAACTAATGTATATGATGATAAAGATAAGTGAACACACTAGTAAAAGTTTATCATGTTTTAATTTTTATCATGAGATTAAAAGTCATCTTATATCATTACAATATCACCATGGATTAGTTATTTGGTGTTTTATTATTGGACACAAACACCTCATGTTCTATCATACCATATTGAAAAATCATTGAAACTGGGATGTTTAATATATGTTAATCATTTTCATAGAAATATTATAAGATAATGCACCAATATATGTTCGATATGATATGTAAATTTAAAATTCTAGTTTAACTTATTCATCATCTGAATCTAAAAACACTAAAAATAATTATAAAAATAATGTAGTTACCATATGTTGATCATTTTTTATAATATTTTCTATGTCCTCACTGAAATATTTATTTATCCTCCATATTCCAAATTTAATAAAAATCATGTCCATAAAATTTAGTATGAATTGTTGTTTTTTTCTAATTTTATACTTTTTATATTATTAAACACCAAAAAGTCATTATTTATCTTTATTTAATTCACATCTATATCCCTAAATAATAATAATCATATTAAATTGGACCATCATTTTAACTTTTAAATATATAATAAACACATCACCAATAAAATAATATGCATAAAATTAATTTAATGATCCAAATAATATCATTATAATACCAATGGGGAATAAAATCTTTATGTAAACACAATAGAACTCACATTACCCTAGGTTTTTTTTGGAAATTTAATTTTTATAATGAACAAAAATATATAAAATGAATTCAATTATATAAATTATTATAGTTTTGATATCAAAACTTATAATACAAGAGTATTTATCACTAAAGGGCACAAAAAATAATATATTGATTCATAATCATGTAACACACCACCTTCAACACAATATAATTTTCCTTAAATTTGAGAAAATTGATTTCACAATAACCTTAAATCATAAAATTATTCTATCATTGATATTATTTAGGTAATGTATCATTATTGAACTATAATCTCTGTCATTATATGTATTTCATAAAATATATTTCATTATAATTATAATATTTAGAAAATTTGAAAATTTATAAAATAGGTAAACATGCAAAATCAATCTATATACCTGATATTTAATTTGATAAAATATATAAAAATAATGGGAGTTGAAATTACTAACCTCTAAAATACATTGGAAGTGGTTGTACTATAAGATTCATTTTATGATTCCAAAATACTAATTTTACTAACGTTTTTTAAATATTTCCACCTATTTCTCATTTTTAACAAATATTTTCAAATTTATAGGATCATTATCCCCTTTTTTAGTATAAAAAATCAATTTTATTTTTTTAATGTTTTTGAATAAATATTTTCCATTATTAAATCTTCCTTTTATACCATGTGAAACTACCATATGAATCTTTAATTATTCACTATCATTCACTCACAAAGATAGTTTTCTAATGATGGGTTTTTTATAAGAATTCCATACCTTAGAATTAGATGTTATTATAGTGGACTTCGGTTGATAGAATCTTCTGTATTAAATAGTGATGATGGTCTAATGTCATTGAAGTGTTTAATTTTCATTTAAAAAAAATACAACATCATCTTATTGTCTCACTAGTTTTAGGATCAAGGCATCTAGTGGGTATCTAATTCATATATGGGTAATAAGGTCCCAAGGTGACACATTTTTTGAGATATATAGTCTAATACATTCCCCATTTCCAAATACATCGTTTCACAATTTATAATTTATTCTTATTATATTTTTATTCTATTTTTAAGTATATTTTTTTAAGTCTTGAATCAAGATACTATTTAAATTCACACATTACCTTAACTAATATTTATTTAGAAAATTACCAACGAAATTTGAGATTGAAAAACAATTTTCAATAATTTATAAATATTCACTATATGAAAATTTCTTCTACAGTATCAACATTCCATTATTTCTCACTAGGTCCCAAAAATTCTTTATTGATTCCTAATATATTTATTATAAAAAATAATGAGTCATATTGACATACCTCATTATTATATTTAGTATCATAATTTATTCTTCCTTTGTATATACCAACATGTTAAAAACAGTTTTTTTTCATTATCTCATCATTATGTAAAAAAAATTATTATTATTCACAAATTATTAGTATAACCAAATTTATAGATTTATTATTTACATTATTTTTGACTATATTGGTTTCAGAAAAAACAATATTAAAATCATATATATGTATTTTTAATAATTTAGTATAAAATATCACTTAAATAATAATTCATTATTTAACTTTTTTTATATTTATGACTAAGGAATAACATGAGTTCGAAAATCATTGATATTTTAAATTTCTATCTAAAAAGTTTGGAAAATATATTTCATTTATCCACTCTTATTAAATGCAAAGTGATATATTTTGTAAAGATAAGAATATAAAATTATTTATCTTTTAATATTTTACAATATTAATTTAGATAAACTCAACTTCATTTGAATTCCAAATTCCCCATTTATATCCTAAATCTAATATTTCATACATAAATTAATTGATTTTTTATATATAAATCTATCTACCATATATATAACTTTCCAAAATCATCATCATACTGGAATCTATATAGTTTTTAAAAACAAAACCAAATCTTTGATAACTATAATGAAGAATATAGTCTTCACATTTCATTGACTATTTTTATGTGTGCATTGAATTTATTATTCAAGAATAATATAATTACTTCGAGTTATTTTTTTTGTGAAAATGATTATTCGTATTAAATTCACTCAAATTAATTATAATTTCTTCATTATTTCACAAAGAAGATCCATATTTCTCAAATTTATTCTAAATAATACTCTACATTCCAAAAACCTTTTTTCCATGTAATATATTCATATAATAAAAAATATTTTCAATTTAGTTCTTCTTAACTCATAATTCATGTAATTTTACTATAATTACTTTTGGAAATCCTCAAAAAGATTTTTTATATCAAAATGACATAATGAAATAACCTTATTGTTATTCTAAAACAAAAATGTATACTTAATCCAATAACATGGGTAGTGATATGTGCATAATGCTAACTAGATTGTCCTATAATATTAGATATTACAAAATTATATCTCATGAAACATTTGAAGAATATCGCAATTAATGATTTATCTTTGATTTCTCATATCATGATTTTTGTATCATTATTCATCCATGATGAGGTCTATAAAATGGCTTTTTATTACCATTTCATAATGTTTATGAGGTTACAATGAATTTTTAAGGTCCTAAAAGTTGAATAAAAATAAAAGTAAATTAATACTACACATTAAAAATTATTTAATGTATATTAATAATAAAATCTATCTTGATGGGTTCAAACAATAATCTAATATCATTTCAACTTTTTTTATATCCATATATCTCTATTTTTATATTTTCTATTTAATAAAATGCTTATAGAATGTCATGGGTAAGTTCATATTTCATCTAAGGTGTTATAAAATTTACACAATCTATGAAACAATTTGATGGAATTTTGTTTCTATTTAAATCATAGGGATCTTCCAAAATAATGTGATAATACCAACATTAATAGATTATTTAAAAGATGGTAACTTATTTATTTAATTAATATATATTTTTTAAACAATTAAGTGTATATATTATATCTTTGTTTTTACATATTATTACTACCTTTAATTCACGAGGTTTAAAAAAATTCTTTACTATCATTACAACCATTACAATGATGATTAGACGATTTCACTATGTCTTATCAAATTTTTGAATTTTTATGGAATAATCAAAACAAAGGAATAAATGTGTATATAATATACTATATAATATATGAAATTCATGTGTATAATAATATTATGTTTGAATTTAAATATTTCAAGAATCTATTTATGGATTCATGATCTAGTTGGTCCTATTTTAGGATATATATACAACAATATTAACTTAAAATCATCTTATTACATGTCAATATTTATTTATTTTGTTATAAATAAAATTCATGATGGGAAAAAATTCAAATGTTTTATCCCAATATAGAGTTAATCCAAATGAAAGATGTGTTAGAACATAAGATAGTTTTATATGAATACATGATTTTCATGGTTTCAATATATATTAAATTAAATTAGATTGAATAAAATACTAGAGATATCAAGTCTTTCTATAAACATGTGATATGATTAAGAGACTTGATAAGGAGCCTATGGTATTAGCAACAATTTATTAGGATATATTCTAAGATAGTGTTAACTGATTTTTTTCCATAACATTTAATTTGATATAATTGATATAACAAAAAATGTTTAACAGTGAATTGAAATAAAACACATACCTGAACTCGCTAACATAGTACATGACTATCAATTCATACAATAATATTTCTATAACACAATGATAATATTTAAATAATGATAATATCTACACAATAATGATTTTAAAAAAAAATATGTTATTGAATTGATTAAATAATAAATTATTATGTTCACCAATATGGATATTGTTATATAATTGTCACTCTATCATGGAAAAAAATAACACTGGTAAATAAAGAATTCTATTTTATAATAAATCATGGTTGGAATTAAATAAAAAATTCTATATCAGGTACTAAAATTTAATATACACTATTATAATGAATTATTATGTTTTATATAAGAACGACATGAGAATTAAAATGCCAAGTCACATGTAAATGTTTTATATGAACATGATATAACAAATCAATGGGAAATTGAATTATTGAAACAATGAAATCTGTTATAATTTAACATCAATATAAAATTTCATGATATATAAATTTAAATAATCAGTCACAAATGTGATTTAATTTTATATTATGGAATAATTTTAGAAAAGTAATAATTATATTTATAATAGAAATTCAAGCTATTAACATAATTAATATTTTACAAAAAATATATATTGTTTAGATATTACTGATATATTAAACTTAAATATCATAATTCTATATTGGTTTTTTCTTTAGATTTAATTATTTTTTACATTTAATATACATTTTACTGTAAATTGGATTTTTTCATAAAATAGACTCTTTGTATTGACCCCCCCCTAAAAGGTGTTTTTTATACTTATTATTTTTTCTTATGAAAAAATAGTAGTCTTAGTCTTTACTCTCCTAGAAATGTAATATTTTCATAATGCTATACCATAAAGCATATAATAATGTGATGAATTTGGGCTATAACTCATGATTTGATATAAGGATATAATTGTATATGATAAATATTTTAAAAAATGAATATTTTATATCATTTGGACATGTCACTCGATATAATATAGTATATCAATTCATTGATGCATTTTTATATCATACCATATGATATTCTAATATCCTTATGCATTGATATGCATAAATCAATTTATAATATTATCTACATAATAATAACTTTCAAATTTAATTTTTAAATTATATTCCATTTGGTATATCATTAATACAAATTTTTTGTTTGATCTAACCATTGATATATTTTCATTCCCTAAGAGGTTATAGAGATTGATAACCATAATCCATTTACTCAAACAATATGAATGTATGAGTAAATTAATGGATGAATCCAAGAGTATCCATGAGATTGATATAAAGGAGCCATTATCTCTGAGAATGAGGATCAATCCATACCCATCATCTTTCTGATTCTATCAATGTTACCTCCTATGTTATTTTTTTCTAAATATATACTTACACATTATGCCTGTAAGAAAAACCCTTCCAAAATTATGGTGGATTCAGTCAACCCTTGGATACATATCAGATGGAATATTTATTTGTTATTTCTAGGGATATTTATCAAAACTCAATGATTGAATATAGTATATGTATTTTTCTATGGTTAAAGGTACACATTCTTCATTCAAATTATACATTATTATATTTTTTTCTATCACGGTGAATTTGCGAATTTCAATTAATTTTTTTTATTTCATTAACTAAGTGTAACTTTATCCTTAGATACCACTAGTGTTAATAGAAAATTAATCTGATTCTTGATTATTGAAATATTATTTGATGTAAATAACATATGGATATTGTTTTTATTTCATTAAAAATGCCATGGATTTCCATATGAAAATTGGATGTTTTTTATATTTCATACTAGATATCATAAATTATATTTTTTTTCCAACTATGGATTTTTCCAATATGTGATATCATAAACTATGATATAGTTTCATCTTAAAAAATGTTATATTATAGGATATAATCCAGTTAAATTTATTGGGTTTTAGAATATTATATTATATGATATGTTCTGCTATGATTTATGTGGTAGTCATCCCCCTATTAATAATTGGATATCTTATCACTAAAAATATCAATCCCAGTTACAAAATAAAACTCTTGGATATCAATAAGGATATAACAGGAGAGACATAATATATAATATGTGATTAATGACAAATGATATAGGTATATTGTAAAATAATATAGATAAGAATATTTGATAATCTGTCATTAACCGGGAAAACCATATCAGATGTTGTGTTATTGTTTTTTAACTATACCACGTAGGAAAATATTTGGTATGTAGTAAAATACAGTATATAAAAATTTTAATTTTCATAAAGTATAAATTAATAATAACATTTAAATTTTTAAAAATTTAATAAAATTAGGAAAATGATATTTTTGGATTTTCCTTAATTTAAAAAAATTTAATAAATTAATTGATTATAAATAGTTTATATTAAATTTTTGAATTTTTGTGATACATTTAAATAATTAATATTCTATAATATTAAGTGTTAAGATGATTGAACATTTTAAATTATATGGTTTGAAATATAATTTTATATAAATCATTTAAATATAAAATATATTATAAATAATATATAAATTAAAATATTTTTGAAAAAATGGATTACATTTAAATTATGAATTTTTTAGAAAATTTAGTTTGAAAACTGAAAACTAAAATTCTTTATTCGTGTAAATTATCTAAACCATATCAAAAAGTTTTTTTATAATAGTATTTTAGTATAATTAATATAAAATATATAATATTCCAATATATTTTATGTTATAGGAATTGGTCATATATGTAATGTTTATATTTTAGATTACACATATTTAAGTAAAATTCTGTATAAATGTAAATATAAAGGAGTTAATATTGGAAATTAATATGAAGAATTTATATTTTTCTAATCAAGTAATTTATAAAATTTTGTGATTAAATTTTAAATTATTTACAAAATCATTATATATGCATTTTTCATAAATTTTTATCTACGGTTTAAATATATAAATTGTTCATTTATTCTGTTAATTCTATTCTTATTTTTGGAATCTGGTTATCATATTATGAATTAATATGTGATTTAATTTAATAGTGTTTAAATTACTTCATAAAATAATCAAACATGCATTTAAAGAGTTAAAAGTTAGTTTACATATGTCATTTAGTTTTCTTCTACCTTAAATCATTGTTGTTCTTTTGTTTTATAATGACTTACACAATAATGTGGTTTAAAAATATTAATTTGGGTATTTGAATAAGGACTCCAATACAAATAAATAGAATTATCAATAAATGTTAACTGAACAACATAATATAATATGGTGAGAATAAATCCCCTTTAAAAATACAAAGAGTAAAATTCCATCTAGAATAGAGCAATTTTAATGACTTAAATCATCTGATAAGGAAGTAACTCATTACAAATGTGATTTACTTATGAAAATATTCACTATCTCATTACTCAAATTTAATTAATTGAAACACTTTTTTTATAAACTATTTCATCCAATCACATACAAGAAATAAAAAATCATGTGAACAAATATACTGAATATAACTCTTGGACTCATTCTTATATGACATCCTACGGCATGAGAAAATTAATAAGTCATAATCCCCAAAATACCATGTTTAGAATCCTCAAGAAACCATATTAATTCTAAGAAATAAAAGTAGGTACATACCCTTATAACATATTTTTTTATATTAATTTATTGATCAAACATTAAAATAACATCTGTTAAACATTTCTGTCACCAAACCTCTATTTCTATTAAACTAAAATTATAATTCATGAAAAAGGGTTTCTAAAAAGATATTATAACTACCAACCAGTGCATCCCAATTTGATTCAAGGCTTCACATAACCATAGGATCATTATAATAGAATAATGAGGTTTCCAAAAAGTAGTGTGGTTCAATTATATTCTGTGGGGTGAATATAAATTATATATAATTAAAAATAAATAAATAAAGAGGTATGAATAATAAAAAATAGATTTCATTAAATAATATTATTGATATATATAACCCATAAAAATACATCACGATTAATTATCCAAAATAATAACACTTGATATTAATATATCCATTTCCAAAATGAAGATCCTCACATGCAATCGATCATGAATTTTACATCCTTAGTATATAAAAGTAGGCTATATTCAATAACATAAAAGATATGAAACACCAAGAAAAACAATACAATGAAATATTTTTCAAATATGACTATTAAAAACATTACATTTATTTTAAATTTATGAATAATATTAAACACATTATGAAATCAGTTTACTGAATTTTCAATAAATTTGTTTTATTCATAAAAAAATGGTTTTATTGAATTTTATGATAAAATATTATAACTAATTTATATAATTTATAATACATTATTTAATAAAAAAATATATCAATTTTAAAATAAACATATAAAAATTTTATTATGGTAATGTTTTTGGATTTCTCTAAAATTATTTACTTTCTAATGAATAGTAAAAAGTACTAATTTGTATTGAAAACTATATTTTTTTGAAGATTTTAAAATGTTACATTATATTTTAAAGGAAATTGAAAGTAAAATTTGTAATATTTTATTATAAAAAATACAATTATGTTTATTTGAATCAATTTTATGGTTAAATTTTCTCTAACCACACTTTTATAATTAAAACGTTATTTTTTCGGAAAAAATGATTTTCATGGCATTGTGAATTTTTATCTAAATTTTTTTTCCACTTATATAAATTTTATAGTTAAAATGGATTATATATTTGTAATCATGTTTTCCGTATTTGTTAAATTATATCCTTTTATTTTCTTTCATTATGAATAGTATCTATATTAAATAATTTTCACCAAAGTATGGGTAAATCAAGCAATTAGGGTTATTAATAATATGATAAGGATTAAAAAAGACTCTTAAACATCAATTTATCCAAAATAATTAGTGTAGGATAGAAATATTCATCCATGTATCAAAAATATGGTCAATTGGTGTCATATTTTGTAAATTATGACCCTTATATTAATTTAAGAATATTTAAAGTTAAAATTGTCACTCTTGTGACTTTAATATCCATAATATATTATTATAGGGGTAGAAAGATGTCACTTTCAGTTATAGTTATTTATTATAAGTATTAATTAATTTAATTTAATATATTAAATAAATTTTAATTTTTATTGATTGAATAACTACCTTAAATGATTATGTAACAATGACAAAATATTTATTCAATTAATAGAAAAATAAAATAGCTGATTTTTAAAATAATAAAAAGTAATATAATTTTTATAAAATATTATTTTCCATTAATTTTTAGATAAATATAAAAAGTTTTATATGTTTTAAGGATTATATTCTAATTTTAATTTTGACTTATTTTTTTCAAAGTAAAATTAATTGAGCAGATCCAAAAATGACATTAATGATATTTTATAATAAATAAAATTTTATTAAATTATTAAAACGTTGTAAAAATTATATATTATGAAAATTGATAGGGAAATTGTTTTCAATATCATTTTGGTCCAATTAGAGTCCAATATTCATTTTTATTAACTATATTTACCCATAAAGATTAAAACAAATTTTTAGTGTGTTAACCGTCAAAAGGCATAACAAGGGATAAAAAAATAATAGGAAAAAAACATCACATAAACATTTTTAAATTTTATTTTAGGTGATTATTTTGAAAAATAATTATATTTTATTATTAATATATTATTAAAGACTAATTTTTAATTGAAATGTAATTTATAATAATTTAATACTTGAAGAAATTCAGTGAATCCCCCTCCCCACACTTATAAAAGAGAACCACCTCTCTGATTTTCTTCACACTTAAAAAATTATTTTTTTCTAACAGATATTTCCAAATACCTTCCTAAAATCCCTATCCATGTTCTATAGGTAATATTTTTCATCATAATTCCAATGTTTTATTATGTTGTAATGAAAAGAAGGTTGTCCAAAGAAGAGGTATAAATTTTAACTGAATTTTGTAGTTTTATTTTTTCATCAAACAAATCAAAATATAATACAAAAAAATGAAATAATAACACTAATATATCCAAAATAAATATATTTTTTATGTTAATGGAATATCATACATCTATTTTCTCCTTCATTAAATTGGAAATGAAACCTTTATTTAGGTGTTGGCATACTACCACCTCACGAACCAATGTAATTATATTTCTATAACCACCACTCTTAATTGATTATAATGATGGATTTAATTTATATATATGATATTAAATACATAATTATCATTATGTAAAGATGATATATCATATATTTGTTTAAATTTATATTTTTTTTAATTGATAATGTCATTCGTCTGTACGTGTGGATTACCACCTCCATGAAGTGATGTGATTCATTTTTCATCATCACATAAATGTATGGTATATATTAGTGGATTTAAATATTTAATATGGTATTAAATATATAATTATAATTATATAAATTAAAAAAATAATACTTACCATATTTCAATCATGATATTTGAAAAATGGAAATGTTACTCATCCGTACGTACGACCTACCATCTCCATGATCATAACATAATTAATTTTTTATAACAATAATTCATGGTAGGTTTTGAAATTATAATTAATATATATATATAAATTATTATTAATTAATTATTATTATTATATATTTTATATAATAATTATTTCTTTTACCATATTCAACTTAACATATTCATTTTGGACATATTAAAAAACATCCTCAGAACATGTGATGTATACATCACTGATTATATAAATAAATATGTCATTAAATTAAATGAAATAAAACTTTTAATTATAAGGGAATATTACTATAAAATTTTCTTATGAAATCAAATAATTTATATATGATTATTATATAGTTTTAAATAATTTTCGGGATGATTTGGACTATGGTAAGAGATTTCATCTCAATTTCTCTTAATTGAGTTATATTTTACTATTATGAACCTAATTTGGTTTAAATGGTGAATATGATTCCAATTTTGCATGATATATAATTAATCCATAAATGTTCATGGTATTTTAAGATACAATTAAAATTATTTTATCCAGGGGTTATTTTTTTGGAATGTTACCTAAATCATATAAGATATCTTAACTCAATTTCCTTTCATTACATTATATCACTTCTTAATTGATTACATTTTGTAAATATTATTTATGAAATAGAATTTTTTATTTTTTATTCATTTAAAAAAATTATATAAATTAGTTTCAAATAATCTCACTATTGTTTAATTCATTATTCATTGATATGATCTTTGTAAGGGTTATTTATCTCAAATTATCTTTCCAGGGGACATATGTTTTTGATATACACCTATAGTATTTTATGAAGTGTATATACTACCCATTTTATGTTTAATATTATCATTGAAAATTAAATTTTTTATTAAGGAAACACTTTAAAGGAAAAAATGATAAAAAAAATATACATGACTTCAATGACATAAGGAATTAAATAGTTCCTCAATGGTCCAAAATTAAAAAAAAACTAGATCAAACTACAATGAAATGTCCCTCCCCAACATAAAGAACATTATGTCTATTTTCCACAATTCCAATGCTTCATGGCTAGTTATCCAGTATAAAGACGGGCTGGTAAGATATCACCAAATTGGTACGGGGGTTTTGTTTAAATATCATTTAAATTACGGTTATTTGTGATTACATTTCTATTAAGGAAGTTATATAGTACTTATCAGATAAAAAATATCCATTTTTCATCTCCTATGGATATTTTTGGAAATTTTATGTTTTATTACCATTCTCCCCCTTCTATATAAAACCCTTTATAAACTGTTTTAATGAAAATATGTTTGTATTTCTCCTCTTTCGGTAGGAAAAACATTATAATCTATATCCACATTTCCAAGAAAAGAAAGTATTCTAATATTTTTATATGATTTTTTATGAAAATTATTAACCATGTTTAACTTTTTATAAATTTTTTTTAAAATAATATTCTTTTATTTTTATGAACATGGTACTTTTTACCATAGGTGTGACCAAAATCATTACATTAACAGTTATGAAAAGAATGAAATTTCATGCCATTTAGGTTTCTTAATTATTTTAATAATCCTTTATAACTTTTATTGTTTCATTTAAATGAAAAAATTTCCTAATATTTTGGAAATTATTGTTTAAGTGATTTTGAAAGTTGAAAGGATATATCTTATTCCAGAATATTTTTAATGATCTTTTTATGGTGTTTCTATTCATCAATGACAACAATTCCTTATTTTACACATGCTCCACTAGGGTAATTTTTTTAATTATATCATCTTAATTATTTCTAGGGATAGATTATGATTGTTTCAAAAATATTTTCATGGATTCCATTTATTTTCCATAGGTTAATCAAGTTATTGGAGGAATAATGGTTTTTTCTATTTGTTTTATAGGGAAATTTATGCTAAATATATTGCATTCATGTTATGGTTCTTGGAAAAAGTTTATGTTAATGGGTGGTTTTATTATAAACCATTTATGAATGATTATATTATAAACCACGAATGTGTGGTTACATTATAAACCACAAATGGGTAGGTGCACTATATAACTTCAATATATTCAGAAAGATTATGTTTTAAATATATCATATTAGCTATTCTACTTCTAAGTGTAATATAATTTTGATGTTTCAGGATACCATGAATTTTTCCTTTCTCTTTATATGTAATATTAATGGATCCATGTTTATGATTAACATCACATGGCTCATCATTATTGATTCTAATAAATATTTCCTATGTTAATGATTTATTTCATGTCACATGTTTAATGATCATGGTTTAATTTGGTGTGAGTTATGTTTTGTTTTTATCATGTAATATGACTATTTAATCATACCCTTATAGACATATTATGTTAAATGATTACATTCAAGTGCTAATTCATATATTTACCCTTATTATGATTTTGAGCTCACCATTCTTCTATTTCATTATAACTAGGTTATCTAGAATAATGTTAAATTAATTATGTCTAGATGAGTTCATATGTATGATGATGATGAATTAATGTCAAATAATAATATTTTGTTATAGTAGGAAAAAGACTCATTTTATGACATGGTTATTGTTCATGAAAAAATTTTCTTCATTATCTAAAACTCTAAAATTAAATGGTTCTTGGGTATATTGGTTATCCAATTATTATATTTGATTTTATATGGTTTAAAATGGATAAAATTGGTCCATGATTAATTTTATTAAACCCATAAAAGTAAATATTTTTCTTGCATCGGATTTGGGAGTGGGAATTTGGGGATGTTACAGGTTGTATCAAAGTAGGGTTTAGATAACAATAGACATTAGAAATATTTGATGAAATTTTAACTTAAGAGTTACAAATCGAATCATGGTTCAATATGTTTAAGTATGACCTTAACATTGAAGTCCTATAAACCCCTTCTTAGGTTTTTAGTGATGGGATTTTGAGTTAATTAATGATATTTGGGAGGCATTTTATTGGATTATGATACAAGAAACCCTTAGGTGCGCCATCTTATTTTATATGAAATATTATTTTAAAATAATGTTGGTATATTTGTGTGGATGTAAGTATAATTGTATGAGATGACATTTTAGGTTAAAGATTTCAGTAATATAATGGTTATTGAAATCATAAGGGATATAGTGTTAATTGTTTATGGAATGATCTGAATTAAACCTTTGGTGTTGTTATGTATATTTCAGAGTAAAATTTATTATTTTTTATAATGACGATTTATTCATTTTAAGAATTGTCTTTTAATATGATAACCATTTTTTGCTTTGTTAATATCTATAGAAAGGTGGAATATCTTGTAATCCTTTTACGAAATTAGGTGATCCATTAGTAGTTTATTTTTTTGATTAAAGAATGAAAATTCATCCTTAATACTTACTATTTGAAGAAAAAGATGATATTAGGGTGCAAATTTATTAGTTAATGAAAATTCTACTTATCATGTTATTATATTTTCTTATATTCTTAGTCTAGATAGTAAAATAATTCCTCAAATCTAGTAAAAGGATGAAGAATAAAATTATTCATATTAAATTAATTTCTTATGAATTAATATACATCATTATATATATATATTTTTAACATTTATGGTCATTATATTTCTCTTACTAATTCTATTTATTGTTATCAATGCTCAATTTTTCTCATCCTGATTATTTGGATGTTAATTTTTTCATCCATTTCTATATTTTCACATCCCATAAATGTTATCAAATTTTTTAATCTAGTCGTGTGTTATTCTATACAACCTTTGTAATTTCCTTTTCCTATTTTCACAATTCAAATTAATTATAAATTTCTAGGATGTGTGTTTTCCCAAAAAGTATTTTCAAATGTCAACCCCCTAATTATCGATGTCATGTTAAAATTATAAATACCCAATTTATTAAAGGCGATAGAATCTAACATCCTGAGTTTTGCGAAAGAAAATATTCAATAATGTTCTATATTCGCATCACCAATATTAAAAGTACCAAAACATATTATTTAAATATGGCCATTATAACGTAGTTATTGAATTGTTGAGTATGAATAAGATTAACAAAATTATGAAATATATCTAAAGGTCCTATAAAATAAAAATATATTGTAAATTCATAGTAAATAATAACCCAATTTTTGTAAAATTCATTTTACTCTTAAAAAATACATTTTCTTCATAAATGTGTTTTATTGATTTTTGTGAGAAAATATTAAATTATATTTAATAAACTAGTAGAAATTGTATTTATTAAAAATTATTTGATTTTTTAAATCTGAATAAAAAAGTTATTAATCTTTATTATTCACTCTAGATAAACCTTTACATTGTGTGAGTACTTATAAATTATAATGAAATGAGTGAAGATGTGGTCCTTTCCAATATGAGGTGATATTATAGATGAGATGTGGATACATTAGAATGGGATTTTAGTTTCAATATGAGTCAATAATCTAAAGACCCTAAAGTTCCAAGGAATTTTTCTTCTTAAATACGTAGGAATTTTACGTGTCTGAGAAAACTGACGGTGCGTGATTCTGAGGCTCAGTGTGCCTAGAATTAATTTTCGGAAGTTTTGTTATGGTACGTATAGTAAAAGTATGATAGGGTTATTATTACTTTTGATCTAATGCTCATAATTGAAATCTAATGGCACCGTTGAACTCATAGCGCGAGTATTCGATTAAGAAGGCTTTCACCACAACGACAGATGGTCAGGAATAAAAGTTAGTTTTTTTTGTTTTACATTGGAAAAATAATAAAATAAATTACGTGCATGTCTTAATTTACTTTTAGTTGGTAAAAACCTTCAAGAGGAGGTTGTAGGTGGGGGCCACCACACCATAACCTCCCATGAGAGGTTATGGGGGTGGGGCCACCTGAGGTCTAAACACATCTTTTTAATTAATTTGGTGGGGACCACCCGAGGTATAACCCCCTTGAACTTCTAACTTATGGTGCCAACCCTCTCAATTATTAATTGAACACATTCAATTAATTAATTTAATACTTTTTAATTCTACGCCAACAATTTAGTAAGATGTCATAATCTATTATTTTGTTAGCATTTTTCTTTTTGGTGGAGCTTTGGATAAAAATAAATCTCCAATGAAGAACACTTCTTCCGCCAACGAAGAACGATCTTCAACTGGAGAAAGGGGGAAGTGTCATCATTGAAGAATGCTGATGACGACGTCCTTGACTTCTTCATCTTCTTTCCCGACATCAACGTATCGACATCCGCCTTTTTACGACATCATCGACGAACAATGAACCCGAGGTAGGGGATTTATGTTTGAATTTGTGTTCATTATTTATCATTCAGATGTTGGTTTATGATTTCTTGATTGATATCACCATAACGCGGAGGGCGTGGGACGAATGGGCACACCCCGACCCTTCCCCTCTATTTTTCCTCACTTTTTGACGATGGGGGTAGAGCAACGGTTGCCAGCGTCGGGCTAGCTGAGAAGGAAACCGGCAGCGCAGGGCTGCTGGGTCGCCAGAAGGGCGCGGCGCCATCGTGCCTCATGGAATAGTAGGCAGCAGTGGTGTACACGAACAGCCTCCAGGACACCGAAGGGGAATGACGCCATCGCACCACGCAGTGGTAGAAGTCGCGGCCCCCTATCCACAGTTGTGGAGAAAAAGCGCCGGTCTGGGTTGGTCATCAGCGGAGCAAACCGGTAGGCCCCTCAGCTAGTCGAACGAGGCGGGACCCACCTAGGTCGCGCGGGCTACCGAACCAGTGCTAAGCGCTGGTTCTATTCCGTAGATGGGGGAGTGGCTAGTTCAGGCCCCACAGGGCACCGCTAGCCGCTGGCCACGAGGGCTACCGGCACAGGCAATGCGGGCTGCCAGTGCAAGCCACGTGGGCCGCTAGCCAGGCCACACGGGTCACGCTACCCACGGGCCGGGCCGCCCCTCAAGCCGGGTCGGACCCAAGCGTCCATTCATACCCACCGACTGGGTCAAAACCGCAGGCTGGGTCGAACCCCAGTACGGACTCGAGTCTGGCCGGGTCAATCTGACTGGGCCAGACTGGACACAGACCTGTTTTACCTGATTTCAGCTTTCCACCAATAACATGGGTTATAGGTGTCCGATTGAAGAAAATTCTACAGCGATAGAAATCATGGAGTGAGAAGGTTCTTTTGACATACCCTAATTGAGGTTTGGACATAGTTGGGGTATGCCTGGGATGGATCAAACGTAAATCCAACCGGGCCCTCAGAACAGAAATGCTAATAACTCACAGACCGGGCGTCCGATTAATGCGTTGTCTATTGCGTTGAGACACCTATGACGAGATAGACATTTTAGGTACTTATTCATGGGACTTAGTGGCTGTTGAAATGTCAACACTTGGCTTGAGGAATGGACCCTCCCGGAATCAAGCATTCTTTGTGGAAACCCTAAGGCTGACTGTGACCTGACGACTATTCCTGGACCATGTGTTGGTCCAAAAATTATGACTTCTGTTCCTGGATCATGTGTTGGTCTGATAGAATAGCTGGTCCTAGATCATGTGTTGGTCCGACAGCTCTAATTATTGTTCCTAGATCATGTTTTGGTCTGGCAGTTCTGACTTCTTTTCCTGGATCATGTGTTAGTCTGACAGAATAGCCGGTCCTGGATCTTGTGTTGGTCTAACAGCTCCAACTACTGTTCTTGGATCCTGTGTGGGTCTGAAAGTTCTAACTGTTGGTCCTAGATCCTATGTGGGTCCGACATTTTATATGATTTAGTAGCTATATCTGATAATCTCAATCTCTCCACATAAGTTGTATACCTGTGTGAGCTGATTCAGTAACTTGTGTTTTCCTCATTATTGAGATGGATTACTAGATAACATAGGTATATGTATGGTCCTATATCAAAGTGGGGTTATCTATTGATTTCATACATTGTGGCTTATCCTTGTTGGATTTTGTGAGTCCTTGAGGGTCTCAGGGTCCCTACTGAGTATCGTTATACTCACCCCTGCACGGGCTATGCCCGCACCTCATTGTGTTGGATGCAGATGACGGACAACACTAACTAAGGATGAGTAGAAGGATTGGATGGTACCCAGAGGTGTACCTTACAACGAGTCAGTACACAGAGAATATTGATGGGCGTGGAGTGCCAAGGAGGCCATCTGTACCTACCCTCCTGGTAGGAACCACGGAGGATGGACCAATAGCTGTTTTTCTTTTTCAGTTGTATTTGTTTTTCAGTTGTACATGGACTTTCTAGTCGGTCTTTTATTTCAGGCCCCTTTGGTTTTCAGCACTCTTTTGTATACAGCTTTACTAATCATTTACTTTCAACTCATACTCTATTGTGTGTGTGTTTTAAGTTTATAAAGTCAATACCTACCTAGTTTTAGGTATTTACGCCTTTGGTGCTAGTCGCCAAGCCCTAGCCTATGGAAGGCAGGCTTGGGGTAGCCATGGCACGGTCCTCGGGGGATGGGTCATGACAAATTGGTATCAGAGGAGTCAGTTCTACCGTAGAACATAGGACTCTGATCTTTCTTTTCTGTGAAGAAATATTTTTAAGAGTACTAAGTGTGGTTTTTTGTCCATGGAGTCTAGTGTTGGTGCGGCGGCTAACGTATCCATACACCAGGACCCTGACATCTGATTTCCCACTCAGTGCACAAAAACACTGATTGCGTGAATGCTTCAAAAGTTGTCATTGTGAACTCTTTTAGTTAGCTCACTAGGTATAACTTATGGACTGTGTCACACCTATTTCCTTTTAGGATGCTTCCATGCAGACAGCCAGCTAGGATTCCGAGAGTTATACGAGATGACAGCCCACCGAGCAACAAGGCCTCGATGTAGGTCCCTATTATAGCAGAGGATCCAATAGAACCACTACCCGTTGGGCCACCGATACCACCATCCCTAGAAAAAGAGATTGCAAGCCATATTAGCACATTACATGAGTTCCAGTGCCTGTGGATTCCCAGGTTCAGGGGAGAGATGGACCTGAAGGCAGCTGAGGATTGGCTGGAGGCTGTGGTGAGAGTCTTAAACTGGTAGGGACACCAGCAGACCTTATGGTGATCCTTGTCGCATGTCTCCTCCAGGAAGCAGCAGGCACATGGTGAAGTCTGGTGCACTAGGTACATGATGAGGCTACACTACTCTAGGCTGACTTCGAGATCCTATTTCGGGTAGAGTTTGTCCTAGCCACCCTACGAGCAGTGCAGATACAGGAACTACTGTATCTACAGCAGGGTAGCATGACTGTAGATCAGTACTCAGAGGGGTTCACAGACCTCTCGTTCTACTTTACTAATATAGTACGAGACCCATTCTTAAGGGCCCAGACCTTCGAGTAGGGACTCAGGCGAGAGATCTGGGATTCTATGATCTACCTCAGTATCCAGACGTAGGCAGGGGTGTTGGAGCGAGCCCTCTTAGTAGAGAGCTTCCTTGCTGAGTAGTCTCCAGCAGCGAGACCCACCACTTGTCGACATGCAGTGGAGTCTCCTACAGCTGGTAGTAATAAGAAGACATAGAGGTCCAAGTGGACCAGACCATCCGGTGGACGACCTCAGGATACAGGTTCAGTTTTGCGGGGCACACGAGACAGAGTCATTCATGCCAAGAGCGAGCAATGTCACTCTTGCTTCCGGAAGGGTCACATGGATCGTGATTGTCCGACCTTCCATACTGATGATCAGAAGATAGTTGAGGTACCTCCCAGGTAGATTCATAGGTTTGATTGTGGCAGACTGTAGGGAGCAGGAAGAAGTGGAAGAGGATCTGGTCATGCAGCTGGTGGTGGACGATGATTCGAGGTGTTACCACCACCACCACTAGGAGGTCTACCCCGGCTACAAGGAGTAGGTGGATAGAGGCGAGCTCAGCTCCAGGAAGCTAAGGACTACGATCATGGCGCTCTAGAGATGATTGTAGGTACTATTTATGTCTACTCCACCTTAGCTACAGTTCTTATAAACACAGGTGTCAGTCACTCTTTCATTACTATAGCCCTCGTTCAGAGCTCGGCGATTCTGATGGACCCGTTGGCTCGATCTTACGGCTAGAGACTCCTACAAGAGCAGACTCGATGACTACACACTAGTGCCGGCAGTGTGATCTTACTCTAGGAGGCAATAGATTCTACTGGGATCTCCTCATAGCGGTGTCGAGGCCTTACAATGTCATATTGGGTATGGACTGGTTATCTACAGTCCATCCTCATATCGACTGTATTAGGCTCAAAGTGCGGTGTTTCCACACATATTGGACCAGGTTCACCTTCACTAGTGATAAGGGAGCCTTTGCATCTTAGGATGAACTTACTTAGAGGAGGGTGCAGCCAATCACTCATCAGTTGGCCTGCCTTACCTTCAATGTAGTAGATGTGGAGAGTCCGAGCAATCCTGTAGTGGTGGACCCTTACGAAGATGTTTTCCCTGAAGATTTCCTAGGACTACCTCCTCACAGAGAGGTGGACTTCCACATATACCTTTACCCCGGGACTTCACCGATATCTACAGAAACATATCAGATGGCTCTTAGTAAGCTTCACGAGGTAATGGTACAACTAAAGGACATGCAGGGGAAGGGATTCATCCAGCCTAGTGTTTCTCCCTGGGCAACCCCAATTCTGTTCTCCAAGAATGTGGATGAGATATTGAGGCTCTATGTTGACTACCGTCGCCTGAATCTGGTGACTGTGAAGAATAATTACCCACTCCCAAGGATCAACGACCTCTTTGATCAAATGAAGGGAGCATGGTGGTTCTCGAAGATAAACCTGAGATCAGGCTATCAGTAGCTCAGATTTCGAGACGAGGATGTACAGAAGAAGACCTTCATATGTTAGTACGACCACTATAAGTTCTTGGTTAATCCTTTCAGTGTAACCAATTCTCCAGTAGTGTTCATGGGCCTCATGAAGAGGATCTTCCAGCCATACCTTGATCTCCTTGGCGTAGTCTTCATTGATGAGATTCTGATCTACTCGACTACTGAGGAGGAGCATGCCTACCATTTCTGGGTAGTACTAGACATACTCCGAGAGCACCATATTTATGGTAAACTCTCAAAGTTCCAGTTTTGGATCTGAGAGGTTCACTTCTTGGAACATGTCATCTCGGAGACTGGAGTTTCTGTAGATCCAGTGAATATTGAAGCGGTACTTGCTTAGGAGCCACCCATGTGTGTGGCAGAGGTACGAAGTTTCCTTGGTTTGGCTGGTTATTAACGGAGATTCGTGCCAGACTTCTCCAGTGTTGTAGCACCACTATCATCCTTGACGAAGAAGGGTAAACCCTTTTTGTGGTTGTAGAGATGCCAGTAGAGCTTCCATGAGCTGAGGCAGATGCTAACTAGTGCCCCAATCTGGAGGCTTCTAGAGGAAGACATAGGGTGCGTAGTTTATTGAGAAATATCAGGAATCGGACTCAGGTGTGTCCTGATGCAGGAGTGATAAGAGATCGCATATGGTTCATGGCAGCTGAGAGAAGACAAGTAGGACTATGCTACCCATGACCTAGAGTTAGCTACAGTGGTCTTCACCTTGAAGATGCAGTGACACTATCTGATGGGCGAACGTTTTTACCATGTACTCTGATCACAAGATTCTCATTTATATATTCTCTCAGAAGGACAGGAATCTAAGACATCAGTGATGGCTTGAGTTCCTCTAGGATTATGACCTCGAGATAGTCTATACTCTTGGGAAATGGAACATTGCTACAGATGCACTCAGCAGGAGATCTGGTATACCGCTGTTAGGCGAGGTGATAGAACAGCTTTCTTCTTTACAGATATCATTTGTGGATAGAGAGGGAGAAGCCTTTATACAGTCTCTTACAGTCACTCCCCCACTCCTTCAGTGATTCAGGGAAGCACAACACATGGACACTGACTGAGATACATGAAGTGCTCAGATATCCATAGGGAAAGCACCTGATGGATTTTCTGAATATGGGGAGCACGTCATCTTCTTCAGAGGGCGTACTATGGTAACATTAGCACTTTTGGAGGATGTGTTGAGGGAGGTCCACACGTCCCCTCTAGTGGTACATCTAGGTGTGGCAAAGATTTACCAGGACCATCAACGACAGCACTGGTGTCCAAGTATGAAGAAGACAGTAGTGGAGTTTGTCTCTCGATGCCTCACTTACAAGTAAGTGAAGGTGGAGCATCAGGAACAAGCAGTCATGGTTCATCCTTTAGAGGTCCCAGAGTGGAAGTGGGATGGGATATCCATGGACTTATTGATGGGTCTTCCACGTACATCAAGGGGTCACGACTCGATTTGGGTGATCGTCAACTGACTCACCAAGTGGGCCCAGTTCCTACCGATCAGAGAGAAGGGTTCAGTAGAGAGCTTGGGACACCACTATGTGCAGGATATTGTGTGGCTACATGGAGTACCTTCTTTTATTTTCTTCGACCATGATTCAAAGTTTACTTCCCAACTATGGAAGGGATTACATGAGGCTTTCGGGACACAGCTACATCTGATCACCGCCTTCCATCCTCCAACGGATGGTACGACTGAGCGGACCATTCAGACCCTTGAATACATTCTACGTGCATGTGTCCTCGCCTTCGGTCATATCTAGGAGGATCACTTTCCTTTGTTGGATTTTGTGTAAAATAAAAGATACCATTCCACCATCGATATGAAACCTTTCAAGGCATTGTACGAGCGACCTTGCAGATCACCCTTGTGCTGGACAGACCCTGGAAAGTCACCACTGGTGGGACCAGAGATGGTGCGCGATACCATGGAGAAGGTTAATATCATCTTGGAGTGGATGAAGACTTCCCAGAGTAGTCATAAGTCTTGTTCTTGTAGGAGGCGGAGACCTCTGGAGTTCAAGGATGATGATCACATCTTTTTACGGGTCTCACCACGACGAGGTCTATAGAGATTTGGCCGAGGCGACAAGTTATCTCTGAGATTTATCCGACCTTTTCCGGTACTCATCAGAGTTGGTAAGGTGGAATACTTCTCAGCTCTTCTGACTCAGTTGAATTGGGTGCACGACGTCTTCCATGTATATCAACTGAGGATATACGTGCATGACCCTTCACACATCATAGGCCAGGGAGAGTTGGACATCGATGATGGGGCGACCATCACAGAGGTTCTAGTGGAAATTGAGGATAGATAAGAGTGGGTCCTACATGGATGGTCGATACCTCTGGTGTGCCTTTGTTGGTAGCATGGGAACCTCCAGGAGAGCACATGGGAGCAGGAGGCTCAGATGCGTTCTCAGTACCCCCATTTATTCCCATAGATTGAGTTATAGCTTATGGGGATCTAAATCCCTGAGGTGGGGAGAATTTAAAGACCTAGAAATTCCTTGGAATTTTTTTTCTTAAATCAAGGAAATTTTATGAGTCTATGAAAAATGATGGTGCATGATTCCAAGGCCCGGTGTGCCAGAAATCAATTCTCTTATGTTTTGTTCTGGTACGTTGCGTAAATGTACAAGAAGCTTTTTATAACTTTTAAACCAGTACTCGAAATTGAAATCCAAGGGCACCGTTGAACTTGCAGTGCCGGTATTCACTTAATAAGGCTTTCACCTTGATGGCAGATGGTCGAGAATGAAAGTTAGGTTTTTGGTTTTACCTGGGAATAATAAAATAAATTAAGTGCTCTTCTTAATTTACTTTTAGTTGGTTAAAACCTCCAAGAGGAGGTTGGAGGTGGGGTCCACCACACCTAAACCTCCCATGAGATGTTATGGTGGTGGGGCCCACCCGAGGTCTGAACACCTCTTCTTAAATAATTTAGGGGGGACCACCCGAGGTATAACCCCCTTGAACTCCCCACTTATGGTGCCAACCCTCTCAATTATTAATTGAACACATTCAATTAATTAATTTAAACTTTTTGAATTCTATGCCAACAATTTAATAAGATTTCATAATATATTATCTTGTTAGAATTTGTATTTTTGGTGGAGCTTGGGTGAATAAGAACTCTCCAACGAAGAACACTTCTACCACCAACAAAGAACGATCTTCAACCGAGGCAAGGGTGGAAGTGACGTCCATGAAGAATGTCGTCTTCGACGTCCTTGAGTTCTTCATCTTTTTTCTCGATGTTAATAAATAGATGTACACCTTTCCCTGACATTGTCAACAAACAACAAACCCAAGGTGGGGGATTTAAGTTTGAATTTTTTTCCGTTCTTCATCGTTCAAATCTTGGTTTACAGTTTTCCGATTGATATCACTGTAACACGGAAGGTTTGGGCCAAACGAACATGCCCCGAACCTTCACCTCTATTTTTCCTCGATTGTTGATGATGGTGGTGGTGCAACGGTGGCTGGAGTCAGGCCGGATGAGATGGAAACCGGTGACGCAGGGCTGTCGGGTCGCTGGAAGGGCGTGATGCAGTCGCAACATGCGGAATAGTAGGTCGCGGCGGTGCTCGCAGATGGCCTCCAGGCTGTCGGAGGGGTGCATCGCCATCGCACCGTGCAAAAAAAAAGAAGAAGTCGCGGCCCGATGGCCACAATGGTGGAGTGGAATCGGTCGGTTGGGTCAGCCGCCAGCGGAGCATACCAGCTGGCTGCTCGGCTAGCTGGACGAGGTGGGACCCTCCTGGGTCCCATGGGCTCCCAAACCAGCACCAGGCGCCAGTTCTATTTTGGAGATGGGGGGCACAACACCCTCCCCCCCTTACGTGGATAGGGGGTCCTGTAGGGTGCCACTAGCCACTGGCCCCCCAGGCCACGCAGGCTGCCAGCGGAGGCCACGCGGGCCACCCGCCAGGCCATGCGGGCCGCACATCCTGTGGGCCAGGCCACCCCCTTTATCCAGGTCAGACCGCGGACCGGGTTGGACCCAAAGACTGGTTCGGACCATAGTCTGGTCCCAGGTCAGGCCGGGTCGGTCCTACTGGGCTGGACCGGGCCCAGACCCTTTTGACTTGATTTCACCTTTTCTCCCATAACATGGGCTACTAGTGTCTAATTGATGAACTGTCAACGATGATAGAAATATTATAAAGAGACGGTTCTTTTGGAATACCCTGCTTGAGGTTTGGACACAATTGGGGTATGGCCAGGTCATATCAATCGTAAATCCAACCGGGCCCTCAGAACGAAAATGCTAATAACTCACAGACCGGGCATCCTATTGACACGCCGACTGTTGCGTTGAGACCCCTATGATGAGACAAAACTTTGAGATACTTATTCATGGTACTTGGTGGTAGTTGATGTGTCAAAAATTGGATTGAGGAGAAGAACCTCCCGAAATCAAGCGTGCTTTGTGGAAACCATGTGGCTGGCTGTGCACTGACGACTATTCCTGGATCATGTGTTCTTCCGACAGTTCTGACTTATGTTCCTGGATCATGTGTTGGTCTGATAGAATAGCTGGTCCTGGATCATGTGTTGGTCTGATAGCTCTGAATACGGTTCCTGGATCATGTGTTGGTCCAACAGTTCTGACATTTGTTCATGGATCATGTGTTGGTCAGACAGAATAGCTGGTCATGGATCATGTGTTGGTCTGATAGCTCCAACTATTGTTCCAGGATCCTATGTGGGTTCGATTGTTTTAACTACTAGTCTGGGATCCTGTGTGGTTTTGACAGCTTAGATGATTCAATGGATATATCTGATCATCACTATCCCTCTACATAAGTTGTATACATGTGTGAGCTGAGTCAGTAACTTGTGTTTTCCTCATGATTGAGATGGATTACTAGATAACTTATGTATATGTATGGGAATATACCTAAGTGGGGTTATTAGTTGATTTTATACATTGTGGTTTATCCATTTTGGATTTTTTGAGACCTTGAGGGTCTCGGGGTCTCTACTGAGTATCGTTATACTCACACCTGTACGGCCTATGCCCGCACCTCATTGTGTTGGATGTAGATGATAGACAACACTGACTGAGGCCGAGTAGCAGGACTGGATGGTACCAAGAGGTAGACCATACAACAAGTCGGTACATGGAGGAGACTGGCGGATGTGGAGTGCTGAAGAGGCCATCTGTACCTACCCTTCATGTAAGAACCCCGAAGAATGACCGAGTAGTTGTTTTTCTTTTCTAGTTGTATTTGTTTTTCAGTTGTACATGCACTTTCCAGTTGGGCTTGAATTTCCGGCCCCTTTACTTTTCAGCACTATTTTGTATACAGAATGGTTTAGTATTTACTTTCAACTCATACTCTGTTGTGTGTGTTGTTTCAGTTTATAAAGGAAATGCCTTCTCAGTTTTAGGGATTTACAGCTTTGGTTTTAGTCGCCTACCCCTAGCCTATGGAAGGTGGGCTTGGGGTAGTCACGACACGAGCCCTGGGGGATGGTTCATGACAAACAATGACATGGGTATTTTACCCTAGGGTCATGGTTGGTCCATTGAGAATAAATTGACCAACCATTATAAAATGTTCAAGATTAGTCACGTTGTTTATTTAATTTATGAATTTTTAAAATATTCAAGATTAAAAAATCACATAAAATAAAAAACATAAAATGCACATATTAAATATATTTATAATGATATGATTTTTTTCTATTTACTACAATTATAGTTGTAAGTCAGATCACATAATATGTACATATCATATAGAAAATTATTTCTTTTGTTGATAAATGATAAAAATCCCCAATGAAAGATTAATCAATAACGCATTCCTTCAGTTGTATTTGAATAAAACCTGGTGTATGGGGTGTCGGTATTCCCCAGTTAAGGCTTCCTCCTACTACTAGGGAGTGATTATGAAAGTGGTGGTTTGAATTAACAAAATATGGTGGCAATGAAGTATGAATGGATAGATTATTGAATCTTTTGAGTCAAATCATTAACTAAATCTCATTTATGATTTCAATAAGATGGTACATTAAACAAAAGTTAAAAGAACTATGAATTAATGTGGTTGGACCATTAATCGGATACCTTGAAACTCAATGACTAGTGGCATAGGCATATCTTGGACTATTATAAGTGAATTAAAGGATTTTTACCACTAAAATACTCTAGAGACTGAGTATTTTGAGTCTAGTTGTGAGGTCTACTATGGTTTGATAAAATTTTTGGATATAATTAATTATTTAATTATTCAATAATGTCTAATTAGTAATTCCTCTAAAAGTAATAATATTTTTTGGATAATTTCCCATCTAATTCAACAAAACACACTATAATTTTTCCATTACAAAGTCAATTTCCTCACAAAACATGTTTTGAGGAGTAGTAAAAGTGCTTTCAAATTGTACAATGATATATGAAATTTATGGTTCTGGAGTCCCTAATACATTTTCAGATACCATGGGTAGAGAGGGTGTAGAAGGTCCTTATAGGATACTCATGAATGAATCATTTGATGTTTATATCAATGTGACTTCATCAATTTCCATTGAGTTGTGGATATATCATGATGACATTGATGATATCAGTAATTATCTCAACTCAAAGAATCCTATAAGGACAATGTGAAGAAGGATATGAGTAGGGGGATAATTAAACTGGATATGTGTTAATTGAAAATGGGATCATGATCATTCAATACATCCCCACCATATACAATTTTCACCCCATAAGACTGATTTTTCTATGATTAAAAAATGAATCAATTTTATAAAATGACTCATTCCCTTTTGGGTATGGTTTTCCAATTAAATAAGAATATAAATAATTAATAATATTTAGTTATTATGATAAACATGTTTAAAGGTAAGGTGAAATGTATAATGAAAAGTATAACACCAAAGGAACTTTCAAAATTTTCTTCAAATAATAGAGGTTGATCATCATATATGTGGTTATTTTCTTTGTGTTTCATGAGATAAATCTACTGAATGTAAAATGAAATGAACTAAATTAATGAAGAAATTATTATCTTCTTCTTCATATATATTCATCATGTATATGGTTTATATTGTACTAAATGTGTATAAAATACAATATTCCTATAACATATTCTTATATAAATATAGTAATCATGTATGTACAAAAACATTACGATATTTAAAGATTAATTCTCCAAGTAGTTGAGAAATGGTGATTCATATGTCCCCAGTGAGAAGTACTCAAATTCTATTTTCCAATTCTGATATTTTTCATCTAAATATTAGTAGGTATTTATGAAACAATTATCTCACATTTTCATTGTACATTAGGAAACATTATTATAGTTTGATAATAAATGTTTTCTGTAATGTCAAATACTCAACTAATAGTTCATTAACTGTTGAATAATTAGCAATACATAATGAGTGTAAATAGAAATACTCTTATACCCAGATGTTTCAACAAAAATTATTGATTGGTTAAATCTAATTATCTATCAAATAAATACTCAATATAGTATTTAGAATCATTATTTTTAAATACATTTGGTATGCTAGCTAATTTTACTTATTTTTTTTTAAAATAAAGGTAGTCCACAATTCTTTAAGAATTATTTCTGTTATAGTGTGTGAACTATTCCATGAATAAGTTATAATTAAACTAATTTACATCATATTAACCCTTTTAGTTTCCTTATAGAATGTAGAAGTGATGTATTAAATATTCATGGTTAGAAGATATAAGTTGCTTGTGGTCCATTTTCCAAAGAATATCTTGACCATGTAGTCATCGATCAATATAATGTAACATGGAGTACATCCATAATGTAAATTGCCTAATACATATCATAGTTATGATGTTGGAATGGAGGATTGATGGTGAGTCTTATATAAAACATTGATAATTAAAATATATTGTATAGTAATCACTAAATTCACATTTCAGGATACACAACAATGACTGCATTCACGTAAAAGGTGAATCAATGTTGTGATTCATAATCATTAAAAAACTTCCATCATTTTGATAAATGATTCCTAAATATAAATTTTCTCCCTTAACCATGTTTTATTAACTCTAATATTTCCATATATTACTTTAAAATATAGTATGGATTATTTTCAGAGTTAGGTGTTGAGATGGTGTGAGATTATAAGGCCTTGTGAGCCCAGAATTAGTTTTTAAAATATATGAAGTATAATAAATATCACATGGACATTTTTTCATAAAAAGGAGAAATAAATTTTAAAAGGGGGATTAGATAAAAATATGAGGCCTCTGTTGGGATCAGAACCTGGGATTTACCCTATGTGTTACATAATCCTTATTAGTGTCAGAAATTTCTTTAATGTTTAGTCACATATAAATTAATAAAATAAATAATTAAAATTATTTATTTAATTTATTATGATGCAATGACCAAAAATCCTCTACAAGTATAAGGTTATGAGGAGATATCAAGGTCGACCTCTTAACCATGTATACCAAGAGGACTACTGTAGGATAGAATTCTTGGTGGATGAAATCAGATTAGATCAAAATAAAGGATCATTGCACAATCATAATTCTTGAATCTTGCCAACGATAATGATATATATTTTTTCTTCATTAGTGATCGATACATCTGGAGGTTAGATATTGTTTTCTTTGTATTTTTTCCCATTGATTATTCCTATGATGATCAAAAATCAATTAACTAAAAAATTGTTAAACGGATCTTTTGAATTGTGGGTATGGAATAGATATTATCTAGTATTTGGAGTTTCTTTGTTGATTATTTTATTATATATTCATTAATCATTATAGTAGAAATGAATTGAGGCTAATATGAACAATGGACAAGGTCCATTTATTATGTTTGTGTGTTTTACATTTCTTCCCCAATATTCATCCATTGAGAGAAATTCATTTGATTCGGGGTTTGATAAAGTCCCAAAAATACATTACTATTCACCCATTTAATGGAAAAATGGATTAATATCATTGTTATGGATTTAAATGAATGACTAGATCATGATACAATGATGAATGATCAACTAGGGGTGGATATAGGGATACTCATTCTTTGTATCTCTGGTGGTTTAGGATGGTTTAGCGTGGTGGTTGGAATCCAAGAATATTAAGGCATGATCATCAATCTATATGTGACAATGCATCTCAGTCAGACTAGATTCTTGATCTTAAGGTCAGGATGGTGGTTGTACAAGAGGTGATTCTGGAATGGGCGCACATGAAGGAAGAATATAAAATTTTGGAAATACCTAGTTTATATGGAGTGTAATCCAGAATCACACACCATTTGGGACCACAAATGTTGAACTAGGGTTTCCTTGAGAAGAAAATATGACATATTGTGTGAAACTTACCTAGAAGCTTGGTGTATACCCATGGAGTTCCAAAAACATGTCCAGGAGTATGCAAGATTGGAAAAAACATTTAGTCAAACTCGAAAATGTCCATCAAGACATGAACATGGAATAATGTACACATG
This sequence comes from Viscum album, assembly GCA_963277665.1. Classification (NCBI taxonomy): domain Eukaryota; kingdom Viridiplantae; phylum Streptophyta; class Magnoliopsida; order Santalales; family Viscaceae; genus Viscum; species Viscum album. The sequence continues at coordinate 1,263,501,301 of OY728128.1, forward strand.
ATGTGACACACCATGTACATCGACATGGACACAAGAATGGGAATGGTCCATGATAAATGGGTAGAACATAATATTTAAGGGGAAAACCATGTACTTTTATTACACAACAAATAGTTTTTAAAATATGGCTTGGAGCCTTTTCCATATTCATATTGGAAAAGTTTCATTATTTTATGTTCCATTGATCCAATCCATGTGGGTTTAGTATGGAGTCATGTCCTATGTATATGATTTATATCCCATCTGAGGAGCATTAGTCTTAGATAGTGTTGTGGAAGTCCATCGATAAAGCCCAGAGTGAGATCATCTATCCTCACAGTTTCCCTAGGTTGGATTCATGGTATCATCATGACCAACACTATGAGAGCATCAGTCACATACATAGAAGGTTAAGAAAAATTGGGTTATTGGTATACCATCTATACTTGGGTGTGTCTCCATGTGTGTATCATTCATATCGGACATCCAACGTTTACTTCTTATGGAGATATGTGATGAGCATGACATTTTGGATGGAATCCATCTATTATATATGACTCATCGAGTGTGTTCTCCCAGATGAGTGTCATATGGAACCTTCCAACCATAATCCTTGTTTAGATTTTTTTATTATGACTGTACCTTGATACTATGTGTCTATTTTTACTATATAGGAATGTTATTTATATATATTTCATTGAAATATACATTTGGTGAGATGAAGGTTATTTTTTATTCTATATTCTTAGAGATTTCAGGGTGTCCTACTGGGTATTGTTATAGTCAACCATGCATGGGATTTACCTTCACATATTGTGTCTTATCTAGATGATCAACCTTTTGATGGAGTCCTATATGGATCAAGACAAGGTGGAACTTTTTGATCATAATAGGACAATATGTGTTCTTGTGGTTACCTTGAAAGCATTCATCTTATATTGTTTTAGGTTTTACTTATTTTTATTTTCTTTTAGGAAGACTTGTATTTCTACCTTTTAATTTCTATTACATATTTCCATTAACTATGGAACGATTTTTTGATATATTCATGAATGGTTATCAGTAGATTTTTATTTCATCATTATAGGATCTTGGAGATGTGAGCATATTTGTAATTACATTAGGTTAAGTCCTCCCAGTTGAGTGATATGCATACTCAACATTTTTTTATCCCCTTACCTATTAGAGGAAGTCTTGGGTTTGTTGTAATTCAGGCCATGTTGGGCTGAGTATTAATTAAGAGGTATTAAGTCACAAGGTTCAACCTTCAGACTAGAGTATATAAAATTTTGTTGGAGAAATAGTGTTTAAATGTTTTGAGTACAACACACAGGTTATGGACTCCAGTGTTGTTGTGGTAGCTGACATATCCATTCACTAGGACTCTGAAAATATTCTTATTAATGTGGTACATGTAAGCACTAGTTTCATGGGAATGAATTTTTACCTTCATCATATATAAATGATTTGTGGTTTCAGTGTCCTTCTTGAGTCAGATATCTAGATATACTCAATGATCAAGGTACATAATATCTATTTTGGGATGCCTCCATGATGGTTTTTAGGGATGATTCAACATCATGTTTACAAGGATGATCCCTTAAGAGATAAGGATTCAATAGGGATACTTTTTCATGAGGTGTTACCTCTAAGTGGTTCACCATTCTTACCAAAACCTATTGAGAAGATTATGGTATTGGAAGTACCAGTATATGAGTTGTGCAAGTTGAGTGCAATACATGAGTTTCAGAATCATTATCCCTTCAGGATCCAAGGAGAGCCCAAAACCTAGGCTACTAAGGAATTACTTGAGGTCGTGATGTGATTATTTCTTCTTAACTGGAAACCTATAGACATTATAGTGGTCCTATAAATGATTCTTCACTATGGATCAACAAGATAATGGTGGGTAATCTTTACATAGTCATATGATGAGGAAACTCTTACATGGTCATTGTTTTAAAACCATTACATATAGTTGTTTCTCCATATATGTTGAGTTTTGTGATAATATAGGATCATATAAAACATTTGTAGGGTAGTGAAATTGGAGATAAGTATTCATCGAGGTTTATTAACCCCTATCAATAGTCTATGTATATTTTTCATGATCAGAAATTTTAGTCTCTGACTTTTGATCAAGTACTACACAGATACATATGAGCCGTTGTGATACCACAATGCATTACTATATATGTGAGGCTGCTAAAGAATTCTTTGTTAGTCGAGAGTTTCCTGGCTATGTAGACATAGAAAGGTACTGTTGGTAGTGGAAACACAAGAGTTGAGACATTTATGGTGAGGAGATGATTGTTGACAAAGGGTCCTGGACGTGAACTATGTTTTAGGAAGTCATCCTAGGAAAGAGTGTTTTCTAGTTAGGGCTCACATGATGGATATTTTAATCTTAGACATGGGTGGTTATAATATTATAAGGTTTAGGGATATATTTCATGATATTTTCTAACTTGACATGAATGTAATAAAAAGACAGTGGATTGGCCACCTAGGAAGAGGTAATAGATGATGAAGTAATTTATATAGGATGGATGATATATCAAAGGTGTTATTAGAGAAGCTATAGGTGGTAGACGTTATGACATTTGACCACCACCACCCCCATGTGGTCCTTTTCAGGCTTAGGGAGCTGGTGTATAGGGAAAGCACAATTTTAGACGGTTGTGGAATATAACCTAGATGATCCATTGATGATATGAGGTATGATTTATGATTTTCTACATTGGTTTAATTATTGATAGACATAGGTGTGATTATATACATTATTTACACTTAAATGGTTCGATACTTAGAGATTCAAGTTGATCCCTTGGATCGACCCTTATGCTTGGAGAGTCCTATTAGAGGTGAATCAATTATCATACACTTCTGACAATGGTGTGAACAGACTCTTGGAGGTGATATTTTCATATAGGATCTTCTTGGAGAAGCAATAAGTCCATATTATTTCATATTAGGTATGGACTAGTTATCCAATGTTCATTTCGAGATAAACTGTTTCTGACATAGGATGTGGTGTGTCCAAAATTATCCGAAGAGGTTTTCCTTTGAGGGTGAAAAGGATACCCATATATATTAGGATGGTCTCTGAAAAGGAGATTGAAACTGATTACTCTCCAATTATATATAATTACTCTTGGTGTAGTAGATGTTGTGAGTCCTCAGTTTCTCATAGTAGTGGTAGAGTAAAAGGATGTCTTTCTATAGGAAATTCTAGGCTTACCACCCCATCAGGATATAGACACATACGTTTATCTAAACCTGTGGATGACCCTTATATCTTCTCCAGCATATCAAACAGCTCCTATAGAGCATCATCAGTTGAGATTTCAGTTAGAGGACTTTCAAAGGAAAGTCTTTGTTAGAACTAGTTTTTTTTCTTGGGAAGTCCCAATATTATTTTACAATAAGAAATATGGGATATTGAATTTGTTTTTTGTTTAAATTTTCATAAATTATGTAACTATGAGGATCAAGTATCCACTACCAATTATCAATGAACTCTTTGATTTGTGGAGAGGGACACGATGGTTCTCAATGATTTACTTAGACTAGCTTTTCACTAGTTATGAATACGGAAAATTTGTATAAAAAATAGTAATTTTCAATATTTTCTCAGCCACTATGGCTACTTGATGATCCCCTTTGTGTAATTAAAATCCTAACAATGGCCATGAAACTCAAGAATTAGATCTTTAATCTTTTCTTATACTATTTTGTGGAAGTCTTCATCGACAATATCTTATTTTACTCAGCATCGAAGGTGGGAAATGAGAGAAACTTGTAGATTGTTCTGGATATACTCTAAGAGAACCACCTTGTTCTGGATTTAGGAGTTCTTCTTTCTATGTCTTTTTATCCGAGAAGACGGTGTAGTAGTGGACATGACATATGTTGAGGTAGTTTCAGGTTGGGAACCACCCAAGAGTGTCATCGAGGTGTGGATTTTCCTTTTGTTGGAAGGATAATATTGAATATTAATACCTAATTTTTCCATGAAATAATATCCCATGAATCCTTTTACCCTAAATGGGATTTCTTTTGTGTGGAAAGAGAGATTCTAGTAGGCATTCTAGGAGTTGGGGCTGATATTAATGAGTTCTCCCATCTTGAGATTTCCATAAGTGGGTGTTGAGTATGTATTGTTTTGAGATGAATCAAGGACAAGGAATGATATGTTAAAATGAAGGTGAAGGTGGTGATTTCTCATTAATAATGTTAGTTGAGACCATATGAGAAGAACTATATGGCCCTTGATCTTGAGTTACTATTGGTGACCATCACACTGAAGATTCTATGACAATACTTGGTGGGAGAGTGGTTTATCATCAATTATAACCATAAGAGTCTCAATTATATCTTCTCAAAGAATAATATTAATTTGATACAACGTAGATGGATAGAGTTCCACCAATACTATGACTTAGAGATTTCCTAAACTTATAGGAAGGGGAATGTGGTATGAGATACACTCGGATGGAGATCTTGTTCATGACTACTTTTAACAATGTTAGAGAAGTTGGAATCGTTGTAGTTATACATTATGGATGGGGATAGAGTATCTTACCTCTAGTTGATTATTTTTACCACTCTAATTTTGCAATGAGTCAAGGAGTACTAGCTTGGGGATACTATCTATGAGACTCAATATACTCAAATATCCACTAGACAAGCTCCTGATGGATTTTATATAGGTGGGGATCATTTTTTTATTTTCAGAGGATGGATGACTGTACCAAGGACATTATGGGATGAATTTCTGAGGGATTTACATATAAATACCTTATATGCACATTCATTTCTATATAAGTTGTATTAGAACCTCTAATGATAGTTTTGGTGGCTCGGGAAAAGAAGGGAGATAGATATTTTTTTCATGATGACTTACTTATCAAGAAGTAATGGTTGTGCACCATGTTATAGTTAGTTTATCTCAACCCCTAGTGGTTCTAGAAGGGTTGTGATAAGAAATATCCATGGACTTTAGTATGGGGTTACCACATAAATCCAGAGGACACGATTCGATCTGGGTGATCATAGACTGACTCCCCAAGTCATCCCACTTCATAGATATCTGAGAGTAGAGTTCAATAATGAGCTTGGGATATTACATAAAAAATATAGTCTGCAACTGTGGAATTCCCTCGATGGTCGTTTATGTATTTGGTTATTTCCTCACATCTCAGTTATGGAATGGATTGCATGAGGCCTCCTAGACTCAGTTGCATTTGACCATAGGGTTTCAGCCCCTGACAAATGAAAAAACTGACCAGACCATTCAGTTCCTAGAGAAACTTTTGTGGGCTTGCATTTTAGAATTTTTCCATAGTAGGTAGTATCACCTACCATTAATTTATTTTTTGTATAAGAACATATACAATTACACCATATTCATGGAAAAATTTGAGGCCCTATGTAGTTGACCCTTTAGGTTAGAAATATATTGGAACAAATTAGAAGAGTCTGCACTTATGGTACCATAGTTGGTGCGAGACATTACACAGAAGGATTAGATCATCTACAAATATATTAGTAATGCACAGATCCATCATTTTTCCAATATAAACCGATGATGGAGGCCTTTGGGGTTTGAGGTGAGAGACCATGTGTTATTGAGGGTCTCACATTGACATGGATTGAATAGATATGGATGAATTGAAATGGTATATTCAAGATTAATTGTCCCTTTCTAGACACTACATTGAGTTGGAGATGTTCCATACCACTAGATTTACCATAGTAGTTAGACCTAGTACAAGATGTCTTTCACGTGTCATAGCTGAGGGGGTACATGCATGAACCATATCATGTTATCAAATGGGGTGATCTAGACATAGAGGATAAGACTACATATACTTAAAACCTAGTAGATATTTAGGATTAGTATGATAGGATATTATATGGGAGACTGATTCATTTAGTACATGTCTGGTGGAAGTACATGAATTGTCAAGAGAGTACAAGGGAGAGGGAGACTGAGATGCATGCTCAGTACCCACACCTCTTTTTTTTATTTCCATAATGTAAATCTCTATGGTGGGGAGAATGTAATGAATTTTATATTGATATATATTAAATTATAATATTTTATGAATTATTTTCTGTGTTAGTTAATCAGTGGCATTGATATTCAAATTCCCATGGAGGATGGAATTAATTTTTTAAATATATTAAATATCACATGTGCATTGTTTCCTTAATAAGTGGAATAACTCAAAGATGGAGGCATAGATAAATAATATGATGTTGTTGTTGATCTCATATCATGGGATTTACCCTAGTAATGACATGATTATTATCATTTTCTAGAGTTTTTATAAATTGCAGTCATAAGGTATTTAATAATATAAATGCATTAAATTATAAATTTTATTTATTATGATGTAACGACCTAAAATTATATATAAATATAAGGTTTTATGGAGATATTAGGATTTTATTATTTGCCTTGTGAATCTAGAGGACCGTTGGAGGAGATAGATCATGGTGGATGACATTAGATTGGATCAATCTTGGGGATAGTTGCACCATTAAAAATGAAGGACCTCTTCTTTGACAATGATACAGATTCATTCGTCATAAACAACCAATGCATCTTGAAGTGTCATATTATTTTGAGTGGATTTATCCCTATTTTTTATTCTTATAAAAATAATTAACCAATTAACTAAATAATTTATTTAGGGATCATATGTATTATAGGAATGAGATATATATTATATGGGATTGGGAGATTATTTGTTGATTATTTTACTTTATCTTCATTCTTCATTCGAATGGAAATGAATTGAGTACAAAATTAACAATATTTGATGTCTATTCTTCATGTTTTTTTTTCATTTCTTCACCCATTATTTCTCCATTGTAGGAAATTCTATTGGCCCGGGGTTTAAAGAACACCCAGAAATCAATTTTTTCTCACCTTTTTCTTGGTAGAGTGGATTTTTATCGCATATCCATGTATGGATCTATGAAGAGGATAATATAATATGATGGATGATTAATTGGGTTTAGATTTAGAGATACATGTTCTTCATATCATTAGTGTGTGATGATGGTTCAGATCAAATAATGTTTTCCAAGAGGATCGAGGCATGATCTATGGTGAGTAGGTCATAAAGAGGTTTAGTCTGACTAGATTTGTGATCTCTATGAGATGAAATCAATGAATTCTGAGGAAATAGTGATGTAAGAATACATGGTGGAAGAATATGGGATTTTTGAAGATCTCCGGTTACATGGAATTTAATACAGAATTACACACCTTGTGGGGCCCCATGTGTAGTGCTTGAGTTTCCTCAAGAATAAAAATATCACATATCACATGTGACATTTTCACATGGGGTGTAAACCTTTCATAGTATCTCAGATTGTTCCTAGGGAGGTACATGGAAATGGATAAGAGTACATGGGATATGACAGAAAATGTACCCAAACTCAATCAAAACCATCCATACAAGGACACAACCATGAGTACATGGGTTTTTACATTCTGTGTACTTTGATATAGACACATGTATAAGTTGTGATAGATGAGAAGAACCCAGTACCAGAAGGGACATGACATGTACATTTTCAATATTTTCTAGGAGCCTTTTTACACTTCGCCATGGAAATGTTTTTTTAGGTGACATTCCCCTGGTCCATTCTCTAAGGGTATATTATGGAGTCATGTCCTATACATAAGATTATGATCCCCTATAATTAACTTTAGTAATGGATAGTGTTTTGGGAATCCCTCTATGAGGCCTAGAGTGAGATCTTTTGTCACCATTATTTTCTAAGGTGGGGTTCTTGGTATTGTTGTCACCAACACTATACAGACCTTGATACACTACAAAAAAGTTTAATCGGGATTTTTCTATTCGTATATCCCATGGCCATGGGTGTGATCCCCATCAGTTTATCATTCTCTTCAGACCTCTAAAATTTACTTATTAGGGTGATACATGATGTGAATTACATATATTTTGGACACCATCTGTTTTATCTAGCTCATGGAGTGTGTTCTCCAGAATTAGTATTATATGGAACCTTTGACTTGGAATCCTGGGATGGATTTATGGTTGTGCCCATACCTTGAGATTGTGTATCTATTATGATTATATCATTATGTTCTTGTTATATATGAAGTTGAAAAATACCTATGTTTAACTAACTATTTTTCTTGATGAAATATGATTAGTGATTTCAGGGCATCCTAATATGTATTCTAATACTCACCCATGTATGGGAATTTCCTACATATCATGTTTATTTTGAAGGAGAACAACCATTTAACAGTGATATAGAGGGACCAAGACTAAGAGGAGCTTACTGGGCTAGAAATACTGAGGTGTGTTCCTATGGTTACCTTGACATGATTCTAATTATATTATTTCTTGTTTGACTTGTTTCTATTAATTTTGGGCGGGCTTGTATTTGTAACTATTTATTTAAATTTTTTATTATCATACTATGATGGTGAGATTTTAAAATGTATGTAGGCATTGTTATCAGTTGTTTTACATTTCATAAATGAACGGTCTTGGAGATGTGTTTGTGTGTGTACTGGTAAATTTGGTTAAGGACTCTCAGGTGAGTGATATGACTACTTAGCGCTAGTTGACATTCCCTAGACAATTGGAGGCAGGCTTAGGGAAGTCATGGTTCATGAATCATTTTTTTGGGTCATGAAACAAGTTCTAAATATAATGAAAAATGGATATCATATGAGTTATAGTGTGATATAAATCCATTATTTCACAAAAATGTTTCAATGGAAACATATTTTTAGGGGTTTAGAAAAATGCATAAAGAAAACCATAATTTTTATCTAAATTAATTATCATAAAGGATTCAAAGGATATTATAGAAGTCACTTTTATAGTAAAATCATAGTTAAGTGATAGACTACTCTTCTATAAATTGTGAAAATCACTATTTGAGATGGTGGGAGAATATTATCAAGAATTTAGTTAATTCCTATGATGCACATGTCGTTTGAATATAGAGAAGATTCAAAAGAGATTATGGAAACTAAAAAAATACTTTTACTAACTGAAACTTGTTGACAGACAAAATATCTATTGGTAAAAAAAGAGCAATTCCAATAGAAAATAAGTTTTCTTGGTATTAATTTTTTACACCAACACATATTTTTAATAATATATATATATGTTGATATTAATCATTCAATACCAACATATCATTTACCAACAGTTTAATTTGTTGTATTACCATACTAATACCGTCATTTATTTTACTAACATGTGAATATGTTATTAATAATGCTATTACCAGAAAATATATTATAATGTTAATAAAAAATGTTACAATAAACCAATCCAAAAAAATTCATCAATTAAAAATTAAGAAAATCCCAATATATATATATATATATTTATATAGACACAAACACACAAATATATATATATACATATATTTATGTCCAGAGTAGATTTTTATTTCTCAGAGTATGAATAAAAAAATATCATTATAGATTTTAATTTTCAATTTTAATGAAATAATAAGTGTTTTTATATTTTTCAATACCCTTTATTAAATTTTAATAAAGTATTAACTATTTTTATATATTTTAATTTTATTTATTAAATAAAAATTTAAGTAATTTTAAGTGAAAACATTAAAACCATATTTGGACCCCCTTACGATCCCCTGTCCGTGTTCGGCCTCACCGCCCCCGCCTCACATCTCACCTCGGACACCCCGCCTCCACCCCCTCCCTGGCCTCTGCCTCACATCCCCCTGCCCAACCCTACCCTAATCCGACCTCGCATATCACTATCATTCCCTACTCTAACGTCGCATCCCACCCCCTACCGTGCCCCACGTCAGCCGTGCATCCTGCTACCCCGCTCTACCCGACTCTAGTCTCACATATTCAATCCATTCACCACATTGACTCCCCCTTTTCCCTCAACAGGTCCATTTCTATTCATGATATTAACTCTCTCACCTTTCATGTGCTTTAGTGGTGATTGAGGTCTGGGACACCCAGGTGATCCTTCTTGGGATCTGGTGCGAGGGTCCTCCCAGATGAAAGATGCTGGCCTATGATTCTTCTTTCGGCAATGTCGAGGTGATGTTATGTGGTGATTATTGTGGTAAATTTTTCTATAGAGAGTTGTTCGGATTCATCGAGAATAACTGGTATTGGTAGTGGTGATGATGATCTCTTTCAGATTTAAATATTGGTTGTTTCAAATTTTTCTAATATTTCTAGTGGGAATTTGGACATGTTTCTCGGATTGTTTGTGTGGTTGGGTTATAAAATTCTTGAAAGGCATTGGTTTTTAGCATCTTATTAGGTTGTGGTGAAGATCTTAGCGGGTGATGATAGCTAGGAATCCTTGAATGAAGTATGGGTGTATATTTTGATACCTTAAGATTGGGTTAACTGTGTGTCTCTGATTTGTCAAGAACTATTTCATTATCTTTTTTCTTAGTTAGTCTCTTATTATCATGTTTTTCGTTTCATTTACCATTAAATGGTTATTCTTAAATTCATGTTTTAGAATTGGAAATGTGATAATGTTGATTCTGTTTTATTCCATAAACAATTTTGTTTTGACCACTGCAACATTTTTCAGATCATTTCCTTTTGTGAATTGAATCATTACAATTTTGATATTATTGTGAATATTTTCATGAATTAAAAATCATGTGGTCAATTTTGGTTTTGAAACTATGAATCTATATTTCATGTTTCTTTTATCTAGTACTACAACAAAATTATAATTTTGGTCTAGTATTCACTGGTTATCTTTCAGCTTCAATGGAATGGAATAAGTTATTGGATTTGTTTATTGATTATTTATTTTCTGAATTTGAAAATGATCTTAATAAATAATATAGATATTCTATATTTTTGGAGAATTATAGAATCATTTCTATATTCTTTATCTCTTGATTATTAAGTGATGACTTGAAAAATTTAAGGGTGTTTAATTAGGTTGGTTGTTTTTTTTCACTTTCAGCTAGTTTCATGGGGATTTTTCATTATTTGTTTTGTTGAAATGTATTTTTTGGGTTCTTCATGGCCACTGATAATATCTAGGTTGATGGTTTGTTCACCTGCCTTTTGATGTTTACTAGTGAGACTGGTAGTTTGTAGACATATTGGTTGGTCAAGGTCTCCCTTTTCATTTAATAATTTTTGTGAACAATTGAGGGAATTCCCTTAAATTTCCAATGATTCATCTGTTAAATGTGGATTTGTTTTTTATGGTTATTGAAAGGTTGTTTTTTCATTTTTTTTCTTGATATATTTTTGTAATGATGGTTCATTTCGATGTTTTTTGGGTGTAATTTGGCTTTCATGGGAGATTTTTATTGGCATGCTGTAGTGTTAATGGAGGGTCACCAATACCATATTCATAGTCATTATTCAAGGGTGAGTGGTGCTAGAGGTATGATTGTTATTTGGATTGTTCATTAACATTGGTTTTATTGATGTGGTTCATTATGGAAAAAATTGTCTTCGATTCTGAATCCATGTGATGACAGGGGCCATGAAAGGGAGATTAATATGTTTTTCATAGGGTTGTGGGTGTTCAATCATCACGGAAGTAGGGAATGCTGAGGTGGATATGGAATTTGTCTATGATTTTTGTCACCATGTTAAGGGAGTGTTTTTGGGTCATTATTTCATTTGGAATCACCATTAAACCCATTATTTTCATGGCCTTGTGGTTTTTTCCTTCTTTTACTTATCTTAGTAAGGTCACCATGGTTTGTAGGATTCACCTTTATTTTTTTCTTATTTCAATGATTGACTAATTTTAAAGATGGTCGACTCTATGTACCATGATATCATCTTGGATGTTTGTGGTCTCAGTTTTGATCTATTAAAAGATGTGTGAGATGAGTTTGGTAGAATGATGATTGTATTTTTTGTAACTGTTTATCTTCATGTTTTTGTAATTTATTACTGATATAATCCTATACAGATAGATGATGGATGGGTTTTTAATATCCTTGTGATGATAAGGATGGAAGCAAGATATTGAAGGTCCAATATTTTGTTCTTTTTGGTGTTTTTAGGGATTCTATTACAGTGTTATGATGTCCATGAATTGGAAATTTTCAAGCTCCAGTTCATTGAACTCATTTTGGTTAGAGTTTCATTTTTATGTCTATCAAATTTTTCTTATCTTTCTCATGGGTTTTAACAAATTTTTCCTTATAAAAAATAATTGACATTTTTAATATTGTTTCTCTCTTGGTAGAGTCAATTGGACTTTCAAGTATTTTAATACTTACAAAAATTTAAGTATTTTTTCACAAGAGCACCAATAATATTAATTAAATGAAATTGGACATTGATTAAATATTGATATCACATTGGTATATTGATGTTTGCAGTAATTAATGTGAAGGTAATGTTTCTAGGATCATGAGAGAAATATATTTCTTTTGTCAATCACTGTATACATAACTGATGTTGGAAGATCATGGATGGATTCTAGAGGTGTATGATATGCATCTTGAGTTTTTGTTTTTTAAAGGGATGAGTTTCTGTTACAAATGTGCATATTGATGTACTACTTGAGTTTCTATTTTTTTCAATGTTTTTTTATTATAAGTTGGTGTGAATTATTGATTTTATGCATAATTATTTCTGATGTAGTTTGATGTTGGAAGACTATGGATAGATTCGAGAGGACTATGGCATGTAGCTTTAGATTTTAATCTTGGTGGTGGATCAAGATGCGCATGAGACTATACTAAAACCTCTTTTTTCCAGTCAATGATAAACTTGATTTTATTTGGAGCCAGTCACAAGAGATAGAGGTGACTAGATAGAATGGATGGAGTATTGGTAGGGTTGGGTCATTGGATTTGGAGCTTACCAGATGGCATGAATTGGTCTCCTAGAGGTGGGTTAGACCATATTGGGGGATCCATCATTGGGAGATTGGGGGATTCAACATTGTTTATAAAAAAATTCATTATTAATATTGGGGATCCAATATTGTTTATAAAATATTTCATTATTACTTTTTTTCTAAGTTTGAGCATATGTTAAAATTTAATTTTATGCATTATATAGGATAAAATAATAAATATAATATGAAATTGTACATGCAACAAATAATTTTAATTTTTATTTGAATGTAATTTATAAAAAATATATATATTATATATTGGTAATATTATAAGCAACAGATAAAATTTTCACCATAACCTGTTGATAAACACTTTAACCAATATATATATTATTTGTTGGAATAATTATAATTGCAATAGAAATAATTTATATGTCACAAAAAACATTTAGCGATAGTTTTTTTACCAACAATTTAGTGACAGGGACATATATGTTGGTAAAATGTTTTACTAACAAAAAATGCACTTTTACCAATAGATATTCCCATGTTGAAAAAAGAAAAATATTTTATAGTGGGAAGACAAATGTTCCAAGATAATATACTCTATAGGAATGATAAAAATATTATAATTATTTTTCATTCACCATGGACGGTGATGATTTATTCATTTAGAGTAATGAATTATATAGTTAATTAGAAAATGGAAATAATTTAAGATTTATAAGATCAGTTAAAATTCAATAATGTATTCCATGTATCGGAGTACAAGGGATTATTATTGGAATGTTGTGGTGGGTATTCAAGGGAGACTATGCATGGGTGGTATAAGCATGATATGAATAACTCGTGATTTGTAACCCCTAGTCATTATCGCTAAATCCAATTGAATTATACTTTTCAAATATAATTTGCATGATCATTATATTGGAATTGGGTGTAAAGACCACCATCCTAGGAAGGTCTCTATATAACACAACTAGAAAGTGTTGGAGACATCATAGAATTCTAATAAAGGTTGAAAGTTACTAAAATCTAGTTTTGGATTCAAGAAAGAAATTAGATCATATAATATAATTTGGGAATGAATTATTTATAAATTCCTATAAGAGGCTAGTGGCGGTGCCACTATTTTCCAAGTAAATTTTTCTAACAATATTTAGAAAACACGTGTTGGTCTTATAGTTAGTTAAGGCCATAATGAAATTAAGTCTCCATAGATTGATATAAAGTAGAAACCAACATTCTAAAGAATGATATCTATTGAGGTAGATCTAATGGTTTCTTAGACTAATTCAAAATTACACATAACAATTTTTTTTGTAAAATAAACTTTGAAAAAATTCAAGAGACAATTTTTACCAATGTCACATGGAATAAATCTCCCCATGAATTCTTGTATGGGATATAAGAGGAGATATATATAGTGATTAGAAATCTGTATTCTTCTATGATGGATCAATCAAATATTTCATGTTATGTACAATATGTTATATCATCAACATATACATTATGATGGGAAAATATCCTTATATTATAGGATAACAGCATGAGAAGCAGTCAAAACTATCCAATTTTAGTTGAGGATTTATAACAAATAGGTACTAAATAAAATAATATGAAGAGATAATACTTATAAATGGAAAAAACTAGTATTACATTGGGAAAATATTATATAATATCATTGAAAATATATGGTATAGAGTAAGAAAAGAATATTCAATACAATGATAATCATATCTTTAAATACCTAGTATGTTAAGCATTTTGATGCAGATGAAGAAGTTGTGTAAAATACCCAATTATTTGTTTCAATTAATGGAATTAAAAACAATAAGTAATGATTTATCAAAATTTAATTTATGATAATCCAATTACTGCTACTATCCATGATGTTAAGTTTTGACAGTGGAGAAAAGGAATATGCTTAGGGATATCATTTCTTGAGGGGTGTTACTCATGGGGATGAATTCCAAGATAGCATAATATCAATGTAACATAGACATGGTAGGCTGAATAACTATATCCATAACATCTTATAAACCTGATCTTATCATATGAGATATAAAAAGGTTTTTTTAAAAGTTGTATCTATGGAAAGTGGGATTATTTCATTGGGGGTCCATATACCAAACATAAATAGTATTTTTCGATTATCATTCAATGTATATAGTGAGTTATGAATTATATACAGTTATCAAAATAGTGTCATAATTTTTAAATAAATTATTTACATGGAAATGTTCATAGATAATTTGATGTATCAAAAGGTTATAGAAGTTATCATGCTATGAAGAAAACCTAAAGATACAATTAAATTAATCATAAACCCAAGTCATGTGGTTGAGATATATCATATTGATAGGATATCGATGATTTATAACTATCAGATGTTGGGAATTTATAATCATTGACACTTCTTCTCATTATGTTCACACATGGTGATCTCGAGAAGATGACATCAGGAGGATTGAACTATCAACAGGAACATTTCATGTTTCAAGTGTAATATGTAGTCTCTATCTATGAACATGTGTAATTGTCTCTTGAAAATGAGATTATTATCAGAATATACAATTTGATCACATACATTTATACAAGTAAAACTTTTGGCATTGAATTCATAGTTATATAGATTGTGTCGGGTGTGTCATTAATAGTATGACATTGATTGAATAATCAAGATAGAATTTTAAACTTTTGATAGGAAGAGATAGTGTAGGACTATTAGATTGAGATGGTATTACCTTCACTAAATCAAGGTCCATGGAAGAATAAGGTAATAAAATAAAGAAAATTCAATGAATAATAATGTAATAAAAGGGTGATGATAGAAGTGTGTGTTCTACTTTATGAGATATCACAAGAAAAAGAGAATATTTTACAGAGTGTTTGTTCTTTAGAAGGCTGTAATTATTATAATTTCTCCTTATCTCTTTAAGGGAATTGATGGGTATATATAATCCAATCCTTGTTTATGAGTAATATTCACAGTCATCTATATAAGGTCCTAGGGTGTCAAACACTAGGCTTATTCAAAATTCTGGCATATTCTCACTAATAGAAGTGTAGGACATGGTTTCCCCCACCACGAGGTAAAGGATATGACCAAGAATATATGAGCTCCATGTAATAAATAAATGCATATAATCTGGGACTTGGTATTGAATTTATTAATTGAAATATTTACATTTATTAATCTAAATACATGGGAAAATATTATATTAACGAATATAATTTTAATATTCAATGTTCATTTAATTTGTTTTGGAATACTGAACCAATTTAATGACTCTTTTTTATCACATAATATTTTTAGTATATTATAACCAATTGAAAAAAAATATAAATGATATTTATGTCTTATTAATGTATTCATATGATATCATTTATATCTTATTTATAGGGGAATAAATAAACAGTGTCAGGATCAATTTTGGGTGTTTTTTAAATTAATTATATATCTTCAATAGACTATCACACTGTGTACTATTCATCTTGAGATATTGATAGAATATCTGTCATGTTCCTGCATCAAAGAGAGAGAAAGTCTTAATAAAAGACATTGGTTGATGTTCAGCTTCACATATCAATTTTTCAATGTAGTGGTGATCATCGGGATGTCAAAGGCATCATTATATTTCCATGATAACACCTATAATTTGATGATCGAAGCTTCTATATACTTTCAAAGAATTTATGGATGATGTAGAGGGAGTCATCATTATTAATTCAAGAAAATATAACTGGAAATGAGCATATTTCATAGGTGACATTAAATCAGATGATATATTTATTCATTTTAATTTTATGCATAATTCCATTATATAACGATCCCTAGGTTGTAATCAGGACGCACTTCACTAGTGAGGAAATTGTTACATTCGTGACCAATGAAAAATGTTAAGTTCCCTTGTTTTGGGATAATATTTTATGCCCAATACTAGTAGAAATTGGATCAGAAAAATGAATCTAAGAATGGTCTATATCCAGAAACCACTATGTCTTATAACTAAATAAGGGAACATACTGGAATGGTTTATAATTTGAGTATATTATTATTTTTAAGGGGAACGGTGAGTTTTAATGTCTTTAAAAGGTAATGATGTTGATATCTGAATATAAAATTAAATCGTGATACTCTTAAATATTTTCATTAGTGATTTCTAATTTAGAATGATATTATGTTATATTTTATATATTATTAGGATCATGTGAAACAAATTATGATTTTTATACATTAGTTATAATTTAATGGTGTTGAAAAATATATTACATGTTATTAATATAATTGATATTTGATTTTATGATAATTTTATATTAATTGTTTAACTATTAGAGAACACATTATCAAGGTAAAAATCATGCTTAGATTTAATATATCTTTGATTTTGAGATAATAAAGTGTGGTTTGATTTTTTTAAATTACATTAGATAGTATTTTTAACCTAGCTATTAATAATTGATTTAATATATTTTGTGTGAATTTAATCACATTTTTGAAATTATGATATATATCATCTAGTGCGCGGCCATATGAACAAGTTGTTAATATCACTTTTGGTTTAATATGGTGTTAATTTTTGTAGGAATATAAAACTTCATTGTGGTTTATTGATTTTGAGATTGAAATGGGTTTTGGGAAAGGATTTTTATAAAGAATAAATGATTTTGGTATATACATAATTTGGTGTATGAGTGTATGAGTGGAAAATTTATTTAAATATTGATAAATAATATGATATATCTTATGAGAGTATGGTAGATTTCATATTAGTGGTCTTACCCTGAAAGATTAATATGTAAATAATATCTTCACCACCTTTCTAGTATGACTAATAATTATTATTATTATATTGAAATATTTTTATGGTGGGATAATGTAAAAACACAATATTTAAATATTGAATTTCCTTTAAATAAGTCAATATGTTTGACTGCTTCTACTTCATACAACATCGAACATAAAATAATTATTGATATATTTTGATAAAAATATAAACATTAAGTATGATCATTAAAAACATATTATTAAGTTATAGGTAATGAATAGAAGTAACCTATATATGAAATATATGTATAAATAAAATTAATTCTACTTCTATTTTTAATTAAATTAAATTAGTTTACCAAAAAATAACTAATAAGATTGTATTTTATTTTGAAAATCATTTTTTCAAAAATTTATTTTTCATGTGATAAGCATTTATTTTTTAATAATCACTATATTAATGATGAAAAATTATTTTTGATATTAATAATTAGTTGAAAAAATTATTTATAATATGATAATAATATATATTAAAAATGATTAATATTAAATAATATTTGAAAATTTAATTTTCATCAAAATTAGTTTGTTATTATATTTTATGATTTATTTCAGAATTTTAATTTAAATTTTTTACAATTTTAAATTAAAAATAAAAAATTAATTTATGTATTTATAGTAACAATATTTTCTTAAGATGAACTTTTTTATTTTTATAAAAAATGTTTTTTTAGTTAAAAATTACGGTTGCTGCAAAAAAACATAACGTTTATCATTCTGTGATTATATAATTGTGTCATATAAGTATAAAAATCATTTTATGTAATTAAAAATGTATTTAATGAATAATTTTATTCATTTTACTTATTCTTTCTTCCTATAAATCATTTTTTAATCCTTCTAAAAATTGAATATGTTAATTGTATAAAATTTTGTTTTCATCCTTTTCATTGAATCAAGTATTTTCATGTTTATATTCAGGTTTTTCATTCCATTAAAGAATCTTACCTTTTATATTTATTATATAAATCCAATTCATGTCATTGAAATTGATAATTTTAATAAAAATGGATTACACATAAATTTCAACCACAAAACCACAATTTTCTAAAAACTGTTTTTATGTGTTATGAGATAAAAACCAAAAAAATAACTTTTCACTCATATATATAATTTATTTGTACAAATAATTTGAAAAAATGATATAATATGTTTTAAATGCAGTAAAAATGTTCAAAAAATATTTTCTTATTAAATTTATTTACCACAGTAAGATTAAATTAAGGAAAATGACGAACAGTTAGCAGAAAAATCAATAAAACACTCAAGGATTCTTCTAAAATGAGTTATTGAGAAGTGTTTCACCCCAAAACCACTTTATAATTCCATGTTTTCATTTTTTATCCATTTAAAATTGAATATTAATTTTATATTAATGAAAATTTAATGGTTACATTAAAAAGATCCCTTCTCTTAGCTTATAACAATTTGACACTTACACTGCTTCAAAACTCACCTATCATTATAATTTATTATATAAAATATTAAAAATACAGCATCCTATAAACCAATCACATTTTCTATAATCCTATGGTCACCTTTATTTTTCATAATACCTTCATTTACAATAAGTTTTCCGAGAAAAAACAAAATATTCCAACATGGGTATTATTTTAAATTAATATTTTCTTATAATATAATCTATAAAAAATCGATATAAGATTCAATATAATTAAATAATAATAATTATTATACCGAAATTTCTTTATATTAATTGAAAAAAATATATTGTATTACTTTCCATCCATTTAGAGAGACCAAAACATCGATCAGTTGTACGTTCAGATTAATACATCCATAGCTTGATTTGGTTCATTTTTTTAACACCACTTATCAAGGAAAGTATAAAGGACATATTTTATATAAATTTTTGTTTGTGTTATAAACGATGTTTTAAAATTATATTTTTTCAGATACCGTGATTTTTTCCATTATTTATGAAATAGAATCATTACTCATGTATACGTGTGGAATACCTGCACCATAAATAATGAATTTCATTATTCATCACCACTAATCATCAATGGTTATTAGAATGGATGTAATAAGGATATATTATATTTATGAAATTTTTGAGATTATATATATTCCACATTTTCATTATCTAAATACGTACCATTTTCTCATTAAATCATTATAATACATTACCATTATGGTCAATTTAACCACCCATCTAAATAATGTAACAAGGATTATGTCATATATGATTATGGGATTCCATATATTATTAATATCATGTAATAATAAAAATTTTATGTTTTTTTAATTATTACTGAATGTTTTTTCAAATATTTTCACTATTTATTAATGTATCACCTGTCAATAATTAATCATGTCTAAAACTAGTTCATTGTCATTTCAATTTTCAAAGCCATATTATGATACTTATCCTTATGAGAATGGAAATAAATTAATAATTGATTAAAAATATTATTTTATCTTGAATTATTTTTTAATTATTAAATATAAATCACAAAGGGAGAATCAACCCTGTCCTCCTGAAGGTTAGATAAAACAAGTAACTAAATGTTCTAATACCAGATAATGAGAACAAACTATAATTGTTTAATATATTTATAATATATGGTAATAAAATAATTATAAAAATTTTATTATGTTTATATTATGGTTTTTAGATAATTTATTAAGATATTTATTTTTATTATACAAGAGAATAGTGGAAGGTCGAGAAAGTAGAAATACAAGGTAAGATATTAATCTCAAATCCCTCTCTTTGAGACATAATTAATATTATGAACCTAATTTCATTTTTTTCAACATACTACCTTTTTGAGAAATCATATCATTAATTATATTTAAATGATTTTATTTTATGTTTAAACCCTTTCCATCTCTTTAAAGCATCTTAAAATAAAACATTTCTAGAGTTTTAATGTTTTTTTTCTCAATTCAGATTCTTTGAGAGATGTAACATGTTATAAACCATGTTTCATATTTATATTTTTATATTGATTTACTATACCATGAATGTTATTTAAATTATTTCTTTGTAATTAATGGTATATTCAAAGCTAAATCTGGATATTTTTTTCAAATGTATTTTTATTCAAGTGTTACCTCGGTATAAAGTGTTTTTTAACATAATTTTCATTAATTGAGTTATGATAATATTGTTGAACTTATTTCATATTATTTTGGTATATTCCACCATTTTATTATATTATTGTAGATTCTCTTATTTTTATATTTTTACCACATAAATCTCAGTTCGAATATTTTATGCATCATAAATTATGTTTCCCATAATGAATATTGAAAACTCAATTTTTCATTCTTTGGGTTGTAATATTTTTTATTGAACATTAATTTTATATTTTTTGATTCTCGAACTATAAAATATTATTATATTGTATTTTATGATATTTATTTTGTAAAATTATTCTTTAATACAAGATATTTTTTATTTCTTATTTTATGAAGTGATTTATAAATAAAATAATTATAAATATAACAAAATTGGTATTACTTTCGATTTTATATGTTTTGAATTCCAACCCCCATTTATCTATGAAAAATTATATATATTTTCAAGAATAATTTTTTCTAGATTAGTTATAAAATTAATTGTTTTCAATATAGCTTGTGTCACCATTTCGAAAGATACCTTTGGAAGAAACTTGTAAATTTATATTTTATACTAATGAAAAAAATTCATTCGAAAACATTCTTTATTTTTTTTATTTTATTTCCCCTATAATTTTCAAAAGTATTTACCATAATAGGATTTTTGGTCAAATATATATCCTTTAGTAAATATATATATTTATACATTGGAGGATTGAACTCACAGTGTCAAATAATTTTTTTCGTGATCCCATATGGTGTGATTCCATTCGATGAATCTTTTTTGCATGGATATTATTCATATATTTGAAAATCCTTTTGATCATCCTTTATTACATTGGGGTTATATTAGTTTAAAATTATCATCATTGTTTTTATGGTTTTGTTATGATCATGTAATCCATTTAATTTCAATGATGAAAATTATTATAATTCTATATGTTTTTATTCCAATACAAATGTTCATTGGAATTTTGAATATGTATTTTTTAACCATCCACCTTATTTCATAAGAGATTTTGGGATCAATCTAATAATTTTATTAACCATGGGAAAATTATTTTGTTTTATTGTTTTAATTCAAAAATTAAAGAACATTGCCAATTTTTATTATGTATTGATTAAATATTAAACCATATGATGAATGCATTGGGCTTAAATAATTGATGGGTGTGGCCTATCATTATATATTCCCTTGATTAATTAGTGAGTCTCTTGAGACATATATTTATTGGTATTTTGTATATTTATTCCTAGAACAAGATTTTAATAGATATGACCTTCTATACTATTACATTGGAAGAATTCAAGTAGTGGTGGTGTTAAGAGGAGGTTTTGATGGGTTGGGGATATAGTGGTTGAATAAGAGGAGTCATATGGTGTAGAAGGTTGTGATACATTTTAAGGTGTTGTGGATATGGCTTGGAGGTGTCAATTGTTGTATTGGGGATATTTGAGTGGGATTTTTTGGGCTATTTAATATTTTATATTGGTTTTGCTGTGGATAATGGTTGCAACATAGAGATGGATTTCTTTTCCAAATGGTTTCAGTATAGTGTTCTTTTAAATGACATAGTAGCCTAGGGTTAAATTTTTAGTAGTTCTTCCATTTATGGAATGGATCTGGTGTGGGTATTTGTTGTTGTGTTTAGGTTAGTGATAACTAATTGGTTTCCCATAGTGGATTAGGTGGAGTTTTTTTCAATTATACTATTTTTTGTGGTTGCAGGACCACAACGTGGTCTACTCTTCAGTAGTTAAGGGTCTTTAGGATTGTGGATTTTGCAGTGTCATGGTATCCACCCCATTTATCGTGATTTACAAGATTTAGATATTCATATATCACAAAACAACATTGGAAAGTGGGGATAGATCATTTTATCCTGCACTGCACTATAGTTTACCCTATTTCAGCCAATTTTGTAGTTTGGTCCATGGGGTGCATCAGGGATTTATATATTTTAGAATACATATAAATTCTAAAAAAACTCAAACCCTATCATTAATTAAAGTTCTCCCCCATTTGTTTGGATTCTCATGTGTATCCCTAATATTTATTTTATCCCCAAATTAGTTGTATGGAGCCATGATTTTTTAGTGTGGAATTTGAGCGGAAAATTTGAATTTTCTCATTAAGATTCTTATAAAAGTTAAAAGGTTGTCCCCTATTAGATGATCATGGATATTTTTTTTGACCACTAATTTGGTCATGTAATTGGGTGTTTATCCTAGGACTATACTTTTGTTTAATTCCAATATATTCTAATTTTATCAGAATATTTAATATTTAACATTTAACTATTTAAATATTAATTTATTTTACCAGGTTTGTTTGGCCATATCTATTAAATCTAATTTCATTTTGGGATTATTTCTCTCATGATGAGTTTAAAAGGGGTTTTTTTCCTAGGTGGGGTGTAAACTAATGTCAGGAATTGGGATTCGGTCAGACCCCCATCTTTTTCTTTTCTTTTTCCCATTTCCTTTTTCTTATTTTCCATTTTTTATTTTCCTTCCCTGGATTCTCACGTAGTCCCTCAGAGGGATCGTCCTTCATTATGATATCGAGAGGGAAAATGTATTGGGGATATAGAAAATGAGGTATAGGGAAAGGGAGTTTCCACCATAAAGTATACTCATGCCAGATCATCATGTGGTGTTCATGGAGGGTGGATATGGTCAAATAATAAATGGATTATTCCCATAGTTTGTCCATATTAATATTTTTCTATAGATCCCTGTAGATTTTATATTTTCTAGTTTTAATCCCATATTTTTTTTACTTATAACACCTTGGTTTTTGGTATATTTATTTTAATGGGAAACTGATCATATGGGAGATTTAAGGGATTTCAAATTCTAGAATCCTAATTACACATCATGTAGATTCAAGAACACCAAAACATTTTCTTCCTATTTAGTTAATTCTACCTTTTATAATTTCATGTTAGTTATGGGTTATACATGCCATGTGTTGGGACTTGGTTGTGTATCTCAGTACCCAACTACAGAGACCGTGTGGGGGGACATGGTCATCTTGAGTACACGAACAGACCCCATATGGGTGGACCATCATCTAGAGTTACACAACCATGCTATATACATTGATATGACAACTGAAGTACATGGGAAGGTACTTTCTGTAGGGTACATGACCTGTACAGGACCTACACACCATGAACATCGAATTTTACACGCAATTCTCAGCTAGAGTACAAGCCCATTTAGGTAATTTGGAATGTAATCCTTGTATGGAGTAAACACACTATATACTTCCCCTTTCATACCCTTAGTGTTTTTCATGTAACTATTCTCATGATACTCTATTGGAATCATGGTAGTTCATTATGAGCATATTTTCTTCTATATCACAATGGTGGAACCCTTATGCTTATTTGGGGACTCCTAATTTTTCTTCCATGTTTTTTCTTAAACGAAGAGGTTCATTATCTAGTAATTGAATCTTTTTGTCTCCTAAGAGAGAGTCCTTGATCATAGGTGGTCCATGAACCATCTCTTGTGAGAAATTATTTTTAGATTTTCTCTTGAGGAAGTCTACCATGTGAGATGTGATCTTCTGACCCAAGAGGCCATGAATATAGTTGTTCTAGGAATCCCATGTTGGAGGTATCTACATACATTCCAATATGTAGAATCTCGTGTTTTATTCCTCTATCTTATGGTTTTTACTAAGGGTACACTGTGGGATACCTTTTCTTACATGTTGACCTAGGGAATCCCTTGTAGGATCCAATCAAATGTGTAAAATTCCAAGTATCCCAAGTAATATGCTTCTGTTTCTCACATCATTGTTGAGGGCCTGGTATTAGATTCCTTTTCCCATGTACCATTATAAGGATCCCAAGTAATATTTCTCTTCTTACATACCATTCTAGAATTCCATGTAGGATTCCTACCCATCCCTTTTTTCTAATGTGGATCTTGGGTAGGATGAATCTCTTTTTTTTTGTGAATTGAGGGACCCAATGGGTTCCCTGATGTTGGACTGACTGTGAGATAGTACATTGAGTTTGGGTAGAGATGGTAGAAGGTGTCACCTTAGAGCCTATAATAAACATGTAATCATGAATGTAAATTATAATAGTGTTGGGATTATTCATTTAGCCAACTACAATATTTTATTTATACATTTACAGGTTTACTATTGATGTGTCGATGTTTACGAGAGGTGCTTCTTGGTTGGTAGATGATGATCCTAACAAAATGCATATTTATTAATCATTGGGATACATATACATGTTTCCTATGATAAAAATTTGGACCCATGTTATCTCTAATATTTATTGTCATACCCAGAAGTACTATATGGGATCTTCATTTTGAGCCTATGTATTGGATTATTATATTATAATTATTTCAAAAGGTTTTTCTTAGGTTCCACTTTTTAAGCCTTTCTATTTTATAATTTCTAGACATGTAACCAGAAATGTGGCTTCTAAGCCTTATTCTTTTTAGATTTCTTTATTTACATCCTAGGGTCTGTCATCTAAGCCTTACTTTACTGTTATTTTTATTAGTTCCAGATATCAAATCTATCACTACGATTACTTTGTGTTCAATTATATAGAGGTAAGTCGTTGAGAGTCTCTTGGAACCCATATTATACTGGGTCTCTCTAGGAATGGATTACCCCCTATAATTCTTGAGGTTTCTAGTGAGTTCTAGGTGGGTGAATTTCCCCCAGATAGAGATTTTTTTATTATCAACCAAATGATGGGTTTGATCTCCTCATTTTATGCCTAGAACAATTACTATGGTCAATGGATTATTCAATATAGATACAATATAAAATTTTATAGGAGTGGGATATTGAGTTGGTTAGTGGATTATTCTGTGTTGATATACTATGTAAAGAGAGTATTCTTTACATGTTGGCTAAGGGTCTTCCTCCATAGGTTTTATCCATGTTGTAATGTCGTGATTACCTGTGGTCCGGGACATGGGAATCTGACATAGAACTGTATTATACATTGATTGATTAGTATGACATCTAGATCAATTCCACATTTACCTGGTTTTCCATCAGTATAATTTATACTATATTATAGTTATTGGAGGTGAGTATGGGTGATCCCAGGGTTAGGATGAGTATCCCCTGGTAGTGATATAGCTTACCTAGAGACATTTCTATGGTTGGTTGAGGAAGGTATTTGTCTATTGAGATTATGGACCCAAAGGTCAACATAATTATACACATATTGAGAGCTATGAAATCCAGATCAATTATCTACCATAGGATGTCCTTCCAATTTTTATTATAGACCGATGGATCCAAAGTTGAGGGTTTGATGTTATTTTCATCACCTTACTCTTGTATATTCATACTTAGGTACATATATTTATATACTTGTGTGTGTATGGTAATATATATATATATAAGAATATAAATATAAACACACATGATATAACTTTTCCAAGTTTATTGGGATTATAGACCTAGGTATTGACTGTGATTTCTTGTTATTTTATTTATTTATCTTTCCAGTAGTGTCTCGGTTAGAATGATCATACAACATTAGCGTGCACTTATGGTAGCATATTAAAGATTCATCATAGAGGCTTCCTACATAGATTATTTCTCACCCCTGTACATGCACCTCAATATTCATGTAGACCTTCTGTCTACTTTTCAGGTTGAGCATAGATTACATGATAAGGCATAAGGATGCATGATAGAGTGAATCTGCTCTTTTGGATTATTATGATCGGGATGGTGTAGTTTTACAGTGTCCAAAAACTGCGTATGTTGACATAATCAGGGTTAATATTATAGAAATATACTTTTATTTCACTTACATGATGTACTCAAGTACGTATAGTATACCTAGTGGGTGACCAATGGTGTATGTATAACATAGATATTTAGTATTTTGAATCATTTAATTAATTATTATTGGATTTTATATTTCAAACAAGTTTTTTCTTTTACAAATTGTTTATTTAATTTTATGATATCTACTTGTTTCAACTATGTTGACTTTGATATGAGGTCACAATCTCTCCATAGAAACACCCTAAGACTTCACTGCTAGTTAGTAGCATCTAGCCTATAGAGAGGCATCATTGTGGCCTCATAAAGAACCATATCAGATTACTAGGTGAGTGGAATCTAGTTCTGGACATTACAAAGTGGTATTAGAGGTGTTTCTTTTCCTATTGTATTACTATTTGGGATATGAAAGATAATAGAATTAAGAGTGTGTCAAAACATTGGATGGATATCAAACTGGTTCTTCGAGGACAGTTTTTCGGATAAGAAGTCCATGTTTCAATGTTATGTGGATTTCATAGTATATTATTAATATATGGATCTTGACCCATTGGAAAGAGGGAATTGATGGATTGCTGGCTCTTGGTCCATGATAATAAAATCTATGCATCTATTTTGACTCTAAGAAAGAAAAGGTAAGAGGTGTCTCAAACATCATATGTGGCACATATGATTCACATATTATAGGCCTTCTATTGGGTGATTTTTTTAATTACTGAGTAAAATTGTTTAATGTGTCAAAAAAACCTAAATGGGGTTTTCCCATATAGGTTTTTGGTGTCATTATGCTGAATTTGGTTACTTTCATAAATATATTTCATTCTATTGGAAGATTTTGTGGATCTATGTTGCACCATTTGGTGTTGAGGATGATGAAACAATCCTTATGCATGGGAGGTTTAGTCACCCTAGTTGGTCGATAAGGCAGATAATGCCTATGTCTTAAGCCTCTAATAGGGTGTTTTTCATAGATTCAATTATTTAAAATGTAACAACCAATATATATTGTTTTTAGTCAATAGATTAGAATGAAATTTTACATTACCAACCTTTATTTTTGGTTTTCTAGTCAGATCATAGAGTATGATATCGATAGGTATTGGGAAATTTCTCATAAACTAGACCCTTATGGGGTATTATTGTATACATTTACTGTATTAGTGTCAGTTCAAAATTATTGTTTTTTTAAATCTTGACCTTTAGGGTGTAGTTCCTTATGAGTATGATCAGATAAGATCAATCCCTTGTACCCCAAATTGATAGATATGACCATTGTATGTCTATGTTATCTTCATCTCAATTGTAATGGTATTATATTCTAGTCTAGGTGGTTATACATTCTGACCCAACTATGATACATGATCAATATAGATATATTGTAGACCTAGGGGCCATTATTTTTGAGTTTGACCCATGTATTTTGACATTTTTTGATCGAGGGAAACTTGCATGATAAGTTTTACAAGGTTTATGGATGACTTTAATGGTAGTGAAATTTTTTATATGATCATTTGGGGCCAATAATTATTTGGTACATGGATTTTTTGATTAAGGCATGTTGATGCCTTTGGTTTTCCATGAAGCATTGGGGGTACTTATTGTTCAAGACTATCTTCAAAAGGCATGATATTTTGGGGGGGTATGGCACTGTTGATCAGTGTTTTCATTTTTGCTAATGTAGTCAGAGTGGGGGTAGATGGTCATGAATGTATCAATTCTAGGTGATGGGAAAACATGGAATAAATCATGGAACATTTTAGGTTCTCAACTTTAAAGATGATTTCCAAGGGATATTTTTTTATTTTTTAGACTGACATGTCCTGTAGTATGTAAACATGGATTTAGTATAAGACGAATTATTGGAGTACAATTTAGGTTATAAAGGAACATGATTGTTTCACATCATAATTTTTAAATATTTAATGAATGAGTGTTCATATGCAGGAAGATGATCAATGTTTTGAATACATTACATGTCATGGTTTATAAGGAGTTGTGATAATTGAATAATGTCTCTTTGTGGTAGGGGAGAGATCAATAATGGATCTGATTCAATGAGATGATTGACTGATGGTTAGACCTTGACATGAATTATTGGGATATGTGGTGTTAGGTGTTGGTTAAATTCAAATTATCCTTGTTAGATGTGATCATATCATAGAGAGAGATGTACAAGCCATTCATTGGAATCTTATAGTACTCTTAGTTAGATATGATCATGCCCTATCTTGACATTATCCTGAGTAAACTAAGATCTTTTTTTTCTCAACACCGATATTCTTTTAATTTATATATCGCTTCAGGTTGATGAGAAAATCAATTGAGTTAATGATCAAGGAGTGGTACAGGGCAATCAATATGGTGGGGATTGAACCATTGGTTTTTTTGGTGGTTTCCTTCATTTTCAGTTGATATATAGATTTTTCATGGGCCATTCATATTTTGATTGTGAGATTATGGTAAAGGTATTCCTATAGTGGGGAGTACCTAATTGGTCGTAATTATGTGTATCACATGTTGGAGAGTTATTGACGCGATGAGATTAGTCATTTGATAGTCAAGATAGAACGGTTTCTCAGATACTCGGGCTGAGATATTGACATCTATTTACCACTAAGGATTCCTGGGGATGAGAATGGTTATGGTGGAGAGACAGTATAGACCAATTTTTTTGGACACGAATTCAAAGTGGAAATATGAATTTTTTATTTCAAAATCATATAAGGGTTTAGTTGTCTTTCCCCCTAGAAAATTATCTCTGATAATTTTTTTTGACCACTCTGTTGGTAACTTAAGAGGATATTAACCCTAGGAATGAACATTGGTAGAATTATGAGTTGTTCAAATTTTAGAAGAATAATTAATATCTAATAATTAATTAATTAATTAACTATTTCTTTTAGGTTCATTTAGAAATATCTTTTGAATAGGGAATCATATTATGATTCTATCTCCACCATTGACTTAAAAATCAGTAGTTTTACATAGGTGGGATGCAAAATTATGTTGGGTGCTAGGGCAGGGCCGGTCCCCTTTTATTTTTATTTTATTTTTTCCCTTTTGTTTATTTTATTTTATTTATATTATTTTCATTTCATGGATTTTCAAATATTCTCCAAGGTGGATCCTCCATTTTTGTGAGACTAAGAGAGAAAAGGAGTAGGTTGAGAGATAAATATGGAGAAGTAAATAAAGGTTCATATATAAAGCGTGGGATGCACAAGATTGTCATGATGTAGTCAAGGAGTATAGAAATAGAATAAGATTTTGTAGATTCTTTCAAAAGGTATGTGGTTTTATGTTTTTACATTGATCCCCATAGATTTTTTTTCTACTTTTAAACCCCTATTATTATTTCTTAGACCCCTTATGGGTCAATCTGTTTTTTTGTGTGGGAAAACCCATGCTTACATGTAATATGTGTGGGTTCCCATATGGGAATACAAATCACATGGTGTGTAGATTCAAGAGCACATTTAATGTGTTCTTATTACTCATAGAATATTATATTACATAGGTACATGATAGGTATGGTGTATACATGTTGTGTACTTGGACTCTTCTATGTATCCAAGTAATCTTCTGGACATCCCATGTAGGGGAACATGGTCGTGTAGAGTACATAGCCAGACCCCTTGAGGGTTGAACATAAAGTATAGGTAGACAACCAAGATATATACATAGAGAATCCATCTAAGGTACATGGTCAGGTACCCCATATAGTGTGCACACCCTATACAAGACCAACACACATGTAGCTGGGATTTTACATGCCATGTTCGACAATACTACATCCCTAGGAGAGTATTTGGGAGTAAAAACTATGTAATGTGTAAACATGTCGTGTGCTACCCCCTTTCTACCATTATTAGGGTTTTTATTGTCATTATGCCCAAGATTTAAAATTAGACCCATTGGTAGTCCATTCTGAGTATCTTTTTGCATAAATCGTGATAGAGAAACGCTTGGGAATATTTTTGAACTCCAAAGTGGTGTTATACAAGTTTTCATAAACAGATAGGTTCTTCATCTGATAATCAAATCTATTTATCACCTGATAGTGAGACCTTGATCTGAGATGTTCCAACATCTATCTCCCCTGACCAATACTTTTTTTTATATTTTCCCTTGAGAATGTATCAATTTTGAAATGATCCATTTAGGACCAATAGGTTGTGAGGATAATTTTTGTGAGAATCCCTTATAGCTTGCCTCTTCTTACATTCCAACCTTGAGAATACCATGTAGAATTCCTCTATCTTATGTATTTTACAATGGGTCCCCTATGGGATACTTATTCTTATATGATACCTAGGTAATCTCTTTGAGGATTTCTTTACCTATATACTATTCCAAGGATCCCATGAAGGATTCATCCTTTTGCTACACCATTTTCTAGAGTCCCTTTTCAGATGCCTTTTCCAATATACCATTAATTTGATCCTGAGTAGGATCCCTTATCTTGATTATTGTTCATGTATCCCATGTAGGATTCCTATCATAACTTTTTTATGTAGAGGATCCGGAGTATTATTCCTCTATAACAAGTGGGACCAGTTGGTTTCACCAATTTTTGGTTGACTATGATCTAGTACATCAGTTTTTTGTTGGGATGTTAGTGGGTGCCACTTTTGAACCCATGTCAATCTTATAAGCACGAGTGGTTGAAACATTAGTGGTGGGTTTAAGTATTTTTCCACAACAACTCTTTTATTTATACATTCACTTGTCTATAATTGGTATAAAGATGTTTTCCAGAGGTTATTTATATTGTGGGGTTGTGATCCTGATGGGAGGCATCTTTCACAATCTTTGGGATTCCTTGACATATTTCCTTGGATCTGACTTTCGAAACATGTTACCTCTTATATTTATCAACACGCCCATAGGTACTACCCGGGATCTGGTTATGGAGCCTATAGGTTACACTATTATATTATTTGGATTTCTAGAGGTTTTTCCTTGTATTAGGCTATTGATCCTTACTATTTTATGAATTCCATACATGCAACCATGAAGATGACTTCTCAGCCTAATTCTATTTGTATATCCATACATACTTCCTGGGGTTTTTCTATTGTGTATGAATTGATTGAATATTACTATTATTATTAACAAAATTCTCATTTTCCATTGTATTCCCCCATGGTTAGGTATACATATGTAGGTTTATAAGAGAGTCTTGGAACTCCTATTATACTAGGTCACCCAAGAAATGGATAGTCATCCAGTATTACAAAGGACGAATAATGTTTTCGATGATTGTACATTCCTTGAGTAGAATATTGTTGATGTGCTCCCAGAGAATATACTTGATCTCCTTATTTGAAGCCAAGGATACTACATAGGATTAGCTGACGATCCACTATAGATACCCACTAGGCTAGTATGTGAGTGGGTTTTTGAGACTATTATTGACTTATTCCATGTTTATTTTGTTAAGTCAATATGGTTCTCTTATATTTTATCCATTTATTGTGGTTTTATGTTTCTAAAATATTAAACAATAATTCTTAAAGTCTATATTACATATGAATTTGTCTTTCCATTTTACATAAAAAATTTCATTCCATTTTACGTACAATTTTTTCAGTTCATTTTACTTACAACTTGGGCACTCGATTTTACTTAAAACGTTTTAATTATTTTTTACTTAAAACTTTTTCATTTTGTTTTACATAAAACTTGGTCATTCTATTTTTCCTAAGACTATGTCATACTGTTTTAGTGATACTGGTGAATATGTGATGCTGATTTTTAAGTACTATTTTCAAAAGAGATTCTATGATACTGTTTTAATAACCATGATTCAGTTTTTCATGATAGTGATACTGGTAAAAAATATTTACTAAATTTATGATATCAGTACCCAAAAATTGTGAAAATGTTTTTCTCAATTCGATTTGAATTCTCTTAAGAATCATTTTCCATGATAATGTTAGGGTTATTTAATGTATCATTCCAATATTATCAGATTCTAAATTTTCTTATACATAAAATTTATTTTAAATGTAACATTGATTCTCATGATTCCTTATATGAAATGATATCCTAAAACCTATTATAAACAAACCATTGTCTATTTGTCACATGTCTAGAACCCTCTAAAATTTAAAGAAAATATGATTGTTGGAGTGGAGCTGAATTTTGAGATGTTTTTTCTATAAATAAGAGTTCATTTTAACGAGCTAAATAGTGATTAGGTATCAAAAAATTGGGAAGTGATTTGACGCTGTAAAGATATTTCTAGAGAAAGAGACTCTTACAACTCTTTGTGATTCATGTAGAGGACGTAAAAAACGTGTTTAGGCCTGAAAGACTTGTTCAGACTTTCTTTTTGCAGACTCTGATCATGCTGATCTTGGGATTCATGATTTGGAATATAGAGGTTTTGATTTCCTTTTAAATTTAGGGTTTGTAGGGATATCAAGACCGATATCGATCTTCAGATTGTTGGATTATGTGGTTTTGGGTAAGAAAAACATTCTTGTAAGAATAAATCAAGAAAAATTTATCCATGGTTGTTATATATCATTCTCTTCGGGTGAAAATAATTTTATTGTTAGTTGTTCTATATTAAATGTTGTTTTTTTCTACTAAAATATTAACTTTGTTAAGTTAGACACTATAACTTTCTTATAATTTCAAATTTCGTTACTCTGATTATATTAATTATTAAATATGATTTAAGTTAGAATCATTCTTTTATGAAAATATTCCTTAAGTTCTTATCATAAGGTTATATAGTTTGAGAAAATTTTTCTCTAAGAGGGATTGTGTATTTTTTATAAATTTGTTAAAATAATTTTCCTTAAAGTTAAAAGATAACTTTAAGAAATACATTTCATTAAGGTAAATAAATATTCTTTACGAAAGTTATATGCCAACTTTAAAGGTTCCAAAGCAATTTTTAATGTATACAATTCAACCCCCCTCTTGTATTTGAGCACCTAATTATACATATTTGATTGTATAATTAGTATCAGACCAAGAAGCTCTGCTATACTGATACATTACATTTGTTATCAGTGGGTTGTTTCTAAGATGATCATACACACAAATAATTATTCTTTTTTTGTTTACATTATAATAATTTACATAACTAATCATTTGGAATGTAAAAAAGTGAATTTTTAAATGGAAGGCATTCATGTTGGATCTCTGGATAATCTCAATCCTACAAGACCACCTATCTTCTATGGAAATGACTTTGTGTACTGAAGACACATAATGAAGACCTTTCTATTAAACATAGGTGTATAAAACTACATTATGTTAACTAGAGATTATAAAAATCCCGATAAGGAACATAAAACCTTCAGTAATCTGAAAAATGTGGAATTCCAGCTAAACATTGTGGTACGAAATACTTTTCTTTGTTACATGACTAGAAATATATATAGCCAAATTTCATCTTGTGAAGTAGATAATAGCATCTGAAAGAATCTATAAGTAACTCACTATGGAACTTCTAAAGTCATTGAAACTAGAAGATCCATTCTCAGAGATGAGTATTGTAACACCCTGAGCTTCCACGATACGCTTCTCTTTCAATAATGCAATAGCTTGCATTGTACGCAAGTTCGAGATTCTAACACACCGGGACCAATCAAAATATCCATTATGAATAGTAATACCCACTTTTTGAAATTATATATATTTTATATTTCATAATGGACTTCATTTTTGGATTCATAATATCGAAATTAGCCTATGTTGAATTTTTGGTATTTTTCTAAGAACTTCCAATTTTTTATGAATAGTAAAAAATACATAAAAACAACTTTTTTAATCAAAATAATTTATAGTGATAAATAATAATATTGATTGGTTTTAAAGTATAATTAGAATATATTTTTATGATTTTATCCAATGGTGTTCATTAGAATAAATTTCACTTTGAAATTGGACATAAACAATTTTCAATCTTTTGATATATATTGTTTCTTAAAAACACGCTATTTGTTGTGACAGCGGGAATTAATTATAAATTAATTAATGAAACTTAAATGTTTTTAATTTTGTAAAATAGACATCATTTTTGAATTTGGAATATCAATTATATCTTAGGGTGAAATTTTGGCACTATTTTGAAAAACATCAATTTTTTATGAATAGTGAAACCACTAAGTGGTAGTTAAAAAATTGATTTTTCGTTTAAATGAAACATTACAACTTCTGTGATTTGATTTTAAAAAATCCGACATACATGGTTGTCATTAGGAAGTAAAATGTGGTTCAATGGGATTAAAATAATTTTTGTTGAATAGTAACTTTTAAGTTCTGTTAATCGCGATTAAAGGTAATTAGTGAAATTTAAGGTAAAAATGGTATTATAAAAATATGAAAATACCTTTACACTTGTCCTACAATTATTTTATGAGTCATGGCGGACCCAGAAAATCCATGGGTCAACTTGGGGACCACATGGAGCCACTTGGGTAAGAAAATGACAATAATAACTTTTTATTTAATGTAAAAATAAAATTGTCACAAACATGAGTTGTTTTACTAAAACAATTATTACATGGGGTTATATAATGTAAATTTTTGACTACAAATATTAATTTTAAAGAAAAGAATATATTCTACATGATGATCTTTTTTTATAATTTTTAGACATTAAATAATGTAAATTATTTATGACACCATGATGATGCAGCGATTACCTCTTTATTTAACAATTTAAATAAAATGAAACGATAATGTAAAATTTAAGACATAAATATGTCAAAAACATATTGGATGGGTGGATTTAGAAATATTATCACCTTATCCTTGAAATATATAATTTTGGGTCCTTTTATATCCAAAAGGAATTTTATAATAAAATAACCTTTTATAACTTTCCAAGAGTGCCCCTCCTCTCCTCTTATAAAAGGCCCCCACCTCTACCAACTTACCCACACCTCTCAAGCATTTGGATCGGCCAAAACCTTCCTATTTTGTCTCTCCAAATCCCACTATTACTCATAGAAGCCTCACATTGGGATGAATTCTTCCCAAGGAAGCCTTTGAGCTCAAATCAAAAAGAGTTACCCGTTTTAAAGGTAGTGTTTTCTCTTGTGTTCTTATGTTTTATTTTTCTTCTCCAACCCACTAAACTCTTTTTATTCATATATTTTGTAACAACACCAGTACCCTAAATATACTAGGATGTTTTTATAAGAAGTATTAGATCTACAATTACACACACCTACATCTAATGGTTAAAGAACATATTGTTTCTGTGGATGGTGAATTTCTGCCTCACGAAATGATGATTGTTCAACACTCATATAACACCTTCAAAGGTGGAAATTACGATGAAACTATATTTATATATGATAAATAATATGTTTATATTTTTCTTAAGCTTTTTTATTTTTCATTTATGGAATACCATTATGGTTTCCATTGTGGGTAAACGCGATATTTTCATTTTAGGAAATGCGGACTACTGCCCCCTCAAAGTGATTTGAATCGTTAATGCCATATATGGGATGTATAAAAATTGGATTAAAGGGTATAATACATTATATTATACTTTAATTAGATTATACCTTTATATATTTATAATTTCATTCCATTAAATACGAAATAGAAATGAAAGTAGCGTTCGTGCGTACGTATGGCTTACCGTCTCCATGAACGGTGCATTTCATTTCATACCTCTAAGTGTTATGTAATATTATAAATGCATGTATATACTAGATATATATTATATATATGATATCTACATCATGAATATAATTCTGGATAAAATTTATATTTCACCACATGAATAACTTGTAATTATAGGAAGTTTATTTTTGACTCAAGTACCAAAGATCGACAAAATGACCTTTATTAACTTAAATAATTACATAATTTTCATAACATGGTAATAAGTGATATAAAAGGAATAATGAACATGTAAATGTATCTTAAGAAAATATAAATTAACTCTAGTTTATTATTCAGGAGGTTAAAGAACGATCGAGTCAAGTCAGACACGAGGTAAGGGAACTTCTTAACCCAATTTCCGTTCTTTGGGTTAATCTCCTACTTTAAAATTATGTCATGATATTATTATGTACTATCTTCTATTTTTACTTTATTTATGTTTACTTATAGTTAATACACATAATAGATCTATTTTAATTAAAAAATGATCTTTGTAAGGGAACATCTTAACCTAATTTCCATTCTTTGGGTTAATCTCCTACTTTCAAATTATGTCATGATATTATTATGTCCTATGTTGTATTTTTACTTTATTTATGTTTACTTATAGTGAATAAACATAATAGATCTATTTTATTTAAAAAATGATCTGTGTAAGAGACTTCGTCTCAATCTCCATTCTTTGAGGCATATTTTCTTTTATACACAATTTTCCATTATACGGTGTATAAACCCCTTTGAATTTTACTTTTATTCAAAAGGAATATTTTTATATGAAGAATTTTACTAAATGACAAAAAAGAATGTTTTTTTGTCGTACATATGCGGCGACAATGACTTCTTCAATGTCGTGACCATTATTTTAGTTTCGACTTCCTCGGCAAGCCATAAATTTTTTAAAAATGATTTAAAAAAAGAGTGGGATATTTCTCTCAAATGTATGAAAATCCAGTGAAAATGTATACGTATTTAACGCAAGCTTAAATTTTTTTTTCAGAAAACCCGACTTTCGAGTGTGGTAGATAGGAAGGGATTGGTCATGGACCCATAATGGCATGTAATTAGTGGAGCAGTCTCATAATTAGTTAATTTTTTTTTTCAGAATCTTGCATAATTTTCTCTAAAAAACACTGTAGTATATTTGAGCAATTTTAAACGTAAGTATCTTCTAAAAATTTGCATCGGTAGGTCTCATGAGACAAACTAGTGTCTTGGCATGAGGCCTTGACAAAATCATATTTGTAGTCTTGGCACGAGGCCTTGTCTACTTGGTTATGATAGTCTGGCATTATGAATTCCATCATTATGAAAGTGGTTTTTGATATTGCATGTGATTATTTGACCACTAGAATATGCAAGTGAATAAGTAAATGGAATTATCTCATTTTACTTTTTCCATATTATGTTGAAGTTCAAGTTTGAAAGGCTTTTTTTAGTTATACATTTCCTTAAATGTTTATGTTTATTTATGAAAGCTTCCGCTATACTGTTATCCTTACTAAGAATCTAAGCTCACCCCTTTCAATGTTTTAATTTTTCCAGGATGTGAAGAAGTATTTTATTAATGACCTGAAAGGATAATATTAGGGGATATAAAGAAAAGATATTGTTGTAGTTTTATATTACTTTATGATTTAATATAAAACTTATGAATGTATCTACTGTTTCAAGGCTACTAAACTAATCGGTCTTTCGAGACTAGATCTTTCTGATCATGCCAATGTTACGTAATAATGCACTGACTCTGGGTAACGGGGGTTGGGGTGTTACAGTTGGTATCAGAGGAAGTTTAGTACTAACCTTGGAAGATATATTTAGATAAACCTTGATTATATCACATAGCCCAAAGATAGACTTTGAGGATTACTATAGAAGAACTTCCTGTAATTTTGGTATTATATAGATTTTGTGAGTTTTCTGAGCAATACATCCCTGTCTGGATACGAGCAGGTAGAGGCGGCTCTGGCATAGATGTACCTATGGGTAAAACCTGAAAATACCGCATTGAGCTAGACTCGAATAGAAACTGGTGCACGACAATGGGCCTTGTTGCACTCTTGGTTATGACACTCCCGGGGGATATGCTTAGGGTAATTCTCATTTTCTCTACAAACCACTATGAAGGGTTATGAGTATATACTTCCTCAAAGAAAACATTTTTATGATTATGGATTATATCCATAAATATTTAGATTTATGGTAACTATTTTGAAAGTTTGTAATTATGTATTTTGATTCATAAACAATTCTACTTTATGCCATTTTTTAGAAATGGTGCCCAGTAGAAGGAATGTGGACTCCATCAATACGTATGATCCAAAGGGTAAGAAGGATCATATCCTTCATGGTATTAAGCCAACATTTATAAGGGAAATATTCTCCCATGTGTTCTCAACATATGAGAAAATAGAATCAATTGTTAATAAGATAAGTAAAGAATTCTCTGAGTCTTATGGCTTTGAAGGGAAGAAAGAGAAGAAAAGGATGCAAGAGAGAATGATGGATAAAGGGACGAGGGAAAAGAAGAATTTTCCAATATGTGATAACTGTGGTAAGAAACACCATGGAACTTGCCTGAAGGGAATG
Organism: Viscum album; assembly: GCA_963277665.1. NCBI lineage: Eukaryota > Viridiplantae > Streptophyta > Magnoliopsida > Santalales > Viscaceae > Viscum > Viscum album. The sequence continues at coordinate 1,263,540,065 of OY728128.1, forward strand.
AGAGTTTGTTATAAGTGTGGAGAAAAATGACACCAAGCGTGTGACTGCAAGGGTAATAAAAATGTTTCAAATGTACAATGCTTTATCTGCATGGAGTGGAGACACTACGTAAACCAATGTATAAATCATCAGAGTATGCCCCAAATGATGTTATTGGATAATAATCAAGTTATGATACTACCACATATGAGGAGGAATGATTAGAATTCTTCTGTTTTTATTAAAGAATTTTTTTATTTGAATGTTGTATTAATGACATTCTGGTTATAACAATTATGGAGTATATAAGGATTGTACTGCAGTACTATTTCATCAAGGACTTGAGATTGTGTGGAACCAAGAAAAGTGACTCCACAACAGGTTAAATTTTTGGAAAATATATGGTTGAGAGAAAGATAAACCATAATATGGTTCGGATACCGAGATAGTGATTTTGGAATAATAGATGATTGATTTGGATAAATTATATTGGATATCCTTATCTTCCTTGAAACTGATTAATGATTTGTATACATTTTTGGATAGAAGGAGTATATCTATTATTCTATAAGGAATAAGGGATAATGAATGTAATCAATAAGGATATATGGTAATTCAGGATGTTTTAGTGTTTTAAAATAATACATGATGAAGGTGTTCACATGTCGTTATGCGAAAAAAAAAGATCTTCATTATATTTACCTTCCTTATAAAATTTGGACTGTGAGTTAGACAGAAGTATTTTGGATATCTATAAATGTTGGAATGGATAAAATTGAACTTTGGATATAATTTTTTAAGGTTAAAAAATTTATGAAGATTATTTTTGAAATATTATAATACTATAGTTTTAGGAAAATGACAACCTGTAGGTTGGGGATAACCCGTCGTGTCGGAAAAAGTTGTTGGAATCAAACCAACAAATTATTACCTACCACTAGCCTATAGGAAGTCCTTGGTTATTACAAAATAGTTTTCTTAATCTAAATGGTATGTGTTAATATTTTGAACCTTGTACAATTAGGATAAATATAATATTTTTGAGTTCTATTATCTTTTTGAGTGAAAGATGAGTTTGTGGTAGAAATTAGTTGAATGTTGAAACTCTTCTTTTCAAGCGTAAATATATATACCTATCTCTTATTCTATGAATAAATTAATTCATAAAATTTAGTAATGGGATATTAAAACAAAAAAATGTGTTATCCTAATACCTTATGTCTTGTTGAAATGATAATATTTTAAATCAACATAGATTGAAGGCTTTGAGGCCCTCAATTTTACACTTGTTTGTGATTGATGACCTCAATCAATCCCTACAAATATTTATGTTTTTCCTTCAATTATATGTCTCTAATTTCCACCAATGTTCTCTCTATCGAGATCATAATTTGGTGGTGACATTTTCATTTCCATTTCCCTCTTATTAAGGATAAATTCTATTAACCTTATTTCCGATGTGGGTTTTCCACAAAAGTATTTTATATTTTCAACCTTTTATTTTCAAAGAAAAATTTCAAATTTAGAGGACGCAATTTATTGACGGAGGGGAGAATGTAACACCTCAAGCATCCACGATACGCTTCTCTTTCAATAATGCAATAGCCTACATTGTACGCAAGTTCGAGATTCTAACACACCACGACCAATCAAAATAGCCATTATGAATAGTAATACCCACCTTTTGAAATTATATATATTTTATATTTCAAAATGGACTTAATTTTTGGATTCAGAATATCGAAATTATCCTATGTTGAATTTTTGGTAGTTTTCTGAGAACTTCCAATTTTTTATGAATTGTGAAAAATACTTCAAAACAACTTTTTTAATCAAAAAAATTTATAGTGATAAATTATAATATTGAGTGGGTTTAAAGTATAATTAGAATATATTTTTACCATTTTATCCAATGGTGTTTATTTGAATTAATTTCACTTTGAAATTTGACGTAAACAATTGTAAATCTTTTGATATATATTGTTTATTAAAAACACGCTATTTGTTGTGACAGTGGGAATTAATTATAAAATTAATTAATGAAACTTATATGTTTTTAATTTTTTAAAATAGACAACATTTTTGAATTTGGAATATCAATTATAGATTAGGGTGAAATTTTGGCATTGTTCTGAAAAACTTCAATTTTTTATGAATAGTAAAACCACTAAGTGGTAGTTAAAAAATTGATTTTTCGTTTAAATGAATCATTACCACTTCTGTGATTTGATTTTCAAAAATCCGACATACATGGTTTTCATTAGGAAGTAAAATGTGGTTCAATGGGATTAAAATAATTTTTGGTGAATAGTAAATTTTAAGTTCTATTAATCGCGATTAAAGGCAATTAGTGAAATTTAAGGTAAAAATGATATTATAAAAATATGGAAATACCTTTAAACTTGTCCTAAACTTATTTTATGAGTCATGACAGACCAAGACAATCCATGGGTCAACATGGGGACCCCATGGAGCCACTTGGGTAAAAAAATGACAATAATAACTTTTTATTTAAATTAAAAATAAAATTGTCACAAACATGAGTTGTTTTACTAAAACAATTATTACATGGGGTTATATAAGGTAAAATTTTGACTATAAATATTAATTGGAAATAAAAAACTATTTCCTACATCATGATATTTTTTTTATTATTTTTAGACATTAAATAAAGTAAATTATTTGTTACATCATGATGATGCAGCGATTAACTCATTATTTAACGATTTTAATAAAATGAAACGATAATGTAAAATCTAAGACCTAAAAATGACAAAAACCTATTGGATGTTTGTATTTAGAACTCTTATAACCTTATCCTCTAAATATATAATTTTGGGACCTTTTAAATCTGAAAATCATTTTTTAATAAAGTAACATTTTATAACTTTCCAAGAGTGCCCCTCCTCTCCTCTTATAAAAGGCCCCCACCTCTACCACCTTAACCACACCTATCAAAACATTGTCTCAACCAAACCCTGAACATATTGTCTCTCCACATCCCAATATTACTTCTAGAAGCCTCACATTGGGCAGAAGGCTTTCCAAGGAAGTCTTTGAGATCAAATCAAAAAGAGTTACTCGTTTTAAAGGTAGTGTTTTCTCTGGTGTTCTTATGTTTTATTTTTATTCTACAACCCCCTAAACTATTTTTATTAATTTCTTTTGTAACAACACCAGTATACTCAATATACTATGATGTTTTTATAATAAGGATTCTAGATACACTTACACACACCTACATCTAATGGTTAAAGAACATACTGTTTTTGTGGATGGTGAATTTCTGCCTCATGAAACGATGATTGTTCAAAACTCATATAACACCTTCAAAGGTGGCCATTAAGATGTAAATATTTTTATATATGGTATATAATATGTTTATTATTTAATTAATCTTCCGTATTTTTCATTTATGGCGTACCATTATGGTTTTCATTATGGGTAAACCCGATATTTTCATTCTAAGATGTGCGGACTACCGCCCCCTCAAAGTGATTTGAATCGTTAATGCCATATGTGGGATGTATAAAGAATGGAGTAAATGGTATTATACATTAAATTATACTAGAATTATTTTATACCTTTATATAATTATAATTTCATTCCATTAAATATGAAATAGAAATGAAAGTAGCGTGTATGCGTACGTACGACTTACCGTCTCCATGAACGGTGCATTTCATTACTTACCTCTAAATGTTATGTAATATTATAAATGCATGTATATACTGGATATATATGATATATATTATATCTACATCATGAATATAATTCTGGATATAATGGATATTTCACCACGTGAACAACTTGTAATTATAAGAAGTTTATTTTTAACTCAAGGACCAAAGATTGACAAAATGAACGTTATTAACATAAATAATTACATAATATTCATAACATGGTAATAACTGATATAAAAGGAATAATGAAAACGGAAAATTTTCCTAAGAAAATAGAAATTAACTCTAGTTTATTATTCATGAGGTCAAGAATGATCGAGTCATGCCGGACACAAGGTTAGGGAACTTCATAACCCAATTTCCGTTCTTTGGGTTAATCTCCTAGTTTCAAATTATGTCATGATATTATCATGTCCTATCTTTTATTTTTACATTCATTATGTGTACTTATAGTGAATACACATAATAGATCTATTTTATTTAAAAAATGATCTTTGTAAGGTAACTTCTTAACTAAATTTCCATTCTTTCCGTTAATCTCCTACTTTCAAATTATGTCATGATATTATTATGTACTATCTTGTATATTTACTTTATTTATGTGTACTTATAGTGAATACACATAATAGATCTATTTTATTTAAAAAATTATCTTTTTAAGGGACTTCATCTCAATCTCCATTAATTGAGGCATATTTTGTTTTATACACAACTTTCCATTATACGGTGTATAAACCCCTTTGAATTTTACTTTTATTCAAAAGGAAACTTTTTATACGAAGCATTTTACTAAACGACAAAAAGGAATGTTTTTTTTGTCATCCATATGCGGAGACAATGACTTCTTCACCTCCATGATAATTATTTGAGTTTCGAGTTCCTTTACAAGCCATAAGTTTTTTAAAAATGATTTAAAAAAAAGAGAGGGATATTTCTCTCAAATGTATGAAAATCCAGTGAAAATGTATACGTATTTAATGCAAGCTTAAAAATGTTTTCAGAAAACCTGACTCTATAGTGTGGTATACATGAAGGTTTTGGTAGTGGACCCATCATGTCATTTAATTAGTCAAGCAGTCTCAGAATTAGTTATTTTTTTCAGAAGCTTGCATAATTTTCTTCAGAAAAACACTGGAGTATATTTGAGCAATTTTAAATGTAATTATCTTCTAAAAATTTGCATCGGTATGTCTCATGAGACAAACTAGTGTCTTGGCATGAGGCCTTCACAAAATCCTATTTGTAGTCTTCACACGAGGCCTTGGCTGCTTGGTTATGATAGTCTGACATTATGCATTACATCATTATGAAAGTGGATTTTGATATTCCATGTGATTATTCGACTAGTAGAATATCCATGTGAATTAGTAAATGGAATGATCTCATTTTACTTTTTCCATATTATATTTAAGTTCCAGTTTTAAAGGATTTTGTTTTAGTTATACATTTCCTTAAATGTTTATGTTTATTTATGAAAGATTTTTCTATATTATTGTCCTTACTGAGCATCTGAGCTCACCCCTTTCAATGTTTTAATTTTTCCAGGATGTGAAGAAGTATTTTATGAATGACCTAAAAGGATAATATGAGGTGATGTGAAGACAAGCTATTTTTGTAGTTTTGTATTACTTTATGATGTAATGGAAAACTTATGAATGTATCTAGTGTTTCAAGGCTACTAAACTAATCGGTCTTCTGAGACTTGATCTTTGTGATCATGCCAATGTTACGTAATAATGCACCAACTCTGGGTAACTGGGGTCAGGGCGTTACAAGTATCATGGTTTTTTTTCCTTATGGAGAACCCATATGTAATTTACAAAAAATATTAATGACTATCATCAATAGATTATAATCAATGGGTGTGAAAGGCCTAGATTATGAGATTCTGGTAGACAAGTTTATACACATCATGCCTAATTAATGGGAATCCAAAAAGACTGCTATAGTAGAGAATAGTAAAGTTACTCAGTTTCTCTGGATGAGCTGTTTGGAACTCTTCTCCAACATGAAACCATGATGAAGAGATATGTTGATAATATTAAGAAGAAGAATGGAAGTGGATGTGTTTATTTTACAACTACTTCAAATCATATGAATGCTAAGACTCCTAAGAGAGTTACAAGATCTAAATCTAATAATGTTGTTATTCAATCTGAATCTAGTGAATGTGAAGATTCATAAAAATGAGCTATCCAATCTTTCTTGGAGGATGAACAACATTGTTGGGAAAAATAACTTTCAATATATATACAATAAGAAATACGGAAAATAATATAATGATGGAAGAGTGACTTGTTATGAATGTTGAAGAACCAGTCATATTAGACCTGACTGTCTCTTGCTTAGGAAAAGAGACAAGAAGGAAAATAATTCTGAGAGGATCAAGAAGAAGTTATATAGATCAAAGAATAAGAATGTCTTGAATTCCAATAACACATGGAGATCCGGTGGTTGATACACTTCTGATGACTCTACAGAATATGAATCTTCTGAGCAAAATTATATTGATCTAATATCCATAGGTCCATTTCAAAATCATTAACTAATGGATAAGGTATTAATTGTTTAATAATTAATAAATATGTGTTTAAATAGAAATTTTCTGGATAAAGGATTTTCTTCAGATGAATAATCCACTTCATGATAAAATTATAGTGATTTACCTTCCAATAATGATGTTTATAGATTTTCTGAGTTGCTTGAAATGAAAAATTGTAAAGTTTCTAAGAAACATGAAAAATAAAATTATAGAGAATTTATTTTAAAAAAAATAAATTTCAGATCTTACCAAATATCTTGATAAAAAAATGATGATTTATAAAAACATTCTATGAAACTTGAGGAAGTTAATTCTAAGAAGGATAATCTTTCAAAGGATCATAAAAATCTAAATTTTGAAAAAGATGCTTTAGAGGATAAGCTTCCCTCTAAATATATTATTCTATAGGATAAGAATTTAGTCTTGAGTCCAAATCCGAAAATATTTTCTTTAAAAACACATCTTGAAAATTTTACATTTAGTAAGGAAAATTTTGACAAGATGTATTATCAGATCTAACCTCATGGTAACAATCAAGGAGTAGGTTATTCACATGAAAACCCAATTTTCAGAAACAATTATTTTGTTCCTTGAAGAGCTCCCTTTGGAACTAAATGACAAGGTGGTGGGTAGTGGAAGAATAATTGTTCTTTAAATAATGTAAAATCCCTTAGGTTTTATAAATCCTACTTTCTAAATAAATGTGGATACCTAAGATTTTATTATCTAAAAATTCCATATCCAAACAAGCATGGATTATGAAAACATTAATCTTTTTTTAGGATAAAGAAGGAACTACCAAAAACATATAGTACATTTATAGTGGATGTTGCCGACACATGACTAGTAAAAAATACTATTTCAAAAAGATTTTAAAGACTAAAGGTTGAAAAATAACCTTTATAGATAACACTTAAGGAGAAGTTATCAGTATAGGTAACATTATTCTTCTTGGTAAAGTTAATATTTCGTTTATTCTTTTTTTAAAAGATCTTAATGACAACCTCATTAGCATAATCCAATTATATGATGATGGTTACCTTGTAAATTTTAGAAATGATAAATGTTTAGTTTACAATTCCAAGGATGAGTTTATTCTCTCATCCCTTCTGCATGAGAATGTGTACACCTTAAACCTCGAAGACCATAGAAATTAACATCTACCTTTCCATAGTGAAATTGATGATAAATATTGTCTTTGGAATAGAATACTAAGACACTAAAACTTAAATAATCGTAGTAAAATTTCAAAAAAATGACATGTTAAGGACCTACAAAATCGTAGGTTTGATTCTTCCATAGTATATTATCCATGTTAATGTGGAGAGAAACATGAACCTAGATTTAAATCAATAACTATAGCTTCAACTTCTAATTATTTATAGTTGGTGCACATGGACATATTTGGTACAACACAAAATGGAATTATTGGAGGCCAATACTATGTGTTTTTTTAGTCGATGACTACGAAAAAATTATTACGGATTATTTCCCTGCAAAGAAATATGAAGATTTTTTTATTTATATAACTAAGTATCTCAAGTTAAAAATGAGAAAAATCTACCTTTGTTAACTATTCATAGTGATCATGGTGGAGAATTTGAAAATTCGGACTTTAAAACTTTTGTTGTAGTAAGAAAGGTATCACTCACAACTTTTCATCTCCAATAACTCATCAAAAAAATTGTATTATTGAAAGAAGAAATTATATTAATCAAGAGATGACAAGAACCGTGATGAGTGAATATTCTATAGGTAAACATTTTTTGGATGAATATGTAATTACTTCCTGTTATACTATAAATTGAGTTTTAATAAGACCTTTTCATAAAAAACACCTTATGAGTTGTGGACTAGTCGAAAACCAAAAGTTTCTTTCCTTAGTGTTTTTGGTTGTAAATTATTCAACTTGAATACAAAATATAACTTACATAAATTTTTACCCAAATATTATGAAGGAATTTTCTTAGGTTTTTTCTACTAACTACAAGGCATATATTGTTTTTCATAAAAAAAATTGTATAGTAGAAGAAACAGTAAATGTAAACTTCGATGAAAATGATCCTTTTATATTCAAACCACCTAAACTTATTTATGATATATTTTCTAAAACTAATCATCAATATTTGATATATGATCATTCAGAGAAGAAAAATGTTCAAGAAAATATATCTAAGACATTTACCTCTAATGATTTTTTACCTTATGTTGATGAACAAGTGTTACAAAACCTAAGTCAATTGTTACTTATGAATCAACCAAGTTATAACATCATTGGTAATGTTAATCAACTCATAATAACTAGAAGTTCTTTTATAAATGAAGTTGAACATGTTGATTTACTCTCCCAATTTGAACTAATCACTCCTGATAAATCCTTGGGTGATGAAAATTTGAAAAATTCCATGCAAAATGAACTCATTTAATTCGTAAGGAATCAAGTTTGGGCATTGGTTAAAAACCAAAGGAAACATCTTTTAATTGAGAAAAATGGGTTTATATAAATAAATGCGATGAAAATGGAATTATTTTTAGAAATATGGAACGATTTGTTGCTAAAGTCTATAACCAACAAGAAGTCATAAACTATGAAGAAATCTATGCTCTTTTAGCAATACTTGAATCTATCTGTATTCTTCTATCCTTTGCAGCATTCATTAATTTCAAACATTTTCAAATAGATGTGAAGTGTGATTCTCTAAATAGTTATGTATAGGAGGAGGTCAATGTAGAGAAACCCCTTGTTTTGAAGATAAAAAATATCCTAATCATGTTTAAAATTTTCCCAAATCTTTATATGGACATAACCAAGCCCCGTAAAGCTTGTTATGATATACTTACATGATTTTATCTTCAAAATAACTTTGTTAAGGGAACCGATGATCCAAGCCTTTTCATTAGGATTGAAAATAAAGATATTTTTATTGTTCAAATTAATTTTGATGACATCATCATCAATTCAACTCAGCAATCCTTAACCGATTCCTTTGTGAATCTTATGAAATATGAGTTCGAGATGACTATGATGGGTGAGTTAACTTTTTACCTTGTATTTCAAATTTCTCAAAAACATGAGGGAACATACATATCTCAACATAGTTATATCAAAGATCTTATTACGTAGTTTGGTTATGACAACAATAAGAGTATAAAAAATCATATAAGAACATCTAACACTCTTGATATTGGTAAAGTAGGGAAATCTGCGGATCAAACATCTTATACAGTAATGATAGGAAGTTTACGTTACTTAACAACTTGTAAACTCGACATAATTTTTTTGGTAAACTTATGTAAATGATACAATGAAAATATTAAAGAACCCCATTTAAAGGATGTGAAAATAATTTTTCATTATTTAAGAGGAAGTTTAATTTTGGGACTATTTTATTCTTCTAGAAATGATTTTGAACTAAATAGTTTTTCAGATGATGAATTTGGTGGTTGGATAATAGATAATAAAATTACATCTGGAACATGTAATTTGTTAGGAGATTCATTAGTTTCATGGTCTTGTAGGAAACAACATGTTGTAGCACTTCCCACTTCTGAAGCTGAGTTTGTAGCAGCTAGAAGTTCTTGTGCTCAAGTGTTGTGGATACAACACACACTCACAAAGTATGGCATGAGTTTTACTAAAACTAAAATAATGTGTGATAACACAAGTTCCAGTATCCTAAGTAAAAACCCTTCACATCACTCTCATTCAAAGCACACAGATATCAGACATCACTTTCTTAGGGATGACACACTTAAATAAGATACTATTCATCAATTCATCGGAACACAAAAACAACATGCTGACAATTTTACAAAACCTTTACCTAATTATAGATTTTAATACATTAAAAAAATCTAGGAAGTATCACTATAAGGTAATCATTCATATATACTTATTTTTTAAATCATCTCCTAACATTAAGTTACTCCTTAATTCTGGGGGAGTATATATTCTTGTTCTTTTTATTTCTTTATTTTTTATTATAGAAGAAATTTTTTTTTCTTTAAAGTATATATATCTTTCTCTATGAAAATATATTTTTCTTTACCTTAATAACATAAATTAATTAAAATTCATGAAATAATTATTCATGGAATGGAAATTCATGGAATAGAAATTCATGGAATGGAAATTCATGGAATGGAAATTCACAGAATGAAAATTCACAGAATGGAAATTATCAGAATAAAAATTCAAAGAACAGAAGTTCACAAAATCTAAATCTTCTAAGAGAATTCTTATAATACCAAAAAATTCTTCAGAGTATCCCATAAGGTACACTTTCAAATTCTTATGTCTCCGTTTTTAATCATTAATTGTTGGTATATCAAAAAAATTACAGTTTTTTAACTTCATTGTTTACCTTACCTCAAATCATTAGAATTCATATTTTCTATAATCAACCTATGTTTACCATGACATTTTGAAGATTTAATTAAGAAATATGGTCAACACTGTTTTGTTTCTTTCAAATATTGATGCATGTTGTCAAATGATTCTAGAGGCCCTAAACCAAAAGACATAATCTACAAATATGCTGATGGATATGGTGGTCAACAAAGAAGTAGAATTCAACAATATTTTGACTGATTATAATACTTAGAAGGTAACTTTCATGAAATTATTTAACCACACCAAACCATTAATGAAGATGTTAGAGAGTTCATTGACTTCTTGGATTCAATAAACGAAGCTTTCAATACTTGTGAATTCAAGTTCAACAAAGTCATAGCATCCATATCTGAGAAAGTAAGTCAACTAAATTCCGTTTCTCCATCTTTAAGTAGTGAAAAGAAAGGCAGAGCTGAATTAGTGAAAAAGGTGGCTGCTCAAGAGGATTTCGTTAAAAATCAAGATGATAGAATCAAAGCTCAAGAAGAAAGGATCATGTCCTCAAAAAAGACGAATCAGGATTAGGAGATTTTGTTGAAGAAGCTTCTAGAGGATCATAAGGAAGTGAATAATGTTAAATATTTGATGAAGCAAATGTCATCGGAGCAGAAGAAGGATGGTTGAATCTTTTCTTACATTCTGATGTTTTTTTATAACCCAAACATGCATTTCATAATTTTCTTAATAAAATTTTTCTTTCATATATTTATTTTGAATTCTCTTATATGTATCCTTAACATTATAGTTACATCCTATAATTCTCTATTCTATTTTGAAAATAACTACGGGGGATAATTTATTTGAAGGAATGATTTAATGAATAATTTAAAGGGGATAATCTATTAAGGGGAAGTATAGTAAGAAATAATAATGCCCAAGTAAGGGTGAGTTTATTTTAAGAAGAAATGTTAATCTAACGGGGAGATATTTCTTTAATAAAGAAAAATGGATACTAAATGTCAAGAATACAATCATTAGGAAAGACAACCTTAGCGGTAGTTAGTCATATTCATCCTAAATCTCATTTAAAGAGGGAGATAAGTTTTTCTACTTATTTATAAAATTCAATATATTATTCTTTAGTAAAGTGGTTTGTGCTTTTCAAAAAGGGGGAGATTGTTAAGTAAAAAATGTTCTCTTATGACTTCTCCATTCCTTATGGTTTTTGGTTTGGAAAATCACAATCACTTTTTCTTAAATTCTGTTTTACTTACAACTTGGTCATTCCATTTTACATACAAATTTTTCATTCTATTTTACTTATAAATTTTCCATTCCATTTTACTTACAACATTTTCTTCCATTTTACTTACAATATTTCCATTCCTTTTTACTTAAAACATTGATATTACATTTTACATACAAACTTTTTGATTTCTTTTTACTTAAGACTATGTCATACCGATTCAGTGATACTGGATAATCTTTGATACCGATTTTGTAGTATAGTATTGACCAAAGAATCTATGATACTATTTTTATAATCATGATACTATTTTTTATACCAATACAGGTAAAAATGTCATACCGATTTTATGATATTGGTACAAAAAAATAGTGATACCATTTTTCTCAATCCAATTTTTATTTTCTTAAGAATCTATTTCCATGATAATGTTAGAGTTATTTATTATATCATTCCTGTAACGACCCGAAAATTTTAATAAATCTTGCTTCCTAATTTTCTGTGTTATTTTATTTTATACTCAACAAAACGGTTTCATTTGATAACATAAGTATAATTAAAATGAGATCATTGAGTTTCGACTGTTATATGACTGTTGGTCAATATGACCGCTGGAAACTAAACGTTTTTATTATTGTCTCTAAATACAAGTGATCTTGGTTAATTAATATAGAAATAAGATTTGATGGCTTCATCTAGTAGTCTCGGTCCAATCGAAGCCCATCTAATAGAACTTGGGAAAGAGGTAGCACCACTAGACTTTGCTCTAGACCAAACCCAAGCCTAACTTCATCGTGTGAAGCTAGAAAGAAATCGCCTTCACTATAAATTCAAATTGATAGAAATTACTACTCGTGCAATGTTCGCCGAGCCACCCTCAGATTCTCTCACCTTAGCACACCTTACACTTTGGTCCTATGTTGGGGTTATAAGGGGCTATGTGAGGATGCTGTAACTACTTTGTGTAATCCTTTGAGATAAATAAAATTCTGTTTTCTTCTTATGGTGAATTTTTTAAATTTTCAAATGTTCAAAAAAATGTAGGATGTATATTATTGATGAATTTTATAAAATAGATATTTTAAAAATGTTTATGTAAACATTAAATAATTGAAAATGTGTAATGATTTTAAAAAAATGGTCTTCTACAATTATGTTCAGTACGAAATATAGAGTCTAATAAGATCAACTAAATTTCTGATGAATAGTAAATTATGAATAGTGATTTTATTCTTAGGAGTAGTAATGTGACCAAATGGATTAGTAATCTCACTTAAATAAAGTATTAATATAATTTAGACACCTTGATTAAGTAATGTGGTTCAATAAAATAGGTAAATAACTGTTTCAGAAATTATTAGTCAAGTATTAGTTTTTTCGGGTGAATAGTATTTTTTAATCAAAAATAAAATTAAAAATATTTAGAAAAATATTTTTATAAATTGGAATTTATTTTTGAATTCAGAACATCGATATTATGCTTAGGTAATTTTTTGTGGATTTTTCTGAAAAAAATGAATTTTCGGTGAATACTGTATTTATTTAAAAATTAAATTAAAAATATTTAAAAAGTAATTTTTATAAAATGGAGTTCATTTTTGAAATCATAGCATCGATATTTGGTTAAGGTGAAATTGTGGGATTTTTCTGAGAAAGTTGAATTTTCGATGAATGGTGAAAATACAGTTTTTATGTTACGGGTGTTTAATAACATCAGTAAAAGATGTATTATGTATGTAATCAATATGGTAGACTTATGAATAGTACGATAAGGTATGAGGTGTCCCAAGTGGCCAATACCATGGGCACATACCATGGGCAAGCCCATGGTGGTTCCAATACCACCAATGAGGTGTCCCTTGGCCATTAATGCCTTGTCACCTCACTTTCCCTATAAATACCCACCCTTTCCTCCTTTATTTTTCACTCCCAACTCTTCCCCAATGATGCTATGGTCTCATTACCTCCCATGGAGTCCTCAAAAGGTGCCCCCAAGCCCTCAAGTTCACAACCTTCATGTTTTAAGAGATACGTTTTAAGGTAAGGGATCATGCCTCTCTCTTTCTTTTCAAGTACTCTCGTTTATGTCATTTCTTTTAAGCCCCATGTTCTTATGTTGGGTATATTCTTTTATATTCATCTTACTGTCCATTTAATTTTCATATTATTAGAGTCTCCCTATTTCTCTCATCAATTAATTTTAAGAATGTTTAATGAGCGTCGTTAGGCTGCGAATTTTTAAGGGATTCTTTCACCCTTCACGTTTTCAAGACCCATTTTCATGTCAAGTCTTTCAAGTTCCTTTTTATTATGTTGGGGTATTACCTATATATCAATAATACTGATCTTTTATGTTAATATTATGAGAGACCCTATTTCATCTCATCAATTCATTTTTTGAAGTTTTAAGTGGCGCCGTTAGGCTGTCGGATTTTTAAGGGATTCTTTCACTCTTCTCATTTTTCAAAGTTCTACTGTAATGTCAAGTAGTTCAAGTTACTTTTTATTATGTTGGGTATTATCTACATATATATCATACTGATATTTTATGTTCGTATTATGAGAGATCCTATTTGATCTCGTCAATTCATTTTTTGAATTTTTGAGTGATGTCGTTAGGCTGCTGAATTTTCATAAGAGAAATCTTATTTTTGTCTTCCTTCCATGTTTTTCATTTCATATGGTATGTCTTTAAAATTTCATTACCATGTTATTATATCCTTTATATTATGTCCCTATAATGTTTTTTGGACCATTTATGAGTGGGTGAACCATTTCATCTTACTTTTCAATGTTTTCTAAAACCCTGTAACATAGCCGTTATGCTGTAGAATTTTCGACTCAAAATGCCTCTCTCTTTTTCTCAAATTATTTTATTTTATTAAGTGAATACTCAAAGTTCATTATTATACAGGGGTATTCACATATATATCAAAATTTTCTATTTTAAATTCTGGGATTTACATACATGAATCCCGCTTTCCTTTTCCGTGGGTTTAAAGTGACATAAATATCATGTCATTAAAGCAGTTTTGAAAACGTTGCGATTATAAAAGGAAACCATTTATTTTTTTCTATATGGGTTATTTATGAAATTTTTTATGATGATATATGTGGCTCATCTGATAATAAAGTAAAATTTAAGGGTGTGCCCTAATAGCACTCAAATGCATTGGGTAAAGACTTAATCTCTAGAGATGACCATTTTTAACGACGCCTTGGTGAATAACCTTGGTAATTTTTAATGACACCTTGGGGATGGACCTTGGTGAAACAGAAATGATTTTCTATGTTAAATGTTTTAGCCACATCTTCAAATTATGAAACATGTTATTTTTATTATGATATTCCTCGTGATCTCTTTCTCATGCCTTTAAATTATTTTTCATGAATTTTGATGTGTCTCAAGTTCTCATGTAAAATGTTTCCCTTATTTCCCTTACTGGGCCTTCTGCTCACCCTTTCCTTTGATGTATGCTCCCAGGTTATGAGATGCTGTAATAAACTTAGGATGAAAAAATTAAGAGTCCTTTCAAGTTTTTATGAAGATTTGTTTTGCCTCAGGTAATAAGTTTCTAGTTTCCAAGACACTAAACCTTAATGATCCTCATTTTTGTATAATGTAATGAATGTTTATGTGATAAAAAGGTGGGAAGTTATAGTTGGTATCAAAGGATGGTTTAGTTATTTTTGGAAATTAGGATATGAAAAGTTGAGGAAGAACCCTATAGAAATGTTTAAATATAGGAAATCTTCCTGCTATTTTTGTGAGTATTGAGTAAGGGGTTTCCAAGAAAATACATCCATGTCTGGATACGAGCAGGTAGAGGTGGCTCTAGCACAGATGTACGTAGGGATAAAAACCAAAAACACCGCTTTGAGCTAGACTCGAATGGGAACTGGTACACGACAACGGGCCTTGCTGCACTCTTAGTTACGACACTCCCGGGGGTTATGCTTTGGTAAATTCATAAGCTTAGTATGAACCATTATTAAATGAACAAATATAAAATAAAATAATGATTCACATAAGAATATATGATCATGGATAACCTAGATTGGAACCTAGGGGATCACAAGATAGGGTATACTTTCCGTCTACAAGTTTATCTTTCTCAGCTTAATGTTTCCTTTTAATGATTATTGGATAATTATTTAAGCCCCTAATTATACTTTCTTTTCTTAGTTAATGGCGGGAAATGGAAGAAAATGTCCCAACAAACAATGTGATAGGAAATGTGACAATTTCCATATTAAAATTACATATATGTTGAGAGATCAAGTTGAACATATTGTGATTATGCCAAACCAGCTATCCAAAATCACAATAAATAATTGGTACAAAGTTGAATGCCCAAATTCATAAAGGAAGAAGAAGACAAAGTCTCAAGGATGTTCATATGATAATGTTTATAAGGGAAAGAAGACCCAGTTTCCTTTTTTCAAAAAGTATGGGAAGAGGCACCAAAGAGAATGTCACAAAGGAACCGGGAGATTTTTTAAGTGTGGGAAGATAGGGCATAAAGTAGCCAATTTCTTGAAAACAAATGTTTAATGTGATGAATAGAGATAAGGTTCTATCTAATGTACCATATACTTTTCAATATCGTAAATGTGGAGAAGTTGGCAATTATCCAAGGCAATTCTCTCTTGGAAGGGATGAGAAGCATGATGAGCACCAACAATCTTCATGGACAAGGGAACAATGCAAGTCGTATGCTGAGATGGATCATGATGACTGAAGTACATGTAACTTCTTTGCAATAATCCTCAATGTCATGTTGTATTTTAGTTCATTCTCTATGATAATATCTTTTATGTTCTCTAAGATCATCGAGTCACTACCTAAGATGATTTTATGTCATTAAGTAAAACAACTATTGTTATGTACCACTTGTTGATGTTATGAAGATGTTCTTGAAAAAAACAAAAGATTATTAGGGAATTAAAAGATGATTATTATTTTGGAATACGTTCACTATTTTGGGAACCCTTTATGATCTAGGTAAATAGATTACTACGGTATTTTCTTTGAGTAGTAAAGGTTGACTTATATTTTTGAATCGATGAATTTAAGGCAAACTTATGGTAATTTAGGTTACTTATGGAAATGATTAACCTATCTTGGGGAAAATGTGATTAGGTTAGTTACTTTTGTTATAAGATGATAAGAGTGGTTTATGTTGTTTGGAGATTAACGATAAAGTTTATCTGGGAAGACTATGTTATGAGATCGTTCTTATAATTTGGATTCAATATTAGTTTGGTTTATTTTGAGTAATTTTAAGGACAGTTATTTATGGAATTCTCTATGATGAACTTTGGGTAGTACCATGGAATTTTCAATATTTAAAGAAGTTTCCCTTCCTATGGGATTATATCATTTTGAAGAGTTGTTTTACCATACCCCTTTTGTTTTTTGGATAATGTTTAAAGAAAGAAGAAATAGATAGTTAATCTTTTGTGGATTATGTGATTCTCTAGAAGATGATTCCTATGATTTGGTGAGACCAAGTAGTTTTCAATGCTCATTGTTTGGAGAAAATATTATTTTTGGTAGAAACTTGTAAAAGGATTAAACTCTACATGAAGGTAGGTATATTTCGTTATGTTTTTATTCTATGTAGTAAATTAATTCCTCAAAATTACGAAAAGGAATGTAAAACAAAAACATTGTTGGTTTACGTTTCCTACTGGGTAATCAAAGACCGTTTACACACATCATAAGTTTGGGATTTTCTTGTGGTTATCTTTCTCCTAATCATGTTTTCTATCACTCTCCCTTAGAACTTGACCCTTTGTTTTCTCTTCAATATCCATGTTTTCCTACATGGAATCCTACTATGGGTTAACTCGGGTGACCTTTGTAATTACCTTTCATTATTTTAAAGTAATATTTTTACTGACTCCTTTTCCAATGTCGTACTTTCAATGAAATTTCAATACCCAATTTTAAAAATTGCGAGGACACAATTTCTTATGGGGGGAAGAATGTAACGACCCAAAATGTTGTATAAATCTTACTACCTAATTTTTTGTGTTATTTTATTTTATACTCAACAAAACTGTTTCATTTGATAACATGAGTATAATTAAAATGAGATCGTTGAGTTTTGACTATTATATGACCGTTGGTCAATATGACCGCTAGAAACTAAACATTTCGATTATTGTCTCTAAATACAAGTAATCTTGGTTAATTAATATAGAAATAAGATTTGATTGCCTCATCTAGTAGTCTCGGGCCAATTGTAGCCCATGTAACAGAACATGGGAAGGAGGTAGCACCACTATGCTTTTCTCTAGACCAAACCCAAGCCGAACTTCATCGTGTGAAGCTAGAACGAAATCACCTTCGTGAGAGGTTCAAACTGATGGAAATTACTACTCGTGAAATGTTGGTCGAGCCGCCCTCAGATTCTCTCAACTTAGCACACCTTACACTTAGGTCCTATTCTGGGGTTATAAGGGGCTATGTAAGGATACCTTAACTGATTTCTGTAATCCTTTGAGATAAATAAAATTGTGTTTTCTTCTTATGGTGAATTTTTTAAATTTTCAAATGTTTGGAAAAATGTAGGATGTATATTATTGATGAATTTTAGAAAAAAGATATTTTAAAAATGTTTATGTATCTCTAAAATAATTGAAAATGTGTAATGATTTTCAAAAAATGGTCTTCTACAATTATGTTCAGTATGAAATTTAGAGTCTAATAAGATCAACTTAATTTTTGATAAATAGTAAATTATGAATAGTGATTTTATGCTTAGGATTAGTAATGTGACCAAATGTATTGATAATCTCACTTAAAGAAAGTATTAATATAATCATGACACCTGGATTGAGTAATGTGATTCAATAAAATAGGTAAATAACTGTTTCCTAAAATTATTAGTCAAGTATTAATTTTTTCAGGTGAATTGTGTTTTTTATTTAAAAGTTAAATTAAAAATATTTAGAAAATTACTTTTATAAAATGAACTTTATTTTTTAATTCCGAACATCGATATTAGGCTAAGGTAATTTTTGGGGATTTTTCTGAAAAAAATGAATTTTTGGTGAATTGTGTATTTATTTAAACATTAAATTAAAAATATTTAGAAAATTATTTATATAAATGGAGTTCATTTTTGAAATCGGAGCATCGATATTTGGTTAAGGTGAAATTTTGGGATTTTTATGAGAAAGTTGAATTTTTGATGAATGGTGAAAATATAGTTTTTAAGTTACAGGTGTTTAATGACATAATTAAAAGATGTATTAAGTATGTAATCAATATGGTCGAATTATGAATAGTAAGATAAGGTATGAGGTGTACCATTTGGTCAATAACATGGGAAAATACCATGGTCAAGCCCATGGTTTTTCTAATACCACCAATGAGGTGTCCCTTGGCCATTAATGCCTTGTCCCCTCACTTTCCCTATAAATACCCACCCTTTAGTCCTTTAGTTTTCATTCCCAAATCTTCCCCAACAAATCTTTGGTCTCATTAACTCCCAAGTATTCCTCCCAAGGAGTCCTACCAAGGTACCCCAAAGCTCTCAAGGTCCCAACCTTCATGTTTTAAGAGATACGTTTTAAGGTAAGGGATCGTACCTCTCTCTTTCATTTCAAGTACTCTCGTTTATGTCATTTCTTTTAAGCCCCAAGTTCTAATGTTGGGGATGTTCCTTTATATTCATCCTAATTTCCTTTTCATGTTCATATTATTAGAGTCTCCATATTTCTCTCATCAATTCATTTTAAGAATGTTTAATGAGCGCTGTTAGGCTGCCGAATTTTTAAGGGATTCTTTCAACCTTCTCGTTTTCAAGATCTATTTTCATGTCAAGTATTTCATGTTCCTTTTTATTATGTTGGGGTATGATCTCTATATCAATCATACTTATCGTTTCTGTTCATTTGATAAGAGAACCTATTTGATCTTTTCAATTCATTTTTTTGATTTTTTAAGTGGCGTCGTTAGGTTGCCGAATTTTTAAGGGATTCTTTCACCCTACTCATTTTTCAAAGTTCTACTTTCATGTCATGCCTTAAAAGTTCTTTTTTATTATTATGGGGTATTATATCTATATATATCATACTGATATTTTATGTTCATATGATGAGAGACCCTATTTTATCTCTTCAATTCATTTTTGAAGTTTTAAGTGATGCTGTTAGGCTGCCGAATTTTCATAAGAGAAATCTTATTTTTTTTCTTCCTTCCATATTATTCATTT
The DNA here is from genome assembly GCA_963277665.1 of Viscum album. NCBI lineage: Eukaryota > Viridiplantae > Streptophyta > Magnoliopsida > Santalales > Viscaceae > Viscum > Viscum album. The sequence goes on from OY728128.1 coordinate 1,263,560,076, forward strand.
CACATGGTATGTCTTTCAAATTTCATTACCATGTTCTTATATCCTTTATATTATATACCTATACTATTTTTTGGACCATTTATGTGTGGGTGAACCATTTCTCCTCTCTTTTCAATGTTTTCTAAAACCCTGTAACATAGTCGTTATGCTGCAGAATTTTCGTCTCAAAATGCCTCTCTATTTTTCTAAAATTATTTTATTTTATTAATTGAATACTCAAAGATATTTCTTATACAGGGGTATTCACATATATATCAAAATTTTATATTTTAAATTCTGGTATTTACATACATGAAACCCTCTTTTCTTTTTCCGTGGGATTAAAGTGACATAAAGATCATGTCTTTAAAACAGTTTTGAAAACGTAATGATTATGGAAGGAAAACCATTTATTTTATGCTATATGGATTATTTATGAAATTTTTGATGCTGATATATGTGGCTCACATGATAATAAAGGAAAATTTAAGGGTTCTCCCTGATAGCGCTCTAATGCATTGGGTAAATCCTTAATCTCTAAAGATAACCTTTTTTATCATGATTTCATATATAATACAATGTCAAAAATCTATTATAAACTAACCATTATCTGTTTGACATGTGTCCAAGTCCCATCGAAATTTAAGGAAAATATGACCATTGGAGTGGAGCCGACCATTGATAATTTTTTCTTATAAATAAGATTTCATTTGAAAAATCTAAATAGTGATAGGGTATGATAAAAATTGGGATGTGATATGACGTTGTGAAGTGATTTATATAGAGAGAGGTTCTTACAACTCTTAGTTCTTTGTGAGGATTCCGTGAACATATTTTTCTGGAATGAAAAAATTGTTCAGACATTATTTGTGCTAACTCTGATCATGTTGATCAATGGATTTTGGGTTTTAAGGATAGTGGTTCTGATTTCCTTCCAAATCGAGGGCTTGCATGGATAGCAATATAGATATCGATCTTTAGATTGAGGGCTTACCAAGGATTGGGTAAGACAGATTTTCTTAAAAGTATAAATCAATAAACCTTTATCCATGGTTGATGGATATCCTTACCATTGGGTTAAAATAATAAAATTGTTACTTGTTCTCTATTACAAGTTGTTTTTACAGAAATTTTTACTTTGTTATTTTTGATAGTATGACTTTCTTATACTTTCTAAATTAATCACTCAAATTATATTAATGATTATATATGCTTTAATGTAGAATCTTATTTTTTAATAAAATAGTCTTAATGTTTTTATCATGAGGTTATATATATTAAGAAAATATTTCTCTAAGTGAATTTTTGTATTTTTGATTAACTTTGTTAAAATAAATATTTATAAAGTTAAAAGCTAAATTTAAGAAACAGATTCCCTTAAGGATAAAAAAATTTCCTTAAGAATGTTCTAAACCATATTAAAATGTTCCAAATGAATTTTTAAAGTATAAAATTCAACCTCCTCTAGTATTTGAGCATCTCATTATATATATTTAATCTTATATATTTATCTGATCAGGTCAGTATTTCGTATATATCATCAAATGTTCATCACCGATAGAAACTATCTAAGCTGCATTTTTGTGATTGCCTATAGACTATGACCTAGGAATCAGACATCAGAAAATATTATACACTAATTTTGTAGTACGATATATATTTCAATGGAATATTTATAGGATTTTCAATAAGTATACAATATTATCTCATATTGTGATTGTGGATGAGTATAGTTGAACCCAGAGTTTGGATGAGTATCCCTATGTGGTGATGGAGATTCCTAAATGATATTTTCATTGTTAGATGATGTAGGTGTTTTATGATTGGGATTGTAGAAATACAGGTTAACCTAATTATACATGGATTTACTAGTATGGTATCTAGCTTAATTATCTTTCATAGGATGTCCAAACGATCATGATTATGAACCCAAGGATAACCTATTATGTGTTTTATAGTATTTTCTTCACCTTACTCATGTATATTCATATTTATGTTTATATATATCTATTGAAATATATATATATATAGATGTTAATATATACACACATATAAATAAAAATATAAATGATTGAACATTTCCCTATTTATCAAGATTATGGACCTAGGGAACAATTTTGGTTTCAGGATGTTTAATTTATTTATTTTTCAATTTTTGTCACAGAAAAGATGATAATATTTCATGAGAATGCACTTGTGAAATCATATTATTGGATCATTATAGGGGTGGACTACTGATATTATATCTCTCCCTTATGTATGCACCTCGGTGATTGTACAAACCTTATGTATTCTTTTTAGGTTTAATATAGGTTTAATGATGGGAAGGACTAAGGAATAGGGTTACATTATCTAGAAAATCCACTTATACTAATTCTTATGATAAAGTGGTTGTCATTCAACAGTGTATGGATACCAAGTATGTGTTATTGATTAGGTTTAGTAGAAAGTAACTATAATTTTATTTTAGTTTCATTATGTACTCTTATATGTATGGTTGGACTTGTGGGTGACCAATGTGGCACATATGAAATGGTTTTTTGGGATTTTATATCATTTCATTTTTTATTACAATATGTTCAATTTCAGTTTATTTATTTATTCTACTCTCTATTTATATACTTATTGGAAGACATATAGTAATTTATACTGTGTTTACACTAATATGAGGTAATAGTCTCTCTATATACATGCCCTAGGACCTCATTTGCAATTAGAATCTGCTTGTGTATGGAGATTCATTCTTGAGGAATCATAACGAACCATCTTAGATCACTGGATTACGGGAATCCAAGTAAGTATGTAACATCATTGGATTTTAACCCAAATTTTTAGAGATCGATTTATAGTTGTTTTAGGTATGTGTCGACCTACTCTTTCCTTATTTTATTCTTATTTATTTATCTATGTAATGGTTTTTTCAAGGGGAATAATTTTTTTATATGATAATGATGTGGTTTTTTTGATCTAGGTTAGTAAGGGTGTATTTATTCTTTGTAGTTATCAGAGGTTCCCTCTCTCTTATTTTAACCCACTGTAGCTTATCATAATGTTCTGTTTTTATGTAAAGGATCCTTAATATCTCATTTTTTTCATCATGTGGGAGGGATTATGCTCTTTTTAATATTTGGGAAGATATTATATATGTCCTAATAAATATCAAGAATAATTTTAATTGAAATTCGTGTTGGGAAAAGTTTAAATATTATGTTTTTACAACTTTTGATATTAATTTATATTTTGATTACTCATGCTTGATAGCTAATGGAAAAGTGGTTATTTGATATTTTTTTCACAATGGTTTTTGTGATTATTGAAACCCTATTATGTAGTTGTATGTTATTACCTCAAATATAATTGGATAGCCACTTATATGGTTTTAGATAGAATTATGTATTGTGTGAGAATTCCCCTGAAATAAATATAGGGAATTGACAAAATCCCTCTCACAATCTGAAAAATATTATTTGATTGTGATATAAAATGTGTTTTAATGTCTGGTTGTATTGTGGGGTGGTGATGTCTGGTTGTGATGTGGGTGGTTATGTGATGGGAAACAGATGTGGTATGTCTTGTTTGTGATGTATAGATTGTGATTATGTGTTAGTTATAGTTTTGAAATGGTGGAAAACTGGGTATGGTTTGTGTGAGGAGTATGGTTTTAGTAATGTTATGTGTTCTACTATTTTCTATGTTAGTAATGAAAGTACATATAAATGATGAATTTAAATGGTATGGGTTGAAATTGATAATAAAATTTGGCTTAAAATTGGTTGTGTGACTAAATTTGGTAGATTTTTAATGTGAGATGAATGGGTTGGATAAAGAAAATTAGATGGTAATGTGAAATTTTGAAAATGATTAAATTGATAATGGAGATAAAATATAGCTTCTGGCTTATGGCATAATGTCTGTTGATGTGCTTTTAGTTTCGGTAGAGGCAGTGGTAGTGTTGTGAGGTTGGGTTGTGATGTTGTGAGTTCATTAGTGTTTTTCTTGAGAATACATAGGTTGGGATTGTGTGTGGATATATATATCTACATTTTATGTTAATTATGATTTATATATGCACCCCACCCATGCAGGGAAATTTGTACAAATAACCAAATTTTTTGGCGGTGTTTTCCCCAACCTCATATTGGTGTGGATAGATGGACGGTTACCACTCTTCTCCACTCTCTCAATCAATATAGTTAAATATAAATAGGTTATAATGGCCATAATACAAAATTGAAAATGTAGTTGTTGGGTAATGAGACTATGAGAAGTCTTATATGGTATGTCGTGCATGGTGGATATGGTAATGTGGTTAATTTCCTTCATATTCATGATACACTATGATTATGGTTATGGATTTGATGTTATGATATAGCATAGGTTTCCTTGTGTGATATTTGATGTGATGTGATATATTAGTTATCATTGGGTGAGATTTTATGTAATGTGATGGTAATTGTGTATTCAGGTGAGATGTTATTTTATGTGATTTGATGGACCAGGTCTTTGGGGGAAGGAATAATATCCAAAATAGATTAGAGTTCCAGAATGTACATCTTTGGGGTGTGACAGTGGAATACTAGTGGTAACGTGGTGTGGTGTACCTTTATTGATATGTTCTTTATTATGTTATTATACATGGATATGTTATTTGGTTAGAATGACTTGGTGAGAATAAGATTGGTTAGTTTACCTACTTGGGTGTTGTTAGTTTTATTGCTTTCTCATGATTAAATTAACATGATTCTTTAACATGTGCATGAGAGACTTTTGATTTGATCCTATAATGTAATGTTTTGTGGTCACAATATATATACACAACTATTTTCATGTAATTAGGAAGACATCAGTGTATATTCTTGAACTTTATAGCTTAGTCTCTGGAGGTATTTTTGTTTCACTACCTTAACTTTTCCTTTTGTGTGTTTATTTAGAGATTATTTTATTTTCAAACATTATACACAAATTGTGGATGTATATTATTCAATTTTACATAATTTTATGTAGTTTCTTATAGTTGACTTATCCGACCTCTTGATCCTATTATTATAGAGTATAATTCCTCTCATATGTGATATTTCCATGACATCGGTGCAAGTAATAAACCTATGGTCTACTAGAGGAAGGACTCTGGGGTAACTATTATTCTTCCTTCATCTACATCCTAGGTGGGTACCTTTGGAGGTAGGGGTATGTGGGAGAGTTTTATCATAGATTTTGGTTGATGGGTAGGATAGATTTTGGACTTAGGCATAATGAGTATTGCATGGGTTGGTATAGAAATGATGTTCGTTGATCTAGGTGTGTGATATAGTCCACGGAAGACCATATAGGACATGTGGTTTTTTAGCCTTTTTTATTTGGTGAAAGGACTCTAAGACTAATGGACAACCAATTTAGGTGATACAACTTATAGGGTAGAGACCTAGTATTGGTACATGAATCATTATTGAAATGTTTTCTTTTTCAAATATGGTTGTTTGTAAATTTAAAATGAATTAATTTAATCATACTAAAATTCAATATTACTGAACTTATGAAATCCTTGTGTCCCTTTTCATATTTGGATCATGTTCATGTTCCTTATGTGGTTTAGGAAGATATGGTTAAGTGAGATGATCTAGTTTATGGTCTGAGGGGCAATTTGTTTGAGTATGATCAATGCAAGAAAAAATTGTGATTATTTTAATTACTATATTTTCGGAAGTGTGTTGGATATAGAGATAGAGAACTAGTTATAGGAGATTGAGATCACCTTCAGATTAATATAGTCACTAGTGGAGTAATGGGATTCATTGGTTAGTTTTCATATCTAAGTGGTTACATGACATTGGTGGAAATTGTATCTTTGTGAGAAGAATTTGGAGGATGTTTTTTGGGTAATATTTCATAATATTTTTAGAGTAGAGTTTCTTTCATCAACCATGAAAGGAGTAAAGAGGTAAGATATTCTATCTCTTTAGTAGAGGGTATGTATGTGCAGAAGATGGGAGTTTGGTTAAATGATATTATTTGTTATACCCTTGGCCTTTTTCATGATGAGGTGATCTGGGAGTAGAATCTTGGGGAGACACACCATTCTTTTATACTGTATATGGTTTCTCATTTTACATTTCTATTGTATTTGGAGTTTTAGAAGATGGTGTATGTGAACATGAATATTCACTTTTGGGGATGTTTACCATGAAAGGGTAAGTATCATGGTTCTTTGGGGAAAATTGTTTTTGTTGGTATGTCTCATGAACCATCGCCGTTATGGTTTCCACTAGTTGGGAGTTGAACTCAACTGTTTCTATTAATCCATTTGATTTAGTGGTGTTCATGCTTTTACTAGGTGCATTGAGGTAGTTTCATTGGTTCAAGGAGTTGTGGTCATCATTTGAATTAGTTAATAATGGTAATCATTTATTAGTATGGTGGAGGTGGTATATTTTATTTTTATCCCTATCATAATCCAGCTGTGAGGATTTTTTAGTAGAAGAAGTTGGATTATGCACCACTAAAAGGAGATGGGGATGAATAGTTTAGCCATAGGATGTTCCTCATCTCCAAGGACTCAACCGGAGTGCATCCATGATAATTAATTTCATCAGAGAGTTAGAGGAGTTAGGAATGTTTACTTGAATGTAGTGGGTGTGGTAACAACAGAGGAGCTATAGACCATTTGAGGTACAATCAGTTTATTATCCAACCTTGTTTTCTCTTTTTTGATTTATGTGATTCACACTCAATTATTTATCCTACACTAGTACATTCTCAAGGACTATATGTATAAATTTTTCTCATTACCTTTGTGTTGACTATTCCAATAAGAGGCCATGAAATCTTTTTTTGTCATTTACATTGGTTGTTGACTGATTACATGGCGACATCAGATGTGTGGGGGTATTTATTACTACAGATATAGTCATATGATTTCCCACTATAGATCTAATGTTTGAATTATATGGGACCTATTTCATGACTAATTTCATAGGAGAGTCATATTATAAGATGTGGATATCTTGTGTGTGAGTTTTGTTGGTGACAAGAGTTGTTAGGTGGGAATTAGATTTTTGGGTCCCCTTATTTATTTAATTGCAGAGTTCTCTATGGAATCTTCAAAAACTATAATAAAGATGGATCCAAAGATTGTTAGGTAGTTTTTGTATTTTTTATCTTAAGGAGGATATAATTATACCCCCTCGACATAATCTCATGTCTAGGATAAACTTTTATCAAGATGGTTTTTTAATTTAGATGGATCATTATCATATTCAACATTCTATGTTTCGGAAGATGAGGATTCAGAGGGATTACTTGACAAATAAACGTTTTAGCTGACATAGTGTTTTATAATTGGGTTCTAGAGTGTTATTCACCAAGTAGGTGGATGGTATTTCATGGTGTGTATTGAATAATGGCTGTTAATGTTGATGACAATAAAAAATCATTACCCTCATCTAGGGATCAATTATCTTTTTGACTAGTTGAGAATAGCTAGTCAGTTTTGTAAGATTAATCTATATTCTGTATATATCTAGTTGAGGGTGAAGGAGGATGGTGTCCTAAATACTACCTTTATATTCATGTATAGGAACTCCATGTTCATGGCCAAGTTGTTCATTTTCAAAAACACACTAGTTATGTTTATGGGGATTATGAACTCCATGTTACATGAATTATGGGACCAATTCATTGTAATGTTCATCATTGACATATTGATCTACTAGATTTTATAGGATTATCATGTTGATCATCCCTACATAGTATTGAAAGTTATTTGATTCCACTAGATTTATATAAAGTTGTTTATATCTAGTTTCCAGACTAGAGAGTTTTTCTTTTTGGGCATGTGGTATCCCATCATGTTGTGGATATGGACCCATCAAAGATCAAGGTAGTTGTTTCATAGGTAGAACCGAATAATTCTCTGGGGGTTTATATTTCAATCAGTATTATAGGATATTATAAAAGGTTTTTGATTGATATCTCATGTATTATTTTTTCATTGATAGATTTTAATAGAAAATACTAGGAATTTATCTGGACTGATTGCTGTTAGGAAAACATTTACTAATGGAAGTTAAGATTAATCAATACATCAGTGATTCAATTTCTATAGGTTGGGTTGATGATTGATGTGTTTTGTGATGCTTTTCATCTTGTTTTGGGATGTGACTTGATTCATTAGAAGATATTTATATCTTATGGATCTTGTAAGTTAACTCTCCAATGGAATAATTATGATACCCATGATATATATCATGAAGTGTTCATGTTTTCACTGAAATTGTGGCGACATTACCTCATTGGGGAGTGATTTTGGTTATTCACATATCATAAGATCTTGAGATATATATCTTATTATCATTATCCAAATATATATAAATACATGTTAATAGATATTCTTTAATAATAAGACTTTGATATCTTCTACACCTCATGATAGGTAGTTTTTTGTAAAATTATTGGACCATGATTTTGAGGGATGATGTTTTTGATGATTCTATATATTATTGGTGAAATATGAAGGAGTTGGTAGCATTTCACATAGATGAAAGTGTGGTTAATGTTGAGAATTTATAATTTAGATTACAATGTAGTATTCTTTGATTTTTTTAGGTGGAGGAGTTTCATAGGGGTGACATGGAAATAGAGGTGACTCATGGTAATGTTATTTTTGCCCATGCTTTTCAGTGATGGTCTAATTATGGTCAAAGCTGTATGTTTTTTGAAGGGAGGTAATTTGTATTATAAGTGATACTTGAGGGAGTACTTTATTGGTGGAATATTTCACCTTTTGTGGTATAAATAGAAGTATAAAATATATATCATGTCTTTAATGTGATTTTTTTTGTGACATGGGGTAAAATGGATGGTGTAAGAGTTTGTGGCTTGGTGTTTTGCTTCTAAGTAGTTGAAAAATAACACCATGTTATTAGAGGTTTGTTACAGTCCTTTTGTATTACTAGGTGGAAATGAGTTGAAATATCAATGTAATTTATCTTAGCGTTTCACCAAGATTAGGGAGGAAGTGATTCTATAAGGGAGATCATAGATTAGTTTATGAATCAGATAACTTCTTAGAAATTAAAGAATTAGGAGGAATATATTTTTAAAAAGTGGTATATGGATAAGGTTATTTAGAAACATAGAGTTTTATGGTCTATAATCTTAGACCAGGACACTAATTTCACATCATGATTATGATGGTGATTACAACATGATTTTGGAACATTGTTATGCATCATCACTACTTTCCACCATCAGACAAATGGGAAAACAGATAATAATATCCAGATGCCAGAGGATATGTTATGGGAATATAACATGGACAAGGATTTGTATTGGGAAAATAACTTTACACTGGATTATTTTACTTTCCATATATATCATTCATCCAATGGTATAGTCTCATTTGAGGCTTTGTAAAAGAGGTTATGTCATTCTGCATAGTGTTTGTCTACGGTTGGGGAGTCATCAGTTCTTGGTCGAGATGTGGTATTGGGCATGATATGGTAGTTTTAGGGTTTTCAATAGAGGATGAATGTATAATTGTAATGACATAAATATAATTTAATTACATTAGGAGGACCTTTTACTTCAAGTATGAAGACCATATGTTCTTAATAGTCACCATTGAATGTGGTATGTGGAGTATTGGTATGGGAGTATGTTCTCACCCCAGTTTATTGGACCCTTTTAGGTGTGGGGAAATATAGGAGAGGTGGTTTATCGGTTTTCATTCCCTGCATGGTTGGATAGGATTCATGAATTCATCCACATGTGTTAGTAATTATCGTATTTTCATGATAAATCCCAAGTCATTATATAGGGAGAGTTTGATATTGAGGATTCTTCGATGTATGTGGAGCGGCCGATAGAGATCGATGATCATCAGGATAATGTGATTTTAGGAAATACCATCCCTTAAGTTAATATGTTATATTAGAATGGGGTATTGAATGAGAGTACATGGGAGAGTGAGACTCAGATGTGTTCCTATATCCATAGTTGTTTTGATTTTTTCCTTGATCTATTTTTCTTTGATGATGTTATCTTTATATATTGATGTTTTATGATATGTATTTTCCCCTTGATGAAATGACTTGTTACAAAAGAATCAATAATACAATTAGGGTAGAAATTGATTACTAAGAATTACACATTATTTTTTGACATGATAAAAAATGTGTGGGTGATTTAGTTACACACAAATCATATAATATCTTAACATGAGATATTAAATTCATTGATTTTTTTTTCTTGGGGACTTGTAGTCAGATAGTTGATGTTATCATTTTCATAGTCTATTTGAAGTTTGAGATGGTGGTATGGATTTTTATTTAAACATGTGGTTTCTTGTGGTTGATTTATATTGGTTTATTAATGTAGCTATGTCAGATATTTACTAAATGTTTTAATTTGGTTGTTTTGTTTGGAAGGTGGTTTTGTTTCATTGTAACAAAATATGTGAGAGGTATCTTCCAAGGCCATTTTTTAGAATGTTTAACCTCTTTCATTTTTGATATTTTTTTAATTATCAATGTATATAATAGTTTGATAGGTATCTGATGTAGTAATATAGACCTTTTGACCCCTTAATTTATGGAAATATTGATGGTGGAGGTGTTTGGAGGAGGTTTCAAGGAGTTAGAGAGCAAGTGGTAGATATAGAGTAGAGGTAATCTAGCTATAGGATTCATGTAGTGTGGAGGGGTGTGTTGTTTTGTAAGGTCTATTGGCTGCATCATGGAGGTTTTAGTTGCAACATAATGGAGGCCGTAGTGGTTTTTTAGAGATACTGCTAATTTCAACATAGTCTCGGTGTGTGGGGTGGTTGTGGAATGGAGATTGGTCTCTTACCAATGTGGTTATAGGATAGGGGAATTAGACGCAGTGTAGTGACCAAGGATTAGGTTCATGTTGGTTCTTAAATTTATGGTGGGGTTTTAGTATGGGGAGTGGGTGCGGGGTGAAGGGGAGGGTTTCCTAAATCAGTTCCCACATATGGTGGAAAGATTCAATATAGTGTCTCAAGTGGAATTTTTATGGTTATTTCTTATTATAGGTGGATTCTCCATAGACTCAGGCTATGGAATATCCTTCTATTCAATTTTCATGGGTCTTCAGTGTAGTATCGTTGGCTGCACCATGGTCTCCACCATAGTGTTTTGGATATACAAGATATAGATAGTCACGGATCTTAGCAAGACCTTGACTAGGGGGTTGTGGAATGGTCCATTATGTTCTGACATATTATCACATGTTTCATCCCATTTTGTTTCAGGGTACAAGTGTATTTTTTATGGTATTATGTTTTATTGAATACCTATAAATTAAAAAAACTCAATCCTTGGCACTCATTTGACATTTCTCTAATTCTTAATGTGACCTAAGTGTTGTTGGAGTTAGTTTACTATGACCTTTATTTATACTTTGACTACATTTATATTGGATGTATTGAATATTAATAAACCATTTTATTTAATATTGTTTTTTATTCTGAGAAAAATATAATGTAATAATGTTCTAGAGTATATATCACATTGATTGGCTAATAGTGTCTCCACGCTCTGATGGGATCCTTCAAGTGAAATAAAGATATATTTAAATATAGTTTAGATGTAAAATAACATACTATGATGGGAGACGTAGTATATAGACTATAACTTTTGAGTACTCATAGGTGGATAAGGATTTTTCTCATAAATATTACACTTAGTAATCTTAATATGGGAGATTATGAGAAGATACCCACCAGTAGGACTTTTGCATGTTTTGGTGTCATTGGATAATCCTTTGTTTGAGAATTTTTAATAGTCCTAAAACATTAATATTATCATGAATTCAGGTCATAAACCATGAACATATATTTTCTGACAAAAATCATGAATCCATATGTCTGCGGTGAGGAATGGAACATTGGGTGCATCATGATTGACATGTCATTAAAAGATATGTCAAGGAAGGACTTCCCCTTCCATCTCTATGGAAGTTGATATCTCATCCCTTTTATTGGACTAGAAACATCATGTATAATTCCATTTCCATGGTTAATGAATTTTTTTATTTCAATTAGTAAAGGAAATATGTATCCGAAAAATAGGTTGGTGGCACATAAGTGAAACATGCTTGACGGGATATTGTGACAATGGGATAATATTACACAGTGAGTGTTCATATGTGGTTGTCATCATTGTGACATTTAATTATTTATCATAGATTCATTGACTAATTTAGATACAATAATCTTGTAATTAAGGAAATAACACCTAATTCTAATGATAAAGAATCCTAGAGGGTCACACACTAAGTTCTTCCTATAATCTCAGTAAAATTCTATTGGAATTTAAGTAATTGAATAAATATTTTTCTGAAGACCAAGGGATAATTTTAATCACATTTTATTGATCCCAAATATTTATTAATTAATAAAATATTTAAATTAATAATTATTTTGGTGTTCAATAAATTCAATGGGAGTACAAATAGACCAAGACCATTTCTAATGAAAGTATTCATTAATAAGATAGTAAAATAATATTTATTATTTTTTAGATGGTGCACGCCACAAAATAATAATAAAATTATTATCCTTATGTGTAATGTGGTATAATAAATGTTATAATAATATTTAAGGGATGATATGTAATTAAATAATATTCTAATCAGAACCCTACCTCTATAAATAGATGGTTATATCTTTTGTGTATTACATCCAAAAATCAATACCTAAAAATAATTGTGCAAGACAAAGCACTCACTCAAATCCAAATATCTCTATTCATCTCATGAATGATAATTTAAAGAGATATCCCTTCAGTATCGAAGGACAAAAGCTCAAAAACATAATGTATGGAAAATGAATCATCATGCCATCACCTGTAGATCAATTGGAATTTCTCAGAGATCAGAGGACTATGTTGGGATCACTGTTAGAGGGATTCTATACATGGATTCCAATAAAATGGTGAAGGAAATCTAAAAGGGTCCTTTTGGATGATCTAAATATGTATTAAAGAAATAATTATTACATCAGGTTTTAATTTTATTTGATATTAAATAATTTAATTTAAAATATTTCATGCAAGATTGAAACTTGGGTTTTCAATATACTCAATATTAAAATAAACTTTAATATATAACCAACCAGCACAAGATTAAACTGTTCCTTGAACCAACAAGTGGTATCATAGAGGTCACATATTAATCTATAATTATTATTTTGGTTGTTTATCAACATGAAATCATGGTTGAATTTTCATTTCATATTATTTTTTCTTTAATTATCCTTGAACTAACATTTTTTTGATATATTAATCATTCCTGTTTAGTGATTCATTTTTTTAATGGTATAAGAATACATGAAGAAAACCCAAAGATACCATCGGGGTCTATCAAATTTTTTCTAATAAGATGGGGTAACAAGGCATGTAGCTAAAGTACATAATGTATACCCTAGTACACTACACCTAGCCATGTCATGTGATATATGTCATGTTATATAGTTTTTACACATAGTTTATTCCATGTGTTGACTAGACAATCTGGCACCCGGTATGTCAGATTACACAATATGTGTATGAAATACACACTGTGTATTCTTCATTGGTTAACAACATAAATCATGAAATATGGGTGGTTTTTATACACTGTCAAACTGCATGACATTGGAAATATGAATCATTTTTTATATATATGACATATATATGGTATATATGGCTTGTAGTTCATCAATTTACACATCTGAGATGCACACCAATTCCTTGGCCTTATTTTCTGGATACACTACATTATAGAAACACAGTGTATAGCTGGAGGCCCATGTCATGTAGTCTCGCACCTATGAATGTGGTGAGTCTTTTGGTGGGTTGCACAGGTACACAACATTCTGTCCAAATAGTATGTAACTAGTCTATACAGTATATGTAATCCACTGAGATACATCATGAAGTCTGTGTTGAGTATATTGAGAAAATAGAAATAATATACATAATGTGTAGCTAGAATGTACATTACATGTAACTGGAATATACAAATTGTATAGTCTGGCCAAGTCAACATGCTGATATCCTAGACATGTAATCCAATTACATAGCATCCAAGGTATATGATGTGTATTTGGATAGTAAATTCTATTCATTCGTATGTTAAGTGGAATATATAAAATTACATTAAATTATAAGTTCCAACATTAAACTACATTTCTGTGATTGGAACACTACTTTTTTAAAATTTAAAAATGGGTTTTAATGAATTTAAATTCTTAATGAATTTATTATAATAAATCTTCAAGTGTTTGATCTACATTTTATTTACCATTAATGACTTTATCATGGTTATCTCTAAGAGGATTTTGATGTTCATTAATATTAAAAGGAATTAATTAATTTATTAATTAATTTTTACCTTATTAATAAATAATTAATAATAATTAAATATTAGCCATTTAGTTTCTCATATATGTTGCATGTATGAATGTTCATGAGCTTGAACAAGACCTCATTATGTCTGGGACATTTTAATTTAATTTATTTAATAGTTTTCAAAATATTTTTTATTAAATTAAATAAGATGGCATGTGAGTCATCCATCCCTCCACTATTATGTAGGACTTGTGTTTCTAACAAAATTTATGTAATCTCCCATTATAATATCCTTTGGTTTCCCTCACTTGTGTTTGAGTCATAAATACAATTAATTAATGGAATATCCCAAGGAAAGTAGAGGCAGTTCATGAAAAAACCATAATGATGCCAACCTAAGTGTTATATAGGTGGACATTCGGAATGTTGTAACTCATTCAGAGACCAGTAATAGGTATTATTTTTATTAGGTAATAGGTTGATTTAATGTTCTATAATTAAATCATCCATCGGAAAATAATCATTAATGGGTCATTAAATTATTTATTTCTTTCTGTCTATCCATTGGATAACTTTCATGGATACAAGACTATGATCCCATAAATGAATGAATTAATGTGATAATATGGAATTTAAATAAATTGATTATTTTTTAATGTTTTATCTATCAGGGTAAATTAATTAAGTAGCATCCAATTAATATTAACAATAAATTTAAAGGATGAAACTAGATAAAATTTATTCTTAATATATTAATGTCCATAAAATAAATTATTTCATACATGGACTTCCATAACTTTATTAGGAATAAAAGATGTAGAAAAACGTCTTTGACTAACCCGCATTGGGTCACATACTTTTAACATGGATTTTTAATGATGTTTTTGTGTGTAATTAACCATATAACATCAACAGAAGTATCCCTCGGTAGACTTTCTTCAACATTGAGTAAAATCTTTAGGAAATCCATGTTAGGATTTCCAAATATGGAATTATTCTCAATGTATTAAAAAGATACAATTCCATAGTTGGAAAATACATGCCTTCCTAAATAACTTCAAGAAGCATCACCCACCCTCGTTAGTGTTATGAAAAGTGGAATATGAATCCCTCACACTAGCCAATACAAATAGATATGAATTTCTAGTTCAGTTATGAGGGCTAATTAAACTTGATAAAAATATTAGGAGATTTAATTAAATCAATCAAATAATTATTTACGAAAAAATTATAATCAATAAATGTTTTGATAACATGATCTTTTAATTTTATAATAAAATTAAATGTTTTCATCCACATTATCCTTTTTATCTATATTATATAAGGATAGTATCTTCACATTTAGAAACATCCAAGAGTGCTTCAAACTCCTTCATGTTGTTTTTTTCAGTGAAATAAATATTATGTGTTAGAATCATCACTTACTAATTTTCCTAAAGAATAGGCAAGTGATGAAAATTTCTTCAACTATGAGAAATATTTAAATAATGTGGTCGTTGTTCAACCTTTAATGATTTCTTCTTTGTCTAGATAAATCATTAAGACTCATTAATACATATATGTGTATAGAATTAGTTATAACTTCTATAGTCTTTAGTTGGAGAGAGCGCTAAATGACTAGTTTGAGATAGAAATGTTCTATTTTCAAGAAATTTGGGAGAGGGTCCCTTAGTTGGGCCTCTAATAGTCAATCCCATTGGCTACATTAAGTGCCTATAGGTTCTATATTTTATAATACCTAAAGAACTATGCATCGATCTTATCATGGAATCACTTCCTTGGATCTTCCCTAATTTTTTCTAAATTTTAATATGAACAACAATGAGAAGACACTTCTAGATCTTTTCACTCTTATTTTCCAAGTAGATACAAAGATAAAGAAAGAATTCCTTGAGTTCTTATGGTGAACAAATGGAAAGGGAAATATAAGATATCTAATCCCAAAGACTATTTACACCCTTCCAAGAAGAGTAATATCAATGATAAAGAATGGGAACATGATTCTATTAATTTTCTTTTTAAAAAAAGGGCCACTATAAAAAAAACTTCACTTAGACAAAGACGTAAAGGGAAGCTTCACGTGAATATTTTATCAAATGAAAGTTTTCTATTCCTAAAAATTTTGTGTTAGTTTAATCTTGTGGTAATCAAATATGTTTTAAAATATAGTAACTAATTAGATTTATAATAATAAACCTATAGAAATTCTATCTATGGGTAGTCAATGGTGCTAATATTTCTACTGTAGCTTTCGAGGACTAGAATATCACTATGCCGACTTAAATGATATTCCTTTTAAAGTTTTTTTAATATGTTCCTTTAGTTATAAAAAATCAATTCTATATCCAAAATTTATACAGAAGGTCTGATTTTGATGTTCAGAAATAAAATCTTCTTCTATTATAAACATAGTATTCATCATGGTAAATCACATTTATATAACAATATTTATAAGTTGGATTACCTAAATAAATTAATGGATATATATAATGAGACTACTTTATTTGACTTATACAACACTCAACTATTTCATCATAGGTTAGTACATGTAAATGAAAAGTTTTTTACTAAATTCTTACAATATGGATATTTTTATTCTTTTGACCTTAAACCACTTTGTATATGAGAAACATGTTTAAAAGATACAATAACTAAATCCCCATTTTATAAAAAAGGTAAAAGGTCCAAATTGATTCTTGAATTAGTTTATATAAACATATGAGGACCATTTCCTATTAAGGAATGTTGTGGTTACTCATACAACATAACTTTTAGAAATGATTTTAGTATATATGGATATATCTTCCTAGTGAGGTATAAGTCAGATTCTTTGGATAAATTCAAGGAATGTAAGAATGAAGTTGGGAACCATATTGGTAAGAAGATTAAGAAAGTCCACTCAGATTATGGTTGTAAATATCTAAATCTATACTTCATTGATTACATACAGGATTTTATCCAATCTCAAATCACTCCTCTTTATACCCCTTGGTGGAATAGTGTAATTGAAAGGATAAACCACATATTTTTAGAGAAAGTGAAATCAAGGATTAGTCATGTGAGTCATTCATTATATTTTTGAGAATTCACATTACAAAAACCCAAAAAAATACTAAACCAACTTCTAACAAAATAAAAATATAGTATAACATACAATTTATAGAATGTAAAAAATACTTTGTTTTCATACTTACTTATGTGTGGTTGAGAAGCATTTTTAAGGCCCCTTCAGGAAACAAACATTGACCCTAAGTCAAGGAGTGTACCTTTATAGGATACCCCAAACAAACAACATGATATTACCTATATGTACCTTCACTTAATAATTTATCAGTTTAATTACCCACAATTTTCCTTTAGAGGGATCATGTCTCTAAAAGAGATAGTAGGATCAAATGGAATTCAATGAAGTTGAGGGCCAGGGTATACAAGAGTTGGCACAATAATAGATTCCAATAATCACCATGAAAGAATAAACTATTCCAATGATAGAAGTACTATGTTTATGTACAAGAGAGGTTATAAAACTATAATGGTATGGTTTTCTAGTCATTGGTGAGGGTAACATATTATTTGTTGATAATAATTATCATATTAACTACAAGGAATCAAGAACTTTCATAGATGTTTCCAAGTGGAAAGAATCCATTAATTATTAATTCGATTATATGTACCAAAACCATGTATTTAATTTGAAAGATACTATAGTTTATGTGGATATTGTTGATTTCAATTGGGTATTCAAGAAGAAACATGATAATGAAGGACATGTCAGTACATATAAGGAGTGATAAGTTGTGAAAGGGATTAAATAGCATAAAATCATTGAAAATGATGAAACCTTTTCATGAGCTTAAATGATCAAATCCATCATAATTATACTTGTCATTATGGATTACATTGACCATGAAATTTTGAAAATGTATTTTGAAATAGTATTCCTTAATGGGAATCTTCAAGAAGAGGTCTATTTGAAACAACCTAAAGGGTTTTTCACTCTAAAAGATGCTTAAACATATCTAAAATGAAAAAATTAAATTTATGGACTAATAAAAGCATCACTTTCAATGAAAATTAATGTTTATGAAACTATAATGGTTTTTGGTTTCATAAATAATGAATTTGAACCTTTTTTCTACAGAAGGTTAAGTGTGAGGAGAGTAATTTTCATTGTAGTATATATCAATGACATATTACTTATTGGAAACGAAATACCAGTCTTACAATCTGTTTAGGAATGGTTGAATAAATGATTCTCCATGAATGAATTGGGTTAGGTAGAAAATTTTATTATGATCACGATCAATCATGATAGATCCAAGTGACTACTCAGCCTATTTCAAAGTACATTCATTGACAAGATAATGAATAAATTCATTATTGGATAACCCAAGAGGGAATTGTTTACTAGTGTCAAATGGAATCCATATTTCTAGAAATATGTGACTTTAGACACATGGGGAAAAATATAATTGCATTGATTCTATAAAAATCAAAAATTGGTTTGGTGATGAATGTAACGGTATATACTAATCTAGATGTACACTATGCATTAAGTGTAGAAAAAAGATATCAAGATAACCAAGGTGACTTCCATTACACATTAGTTGTGACTATAATTAAATATGTGATTCGTGGTATGTATATTATATTATTTTATGGAAGAGATGAGGATCTATTCATTATAGGATATTTGTATTCTAGTTTCCAAACATATCAAGATTACATGAAGTCATAAATAGGATATATCATCACATTGAATGTAGGTGTTATGATCTAGAAGAGATAAAGGAAAACAATGTTTAAAATTTATACAACACACTCTATGTATACTAAAGCTTTTGAGTTTGTTAATGAAACAATATGGATGTGAAAATTAATCCAAGATCTTGATATATTACAAAGTATTATATATTTTGTCAAAATATACTATGATCATACTTTAGTAGTGACTCTCACAAAAAAGCAAAGTCATATCAGCAGATAAATTAAATACATCAAAAATGTCATCTATTGAGATATTTTTATAAAATAGGTTAGGTTTTAGTGAGAATTATTTCCATATGAGAAATCATGGATGTAAACATTACTAAATGCTTGACATAGTAGAAACATGATTATCATGTGAGTTATAGATGTCTAAAATTCATATGTTGTTGGCTCTAGTCCAAGTGGGTGTTTGAGGGAGTAGGTGTCCTAAGACCAACTATTTATACTTTTACTGCATGTATATTCAATTCAGTTAATGTTAATAAAACATCATTTTTCAATTTTTTTCATTTTTTTTATGAATTTAATATAATAATGTCCTAAATTATACATTTAATTAATAAATCATATATTTTATTAACTATGATGAGAATCCTAAAGTGGTATGATGATTTTTTTAAATATAGTTTTGTGGAAAAATAACATGCTTTGATATAACACATAATATATAGACTATCAACTGAGAGAAATCATAAGTGGATGATGTATATACTCATGAAGTTAATACATGGTAATCTCTAAGATTAGTGATTATGAGAACAACCCTGCCAGTAAGAATTCTTCATTTTTGTGTGTCATCAGATATTTCTATATTTGAACACGTTCAATGGACCTTAAAATTTATGATTATAATTAATTAATCACATGAATCGAAAAAATTAGACATGATAAAGGAATATATGATTTCATATGTTCATAGTTATCTAGGGAACATTTGGTGCCTCATGATTGAAATGTAGTTAGAGGATATGTTGAGGAAGGATTTTCCACTTCCATATTTATAATAGTTGATATATCAGCTTAATTATTAGAATAGAAACCTGACATTAAATACCATGACCATAATGAAATGATGTGTAAATTTTAGATATTCAATGAAATATATGAAGATAAAAAAGGCTGGTGACATAGATGTGCAACTCGTTTGATGAGGTATTGTGACAAAATAATTATATTACATTGTGAGAATTCCTATGTGGTTGTATTCATTGTGACATTAAGTTTATTCACTTGGTTTACTCAACCCAATACAAGATATAAATATTTTACATTAGGAAAAATTTACTAATTAAAATAATAAATAACCCTAGAGGGTCACACACTAACTCTTTCAAGTGACTCGATTAAATTATATTTGAATTTAATTAATTGCATAAATATTATTCTCAAGAACTTGGGATAATTTTATTCACATTTTATCAATAAAAAATACTTTTTTTGGAATTAAATATTTAAATTATATATTTATTTTGTTCTTTAATAAATGATATTGGAGTTCTAGTGGACCAAGACCACATCTGGTGAACAATATTAATTAAAAATCCCGTTAAATAATATTTATTATTGCACAACTTGACACACACAATAAAATTATATTATTTTTGTTAATAATATTACGTGGAAAGAGGTTTATTAAATATTATAATTTTATTTAATAGTTTACATTTAATTGAATAATATTTTAACATGATCGCAAGATCTATAAATAAATGGTTGTGTTTGTTGCGTATTGCATCCAAAAATTGAAACATGATAATTATTACACTCACAAAAACTATCTCTCAACTCCTCCTTTATCTCATTTTCTAAATAATGAGAAATTAAAGTGAGATACCTTCAAGATTTAAGGGAAAGTGATCAATATGAATAATGAAATATAATCGACTCACCGCACTAGCACTTGAAGATTAATTGGAATTGCTCATAGAACAATAGAGAGAATGTGTTTCACCACTAAGTGTATTCTATACATGGATACTCATTGAACAATAAGGAAAAAGAAAATGGGTTTTTGGATGATTCAAAACAACAACGATGAAGTAATTCTCAAAACATGTATTTGTTTCTTCTTATATTAAGTAAATTAATTATAATTTTGATATGCATGATCCTCACTTAGATTATCAAGAAACAAGATATTAAAAGAAATTTTAATATATCACCAACCAACACATGATACCACTCTAACAAAACCAAAAATTTCATCAAAAGGAGCTCTTTAAATCCCTAATAAGTGGTCTTAAACCCTAGTGTGGGGATATCTATCTTAGTAGTTTTAGGTAAGTCCACTCCTTACTTTTAATTATTTAAACATTATTTCTCATCTAAGGACATGATTATGTATATAAAATCAATATTTTTTGTGATAATTTTATGGAAAAATGATTTGGTAATTTTTTTCTCAGTTTTTATGGGTTTTTTCATTATTCTAGATCTTGATGTTATCCTCCCTCATGTTCCAACCTTTCAAACTGATCAGAAAGCTCCATTTAAGGTGGGGGTACTGTATTTTTCATTTAGTTTTATCATGTTAGAGGTATTATTATCTTTTTTATATTTGTGAAGATATAATATCTAGAGTAATAAAGATAATTAATCTATTAAATTTATATTTAATAAGGGAAAGGTTAAATCACATATTTTTACTACGTTTGATATAAATTGATATTGTAATTATATGAGATTGATGCCTGGATGAAAATTGTAGTTGTTGGGGGGGTTCATTGTAGTTAATTTGATTTTGCAAACCCTATTGTGTTGTTTTGTTATCCTTAAATGTAATATTTTGACCACTTATACCAATATAAAAAATTGGATGCACATGGAGATGTGGTTGTTGGAGAATTCCCATGAAATACAGAAGTTGAATGTGATGAAATAACTCGCTAAATATGAAACAAATTTATGTGAACGTGATGTGAAAAGTGTTTTAATGTGTGATTATATTATCGGTTTTGTATGTGTTGTTATGAAGTGTGGGTGTTGATGTGATGGGAAATGAATTTGGGACATGGCGGTTATGATTTGGTGGTTGTAATAAATATGTGGATATGGTTTTGAAATGGTGAAATTGGTGGTTTTTTGGCATGGAGATGATGTTTGTAGTGATGTTATGTATTGTTCTAGTTTCTATATTAGTAATAAATTCCAATTTAAATTATTAACTAAAATGAATTGAAAAAATATATAATTAACATTGAATTAAAATGGGAGGTGTGGATGAATTTGGTAAATATTTAATATGAGATAAATGAAATGGATAATAAAAATTGGTTAGTAATATAAAATAGCTTATATTGGTAAATAAAATGAAATATAGCTTTTAGATTATGGCTTGATGTGTGGTGTTGTTGATTTAGTGGTGGCAGTAAAAGTGGAAGTGTTGTGGGGTTGGGTGGGGATGTTGTGAGTTTGTTAGTGTTTTGATTATGAACACATATATTGGGCTTCTGTATGGCTATATAAATTTAACTTATTTACTCACTATAATTTATATATTAACCCTACCCATGTCGAGAACTCAATGTAAATAACCAAATGTTATGGAAGTTCTCTTTAAAAACTTCCCAATGGTGGGAATGGATGGTTGGTTACCAACTCTTCCACTCTCCTTCCTCCAGGTGAGTTATCTATGAACAGTTTGTGATGGATAGAAGTAAAAAGTGAAATAGTGATGGTTGTTTTTTGAGATTATGAGATGTATTATAGTGGAGGTCCACCATGGAAGTAGGAGGGTATGAGGATAATTTCCTTCGTGATCATGAAACCCAATGATTCTGGTTATGGTTGTTATGTGATGATATGGCCTAGGTGTCTTCGGGTGAGATGTGATTTGATATGATAGACCAGGTTTCTTTGATTAAGATATGATGTGATGTGTTGGAATGGGTTTATTAAGATGATATTTGATGTAATATGTTTTGATTTTATGTGATTTGATGGGACTTGTGTGTTTTAGTTGGGCTGCTATACAAAAGAGATGGGATCACCATGATGTATGTCATTAGGGTGTGCGTGTAAGAACCCAATCATTATATGAGGTATGTATCCTTTAAATTCCAGATTAAAAAAATTTATTTTATTATTTGAAATTTTCCATATGGTTTAGAGGTGGTTTTAGGATTATCCATGTCATTTCTGAAGCCCAGACTGACATTTTTTAGAGGAAATGGAAACAGTGCATGGTAAGTGCATGGTTAACGCTAACCATACACCTCAAATAGTGCATACCATTAAGTATTTGACATGTATGTTTTCAACCATTTAAGGGAGGTTTTGTTTATGTAGGGTTGAGGTAATGAGATTTCATTGGCTACACAATGTTTGTTTAACCATGAATTGTAGGTTGTGCAATGTGTACTCCCTAGACAGTGGGTGGACCTGGTTGGTGCCCTATTTTGGACAACTCTGTGGCCACACTAAGAAACTTTTAATATTTGGGAAATTTTACCATTTTTCAATAATTTATTTAAATAGGATAACCCTATATATCCCATGTGTTCCTACAAACAATATACCCTCCCCTCTTCATGTGTAATCCTTCTTCACCCCAAAAGCTAGCCTTTATAAGATCTTCTTCATCTAGAATCTGATCTAGCCGATGTAAGTCTTGTTTCATACAAACCAAAAATCTATCTATTTATATTTAACATTTCTTAATTTATATTCCTCTTGATGGAGTTTTTTGTGTGATCTCATATTCCCTATTTTTCAGGTGTTTCTCTCTTTACTCGATTTCTTTTGTTATAGCATAGATTATAGGCCAATAACAGATAAGGATTTGACTGCCAATCTAAAGTGGGGGCTCTCATTCTTTTAGATCAAATTCTTGGTGTTTATAAATATTTCATTATGCCAAATTACATATTTTCTAAGTGATTCTTGTTAAATTGAATGATTCTGAAATAAAATTGGTTAACATGACCTATTTGACTAGGAGAATCATTATATATCATTAAATGTTACAAACCTTTAATTTGAACAACCACTTTGGTTGTGTCGTTAAATGAATAAAACAACCATCGGTAACCTAAGAATTTGATTATTCTTTTAAGGTATGTTCTTTACCCCAATATTTGTATGTTAAATGAAATTACAAAAATATAACTTAGTTAAATTGTATAGGGAATGGAAGACTGTGTCCCTAAACCTTTGTCCATTATTCTTTATCTCTTAGTTTTTATATGTTCTCTAAATTCAAAATACTAATTAAATAAATAGAACGATTCATGTGATTTTAGGCATCCAAAGCCTATTCCTTGATTTGATCCTCCTTCTAAAGAGAGTAAATTTCTTATAAAAATGTGATGCCCTAATGAATTTTAAATGTAAAAATTAATAATATAGTAATTCTTGGGACTTTGGACATTCATATTTCCATTCCATGAGTAGGATATGGGTTCTGATATAGAATTTTAGAAACTGACTCATTGGTTTTATTTAATTAATTTAATTTTAAATGTATTTATCATATACCTTATGTGAAAATGGGTTCATATATGAATTCCAGGGATAGACTCATTTGGTGGAATGATTGTTATGTTCCACGAGTGATACTTAGACCCCTTATATGGACTACTAAGGAATGACTCAATAGATGAATTTTATTATTCCAAGAATGATAGTAAGAATCTCTATGAGGAACTCAAGTGATTTTCTTAAAGGGAAGATCATTATATATTCCATGAGTGACATTTGGGATCCTATTGTGGATTATCAAGGACATACTCAGAGGGCAGTGACTTTATACCATACATAAAGTGATATCAGGGATCCTATGAGGAATTCCTTGGACAATCTTGTATAGTGATGGGGTTATTTATGCATAGAGAAATACCAGGGTTCCAAACTAGGAATTCCATGGATAGGCTTATGTTCATTTCAAATATTAAATGAAATTATTATATGACACATCTTATAATCCAAATAACAAGGTTGGATTCAGTTGGATCCTTACATTTTATTAAAAGAGTTATTAAACACATATTGGTTAGATATGATTCATGGGGGTATTAGGTTACAAGGTGGGTTCTATTAATTTAGTATAAATTAAATCATGATGGACAGATTACTCAGATATATCCAAGATTATTCCAATGTAGGAAGCAGAGGATAGGTGTTCCATGGGAACCCATACCTATGATGATTATTTATATTCAACACTCCATTAATGGGTTTTATTATTACCTTTACACTAATTATAATATATTCATAAAATGTATGGAATTAGAAACCATTGTTCGTCACCAACTGATTTTATCTCAAACCCTATACAGGCCACCATTTGGTAACTGGATAGACCTTAGGGATGTGTGTAGGGACCATGAAAAGTGACCAGTTGTTGATTCTTTATTTATTTTATCATGGGATTGGGGTATTACAAGATTGAGATATGGAATGTGATTCTATTTCTAAATACTAATTGGGATATTTTTTGTTCTTTTCATTATACCTATATGTATGTTTACTTGATTTCATGAATTCTAGTTTGCCTTCATTATAGGAGGCCATGATCATCATTTTTTATGACATTGATGTATGGGTTTAATTTGTAACACCCCGAACTTCTACGGTACGCTTCTCTTTGAATAATGCGATAGCGTGTGTTGTACGGAACATTGAGTTCTAACACACCACAACCAATCAAACTAGCCGTTATGAATAGTAATACCTACTTTTTGAAATTATATATATTTTATATTTCAAAATGGACTTCATTTTTGGATTCGTAATATCGAAATTATCCTAAGTTGAATTTTTGGTATTTTTCTGAGAACTTACAATTTTTATGAATAGTGAAAAATACTTAAAAACAACTTTTTTAATCAAAATAATTTATAGTGATAAATTATATTATTGAGTGGTTTTAAAGAATAATTAGAATATATTTTTACAATTTTATCCAATGGTGTTCATTATGATTAATTTCACTTTGAAATTGGACATAATCAATTATCAATCTTTTGATATATATTGTTTCTTAAAAACACGCTATTTGTTGTGACAGTGGGAATTAATTATAAAATTATTTAATGAAACTTATATGTTTGTAATTTTTTAAAATAGACATCATTTTTGAATTCGGAATATCAATTATAGCTTAGGGTGAAATTTTGGCATTGTTCTGAAAAACTTCAATTTTTTATGAATAGTGAAACTACTAAGTGGTAGTTAAAATACTGAATTTTTCATAAAACCTAATTTTACCACTTCTGTGAATGGAATTTTGAAAATCCGAGAGACACGGTTAATATCAAGAAGTAAAATGTGGTTCAATGAGATGAAAATAATTTTTGGTGAAGAGTAACTTTTGACTTTTATTTACCACGGTTAAAAGTAAAATAGGGTAATTAAGGGTAAAATGATATTAATATTACCCTAACACATGTCCTAATTCTATTGGACAAGTGTCTCTCGACCAAAAACAACCTTATAAATAAAATATTATCATTTAGGTCCACTTGGATTAGATTAGGACATTTATTATTATTTAATTCAAAGAAGAGTTAAAAGAGTTAAAATCAAAGTTTATTTACTAAAACATTTTTAATATAGGGTTATACATAAGATAAATTCCATTGTAAATATTAATTAGAAATCTAATAAGATTTCCTACATAATTATAGTTTATTTATAATTTTTATACTTTAAATAATTTAATTTATTTATGACACAATGATGATGCAGTAATTACCATAATTGTGAAAACGTAATATAATTGATATTATAAATTCCAAAATAAATATAATTTCAGACTTTTAATGAATTAAAATAATTTTATAGGCTAATATGACATGTTAGTATTTCTTCAATTAAATTTGTTCGTAGTAATGATTCTGTTATGAGTTTCACAAAAATCAATTATTGAATTGTGTCAAAATTTACATAAAAGAGTTTTTAAAACAATATTATACTATTAATTTATATTAAATTCCTAAAAATCTATGGTTTGGCCAAGAAAATTATATCATGATAGGTTCATTATTAATGGACCACTTGGGGGTCTATTTCATGTATATAGTAAGTTTATTAACTATATATTATAAAAATACAAAGTCACATGGTAAATGTCAAACTAATTAACTTAGAGTTAATACTTAAATATAAGGTTAATATAAGTACCCAAACATGTCTAAATTCTATTGGTTGAGTTTTTTTCTACCTATCCCCACCTTAAACTTTGAATAATCAACTTTGGAGCCATTATAAACCGAATATGAATTTATTATTAATTAATATTTCTAGATTTTCCAAAGGTGCCCCTCAACCCTCTTATAAAAGGGCACTCCTCCTTCTCATTTCTTCACATCATCAAAGCCTTTTGGTTTGGCCAACCTCTACCCAAATACTCTCCCAACATCCCTAACTACAACCTAGAGGCATTATTTTGATCAGAAAGCCAACCTAAGGAGCCCTTTTGATCAAATCAAAAGGAAGAACCCGAAGAAGAGGTGATGATTTCACCACCCTTTTCCAAGTTCCTTTCTTCTTCCACTTCTTATTTCTTTTTTATTACCATTATAAAATAATAACTCCAGTATATTATATATACTGTGATGTTATTATAAATATGGTACAATCATATTCAGTATTCTATCCACCCTTTGAATAACATGTCACCATACGTGCATACGTTCGGCTTACTGTCTCCATGTCGTGGTGTAATTGTTATTCAATATATTATTATTTGTATGGGTATAATAATGATGTGTAACTCATGTAAATAATAAATATAACATGTTAATTATTCTGTATATATGATATACCATCCATTTATATATTATTTTAATATCAAAAGAATGATATTGTTGCTCGTGCGTACGTACGGACTACCGTCTCCACGAACGCGATGAGATTCATTCTCCATCGTATCCATTCAAGTATAATTATCATTTGATGATTTAAAAATGAATTTTATGGACTTGATATAATTATGGATATGAATAAGATACAACCTATCCATAAAAAACATGTCTTATGTAACAAAACATATAAAAGAAAACGAGTAAGTTAACACCCGAAACGACGATAATTCTAAGATATTATTAACAAATCAATGTTAAAAGATCATATATGATATCATATTAATATATATGCTTCTTGTATAATTTAAAAACAATTATTTCACCATTATAAAGGAGTTTAAACTACCCCAACAAAGGAAAAGTACAAGGTAAGGGTTTATTTCACAATCTCTTCATTATCCGAGGTTGTTTATACGTAAAAATCTACTGGAATCTTTTTATCATCCACATCCATGTTTCTTAAAAATGAATTTCAAAACATTTTTACTATTTAATAGAATATGGGTTAAAGTCATTTATACCCTTGTTTTAATTTTTATAAGAGGTTTATAAAGGAATCTTTCCGTAATTTTCCAAACAAGGTGTTTTTAACCTTTTCGACAGAATTAAGGTAAGAATGTTTTTTTAACTTATATGGCGGGTGTGGCTATTTTTCGCCATTATAAAATCATCAAAGCATCCCTTACAAACTTATAAGAATATTTTCAATGAAAATGTTTTATTTTATAAATATATGACTCTTAAATGATTTCAAAAATAGAAAGAGATACTTCTCTAAAAAGAGTTTTGATTTCA
Source organism: Viscum album (assembly GCA_963277665.1). Lineage (NCBI taxonomy): Eukaryota > Viridiplantae > Streptophyta > Magnoliopsida > Santalales > Viscaceae > Viscum > Viscum album. The sequence continues at coordinate 1,263,588,772 of OY728128.1, forward strand.
TATATGTCAACATCCTTTGATGGATTTTATGATTATTTGTAGTTGATTTATTATGATACAAAACTTCTATATTGTGTTGAAGGTTTTGTGATATGTTTGACTGTGGATGTTCTATTTTTATACCATTCATAGTTTATGATGAAATTATTGACATTTCGTATGCTAGTTTTAATACGAATGTTTATGTCATGATTAAACCTTTTCATATGGGAATGCATTGGACTTAATATGTGACTGGTGGAGCCCGCTATAGCTCCTCGATGCATCAGTAGGTATCATGAGACAAATTAGTGTCTTGGAACAAGGCCTTGAAAAAATCATATTTGTAGTCTTGGCACAAGGCCTTGGCTATGTGGTTATGATAGTCTGGCATTATGCATTCCATCATTATGAAAGTGGTTATTGATATTGCATGTGATTATACGATTAGTAGAATATCCATGTGAATAAGTAAATGGAATTATTTCATTTTACTTTTGCCATACTATGTTGAAGTTCACGTTTAAAAGGCTTCTGTTTTATTTATACGTTGCCTTAAATGTTTATGCTTATTTTTGAAAGTTTTCGTTGTACTGTTATCCTTACTGGGCATTTGAGCTCACCCCTTTTCTTTGTTTTATTTTTCCCAGGATGTGAAGAAGTAAGTTATGAATGACCTGTAGGGATAGTATGTGGGGATATGAGTGTGGAATATGGAGACTATGTTGTTGTAGTAGTTTTTCACTTTGTGATGTAATGTAAAACTTTATGAATATATCTAGTGTTTCCAAGGCTACTAAACCAATTGGTCTTTAGAGATTTGATCTTTCTTGTGATCATGCCAATGTAATGTAATAAATCACCGTCTCTGGGTAACTAGGGTCGGGGTGTTACAGTTGGTATCAGAGGAAGTTTAGTACAAACCTTGGAAGCTAGATTTAGATAAACTCTGATTAGAGCACGTAGACCTAAGATGAACTTTGAGGATTAGTATAGAAGAACTTCCTAGAATTTTGGTATTGTAGAGATTTTTTGAGTTTTCCGAGCAATAAATCCTTGTCTGGATATGAGCAGGTAGAGGCGGCTCTGGCACAGATGTACCTAGGGGTAAAACCCGAAAACACCGCTTTGAGCTAGACTCGAACGGGAACTGGTGCACGATAACGGGCCTTGCTTCACTCTTGGTTACGACACTCCCGGGGGATATGCTTAGGATAACTCTCATTTTCTTTACAAATCATTATGAAGGGTTTATGAGTATATATACTTCCTCAAAGAAAACATTTTTATGATTATAGATTATATCCATAAATTGTTCAATTTATGTTAAGTGTTTTATAAGTATGGGATTATGTATTTTGATTCATAAACTGATCTAGTTTATGCCATTGTTTAGAAATGGAGACTAGTGGAAGAAATGGAAACTGAATCAATGCACGCACTCCATGTAGGGATTACCCTCCTGATCAAGATAATTATAGTGGAGCTGGTGCTGCAACTGGTGCCGATCAGCTAATCACCATATTGGGACAACTCACTCAGGTTATGAATAATAACCTTACCTGTATGGAGCACCCTAATCCGCAGTGTGGAGGATCAATGTTAGATCGATTCATGAGTCAACAACCACCAACGTTCAATGGCAGTACAAATCCCTTAGTAGCTAAGAAATGGATATTTTCCCTAGAGAAAAAATTTCAGGCTTTGGGGAGTAGTGAAAGGGAAAAAGTTATCATGGAAGTTTACCGACTCACTGGAGATGCTGATTAATGGTGGTCATTGATTCAAAACATGAAGGAAGATGATGAATTATCAAATATGGAATGGAGAGAGTTCAAAGATCTGTTTTTAGAAAAATACTTTCCTCGCGACCATCGGGCAGATATGGAAAGGCAATTTCTGAGTCTGAGACAAAAGGAGGATGAGAATGTCACAAAGTATGAGGCTAACTTTACAAGGTTAGCAAGGTATGCTGGAGATTATATATGTAACCTAAGAAGTAAGATTTATTGTTTCTTTGATGGGTTAAAACCATTTCTCCGTTGGGCATTAGTCTCACAATCCTTTTCATCGTACGAAGACATTGTCTCATGTGCTATCAAGACCTAAAAAGAATTCCCTAAGTCTCATGACTTTAAAGAAAAGCAAGAGAAGAAGAGACCTTCTGATCAGTTTGAGAATGGATATAAGGGGAAGAAGGGAAAGGTTGAATATCCATCCTGTGGTAAATGTGGTAAGAAACACCCTAGTACTTGCTTTAAGGGAACGGGAGTCTGTTACAAGTGTGGTGAAAAAGGCCACCAAGCTCTTGATTGCAAGGGGAATAAGGAAGCTACCAATGTTCAGTGCTACAATTGCAGGGAGATGGGGAATTATGAAAATGAATGTCCTAAGTGTTATGAGAACTTACCTCAGAAAAGGCCAAGGGATCAAGGCCAAGCTTATGGTATCACTACTACTAAGGTAGAAGCTCCGAAAGACGTGGTGGCAGGTAATTTAATGGTTTCCTCAAGTTTATAAAATGCATTATTTGATTCTATATCATCGCATTGTTTCATATCTTCCCAATTTTCTAATAAAATTAGATATTTCTAATTTTATTTAACAAGGGAGTTGTCAGTTAAAACTCCTAAGGGAAGTATCATTGCAACAAAGTTTTGTGAATCAGTCCCCATTAATGCACATAAATGTTCTTTATCTGCTGATCTCATCGTCATACCTATGATTGAGTTTGATATAATCCTCGGTATGGACTGGATTTCGGACTATGATGCGAAGATTTATTGTAAGAATAAAGAGGTTACGATTCTTGATGATAATGATAAAGAACACCTTATCTTTAGAGAAGAATCGTCACCACCTAATTCTTATTTAGATCCACCCCCAGTAGCTCAAATAAATTCAATTATTGGGGAGGAAGAGAATGAAATTTCTGTGGGTGAGGAAAGGAATGTTAAAATAGAGGATGTACCTGTTGTGAAAGAATTTTTAGATGTATTTCCGGAAGATTTACCTGGACATCCTCCAGAACGAGAAGTTGAGTTTTCCATTGATTTAATTCCTAGATCAAGGCCTATATCAAAGACCCCTTATAGAATGACCACTGTAGAATTAATTGAACTAAAGAAACAACTAGATGAATTGAGTAATAAGGGATTTATACGCCCTAGTGTTTCTCCATGGGGAGCCCCTGTTCTTTTTGTTAAAAAGAAAGATGGATCTATGAGGTTATGTATCGACTACAGGGAGATCAATGCTATATCAATAAAGAACAAGTATCCCCTACCTTGTATTGATGATTTATTTGACCAATGGCATGGAGCTCAATACCTTTCAAAGATTGACCTTCGATCTGGATACCATTAGTTGTGTGTGAAGAAGGAAGACATTCTGAAGTCAGAATTTCGAACCAGGTATGGGCATTACGAGTTTACTGTAATGCTTTTTGGATTGACTAATGCAACCTTTGTATTCATGGATCTGATGAATAGATTTTTCAAGAATTATCTCGATGAATTTGTGGTGGTATTTATTGATGATATCTTGGTATACTCCAAAATCTATGAAGATCATGAAAATCACTTGCGCATTATCCTGAAGACTCTGAGAAGACATGAATTATATGTGAAGTTTAGAAAGTGTGAATTTTGGCTTCATGAGATTTCTTTTCTTGGCTATATTGTCTCTACGGATGGAATCTCTGTTGATCCTTCTAAGACCAAGGAAATCCCAGAATGGCCAGCACCTACGAGTATAACTGAGGTACATAGTTTTATTGGTTTAGCAGGTTATTATCGATGATTCGTCCAGAATTTTTCCCGATTGGCTAACCCATTAACGAAGCTCACATGTAAAGGGGTTAAATTTGTTTGGACAAAAGAGTGTGAAGAATGTTTCGATGAACTGAAGAGAAGATTAGTCAATGCTCCTATTTTGACTCTACCATCGGGGAATGATGGGTTTGTTATTTATAGTGATGAATCAAAGAAAGGACTTGGTTGTGTCCTTATGAAGAATGATAGGGTTATTGCCTATGCATCACGATAGTTGAAAATTCATGAACAAAACTATCCTACTCATGATCTCGAGTTAGCAGCTGTGATCTTTTCTTTGAAGATATGGAGGCTCTACCCTTATGGTGAAAAATGTGAGATTTATACAGATCACAAGAGTTTGAAGTATATTTTCTCACAAAAAGAACTCAACATGAGGCAAAAGAGATGGCATGAATTACTCAAGGATTATGATTGCATGATACACTACCACCCGGGAAAGGCAAACAGGGTGGCAGATGCTTTGAGCAGAAAAGACCATGGAGATTTGAACAATATGATAATTGAAAGGGATCCAATTTTCATGGATCTAGTGAAGATGGACATGGGAATAACCAGGGAAGGTGAAACATCAATTCTTTTTCAAATGGTTGCCAAACCATATTTACTAGAAATAATTAAGAGTTATCAGACCGATGATGATGAATTTAAAAAGAAGATTAAAGCTGTGAATGATGGGAGATTGAGAGACTTTGTGTATGAAGATGGAATTTTGACATTGGGGAAGAGACTTTGTGTTCCCTATTTACCTGATCTAAAAAGGGAATTGTTGGATGATGCTCATAGTTCCAATTTCTCTATACATCCTAGGAGCACCAAAATGTATAGATATTTGAAGGAACATTTTTGGTGGGACAACATGAAGAGGGAGATTGCTGATTTTGTGTCAAGATGTATGGTTTTTCAACAAGTGAAAGCTGGGAGGCAACAGCCTGGAGGAGTCATGCAACCTCTTCCCATACCAAAGTGGAAATGGGACAATATTATGATGGACTTTGTCATGGGACTACCAAAGACTCTTAGAAGGAATGATGCAATATGGGTTATAGTTGATCGTCTTACCAAGTCAGCACATTTTCATGCTATAAGAGAAGATCTACCATTAGAACGTCTAGAAAAACTATATATTAATGATGTTGTGAGACTTCATGAAGTACCCCTATCGATTGTTTCTGATCGTGATCCCCATTTTACTTCAAGATTCTGGAAGAGTCTTCATAAATCCCTGGATACTAAACTTCATTTGATCACTACCTACCACCCTCAGATAGACGGACAATCAGAATGGACTATTCAAACCTTAGAAGACATGTTGAGATCCTTCTCACTTGACTTTCAGGGTATGTGGGATCAGTATTTACCTCTGGTAGAATTTTCCTATAACAATAACTTCCATTCGAGTATTCAGATGGCACCATAGGAAGTGTTATATGGAAAGAGATGTTGCACACCAACCTGTTGGGATGACGTTGGTGAAAGAAAACTTGTAGGTCTAGAACTGGTGGAGGAAATGATGGAAAAGGTGAAGGTAATCCAAAATCACATCAAAGCAGCTCAAAGTAGGCAGAAGAGCTATGCCAATAATCGAAGGAAGGATTTGGAATTTCAAGTCTGTGATCATGTTCTCCTGAAGGTATCTCTATGGAAGGGAGTCATACATTTTAGTAAGAATGGTAAATCGAGTCCCAAGTACATCGGTCCTTTTGAAATTCTAGAACGAATTGGGGCTGTAGCTTACCGATTGGCAATGCCACCAACTCTCTCCAAAGTTCACGATGTGTTCCATGTATCTCTTTTGAGGAAATACATGCCTGACCCAACGCATGTACTAACCTATGATGAATTATAACTGGAACCCAATATGTCCAATTGTGAAGAGCCCGTCGGGATTCTTGATACGAGAGAACAAGTATTGAGAAACCGGACGACGCGTCTGGTAAATGTTTTGTGGAGAAACCATATGATGGAAGAGGAAACGTGGGAACCCGAGGAACTTATGATGAAGAACCACCCGAGTCTTTTCATGTGATAAGTATTCTATAAATTTCGAGGATGAAATTATTTGAAGGAGGGGAGAATGTAACACACCAAGCTTCTATGGTACGCTTCTCTTTGAATAATGCGATAGTTTGTGTTGTACGCAACATCGAGTTCTAACACACCACAACCAATCAAACTAGTCGTTTTGAATAGTAATACCTACTATCTGAAATTATATATATTTTATATTTCAAAATGGACTTCATTTTTGGATTCGGAATATCGAAATTATCCTAAGTTGAATTTTTGGTATTTTTCTGAGAACTTCCAATTTTTATGAATAGTGAAAAATACTTAAAAACAACTTTTTTAATAAAAATAATTTATAGTGATAAATTATATTATTGAGTGGTTTTAAAGAATAATTAGAATATATTTTTACCATTTTATCCAATTGTGTTCATTAGAATTAATTTCACTTTGAAATTGGACATAAACAATTATCAATCTTTTGACATATATTGTTTCTTAAAAACATACTATTTGTTGTGACAGCGGGAAATAATTATAAAATTAATTAATACGACGTATATGTTTTTTATTTTTGTAAAATATACATCATTTTTGAATTCGGAATATCAATTATAGCTTAGGGTGAAATTTTGGCATTGTTCTGAAAAACTTCAATTTTTGATGAATAGTGAAAGTACTAAGTGGTAGTTAAAAAACTAAATTTTTCATAAAACATAATTTTTCCAGTTCTGTGAATGGAATTTCGAAAATATTAGAGACACAGTTAATATCAAGAAGTAAAATTTGGTTCAATGAGATGAAAATAATTTTTGGTGAATAATAACTTTTTACTTTTATTTACCACGATTAAAAGTAAAATAGGGTAATTATGGGTAAAAATGATATTAATATTACCCTAACACATGTCCTAATTCTATTGTACAAGTGTATCTCGACCAAAAACAACCTTAGGAATAAAATATTATCATTTAGGTCATCATGGATTAGATTAGGACATTTATTATTATTTAATTCAAAGAAGAGTTAAAAGAGTTAAAATCAAAGTTTAATTACTAAAACATTTTTAATATAGGGTTATACATAAGATAAATTCGATTGTAAATATTCATTATAAAGCTAATAATATTTAATACATAATGATAATTTATTTATAATTTTTATACTTTAAATAATTTAATTTATTTATGAAACAATGATGATGCAGTAATTACCACAATTGTGAACAAGTAAAATAATTGATATTATAAATTCCCAAATAAATATAATTTGAGACTTTTAATGAATTAAAATACTTTTATAGGATAATATTACATGTTAGTATTGATTTAATTAACTTTGGTCTATGTAATCATTCTATTATGAGTTTTACAAAAATCAATTATTGAATAGTGTCAAAATTGACATAAAAGAGTTTTTAAAACAAATATTATATTATTAATTGATATTAAATTCCTAAAAATATAAGGTTAGTCCAAGAGACTTATATCATGATAGTTTAATCATTAATGGACCACTAGGGGGTCTATTAAATGTATATAGTCTGTTTATTAACTATATATTATAAAAATACAAAGTGACATGGTAAATGTCAAACTAATTAACGTAGAGTTAATACTTAAAGATAAGGTTAATATATGTACCCAAACCTGTCTAAATTCTATTGGTTGAGTTTTTTTCGACCTATCCCCACCTTAACCTTTGAATAATCAACTTTGGAGCCATTATAAACCGAATATGAATTTATTATAAATTAATATTTTTAGATTTTCCAAAGGTGCCCCTCACCCCTCTTATAAAAGGGCACTCCTCCTTCTCATTTCTTCACACCATCAAAGCCTTTTGGTTCGGCCAAACTCTTCCCCAATACTCTTCCAAATTCTCTCACTACAACCTATAGGCCTTATTTTGATCATAAATCCAACCTAAGGAGCCCTTTTGATCAAATCAAAAGGAAGAACCCGAAGAAGAGGTAATGATTTCACCACCCTTTTCCAAGTTCCTTTCTTCTTCCACAAATTATTTCTTTGTTATTACCATTCTAAAATAATAACTCCAGTATCTTATATATACTATGATGTTATTATAAATATGGTACAACCATATTCAGTATTCTATCCACCCTTTGAATAACATGTCACCATACGTTCGTACGTACGGCTTACCGTCTCCACGTCGTGGTGTAATTGTTATTCAATATATTATTATTTGGATGGGTATAATAATGATGTGTAACTCATGTAAATAATAAATATAAAATGTTAATGATTCTGTATATATGATATACCATCCAATTATATATTATTTTAATATAAAAAGAATGATATTGTCACTCGTGCGTATGTACGGACTACCATCTCCACGAACACGATGAGATTCATTCTCCATCATATCCATTCAAGTATAATTATCATTTGATGATTTAAAAATGATGTTTAAGGACTTGATATAATTATGGATATGAATAAGATACAACCTATCCATAACAAACATGGATTATGTAACAAAACATATAAAAGAAAATGAGTAAGTTGACACCTGAAATGACAATAATTCTAAGATATTATTAACAAATCAATGATAAAAGATCATATATGATATCATATTAATATATATGATTCTTGTATAATTTAATAACAATTATTTCACCATTATACAGGAGGTTAACCGACCCCAACCAAGGAAAAGTACAAGTTAAGGGTTTATTTCACAATCTCTTCATTATCCGAGGTTGTTTATACGTAATAATCTACTGGGATCACTTTATCATCCACATCCATGTTTCTTAAAAATGAATTTCAAAACATTTTTACTATTTAATATAATATGGGTTAAAGTAATTTATACCCTTGTTTGACTTTTTATAAGAGTTTTATAAAGTAATCTTTCCATCATTTTCCAAACAAGGTGTTTTTTAACTTTTTCGACAGAATTAAAGTAAGAATGTTTTTTTTAACTTATACGGTGGGTGCGGCAATTTTTCACCGTTATAAAATCTTAGAAGATTTCCTTACAAGCTTATAAGAATATTTTCAATGAAAATGTTTTATTTTATAAATATATGACTCTTAAATGATTTCAAAAATAAAATGAGATATTTCTCTAAAAAGAGTTTTGATTTCATCTATGTCAACATCCTTTGATGGATTTTATGCTTATTTGTAGTTGATTTATTATGATACAAAACATCTATATTGTATTGAAAGTTTTGTGACATGTTTCACTGTGGATGTGCTATTTTTATACCATTCATAGTTTATGATGAAAGTATTGACATTTCGTATGCTAGTTTTAATACGAATGTTTATGTCATGTTTAAACCTTTTCATATTGGAATGCATTGGACTTAATATGTGGCGGGTGGAGCCCGCTATAGCTCATCGATGCATCGGTAGGTCTCATGAGAAAAACTAGTGTCTTGGAATAAGGCCTTGACAAAATCTTATTTGTAGTCTTGGCACGAGGCCTTGGCTATGTGGTTATGATAGTCTGGTATTATGCATTCCATCATTTTGAAATTGGTTATTGATATTGCATGTGATTATTCGATTAGTAGAATATCCATGTGAATAAGTAAATGGAATTATTTCATTTTACTTCTGCCATACTATGTTGAAGTTCACGTTTAAAAGGCTTTTGTTTTAGTTATACATTGCCTTAAATGTTTATGCTTATTTTTGAAAGATTCCACTATATTGTTATCCTTACTGGGCATTTGAGCTCACCCCTTTTCTATGTTTTATTTTGCCCAGGATGTGAAGAAGTAAGTTATGAATGACCTGAAGGGATAGTATGTGGGGATATGAGTGTGGAATATGGATACTATGTTGTTGTAGTAGTTTTTCACTTTGTGATGTAATGTAAAACTTTATAAATATATCTAGTGTTTACAAGGCTACTAAACCAATTTGTCTTTTGAGATTTGATCATTCTTGTGATCATGCCAATGTAATGTAATAATGCACTGACTCTGGGTAACTATGGTCAGGGCATTACATAATTGGTTATTTATATAATGGATATTTAATTTTACATTGTTTATCCATCCTTTATTCTTCTCTACTAATTTGTATGATTATACTGTTATGATACACTCTGATCAAAAGGTTATAGTCTCCCCACTGTTCCACCAAAGACCCTATCTACTAGTCGGCAGCCTCAAGTGTATGTGGATGCACACTTGAGGTCATGTGGTAAACTGTTTTTTGTTTCTGTTGAGTGAAAGATGTTTTGGATGTTAGAATGTAGTTTAAGATGAGTTTATTTTCTTTTCATTTCCTTGACATACTATCTGGGATTGTGGAAATAATAAATATAATATGTCTAGATTTGGACATGAGACTCTTCCTTGGAGTATAAAACCCAACCATAGTGAAAATATAACTTATCTATGATCGGACTTGTTTCTATGGATTTTTCTTATAACAATTTTCTGGATTTCACTGTATGGTTATGAACTTAATGTTTTATGTTCCTTATGAATATGTATTTTTACCCTTTGATTATATTTCAAAGAAGCATTGCATAATTCATCATCATAGGCACTTCAAGATGTATATTTCATTCATATTTTATTCCATGTTCATATTACTGCACTCATTGATTATGGCATGTTTTGGTGACTTTATAGCTATATATATGAATATTTTAAAACATTTAATTTAGTGTTTAAATAAATGATTGGTTGTGATTGAATAAACCCTAATTTTTTTTTACAAGTTGTATGGGCCCTGATAAATTGGAAAAGGTTATCTATAAAATTCAATCATTAATTTTAATTTTGATATAAATGAATATGAATTTAAAATAAATTTAATTCTAAAATAAAATTATCATCCTTATATTGGGATTATAATTGAAATGTTAAGGGGGTTTTCCTCTATAACATTCAATTGAAACTCTTTATATTTGAGCCATTTCCTTATAGCAGGGAAATTAACCTTGGCATAACATCACTAGTGGGAAGAAATTAGTGTCCCCTTCTATTCTTAGGATCTGTATACCACCCATACATGGATTTAGGAGAAGGAATAGGGGTATTACTCTAACATAGGGAGGTTTATAAATATACTATTAATATATCTAACTTTATAGAAGATATCAGTTATTATGTGGATGAATTTGTTTGGAATTTCTAGAGACATGCTAACATGAATTCCTTGAGTCATGTGCTAGGAGGTTGGTGACAACCATGCCCCAAAGGTGGTGGGACCTCAGTCACCATTATAGTCTCTTCTAGTTACTCCTGTCTAACCAACAATTATACCTCATATGGGAATTAATGAATTGTTTCTATAAGGTTTTAAATGATTTATGAAGATTTTACAGGGAGCCCCATGACCTGACCTAACTAAGGTTGAGTTGACACATTAGTTTTATCAGTATAATATTCCCACATTTTCTTAGGGTTTCATTCTACAAGCTATGCAGTCATGGCTAGAGGCCATTTTATCAATTTTAGAGATTCTTTAGACACTTCTTTAATGGAGATTTAAGACCACCATATATATTATTTGGGATTCCACCAAGATATGGTGGGATGTTATTACTTAGAAGGACTGTCATCAGGATATGGTTTGGATGGATTTTTCAGATAGCCTACTATGATTATTTTTATCTTAATGCATTGAGGTTTGATAGATTTGGGGATATTATTCACTTGATGGAGGGTGTCATTTCAATCATAGAATATTCTTCCAATTTTATGGTGCTATAGTGTTTCACAACTGTTATGTTAGGTGACAGGTTATATAAATCTTCATGATTTCAGGTTGTTCTCATATATGACATATAATTGTTACTAAATTTCTTGTAGCTTACTACAATATATGGAATAGTAAATCAAGTGATTTTCATGAAGTATAGCTTGAGGGTGTCTAGGGGAGTGATCTAGGGAATTTCTACACCTAGATATATAACATCATCGACCAATAGTAGGAATAATTGTTTAGATATTCCATCTGATGATATAAGTAGTTGGGGTACATACTCGGGTATCCTACTAAGATTTCATTAGTGCGGTAGATCTAGACATAAAATAACACAGTGCACTAGGGTTCCAGTCGAGTGTCGGTCATATTGAAATATGGGTAATCATTAATTATTTTTCATATATTTTTCTCCATTATCTGGTGAGAGAGGGGTTTCACCAACTCTTAATTTAGGAGAAGGTTTAGGATCTTGTATTTATGTAGGGATTTGTAGTGTGGTCGGACAATAAAATTAACAAGGTGGTCATGTACAAGGTATCAAAACACTATATTTAAAGAAATAGAAGAACAACACTTCTTAGGGGAGACATTTTATATATCATGTCCAAAAACTAATATAGATGTATGTAGTGAAACTAAAACCTAAGGAGTAGAGTGCTTGAGCCTTCTATGGTGGGAGGTACTAATATAGTAGCCTTTATGATATTATCTGCTCTTTTCAGTACAAGCGTTTCTCAGTCCTTCATATATGTGACTATTTTGTAGAGAATTATAATTGATTCCCCATTGTGATAAGTGGGGTTCACTTTGTTATAGGTAGTTTCCCTTTGTGATAGTTGGGTTTCGCTTCATATAGGACCTATTTTCCCTTGAGATGTCATGGGTTGATATCATTATCATGATGGAGTGGTTGATTCCCCATCATGTCTAAATTGAATTCTATTACAAAAGGGTGACTTTCACATCACTATAGGGTGGGGTTTTATTCAAAAGGGTGAATGTGATTTCCATGAATGCAGTGATAGACCTGAGAATCGGTGTCTGGGTTGGATGAAAACCTAGACTACTAGCTTATTCCTAGATGTTCAGAAAACACATTAGGTGGATTTCCAACTTGTGATATATCATTTCATTGATGATTTTGTAGATGATTTTTAGAACTACCTCATAAAAATGATGGAATGTTTTCCATCGATCTAGTGTTAGGAGATTCACCTGTATCCATTCCTCTATAAAGAATGGCTACTACTGAGTTCCATGCGTTTAAGAGGCAACTTAAGAATTTGTAAGGTAAGCATTTTATATTATTCAGTTCTTCATCATGGGGATCACTGGTTGTTTTCTATTGGAATTCATATGGTACCCTCAATCCTTTCATGTAATACCATCAATTCAACCTACCTACAATGATGATCCAATAATCATTTCCTCGTATATACAATTTATTCGGTTATCTACAAGGAGAAGGGGTTTTCTCTAAGATTGATCTATGATAGGGTTATCATCCTATGATTTTATACCATCATATATTCCACATACATCATTAAGTAGTAGATATTGATTGTATTAGTATTTGTTCATGCCATTCTGTCTCACGAGGGTGCAAATAGTTTTCATGGAACTGATGAACTAGGTTTTCCATCAATTCTAGGATTTATTTATGTGGTATTCATTGGTGAAATATTTGTCCATTTTCATAGTTTATATGACCATTGAAAACATATTTAAATAATATTAAATAAACTGAGAGATAATTAGTTATATTCTAAACTCCAAAACATCCACTTTTGGATGGATAAAAATCACTACCTAGCTTATATCATCTCAGATAGAGGATTATTAGTTAACCTAGAAAGGTGAGATCTATAGTTTCCTGGGTGAGTCCCAAAATTGTATTTGATATACAAAGATTCATGGGTATAAATGTTTATTATGTGTGCTTAATAAAAGAATTAACATAACTAGAAACACCTCTTATGGTCTTGAATAAAAAGGTTGGGAATTTTATATGATCATAATCCTAAGAGACAACATTGAAGTAGTTGAAAGGGAGACAAAACTTAGTGTAGATCCTGATTCTGCTAGCATTGGGATGAAGTTACATATTCTATCGTGATGCATCATCTATTAGGCTATGAAAATTTCTAATTTTGGATAACTGATTAATATAATACCGTTCTTGTTAGTTGAGGTCACATGAGAGGAACTACCCAACACATGATCTTTAGTTAGCCATTGTCGCTCTTCCGTTGCATCATTGAAGAAATTATTTAATGGTAGATATTTTTTTGGCATTTACAGACCATAAAATATTCATGTATGTAACACCCCGAGCTTCCAGGATACGCTTCTCTTTCAATAATGCAATAGCTTTCATTGTACGCATGTTCGAGATTCTAAAAACCCGCGACCAATCAAAATAGCCATTATGAATAGTAATAACCACTTTTTAAAATTATATATGTTTTATATTTCAAAATGGACTTCATTTTTGGATTCCGATTATCGAAATTATCCTATGTTGAATTTTTGGTATTTTTCTGAGAACTTCCAATTTATTATGAATAGTGAAAAATACTTAAAAATAACTTTTTTAATAAAAATAATTTATAGTGATAAATTATACTATTGAGTGGTTTTAAAGTATAATTAGAATATATTTTTACCATTTTATCCAATGGTGTTCATTAGAATTAATTTCACTTTGAAATTGGACATAAAAAATTGTCAATCTTTTGATATATATTGTTTCTTAAAAACACGCTATTTGTTGTGACAGTGGGAATTAATTATAAAATTAATTAATGCAACTTATATATTTGTAATTTTGTCAAATAGACATCATTTTTTAATTCTGAATACCAATTATATCTTAGGGTGAAATTTTGGCACTGTTCTGAAAAACATCAATTTTTTATGAATAGTGAAACCACTAAGTAGTAGTTAAAAAATTGATTTTTCGTTTAAATGAAACATTACCACTTCTGTGATTTAATTTTCAAAAATCTGACCTACATGGTTGTCCTTAGGAAGTAAAATCTGGTTCAATGGGATTAAAATAATTTTTGGCGAATAGTATCTTTTAAGTTCTATTAATTGTGATTAAAGGTAATTAGTGAAATTTAAGGTAAAAATGATATTATAAAAATATGAAAATACCTTTACACTTTTCCTACACTTATTTTATGAGTCTTGGCCAACTAGGAAAATCCATGGGTCATCTTTGGGACCCCATGGAGCCACTTCGGTAAGAAAATGACAATAATAACTTCTTATTTAAAGTAAAAATAAAATTGTCACAAACATGAGTTGTTTTACTAAATCAATTATTACATGGGGTTATATAAGGTAAATTTTGACTATAAATATTCTTTGGAAAGCCAAAAAGCTTTCCTAAATCATTATTTTTTTTTAATTTTTATACATTAAATAAAGTAAATTATTTATGACACCATGATGATGCATCGATTACCTCATTACTTAACGCTTTAAATAAAATGAAACGATAATGTAAAATCTAAGACCTAAACATGTCAAAAACCTATTGGATGGGTGGATTTAGAACTATTATCACCTTAACCTCGAAATATATAATTTTGGGACCTTTAAATCTGAAAATCACTTCATAATAATGTAACATTTCATGAGTTTCCAAGAGTGCCCCTCCTCTCCTCTTATAAAAGGCCCCCACCTCTACCACCTTATTCACAACATCAAAGCCATTTGGCTTGGCCAAAATCTGCCCAAATAAACTCTCAACTTCCTTCTCTTACTTCTAAAATCCTTAATTTTGACATAAGTCTTCCCAAGGAAGCCTTTGGATCAAATCAAAAATAGTTACACGATTTTAAGGTAATGTCTTCTCTTATGTTATTTTGTTTTATTTTTCTTCTCCAACCCCTTAAACTCTATTTATTCCTTTATTTTGTAACAACAACAGTATATTAGACATACTTGGATTTTTTTATGAGAATTATTTTATTTACACTTACACACACCTTCTTCTAATGGTTAAAGAACATATTGTTTCTGTGGGTGGCGAATTACTGCCTCACGAAACGATGATTGTTCAATCTTCTTTTAACACCTCTCATGGTGGCCATTATGATGACACTATTTTTATATATGATATATATTATGTTTTTTCCTTATGATACTGTATTTTTCATTTATGGCATACCTTTATGATTTCCATTATGGGTAAACGCGATAATTTCATTTTAGGAAGTGCGGACTACCACCCCCTCAAAGTGACTTGAATCGTTAATGCCATATGTGGGATGTATAAAATATGGATTAAATGATATTATATATGATATTATACTATAATTATAATATAAATTTATATGATTATGATTTAACTCCATTACATACAAAACAGAAATGAAATTAGTGTTCATGCGTACGTACGGCTTACCGTCTCCATGAACGGTGCATTTCCTTTCTTACCTATAAATGTTACGTAATATTATGAATGAATGTATATACTGTATATATATTATATATATGATATCTACATCATGAATATATTTCTAGATATAGTGGATATTTCACCACATGAGCAACTTGAAATTATGAGAAGTTTATTTTTGTCTCAAGTACCAAAGATTGACAAAATGACCGTTATTAACTTATATAATTACAAACTGTTTATAACATGGTAATAAGTGAAATAAAATGAATAATGAACATGAAAAAGGTTCTTAAGAAAATATAAATTAACTCTAGTTTATTATTCTAGAGATTAAAGAATGATCGAGTCAAGTCGGACAGGAGGTAAGGGAACTTCTTAACCCAATTTCCGTTCATTGGGTAAATCTCCTACTTTCCAATTATGCCATGATACTATTATGTCCTATCTTGTATTTGTACATTTATGTGTACTTATATTTAATACACATAATAGATATATTTTATTTTAAAAAATTATCTTTGTAAAGACTTTGTTTTAATCTCGTTTCATTGAGGCATATTTTGTTTTATACACAACTTTATTTTATACTATGTATAAACCCCTTTGACATTTATGTTTATTTAAAACTAATCTTTTTATATGAAGAGTTTTACTAAATGACAAAAAGAAAAGTTTTTTTTCGTATGTATGCGGCGACAACGACTTCTCTGCCTCCATGACCATTATTTGAGTTTCGGATTCTTCTACAAGCCGTAAAAAAAAATTTAAATGAAAAATAAATACAACGTTTTAATTTTATTTTATTTTGGTATTTAAAATGGTTTCGAAAGTGTTTTTTTATATCAATGTGTTGTATTGATATCTTGTGATTGAAATGTGGAAATGTTATCTTTTCTTTATGCGTGTTTTATGTGATATGATTATGTTATGGTTTATGATATGTTTAAACCTGTTCATATGTGGAATGCATTGGACTTTATAAGTGACGGGTGGAGCCTGCTATAGCTCCTCGAGGCATCGGCAGGTCTCATGAGACAAACTAGTGTCTTGGCACGAGGCCTTGACAAAATCATATTTGTAGTCTTGGCACAAGGCCTTGGCTACGAGGTTATGATAGTCTGGCATTATGCATTCCATCATTATGAAAGTGGTTTTTGATATTGCATGTGATTATTCGACTAGTAGAATATCCATTTTAATAAGTAAATAGAATTATCTCATTTTACTTTTTCCATATTATGTTGAAGTTCAAGTTTAAAAGGCTTTTGTTTTAGTCATACATTGCCTTAAATATTTATGTTTATTTATGAAAGCTTCCGCTATATTGTTATCCTTACTGAGCATCTGAGCTCACCCCTTTCAATGTTTTATTTTTCCCAGTATGTGAAGAAATATTTTATGACTGGCCTACAGGGATAGTCTTAAGCGGATAGAAGTGTGGACTATGGAGACTATGTTATTGTGATTTTTTACTTTATGATTTAATGTAACATTTATGAATGTATCTAGTGTTTCCAAGGCTACTAAACTAATCGGTCTTTCGAGACTTGATCTTTTTTGATCATGCCAATGTTACGCAATAATGCACCGACTCTGGGTAACTGGGGTCGGAGTGTTACAGTTGGTATTAGAGGCAGTTTAGTACTAACCTTGGAAGCTATATTTAGATAAACTTTGATTAGAGCACATAGCCCTAAGATAGACTTTGAGGATTAGTATAGAATAACTTCCTAGAATTTTGGTATTATAGATATTTTATGAGTTTTTAGAGCAATACATCCCTCTCTGGATACAAGCAGGTAGAGGAGGCTCTGGCACAGATGTACGTACGGGTAAAACCCGAAAACACCACTTTAAGCTAGATTCGAATGGGAACTGGTGCATGAAAATGGGCCTTACTGTACTCTTGGTTATAACACTCCCGGGGGATATGCTTAGGATAATTCTCATTTTCATTAAAAACCATTATGAAGGGTTTATGAGTATATACTTCCTCAAAGAAAACATTTTTATGATTATAGTTCAATTTATGTTAAGTGTTTTACAAGTATGGAATTATGTATTTTGATTCATAAACTAATCTAGTTTATGCCATTGTTTAGAAATGGCACCTAGTTGGAGGAATGGAAACCGTATAAATGCATGCACTCCATGTAGGTATTTCCCTCCATCTCAAGATAATTATTGTGGAGCTGGAGATAAAACTGGTGCTTATCAACTTATCACCATACTCGGACAACTCACTCAGGTTATGAATAATAACCTTACTCGAATGGAGCACCCTGATCCGCAACGTGGAGGATCACTGTTAGGCCGCTTCATGAGGAAAAAACCACCAGAATTTAATGGGGTTACAAATCCATTAGTAGCTGAGCAATGGATAAACTCCATAGAGAAAATATTCCATTCCTTGGGGAGTAGAGAAAGGGAGAAAGCTTTCATGGAAGTTTACCGCCTCACTGGAGATGCCGATCAATGGTGGTCGCTGATTCAAAACACAAAGGAAGATGATGAAGTATCAAATATGGAATGGAGGGAGTTCAAAGAGCTTTTCTTATAAAAATACTTCCCTCGTGACCATCGAGCAGATATGGAAAGGCAATTTCTGAGTCTAAGACAAAAGGAGGATGAGAATGTCGCAAAGTATGAGGCTAAATTTACAAGGTTAGCAAGGCATGATTCGGATTATATACGTAACCCGAGAAGTAATATTGACCATTTCTTTGATGGGTTCAAACCATTTCTCTGTCAATATTTGGTATCAAAATCTTTCTCAATGTTTGAAGATATTGTCTCCTGAGCTATCAAGATAGAAAAATAATTCTCTATGCCTTATGACAACAAAGTAAACCAAGAGAAGAATAGAATGGTGGAACAAGAGACAGATAAATGGAAAATGGGAAATAAGGATTTTCCATTATGCGATAATTGTGGAAAGAATCACCTCAGTACATGCCTAAAATAAATGGGATTTTGTTATAAATGTGGATAAAAATGTCACCAGGCTCGTGATTGCAAGGGAAAGAAAGAGGCTATTAATGTTTAATGCTACAATTTTAGGGAAATGGGGCATTATGAAAATTAATGTCCTAAGAATCAGGGAAAATTACCTCAGAAAAGGCCAAGGGATCAAGGACAATATTATGTTGTTACTACAGTTGAAGTGGAATAATAAATGTATTGGTGCTTCTGGACTCAAGGATTATTTTCTGTTTATAAGAATAATGTGATATATATAAGGATTGTACTGCAGTACTTTTTGTTTTTAATAATATTTTAATATGATGAAGGTAATCATATTTTTAGTATGTGACAATAAGATAAACATTACATTATTTGGGGAATCTGATATTACAATTGATTTTGGAATTTAGAGACCTTTTAGAGAAAGTATGAACAGATGTATTTTGGATAACTTTAAAGGTTGAAATGGATTAAGTTGAACTTTGGATAGTATTGTTTAAGGTTAAAACATTTCTGAAGATTATTTTTGGAATATTATAATACTATAGTTTTCGGAAAATGACAACCTGTAGGTTGGGGGATAACCCGTCACATCGGACAAAGCTGCATGAATCGAACCCACAACCATAGTGCGACAGGCCTTTATTACCTACCACTAGCCTACAGGAATTCCCTGGTTATTACAAAATAGTTTTCCTAATCTAAATGGTATGTGTTAATATTTTGAACCTTGTACAATTAGGATAAATATAATATTTTTGAGTTCTATTATCTTTTTGAGTGAAAGATGAGTTTGTGGTAGAAATTAGTTGAAGGTTGAAACTCTACTTGTCAAGCAAATATATATATATACCTATCTCCTATTATATGAATAAATTAATTCTTAAAAATTATTAAAGGGATATTAAAACAAAAAAATGTGTTATCCTAATACCGTATGGCTTGTTGAACTGATAATATTTTAAATCAACATAGATTGAAGGCTTTGAGTCCCTCAGTTTTACACTTATTTGTGATTGATGACCTCAATCACTCCTAGCATATATTTATGTTTTTCCTCCAATTATATGTGTCTAATTTCCACCAATGTTCTCCTTATCGAGATCATAATTTGGTGGTGACTTTTTCATTTCCCTTTCACTCTTATTAAGGCTAAATTCTAGTAACCTTATTTCTGATGTGGGTTTTCCACAAAGGTATTTTCTATTTTCGACCTTTTATTTTCAAAGAAAAATTTCAAATTGTGAGGACGCAATTTATTGATGGAGGGGAGAATGAAACACCTCGAGCTTCCACGATACGCTTCTCTTTCAATAATTCAATAGCTTGCGTTGTACGCAAGTTCGAGATTCTAACACACCGTGACCAATCAAAATAGCCATTATGAATAGTAATACCCACTTTTTTAAATTATATATATTATATATTTCAAAATGGACTTCAATTTTGGATTCAGAATATTGAAATTAGACTATGTTGAATATTTGGTATTTTTCTGAGAACTTCCAATTTTTTATGAATAGTGAAAAATACTTAAAAACAAACTTTTTAATCAAAATAATTTATAGGGATAAATTATACTATTGAGTGGTTTTAAAGTATAATTATAATATATTTTTACCATTTTATCCAATGGTGTTCATTAGATTTAATTTCACTTTGAAATTGGACATAAACAATTGTCAATCTTTTGATATATATTGTTTCTTAAAAACACACTATTTGTCGTGACAGCGGGAATTAATTAGAAAATTAATTAATGCAACTTATATGTTTCTAATTTTGTAAAATAGACATCATTTTTGAATTTGGAATATCAATTATAGCTTAGGGTGATATTTTGGCATTGTTCTGAAAAACTTCAATTTTTGATGAATAGTGAAACCACTAAGTGGTAGTTAAAAAATTGATTTTTCATTTAAATGAAACATTACCACTTCTGTGATTTGATTTTCAAAAATCCGACATACATGGATATAATTAGGAAGTAAAATGTGGTTCAATGAGATTAAATTAATTTTTGGTGAATAGTAACTTTTAAGTTCTATTAATCACGATTAAAGGTAATTAGTGAAATTTAAGGTAAAAATGATATTATAAAAATATGAAAATACATATACACTTGTCCTACACTTATTTTAGGATTCATGTACGACCAAGACAATACATGGGTCAACTTGGGGACTCCATGGTGCCACTTGGGTAAGAAAATGACAATAATAACTTTTTATTTAAAGTAAAAAAAATTGTCACAAAAATGAGTTGTTTTACTAAATCAATTATTACATGGGGTTATATAAAGTAAATATTTGAATATAAATATTCATTGGAAATAAAAAAATATTTCCTACATCATGATATTTTTTTAATTATTTTTAGACATTAAATGAAGTAAATTATTTATGACACCATGATGATGCAGCGATTACCTCATTATTTAACGATTTAAATAAAATGAAACGATAATGTAAAATATAAGACCAAAACATGTCAAAAAGCTATTGTATGTGTGTATTTAGAACTCTTATCACCTTATCATTGAAATATATAATTTTGGGACCTTTTAAACCCGAAAATCACTTCATAATAATGTAACATTTCATGAGTTTCCAAGAGTGCCCCTCCTCTCCTCTTATAAAAGGCCCCCACCTCTACCACCTTATTCACACTATAAAAGCCATTTGGATCAGCCTCAATCTGCCCAAATACTCTCTCAACTTCCCTCTATTACTCCTAAAAGCCTCACCTTGGGCATATGTCTTCCCAAGGAAGCCTTTTGCTCAAATCAAAAAGAGTTACCCGATTTTAAGGTAATGTCTTCACTTATGTTATTTTGTTTTATTTTGCTTCTCCAACCCCTTAAAGTATTTTTATTCCTTTATTTAGTAACAAAACCAGTATATTAAATATACTATGATGTTTTTTTGAGAAGGATTTTATTTAAACTTACACACACCTTAGTCTAATGGTTAACGAACATATTGTTTCTGTGGGTGGCGAATTACTGCCTCACGAAACGATGATTGTTCAATATTCTTTTAACACCTCTCATGGTGGCCATTATTATGACACTATTTTTATCTATGATATATATTATTCTTTTGTTTTCCTTATGATTCTGTATTTTTCATTTGTGGCATACCACTATGATTTCCATTATGTGTAAATGCGATAATTTCATTTTAGAAAGTGCGGACTACCGCCCCCTCAAAGTGATTTGAATCATTAATTACATATGTGGGATGTATAAAATATGGAGTAAATGATATTATATATGATATTATATTATAATTATAATATACCTTTATATCATTATTAGTTAATTCCATTAAATAAGAAATTGAAATGAAAGTAGCGTTCATTCGTACGTACGACTTACCGTCTCCATGAACTGTGCATTTCATTTATTACCTCTAAATGTTATGTAATATTATTAATGAATGTATATACTGGATATATATGATATATATGATATCTACATCATGAATATAATTCTGGATAAAATGAATATTTCACCACATGAACAACTTTTAATTATAAGAAGTTTATTTTTGGCTCAAGTACCAAAGATCGACAAAATGACCGTTATTAACTTATATAATTACATAATGTTAATAACATGGTAATAAGTGATATAAAATGAATAATGAACATGAAAAACGCTCTTAATAAAATAGAAATTAACTCTAGCTTATTATTCAGTAGATTAATGAACGATCGAGTCAAGTCGGACAGGAGGTAAGGGAACTTCTTAACCCAATTTCCGTTCTTTGGGTTAATCTCCTACTTTCAAATTATGCCATGATATTATTATGTCCTATCTTTTATTTGTACATTATTTATGTGTACTTATAGTGGATACACATAATAGATCTATTTTATTTTAAAAAATGATCTTTGTAAGGACTTCGTCTCAATCTCCATTCATTGAGGCATATTTTGTTTTATACACAACTTTCTTTTATACTGTGTATAAACCCCTTGAACTTTTATGTTTATTCAAAAGGAATCTTTTTATATGAAGCATTTTACTAAATGACAAAAAGAAATGTTTTTTTTGTCGTACGTATGTGGAGACAACGACCTCTCCGCCGCTGTGACCATTATTTGAGTTTCGGCATCCTCTACAAGCCATAACATTTTTTAAAAAATGAAAAAAATACCAAGATTTAATTTTCTTTTATTTTGGTATTGAAAATGGTTTTGAAAGTGTTTTTTTATATCAATGTGTTGTATTGATATCTTGTGATTGAAATGTGCAATGTTATGTTTTCTTTATGCACGTTTTATGTGATATGATTATGTTATGGTTTATGATATGTTTAAACATGTTCATATGTAGAATGCATTGGACTTAATAAGTGACTGGTGGAGCCCGTTATAGCTCCTCAATGCATTGGAAGGTCTCATGAGACAAACTAGTGTTTTGGCACGAGGCCTTGACAAAATCATATTTTTAGTCTTGGCACGAGGCCTTGGCTACGTGGTTATGATAGTCTGGCATTATGCATTCCATCATTATGAAAGTGGTTATTGATATTGCATGTGATTATTCGACCAGTAGAATATCCATGTGAATAAGTAAATGGAATTATCTCATTTTACATTTTCCATGTTATGTTGAAGTTTAAGTTTAAAAGGATCTTTTTAGTCATACATTTCCTTCAATATTTATGTTTATTTATGAAAGCTTCCATTATATTGTTATCCTTACTGAGCATCTGTGCTCACCCCTTTCAATGTTTTATTTTTCCCAGGATGTGAAGAAGTATTTTATGACTCACCTACAGGGATAGTCTGAAGGTGATATAATTGTGGACTATGGAGACTATGTTATTGTGATTTTTACTTTATGATGTAATGTAACATTTATTAATGTATCTAGTGTTTCCAATTCTACTAAACTAATCCGTCTTTCGAGACATGATCTTTTGTGATCATGCCAATGTTACCCAATAACGCACCGACTCTGGGTAATTGGGGTCAGGGCATTACAATGTATATACTTTAATAGTTTTACATGAATTTTAGGAAACAAATGTTTAATGAATATCTATAGTATTTTAACTTTGAGTTGGATTATACAACCAAAAATGGAAATCCAGTTGTCGATGCTCTGAGCATGAGAACTCATACACAAGTAGTTCATGATTCCAGTATCAATTGGCATCTTATGGACCTATTTTTTGAGATTAATTTAGATGTTAAGTACCAGGATGGATAGCCAGTACATGCATCAATATTAGCAATCTCTTAAATTCTGACGAGAGTGAAGAAGAGGAAGCTATTAAATCTTGATGGATTGGTCCTACAAGAGAGTATTGTAGATGATAACCGGCCACATGGTTGTCTTGTCATTGAAAATGAGATATTATGAATTAATGGATACATGTGGGATCCTATAGATGTATGAGATGAGTTTATGCAAGATTTTCATGCCATGATATGGGTCGTGAATCCCTGTATTACCAAGAAATATCATGATGTACGCCAACACTACTAGTGTCTTGGTATATAAAGTTAGATATCTTATATTGTTACTCAGTGTTCCACCTATTATCTAGTGAAGGAATAACACTAGTGACCATAAGGTATTTTACAACTATAACTTATTACTAATTGGAAATGCAGAAATATAACCATGGATTATATGATAGGATTTCCTAGATCACCATAGGGTAGTGATGTTGTATGGGCGATCATAGATAGGTAGAAAAAAGTAACCAATTTATTTCCTATATGAGAGGACTTCTAGTGGATGTTTTTTCAGATGATCTATATTTGTGAGATTATAAACTTCTATGGGGTTCCACATTTAATCATATCATATAGTGATTATCATTTTAAATAATAGTATTGGAAGGGGTTATAGAGGGAACTGGGTTTCTATGCACTAATAATTATAACCATTCAACCACATACTAATGGTTGGTATGAGAGCCCGATATAGGTTTTGGAGAACATTATTAGAGCATGCATCCTTGATTTTAGAGTTTCCTCGTAGAAACACTTATATCTAACCAATTTCTCTTATAATAATATCTTCTAGTTTACCATATAGATGGATCCTTATGAGGCCCTATACATAGGTCATTCTGTTCACCCCTGTTCTATTTGGAGATTTGGGAGGAAATGTTGGTGGTTCCTCATCTCATGTATGATAATTTGGAGAAGCTTCATCTTATAAGGAAGTATATTTTCAATAGATTAGTCTTGATAGAAGTCATGTACTGATTGTCATCATAGAACAGTGGAGTTTGAGGGGAAAGTCATTTTTTATTACAAGTTTCCACAAGAATGAAGAATAGATTGATTTTGAAACATGGAAATTTATCTCTTTGTTATGTCAGGCCCACAAAGATTCTAGAGAGAGGTAGGCTGATATCCTATTTTTTTTTTTTGCCTTAGAGGTATCAGGTCTGGCATGTAACCTTCCCTGTATCTCTTCTTACACAATATCATTATAATCCATCACATTTTAATTATTCTCAGGAGGTTGATTTTAAGGTTAATTCATCCTTGGAGGATAATCTTATTTGTTATATTGATAGAATAATAAAGGTTCCCAATGGTCTATTAGTTCATCTATTATGGGTTTTATGATATCACACCCATTTATTGGAAGAGACTTGTGATAAATAGGCCGATGTACATTTCCAATGGCTATAGTTATTCACAAATGATGTTTTTACACCCATGGAACAGAAAATGAGGGTTTTTTTCTTTAAGGGGAATAATATAGGAACCTTTTATTTCTATAAAGAATTTATCCTTTGAATTTTGTATTAAAATAAATATTCTATCCTTTTAAATGTTTCATACAGTTTAGGGGAGGGTTTGGGGGAATTCGAATCTTATTCAGAGACCGAAGCTCCAATTTCTAGAGGAAATGTCATAGGCTCATGGTTATCACATGGTTAGTGATAATAGTACAAGTTAAACTATACTTCCTATTAAGGGTGACACATAGTTTTTTTAAATGCCGTGAGGGATTTTAGGGGCATGTAGGGTTGATAAATAGGGTGTGCAGAGTCTATGAATAGTTTTTCTAACCATGCCTTATAGTCGATGCAGGTTGGGCTCCCCAGATAGTAGGTTTCACTTGGCTAGCGCATGGTTTCGAAATTATATGACCAATGCATTTGACTTTTAACCTCTAGGTTATTACACCATTTTCCATTATTTTATTTATAGAGGCTAACGCTATTTATCCCTTTTGTTCATGTGGATAGCAGCCCCTCCCCTCTTCATGTTGAAGCTTTCTCCACACATAATGTTGGCCCTATGAATATCCAAATCTTCAGGTCTCCAATTGAATCATTATTTGTTTCACTGGTTGTGTATCGGTAAGCTATATATTACTATTCTTCCTTTTATCATTTAATTTTCTCTTCAATAAGTAAGTTTTGTGCGAGTAAATATTCTCTATTTTTAGGGAATTTAAATTTTTTAATTGATTTCTTCCATTAATGCATCTATTATTGGAAAAAATGGATGAGAAGTTGATTAATAATATGAGGTACGTGTTCTCATTATTTTCTATCAAATTCATAGTGTTTATATTTATGTCATTGTAGATCACCCTATATTTTTCGATTGTTTCTCAATCAATAGACTGATTCTTAAATTAAATTTATAGTCATGGCCAATATCATTAAAGGTTAAGGAAATTAAATTTTAATGGATACATGTGGGATCCTACAGATGTGTGAGATGAGTTTATGAAAAAATTTCATGCCATAATATGGGCCGTGTGTCCCAGTATTACCAAGATATATCATGATGTACGCCAACACTACTTGTGTCTGGGGATTGAAAGGTTGATAACAAGGATTGTTACTCAGTGTTCAACCTATCAACTAGTTAAGGAATAACACTAGTGACCATAAATAATTTTACAATTATAACTTATTCCTTATTGGAAATGGGAAAATATAACCATGGTTTATATGATGGGACTTACTAGACCACCTTGGGGTACTGATGTTTTATGGATGATCAGTGAGAATGATATATTTTGAATTAATGGATACATGTGGGATCCAACAGATGTGTGAGATGAGTTTATGCAAAATTTTCATTCCATAATATTGGTCATGTGTCCCAGTATTACCAAGATATATCATGATGTACGCCAACACTACTTGTGTCTTAGGATGGAAAGGTAGATATCATGGATTGTTACTCAGTGTTCAACCTATCAGCTATTTAAGGAATAACACTAGTGACCATAAGGAATTTTTCAACTATAACTTATTACTAATTGGAAATGGGAGAAAATAACCATGGTTTATATGATGGGATTTACTAGATCACCTTGGGGTAGTGATGTTGTATGGATGTTCATAGATAAGTTGAAAAAAGTCACCAATTTCTTTCCTATATGAGAGGCCTTTTAGAGGATGTTATTGGGTTGATCTATATTTGTGAGATCATACACTTCTAAGGGGTTCTACATTTTAACATATCAGATAGTGATTATAATTTTAAATCACAGTATTGGAAGTGGTTATAGATGGAACTGGGTTTCCATGTATTACTAATTATAACCTATCAATCACAAACTAATGGTTAGTCTGAGAACCTGATATAGGTTTTGGAGAACATTATTTGAGCATGCATCCTTGATTTGAGAGGTTCATGGGAAAAACACTTATATCTAACCAATTTCTCTTATAATAATAACTTATATTTTACCTTATAGATGGATCCTTATGAGTCCCTTTACATAGGTCATTCTATTCACCCCTGTTCTAGTTGGAGATATGAGAGGAATTTTTTTTGGTTTCTCATCTCATATAGGAGAATTTAGAGCAACTTCATCTTATAAGGAAGTAAATTTTCAATAGATTAGTCTTGATATAATTCATACGCTGATTTTCATCATAGAAAATTGGAGTTTGAGGGTCATGTAATTTTTTTATTTCAGTTTTCCACTAGAATAAAGCATAGATTGATTATGAAAATTGGGAATTTATCTCTTTGTTATGGCAGGACCATTGAAAATCTAGATAGAGTTAGGCTGATAGACTATTAGTTTTAGTTTCTTTAGAGGTATCAGGTCTGACATGGAACCTTCCATGTATCTCTTCTTCCCCGATATCATTCTAATCCATCACATTTTCATTATTCTGAGGAGGTTGATTTTAAGGTTATTGCTTCCCTGAAGGAGAATCCAATTTGTTATATTGATAGAAGAATAATGGTTCTCAATGGTCTATGAGTTCATCTATAATGGGTTTTGTGGTAGAACACCCATGTATAAGAAGAGACTTGTGATAAAGAGGCCGATATACACTCCCAATGGCTATATTTATTCAAAAATGATGTTTTTCACCCATGGAAGGTAAAATGAGGGTTGATTTTATTTAAGGGGAATATTATAGGAACTTTTTCTTCCTATAAGGAATGTATCCTTTAAATTTTGTCTTAAAATCATTATTTTATCCTTCTAAATGTTCCATATAGTTTTGGGGAGGGTTCAGTAGAATCCATAGCTTATTTAGAGACCGAAGCTCCAATTTTTAGAGGAAATAGCATAGGCTCCTGGTTATCTCATGGTTAGTGCTAATAGTTAAAGTTAAACTCTACGTATTAATAAGGTTGCACATAGTTTTTCTCAATGTTGTGAGGGATTTTAGGGGCATTCATGGTTGAAAAATAAGGTGTGCATAGTCTATGCATGGTTTTTCTAACCAGGCCTTATAGTCGATGTAGGTTGTGCTCCCTAGATAGTGGGTAGCACTTGGCTAGTGCATGGTTTGGAAATTATATGACCAATGAATTTGAATTTTAACCTCTAGGTGATTACATCATTTCTAATATTTTATTTATAGAGGCTAACCCGATTTATCCCTTATGTTCATGTGGATAGCAGCCTCTCCCCTATTCATGTTGAAGCCTTTTCTACACCTAATGTTGGGCCTATGAAGATCCAAATCTTCAGGTCTCCAATTGAATCATTATTTGTCTCATTGGTTGTGTATCGGTAAGATATATATTACTATTCTTCCTTTCATCATTTAATTTTCTCTCCAATAGGTAATTTTGGTTTGAGTAAATATTCTCTATTTTTAAGGCATTTGAATTTTTTCTTGATTTCTTCCTTGGAAGCAACTATTATAAGACACAAAATGGATGATAAAGGGATTAACAATATGAGGTAAGTGCTCCCATTATTTTCCATCAAATTCATGGTGTTTATGATTATGTCTTTGTGGATCACCCTATATTTTCTGAGTGTTTCTTAAAAAATATATTGATTCTTAAATTAAATTTGTAGTCTTGACCAATATGACTCATAAGACCCATTATATATCATTAAGGTTTAAGGACATTGAATATGAACTTCCCCTTAGGGTGTGTTGTTAAGTAGATAAAACCACTATGGGTGGACAATGATTTTAATTAACCTTTTAAGGTATATTCTTTACCCCTTTCATGGGATTTTGAATGAAATGATTGAAATATAATTGAATTAAATGAAATAGGTAATGGAAGACCATGTCCCTATTATTTTTCCTATTATTATTTCATGATTAAGATTGAGATGTTCTATAAATCCATAATCCTAGTTAGATGAATTTGAAGATTCATGTGATGATTGGCCTCCAACACCAATGCTTTTATTCAAGCTACCTTCTGAGGTGAGTAAATTTATTATTTAATGTGATGGCCTATTGAATTTTAAATTTGAACTTAAATGTTATGTTTAATAATTAGAACCTTAACCATTCATATTTCCATGTCATGAGAGATAGATGGGTTCTAGTTCAAAATAGAATAAATAGACTCATCATGATTATTTAATTAAATGAATCATAAATGAATTTATCATGCGCTATGAATGACACATGGGTTCTTATATTGAAACCATGGATAGACTCATTTGGTGTACAGAATGTTCTGTTCCATGAGTTATACATGGAATACATTTGTTGATAGCCAATGCTGGGATGAGAGGGAATAATATTATTTTTCCATGAGTAATACATAGAATCCTTATGTGGACTTACAAGGATGGGCTTAGAGAATAGATAATTATATACACCATGACTGACACTTGGGCTCCCATTATGGACAACCAAGGACGAACTCAGAATAAGGTGACATTACCCCACACCCATAGCTATAGTAGGGTTCCAATGTGAAATTCCTTCAATAGGATTATAATGTGATGGGTTTATTTATTTCTGGAGAGAAACCTGGGTTTAAAATTTGGAACACTAAGGATATGATTAGGATCTACTAAAATATTTAATTAAAAGACAATATGATGGGAATGAAAATACAAAGAACAATATTGTATTTGGTTGCAAACGTATATTATATTAATTTCTTTATTATACACATAATGTTCATATATTATTCCCTATGGACATTGTGATATTATATAAGTTTGAATAATTTCTTATAAATTATATCATGACTGAGTATATAATCAAATAAATTTCATTTTTGGCTAAAGGAGGTAGTGGAGGATTGGTTTTCTAGGGTAACCCAGACCTATGCTGTTTATTTATTTAACCCACAACAATTGAATATTCTATTATTAATTGTAAACTGTTTATTATATATTTATAGACTAGATGAAATTATACATTATTGGTGGTGACCTAGTATGTTTATCTCACATCCTATATGAGACATTGTTTGGTACAGAGATAGGCTTCCTAGATACAGGTTGGGATAGGGGCAAGTATCTTTTTACCAATCCTTGATTTATTATAGAATTGGATTGCGGGAGAACATGACTGAGCAATGGATCATGATGTTTTATAGTGATAGTCATTGGGTCATTTTTTTTTATTTTTGGTATAGTTATATATATGTGTACCAAATTAC
The DNA here is from genome assembly GCA_963277665.1 of Viscum album. Classification (NCBI taxonomy): domain Eukaryota; kingdom Viridiplantae; phylum Streptophyta; class Magnoliopsida; order Santalales; family Viscaceae; genus Viscum; species Viscum album. The sequence continues at coordinate 1,263,619,527 of OY728128.1, forward strand.
ATTTCATCCTATTTTCAATCATTATATAATTCCATGATCATCATTTTGTCTATAACACTGATTGATTAGTTTACTTGGTTTTAAATATTATGGATGTTTAATTTTCTATTGTTTAGTCATCTTTTATGCCTTTTATATTTACTTTTATGATAATACTACTGAAATACACTATGATAGGTAGTTCCCCTTCGTGATAGGTGGGTTTCGCTTCATATGGGACCTATTTTCCCTTGATATGTCAAGGTTTGATATCATTATCATGATGGAGTGATTGATTCCCTATCAAGTATAAATTTAATTCTATCACAGAAGGGTGAATTTCACATCACTATAGGATGGGGTTTTATTCAAAAGGGTGAATGTGATTTACATGAATGCAGTGATAGACCAGAGCATTGTTATTTCGGTAGGATGAAAACCTAGACTGCTATCTTATACCTAGATGTTCAGGAAACACATGAGGTGGATTTCCCACTAGTGATATATCATTTAATTGATGATTTTTTAGATTATTTTTAGGACTACCTCTTGAAAGAGAGGGAATGTTTTCAATTGATCTAGTGTTAGGAGATTATCATGTATCCATTCATCTATAAAGGATGGCTACTACTGAGTTCCATGAGTTTAAGAGGAAACTTATGAATTTGGAAGCTAAGTATTTTATATAATTCAGTTATTCATCATGGGTTCCACTAGTTCTTTTTTATTAGAATTCCTATTGTACCCTCAAGACTTTCTTGGAATATCATCAATTGAGCCTACTTATATTGAAGAACCTATAATCATTTCCTAATATATACAATCTATTTGACCATCTCCAAGGAGAAAGGGTTTTCTCTAAGATTTATATAAGATATGGTTCTCGTCCTGTGATTTTTAAACCATCATAAATTCCACATGCATCATTCCATATTAGATATTTCTTGTATTAGTATTTGGTCATGCCATTCTGTCTCATGAGCATGCCAACAGTTTTCTTGGAACTAATGAACTGGGTTTTCCATCAATACTAGGATTTATTTATGGTGTATTCATTGGTGAAATCATGGTCCATTTTCATAGTCGATATGACCATTGAAAACATATTGACATAATATTGAATAAACTGAGAGATAATCAGTTATATTCTAATCTCACAAACATCCACTTTTTGATGGATAAAAATCACTACCTAGCTTATATCATCTCAGATATAGGATTATCAGTTAACCTAGAAAAGTTGAGAGTTATAGTTTCCTGTGTGAATCAAAAAATGTATTTGATATAAAAAGTGTCATGGGTCTAGATGGTTGTTAGATGTTCTTAATAAAAGACTTCACACAACTATAAACACCTCTTATGGTCTTGACTAAGAAGGGTGGGAATTTTGTATGATCATAATCTTATGAGAAATCCTTTAAGTAGTTGAAAGGGAGACAGAACTTAGTACAGATAATGATTCTTCTAGATATGGGAAGAAGTTATATAGTCTATTGTGATGCATAATCCATTAGTCTACAAAAATATCTAATTTTGGATAATTGATTCATATAATATCATTCTTGTTAGTTGAGGTCACATGAGAGGAAATACCCAACACATGATCTTCATTTATCCATTGTTGTGAATGCCTTGCGTTATCGAAGAAATTATTTAATGGGAGATCATTTTGTGGCCTTTACAGACCATAAAATCTTCAATTATATACATTAATAGTTTGAATTGAATATTAGGAAACAAATTTGTAATGAAAATCTATAGTATTTTGACTTCGAGTTCGTATATACAACCGAAAAGTGAAATCCAGTTGTCAACGCTCTGAGCATGAGGACTCATACACAAGCAGTTCATGAGTCCAGTATCAATTTGTATTTTATGGACCTATTTTTTTAGAATCATTTGGTTGTTAAGGACCATGATCGATAGTCAGTACATGCATCAATATTAGAGATATCTTCCATTTTGATGAGAGTGAAGAGGAGGAAGCTATTAAATTCTGATGTCTTGGTCCTAGAGGAGAGTATTGAAGATGATAACCCACCACATGGTTGGCTTGTCAGTGAGAATGAGATAATATGAATTAATGGATACATGTGGGATCTTACAGATGTATGAGATGAGTTTATGAATGATTTTCATGCCATGATATGGGCTGTGCATCCTATTATTACCAAGATATATAATGATGTACACCAACAGTACTAGTGTCTTTGGATGGAAAGGAAGATATCTAGGATTGTTACTCAGTGTTCCACCTATCATCTAGTGAAGGAAGAACACTAGTGACCATAAATTATTTTATAACTATAACTTATTACTAATTGGAAATTGGAAAGTATACCCATGTATTATATTATTGGATTTCTTAGATCACCTTGGGTTAGTGATGTTGTATGGATGATCATAGATAGGTTAAAAAAAAGTCAACAATATGAATCCTATATGAGAGGCCTTTTAGTGGATGTTTTTGGGATGATCTATATTTGTGAGATCATATAGTTCTATGGGGTTCCACATTTTATCATATCAGATAGTGATTATCATTTTAAATCATAGTTTTGGAAGGGGTTGTAGAAGGAACTGGGTTTCCTTGTACTACTAATTATAACCTATCAACCACATACTAATGGTTAGTCTGAGAACCCGATATAGGTTTTGGAGAAAATTATTTTAGCATGCATCCTTTATTTCATAGGATCTAGGGATAAACACTTAAATCTAACCAATTTGTCTTATCATAATTGCTTCTAGTTTACCATATAGATTGATCCTTAAGAGGCCCTATACATAGGTCATTCTATTCACCCCTATTCTAGTTGGAGATATGAGAGGAAATTTTGTTGGTTCCTCATCTCATATTGGATAATTTGGAGAATATTCATCTTATAAGGAAGTATATTTTCAATAGATTAGTATTGATATAAGTCATACGTTGATTGTTATCATAGAAAATTGGAGTTTGAGGGGCAAGCCATTTTTTTATTACAATTTTCCACTAGAATGAAGCATAAATTGATTATGAAACAATGGAATTTATCTCTTTGTTATGTCAGGTCCACTGAGATTCTAGAGAGAGTTAGGCTGATAGAGTATTAGTTTCAGTTGCCTTATAGGTATCATGTCCGACTTGGATCCTTCCTTGTATCTCTTCTTCCCCTATATCTTTATAATCCATCACATTTTCAACATTCTGAGGAGGTGGATTTTAAGGTTAATGCATCATTGGAGGAGAATCCAATTTGATATATTGATAGAAGAATAATGGTTCTCAATGGTCTATTAGTTCTTATATTATGGTTATTATTGTAGCACACCCATGTATAGGAAGAGACCTATGTTAAAGAGGTTGATTTACATTCCCAATGGCTATAGTTATTCACAAATGATGTTTTTGCACCCATGGAAGGGAAAATGAGGGTTTATTTTCTTTAAGTGGAATATTATAGGAACTTTTTATTTATATAAGGAATTTATCATTTCAATTTTATCTTAAAATCATTATTTTATCCTTATAAATGTTTAATACTATTTAGGGGAGGGTTCGGGAGAATCTGAGGCTTATTCAGAGACTGAAGCTCCAATTTTTAGAGGAAATAGCATAGGCTGATGGTTATCACATAGTTAGTGATAATAGTGAAAGTTAAACTATACATCCTTAAAAGGGTGTCACATAGTTTTTCTAAATGTTGTGACATATTTTAGGGTCATGCGGGGTTGAGAAATTGGGTGTGCAAAGTCTATGCATGGTTTTTCTAACCATGCCTTATAGTCGATACAGGTTGTGCTCCATGGACAGTTGGTTGTGCTTGGATAGCGCTTGGTTTGGAAATTATATGACCAAAGCATTTTAATTTTAACCTCTAGGTGATTACACCATTTTCCATTATTTTATTTATAGAGGATAACCCTTTTTATCTCTTATGTTCATGTGGATAGCAGCCCCTCCCCTCTTCATGTTGAAGCCTTCTCCACACCTAATGTTGGGCCTATGAAGATCCACATCATCAGGTCTCCAATTGAATCATTATTTGTCTCATTAGTTATGTATCGGTAAGCAATATATTACTATTCTTCCATTCATCATTTAATTTTCTATCCAATAGGCAATTTTGGTTGGAGTAAATATTTTCTATTTTTAGAGCATTTGAATTTTTTCTTGATTTCTTCCGTGAAAGCATATATTATAGGACAACAATGGATGATAAGTGGATTAACAATATGAGTTATGTGTTCTGATTATTTTCTATCAATTTCATGGTGTTTATATTTATCTCTTTGTGGATCACCCTATATTTTCCGAGTGTTTCTTAATAAATAGATTGATTCTTAAATTAAATTTATAGTGTTGACCAATATGACTCATAAGACCCATTATATATCATTAAAGGTTAAGGACATTGAATTTGAACTACCCCTTAGGGTGTGTTGTTAAATAAATAAAACCACTGTGGGGGGCCAATGATTTTAATTAACCTTTTGAGGTATGTTCTTTACCCTTTCATGGGATGTTAAATGAAATGATTGAAATATAATTGAATTAAATGAAATATGTAATGGAAGACCATGTCCCTATTCTTTTTCCTATTATTCATTCATGATTAAGATTGAGATGTTCTTTAAATCCAAAATCCTAGTTAGATGAATTTGAAGATTCATGTGATGATTGTTCTCCAATACCAGTGCTTTTATTTGATTTACCTTCAAAGGTGAGTAAATTTAATATTTAATGTGATGTTCTAATGAATTTTGGATTTGAAATTAAATGTTATGGTTAATCATTAGGCCTTAACCATTCATTTTTCCATGACATGAGAGATAGATGGGTTCTGGTTCAAAATAGAATAAATAGACTCATCATGATTATTTAATTAAATGAATCATAAATGAATTTATCATGTTCCTTGGGTGACACATGGGTTCTTATATGAACACCCTGTATGGACTCATTTGGTGGCCAGAATGTTATGTTCCACGAGTGATACATGGAATCCTTATGTAGATAGCCAATTCAAGGCTGAGAGGGAAGACTATTATTTTTTCATGAGTAATATATAGAATCCTTATATGTAAATATAATTATGGGCTGAGAGAATAGATAATTATATAAACCATGAGTTACACTTGGGCTCCCCTTATGGACAACCAAGGACGAACTTAGAATAAAGTGATATTACCCAACACCCATAGCTATACTGGGGCTCTGATGTGAAATTCCTTCAACAGGATTATAATATAGTGGGTTTATTTATTCCTAAAGAGAAACCTAGGTTTAAAATTTGGAACACCAATGATATAGTTACGATCTATTGAAATATTAAATGGAAAGACTATATGATGAGTATGGAAATCCAAAGAACAATCTTGTATTTGGTCGCAACTTTGTATTATATTAATTTCCCTATTATACACATATTGTTCAGATATTATTCCCTGTGGACATTGTTATATTATATAGTTTTGGATAATTTCTTATAAATTATATCATGACTGAGTATATAATCAAATATATTTTATTTTTTGATGAAGGAGGTAGTGGAGTATTGGTTTTCCATGGTAACCCAGACCTATGTTGTTTATTTATATATCCCACATCACTTGTATATTTTATTATTACTTTTACAATTTGTATTATATATTTATAGACTAGAAGGAATTATACACTATTGGTGGTGACCTAGTATGTTTATCTCACACCCTATACGTGACATTGTTTGGTACAGAGATAGACTTCATGGATACAGGTAGGGATAGGGGCAAGTATCTTTTTACAATTACCTGTTTTATTATATAATTAGAGTGTGGGAGAAAATGACTGAGCTATGGATCATGATATTTTTTAGTGATAGTCATTGGGTCCTTTTTGTTATTTTTGGTATAGTTATATATATGTGTACCAAATTACATTTCGGCCTCTTTTCCATCATTATACAATTCCATGATCATCATTTAGTACATGACACTGATCGATTATTTTACTTGGTTATTAATATTATGGATGTTTAATTTTATATTATTCAATCATATTTTATGCCTTTTGTATTTACGTTTATGATAATACTACTGGGATACACTATGATAGGTAGTTCCTATTTTTGATAGGTGGGTTTCGCTTCATAAGGGACCTATTTCCCCTTGAGATGTCATGGTTTGATATCATTATCATGATGGAGTGGTTGATTCCCTATCATGTCTAAATTGTATTCTATCACAGAAGGGTGACTTTCACATCACCATAGGGTGGGGTTTTATTCAAAAGGGTGATTATTATTTCCATGAATGTAGTGATAGACCTGAGCATCAGAGTCTTGGTAGGATGAAAACCTAGACTACTATATTATACCTAGATGTTTAGGAAACACATCAGGTGGATTTCCCACTAGTTATAGATCACTTCATTTATTCTTTTGTAGATGATTTTTAGGACTAATTTCTTAAATAGAGGGATTTTTTCCATCAATCTAGTGTTAGGAGAATCACCTGTATCCATTCCTCTATAAAGGATGGCTACTACTGAGTTCCATGAGTTTAAAAGGAAACATAAGAATTTTGAAGCTGAGCATTTTATATGATTTAGTTCTCCATTATGGGTTTCATTGGTTCTTTTTTATTAGAATTCATATGGTACCATCAAGCATTTCATGTCATACCATCAATTGAACCTACTTACATTTATGAACTGATAATCATTTCATTATATATACAATATATTTGACCATCTCCAAGGAGAATGGGTTTTCTCTAAGATTGATTTAAGATAGGGTTATCTTCCTGTGATTTTTATACCATCATATATTCAATACACATCATTCGGTAGTAGATATTGATTGTATTAGTATTTGTTCATGCCATTCGATCTCGCGAGGGTGCCAATAGTTTTCATGGAACTGATGAACTTGGATTTCCATCAATACTAGGATATATTTATGGGGTATTCATTGGTGAAATCTTTGTCCATTGTCATTGTTGATATTACCATTGAAAACATATTGAAATAATATTAAATAAACTGAGAGATAATCAGTTATAATCTAATCTCCAAAACTTCCACTTTTTGATGGATAAAAATCACTACCTAGCTTATATCATCTCAGATAGAGGATTATTAGTTAACCTAAGAAAGGTGAGATCTATAGTTTCCTAGGTGAGTCCCAAAAATGTATTTGATTTAGAATGTTTCACGGGTCTAGATGTTTATTACATGTGATTAATATAAGACTTCACACAACTAGAAACACCTCTTATGGTCTTGACTAAGAAGGTTGGGAATTTTATATGATCATAATCCTATGAGACAACCTTTAAGTAGTTGAAAGGGAGATAAAACTTAGTGCAGGTCCTGATTCTACCATCTTTGGGAAGAATTTATATAGTCTATTGTGATTCATTATCCATTAGGCTATGAAAATTTCTAATTTTGGATAATTGGTTAATATAATACCGTTCTTGTTAGTTGAGTTCATATGAGAGGAACTACCCAAAACATAATCTGTAGTTAGCCATTGTTACTCTTCCCTTGCATCATTGATGAAATTATTTAATGGTAAATATTTATGTGCCATTTACAGACCATAAAATCATCAATTATATACTTTAATAGTTTGACTTGAATATTAGGAAACAAATGTGTAAGGAATATCTATAGTATTTTCACTTCGAGTTGGCTTATACCAACAAAAAGGGAAATCTTGTTGTCGATTCTTTGATCATGAGGAATCATACACAAGCAGTTCATGAGTTCAGTATCAATTGGCATCTTATGGACCTATTTTTTGAGATTCATTTGGATGTTAATGACCATTATGGAAAGTTAGTACATGCATCGATATTAGAAATCTCTTAAATTTTGATGAGAGTGAATAAGAAGAAGCTATTAAATCTTTATGGCTTGGTCCTACAACTGAGTATTGTAGATGATAACTGGCCACATGATTGGATTGTCAGTGAAAATTAGATATTATGAATTGATGGATACATGTGGGATCCTATAGATATATGCGATGAGTTTATGCAAGATTTTCATGCATGATTTGGGTCGTGCATCCCTGTATTACCAAGATATATCATGATGTAAGCCAACATTACTAGTGTCTTGGGATGGAAAGTTAGATATCTAGGATTGTTACTCAGTGTTCCACCTATTAGATAGTGAAGGAATAACACTAGTGACCATAAGGTATTTTACAACTATAATTTATTCCTAATTGGAAATGGGGAAATATAACAATGGATTATATAATGGGATTTCCTATATCACCATAGGGTAGTGATGTTGTATGGAAGATCATATATAGGTTGAAAAAAGTCACCAATTTATTTCCTATATGAGAGGCCTTCTAGTGGATGTTTTTGGGATGATCAATATTTGTGAGATCATACACTTCTTTGGGGTTCCACATTTTATCATATCAGATAGTGATTATCCTTTTAAATCATAGTATTGGAAGAAGTTATAGAAGGAATTGGGTTTCCATGTACTACTAATTATAACCTTTCAACCACATACAAATGGATGGTATGAGAGCCCGATATAGGTTTTAGAGAACATTATTAGAGCATGCATCCTTGATTTGAGAGGTTCCTGGTAGAAACACTTATATCTAACCAATTTCTCTTATAATAATAGCTTCTTGTTTACCATATAGATGCATCCTTGTGAGGCCCTATATATAGGTCATTTTATTCACCCCTGTTCTATTGGGAGATATGAGATAAAATATTGTTGGTTCCTCATCTCATATAGGAGAATTTGGAGCAGGTTCATCTTATAAGGAAGTAGATTTTCAGTATATTAGTCGTGATAGAAGTCATACACTGATTTTCATCATACAACAGTGGAGTTTGTGGGGAAAGGAATTTTTTGTTACATGTTTCCACAATAATGAATAATAGATTGATTATGAAACATGGGAATTTATCTCTTTGTTATGTCAGTACCACTAAGAATATAGATAGAGTTAGGTTGATATCCTATTATTTTCTGTTGCCTTAGAGGTATCAAGTCTGGCATCGAACCTTCCATGTATCTCTTCTTACACAATATCATTCTAATCCATCACATTTTAATTATTCTGAGGAGGTTGATTTTATGGTTAATGCATCCTTGTAGGAGAATCCTATTTGTTATATTGATAGAAGAATAATGTTTCTCAATGGTTTATTAGTTCATCTATTATGGGTCTTATGGTAGCACACCCATGTATAGGAAGATACTTGTGATAAAGAGGCCGATGTACATTCCCAATGGCTATAGTTATTCACAAATGATGTTTTTGCACCCATGGAAGGGAAAATGAGGGTAGTTTTTCTTTATGCGGAATATTATAGTAACCTTTTCTTTCTATAAGGAATATATCTTTTTAATTTAGTCTTAAAATCAATATTCTATCCTTCTAAATGTTTCATACAGTTTATGGGAGGGTTCGGAAGAATTATAATATTATTCAGAGATCGAAGCTCCATTTTTTAGAGGAAATAGCATAGGCTCATAGTTATCACACGGTTAGCGCTAATAGTGAAAGTTAAACTATACAACCTAATAAGGGTGACACATAGTTTTTCTAAATTTTGTGAGGGATTTTAGGGGAATGCGGGGTTGATAAATAGGGTGTGCATAGTTTATGAATGGTTTTTCTAACCATGCCTTATAGTCGATGCAGGTTGTGCTCCCTAGATAGTGGGTTTCACTTGGCTAGCATATGGTTTGGCAATTATATGACCAAAGAATTTGACTTTAAACCTCTATGTGAATACACCATTTTGCAATATTTTATTTATAGAGGGTAACACTATTTATCCCATTTGTTTATGTGGATAGCATCCCCTCCCTTCTTCATGTTGAAGCCTTCTCCACACCTAATGTCGGCCAAATGAAGATCTATATCTTCAGGTCTCTAATTGAATAATTATTTGTCTCATTGGTTGTGTATCGGTAAGATATATATTATTATTCTTCCTTTAATCATTTTATTTTCTCTCCAATAAGTAATTTTTGTGCGAGTAAATATTCTCTATTTTTTGGGCATTTGAATTTTTTTAATGATTTCCTCTGTTAATTCATCTATTATTTGAAAAACTAGATGAGAAGTGGATTAACAATATGAGGTACATGTTCTCATTATTTTCTGTCAAAGTCATAGTTTTTATATTTATGTCATTGTGGATCACCCTATATTTTCCAATTGTTTCTTAATAAATAGACTGATTCTTAAATTAAATGTATATTCGTGACCAATATGACTCATAAGACCCGTTATATATCATTAAAGGTAAAGGAAATTTAATTTTAATTTCCCCTTAGGGCGTGTTGTTAAATAGATAAAACCACTATGGGTGGCCAATGATTTTAATTAACCTTTTGATGTAAGTTCTTTAACCCTTTCATGGGATGTTAAATAAAATTATTGAAATATAATTGTATGAAAAAAATAGGTAATCGAAGACCATGTCCCTATTATTTTTCCAATTATTCTTTCATGATTAAGATTGAGATGTTCTTTAAATCCAAAATCCTAGTAAGATAAATTTGAAGATTCATGCGATGATTGGTCTCCAAATCCAATGCTTTTATTTGATCTACCATCTGAGTTGAGTAAATTTATAATTTAATGTGTTGTCCTAATGAATTTTAAATTTGAAAATAAATTTTATGGTCAATCATTAGGCCCTCAAACATTCATATTTCCATGTCATGAGAGATAGATGGGTTCTAGATCAAAAGAAAATAAATAGGCTCATCATGATTATTTAATTAAATGAATCATAAATGAATTTATCATGCACTGTGGGTGACACATGGGTTCTTATATGAACAACATGTATGGACTCATTTGGTGGCCTGAATGTTATGTTCCATGAGTGACACATGGAATCCTTATGTGGATAGCCAATGATGGGATGAGAGGGAAGAATATTATTTTTCTATGCGTAATACATAGAATATATAAGTGGACTTACAAGGATGGGATTAGAGAATAGATAATTATATACCCCATGAGTGACACTTGGGCTCACATTGTGGAAAACCAAGGATGAACTCAAAATAAAGTGACATTACCCCACACCAATAGCTATACTAGCGTTCTGATGTGAAATTCCATCGACAGGTTTATAATGTGATGGGATTATTTATTCATAGAGAGAAACCGGGGTTTAAAATTTGGAACACCTAGGATGTGGTTATGATCTACTGAAATATTAATTTAAAAGACTATATGACGAGAATGAAAATCCAAAGAACAATCTTGTATCTGGTCACAACCTTATATTATATTAATTTCTTCATTATACACATATTGTTTAGATATTATTCCATGTGGACATTGCGATATTATATAGGTTTGGATAATTTCTTATAATGTATATCATGATTGAGAATATAATCAAATATATATCATTTTTGGGTGAAATAGGTAGTGGAGGATTGGTTTTCCATGGTAACCCAGACCAATGTTGTTTATTTATATATCCCACATCACTTAAATATTTTATTATTAATTTTACACTATTAATTATATATTTATAAACTAGATAAAAGTTTATATTATTTATGGTGACCTACTATGTTTACCTCACACCATATACAAGACATTGTTTGGTACATAGATAGACTTCATGGATATAGGTAGGGGTAGGGGAAAATATCTTTTTACCAATCCTTGATTTATTATAGAATTGGAGTGGGGGAGAACATGATTGAGCTATGGATCAGGATTATTTCTAGTGATAGTCATTGCGTCCTTTTTTATTTTTGGTATAGTTATATATATGTTTACCAAATTACATTTTGTCCTCTTTTCCATCATTATATAATTCCATGATCATCATTTAGTATATGACATTGATCGATTAGTTTGCGTGGTTATTAATATTATGGATGTTTGATTTTCTATTGTTCAGTCATATTTTATGACTTTTGTATTTACTTTTATGATAATACAACTGGGAAGCACTATGATCACCATGATATAGTCTCCACATTGTTCCACCATAGACCATGTATGCTAGTTTGAAGCCTCTGGTGTATGGGATGGAATCCTTGTGGTCATGTGGCAAACCTAGTTTGGTTACTATTAAGCGATCACATTCACGGAAGTCACAATGAGAGTGACCTATATAGGGGAATGAATTTTGGGGTACCTTTATCGATATAATTTTTTATGTAATTGTAAATGGACGTGTTATTTGTTTAGTGTGTGTTAGTGAGGATGGGATTGGTCAGTTTTCTTATTTAGGTGTAGTTGGATTTGTTGTTTTCTCACGTGTGCATTATTATACTTTTTTTATATGTGTATGATGGATTTTGGGTATGATACTACTTAGTATACTTTATTTCTCACTCTATGTATATAAAAAAATTCAAGTTTCAAAGAGGACTTCATCGACCATGCTTGATTTTTCTATCTTGGGATTTAGAGCTGTTATTGTGTACATACTTGATATTTTCTTTATATTTAATTATTTTATGATTCTTATATTTATTTACATTAAAATTTTATTTTGGAATGGTTTTTGTATCAATTTTATATCATGTCATATAGATTCTTATAGTAGATTTATCATATATCCGGATTCAATTATAATAGTGGGTAATTCCTCCCACATGTGATATTTTTAAACCTTTAGTTCCTGTCACCTACTCATGCCATACTTGAGGTGGGAATTGGGGATTCATTATCATTATTTGTTCATTTATAGTCATATTGGGGACCCTTTGTAGGGATGAGGTCTTGAAAAAATTATTCCTTGCTGGGAAGATCAGGATGGATGTACTTATGGTATAGAACTTATTTTCCAGCATTATGAATTTCATTGCAAAGGTATCAGTTATTTTTACCCATGTGATATTTTTTAAATTTATATACATGGATATATTATTTTCATAGATTTATTTTATTATGTGATTTTTGTGATTTTTTTCTACCCATTAAATAAATTTCATGTTTATGAAATGATTTCCATGCTATTATGTTTTCTTTTACTAGGTGTTTGAGCTCACCCTTTTTTAGTTTCCAATAACCTAAGTTATTGAGAATAGTATTATACATGATTTAATAACAAGACCATTATTATTGAAATTTTTTGGGACATATTAATCACTTATTCTGGATTAATTAGTTTAATAAATACTATAAAAAATCAATTACAAGAGAATTATGTGGGAATTATTAGTTATTGCTTTATCATACTTCTCTAAATCTATAAACCTCAAATGTCTTAAGATTGTATGTCATGAATTATTTTATTTAATTCATATAATAATTGGATATTTATATCTAGGAATCTATATTTGGTATTAAAACCTATATGTAAAGTATGTGTTTATGGATCCAAACTAGGAAGTGTGGGTTCGAGGAGTCGCATTCACCTTTTTTAAAATAACTTTTGAAAGGGCCTATAACATGATATATATTTTTAATAATGTTACAAAATTACATCTAAAAATAAAATTTATGTTTTTCTTCCATGTGAATGTGTCTTCTTTAAACCATTTTAATTTTATATGAATATTCTCTTCTATGTTTTTAGGGTTTATAAAATAATTTATTTCACTCATTGTTTTATAATATATTCCTTTGAAAATCATTCAAATAACCAATGGAATTTATTATTTATAATTTCTAATTTTATAAAAAACATAAAAAGTATTTTTCTCAATTAATTTCATTGTCCATTTACATATATTTTAATTTATTAATGATATTATTTAAATTTTACCAACCAATTTCTTTTTAAGGATCGATTATGTATTTCGCTTGTCTTTTAGAGGAATTATCTATATCTTTATTTTTCATTCTTATAAATTGAAGGGTTATAAACCTACTTTTTCATCTAATGATATCCACTTTGGGAATAAATTGTTTTCTATTTCCTTAACTAAATTTTATTAACATACAATCTATTAAATTAATAATGTGGGAAATTATTGAATAAACTATACAACCTTTATCTATAAGTCTTAAATACCATGTGTTATCATATATAAAGGTTATTTAGAAAGATACATAGTTAATTTAATTGAAAACAAACTTATATTTCATGGTTTTATGATATTTTTTTTATGGAATTATGAATTTTATACTTATATAGTTCTTTCATAAAGGGATATGAAACCCATTTTCATTACAAGGGTTATTTATAATGCTATTATGATTGATTTTCGTGGAATATATATGTATAGATAATTATGGGTGGGATCATATATCTCCCTCTAATGTATTGGTTATAAGTTTAAATCTCATAATATGTGTATATATGAGAAAATTTTAGTTTTTCACAAGAATGGGTGAAATTGTGTGACTCATGAAGGTGAAGTCTACATGGGTATAATTATGTTATCTTGTAGCATGTGTGAAAGTGTGTGACTCAAAGAGGTCATGTTTCCATATACATATTATTGTGTCAAAATTATCTATGTATTCCTTTTTATATGATATGTAGTGTATTCAAGATTTATTATAATGTTATTCCATTATTTATTATATATTATTTTTTGGGTATACATTTCTTATGTATCTTGATTATACCCACATGGTAATCTTATTCACATTTATGACTTTTAGTTGTTATTACATCTATCTAACATTATTGAGCATATGAAATATCCCTTTTTTATGTTTCCAATACCACAAGTTATAAATAAAATAACAATATTAAATGTATATAATATTATCTTATATGTATAATTAATGGGAGATGTTGATGACCTGTTTTGGGTTAATTAGTTTCTTTACAGGGTGGGAAAAATATCCATTAGTCAAAAAGTACATTAGTTTATTCAGTTACTATTTTATCATAATTCCTTAAAACTCTAAACCTAATTCTTCTTGATATTTAATTTTAATTAAATATTTTCTTTAATTCTTGTAACTTAAATGTTCTTTTTTAAAGGTTATAAAATTTGGTATCAAATTATTGTTTAGATAACTTTGGAGATTATGATGTTATCATTGGAATATAATTTAAGAGACAGAAATTTAATCAATGGTTGATAAGTTAAGACTGCTCATAATTTCAATGATATAGATAAAACTTTATGTTAGTTTATATAATTTTAAATATTTTCAATATTGGGAAAATATAACATTAGAAAGTATAAAGAATAAGTATATGTGTGTTTTAACATCCTTAATTTTTTAAAGAAGATTTGAGTATGGGGTTTTCTTATCCATGAAATCCTAATGTAGATACTAAAAGATAATGGAGGCTACGTAAATGATATAACTAGGTTTAATATCCCTGAAAATGGTATGTTGGGTATTAATAAAATTATTACCTAGTGTATAAAATTTAAGACTAATTACATTCTTGGTTTAACAGTCCCAAAGAACATGTTACGTTTAATTCACATTCTCTTTAGTGAACCATAGTGACGGATTTGAGTAGGATGATAACTAGATAGGTTGGGGAAAAAAATAAGAAAAATACCATGGGTAACCATGGATTGATCGAAGAGTATAATAGGTTTAACCTCAAGTAACATGTGTTATATACGATGGTGTCTTAGTGGAAGACAATGTTGGATTTATGTTTTCATATTCTTATTTTAGATATTATAATAACCATTTTCGGTTTATTATTTGGTTGAAGATGCATCAATATGATAAATCCATGATTATTATCTATGTAGAAACTTTAATTCATATTAACTAATTAAGGGTTCTACTAAAAATATTTAGAATCATAATATATTCCAAATATGATAGAAAACGTGAGTTTCTTAGTCTTAGATAAGTTAGTGAGGATGATATCTTAATATATATTAAGTCATGATAGTTATATATTTTCATTTGGAATATATATTTATTGATAATATTATAGTATATTCTGAGAGTTATGATAATTTTTTGAAACCTATAAATATTTTCCTTTTCTAGTTCTACTTTAATGGTTTGGAAATATGTATTAAATGGTATCAACAACCTTGAAAATTAATTTTATGACAAAGTTATATTTTTGGGGATAAATATTTAAGAACATATGATCTAGGTATGTATAAATCATATGTGTAAAAGTATAATTTATTTTGATAAAAGATGGTATTTTTAACCTTGAAATTAATTATTCATTTATTGAAAAAGTAATCCATTAGATTTTTAATTAGTTTTATTTCATTTTTTAGATAATAATGTATTTATATACTAATGTGTTACTTTATAAACTAGTGGATGAAGATAAGATTTAATTTATAAAAGAATATAAGATTATTATATGTTTTATTATAATATAGATTCAAATGGTTTTTGGAGAGGTATGTAATGTAGAATATATGAGTAGGGTATTAACTTATTTAGGTTTATGATTGTGCTAATAATATCTAGGGAATGATAAATAACATATTATGCCCTATGAGAGTAAGGTAGATATCACATTATAGTTTATATCTCAAATGTAAAATTTGCTAATTATGTCCTCACCAAATTTTATTAGTTATTAATAATTGAAATTTCCAGGATTCAATTTATTTCTGAGCGGTAGATTGCAGTGACTTGAGATTTTAGATCCTCTAAGTTAATATGACCATCAATAGTGTGTGTCACAAACAACAAAAAATTAATTAAACAACCACTAAAATGACCCATGAAATATTAAAATTACATAAAAAATATAAACATTATTAAAGAAAATGATAATAATGGATTAAAAAATATTGTTATTTTTCATTGATTAATATTTTCGAATAAATAATGCATTTTGAAGAAACATTTTAAAAGGGGGGTATTTTATTTTACCATGATAATTTAAATTTATTGTAGATAATAGTTTCTCATAATAGTTAATATTTAAAAAATAATAATAAAAATATTAAATTATATAAAAATCTATATGGAATAATATTAGAAAAATTATGATGTTTAAAAAATTAATTTTTTAAGAAATTGTTTTCTTGTATATTTTATTTTCATTTAAACAATAATTTTAAATTTTTAGAATTTTAAATTGATAAAACTAAAATAATTTGTTGACTAAACATGTCAAAATAATCTTAGGATAATGTTTTGTGATTTTTCAAAAAAAATTGATTTTTTAGATGAATATTGAAATATAATAATTTTACAAAAACCATTCCTTTTATTACATTATTAGTTTATAAAAATTATTTGGAAATTTATGAGACCATTTTCTATAAAAAAATATTCATTTTATGAGTTATTTTTTTAATTTTAAAAATATTTATCCAACTCAAAAACCCAATATTTAATATTCAAGAATATCGATAATATTTTTCTCAAGAAATAATTTTTAATATATTATACACTTATTATTTTAATTTTATATTAAAAACTTTTATAAATTAAATTAAATTAAATGAATTTATAATTTGTAATCATTGGGTAGAAATTAAAAAATAATTATCATTTTATTTTTAAGCATAATGTATAAGTTACCTAAGTAAAAACTAGTTGCCTCATTATTATGTAAAAGTGTAAAAGTAAAGAATATATGACCAAAGGACATATATTATGTTTGAAATATGTATAGAAATGGTTGGTTGAGAATTTCCTTTACATTATCCCTTTCACCTCCATTGTTTCCCAATTTTGGAAATAATTTTATTGAGATTAACATTCCATTATTAAAATGATTTTTTATTTAGAAAAATGTCATCCCTTTTCACTTATAAATTGGGATATCCTCTTTTCACTTTCCCTCGCACCAAAACCCCATAATTTCAACCATAACTCTAACAAAAATTCTATCAACACTCCAAGACACCTAAAAGATGTTCTATTATTCTCAAAACATCTTCCCTTAAATGTATACCCTTCAATAAAAAGAATATAATCTAAGTATTGAGATACAATTTTCTAACTAGTCCTTTCCATTTTTAATTTATTTATGATCACTCTTTATTACATATATTAAATTAATAAATATTAAAATTATAACATAATTATAATTATAATAATTTTATGTTATTGTAATTATTTTACAAGATTTAACCACCTTTCTCTCTTATCTATTAATAAAAACAAAACAGTTTACCATACATTCTATGGATCATTGCCTCCACGATGCAACATGTTTTTCTTTATTCACTTTAATTAAAGTATGGTATTGATAAGGAATTTAACATATATATTTTGATATTATTTATCTATTTTATATTTTTAAATTGTAAAACATATTACTCATTTTCTATATTATATGGAAGAAGAAACCATCATCCATACGTATGTGAGTACTACGACCTACAAGGAATGATGTATTTAATATTTTATTACCTACTTTCTTTGATGGTTTAGATATTTGGTTTAATGAATAAATATGATTTTAATATCATAAATGAAGTTATATAATAATAAATTGAATAACCAATTAATGATATGAATGGTAAATAATACTTATAAAATTAATCACCTTGAACAAGAGAAATGAGAATGGAAAAATTATTCATGCCACATAATTGTTTTATATTCATCACTTATTCTCATAACTATTAAAGTTGGTGTTGGTTGAATAAAAAATTGAATAATGATATTATATTATATCATACATGATTATTAAAATAGAATTAATAGTATAATATGATATAAATTTTTAATTTTTTTGAGTTAAGTAAGGGATACATCCATATTTAACTCAATAAATAATAAAACTCCTCTCATTGGTTAAAAAAATCATCTAAGTTTACTTATTATTGATTTCAAATTCATTAATAATGGGGTGAACATTCATCAATGAAAATTTATAGTTCATAAATCATTATAATTCATAATTATGATATTATTAAGGATCTTTTAATGGTGAGAGTTAGAAAAATAATGAGTATTGAAATCGTGAATACAAAATGTGATTAAAACAATCAAGAGTACTCACACATGGTATTGAAATAAAAAATAACTAACTAATAAAATGGATAGAATAATTAAAAGTTAGATTTAAAATATATTTTATATATGGATGATTTTATAAAATATTTCATAATGCTATTTATTTTTTTATACAATATCTTAGAATGCATTTATATATGTCGGGAAACAATAGATGATAAATTTTTATAAAAATTGAATTACTTGAGACATGTGTATGTTATACACCATGATTTACATTTCCTGGTGAAAATAATACCACTTGATCATTTTGTAACATGATTCCCTTATATTTGATGATTTTCAACATTTTTTAATATTTATTCTCCCATGGATTATTCACTCAAAAATTAAAAAAGATTTAAGGGTTTTTGTTAACTCAACAACCTTACGTGAGATAAACTGCTTCTTTATAAACATATTTATTCAAATATTGTTTTATTATATATTAATATTTCCTTTAATTTTACATAATCTTCTTGATGTAGTATAAAATTTAGATTTTTTACAATACTTTACCTTGATAAAATTTCTTTCACAAAAGTTTATCATTATTGAGAAAAACTCTCATCCTTTATAACAGTGGTTCCCCTCCATATTCATGTTTCAGTTTCATACCAATGTTATCCTTTATAATTGGAATCCTACTTATTTTATATCTCATGTGACCTCCGTATCTTAATTATCCTATTTTAATATATATTTTTTGTTACTCTTTTTATATTGAGGTTTTTTAACCAAGGTATTTCCAAATATTTATATTTGATTTCCCTACTTTCAGATCACTTATTTTTAACTTAAAACAAACAACTATTTTAATAACCATTATAGAATACAAGGATATAATATTAATGTTTCTTTTATAAAATTAAAAAAATAATGATTTCTTTACCTTTTTAATATAAATTGTGAAAGAACCCCTAACATCATTTATTTCGGAATATATTAAAAAATGCATATTAAAAATATCTTCTATGTATTTATTCATTATGAAAACGTAATTATACAAAAATTTTCTTGATTTATGAAATATTACACATATTTTTTCATGAGTTCTAAATAATTTATTTCTACATTAATTTTTTAAAATATTTCATTAAAAATTCTTTCAGAAGATGAATGACATTTCTTCTTTCCAGAGTGTATTTTTCTGAAACATATAAAACAAATTCAATATAATTCATGGTCTATTTAACATATATTATTATTTATGGAGGATATAATTTATGTTATACTATAAATATTATTTATAGGGCTGGATTATGATACCTATATCTCATTTAGGGGAATTATACATGACTCCCTTTTAATTTATTTGTCAATAAAAGATGATAAACATGATTTTTCATCCAATTTCATTACTTTGGGAATACATGTTCTTCATTTCATTTATTAAATTTTGTTTACCTATATTACATTAAAATATTATTTGGGGAAAATTTTAAATAAACTATACAACCTGTATCTATATGGTGTAAATACCATGTGATGTCTAATTTGAAGGGAATTTACAAAGAGAGTTAGTTTGTTTCTTTGAACACACATTTATATTTCATGGGTATATATTTTTTATTAATGGAATTATATATTTTTTATTTATTTTATTCTTTTTCCAAAGGTTATGAAATCCATTTTTTTCCCAATGTTTCATTAGTATATGATGATGATTGATTTCTGTGGAACTCATTTGTATAGATGGTGATGGGTGGGGTTATATATAAACCTCAAATGCATTGGTTAAATGTTTAAATATTATGATATCTATATATTATTGAACAATTTAGTTGTTTATATGGATGGGTGAAGGATTTTACACATGAATATGATGTATATGTTCTTAAAATTGAGTTGTTTTGTAAGAATGGGTTCAAGTGTGTGACTTGTGATGTTTATGTTTCCAAATAACTATGGTTGTATCAAAATTCTATGATTATGGATTTTTACTATGATATGTGTAATATTCATGATGTATTTCTATATTACTCTATAATTTTCTTCCCATTATTAACTTGTTATAAATTTCTTATGTATCTTGATTATACCCATATTTTTATCTTATGATCACTTATGATAATTGATTGTTATCACTTATACCTACCATTACTGAAAATATAAGCGCAAAACATTATTACATTTCCATTTACCTAGGTTAAATAGATAATAAATGTATTAAAATTTTAAAATGGTGTATAATATCATTAATTAGTGGGATTTATTGAAGATTAGTTGAGGTTTAAGTAGTTTCTTACAGAGTGGGAAAACCCCCTTAATTGAAAAGTAAATACTTTTTTAGTCAACATGGTTTCCTAATTCTCTAAAACTATAAAACTAATAAGTATTTGAAAAGTATTTTTATTAAATATTTTCTTTAAATAATTAATATTAGATGTTCATTCTTATGGGGTATTATAGTTGGCATTAAAGTAGTGATTAGATAAATTTGGACATTAGGATGTCATTAGTTATGGATAATTTAAGAGTATGAAATTTCATAAATGATGGATAAGTTAAGGTTTGTCATAATTTTAAATGTATAGATAACGTTTTTGTCTAGTTAAAGTAATTTTGAATATTTTTTTGATTTGGATAAGATAAATGTTGAAAGTATAAGGGATATTTATATGTGTTTGTTAACATCCTTAATTTTTAAATTGTTTTTTAATAATTTGATTTCACAGTAATGAAGTCTCAGTATTGATACAATATGTGAATGTTGTATCTTTAAATAATATAACTATGGCTAATAACCCTAAAAATGGAATTTTTGGTACTTACTCAATAGTAACTAAATTTATGATAAAAAATGTAGAGACCCGAGTTTTCTAGATTTTGAAATTCGATCATAAATATAAATTTTTATCCTTGGGTGCCTAAGAGGGGTTAAATGGACATTTTATCATATAATATGGTCATGTATAATTTTTTGATCACTCCAATGAACCCGAAAGTGGTTGTTTAACCTGTGACAATAGTTTAATGGAATTTCAAGTAGTTAGATTTTTGGCCGAATATTTAATATTTAATTAATTAAACATTAATTTTCTTGTGCAGCTTTTAGTGGTTGTAACTTTTGAATGGAGTGTTTTATTGAGATTCTAAATCTATTGTTGATTCCAGAATCGGGGGGTATTTCATGTGTGAGGTATTAAATCAATATGGGTTCTGGGACTCGGGATAGGTCATAAGTTGAGTAATTAATTAATTAATTAAGAGACCCCCCCTGCAATTTGGGGTTCCCAAATATATAAAGAGAAGATAGAGTATCCTTCTTTTCACACGAAGGATATATCGAATGGGAATGGGTAGGATATTCCATTGTACTTTATCCATAATGTAGATTCGGACCAGATTGAGGTGTAGCGGATTCAGGGAACATATTTGGACCCGAAGCTTCAGCATTTATGCCACGACCTAGTATGGTTTTTGAGTTTTATGACCTGATCCTGATATACTAGTCGTTTTGAGGTTTTACTTCTTCATTTTGGCTGATAAGGATCCCATGGGGTTCGATCTGTGCCTCTTTGTAGAAAATGAGAATTTTAGGAGGTTTCATAGGGGTATCCCATCAAAAACTCCATCTACACGGTGTGTGGTTCTATGAACACACTCCATGTGTTATTCTTTTTTGGGGAAGAAATAATTTTCATAATTTCACACCATGTAATTTGAGTACACTTCATGTAGTATTAAATTGTCATGTCTCTCTCCATGTGAAAAAGAACACGAGATGATGATTTTTGGAAAGTACACATCGTGTAATTTAAGTACACATCATGTTCTAGTGCACAGAAAGACCGAATTTTTCTCATGTCAAATAATATTACATGTCCAGGATGATATATGAGATTACATCCCATTTAATAAAAAGTAAACAACATGTACTTTTTCAATCTTAGAGGTTTTGGGTGTTTTGTATAATGGAAGTCAGAATTTGGTGTGTGAGTAGTTCATTATGACCATATTTTCAAATATATTGCAATAGTGGAATCCTTTTGACATATATAGGTCATATAAAATGTATTTTAAACAAAATTGGTTTTGAATGAGTATTTCCTTTAGGTTTGGATTTAGAATCCTTCAGTGGGTTGTGTTTTCATCAAGGAGACCTGGGTGAGGGTTGTGAGATCAGTGTTTGATCTGGCCTACCCAAACCATGGGTTTTTCTTAATTTTTCCTAGATGAATCTCAGAATTTGGGACTTGAGTAGTATCTCTTGGAATATCATGATTTTTCCTTTCATATTAGGACTAATGTCTTGAGGTTAGATCGGTTGAGTTTTGGACCCTAGGTTTGAGGATCAGGGTTGATTGAGCCTTTGGGGCTTGGTTGACACCTTAGGATTGTGTTTCTAGATTAGTGTCATTGTGGTATTTATTTGAGTATAAGGATCAGTATATGATGCCCATTTTGGGTAGTTTTTTGTTAAGTGGTCATTGCATTCGTTGGTTGAAGGTTGAGAATGCCTATGTGGTAAGGGATTAATTTTGAATTCCTTTGTGGCATGTCATAGATCAATGATCATTTTGAGCCCACTGAGGCATTCTTAAGGATACTTCTTATTTTATGTCTTGGATTGAGGGTTTTTTTGTTTCTTGGGTTTATAGAGGATTATTTTTCTTGAATTATAGTTTTGAGGATCAAAGAGTGGATGCCTCAGCCTGAGGGTCATGTGTGGGTCCGATTAATAGGACAACCTTCAGAGATTACGTGTGAGTATGAGGTTATGTAATGGGTGTTCTTTTGGACCTAGTATGATGTATGGTCTAATGGGGATAAGTTGTTACTAGCTTAGATGTATGTATATCTATCCATTGTATTGTTTTGGTATTTTGTCCTCGAGACCTCGATTACCCCCACAGAGTAATTTGATATGGATGTGTTAAAATGTTTTGGAATCTAGTTGTTTGGTAAGGGATGTGAAGGAAGAGAGATCTTTCAAGATGATCCATAGGTATAGTTCTGGATACCCCGGATTTAAATTTTTGGATAAAGGCTCTGTATCGATTCTAAAATATGGTTTATGGTTTCAATGCTGGATTGAGATTCTATAAACATTGTTTTATATTATTGAGTGTAGTTAATGTGATGTCATTTGTATGTGGTTTAGTGTTGGATTTTGGTTCTTGGAATAGGATGTATACTACTGAGAGAGTTTTATACTGAAGGTATAGAAACTAATATTATGCTTCAGGGATAGTGCACCAGACTAAGTCTCTGGGAATTAATGGAATGTCAAGAGATAAAGGATGTTGGACTAGATACGTTCTTCTTGGGTTTGGGAAAAATTGATTCTATTGGACACAATTATGTTATGGTTGATAGACTAAGGTTTTTGTCATAGAAGTTACACTACTGATATGGTCTCAAACTAAGTCTCTATAAACTAATAGTATAATTCAGGGATAGTGCTCTAGACAAAGGATATGAGCATTGATGGTCTAACATCTAGGATGGATTGTTGATAGATGCTCTACATCCATGGTTATGATCCTATACTAATGATCCATTCTTGGTTGATTTTATATACATGGTAGATGAGATGAAATGATTCTTCATGCAATATGGTTATGATATATGACATATATGTCAGACTGAAGCTATGTGTTCGGTAGTACTCTTGTGTGGTAATGGGAACAGATGTGTCAAGGATACAAGTATGAGAAAATGTATTCTTATTATAGAATGGTGTGGGATGACTTAGATTAGTGTCGTTTGTGAAAGGACTATCAAAGGATTGGTTCCTATTATTGTGAGGTTGGTTGTGGATTCCATGGTTATGGAACCCACAAGTTGTTTGGAAAGCATGGTCTTTGAGATGTGCTTAGAGATATTCTGGCATTAGTCTAAGTAGGTATAGTCGATCAAGGTTATGGACCAACAGATCAATATTTTATTAATATATTTTTTCCATATTTTATATTGGCTAGTCTAGGTATATTTCATGAGCAAGAATGTATGGCAGTAGTTTATAGGTTCACTATTTGGGGTGGCCTACTAGAATTTATTTCTCACCCATGCACGTGAACCTCAGCGTGTTTATAGAATTTTTTTTCTTTTACGTTGATCATAGATCCATAGTGGATCCGGATGATGACGTAGGTTGCATAGATGAGAAGGATTCTCGGGTGGAGTCTACTGGATGGGATGGAGTATCATGATAGGGTACTGAAGACTGGGTATGTGTTATGGGCCAAAGTTGATAGTAGGGCCTATTGTAATAAATTTTTAGTTATATATATATATATATATATATGATTGGATGAGTGTGTGATCATGGTTGTAAGTATTACATGGTTGTGTGTGCCTTTACTGAATTTTCATTTTCTTAGATATCCTTCCAGTTTTAGTTCATTTATTTTTTCTGTAATACTCTAATGCTTATCATATTTGGTTATTTACTCTTATTGTGAACTCTGATATGTGGATATAGTCTCCACGTAGATCAAACATAGACCACTAATTCTAGTTGAAAGCATTTGGTTTGTGAGGATTTTCACTTGAGGTATTATGGAGAAAAAAATAAAAGCATCATTTTAGTGGCTACATGGAGGGGATGTTGCAAAGTCCTATCAGAGCAGTTACTTTCCTATTATTTCACTATTTGGGGTTCAGTAGATAGGAAATATAGGAATGTATCTGAGCATATATTGGATTCTGGGTTGGTGTATCACACACACCTATTTAGTCAGAATTTTATGTTAACGAGGACTAGGATTGATGTTCTAAATTTATAATGTCACGATGATATATGATTTTCACTAATAGTGACGCACATGATGTTTGGATTTGGCAGTTTATGATTGATTTTATGATCTTGGCCCATTAACAAGAAGAATATGAGTTTATTTTCACTCATTGCCTGTAGTAGAAAGAGGGATATAATGAATCATGATAGGGACATAGGATCTCCATGTTGTAGGGCTTATAGTGTGTGATTATACAAATTTTCTTCTGATGATAGGTTTTTTGGATCTATGGATAGATGATCTATGGTGGGGATGCTGGTGTGGTTTTTTGTGTGGTTAGTGTAGTGACCTTGTTTGGTTAGTATGGTATATGTGTAGGGTTGTGGGCCCTCAATGATGTTTTTTTTTATTTTGGTACTATGTTAGGGTCCTCCAAGGATTTTTTTGATGAGAAGATGACTGGAGAGGATAGACACACTAGTTTTGGGATATTGGATGGTGTATGAAACCTTTGTTGTGTGAGACCAAAGAGATGGGTTTTTTTGTAGTTGATGTTGTGTGATGATGATATGGGTTCATAGTGATGCCTTGAGAGTTATGTCCTTCTCTGAATTGGTTTAGACCTAGGGGGTTAGATATAGTGTCTTTTCATAATACTTGACCTGTTGGGATATGTGGGAGAGCCTAATGGCCTTTCTGGCTTGACTCCAGAGTGGGGATTTGGGGATGATTGACTTTTGAGGGTGACTCATGACATGGGTTAACCGAGTTATGAGTGAATTCAGGTGTGAGATGAACATATGGATGCTTTGGACACATGAAATCAGTGCATGAAAGGTAATATTAGGTTTTATGTTTAATCTTGATAGATGACTTTTATTTTCAGGTGGTGTTCTTGTGTGTTGGTGACTATGCCTCCTGATTAGTTTTGACAGGGAAGGTTCATTTGGGTACCTTTTGAGGAAATGTTTCTATTGGTGAGTTAATCGTAGTGGATTTAGTTTTCATAAAGAGTATAGAAAGTTCTTGAGTATTTTTAGTTAGGTATTTTGAGCATAGTTTTTATGAGAAGTTGATCATTGGAGTGAGAGTAGGTTCTATGTCAGGATTACAAAAGGGCATGTAACAGTTATGTGATAGATGAAACACGGAGATGAAATCGACCAAGATCCATTGTATCATTTGGTTTTAGGATCATATGACACTGGGGAGTATGTATGAGGTTCTATAGTTGGTCTATTTTTCATGAGTGAGTTCAAAAATATTTTTGGTGTAATAAAAGGCATTAGGTCATGGAGACCTGAGGTCCTGGGATAGAGATGTGTTGTTTTTAGATGGATGATATTACAATGGTATTTTTCAATGTCATCATAGTATACTCCTAGTTTAAATAAAATCATGCACAATATCTTTACATCATCTAGAGTATAATAAGAGAGAAATGGATTTATGTCATAATATATAGATGTTTCCATTGGTTAATAAGGGGCCAACTAGGAGGTTTTTCTTGTGGAGTGTGGTGTGGGGAACTATATTGTGGGAAGAGTACCATTGTATTTTTTGAGTGTGGTCCTCGTGATGGTTCAAATATCAACAAATAACATGGGTGTTATTCTCGAGTGTCCATAAGGAGAAATAGTAATTGTTTGTTTTTGTTTCTCTAGGGTGCGTAAGATGGCCATTTTGATATCCATGGTTGGTCATGATTTGGGCATGGGTCGGGAAAACGATTTCAGTTAATAGGTGATTATAAGGATACACCTAAGTTGGGGAGTACCAGATCGTGTATGGTGGTATGATCCTAGTGTGGTAAGGTCAACGATGTAGTGAGGACCATGTTGAGAAGTTTGGTAGACTGCTAAGGATGTATTTGAAAGGAGACGTCCATAATGGGAAGCTTCATGGATCAAAATTAGTAAATGTGGGCCATGTTATATAGTGGGGACCACCATGAGAATGATGAAGAGATTTAAATATTTATGTGGAATATCGAGATGGATTGGTGTATTTAGAAACATTTATAGTTATTTTTAAATAATGGAGAGTGGTTACATGAACTTTGAGGGGTTTTACTCCCTTAGTCTAAAGTTATGTAGATAAACTCAGTTTTTTCTTTGGGTAGAACAAAAAAAATTGAGCTTGTTATGCTTACTAGTTTGGGTCAGGATGTGTGATTGGAAGAACAATGTGTATTATCTAGGATGATAAGGTTTATGTATGGGAGGTTGTAGAGAACCGAGTTTTCTAGATTTTGGAATTTGAGCATAAATTTCAATTTTTATATTCAGGTGATCATGAGAGGAAAATGGACATTTTACCATAGGAGATGGTCTTGAATAACTTTTTGACAACTTTTTTGGTACTAAAATAGGGTGTTTACCTGAGGTATGGAGTTTGGTGTAATTATGATCAGTTGTAGTTTTGGTCAAATAATTAATTTTTAATTAATTAACTATTAAATTATTCATGTGGTTTGAGTGGATGTATCTTGTGAACGGAGTGTTGGATTGAGATTCTCACCCTATAGTTGAGTCCAGAATGGGGGGTATTTTTAGGTAAGGTATTAACTCTCTTGGGTTCTGAGAATTGGGATGAGTGTTAAATTGGGTGATTAAATAATTAATTAATTTAAATAACAAAATGATTATATCCCCCCATTAGGTAGTCTCATGCACAGAAGGAGAGGGGATGGGATTCTTGTAACACCCCGAGATTTTATGAGATATATTCTTTTTAATTTATTTAATATCTTATGTTGTACGCTACACCAAGATTATCTTGTGCTACATGCAACGCCATATTAGCTTGCAGTATACACAACACCATTCTTGGATTGTGTTACACACAATTTAATGTTTGTTAGATAGTAGTTATTCTACGCAACATTGAGTGTATATATATATATATATATATTAAATGTATAAATGAAGTATGGTTGGATTTTGTTATATTCAACAACAAAAGATTCTTGCACCACACGCAACCCTGACTTCGATTGCCTTACATGCAATCGCAACCTTCCTTGATAGCATGTGTTGTACGCAATACCAGGTTTCACTAAACAACGATATATGGTTATAATATTATTATGAACTAGCTGTTATGAATATTATTAACAATATTTTTAATTTTATAACATTATTATTTAATCTTACACATTTTCTAGAACATGGTATGCGAAAAAAATAAATTTTTTGGGTAAAATAAGTATTGTTCAAAAAATGCATTTTTGCCACCTTTTGATGGCGCACCCACTTTAAATTTAGTGGTTGACATGTTTATAAGTTCAATTTTAAAAAATGAAATTCTTCTTTGGAATCAGGATATTAAAATTTACTTTGGATAAATTTTTCATATTATTCTGATAACTTTCATATTTTAATGAATAGTAAAAACTCGCTATATTTTAATTAAAAACAACTTTTTTCATCACAATAATTTATATGGTTAAATTATAATATTTAATGGTTTTAATGTATAAATAGAATATATTTTTAACATTTAATATAATGTATTTCAATATCATTTATTTTACAATGAATTCATAGGTAAATTCATTTCAATCATTGGCAATGTTTTAACATTTAAAACCTGTTTTCTTAACAGCGGGATTAATTTTAAATTAATTTCAGTAACTTCTTTTTTTTTGAATTTGGAGAAATGGATTCCATATTTTTAATCAGTAGGTTCAAATTATGTTAATAAGATACTTTTAATTTTTAGGCACTATGAATAGTAACTACGGTAATTTTTATTTACTTCAGTTAAAGATTAATCGGGTAATTAAGGGTAAACCTAAGACTATAAAATTACACTAACACATGACAAAATTATATTGGATGACTAAAAGTCATCCCATATCACCTAAGGCTCATATTAGATTCATTTTATGGACTTTTGACCATGAAAATAATTTAATTATTATTAAAACCAAAGAATGTTACAACATGTCACTCTCTTAAATCTTATAAGTATAATAATTTTAATTTAGTGATAAACTTCATGAAACATCCAAAATTAATAGTATCCAGAAATATAACAAAATTATCTACATCATGAGAATTTATTTAGATTTTTAGGGATTAAATAATTGTCATTAATGGTGACACAATAGTGATGCAGAAATTGTTTATTTAGTGAAAAATCAATAATATTGTTTTTATTAAAATAACAATACCTATCAAAAGGAACATAAACTTGAAAAAACATTATTGGTCGAGTATATATATTCCCTAAAAATCCAAGGGTCTATTTTTGGACCATTTGGAGCCTTATAAAAAAGATTATGACATTTATATTATTTTAGTTTAAATGATGTCAAAGATGTCACCTTGATAATTTAATAAATATAACAATTTAAATTTTTTGATTTTAAGATGATAAATTCAAGTAAGAATATTATTATAAATGGTGTTGTATTTATATTCATTATAGGATTTTATTTTAAATTTTTATGCAACAAATATGTATATTAAATAATTATACAAAAATGTTGTAGTAAATATTTTATTAAGAGATATACCAAATATAAGGTTTTAAAAATATTGAAATAAATATTATATAAACTATTTAATGTGCTCCACTAATATTATAGACAAATATGACATGTTATGAATCTATTAAATCTTTTAGTTTGAACATATCATATGTGAGGATTTTATTTAAATTCAAATAAATGAATAGTGTCAAAATTGACACTATTGTTATTTTATAAAAATAACATAATATAAAATTGTTTAAAAATTACAAAAATGTTTAAAAATTATAAATTAAAATTTATATGCTCCAAAATATCATAAGTTATCCAATTATTGACAATTAAAAACACATAAGTAATTATTTATAACAATTTAAAATTTAGAATCTTATTACCACAAATAAAATTAAAAAGATTAAAGAAGTATAAATCAAGATGATAATGTTTAAAATAAATTAAAAACATGTCTAAATATTATTGGTTGATGAGATTACAAACCTATCTCATCTAATATTTGGATTTTAGTCATTTTTTTGGTTTTTAAGTGGGTCTGGAATTTATTATAAATTAATATTTCTTATAATTCCAAAGGTTCCCCTCTCCTCCCTTATAAAATGTCACCTCCTCCCTCTCCTCCTCACACAATTTTGAGCCTTGAAGCTCTACCAACCACATTCCATTTTACTTCCCCACTTCCCTAGAAACCTTATAGAGGTAGTGATATTCTCAAAAGACCAACTCTAGTGCCCTAAGAGGAAGTTCAAGGGAGGCACTTTGAGATAGAGGAGGTTCGGATACGTACGAAGCATATCGGACCTAAGGTAAGGGATAATTATTCCAATATCATTATTATCCAAGATTGTTTATTCATAAGTATTTACTGAGGTTATGTTTATTATCCATGTCTATATTTTCTCAAAATGTTTTCATAAAATGTTTACTTTTCTTCCAAGTATGTTTAACGTCATTTTTACCCTTTTTACTTTTACCACATCATATGGAAGGAATATTTCTTTTGTTTACCATACGAGGTACATTTTGACGTTTTCAGAAAAAGTACGAGAATAATGTTTTTTTAACTTATACGGCATGAACATATTTTTATGGTTTCATAACTTTTTATTTTCATGAAGCTTACTCTACAACATTTCATGACTATTTTCTACAAAATCATTTTCTTTTAAAATTGAATGGAATTTTGTGAAAGGAAAATGATTTTCAAGAAGAAAGGATATTTTCATTAAGAATTAACTTCAAGTGCTTTATCAAAACCATTTTCCATCTAAGATAACATTATTTCATATGTGTATGTTTCAAGTATAATGTCTCTATGATTTATATGGTTTCACTTATCTTATGATGAAATAATATCTATTTGTTTTATATGGATTATGTTATGAGGGATTGATGTTTATGAAACCCAATTTATTCTTTGGGAAATGATGAATGATTTATGATTTTTTTGTGGAACATGTAAGAATGATTTCAATATGAGATGGGTGGGACCTATATCTCCCTCCAATGCAATGGGTAAAGATTTATATCTCATGAGATAGACATTGCCAAATGGACAAGTAAATCTTGTTCAGTAATACATGGATGGAACGGAAAGTAAACCCGGTTCAGTAAGGGACTTTGTCCACTAATATGGTCTTGGAAGAAATGACTTGGCTACTATGGGAGTCATATCATGTGCTTAATGTTTTTCCACAATTAAGAGTTTTATTTCCGAACTATTTTATCATGATTGATGTTCCATTATGATATGTGTCTTACGTACTACCATGTTTTATGTCACTGCTAAAGATTTCGATGTTTAAACATTATGTTCATGTTTTTATTTTCAAATGTATATGGTTTGTTTTATTTTCTCCATGCTTACCCTTACTGAGAATTTTTGCTCACCCTTTATATGTTTTCTTTTCCCCAGGATATAAAGAAATGTTTTAGGTAAGGAAACAAAAGGGGAAGATATTTATGGGAGATATTGAAGATCTTTCACCACGATTAGAAGACTATATTCCGAGTTTCCAAAGACACTAAACTATTATGGTCCTTTGGTGTCTGTTTTTGTTATGTAGTAATTATTCCACAAAATTAATATAATGTCCATGTACGTCAAGCTTTGGGTCTCTATAGTTGGTATCAGAGGAATGGTTTAGTCAACCTTTGGAAACTAAAATGCGAGAACTTTAGTGGGATCCCTAGAGATATTTATAAGGTATGTCTAGGGATGTCCCTAAGGTTAAGTATAAGTATAGGTAATAGTCCTATAATTATGGTAATGATATTAGAATTAAACCTAGGATATTAGATATGGAAGGTACTCCCCCTTTATTATGTTGTTTTCCCTATCATGATGCTTGCCTCACACTATCCTTTTTGGGTTTTAGACGATGGCTGGAACCCGAAGGAAACATTCTGATCAATGTAATCGATGATGCAATGATTTTACTCCTAAAAAAACCAATGTTTCAGGAGATGGAGTTCACAATCTTATTTCTATACTTACACAAGCTATGAATCATTCTAGACTTCCAAATAAGCAAAGAAAGGAGCAACATTCTGTTGAATCTTTCATGAGGCAGCGTCCACCTTCATTAATTGGGTCTTCGGATCTATTAGTGGCTGAACAATGGATTTGTACCAATGAAAAGATATTTTCAGTTCTATAATGTTTTGAGCATGATAATTTCATCTTAGCAGTATATCGTTTGGATGGTGATACAGATCAACGGTGGAATCTTATCAAGAATAAAAGGCAAAGAGATGAAATTGAGTCCATGGAATGGGATGAGTTGAAGAACTTATTTTTCAATAATTACTTCCCTCGTATTCATCGAACAAATATGGAAAAGGAGTTTCTTGAACTTAAGAAAAAGGATGATGAATCTGTTGGTACATATGAGACGAATTTTACAAGTCTTTCAAGGTATGCTTCGGGATTTATCATTCAACCTAAAAGTAAAGTTGATCGATTCATCAGTGGATTAAAACCAAGTCTTAGAAGGGCATTATCTATAAGAGACATCAGTAGCTATGAAGAAATTGTTTGTTGTGCTATCAAGGTAGAACAGAAAGTTAGTGTAACATATCCATCTCATGGTTTTGACAAGAAACGAAAGATGGAGTTCAAGGAGAAATCTCAGAATAATGGTGAAAAGAAGATGAATATTAATTTATGCTAAAATTGTGGAAAGAAGCATGGTGGAGATTGTATAAAAGGTAATAGAAAATGTTTCAAGTGTGGGAAAGAAGGTCATCAGGCAGTGGAGTGTCGAAGTAATGGAAAAAGGGTTGCTGAGGATATGAATAAAGAAAAGACTGCAGAGAACGCACCACCAACACTTCAATGCTTCAAGTGAAAGGAAATGGGGCATTATGATAATCAATGCCCTAATCCAAGGGTTAATGATTATCAACGTGAGCAACCACATAAGGCAATGGATAATGGGAAGTCACAAGCGATCACTATTGGCAATGTTGAGTATGACAACCATGTATTGGAATGATTATGTGTTTATGTAAGGAGATTCCAAAATAATTTTGTGGAATCTAATTTATAGTACTGTGGAATATTGAAACATCTATGTATTGGTTTATTATGGTTTTCAATAATTATATGGTACCGGTAACCATGAAAAGTGATTCAAATAATTTCGAAAGCAGATGATATGCGCATAATAAAGGGATAAGAAGAAAATAAATTGTTTGATAGTCTTCATGAGCTCATGATTGATATATGGACTAAGTTATATCATGGTTTGAGTATATAGAAATTTTGGGATTTTGGTATGTGGAAAGATTTAACTTTTGACAGCACAAATGTTTTCACTAAGGTTCTATGGTAATTCATGTTTCAAAAGAATACATGATTAAGGTATTCACATGTTAGTAATGTGACCAACAAGATATATATTATCATATATGGGGGATAAATTATGGTATTCACATGCTCGGTAGATGAAATTTCTAGTAATCGTTTTCTTTATACTATGAGATTGGACATATGTATAAGCCTAAATATTGGAATGGATTATGTTGGACATAAGATAGTATTGTTTAAGGATAGAAATTTTTTCGATATTATTTCTGGAATGTTATAATAGTGTAGTAAAAGAAAAGGGACAAAATGCATAACGGGCGACAACCGGTCGCGTCGGACAAGGCTGTGGGAATCGAACCCACAACCAAAGTGCGACAGGACTTTATCACCTACCACTGACCTACAGGAATTCCCTGGTTAGTAGAAGCTAGTTTTATTATATTAAGCAGTATGATATATGAAGTATAAGTCCATTTTAGGAACCATATACGATTAATATCACTATAGATGGACTTATGTAATAACTTTTACTATCCTTTTGTTTGAGACAGATGGAATGACCTATCATTCTATCGCATGATCTGCTAACACTTCACAGAAGACAAATTCAACTTCATTACTTTAAGAGATGATGTGGAAATCATTCAAGGCACAAACAACAGTAAGATTGTACAAAAATCAAGTAATTATTTCTTTTAAATAATTCTTCAAATTTTGGGAAATGATCTTGAATACTAAAACAAATGTTGTCTTAGTGTCCTTATATCCAATAAATCAGATGGTACCTTAAATCATCACAAACTTTTGGCTTTGTGACTGTTGGCTTTTTCATGGCCATGTTCTCTACCACTCTCCATCAGAACATGATGGTTATATTTCTCTTCCATATCCATATTTTCACCTATGTTCTCCTATGTGGAAACCCATTGATTCGTTAATTTGGGTAACCGTTATGTTTTATAATTTAGTTTTTTAAGAAAATTTTTTGTCTTCCTTTTTACGATGTGGGTTTCTATTAAAAAACTTATAAGTAGTA
This sequence comes from Viscum album, assembly GCA_963277665.1. Taxonomy (NCBI): domain Eukaryota; kingdom Viridiplantae; phylum Streptophyta; class Magnoliopsida; order Santalales; family Viscaceae; genus Viscum; species Viscum album. Next base: position 1,263,654,340 of record OY728128.1, read on the forward strand.
AACCATTTATAACCCCAATGAATTTCGAGGGAGAAATTCATTTTATGGGGGTAGAATGTAACACCCCGATATTTCATGAGATATATTCTTTTTAATTTATTTAATATCTTATGTTGTACGCTACACCAAGATTATCTTGTTCTATACACAACACTATATTATCCTGCAGTATACACAACACTATTCTTGGATTGTGTTACACACAATTTCATGTTTGTTTGATAGTAGTTATGCTACGCAACATTGAGTGTGTGTATATGTATATATATATATATTCAATTTATAAATGAATAATGGTTGGATTTTGTTATACCCATCAACAAAGGAGTCTTTCACAACACACAACCCTGACTTGGATTGCATTACACGCAATCGCAACCTTCCTCGATAGCGTGTGTTGTACACAATATCGGGTTTCAATAAACAATGATATATAGTTATAATATTATTATGAACTAGCCGTTATTAAAAGTATTAACTAAATTTTGAATGTTATAACATTATTATTCCATCTTACACGTTTTCTTGAACATGGTATGTGAACAAAATAAATTTTTCAGGTAAAATAAGTATTTTTCAAAAAATGCAGTTTTGCCGCATTTTGAAGGTGCACCCACATTAAATCTAGTGTTTGACATGTTTATAAGTTAAATTTTAAAAAATAAAATTCTTCTTTGGAATCAGGATATTAAAATTTACTTCGGATAAATTTTTCATATTATTCTGATAACTTTCATATTTTAATGAATAGTAAAAACACGCTATATTTTAATTAAAAACAACTTTTTTCATCGTAATAATTTATATGGTTAAATTATAATATTGAATGGTTTAATGTATAAATATAATATATTTTTACCATTTAATATAATGTATGTCATTAGCATTTATTTTACATTGAACTCATAGGTAAATTCATTTCAATCTTTGGCAATGTTTAAACTTTTAAAACCCATTTTCTTAAAAACGGGATTAGTTTTAAAATAATTTCTGCAACTTTTGAGATTTTAATTTGGAAAAATTGACTCCATTTTTGGAATCAGTAGGGTCGGATTTTGTTAATAAGCTACTTTTTATTTTTAGGCACTATGAATAGTAACTACAGTAATTTTTATTTACTTCAGTTAAAGATAAATCAGGTTGTTAAGGGTAAACCTAAGATTATAAAATTACTCTAACACATGAAAAAAATATATTGGATGACTAAAAGTCGACCCATATCACCTAAAGGTCGTATTAGATTCATTTAATGGACTTTTGACCCTGAAAATAATTTAATTATTATTAAAACCAGAGAAAGTTACAACATGTCACTCTCTTAAATCTTATAATTATAATAATTTTAATATAGTGATAAACATCATGAAACATTGAACACGAATAGTATACAGAAATCTAAGAAAATTATCTACATCATGAGAATTTATTTAGAATTTTTAGGGATAATTAATTGTCATTAATGGTGACACAGTAGTGATGCGGAAATTGTTTATTTAGTGAAAAATCAATAATATAGTTTTTATTAAAATACAAATCCCTATCAAAAGGACCATAAAATTTTCCAAACATTATTGGTCGAGTATATATATACCCTAATAATCCAAGGGTATATTTGTGGACCATTTGGAGCCTTATAAAACTGATTATGACATTTATATTATTTTATTTTAAATGATGTCAAAGATGTCACCTTGATAATTTAATAAATATAACAATTTAAATTTTTTGATTTTAAGATGATAAATTCACTTAATAATATTATTATGAAAGGTATTGTATTTAGATTCATCATAGGAGTTTATTTTAAATTTTTATGCAACAAATAAGTATATTAAATAATTATACAAAAATGTTGTAGTAATTATTTTATTAAGAGATATACCAAATAAAAGGTTTTAAAAATATTGAAATAAATAATATATGAACTATTTAATGTGCTCCACTAATTTTATAGATAAATATGACATGTTATGAATCTATTAAATCTTATATTTCTAACATATATTTTGTGAGGATTTTATTTAAATTCAAATAAATGAATAGTGTCAAAATTGAAACTATTGTTATTTTATAAAAATAACATAATACAAAATTGTTTAAAAATTAAAAATATGTTTAAAAATTATAAATGAAAATTCATATGATCCAAAATATCATAACATATCCAATTATGAACAATTCACAACACATGATTAATTATTTATAACAATTGAATATTTAGAATCTTATTACCACAAATAAAATTAAATAGATTAAATAAGGATAACTCAAGTTGATATTGTTTAAAATAAATTCAAAACATGTCTAAATTTTATTTGTTTATGATATTATAACCATATATCTTCTAATATTTATAATTTAGTCATTTTGGAGGTTTTTATGTGGGGTTGAACTTTATTATAAATTAATATTTCTTATAATTCCAAAGGTGCCCCTCTCCTCCCTTATAAAAGGGAACCTCCTCCCTCTCCTCCTCACACCATTTTGAGCCTTGAATATCGGCCAAACTCTTCCCATTTCACTTCCCCACTTCCCTAGAAACCTTATAGAGGTACTGGTATTCTCAAAATACCAACTCTAGTGCCCTAAGAAGAAGTTGAATGGAGGCACTTCGAGAAAGAGGAGGTTCGGATAAGTACGAAACATATCAGACCTAAGGTATGGGATAATTGTTCCAATCTCATTATTATCTGAGATTGTTTATTTGTAAGTATTTAAAAGGTTTATTTTTATTATCCATGTACATATGTTCTCAAAATGTTTTCATAAAATGTTTACTTTTCATCCATTTAAGTTTAAAGTCATTTTTACCCTTTTTACTTTTACCACATCATATGGAAGGAATCTTTCTTTTGTTTACCATACGAGGTAATTTTTTACTTTTTCATCAAATGTATGAGAAGAATGTTTTTTTAACATAGACGGAATGAATGTATTTTTACAGTTTCATAACTCCTTATTTTCATGGAGCTTACTCTACAATATTTCATGACTATTTTCAACAAAATCACTTTCTTTTAAAATTGAATGGAATTTTTTGAAAAGAAAATTATTTTCAAGAAGAAAGGATATTTTCCTCAAGAATTCATTTCAAGTGCATTATCAAAACCGTTTTCCATCTATAATAACATTATTTCATATGTGTATGTTTCAAGTATAATGTCTCTATGATTTATATAGTTTCACTTTTCTTATGATGAAATGATATCCATTTGTTTTATAGGGATTATGTTATGATGGAATGATGTTGATGAAACCCAATTTATTCTTTGGGTTATGATGAATGATTTATGATTGTTCTGTGGCTCACGTAAGAATGATTTCAATATTAGATGGGTGGAACCTATATCTCATTCCAATGAATTGGGTAAAGATTTATATCTCATGAGATAGACCTGGCTGAAATGGAAAGTAAATCTGGTTCAGTAATACAGGGCTGGAATAGCAAGTAAACCCAGTTCATTAAGGGACTTTGTCCACTATGATGGTCTTGGCAGTAATTCCTTTGCTACTATAGAAATCATATCATGTGCTTAATGTTTTTCCACAATTAAAAGTTTTATTTCCAAACTATTTTAGCGTGATTGATGTTCCATTATGATCTGTGCCTTACGTACTGCCATGTTTTATGTCACTGCTTAAGATTTCGATGTTTAAACAATATGTTCATGTTTTTATGGTCAAATGTATATGGTTTGTTTTATTTTCTCCATGATTACCCTTACTAAGCATTTTTTCTCACCCTTTATATGTTTTATTTTCACCAGGATATAACGAAAGTTTTTAGGTAAGGAAACAAAAGGGTAGGTTCTTTATGGGATATATTGAAGATCTTTTACCATGATTAGAAGATTATATTCTGAGTTTCCGAAGACACTAAACTATTACGGTCCTTTGGTTTCTGTTTTTGTTATGTATTAAGTATTATGAAAAAGTAATGTAATGTCCATATACGTCAAGATTTGGGTATCTACAATTCTCCCTTGTGGGTGACGGCCGCATCGAAGGGGGAGGGAGAGGTGATTATTCTAGACTTCATCCATCACATAGATTTGGACCAGATCAAGGTGAAACAGCTTCTGAGAGCAGATTTGGTCCCAAAGCATCAGTTTTAACAACATGAGGTTGGTAGATTTTTTGCTTTTATTCCCCATTCACTATATACTAGTGTTTTTATGTTTTAATTCCTTACTATTACTGCTAAGGCCCCATGGGGGTTGATCAATGCTTATTTAGTGAAAAGTAGGGGTTTTAGGAGGGTATGGAGGGGTTTCTCATCAAAAAATTCCTCTACAAAGAGTGCGATTCTTTGAAAAAATGACACGTGTTCTTCCCATTTGGGGAAGAAGGAATTTTTATATGTAAACATTGTGTACATTGAGTACATTTTGTGTAGTAGTACATGGACGTGTGTCCGACCTTAAGAAATAAAACACAAGAAGATGGTTTTGGAAAGTACATGTTGTTTACTTTAAGTTCACACCCTATAGTAGTACACAGAAATACCCCTTATTGCTCTGGTCAAGTAAAATTACATGTAGAGGAGGATATATGAGAGTATACACCATGTACTTGAATGTACATTCCATGAACATTTTCCATCATGGATGTTTTGGGTGTTTTGTGCAATGGAAGTCAGAATTGGGTAGTTGAGTTTTCCATTCTGATCATTTTTTCAAGTAGATTCCAATGGATGAATCCTTTTGATACATAAAGGTCATATAAAAGGTTTTTTTTAGAAAATTTTGTTTAGAATGAAGATTTCCTTGATGTTTGGATTCATAATCCTTCAGTGGGTTGGGTTTTCAGCTGGGAGACCGGGGTGAGGGTTATGATCTTTGTATGTGATATACCAAGAGCGTACAATGATTTTTTTTTCTTGAGGATTCATTGATGAATATGAAAATTTGGTATTTTAGTAGTATCTCTAGGAATATCATAGGGTTTTCATGCATATTAGGATCAGTGGCTCGAGGTTAGAGTAGTTTAGGTTTGGACCCTGTGAATGAGGTTCTTGGTGGATTGAGACTTCGGGGATTAGTTGAAATCATAGGATTGTGGTTATGGATGAGTGTCATCATGGAGTTTATTTGAGTCTGAATGTGTTTGTTGGAGTAGATAACACAAGAGTGGGGAGGGGTGAATTGAGTATCTATAAAAATTTCTATCAAAAATTGGTGCTTTAAAAATAATATCCCCTTATTAATAAAATCAAATTCAGATTGTAGTGAATTTATATAAGTCCTAAAAGTTCAATTAGTTTCTCCAAAGACTGATTAGTTCTCAGTTTTACCAATCTAAATATTATTCAAACTTTTGAAACTAATCTATTATTTTAAAATAGATATAAACAATTTCTAAACTAACTATCAATGTTTAGAATATCATAATGCAATAAATAAATAACAGATTAGAATATAAGACAAATTGACAAGCGGTCAAAATAATAGGTTTAGTCTCAAGCTGAGACTTAGTCCTCTCCACATTGAGATCACCTACCACCAAGTAGTTTATATTAATAAACTTCTGATCTGCACCCAGGATTGGGGTTCACAATAACACACAAGGCTTTCCAGGTCACACTTGACCACTACCACAGTTATTCATTGGAAAAATAAATAAACATATCACACAGGATCTCTTCCATAGTTTAATGTGGGATACAGATAAAAATGAGATTGAGAGTGAAGATATTTTTTATCGTCCAGTTTAGCTCAGGAGACAGTATGTAAGATTTAAACAGATATACACATTGATCTAATAGTTATAATAAGAACACAACAGAGTTAAGAAAGAGAATAGGGTTTATAATTCTCTGTGTGTTGTGTAGAAACACTCTGGTATCAATGGATGTTGTGTAAATGATATTCGAGTCCTCTTCTGAAAGTTGGCTTTAGAACAGAGTTTCGTTGTTTCTTGTTAAAGTGTTCATCTCTTCTTTGAGAGGATGTTCAGAAATCTTCAGTAGTTAATTGATCGGTGATCTCAATCTTTGAGTTCCTCTATTTGCGTATTCTCACAATTTGTATTTAAGTTTGTTCTTTGCGCTCTATGTGTATCTGTATGTCTCTATTTATCCATGTGTTTTAGTGCATTGATTGAATTCTTTTTATACTTCGAGATCCACTAGGCATGAAGATCTTTGCATGTGCATATACCACGTACAATCTACGGATAGTCCTAAAAGAAACATTAAATAAATTCAGACACATTAATATATCTAAATATGACTGTTAGAAATAAATTTGAAATAATAAAATCAAAATAGATATTTATGGCTATCAGTGAGTCATCTTTGGTCTATTGTCTTTAGTTTGGTAACATCGGTCTGTCATCTTTAGTGTGTCATCTTCGGTATGTCATCTTAGGTCTCTCAAATTCGGTGTGTTGACTTCGGTCTGTCAACTTCGGTGTGTCGACTTCGGTCTACCAACTTCGGTTTGTCAACTTCGGTCTGTCTAACATCATTGTGTCGAACAGTGATGTGTCGAACATCAGTGTGTCGACTTCGGTCTATTGAACATTGGTGTGTCGAACATTGGTGAGTTGACATCAATGTGTCGAACATCTGTGTGTCTAACAACATTGTGTCGAACAACGGTGTGTCAAACATCGGTGTGTCGAACATCGGTGTGTCGAACATCAGTGTGTCAAGGAATCTAAAAAGGTTATGAAGTGTCTGTCTTACACATATCATTAAAAGACTAAGAGTTATCCACAAATACATGTATAAATAAACTTGTAAGCATATTTAGACATGAATATAGGTTATAACCTTATTTAAGTATATTTTCCTTTAGGAAATAATTGATTTACTTAGAGTTATTGAGATGGAATGAAAGAGTACAATCTAAATATTAACATTATTTGTGATTATGAAAACTATATTATCATAAAGGGTCCAAAAATCTCCCCCTTTTGATAATAAAAAATTATGGAATACATGAAAATATATATAATAATGATATCTTGACATAGAATATTGCACTGATTGTAATTATCCTATATAACTAAAGTTTTTCCTTGCTCAAATTTTTAAAACAAATATCCCCCTCAGTAAATGGATTAAGGTGAGTACATGCCATGTGTCCTAAACCAAAAAAATCCCCCCCTTAGATAAATAATTTATTCTTTATTTTCTCCCTCTTTTGTGATTAGAAAAAAAAATAAAGGAGAAATAACATAGAAGAAATACGCCATAATGTTTTCCATTAAGAGGCCTAAAAGTACTGGCAAACAAAAAGATCAAATCCCGATCAAAGAAAAATAATCCACCACTATGGATTTGGCTGTTGTGCGGCTTTTTTTTTATATGAAGGATCCGAAGGAGAATGAGAGGGTTTTGTAAAGGCATAGGGAGGAGGTTATCTGAAGATAACACCAGGCATGGCGACACCTGTAGGAATAGTGGCTGCAAGGGTAGGCTGACTTTCTGACAATACGCTACAGGGAGGTTTTTCTGTGATGATCGGTCGAATATTAGATAGGGCCTGGGAGATAGTCATATGAGTAGGAGGCTAAGAGGTAGTACCAATTAAAGTAGATGGAGAGAAAAAAATAGCCTTTTACTGAACATGCAGATAAGGTTTGAGCAGGTTGATGAAGTCATTAATAATTTCACCACCATATTTCATGGCTTTCTCAAATTCATCCTTATTTTACATAAATTTACTCAGAAAAGGGGTAAACTCTTGTAATTTAAGGACTTTCTTTTTGAATTCTTCAGTGACTGGAGGAATTAAATGATTTTTTAATATAAACATGAAGTTATTGATGAGATCATGCTTGGTATAAATCTTAGTGAAATACTTATCCACCTTTTCTTGAATCACTTTTTGGGCTACAAAGGCTTCATTTGGGAACTCCCTGACCATATTGTACACAAGATCTCTATTTTGATGCACCTTTTCAAGAGAATATTATTCTTAAAGACTATGAAGATTTTGGAGTTCCTCTCCCATCACAACCTTTAGAGACTCCAAATCAGCCACAACACTTTTCCCACTCATAGAACTGGATTGGCCAGTCAAAATTTTTCCCATCACTACTTTCAACTTTTTTAGATCATCACTAAGGAGATGAGTCACAATGTTCCAAATAACTTCCAGAAAACCACTAAAGGAGGTCATCAAGTCATATGATAAATAATTTAACTCATTTATCATCTTTCTTATTTCTTCTCATAGCAAGGTATTGTGTCTAAATATGGTTTCTGCTGTGGTAATGAGATTCAGTTGAATCTCCTGGATCACTATTCTTTCAATCTTAGTTTCATAAACATATGAAATACTTGATGAAGTGGAATATTTACTTATAGATCCCAATAAATCTATCATAGATTCACATATATCATTTTTGAATTTATCCAAATCATCCTGAGTGAAATAGTCACTGGGCACTGACTTTGCTACTGGCTCTACTGGTGGAGGTGCAGCTGGTGGAACAGGTGAAATATGTTTTGGTTCATCCTGGACTTTTGGAGCAGAAGGATGAGGTACGCTCTCCTCATCTGAGTCATACTCTACACCAAAAAGAATGTATCCAGGATCATTATTCATTTATCTAGTATAGGTCTAGTCTCTTGGTTCAACAGTATCAATTCTAATCCTTCTTCCCTCGGGCTCAATAGAAACTTCATCTTCATCAACTTCTTCCTTCAGTACTCCAACCATAAAAAAATTTCTCGGTATAGAAACTAGCCAAACATCATGTTCAGCTTGTGATCCATCTACTTCATCTTCATCAGGCACTTCCTCAATTTGAGTCACTAGAACCACTTCTTCTTCTTCTTGTTCAGAAGCCATAATATCATTCCATTCTTGAAGGATCTCTTGATTTTCCGTAGGTGGAATGGGTGATATGTCCTCATGTTCAGCATCTTGATTACCAGCAGCCTGTTGGTTAACATGCTCAACACCCTCACCAGCTCCATGTACAGATTCCTCAATGGATCTATCAACAACTTGTCCCATTTTTAGAGAATAACTCACATTCTCATCATTTTCTCCATCATCACAATCACCACCACCATCATCATCATCTGATTCCTCATATGATTTACTAACATAGTCTTCAACTCCATTAACCTCAGTTTCATCTTCATCCTCATCACCTAACACTGATTCTCTTGAGGGTAAGTACAAAGGTGGACTAGCAGGTCCATAGGACATGTCCTTGGGACATTCAGCAATATCAGGATCACTCATATCATCAAAAGAAGATCCTTCTTCTCTGGGCGCTTTAGGCTCAGCTTCCTCATCAGAATAAACTAGAACCTCTCCAGGTTCGAGACCTGGATCAAATTAGTATTTTGGTCTAAATGGGTGGTCAACCGAATTGAAATCCGTATATATCCTCACCCCATCTCATACCCAACATCTCTTCCATGGGTTCAAGAAAATTTTCATACTCTTAAAAATTTATTTTTAAAGATAAAAACAGTAATGACCCAAAGTTTCATTAATGGAAAATCCCACATGATCTTATTAAATGTCTCTTTATATAAAATGTTTTTATAAAATTACATCTTCATTGGTTTTATGATAATAATCGTGACCGTTACTTTTATAGCCATTGAATAGTGATCAAATGATTAGTATAAATATAGGGATTTAACGCATCCAATTTTACTTAGACAAAAGAAGCGATGGCCTCATCTAGTAGAATTGCCCCATACGAAGCCCATTTATCGAAGCTTGGAAAATAGCTGGCATCCTTGGGCTTCGCTCTTGACCAAGCCCAAGCTGATCTTCACCATGTCAAGCTCAAACGGGACCATCTACAGGAGAAGTTGATGTTGATAGAAATTACCACTTGAGCGATGTTATCTTAGCCACCCCAAGAGTCTGTCACCATCTCACACCTTACCCTTAGGTTTTATGCGGCTGTTTTAAGGGGTTATGTAACGAATCGATAGTACTATGTTCATGTACATTATTTTTGTATATAATAATTAATATAATTTCTTATCATTATTGATACATTGTAAATATTTTTTAAAGTACAAATGGTGTTTTTAGTTATTATTTAATTAAGAAATATATTTTATTAAATTAAGGGATTTTTGAATTAAATAATATTTTAATAAATTATTATTATTATTATTATTAGATTATTTTATTTATATATAAATGATCTTGTAATTGTATGAATGCAATTATAATTTTTATTAAGGTTTGAAAGCCATTTTTGTCAAAACCCGTGAATTTTTTATAAATATCAGTTTTTATTTTAAAAGTGAAAATTAACATATGTAGAAAAATATTTATATAAAATAAATGTTATTTTTGGAATTAGGATGTCGAAATTCTCCAATGGTGAATTTTTTATAATTTTCTGAGACAGTCAAATTGTTGAGTTAAAATTAAATGTTGTTTAAATAAATAATGTGTTTTATGACATCATAATGACCCAATAGTGATGTAATAAAATAATATAATATTTATGTCCGGCCAATATATGTTTTACCATTATAATATTGTGATTTTGGGTTTGTTTGGATTACTTTTCAAAGCATTAATGGACCCCTCAAGACTTATTAAACACCTTGTCGTTTTAAATTAATTTCCATGGGAGTGTGACTCACCTCCACATAAGAAACCCTAATATTTTAAGAAGTTAGGACCTTGGACTTCTAAAATATTATTTTCCTCTTCCATTTTCAAAAAACCATGGTCAAAAACCATGGTATGGTTTGTGGTTTGGATTAATTTTACATAAGGGGTCCCAAACCTAAATAATAAAGAATTCCCTCACCTTTCCTATATAAACCCACCCAAGCTCCCACTTCCTCCTCACTCAAATCCTTCAAAGTTCATCCAAACTCTTACCTACTATCTCTAGAATCCTCCCAAGGTTCCCCTAGCTCCCAAGAAGCCTCTCACAATCCTCTCTCTAGCCATTGGAAGCACACTTCTATGTAAGGGTTTTTTTCTTCCTTTCTCATTTTTGTCCAATTTTCTTTAAGTTGTTTTTCCATTTTAATTTCAATTATGAATGTTGGAGTATGGTTTATCACCTCCCTCATACAGTCCTATTTATGTTTAAATGATTGGAGACCCATTTCTCTCTCGTTATATACCTCCCACATACACCCGTTACTATGCCGAAATTCCAAAATGAACTTCTCTCTCCTCTTTTACATTCAAGAAATACCTTTGTATCATGAATCTAAATTCCATTAAAATTTTTGGGACATGTATATATATGACCTCATTACTTTCCATTACATCTATATATGATGAGGAACCTAGTTCTCTCTCATCAACCATTTTTTATGAATTCTTATGTCACGTCGTTACGCTGCCAAAATCAAACCAATTTTCTAAACTAATGCCTTTGTGTAGTGAATACCATGCCCATTTGTCCATCAAGGGTATTCACCTTTTATGAACATTTACTTATTGATTATAAAGTTTCATGTTTTAATTCCACATTCCTTTATCGTGGAATAAATTATAATGTTTAATGAATCCATGTTTTATGATTCATGTGGCACACTTATGCATGAAATGAAATTTTTAAGAAGGGTGCACCCTTATAGCGCACCAATGCATTAGGTAAAGTATAGTATCATGATACATCATGTGCAATGAGTGTTGACTCATGATAATTCAATTGAAATAAGGGTTTAATCATGATTTATGTGCAATGAGGATTTACTCATGCTCCATGTGCAATGATCCTTGGCTCATGCTAATTCCATGTTAAGTGTTGTTTCCACATTTCCATGTTATGATTATCATGATTTATCATGCCTTTATGTTCATGTTTTTCTTATTCTCTATTGATATGCCTATTTTATTACATGTATTGTACTCCTCATTTTATTCCATGTGTACTCCCTTACTGGGATTTATTGCTCACCCTTTTCTTATGCATGTCCTCAGGTTATCCCATGAAATGCTAAGTACGAAGGAATGTAGGGGTCATATAAAGAAAGTTTTCAATAAAGATGTTGTATTTCATGTTTTAAGTTTTTATGTAATGATCCTAAACCCCAAATACAATAAACCTCTCGATATTATTTGTTGTATCAGGTGAAGTTTTATGTAATAAATCATGTTTAAGTTGTAATAAAAAACAGGGTTGTCATAGTTGGTATCAAAGGATTGGTTTGGTTATTTTTGGGATTAGGATTAGAAAACCCTAGTAAAGCATTAGATACAAGACTAAGTACAATAAAATCGTCCCTAAGTTTTGGTGAGTATTGAGTAAGTGGGTTATCAAGAAAATACATCCCTGACTGGATACGAGCAGGTAGAGGCGGCTCTGGCACAGATGTATCCTAGGGGTAAAACCTGAAAACACCGCTTTGAGCCTGACTCGAACGGGAACTGGTGCACGACAATGGTCCTTGCTGCACTCTTGGTTATGACACTCCTGGGGGATATGATTTGGTAAATTCACAATCATTGTTTGAACCCTTATTAAGGGAATTAAAAAATTCCCCTAAGAATATATGTTAGAAAGTAGATCATGAAAAACCTAGATTGATGCCTATAGACTCATGAGTTAAAGAAATGAATGTTTATTTATAATTCATCAACTTTTTTATTTGGATTACCCTTTATGTGTTACCCCTAACATTATTTTATTCTAGCCAATGGCTGGTAATAGGAGGACACGGGCTAACAACCGATGTGAAGATCAGTGTGATGACTGTACTAATGAGATGCCCAATCCAATGGGAGCGGGAATCGCGAACTTTGTCACACTTCTATCTCAGATAACTCAAGCATTGAATAGAAACACGGGTCAAGAAGAACGTCCAAACCCCCTTAAGAAAGAACAAGTCTCTATCGAGAGCTTCATGAGTCAAAGACCTCCTACTTTTAGTGGATCATCCTATCCCACGATCGCTAAACAATGGATCAAATCCATTGAAAAGATCTTCCCTATCCTTCAATGTTCTGAACAAGAGAAGGTTCTCCTAGAAGCTTATCATATGGAGGGTGAAGCTGATCAATGGTGGATGTTGATCAAAAATACGATGCCTGAGGAGGAGATCGAGGCGTTGGAATTGAAGGATTTCCAGAAGATGTTTTTCAATAAATATTTTCCGTGCACCCTCCAGCATAAGATGGAAAGGTACTTCCTTTCCCTCAAGAAAAAAAATGAAGAATCTGTTGGAGCGTACAAGGAAAACTTCACGAGGCATGCACGATATGCTTCCGGCTTTTTCGTTACCCCCGAATGAAAGGTTGACTGCTTCCTTGGTGGGCTGATGCCTAGCCTGCGGAAATCATTAGCGATCCGTGACTTCGACAGCTATGAAGAAATTGTCCGATGTGCCCTCAAGGTCAAAATGGATATCGGAGAATCACAGGGGTATCATGGGGATATGAAGCTTAAGGTGGAATTCAATACTGTTGGGCCGATGGATAAATCCAACGGTGCTAAGAAGATCCAGCACCCCACTTGACAAAAGTGCGGAAAGAATCACCCTCTAAATTTCCTTAAGGGGATGAGGAAATTCATCAGGTGTGGAAGAGAAGGGAACCTGGCTGTTAACTGTCGGTAAGAAAGACCCATGACTACGACAGAGGAGAGTAATGCTCCGTTCGAACCTCAACGTTCTGTTCAACGCTACAAATGCAAAGAACCGGGTCATTTTTCAAATCAGTGCCCTAATCCAAGGGTTTTCGAAGACAACCAACAACCTCCAAGGCAGCAAGGAAGAGCTTTTTCCATAAATTTTTCCGAAGTGAACCCCGAAAACGAAGTTGTGACAGGTACGCTATTTATTCATTCAATAATTATGAATTTAATTTTTGATTCAGGATCTACGCATTCGTTTATATCTCAAAAGTTTAGTAGAACAATCTCAGCACCACCACAAATAATGGAATTGAAGAAGTCGGTGAGTACCGAAAATGGGGAAATCATTGCATCCACTGAATATAAGTCCTCCCCTGTTATAATATGTGGATTGAATTTCCCGATGAACCTCATCATACTCCCTATGGTGGAATTTGATACAATTCTTGGCATGGATTGTCTTTCCTTATATAGAGCCAACATAAATTTTCGGGATAGGGAAATCACACTCTATATGGAGAATCGACCCCCGATTCTTTACAAGTGTAAGGAGGAAGATGAATCTCCTTTAGCTCCATCATCTCAAGCATGGATATTACTACCTTATGAGAACACGTATCTGGATGAGATGATTGAGTCCAAGGAAGAAATCATCCTTAAAGAAATGCCTGTTGTGAGGGAATTCGCTGAAGTGTTTCCCATGAAACTGCCAGGTCTTCCTTCTAAAAGGGATGTTGAATTCTAAATTAAACTTATACATGGGGATTTACCAATATCCAAGACTCCATATAGAATGGTTGTTGTAGAGATTGAAGAGCTCAAGAAACAACTACAGGAGAATCTAGATAAAGGGTTTATATGCCCAAGTGCTTCACCATGGGGTGCACCAGTCCTCTTCGTCAAGAAAAAGGATGGTTCTATGCAGCTTTGCATTGAATATCGTGAACATAACAAAATCACGATAAAGAAAAAGTATCCTCTACCAAGAATTTATTACTTGTTAGATCATCTTCATGGAGCACAATTATTCTCCAAGGTAGATTTGCGGTCGAGATATTATCAAGTATGGGTGAAGAAGGAAGATGTCCCCAAGACTACTTTTTTACAAGATATGTGCACTTTGAATTCATAGTAATGCATTTAGGACTCACCAATGCTATAGAAATCTTCATGGAATTGATGAATAGAGTCTTTAGAGATTACCTAGACAAATTTTTTGTTGTCTTTATAGATTATATTCAAATATACTCCAAAACCAAGGAGGATCATGAGGAGCATTTAAGAACTGTACTAGAGACTTTTTGCAAAGAGAAGCTCTATGCAAAGTACCACAAGTGTGAGTTTTGGTTGAATGAGGTCTCATTCATGGGACATATAATCACAAGAAATGGGATATCTATGGATCCCTCAAAAACAAATGCAATTGAGGGATGACCGAGGCCAACATCGGTAACAGATATCCATAGCTTCTTGGGGTTAGTTTTATATTATCGATGATTTGTGATAAATTTCTCACGATTGTCCAACCCTATTACCAAGCTAACTCGAAAGGGAGTAAAGTTTTATTGGAGTGATGAATGCGAAGAAATCTTCAAGGAGTTGAAAAGGAGGCTTATCACTGCGCCTGTGATCACTTTACCCACAAGTGGGGAGATTTTTGTGGTATTCAGTGGTTCTTCGAAGAAGGCATTAGGATGGTTGCTGATGCAGAATAATAAAGTGATATCCTATGCCTCAAGGAAGTTGAAAATCCATGAGAAAAACTATCCAATGCATGATCTGGAGTTGGCGGCGGTGATCTTTGCCTTGAAAATCTGGAGGCATTATCTCTATGGAGACAAATGTGAGATATATACTGACCACAAGAGTCTTAAATATATATTCACACAGAAAGAGCTTAATATGCACCAGAGAAGATGGATAGAGCTCATAAAATATTATGACTGTTCAATCCATTACCACCCTGAAAAAGCGAACAAGGTGGAAAATGCCCTAAGTACAAAGGATCCATCGATTTTATCAATGATGAGAATTGAGAAGGATCCAATATTTTTAGACTTGATGAAGATGGACATGGGAATCATAGAGAAGGGAACATCATCAATCCTTTCACAAATTATTACTCAGAAATATCTTTTGGAAAGGATAAAGGATGCTCAAAAGGATGATGTGGGAATTCAAGAAAAAGTGGGAGCTATCAAAAAAGGTAAATCCTCGGAGTTTATTGTTAATGAAAAAGGAATTGCGTGGTTTTGGAAAATACTATGTGTTCCATCATGTCCAAAGCTGAAGAAAGAACTTTTGGATGATGCACATAGTTCAAATTTCTCAATTCACCCAGGGAGCACAAAGATGTATCGAGATCTCTGAGAAAACTTTTGGTGGGATAATATGAAGAAGGAGATTTCTGAATATAATCAAAGTGCCTGGTGTGTCAGCATGTGAAGGCAGAGTGGCAGAAGTATAAGGGGATGATGCAACCATTTCCCATACCAGAATGGAAATGGGAAAACATCACCATGGACTTTTTCACTGTACTTTCGATGACATCCAAAGGCAACAATGCAATATGGGTTTTTCTGGATCTTCTTACAAAGACTGCACACTTCATTTCTATTCAGGAGGATTTCTCATTGGATCAACTGGCACAGATATATATCAGGGAAGTGGTAAGGTTGCATGGAGTACCAGTATCTATTGTGTCTAACCAAGATCAAAGATTCACCTCTATGTTTTGGAAGAGTCTTCAACATGCTCTGAATACTGAACTGAACTTTAGTAGGGCCTATCATCCTCAAACAGATGGCCAATCCCAGCAGACTATCCAAACACTTGAGGATATTTTGAGATTGTGGTTAATGGACTTTAAAGGAGGATGGTATCAACATCTTCCTCTGGTTGAGTTCTCTTATAATTACAGTTTCCACTCGAGCATGCAAATGGCACCATATGAAGCCCTGTATGGGAAAAGGTGCAGAACACCGACATGTTTGGATGAGGTCGGTTAACGTAAGCTGTTGGGACTAGAAATGGTTAGGGAAATGGTGGAGAAGGTGAAAACCATTCAGCAACATATCAAGGTAGCCCAGAGTCGATATAAGAGTTATGAAGATAATCTTCGACAAGACCGTGAGTTTAAAGTTGGAGACACGGTTTTTCTATGCATATCTCTGTGGAAGAAAGTCATCAGGTATGGAAAGAAAGGGAAGTTAATTCCAAGGTACATAGACCCTTTCTAGATTCTTGGTTGTGTTAGGGCTGTGGCCTATCGACTATCACTTCCGCCTAATATGGCCAAAGTACATGATGTCTTTCATGTATCCCTCTCAAGGAAGTACATATTGGACCCTTCACGTGTACTCTCTTCTGAGGTGGTACAATTGTAAGACGTTCTTTTTTATGAGGAGCAACTAGTGAAGATCTTAGATCGTAGATAAAATGTTCTACAAAATAAGATAGTGCCCCTCATCATGGTGTTGTGGAGAAACCAAAAGTTTGAAGAAGAAACTTGGGAATCAGAGGAAGTGATGAAGTTGAGTTACCCACATCTATTTTAGTGTGGGAAAAGGAAAATTTCAAGGGAGAAATTTCTTAAGTGGGGAATATTGTAACGACCCAAAGTTTCATTAATGGAAAATCCCTCTTGATCTTATAAAATGTATCTTTATATAAAATGTTTTTATAAAATTTCAACTTCATTGGTTTTATGATAAGAATTGTGACCATTACTTTTATAGCTGTTGAACAGTGATCAAATGATTAGTATAAATATAGGGCTTTAACATATCCAATTTTACTTAGAAAAAGGAAGCGATGGCCTCATCCTGTATAATCGACCCATACGAAGCCCATTTATCGGAGCTCGGAAAAGAGGTGGCATCGTTGGGCTTCGCTCTTGACCATGCCTAAGCGGATCTTCACCATGTCAATCTCAAACGGGACCATCTATGGGAGAAGTGTAATTGATATAAATTACCACTAGAGCGATGTTATCCGAGCCACCCCAAGAGTTTGTCACCATCGCAAACCTTACCCTTAAGTCTTATGCGGCTGTTTTAAGGGGTTATGTAACTAATCGATAGTACTATTTTAATGTACATTATTTTTTTATATAATAATGAATATAATTTTTTGTCATTATTGATACATTGTATGTAGTTTTTAAAGTACAAAAGGTGTTTTTAGTTATTATTTAATTAAGAAATCTATTTTATTAAATTAAGGGATTTTGGAATTAAATAATATTTTAATAAAATATTATTATTATTATTATTAGATTAATTTTATTATATATAAATGATCATGTAATTTTATGAATGCAATTATAATTTTTATTATGGTTTGAAAGCCATTTTTGTCAAAACCCGTGAATTTTTTATAAATGTCAGTTTTTATTTTAAAAGTGAAAATTAACATATTTAGAAAATTATTTTGATAAAATAAATGTTATTTTTGAAATCAGGATGTCGAAATTATCCAACAGTGAATTTTTCATAATTTTCTGAGACAGTTAAATTTTTGAGTAAAAATTAAATACCGTTTAAATATATAATGTGTTTTATGACATCATTATAACCCAATAGTGATGTAATAAAATACTATAATCTTTATGTTCGGCCAATATATGTTTTAACTTTAAAATAATGTGATTTTGTGTTTTTTGGCTTACTTTTCAAAGCATTAATGGACCCCTCAAGACTTATTAAACACCTTATCTTTTTAAATTAATTTCCATGGGAGTGTGACTCACCTCCACATAAGCAACCCTAATATTTTAAGAATTTAGGACCTTGGCCTTATAAAATATTATTTTCCTCTTCCCTTCTCCAAAAACCATGGGCAAAAACCATGGGATGGATTGTGGTTTGGATTAATTTAATATAAGGGGTCCCAAACCTAAATAATAATGAATTCCCTCACCTTTCCTATATAAACCCACCCAAGATCCCACTTCCTCCTCACTCAATGCCTTTTGAGTTCGTCCAACCTATTCCCCAATTTCTATAGAATCCTCCCAAGGTGCCCCAAGCTCCCAAGAAGCCTCCCACAAGCCTCCCTCTAGCCTTTGGAAGCACACTTCCAAGTAAGGGTTTTTTTCATCCTTTCTCATTTTTGTCCAATTTTATTTAAATTGTTTTTCCCTTTTAATTTAAATTGTGAATGTTAGGTTATGGTTTCACACCTCCCTCATACTTCCCTCTTTATGTTTTAATGATGTTATACCCCTTTCTCTCTCATTAGATGCCTCCCACGTAGACCCGTTACTATGCCGAAATTCCGAAAGGAACTTCTCTATCCTCTTTTACGTTCAAGCAATACCTTTGTATCATGAATCTAAATTCCATTACAATTGTTGGGACATGTATCTATATGACCTAATTACTGTACATTACATGTAGATATGATGAGTAACCCCATTCTCTCTCATCAACCATTTTTTATGAATTCTTATGTCACGTCGTTACGCTGCCAAAATTGCACCGATTTTCTAAACTAATGCATTTGTGTAGTGAATACCATGCCCATTTCTCCATCAAGGGTATTCACCTTTATGAAAATTTACTTATTTATTATAATGTTTCATGTTTTAATTCCACATTCCATTATCGTGGAAGAAATTATTATGTTTAATGAATCCATATTTTATGATCCATGTGGCACACTTATGCATGAAATGAAATGTTTAAGAAGGGTGCACCCTTATAGCGCTCCAATGCATTGGGTAAAGCATAGTATCATGATACATCATGTGCAATGAGTGTTGACTCATGCTAATTCATTTGCAACAAGGGTTTACACATGATTTATGTGAAATGAGTATTTACTCATGCTCCATGTGCAATGAGCCTTGGCTCATGCTAATTCCATGTTAAGTGTTGGTGCAACATTTCCTTGTTATGATTATCATGATTTATCATACATTTATGTTCATGTTTTTCTTATGATATATTGATATGACTATTTCCTAACATGTATTTTACTCCTCATGTTATTCCATGTGTACTCCCTTACTGGGCTTTATAGATCACACTTTTCTTATGCATGTCCTCAGGTTATCCCATGCAATGCTAAGTATGAAGGAATGTAGTGGTCATGTAAATGAAGTTTTCATTAAAGATGTTGTATTTCATGTTTTAAGTTTTTATGTAATGATCCTAATCCCCAAAGACACTAAACCCCTTGGTCTTATTTTTTGTATCAGGTGATTTTTTATGTAATAAATCATGTTTAAGTTGTAATAAAAAGTAGGGTTGTCATAAAAACCAATACAAGAATTTATCACTTCATCTCCATCTTCCACACAACCAACCATTATAGACAAGGTAGAAATCATCCTTGGATAGTACAAGAAGGTTTCCTTCTTGGATGGATTAATCAAATCATATATATGCACCATTAAATACCTACACAGGTTCACTTTTATCCCTTGTTTCAACAAGAATATCAAGAAAACATCTTGATACTTCACAATAGAAAAATATCTCTTTATTGGGAAGATTTGATGTTGTTTGAACTTAAAAATTAGTATTACTTCTCCTTTGAATTCATTTTCAACAGTACTTCTAGATTCTCCATTTCAAATCTTCTCCTTCATATCATCTTCATAAGAGAACAAATTAGAGAAAGGTAGAATATTACCCAGATAGTTATCATAGACACATTCATGAGGAATTTATAAACATTTAACTCATTCATTGGATGAAAAAGCTATCTCTTTTCCCTTTACCACAGATTTCATCTTTGCTGCCTCAGCTTCATCCAAGGATATCTTCAAATGTTGATAGATGTCATTCACTAACTGGGGATAGTAAGGTCATTCATTTTTGGGGAAACAACTGATCCATACATGATATTCCAATACTTTTAATAAAAAAGACTTTCTCGATAGAATCCCTTCAGCAGATGTCCTTTTTTTAGCTGTAACCACTCAGCTTTCCAAACTCAATTTCGTCGTCCCATTGGACTCACCTTTCTGATGCATAGAAGAAGGAGATTTGGTTTGATCTTCCATTGAACGTTTGGTCCTTTCCATGACAAGGATTCATATTCTAGTGATGTTGAGAGGTCGGGGGTTGATAGGGAGTGTGACAAAAGGTAAAATGCTTTTCGTGACAAAACGTTTGGTCCTTTCCATGACAAGGATTCATATTCCCTTTTGGTCATATTTTCCCTTGAAGTTAGGCTTTCGGAAAAAATTCTTCTACATGTAAAATTTATTGGATCTTCTGTCTAATTGAGCCATCTTCTCATCATTGTCAGGTAATGATTGTTCTCCCCTGGAATTTTCAATTGAAGCTTCAAATTTACCTTTGTGTTTGTGTTTAGAGGTGGTGGTCTTGAATGCAACAGATTTACTTTTTGGTTCATCCTCCTCTACCTTGTTGGCATTAAACTCTTCTTCATACATCATCAGCTTCCAATTAAGTTATTTTACAGGTATCCTGGTGATGCGGCTTGATTATCTAATAGAGACAGAGGCTCCTCTCCATCTATTTGGAAGGCATCTAATAATTCCCATGGTCTGTTCCTTGGTAGTGACTTATCATCCAAGAGAATTCATTGTGTTGAAAATCTCATTGAACATAAGATACATGTCAGAGATTGGATCATCAGGTTTCATTTAAAAGTTATCATATTTAATAGTATAATTGTTAAGTCTCATTTATTTTACACTATATGTTCCTTCATGTGAGATAGATAGGGTATCCAAATTTCATGGGTAGTTTTACAAGTAAAAATTCTATTGAATTCCTCATATCCTAAGGATCAGTATAAAGCGTTCATATCTTTTCTATTTTTATTGTAGGCAGTTTTCATAGGTTCATACCATGTGTTTCTATAAATAGAAGGAATCTTATATTCATCTATAATGGATGTCCAAATTTCAACACTCATACTTTCTAAATGGATTTTCAATTTAATTTTCCATTAAGCATAGTCGGTTCCATTAAATAATGGTTGTTTGTTGGTTACAGAACAACCCAATATATTATCCATAATACAAAAATAATTTTAAGGAGATAGAAAGATAGAATTAATAGAAATTTACAGATCATCAAAGTACAACTACAATCACAGTTGACATGAAAAAAGTGAATAATAACTTTCAAAAATCCTCTAATACTAAATGTTTGTTGCAGTAGATGACTCAAGAGGGAGGGTGAAATGAGTATCTATAAAAATTTCTTTTAAAAATTGGTTCTTAAAAAATAATACCCCCTATTAATAAAATCGAAGTCGGTTTTTATTAAATTTATTTAAGTCCTAAAAGTTCAAATAGTTTCTCTGAAGATTGATTACTTCACATTTTACCAATCTAAAGATTAGTCAAACTTTTGAAAATAATATATTAATTGAAAACATATGTAAACACTTTCTAATCTAACTATCAATGTCCGGTTTATCTTAATGCAATAAATACATAACAGATAAAAATATAAGACAGACATCATAGTGGTTAAAACAAGAGGATCAGTCTAAAGCTGTGACTTAGTCCTATTTACATGGTGATCACCTATCACCAAGCAGTTTATATTAATAAACCCTTCATCCACACCCTATATAGGGGTTCACAATAGCACACAAGGTTTTCCCAGTCACATTTGACCTCTACCATAGTTATTCACATGAAAAACAATTAAAAATATCACACATGATCTCTTCTACAGTTCTACGTGGGATACAAATAAAAAGAAGATTGAGAGAGAGGATATTTTGTTATCCTCTAGTTTAGCTTAGGAGATAGTGTGTGATATTTAAATAGATATACACACTACACAAATATTTATGATAAGAACACAACAAAGTTAAGAAAGAGAATAGGGTTTAGAATTCTTTGTCTGTTGTGCAGAAACACTCTGGATTCAATGGATATTGAGGAAATGATATTCGCATATTCTTTTGAATGTTGGATTCAGAAAAGAGTATCATAGTTTCTTGTGAATGTGTTCATATCTTCATTGAGAGTATGTTCAGAAAGCTTTAGTATGTATCTCATTGGTGAGCTCAATCTTCAAGTTCCTCTATTTGTGTATTCGCACAATCTGTATTTCAGTGTGTTCTTCACTCTCTATGTGTATCTTTATATATCTATGTATCCCAGTGTTTTATTTCTATAATTAATGTTCTTTTATACATCAAGATTCACTAGTCATGAATATCTCTACATGTACATGTACCTCATATTGTCTACAGATAGTCATACAAACAACATTAAATAATTTTAGAAATATTAATTTTTTTTAAATATGACCGTTAAAAATAAATTTGAATTAATAAAATCAAAACATTTATTTATGACTATCGGTGATTCATATTTTGTCTATTGTCTTTGGTTTGGAATCATTGGTCTGTCATCTTTGGTGTGTCATCCTTGGTATGTCATCTTTGGTCTATCAACTTCGGTGTGTCAACTTCGGTCTGCCAACATCGTTGTGTTGACTTTGGTCTGTCAACTTCAGTGTGTCGAACATTGGTGTGTCGAACATCGATGGGTGAAAAATCGGTGTGTCAACATTGGTCTATCGAACATCGATGTGTCGAACATCAATGGGTCAACTTTGGTGTGTTGAACATCGGTGTGTGGAATATCGGTGTGTCGAACATCGGTGTGTTGATCGGTGTGTTAGGGAATCTAAAAAGGTTATAAATAGTCTATCTTACACATATCATTACAAGACTAAGTGTTATCCAAAAATAAATGGATCAATACACTTATAAACATATTTAGTCTTGAATAGGTTATGGACTTATTTAAGTATATTTTTCTATATGAAAAAATTGATTTACTTAGAGATATTGAGATGGCATGAAAGTGTAGAATCTGAATATTGACATTATTTGTGATTATTAAAACTACATTATCATAGAGGGTCCAACATAGGGTATCTTGATGATTACCATTGTGGGTATTTTTTTGTTTAATTGATCAATACCTATCGTGGTTGATGGTTGAGAATGCCTATGTGGCATGGGATTGATTTTGGATGTCATAGTGGCATGTCATTCATCAAGGATTTGTTTGAGGCCAATGAGGGATGCATGAGGATGTTTCTTGTGTTATTTCTTGGACAAAGGGTTTCTTGTTTACTAAGGATTATATTGGATTCCTTTTCATGGGTGGTAGTTCAAAGGATCTAAGAAGGAATGCCCCAGTTTATGTGTGGATCCATAGGGTCATGTGTGGGCCCAATTGACAGAACCCTATGAGATGGTGAATGTGATTATATGGTTCAGTTATGGGTGTTCCTTGGGACCTGGGATGATGTATGAGATGATGGGTATAAGATGATACTAGATGATATTGATTTATATCCATCCATTGTAATGTTTTTGCTTGTTGAGGCTAAGATCTGGATTACCCCCATGGGGATATTTGATATGGTTGGGTTTCCATGTTCTGGAACTAGTTGTTTGGTAAGGGATTCAATGCTAGATAGAGTTGGGAAGAATATCCATAGGTATGTTTTAGGATATACATGATTTAGATTGTTTTAGTAAGGCTATGTATTGATATCAATAGATGGTTTATGGTTTTATTTATAGATTGAGGTTACGTAAATGTTGTTTTATATTATTTATTGTATTTAATGGGACATCATGTGTATGTGGTTTAGTTCTAGACTGTAGTTTTCAGAACTCTATGTATACTAATGAGATGGTGTCTGACTGAGGCTCTAGACACTGATAGTATACTTAATGGATTGTGTGCTAAACTTGTTATATGGGAATTAGTTCAATGCCTTTTGATAAATAATATTGGAGTGAGGCTCCTTCTCCTTCGGTTTGGGTTATCCTAATGAAATAAAACCCACTGATGTTATGTTTGATGGATTGTGGTTCCATATATTGAAATTATACTATTGAGAGGGTGTCAAAATGAGGCTCTATACATTGATAGTATACTTCGGGGATAGTTTTCCAGACGGAGGCTCAGGGCATTAATGGATTACCAACTGGGAAGGCTGGGGGACCGATGCTCTACATACATGGTTAGGATGTCAGACTGATTCTCCAAGCATTGTTAATTTGATATATATGGTTTGAGGTATATAATGATGCTTCTTGCATGATGTTTATGAAACCTTAGATAGATGTCAGACCAAAGTTCTGGGTTTGGTAGTACTATTTTCTGGTAATGGGAATAGATTTATTGATGTTACATGTATTTGATAATGTCTGGTTATGAGGACTTGGTATGGGTGACTTGTATTATTATCATGGGTGAAATTACTATCATAGGACGGCTTTCTGGTGTTGTCATGTTGGTTGTTGCTTCCATGGGTATGGAGACCACGAGATTTTTGTGATCAACGGTCCTCAAGACGTGCTAAGAGATATTCTGGCATTGGATGAAGTAGTTATGTTTGATCAAGGTCTTAGACTTACATATCAATGGTTTCTTATTTATATTTTTTTCTTATTTCATATCATTTAGACTAATCATATTGCATGAGCATGCACGTATGGAAGTAATTTATAAGGTCACCATTAGGGATGGGCTACTCAGATTTATTTCTCACCCTTTTACATGATCCTCGGTGTGCATATTGACCGTATGTTTAAATTATGGTTAAGCATGGATGCACATTGGATCATGATGAGGACCTGTGTTTTTTTTTGAGTGGGATGCCTGTGCAGAATCCAATGGTCAGGCTTGAGCATCATGGTAGGGTATTGGAGACTCGGTATGTGTTATGGCCCGGAGTTAGTAGTATGAACTATTTTATTTACTTTTATGTTTTTTATTTATATTTATACGATTATTATAGTGTTAGATTGTGGTTATATGTATTAGATGGATATTCAATACTTTACTTAATATTCATTTTATTACAACACCTATTAGTTTTAGTTTATTTATTCTTATTTATTACCCTGATGTGAATGATATTTGGTTATTTACTTCTTATTGTGCACTATAATATGGGGGTACAATCTCCTCCAAAATCCTCCTTAGACCCTCGCTACTAGTCATAAGCCTATAGCATAAGAGGAGGCATGCTTGAGGTCTCTTGGTGAACCCGTTTAGTCAATCAATTTAGTTTCTAAAGGGTTGGGATGTTAAAAATAAGCCTAACCAAACACCAAGTTTGACACACCATGGTGATATTATAAGGTTAATTAACATTATCTTCAATTAAACTTTGTGGGGAATTTGAGAATGATGCTAACTAATCAGGTTGGAAAACCTAATAGAAAAATAGAAAATGGATAACTAAGGATTAACCAAAAAGAGTCATAGAATGAATTGAATATATCAAATGTTAAATGTGAATTTATGTAATGGGAAATTACATCACATTGATGTTTCCATATTAATGTTTTAGATTCTATCATAGCCCTTTTAGTTTCATAATTTGGTTTAAATAGCATCACTATGTCGTAGCTGAGAAATGTATGTATCTAGAAAACACAATGTCTTATATCTAAATAGTGTATAACACTTAAAATGATGATAATAATAATATATACTTATTTTAATGGAAAAGGTGTGTTTTATAGTCTAATATATTATAGTCAAGGTGATATCATAGTGGATATTAAATATTTATATTATTAGTTGTTTTCATTTATGGATATTATATATCAATGATAATCTGCTATGTTATAAAATTTATGAGAATTATATGAAATATTTAAGTAATTTTCTTTATTAGTTATCCTTTAAAGGGTTGGTAACATTTATTAAATGGTATTAATAAACATGAAAGGTATTTTTAAGAAAATGTTATATTTTTTGGGTTAAATATTTAAGAACGTATTATTGAGGTATGCATATCTCTTACGTTTAAAAGGTTGATTGATTTTAAGAAAATTGTGTTAGGTACTATATAAATCATTGAAATTGATTATTTATTTAATGAAATAGCGATCCATTATATTTTCATTTTATTTTATTTCATTTTTTGGTTCATTATATATATATATAGATAGATAGATTAGTTTGTGAAATTAAAAACTAGTGGATAAAGAGAAGAGTTATTTTTTTAAGGAATATATAAGTTTTCTATGATTTATTATCTTAGACATTATAGTGGGTTTTTTAAATGTGTGTAAGAGATATTATTGGAGTAGGGAATGTACGTATTGTGGTATATGATTATATTAATATTGTTTGTGGAATGATAAGTAACTTAATAGTTCATATGAGAGTATGGTAGATTTCATATTATATGTTATATCCTAAATGATAAATATGTTAATATTATCCTCACCTACTTTTATGTGTAATTAATAATTAAAATTTAATGTAATAACTTTATATTAGTGGGTTATAATGCAATGACTCAAAAATTTGGATCTTTTAAGATAGTACGCCAATCAATAGCATGTGTCACATGCCACACAAAACTAATGAAACACCCTACTAAAATGAATTCTGGTGTAATAAAAAGACGTGAAGAGTATCATTATTTTTAAATAAAAATATAATAACCCATTAAAAAAATAACATATTATTATTTTTATTTGATCAATGTTTTAAAAGAAATAATGCATTTTGAAAAAAATATTAAATAAAGGGGGAATTGTATTTTACATTAATAATTTAAATCAATCATTTTGAATTGTATTTTTATAATTGGCAATAATTTTATTTATTAACTAATATATCAAGATTAAATTATTTATTAATTTACATGAAATAATATTAGAAACACATGAATTTAAAAAAATTTATAAAAATAGTATTTCATTATATATTTTCATTTAGTTTAAATTATAATTTATAAGTTTTATATTTTTAATTTGGAAACAATAACATCATTTTGGGATTTATCATTTCATTTTTATCTCTGGATGA
This sequence comes from Viscum album, assembly GCA_963277665.1. NCBI lineage: Eukaryota > Viridiplantae > Streptophyta > Magnoliopsida > Santalales > Viscaceae > Viscum > Viscum album. The sequence goes on from OY728128.1 coordinate 1,263,681,683, forward strand.
AATTTTTTGTTATTTATTTAAAGAATTTATTTTTATGTGAATACTGAAATATACTGTTTTTTTTTCAATTTAATATATTTTATGGAATTATTCCTATAAAGAATGGTTTTGAAATTTATGAAACCATTATATAGAAAAAATATTAATTTTAGGAGTTATATTATAAGTTTAAAAATATTAATCCTAGCCTAAAAACCTATATTTAATTTTTTTTGAACTTATGTGATATTTGATTGTGAAATTGGTTTTAATATTTTATGTACTTATTATTATAATTTTATATTCATCACTTTTATTAATTTAGTTAAATTAGAATTTCCCAATTTTTAATCATTATTTCCAAATTATATATTATTTATCATTTTATTTTTTATCATAAAGGATAAATAACTTAGGAAAAAACTTGTTACCTCGGTAAAAGGTACAATCACTAAAGTAAAGAATCTAAGTTTAAAAGGATTCAGACCATTTTTAAATATGTGTGATAATAGGATTTTTCACAATTTATTAAACTTATCCATCCTACATCCATTAATTCCATATTTTCAAGATTTTTTCCTTGAGAGGTACATCCCATTATTAAAATGTTTTTTCTATTTATAAAAATGTCATCCATTTTCACTTATAAAAGGGGATCTACTCTCCTCACATCCCCTCACACAAAAACCCATATGATCTACCCAAAATCTACTAAAAAATTTCTTAAATACTCCAATACACCTAAAATAGGTTATGGCCTTATAAAAACACCATCCATTTTTGTCTTAGCCCTCTATACAAAGGAGGTAATCTATGCAGTGAGGTAAAAAATTCTAAAGGGCCATTTCTCATTTCAATTTTTGTATGTTCACTCCTTCATAAAACTCCATTAAACCATATGAAAATAATAACATTATTATCATTACAAAAATTTTACATTATTATAATTATGATACAATCATTAACCACCTTCCTCCCTTTTCTATTAAAAAAATTGAAAGTGTTATCCAGGCATAATGCGAACTACCGCTTCCATGACTCAACATTTTTTGTTTTCCTTAACCACCATTCAAGGCTGGTACTAATGGGTAATTTAATATATAACTATTATTTTTATGAAATCATTTATATTTTTAATGATAAAAAATTTTACTCATTTTCCCCATGCTATGGAAAATGAAATCATCATCCATGTGTATGTGTGTAGAACTGCCTCTATAGAATAGTGTATTTCATCATTCATAACTAACATTCATGTATGGTTATAATATTTATGTTAAGGGGTAAATATGATGTTTATTTTTTTAATAAGGTTATGATATTATAAAATTAACAATCTATTAAATACATTAATGGTAAATAATCATTATAACTATTTTGAACAAGATAACTAAGAAGGGGGAAAATAAGTCATACAATGCAATTACTTTGTATCCATTAATCATTCACCTAATTTCTTATAATTTTGATAAATCACACTAATAAAAAATTAAATATATCATTATTCTATTTTTTAATTATATTTTCAAAAAATATACTCATTATTATCTATTAATCATTATATGTTAATGTTTTGGTTGGTTTGACCAACTACTTGAACAATAATATAAAGACATATCATGGATGAATATGAATCAAAATTAATCATATAATATTATAATAAAATAAATAATTATTTTTTAGGTTCTATATAGGATAAATATGTATTAAAACAATAATTAATAAATACCTTATTTGTTAAGAAATTCTTCGAAGTGTGCTTATTTTTTATTTCATCTTCAAGGATAAAGTGTGAAACATACATAAAAGGAAATTGAAACATTGTAAATAATTATAATTAATCAATTTTATTATTAATAGTTATCTAGTAATTATAAAATCTGGAATAAGAATGGATACCAACACCACTCATATGAAATATGTTCAAAAGAATCAAGAATACAAACATGAGATATTGAAATTAGATAATAACTAACTAATGTCCGTGTCGAAAATAATTAAAATTTATGTTTGTAAAAAGATATATATATATTATAAAGATTCTTAATTAAATAGGTTATTAATAAATTTATTTTTGTTATACGGTATCTTAGAAAGCATTCAAATAATCAGGGAAACAATGTAAGGATTCTTTATCTCAAAAATTTAATTCTTTGATACATGTTTATATTAGACACCATTTTTTCTTTTTCATGGTTAAAATACAACCAAATTATCATTTTTATCAGTATTACATTATATATTGTTCTTTTTAATGTTTTCTGCATGTTTACTATAACACCCCAAGGATTTATAAATAAACTCATGAAAAATTAAGCCTTCACAAAACACCATTTTGTTATAACTGAGTCAGTAAAAATAATTTTACCACCTCTCTGATTTTAATTTTAAAAAACTGACATACATAGTTGCGTTGAGTAAGATATTTAGAGTATAATAAGAAAAACTTAATTTTTTGGTGAATTGTAACACACCCTTATGAATATTAATATTTATTGTAATATTAACCTTATTAATAGTAAATCATATTATTATTTTATTGTCTTAAGGTTTTAAGATAATGAGATCTAGATTAATTTTTCAAGGTGATATAAAACAAATTATAGTTTTAAAACTGTTAGTTTTTTAATAAATTATGATTTTATTTAAAAATTAAAGTAAAAACTATAGAAAATTATTTCTAAAAAATGGAGTACATTTTTTAATTCTGCACACCAAAAAATGGTTAGGGTTAATATTAGGAATTTTTCAAAAATACTTTAATTTTTTATAAATAGTAAAATATGGTAATTTATCGTATATATACATTATTAGTTAAATTCACTATTCCTAGAATCATGGATGATGTCATTACAATTGGATTAAACTCACACACACTTATTACTATTATGGGTCACATGAATTAACACTATTGGTTGTCTTGAGGGAAATAAAAAATAATGAATAAGATACTCACAAATCACCCCCTCCTCTACTATACCCCCCTCCCCCCTCACTCCCTCTTCTCTTCAATCCTCATGACCCTTGTGACTTATCTTAATTATACTAAAATATCCTCCCAAGATCCTCCCCCACTTACGGTGTCCCTTGGTCTCATAAAATGACAAAAACCTCTCCCTTAATGAGGCTCTCGAGAGAGATAACTTCAAGAGGTCAATTCCTCATTTCATTTCTTTTATTTCATGTTCCTTTCTCTTCTCTTTCTTTCTTCATCTCCTTTTAACCAAATTTTATGATGACTCGAGTAACAAACATGGACTATAATTTATTTACGATAATGGAATAATTCATCATCTTCTATCATTTCCCATTATTTTATACTATAAATGAATACCCCATTTGGTATGTCTTAATTTATCACATTCTAGATGGGGGGTTTTCAATCTCTATAAAAATCTCCAATTTGGGCCACAAAACAATTTTTATGGTTGAAATAGACTATAATATATGTATTTGGACTTATTTAACATTCATTAATCCCTTCATATGCATTATATTAATTTATAAATAAAAATTAGTTGGTTGTGATCAAGAACCTCTAATTAACCCAAACAATTGTCATTAATGTTTTATATAATGATTCATCTTCCCTCCCAACAACCAAAAAAAATTATAAACATGTAATATTCTTGTATGTTAACTAAAAAAATTAAAATTCTATTTTGGACAATAGTTCTCATTCAACATGTTTATTCATACATGAATATAAGTTAACCTATCTTGAAATCCAAGGAAGAAAACACTCCCAAACAATGAAACTGAACCACTTAACCAATCAAGAGGCCATGAATGAACCTAAATAAGGTTACAATAAATGGATTAAATTCATAATAGGTTTTTGAATGATTAAATTATGAACCAAAATTTAATTATTCAGGTCATTAAGATGTAGTGAGGAACACCTTCATAATTTAGGTAAGGGTTTTCTACCCGAACCTCCATTTTCATTTGGGTTACTCTTATTCTCTACTTACCATAATTAAATTCATAATTATTCATATGTATTAACCATATATTATGTTATAATTTTATATATATGTGAACCAACCAGAATCCTTCTTTCATTTATGGAGAGTTATATATTTTAAAAGGATCATTCAATACATTTTCCCAAAATACAAGCTCGGTTCATGGGATTTTCTCAAATTATTACATATTTTTAAGGGTACTCTATAATATGTTTTTAGTTACAATTATATTCCTAAATTCACGGATTTTATTATTAAAATACCATCTTACATCAGTTATGGTTTTATACAAATGTCGTTCCAAAATAAAATTTCTTTTCAAAATAAAAGAGTATTTATCACAATAATTACTCGATGATTTTATAAGAGTATCTTCAGTTGTTTCAGAAATATTGTGGAATATTATGTATGATATCTCCATCCATATTTAATAGAATGGTTTATTTTTAGTTTTTCTGTGGATGTTCTATCTTTAAACCATTCACCAATTTACACGGAATAGTTAGGGTTTATGGTTAATGTTCGGGGAAAGTTATTTACATTTAATATGTTAGTTTCAATATAAATTTATATGTCTTTTTATACCCATTCATATGAGAAATTCATTAAACATAATAAGTGATGTTTGGGGCCTGCTATATCCCCTTCATGTATCAGTTGGTCTCATGAGAAAAACTATGGTCTTGGAATAAGGCCTTGATAAAATGATTATATATGGTTTTGGCATCAGGCATTGACGGTATGGTAACAATGTCCAACATTATTCCATAAATCATTTTTAAAATATTATTTTAAATTTCATAAGGTTATTTTACTAGTGGAATACTCGCTATTATTATTTATTATGGAATTTTTTATTTAACTCTTATTCCTTCCATAATGTGTTCATGTTCATTTTTAAAGGCATGTGTTTTCAAGTTATTCAACATGAATTATTTTTATTTTTATTATATCTTATGTTGTATTAATTACCCTTACTAATAATATAATCTCATCCATTTCTTATTTTCATTTTTCCATTACATTAAGATGTGTATTATGAATGACATGTAGAAATAACCTAGGAGATTTGGATGTTGTCAAATAAGTTTTGAAATTGTTTTCTGTTTCAAGTTGTGATGTTGAACTTATTTATGTATCTTCTTTCCAAAGATACTAATATAATAAGTACTTTGGGATACATAATCCTTTTTTATATTCCAATTTATTTAAATAAGTCACTGGTTTCGGGCAATTGGGGTTAGATTCTTACAGTTGGTATCAAAAAACGTATAGTAGAAAAATTGGAAACTAGATTTAGAAAAGATAGACTTGGTAAAAAACCCATAAGATAGTCTTTGAGAATAAACATACAAGAAAATCCTAGAATTTTTGTTATGGAATAGATTATGTGGACCATTCGTGAAAATAAATCCCTTTCTAGATACTACAAGTGTGTGTGGTTCTTTCACGAATGTACCTAAAAGTGAAAACTCTAATAAGAAGTTTTGGGCTTGACTTGGGATATCCTCTTACATGACAATGTGCCTTACTTCACACCTGGTTTGACACTCTATAGGTACATTCTTAGGATAATTATCATTTTCTTTACAAGACATTATGAACGATTTAAATGTAAATTTTTATTCAATGAAACCATGTTTATGATTTTTAGAGTAGCTATGCATAGAGTTTCAATTTATGCATAGTATTTTTCAATGTTGAGATTATTCATTATTATTCATAACATAATATAGTGTATGGCATTAATTAGAAGTGGAACCTTGTGAAAGGAACATAAACTGCATGAATTTTTGTTTCCCATGTAGATATTTCCCTCTAATGTAAGATAATGATGTTCGATCAAGTGATGTGATTGGTGCTGATAAACTTATAACTATACTAGGATATCTGACTCATATTATAAACAATGACATTACTCGTAAGGGTAAGGACTCGAACCCAGTTTCCCTAAGTCTGTCCATTATTTTATTACATTTGCATATAAACAAGGAATATTCATCCCAAAGGACTGAGTAGTTTAGTATATTTTGAAACAATATATATACATAAGTTCAACATTACGACTTGAAATTGAAAACATTTTAGAAACTAATTTTGACAACATCCATAACCCCTCAGTTATTTATGGATGTCATTAATAATATACATCTTCAAGTCCTAGAAAAATAAATCATAAAAAAGGGTGATCTCAAATTCTCAGTAAGGTTAAAAAATACAGTGAAATATATCAAAAACATAAACATTAGGCATGGAGAATAACTAGAAAATGCATGCCTTTAAAAATTAACGTGAACACATTATGGGAGTGATAAGAGTTGAATAAGAAATTTCATAATAATGAAAAATCAAGGGTATTATACTAGTTGAATAACCTCATTAACTTTCAAATACTAGTTTCATAATGAGGGAATGCATAAAGTTGGGTATCATAACTATATCATCAAGGCCTCATGCGAAGACCATAACTAATCATTTTGACAAGGCCTTCTTCCAAGACAATAGTTTCTCTCATGAAACCGAACAATGCATCTAAGGAATATAATGGGGCCCACCATTCACTTATAATGTCGAATTCATTCCTCATTTGAATGGGGATAAAAATAAAAAACATATACATTCATATTGAAACTATCATATGAAATGTAAATAACATTCCTCAAACATTAATCCTAAACACTAACCATTCAGACTAAATTGGTTAATTGGTTTAAGATAGTACTTACATAGTCAAACTAATAATAAACCATTAAATTTAAATATGTCAGATTATATCATACATAATAATCAACAAGATTTTTGAAAAAGATGAAAATAATCTTATAAAATCATCGAGTAATTATTTAGATAAATACACTTTTAATTTAAAAATAAGAGTTATTTTATAAAGGTCCTTGTATAAAACCATAAATGAAGTAATATAGTATTTTTATAATAAAATAAGTGAGTTTATAAATATAATAGACACTAAAAACAGATTACATAGTACCCTTTAAAATAGGTAAGAATTTTAGAAATTCCCATGAGTTGGGCTTGTATTTCGGGAATAATTTTTGAATGATCCTTTTGAATTATATAACTTCCCATAAATGAATGTTGGATTCTGGTTTTTTAACATATATATAAAATTATCACAGAATATATGTGTAGTACATTTGAATACATAATAATTTAATTGGGGTAAGTAGAGAATATGAGTAACTTGAATGAAAATGGAGGTTCGGGTAGAAAACTCTTACCTTAAGTCCAAAGGTGTTCCTCACATGATCTTAAGGACCTAAATAATCAAATTTGGGTTAATAAATTAATGATTATAGAACCTATTATACATTTAATTGATTTTATATAACCTTAATAAGGTTCATTAATGGCTTTTTATGGGTTAAGAGATTCAATTTCATTGTTTTGGAGTGTTTTAATTCTTAGTTTTCTTGATAGATTTAATTATATTCATATACAAATAAACATGTAGAATGAGAATGGTTGTAAAAAATAGAAGTTTTATGTTAAAAGTTAACAACAAGAATATTTCATGGTTATAAATTTTTTTTTTATTGGGAGCAAAGATTAATCATTATATAAAATGTTAACGACAATTGTTTGGGTTAATTGGTGGCTATTGATCACAACGAACTCAGGTTAATTTATAAATTAATATCATGTGTAAAAAATGATTACAGAACCTAAAATAATTTATCATACATAAATTATATTCTTTTTCGACTATAAAAATGTTTTCATGTCCATAATAGAAGATGGAAATAGAAATTGAAAACATGTCATCCTTGAATGTGATTTATTAACACATCTCGGATGGTGTTTCTATTTCTAGTATAAAAGAAAAAGAAAGGAGAGATGAAGAAGAATTATCCTATTATCATAACAAAATTACATTAAATTTATGGTACTGGAGTCGTCACAACATTTTGATGAAAATAGTTGAGTAAAGAAAAAGAAAATAAATGAACTTGAAATAAAAGAAATGAAAAGAGGAATTTACCTCTTGAAGGTATCTTCCTTGAGTACCGCTTTAGGAGAGATGTTTTGTTATTTTTGTGAGACCCAGAGATTATTGAAATGGGGGAGGACCTTCAAAGGATATTTTAGTATAATTTTGTAAGGGAACAAGTATTGATATGGGTGAATAGAAGAGGGTGTGAGGGGGTTATAGTGGGGGAGAGGGGTGATTTGTGAATATCTTATTCATTATTATATTATTTACCTTAAGATATCCAATAGTGTTGATTCATGTAACTCATAATTGTAATAATTGAATTTTAGTTATAAACTTGTGTGGTTACATCAACCATGATTCAAGGAATAGTTAATTTAACTCTTAATATATTTATATGGTAAATTTCTATATTTTACTATTCATCCAAAATTTGAGTATTTCAAAAAAATCCAAAAATTTCCCCGTAATAATTTTTTGATGTGTAGAATTTAAAATTGAACTACATTTTTTTGAAAATAATATTCTAAATATTATATATTAAATTTTTAACTAAAATCATAATTTATTATAAAAATAAAAATTTTGAAACTCTAATTCATTTTATATCACCTTGAAAATTTAATCAAGTTCTCGTTATCTTATAACCTTAAGAAAATAAACAAAAAATAAGATTTACTACTCATATGGGTCATATTAGTATTCAAAATTATATGTTACTATTTGCAAAAAATTTTGTTTTTCTTATTAGACTCTAAATATCTTACTTAATGCAATAGTGTTTGTCAATTTTTCGAAATTCGAATCATAGTGGTGGTAAAATTATGTTTATTGAATAGTTTATAAAATAGTAGTGATTTGTGGAGACTCAGTGTTTCAAATATTTATTTATAAATCCTTTGTTTGTTTCATTATCCCCTCACAAAAATCTTGTGCTTGAAATTACCATAATGTTACTTCAAAAAAATATTTTGGTATTTCTTCATCATAAACTCAACATGCTCTTATGTTGCCAATTCAATTTTAGTATTTTTACAATGTATATTTATTTTTTGGGTTTTATAATTCCTCAAAATCGGTTCTTTAGTGTCCATAATATAGATAGTATCTTAATAGTATAATAGGTCATGTTTTATTTCTATTCCTTCATTAGTGAGGACATGTGTTGGGTTTGTCATGAACTTTCTCAGCAACGAGACATGGAACACATTGTGTACTTTGAATAGTATTGGCGGCATAGAAAAAGGTGTTGAAATAGATCTAATTCGCTCTATAATTTTAAATTGGCCTATGTACCTAGGGCCCATTTTCCCTTTCTTCCCAAATTTTATAACACCCTTTCATGGAGAAATTTTAAGAAAACACGATATCTCTCTTTAAACATCAAATCCTTTCTTTGATTATCAATATTGTTTCTTTTCCTACTTTTAGATGCCTTCATATACTTTTGAATAGTCTTTACCTTTGCTTTTTATTCCTCTACAAGTTCTTGGCAAAAAATCGTCCTTTCTCCAACTTCATCCCAATTAGTGGGTGTAGAACATCTCCTTCAACATAATGCTTGATATAGTGCCATTTTAACACTTTAATGTAACTATTATTGTAGGAAAACTCCACTAAATGTAAATATTGATCCCACATACACTTAATGTCAAGTGAAAATTATCTCAACATGTCATCTAAGGTTTTGATTGTCCTTTCTAATTTCACATCAGTTTGTGAGAGGTAAGAAATACTCAAAAAAGCTCAGTATTCGAATCTTTCTGAATACTTTTCCACAATTTGGATGTAATTCAAAAATCACCATCATACACAATTGAGAGAGGTTCTCCATGAACCCTCACAATTTAATTTACATAGAGTTGTGCAATGTTCTATATTAGATAATCATCTCTTACAGTGAAAATATTTGAAGATTTCATATGTTGATCTAAAATTAACCTTATTTCATCATTTGTTAATGGAGTTTTGGGTAATCCAATTAAAAAATCAATGGTTCTGGCATCCCATTTCAATTTAGGAATAGGTAGAGGTTTCTTGAATCCTCTTGGATGTTGTATTTCATCCATTACTTTCTTATAGACTAGACATCTTGATACAAAATCATCAATTTCCCGCTTCATGATGTTCCACTAGAAATGTTCCTTAAAAACACCATACATTATATTTATATTAGGGTTTATAGAGAAATTCAAACAATTGGAATCATCCAATAACTCCCTTTTGAGCTCGAGTTTAGAGGAAACACACATCCTCTTCCCAAATTTTAGAATTCCATCTTTACATTGGAATTCATCTAACTTACCATATTTCACAACATTAATTTTCTTTTGAAGGTTCTCATCATCAGGATGAGATATTTTAATCCTTTATAATAAATATGGTTGGGAAACCACTTGATAAATTAATTATGTTTCACATTCTTTGATAATTCTCATGTCCACCCTTATTTGATACATGAATACAGGATCCTTTTCAGTACTCATTTTGTTTAAAACTCCATGATCCTTCCTAATCAAATCATCATATACTTATTTTCCAATCATGAGTGGTAGTGTATGCAACAATCATAATCCATGAGTAGTTTGAGCCATCTCCTCTACCTCATGTTGAGTTATTTCTATCAAAATATATTCTTTAGAGATAATGTCTCTATATTTTTTGAGAAAAGATCACAACAACTAATTCAATATCATTAGAAGTATAGTTTTGCTATGTATTTTTAACAATTTTGATTCATAGGAAATAACTCTATCATTCTAAATTAGGACCCAACCAAGTCATTTCTTTGATGCATCACTATAGATCACAAACTAGTCATTCCCCAATGGTAAAGTTAAGATCCAAGCATTTAGAAATCTCCTCTTCAATTTTTCAAAACAATCCTCTGATTCTTTTTTACATAAAAACATAACCCCTTTATATAAGACCCAGCCTTAAAATATTACATAATCTTGAATTAATTGAATAATTAACCTTGAAGATCTTTTCATGTTTAGTGTTTTAGAGAATTAGGCCATAACTGTTACATTACATCTCAAAAATTAGAAACTAAACACTTCTACTTAGTTTCCATTTTTTTCATAATATAAAAACTCTTGAAAAAAAGTGTGATGTCTAGTTTAATGTCTTAGACGTCATGAATTTTCCATGATCCCATCCTTGACCGTATTCATCTTTAAGTCTGGTGAAAAACATTTCAAAACATGGGATGAGCATAAAAAGCTCAGTATGGATTATAAAATAAAGAAATAAAACATTATTCCCCCAATACATACCAACAATAAGCTCATAACTCATGAAATCATTATATTTATGAATAACACATAGTAACTTTAAATCATAAAGGTAAATTTTGGCACCCATAACATACTTATGTTGTAGCTTTAATATTTATGTAGGGAGTTAAATTTGAAATACCCATCAGAGTATATTCCCTAAATCTCATAGGAGAAACATTATCATTTACCTTTTTCATGATACCCAATTCATTGTACAGATATCTTGGGATCACCCACCCTAGGTTTATCCCGAAACCACCCATATATGTTTACAATTCAGTTGAACTATGAACCATAACATACTCATGACACAAAAAAGAAACATAAAGGAAAGATAACATTTCCACATTTCAATCGAAATATATAATTTAAATATATTGACATAAAAAATCCATTATCAAAACCATTTTCCATATAAAAATGCATTTAACAGTATATGGTACTTATTTTCCTTTTAAAAACATTTCGTCTTGTTAAGGAATCCAAAGATCAAATAAAACTCACGGCGGTGAAAAAGGCCTTTGTCACCGCTTATGTTAAAAATAAACATTCTTATTTATCCTTTAGAGAAATTCCTTGAAGAAAAAGATTCCCTTTGAATTAAATGGAATTTAAAATGTTTTTATACACTATATAAACGAAATTCAGGCATAAAACAAAATATTCCTCATTGAATGAAGATTGATACGAAGTCCCTAACCTCGTATCTAACATGACTCGTTCGTTCATTAGTCTCCTGAATAATAAATTGATGTTAATTTATAATTTAATAATAAACTATTTAAAGTTTATTATTCTTATTATATCACTTATTATCATGTTATAAACATTATGCTATCATTTAAGTTAATAATGGTCATTTTTTCGATATTTCGTACTTGAGTCAAAAATGAACTTCTTATAATTAAAAGTTGTTCAAGTGGTCGGAATTCCATTATCTATAGAATGATATTCATGATTTAGATATCATATATATCATGTATATATATTTATTTTTTTATAATAGTACATAACATTTGAAGGTATGAAATAAAATGTATAGTTCAGGGAGATGGTAAGTTGTACGTACACATGAACGCTAATTTCATTTATATTTCATATTTAATGTAATGAAAACATAATGATACATCAGTATGTTATCATTATAGTATAATATAATATATTATTTCATTAATTCAATCCTTTATATATTCCATGTATGGAATGAACGAGTCATATCACTTTGAGGGGGCGGTAGTCCGCACTTCCTCAAATGAAATTAGCGTATTTACACATTATGGAAACCATAAAGGTATGATATAAATGAAAAATACAGAATTATAGAGAAAATATAAATTTAATATATATCACATATCAATAAATTGTTTTCATAATATACTCCATAAGAGGTGTTAGGAGAATATTGAATAATCATCATTTCGTGAGGCAGTAGTTTGCCGCACACAGAAAATGTATGTTCTTTACCCATTAGACGGAGATTTGTGTAAGTGTTTTTAAAATCATTATCAAAACAAAAACCAAGTATATTTAAAATACTTGTGTTGTTATAAGATAAAGGAATAAAAATATTTTAGGGGGTTGGAGAAGTAAATTAAAAGAAAAAAACTCAAGAGAAGATGTTACCTTTAAATCGGGTAACTCTCTTTGGTTTGGACCAAAAGAATTTCATGAAGTGACTTCTACCTAAGGTAAGGATTGTAGGTGGAAGAGAGGGATCATGAGAGATTATTTGGGAAGATTTTGGATGATACAATGGTCTATAGTGGTGTGAGTAATGGGTTATAAGTGAGGGCTTTTTATAATGGGGAGGAGGGGGTCATTAGGAATGTTTGAAAATATTATTTTATTATATAATGATTTTTGCCTGCTAAAGGTCCAAAACTTATTAAATTAGAATATAAAATGACTATTGTTTTGAATAAAATCATCCAATAGTAATTGTATAGTTTTTGGTTTTTTTTAATTTTTATCATCTTATTTATTTAAATCATTCATTAATGAGATCATTTTGGGGTATTGTTTTAATTATTGTGTCATAAATAATTTTATTTATTTGATGTATAAAAATTGTAAATAAAATACCATGATGTAGAAAAACTTTTTTATATTTCAAATGAATATATATAGTCGATGAGATAACTTATATAACCCCATGTAAAAATTGATTTACTAAAACATATATGTTTAAGTCATTTTTTGTCTTTATTTTAAATTAATTAATATAAAGTGTCATTATCACTCCCATGTGGCTCCATGGGGTCCCAAAATCGACCCAAGTATGCCCACGGTAAAACCTATATCAACCAATAGTATTAGGACACATTTTTTGGAAATTGATTATTTTTATAATATTATTTTTACGTTGAATTACCCTATTTTCTTTTAACCACTGTAAATACAAGTCAAAAGTTACTATTCACCAAAAGAAAATTCATCTTATTAAACCACATTTATTTACTAAGAATAACCATGTATGTTGGAATTTATAAATTCTATTCACAGAATTGGTAAAAGTTTATTTAAATGAAAATGTCGGGTTTTTTAACTATTACTCTGTGTTTTCACTATTCATCAAAAATTGATGTTTTTCAGAAAAATAACAAAAAAAATTCCTAATATATATTTGACAATCTGAAATAAAAAATGATGTCTATTTTACCAAATTCAAAACATATAAGTATCATTAATTAATTTAAAATTATTTCCACTGTTAGAACAAAAATCGTGTTTTTATGAAATAATAACTATCATAAAATTGACACTTGTTAATGTCCAATTTCAAAGTCAAATTACTTCCAATGTTAAAAATTTTATTAAATGGTAAAAATATAATCTAATTACACTCTATAAACAATTAAAAAAATAATCTACCCATATAAATAAATTATATTAAAAGGAAGATTTGAATTAAAATACATTATGTTTCATCGTTCATTAAAAAATGAATTTTATCCGAATAATGCAAAAAATTTACCCAAAGTAAAATTTGATGTCCATATTCTAAAGATTAATTTTATTTTATCAAAAATAACATATAAAATTGAAAAAATATATATTTAAAAAAAAATTCCATTAAAAGGCAGTAAATATACCTTCTAAAGAATATTAGACTATTTGTGATTAAAATTAGATTCGTTCACATTTTAAGCCTCTAAATTTTTTTTGATAAACATAAAAACATTTAACAAAAATGTCAAATCATATTTTAGTTAGTTCTATTCATTACCTCCATTAAAATGGAAATGCATTAACTACCATTTAAAATAATATTATATGACTATTATTCAGTATGACTCAGCATTTTGTGCAACATTAGACTTTGGAGAAACTCATTGTTGCATGTCAGGTATGCCATCAAACATAGAATCCACTTTAAAGTAACATTAATATTTTATTCAAAATTTTTAATAAATATTAAAATATATTATTCTTTACTTACATGGGATTTTACATCCTTCTCCCCTTATACAAATTGCGTCCTCACAATTTTATTCACTTATCAAATAAGTGGGGCCATTTGTCCCTCATAAATTTTTTAGATTCCCATGTTGCCTCTTCTACCATATGATTTTTAAACAAAACCTTGACCTGATAATTACCTTATTCTGCAACACTTTCTCTCTTCGGTCAATAATATGGACTGGTTGTTCCTCAGAAGGGAGATTCTCTTCCAATAGAACTACCTCTTGGAACAAAACATGAGATGAATCTGGCATATACTTTCTTAACATTGAAACATGAAAAACATTTTGTACCTGGGATAAACATGGAGTCAAAGCCACTCTGTAGGAAAATGATCCAACTTTCTACAAGATTTCTTAAGGTCTAATGAACCTTGTACTCATCTTTCCCTTCTTACCAAAACACATCACATTTTTCCGTAGATAAACATTGTGAAAGACCTTATCACCAACCTCAAAAGAGAGATCCTTCCTTCGGTTATCTACATAACTTTTCCACCTTCTCTGATCTTTTTTCATGTACTTCTAAATCATATAAACTTTTTCTACCGTCTCTTCTACCAATTCAGGTCCCATAAACATTCTTTCAGCTACTTCATCCCAAAAATCTGGAGTTTGACACTGCTTCCCATATAATGCCTCAAATAGACCCATTTGTATACTAGAATGAAAACTATTATTATATGAAAAATTCAACCATAGAAAGATGTTGGCCCCAACTTCCCTAGTAATCCATTGAGCAAACACATAACATATCCTCAAACTTTTGAATTGTTCTTTCTTACTTCCCATCTGATTGAGGGTGAAAATTTGTACTAATATTTAATTAAGTACCCAATTAATTTTGAAGGACTTTCATAATTTTATAAGTAAACTTAGGATCATGATCAGATATAATGGGGAGGGAAAATCCATGCAACCTAACTATCTCTTTAACATAAAACTAAGAAAGATGATCTAGAGACAAAGTATCTCGAACAGGAATGAAATGAGAAGATTTAGTCAATTGATGAACAATAACCCAGATTGCATTATTACATCTAGATTTCTTTGGTAATCCCATAGTGATGTCCATGGTTATATTTACACAATTCAAATTTGGTACTAGTAATGACTGAAGAATCCATGTCGATAACTACCACTCTTCTTTAACATTTTGACAAGTCAAACATTTCACTGTAAAATTAGAAATATCTCTTTTCATTCCACCCATCCAGTAATACCCACAAAGATCTTTGTACATATTAGTACTACCAGGATGAACTGAAAATAGTGAACTATAAGCTTCAAATAATAACTCATTCTTCAACTGTGAATTAGAAGTCACACATAATCTCTTCCCAACCATCAAAACACTACCATTATCAATTTTAAAATTAGGTAACATACCCTTTTGAACCAACATTACCTTTTTCTACAACTCACTATCTTCCTTCTATGTAGGCTTAATTCTATTTGATAGAGATGATTTCACTAACACTTGAAACAAAAAAGTGGAATTTCCTACACCAATAACTTCTATGCCAAAGTTCATCAAATATTTAATCAAAGGATATTTTTCCAAGTGTAACAAGGTTAATGTATAATTATATTTTTAACTCAAAGCATTAGCAAGTTTATTTTATTTTCCTCGATGGTAATAAATTGTTTAATAATAATCCTTGATTAATTCCATCCATCTCCTCAATCACATATTCAATTCTTTCTAAGTGAATATATACTTAAATCTTTTGTGTTCAATATATATTTCACATTTTACTCCATAAAAATGATACCTCTAAATTTTTAAAGAATAAAAAAATAAAAGAAAATACCAAATCATGTATAGGGTAATTTAACTCATTAGGTTTCAACTGACATGAAGGATAAGAAATTACCTGATAATTCTTCAAAAGGACACAACCATGTCCTTTCAACAAAGGAACACTATAGATAACAAACTCACCAATTCTGGAATGTAGTTCCAAAACTAGATCATTCAACAATTTTCTTTTCAATTCCTGAAAATAATAATCACATTCTTTTTTCCATATGAACTTAACTCATTTTCGAGTTAACTTAGTCATTGGGATAGATAAACATGAAAATATTTCAACAAACCTATAGTAATATCCTGCAAAACCATGAAAACTATGAATATAGATTACATTTGTGGGTATTTTCCATTCCTTATCAAAATTTGTTCTAGTAAGATCTATAGTTATGCTAGTTTTTGAAATAATGTGACCAAGGAATGATTTTTTTGTAACCAAAACTCACTGTTGTTGAATTTCCCAAACAGTTTCTTTTCATTTAAGGTTTGCAAGAAGAACCTTAAATGAAATTTATACTCCTATTTGATTTTAGAATAAACCAAAATATCATCAATGAACACAACCACAAACTTATCCAAGAACTCATGGAAAATTATATTCATAAGATTCCTAAATATAGAAGGTTCATTGGTTAACCCAAAAGTCATAAATAAAAATTCATAATGGCCATATCTTGTACGAAACATGGTCATCATAATGTTTTCTTCCTTTAATTTCAGATGATGGTACCCCAACCACAAATAAGTCTTTGAAAAATTCTGAGCTCCTTAAAGCTGATCAAACAAATCATTGATATGAGGAAAATGATACTTGTTCTTAATAGTGATGTTATTAAATGCTATATAATCAATGAAAAGTATCATTGAGCCATCTTTCTTTTTATTAAACAAGATAATAGAACACCTTGGATATGTGTTAGGTCAAATGAAAACTTGATCTAGTAACTCCTGAAATTTATTCTTTAATTCTAAAAGTTCAATTTGAGTCATTCGATAAGGGGTTTTTGAAATTGTCTTAGCATCAGGAACTAAGTCAAAAGTAAATTCAACTTCCCGATCAGGTATAATACCATGCAACTCATTATTAAAAATATAAAGATACTCATTTACCACTGGCACATCATTAACTTATATAGTTCCTTTATTTTCAACAATATGTGCAAGGTAACATTCATTTATATTGTTACTAGTTTCTCAGCTTCCTGATATGTTATCAAAAGTAAGGGTTCATTATTGTACAAAAAATAAAAATATTTCTAAAAATAAACCTCTTTAACACTACAATTAATCTTACCATGATGAATATAAATACAATCTATACCCAAAATAACATCAAACTCTACTTGAGGAAAAAAATAAGGTTGGCTGGTAGATTACTTCCACAAACAAGGACATGAAGGTTCTCATAATTTCTTTTTGTGTCCAAATTTCTCACCAGTGTTTTTACCATAAGTTCGGGATTTATATTTATAGATGGAATTTCCAATATACTAGAAAACTTCTCAGAAATGAACGGATATGTAGACCCTGAATCAAACAGCACATTGGCATATCTAAAAAAACAAATAGTGTACCTAATACTACTTCATTTGATGGCCCAAAATCTGCTAAAGTGGTTGAAAAGGATTTTACCACCCCTTTCTAATTGTTTTTGGTTTCATTCCATCAGTTGAGTTCTTCATTGGACACTCATTTTCATAATGACCCATTTAATTACACATAAAATATTTTGATAACTTTAAATCAGATTTTATCCTACAGTTACAGTGATATTTTTAGTGCAATTACGAGCCTTATGTCCCATTTTACCACATCATTATCACTTACCAGAATTCAAAAGACATTCCACAACAAGCTTTTTACAACAATTATCTCAAACTGTAAACTTATGTTTCTTACCATCAGACATTTTTGAAGAGTTATTCCCTTTCCTCTGCCAACTCCACCTCTTATTATGTTTTTTTTCAAAGAAAACCTAATCATCGCCAAACTCCATTTCTACCTTCTCTATACATCAAACAGAATTTTCATAACTTTTGAACTCATGAGAAGATAAATACCTTTGATACTTTGGCTTTAATCCTGAGTAAAAGCAGTTGATTTTACTATCAAGATCACATATAAAGTTTGGAGCATACCTTTCCAGTTGAGTGAATATTTTTTCTTAGGTAGCCACTAAGTCATCTTCCTGCCTCAATTCCTAGAAATTTTTTTCTATCCTAAGATGAAAAATCATAGGAAAATATTTCTCAAGAAACAAAACATTGAATTCATCCCAATGAAGAGCATAAATATTATCACTAACCATGATATTTTTACCACTGACCACCACTTATTGGATTCACCTACAAAATGGTAAATAGAAAGACTGACATTTTGATGTTCTGAACACCCCATGACATCAAAAATAATTTTGAGTTCTTTAATCCACCCTTCAGCTGGCATAGGGTTAGATGATCCTATGAATGATTGGGGATATTGCATCATGAAATTCTCCACTACTAACATGTTCATATATGGTTGATCTAGATGATATCATTCATAGATACCACCAACATTTATAGCCTGATTCAATTGTTCCATCACTGCATCAAACTATTTGGTTTTGATTCCGTCTATCTCAGGTAGCAAATTTGGAAGGCTTTATTCATCCTGATGTCATCCCATCATAGCTTCCCTTTTTCCTCTGCAGAAAACCATTCTAAACACAAAAATATCTTTGGTGATGTAACATGGTAATATTTAAATAACATATCATTTCAATATTACAATTAATTAATTTATGGACATTAATTTAACAAATATTCCAGCTCCTAAAGTTGTCTAAGTCGACCTCTGATACCAACTATAAGGACCTATACTTTAAACATTACATAATCTTGATTAAAATGAACAATTCACATTGAGGATCTTTTCAGGTTTATAGTTTTAGATAATTCGACCATAACTATTACATTACATCTCAAAATTTACAAAGTAGAAAATTCTACTCAGTTTCCATTTTTTATAAAATAAAAACACTTGAAGAAAAGAGTCATTTGTAGTTCCATGTTTTAGACATCATGACTTTTCCTTGATCACATCCTT
Organism: Viscum album; assembly: GCA_963277665.1. Taxonomy (NCBI): domain Eukaryota; kingdom Viridiplantae; phylum Streptophyta; class Magnoliopsida; order Santalales; family Viscaceae; genus Viscum; species Viscum album. The sequence continues at coordinate 1,263,701,224 of OY728128.1, forward strand.
GACCCAATTTATCATTGTGTCCTAGGAAAAATAATTCAAAACTTGGAATGATCATAAAAAACTCAGTAAGGATTATAAAATAATGAAAAAACATTATTACATAAATGCATACTAAGAATAAGATCATACCTCAAGAAATCATCAGATTTATGAATAACACAATGAAATCATAATCCATAAACGTAAATTTTGGCATTCAAAACATACTTACATTGTACCTTCCACAGCTATGTAGGGAGTTACATTTGAAATACTCATCATAGTATATTCCTTAAATATCTTAGGAGAAACATTATCATTTACCTTCGTCATGTTTCCCAAAACATTAGAGACATATATTGAGATCATCCACCATAGTTTTATTATGAAACCACTTGTATACTTAAACAATACCAAAGAACCATAACATATTCATAACACATAAAAAAACATAAAGGAAATATAACATTTCCACATTTAAGTCATAATATATCATTTAAATATATTGAAATAACAAATCCATTATCAAAACCATTTTAAATTCCAAAATACGTAAAATATTATATGGTATTTATTTTCCTTTTAAAAAAATTCTAGATTTTTATGGAATCCAAATATTAAATAATACTCGAGGTGGTGGAAAAGGTCATTGTCACCACTTAAGTTAAAAAGAAACACTCATTTTTTTCATTCAAAAAGATGCCTTGTAGAAAAATATTCCCTTTGAATGAAATGAAACTTCAAGTTTGTTTATAAACCATATAAAAGAAATTCATGCATAAAACAAAATATGCCTCAACGAAATGAGATTGAGATGAAGTCCCTCACCTCATGTTCGACTTGACCCATTCGTTCTTTAATCTCCTAAATAATAAACTAATGTAAATATATACTTTCTTAAGAACCTATTTTAATTTTATTATTCCTTTTATATCACTTATTACCATGTTATAAACATTGTGTAATCATTTAAGTTAATAATGGTTTTTTGTCGATATTTGGTACTCATGTCAAAAATGAACTTCTTATAATTACAAGTTGATCATGTTTTCCAAATTAAATTATATCCAAAATTATATTCATGATTTAGATATCATATATATCATATATATCCCGTCTATATATGTATTTATAATAGTAAAAAATATTTGGAGTTAAGAAATAAAATGAATTGTTCATGGAGATAGTAAGTTGTACGTACGCATGAATGCTACTTTAATTTATATTTCATTTTTAATGGAATGAAAACATAATGATACATAGGTATATTATAATTCAATTATAATATCATATATAATTTAATTAATTCCATCCTTTATATGTTCTATGTATGACATGAACGAGTCATATCACTTTGTGGGGGCGGTAGTCTGCACTTCCTCAAATGAAATAATTGTATTTACCCATTATAGAAACCCTAAAGGTATGATATAAATGAAAAATACTTAAGTATAGAGACTATATAAATATAATATATATCACATATAAATACAATTCCATCACAATGGCCACCTTAAGAGGTGTTAAGAGAAGATTGAACAATCATCATTTCGTGAGGCAGTAGTTTGTCGTCCACAGAAACAGTGTGTTCTTTACCCATTAGACAAAGGTGTGTGTAAGTGTAGTTCAAATCCTTATAAAAAACATAGAATATTGAGGATACTTTTTTTTATAAAATAAATGAATAAATAGATTTTAGGGGGTTGTAGAAGTATAATAAAATGAAAAAACTCAAGAGAATACATTACCGTTAATTCGAGAAACTCTCTTTGGATTGAACCAAAAGGATTTATTGAAGTGACTTATGCCTAAGGTAATACTTCTAGGTGGAAGAGGGAGATATTGAGAGACTATTTGGGCATAGGTTGTAAAATCCAAGGGTCTTTAGAGGTGTGAGTAATGGGATAGAGATGCGGGATGTTTATAAGGGGAGGAGGGGCTCTTTAAGAATATTTAAAAATACTATTTTATTATATAATGATTTTCGGTTTCTAAAGGTCCAAAACTTATTAAAGTAAAAGATAAGATGACTCTTGTATGAAATAAAATCATGCAATAAGAATTGTAAAGGTTTTGGATATTGTTGTAATTTTCATAATCTTATTTATTTAAATAATTCATCAATGAGGTCATTTTTGGATATTTTGTTATTATTGTGTCATAAATAATTTTATTTATTTGATGTCTAAAAATTATAAATAAAATACCCTGATTTAGGAAATATATTTATATTTCAAATGAATATTTATAGTTTTAGGGATAACTTTTATAAACCCATATAAAAATTGATTTACTAAAAGATATAAGTTTGAGTCATTTTTGTCTTTATTTTAAATTAATTAATATAAAGTGTCATTATAACTCCCAAGTGGCTCCATGGGGTCCCAAAATCGACCCAAGGATTCCCACGATCCGAAATATATCAACCAATTTTATTAAGACACATGTTAGGGTAATTTTTTATTATTATAATATTATTTTTACATTGAATTACCCTATTTACTATTAACCGCGGTAAATAAAAGTCAAAAGTTACTATTAACTAAAAAATATTTTCATTTTATTGAACCAAATTTTAATTAATAATAACAACCATGTATGTTAGATTTTTTAAATTCAATTCACATAAGTGGTAAATTTTTATTTAAATGAAAAAGTCATTTTTTAACTACTATTGAGTGTTTTCACTATTCCTCAAAAATTGATGTTTTTCAGAAAATTACCAAAAATAAAAACTAAGCTATATTTGATATTCAAAATTCAAAAATGATGTATATTTTACCAAATTAAAAACATTGACGTCACATTAATTAATTTAAAATTAATTCCCACTGTCAAAACAAAAGGCTTTTTTTTAAGAAATAATAACTATCCAAAGATTAACAGTTGTTTTTGTCCAATTTCAAAGTAAAATTACATCCAATCACCAACATTAGATTAAATGTTAAAAATATAATCTAGTTAAAATTTAAATGAAATTAAAAATAAAAACTAAACAAACAAATATATTAGAATAAACGACAGTTTTGAATTAAAATACAGTGTTTTCTACTATTCATTAAAAATGAATTTTATTGAAAAATACCAAAAAAACCCAATGTAAATTTTGATGTCCCAATTTTAAAGAAGAATTTTATTTTGTAAAATAAAACATTTAAAGGGGACCAAATTTATATTTAAAGAGGGTTTTCCATCAAAAGATGGTAAATCGTCCTTTTATAAAATATTAGACTATTTGTGCTTAAAATTAGATTCACTCACATTTTAAGCATCTAACTTTTATTGGATAAATTTAAAAACAATTAAAAAATGTGTATAATCATATTGTAGTTTTATCTATTCATTTCCTCCATTACAAAAGCGTGGCATTAACTGCCATTTAATATAATATAATATTATTATTTTTTAGTATGACTCAGCATTGTGTGAAACATTAGACTTTGAAGAAACTCATTGTTGTGTGTCAGGTATGCCATTAATCATTGCATCCCCTTTCAAGTAAAATTAATATTTAATTCAAAAAAAATTTAAAAAAATGAAAAAATCATATTCTTTATTTACCTGGTATGTTACACTTCATGTGTAAGCTTGGTCACTGGGTTGGATAAATGGGAAAAGTTCTGAAAAAAATGTTGTTACTAACCTACTAAAAAAATAAAACATTATACCTTATCTTTGTTCATTAGATTAGGGAATTATTGAATAGCCTTTTTCTTTATAAGATAAACTGATATTCCATCTCCAAAGGCAATGTGGCCAAGAAAGGAAACTGATTGAAGCCAAAATTCACACTGGCTAAACATCCCATACAATTCAGTTTTTGTAAGAGTGTTTAGAATTGTGCGCAAGTTATTTGCATGATCTTTATAGATTTTGGAGTATACAAAAATATCATCAGAAAATACCACTACAAAATCATCAAGATATTCCCTAAAAACTCTATTCATTAGATCTATGAAAACCGAGTGTCCATCAGTCAGTCCAAAAAGAATTACTATAAACTCTTAAGGCCCATACATAGTTCAAGATGCTATCTTTGGAATGTCTTCCTTCTTTAATAGAAACTATTGATATCCAGATCGAAGGTCAATATTTGAAAAATATTGGGATTTATGATGTTTATTAAATAAATCATCAATTCAAGGCATGTGATACTTGTTCTTTATTGTTATAGCATTCATCTCTCTGTAGTCAATGCACAATCTCAATGATCCATATTTCTTCTTAGTGAAAAGGAAAAGGGAACCCCATGTAGAAACACTTGGGTGAATAAATCCTTTATCACTCAATTACTCTTGTTTATTATTCAATTATACTAATTCAACAGTGTATATTATATATGTGGTAGTTGATATGGGCCTTGAATTAGGTATTAAGTCATTGGAAAACTCAATTTCCCACTCTGAAGGATTTACCGGTAAATCATATAGAAATAAATCAATATATTCTTTCACAATAGTTACATACTATATTTATAAATTCTTTTCCACACCCATATTTATTTTATTACCTACCTCACTAATAAGTAATTTTAGTAAAGATACTAGGTTTGGATCCATATGAGAATCATATGGGGATGTTTCTACCCTATAGATAAGGGATTCCACATTATCCTCAAAAATTGTAACAAATTTATTCTTGAAATAAATTTTCGCCACTTGGTTCGAAATCCAATCCATACCGAGGATGATATCAAATTCAATCATGTGTATGATAAAAAAAATTAGAAGATAAAGAATGTTTATATTCCATAATTGCGACTTCCTAACCAAACATTATTTCAATGATACTTCTCTTAGGAGTTTTGACTAACAACTACCTTATTAAAATAAATGGAAATATATAATTTTATTATAAAAATTTGAAGATATAAAAGAATGGGATAACCCAGAATCAACAAAAACATTGGCTAATGTAGAGGAAATAATTAATGTACCTTCCACCATATCATTTGGAACTTAAACCTCTACATTTGTGGCAACATAAGCTTGGTCGTGCTCACTTAGTCATATTTGGGGATAATTTTATGGATGCCTAGGAGAATCATTTATATATTGTACCCTCTTTATTCAATTGTATAATTTAAAATTGGTAGCTTCTTTCTTCCCATTACAATCTTGGGATAGGTGTCCTTTTCCTCCACACTTGTAACAAACACCCACACCCTTCAGTCAAGTACGAGGGTGTCTCTTCCCATAATTCTCACATGGTGTAAGGTAAACTCTTCCCTTCTTCCCCATTTCCTTATTTACTTTTCTAGACTTTTCAACTACCATGTTCTTCTCTTTATTTCCCTTAAAATCATAATACGTAGAGAATTAATTTTCTTTCTTGATATCACTTTAGACTATATCATCATATGATGAGAAACTTTGGGAGACTAGAGACCTTTGGAAGAATGGTTTTAAACCATCAAATAATCAATCAATCTTTCTCCTTGGATTATGCATCTAGTCTGTGGCATGTATTTCTAACCATGTGATGTTATCTTCAAACATTTCAATATTATTATCCTATTTTTTCCTCATATTTCGAAATTTCATTTCAATATGATCTCACTATTCATAAGGGAAGTACTTATCTAAGAATATTTACTTAAAATACCTCCATTAAATATCTTATATTTCTTCATCCTCTATGATTTGGAATAATGATGACTACTGATATGCATCTATCGATAGTAAATAAACTACCCTGACAACCTTTTATCTTTCATTACATCCCAAAGTGAGAAATATATTATCTAATGAACTTATCCACTACTCTACTATTAATGGATTTTTAGTTCCATTAAATGATGGAGGTTTTTGTTTCATAACGAGGTCTAACATAGCTCCCCCATGTTGTGGATATAGATGATCCATATGGGTAATTTTATTATTTATAAATAGATTTAGTTGTCCCAATATAGTTATATGTTTCTCAGCACCAGTCACAGTACCAACTCCAACACCATAATTTTGCATCTGATAAAAACCCTTACATGGGACATGCATGTTCATGTGGTGTAAATTCCTTCCACTATGTTCCATTTCCAAATATTTTCATATGCTAGGTTATGTTTTCAATCATATTGTATAATCTCAACATTGAAAAATACATAACATAAATTAAAATTATATACATAGCTAATATAAAAGTCATGAACATGGTTTCATTAAGGAAAACTTTACATTTAAATCCTTCATAATGTCTGGTAATGAAAATGTGAATTACCCTAAGCATGTCCCTCAGGAGTTTCAATCCATGTGTGTAGTAAGGCCCATTGTCATGTACCATGATACCCTAGGTCTAGCCCAAAACTCCTAGTCTGAGTTTTCACCCCTATGTAAATATGTGCTAGAATGATATCCAGTTTTAGTATCCAGACAGGGATGTATTTCTGAGAAATATCATCATAATCCACTCCTTAAAATAAATTCCAAGATGTTCTTGTATCTTTATCCTCAAAGACTATCTTATTGTTTTGTCCCTAATCTACATTTTCTAAATCTAGTTTCAATATTTTCTACTAAACTTCATTTGATACCAACTGTAAGAAACTTACCCTATTTGCCCAGAGCCGGTGACTTATTTTATTACATTATTGTATAAAAAATGAATATTCATACTAAAAGACTGAGTAGTATAGTAGCTTTGGAAACAATATACATACATAAGTTTAAAATTATAATATGAAATGGAAAACAATTTTGAATCTCCTTTGACAATATATACAAATCCAAGGTTATGTCTACATGTAACTCATAATGTACCTCTTCTTGTCCTCATAAAATGAAACATAAGAAAGGCCTGAGATACAATTCTCAGTAAGTGTAAGAAATATAGCATAATATATCATAAACATAAACATTAGGCATGGAGAATAACTAGAAAACACATGCCATTAAAAATGAACCTTAACACATTATGACAGAAATAAGAGATGAATAAAAAATTGCATAATAAAGCATAATCATGGGTATTCAACTAGTCTAATAATCTCATGAACTTTAAAATAAAAGTTTTAAAATTAAGGAATTTATAATGACATACATCATAACCATACCATCAAGGCCTCCTTCCAAGACCATAAATAATCTTTTTTTCAAGTCCTTGTGCCATGACTGTAGATTTTCTCATGAGTCCTACTGATGCATAGAGAGGTTGTATCATTACCCACCCATCACTTACTAAGTCCAATTAATTCCTCTTGTTAATGGGGATAAATATAAAAAAACATATACATTCATATTGAAAATAAAATATGAATGATAAAAAAACTTTCCCCGAACATTAAGAATAAACACGAACCTTTTGGGGTAGTTTGGTGAATGGTTTAAAATAGTACATCCATAGTAAAACTAATAATAAACCATTAAATTAAGTGTGGAATATGATATCATACATAAGAATCAAAAAAAGTATTGAAACATATGAATATAGTTTTATACAATCATCAAGTAATTCTTGAGATAAATACTCTTTTAATTTGAAAAAGAACAGTTCTTTTAGAAAGGTTTTTGTATAAAACAAGAACTTAAGCAAGATAATATTTTCATATTAAAATTAGTGATTATAGAAGGATAATTATCACTAAAAATATGTTATATACTACCCATCAAAATAATTAATAATTTGAGAAATTCCCTTGAGTCAGGCGTTTATTTCATGAATAATATTTAAAAATCATTTTAAAACATATAACTCTCCATAAATAAAAGTAGGATTCTGGTTGGTTTTTATATATTGAACATTATCATAGAATATATTATTATTACATCTATATAAATAATAATTTAATTGAGTTATTTAGTGAATAACAGTAACCCAAATGAAAATGGAGGTTCGACTAGAAAACTCTTACCTTAAGTCCAAAGGTGTTCCTCACTTGATCTTAATGACCTGAATAATAAAATTTACATTAATAAAGTAATGATTTAAGAATATATTATAAATTTAATTGATTTATTATAACCTTATTTATGTTTATTCATGGACTTTTTATGGGTTAATATATTCAATTTCATCATTTCAGAGTCTTTTCTTCCACGGTTTTCATGATCATTTAACTTATATTCATATATGAATAAAATGTAGAATGAGAATGTTTTTCTAGAATATATGGAATATGATATATGTTAAAAAAAATATTACTTGGTTATATAATTTTTTTGGTTATTGGGAATGAAGATCAATCAATATATAAAACATTAATGATAATTGTTTGGGTTAATTGGAAGTTCTTGATCACAACAAACTCACCTTAATTTATAAATTAAAATAATATGTACAAAAGGATTATTCAACATTAAACAAGTTATAAGGCATATATTATTATCTATATCAACAATCAAAATTTTTTATAACCAGAAGTAAAAATGTTAGTAGAAATTGAAAACACATCGTCGTTGAATGAGATAAATTAACACATCTGAGATGGTGTTTTTCATTTCTAGCATAAAAAGGGGAAAGGATTTGGGATGAATAATTATTCCATTATCATAAAAAAGTTCTATAACATGTATGTTACTATATTAATCACAACATTTATATTAATGGAGGTGGGGAAATAAAAATAAAATAATGGAACATGAAATAAAAGAAATTAAAAGAGGAATTTACCTCTTCAAGTTATCTTCCTTGAGAGACTCTTTAGGAGATAGGTTTTAGTATTTTTATGATACCAAGGGCTTATGGACATGAGTAAGGAGATTTAGAGGATATTTTATCATAATTTAGGCAAGTAAATAGGATTTATATGACTGATTAGAAAAGGAGTGAGGGGGGGGGGGGTTAATAGTGGAGGAGAGGGGTGATTTGTGAATATCTTATTCATTATTTTTATTATTTCCATCAAGAAAACAAATATTGTTGATTAATATGACCAATAATAGTAATAGGTTCATGTGAGTTATATCCATGTGTGTTTACATCATCCACGATGCTAAGAATAGTGAATTTAACTGATAATGTATATACCTGGAAAATTAGTATATTTTACTATTCGTCAAAAATTTGAGTATTTCAAAAAAATACAAAAAATATACCCTGACCATTTTTTGATGTGTAAAATTCAAAACTAAAATAAAATTTTTTTAAAATAATTTTTTAAATATTATTACTTTATTTTTTAAATAAAATCAGAATTCATTCAAAAAACATAAATTTTAAAACTATAATTCGTTTTATATCACCTTGAAAAATTAATCAAGGTCTCATTAACTTATAACCATATGATAATAAAATAATAATATGATTTAATTCTCATAAGGGTCATATTTCTATTCATAAGGGTATGTTACTATTCACCAAAAATTAATTTTTTCTTATTAGACACTAAATATGTTGTTGAACGCAACTGTTTATGTTAGTTTTTCAAAATTCAAATCACAAAGGTGGTGAATTATGTTTACTGAATATGTTATAATAAAGTCGTGTTTTTGGGATACTCGTTGTTTAATGCTTTTATTTATAAATCCTTGGGGTGTTACATTGATTAAGGATAAAACTAAATATATACCTTTGAAAATACTTTTTTAAATAACCCTTTGATAAAATAAATTTTTTATTAAAATACATTTTTAATGATTTTTATATAAATAATATAATTCATATACCCATATTAAAATGTTAATTTATGCATAATAATACTATAAAATACTATTGGTTTTTAAGACATTAATTTTAAATTAATTTTAGATATAATCATTTATAAGTATTTTTAAAACACTTAATTCAAATTATTATTTTTCACACCATAATTTATTATTAAACATATTTTTGGGGTGTTAGATTATTTCTTCCTCAACATAATTGCATCTTCAGAATTTGTTTCTTCGGATTAAAATTGGTTAGGGTAAATTTTTGGGATTTGTCTGAAATACTTTAGTTTTTATGAATTGTAAAATACATTAATTAACCATATATATACTTTATTAGTTAAATTCACTAATCCAAAAATCTTGGCGGATGTCAGAACAATTGGTTCATACTCACATGCACTTATTAATATTATGGGTTACATGAATCAACACTATTGGTTTTCCTATGGGAAATAATAAAATGATGAATAATATATTCATAAATCACCCCTCTCATCCACTATAAGAACCCCACCCCCCCCCCCTCACACCCTCTTCACTTTGCTCCTCTAAAGACTTTTTCCTTGCATAAATTCTACTCAAAAATCCTCCCAACATCCTCCCCCTACCTCTAGAATCCCTTGGTCTCATAAAAAAGTCCAAAACCTATCCCCTAAAGAGGTTATCGAGGAAGACAACTTCATGAGGTAAATTACTTTTTTCATTTCTTTTATTTCAAGTGCCTTTATTTTTATTTTCTTTCATCACTTCCTTTTATGAAAATTATATGATGACAACAGTACCTTACTTGTACTTTAATTTTTTTATGATTATGGTATAATTATTCACCATCTCTCCTTTACCCTTCTTTTATACTAAAACTGAAAATACCATCCGAGATGTGTTAATTTATCACATTCATGGATGTCAGGATTTCAATTTCTATTACCATATTCAATTCTAGTCATGAAACCATTTTGACTGTTTAAATAGACTTAATATATTTATTATAACTTTTTTAGGTTTTGAAATCCTTTTGTACACGTGATATTAATTTAAAAAACAAAATGAGTTCATTATGTTCAAGAACTTCCAATTAATCCAAACAATTGTCATTGAAGTTTTATATAATGATTCATCTTTACTCCCACAAAGAAAAAAACTTTTATAAGCATGTAATTTTTTTATTGTTCACTTATAGAATAAAACTTATATTCTATACAACCATTCTCATTATACATTTTTATTCGTACATTAATATAATTAAACTTGTCATGAAAACCAAGGAAGAAAACACTCCCGAACAATGAAATTGAATCTCTTAACCCATAAAAAGGACAAAAATCAATGTAAATATGGTTATAATAAATAAATTACATTTAGATGATATTCTGGAATCATTAAATTTTTTATCTAAATATGATTATTCAGTTCATTAATGTCATGTGAGAAACACCATCAGACATAATGTAAGGGTTTTCAACACAAACATCCATTTTCATTTGGGTTACTCATATTCTCTACATACCAGAATTTAATTATTATTTAATCATATGTACTACTCATATTTTCTATAATAATGTTCTCTATATGTGAACAAACTAGAATACTACATTCATTTATGGGGAGTTATATGTTTTAACGCATCTTTTAAAAATTCTTCCCTATATACAAGCCTGAATGAAGAGAATTTCTCAAATTCTTACCTATTTTGAAGGGTAATATAAATTCTATTTCTAGTGACCATTATCTTTCTAAAATAACTAATTTTATTATGAAAATACTATCTTAATTCATTTATGGTTTTATACAAATACCTTTCCAAAATAACTCATCTATTCAAAGTAAAAGGGTATTTCTCTCAAGAATTACTCGATTATTTATAAGAGCTTCTTCATCTATTTCAAAACACTTATTGATTATTATATATGAATTCATCATACATATTTAATATAATTGATTATGATTAGTTTGACTATGGATGTACTATCTTAAACCCATTCACCAATTTATTCTTAATGGTTAGTTTTTATGGTTAATGTTTGGGTAAATTTGTTTATATTTCATTTGATAGTTTCAATATGAGTGTAAAAAATAGAGTCCTAAAAAGAACAAAAACCCTTGATACCAAATTTTGGTTAGACAAGATTACTCAAGAGGGGTTGAATTGAGTATCTATGAAAATTTCTATTAAAATTTTCACTTAAAAAGGATTCCCTAATAAAATGAATACAGGCTAGTTACTCAAGGTAATAAGGTTACAATAGTTCTACTATTCAAATAACTTCTCAGAATATTGATTATTTCCCAGTTATATCAATATTAGTTATTGATACCACTTTTGAAGATACTTTAACAGGGAAACAAATTATAACTTCTACCCATTACTAACTATCAATGTAGAATTTAGTTTTCTAAAATAAAAAGTAAATCATTGAAAAACTAAATCAAAAGATAGAGAAGATAAAACAAGTGGTTTCATCTCAAGATAAGACATAATCCACTCCACTTGGGGATCACCTACCAAAAAGAAGTTTATATAGATAAGAGATTGATCCACACCATAGATCGGGGTAAAACAATAGCACACTGGACATTACAGGTCAGATGACCTCTTCCACTGTTCTTCATGGGTATAAACTACTATGTCACACAAGGTACTCTTCCTCTATTATATGTGGGATAAACATATTTAAAAATATGTGAGAGGAAGGATATCTTGTATCCTTTAGTTTAATATAGGATACCATGTGCATTTAAATACAGACACACACACATTTCTCAGAATATAAAAATAGTACACAACATAGAAAATATTATGAGAGAGGGCAAGAAGTGCTCTGAGTGTTTTCTATGCAGCTCTGGACTTGTAGGATGAAGTACATGCAGGTGTCGAGTCCTCTTATGAAAAACAATGTACCGCAAGTGTGGTGCTCTGGTTTCCAGTTTGATGGTGTAATATATATAGCTCATGTTCATCTTTGAGTTGGTACTATGAAGATGTTTGAGGCTCTGATCTACGATAATCCAGTATTTTGGAATCAAGAGTGCTTCGTCTGTTCTTCAATTGTATCTTGTTTTATGTATTTGTTAGCTTTTTTAAAATGCTCATTCCATTGTCTGTTTCTCTAGTGTCATGCTTTACTTTTTGTTATGGGGTGCAAGTGTTAGAGCGGATAGGATGCATGTGTTCTAAACCTCATACCTCGTACTATCAAGCGACATGTCTAAAAAACATCAATTATGTCAGTTCCTTAAAATGTCTCAAATATGACCATTCGAAATTAAATTTAAAATTACAAAATATATTAAAGAACAGTGACACAGTTTGACTTGAAATGATATCACTTGGAAAAGGTGTCACTAGGATATGGTGTATTATTCTTTTCATCTGAGTGGATAGATAGTCATGATTCCATAGTTTCATTGATATCAGGAATTGGTATCATATATGCGGTGTCAGGATCACGGTGTCTCATCACCATTGTCTGGTCCTTTTTCAAAACATTGAAAAATGTCTTGGTGATGGTGTCTAGGTCACGGTGTCAGGGTTACTATGTCCTAGTCAGTGTGTTAGGGTCATAGTGTTTAGGTTACGGTGTATGGATTACGGGTTCTAGGTTATAGTGTCTGTGTCGTGGTGTCTGGGTTGCGGTGTCTAGATTATGGTGTCTGGGACTTTTCCAAAATATAGAATTGTTATTAGTCTTAATATTTCTAGGACATAGCCAAATAGCTATAAATCTATCTTAGGAAATAACATTCACATAATGAATTATACTTAAGCTTTAATATAATAAAACATTATAGAACTAAATATAGTTTATAATATTCAATCATGATTCAAACATGATTTATAGGAATTAGGATCTTGTGAATGTTTATACCATGAGTTGTAAACATTAAATAATAGGGAAACCAACCATATCTATACAAGATTTGAGATATATTAAACAAGGTTAACATGATTTGTTATCCTCAAAACATTATTAAAACATTAGTATTCCAACAATATTTTTAATTTTATATCATTTATGATTAATAAAATAGTGATTCAAGATGATATAGGTTCTTGTTAAACTCATAAAATCCTTATTTCATATTGGAATTTTTAAATATAATTGTAAATGTGATAGATTTCCTATTACCATCATGAATTAAGATTACTTACTCATTTGTCTCAATTGTTGGAAATTTATATTCGTGTCACTAATATTATTTTTGTCTAATTGTGTGGGAATTCATTTCACCAAAAACGGGATGGGATTGGGTTTTCCTAATAGTAAATAAGAATTTTATAGCATATTAAATTATTTATTTATTTTTTATTTGTCCAACAATGGTAATTTTCTCATTTTAATAATTTTAGTCACCGTTTGAGTAAATTTTTAAAAATATTTTGAAAACAGAAAATGATTTTTATATTAAAATGGTATGTTAGTTGAAATATATTCAAAAATTGGTTTCAAAGGAAAATAGTTCACTCTAAACAATGGGTTTTAGAGATTTAGTTTCAATCAATATGTTTCTTTCTAAATAGTTTTTTATGAAATTTAGGGCAAGGTATAAATATTTTTAAAACCATAAAATTTTTCATTTTTATGAAATAACATTTTAATTTTATTTTAGAAAATATAAATTAGGAATTGTTTTATTAAATGTTTTTACCTTTTTTACCCCATGAAAGTCGTTCACATTTTCTTAAATCTTTTATCCATTATTGTGATTCTTGGTTTGTGTTTTCCATATGTATTATATTATATTACATTATAAAATTTGTTAATATAGGATCTATATATGGGAAACCCTCCCTTGGGGTAATTGTTTGTTAGAAAATGTTTGGATTTTTGGTGGTGTAATTTATAATAGGATATTCTTGAATCCTTGTGTGGTGGCCATTTTAAATTTTAATTTAGTTTATAGATCTCATATAAGATTAATTATATGATGTGATTCATGGGGTGTATTGGGATTTTAATTGAGTGATCACATGTTGGTTGGGATTAATGTTCATAGAGTACCAAGGGAATTGTATAAATAATTGATATTGATCAAGTGCAAATGATCTTGTTCACCATATTTATTTAAGAAGTATTTGATATTAATGGTGAGTGGTTTGAAACATTGGTTCTTTTAATAATTCCTTCTTGATTGAACCATAGAGGTTAAGGTAAGAAATAGTCCTCCTAATGTTATATTAAATATAACACCCCAATATTTTATGTTATGCTTCTTCTTAAATAATTTCAATTAATTTGATAGATTTTAATTCATGAAATATAGATTCTTTGTGAAACAACATCGTGTTATAGGATATAATTATAACACTTCCATTAAAATTAAATTTCCACTTTTTTTATTTAAATTTTGAAAAATAGACATACATGGTTGCTATCAAGGTGATATCTTGAGTGTGATAGAATTAACATAATTGTTAGTGAATAAAAAAATACCCTTATGAATAGTTACATACTCTTGTGAATAGTAACATACCCTTATGAATAGTAATTTTTCCCTTATAAATAGAAATATGACCCTTATGAATGGTAACCTTACCCAGGAGTGTATAAATAAAATCTAGTCACCTTATAAATAGAGGTGAATATTTTAATTAAGTGTTTTTATTTCTATGAGTAATAAATAATTAAATTAATAAAATGATTTAAAAGATAATTCATTTTCATAAAATTTATTGTTAAATTAATATTTTTGTTTCCTATGATTTTTAGGATAATCTAATGAGACCTTACTAAACGTTTCAAAGTGACATAAAACTAGTTATAATTTTTAAATTTGTATTTTTCAATTAAATGATTATTTATATTGAATTTATCATATTTTAAAAAATATTTTCATAAAATTGAACTTTGTTTTGAATTTAACATGTCAAAATATGGTTAGGGTAATTTTGTAGGATTTTTCTGATATACTTGAATTTTTGTAAATAGTAAAATACTATAATTAGGGTATAAATACATTATGAGATAAATATAGTATTACATGCATCATGGTTGATGTAAGAAACTATTATTTATATATCACATTCACTTATTAGTTATTTTAGTCACAACAATCTTGACTATTCATAGTCATGGGAAAAAATAATAAACAAATGATTAAAATAACACAAAATCCATCTTATCCTCCACTATACAAACCACCCCTCACCCCCTCTTCCTCTCACACCACTCAAGTATTGAGACTTGCCTATGTTCTACCAAATACACTCCCCAAGCCCTCCCCGAATTCCCAATACATTTTGGTCTCACCAAAAGGTCAGAAATAAAGGACTTAAGGTAATTCTCAATGAGGCGTACTCAAGAGGTAAACCTCTCTTCATTTTCCTTTTAACTTCTTTTGTAAGTTCCATACTTTTTTTCCTGTCCTCACCTCCACTCATAAAAATTCTATGATAATTAAAGTACCTTAAATTTTCTGGTGTTTTAGTATACTAATGGAATATTTCCTCATCATCTCTCTTTCCCCCACCTCTTTTACTAAAAATGAAAACATCGTCTGAGATGTGTTAATTTATCATATTTAAGGATGAAGAGTTTTCAATTTTACTACCATCTTCAATTTTATCCATGGAACAATTTTTATGGTCAAACCAGATTATAATATATGTAGTATATCATATTTAACGTTCTGAAATTATTTTTTACACATTTTATTTGATTATAAAAGTAAATGAGTTCGTAGTGATCGAAAAACTATTAAAGCAATCGAAGCATTTATCAATAAAATTTTATATAATGATTCATCCTCTCCAAAAATAACCAAAGAATTTATATGATAATTGATCCTTATGTATTATCATTAAAAACTCATAACTTCATTTCTGATTTTCAATTTACATTTTACACAAACTTCTATACCCTTATACCAGATAAACGAGCAGGAAAACTAAGAAAATGTGCACTCTCAAATGATGAAATTGAATCTCTTAACCCATCTAAAAGAACATAAATAAAAATAATTAATATATAATAAGTAAATTAAATGTATATTAATTACTTTAATTCATAATTAATTAATCTAATTTTATTATTCAATACATTAATGTCAAGTGCAGAATACTTTCGAGCTTAAGGTAAGGGGTTTCTCATCTCACTTTTGTATTAGTGAGGTTTCCATTGTTTAACACTTATTTATTATATGTGGTGTGTGTTTAATTCCATTTTATATATAATATCATTATTCTTTTTATAATCATGGTATTCAAATACTCATTTGATGATTATTAATTTTGGGTCATACGATTTGATTAATTACAATTTGGTGAGGGACATTGTCTCAATTTCCATTTCATTGATTTTTTACTTTGTATTTTGTAGCTAATCATTCATATGTGGTGTATCTGCTACCCCTATGAGATCATTTTCATTTTAAATTTTAATTATAATATATATCCATATTCTTTTTTCATGGATATTATTATTGTCTATGTTGTATACAATTTTACATATGGTGGTTATTTTGAATGCTATGATGAATCTATATCCTATAATAAAAATGGATATTGAAAAGGAATATTGTTATTGTATTAAATCATTTTATAGAGAATGATTTCGACCTACAGTGATAGGTGGGGCC
Source organism: Viscum album (assembly GCA_963277665.1). Classification (NCBI taxonomy): domain Eukaryota; kingdom Viridiplantae; phylum Streptophyta; class Magnoliopsida; order Santalales; family Viscaceae; genus Viscum; species Viscum album. The sequence goes on from OY728128.1 coordinate 1,263,718,362, forward strand.
CTCTATTTCCCTTTGATGCATCAATAGGTATCATGAGATAAAACAGCTGGTGGAAAACCCTTTGAGTTTGTTTCCAAAACATAATCAGATGGGTATCTACCCAAATATGTAAATAATCTTGACAGTATTGTGGTTCATGTGACAGATACATGACATCCAAATAAAAATTCTTCCCCCTATTCATTATACTTTTATTACATAACATGAGGTTTTCACTATGACAAAATCTATGGATTCATTATCATTCTCATTTTATTGATGGCGCGTGTTTTTCATTTATTCACCACGCCATATTAATTATGTAAAAGTTATTATGATTCACTTATTATGGATTCATTATTCAAATATATGTAACCCTTAATAATCATTTAAGCTCACCCCTTCCATTTTTTATCCTTCCAATGTTTATGAAGATGGGATCATTTTTTGAGTTTTCATTGATGCGGTTTATTAGCTCTTGTTATGTGTTATATTTTGTTTTATTTTTCCTATGTATAATGGGATCCATGTATGTATCTAGTTTCTCTGAGACTACTAAATTGATTATTCCTTTGGGATTTAACTCATTTTAATCATTCTAATGTAATAAAGTAACGTGCCAACTCTAGGATATAGGGGTCATGGGTTTACATTAAAGGTAGTGATTGAATAAATTTTAGGTACTCCTAATGTTTAGATAATCCATCAAGTGGATTCATGATTTCACATTCATATGCGTGTTCCTTATTATTTTATTTTCTCATTTATTTTTTCATTTTATTCTGGATTACTTTATATTTGATGCTATGGGACCCCTTAAATTTTATTCATTAAAATTTCATGCTATTTGTGGATTATTATTACCAATTTGTCCATGATTTAATGTATTTCATTATAAAATCTTTATCACTAATGATTCTTTAGGTATTAGTTATTAAATAGTATTGATAAAACTGATGGGTTATATATGACTCTAGAAATTTATTTTTAGTGTTTAAAATGAAATTTTTTTATGATATCATCATTTAAACTGAGAGTAACTAAATGGTATACCTCATAGATATGTGAGGGTATACATACCTCCAACAATAATTTGGTGAGACCTTATAATGGGTTGGTTGTACTATTGAGTCTTTGGGTTGAGGATGTCTTCAAGCCTAGATAGAAAATATAAATGGATATATAAAATAATTCATGTGTTTTTTTGGGTGGTTTGTGTTACAATAAATATAGATCTACATTTTCTAAATACTTTCTTTTGCATCCATTTGATCATTGTCATTCAATTAGTTGATCTTCTTGGGAGATTCTTATGAGGTTGTTTGTCTCACCTCATACCCATGTAAACAACAGGGTTTTTAAAATACATGGATGTACCTTTATATTTTAAATTCATGAATAGGTATAATATTATATATTGATGTGTTCCATGGTATAAGAATTCTATTGGATGTCAAAGAATCAAGAGTTGAATAGTGAGCTAGGGTAGAGGTGGTGGTATATTTATTTTTCAATTTTACAGAATAGTATTGAGTACCCACAATAAAAAATTGGAAAAATATAGGTAATTTTTTATGATTAGTTATGTTTTTAACCCCTACATAAACATTTAATGATAGGTTATCCAAGTCACTATGAATTTATATGTCAATGTTCATTTTATAGTGATTTTAACTATTTGCCATGGTTTTTTAGTATCTTCACAAAATCACTATTTGGTAGTTGTTTTACTTCTTGATTTATAGTTGTAGATACCACAAATAAATAATTAATTAATTAAAGGTGTTTTTATAGTGTATTTAGAACAAATATCCATCGGTTTAATAATAGTTATTAAACAACCAACAATTAAATTAGTATTAATTTACAAAGACACTAATAAATATGGACCTATATATTTTTATACACCCTAGTTAGTGGTTGTTAAAACCACCATTAAAAACATTATTTCAAAAAAATTACCATGGATCCGTGTCATTATAATTCAATCCACATAATAAGAAAAGTCACATGAAGTATATAAATATTATATTTATATAGTTATTAAATCCATAAATATTTTCAATCGTCAACCTATAAGAAACCAATAAAAATATAACTATGAAACAATAATATAAGTTATAAAAAGGGTACATTAATGGTTTTCAATAATAATATAAGTTATAAAGTGATAAAAAAACAAAACACTTAGTCCTCTTTAATACATCCCTTTAACTCTACCATGTTGTAGATTACTGGGTATCATTATCCTACATACGTCATACATTTGGTACCTCTATTTAAAATAGTTTAACTACACATCAGTATTGAACATATTAAAAATAATTAAAAATGATATCGATTTAATAAAAAAATGTGGACATAAAACATTATAGCACCATTACCATTGATATTTTTCTATAAAAAAAGAAATAAATTTGATCTTATCCCTAAATAAAGAAAATGGATTTATTTTAACAAGAATATATTTTATTAATGAAACAATTGTTTTGAATTAAATATATATTCAAATTATTGAATAATAATTGATTTACAAAAATGTATTTTATTCCACCGATATTATATGTTGTTTAAATTATGTATTTTCTGAACACATATCCTTCTATTATGTATTTTTTGAAAAAAAAAATGTTATTATCGTACTAATAAAAATGTAATGAAAAACATTATAGAGTATAATTTTGAATTTATGAAATATATCAATCCTAGATTCCCTATCAGTGTGTATATTTCAATTATAACACTATATTTTATCTTTAAAGAATATATACCTATATATAATAGTATACTTAGAAAACAAAAAATAGAAAACAACTCAAAAAATCATGGTATGTGATAAAGGGTTACCTATATTTTTAGGGTAGAATGGATTTCAGATATTACTGGTTTACTCTATATAGTAGGTGTAGGTTAGTTATCCTATAATACAAGAATTACTATAAAAATAATTTAGAATGAAATCAAATCAAATAAAACATAATTTATATAATAATTCAAAAAAATATTTTTTAATTAGAAATACAAACAATTTTCCCCATAATTACAGTTAGAAGAAATTTATTCTTCCAATCCTAACCCTTTTTTCAGAAAACATCATAAAATATTTACATGGAATTAAATTTATATTTATGTAATTAAATCATAAAAATTCTTAATATATTTAACATCCCAACCCAGGTTCAACTAAACTGGTACATTGATCCACTACCCCACAAAACCTCATGTGTTCTCACTTGTACACTAAAGGCTTTTGAATAATAAAAATGGTCTAATTAAGTACCTGAAGAAATTATACCACCTTTACCAAAGGAAAATATAGAAAAAATCAATATAAACATTAACCAAGAAATAATGATCAACTATCATGCCTCATGTAATAAATTCCCAAAAATTAGTAAATGAAAAAAACAATTCAAATACACATTCCATGTTATAGTAGTGTCAATTATCATAAGAAACCAAAACTAAATATTTCATACAATATCTAAAATGTGTCTCAACATCAAGTCTAGTTATCTCATCCAGGCTCTATACTAAATACTATATGATCCATCAAATATAGGGCCTTTTCTGTATTCTTAAACAACAACATTTAAGTCTTCCCAAGTACTTAATAGATTCTCATGGAGAGTGTCACTACAACTCACTAAACCACCACCAATAGTGTCTATAGAAATTTCAAATCCTAAATAGTTATTTAATAACTATAGTAGATAAAATAAAATAGTAGATAATCCATTTTTTATTATTTAACAATTTTTAAAATTAACCACATTGTTTATCGATTCTAATTGATATCCATTCCTATAAAACTTGTTTTGGTCTATGTACATAATCTAAACCATATACCATTGGGGTGACAATTTGAAACACAATGAGTATTAGTAAATGCATCTAATTAGGATTAATAACTCCATGTATGACCATCCAAACTATTACATGGAATGCCATGTCCACACCTTGGAGTTAGGGTCATTATACCATCATCTAAAACTATGATGCATCGGGGTGCCTAAAGCATCCATCTAGATATCCCAAGAGATATAATGATCATTCCAATATCACATCCCACCATTAATCACATTTCTAAAGTACCACATTAGTGACCTCTTATCAAACATTAAAACAAGGTTTTACCTTTTCATTTATCACATTTTAGTGGTTTATTACATTCAACATGTTCCCAATTCTATTAGGTATCCTATTTAACTATTTTTTCCACATTCATGACATTTAACCACATGGAAATTCCTCTTGAACCATTGACCACAGTTACCCATTTAAAATAAATTACTCACTTAACATATTCAAGTTAACCAAAGAATCCCATTATTGACAACTAAAAAGAAAAACATTATTTCAAGTAGTTTAATCTCATGAACCCTTAAATTCATCATTTAACAGCTCAATTATCATGTTCATGGGAGCAACATACCACATGGGTGAACATTAACATAGTCTAATCCTATTAAATGTATTTAATGGGTATTGTAATGGGTCTAACAAATCAATTAAACACCCAATTTATCATTTCATACCAAGGGATCAAATGTTTGATATAGTAGAACAAAAGAAAAAATACATACACATAATTAAAGATCAATAATAAGGAATATAACTTGTATACCACATACCTCATGTTTGAAAAGAATGTATTGAATAAACACATCCCTTGATTCAATCCCAAACAACCTTCAGCATCAAAACTAAGAATATTCTGAATAAACAAGGGTTTAGGTATTCATAAGGAGATAAAACATTCCACCATGATTATCAATGAAAATAAAAGGAAGTTGAGTTATAGACTCACCTGGATCACTTATTGAAAACAAATGGTGCTTCAAAATTCTAGGGATCAAAGAAGAAACAACATGGAAATATTGGGAGAGATGTTTCTCACCCTATAATTATAGAGGATGAAATGGTGAAGAAATTAGGTAAGAACCCATAAATCTTAACGGGGGAATATAGAATTAACCACCTTAAATGAGGTTCATGGTTTGAAAGAAGAGTTGGCCAAGAATTGTGCCTACCATGAAACACCCTCCATCTAAAAGGGGTTTAGGATGCATGGTTTGGCTGGGCCACCCATTTGGTTTGAGAAACTATAAGGTGGTCATGCTCTTATGTATTTCCAAGGCGGTGAGACTACATGGCCTCCGGGGCCATGGAACATGGCTATCTCTAACTGTGTTCCAACCATGCACTATGAACATGATGGTATCATTTCTTCCTTTTACGCATCTCAAGCACTTGGGACACCCTCAAATACCCTAATATTCTCAGGTTTCCTCTTATTTACAAAAATAATTAAGTTAAACCATAATATAAATGAAACATAAATCATAAAATATTTAGTATATTAAATACTCTCTAACTTATAATATCTCATCCTTGAGATACCCTCCCATGAATCACTAAACTAACAAGGTAAAAAGGATTAGCCACTGGGACTCTATATCTTATTATCTCTCCCAAGATTCCTCCAAAACTCATCCATACATCCAAAACACTCACACTAAATGAAAGGTCTTACCACAATGAGTCTTATAACTATTATCCAATATACAAACTAGATTCTCCTCAAATGATGCATCAACCTCAAGCCCAACAACATCAATATCGATCACATGGGATGGGTTAGGATGATATTTCTGAAGCTATGACACATGAAAAACACCACGAATAACACTATACCTATATGGATGAACAAAAATGATATTCCATCTATTATACCCACTAAAAAATATCAAGTGGAAAAATATACCTGGGTAACATCTTTCCTACTTCTGAATTAGATGGTGACCTAAGATCAACGACACATGAAGGAACATACGAGAAACCACTATAAACTCAAGAGAATGATAATGTTGATCACAAAAAGACTTATATAACAACTGTTTCATATCCATATGCTTTTGGATCAAATGAATATATTCTAGCACCTCATTCATGACACTTAGTCCCAAAAACTCTAATTCCCCCACTTCCATTATAAGGCCCCAGCCTTAAACCTTACTTAATATTGAGTTATTACAAGATTACACATTGAGGATCTTTTCGGGTTTAGAGTTTTAGAGAATTAGATCACAAAACTTGCATTACATTCCACATATAAACAAAGTGGTTACATAAAGATAGTATTCTTCATTCCCATCAATGGAAACACATTTAAAATAAAACATGGATTATTTCTTGACACATCCTTGACTCTATCATCTTATCATGTACCTTTCCCTTGACCTCTGAAAAACATTTCAAAAACATGGGATGAGCATAAAAACTCAGTATGGGTTATAAAAAAACATGGAAAGGAAACATGAGTTCATATATAAATAAGCATGATATCATACTTTACCCATAAAACATAGGCACTTTAACATACCTCATAAAATCATGAAATAAATCATAGAAATCATAAGACATAAAGGTAACTTGAGGCATTCATAACATTCTTACGTAGGGAGTAACCCTCTTGGTTACGTTTGGAATACCCATCACAGTATATTCCCTAAAATCTCTTCGGAGAAACCTTAATGTTTCACTCCTTCGCGTTACCCAATGCATTGGAGAGCTATAACGGGCTCACCCGCCCTTAGTTTATCACGGAACCACCCGTCTTCATAATAATGCCCAAGAACCATAACATAATCATATCACATAAAACATGCATAAAGGAAACATAACATTTCCAAATTTCAATCACGAGATATCAATAAAACACATTGATATAATAAAAACATTATGAAAACCATTTTCAATACCAAAGTAAAACATGGTATTTATTTTTCTTTTAAAAAGAAGGTATGGCTTGTAGAGGAAGCCGAAACTCAAATAACGGTCACGACGGCGGAGAAGTCGTTGTCGCCGCATTCGTAAGACAAAAACATTCCCTTTTGTCATTTAGTAAACGCTTCATATAAAAAATATTCCTTTTGAATAAACGTAAATGTCAAAGGGGTTTATACACCTTATAAAAGAAAGTTGTGTATAAAATAAAATATGCCTCAATGAAAGGAGATTGAGACGAAGTCTCATACCTCGTATCCGACTTGACCCGACCGTTCTTTAATCTCCTGAATAATAAACTTGAGTTAATCTCTACTTGATTATGAATCTTTAACAAGTTCATTATTCCTTTTATACCATGTTATGAACATCATGTAATCACTTAAGTTAATAATGTTCATTTTGTCGGTATTTGGTTCTTAAGTCAAAAATTGACTTCTTACATTTACATGTTGTTAATTTGGTCAAAGGTTCATTATATCCAGAATGGTATTCATGATGTAGATATCATATATGTCTTATATATCCATTACATACATGCATTTATAATATTACATAATTTAGAGGTAAGAAATGAAATGCACCGTTCATGGAGACGGTAAGCCGTACGTACGCATGAACGCTACATCCATGTCTATTTCATATTTTCTGGAATGGAATCATAATGATATAAGAGTATATTATAATTCCAGTATAATAACATATATAATATCATTAACTTTATCCTTTACACATCCCACATATGGTATTAACGAATCAAATCACTTTTAGGGGGCGGTAGTCCGCACTTCCTAAAATAAAGATATCGTGTTTACCCAAAATGGAAACCATAAAGGTATGACCAAAATGAAAAAAACATAAGCTTAAGGAAAAAATAAACATATTATATATCATATATAAAAATAGTGACATCATAATGGCCACCTTTGAAGGTGTTGAATGAGTGTTGAACAATCATCGTTTCGGGAGGCAGAATTTCGCCATCCACAGAAACCGTATGTTCTTTAACCATTTTATGTAGTTGTGTGAGAGTGTAGCTCAAATAAATCATCTAACAACATCCTAGTATATTGAATATACTGGTTTTGTTACAAAATAAGTAAATAAAAAGAGTTTAGGGGGTTGGAGAAGCAAAATAAAACAAATGAACATGAGAGAACGAATTACCTTAAAAAGTGTAACTCCTTTTGATTTGAGACTAAAGGCTTACTTTGAAAGGTTTCTACCCAAAAGGAAACCTCTAGGATGAGGAGAGGGATGTGGAGAGAGCAAATGGGCAGGGGTTGGCCGATCCAAAGGCTTTAAGAGTGTGTGAAATGAGGTATAGGTGGGGGCCTTTTATAAGAGGAGAGGAGGGGCACTTTTGGAAAGTAAAGAAACATTACTTTATTTGAAAATGTTTTTCGGTTTTAAAAGGTCCCACATTGATATAATTCGTGGATAAGGTGATAAGGGTTCTAAATCCACTCTTCCAATTGGTTTTTTCCATGTGTAGGTTTTAGATGTTTCATTATCATTCCATTTTATTTAAATCGGCAAATAAGGATGTCATCGCTGCATCATTATTATGTCATAAATAATTTAATTTATTTAATGTCTAAAAATTATAAAAAAAATACTATGATATAGTAAATCGTTTTAGCTTTCCAATGACTATTTATAATCAAAATTTGGAATTGTATAACCCCACTTAAAAATTGTTTTCGTATAACATATTATGTTTGTGTCATTTTCACTTTAACATTAAATAAAAAGTAATTTATGTCATTTCCCAACAAACGTGGATCCATGGGGTCCCCAAGTTGACCCCTGGCATGTCATGGTCTGCCATGACACAACCAATGAGGTTGGGACATGTTTCTAGGTCATTTCATTTTATTAAAGTATTATTTATACCTTAAACTACCCTAATTACCACTAATCGCGATTAAGAACATAATAAGTTACTATTCACCAAAAAATTATTATAATCTTATTGAACCACATTTTACATACTAATGACAACCATGTATGTCGGATTTTTAAAATTCATTACACATTAGTGGTAAACTTTCATTTAACTGAAAAATCAGTTTGCTTGATTACCACTTAGTGGTTTCACTATTCATCAAAAATTGAAGTTTTTCAGAAAATTACCAAAAATTCACCCTAAGCTATATTTGATATTCCGAATTCAAAAATGAAGTCTATTTTACAAAATTAATATCATATAAGTCACATTAATTAATTTAATAATTAATTCCCGCTGCCAGAGCAAAAAGCGTGTTTTTACAAAACAATAAGTATCAAAAGATTGACACCAGTTTAAGTCTAATTTCAAAGTGAAATTGATTCCAATGACCACCATTGGATAAAATGGTAAAAATATATTCTAATTTCACTTCAAAAACAATTCAAAACATAATCTAATCATATAAATAAATTAGGTTAAAAAGCAGTTTTGATGTAAAATGCAGTATTTTTCACTATTCATTAAAAAATGAACATTGTCAGAAAAATACCAAAAATTCACACAAGGTAAATTTTGATGTCCCAATCATAAAGGATAAGTTTATTTTGACAAACATAGTTTATAAAATTGTCAAAATATAGATTCAAAAAATGGTTTTCCATCAAAAGGCAGTAAAACAATCTTTTAAGAATATTAGTGTATTCCATGCATAAGATTGTATTTATTTTCATTTTAAGCCTCTATAACACTATCTTAATCATTAATATACATAGATAAAAATATCTATTATTCATTACTTACTTGGGATGTTACATCATTCCCCCTTTAGAAAATTGCATCCCCGTAATTTATTTACTTATCGAATAAATGGGGGTACTTATCCCTCATTGCATTTTCAGATTCTCATGTTGCCTCTTCAATCATGTGGTTTTTCCACAAAACCTTTACCTGATGAATCAATTTATTCCGTAACACTTTCTCCTTGTGGTCAAGAATCTGGACCGGTTGTTCCTCATAAGATAGGTTCTCTTCTAGCTGAACTACCTCTGGACTCAAAACATGAGATGGATCTCGCATATACTTTCTCAACATCGAAACGTGAAAAACATTATGTACCTGAGATAAACTCGGAGGTAAAGCCACTCGGTATGCAACTGATCCAACTCTCTCCAGAATTTCGTATGGTCCAATGAACCTTGGACTCAACTTTCCTTTCTTACCAAATCTCATCACACTTTTCCAAGGAGAAACCTTGAGAAAAACATGATCACCTACCTCGAAACATAGATCCTTCCTCTGGTTATCCGCATAACTCTTCTGCCTGCTCTGAGCTGTTCTCATGTGTTTCTGAATCAGCTAAACTTTTTCTGCCATCTCTTCTACCAATTCTGGTCCCATCAACTTCCTTTCACCCACTTCATCCCAGAAAGCTGGAGTTCGACACCGCTTCCCATATAATGCCTGAAATGGTGCCATCTGTATACTGGAATGAAAACTGTTATTATATGTAAACTCAACCAAAGAAAGATGTTGGTCTCAACTTCCCTGATAATCCATAGAACAAGCTCGTAGCATATCCTCCAATGTCTGAATTGTTCGTTCTGACTGCCCATCTGATTGAGGATGAAAAGCTGTACTAAAATTTAACTCAGTACCCAAAGACATCTGAAGGCCCTTCCAAAAGATAGAAGTAAACCTGGGATCACGATCCGATACAATGGAGAGAGGAACTCCATGTAACCTGACTATCTCTTTAAGATACAAACGGGAATGTTGATCAAGAGAGAAAGTATCTCGTATAGCAAGGAAATGAGCAGACTTGGTCAAGCGATCAACAATAACCCAGATTGCATTATTACCTCGAGATGTCTTCGGTAATCCAACAACAAAGTTTGTGGATATATTCTCCCATTTCCACTCATGGAAAATTCTATTCATTAAGTCCATGAATACAGCAGGTGCATTGGTTAGACCAAAAGGCATTACTACAAATTCATAATGGCCATATCTCGTACAGAACGTGGTCTTCGGAATATCTGCCTCCTTTACCTTCAGCTGATGGTACCCCGATCTCAAGTCAATCTTTGAAAAAAACTGAGCTCCCTGGAGCTGATCAAACAAATCATCGATATGAGGCAAAGGACATTTGTTCTTAACAGTGATATTATTCAAGGCTCTATAATCAATGCAAAGTCTCATAGAACCATCTTTCTTTTTAACAAATAAAACAGTAGCACACCATGGTGATGTGCTAGGTCTAATGAAACCTTTCTCTAATAAATCTTGCAATTGCTCCTTCAACGCTAAAAGTTCAATTTGTGCCATTCGATAAGGGGGTTTTGAAATTGGTTTGGCATCAGGAACTAAGTCAATAGTAAACTCAACTTCCCGATCTGGTATTATTCCAGGCAACTCATCAGGAAAAACATCAGGATACTCATTTACCACTGGCACATCATTAATCTGAATAGTTCCTTTATTTTCAATGACGTGTGTAAGGTAACATTCATTTCCATCTTTTACAAGTTTCTCGGCCTCTTGATATGTTATCAAAAGTAAGGGTTCATTCTTGTAATCAAACTGAAAGTCTTTCTGAAAAGAAACTTCTTTATCTCTACAGTCAATCTTAGCATGGTAAATAGAGAGCCAATCCATACCCAGGATAACATCAAACTCTACTAGAGGTAGAACAATAAGGTTTGCAAGTAGGTTCTTTCCACAGATAAGGATAGGAAGATTCTTATAAATTCATTTTGCCTCGACACTTCCCCCAGGTGTTTTTACCAAAAGTTCAGGAGTCATTTCTTGAGATGGTATACCCATTTTACTAGAAAAGGTTTCAGAGATGAAAGATTGTGTAGACCCCGAATCAAACAACACACTGGCATAATCTGAAAAAACAAACAATGTACCTGATACAACATCATTTGATGGCCCGACATCTGGTGAAGTAGTTGCAAAGGATATCACCACCCCTTTCTGCTTGTAGTCTAACTGCTTTCCATCACTCAAGCTCCTTGTCGGACACTCGTTTGCATAGTGACCCATCTCATTGCACATATAACATTTCACTAACTGTAAATCAAATTTGTTCTTACCTTCACCTTGATCCTTTTCAGTGCAATCACGAGCCTTATGTCCCATCTTACCACATCGGTAGCACTTCCCAGAATTCAGAAGACATTCCCCAGCATGCCTTTTGCCACATTTATCACAAACTGGAAACTTAGTTCTCTTACCATCATACTTTTTTGAAGAATTCTTACCTTTCTCATGCCACCTCGGTCTCTTCTTCTGCTGGTTGTTATAGAACACTTGGTCATCGGAAAACTCCATTTCCACCTTCTCAGCACATCGAACAAGCTTTTCATAACTTTTAAACTCACGAGAAGCTAATGCCCTTCGATATTTTGGCTTTAATCCTGAGTAAAAACGATTGATTTTACTATCAAGGTCTCGAATAAAATTTGGAGCATACCTTGCCAATCGAGTGAACCTTTCTTCATAAGCAGCCACTAAGTCTTCCTCTTGCCTCAATTCCAAGAATTGATTTTCCATCCTAAGTCGAACAGCCTTAGGAAAATAATTCTCAAGAAACATACCTTTGAATTCATCCCAGTCAAGAGCATCAATCTCATCGGCATCCCTGATATTTTTAACCATAGACCACCACTGATCTGCTTCACCCTCCAAACGGTAAATAGCAAGACTAACCTTTTGATTTTCTGAACACCCCATGACATCAAAAATATTCTCCAGTGCTTTAATCCACCCTTCAGCTAGTACAGGGTCAGATGATCCTCTGAATGATGGTGGATGTTGCCTCATGAAATGTTCCACCACTGACATGTTCCTCTGCAGTTGGTCTGGCTGATCTCGTGTATGGATACCACCGCCATTTATCGCTTGAGTCAACTGCGCCATTACTGCAACAAACTGTTCAGTTCCAATTCCGACCATTTCTAGATGCTGATTCGGAAGGTTATTTCCTTCTGTATGCCTTCCTAGCACTGCTTCCCTATTTCCTCTGCGGAAAACCATTCTGAACAAACATGTCTTAGATGAAGCAACATGGTAATCTTTTAATGCTATATCATTTCAAAATATATATATATATATATATATATATATATTTGGATAATCATTTAATAGAATTATAACTCCTAAAGTTATCTAAACCGACCTTTGATACCAACTATAAGGCCCCAGCCTTAAACCTTACTTAATCTTGAGTTATTACAAGATTACACATTGAGGATCTTTTCGGGGTTAGAGTTTTAGAGAATTAGATCATAAAACTTGCATTACGTTCCACATATAAACAAAGTGGTTACATAATGATAGTATTCTTCATTCCCATCAATGGAAACACATTTAAAATAAAACATGGATTATTTCTTGACACATCCTTGACTCTATCATCTTATCATGTACCTTTCCCTTGACCTGTGAAAAACATTTCAAAAACTTGGGATGAGCATAAAAACTCAGTATGGGTTATAAAAAAAACATGGAAAGGAAACATGAGTTCATATATACATAAGCATGAAATCATACTTTACCCATAAAACATAGGCACTTTAACATACCTCATAAAATCATGAAATAAATCATAGAAATCATAAGACATAAAGGTAACTTGAGGCATTCATAACATTCTTACGTAGGGAGTAACCCTCTTGGTTACGTTTGGAATACCCATCACAGTATATTCCCTAAAATCTCTTCGGAGAAACCTTAACGTTTCACTCCTTCGCGTTACCCAATGCATTGGAGAGCTATAACGGGCTCACCCGCCCTTAGTTTATCACGGAACCACCCGTCTTCATAATAATTCCCAAGAACCATAACATAATCATATCACATAAAACATGCATAAAGGAAACATAACATTTCCACATTTCAATCACGAGATTTCAATAAAACACATTGATATAATAAAAACATTATGAAAACCATTTTCAATACCAAAGTAAAACATGGTATTTATTTTTCTTTTAAAAAGAAGGTATGGCTTGTAGAGGAAGCCGAATCTCAAATAACGGTCACGACGGCGGAGAAGTCGTTGTCGCCGCATACGTAAGACAAAAACATTCCCTTTTGTCGTTTAGTAAACGCTTCGTATAAAAAATATTCCTTTTGAATAAACGTAAAAGTCAAAGGGGTTTATACACCGTATAAAAGAAAGTTGTGTATAAAATAAAATATGCCTCAATGAAAGGAGATTGAGACGAAGTCCCATACCTCGTATCCGACTTGACCCGACCGTTCTTTAATCTCCTGAATAATAAACTTGAGTTAATATCTACTTGATTATGAATCTTTAACAAGTTCATTATTCCTTTTATACCATGTTATGAACATCATGTAATCAGTTAATTTAATAATGTTCATTTTGTCGGTATTTGGTTCTTAAGTCAAAAATAGACTTCTTACACTTACATGTTGTTAATTTGGTCAAAGGTTCATTATATCCAGAATGGTATTCATGATGTAGATATCATATATGTCTTATATATCCAGTACATACATGCATTTATAATATTACATAATTTAGAGGTAAGAAATGAAATGCACCGTTCATGGAGACGGTAAGCCGTACGTACGCATGAACGCTACTTCCATGTCTATTTCATATTTTCTGGAATGGAATCATAATGATATAAGAGTATATTATAATTCCAGTATAATAACATATATAATATCATTAACTTTATCCTTTACACATCCCACATATGGTATTAACGAATCAAATCACTTTTAGGGGGTGGTAGTCCGCACTTCCTAAAATGAAGATATCGTGTTTACCCATAATGGAAACCATAATGGTATGCCCAAAATGAAAAAAACAGAAGCTTAAGGAAAAAATAAACATATTATATATCATATATAAAAATAGTGACATCATAATGGCCACCTTTGAAGGTGTTGAATGAGTGTTGAACAATCATCATTTCGGGAGGCAGAATTTCGCCATCCACGGAAACCGTATGTTCTTTAACCATTTGATGTAGTTGTGTGAGATTGTAGCTCAAATAAATCATATAACAACATCCTATTATATTGAAGATACTGTTTTTGTTACAAAAGAAGTAAATAAAAAGAGTTTAGGGGGTTGGAGAAGCAAAATAAAACAAATGAACATGAGAGAACGAATTACCTTAAAAAGTGTAACTTCTTTTGATTTGAGCCTAAAGGCTTCCTTTGAAAGGATTCTGCCCAAAGTGAATCCTCTAGGATGAGGAGAGGGATGTGGAGAGAGCAAATGGGCAGGGGTTGGCCGAGCCAAAGGCTTGAAGAGTGTGTGAAATGAGGTAGAGGTGGGGGCCTTTTATAAGAGGAGAGGAGGGGCACTTTTGGAAAGTAAAGAAACATTACTTTATTTGAAACTGTTTTTCGGTTTTAAAAGGTCCCACATTGATATATTTAGTGGCTAAGGTGATAAGGGTTCGAAATCCACTCTTCCAATTGGTTTTGTCCATGTGTAGGTTTTAGATTTTTCATTATCATTCCATTTTATTTAAATCGTCAAATAATGATGTCATCGCTGCATCATTATTATGTCATAAATAATTTAATTTATTTAATGTCTAAAAATTATAAAATAAAAACTATGATATAGGAAATCTTTTTAGCTTTCCAATGACTATTTATAATCAAAATTTGGACATGTATAACCCCACTTAAAAATTGTTTTCGTAAAACATATTATGTTTGTGTCATTTTCACTTTAACATTAAATAAAAAGTAATTTATGTCATTTCCCAACAAAAGTGGATCCATGGGGTCCCCAAGTTGACCCATGGCATGTCATGGTCGGCCATGACACAACCAATGAGGTTGGGACATGTGTCTAGGTCATTTCATTTTATTAAAGTATTATTTATACCTTAAACTACCCTAATTACCACTAATCGCGATTAAGAACTTAATAAGTTACTATTCACCAAAAAATTATTATAATCTTATTGAACCACATTTTACATACTAATGAAAACCATGTATGTCAGATTTTTAAAATTCAATACACATTAGTGGTAAACTTTCATTTAACTGAAAAATCAGTTTGCTTGATTACCACTTAGTGGTTTCACTATTCATCAAAAATTGAAGTTTTTCAGAAAATTACCAAAAATTCACCCTAAGCTATATTTGATATTCCGAATTCAAAAATGAAGTCTATTTTACAAAATTCAAATCATATAAGCCACATTAATTAATTTAATAATTAATTTCCGCTGCCAGAGCAAAAAGCGTGTTTTTACAAAACAATAAGTATCAAAAGATTGACACCAGTTTAAGTCTAATTTCAAAGTGAAATTGATTCCAATGACCACCATTGGATAAAATGGTAAAAATATATTCTAATTTCACTTCAAAACCAATTCAAAACATAATCTAATCATATAAATAAATTAGGTTAAAAAGCAGTTTTGATGTAAAATGCAGTATTTTTCACTATTCATTAAAAAATGAACATTGTCCGAAAAATACCAAAAATCCACACAAGGTAAATTTTGATGTCCCAATCATAAAGGATAAGTTTATTTTGACAAACATAGTTTATAAAATTTTCAAAATATAGATTCAAAAAATGGTTTTCCATCAAAAGGCAGTAAAACAGTCTTTTAAGAATATTAGTGTATTCCATGCATAAGATTGTATTTATTTTCATTTTAAGCCTCTATAACACTATCTTAATCATTAATAGACATAGATAAAAATATCTATTATTCATTACTTACTTGGGATGTTACATCCATCCAACACATATGTGATCTATATGTCCTTGCATAGATTTTCTCATACGATTTCATCTGGATGGTTTCCAAATTACATTTTTTATAGGTGATATAAACTATTAGAAAGTGATTCACCAATTATCTTCCAAATTATAGGATTAATTCCCTCTGTATGTCCTCTATTACTCAGATAGTACGTTCAGATTTCCCATCTCTCTATAGATTAAGATAATACTCAGAAGCCCCATAGGTTCAAAAACCTTGTGTAACACTTTTTAGAAGTGAAATATAAAATGAGGGTCTTGATAAGTGACTATAGTCTATATAACCCCATGAAAATTTAGTATTTCAAAAAACATAAAAGTTACCCAGTTAGTTGACAGTGAAAGTCTATTAAATCAGAATGAAATCTGAAACCTTTACCAACTGATCCACAATCACCCAAATGGAATCATTGTTCTGAGGCATCATTTAAATTACAACAAATAAAATACATGATAGCATCATCCCAAATCTATTATAGAATAGGAAACAACAGTAAATGTAAAACAGGTTGTTGATTCTTGGCCTTCACCTATTGTGGCATGCAGCATCGTGTCCAAAAACCTATAATATCATTTTTTTCATTCACAACAACCAATAAAATCAATGATAATCACAGTACATTTTGGTCAAACCAGGGTTCCCCAGCCACTTCAAGGAATGAAACTCTCACATCATCTCTTCATGAATACAAGTAGGTACAAAAACATAGTTATAAACATGAATAATCTCATCCCCATAAATAGTCCAATCAGAAGGTGGATCTAAAGATAATTTTTTCTCTCCAAAAATATATTATGAGTCCTTATAAATCAATTCAAAAGGGTGTGATCAATAGAGTAAGACATTATTTTCATCAACTCATTCTATTCATGGAAACCTATATGTTTCTAAGAAAACAAAGTCATCATCTTCTTCTTATATCTAGACTTTTGAACTGCCAATTTTTTTATCTTTCATGTCAAAGAATCTACCACATTATTTCACATCCCTGGAATATAATCCATCTTAATGTGAAAATATTTTATATAATAAACCCATCTCTATAGATGAAGATTGAAATCATGCAATGAAAATATATATTTTAGGTTCTTATAAATATTTAGCATTGTGTAATTTTCACCCATAAGATAGCTTTTCAAACACTATGAGACATATACCACTATAACTAACTTGAGATTATGCATATGGTAGACCCATTCATGAGGAATCAACTTTCATGACGTGTTTTCCATGACTCAATATCCCTACCTTAACACTACCCCAAGTACCAAACTAGATACATCTAAAAACAAAGTATTCTATTCACCTAGTTTTGGTAAGATCAGAATTTTTGTTGCTGTCAAATGGCACTTTAGCTCTTAGAAGGCCTTATCACATGCTCCTGGTCATTGAAAACATTCACCCTTCTTATTCATAACTGATATTTCCACTTTCAAGTAAGAAATTTATTTTATTAACCATCAATAATAACCTTCAAAACCCAAAAATAATCAAATATCAAAAACGTTCTAAGGATACTCTCAATAAAAAACTTCTTGAACCTTCTCAGGGTCCACTGGCACAACATCATTCAAGACTATGTGACCCATAAAATGCACCATTTTGATAAAATATTGACACTTATATTCCTTTTCATATATTAAATTCTATCTTATAATACTCAAGATGATTTTTGGATGTTGGGATGATTGTTGTGAGTGTAAGAGAACACCAAGAAGTCTTCCTAAAAAAACAACAATGAAATGGTCTAGGTACAAGTGAAAGATTTGATTAATCAAATCCCAAAATGTAGAAGGTGTTTTCGTCATCCCAAAAGGAATCATGAAGAACTCATATAAACCATGCCTAATTCTAAAAGCATTCTCTATTATATTAGAAGGTATCACCCTCAACTGATGGTACCCTGACCTCAGGTTAATTTTCAAGAACACACAATCACCCTTAAACTAGTCAAAAAGTTAATTGATATAGATAAGGGGATACTAGTTCTTAAAATTCATCTGGTTCAATTATTGGTAATTGAAACCTCAACATAAGGATTTATTCACCCTCTTAGAAAAAAAGAATTTCATATCCTCATGGTGACATAATTGAATGGATGATACCTTATCCTCTAATTACTGCATCTATGTTTTAAGATCATGATTCTCTGGTGGAGTTATTATATGTGGTGAAAAAATAGGCTCTCCTCCCAACACTAACTCAATTGTGAACTCAACCTCTCTTTTTGTGGAAATTCTAAACAATTATTGGGAAAATCATCCTGAAACTGTTCTACTATAGGAGGGAAGACATCGTGCCCCTCTGACCTATCATAAATCATGATAAATTCCACATGATAAATGAGTAGGCAAAGTTTTCAATGAATTGTATCTACGTGTCCTTATGAGATATTCCATTCCCCATGATGGACATAAGTATCACACTCAAGGCAACATAAAACTCACTATCCTATGATAAAAATCAATGTGATCTTGAGTGTAACTAAATATTACTTCCACGATATCAATTCAAAACATATCATATCATTAAAAATCAAGTCCTAAAGGGGTTGGTACCCACCAAACTCTAGGGAACACTAATTAAATTAATAGATAGCCTTCGATCACACCCCTAACAATGTGAAAATCAATATAACTCCAAACATATAATCCATTTCCATGCCCAAACTACATTATAATTGAGAAGATATAAATGAAAATGAGACACTTGAATCAAATAAAGAAAAAAACACAGAATATATAGGAATCATACATTCAAGTACTGATGGTTTGGCCTCACTAACATCCAGAGTGGATGAATAACATGAAGTTGTCTTATTCCCCTACCATGGGATCCTGTTAAATTCCCCAGTGTTGTACTACTTAGAAAATATGGACACTTCTACCCTTAAGTACCATGCACCCCACCCCAGATGGTATGGTCAGTAGAACACTAAATACTAGATAGATATTGGGTAGTAGTCCCCCTATCAGTGTTGTCGGCATAGATCCTCCATCACTTCCCATCGTTCACGGTCTCCTAAAGAACCTTTTCATAT
Organism: Viscum album; assembly: GCA_963277665.1. Lineage (NCBI taxonomy): Eukaryota > Viridiplantae > Streptophyta > Magnoliopsida > Santalales > Viscaceae > Viscum > Viscum album. The sequence goes on from OY728128.1 coordinate 1,263,737,908, forward strand.
GATCCATACTTCTGTAAGATCATTATTCCATAGGGGGCTATAGAAAATGACCTTTAATGTTGTATAATCTTCTATAATAATATAAAATCACTATATCACTACCTTGTGAGAAGGATTATCTTCATTGGATATTATGTCCGCCACTCAATTAGTGGAAGTTCTCAAAATGGTTCTTCCTACTATTGAAATATTTACCACCAAATCAACCAACTAAAACCATATTCACACTAATATAAGCTTCATTTAGTTTCCCATCAGAAATGAGAGCCTAATAAATAACCTATTCAAACCACAAAAAGTTGATGATTTTTACCTGGGACTTGATCGCATGTATATGTATGTCTTAAAAATGTATACTCATAGAAACATCATCTCCTATAAGAATTATGGGAAAACACTGTAAGTCTGTGAAACATACAATATAATCTATCCATTATATATTTACTTATTTCAAACACATAAAATCTTCATTTTTTCTTTTACATCAGGGTCTCGGGGTAAAATATTTCCAAGAACATATCCTGGGAGTTCTTCCAAGCCATGCCTTGTGACTACTCATCCTGAGCATGAATATCCCACCAAAGATTTGTTGGATCTAGTAACATATAAGTTTCTAACTTGACTCCCATGTCAAGAGAAGTATATAATTGGTCTATAATCATCTGTATAGACTCAACATATAACTCAGATGCCTCAAATCCACCCTCTATGACAAATGTCATAGGGTTTTGTAGTTGAAACAAACTCATCAGATCAAACATACTGAGTATATCCCACCATACATCTCTCTACATGAACTACATAAAATGAGAGAAGTTCACATGGAATTTTTCCCCTATTCCTCATTACTAACTAGGGTTCTTGTCCCACTACTAGAGGATCATTCTCGATGTTGTCCTCCTATTTTTTGAATAGTAAACATTAAGATGGTGGAATATCTCTATAATTCCTAATTCATATCTCAGAAAACATTTCATATGGTTTTGCACAATTCACCAAAAAATGAGGATCACTAATAGAAATAAATAACCCAGTGTATAAACAGTATACCAAAGTATATGATCTCATCTCCAAAACCACCCACTAACTTCTATATCATGGTCTTTTGATAACTTAAGGTAAACAGACATTCAATTCACAAACTCCCATTTGAAACCATTTTAGAATATATAAACTTATAAGACAATTAAAATATCCATTTTACGAACATTTTTAACCATTTACATTTATCACTTTTGAAATTAAAAAAATCAACATCCTTATTAGGCACTATTTTCATAAAATGATAATAATACTATTAAATAATTTTCATTTCCATCAACCCACCATAAACTAATTTTGTGAGTGTCTAATATGATGCATCACATAAAATTACTAAGTGCCAAAAATGATGCCTAAATTTATTGACATTTTTCCATGTGTGGTCAGAAATAAAATACATAGAAAGAAATAAAAACATATAAAAAATTGCATCACCCAATGTAAAATAATGTGTAACTCTAACAAGTGGACAATAATAATAGCAATCCCACCAAAGGTTCTTGGGTTTTCACATGAAAATGGGATAGATACTCCCTTGTGTGAGCTTATTTCCATGGCCTGAAAAATTCTAGCCACCAATATACCTTTACATAATAGTAAATCCATTAAAAAGGACTTCCCTGATTCCACATTGTAATGTCCTGACCCGGGTGCCACTAAACCAGTTCCCAAAGATGAAACACCACATGAACTTAGGTATGCCTCCCCTAATGCCATAGGCTACCAACTAGAATGGAGAGTATAATGAATCATTTGGGGATATTTTACCCTTTTACTTGAATTAAATAATATCAAAAATAAGTATAAATAATAAAAATGTAATATTGATCAACATTCGTGCATCATATAATCAATTCCCCAAAATGGGTAAATACCCACAACCATACAAATAAATAATTCATGTTATTATATTGTCATGTGTCGTAAGAATAAACCAATTATGTTATAAAATAACCAAAATATGTCTTTATATCAAGTATAATTCTGTTATATATTATTCATCCAAAATCTCATATAAGACATATTACATTGGGTTTTTTCCCTTATCCAGACCTGTAATCATGAAGCCTGCTTGGGTTCTCAATAGTGTCATGAGAAGTGTGTGAGTAAAACATAGTAGGATACCACTAATGGATTATTTAGAAATATCCATTATAAAATAGTGTATTTAGATGTATAGTAATGAAATCTAGTAGTAGATAGACTAGGATTCATTATTTAATAATATCTAAATTAACCACATCTAATCTCAGTTCCAAAATATATCAAATCACATCAAACCTCATTCAACATATTCCATTCATATAAACCAAAAAAATAGGGTTCATAGGTTAGAATATAAGGAGGATTAGAACAAGTATTAAACTAGGATCCAGAATTCCATTTCTGGCCATCCCAACCATGATATGGAACACCATGTCCATGCCCTTGGAGTCAAGTAAATGAATACATCCTCCAAAACTATGATGTGTCAGGATTCCTGAAAGATCATTCTGTCATTACCAAGGGAATTTCCATCAGTCCAACTTACCAATAAATCATAATTCACATTTCATAGGGTCATAATTTGTGACCACCTATCACACATTAATAACAATGGTGGAACAATTCATTTATCAAATTTTCATGGTTCATTACATTCATTATGTTCTCAATTCACATAGCTTTCCCATTTCACTATTTTCACCCCCTTTCAAGACATTTAACCACATAGACATGCCTCTTTGAAAATTTCCACATTTACCAATTTTCAATGCATTACTCATTTATCTTATTCTTTTTAATACAAATAATACTTTATTTCATACTAATAACCTGAAAATAATTCCAATTGGTTTAATATCATAAACCCTTTAATTCGTCATTTAGCAACTCAATTTCTATGTTCACAAGAGTGGTACGCTACAAGGGTGACCATATACTTGATCTAATCATCCATGATGGATCTAATGAGGGTTTCTAGGGGTCCAACACTTCTTTTAAACACCCAATTTATCATTTCCTACCAATGGATAAAATGTACAGTACAACATCACAAAATCACAACCATATACACAGGAATAAACATCAAGACTATGGAATATGAATTTTATACCACATATATCTCATTTTTAGACAATCACCCTCTCCAAAACATCCTCCAATTCCAAAACTTAGAATATTCTAGGAAAATAAGGATTTAAGGATTTGGAAGAAGTGAAAACATTCCACCAGGATTCTCCCAAAAATAGAATGAAGAGGAATAGTAGACTCACACAAAGATTTTATTGGAATCTAACAGTGCTTCAAATGCCTATGAATCGATGGAGAACCCTCCATAAAAAGATTGGCAGGATAGGATTCACACACTATTCTTATTATAGGAGTAAATAGGGAATAATTTGGGGAGTAAATATTAAATCCTATGGTTTGAAATGATAAATTACCCTCCTTTAATGAGGTGAACAGTGGGCCAAACCAAGCACCAACTGTGCGGAAACCTCTATCGAAGAGGAGGAGAAACTGAACAATTTGTCTTGGCCAACCACATAGATTCAAAAACCTTATGGTGGTCATACACTTACATATATCTAGGGGGTTCAACCAAATAGTTTTTAGGGCTGTGGAACATGCTTATCTCTAACTATGTTCCAACCATACACTATGAACTTTATGTCTTCCTTTGTACTTTTTTTCACTTCTCAAACCCCCAGTACACCCCCAAAGACCCTCATATTCTTAGAAAACCTTTTATTAACCAAAAAATGGAAGATAACCAAAATTATATTTGAAAAATACCTTGTATGAAGGTCTGGATCATATAATACATATTATAATCATTTTATTCTTGGATGGCAATTTATTATTGTCTTTTATCATTAACAATTATTATAATTATTATTCATGAACCTGTCTTAAGAAATTTATATTTTCAATATCATTGGGAGAAACAATTCATGGTGTTTTTGATTATATTTTTCACTAAAAAAATTACTTCTCCTTTAGCACCCATACCAAACATTCCCCTTATTTTATTGTAGGAAAAAAATCTCCACCAATAATTAATTATGTCATCAACTGAATATAACATTTTTTATAAGTAGAAAATATATATTAATGATGTTATTTAAATTCACCAATATTGATTAATTGAGAAAAGTTTAGCATAGTAAATTATTACAAATATTTTTATAAACCCTTTTTAATATTGACCATGTTTCCTTTCAATAACAAAACTTAATACATTGAATGTTAACATTAGCTGATAATATCTACCATTTTTTATATTAAAACTGATATGAAACTATAATTATATAATTATTCATCATTTTTAGAAATTATTCACAATTTATAGTATAAAGAATCCAAGCACTAATATTTTAAAAATTAATTCTCCTAGAATGATTAAGAGGACATCAATGAAAATACTTCAAATATTATAATGGTTAAACATATTTTTCATCATCGATTGTCTATAAAAAATATAATTTTTTTTAATTACACTAAATATTAATAAAAATGTTACATATATATATTAACCTAAGAAATTAAATACTGATTGAACCATTTTATAATTCCATTATTAAAAAATTTAATTATCTCATCCTAATTTTTGGTCCTACACTTATGGTATCTATTCACTTTTTTTCAGAATTTTTTAATATATGCATCAAAAATATTATTATTGAGGGTAATATATTTATGTTATTATCGTAATAGAATATATATAAAAGATAATGTGTAAAATTTTATAACGTAATGAGATAATGTCTGATATATAAATGATTTACTATTGGTATAAGAATGAATTGTATTATCATCAGTGCATGTTGCATTACTAAATCTTATCACTATCAATAATTAATTCTTTGAAATTGTATTAAATAACTATTCATATATATAACCTTTAACAATAAAACCTTTTTATTGATCATTATTTTTCAAATCAGACCTCAAATAACCAAGATGCATAATGATTATGTGTTATAAATTATTTAATAACCAATATATGAATTGAATTAGAAAATGAAAATTCATTGATGAGAATAAAATTAAATTAATTTAAATATTAAATTGAATCAAAAATTGATATTTTATCCGATTTTTATATTAATTTTCGAAATACATTTTCAAATAAATCATCACAATGAAAAATATGGGGAAAATCATCTCCAATTTAAAATGAATTTCAACAATTATTCCCAAAATTTAATTGATCAGATAATGATTCACTTATCATATTCACCCTTATACTGCTTATTATAATTTATTGTGTGTAACAATTTAAAAATGATAAGATCATATGTACTCCAAATGTAATTCATATAATTATTTTTAACAACTTTTAAAAAGTTATATTTCACTTGTATGCTTGTTTTTAGTGAAAAAGGTGATTTTGTGAGACCAAGATCAAATTCAAGAAAAATGGAAAAAGACTGTGTGAAATACTAGGAACACGTGGGGAAAATATACATTTCCCTAGAATATATAGTTAATAAGATTAAAATGATTTACATATCGATCAAATTGTGGGGTACAATTTAGTGGACTATACCTGAAACCAATGTGTTTATTTTAAGGCCCAATTTTTTAAGGCATTGGATGAAGTCTTTTCTATAAACATTAATATGTTTACATATATAATTTGGGAATATATCTATCAATAAACATCCATCTACTGTAAAATATATTGTAGAGATCGTAGATGGGGGAAAATTAAGTTTTTTTAAAATGTTCATATAGTTATATACTCACCCAGAACCATTATCCAATTAGTTTTATAATTATTTTATTTCTAAAACTTCATTATGCATCCCCTATATATTGTAAACTTATATAAATCCTTTATATGCTAATTAAAGAGAAAAATAAATCACTTTAATAAGGTAAATGGGTTCATTACATCGTCCTTAATGTTTTATAGTATCATATCCTCACAGGGAGATCTAAAATTAAGAAAGTGATCCACTTGGTCCTTCATTGCCTCTTGATGATGAGATAAACAATAATTGATCATTGAAATTGGGAGATAAATACTGATAGAATTTTAGACACACTAATTATCTATATAAATATTCAATTTTATTTAGTATTTAATGATTTGTTATACCATTAAAGTCAAAATACTATTTTCCTTTCGACCAATTGATGTGTGGATTTGAGTCTAGGGATTATTTTTTCCTAATTTAAAAATGAGTGAATTGTTATTATCAATATATATATGATATAAAAATGTAATTTATAATAATTATACCCTGTATAAGGGTGGGGCCTTGGATATATGATTATAATATCAGATTTTGGTTCTATGTGAATCGGTATCAAATCACTGAGGTTAATTGGAACTTTTTAACCTCAAACAATGAATTGATCCAAAACCAAATAAACATTTTTGAAAAATGATACTGACATATTTTTTAAACTTTTAATTAACCCCGTTTACTATTACTTCTGATAATAAAATCAATTAAAAAAATATATTTTAAATTTAATATTTTAAATTTATTTATTTTACATTGAATCATATAATAAAAACCATGTATTAGTTTCATTTTTTTCAAATTTATCTAGAATTAAAACAATATAGAATCACTTATTCTTAATAGATGCCTTATCACATTACCTATACAATATCCATCATTCTAAAACAATGTTAATTTTATTTTTCATGATAGAATAGTTAAATTTTGGCATCATTGTCATGGATCAATAATGTTTAGAATGCTTGTATTTTATAAGAACATTAAAAATCATATAATTTTTCTTTTTTTCATATCAATATATAATTTTTTATTCAAATTAATTATATTTTTTGTGTTTTTCCTCGTATAAAGTTTTTTGGAAGATCTACAACCATTAAAACCCCATCTAGAGAGGTCTTTAAATTATTAACACTGAAATACACTAATATATTCCATGAAGGATGATACATAATAACAGTAATATATTCTAAAACCCTATTCTTATAGATTAAAATTTAAAACATCAATAAACATTTACAACATTATTGGAAATACCAAAAAATAATGAAACTAATTTTTTCTTATATTAATTTTCAACCAATATATGATCAAATACAACACATATAACCTGATATTTGTCTAAAACATTTTCTATATAATTTCTTGTTAAATTTTTAAACACATATTAAATAATAAACACACTATAATATTAATTATTTATTTATTTAATATTGAATATTAAAATATATAAAACTATATGAATAATATGTAAAATTATGTGATTAACAATCTTCCATAAGTACAGTGAAAAATATTGGATTTGATATATTAAAAATATAATTATGGGTCTAACATATATGAAATATCTCATTCTAAAAAAAATAATCCACAAAATATTTATCTAAAACACTAAGGGAAAAAATATGGAATAAATAAATCTATTGGGGGGATATTTTATAAATACTATGAATGTTTTAAAAGAAAATGTTCAAGTACATCTCATCACCAAATAAGTGACTAAGATTTAAAAATTATTATTTTTAAATTCGTAATTATAATTGATCATATTGATATTTATGCTTCATAAGGTGGTTCCCAATTGGAAAATACAATAATAATAATAATAATATGGTTACCCATCATAATCATGCTTTATAATACATTTCAGTTTAAACTAATGTATAGTACACCTGTAAGGGGAGTCCTTGACGTGAGAATTTATATTTTTAAAAGAATATGGAAAATATGTTTAAAGAGACAAGTACCCTTATTTATCAAATTTACTTTCCCATATGGAATAATAACCTCCAATTAATATTCATTGTGGTATATATGACATTTATATATAATTTTTTCTAGATTCCCTAAACTAATAACACATCCAGGATTAGTGAGGAAATATTTCGAATTCACCCATATAAATATGAAATTAGGAAAAAATATAATATCTCACCAATTAATGATGTATGAATAACCATGTCTATAAAAAAGAGGAATTCAAACCATCCTCAATAGTCATGGAACTGTGATGGGTAGGGTATATATCTACTACCACCATGAAAATATCCTCAACCACCCTAAATTTCATTCAAAACGAAACATCCAAAAATAAATATCATCAAATAATATCTATTGAAATAAGTAAATAATAATTAATTATTATAAATAACAGATGATTTTATATAAGGCCTATAAACATAATTGGGTTTACTCAACCACTCTTTAAAAAAAATCCCAATTCTAAGGATTTGTAAACTACCTTTACAACCAGTAGTCAAAATAAGAGACAAAGAAAATAATAGTGGAATCACCCTTCATAGTGGTATAAAATATAAAATCCTAATGACTATTCAATTAGATTCTTACCATTATAAGGAAACAACTATTCCACCCTTCCCTCTAAATCAAATAACTAAAATACTATTCTAGAGAAAGATCAAAAAAAAGTAAAAAATAATATCATTGGATACATCCTTTATCCAAACCATTTATCTCCCATTTCCTCAAATGTATACCTAAACAATATAAAAAAGAAACTGGTATTTATAAATTAATATTTTAAATTAACAATAAAGTGAATATCAATATTCCATGGATTGATGGTATAAAAAATATTCCCTGAAATTACATATTTTTTATAGATTGTTAACACATTAATGGATACATCAAGGGGATAAATGGTAAATATTGGGAGGGGTTCCTTAATATTTATCAAACAATAACCTCTCACTAATTGAAATGATCTTGGAAAATTCTCAATTATATGTACTATAAGGGCGTATGCATTTTATGATGTCATATATCATTTAGTTACATTATATATGTCATACATCCTTAAATTATTATTTATTTAAATGTAAAAGTGTTGAATCGTACTAGAAGAGTTGTGAAAATATAAATTAAAATTAATGGAAAACATCATTGTGTAATAGAGGATGTTTTTGTGTGGGTTAGGAATTTAATTTCACATTATGGTTTTTATATGCATAAAATATATGAAGATCATATGAATGTACCTGTATCTATTATATTGGGGATACGTTTTAGGATAAAATCATAAAAAATTAATTAATATATATGTAATGTTATATCGCCTTTTTATTTGGGTGATAACATTATAAACATGTATATTCTTGACTCTGTGAAACACACATAATATAGACAATACTTTTAGAGAGTTAATTTAATTAATATACTCTATTTATAAATAGAATGTTATCTTATTTCCAAAAATACCCCTTATATATTTTTACCATTAATATAGATTAAAGATAATGATTCATGTATTAAATTTAATAATGGTTGGGGTAATATTCTTGCATGTTTATTACATAATTATTTCTTTTCACTCATGATCAAATGATTGTTTACTATTTATCTTATATTGAAAAATGTCATTCGTTATCATGGGATATTGTTAGTGTTCTCTTAGATGATAAAATTTGACATTAAATTTCTCATCCCACCCCATCAATACAAACCCCTATAATTTAAATTAAAACCACATCATAAAAATCAAAAAACAATCTTGAAAATTATAATAAGTTTGTCATAATCAATTCCAGTTCTATCCACCAACTGCATGAATTGTGTTTATATATTTTTAAATGACGAGGTTTCATTGGTAAGGAAAAAAAATATATTAAAAAATTCAACCCTCCTTTATTTCATTAAAAAATTAGTTACCAAATTAATTTTAAAAGGAATAATTTCAATAATATAATATATCCAACAGACTAGCATAATGTAAGTAGTTTAAATGAAAATGTTTTTAATGATCATTAAAATGAATATAATAATTTATGAAACCCAATATAACGTATAGATAGTGTGTACATACAAAAAAATAACTAGCTAAACTACCAAAATATAAAGGTCTGTTTTCAATTATTATTCATTTCCAAAATGTTATGGATATTAGAAGGGAATTCCCACTACTATTTCTTCAATGGATATTGTGAATAGTTTCAAATATATATTAATAAAATATTAGGAAAAGAAAACATTCGCATGTTCCATCAGTACATTTTCAAATAGGAGGGTATCATTTTGTTTATAAAACGCTCCATCTATTTTTTAAAGTTCATGGTTACAATATTTTTGGTTTATTTGTAGAATTGTATAAAATATTTTTTAGATGATTTCATTATTTATGGTTCCTCTTTTTAAGAGTATTTCTGTTGAATAAGAATTTTGAATGATCACTAAATTGAAAAGTTTCATGTATTAAATTTTTTGAAATGTTATTTAATATTGTAAAAAGGGACAACACTAGGATATGTTATTATTGTGGATGGTATAAAAGTTGTTAAATAGAATTTATAACTCATTTAGTCTCCATAATTTATTAGAATGATACATTATGTGAGATATTTATTAGGTTATAAAACATTTTATAACTATTTAATTTAGAATTTAGAAACATTTCCCACACCATATACCAATTATTCTAAAACTATATTGAATATTTTGTTTTGAAAAAATATTAATTCAATTAATTAATATAGTCACTCACTACACCATCAGTAATCAAAAAAAATTGATTGGATTTATATTTTACCTCGTTTGTGATGATTAAAACAATATAGTTATGGAATTATTATCAAAATGCTTCAATATATCTCTAACTATTTTGGTATTTTTCTCACATGCATGGGCCCTAAACATGCATATACCCCACAATTGAGAAATAATTTCATTCAATTTATTTTTCCATAATCAAATTTAGTTCATGAATTTTAGGTTCTAATATCATTGTTTATTTTAATCATGTAGCACAATGTTAAATCCTTATAAAACTGGAAGCTAAACCACTTCTCAATTAGTGGATGCTCCAAATTTTTGAATTTCATTTAGAAAATATGGATAATAAATAAATAGTGAATGTGTTTATTGTACATATCCACATTATCCTAAAACCCTAATGTATTGAATCATCTCCCTAGATTTCTATAAAGTATATGTATTTTTATGAAAAATTACAAAATGTCAAAGATATTATTCCCTAGAATGATGAAATTTTAAATTATTTGATCGCGTATTTTATATTTTTTATTTAAAAAAACAATATAATTGTCTAAAATAATTGTCTCATTAAAAAATAGGTTTTACCATACCTTTATAATAGATGTGGTTATTATTTTATTCTTTATTGTGTTTATAATTGTGATTTTTACTCTATAATTAGGTTCTTTTATACACTTTCATTCAATCACCACTTCTATCCCTAGTAGAAATCTCTAATGGTTATTGATTCTATTGTATTTTGGAAATAATTAATTTGTGATGACCATGATTATAGTATGTAATTTCCTCATTGTTAATAAACATGGGGATCTCTAGAATAACTAAAATTAAAAAACATACCTTGTCATTCCATGACATTTTTTAGATTTGGTCAATTGAATTTGTTGGGATAAATTCTAATTTTTTTTAAACATGTAAATTATTTTTCAGATTCATTATAAATTTAAATGGAAATAATAATGGTCCAAAAAAATTTATCATATTATGTTCATTTTGTAATTTTTTAAAATATAAATATTTTCTATCATTTTATGATAATTGTTCTTCATATGTGCCCAGATCTCTCATTTTGTTTCAACCAAAATGATTATCTATTATATTAACCTGGGTTTAGGAATTTATATTCAATAAATTTTCATAAGTAAATCAATGATAATCACATGGTTTCTAATAGTGAATAAAAAATTCATTGAAAAAATGGTCTGACCCAATTGAAAAGGTTGGAGTCTTAGACATGATGATACATTGTGGGACTATTGTATAGCTTTTTAACCATCCATTATCATGTCACCTTATTGATTAATGTTTCAAATATATTCCACCACTTTATTAAGATAGTGATTTAGGAATATTGGGACATACAATAATAAAATTATAATCATTTAGTTGTGTATTTTCAATAAAACTTATAAATTCATGAGTTGGAAGAAATATGATGAGATTCAAATAATAACATGTAAATATATAATGAATACTCCCATACATACCATTATTGTCATTTCCATTACCTAAATTTACACATTGGTGAGAAATACCAACTATTAAATGAGATTTTGAAGTTTTATCTTAGTAAGAATTCCTCTAATTAGTTTTAGTGATTCATTATCACTTATTTCTATACTTTTTTCGTTATACATGATTAAAATGAAGAAACCATAAAAAAATTTCTCATCAATGAGAAGTGGATAAAATAATTCAAATAAACCCATTCAAAGTTTAATTTGGGTGAAATAAAATTTCATGAGGCCTTCTATAAATAATGACCACAATGTTATATCATTACCTATCAAATTGACTTTAATTTAAATTATAATGAGGATGAGAAATATTCTAGGAATGGATGGATGCATTATTAAGACAGACTGAGATTTTGTGTGGTATTTTTATTCTTTCATTATAATTTATTCTTATTAATTTATTTTATCTTATTAAATGGTGTTTTTATATTATATATTTTTATTTTTTATATTTATTTTTGGTCATTCCATTATATTTTTTGTTTCTTTAATATTTCATCATATTCCCAATTTTCATATTTAACCATGGTATTTATGGTATTTATTTTTTTATCAATTTTGAGTCACTTTTGTGTCAGAATACTCATATTAAATACTAATCTCATTGTGTAGGTTATTCTAAATTCATGATATATTTTTTCATTTTAAGTAGTTCTATAATTTGAAAAAAAAATATTTTACTAATTACATGTGACTTTGATAAATTATTTTACAATAATATGTTGTTTTAGTAAAATAAGGTATTTATGAATGAGATTATGAGCTGGATCCTCAAAAGAAATTTGAGGTGTTTTTTGCCTTTAAGTGAATTTTTATGTACAAAATTTATCATTTAATGTCTCAACACATCATCACACACAATCGGTAAATGTGAATATATTATTAATACTTAATGGTATATATAACTCATGTTATTTAATGTCAAAATTAAAAAAAATATCCATACATTTTATTTTTGTATAATCATTGTAGTAATTATAATAGATTCACTAATGGATGATACGTAATATTGTTGATGAAAAAATAATTCTTCAAAAAACCAATAAAATTCAAATTTGTAAAAATTAATATTTATAATAAAAAAATAGTTGAGGAAAAACATCATGTTATGAATTATGGGGATTCTTATATTAGTGGGTTCTGAAATTTTATTACAATGGGTAAAGAATATGTTTGGGGGAAAATAATCAGGTTATGTAAAAAAATTAAAAGTGCCATATAGTTATTCAATATAAACTGAGGGATTAATATGAAATACCTATCACACACACAAGGGGATTTAGTTTCATCATTGATTACTTATTTTCCTTTATTGTATTACTAACAATCAAATCCACTTCTTTTTTATAATAAAATATATCTGGAACATTTTTCCATGGTGACTGAGAGTGACTCCTTGGTGTGGTTTCTACATTATACACATTTATACAATGAATTTAATTAACTATGGATTTCAAAATAAAATTTTATAGGAAAATATTTATGCATAAATATCAAAATTTTAAATAAATAATAAAAATTCACTTTTTTGATGAGTAGAAATGTTTAGGTGTGGGGTTCTAATTGAAAAAGCAATTCACTATTCATTTCAACTGTTATAACATTGTTTTTAGTTTATTATAAAATATAATTTCCCCATATGATAATAATATTTTGATAATATTAATATAATATATTTCAAGTTTTAGTTAGTCAAAATATAAATTTAGCTGATTTTTAGGTTTTCATGGACAAGTGGGAAATTTAAATAGAAAAAGGTAAAATTTTAAAAAAATAAATCCAAAATTTCATGGATTTCCAAACACACAAGTGGACTAAAATCTTCATTATACCTAATCCATTAATTAATTAGGATCAAATTTTGATGTCACATCCCTGGACATGATGGATATAATATTTAAAAATAAAAATTAGACTAATTAAATGATTCATTGAAAAAATTGATTAATGTAGATGAAGAAAACATTTAAGAGGTTTTCATGAGGTGGATACTTATGTAATGTGAATATAACTCAAATTATAGACCTCTAATTTCTATAAAATTTTGTGTGGTTATATTAGTGAGGTGGTGAAAACATTATACTTTTTTCAAATGGGGGATATGGATTTTTAGTCACTTAAACCCTTTAGAAATGTTTTTTAGAAATATTTGATTCTATATACAACTTTATATATTGGATATAAATTGGAAGAATGGGTACCTCATTTATATGTACTGGATAAGAGGTAAAATTTTTGTCATTTTTTATTAATGAAATGATTTTTTCTCCAAATTATAATTTTTTTGGATCCCAACCCACATTGGGAAGATGAAATATAGAATGATATTCACTAGATCATACTAATCCTTATGATGATAATTTAAATGTCATAAGACCACTATCTAAATGATATTCACTTGTCAAGGATATTATGTGGAAAAGGATTTCTATTTAATTATTGTATGTCTATTCCAAAATAATTTTATTTTGTTTTACAATAATCTGGTTAAAATCTTTATTATTTTTTAGTCACGAATAAAGGAGTTGATATCTTTTATAACTAATAAAAATATGTATTTGATCATGTGACATGATTTATTTTGATAGGAAAAAATACAAATACTTTTCATCTCAACATATATGAGATATCAATGTAAGTTTTAAAGAATTTATTCCATGAATAAGGATTAGAAGATGGATACAAAATTTTTATATAAAATTTTATTTCTATGTGTATTGATATAAACACTTGGAGGATAATACAAATTATTCTAAACACAAACCAAATAATTTCCCAAAACCAAATTGAATGTTGGAAACAAAAAATATAAAATATTATATAAAAACATGACATTATCACAATCTTATACCTCTTATGATACCAAACACATTTTTAGAAAAATAAATGTGTTTAATTTAGACACTTTTTTCAGTCATTTTATACAGTAATCAACTTAAAAACCTGATGTTTTACTTTTATTTTATATAACATATTTAATATTAAAACATTAAGTGTTAAATTCTCCTTGATAATTTACCTAGTGGTACCCTATATTGTATCCCATTATACAAAAGATAAAAAAATATTCACATCATGATTGAGCGATCATTTATAAAATTAAATTGTGTTTAAGGTCATATCACAATACACACTAAACAATAAAATATTGATTAAAAATTTACTTATTATTTCAGGTAATAAATTATGTATTTCAAAATGTAAAAACTACTCAAGAAATATATGTGAGTAATAATTTTTATTTTTTATAATTAATGATTATTTAAATCAGTACCTCTAAAAATATTATTGAATATTTATTATTTTATTTCATAATTTATTATTCTTTGAAATAAACAATATTATTTAATACATCAAAGAGAAATTTCTCTTGGATACATCCATAGATTATTTTATAATAGAACATTCTTTATGTTTACTTATTATGAGTGATTTTGATCATTTAGGAAATATTTTTAGTTCCTTCACTCATTAAGAACTATAAAAATCACATGGTAAATCACATTCTTCTCATCCGGATTATAATTCAATAAATTAAATTCAAAATATATAGGTTTTAAAATTATATATTTCCCTAATTTTAAGTGATTTATTTTTTTATATTATTATGTTTAAACTCTTTACCAACCCTCATTTGACTAAAAAAATCTTATATAGTTAATAGAAATATTTAATAATATTTCCAAGATCTTTAATCCATATAATAATTTTTATGTAACCCTCAAATCTATTTTATAGTTAAAAAAACTTTTAAACTGAAATAGATGAGATATATAATGGAATCATCGAGGATTGACATAAAAGTTCTAAAATGTGAAAGCTAAATTTATATTTATATTCCAACAATAAAAAATTTCTACGCCAAAAATTTCAATTATAGTCTTCATTATGATAGAATAAATTTAAAAATTTATAGATAAATTATATAATTCTACAATATCATTTCACAACATCTATAATTCATTGATAAGATGTTCAAATTAGACATCAATGTCATTTACATACATCAATATTATAGAATTAATCATCCATATAATGACTCATATATTCTTTATAGAAATTCAAGGAGATATAATAATTTATTAGAAATTAGAATTCTATATGTAACAATTATAATTTAGATTCCAAAAAACTTTGAATCCACATATTTTTAATCCCATGTGTAGTCTTATAAAATCATATAAAAAATATATGTAATTAGTAAAGTTCGTGATTTTGGAACCATTGGATATAGTATAAGCCCATCATTATTATTTTCTAAAACATAGATGCCAAAAGAAGTTTTTGCAAGAATCATTTTTATAGAAAATACCATAAAAACTTAGAAGGTAGTTTCTAATAACATATTATTCTAGTTTTGAATTAATTGATAAATAATTACTTCTTTAATGAAATCAATATTAAATTATAACATTCTTTTCAAACATCACAATTTTTATATTTCCCAATATACAATTAAATCAATAGGACATGCGTGTATCTATTTATTACTATATCTAAGATTAATTATATCCTTCTTAATCAAATAAAATTTTATAGGAATCAAAGCCTATAAATATTCATCATGCAAAAATTATAATATCATGAAAATTTATTTTTTATTATAAAAAATATTCATATAATGTGGTGTACATTCAATGAATATTAAAGATGTAATTTCATTATACGTCATTCATATAGTTATTTATTTCTATATTTTTTTATTATAAAAATAAATTTTTATAATCACTATTTTTTCATATTATTTTTTTCCACAATTTCATCCCTTGATATCATATCAAAAAACCCGATTGTACTAAAATTATAAAAATTCATTAAATTCAAGAACATCATCATGTGAATCAATGGATGATTTATGAATCAGATAGAACTACCCTACTATGTCAAGTGAAACTTTTATCAGGTTATGTATTTCATTATCCACCATCATGGAACTCACTTATTCATTCTGATGGAGGATATAACTACTCACAATATCTATAAAACTTGATTCCCCATAAATATTCTACCACATGTATTGATATATAATATATTTCAGTATTATTTCCTAAATAATTCATATTTCTTCCACCATATTCTAAATTTACATTTCGTACATGGAATTTTAACTCTTCCATTAATGGTTATGTTTCTAATTACATAAATCCAAATATATATCGAAACCATTAACATATCTTGGTTTTAATAATATTAATTCATAAAACTTTTACCCATCAATAATTAATTTCTAGAACATCCAAATAAAAATAATATTTTATAATGATACAATCAAACGTTTATAAATACCTAATTTATTACTAATAAATTCACTTTTATTTATCCTTATAAGTTATCACCCTCTATATTTTCTTCCCTTTTCAGGTGGAAAAAATATAACACATTTTTTAAATTAAATTATTTACCAAAAAATTAAATTTTTTACCAAAATAATTATAAAAAAGAAACCATTATCAAAATCATTAAATATTTTTATTTCAAACCATATACATAACATGTCATTCAAAATAAACTCTTTAAAAAAATAAGTTTTTTAAATAAATACTTATCTTATACCAAACTACATCTAAAATAATTCTTATCGTTGATTATTATCATTCTAAAAAACAATATAATAAATTATCGATCATTATAATATATATAATTTTAATAATTCTCCATTATTTTAAAATTATCAATAATAATCATTTCTACAGTACACCAAAAAAAATGATATTCTCTAAGAAAACATCAACCAACATTATTTAAACAATATATTTATACTCAAAAAAATATATTAAATTAAATTCATATCATATATATCCAAATAAAATGAGAATTTGGTGAAAATTAAATTTAGATTCACATAACATAGCATCATTACTATGTCAAAAAATAATTTTTATTAATCAATCAATATATAATAAATCACGTTTCATTTTACATAAGTCTAATAAATACAATAATATAAAATAAATATTGTTACCATAATCCAAAAGGAGCCCTATATTTCAAATGTCATTAAATAAAATAGTTAACAATTATATTCAAGCTAAACTAATGTAATATAATAGAAAAATGATTAAATAAGTGAAATTTAATGTTACGTTTTAATTTAAGGGAATAGTCTAAAAGTGTTTATTAAAATGTTATAGTGGCGCTTAGTAATTTTTCTATAAAATTTTTGAAAAATTAAAATTTATTACACTTTATTTGAAAAAATAATTTCACATGATTTATATACTAAAACCACATAAATATGTTTTCATGATTTTTTTAGATATTGGGACATTCATGTGAGTATATAATGATTATTTATATTAATCATATTATATTAACATGTATGTTGGATAAATGAATTATTTTATTGAAATAAACTAGATATAAATATAAATTTTCATCTGAAGTAGAATATTTATTTTATAAAATTCTAAAAGGCTACTATAAGATACTACCAGAGATAGTCAGAGGGTTTTTAATGAAAAAAATTACTCTGTGTGAGTCTAATAGTTTTTTATTAGTATTAGTTGGTACCCACAAAGATTGTGGGATTACTATTTAGTCATAGGATAGAGAGATATATGGTTCTTTTTTTGACATCACTATGTATAATATAGGTAATGTCCATAATGAAGGCTAATATTAACTTACTACTATGAATATACTATCGATAAAATAATCATGTTTTTATAAAACAGTTCACTATAACACATTTTGATTTTCAATATTAATATATGAAAACAACTAATAGGTTTTAAAATATTTATTTTAGGTCTATAAATCAATAATTGAGAGTTAAGAAGATATTAATTCTGATTAAAACCTAAAAGAGTAAATACATGCAATATATTTTTTAAAATTACATGTGGTGTAGCAATGTCCTTGTAATTTTATATATTTTACGAATCATATATTCTATAAATATATTTATTAATCTATAATAGTTTACATAGATGATATTTGGTTTTACTTGATATTAGAGGAGGATCACAATGATTATTTTAGAATTATTATTGTAATACAACTAAATCGTATATTGTAAAAAATTCTATAAATGTCAATTTTTTTAGTTATTAGGTTTTTTTCATTTGATATTTCATCTCTAATAAGTTTCAATTGATCCAAATAAAGTTAATGTGGTGATATCTTGTAAATTTCCTAAGAACATATTCATAATTTAGTGCTTACTTTGATTTGTAGGATGTCATTGATGTTTCTTTAATGATTTATAAAAATTATTGATTCCTAAATTGTGGTTAACATAAAATTTTATGATTATTGTGCAGGATGAGAAGTGTTAGAGATATTTTTATAATCTAAAGAAAAATATGTATTATTATTATTTTTCATCATAACT
The DNA here is from genome assembly GCA_963277665.1 of Viscum album. NCBI lineage: Eukaryota > Viridiplantae > Streptophyta > Magnoliopsida > Santalales > Viscaceae > Viscum > Viscum album. The sequence continues at coordinate 1,263,757,266 of OY728128.1, forward strand.
AAATCTGGTGTGGGGTGTTCAGTATATAATTAAGTCTCTGGAAATATATTTTATGTTTTCTTAGGATAGGTTTAAAATGGAATCATATTATTAGAGAATGTTTCAACCACATGAGAATAAAAAAAATTCACTTGACATTATTTTGGATGTGTTTTTATATACATTGATGATCTGGATTCATTATCTATTTTTTGAGAGGATCATAGAATATTCATATTATTAGTATCAATGGTATATTTTTTAAAATCAAACCCATAATTTGAGGAAATATATATAGGTAGACTGTCTTCAAAATTTAAACATTGAGTAATCCAACACATTGTATAAGGGTTATATGCTTATGAATGCCATTTTTAAGAATTCTTAACAAATGAAAGAATCTGATAGTCATTGTGATTTATCATGTATGATAGTGGAATTACATTTCAAGTATCATGTGATGTGAGATAGTATAGTGTTATAACATAGCAATGCCACTTTTTTACTTGTGGACCAGGTAATGTATATATTACAAACAAATAATTTATTTAAAAAGATTTTTGACATTATATAATTTATGAATCTCGTTAATGTCTGGTCATTATCATATTACTCAATTTTCATTTTTATAATATTTATTGGTATTTCCTATAATTTTGAATGAATAACATATGAAATAATTTCATAACCATATAGGTATAGTTTATCCGAAATAAATAAATATGTAATTTTAAATATGAATGCTTATATGTTGGGTAAAAATAAACATAAAGATATCTAATTATTTTCACTAATTCTTCTTTTGATATTAATTTACCTCTATTTTTCAGTGACTTGTATAAATTTTTTAACCAATTGTTTTCATAAATGGAAATGGGATAATAACATGATGAGTTTCATATTTTTTACATATATAACCTTGTAAGTCATATACTATCAAGGTGATTATTTATCGAGTTAAAGAAAGATTTATTTAAAGAAAAATTAGATATGTTCTTATTTAATGTATTAAAAAAAATTAAATGAAATATGTTGTTATACTTCATGGTGTTCCATTATCTATCAAGTCTGATAGAGATCCCCTATTTACATAAATTATTTTTTGAAAGACATAAATATGTGTATGGTACTAAATTGTGCGTGAGTATATTTTATAACCCTTATATAGAAATTCAATTGTAAAATTCCATATTGAAATTAAAATATATTCACTAAGATTATAAAATAGTAAAATTGATATTAGGGGGGATCATGTCCCTTAAGTGTAGTTTTTATAAAATAATAGTTACTAGTTCTTGATTTACATGGTTCCTTATAAAGATATGAATGAAAAAATATCAATAATTATTGTTTTGGTTGGATGTACAGTAAAAATGCTCTTGAGTTATAGTTTACTAAAATAGATTATTGATCAAGTTCATTTTATCTAGTAGTGATAGACTATAGATCAAATATTGTAGAAATATTATCATAAAAATAAATTATTGTTATTTGATTTCATTGTTTAATATTAGGGTTTTTTCTATGTGTTTTCAAGTAAGTGAAATCTATTACATGGGAATAAAGGAAAGTTAGCACTGGGGTATATGGATACATTTGATACTAATGAAATGAATTTGGGATGTAGCTTGTCCTTTTGAGTTTCCCCAAAATAATGTTATTGTATATAGAATATTTTGTATCTCTCTATTTGGAATATATAAACTAGATCCATCTTAGTTACTTTTATTTTATTCAATTTATTTACAAAAATAATCATGCTTTATTAAAAGGTAAATACTTATTTTTAATTTGCAGTTGATGATTTTGGGTGGGTGGGAGATTTTTTTGAAGAAAATCCTGAAATAATAGAATGATTGAAGGGGAAACATGGTGTATAAGAGACTATATAGTGTATTAATTAAATGAATTATTATAGTGTAATGGATAATAGTTTACTTTAAACTAAAAAATCATGTCATGTAAAGGATTTTGATACCTTATAGCCAGTAATATATTTATATATGAGTTAAGATTGATTTTTGAATTAAAGTGTGGACTTTTATTATAAAATGAAATTTACATGGATTAAAGAATGTTCTTCTAGACCATTCATACCAACTACATGATATGTATTTGGGATAAATTATGTCATTGTGTGTAATAAAATGGTCTTATATTCCATGCATCAAACCATATTTATTAGGAAATTTCATTGAAATGTTCTATGGGTAAGTGAACAATCTATAAAACATTTTGGTGAAATGTTTCATTCAGACCAATGTTCATTTGTATTACATTTTTAAACCTTTATTTACCCCTAAAAACCCTCATTAATAACATAATATATCCATGAAAACCCTAGGGATTCTTGGAAGTCATTTTGTTTTCAAAATAAAAATGATTTTCTTTAAGGATTGAACAAATATATAAAAGATTATAGGTAAAACATCTATGATCTGATTGTCTCCTAGATATCTCCATCTTCCACAAGATACATCCATCACAAAAGATGTATCTAAATGTAATATATTATTATATATTTGATCAAGATTTTTGTTATTTTATATCACAATTAATTAATGAAATAATCCTGAACTCATGTTCTGGTGGGTAGTATATAATGAATTTTATTGTGATTATTAACATGAGATCTAGGGATTGATTTATTTCAAATAACCATCGTCAAAGATAGGTGGATCCAATTTTTATGATGTTTCATGAATATAGATTAATGACATAGATTTGTTTTTTAACTAATACATTAATATATATCGTTATCTATTAAATTTAAGAAATCGATTTGAATAAAATTCATCCTTTTTTAATTTATGATAACTAGATTTGAGATTTTGGAAAAAAATAAATATTAAATTAATTTATATTTTTCTATAAAATGTTTGATTTATATATTAAATTTGTCTACAGTTTCAAAATAAGGTGATTTTGTGGATTTTTTTATCCAAAAAATTAAGAAGAAATGTGGTTTTGGAAAATGAATGAACTAAATTATCAGTAATGACATGGATATTCTGGGAATAAATTAAAATAATCAATGATTTTTTTATTGAAAAACATTTATTAGTATATTTAGGTTCATTTTATGTTTTATTAACTTGGGAGATATATTGTCTCGAGAAACCATATATGGGTGACAATTCATGGATATTAAATGTTAAGATCATAAGAAATTATTGTTATTATATAATTTCATATTACTTATGAAATTTATATTTTTTAATTTATGAAAATATAAATTGGTGGATAGGTAAGCCAAGAATATATACACTTCATTCAAGGGAAAATATCATGTGATATGTCTTAAAATGATGTTACACATATAAGAAATAATTATAAATTATTTTGGTTTCATTTTTTTTAATAATTTCAATATAATTGATTACACAATTTAGAATATATCATACTTGAGAATTTATTGGTGTGATATTGGAAGGAACTATAGAATATTCACATACTAATCCCTATAAACACATATTTGTTTGAATATAGATTACTTTTTTCACGATTCATGAAATGGAAATTCTATATGATTCATTTGAAATGAATCCTAGGAATTGGTTCTTGGTTGGTGGGTTGTTGTTTGATCATAGGTAATTTATAGAGTTCTGTTATCCATAATGTATAGTATTCTTATATTTTAGTTTGGTTATAATTTTTTCAAACATTAGTTGTTTGTTTCTACACTTTATTTTATTTGATAATTAGTTTCCTTCAAAATTCTTTATTTTAATGTTGGTTTATTTTTTATTAAAAATGACGCTAAATTTACATGTGGATTCTCATTTTATTTCAAAGGAACATTTCTCTCAAATGATTATTTTATATCCTTTTCCTTTGTTTGTCATATACTAGTAGTTGTGGAATCCCTATGGGGCCTTCTACTTATCAAGCTAATGTGACTTCATTAGGTTTTTACATTTAAATCCACACATTCATACATATGATGTGAACTAAAGTGAAATATAAATAACTCTAAACATGACTTAGTGAAACTGGGAGAATAAATGATATATATTTACTTAATCTTATAACATAGATAAATATATAAAAATATCATTGGATATGTTATATTGAAATATTGGATATTTCATTGTGATATCACTTGAATAATTTGCATCATATTACTAGCCCCAATTTAATTTTGATACGTAATTAAATTTATGGGTTTCCTGATCCTACAAAATTAAATTCCCTAAAACAATTCACTTATCATCTTATTATATCTATGGTGTCATAATTAATACTTAATGTATTGTATGTGTTTCATAATTTTTTACACTTATTAATATATATTATAATTGTTAAAATATATTTTCATTATTTTTCTAACCCTTGGAGTCTATAATGATTTCATACATTGTGGAGGAATGGTTAAAGTGTTCTATTACACTCTAAAACTAATAAATATGTTATGTTTCAATTTTTTTTATATATACTAAAAATTTATATTTTTATAAAGAAAGGTTCATATTCATCAAAAGGCACATCAAAAATATGATTTTACCATATTTTAGTATATTTTAAAAAATTATATTGTTTTTCTAAATAATTGTTGAGTTTTTATTTTATCTAGTTAATTTTTACATAAAGTATCCATAAAAAATGAAAATAAATTAATAAATATATTTCATAAAGTAATAAGACTAAGATATTGGTCAGTAACTCGATCTAAGAAAATATATACTTTTCGAAATATTGATGAAAAAATTTTGGTTAGATGCATTCTATATGCGGTCACTCAATTTTAAACACCCTATGGATGATTAGAAACTAATGAGAAGACATATTTTTACCAAAGTTATGGAACATCAAACAGATCCATGATACATTTTCACAACACTATTAAAGAATCATGAAACCAAATTACTCAATCATTGTAATGATGTGGAAAATAATGGAGGGTAATGTAATTTTATTGGAGGTATTTGTTTTAAGAGACTAAGAAACTATAAGATAATGATAGAAATGAGGATAAATTATCATAACTGAAAGCATGAGGATTTTCCTTTTCTTTATCCTTTTAATTAATTTCTATTTCTCATATCAATTACTAGATATATCCTTTTACATAAAGGTAATAATGAAACATAACTGAATAATTTCTTTATGGTTGATGAACATTTTATTTTATTTATTAAATTAATATTATTAAATTTGTATAAAGGGTTTAATTTGATTATCTTTCCTTCAAAAATTATTCAATAATCTCAAAATTCTTCATTATTTCTATAATATTTTGTAATTATGTTTAATTATAGGATTAAAATACTTCTCCACTTATTATATTCATTATTCCTTATTTATAAATTCTAGTCCCCATATAATACTACGAAGTCAAGTTTATGTGATCAAAAATATTATACAAAGTGGGAATCAACCCACCCACCAGTCTTTAATTTTATAGATAATTATGAAATGTTTAACAAAATAATGCATTTTTTCGAGGAAAAAAATTGACTAATAAAATTGTTTGTTTTTTAATGGATTTACACCTCTCATCTATTATATTACCAATTTTCTTAATTTCCCAATTTATAAAAATAAATTTAAAAGTTTTATTAATTATATCAAATATTATCATATTCCAAACACAACTTAATTCAATAAATAGTGTTCTTTATTGTTCCACCATGAAATATAAAAATAAAATCTTGCATAATAGACTGAGGGATTATAAATTTATAAAGTTTTTGTGCATGATTATAATATTTATACCTTGTTTTTCACACCACTTCACGGGAACATTGTAATTAAAATAATTTATCACAAAGGTTTTTTATTTTATGTAAGAAAAATAATTTATTATTAAACTTATTTTAATCATTTTACATAATTAATTTTAAATAATATGTTTCTTTTTTCCAATTTTTAGGATATGTTTTAGAATTTTTTTTTGAAATAAATAACAAAGTAATTCATTGATCATATGAACTATAATTATTTGGAAATATGCCACTATATTTTTCTATTACAAAAATTTTATGAAACATAAATGTATTCTAAACCTATTATATTTTCATTGATATTTTTAGATTAATACTTCTAATACTTAAATGTGTTAGAATATCATTTAATTTAGAGGCTTTGAATAAATATATCCAAACTCCCAAGTTCAATTTTTATAAATTAATTATACTATTAGAATAAATAATGTTCTATATAATGAAGTAAATTTATATTTCTTACTTTTTCATAATAGGGTAATGAAAAATATTATTCAAATATATGGACTCCATAATCTATAAACACATATATTGATATGATAAAAACAAATTTATGAAAAATATAAAACTTTCTCAAATATTGGGATGATGATGAATGAAATTAAAATTCCAAAAACATGGATGTATGTGAGAAAAATAAGTCTACGATTTATTTTTATAATTAATTAGATACTATCAAAATCATGGATTACATATATTAATTTATATATAGAAAATTCAAGTGGTACTAAATCCAAAATATTTAATGGTTAAAGGTATTTAGTAATAACAAGTATTATTTAAAATAAAACATATCAGATATTTTATTTGATTAATGAAATGTCACTGAGCCTATAAAAATGTCCAGGTATTGAAAACATTTACAGATATAGTAGAAATAATGTTCATTAAATAATTTGGTATGAAATGAAACTTGAATGTTTTCAAAACTTGACATAAACATTGAATAAAAAATAAATATATTAGTTTATATGTGTTTAAAATTATGGTGATAAAATTAAAAATATTTTTTTGGGACCAAGCTTCTAGAAATCACCCTAGTAGTAGAGGTGAATCAGGGATCACACCAATTTAATCTTATCTCTACATTTAGCCCCTCAATTTTATAGATATTTTAACTTTATTTAAAGTAACTTAGTTAGTCCCATTCCCTATTTTTATGGATCACACATTATAATAAATACAAATACATAATATAAATCATGCATATGATTTATGGATTTTACATTATTCTCCCCTGTGAGATAATCTATGAAACATACACTTAAAAATGTAACAGTATACCAGAATCTACTATAATCACATTTTATTTACACATGTTCTTATATTACACTCAATATGTTCCAAGTATCACATCACTTTTGAAGATCAAATAAGAAATTGTATTTATCTTTGATTCACTCCCTCTTATTCTCCTCTAAACATTTCTTTGGTGGAGTAAATGGTTTATTTAGAGAAATGATAGTCTCTCCATGCTTGGTATGGTAATTTCTGTATATAATAGATCTATATTTGATATTTCATTAAAGTCCACATTGATCTCCCTTCTAATACTATAAGGCCTAATGATGTTGAAACCATAATGGGAAGGCTGAATCATTCTCTAGAACCAAAATTTTCAACAAAAAATCATCCTCTAAATGAATATAATTATACACTTGAGTATCTTTTTTCTCCCTATTCCTTCAAAAACTAGATATAGTAGTCTAATTCTCCCTATTTAACTTATCTCATCAACATTGATCTTTAATTAAGTTCAAAATCATTCAAATAATTATATTTAATGTTTTATATCCCCTATCATCTTCCACAACAAACAAGGTATATCCAATATGCTCTTATCTATGTCACCCTCTCATTCCAAAAACCACTACAGATAGTTTTTATAAAATTTTCATATAGTGTACCTTTAATCTACTATGTGTAGTTAATTATCCAATTTTCCTACTACTAGGTTATTCAATGTGTATTATAAACTTTAATGTGTTCATAAACATTTATTCAAATATGATTCAATCTCTTAAAACAAAATACATATTTTTTTTGAACATCAGTTGAAACTACCAAATTCACTAGAAATTACATGATCACTCCATCACTTCCTCACTATCGAATAGTCTTCAATATCCTTCGTCCTAATCATGGTGTGATATCATTCTTCATGATGTGGTTCTTAGTTAGTATATATACCCAAAAAACACTAAAAAATATTATATTTAATTCCAAAAAATATGACATAATTCTATACTGTTTCTGGATTCTTTAAGAATATTGTGTCATGTACATCTTTCATGACATGAATATTTCAAAATATAGTCGACTACCAAAATTTGTATAATAATCATAACATTAGGGATATCCCTCCAAACACATAAGAATAATCCTTTATTTCTCCCATACTTTATATTATATGTCAACTATGAAGGGATTTTATATTTTGAGATATACCCTAAAATTTTCAGTGATATTAATAAGATATTAATTAATCTCAAGGATATGTTTCTAACCAATGAAATATTGAGTATGAACTTGATAAAATTTATTTTTAACGTAAATTGATATAAAAATGATGAGAAATCTTATGTATTTATGTGAATAACATGTTCTGCATCTCCCTATAGAGACCCAAAGCTTGACATACATTGAAATTACATTACTTTTTCAGAATAATTAATACATAACAAAAACAAACACACAAGGACCGTAATAGTTTAGTGTCTTTGGAAACTCGGAAATATAATCTTCTAATCATGGTGAAAGATCTTCAACATCTCCCATAAAGATATTCCCCTTTTTTTCTTACCTAAAACCATTATTTATATCCGGGGGAAAAGAAAACATTAAAAGGGTGAGCTCAAATTGTCATAATGGGTAAACATAAAGAACATAAAACAATCCATAAACATTTTAATGCAGAAACTTGAACATAAAATCTAAAGATCAAAATCTTGAGCAAAGACATAAATCTAGAAAGTAATTAAGGCATAAATCATAAAGAAACATCAATCATGATAGAATACCATGGGAATAAAACATGTAATTATGGCAACCATTAATTTCATGTTATGATTTCCATAGTATCCAAGGCATTGCTTCCAAGACCATATTAGTGGACAAAGTCCCTTTTTGAATCGAGTTCTCTCCTTGTTCCAGTCCTGTATCACTGAACCGGATTAACATACCATTCCAGCCATGTCTATCTCATGATATATAATTATTTACCCAATTAATTGGAGGGAGATATATGTCCCACCCATCTCATAATGAAATAATTCTTACTTGTGCCACAAAATATACATAAATCATTCATCATAACCGAAAGAATAAAATGGGTTTCATAAACATCATTCCATCATCACATAATCCATATAAAACAATTGGATATAATTTCATCATAAGAAAATTGATACCATGTAAATCATAGATACATTATACTTGAAACATACACATATGAAATAATGTCATCTTAGATGGAAAATGGTTTTGATAAAACACTTGAAATGGATTCTTGAGGAAAATATCCTTTCTTTTTTTCAAAATCATTTTGTTTTCAAAAAATGCAATGGAATTTTTAAAGAAAAAGACTTTGTTAAAAATAGTAATTAAATCTTGTAGAGTAAGCTTCATGAAAATAAGGCGATATTAAACTGTAAAAATCCGCTCATCCCATATAAGTTAAAAAAACATTCTCCCCGTACTTTTGTCGGAAAATTCAAAAAATATCACATACGGTAAACAAAAGAAGAATTCCTTCCATAACACAAAGTAAAAGTCAAAGAGGGGTAAACATGACTTTAAAAATACATGGAAGAATATTAAACACTTTATGAAAAACATTTTTATGGACATGGATGAAAAATATAACCCCAGTAAATACAAGCTTATAAACAATCTCGGATAAAAATGAGATTGAAAAATTATCCCTTACCTTAGGTCCAATATGCTTCGTATGTATCTGAAACTCTTGTATAATGATTTAAATAATGTCATTCAATTATTAAAGAATCATTTTCATTGTTATTATATCATATATGGTTCACTTATTACTTTATATTACCCGTTCTTTTGTAAATTCCATGTTAAAAAAGCGTTTTGGGTAAAATCGTTTCATTTATCGTACGTGTTTCAACATGTTGTTCTTGATATTATTACTTATTTCCTGATTTATGTATTCTAGAATGTAAAAAATGATTTATATATAATATATATTTAGTATATAAATATATATGATAGATCGATAAATGGAATGAAATACACCGTTCATGGAGACGGTAGGTCGTGTGTACGCATGAACGCTGTTTTCATTTCCTTATTGAATTAAATGGAATTAAGTAAATGAAACATATATGTACATAAATGCAGTATAATTATTATGTAATATATTTCATGGTTATTTATTATATATACTTTATAATCATACTTGAATTGTTAATCATGGAAAATGAATCTCATCGCATTCGTGGAGACGGTAGTCCGTGCGTACGCACGAGCGATGATATCATTCCCATGATCATGGAATTGTATTAAAGTGTATGTATAATATTTCAGATTCAATATAAATTTAAAATAATAATATATAGTTGTTTATTTAAACCATTATACTCATCCAAGAAAGGTGGTGGTGGAAAATAGATTACACCATGGCGTGGAGACGGTATTCCGTACATACGCAGCCACGGTGATTTCATTTTCCGTAGGATGGATAGAAGATGAAATTGGGTTATTTAATATTTATAATAACATATCATTATATTATTTATACTGATTTTATTAATTTATGATGAAAAAAATAAAGAATAATATGTAGAAGAAGAAATAAATTGGAAGGAATCGGTAAAGGATATTACCTCTTCTTTGACACGCCTCTTCTTAACCACTTCTTAAAGCACTAGGGTTGGTATTTTGAGGATACCAGAACCTATATAATGTTTCTAGGGAAGATTATAAGGTAAATGGGTAGGGTTTGGCCGAGAATCAAGGCTCAAAAGTGTATGAAGAAAAGAGGGAATGGGTTCCCTTTTTATAAGGGAGGAGAGGGGCACATTTGGAAATACTTAAAATATTATTTTATAATAAAGACATATTCGGTTTATAATAGTTCTAAATTGATTTATTTATAATATAAAGTGTGTATGGGTCGAAAACCTCTCAACCAATAGGTTTTAGACAAGTTTAGGTTACTATTTTAACCTTAACATTTAGATTTAACTTTAAGTTAAATAATTTTACTTTTACCGTGTCTTCATGTTTTCTTACACTATATTGTTAATAAACTTACTATAACAAGACAAAAGAACCCCAAGTGGTTCATTATTAATATATATAACCTTATATATGTCATTTTACTGAACCTTAGATTTTTATGAATATAATAAAAATTATTTATATAATATTTGTTTTAAAAACTATTTTATGTCAAATTTTGACACTATTTGGTAATTGATTTTTGTGAAAATCATAAGAACATTATTAGTTAAAAAAAAGTTAATTTAATAAATACTAAAATGTCATATTAACCTATGAAATTAGTTTAACTTATAAAATTTCTCAAAATACATTTATTTGTGTATTTATAATATCACTTATTTTAATATTTCATTATTTAGGTAATTACTCCATCACCATTGTGTCATTAATAAATTAAATTATTTAATATCTAAAAATTATAAATAAAATACAATTAGGTATTAAATATTTTTATCTTTATAATTAATATTTATAATCGAATTTATATTTTGTATAACCCTATATTAAATATGTTTTAGTTATTAAACTTTGATTTTAACTATTTTAACTCTTCTTTTTATAAAATAATAATAACTGTCCTAATCTAATACAAGTGGACCTAAAGGGTAATAATTTATTTATAAGGTTATTTATGGTCGAGTTACACCTATCCAATTGAATTAGGACTTGTTTTAGGGTTATAATAATATCATTTTTACCCTTAATTACCCTATTTATTTTTACCTGTGGTAAATAAAAGTAAAAGGTTTCTATTCACCAAAAATTATTTTTATCTTATTGAACCACATTTTTCTACTTTATATTAACCGTGTCTCTCAGATTTTCTAAATTCCACTCACAGAAGCGATCAAATTAAGTTTTATATAAATTTTCAAATTCTCCTAGGAGGCGGGTAAAAGACAGTGAAAAGGTCAGTAATATTTTTATATATTTAAAATTATTATAAAACGACTCAAATGAATTACATTGAACTTATATAGGTATTATGTATCTATTTTGACCTAAAATAAATTTAAATAAAATATATAATTATTTAAATAAAAATTGGGTTTTTAAATAGTAACCTAATGTTTCACTATTCATCAAAAATTGAAAGTTTTGAGAAAAATACCAAAAATTCACCCTTGGCTAATTTCGATATTCTGAATCCAAAAATGAAGTCCAATATGAAAGATATAATTTATAAAATTTCAGAAAGTGGGTATTACTATTCATGACGGCTAATTCATAATAATATTAAAATAATAGCTCGTTTAGTGAAACCCAGTATTGCGTACTACAATTCTATCGAGGAAGATCTTGATTGCGTGTAATGTAAGCCAAGTCAGGGATGCATGTATTGAAAGATCTTTTTGGTGTTGTGTATAACATAATCAAAACTTATTTCATTTATACATTAAACAAAATCTATACATAATGTTGCGTAGAATAATTTCCACAAAACGAACTTGAAATTGTGTATAACACGAGCCAAGAATAGTGTTGCATATATTGTAATATAATACGGTGTTCCATATAGAACAAGCTAATCTTGGTGTATTGTATAATAGAAGACATCAAATAAATTAAAAATAATATATCTCATAAAATCTCGGGGTGTTACATTCTACCCCCCTTAAAATGAATTTCGCCCTCAAAATTCATCAGGGTTATAAATCGTTTACTACTTAAAAGTTTTTTTCGTAAAAACCCACATCGTAAAAGGAGTTCAAAAACTTAATTTTAAAGAATAAAGTAATAAATTTAATGGTTACCCAGATTAACTCATCACTAGGTTTCCACATAGGATAACATAGGTGGAAATATGGATATGGAAGAGAAATATAACCATCAACTTCTGATGAAGATTGGTAGAGGACATGGCTATGAAAAAACCATCAATCAAAAAGCCATACATTTTTGATGATCTAAGGTACCATATAATTCATCAGATATAAGTTCACTAGGACAACATATTTGGTTTTCATGATCACTTCCCTAAAGTCGAAGAAATTGGAATTAGAAGAAATACTTTCTTTATTTTGGTACAATCTCACCATTGGTTATTCCATGGACAATTTCCACATCATCTATTAAAGAAATGGAGTTGAATTTGTCATTCGTGAAGTGTTAGCAGATCACATGATAGAATGATGGGTCATTCCATCTGTCTCAAACAAAATGTTAGTAAAAGTTATCAAATATACATAAGTCCAACTATAGTGAGATTAATAATATATGGTTCTTAAAATGGACTTATACATCATATATCATGCTGCATAATATAATAAAACTAGTTTCTAATAACCAGGGACTTCCTGTAGTCCAGTGGTAGGAGATAAAGGTCTATCGCACTTCGGTTGTGGGTTCGATTCCCACAGCCTTGTCCGACGCGATGGGTTGTCTCTCGTCCTATGGGTTGTCATTTTTTATAAAACTACATTATTATAACATTCCTTAAATAATATCAAAAAAAGTTATATCCTTAAACAATACTATCATATGTCTAACTTAATTCATTCAAATCTTTAGGCTTATCCAAAATACTTCGATCCAAGATCATAGTCAAAAAAAACAATTACTATAAATGTCATCTACCGATCATGTGAATACCATATTTTATCTCCCATATATCATAAGATATATCTTGTTAGTCATATTCCAAACATGTGAATACCTTAATCATGAATTCATTTGAAATAAAAATTACCATATAACCTTAGTGAAAATATGAATACTGTCAAAAGTTATCTCATTCCACATACCAAAATCCCAAAATTTCTATATACTCAAACCATGATTTCACTTTGTCCTTATATCAGTCTTGAGCTCATTAATACTATAAAACATCTCATTATCTTCTTATCCCTTCATTATACGCATATCATATACTTTCCAAAAATATATGAATTAACCTTTCATGGTTACCAGTACCATTCAACATATACTTTAAAATAAATTAGGAAAAATAGTAGTGTAACAATCCGTAGATGTTTCTTTATTCCATAGTACCATTATAGTACATGTACAACATAACTCTTGATAAACATAAAATCATTCCAATACCTTCTTAAACCATTGAATAAGCTTCAACACTTATTTTATCTCATATATCATTTGTATTCTCCTCATCATCATCCACATAAATACTACCAATAAGACCATGATGATTCTCTTCATGATATTTTCCCTTAGGTAATTGGTTTGCATAATTCCCATACATTCCACATTTAAAACATTTAACCATTGTTGATTTCTTAGCAATAACATTACCCTTTTCCACGGTGTTAACTAAACCTTTTCTATTGTACTTATTGGATTTATGTCCTTTTCCGCACCCAAAAAATCTTCCAATTCCTTTGAAACATTCCCATTTATGCCTCTTCCCATATGATTTACATGAGGGAAATTGAACTTTCTTTCCTCTGTGATCATCATGAAACTCCATATTTCTCATATTAGTTGAGTCGGGAAACTTACAAAAGTTGAGATAATTGATCATATTACAAGGTTGATGATTATGTATAATAACGATATGTGGACTTCCAGATCCAATTTCATTTTGTTTCTCATGAAGAATATCATTCCATTGTCCATCATATCCTCCATTATCAAAAATATTCTTGTTAACAACCATTTTTTAAAACCCAAAAAGAATAGTATGAGAGGAAAAAATCATAATAAAGGGGGATTACCTTCAATATCTAACATCTTAGGTTTAATTATAATATTATTACTGTAAATCTAGGACTATAACATATACTTATGCTTAACCTTAGGGACATCCCTAGACATACCTTAGAAATCTCTTTAGGGATCTCACTAAAGTTTTTGCATCCTAGTATCCAAAGGTTAACTAAACCTTTCCTCTAATACCAACTGTAGAGACCCCAAACTTGAAATACATGGACATTACATTACTTTTTCGGAATACATAATAAATAAAAAAACAAACACATAAAGACCGTAATAGTTTAGTGTCTTTGGAAACTCGGAAAAATAGTTTCTAATCATTGTGAAAGATCTTCAACATCTACCATAAAGAACTTCCCCTTTTGTTTTCTTACCTAAAACTTTTCTTTATATCCTGGGGAAAATAAAACATTAAAATTTTGAGCTCAAATTCTCAGTAAGGGTAAACATAAAGAACATAAAACAATCCATAAACATTTGAATGCAGAAACTTGAACATAAAATCTAAACATCAAAATATTTAGCAAACACATAAATCTTGGAAGTACGTAAGTCATGTATCATAAAGGAACATCAATAATGATAGAATAGCATGGGAATAAAACATGTAATTGTGGAAACCATTAATCACATGTTATTATTTCCATAGTATTCAAGGCATTGCTCCCAAGACCATCTTAGTGGAAAAATTCCCTTTCTGAATCGAGTTCACTCCTCATTCCTGTCCTGTATCACTGAACCGGATTAACTTACCGTTCAAGCCATCTCTATCTCATAAGATATAATTCTTTACCCAATGCATTGGAGGGAGATATAGTTCCCACCCATACCATAATTAATTCATTCTTACTTATTCCACAAAATATACTTAAATCATTCATCATATCCCAATGAATAAAATGGGTTTCTTAAACATCATCCCATCATCACATAATCCATATAAAAAAATTGGATATCATTTCATCATAAGAAAAGTGAAACCATGTAAATCATAGAGACATTATACTTGAAACATACACATATGAAATAATTTCATCTTATATGGAAAATGGTTTTGATAAAACACTTGAAATGAATTCTGGAAGAAAAATATCCTTTCTTTTTTTAAAAATAATTTTCCTTTCACAAAATGCAATGCAATTTTAAAAGAAAAGGATTTTGTTGAAAATAGTCATTAAATATTGTATAGTAATCTTCATGAAAATAAGGTGTTATAAAACCATAAAAATCTGTTCATGCTGTATAAGTTAAAAAAACATTCTCTTCGAACTTTTTCAGAAAAGTCAAAAAGTATCACGTACGGTAAACAAAAGAAGGATTCCTTCCATAACACAAAGTAAAAGTCAAATAGGGGTAAAAATGACTTTAAAAATACATTTAATAATATTAAACACTTTATGATAAACATTTTTATGGACATGGATGAAAAATATAACCCCAGTAAATACTTACTTATAAACAATCTCGGATAAAAATGAGATTGAAAATTTATCCCTTACCTTAAGTCTGATATGCTTCGTACGTATCCGAACCTCCTATATAATTATTTAAATAATATCATTGAATTATTAAAGTATAATATTTAATTTTATGATATCATATATGGCTCAATTATGACATTATATTACCCTTTCTTTTTTAAATTCCATGTTAAAGAAGCATTTTTGGTAAAATCGTTTCATTTATCGTACGTGTTTCAACATGTTGTTCTTGATATTATTACTTATATCCTAATTTACTTATTCCAGAATGTAAAACATAATTCATATATAATATATATTCAGTATATAAATATATATGATTGATCGATAAATGAAATTAAATACACCGTTCATGGAGACGGTAGGTCGTACGTACGCATGAACGCTGTTTTCGTTTCCTTATTGAATTAAATGGAATTAAGTAAATGAAACATATATGTACATAAATCCAGTATCATTATTATTTAATATAATTCATGATTATTTATTATATATTTCATTTATAATCTTACTTTAATTTTTAATCATGGAAAATGAATCTCATCACGTTCGTGGAGACGGTAGTCCGTACGTACGCACGAGCGATGATATCATTCCCATGATCATTGAATTGTGTTGAAGTTTATGTATAATATTTCAGAATCAATATCACTTTACAGTAATCATATATAGTTATTTATTTACACCATTATACCCATCCAATTAAGGTGGTGGTGGAAAACAGATTACACCACGGTGTAGAGACGGTATTCCGTACGTACGCACGAGCGATGATTTCGTATTCCGTAGGACGGATAGAAGATGAACTTGGTTTGTTTTTTATTTATAATAACATATTAGTATATGAGTTATACTTATGTTATTAATTTATGATGAAACAAATAAATAAGAATATGTAAAAGAAGAAATAAATTGAAAAGAATCAGTAAAGGATATTACCTCTTCTTTGACGCGCCTCTTGTTATCTTCCTCTTAAGGAACTAGGGTTGGACTTTTGAGGAGACCAGAACCTCTATAATGTTTATATTGAAGATGAAAACGGAAATTGGCAGGGGTTGGCCTAGATTCAAGGCTAAAAAGGGTGAGAAGAAAAGAGGGAAGGGGTTCCCTTTTTATAAGGGAGGAGAGGGGCACATTTGGAAATACTTAAAATATTATTTTATAATAAAGTCATATTCGGTTTATAATAGATACAAATTGATTTATTTAAAATATAATGTGGTTATGGGTCAAATTTCTCTCAACCAATAGGTTTTATACAAGTTTAGGTTACTATTTTAACCTTATCATTTAGATTTAACTTTAAGTTAAATAATTTTACTTTTACAGTGTCTTCTTGTTTTCTTACACTATATGGTTAATAAACTTACTATAACAATCCAAAAGAACCCAAAGTGGTTCAATAATAATATATATAACCATATCTAAGACATTTGTCTAAAAATTAGATTTTTAAGAATATAATAACAATTAATAATATAATATGTTTTTTAAAAACTACTATATGTCAATTTTGACACTATTTGGTAATTGATTTTTTTGAAAATCATAACAACATGATTATTTCCAAAAAAGTTTATTTAATCAATACTAACATGTCATATTAACCTATAAAATTAGTGTAATTTATAAAAAGTCTAAAATTACATTTATTTGGGTATTTATAATATCAATTATTATAATATTTCATTATTTAGGTAATTACTGCATCACCATTTTTTCATTAATAAATTAAATTATTTAATGTCTAAAAATTATAACTAAAATACCATTAGGTTTGAAGTCGTTTTATCTTTCTAATTAATATTTATAGTCAAATTTATCTTATGTATAACCCCATATTAAAAATGTTTTAGTCATTAAACATTGATTTTAACTATTTTAACTCTTCTTTTTATAAAATAATAATAAGTGTCCTAATCTAATCCAAGTGAACCTAAAGGGTAATATTTTATTCCTAAGGTTGTTTTTGGTCAAATTAAACTTATCCAATTAAATTATGACATGTGTTACGGTAATAATAATATCATTTTTACCCTTAATTAACCTATTTACTTTTAATCGTGGTAAATAAAAGTAAAAAACTTACTATTCATAAAAAATTATTTTTATCTTATTGAATCACATTTTACTCCTTGATATTAACTGTGTCTCTCAGAATTTCTAAATTCCCCTCACAGAAGCGGTAAAATTAATTTTTATGTAAATTTTCAAATTCTCCAAGGAGGTGGGTAAAAGACGGTGAAAAGTTCAATAATATTTTTATATATCTAAAATTATTATAAAATGACTCAAATGAATTAAATTGAAATTATATAGGTATTATGTATCAATTTTGAACTAAAATAAATTTAAATAAAATAAATAATTATTTAAATAAAAATTCGGTTTTTAAATAGTAACCCAGTGTTTTCACAATTTATCAAAAATTGAAAGTTTTCAAAAAAATACCAAATATTCACCCAAGGAAAATTTTGATATTCTGAATCAAAAAATGAATTCCATTTTGAAATAAAAAATTTATAAAATATCAAAAATTTGGTATTACTATTCATAACGGCTAATTCATAAAAATATTATAATAATATCTCGTTTAGTTAAACTCAGTATTGCGTACTACACACGCTATCGAGGAAGGTCTTGATTGCATGTAAGGCAAGCCAAGTTAGGGTTGCATGTAGTGAAATCTCTGTTTGGTGTTGCTTATAACATAATCAAAAATTATTTCATTTATACATTAAAAAAATCTATACTTAATGTTGCATAGAATAATTTCCACAAAACGAACTTGAAATTATGGGTAACACGAGCCAAGAATAGTGTTGCGTATACTGTAAGATAATACAGTGGTGCATATAGAACAAGCTAATCTTGGTGTAGTGTATAACAGAAGACATCAAATATATTAAAAATAATATATCTCATAAAATCTCGAGGTTTTACACTCCCACTATAAAACATTGAGTATTTAAATTGAAAACCATGTTTGATAACTTGTCATTCATGCATCATTGAGTTTTAACGAACCACAACATACTATTAATATTATTATTTAAACATGACCATTATAACATAGAAATTATATTTTTAATAATTAATAGAAATATAAAAGTTTTTAAAAATATTTATCAAGTATAATGAAAATATATTGATAAATAATTAATTACATTTTATTAATGTCTTTATAGATTTTAAAATTATTTTTTTCCCAAAAAATGATTTTCATTTCTTTTTATGAACAAATACAAATATTATGTTTTGAACTTTAATAAAATAAATTTTAAAAATGATTATACATTTAGAACTAAAATTAAAAAAATATCATAGGGTAATGCTTTGATAATTTTCAGAATAAAGTATGTTCTCAGTGAATAGTGAAAAATATGAATATTAATTAAAAATTTCATTGTCATCTAATATGTTAACAAAGATACATAGTTTATTAAAATTATTTAAAAGTAAAATAAGTTAAATTAAATTATTATTAATCCAATTTGGGTAAATGGAATTAATATCATGTTCAATTTTTAAATATAACCTTTTTATACATTAGAAATATTTTTCGTTAGAAAACCATTTTTTTCTTCGCGTTTATGAGTTTAATTCTAAATTTAATTATACCAATTATTTGACTTTAATTTTTAAAGAAGTATCCATATTATTATTGATATTAATTAATATTATATAATAATTTAAACTTATATTTTGGTCATATATATTAGTAAAATTAGTAAAAATTAATTTTCATGGTTACGGTTAAAATGGGATTGTCGGGGCTTAAACCAAAAACATAATGGTTATAATGACCTAAAAACATATATAATTGAAATATTATGGGTTTTTTTACCTTAAATAATCTATAGTTCTATAATTATCCAATTTTTTTCCATTTTTAATTTGTGAGATGTGGGTATACCTTTTTCTTTCCAAAAACTCCATGTGTGTCCTCTACCCATTTATAAAAGCGAACCTATTATCCAATCCTTTGCACACATTAAAAGATATATGGTTCTGAAAAATCCCAACCAAATACCTTCCATAATTCTATTTGCATGTAATATAATAATTTTTTTATCATAACAATAATCTAGTTAGGTTTTAGCTATAATCCAAAAGTGTCGGTCTAAAGAAGAGGTATCCTTTTTAAGTAAGCATTTTTGTTTTATTTCTTCTTCCACCTCATTAAAATATTACTGAATCATTATTATATAATAGAATACAATAATAAAATTTACATATATCCTATTATATTAATTTAACAACCTAAATCTATACCCAATTCTATAAAATGGGAAACAAAACCATTTCTCATGTGTACGGCGGACTACCACCTCACGAACCGATGCAATTTGTTTTCAATCATCACCTTTTACAAATGTTTTTGATAATGTATTTAATGTTTATATATTAGGTTTATGATATATTAATCATCATTTAAGTGTGATATATCATATAAATTTTTATTCTTTCATCCATTGAAGAATGATAATGTCGTTCGTGTGTATGGCAGACTACCTCCTCATGAAGTGATGTGATTCATTCCTTATTATTGTATCACATGAGTAGTGTTTGTAATTGTATTTAAAGAAAAAATAATATATTTATAATATAATTAAAAATAATTAATGATAAAATATCACTTAACTAATTTCTAATATGATTGTTGAAAACTAGAAATGTTACACATGCGTATGTACGACCAACTGTCTCCATTATTGTAACATAGTTCATTTTTCATAAACAAAAATCATGGTTATAGTTAAAAGTATAATTTATGTACAAAAATTATAATTATTTCAGGATTATAAGTTTTTATATAATTAAATAATAATCTATTTTACCATATTCATCTTTCTAAAGTGATGGTGCATATGAACCAAACATCCTCTTAACATCCAACATGAATTTTATTTAAAACATGGGGTCAAATAATATTTTTAATAATAAAGAAAAGAAATAATTTTATCTAGTAAAAGGGAGACCCATTAAATATCTTTTAGACCCAAGGGAAATTTTCACCATCATTTTGGTATCACTTTCTGTCTGTGTCATTCCAGCATCACTACCCCCAATGTTAGTTCATACATCATAAATCCCTAAGGGGATTTCCAAGATTTAAACCCTAGTCTTTCGAATAAAATATTATGGGGACTAACATTCAATTGAATAATTAACTTAATATTAAATGGTAAAAATAAAATAAAAGGAATAATACAATTTTAAAAAAATTATATTAAATTAAATAATTGACATTCTTTTATTATTCAGGATAATAAAGAACACAAGTGACGATTTGGGATTGAGCTAAGGGATCACTCTAAATAACCCTTTTCTTTAGGTTATGTCCAATATATCTCTAACTCAAATTCTATATATATTTAAAGTTATTTAATTATGTTAAATTATATATATATGTCTCTCACCTATATACCTAGCTTTTTTTACATTCCTTTTATTATGTAATTCATTTTTTATGTTCATTTCCCAAATTATTTCAATATGAAATTTCATTTAATTATGATATGAGTAAGGATTATGTAACCCATTTTCTTCCCAAGGGAAATTAATATTTAAATTCTTATGTTTGACTTCATTTATTTAGTACACATGTATCATGAAAAAGTTATGATTTGTGCACCCAGATAGTTTTCTAGTGCATTGGGTAATGCTTTAGTCTCATGAGACATCATAGATTGGATTAGGGAGTAAAACTAACACATTATGGGATATTTTATACTATGTGATATTATCTATAAAGTAATTATTTACACAATGTTATGACATGTTATATGTTTCTTCCATATTTCCTATATTTCCATAATCATATGATACCATGTTATTTATGTAATTATTTCATATAATTACTTATGAGATTTTAATTTTATGATATGATGTTATACATTTTACTCACATTTAATGTTTCATTATCACGATTATTACCCATTTGCGCTTTTTATCCCATCCCTTTCTTTTATATTTTCCCCATATTATCATATAAAATTTTAGAATCAAAAATTGGTGTAGGATCCCATTATTGAAAAGAAAATATGAATTTCCTGTTTTATAATACTTTAGATGTATAATGAACCCGGTATTATAAAGACACTTGGTCTTATGATTTTTGGGATGTACTTATTTTATTTTATTTTTCTAAACTCCACGTAATAATATGTGTAAAAGGATTGGGAAAATATAGTTGGTATTCGATAAAGGGATTAGTTAATATTTTAAAACATGGATGAGGAAACATTATTGAGACCCCTAGGGATAAATATAAGGATAAATATATGGATAATTATATGTATAATAAAATATCTTGGAAATTTGGTGAAGTATAGAGAAAGTGTGTTCTAAGAAATTATATCCTTGATCATATACAACAAGTGGATGCGGCTCAATCACAGTTGTACCTAGGGGTAATAAATCTAAACAGGATTTATTGATATGATCTTAAGCGTCACCATGATCAGGAAAATTGGACTTTTCATACACCTAGTTTGACACCCCAGGTGGATATATTTTGGAAATTAAAAAACTCTTTATGGATCATTTTTATGGACTGGAACGAATTATTAGGTTATAAGACCTAATTTGAGGAAATTACAAAGGATAATCTAGATTGAAACATATATAATCCTAAGTTTTTATATACCTAACATTTATAAATTATTCCTCCCATTTTTATAAGATTCATTGTAGTACATTTATTAGTTAATGTATTCCCACCATGTTTTTCTTGTTTTAGTTATTGGTGGTAAATATCAGAAATGGTTCCAATAACTAAGATGATAGGAAATGTGATGATTTCCCCTCTGATAAATATAATATTCATGAAAAAGGAGCTATTAAATTCATAATATTACTAGCACAACTACCTTAAGTTATGAAAAATAAAATGAATCATAAGAAACACCCTACTCCTCCAAAGAAAGATAAAGTTACAATTGAATAATTTATGAGACAAAAGTATCATACATTTAGTGGATCTTCTAAACCCCTCATCATTCATGAATTTATTAAATCCATTGAGAATATATTATTTTACCTCCAATTATCAGATAACAAATTTTTTGATGGTTTTTTATTGAATTGAGTGAGAATCCTGGAAATTTATTGAGAACAAAATATCCAAGGAGGGTCATGATTCCATGGAATGGGAAAATTTTAATAAAATAATAATTAATTATTATCCTTGAACTCTCAAAATTAAAATGTAGTAAGATTTTCTCAGTCTGAAAAATGATGAATAGTCAATTATATTATATGAGGAAATTTTAACATGGCTTATGTGATAAACCTCTATCCTTTTCATCAACACTGAAATCAAGTTGGACCGATTATTAAGTGGGTTAAATAAAATTCAAGAAAAATATTTAGTGAATCAATCATTTTGAAATATATAAATATATTGTATGTTATTCCCTTAAAGTATAGATAGGAATCAGTGACACTCTGTAGTCACATGGGACTATAGTAAAAGAAAGTAAAATAGAGTTCCTTTCAAGGGTATCAAATGATAAATCCCATGGTCGAAATAAAACCCAATATCCTACTTATCAAAATTGTGTGAAGGAGAATCTTGAAAACTATTTGTTAGAAATTGGGAGATTCTTCAAATATGTAAAAGAAGGGAATAATGCTAATAAATGTTGGAGGGGAAAATAGAATCCCAATAATTTCGAAGAATAAATGATAGATCTGATCAAAATTTCACCAGTGGTGTAATAACTCAACTTAAAGGAACATGGGAATTGTATAATACAATTCCCTAAACCAAGGGTTTTTGAAGTGATTAAACGGTAACAATATCTCAGTCATTGAGAGTGTTTAATATCATATATTATCACCACTACTGAGGTGGATCCCGAAAATGATTTGAATATAGGAATTCTAGTTATTCATTCAGTAATATAAAACATACTATTGGATTATGGTTCTATGGATTCTTTAATATCTTGTAGGTTTAGTAGAACAATTCATGAACCACCTCAAAACATGGGGGTTAAGCAATCTATGAGAATAAAAAATACCAAAATGGTTTTATCTGAAGTATATAACTCCTCGTCGGTTAATTTTTGTGGACCGAATCATCTATAAAATCTCATCATACTTTATTTAGTGTACCTTGATGCTATATTGGGTAGGTATTTTATACCCTTATATAAATCTAAAATCAACTATTTAGAGAGGGAGATCACTCTTCATATCCCAATGCATCCTCCTATTGTATAAAAGTGTCAGGTGTACGATGACTCTCCCTTGGAATGTTCTATTCAAGTGTTGATATTATTTCCTTATGAGGAATCATATATATCTAATATGATTGTGTAAAATTATAGAATCATTCTTGGTGAGATTACTAATGTATGTGATTATATTGGTGTATTCCCCCAAAGAGTTGTTTGGTCTTACTCCAAGACAAGAGGTTGATTTCTCAATTTAAATAGTACTTGGATTTCTTCCCATATCAATTTTTTTATCGGATTGACACCTTTGAGTTATAAGAGATGAAGATGAAATTAAAATAGAATTGGAAAATGGTTTTTATACACCCAATTTCTTCACAATGGGGTGTATCAATCCTCTTAATAAAAAATAACGATGGTTCAATGTACCTATGCATTAATTATCATGATATATAAAAAATCAATAAAAAACAAGTATCCAATCTGAGATATAGATGACTTGTTTCATAAACAATATAGATCCTAGTATTTCTATGTGTTGGACCTTTTGTCGGGATATCACTAACTAATTGTGAATAAGAAAGATATTTTCAAAACTATTTTTTGGAAAATGTTTTGACACTATGAGTTCATTATGATGCCTTTAAAACTCACTACTTTTATAGAAATATTTATGGACTTAAAGGATATATTCTTTATAAATTTCCTCCAAAAATTTGGGGGTATTTATAGATTATATTTATGATTTAATCTAAATTAAAAGAGGGGAAAGATGAGAGTTTGAATCTAATTCTTAGGGATGTGATAAAGGAGAATCCATAGGGAGATTATATTAAATGTGAGTTTTAGATAAAGGAAATATCATTTTTGGTTCATCTTATCACCAATAAATTGATATATATGGACCCTTCTGAGACAAAAATAAATTAAGGACTGCCCTTGAATAGTATTTATAATAGAAATTCATAGATTCCTTGGATATCCTTGATATTACTGATGACTTTTGAGAAACTTATCATGATTTTCAAACCCACTAAAAAAATATAACATGGAAGGGATTACATTTTTTCTAGACTGATAAATGAGAAGAGAGCATTATGAATTTGAAAAGGAGCCTTATTGCTACATTATTCCTCATATTACCTTAAACAAGAAAACTTTTTATGGTGTATAATGATGGATAAAAAACGTTATTAGGCTATGAACTAATGTATAATAACAGTTTTATAGCCTATTCATTAAAAATGTTTAATGTTAATGAAAATAACTATCCAACTCATGATCTAGATTTGGATTGAGTGATCTTTTCATTGAAAACCTAGGAACAATATCTATATAGGGATAAGGGTGAAATATATATGGACCATAGGTTCCACAAATATATATTCAAATATGAAGAGATTAAAATTCACTTGTAAATATGGTTAGATATGATCAAGGATTATGACTACATAATCCATTAACATCCTGGGAAAGATAACAAAGTTGCAGATTCTCTAATTTTAAAAGATCTAGAAATTTTATCAGTAGTGATAATTGAGAAGAATATATTATTATTACACATAAAAAATATGGACATGGGAATCCAGATGGAAGGAACATCATCATTACTTTCTCAAATTATTGTTCAATCATCCCATCTAGAGATATAAAAAGATTCTCTAAGAGGTTATGTGGAAATTTAGATGAAGGATGAACCCATAGGAAAAGTTAAATCCTAATAATTAAAAATTAATGAATAATGAGTTGTAATATTTTGGCCATTACTATGTTTACCAACAAATAAAAATATGAAGAAAGATATTTTGAATGAATCACAAAAATCAACCTTCTCTATAAACCCATGGATCTTGAAGATATATAGAGATCAATGAGAGTTATATAGGTTGTAAAATATGAAGAATGGGATCAAATATTATACATCAAAGTGTTTGATATGATAGAAAGTGAATTCTGAGAGGAAAAAATTTTATGTCAATGATACAAACATTACCCATACCTATATGGAAATTTGAAATATAACCATGGACTATGTCTCTGGTCCTTGAAGAAGTGAAGAGGAAACAATTCCATATGGGTGGTGGTGGATCATCTTATAAATATTTGTCTTTTTATTATAATTCAAAAGGACTTATATCTTGATCAACATATGATGATATACATCAGAGAAGTAGTGAGGATGAATAGAATACCACATTATATTGTATCTTCCATAGATATGAGTTTTGGTTCCATGTTCTAGAAGATCATTCAACAAGGTCCAAATACTATATTATACTTTAGAAAATCATAACTCTCCCAAAATGATGTTAAATATGACCAAACAATTTAGGCGCTTGAAGATATATTGATATCATGTTTAGTGGACCTCAAAGGAAGACTAGATCAGTATCTTCTTCTAGTTCATTTTCCATACAAAATACCTTCCACTATTGAATCCAAATGGATCCTTATAAATCCCTTTATGGGAAGTGATACAGAACACCATTGTGTTGGAATGCATATTTTGAAAATGAGTTTTTGGGAACTAAAATTATTTGGGAAATGGTAGAAAATTCCAAGACAATTTAGCATCACATCAGGACTACTCATTGTTGACGGAATAGCTATTCTGACAATTGCTAATGAGACATAGAATTTTATTTTGTGATAAAGTGATTATATTCATAAGTCTATGGAAGAGATAAAAGATATTTAGTAATAAGGGAAAGCTAATCCATTGGTACATCATCCACTTAGAGATTCTATATTGCATCAAATTTGTGACTTTTCAACTCGTACTCCCACAAACCCTTTCTCAAGTACACGATGTATTCCATATATCTGTCTTGAGGAAGTACATAGAAGAAACCACGCATGTATTGAATTTATAAGTACAACATGTATAAAATTATTTCACTTATGATTAGATGTTTGGGAGGATCTAGGTTCGTAGAGAAACTTCTACACAACATGATGACTCACTATGTTAATGTACTATGGTGAAACCATTAATACAAAGAGGCAACCAGGGGATCCAAGGAAGTCATAAAATAGAGTTACACTCACCTATTTTCACCATAGTATGTAATAACAAATTATTAAGGGTGAATTTAATTATTGGTGTAATAATGAAACACCCACGAGTAGATAAAATAAATCAATTTTCAATAACTTGTGTTACACACAACACCTTACTTAATCAAACACTAATATAATATTATTATTATTATTTAAAAATGATTTTTATAACCTATCAATTTTAATTGGAGATATAAATACAAATAACATCATTTTTTAAATTAAGTATGAAGGACAAATAATTTTTTTTACAAATAATTATTCAATTTTTGGTAAAGTCTTTATAGGCTTCGAAAACACTTTTCTCTTAAAAATGATTTAGATTAATTTATATGAACCAATAATTAAATTAATATTTCTAATTTAAGAAAATTTATTTGGAAAAATTAGCTTTATTTTTTTAATAAAAATTTAGAAATTATATTATGTTAATGTTTTCATAATTTTATAAAAATTTAAATTTTTCGATAAATAGTGAAAAATTAGTGATTTTTATTAAAAAATTATTTTCCATTTGATGTATATAAAAATATAAATATTATTTTAAAACCATTACTAAGTAAAATTAGATCAATTTTATTACTATTATTCTAATTTATTTAATTCGAATTAATTTATTGTTGAATTTGTATATATTTTATTTATACTTTTGAAATCCTTTTATTTTGAATCCCATTTTTTGTCACATATATTGTTTTATTTTAATTTTAAATTCATTCACTTATTTGAATTTAATTTTAAAATTGGATTAAATATTTTTAGTAAGAATAATTTATTTTATATAATAATGTAAACATTGTTTTTGGTCATTATAATAAGAAAACATAGTGATTTTAAATTGTCATAGTTATGGACAAAACGAGGTTATGTGAGGTTAAATAAGAAGGATAAGGTTTAACTAACCTATAAACTCGTCTAACTTCTATTTTATGTTTATATTTAGAAATTATATTATATAACATTTGATAATGGGCCATTTTCATTCCTTCTCCTTTCCATATATCAAAATATTTTTAGTTTAATCAGTATCTTATGAAATAGAATACATATTTCCCTAAACACATACTAGAATCCTTTTTTGATCATAAATCCACTCTATGGATGTTTTAGGCGTGATCCTAAATAGGTGTCCTAGAATATGTCTCATTCTGAACTGAGTGTCTTTGTTTTATTTCTTCTTACACCTCCTTTAAATATAACTCAATAATTCTAATATAATAACATAAGAATATTTCATATACTTCGATGTTATTATTTTAATTTAATAAGATAAATCATTATCCTATTTCATTTAATGGGAAAATAACCCATCATTCGTGTGTATAGCAGACTACCACATTGTGAACCGATGTAATTCATTTTTATCATCACCTCTCACAGGTATTTATCGTGATGGAATTATTGTTTATAATTGATATTAATTAAATATTAATCATTATATAAAATAAATATATCATATTCCTTCTTACCTTAAATCCATTTAATAATAATAATATCATTCATGTGTAAGGAGGACTACAGCCTCTCAAAGCTATGTGATTGGTTTCTTATTACCTCATCACATGAGTGGTATATGAAATTTTATTTTAAAAAATAATATTATATTTTTTATATATTTATCATTTTTGAAAGATAAAATAACAATTACCTCATTTATGTTATAACCATTTAAAAGAGTAAGCATTACATGTGCATACAAACAACCAACCATCTTCAAGATTGTATCATAATTAATTTTTCATAACCATAAATAATGATTATTTTAAAAATTATTATTGATGTATAACAATTATAATTAGTTCATGATTAATATTTTTTGATATGATTAAATCATTATGTACTTTTCCATATTCAAATTTACAAAGTTATTTTGAACATATAAAACTAACATCATCAAAATGTCTGATGTCAACGTAATTGACATTTTAATTGAATATGAAATGATAAAAATAAAATAAAAAAATAAAATTGAAAGTGGTTGTTAATAAAGTAAATAACTATCGTAATTTTATTATACGTGAAGATAAATAACGCAAGTGACGATTCGGTCTTGAGGTAAGGGGTGTCTTTAAACAACCCTTTTCTTGTGGTTATGAACAACATCTCTCTAACTCTTTTTCTCTCTCTATTTAATGATATTGAATTCATCTAAATTATGTATATATGTATCTCAAATATATATCTAAATTATTATACCTTCATTTTATGTATTAATACCTTCTTTATGTTCATTTATTTGTTTCATTCATTATGAAATTTCATATGATTATGATATGAGGCTAGATTATACAATCCATTTTATTTTCATGGATAATTCCTATTTATTTCATTATAGTTGAATTACTTTATTCTGAAGACATATATCAAGAACATGTTTTGATTAGTTCACCTTGGTAGAATTCCAATACATTGGGTTATGGTTTAGACTAATGAGACACCAGGTATGGGATTAGAGAGTAATGCTAATCCATTATGGATCATTTTCCACCATGTGATATTATTTATGTTGTTAGACTTAGGTCATGATAATGTCATTTTATGTGTTTCTTCCACATTTCCTTTATTAACATGACCTTATTATTCCAAATTTCTTATGTTATTATTTAATGTGATTACACATGATTCTTATCTTTTATGATATCATGTAATACCTTTGACTAACATTTTATGTTAACTTATCATGTTTATTACCTTATTGGAATTTATATATCACTCATTTCATTTATGAATGATCCTATTTGTCCTATGCAGTTTTAGGATCTCAAATGGATTTGTATCTCACTATTGAGAATTAAATAAGGATGTTATTTTTTAGTTTCTTTTCTATGCATTATGAACCTAGTATTCCAAATCCACTATGACTCAAGATCTCTGGTATGTACTTTTTGATATTTATGTTAAAAACCGTGTAAAAGTGTTTGTGAAGGGATTAGGACTCTATAAACAAACTATTTAATGGGACTGTAAATCAAAGTTATTGATTATTTTATTTTATAGGAGGCCATTTAAAATGATTAAATGGATTCATACTTATAATTAGTAATTAATTTAGTACCATTAGATTTTATATGACACTCTATAATTACATCTCGCTTTATCAAATGATGTGTTACTATAAATATGATGTGGTCCCGATATTAGAGAGTTCCCTCAAGGAATACTGTAAAGACCCGTAAAATTCAAGGGAATTTTTTTTCATAATTTTCTTTAGAATTTTACAAGAGCGCGGTTTCAGACGGCACCTGATTCCGAGTCCCAGAGTGCCCGGAATTAATTTCTGAAGTTTGGCTCGGGTACGTTCAGTGAACGAATGAGCGGGTTTTCCTAACTTTTGATTCGGTGCTCGGAATTGAAATCCGAGGGCACCGATGAACTCGCAGCACCGATATTCGCTTAAAGAGACCTTTTCGGAAGATGCGTTTGTTGCGGGTTGAAAGTTAGTTTTGGGGTTTTTAGTTTGAGTTAAATAAAATTTGTGAAGAACAAATTTTATTATAACTTGATAAAACCTACCAAAGGGGGTTGGAAGTGGGACCCACACCCACTTAACCTCCCTTGGGAGGATTAAGTGTGGTGGGGCCCACACGAACCCCTAAACCTTTCATATTCTCTCAACTCCCTTAACGCCTCATTAAATGACTTGAGTTACTTATTTAATTATGGGAGTTAATCCTTTTGAATTTCAAACATTTGAAATTCTAGTGTGTTATGTGATAATAAAATAAGATGTTGTCTTATTTTTATTTTGGTTAATTGTTTGTCTTCTTGAGAGGTGGAGAGCTTTTTCTTCTTCTTCTTCATCTCTGACGAAGATCACGAAGAACGCTCAACTTGACGAAGAACGCTCAAGTCCCGACGAAGAACGCCGCTCCGCTCTTCTTCGTCTTCCGTGTCAATGAAAGGGGACGCCACTTCTTCCTCGGACAACCTTCGTCGGCGTACAAGTATTCTCCAACGACGTGTCTCTTCGGACGCACCCCCTTCGTCATCGGATTTGACGAACGGCTACCGCGACGCCCGACCTCCGCGACGTCGACTTCCGCAGAACGTTGACAATCGTCGAACCTTATACCAAGGTAGGGGTTGTTATTTTATTCTTTAATTATTCCATTTCTTGATCGTGGATCTCGCATGTCAAACATGAGGCTTTTGAATGTTTAAGTTGAGTTATTTATTTAACGTGAGGGGGCCGGACCGCATGAACACGGCCGAACCCCCCTCCATCGTTCTTGTTGTTTATTCTTGCGGGTGGAAGCAAAGTGGCGTGGTGCCGTCGCACCACGCAGATAATCGTGCAATTATTTTACGTGGCGCCGTCGCGCCACGCCGAGGAAGAATCTTCAAGAACGCGACGCCGTCGCGCCGCGTTGAAAGGAATCAAGGCACGGCGAAAGGGCGCGGTGTCGTCGCACCGCGCCGGACGACGAACACCGCGGCCGGTTCCGGGCCGCGGCGGGACGAGGAGACAGCGGCCGGTTCCGGGCCGCGGCGGTATGAGAAGACCGGCGGCCGGGCCGCCGGCGTCGGAAGCCGAAGAGGGGACCGGAATTTCTGGTCCCGTTGGAGAAAACCGGCCGGCCAGCTGGCCGGCCGGATGACGTTAAACCGGGGAAAATTAATTCCCCGACCAACGTTTAAAACCCCCCTCTTTAAGAGGGGGGCGGTTTCCATGTAGGAAGGGGGGGGGGCAGCCCCCCGGTTTTTATTCAATCAAGCCCCCCACGTGAGGGGGGGGGCGGTTTTGCAGAAGGGGCGCGGCATGTTGCCGCGCCGACATTTCAATCAGCGGGGGCTAAGCCCCCGCGTGCAGCCACCCTGCGGCGACAGGCCGCCGCGGCCCCCACGCCGCCGCGCCGCCCAGGGGGGGTCGGGTCGGGTCGGCCCGGACCCGGACCCCCCCGTTTCGAACCAGTTCTGGTCTTTTAGCCATAACTTGGGCCTCGGACCTCCGATTGACGAACCGTCGGTGGCAACGCGATCCTTGGATCAAGAAGGTCGTTTCGGTATATCGCACTTAAGGTTTCGGATTACTTTGAGTTCGTCCGGGTTGGTTCGTTCACGAAACCAACCGGGCCTTCGGAGCGGAAACGCTCATATCTTGAGCTACGGACGTCCGATTGATGTGCCGTCAGCCGTGTTGTGTTCCTCTTAGTGAGACGGACCTTTTGGCATACTCCGCCCGAGGTTTGGACGCAAGTGGAGTACGGTCGGGTTGGTTTTGCCTTAAAAACCAACCGGGCCACGGAGACCTAAATGCCAATAACTCTCAGACCGGGCGTCCGATCGACGCGCTTTCTGTTGCGTTGAGTTCCTATTGATGATACGGAACTTTTGGATACATAAACTCTGGTCTTCGTGACAGTTGATGTATCAGCCTCTCGGCTCGTGGAGCGGACCCTCCGAACGAGCTTGCTGTGTGCGGGAACCCTAGTGCTTGCTGCGACTGTTCTACTGCTACTACTGCTACTGTGACTGCGACGACGACAGTACAGAGCTCCTGTGTGGATTCGACGACGACGACTTTAGCACTCAGCGATCCTATGTGGATCAGTGCTACAGGTCCTCTGTGGGTCCGATCCTGTGTGGGTCCGATCCTGTGTGGATCCGCGCTCAGCGGTTCTGTGTGAGCCAGCGCCTACAGGTCCTGTGTGGGCCCGATCCTGTGTGGTCTTTGCGGTGGTTAGTTACCTATCGATCCTTCGTGGGTCCGACGACTTAGATGGATCAGTGATCATCTTTATCGTCCTTGAAGAAGTATACCTGTGTGAGCTGAATCCTATTGCTTTCCTGTGTGGATTGTGTTGTGCAATCCTGTGTGGATTACGTTTTGCTTTCCTGTGTGGAATACGTTTACTTTCCTGTGTGGACTGAGTTGTACTTGGGCTCGTAGGTTGGAGCGTATTTGAATTGATGACTTAGGTATATGTATGGGCATATACCTAAGCAGTGTCGGTTGTTACTTCGTGATTGTACCTTTCTTCGTGGTTTATCCTTTGTGGATTTTGAGAGACCTTCAGGGGTCTCGGGGTCCCTACTGAGTAGCTTATACTCACCCCTGCACGGGCTTTGCCCGTACTACGTTGTGTTGGTTGCAGACGACGGACAGCGTTGACCTTAGCTGAGGCTTGCAGAGCGGGACGGTACCCGGAGGTGGACTACTGGGCGGGACGTGCTCGGAGCGGACGGCGGGACCCGTGGAGCAGAGGAGCTATCTGTACCCACCCTTCAGGTGGGATTTCCTGTGGACAGCTCGGAGTAGCGGCTTTTACTTTTCAGTTGTTGTTTTCCCTTTCGAGTTGTACTTTACTTTCAGTTTGGGTTTGTATTCTGGCCCTTTTTCTTTTCCGCACTTTCAGTTGTACTCTGCTTTTTTTGTTTAGTGTTTACTTTCCGCTTGTTTACTCTGTGGTGTTTGTTTACTTTACAAAGGCAATGCCTTCCCTTTTTACCGGGATTTACGCCTTGGTGCTAGTCTCCAGCCCCTGGCCTATGGAAGGCGGGCTTGGGGTAGTCACGGCACGGACCCGAGGGCGGGTCATGACAAATTGGTATCAGAGGAGTTCGGTTCTACCGCGAACTCTGATATTTTCTATGTGAAGCAATAATGTTTAGCGTATTGAGTGTGGTTATCAGTCCAGGGAGTCCAGTGTTGGTGCGGCGGCCGACGTATCCGTACACCAGGACCCTGACTTCTGATTTCCGACTTAATGCACGAAAACATTGACTGCGTGTGTGTTTCAAAGTTTTCTTTGTAATTACTTATATCAGCTCACCAGGTATATTGTTCTAACCGTGGAGCACCTGTTTCCTTTTCAGGATGGCCCCACGACGACAGCCAGCTAGGGTCCCGAGATTCGAGCGAGACGACAGCACACCGAGCGATGAGGCCTCGGTGCAGGCCCCTTTGCCAGTAGTGGCACCGGCGGTAGCTTTACCCGCTGATCCCCCGATGCTTCCAGCAGCAGCCGCTGACGATGCACGTCGCCTCAGCGCACTGCATGAGTTTCAGCGCCAGCGACCGCCCAGGTTTCGCGGGGAGACGGATCCTCAGGCAGCAGAGGACTGGCTGGAGGCAGTGGTTCGAGTGTTTAGGCTAGTGAGGACACCAGCAGACCTCATGGTGATCCTTGCTGCGAGCCTACTACACGCAGCAGCAGGACGATGGTGGAGCTTGATGCTCCAGGTGCACGATGAGGCATCCCTGCTTTGGACGGACTTTGAGAGCCTCTTCGGCTCGGAGTTCATCCCAGCCACCCTTCGTGCGGTGCGTATCCAGGAGCTTCTACAGCTGCGGCAGGGCAGCATGACGGTCGCTCAGTACTCGGCGAGATTTACCGATCTCTCGCGCTACTCGACCGACATGGTACAGGACCCATTCTTCCGGGCCCGGACCTTCGAGCATGGTTTGAGACACGAGATCAGGGCATCACTGATCTCCCTCAGCATACCGACTCAGACAGGAGTACTGGAGCGGGCTCTTCTGATCGAGAGCTTCCTTGCTGAGTCTACACCAGCACAGAGACCCACCGCAGGGCGACACGTGGCAGAGTCATCTGCAGTAGGTAGTCGACGGATGACTCAGGGGTCCAGACAGACCAGACCTTCGGGCAGATGATCTCAGGGCACTGGCTCAGCAGTGCGGGGCACACAGCGCGGAGCCAGTCTTACGAGAGGCAGTCAGTGCTACTCGTGCGGCGGGCAGGGCCACATGGCTCGTGACTGCCCGACCCGCCGTGCCGAGGAGCAGCAGACGGTTGAGGGACCACCGAGGCAGAGGCATAGGGTCGACCGTGGTGGTCCGCAGGGAGGAGGCGGACGAGGCAGAGGAGCTGGACGAGCAGCCGGTGGTGGCCGACGCTTTGAGGCTCTACCACCACCACCACCAGGAGGTCCACCCCGACCACAGGGAGCTGGCGGGCAGCGACAGGCACAGCTCCAGGCAGCAGAGGCCTACGACCACGGCGCACCCGAGATTATTCGAGGTACTATCTGTGTCTATTCCACCCTTTCTATAGTTCTTATAGACACAGGAGCGAGTCACTCTTTCATAGCCGCTGCCCTTGTTCGGAGCTCGGAGATTCCGACAGAGCCGTTGGCTCGATCCTTACGGCTAAAGACTCCTACGGGAGCAGACTCGACGATTACGCACTGGTGCTGGCAGTGTGAGCTTACTCTAGGAGGCAAGAGCTTCGGCTGGAATCTTCTTGTAGCAGCGTCGAGGCCTTACGACATCATCTTGGGCATGGATTGGCTATCTACGGTCCATGCACAGATTGACTGTTTTAGGCGCAAGGTGCGATGTGTACGCACCGACGGGAGCAGGTTCACCTTCACCGGCGAGAAGGGAGCCTTAGCAGCACAGGATGGACTTCCGCGGAGGAGAGGACAGCCCATCACTCATCAGTTGGCTAGCCTCATCCTTGGAGCAGTTGACGTGCGGAGTCCTGGTTTTCCTGCAGTGGTGGATCAGTTTGCGGACGTTTTTCCCGACGATGTTCCAGGGCTACCTCCTCGCAGAGAGGTAGACTTTTATATTGACTTGTACCCCGGGACAGCCCTGATATCCACTCCAGCATATCGGATGGCCCCCGCCGAGCTTCGAGAGCTACGGGTACAGTTGGAGGACTTGCAGGGCAAAGGGTTCATCCGACCCAGTGTTTCACCCTGGGCTTCCCCGATATTATTCGCCAAGAAGGCGGACGGGAGCTTGCGACTTTGTGTTGACTATCGTCGCCTGAACCAGGTGACAGTGAGGAACAAGTATCCACTACCGAGGATTGATGACCTCTTTGATCAGCTCAAGGGAGCACGGTGGTTCTCGAAGATAGACCTCAGGTCAGGCTATCATCAGCTCAGAGTCAGAGACGAGGATGTGCAGAAGACGGCCTTCAGATGTCGGTATGGCCACTATGAGTTCTTGGTTATGCCTTTCGGTGTAACCAATGCTCCAGCAGTGTTCATGGCTCTCATGAACAGGATCTTTCAGCCATACCTCGATCGGTTTGTCGTGGTCTTCATCGACGACATTCTGATTTACTCTACGACAGAGGAGGAGCACACCTATCACTTGCGAGTTGTTCTTGACACACTCCGAGAGCACCAGCTTTATGGTAAGCTCTCGAAGTGCCAGTTCTGGATACGTGAGGTCCACTTTTTGGGACACGTTATCTCTGAGGCGGGAGTTGCAGTGGATCCCGCGAAGATTGAGGCTGTGTTAGCATGGGAGCCACCCAGGAGCGTGACTGAGGTTCGGAGTTTCTTGGGACTAGCTGGATACTATCGGAGATTCGTGCCAGACTTCTCTAGAGTTGCGGCATCACTCACAGCTTTGACGAAGAAGGGGAAACCCTTCGTGTGGTCAGACAGATGTCAGCAGAGCTTCCAGGAGCTGAGACAGAGATTGACTAGCGCACCTATCTTGAGGTTGCCTGAGGAGGGATTAGGGTACGTAGTTTACTGCGATGCATCAGGGATCGGACTCGGATGTGTTCTGATGCAGGAGAGGGCAGTGATCGCCTATGGATCACGTCAGTTGAGGCCGCATGAGCAGAACTACGCTACCCATGTCCTGGAGCTAGCAGCAGTGGTCTTCGCTCTGAAGACATGGTGACACTATCTGATGGGCGAGCGCTTTACAGTCTTTTCCGATCATCAGAGTCTCAGGTATATCTTCTCGCAGAAGGACCTGAACATGAGACAGCGGCGATGGCTCGAGTTCCTCCAGGACTATGACTTTGAGATAGTCTATACTCCTGGTAAGGGGAACGTAGTAGTCGATGCCCTCAGCAGGAGGACGGGCATTCAGCTACTTGAGGAGGCGACGGAGCAGCTAGCCTCTTTGCAGATATCCTTCGTGGATAGAGATGGAGCAGTCTTTCTTCAGTCTCTCACAGTCACTCCTCCACTACTACAGCGGGTCAAGGAGGCACAGCGTGAGGACGCTGACTGTGAGACACGGCGTGCACAGATATCCTCGGGACAGGCACCTGATGGTTTCTCCCTTGGAGCAGAGCACGACATCCTTTTCAGAGGACGTACCATGGTACCAGTTGCTTTGCGAGAGGAAGTGCTGAGAGAGTTTCACACTTCTCCTTTGGCGGTACATCCTGGAGTGGCGAAGATGTACCAGGACCTCAGACGACAGCACTGGTGGCCGGGCATGAAGAAGGCTGTAGCAGAGTTCGTTTCTCGATGCCTCACATGTCAGCAGGTGAAGGCAGAGCATCAGGTACCAGCGGGCTTGGTACAGCCCTTGGAGGTTCCGGAGTGGAAGTGGGACGGAATATCTATGGACTTCGTGACTGGTCTTCCACGCACTTCCAGAGGTCACGACTTCATCTGGGTGATTGTTGACCGACTCACCAAGTCGGCACACTTCTTACCCATCAGAGAGCAGGGCTCAGTGGAGAGCTTGGGACGTCTCTACGTTCAGGAGATTGTGCGGCTCCACGGCGTGCCATCATCTATCGTCTCCGATCGAGAAGCTCGCTTTACTTCCCGGCTTTGGAAGGGGTTACAGGAGGCGTTCGGGACGCAACTACGTCTGAGCACAGCCTTTCACCCTCAGACGGATGGTCAGACGGAGAGGACCATTCAGACACTCGAGGACATGCTCCGCGCATGTGTCCTCGACTTTGGTCGTGGCTGGGAGGACCACCTACCCTTGGTGGAGTTTGCGTACAACAATAGCTACCACTCCACCATCGGGATGGCACCGTACGAGGCGTTGTACGGCCGACCTTGTAGATCTCCTTTGCGCTGGACAGACCCTGGAGAGTCAGCACTAGTGGGACCGGAGATGGTCCAGGCCACGACAGAGAAGGTCCAGGTCATCCAGGAGTGGATGAGGACAGCTCAGAGCCGGCAGAAGTCATATGCTGACAGGAGGCGGAGGCCACTAGAGTTCGAGGATGGCGACCACGTCTTCTTGCGGGTCTCACCTCGACGTGGTATTCGGAGATTTGGCCGAGGCGTCAAGTTATCTCCGCGCTTCATCGGACCCTTCCAGGTCCTCAGCAGGGTTGGCGAGGTGGCTTATCGCCTGGCTCTACCACCTCAGTTGCACCGGGTGCACGACGTCTTCCACGTATCCCAGCTGAGGAGATACGTGCACGACCCGACGCACATCATTGATCATGGGGAGCTTGACGTTGACGATGGGGCGACTTTTACGGAGGTCCCGGTGGAGATAGAGGATCGACAGGAGCGGGTCCTGCGTGGGCGATCGATTCCTCTTGTGCGCATCAGATGGAAGCACGGGAATCTCCAGGAGAGCACATGGGAGCGGGAGGCTCAGATACGTGCTCAGTACCCTCATTTGTTTCCCTAGTTTTTGATGTATCTTTACGGGGACGTAAAGCCCTGAGGTGGGAGTAATGTAAAGACCCGTAAAGTTCAAGGGAATTTTTTTTCTTAATTTTCTTTAAAATTTTACAAGAGTGCGGTTTCAGACGGCACCTGATTCCGAGGCCCGGAGTTCCCGGAATTAATTTCTGAAGTTTGGCTCGGGTACGTTCAGTGAACGAACGAGCGGGTTTTCCTAACTTTTGATTCGGTGCTCGGAATTGAAATCCGAGGGCACCGATGAACTCGCAGCACCGATATTCGCTTAAAGAGACCTTTTCGGAAGTTGCTTTTGTTGCGGGTTGAAAGTTAGTTTTGGGGTTTTTAGTTTGAGTTAAATAAAATTTGTGAAGAACAAATTTTATTATAACTTGATAAAACCTACCAAAGGGGGTTGGAAGTGGGACCCACACCCACTTAACCTCCCTTGGGAGGATTAAGTGTGGTGGGGCCCACACGAACCCCTAAACCTTTCATATTATCTCAACTCCCTTAACGCCTCATTAAATGACTTGAGTTACTTATTTAATTATGGGAGTTAATCCTTTTGAATTTCAAACATTTGAAATTCTAGTGTGTTATGTGATAATAAAATAAGATGTTGTCTTATTTTTATTTTGGTTAATTGTTTTTCTTCTTGAGAGGTGGAGAGATTTTTCTTCTTCTTCTTCATCTCTGACGAAGATCACGAAGAACGCTCAACTTGACGAAGAACGCTCAAGTCCCGACGAAGAACGCCGCTCCGCTCTTCTTCGTCTTCCGTGTCAACTAAAGGGGACGCCACTTCTTCCTCGGACAACCTTCGTCGGCGTACAAGTATTCGCCAACGACGTGTCTCTTCGGACGCACCCCCTTCGTCATCGGATTTGACGAACGGCTACCGCGACGCCCGACCTCCGCGACGTCGACTTCCGCGGAACGTTGACAATCGTCGAACCTTACACCAAGGTAGGGGTTGTTATTTTATTCTTTAATTATTCCATTTCTTGATCGTGGATCTCGCATGTCAAACATGAGGCTTTTGAATGTTTAAGTTGAGTTATTTATTTAACGTGAGGGGGCCGGACCGCATGAACATGGCCGAACCCCCCTCCATCGTTCTTGTTGTTTATTCTTGCGGGTGGAAGCAAAGTGGCGTGGTGCCGTCGCACCACGTGGATAATCGTGAAATTATTTTACGAGGCGCCGTCGCGCCACGCCGAGGAAGAATCTTCAAGAACGTGACGCTGTCGCGCCGCGTTGAAAGGAATCAAGGCACGACGAAAGGGCGCGGTGTCGTCGCACCGCGCCGGACGACAAACACCGCGGCCGGTTCCGGGCCGCGGCGGGACGAGGAGACCGCGGCCGGTTCCGGGCCGCGGCGGTATGAGAAGACCGGCGGCCGGGCCGCCGGCGTCGGAAGCCGAAGAGGGGACCGGAATTTCCGGTTCCGTTGGAGAAAACCGGCCGGCCAGCTGGCCGGCCAGATGACGTTAAACCGGGGAAAATTAATTCCCCTTCCAACGTTTAAAACCCCCCTCTTTAAGAGGGGGGAGGTTTCCATGTAGGAAGGGGGGCAGCAGCCCCCTGGTTTTTATTCAATCAAGCCCCCCACGTGAGGGGGGGGGGGGGCGGTTTTGCAGAAGGGGCGCGGCATGTTGCCGCGCCGACATTTCAATCAGCGGGGGCTTAGCCCCCGCGTGCAGCCACCCTGCGGCGACAGGCCGCCGCGGCCCCCGCGTCGCCGCGCCACCGCGCCGCCGCGCCGCCCAGGGGTGGGTCGGGCCGGGTCGGCCCGGACCCGGACCCCCCCGTTTCGAACCAGTTCCGGTCTTTTGGCCATAACTTGGGCCTCAGACCTCCGATTGACGAACCGTCTGTGGCAACGCGATCCTTGGATCAAGGCGGTCGTTTCGGTATATCGCACCTAAGGTTTCGGATTACTTTGAGTTCGGACGGGTTGGTTCGTTCACGAAACCAACCGGGCCTTCGTAGCGGAAATGCTCATATCTTGAGCTACGGACGTCCGATTGACGTGCCGTCAGCCGTGTTGTGTTCCTCTTAGTGAGACGGATCTTTTGGCATACTCCGCCCGAGGTTTGGACACAGGTGGAGTACGGTCGGGTTGGTTTTGCCTTAAAAACCAACCGGGCCCCGGAGACGAAAATGCCAATAACTCTCAGACCGGGCGTCCGATCGACGCGCCATCTGTTGCGTTGAGTTCCTGTTGACGATACGGAACTTTTGGATACATCAACTCTGGTCTTCGTGACAGTTGATGTATCAGCCTCTCGGCTCGTGGAGCGCACCCTCCGAACGAGCTTGCTCTGTGCGGGAACCCTAGTGCTGGCTGCGACTGTTCTACTGCAACTACTACTACTGTGACTGCGACGACGACAGTGCAGAGATCCTGTGTGGATTCGACGACGACGACTTTAGCACTCAGCGATCCTACGTGGATCAGTGCTACAGGTCCTGTGTGGGCCCGATCCTGTGTGGGTCCGATCCTGTGTGGATCCGCGCTCAGCGGTTCTGTGTGAGCCAGCGCCTACAGGTCCTGTGTGGGCCCGATCCTGTGTGGTCTTTGCGGGGGTTAGTTACCTATCGATCCTTCGTGGGTCCGACGACTTAGATGGATCAGTGATCATCTTTATCGTCCTTGAAGAAGTATACCTGTGTGAGCTGAATCCTATTGCTTTCCTGTGTGGATTGTGTTGTGCAATCCTGTGTGGATTACGTTTTGCTTTCCTGTGTGGAATACGTTTACTTTCCTGTGTGGACTGAGTTGTACTTGGGCTCGGAGGTTGGAGCGTATTTGAATTGATGACTTAGGTATATGTATGGGCATATACCTAAGCAGTGTCGGTTGTTACTTCGTGATTGTACCTTTCTTCGTGGTTTATCCTTTGTGGATTTTGAGAGACCTTCAGGGGTCTCGGGGTCCCTACTGAGTAGCTTATACTCACCCCTACACGGGCTTTGCCCGCACTACGTTGTGTTGGTTGCAGACGACGGACATCGTTGACCTTAGCTGAGGCTTGCAGAGCGGGACGGTACCCGGAGGTGGACTACTGGGCGGGACGTGCTCGGAGTGGACGGCGGGACCCGTGGAGCAGAGGAGCTATCTGTACCCACCCTTCAGGTGGGATTTCCTGTGGACAGCTCGGAGTAGCGGCTTTTACTTTTCAGTTGCTGTTTTCCCTTTCGAGTTGTACTTTACTTTCAGTTTGGGTTTGTATTCTGGCCCTTTTTCTTTTCCGCACTTTCAGTTGTACTCTGCTTTTTTTGTTTAGTGTTTACTTTCCGCTTTTTTACTCTGTGGTGTTTGTTTACTTTACAAAGGAAATGCCTTCCCTTTTTACCGGGATTTACACCTTGGTGCTAGTCGCCAGCCCCTGGCCTATGGAAGGCGGGCTTGGGGTAGTCACGGCACGGACCCGAGGGCGGGTCGTGACAATACAACATTACGTGATAATTTTTTCTTTTTCAAATCACCATTTACCTTTTCAATAAGGCATCAAAACCAATTTTTTTATTCAGTATCCTCTAATTAAAAATAATGATGCATCCATTTGTTTACTTGGTATGCCCAATGTTAAGTTATTTATATTATTTTATGTTTGTTTGATTGGATATAGATTAAAAAATTTATGGTATTTTTTATAGTCCTAAATTTCATTCATTTGGCATCCAAAACCTATAAGTGGTATCATATCCTTAAACATCAATAGATCAACTTTTTTTTAATAGTTTTTCATTAAATATATCTATCTTAAGTCATTTGAACCCATATCAGAAAATATTATATGAATAAACACATCTTCTTTATATATTTTCAGTGTACAACTACCTTAAATCATAGTGTGTAATATAGAATAATCCTATGTATATGGTATATGCAATAAGATATGATATATAATTTAATACCCCAAACACTTACTCAAAGGTTTCAATATGAATAAACACTTTCTTTACATATTATCTTTGAAATGCACAAATGTGGCCAAATTTTAACCCTCAATAATTATAATATACCTAAAAAATATTGAGTAACTTATATTCAAAAGACCATTTGGGTTTAGATATTTAGATATTTATGAAAGAATTTTAACTAAAAAAGGCCATTTACTTCTCATTAAATAGATATTATTTACACTATATAAGAAAGTAATAAATCAATAATTTTTCATTAACATATCAAAGGAAATTCTCCAAACATTCTACTCTTCTAAGAATATCATTTTTAATATTTTTCATCATAACCTAGGGAAATAAAATTAAAATAATGGTTAGATAAAATTATCAATGGGGGAAATTTTATATCATAATCAATTATGAAGTAAAATTCGAATGAATAATTTGGTAGAATAAAAATAATAATCACGTAATTCTATATAAATGATCACATTATATTGAAAAAAATACAGGGATAAAAATATAAATAAAGATGTTGAAAAAACAACTAAATTAATGTTGATGGAATTCATAATTTTATAAATCTTGATCTTTACCATCAAGGACTCATCTAAAAAATACTTTTTTCCATCAAGACTGAAGACATAACATCATTATTGTTGTTAAGTTATCAACCAATACATCATTCTTATCATTATGTACACAACAAAGACATAATTCTTAAATTAGGTAAGAATACCCC
Organism: Viscum album; assembly: GCA_963277665.1. Taxonomy (NCBI): domain Eukaryota; kingdom Viridiplantae; phylum Streptophyta; class Magnoliopsida; order Santalales; family Viscaceae; genus Viscum; species Viscum album. Next base: position 1,263,800,593 of record OY728128.1, read on the forward strand.
AAATTCCCAAACATTTTATCACGTAAGACTAAAAATTCATTAAGGTGATATATAATACAAGGCCATATCTACTAAATCTTTAAGTCTAATGCATTCACTATATAAATTATACAAATATCAATAAAATACATGATCAAATTGACTTGGTAATATATAAACATCCTTATCGAGATACAAACATAGGAAATTTTATTACTTTTACAATCAATAAATTAATATAAGACATCTGAATAAGTACATTGGATGGTTAGACAATACATAATAAATTTACCTCTAAAGTCAATAAACATCTATTTCAGAATATCAAGTTTACCGACTATCAATATTTCTTCAATCAATAAGTAAAAAATATTTCTATGTAAGAATACTAAAATTAACATTGTGTATAGTAATTGAATATTGTTAAGTTATTACTTTTCCCAATAAATTGATGTCTGGATATCTAGTTTAATTCCCTTCAAACAATGTAAAGAAAAATTGGATATTTATAGAGTAATAGAATTTGAGGAAACCCCATTCCTATAATAGAGGATGGTTTATCAATAAAAATGATGTGATAGACTTATATTAGTGTAATACCCAAAGATTAAAATTATATGAGAGTATTTAGAAATAACCCATGGATAATTATAGACTTTAAAAAATAAAACAAGTTGTGAGTAAAAATAAAATCTCAATGAAACAAAATTGAGATGAAAACAGTCTTATTGTAACGGAAATATAAGAATAAAAACAACATAATATGGATACAATGAAATTAAAATATAATTAAATGTAATAAATTAAGAATACATGAAGGAAATAGGGTAGTTAATACACCATATAAAATAAAATATGGTTTTTAATATCAAACATGTCTCATGAAACAGAAAATAATGAAAAATAACAATTAAGGATTTATAACAATCGAACAAAACCCCTCGAATAATAGAATATGAAATGAAACATTGAAAATCATGAATAATGGTTGAGTCATTATATAAAATACACATGGTGTAGTAAATACACCATACAATGGAATTATTGTATTCTATCTTACTCAAACACACTCTAACCCCATGAATAATTATGACATACCATCTCAGGTCGACATGAAACATTGCCCTAGATGGCCTTCCAAAAATTTCATATCATAAAAGAACCAAACAATTCTCATGAATATCCATAAAGAGAAAAAACTAAATATTATTATGAGGAAGAAATGTAAACACTCCCTTAAGACATACAACGTCAATCCAAAATGATAACCTAAAAATATAATTTGAATAGATAAAATACATGAATCTATGTGATAAATCATTACCACAAATCTATATCTTAAATAAATATATGATAACCAATATAATCATATAAACTAAATGAATCCATTCTTTTTAGCTAATTCATAAAAAACTAGATCAATAAACACCCAAAGGAGAAAAAACATTGGATGTGTAGCACCACCAGTTTGAGGTAAATCATCATTTTATTAATTTATTCTTTTATTTTTAACTTGGTTTGGATTAGGTTATTGATGTTTTTTTTAGTATTAAATGGAATTAAACATTCATTTTGTCTATATAACTTATTCACTTCATGAATAGGTTTCAAAAAGTGAATAATTCATAAAAGATTCCATGAGATTGTTTCATAGTGTGAATGATTAATATGTGTGTAGATTTGAATATAAACAGCATGAAAACCCATAAATAATTTGAAATTAGTTTCCATTAGAAAATAAATTTTGGATATTCTAATATCAGTGAAAGTGGCCTCTCGATGAATTCACTATGTGAATTAATTATTTTATTTCATTAAAGTCTTGTGGTAGACCAAATTTATCCATCCTATAGGTGTAATTTTTATGATATTTTTTTATTTCTCCTACATCTAATTTAAAGATCTATACGTTGAAATATAATTAAATATTAAATGTTATAGATCCATATAAAATAAATCATTGAGCATTTTTTCATTAAATCAAAAGGTAAGATCTCCTCCTTATACATTGTCTTCACTCTCGATGGGTTGTTTCACCTAGAACCCTGGATTAGTGTGTTAGACTAGATATATCGATTTGAATTTGTGGTTATGACATATTATTTATATTTTATAGAGGAATTAAATTAGGAGGTTAATTTTTGAATCATTTTAGATTCTTTGGGAAAACTAATCAGTGTAGGTTTCTTCTCTCTCACCCTACAAGTTTTGAAACTATCTAGCTTAACCTTTGATAAATTGGTCTTATGATTTGTTGGGAACATCATGTAAAATTGAATATTAAAGACCCATGTTTTATCTAATTTCAAAATTGTGGGTTTTCAAAATTGGGATTTTCTGTTAAAAAAATTATTTATTGGAAATTTTGTGCATCATTATTGGCATGTGTCAATATTCATGTGGAATCAATAGTGGGTTGAGTTACCACCATTAAGTGAATGTATGGATAATGGGTGGGTGGAAAGTACCACCATAAAAATTGATTCACCAAGAGATAGATTGGTGGAATCATTACTCACCACTCTCATGTATAGGGAGTTTCATAGTAAAATGTATCACGTGAAAATGGGTGTGGAATTGGGATGATTATTTCAACCAACAAGAAATTGTTTTAATGGTTTTATATAATTTTTATATAGAACTGGTTTATGGATTTAATATAAATTGTTTATCTACTTATATCATGTTTTATAAAATGTTATACCCTTTTTTTCTAGTGGTGTGTGTTGGGATGGACTTAGTGAAGTACTGCTAATTGATATTCTCACCCCCAGCTAGAGAACATTAGTTCATTTGCAGATTCCATCTTATTGTATATAGGGAAGGGTCAGGTTTTGTACATCTCTAGTGGTGTCCTTGAAATAATGGTTTTGTAACTAAAGTTGTACATAGGGAGTATATTCATCTCGATCTAGTGTGGAACTACTTTGGTTCCAATTTCATTCTATTTGGGGTCTTAGTCATTCTCCTTTATTTCTTTTCTAGTGTAATATAATATTGTTCTTGTATTGGTATTTCATTGAATTATGTGATTGTTTATTCATGCATCATTTAGTTTTTTATTGAATTTTATATATTTCATAAAAGGTTATATAGGTTTTTAGGGATAATTGTTGACCAGCATTCTCTTAATCCTTTGCAATTATTGTTAATATTTTGGTGTCTTGGGAAGTAGCCTAAGGCAAGAAACACATCTATATCTTCCCAATCTAATGGGTGGGGAGAGGAGTGTTAGAAATAGAATCTATCTTGGTCAGTCCTTTAATATTTTTGGGGAAAAGGGTTTTTTTTGTTTCTTGAGTTGGGTTCATAGCAAGGAGAGGGATATTTTTGAAATTGGAAACTTATAGATTAAAAATATATAGTTAACCTTTTCATTATGAGATTCATGTTACTAGGGTGTCTGGATATAAAAATTTTATAATACACTTCTAGGAGTGTCATTTTCTTATGATCATCACTTTATATAAGGATTTTTTCATATCATACATTGGTATATAGACTTCTCGGTGGGACTACATTGTTCATTTACTATTCAAATTGTTTTTTAAAATTGTTAAAACAGTTTATTCAAATAATGATTGCTTCACTAGTTGTTGTTCATGGTAATGATAATTTTTTATAACCATTTTGAATTTATTAAGGACTTCAGTTCTTAGATATAGATGGTATAAATGGTGTATTGTTCTTCTTATAGAAAATGGGACTCTGAATATTCCATTGAAATCAATTGGAAGATTCTACTAACAATGTGGTTGCACCTTATCCACAGGGGAACCAACCACTTGTGTAGAGTATGGTGAAAATGTTTTAAGTTATTGATAGAGGAAATCAAAATGATATAATAATACAAGTAGATCATTCAATGTGCTATTAGAAACAGAATCAATATTTTTTTCAAGGGGATTCTAAAACTAAAAAATCCAAAGTGTGGCTAAACCAAATGAATAGAATCATTGATTTTCTTGGTACACCGAAAAAGCTAAATATTATGTTAGCAAGATATATGTCCAGATATCATTCACACTAATGATAGATTTTATCTTTATAGGATAAATATAATCAATGACTTATGATGGAGTATTATGAGATACATTTTAACAAAATAAATTATCCCTGTAATCACAAAATATAAAGAACAATATAAATTCTCATCCTGATTTAAGAAAACATATCATTCACAGATTAGGGATATAATTTTATGAAAATGGAATATTTTTCTCTAGAAGTAGCTAATAGTGTTCCCTTGAATGCATTTATCTTTGTTTTTATATTATGACTAAATATTAAATCCAAGATAGAGGTTCCATGTATTATTTATTATAAATAGAGAGTTAATAGTCTAGTAGTAGTAGAATGTGATATTTTTTGGAATCCTACTAGAGGTATCTTGTATATTTTTATGAGAATAGGTAGTAATTTATTGATAGAAATAAAATGGTTAGAGATGTATTTTATTAGGGGGAGTCTAACCTTAGACTCGTTCCTCTAAATTAGTTAACATTCTTGGAAGATTGAAATGAAACGAAGTATATTTCTTATGTGGTTCCTTTGGGAATAGGAAGAATGAATATAATGAACCACCATGTATTTTCCATTAGTGTGCAACAATAATGTATCTTAAGATGTATTTTCTTAAAATTATAGTATTATCAAGTAAAATAAACTTGGATCATCCTTATTTTTCATATGATCGTATGGAAAATTATGGTTAGAAAATTTTGTATCCACAGACACAGGTTAACAATGACATTTCTTGGAACACTCTAATGAATGTCTTGTTTTATATTGGTGCATCACATTCATTAATTTATTTTTCTATGTTAAAATAATTGGTATTGTGTATAAAAATTATGCACCATGTCATGAATATCAATACAGCCATTGGAAAATTGGATTATAGAGAATTTAAATTCCCATAATTTTCTATTCAAATTGATATAATGCAGTTTCTATGAGATTTTCTGATATTCGATATGGATGTTTTTTATTTAATATTTGTTATGGACTGGTTGGTGGAATTTAAATTACCTATTAACAACTATGATTTATAGGTAACATTTATATCCCTAGATGTATCACTTAACATTTTCCAGGGTGACTAGAATATAAGTGTATGAAGATAAGTACCTTTAGTGATAGTTCATTAAACCATATCTATCATGTTATTAGCAATTACCTTAAATGTTGTGGATGAAACTGGGAAAGGGACTCTTCCTGAAATAGTTGATTGATGCCCATATTTCTTTCTAAATAATTTTTCTAGGTTAACACCTAAAAGATAAATAAAATTTACTATCAAAATTCTCCCAAGAACAATCCCTACTTCAATACCATCTTTAAAAAATGGATCTAACTGAGATTTTAGTGTTATGGTTTCAGTTATAAGTGTTGGGAAGCAAATTATTTATCATGAAGAGTACATAACTATAGGTTATACTAATTTTATTCATTATAGAGTTTTATAGTAATCACCACTTATGTATTGATTATCATAATTTTAATCAAGTTATAATTAAAAATAGATATTCTCTTCTTTGAATAAAATATTTGTTTGATCAATTAAATTGATCCATGTTAATCTCTAAAATTGATCTATTCTCATGATATCATCATATTATATTCATAAGAGTGGATATTTTGAAGATGTTATTTCTATGCTGTTATGGAAATTATGAATATGTATTAATTCCTTTTGTAATGATTAATATACTCATAGTTTTCATGGATTTTATCAACCACATCTTCCACAATCACCTCAACTCATTTTTTTTAATGTTCATTGATGATATTTTGGTATACTTTAGAAAAATTAATGATTATGAGGGGCACTTGGATATGGTACTAATTTCATTGTGGGAACATTTATTGTATTCTATGTTTTCAAAGTACAACATATATATCTAAGAAGATTGATTCCTTGAACAATTTATTTCTGAAGAAGGAATATGAGTTGACCCTAGGAAGATAGATGTAGTAGCATCTTTGCAGACACTAAATAAAATTTTTGGGGTATATATTATTATGGAATTAGTAAGATATTATCATTACTTTATTTTTTATTTATCAAAACTTTTTTCTCTGCAGACTACTTTGAAAAGGAATGGTTTTTCATTCATAGGGAATGGTGAATATCAAAAATTATTTTTGGAACATAAAAATCATCTCACCTCATCAACCATTATAATATTTCCAGAACCAGGTAATATCTATGTGGTATATTTTGATGTGTCTATATCAAATATTGGTTGTGTTCCCATGAAAGGAGGAAATGTTGGGTCCTATAATTTGAGATAGCTATGAGTGCATGATAATAATTATACTACACATGACAAGAAATTATTTGTGGGTTTCCATTCATTCTAGATGTGGAGGAATTTACCCTTTGGAGAAAGGTTCACACTTTTTACTGACCATAAGATTTTTAAATAAATTTTTTATTAGAGAGACTTGAACCTAAGGAAACAGTGATTAGTGGAGTACATCCAAATGTTTGAAATCAAACTAATATAAATGCATGGTAAATGGAAGTCTATATAAGATCCATTGAGTTGGAAATAATATAGTGAATTATAATGATAATCTTGTGACCAAAGGAAGTTGATGATAATGATTGATAATATTCATTTAGATTATGTTTCATAGAGTGATCATGCGGTTTTATTTGAAGTTATTCTAGTTCCAAACATAATAATGTTTATAAAAGAATCTTATATAGTAGATTCTAATTTTTTATCCATTAGGTGGAACCAAAATAGTGGGGATACTTATAATGATAGAATGGTGGATAAAAACGATTTTTTATGACTTCAGAATTGAGTTGTACTTCCTCAGTCTTCTCATAAATATAATCTTTCAGTATATCACCATTCAAAATGGGTTCTTCATCTAGGTGTTCAAAAAATATACAAGTCAATGAAAGTACATTTATGGTGGGTGGGTATGAAACACAATATAGAATAATATGTGATAATATTCCCAAAATGTAAGAAGGTATAAGATGAACATTAAAGACCATCTTGTATGTTTCAGTCTTCATATATACTAGTATGGGAGTGGGAGCAGATTGAGATGGATTTTTTTCACAAAATTATCAAGAATGTTACATAAATATGATGCTATATTGGTAGTAGTGGATCGGCTTACCAATTCAAAACACTTTATCCCTATTATAGAATCCATAAAGGTGGAGTATGTGGTAAAATTTTATATACAAGTAGTGGTCAGGTTACATGGAGTTTCATATTTTATTGTATCTAACAAAGACCCTATTTTACTTCTCAATTTTGGTGATCACTACAAATAGGATTTTGGAAGCCATCTATGAGAGCAGTATATCAATCAAAAAGATATGGATATGAAAAAAAGGCTATTCATACATAGGGAGATATTCTCAGAGAATTTTTCGGAGAAATTAGTGGTTCATGGGAGGATCATATACATATGGTTGAATTCTCCTATAATAACATTTATCTTGCGACAATAAATATACCACATTTTGAGGATTTGTATAGATGTTCATCCAATTATATATTATATTGGGTCAAAATTGAAGAGATTTTTTATGTTACTAAGTCTTGTTCATGAGATTATAGATAAAATAAAAATGAGTATGAAACATATGGCTATGTATCAATAATGAAAAAATATCCAATACATAATCAAAACTGACCATTATATTTTGATGACAATAGAATTGTTTTATAGAAATTCTCACCAAAACGTGGTTATTGACTCTTGGGTAAACAAGGGAAGTTTTTAGTTTGGTATATGAGCCCTGTCTTGGTTATAGAATGGATTTTTTACTTTTACAAACTTGTTAGCATTACCACCAATATTTATTTTTGTTCATGAAAAATTCCATGTTTCTTAACTAAATAAGTATCATCATGATCCATGAAATGTGATCAGTTGGGATCATGTTGGGATTTATCTATATGCTAATTTAATCCATGAACCGTTATGGGCTCTGGACAGACCGGAAAATACCCATTAAGGGAGATCATTTTCCTTAATAGGAGTACTATCGCAGTATAGTTTGGTTCAACAGGAAGCATTGTAATTAGAAAACTTCTTGTGAGGGAATTGGACTAATTTGTTCAAAATTATTGAGTATTTAAATACCAATATTGTGGAGAATGTATAGACTATGGTTTTAGTTACACCATCATTTTATAATTTTCCTCATTTATTTTTAAAGTGGTTTGGATGAAGTTCTAGAAGTATTCCAAGGATTACGGGGAAATAAACTTGCCATATGGATACATAAAATATTCACATGATTAATAGGTACCATGATGTGAATAATTATAGATATATGTCAAGAAGTTATTTCATAATTTTAATTGTTCTGATGGGTGTAGCTTCAAAATCACACAATGTGAAATTGGTTTCTCTTGTAATGTAAAATGAGGTTATATGAATAATGGTGTTACTACCCTCTCAATGAATTCACAATGTCAATTCATAATTCACATTTTTAATGTCTTGGGGATGGCAATATTTACATAATATATGGATGTAAAATTTTGGATATGGTTTACTTATCCTCCATTTCGACTTCCAGGGCTACCCTAGTGAATTTATGGCGATCATCGATATCTGGAATCCATTATAAATGAATATTTGAGTGTTCATCCATGAAATAAAAGGCCAAGGTATCCTATTTCATCCTTATCTGGGATCTAAAATGGTTGCTTCACCTTTAACCGGATATCATTTTATGAGACCGGATCTATGGATTTGGATTTGTAGTGATATGATATTTTTGGCTTTTAATAGGGGAACAAAATAAATATGGTGATCAATAAAATAGTTTAATACCCTTTATGCAAACATAATCAAGGTAGTTGGATTCTGAGTCACTCAATAGTTATAAAACTGGTTAGATTAATCTTTAATAAATTTAATGATTATTTTTTGGGAACCTACTGTGAAATTGAATTTGAAAAACCCATATTTGATTTTATTTTAAAGTGGTTAGTTTTGAAAAATGGTATTTTCTATTTAAATAAAAAATTTATTTTATATTTTTCTAGTGAGTGTTAGTGTTTGTTCATGGTCATTTGGAATGTGTAATGGGTGTAATTAACACCTTTAAATGGGTTAAATTAAATATATCTTAGTGGAATAATTACTCACTACTCACAAGTATAGTGAAGTCCATAGTTGCATGAATCATGTTTGCATGTGTGCATTTGGGATGATTATGTCAAGAAAATATAAGTTTTTCAATGGTTTTATTTGATTTTTTCTGCAGAATAAGTTTATGTATTTAATATAATTTTTAATGTTTTTATACTATTATTATAATTCATATTTACTCATTTTTTCCCTAGTGTCTTGTGTAGGGAATCCTTTGGGGGAAATCCTACTAAGTGATATAATCACCCCACCCCTTCTTGGGAAATTTGGTTCTTTTGAAAATTTATTTTACTTAGATACATGTAAGGTTAATATTTCATACTCATTTAGAGGTGGTCCTTTAAATCATGGCTTGGATACTAAAGTTGGAGCTGGTTAGTGTCTATATCTTGGTATGTGATAACACTATTTTGATATCAATTTATTTCAATTCGGATTCTTATCCTTTTACTTTTATTTGATTTTCATAGTACTTTGATATTTTTCTAGTATTGGTATTTCATTTTTTATGAGATTTTTTATTTATTCATCATTTAGTTTTTCTTGTATGTAATATATTTCTTGAAAGGTTGCATGGGTTCTGAGAAAAAATAATCTCCCAATGTTATCTTAAGACCTTGGAATTTATTTTCAGTATTTGGTTTCTTGGATATGTTACATAAGTCTAGTAGCACCTTCATCTCTTCCGAAGACAATTCTGAGTGGTGGGGTGTAATAGTATGAGTAGTAAATATTAGTAGGAAACCACCAAACAATTTATACAGATCTAACACCATGAAAACTATTAGATAATTAATTATTATTAAAAATGATTATTAATATATTTCAAAAGAAAGTAATTTTATAAATAATCCTTTGGTTTTTTATTAAATCATTTCATATATACAAAAACCATGAATATGATGAGTACATTATTTATAATCAGAAGTAAAAAAAATTCAACCAAGTTAAAAAAAGGTAAACATCTGAGTAATAAAATAATAAAAATTCTATAATGTATAAAACAAATTATAAATTAGGATCTAACCTATAGAAATACATACTTGAACTTGTGAAGGAACATTAAGTCTTGATAATGTGAATCCTACTAATATAAAATCCTACAATGATATAATTTCATAAGAATAATCCTTATTGGTTCCATACTCACTTAATTTTTCATATGTCCATAACTAATGCACCCAAGGTTCCCAAAGTTTTATGTTTTCCCAAAAATTTATGGAAATCCATTCTTAAGCTTATAAAAAAATTCAAAAAAAAAAAGAAAATTAATTTTTGTGTTTGAAAACACATTTTAACGATCAATCCATCATTAAAACATTTCATCAATCAAATAAAATAATATATATATATGTGTGTGTAAAATAATAACCCCTTTCAATGACTATATTAAATTAGTAACTTATTTTATTACACCAAACCAATGGAATTATCATGTACATTTAGTATTTGATAAATTAACTCAAATATATAAAGACATATTCCTCAAAGAAGATCAATGATATCTCATCTAATAACTCACCAATGGATTTGTGAGTCTTAGAATATCCAGAAATAAAAAAAACCTAAAATTAACTTCTACTAATCTCCTAATGATAAATAACAATAAATGAGACCAAATAATTGGATATCCTTATACAACATACATTCACCTAGAAATAATCTCCAGAGGATACCAAAAATCCAAGGTAGAAATTTTTTGATGAAATATAAAAACTTGCAGGTGATATTTTGGTTCACAGTATTAAAACCCCTAAGAATTAAAAACACCATTCGATTTGTATTTTTAAATGAATATTAAATGGGGACCATTTAAAATCATTGATGATATGAGTTAATAATTTTAAATTACTTATAGAGTTGATTCATAATGAATTTATTATTTTAAAATTTTTTATATGTTTTACAATGGTGTGATGGAGAAGAAGAATTGAAAATATGGATTAAAAGAACATTTTTTCCAAAAAGGTTTCTTTGTAAGGGTAACATGGTTTTACTCTTAAATATTTCTTATAAATAGTGTTTGGGTGTGTATTATAATTTTACACAACCTTTTAAAGGAAGCAATTACATTATCATGTAATTTGTATTCCCATACACATCATTTAGAAACATAGTGTTTCCCTTACAAAGTTTCTAAGTTACTCTTATGCATCCTTTGAAAACATGGGATTTCCCTTATGTATCCATTTAAAACTAAGGGTTAACTTTAAGTGGTTAAGGACATAAATTTATTAAATGAGGGATTTACCCTTATATAACCATTGTAAACAAAAATGTTCCCATGAATCTAGGAAGACCCTTATACATCACATGAAACAGAACACATAACTTTTTTAAACTATGGGAAAACTCCTCTGACCATTACAAAGCCTATGAAAAACATGATTTACCCTTACACAAATCCTAGGTCCAACAAAAGGGTAAAGATTACATTGAAATTTATTAAATTTCCAATTAAAAGTATTATAAATTAAAACCAAAATAAGTTTCTCAAGACCATATAAAACTATGAAGGTTACGAAAAACCAACAAAACTTCTAAAAGAAAAATAATATGTCAAGAACCAAAGAAAGTGCCTAAAATAAAATGATAGGATGTTAAAATTCTCTGCACAATAATGATTTCTTCCCCAAAAAGTGATCATGTCTCCAGACTCATAAGAAGTGGCAGTCAGTGTTGCCTCATTAATAATTCATTCTCCCATGATTCATGGTTATCCCATACAAACTACCAAAGTACACAAACCAATGGGATTAATTTACAAAATAGTACATAATATTGGAAACCATATTTTGAACTGGTTATTAAATCACTTTAGTATTAGGATTAATATCAAAATCTTCCCATTTAATCACTTTTGAATGGTCTGGTTCATACCTCGTCATCTAGGAAACACAAAACATGTCATGAATCAAAATTAATCACAATTTAAAGTCTAAATAATAAGAAAATTTTCTAATACATTGAAATATAATAGAAACTCCACCAAACATTAGTTCCAACAAACTTTAATGCCAAAAAACATCACTACCAACATTCATTGAATACCCAGCTGATGATGTCCCAATCAAGGAAAAAATCCAAGAAAGACATGATTACTAACGTAAAACTGTAGTAGGTGATGAAGAGGGTCCACATAGGATTTCTAATGACTGTTATTAGTTTCTAACCTCATCGTTATGAACTATACCTTTTTCATAGTCTCATGGACAAGGCTCGATCCAACCAAGGACCTCTCTCCCATCTCCACGTTGTAAAAGAGAGATATACATGGTCACCAATAAAATACTTTAAAATGATCTATTTTAATAAAATATGGATAACTATTATTAATGTAAAATTTGACCAAAGTCTTTTATTTTTTCCAAGATCCGCCAAAATTAGGCATATAAGCCCATAGTATATCCTGAAGAATCTAAATAGTTATCTTAGCCTTATCATCTATTTGAGTGAGTTATTTTTTACTTAGCTTCAGATGGCTACCCATTGACTCTTGAAAACCATTAAAAAACATGGATGTAATATTTGGGAGCATATCAGAAAAAACCATAGAGGGAACACTATGGAGATTCAATGACTTGGATATATAATTTCCTGATCGAGTTCAACTTCATTGTCTCTTTCATAAGATGTAAATGAAGTGATTTTGTAAATCAATCAAAGAATAACCTAATAACATATTTCTTGTTAGGATTAAATAGTTTACAAGCAATGTTGTTTATATATATCCCATATCACTTCCACCCTAGAATGCGTAGTGTTTCTAACAACCCGGTAGTTTTCTAGTTCCCCCATTAATATTTTGAAAAGTAATCCATTGGGACATGAGGTCTACAAATTCATGCCTCATCCTTTTTCACCAATAATGATATCATAGATCATGATAAATATTCATACTCCATTGGTGAATGAACCAATAAGACTACTTACCACTATTTATCAACTCCTTCCTCAATGATATAAGAATAAACAACCTACCCTATAAACACAAGGCACCAATAAGAGACCAAGACTATTCACTCATAGTCTCCACGCCATTAACAGTTTTACCAGAATGAACATAATCTATATCAGATACTTTTTAAAGATGAATTGAATCACCAAATTATGACACAACCTACATATAAGCTAAGAAAATATATATAGAAGCCTATTCTATTCCAAATCTCATATCAGCAAACAAATTCATCAATGACCATTCATCCCTAGATTACTTCAACGCCCGGGTTAGTAAATTATTACTCAAAGTATTAGTGATCAAATTCCATTAACAAGATTATAATATATGTAAAAAATCAAAACTCCAAATTTTCTCAATGTAGCATCACTGCTACAAGTCAAGATCCTTCAGAGTAAATGTACACTTCTGACACTTATGATCAAAGTATACTATAAAGTGTTCACCAATGAGATAGTGGAACCAAGTGTTGAGAGCATGCATAATAGATTCTAAATCAAGTTCAAGGGTAGGATTGAACTTTTCTTGTGTATATAATTAGAAATACACATATTTGACCACATGTTTTCCTTAAATCAAGAAAAATCCAATCCCAATCTTGAGGCATCAAAGAATACATTATAGATTGAACCTTGTACTAGAATAATCAAAACTAGATCCAAATTCAATAACTTATTTATTTACTTGAACAATATTTGAATTTTTTTATACCACTCAAATATAAAACAATTATGGTTTAGATGAATCATCATAGATACAAACATAGAGAATTCCTAACATACCACGTATAGTAACTAGCCACCCTCAGGAAGCTCTGAATATCTAACACGTTTCTGGGTTTCTCCGAATACATCAATTCTCAAATCCTTTTAAGATCTACTACTATTCCCATCAATGATATAACATGACCCATAAACTTCACATGTTGGATCCTAAATCCACATTTTAAATTTTTACATATATATGATTTTTAATCAAGATTATAAGGATGATATATAAGTGTCCCATGTGGTCCTCCTTTTATTTGTAGTATACCATAGAATAAAAAATAAATACTAGAATGAATTATTCCAATAACTGATTAATGACCTTGTTCATTAATGTCATAAATTTTTTGTGATCATTAATGAGGTCTAATGACATAACTAGAAACCTAAAACACCAATACCAACTTACAAACATGTTTTTAGGTATATCCTATTATTGGACTCCCGACTGGTGGAACCATGATTGCAGGATTATGTTAGAAAACCTTCAAGATACTTTTATCTAATTAAAAATATCATCAATATTAGACAATGTGTATTTATTCTTAATAATTATCTGATTGACCTTTTAGTAATTGACACAAATACTAAGGCTTCCATATGCAATATTTTCAAATATAATTAGTGAATCCCAAGGTGATACATTAGGATTAATGATTTCCATTACCTTATGATCTACAATAGAAACATTTATCTCCCTTAATTAAATATGTTCTATGGGATATAATGGAATATAAATAGAAAACATACTAGAAATTAGTCCAATAGTGAACTTAACATCTCTCTAGGGTGGTAAGTAAAAAAATCATCTATGATGGCCTTAGGATATGCACTTACCACTATAATAAGTGGACTACATAATCACTGATCATTGGTTCAAAGAAATTTTTTTAGAAAATAGCATTATATCACTCAACCATATTGAATTATGAGGTTTATAGTGTTTCTATTTTACCTCTATTAAAATTTTAAACCTAATTACTATAGTATAGAAACAACCAAGGGTGTCACCCAATGAGAATTCCTTTTATGAGTTTCTTTTCAAGATATATTTTAAATTCTATAATTTTGAAATTTCATAGGTTTTCAAAGGGATTACCTAATATCTAAAATATATTATTCAAATTTCTATAATAAAGGAATTAAAAGAAGAAAAAAATAACATAATACAAACTAAAATTGGAAATTATGGTTTGAATGGGTAAAATTAGTTGTAGCCTAACTAGTTATTCTCAGGGATTAATACCACTTTATAGTTTTAAATTAATACCCAAATATAAATCTCTCAATGTTAATAATGAAGTCTATAATCTTTCATCTCATTTAGTTCATTAAAAATCAGCATACAACAAAAATCTCATCATAATATCTCATTTTTGGTGGATCCTATCAATGCATATAATAATATCTTTGTGTAATGAGTCATACAACTCCATATTTACTAAATATCATCATTTTATGATTGAGAAATATAAATTAAGTGGATCAAATTCAAACTCCAACTGATCTATAACTAAAAATCCACATTCATAATTCATCACACTCCAATTGGTAAGGTAAAGTTCTCATATTTAAAGAAATTCTTTTACCAAAGTTACAAAATATAAAAATCTTTATTTAGTGATCAAATTTCAAAATTCAATATTTTAGAGAGAATTAAAATTGTTAAATAAAAGATATGAAATTTTATAAAGACATCACTATCAAAATCCACTAGTTATGTCTATTAGAAATTTATTTAGACATCATTGAGGTATAGGAGTGGGCATTGATATATTTCATTATTGTAATAAAGAGTAGTATAGAATCTCTATTAAATATCCTAGTCTCTATATTATTCCTTCCTGTTATAACATCTCTGAAAATTTTTCATCTCTGTCTCTAAATGGATCTCCTTTTTGAATAAATTTTTTTGATCCCAAATTATATCAAATCAACATAGACTCTATTTGGAGACAGAAATTTGAGAAAATTATTTCTCTGTAATTTATTCACAATCTCCATCATCTTATAAAATCTCTTAAACAACCTCACCCTACTTACATGTGAGAATTTAAGGCTCTATAAATAAACAATATTTTCTTCCTCAAAATTGATGACCAGGTATCAGTGGTTTCAAGTTTAATCAACTTTTTTAGTACCTCTACTTCTGATAACATCATTATCATCTGATAAATTTTACTAGTGAAGACAAAATCTAATTATTTTTAGCACCGAAGTGTTCTACTAATCATGCAGTGACACGAAAATGGTGATTCCTTAACTGATGTATTGGGAAACTCAAGGTCCCCTTAACGGATGAGAAAAAGAATTTGATTCTTGTCATAGGAAAATAATTAAAAATATTATATTCATACCAATAATCATCACAACTAAATCACATGTAAATAATGATATCCCCTAAAATCATTTCCAAAATATAAAAGTAAAACCCAGTACAATGGAAACAACATCGTCTCCCAATCAAAAAATTATTCATCCCTGGTTTCCTAATCAATCAAAGATTATTCATCCTTTAAATCTTGATCCATTGTATTTGGTCATGAGAAAAATTAAAACCCCCAAATTCATCCTCCCCACCTAATTTCGGATCTAAATTTATGATTCTAGATAATAATAATCAAAAACAAGCCACAGTTGAGCCTCAAGGTCATCTACATGGGCACACTGTCAACCAGGTTCATATTATTAATGGAGTTGGAGCATGAAATTCAGATCTGGTTTAAATATAAAAACATATTGATGTTGTTATTCCTCAAAACAGACCCATCTAGAATATTATTGTTCAGCCTCGAGTTTATCAGTATCTCAACAACGATAGTGGGGAGAAGTTGTGACATCAGTGTTCATCTTAATTCTTCTTTGATAATATTTTTTTGATATCTATTTATCCTAGAGTTTTTTTAGATTTAATCATATTTTAGGGTTATCCATGAAATATATATTATCTTATGTGGCAATTATACTATGTATTCCACCTATTATATTACACATATTATTTTATAGAGAACAACTCAAAATAATCTTATGGGAATTCAGGAAATCTCTCATGTAAAACATTATCTTATAAGACAAATCCACTACTAATTATGTAATTCCTCCTACAGAATGTATTAATATCTCTTATGTGAAGTAAAAACCCTACAAATTAAATAAAAAGTAAAATAAATTAGGAATAAATGAAAAAATAAAAATAGATTAAAATGATAAAATATAATTTTATAATAAAAATAAAATATTAATTGGAGATTAAATTAAATCAAAACCGACTAAAATATAAATAAATAAATTATCAAGAAACCAAAATAAATTAAAGATCAAAAAATTGTAAATTGTAAATAATTTTTTAAAATAAAATATTCAAAGAGTGAAATAATTAGTAATCCAATTAGAAAAAACAAACGGCAATGAAAAAAATTCAAAGATTTAATTATTTCAGTAGAAAAATAATACAACATTAATATTGAAACCAAATTTAACATTTTATAAGATTATTTAATTAAATTAAAATTTCAACTAAAATTTCTTAAATTTATAAAAAAAATTATTATGAACATATTTCACCTAAAACAAATTTTAATTTAACATAACTGTTGTGGTTAAAAATTATGAAATAAATCCACATAAAATTCACACATACTAATACCTTTATTTTCCTCAAGAAAATAATATATCTGGTTTAACATAATGAAATAAATATTATGTTTATAATATTTTATTTCTAAAAAAATTCGGTTTCAAAATGATTTTCCCATTTAGATTTTTATCATGTATAAAAAATATTTACACTCATGAAATTAAGTATTTTTAGTACATAAGAAATTATTGTTTTACAAAAATTATTGTCCTTAAAAATTAGAATTTATATTAAAATTAATTAAATTTTCTTTCAACTGAAAGTCCAAACCTCTCTTTAACTCTAGGAAAACTGACTAACATAAATTTCAAACAAAATAAATTAGATACTCTATTTGGATGATTAAAATTAATAAATTAAAATGAGTATAAATAAATAATTAAACAACTTAAAGATAAAAATATTAAGATGAATCTGGATTAGGATTTTCATTTTAGAATCCATTTGAATTCATATTTCTTGAGTTGAAATCCAAATTCAATGATAATCAAGGGCAATTACAATTGTATAACATTCAAAAATTATTTTACCAATGTCTACCACCTTTTAATAGGGTAATGAAAAATATATTACCCAACTAAATCCAATGGGTATTAGAAAATTAATTTCTTTAAAGTGAATACACAACATTCAAGATTTTAAAAAAAACCATTTAAAATGATTTTTTAAAACACGAAAAACAATTAAATTTAAAAAAAATTATTTTTAAATGGGTTCACATTATGTTACCATTTATGACATAGAAATACCCTTCCCCCATAATAAATCTAAAAATTTCTCTAGTGTTGAATCCATAGCGGTGAAACATGTGAATAAAATTTAATTTTTAAGTAAAATTTGAAAATTTAGAAGATTATAATTATGTGAAAAGGGTTACAAGAAAAGTAAAAGTGTTTCATATATATCATAGATAAATAAAAACACACAACATGCACAAAATTTTACAAAATAGTCACCACATAAAAAATTTAGATAAAAAATAGTGTGTAGATTAGTGTATATTGAAAGAAGTGTTCACTAAAATTTCAACAAAGAAAATAATATCTTTCATGACATGACACTAAAATGTACTGTAAAATTTCTTATTTAATGGTAGTAACCATCTTGTTTCATTGCTAATTTCATCATGTGTAAACTCATCCAATTTCAACTCTTTTAAATAGTAAACCTATATAGAATTAGTAGCTGGAAGATTTTAGAAATCATAAAAATAGGGAATATTTTTACAAAAAACTACATTGAATTGTTGGATTTATTTTCCTTTACATATAATAAAATAAACCACATATTTACATAGATAAAGTATCTTTAGTATGAATTAATTTTACTAAATATGAAAAAAAAATTAATATTAGATTCCATTAATATCAAATCAACTAAAAATTAACAAAATTTTTAGAAATTAAGGAGGTGAGATTCAGAATTGTTCATCTTCCAGTCACTCTTTATCAGTTTATATTGTAATACATCTTCTCTAATAGGTAGATAAAGAACAGATCATCCAAAAGTTGATTTCTCATAGTGAATAATGAGATAAAATTCTTCTTATAAAGATCATTTTATTCTCTAAAAAGAAATACTACACATAAAAAAATAAAATCCAAACACTAAGAATGGTTTGTACCCCCCCCCCCCCCCAATCTTATTCCAAAAAAAATTGACGGAAGAGACAAACTGATTTATTCAATTATATTCAGAATCTAACAAAAGGGACACCTCCCTAGAAGGATCCTTACTACCTTCTCAAAAAAAAATAAGGTAAAGTTAATTATTCGTTAATAGAACATCCTTCCCAAGTTATTTAATATTTACAACACCAAAATGGAAAACATGAGTTATAATAAATGGTATATCCCATTTGGAATGAAATTTACCTAGAAAAATAAATCTCATATATTTTTACAGAAAATAATTATATCAAATCATGAAATATTTTTTCAAAATAATCTTTTCATGCACAAACTTAGTTTTTACTTAAAAAACCATATCATTTTCATATGAATTATTTTATATCTCTTCCAAATCATGAAAACAGAACTTCATTTATCATCCTATTTCAAATATATTCAAATTAAAAGATTTGATGGCCTAAAACCCTTTATGATCCACCTTCATGGATATATTACATAATCTTATAAAAACTATCATATAAGGTGACATCCTTATTTTTGTCTTACATGACGTTCTATATGCCATGAGAGCATCTATAATCCTTAAGATCCAATATTTACTATTTGGGTTAATAGTTTTCTCAAGATTATAATTATTCTATCTCTAAAACACTATCTACATTCTATTTTTTTTGTAGGTGATATGATGTATAATAATTATTAATAACCCCATATGTATTCAAAAATACTTCAAACTCTTATTATAGAAATGGGTTCCTTGTTTTATGAGAATAAATCTTGGAATCCCAAATCTAAAAAATAAATTACTCTTGTCAAAATGGGACACCACTTTAGTGGCATCTGTTCTAGTTGGAACAACTTCAATCTTCTTCAACACATATTCTATTGAAAATTATATATATAAATATCCATTGGATTTTGGAAAAGGAACCATAAAATACATTAATTAAATATCAAATACATCACAAAACAACAAAGTCATTTGTTGAATCTTATGTCTTTAAGAAATGTTTCCTTGGAATTGACAAGATTTACAAGTCTTTCAAAACTCAAGAGATTATTTGAAAATGGTGGGGGAAATATACATCAATCTAACACTTTATTAATAGTTCTCTATGGTACAAAATGGCCACCACAACTAAAACATCACAAAATTTTCAAAACAATATAAATTATAGGATTTGGGATATATACCCTACAAATTTTATCACTTCCCATGTACCAAAATCAATAATCATCTTAAATATATTTTCATGACTCACAAATAAATCACTAAAATTTCTATATGGAAAACAAGTATGGAACAATTTTAATAACTATGTAATTCCCAATATTTGAAAAACATGGTCTCTTGTCAAGAACATCAAGATACAACTTCTCCCAAAGGAAAAATACTGTAATGCGATTTAAAAATAAATTATCCTAAAAACATCATCAGGTGTCCTAATAAAATTACCATCCACAGTTCTCTCAGTTCCTTTCCTATCTTATATCAACATATCAAATTCATGGAGAAATAAAATCCATTAAACTAGCCCTATTTTTTATTCTTTCTTTTTCATGAGATATCTAATAGTAAAACGATAAGTGACAACCTCTAATTTAGAAACATGTTTTTTGAAATTATCCAGGTAAAAACAATGTATAAAAATTATTTAAATGTTTTTTAGTAATTGGATTGTGTAGTACCTAGATTCATAGAATCATAGGCAATGAATTGTTAATTTATCACTAGACATTTCCCAAGAAAAGACCTCAAATATTACTCGGAAGAACAAGTAACCACCTGAAAAGAAATGTCTAAATTATGTGGTTGAGTTATTTTTGGGGACACAAGATTCAATTTAATTCCTTAAAGGATTCATTACATTTATCATTAAAGAAAAAAATTAGTTTCTTTCCAAATAGTTCTTTCTAAATGAAAGGTAGTTCAGCTGTAATATTTTATATGCCTCCTCCAAAAACTAGAATTTATAATAATATCCTTCATAGTTTTAGGAATAGAAAACTTAGAGATGATTTCAATCATGTAATTTTCCACCAATATTCCATTATTATAAACTTCATGACCAATCACAATTACACTTTCAACCATAAATGAAAATTCACAAAGTTTATAACAATGTTTCTCTCAAAAAACTCTAATAATAGGCCCTATACATCTGAAATAGCTATCAATAGATAATAAATACTATTTAAATTCATCCATAAAAACCTCCATACATTCCTCAAGAGGTTTAAAAAAATGATAATCATTATCTTTTAGATGGTGTCATGAGCATTACATAGAATGCATGGAAATCTCTGATAAGAAAAACAGTAGAATGAAAATTTAATTTTTTTTATCCTAGTCCTATAGATCTATGGGAATCTTAAAGTATCTAGAAAAAACTATAGAGAAAGTAGTAAGGGGATATACCAGCTAACCTATCATGGATTTGATCAAGAAAAGAAAAGGTAAAGTGGTCATTCCTAGTCACTAAGTAAAATCTCCAAAAATAAATAATTCCCCTCCGCTTTTGAGGTAGCCTATAAGGCACTAACTCTCAAAATTAATTTTTAACAACTATGAATCCTCCTTTTTTATGAAAAACTTTTAATAGACTTACCCATCGTCTATCAGTAATGGGGTAAATTATATCTTCAACTAATAGAGTAGTAACCTCTTTATTATCCACTTATAAAAGGGTAGGATTCAATCTCATTTAAAATTGTCTAATAGGTTTGTAATTTTACACTAAGAAATTCCTATGCGTTCACTCTAAATAACTAATTCCGATAAAATAATCTAAAGGCCAGTATATGGCCTTCTTATTCTCTCTACAGTCCTTTATAAGTTGATTTTCCTTTTTATTGGATAGACCTAGAGATATTATAATGAATAATTTATTTTATCTTCTAAGGATATATATTTAAATTTTTCTGGAAAATCATTTAGTTCCAGAGTTGTTGGATTTCCTCTTATAGTCAAAATAGTTTTTTAAGTCTTTTCAGTCTATTTTAATATTTTAACTCATCCCTAAGGAAATCATAATTAAAAATTCCAAGACTATAATTATCTATATTTTTAATCATGAAAATTTATTTATCCTTATTTCCCTCTGGAATCGGGGATGACCTCATTGATTGAAGGTTCAAACATTCCAATTGGTTTCTAACGGGTTTGTTTGTTGAATAGAAAACATCCAATGATTCCATATCCATTTGGACGTACTTTCCAAAGGTAGGCACTCATTAGTTGTGGACTGATAAGGCTTAATAATTTGCATTGGTCGAGAGGATGGGAGGTCGGACTCATCACACATTTTTAGGGGAATTATTGTCTACTCCGGGATTCTCTTTATAGATTTAAGTTATGTTCATGAATCCTTATTACATTACTAAGTATAAAATGTTCTTTCCTTTAGTCTGACAATCAATGATTGACATGTATGAAATTCAGATAATCTTTTATATGTATTCGAGGTTCTTCATCAATGAATAGTCATCTGTATTTGTTAGAGATTCTTAGTTTATGGTATCCTTAAAATACAGAAATGTCTCTTGGTCATTATGATGACCATACTCATCTTAAAGCAACTCAGTGGGGCATTTGAAGTTTATTTTCATTCAGGAGGACATGGATTATTTTAGAATTGGGATCATACCCACTGATGGGATACCTAGGTATCCTTTGTTTTGGAAAAGGAATCAGAACCCACGTAGTTCGAATAAGGGAGTATGATATTTATGATTGATGGGTTAAAGAAAGATTTCATAATTACTTTTACACTCTAAGATCACATGAGTCTTGCTCGGTGTGAGAAACAAGAGGTATTGGTAAAACTAGACAATTGTTCCTTGAAAGGTGCAATCATAAGAAATGATGTGGGGCTTATATATGTATGACTGCCCAAAATAGATGAGAATTAAGATTTACTTCAGGGAAGAAATCCATGAATAGGGTCCATAAAGGTATATGTACTTTATGGAGATTTGGATACTCTAATCTTGGGACTTACTCCTAAGGAAGATTCCCATGTTAGGAGGGGACTTATGATTCGGTTTTATTCCTCAGAAGGAAGCCCAGATCAAAAGGAATTATGACTGGTTAAGAGATATTAAGACCGGGGCTTATTCCTATGGAGGAGGCCCAGGTTAAAGGGATTTGAAAATTAAGGGACTTGGGGCTTACTCCCTAGGAGGATGCCCATATATGAGACTAGGGATTATTCCTGAAAATGAGGCCCAGGTTAAATGAATTAAGGTTTGGGGATTACTCCTGAGGAGGATGACCATAATTGAGACTGGGGCTTACTCCTAAGGAGGATGCCCAGATTATAGGACTTAGGGATTACTTCTAAAGAGGATTCCCACAGTAATGAGAATTTGTAATGGGGATTACTCCTGAAAAGGAGGCCCAGGTTAAAGGAATTATGGTTTGGGTCTTACTCTAGAATAGAATGCCCATAATTTGGGGAATTATGATCGGGGCTTACTCCTGAAAAGGAGTCCTAGGTTAAGGATTCTCTCATCTTAAAGGATGAGGTTGAATGAATGAAATCTCAATCTTTAGTGACATAAATATGTATAAATCACTAGATTTTGAGATATGTTCCACGGATTTCCTTTCAGATTAGGAATCCAAATCAAGAAATCATGCCATAAATAGATTTGAAGAGTGTCTTCAAGACTGAATCTTGAATAAGAGAGGTGGAATGACATAAGAGGGGTGAAATGGGCAGGAAAGGCACCCAAAAAGGTAGGGGCACGCAATTCATGGCAGGCGCATAGGTACTGCATGGGTGCGCAAGTCCTGGGCGCGCAGGTATACCTGCGCGGCACATGGGTACTTGCGCGATTTTCATCCCTTAGAGTAATACTTGGGAGAGACTTGGCTCAAACCCTTGGTATTATCCCTAAAGGCTTTCCAAAATATGGTGCACAAGTTCTGGTGAAGAAGTAGGGAGGCGTGCAAGTGTGTCCATTTCCTTTAAGGGTAAAACCACTTAGGTGCGCAAGTGTTAGTGAATTATAACACTTAGACCTTACTCCCCTTGTTTAGACCTTCCATTCTAGGTAAATAATTACCTTAGAAGAGTTCGGAAGACCTGAAGAAGAGACTTGGGCATTTAGAGCTCTTTATGTGAATTCTGGAAAAATTAATCCCGAAATGGGGGGCCCACAGGGTCTATTTATAGGCTAGAGAAGACCTCGGGCGGTTATCCTTTAGGGCGCGCAAGTCACTTGCGCGACCATTAGGTGGTTCGCAAGTATACTTGCGCGACAGTGAGGTAACTTTCACAACCCTTGTGCTTTTGAATCCTTGTTCATGCCTTTGTCGATTTTTGACGATTTCTTCAAAGGATGAGTCAATTTGTGCTAAGTCATTTTCCTTTCCATTCTTTTAGACAATGTGACTAAAAGGATCGTCAACAATCCTCAAATTAAATTTATTATTCATGTTCATAATCTTTATGTGACATTTTAAAGAAATTTTGAGATTAATTTAAGTCAATTACATCCATTTAAAAACAAATTTCACTCCTAAAATAATAATTTTAAGAAAAATTACATGTTTCAAAAGTTTCATAAAAATACACATCATTGTCATCATTTCTTTCAAAAACAAATTTATTTATAGTTCTAGAAATTCCAATATATTAGGCAATTTTCCCAAAAACTGATTCAATTTCAAATTAATCACCACATTATATTTCAAAAAAATAATTCTAATAACTTCATTATTAAAAAAAATATCAAGATAATGTTCATTTTATAAAGAATATAGAGGTTGGTTATCTTGAATAAAATCAGTAAAAAAAAGTCTGTAGAAAACCAATCAATATTGTAAACTTGATGTGAAAAAATGGTCTTCCACAAAGTGCTTCGTCAGTACAATGATTCAGAAATTGAATGAAAATTCCTGAAAAATCTAAGAAATTGTCCCATTATAAAAAATTATTATATCCTTATTAGTTTTCAAGAATGTTCATCCCATAATTAATGGCTCATGAGAAATAAATCTACCATCCTCCATGTTTAACACATGAAAATATGTAGGGAAAACTGGATATTTCACCCTTACCAACACATCTTCAGTGACACCATTGGTCTTAACTAAGATCCTATTAGCCAACTGGATAAAAATAATTGATTTTTTAAGCACTCCAACCATCATAGAAAAATTGAAAAAATAAGGCTTAACGTTTATGGAGTCTCCTAAATCAATTGTAGCAACTTCAAACCGATAATTACCAATGGAACGTGAAATTGAGAATTTACTTAGATCCTTGAATTTCATAGGGAGGTAATGTTGGATCATGAATGAAAACATTCTCATAAAATTAATTTTCTTCCCTCCCTTTAACCTTATCTTGTAAGTGCACATCCCCTTTAGAATTTTAGAATAACGAGGGATATGTTAAACAATATATAAAAAAGGGATATTAACATGGATTTTTTCTAAAAGTTTCAATTACATCCTTGTCTATTTTAGTTTTATAATTATTTTTTTATGAGGGATTCCAAATAGATAAAAATATATCTCCCCAAACATTTTTAGGTCATCATCTACTCTTCTTTTTTCCTTTATAAGATCCCTTTAGATTTTTAAAATCCATATAATTCTTTCTTATTGGAATTCATTATTGTGGTTTTATTATTATTATACAAATAGTTTTTGGATATAATTTTTTTAATAGGTTTAGTAGGTTTTAAAAAAATTCATCAGGTTATACAATAGTTTTTTTAGGTGGTTTTATCACTTTCATGTGATTTTCCATTTTGTAAAAGTTGAACAATCTTTTTTGGGTTCTTTTTCATTATATTCGATATGGGGGATTTGAATATTTGTTCAACATCTCAAAATTTTTGCACATATATTCTCTCATACTTTCAAGTTATCTTCATATTGTGATGAAAAAATGTAAATTATTTGATTCTTTAAACCACTAATTTATTTTTCAGTCCAAATAATTTGAGTTACCATATTCTATAAAAACACTTGTTGTTATTAAGAAATGTATTATTGATTTCTAACTAATCATTAAATATGTAAATAATTTATATGATTAATGGTTTGTTTTGGATTTTCTTAGTTTGGAATGTTTGAAAATTTACCACTAGCTTGGTTTATATATTTGTTTTTATTATACCTTGGTTGTTGATCAAAATTTTGGGGATATAAATTCCATATTGGTTATTCACTATGCCTAAACATATTTTTTTGAACCTGCATTGGTTGAAATTTAGATTATATTTTAAAGGCCTATGTTGAAAATTATAGTTTGTAAATTGGTTGTTTGGATTGTTATAGAAATTTTTTTCAAATAAATATTTAATTATAGCATTCCAAAGTTTCTTTAAATTTGTTAAATTGACCATTAAAATTATTATTATTATAAACAATTCAATAAATAAAATGAATGGGATGGGCTGGTTCATGGTTAGACTGTGAAGGGGTGGAGTTATTCAACATCTTTTTCAACATTATTACAAGTTGGCTCGACTAAATCTGAATTTGGCTATTTTTAGAATTGGAATTAGAAACTTCCATTGCTGATTTAACCTGGAGAAAGATCCTAGTACCAATTTATGTAAAATTTAGGCTGTTTCTAATATTAGGTTTATAACAACTATAGGAGTCTTGTCAAACAAATAACCACCACCTAGATAATTTATCTAAATCCAATATATCAAGAATAATCTCAAATATAAATATTGTATAATGAGTTGGTAAAACATTTGGTCATTTTGGTAGGTGGAGAATAAATTCTTAAAAAACTCCCAGTACTCATTGAGAGTATCCTATTAGATTTTTCTAATGCCACAAATATATTTCATATGAGTTTAAATTCAATATATTGAGAAAAATTCTCTCAAAATATATTCTTTATTTGATTAAAACTTTCTATTATAGTGGATTGTGATTAGTAAAACCACTCCTTAGACAATCCATATAAAGAAAATTTGAACAATCTCATTTTAATCTGATCCTCAATAACTCCTTGAGGTCTCTTAGTGATACAAAAAATGTTTAATATTTGTACGTTATTACGAGGATCCTCTCCCCACATTCAATGAAATTTAGGTAAATGATGAATCACTCTAAACTAAGATAAAAAATAGGTGCAATTTTAGTTTATCCTGAAATATTTTGTTACTTTTCTAAATCATTAGTAGTTATCACTATAATAATATTAATTTTAGCAATTTTTTTAGTGTTTTTCTAGTTTTCAATTTTATGGAAATTGATTTTCGTTTTTTATTTTGTTCTGTTTTAATTTTTTAATATTATTAAATTTTATAGCTTATTTATTTATTTATTTTTTCTTTCAATGGTTCTAGTTATAATCTTGTATGAATTTTCAGATTTATAATTTTCTATGTGTTTATTGGACCTATAGTGGGGGGGAAATTCTAATGATGATTTTTAACTTTTTATTTTTTTGAAGTTTCTTTTTTTATCTATTAAGAAAATTAAATAAAAAAAATAAAGGAACTTGGAAGAATCATTGAAAATAGCACAAATTAAATTATTAGGTTTATAATGTTTCACTTTTACCTCTCTTAAAATTTTAATCCAAATTAATGCAGCTTGACAGCAACAAAGGTTGTCTCCCCATAAAAATATCCTTTAGAAGTTTATTATCATTATTTTTTTATTATTATCTTCTTTTATAATTTCAAATGTTTTAAAATGGATTACCAAATATTCAAAAGATGATATTCTAATTTATAAAACAAACAAATTGAAAGAAGAAACAAATCAATAGAAAACATATTGTAATAAAAAATGATGGTCATAAAATGTTGAAGGAGCGGCATCCTAACTAATTATTTTCATAGATCACAACTTATAAATACTTATTAATGTTATTGAAATCTATAACTATACCAATAAAATGATTGAAATATCTAATATTTTATCTCATTCAGATCATTAAATTGAATTCTATAACCAAAATATCAATAGAAGATCTTCTTTCTATTCGATCCGATCAATGAAAAAAATCATGTGAAAAGACTCTATCAACTCCCTTAATACTCATAATCCTTGATCTAATAATTATAAATTTAAATAAATAGGATGAAATTCAAACTCCAAATCTTCTTGAACAAATAAACCACACTCAGAAATCATCACATTCTAATAAAAAAATTGATGTTTTCAAAATTGAAGAAAAGTCTTAACAAAGTGATTGAATATTATAACTTTAATTAGATATTGAATTTCAAAATTAAAAATTTGGAGAAAATTAAAATTGTGAAATAAAATATATGATAAATTAAAAAGACGTCACCATAAGAATTGACTACCACCAGCTTCTAGAAATCAAGATGGACATAACTGAGGTGCATGAGAAATCATTGATCTCCAACTTCATTGGCATAAATAATGGAATAAACAGTCCAAAAAATATCCTATTTTTTATCCCATTATTTCCACTTCTTATGCCTCTGAAATTTTTTCCTCTCAGACTCCAAATGAATCCACTTTCGAAATTTATGTTTTTAGCCTGGTCACAACCACTAAAAACTGTCTCTATTAGGTGATAGACACATGAGAGAATTATTTTTCTTATATTTAATAACTGTACATAGAACCTTATAAAATATCTAAAACCACCTCATACCACTTTTAAATGGAGATTTAATCCTCCAAAAATAAAAAATATTTTCATTCTTAAACATGATGTCCATGTGTTAGTGGTTTCCAACTTCTAATCAACTTGACCAACATCCAGACATCTGAGAAATTCACCATCCTCCACAAATTATTACTGGTAATGAAAATATATTATGAGTTTTAGCACCCATGTATTCATCTAATCATGTTGTGATAAACCAATAGTTATTCCTTAACTAGTGTATAGGGAAACTCAAGGTCCCCTTAATTGACCAGTGCAAGCAACTACTATTTATAATAGTTAAATCATTAAAAATCTGACGTGTATACAAAAAGTCCTTGCAACCAAATCACTAAAAATGAATGAGGTAACTTTCCATCATTTACAACCGAAAAAATGAAAAACCAATCTAGTAACACCAATACTGACTCCTGGTCAAAAAACTCATCCATCCATAGATTCCCAATCAATTGAAGATTTTTTATCCTTAGAAGATTAATCCATTAGATTCCATTATAGGAATAAATTTAAGCCCTGGTATTAAACCCCATCATCACATTTTGTATTTACATACATGATTCTAGATGAAATAAATCAACAATAATTTTTAATCAAGCCTTATGATCCTCTAAATGGGCACACTGACAACCAGATTCATCTTCTTTTTAGTGTTAGAGTTAAAATTTTATATATAATATTAATATAAAGTCATTCTAGAATAATTATTCCTTATGATGATCCCTTATGAAATATTAGTGTTTGGCCTCGTGTTTATCAAGATATTAATAGTAGTGGAAGAGGGAAGTAATGATGTCGGTGTTCGGCTTCATGTTTTCCCAATAATTTTTGGTTAATCTCCATTTATTCTTAATTTTATAGAGTGAATCACGGTTGATATATATTCACATAAGATAAATTATCATACATAGTAATTATACTATGTAGCTTTCTGATCATACTATGCATATTCATTTATGATGAACACCTCAAAATCATCTTACATGAGTTCTGGAATACACTTATATAATAATTTATCTTATGATCCCAATGCATTTCTACTCATACAATTCATCCTACTCAAAGGATTGAAATCTCTTACATGGAGTAAACTCCGTGCACTTTACTTAAATAGTAAAAAATAAAATATAAGGTAAAATAAAAATTAAAATAGATTAAAACAAATTAAAAAAAAGTCTATGAAAATAAAATAAGATTTTAAATTAAAATTAAAAAAACTGACTAAAAATTGAGAGATGTATAAATTATCAAGCACAAAAAAATAATTGGGAAAAAAGTAAAAATTGAAAATAATAATTTAAAAATAAAATATTCAAATAATGAAATAATTATAAATTCAAGAAATAAAAAAGCAATAATGAAGATAATTAAATGATTTTATTATTTCATTAAAAAATAAACAAAACATTAAGATTAAAAAAATTAACATTTCAAATGATTATTTAATAAAATTAAAATTTCAACAAAAAATTTCTAAATTACTAAAAAATATTTACTATGAACATATTTCACCATTAAAGCACATTAATTTAATGTATTTTATGTCAAAAAATGTATCCAATAAAACCAAAACACATAAAGAACAATAGGCCTCGCTCTCTCTAATCTAGAATCAAATTCACCCTGAAAGACATGAGAGACCCCATCGAGAGAAAGAAATTGAAATCAATGTTGTTAATAGTCGATATCAGCCTCAAAAATGGTCATATAATCAATTAAATGATTTTCAAGTATATCAAGATCAATAAGTAAGAAGTATCACGCCACTTTTAGGTCATAAATAGTTACCCAATAAATCATACATTTAAAACCTTATTCTGACGTCTTTATTATTAGTGTGGAGAGTTCCAAGATGAATGACATAATCTCACAACAAAAGCCTGAAATTTTAATTAACATTAAATATATAAAATAGTGATAGGAACTATATCGAAAAATTGTAAACCCATAGAGGATGGTATAAAAATCATACCTCTACCAATAACCAGCTCGGTTTTAGTTTTATCTTGTGTATACTCTGCAGTATAATGATATCTTGTCTCAGCTTCTCCCTAAGCTTTATTCACTACCAGAGTATCCTCCTTAGCTTGATAATGAGACCCAATACCATTTATTTATTAGAAAAAATCTATGAACATTTGGTAATAGTGTATATAGCTATAATTAGGAAATGTTCAACAAAAAATGATTAAGGTTACTAGAATATCCACAAGGATGACATGTCTCTGGTATTTTCATATTGTTTTTCCTCAAATGACTGCACCTTCCACATAGATAGAGAACTACATTCTTCTATCATATAAAACCCATGAAACTGTTCCAAATTCAAATTAGTTACCCTTATATTACTTTTTATGGTAAGAAGACACTCCATGGGAACCACTTGTAGCAACCAAAGCTCCACATAAACTTATTTTCTTAGCTATGTCTTCCTTAGTCAAAGATACTTCATCAACTAACTCAAAAATGTTTGGTAGGAATAATAGAATCATTATAAACCAAATATTTTCCCTCATACCTACTTCAAATATCCATGATTTAGGGTGAAAATTGTTAAAAAAATCATGGGTGTTAGGTGAACCAAATTAGAGAAACTAGTGGCATACTCCATAATTAAATACTTCCCTTTCTCCATGTCTAGAAATTCTCAAGTCATTTATAAAAAAATGTTTCAATAAAAAAAAATTTGGTCAATAATATTCTTGAAAGATGTCTGGTTAAGATACTTGTGTAAATTATATTTCACAATGGACTCTCGTCATTTTATTTACGGTCCTTCAAGTCTGAAAGTGGGAAAACTCTCCTTAGATTGCTCAAGGGTTTCCAAGAATTACAAAATTAGATTCCTGGGTTCCCTTATTACCATGGATGATGGATGGATTCTTCTTGTTAGATTCTGAGCCCTGATCCACTTCTCATCTTGGGATTCCACCAACTATATTCCCTAGAGTTAGACAGTTTGGATAATAGTTTCCACCAATGTAGGGTATATCAGTGGATTTTCCTATAGAAAATTTCTCATATATTCTTCTCCTAGATTCGTAAGATCACTTATAGGTGAAATTTTCTACTAAATATAAAAGAAAACATCACATCACTTTAAGATAAAATTCTTGAATCAAAATAAAAAATTTAAGAATGCAAATTGAAAACATTTATGAAAATAAAATTTAAACCTACCACTGATTCTATTTTTTAATGAATATATTATCTAAATAAACATCAAGGAAAGTTGATTTAATAAACTTTAAAACCAAGATCATGCTTAATAAAAATTATTTTTCACCCACGGAAACTCATGTTTAGACACCAAACTGAGATGGATAGGTACCCTTTCACACTTACTCCCAGAATTATGGTGGTCCTAACAGCTATCTACCATATATTTTGAACTAAAACTTCCTAGATTAGTCACATTTCTTGCTGGGTATTGGAACAGATAATTTTTTTTAATGAACTAAACAAGGTTGACATGAAACATCAATTGATATGGTAATCCACAAGGTGAACATCAACAAAACAACCATTCAAGCCACATGAATAACTATAAAGAGATAAATCAATATATTATTATTTGAAAGTATAGTACGCTCCCATGAGATATATAACATAATTGAAAAGGATAAAACTAAAAAATAAAACATATCTCCATGTGAGAAAATTTCACCACCAATCCATATATCAAAGAAAGAGATGACAACCAGTAGAAGCTGATAAAATATATGACACCTGTCTCTTTATGTGAGTCCTACAAAAATTTATCTACAAACACACAAAGAGAAAATTATGGTGTGATCAATAAATTCTAGTAATAATCCACCAATGTATCTATAAAAATTATAACACCATGAAAACTATTAGATATATATTTTAAAACAAAATTAGTTTATAATTTTTTTTTTAAAGAAACCCATTTTATAAAAAAAATTATTTATAATGAATTTGAAATTCACAAATACCAGGAATATGATTAGTAAATGATTGATAATGATATTTCATATATAGTAATAACCATGGTAAAACCATAATGTAAACACATTATAAAAAGAAAAAATTAGGCTCTGCCTAACAAAAAAACATATTGGATACATGAAGGATCACTAAGCTCATATAACATGAATCTTACCAATATTGAGTCCTATCATAGTATATTTATATCAAAATAATAATCCCCATTATTGCACACTCACCGACGTATTCATATGTATATACTTGACGCACCTTACGTTCACAAATTTTTTTTTCAAAAAAAATTATAGAAAACCATGCTCACATTTATAAAACATTTTCACTAGGAAGAATCACTGATTTCGGGCATGAAAACCCATTTCCAATTTAAATCCTTCATTGAAAAATTTCATAAAACACATGAAATTCAAAAATATATTTTTAAAGCTAAACCCATATAAAAACTGCCTTTATACCATGGAAAAATTAATAAAGTATGTTATTAAATTGAAACAAAGGAATTATCAAGACCATTTAGTATTTCATGTATTAGAACCAATGTATATAGACACCTACCTTGAATAAGATCAATGATTTCATGTCTCAGAACCCACCAATGAAGAGGTGAGTCTTAGAATAACCCAGAAGAAAAAAAAACCTATGTTACCCTTCCATTGATCACCTAGTGACGATGAAAAAATGAGACAATGGAACTAGATCTCATTATATAGTAGTTAGACACCCTTAACTCCCCTCAAGAATATACCAAAAAACCTTTCTAGTAATGGTTCTGGTAAATTTAGGAAAATATAGAAAGATTTTTTGTTCAAAAATTTAAAAACCCCAAAATTAAAAACAACATTTGATTCATATTTTTAAGATAAACAAAAAATATAAGAATTTAAAATCATAAATGATATTAGTTAATAATATTATATGATACAAAGAATTTATTACTTGAAATTTTAGGCTTTTAAAATCATGACTATGCATTACCAAGGCATCCGGGTGATGAAGAAACAAAAACAAGGACTTAAAAATATTTTTTCCCTAAAAAGTTGCATAAGGGTAACAAATTTTTAACCCTTTTTAATTTCCTAGTAACCACACAAGGGTAAATATTTTACACTTACACAACATTTAAAATTTGTTTGGATTACACATATACATCCTTTAGAAACTTAGAGTTACCTAAACATAGTGTCTTATGTACCCTTACGCATCCTTTAAAACATGGGCTTACCCTTATGTAGCCATTGAAAATTATGTGTTTCCTTTACATGGGTATTGAACTACCATTAAACAGAGAAGGATATAACAATACAAAACCATTTTAAACAATTATTTACCCTTACATTAATCTTGGAATACCCTTATGCAGCACATGAAACAAAACACTTACGTTTATGCAACTAAGGGAAACTCCTCTTACCGTCATCAAAAATTGAAAAACATGAGTTCCCCTTGTGAAAAAACATAGGTCCTATGTTAGGGTAAGTATTAAATTGAAAATTATTTAATTTCCACTTAATGTACTTATAAATTAAAACCAGAAGTGTGATCTCAAGAAAATTTAGAACTATAAGAGTTATAAAGTACCACCAACACATCTCAAACCGAAAGAAAACATCAAGAACCAATGAAAATACCTAAAAACGGTTTATATGGTACAATAATAAATATAAATATATTTATTAATTATTATATAACCTTATTCTTATATATTCTCATTTATAAACTTAATTTATAATTATTTATTCTAAATATATTAATCGTTTTTATTTATTTTCATCGTTAGACGTAAGAACCTGTATGTGCTTATTTCATAATAGTTTTGTAATTATGTTATTTTCATTTTTATTAAAAAAAAATTCATAATTCCTAAAATATCCATGAAACTATAATTATATTTGTTTAATGGCTATTAAAATCCAATTTTCATTAAGTTAATGATAAAGGTTTTGTTTTTCAAAATGGAAATCGTTAAGAACTAGTTTGGGCATGTTTAATGATCAAATGATGATATATTTATAAATATACAAAATTTTAAAAGTACATTTCAATAATAATAATACAATATTAAATATATAGCTATTATTTGATATTAGATTATATAAAATTCTTTCATTATTCTTAATATAAAAATTATAAAAATGTTCATTTAAGTTGTAAAACTAATCCAATTAAGGGATGGTTATAATCATTTTTTTAGGGGAATGATTCTACATAATGTTAATATAAAATTTAAAAAATCTTAAACATGTAAAAAAATTATTTTCACCCATTAAATTTATTGTTACAATAATATATGCATGGTGTTAATGAAAAATTAAATTCCTCACTCATATAGATGAGATCCCACACATACACATGATTAACATTTCCATTTCTCAATGAATGGGGATGAATGAAGGTTTCTGAAAAAATATCAAATAAAATTTATAATTGTTACCATTGAAACATATTAAATCATAAAATCCGTCTTTTTTACTAGTCATGAATGGTAGTTTTTAGAAATAAACCAAATCATTTTTTAGAGGAGGTAGTCTACCTATATACATGATTAATATTATTTTGTTTTACGTAGTTGATGGAATGGAATGAATAATGGTTTATAAGTTAATATAATAAAAATAAAATATATCAGTAACAATGATTTAATTATATTAGGGTGTCTATAATAATTATGTAAGAGAATAATTAAGAAGAAAAGGTTGTGGAGTAACAAGTACACACATTGAGAACATGAGATTTCTCTTCAAACCCCATTATAAATGGTGGCCTTGGGATATTTATTTGAGTGGAAAAGAATATTAAATTGGGAAAATATTATATAAGGAGAAAAATGATTACTTTTTTGTTTAAATTTTTTTATATTAGTATTTAATGAAGTTGTGGAAGTTACTCATTTTCATAATTAAAGAGATGTGTAATGTTGGAACTACTAATTACATTTCAATGATGGAATGAAGCTATGTAAGGGTAAAAGGATCTAAAAATAGAAAATAATTTTATTTTTGGGGATATAAGGTCTATAAATACTCTAAAATTAATTTTTACACATTTTTATACATGTTACAAAAATTTTACTCTTAAATTTTTCACTTTTGGAATTTCTATTTTTAACAATATTATTAAGGTTTACCTAAGTAATTTACTTTTAATGCCTAAAAATAAAATGGTAATTATTAAATAATTTTTAACTAATGTTTTAAAATATAACACTCATTTGGAAAATAATATTTCTATGTTTAATAAAAATTAATTTTAACATTAGCTCATTTTATGGGTAAAACCCATTTTTTGGAAAACATTTATTATTAAGTTAAAAATTGGTTTTTAAAATAAAATTATAAAAATTTCATATTTTAAAAATACTAATTAAATTATTGTAAAACAATTATATCTAATATGTCGTTAAAAGAAATCAGAAATATAATTTTACCAAAATAGTATTTAATTAAAAGAAAATATCAAAAATAGTTTCTTTTATTGGGAAATATTACATGTGTTAATAAAATAATAAAGATGGTTTTTAAAAATAAAAAATAGTATTTTTTTAAGTTAATTTTTTAGTAAATATGAAATTATTTTATCATGGAAAATTTTTTATATGTGTTTATGTTATAATTAATTCTTAATATAGACATAAACAATATGATTTTAGTAAAAACTGTATGTTTTCGATTCGACTAAAAATAAATTAGGTTAGAAAAATCAAAAAGATTCATCTTAAGATAATATTGCTATAATAAATACAAAAAATTATTAAATTTAGTCAAATTATAATTCTATAATCTTGGAATTTGAATATTAAATAAATACATTAATATAAATAATAAAAACTGTTTTAATAAGAAAATAGAATTTTAAAATATTAACTACTTTTATCTTTATTTCCTATCAATTATTAATAAAATTTTGTGATAATTAATAATTAATATCAATAATATATTTTATAAATAATATATATCGTATCTTAAAATTAGAAACAGAAAAAATACAATTTTTATAATGTTTTAATTTTAATGCACAAATTACTCTTACAAGTTATTTAGTTACATCAATTGAATTTTATCAATGTATTAGTATTGATAATGGAATTATATATATATATTTATTTATTTACTTATTTATTTTTTAGAAACAATTTTTCCCTATAATTATATGGATGTATTTTAATATTTATATAATATTAAATCGTTCAATTTCATTCAGTGTTTTGTGTGCCACACGATATCTACCATGTTAGGTCTTAATGGAAAATAAAATTGAAATTTTATAGTTGTTACATTATCCCCTATAAACTAATTATATACTTGGAATTTTAATTATCACTTACTAATAAATTAATTAATGGTATCTAAATGATAGGTGAAACTCAAAATATAATTTCTAATGAGGCGCCTACTATAGTATCTTAGGTAAGACTAGGAAATATAACTTTTACCTTCATCATGTTAATCAGTTTCCTTATATTTATTTTTTGAATTTTTTCTCTATTCAGTCATTTTCCACACATTAATCATCTTATAGGTCCTTTGATACATTCCCCCTATTGATTATTACCATGTTTTTTATATAATGGAAATTGAATCTCCCTTCCATTATAATCTTCATAACCTGAACTTCCATGATACATTATTCTTCTCTTATGTTGTGTGTTTCAAACCTCTACCAAGTTTGTATTGATAAAAATAATTTATGACAGATGATTATTTCTAACCAAAATATTTCTAACTCCCACTATTATCCTATTAGGTTTTTCATTTTCACAATATCAACAGTGTTCAAGGCATCCATTATTAACTTGGTTGTTTTAGGGTTCATGTATTACAAAAAACAGAATTAATCATGAGTGATCAATAATAATAACCATAATAGGATTATTGTATGATAATTTCTACCACAAATTGGATTACTGATTTAAATTATTACATTTTCTTTCAAGTCAAGTGAAATAACTCTTTGTTCAATCTAGGTTTAATTAGGTTGGGTTCTCTCATATTCTACGAACTAGTTCTATTAAATAATAAATCCTTCATTATGAATTGTAATGTGAATTTTATTAACCAAATAATACCCCTTTAGAGTGTCTCTCCATGTATTAAAGTCTTATTCCAATTAACAGTGCATTAATTGAAGATTTATTCAATTATCATCCAGACTTTTAGGGTAATTACCCCTAAGATCACATTTTATTCACATATATTTACTTTCTGTTATCCATAAAAGTATGTAATTTCAAGGAAACGACAAAATTTATAATTTACTAAAACATAAATATTTTATCATATACTTATACATATCATATAGACTTATACATTTTGTTTTTACTAACATTATCTAATCCAAATCCTAAAAAAAATTAAAGCATCCAATAATACCTTAACCAGACATAAAAGGGTTATCCATACCTTATAAATTATGATCATGATTAATTTATCAACACATGATGTAATTTATAAATCATAAATTATCTTCAAATTATACCATACTAACCTCTAATGTTATATTAAACCCTTATTTGATGCCAAATATGCCACCATGGACCTTCACTCCATATATTTTGGGTGAATTAACACCTTTTTACATTTTTGATTGGAAATAAAACTAAGGGAACCCATTTTAAACATTAATAATTACAGTATTTTCTGGAATTCAATGTCCCATATGCCTTATATTTATATTCTATCTCTAAGTCATTCTATTTTAAAAATCGTTTGAGATGGAAAAATTTAATGGATTGACAAACTAGTTGCACAAACCTTGAAGTACATGACCTTAAATACTAGGGAAACATCCCCTTTACATCTTTATAACTCAACTACACTGCAATATCTCCTCCCTAACACATATTTATTTTTACATAATCTCACCACCAGAAATTATGAGTGGATTTCATTTACCTTATACAGAGCTGCATAGGTTGATGGCTTGGTTCTATATGCCTACTTTAGTTCTAGGTCTGTTTTCCCTATTTGGAGAACACTTATTCTATAATCCATTAGCTCGAGGTTTCTCCATTGATTTTAACATTATCTAATTAATTTCTTAGGGACATGTGGCCCAAAGTTATTTAATATTTTTAAACCATATTCCACATGTCACAAAGGTCTATGTATAGCTTATAGACCCTATGGCCAAATGGCCCAATTCAGGGGGTTTAAGGCCAAATTCAGTTGAATAGTGTCACTGGAACAATATTGTTATTGTCTCTACAATAGTAATTCTAAAATCATCCCCTTAACTGATTTTAACCTAGGTCTTTTAGGAAGCCTTATGGGGGGCTTACAACTACGACAAACCACAACATTGAATAATTTTAATGTAACTAAAAAAATGAGTCCCTTTCATCTGGAGTACCATTTAGGTTTATTATTTCCAATAGTTATAGAAAAAAATTAATAACAAAACCTTTATTTTTCTTATAAAATTGAATTTTTGTCACTATATATGAAGTTATGTAATCTATAATAAACCTTCAATATCTCCCACAAAGTTCCCCTTGAATGTTAAACTTCAATAAATATCTTTTTTATACTATTATATAAAAACTAGGGAAATTGATACCTAATAATGGTGAGATAAATTGATCAATTATAGAAAACATATATTAGAAGATATCAATGAAAATAAATAGAATTTATAATATAATATAAGACAAATGTCTATCAAATAATACTATATAATCAATCACATGAGCCTGAAACAAATCCATGTTTAACAGTATAAATTAACACATGGAAAACAATAACAAAATTCTTGGTGATGGAATGCATAATCTCAAACATATTGATATTTACCTTGAAGACCTCTAAATAGGCATCATTTTATTCTTCAATGCTATACCCAATGAATCATTTTTTCTTCGAGGTTGAAATGAAGAAATCATTGATGTTGTCAAGTTTACAACCAATACATCATGCCTGATTTATTTTTTTGAATAAATGAAATACTCAAATCGTTTGTCTCATTAGAATAACCAATGCATCAAGGGTTTATATAATATTGATCCCCACTTATAACTTCTTTAATCCCAATCCATTCACCATATGAAATATTTTAATATTAATTCAATACATGATCAACTTTCTAATTAAACCTGTACCCATCTTTATTGAGATATAATCATATAGAATTTAAATAGTCTTATGGTAAATTAATGAATATAATACATCTTGAAAAATATGTTTCTTGGTTAAACAATACATAATTAACATTATTTAGAAGTTAGTAAACATCTTTATTAGAATAAGAAGTATACTGACCATCAATATTTCCCCAATCAATTAGTGGAAAAGAATAATATATAATAATACGCATAATAACAATATAGATATTAATTATATATATTTATGAAAATAATTTTCTTAGTAAATTGATTTATGGATATCTATTTAAATTCACTTGAAACAATGTAATGGAAAATTGTGTATTCACCAAGGAAAAACATTGAAAAAAATACACCGTAAAAATGAGGTTGACTTTGAAAGAAAAATAAAATGATAGATTTACATGAGTTAAATCGGATAAAATAAAACAATATGAGGGGATTTATAAATTAATCTTTGGATTATATATACACCACAAAAATAAAACTAGTGGTGAGTATAAATCATATCTCAATGAATCAAAATTGAGATAAAAACACCTTTACGATAATAAAAAAAATAAGAATCAATAGAACATGAGAGGGATACCATGAAATGAAATATATTAATTATAATTTATGTAAATAATATTTAATAAATCATATAAATTAAATTAAAGTGTGAAATATCAAACAAGATGCATGGAATTGAAAAGAGGCCAATAAAACTTACTGCTTTTGTAACTTTCAAATAAAAAACCCATGAATGTTAGAATTTAAAATGGAATATTAAATATTGGGAATAATATGAGAATAATGATATAAATTACCCAAGTGTAAGTATTTACATCATATAATACAAACATATTTTAAAACATAAACATGTATGATGGAATACAAATTTGATACAAAGAACTGGTTGCCTAGTATTTCTTCTTATTTGAATGTTCTCTATCCTCCTATATAATAAAAATAAATATATTCATAAATAATTACATAAAATTATTCATATATATTTTCATTTATAAAATTCATTTATAACATTTATTACAAATATATTTTTCTACATGGTTTATTCTCATCATTAGAAAATAGAAACATTGATTGGTTGATTTGTACTAGTTTTATAATAGTGTTGTTTATTATTATTTTTAAAAAATATTTTCATAAATAATATATTATAAAATAATATATAATCATGGTGTTTTAATGATATATCATATCCCATTTTCAATTATTTAATGATAAAATTATTATTTTTGAAAATAGAAATTTTGGAGAACTAGTTTCTTCTTGTTTGACTATCGAAAGATGGTATATTAATTAATATATAATATGATAATATAACCATGATAGAATAATAATAAAAATATTAAATAAATAATTATTACATGATATTACTATTATATAAAATTCTTTAATTCTTATTGATATAATTATTATAAAATCGATAAAATAAAAGGTAAAGTCATCCCAAATGAGAGTGTGTTATAATAGTTTTATGCATAAAGACATGTTTAAATATATTATTAATAAATACATTAGAGAAGCTTAAACATTTAAAAAATATAATTTACCTTCATTGAATTAATTTGTATAACTATATATTTAGGGGTTTTAACAAAAAATAAATTCATCATTCCTGGATGCAGAAGTTTTTATGTATAAATGATTAATATTTTTATTTCATAATGAATGTGTATGAATGAATGAATGGATATTATAAATTATCATTTAAGAAAAATATTTATGAAATAGGAAATATACTAGTCAATCATATCAATCCTTTTCAACATCCCTGATAGGTGGTGATGAAAAATGAACTACATTGTTACATGGAGTTTGTTGTCTTCAAGTACACATGATCGATGTTGTTTTATTTTTCTTAGTAGAGGGAGATGATTGAATGATAGTTCATCCATTAATATAATAACATTATAGTGACATAGTAATAATTTTTTCATTATATTATAGTTTCTATAATATTTTATTAATATAATGATTTACAAGAAAAGTCCAATGAGTAAGAAATACTCAGGTATTAAACATAAAATTTCTCATGAAATCTCCATGGAAATTGAGTCTTGATGATATTTAAATGAGTAAAAAGGAATATAAACATAAAAAATGATTCTATCTAGAGTAAAATTTCATATTTTCACATTAAAATTTGAAGGTATTGTTTTTATTATTAAGTTGTGTTAGTGAAACCATCTCATATGTAAAGAAAGGGGCAATTTTTGAAGTACCCATTACATTTCAATGATGGAATGACACTATTTATGGGTAAAAGGCTATAAAAGTTTTTAATATTGAATTTTAGTCTGAGAAATAATATATAAATACTCTACCATTCATTTTTACACACTTTTTAAAAATCTCTGAAGACTTTTACTCTTATATTTTTATTTTTTTTCATTTTCTTGTTTTTACCATGGTAACTAATTTTTATCTAAGTGTTTACTTTTAATGCCTAAAAATAAATTGAAACTTATTAAATAATTTAGTCATACTGATTACAAATATGAGATAAATCTTATAAAATAATATTTCCATGTGTAAAAATTTTTAATTTTAAAATTAGTGTATTTCACATGTAAAATCTAGTTTTTAGAAAAAAGTATATTTTTAAGAAAAAAATATATGTTCAGGATAACATTATCAATGTTTTATATTTTCATTATATAAATTGGTTTATTATAGAAAATATAGACTTTATTTTTCTTTAAATATAATCAAAAACTGACTTTTACCAGAATTATATTTAATTAATTGAAATGACCAAAACAATTTCTTTTGTTAGGAAATATTATTTATATTTATAAAATGATAAACATAGTTTTAATTAATCTATAATTGTAATTTTAAATTTATAGTTATTCTCATTAAATACATATTTGATCATGGAAAACATTTCATAAGATTTTATGTTATATTTACATAATTATATTTCCCTAAAGGCTGTGAATGTATAAAATAAATGTATTTTCACTATTAAAATAAAAATAAAATATTTCAAAAAATACAAAAACATAATCATAAGAAAATATTTTTATTATAGAACCAATACAGAATTCACTCATGAATATTATTTTTATTTCTATGTGTATTTTGTAATTCTTCTTTATCTATTTTTACAATCCATTTCTACTGCTATGTTTTAATGGTAATATATCATTTTGTGGTTCATTGAGGTTCAGTTTCTCATGTTTCACACACTATAAACATGTTATGTATTAAAATTATATATAATTTAAAATCTAGGGGTGTAGCATATGATGTTGTAAAATACAACTCGTCATAATATTTTATGAAAAAAAGCATCATAACATATTTACAATATTAAGGATATCCTAAAATTTTATTTAAGCCTTATGATGTTGCAAATCATAATTGATGATATCAAGAACATTTTTCAATTGGGTATTATCACATAAGATATGACTTGTACATGAAATTACCATTATGTATAAGTTATATATTACTACATAGAATTCTATTATATGTCATAAAATATGTTATTGTGAAAATTTTTAAAAGTTAATATTTCTATATATTTTATTTTTATTTTAGAAAAAAAAATAAACGAATAGAATTAGGGAATGTAAAATGATAATTTTCATTCATAAATTAAATCTGAACTTTTCATTTTAGTTTCCCAAATTATGAAATATAAATATTGTTTATTTATTCTATATTTCATTTATAATATTAGGTTTTATAAAATATTTATAAAGTATAAATATTGAGAATGATTAATATATGTGATAAATTTGTTCATATAGACTATTATTTTATGGAATAAATGATATTATTTAAGAGAATGGGTCAATATAATCCATCCCATTACAT
The DNA here is from genome assembly GCA_963277665.1 of Viscum album. Classification (NCBI taxonomy): domain Eukaryota; kingdom Viridiplantae; phylum Streptophyta; class Magnoliopsida; order Santalales; family Viscaceae; genus Viscum; species Viscum album. The sequence goes on from OY728128.1 coordinate 1,263,844,234, forward strand.
TTTTTTGATTCCCATGGTCTTAGGGGTGAGCTAGAATAGTTTCAATTGATTTTTTATGCAAAAATCTAGAAGAAGGTAGAATTTGTGGCATGAATGAGGGGTTTATGGTGTAAATGAGTTTTACAACGTAAAAGTGTTTTACAGCAAGTGTAAGGAATTTCCTGAGATATATATTTACAATGTAACATAAATATTTACATCATTAAAAGGCTGAGTCTTACACTTCAAAAATATGGCCATGATAAACAGACATCATTAGTTTGAAATTTACTAAGTCAATTAATTGTCGGTTGTTTAGTTTAAGGTGATGAGTTTTTAGGTGAATAGAAAACATGGTCTATTTATGATTTAAATGAATCATTCACATCATAAAATGACACATGAAATTGAGAAATAAAACATGATGTTACCTCTGTGTATGTATAAGGTTTTTGTCGTGTCAGACCTTAGAATATTCTGAATAATAATTTCAGAACCAAGCGCTGAGACGGTGCATGATTCTATGGTTTGGTGTTCCTGGAATTAATTTTATATAATTATTAAATATATTTTTATTGCGAGTGCTTTTTTTTAGAAATAATGTAATATCTCTCAAAAGGGTGATCATATCGGAAATATGAGACCCTGTCGGGTTCGGAACATGTTCTTTACCCTAGTGGAGACAAAAAATTTGTCGGTGCGGGTCTACTGTAGAAAAAGTCACCTAGGAAATAATTGTAAAAAAAAATTAATTTAAATTATTTTCTTTAAGACATTAATTCAAATAACTATTGAATTAGGACTCAAATAGGAAATATGAGACCATCATTGAGTTCATAATTCAATGGTTTACATAAGTATAACCTAAAGTGAGAGGGTGCAAGATGTTCGGATTCCACAACCATTGGAGGGTTTAGTTAAGAGGTTTAGCATTAATGTAATTACAAAGTTATAAATACATTATTATGATGTTTGGGTTAGGGTTTACTCATAATCCTCCCACTGTGGCTAGCTCCCTCTCTTACTCCATTGGTGAGAAAATGATGAAGCTTTGACAGATCGCAATGATCATAGTCAAGCGTATTCATCGACAACGAACAGATCCAAATCGATGTAGGATTATTTACTTTGAATTTTTCATCCCTAATTTCAATTATAGAATTATAATTGATTCTTCTTCTATTTCCATGCTTTGAATATCAACATCGATGGCCAAACTAAGTCGGTCATAGATCAATCTATCTTCTTTATTTTATTCTTCATGTGTTCTTTATCTTTTACTTTTTGGCACATCAAAATAAAAATAGATTGTTGAGCAGGGAAAGATCTGTTATATTAGGGTTTGAAGATCGTAGATCTATGATTATTTTAATTTTCTTTCTTGGAATGGATCAGTGGTGGCTCGTAGAAGGGTTGGTGGTTCGTGCGGTGCATGTAAGGCGGTCGGTGGAAGCCCATGGTGGAAAGGTGAGTAGGGGAGTGCGTGAAAGGCAGTCGAGCAAGCAGGGTCAATGCAGGCAGGTGCGGCTCCAGGAAGAGACATTGGCTCCCTGACATGGTGGTTGAGCATAGGATCCCATGGTGTTGAGGTGGTAGGGTGAGGGTGTCAGCGGGGCACGGTTGTGCAGTAAAAGGAGGCGGTCAAAGGAGCAGGTTCTTGGTGAGGTAGCTGGAGTCGGTCAAGGAGGCAGGTAGTCTAGGTGAGCGGCACAATAGTTCTAGCGAGGTGGTGGGTGGCCTAGGTGAGAAGTGTGGTGGTTCCGATGAGGCGGTTGGTGGATTAGGTGGAGGTTATGTGTCAGGAAGGCACTACATGGGAGAACAGCGGAGGGGGGAACCCTAACCCTAATGAAAAAATAAATTAATATAATAAATAATAATAATATTATTATTATTATTTAACAAATGCTTACCTACCATAACACCCCCATGGAGTGTACGATTGATGAAATGTCAATGGAGATGTGACCATGTCATCGAGACGGTCTTCTTAAGACCAATGTTTGATACCTTTTTCTGACCCATGGATCAAACCTATAAAATTCCTTAAAATAATAATATTATTATTATTTTTCAAATGTGGATTCTAATGTAACCCTTACATGGAGCATCTGATTGATGTATCATTTGGGGCATCATAGCCACTTTTTCAAGAAGGTCATTTCAAGAACGATGTTGGATGCCTTTTTTTGGTTTCTGGATCGGGTCTACAAAACACCCAAATAATAATGATATATTATTAATATTAAAACATTGAACCACCATAATTTATGCATGCAATGTCCAATCGAAATTTCATTAGTGGAATTGTGATTCTGGTATTAAGGAAGAATTTTTGAGACCAATATTTGTGTTTTAATTTAGGATAGAGATGTAGAGTCCATAAGATTCCATTCGATTTTAATGCGGTGAAATGAGAAATATTCATTGGATTACTGAATAGAGTGAATTAATAGTTTATCTTGTGTTCTTTTCCAAAATTATCACAATATTGTGATCCATTTGGTTATCCAAGGCCTCCCAATTATCTTCTCACTATGATGTTCAGATCCTTATTTGTGATCTCATTAAATATGGAAACATGATAGTAATATTGATAGATGATACTTTGGATGTATTTGAAGAGAATCCACAATTAGGCCATCACTAGCTCTTTTTAGTGTGGATAAGATGTGTGGAGATATGCGGTCAAAGCTTATGAGGCTGTTTGAGGAGGCATGTTAGTGAAATTTCATTTTTCCCATAAAAACAACAACGAGAATCATGCGCTTGTCATCATTTTTTCCAAAACATCTATATACTCTAGGAGTACACTAGCATTCCTAGGGGTACATGTACACAGCTTAATACCCAATTATAGAAAGGTACATGACCAGGAAATGTGGTGGGGTGACACATCAGGTGGGCTTTATACCTGACATGTACCTCATTATGAATCTTCTACCATTTGTATCCCATTATTTTGAATTGAGATGTTTGCCCATGATTATCCTATAATAATTATTTTTATCTATAGAACATGATGGTTCCCTCCAAATTTGATTTCAAGATATGATGAGATATATTTCGGGTAGTTTTCAGTTAGGTTATCATAGGTTTCTACCTACGTGTTGATTACCCTGATTTACTAGGGCGTGGATCCCCAAGGACCAGAGTATTGACCCCCCATCATCATGGGAGCAGGTTATCTACATCTACATATAGGTTCTTATCCCACTATCATACTAGGTCATGGATATCTGATGACCAAATTGTTGACCCCTTATCGGAATGGGTGTGATTCCTCTATAGCTACTTGATGGGCAGTACCCTCTAGTGTATACCCTTCAATGGGGCTAGGCATTTGGTCCCTGTCAACACCCAAGTGTTGATTCCCCTAATGTACTAGGGCCCAGATCCCCGATGACTAGTGTGAACCCCCTAACATATTAGGTTTCAAGTCCCCTATAGTTCATGACCACTCAACTGTGCAGCATAGTGACGATATGTGGTTTGACATACCTTCAGACTCATGGGAAAGAGACATTCTTTCCCCACCAAGAGGCATCCTTCTGACATGACCTAAAACTCTGTGAGTGAGTCAGTGTGACCCAAAGTGGATACTATCAAGGTGTGGAGATTAATACCCTTAGAATTGTTTGTTCAGGGCAGATGTGTGAGGTTCTAGGCATCGTATATGAACGTACCTTGTATGTTTTTGTGACTATTATCTTGGGTTGAGTTGATATGTGGATATACCCTTACACTCTCATTTCGAATTCTTTGATTGAGCAGATATATATCATATTTCAATACCCACTCTGTGGGTTTTGGTTACTCTCTATCCAGGAGAAGTGAAGACACATGGGGTATGCCAAATGCTTTCCATTTCGAGATTCTCATGGTTGGATGAGTATAATATCCTGATATAGGTAGTGAATACATGATAGGATGATTAAATTCTCCCCATTTTGGGATCCTTTTGTTTGGATGAGTCTACTTTCACTCTCGTGTTGGGTTGAGATGTACTCTTTTACTGTAGCTTTTTCTATCTGATGTTTTCCTCTTCAGTGTGTCTATTACTATCCCCCCTTCACCTTTTCGAGGTGTCCTATTGAGTATTTTTATACTAACCCCAACATGGACTTTTCCCCCACGTGTCATGACTTATGCAGAAGAAAGATAGGTTGATCGTGACTTGAGAGAAACTTAGGGATATGTGGTGCTTGGACCACGTACGGTGATTGTAGCTTGGGATCCAGGAGTGGGGCTCTCTCAGATGTTTTACATTTCCAGTTTATGTCTGGTTGCGACACTTTTCTAGTTTGGATTATATTTATCCACTTTTCCCTATAGTTTATTTTTCCTTAATTGTATAGTTCAGAGGTCCATGCAATATTGGTTTATTTATAGCAGGGTAGTATATTTTCCTCTATTCCCTATACACTTTTTCATTGAGTTGTATGTGTGTGGGTGTACAGATACTTAGGAAAAAGCCTCCATGATTTTTTTTTGCCTTCAGTGGTTGTCCCAGCCCCCTAGCCTATAGAGGTGGTATTAGGGTAGTTGTTTCATGAGCCCAATCATGGGTCGGGTCGGTATAGATTGGAATCAGAGGTGGTTTGTTCTTTTGTACATTGATTGGATGTTTCCTTAAATGGAATTGGTTGGGATTTATGGCCACAATTTCAAAGTGTCTCAAGTATGGATCTCATTATAGGAAGTCCAATAGTGGTATGGGTGGTCGATATACATCCAACATGACCCTAATTATCTTCTTCTCGACATATCATTCTAAGACATTTATTGCAGGGATCAACAGTAAATGCATCGTATAGATTTATTCTTTGATTATTCTTCTTTATTCAGATCCCCATTGTGGTTATCAATGTATATATATATATATATATATATTCTCATATGACCATGGTAATCCTTCATAACAATCAGGATGCCTCTTCAATGACATCTATCTAGGGTACTAGCTCCAGTTCTTGGCGATAACCCTGTGAGTGATGAGGCCTCAGTTCAGGGTCCATCATGTGATCCCCTTCTTCCATTTGGGTAGGTAGCATCACCTCCACCAATTGGGTAGTATATAGACCTAGCAGAGCTAACTAAGGATGTGGGCAAGAAAATCCCTCTCCGTGAGTTCCATCACAAGATAATGATGAGGTTCTATGGTGAGTCGGATCCTCAAGGATTGGATAGAGTTGGTGGTCTGCATCTTCAGGCTTGTTCAAACCCCAACATATTATATGGTGGATTTGGAAACATGTGTTTTCCATGGAACAATGGTACATTGGTGGACATTGGTTACTCATGTGTACGATGATTCGGTTATCTTGTGGGATGACTTTCATTAGTTTTTCCTTGATTAATACCCCTCCTGATTATGTTCCATTCATATTTAGAAGCTTCTAGAGCTTCAGTTGGGAGGGATAATAGTTGAAATGTACTCATCTAGGTTCACAGACTAGACTTAGTACTATCTATGCATGATCCACGATGGCTACTTCAAAACATGGAAGTTGTAGTAGGGACTTCACGTAGAGATCTATTCTATCATAGTACCCTCATGCATCTCCACATATTTCAGGATGCTAGATTGGGCACAAGTGATAGAAAGCATTCTATCAAAGGGACACCAACTAGATATTTTTTTAATTAGGTGCATCAGATCTGAGATTTCATTTGCAATTATAATATATCACTTGAAAGGACCTTGATGCAAGAGGCCTCTCCATTATCAAACTTAAGAACATGGTCCGGTACAACACAGAGAACCATGATATCCCAGAGTGGGGTGGTTCTACACATGTGATGGATGGGGTCACATGGCATATGGAATATATACCATATGTTCTCAGGAACATAGATAGATAGAAGATGGAATTCCATAATAGAGAATATGTTGTGATCAACGATCTCCCAAGAGGGGATAGGGTGGTTCCCTAGGATACGGAGCTGGCAGAGGAGAAGGAATAATATGGGTGGTGGACTACAGAATGAGATCCTCCTACCACCACCACCAGGCGGTCCACATCAGGAATATAGAACTGCCAGTCAAGTCTATTTATATTAGTTGGATTTGGAAACTTATAAACCAATAGTGAATGAGATAATAAGAGGTGAAAATGTATCCTTTCTAACTTATGTAGTTGACATTTATAGAGATTTTTGTGAGGTACTCTTGTCTTTATGTTCCTTCCTCAAGGTTTATCAAGGGTGATGCAGGACATCTGTGTAACCCTATGTTAGTGTTTTTTATGTAGAGATTAATGAACAAGGAAGATGGTTTCGTCCCCCACTAAGACACATTTTTTATATTCAAGAAAAATGATGAGGTTGAGTCAGTTCAACCCAAAGTGGATAGTATCTTAGTGTGGTTGATGAGTCTCTCTAACTTTTTCCTTTAATGACAGGTTGTGTGATGAAGTGTCAGAGTTGGACCTCACATTACTGGTGGAGTTTTTATTTTTAACCCTTTTTCATGTTATTCATCTAGTAAGTGTGATAGAATCCCTACATTGGGGGTTACTCTCCTTCAAAGAGAGGTGAATACACGTGGTTAGGCCACATTATTTCCGTGTCAAGCATCGCATGATTGGATGAACCTACCCACCTTCCTTGTTTGTTGGTACCCTTGTATACCTGAAAACAACCTTAATATAGTGAAATATAGTTTTCAAATATAGGTTGAGGAAGTTGAGACCCCATGAATAGAACTACATGACTCCCTACCTAGAGTTTTCAACAGTATTCTTCTCCCTAAAAATGTGATGGAGCTACCTACTGGGAGAATGATTTTTGGTTTACTCAAACCACCAAAGTCTGAGGTACGTATCTACCCAGAGATACCTAAACCTATGGCAGTGATGTAGGTCGAAGTTCCAACAGGACTACAGATTTGAGATAGTCTATACTCCGGGAAAGGGAAGTGCTATAGAACATGATCTTAGCAAGAATTCCAAAGCTCACCTAATGAGGTAATTTTAAGAGAATTTAGCTTCTCTATAGCTAACCCTGGTGAATTAGGAGGTTATAGTTTTTCTTCAATCGATGGTATTTACTTCTTTTCTTCTCAAGCATGTGAGAGATTCTTAGTTCTGATACATCGACATTGAGATCCTGTGTAACCAAATAACATTAGGATATTCACTTGATTGATTTTCTAAAGAAGTAAATCACATAATCCTTTTTCAGGTATTAATGGTGATTTCATCTGGGATGCAAGAGGAGGTGATGAGGGAGTTTCACACTTCTCTTTTTTCTATTCTTCCTGGTGTGCGTAAGATCTAGGTGCGGGATCAGTGACCCCACCATTTTTCATAGTTTTTTCTTTTTTTAGATGAAAATATTTGAAGAAGGTAATGATGTAGAGACCTGGTTTCTTCCGTGTAAGACTTCATAGTAATCCTAAGAATAATTTCTGAACCAATAACTAAGATTGTGTGTGATTCTGAGGCCTAGTGTTCCCAAAATTAATTTTATAAAAATATTAAATATATATTTATTTCGTATGCATAGTTTTTTACAAATAATGCAATATTTTTCAAATGGCTGATCATACTGGAAAACTGAGATCGAGGTTGGGTCTGGAACATGGTGTTCATCCAAGGTGAAATATAACTTTTTCCAGTGTGGGTCTTCTTTAGAAAAAGTCACTGAGGACGTAACCATAAGTAAAATAATTTATTTAAATTATTTTATTTTTTATTTCAATCCAAATAACTCTTGAACGACGAATTGAATTGGAAATATGAGACCAATATTGAGTTTTTAATGCAAGGTTTTACCTATGTGTGACCTAAAGTGAGGGGCGTGAGATATTTAGATTCCATGACCATTGGAAAGTGTGGTTAAGAAATATAACATTTACTTAATTACAAGCTTATAAATATGTGATTGTGAGTTTTAGGTTAGGGTTGCATCATAATCCCCCCCACAATGAAAATCTCCCTCTCTACCTCCATTGGAGAGTAAGTAATGAAGCTTCAATGGATCACAATGATCATAGGTAGGCATATTCATTGATGATGAATATATCCAAATAGAATTAGGATGCTTTCCATTGAATTCTTCATCCCCAAATTCAATTATTGAATTATAATTGATTCATCATCGATTTCACTGCATTAAACATCAACAACGATGGAAAAACTTACAAGACCATCGATATACCTATCTTCTTTCCTCCATTCTTCTAATTTTCTTCATCGTTTACATTTTTCAAAAACAAAAAGACAATGGATCATTGAGAAGGTCATGGATCTGTGTAGAATAGGGAATTAGAATCATTGATCTACAAAATTCTTAATTTTCTATTTTGGAATGGATTATAGGTGTCTCATGAAAGTGGTGGAGGACTGTGTGGTCTATGCAAGGTGGTCGGTAGAGATCCATGGTGGTGAGGTGAGCAGGGGAATGTACAATTAGAGAACCGTTGGTGGAAATGTGACACTATCTTTGAAACTGTATTTTTAAGACCAATGTTTGATACCTTTCTCTGACCTAGGGATTGGTCCTATAAAATTACCTAAAATAATATTATTATTATAATTATTCTAATGTTGAGTCACACACAACCCCTACATGGAACATCTGATTGATGTGTCTTCTATAACAATGCTCTCCAGTTTTCATGATGGTCATTTCGAGACTGATTTTGGATTCCATTTTGGGTTTGTGGATTTGGTCCACCAAATACCCAAATAATAATGATATATTATTATTATTAATAAATTGACCCACCACAATTTCTGCATGAGACGTCCAATAGAAATGTTTTCATTGTGGTTGTGATCAAGAAATGGAGGTGGACTTTTTGAGACCAATATCAGGGTTTGAATTTGTGATTGAGGTGTGTCCCCATGAGATACTATTCGAGCATAATGTGGTGAAATACAACATTTTGAACCAATTTCTAATTGGAGAGAATGAATAGTTGATCTTACACTCTTATCCGTAGGGATCACAATGGTGTATTCAATTTTCTTATTCAGAGCTTCCCAATTTTTTTCGCATTGTGATATGCGTAGAATTATTCTTGATCTCATTAAATGTGGAAACATTAATGGAATATTAGTGGATGAACATTATGATGTGTTTGAAGAGAATCCATGACTTAGGCAAGCACCAGATCTTGTGAGAGTGTAAAAAATGTATAAAGTGATGCGGTCAGAGAATCTTGGTCTGTTTGGGGAGGCATGTCGAGGAAGTAAATTTTTTTCCCTTCAAACCAATGATGAGAATCGAGTGCTCATTAGACTTTTGGCCAAATATTTCATGTAATATGGGACTACACTAGAATACATAGTGGTACATGAACATTTCTTATTACCCAGATATGGATAGGTACACTTCTAGGAAATGAGGCAGGGTCACATGTCATGTGGGCCCCATATGTGTTGTTTACATCATTATGAATCTTTTTCCACTCGTATCTCCTTCTTTTGGACTCGGATGTTGGCCCATGAGTAGCCTATCTTGAGTGTTTTTGTATGTATAAAGTGATGGATCCCTCCATAGTTTATTTTTAGATACAATTAGATATATTTCTTATAATGTTCGGAAAGGTCATCAGAGGTTCTTTTTTGGGTTTTGATCCCCCTGAAGTACTAGGGCACGAATCCATAGGGACTATAGTGTTACCCCCCCCCCCCATCGTCAGGGTTGTGGGTCCTCTATAACTAATTACAAGTATTAATCCCCCTAACATACTATGGTGTGGATCCCTGATGACAATAGTGTTGATCCACCATCATCATGGGTGCATTTCCCCTGCAGCTACTTGACAGGAAGTACCCTCCAGTGTATACCCTTCAGTGGGGGTTGGAAGTTTATCCCCATAAAATTCAGAGTGTTGGTCCCCTAACATACTAGGGTGAGGATCCCTGATGACTAGAGTGAACCATACAAACATACTAGTGTGAAGGTACTCTACTGTTCATGACCAATCAACTGTGTGGCATGCTGAAGAGATGTGGTTTGACGTACCTTTAGACTTACAAGAAAGAGGAAATCTTTTCCACACTAAGATGAATCCTTCTGACCCTACCTAAAACTATTCAAGTGAGTTAGTGTCACCCAATATAGATTTTATCATGGTGTGGTGATTTATTCCCTTAGACTTGTGTTTTTAGGGAAGACATGTGAGGTGTCGTGATCATTGATGGACTTAAACTAGAACTACTGGAGACTCTTCTTCTTAGGTTGAGCGGAGATATGGATATCTCATTACTCTCTTGTTTGGGATTCTATGATTGAGTGTGTATATATATATATATATTCCCTATTTCAACACCCACTCTGTGGGTTTTGGTTACTCTCCTTAAAACATAGGTGAAGACGCATGGGGTAATCCATGTGCTTTCCATGTCTAGCTTATCGTGGTGGGATGAGTCTACACTCCTGCTATAGGTAGAAAATACTCAACTAGAAGTTCATATTCTCACATTTTAGTCTCCTTGTTTTTTAATGAGTCTACTTTCACTCTCTTTTTGGGTTGAGCAGTACTCTTTTATTTTACCTTGCTCTATCTTCTTGTTTTATCTTTAGTGTATCTCTTACATCTCCCCCTTCACTTCTTTAGGAATCCTACTGAGTTTTTATACTCACCCATGTATGGGGTTTTCCTAAAAATATCATTCCTTGTGGAGATGATGAACAGGTTGATTTTGAATTGATAGGATGTAACATCCCTAACCCAAAGGACACTAAAATGGTGCCCCGAGTTGGGTTTCCACATAACCTCAAGAATACCTCCCCATACACTAGAGGTTTCTGACTAGAAGTGAGCATCTAATAGGATGCATTGGGAGACTATAACCTCTTTACAAGAGTAATCCACACTAAAAAATAGTCTAAATAACAGAAAAAATAAGGAACAATAAATAACATGCATAAATAACTCACTCCCAAACTAGGTACAACCAAATCAAACAGTAAACATGTCATGTCTTTCTATAGTTCCAGGTGAACAAAATCCAAAATTAAGATGAATAGAAGAATCCCCAAAATGGTCTGGACTCCAAGTCTGGAACCTCACCCGTACATGTCCCATGTCCAAATCAACTTATTATCATAGGGCCCTTGCCCTTATCCTAGCCTGTAAGCATGAAATATGCTCAAGTACCCAATGGTGGCCTAAGCAGGGTGTGAGTTTAACTCATTAGGCCACCACTAACAGTTTCTAAAAAATATCCAGCAAATAAAATAGTTCATGCATGTGATAAATAATGAAAAATAAAGGTAAATATTTCAACAAGCCATTCAATACTATGTTCCTTTGAAAATATGATACATTTGAATCATGGTTCATGATTTATACATCCCAAGGATTAATCTAAATTTTTTATGTGTTAAATGGATTAGGAACATTCAAGATTCTCAAGCATATCGGAATAATATCATGTCCTATCTCACAAGGCATCACATTATAATGACCTAATAGTCCTCACCTTGAAGCCTTGATCTAGGTGGAATGAAACTTTTAGAGGAATAGAACTTTCTCTCCTTCCCTATCTCTTGCATTTAGGGGTGGATCTAGAACCTCAGTCCAACTCGACCCGTGGGCATAGAACCTCAAGTCTATACCCCCCTTTACAAGTCCATGTGCACATTCTTATTTATCATTCACCACAATTAACCACATCATAAAAATCATATCCCATATGATTTACAACATCACAATAATATCAATAAATTGTAAATTAACATTATGCCTTAATCCATTAACACATTCATCGTATATATTACTGAACCCTTTAGCCCAATTTCTTATTTCTCATGCTTATCTCACTAAGAATATTCATGTGTAAACATAATTCCTTATCATATTCCCATTATTTCCATTTAACCCATTTAAATAACAACAAAAAAATATCTTATCTTTTAACCACATTAGTCACAACTAACCACAATCCATTCTAACCCATTACGTAAACTAATTATCCTCTTCTCTAAGTCTCTACATCATCATGGGTCAATTTCGCACCTTATATTTTTATTAGCCCCATCGGGAGGGCCGGTACACCCCATGGGTGCCCCTAATTTGGTCAAGTCGTCCCTTTTTCATTCCATGGGGGTCAAGAGGTGTTCAATTAATCATTTAGACACCTAATACACCATGTCTTTCAAGTGGCATCAAGAACACATCAAGAAGGGAAACAAGAATGAAACCCTACATGCACAAATTTTCACAAAGACCAAGGGATATAACTTGTATACCACCAACATTGAATACATTATATTACGAACTCCTAATCAAGACCTTATATCCAAATTAAACACACCATTCAAGAATCAACCTAAAAATCATTGGAAAGATAGGGTTTTAGAGCTTTGAAATGAGATGAGTAAGAGATGAAACCCCTAAACAAAATAGAGAAGAAAGAGTGGGATTAGTCTTACCTGAATCATCAATACATAATTAAAGGTACTCAAAATGGCATGGGATTGAAGTAGAATCACTTATTGGAAGATCTTGTAAAATTGGCTCTTCACTAGGGTTGAAGGGTGAAAAAGGGAGATAAATCCTGAGTTGGAACTTAAAATCCCGTAATGGAATTTCTGTAATTTTCTCTCAAATAATCAGTCACATGATTTACCCACACGGTTTTCCAAACTATGCGCAAACCATGCAGATTCTACTGTCCAAAAATATCCCCCTCACACGGTTACATGTAATTTCCACACGGTTTTTACAAACAATACACAAACCATATAGAAAGCCCAGAAACCCCCATTTACTTCCTCATTCATGCATCAAACCCCCAAAACACCTCCAGGTCTTCACATGAACTTGGGAAAACACTTATTTTACCTAAATAAGGAAACTAAACTAAACCATAAACAAAAACATTCCTTAATGGAGATCCTAGATCTTACAACCTCCCCATATTATGATGGATCATCCCCAATCCTCTCTTCTCGAGCATCAAAGAGTTCCCAAAGAAAAAAAAATCGGCCACTGGGCCCACATATCCAACTCCTATTCCAATGTGTCCTTCTAAATTTTTTCATTCTACCATAGAACTCAAACCAAGGGTACATTCTTTCTTTGAAAGACCTTATCACTATGATCTACAACATGAACTAGATGCTCCACAAAGGATACGTCCACTCAAACTCAACATCCTCATATTTTAACACATGAGATGGATCTGGGTGATACTATTGGATTTTTTAAACATGGATACATTCATATATCCCACTATACTTTTCTGGAAGATCCAATTGGTAAGCCATTGATCTCATCCTCTCTAGAATTCCCAATGGCTCCGAATATTTAGGTGCTAACTTTCCCTACTTATGAAATCGATGGTGACCCAACTTCTGCGACACCCGAAGAAACAAACTATCAGCCACTATGAACTCTAGAGTTCTATGACACTGATATACATATGACTTCTGCTTACTATGAGATGTATTTATATACTTTGGAATCAAACAAACCTTCTTATATGTCACCTACAAATGACTCAGTCCTAACATATCAGACTCCCCATCCTCTAACCAATACAATGGAGATCTATATGGTCTCCCATAACGTGCCTCAAATAGAGACATCTGAATAGTGGAATGAATATTGTTATTATATGAAAACTCATTGACTGACAAGTGTTTCTCCCATGAACCTTCAAAATCTAGAATACAAGCACTCAACATGTCTTCCCAGACTCGAATTGTATGCTCTGACTACCTATCAGTCTATGGGTGGTAAGCTATACTCAAAAACACATGAGTTCCAAGTGCCTTTTATACTCCCTAACAGAAGAACGAGGTGAAACATGAATCAAAATATGAAACTATGGTTATTTGGACACCATGAAACCATACTATTTCTCAAAAAAACAATTCTCCCAACTTTTCGACTGTATAGGTCTCCTAGATCGACATGAAATGAGCAACTTGGGTCAGCCGATATACCACCACAAAAATTGAAACATTATTTTGAGGAATCCTCAGAAGACTCACTACAAAGTCCATCCTGACTTCATCCCACTTTCACTGTGGAATATGAAATGACATCAAAAACCCACCTGGACACTGATGTTCAGCCTTCACCTACTGACAGGTAAGGAATCTTTCCACAAAAATTGTTACTTTATTCTTCATTCCCAGCCACCAAAACTACCTATGAAGATCACAGTATATCTTCGTAAATCCATGATGAACTTCCCACTTTGATGTGTGAAACTCATGTATCAAATCCTTCCATTAATCTTCTAGTACCAAAACATGGTCGTGAACATAAGAAATTCTATCAGCACTAAAATTACAACCATAGGGTGAATCCCCACCTTTAAGACATTACTTCATATCTAGATACTCTTGCTCTAAAAATTTACTCTCTTTAACTTGGATATAAAGTGATTATTAAACTTCTATAGTCATAAGGTTCATCTTCTCATGCCCATCTTGTACCCCCAAATGAATCTTAGCAAAAAAATCCTTCATATTCTATTTTGAAATGGATTATTGAACCACCTGATTCTGATTCTTCTGGCCTAGAGCATCAGAAACACTATTCCCCATCCCTAGTGTGTAGACTAACTCAAAATAAATGGATTTTTGGTACTCTATCTACCTTCACTATTGAAGATACAAATCCTTCTGAGAGAATATGTACCAGAGACTTTTGTGGTCAGTTAACACCATGAAAGGTTCTCCCAATAAGTAATACCTCCAACACATCAAGGCATGTACCAAAGTAGCTAGCTTAAAGTTAGGAGTAGGATAATAACATTCAGGTGGCCTCAATTGTCTTAACACATAAGAAACAATCTGATCATTCTGCCTCAACACTTCCCTGATTCCAACACTATATGCATCACAGAACAAGGTGTACCTATTACCTGGTTTGGGTAAGATCAAAATTGGGGTAGAAGTCAGCTACTTTTTCATCTCCTAAAAATAATTCTCACTAGCCTATGAAAAATAAAACATAACACTCTTCTTGGTTAGGATTGTGAGAGGTAGTGTCAAATGAGAGAAATCTCTAATGAACCATCAATAATAACCAAAAAAACCTAGAAAACTCTAAACATCAAAGAACTTTTTGGATACTCCTTAGATTCCACAGCCTTCACCTTATCTCGATCCATAGAAACACTTGAATCAGATATGATGTGTCCTAGAAAATGCACCACATTAATCCAAAACATCCATTTTGATATATTAGTGTAATGCATATTCTCTATAAGTGTACTCAAGACGATGTCAAGATGCTTGTCATGAACTTCATGAGTTCCTGAGTACACAAATATGTCATCAATTAAGACAACTACAAACTAATCTAGATATATGTAGAATATCTTATTCATTATGGAAATGAACACACCTAGTTCATTGGTTAATCCAAACAACATCACCAAAAAATTATACCACTTGCAACTGCTTCGAAAATCAGTTCGGGGTATATCAGAAGGTCTCACCCTCAACTAATGGTATCCTGATCTAAAATTGATCATGGAAAACACTGAGGAACCTCTGAGATGATCAAATAGGTCATAAATTCTAGGAACAGCATAACATTTCTTAACTTTCATTTAGTCCATATTTATATAATTTACACATAGCCTTTGGGATCCATCATCCTTCTTAGAAAACAACACAAGAGATACCCAAGGTGATGTGCTAGGATGTATAAACCCCTTATATTCCAATTTCTCTAATTGAACCTTTAGTTCATTGATCTCTACATCAGCCTATGATTTTTCTTTCAACTTATATTGTGATGTCCCACATTTAGGACACTCTAAAAGATACTCATATTCCTTTATATATATCATACAGTTATTCGGACAAGCATGTATTTTCTTTTATCCCAATCCAACTAGGAATCATGTTTTCTTGGCCTTATAATTTGAATCTGGAAGATCATTGTCTTTGGGAAGAATGTCTTTCCACAATTGACGTATCTATGTAAAAATTTGGTCACTCCATTAATGTTTCCCCTTTAGGTTAATCAATCTTAACATCACTGACAAAACTGTTAAATCTATAAAACTAGGATAAAATGGTTCTTCATCATCACCATATAGACACACAACTATTTGTTCTATCTAAATTTTATCTACTGCAATATCATGAATCATTTCTTCAATTCCATTGGAGTTACCATCTTGCAAATCATCATCATCAGTAGATTTGAAATTGTGTATAGTTTTTCCATGCAAAATCCAAGGGTTGTAACTCTAATTTAAACCATTACAAATCATATTATCTTTTATGTCACTAATTTTAAACTCCTTCATATTCAAACAATTCAGGAATAGACAGAAAAACATGTCACTACTTGGAATATTTCATTTAGTAAATTCCAAAAAGGTGTCAACACCTTCCTCATATTCATTACTCATTTAATGTGCCGTAATTCAACTTCGACTCATTATTACCTATAACAAATTTCAAAATTATACATCTTGTTAAGATAATCTGATTTTATATTTATATAAAAAATATCATAATTTGAAAGTAAAGCAATTTTGAAATATAAAACAAATCTATCTATTTTAGAAAAATATATGCATGAAAATGATTTTAAAAAGAAAATATAGTTAGATATAATAGTTTTAAATTCATATTGGGTCCTTTATTTTTAAGGAACACAAAAAATACATCCTGGTGAAATTTGATACCAAATTCACCCTTCCGTAAAAATGAAATATTAAGTATAAATATTAAAATATGTATACATTCACTATCGAAAATTACACATATGCCAATGATTTGAACCCATTGGCATAGCCCCTGAAATTATTGGGATAGAATACCCCCAATGGTTTCACACACAGTTTGCATGATGGTCGTTGCAATAGCTATATACCTATGATTCTACAAGAGATGTTTGTATAGACTACCTGAAGTTAAAATATGCCAATAGTTTCAATGAAACTGTTGGGATATATATATATCAAGGGGGTGTCCAAGGGGGTAGGGGATATCCAGGAGGAGTGGTCGGGGATGCCCAAAGGGGTATGGGCTATCCAAGGGGGTAGCGGTGGTCTAGAGTGTCCAAGGGGGTAAGGGGTGTCCAGGGGGTGGGGGATGTCCAGGGGTGGGGGTGTCCATGGGGTGGGGGTCTAGGGGGTGGGGGAGTGGTGTCCAGGGGTGAGGGGGATATCCAACCCCCAACCCCATTGGACACCACCCACACCCCATAAACAGCACCCCCACCCCTCCAGACACCCCCACCCCTCCAGACACCCCCACCCCTGGATACCCCCTACCCCCTTGAACAGCCCACTCACCCCCTGGACACCACCCCTCCCCCTAGACACACCACCCCCCCCTAAACACCACCCCAATCCCCTACCCCCTTGGACAACCCCACACCCCTAGATATCCCCTCACCCCCATAGAAACCACCCCCCACCCCCTGAACACTACTACCCCCTTGGAAATCACCACCACCCCAGACACCACCCACACCCCCTAGACACCACCACCCCCTTGGATAGTCTCCCCATACCCTAGACCTCCCCCCCCCCCACACACCCCCTAGACACCCCCACCCATGTGGACACCCCCGACCCCCTTGGACAGCCCACTCACCCCCAGGACACCCCACCCCTTAAACAGCCCCCCCCCCACCCATCAGGACACCCCACCCCCATGTACCCCCCCCCCCCCCCCCACCCCATGGATACCCCCTACCCCCTTGGACAACCAACTCACCCCCTGGACACCACCCCCACCCCCTGGACACCCCCACCCCCAGGACACCACCCCTAGCCCCTACCCCCTTCGACACCCCCACCCCCTTGGACAACCCCCTCACCCCCGAGACACCCTCCAACCCCCTAGAAACCACCCTCGTGAAAATCCCCCTCACCACTGGACACCACCCCCACCCCTTGGACAACGCCTATACACCATCACCCCTTTGGACCCCCCCCCCCCCCCCCCGCTGCCCACCCCTATGGACAGCCCCCGCCTCCCCTAGACACCCCACCCCCTGGACAACCCCGACCTCCTTAGACAGCCCACTAACCCCCTGGACACCCCTACCCCCTTGGATAGCCCCCTCACCCCCTGGATAGCTCCCCACCACCTTGGACACCCCCAACCCCCTTAGACAGCCCCTACACTCCCTGGAATCCACCCCCACCCCCTTAGAGACCCCCTAGACACCCCCACCCCCTGGACACCCCCACCCCCCTAGACACCCCCCACCCACATGGACATCCCCCCCCCCCCCCACCCCCACCCCCATGGACACCCCTGATACGTGCACACATAAGATAGAACACAAAAAATTTGTAAACTTGCATGATATCACTTCCATGGTTTATTTTACCAGAAAAGAATTTAGAATGTTATAAATGAACACTATGAAACTTACCATGATATCATGAACAAAGAAAGAAAAATAACATCTAAAACAATTAGTTTAGGGCATTGTGAAAAATAAAAAACGAAACTGAGCCTTGTGAGGCTTACTTTATTGTTGTGAGTCAACCTAATAGATATGGTGATAATAAAGATGATGAATGATGCTGGAAAAATGATTCTGGAGGGAATGAATTCGAAGAATCCTTTCTAGGTTTTCTACGTGAGAGAGATGGGTCATAGGTCTCCCAATAGAATAAAATAGAATGACTGAATACAGGGTATGATAAATAGTTTAAAATATTTATCACGTCAAATATTTAATAACCGACATGATAAACTATTTTTTTATGTTTATAACTTCGTTTATTTAATAACTTATGTAGAAAATTATTTATCACGTAATTTATTTTATAATTGATGGTATAAATGGTGCTTTATCAAGTCAGTTATTTTATAAAAAATGTGATAAATTGTCGAGAATTTCTTTATCATGTCGATTATAAAATAATTTATGTGATAAAGCACCCCGAATCGATATTTCATGTCAGTTACTTTATAACTGACATGATAAATCTAATATCATTATTATTTATGTTGGTTATAAAAAACTGACGTAAAAAATTGATTCTCATCGATTTATCATGTCAGTTATTGTATAACCAACTTGATAAATTTATTTTTACAGCTTTTCACATTAGTTATGTAGAACGAATGTGAAAAATGCTGATGTGTTAAATGTTTATTCCACTAGTGATCCCACATTGATCAGTGTCTCTATGCCTATCAAAAAGAAAAAATGATATGTGAACTTCATGAAGTAGTATCCTAATTTATTTTCCTAGAGTAATGGAGAGATGCCATGACTAGATTCTCAAGTTTTTGTCCACCACCTTGGTCTTCCAGCAAATCATTGTGGGTTCAAACAACCTCCCAGAAAGATGAACCATTATCGCAGTGTCATGGTCGAGGCTGAGGTTGATAAGATCATTAGGGAAAACTTCATCAAGGAAGTTTAGTACCCTAGATGGTTCGCTAAAATTGTACCCATTGAGAAAAATAACAGAAAGATCCTAGTCTACATTGACTTCTAGGATCATAACTGTCACTATTTGAAGAATGATTTCCCCCTTCTTGTGATGAATCTGTTGATTGATGCCACCACTGGGTTCCATGATCTCTCTTTTATGGATGGGTATTCTAGGCATAACCAAATTCGAATGGCCCCCAAAGATCACGATTCTATTGTCTTCATGGAACCACAAGGTGATTTATATTACCAGGTGATGACTTTCAGTATAAAGAATGTAAATTCCACCTATTAGCATTCCATGCATCCCATATTTAAGATGATCCCAAGACCATTGGTAGAATGATTTGTGGATGATCTGGTGGTCAAATCCTACCACTTCAAGGACTATCTCAAAGATCTCGAGAAAGTGTTCGGATTCCCCCATTATATCCACCTGAAGATGAACCCATTGAAGTGTGCCTTCAAGTTCACTTTGGGAAAGTTTCTCATATTAGTTTTCAATTATAAAATCTTCTAAATCGATCCAGATAAGATCAAGGCCATCAGCCATATGTCTCCTCAGAACAACATTTGGGATCTTCAAGGATTTCAAGGCCATGTAGAATATATACACCGATTCATCGCAAATATGGATGGAAAGTGTAATCCCTTTTCTTGTCTCATGAAAAAAACCCATTACTAGTGGGATGAGGAATGTTAAACTAATTTTGAGGGAATCAAGTAGTACCAATTACAGCTTTCAGTCCTGATGTCACCTGTTTCCAAAAAGTTGTTGTTCCTTTATGTGAATGTTTTGGAATAAACACTCGACACCCTTATTTCAAAGAATAACAATGAGGGAATTGAGAACAATATATACTCTCTCATCCCCATGCTTGATATAGAGACAAGATATTTTTCTATTGAGAAAAGATTCCTTGCACTGGTATTCACAGTGCAGAAATTGAAACACTACTTACAGCATCATGAGATACAGATAGTGTCCCGAGTGGATCTGATGAAGTACATCCTAAATTCCCCATGTTTATAGGCTATCTAGATCAGTGGGAAATTATCCTCCAGTAGTTTTACATCATGTATGTCCCCCAAAATTCCATTAAGTGATAGGCATTGGCAGACTTCTTTGCCTCCCATCCAGCTCCCACAGACCAGTCTATGGATCTTGATTTTTTGAATGAGGACACCCTCTCAATAGATCAAGACATTTTGTGTTGGAGGATTCATTTTGATGGTGATTCATTAATCCCTACTGGCAGAAGACCCAACGACCCCAGACTCAATAGAGTGGGCTTGGGCATTGTCTTCATCATGCCCGCACAAGATGTTCTTCCATATTCATTCCTATTATTAGAATGATGTACCAACAATGAGGTAGAGTGTCAGAACCTCATTACTGGTCTCAATTTGGCCCTCTAGATTGATGTTCCCCACTAACATGTTGAATGTGACTATGAACTGGTCATCAAATAGATCATTAGTGACTACATCATTAGGAATCAAGATCTCATACCACTGTTGGAATGTACCCGCTAGTTGATGGCCTAGTTCCCATCTTAGCCAGTAGTTACTCATTCCTCTTGTTCACAGAATGGTGGAGCCGTCTCCTTTTCCATCTTGGCTTCATGTCTTGTAGAACCTAACCTGGATGATTTGATTATTCTTGTGGCACACCACAGATTCATCACTCTCGTTACTCTAGACAATGATGAGAGCCCGCAGGTAATCCACCTTATCATTGGTTCCCCCATTCCAGGACCCCAAAGTCCCCCTTATATAGTGTTGGGGGGGTAAATACTGATTGGAGGACACCCTTTATTTAGTATCTATAGCACGACAATCTTTTGGAATATTGAGATGAGTGCGAGCGAATCTGATGCCACGCGTTGCAGTTTACCCTCCATAGTGGCCTTATTCATGATCAAATCCTCTAAAAACATAGGTTTTATGGATTCCTCCCCCATTTCCTTCAAGGAGGTGTGATTTCTCAGGACATGTAAGAGTTTTATGCCAGTTCTTATGGGGACCATTAGACCGGTCTGAAACTATCTCACCTGATCCAGAGATTGGGGTATTTTTGGCCTGCCATTATCCGTGACTGTATCGAGTTTTTCAATATGTGCCATGTGGTCCAAATCCATTATAATTTTGTGTATTTGATACCATATCATATCCACACTACCATGTACTCTTAGCCTTTCGTGGTCTAGGTACTTGATTTTGTAGGACCTTATCTGCCGGTGATAGCTCGCCAGTGCAGATTCATCCATACCACTATGGATTTCTTTTCCATGTAGGCATAGGAAGTTCCACTTAAGGTGGGCCAGGACTTTTTTATTATTTAATGTGTTAGGTTCAATATCATATACAATTTTGGAGTGCCTCACAACATCCTCACTGATAATGGTAAAAACTTATGGGCATTCAAACTAAATAATTTGTACGCCAAGTACAACATCTGTTCAAACCATACCTCCCGCTATCAAGGACAATAAAATGGATAGATAGAGACATCAACGAAACCCTCTCTAACAGTCTACGGAAAATGGTTAGTAAGAATAAGAATATTTGGCTGGATAAACACCCCAGCACTATTTGGGCTTATCAGATGATGACTTTCAATTCCACCTATGTGACCCCATATTCCCTAGTGTATGAAACATATGTAGTCCTACCCATCGTGATTCAGATGCCTTCATTATGTACAGTTTTCTATGAGAAGTAGACACCAAATAAAGTAGCTGAAATCCATCTAGATGAACTAAAAGTGCTCAACATGTACAGGCTTCATTCCCTACACAATCTTGAGAGGCATCAGAACAAGATAGTTTGAGCTTTCAACAATAAAGGTTTCCTCCCCTCTTTCTTACAAGGTGACATGGGGTTGTCTCTAAAAATGCATGTGATGCCTGGTAGGAAACCACCCATATTGGAGCCCAAATGGAAAGGACCTTAAATCAGTCATAAGGTATACCCCAATAGTGCATGCTTCCTAGTTACCATGTATGGTGAGTGCATCACTCCTCCCAACAATGCCAAATTCCTCAAAAAAATACATTTCCTGAATGCATGCCTTAGTCCTACATGACTATATAATATTTAGCCTTTACCACGATGTTAAACTATGTGATTCATCCAAGATGAAGGATGTAAAACTACTCAGCACCCATAAAGCATGACGTTATACTATTAGTGATAGATATAACGCTATGATCCAATATCTAAGACCATAAACTATAATCTATAATGTCACGATCTTTTATAGTCCTAAATTACATTAAACTATTCTTTCTTCACCGCATGATGTTAAAATTCCTGATCTGTACAGGATAAAGGATGAAAAACTACCCAGCACTCTTCCTGTAGGACTATAAACTGCACGATGGCCTAAGCTCTATGACCTTAAACTAATATCTCCCAGCATCATCTCCATGTGAATTTAAACCACATAGAATCTGAAGAAATATTTATGGCTTAATTCCCATACTCATGGGATAGGTAGGAATGCTCAGATGTCTCTTATTAGATTCTAGCCCGCAAAATCATCTCCTTGATAACCCCTTGGGTATAGTTCTCTTGGAGGATCACGCACAGTGTAGTGTAGAATTTTTTTTGCCCCACTCATGTCAAGTTTTCAATGATCGCACCATGTGCCTCTCCCCAGTCTTATATCCTCCCACACCCTCACCACATGATGTTAAACTTCATTTTCATTTCAGAAATACATGTGGCTTGATTTTCATCCTCATGGGATAGGTAGGAATGCTTATACATTTTGTCTATAGGCCCAGCCCCAAACTTCAAGATCTCTACTTCGGTCTGGTCCCTCAGCCTAGATGCTTCTCAAGAACAAATGTTGTGGTGTATGATTTTTTTTCCTTCATTTATGTTGGGTTTACCATGACTGCACTATGTCCCCCCTCCATGGAGACCTCCATATATTCTTCTCATCCTACATGAAATTAAACTGTACTTGAATACTCAAGATTTATGCATCCCATTATTTGAGTTTCCATCATCTTTCACATCTTAACGGACCCCCAAATGGTATGGATTCTCAGCCTTATGGATCACCTACCATTTTGGTCCAACCTTCTTGAGTATTTTAAATGATACATCGATACAAGTCCTACATTTCAATTATGATCAGTGGTCGATGCTCATTTGTTGTTCCCATTTCAGGTCACATGATATGGATGTAGTGTTTCGAACATGGTAAACAACCTTCCTCCATTGTTATCTCCACCCCTACATGTCCAAAATGTTTGTTGTAGTGATTCATTTTATCATGTTATCCCTCTGAATGTTAGTATACCACCAGAAAGGATGTTGGTCTCGGTGGGATCAACCATGTCCAATCTGTTTCCTTTATTTTCATGACCTTAAATTCTAGGTAGGACATGGTCCCATTCCTTGTCTCCCACACCGAGATTTGCTCATGTGGGCCTAGGATATTTGGTACGACCATACTCACATAGAGGTTCACACAACCATGGTCTAAGATCTATGGCCTTAAAATAAGATCATCATCGTCCTCATCACATGATGTTAAGCTTCATAATTTGTCTGTCACTGAGGGACATAAAACCACTCAGCACTCACCCTTTGTGATGATAAACTACAAACTGGCTGTGACTTTCTGTTCATGGCCAGCATCAAGTCCCTCAAACTTTCTGGCCCCCAATCCCATGTTCTCACCTACGATTCAGCAATGTGGTGTGGACCATATGTCCTCATTCATGTCAAGCTATTTTTTCCATGTCATATACATCCCCTTGATACACCCCTCCATCCATCATCCTTACTACAAGACGTTAAACTACACAATTCCCACCATGAATTATGTGTCCTATAATTTGGGTTTCCATCATCTTTAACATCTGAAAGGGCCCCTTAATGGTATGGATTATATGCCCTAGTGCTCTCCTACCATCTTGGAACAATGTCCCAAAGTATTATGTATGATAATTTGATACAATTCCCTTGTTGAGAACATTGTTAGAGGTCGACACACATTGTTTATTCCCATTCCATGAAATCATATGGATACTATGTTGTGAAAATGGTCATCAGTTATACTCAATCATTGTTACCGTTCTATGGTCTCCCAAATGGCAGGCACATTGATCCACCCTTTCTACCCATCTGTCCCTTGTGCATGGCATTAAACTGGGCATTTACGGTCTGATCTCTACGACCATAAACTGAGATCTACCACATCCTCTGTGCATGATGTTAAAATGTACGACATCTCTTACAAAAAAATTTGTATTCATTCTTATCCTTATGGGATACGTAAGAAAAAATGGACATTTTTTCTTCCGTTCAAGCCTAGGTTCATTTATTCCTTCTCTTAAACTCTTGGCATGAGTTCTCTAATGGAATTATGAATGGTGGGGTGTATGTGGGATTATTTCCCCATTCACATTGGGATATCATTGAGATATCCCCTCCTACTATCATCCTTACCGCCTGATGTTAAACTACATTCCATCCTTCAGAACTATGTGTGTCTTGATTCTGGCCCCCGCTAGATATGTAGGAACTCCCAGACATCTCATCTTTGGGTCCAACCCTACTTCTTAGAAACCTCCTCATCTCTTTGGCCCCTCAGACTAAGTCCTCCAGAAGGGGGGTTTGTGGCGTGGTACGAGATTATTCCCTAATTCATGTCAGGTTTGTAATATCCATTCCACGTACATATCCCTCTTGAGAGATATTCCTCCCCTGATCCTCCACTCATCTTTTCGAGTTCGCTGCTCTTGAATCGGGCCCCTTCGACCCTCTCTAACATTTCAACAATGTGCCCAAGAGAACTCTGGTTTAAGACTTAGAGTTTTGGATTCTATATTTACATGTTATCACCCATTTTCTTGCTTAATTTTCCCCTTAATTTGGTCTTTCATCATCTTTCACATTCGAAAGGACCCCCGAATGGCATGGATGCTAGGCCCCAGTGCTCTAATGTTGTCTTGGGACAAAATCCTTGATAATTTCGAATGAAAAATTTATACACAGTCTCGCGTTGAGAATATGGTCAGTGATCGACACTCTTTTGTTGTTCCCATTTCAGGTCACATGATATGGATGATATGTTTGGAACACGGTCAACAATTATCCCCCATCGTCACCTTATCATCATTAAGACCTAAACATTAGTTGCGTGATTCACTTCATTTTCTACTCCATCATGTCAATGTGGGATTTCAAAATAGTTGGTGCTATCCCTCAGTGAGTGTTTTCACTTTAAGAGGATGAATCTGTGGTGTGGTGTCATTCGAGTCTCCTCACTATTTATCAAATCTCGGTATTCCACATGTTTTGAAGATCTTATTCACCCTTCTTTCCCACATCGAGCACAACTCATGTGGGGTTAGGGATTTGGTCAAGGTTTACACCCACTTGGAAGAGTATTACTTCTTTCAGTCTGAACTATATGACCATAAACTAAGATCCACCCTCATCCTTATTTCGTGACATTAAACTGCATGAATCTTTCCATAACTATGTATGTATTGATTCCCATCATTATATGATATGTTGAAACACCTAGACAGTTCTTCTTCGGGTCCATCTCTGGTTCTACTAATCACCTCTTCTGTTCGGCATTTTGGCCTTTACTCATATAGGATTTTGTGGTGTGGTGTAGGTGTTATTATATCCTCATTAATGTAGGGTTTTCAATATCTTCACCACTTATAGACCTTTTAGTAGCTAGTCTCTATTGCCTCTCATCTCACATGACATTAAACTACCCTCTCATAACTGTGTGTAACTTGATTCACAACCACAAGCGATACATAGGAACACCCAGACGTTCTATCCTCAGGTCCATCCCCATAACCTTCGATATGTTCTAGCCCCTTGGCCTCATCATTCTCCACTGGAGTTGTACATAGTATGGTGTAGACCTGGTCCTTCTTCACGTCGGGTATGCTTTATCACACCTTCTGCATTCCAGCTAAAACCTCATTCTTTTGTATGCGTCAAATCCGTATAACCATAAACTATGATTCATGGTCCCAAGTGACTTTAAACTGTTATGTATTTGCTATACAAAGTTATGATTCATTGGTTGGTCCTATCATATGACCCTAAACTATGACAATATAATCCTAGATGCATGAAGAAAAATGACACTGCATTGTGGTATCCTTACTCGAGAGGACATCTTGTTTGGTATCAGTTCTTCACCATTACATTTTAAAATGCCTACATATGGATTGACACATATACAGAGTCATGGATTCTCCTTCCTAGGTCTACTAATACATAAAAACTACACACATCCACCCTAAAGAAAAAACAAGATCTATCAAATGCCGCTTCTTTTGGTGTGTATGCCAGACCCGCATGACAGTATTGTCCCAATCATTGTTACCCTACCATTACACTTCCTAAACAATGTATGGATTTATTACCATCACAATGGGATACGTAGAAATGCCTAGGGACTTTTCCTTGGGCCCAAACCAACTTTCATATTTGGTCCCTTGACCTAAAATCTCCCTTGGGATCACATGGTGTGTTACAGACTCCTATTGTCCTCACTCATAGTGGGTTTTCAATTGCCTCACTATGTGTCTCCATTGATCCTTTTTGTTATGTCCCAAACTATAAGACCTTAAAACTAATATCCAACCATGTCCTTGTCACATGATAATAAACTGCATGATATTTCCCAGAACTACATATCGCTTGATTCTCATCCTCATGCGATACGTAAGAGAGCCCGAGAGGGATCCAGTCCTATGTAAGGCGACCTCTAGTATATGATATAAAGAAACCCATTGGGAAAACATAGATTTGTGTGGAATTTTATATTCATCATTCACATCAGGGTATGTGATGCACTGTGAATTTCCTTTCAGGGTAACCATGTCCTCAACGCATGACATTAAAATTCAGTCCTACCCTGAACAATTTCAAGATGCCCCATGATAACTATGGGATTGTCAGCCTCTTCTCTATAGATTGTTTCCCCTA
Organism: Viscum album; assembly: GCA_963277665.1. Taxonomy (NCBI): domain Eukaryota; kingdom Viridiplantae; phylum Streptophyta; class Magnoliopsida; order Santalales; family Viscaceae; genus Viscum; species Viscum album. Next base: position 1,263,871,547 of record OY728128.1, read on the forward strand.
CCATTTTTGTTCTTTGAGGTCATTGTCCTCTAGAACTACTTTCATCTTGATTCTCATCCTTATAGGATACATAGAAACGTCCGGGAATTTCACCTTGGGCCCAGCCCTAGGGTTGTTAACCCTTCTAGCCTCTCGGCCTTAATCACGGTCTAATCTATATGACCTTAAACTATGAGCCTACAATTAGTGCCACAATAAGTTAAATTATTATTATGATCTTAAAACCAAGCACATTGTTCTTATAGTAAGATGTTAAACTATGTGTCTATCATACTCATTGGTATGACATAAAACTACAAGGCATTATAGGTCCTCACAAGAGAGGTCCTGTTTGGATGTAGGTATGATCCATGATCAGACCAACATGTTCACCAAATGTTCTTACATCATGGAGGATTAATTTCAAGAGTGTTGAGATTCACTCGAACAACTCATCACTCCACCCTCCTCACTTTTCATGCACTTTGTTTGGATCCTCATCCTATTTCATGCATGAAGGAACCCCCTAATAGCATGGTTTCTCGGCCTGTGGCTTGCCTATTATTTTGGGCAAATGTTTTGGAGGACTGATGGATGAAATCTTGAGTCAGGAACCATGTTTCAAACATAGTCTATGGTCGGCCCCCATTTTTTTTATCCCCACATTAGGATAACTCAATAGTGACACTATGTTTCAAACACGTTTAATAGTTTTTCTTCATTGTCATTCCACCCATATATTGTTCCGAATTCTGTGTATCATGATTCAAAATTTCCATTCCCTATTTTTTGGATGGACTCTAACACCCTTGGCGCCATCCCTCTCGTGTAACAGAATATGTTAAGGGAAATAATTTTGACAGTTTTGAGAACCCTATTCTATAGTCAGGATCCTACCATTAGCTCAAAAACTTTGTGGGTGGTTCAAACTCCATGTATTCGAAGGACTAGCTAGCACTCTCATACTCATAGTGAATAATTACGTATTCACCCCCTTGTTTCTCACGCTGGGTATGACCAACATGGGAATAAGGATTTACTGATGCTTACTACAGAGTTATGATTGAGATGTTATAATTGAAATAACAAGAAAGAAGATAATATGTTTGTGCATGTAGTTCAGGATAAGCAAACAAAATGTGATATGTTTATAAGTTTGGAAAAAACATGATCATTAAGGATTGGCCCCTTTGATGGATCACTTCAATGCAACCACCTTCAGGCTTGTAGGCTCCAGAACTACAGATAAAATTCTCGTTATCTCTAATCTGAATTTGATATTGCTCAACTATAAACCAATACATTTGATGGTTTTCCTATATTTCTTACTCCTAGGTTTTGACCAGTTGGGCCGTCAACCATTCGATAATCTCATATTGGTGTGCGATGAATATGGATCACTCATTTTATTACTCTCCATGATGGTAAACATCTCGCTCAACCTCAAAGAACTTCTTTATGTTCAGAAGTTTGTTCCAGCACTGGTTGACACTGAGACATTGGCTTCCCTCTCATATCTTATCAACCATGTAATCCTAGTTCATCATATAAATGTGATGAGCATCCACCCTGCCGGTGCAAATAAGGCACGACCAGGTGCACGGTGATCCCATTTGTGGAACCCATTTATCTATTAGACATCACATGGCTCTCCTCAGCTGCGTCAGGATTAGAACAATCTATCTCCTCAGGGTCTTCTGGATGATATGTGTAGAAATCAGCCAGAATATCAGTAGTAGGGCCTCAATCTAGCATTCCTCCTAAGAGTTTAGGCTCATCAATCTGTGGAAGACCTTCCTCGCTCATCTCCATTTTAGAAATTGTTTCCCTAAAAATTAAAACCCCACCCCAAAAATTATATCATCAGTGTCCACAACACCTTTCTCACTGGGTGTTGGGGATGGATCAGTTTGAGAAGCAGATTCTGAGTGGGTTGGTATGGTCACCATCATATTCTCTACAAATGGTCTAGATTTAGAGAGTTTTTGAGCCTCCAATATCGTGATTACTACACAAAAAAATGAATGCACTGCTCATCTGATCTCTATGATGATGGGTATGGGTTTCTATGAAATTAAACTTACAAGAGCTCATCACATCGACTTCCGATGTTTTATTCACTGAAGTAACTACCACTACAAGAGATTCTTCATCACTTGTTAATTAAATAATGGTTTTGGATCTCCACCTTGTTATATCAGTTCACCTTCACCCCCTGTGGGTGGAGCTTCCTGATCACCAATGCCAATATGATCTTGAATAAGATAAAAGTTTGATTGGTGATTACAAATGATGAAAAAGGTAATGGATGGGATAATAATTGAGGTGTACCTCGAGTTCTTTAACTGTTTCCATGTCAGATCTAGAAATCTCTCCAATCTCATGAGGACTCTCTTGGTGGGTCGTTCCCTGAGACCCTTCACCTCCAAGTTCTACTTCAGCTTACCCTATTTCTTCTTCTTCTTTTTATTCTGATTTACTTTATTTTGTCTCCTCATCACTGTCATCATATTCAGATGACATTCTTTTCTGATCATGCTCTTGGATGAGTATCACTTTCACCATGATATGTGGTTCCTCACCCCACTCCCACTAGTATTCATATAAGTCCATGGTTGTCAAATACACATGTCAAAGATGAAAGTTCATCTTTTCATCAATCCGAATGAACCAAATTTCTAGAATTTGGATCCCAACTCGCACCATTTTTTTCTATAGGACTTCAGGGATCATCAATTGTTGTAGGGTCAACAAGGCTGACCACAACTCAGGGAAGATTGCATCCTTTAAGGGTTCAAGAAGATACCTTATCCACTTCCCAATAAGCTCCCTAGCCGCACTGTGAGATTTTTCATAGGCCCCTTTACCTCTGGATGATGGGGGTATGGCTACACCATGTGACATTCCGGCCACTAAAGTCCCATCCTATAATGACCCAGCTGCCTGACTTGTTTCCAACCTCTCCTCCCCTGTGGTACCTTGTCTGATCTCCTACTATCCAGGTACCGCACTGTCCACCTTGAGCTACCAAACTCGCTTCCTCAAGATCCCCTCAGGATATTCCTCCACCCAATGTTCATCATACGTTGTTGAGAGGCCAACATCAACTCCAATGGGGGAAAGCAAATTACCTCACTTGAACCATAAGTTGTGAATATTCTCTACATTTGACGAAGAACACAAGGATGTTTCTCTCCTTGGACATCTGTATATACCTTCTTAGGAAAATTTTGGATGCATCCAAACATCTTGGAAAACCTTGATGGCACATAGGGCTCGAAAAGGATCCTCCCACAAACCCAGGCCACAAGCACCCCAACATTGATGCTTTGCAAGAATTATCTTTGCTTTAGTGAGCCTTTCACATCATCTATAATCTATATGGACGTGGTGGGGAACAAGATAAAGGTTAATTTGGAATGATTACTAATCCATATCCTTACCCCCTATTCATTAATCATCAATTGTTTGATCCTAAAAATATTTAACAAATAGGGTCACATACTGTTACTTGGTGGATGAATGGTGTGTGGAAAAGCATACCTATCATAGTGAGCTTTAATCCAGCCATGAATGATTTTGAAAGGGCCACAAATCCTCCTTCATTTTTCACCTCTCGAAATATGCCTCATAATGGTGTACAGTCGGGCCAGCATTGGAACCCCCACGTTGAACCTTTGATTGGATTCCATGATATTGACCATCAATAATGTTGTTGGGTGGACTCATATCCAAGTATCTCATACTGGATGTATCCACCCACTCAAGAACATTTCAAGAAATACAGCATACTGGATGTTTGGATCTTGGATTTCATCCACACAAAATCCCCAGGATCGATATTCCCCCGTTTCCCAGATCCTCCAATATGACCCGCTCTTACTCCTCTACTCGGTGGTCAGACACTGCTTTCCTCACCCCAAAATCATTATATTTGGGTCTTTCTATATAAACAGGCTGAACCAATTTAATTTGGGGATGTCTTTAAAAAATTCCTTGACCCCTAGCCTCTCCTAGGCCAGCACTAAAATATTCCATGTTAGGATGGGAGTCTGCTACCTATCCCCCCAGATATTTTCTCTCAGTCGAAACTCATCGTACTGATACCGATCTAAAGGGTTACCCTCCATGAAATGAACTTCTGAAAGACTTATTACAACCTCCCCATGATGGAGATGTAAGGTCTGGTATCAGGGGACAACTGGATAAACAACTCCGACCCAAGATCTTGTTGGTGGTAAAAATGCAACTATGACATCCACACCTCCTTGAATAGCCTGATGTGTCACTATTCTACTATAAACTTCTTGTATTATTGGAATAACCAATATGACTTGTCCCAATCACTGGTGAAATATCCTATGGGCCTCAGGTCCAAATCCAGCAGCAAACCCTTAGTCTCATCAGTAATGCTTTGTCGGAAGGTACATGCATAATGTTCCAGAGAATCCTCGACAATTGGCTCACTTCTTGAGATGGTTTTGGTATGTGTATTTAGGATATAAATGTCCATGTGACTAGTTTATCTAAAAGGATGTCCATTTTTTGTAATATTGTATCATAGAATATCATCCTCACGCGTCACCCATGACGGTGGTGTATCGATAATAAATCATGGCACCGGTACCTCCTTTGAAATACTGAAGTCCCATATCGGTAGGTTATCATAAAGCACATAATCATTTTGGTATTAGGTCAGCATATTGAAGAGATATTGGATATTAGATAAAAATTTACTTGAACCATAAACCTCTGGGTTTGTAATCATCTCATCCCTCTGAGTGTCATAGACAGCTTCTCTCCCAACATCATTCTGATCGGCACCCATTTTTTCTGTATTGTCTGGAGAAACTAGTAGGTTGCGCTAAAAACAAAAAATATGTGATGATAAAAATTTGGTAGCTTAAAATTGCAACAAAATTAGAGAATTTCCACACAAAATGGAACGGATTGTGCACAAAATCATGTGAGATATACACACACGATAGTTCTGATGCTTATCATGTGAGAAATATTATTTAGAGCATGGGACCCCTAGGGGTATTTATAGGCATGAAGCGGGTATTCCGCATACGCGAAAGGGATTGTGTGACACATGTGAAATTTTTTTCACACCACCCTTAATGTGGTCAGGAATCTTTGCATTTCCCTTAGAATTTGACATATGCACTCCCTCACAGTTCTGATTCTGAGGGGGGGAATTTGTAGGCACTGAAATCTGTCGAAGGCCTTAGGAAGGCATTATTGGTAAACCTGAAGGTGTATTTTGACTCAGAGAATTGTTCTACAATGGGTCAAGAGGATTAATGGAAAATATGAGGGTTTCACATAAAAACACTCAACAACATACAAACATGGGTGACCAGGGTGGATTTGTGCACACTAGCATGAAAAGTCCCACACAGACGATGGATGGGTTAGGTTTTCTACTTCAGCTTAATTCTTTACTCACCCACTACCGTTGATCACCTATAAATAAAAGCACCCCCTCCCTTCATGTTGGTAATGAATTAGAACTATCTCTCATGCATGTAATATATCCCATTTGTGCGCAAAATATTGCATTCAGGTGCAGGATTTTCTGCAACAGGTCTCTCGAGGGTCCTCCTTAGGTCAGGACCACTAGAGATTAACCCTCACCCAGTTCCTTTATTGATAATCCATTTGTGTTCAAAACTCCTCCAATTTCATGAAATCCTCATTTATCTACCCAAACCTGGATTATTGTGCGCACCCATATCCTATTTCATGCAACAGTGCTCATTTCCGCATCTATTGCATGCAAAACCCACCTTTTGCATGAAATCCCCCTGCATTGTGTGTTCCCATAATCATGTATTCATTTTCACTTACCTAAACACCATCGTCAGGTGCTTCTTATGCACGAAACATCTATCCTATGCACCCTTCTCTCATACGGCCCTCCAAGTTTGTACGAATTGATTTTAAGGTCCCCAAGGTGGTGCTTCATGTTGCATCTCTTTACCTCATGCTTCTTCGCATAGGAACACTAATAGATATTGATTCATCGCTTAGCCACACTAACGTGACCCCCTTAATGGACCACTATACAACACTACCACAACCTGACATTGATGATTCCTTCCCTTACCTAACGGTGGGGGGGTATTATTTATTTAAGTCCTAGGGGTGCAGAGTGGACTCGCCTCATCCAAGCTATAGGACGTTAAACTGCCAAGCACCATCATGCCCAATAGATGACGTTTAACTATATCCTCACCCCATGTAATGTAGGCGAGGCTTCCCACCTTAGACATTATTCATGTCCACTGGTCTCCAAAGGGGTGAGATATTCCTCACATGGAATAAGATCCTCTTTTATGAAGTGGCATCTATATGTGGAGAAGGGAAACCATCTTGGTGTAATCCCCTATCCTTTCTTATGGGAGGTAGCATCCATTCTATTCCTCTCTTCTTATGTTACCAATGGATAGAGGAGATATGGGCTCAAGGACCTTCATTTCCCCATCCCTCTCCCTTTGGGGTTTATCACCATCGGGCCTCCATCCTAGAGTATGTCCCAATCTCTATCTCTCAGGGCTGCTAACCAATCATAATACTTTGTTACCTCTATGTACTGCTAACCAAATGTATGAAATAGTTACCTATCTGGGGAGCTAAACTAGCATAATCCCCTGATACCTATTTGGGATACTAACCAAGTGTTAACCCATGTTTCCTATTTTGGCTAGTAACCACACAAAAGCCCCGCTCCATTCTTCACATACTCACCTTTAGAAATATAATCTTCAGGTCTTTTTTGCCTCTTGTTTCTCACACTGAGCATGAATCATGTGATCTTAGAGTGAGAATCTACCATGATATCCTCCCTGGGATTCCTTAGCGCATAATCCCTAAGCCCCTTTCTGAAATACATGGACTTTGATCCCCACCCTTTCCAAGCAAGGTACGTAGGAAGCCTCCCTAAGGTTCAAGCCCAACACCTACTTGTCTTGACTCATTTACATCAGTTCACTTTCATCCCACATGAATTCAAATGGTATCTTCCCTTATAAACTATATGGAATTTAATCCTTTCCCTTTCCAATAATGGTACGTAGGAAGCCTCCCTGAGGTCTAATACCAACACCTACTTGTCCTGACTACACCATGTCGTTTCACCCTCGTCCTGCATGATGTTAAACTGTACGTCCCCTTTCCTTCATGAATGATGTGAAACTTTATATTTATAAACTATATGGGATTTGATCCTTGTATCCTAGGTAGGGTACGTAGGAAGCATCCATGAGGTCAAACCCCAACCAATAGTAAGTCATTGTTGTCCCCAAACAATGGTAAGTCATTGTATTCCCTAACTAATGGTAAGCCATTGTTGTCTCCTTCATTGGGACCCACATCTCTGGTCTACCCATCTGGCTTCAGAACAACCCATGACACTAACCACACATATACCTCCAGCATGCCTTCGAGTTACTATCCTTTGATCACACCCAGATTCCATGCCCCATCCCGAACTATATGGACTTCGATTCCCTATCGCATGGATATGTAGGAATCCTTCCTAAGGCCCAATCCCATCACTCATGTCTCATCCTAGTCTATCCCTTGATCCTCTATTCTTCAGGAAGGTCATGCCCCACCCCAAAGGTTCTACTACCTCTAGGTCTCATCTATGCATCCATTCTCATGGGCCACCTCCTACGGTGTCCCATCGCCCCACCGAACTACACAAACATTGATTACCCACCATAGGGATATTTAGGAATCCTCTCCGAGGTTCAATCCCAACACTACCATCACCTTCACGATGGTTCCAACTCATTCCCCCTTAACTTCATTCAACCCTCCATCATCCATCCGAATTCTTATCTGGCCCGCCACATCCTAGTGGGATCATGCCAATACCTTTGGTAGCTAACCACTCATAAGCCCCACACAACTGTTATCATTCAACCAAGAGTGTCCCTTTGGTGATGGGCCGCTATCCATGTGTAATCCCTAGCATGTCTTTGGGTTGTGGTGAATTTTGTACAGCCTAATTCACCACCCCTTCGATCTACATGGGTTTTGATCCCTATCTTCTACAAAGGGTATGTAGGAAACATTCTTAAGGTTCAATCCCAGCCAATGTCAAATCTTGGCATCCCCTTTTTAGGGACCCAAGTATCCTTAGATCTATCTTCATTGTATGTTTTTATCTACACATCTATAAGGACTCTCAGATTATCCCTCCTAGGGATCCACCCATCTTATCCACTCCCATCAGGGTTCTGACAAGTCTGGTCTATCTCTGTTAGACATTAAACTCATAACATACCCTATGTTAAACCTGAGAAGTTGAGGAAAACCTCAGAGACATGCATATGGAATATAATTCCCCACACTCAATATGGGATTCCTCTGGCTTCCGAACCCTCTAGAAACCCTATAAGTTTAAGAAATATAGATGCATTAGTGTTTCAGTGTCCAGACACGCCAGTGATGTACAACGTGACTACTCCCCCAATAAATGGTCGTTGCCCTGACTTGACCTATTGGAATGTCCTAACAGAAGTAGCATAATTAACTAGAGTCCATGAACACATGGAACATGGAATATTTTCACAAACAATGTTTTAATGTTTAATGGAGACCTGGACTAGGTAATGAGTTTCGATGAGGAATCCACACAAGGAGGTTCCAACATCCCACCATCTTGTTTCGATCGAGAAGAAAAAATCCCTAAATAAGTGATGGATGCCACCAGCCTTTAGAAAGAGGGAATGCTGGTCAATAGTCATCGGATCATCCAAATTTGGATTTTTGCTCCGGTGAAAGCGTCAGAAACAAAAATGGTGAGGCCAACATGAATTTCATCTCCTCAATGCGGAGATTAGTATCATTTAACGCATCAGTGGATAAGTGTATCATCAGATCCAGTTTTCTAGTGCTTGGTCCCACCAAGAAAACAGTGGGACATGCATAAAATTCTATAGATATTGGGGCGGTTGAACATTGGACATCCCGGTCTGTAGTGCTGTCAACGTCGATCCTTCTTACCAAAAATGGGAGACAAGATAGTGTTGGGGAACTATTCATCACTTTCCTTCATGAAAGCACTAATGGTTGAATATTCCTACTTTTTTGGACCCAATATATGAAAGGAAACTGATCATTACCCACCCACCAATGCAGGGGATTGGGAAACATCAAAGCGGAAATTCTACAAGGGCTCATATCATCCACGGTGGCCTCCATATCCACGGTTGTTGGGTCCCACACCCCATCTCTCCATATCAACTCATTCAGAAAGGGGTGATTAACGATCCCTTTCAACGATACAAGGAAGAAGAGATTATCAAAACCTAGGATATGGACTAACAAGACCTAGAGTTTTCTGTGCCTTGTCGTCACTACCACACCCAAGGGCCGCACAAGGAGCAACTGCACCCCACTCTGACGTATAATTGTTTCAGGAGCCTCTCCCAAGAGCACTTTGATGACTCCATCCCCTATAAAAAATAGGTGAGGGATGTTTGGGACATCCCAATTGTGATCTCTTCCCGGGGGCCGCTAAGAAGGGATCCCACAAGGCCACATTAGTGCCAACATATGGCCCCATAGGATATGGATCAGGTGAGTTATACACCTGTGCCACCACCCTAGTTCGGCTAACCCGATGCTAGTGTCGAGCACAAGCTGAGGGGGAAGATCGCCAGCGGTGTCATCATCAATGGATATTGTGGCCCATTACACCATCAATGTGTACTAGAAATTACCCATTTATACTGGATACAGACACTTATACGCCTAAATAGGATCGAGGCCCCAACCACCCCATGGGAAGGTTGGGTTGACTCTCCTGGTCATTGACACAGGTGGCATCCGTCGCGGGACAACCATTGACAAATACACTTAGTACGAAGGTCCTCCTCATGCCACCACCAATGAGAACATATGTCCTTCCAACTCCCAAGATTAGTGTAGAGTTCCTCTCCATGCCACCATCAGTCTGAGTGAAGGTCATCCCTGCTGCACTAACACCCAGTATGGAAGCCTCTTCTGCACCTGTGACCTCGTGTATAGAGTCGTTACTCCTATCCTAGGTCACCGAGTTGAAGATTCTCCTCATCTGGTCAACCAACATCATGGGGGGTCTTCCCCATGTTCTTACAACAACAAATGACGTTTCTCCTCTACCCGATAATTGGATAAGTGGATGTCTTCCTTGCTTAATTGGCACCCAGAATAGAGGTCCTACATGTGTTCATCTTGACCAATAAGAAGGTCCCCCTCAAACCATCACTGCCAAAAAAATTGGCATGGAGGAACTGCCCATGATCCTACCAGTTCCAGTGGAGGTCCTACCAACTCCAACACTACCCACGGAGAATATCTCCATGCTCGAGCCAATAGACATGAAATTCCTCCCCATGTTCCCTTTTACATTTTTCAAGGCACTCCTTGCACCCCAGCTCCCCCAGGCAGAATTCTTCTCTACCCCATCATTGGTTCGGTCGAAGTTCCTCTCCAATCCAAAACTTACCCTGTCCCAAAGAGCCATCATGGGAAAGGAGGGAAGGTCATCGATGCCATAAGAAGAATACCAAGATGTTTCAGACCCTTAGTAATCCCATATACTTCTCATATTCTGAGGAGGAATATGATTCAATAATGGAACCCTCACCCCAATATTCTGTGTCAGGGTTTGGGGAAGGAACCTGGAATATAAGCTGCATCCTTCCAAAATGTTAGGTCCACCGGATTCTTAGCTCCCTCCACAGATACATCTAGGAGGTGGACTAGTTGTCCTCTTTCCAAGGTCTGGCCATGAAATCATCCCTATTATAAACAGGGTCATTATTTTCTTTGACCAGAGATCATAGAGAGTTATTTTGGAGACCGATAGAGGCTGAACAATAGCCAAACCCACCATAAGTAACCACAACACCTGCACAAGATGTTTTGGTCACTATCCTATCTTACTTAGGTGTGGTGGCCTAGTTGTTGTATTATTCATAGGACAGCCCAATATGTGGTGGCTTGTAATCCCATTCACTGTATTCCCCACCGGCCATTCTACCATATCAGTGGTCTATTTCAGTTCCATTACCATCCCTAAATCTTCCCCCAGGTGATGAGTGTGGCAACCAAGGTCCAGATCTTGAGTCTGAATCGAGGATCTTTTGAGAAATCCTTGTAGTGGATCATTTCCCAGAGATCTTCTTTCCAGTTGCAATCATGAACTTCAGTGCACCAGAATCACTTACCCAAGAGAAGGTCGCATGCTTTCACCAAACCCTTTGGGTGACACACTTCCATATCTATTACTAGTGGGGGGGTTACCCCATGATTTAGTCACACTTTCAATATATTGTCCAGCAATGTCGTATGGTCAACTTGGTTGTACTGCTGATGGCCCAGCACCCTAAGTTGCTCGGTATCTACTAGCCCCTCTAGAAACGATACGTTCAGAGCTTTAAAGTGCTCTTTAGAATTATAATGGATGATTCGCCCACATTCAGGTTTGTGGCTGGGGATAGTATGCCACCATCCATTTTGGTTTTATCTAGTGCTAGCCTAACTTTCTAGGTGATATTGATGATATGCCTCTAGGTATATCCACAGTTAACATCATCGACCTATCAAAGGAATAGAACGAGCTAGAGCTCATTAAAGAGAACTTACCCTCTAAGGGTTTTCGACAATTATTGGATCCATTGGGAAGGGTTACTCGCCCATAAATAAATTTATTGGGCATTCCCATAACTACTGAGTTATTAGTCCTTGTCTAGAATCCCAATAAGGGAAAAGATCATCGTGGGGCCATCAAACCCTCTGACCCATTTGGATCAGTGTAGAAGATAGTGGATGATCCCCAAAAGCATGCACTATATCAGCAGCTCACAGAGAATAAAAATATGGTCATTGACCTATTTTTTAAATGTGCTATGGATCAGTGACCAGACTATGGTGATCCTTGGCCAGGGAAGTGGGGGTAGGTACAACTTTCCCCTAGTGATTTTCCTCCTTGTGATCCTGACCATCCTACCCACATAGATAGGTATAATCCAGATCTTATGGAAATAGGGTCTATTATGTATCACCAAATCCACCTGAGTGGCGTGAAAATCCTTGGGACCCAGCTCAGGTTCCCCCAGTAGCTCCACAGGTCCTTCCCCCTCCAGACACTCAACAAGTCATGGGGCCTGCTTATCATATTGAATAACCTTATAACACACTGGTGTTCAGGGACCCTCACCAAGACAAAAATCCCTGCTTATATGATCTAATGGCAGCACTTATTTCCCTCCTTGAGGCTCTAGAAACTCAAAAGGTGGAAATATCAACTGATGGAAAGACATATCTGGTGTGGGTGAATTATATTCCATCACCTACTAGTTTCGGAAATCCTACCCTTTCCCCCTTTAATGGGATTATCAATCCACTGCATCATCTGGACCGGTTCATCTCAAGGTGTGGACCTATACTGGGAACTCAAGTGTAGCAAGAGGCCCCCAAACATTGGTGTTTCGTACAAATATTGGAAGGGTCTGTGTTTGTCTGGTACAACTAGCTACCCATTGAATCAGTTGTCGATTGGGAAGATCTTCATAGGAAGTTGTTCTACCAATTTAGTTTTACCACCTAGAATATGAGTATTGAAGACCTCTTCATGTGCATGGAGAGACCTAATGAGTGCGTCGCGGACTTTGTCATCCTGTTGAAAGGCCTCACCTACTCCCAATATATACCACTAACCTAGGATTGACTACTAAAATGTGTGTGGAGAATTTAAAAACTGAACTATTCCCCTCTCTCATCACTCAGAATTACCCTATAGTATTTCACGATTTCTCTTATAAGTCACAATGTCTAGAGGAAGCCTTGCAACAGGCTAGACTGGAATGTCTGTTGCCTCCTGTTGTTCCCTTGAGAAGAGCCTCTAAGGCTGATCCTGTTGTGGTAACATAGATAGAGGCCCCTAGGTAGTTGGATTTATTACCAGTGGAGCCACCTCTACATCCTCATAGAGTCCTGCCACCTCTAGCGTAGCCTCTGGCCTAGCAGTAACCCCCTTATAAATGGAAGGTGCCCCTGCGTAACGTACCACCATCACCTAGGCGAGATAACCAGTTTCCACCTCCTAGAAAGGATCCTTTATCCCAACATCATGTCTAAGCTCCTAGAGACCCCATCTTGTATAGAATAAATCATATATACTCATTTAATGAGTCTCAGGTCCCCTATTATTTTTGAAGTGCCTTGGAACATGGAATTCTATGGTTTTCGGAATACAAGAGGCCCGAAGAGGCGGATCTCACTGAACACCCTTATTACTGCCCATATCATCGAATCCCAGGTCAAACCCTAAAACAGTGATATGTGTTTAAATAATAACTTCAATATTAGGTTAATAACAACATAGTCAGGTTATGCACAGCACAGACACAAGTGGCATGACTTCAGGCCCATGGAGATGGTGAATAACCCCAGAATACATCTGGTGGTGGAGGATTCTTCACGTGATGGAAAAGGGTATTCTTCAATAAACAACATAGATCTGTTGAACCCCTATATGGTTCCCGATGGTGAGGAGCTCAAGACGGATCCTACTAACATCCTCAGTTGTCACCATCGTTGTGGGAGTTGTGGTTATGTGAGTCGTTGTAATGCCTCGATCCGTGCCTCCATCCAGACTGTGCATGCCACTAAAACCAGAAAACATGCCTAGCATAGAGCTCAGCATGTGTAGACTTCTCATCTTGTTTCACCAGTTTCTCTTTCACCTCTATTTTTGCTACTTGATCAGGAAGAGCCACCACGTTCATTCTATGATCAGCCCCATTCTATTATGGTCCAACCTCAGTCATCTTTCCCTCGTCAGGTGGGTACTCCACAAGTTCTGACTAGCGAGTAGTGGGACATTCCCAGCACCATCCGATTGTAGGTTCATCCAAAAAGGACCTTCTTACCTCCTACCAAAAAATGACATCCTGTAAGCATAATTTCACCCTTTTCATGTAATTACTACATTATTAAGCATAATTCCACCATTCATGCAATTCTCTCTATACTCGAGGCTCTTCTCCTATTAGTGGATATGCTTGAATCCCATTTTTGACACTCCATTCCATCAAAGAGTCTAAAAATGACAAAGGGAAATACTTGAGAAAAAAAAGAGTAGAAAACACACAAAGAAAATCAATAATTGCAATGGCATGAACTTTGGATTTCCCTAGTTAGGCCAAGACGTCGTCAGTGCACAACCTACTTGCACGCCTCCATTTGGCGCATAGTCTAATTGCATTCCCAATTTCATTTTCTCCTAAGGTACTATTTTTTCCTATAAATTGAATCTTGTGGCCTTCATTTTGATAGAAGAATTTACCTAAATCCCAATTTCTTCTCTGGTCTCCATAGTTCTTCGCCCAAGTCCTCCAAAACATTAAAAGTAGTTCTTTAGCACCTAAAGTGGACGAGTTAATGTAGGGTCATAGGAATTAAGTCCTTTTAATGTTTGAAATCCAAAACATTTGAACGCCTAAAGTGCCCAACCACGCTAAAATCAAAAACACTTGCACACCACCTATTCCTTTTACAGGAACTTGAGCACCTCACTTTTGGGATAACCGGTGAATACTCAAGAAGGCTTGAGCCAGGTCTCTCCCAAGTATTACTATACAGGTTTTTCATCACTTAAGTGAATATTAGGTCTCCCAATCCTACTTGTGTGCCCATACTTGCACTCCTTTATCTTACTTGGGCACCCCTCTTTGATTAACTTTCTCTCTTCAGTCTACAAGCCATCAAGACCTCTTCCAGGACATCCCTAGAAAGGATTCTTCTTCATTGTCTCCCTTGTTTGAAATGGATTCTGTTGAGACCTCCACCAAAAACTCATGACTTATAAATACATTAGGAAAGGTACATCAGTGAGTCTTCTATTTGGGTTTGTATATCCATAGTTAGAGGTTTCTCACATTTGTTTCAAAATGGGGTTAGGATTCATGGTGTGTTTGTGGGTTCATATATCTTCTGTCATATGGACCATTCTCACAAGAAAAGTGTTGGGAAATTCTTAGTTTTGAGGATAAGGGTTTGGGTCCTGACCTCTCCCTTCTCAAACATCCAAAACATCAGATCTCTGTTAGGGAAGGTAAGCTTCATGCTTGATTTTCCATTCAAGTAAATGAAAAGTCTCCCTCCCCTACCAGGATCAATTTTAGGGAATCCATCCTAGTGTAATCCCCTATACTTCATCCCTTATTCATTTCATTGGACCCTTTTCCAATGTAATATGAATAGAAGGAAGTCACATCTCCTCTCCCTCATCCACCATTGCCACCTTAGGTGTGCCCTCTTTCCCCAAAGAAGGAGGAAAAGTGTGTGTTCCTTTTTTGAATCTTTGACATCCTCTTTTTTCTCACACCGAGCATGAATCGCATTGGCTTAGAGATTTTTCATGGTCACAACATTTTCACGACTGAATGAACAATGAGAACTATGATTCCCACCATAAATGGGATACGTAGGAAACCTTCTCAGGGACCGAGCTCACTGGATATCCTATTTAGGAATCCAAACCTTACTCCCTTTATCTGGGCATCCTCATTATGAATAAGAAGCAAATTAAACCCCCAAAATCATCAAGGCAACCATTTTAGGAAGTAATCCTGAACTCAATTTTCTTAAAAGACTATACTCTAATATGAGACTTATTGAACTTTGTGGTCTTTGATTCCCATCCACATGGGATATGTAGGAAGCCTCCTTGAGGTTCAAACCCAACACTTCAAATCAACCTTGTTCTCCTTGAGCCATTTTCCCAAAAGGGTGTAATCTTACTTGGAAACCCATATCCTTTCCAAGTTCTTTGAGCTGCCTCAGCATAAGTCCCGCATAAAACATTGTCTAAGAACCTTTTGCTTTGATGTACATACCAAATGAAATTAATATGTATGTATAGGTCCTCATCACATGACCTTAAAAGGTAAGATGTGTCCCATTAAGTAGCACCGAACTATGAGTGTTCTGGTTACTTTCACAAGGATACGTAGGTAGCCCATTTTATGGGTACGATCCAAATATCAAAACAGACCTTCATCTCCCTGGATGAAAATAAATTTCAGAGTGCCCCACTGAGTGCCTTAAAAACTAGTATCATCATAATGATGATTAAAACGAATCTCTAAGTAGTTTATGAGAGGATATCTCCCTTAGTGAAGAACCTTGCATACATATGGATGATTCTAAATTTCTCACATATTAATAAGTGAATGAAAATTCTAATGTAAAATTATTTCATACTTGGTTAATTAATAAGGATTCATGAAAATATCTTAAATTCATAAAGAGAGTCCCATAGTAGACAATAGCTCACCCCAAAAGGGTGTTATGAGTCTAACCTCCCATCCTCTCGACCAATGCACGTTCCTAAGTATAGTAATGTTCAAATATAATGAATGTATGCCTTTGGAAAGAAGGTCCCATTTGGATAAAAAAACTATTGGAAGTTTCTAGTTCCATGAATAATTCCAATCGGAACCATCTAGAAATAGTTATTCTTAAAACTAGACACATGTTTCAAGGAACTACGAAACAAAAATGGTGAACCCGACATAAATCCTCTACCATGTTAATAATGTTACTCACCTGTTAGGCCCCTATAAATTGATAAAAGAATGATAAAAAAAGGAATCAACCACGTATGTATCCATCTAAAAGATGTTTCTTTAATGAATTTTATTATTGTTCTCAGTTTTTTTCAAGAAATCCCTTCAGTCTGAAATGACTTTCTCCAAGACGACATCTATGAACATCCCAACCACTGCTGGGGCTAAATCCTCATCCATGGGAAGAACGTTACCACCCACCCATCATCTTCAACGCTGGGTCTCCAATGTTCTAGTAAAGGAGTACCATCAGCATGGTACAATCCCAACTTGAAGGCTTCCCGATAGGATCTCAGGGTCAATAACAATCCTCGATCATCCGGCCAACAATGACCAATGATCAAGAAGTAGATATTTCTAACAAGCATTTTCAATTATTTCTGGTCCTTATCCCTAGAACACAACAACCAGTCCCTCCTGTACTATAGGGAGGTGGATCAAGAGGTCAATCAAGGCCTCAATTCAAGGATATAGGGGTCCTTATTGAGGACCCCCACCATTAATCGCTACCTACAGAATCATGTGGTAGTGAACCCCCATCATGATGGGAGGTGTTGCCTCTGGATATTTGGCCTAGGTATCATAGACTGGGGAACACAAGAAGAACCGTTTGGGATGATTTCTGGTTAACCGGGAGTAGGTTCTTACCTCTTCCCCCTCTGGATAAGTCCATTAACCTAACATTATGGTGAAGAACGAGAAGGAACATACACTCATTCTTCCAAATTCTGCTACCCAATAGAATCATCTAGAAGCAACCCACCAATCCTGCCAGACAAATCCGGTGGAGTATCATGAACATGCACATACACTTGTTTAAAAATTAACATCCAGTCTGTAGGCTCATCTGAATGAATTTAAAGAAGCATGCCAATAAAATGTGATGGAAACTAGTAAACTAGAACATACACCTACTTACAATCACCAATTCTGCCAGCAGTCTCATTTTCTAGTATTGAAGGAAGTATTTTTACCATACTTGATGGAAAAAATCAGCATGTACATACACCTTCTAGCATTCATTAATCCTTCCAACAATATCATTTGAAAACACCTAGAGAAGTCAGTTGTAAAGCTCCAATGACAAATCTGGGGACGACCCAACTCTTTTCCCGCATACATGCGCACTGTCAACACCCATTGACACGAAAATGAGGACAGGAGTAGGCACATAAACCTACTCTCGATATATAATGGAATTATATTCCTATTCTAGCCATTGAAGTCACCAAACACATCTTATCAATGGTGAGAGGGAAGAAAACAATTCTCGCCCACATTATGAAAGCATGCCAGAATATTATAACAATTACTTCAGCAGTACCAGGGGAACAAACACATTAATCTACCACCACACCTAGGATAAAACATCAGCATGCCATCCTAGAGAAGATACACACATCTTTTCTGGTCCAGGAGGGTCATGGGGCATACTCCCCCATATCATACGGATAATAGGATCGATAAAATACACCTGTTACAATTGGAGGTAATCAGTCTGTTCTGGTGACTACTCCAAGGCAGGAACATACACCTACCGATGAAAACAACTTCTTCTAGAAATTGGCCCCACATAAGTGTAAGATAACATCTAAGAAAGAAGCCTCACCAAACACAGTTGGAAAATCATGTGTCAAGCTGCAACCTGAATCCTCTTAATGCTGGAGTTCTTGAAGCTCTCAGACATTTTTCGGTCATAGCTCAAGACCCTACCCTACCATTACCAAATTATGGGACTGGTAGGAGTAATTTTGAAGTTCTCCATCAGACACATCATCATAAAGTCTTTCTTCATGAAAATTTATTCAATCTAGAGATCTTATCTCCAGATAAGATCAATGGAAACCCTCTATGGGGACAAAAGACCAAATAGAAACAGGATTTATCCCTTTCTATAATCCATCATGGGGGCCCTCCTCATGATGGAATTTACTGTGAAAGTCTTCTTTGCAGTAGTATTTCGATTTTTTAGTATAATTCTATAATTGACAATGTTGTTATGAGAAAACCCTCTTATCTCAAGGTGCTTTCAAACACAAGGATAGTCATGTATGATGTCTTATCATTGACGGGTGAAACACTTTCACAACTAGAGTACATCTTAAGGGAACATTCATTCATCGAACCTCCATTTGGTCATTTATCTTTAAATACTGAGCGTCCACTTGGGTCAAAAAAAGTAGATAAACCTCTAGTGAAAGAAGTTGAAGATATATTAAACATGATAAAACAATTGGCTAAAGGAGAAATACCAATCATCTTCTGGCATTTGAAAAAATCTCAATACAACATTCTAGAATTTATAGTAGAAGATTGAAATCATTATGTCCACCTCAACTTATAGAAGACCCTTCATCAATTAAAAACCAAGGTATTACCATATTATGAATATCAAAATCATGTAAAGGTAATAAAAGGGTTGCGATACCAAATTGACTTGGAATCTCTCTCATTTTCCCAACATCCAATGGTTGAAAAATAGTAGATAACCCTTAAGTGTGCATGCCTCAATACTCTAAATTGGTTGTGCCAGTTAATTTTTTCTACCCCATCTAGTGTTTGGATCATTGGATGGGGTGCACATGGAGAATTGCATTTAACTACACTCCAAAATCAGAAAAGCCCACCAAAATTGGTCTCATTAAATGTTATTTCCCATGGCTGGTGATAATCAAAAGATTTTGTTTGCAATAAAATGTATTCTCATGAATAGGCCTCAATTATCTCTCCTCAGAGTTATGCCCAAAGAAAAAATGAGTTTCTTTTTCATCAAGTATCTATGAATATGAATCAAGCCTGCCGCTTAGAAGATGTCATCCATCAAATCACACACATGTACTGAATAGAATAACAATCTTCTGAAGTAGGTGATTTGAGTGGTTGTCAGATAATGCACCCAACAAATATCTGAACCAAATTTTTCAAAATTAGAAGAGCATCTGCGCAAATATTATCCATAGAAGTTCAAGAGCCACCTTAGCTTACAGGGTTGGGGTCATTTAATTCAACCTTCAAATTCATTAAAAAAAGTTCAAAGGTTTGAAGAAGAAGAGAAGGAACAACCCCAGCCTACAAGGGTGGGGGATTTTTCACACTTACAATCCCCTCCTCGACGGATTTCATTTTTCTTCTGATTATGGAATAAGCCACAAAGAGTGCATAAAACTATACTATCTGAGGATTCTCTTCATGTTACTTTCCATAAAAAAATCTCCTAAGAATCTATCATATAAATGATTAGAGTATCATAGAAGTTACATAAGGAGTTCTTACAAATATACTGACAGAATACCATCATTCCATTATGTGTCAGTAAATGTTATTAACACTATTGTAGAAGATCCTCTAGAAAATGATTCTAGTTCATGGGAATCATAAGATAATGTTCTTATCCATAATATGGTACACACTAAAGAAAATTAATAAAGTTTACGTACCCGAAATCATAGGCTTACCCATAATCTAGGTATACTTTCAAATAACCAACTTCCACCCCATAAAAAGGCATCTAATAAGGGGAAAGGTAAAATTCAGATTAAGTCTAACTTTTCCACTAGGGATGATGAATCTCTTTTACCTGAAGAGAGATTTTCATTGCAAGAAGAGGAGATGAATGAGTCGAAAAGACTCAATACAATGTTATTTCGAAGCAGCATTTCTGCTACACATACTCCCTAAGAAAATCCTCAACTTGCACATCCTTTAGGAGTTCCTCAGAAAAAAGGATTTGTGGTAACTACAGATGTGGATAATTAATTCCCTCCATTCGTTACATATCCAGGACAGGATCAAACACATTCCTATAGGCATGTTCCCATGGGTTATCCAAGGAAAATACCAGCACCACCACCAGTGGTTTTTCTGGTCATTGCACCAGTTCAAGCTCCAGTTGTTGTACCTGTACAAGTCTCATCTCATCCATATATTCCCCAAGTTTTTATGAACACAAATGAGGAATTAACAACTCTGTTGGAATCCATGTACGAATGGTAAGCACCAATTTTTCCAGAACCCACCAAATTTTTTTGAATAACACATTCCCAATATTTAATGGTTCAGAAGATCCGAAACAACACTTAACACATTTCATTTCTAATTGTGATCCCATGATGGGAAACCCTCAACAACAAAAAGTAGTAATGGTTAGGTGTTTTTGAATTTAATTACAACGACCATCTTTTGTATGGTATATAAGTTTGTAATCACGATCAATTACTAGATGGGAAGATCTCTTTCAGAAATTTCTTTAATTAAACTCAACACTACCGAAGAAAAAAAAAATTGATCTTAAAAATTACAAACAAAGGGAAAATGAAAGTGTTTTAGATTTCATTGTTTAATGCCAAGGATTAATGTATTCCTTAAATATGACACTCCCTCAAGAATAGTTACTACCAATTTGTGTGGAAAATATGCATGATGAGTTATGCACACCACTAATCTCTATGAAATACACAAGAGGGTTTCAAGACCTACCTTCAATTGCTCTACAGATTTAATATTCTATCATGGAAACTTAGGATAAAACTCAAGTAATTCCATCAGCTTTGGGAAGGAGAACATGGAAAGAATAGGATGCTACAGTCACACTCAAGAAAGCACCTATACCTGCTTCCACTTCAAATCCTATATAATTTTGAAGGGCTCCACCTCCTGAGCACTAGCATTAATGACCGCCTCGCCAATATGAACAAAGATATCAAAGGAAAAAATAGTTTTAAGAGTTAAATAAAAAAATTTATTCATTCTGGAATGAACAGGTTCCCGGTTACTTCATCTTAGCTTTGGAATATAATTTTGTTTAGTTTACATGTCTAAAAAAACCAAAAAAATATATGAAGATCTTTTGAATTATTGGCCCTTTAACAAGATTTTGGGGAATCCAATTCATGAGTGTTTTTTTTTCAAATACCTCCTACAAAAAATGGTTCACTTTGGAAAAGTAAAACTGAAAAGTTCTTCATCCCAAGTAACATGTGTTACTCCTACTGATCCTGAGGAAGGAGACTGGTAGGAAGACAAAAGTAAAAAATGTGCAGAAATATGATGATTGGATGATCAGGATTATGATCAGCCAAACTCATTCCATTCAATGTACACATTTGAAACAATCGATTGTGTCTTCCACCACACCTTCCACAACAAATCTACCTTGATCAAATGGTCAGTCGTCCAAATGTCAATCCCCAAAGAAGAGACGTGATCAGAAGGTTAAAGAGAAGCTAGAAGAAGATTATCTCATGTCAAGTCCAAAGTTTTCTTTGGATCTGGAAGATTTCATTCCATCTACTTCAAAGCAACGAGCACCACCCCACCAAATGGCACAACCAAAACTGACCTGTCAAGAAGAATCTTCATCAGATGAAGAATTGATATTTGGTTCAATTACCGTTATCCACATAACATATCCTTATGCCAATGGTTATTTTGATTATAATGAGAAGGATTTCCTTATTCCAAATTGGGAAACTAGAGGGAAAGGCCAAGGTGATTCATACATAGGAAGACATGGGAATTATAGAATCCACTATTTTAAATTCACCCCTACTCGAACCATATATGCATTAGAAACTCATGGGAGATCCCTTCAATGGGCTCAAAAAAAACTAGGATTTTCTTCCACACATAATAGGTTCAGTCCTAACATGATCATTTTTGAGGACCTATTAGAAGTACCACCATATTCCTAAAAACATGTATACATACCTAGTAAGTATAATCTACAAAATCGAAGAGTATTTCAAACTTCTGCTCCGACATAGGGTATATCCACACCAGGAGAACCAAATTCCATGGAACCAAAAAAACACATCCTAGTGCTGGGAAACATAGACCCCTAGACCAAAAGTATGTTATTTTGAAATATATTGCCCAAGTACCAGTGAAGTTTTCAATTCAAGATGCCTTAATTCTATCAAAAGATCTTCAAGAAGAACCTATTGAGTCTTTATCAAGTCCTCAAGAGTTTGAAATGGACATTTCTTCTACTGAGGTTTACTGTCTAGAGAATGATCCTGTAGAATGTCATGATGTCACATAATTTATGGATGAATATGAAGATGATGTTGTACATAGACATATTAGGCCCTTATATCTATCTGGAAGGGTCAATGTCATAGGCATCTGATAAGCATTCATTGATAATGGCTCAGAAGTCAACCTTATTCTTGTTCAGACACATCGTTGATTAGGCCTCCCAAAATATGACTTATCTTCTTCTACATCAATGTAGCATGGTTATGAAAAAAGTGAGCAAGAACCTCTGGGCATGATTACACCCAGAACTCATTTTTGAGATCTTTTTTCTAATTCATATTTAATGGTTGTTCGTTAGGACACAGCCTTGGAATGCCTTGGCTACATCAACATGTTTCCATACCTCATCATACCACCAATGTATCATGTATTGTTTCAATGGTCAAATCGAAACACTATATGGTGACAAGGATCCATTCAAAATGTGTGAATCTCAATATATTGAGGAAAAATTTTATCACACAACGGAATGAGGTATATGACAAAGGAGGTAACCAGAATCAATGCTATGAATGAATGGGAAAAGATCCCAACAAACCCATTCATACATTTGAGTACATATTTTTTGTTACCTATCGATCAAATTGAAAAGGTAAACCTAAATTGAATCACTCGTTCAGTGAATTACATAATGTCAATTGCAACAATCAAGTCTAACAGAATGGGAGAAATTCTTGATTCACCAAGAAACAATGAAATCTTAAATGGAGATGTCTTCATTTTGTCCACTAAACTAAAACAATCCTCTAATTAATCAATCATATTATAAAAATTTTAGAAATTATAGAGGAAGACAAGGATATTGATTCCCAATCCATCATCTCTTCTTTATTACTCTAGGAAGACTCTTCATCCTTAGGAGGGTCAAAAATGGTGGTCTCTTCTTCTGTATGTTCAAATATTGACTCCTCTCCTAACTCTAGAAGTTTTTCTTCTTTATCAACTATGCAAGTAGAAAAAAATTAAGTGACGCGTAATGAATATTAAGAAGAAGAAGAAGAATATCTTAGAGACGATCCTCCAACATTTGTGGAAGGTGTCTCTACCACTGTAGATGAGCTCATAGAAATAAATCATGGTACAGAAGAAGATCCACACCCCACTATAATTAGTATGTCTATGAATTATAAATAGAAAAATGTGTATACTTAATTTCTAAAGCAACATCGAGATATATTCGTTTCGAATTATACAGAAATCCTAGGACATAATCCTAATGTTTCCACTCATCATATGGGTTTTCCATAAGAATGTTGAGGATTCAATCAGGCAGTAAGAAAAAAACACCCAACTCAAGCCTCTAAAATTAAAGCTGAAGTTGATAAATTTATAAAGTCTAACTTTTTCAGGGAGTTTCAATATCCCAAATGGATAGCCAAAATTTTATTAGTAAAGAGAAATAATGGGCAAATGAGTGTTTTCATTGATTTCAGAAATCATAATAGGAATTTTCCAAAATAATACTTTCCAGTTCCGATTAGAGAGCTTTTAGTGGATGCAACAGCTAGTTGTGAAGCTCTTTACTTTATGGATGGTTACTATAGGTACAATCAAATCAGTATGGCCCCAGAGAATGAAGAATCTATTGCCTTCAAAGCCCCTCAATGGTTGTTTTTCTATCAAGTAATGCCCTTTGGTTTAAATAATGCGGGTGCAACCTATCAATGTTCCTTACACTATATCTTCAAACCCTTCTTAGGTAAATTTTTAAAATGATATGTGGATGATATGGTAGTCAAATATAGACAATGTTCCATTCCCTTGGCTGATCTGATGACCATATTAAATAAACTTTGGCAACAAAATTTGAATATGAACCCCTTTAAATGTTCTTTCGAGGTAACCTTAGGAATGTTCTTCAGCATCATTATATGCCATCGTGGTATCGAAGTTGATCCTACAAAAAAATCAATTATTGTCATGACACCTCCTCCAAATTTGAAATAATTAAGAGGACTCCAAGGATACATGGAATATATATAGTGTTCTATTGTTAATTAGGTAGTCAATTGTTTGCCCCTCACTAGATTAATGTAGAAGTGAGTCACCTATCAATGGACTGAGGGCTATGAAGAGTAATTTTATACCCTAAAGAAATATCTATTGAGTCCACTGGTATTAATGCCACCTGTTGAAGTAAGACCACTTATTCTCTATGTGAAACCCTTATAGCGATCACTGGGTGCCTTCCTTGCCCAAAATAATGTTTTTGGGATTGAAAACAACCTTTAATATCTCAGTCAAACTATACTTGATGCAGAAACATGGTATTCGATTATTGAAAAGTGTTGTCTAGCATTAATATTTGTAGTTAAAAAATTGAGGCACTACCTGAAACATCATGATGTCCAATTGGTATCTCACAATAATCCATGCAAATTTACTCTCTATCTTCCTGTGCATATAGGGATTCTAGCTTGGTGGGCTGTTATTTTGCAACATTTTGATATCCAGTATGTGCCTCAAAAGGCAATAAAAGACCAATCTGTTGCCTAATTCATTGCAGAACATCCATATGTGGAAGATACATCATTGAATATTAAACTTCCTGATGAATAGATCTAATCTATTCAAAATAATTCCCAACCATGGGAAATGTACTTTGATGGTGACTCCAGAAGTCAAATAGGAAAGAAAATGGAAAACCATAAACTTGAAAAAGTTGGGTTGGGAATTGTTCTTATGTCCCAAGAAAAGGTAGTGTTTCCTTATTCCTTCATGTTATCGAAAGGAGGAACCAACAATGAGGCAGAGTATCAAGCTCTCATCGTATTATTGGAATTGGCACTTCAGGTGAAAGTGAATCACTTGAAAGTGAAAGGTGACTCAAAATTGATAATCAAACAAATAAATGGGGAATATTCTATTAAAAATATGTGTTAATCTCTATGTGGGATTACTTTATAGGGATAATGGTTGCATTTCCTTAAGATCTTACATTTCCTTATGTCCCACGATCACAAAATGCCCTAGAGGATACACGTGCTAAGGCATCTACAGCCTTGGAAGATCTAAATCAGGATTAGACAATCATCAGTATATCCCATCATCGTGTGGTCTTACCTTTTCTTCAAGAAAATGGAATAAAATAATGAAATTATCCCTATTTATGGTCCATATGGTCATACCATGGAATGGAGAACACCCATCATAGAATACCTTCAAAATGGAGTACTTCCACCAGATAGAGTTGAAAAAGAACAGATCTGAAAATGAGCAGCCAATTTTACTCTTCATGATAGTCCATATCACTAGAAGATCCTCTAATAATGAAGCTTTGATGGAATCCTCTTCAGATGTATTGATGTAGCAGAAACTACATTCATCATGAAAGAAGTGCAATCAGGTGATTTTGGTGCTCACTAGTTTGGGCATAGGATTTCTGATCAAATCTATAGGCTTGGATACTTCTAGCATTCAATGACACTGGATTGCACAAATTTCACCAGGAAATGTCATCCCTGCCAAGTGCATGACAACTTCATTCATCAACCCCCGGAGTTGTTACATACATCTAAATACTCCTGCACATTTTCCACATGGGGAATGGATGTAGTAGGACCTTATCCTCCTTCTACGGCTAAGAAGTTCAAGTACATCCTTCTTGATACTGAATTATTCTCCAAATGGGAGGAGGCAATACCTCTCAAAGAATCAAATCCAAAATCATTGTATATTTTGTCAAAACTAACATCATCACCAGATTTAGTTTCCCTCATACTATATTGATGTATAATGACACTAATTTCTTTTCTGTTGAGGTAAAAAAGTTATATCAAGAGCACAATATCAAATCCAACCATTCATATCACTATCATGAAGCAGCCAATGGAAAGATAAAGACCTTTGATAAGACCTTATCAAATATACTCCAGAATATGGTAGATAAAGATAATAAATCTTGTCCTAATAAACTTTTGCATGCTTTATGGGGTTATCAGACTACTACACATACTGCGACATAGTAAACCCCATATTTATTGGTGTAAGGAACAAAATTATTTTTTCCAATTGAAATTCAATTTCCTTCACTCAGAGTTGAAATCTATGATCAGTTGTCAAGAGATGAGAGTTCTAAAAACGGTTTGTTGCTCTAGAATGATTAGAAGAAAAAAGAATGAATAATTTTCATCACTTGGAAGTCTATCAGAATAGAATAACATGATCCTTTAAGAAGACTGTTTTTCTCCATTATTTTCTTCAAGTATAATTGGTATTGGTTCACAAGGATCCAATGATACCAGAAAAGAAACCTCTAAATCTTGAGCCAATGTGGGAAGTACCTTATTCCACAAATAAGGTTTGCTCAAATAGAGCTTATGACTTAATCTCAAGGGAAGGATAGCTTATCACAACTCTAAGCAATGTGAGATTCTTGAAGAAATACTTTG
The DNA here is from genome assembly GCA_963277665.1 of Viscum album. Classification (NCBI taxonomy): domain Eukaryota; kingdom Viridiplantae; phylum Streptophyta; class Magnoliopsida; order Santalales; family Viscaceae; genus Viscum; species Viscum album. The sequence continues at coordinate 1,263,898,590 of OY728128.1, forward strand.
TGTAATTTCACATCTCATCTTCATTTCAAGACTGAAAATTTCACAGCCCACATGTCCTCATTGCAAGTCTTAAATCTACACAGTACATGTCCTCGCTGCATGACATTAAATTGCATGGCACAAAGTCCTAGTTGGAAGATGTTAAACTGCATAACAATCATAAACATCCATGCTGCATGATGATAAAATGTGTATCATATTTTTCCTTGTCTCATAATTTTATACTGGATGACATCATTTGTCTTTGTTAAATGACATTAATGTGTACAACTAATGTCTTCTCTACTTGACATTAGAAGCTTCCATATGCAAGCACCATTGATATCATTGCAAGTACTTAGGGGAACATGAGTTATTTTCTTCCCGATGTCTAAATTAGATCTACACAGGGACCTTATTTCAATAACTACATGTGGCTTGATTCTCATTCTAAATGAGATACGTAGAGATGTCTGGATCTACATTCATGGGCCCTACCGCAACCACAAAATTTCTATTTCTTTTTCTCCTCCTGTTTATGAATAAGATCTATACAAAGTGTTCCCTTAAGATACATGGTCTGATCTTTATACCATTTCGTGTCTTAATGTTAACTGTTCTTGTTGAACATGTCAAAAAACCTCAACTCCCGTATCAAACTTGATTGGTGTGGGAAATGAATTTTTAAAGAACAATGTATGACTTGATTCTTATCTATAGGAGATATCTATAGATGCCCAAATCTCTAATTTTGGGCCCATCCATGATATATTAAAAAACCATTTTTATTCATTATATAAGAATCAAAACCTGAATAGGGAATAATTAAGGAACTATGTATGGCTTGATTCATTCCCCCAGCAAGACACGTAGTGAAACATGGGTTTTATCCATTATTCCTATTATAATATGACATTATTTTCACATTGGTTCATCTCCTTCATTACCGCATGATGTTAAATTGCATGGAAATCTAATACCCCTATTCTTCCCTTGTGTCACCTTTTGTGTTACAAAATAAACACTTACTGCTCCTTGATTCTCACACCGATCATAGCTCACGTGGAATTAAGAATTGGGTAAAAGGATTCTCTATAAAAATAAAGTGTCTCAATTTCTTATGGGTTTATCAATGTCTTTGCTGCCTGAATTAAAACTGCATAGTACAATGTCCTTGTTACATGACTCTAAACTAAATAGCAAAATAATTATTCAATGGAAACAATGAAAGTCTCTGTTTTTACATATGAGTCGGATTCATGTATAGGAATTCAAAATCATGGCCATATTGTTTCAAATATTTTTCATGTGCATTGAGCATTATCCCCTTCCATATGTCACACTATTAATCTTGAATATTTTCAGATCATCATAAGTTTTCTTACGGTTTTTAGTGACATGTTTCTAATATTTGAGAAATCTTTTTTCTGACTATGTAGGTTTTGCCCTTAGGTGGCCTTTCATAAGTTGCCTACATAATGGGTTATAGGTCAGGAGATTATACTATTTGGCTATGCAGCATATGCACCAATTGGCCCTGCATAATACAGCCCCCATAACGGGTTGGTCAAATGATGGTAATTTCTTTTTTGGTTATAGTGACTTTTTACCCTTCCAACTTTGATGACAATATACATGAATCTGTATTTTAAAATAGTCATCCATGTATATTTGTCCCATTATCTTTCTCTCAATATGAAACTCCTCAAGACCATGGTTTACATATCTCTCTCTCCATGTGTTCACTGCAATATGAAATAACATGGGATCACTGGACCACATATCATATATTTTTTCCATTTCTTGTCCTAGTTGTTTGACCTTAAACCACAGACACCATACTTCCTAAATTTGGTTTAGACCTTTTTAGAATTCATATTCCTATGATTATTTGGAAATCATGACTGTAAATACTCTCTCAATATTTAGGCACCATTCATCGTAAACCAAAATTTGTGCTTTGGAAAATCTGAATCTCTATAAACTTGCTTCGGCTTTCTGCAATAGAATGTCAAACATCTAAGATCTCTTTTGTATAACTATACAGTATGTTACCTTAGGTGGTCTTGCATAAAATTTTCCTATATAACAAGCTTGTAGTTAAATAATACCACTATTTTTCTATGTAGTATATTCCCCAGTTGGCTCTTCATAACAAAACCCCTATAACTATTTTTTCAAATAATGGTAACTTCATTCTTGGAAAAGACTTCCTCTAATGCTTTTAGTGTTTTTCCCATATCATTCCTCAGTTCCAGAAATTTTCAAAACACAGTTTCCAATTTTCCCTTCCATACCTAAATATGGTAGTATGTTTCCAAAAAAATTATCATGAAATTGGGAGAATATCATAACTTTGGTCAAATCTAAAGACCTTAAATTAACGCTACACAATATCCTCACTACATGATTTAAAACTACAGAGTATAATTTCATCACTGCATGACTTAAAACTACCCAATATGATGTCACAAATTCTCCTTTCTGAAAAATTTAACAATTCAATATACAAAAAATTTGTGTAGAATTGGTTTTCTTATTCATGAAATATGTTGGCATAGATAATCCTTTATTCTCAAAATCTATTTCCTTATAAAAACCAACCACTATGGTCTTGAGTCACCCAAATTTTATTTTCCCTTGTATATCAATTGTAAAATGATAAATTCTTAAGATCTATTTTCCTTGACTAAGCAGTATGTTCTCTTAGGTGGCCTTGCAAAAAATTTTCCAACATAATGGGACTTTTAATCAAAATATACCACTATTAGGCTATGTGGCATATGCCCTAGTTATCCTTGCATAACACAACTCATATAACTTGTTTTTCAAATAATGGTATCTTAATTCTTGGAAGATACTCCCCTTATGTTTATAAAAGTATTAAATATTGTGACCATAAAAATAATGGCTCAAGATTTCCCTTAGAAATATCTAAAAAACATTAAATAAATTCATAGCCACTGATTCTTGTTTTTGATTTAATTTCAAAATTTATGGAAATAGTTATTAAAACTTAAATATTATCCCTCTGTAGCACAACATGCATGACTTTAAACTGCTAACAACAAGAGATGTGGTACTCACCAGATTGAGAACCCATAAAGGGCACTCAAAACAAATGTTGATTCTGAGCTCACTAAAGATACATTTTTTCTGATTTAGGTAATATTGAGAAATAAAAAACCATCAAAAGATACAAAAATTGTGGGATTTTCTATATTACCCTAGAAAAAGTTAAAATATGCTTACTGGGCCTAAGAAATTAAGTAAAACAAAAGGAGCTAGCATGAATGAAATCATAAATGATTGTAGACAAAATAATTTTCATTTATGAAAAAAAACTTTTCACGGAGGAGCATCCACAAATTGGAGTCTCTCTTATTAGAAATCACTAAATGTTTTCTACATAACTCCTCATATGGTTAACAGCCTCCTGAGCTCCATCAGCTGCCCGTTGAAGATTGTTTAATTGACCAGCTCCGCTCTCTTTAGAATGATGAGGTGATTCTTTAGCATCTTCAATGGAATTTTCATGATACTTCTAGAATTATATTAATGATCTATGAAGTTGGACACGATCCCTTTGATAATATCTAATTCTTTTTGAAGACGCGTCTACTGAACAGTATTTTCATTGATTTTCTACTTCATTTCTTTCAACTTTGCAGTACGATTAGCCTCATCTTGGGACAATGCCACTTGGATTACTTCAGTTTTGATCAATAGTTTAGATTTTATCATGTCATTCCGACTTTTTTTCTCTTTCTCCATCCATTTAATAATATATTTCACCATGGTATGAATTTCATAGTATTCAAAACAGCCAAAACCTAGCGTAATAAACTGAGATGAGATTTTGGGAATTCTTGAAGCTAATTCCTCAAGGGGCATATCAGATATTATCTTCAATATATTATGTCATGTTTTGTGAAATGCAATACAAATATCCTCTTGTAGTTTTGGGTCCGATTAAGAATCACTTTCATAAGGAGGGATGCATTCTGGGATTAATGCACTTAAAGAAGTGCCATGTTCTGCTCCTTCCTAAGCAATGGCTGCTTCACCTTCTAGTATTGTTTTGTATGATGCATAGGCTTCACCTCCGGACCTAGCCATTGATGTTGATAGCCTTATATAGTAAATCAAATATTGTGGTTGTGGTTAGAATCAACGGATAACAAAAGTGAGTACAATCACAATATTAGTATCTCTTACCTAAATGTTGGTTAGTGGATTAAGAAGACTCAACACCAATATTCTCATTTTTAACTTTTTTTGATGTCTCTGGGTGGGGAGTGATATATTTAATTGGATCAGGATCCCCAGAATAAATCTCAGGAAGATTTGATGTCTCAAGATTCACCTGATCCAATGTTTCCGTAATGATGGGATTTACATTCGTATCAATACTTCTTTCAAGTATCATCGTGGTAGCGATTTATTTAGATGGAACTGCATTTTTCTCAACCAAACAATGTTAGAAATTTAATCATAAAAAGATTAATGGGACGAATAATGAAAACTCGTGTCTAGTTGATTCTATAAAAGGAACTCCAAAATATTCTACAGTATTTGGTATATTAACATGTTCTAATACTTCTTTAAAAGACATTCCAAGGTTCATCATATCACCCAATGATATCCCAGATCCCAGGTTAGTGTCACTCATGGGAGCACTTGGTGTGTCTTCATCAGAACCATTATATAACAACCTTTGACCCCAAAAATCTTCATCAACAATAGTTGTGGGGTCAACGATAGTTGTTTTTGGATGTTCAGGTGCATGTGACGAACCTAAAGTATCATAAGATGAAAATCATTTATTTTTAAATTTAATGTATTATAAATAATTTTTGATTTACCAGAAGCCCCCTCTACTCTAATAGAAGGAACATGAGAGGTTTTGGGAACAAATGTTGGTTATTTTGGACTCAATACCTCTTCAAGAACCACCATATTAAAAGGAATTTGGGAATGTTCAGTAACACCCTACATGGTTCATTGAATCTTATCGGTATTTTCTTTCAAAGAAGAAATAGAAGAAACCCCTATAATCCTAAGAAGTTTAAACACTTTTTCATGAATAAAGGCTAAAAATAATGATTATTAGGAAGGCTTAGTACTACTGAGAAATCATTTTACTATGGATTTATTTATTTTATTATTTTTTTATTCTTCTTATTAGGAGGAGTTGCATCATCATCTCCAAAGATAGGTATTAGAGATGTCAATACCCTTCCCATATCATCATTCATTGCCTGTTATCCTAGAAATATTTCTCTGGATTCATAGGGTGATCTGGTAGTTCTAAGAGTAGTACCTCTAGGGCTATACCGTGGTGAGGGAAATTGAGTTGATTTTCCTTTAACCAACAGCATGTTCAAAATGATATTTTCCCTGAGTAATAATGCTTTGACTAAATTTAAATAGCAAATAAGAAGAGAAAGTGAGAAAAAGGAAACATACATCTTCAAGATCTACAAAATCACTCCATTCTTCATCTAATTAAGGACCAATACCTTCAATGGTGCTACAATATATCATTTACTTCACCCTCTTTGTGGTGGGAATCGATTCATCAGTTGCATATATGAGCATTTCCAGATCTCAGATGTAAGTTCTCACTTCATTAGGATTGTCCTTAAATAAGATGTCAGAAGAGGCCTGTAGATCCCCTACTCTTAAAATATGCATCCCTTCACTCAGATCCATCCACATGGTTTTAACATCATAGTTCAATCTTTTCAATGTTTGGACAACTTATGGTCATAAATATTCAGAGCACATGCCCGAGGGTTTTGAATAGGATCATGCAGCCTTGGATTTAAGTTTCTTCCCAACTCCTGCAGTCACTTATGGGGTATGATAAATTGGTACTCGTCTCTCTTCATAATGATGGTGAATAGATCTCCTCGGTACAGCCTTAGTAGAGATCTATGGAGTTTCTCTCTTAACTCTGCTATGTGGATTATATCTGGCACGAGGTATCTTCGGTGAATTAAGAGCCTCGTCACCTCCACCATATGACTCTAATGAGTCTTCCCATGATAATAAAGAGTTACCTTCCAAACGACAGGGTTTCCTCCTCCTACTTCTCTTTACTCCCACTTGAGGGAAAACATGGTTTAATACCCCTTCATGGTAACATGAGACCTAGTTTTCGGCATACCAGATAGTGAATCTGCTTACCGCACCAGTGACATGTAAACTAAATACCGATCCAGTCTTCTCCACAGATGTCAGCAACCATATTGGTTGGGAAACCATCATATGTTTCTCTAATCTGACATGCACATGGGGAGATATTGTATTTTTTTGCAGAAATTTGAATTCACGTGAAAATATATAAGGATTATAGGCCTCACATATGATTTCTTTGTCAATCATGATGGACAATACTCCATCTATATAAGCTAGAAAGTATGCCCTCAACTCTAAATTGGTCATCACATCATCAACGAATCGCCCAGTAGGAAGATTCCCATAAATAAAGAAATTAAATTCCTTAAAAATACTCAATCAAACCCTGATGTCATACGAATTCAGATACAAGAGTGAGATACCAGAGAAAGCTTGAACACAAGGTCAGAAAGAACTTCTAAAGACATGTACCCCACTTTGTATAGTATAAGTTCTGAAGTAAGTAGCAATCCATCACCATCACAACTGGAATGGTCCTGTTATTCTAAAATGAGACTTCCATTTGTAAATATATTGTAATATCCTATTAAATATTGCCAAAATAGGAGTGGGAAGCCCTACTATTATTCTCTCATCCAGCTTGGCCATAGTAAAAAAAAAGTTCCTGGCCTTACACCACCTTTGGAATCTTGGACTGGTAAGAAGTACACACTAAGTAGAGGCAGTCCTACCAATAAAGATTCAGTTTCCTCCAATACGCATAGCTATCTATGAGCATAAGACACCAGGTATGGTAGCTAAAATCCATCTGGCTAAGCTGGAAGCACTCAACGAGAATAGGATTTGTCTCCTACATAACATAGAGAGGCATCAGAACAAGATAACTAGATATTCAACAAGAAAGTTTCCACCACTCTTTAATAAAAGGTGATATTGTGTTGGCCCTAAGACTGCCAATGATACCTGGTAAGAAACCAACCAAATTGGATCCCAAATGGGATAGACCTTATATCACTCACAAGGTTTACCCCAATGGCGCAGACTCCCTAGTTACCATGGGTGGTGAGCACATCACTCCTCCCACTAATGCCAAATTCCTAAAACTATACTTTTCATGAATGCATCCATCTATCCAAAATGACCTTAAACTATTTTTTCTTCACCACGACATTAAAGTATGTGATATGCCAATGCTGAAGGATTTAAAACTACTCCACACCAATCTAGCATGACGTTAAACTGTGAGCTGAAGATATACTTCAATGGTCCTAGCTCTTCGACCATAAACTAAGATCTATAATGTCAAGATAATTTACGCTTCTACATGACCTTAAACTATTCCTTCTTCCCCACATGATGTTAAAATAAATGATCCATCTAGGATGAGGGACATAAAACTACCTAGAACTCATATCACATGACAATAAACTTCATGATCTAATCTCTATGAACTTAAACTAAGATCTCCCATGGTCCTCTTCGCATGCCGTTAAACTATGAAATATCTCAATAAATATGTATGGATTGATTCCCATCCTCATGGGATACATAGGAATGCTAAAATGTCTCCTCTTAAATTCTATCCACCAAAATTTTATCTCTGACTACCCCTGGGTATAGTTCCCTTGGAGGATCACACACAGTGTAGTGTAGTATTTTTTGGCCCCACTCATTTTGGGTTTACGATGATCGCACCATGTGGCCTCCTCATTCTTTTATCCTCCCACAACCTCACTATACGACGTTAAACTGCATGGCCCTTTTAAAACTAAGTGTGTCTTGATTACCATCCTCATGGGATATGTAGGACCACCTGGACATTTCATCTGTAGGCCCATTCCTAAGATTCAATATCTCTCCATGGGTCTGGTCCCTAGGCCCGATGCTTCTCAAGAACTCATGTTGTGGTGTAGTCTTTGTTTTCATCCATTTACGTCAGGTTTACCACAATTGCACTATGTCCCCCATCATTGGAGACCTCTATTTCTTTTTCTCATTCAACATGACATTAAACTGTACATGAATACTCACACTTTATGTGTCCCATTATTTTGGTTTTCATCATCTTTCACATCAGAATGTACCCCATAATGGTATGGATGCTCAGCCTTATGAATCTCCTACTGTTTTAGGCCAACATCCTAGAGAATTTTTAACAATACTTCGACCCAAGTTTCATTTTTTGACTATGGTCAGCGGTTGATGCTCATTTATTTTTTCCATTTCAGGTCACATTATATGGATGTCATTTTTTCAAACATGGTCAACAACCATCCTCCATTTTTATCGCCACCCCGACATGTCCCAAATGTTGGGTGCAGTGATTTATTTTGTCTGTTTATCCCCTCTAACATTAGTATACCTCGAGCAGGGATATTGGTCTTGGTGGGATCAACCACGTCTGATCTCTTTCCTTTATTGTCATGCGCTTATGTGCTAGGTAGAACCTGATCCCATTTCTTATTTCCTACACTGAGCTTTGCTCATGTTGTATTAGGAGGTTTGGTAGGGTCATACTCACATAAAGGGTCACACAACCGTGGTCTGATCTCTATGAACTTAAACGAAGATCACCATTGTCCTCATCACATGACGTTAAACTATGTAATCTATCCTCTTCGAATGATGTTAAACTAATCTCCTATCCTTTTGCAGGAGGTAGAATCCATGCTCTTCCTCTCTTCTTTGATGCCTAAAGATCATATGAGAGATAGGAACGGGGACCTTCATTTCCTCATACCTCTCCCTTTGGGATTTTTCACCCTCAGGCCACCATCATGGAGTACGTCCCTATCTCCATCTCCTTGGGCCACTAACCAAGACAAAGCCCTTGTTACCTCTCTGAGCTGCTAACCAAGAATAAGCCCTTGTTACCTCTCTAGGATACTAACTTAGCATAATCTCCCATTACCTCATTGGGATTATATCCATGTTTAAGCCCCTATTTTTTATTTGGGCTGCTAACCACACATAAACCCCACTCTATTCTTCATGTAAGCACCTTTTTCAATGTGGTCGTCAGGTCTTTGCTACCTCTTGTTTCTCACACTGAGAATGACTCACATGAGATAAGAGTAAGAATCGACCATGACATCCTCTATGGGCTTCCTTAGAGCATAAGCTCAAATCCCCTTTATGAACTCTGTGGAATTTGATCCTTTCCCTTTACATGAGAGGTTCATAGGAAGCCTCTAGGAGGATCAAGACCAATAAATACTTGTCCTGGCCCCTTTAAGTCAGTTCACTTTCACCCCGCATGACGTTAAACTGTATCTTCCCTTCCAAACTATGTGAACTTTGATCCTTTCCCATTTCAAGAAAGGTATGTAGGAATCCTCCCAAGGTTCAAGCCCAAAACCTACTTGTCCCGACCACTCCATGTCAGTTCTCCTTCTTCAGGCAAGATGTTAAACTGTACGCACCCTTTCGGTCCCATGTGACATTAAATTGTATGCTTCCAAACTAAATGGGATTTGATAATTATCTCATGGGAAGGGTATATAAGAAGCCTCTCTGAGGTTCAACCCCCAACCAATTATAAGCTGTTGTAGTCCCCAATCAATGGTAATCCATTGTATTCCCTAACCAACAGTAAGTCGTTATCCTCACCTTTGTTGGGATCCACATCTCTAGTCTTCCCTCATTGAATTAAACCAGCACGGTCCCCTAACCATGTGTAAGTCCCCAGTATCCCTTTGGGTCTCTATCATCAACACACAACCCAATTACATGCCCCATCCCGAACTACATGGACTTTGATTCCCTACCACAGGGATTTGTAAGAATCCTCCCAGAGGCTCAATCCCATCACCCATGTCTCATCCTGGTATCACCCTCAAGCCTCTGTGATTCAAGAAGGTCATGACCCAAGCCGAAGGTTATACTTCATCTAGGTCCCATCCATGCATCCATTCTCATAGGCCACCTTCAAAGATGTCCCATTACCCTACAGAACTACTCATAATTTGATTCCCTACAATGTGGATACGTAGGATGCCTCTATGATGTTCAATCCCAACACTAATGTCACCTTCACAATGGTTCCATATCACTCCCCTCCACATCATTCAACCCTCCATAATTCATCATGATTTTTACTCGGGCTGCCATATCCTGGTGGGATCATGACATTCCCTTGGGAAACTAACCATGCATAAGCCCCACACAATCCAAAATAATTCATCCAAGAGTTCCCTTATTATGATGGGCTGTTATCCATGCCTAATCCCCATCATGATATCGAGTTTCTATCATTTTTGTACACCCCAATTCTCCAACCTTTGGAACTACAACGATTTTGATTCATATCATATACATAGGGTATGTAGGAAACCTCACTGAGGTTCAATCCCAGTCAATGGAAAATCTTGGTTCCCCCTTTTTAGAAACCCAAGAATCCACAAATCTGTCTTCATTGGACATTGTGATCTTCACATCTATTAGGACTCTTAGTTTCTCCTTCCTGGGGCTCTACCTATCTAATCCACACCCATCATTGTTATGATCAGTCTAACCCATCTCCTCTAGATGGTAAACTCTCACCATACCCTATGTTAAATATGGGGAGCTGAGGAAAGACTCAGAGACATTCTTATGGAATATAATTCCCCGAACTCGATGTGGGATTCCTCAGGCTTCCTCTCCCTCGAAAATATCTATAATAATTGGAAGAAACCCATACACATCATTGTTTTAGTGTCCAGATATAACAATGATGCCCAACAAGACTACTCCCCTGATTGAAGGTTGTTGCCCTAACTAGACCCATTGGAATTTCTTGACCGAAGTATTGTAATTAACCATTGTCCATGAAGTCATGGAACTTGGAATATTTTTACGAACAACGTCTTAAACTTTAAGGGAGACCCAGACTAGGTAACAAGTTCTAAGGTGAAATCCACGGAAGGAGGATCTGACATCCCATCATCTCGTTTCGATCAAGGAGAAAACATCCCTAAATAAGTGATTGATTCTACCCACCTTTGGAAAGAGGGAATGTGGGGAAACATTAATCACCTCCCCCAAGGGCGGATGCGCACCCAAGTGAAGGTGTAAAAAACATATACATATAGGTTACTTTCTCTATATTTATTTATATAAATATTTGTAATGTATTTTTTCATTTCACACAATTTTATCTCTAAATATAGTATCCAAAGGACTATAAAAATTATGTCATGCAATGGTTGTGATAGATTAAGGTACATACTCAGTGTATGGGTTGTGATGTCTTAGAGTATAATACATGATCTATAATACAGGTCATACAGGCTATGGGGGCTTCCATAAACTACATGGTTGCAATATAGAGATTTGATATGGGATTCTACGATGATTTAATGCATGAGTTACATGTTGTGATACTATCCTAGGATTCTGCGATTTGGCTTATTTTGGAGAGGGATTGATCAAGACATGTGACATTGGGGAAGAGAGGAAAACTAGTGGGGAAGTGGTAGAGGGGTACCCTTGTTGTTTAATTACTATATTACATGATATCTTATATAGGTAACTTGTTTAGATATATCCATGGTGAGGATGGAAACATAGTATATCATTTTAAGTGAAGAGTTAGTTTCACCTATTGTTCACTAGGATGTATAATTATTTCTATATCGTTTTCTCAAGAGGATTCCGGAAGTATCCTAATTATTATTATATTATGATCAATAAACACATATATATAAATTATTTTTCAGGTCAGTAAGATCATGTTGAAGATCAGGATTGATATTACTAGATCGTGGTTTTGAAGGATATTTTTGTGATTTGTGTTCACTATCGTATTTATCTATTTGGTTCTTATAGTTTACCTTTCAGGTTTTTTATTATTGTATGAAATTAATTGTAAAAACTTGGTTTCTTTTATATATCTGAGTACGTGTTTATTTTTGTAACTATATTTTTTTCCTCTCCCACCTATTCTCTTAGAGGGTAATGCCACCTATATGTATTCTTATTATACACTCAGTTCTTGTTTCGAACCCAAGGCCTACTAGAGGCAGGACTCGAGCATTCACCATCATCCTTCCCTCCTTATTGGCCTATGAGGGGTAATATTTTGGGGGAAGGGGTTGTGACATTGGTGAAATGATATAACAATTAGTTTTTATCTACCTTCAATATAGTTTGTAATTAATTTTCATGGTTTGATTTTTTATTTTACATTTTTTATATATTAGTTTTAAATTTATTTTGAATAATAATCTCCAATCCCAAATATATCCTTATATAGATAGATTTTGGGTAGGATTTCTCATCTTCTTAGAGGCTTATATATTTTTATAAAATGTAGGGTTAGCTATATACGGCTCTAGGATTACTCATAGGAATATTTTCCATCTCATAAATTTCTAAATAATTAAATGAAAAAATCACCCACCTTAGGAATATGACACATTTGGATATGTATAAATATGTTTGGAATCTATATTTTGGTGATAAATATAAAATATATATTTCTAATTAGTTACACATTAATATAGTGTGAACATATTAATTTGTTGTATGGTATAGATATTATGAAAATAAATAGCCAGAAGCATGTACACAAAAAGTAATAAAACATGATATGAAAGTAATTTAATATGATGGAATGGTTATGAATTGAATAGTAATACGATGTATATAAAATTTGTGAAACTTTTATAAGAAAAACCCTCAAATATTAACTTTTATATTCCTTTGAATACAATAGATATCAATATCTCAGTCATCTAACAGGGCAGTTTCATGCTAAAGTTTGGTTCTCATTAATTATCATTTTTAATGCATGGTTGAATTTGTTATTCTGAATTTTTTGGTAAACAATTCCTTATATAAATTTTTTGGAAATATTATCTTAGAAACATAAAAGTTTAGTATAATAGATATATAGAGTCAAGTTTATATCCATTTTATGGACTTGAGAAAATATTTCTCCAATCAAATTTTCAATATTCATAACTATTTTGATTATAAAGTTACCCTATTCAAAGATATAAATATTGAGATGAAAATTAACGTTGACACATTGATTAGTGAGGATCTTGGCTCACTAAATAGATATGATATCAATGCTATCAATTTAGTTGGATCATTTTTATTTAAAGTCCCTGATAAAAAAATATAAAACATGATATTCGCTAGAAAATATGTTTTTATAGTAGATTTTCCATTAAACCGTGTTAATAATTTTGTGATCTCTCATTCGTATGAATTATATTAATGTTTAAAATTTGTGTTTAATATTGAAAAGATATCTAAAAAATAAAAATTTTGAGCATCTAAATATGATTTTTATATAAAAATATAACTCACGAGAATTGGATAATGGGGGTTCATTATATGTTTATGTTGATAAAAATAGACTCAGTTATGGGAGGTAATTTATGATGGGATAAGTAAATCTTTATGTCGACAATAGAAAATGAATTTCTACAGTAGAATTCATCACATATATTCACTTTGTATCTTATGTTTTAGTTTTAGAGTTATAGAACAATTATCATTTTCCTATAATAAAAAAATATTGATTTATGTATCTTTTTTAGATAAGATATTATTTTCATTAATTATTAAGAACAGCTAAATGTCCTATATATGAAAATTAAATGTTTTATAGTAGAAAAATATGGTGTATGTTTTATATATTATATATTTGGATAATACATTTTATAACATTCATAATATAATGTAATGGGTGGATTATAATCCCAACTACATTTGTAATTGTCTCATTGGACATATAGATGAGAAGAAAATCAAAAGACTTCATATATATATGTTGTTAAATGAATTTGAATATGAACTGTTTAATACATGAGGGTATTTTTTCACAGGGAATATGAACAATGAATCTTTTTGTGGAACATGTGAATGTGTTGGTAGGTTATCAGATGTCATACATAGTGATATATATACACCAGTACCCAGAAAATCGTGTATTGGTTTTAGGTACATTTTTACTTTTACAAATGAATTTAGTCTTTATGGTTATGTGTTTTTTATGAAACATGTATTTGGAACTTTTAAAAAGATTCAAGTGTTTTAGAATAAAGTATAAAAAATATCTTCATAAAACAATTATTACTCTCTAATAAAATCAAGGTGGTTAATGCTTGAGGTATGAATTCACTAATAGTTTAAGATATTGATGAATTTTTTCCCAAGTAAATCTACCGAGAATACCATAGTGGAATGGTTTTTTTGAGTGGAGGAATCATACCCAGTTTGACATGGTTTCATAATTGATATGTAAATGTGACCTTCTTATTACATTATAGGGTTATTATTTGAATATTTTTATATTCTTACATAAATTAATAACATTTAAAGAAATAAAATGGTTAATATATGAAAATTAAAGTTGTAAACATACCAAAATGTATTTTATTATAATTTTAGGTTGTAAATAACTCATATGATAATTAGATAATAATAATCTTATCACCATGTAACTCAAATGATTTTTTATTGGTTATTACATGGAATATATGAAATATTTTTCCAAAATTATACTAATCCCAATGTGTTTATGATATAAATTTGTGATTTTTGATGAAAAACACACTGATCACTATGTTAATAGGAAAATGTATGAGATATAAGTTGTTCTAGTTCCACACAGTGTTTTTAAAGAATAAAAAAAATCATGTTACATAATACCCTAAATGGTTTTGTGGGATTCATCAAGAGCCTGAGATATATAAATTTCATATGGAAAATTCTGATGAGTTAATTTTCTTAAGTGATGAACTCAATTCCTATCGAGATTCCTTCATGTTTTTTGATACCATAAAATTTTAAAATATATAGAATCATATATGTATATATATACACTAACCATGTTTGGGATTTGGAAAATGAACTTAAATAGGTGAATCCAATATGGTGAAAGTTAGTTTTATATATCAAAATAGAAAAGGATATTAGAATTTATACCTGTAAGATATATCTAAAAAAATTCATGTTCTAAATGTGTTTGTTATGTTATTGAAGTTGAAATGGTACATTTTCAAATTAATGAAACAATATTATAGTTGGAACATTTTGTTTGATAACTCCATCAATGATTTTTGTTTCATCAAAAACTATAATGAGTAATATATATATATATATATATATATGGAAGTTAGTGGGAGTGTTGTAGTGCCTCTGATAATGTATGAATATGAAATACTACTTATCAGTAATGATATCATAGTTTTATGATATAAAAATATTTAGTTGGGTAACTGATTAAATATAAATTATATAGGTGAATCAACCTATATAATGGGTATACAGATCTATATAGTTAGATCCAATTGGTTTCTTATACTCATTTAGGATATAAACATTCTTAAATTGTTAAAGAGATTTAACATGGAGAACTCTAAAGGGGGTTTATTACCAATGTTGTATGGAGTTAATCTTAGGAAGATGAAAGAACACTCTAAGGAGTTATAAAGGATGGATATAATTCCCAATGAGGTATCAAGAGGCCCTATAATGTATTCTATATTGTGTATTTGACTTGATGTCACCTATTCTCAGAGTATGACCAGTATAAAGTGTAATCTTAGGGGATAATATATTCTCTCTCAAATCACCATAAAACATTGGAAGAAAGTGTTAACACCTTTTGGGGGTTTGGGATTCTCTCACTATGAATGAGGATTCATTGGTCAATGTACCAAAAGAGTAAAACCACGACTTTAGTAACCTGAAGTTTAAAACGTTGTCACAAGATACAATATATTGCATCTTATAGGGTAAATTGTATAAGTAGTCTTAAAATATTGGATGCATATGTCATTCTCACATCACATTATAAATTATTAAATAAAACATAATATTCTAGTGAAAATTTTATTATTTATTTAAGTATATACCTAAAATAATTCTTAGATTCTATCTTGGTATCATAGACAAATGAAAACATAATAATGTATGAGTTCAGATGCACATTAAGAGAATGTGTACAACCAAAGATATCATAAACAAAATAATGAATAATATAGAATATATACATCGGTTATTCCATATAGCTAAAACCATAAGGGTGAATATATCTTTAATGATAGGAAATTTTATAAATGAAATTCCATTTTTGAATGAGTAAATCCATTATTAAGAAATATAGTTATATAAAACATATAAAATGATTTTTTTCATTTTGGATTAATTATATAATATAGATAGTCATATTTAAAATAAAAAAAGCATCAAAATTAATGATAATATATTCATTGTACAATAACCATTAATATCAGTATATAATAATGGTTTTGGTAAACTCGAATTGAAATAGATGAAAGAAGATATGGCCTCAACCAGTAGGATCATACCATATAAAGCTCATTTATTGAAACTTATAATGGAGATGGAATCACTGGGATTTTTTGTTGACTAATCCCAATAAAGGATTTAATAATTGAATCATCACGAAAATAATTAATGGTATAATTTCAAACATATAGAGATCACATCCTTAACAATGTTCACTGAACCTTCCAAAGAAAGCACCAACAACACACACCATACCCTTAGGGAATTTGTTGGTAAAATAAGGGTTATCAATCTAGATAGTAGTAATGTGATTTTTTATGTTTTATTTAATTTTTAATTAATTAATATGTTTATCCATTTTCATTATTATATTATTAATGACTAAATAATGAGTTTGAAAAAAATATTATTTTGATACAAATAAATCAAAATTTAATTTTTGGGAAATATATACTCTCAATTAAGATACTCCTTTAATAATTTTAATAATTTTTAAAATAAATTATATTTTTATTAAAAATTATTATTAAAAAATATTTATTTAAAAATAATTTTAATATAATTTAAGGAAGCCTAATGTAATTTTCATTAGGTTCATAAAGTTATTAGCATCATAAAAACAAGTAATTTTCAATAACTAAGGATTTTTATTTAAAAGTAAAACACCCTATATTTTGGAAATTAATTTCATAAAATAAATATTATTTCATAAATTATAATTTCAATATTATATTTGGGTTATTTTTTTCATATTTTTCTGAGATGGGCGAATTTTTTCTTAAAAATTAATTACAGTATAAATATATGATCTGTGTTATGACATCTTAATGATAAAAATGTGATGTAATAAATATTATAAATGGAATCTATGGTCGTATATAGTTTTTAATTTTAAAATATTATTTTTGATGTTATTTATTTAATTTTAAAATCCTTCAATTAATCCTCCAAAACATATATTATTTTTTAATCTTTTAAAAACAATTCCTTATGAATATGATTCAATTACACATCACCAATGGTATTATTTTAATATTTCCATTTCCGGACCTTATAAAATATTTTAAATCAATCTATTGGAAAAACCCTGGTAAGGTATGATTTTTTTATTATTTTATCATATAGAGTCCAAAACCTAAGTATAAAAATTAATAAATAATTCCCCACGTTTTCCCTATAAATACCCACCCAATCTCCAGCTCCTCTTCACTCAAAAACCATTAACCCTAAATTTCCATTCTCTATACCTCTCTAAATTCATAAAATGGTGTTCTTAATCACTTAATTTTCACTAGACAATATTTTAGAAGCACCATCTCAATGTAAGGGATTCTATTCTCCTCTTTATTCATGCAGTTTCTTTGAGTTATGCATTTTCATTTCCAATTTTTCATGTTATAATAAGTATTTAAAAATTAATTTTATTATCCTTATGATTTACAATTAATGATAAACCCCCTTTCATACTCATTAAACCCTTACATAAATCTATATGCATGCTTGTTATGTTTCCCAAATTATCCTAGGATTTTCTAAGCCAAAAAGTTGTGTAGTGAATACCCAAACTCATCTACACTAAAATGTATTAAAATAGATATATCAATTATTCAATAATAAGTAATTTTGTGTATGTAACCCAAACATATTAACCATGGGATTAAAATTAATTAAATGCATCCTTATGTTGTATGATTTATGTGGCACACAAATGCATGTACATGATATTAATGTGATGGGTCGACCCAAAATTTTATTTCTCTCCATCTAGTGGGTAATTTTTTGTATAATTACATATAATTTATGGTTCATGGGAGGTTATACTAAGAACATTATGTTATGATTTCTCAGTGGTTATCCTGTAATGGTTCTTATGATGTCATGTTTTTTATTGTTCCTACATTTTTATGTTTCCTTGATGTTATTATCTATATCATGATTTGATGTTAATGTTTATAATTCCCACCCCTTTTGTGTAAGCATGATATTCCTATTGACTAAAATGTATTACATTCACCATGTTATGATTTGATTATTCCCTTAATATGATTTATATCTCACTTCTTTATTATGTATGTCCCTAGGTTAGCCTGGGTAGTTTAAGAAGAGTTGGGGAATTTAATGATCATTTTAAGGTGTTTTAAATAATGTTTGTGTATCATTGTTTTAATTTATTATGTTATGGATATAATTACCCAAATACATGATGACCTTTAATATTTTGGGATTTATTATGTGTTTTTTAATGTAATAAATTTGGATTTAATGTGTAACATTGATATGAGTTCTCATAGTTGGTATCAAAGTAAAGATATAGTTATTTTGGGGGATTAAGATTTGATGAATTTAGTAAGAGGATTATGTATAAGACTAAACTGAGTAAGATGTCCCTAAATAATGGTAAATGATAGAGTAAATGGTTTCTAAGAAACAAGTATCTTTTCTGGATACTACAAGTGGATATGGCTCTCATATAGTTTTACCTAGGGATGATAACCCACAAAAGGACACATAGTGAATTGACTCGATCATCACATGGTGAATGATAAATGGGTATTGCAACATAGATGGTTTGAAACTCTTGAGGGATATGTGTTGGTCAATTAAAAATCTCTTTATGAACCATTATAAATGGAAGAAATTAACATAAATTTTTATGTTTTGATATATACCGTGGATAACATAGATTAAAACATACAAATTTATAGGTTAAGGAATGTATTATATTTATGTATTATCCCTTCACTATTAATTTTCATCACTTTATATGTTTAATAGTTTTAAAATTATCATCCCTAAGACTATTTTTGATGATGTAAATGATAAAACCATAATTAAATAGTGAATGTTGGGATTATCATCCATTTATGAACTTAAAATTTATTTTTCGAATATGTTTCTACACATTCATTCATATAAAACTAGTTTAGTAAAAATACTCAAAAACTACCTTGGAAATTGGAAGTGCAGTTATCAGTGAAAATTGAAAATGGGACAATTATTGCATCCTAAGTATATAATTTCTTCCCTATTTATATTTGAAAACTGAACTTCCTAATGATCCATGTAACACTCCCTTTACCATAATTTTATGAAATTCTATTTATGGATGGACATTATTTATATTGACATAACATAAATTATTGATGGAAGGAAATCAACCTTCGACCATGAATTGTCTCTAATTCCATACAAGTTCAGAAAGAAGAATGAATCTTCATTGGTATCATAATCTCAATAACTGATATTGTTACCTTATTAGAAATAATATATAACTCTAATTATTTTGGATAAGGAAAAGATAGCCCTTGATGACATGGCCATGGTAAGGGGGTATATTGACGTGTTTCTCAAAAAAATTCTCAATCTTCCTCCAATCTGTGAGGTTGAGTTCTGAATTAGTCATATACCTGGATCTTTTCCAAAATCAAATACTCCATATAAAATGGATACTATTGAACTAAGGATCTGAATAATAAATTGTAGTATAATTTGTATACAGTGTTTATATACCCAAGTGCTTCTACATGGGGTGCACCAGACCCCTTCATCAAGAAGAAGGATAAGCCAATTAACCTCTAAATGATTATCATGAGTTTAAAAAGGTTATTATTTAATAAAAAGTATCCTATACCATGGATTTTTAAC
Source organism: Viscum album (assembly GCA_963277665.1). NCBI lineage: Eukaryota > Viridiplantae > Streptophyta > Magnoliopsida > Santalales > Viscaceae > Viscum > Viscum album. The sequence continues at coordinate 1,263,918,609 of OY728128.1, forward strand.
TTGTTAAATAAGTTGTGTGGAGCTAAGTACTTCTCTAAAGTGGATCTTTGGTTAGGATATTATCAATTAAATGTAATGAAGGATATCCCAAATACTTATTTTCAAAAAAGGTACATGAAATGTGATTTGATGATGTCCCAGACCTGGTTCACCTATAATTAAACTAACCCTATGGCCACATGGCCTCTAGCCCTCCCCCCCCTCCATATTCTAGAGGTTGCTGACTAGCAGTGATGGTCTACAGTGGTATGATTGGGAGACTATACCCACATAATCAGAGTAGATCATAGTAGTATAATAAGTGAATAAGAAGTGGAATTAAATGATAAACATCCAGAAAATTGAGTAGAAAATACTAACCAATATCTAGTAACACATGAAAAAAGGATTATGTCATGATACTATACAAAATGGGGGATATAAGTGATACATAGAATCATGTATATATGACATATTATACAAAATTACCCAAAGACCAAAATCAATCTCCAATAGTATCACAAGAAATAGCTAAATATTATACTCATTCTATCCATCCTAGTATATAAAAATCTAGCATCCATTGAAAACCACTTCACTTTTTCACTACCAATATACATGACTCTATCTAGATACCAAATGGTATCCTGAACTAGCTGTGACTAAACATAGTTGGCCACCCAAAATAGAGTCTAGTGTTATCAATTCCATGAATATAAAATGATAAATATGCATGAAATAATAATCATTTCATTAAATGAAATACAAGATTCCCATGTTGGTATGGATTTCTTATGGGTCACCCATTTGATACAACCTACTTCAGAGTAAGTCAAAATGTCTTTGCTAACATATTAATTTATAATTTATTTTCTATTATAAGCTTAGGACCCAAAAAATCATTTCCAGGGAATTCCCAGAAAATAACATTAATATAATGGATGTATAATTTCTATTACATTTATAACACAAAAAAGAAGTAAATATGGTTGTCATGTTTGTAAATGAATGAATAAATCAATGTATGTTCTTTGACTTTGTAGATGCGTCATTTAATTGATTGGAAACTGGAGCATTTCCAAGGACTTCCATGTAGGGAACCTAGGTATCACTCAATTTATAGAATAAAAACCCAAAATATTTTGTGTCAATCGAATTAATTAAAAATAGGATCCCAAGTATCACTCTAATAATGGTATATATAATCATTTCCCTCTAAGATCGTCCAAGGAATTCCACATAGGGAACCCAAGTGTCATTTGTGGAATAATATAATCCTATCTATTTAGTGATCCCATCAAAGTCATTCTATATGGGATACTTGTATAAATCCTAGAACATCATAATTCTATTATAAATCTATTAAATTAAAATGTCTAATGATTCCATCTGAGGAATTCTGTAATATAACCCAAGTGTTTCTCATGGAATTTCATGGTCTGATTTATTTCTTACTTAATTTGAATTGAATATTTTATTTATAAAGGAAATCTCAATAAAGTGTAAACAGAAATCATAGGATTAGTGATATGATCTCATCAAAGTTCACCTTTTATTTAATTCATTTAATAATTTCATTTCATTTAGTTTTAACACCCTATTTAATTATGCAAAATGACACACCACAAAGGTGAATCAATTTCATTAGAAAAATGTTATTATTTTACATATTTTAATAAAACACCCAAGGGGTGGTTCAATTCTAGGTTTTCATCCTTTTTTAGTTTTAATAGTTAACACTGGTCATGTAGTTCAAGGCCCATATATATAATTAAGGGAAACACCTTTTAGGAGGCGATGCGTGGAAATTCTAGCATGTGAAAAAATGACACATAATATAAACAACAAGAATTTTTAGATAAAGTCACAAGACAATATAAATTATACCGATATATGGATCCTTTTCTAGTAGTGTCCTATAATCCATTATATAAAGGGAGAAAATGAATAAACTCGAAAAATTACATGAAAAAATGTATATTAGATCACATAGATATAAAATTCAATATGGTGAGATAAATGATGAAGCAAATCAATAGGAATGAGAGAAGTACCATTGGATATAAAACATGATTAATAGAAATTCAATCATATGTATTATAAGACATATAACACCAGTCCTAGAAGAGATGGAGAGGATATGAGAGTGGAGGGATTCTATGAAAATGATAATGGAAAAGATGGATTTTTAATTTAAGTAGAAAGAGGGGAAATGGACAATTCACTATTTTTTAAAGAGCATGAGATTTTGATGCATGGTTGACCAAACCATTTTCCAACAATGTGCACTTATTTCCTATGTCGGTACCCATTTAATGGATAGGAACAGAGTTTGAGAAACTATGCCTAGCCTATTCATGCTCACTATCCAACAACTTTCACCCCTCATATGGTTAGGCATACAGTTAAACTAACGGTGTTCCAACCATGGTGAACATACCTAAAATTTATTATAGGTTTTTTCATGTTCATGATTACTCTTTCACACAATTGAAATAACCATTTTCCATCTCCATTAGACTGCATAGTTGAGCTACATAATTACTACTAACCATGTGCCTACCATGTGTCTATGACTATTTCTTCAAAAACTGGAGCACCGGGTTTCGAAGAATTCACAAAAACTCCCAATATCATTCATAATCCCTTAATAATCTTTATATAAGTAATAATAAATATTTATATTGAAAAGTAAAGGGTCCATACCTCATATGAAAAAATACGATCTTATAAACTCCCCTCATTAAAACAAATCATCCATGGGTTTCCCTTCCACGGGTGTTTGAGTATCATCTAAGATTAACTCTATCCATTAAGCATGTATATCAGCCTTTATCTATAATTTCTTATCTTCAACATCATCATTATTCAATAGCACTCGTACTAGAGGAACTAAACTGCCTTGGAGTACCTTTGTGCTCTGATCAATGATACATATAGGATACTTTGAAAAAGAAGCACCAATGTTTAAATCAACCTCACCGGGTTGAATGACATGAGATGGGTCCACATAATAGTGATGAAAATGTGTCATGAATAAAATCATTCCTAAGAGGTATAACTAATTTATAGGATACTATCCTGACTCTCTCCATGAACTCGAAAGGCCAGAAAATATAGGTGATGGATTACCCTATTTTAAATCCATTGATGCCCCAATCTGGGTGAAATATTCATGAAGAAATGATTTACCACTTCAAACTTTAGAGTTTGGTGGTGGTGAAAGACATAATAATTATTTATATACTAAGATATAGACATATGATTTCTAATCATATGTCCCTTCTCCAAAGTATATTGAATGAGACGAGGTTCTAATAGTACTTCCTCTCTTACCTCTAACCATCGCAAAGGTAAGAAACATGTCATACCATATATTTCCTCCTAAGGATCCATATATATAGTTTTCTAGAATATATTATTATTATAATATAATTTAGTAATAGGAATATGTTATCCCCAAGACCACGAATATTAAGGATGCATGCTCGAAGCATTTCCTGTAACACCTGAATCATATACTCACATAGAATTTTGGTCAATAGGTGATAGGTTGTACTAAAGAGTTACTATAAACCCAGATCCCTTTGTAACCACTCTATGAACCATGATTTTAACTAGGAATCTTTATCTAATATGATTATATATATAACACCACAACGTCTTATAATCTCATAGATGTAAAGCCTCACAAACTCATCCACTGAGAAGGCCATCATGATAAGAATGAAGTTGGTGAGTTTTATCATCCTATCAGTGATCACCCATACTATATCACTTCCATGATAATACATAGGTAATCTGATCTTTAAATCCATGTTGATGTTATCTCAGCTTCATTCTATTATAGGTAATTTCTGTAAAATTCTAGTAGGTTGTTGACATTCTTCATTTACTTTTTGATAGGTGGAACAAAAATAATCCAAACCTATGATCTCCTTTTTCGTCCTCAATAACCCATATTAATAGAATAAGTAACAATAAATCTTGGTAATATACGGATTTACTACATAAGTAGAGGAATGAGAATCCCACATTAACTCCTATCATATATCTATAGGAACCCATACATTCCCATGAATTTTCAAGATCTCGTCCCCATTAATAGCCTAACTTGGTGGTGGGTCCTTTCTTAAAACACTCTCCCATAGGACTAAGACCTTGATGTAAAAATGTTTTCTCATCTTCACTATATCCATAAGTGAAGAAGTCTAAAATGTAGCTATGAGTACAAGCTTCATATGAAGCTCCTAAACCTTTAAATGTTTCTTAAAAAATAGATCTATCAATTTCTACTTGATAATAGACTCTATAACTACTTGTGTCTAAGTTCTCTATCTTAGAGCATCAGCAATATCATTTCACTTCCTAGATATATATATGAAAGATAAAAATCAAAAGACTATATGTATTTAACCCACATTCATTTTTTGAGATTTAACCCACACTAAGAAAATATGTATTTAATTATTTTTTTATATATTAATACAACAAACCAATCACCCAATAGACAATTCCTCTAAAAACATATGGAATGAACCATAGTAACTAGCCTATGATCATTCAATGGGTAATTACACTCATTAGGACTCAACTGTTGAGACTCACATTCAACGACTCAATATTTTTACATCAAAATAGCTCCCAAACCGATTAATAATGAATCAAAGTAAATTTTATAGCCAATTAAAATCTCAAGTTAAATAATTATTTTCACTGAGGTAACTATTCCTTTCAACTCTTGAAAAGATTTTTCACATTCTTCATACCATAATAATTTTACCCCTTTCTAAGATATCCTAGTGATAAGTGATACAAGGTGTGAGAAATCCTATATGAAATTCCAATAATAACTAGATATCCCTAATAAATAATATATATCAAAAAAATTAATGGATGCACAAAATAGGATACCAGTTATTAAATTTCAGCTAACTCAACTTATGATAATCGAAACACAAACACAATGTCCTTTCGGCCTTATTAGAAAACAAAACTAGAGAACCTGAAGGTGGAATACTTGGACAGATAAATCCCTTATCAATTAGTTCTTCTCGCTGGTTGTTAAGCTCCTGAATCTTCTCTTATTCCATTCTATATGGTGGAATTGAAACTGGTTTAGCTATATGCATTATCTCAATCACAAACATGATATATCTCTTAGGTTGAACACTAGATAAGTCATCAGGAAACACATCATGAAACCAATTCACTATGGGTGGAAGTAAAATATACTTTACTCCCCCATTATCTAATAAAATAACTACAAACTAGGGGGTGTGCTCCCCCATATGATAATGAACTAGCCCCACATGGACTTCTAGGATATCCATATCTCTGTGATGAATATACAAATCTCTCTCAGGGGATGTGAAGGTCACTCTTCTATGGTAACAATTAATATGGGCTCGGAATGATACCAACCAATACATAGCCATATTCAAGTCTAATCATAACATATCAAGTATATACAAATCCCTAAGGAATTGATACTCACCAAACTTAGGGGAACATTCCTTTCATTGAAATATTTCCTTCAACCATACACCCTGTGGTGTGTAGATCGTCATAAACCCAGTTGAAAACACCACTTTCAGACTCAAACCATTCAAAAATTTATAGGATTTGAAATAATACAAGGCTCTTTTACAAAATAAATCCATAAAATCATAGGATATTTAAGGACTATACCTCTGACTATCAAAAACCCAACCTCTCTATCGATAAGAGTAGGCTGAACTTCATGTAAATAACTGATCCCTCAACCATGTTCTCTAGTTTGAGTCTCTTGGGATCAACTTCTCTATTAACACAGGCAGTATTTTCTAAATTAAAAAATCCTCTACCCATACCATAACATCCAGTATACATCCAAATTCTCAACTAATATAGTGTATAAGACCCCATTTCTATGATTTGGTTTGGCCTAGATCCTCCATCACTAACCATCATTCTTGGGTTCCTATAATACCTTTGTAATTGTCTCATCATTTTTCAAGATCATAAATCCATCGTTGGATGGGGACACTGACTATGAATGTGACCTATCATACCTCACTGATGTAAGAACTATTGATTACTACCTTGGGTAACTAATACTTCACCCTGACTACTATGTTTTCCAAAATCCTTGTAAAATTTCTCATAGTAATGATTCCTACTCACAGAAGAAGTACCTCCTGATCTTCCAGTAAAAACCACCAATATTGCACTGAAATCCTCTTTTAGATTCCATTCATAAATGATAGCCTGATTATCCACCTTAGTAAACTTATTCATAAGTAAATTGTTAACCAATGATTTAATGCCACATTTAATTCCATCCGGAAAACATCTCTCCATAGCTTCCTAATCTCTTACCATCACTAGAAAAATGTTCTAAAATTTGTTGAACCGACCATCATATTCTATCCCTGACATGCTTCCCTGGTTCAATAGCATAAACTCTACCTCCCTCTCTTATCTCAGTGTCTATGGGTAAAATTGTTCTAGGAACTTGTCTTGGAAGTCTTTCCATACCATTGTCTCTAACTAGTTATCCCAAGCCAGAATAACCCACTAATGTTTCTATTAACATCATAAAATATTGGTATCTGACTTGAATCTATTCATTTAAAAATTCACTAAATGGTTAAGAATTTTTTGGATGGACTCAAACTAGAACAAACCTAATTCAATTCCACCATATCTAGTGAATATTATAGGGTGCTATAACCTAAAATATCATGTAAGATCAATCATATTCCATATATCCCACCTTTGGTATCTTTCCATAAACTGTATAATGAATGTGATGTTCTCCTAGAATTTCACTATTTCTCCTTCACCCAAAACTATCAGTTCCTCTAGTCCCACTTCTATAGGATAATTTCTAGAACTTTCCTCCAGTCATCCTACCAAAAAACATCATCCTTGATACATGTACCTATAATTCCAAACACATGAATTAGGATACATAATACATAATTATAGTTTTTCCATTAGAATCCCTTTTCCGAACATTTCAAATTAGCAGATTTAACATCTTTTAACCATTATTATTTCATTATTAGGAATAATTTATTTTCAATTACTCAAATAAATAAATTCATTTTTATTTACCAAAATCCACTCATACCTTTCTTTTCATTGCACACCTAAAGTGATGCATGTCACATAAATTCTTGAGTTCCTAGAATGATGCATGCATAGTAAAATCTCATTTCATACCAGAACATAAGGAAAATCTTGAATATATATAACATTACACAACAAGTGCATCACCCTAGGTTAAATAACAGTCAATAGTTTCAAAAAACATCAATAACAATAATCCATCCCTGAATATTTGGGATTTCCCTCACACATGGGATATCTACTCCCACGTAGAAGCTCATGACCAAGGCCCATCTCATCCAAGTCTCTGGTATAACTTACCCAATGAAATAACAATTTAAAATAAAAAAATCATTTGATACAATATTGTAACATCTTGACCCAGGTTCCACATATGAGTTCCCCAATCTGATTCATTAGAAAAAATTAAGACTGCTTCCCTGTACTCTAGAGGATTTAGACTAGCAATGAGGGTCTAATATGTCCCGGTGGAGGCTATACCCTCTTTATTAAATTTTTCCCATAGATGTAAACAATATAAAAAAATAATCAAGTTAATACAATAACCAATAACTAATATAAACCAAATCTCACATGAAAAATCCCAAAAAAGGAAAAATGACCACTAACCAGAGTAGTAGGTTTGTCATGTCATATAAATGTCTAGTTTAAAATGAAAACCCAAAATAATGACACTATGGACACTCCTAATAGAGTCCCGACATCATTTATGGTTCCTTCATCCAGGCTCTATCTTGAATCACAACTTATCCATCTAACATAGGGATATTTCCTATATCTTATCCTAAAAACAAGTAGTTTATTTCTGTACCAAACGGTGGCCTCGTTAGGGTGTGAGTAAAACTGAGTAGGTCACCACCAACAGTGTCAAAATAAATATCCATTCTATAATAGTGCATGTATTTGTGTAAATAGTAAAAGAAAAACTATTATAATAAATAGGTTTCATGTTTATTAATATTTAAATAACAATAATGGTCATAGGTTCACGGTGATATCCAATCCCATCATACCCACTTCATCCCATGATAGAGTGTGAACTATACACCATTGGGATATTGAAATTTAATCTTTCATGGACTTTAATTATTCATATTAATTCTAATTTCAATTTGGTACCCCAGAGCTTTAGTCTGGGTCCCTTTATCATAGATACTTGGATCATTAGGCCATCATCATTATCTCAAGTACATGGAGAATTAGTCCAACACCAATATCACAATTTCTTATATCATATCTCTAAAATAAAATATTTGGTACTTGGATCATACATCCATCACCAATTCACATGAATGCATTGGGTGCCTACAGTAGAAGTATGGAACCCCATGGGTACTTGGATTAGTATTCCTTCACCTACAACTCATTGTTCACATTTTCATATAGTTATATATCAAGTTTCATTAATAGAGTCCTTCTTATCATTCACTCACAATATGGTGCACTAATTTTCTTATCTAACACAACCACAGATATTTACATTTATCATAAGTAACAACATAAGAAAATCTCCATTAACCCATTTATCATCAATTATTACCCAACTCATTAACTCTTTAAGGTTAATCCAACAAACCCTTTAATTAATATTATAAATCCATGCATCATGGATTTATTTAAATTCCATAAATCCACTTTTTAAACTTTTACATTCCATAAATCATCATTTCAAATATATTGACACACCCGATGGGTTTTAATCAAGTTGTATTTCATAATCTATAATGGTTCCAACATGATATATAAAGGGTGTCGCAATTTGGATAGGGTTTAATTCACTTTAATTAATCAAAAAAAATTCAAAACTAGGATACTTGATGGAAAATTTACATAAATGAAAAAGGTATTGAGACTATGATAATTACCATATATACCACCTACCTTAGGATCATTGACATATGATCTCCCAAACTTAGCCCGTAATTTTGAGGAATAACGATTAGAATTATAATGGTGAAGATGATCTAAGATAAAAAAAACTAAGATCAATATTTAATGAAATAATATCTACTAAAACCTATATCTAAACCATAAAAAAATTGAGAATTCACCCCTCTCTATAGGGGAGGAAATATAGGATATAGAGGAACATATACAAGGAAGATATAACATACTGAAGAGGAGTAGATTCCCTCTTAAGATATTCAATTCCCCAAGGGGTTTGAGAAGACTATTAATCCTCTCAAGAGCCTCCAAAAGACAAGGAAACCATATTATACTAACTGGGGAAGTAATATATATAAACCTGGTGGTTTTTTAATTTTTAATTTAATTTTTGGGTGTTTAAATGACTTCACATATGGTTTCCAGGAAGGGTATCATGGTAAGACAAACTAGGATCTCTAATTGTGTCCCATACTGTTTAGGGGGTGCATGGTTTCTCCATGTGGAGAATGATTTTTGAAACCATGTAGAAACCATGAAAATCCCACTTACCTTGACATGCAATTTTTTCATGGTTAGGTGCACAATTTGGGAAAATCATTCCCCAACTGTGCACTACCCCAAAACCCTCCAAATGCTTCCAAAACTCACTCGAAAAGACCCAATACATGACTCAAACAAAGGGAGATTAAAAATGGGTAAAAATATAACTATAATGAGTATGATAAATCTATATAAATTTCACGATATTAAACCGTTAAAATTTTCTTAAGCTTCTTCATGATAGGGACGTCATTCACAATATATTATAAGGTTTATTTATCTCTCATATACTTATCCTTTGAAATCCGTTTGAAATACATTGAATAATTCATGTGATATTTTATTTACAGAATTTAACACACAATAACTTTTTAATTCCCTTTAAACTCTATATATAATTAATTTCCTTTTAGTTAATAAGTCTTGAGTATGAACATTTGATTTTAATATCATAGGAGTTGTAAATCATTCTCACACCGTGTTCAAAATCCTAAATTTACACAAAAATGAGACCACTTTATTAAAATATGATTCATGTTATTATTATGTGGAACATTATTAAATTATATTTTAGAAGATAAATTTCGTATCATGTAATGCTTCATGATAGTTGAATTAATCTCACATAGTCTCAAGAGGTAAATCTTAAAAATTCCCTCATGTTCCATAAAAATAGAATCATATGTATCACCTCTAGCATGGTAATGTTTCTTATATATAACCTTATTAATTTTACAAATGGTTCCTAGTTACCTTTATATATAATAGTTAAAATTTAAGGAATTTTATAGATTTCAACACTTTATTAAAAATTATTATTAAATATATTCTTTAATCACTCTTACATATCAGGAATTTTTCCATTTTCCTTTAGGTTTTCCCTATCTATTGAGTAATGTTAATTTTACTTATATAAAGTGAATATATTTTCCTTTGAAAATTAATCTACCTATTCCAAATAATATACTTATGTATACAACGATACTTATTTAGGACATTGCAATATTTCATATTCCATTTATTAACTTACTCGTATGTATATGGTGTATAGTTTTTCACTTATTCATTTTTCAAATATGGATCAATAATTCCCTTACGTATCAAGATCCACACAAAAATCACATACTAGAATGTTTTAGTTTTTGTTTCTTCCCATTTAAAAAAACTTTTAGAATCAGAATTTAAACTTCAGTTTTAAAATTACAACCTTCATTAGATTTCAATAAAATTATCATAATTTATGAAAATTGGAATATACAATCTTCATATATTTTATAAAATCTTCTATAACAACCTTTAGTTATTCACTTACATTTCTAGGATAACTTATGGTACCTAGTACACCACCTTGAATTCTATGATAATGTATTTTTTTTGTATAAAATATTACACCAAACATATATTAATTCATGATCATCTTCTAGAACATTCTTATATGAGTTTCCTTATCTTATAATGTCTTTTATTTCATTTATATTCATTCTAAAAAATATAATAGATATTTTAAACATATCCAACACACAAACTCTTTTTCATAACAAGATGATACATTTACATGAATATAAATGATTTTTTCAACAAATACATAACTAATCAATATATTTTTTAATATAAACCATTAAATTTAGTTGATAGATATGTAATATAAAATAAAAAACAATAGAATAATTGAAAATGGTTTTTAATGGAATACATGAATTTAAAAAAAGTTCATTCAACAATAATAAATGATTCAGTTTTTAAAATTATAAAAAAATGTAATTGAGCACTAATATTCACTTTTCAGAGGATATGGATAATATATCTACACAATAATAATATTTAAAGTAAATAATTTCAAATAAAATAATGATTTAAGTTTCAATTATAATATATATAAGTGAGTAATGTTATAAAATTTTCTAAAGAAAATTTCATATAAAAGTAAAACATTGTGAACACTTTTATATTCATTATATGATAGGAGAGTTTTAAATTAGATAATCATAATGTGATTTGAGTTCATGTATAAATTTAATTCATAATAAATTTATGAAAAAATTATAATTTCATGATCAAAATCAAATTCAAATGATAATGAATTTTCATAATTATATATCAAGCTATTCACAAGTAATTATATATTATAATATGATAAAAAATGTCCAATTAATTTTTTTAGAAGAATTTATTATTTTTGAAGTTTGAGAGGATTTTTAGGTACTATTAATTTTTGGGAGACTGTTTCTTTTAACTGGAGTGGCATTAACTTATGGGAATTAAAGAAAAATGATTTTTCATTTTTGTAATTAGAATTTAATATTTTATGTTTCAAATCGATTAAATAAACATGTAATTAATAATGAATGTAATTTTATTAGAATACATGGTTAACTTAAATCAAAATATAATGATATATTTTAAATTTAGAATTAAAAAATAGTGGTAATTGAAGTTATTTAAAAAACATAAACTAGTGAAAATGGAAATATTTACACTATATGTAATTCTCATGTGATAAAAAATTGATTTAATAAGGAAAAAAATCATTATTTAAAGAGCCAACTAAGTTGAAATATAGTTCATTGAAAAAATATTCTAGATATAATTATCTAGTAAAAGAAAAAAATCATATTATTTTTATAAATGTTTTTCTTGACATAATCTAATAGAAAAAATATTTTAAATTTTAAATTGAATAAAATTATCAATATATTGTACTATATATTATATTAATTTAATATACTCAAATAAATTTATGTATAACATTTTTATAGATGATGGAAGTAAATGTGACATTCTATATTTCCAATGAATATATTTATAAATCTTGTTTTCTAAATTATAAATTTAAATTCAAAATAAATCACTTTATTTTAATAATATAAACAAAATATTTGTACACATACTTATAACCAAAGTTAATTTCTTATATATTTTTAATAAATAATATAATTTATTTAATAAATTTATTATTTTAAAAAAAGAATCTCTTAAGGCGGGTGGTAGATCATCATAATCTATGAGGTATTGGGGATCAAAACCATAAATAAAGAGAAATAAGAGCACAACGCATGCCCCTATCCCTTTTTTATCCAACTTCCATCATCCATAAGTTTTATATATAAAATTATACCAATTTTACTAAATATATAATTATTTATACATATATATTTTATATATTGATTAGATTTTATTTTTATCCTTATTTTTATCTCATCATAGAAATTAAGCTGTTATAGACTAATTATTATTAATTTATGACACATGTTTTCAAAGTCACAATATTGTAACATATTATAATTACTAATGTATAATGTTTTATGAGAAAAATGTATTAAATGATTAAATATTATTTTAACACTAAAATAATACATTATAAAGTACTCTTTTATTATAATTATAGTTCATCTAATTTCTAAAGGGTTTTCATCATATTCTATATATATTTCTAAGAAAAAAGTATCCTTTTAAAATGTTAATATAAGGACCCATCCTAAAACATTTCATTATCAAGTGCCTTTACACTAGAATTCACTTTACGGTATTCCCAATGATCTTTTAATATTACAGATTTAGGGAGTTAGGTCATAAATATTACTCATACATTAAAATGTTGACACAATCACTTAGTATCCGTTTTTCACATAATTTATACATTTTAAAATAAAACATGTTTTCTTTTCATGAAAAACTTCATGACTTTTAACATGAATTCTCTTTTATTCTTACATATTATTAGACCCTATAAAAATTTTAAAAAAAATGTGGGGTGGGAATAAAAATATTAGTAATGGACTTAAAATAAAGAAATAAATTCATCCAATGAAAAAAATGAAAAACCAAAAAAGAGTTTCCTTTATCAATATATTCTATGAGATTATGAAATAAATTATATCCACATGAAACAAACCCTTTTTCTCATATAAAACCTTTAAAATCCATATAAAGTAAATAAAAACCATTTAAGGATACTTTGATAATTATATACATAAAAAATGCCAAAAATAATCGGTTCCTGGTTTAATATATAGGATAAACCTCTCGTTATAACTACCTCCTTATATAAAATGAAGATAAGAAAGATTAATCAATGCATTAGAGAGATATATCAGGCTCACCCATCATATAAGTCAAATCGGGCTCACTCATCTTATATGTTGTACTAGAATCACAAATTGTATAAGCTGGATCTAGATCACCCTTTATCATATATAGCTTCCAAGTACCATGTCAGGAATAAAAAATTTATTCTTTCACCTTTTTATCTTAAAACTCTTGAGAAACTATTCTGAACCTATATGCAAAACATTTTCGGATATCAAAATACTCTTTCCTTTTAAAACTCATTTTCAAAAACTAAAATACTAAGAAAAATATAAGAAGGGTTTTTTCATTAAATATAATATGGAATATTTTAAATAAATAAAGATATAAATTAACGGTTATGATGAAAAGATAATCAATTGGAACTTTATACATTAAAGTATTACATTGATTTTTTTTGTAAAAAAAAATCAGAGAATTCTTTATAAAATATGTAAAAAGATTCTTATTAAAAATATTTAAAGTAAAGCCAAAATAGAAATACAATTTTCTTTATAATTAATTTATTTATATATAAAAACATCTACAAAATAATTTTAATAAAATATACATGGATGAAAAATATTGATAAAATATATCTTTAAAAACATTTAAAATGAGGTTTAATGTTTTAGTGCCTCTTACCTAAAGTCTATGTCATCGCTATCAGTATTTATAATCCTAAATAGTAAACTTATATTAATTATTTATTTTACAAATAAACTTTTTAAAGTTCATTATACGATTTATTTAATTTATTTTCATATTATATTCAATTTTTTAATCATTTAAGTTCATGTCAGATGTTTGATGACATTCCATTCGAATGTCCAAAATGACATTGGCAGGTTGACTATGGTCAATGTGGTCAATTATACATCATATACATAATAATAATCATAAAATTTTTATCATTTATATACATAAATTATAATTCTAAAATGAAACATGAAATTTGGTTATGAAAAAATGAATTTAGGTACAATCATGGAGACGATAGGTCGTACATACGCGTGAGTAATGTTTTAATTTTTCAAAGAGCATGTGGTGAATAAGGTAAGTATAACTGTAGATTTATATAATTATTAATATATAATATATATCATATTATATCTTTAAATAAACTTATTTATACAATCCATGTGATGTGGTGAGGAAAAATTAACTGCATTGCTTTGTGGAGGTGGTAATCCACACTTACACATGAATGACATTATCATTTTTCAATGTGTGAAAGGTGAGAAATATATGATATATTATCTTCCCATAATGTTAATTATTACATTAATATTATATATATACCATAAATCCACCATTATAACCATATTTGGGAGGCAGTGATGGAAAATTAATTACATTGATTCGCGAGGTGGTAGTGCACTTTACACACGAATGGCAGTTTCATTTCCCATTTGACAGAAGGGGAGATGGATATAGGTTATTCCGTTGACATAAAAAATATAAATTTATGGAATATAATAGTGTTATTATTTCATCATATTTTAATTATACTTCAATGACTTACAAGAATAACTAAAATAAAAATTCTTGATTAAGAATTATACCTCTTCTTCATACTAACTATTTAAGTTTATACGTAAAGACATCAAAAGTTGTTTTTCATTAAACCCAAGGCCTCTAGGAATTTTTTATTCATGTTAAAAATGGATTGTTAAGGGTTTTGGCCAAACCAATTTTTTTTATTATAGATAGTAGAGGATATGGGTTCTATTTTTTAAGCTGGAGAGAGCATAAACTTCGAATTTTTAAAAAGATTAAAATATATTAATGTATTACTCAATAAAAATTTAACAAAAGGGAAAATATTTTAGTATTAGATTATATATGGTATAAATATGGCCAAAATATAGAATTTTGAGATTTTTTCTCATTTTAACTCTTATCTCTTTAGTTTAAATCCCAGTTAAACCTATTCTAACCTTTATCATAGTAACATATTTTTTGTATTTTTACTATTCATTATGAAAAAAAATTAAGTTAAAGTCATTACATAATATTAAGTATTATAATTAAAAACATTTAATTATTTTTATAAAATTTAATTCATATAATTTATATAATTTAATTTAAAAATAAACTTGCAAATCGCAATGAAATTTTATTTTTCAAAAAATGTGTTTTAAGTATAAAATCGTTTTTATACCTAATTCAAGAATAATATTGATTAAAATGATATTAATTGAATTATATATAATATATATAAAATTATTATATTTTTAGATTATTTAAAAACAAAATTTATCTTTTAAATTTTTTAAAATCAAAAGATAGTTCTAAATAAAAATCAATACTTTTCACTATTCATTGAAAAATCAAAAATTCTAGAAAATTCTAAAAAAATTAGCATAATATAATTTAGAAATGATAAATGAAAAAATGAAGTTATTTATATTAAATTAAAATTCGTTAATTTAGAATTAAAAATTTCAAATAAATCTATATAATGTATGAAACCTTAATGTTGTTAAAAATAAATCTTTTTCCTTTTGACTGAAAAATTACCTAATATTGTTATAATGAATATAAGTCTATAAAATATAATTAAATATTATTAATAACAAATTAAAATTAATTTTCCTAAAAATACCTAGGTTGTTAAATTCTTACCCTATTTATAAAATTTAATCCTTTCAGGTTTATTCATTACATAAATAAGTGACTATATCTTTCCTTCATGGAATTTTTTGATTCCCATATTGCTTCTTCAACTATATTGTTTTTTTAACCATAAATTGATGAATTACTATATTTTTCAACACTCACTCTATGTGGTCAAGAATCTATTCTGGATGTTTTTTATATGATGTTTTTCTTTCAATTGAACTATGTCAAGGCTCGAAACATGAGATGCATATTGAACATATTTTCTAAAAAATGAAACAAGAAATACATCATGTTCCTAAGATAAAATTGGATGAAATACCACTTGACATGAAAATAATCCAAATTTCACTAAGATTTCATATGGTCTAATGAAATGCGGACATAGCTTACCTTTTCACAAAAACACATAACACTTTACCATGGAGATAATTTAATGAAAACATGATCATATACCATGAAAGAAATATATTTCCTCTAGTTATTATCATTATTTCATTTATTTATCTAATTATTCCTTGTATGTTTTTGAATTATCATTAACTTCATAACCATTTTTTCTACTAGTTATTGTCCTAAAAACTTCCTTTATCATAATTCACCCCAACAATATATATTCTAACTCTTTTTTCCATATAATGCCTCAAAATCGACATCTATATAATGGAATAAAAATTATTATTATAAGAAACCTCAAGTAAAAAATGATGATTATCCCAACATCCTTATAAATCCATTTAATATGAATGAAGCATGACTTTCAGGGTCCGGATAATTCACTCAGTCTATCCATTATATTAAGGGTAATAAGGTGTAATAAATTTAATTCAGAACAAAATGACTTTCGAATGAATTTAAAAAAAATGAAGTGAACTTAGGAACACATTTAGATACAATGTAGAGATAAAATACATATTACCTTACTATATCCTTGTGGTATAGTCAATAAACCACATCTAAATGCATATTATCTTGAATGGGAAGAAAATGCATAGATTTAGTTAAATTATCAATAATTAGAAAACTCACATTATTACCTTGAGATGTATCTAGAAATCCCACCATGAAATCCATGGATATATTTTATTATTTCCAATTTGGTTCTAGAAAAGTATAAATCATCCCTTTCGAAAATTTTCATCCATCATTAACCTACTAATAATTCAAATATTTCATGGTAATCTCCATATTATCTTCCTTTATTGAATCACAAAAGTAAAACTCTTAAAGGTCTCTCTACACTTTAGTGCTACTAGGATGAAAAAAAGGGAGATATGTGAGCTTCACTCAATATTCCCTTTTTTAAATGGGATATATATGGCATACATAAATTTTTCCCAAATCTCAAATCACCTTCCTTGTCAACGTTAAATTTAGGTCCATTACCTTTCTTTACTAATTCCACCATTTGTGAAAAATAATGGTATTCCTTGTGAATGTGATTAATTTTTTCTGATAATGCTTTCTATACTAAAACCTAAATCAAAATAGAATAAGTTCATATATACATAATTATTAGGCCAAAATTCCTAAAATCCTTAACTAAATAGTTATATTCCAAATATAACTTTGTTAATATAGAATTTCCTCAATGAATCAAAGCATAAGATAATTTTTTTTCTTTAAGATGTTAATGAATTGTGCAATTATAATCCTTAATAATTTATATCCATATTCTCTAACTCATGTTCAACACTTTATGAGGGAATACACATAAAAATTTATAGTCACTATATATTTTTTCACTTTACTCCATATAAATGATTCATCAAATTTTTCAAATAAAAAACCATAGTAGCTAATTCCAAATCAGGTGTAGAATAATTTAACTTTTGTGGTTTTAGTTGATGTGAATCATATAAAATTACCTATTCCATATTAATTATAACATAACCATGTCTCTTTAATAAAGCATCATTGTAGAAGAAAAAATCAGCCTTTATAGAGGGTAGGTATAGAATTGGTGCATTCACTAATATTATTTTCAGATCCTAGAAATAATCATCACACTATTTGACCTTGATAAATTCAAACCCTCCTCTAGCTAACAAAGTAAGTGGGATAGATAAGTAAGTAATGTTTTCAAAAACTAATGGTATTAACTTGATATTTTATGAAAACTAAGAATCTATATTAAATTTTTAGGTCTTTGAAATACTTTAACAAACTTAGTTTTCAAGGGTTCGACTATTATATCAATTTTTGAAACAATATGTCTGAGGAAAGAAATTCATTGCAACCAAAATTCATACTTACTAAATTTCCCTTATAGGTTTTTTTCTTTCAAGGTTTTTATAATAATCCTTAGTTGTATTTCATGATCCTCCTATATTTTAAAATATACTAGTATATCATCAATAAGAAAATATAAAAACTTATCTAAATATTCATCAAAAACTCTATTCATAAGATCCATAAATACATATGGTTTATTAGAAAACCCAGGGGAATAACCAAAAACATGTAATTCCCAAATCTAGTCCAAAAATCCATCTTTATAATATATTCCTCATTAACCTTCAACTAATGCAATACTTACCGGAGATCAATCATTGAAAAATACAATGATCCCTAAAGTGCGATCAAATAAATCATCGGCGTGAGGAAATGGACAATTATTCTTAAAATTTATATTATTCAATACTCTATAATCAATGAAAAGTACCATTAAACCATATTTATTTCTAAAAAATTAAATAGAAACACCCCACGGTTAAGTTAATGGATGAATTAAACCTTTATATAGAAACTATTTAAAGTTATTTTCCCATTACAAAAGTTCTACTTAATCCATTAAATAAAGAGGTTTTGAAATTGGATTAGCATCAGGAACTAAGTCAATAGTTAACTCAACCTCTTAGTCAGGAATAACACAAAGAAATTCATCATGAAATATATCCATATATTTATTTACTATAGTAACATCATTAATCTGAAAAAAATTATTTCTATTCAGTAACATGATCTAGGCAACATTCACAGCCATCTCTATCTAATTTCTTAACTTCTTGATATGTTAGCAAAGGTATGAAATCATTGAATAAAAATTTATTAGATCTTTAATCTATATTATCATGATAAACTAAAATAAAATTCATACCAAAAATAATATCAAACTCTATTATGGGAATTTAAATATGATTTTTAGGAAATATCATTGCACTGCGGGAAAAAGAAAGATTCATATAAATCTTGGTAGCCTTAATACTTACACCCATAACTATCATCAAAATTTCTATTGTAAAGTCCCAAGATTAATGTACATGGAAATTACATAACTTTTTATGAATACTTAAAAAATAATCAAAAATATTCCCAAATATCATATTAGTTTAGTGCCTTTGGAAACTGGTAAACAAAAACAACTGGTTTATAAAACTGCTACATTATCTCTGCATTATCCTTCTTATCTAGAACCCCTTTCGAAACATATTACTTAATAACATTCTTAAAATATTGAGGAAAAGAAACATAAAAAGGGGTGAGATCAGATTTCTATTAAGGGTAAATAAGGGTGATATGTAAAAATAAACATGAGCATAAAGGCTATAATAATGTGATCATAACATTAGAAGATAATTCCCTATATATCAATGGAAAACATGAATCATAAAGAAAATAAAATATCATAATTTTGAAATAGTGGGTGCCCTAGACCCAACTATGTAGTAATTTTGTTTAACATGTCATTTTTTCAGTTATATATGTATTATGTTATCTTACCAATATAGTGTATACTTTTCTGCGTCCACTATAATAATGGTAATGTCCAAATGTTAATTGTCATGTAGAGAGGTTATAGCAGATCCTAGGATATAATGAGAACCTTGAGATACTATGACATTAATCTTTAATATGTGTTTTATAGTCTAGATACATCTTATTTGTGGGACATATTAGATGTCTGACTATCATGTGCTGGGGGCTCATAAGTATTGAGACTTCTTCTCATGTAGTTTGCACTTGGTGATCTCGAGTAATGAGATCATGAGGATAGACCCACCAATAAGAACACCACATGTTTTGGGTGTCATTGGTCAATCCTATCAAAGAACATGTGTATTGGTATCCTGACATGAGACCATTACCAATGTATATCATTTGATTACATACTTTAATACAAGGCGAAAACCAGGGTATTTAAATCATGGGGAAGTATCTTTTGTTGGATGTGTCGTTGGTGGTATGAAATTGGATTAATGGTCAAGAAATGATTTGTCACTTCCAAGTTTAATAAGTTGTATATCTCAGGCCTGGTTGATCAGGATGGTGTTTCCTTCATAAGTCTTTGGCCAAATAAGTACAAAGTTAAATCCATCCGGATAGATCAACAAATAATAAATCAATATAAGGATAATGACAGAAGAGTGCGTCCTACTTTATGAAATATTTAGTGACAAAGAGATTATAGTACACAGTCAGTGTTCGTAGGATGCTAGTCGTTGCTATGACTATCCTTATCTCTTTAGGGGCCATGATAGATTGCTAGACTCTGCTCTTGGTCTGTGGATTTTATTCGTTTCTATCAAGATAAGGGCCTAGAGGGTCACACACAATAGCGTATTCATGAATCTTTTCTATTCATTTGAATAGTTATATGGACATGGTGGGCCCCGCCATAGGGTTCGAGCGTTTTCCATGTTACCAATCACCAAAATAATTAAATAAATTCATTAATATTCAGTTATGAATATTTGGGATTGAATTTATTTAATGTATTTTTGAGTTCATTAAATACGAGAAAATATTAATCGAACAAATATTATTTTAATATTCAAGGTTCACTTAATATTAAGCAGGACAGTGAGTCGAGTTGAATGACTCGATTTTATCACGTAATGTATTTTATATATATTACAAGTATGGGAAATAATAACAAATAATATTGGTGAAATTTAGTTCATCAAAAGTATTTATTTAGTGTAATTTTAAATAAACAGGGGTCGGGGAACCCAACCAGGTATTTTGGAATTCCACTATAAATAAGAGAGGAGGATCTCTCCCTTGGTGTGAAAATTACTATTCATTCATTTTGGAATGAATGTTGGGAGAATCTCTCTCCTCCTACATTCTAGAGAGGGGATCACTCGATCCATGATGTTCACATCAGGATCTCTCTTTAGCATCGAGGGCATCTCGATGCGGTGGTCTTTGGGACGTCGAAATCATCCTCAGATCACCGCACTAGCACCCGAAATTAGACGATCGATGTTCAAGAAGAATTTTGGAGCATGTGTGGATGATCTAGAGGGATCCTACTTTGGATCCTTTAAGCGAAAATATACATCGACTAGTTGCAGTCGACCGCGACTTCTGATTTTAAACGGGTATGTTTTTCATTTTAGTTTTGTGCACTTAAAATTTTATGCAATGTCCTCGTGCCTTACGGGGGCTCAGATCATTGACGATGACAAGTATTGTCCTCCCACCAATGAAAATTTTAAAATACCCAGCCCACCATCTTCCTTTGTGGGCCCTGGAACCTAACAGTGGTTTCATAGTAATCGCGTAAATTTTCTAAGCCTAGAAAAATAAATTTTCATTATAATTAAGTTGGGGATTTAAAGATGCTCCCAACAGTTCAAACCGTACGATGATCTAACTTCGAATGACCATGTTATGGTCAGTTTAAATTTTTAGATTAGATCAAATTTGCGATTTGATCTTGGGTTCTAATTTTATTTCATCTTGTTGAACTGATTAAAATTCAATAAGTTCAATGAAAAATAAAATTAATTGTGAAAATTTTAATTTTGTAATTTAATAATTTTTATAATAATTTTATTATTATAATAATATTTACTTAATTATTATAATAATATAAAAATAATAAATTATTATTTTATTATAATAATGCTATTATTATTAAATTAAAAAGGCTGTCTATTAGCCTTTAGAAATTTTGGGTCAAGGAGGACATGAATAATAAAGGAGGTAAGACCTAAAAAAATAAAATGAGAAAATAGGTTAAAAGGGAAGTATTAAAGATTTATAAAAAAAGGGGGGAGAGGTTCAAGAAAGAAAACCACACAAAAAAATGCAAGGGGTCCGCTTGGATCCCCTCCTCCTGCATGGAGCAACCCTAGGGACACCGCCAACGCCCTCTCTCCGGCGACCTACTGCACCCTGGATGCCACTACCTGCAGCAACTCTAGCACCCCTTCCATGGCTCCTCAGCACCTCACGCCGGCCAATGGGAGGTCACGATGCCTAACAGCCAACCGACCAACCTTTGCGGACCTCATGCCATCTTCTCCTTGGTTTTCATCTCCTCATGCCACATTCAATAGAAGGATTCTAACTGCCCTATAGATTCCACCATGGGCAAGGCCACCGTCTCGCTGAAAACTAGCAAGTCCAACCTCCTTCCATGTCACTGCCCAAGCATCCTAATGCACGGACGCTACACCCCAGCCTGCCACCCTGGTCTCCCTGCCACCAGACTAGACCAGCCGCCAGACTCCACGGGTTTCCTCCCTCCATGACAGCCAGCCTATGGCTTGCATTGGCCTTGCCACCCTCCTCCGGATCCGCAGCTGGTCTACTGCCTGGTTTCCTGAACCCACTGCCTTCCGTAGGAGTTTCGCATGCCCCCTGTACATGTCGTTGGAGGTGCACCATGCACCTGATTGGAGCCTTCCCGCTGCTATGACTCCCCAGACGTTGCCTCCCAACCTCCACAATGGTGGACTAATGACTCCATCGTCTTTGGACAAACACAGGTGTAATTAATCCCTAACATCCCTTTCCAGGTACCCGTAAATGGCCCGACCCTATTTATCCCATATAAGGATTAGACGGTTTGGTCAAATTCAAAATGAATTTGAGCAGACATTTATCACCCTAAAATTCCAAGCATAGGCATTACATGGCCCAAAATGGGTTTGCGCGGGTTTAGCGTGACCCGCATTGGGCCTGCTCAGTGTTTTGGTGCCTGGTTTTTCCATAATTAATATAATTAATTAATTTAATTAGTTAATTACATAAAATATTAATTTATGGTTTAACCAATAATATTTGTAATACTCGGATGAAAAATTAATTCAATTTAATAATTATTGAATTAAGTTAAATTAATTAAATTTTGGAATTAAAATTAAATTAATTAAAGGACCCAAAATTAATTAAATTATTTGAAATTATTAATTCATTTAATTTAATTAAATAAACCCTCTATCTTATTTAATGCATTTTAATTTTATCACGCTTTATTTTACCCGCATGCAGGTCTTCAGCATCGACCCATATATGTTGATTTTATTTAATTAATTATTTTAATTATGTGTGATGATTATAATCAATTAAATATATGGTCTTCTCATCATATTTATCTTTAAGTTAAAATGTATAAGGGCCTATGTAGCCAATTTTAAACCGATGTACATTTATTCCACTAATCCCCCTCGCTTGCACGTGAGTATTGTTGTTCTTCAGATGAAGACGCTGAACGACGTGGAACCCGCCAATATGAGGTGGTGCACATTGATCAAGACACTCCAAGATGACAGGTGGACCCCACCATGATGAGGTGGTACTCTGAGATGTGACGTTGACCCAACCAAGCTGTGGTGATACTCCAGAAGACCAGTGGACATACATGATAGGGGAATGCATCAACAGTAAAGTATTCGACTCAGGTACGATGCCCTTAGGTCGTTTAGAAGCTCAAGACCAGTCAGGTAGTAGTTTAACCATTATGCATTCATTTATTATTTTATGCATTTTAGAACATCCGGAAAAATACATAAAATAATATATAATAAAATTTATAAAGAATCGGTGTATGTTTTTCTATTAATGTTCAGTTGTGAGCACAACAACATAGATGAAAATTTTTAATAGAAATGGATCACATTCATAGAGATAGAAAACCAATGAAATCCTCAAATAAAATATTACGTCACAAATAGCCTTCCATCATTCAATTTTGAACAGAACTGGGTGTTCGAGGAGATGGTCATGCCATAGATTAGGGTGCCACTTACTACTGGGGAGTTCTTATTAGGGTGGTGGGTTGACTTAACTAAAATTGAAGTAAGGAAATAGCCATAGCTAGATTGTTTCATTTTTATAGGCGAGCATTGAGTAAATCAATAATTATTTTTGAAGCTGGGACTTCACTTAACAGATCAAGGAACCGCGAGTTAATGTGGTTCGCCAGCCAAAAGCCTACCTTGGACCCTCCGAGTCGTAGCATATCCATAGCTTGTAGAATACGAGGGAGTTTTAGGGATCCTTTCCACTAGAATACTCAAGATTATTCTAATTCTATTACAAAGGGTTCCTAGAATTTGAAAAAAAAATTAGTGGGAGACATTAAATGATTAAATAATCAGTAATGTCACATTTGGTATTAAATATTAAAGAACAATCTTCTAAAGTTTATTTATAAAGAATATCAAGAAATACCACAATAAAAATGTGATAAATATTAGAAAAAGTTAATGTCAAACTAAGAACAAATTTTCAAAGAGTAGAGTAGGTGCTTTCACACATTACTACCATATCGAAAATTCAAGGTGCTTTTGTCCCAACCTGTTAAGCCACCTCAAGAAGCGAGGGTGTAAAAATATTTACAGGAGGCTCATAAATTATGCATATGATGGTTCTTTAATAATGATATCATCAATTTCTTATGTTATTTGTGGTCTCTACATCATAAAATTGATGGTGTTACATGTAGTCTCATCTCCAAGATCCTTTCGAGGAGAAAGCGAAGTAAGATTTGAATGTGATGGTCGCACTCGGTTTGTGTAAAGTGAAAGACAGTTCACAATCTTTCATTTCATCACATTCTTATACCTTTTACACCCAATTATACTAGTTTCGTTTAATGGTATAAATGAATGTTATAGATTAAGCGCTTCATGAACTTTAAGGTAACATTCTCCATGTAATAAGAATATTAGAGAAAACACCATCTTTTATTATTATAGAGAATAAATTGAAAGACAAGGAAGAAAGGCCTATAGAAAGTAATGCCAAAGGCACCTTGGTCATGTACTTCAAAGAAAAGTGGTTGGTTATTTAACAGGAGGATATTTTCATCAGATAATGAAATAAATTTGTGGATGTTAAAAATGCAATGAACTGAAATACTAGAAGCAAGTACCATCTTCTCATTCGGATTATATTAATTAATAAAAGGTATTGTTTCTCACATACTTCTTGGGTATTAAATAAAATATTATTTTCACATATATGTATTGAAATACAATAACCAAGTGAGTATAGAAACATTACTTGGAGTAATGTGTCTTCTCCAAGTAGGTGAGAAAGGGTGATTCCTAAGTCAGTGATGAGAAACACATAACTTCAAATTTCCAAGTAATTGATTCAAACTGAACAAGTTGTTGAGTATAACCAAAAACATTTATCTCATGTTCCCATTCGTACATGATGATAAATTATTCCATGTTTTGGAAGGAATGTTGTTTGTGGTAACATACTCAACAAATAGTTCATACATACTTGAATCAAAGGCAATACATGATGAATATAAAATGTAAGAACTGTCCAGTTGTGGAAAGAGGATTCTTTGTCATGTAAAACTAAAATTGGGCGTCAATGATATAGCTATTTTGGTATTTAGTCTCGGGATAGCAAAACACATTTGGTATTATTGACATCCTTAGTTTAGACAAAGAAACCCTTTAGAGATAAAGGTATGCCACAAAGCTTTTGGGATTAGTTCAATAGGAGAGTGTGAACTATTCCAAATAAATATAGAGGTAAAGATACTTAATAATATTCCATTATGTTATTAAGGAATGTAATAATGAAGTATATGTTTGGTCAGAAGATATGTGTTGCTTCGGATCGGCATGTTGAAGAATATCTCTACCAAACATTCAGCAATCATGGTAATGTGGCGTGGAGTAATTCCTAAACACATGTTACCTTATCTCCATCATAACATTGATGTTCATAAGGAGAATCGATGATGAATCTTGCATATTAGTATTGATCAATAAATGTAGCGTTGAGTAATTCCTAAACACACATTTTATACATCAAAGTTATGATATAAATTGTATCAATGTTACGACATGCAAAAACATCCATTATATTTCAAGATGTGATTTTAAAATAACGACATAAACCCATAACCAATATGCCAACTAAAATGAAAAATGGATATCATATGAGTCAGAGTATGAAGAAAAATCATTATTCCATAGATCGTGTGTTAGGATGCAAAGAGTTTGTTAAAAACAAACATGCATCAATCTCAACACATGGTGTATCTAAGTAATTATCCTAACAGTTGCTTTAGTTATTACTTAAATCCCTAAGATAGAAAAGATGTAGTCAAGCATAAGATTACATTTCTATAAAAGGGTGGACATCTCTATTAGAGATAGTGGCAGCTGAATTGACTTGGACTTAGTCAATGCTCGAGATTCACAAATGGTTGATAAAGGAACAAGTTCAATAAGTACATGTGTAATAGGCTTGTTCCAAAGACACATACTGCATAGGAAGAATGAGACCATGGTGATGGTTTTATATTCATAGTGGTTGGTGATATATTATTCATTAAGAATAATAAATCCTACAAGTAAGCAGTATAAGGCAATGAGTTAATATTGACAAGATCAATTAAAATTCAATAATGGATTTCATGTATTAAATTGAAAAGGTGCTCATAAATTGAATATTATGGTGGGTATTCAAATGAGATGATACATGGATGGTACAAGCTTCGTACCAATAAGACTCGATTGGTTATACCAAGTCGGCACGCCTAAATCCATTAGAATTTTACTTTTCATAGAAAAACTTCTAAGATCACATTATTAGTCATTGGATGTCAAGAAGGTGTCTATACGACGCAACTAGAAAGAGATGATGACATAAAATGATGCCAATAAGGGTTACAAGTTACTGAAATCCAGTTTTGGATTAAAGTAAGCGAAAAGATCTTATATATTTCATTATAAATAAATATTTTCCTTGTGTCTACTAAATGTTAGTGGGAGTGCCAATGTTTTCCAAGTGAAATATGTTCGACAACATATGGAAAACATATCTTGATCTTACAGTTATATAATATTAGAATAAAAGTAATTCTCTAATGATTGACTTAAGGTAGTAACCTGAGTTTTAGGGAATAGGATCTACTAATGTAGATCAATAGGTTACTTGGTCCAAGTCAACTGTACATATAGTGACATTGTATTGAAAAATACAAGTTGGAACAATTCAAGTTCAGAATTGTTGCCAATGTCACATGGATTAATATCTCTAGGTTAACATGTTTGGAGCATGGGAAGAGATTAATGTTGTGATTTGAGTTCCATACACTTCAGTGATGGATCAATAATGTATTCCCTAATATGTACAACAATTGATATTTCCAAAATATACTTTATTGTAGGCAGATATCAATTACATCTAGAAGCATTGTAAGTGAAGCAGTTAGAACTATCATCTTGTACTTCGGCGAGTACAAATGATATGTGCCTGTAATATGGAGAGGAATTTATACTAGTTTTAGTGGGACCTAAATTAGTAAATCTTAGATCAATTTGATCTAGTGTCGCAGTTAGGAAAAGGAGATGAGCGAGTCAAGCTCATAAAATCTTGTGGTATCCATACCTACAAATACTAAGTATGTTGCAGCTTCTAATGAAACTAAGAAGCAGTTATCAATCATAACGATTTTTTCATGTTCTTGGATTTGCACCTAGTGAGAAAAGTATTAGAATAATGTAAACTATGATATTCTTACTTTCCAGGTTGTCATGTTATGACAATGGAAAAAGTGATATACATGGGGATACCTTATCTTGAAAAGTTTTACTCATGTAGACAAGGTCACATATAGCAGATATAACACGCGGTGAAAATGTGGCAGGCCTGGAAATTAAAGCCATTACTCAGTATAAGCATGATATTTTTCATGTGAGTAGATAAAACATTTGGTTAGAAAGTTTTCTCTAGTGCAAGTGGGAGTGTTGAAATACTGGGTTCCCTAGACCCAACTATGCAGTACTTTTGATTACCATGTCATGTGTGCAGTTAGATATGCATGATGTTATCTTAATGTTATAGTTTTGACTTTTCTACGTCCTATATAATAATGGTAATGTCCAAAGGTTAATTTTCATGTCGAGAGGTTATAATAGATCCTATTATATAATGATAACCTTGAGATACTATGACATTAATCTTAAATATATTTTCTATTGTCTAGATACATCTTACTGATTGGACACAGTAGATGTCTGACTATTAGTTGTTGGGGGATCATAAGTATTGAGAATTCTTCTCATGAAGTTCTCACATGGTGATCCCTAGTAATGAGATCATGAGGATAGACTTTCCAATAGAAACACCACATGTTTTGGGTGTCATTGGTCATTCCTATCTACAAACATGTGTATCGGTCTCCTAACGTGAGAAAATTTACAAAGTATATCATTTGATTATGTACTTTAATACAAGGAAAAAACCATGGTATTGAAATCGTGGAGAAGTAGCTTGTGTTGGGTGTGTGGTTGGTGGTATGACAATGGATGAATGGTCAGGAAAGGATTTGTCGCTTCCAAGTTTAGGAAGTTTTATATCTCAGACCTAGTTGATCAAGATGTTTTTTCCATTATAAGTGTTTTTCCAAAGCAGTACAAAGGTAAATCCATCCAGATAGATTAATAGATAATAAATCAAGATAAGGACAATGACACAACAATGTGTCCTGATTTATGAGATATTTAATGACAAAGAGATTATAGTGAACAGTTAGTGTTCATAGGATGGTAGTCATTTCTGTGATTATCCTTATCTCTTTAGGGGAAATGATGGGTTGCTATAATCCACTCTTGGTCTGTGTATTTTATTCACTACTATCGAGATAAGGGCATAGAGGGTCACACACAATAGCATATTCAAGAATCTTCCCTATTTAGTTGAATATGTATATGGACATGGTGGGCCCCGCCATAGGGTCTGAGTGTTGTCCAAGTTTCCGATCACTAAAATAATTAAATAAATTCATTAATATTCAAGTTATGAATATTTGGGATTGAATTTATTTAATGTATTTACAAGTTCAGTAAATAAAAGAAAATATTAATCAAACGAATATTATTTTAATATTCAATGTTCATTTAATATTAAGCGGGATAGTGAGTACAGTTGAATGACTCGGTTTTATCACATAATATTATATATATATATATATATATATTACAAGAATGTGATAAAATAGTAAATAATATTTTTGTAGTTTAGTTCAAAAAAATTATTTATTTTGTGGACATTGAAATAAATGTGGGTCGGGGAACCCAACTGGGTATTTTGCCATTCCACTATAGATAAGAGAAGAGGCTCTCTCCCTTGGTATGAAAATCACTATTCATTAATTTTGGATTGAAAGTTGAGATCCTCTCTCTCCTCTCTCTCTCTATAGAGAGAAGCTCTCGATCCAAGATGTTAGGATCAAGATCTCTCTTCAGCATCGAAGACATCTTGAGGCGGTGGTCCTCAGGACATCAAAAGCATCACCAAATTGCCTCTCTAGCACCCAGAATTCGACGATCAACGTTCCAGTGGATTTTTGGAGTGTGTGTGGATAATCTAGAGGGATCCTTCTTTGGATCCTTCAAGCGACGATCACCATCTACTAGTTTTAGTCGATCGAGGCTTCAGATTTGAAATGGGTACGTTTTTCAATTTAGCTTTCTGCTCTTGAAAATTTACATGAGATCCTCGAGCCTTACTAGGGCTCGGATCATTGGTGACGACAAGTCTCATCATCCTGCCGATGAAAAATTTATAATCCTAGGCCCACTGGCTTCTATTGCGGGCCCCGGAAATTAACCCATAATACATCAGATCATAACTATAACATAAGACATGAAATTATAGCATAAACATCATCTTATAACATTTTAAACATGTATAAACAATATCAAGTTCACTCATTAAATTATGTACATGAAACTAGGGACTTGTATAAACATTTGGACATGGAAACCAGGTCCACTCATAAAATTGTGTACATGAAATCGAATGCATGCATAATATACATACCTCCTGAGTTATCCATCTTTACCCAATGCACTGGAGGGAGATATTGGTCCCATCCATCTTATAATTAAATCATTTGTATGTTTGCCACAAAAATGTAAATCATAGCATAACCCAAGGAATTAAAACAAGTTTATTAAACATCATTCCATTATAACATAATCCATAAACAAAAAATAGATCTCATAAATAGCATTAAAATAATCAAACCATAGTAATAATAGGGATAATACATATTCGAATTTTAAAAAATTCATCTCAGATAGAAAATAATTTTGATAAACAATTAAAATTAATTCATATGGAAAATATTATTTCTTCCACAAAAATATTTTCTTTTCACAAAATATTACAAAATATTTAAAGAAAATAATTTAATTTAAAATAAAATTGAAATATTTTAAATGAAGATTCATGGAGATAATTCATTATAGAAGCATAAAAATATTTTCATGCATTATAGGTTAAATAATATTCTCTTCATAATTTTTCCAGAAAAGTCAAAAAAGTACCTCATACTGAAAATGAAAAAAGGATCTTTTCTTACCATTTAGTAAAAATTCGCCAATGGGTAAAATAAAATTTAAAAAAGTGAAAAATGATATAAATAATATTTTTTAATAAATTTTTTGGAAACATATATTTGGATGATAAATATACCCTAGTAAATACTTACAAATAAAAAATCTAAGATAAAAATGAGATTGAAATTTTATCCCATAACTTAGGTCCGATATGCTTTGTATTTATCTGAACCTTATATATAACGAATTAAATAATGTTATTGACTTATTCCAGAATTATAATCATGTTTAGGGTATCATATATGATCATATTCTCAACTTTTTGTTATTAACGTCTCATTGTTACTCATTATTCAGGTATGAACTGTTCTTTGTTCTTATGTATGTTTTGTCAAATAAGTTTTGGTTATACTTATTAGGTTATAATAATATTATTTATATAATGATATTAGTATAATATATATAATATTTATTCATCCAATTCATTTATATAATCATATTTTAATTAAGATCATGTAGAACGAATCACATCACATAGTGGAGACGGTAAGTCGTACGTACCCATGAGCGACGATATCATTACCACAATTATTGACTGACACTGATGTGCTTTGTGTATTATATATTATAATCAATATCATATAATAATAATAATATATTTTTTACATCCATAATTATACCCATCTAAGTATATTGGTGGTGAAAAAAGGATTACACCATAGTGTAGAGACTATAAGTCGTCTGTACGCACGCGTGGTGATTTCATTTTCTGTAGGATGGATATAAGGTGTAATATGGTTGTATAATAATTATAATAACATCTTTTGATATAATTACTACAGTATTTATTAATTTATAATGAAACAACTCATAAGGTGTAAGTAGAATAAGAAAGAAATATGAATGAATTGGTAGAGGAGATTACCTCTCCTTTGACATGCTTCCTCTAAATCTTCTATAAAAGCACTAGAGATTGTCCATTAAGAATACCAGAACCTCTAAAATGTAAATATGGTAGTTGATAAGGGAAATGGGCAAGGTATGGTCCTTATTGAATGCTCAATGTGAAGTGAAATTGCGATGGAGGAGTTTACATTTATAATTGAGGTGGGGGCACTTTAGTATTGAAATATTAATTTATTATAAATTTATTTTCAATTTTTAATGGTCCCAAACTCATTTATTTCAAATATAATATGATTTTTGGTAGTATATCCATCATCCAATTAAAATTAGACACATTTTGAATATTTTTTAACCCTTGTCTTTTTTGTTTAACCCTTATTTTACCATTTTTAATCATACCGTGGTATTTTATTATTTAAATATTTTGGGTTAATCTAACTACCATAAAATGTGTGGAGGCCAACAAAATTTCCATTTATGGAATATTTGGACATATCCTAACCATTTGGAAGAATTTTATATTTTAAGTAATTTTATACCATTTAATAAACTATTATAAATTTTAAAATACCAATAGAGTCAATTTTAAAAATATTTATTTATTGACTTTATTAAAATATCATAACACTAAGATAATTTTGAATTATCTACAACATTTGAATTTTAAAAATATTTATGATATTTTTATAAATTCAACAAATAAATAGATTCCAAAAAGATAATGAAATTATCTACAAAATTTTAATTTATTAGTAATTTTTTGATGTTAAATAATTACCATAAATATTGACACAATAGTGATACAGTAATTATTTTGTTAAAAGAAATTAAACAAAAATGATATTATAAATACCAAAATAAATATAATTTGAGAGAATTCAAGGAATCAATAATTTTTTTGATGAATGAGACATATTGGTGATGATTTAATGAATTTTATTCGAACTAATCTTAGTTTTATGATATTTTCATATAGTCAACAAATAAATATTTTTAAAAATATAACCTAGTCATTTTGGCATGTGTTAGGGTAATTTTTTGTCCTTATCATATTGTTGGTTACCCTAATTTACTCAATTTACCTTTAATCGCAGTTAATAAAAATTAACCTAGTTATTATTAAAAATAATAAAAATAAAAGTAACCTTTTAACATAATTTGGACCCACTAATTATAAATATTCAGCCA
Source organism: Viscum album (assembly GCA_963277665.1). Lineage (NCBI taxonomy): Eukaryota > Viridiplantae > Streptophyta > Magnoliopsida > Santalales > Viscaceae > Viscum > Viscum album. The sequence goes on from OY728128.1 coordinate 1,263,951,470, forward strand.
ATTTTTTAAAAAGATTGAAATGGTTTTACATCTGAATTATATGTAAAATTAAGCTAATAACATATATTATATTGAATTATAAAAGTATATTCTATTTATACATGAAAACTATTCAATAACATAATTTAATTACATAAATTATTTTGATGAAAAAAATTTGTTTTCAAATATAATTTAGTTTAATTTTACTATTCATCAAAATTTAAAACATATCAAAAATATATAAAAAATTAATCCAAAGAAAATTTTTATATCCCATTCCAAAATAAGAAGTCTGTTTTGTTAAATATAATATATAAAAATTTCAAAAACTAGATTTAAAATGAGTGTGGCATCAAAAGGCGGCAATATTGTATTTTTTGAAAAATACTTTTTTTATCCGAAAATTTGAATTTTTTCTTATATCATGTCTAGAAACCATATATTATGAATTTTAAACATTATATTGAATCCATACAGAGTGATTTTATTATTTTATAGACTCTCTTATTTTCATTTAAATAGTTTCTTTTAGAAGCAATTTAATATTATTCATTCTCATCATTATAATGACTAGGTTATAATATTTAGATGTTTACTTATACTCAGTATTGTGTGAAATGAATTATAACAAAAGAACATAAAATTGTGTGTAACACAAACCAAGCATATTTTTTCATATACCTCAAGCTAATACACTGTTGTGTATATCACAAGCTAATCTGGGTGTAGCATACAACATAAGACGCCAAAGAAATTAAAAATAATCTATCTTATATAATATTAGTGTGTTATATTTCACCCCATTAAAATGAATTTTTCCCTCAAAATTCATCAGGGTTATAAATTTTTTTCATCATTCATGTTTTTTCATAGAAACCCACATCGTAAAAACTAATACTAAAACATCATTTTAAAATTTAAAGTTAGAAACATAATGGTTACCCAAAGTAACTCATCACTATATTTCCACATAGAAGAACATAGGTGGGAAGTGAAAACATGGATATGGAAGAAAAATATAACCATCACATTCTAATGGAGATTGATAGAGAACAGGATTTGGAGAAAGCTAATAATCAGAAATCCATTAATATGCTATGATTTAAGGGACCATATGATACATCAAATATGAAGATACTAGGATAACATTGTTAGTTTTCAATATCCTTTTCCTAAGGTTGTATAACATGAGAAGAAATACTTTCTTTATTTTAGTCTAATCTCATCATTGTTCGTGCCTTGAACAATTTCCACTTCATCTATTATTCATAGAAATGAAGTTGATTTTTCCATTCTTGAAGTGTTAGCAGATCATGAGATCTATAAATTGAGTGATTAGTTATTCTATATATCTTCATTAAAAAAGGATAACATAAGTTATCAAACATGAATAAGTCTATATAAGGTGGGATAAAACATTATTCTATTAAACTTTAATTAGAGTATAAATTTTACTATTCATAAATGGTAACATTACAATCCTTTCCAAAACTAAGAATATGATTCTTTAAAAAGAGGTAAAAATAATAATCTTAGTATTTTTCAAACATATCTCAAAGGTAATTTCTTAGTTTCCTCATTCCAAACATGTGTATACCTTAATCAAGTATTCTCTTGAAACATGTTAATAACTTGAATTACCATAGAACTATAGTGAAAACATACATACTGTCAAAAATTAACTCTTACAAAAAATCCAAAACATTCTATATACTTAAAATCAGGATATCAATTTGATATTATATCATTCATGAGGTCATTAATACTCTCAAATATCTCATTATCTCCTTAACCCATCATTATGCACATATCATATGTTTTCCAAAAATATATGAATAAATTTTCGTGGTTACAAGTACCATTTTATATATACATTCAAATACATAATAAAACACTATAGTTTTTAATCCATATATGTTTCTTTATTCCATAGTACCATAAAATTAATTACACAACATTTTTTTGATAAACATGCATTTATTCCACTATTTTATTAAACCATTGACCAAGATTCATTATTTTATTCCTTAACAGTTATTTCATCTCATATATCATTTATAGTCTCTTCATCATCATCAATAAAATACTACCCATAAATCCACGCTAATTCTCTTCATGAGATTTTCCCATAGGGAATCGATTTTCATAATTCCCAAACATTCCACACTTAAAACATTTAACCAGATTTTAAGTCTTATAAATATCATTATCCTTGTCCATTATGTTAACTAAAACTTTTCCTTTTTAATTGTTGACTTTGTGTCTTTCTTTTCCACACCCAAAACATATTTTAGTTTCTTTTAAAGATTCTCCTTGATGCCTATTACTGTATGATTTATATGAGGAAAATTGAACTTTATTTCCCCTATGATCCCATGAAACTCAATTTTTCTCTTATTAGGTGGGTCAAGAAACTCACCAATGATTATATTATTGATTATATAATGAGATTACTGATTATGAATAATAACAATTTTCAACTTCAAAATCCCATTTCATTTGGTTTATCATGAGTAATATCATTCCATTGTCCATCATATTCTATATTAACATGAATCATCCTATTTTATCCATTTTCTAAAACCTAAAAAGATTAGTGTGATATGCCAAAAATCATAATACGAAAACAACATAATCAAGGGGGTAGATTCAATATCTAACTTCGTAGGTTTATTCCAAGGTTATTCGTTATTGTTTCCATAATTCTAGGATAGTAACCTATAGTTAGACTTATCCTTAAAGAAATACCTAGAGATATCCTTAGAAATATCTATAAGGATCTCACTAAAGTTTTCAAATCATAGTTTCCAAATGTAATCTAAATGTTCACTCTGATACCAACTGTAAATACCCAAGATTAACATAAATCAACATTTCATAAATTTTATAGAATACTTACACATTAGACAAAAATATACAAAAATATTGTATTAGTTTAGTACAATTGGAAACTAGGAAACATAAATAACTTGTTCATAAAACATCTATATCATCTCCTACTTTATCGTTTTTAACTAGAACCCCTTTTGACACATTTAAATTAATAACCTTATTCAAATACTAGAGAAAAGAAACATAAAATGGATGATCTCAGATGCTCAATATGTGTAAATAAGGGTTATATGTAAACATAATCATGAGCATAAAGGTTATGAGAATGTGATCATAACATTAACAGACCATTCCCTTTATATCAATGGAAAACGTGAATCATAAGGAAAATCAAATATCATAATATATAAGATCATAATTTTAACATAAGACATGAAATTATGGCATACACATAATCTTATAACAATGTGAACATGTATAAATAGTAACAAGTTCACTCATTAAATTAAGGACATGAAACCATGACCTTACATAAACATATGGACACGGAAACAAGGTACACTTATAAAATTGTAAACATGAAATCATTTTCATGAATAACATACATACATCATGAGTTATCCATGTTTTCCCAATGCACTATAGGGAGATATAGGTCCCACCCATCTTATAATGAAATCATTTTTACATATTCCACAAAGAATATAAATCATATCATAACTCAAATAATTAAAATTGGTTTCATAAAAATCATTACATTATAACATAATCTAGGGAAAAAAATGGATCTCATAAATTCAATAAACATAATAAAATAATAAGAATAATAGGGATTTTATATATCTTTATTTTAAAAAAATCCATCATATATTGAAAATAAATTTGATAAAACACATTAAATTAATTCATGATGAAAATATCTTTTCTTCTTCAAAAACATTTCATTTTCTCAAAATTCCATGAAATATTAAAAGAAAATAATTTAATTTAATATAAAACTAAAATATTGTAAATGATGATTCAGGGAAATAAGGAATTATCAATTCATAAAAATCTATTCATGTTGTATAAGTTAAAAAAATATCCACCTCATTCTTTTGCCGGAAAAGTCAAAAAAGTACCTTGTACCAAAAATGAAAAAACATCCCTTTAATACTATTTAGTAAGAATTCACCAATGGATAAAATTAAAATTAAGAGAATTTAAAATGGATATAAAGAATATTTTGGAATATATATATTTAGGAAATATGTACATGGATGATAAATATTCCCCAGTAAATACTTACAAATGAACATTCTCATATAAAAATGAGATTGTAAAATTATCTCTTACCTTAGGTCTGATATACTTCATATGTTTGTGAACCTATTTTATACTGATTTAAATAATTTTATTGACTTATTATAGAATCACAATATTTTTATGATATCATATATTGTCATATTCTCATATGTTTGTTAGTAATATCTTGTTGTTACCAGTTATTTGGGTATTAACTTTTTTATATTCTTATGCATGTTTTGTCAAATAAGTTATAGTTATTCTTATTAGTTTATAATTATATCATATAAATAATGATATTATTTACATATATATCATATTTATTCATTTATTTCATTTATTTCATTTATATAATCATTCTTTAATTAATATCATGTAGAAATAATCACATCGCCTCATGGAGACTGTAAGTTGTATGTACGCACGAGTGACGATATCGTTCCCCTAATTGTTGAATGATATTGAAGTGCATGGTGTATTATATTTAAGAATAAATATCATTTTATAATAATTTTATATAGTTATCTCTTTCATCATTATACCTATCCATGTAAGGTTGTGGTGAAAACGGATTACACCACGACATGGAGATGGTAAGCCGTACGTACACACGCGTGGTGATTTCATTTTCTATAGGATATATAGAAGGTGTAATATGATTGTTTCATTATTATAATAACATCTCAGTATATAATTTATATTTTATTTACTAATTTATAATGAAACAACACGTGAATTGGATGTATTAGAAGAAAAAAGTTTGAATGAATCGGTAGAGGATAATACCTCTTCTTTGACGTGTTTCCTTTAAATCACCTCTTAGAGAACTAGAGTTGGTTTTTGAGGAAGAAAAGAACCTCAAAAATGTTACTGGGGATGTTTATAATATAAATGTGTAAGGTATTTTTGTTCTTTAAAGATCAATGTGAAGTTAAGAAGTGAGGGAAATGGTGCCCTTTTATAGTTAAGGTGAGGGGAACTTTAAAAAAGTCATGAAATATTAATTTATTATAAATTTATTTTCAATATATAATGGTCCAAAAATAATTTATTTAAAATATAAGATTATTTTGGGTTATATCCTTATAATCCAATTAAAATTAGACAATGTTTTATAACTTTTTAACTCTCATATTTTTTGTTTTACCCTTATTTTACCATTTTTCATCATACCATTATATTTTATTATTCACACTTTTTGGGTTAATTTAATTACCGTAACATGTCAAACAACCCAAAAAAAGTTCCATTTATGAAGTATTTGGACTTATAATAACCATTTGGATGGACTTATATTTTTAGGAATTTTATAACATTTAATAAAATATTTTATATTTTAAAATACCTATAGTGTCAATTTTAACACTATTTGTTTGTTAACTTTCTAAAAATATCTTAACAGTAAGATAACTTAAAAAATATTATTTAAATCATAAAAAAAGTCTTATTAATCCAAAAAAATCATGGATTCCATAAATTCTCTCAAATTATATTTATTTTATTATTTATAATATCATTCATTTTATATTACTCTTAACAAAATAATTAATGTATCACTATTGTGTCAATATTTATGGTAATTATTTAACCTATAATAATTATCAATAAATTCAAATGTTGTAGATAATTTAATTAGATTTATGGAGATTATTTTTTTTTAGTTTCATCAATTTTATTACCATATTAAAATTATGATACTTATAAGAGATAAGAGGGTGACATGTTGTCACTTTCTCTTAATTTAATAATTATTATATCAGTTTCATTGAAAAAAGTCTTTTAAATGAGTAAATTATGTCTCTTAGGTGATATAGGTCTACTTTTATTCATCCAAAAGGATTTTATCATCTTTTAGGATAATTTTTTGTCCTTATCAAACTGTTGGTTACCCTAATTTATCGGATTTACCTATAACCATGGTAAATAAAAAATACCATACTTACTATTCAAAATTAAAAAAATAAAAGAAACCTATTAAAATAATTTTGACCCACCAATTCCAAATATGGAATACATTTTTAAAAATTAAAAATAAAAAATTGGTAGAAATTAATTTAAAATTAATTCATGTTGTCAAAACGAGAAAGCGAGTTTTTTTAAAGTAAAAACGTTACAAAAGATTGAGGTTTTTTTACATCTGAAATAAATGTAAAATTAATGCTAATGACATATATTATATTTAATGATAAATATATTTTATATTTATACTTTAAAACCATTCAATAATATAATTTAATTACATAAATTATTTTTATTAAAAGATTTGTTTTCAATTAATATTTAGTATAACTTTACTATTCATAAAATTTTAAAACATATCAGAAAAATATAAAAAATTAAACCAAAGAAAATTTTTATATCACTCTTCCAATAAATTTTTTTCTAAAATATAATATATTAATGTTTAAAAAACTATATTTAAAATGGTTGTGCCATCAAAAGGAGGTAATATTGTATTTTTTTGAAAAATACTTCTTTTATCTAAAAAATTGAATTTGGTCTTATATCATGTGTAGAAAATATATAAGATTATTTTTAAACATTATATTTAATACATGAAGAGTGATTTTATTATTTTATAGACTCTATTATTTTAATTTAAATATTTTCTTTTATAAGTATTTCAATAATATTCATACTCTCCATTATAATGAATAATTTATAATATTTAGTTGTCTACTTATACTTAGTCTTGCAAGAAATGAATTCTATCAAAAGAACATGAAATATATGTAACACAAGACAAGGATAGTGTTTCATATACCAAAATCTAATATGGTGTTGTGTATAGCGCAAGCTAATCTGGGTGTAGCATATAACACAAGACATCAAAGAAATTAAAAATAATATATCTCATAAAATCTAAGGGTGTTACATTTATATTCCATTTATGCGGTGATATTATCATTTTAATTTATGATTTCTTAGAAATTAAAGAATATTAAGATCATGAGTCAAACTAGGCAATGGAATAATTCTAATAAACAAGTATCATACCTATCAACACTTTATTATATTTCCCAATATCAACTGTAGTTGTAGAAAATGATTTTTCAACACATTTATGCTTTTGATCATGATGATTTAAACTTGAGAAACAGAATTCAGACACACATTAGAATTATATTCCAAGTTACTACACTTCAAACATCTAAATATTGAATATATATCTATTACCCCATTTGTAGATTGTTTATGGCTCTTTTCTTAGCATCCATGATCCTTATGACAAAACATATCGCACAGATAACACTTTATCGAACCTATCAAACATTACAATAATTTTTTTACCCCAAATTGAACATGTTTGAGGCTTACCTATAGGATTAATATTTGACTAGTTCTTTGTTTCTTTCTACCTTGATTTCTTCTTACTCTTTTCATCTCAAGGAACATAAGCGTCAGCAACTCCATCTCATCATTCTAATCACAATGAATCAATTTCACATAAATGTTAAATTATCATGAGGAAAATGATCTTCATAAAAAAAATTCAATCCTTAGTAAAGTATATTAATTTTATTATCAAGGTCCCAAATTAAATTAAATTAATTTTAGGCCAATATTGTAAAATTTTCTTCCAACGTGGCTACTAAATTTTCCTCCTACCTAAATTCTATGAATTGTTTATCTATCATAAATCAAACAACCTTAGAAATATATTTATCTAGAAAAATATTCTTAAATGTGTCCCATTATATGGAATCAATCCCATATCCCACTCTGGTATTCTTAACCAATGACCATAATCCACTGCTTCACATTAAAAATGATAATTGTAATGAGTTTCCTTTTTTACATTCCAAACATATCATGACTTCAAATATTTTTTCCCACAAAATTAATCCACTATTATGCTACCATTGTATTTTAAGTTACACCAAAATATGAATGGCTATATTTTATAAAATTATCAACTATAGACACTCTCCTATGAGGTAATTTTTATTTATCTCTAACATTGAATCTATAACCATTTATAGACTACGTCAACTATGCCATCAGTGCAAAAAATTCATTAGTTATAATTCCAACCATTTCAAGGTTGTTATTTGGAGGGAATTATCCTCTTGATACCTTCCTACTTCATATTATTTGTTTCTTGTATGGAAAACCATTCTGAAAAGATATTTTAGATGAATCAATTTGGTAATATTCATATTTTATATCATGATAACCAAAAAAGTAAAATATCTTAAGGGTATTTACTCCCATTATCCAAACCTCTAAAATTATCTGAACTTTTTATCTGATTCCAACTATAAGGTATCATCTTTAAACATTACATAATATAAAACCTTTAGACTATAATTCACTTTATTTAAGTCCTAAATATCTTTTAGTCTTAGTGTTTTTTAAAATTAGTTCATAAATCCTATATAAGAAAATCATACATTACAAAGTGGACACATCCACTAAGAATCAATTTTTCCCACAATAAAATATTTTAAAATGAAACATTTTTTATTTTAATGAAAAATATTCAGGAATTTTAAATTGACTTATTGTTAATTCTTAATAATACTTAAACACTATAAAAATCATTTAAAATATGGGATGGTCAAAAATATCTAAGCAAGGGATATAAAAGAAGGAAATCTGTTTTGCTAGTGAAAAAATAAGAAACCCGATAAGATTTTTACCTTTATCACAATATTATTTTTTTCATATGAAATAGAATATATATATTAAAAAAACACCCTTTTATCAAATAAAAATTTTAAATCCTATAGAATGAAAATACAAACCCTTTTATGAAACTTATATCATTATATTCATAACTCATATCAGAAATAACTAGATCCTTGTAAAAACCATAGGAGAAACCTTTCTGGTTAACTCCCTCATTCCATCCATTTAAGACATAGAACATTACCCAATGTATTGGATAACTATAATGGGCTCACCCAACATATAATCTATATCGATCTCACCAATCATATAACCTTTATTGGAATCACTTGCCATATAAGTTGTATCAGAATAAAATTTCTTCATATTTAAATATCAAGTACCATATCATGAATAAAATAATTGATAGATTCATATTTTCATCTTAAAACCCTTGAAAAACTCTTTTTAATCTATTTTCAAAACATTTTTAGATATTGAAATACCCCATCCTTTTAAAAATAATTTTAAAAACTAAAATACCTAGATAAAAGTAAAGAATCATTTTTTAATTTAAGAAAACATGGAATATTATAAGGTAATTAAAACATCAAATAATGGTTATAGTGGTGAAAAAAAACTATTGATGAAGTATATTTTAAAAGAGAACATTCATTTTTCCTTTTTATAAGAAAATTCAAAACATTGCCTATAAAATAAGTAAAATTTTTCCTTTTGAAAAATAATTAAAGAAATCTAAAATATTCATAAAATGTAATTTATAATTAATTTATATATATATAAATACATTATTAAATTAATTTTTATAATATAGACTTAGGATAAAAATATTTTGAAAATAAATCCTAAAAAATATTTAAAATGGGGTTTTATGTTTAAGTTTACCTAACCACAATTCTAACCTGTCATGTACATTATTTACCTTCCTGGATTAAATAATAATGTTAATTATTTACTTTATTAATAAAAAAAATCAAGTTTATTATTCCTTTAATTTTATTTATTTCCATTTTATATTCAATTACTTAATCACTTAAGTACATGTCAGGCGTTTTGACAATATTCGGCACATTTGTCCAAAATGACTTTGGTAAGATGGTTATGATCAAAGAGTTAATTTTTTTATAATCTATATAATGATTATAATAACGTAATTATAATTATTATACATCAATTAAACTTTTAAAACTAACCATTAATAATGGTTAGTAAAAATGAATTATGTTATAATCATGGAGATGGTAAGTCATATGTATGCATGAGTAGCATTTTCATTTTTGAAAGATCATGAGGGGAAGAAGTTATGTTTTATTTTTACATTTAAATAATTATTATTATATCATAAATATCATATTATTTGTTTATATACACTTATATGTATCATCCATGTGATACAGTGATGAAAAATTAATCTCATCGCTTCATGGAGGTGGTAATCGATGCGTATGTACAAACGACGTTATCATTTTTCAATGGATGAAAAGATATGAAAATAGATGATATATTATATAAATAAAATGTTAATTATGTAATTAATATAATACATTTACATTAAATACGTCACTATAAACATATCTTATAGGTTGTGTTGGAAAATGAAATATATCGGTTTGTGAGGTAGCAGACTTCCTTAGACACAAATGATGGTTTCATTTACCATTTAATGGAAAAGGATATGGATATAGGTTGTTAAATTAAAAAAAGTATCATTATATGGAAGAAATTGGTGTTATTTTTTCATCATGTTTTTAGAATATTTTATGTTGATATAATAAGAAATAAAATTAAGTAGCACGGTTAACAACTATACCTCTTCTTAGGACAACCTTTTTAAGTGTATACATAAAGCCTTCCTAGGTTGTATTTATGATAAAATTAAGGTAAATTTTAGATTTTTATGTATGTTATTAAGTGATTTTTTTATATATTTTCGAAAACATAATTATTTTTAAGTTTATAGAGAAGAGAAAATTGTTTCTCTTTCTATATGTGGAGGAGAGGATACACTTGGAATTTTTTTAAAGGATAAAATATATTAATATCTTACTCAATTAAAATTTATTGAAATAAAAACATGTCAAAATATTATATTATATATGTTCTAAATATTTCTATGTAATAAAATTTATACAAGTTTTTAAAACATTTTAATATTTATCTGTTTAGTTTGAACACCCAGTAAGCATGTTTCAACCTTAACCGTGGTAACCAATTTTTTCAATTTTAACTATTCATTACAACAAATAAAAGTTGAACTTATTTCAAAATATGAATTATTATTATTATGAATATTTAATCCATTATATAAAATTAAATTTATATAAGTGTAATGTTATAATTTAAAATTAATCCCATAATGACTGATGAAAAATAGTTTTTTTAGAAAAATTTCTTTTTAAGTGTAAAATGTTTTTATACCAAATTCATATATAATGTTCATTACAGTTATATTAATTGTATTATTATATGAACTAGTTTTATTTTTAAATAATTTTAAAACCAAATCTGACTTTTTAAAATGCTTTAAATGAAAATACATTTTTTAATAAAAATCAGTATTTTTCACTATTCATTAAAAAATAAAACATTTCATAAAATTATAAAGATTTAATCATAAGATCTTTTTAATATTATGAATTAAAAAATTACTGAATTTTTTCACATTAAAATTCAATAATATTGAAATAAATCTTTTAAATAAAACCATATAATGCAGGAAATTCTGATTTGGTTGGAAATAAATCTTTTTTTCTTTTGATTGAAAAAATATATTATATTATTTTAATAAATATAACTCTATAAAATATAATTAGTTAATATTATTAATATGCAAAAAATATTTATCTTAACATTACCTATGTTGTTACAGTTAAGTACCATGTTTTATAATCAAATAAAATTTTGAATTATTTATTAGTCTAATTCCTATAATATATAGAATCTTAATTATCAAAAAAATCGTAAATAATTTTTAATATAGTTTTTAGAAAATAAAAATGTTTATTGATGTATAATTGTTATTATGGAATATAGAATTTATTACAAATAAACCGTTTTTCAATTATGAGTTTAAAATATAAGTTTCCCTTAAATATAATAATAATTTCATAAATTATAAACATTTTATAAATATAAATTAATTAATTATCAATAATAAAATAAATATAATATAATAAAAAATATAAATGTAATCAATCACGATAAAATAAATGGTTTTTAATCAAATTAAACTATTATTCCATGTATTATATTATTTTAATTCTTTAAAAGATAAATTTTTAAATTTGAAAAATTGAATACTATGAAATTAAAATTATTTTTGGATTCAAAAAATAAAAATTATTTCAGGATGAATTGGGAGTATTTTTTTCAGAGCAATATAATTATTTTGTAAATAATAAAAAATATACTTTTAAGGAATAATGTATATTTTATGATATCGCCTTGGTGTAAATGTGATATAAGAATTTATTAAACACATGAAAATAATCATACAAAATAATATTCTCAAAATATCATGCATGTGTTATTCAATTTGTATATTTTTTTTTCATGCCAAGGAAAACATTAAAATAAATTTCAATGTTGACATAATTATTACGCAGTATTGGAAAAGAAAAATTTGGTTTTTTTCAGATAAAATTTGAAAATGAATTGTCTATCATCAATATGAGTAATAAATATGATTAATATTTAATAATTTTTATGTATAGTTATGAATTTTAGAGTAATATAAGAACTAAATTATCAAATGGATTATATAGTGCATGAAAAAGGTATAAAAAGTAAAAACAACATGTTAAATAAGTTTTCATGACATTTGTGAGAGTCAAAAATCTATTATTAAAGGTTATAAAGGATAATATTAATGAAAAATAAATTAAATTTACTATTTTAATTTATTTTTAATTTTTTTAATGGTATAATTACATAGAACATGTATTAATCACCAATGCGGCTCTTGTGTAGGTTGTTGAAAAATAAAAGTGAATGGTTTTAAAACTATTAAAAGCGATATTTTTTGGATTGAGGTCTTTAATTATTTATATGGATCCAAATTAAAGTTATTTAGTTTTTTAGATATTCAAATTCTACTTTTATTTTTCTCTTTATGTTTTTAATGTCAAATTATATGAATAATCCTGAAAATTACTTTAAAAATATTTAATGGTTATAAAATTGTTTATTAATTTATCTAAAATCCTAAAAATATTATAATATGAAAATTTGTAATGGAAATTCATGATAATTTCATCCATGGACCATTTTTTATCCAAATTCTATTTTTTAATGACATTTTTTTCCTTTGAAGATTTAGTATTTTTGAAAATTCCATTGGATTTTTCCTACAAAAAGGAACTTGATCTGACCACATAGAACCTTTTTCAAAGTAAAATTTTATCTCTTTATTTTATAAACTTTCCCCTATATAATTATTTAACAAAATTTACAAGCCTCTAATTTATTTAAAACTACATTGTCCAAAGGATTCAGACTCAATACAAAGGAGGTGTTTTGAGGAGAAAGGTAAGGGTTTCTATTCATGATTCTCATTCTTATTTTTAATTATTTATTATATAAATATTCTAAGAGTAATATTATTTTATTTTAATGAATCTATTACCATGATATTGGAATAATACTAATTCATCCATGATGAAAAACTATTTGTTACCTCTCACCAAGATCATTCTTTAAGTTTTTTCTATGTCAAAATAAGGGTTCTTCCAAAGCTGTGTCGTTTCATTTTAATTATCATATTACTCTTTTAAAAAACATTCATATTTTTTCAAATAAAAATTAATATTATATTTTAATTATAATGTAATATTTTTTTAAACATGATTATTTATTGGTTTTTCTTTGTTTTAAACTCCTTTGGAATAACAATATACATAATGGTGGTTTTATACTGCTCAAGTGAATGGTAATGTTTTTATAAATTTATTCCATTCATATAAATATTTCAAAGATAATTTTCAGATTAAATATAATAATAATATTAAATTAATTTAATATTAATAATTTTGGGATTGTGAAATATTCATCAAAATATTGGAATTAATAGTAGATATTCATTGATATTTTTAGTTTTTATAAAAAAATATTATCAATGAAGATTTATAAAAAAGTAACTTAGGTATGAACAAGTGAAATATTTCACTCCTATAATTATAATAATAAAATCACTTGAAACTTATGTAGTTTATGGAACTATTGTATGAGGTAATTTTACCATTATAGTGATAGAAAAGCTGTTTTGGAACAGAAACACCCCAAAAATAAAAACATTAACTATTCTAATTTAGTAACTAAGTATAACATGATAATAACATAAATAAATGGAATAATAGTAAATGAAATTAGCATGAAAATTTTAGGAAGAAGTTATACAATTAATATAATTTTTTGACTTAAGAGGGTAGATGCCTGTACGAAATGGTAAAAGACTCAAAGTAAAAAACTTTTCCATAAAAACACTTTTTAAATATTTTGAATTTCCATTTAACTATTTCTCTTCTAAGTATATATTTATAATTTTCATTTAAAAATGTAATTATCTAAACTTTTATGATTTCTTATGGTTATTTTTTGTTGTCCTTAGAATTATTTACATATTTTTTTAAAGGAATTTTTTTTCTTTTTTTCTATACTACTCTCTTTTAACTTTCTATATAAAAGTGGAAAAATAATTTTTTTCCTTCTAAAAATTACCACTTTATATCTTTTTCTGATTTTCATGTTATTATTATTTATTAATATTATCTAATTAGTTTCTATATTTTTCATATAATATCTTAATCCCACTATTCTGGGACTTTTTTTTTAAGTTTTAAAAAGAGAATTCTATGGCCCCTTATTTTTTATGTGAAAATATAATGCATTTCTTATGGGTTAAAATGGATATTTTTTAATATTTATGATTAAATAAAATACAATATGTTTTTTATTTATTTTATGGTTCTTTAGTATTATATATGATGATGGATGGGACATTTATATTCCTCCATAGTATTGGTTAATGATTTATTCTCTATATAATATATACTAGAGTTAACTGGGTAGGTTATTCCATTACATGGATTCATTTAAGGGTTATTATTAATATTATCTACCAATATACCTTTATGGTTGGGTTCTTTATCATGAGTTTGTTTTATGAAATCATTTGAACAGTGAAGCTAATTAGGACTAAGTATGAGTTTATGTTTTCTCAATGTTTTGTTTTTGTAAAAGGGAAATTTTTTATTGGTTTTTTATGTTTTTTAAAGTGCTAATGGGTTTATTTTATTTCTACATACCTTACTAGGATATTTTTTTCAAATTCCATGTGTTAAAATATTTTTACAGGGTGTAATGATGAGTAGGAATATTAATAAGGTCAAATTTCTTATTATAGAGAGTTATCTTGAATATACCAATTCTATATTTTTTTAGAATATTTTTTATGAAAAATAGACACTGATTTTAATTGAAAACATTCTAATATAATGGTGTTTCTAATTATCTAAAACCATAAAATTAAAATATAATGTGAAATTAATTATTGAAATATTTAAAAAAAACATTTAAATACGGGTTGATTATGGGATGGTTCTATGTGGGTTGTTATAGTTGGTATTAGATAAATTTTTTAAATAACTTTAGAGGTCATTATGTTATCATATGATCATAATTTTTTTATTTTTTGAAAATTTTTGGGTTAATATGTTCATTTGGGATCATAAGTTAGAATTATTTTATAACCTTAATGATTTTTCTATTAAATTGAATTATAGTTATTTTTGGATAAACCAAAAGTGTTGAATAAATGGTGACATAATTAATGAAATATTACTAAATAATGGATGTTTTGTTATATTTTTATTTGATATAGTCACACTAACCATTCTGGATTTAATTAATGGGTGGAATAGGGAGGAATCAAATTATAAATGGGTGTGAATGACACTATGGTGGTTCTATGAATGATAAAACAAAGGGGATAGAAGTTTGAGTGAAAAATAATGTGGTTATGACTAACTATATATCTCATAATATGATTGAAATCCTTAACCTATGTGATTTTTATAATTCACCAAATTAGATAAAATGAAGTTTCATGGATTTTCATGTCATAGAGACCATGGGGAAAAAAATATTCACCTTCTTATGTGTCAAGAATATTGGATGAATCACCTAGCGAAATATATTAATGGAATAAGAAAATAAATTCTCTATGGAAATATAGGACATAGAAAAATAAATTAGCATTTAATATTTAAGAGACTTATTAATAAAATGAAAGGGAATGAGTTACTTACCGGGGTATTAATATACATTTTTTAATATGGAAAGTATATGAATTCCAAAAATTGATCCATAAGAGAAAATTTAATGATTAGAGTCATCAAGATCTTATGAGTAAAGGTTTACGAATATCATATTCTATTATAGTATAATATTAAGAAACAATGAATAGCATATAAATGGTATGAATTATTTCAACAATTTGGATTATGTTTAAAGTAAGAACCATAATTTGATTCAGATTGATGAATCTTAGAACATGATTCATATTTTTTATTATAGGAAGGTATTATTAAGGAATAAAATGTAATATCATGGTTAATGTTATTGAATGATTAAATTTTCTATATATAGGGTTTCAAGAGTTATGATGTAATGGAATTTTATTAAAGGGTTTATAAGTATAATAATGTTCATATAAATACACTTTTTAAGACTTATCTTACTGTATTTTAAGGTAATTAATTATATTTGGGGAGTCGTTTTGGGTTTTAATTGAATATTTAAGTGTATATAACCCTTAGTGATAACATGTTATTTAGTATAAAGGTTACATTAGAAGAACATTATCCTATTTTTAGGAAAATAAGATAAAAGATATAGAAAACTATTAGAGTCAATAAATTATTTTATATTGAGGTAATAATGGTTTATTGGGATAAAGGGAAATAATATTTTTTCTAACATCAAAAGAATAAGGTGAATTCAAAAAAAAATTCTAATATGGTATTTTATCTCAAAGTAGTTGATATTACTTGAGGAATAAAGTTTGAGTTAAATTTTGAGAGAATATATGACTTTTTTGGGGTTTTATGTCATTGTGATTCAGGATACATTGTAAAATATTAGTATATTTTTTAGAATATATCATTAGGGTATATAAATTTTTGTTATGATACATTATGATTAATTAATATCTTTAAAATATAAATAGTTTGTTAATTTTGGATGAATATGTGATCAAATTTTACAAATTTATTAGTTCCTAATTTGGTTTGATATATTTTAAATAGTTTATGTTATTTATATAATGATTTAAATTAAACAAAGAGTTTAATTATTTATATTTTCGTTTTGTAGATTCAATTATTACTTCATCATATAACAATTGATTCAGTCTTATTCAAACCATTAAGTTTTTAGTAATGAGATTCAAAAAAGTGGAATAGTTTGACATCTTTTCATGAATATTATAAACCTTTAAATGTTTATTTTTTAATTATTTAATCAAGAAAATTTCATCTTAGTAATTCATAATTGTAGTGTGAAATAATTCAGAGGTGAAAACTAATCAAACACACAATCGAAGGATTTAATTTTTCTTATATAGTGGAATTAAATAAAATAAGTATATTTTCTCATATTCTCTATCTAAATGGTAAAAGGATTTTTCAAACAAAATAAATAATAAGATAAATCTATTGAGTGTTATGTGTAAAATATCACATAATTAAAAGTTATTCTTTTATAAATTCATTTAAAAGTATAGAAACAAGTATAAAGTCAAGACCATTTAATACATAGATGGTCTTAGAAATATTAAATTATGAAATACAAAGTATCTTAGTAGTGACATATAAATTTATTATCCTGATAAAATCTACATATGATTATTATGTCCTAATTAAATAATTTTGGTAATAAAATATTAAAATTCCAGGGACACAATTTCTTTAATGGTTTAGAATATAACATCTAAAATTTCTAATGAATATTTTTATAAATTTTCTTTGTTAAATTATAAATTTAAATTCAAAATGAATCTCTTTATTTTAATAATATAAACCAAAAATCCATATAAATATTTAATACCTAAGTTATATTATCATATATTTTTCAAGTATAATATAATTTATTTATTAAAAAAATTAGAAAAAGGTCACCCCATAGGTTTAGAGATCGCATGTCACATATAGTGATACTATTGATCTCAAACCCACAACCATAGGATATCAAGGGTATAATACATACCATGATACCATGTGTTGTTATTCTTAAAACTTTTATACTTTTTATATATAAACATATATCACTTTTACAATATTCATGATTCTTCTAACGTATATAGTTTTATAACTAAATTTATCTTTAGTTTTATTTTTATATCATCATAATAATTAAGTCATTATAATCTAATGATTAACAAAGTGTGATATATTTTGTCAAATTCAAAAAATATTAATATATTTAAAGTAAACGTGTATAAAGTTCTATGTGAAGTATATAAAAGTTGGTTAAATATAAATTTTAAAAAAATAATACATTATCATAATTTTTTTAATAAATTATATTTTATCTAATTCCAAAGTGGTGTTTATTATAACATCCATGGCATAGTGCTCCCTCACAAGACCACACCAGGTGGGATACTAAACCTCAAGAACCCGTCTTTGTATTCTAGAGGATTCCAACTAGAAGGAAAAGTTTTAAAAACACAATGGGGAGACTATAACATTAATAATGGCATAAATAATATAAATAATCAACATGAGAACCAAAGAAGGATAAAGGGAATACTGAACAATAAAAATAATAATAAATACCATGTAATTTCAAGATAAGTGTTACTAAATGACATGGTAGAAGTTACATGAGTTAATGAATAAATAGAATCAATACAATTATCAAAAATTCTAGTCCTAAACCCCATGTTATTCTTGTATCCTAGCTCTAACCCATCTAGAAAGCAATCAATCAACATAAGGCACCATGCCCTTGTCAAGACCTGCATCCATGAAATCTTCCTGGGTACCAAATGGCATTTGAACATTGTGTGAGTAAAACAAATTAGGCCAACACCCTTGGTGTCCAAACAATCTAATTTGAATATAAAGATCACTTAATAATATGATTAATAGGGTTATTAATTAATAAATTAATATGGAAAAATTAAATGAACCTACTGAACCTTAGTCTCCATGTTGACACCCTGGGTTAATTGAACCTTATTCCGCTCCATACTGGATATCTATATCAAGTGTCGGATACTCCTATATAGTATATATCACCCATACCGATATTGGTTTTTTCTTTAATAAAATGAATCATTTATATAATTCCACAAGTAAACATGTAACACTTGGATCCATGTGAATTTATCATATTAGAGTCGCTTAAATCATCCCAAAGAATAATATGGATCCAAGTAGGAAGGTAACCATATCATACTAAGTTCCATGCATATTATCCACGATGGATGATGCCATAGAATGAAAAATGTGACTAATCACACTGGGCTCCATAAAGATTTCCAGGATGAAGAAACTTACATATTCCTAGGGTGTAAGACCATGACAATGGGAAAAGTAACAATATTATATTATACACTGTAACACCCCAGGTAAATAAAGAATATGACATTTTTATATTTATCCATATTTTTGAAAAAAAATATTAATATTACTTTAAAGGGGATGCTATGATCGATGGCGTACCCAATACGCAACAACGAGTTTCTTTGGAATCTTATGGTGCACTCTAATAATAAAATAATATTATTTTAAATGGTAGTTAACGCCTAACTGTTGTGATGGCGGGAATGAATATAACTAACTACAAAATGATTATATATGTTTTTCAAATATTTTTACTTTTTATAATAAATTTTAGAGGATTAAAAATACGAATGAACCCAATTTTAAGCGTAAACATTCTAATATTCTTTAAAAGTCGATTAACCACCTTTTGATGGTGAACATCTTTTAAATCCACTTTTTGATAAATTTATGTTTTATATTTGAGAAAATAAAATTCTTCTATAGAATTGGGATATATAAATTTACTTTGTGTAAATTTTTGGTATTTTTCCGATAAAGTACATTTTTTTAATGAATTTGAAAAATGTTGTATTTTAATTCAAAACCTCTTTTTAATCTAATTTATTTATATAATTAGATTATATTTTAAATTAGTTTTAAAGTGAAATTAGAATATATTTTTACCATTAAATCCAATGGTGGTCATTGGAATTAATTTCACTTTGAA
Source organism: Viscum album (assembly GCA_963277665.1). NCBI lineage: Eukaryota > Viridiplantae > Streptophyta > Magnoliopsida > Santalales > Viscaceae > Viscum > Viscum album. Next base: position 1,263,971,474 of record OY728128.1, read on the forward strand.
ATTGGACTTAAACTAGTGTCAATCTTTTAATAGATATTGTTTCTTAAAAACACGCTATTTGTTTTGACAGTGGGAATTAATTATTAAATTAATTAATGCAACTTATATGTTTTGAATTTTGTAAAATAGACATAATTTTTGAATTCTGAATATCAAATAAGGCCTAGGGTGAATGTTTTGTAATTTTCTGAAAAACTTCAATTTTTGATGAATAGTGAAACCACTAAGTGGTACTTATAAAAACTGATTTTCCGTTTAAATGAAATTTTTCTACCTTTGTGTTTTGAATTTCAAAAATCTGACATACATGGTTGTAATTAAGAAGTAAAATGTGGTTCAATGGGATTAAAATAATTTTTTGGTGAATAGTAACTTATTACGTTTTTAATCGCGATTAGAGGTAATTAGTGTAGTTTAAGGTAACAATAATGTTTTAATAATATAAAATTACCTATACACATGTCCTACCCTCATTGGATGAGTCATGGCTGACCAATAAAATCCATGGGTCAACTTGGGGACCTCATGGAGCCACTTTGGTTGGAAAATGACATAAATACCTTTTTATTTAATGTTAAAATTAAAATGACACAAACATGAGTTGTTTTACTAAAACAATTTTTAAATGGGGTTATAAAATTCAGATATTTTACTATAAATAGTCATTGGAAAGATAAAAATATTTCCTACATCATATAATTTTGTTTATAATTTTTAGACATTAAATAAATTAAATTATTTATGATATCATGATGATGTAGCGATGACCTCATTATTTAACGATTTAAATAAAATGGAAATATAATGTAACATCTAAGAACTAAACATGTCCAAAACCTATTTAATGGGTGTATTTATAACCCTTATCACCTTATCCTTGAAACACATCAATTTGGGACCATTAAAATCCGAAACTCATTCTAAAATAAAGTAACATTTCTTTACTTTCCAAGAGTGCCCCTCCTCTCCTCTTATAAAAGGCCCCCACCTATACCTCCTTACCCACACTTCCAAAGCCTTTGGATCAGCCAGCCTCTGCCCATTTTGTCTCTCCACATCTCTCTATAACTCCTAGAATCCTCACATTGGGCATAAGTCTTCCCGATGAAGCCTTTGAGCTCAAACCAATGGGAGTTACCCGATTTTAAGGTAATGTCTTCACTTGAGTCCTTTTGTTTTATTTTTCTTCTCCAACCCCATGAACTCTTTTTATTCATTTCTTTTATAACAACTCAATTATCTTCAATATACAAGGATGTTTTTATAAGAAGTATTCTAGCTACAATTACACACACCTACATCTAATGGTTAAAGAACATATTGTTTCCGTGGATGGCGAATTTCTGCCTCACGAAACGATGATTGTTCAACACTCATATATCACCTTCAAAGGTGTCCATTAAGATGTCACTATATTTATATATTATATATAATTAATAATATCTTTATGTTTTACTTAATCTTCTTTATTTTTCATTTATGGCATATCTTTATGGTTTCCATTATGGGTAAACGTGATATATTAATTTAAGGAAGTGCGGACTACCGCCCCCTCAAAGTGATTTGATTCGTTAATACCATATGTGGGACGTATAAAGGATGGAGTTATGATACTATATATGATATTATACTGGAATTATAATATACCTTTATATCATTATTATTCCATTCCATAAAATACGAAATAGAAATGAAAGTAGCGTTCATGCGTACGTACGGCTTACCGTCTCCATGAACGGTGCATTTCATTTATTACCTCTAAATGATTATGTAATATTATAAATTCATGTATATAATGGATATATATAAAATATATGGAATATAAATCATGAATATCATTATTTAGATAATGGATACTTGACTACGTGAACAACTTGTAAATATAAGAAGTCCACTTTTGACTCAAGTACCAATGATCAACAAAATGACCATTATTAACTTAAATAATTACATAATGTTCATAACATGGTAATAAGTGATATAAAAGGAATAATGAAATTGAAAAATGTTTTTAAGCAAGTATAAATTAACTCAAGTTTATAATTCAGGAATATAAAGAAATGAACAAGACAAGTCGGACTGGAGGTAAGGGATCATACTTTTCTCTTTCTTTTTAAGTACACTCTTTTATGTCATTCCTTTTAAGCTCGTCTTTCTTATGATTGGGATGTTCTTTTATATTACTCCTACTGTAATTTTTATGTTCATATGATGAGAGAACCTATTTTCTCTCATCAATCCATTTTGGAAGTTTTGAGTGGCGTCGTTAGGCTACCGAATTTTCGTAAGAGATCTAACCTCTCTCTTTATTTTTAAGTACTCTCCTTTATGTCACTTCTTTTAAGATCCTCATTGTTATTATGTTGGATGTTCTTTTATATTCCTATTTCTGTACATTTTATTTTAATATGATGAGAGACCCTATTTTATCTCATCAATCCATTTTTTGGAAGTTTTAAGTGGCGTCGTTAGGCTGCCGAGTTTTCGTAAGGGATTTTTCATCTCACTTTTAGTCCCGTGAGATTTATGATACATTTTCCACCATTTCCTTTGAGTGGTGTATGCACTTCTCATTATTATAATATTTGTTTAATATAACTTCATTTATAGTTATTTACATATTCATTCAATGACCCTTCTTCAATGGGGTGTACGTTTCGAAAGTTACCCAAGTCGGTAAGGGAACCTTTCACCCTCCTCTTTTTAAAAGACTTATTTTGTTATGTATTTTAATTCACATACTATTATGTTGGGATATGTTCTTCTATATCCTTATTGATGTAAATTTTATGTCCAAGTGATGAGATACCCTTTTTATCTCTCATCAACGCATTTTCTGAATTTTGAAGTGACGCTGTTAGGCCGTCGAATTTTTGCAAGGGAACTTCTTAACCCAATTTTGATTCTTTTGGATAAACATGTACTCCTTGAATATGTCATTCTATGAATATGTGTGAATAACCTCTGATTTTTTACACTTAATATCCACTTATATTTGGTGTATTCGTTTGTCACACATAATTATGTAATTGATTTATCCTTAATCCAAGGATAACGTCTTTGTATGGGACTTCATCTCAATCTCCTTTTATTGATGAATATTTTGTTTTATACACACCATTCTTTTATAAGGTGTATAAACCCCTTTGACTTTTACGTTTATCTAAAATGAATCTTCTTTATACGAATTGTTTTACTAAACGACAAAAGGTAATGTTTTTGTCGTACATATGTGGCGACAATGACTTCTCTGCCGCCGTGACCATTATTTGAGTTTCGGCTTCCTCTACAAGCCATACATTTTTTTTTGAATAAAAAATAAATACCATGTTTTACTCTTCGTTTATTTTGGTATTGAAAATGGTTTTCATAATGTTTTTATAACAATGTGTTTTATTGATATCTTGTGATTTAAAAGTGGAAATGTTATGTTTACTTTATACATGTTTTATGTGATACGATTATGTTATGGTTATTGGGAATTATTATGAAGATGGGTGGTTTTGTGATAAACTAAGGGCGGGTGAGCCCAATATAGCTCTCAAATGCATTGGGTAACCTGAAGGAGTCAAACGTTAAGGTTTCTCCGAAGAGATTTAGGGAATATACTGTGGTGGGTATTCCAAACATAACCAAGAGGGTTACTCCCTACGTAAGAATGTTATGAATGCCTCAAGTTACCTTTTATGTCTGATTATTTCTATGATTTATTCAGGATTTGATATGCCTATGTTTTATGGTTAAAGTATGATTTAATTCTTATGTATATATGAACTCATGTTTCCTTTCCATATTTTTATAACCCTTACTGAGCTTTTTATGCTCATCCCAAGTTTTTTTTTGAAATGTTTTTCACTGGTCAAGGGAAAGGTACATGATATGATGATAGTGTCAAGGAAGTGTCAAGAAATAATCCATGTTTTATTTTTAAATATGTTTCCGTTTATGGGAAAAAATGAATACTATCTTTTATGTAACCACTTTGTTTAAATGTGGAATGTAATGCAAGTTTTATGATCTAATTCTCCAAAACTCTAAACCTGAAAAGATCCTCAATGTGTAATCTTGTAATAACTCAAGATTAAGTAAGGTTTTGGGCTGGGGCCTTATGGTTGGTATCAGAGGTCGGTTTAGATAACTTTAGAGGTTAGGGTATTCTTTAAGCATAAGTGACATTACCATAATGGTTAGGATTTCAGAAAGATTCCTAGTTTTAGATAAAGTGAATGAGTAAGTATATCTTATTGTTTATATTCCTAGTTAGTACATGATGGTTTTGTTGATATACTCACACTATCCTTTTTGGTTTTAGTAAATGGCTAGATCTAGCAGGCACCAAAGTAATAGTGGATGTGAAGGAAACTGTGATAGTTTTTTGAGAAAGCAACTGAATGATATGGGAGCTGCAATGAGAACTCTTGTTTTTATCCTCAACCAACTATCTGTAGTCATGATTAACCACCTAAACCTTGGTGATTTCTCTAAGGCATCATATATGCGAGAAAAAAATACCTACGGAACTACAGGTAATAATCATAAAGGTAAGTGTGTTCAAAAAACTATGTGTCAAAGATGTGGAACGAAACACCTAGGAAAATGTTTCAAAGGGACAGAAATATGCTATAGATGTGGAAATGAAGGTCATAAAGCAAGAACCTTCCATGGAAAAAGGAAGCATCCAGTTGACTCGAGGAAAGGGAAATAAGTTCTTTCTGAGGGATCAATTGAATGCTTTAAATGTGGTGTGCATGGTCATTATAAAAACACAAGTCCTATGAAGAAGTTTCGTGAATGGGATCACCAAGATCGTACAAATATTCGTTTACCAATACCTAATGCAATTCCGATTGAGGATGAAGAAACTGGCAATGACCGATCAAAGGTATGGATTATTTCATAACTTTTGTTTTCCTATTTTGGAATATTAGGATATGATTCATGATTTTGTTTGTAGGAAATAATTATTTCAGAACAAGTTGGAAAGGAATGGTTAATGGATCATGAAGAATGTTGAATGATTAAGAAGTCAACATATAAGGGCTTCAAGAGTTATAGTGAAATTCTTAAGAGTATTAAGTCTCTTTTGATGATGGGGTTACATTAGAAGACTTTTTATAGTATGTGTAACCCTGATTTTTAATATATGAAAATTTTATTCAATGAATAGTTATATGTTCTTTTGTGGACGTAGTTATAAAGAACCATTTGGGTTTATATGATCCTTACTTTTGAGGTAATTATGGGTTACTATATGTTATGATGGAAGTGAAAGGCATGAGATAAAATTGAGGTTAAATTATGTTATGGTTATTTTTGATGATTTTATCTCTTTCTGGGGAATGATTTGAGAATTATATAGTTTTGGAAAAAGGACAACACGCAGACCATGTGACAACCCGTCGTGCCAGACAAAGTTGTGGGAATCAAACCCACAACCAAAGTGTGACTGGTATTTATCGCTTACCACTGGACTACGTGAAGTCCCTAGTTATTTTGACTGATTATTTTTAGTTAGATGATTTTATGAATTAATAGTAAGTTTATTTTGGGTTATCTATGGAAATTTATTAACCTATCATGGAGGATATGTGATTAGGTTAATTACTTTTCAATACGAGACATTAAGAGCAACTGATGTTGTTTGGAGATAAATGTTACGATTTAACTTGGAAGACTATGTGATTAAATCCTTAAAATATTTGGGTTTCAATCTTAGTTTGGTTTACTTTGAAGAATTTTATGGACAAATTGTTTATCGAATGGTCCTCGTTGAACTTTGGGTTTTGTTGGACAAATTTTGGAGATTAAGAATAGATTTTCTTTTTATAAAGGGTTATCCTTTTCTGGATTATCTGATCTTGTACTAACCTTTTTGGTTTTGGTTTTGGTTAAAGTCTAAAGACATGGGAAGTATATAGTTATCTTTTGTGGATTAGGTGATTCTCTAGAAGTTGATTATAGTACTCTTAATGTGAACAAGTCTTCTTAAACACTCGTCTTTTGGAGAAAATATGAGTTTGTGTAAGGAATCTAATAAAAGTTGAAAGACAACATGATAAGTGATTATGTTTCCTTATGAATAAATTCCTCAATAAAAAGTAACTTAAAACAAAAATTTTGTCTATTAACTTTTCCAACTGGGGAATCAAATACCGTTTAACCCATCACAAGTTTGTGATTTTCTTATGGTTAACTTTCTCCTAAACATGTTTTCTACCACTCTCCATCAGAACATGACCCTATTTTTTCTCCTCCATGTCCATGTTTTCCTACATGGAATCCTATTATGGTTTAAATCGGGTGACCTCTATACTTATCTTTCTTTATTTTAAAGTGATTGTTTTACCGACTCTTGTTCTGATGTGGGACTTTCAAGGATGTTTCCAAGCCCAATTTTAAAATTGCGAGGACCCAATTCCCAAAAGGGGGAAGGATGTAACACCCCAGTTAAATAAAGAATATTAAATTTTTAAATTTATCCATATTTGTGAATAAAATATTAATATTACTTTAAAGGGGATACTATTCTCGATGGCGTACCCAATACGCAACAACGAGTTTCTTGGGAATCTTACGTTGCACTCTAATAATAAAATAATATTATTTTAAATGGTAGTTAACGCCTAACTGTTGTGATGGAAAATATGAATAGAACTAACTAAAAAATTATTATATATGTTTGTCAAATATTTTTACTTTTTACAATAAATGTTAGAGGAATAAAAATGCAAATGAATCCAATTTTAAGCGTAAACATTCTAATATTCTTTAAAAGGTCGATTAACCCCCTTTTGATGGGGAACCTCTTTTAAATCCACTTTTTGATAATTATATGTGTTATATTTGACAAAAAAAATCTTCTTTAGAATCGGGACATCAAAATTTACTTTTCATAAATTTTTGGTATTTTTCCGATAAAGTACATTTTTTTAATGAATAGTGAAAAATGTTGTATTTTAATTCAAAACCCCTTTTTAATCTAATTTATTTATATGATTAGATTATATTTTAAATTGGTTTTAAATTAAAATTATAATATATTTTTACCATTAAATCCAATGGTGGTCATTGTAATTAATTTCACTTTGAAATTGGACTTAAACTAGTGTCAATATTTTAATAGATATTGTTTCTTAAAAACACGCTATTTGTTTTGATAGTGGGAATTAATTATTAAATTAATTAATGAAACTTATCTGTTTTGAATTTTTTAAAATAGATATAATTTTTGAATTCGGAAAATCAAATATATCCTAGGGTGAATTTTTGGTAATTTTCTGAAAAACATCAATTTTTGATGAATAGTGAAACCACTAAGTGGTACTTATAAAAACTGATTTTCCGTTTAAATGAAATTTTGACACCTTTGTGTTTTTAATTTTAAAAATCCAACATACATTGTTGTCATTAAGAAGTAAAATTTGGTTCAATGGGATTAAAATAATTTTTTGGTGAATAGTAACTTATTAAGTTTTTAATCGCGATTAGAGGTAATTAGTGTAGTTTAAGGTAAAAATAATGTTTTAATAATATGAAATGATCTAGACACATGTCCTACTCTCATTGGATGATTCATGGCCGAACAATACAATCCATGGGTCAACTTGGGGACCCCATGGAGCCACTTTGGTTGGAAAATGACATAAATACCTTTTTATTTAATGTTAAAATTAAAATGACACAAACATGAGTTGTTTTACTAAAACAATTTTTAAATGGGGTTATACAGGTCAGAGTTTTTACTATAAATAGTAATTGGAAAGATAGAAAGATATCCTACATCATAGTATTTTTTTAATAATTTTTAGACATTAAATAAATTAAATTATTTATGACATCATGATGATGCAGCGATGACTTCATTATTTAACGATTTAAATAAAATGGAAAGATAATGTAAAATATAAGACCTACACATGTCCAAAACCTATTTGATGGGTGTATTTTGAACCCGTATCACCTTATACTCTAAAACCATCAATGTGGGACCATTAAAATCCTAAAATCATTCTAAAATAAAGTAATATTTCTTTACTTTCCAAGAGTGCCCCTCATCTCCTCTTATAAAAGGCCCCCACCTCTACCTCCTTACCCACACATCCAAAGCCTTTGGCTCGGCCAACCCCTGCCCATTGTGTCTCTACACATCTATCTATAACTCTTAGAATCCTCACTTTGGGCATAATTCTTCCCAAGAAAGCCTTTGAGCTCAAACCAAAGGGAGTTACCTGATTTTAAGGTAATGTCTACACTTGAGTCCTTTTGTTTTATTTTTCTTCTCCAACCCCCTAAACTCTTTTTATTCATTTCTTTTGTAAAAACTCTAGTATATTAAATATAATATAATTTTTTTATAATAATGATTCGAGCTACACTTACACACACATAAATCTAATGGTTAAAGAACATACTGTTTCCGTGGATGGCAAATTTCTGCCTCACGAAACGATGATTGTTCAACACTCATATATCACCTTAAAAGGTGGCCATTAAGATGTCACTATATTTATATATTATATATAATATGTTTATGTTTCACCTAAGATTCTGTATTTTTCATTTATGGCATATCTTTATGGTTTCCATTATGGGTAAACGCGATATCTTCATTTAAGGAAGTGCGGACTACCGCCCCCTCAAAGTGATTTGATTCGTTAATACCATATGTGGGACGTATAAAGGATGGAGTTATGATACTATAAATGATATTATACTGGAATTATAATATACCTTTATATCATTATGATTCCATTCCATAAAATATGAAATAGAAATGAAAGTAGCATTCATGCGTACGTACGGCTTACCATCTCCATGAACGGTGCATTTCATTTATTACCTCTAAATGATTATATAATATTATAAATGCATGCATATAATGGATATATATGAAATATATGGCATCTAAATCATGAATATTATTATTGAGATAATGGATATTTGACTACGTGAACAACTTGTAAATATAAGAAGTCCACTTTTGACTCAAGTACCAATGATCAACAAAACGACCATTATTAACTTAAATAATTACATAATGTTAATAACATGATAATAAGTCATATAAAAGGAATAATGAACTTGAAAAAGGTTATTAAGAAAGTAGAAATTAACTCAAGTTTATTATTCAGGAATATAAAGAAACGAACTAGACAAGTTGGACTGGATGTAAGGGATCCTACTCCTCTTTTTCTTTTTAAGTACACTCTTTTATGTCATTCCTTTTAAGCTAATATTTCTTATTATTGGGATGTTATTTTATATTACTCCTACTTTAATTTTATTATCATATGATTAGAGAACCTATTTTCTCTCATCAATCCATTTTGGAAGTTTTGAGTGGCGCCGTTAGGCTGCCGAATTTTCATAAGAGATCTAACCTCTCTCTTTCTTTTTAAGTACTCTCCTTTATGTCACTTCTTTTAAGCTCCTATTTGTTATTATGGGGGATGTTATTTTATATTCCTATTGCTGTAAATTTTATTTTAATATTATGAGTGACCCTATTTTATCTCATCAATCCATTTTTGGAAGTTTTAAGTGGCGTCGTTAGGCTGCCGAGTTTTCGTATGGGATTTTTCATCTCACTTTTAGTCCCGTGAGATTTATGCTACATTTTCCACCATTTCCTTTGAGTGGTGCATGTACTTCCCATTATTATACTATTTTTGTAATATAACTTCATTTATGGGTATTTACATATTCATTATATGACCCTTCTTCAATGGGGTGTACGTTTTGAAAGTTACCCAAGTCGGTAAGGGAACCTTTCACCCTCCTATTTTTAAAAGACTTCTTTTGTTATGTCTTTTAATTCACATACTATTATGTTGGGATATGTTCTTATATATCCTTATTGATTTAAATTTTATGTCCAAGTGATGAGATACCCTTTTTATCTCCCATCAACACATTTTCTGAATTTTGAAGTGACGCTGTTAGGCTGTCGAATTTTTGCAAGGGAACTTCTTAACCCAATTTTGATTCTTTTGGATAAACTTGTACTCCTTTAATATGTCGTTCTATGAATATGTGGGAATAACCTATGATTGTTTTACACTTAATATCCACTTATATTTGGTGTATTCTTTTGTCACACATAATTAGGTAATTGATTTATCCTTAATCCAAGGATATCGTCTTTGTATGGGACTTCATCTCAATCTCCTTTTATTGGGACATATTTTGTTTTATACACAACATTCTTTGATACGGTGTATAAACCTCTTTGACTTTTACGTTTATCCAAAAGGAATCTTCTTTATACGAAGCGTTTTACTAAACAACAAAAGGGAATGTTTTTGTCATACGTATGCGGCGACAATAACTTCTCCGCCACCGTGACCATTATTTGAGTTTCGGCTTCCTCTACAAGCCATACCTTTTTTTGAATGAAAAATAAATACCATGTTTTACTCTTCATTTATTTTGGTATTGAAAATGTTTTTCATAATGTTTTTATATCAATGTGTATTATTGATATCTTGTGATTTAAAAGTGTAAATTTTATGTTTCCTTTATACATGTTTTATGTGATACGATTATGTTATGGTTCATGGGCATTATTATGAAGATGGGTGGTTCTGTGATAAACTAAGGGCGGGTGAGCCCGATATAGCTCTCCAATGCATTGGGTAACACGAAGGAGTGAAATGTTAAGGTTTCTCTGAATAGATTTAGGGAATATACTGTGGTGGGTATTCCAAACGTAACCAAGAGGGTTACTCCCTACGTAAGAATGTTATGAATGACTCAAGTTACCTTTTATGTCTTATGATTTCTATGATTTATTCAGGATTTGATATGCCTATGTTTTATGGCTAAAGTATGATTTCATTATTATGTATATATGAACTCATGTTTCCTTTCCATATTTTTATAACCCTTACTGATCTTTTTATGTTCATCCCATGTTTTTTTGAAATGTTTTTCACAGGTCAAGGGAAAGGTACATGATATGATGATAGTGTCAAGTAAGTGTCAAGAAAGTATTCATGTTTTATTTTTAAATATGTTTCCGTTGATGCGAAAAAAATGAATATTATCTTTTATGTAACCACTTTGTTTAAATGTGGAATGTAATGAAAGTTTTATGATATAATTCTCTAAAACTATAAACCTAAAAATATCCTTAATGTGTAATCTTGTAATAACTCAAGATTAAGTAAGGTTTAAGGTTGGGGCCTTATATACACCATAAAATTTTCCCATCCTTGATTCACTTATGTCATTCAAGGTTTCAAGAACATTCCAATGGGTAATGTATCCTTATAAATTAGGTCATTCTACTACCTGTGATGAATCTCCAATGCTATATCTCACAAAACCATGAACAATCCCTCATGTAAGAATTCATTAAATATCAATCACAAGCAATCCAAAAGAATAAATCTATCAAGTTTTGAATTATCCTTCAAAGGATGAATCACTAATGGAATGAATTATGTGATTAAATATTAACACATTATCAATTTATCATAATCCATGTTGTTCAATTCTTCCAATTACCAAATTAATAGGCAATTTATTATTATTTTGTGTATTTTGTTTCCTTGTATGAATCATCAAATACACAAAATTCAATGTTACCAATTACTACAATTTGTAAGTTATTACAATTTCAAAAGGTTAATCCAATTATCATCAATTTCCATTTAATCTTGAGGATTTTGGTTCAGCTAAAACAAGTTTTAGCCAAGGTTCAATAGTAGGAACACCTCGCAAGTGGTTTTAAGTCCCACTCTCATAACCAACAGACCCATCGGGATCCATGGAAAGTTTAAAAATATGAATTTCTTCAAACAATGAATTTCACATTTTTTGTTTTCACACACATTCCACACCCATGTGATCACACTTATTTCACATACTAGAGAAGAAACAAACATAAGATAGTTATTCTAGAAGACCCACCTCAAATGTAAAGAAGTCATTGAAATTATTCAAAGTCTAAGGTATAATTGGGTACCTCCTTAGTTCCTTCCAATCAAGACCAAGAGTTTATCAATAGAAGACATCAGATTTAGGTATGATTTGGTCAACCTAGAGTAGAGTTCCCTTAGGAAAAACCAAAAGTTCTGTATAGTGAAAAATAACCAAGTGTCTTACCTTCAATCTCTATGTCTGGAACACCAATATACAATGGGGTATTACTTAGGGTTTGAATTGGACTACCAGAGGTCACTAGTGGAAGGGAAGAAATTCAAGAGAAAGGATAGAACAATATCAGAAACATGATGCATTGGGTCTTTAAAAAGTTCACTGATCACACCATATTCAGGAAATGAATTAGGTATTCACATTATGAATGCCTCAGCATCACATACACTGATTAATCTATTTCCTCTTCTTAAAATATAAAAAACCAATTGTATATCATTAACCATTCTCATGATGGGATATCTCAATTCAATAGGTTTTCTCACTACCATTCATGTGACAAATTAGATTCATGGGGTCTTCCAAGAATCATTCACACCCTATATGGGTTTCATAGGGTCTTCCCAGATTAATTCATGTAGTTAATTGAAAAATAATGGTTTGAATTAACTCTAAGGCCAAACTTCATATCACATTTATTCTTACTCCAAGAATGAACTTGTCTAATAAAAATTCTTGATTACTAAATTTCAAACCAAAAGTTAACAAACACTAAAAGGTTTATCCAATACATAGATAGTTACATACCTTGAAAATAAAAGATCCTATAATATCCTCTATATATAACTACATGTCCCTGATCTATGCTCCAAAGTGTCTCGGTGGGTATCATTGAACATGTCTATACATTTTTTTCATATCAAACTCCCTCTCTTATGTCTCTTATTTCACATGATCATGTTCCCATTAAACTCGCACTAAAGGTATGGTATTACCCTAGAGATTCTTCTCATTATAGTCCATGATGAGGATACGATGGTCCTAAAATTACTCATCAACATCCCCTTAAATGCCATCAATTTATACCATGTGTGAATGGTTAGGATGATATCTCTAAAGTTTTAAAATGTTAAATACATCATGCATAGTGTTATAAATTCTATAAGGGTAAAATTATATTCTACTAGAATGAACCTGAATTTAATCTCAAATGAACCAAAAAAATAGGCACTATCTAACCTTTCTTATTGATTCAGCACTTACCCAGCCTAAGAATCAAAAAAATAAAAACAAAATGACCATATTTGAACTCTATTGGTTATATACTATGATCATTGTATGATTTAAATCGTCTAAATGAGGTTACCAACCACTTCTTGGTAAACTAGAACTACTAAAACATCTTATACATGAGGCTTGGTCTAATGAGATTTGACTCACCTGCCTTTATCTAAATAAAAGTTGAAAGGAATGTTCTATCATAAAAGTCCTTAAAATAAACTATTTGGATCAATTACTGTAAGATTTTTTTATAAGAAAAATCTAAAAATTCAATCTACAATTTCCATGAACCATTAAAATCAAAAAATAGGCTCGTAACATTTCGCCCAAAATTTGAATCATTTGTTTAGATCAGTCGTCAGTATAAAAATGATAGTGCAGGATATCAGAACTCATAAAGGTATGTATTTATTTAAATTTAAATTTTATCTTTTATTTTGGGTTAATTAAAATTTTCATGGATGTATTATTCACCTTGGGGTGTTTTGGGGGTTTGGGACATAAAATAAAGGGAAATCAGCCCAAACTGTTCTAGGCACATGGTTGGTGCACGACTAGCTCACGGTTAAGTAAACTGTGCGATGTGGGAATAATTTTGGATAGTGGAGTCTCACATGATTAGTGCATGGTTTGTAAACCATACATATATTCCCAAGTAATCATGTGACCAAACATTCCTTGGATAGTGGATCGCACACAGTTTTCACACTATTTGGAAAACTGTGAGGGTAAACCATGCATCCCAGTAATGTTGGTAAAAATTAAAAAAATTACAACCTCAGGTTTTTTTTTCTAACTCAAGATTATTCTCTATTTAATCTCCTACAAGCCTATGTAAAAACCCTATCGATCCAAACTTCCAAGAGTCATTATCCTTTAATCCTAATATTTTTAGAACATCATTGTTTGTGGATTTAATCTCAGAGTATGTTTAATATTTCTCTTGCTTCTCTATTGGGATTAAGGTTTGAAACTTTCTCTTATCTCCATATGAAGCTCTAAAACCCCCTTTTTCAATTATATATACGTTTAGGCTTCAAATCATTGTTGAATTAGGATATAATGATTTCATTAAGAGTGTGACCATCAAAGGATTTGAGGTATCTAGTCAATAATTTATATTCTATAGTTTCATTATAGATTTTGGCATGTTCAATTTTGTTCTTGGTTATATCTTATTATAGTCTTGATTTATTTGGTGATGTTTAGTGAAATAAATGTCTAAATGATGAATATAAACCCTCATGTTCCCCATGGGAGTCATCAATGATGATTTTACTGATTTAGGTCAACCCCTAGGGTGCTCTGATATTCCCAATCATAGAAATTTGGTTAAATCAGGTCATGGTCATTATGTGATAATATAGATCCCTTTATGAGTATATTAATATGCTTAATGGAAATGAAAAGGGGAATATTTTTAGCATTTTAAGATTTTGTAATGGAATAAGGGGTTGTTTGGCATGACACATATGGAATCCCGCCTTTTTATCACATAAACTTTCATTACATTTTACAAAACCTAGGATCTTTAAGGTTTAGTGTCTTGGAAACCAGGAACTTTAAACATGAAAACATAAAAGATTCTTCTTAAACACTTGAAAGGATTATCTTCATGTTCATCCTAGGTTCATTACTGCATCTCATAACCTGGGAACATACATCAAAAGAAAGGGTGAGTAGAAGGCCCATTAAGGGAAACAAGAGAAACATTTTACATGTGAACTTGAGATACTTTAATAAGGTCATGAAAAGAACATTAAGGCATGAGAAATAAATCATGAGGCATATCATAATAAAAATAAAATTTTTCATAACTTGAAGATGTGGATACAACATTTAATATATAAAATCATGAAAATATCACCAAGGTCCATCCCCAAGGTGTCATTTGAAAATGACCAAGGTTATTCACAAAGATACCGTGAAAATTGTAATCTCTAGTGGTTACATCATTACCCAATGCATTGGAGCGCTATGAAGGCACACCATTAAATTTCCCTTTATTATCATGTGATCCACATATATCATAATAAATAATTTCATAAACAACCCATATATCATAAAAGAAATGGGTTTCATTTCATAATCATAACATTTTAAAAACGGCTTTAAAGACATGATCTTTACGTCACTTTAAACCCACGAAAAGGGAAAGAGGGTTTCATGTATGTAAATCCAAGAATTTAAAATAGAACATCTTGGTATATATGTGAATACCCATATAGATGGTAGAGCTTTGAGTATTCACTTAATAAAATAAAATATCTTTAGAAAAAGGAGAGAGACGTTTTGAGACGAAAATTCTGCAGCATAACGGCTATGTTACAAGGTTTTTAGAAAACATTGAAAAGAGAGGGGGCATGGGTCAAACATTCATAAATGACCCATAAAACAGTAGAGGGACAGAATATAAGGGATTTAAGAACATGGTAATGAAATTTTAAAATATACCATAAGAAATGAAGAACATGAAAGGAAGACAAAAATAAGATTTCTCTTATGAAAATTCGGCAGCCTAACAGTGTTACATAAACTTCAACCAAAAATGAATTGATGAGATCAAATAGGGTCTCTCATCATATTAACATAAAATATCAGTATGATAGATATAGATATCATAACCCAACATAATAAAAAATAACATGCAAGACTTTACATGGAATTAGAACTTTGAAAAGGGAGAATGGTGCAAGGACCACTTAAAAATTCAGCAGCCTAATGATGCCACTTAAAATTCAAAATACTGAATTGAAGAGATCAAATGGGGTCTCTCATAATATGGTCATAAAAGATCAGTATGATAGATATAGAGATCATACCACAAAATAACAAAAAGTAAATTGAAATAATTGACATGAAAGTAGAACTTCAAAATGAGAAGGGTGAAGAACCACTTAAAAATTCGGCAGCCTAACGGCGCCACTTAAAACTTCAAAATACTGAATTGAAGAGATCAAATGGGGTCTCTCATCATATGGTCATAAAATATCAGTATGATAGATATAGAGATCATACCCCAACATAACAAAAAAAACTTGAAATAATTGACATGAAAGTAGAACTTCAAAACGAGAAGGGTGAAGAACCACTTAAAAATTCGGCAGCCTAACGGCGCCACATAAAACATCAAAATACTGAATTGAAGAGATCAAATGGGGTATCTCATAATATGGTCATAAAAGATCAGTATGATAGATATATATATCATACCCCAACATAACAAAAGTGAACTTTAAAGAATTGACATGACAGTAGAACTTCAAAACGAGAAGGGTGAAGAACCACTTAAAAATTCGGCAGCCTAATGGTGCCACTTAAAACTTCAAAATACTGAATTGAAGAGATAAAATGGGGTCTCTCAACATATTATCATAAAATATCAGTATGATAAATTTAGATATCATACCCCAACATAATAAAAAGGAACTTTAAATACTTTACATGAAAGTAGATCTTGAAAAAATGAGAAGGGAGAAAGAATCCGTTACAAAAATTTCGGCAGCCTAACGGCGCCACTTAAAACTTCATAAAACGAAATAATGAGAGTAAGAGGGGATCTCTCATTAAGTGATCATGAAAAGGGAAGTAATAGGAGTATAAAAGAACACCCTTTAACATACGAACATGGATCATAAAATAAATTACATAAAAGAGATCTCTTGAAAAGAAAGAGAGAGATCGGATCCCTTACCATGAAATGTAACTCTTAAAACACAATGGTTAGGACCTTGAGGGCTTGGGGGCACCTTGTGAGGACTCCTTGGGAGGTAATGAGACCAGAACTTTGTTGGGGGAGAGTGGGGAGTCGAATGGATGAGAGGATGGCTTGGTATTTTTAGGGAAAGTGAGGGGACAAGGCATTAATGGCCAAGGGACACCTCATTAGTGGTTTTGGAAAAACCATGGGCTTGCCCATGGTATTTTCCCATGGTATTGGCCACTTGGGACACCTCATACCTTATCTTACTATTCATAAGTCGACCATATTGATTACATACTTAATACATCATTTAATGATGTCATTAAACACCTGTAACTTAAAAACTGTATTTTCACTATTCATCGAAAATTCAATTTTCTCAGAATAATCCCAAAATTTCACCTTAACCAAATATCAATGCACTGATTTCAAAAATGAGCTCCATTTTATAAAAATAATTTTCTAAATATTTTTAATTTATTTTTTAAAATAAATACACTATTCACCGAAAATTCATTTTTTTCTGAAAAAACCCCAAAAATTACCATAACATAATATCGGTGCTCTGAGTTCAAAAATGAAATCCATTTTATAAAAATAATTTTTTAAATATTTTTAATTTAATTTTTAATTAAAAAAACACTATTCACTCAAAAAAACTAATACTTGAATAATAATTTATGAAATCGTTATTTAACCATTTTATTGAATCACATTACTTAATCAAGGTGCCTAGATTATATTAATACTTTCTTTAAGTGAGATTACTAATCCATTTGGACACATTACTAATCCTAATCATAAAATCACTATTCATAATTTACTATTCATCAAAAATTAAGTTGATCTTATTAGACTCTAAATTTCGTACTGAGCATAATTGTATAAGACCATTTTTTGATTATCATTACACATTTTTTATTATTTAAGGTTTCCATAAGCATTTTTAAAATATCCTTTTTTCTAAAATTCATAAAAAATATGCATACTATATTTATCTGGTCATTTGAAAATTCATAAACTTCATCATAAGAAGAAATCCCAATTTTTATTTAAAACAAAGGATTACACAAGGCAGTTACGGTCTCCTTACATAGCCCCTTATCACACCATATTAGGAACTAAGTGTGAGGTGTGCTAAGGTGAGAGAATCTGAGGGAGGCTCGGCTAACATCGCACGAGTAGTAATTTCTATCAGTTTGAACTTCTCGCAAAGGCGATTCCGTTCTAGCTTCACACGATGAAGTTCGGCTTGGGTTTGGTCCAAAGCAAAGCCCAGTGGTGCTACCTCCTTCCCAAGTTCTGTTATATGGGCTTCGATCGGTCCAAGACTACTGGGTGAGGCCATCGAATCTTCTTTCTATAATAATTAACCAAGATTACTTGTATTTAGAGACAATAATCAAAACGTTTAGTTTCTCGGGGTTATATTGACCAATGGTCTTATAACAGTCAAAATCCAATGGTCTCATTTTAATTATACTCATGTTATCAAATGAAACATTTTTGTTGAGTATAAAAAAACAAAATAAAATAACAAATAAAATTAGGAAACAAGATTTATTCAAAATTTCGGGTAGTTACAATCTTCCCCCCTTAAGAAATTGTGTCCTCGCAATTTTTAAAATTGGGTTTTGAAATTTCATTGAATGTCCTGCATTGGAAAAGGAGTCAGTAAAACTATTACTTTAAAAGAAAAAAGGTAAGTACAAAGGTCACCCGAGTTAGCCCACACTAGGATTCCATGTACGAAAATATGGACATGGAGGAGAAAACAAAGGGTCAAGTTCTGAGGGAGAGTTATAGAAAACATGATTAGGAGAAAGTTAACCATAATAAAATCCCAAACTTATGATGTGTGTAAACGGTCTATGATTACCCAGTAAGAAACGTAAACCAACAAAGTTTTTGTTTTACGTTCCTTTTCATAATTTTGAGGAATTCATTTACAACATAAAACAAAAACATAAGAAAATATACCTATCTTCATGTAGAGTTTCATCCTTTAATAAGTTTCTACCCAAAACTATTCTTTTCTCCAAACTATGAGCATTCAAAACTATTTGGTCTCATCAAAACACAAGAATCATCTTCTAGAGAATCACATAATCCAAAAAATATTAACTATCTATTTCTTCTATCTTTAAACATTATCCAAAAAACAGAAAGGGTAAGGTAAAACAACTCTTCAAAAAGAAATAATCCCATAGGAATGGAAACTACTTTTAAATCTTCAAAGTTCCATGGTACTACCCAAAGTTCATCATAGTCCATTCCATAAATAACGGTCCTTAAAATTCCTCAAAATAAACCAAACTAAGATTGAAAACCAAATACAAGAAGGATTTGATAACATAGTCTTCAAAAATAAACTCCATTGTTCATCTCCAAACAACATCAACCACTCCTAACATCTTATAACAAAAGTATCTAACCTAAACATATTTTACCCAAGATAGGTTAATCATTCCCATAAGTAACCTAAATTACTATAAGTCCACTTTAAATTCATCGATTCTTCAAAATATAATTCAACCTTACTCCTCAATAAAAATACTGTAGTAATCTATTTACCTCGATCATATTGGGTCCCCAAAATAGTGAACGTCTTCCCAAATAATAATCATATTATAATCCCCTAATCATCCATGTCATATTAATATGACAATCGTCGCATTTCCTATCACATTGGTTGTTGGGACATGTTCTTCCATTTCCCACCATTAACTAAGAATAGAAGACATAATTTGGGCTTAAGTACATAGCCATTAATCATGAAAATGAAGTGAAAGAATATAAGGATAATTTGTAGAAGAAAAGTATACCCTAACTTGTGATCCCCTAGGTTCCCATATAGGTTATCCATGATCATATATTCTTATGTGAATCTTTATTTTATTTTATCTTTGTTCCTTTAAAAATGGTTCATACTAAGCTTATGAATTTACCAAAGCATATCCCTCGGGAGTGTCGTAACCAAGAGTGCAGCAAGGCCCATTTTAGTGTAACAGTTCTCGTTCGAGTCTAGCTCAAAGTGGTGTTTTCGAGTTTTACCCCTATGTACATTTGTGCCAGAGCCACCTCTACCTGCTCGTATCCAGACAGGGATATATTTGCTTGGTAAACCCTTACTTAATACTCACCAAAATACCAGGAAGATTTACTATATTTAAACTCTTATATAGGGTTCTTCCTAGAGTTTTCATATCCTAATTTCCACAAATAACTAAACCATCCTTTGATACCAACTATGTCATCCCTCCTTTTTATCACATAAACTTTCATTACATTTTACAAAACCGAGGATCTTTAAGGTTTAGTGTCTTGGAAACCAGGAACTTTAAACATGAAAACATAAAAGATTCTTCTTAAACACTGGAAAGGCTTCTCCTCATGTTCATCCTAGGTTCATTACTGCATCTCATAACCTGGGGACAAACATCAAAAGAAAGGGTGAGCAGAAGGCCCAGTAAGGGAAACAAGAGAAACATTTTACATGTGAACTTGAGATACTTCAATAAGGTCATGAAAAGAACATTAAGGCATGATAAAGAAATCATGAGGCATGTCATAATAAAAATAACATTTTTCATAACTTGAAGATGTGGCTGCAACATTTAATATATACAATCATGAACATATCACTAAGGTCCATCCCCAAGGTGTCATTTGAAAATTACCAAGGTTGTTCACCAAGATATCTTGAAAATTGTAATCTCTAGTGGTTACATCATTACCCAATGCATTGGAGCGCTATCAGGGCGCACCCTTAAATTTGACTTTATTATCATGTGAGCCACATATATCATAATAAATAATTTCATAAACAACCCATATATCATAAAAGAAATGGGTTTCATTTCATAACCATAACATTTTAAAAACTGCTTTAAAGACATGATCTTTACATCACTTTAAACCCACGAAAAGGGAAAGCGGGTTTCATGTATGTAAATCCCAGAATTTAAAATAGAACATCTTGGTATATATTTGAATACCCATATAGAAGGTAGATCTTTGAGTATTAACTTAATAAAATAAAATATCTTTAGAAAAAAGAGAGAGACATTTTTAGACGAAAATTCTGCAGCATAACGGCTATGTTACATGGTTTTTAGAAAACATTGAAAAGAGAAAGGACATGGGTCAAACATTCATAAATGACCCATAAAATAGTATAGGGACAGAATATAAGGGATTTAAGAACATGGTAATGAAATTTGAAAATATACCATATGAAATGAAGAAAATGAAAGGAAGACAAAAATAAAATTTCTCTTATGAAAATTCGGCAGCCTAACAGCGTTACATAAACTTCAACCAAAAATGAATTGATGAGATCAAATATGGTCTCTCATCATATGAACATAAAATATCATTATTATAGATATATATATCATACCCCAACATAATTAAAAGGAACTTGCAATACTTTAAATGGAATTATAACTTTGAAAAGGGAGAAAGGTGCAAGGACCACTTAAAAATTCAGCAGCCTAACGACGCCACTTAAACTTCAAAATACTGAATTGAAGAGATCAAATGGGATCTCTCATCATATGGTCATAAAAGATAAGTATTATAGATATAGATATAATACCCCAACATAACAAAAAGTAACTTGAAATAATTTACATGAAAGTAGAACTTCAAAATTAGAAAGGTGAAGAACCACTTAAAAATTTGGCAGCCTAACGGCGCCACTTAAAACTTCAAAATACTGAATTGAAGAGATCAAATGGGGTATCTCATCATATGGTCATAAAATATCATTATTATATATATAGATATCATACCCCAACATAACAAAAAATAACTTGAAAGAATTGTCATGAAAGTATAACTTCAAAACGAGAAAGGTGAAGAACCACTTAAAAATTTGGCAGCCTAACGGCGCCACTTAAAACTTCAAAATACTGAATTGAAGAGATCAAATGGGGTCTATAATCATATGGTCATAAAAGATCAGTATGATAGATATAGATATCATACCCCAACATAACAAAAAGTAACTTGAAATAATTGACATGAAAGTAGAACTTCAAAACAAGAAGGGTGAAGAACAACTTAATGATTCGGCAACCTAACGGCGCCACTTAAAACATCAAAATACTGAATTGAAGAGATCAAATGGGGTCTCTCAACATATGACCATAAAAGATCAGTATGATAAATTTAGAGATCATACCCCAACATAATAAAAAGGAACGTGAAATACAGTACATGAAAATAGATCTTGAAAAAATGAGAAGGGAGAAAGAATCAGTTACAAAACTTTCGGCAGCCTAAAGGGGCCACTTAAAACTTCATAAAACGAAATAATGAGAGTAAGAGGGGATCTCTAATTATGTGAGAATGAAAAGGGAAGTAATAGGAGTATAAAATAACACCCTTTAACATAATAACATGGAGCATAAAAGAAATTACATAAAAGAGATTTCTTGAAAAGAAAGAGAGAGATCGGATCCCTTACCTTAAAACGTAACTCTTAAAACTCAATGGTTAGGACCTTGAGGGCTTGGGGGAACCTTGGGAGGACTCCATGGGAGGTAATGATACCAGAACTTCGTTGGAGGAGAGTAGGGAGTAGAATGGATGATAGGATGGCTTGGTATTTATAGGGAAAGTGAGGGGACAAGGCATTAATGGACAAGGGACACCTCATTAGTGGTTTTGGAAAAACCATGGGCTTGCCCATGGTTTCTCCCGTGGTATTGGACACTTGGTACACCTCATACCTTATCTTAATATTCATAAGTCGACCATATTGATTACATACTTAATACATCATTTAATGATGTCATTAAACACCTGTAACTTAAAAACTGTATTTTCACTATTCATCGAAAATTCAATTTTCTCAGAATAATCCCAAAATTTCACCTTAACCAAATATCAATGCTCTGATTTCAAAAATGAACTCCATTTTATAAAAATAATTTTCTAAATATTTTTAATTTGTTTTTTTAAATAAATACACTATTCACTGAAAATTCATTTTTTTCAGAAAAAACCCCAAAAAATTACCATAACATAATATCGGTGCTCTGAGTTCAAAAATGAAATCCATTTTATAAAAATAATTTTTTAAATATTTTTAATTTAATTTTTAGTTAGAAAAACACTATTCACTCAAAAAAACTAATACTTGAATAATAATTTATGAAATCGTTATTTAACCATTTTATTGAATCACATTACTTAATCAAGGTGCCTAGATTATATTAATACTTTCTTTAAGTGACATTACTAATCCATTTGGACACATTACTAATCCTAATCATAAAATCACTATTCATAATTTACTATTCATCAAAAATTATGTTGATATTATTAGACTCTAAATTTCGTACTAAGCATAATTGTAGAAGACCATTTTTTGAATATCATTACACATTTTTAATTATTTAAGATTTACATAAACATTTTTAAAATATCATTTTTTCTAAAATTCATCAAAAATATGCATACTATATTTATCTGGTCATTTGAAAATTCATAAACTTCATCATAAGAAGAAATCCCAATTTTTATTTAAAACAAAGGATTACATAAGGCAGTTACGGTCTCCTTACATAGCCCCTTATCACACCAGCATAGGACCTAAGTGTAAGGTGTGCTAAGGTGAGAGAATCTGAGGGAGGCTCGGCTAACATCACACGAGTAGTAATTTCTATCAGTTTGAACTTCTCGCAAAGGAGATTCTGTTCTACCTTCACACGATGAATTTCGGCTTGGGTTTGGTCCAGAGCAAAGCCCAGTGGTGCTACCTCCTTCCCAAGATCTGTTATATGGGCTTCGACCGGTCCAATACTACTGGGTGAGGCCATCGAATCGTCTTTCTATAATAATTAACCAATATTACTTGTATTTAGAGACAATAATCTAAACGTTTAGTTTCCAGGGGTCATATTGACCAATGGTTTTATAAAAGTCAAAATCCAATGGTCTTATTTTAATTATACTCATGTTATCAAATGAAACATTTTTGTTGAGTATAAAAAAACAAAATAAAATAACACATAAAATTAGGAAACAAGATTTATTCAAAATTTCGGGTCGTTACAGCACAAATGTGGGTTAATTGGGTAAAATGAGATCATGACATGTGACCTATGAATTATGTTAGAAATTCCTAAGAGAGTTAGTGTATATAAAATAGTGAATATGTTAAATTGGTAATGGTTTGTGAAAGAGGAAATAAGTTAAATAGGGATTCATAAGGGAATTAATGAATATGTTAAATGGGGTGATATAATGGAAATATTTAATATGATTAGTGATCTAGGCATGAGAATGGGAATTGGGCTAAATGGGATATGTATTGGAAATGGAAAACATGTTATAGGGTTAAAGAATAATGTTAATTTCCATATTGTTTGTTATGGATTATGATTGTTATATGTATTGGTTATGGTTGATTGTGTAGAGACCCGTATCTTGACGTACATTGACATTACATTACATTTGCGGAATACTTAGTACATAACAAAAACACACACACAAGGACCGTAATAGTTTAGTGTCTTTGGAAACTCGGAATATAATCTTCTAATCATGGTGAAAGATCTTCAAAATCTCCCATAAATATCTTCCTTTTTCTTTACCTAAAACCTTTCTTTATATCCTGGGAAAAATAAAACATAAAAGGGTTAGCTCAAATGCTCGGTAAGGGTAAACAAAAGAAATATCAATCACATCGTATACAGAAGCACATAACTTTTGGAAATCTTATCCTGCGAAAGAGATCATAATTTCATAACATGGGATAAACCATGGCAGCGAAATGTAATCACAATAATCATAACTTAAAACATGAAACTTTGTGGCATTCAAACATAATCATAGAGAATAATTTCTTGTTAGTCAAGACTCATTTCCAAGACTATCTTAGTGGACAAAGTCCCTTTCTGAACCGAGTCACCCTCGTTTCAGTCCTGTTTCACTGAACCGGTATAACCTACCATTCCAGCCATGTCTATCTCATGAGATATAAAATCTTTACCCAATGCATTTGAGGGAGATATAGGTCCCACCCATCTCATAATGATACCATTCTTATGTGTGCCACAAAATCATAAATCATACATCATTGCATAACCCATGTAATAAAAATGGAATTCGTAAACATCGTGACATCATAAAACAATTCATATAAGATAAAGGAATTCATAAAAATAATTCCATCCCAACATAACCAAATCAATGTAATAATAGGGATAGAAACAGAACCCTATGTTATATTATATGGAAAATAATTTTGATAAAACACTTGAAATGAATTCTTGAGGAAAATATCCTTTCTTCTTCAAAATCAATTTCTTTTCACAAAACGTCATGCAATTTTAAAAGAAAGATATTTTATTGAAAATAGTCATGAAATATTTTGGAGTAAGCTTCATGAAAATAAGGCTTTATAAAACCGTAAAACTCCATTCGTGCCATATAAGTTAAAAAAACATTCTTCGTACTTTTGTCAGAAAAGTGAAAAAGTACCTCATACGAAAAATGAAAAAAAGATTCCTTTCATATCTTTTACTAGAAACTCACCGAAGGTTAAAATAGGTTTTAAAAAATTGTAGGTGGATGGAAATAATATTACATATTTAGGGAAAATGGATGTGGATGATAAAATACACCACAGTAAATACCAAAGTATAAGAAATCTCGGATAATAATGAGATTGTGATATTTCCCTTACCTTAGGTCCGATATGCTTCGTAAGTGTCTGAACCTCCTGTATAATGATTTAAATAATGTTATTGACTTATTCCAGAATCATACTCATTGTTATGATATCATATATGGTTTAATTATGACATTATATTACCCGTTCTTTTGTAAATTCCATGTTAAAGAAGCGTTTTGGGTAAAATCGTTTCATTTATCATAGGTGTTTGGACTTGTTGTTCTTGACATTATTATTACTTATATCATGATTTACTTACTTCCAGAATATAAAACATGATTTATATATCATATATATTCAGTATATATATATAATATATAGATAAATGAAATGAAACACACTGTTCATGGAGACGGTAGTCCGTACGTACGCATGAACGCTGCTTTCCTTTCCTTATTGTCTTGAATGGAAGTAAGTAGATATATATATACATATATACATAAATCCAGTAGATTAAACATTTCATATATTTCATTATTATTCATTATATATATACTTTATAATCATTCATGAATGGTTAATTTTGAGAATGAATCTCATCGCGTCGTGGAGACGGTAGTCCGTACGTACGCACGAGCGATGATATCGTTCTCATGATCGTGAACTTGTGTTGAAGTGTATGTATACTATTTCAGCATCAATATCACTTTATAATAATCGTATATAGTTACTCATTACACCATTATACCCATCCAATTAAGGTGGTGGCAGAAAATAGATTACACCATGGCGTGGAGACGGTATTCCGTACGTACGCACGCGCGGTGATTTCCTTTTTCCGTAGGATGGATAGATGGTGAAATAGGGTTGTTTCATACTTATAATAACATATCAGTATATGAGTGATACTGATGTTATTCCTTCATAATGAAACAACTAAAGAAGAAGAAGTGGAAAAGAAATAAAGATGAAAGAATCGGTAACGGACATTACCTCTTCTTTGAAGTGCTTCTTTGAGACCTTCTTTTAGGGAACTAAAATTGGTCTTTGAGGAAGACCAGAACCTCTATAATGTTGATAGGGAAGTGGAGAGGATAATTGGGCAGGGTTTGGATGAGCTTGAAGGCTCAAAGTTGTGTGAGGAAGAGAGGGAGGAGGTGCCCTTTTATAAGGGAGGAGAGGGGCACCTTTGGAATAACTAAAACTATTATTTTATTATAAAGTTAATTTCGGTTTTAAATAGCTCAAAATTGATATATTTCTAAGATAAGGTGGTTATGGGTCTAAATCCTCTCATCCAATATAATTTAGACAAGTTTAGGTTCCTATTTTAACCTTATCATTTAGATTTAACATTAAGTTAAATAATTGTACTTTTAACGTGTCTTCATATGTTCTTACACTATAAGGTTAATAAACTTACTATAAGAAGCCAAACAAACCCCAAGTTGTTTATTATTAATATATATAACCTTATCTAAGTCATTTGTCCAAACCATAGATTTTTAGGAATAAAATAACAATTAATAATATAATATTTGTTTTAAAAACTATTTTATGTCAATTTTGACACTATTTAGTAATTGATTTTTGTGAAACTCATAACAAAATGATAAGTTCTAAAAAAGTTAATTAAATCAATACTAACATGTCATATTAACCTAAAAAATTAGTGTAATTCATAAAAAGTCTCAAATTATATTTATTTGGGTATTTATAACATCAATTATGTCAATATTTCATTAATAAGCTAATTACTGCATCATCGTAGTGTCATAAATAAATTAAATTATTTAATGTCTAAAAATTACAAATAAAATACCATTATATAGGAAATATTTTTATCTTTCTAATGAATATTTATAGTCGAATTTATTTTATTTATAACCCCATATTATAAATGTTTTAGTAAATAAACTTTGATTTTACCTCTTTTAACCCTTCTTTAAATAAATTAATAATAAATGTCCTAATCTAATCCAAGTGGGCCTAAATGGTCATATTTTATTACTATGTTTGTTTTTGGTCGAATTATACTTGTACAATAGAATTAGGACATGTGTTTGGGTAATAATAATATCATTTCTACCCTTAATTACCCTATTTACTTTTAACCGTGGTAAAAAAAAGTAAAAAGTTACTATTCACCAAAAAATTATTTTCATCTCATTGAACCACATTTTACTTACTGACATCAACCGTGTCTCTCGGGTTTTTGAAATTCCACTCACAGAAGCGGTAAAATTAAGTTTTATGAAAAAGTCAGTTTTTTAACTACCACTTAGTGGTTTCACTATTCATCAAAAATTGAAAGTTTTCAGAAAAATACCAAAATTTCACCCTATGCTAATTTTGATATTCCGAATCCAAAAATGAATTCCATTTTGAAAAATAAAATTTACAAAATTTCAAAAAGTGGTTATTACTATTCATAACGGCTAGTTTTAATAATATTTTAATAGCATATTGTTGTTTAGTGAAACTCGTTATTGCGTACTACACACGCTATCGAGGAAGGTCGCGATTGCGTGTAATACAAGGCAAGTCAAGGATGCGTGTTGTGCAAGCTCCTTTTGGTGTAGCGTACAACACAAGACATTAGTGAAATTAAAAAGAATATTTTTCATAATATCTTGGGTTGTTACATTCTACCCCCCTTAAAATGAATTTCGCCCTCGAAATTCATCGGGGTTATAAATGGTTCACTATTTGAAAGTTTCTCTAATAGAAACCCACATCGTAAAAAGGAATACCAAAACTAATCTTTAAAAACGAAAGTATGAAACCTAACGTTTACCCAAATAAACTAATCACTGGTTTTCCACATAGGTGAAAATATGGATATGGAAGAAAAATCTAACCATCATGTTCTGATGGAGAGTGGTAGAGAACATGGCTATGGAAAAGCCAACAATCACAAATCCATAAATTTGTGACGATCTAAGGTACCATCTGATTAATCAGATATAAGAGCACTAGGAAAACATTTTTGGTTTTCAAGATCGTTTCCCTAAAGTTGAAGAATTTGAATTAGAATAAATACTTACTTTATTTTGGTACAATCTCACTGTTGTTCGTGCCTTGAACAATTTCTACTTAATCTCTTAAATAAATGAATATGAATTTGTTATTCGTGAAGTGTTAGCAGATCATGTGATAGAATGACGGGTCATTCCATCTGTCTCAAACAAAAGGTTAGCAAAAGTTATTAAATATACATAAGTCATTCTACAGTGAGATTAATCATATATGGTTCCTAAAATGGACTTATACTTCATATAACATACTTCTTAATATAATAAAACTAGTTTCTACTAAACAGGGACTTTCTGTAGGCCAGTAGTAGGTGATAAAGGCCAGTCGCACTTCGGTTGTGGGTTCGATTTCCACAGCCTTGTCCGACGCGATGGGCTGTCGCCCGTCCTGCAGGTTGTCCTTTTTCTAAAACTATATTACTATAACATCCCATCAATAATATCGAGAAAAAAAACTTTTATCCTTAAACAATACTAACTTATGTCCAACATAATCCATTACAATCTTTAGGCATATCCATAATACTTCCATTACAATCTTTAGGCTTATCCATAATACTTCAGTCCACTCTCATAATATAGTGAAAACAATTACCAGAGATTTAATACCATTGTTGATCCCCATATATCATAAGATATGTCTTGTTGGTCACATTCCAAACATTCAAAGGCCTTAATAATGTATTCTCTTGAATACCCATTGAACCATAGTGAAAACTTGAATGCCGTTAAAAGTTAACACTTTTCACATACCAAAATCCTAAAAATTCTATATACTCAAACCATGATATCACTTAGTACATATATCAATCATGAGCTCATGAATACTGTTAAACATTTCATTTTCTCGTTTTCCCTTCATTATGCGTATATCATCTTATTTCCAAAAATATCTCAATCACTTTGAATACCACATTAGACCAACACATAAATATTCCAATACTTTATGATACAACATTATTTTGGAATCCCATTACATAAAAACTTAATCATTCCACCACATCATTGTCATATTCAACATCGCCAATAGTGATCGCATATGACTTCCCTTTGTCCTTTGCCTTAAGTGGTTGCTCATGTTGATCATCACTAACCCTTGGATTAGGGCATTTATTAGCATAATGCCACATTTCCTTTCACTTGAAGCATTGAAGTGTTGGTGGTGCGTTCTCTGCAATGTTTGCTTTATTCACATCATTAGAAACCCTTTTTCCATTACTTCGACACTCAGCTGCTCGATGACCTTCTTTTCCACACTTAAAACATTTTCTAGTCCCTTTAAGACAATCTCCACCATGCTTCTTTCCACACTTTGTGCATAAGGAAACATTCATCTTCTTTTCACCATTATTTCGAGATTTCTCCTTGAACTCCATCTTTCGTTTCTTGTCAAAACTATGAGATGGATATGTAACATCAACTTCCATTTATACCTTGATAGCACAACGCACAATTTCTTCATAGCTACTGAAGTCTCTTATAGCTAATGCCCTTCTAAGACTTGGTTTTAAGCCATTGAAAAATCGATCAACTTTACTTTCAGGTTAGATGATAATGCCAGATGCATACCTTGCAAGCCTTGTAAAATTCGCTTCGTATATACCAACAGAATCATCATCCTTCTGCTTCAACTCAAGAAACTCTTTTTCCATCTTTGTTCGAAGAATACGAGGGAAGTACTTACTGAAAAACAAGTTCTTGAACTCGTCCCATTCCATGGACTCAATTTCATCTCTTGGCCTCGTATTCTTGATAAGATTCCACCATTGATCAGCTTCACCTTCCAAACGATATACTGCTAAGATGAGTTTATCATGCTCAGAACATTGAAGAACT
Organism: Viscum album; assembly: GCA_963277665.1. NCBI lineage: Eukaryota > Viridiplantae > Streptophyta > Magnoliopsida > Santalales > Viscaceae > Viscum > Viscum album. The sequence continues at coordinate 1,264,001,838 of OY728128.1, forward strand.
GAAAATATCTTTTCAGTGGTACTGATCCATTGTTCAGCAACAAGTGGATCAGAAGACCCACTGAAAGAAGGTGGACGTTGCCTCATGAAGGACTCAATAGAATATTGTTCCCTTCTCTACTCATTTGGAAGTCCAGAATGATTCATAGCTTGTGTAAGTATAGCAATAAGATTTTTCACTCCATCTCCCATAATATTTGTTTGTTCAGGAGTACAATCATTGCATTGTCCATTGCATTGATCAACACGGTTCCTTCGGGTTCCAGCCATCGTCTTAAACCCAAAAAGAATAGTGTGAGAGGCAAAAATCATGCTAGGGAAAACAACATAATAAAGGGGGAGTACCCTCAATATCTAACATCTTAGGTTAAATTCTATGATCATTAGCACAATTCTAGGACTATAACCTATACGTATAATTAACCTTAGAGACATCCCTAGACATACCTTATAAATATCTCTAGGGATATCACTAACGTTTTCGCATCCTAGTTTCCAAAGGTTGACTAAACCTTTCCTCTGATACCAACTTTATAGACCCGTATCTTGATGTACATTGACATTACATTACATTTGCGGAATACTTAGTACATAACAAAAACACACACACAAGGACCTTAATAGTTTAGTGTCTTTGGAAACTCGGAATATAATCTTCTAATCGTGGTGAAAGATCTTCAAAATCTCCCATAAAGATCTTCCTTTTTTTTACCTAAAACCTTTCTTTATATCCTGGGGAAAAGAAAACATAAAAGGGTGAGCTCAAATGCTCAGTAAGGGTAAACAAAAGAAATATCAATCACATCGTATACACAAGCACATAACTTTTGGAAATCTTATCCTGCGAAAGAGATCATAATTTCATAACATGGGATAAACCATGGCAGTGAAATGTAATCACAATAATCATAACTTAAAACATGAAACTTTGTGGCATTCACACATAATCATAGAGAATCATTTCTTGTTAGTCAAGACTCATTTCCAAGACTATCTTAGTGGACAAAGTCCCTTTCTGAACCGAGTCACCCTCGTTTCAGTCATGTTTCACTGAACCGGTATAACCTACCGTTCCAACCATGTCTATCTCATGAGATATAAAATCATTACCCAATGCATTGGAGGGAGATATAGGTCTCACCCATCTCATAATGATACCATTATTATGTGTGCCACAAAATCATAAATCATACATCATTGCATAACCCATGTAATAAAAATGGGATTCGTAAACCTCGTGACATCATAAAACAATTCATATAAGATAAAGGAATTCATAAAAATAATTCCCTCCCCACATAACCAAATCAATGTAATAATAGGGATAGAAATAGAACCTTATGTTATCTTAGACGGAAAATAATTTTGATAAAACACATGAAATGAATTCTTGAGGAAAATATCTTTTCTTCTTCAAAATCAATTTCTTTTCACAAAACGTCATGCAATTTTAAAAGAAAGATATTTTATTGAAAATAGTCATGAAATATTTTGGAGGAAGCTTCATGAAAATAAGGCTTTATAAAATTGTAAAAATCCATTCGTTCCATATAAGTTAAAAAAACATTCTTCGTACTTTTGTCGGAAAAGTCAAAAAGTACCTCCTACGAAAAATGAAAAAAAGATTCCTTTCATATCTTTTACTAAAAACTCACCGAAGGGTAAAATAGATTTTAAACAATTTTAAGTGGATGGAAATAACATTACATATTGAGGGAACATGGATGTGGATGATAAAATACACCCCAGTAAATACCAAAGTATAAGCAATCTCGGATAAGAATGAGATTGTGATATTTCCCTTACCTTAGGTCCGATATGCTTCGTAAGTATCCGAACCTCCTGTATAATGATTTAAATAATGTTATTGACTTATTCCAGAATCATACTCATTGGTATGATATCATATATGGTTTACTTATGACTTTATATTACCCGTTCTTTTGTAAATTCCATGTTAAAGAAGCGTTTTGCGTAAAATCGTTTCATTTATCGTAGGTGTTTGGACTTGTTGTTATTGACATTATTATTACTTATATCATTATTTACTTACTTACAGAATATAAAACATGATTATATATCATATATATTCAGTATATATATATAATATATAGATAAATGAAATGAAACACACCGTTCATGGAGACGGTAGTCCGTACGTACGCATGAATGCAGATTTCCTTTCCCTATTGTCTTGAATGGAAGTAAGTAGATATATATATATACATATATACATAAATACAGTAGATTTAACAAGTCATATATTTCATTATTATTCATTATATATATACTTTATAATCCTTCATGAATGGTTAATTTTGAGAATGAATCTCATCGCGTCGTGGAGACGGTAGTCCGTACGTACGCACGAGCGATGATATCGTTCTCATGATCGTGAACTTGTGTTGAAGTGTATGTATACTATTTCAGCATCAATATCACTTTATAATAATCATATATAGTTACTCATTACACCATTATACCCATCCAATTATGGTGGTGGCGGAAAATATATTACACCATGGCGTGGAGACGGTATTCCGTAGGTACGCACGCGCGGTGATTTCCTTTTTCCATAGGATGGATAAGTGGTGAAATAGGGTTGTTTAATACTTATAATAACATATCAGTATATGAGTGATAGTTATGTTATTCCTTCATAATGAAACAACTAAAGAAGAAGAAGTGGAAGAAGAAATAAAGATGAAAGAATCGGTAACGGACATTACCTCTTCTTTGAAGTTCTTCTTTGAGACCTTTTTTTAGGGCACTAAAATTGGTCTTTGAGGAAGACCAGAACCTCTAGGATGTTGATAGGGAAGTGGAGAGCATAATTGGTCAGGGGTTGGCCGAGCTTGAAGGCTCAAAGTTGTGTGAGGAAGAGAGGGAGGAGGTGCCCTTTTATAAGGGAGGAGAGGGGCACCTTTGGAATAACTAAAGCTATTATTTTATTATAAAGTCAATTTCGGTTTTAAATAGATCCAAATTGATATATTTCTAAGCTAAGGTGGGTATGGGTTGAAATCCTCTCATACAATAGAATTTAGACAAGTTTAGGTTCCTATTTTAACCTTATCATTTAGATTTAACATTAAGTTAAATAATTGTACTTTTACCGTGTCTTCTTGTGTTCTTACACTATAAGGTTAATAAACATACTATAAGAAGCCAAACGAACCCCAAGTTTTTTATTATTAATATATATAACCTTATCTAAGTCATTTGGCCTAGCCATAGATTTTTAGGAATAAAATAACAGTTAATAATATAATATTTGTTTTAAAAACTATTTTATGTCAATTTTGACACTATTTAGTAATTGATTTTTTTAAAACTCATAACAGAATGATATGTTCTAAAACAGTTAATTAAATCAATACTAACATGTAATATTAACCTATAAAATTAGTGGAATTCATAAAAAGTCTCAAATTATATTTATTTGGGTATTTATAACATCAATTATGTCAATATTTCATTAATAATCTAATTACTGCATCATCGTAGTGTCATAAATAAATTAAATTATTTAATGTCTAAAAATTAAAAATAAAATATCATTTTGTAGGAAATATTTTTATCTTTCTAATGAATATTTATAGTAGAATTTATCTTATGTATAACCCCATATTAAAAATGTTTTAGTAAATAAACTTTGATTTTACCTCTTTTAACCCTTCTTTAAATAAATTAATAATAAATGTCCTAATCTAATCCAAGTGGGCCTAAATGGTCATATTTTATTCCTATGTTTGTTTTTGGTCGAATTATACTTTTCCAATAGAATTAGGACATGTGTTAGGGTAATAATAATATCATTTCTACCCTTAATTACCCTATTTACTTTTAACCGTGGTAAAAAAAAGTAAAAAGTTACTATTCACCAGAAAATTATTTTCATCTCATTGAACCAGATTTTACTTACTGACATCAACCGTGTCTCTCGGATTTTTGAAATTCCACTCACAGAAGCGGTAAAATTAAGTTTTATGAAAAATTCAGTTTTTTAACTACCACTTAGTGGTTTCACTATTCATCAAAAATTGAAAGTTTTCCGAAAAATACCAAAATTTCACCCTAGGCCAATTTCGATATTCCGAATCCAAAAATGAATTCCATTTTGAAAATTAAAATTTACAAAATTTCAAAAAGTGGTTATTACTATTCATAACGGCTAGTTTTAATAATATTTTAATAGCATATTGTTGTTTAGTGAAACTCGATATTGCGTACTACACACGCTATCGAGGAAGGTCGCGATTGTGTGTAATGCAAGGAAAGTCACGGATGATTGTTGTGCAAGCTCCTTTTGGTGTAGCGTACAACACAAGACATTAGTGAAATTAAAAAGAATACTTTTCATAAAATCTTGGGTTGTTACAGATTGTTATTTGGTTTGTGTGTGGTGAATGTATTTATAAGAATATGGAGATGGATTAAGGTGTGGGATAAAGGAATGAGGCTCCTCCCATAGGTCAAGATGGACTGATTCTCTAATTACTCCCCTAATCCATGAGTTGGGGAAGGGGATGGAGATCAATTCCCCTAATGGTTTTATTCCACCTAGACTGAGGCTTCGAGATGAGGGAATTTTGATGTTGTGATTTATTATTTCTATTGAGATAGGGAATTGAATTATTCTATTAAATATAATGATAAATTACATGAACTGTTTTATGAATGATGTAAATTCATAAATCATGGATGACATGTTTATGATGAACTAATTAATTAATAATATGCGCATAATGAATGTACAACAATGGTTATTAGTAGCTAAGTATAGATTTTTTACTAGAGAAACCATCCTTTCCTTTATTTATCTATTAATCATTTAATATGTGCATGCACTATCTTATTACACTAGATATTTTTAAGACACCATTAGTGGTGGCCTTCTGAGTTGTCCTCACACCCTGCTCAGACTGCCATTGGGTACCAAAGAAGATTTAATTATTGTAGGTTAGGCAAATGGTATGGTCTATATTCTTGGGATTTGAGTCATTCTTGAGAGGTACATGGATGAGGTTTCAGAATTAGAGTCAGAACCATTGGGGGATTCCACTATTTTTATTTGTTTTGGGTTTGTTCTCTTTACACTATAGCATAACATGGAATATTTACTATGGGTTGTGGTTTCTTCCTAGTTTGGGAAAATGGTTATTTATACATGTACATTGGTTATTTTGTGATGTTTTTTATATTATATTAATTTTCTATTTTCGATTACTCTTGTAAATAGGGTTTTTTCTCCCCATGTTACTTTTAGACCCTCACTGGTAGTTAGTAACCTATAGTGTATGGGGAGGCGTGCTTGAGGTCCAGTGGCAACCTGGGTTAGGGCACTGGTTGAGTAGCTCCTAGGTCGGGGACATTACAAAGTGGTATCAGAGGAGATCTTTTCTCTGAAATACTATTGGGGTGGTATCTAGGAGGTTAGTAAGGTTTTGGGCCTTGGTAATGAGCTCATTAGTAGGAGTAGCTAACCCATGAATGAGGGAAACCCCAAGACACCTAGTGTGGGAGTTGTTGTTCTTATTGTGTCTTGTTAAATTCATGAAATCTCACCATTGGGTGATTTACTTTTTGTGTGATGTGACAGTTTTGAGATATTTTTCTCATGAATAGAATGGCACAAAGATGTACATTCATGAAATATTCTATGAATCTAAGTACAAAAGTGACATGCATTATGGTAGGAACACACATAGGACGGGTGTGTGGGACATAACGGGTAGGATGAATTTGATTTTCTTGAAATTGATTAAAATGGTATCTTATGAGATGATTCCAATGGGTAAGAAGGGAATAAAAATTTTAATTAATAATTAAATAATTGTTCTTAACAAGGGGTTGTAAGTGATTTAAAATGTTTTTGAAGTATGTAGTGATATGGAAATAGTTTTTGAAATGGTGTAGAACGTAAATCTAGTAACAATGTAAGACAATTACCCTATTTTAACTATGTCCCTCAGTAGGGATAGTGGGGGTATTGTATTGGATAATATAGTGACATATTGAAAAGTGTATAAAAAATGGTTTTTTTATGTCTAGTGGTGAGATTTCCTTTATATATTTTTTTAATATTTATGGTTTGTGTTCAATATATCATTTTAGGAATTGTAGAGAAATTTCACCAAGAATATGTGTGCCTATTGGGAGAGAATAGGACGATGCCGATAATGATCCTATAATAGTGGAGAAAGAAGACCCAATGGTTCAAGATAACAGGTAAGATAATTTATGTGATAAATATTCTCAATTTAGGAAGATGATGGAATGGGGCCTAAGGTAGGATGCACTAAGTGTGTTCAATATGCCTAGTGAGTTTCAGCTACAGCACCCTTAGACCTTTATCATAGAGGGTGGGATAGAGGCAGTAGATCTATAGATAGAGTCTATACAAAAAATTCATGATCATAAGGAAAATTCCTTCAATAAGTGAGTCAAGATAACGACCTATATGTTACAAGACTAGGAAAAGCACTATTGGGACATTATGGTCAAGACAGGGCAGGATAAAGGAATAGTATGAAAGGATTTTCAAGAAAAGATTATAGAACACTAATATCCAGAGACCTTGATACAAGAGATGGCTATAGATTTTATGAGTTTGATCACGGGGGTTTCATCAATGAAGATTTATGCTAGCAGTTTCACTGACTTGAATCGCTTCATTCTGATATGGGCATGGGATGAGTCGACTATTGAGAAACATTTCTAGGATGGGATCATGAATGAGATCAGTTCTCAGGAGATTATCGTACATCTGAAGAGGTTTGCAGAGGCAGTGTACCAGGACCTTATCTTATAAGTGAACATAAATTGAGCTTTAGGAGGTGTAATTTTAGTGTCAGTTAGGTGGGAAGGTGATACAGCTTCTGAGGGTAGGAAGAGTTGTTTTTGAAATTTCCAATAGGGTAGAGTGCACGAAGTTTCTACAATATTGGTCATTTCCCTCAAGGAGGTGATCAAATGTTCTGTTATCAGTGTGGCAGGTCGAGGCACATACGGGGTCAGTGTCCCCAACCACCAACTTTGTGCCAATCATGTGAAAGGCTGGTACATATACAAATATTCTATAATAACCCTCAGTGACTGGGCATAGATAGAAGGAAAATGTCGAGTGTGAGATGGGTTTCGATCACCCTGTATTAGGTAGGTAGTTAGAGCTCCACTACTCATACTGGTGGGGGTGGTGGATGTGCAAATCTGGGGAGAGATCATCCATACCATTAGGGCATTGTTGTGTAGGGTACTCAAGCTCGATCCTAGGGTAGAGGGGAAGTTCTTCTTTATGTACATTAGTCTACACTAGGAGGTGTAGAGGCTATATTTCCTACCATTAGAGGTACAAAACTTGTATCTTCCATGCTCACTAGTGCTTTATTTAACATAGGTTCTATGCATTCCTTTATTTATACATAGTTTTTAGTTGTGTTGGTCCTAACCATGGAAAGTACAATTGGGGTTATTTTAATTGATACTCTATTGGGGTTGCGAGTTAATAATATCGTAAAATGTAAGGGTTGTGCATTAATGGTTGGTGGATATCATTTTCTATGGAACCTGATTGTTCTATAGATGTTAGGTTTTGACCTAATGTTAGGTATGGACTGGATGATGTTGTATCAAGCCTATATCGATTATTACTAATGTTGGGTAGTGTTGAAGTCTCTTGATGGAGACACTTATTTCTTTTGTGGTGAGTGGGATGTTTTAGTAGGCCATGTAGGTCCAATTTTATAGAAATTGGGTGATCTTACAGCCCAAGTGTCTTGACTTGTGCTAGATGAAGGAGGAAGGGAGAAACCATTTTCGCTCCTGTTGGGTATCAATTTTAGGATGTGTTTCCTAAGGACTTATCGAGGATACCATAAGGGAGAGACATTAAGTTTATGATCAAGCTACTTGGAGGGGGATAAATAGTTTCTATCCTCCATATCGAATGTCACCAGAAGAACTTTAGGAAATTAAGTTTCATTTGGAAGAGTTGGAATGAAAGGGGTTCATCCATCCTAGTACGTCACCTTAGGGGTCTCCCATGATATTTTCTAATAAGTAAGACAGATTGTTGAGGTTATGTGTTGAATATAGTATGTTGAATAATATATAAGTTAAGAATAGGTACCCAATTCCCAGAATTGATGACCAATTAGACCATTTGAGGGGTGATTCAATGTTCTCCGAGATCGATTTGAGATCAAGATACCATCAGTTGAGGGTGAAACCATATGACATACTATATAAATATTTTAGGAGAAGGTATGGGTTGTAATATTTTGTCGTAATTTTGTTTAGGTTGACCAATACCCCAGATTTGGGCATGGATTTAATGAACTAGATTTTTTACCCATACCAATATTAGTTCTTAGTCTTCTTCAATGATGATATCATAGTGTACTCTAGAACTATTTATTATCATGATAAACATATTGACATCATCTTGAGTACACAAAAATATCATAGGATTTACGCCAAGAAATCAAAATGTTAGTTCTAGATTGATAAAGTTCATTTCTTGGGTCCCATAATTTCTATGTCAGGTGTGTCGGTAGATCAAGACTAAGTGATGGCTCTTGTGTCTTAGGTGTAGCCTAAGAATGTTAATGATGTTCACTGTTTTTTGGGATTGGCTGATTATTACCAAAAGGTTCATTATGGATTTCCCCCATTTGGAAGTTCTACTATCAGGAATAACCAAAAATGGTGGTTATGTTTGAGTGGTTATAGACATGCGAGAACACTTTTCAAGAGTTGAAGAAGTGGTTGACTAACACACTAATTCAGATATAACATTAACCTGGTAGGAGGTACACCTTGTTATGTGATGCATCTGGTGTTGGACATGGGATAGAGTAGATGAAAGATGATCAGGTTGTAGCATATGTGTCAAGACAATTGAGGCCTCATGAAATAAATTACCCTACTCAGTCTATTGATCTAGTTGTTTTGGTTTCTTACTTAAAGTATTGGATTTATTACTTATTGGGGGAGCAGTTCACAATGTTTACCATTCATCAAAGTCTAAAGTACACCTTCTATCGATATGACGTGATTCTTTGGTAGTTATGGTGCATCATGTACCTAAAATCCTTTGAATTCGAGTTAGTTTACACATGAGGAAATGGGAATAGCAATGTGGATTCTCTGAGCTAGAAGAATCAGAATCAGGTGGTTCAGGAAACCAAATGTAAGTAGAGAATGATGGATTTGTTTGCTGAGATGCACCTGGATGTGAAAAATGGGAATGGGAAGATGACTATTGCATCTGTAGTAGTTGATTTCGTGCTTTTGATCCTGGTCAAAGAGATTCATCTTGAGGATCTAGAGTATCTGGCCATGATGGAAAGTCTTAAAGGTGGAGAGTCGCCTTATAGTTGGACTATTAGTGATTATGGGATTATAAGGGTTTATGACCATGTGGTTGTGACAGTGTGTATGCAAGAAGAGTTTATATTTGAGTTACATGAATTGATGTGGGCAGTGCATCCTAGTTTCACTAAGATGTATTTTGATCTTCATCAACAACATTTGTGATTAGGAATGAAGAAATAGGATACGGGTTTCATGGTCTGATGCCTCACCTTTTAGTAGGTGAAGGTCGAGCACCAGTCCCCAAGTGGTTTTTTACAGCCATTTCCCATTACGAAGTTGAAATGGGATGATGTGATGGTGGATTTTATAGTGGGTATTCAAGAAAACCTCATAAGAATGATGCAATTTGGGTATTTTTTGGATCGATTGACTAAGGTGGACCATTTATTTCTGATCCAGGAGACTTACACAATTGATCAGTTGATTGAGTTATATATTAGAGAGATAGTAAAGTTATATGGTGTGCTAAGAACTATAGTTTCATATCAAGATCTTTGATTCATGTCACACTTCTAGTTTGGAATACAAAATGCACTCGATACCTAGGTATTTTTTAGTATGTCCTATCACATGCAGATGGATGTGTAGTATGAATATACAATTCAAGTATGAGAGGATATATTAAGAAATTGTGCTATGAATTTCAATGGTTTGTGGTAAAATCACATGTCACTTTTCACCCTACTCAGATCTATTTTTCCCTTTCACCTCTCTAGGTTAGAGCTTTAGTTTATGTTCAAATATATTTTGGGTTATGTGGTTTAGTGGTAGATTGGTTTCCAAGTGCTTCTGGAATTGAGTTTCTTATATCATTCTTTTTATGGGTTTTCTTTGAATATGGAATCATTTGGAGACATCTATAGGTCAACCCTACTCTATCCTTGCATTCATATGCACCTCTTTGAATCATATCTGGAGTGGTGGAATCTTTTAGGTTCTAGGATGTGTGGTTCGGTAGCTTCTGGTGCTACATACACTTTCTAAGGTGTTATTTTCGTGTTAAGTAGATTTCTTTCTTGTTAGATTATATTTTCATTTTTTAATAAATGAAATATGTAAATATTTTTTATGATTATTTGGGTGAGTTCCTTTTGTTTTATGATCATTCGGTGTTGAATTCCAATTGGTTTTCTGGTTTTGATGATTTTTGTTTTTTCGGACGGTGTCAAACGTCGGTGTCGATGGTGACAACAAAGATAAAGTGACTGTGAGGTGGGATTTCTGTGGTGGTAGCTTCTCCGTTTTCATTCTCACTAGTGATGTGGTAACATAAGTGGGTGGCTCAAGGAAGCATTCCACTCGATATTTAAAGTACTAATGTCATTGTAATGTGGCCCTGTTTTTTATTTCAAATTTGGGATGGTGGTTTTAGTTGCATCATGTTTTTGTACTCCATAATTTAGGTGGTGGATTGGTGGTATCCTATTTAATGTTAGGTTCCTACTTTACCTTAAATTTGATTTTAAAAATACCAAAAAAATTATTTGGAGTCCAAGGTTGGGTTGCCATCAAATTCAGAAAGAAGCCAAGGTGGTACCCAAGTATGTGGGACCGTTTGAGATCTAAGAGAGGATCAGACATGTGGATTATCAATTGTTTCTTCCATAGTGGTATAGTAGAATACATGATTTTTTTCATGTTTCAAAATTCCATCAATATCACCTTGATTCATATCATGTGATTATCATTGAAAATGTTGAGCATAAGGCTGATGAATCCTTTGAGGAGCATCAGGCTCGTACTATTGACTATAGTGATAAAGTGTTGTAGGGAATGAGTTTTACCATAGTTCGAGTTTTGTGGTAGCATGGGAAAGTTTATTAAGAAACTTAGGAGTTAGAATTGGATATGTGGGGGTAGTGTAAATATATATTTTATTTGTAAACTCAATTATTCTCAAGAAGGGTGGCTCAAGGACAATCCATTATAAGGTGTGGAGTTTTAAGATCTTGGAACTCATTTAGGTATGTATTTGTTTAAATTATGGTTTCAATATATTATTTTGGTTTAATGAAGTTTTCACTGAGTGTATGAGGGGTCTGAGGGTGTTCTAGGGGTTTATTAACTGAAATGAATGAAAACGTTGTCAAACTATGTTGGGAACACATTTGGTGCATGGATGGCACACGGTTAATTAAAATGTGTGTGGAGGAAAAAATTTTGGGCAATATAATATTTTATGGTTGGCAGGTGGTTTTTAAACCATGAAGAGCTTCCTAGGTAACCTTGTTACCCAAATTCCATTAGACAGTGGCTCATGAATAGTTTTCACATGGTTTGGAAAACTGTGCAGGTAAAATGTACGGTGTAGTGAAATTGTAATAAATTACAAAATTTCCACCTCAGGTTTTAATGTTCAAACTCAAGATTCTCCTTCATTTCATCTACTATAACCATAGGGACAAACCCTATAAACTCAAACATCAAAGATGTGATTCTCCTTTGATCGTAATCCCTTTGGATTAATATTAGTTTCAGATCAAAGCTCTAGGTAAGTTTAATCCATCTCTTTCTTCTCTTTTGGGTTTAGGGTTTTGGACTTTATCTAATCTCCATACAAATCATGAAAACCCTCTTTTTATAGTGAGATATAGATTGGGGATTAAAAGGGTAGATGAAATATGATCTAAGTCTATGATTAAGAGTGATAATGTTAACAGATTCTTGGTAGGTGGTATACAAGTTATATCTCATTGTCTCATTGTAGATTTCTGTATGTTAGGTATTGTTGTTAGTTATCTCTTGTCGTTATATTGATTCCTTAGGTTTGGTTTGGAGAAATGGTTTTCTAAATGATGAATAAAAAACCTAATGGTTCCCATGGGACACATTAAGGATTATTTAATTGATTTAGGGACACCCATGGGCTGTGCTGACATTCCCAGACATAGAAATTTGGCTAAGCGTAAGGTCATTATGTGATAATGTAGATCCCTTATTGAGTATGTTTATATATTTAATGGAAATGAAAAGGTGAATATTGTAAGTGTTTCTATATTTGGTAATGGCATAAGTGTTTTTTTTGGAATGGCACAAAAGTGGGTTAATTTGGATAAATGAGATCGTTACATGTGGCCTATGAATTGTGTTAGAAATTACTAAATGAGTTAGTGCATATGAAATAGTGAATGTGTTGAGTCATGCTTGAGAGGTACATGGATGAGGATTCAGACTAGGATTCATGACCTTTTGGAGATTTCATTTTTTATTTATTTTGGGTTTGTTCACTTTTCATTGTAGCATGACATTCCATATTTATTGTTCATTTTAGTTTGTCCCTGATTTGGGAAAATTGTTATATATGCTTGTTCATTGGTCATTCTGTGATTTTTCTACCGTTCTATCAATATTATATTGTGTATTACTATGGTAAATAGGTTATAGTATCCCAACGTCAATTCTATACCATTACTACTAGTCAGTAACCTCTGGTATTTGGGGAGGTGCACTTGAGCTAATGTGGCAACCTAGAACTATGCATCTGTTTAGTGGATCCTAGGTCAAGGATGTTGAAATATGTTATACTCAATTAAACTTGTCATCCCAGAACCTTATAAAGTCCCTACCAAAACTAAGATATGAAATGTGGAACTTGATAAAAAATGATGATCATCATAACACTGTGAAATCAAACTACATATCACGCATAAGTACCACCTTGATCGTCAATGGTGATGGCCTCACTAATATGTAAGAAGTGGGATACCTTAAATATTCTATCAATTATTAATCATACCATGTTATTTGTATGAGGTTTCTTGGGTAATATTATCACAAAACCCATTATGACATCATCCTACTTCCATTCTAGAATGGGCGGAGGTTGTAACATCCCAAAAGGCCTCTAAAGCTTAGTCTTCACCTAATGATGGATGAAACATTTCACCAAAATTATTGATATGTCCTTATTAATTTATGGACACTAGTACTACCTATGGAGACCATGATACATATTTTTCATGCCTATATATACCTCTCTCTTAAATCAAATAACTCCCTCAACAACTCCTCAAGTTAGAATATATAAACCCATGCATAGACATAGATAAAAAGAACATTAATACTACCAAGATACCATTCTAATGGTGTATCCCCACTATATAAGTTGTACCTTAGAGATAATCCCTTAGGTTCAGTTAACAAATATCTCTTGATCAGGACCAGAATAATGGGTATAACAGATGTCAAATTTTGATCTACTCACCCCAATGAATTCTAAATATCTAGATGTATGTTTTAAAACTACCATCATTGGCCACTTTTCATAAGTCACTCATACAAAATTTTTAATACATCTTCTTTATCAAGTTGTCAATAATGAATTTTTTCATGCCTGAAGTGTAATCAAACTCAATGTATAAAGAAGATAGATACATAACCCACCTCCTCTTCTGAAGGTTATAGTCTTGATAAGAAACTATGTACCTAAGGATCATGTAATATTTATATACCAAAAACATCTTGGACAAAATATAATGTTTTTAACATCTCATGGCATGTACCATCATAGATAACTATAGAATGTGAGTATGATAATTCCTCTCATTCAGTCTCAACTGCCTAGATATATAAGCAACCAATCAATCCTCTTACACCAGAACTTCCCTAACTCTAACTCCATATGTGTCATAGTACATGGTAAATATCTCACCTAGAATTAATATGAAGAGTATTGGTGTTGAGTTAATACTTCTATTTATCTCCTATAAATCCATGTCTCAAGCATCTAACCTAAATATATTCACCCCCTTCTTGGCCAAACTAGATATTGGCACCTCTAAATGGGTGAATTATTAGATAAAATATTATTAATATCCTGCTAGGACCAAAAATCATTGAACTTAAAATTCTATATTGAGTTATTCCAAAGATATCATAACTGCAACTTTTTATGGGCCTACTACCACTCTAGTATTTGAGATAACATTTCCCAATAGGATTACTCTATCAATCTAGAAGTTTCATTTAGATATCTTGGCATAAATTTGATTGTCTCTTAGTTACTCAATATGATGTCAAGATGTAAGTCATGATTGTCTACAGGCTCAGAATACACTATGTTTTCATTAATAAATACCACCAAAAAATAATCCAAAAACTAGTGGATGATTCTATTCATCAAGGCCATAAATATTTTCATCACATTCATCAGATCAAAAAACATCACCATGAACTCATAAAATCCATACCTATACCTAAAATCATACCAAGATACGTTAGATGGTATCCCCTTCAATTTATGCTAAACTAACCTTGAATCAATCTTAGAGAAGATCTGGGAACCTCTCAGTTGATCGAATAGATTATTGATGCATGGAAGGGGATACCAGTTTTTAACTATTATCTTGTTCAGCCAATGATAAACCACACATAATATCATGGTATGATTATAATTATTGGAGAAAATAATGGATAACCCCATGGCGATGCACTATGTTATATGTATCCATTTATTTCAAGATCTCACAACTGAAATTTATACACACGAAGATCTACTAGTGTTATCATGTATAGTGGAAAGTATACTAACTCAATTCACAACACAAACTAGATCATGAAATCAATATCTCACTTAGGTTGTAATATGAATAACTCTTATAAAAAGTCATCCATAAAATAGTCTACCACAAGAGGAATAGTAACTTGAAACATCCCACCATAATCCAAAAAATGGATTACTATATGAGGCATGAGAAAATCCAATCTTCAATGTATTGGTCCTAGACAATCAGCCTAAATATCCCATTTACCCAAGTGAAAATAGTTTCCCCCTTCTAGATTTAAAGGTAACTCTCCTCTAATAACATTTGATATGAGAAGGTTATATAACTATTCAATCTATAACTATAATAAAATCAAATCTGACCATTTCCATCACAAATTGATCCCAAAATAATTTGTAGCTGTTAATTTTAAGAGAACATTCCTTTCAACATTTGATACCCACTTAACACACTCATAACGGTGTGTCTATTGTCATAACTTCACAAGAAAAACCAACACATTATAAAATTGAGAAGATACAAAGGAATGTGACTTTAATATATCAAACAAAACATAGATAAGATTAGATGATATAGGAATCATACTACTGATGGTAGAAGTTCTTATATAGAATAGTTGAAGTAGGTTGTATAGCATGCAGTGGACTCGCCCCTATGACCTATTCCCCAATATGACTCCCCTATATTCCTCCCTTCTCCTGCATCGGGGTACCATGTCCCCTACCTCATCATGAAAATCCAGTGGAACTCCAACTCCAAATCTGCTAAGGGGTAGTTGAGTGTCTTCCAGACTCTGGTCCCTATCTCATTCCCTTACCATTTCACTTCTATTGTGGGATCCTGTAGAATATTTTGAGATGACCTATCCTACCATAAGATTTATACTCCACAACAGAGTATGAAACTAGAATAACCTGTGCATATTCTTATCATACTAAATTCACTCCACTATTTCATGATCATGAGATGACTTTCCACTCTCCAATATGTGTCAACCACTACTTTCCAAGTGGTAACCATCATAGTGGCGCTTCATACATATATAATAATATCTCCCTAATAAACTAACTAAGACTACCTATCCATCACTCGGGGAATCCCTTAGGGTCCCTTCCATGATGAGATATTAATTCATCACATACGCAATGCTTGCAGGTGGATGAAATTTACCTACAACTTTATCTAATAGAAAATTCCATCAAAGAAATTTTTCTCCCTAACTACATCATTTATTACCAAAGATAGAGAAAAAGGTTGTTGGTCAATGAAATGAGAAGTGTATTCTATCACTCAAATTCCTCCAACATCTGGTGTATAAACTCTGTATCTCTCTAATACCTCAATGTATATGGATTGAAGTTCCTCGTTAACATCACCTCGAAGTCCATCCAAGTTAGATTCTCTTGCGGATGGGATTTATCCACAATGTCCCAATAATTATTTTCTAGTCATCATAACATATAGAAATAAAGCTTAAACCTCGTATATATGGGTCTCTTGATGTGCTCAAATATCCTCTAGTCTGACTCGATCTATAACTTAGTAACCTGGGTTCCTCCTACCAAATGAACATAGGTGGTTTGTGTAGCCAGAACTCTCCGGATAGATAATTCATCTGATGTATAGAGTGAGCAGTCTCCCTCTCCATGGATTACATGACCTATTGGAAGCTTTCACGAGCATGATCATCCATCTCATTTCCCAAAGCTTTAGTAAGTTCTATCTTAACTATCTTAGTCGTGTGCTAATTATGACTATCCTAACACTCAATTTAAAGATAATTAGAAGTCACTTTATCTATAAGAGTTAACAAATTCCTTAGAACATATGATATTCAATAAGTTCAACCTCTAGAGGGTGAAAAAATAGAAAACCACTTGTTTAAGGTTCATCTACACTTGTCTTAATAATATAATTACATAAGCAAATAGTTTCATTCATTTGTTTTCCTTAAAACAATATGGGGTTAATTTTCAAATATTAGATAGGCTGATATTCCACATGTGTTAAATATGTCTCTATCAAGAACAATTCATTTCAACATATATCCCAATGTTCCTATAAGGATGTATTCATACTCATCTTAATCCATACTAACCCATGAGTAAAATCTCAATGAACAGTAACATCATATATAAAGTGAATTTCCCATAGTGAAATAACATAAAAATTGTAAATGGAAAATAATATGAGCAATAATCCCATCCCTGGGAACTTGGGTTTTCCCTCATACATGTGATTGCTACACCCATGTACAAACTTATTACAAAACCCTAACATATCCAATTTTCTTGTCTACTTTTCCTAAATGGTAAATAAATAGAAAATACGTCATCTGGAACTACTTTGTAATATACATAGCCCAGTGCATCCTCGTGTGACCAGGTTGGGTGGGCTACTAAACCTCAATAATCCTTCCCCATATTCTAGAGGCTACCAACTAGTAGCATGAATGTAAGGAAAGTAGTGGGAATACTATAACCTAATAAAAAAATAGAAAAAATAGTAGATTAATATAAATAATAAACATGAAATGTAAAAAGAATATAAGGAAAACATACAAACCCAAATTATAATAAATGCCACATAATATCAGACTAAGTGTAACTAAATGAAATGATAAAATTTATAGAAGTTAAATACTAAACAAAAGTTAATAAAAACTCCAAAAACCTGTTCCTAAACCCCATTTTGGTCTTGTATCCAAGTTCTAAACCATACAACAAGAAATCAATCAACATTGGGTATTTTTATTTGAATAGACCATTATCCATGAAATCTGCATGGGTACCAAATAGAGTCTGAACAAGGTATGAGTAGAAATTAGTAGGCCAACATGTATGGTGTTCAAACAATATAGTGTAAATATATAGTGCTTGTTATATTATCATAAATGTGGGTAATAATTAATTAATAAATATGGGACATCAAATAAAACTTCTAACCCTTGGGCTCTGTGTTGAAACCATAGGTCAGTCAAACCTACTTTGGCTCCATGTTAGATACCTCTATTAATTGGTGGATCCTCGTGTATAGTATGGATCACCCATAATGATCGCAGATTATCTTAATAAGCATAAATCACCCATATCATGTCTTCAGTAACCAAGAAAAACTGTTCTCTATGATAATTTCCCATTCTAAATTTACTTATGTCATCCCAGGGTGAATGGACATTCCATGGAGGAAATTAAAACATACATGTATTTCATTAATATATTTTAAGGTGTTTTAATACATTATTTTTCATAATAAAACTATTATTATTACCAATATTTGGACTTTCTAACTTATTTTTTCATTTTTGAAAGGATACAACTAAAATTTGGGAAATAAATTTAAAATATATGATTATAAAGAGAAAAATACACTTCACACCATGACACTAAGTACCACAGCATTACACCAAAAAGTTTATCTGACGATGAAGGATGATCATGGAACACTTCTTGGGAATTAAACTAAAGAACTAGGGAAAAAAGAACTTTGAGAGCTTTAATTTCAAGATTCATGTCTTGTAAAAAAAATATGACGTGAAACATTACTAGGTGTGACACTCCTAGAAATTTATAGAATATGAAAATAAGTTGTGAATATTTCAAAACCTGAACATTACATGTCATGAAACACTTACATTATGTGAAACTATTGGGACAACCTATAAATTTTCATATTTTATTCATTTAAAGGAGAAGAGTAATTTTATGATCTTGTGATGACTTTATAACCTAAATTAATTCCATTAAATTCACCCTGATCCCCCTGAAGTTCTATAAATAGGGATCCATGTTGTTTCTATTGAGGTATTTAGATATCAAAGCTTGGAGTGATAAGTAGGGTTGTACATAGTCCTCACTCGTTTCATCATCATCTTTTATTGATGTTTTTTTTCTTTCATCCTACCTCCTTACTCCCTCATCACTAGGATGATGGGGAAACCCTTATTTGTTCTAGGGTTATGTAGCCAAATGGGGAAGGTTTCATTGTATATTTATTTCTTTCTTATTAATTTATTTGGATTGATGTAGTTTATGTAATCAATTTATAATCCCTTTATTTTTCTTTAATCGTGAACATGGTATTTGAATCTAAATGAAACATTTAATAATTTCACAACTAGTTACCCTAAATTGAAGCATGTCCATTTTTTCATTCAAGGAAACCAATTTCAAAAATGGTATCGAGAAAAAATCATTTTGGTAATTCCCTCAATACTTGACCATGGAAAAAGGGGGATCACTAGGTTGAGGAGGGGATAACATGACCATTGGATCCACCTCATCTTGACTCTGATTCCAAACGTGAATTAATAATTTTAATTTATAAAATCTAATTATACCAAAACTTTGAAACAATATAACCCTTACATCCCTTTAATCATGCTAACTAAACAACCAATTTGCCTCTTTATCTAAGTTTATTTCTCACTCTCTCTATATTTATAACCAGTCAAAGAGAAAGTTTTTTAAATTCCTAGATTAATTTGGAGCTTAGATACTATATTGGTGGGTTCAACACTTGGAATGACAAAGTAACACACTTTTGTAGTTATGTTTTCCAAGTTTTATATATTTTTAAATTTGTTTTTCCCCATAGAAAATTAATGATTCCCTATGGGATATCAGTAACCATATTATATTGGGATCCATGTGTATTACCTATACTAGAGTCACTTACACATTAACATGGTATAATTTCATACTAGGAAAAATATGACCAATCACACTGGTCTCCATGAGAATTTCTCAAGCTGGATTCACTTATATCCTCCCTGGATGCAAGACCATGCCATGGGGTGAAGTAACCATGTCATACTGGGCTGTATGTGAATTTTCCATGTTGGATACAACTACATCTTCTGAGGGATAAATATCATTCCAATTGGGAATTTATGTGTATCAATTGGTGTATTTTTCATCATGGGATGGATCACCAATACCATGTCTCATAAGACATTCAACTAGTCCTTGGGAATAATTTATAAAGAATAATAAAGATAGAATAATAACTCTATCAATTGGTGGATTTTACACACTAGTTTGAATCAGTGATGGTATGTATCATGTAACAAAACATCAACATGTTATCAAGTTATCATAAATCATAATCATAAATTCTTCCAATTACCAAATTCACAATCAATTTATTCTCATTTGGTGGATTCTCCTACCTAGGAAGAATCACAAAAGTATCATCATGAAAAGTTACCAATTTTCACAATTTACATGTTAAAACAACTTTACAGGGATAATCCCATTATTAAAAATTCTAATTTAATCATAGGGATCTAGGATCAACCAAACCATATTCCAACCTTGGGTCGATGGTTGGAGCACCTCTCATGTGGCTGCAAATTTAATATCTTGGATTTTCCATGTATTATTTTTAAATATTATTGGGATTATTTTTAAGACCAGGAACTAAGACGATGTGTTATTCTATGTCCTGGTGTGCTTAGAATAAATGTTTGAAATATATTAATTATGTTAAATAGAATGTGCCACAGATTTTCTGAAAAAGTGTAATAACTTCTTAAATAGTTCTTGGATTAGAAATATGAGGGAACCATTGAGTTCATAATGTGAGGTTTACCCTATGTGTGACTTAACATTAGTTAGTGTAGTTCATTTATGGAAAATTCATCACAGGTGAGGAAATGAATAAAATAAATAAAATAAAATTATGTTATTTTAAATTATTGTAAAAAAAGTTAATGTGTCCTTAAATAGATGATTTTGGAGAATTTATAGGGTTATCACATAACCCTGGAAATATTAGATATTAGTTGGAGAGAGCTTTGAGTATTATCTCTTTGGAATATAATAATGGATCTTGGATTGACGATCAACAAAACTTGGATTCGACAAATCTTACCAATGATGATGAAGACACATCATTCTTTGTCAAAGATTGAACGGAATTGAGGTATGTAATGTGTTTTTATTAGTTTATTACCTATTATTTATTTCTATAATGATATAAGAATAAAAAAAATAGATTCATTAGTGGATCAATCGTCAGTTGGGATGGGTATGATTGAAGGGTTTTATCATGAGAATGTTATTTGTGATTAATTTTTTAAATGATTTAATTGTTACTCTAATATAAACAAACCAATATAAACATGAAAATCAATATAGGTTTGTTCCTCTTGATTGAATAGTTTAATTCTCCCCCATTCATCATTCATTTAAAGCGTTCTTAATTTGGCCCTCTACTTGAGAAATCCCGATCAATCGATCATTTTACACCTGATTCTTGGCACAACAAACCAATACCGTTGATCTTGGATCAGCATGACATGATGGTGGTGCAATGAAAGAGACACATCGATTAGGACAATGTATCATACCCATATTTATGTTATCGGCATTCTTCAGTGTACAATGAAGAACAACTATTTGATCCATTTTGCGAGTGGATTTGTTGATGAAATGAATTGTTCGATGATGGCATGGATTGGACCATGTTGGGTCTTTATTTTCATGTGGAAATGATCATTGGATCAAAGGCCATAGGAACCAAATATAATGTAGAAGGAAGAATTTATTTCTATAAAATCCCATAGAACATGACCTATAAACCAGATATGCATGCCATGTAAGCCCCCTAAGTGGAGGCTAGGGTTTGGGTAATATATAATTATCACATGGAATGTGTCAGGGCCTACATAGGATGTGGTCCCCCTGGATAATAATCATGTACTTTGGGATGTACACCATCATGGGGTAGAGTACACAGGTTGCCTACACAGCGTGTACTCCCCCACATGATATGGGTTGGACCAAGTACACTGCCTAATTCATGTACTAGTACATGAACATGGTTACACTAGATAAATCTATGAACAGGAACATGGATGGAGTTCATGGGATGCCTACATGGCATGTACTACTACATAGACATATTTTGATGACATAAGAAGTTTACATGGGAAGGAACCAGGGTCAAGGGACAAAACATGTAACCTTTCCACACGTTGTGTACTCTTTATTACATGGCTTAAAGACTTAATCCTTAGTGAATTAGACTAAGTTCATTAGGGTTTGTTCTACTTATCCTATTCTTAAAGGTTGGTACAATATCATTGCCAATTCCTATGATAATGATACCTTCAGTAGGACTACTTGGATAGAGTCATTGAAATCCCTCTAAGAGGCATGGAGAGAGATCTGTTATTCATCATTATGTCCTAGGTGGAGTTCTTGGTATCAATGTGACCAACACTATGTAGGCACTGATCCTATACCTAACAGGTAAATTTATATTTAGTTTTTAGTATCACCCCATGTCTATGGTAGTGATCTTTATCTTTGATATTGTATCTCTTTAGACTATCAGTGTGTTCTTTCTCATGATGAGACCCGTCAAGCAGTATCTCTCATATGAATGTTATCATTGCTATCAGACTAATGATTGTGTTCTCTCATATGAGTGATTTATGGAATCATTGAGCTGGAATCCTTGGGATTGTATACTATCATTGTGTCTTACCTCTAGACTATGTGTCTTTTTTCATTATATCTTGATATTCTTGTTATATGTATTGTTTACATACACCTATGTAGAGCTGACTGTAATTTTCTTTGTTTTATTCTCTATGGTTTTGGGTGTCCTTTTGATTATTGATATACTCACCCCTATATGGGATTTACCCATATGTTTCATGTCTTATGCAGAAAATCGACTTTTGATATGGTCCTAAGAGGACCAGATGGTGGTTATTGAGACCAGATAGACCAAGGTGTATTTAGGTGGCTTTCAAACAGCAGTAATAGAACATTTACTTTAAGGTTGGACCTGTATTACAGACTCTTTTTGGGGAGCTTTTATTTTGCCCTATTTAATTTCCTTTACTTCTTGTTATACTCTGGTTGTGGGATATATATGTATACATGCATTGGTTGTTTATTTGTTTTTATATTTCTTCATTTTGTGGTCATGGGGATGTTTGCATGTGTATATGTATATAGTTAATGCCTCCCATGTTAATGACATGCCTATGTGGTTCTAGTCACCATCCCATCGCCTATTGTAGGTGGTCTTGGGGAGTCATGGAATGGGGCCCACTAGGAAAGGTTGTTAAATAGTGGTATCATATGTGGTCAATTATACATTAGGATAGAGAGTCTGTGAGGTTAGTTAGGGGAAACAGTGTTAAGTGTTCAAGTTATTTCAGGCCAGGGACTCCATTGTCGATGCGGTGACTGACGTATCCATATACCAGGACTCTGATCACCATCTTTTCAAATCGATACATGAGAAAACTAGTTGTAGGAAAAATAATGGTACATCCATCATATAATAATGGGTTGTGTTTCCTTGTCCTTATTGAGTCAGCTCTCCATATATAGTCATTGATTGTGGTACATCTTTCTTATTTCAGGATGCTCTCTATAACATATACTAGTTAGGATTTAGAATTATGATCATGAGGATGATCCCATCAGTGATGAGGCATCGATACAAGGACTAGTTCACAAGATGGTACCTCCAGTTGGTGCACTCTCCATACCACATGTAAATAAGCATGTAGTACTCGTAGTACTAGAAGATAAGGTGCACAGGATGAGTGAACTTCATGAGTTTCAAAGATAAAGACCCCTCAAATTTCAAGGTGATCCTAACTAATATGTGGTTGAGGACTGTATTGAGGTGGTGACTATATTTTTATATCTATTAAGAACACCGACTGATCATCTGGTGGTCTTGGTAGCAAGCCTTCTTCATGGCTCAGTAGGGTGATGGTGGGGTTTGGTTGCTCTTTCTTAGGACAATGTGACTCATTCATGGATAGGATTTGAGTGCCTTTTATTAGAGTAGTTTCAACTAGCTATGTTGAGGGTTCTATGTATCTAAGAGATTCTACAACTCCAACAGGGAAGCATGACAATGGCTGAGTATTCATAGAGGTTTACAAACCTCTATAAGTACTCGATGGATATGGTTTGAGAGCATTTCATCAAGGGTCAGACCTTAGATAAAGGTATTCATAGAGAAATATGATCTATTTTTATCGTTCTATGTATTTCTACCTATGCAGGGGTTCTAGATAGAGTTTTGGTGGTAGATTGTTTCTCGGATGATCACTTACAACTAGTAGTTGTTAGTAGCGGAAAGCGGGAGTAGAGACCTCAGTAATATAGAGATTCCATCAATATTAGCGACTTGGACATTTTATACATTTTAAGAGGAAGTCCTTAGATAATGATCTATAGTTTAGAGCTGACCATGTGGTTTTGGCCATCCCAGAGATAGTTGGTTCCACTCATGTGACGAGAGGGGAATATCTCCTGAGATTGTCTGCCACACCGTAAAAATGATAGAGAAGCTGTAGACGGCCTACTGAGGTAGAGAAAACAGTAAGACCAAGAAGGTATTCGTGGTGGATGATGTGGAAGAAGATATGGGATAGCATTATGTGGTGTTCAACATTATGACATGTTACCACCACCCCCAGGTGGTCCACACCGGGCTCATGGAGCTGGAGGATAGGGCGGGGATAGTTGTAGGCCATTGAAGCTTACGACCCAGAGGCTATGGTAATATTATATGTATGAGCATTTTATTTTATACATTATCTATAGTTATTATAGACATAGGTTCTAGTCATTCATTTTTATCAAAATATATTTTTCAAGACTTGGATATTCTAGTTGAATCATTAACTCGAACGTTATTCTTGGAGACTCTTACTATAGAAGACTCGGTGAGAACAAAATTATGCAGACTGTGTGACCTAGATTTTAGAGGTTGGAGTTTTAGTTGGGGATCTCTTGCTAAAAGCGTAGAGACCTTATTAATTCATCATTGGAATGAATTATCTATCTATATTCCATTATTATATTGACTATTTTATGTGAATGGTGTGGTGTGTCCATAATGACAAAACTAGATTTTTTTTCAATGAAAAGGAAACCTAGAATGTGTATCTTATACTTGTTCATATGAGGGTGAATCTGATTACTCATCAGTTGGATAGCATGACTCTTGGTGTAGTGTATGTTATGAGTTGCTAGTTTCATGCAGTGGTGGAGAATTATAAGGATGTATTCCTCAAAGATATTCCAGGATTACCTCCCCAACGAGAGATAGACTTTTCCATTGATCTACACCTTGGTAAGGAATTAATATTTGTGCCAATATATCATATGGGTCATTCATTGATTGACAAGATAAAGGTGTAGTTTTGAGGACTATTAGTGAAAGGGCTTTGCTAGACCCAGTGTTTCACACCGGGCAGCCCCAGTTTTGTTTTCCAAAAGGGTATATGGGATCTTGAGTTTGTGGGTGGACTACCGATGGTTGAACCAGGTGACTTTTAAGAACAATTATCCACTACTGAGGATTGATGGACTATTTAATCAATTTAGAGGGGCATTATGGTTCTCGAAGGTTGACCATTGATCAGTCTATCACCATCTCTGTGTAAAAGATGATGATATATCGAAGACAACATTCAGATTTCGATATGGTCATTATGAGTACTTGGTGTTTCCTTTTAGTGTGACTAATTCCCCTATAGTGTTCATGGGACTCATGACCAAGATCATTCATCCTTACTTATACTAGTTCATGGTATTCTTTATCAATGATATCCTGATGTACTCAACATCTGAGGAGGGGAACATGAGACACTTGGGGATGTATTTGGATGTACTCTGATGGTATAAAATTTATGGAAATATCTTGAAGTGTTAGTTCTAGATATAGTTAGTATAATTTCTAGGATATGTTATCTCAGAATATGGAGTGGTAGTGGACTCAGCCAAGGTCTAGGTAGTGTTAGCTTGGGAGTCATCTAAGAGCGTGACAGAGGTTCAAAGATGCCTTGGGTTGGAAAGATATTACCAGAGATTCATATGTGATTTCTCCAGAGTATCAGTCCCCATGATAGCTTTATCTCAAAAGGGGAATCCATTTTTATGTACAAAGAAGTTTCATTAGGCTTTCCACCAGCTTAGGCAGATATAGTAGAGTTGTCTCATCTTGAGACTTCTAGAGGAAGGTGTCGAGTATGTAGTGTTCTATGATGCATCTTGAACTGGGCTTGGTGTTATAATATGTAATAAAGTGTGGATTTATTACAGTTCTTTCTAGTTTATACCACATGAGTAGAATGATGTGACCAAAAATATTGAGTTAGTATTAGTAGTCTCTACTTTGAAGATATGGAGACACTACCTGATGGGTGATCAGTTTATCATCTACTCTGATCACAAGAGTATAAAGTATATCTTCTCTTAGAAGGATCACAACTTGAGACAGAGGCGATGACTAGAGTTCCATAATGATTATGACTTTGAAATTGTCTATAATCCTAGAAAGTGTAATGTAATATAATATTCTCTCATTATATGATCTTATTTTTAATTGTTGAATGAGGTGTCAGAGAAGTTGTACTTTTTTCAATTATCATTTGAGGATGAAGAAGGAGTATCTTACCTCTAGTTAATCATTGATACCCCTTTTATCTTATAGTTATCTAGGGTGGCGTAGCTTGGGAATGTTGACTGTGAGACCCTATGTGCTCAAATATCCACTGGACATGATCCTAAAGGATTTTATAAAGGTAGAGAGCACATTATTCTTTTCATAGGACTTGTGATGGTGACAATGACACTATTGGAGGATTTTCTCAGAGAGTATTGTATATCTTCTTTGGAAATAAATTCATGTGTGGAAAAGATATAATAAGACCTCTGATGTCAATTTTTGTGGCTAGGGATAAAAAGGAAGTTGTGGAGTTTATCTCTTGATGCATTTCTTTTCAAGAAGTAAAAGCTGAGCACCAAGTTCTAGAGGGTTTAGATCAACCCCTTGAGGTGAGAGAATGGATGTGGGATGGGATATCTATGGACCTCATGATGGGCCTACCACATACATCTAGGGTATATGATACCATCTGGGTGATCGTATATGGTCTCACTAAGTAAGCCCACTTCCTAGATATATGAGAATATAGTTCAATAGAGATCCTACGATGCCTTTACCTACAAGAAATAGTTTGACTCCATAGAGTCTCATCAACGATTGTTTCTGATCGTGATGCTCACTTTACATATTAGTTTTGGAAAGGATTACATGAGGCATTTGGGACCCAATTATGCCAGAGAACAACATTTCACCCCCAAACTGATATCTAGATGGAGTGATCCATTATGGTTCTGGAGGACATGCTACGAGCATGAATGTTGGTATTTTGAACATAGTTGTGAGGATCACCTACTACTGGTGGAGTTTTTTTTACAATAATAGATAACATTATCTCATCAGTATGGAACCATTTGAGGCCTTGTATGGGCAACCGTACAGGTTACCACTATGCTAGACTGACCAACAAGTGTCACCACTCATGGGTCTAGAGTCAGTGTGAGCTATAATAGAGAATATTAAAATCATCCAATTGTAGATAGAGACTACACTGATCCATCAAAAGTCTTATACTAATAGGCGATGGAGGCCTTTCGATTTTGAGGAATGAGACCATGTGTTCTTATAGGTTTCACCTTGATGTGGATTAATTAGATTTGTCCTGGGTAGAAATATTTTATTAAGGTTCATTGTCTCTTTCCAGATTCTCCATAGAGTTAGTTAGGTGGTGTTCTACATAGATCTACCTCCTCAGTTAGAATGAGTACATGACGTCTTCCATGTGTCACAATTGAGGAGGTACATGCATGACCCATCTCACATTATTGATTGGGTTAAACTGGTCTTCAAAGATGGAGCGACCTTTGAAGAGTACCCAATAGGGATCAAGGATTGGTGGGGGAGGATCCTCCATGTGTGATCAATAAATTTTGTGTGTGTTCAATGGAAACATGGGAATCTTCAGGAGTGCACATGGGATTAGGAGGATCAAATTCATGCTTAGTACCCACATATTTCTGAATAGCACTTGATTTTAATTTATTGGCACGTAAACCCCCATGGTGGGTAGAATATAATGTCTCATATTTTCAATGTATTATTTTTAAATTTTATATGGACTATTTTTGAGACTAGGAACTGAAAAGATATGCAATTCTGAGGCATGGGGTGCCTGGAATAAATGTTTGAAAAATATTAAATACCACACATTTTTTTTCTAAAAAATGGAATAACATCTAAAAAGTTTCCTAGATTATAAATTTAATGGAACCATTGAGTTTAGAATGAGAGGTTTACCCTATTGATGACATAACATTATTCAGTGTGGGTTATTTCTGGAAAAATCATCATGAGTGTGGAAATTAATAAAATAAATAAAATAAATTATTCTATTTTAAAATGTTAATGAAAACATTAACACATACAAAAATAGAAAATCATCGAGAATTTATAAGGTTATTCAATAACCTTGGAAACGTTAGAGATCTATTGGCGGGATATTCAAGGATTCTCTCTCAGGAAAACATTGATGGATCAAGGATCGACGATCAACATACCTTGGATTAGAAATCTCTTTCCAATGATGATGACACATCATTATTCCTCAGTGATAAAATCAGATCAAGGTAGGGTGTGTGTTTTTTTATTCCATGTTATTAATTTCTAATATGATCACGAACCAATAAACATATAGATTGATCTGCAGATTTATCATATTAAAAGATTGGTATGATTGTTGGGTTTTATCGGGGGAATTTTCTTTGTGATTAATTTTCTGAATTATTTGATTTCATTATAATGGAAACAAACCAATATTTAAATAAAAAACAATTGAGGTTCTTTCCACTTGATTGATGTAATGTCCCGAGTCTGGAGCCCCTCCACTGGTGCCCCATACCCGGTTCGCCACATGACCTCAAGCATGTTTCCCCGAACGCCAGAGGCTGCTAACTAGTAGCGAGGGCCTAGGTGAGTCGGTGGGGAAACTATTCCCTCATTTGGTAAGGTACACAAGGTAAGAAGACAACAATAAACAGCGGAAGCAGTAAACCACATGCATAACAACAGAAACCAAAAAACGGATGCAATGTAGATATATAACTATTATGACAAAGATGCAGAAGGTACAAGTATCTAAGGAAAACAGCAAACACAACAACATGCTAAAATAAAACTGAACCAAGTGCAAAATAAAAACAAAACAATATCCCCATCATCGCGAGCCATGGCTCGGTCCCATGCTCCCCAGCACCTGGTGCAATCAAGATCATGAAGTGGAAGGGAGCGTGCCCTTGTCTATACCTACAGTAACATAATATGCTTGGGCCCGAAAGCATGGCCCAAACAGGGTGTGAGATACAATCCCAGTAGGAAATCACCCAAAGATCTGTGCCTAACAGTAAATGAATACATGGAAGTAATAAAACAAGAAGTAGTAAACGGAAAAGCGTGAATAGCTACAATCCACAGTTCTAACAAGTATATCAGTCAACAACAAGAAGAAAATAGGTAACCCTCTGGGCAGCTCTCAGAGTCTAGCCCCTATAGTTTAACCTCTAAGTACAAGAAACCCTCTGGGAGGCACACACAGTCTCACCCATCTGGTTCAGCTATGTAATTAAGCAGACTCTCTGGGGAAGCACTCACCGCCAATTCCCCCTATAGTCTCGTATCGTGCTAAAGTCTCTCTGGGGAAGCACTCAACGTCAATTCCCCCTGTGGCCTACATCGTCGTTAAAAGACACTCTGCAGAAGCCCTTCCATCAATTCTCCACTTTCTCTCGCGTCGTGATTTAAAAGACACTCTGGAGAAGCCCTTCCGTTAATTCTCCCTTTGGTCTACTACTCTAGGTTCTCAAAGTACTGAGTAACTAAACATGCTCAACGCGTGTATCATCCAAGTAAACCTCAAGAACTACTTGGCTATCAACTAAGGCTCAACAGAAAAATAAAACAACAGTTCCACTATCCTATGACTAGGCATGGCAACTAGAAAAACGCCAAACAAGCAGAGCAAGCAAGGAAAAGCAATATGAGCACAAAAAAATTACTCTAATCCCAAGAAATAACCTCTACTAAAGAAATCAAGCAAAGGAGGCAAGAAACAAGGTCAAAACAAGAAACACGCAATACCCCATTCAAGGGTATTGGTGGAAATTACACAAAATATCCATCAAATTTATATGGAAAGGCACAAACCACCTACCTTGATCCTAGGAGATCGATATATGTGAACCTCGATGACATATTCCCATTAGAACGACATAGATCTGAGAAAACGCACAAAATGTTCATCCCGTGATAACTTGGAAACGAGGAGGAATCAAGAAACAAGGCTCAAGAAGAAGGAAGAACTCACCATTGCGATTCCAACGTAATCAACCGTGCTCGAATCATAGAACGGACGGCGAGGTAGGACTCCGTCGAAGATCTGGCTATATGAACGCTCCCGGACAGTCGAAAACTGGAGAAGAAGACGTATTTGGGGGTTAGGCGCGACCCCGGTCCATTTAACGGAAAAAAAAAAGAAAGTACACGGCGTGTACTTCTAGAGTACACGGCGTGTACTTCAAATTTTTTTGTACTCCAAAAAATCGGCCTCCACCTCAGCCTTACACACCGTGTGTGTGGACCTGGCACAGCCAACACATGACTTCAAGCCGGGAAGAGTACACGGCATGTACTCAAAAAGTACACGGCGTGTACTTCTGAAATTTCCATAAAAATCATTTTTCTCAAAAACTCCAGAAAAAGGAAAAACATACCTAAAAAGAGATCTGGGTTCTTACAAACTTCCCCATTAAAGAAATTCTTCCCCGAATTTCCCTAACAAGGTGGAGAAGAAGAATCCCCGAACAGCTCCGACCACTACGATCGTACATCGGCCTCCCTCTCCCAGGTCTCATCCTGTACTTGCCCGTGCTGCCATAGCACCTGTACTAGAGGAACAGACCACCCGCGGAGAACCTTCGTACTACGATCGACAATCCGAATAGGATGCTCCTCAAATGACTCATCCGCTTCAAGCTCGACTTCCTTGGGATGAAAGACGTGAGACGGGTCTGAAAAGTAGCGTCGGAGCTGAGAGACGTGGAAGACGTCGTGCATGGCCCGATACCTCTGAGGTAGCTGCAACTGATAGGCAACCAGCCCCACTCTCTCTAAGACCTCAAACGGCCCGACGTACCGTGGTGAAAGCTTACCCTGTCTCTGAATCCTTTTATGTCCCAACCTCGGTGTGACACGTAGGAAGACCTGATAACCAACCTCGAACTCCAGAGGTCGTCTCTGCTGATCAGAATAAGACTTCTGCCGAGACTGAGATGTAGCCATCCTCTTCCGAATCAGCTCTATCTGCTCTGAAGTCTCCTGAACCAGACGAGGTCCCAGCAAAGATGCCTTTCCTACCTCCAGCCAGCATAAGGGTGATCGGCATGGCCTACCGTACAAAGCCTCATATGGCGCCATCTGGATGGTCGCCTGGAAACTGTTGTTGTAGGCGAACTCCACCAGAGGAATATGCTTCTCCCAAGAACTGCCAAAGTCAAGGATGCAAGCTCGGAGCATATCCTCAAGCACTTGGATCGTGTCCTCGGACTGGCCATCAGTATGGGGATGGTATGTTGTACTCAAAAGTACGTATGTACCCGAGGCCTTCTGAAGTCCCTTCCAGAACCGAGAGGTAAAGCGCGTATCTCTGTCTGAAACAATAGAGCGCGGAACTCCATGCAGACAAATTATCTCTCTGATGTAAAGTCATCCCAGATCATTGACACTGAAGGTCTACTTGATCGGCAAGAAGTGAGCAACCTTCGTAAGTCTATCGACGACAACCCAAACAGCATTGTTCCCTCGAGTTGTCCTCAGAAACCCAGTCACGAAGTCCATTGCAGCATCATTCCACTTCCACTCTGGAATGGGTAACTGCTGTAAAAGGTATGCTGGTCGTTGATGCTCTGCTTTCACCTGCTGATAAGTAGAACATCTCATGACAAAACCAGTGACATCCTTCTTCATACCTGGCCACCAGTACTGGCGATGAAGATCCCGATACATCTTGGTGATGCTAGGATGAACTGCCCAAACTGAAGAATGGAAATCTGCATCAGCTCCTCGCGTATGTCTGCTTGAACCCATACACGTCCTTAGAAACGCAAGATTTCATCCTCGCCCACTTCCCATCCAGGAAGAGGGTCCCCTCCTGACACACTCTCCCACAGGACTAAGCCTTCTGAGTCTGATAGATGCCTCCTCCGTACCCGATCAAGTAGCGTGGAGGTAACAGTTACAGAAGATAGAAAAGTTTGTCCCCGTCTGTCTTGCACCTCCAGATGCATCTTAGAGAACAAATCCATCAGCTGGCACTCACTACTAGCCTCCTGAACTGCCTGAATCTGAGTTCTCCTACTCAACGCATCAGCCACGGCGTTGCCCTTTCCCGATGTATAGGCAAGCTCGAAGTCAAAAGACTATAGATATTCAACCCACATGCACTGCCTCAGATTCAGATCACGCTGAGTGAAGATATACTTGAGACTCTTGTGGTCAGTGAAGACCACAAAGTGCTCTCCCAAAAGATAGTGTCTCCAACAGCGTAGAGCCTGAACAATAGCTACCAACTCCAGATCATGCAGAGGGTAGTTCTTCTCATGTGGCCTCAGCTGTCGAGACCCATACGCAATGACTCCATCTTCCTGCATAAGCACAGCTCCTAGATCGATACCCGAATCATCATAGTAAACAGCGTAGCTCTTGCCTGGCTCCGGCAAGACTAGTATCGGTGCTAACGTCAACCTACCTTTTAGCTCCTGAAAGGCTGACTCACAAGAATCTGACCACAAGAACCTTACCCCTTCTTGGTCAGACCTGTCAAGGGTGCTTCTAGATGAGAAAAGTCCAGAATGAAGCGTCTGTAGTATCCAGCCAACCCTAGGAAGCACCGTACCTCAAAAAAGTTCTTCAGTTGCTCCCAGGAAACTAGAGCTCTCACTTTCTCTGGGTCCATAGATACTTCTATCTCTGAGATGACGTGACCCAAGAAGTGAATCTGATCCATCCATAAGTGGCACTTTGAGAGTTTAGCCTAAAGTCGATGCTCTCTCAGTGTACTCAGAACGATCTCAATATGGGTGGCATGGTCGTGTCGAGTGTGAGAGTACACCAAGATATCATCCATGAAGACCACGATGAAGGAGTCCAAGTAAGGATGGAACAATCAGTTCATCAGCGCTATGAAAACTGCAGGTGCGTTTGTGAGACCGAACAGCATGACTGTATACTCGTAAAGACCATACCTCCTCTTGAAGTCTGTCAGAGGTATATCTGATGGTCTAACGTGCAACTGATGATAACCACACCTCAATTCGATCTTTGAGAACACCCGGGCTCCTCGAAGCTGATCGAAAAGGTCATCAATCCGCAGCAATGGATATCGGTTTTTTACCGTCAACTGGTTCAGCTTCCGATAATCCACACAAAGCCAAAGGGTACTGTCTGCCTTCCTTGCAAACAGGACAGGCGAACCCCAAGGAGAAGTACTGGGTCAGATAAAACCCATAGCTTGTAGCTCCTCCAACTGCTTCTTGAGCTCCTGCAACTCAGGTGTGGCCATCCTATATGGAGGAATGGACACCAGTACCTCTCCTGGAATGAGCTCAATAGAAAATTCTACCTCATGCTCTAGAGGCAAACCTGAAAAGTCCTCTGGAAAGACATCCTGAAAGAAATCCACCACTGGAGGAAAGTCCAACTGTGGAGTCCCCTGATCTTCCAGATGAAGACTAGCAATTTGGGCCATCACTCCTCCTAGCCCAAGATGCTTGAGTCCCACCCGACTCGCCCGAACATCCCATTCACCTCTATGAAGGAAGGATTCACCTTCTGGTGAGATGAAACTGACTCTACGGTGATAGCAGTCGACGACTGCCCAGAAGGGAATCAACTAGTCCATACCAAGGATGACATCATTGCATGTCATCTCTAGGACATAGAGGTACCATAAGAAGCGATACCCTGCAACCTCGAGAGGGCACTCTCTACACTGGCGTACACTAGATGTCCTCATTCCCAAAGGTGTGTCTAGTGTCAATGAGTCGACAGAAGAAAATATGCAGAGTCCAAGGATCTCCACAATAGTAACAGAGATAAATCTATGTGTAGCACCAGTATCGAAAAGGGCTGAAGATAAAATTGAGGCTACTAAAATCGTACCTCGAACAGTAAAAGGTTCGGGATCCTGCTCATGATAAGTATGCTCCACGGTGAAAGACTGGCCTGCACCGCGGTCCTGTGCCCCTGACTGACCGCTCTGAGCTGAACCTCTCTGCTGGTGATGAGGAACTGGTGGCTGACCGCCAGGGCCTCGACCTCCACCTCGGCCTGAACGGCCGTAAGAACTCTAGTTCCCCGACTAGTGAGATACTGGTGGGGCTTCTCCTAAATGAAAAGTCATGGAAGAACCCCAGTCACCTGCTGCTGGTGAGAAAACCTGGCAGAAACACTAAAGGTGACCCATCTTGCCGCAAGATCGGCACTCCATGGGGTCTCTCTAGCACTGTGGCCTCGTGTGCCCTGCCCGGCCACACTGATAGCACGTCACCTGGCTTCCTAATGATGCATCTCGCTTCCTCGAATCACCATGTGTAGGCCCCCTACAGAGCTTATTGTTGTCATCTGAAGGGAAGCTAGCTTTGGAAGCAGAACCACCTTGACTCGTAGCTCCAGAGTCTCTCAGATTGCGCTCCACAATCTGTGCCTAGTTGACGATGGAAGTAATGGAAGTCAGCTGGAAGATGTTCACCTATGATTGAATCTCCCGCCTGAGTCCATCCTAAAATTTCCTCACCAAAAACAACCCACTCCCATCCCGAAGGGGTGTAAAACGATGTATCTCAGTGAAACTAGAGGAATAATCCATGACGGATAGAGTACCTTGCTCCAAGCTCATGAACTACCAGGCTCGATCGGCCCTCAGGGTTTCTAGGTAGAAGTAGTCATAAAACACGCGCTGGAACTCCTCCCATGTCATAGCCTACTACTGACCCGCCTGTGAGATCACGTCCCACCACCTCTTGGTGGAGTCTCAGAGCATGTAGGTGGAGAGCTTGACTCACCTTTCTGGAGGCGTCTCCAGAAGCTCGAATATAGTCAGCATGGCTTCCAGCCATGACTCTTCATCCTGAGGTCCTCCCTCCCCCGAGAACGTGGGAGGATGTTGCTGCTGAAAGACCTGCTTCAAGTCTTCCATAGACGAGGTAGGAGGCGGTTCTCCCTGTAAGGTCTGCATCATCCTCATGAAACCCTCCCTAAACTGCGCATTGACGCCTGCAACTGGTACAACAACTGGTGCCAAGGCTGGCTCGGCTGGGGGATCGACAGGAAGTCCCTAATCAGCCCTGTCTGGCGTCTGATCACTGCCTGATGACAGATGTATGATCGGAGGACGTCTCGGAGGCATAGCTCTGAAATATCAAAAGAACACCTTAGATCAGGAAAACAAGGATAGAGAACACAAGAGTACGAAACAGAAACAGGAGGAAGAAAAAACACACAAGATTGCAAAACACGACTACACGGTGTGTATAAAAACTACACGGCATGTCTACTTAAGCCACTGACATGGGCATGTACCCCTGCCCTACAAGTCGTGTACACTTAAAACTACACGGCATGTACTTGAAAACTATTCCCCTGCCCGAGTCTCCTTACACGGCTAACCCACATGGTCCGACTCAACCCGAGACTACACGACGTGTTCGAACCAAACACGGCGTGCACTAGAAGAGGCTTCAGCGGTCTGTGTTGTTGAGTACACGGCCATCTACACGGCTGCACCTTACAAGGCGTGCTTCGAGCAAGCACGGTGTGGATAGGAGAAGGCGACACTGTCCCGTGTTGTTTGTGACACGGCCGGGTACCTGAACAAGAATACACGGCATGTTCCGAACAAACACGGCGTGTGAAAAAGAAGGTCACACCGGCCCTTGTTGTTCATTACACAGTCGGGCACCTGGATAGGACTACATGGCGTGTTCCCTACGGACACGGCGTGTTCTACCAGAGCTTCCACGGCTCGTGTTGTTAGTGACATGGCCGGGTACACGTCTCCAAACTCACAGGGCGTGTACCAATGGTACACAGTGTGTTCCCGAAGTTACTCCTACGACACCGTGTTCTGTTCACATGTTCAGTGACACGGCCTGAAAACTACACGGCATGTATCCAAAGATTACACGTCGTGTATTCTGGGTTTTTCTGGGCAGTAGCTCAGAAACTGCGCAGAATTCCAGAAACACTAAAACAAGGGAAAAGGTGCCAAATTCTGATCCGTGAGGGCCCGTAAAACCTCAAGAACCAAAATTCGGTGTTCAATTTAAACAAAGAACAAAACAAACAGTTTTATAACACAACATCAGAGAGTCTATCAAGCATCTATCACAACAGCATGCATAATCTACACAGATCCTGTCACAACAGCATGCAATCGCTAATGCACCAGAGATGGCATGGAAAGAATGCATGACATAAGATTTCTACAAGTGCCTATATGATGCATGAGATGGAATACCCTCATATCATTGGGTTGCGACAGAAGTAGAACCTAAATAGCAAAACAATAACCGCACAAGTCATACGAATCACTCTAGGTGAAAACACACCAACCATAAAATCTCAAAACCAGAAAACTGCAATTATCGAGGTAGTATGGCTTTTCCCTGTACACGGGTCAGCTACTCCCGAGCACAGCTTAATTACAAGTACAGAATCTGTCCTTTCCCTAGCTAAGGTATCCAAACAGTAAAGCAAGAGAAAAGAACCCCTTTGATACCACTTTGTAATGTCCCGAGTCCGGAGCCCCTCCACTGGTGCCATGTACCCGGTTCGCCACATGACCTTAAGCATGTTTCCCCGAACACCAGAGGCTGTCGACTAGCAGTGAGGGCCTAGGTGAGTCGGTGGGGAAACTATGCCCTCATTCGGTAAGGTAAACAAGGTAAGAAAACAATAATAAACAGCTGAAGTAGTAAACCACATGCATAACAGCAGAAACCAAACAACGGAAGCAATGTTGATATATAACTATGATGACAAAGATGCAGCAGTAACAAGTATCTAAGGAAAACAGAAAACACAACAATGTGCTGAAATACAACTGAACCAAGTGCAAAAGAAAAACAAAACAATCTCCTCAGCATCGCGAGCCACGGCTCGGTCCCATGCTCCCCAGCTCCTGGTGCAATCAAGATCATGAAGTAGAAGGGAGCTTTCCCTTGTCTATACCTGCATCAACATAATCTGCTTGGGCCCAAAAGCATGGCCCAAACAGGGTGTGAGATACAATCCCAGTAGGCAATCACCCAAAGATCTATGCCTAATAGTCAATGAATACATGGCAGTAATAAAACAAGAAGCAGTAAATAGAAAAGCACAAACATCTACAATCCACAGTTCTAACAAGTATAGCAGTCAACAATAAGAAGAAAACAGGTAACCCTCTGGGTAGCTCTCATAGTCTAGCCCCTATGGTTCAACCTCTAAGTACAAGCAACCCATTGGGAGGCACACACAGTCTCACCCCTCTGGTTCAGCTACGTAATTAAGCAGACTCTCTGGGGAAGCACTCACCGTCAATTCCCCCTATAGTCTCGTATCGTGCTAAAGGCTCTCTAGGGAAGCACTCAACGTCAATTCCCCCTATGGCCCGTGTCATCGTTAAAATACACTCTGGAGAAGCCCTTCCTTCAATTCTCCACTTGGCCTTGCTTCGTGATTTAAAAGACGCTCTGGATAAGCCCTTCCATCAATTCTCCCTTTGGTCTACTACTCTAGGTTCTCACAGTCCTGAGTAACTAAACATGCTCAACACGTGTATCGTCTAAGTAAACCACAAGAACTACTTGGCTATCAACTTAAGGCTCAACAGCAAAATAAAACAATAGTTCCACTATCCTACGACTAGGCATGGCAACTGTAAAAATGCCAAACAGGCAGAGAAAGCAAGGAAAAGCAATCTGAGCACAAACAAATTACTCTAATCACAAGCAATAACCTTTACTAAAGCAATCAAGAAAAGCAAGCAAGCAACAAGGGCAAAATAGGAAACACACAATACCCCATTCAAGGGTATTGGTGGAAATTGCACAAAATATACATCGACTTTCTACGGAAAGTCACAAACCACCTACCTCGATCCTAGGAGATTGATATACGTGATCCTCGATGACATATTCTCCATAGAACGACGTAGATCTGAGAAAACGCACAAAATGTTCATCCCATGATAACTTGGAAATGAGGAGGAATCAAGAAACAAGGCTCAATAATAAGGAAGAACTCACCACTACGATTCCAACGCAATCAACCATGCTCGAATCGGAGAACGGATGGTGAGGCAGGACTCCGTCGAAGATTCGGCCGTACGAACACTCCCGAACGGTCGAAAACTGGAGAAGAAGACGTATTTGGGGGTTAGGTGCAACCCCGGACCGTTTAATGAAAAAAAAAGTACATGGCGTGTAGTTATAGAGTACACGGCGTGTACTTCAAATTTTTCCATACTCCGAAAAACCGGCCTCCACCTCATCCTTACACACCGTGTGTGTGGCCCTGGCACGGCCAACACACGGCTTCGAGCTGGGAAGAGTACATGGCATGTAATTCTGAAATTTCCAGAAAAATAATTTTTCTCAAAAACTCTAGAAAAAGGAAAAACATACCTAAAAAGAGATTCGGGTTCTTACAATTGATTTGTGATTTTATCCCCCTATTCAATGTTTGTCACCGTAGTTCTTTATTTGGCCTGTAGCTCGATAGATCTTGATCAATTTATTGTTGCACATCCAATTCAAGATGTAAAGACTTGATATTATAGATTTGGGAACAATGCTACATGATGGAGGTGTGATGATAGAGACAAATCAATTCAGATGATGAAGGATACCTAAATTATTATTTTTTGGCATTCTTCAGAGCATAAGGATGAATGACAATTTGATCCATTTTGTAAGAAAATATTATGATGAAACAATATGTGCGATGATGGCATAGCTTGGATGATCTTGGATCTTCAATTTCAAGGATAAATGATCCCTAAATCTAAATATGAAAATGTTGGATTGAATCCACAAGGAAGAACAGGATTTCTAGAAAATATCACAGAACCCAACATGTAAACCAGATCTGAACACCATGTGGGACCCCCTAGTTGTTGGATAAGGTTTAGGGTAGGAGATAAGTATCTCACAGCATGTGGATTCACCTACGTGACATGTGGTCCCTCCCTGGATACTCAGCATGTACTTTGGAAAGTATACAAACATGGGGTGGAGTACACTGGTTTTCTACACAGTGTGTACTCCCACACACGACATGGGTTGGACCAAGTACATTGGATAAGATGTGTGAATGTACAAGAATAAGGGTACATGTGTTTAATCCATGTAATGGAACATAGGTAGAGTACACTAGATTCCTACAAGAAGCGTACTAATACACAAGCATGGTTTGATGACACAGGGTATTTACACGAGTAGGATCTGAGGTCAAGCGAGATGGCATGTAGCCCTTATACAAGTTGTGTACTATTTATTACATAGATTAGAGCCCTCACCCTCAGTGACTTGGAAAAGTTTCATTGGGTTTTTCCCCTTATCCTTTCCCTAAGGCTTTTATAGTATCGTTTCCTACTCTTACGACAACTATCCCTACAGTAGGACTTTTTGGATAGAGTCATTGGAATCCCTCTGAGAGGCCTTGAGTGAGATCCTATATCCATCATTGTCCCCTAGGTGGAGTTATTGTTATTGACATGACTACCACTTCACTTATCCTCTACTTATTATGTTAATCTAGATTTATTTGGTGTTATCACCCAATTTCTTTAGCAGTGACCCTCATTTGTTATATTGTTTCTCTTTAGACTATCAGCGTGTTATTTCTCATAAAAAGACCAGATGAATCTTAGATTAATTTCATCAATGAAATCATAATTAGTAGTTTCTTATCATCGATGAGTGCTTTATGGAATCTTTGAGATGGAATCCTAGGGTTTGTAAACTATCATTAGGACGTACCTCTAGATTTTAGGTCTTTGTTGAGTATATCTGAATATTCTTATTATATGTGTTATAGACATTTAACTTTGTAGAGATGAATGTAATTTCATTTTTTATATTCTTTGTGGTTTATTTGTGTCCTAATGAGTATTTTTATTCTCACCCATGTCATGTCTTGTGGAGACGATCAACCTTTTCATTGATTCCTAGGAAGACTTGAGCAAACGGTGCTTAGTGAGACCGAATAAACCAAGATGTGTTCCTGTGGCTTTCAAACCGTAATCCTAGTAGCTTTACATTTATTTGGACTTGTGTTATAGAATCCTTGTAGATGGAATGTATTATTCCCAATTTACTTTCATTTACTTCCTATCGTACTCTGGTTGTGTGATATAGATGCATGCATGCTTTGGTTTTTCAGTTATTTGTACATATCAGTATTTTACAGTCCCAGAGATATATGTGTGTAGTTACTTAAGAAATTCCTCCAATATTAGCGACATTACTACTCAGTACTAGTCCTTAGGACCAATCCTATTCAAGGTTATCTTAAGGGGAGGTGGCATGGGCTCTATTGGGATGGGTTGTGACAGCAAGTCTCATTCCTATTACCAATGGACCCATTAGGATCCATGGGAAGTCTAAGAATTTGAATCTCATAAAATAGTGAATTACCCATTTTTTCAAGTTGTGTACATGGTGTTATGGTGCGATATTGACTATTCAACATACTATAGAACAAACAGGCTTTAGGGATTTATTTTATACCACCCACCTCAAAAGCATAAAATGTGTAGAAATTACTTAATTTTCAAGGTATAGTTGGGTTCCTCATTTCTTACCATAAATGAAAAAAATGTTCTATAAATACTTGACATCAGATCTAGGTATAGTTTTTTCTACCCAAAATAGGGTTCCCCAATGAAAAATAAATGAATTTGGATAGAGAAAAAGAAATAAAAGGCTTTCCTCTGATCTATAGGTGCAAAACACCATGATCAAATGAGTTCTTACTTCTAGTTCAATGAGTAATTTCTAAGGAAGTTTATGGAAGGGGTTTAATTCAATTAATAAAAGAGAAAAACATCATAAATACAGGATATTTGAGCTTTAAAAGTATGTTGGGTGCACTACATTCATGGCGTGAATTAGGGATTCATGTTGTAATTTCCATGGTTCCCACAAACACTAAGAAATTCATCACCTCGGCTTAAAAACCTAGAAAAATATATTTAACATCATGAACCATTCATGACACGATATTTTGATTCCTTAATTCTTCCCATAACTATCTAGGATGTGAATGAGTTTCATGTGGTCTTTCCAGAACTATTCATGCCTTGTAATTCACAGTGTGAATTGACTCTGTAGATAGACTTCAACTCCCCTTTCTAATTCCTCTGAAAACTAACCCATCTAGCACTAATTCTTGATTACCAAATCCCAACCCAAAAGTTAACAAACGTCAAGAGGTTTAAAAAAATATAGAGAGGTATGTACCTAGAAAATATTAGATCTCGCATTTATCATGTTTTATGTACAAATTTTTAGGCTAAAAATATCCTTTTAAAATGTTATGTAGCTTGTTTTATAATAAAAAACATTGTGAAAAATTTATTAATCTGATTCTTATTACATATAGTGTCTTAATTATCAAAAAAACTATAAATATTTTATAATTTAGTTTTTAAAAATCAAAAATGGCTATTGATATATAACTTTGATCACAGGATATAAAATTTGTTATAATAAAATATTTTCTAGATTATTTATTTAAAAGATAACTTATGCATAAATAGAATAATAATTTCATAAACTTTATATGTTTTATAACAATAATTAAATTAACAACCAATCATATAATTAATAAGAGATAATAAAAAATACAAATGTAATCACTCATAACAAAACAAGTACCTTTGATTCTAAATAAACTTTTTTAAAAGTATTATAAGATTTTCTGTAATGGATAAATTTATAAATATGAAAAATTGAATTTTCCCAAATTAAATTCATTTTAGGATTCATGGTATTAAAATTATCTTATGATATTTTTTTGGTATTTTCAGGGAAGGATGATTTTTTAGTGAATAGTGAAAAATAAAGTTTTTTTGAATATATTATGTCTTATAATCTCATTATGGAATTAATATGATATAAAAAATTTATAAAATAATGTAAAATATCATAAATGATAATATATTTAAAATAGAAAGAATTTTTTTTTCACATTTTTTAATCTATGTTTTATTTTAAGGTAAGATTAAAAATTATTTTCAATGTTGATACAGTGCTTACTCGGCATTGTAAAAGTAAAATTTGACATCATTAAGATAAATTTTGAGAATGGAAATGTTTATGATCCAAATTAGTAATATATATGACTAATTAATATTATTTTGTTTTTTGTAAAGGTGATTTTTAGAGTTATAATACATGTAACTTATCAGATACTTATGTAATGATTACCCAAGGTAAGAAAATTCAAAATAACATATTAAATAAATTTTCATGACATAGATGATACTAAAAAATTTATTATTAAGGGTTTTAAATGATATTATTTATTATAAATATTTTATATTAATTATTTTAATTTATTTATAATTTTTATTAAATATATAATTACCTAGAACACTCAGTCATTATTGATGCAGCCCTTATGCAAGTAGGTGAAAAATCAAAGTAAATAGTTTTAAAAAAAATTAAAATTGACATATCATGGATAGGATAAGTTCCTAAATGTTTTTTATATATTAAAAAGAAATATAATTAATTATTTAAATATTTTATTTTTTATTTTAATTTTATCTTTATTTTTTAAAAGTTAAATTATGTGAATAGTATTAAAAAGTACTTTTATCATATTTAATGTTAACTA
The DNA here is from genome assembly GCA_963277665.1 of Viscum album. NCBI lineage: Eukaryota > Viridiplantae > Streptophyta > Magnoliopsida > Santalales > Viscaceae > Viscum > Viscum album. The sequence continues at coordinate 1,264,044,526 of OY728128.1, forward strand.
ATATTTTAATAATTTATTTAAAAATAAAAAAAATATTATAATAAGAAAAGTGTGATGGTAAATGGTATAAAATTTCATATATGGAAAATTTATTATCTATTTCCATTTTTAATAGAATTTTTTAAATTTAATGATATTGTATTTTCAAAAATTACATTATATTTTTCCTATAAAAGAGAACTCATTTTACCCTTCTCAAACCATTTTCCAAGTTTATTTTTATCTAATTATTATACAAAGATACCACTCTAATATTTCCTTCCCACATTCACAAGTCTTTTTTCTTTCAATAACTTCATTCCCTAATGTATTTGGACTCAATCCAAATGAGGTGCTTTGAGAAGCAAGGTATGGGTGTCTAATCCTACTTCTTTTTCTTATTTTTAATTATTTTTTAAAAAAATATTTCAAAACATATATTATATTATAATAATAATTATTTTAACATGGTATTTTCATAATTTTGATTCATCCATGTTTAAATATTATCCATTACCTCTCACCAATATCTTTTTCTAATTCATTACTACGTCAAAATATGAATTTTTCCAAAACTATGTATTTTAATTTTAACTATATACAAACTCTTTTCAAAAAAAAATTAAATATCTTAAAGTATAATTAAAAATTAAAGTATATTTTTCATCTATTTTTTTATTAATGTCATGTATTTACTATTTTTTCGTCTTTTAAAATCTTTTTGGAAAAGGATGCTCATCGTAGTGATTTTACTCAACCTGTGTGGATGGTGATGTTTTCATAAACATTTATATTTCATGTATGATTTTCAAAAAAGGTTTCATGATTTCATATAATATTAATATTTAAGTAATTTAATCTTTATAATTATATAATAGTGAAATATTCATCAAAACAATGGAATTAAATGTAAAAAATCATGGATATTTTAAGTTTTAAAAGTACAAGCTTATTAAGAAAGAATCATGTAAAAGTAACTAATTCATAAATTATTGAACTATTTTGCTCCTATAATTACATTAAGACAATATATTTACACCAATGGAGTTCATGTAACTATTTTATAAGGACATTTTATTGTTATAATGATATTGAAGTTGTTTTATAATCGAACAACCCCAAAATGACCAACATGAACTATGCCGATTTAGTAACTAAGTATAACAAGATAATAAATAATATAAAATGAATAAATATAAAGGAAATAAAAAATAAAATTTTATGGATCAGTTAATTATTAAATATAAATTTATTAAATTTTAAGGTAGATTCACATGTGAAATGTGTTGAGACTTTTGGTCAGGGATTTCCCCTTGAAACCTTATTTTAAATGTTTTGATGTTCATTTTTAATTCATTATATTCCATTTACAGATTATTTATTTTTATTTTTTAAAGTAATTATATACATTTATATTATTTTATATTTTCATTTTATATTTTCCTTGACTTCAATTATAAATTTTTTAAAATGAATTTTCTTTATGTTTTTCATACGGCTCATTTTTGGAAATCTTTATAAAATTGAAAAAAAAAGTATTCTAACATTTACTGATTCACCGCATTTTATCACCATCATGTTATTATAAAATATTATTATTTCTATATAATCTGATTTTTTTAATAATATCATAAACCCATTTTTTAGGAATTGATTTATGTTTTCAAAATGGAAGGATATTTCCTAGTTTTTTTAATATGCAAACTAAATGTGTATTTATTATGCATTAAAATGTATATTATATAATATTTATAATTAAAAATAAATAACCTATGTTATATATTCATGTTATATGTTTTGAAATTATATATGATGGTGTTTGGGTCTGTAATAGACCTCTAATTCATTGGCATTGATTTATTCCCTAGAGAATATATACTTGAGTTAATCTGTTAAATTATTCTATTTAAAGAGTTATTGTGATCATTATTGTAATTTTTATTATGAATTTGATATCCCAATAAAAAATTATGATTATATTCTTTCTTATGTGTTTGTCTTATGAAATCCACTGAGGAATAAATGTGATTATGAGTAACTATGAGTTTATTAGTTCTCAATAATTTTTTTTTCAAAAGGAAAATTTATCATGGGAATCAATTTCTTTTCATGTAAATAAGAGGTTTATTTTTTTTACATACCATACTAATATTTTATTCTCATTCCATATTTTAAAAAAAAATTATGAGGTTTAAGGATGATTAAGAATATTAGGAAAGGGAATGTTCCATTTATTAATAGTAGTATTCAATAAAGAAAGTGTGTCTTTTTTAGAACATTTTTTGGGGGAAATATACATTATATATAAGTGTACACATTGTAATGTAACTATTTTACGAATAATCTAAAAATAAAAATCTAAATAATTATCCGAATATAAATAAATAAATATTCATTACAAATCTTATAAATATGAGTTGATTATGGGATAGTTATGTGTGGGTTGTTATAATAAATCTTCAAGAAAATCTAAAGTACATTTAACTCCACTAGTGAATGAATTTTTTATCAAATAGATTAAAAATTTTACTTGAAACAAGTATCATTTATCCATATTCAGATAGATATTTGGAAATAAGTTAATTTCAATAATAACAATAAATAGACTGATTGGTTTAGTTGATTATAAAAGAAGTATTAATTAATATAAAAAATTATATTTTCCATTGTAATTTATTATTCATATGATTTAAAGATTATATAGGAATAAATATTATTTTTTTCTATATTTTTATTATAAATTTAATCAAATTATGGTAAATCTTGAAGATCATAAAATGTGTCACCTTTACTTTTCCTTAGTGTATATTTAAAAAATGTGTAATGACATTTGAAATGTGTAATTAACTGATATCATTTAAATGATGTATGAAAGGTTTTTTCATGAAATTATAGAGGAATCTATGGTAATTTTTATGAATTATTTTTAAATTTTTGGATATTAATTTTATTGGTTCTTAATTAACTATGATAAAGTCATTGAATGATATTAATAAAAGAATTTGGTTCTAGATTAATATAGATTTATCTTCATGGTTTAAAGTGTAATAATTATTATCCATTTTATTTTAAATTATTGAATAGAGGTTGATCATAATATAATATGTATGATAAAAAAACTTACACATCCATTTTAGTTAATGGGGTTTAGTGTTTTCTTTCCAATAGAAAGTTTTAATGAATATGTTCCTATATTTTTTCTCTTGATTAAATACCAATGAAAAATATTTTTAAAAATAATAATGTTTTTACAATTGATGAAATATATATTTAATCATTAAAAATGTTAAAGAATAAAATTATTGATGTGCCAAATATGATTTCACCATATTTGGAATTAACTTTTAAACTGATATTTAATGCTAGTGATTAGGTAGTTGTAATAGTTTATTTTAAGATAAAAGATAATATTTTTAAGTCCATTTACATATTGAATAAAAATTAAATGAAACAAATGTCATTTATATATTTATAGAAAAATATTTCTGTGTTGTGTATATTGGGATTGAAAAAATTTGGCTATAATTTTTTTTTCAAATGTAGTGGTTATAAAAACAATAATATTGATCATTCTTATACAAATAATTCCAAACCAAGGTTTATCATATAGTTACTTCTTATTCAAGAAAAAAAATGATGAAAATGGAAGTGTCATTATGTTATTTGATCATCTTTTAAGAATTACTATATCTAATTGAGGGACTAAAACATAAATTAATGAATTATTTTAAATGAATATGTATTTATGGTAAAAAAAGTTAAGAATCCTTACTTGTTAATATATAAAATTATCATTTATATAGATTTTAAATTAATTTTTTTTATTTTAATCAAAGGCAAATATTTATTTTTGATGCTAATGATTTGATTAGAATGATCTTGTTCCTTTAAATAAATAATACAAATATAATTATATAAAAAAATTTGTTGAAATCGTTACATATATAATTTTAGTTAATTCTCATTAATATCCATTTGGAGAGTTCCCTGTAATATAAAAAACAATAAAAAAGAATATACGATGTTTTTTGTTTTGGTCAATTATGGACAATGATGAAAATATTTTAATTATAAGTTGTGAAAACTAATAAAGAATCAAAAATATCATTTTAAATTCAGAGAGACCATAATATCCATTTTTATGTTTTTTTATTTGATGTTTTGATAATAAATTTTATAAGAACTTTTCCTACATAATTTATTAACATCGTTATTTTTTTCAATTTTTATTAGGTCCATAGTGGGTTAATGTTATTTCATGTTTAGAAAATTTAGCAAGGAAAGTTAGATGACTTGAAAATAAAATCATGATTTCAGGATTACGTGTCCTATGAATTATAATAATAGAAAAAATTTAACATTTTGATAATTAATTATTAAATAATATTTTCAATAAATATGGGTGTAAAAATTACCCTAGAATGCCTTAAGACCCATAAAAATTTGGAAAATGGAAGTTTATAATCATCAAATCCTAAAAAATATTGGAAATGTTTTTAAATTTTACAATAATTAATTGACCAGTAAACCATGATAATGTATCGTGGTATTGTAATGTAGATTATAAAACAACTTGGGAAATATATCTATTTATATCTATTTATAGAAGACATTTTATATTACGTATTGAATTAGAATATTTATATTTTAAGAAAATTTATTTAATAAATATAGATTAAAAACATATGGGCCAAAACAAATTATTGGAATGGATTGAATTAAATTATATTATGAAGAAATTTATGAAAGTAAAAAATATAAAGAATTTATAAATCCTTCACCTGATTCTCATACTTATGACAATAAGTTTTATCCAATAGAAAAAAAAATTAATTTTTAATTCCAGAATAAAATTTTATTTTGTAATATCATAAGCGATATAGAAGTGTTGATTCAGAGCTATCATTATTTATGTATATAGATAAGATGAATTCAATTATTATAATGTACATTACTTGAATATATATGTAGAAAAGATTTTTATTTATTTAGAACAAAACCAATTACATTCAAATTTTGTAAAAAAACATTTTTGAAAAACTGTGATGAATCAAAATGTCATGATAATGTATTGATTGAATCTTTTCTCAGATGTCAATATAGTGAAAATGTTATTTTGTAATTTCTTCTTGGTCATAGGATTAAAATACTCTATTTTTATAGTATTTATCTTATAGTTAAACCAAATGGGTATGTGATCATGTGATATTCCATTATTATCTTCTAAAGTTTTCATAATTTTAACCTATTTCAACCAATGTGTTATATAAAAACTTTGTAGAGTTGATCCCAATTAGTTGATAAGACTCAAAAAATTAAAAAATCAATATTGTTCCATGGAACTATAAAACTTATTCATTGTGTCATGCCCAATTCAATGAAACAAATGTTGTAATTTTTTTCATTAATTAAATGTTTTATTGAAATTATTATTCAGTTTATTTAATTTCTAATTCATTATTTTTTGTTTTATTTTTACATTTTATAAGTCCTTTTTATTTTTTAGGATAGATAAATTTTTCATATTTATTTCTTCAAAATTTTCTATCATGTCACTGTTTATTTTTTTTTTGTTTGGGATAGTATTCAATTCACTGAATCATCAAAATGTTTGTTGTATATATTCTTCATTTTTATCTCCTATTATAATACTATAATCTGTATACTTTCTGAAAATCAATTAAACAACAATAATAAGATATTGAACACTAAATACTAGAACCAATTTAAAAATATAAACCGAAAAAAATAAAAAAATAAAAAAATTTGAAAATATTAATGAAATGACAGATTAGTGTATATAAAATATTGAATATGGAGAATTTGATAATATCTTGAAAAGTAAGATAGTGTAGAGAAAATAATATGGCTAATTTGATATTCATGTTTGATAAAATTTACTGAATAAGTTTACCAAACCGTGACAACTAAATACCCTTATTTTATTTAAACAAAAATATATTACCTGAATATATGAAATAAGAAGAAAAAATATTGGTATGGGAATTTTTTTCATTCTATTTACTCTTCATTAATCATAATATTTTATTAAAATAACTTTATTATTCATAACACATATCAATTGGAGGAAAATAAATTCTTGGGTTTAGTTGATATTTATATAAGTAATGGAATGAATTTATGAATATAATTTTTTATGATGTATAAATGTAAAAAATAAATATAGTTATAAAAAATGGTCATTTATACACTCACTATATTATGATCAATTTATTTTTTTTAGAATAGGGATGATTAAGAATAGTTTTAAAAATCTAATTGTATTTCTTATATTTTCTTTAAACCGCAATTCCAATCAACCTTGTGTCCTTCATCATTTAGTATATAATTTTATTTCCTAATATAGAGAAAGTTAAAATATTGAATTCCACCTACATCAACCATTTATAATATTATTTTCATCAAGTGTAATAAACTATGGGAATTAAAGTCACTAAGAGTATCTATGTTTATGACTAATAAAAGAATGAATAACATTGGTGTAAAAAAATTTAAAAAATTAATATTTTTATGAATTTACAACCACAATAAAAATTGAAAAAGTTTTAAAAATATATTATTATTTACATGTTCTCAAAAAATTAATATATTATAATTATATTTTCTTTAAAACGAAAAAGAAATTTTAAAATACATTTAACAAGTGAAACAATACAACTTTTACTGTATAAAAATAATGAGAATTAATTATATCGGTTTCAGTTTTTATAGAAAACATTTATTGATGATTGATAATTAATACTACATTAACTAAACTGCTAATTAGTATAAGAATAACCCAAAATGATATTTTTCATGGATGGGGTGATTAATCAGACCTTATTTTATATATATCTAATAAAACACTTTTGATATTTAAAGGAACCCACAGGAAAGAAGGTAACACTTAGAATGAAATGTAATCATAACAGGAATTGTTATATTTGGTTAGATCTAGAACTATTCGACTTGTTTAAAAATTATTGATCAATAATTTCAATAAATAAATGATTATTAATTATTTTTTAAAATTTAAAATATATTTATAATATTATATTATGTTTGAAACATTTGTTTACATCCATGGTCATTAATGTTAATTAATGACTTAATTATATACCTAATAGGACTATTGGCCCTTATTATTGAATTATGTTCATCTATATGTTGAGATAAAAAAAATAATGAATGAAATTTAAAACATGATTTTTTTTATCAAACTTTTACTATTTTTAAGAAAATTATTAAAATGAATGAGTAATTTGTTCAACATGATTATAGTTCCATGCATTAATTATATTTTATTAACTACATATTTAATATCCTATATTATCCTCTATCCATGTATTTTATTTAGTTTATGGGAGTAAGAATTACATGATAAAGGATATTTTAAGGAAGGTATGTTTTTTGGTATATAAATAAATCCTTTGATTTCATTTTTAAAGTAGATCAATTTTATTTATATATATTGCTTTGAGAAATATAAATTAGTTTTATTCATAAAATATGTACATTTTTTATATTTATCTTTTAACCCTTTGAATTCTGGATATATATATATATATATGTGTGTGTAATAATCCTTTACCTGAGAAACTTTAATGTCACGACCCGCCCTCGGGGTCCGTGCCGTGACTACCCCAAGCCCGCCTTCCATAGGCCAGGGGCTTGCGACTAGCACCAAGGCGTAAATCCCGGTTAAAAGGGAAGGCATTGCCTTTGTAAAGTAAACAAACACCACAGAGTAAGCAAGCAGAAAGTAAACACTAAGTAAAAACAGAGTACAACTGAAAGTGCGGAAAAGTAAATGGGCCAGTATACAAACCCAAACTGAAAGTAAAGTACAACTCGAAAGGGAAAAACAGCAACTGTAAGTAAAAGCCGCTACACCGAGCTGTCCACTGGAAATCCCACCTGAAGGGTGGGTACAGATAGCTCCACTGCTCCACGGGTCCCACCGTCCGCTCCGAGCACGTCTCGCCCAGTGGTCCACCTCCAGGTACCGTCCTGCTCTGCAAGCCTCAGCCAAGATCAACGTTGTCCGTCTTCTGCAACCAACACAACGTAGTGCAGGCATAGCCCGTGCAGGGGTGAGTATAAGTTACTCAGTAGGGACCCCGAGACCCCTGAAGGTCTCTCAAAATCTACAAGGACAAACCACAAAGAAAGGTACAATCACGAAGTAACAACTGACACTACTTAGGTATATGCCCATACATATACCTAAGTCAACAATTCCAATACACTCCAACCTCCGAGCCCAAGTACAACTCAGTCCACACAGGAAAGTAACGTATTCCACAAAGGAAAGCAAAACGTAATCCACACAGGATAGCACAACACAATCCACATCGGAAAGCAATAGGATTCAGCTCACACAGGTATACTTCTTCGAAAGACGATAAAGTTGATCTCGGATCCATCTAAGTCGTCGGACCCACAAAGGATCGATAGGTAACTAACCCCCGCAAAAGACCCACAGAGGATCGGGCCCACATAGGACCTGTAGGCGCTGGTTCACACAGGACCGCTGAGCGCAAGGACCCACACAGGATCAGACCCACACAGGATCGGGCCCACACAGGACCTGTAGCACTGATCCACGTAGGATCGCTGAGTGTTGTAGTCGTCATCGTCGAATCCACACAGGATCTCTGTACTGTCGTCGTCGCAGTCACAGTAGCAGTAGCAGCAGTAGTAGTAGCAGTCACAGTCGCAGCCAGCACTAGGGTTCCCGCACACAGCAAGCTCGTTCGGAGGGTCCGCTCCACGAGCCGGGAGGCTGATACATCAACTGTCACAAAGTCCAGAGTTGATGTATCCAAAAGTTCTGTACCATCAACAGGAACTCAACGCAACAGACGGCGCGTCGATCGGACGCCCGGTCTGAGAGTTATTGGCATTTTCGTCCCCGGGGCCCGGTTGGTTTTTAAGGCAAAACCAACCCGACCGTACTCCACCTGCGTCCAAACCTCGGGAGAAGTATGCCAAAAGATCCATCTCACTAAGAGGAACACAACAAAGCTGACGGCACGTCAATCGGACGTCCGTAGCTCAAGATATGAGCGTTTCCGCTCCGAAGGCCCGGTTGGTTTCGTAAACGAACCAACCCGGCCGAACTCAAAGTATTCCGAAACTTTGAGTGCGATATACCGAAACGACCGTCTCGATCCAAGGATTGCGTTGCCGTAGACGGTTCGTCAATCGGAGGTCCGTGGCTCAAGTTATGGCCAAAAGACCGAATCCGTCTCGAAAACGGGGGGTCCGGGTCCGGGCCGACCCGGCCCGACCCCCCCTGGGTCGGCCCGAACCGGGTCGACCCGACCCGGGTCCGACCCGGCTCGGCCGGCCGGCCGGCGCGGCGGCGCGGCCCGGCCGCCGCTCGTGTGCCGCGTGCGGGGTCCATTGTGCTGGCGTCCGGCGCCAGCTGTGCGCAGCGCGTCCAGCGCGCTGCGAAGGAGAAACGGGGGGCACAGCCCCTGTGTTTAAGAAACCAACAGCCCCCTCCCACGTGGAAGGGGGGCCCGCTCCAGCCATCTGGGGGTTCAACCCCCGGGTCTTCAGGGTAACGGCCGGCTTTGTCGGCCGTTCTTCATACACGCGGGACCCAGATGGGGTCCTGCCCTGACCACCGCGGTCGGCATTGCCGGACGTTCAGAAGACCGCCGCGGCACTGTCGCGGCTGGTTTCACCGGCGGTGCGCCGCCGATGCCGCGCCGGGGTGGTGTGCCGCCGTCGAACTCTGCGGACCACCGGTCGCGCACCGGTGGTCTGTTTTGACCGCCACCTGCGCCAAAACTCTCCTCAGGTCGAGAACTTTACTACGGTGATCACAAAACCTTAATGCGGTCCCCTTTCCGGCTTCCGACGCCGGCGGCCCGGTGAGCCGCCGGTCCTCTCGTCCCGCCGCAGCCCGGAACCGGTCGCGGTGTTCGTCGTCCGGCGCGGTGCGATGGCATCGCACCCCTCCGCCGCGGCCCCGCTCCAGCCGCGGCGCCTTCGGTTCCCTTCAACGTGGCGCGACGGCGTAGCGTTCTTGATGATCCTTCCACTGCGCGGCGCGATGGCGCCGCGCACTATAATCGTGCGAATAACCGCGTGGTGTGACGGCACCACGCCATCTTGTTTCAACCGCAAGATAAATCATCAATAACAAAGGAGGGGGGTTCGACCGTGTTCATGCGGTCCGGCCCCCTCACGTTAAAAGATAACACATATTTAAATATCCTCACGTTAGTCATGCTAGAACCACGAACAAGAATAAATAAATAAACAAATAACAACAACAACCCCTACCTCTAAAAAAATTGGCATCGCACGTCGGGTATCGCGGAGAAAGGCGTCGCGGCGTCGGACGTAGATTCCGTGGACGTCGGGGTGCGTCCGAGGAGGAAACGACGTCTCTTCACTTGTCGCTATGACGAAGAAGAGAGGTACATTGTCGTTGGCGATGATCACCATGGTCGGCGACTTCTCCCTTGTCGAGGAGGAAGATGAAGACGGAAGAATCCGGGACGCCGAGTCTTGAAGGTCGTGGGGTCGATGTTCTTCATCGAAGAAGAACCGTTCTTCATGTTCTTCGTCGAAGACGAAGAAGATCTTCAAGTCTCTCAACGATTCTACCAAACCTCTCAAGCAACAAAGAAACTAACCAAAAATAAATTAAGCTCACACTTAATTTATTAACACAACACCAACCTTTGAAATTCAAGAGTTTGAATTTCAAAAACTCAAATTAAACTCACTTATTAATGTCATAAGTTATAACTCAAGTTCACATCATTAATTGTGAGTTGGGGGGGTCAGAGGATATGAAGGGGTGGGGTTCGTGTGGGCCCCACCACCCTCTTAACCTCCCTAGGGAAGTTGGGTCGTTACCCAACTTCCATCCAATGGATAAAAAACACTTAAGGAAAGATAAAAATAAAAAAAATTGAAATTAAATTTTTATTTTAACATTCACAATTTATTTTACAACTTCCCTCGTGTAAACGCAACTCCGGAAAAGTTCTTCTTAAGCGAATACCGGCGCTGCGGTTCCATCGGTGCCCTCGAAATTAAATTTCGAGCACTGGATAAAAAGTTAGAAATTCCCGCTCGTTCGTTCACTGAACGTACCCGAGCCAAACTTCGGAAATTGATTCCGGGCACACCGGGCCTCGGAATCAGGTGCCGTCAGAAACCGCGCTCTTGTAAAAATACAAAGAAAATTAAGAAAAAATTTCCCTTGAATTTTACGGGTCTTTACATTACTCCCACCTCAGGGCTTTACGTCCCCGTAAAGATACATCAAAAACTAGGGAAACAAATGAGGGTACTGAGCACGCATCTGAGCCTCCCGCTCCCATGTGCTCTCCTGGAGATTCCCGTTCTGCCATATGATGCGCACAAGAGGAATCGATCGCCCACGTAGGACCCGCTCCTGTCGATCCTCTATCTCCACCGGGACCTCCGTAAAAGTCGCCCCATCGTCAACATCAAGCTCCCCATGGTCAATGATGTGCGTCGGGTCGTGCACATATCTCCTCAGCTGAGACACGTGGAAGACATCGTGCACCCGGTGCAACTGAGGTGGTAGAGCCAGGCGATAAGCCACCTCACCAATCCTGCTGAGGACCTGGAAGCGTCCGAGGAAGCGCGGAGATAACTTGCCGCCTCGGCCAAATCTCCGAATACCACGTCGAGGTGAGACCCGCAAGAAGACGTGGTCGCCATCCTCGAACTCCAGTGGCCTCCGCCTCCTGTCAGCATATGACTTCTGCCGGCTCTGAGTTGTCCTCATTCGCTCCTGGATGACCTGGACCTTCTCTGTCGTGGCTTGGACCATCTCCGGTCCCACAAGTGCTGACTCCCCAGGGTCTGTCCAGCAAAAAAGAGATCTACAAGGTCGGCTGTACAATGCCTCGTACGGTGCCATCCCGATGGTGGAGTGGTAGCTGTTGTTGTACGCAAACTCCACCAAGGGTAGGTGGTCCTCCCAGCTACGGCCAAAGTCGAGGACACATGCGCGGAGCATGTCCTCGAGAGTCTGAATGGTCCTCTCCGTCTGACCATCTGTCTGAGGGTGAAAGGCTCTGCTCAGACGTAGCTGTGTCCCGAACGCCTCCTGTAACCCCTTCCAAAGCCGGGAAGTAAAGCGAGCATCTCGATCGGAGACGATAGATGATGGCACGCCGTGGAGTTGCACAATCTCCTGAACGTAGAGACGTCCCAAGCTCTCCACTGAGCCCTGCTCTCTGATGGGTAAGAAGTGTGTCGACTTGGTGAGTCGGTCAATAATCACCCAAATGGAGTCATGACCTCTAGAAGTGCGTGGAAGTCCAGTCACGAAGTCCATAGATATGCCGTCCCACATCCACTCCGGAACCTCCAAGGGCTGTACCAAGCCCGCTGGTACCTGATGCTCTGCCTTCACCTGCTGGAAGGTGAGGCATCGAGAAATGAACTCTACTACTGCCTTCTTCATACCCGGCCACCAGTGCTATCGTCTGAGGTCCTGGTACATCTTTTCCACTCCATGATGTACCACCAAAGGAGAAGTGTGAAACTCTCTCAGCACTTCCTCTCATAAAGTGAATGGTACCATGGTACGTCCTCTGAAAAGGATGTCGTGCTCTGCTCCAAGGGAGAAACCATCAGGTGCCTGTCCCGAGGATATCTGTGCACGCCGTGTCTCACAGTCAGCGTCCCCACGCTGTGCCTCCCTGACTCGCTGCAGTAGTGGAGGAGTGACTGTGAGAGACTGAAGGAAGGTTGCTCCATCTCTATCCACGTAGGATATCTGCAAAGAGACTAGCTGCAAAGATTTCTCCTTTGCCGAAAAGTGAAATCCGGTCTCATCCCCTGGATGAACCACATTCCTTGCCTAAAACAGTCAATCCCGTCATGATTAGTTAATTCATGGCATGGATGACGTCGTAAGGCCTCGACGGTGCTACCAAGAGATCCAACCGTTACTCTCTCTTCCAAGGGTTGAGTCACACTGTCGGCATCAGTGTGTGGTCACTGGGTTTCCTCCAGTACGAATCTCGCAAGTGAGGGTCAAGTCAACATTTTTTAACCGGCACCTCTTAGTAAAAACAAACAAAAGACAAGAAAACAAAAGTCACCAAGGAAAGTGTCTTTTATTACTTCAACTTAAAGAACAAGGTCACAAAGCAACACAAATTACGAAGCTAGAGGCATTATGGGAAAAGGCCTCTATGCCTGGAGCTAGTCCCACACTAGTCCACCCGCTTCCGGAGCTCCATGATCGTAAGCTTCAGCTGCCTGAAGCTGTGCTCTCCCCTGAGGTCGGGGTGGACCTCCTGGTGGTGGTGGTGGTAGAGCCTCGAAGCATCGCCCACCACCTGCTGCTCGGCCAGCTCCTCTGCCTTGTCCTCCTGCTCCCTGCGGACTGCCACGGTCGAACCTCTGCCTCTGCCTAGGTGGTTCCTCAACCTTCTTTTGCTCCTCTGCATGGCGGGTCGGGCAGTCACGAGCCATGTGGCCTTGCCCGCCGCATGCATAGCACTGTCTTCCACTCGAAAGACTAGCTCCGCGCTGTGTGCCCCGCAGTGCTGAGCCAGTGTCCTGAGGTCGTCTGCCTAAAGGTCTAGTCTGCCTGGACCCCTGAGTCATCCGTCGACTGCCAGCCGCAGAATATTCTGCCACGTGCCGCCCTGCGGTGGGTCTCGGCGCTGGTGTAGACTCAGCAAGGAAGCTCTCGATCAAAAGGGCCCGCTCCAGTACTCCTTTCTGAGTCGGTATGCTGAGGGAGATCAGCGATGCCCTGATCTCGTGTCTCAAACCCTGCTCGAAGGTCCGGGCCCGGAAGAATGGGTCCCGTACCATGTCAGTCGAGTAGCGCGAGAGATCGGTAAATCTCTCCGAGTACTGAGCGACCGTCATGCTGCCCTGCCGCAGCTGAAGAAGCTCCTGGATACGCACCGCACGAAGGGTGGCTGGGACGAACTCCGAGCGGAAGAGGCTCTCAAAGTCCGTCCATAGAAGAGATGCCTCATCGTGCACCTGGAGCATCAAGCTCCTCCATCGTCCTGCTTTTGTGTGTAGTAGGCTCGCAGCGAGGATCACCATGAGGTCTGCTGGTGTCCTCAATAGCCTAAACACACGTACCACTGCCTCCAGCCAGTCCTCGGCTGCCTGGGGATCCGTCTCCCCGTGAAACCTGGGTGGTCGCTGGCGCTGAAACTCATGCAGTGCGCTGAGGCGACGTGCATCGTCAGCGGCTGGTGCTGGAAGCATCGGGGGCTCGGCGGGTAGAGCTACCGCCGGTGCCACTACTGACAAAGGCCCCTGCACTGAGGCCTCATCGCTCGGTGGGCTGTCGTCACACTCGACTCTCGGAACCCTAGCTGGCTGCCGTCGTGGGGCCATCCTGAAAAGGAACAGGTGCGCTACGGTCAAACAGTATACCTGGTGAGCTGACACAAAGAAATCACAAAGAAAACTTTGGAACACACACGCAATCAGTGTTTTCGTGCATTAAGTCAGAAATCAGAAGTCAGGGTCCTGGTGTACGGATACGTCAGCTGCCGCACCAACACTGGACTCCCTGGACTGATAACCACACTCAATATGCTAAACATTATTGCTTCACATAGAAAAGATCAGATTTCACGGTAGAACCAAACTCCTCTGATACCAATTTGTCACGACCCGCCCTCGGGGTCCGTGCCGTGACTACCCCAAGCCCGCCTTCCATAGGCCAGGGGCTGGCGACTAGCACCAAGGCGTAAATCCCGGTTAAAAGGGAAGGCATTGCCTTTGTAAAGTAAACAAACACCACAGAGTAATCAAGCAGAAAGTAAACACTAAGTAAAAACAGAGTACAACTGAAAGTGCGGAAAAGTAAATGGGCCAGTATACAAACCCAAACTGAAAGTAAAGTACAACTCGAAAGGGAAAAACAACAATTGTAAGTAAAAGCCGCTACACCGAGCTGTCCACTAGAAATCCCACCTGAAGGGTGGGTATAGATAGCTCCACTACTCCACGGGTCCCACTGTCCGCTCCGAGCACGTCTCGCCCAGTGGTCCACCTCTAGGTACCGTCCTGCTCTGCAAGCCTCAGCCATGATCAACGCTGTCCATCATCTGCAACCAACACAACGTAGTGCGGGCATAGCCCGTGCAGGGGTGAGTATAAGCTACTCAGTAGGGACCCCGAGACCCCTGAAGGTCTCTCAAAATCCACAAGGATAAACCACAAAGAAAGGTACAATCACGAAGTAACAACCGACAATGCTTATGTATATGCCCATACATATACCTAAGTCATCAATTCCAATACGCTCCAACCTCCGAGCCCAAGTACAACTCAGTCCACACAGGAAAGTAACGTATTCCACAAAGGAAAGCAAAACGTAATCCACACAGGATAGCACAACACAATCCACACCGGAAAGCAATAGGATTCAGCTCACACAGGTATACTTCTTCGAAAGACGATAAAGTTGATCTCTGATCCATCTAAGTCGTCGGACCCACGAAGGATCGATAGGTAACTAACCCCCACAAAAGACCCACACAGGATCGGGCCCACATAGGACCTGTAGGCGCTGGTTCACACAGGACCGCTGAGCGCAAGGACCCACACAGGATTGGACCCACACAGGATCGGGCCCACACAGGACCTGTAGCACTGATCCACATAGGATCGCTGAGTGCTGTAGTCGTCGTCGTTGAATCCACACAGGATCTCTGTACTGTCGTCGTCGCAGTCACAGTAGCAGTAGCAGCAGTAGTAGTAGCAGTCACAGTCGCAGCCAGCACTAGGGTTCCCGCACACAGCAAGCTCGTTCGGAGGGTCCGCTCCACGAGCCAAGAGGCTGATACATCAACTGTCACAAACTCCAGAGTTGATGTATCCAAAAGTTCCGTACCGTCAACAGGAACTCAGCGCAACAGACGGCGCGTCGATCGGACGCTCGGTTTGAGAGTTATTGGCATTTTCGTCCCCGGGGCCCGGTTGGTTTTTAAGGCAAAACCAACCCGACCGTACTCCACCTGCGTCCAAACCTCGGGCGGAGTATGCCAAAATATCTGTCTCACTAAGAGGAACACAACAAAGCTGACGGCACGTCAATCGGACGTCCGTAGCTCAAGATATGAGTGTTTCCGCTCCGAAGGCCCGGTTGGTTTCGTGAACGAACCAACCCGGCCGAACTCAAAGTATTCCGAAACTTTGAGTGCGATATACTGAAACGACCGTCTCGATCCAAGGATCGCGTTGCCGCAGACGGTTCGTCAATCGGAGGTCGGTGGCTCAAGTTATGGCCAAAAGACCGAATCCGTCTCGAAAACGGGGAGTCCGGGTCCGGGCCGACCCGGCCCGACCCCCCCTGGGTCGACCCGACCCGGCTCGGCCGGCGGGCACGGCGGCGCGGTCCGGCGCGGCGGCGCGGCCCGGCCGCCGCTCGTGCGCCGCGTGCGGGGTCCGGTGTGCTGGCGTCCGGCGCCAGCTGTGCGCAGCGCGTCCAGCGCGCTGCGACGGAGAAACGGGGGGCACAGCCCTCGTGTTTAAGAAACCAACAGCCCCCTCCCACGTGGAAGGGGGGGCCCGCTCCAGCCATCCGGGGGTTCAACCCCCGGGTCTTCAGGGTAACGGCCGGCTTTGCCGGCCGTTCTTTATACACGCGGGACCCAGATGGGGTCCCGCCCTGACCACCGCGGTCGGCTTTGCCGGCCGCTCAGAAGACCGCCGCGGCACTGCCGCGGCTGGTTTCTCTGGCTGCGCACCACCGTCGAACTCTGCGGACCACCGGTCGCGCACCGGTGGTCTGTTTTGACCGCCGCCTGCGCCAAAACTCTCCTCGGGTTGAGAACTTTACTACGGTGATCACAAAACCTTAATGCGGTCCCCTTTCCGGCTTCCGACGCCAGCCGCCCGGCGAGCCGCCAGTCCTCTCGTCCCGCCGCGGCCCGAAACTGGTCGCGGTGTACGTCGTCCGGCGCGGTGCGACGGCATCGCACCCCTCCGCCGCGGCCCCGCTCCGGCCGCGGCGCCTTCGGTTCCCTTCGACGTGGCGCGACGGCGTCGTGTTCTTGATGATCCTTCCACGGTGCGGCGCGACGGCGCCGCGCAATATAATCGTGCGAATAACCGCGTGGTGTGACGGCACCACGCCATCTTGTTTCAACCGCAAGATAAATCATCAAGAACAAAGGAGGGGGGTTCGGCCGTGTTCATGCGGTCCGCCCCCCTCACGTTAAAAGATAACACATATTTAAATATCCTCACGTTAGTCATGCTAGAACCACGAACAAGAATAAATAAATAAACAAATAACAACAACAACCCCTACCTCGAAAAAAAATGACGTCGCACGTCGGGTATCGCGGAGAAAGGCGTCGCGGCGTCGGACGTAGATTCTGTGGACGTCGGGGTGCGTCCGAGGAGGAAACGACGTCTCTTCACTTGTCGCTATGACGAAGAAGAGAGGTACGTTGTCGTGGGCGATGATCACCACGGTCGGCGACTTCTCCCTTGTCGAGGAGGAAGATGAAGACGGAAGAATCCGGGACGCCGAGTCTTGAAGGTCGTGGGGTCGATGTTCTTCGTCGAAGAAGAATCGTTCTTCACGTTCTTCGTTGAAGACGAAGAAGATCTTCAAGTCTCTCAACGATTCTCCCAAACCTCTCAAGCAACAAAGAAACTAACCAAAAATAAATTAAGCTCACACTTAATTTATTAACACAACACCAACCTTTGAAATTCAAGAGTTTGAATTTCAAAAACTCAAATTAAACTCACTTATAAATGTCATAAGTTATAACTCAAGTTCACATCATTAATTGTGAGTTGGGGGGGTCAGAGGATATGAAGGGGTGGGGTTCGTGTGGGCCCCACCACCCTCTTAACCTCCCTAGGGAAGTTGGGTCATTACCCAACTTCCATCCAATGGATAAAAAACACTTAAGGAAAGATAAAAATAAAAACAATTGAAGTTAAATTTTTATTTTAACATTCAAAATTTATTTTACAACTTCCCTCGTGTAAACGCAACTCCGGAAAAGTTCTTCTTAAGCGAATACCGGTGTTGCGGTTCCATCGGTGCCCTCGGAATTCTATTCCGAGCACCGGATCAAAAGTTAGAAATTCCAGCTCGTTCGTTCACAGAACGTACCCGAGCCAAACTTCGGAAATTGATTCCGGGCACACCGGGCCTCGGAATCAGGTGCCGTCAGAAACCGCACTCTTGTAAAAATCCAAAGAAAATTAAGAAAAAATTTCCCTTGAATTTTACGGGTCTTTACATTTAATGTTTTATATTATACATTCAAATTGAATTTGAGCTATTTTTTTCTTAATTTGGTAGTTATAATCTTACATGTATGAGTTACAATTTATTATTATGTTAATGTAATTGATTATATGTGTAGAAGATATGTTATAGGGAGACACTAGATTCATGATTTTACCTAAGAAATTTATAATATTTTTTCTGAAAAAATGAATAAAATGTTACTATTATCCCACAAACACAAAAATAATTTTCTTTTCTTTAATCCTCATGAATAATTTACAGGAAAATTTTAAATATTGGAAATTTGAAATTCATTACAAGAATATGGTGAGCATCCTTGTATCCTATAATCGATAATATCATTAAATATTAATTTTTATGAGATGAGAGTGATGGTAAGATTGGTCAGAAAAAATAATGGGTGTTTATAGTTTATTTATTAATAAATATAAATGTAATTTACTTGATTTATAATGATATGATTCTTAATGAGGCAAGATAATTTACTCATAGAAGTATTAATTATGTTTTAACATGTATCATAATTAATAATTTTATATAAGTGTTTTTTATATTTTACCAGGATTTAAAAAGTTCATATAGGGGGGATAATTTATGTTTATGACTTCATTTCTATTTTATTATAGTTTTACAAATTACTTTAAAACGTTTTTGTAAGTGTCTAAATTTTTTTATTTATTTCGTAATATATTACAAAAAAACTTTTAGAAAAATAAAAAAATAAATATAATCAAAATGATATAATTTATAAATATTGGATTTCATTTTATAACACATCCTTAAAAAATGAAGTCTTATGAAATTTCATTAAAAGTGTCATATAAATTAATCCATTATATATGGAATTATTCCATTTTTTACTAACTAAAGATGATTGATAAGTAATGATAAGGAACATTTGGTAATTACTATGGAATATAAAATAGGGTTGTGCCAAATTTGTATATGATTGTTCCAAAATTATTAAAAAAATAAATAATTATGAGTTAGAGCAAAAGGAATGATTATAGAAATATAATATTTCATTGAATTTAGTAATGGATACAAAGGAATGTCAAGGTGAAGGAAAATAACAATGATGAGGGGTTGAAAATAGAAAATTGAGTATTTTTATTTTCATATTCATTCATTTATTTTATATTTTTCATATAAATAATAATATAGGATAATTGATGCTAATGATAGGATAGATCATCATAGAATAATTTTTCTAATTTTATTAAATAATTATTTTTTATAATTAAATTGATTATATTTATATTTGATAAAATATTTAAT
Source organism: Viscum album (assembly GCA_963277665.1). Taxonomy (NCBI): domain Eukaryota; kingdom Viridiplantae; phylum Streptophyta; class Magnoliopsida; order Santalales; family Viscaceae; genus Viscum; species Viscum album. Next base: position 1,264,064,054 of record OY728128.1, read on the forward strand.
GTGTTTTTTTCATTATAATAATTATTAAATATATTCTTGATTCTCCTCAACATGAAAAATACTTTATAATGGAGTTAAATTATATTATTAAATAGATTATCCCATAATATTTAATAATTTTAAATATCGGTTCCAAAGAAATACTTTAAAAGTGTGTTTGGATGATCAAGAAAATTAAATAAAATTTTAATTGTCCCACTTGACCTTATTTTACTCATATAACTGGTAATTTCATAATATTTTTTTGAAAACATTTATAATTTTTAGATTGGTTTGATTTTGAATCCTCTACATCCAACCTCCCCTAAATTCATAGAAAAATTGAATTTCTTGAAAAACTTTAAAAAAAATTCAAATTCATTCAATTATAAATGGATCATGATCATAATTATTGTCAATAGACACTGTTATATATTTTATATTCCTAAACACTAAAAATATACCAAGTATTGAATAGATATGTATTTAAAGTTTTATAACTTTTGGTTCTTAAGCACGATTCTTTCACCATTTAATATTCTATCTGACTATGTTGAATATTTATACATAGTGTATTAGTGAAAAGAGACATGCACAAGGTTAGGTATATTTTTTTATAAACCATGTAGTAAAACCATGTGTCTTATGAAATTGGGTGAGGGCCTTTCCTAGATAATAAAAATGTCTGCCCGACCATATAGCCTAAACATATAGTAGGGTTTGACTTTAATGTTTTGAACTTTTGAAAACCCAAATAGCCTCTATTTACACTCATCAACACCTTAAAAACCCTAAGAAAAAAATATATCTTTATTTGATTTATTTTTTATCCATTTATACTGTATAAAAATTTTATTCTTTCAATGATTAAATATAATAACATCATATAAGAGGTAGAAAATCTATGATATCATTGGTTTTCAAGTTCTTATATCTATATTAATAAATCAATAATGAAAAATAAATCAATATAGAAAGGATTATAATGGACTAAATTAGTATTGGTTGAATCATAGCTCTTAAATCCTGAATCATAAAATTATGATCTCATATTATTATTGTTAGGTTTAAAGTAATAATAATGTAATCATTGATGTTAGATTTTATCATTATATTAGAACTTTGGTTGATCAAAATAGGATAATAAATACACATGATCAAAAAAAATATTAGAAGTTGGGTATTATTAGTATAGTTTAGATTATTTTTTGTGATGGAAAACTTTTGGAGATGAATTGGTGAATTTTTCAGATTTTGTTTAAAATTATAGGTAAAAAAAGTTTTTTTATTGGATTCCAAATAACATAATCTATGATATAAGATGATAGAATAAAAATTAGGAAGAACCATTCCATGATTTTGTAGACCATGTTAGAGTATTTAACCCACATTTACGGTGCATTTAATTATTGAGGAATGATACTTTATAGATTCCCTAAACATTGAGAGATAAAAAAATTTGTGTTTTGATTGTAATCATAGTTTTTAAAAAAATTGTAAATTTCATGTTATTTTTTGGTGGTGTATTGGATGTATTTTCTTAAGTTTCTACCAATATTCTAAAATCAAAGCATATAATATTTTTATTATCATGGTGTGTACAAGTGATTTAAGATTGGGAAAATTTTAGATAATCTATTGATGGGAGAAGTATTATTTTGTGACCTACCTATCAATATTTTATCTCTAAAGAATACAATATATAATTCCCCAAAGTTGTCTCTTGGGGAGGTTTCAAGATAAGTTTGATTTTCTCACTTTTTTTTCTATTTTATTAATGAGGATGGAAATTTAGGATTTGATAATTTTATATTAAAAAGAGTGAAATAAAGTTAAATTAATTAAAAAATTAGGGGGTGGATGTAGGAAATCAAAACTATAATTGATTAAAAAGGGGATTTAAATTTTATTTTTAACTACTTTTATGGACTACTTTCAACCTTTAAATAAACCCAAATTCATTTTCAAAATGTTATCCTAATTTAATTTCCCAATATTTTCCCAATAAACTATAAATGAATGCCTAATATTGTATGATCATCACACCAATAAATTGTTAACAGTGTTGGTCCTCCTATATAATTGATTCAACTACTCAAATTCCTACAAACAATTAAACATACTTCAAACTACCATTCTCATAAGAATGAAATTTATTTATAAATTCAACAAATAAAATCAATTTATTTACTTTATATTCTAGACCACCATTCATAACAGATTCTGTAAAAGATTTTAAATTTGGAATAAAACCAACCAATTTTATTCCAAAATAAAAATTCTAGATAAATTTAACAAGTTACAATGAATATCATAACAATAAAGAGGTGTATGTGTGACTCTAATTTATACAACTTACAAGGATTTTCTATTGACATGGATAAATAAATTTCAAACTCCATTCCCTCTTACTGTTTGTTTACCAAGTCTATTTCATGTTCTCCTCTTAAAATGTGATCATATATGATATTTCTCTTATCTATTCAATTTTTTTTTTCATGAAACCATTTTTAAAATCCCTAAAATACCATATAATAATTCATTACTTATATTAGAAATTAGTGTTCACTGTGGGACCCATCCCCACATGAACCATCATTCACTTTTTTCATCTAGGTGGAAGTATTGGAAACCATAATTTTCAATGTGTCATCATATGTTCACTAACAAGAATTAGTAGTAAATATAATTATTATGGGATAAATTCTTTTAATACTCTTTCAATAAACCTTTGTCCTTTAACATATAATCTTCCCCATTTTAATTCAATAAGTTATCAGTTAAAACTGTATCTTTTTAGGTGAATTCAGAAACAAAAAAGATAGACCATATCATCTAACATGACATGTATATCCTCTTCATTTTTCATGGGTATATATCAAGATAGAAACATTTTCTGAAACTCTTTTAGTGAAATTTACATGTATATTTATTTACACCACCCAAAAAAGTTATCTCTATATCCTGGGAACCTCTGAAATTGAAGTGTCTCATAATTTTATTGAATTTTCCACAAATTTATCCCCAATCCCTTATATATTTACTCATCATATTTTATAGATATGAACTTTATAGAATAACTAGGAATTTTATAATATAAATCTTTATTTATCTAAAATTATACAATTTATAGAATTCCATGGAAGTAGCTATGTTAAAAGTTTTATAATGTAAACTATATTATGTGACTCCATATGTGAAAATAATCACCCAAAAATAATGTAATAAAAATATTACATGATGAATAAGATAATTCCCTTTTAAATTTCTTAGTTGATGATGATATGTAAAAAATTTACACTCTACATAAGAAAGTTTTGTCACTTCAACTTATACTTAACATTTTTACCTTTTAAATGGTTCTGATTTGAAGGAAACATAATAAAAACTTAAATACATAAGATGGTGAAATTTTCCAAAACAATGATTCTCTGAGATATGTAAGCTGAATTTTGATAATATATAAGAAGTGTGAATTTGAATATGATATTATCATTAAATATTTTTAAAATTTTCTTTATTGTGGTAATGATCATTTTTCTTATATCATGTTATTAAAACTTCTCAAAATTAAACATAAGAGTTTGTAGAGGGATACTAACAGTACTATAGAAAGTGATATTTACACTCTTGATTATTACCTTTAAAAGTAAAATAAGGATCTATTAACACTAACTTAACTCTTCATCTCCCTCAGAAGATTGAAATCACCTATAAGAATAACTCTCAATTTCTATGAAAGAAAATACCTGAAAGTAAGCCTTAAAGATTTAATAGTTCAATGATGGAGAGAGAAAATAACACTTTTATAAATATCTTTAGATATTATGAAAATATTTTATTCTTATCTCATTACTAAATGTGAATGAATAAGTCATTGACAAGAAGTTGGTTCTTACTAACGATATTTTCTCATATTACTCCAATCACTTCAATGGGCATGGAATCATGGAGGAATTGGCTAATGGAATCATTCCCACTCTTTTAAGTCTTAAGGGTAACACTTTTATATCTAGAATCCCCCTTGATATTGTGATTAAATAAGTTTTATTCAATATTAATCCTATTAGTGCTCTGGGTCCAAATGACTATATTAATTTCTTCTTTCAGAAATTTTTGGATGTGACAAATGTCGATGTATTATGATTAGAAACTTCCTTCTTCAATAATGTAATACTCCCCCATGTACTTAGTGATCAATTTAAAACCCTCATTAAAAATATTTTTAATTTATGTGAAATTCATATGTTTAGGTTTATAACCCTTTTCAAAAATATATACAATGATATCAGTAGGCTTCTTTCCAACAGGCTTGCCTCGATCTCCAAAAAATCATCTCTTAGAGCCATTTTTGTTTTTTCAAGGGTAGGAAAATTAAATATTTCATTGTCACAACTTCAGAATGTTTCAACATTTTCATAAATTGAAATATACGTTGAAATATTTCTCCTAAATTTTATATAATGAAGGTCTTTTTCACCATGGATGTAACTTTATTTGAAAGGTGTTACACAGTGTTAGTTTCAATAGAAATTTCACCAATTGGATGAAATCCCACATTGGTTATACCCACATATCTGTGATCATTAATGGGTATCCCATGCACAAGAGCCTCAGCCTAGTTGGTGAGGACTCGCTAGGTGTATCCAAGAGACCCGAGATCAAATCCGGGTGGAGGAAAATTTCGGGGGGGTACTGTAGCAGTACTGTATCATAACTGTAGAAGTATTGTAGCAGCACTGTAGCAGACACTGTACCAGCCAAAACTATTCATCCACCTGGTCCTTCAGGCCACCAGTTTGGTCCTCGGGTTCTGCAAGGCTTTCAGGCCACCCAAGGCCTTCGGTCCAGCTGATTCTCAAGACCTTTGGGCCACCTTAAGGCCTTAGGGACACCCCAAGGTCTTCAAGCCACATGAATACAGGCCCCAGACACACTAGAAAAAGGAGCAGCTCCAGAAGAGGATTCAGAGCAGGTACACTTACCAGAGCAGAGCCAAATGGATTTTCATAATGAGAGGGTATGGATATGCCATTGGTATCAGCCTGTTCTTGCACGGGAATCCTATCCAGGCAGTCATGAAAAGGTGGAGAGCTACTATCAGGATGTAGATGTTGGGGAGGGGCAGTTCTTTGTAGATAGTCTAGTCAAATCCCCTATGACCTTCAGGTCATGTAATCTCCTAAGCCTACGGGCCATGTAATCTCTGAGACTACGGGCCTTTTAAGGGTTCCCCCTCATCCCTTGAAAGGGGGGTTATCAAATATCAATAAACAAAATGAAGGCCTTCGGGCCATTCAGGCCATTTTTTAATGGGTCTCCCACTAGATACTTTAAATTATCTAGGGGTTAAGGCAAAGTGACCTAGTCTCAGCTATCTTATTTTCCATTTTTTAATATTATATTAGTAAACACCTTACTCACATGGTGGACCATGGAAAACATAAACCCACCAAGTCTTCTAGGGTCTTTACTACCCCCCCCCCCCCCAAATCTTCCTTATGTAGATGATATAATATTTTTCATTAAATGAATAAAATGAACCATTCATAGATTCAAGGAGGATCTCTTGAATTATGAAAGAATTTTAGGATCGACTACCAGCTGAGATAAGTCCTTTACCTATTTCCAAAATAGGATTACCCCTATCGAGAAAGATAGAATTATGAAATATACAGGAATCAGGGAGGGCATCATGAATTTAACCCACCTTGGAGTTCCCTTGTTTTTTGGGAATCATATGGTTAAATAATTATCTAGTATGGATGATTAGGTTAAAAATAAACTTTTAACTTGGAAATGAAAGGATCTGTACATGGGTGATTGGATTTTCCAATTCAATTCCACCATTATTTATAAACTAGTTCAGTATTTTACAATTTACAAATGCCCTAATTAGTTGATTAAAAATCTCAATGTCTATATTAATAAAACTTCGAGATTTGTAGTATATTTTAATAATAAATAGTCATTATCCCATTAGAATATTACTGAAATCCTCTCTAAAATGTCCATATAGGCATCAATAATATTAAGAACTTCAATGAATCTCTCTAGGCTCTCTTCACATAGAATTTTATCAATAGTGAATCGATAAAACTAAAATTTCTCAAGGATGGACTTTTTGGGAAACTAAATCTAGGAAGAACCCAATATATGGATTCAAATATCTGGCCAAAAATTAAATATTCACTCTCTGACATCATGTCCCAATCCAGGTGGATTTCCATTAAAAAATACTCCCCCAATTTTGGGATTAAAAACTGGATTGGTGCTCCTATCATAAATGCCTTACATATCCTATATTCTCCCTTATACATTTAGTCCTTTATCATTGACTTCCACATTGTAACCAGACTTGAATTAAAATAGGTGGTTATAAATTTCATCAACAATTATTGATTTTCTCTTCATGTAGACATCCTTTTCGAGAGAGGAATTGTATTCTTAACAGTCATCTATAAAACCATTTTATAACTTCAAACATGAAAAATAATTATTCTTGGCCCATAATATTTAACAAAACCTAGATCTGGCCCTCACAAATTAATCTCATTTAGAGGCTAGTCCATAGCATAATTCCCACTTATAAATGTTTATAATCATTTGTTATCTCTCTTTGTTCGAGGTTTTAACTCTGTAATTAACACATGGAGAATGTCAACCACATATTCCTTATTTTTTATATGGATTTGTATTTATGTAATGTAGTGTTTTATCTATATTAACTCCCTCATTCAAATGTGGTATCCCTCATTTGAATTCTCCAATTCTATAAAAGAATTTATTTTTATCCCAAAATATATAAAAATTTTAATGTGGAGGTGGCTTAAATGTTGCACATAATCTTGTATGCTCATAACACCCAATTTTCTCATTACACTCCTTTAAATATTCAATTTTCTCTTATAAGGATCATTATTTTAGTCAAGGAGAAAATATCACTTCAAAGTTACTACTGTGAAAAAAAACATTTTTGAATTCATTGTGATCACAAGATTTAGTATTATTGGTAAATTTAAACAACCAACAGGAACTCTTGAGAACTTTTTCCATCCCCCCTCCCATAATTTTATCAAAATAAACTGTTATGGAACATAAAATGGGAACCTGTAACACCCCGAGCTTCCACAATATGCTTCTCATTCAATAATTCAAAGGCTTGCATTGTACGCAACTTCGAGTTCTAAAACACCACGACTAATCAAAGTAGCTGTTATGAATAGTAATAACCACTTTTTAAAATTATAGAAATTCTATATTTCAAAATGGACTTCATTTTTGGATTCTTAATATCGAAATTATCCTATGTTGAATTTTTGGTATTTTTCTGAGAACTTCTAATTTTTTATGAATAGTGAAAAATACTTAAAAGCAACTTTTTTAATAAAAATAATTTATAGTGATAAATTATGCTATTTACTGGTTTTAAAGTATAATTAGAATATATTTTTACCATTTTATCCAATGGTGGTCATTAGAATTAATATAACATTGAAATTGGACATAAACAATTGCCAATCTTTTGATATAAATTGTTTCTTAAAAACACGCTATTTGTTGTGACAGCGGGAATTAATTATAAAATTAATTAATGCAACTTATATGTTTGTAATTTTTTAAAATAGACATCATTTTTGAATTCGGAATATCAATTATAGCTTAGGGTGAAATTTTGGCATTGTTCTGAAAAACTTCAATTTTTGATGAATAGTGAAACCACTAAGTGGTAGTTAAGTAACTGATTTTTCGTTTAAATGAAATATTACCACTTCTGTGATTTGATTTTCAAAAATCTGACATACATGGTTGTCATTAAGAAGTAAAATTTTGTTCAATGATATTAAAATAATTTTTGGTGAATAGTAACATTTAAGTTCTTAATCGCGATTAGAGGTAATTACTGTAGTTTATGGTAAAAATAATGTTTTAATAATATGAGATGAGATTGACACATGTCCTACCCTCATTGGATGTGCCATGGCCGAACAAAACAATCCATGGGTCAACTTGGGGACCCCATGGAGCCACTTTAGTTGGAAAATGACATAAATACCTTTTATTTAATGTTAAAGTAAAAAATGACACAAACATGAAATGTTTTACTAAAACAATTTTTACATGGGGTTATACAAGTCATATTTTTGACTATAAATAGTAATTAGAAATCTAAAAATATTTCCTACATCATAGTATTTTTTTTTATAATTTTTAGATATTAAATAAATTAAATTATTTATGACATCATTATGATGCAGCGATGACCTCATTATTTAACGATTTTAATAAAATGAAATGATAATGTACAATACAAGGCTTAAACGTGTCCAAAGACTATTGGATGAGTATATTTCGAAGCCTTATCACCTTACCCTCGAATTATATAAGTGTGGGACCTCTAAAATCCGAAACTCATTTTATAATAAAGTGACTTTTCTTTACTTTCCAAGAGTGCCCCTCCTCTCCTCTTATAAAAGGCCCCCACCTCTACCACCTCATTCACACATTCAAGCCATTTTTCTCGGCCAAACTCTCCCCAAATACTCTCCCAAATTCCCCCTCTTACTCTTAGAAGCCTCACTTTGGGCAGAACTCTTCCCAAGGAATCCTTTGGCTCAAATCAAAAAGAGTTACCCGATTTTGAGGTAATGTCTTCTCTAATGTTGTTTTGTTTTATTTTTCTTCTCCAACCCCCTAATCTCTTTTTATTAATTTATTTTGTAAAAACACCAGTATCCTTAATATATTAGGATGTTGTTATAAGAAGTATTCGAGCTACACTTACACTCACCTACATCTAATGGTTAAAGAACATACGGTTTCTGTGGATGGCGAATTTCTGCCTCACGAAACGATGATTGTTCAACACTCATATAACACCTTCAAAGGTGGCCATTAAGATGTCACTATATTTATATAGGATATATAATATGTTTATGCTTTACTTATTCTTCTGTATTTCTTATTTATGGCATACTTTATTATTTCCATTATGGGTAAACGCGATAATTTCATTTTAGGAAATGCAGACTACCACCCCCTCAAAGTGATGTGAATCGTTAATGCCATATGTGGGATGTATAAAGGATGGAGTAAATGATATTATATATGATATTATACTGGAAATATATTATACCTTTATATAATTATGATTTCATTCCATTAAATATGAAATAGAAATGAAATTAGCGTTCATGCGTACGTACGGCTTACCGTCTCCATGAACGGTGCATTTCATTTTTACCTCTAAATGTTATGTAATAATATAAATGCATGTATATAATGGATATATATGAGATATATGATATCTATATCATGAATATAATTCTGGATATAATGGATATATCACCACATGAACAAATTTTAATTATAAGAATGTTATTTTTGAATCAAGTACCTAAGATCGACAAAATGACCGTTATAAACTTAAATAATTACATAATGTTAATAACATGGTAATAAGGGATATAAAAGGAATAATGAACATGAAAAAGGTTCTTAAGTAAATAGGAATTAAATCTAGTTTATTATTCAGGAGGTTAAAGAACGGTCGAGTCAGGACAGGACGCAAGGTAAGGGAACTTCTTAACCCAATTTCCATTCTTTGGGTTAATCTCCTACTTTCAAATTATGTCATGATATTATTATGTATTATTTTGTATTTTTACTTTCTTTATGTGTACCTATAGTGAATACACATAATAGATCTATTTTATTTTATAAATTATTTTTTAAGGACTTCGTCTCAATCTCCTTTCATTGAGGCATATTTGGTTTTATATACAACTTTCTTTTATACGGTGTATAAACCCCTTTGACTTTTATGTTTATTCAAAAGGAATCTTTTTTTATACGAAGCATTTTACTAAACGACAAAAAGGGAATATTTTTATTTCCATACATATGCGGTGACAACGACTTCTCCGCCGCCGTGACCATTATTTGAGTTTCGGCTTCCTCTACAAGCCATCACTTTGTTTTAATGAAAAATAAATACAAAGTTTTAACTTTCTTTTATTTTGGTATTGAAAATGGTTTTGAAAGAATTTTTATTATATCAATGTGTAGTATTTATATCTTGTGATTGAAATGTGGAAATGTTATGTTACCTTTATGCATGTTTTATGTGATACAATTATGTTATGGTTTATGATATGTTTAAACCTATTCATATGAGGAATGCATTGGACTTAATAAGTGATGGGTGGAGCCCGCTATAGCTCCTCGATGCATCGGTAGGTCTCATGAGACAAACTAGTGTCTTGGCACGAGGCCTTGAAAAAATCTTATTTGTGGTCTTGGCACGAGGCCTTGGCTACGTGGTTATGATAGTCTGGCATTATGCATTCCATCATTATGAAAGTGGTTATTGATATTGCATGTGATTATTCGACCAGTAGAATATCTATGTGAATAAGTAAATGGCATTATCTCATTTTACTTTTGCCATATTATGTTGAAGTTCAAGTTTAAAAGGATTTTGTTTTAGTCATACATTGCCTTAAATGTTTATGTTTATTTATGAAAGCTTCCGCAATATTGTTATCCTTACTGAGCATCTGAGCTCACCCCTTTAAATGTTTTAATATTTTCTAGGATGTGAAGAAGTATTTTGTGAATGACCTGCAGGGATAGTCAGAAGAGGATATGAGTGTGGACTATGAAGACTTTGTTATTAGTTTTTCACTTTATGATGTAATGTAAGACTTATGAATGTATCTAGTGTTTCCAAGGCTACTAAACTAATCGGTCTTTCGAGACTTGATCTTTTGTGATCATGCCAATGTTACGAAGTAATGCACCGACTCTGGGTAGCTGGGGTCGGGGCGTTAGAGTTGGTATCAGAGGCAGTTTAGTACTAACCTTGGAAGCTAGATTTAGATAAACTCTAATTAGAGCACATAGCCCGAAGATAGACTTTAAGGATTAGTATAGAAGAACTTCCTAGAATTTTGGTATTATAGAGATTTTGTGAGTTTTCCGAGAAATACGTCCCTGTCTGGATACAAGCAGGTAGAGGCGGCTCTGGCACAGATGTACCTAGGGGTAAAACCCGAAAACATCGCTTTGAGCTAGACTCGAACGGGAACTGGTGCACGACAACGGGCCTTGCTGCACTCTTGGTTACGACACTCCCATGGGATATGCTTAGGATAATTCTCATTTTCTTTACAAACCACTATGAAGGGTTATGATTATATACTTCCTCAAAGAAAACATTCCTTTTTATGATTATGGATTATATCCATAAATAGTTCAATTTATGTAAAGTGTTTTACAAATATGGAATTATGTATTTTAATTCATAAACTAATCTAGTTTATGCCATTGTTTAGAAATGGTGCCTAGTGGAAGGAATGGAAACCGTATCAATGCATGCACTCCGTGTAGGTATTGCCCTCCTGCTCAAGATAATTATTGTGGATCTGGAGATACAACTGGTGCTGATCAACTTATTACCATACTGGGACAACTCACTCAGGTTATGAATAATAACCTTACTCGTATGGAGCACCCTGATCCGCAACGTGGAGGATCAATGTTAGACCGCTTCATGAGGCAACAACCACCAACATTTAATGGGGTTACAAATTCGTTAGTAGCTGAGCAATGGATAAACTCCTTAGAGAAAATATTCCATGCCTTGGGGAGTAGCGAAAGGGAGAAGGTTATCATGGTAGTTTACCGCCTCACTGGAGATGCCGATCAATGGTGGTCATTAATTCAAAATACAAAGGAAGATGATGACGTATCGAATATGGAATGGAGGTAGTTCAAAGATATTTTCTTAGAAAAATACTTTCCTCATGACCATCGAGCAGATATGGAAAGTCAATTTCTGAGTCTGAGACAAAAGGAGGATGAGAATGTCGCAAAGTATGAGGCCAACTTTACAAGGTTGGAGAGGTATGCTGCAAATTATATACGTAACCCAAGAGGTAATATTGATCGTTTATTTGATGGGTTAAAACCATTTCTCCGTAGAGCTTTAGTATCACAATCTTTCTCAACATACGAAGATATTGTCTCATGTGCTATCAAGACATAAAAGGAATTATCTAAGTCTTATGACAACAAAGTAAAGCAAGAGAAGAAGAGAACGGTGGAACAAGAGACAGATAAAGGGAAAAAGGGAAAGAAGGATTTTCCATTATGTGATAATTGTGGGAAGAATCACCCTGGTACTTACCTAAAACGAGTGAGAGTTTGTTATAAATGTGGAGAAAAAGGTCACCAGGCGCGTGATTGCAAGGGAAAGAAAGAGGCTATCAATGTTGAATGTTACAATTGTAGGGAAATGGGGCATTATGCAAATAAATGTCCTAAGCATCAGGGAAACTTACCTCAGAAAAGGCCAAGGGATCAGGGACAATCTTATACTGTTACTACAGTTGAAGTGGAATAATTAATGTATTGGTGCTTTTGGACTCATGGATTATATTCTGGTTATTAGAATAATGTGATATATATATAAGGATTGTACTGCAGTACTTGTTGTTTCAGTAAGGTTTTAATATGATGAAGGTAATCATATTTTTAGTATGTTACAATAAGAGAAACTTTACTTTGTTTGGGGAATCTGATAAATTGATTTTGGAATTAGGAGACCTTTTAGAGAAAGTCTGGACAGAGGTATTTTGGATAACTATAAAGGTTGGAGTGGATTAAGTTGATCTTTGGATAGTATTGTTTAAGGTTAAAAAATTTTTGAAGATTATTTTTGGAATATTATAATACTATAGTTTTAGGAAAAGGACAACCTGCAGGGTGGGGCATAACCCATCACGTCAGACAAAGCTGCAGGAATCGAACCCACAACTATAGTGCGACAGGCCTTTATTTCCTACCACTAGCCTACAGGAAGTCCCTGGTTATTACAAAATAATTTTACTAATCTAAATGGTATGTGTTAACATTTGGAACCTTATACAATTAGGATAAATAGAATATTTTTGAGTTCTATTACCTTCTAGAGTGAAAGATGGGTTTTTGGTAAAAATTTATTAAAGAATGAAAGTCTACATGACAAGTATGTATATTCCCTTACGTTCTTAGTAAATCTCCTAAATAAATTCTTCAACTTTATAAAAGGTAACTTAAAACAAAAACATTGCTGGTTAACTTTTTCCACTGGGGATTCAATGACCGTTTAACCAATCACAAGTTTGTGATTTTCTTATTGTTAACTTTCTCCTAATCTAGTTTTCTACAACTCTCCATCAGACCTTGATGGTTTGTTTTTCTTCCATATCCATATTTTCATAGAATCCTAGTATGGGCTATCTCGGGTGACCTTTGTACTTATCTTTATTTCTTTTAAAGTTATATTTTTATTAACCTTAATTCTGATGTGGGTTTTCTACAAAGGTATTATCTATTTTCAACCTTTTATTTTCCAAAAAATTTTAAATTGCGAGGGCGCAATTTATTGAAGGAGGGGAGAATGTAACACCTCGAGCTTCCACAATACACTTCTCATTCAATAATGCAATAGCTTGCATTGTACGCAACTTCGAGTTCTAAAACACCACGACTAATCAAAGTAGTCGTTATGAATAGTAATAACCACTTTTTAAAATTATAGAAATTATATATTTCAAAATGTACTTCATTTTTGGATTCGTAATATCGAAATTAGCCTATGTTGAATTTTTGGTATTTTTCTGAGAACTTCTAATTTTTTATGAATAGTGAAAAATACTTAAAAGCAACTTTTTTAATCAAAATAATTTATAGTGATAAATTATACTATTTAGTGGTTTTAAAGTATAATTAGAATATATTTTTACCATTTTATCCAATGGTGGTCATTAGAATTAATTTAACATTGAAATTGGACATAAACAATTGCCAATCTTTTGATATAAATTGTTTCTTAAAAACACGCTATTTGTTGTGACAGCGGGAATTAATTATAAAATTAATTAATGCAACTTATATGTTTGGAATTTTGTAAAATAGACATCATTTTTGAATTCGGAATATCAATTATAGCTTAGGGTGAAATTTTGGCATTGTTCTGAAAAACTTCAATTTTTGATGAATAGTGAAACCACTAAGTGGTAGTTAAATAATTGATTTTTCGTTTAAATGAAATATTACCACTTATGTGATTTGATTTTCAAAAATCCGACATACATGGTTGTCATTAAGAATTAAAATGTGGTTCAATGAGATTAAAATAATTTTTGGTGAATAGTAACTTTTAAGTTCTTAATCGCAATTAGAGGTAATTAGTGTAGTTTAAGGTAAAAATAATGTTTTAATAATATGAGATGATATTGACACATGTCCTACCCTCATTGGATGTGCCATGGACGACCAAGATAATCCATGGGTCAACTTGGGGACCCCATGGAGCCACTTTAGTTGGAAAATGACATAAATACCTTTTATTTAATGTTAAAGTAAAAATGACACAAACATGAAATGTTTTACTAAAAAAAATTTTACATGGGGTTATACAAGTCATATTTTTGACTATAAATAGTAATTGGAAATCTAAAAATATTTCCTATATCATAGTATTTTTTTTATAATTTTTAGACATTAAATAAATTAAATTATTTATGACATCATTATGATGCAGTGATGACCTCATTATTTAATGATTTTAATAAAATGAAAAGATAATGTACAATACAAGGCTTAAACTTGTCCAAAGACTATTGTATGAGTAGATTTAGAACCCTTATCACCTTACACTCTAATTATATAAGTTTGGGACCTCTAAAATCCGAAACTCATTTTATAATAAAGTGACTTTTCTTTACTTTCCAAGAGTTCCCCTCCTCTCCTCTTATAAAAGGCCCCCTCCTCTACCACCTCATTCACACTTTCAAGCCATTTGGCTCGGCCAACCTCTGCCCAAATACTCTTCGAACTTCCCCCTCTTACTCCTAGAAGCCTCACTTTGGGAAGAACGTTTCCCAAGGAAGCCTTTGGCTCAAATCAAAAAGAGTTACCCGATTTTGAGGTAATGTCTTCTCTAATGTTGTTTTGTTTTATTTTTCTTCTCCAACCCCCTAAACTCTTTTTATTCATTTATTTTGTAACAACACCAGTATCCTCAATATACTAGGATGTTTTTATAAGAAGGATTCGAGCTACACTTACACGCACCTACATCTAATGGTTAAAGAACATACGGTTTCTGTAGATGGTGAATTTCTGCCTCACGAAACGATGATTGTTCAACACTCATATAACACCTTCAAAGGTGGCCATTAAGATGTCACTATATTTATATAGGATATATAATATGTTTATGTTTTACTTATTCTTCTGTATTTCTCATTTATGGCATACTTTATGATTTCCATTATGGGTAAATGTGATAATTTCATTTTAGGAAGTGCAGACTACCGCCCCCTCAAAGTGATGTGAATTGTTAATGCCATATATGGGATATATAAAGGATGGAGTAAATGATATTATATATAATATTATACTGGAACTATATTATACCTTTATATAATTATGATTTCATTCCATTAAATATGAAATAGAAATGAAAGTAGCGTTCATGCGTATGTACGGCTTACCATCTCCATGAACAGTGCATTTCATTTTTACCTCTAAATGTTATGTAATAATATAAATGCATGTATATAATGGATATATATGAGATATATGATATCTATATCATGAATATAATTCTGTATATAATGGATATATCACCACATGAACAACTTGTAATTATAAGAATGTTATTTTTGAATCAAGTACCTAAGATCGACAAAATGACCGTTATAAACTTAAATAATTACATAATGTTCATAACATGGTAATAAGGGATATAAAAGGAATAATGAACATGAAAAAGGTTCTTAAGTAAATAGGAATTAACTCTAGTTTATTATTCAGGAGGTTAAAGAACGGTCGAGTCAGGACATGATGCAAGGTAAGGGAACTTCTTAACCCAATTTCCATTCTTTGGGATAATCTCCTACTTTAAAATTATGTCATGATATTATTATGTCTTATTTTGTATTTTTACTTTATTTATGTGTACCTATAGTGAATACACATGATAGATATATTTTATTTTAAAAATGAACTTTTTAAGGACTTCGTCGCAATCTCCTTTCATTGAGGCATATTTGGATTTATACACAACATTATTTTATACGGTGTATAAACCCCTTTGACTTTTATGTTTATTCAGAAGGAATATTTTTTTATACGAAGCGTTTTACTAAATGAGAAAAAGGGAATGTTTTTCTTTCCGTACATATGTGGCGACAACGACTTCTCCGCCGCCGTGACCATTATTTGAGTTTCGGCTTCCTCTACAAGACATCACTTTGTTTTAATGAAAAATAAATACAAAGTTTTAACTTTCTTTTATTTTGGTATTGAAAATGGTTTTGAAAGAATTTTTATTATATCAATGTGTTGTATTGATATCTTGTGATTGAAATGTGGAAATTTTATGTTACCTTTATGCATGTTTTATGTGATACAATTATGTTATGGTTTATGATATGTTTAAACCTATTCATATGAGAAATGCATTGGACTTAATAAGTGACGGGTGGAGCCCGCTATAGCTCCTCAATGCATCGGTAGGTCTCATGAGACAAACTAGTGTCTTGGCACGAGGCCTTGACAAAATCTTATTTGCGGTCTTGGCACGAGGCCTTGGCTACGTGGTTATGATAGTCTGGAATTATGCATTCCATCATTATGAATGTGGTTATTGATATTGCATGTGATTATTCGACCAGTAGAATATCCATGAAAATAAGTAAATGGAATTATCTCATTTTACTTTTGCCATATTATGTTGAAGTTCAAGTTTAAAAGGCTTTTGTTTTAGTCATACATTGCCTTAAATGTTTATGTTTATTTATGAAAGCTTCCGCAATATTGGTATCCTTACTGAGCATCTGAGCTCACCCCTTTCAATGTTTTAATATTTTCCAGGATGTGAAGAAGTATTTTATGAATGACCTGTAGGGATAGTCAGAAGAGGATATGAGTGTGTACTATGAAGACTTTGTTATTAGTTTTTCACTTTATGATGTAATGTAAGACTTATGAATGTATCTAGTGTTTACAAGGCTACTAAACTAATCGGTCTTTCGAGACTTGATCTTTTGTGATCATGCCAATGTTACGAAGTAATGCACCGACTCTGGGTAGCTGGGGTCGGGGCGTTACAGAACCCAAGTCCCTTGGGTTGTGGTGTCATATTGCAAGATTATAATAGAAAAGTTATTAGATTCTTTCTTATGTAATATAGTCTTATGTATTATCTTATGGATGAAATTATAGGAATCATTAACCCATTATCCTTTTCTAAGATTAATGATTATGGAAAATTATGGTTGTAAAGTGATTTCAAAACCATTTTTCAAGTCATTAAAATTTTTATGATACACTTTTCATAGAGTCTCTATGTATGATGGATTGAATAAATGGAATTTCTCTCTAATATAAACTACATTGTAACTCATCTCTATTGAGAGGAGAATTATATGGTTTATGGGATTTCCAATAAAATAATCAACAAGGATCTCACTTGGTTGAATTATATTCCTTTGTATTTACTTTAACATTATGAAATATATTTTTTATAAAACCCCTTCTATCAATATCTTTAAATACATTGTTTTTTTAATAAAAAACTTGTGTCCACTTTCTTTAAGGAACACCTCTTCATCATCATCATATGTGTGCTCCTAGAACTTTATGTTATGTTACATATGAAATTCCATTGGTAGAATATCTTATATATCCATTGACATGGTCATTTTTATCTAATTTGGGTGCATATAATATGTATGAGAATAATACATATGAACTAGAAACTCACATTTTTTCATCAAATTAAACATTAAATGGATTATCATATGTTTGATCAATATATAGAAAAATATTTCCAATTTATGTTTAAAATTAATCTTTTCTAAAAAGTAAACAAAACAAAAATAAAATTATGGCTTGTATAAATAATTACGTAAATGAATAAATACATTAAATCATTATGAATTAATTCATTTTCAAAGTAAATCCCCAAATATCACTAAAACCTACAAGTGATGAAATTTATCTTAAAAGGAAAAATGATGGGGAATAATTTGTTGATTTGAAATGTAACGACCCAATGTTTTTCAATGGAAATTCCCTTTCTATATTTATGTCATAAAATAACATGAAATACACAACATAATGAATTACTAAGTGATAAGTGACCTTTAAACATAAGTTTGTCACTTCTATGTTTGGAATTTTAAAAATCTGACATGCACGGTTGTGCTCAAGATGATTTTTGGAGTCTAATGAAACAAAAATAATTTTCAGTGAATAGTAACATTCGCTTAGGAATAGTAACATACCCTTATTAATAGTAAATCATCCAAAATAAGAGTAACCTTACCTTTGAATAATTAAATAAAATTTAGATATCTTAGAAAGTGACAATTTGACCTTAGTAAACGTTTTGGTATTTTGTAAGTCCTAAATAATTAATTATAATTAATTAATTAATTTAAAAGAAAATTTATTTCCCTAAAATTTACTCATAAATTATTGAATCAATTTATTATAGTTTTTAGATAATTTTATAAGACCCTACGTAATTTTTGAAAGCACTATAAAGTTAGTTTTAATCGTAAAAACTGTTTTTTTAAGTTAATTATGATTTTAATTAAATATTAAATTAATAATATTTAGAAAATTATTTTTTAAAAATGGAAATTATTTTTGGATTCTACATGTAAAAAAATGGTTGGGGTAATTTTTTGGGATTTTTCTGAGATACTTGATTTTTTGATGAATAGAAGAATTCGATAATTCACAATAAATGCTAAATAATGGATTAATTGAGTCATCGATGATGCTATTATTTTGTAAGCCCACTTAGTTCAGTATCACATGATACAATTACTATTATTTTTCATGTAATACTCACTATTCCTTGTCTTGTGAAGAAATAATAAACTAATGAATTTTATATTAAGGAAACCCCTCTCCCCTCCACTATAAAATCCACCCTTCACACCCTCATTTCCTCACACCTCTCAAGCTCCAAGCCTTCCCTAAACTCTTACAAAACACCTTCCATATCCCCTCCCCCACGTCCAAGATCTTCTGGTCTCATCAAAAGACCAAGCTTAGGCCCTTAAAGAGGTTCTCAAGAGAAGGATTCAAGAGGTAATTTCTCTCCCTCTTCTCCTTTAATTTCCTTTCAAGTTCATGTTCATTTCTTGATCTCTCCCCAACTATATTCATATAAATGGTATTTTAACTCCATTATTATACATATAATATAATTTTATGATTCTAATGGGATATTAAATCATCCAACCCCCTTTCCCTCTTCCTTTTATTTTATTAAAGAGAACGTTGTTCGTGAGGTGTTAATTTATCACCTTCAAGAACGACATGCTTTCTTCTTCCATTTCTACCTTTAGATCTGGTCATGAAACCATTTTTATGGTTGAACCATAAAATTTTGTATGTATTATTCCCGATTTAAAGTTCTGTAAGTGACTTATGTACACATTACTAAGTGATAAATTAAAACAACTTCATTGTGATCGAAAAACCGCCCAAATTAACCCAAACAATCATCATTTAATTCTTATCTAATGATTCATCCACATGGATATAATATGATTCATTATAGGATCATTCAAACTCTTATAATATCATTAATTACATGTAATATCATTTCTTTATGTTTACCCATGTTCTACCCAAACTTCAATTTATGAATACAAGTGAACCACCCAAGAAAACCCATAAAAATGAACATCCCCGAACAATGTTTTTAAACTCTATAAGTCATCCAAAGGAACATAAAATGACATAATGAAACCATAATGAACCCTATTAATGTATAAATGTTTCTATAATTTATAATTAATGAATATAATGTCATTATACAGGGCATTAAAGAGAAGGAATCATTCAGATACAAGGTAAGGGGAAATTCTCAAACCCAACTTTCGTCCTTTGGGTTATACCTCCTTCACTCCATTTTTGATATGGTCACTCCTTAAAGATCATTTTTTCATCAGTCTATTTCTTTTTCTAGGATATAGATGTTTTCTAATAAAGCTTATGTCAATCCAAATGTTTTACAAAATAACTCTTCTTTTAAGAACTCAACTTTTACCTCACATTCATGGTTGATGGTTCTTGTATCAAGTATGTTATTCCTTCTTTATTTTGGGAACCCAAAGCTTATGAACGTGTTATTCTGATATGAAACTCATTACATTACATGGGTTAGTTATGTACATTTTTTATATTTGTTCTATGTGGAAAGCGTGATGATGATAATGTTATGATGTGACGGGTGCGCCCGGAATTATATAGCGCAATGTGAATGTTTCAATGTGACGGGTGGGCCCGGAATTATACATTACTCTAATGCATTGGGTAAAGTGATTAATCTCATGATTAAATGTGAAATTATGTGTGAACAAGATTCTAGCTTGGTTCACAAGTATTTGTGGTAGTTAACCACTAAGACATGATGTTTCATTTTTATGCATTGCCACATTTCAAGTCTTATATTTATGCCCCTCTAATGTTCATGATCTTTTTCATATGTTTTGATTATGCTCACCCCATGATATATTGTTCTTATCTATCCTCTTACTGAGATTCTATCTCACCCCTTTTTATGTATATCCTCAAGTGGCTACATTTACTAAGGAGAGGACAAGTTCCAATAAGTATCTAGAGAAGAAGAAATTAAATAAATGTTTATGATTGATGTTGTATTTGTTATGTATGGTCCTAGTTTTCCCAAGACACTAAACCTTTGTATCCTCTATGTGTAATACTATTATTTTGTTTATCTTTAAAATGATTTAATATTAATGTAATAAAAGGCTCAGGTCACTATAGTTGGTATCAGAGGCATGGTTTAGTTAATTTGGGAATTAGGATTAGTGAACCCTAGAGGAAACCTATAGCATGAGACTAAGTACAAATATGAACACAAGAATATATACCTAGGGATCCTATATGTTATGATTTTAGTATAAATTGTTCAAATGAATAATTTATGTATTCATGACTTGTTTACATATGTTTTGTTCTAACCTTTTCTATTTTAGAAATTGGTGGGAACTAGGAGAAATCAGGCCAATAACTCATGCGAGAGCCAATGAAACGATTGCCCAAACGACATCCCCAATGATTTGGGAGGTGGAGTTCAAAACCTCATGGTGATTATTACCCAATTATCTCAGGTTATGAATAATAACCATAATAATGGGGAACATCCTCCTTCACCAAAGAGGTAGCAACTGTCTATCGAATGTTTTATACGGCAACGACCACCGACATTTTGTAGATCATCTGAGCCACTAGTTGTGGAATAGTGGGTCAACTCCATGGAGAATATCTTTTATGTTATTCACTGTTCTAAGATAGAGAAGGTGACCCTAGCTGTTTATCGTCTAGACGGAGAAGCCGATCAATGGTGGGCTTTGATTAAGAACACCAAGCCAAGGGAGGAAATTTAAGAGATGGAATGGGAAGACTTTG
Source organism: Viscum album (assembly GCA_963277665.1). Taxonomy (NCBI): domain Eukaryota; kingdom Viridiplantae; phylum Streptophyta; class Magnoliopsida; order Santalales; family Viscaceae; genus Viscum; species Viscum album. Next base: position 1,264,085,546 of record OY728128.1, read on the forward strand.
AGATAATGTTTCTTAACAAGTATTTTCCAAGAACTCTTCGCACGAATATGGAGAGATAATTCATGGAGCTCAAGCAAAAATAATGAGAATCTGTCAGAACCTATGAAGATAATTTCACAATGCTCTCAAGGTATGCTTTGGGTTTTGTTATCAACAATGATAGAAAAACGGATAGATTCTTTAGTGGATTAAAACCACACCTTCGAAAGGCTCTTGAAATTTGAGACCTTGGTAGTTATGAATAAGTTGTTCAGTGTGCTCTCAAAGTGGATATGGAGTTTGGAGAATGGTCCCATGGCTATAGTGATAAGAAAAGAAAGATGGAGTTTCAAGATGGTGGATCTAATGACAAAGGAAGGAAGAAAAATCAACGACCCACATGCCAAAAATGTGGAAAGTTGCAACATGGTAACTACCTCAAAGGGACGGGGAAATTATTCAAGTGTGGGAAAGAAGGACACCATGCTCAAGAGTGTTGAAAGGACATGAAAAAGAAGTAGAATGTAGCCGATGAAAGGGGAGAACCACTCATGGTTCAATGCTACAACTGTAGGGAGCTAGGGTACTATGAAAACCAGTGCACTAAACCTCAAGCTCTTGAGGGTAATCAGTGTCAGCATCCACCAAAGCCATCGGAACAAGGGAAGGCTTATGCCATCACTACTCCTGAGGTGGATCATGATAATGAAGTCATATAAGGTACACTTCCTATTCACTCAAGAATGGAAAAAGTATTATTTGATTCTTGTTCTACGCATTCCTTTATATCTTGCAAGTTTACTAGAACTATAGAATTGAAGCCCCAAAACCTTGAAGTAGAGATAGATTTAAAAACACTGAGTGGTGCAATCATTACAACTCAAGTGTTTGACTCTTCTCCTGTTGGTGTATGGGGGAAGATTCTTCCGGCCAATCTTGTAATACTTCCCTTTGTTGAATTCAACGCTATAATGGGAATGGATTGGCTCTCGTTATATAGAGAACATATCAACTGTTGGGAAAAGGAAATATCATTTCATATTCTAAACCATCCCATGATCCTCTACAAATGCAAGGAAGATCATGAATCTCCTTTGAAAAATCCTTCAATGGTGTGGGTTTTGATTCCCTATGAAGAAGCATACCTCGCCCAAATGGTTGATTTGAAGGAAAGTTCCAAGGTTGAAGAAAATCCCTTCGTGACGGAATATGGAGATGTATTTCCTGAAGAGTTACCCAGAATTCCCCTCGGATCGTGAGCTAGAGTTCTCAATTGAACTCACACCTGAATCAACTCTTATCTCGAAGTGTCCCTATAGGATGGATCCTATCGAACTGGAGGAGTTAAAGAAACAGCTGCAAGAGCATCTGGACAAAGGGTTCATACGCCCAAGTGCATCACCTTTGGGTGCTCCAGTGCTCTTTGTGAAGAATAAGGATGGAACAATGCGGCTGTGTATCGATTATCAGGAACTCAACAAGATCACCAAAAAGAACAAGTATCCTCTCCCAAGGATTGATGACTTGTTCAACCAGTTAAGAGGAGAAAAATATTTCTCAAAGGTGGATCTTCGTTTTGGATATCATCAGGCAAAGGTGGAGAAGGACGATATTCAGAAGACTGCCTTCTGAATAAGGTATGGGCACTATGAGTTTTTGGTGATGTCCTTCGGACTTACTAATGCCCATGAAATCTTCATAGATTTGATGAATAGAGTCTTTAGACATTACCACGAAAAATTTGTGGTAGTGTTTATTGATGATATTCTCATCTACTCCAAGAGAAAGTAGTAATATTAAGAACATATAAGACTTGTGTTGGTGACATTGAGAAAGGAGAAGTTGTACGCCAAGTTCAGTAAGTGTGATGTTTGGATGAATCAAGTCATGTTCTTGGGACATGTAATCACAAGTGAGGTAATTTCTGTGGATCCTTCAAAAACAAAGGTGATCGAGGAATGGACCAGACCCTCTAGTATCACAGAAATCCGTAGTTTTTTGGGATTAGCTGGGTACTACCGACGTTTTGTGAGAAACTTCTCATGGTTGTCAAGCCCGCTAACTAAGTTAATAAGGAAAGGGATAAAGTATGTCTGGACAGAAGAATGTGAGGGAAACTTCAAGGAGTTAAAGAGAAGGATGATCACTGCACATGTACTCACACTACTAAAAAGTGGAGAATGTTTTGTGATATACAGTGATGATTCAAAGAAAGGATTGGGTTGTGTACTCATGAAAAATGACAATGTGATAGCCTACGCCTCACGACAGTTGATGATCGATGAGAAGAACTACCCGACGCATGATCCAGAGCTGGCAGCTGTGATTTTTGCCCTGAAAATATGGCGGCACTACCTTTATGGTGAGAAGTGTGACATATACACCGACCACAGAAGCTTAAAGTATATATTCACACAAAAGGAGCTCAACATGTTTCAAATGAGATGGTTAGAGCTAATCAAGGATTACGATTGCTATATTCACTATCATCATGGAAAGGCGAAAAAGGTAGATGATGCTCTAAGAAGAAAAGAACCTGTTACTCTATCCATGCTGCGGATTGAGAAAGACCCTATATTCATGGATATGTAAAGAATGGATTTGGAAATCATAAGGGCAGGGGATAAATCCTACCTTTCCCAAATGATTGTGCAACCATCCATCCAGGAGAATATTAAGTAAGCACAAAGGGATGATGTGGAGATATAAAAGAGGGTGAATGTAGTAAAGTAAGGGAAGCTGCAAGAGTTCCATATCGACGATGATGGTGTGATTCAGTTTGGAACGCGGCTTTGTGTGCCTTCATCACCCGGGATAAAAGAGCTATTGGATAATGCACATAGCTCAACTTTCTCTATCCATCCTGGGAGTACCATGATGTACCGTGATCTCCGAGAACACTTTTTGGTGGGGTAACATGAAGAAGGAGATTGTGGAATATATATCAAGGTGCTTGAATGTCAGCAAGTTAAAGCTAAGTGACAAAAGTCCAAAGGCATGATGCAGCCATTGCCTATACCCATGTGTAAATGGGAAAATGTTACAATGGACTTTTTCATGGGTCTCCCAAAGACGTCAAAGGGAAATAATGTGATATGGGTTGTGGTTGACCGAATCACCAAGACTTCCCAATTTATCGCTATTTGGGAAGACCTCTCGCTTGAACAACTTGCAAAGATATATGTTAAGGAAGTGGTGAGACTGCATGGTGTTACACTCTCAATTGTGTTTGAACATGATCCAAGGTTCACATCTATATTCTAGAGGATCCTTCAACATGATTTGAGTACTGAAATAAATTTTAGCATGGCCTATCACCCCCAAACTGATGGCCAGTCTAAAAGGACTATTTAGACTCTTGAAGATATGCTAAGAGACTTCTCTCTTGAATTCAAAGGTGGTTGGGATCAGCATATCCCATTGGTTGAGTTCTCATAAAACAATAACTTCCACTCAAGTATCCAGATGGCTCCATATGAAGCTCTATATGGAAAGCGATGTACAACTCCAACCAATTGGGATGAAGTTGGAGAATGAAAGCTACTTGGACCCGATCTTGTTCATGAGATTGTTCAAGTCATCCAGAAACACATCAACGCTGCTCAAAGTCGGTAAAAGATCTATGCCTACAACCGTCGAAGGGACTTGGAGTTCGAAGTTGGAGATAAAGTCTTCCTTTGAATATCTCCCTGGAAGAGATTCAAGCGATTTAGGAAGAAAGGGAAGCTAAGCCCAAGGTATATTAGCCCCTTTGGAATCCTTGACCACATCGGAGCTGTGACCTATCATCTTGCACTTCCATAGAATATGGTTCAAGTTCATGATGTGTTTCATGTATCACTACTGAGGAAGTATATACCAGACCCCTCACATGTACTAAGCTCAGAGGTGGTGCAGTTGGAAGATGATCTCTCCTACGAGGAGTAGCCAGTAAAGATTCTGAATCAGAGAGATAAGGTTATGCGCAACAAGACAACCCATCTTGTCAAAGTGTTATGGAGGAACTATAAGTTTGAGGAAGAAACTTGGGAACCATAAGAGGCAATGAAGGAGAAACACCATCACCTATTTGTGTAAAGTGAAATTTTGAGGGTGAAATTTCTTAAGGGGGGAAGAATGTAACGACCTAATGTTTTTCAATAGAAATTCCCTTCTTATATTTATGTCATAAAATAACATGAAAAACAAAACATAATGAACTAATAAGTTATAAGTGACCTTTAAACATAAGTTTTTCACTTCTGTGTTTGGAATTTTAAAAATCCAACATACACTATTGTGCTCAAGATGATTTTTGGAGTTTAATGAAACAAAAATAATTTTCGGTGAATAGTAATGTACCCTTAGGAATAGTAACATACCCTTATGAATAGTAATATGACCCTTATGAATAGTAAATCATCCAACATAATATTAACCTTACCTATGAATAATTAAATAAAATATAGACATCTTAGAAAGTGACAATTTGACCTTAGTAAACGTTTTGGTATTTTGTAAGTCCTAAATAATTAATTATAATTAATTAATTAATTTAAAAGAAAATTTATTTCCCTAAAATTTATTCATAAATTATTTAATAAATGTCTTATTGTTTTTAGATAATTTTATAAGACCCTACGTAATTTTTGATAGCACTATAAAATTAGTTTTAATCTTAAAAACTGTTTTTTTAAGTCAATTATGATTTTAATTAAATATTAAATCAATAATATTTAGAAAATTATTTTTGGAAAATGTAATTAATTTTTGGATTCTACACGTCAAAAAATGGTTGGGGTAAATGTTTTGTATTTTTCGGAGATACTTGAATTTTTTATGAATACTAGAATCCGATAATTCACAATAAATGCTAAATAATGGATTAATTGAGTCATCGATGATGCTCTAATACTGTAATCCCACTAGGTTCTAGATCACATGATAAAATTACTATTATTGGTCATGGTATACTCACTATTCCTTGTATTGTGAAGAAATAATAAACTAATGAATTCTATATTAAGGAAACCCCTCTCCCCTCCACTATAAAAGCCACCCTTCACACCCTCATTTCCTCACACCTCTCAAGCTCCAAGACTTAACTAAACTCTACCCAAAAATCTTCCCTAGCCCCTCCCCCATGTCCTAGAGATTCTTGTCTCATGAAAATACCAAGCTTAGGCCCTTAAGGAGGTTCTCAAGAGAAGGATTCAAGAGGTAATTTCTCTCCCTCTTCTCCTTTAGTTTCCTTTCAAGTCCAAGTTCATTTCTTGATCTCTTCCCACCTATCTTCATCTAAATGGTATTGTAACTCTAGTATTATACATATACTGTAATTTTATGATTCTAATGGGATATTATATCACCCAACCCTCTTTCCATATTCCTTTTATTTTATTAAAGAGAACGTTGTTCGTGAGGTGTTAATTTATCACCTTCAAGAACGATATGCTTTCTTCTTCCCTTTCTACCTTCTGATCTGGTCATGAAACCATTTTTATGGTTGAACTATAATATTTTATATGTATTATGTCCTATTTAAAGTTCTTGAACTGACTTATTAACATATTACTAAGTTATAAATTAAAAAAACTTCATTATGATCGAAAAACCGCCCAAATTAACCCAAACAACCATCATTTAATTCTTATCTAATGATTCATACAAATGGATATAATATGATTCATTATAAGATCATTCAAACTCCTGTAATATCATTAATGACATGTAATATCATTTCTGGATGTTTACCCATGTTCTACCTGAACTTCAATTTATGAATACAAGTGAACCACCCAAGAAAAACCATAAAAACGAGCATCCCTGAACAATGTTTTTAAACACTATAAGTCATACAAAGGAACATAAAATGACATAATTAAACCATAATTAACCCTATTAATGTATAAAAGGTTCAGTAATTTCTAATTAATTAATATAATGTCATTATATAGGATATTAAAGAGAAGGAAGCATTCGGATACAAGGTAAGAAGAAATTCTCAAACACAACTTTCATCCTTCAGGTTCTACCTCTTTCACTCCATTTTTAATATGGTCACTCCTTAAAGATCATTTGTTCATAATTTTATTTCCTTTTCTGGGATATACATGTTTTCTAATGAAGTTTATGTCAATCCAAATGTTTTCCAAAAGAACTCTTCTTTTATGAACTCAACTTTTACCTCACATTCATGGTTGATGATTCTTGTATAAAGTATGTTATTCCCTCTATCTTTTGGGAACCCAAAGCTTATTAATGTGTTATTATGAGATGAAACCCATTCCATTCTATGGGTTAGTTATGTATATTTTTGATATTTTTTATGTGTGTCAAGCATGATGATGATAATGTTATGATGTGACAGGTGCGCCCTGAATTATATAGCGCAATATGAATGTTTCGATGTGACGGGTGCGCCTGGAATTATACAGCGCTCCAATGCATCGGGTAAAGTGATGAATCTCATGAGTAAATGTGAAATTATTTTTGAACAAGATTCTATCTTGGTTAACAAGTAGGTTTGGTAGTTAACTACTAAGACATGATGTTTCATTTTTATGCATTGCCACATTTCAAGTCTTATATTTATGCTCCTCTCATGTTCATGATCTTTTTCCTATGTTTTGATTATGATCACCCCATGATATATTGTTCTTATCTATCCTCTTACTGGGCTTCTAGATCACCATTTTTTATGTATATCCTCATGTGACTACATGTACTAAGGAGAGTACAAGTGCCAATAAGAAGCTAGAGAAGAAGAAATTAAATAAATGTTAATGCTTGATGTTGTATTTGTTATGTATGGTCCTAGTTTTTCCAAGACACTAAACCTTTGGATCCTCTATGTGTAATACTATTATGTTTTTTATATTTAAAATAATGTAATAGTAATGTAAGAAAAGGCTCGGGTCGCTATATTAAATATCAAAGTGATGAAAATATAATCTTTATTAATTACCACACACTTAATACATTTACTGATAGACAAGTAAGCCTCAAAAGTATTTCCAATGTAAATCCAAAATTTAATTCAATTAGATTCACCAAATTTAATAGTAATAGACCAAAACATATCATTCCTCCTTGATTTAATTCATATCAAATTATTTATTAGGTATATTTAATATATTATCACTTCTTTCACTCTCTCATGCACACAAGATTATACATCACAATAATTTTTCTCTCATCACACAAAGATGGATTATTGAAATTTTTTTCTTATCCAAAACTAATGAAAAATTCGCTATATGGTTTATGATCTCATAAATATATACCCAATGAGTTAATTAAATTTGTTAATTATGAGTAATTTTAAAGGTTGTTTAGGGGTTAGGGTTTTAAGGTTTTTAAATATAAAAAATTATGTTAAATAATATATACTTATGGACATTTTTAAAGGAAAAAATCTAGATTTTAGCTTTATACTAAAGAATTGTCTCTTTCTCACTCCCCTTAAGAAAGATTCACTCCATAACACCCCTTGATATACAGGGATCTTCCACACATTTAGAATATAAATAATATAAATTTATTTTCTCATTCAACATAAATGGATTTAAACTTATATTTTTTTTATTTTAGAATTATGTATATATTGATGAAATTGAAGGAAAATAGGGTTCTTTAAACTTAAATAGTGGTTTGAACATCCCAAAAATAATAATAATAAATATTCTTTCCATTTTTTTTATTTGATGTTTCTTTATTTTTACATAGATTTTAAATAGTAACTTCTTGATGTGGTTTTTAATTTCAAATATCCATATTAACCAAATTTAGTCAATATAGCTTCAAAACACCTTCTAATTGAGTTTTTATTCCCAGAAAAACCCGAAATGATGCAAAAAAAACTCCCAAAATCACACCATACCCCACACTTGAGTTCAATTACGATCATGTCAGTTAGTTCTAAAGTAGTTTAGTTAGAGATTCATATTTTTAATGTTCCTAAATAAATATGTTTTTTATGGAAATTAAAGGATTAAAATGGTCAGATGTAAAGGTAATTCCAAAATAATATATTCATTGTGAAAATTTTATTTTAAATATAACATAATTAATTAAATCATCTTCAACACAAATACCTTAAATCTCTTTGGTTTTGATGGAAACATAGTATGTTTTGGTAACATCTAGCATTTCTTGGTTCAAAAAATAAGTGAGGTAATTGTATATAATATGTTAAATGGATTTAGTGACCTTAAAGTTAAGTGATTTCATGTTTGAAGAATGGTTTATGTAAGGGGTTTTAAAAATCAATAGTATTTTCTTGAATTTCCCATAAAATTAAATATAAAACTAAGTTCATTTTTGTATTAATTTTAGCTTATTTTTAGGACTCAAAATATTTCACACATTTACATTGTTTATAAAAATATACAGGTATTTATTTTGATCTCATGAGTTTTGAAAACACACAAAAATGATAAATTAAATGATAAAAATGAAAGAAAAAATCAAAAATGAATCAAAATCAACCAAACAAAATGGTAAAACATGCACAAAATACTAATCTATAGAATTTTTTTCCTATCCCCTACACATATTTGGTGAAATTGTTTCATATTAAAAGTATTCTTATAAGATATTTAAATCCAGAATTATAGAAATAAAAAAACAAGTGAGTAAGAAGGACACAACCTATCCTTATTTATATTTAGTAACATGAAGTTGAATCACTTCCCATGTAAGCTTTAGAAAATTTTCAATAAATGTATTTAATCTATTACCATTGACTATAAATAGTGATTCTTTACCTTTTTATTTAATATTAATAGAATGAAATTTAAAAGGTGATTAAAAATAAAGTGTTTACTCCCTTTAGAATGAAGTTTACCTAAAAATAGAATGATACAAGATTCAAATAATATCACATATTCCCCTTCATTGAATTTTTTGTTGTGTATCAACTCATTATGGAAATATTTGGTCTTATATTTGTGAATATTTGAGTTCTTATAAGAATTATCTCTCATTTATTTCAACTCCTTCAAGATGATTTTTCTTTCTATTCCAGCATCAAAATGATTCATGTTGTAGCGTTTGTTAGTATGAAAATATTTCTCCTCTAGATCCATAAGTATTTTACAACATTTTCCATGAACTAACATAAAATTTCACATTCAAACTAGTGTTTCAAAATCAGTTGAATAATACCAAATAGAATCATCCATTAAAAAACTCTAATCATTTTTATTTGGGTGGATAATTTACCTCAGAAAATGTTTAATCTCCCTATTTGATAACTCATCCATTCGGTTTTTTAGAGATAGTAGGGTCTAGAATACTTATAAAGAACTACATAAATATTTAAAATATATTGTAAATTTCTTTTTCAAAAATGTGTTCCTTGATCAGTGGTGATAAACTTTGACATCCCAACCCTATAAAATAGGTTTACTTCTATAAGTTTAAAATCTACTTATGCATCATAAGTTTTAGTGTCAATAGTTTCTATACACATTGATACATAATAAAAATAAAATAATTTGTAAGGTTACCCAAAATAGTTGCATAATGGTTTCATAATGTTCATTCCTAAAACATCAAACACGTTACAAAATAAGAGGGGTTATAGTGTCATCTCATCTCTCTTCAAAATATTTACAAGAAACTATATGGATGTATGTTCTCTATAAAATTAAAAATACTCCTTGAAAATTTATTACAATACAAATATGATTCTTTTATTTTTATATCTATTAATTGGGTCTTTAATGATAGACTAAAAGTATAAAAAAATCATCACTGACTAAATTTATGAATCTAGGATACATCTCTAGATTATTTTGTTACATCAAAAATTATATAAATAAACATCATCCCAAATTTATATCCATTCCTCACTCTCTATATTATATAATATTTTATTGTAAAACTAGTGGTCCACTTAACAAAAGGCTAATTAATTCAAAAGTTCATCAAACCATGATCTAACACTTTTAATAGAATAAAATTATTCATTGGGAACACTTTCCTTGATTGGTTAACATATTTGAAGTTCCTCCTTCAAAAAAGTTGTTATTATACTTAAATGGTCCTTAAATAATTTCTCACTACCCTTATTATCCCTAATATCAATATCAAATTATTGAAACAATAAAATTCATCTATGAAAAATCAATTTTGCATCATGTTTCTTCATTAAAAGTTTGATTGTAGAATGGTTGATGAAAAAAATTTCTCTGAAACCTAAAAAGAATCATGTAAATTTCTCTAAAAAACAAACACTAGCTCCTTCAATGTATTGTTGTAGTTATATTGTGATTTATCTAGAGTATTTGATCTATAATCTATCACATAAAATTTATTTTCCATTCAATGACATGAAACTTCACCAATAGAAATATCTAATACATCAGTCATAATATCAAAGGCTAAACCCTATATTGGTGTTTGGATAAAGGTAGGGGATAAAATTCAATTTTTTATCTCTATAAATGATTTATATATTTAATCATACATAAATTAATTATGGAATCCCTCCTTTTATTACACAACTTTTCCTTATATTTTACAAACAGAGGATCTTTAAAGTATAGTGTCTTGAAAATCAGGGAAAATATACATGAAAACATTAAAAATTATTCTAATACACTTGTAAGGATTCAATAAAGGTTCATAATAAGTACAATTACAGAATATCATAACCTGGATACATACATCAAAGGAAAGGGTGAGCAGAAGGACCAATAAGAAAAGTAAGGAATTCAGTTTACTTGTGATATCAATAAGAACTTGATAAAAATATAAAGACATGAAAAATAGAAGAAAAGGAATATCACAATGAAAATAACATGAATAATAACTTGAATATATGGATAAAACATTTAATTTAGACATTCATGAACATATCACCAAGTTTCATCTTTGAGGTGTTATAAAAATTACCAAAGTTATTCAGTAAGGTATCGTGAAACCTGTCATCTCTAGAGATTAAATTCATTACCCAATGCACTAGAGTGATATCAGGGCACACCCTTAATATGTATTTATTTTCATTTAATCTACATAGATCATAAAAAATCATTTAATAAATAACCCAATAAATAGATGAAATGGTTTTCATTTCAAAATTGTGATGTTTTAAAGGTTCTTAAAAAACTTGATTGTTATGTCATTTATAACCCATGGAAAAGAAATGAGGGTTTCATGTATGTCAATTAAAAAATAAAATATATAATTTTTGTGTCTCTATGAAAACCCATAGAAACTAAATGGATTTGGGTATTCATATAAATAAAATAAGAGAATTTCTTGAGAAAAAGAGAGATAGATTTTGAGACGAAATTTCTGCAGCATAACGGATATATAACATGGTTTTAGAAAACATTAAAAAGAGAGGGGAAAAGGTTAACCCACTCTTAAATAACACATAATATAGTATAGGTACAGAATAAAATTTAAACAAGATCATTTTATGGATGTTTGAATGACATGCCACATTAAAAGAAAACTTGAAAGAAAAGAGGAGATGTGATTTCTTTTACGAAAATTCAGCAGCCTACGACGTCAATTAAAAATTAAAAAATTCAGTTGATGAGAGAGTAAAGGGTATCACATTAGTTGGAAATTAAATGGATAGTAATAAGGATATATAAGAACATACCCAAACATAATAATATGGAAAATAGAATACATAACATAAATGAAGTCATGACTTAAAAGGGGACGGTGAAAGGTTCCCTTACCTTGAAGAGTAACTTCGAAAGATTGAAGGTTGGGACCTTGGGGGGATTGAGGGAACCTTGGGAGGACTCCTTGTGAGGTAAAAACACCATGTATTTGTTTATAATGAACTTTTAATTAAATTAATGAAGGAATAGGTTGGTATTTATAGAAAAATTGAGGGAATATTTTATTAATTTCTAAGGGACACCTCATCGGTGGTATTTGCAAAACCATGGGATTTTCCATGGTATTTTCCCATGGTATTGGCCACTTGGTACACCTCATAACATATATTATTATTCAAAATTATACCATAATTATTACATCATTATTACATCATTAATGATGGCATTAATCACACCGAGACTCAAAATTGTATTTTTACTATTCACTAAAAAATAAAACATTTTACAAAAATCTCATAAATTCCCCCTTACCTAATATCGATGCTCTAAATTCAAAAAATTAACTCCATTTTATGAAAAGAATTTTCTAATTATAAGATATTAAATATTTAAGTAAAAATACTATTTACCCGGAAAAAAACTAATACATAACTAATAATTTCCGAAACAGTTATTTACTTATGCTATTATATCACTTCACCATTCAAGATTCCGAAATTATATTTATACTTTCTTAAGTAAGGTTACTATTCCATTGCTCACATTACTATTCATAAGGGTAATATTACTATTCATACATTACTATTCACTAAAAGTTTTTTTGATCTTAGTAGACTCTAAATTTCTTACTAATCATAACTATATTAGACCATTGTTTGAAAATCATTTTACTTTATTAATTATTTAAAGTATACAAAAATATTTTAAAATACCATTTTTTCAAAAATTTCATCAATAATATAGAACTTCTATAAATTCATCCTATATTTATCTATACATTTGAAATACACAAATTTTAGCATAAGAATAAACAAAAAATTTATTTATACAAAAGGATTATACAAAGTAACTAAGTTCTTGTTAATAACCCCTTATAACACATCCATATGACCTAAGTGTTAGGTGTGCTATGGTGATATAATCTTTGGGTGTCTCGGACAACATTGCCCTAGTGGTGATTTCTATCAACTTGAACTTCTCCCTTAGGTGATTCTGTTCAAGCTTCACATATTGAAGCTCATCTTGGGTTTGGTCCAGACCAAATCCTAGTGATGAAAACTCTTTCCCAAGCTCTGACAAATGGTATTTTTATGTCTTGTGTCTACAAGATGAGGCCATCAAATCTTATTTCTGTATTAATTAACCATTTTCACTTGTATTTATAAACAATAATCATAATGTTAAGAATTTATTTTCCAACGGTCATACTGACCAACGGTCATATTGACCAACATTCATATAACATTCAAAACCCAATGGTATTATTTTAATTATACTCACTTCATTAATTAAAGGATATAGTTTTGTTGAGTATGAAATAAAATAATACAAAAATTCATGAAACAAATATTATTTAAAAGTTCAAGTTGTTAAATTCTTCCCCCCTTAATAAATTTCATCCCTGAAATGTCAACTCGTACACCCAGAAGAGAAAAGGTGTGGGTACTTCTACCTCATAGATTCTTATGTTTCCCACGTGGCATCTTCATATTTTTGGTTCCTCCAGAACACCGTAACAAGGTGGGTAGTCTTGTTTTGTAGAACCATATCTCTAAAAACCAAGATCTCTATTGGTTGCTCCTCATAAGAGAGGTCATCTTCATGTTGTGCCACCTATAGATTTAGTACATGTGAATGGTTAGGTATGTACTTTCTCAAAAAAAGATATGTGGAAGACAACATGAACTTGTGCTAGATTTGGAGGATGTGAAAGCTGATAGGCCACTGTTCCTACGTGATCAAGGATTTCATAGGGGCCAATGTACCTACGTCTGAGCTTCCCTTTCTTCCCAAACCTCATGAATATATTCCAATGTGAAATTCAATGAAATAATTTGTTACCAACATAAAACTTAAAGTCCATTTGATGGTTGTAAGCATAGCTCCTTTTCCGACTCTGAGCAACCTTAATGTGTTGTTGGGTGGAATTGACCTTTTCTGTCATCTCTTGAACAAGATCAAGCCCAAGAATCTTTCTCTCACCAGCTTCATCCCAAAAAGTAGGAGTTCTACATCGCTTCCCATATAGAGCTTCATAGGGTTCTATTTTAATGCTCGAGTGGAATATGTTGTTGTAAGAGAACTTAACTAATGGGATATGTTGATCTCATCTACCTTTAAATTCCATTAAGCATGTTCTCAGTATGTCCCCAAGTGTTTAAATAGTCCTTTTAGATTGGCTAATAGTTTGGGGTGATAGGATGTACTAAAATTGAATTATATACTAAGATCACATTGAATAATTTTCTAGAATTTTTATGTGAACCTTGGATCATGATCGGATGTGATAGAAAGTGGAACTACAGGAATCCTTACCACTTCCTTTACGTAAATCCTAGAAAGTTGATCAAGAGAGAAATATTCCTAAATAAATATAAAATTAGCAGTCTTGGTGAGACGATCCAAAAATAACACATATCACATTTTTTCTTTTGGAAGTTATTGGGAGACCGGCAAAAAATCCATTGTGATATTGTCCCAATTCCCTGCTGGTATGGGTAGTGGTCGCAATACACATTTAGGAAGTTGTCGCTCTACCTTCACTTGCTGGCATACCAGGAACCTTGAAGTGTAGTCAGAAATCTCCCTTTTAATATTACCCCACCAATAATGATCACGAAGGTCTCTCTACATTTTCATTATTCCTGAATGTATAGAGAAAGTAGAGCTATGAGATTCATCCATAAACTCCATCTTTATTTCTAAAATAGATGGAACATATAGTCTTGTACGAAATTTCAGTACACCTTCTTGATCAATATTGAACTCAGGAAACTTCACATCCTTCAAAACCTCATAATTTCTCCCTAACAAAGGATCTTCTTTATGATATTTCTTGATCTTATCTAGTAATGATGGTTGATAAATCATTTGGGTTAGGTTTGATGATATCCTTTACCTTATAATTCCCATGTCCATATTTACTAGGTCATTTATCAAAGGTTCTATTTTAATCCTCATCATGGAAAGAACAACTGGGTCTTTCCTACTTAATGCATCAGTGACTTTGTTTTATCTTCTGGGATGATAATTAATTGAACAATCATAGTCTTTAAGAATTTCAAACCATCTCCTTTTTCTCATTTTCAATTTATTTTGTGGGAAAATATACTTTAAACTTTTATAGTCTATGTATATATCACATTTCTCACCATAAAGATAGTTACTCCATATCTGCTCATGAGTCATCAACTTTCATGATGCATAAGCAATGACTTTTTCATTTTTCATTAGGATACACCCAAACCCTTTTAGAGTTACATTACTAGAAAAATGAATTCTTCTCTACTTGAGGGTAGATTTAACATGGGTATAGTAACCAATCTCTTCTTCAGCTCTTGGAAACTTTCCTCACACTCCTTTTTCTAGAAGAACCTGCCCCCTTTACGAGTTAACTTGGTTAATGGATTAGAAATTCGTGAAAAGTTTTTCACAAACCTCCTATAATATCCCTCTAATACAAGGAAACTATGAATCTAAGTTATTTTTGTAGGCTGAGGCCACTCCTCTACAACCTTTTTCTCTGTAGGTTCAATAGTGATTCCCTCATTGGTTACAATGTTTCCCAAGAAAGAAAATTTTTGTAACTAAAATTCACATTTGATGAACTTTTTAAAAAGCCTCTCCTTCCACAGAGTTTTCAAAATAACTCTTATAGGATTCTCATGCTCCTCGCTACTTTTGAAATATATCAGAATATATTCAATAAAAACTACCAAAAAGTTGTCAAGGTAGTCCTTAAATACTCTATTAATCAAATCCATAGAAATAGTAAGTGAATTAGTCAGTCCGAAGGGCATAACAAAAAACTCATAATTACCATATCTTGATTGGAAGGTAGTTTTGGAATATATTCTTTATTCACCCTCAATTGATGATAACAAAATCAAAGATCAATATTTGACAAGAATTGATCCCCACAAAGATTGTCAAATAAGTCATCAATTCTTGGAAGAGGTTATTTGTTAATCATTGTGATCTCGTTTAGTTCTCTATAATCAATGCATAGCTACATTGATCCATCCTTCTTCTTCACAAAGAGAACATGTGCTCCCCAAGGAGAAACACTTTGATGGATAAACCCCTTCTCCAAAAGATCTTGGATTTTCTTCTTTAATTTCTCCATATACACATTTTCCATTATATACGAGGTATTTTATATCGGATGAGATCTAGGTACGAGTTCAATGGATAACTCTACCTCTCTTTCTGGGGGAGGTTCGGGTAACTCCTTAGTAAATACATCAATGTATTATTGGGAAATGGAGACATTTTCTATCCTTATACACTAATTTACTTCTTCTTATTAACTGATAAACTCAATAAAGAAGGATATAAGAGGTTCTTCTAAATAAATATCAGGTTTATATATCTCTCCTTGGAAGATAATTGTAGGTTTTCCATTCAGTACTACTGATATTTCCTTGTTTCTGCATTTGATCTTACCATTATACTTTGAGATCCAGTCCATCCCTAGTATAATGTAGAATTCCATCATGGGAATGACTACTAGATTTGCGATCATATTTTTCTCACTAAAGTAAATACTAGAATTTCTAAACACTTACGATGCTTGAATAATCCCACCCAGAGTCTTGACTGATAACTCTAAATTTAGTAATTCAGGGGTTTATTATAAATTATTTGAAAACTTAGAAAAAATAAAGGAATTCATAGAACCAGAATCAAAAAAAGTACTTGATAGCTTTTAGAGAACAACAATAGTATCTACCACCACATCATTCGAAGCTTCAAAATCAGCTATTATGATAGAAAAAGTATGACCTTAATACCTGGTCCTTTGCTGAGGCTAATGGTGGTTCCCCTATACTGCCCTCATATTTGGACAGTGATTGGAAAAGTTCCCAAGTTATCCACACTTATAGCATTGGAAATTATGTAGGGCCTACACCATCTTCCCTTTGTTGTTAGTGTTGGGAAGTTGTGGTTTAACCTCACTACAAAAATTTTGCGCAATATGGCCATCTCTTCCACACTTGTAGCACTTCACTCTCCTAGTCAGTTAGTTCCTCTAATTCTTATTCCCACATTTATTACATGTGGGACGTTGCACTTGCTTTCCTCCTCTTCCTTGATCGAAGCACCTCCCTAGGATTGGATCTATTGATCTCTTCTTATCATTGGATTTATGAAACCATTATGTCTCACCAATCTCTAGTTCGACCTTCATTGCACTCTATACAATCTCCACATAGCTATCATAGTCTTGGTTGGATGGATCTTCCACAGATGATATCTCAATCCACTAATGAATCTAACAACCTTCCCAATAATATCCATGAAAAATCATGAGGTGTAACGGGAAAGTCTTATGAGGTTCATCTTGTAGCTTCCAACAGATTCATTCTTCTTATTCTTCAGCTCAAGAAACTCTTTCTCCATTTTTGTTCTCATCAAATGATGGAAAT
Source organism: Viscum album (assembly GCA_963277665.1). NCBI lineage: Eukaryota > Viridiplantae > Streptophyta > Magnoliopsida > Santalales > Viscaceae > Viscum > Viscum album. The sequence continues at coordinate 1,264,102,740 of OY728128.1, forward strand.
ACTTATTGAAGAAGATCCATCTTACTCTTCCCAATCCATAGCTTCAACCTCCACTCTTGGCCTCATGTTTTTTATCCGCTCCCACCACTGATCAGCTTCTCCCTCTAAGAGGTAAATAGCTAGGGTTACCTTTTCTTGTTCTGAATAGTGAAGCATAGAAAATATCTTCTCGATAGTACTGATCCAATATTGAATAATAAATGTGTTAGTAGATCATCTAAATTTTGGTGGTAATTTATTCATAAAGGACTCAATATAATTTATCTCTCTTCGCGGTGAGATCAGTATCTCATCTTGATTCAATTTATTTTCCAAAACATGAGTCAGTTGGTTCGTCATTCTCATGAAAGTATCTATTCCAGCATCTATCGGAGGGTCATCAACACATGGTCCATTATGGTAACCATTTTCGTGGTTCCTCCTATTTCCCACCATTTTCTAAAAGAATAAAACCTTAGTTAGAATCTTATTTCAATTATGAATCTTTAAACTATAAAGGATTTTATTTCTTAAAACATCATTCTTAATCAATTACATTTATCTATAAATCCTTCATAATGATTCATAAAAAGCTTGGGATTAACCAAACATATCCCATGGGAGAGTGAAAACAAGAGTGAATCAAGGCCGGTTTTTATATACCAGGATACCCCGGGTCAAGCCCAAAACTCCTTATCAGATTTTTCACTCCTATGTAAATTTGGGCCAGAGCCACATCCACTTTTTCATATCCAGACATGGATTTTTTTTTTGAAACCACTTACTTAATATTTAAAAAAAATACAAGGAATTTTTCCTATATTTAAACTTTTCTATAGGGTTATTCATAAATTTTTAATATCCTAATTTCCATAAATAACTAAACTACTCTTTGATACCAACTACAGCATTCTACCTTTTATTACATAACTTTTGATTACATTTTAGAAACAGATGATCTTTAAAGTATAGTGTCTTAGAAATCATGAACAATATACATGAAAACATTAAAAATTCATATAATTCACTTGTAAGGCTTCAAAAAATGATCATCCTAAGGACAATTACTTTATCTCAATACTTTGAGACATACATCAAAGTAAATGGTGAGCATAAGGCCTAGTAAGGAAATTAAGGAAATCACTTTACTTATGATATCAATAAGAACTTGATGAAAACATAAAGACATGAGAAATGTAAGTAGAGGAATATAACAATTAAAATAACATGAATCATAACTTTAATATGTTTCTAAAACATTTAATTTATACATTCATGAGAATATCACCAAGGTTCATCCCTAAGGTTTCATAAAAATTACCAAGGTTATTCACCAATGCATTGTGAAACTTGTCATCTCTATAGATTAAATTTTTACCCAATACATTAGAGGGCTATTAGGGTGCAACCTTAATATGTATTTATTTTAATGTGATACACTTATATCATAAACAATTATTTCATAAATAACCCAAAAATAATATATGAAATGGGTTTCATTTCAAAATCGTGATGTTTTAAAAGTGCTTAAAAAACATGATTGTTATGTCATTTATAACCCATGGAAAATGAATGAGGGGTTCATGTATGTCAATTAAAAAATAAAATATATTTTTTTTCATTATGAATACCCATAGAAAATAAATGGTTTTTCTTATTTATTTAAATAAAATAAGATAATTTCTTGAGAAAAAGAGAGAGAGATTTTGAGACAAAATTGCTGCAGCATAATAGCTATATAACATGGTTTAAGAAAACATTAAAAAGAGATGGGAAAAGGGTAAAAAACTCATAAATAACTCATAATACTGTATAGGTATAGAATAAAATTTAAATAAGATCATGTTATGGATGTTTGAATGACATACCACATGAAAATGAATCTTGAAAGAAAACCGAAGATGCAATTTCTTTTATGAAAATTTAGCAGCCTAACGGTGTCAATTAAAAATTCTGAAAATAAATTGATGATAGTGAAAAGGGTCGCTCATCAATTGGACATGAAGTATAAATTAATAAGGACATATAAGAATATACCCCAACATAATAATATGGAAATTAGAAAACATAACATAAAAGAAGTCATGACTTAAAAGAAGGTGAAAGGTTCCATTACCTTGAAGAGTAACTTCGAAAGCGTGAAGGTTGGGACCATAGAGGGTTTGATTTTACCTTGGGGGACTCATTGGGAGGTAAAAATACCAGATCTTTGTTGATGATGAATTTTTAATTAATTTAATTAAATAATCTGTTGGTTTTTGTAACAAAAGTGAGGGAATATTTTATTAATTTCCAAGGGACACCTCGTCGGTGGTATTTGAAAAACCATGGGATTTCCCTTGTTATTTGCCCATGGTATTGGCCACTTGGGACACCTAAAAACATATATTACTATTCAAAAGCCTAAAAAAATTATTACATCATTAATGATGTCATTAATCACACCGAAACTCAAAACTATATTTTTACTATTCACCGTAAAAACAAAACATTTTATAAAAAACTCATAAATTCACCCAAACCTAATATCGATGCTCTAAATTAAAAAAATGAACTCTATTTTATGAAAATAATTTTCTATTTATTAGATATTTAAATTTTATGTAAAAACACTATTTACCTGAAAAAAGAAAATAATTATCTAATAATTTCTGAAACAGTTATTTACTTATGCTATTATATCACATCACCATTCAAGATGCCTAAATTATATTTATACATTCTTAAGTGAGGTTACTATTCTATTGGTCACATTACTATTTTTAAGGGTAATATTACTATCCATACTTTACTATTCACTAAAAGTTATTTTGATCTTATTAGACTCTAACTTTCATAGTAATAATAACTATAGAAGACCATTTTTGAATATAATTTCACTTTATTAATTATTTAAAGTATACAAAAATATTTAAAAGTTCCCTTTTTTCCAAAATTTCATTAGTAATATGAAACTTCTATACATTCATCAAATATTTATCCAGACATTTGAAATACACAAATTTTACCATAAGAATAAATAGTAATTCTATTTGTACAAAAGGATTACACAAAGTAACTAAGGCCTTGTTACATAACCCATTATAACACCTGCATAAGACCTAAGTGTAAGTTGTGTTGTGGTGATAGAATCTTGGGGCGGCTTGGAAAACATTTTCCAAGTGGTGATTTCATCAGCTCAAACTTCTACCTTAGGCGATTCCAATCAAGTTTCATATGTTGAAGCTCAGATTGGGCTTGGTCTAGAGCAAAGCCTAGTGATGCAGCCTTGTTCCCAAGCTCTGACAGATGGACTTTGTATGGTCCGAGTCTACTGGATGAGGCCATAGACTCGTCTTTATTTTTTAATTAACCATGATCACTTGTATTTATAAACAAAAATCATAACGTTAAGAATTTCGTTTCTAATAGTCATATTAACCAACAATCATATAACAGTCAAAACCCAGTGGTATTATTTTAATTATACTCACTTCATTAATTAAAGGATATAGTTTTGTTGAGTTTAAAATAAAATAATATACAAAATTCTATAAAAAAATATTATTCAAAAGTTAGGGTTGTTACATTAAGACTCTTTTTGGAGTTAATTAGACAATCGGAATGTTTTCATACTAAAAGTATTTATGAGTCTCATATAAAACCATCACGTATATGAAAATATCTCTCATTTATAATATTTTTTGAATATTTAAGGGAATAAATGACATCAACCCTGGATTTATCCATTTGAATTTCTTTTTTAGACATAACATGTTCAAACACATACCTATGTTTACCATAAAATGGCGTTTCACATATTTGAGAACATTATTTTTCTCAATTATTGTTTTTGTGAAAGTGGCAAGACTAATTAAAAAAATCTCAAAATATGATCCATCGATTAAGAAATCATGCATTAAAACTTCCATAAACTCCTCTAATAATTATAAAAATATACTAATTAGAAAACATTGATAATTTTCTGGAGCATTACACAAAACAATAGGAATTTTTCTATAAGAAAAGAGCCAAAGGATAAATTATATTTTTCAAGATATATCAGTGCAATGTGATTTAGAAATTAACAAGAAAATAAGTGTGGGTTATTCCTACAATAAATTCATAAAATTATTCAAGAATTGATAGAGGAATGTGATCCATCCTAATGACCATATCATGTTTTCTTTAATAAATACACCCAATCCATTTATTTGGAAGTATAATAGGAATAATTTCCATATACTTATTATTTAAAATAGTAAACTTGATCATTTCAGGAATAATTTGGATTGGAATTACTCATTTTTATCATAAATTGGAAAAATTATTCAACATACATCATGTTAGTCTCTTCCTTTTTTAATAACTTTTAATAGTGTTGGATTCCACCTCCTTTGAAATAGTTTAGTAACTTTTTTATTTTACTCTAATGAGATGTTACACATAAAAATTGAAGGAAAATTACAGTCAAATAAATATAAATATAGCCTATGTATTTATTTTTTATCTAAGTACTCTTAAAATATTTCTTTCATGATTTGTTTATATCACTATAGAAATGGGGTCAAGAAATTTCTCATTCTCATATAAAAAATCATATTTAAGGTTCTTTGGGATGGTTTTTTATTCTAACATAGGTTGTTAATTTTAACAAATAAAAAAGATTTTATATACTCAAAACCATTTTATAAAACTCTAAAAATGTTCCCAAAACAAATATATTTTAAATTTCAAAATCAATAAATATTAATTTAACAAGATATGAAAAGGTTTACTTTATAGAAGAAATTCCATATTTACTAGAACATTCTAGATTTGAATTACCAACCTCAATTTTAGAAATTTTAAAGTACTTAGTAGTAAATTGATATTAAAATTATATAATTCATTATGAATATAGAAAATAGATTCATCAACCATTATGAATTTAGCAGTTTCAATGAAATCATAATATTAATTAAGAATTGAAGAAAACTTATATACAATAATTTCAGTATTTAAATTATGCCCTCTTGCAACATTTTCATGTTCATGTAAATAATATATCATAGTAAATATAAGGATATTATTAGAAATTATAATTGGTTTCTCATTACATGAAAAATAAGAAAATAACATAGTAGAAAACCAATCAATCATGATGACTTGGTGGGTTGATTTTTCCTCCATTGGGTATTTCATGGATTGAAAAATGTTAAATTGAACTATATCCCCTATAAATTCAAGTGACAATGTTCCCTTGGGAATATTGATGATTTACCATTTTTTTAGAAAAAGATATCTCAGAATCATTAGTGAATGTGAACCGAATCTATCACCCTCTATATCCAAAATATAAAATTCATTATGAAAAATAATATCTCTTACATGCACTAAAACATCTATAATGAATCCAAAAGATTAGTTTGTACATTGTATTCTTAATTTAATGATAATTCCAAGAATTTTTAACTCTCCAAATTGTAAGGTAGAATAAACAAAATATGGTATCATATTTGTTAAAGCTCTTAAATCCGACATAAAATATTTGAAATAGAAGTCCCCTATTGTTAATTATAAGGAAACTTTTCCCATTTATTTATATTTTTTAATTATGGAATGTTTTATAATGTTATAAACACTCATCCCAATGATTACTTTTCATACTCACATGAGTTTTTTATTATGAGGACACATTTCTTTCAAAAATATTAAAAACTTTAGAGCTTGTCTCACAGTATCAAGAAAAGGGATATTAACTTTAAAATTGTTATATATCTATAAAATTTCTATATTTAGTTCAATATAAAAACACTTCTTCATTGGTGTACTACCCCTAGGGTAAGGGAGTGGAGGTTTGGGAATTTCTTGATCATTTTGAAAAAAAATAAAGAAACACAAAGCCTTTTCATTTTACTCTAATATTTTTTTCATTATTTCAAGAAAGTATTCATATTTTGATATTGGATTTTATTTTTCAATAGATTATGAATTTTCAAAAGGCACATTAGAAAAAATCCTTCCTTTAATAGACACAATACCAAGTGATCATGTTTTGGAATTCTCTTTAACATTTTCAGTTTCAAAATCATTTTTACATAACACGGTTTGGGGGTGGTTTAACTCAATACCACGTTGAAGTTATATAACACTCACATTATCCTACCCTTAATATTTTTTCAGGGTTTTAGGGAAGTGTTTCACTCATTTGAGTAATTATACTACTAGCTTTAATGTCTAATTTACTAATTTGAGTCATCAAAAATTTCAACATAATTTTTTTTTGGTTTAAAGTTTTTTTAAGGTTATTTTTATATTTTTGAGAGGGTTTTGAAACATATAAAGTAATTACAGTTTTAGAATTGGATTTATCATGGTCGTAAATAGGTTTGATAATTTTTTAATGACCTTAAAAAATATTCCCTGTTCTTCAAGAAATATAAATCTGTCATTAGGATGATTATTCCAACCATGGTTGAGATTTTGGTTGGATTGAAAAAATATTTATTCGTTTTTTGGTAAAGCAATTACTATAAAAATAGTATTACTTGATTCATAATATTATATAATTTTTTGACATTGATCACTAAGGTTTTCATTTGAGGCCAAAATCCAAAAATGAACTTATTGTTGAAATCTTGTTATAATTTTGTGATGTGGTAGTGAAGTGTTGGAAAATATCATTGACCAAGTCATAGTGTTAAGAACACTAAATTGAATCAAAATTGTGTAATTAAAAAAATAAGTGGGACTTCCTGGTCATATTTGATATGATTTGGGACTCTTGTTCCAAATTTCTGAGCATTTTGGGAATTTTACCAATAATAGATTTAGCATTAGTTAGAGTTTTATCAACTTATTCACCTCTTGCAGTAGTATTTATCATGATCCTAATAGTGAAACAAATTCCTTCATATAAATATTAAATCCAAAGGTATTAACTATTTTGGTGGTGTGGGAAACTAAAAAAAATCATCTAAATCTATCCCAATACTCATGAAAAGTCTCTCCCTAAGTTTAATAAATTCCATAGATTTATTTATTAATTATATAAATCTTAGAATTAGGGAAGAGTTTTTCACGAAATTTATTATTTAAATCATTAAAATCTCTAACAAAATTATTGTGGTAATAAAATAACCACTCCATAGACACTCCGTCTAAATAAAAAAATAAAATTCATAATTTTCACTTGATTTCAAATGAATCTCAGTGGTTTTAGATTAACATAATAATAACCAAATTCTTAAAGATGATTGTGTGGATACTTTCATTAGAGTTTTAAAATTAATGAATTTTAAGAATGAATGATAAATTCATTTGAAAATAGGTAGGTGAATCAATATATTCAGCATAGTTTTATTTATTTTCCTTATAATATAAATCCAATTATATAATAAATCTATTTTCAACGATTATGATTTTAGTTTTGAAAGCCAATTTTCGTAGAGTGTTTATGAAATTTTTTAAAGTGTTGGGTTTATCTGTGATAGCTTCCTCACTTTCTAGGTAAAAAACTCTGTGTTTTTTCTATAGTCTAAATAGATCTTGCTTTAGGGTGATATGTCTTACATATTTATGGGTTTAAGGGTACTTAATTGGGGTTTTAATATATACATACCTAAATTAATTCAATAAATATTTGAGACTTTTAAAATCATATTTAATGATAGATTAAATCATTTCAGTTTTATTAATATGAATTAGATAGTTATATTCATTTAAAAAATATTAAGTAATTTTTAAATAAAAAATGTAATAGTTCTAATTAAACTCTTTTATAATAAAATTTTATTTAAATTTTAATTTCTTAATTATATAATTTTAATTTTCTAAATGTAGTATCATTTTTAAAATCATCCTATAAAAATGAAATTAGGTTGAAATTTTTATATTTTTCAAAAAATATTGATGTTTTTATGAATAGTGGAAAATAGTGATATTTGAAAAAAAATCATTTATTTTCAAAAAATTAAGTAATTTAATAGTTCTGTTATGTTTTGATTTTGATTTATGGTAATATAATTATTCATTGGTTATATTTAATCCACATTATTTATTTTTAATCATCTCTATATTTGATTTTAGTATGAGTTTATTTTTACGTTTAAAAAATGAAATTTTTCTGAAAAGCAATTTAAAGTGCATGATGTTTCTCTGTTTGAATTATTCAAAAAAAACTAATGATGATTTATTTAGATGAAATGTATATATTATATATAAATAAATATTAATTTAAATTCAAACAATGAAAATTACTAGTCATATAGTTAATATAAAATTATCTTATGCTTTAAAAATACACTTCTTGAAAAACCTCTTTTTCATCGCTTCTGTAGGTTAAATTTTAAATTAAATTATTCTAATTATATAGATTTAATTTAGTAAAATGGATTAAATGTTTTTAATAATAATAATATATTTTATAAAATAGGCTCAACATATTTTTTCTCATAATTAATAATGGAGATATTAAAAATATTTTACCTTAATTAACGTAAAAAGGGGTTTACTAGGGGTTAAACTAAAAAGATAAGGGTTATAATGACTTACAAACTTGTATAAAATATATTTTTTATCAATATTTAGACCTTATAATTAATAATGATCTACAATGGTCCATTTTTATTCATTTTTTCATGTGAAAAAATGGTTACACCTTTTTCTTTTCAAAAATTGCAATTGTGTCACTCATCTCACTTAAAAAAGGCCAACCCTATCCTCTCCTATTCACGCCATAAAATCCCTTATCTCAGCCAAGAACTATAAAATTACATTTATTAATTACCTACCCACATCCTATAATCCATATTTTGATCATAAATCTATCCCAATAAGGCTTTTGGTGTAACCAAAGGAGGTTTTTTAAAGAAGAGGTATCATGCTTAACCAAGCATCTTTATTTTATTTCCTCTTTCACCTAATTACAAATGTATTCAATTATGGTGATATAATAACACCAATACCTACCATATACTTATATTTTATTATGTTAATATAATAACATAAATTCATCTCCTCTTCCATCAAATGGGAAACAAAATCATCATTCATGTGTACTGCGGACTATCATCTCGCAAACCGATGTCATTTTTTTTCATCATTGCCACTCATGGAATGTTATAATGATATATTTAAAGTATATATATATATAATATTTTTAACATAATTATACTTTTCTAATTATGATATCACATATACCTTATTACTTTTTCTTTTTTGGGGGGTACGATAATGTCCCTCATTTGTACGAAAGATGACTACCTCACAAAGGGATGTGATGTGTTTTTCACTAATGCTTTATATGGATGGTAATAAGGATAATGTTAAGGAATATATTCTATATGTATGAAATAATTATGATATTAATGAAATGTTTATAATTTTGAAAATATAATATATAATTTTCTTTCTTAATTTCCTCTCACTGAAAAATGATAACATCTTTCATGCGTATGTGTGAACTACCACTTCCAAAAAGTGATGAGACTCTTTTTTTCATCACCACATAAAATGGATGATATATATAAGAATATTTAAATAAATAATATTGAAATTTTACTCATGCAAATGTAAAAAATACCGTATCCATGATTGTAAAATAGTTCATTTTTCAAAACCATATTTCATGATTGGTTTTAAAAGTATAATTTACATATAAAAATAAGAATTATTTCCTGATTTTTATTTTGGAGATGTTGAATAATTACCTTTTTTACTATAGTAAACCTACTGAAGTTATTTTTGATCCATAAGTCAAATATCATCAAAACATTTGACAAGAACTTAATTGGCTAAGTAATCATATATAATATGGTACAAAGTAAAATAAAAGGGGTAATTAACTTGAAAAAATTTATTAATAAAGTAAATAATTATCATAAGTTTCTTATTATATAATATAAAGAATATACATTATGTTTCAAAATCATGTAAAGGGAGTTCTTATCAATTTCCTTTCATTGAGGCATATTTACAGACCCATTGTCAATTTATAGTATATATACACCTTTATTCACCCATTGACAAGTTATATTACATGATGTTATGCACCTATATTCTTTTATATGGTATATATACAGACCCATTGATAAGTTATAGTCATTAATTTATTTATTATAATTATATTTAATTTTCTTCTTAATATTATTATTTTAGGGTACTTATGATTCAAATGTTTCCAAGGTGGTAAGGGAATTTTCTTTAAAAACCATTTTTAAAGTTTTTCTTCAAAATATCTTTCTCTTCCATGTCCACATTTTTAAAATGATTTTATGATTATCATTATATAGAAATGGGTGTTTTATAAATGAAATTTTTTTCTTTATTTCAAATATTTTATTAAAAAGGAATATTTGTATGGAATTTTGTACTTTATTTACAAACAACAAAAAGAATATTATGTTTTAATTTATATGGTGATAACAAATTTTCCCACCACTGTTACAATTATTTGAAGTTTTTCTACCCTTAAAATCCTTCATGTTTTCTTAAATTTAAAAAACCCTCTTTCCCTTTTTCTATTTATTTTTGTATTTAAATTGGTTTTTTAAGAGAAAATGTTGTTTTTATTTTTGAATATGGGTTTTTAAAAGAAAATGAATATTTTTTATATCTGAAAGTAGTTTTCATGTGATTTTAAAAGAGTTTTTCAAAAATTTATAAATGAAAATGTATGAGGATAAAATGATTTATACATGATATGGTACTTGGTAATTATATGAGAAATGAATGATCCTGATATATTTTATATGACAGTCATTTCCATATAGCATTGGGTGAGCCCGATATAGCTTATATAATGGGTATTCCAAAATAACACCAAGTGAGCCTGATATAGCTTATATGATGGGTACACGCTAATAATGCCCCAACTCATTGGTTAATGTTACTTGTATTAGTAGAAAATAATGGGGGGTTTTAGAGGGTTTTTCCTATGGATTTAACTGGGATCTAGTCATTTCTAACAAGGATTAAAACTGGTTATGAGTGTAATGTTATAAGTTTCATAAAAGGATTTTTATTTTATTAATTTAGGTTTAAAGTATTTATTTGAGAAAATAATATGTGTGTTTTTTCATATGGAAATGATTTAATTAATTTTCTCAAATAACAAAGAGATAAAGGTAAACGTTCCATGGGTTTTCATGTTTTTCACTAGACTAATTTTTTTCTTTCTTTTTAAAACCCCTTACTTGGAAATTTTTTACTCACACTGTAGGTTTTAGGTGTAGAATAAGTGTGTCATGGGATGTTCCCAACTTTATATTTTTTATAATTGATGATCAATTAGATATTTACACAAATATAAACATCATGATCAATGAAATTAAATCCAAGAAAATAGATAAGGGATATAATTCTGGAACCAAGCGCAAGATCATCACATATTATTTATAACTAATTTAATCAATTAAAGAATTATCTTGTGACAATTGTCTCATCATTTAAGGATCTGAGAATAGATCTACTTTTCCCATTCATCTCCTTGAATTAATCAAGATCATATTCCTACTATATGTGATCCACAAGTGTTCTATAAATCTAGGAATGTTGTTGTAGGAATCTTTGGGTGCTAGCATGAATGATCTTATCACTTATATCATTTGACATTGATCCCAATGATAGTTGCTTCGAAATAATTATACTTAATCTCTATAGAATTGATATTTTTATGTATAGGATGATCGATCTCCTTTATTAGGATATTTCTTGGAGAAGATAGCTCTTCAATACTTAAAGAGAATTCTCTAGATTCATTGTGCACAACCAAACAAATAAATTGGCTCTCAATGAAAAAAAAAATTGGGATTATATATCTCTAGGTTTTAGAAATAAATATTTTCACAAGTTACCTATAATATTTATTTAATCCTTGTGGGAACTTACATCAATAATAATAATAATATTGTTATTATTATTTCTTGATATTCACTTAAATTGAGAATTAACTTAAATATTATTTATTCAAATAATATTCAATATATATTATTTCATATTAGACCATAAAAATAAGTCCTCTATTCCACCAAAATATTTATCGATCCTTGAATAATTTCTATTTATTTAATTAATGAATATGACTGAATTATTCACAAATAAGTAAATAAATATTGTATTTTCTAAATAGAAAAATAAACATTTATTAATTATTCTGCTCACATAATATTCTCTCTAATAACTGGTGATTGAATATATGTGATCAAGAAATCATGAATAACTATTAAACCACATGTAAGAATAATATTAATTCATATTTTAAAATAATAAATAATAAAATATTTTCTAACTTAGATTCTTGATACACTTAGTATGTGACCCCCTAGGCCTCTTTCTCAGTGGCATTACCCGAAGCAGCCAAAATTCCAAGGTAAAAACACACCAAGTTACCCATAGAAAAATAATTTAAGTCCATAATGAAATAATACCTCATAAAAAACTAACTATGTAATATAATCTCTATATCATGATATCTTTAATCAATAAGGTTGCTTGCAGGTCTCATCATCCTATGTGCTCAATGTCTCTTTCTTTGACATTTTAGAATTAGAACATGCCTATAAAACACCATGGAAGTGGTTTTATTTAGGCTATATCATTTTTATCAAAGGTTCTAAGATATCAACTTTCATTAAAGAATAGACGAGATAAATACTTTCTTGCATTATTCATTAATGGAATATTACTTGTGATGCACTCAACGTATCCCACCACAACACGAACATATATTATCAGGGTTTTCATCAATATATCAAATGATGTAACCTATAATATTCTTAAACAACAATAATAAACTATAAGGATGAATACATAGATATGTAGATAGGAACATCCAAAGAAACATATAAATGAAGATTTCATATAGGTGGGTTTCATTCTCCTAATATTCTACACTAGATATTACTAAGGACATACATCATGAGATGGTGCATCAAATCCCTATGACTATCCACCAATGGTAGACTATATAATTTTTGCACCTCAAATGATATCATCCTACTATAGAACATATATTTAAGAATAGTGTTGTAATACTTCTGGGTTCTCATCATAGTAAGTATCTGATATGACCTTTTAGTGAGAAAACTACTCCTAGGACATTATCACATACTATGTTACATAGAAGAACAATAATGATGTTATAAGCAGTTTATTAATATTCAAAATATGAAGAAAGGTTGTCATAAAGAATACATAAGTTGGTTCTAAGGCACTAACTCCAACAGACTCCCGCTTGCACTAGAGCTGACAACTAACAACCAGTAGTCTACTAACTCTCACAAGATACTCATGATTTTTCTAATATAGGCCTTTAGTCAAGGGTTCCAACATTTTTTCTTCCTTGGGTACTCTGATTACAGAAACTTGACCCCTTTGATAAAAATACCTCAAGAGATGATAATTTTGGAGTATATGCTTTTTTGTTGGGGTAACCTTGGCTCTTTTGTAGGATCCACCACTGTAGTATTATCACAGTACAATGTGATAGGGTATCTACTTATATGTACCACATCAAGATCATGGAAAAAATATGTACCCAATTAGATTCCTTGACTACATCAGAAGCTACTAAATACTTATAATCTACTATAGAATTGGTCACGACTAGATGCTTTGAACTCTTCCAAATCACAACTTCTCTGTTGAGGAAAAAAACATATCCTAATAGTGACTTTATATCATTATCATCTGTTTGAAAACTAGAATCAGTATAACCCTTGATGACTAGATCCTCATCTCCTACATACACAAAGAACATATCCTTAGTTCTTCTAAGATACTTAAGGATAGCCTTAATAGTATACCAATTTTGTTCTCCTGGATCTGGTTGATATCTTCCTATCATGCTCAATGAATAGGAAACAAAATGTCTCATACATAAAATGGCATACATGATTGATCCTATCACTAAAGATTATGGTATCTTACTCATTCTCTCTTTATCCTGTTCTGTTTGAGGACACATTTTCTTAGAAAGATGTATACCATGTGAAACTAGAATTAATCCCCTCTTGGATTATTCTATACTAAATATCTTTAGTATCTATTTAATTTATGTAATTTGAATTAATATAAGAATCCTATTAGATCTATCACAAATAATATTTATCCCGAGAATATAGGCTTCTTCATCTATATATTTCAGAGAGAAACATTTGTTTAACTAGTTCTTAATAGACTATAAGAATACTATGTCATTTCTAATAAGTAAATATATCCTCAACATATACTAATAAGATAATTACTACATTCCCACAAAACCTATTATAATTACATGGCTCACATTCATTCTTAATGAAACCAAATTCTTATATAACTTCATCAAATTGAATTTTACATGACTTAGATTCTTTCTGGAATCCATAAATGGATCTCTATAAATTGAAAATCCTTTCTCCATTGCCTAAAATTATAAACCCTTCTGGTTTTTTCATGTAGACATCATCATTTTGGTTCCCATTAAGGAAAGTAATTTTGAAATATATCTTCCAAATTTCATAGTCATGGTAAGATACTATAGAAAGTATAATTCTGATGGATTTAAAAATAGAAATTGGTGAAAATTTTTCATCATAGTCCATTCCTTGATTCTATTTAAAACCATTATCCACTAGACTTTATTTATAGGTATTTAATTTACCTTCCATGTCTAGTTTTCTCTTTAAGACTCATTTTCACCAGAAGGGATTTACATGAACTATAATATCAACCACAACCCAAACTTGGTTCTGATACATGGAATTAATTTTAGAATTCATGGATTATTTCTTTCTTATATCTTATAATCTCTCTACTTCCACTTTATAGGTGATAGGTTCATCATTTTCAATCAATAATGAGTCACCATATTCGGTGACTAGAAACCCATATCTCTCTGGTTCTCATACTTCTTTAGTGCTCCTATGTAGTACTTTTGTTTCCGGAACTAATTATTCCATGGGGACCTATGGAATCTATTTTGATACCAACTCTTGTGTATCTTGAGCATCAACACCATTGAAGTCAATCATTCTCCCACTTTCTATTTTGAAGATGTTCTCCCTCTCAAGAAAGACGCTTTTCTGGAAATTGTCACATTATTTTATGAGGGGTTGTATAGGTAGTATCCTATTATTTGTTTCAGATACTCTATAAATATACACTTTATCCTTTGAGTTGCTAGTTTGTAACCTAAGAAGTCCAAAAAAATCCCCTAAATCCAATACACGTTTATGTGAAAGTTCTGGTTACTTTAAACTCCATAACTCAAAGGTAATTCTGGTCTCCACTATATTTGGTACTCAGTTTAGTGTGTATGTTGTAGTTTATAATGGATATACCTAAAAGGATAGTGGAAGATCAACATGAATCATAAACCATACAATTTCTAAATAGGTATAGTTCCTCCTCTCACTAAAACCATTCCACTATGATGTATAAGGTGGAGTGAGTTGAGATAGAATCCCAAAATTCCATAAAAGGTTGATAAACTCATGGTTACGATATTCACCACCTAGATCTGATCAATTTGTTTTATCTTCTTTCCATGTTTATTATCTAATTCATTCTTTAATTATTTGAATTTGTTAAAGGTATCATACTTATACCGCATCAAGTAGAAATATCCATATCTACTCAAGTTATCAATTAAAGTTATTACGTAAGAATGTCCACCCTTAACTTCTACTGTAAGTGGTCTAAACACATCAGTGTGCACCAATCCTAAAAGATCTGTGGCTCTTTCACCCTTTCCACTAAATGGCCGTTTGGTAATTTTTCCTGATAAGAAATAATGACATCATTCAAGTGGTTTTATCTCAAAAGAGTTTAAAAACCCATATTGATAGAGCTTTTCCAAATGCTTATCATTTACATGACCAATATGGTTATTTCATAGCTGGGTGTTATATGAGTCATATGAACAATATTTTTATCTATTTTCAAAATATGGTTTTCATAATTTTATATATAATGACCATTATTTAAATGTTTCATACCATAAAATATGTTCTAATTATAAAATAAACAAATTTCATTTCCAAACATGAAAATAAACCCATTTGTATTTAGACATGATATAGAAATTATGTTCTTGGTAACAGTAGGTATATAATAAAAATATTTTAAAACCAATATCATTCATGTTGGAAATGAAATGTGGTAGTCATCAATGGATATAGAAACCATCCTCTCACCATTGGTAGCTCGTAAATCTACCTCTAGTCTAGCGATCTTTCAAAATATACTTGGTTTCTATATTTGGATATAGATGTGAGCACACCAAGATTTATCTATTACCCAATGTGTATATATTGAAATATCACACTTTATAACGAATGATCCTTTAGATTCCCCTTCCTTTTGGGTGCATTTATTCTTCCAGTGGACTTTATTTCCACATTAAAAACATAATACCTCATTTTCCTTCCACTAACTATGGATCTTAAACTTCTTAGAATTACAATGATCTGGATATTTTGACATGTTGTGAGTCTTGGGACACTTTTCCTTGTTCTTACTTTTCTTATTAACCATATGGACCGCTCATGTCCTTATCCACTTGGATGATCATATTAAGAATTTATGGAAAATTATTCTCATTATATTTAATATTAAAATTAACAATAAAACTAGAGAAGGTCTTGGTAAGTGTTGAAAGTATGAGATCTTTGCACAACTCAACCAAGAATTTAATCCCTAATATGTATAAGTTTTCAATGTAGCCAACAAAATTGACCACATGAGGCCCAGCTGACAAAAAATCTCCAATTTTAGATGTAAAAAAAGCATTTGAGACCACATATCTCTCTTGTCTCACATTCTCTTGATAAAAATCTGAAAGGTGAGTCCTCTTTCCATATGAATCTATGTCCTCATGTTTCTTCAAAATCTCATTGTTCATTGCTTATATCATGAAACATTGAACATCTATAGCATCATTAAAATGTTTCTCATAGAGATACAACTCTTCATCACTAGCCTCATTGCCAGTTGCATTAGAAATAGGTTCTTCCAATACATACAATTTCCATTCATGATGAAGGATAATTCATATGCACCTTTTCCACTCTTGAAATAATTTATTGATGAGAACGTTATCCTTATAATGTATGGATCACACTGATAAGTTTTATTTCATTTTATAGTTTTTTATACAAATAAGATGAGAATAATTTTAGTAATTTATATAATAAAATATAGAAAAATAAAAAAAATATGATATTTGTTAATCTCCCACTATTTTATAGAAACCCAATAGCCCTCACCATTAGCTTTGTAATATCATATTGTATGTACATTATAGCGGAAAATAACCATATTACTCTTATCATTACCCCAAATTTGGTTGGTCAATCCACATTAATGGTTTTAGGTGGTAATTCCAAATGATAACTACATTATCTTATAGTTCAATGATCTGTTGAGTGGACTCCCTGATCTTGAAATCCTTAAATTTAATTTCCTCAATACTCACCTCTCAGTTAGAACAAGTCCTACTTTGGCATCCAACACATGATCTAAACAAAGTTAAGTCGACCCAAAACTTCATGTTATAATTCATCAATAATTGAAAGCATCCCAGATTTGGTTGGTCATGCACTTTAAACTATGGTTCGATTTTAACTGAAGTAGTGCATGGCTATACTGACTTAATGTGTATAACTGATGGATTTTATCTTTTATGCATGAATTGAAAATTATTATATTTATTACAATATTGCTAATAATAATTCTATTTACTTATGTGATAAACCATTTCTTATATAATATTTATGCATAATCCTATTTATTTTAGTTCTCTCTTGCATGCTTGTTAATTCATTAATTCATGTGATCGTGAAAAAACATCCATAATTAAATAACCATGAAACTTGGAAGAAATAAAATAATAATGTGGTATGATCATGATCTTTTAATAATTTTTAGATTATCTAGTGGATGATAAACTAACTATAGACATATGGTAGAAACACATTGAACCAATTAAGGTTTGTGTTATAGCTTTCCACCTATCGACCTATGTATCTATTTTGGATTAGTTCTTTCTCGGCTCCAAACTTGAACTTCCTCCACTAGATTTAGAGTTTTATCAATTACGAATGATTATACTCACATGAAGGTGAGGGGGAAAGTGTTTACATAAAAGAAACCATGGGCACATAGTCCCTTACATTATGATAAGTGATGTGACATGCAGTTCAACAATTTAATATAATATTAAATTAAATGAAACCAATCGCATACAAAGGTCTGATATATGTTCATGATCATCCATATGCATGCAAAAAATTATACATTTAATAAAATTATCATTCAATTATAATCATTCTTATTTATTATAAATCAATA
This sequence comes from Viscum album, assembly GCA_963277665.1. Taxonomy (NCBI): domain Eukaryota; kingdom Viridiplantae; phylum Streptophyta; class Magnoliopsida; order Santalales; family Viscaceae; genus Viscum; species Viscum album. The sequence continues at coordinate 1,264,121,010 of OY728128.1, forward strand.
TTGAATCAATTAATTATATTTTTTAATTTAATAATTATTTTATCTTAATTCACATCTAAATTTCCTTGAGATTCTCATCCATAATAATTTTATACAAATTAAAAAATATATTTAAAATTAACTATGAATATAAATGTACCTTGGAGGTAACACAGTGAATACCCATCCAAATTAACCCAATATGTATTATACTCATATATTATTTACTTCTTGTGATATATGGAATACATGAATTATCACATAAATTCATGACATATATATCAACTTAATGATTTCAAGGATTACATGATTTTTCTTTCACATGTTATTATTCAATTAACGTTGATCAATGATTGTAATAAAACTCCCACATGATATTCATATCTTGATATTACACAGAAATTAATTAAACCTTTATATATATATATATATTAAAACTCATCACATGGAATGTTCTATCAAGTTAATGACCACACACAAGAACATGTTGATAAGGTTTAGGTAGTATAATAAATTGATTTTAATTATAAATAATTTGGTATAAGTACACAATGGTTACAAGCCAGTTATATGGAATTTACATTTCTTACTACCTATATGTAGGCCATGTTAGAAGATACATGGCTCATTTATGACTTCAAGACTACACATTTTGTATATGCACAACACAATGTATACTTTGAATTATTGTAATCCATGATGACCCTATCAATATGTGGCATATAATTAAAGGAATCATGTTTATTAAATGCACTAAACTTGAATTTATTCTAAATTAATTTTTGGTTCATTGAACACTAGTACATGACATGTACCTTTGGGTACATGGTGTGTAATCTTATGTTATCTGGATAGAATACTTAGCACCTCTTCGTGAAATCTTCAATTTTATTTCATTCCTAAAATTAATCAATTTGATTAGATCTATGTGAAATAAAAGAGGAATAATTAGATATTAAAATTCGGTTTAAAAAATTATTATACTTGAATTGAAAACTAAATAAGAAATGTGTAAATAAATTAGTGATCTTTAAATAAATATAAATAAATATGTGACCATTTTGATACAACTTATAGGTTTCAAGCACAATTGAAGAATGTGATGAGACATTCCAAACATTTATTTTTATCATAAGTGGTGATCAATCATAGATTTACATGATGATGAATATTTAGATCAATAGAATTAAATAAAATAAAATAAGTAAGTGATAAAATGTCAAAACCAAGAAAAAAATCATCACATATTATTTATAATTAATTTAATAAATTAAATAATTACCTTGTAAATATTATTTCATAATTTATGGATCAGGAAACAGATTTATGTTGTATTATCCTTGTGTTGAAGTAATCAAGAGTTGATTCCCTCTAGAGGTGACCACACATGTCCCACAAATCTCTAAACAACCTTATAGGAATCTTCAGGTGCTATAGAAGATCCTATCACTAACAATGTTCACCTTTGATCACTATGATAATTTCTTCCAAAAAATTCTCCTTGATCTCTCTAGACTCAATAGTGGAGGTGGATGAAGATATATCTTCATTCTTGTGAGAGTTGTTGGAGAAGTGGTATCTATAGTGCTTCGAGAGGATTCTCCAAATTTGTTATGCACAACCAAAAAAATGAATTGGCACTCATTGAAAATAACATAATTGGGATTCATATCACTAGGGTTTAGAAATAAATATTTGCACAAGTGCCATTTAATATTTATTTAGTCCCTATGTAACCCTTTTTCAATAATAATAATAATAATAATAATAATAATAATTCTCAATATGAACTTTACTTGAAAATTAAATTAAATATTATATAAACAATTAATATTTAATATATTTTATCTATCACCGGAAATTTAAACATGGTCTTCCATTACTCTAGAATATTTATCAGGCCTTGAATAATGTCTATTTATTTAATAAATAAATATCAATATATTAATTTACAATTAAAAATATTATATTTATTAAATAGAAAATAAAAATTTATTAAATATTCCACTCTTATAATATTCTCATGAATAAATGGTGATGGAATATATGTGATCAAGAAAAAATTAATAATTATTAAACAACATGAAGGAATAATATTTTTTAAAATTATTAACTAGTAAATAATAAAATATTATTTAACTGAGATTCTGGATACACTTGATGTGTGGCCATGTATGCCTCTTTCTCAATGGAATTAAGTGAAGAATCCTAAATTCCAAGGATAGCATCTAGAAACACACCAAGGCACCCCTAGATAAAAAATTTAATGCCTCAATGACATAATACATCACACAAATGCTTACTGTGTAATATAATAACTTTATCACAATATCTCTAATCGATCAGGTTGCATGCAGGTTCCATCAACATATGTGATCTATTTCTCTTTCTTTAAATTTTAAAAAAATTATCTTTCCTATAGAACACCATGTCCATGGGTTATTTAGGCTATATTATTTCCATCAAAGGTCCTAAGATCTCAACTTTTGTTAAGTAATATAAGGTAAAAATCCTTTCTCATATTATTCATTAATACAATATCACTTGTGACACACCCAATGTATCTTACCTTTCTGTAAACATATATCATTACGGTTTTCATCAATACATAAAAGTAAGAGACGTGAATTGAGTGACCAATTAATGTCTCCATTTGTTTAAAAAAAATCAAAGTAAGAAATGTATAATATTAATTAATAATAATCTTAAAGTCTAAGGATCAACACACATTTACAAATATAGAAACATCTAATGACACGTATGAATGTTTATTTCTTACTGGTTGGTCTTTTTCTCGTAATATCCTACACTGGATATTACCAAGGGAGTACATCATGAGAATTTTACTAAAATTCCTATGAGTCTCCACACCTAATAGCCTGTATCATTTTTTACCTCAAATGATATCATCCGGCCAAAGAACATATATTTAATAATAGTGTTGTAGCACTTCTAGGTTCTCATTATAGTGGGGATCTGGTATGACCTTTTAGTGCAGCAGTAACTCTTAGAAAATTATCTCATATTATGTTATTCAGAAAAAAAAAATCATTTTGTGATAACAAGTTTATTAATATTAAAAACTTTGGATACATGTTATCATAAAGTACACATAAGTTTGTTCTAGGGAACCAACACCAATACACCCAACATTTTAAAATATTTTCACAGGATTTAAGAATGGTTAATGGAAGGGAATAATTCAAGTTGAATATACTGAATATCTATCATGAAAATAAATCATGTTTTATCATTAAAGTTTTATATCATTGGAAAATAGATACAGATTGAAAGTTTCCACTTTATATTATATGTTTTTTTATGTGAGTTAGGACCTAATTTGCTAAAACTCTAAACCAGAAAAGATCCTAAAATGTAAAGAATGAATTCTTAACATAAAACACTAGATAATGTAATTTTTATGGTTGGGTCCTTATAGTTGGTATCAATAGAAAGGTTTAGATAAATATAGAGGTTAGGTTAATGTTAATATAATTCCTTTGGAATGTTATACTTTATGGTAAAGTTTAAATGATATAGAATTTAAATATTTTCAAGATTATTTATCTAAAAAATGTTTATTTAGAATGGTTTTATACATAGAAAAAAAGGATGTTGTGGTAGGAAGGAATCGATAGGAAAATATCCTTCCAAATTAGAATCTCGAGATAGATGGAATTAAAACTGAGGAGTTTTTCTTATGGATTCATTGACACAACCTATAAATAGTGTTGGTATCCATGCTAGAGAGTATTAATATCTTCTATAGAGGATCATGATGATAGTGGATCATTTTATGAGAGAATTTGTGCCATCATTTTGTGGATCATCTGACACTGGGGTAGCCAAATGATGGATAAATTCCTTGGATAATATATTTTAAGTCATGGGATGTTTGTAATATGAAAAGGTATACCTTTACATTTATCATTTGAAGGTGAATCTGATTGATGGTGATCTTTGGTTAAGAGTACCAAATAGAATAATGATATTGATACTATGTAATGGGACACATTTAAGAATATTTTTCTTAATAAATATTTTTTTATGGTTTTTTGGATAAGGATAGAGAATAAAATTTAGGAATTGAGGAAAAAGATTTAGATTTTATATCTTCATATGAATAAAACTTCACAAGACTTCCTAGGTAGAGGACATATTTTATTTGAGACACTAATAGTAAAATTAATATATTTTAATCAGGGTTAAAACAAAGTTTACAAAGATATTTGGCTGCATGAGAATTTAAAAGTTATGAAAATTTTGTTTTTTGTGCTGGGAAAGATAATATATATTTTTCCAACACTTATGTTATTCGAGATTAAAATGGTAAGAAAAGGTCAAAGTTGTAGTAAATAGAGAAGAAACAAGCTAAGAAGTCTAGAGGTAAGACTCCAAAATGTTCTAAAGTGTGGTAAACAACATTTAAAGATATGTTAGATAAGATCTGGAAAGTATTTTTGGTGTGGTCAGTTTGGTCATAGGGATCTTGAATGTAAAGAAAAGAAACCTAAATAATTAAAGAATTGGGTAACCGATTCTAATCCAATGGCGAGGTGTTTTAGTTTCAATGATTTGGTTTATGATAACATGTGTCCAAATATAGTTTCAATAGATGTAAATCATAATTATTAGAAACATAAAAGTATATAAAATTAATTTACTACTCCTACAGTTGATATTGGACCATAAAATGAAGTGCTGATAGGTACAATACTTGTTTATTCGAATTAAGTCAATGCCCTATTTTTCTATTTATCTTCACATTCGTTCATTTATAATAAATTTTCAAGTGAAATAGAAATATCATAATATTAAAAGAATGTATAACTTTTGGTGAAAACTATGGGTGGTAATTTTAAATAAACCCTGATTTATAGGAATCTCCCGGTTATTATTAATGGAATGATATTTCCTAAAAATCTTGTTAAACTACCCATAGTATAGTTTGATATCAGTTTTGGGTAGGGATTGGATTTTAGTTTATCATGATAATATATATTGAAGATCTAATAATGTTTTATTCAATGATTTCATACCTTTGATAACTTACAAAAATGTTGAGAAATTTATTAGAGATGGTAGTGAAAGTAACTTAACTCATGTTTTTTAAAAGAAATAAACTATTCAAATTAGTAATGTCCTAGTGGTGAATGAATACGTGGATGAATTTCTTGTTGATTTTCCTAGTGTTAGTACTAATCGAAAGGTTGATTTTACTATTGACTTAGTACCTTATAAAAATCCTATTTCAAAACCCACTTATCAAATGGATTAATTGGAACTTTTAGAATTGAAAAGGCAATTACAGGAGTTTTTAGATAAAGATTTCATTCATACAACCACTTAACCATAGGGTGTTGCTATTTTATTTATTAAAAAAAATATGTCTCAATTATACTTTTAATTGATTATAGATCCTTGAATAACATCATTTTTAATAATAAGTATCTCTTGCCTCATATCGATGATTTGTTTGATCAACACTAGGGAGCTCAGTATTTTTCAAAGGTTGATCTAAGGTTAGGGTACCATCAGCAGAATGTGAAGGAGGATAACATTCTAAAGATAGTGGTTCAAACTATATATTACATTATGAGTTTTTTTATGCCCTTTGGGGTGTCTAATGCACTTTCTGTATGCATAGAACTTGTGGATAGATTTTTCAATGATTTCTTGGATAATTTTTTGGTTGTTTTTATTGATGATATTTTAGTATATTTTAAAATTATGTAAGAATATTAAATACATCTAAGTATTGTTTTGAAAACCCTAAAAGAAAAGAAAATATCTGGAAAATTTAGTAAGTGAGAATTTTGGTTGCAATAAATTTCTCTCCTTGGTCATATTGTTTCTAACTATAAAATAAGTGTTCACACTACTAAAATAGAATTTATTGAAGAATGAAAAATACCTAAAAATATTATATAGACACATAGTTTTCTTGGATTAATAGATTACTACATACAGTTTTTTGAAAACGTTTCTTGGTCGTTTATCCCATTGACTAAGTTAACTCGAAAAAGAGTTAAATTTGTATAGAAAAAAAATGTGATTATTATTTGCAAGAACTAAAAAAATTGGTGAATGCTCCAGTTTTTTCCTGCCTTCTAGAAAAGGAATATTTTTAATCTGTAGTAATTCTTCATTAAAGGGTCTTGGTTGTGTCCTGATACATATGATTAAGTAATTAATTATTCCTCATGTCAGTTTAAACCTCATTAGTTAAATTATCATACACATGATCTATAATTATTTTTCATGATTTTTTCTTTAAAAATTGAGAGGCATTATTTTTATAGAGTAAAGAGTGAAATATACACTAATCACAAAATTTTGAAGTATATATTCACTCTATAATAATTGAACAATAGATGAAGAATATGGTTGTAAATAATGAAGGATTATGATTACATGATTCATTACCATACTAGAAAAGAAAAAAATGGTTGATGCTTTGAGTCAAAAAATAATAATCTTAAATTAACAATGTAATATTTGTAACAAAGCCCTTTAGTTAATAATTTAATGATTTTTTTCATAGAATTTGTGGATATCGAGAAATCCTTTATTTTGTTTTAGGTTTCAGTGCAGATGACTTTGTTAGAAAGAACTAAAAATCATAAAAAGAGGATTATAATGACCAAAGCATGGCGTATATGAATATTACATCTTTTTAGATGAATATTCATTAAATTTTAGAAAGGCACTTCTGATGAACATAACATTTTAGTGATTTTGAAAACTTGGAATACATTATTCTAACTTGTGAAAGATCTTTAACATCTCCCATAAAGATATTCCTCTTTGGTATACCTACTTAAATGATTTATTTATAACCTGAGGAATGGAAACAAAAGAAAGGGTGAGCATGGATGCTCAGTAAGGGTAAGAAAAAAATATATGAACATATGAGTATAAAAATACATGAACATGACATTTGAATATCAAAATCTAGATTCATGAAATAAATCATAGCAGTTTTTAAGGAAAAATAATAAAGGAACATTAACCATTATTGACACCCCATTCTATTAAAGAGTCTAAAAATATGATAAAAGAAAACTATTAGAAAGAAAAAGGGGGAATACATAAATAAAATTCAATATTTTTAAAGGTATGAGTTTTTGGATGCCTTAGTCAATCCAAAACTCTGTCGGTGTGTAGCCTACTAGTGCACCTCCAATATTTCATGCAACCCACTTGCGCACCCCCATATGTCGCACAGCCTACTTGTGCTCCCACTTCATTTTTTCCAAGGTCTAATATTTTCCTATAAATAGACCCTTGGGGGCCTCATTTATATGGATAAATTTCCCCGAAGTTCAACTGCTACTCTGGTCGCCCTTGTTCTTCTCCCAAGTCTCCTTAAACTTTCAAGGCAGTTCTTCAACACCTTGAGCAGAGGATTTAAGGGAGGATATTTCAACATAACTCCTTTTAGTGTTTGAAAACCATAACACTTATGACGCCTAAAGAGCCCAACCTCCCCAAATCATAAATACTTGTGCACCACCCATTCCTCCCAGAGGAACTTGAGCACCCCACTTCTGGGATCACCTGTGAATACTCTTTAAGGCTTGATCAAGGTATCTCCCATGTATTATTATACAGGTAGTTCATCACTTAAGTGAGCATCAGGTCGCCCAAGTGTACTTGTGCACCTATACATGCACGCCCTTACCTACTTGGGTGCCCCTCTTGGATTCACTTATTCTCTTCATTTTACAAGCCATCAAGCCTTCATCAATGCCATTCATGGTATGTCTTTTTCTTCTATGGATCCCTTATCTTAAAGGGATTCTATCGAGACCTCCACCAAAACCTCATGACTTTTCAAACCTTTGGGAAAGACACATTAGTGTGTCTCCTATTTGGGTTCATATATCCACAGTTAGAGGTTTCCCACATTTGTTTCACAATGGTGTTAGGATTCATGGAGTGTCTCTCGGTTTGTATATCCACAGTCACATAGACCTTTCTCCCAGAAATTTTGTTGAGAAGTTCCTGGTTTGGAGTAGGGTCGGGTCATAGCCTCTCCCTTCTCGAGGAGACGGCCCGGAACCTCAGGTCTCTGGTAGAGAAAGAACATTTAACCTTTTCTTTTCCATGCAAGCATAAGATAATTCTCCCTCCCCTACCAGGATCAATTTTTGGGAAACCTATTTGGCATAAGCCCATAGTTTTTCTTGTAGAAGGTTGCATCATTGCTCCTCCTCTCTTCTTCAATGCCAAAGACCAAAGGGGAGATGGGCACAGTGCCTTTTATTTCCCTTTCCCTCTCCCATTGGGCTTTGTTACCATGGGAATCCATCCTGGTGTAATCCCCATAACCTTCATCCCTTATTCCTTACATTGGACCCTTGTCCAATGTAAATAGAACATTGGGAAGGCACGTCACCTCGCCCTCTGGCACAGTCACCTCGACCTCATCCACCCTCACTGCCATAGTTTCTCACCTATTCTACATGTGGAGGAGGAAAAATTTGAAAGTGAAAGTTTCATTTCTGAATCTTTCTCATCCTCTTTTTTCTCACACCGAGCATGGCTCATGTGGGCTTAGAGATTCGTGGTGATTACAACATGTACACAAACACTCGTGAAGGAATGAACTACGAGAACTCTGATTCCTATTCAAACCAGGATACGTAGGAAGCCATTTTAGGGCCTGAGCTCACTATATATCCTCCTCAAGAATCCAACCCTAATTCCCTTAATCTAAGCATCCTTTTTAGGAATAATCCTCAAATTAAACCCCAAATCAACAAGGAATCCTTTTTTAGGAAGTATGAACAAACTCATATCTCTGAAAGGACCATACTCTCCTATGATACTTATCAAACTACATGGGCTTTGATTCTCAACCATATGGGATACATAAGAAGTATCTTTGAGGTTCAAACCCAACACTTGAAATAAAACATGTTCTCCCTGTTCCATATTCCCAAAAAAATTTAATCTTATGTGGAATCCCATATCCTTTCCAAGTTCCTTGGGTTACTTCAGCATAAGTCCCACACCAAGTTTTTACTACGAACCTTCCTCTTAGAGGTCCTTATCACATGACTTTAAAAGTTATGATGTGTCCCATTAAGCGGCACTAAACTACTAGGGATCTGATTCCTTTCACAAGGATATGTAGGTATCCCATTTTATGGGAATGATCCCAAGATAAAAACAAACATTTGTCTCCCTAGATGATAATAAATTCCAGAGTGCCCTGCTGAGTGGCTTAAAAACTAGTATCATTCTAACGATGATTAAAAGAATATCTAAGTAGTATTTGAGAGGATACCATTGATTGAGAACCTTGAATACATACGGATGAATTTTAAACATTTCGCATGCTAAATAAATGACTGAAAATTCCAAGGGATACTTATGAGATACTTGTTGAATTATTAAGGATTCATGAAAATATCTTAAATTTACAAAGAGAGTCCCAGAGTAGACAACAATTCCCCCCAAAAGGGGGTGATGAGTCTGACCTCCCATCCTCTCGACCAATGCAGGTTCTTAAGTTTCATGAAGTTCAAACTTGATGAAATCCAGCCTTTGGAAAGTAGGTCCCCTTCGGATAAAGAACTGTTGGAATTTTCTAGTTAAATAAATAAATCCAATGGAAACCGCCTAGAAGTAGTGATTCTTAAAAATAGAATAATTGTTTTAAAGAAAAACAAAACAAAAATGGTGAACCCGACGTGAATCCTTATCCAAGTTAATAATGTTACCCACCTGTTAGGCCCATATCAATTGATAAAGGAAGGCAGGACAATGGAATCAATCACGTATGTATCCATCTAAAAATATGTTTCTTTAATGGAGTTTTTTGTTGTTTCAAGTTTTTCTCATAATTCCCTTCACTCCAAAATGGATATCTTAAAGACAACATATGTGAACTGCCTGACCGATACTAAAGATGGATCCTCGTCCATGGGAAAAACGTCATCACCAACCCAACGTCTTCAACGCTAGGTATCTATTGTTCTGGTAAAGGAATATCATTGGCATGGTACAATCCTGACATTTGAGGCTGATCGTTAAGCCCTCTAGGTCAATAACAATCTGCGATCATCTACCCAACAACGACCAATGATCAAAAAGAAGATGGTGCCAGCCACTGTCATTAACCATTTTGGGTCTTTATCCCCAAAACACAATAATAAATCTCTCTTGTACTACATGGAGGTGGATCAAGAGGTCACTCAAGGCCTCAATTAAAGAATGTAAGAGTATTTACTAAGGACTCCCACCAGCAATCGCCACTAGAAAAATCATGCGGTAGTGTACCTCCAACATGATGGGGGTGTTGCCTCTGAATTTTTAGCCTAGGCCTCTTAGACATGTGCACAGAAGAAGAACCTATAAGGACAACGTCCGGTCAATAGGGAGCATACATCTGCCTCCTCTGGAGAAGTCCATCAACTTTACTTGATGGCAAATAATGAGTGGGAACATACACCCGTCCGTCCTAATTTTTCTACTCAACAGGCTCGTTTAGAAGCAACCCACCAATCCCATAAGATAAACCCAGTGGAGTACCTTGAATAGGCTCATACACCTGCTTACAAATTATCAACCAGTCAGCAGGCTTGTATGACTGCATTTAAATATGTCCACTAATGTAATGTGGCGGAAACTGTAAAACAAGAAGATACACCTGTTTACAATCACCAATTCTGTCAGTAATCTCATCTGTCAGTATTTAAGAACTTCTATAAGACATACTTGATGGGAAATAGCTAGCAGGAACATACACCTAACAATTTTCATCAATCCTACCAACATTCTCATTTGGTAGCACCCGAAAAAGTCATTCGAAAAGCTCCGATGACAAATTTAGGGCAGACCCAACTCTCTTCCCCCATGCATGAGTATTTTCAATATCAATTGACAGGGAAAGGAGGACAGGAGAAGGCACATACACCTACTCCAGATATGGAATGGATGTATATTCCTTTTCTAACCACTGAATTCACCAAACACATCTTATCAATGGTGAAAGGGTGGACGCAAATCCCTATCCATATTCTAGAAGCATGCCAGGATATTATAACAACTACTTCAATAGTATCAGGGGAACAGACTGGTTCACGCCCAAATTTACCCAAGATAAGAAGGGTAGAATGGTCCTTGTAGTGTAGCTTGGGTTGTCGATTCCACAGAGACCTAAGAAGATACCTAAGATACACAACCTAAGGGATGGATTTTTGGCTATGAAGTGGCCAACTTGGATTGATTTTGGATGGGTTTTAAAGATATCTAAAAGATTTAAGTGGATTCAATTTAAAAGAATGAGTTGATCCTAGGTTATCACTCGGGGTGGATTGGACGTATTTTCTTTTTAATGATTTCAATTTCTTAAATTTGAGATGGGTTCATTTAAGGAGAAAAAACAACATCATCACTTACTGGTTTAATGCCTACACACTCTAATACTAATCACCTATACACTTGAAGGATCAAAGTTTTGAGCACTACAAGGTAAAGGATCGTATTAGTACTTGAAGTGTGTGGCCTTAAATTCAACAAGGACGATGGAGTTTAAAAATCATCAAATAAAAATTGCAATTAAAGAAGTGATTATACATTAATTAGGTGATAAATAACATCCAATACAGCCCCTTGATACTCCCTTGGATCAACCCATAAGTGGGTTATCCCTCCATTGATCTCATGGTTTCAATGGAAGTGTAAAGTAGACTCATAAGGGAGGAAATGGAGAAGTAAAGAAAACAACAAAAATAAAATGATCACTCCACCGTTGTGTGAATAATTTCACAAGGGTTGGTGTGAATAAATTCACACCTTGATCCAACGGTATCAATGTGATATTAAGAACAACAGAATAAGAGTCAAAGAAGAACTTTTATTAAGAAACTAAAGTGAATTGAACAACTTACATGTGAAAGACAAAATCGAGGCAACAAAAATGCAGCATAACATTACAATTAAACAAAGCATCCAAGATCCTCAACTCCTTCACCACCACTGCCTTAAATAGGAATTTTGGGAGCCTTGGGTCGAACCACCAACAGTACAAAGAATCTTAATTAATTTTTCTAGGCTATAGGTGGTGGAAAGCTTGTGGAATTTGGACTTTTCCACGTTTGACCCGAGGTGGCAGCCATCTTTCCTTCAGCGAACAGACGCATCTGGAAGACCTTCTAGACGGCCGAATCAAGGTGGGCCATAGAAAACGAAACTGGAGATCCGGATGTCTTCTAACCGCCTGTAAAAGTTGGGCCCATTTGGAGTTGTGGATTCCGAGATAGGATCAAAGTAGTGGACTGTTTTTATGGGCCGCAGAATCTGGCCCAGAATTTTATCTCTAACTTGGGCCGACTAAATGACCAACATGGAGGCCGAATTATCATTAAATCCTGATGCGTTATTTGTTCCTATACATGTATTCTAGAATCAAATGAAATTTGGGATTAATTGGGCCTGTATGTTGGGCCCCAAAGTCTCATCAGTGGGATGGTGTTCAATCTGCCTTCTCCAGAATTGCTTCCTTTCATTGCCAAATATCTCCATCATCCTCCATGAATTCTCCATTGATCCCTGAATGAAACATGTTCATATTGGAGTGTAGATCAATTATAAAATTAAAATATGTATAATCAGATGAATCATTTTGTACTTTAAATGATATTCAAAAAAGTACAACATAATAGTGCATTTTAAGAAGGTATTACAATCATAATGTGAAATGATGTTCAAAGTGTAAAATGCACTAAAATGGTGTTTATGAATAATAAAGAACATGAATATTATATATATTACCAATGAATATTAGCCTCATTTAGTGGCTAATCACACCCCCAAACTTGAGTTTTGCTAGTCCCGAGCAAAATATATCTCATCAAAAATGAAATTCGAATTCCCTTTTCCAAAAACATTTTAATACACAATGATCACCAAAAAACCTTATACCAAACAATCATGAAACCCATCAAAATATTTTAATATGAGATAGTTTCATAAGCATATCTCAATCCCAGGCCCATTCCTTTGATCAAATCCATCATCATTCTTCATCCAACTCAATTAGGTGTAATGATGTGTTGTGAATCACAATAGATATGGGGGTCCATTTTCATTCAAGGGGAAAATCATGGAAGTGCTAGGTGGAATCACATTTAATCCTAATATGAGTATTCTTCATCCCTCTTTTTTTGATTTTTTTTTTGCAATATTGCTATAGTAATTGAGATTGCAATTAATCAAATTAACCCATGTAGCAAGACTTTGCCGATGACTCCCAGACTCAAAGGCCTTAGGGCACCAAGTGAAACCCACATACTCGGGCATCATCTCGAGTTAACTTAATAAAAAACAAAGTCATATTACCATAAATAGAGATAGGTTGAAAAACTCAGGGCTAGACAACTCTGGAGTCACGATCCCCAAGTGCCGAAAGCCTCGCATTTTATCAATCCATTGCTCTACACGCAAATTTTTATTTTTATTTTTTATTTTTTTATTTTTTAATACTTTTTTTAATTTTTTTAATTTTTTTTTGAGTACTCATATTATTCATAAAAATAAAATCATCCTATACTATTTATTATGAGACCCCAAAAATTCAAATTAGTACCCCACAGTCTAGAGGACGTGCATTGTGTCATTTTTTTTATTTGGATGAAAATTTTAACGATGAAATATCACATTGGACAGTCACACTTTCCAAAATCTATGCTCATGAAATTATACAAGGATTAAAATAAAAATCAGGGCATGCTAAATTATTTGATATTCAGTTTCAAAGTGTGCAATTTGTATTACCATGTTCAAAGTTAAAGGAATTTTTCCTTCCATTTACTTTTTTTTTCAAATCATTCAATTTTTGTTTTTGACACAAAAGCATTTTTTTTTTATTTTATCTCCCCCCCAACTTAAAACAACATTGTCCCCAGTGTTTGAAGAAATGAAAAATTAGGAGTAGAGGCAGGGAATAAAAATTTAAAAAGGAAATTGAAAATGAGGATTATGGAATGAATTCACCTGGTGGTTGAAGTTTGAAGTTCTTGCCGCTCGAATTTATTCTTTTGATATCCATGTCGCTTGCAAAGTTCCCTAGTGGAAAAAGGAAAAAACAAAACAAACAAAACAAACAAAACAAAAACAAACAATATATATATATATTTATATAATAATGGAAGTAAAATATAAGAATTTAAAAATTATAGAATAAGGTAGCACAAGAAGCCGCAGGTCAGTGGTAAGTGCGCGCCCCTGTCTCCCTTCGGTCCCGGGTTCGAGTCCCCGCGGCTTTGCCGGTTGTGACGGGGTTTGCCCCACGGCCTATGGCGTGGATTTTTTTTTTTTTTTTATTATTTTTTTATTTTTTTTCTTAACCTATTGAATAATAAAAACAAAATAAACTGATGATACATTGTCTTCTTTTTAAATTTCTGGGTAAGGTATTACTCAAGGATCACACCACGTGACACGGATGAATATGGTGCTCCTCTTTCGTACCCATCCATACTCATAATAGAAGAACATGTCAAAAGTCTATTTTGTTATTTTTAAATATAAAAATGATTAAGTAATCTTATTTGAAAAATAAAGATGATTCAGAAAGATTAGAAACATAAAAAACACGGGTTGCCTCCCGTGCAGCGCTTTGTTTAACGTCGTTAGCCCGACATAGATCCCAAATTTATCAATTTTTTTCCTGGTTCATAGATTGGATCAATTAACTCAACATCTATTTCCTGTTTATTGAATGATTCAACGAATGTTTTTAACCTTTGACCATTGACCTTGAAAATGTGACCACTTGTGGGATCTTGAATCTCTACTGCCCCATGGGGGAATACATGATGCACTATGAAAGGTCCTAACCATCTAGACCTTAACTTTCCCGGATGTAAATGAAGTTTTGAACTATACAAGAGCACAAGTTTTCCCGGTTCAAAATGTTTGACCTTGATATTCCTAGATTGGTAGGCTTGAACTCTAGCTTTATTGATCCTTGAATTTTCATAAGCCTTCATCCTTAGTTCCTCTAGTTCATTGAGATCTAATTTCCTTTTTGTTCCGGCCAATGAGAGGTCATAATCCATTTTCTTAATTGCCCAAAAGTCCTTATGTTCAATCTCCACTGGCAAATGGCATGCTTTTCCATAAACCATCCTATATGGGGACATTCCTAAAATGGTTTTATATGCAGTTATATAGGCCCAAAGAGCATCTAAGAGTTTCTCAGACCAATCTTTCCTAGAGGGGTTGACAGTTTTTTAAAGAATTTGCTTAATTTCACGATTGGCTAACTCAGCTTGACCATTGGTCTGTGGGTGGTAAGCAGTGGACACTTTGTGAGAAATTCCATATTTTTCCATGAGTGATGAGAATGGACGATTGCAAAAATGAGTTCCACGATCACTTATGATAGCCCTAGGAATTCCAAATCTAGAGAATATGTTTTCTTTTAAGAATCTAATCACAGTTTGATGATCATTGGATTTTTTGGGAATGGCCTCAACCCATTTTGAGACATAATCAACGGCTAAGAGTATGTAGAGGTATCCCCGAGAGTTTGGGAAGGGACCCATGAAATCAATTCCCCAAAAGTCAAATATTTCAACCACTAAGATGGGAGTGAGTGTCATTTGATTCCTTTTTGTGATGGACCCTACTTGTTGACACCTAGGACAGCTTTGACAATATGTGTAGGAGTCCCTTGAAAGGGTGGGCTAGAAAAGACCACATTGAAGAATCTTAGAAGATGTTTTCTTAGAGGAAAAGTGACCTCCACATGCCTCACTGTGACAGAATTTAAGGATGGACTCTTGTTCAGATTCTGGAACACACCTCCTAATGACTTGGTCAGGGCAGAACTTATAGAGGTAAGGATCATCAAACACATAGTGTCTAACATCAGAAAGAAATTTCCTTCGAGCTTGAGTCCCTAAGAATTTTGGAATGACTCCTGTCACTAAGAAATTTGATATGTCAGCATACCAAGGGCAGTCACTCACAGAGTATAGGTGTTCATCAGGAAATGAATCAGACACAGAGAGGTTATTTGAGTTGTCTTTGAATTCCATCCTAGAGAGGTGATCAGCTACAACATTTTCAACTCCCTTTTTATCCTTGACTGTGAGGTCAAATTATTGTAAGAGAAGGACCCACCTAATCAGTCTAGCCTTAGCATCTTGTTTTTGGAAGAGGTATTTTAGTGCAGAATGGTCAGTGAACACAGTGATGGGTGATCCTAAGAGGTAGGACCTAAACTTCTCTAAGGCAAACACAATAGCAAGTAACTCCTTTTCAGTGGTGGTGTAGTTGATTTGGGCATCATTTAAGGATTTGCTTGCATAAGCAATGACATAAAGAGTTTTATCACAACGTTGTCCTAACACAGCTCCAACAGCAAATTCACTGGCATTACACATAAGTTCAAAAGTAAGGTTCCAATTTGGAGATTTCATAATGGGAGGAGAGGTGAGAGAGGATTTGAGGGTTGAGAATGAACCCTCATAGCTTTCTGTCCAAACAAATGGAGCATCCTTTACTAAGAGAGCACAAAGGGGACGGGATATTGAACTAAAGTCCTTGATGAATCTTCTATAGAAACCAGCATGTCCTAAGAAAGACCTCACTTCCTTGACAGTTTTGGGTGATGGAAGGTGACGAATGATGTCAACCTTTGCTTTATCAACTTCAATCCCCCTACTCGAGACCAGATGGCCTAGAACAAGTCCCTCTTTAACCATGAAATGGCATTTTTCCCAGTTTAGGACCAGATTTTTTTCTTCACATCTTGACAAGACTCTCTCCACATTCTGCAGACATCCCTCAAAAGTATCCCCAAACACAGAGAAGTCATCCATGAAGACCTCAAGAAAATCCCCTACCATGTCTGAGAAGATTCCCATCATGCACCGCTGGAAGCTTCCAGGGGAATTGCATAACCCAAAGGGCATGCGTTTGAAGGCAAAGGTACCGAAAGGACATGTGAATGTAGTCTTCCCTTGATCCTCTAGGGAGACCTCAATTTGATTGTACCCCGAGTACCCATCTAAGAAATAGTAGAAGGCATGACCTGCCACTCTCTCAAGGACTTGGTCAATGAATGGTAAGGGGAAATGGTCCTTCTTGGTGAATGAGTTTAGTATCCTATAGTCAATGCAAACCCTCCATCCACTACTCACCCTTGTTGGAAGAATCTCTCCATCTTCATTGGTTATCATTGTGATTCTAGCCTTTTTGGAACCACTTGTATTGGGCTCACCCATTCACTCTCAGCTATGGGATATATGATGCCAGCTTTCAACAATTTCAGAAGTTCTTTCCTTACTACCTCCATGAGATTAGGATTGAGTCGCCGTTGAGGTTGACGACATGGCTTTGAATCAGATTCCAGAACTATCCTATGAGTCCCGATAAGTGGGCTAATCCCAGGAATATCAGAAAGGGTCCAACCAATGGATTTCTTATGCTTCCTAAGGACATCTAGAAGCATCCTCTCATGATTGGCTTCAAGAGAAGAAGAAATGACAATAGGATGTGTTTGATTGTCCCCTAGGAAAGCATACTTTAGTGCAGCAGGAAGTTCCTTCAATTCAAGATCAGGTTGGTTCAAAATTTCAGCAAAAGATTGGGACATTGGATCAAGATCAATTTCTTTTTTTTAGAGGTTCAGATAGGATTGATTCCTCACATGTAGAAGTTTCAGCTACTAGATTGGCTTGATCAGATTTAGGGAAGGAATTTAGAGGGGTCTCTATGAAATTGGTTTCTTGAAAGTTTTCACTGATTGTTGGACCTAAGACTTCATCATAAGAGCAATTTGAAAATGATTCAAGCCAAGGAGATAAACTTCCTTCATATGAACAAAGGAAATCAATCTCATTATGACTTAAACATTCATCAAATATTCCTTGATGTTCCATGGATTCATTATCAATGCTTCCTATCATGTTTACTTCATGAATATCCTCATCATCCCCTATTTGTGAGCTTGCATTATAGATGTTCAGGTCTAGACTCATGTTCCCAAAGGTGATGGTCATGTTCCCATTTCGGACTCGGATAATAGAGTTGATTGTTGCAAGGAAAGGACAACCAAGGATGATTGGGGTTTGTTCCTTATTTCCTAAGTTTGGATGGTTGTCAAGGACAATGAAATCAGCAGGGTAGATGAAGTTTTCAACCTTTACCAGAACATCCTTTAAAATCCCCTTTGGAACCCTAATGCTACGATCAGCAAGTTAAAGTGTGACAGATGTGGGTTGGAGTTCTTCTAGGCCTAACTGGCAGTACACAGCATATGGTATGAGATTGACACTAGCACCTAGGTTACACAAGGCCTTGACAACTTTGCTCTCTCCTAGTTCAACATTGATGTAAGGGCAACCTGGGTCTTTTAACTTAGGAGGAATTGTACCTTGAATGGTGGTACTCACATTAGCAGCCAAAAGGACTTGGTTTTTATGTGAAAATTTTCTTTTAAAAGTGCACAATTCCTTAAGGTACTTTGAGTAGGAAGGTATGGTTTGGATTGCATCGAGAAGGGGTATGTTCAACTTGACTTGTGAAAATATTTCCCTCAACGTTTCACTCAGTTCAGGCTTGGATTTCCCCTTCATGCGTTGAGGAAATGGTGCAGGTTGTGGGGTTGTTTGTTAAAGAGTTGTTTCTTTCACATTGTTATGAGTTTCTTCAGTTTGATCTTGTGGTTCATTTAAATTTTCATCCAAGTTTGAATCCTCAGGTGGGTTCTGAATTAGTTGTCCAGGTTTCTCAATTGATTTCCCACTTCTTAAAACAGTCACAGCCTTTAGTTGTTCATGAGTTGTTTGAGCACAACTTGAATCTCCCCTTGAAGTTGAGGACGGCACCGCCTGAGTAGGCATGGGTGCCTTTCCTGTTTTTATGGTTTTAAGTTCTTGTTTTAGGGAAGATACCTCTGAGTTCATCCTCTCCATTTGTTTTCACAGTTGTTCTAGTAGGCTTTGTGGAACAGTTTGGGTTGGTGCTTGAGTAGGTTGGTTTATCCCAGGGGGATATTTTGGAGGTGCGATGGTTTGTTGAAAATGGACCGGTGGTTGTTGGTATTGGATAGGTTGGGTTTGGAACTGGTTATGGTTTTGGTAGTTCTGATGGGGGTAAGGATTTTGTCCCTGTGGTTGGCTAGGTTGTTGGTTATCTTTCCAGCGGAATCCTGGGTGGTCATTGTACCTTGGATTGAAGGTGTTTTGGTATTGGGGCTTTTGAAAGTTTAGGGCATTGACTTCCGCTGGGGGTCCTCCTAGAAGAACATCCTTTATGGATGGAATGGTTGGGCATTTTTCTGTTTTATGGTCATGTTTGTCACAAATTTTGCAAACAAGGTCTACATTTTGGATTTCATGGACTTTCCTAAGGTTTATCTCTTCAACCTTCCTAAAGAGTGCTGCGAGTTTAGCCCTAAGGCTTTCCTCTTCTATAAGTGTATGAATTCCAGTGGTTCTTTGTGGCTTTTCAGAATAAGGTAAAGTTCCCCAAGTTTGGTTTTGTTCAGCCAGACTTTTGAGATACTCGTAAGCATCATTTGGGGCCTTGTTTTTAAAGGTTCCATTACACATCATGTCAATGAATTGTTTATTACCCGGACCCAACCCTTCATAGAAAATTCTCACTTGTTCAGGTATGGAAAACCCATGGTGTGGAACCATGTTTAGGGTGTCTTTGAACCTCACCCATGTTTCATAGAATGACTCTCCCTCTTTTTCAAAAAAGTTTTGGATGCTCTTTTTAAGTGCAATTGTTTTGTGATGAGGGAAGTATTTTTTGTAGAATTCTCTTTGCAGTTGGTCCCAAGAGTGGATTGATGCAGGTCTAAAGTTGTTTAGCCATTTTTTAGCTCGATCCTTAAATGAAAAAGGAAATAGCCTCATCTTAGCGGATTCTAGTTGATGTGGGGGACTCATGGTTTCAACAATGTCGTTGAACTCTTTGACATGAAGGTATGGCATTTCTGACTCCATACCATGAAAGGTTAGAAGGTGGTTTAGGACATGGGGTTTGAATATGTAGTTGGTGTCTCCTATGGAATTGTGTCTAATGCATGAGGGGGCATTGGTCCAAGCTGGAGTGAGGTATTCGTTCATGGTTTGATCAACTACATTCCCTAAGTTTGGAGCTTCTTGGTTTTGGTTTCCCATTTGATTCCCCCCAGGGTTTACAATTTGATTTTGTGGATGACCCTCCATTGGACTTGTTTCAAGTTCTGACTTTGGGGTTTCAAGAATATTTGAATCTGATTTAAACAATCCCTTAGGTGCACTTGACTCCCCTATCCTAGGACTTTCCACCCTAACTAGTTTGTTTGAGAAATCGCGGGTGTAGGCGGACATGCGCCAAAAAAAAAGTGAGAAATGGACAAGATAAGAGATCTTGGGTGAGAGTGGAAGAATGGAGGTGAGGAAAGAAGGTTTTTTTTGGATCTAAGGTACTTACTTGGTCCCCGGCAACTACGCCAAAATTTGGTTCACGCCCAAATTTACCCAAGAGAAGAAGGGTAGAACGGTCCTTGTAGTGTAGCTTGGGTTGTCGATTCCACAGAGACCTAAGAAGATACCTAAGATAAACAACCTAAGGGATGGATTTTTGGATATGAAGTGGCCAACTTGGATTGATTTTGGATGTTTTTTAAAGATATCTAAAAGATTTAAGTGGATTCAATTTAAAATAATGAGTTGATCCTTGGTTATCACTCGGGGTGGATTGGACGTATTTTCTTTTTAATGATTTCAATTTCTTAAATTTGAGATGGGTTCATTTAAGGAGATAAAACAACATCATCACTTACTGGTTTAATTCCTACACCCTCTAATACTAATCACCTATACACTTGAAGGATTAAAGTTTTGATCACTTCAAGGTAAAGGATCATATTAGTACTTGAAGTGTGTGGCCTTAAATTCAACAAGGACGATGGAGTTTAAAAATCATCAAATAAAAATCCCAATTAAAGAAGTGATTATACATTAATTAGGTGATAAATAAAATCCAATCCATCCCCTTGCTACTCCCTTGTATCAACCCATAAGTGGGTTATCCCTCCATTGATCCCATGGTTTCAATGGAAGCGGAAAGTAGACTCATAAGGGAGGAAATGGAGAAGTAAAGAAAACAACAAAAATAAAATGATCACTCCACCGTTGTGTGAATAATTTCACAAGGGTTGGTGTGAATAAATTCACACCATGATCCAATGGTATCAAAGTGATATTAAGAACAATAGAATAAGAGTAGAAGAAGAACTTTTATTAAGAAACTAAAGTAAATTGAACAACTTACATGTGAAAGACAAAATTGAGGCAACAAAAATGCAGCATAACATTACAATTAAACAAAGCATCCAAGATCCTCAACTCCTTCACCACCACTGCATTAAATAGGAATTTTGGGAGCCTTGGGTCGAACCACCAACAGTACAAAGCATCTTAATTAATTTTTCTAGGCTATAGGTGGTGGAAAGCTTGTGGAATTTGGACTTTTCCACGTTTGACCCGAGGTGGCAGCCAACTTTCCTTCACCGAACAGACGCGTCTGGAAGACCTTCTATACGGCTGAATCAGGGTGGGTAATAGAAGAAGAAAATGGATATACGGATGTCTTCTAACCTCCTGTAATAGTTGGGACCATTTGGATTTTTTTATTCCGAGATATGATCAAAGTAGTGGACTGTTTTTATGGGCCGCAGAATCTGGCCCAGAATTTTATCTCTAACTTGGGCCGACTAAATGACCAACATGGAGGCCGAATTAGCATTAACTTTTGAAGAGTGATTTGTTCCTATACATGTATTCTAGAATCCCATGAAATTTGGGATTAATTGGGCCTGTAGTTTGGGCCCCACAGTCTCATCAGTGGGATGGTGTTCAATCTGCCTTCTCCAGAATTGCTTCCTTTCATTGCCAAATATCTCCATCATCCTCCATGAATTCTCCATTGATCCCTGAATGAAACATGTTCTTATTGGAGTGTAGATAAATTATCAAATTAAAATATGTATAATCTGATGAATCATTTTTTACTTTAAATGATATTCAAAAAAGTACCACATAATAGTGCATTTTAAGAAGGTATTACAATCATAATGTGAAATGATGTTCAAAGTGTAAAATGCACTAAAATGGTGTTTAT
Organism: Viscum album; assembly: GCA_963277665.1. Taxonomy (NCBI): domain Eukaryota; kingdom Viridiplantae; phylum Streptophyta; class Magnoliopsida; order Santalales; family Viscaceae; genus Viscum; species Viscum album. The sequence goes on from OY728128.1 coordinate 1,264,143,135, forward strand.
GAATAATAAAGAACATTAATATTATATATATTACCAATGAATATTAGACTCATTTAGTGGCTAATCACAGACGCATAAATTTGTTCCCACACATGGGATGACACATCGTCATGCCATCTCGGAGAAGATACACACCTCTTTTCTAGTCCAGGAGGTTCATGGGGCATACTCCCCCATATCATACGGATAACAATATTAGGAACATACACCCTTTCCAATTAGAGGTAATCGATCTGTTCTGGTAACCACTCCAAGGTAGGCACATACACTTTCCCATGATAACCACTTTTCCCAACACGTTACCCCAAATAATTATAAGAGAACATCCAAGAATAGTTATCACCAAGCATTGTTGGAAAATCAAGATTCAAGATGCAATTTGGCTCCTCTTAATGATAGAGTTATTGAAGCCCTCAGACATTTATCTAATGCAGCTCAAGATTCTACCCTCTCATTACCAAATTTTGGAAGTGGTAGTTGTAATTCTGATGATCCTCATCGAAAACATCATCATGAAGTCCTTCTTCATGAAAATTAATTCAATGCAGAGTGATTATCTCCAAATGAGAGCCAAGACAACCCTTTGTTTGTCCAGAAGACCAAGGAGAAAGAAGATTTATCCCTTACTGTAATCCATCATGGTGATCCTCTCCATGATGGAATTCACTGTGAAAGTCCTCTCTGCAATAGTAATTCTCATTGTCAAGACGATTTCATAATTGACAATGTAGTGATGAGAAATCCCTCTTATCTCAAGGCACTTGAAATCACAAGGCCAGTAATGTCTGATACCTTATCATTTATGGGTGAAATACTTTCTCAACCAGAAGATATCTTAATGGAATGGTCATTATCCAGATGTCCCTTGGGTCATTTGTATTTTAATATAGTGCATCTAATTTGGTCAGACCAAGTAGAGAAACCTCTAGTGAAAGATGATGAAGATATGTTAAACATGAGAAAACAATTGGCCAAAGGAGAAATACCAGTCGTGTTCTGGCCTTTGTAAAGTTCTTAGTATAACATTCCAGAATTGATGATAGAATATTGCATTCATGGCATCCACCACAACTTATGGAAAATTCTTCATCATTTGAAAACCAAAGTATTACCATATAATGAATATCAAAATCATGTAAAGGTAATAGAAGGGTTACAAATCCAAATTGACTTGGCATCTCTCTCTGTTTCCCAACATCCAATGGTTGAAAAATAGAAAATAACCCTTTAGAATACATGCCTCAATTCTCTAAATAGGCTATACCAGTTAATTTTTTATTCCCTTCTAGTGTTCGTATCAGAGGATGGGGTGAATATGGAGCATTGCATTTTATTACACTCCAAAATTAGAAAAGTCCTCCAAAAAGTGGTTTCATGCAATATTATTACCCAAGGTTGACCAAAATCAATAGTTTTTGTATGTAATCAAATATACTCTCAAGAATAGGCCTCAACCAATTCTCATCAGAGTGAGGCCCAAAGAAAAGAAGTTGTTGTGTTACATTTACATCATGCATCTGAGAATCTTGAGTTGGCATCCTGTTTGGTGGATGTCAGTCATTAGAGAATGAAAATTTATAAAATAGCACAATGATATTCCGAAACAGGTGATTTAAGTGGTTTTCGGATGATGCACCCAGCTAATTTCTGAACCAAAATAAAAAAACTAGAAGTGTAGTTGCATGAATTTTAGCCATAGCAGTTCAAAAATAACCCCATATTGCAAGGTTGGGGGCTCATTTAATTGAACTTTTAAATTCATTCAACAAAGTTCAAATATTTGAAGACAAAGAACAAGAACAGTCCTAGTTTGTAGAGATGTGGGCTTTTTCACATCTGCAATCCCCTCCTCAGCCAAAGTTAGTTTTCTCTCGATTAGGAAAGACGCCACAAGGAGAGTGCACAACTGAACTATCTGAGGATTCCCTATGGGTTACTGTCTTCAAAACAGTTCCAGGGAATTCATCATATAAGAGAAAGAAGTCTCATGGAAGACACAAAGGAAGATGATCTTGCAAAACACTGAAAAAATACCATCAATGAATTATGCGTCAGTAAATTTCATTAACACCACTACAGAAGACCCTCCAGAAAATTAGTCTAGTTCTAGGGAATCTGAAGATGAAGTTCTTATTCACAATATGGTACACATTGAGGAAAATGAAGAAGGTGTGTTCACCCAAAATTAGAGGCTTACCTAGAATCTAGGTATTCCTTCAAATAACCAACTCCCCCCTCTCTGAAAGGCATCTAACAAGGGGAAAGGAAAAAAATCAGATCGCATCTCACTTTTCCACTGTAGAAGGTAAATCTCTTTTGCTTGAATATATATTTTCACAACAAGAAGAGGAAATTAAGGAGTTTAAAAGTCTCAATATAGATTTACTTTGAAAGAACATTTTGACTAGATGTACTCTCTAGTCAGGTCCTCAACATGAAAATCCTATAGGAGCTCCTCAGCAAAGAGGATTTATAGTAACTACAGATGCGGATAATAAATTCCCTCCACTGGGTACACAATCAAGGAAGGATCAAACACATCCTAATGGGCCTATTTCCATGGGTTATCCATGGGAGATATCATCAACCCCATCAGTGGATTTTCCAGTCATTGCACCAGCTCAAGCTCCAGTTGCTATACTTGCATAGAATCCATCTCATCTAGATATTCCCCAAATGATTATGAACACAATTGAGGTATTAATGACTCTATTAGAAGCTATATAGGAACGACTTTCACTAGTTCAGCTGGAAAAGATAGATTACCTTGAATTGGTGGATGAAATTCCTCCCCCAACAAATTTTGTGAATACCAAATTCCCAATCTTTAATGGTTCAGGAGATCTAGAACAACACTTAACACATTTTTTTCTTGTTGCGATCTCATTATGGGAACTTCTCAACGACTAGAAGCAGTAAAGCTTATGTGTTTTGTGAAGTCATTACAAGTACTAGCTTTTGTATGGTATAAAATTGTACAATCTCATTCAATTATTGGATGGGAAGATCTCTGTCAGAAATTTCTTATTCAATTTAGTTCAACACTACCAAAAATGACAGTTTTTTATCTTACTAATTGTAAACAAAGTGAGAATGAAATACTTTCATATTTCATTACGTGATGGAAAGGATTACATAATTTTTAATTCTATCACTCTCTCAAGAAGATTTTCTGCCAATTTGTGTGGAAAATCTTCATGATGAGTTATGCACACCATTTATCCCTATGAAATACACAGGAGGGTTTTGATACCTTACTTCAATCACTCCACAAATAGAAGACTCTATTATAGAAACTAAGGATAAAACTAGTTTAATTCCATCAGCTCCGGAGAGGAGGATAAGAAAGGCAAAAGCTTCTACATTCACACTCAAGCAGGCACTTGTACCCACTTCTACATTAATAACATCATCATACCGAAGGGCTCCATCTCTTGAGCATCAGCAGCAACGACCGCCTCATCAAGACGATCAAAGAGATCAAAGGTAGAAATAGTTTGAGGAATTAAAGAATAATGGTTATTATTTTCGGAATGAACAAGTTCTTGGTTACTTCATCCTAGCTCTGGAAAACAATTTGGTTTATTTTCAAAGTCCAATGAAAGAAAATAAAGAAGGAGATGAAGATATTCTGAATTATTGTCCATTTCAGAAGATGTTAGGACATCCCATCCAAGAATGTTTTGTTTTCACGGACTTATTGCAAAATATTGTAGACTGTGGACATGTAAAACTAAAAATTTCATCAACTCAAGTAGTATGTGTTATTACTACTAATCCAGAGGAACAAAGTGAATGGAAAAAGTTCAAAAGTAAAAATATGCAGAAACATGACAATTGGATGATCAGGAAAACGATCAACCTGACTCATTCCATTTTATGAACATAGTTGAAACAACTGATTATGTCTTCTTCCACTCCTTCCACAGTAAATCCACCTTCATCAAAAGGTCATTCCTCAATAAAACGATGTGGTTATAAGGATAAAGAGTAGTCAGAAGAAGATGAGCTCTTGTCAAGTCCAAATTTGTCCTTGACCCTGTCGTATTTTATGCCATCTATTTCAAAAGCGTGGGCACAACCCCTTTAAACAGCACATAGAGAATTAACATATCAAGAATAATCTTCATCATATGAAGAATTGCTCTTTGGTTCTGTTAATTTTTTCCATTTAATGGATCCTTGTGGCAATGGTGATTCTGACTATAATGAGTTAGAATTACTTGTGCCTAATTGATGAACTAGAGTAAGAGGCCAAGTTTGAGGATATAGGGGAAGACGTGGGAATTATAAGAATCACCACTTTAACTCTACCCCTTATCAAACCATATACGTGGTAGAAACTCATGGAAGAGACCTTCTGTGGGCTCAACAAGAACATAGAGTTTCTTCCAGGAAAGACAAGTTCGGTTCAAACACAATTATTTTGGAAGACCGATTAAAAGATACACAATCTTATTCTTAGAAAGTTAATAGACCTAGTTGGTCTAATCTACCAAAGCTAAGAGAATTTCTAGATTCTACTCCGACACAGAATATGGATACATCAGAAGAATCAAATTTCAAAGCACCTAAAAACACATCTCCATGCTAGAAAACACGTGCCATTGGACCAAAATTATGATGTCTTGAAACAATTATCCCAAGTACCTTCCAAGTTATGAATTCTAGATTATTTGGATCTGTCAAAAGATCTTTGAGAGGCACTAATTGAGGATTTTTCAAGTTCATAAGAGTTTGAAACTAAAGTTGTTGCTGCAGAGGTTTACCTTATAGAGAATGATTCTGCATAATTTCATGCAGTCATATCTTTTACAGATGAAGATGAAAATGATGTACTATGTAGGCTTATCTGACCTTTGTATTTTTCTAGAAATTTCAATGACATAGACATCTGATGAGCCTTCATTGATAATGGATCTAGAGTCAATATCATTCCCCTTCATACACTTCATCGATTGGGCCTAACTGAATCTAACTTATCTACTTGTACTTTAATATTTCAAGATTATGATAAGAATTATCAAGATCATCTGGGTGAAATTACACTCATAACTTAGTTTGAAGATCTTGTGTCTAATTCAGACTTCATGGTTGTTCGTCAGGACATAGCCTTCAATATTCTGCTTGGAAGGCCTTGGTTGCATCAACATGTGAACATACCTTCTTCATACCACCAGGGCCTTAAGTACTATTTCAATGGTCAAATTGGGACATTGTATGGTGAAAAGGATCTGTTCAAAATATATGAATCAAAATATATTGAGGCAAAGTTTTATCACACAAAAGGAATGAAGACCATGAAAAAGGAAATAACTAGAGTTAATGGACCAAATAGACTGGAAAAGATCCTAGCAAATCCATTTATATATATGAGTACAGATTATGTGTTACCCATCAATCAAATTGAAAAGGTAACCCCAAATCCATGAACTTTTACAATAACTTCCATATTGTTAATTATAGCAATTGAGCTTGACAACATGGGAGAAAATGTTGATCCCCCAATAAGTGATGGAAGTTTAAATGGAGATGTATTCATTTCATCCATGGAACTACAGAAAGTGTTTACTACATTAATCAGAGTAGAATAAATTGTAGTGGTTCTAGAAGAAGACAAAGATGTTGATTCTGAATCCATCATTTCCTCTTTATTAAGACAGGAAAACCATTTGTCAACAGTAGGTTCATATATGGTGGCCTATTCTTTAGGATGATCAAATACCAAATCCTCCCCTAAATCTGGAAGATTTTCCTCGTCAAATACTATGCAATTAGAAACTGAAGAGGTAATGCATAATGAAGAAGAAGATAAAGATCTCATGGATGCTCCTCTGGAATTTGAAAAAGGTGTCTCTACCATTGTGGATGAGCTCATAGAAATAAATCTGGGTATAGAAGAAGATCCATGCCCCACTCTAATTAGTGTGTTCATGACCTCTGAAGAGAAATAGGTGTATACATTATTTCTAAAGAAAAATAAAGTTATATTTTCTTGGAATTATACAGAAATGTTAGGTCCAAATCTTGATATAGGTACCCATAATTTGGGGTTTCCAGAAGAACATTTTGGATTCAAGCAGACAGCATGAAGAACACACCCAACTCATGCCTCTAAAATTGAAGTTGAAGTTGTTAAGATTATAAAGGATAACTTTTTCATGTAATTTCAGTATCCAAAATGGCTGGCCAACATTGTCCCAGTGAAAAAGGATAATGGAAAAATTATAGTTTTCATTGATTTTAGAGATATTAACCGAAATTGTCCTAAAGATGATTTTCTAGTTCAGTTACAGAGATTTTAATTGATGAAATTCCTGGATATTAAGCTCTTTCCTTCATGGATGGATATATTGGGTATAATCAAATTTTTATGGCCCAAGAGGATTAAGAATCTACCACCTTCATATCCCCTCAAGGTGTGTTTTACTATCGGGTAATGCCCTTTGGCTTAAAGAATGCAGGTGAAACATACCAACGTGCCATGAACCATATCTTCAAACCCTTCTTAAGGAAATTTGTTGAATGTTATGTGGATGATTTGGTGGTTAAATATAGAGAATGTTCCAATCACTTAAGTGATTTAGAGACTATATTCAATAAACTTCGGCAACATAGTTTGAAGATAAACCCCTTGAAATGTGCTTTTAGGGTAACCTCAAGAATGTTTCTTGGCTTTGTTGTATTCCATCGTGGTATCGAAGTTGATCCTAAGAAAACAAAATCAATCCTTGGTATGTCACCTCCTCAAAATTTTAAAGAATTAAGATTACTCCAAGGAAACTTCTCATATATTCGGTGCTTTATCTCCAATTTAGAAATCAGGTGTTTACCCTTCACCAGATTAATGAAGAAGGGAATCACCTACCCATGGACTAAAGACTACCAAGAATAATTTGATACCCTCAAAAAATATCTCTTGAGTCCACCAACATTAATTCCACCTATTGAAGTAAGACCACTTATTCTCTACGTGATAGCTTTAGAGAAATCACTAGGTGCCTTAATTTCCCAAAATAATGATGCTAAGAATGAAAACATCATTTACTATCTCATTCAAACTATGCTTGATGTGGAAACTCAATATTCAAGTATTGAAAAGTGTTAACTAGAATTAATTTTTTCAGTTCAAAAATTGAGGCACTACTTACAACATCATGAATTCCAATTGGTGTCTCTCAATAATCCACTAAAATTTATCCTCAGTCATCCTATTCTTATAGGGCGTCTGGCACAGTGGGCAGTTATTTTGTACCAAATTGATATCCAGTTTGTGCCTCAAAAGGAAATAAAATGCCAAGCTCTGGATGACTTCCTTACTGAGCATCCATCTATAGAAGATACATCATTTAATACACAACTTCTTCATGAAGAAGTCTTATCTATTCAGGATTATTCCCAAACATGGGAAATTTATTTTGATGGTGCTTCCAGAAATCCAATAGGGAAAAGAATGGAAAACCCTAAACTCAACAAAGTTGGGTTAGTAATTGTCATTATTTCCTCAGAAAAGGCAGTATTTCCTTATTCATTCCTATTTTCATAAGGTGGTACCAACAATGAGGCAGAATATCAAGCTCTCATCGCAGGTTTGTAATTTTCCCTTCAGGTGCAAATGGATCATTTAAAGGTGAAAGGTGATTCAGAATTAGTAATCAAAAAAATTATTAGGGAATATTTTATTAGAAAAGAATAGTTAATCCCTTTGTGTGATTACATCAGAGGGATAATGGATGAATTTCCCTCAGATCCAACATTTTATTATGTCCCACGATCAAAAAATTATCAAGAAGATGCACTAGCTAATGCAGCTATAGCCTTGGAAAATCCAAATCGGGATGAGACAATCATCAGCATATCCCATCGTCATGTGGTTTTACCTTTTTTTCAAAACAGAATGGAGGAAATTAATGAAATTATCCCGATTTCTAAACAATATGATTATATCATGGGATAGAGAACATCTATCATAGAATATCTTTAAAATGGGATACTTCCACTAGATAGGGCTGAAAAAGAACAGATCTGACGATGAGCAGCCAATTTCACTCTTTATGATAGTCAAGACAACCAAAAGATCCTCTACAAGTGAGGATTTGATGGAATCTTCTTCAAATGTATTGATGGAGAAGAGACTACATCTTTAATGAAAGAAGTATATTCAGGAGTTTGTGGTTCCTACCAGTCTAGGCACAGACACTTTGATCTGATCTAAATCTTGGATACTTTTGGCCTTCAATGATGCAAGATTGTACAGATTTCACTAAAAAATGTCATCCCTACCAAGTGCATGTCAACCTCATTCATTAACCCCAAAATTTTCTATGTACAGCTAAATACTTCTATCCATTTTCCACATGGGAAATGGATGTAGTAGGGCCTTATCCTCCAGCCATGGCTAAGTAGTTCATGTATATTCTCAGGGCTACTGACTTCTTCTCTAAATGGGCTGAGGCAATACCTCTCAAGTAAGTCGGAGCCAATATCATTGTTATTTTTGTAAAAACTAGTATCATCAACAGATTTTGTGTCCCTCATACTATTTTGATGGACCATGGACTCAATTTTTGTTCTGCTGGGGTAAAAAGGTTATATCAGAAACATAATATCAAATCCAACCATTCATCTCTCTATCATGCGGCAGCCAATGGACAGATACAGGCCTTCAAGAAGAACCTGTCAAATATACTCTATAAGTTGGTGGATAAAGATAAGAAAACATGGCCTGATAAACTTTTGAATGCTTTATGGGATTATTGAACTACTACCTGTACTGCTACCCAAGAAACTCTTTATTCATTGGTATATGGAACTGATGTTGTTTTTCCAATTGAAATTAAATTTCCTTCACTCAAAGTTGGAATCTGTGATTAGTTGTATATAGATGAGAGGTCTCAGAAAAAGTTCAATGAGTTGGAATGATTATACGAGAAAAGACTACATACTTATCATCATATATAATTCTATCAGAATAGAATAGCATGAGCTTTTGACAAGAAATTTCACCTCCATTAATTTCTTCAAGGAGAATTGGTATGGGTCCTTAGGACTCCAATGATACCAGGAAAGAAACCTCCAAAACTTGAGCCAAAGTGGGAAGAACCTTATTCCATACATAATTTCTATTAAAATGGAGCTTATGCCTTAATATTAATGGATGATGATCTTATTACAACTCCAACCAATGTGAGATTCTTGAAGAAATACTGTCTATATTTGTGCACATTCATCCTCACTGCAAGACTTTAAACTGCACAGTACAACATCCTCACTAAAAGACTTTAAAATACACAGTACAATGTCTTTACTACAAGACTTATAACTGCACAGCCCCCATGTTCTAGTTGCAAGACATTAAACTGTATAACAGCCATAAGAGTCCATATAGCCATAATGTTAAAATGTGTAACATCTTCTTCCTTGTCACATGACGTTAAACTGCATGACATCATTTTTACAACTAACATTTTCTATATTTAACATTATAATATTCCATAATAAAGCATCATTGACATCATCACTACTCCTTAGTGGTACATGAGTCCCTATCTTTCCTATGACTGAGTCAGATCTGCATAGAGACCTTATTTCAAGAACTATGTATGGCATGATTCTTATTTTCCAATGAGATATGTTGAGACGTCTAAATCTCCAATTTTGGACCCAGCCACAATCACAAAATCTTCTTTTTTATCCTCTTATATATGAATCATATCTATATAGAGTGTTTCCTTAAGATATATGATTGGGTCCCTATACCATTTTATGTATTAAGATTTATCGTTCTCTTAAAATGTGTCAAAAGCCCCCATTCTTCATGTCAAACTCAATTAGAATGAGGAATGATTATTTAAAGAACTACATAAGGCTTGATTCTCATCTATTTGAGATACATAGAGATGCATAGATCTCCAATATTGGGCCTAGCTGTGATAAAATAACCTTTATTTCTTTTATAAGAATCAAATCTACATAGGGAATGTTTTAAGAACTATGGATGGCTATATTCTTTCCCCAACAAGACACATAGTGTCACTTGGGTTTTTTCCCTTAATCCAGTTACAATATATCTTTCCTTTCATATCGTTCCATTTTCGTATTTACCGCATGATGTTAAACTGCATGGAAATATAGCACCTTTATTCTTCACTTGCTTCACCTTTGCACTGTAAAAGAAAACCTTATTGCTCATTGTTTCTCACACCAAGAATAGCTCATGTGGGATTAGGAATTGGGTAAATGGATTATTTATATAAATAAGGTGTTTCAATTTATTATGGGCCTATCAATGATCTCACTGCATAACTTAAAACTGCATTGTATAATGTCCTCACTACGTGACTTAAAACTGCATAGTATAATGTCCTCATTGCATGACTTGAAACTGCACATCACAATATCAATTCACAATAAACAAAGAAAGTATCCATTTTACATATGAGTTAAATCTTTGTAAAGGATGTAAAACTCATGGATAATATTGATTCAAATATTTCTCAGGTGCATTGAGAAAAATCCCCTTCCATATTTCACTCTCTTAAAATTGAATATTTCCATATCCTCATAATCTTTATTATGATTTCTGGTGATAAAGTTTATAATATTTAAGAACTCTTTTTTTTACTATGCAACACGTGCCCTTATGTGGCCTTGCATAAGTTGCCTCCATAATAGGCCTGTCAATCAAAATATTCCACTATTTGTCTATGTAGCATATGCCCTAGTTATCCCTGGAGAAGACAGCCCCCATAACGGGTTTTTTAAGTAATTTTAAATTCATTATTTTTTATTATATCTCTTTCACCTTTAATCTTTGATGACAATATACAAGAATATATAATTTAAAACATTCATTCAAGTATACTTGTCCCATTATCTTTCTCACAATCTGAAAGTCTTCAAGACCATGGTTTACACATTTCCTTCACCATGTGTTCAAAACAATATTAAATAACCTTGAAATCACTTGGCCACATATTATATATTGTTTCTATTTCTAGTACTTGTTGTATGACCTAAAACAACAGACACCATAATTCTTAAATTTGGGTTAGACCTTCATAGGAGTCATATTCCTCTGATTCTTTGAAAATATTGGTTGGAAATACCCTCCCTATATTCAGGTACCTTTCCCAGTAAACCAAACTTTGTGCTTCAAAAAAATTGAATCCCCATAATCTTTCTTCATCTTTTAGCAATAGAATTTCAAACTTCAAATATTTCTTTTGTTTGACTATACAGCACATTTCCTTAGGCGGCCTTACATAAGTTTCCTACATAACTGGCCTCTCAATCAAAAGATGCCACTATTTGGATATGCAGCATATTCTTTAGTTGGCTCTGCGTAAGTAAACCCTTATAACGGGTTTGTCAAATAATGGTAATTTTTTTCTTAGAAGATACTTCTTCTAATGCCTTTAGCCGTTTTTCCATATCATCCTTTCAATTCAAAAAATTCCCATATCATAGTTTACCATTTTCTCTTCTATACCTAAACATTATAGAATATTTCCAAAAAAATTATCAAGAAATTGGGAGAATCTCATACTTTTTGTTAGAGCTAAAAACGTTGAGTTAAAATCACACAATGTCCTCACTGCATGACTTAAAACTGCATAGTACAATGTCCTCACTGCATGACTTACAACTACATAGTATAATTTCTTCACAGCCTGACTTAAAACTACACAATATGATATCAGAAATTCCCCTTTCTGATAAATCATAACCATTCCTCACACACCAAATTTTTATAGAAATGGTTTTCCTATCTATGACATATGTCAGTGTAAAATATCCCTTTCATTATTAAAATTCCATTACATGGAAGAACCACCCATTGTGGTCTTAAGTCACCAAAATCTTATTTTCCTCAGTCTATCAACAGAAAAATGATAAACTTAAAAGAGCTCTTTTGTTTGACTATGCAGCACGTGCCCTTAGGCATCCTTGCATAAATTTCCTACATAACAGGCATGTCAGTCAAAAGATGCCACTATTTGGATATGTAGTATATTCCCCAGTTGGCCCGTCATAACATAGCCCCCATAACAGGTTTTATAATTAATGGAAACTTCGTTCTGGGAAAATACACCCCTTATGTAGATACAAGTTTTAAATTTGGTGAACATAAAAATCATGGATCAAGATTCCCCTTGGAAATATTTAAAGAATATTAAATCAATTCATAGCCACATAGTTTTTTTGGGATCTAATTAAAAGTTTATGGTCAAATCTATTTGACCCTAAATATTATCCGATTATAGGCCAACATACACCACTCTAAACTGCCAAAGAGAACCAGTAAAGGGCACTCTAAACAAAAGTAGAGTCCTAGCTCACTAAACATGCATTTTGTATGGTTTAGATAATATTGATCAATAAAAAGTCAAGATATATAAAGTTTATGGGGTTATCCATATAACCCTGGAAAAAAAATAAAACTATTCTTACTGGGCCCAATGGCCTAGGTAAAACAAAATCAGTTAGCGAAAGTGAAAACACAAATGATTAAAGACAAAATATTTTTCATTTATGAAAAAATTTAACAGTGTCTCTCTATCAGAAATTACAAAAGGCTTTCTAAGTAATTCCTCATTTGTTTGAAAGCCTCTTGATCTGCATCAACTGGTTATTGAAGTTTGTCTATTTGACCAGCCACTCTCTCTTCAACATGATGAAGTGCTTATCTAGCATCTACAATGGCTTTTTCACCATCCTTCATGACTTCTCTTAATGAGCTATGAAGCTGCTAAAGCTCCCCTATAATGATCTCTAACTCTTGTTGAAGGTGAAATTACTGAATAGTCTTTTCTTTAATTGTCTGCTTTAGTCCCTTCAACTTTTAATTATGATTAGCCTCATCCTAGGACAGTGCTGCATGGAACTCTTCAATATTGATTGACATTTTGGCTTTTATCAAGTCTTGTCAAAGCTTTTTCTCTTCCTCCCTCCTCAAAGTAATCTCTTTCACCACAGTATGAGTTTCACAGTATTCAAAACCTCCAAATATTAGTGTGATAAATAGAGATAAAAGTCATGGAATTCTTGGTGGTAGTTCCTCAAGGGGAATCTCAGATATTGTCTTACAGATGTTTTTCATGCTTTGCGATGAGCAAGACAAAGATCCTTCTGCAGTTCTAGGTCCGATTCAGAATCACTGTCATAAGGAGGGGTATATTCTGGGACTAATTCACTTAAATAAGTTTCATGTTATGTTCCTTCATGAACAATGGTTTCTCCACCTTCCAATGTTGTTTGGGCTAATGCAGAGGCTTCACCTCCAGACCTAGACATTGAAGTTGATATCCCTATATGGTAAATCAAGAATTATGGTTATGATTAGATTCAAGAGATAACAAAAGTGAATGAAATCACAATATCAGTATCTCTTAACTAATAGTAGGTCAGAAGCTTGAGAATAATCCTCCCTAATGTTCTCAGTTCCAATAATTTGGTTTTATTTCTCTGGATGAGGAATGATATCGTTAATTTTCTCAGGATTTTCAGAGTGAATCTCAGGAAGACCTGCTATCTCAAGATCCACCTGAGCCAATGTCTCTATAATGGGGGGGGTTGATATTAATATCAATACTTCCTTTAAGTACCATTGTGGCAGTAGTTTATTTAAATAGAACTGCATATTTCAATCATCCATGGTTATTAGGTTAATCATAAAGAAGATTAACAGGATGAATAATGAAAACTCACATCCAGTTGATTTTATACAAGGAAATCCAAAATCTTCTAAATCATTTGATATATTAACATGTTCTAATAGTTCTTCCAAATATATGATAAGGTTCATAATTTCTTTCAATGATGTCATATATCCTAGGTTAGTCTCACTCGTGGGAGAACATGGCGTGTTTGCTTCACAACTATCATCTAGCAACCTTTGACCCCAAGTAGCTTCTTTAGCAACAATTGTGGGGTCAAATTTAGTTGTTTTCGGATGTTCTGGTGCATGTGATGAACCTAAAAGTATCACAGAATTGAATTTATCTATTTTTACATCTAATTCCTTATGAATTATTATTGATTTACCAAAATCTTCCTCTCATATGATAGTATGAATCGGAGTAGTGCTAGGAATAGATGTTGGTTTATTTTGCTTCAATGCGTCTTCAAGAACCACTATAATTACAAGAATTTGTGTCTGCTCAGCATCACCTTCTATGTCTCCTTGAATCTTATTAGTAGTTTCTTTAAAATAAGAAATAAAAATATCCCCTATAATATTAAAAAGTTTAAACACTTTTTCATGATTGAAGACAAAAATTCATGATTATCAAGGAGACTTACCACTACTAAGAAATTTCGTAACCATGGCCTTCTTTCTTCGATGATTTTTCTTTATTGCCTTTTGGGGAGGGATTTCATAATCATCTATAAAGATAGGTATTAGATATTTTAGTACCCTCTCTATTTCATCCTCTATGTCCTATTGGCCTAGAGATATTTCTCCCAATTCATGGGGTGACCCAATAACACCAAGAGTAGTTCCTCTAGGGATATACTGTGGTGAAATATCTTCAGTTTTTTTTTACATTACCCAACTATATGTTAAGATGATATTTATCCTAAGTAACAACGTTTTGACAAAATTTAATGTTGCAAAATGGAATATAATGCAAGATAAAGGGAACTTACATCCTTAGGATCTACAAAGTCATGCCACTCTTTATCTAATGAAGGATTTCTCTCTTCGGTAGTACCATGATCTATCATTTAATTTACCCAATTTATGGTAGGAATTGATTCATCAGTGGAATATATGAGCATTTTCAGCTCTCAAATATAGGTCTTTGCCTCATTGGTATTATCCTTAAAAATAATATCAGAAGAAGCCTGCAAATCCACTACTTCTGGAATATGCAGTCCTTCGCATAGATCCATCCACATGGTTTCAGCATCACAGTATAGATTCTTCCATGTTCGAAAAGACTTCGGTCATATATATTCAGAATGTATGTGTGAGGGTTGTGAGGAGGATCCTATAACCTTGGACTTGTGTTTCTTCGCAGCACATACAGTCACGGATGATGGATTAGAAAATGGAACTCGCCGCTCTTCAGAATGATGGCGACCAGATCACCTTGATACAAATTCATTAGGGATTGATGTAGTGGATATTTAATTTCTAGTAGGAGGATTATATCTAGATTAAGGTCTTATTGGTGAATTTGGAGCATCGTCACTGAAACCCTCTGATTCTTGCAAGTTGGCCCCTGATGATGAAGAATTATCTTCCAAATAACGGGGTTCCTTCCTACTACTTCTCTTTATCCCCACTTGAGGGAAGATATGATTTAATACCCCATTAGGGTAAGATGCAATCGAGTTTTCGGAATAACAGATAGTTAATTTTCTTACTATATCAGTGACGGGTAAATTAAATACTACCTTGATCTTCTCTGAAGATGTCAATAACCATAGTAATCAGGAAACCATTGGGTGTTGCTCAAATCTTACATGAATGGGAGAGGATACAGTATTATTTTATAGACATTTGAATTGAAACACAAATCTATAAGGAGCATAGGCCTCACATATGATTTCTTCATTTATTCTGATGGACAACACGCCATCTCTGCAAGGTAGAATATATGCCCTCAATTCCAAAATGGTAGTACCATCATCAATGAATCACCCAATAGGTGTATTACCATAAAGAAAGAAATGGAATTCCTTTTGTATTCTCAATAAAGCCTTGATGTCATAAGCATTCAAAGACATGGGTGAAATACCAGAAAAGTCCTAAACAGACAGTCGGAAAGAACTTCCAAAAACATGTACTCCACATTGTACAACATAATTTCTAAAGTGAGCATAAATCCATCCCCACAACACTTGGAATGGTCCCACTATTCTAAAGAGAGACTTCCCTTTTTAAATATGCAGAAAACACCTATAAATCTTGTCCAAAATAGGAGTAGACAACCCTACCATCCTTTTCTTCAATCTTAGCTACAATAATAAAGGTTCTTGGCCTCACACCTCTTTTAGAGTCTTAGACTCTTAATAAATACACACTGATCCACATGGCTAAGAAACCTATCAAACTTGTATTTGTAGGAATTTTTGGGTTGATTTCATATCCTCATTTATCAAATTCTCCTTTTTCCATTGTTGGCCAAAAGGTGTCAGGAGTGCCTCTCTTTTCTACCCTTAAACAGCTCGTCGGACGGGTATAAGTGGGACATGTTTCCTTCTTCTTTATTAAAAATATTTCCATCCATTCCTCTAGATGAATATCTCTCCTGGTGACAGTTTTTGGGGTGATTGAATTCTTGAGTTTGTTAAATATTTTCATGAACTCACGAACCAAATATGGTGTCTTCTCCGAGTCATTCCATGTCACCTTGGGAGGAATGAACTCATCATACATGTCTATAAGGATTAGAGCTCCATAAATCTTGTAAAAATCCCACAATATTATACCTACCTCTCTATGTGTTAAATGGAATGAATTAGTCTCTGGGATTCATCGACTTAATAATTCCCGAACAAAATCATCATTCTTATACACAGAGGTTTACCAAACCCAGAAAACCTCATAAATCCTGATGACTCTCAAATTATCTACAAATTCTGCTCATGTCTTTCACACCCAATATTCCCACATCCATGCGGGTTTTACACCTCCTTCAGGGAAAAATTCCTAAATTTTCTTCCAAGTAACATATTGATCTATCTGAGAATCTTGAAATATGGATGAATAGTAGTGTGGCTGCAGCTCGGGTGTGTGTACCTTCCAATCTGGAGCGCACTGGCTATGATTAAAAATATGACCTTTCTCTATTGTCCCAAAATTAGCAAATGAGCCCCCAACAGAAACATTGGTTAATGAGATGATGGTGTAATCCTGAAACCAAGAATGTGGGACATAGTTATTTCGATCTGGAATGTTAGCATCCTGCAAATGGCCATAGCTATACAAAGGCAGATAGGTGCTTCGAGGAAAGTTGAAATGATACTTCTTCAAATATTTTTCTAAGTCCGAAAGGGTGGTTTCACAAACTTCAAATTAAACATGACCAACAACATTCATCATTTCATCAATCCTCTTGTTGGAGAGCTCATTAGCAGTGCCAAGTCTTTTTGGAACCATTGAACTTACAAAAAGATATAGATCATCTTTTAAATGTAAGTTCATTTTTGGTGTTTTAAAAAAAATTGGAAAAGGAATTACGGTGTGGAAGTTTAAAACATGGCACACAAGTATAATTAGGCACACAAGTATGGTGCCCAACTTATTTTGTGTAGCTAAAAAATGTACAGAAGCGCGGTGAAATAGAAGCGCCTGAATAGAAGAAAACTTGTGCACCAATAGATGAGAATTCAGAGGTTGTGAGACTTTTCACAAAAGTGAGGCCATTATATATAATCAACACATCACCCTAAACTCTATAAGTCTTACGCATAGCAAACTTGTGCGGTCAAGACTACTTGAGCACCAAAACTTTCATGACCCAGTGCTCTTTTTCTTTATCCTTCATTACCTTACCTCATTATAAGATCCACTTTTCATTTTGAATCCAATACTGAGGGGGGATTTTTTATGACACCCCATTCTGTCAAAGAGTTTAATAATATGACAAAGGGGATCTATTAGAAAGAAAAAGGGGGAAATACATAAATAAAAGTCTAGATTTTCAAAGGCATGAGTTTTTTGCTACCTTAATCTAGCCAAAAATCTTTTGGCATGCAGCCTACTTGCGCGCATCCAATATGTCACACAGCCCAGTTGATCGCCCCCATATGTCACGCAACCTACTTGCACTCCCACTTCCTTTTTTTCCCAGGGTCCAATATTTTCCTATGAATAGACCCTTGGGGCCCTCATTTGTACAGACGAATTTCCCCGAAGCTCAAATTCTGCTCTGGTCACCCTAGTGCTTCGCCCAAGTCTCCATAAACTTTCAAGGTAGTTCTTCAAAACCTTGAGTGGAGGATTTAAGAGAGGATCATGGTAATTAATTCCTTTTAGTGTTTGAAAACCATAACACCTATGCGCCTAAAGTTCCCAACCTCCCCAAATCCGAAATACTTACACTCCACCCATTCCTCCCATAGGAACTTGAGCACCCCACTTCTAGTATCACATATGAATACTCTTGAAGGCATTATAAAGTTCTCTACCAAGTATTAAAATACAGGTAGTTCATCTCTTATGTGAACATCAGGTCACCCATGTGTACTTGCACGCCAATACTTTTGTGCCCTTACCTACTTGGGCTCCCCTATTTGATTCATTTATTCTCTTCAATTTAAATTCCATCAAGCATTCATCAAAGCCATTAATGGAAAGGCTTATTATTTTTCAACTCCCTTATATAAAAGGCATGCAATAGAGACCTCTACCAAAACCTCCTGACTTATCAAAATATAGGGAAATACACATCAGTGTGTCTCCAATTTGGGTTTGTATATCCATAGTTAGAGGTTTCCCACATTTGTTTCAAAATGGGGTTATGATTCATGGAGTGTATGTGGGTTTGTATATCCATAGTCACATGGATCTTTCTTGAAGAAACAGTGTTGGGAAGTTCCCAGTATGGAGGAGGGTTGGATCCTGGCCGCTCCCTTCTCTAAGAGAAGGCCCATAACCTCAGGTCTCTGGTAAGGAAGGTACGGTTCACCTTTTCTTTTCCACACATGCATAAAAGAAGTCTCCCTCTCCTAACAAGATAAATTTTAAGGAAACCATATTGGCATAATCCCCTATATTTTCTTATAGAAGGTAGTATCATTGCTCCTCCTCTCTTCCTCAATGCCAAAGACCAAAGGGGATATGGGAACGGGGACTTTAATTTCCCTTCCCTCTCATATTGGGATTTGTCACCATGTGCATCCATCCTGGTGTAATCACCCTAACCTTCATCCCTTCCTCCTTACATTGGACCCTTTTCCAATGTAAATAGAACATAGAGAAGGCTCGTTAGCTCACCCTCTTCCATGGTCTCTTTGACCTCATCCACCCTCGCCGCCATAGGTGTGCCCTCTTCCACCAGCGGAAGAGGAAAATTTTAAAAGTGCAAGTGTCATTTTTGAATCTTTCACATCCTCTTGTTTATCACACCGAGCTTGACTCATGTGAGCGTGATGATTAAAACATGTACACAAACACTCATGAAGGAATGAACTATGAGAACATTGATTCTTGTTCAAACCACGATACATAGGAATCCTTTTTAGGGCCTGAGCACACTGGATATCCTCCTCAAGAATCCAACACTAATTCCCTTAATCTGGGAATCCTCCTTAGGAATAACCCCCAAATTAAACCCCAAATCATCAAGGAATCCATTTCAGGAAGTAATCCCAAACTCATCTCTCTTAAATGACCATACCCTCCTATGAGACTTATCAAACTATGTGGGCTTTGATTCCCATCCATATGGGATATGTAGGAAGCATCCTTAAGGTTCAAACCCAACACTTAAAATCAACCTTGTTCTCCTTGCGACATATTACCATGAGGGTATAATATTAATTGGAAACCAATATCCTTTCCTTGTTCCTTGGGCTGCTTTAGTATAATCCCCACACAAATTTTTGACTAAGCACCTTCTGCTTAGAGTTCATTATAACGTAACTTTAAAAGGTACGATGTGTCCCATTAAGTGGTTCCAAACAATGAGGGTTCTGATTCCTTTCACAAGGATACGTAGGTATCCCATTTTATGGTCATGAACCCAAGATCAAAACAAACATTATTCTCCTTGGATGACAATAAATTCTAGAGTTCCCCACTTAGTGGCTTAAAAACCAGTATCTTTATAATGACGATTAAAAGAATATCTAATTAGTATATGAGAGGATACCATTGTTGGAGAACCTCGAATATATATAGATTATTTTTAAAATTTTCACATGCTAAATAAATGATTGAAAATTCCAAGGGATACTTATTATATACATGGTGAATTAATACGGATTCATGAAAATATCTTAAATTTACAAAGAGAGTCCCGGAGTAGATAATAATTCCCCCCAAAAGGGTGTGATGAGTACAACCTCCAATCCTCTTAACCAATTAACATTCTTAAGTATCGTGAAGTTAAAACATAACGAATACCTAACTTTGGAAAACATTTTCCCTTTAGATAAAGAACTATTGAAAGTTTCCAGTTCTATAAATAAATCCAATTGAAACTACCTGGAAGTAGTGATTCTTAGAACTATAATACACATTTCAAGGAACAAAAAAACAACCATGAAAACATATAATTGGATAAAAAATTAACTTTTGGAAAACACATAAGCATATAATATCATTTCTATATTATCCAAGGATCATATCCAAGACAAAAATAGCGGACAAACTCCATTACTGAACAATGTTTACTTGTCATTCCATCCCTGTATTACTAAACCATATTTACTTTTCATTTTAGTCATGACTATCTCATGATATGTAAATATTTACCCAATGAATTGGAGGAAGATATAGGTCTCACCCACCTCATAATGAAATCATTATTACATGTGCCACAAAAACATAAACCATTCATTATAGAATAACCCAAGGAATAAAAAATGGATTTCTTAAACATAATTCCATCATAATCCATATAAAATAAATGGATTTCATAAAAATAATTCCATTATAAACAAAATCATATAAATTTTATAATAGGGATAGAAACATAAACATATGTCATCTTAGATGGAAAATAATTTTGATAAAATTCTTCAAATTGATTCTTTAGGAAAATATCCTTTCTACTTCAAAAATGTTTTTTTTTCTCAAAATTCCATGCAATTTTAAAAGAAAATAATATAATTAAAATACACTTAAAATATTGTAAATGAATCTTCATGAAAATAAGGCGTTATAAAAGCATCAAAATCCACTCATGCCATATAAGTTAAAAAAATTATCCTCTTACTTTTTTTTAAAAGGTCAAAAAGTACCTTGTATGGTAAATAAAAGAAAGATTCCTTCCAAACCATGTAGTAAAATTCAAAAATGTGTAAAAATGACTTTAAACATATATATAGTAATATTAAACATTTTTAGAAATAATTAAAATGGATTCTAAATATAGCCCCAATAAATAATTTCAAATAAACAATATCAGATAAAATGAGATTGCAAAATTATTTCTTACCTTAAGTCGGATATCCATCGTATGTATCTAAACCTCCTCTTTTTTGAGTATCTCCTTTTAATTTGAACAAAAGGTCTCCTTATGATGGATTTCTTCTAAAATTTTGGACTCTATGAAAAAGGGAGAGATGTTGGTAGATTATTTTAGTATAATTTGGATGATCCAAGCAGCTTTAAAGGTGTGAGTAAGTGGGTATATGTGGTGGCCTTTTATAAGAGGGAGGAGGGGCACTATAAGAAATTATTGAAGAATTATGTTATTATAAATTTATTTTTGAATTCTAATACATCCAAAGTGATATATTTCAATCATAAGATGAAGATACTTCAAAATAATCTCATTCAATAATTTTTTGATATGTATTTATTTTATTTTATTATAAACATTATTTTTTTAGTTTACCCTTAATTACTCTCTTTTAATTTTAATTTAGGTAATAACATTTTAATTATTAAGAGGCTATTAAGTTTAATTGTATAGGGTTATTTCCCATAATTATACATTTAATTAACTTTTAGAACTAATCACAACCTCTTTTTAGTTTTAAAATATTTTAATGATTTTTAAATAATTTAATAAAATATTATTT
This sequence comes from Viscum album, assembly GCA_963277665.1. Lineage (NCBI taxonomy): Eukaryota > Viridiplantae > Streptophyta > Magnoliopsida > Santalales > Viscaceae > Viscum > Viscum album. Next base: position 1,264,164,843 of record OY728128.1, read on the forward strand.
TAATAAAATATCAATAGTGTCAATTTTTACACCATTCATTTGATTGAATTTAAATAAAATACAAAAAAAGATATAACTTCGAATGAAAGAATTTAATAGTCTTATAACATGTCATATTCACTTATAAAAATCGTGGATGACATAAATTAATTAAAATAATATTTATTTTACTATTTATAATATCATTTATTTGATATTTCTCTTTAAAAAATAATTATTTTATCATTATTGTGTCAATATTTATAGAAATTATTTAATATCTAAAAATTTTAAATAAATTCACATGATATATATAATTTTATTAGATTTCTGGAGACTATTTATTTTTGATGTTTTATCAAGTTTATCACTACATTAAAATTATTATACTTGTAAGACATAAGAGAGTGACATGCTGTCACTTTCTTTTGTTTTAATTATTTTTACATCACTTTCATGGATAAAATTCCATTAAATGAATAAATTACATCCCTTAAGTGATATTGGTCGAATTTCATTCATCCAATTAGATTTTTGTAGTTTCTAGGGTAATTTTATTATATTTATCATATTGTTTGTTACCATAATTTACCTGATTTACCTTTAATTGGGGTAAATAAAAATTACCATAGTTAATTTTCATAATATCCAAGAAATAAAATTAAACTATTAATATAATTTGGACCCGTTGATTCCAAATATGAAATCCATTTTTTAAAATTTAAAACCCAAAATTTATAGTAATTAATTTAAAATTAATTGTCGTTGTCAAATCAAAAAAACGGGTTTCTTAAAAGTAAAAAATCATTAAAATATTCTTGTGTTTTTATATCTAATTTAAATGAAAAATTACTTCCAATGACCAAAATTGTATTAAATTATAGAAAAATAATATAATTATACTTTAAAACCAAATAAATTGATAACCTTTTGTATAAATAAATCCGATGAAAAAGCAGTTTTAAATTAAAATGCATAATTTTTCACTAATCATTAAAAAATGAATATTATTATAAAATTATCAAAAATTAAACCAAAATAAATTATGATATCCCACTTATAAATAAGAAGTTTATTTTTTCAAAAAATCTTATAAAAGTGTAAAAAAATAGATTTAAAATAGTGTCTCGGTCAAAAGGTGGTAAATCTGTATTTTTAGAAAAACACTCATTTTATCCATAAAATTGAATTTTTTCTTATATAATGTATATAAAACACATAAGATGAATTTTAAAAATTAAATTTAATATATTAAATATATATTTCATGAATAAAATCCATAAATATTGATTTTATTATTTTGTAGATGCACTTATTTTCATTTAAATTTTTTGTTTTAGAATAAAGTTAATATTATTCATACACGCCATTATAATGACTAGGTTAGATTATTTTTTTGTCTCTTATTATCAGTCATGGATGAAATTAATTCTATCAAAATAACTTGAAATTTTGTGTAACAAAATCCAAGAATAGTTTTTCATATACTACATTCTAATACGGTGTTGCATATAGCATAAGCTAATCATAGAGTATCATACAACACAAGAAATAAAATAAATTAAAAAGAATATATCTCATAAAATCTAGAGTTGTTACATTCTAACCCCATGAAAATTAATTTCACCATCTAAATTTTTTAGGGTTATAAATTTTTTACTACTTGAAAGTTTCTTTCATAGAAACCCACATCATAATAATAAATATTAAAACTTCATTTTAAAAAGGAAAGTTAGAAACATAATAGTTACCCAAAGTAACTCATCAGTGGGTTTCCACATATGAGAACATAAGTGGGAAGTGAAAACATAGAAATGGAAGAAAAATATAGCCACCAAGTTATGATGGATAGTGATAGAGAATAAGGTTTGAGAAATTTAACAACGAGAAACACATAAATCTACGATGATTTAAGGGACCATCTGATTCATTAAAAAAGAATGTACTAAGATAAAATGTTTTTTTTTTCAATATCCTTTCCATAAAGTTTAAGAACATGAGAATAAATACTTACTTTATTTTAGTACAATCTCACCTTTGTTCATGCCTTGAACAATTTCCACTTCATCTCTTATTTAATGAAATGAAGTGGAATTTGTCATTCCTGAAGTGTTAGCAGATCATGAGATCCATAAATAGAATGATAGGTCATTCCATATGTATCAAAAAAGTTAACACATATTACCAAATATTAATAAGTCCACCTATAGTGATATAATACATTAATTTATCAAACTTCAACCAGAGTATAACTTATACACTCCAAAATTAGATAACATTGCAATCCTTTTAAAAATTGAAAATCAAAGACTATAGGAAGAGGTTAATTGAATTGGTTTAAAATTTCTCTCCCGTATCTCATAAGGTATTTCTTGGCTTAATCATGTATTTTTTTGAGTCACGGTAACAACCTGAACTATCAGATATACTTATTGAAGACATGCATGTTTTCTTATTCTTATGTCCAAAAGGATGTAATCTTCATCCAAGATAACATAACCCACAAGTCAATAAATCCTTAACAAGTTATAAGGTAACTAATATTATCCAATTTACTTATTACTATCCAATATACCTTTATCCAAATATAATTATCTCAACATCACATTCATATTAATGGTCATCTTTCCCTAAATCTTGTGTTTTTCAAAAACATTACCTTATTACCTCAATCACTTTTAATGGTTACCTGTACCACTCAGCATATATGTTCAAATATATGTGGAAAATCATAGTATACCACTACATATGTATTTTATTATTCCATAATACCATAAAAGTGAGTCTATAACATTATTCTAGAATCCCATTATGTAAACACTCAATCATTCCACTACTTCATTTTCATATTCAATATCATCAATAGTGATCACATGTGATTTTAATTTTTATTTTATCTTAAGAGGTTGTTTAAATTTATCATCATTAATCACCATTGAATTAGTGCATTGGTTAGCATAATGCACCTTTTCCTTGCACTTGTAGCACTGAAGTGTGGTTGGTGCATTTTTTGAATCATTTTTTCTATTCACATCAATAGTTATCTTTTTCTCATTAATTCTGAACTCTACTACCCAATGACCTTCTTTTCCATACTTAAAAAAATTTCTAGTTCCTTTAAGATAGTCTCCACCATACTTATTTCCACACATTGAGCATAATGAAACATTCATATTATTTTCACCATTGTTTTTTAGATTTTCATTTAAACTCCATATTTTGTTTCTTATCAAAACCATGAGATTGATATGTAACACCAAAATCCATTTCAACCATGATATCACAACACAATATATTTTTATAAAATAAAGTCTCTTATAGCTAACACCATTAAAATAATTGGTTTTAGGCCACTGAAGATTCGATTAACTTTACTTTCGGGTTGGATGATAAAACTAGAATCATACCTTGAAAGTCTTGTAAAATTTGCCTCATATGTACCAATAGATTCATCATAATTTTTCTTAAGATCAAAGAACTCCTTTTCCATTTTTGTTTGAAGAATACAAGGAAATTAATGATTGAAAAATAAGTTCTTGAACTCATCCCATTCCATGGAATCTATTTTATCTTGTTGCCTCGTATTCTTGATTTGAGTCCACCACCGGTTCACTTCACCTTCTAAATGATAAAAATCCACAATGAATTTTCATGTTATAAATAGTGAAGGATGGAAATATATTTTCAATGGTACAAATCCAATTTTTAGAAACAAGTGTATCAACAGACCCACTGAAATAATGTGGATGTTTTCTCATGAAGGACTCAACAGAATGGTGTTCCCATCTTTACTCGTTTGGAAGTCTAGAATGATTCGTAACTTGTGTATGTATAGTGATAAGGTTTTCCATTCCATATCATATAACCTTTGTTTTTTTAGGAGGAAAATAATTTCATTTCACATTTAATTGATCATTAACACGGTTTCTTTGGGTTCCATCTGTTATCTAAAACCCAAAAGGAATAGTGTGAGAGGAAAAAATCATACTAAGAAAACAACATAATCAAAGGGGTGTATTTTCAATCTCTAAAATATTAGTTTTAATCCTAGATTATTCATGATTATTACCATAATTCTGGGACTAAAACCTATAATTACACATATACTTATGAAATACCTTATAAATTTATCTAGGGATCTTACTAAGTTTTCGTATCATAGTTTCCAACAGTTGACTAAACTATTCCGCTGATACAAACTTTAACAGCCCAATCATGATGTATATGAATATTGCATCTTTTTATATGAATATTAATTAAATTTTACAAATGAACACCTGAGGACCTTAATAGTTTAGTTCCTTTGGAAAATTGGAATACATTCGTCTAACTTTTGAAAGATCTTCAACATCTCCTATAAAGATCTTTCCTTTTACTAATTCATACATAAATGATTTCTTTATAACATAAGGAATGGAAACACAAGAAAGTGTGACCATAGATACTTATTAATGGTAAGAAAACGATATATAAACATATTAATGTAAAAAAACAAGAACATAACTTTTGAATATCAAAATCTTGATTCATGAAATAAATCTTAACAGTTCCTAAGGAATAAATCATAAAGGAACATTAACCATGATAACATAGCATTAGCATAAAACATGAACTTGTGGAAAACATATAATCTTAGTATATAATTTCCATATTATCCAAGACTCGTATCCAAGACCATCATATTGGAAAAATTCAATTACTAAACCGGGTTTACTTGTCGTTCCATCCTCATATTACTGAACCGAATTTACGTGTCATTCTATTCATGTCTATCTCATGAGATATAAATATCTACCCAATGAATTGGAGGGAGATATAGTTCCCACCAACCTCATAATGAAATAATTCTTACATGTTCCACAAAAACGTAAATCATTCATCATATCATAACCAAAAGAACAAAAAATGGGTTTCTTAAACATCATTCCATCATATCCATTATAAAATAAATGGATTTCATAAAAATATTTCCATCATAAAAATAATAAAATTAATGTAATAAATGGATATAAACATAACCCTATGTCATCTTGGATGGAAAATATTTTTGATAAAGTTCTTGAAATTAATTCTTGAGTAAAATATCATTTCTTCTTCAAAAACATTTTCTTTTCTCAAGATTCCATGAAATTTTAAAATAAAAGAATTTAACTAAAAATACACCTGAAATATTCTAAAGGAAGCTTCCTAGAAATAAGGAATAATGAAAGAGTAAGAATCCATTCATTCCATATAAGTTAAAAAACATATTCCTCATACTTTTTGAGGAAAACTCAAAAAAAACCTCGTTTGGTTAATGATAGAAATATTCCTTACAAACTATGTAGTAAAATTAAAAAATGGGTAAAATGACTTTAATCATACATAGAATAATAGTAAACATTTTATGAAAAAAAATTATAAAACATGGACATGGATTATAAATATACCCCCAGTAAATAATTATGTATAAACATTATCAAATAAAAATGAGATTGCAATATTATCCCTTATCTTAGGTCTGATATCCTTCGTATGTATCTTAACCTCCTCTTTTCCTAGTATCTCCTTTTTATTTGCACAAAAGGACTCTATAGGATGGCTTTATACCCAAATTTTGGCATCTAAGAGGAAGGGAGGGATGTTGGGAGATTATTTGAGTAGATATTGGACTAGATAATGGGATTTAGATGTGTGAGTAAGTGGGTAGATGTGGTGGCCTATTATTAGAGGGAGGAGGGGCACTTTAGGAACGTCTTAAAATATTATTTTATTATAAATTTATTTTTGAAATATAATAGATCCAAAGTGATATATTTTGAGTATAAAATGAGTATAGTTGTAAATAATCTCATCCAATAATTTTTATACATGTATTTATTTTATTTTAAACCTTATCTTTTCAGTTTACCCTTAATAACTCTCTCTTAATTTTATTTTAGGTAACAATATTTTAATTACTAAGAGGCTTTTAAGTTTACTTATATGTGGTAAATTCACATAATTGGACTATTAATTAACTTTTATACCTTATAAAATCTAATTTTTAATTTTAAAATATTTTTATGATTTTTAAATAATTTAATAAAATATTATTTTAATAAAATATCAATAGTATCAATTTTTACACTATTCGTTTCATTGAATTTAAATAAAATCCAAAAATATCAATAACTTCAAACCAAATCATTTAATAGTCTTATAAAAATTGATATTCACATTAAAAAATTATGGATGACATAAATTATTTCAAATAATATTTAGTTTAGTATTTATAATATCATTTATTTGATATTTATCATTAAAAAATAATTATTGTATCATTATTGTGCCAATATTTATGGAAATTATTTAATATCTAAAAATTATAAATAAATTCACATGATGTAGATAATGTCATTATATTTATATAGAGTATTTATGATTTAAGTTTTATCAATTTTATCACTACATTAAAATTATTATACTTATAAGAGATAAGAGAGTGACATGTTGTCACTTTCTTTAGTTTTAATTATAATTACATCACTTTTATTGATAAAAGTTCATTAAATGAATCGATTACGACCCTTAGGTGATATTGGTGTAATTTCATTCATCCAATAAGATTTTTTAGGTGTTAGGTTAATTTTATTATCTTTATCATATTGTTTGTTACCCTAATTTACCCGATTTACCTTTAACTATGGTAAATTAAAATTACCATAGTTACTATTCATAATATACAAAAAAAATAAAAGTAACCTATTAAAATAATTTATACCCACTAATTTAAAATATGGAATCCATTTTTTAAATTTCAAAACATATAATTCATAGTAATTAATTTAAAATTAATTCTCGTTGACAATGTGAGAAAAAGGGTTTTTTAAAAGTAAAAACCATCAAAAGATTGTTGTGTGTTTATATCTAATTTGAATGTGAAATTACTTAAAATGACCAAAATTGGATTAAATGATAAAAAATAATCTAATTATAATTTTAAACCTATTAAATGGATATCCTTTCTGTATAAATAAATCTGATGAAAAAGTAGTTTTAAATTAAAATGCAGTATTTTACACGATTCATTAAAAAATGAATATTATTGAAAAATTACCAAAAATTCAACCAAATTAAATTATTATGTCTTGATTCCAAAATAGACGTTTATTTTGTCAAAAAGAACTTATAAAAGTGTAAAAAACTAGATTTAAGAAGGGTTCTCCATCAAAAGGTAGTAAACCTGCATTTTTAGAAAAATTCTCATTTTGTCTATAAAATTGAATTTGTTCTTATATCATGTCTATAAAACATATGAGATGAATTTTAAACAATAAATATAATATATTACATATATATGTAATTAATAAAATCCATAAATAGTGATTTTATTATTTTTTATACTCACTTATTTACATTTAAATAGTTTTTAAGGATTTTAATATGATTCATACCCAACATTATAATGACTAGGATATAATATTTAGTTATCACTTAAACTATGTCTAAAATGAAATGGATTCTATCAAGAAACATGAAACTGTGTACAACATAAGCCAAGAATAGTGTTACGTATACTGAAATCTAATATAGTGTTGTGTATAGTGCAAGCCAATCTTGGTGTAGCGTACAACACAAGACATCAAAGAAATTAAAAAGAATATATCCCATAAAATCTCAAGGTGTTACAAGGATCATGATTTGTAAAAAAATTTGAATCATTTAAAAAATTATTGTTTAATGAGTTTAATTTTTATGAATAACGTTTAATCTGATTTTGAAAGAGATTGTGTGTGTCGTGTGATTTCTAGTTAAAGAGAGAGTTATTGAGTGAAGCTCATAGTTATCTATTTTTCATTCATCCTAGAAGAACTAAGATGTACATAGACCTTTAGGATTATCACTGGTGGGATGGAATGAAATGTTATATTGATGTATTTACCTTGAAATTTTTGACTTGTTATTAGCTTGAATAATAATAAACATTACCAAAGGGGGTGCTTCAGCCTTTACCAGTACGAGAGTGGAAATGGGAAAATATATCCATGAATTTCATAGTGTGATTAAAAAAGACATTATGAGGTAATAATTTGACTTGGTTTATTGTTGATATATTAACTAAATATTCACATTTCCTTACCATTTGAGATAGTAGTTATTTGGTTCATCTTACTCAATTGCATCTAAAGGAGATAGTCATATTACATGGAGTTCCTCTCTCCATTATATCATACTATGATTCCAGGTCTATGTCTAATTTTTAGAAAGGAAATTAGAAGTCATTTGGTAATGAATTAAATTTCAATACATATTTTCATACCCAATATGATGGACATTATAATAAAATGATTCAGAACATATAAGATATGTTTTTTTCTTATTCAATGTATTACTAGGGAAGTTCGGATCATCATATTTCTTTGGTTGAGTGTTTTTATAATAACAATCTTCATTCCAATATACAGATGGCGTCTTTTGAGGCATTAAAGGGAATGAGGTGTCAAAAACCCATTATTCGATAGATGTAGGAGAAATTAAGTTGATGGGACCAGATTTTTTAGGGTAAATAGTATATAATGTGATGTTTATTTAGTAATATATAAGTATGTATTAGAGCAGACATAAAAGTTATGCAGATGACTAGAGGAAATATCTTTCTTTTAGGTTAAGTTATATTGTTTTTATTAAATTATATTCATGGAAAAGTGTTATGTGTTTTGATAAAAAGGGAAAGTAAAGTATATGGTTTGTTAATCCACCTGAAATCCTAGAAAAAGTTGGATAATATTCTTATCGAGTGGCTTTTCTTTGCGTTTATCCCAGGTACATAACATATTTCAGGTTTCAATGTCAAGAAAATATATATTGGATTCATCTTATGTTTTGAGCCCTAAAGTGGTTCAGTTGGAAGAGAACATTACTTATAAAAAATATCCTATTCAAATTCTAGACTATAAAGATCATGTATTTCTGAATAATTTGATTAATCGAGATAAGGTTTTATGGAAAAATCATATGGTTTAAGAGGCAAAATGGGAATAAGAAAATATTATGAGGGAAAGATATCCCCATTTGTTTAATAAGTGATAAAATTCTGAGGATGTTACTTTAAAGATGGAGGAAGAACGTAACAACATAGGTAATTATAGAATAAATCATTTTAATTTTTATTAATATAAATTAGATAGTTATATTCATTATAAAAATATTAGGTAATTTTAAAATCAAATAAGAAATAGTTTAAATTGAACTCTTTAATTATAAAATTTTATTTAAATGTTTAATTTATAAATTTTAGGATTTTAATTTGAAAAAATTAATATCATTTTTAAAATCAACATATCAAAATTAATATAGGGTTTAATTTTTCATTTATTTAGAAAATATTGATTTTTTGGGGAATAGTGGAAAATCTCAATTTTTTGAAAAATGTCATTTGTTTTCAATAATTAAGTTTTTTAAATTCATATTATGTTATTAATATAATTTCAGGTCACATAAATATTATTTATTTATATTTAATTCACTTAATTACTTTTGAATCGTCTTTATATTGGATTTTAGTATATACTTTTTTGAGATTAAAATGGGATTTTTCTGAAAACTATTTTAAAGTGCATAGTGTTTCTATAATTTAATTATTCAAATAACCTAAATAAAAATGATTTAAATGAAATGAATATATTATATATCAATAAATTTTTATTTTTATTCATATGATTATAATTATCATTCATATAGATAATATAAAATCATCTTATGCTTGAAAAATACACTTCTTGAAAAACTGCTTTTTCATCACGTATGTGGATTTAATTTTAAATTAAATTACATCACATATGTATATTGAATTTGGTAAAATTTATTCTATATTTTGAATCAGGGTAATTTATATTATCTAATAAGTTCAAATTAAATTTCTATCATAATGAATAGTGACAGTAAAAATCTTTTATTGTAATTAAGGTAAAAACGATTTTATCGAGGGTTAAACTAAAAAGATCAGGGTCCAAATGACCTAAAAACTTATCAAAAATATATTTTATGAACATATATCAACCTTATCATGTATAATATTTGATAATGGTCCATTTTAAAAGACTTTTTTCATGTGAAAAAACATGGGTAGACATTTTTATTTTCAAAATTTACAAGTGTGCCACTCATCTCACTTATAAAAGGTCACCCCTCTCTTCTCTTATTCAGACCTTAAAATAAATTTGGATCGAAAAATACCATCCAAAATACCTTATTTCTTCCATCCCCGCATCTTATATATCTTGTTTTTATTATAAATTCATCCTAAGAATGTTTTGGTGCTAACTAAAGGATGTTGTCCGAAGAAGAGGTATTCTGCTTAACCGAGCATCTTTATTTTTTTTCTTCTTCCAACTACTTAAAACTTTATTAAATTATGGTGAAATAATAAAAATATTATCTCTAATATAATTATATGTCTTTATTTTAATTTCATAGCCTATATCTATATCTTCTTCCTTCAAATGGGAAACATAATCATTATTCGTGTGTACAGTGGACTACCGCCTCGCGAACTGGTGACATTTATTTTTCTTCATCTCCTATCATGAAATGTTATAATGATGAATTTAAAGTACATATATATGATATTTTAAACATAATTATACTTATTTAATTATTATATCACATATACCTTATTACTTTTCATTCTGTGGGGGATATGATAATTTCGATCGTGTGTACGACGGACTACCACCTCGCAAATCGATGTGATGCATTTTTCACTAACGCTTTACATAGAATGTAATAAATATAATGTTAATATATATATGTGATATATATGAAATAATTACAATATTAATGAAATATTTATCATTATGAAAATATAATATACAATTCTTTTTCTTACCTTTCCACTCATTGAAAAATGGTAACATCATTCGTGCATATGTGTGGACTACTACCTCCACGAAGCGATGTGAATATTTTTTTCATAAAAAAATCACATGGATGTTATATATAAGTATACTTATGGAAATAATATGTTATTTATGATATTTTTATCATTATATAAATATAAAATATTACTTAACTTCTTTCCATAATGGTCATTAAAAAATGTAAACGTTATTTGTGTGTACATATGGCCTATCATATTCATAAATGTACCATAGGTCATTCTTAATAACCATATTTAATGATTGGTTTAAAAGGTATAATTTATGTGTAAAAAGAAAATTATATTGTGATTATAATTATAGAGGTTTTTAATAATAATCTTTTTTACCATAATCATCCTACTTAAGTCATTTTTGAAAAATAAGTCAAATATCATCAAAACATTTGACGTAAACTTAATTGATTAAGTAATTATATATAACATGGTAATAAATTAAATAAAAGGAATAATAACCATTAAAAGAATTATTAACCACGTAAATAATTAAGATAATTTTATTATTCAAGAAGATAAATAAGGTACGTGATGAGTGGGACTCAAGGTAAGGGGATTCATCTTAATTTCCTTTCGTTGAGGTATATTGGGATGTTATTGACCTATATTATTTTATGAGGTGTATATATAGACCATTTTACCATTTTTATAATGAATTTATCTATTCTCATTAACTTTAAAGTTTTGTTTAATGTTATTCATCCATAGGGCTTACAATTCAAATGATTCCAAGGTGGTAAGGGACTTTTCTTTAAAAAATAATATTTTAATGTTTTCCTTCAAACTCCCTTTCTTTTCCATGTCCATGTTTTTAAAATGATTTTATAAATGTAATTATATGAAAATTAGAGTTTTATAATAGATTTTCTTGTCTTCTTTCAATAAATTTCACACAAAAAATGAATCTTTGTACGTAATGTTTGACGTTATTTATAAACAACAAAAGGAATATTATATTTTAACGTATTCGGTGGCAATGACTTTTCAGTCCTTCATAACCATTATTTTATGTTTGGATTAATTTACATAATTTTATGTTTTCCTAAAATAAAACCCATTTCCCCCTTTTTATGAGTATTTTGGTATTAAAAAAGGGTTTTCAAAAGAAAACGGTGTTTTGGTATCGAAAATAGAATTTTTTTAAAAGAAATGGGTATTTTGATATCCAAAAGTGGGTTTTAAATGAGTTTAAAAGATTTTTTAAAATTTTTATGATGAATAAGTGAAAGAATAAAATTGTTTATCCATAATATGGTACTTGATCATTATAAGTGAAATTATTTATCCTGGTATAACTTAAATGTTGGGTGCACCCTGATAGCATTAGGTGAGCCTGATATATCTTATACAATGGGTGATCCCAGATAGCACATGTTGAAAATGATATAGACTATTCGATGAGTTTTCCTATATAATTTTATAATTCATTGGGTAATGTTCCATTTCATAACAGAAAATACTGATGGGGTTTCCATAGGGTTTCTCTTATGGATTTAATTGGGCTCCAATTTTTCTAACATGGGTTTAAAACAGTTTATGAATGTGATCCTCTATGTTTTGAAAGATGATTTTTACTAGATTTTTATAGGTTTTAATTATTTTCTTCTAGAAAAAAATATGTTTCCTTCATGTGGAAATGATTTATTTTATATGGTCAAAAATCATCGAAATAAAGGTAAACATTACATGGGTTATTATATTTTTCACTGGACTAACGGTTTTATTTATTTTTTAAACTCTTTACTAAGAAATTTTATACTCACCCTTTTTTTTAAAATGTTTTTCGCAATATTTAAGTATGGGTAAGGGATAGGATTATTTAAAGTTGTAAGTTCCAAATATTTTTCATGAAAAGAAATAATTTTTTATCTTAAAATTTTTATGTCATGGGAAAAATGGATACCGATCATAAGTATCCACCTTTAATTATATAGTATTTTTTATGTATCAGGTATGAAATAATTCTATAAAACTATAAACCTAAAAATTTATTCAAATATAGAGTATTAATTCTTGACTTAAAAATCAATATTATATAATGATTAGGGTTCGGTCCTTATAAAACCTCCCCAGAAATGGCACCAAATTTATATGTGAGGAATGTTTTCACAACATTACATTAAATATTTTATCTTATATGAATGAAATATAGCCTCTATCGTGGTATTATATCTAAATTATTTCAAGTTAAGTTTAAAACTATTGGTATTGTTTTTTAGTTTTTCTAATGTAGAATAATGTTGTAGATTTGATAATTTTGTGAATAATTTAAAGAAAAATAAATAAAATTAATTAAAAGAAAATGAGAGAGTAAATTCTCAAAAAGAAAACCATATTTTATTGAAAAAGATCATGTAATTAGATTAATAATAGTATCTATGAACTTCTTTCAATCATTATATACACACTAACTCATTATCCAAAATGTTATCCAAATTGAATTTCTCAATTTTCACCTAAGGAAAACTGAATGAACACTTAATAATTCTTGAAAATATTATCTAAACCTCAATATGACTATTGTTCCTCATATATAAGGGTTTAAACTATTTGATGAAGTCCAGTAAGTTAAAAATAATTGAAACTGTTGTGATCCAAAGAAATATCATTCATGTAAAAAATTACTTTACTTCAAATGTAAGTCTTTGCTGCCTCAAACCACTTTATTGGTGTCCTAAATGGTGGTTCACCACATGATCTTAGACCCCATCCCTATATGTCATAGTTTTTTGATCAATAGAGATGGTTTTTTGGATGATAGTTGGGAGGCCATTCCCTATAATGGTGATGACGATGGTGGTGTTGAAATGGAGGAAGTAATAACTTAATACAATCCAAAATAACATGTGGTTCATTAATAATTATTTACCATACCTCGATTCATAAAAAATACAAAATATCACCTATTGGTCGATCATATATATATATATACATGTACAAAATGACCAAAAATAACTACCACCTAAGGAACCACCTAGCCCATCTACAAACTCATCCCTCTAGCACATGCAACATATGTGTGCCCCGACCACTACTCTCCTAATGTTGAGCCTTTACCTTTACTTATAATCAAAACCATAAAGTATTCATGCATCTCAAAGGTACCATATAGGGTGTGACTATAAACTCAATTAGACACCTACAATGGTGTCCCTATCCTACATGTATATATATAAAAATTCATGAAAAAATGAAAATAAAAAATCAATCAACAATAAACCATACAACCTACTCCCCTTGTGTTTAGTAGTAACAAGTGATCCTTTACCTACCTTCTATAGTACCATATCTTAATGATACATCAACGATCTGACATATCGAAAGCACAGTTGGACTTCTAACTGATCACATAACACAAAGAGTCACACACCAACAAGAACTGAATAGTACTTAAAGTCATCATGATGCTCTAAAGGTATGTCCAAATTCCATTTCACAAGTCCCAAGGACTTCTAAAAACGTTATTAATGCTTAATATAATGGAAGTGTTATTGGAATTCTACAAATTTATTTAATTATTTTTCATACCAACTAATTAGACAGTTGTGAGAAAGGTGAAACCAAAGAGAAGGAGAATGTGAAGTGTGTGTAATCCTAAGAAAACAAGACAAACAAAACAATGATCAAAAAAAATACAAAGAGAATTAGATAAGAAATATAATATATAAGTGTAATTTGTGATGAAGTTTTTATGAAATTATAGGATAGAAAAGGTAAAACAGCATCAAGGAAGAATTGGTCAAACAAGGATGGATTTGGGGGAAAATGGATAACCTCAATTCATAAATGAATCACCATTAACCCAGTATAATTAACCATATAAGTGATACTAACTTTTTAAATGATATGTTGAACACCTAACTGTCATTAATTAAACTACCTTTCCAAGTGATATCTTTCTAGGTTCTATATGTATATCAAAATTTCAAGAAATTGATGAATATTAATGGATAAAACAAAATCTCAATATTCTAATTTTTGTACTTTATTTGAAGTTATCAAGGAAAATGATCCCCTACTCTTCACCCATCGGCACAAGAAGTTGGGATAAAATGATTCTAATTAAGATAGGAAAATGAAAAAAATAGATTAATAAAACACATTGACCACTTCAAGTGACACCATCTAGTATGTCTTATTAATTAAAATGGAAATATGTTTTCAACTGCCAAAAAATATTCAACTCTAAATTCATTCATTGATACATCATTAGAGAATGATGAAATGGGAAGAAAAATAAATTAAGAAGAATATAGACTTTCATAAATTAAATTAAAGCATGAATGGGTAAAAATAATTCAATTCATTCTAGTCCAATACCCTAAAATAGTTTATTTTCATATCTCAATAGCAAGAAAAATATTCAAGAAATTCATTATTAATTCAGAAAAGTGCGATGAAAATATAAGAGGTAAGGAGGTTCTTTATTGAGATCATCTTCTTATTTAGATTCTCGCTTCCCACACCACTACTTCATATGCTACTCTCACCTCTAACCCAACATCTACATTGTACTATCTCTTATAATGTGTGGAATGAATTTCCTTGGTATATTTGTTTATTCTTACTCCCTCCCATTAACTTCTACCACCAACTCTATTTTTTCATCGCCAAATGTGAGATTAATTGATTTTACTTATATCACTGACACTACATATATATAAGAACTCCCCAATAATATCAGTATTGGAGAAAGGATCATAGATCCATTATTTCAACAACTTCTATCATCCCCAAAAATTAGGTTACTTCTTTGGCTTCATCGTTATATGGATTGAATTCAACATACTCGAACCAACTCCAACACCCTCCACCCTCCCTTCGCATTGTAAAACTAGTAAAACTCATGTTCAATTCATCAATATTCAATAATGACATTCATTAATCAGAAATTTCTGAAACAAACTCAATAGATAAGAAATCCATAGATTCTCATGAACAAGCTGGTCACTGACCGCATTCAGTTCCACAAACACATATCAAACCAAATCCCTCATTCTGATGGCTTGGTGGGTTGTAGGCTTCCTCATCATGTTGTTGACTTAATTGATCCATTAAAATAAACACATGGTGTGAATTAAACTATAGTTTTGTAACTGTAGAATTTGATATCATCTCAGCATCATCGCCTTCAATTGAACCTTTATAGGGAGAACAACAACTGACATCTATTCTTCAAATTTTGTGAGGCTGAGTGGTAACCCAAACAAGAGCGAAATACCAAATATCCAATTGGACTGGATAGGATTCTTTACAATGCAATATTGAATATTTAAAAATGAATCAAACAACATGCAAGAAATAAAATAATGCAATAAAAGTACACAAAATATAGATTTAATGTGGTTCGATCCTGTGGGTACCTACATGCATGGTAAGAACACTGCCACCCATGAACGCATTTTATTAATGCTCAAAGAAATAAAATTCTACAAGGTTTATAGAAATAGTGAGAATAAGAAATTAGGAATGAAAGTAAAATAGATTAAAAATTCTAAAATTAACAAAACTGAAAACCCTAAATTGATACTTATAGTGTCATATTTCGGATGGTCTGGTTGTCATTATCTCTTCAAGATGGATGTGTGGTTCCTAGAGGATCTAGTTCCAAAATTAGACACTTCCACTTAAACTCATGGACCCATATCCAAAATTGAAAACCACATGTATTCCAAGTACTAAGGAGGTCATCTCCACTAGAAATCCAACAACCTAAGGTTGGCGAGGAGAGTGACAGGCATTGATAGGCTCCGATGAGGCTACACGGGTGATGATAAACAAGATATTCACCTTGATGAATTGTGATCCACACACAAAGGAGGCACCAAGAGTAGAATATAACTATAATGATCTACCAAATTGACAGAGGAGGAAGGTGAGATGTTGACTCCATCCAACACCTTGAATAGCACAACCATCTAGATCACTCCACAAATCCATACGAAACAGAAACCGCGTAGCAAAATAGATAATCCAAAATAGTTTTACTACATAGATCAAAATGGAATCAAAACATATTAATAATCAATAATTGATTCGTCGAAGTATTCTCATCATGTCATGGAGGGGGAACACACATCAGGTTAGCCAAAGGTTAAAGCCCGGCAGACAAGGCCCGCACGGAGCGATGGCCCAAAAAGGTATGCAAAGAAGAATCCTAACAACAGATAAAATAGAATTTATATTAAATAAAAAAATATAACTATTTTTCATGGGAAATATTTTCATTTCATAGAAAAATAATTATCAAATAAATTGGAATGATTAACATGGAACAATTTCTATTTAGAGAAACAAGAAATAAATGGATACTATGTTTCACAAATCCCCACAATTTTCATTTGAAATTTGTGATGTTAATAAACCTAAGGTTATGGAATTTGAACCAAGTTAAACATATCTAAACATAATTTGAACTTATAACAGACCACGAATTTAGTCAAACTGTCTATCAGGTTTGTGTTAGTGTGTATCTTTTTGGAACACATGGTTCCATATTCCACAACATATCTAATAAAATGCATCATAATATCTATGTGATTTGATTTCACATGAAAAAATTATAGATAAATTGAGTGTTGACTGAATATCAGAATATAAATTGATAACATAATTATATGGGTGCGGTTTAGAACACAAACCCTTTATCCATAAGGACTCTTTCACTACTTCAGTCAGGGAAATATATTCAGACTCTATGGTTTCCAATGCATCCATGTACTGCATATTACATTTCCATGAATGGGGACCACCATAGGCAATGAATAGATAACTTGTAAGGGATTTCCTGGTATCTATATTACCGGCATAATCATCATCAACATATCCAATAATATGTTCAGAAAAATTTATATCTTTACCATAACACAAAGAAAAGTTAGACCTACTCGATAGGTATCTTAAAAGATAATTAAGAACAATAAAATATGGAATCCCATGAGTGGTCATGAATATTCTTAAAGTGAATATTGCATTGGAAATGTTTGGAAGGGTTCATATCATACAGTACATAACACTGCCTACTATATTAGCATATGGTATTTGAGACATAAACTAAATATCATTAAAATATGTGGGTTCTTATGTTATAGATGGCTAGAATGTTGTGTAAGAGGTATATATACTAGTTTTAGATATTCAAACACATATATATTAATAATTTTTAAAACATAATCATTTTGACATTAGTATAAAAATTATTTGGTCTGTCACTTATGATTTAAACACCCAATATTTACTTAGTTGCACCTAAGTTTTTTATTTCAAACATTCCTTTTAATAGGGATTTAACAACAAAAATGATACACATATTTTGAAAACTGATAATTAAGTCATAAATATATAAAAAATTAAATCATGCAGCTTTTGGTTTATTTAAAATAAACACATTCATATTATTTATTTCTAATGAACTGGTTGGCTGACATAAATGAATTAAATTTTAAATACCACTACCTAGAGGTTTGTTTCAATCCATACAATGATTTATTAATAAGTAAAACATGATTTAGTTTAAATTCATTAGGGTCTCCATTAGGAGGCTTTATATAAATTTTCTAAATCAAATCACCATGAAAAAAAGGAATTTTTAACGTCTAAATATTCAATGTGCAGATAATTATAGGTAGAAAATTCTAATAAAATTCTAATAGAATAATTTTTTACAAGTGAGGAAAAAATTCAAAGCAATAAATTCCCTATCTTTATAGGAAACCCTTTATAACTGGCCTTTATTTATACTTTATTTTATTTTCTATAGTGTTGTCTTCTTTTATTTTAAAGAGCCACTTAGAACCAATTATTTTTTCATTAGTTGTTTTGTTCACAACTATACAAGTGTGGCTCTTCTTAAAATATTGTATGTTTTCATTCATGTAAATGAATCACGACTTTGAAAATTTTTCATTTAAAGCTTGCCTATAGGTTTGAGGATCCTGGGCTACATGAAAGGTGTAATATTCTATGTCATACAAATTGAACTTAGAAGGGGGTATTGTGACCCTTCTTTACCTATCTCAGGTCAGGTGGCAGTCCCTATTAGGGGATACAGATTCAAATTCAGAATCTAAATCTAAAGAAGAATCAACCTATACCGTATGATGTACATTAGGTGGAGAAACTCAAACTAGAATGGAAGATAAATTTCATCAGCATGTTGAATATCTAGATCACTACTTCCAGATGTGGATTCCCTGGTCTTGGGAGAAGAATAATCATGAAACACAACAAACCTACTTATAATGAAATTTTGAAAACCAGGTTTACCCACCCAAAGTTTTTATACCCCTTTAAACCCTTAGTATACCAGAAAAAAACTTTAGATATCTTGGATCTAATTTTTGAGTCTTAACATGAGCATAAGTTGTATAACTAAAGACTCTTAATTAGGATTAAGAAGGGTATTACCAGTCCACAACTCTTCAAGTGTTTTAAACTGATTTTCAAAATAGGGAAACCTATTAATTATTTGTATGGTAGTGTTATTATCCTTATACCAAAATGATTTGGGGAGGCTTGAGAATGAAATCATGATCTGAACTCTTTATAGGATAGTCATATTCATCCTTTCTAATAACCCACTCCAAATCATTTTTTCATTTTCTGAATAAACCACCTTATGGAGAAGTGGGAACCTCACACTACTAATTACCAAATTTTAATCACCACAAAATCTAAGATCATACAGAAGTCTCAAAACATAAAATATCAAATTCAAATTTAAAATTCAAAAGTCAGACAAAGAATTCAAAAAAGACACACTTCAGCACCTTAAGAGGTGAACCACCTCGATCCAGACTCCTTGATTCGTAACCCTGAAACGCAATCAACCCATTTCCAGATCTCCAGTGATTATAATCCATTAGAGAATAACACATGGCCATTGACTAAAATAAAGAAACCACCATGCCGGAAAGAATTCTAGTAGTGACTGAGAACCAAAAACAAACTCTGTGCAGTACATGCCTCCTAGAAACTATCGGCCGCTCTAACATCACATCCCAAAACCACCATGGAGGCCACAGCACCAGACCTACAAGGAAGGAGCAATAGACCAGGCAGTCAGAGTAGATATGAGTAGAAGAAGGCCTTCACAGAGGTCTATGCCTGCAAAAGAACACCATACATGCCTTTAAGGACCCAAGGAGACCAAACAATAATGCCAGAGTGATGAAGGAGTCATGAAAGGAACAGATAAGTGAAGGAGGTATGAAGTATAGTGATGAGGAAAGCAAGTGTGGGTCTGTCTAAGGGGGGTGCTTCAACAACAGAGATCATGGACAACAACACTGAAACCCGGTCATGAGAATGCACACCTCATGAAGCTGATGCTCACCGAAGACCCTGAGTGCTGACAGATCCGAACCCGAAGTGAAAATCTAAAAAATAAACGTGAAGGATAAAGGAGAAAAGGAAGGAGAGGTGGGGGCAGCGGAAACCCTAAACCACCTAGAGGAGAGATCTCACTCGACTACATCGCTCCAAAAATGTAATTGTACTTTCTAATAACCCATTTGTTTGAGGGTTTTCCCTAATAGTTAAATGTAATATCACCTTTATATTCATAAAATTTTATAAACTCAATGGATAGTTATTTAGTCCCATTTTCTATTCTGATAGTTTTATGTTTCTTCCAATTCTGATTCTCAACAAATGTTTCCCAAGTCTTAAATGTTAGGAAAACATTATATTTGTTTCTTAGAATATAAATCCACACTTTCCTAGAGAATTCATATATGAAGGTGACAAAATATAAATATCCCCCATGGTAGGAAGTCCTAGATTAACCCCATAGATCAGAGTGGACATATTCTAAGGGGCTAGTGGATTTGAAACGTGAACTTCCAGAGCTAACCCTCTTGGATTTTCCCATCACACAATCTTCACAAAATGGGAGATTTATTGGTGTTATTTCATTTAACATATTTTTCTTGTTGATTTTCTCAATCCCCTTGGATATAACAAGTCTCAGTCTCCTATGCCAATGCATAGTATTATCAGTATTTGTTGAATAGACACTACCCAAAAATCTTGAATGGGTCTTTCCATTCATGACATATATCACATTGATTAAATATCCCTTAGGAATGGTTCTAGAGACTTTGGATATTCTAAGAAAACCTGTTTTAGAACTAAAGGTGAACCCCTTTTGTCTAGGACCCATAGGGAAATTGGGTTTCTTTAATGGTTTGGTACCCATTTAACATAAACTAAAGTAATGATAGTATGGTCATCAGTTCTAACAAAACAAAACCTCTACCCACAACCTTAAACCTCTTATTATTACCTAAGAGGGCATCTCATTTTACCCTTTCAACCAATTCTAGAATAGAATCTATAAATGGAAACATATGGAAAGAGAAAATTGAATCAAGAACCAACTCTTGATTAAGTACATGGGTGGACACATTCAGGACCTCAGTAGTTTCATAACCAGAGTCTACAAGGGACTAATCAATAGATTTTTTAGAGTAAAACTCATGCTTGAGTTTCCTACATTCAGGTTTAATGTATCCTAGTTTACCATAATGAAACAAAGTTACCATTATATCCCAATAATTAGATCTAGTTTTAGGTTCTCTATTGCTTTTGTTCTTATATTTATTAAATTGTTTCTTCTTGGTTTTAGTTGGAGGTATACCCTTAGTGAAAAAACTCTCTTACTCTCCTTTAATTATTGGTTTAGAATGTAGTTCCACTAAAATAAGTTCTAATTTAACCTCTTTTATAGTTAAATTGTCTCATTCATACATCATGGTCTCTACTATGATGTCGTAGGCATTATCAAAAGAGAATAAAAGAATATTTTCTTGATCTTCATCATCAACAGAAACATTAATATTGGATAAATCAATCATGACTTTATTAAATTCATCTATATAGGATTTAATTGAAGTATCAAGCTTCATTTTATATGTAAACTTGAATTTTTTTATAAATATTACCTAAAAGTGAGGCAGCTAGGTATAATTTTTCAAGATTAAGCCAAATTCAAATAGTAGAAGACTCATAAACCACTTCCCAAAGAACTTTATCACCTAAAGAGAGTAAAATGGAGTTGTGTTCCATAACTAACACATCAGATGAAACGTCAATATATTTTTTAATGGGTTTTTTGGTTTCATTCACAGTTATAACGCGCTTTTTAAGCCCACAAAGGCATTAATAAGGACCTATTTTACAAGTAGGAATCTCATCTTAATCTCCCAAGAATTAAAGTCATTATCACCATTGAATTTCTTGATTTCATGTCTCATTTTGGACATGTTTACCCACAAATTAGATGTTGAGTTTTTATGGACAAGACTAATCGTCCACCCCCAAAAACCAACCATTCCCTTAGGTAAATGATATTTTGTTAAAGAGATACAAAGTGTGGAGAAATAAATATGGGATAATGGATTTAAGTATTACAATCAACAAAACAGTGGTGATTTAAGAGTGAGATTAAAATTCATAAATTCAAACAAAAACCAAAACAGTAAATAAAATAAACAGAAAGCAGTAATCAAATTTGATAGTAAAGGAAAATTAGGTAGGCTCGAATACCACTTTGTGAGGATGAGTAGTTACCCAAATAAGAGAAATAATACCAAACATCCAACAGTACCATACTGAATTCTTTACAATGTGAGATTTAATATTACCAAATGAAGAAAACAACCTGAAAGAAGAAAAATATTGCAAGAAAAGTAAAAAAGAATAGATATTTAATGTGATTCAGTATTATGGGTACCTACGTGGATGGAAAGAACACCACAATCCACACACACATTTTATTAATGCTCAATGAAATAAAACACTAAAAGGTGTACAGAAATAGTTAAAATAATAAAACAACAATTAAATTACAATAGGGATACAAGGATGAAATGAACAATACCAAAAAGCCTAAATTTATTCTTACAGTGCCAGATGCCTAATGTTTTGGTAGTCTTGATCTATTCTTGTTTGAGGTGTGGTGCGTGGAGGATCAGCTTCCAAAATTTAACATAAAATCTTTCATTCATGGAGCCATCTCTAAAATTGAAATTCACGTGTCTTCCAAAAAGGAAGGAGGTTGTCTCTAATAGAAATACAACAACCAAATGTTGGTGGGGAGTGATAGGAATCAATAGGCTACAATTAGGCTATACAGGAAATGACAAACAAGAGCTTCACCTAGAGGAACCAAGAGTCACACATAGGTGAAACACAGAGAGTGGGAGAGAACCAGAATGATCCACTAAAGTGATGAAGGTAGCAGGGGGAATCAATTTTCTCTAACACCATCCAGAACCTCGAATAGCATGACCAACCAGATCACACCATAAATCCATAAAAAACAGAAACCGAACGGAAGAACAGATAAGCTAAAATAGGTGGACAACATGGATAAAAATGTGGCATAGAAGATCAACTACTAGGAACTGGCATGTCAAGAAGGGAGTGCAGACACCAGGCAGGCCAAAGGCCAAGGCCTAGCAGGTGAGGCCCACACGAAGCAGTGTCTAGCAAGATATGAAAAGAAGCCCCCCCAAAAACAGATAAAAGAACATTAATATTAAATCTAAAAAAACAATTATATTTTCATGGGAAATATATGCATGGAATAGAAAAATAATTGTCAAATAAATTGACAAGATTAAGAAAACACATTTTCTATATGGAAAAAAAGGTTATTGCGTTTCAAAAACATCATCAACCTTCACATAAATAAATATTCAAATTGTCAAGCTCTTCATCAAAGATAGGCTCCCTTGATTGTGTGATAGTGAATTCGGCTTGTGTCAAGATCCATTTTTTATCAATTAATCGAAATCAAAATCAAATCTTGATGAATATTTGGTCTTAAATCAATGCGTCTCAACATTTCATTAGATTTCGGGTTCAATTATTCTTCAATTATCTTCGTCTTTGACTATTCATACTTGGGAAGCACCAAACTTTCATCAGCCACTATTCTGGTTCAACATTATCCAAGTGGTTAAACTCCCCTCAATGATGACTACTCTAAAATACTTAAAAAATATATAAATAATACATAGCAAAATTAAAATAATTACAAAATAAGTAATAAAAATAACAATGCCTTGAAGGGAAATAGAGGACATTAAATTTAAAAATAATATTCATTTTTTAGGTAATTATTAATAAATTGAAAATTCATAAAAAAAATATAATTTAAAAAATATAATCAGTTGTAAAATCATGTAACTTAAATAATTAAATCAATCAAACAAAACAAAAATTATTCATGAGTTAATATTCTAATTAAAAATAAAAATATGAAGAATCCATTCTTGAAATATAAGGAATTTTAAAATAGAAGAACATTTAAATATATCGGGACCAATTTTTTATTTTTTTATAGAAATCCAAGGATTTACGATTTTAACATAATTTGACTAAATCCTAAAAATTATCAATTAAAACATATTTTGAATGTAAAATATGAATAAAATTTCAATTATTACCCAGATTAGAGATGGATAAAATGTATCAAATAAAGACACATCAAATTCACCCACTTATAACATATTTGTTTTCCTAAATCAATTAATCATTCAAGTTTAGTGGAAAAAAATAATTCTCTATAGTGAAAAACTAAAACATCACAAAAACTTATTTCTAAAAAGATTGGATCTCATTGAGTCTCTCAAACAATAAATGTAATTATCCTCTTAAATAAAAGTATTTTGTGAAAAGTTATTTTCATTTCTTATAAAATTTATTAACATTTAAAATTTTAAAAATTATTAAACACACTTTAATTTGTATTCAAAAATAATTTCCAAACACCCATTTACCTCTAAGTGGATGAGTGAGTATAATAATTAAAATAATTAATAATTAACCCATCTCTCAGTAAAAGAATAAAGAATGAAAATTTAACTTAGAATAGAGTTTTCATTTAAAAGACCGTTTGGATCCATATCTTATTATTTTTATTTAAATCAAAAATATCAAAACAAATTATAATTGTAAGACGTAGTGCAAAAATTTTACCAAAAAAATTATTTTTAAGTTGGAAATAAGTTTTATACCCAATTAAATCCATCTTTTAATTTTAATTAACCTTGTAAAAATAGAAAATTAAAATTAAAATTTTAGAAAAAAATTAAATCAATGAACGTGAAAATTTAAGATTGAAAAATTATCAATTTTGAAAAAATTTAGGGCTTTTGATGTATACAACATTGAAGTTGTAACACCCCATGATTTGGAAAATAAATTTAATATTGAATTCATGAAACACTGGGTCTCTACAAAACACCACTTTTTATAACCTAGCCAGTAATCATAATTTTACCACCACTGTGATTTGAATTTCGAAATACTAACATACACAGTTGCGTTCAGTAGGATATTTAGAGTCTGGTAAGGCAAACATAATTTTTGGTCAATAGTAACGTACCTTTAAGTATAGTAATATGAATAATAATATGACCCTTATGAATAGTAAATATTATTATTATTTTATTGTCATAATTTTAAAATATAATGAGATCTTGATTAATTTTTCAATGTGATATAAAATGAATTATAGTTTTAAATTGTTATTTTTTGAATAAATTATGATTTTATTTAAGGATTAAATTAATAATATTTAGAAAATTATTTTCAAATAATGGAGTTCATTTTTTAATTTTACATGTCGAAAAATGGTTACGGTAATTTTTTGGGATTTTTCTAAAATACACGAATTTTTGATGAATAGTAAAATATGGTAATTTACCATATATATACATTATCAATTAAATTCACTATTACTAGCATCGTGGATGATGTAAGCACACTTGGTAAGAAATCACATTCACTTATTACTATTATGGGTCACATGAATCAACATTATTGGTTATCTTGAGGGTAATATTTAAATAATGAATAAAATGTTCAAAAATCACCCTTCTCTTCTACTATAAAAACCCCTCCTCACTTCCTCTCCTCTTAACTTCTCTCAAGACTTGTTTCTTGTCTAAATTATTCCCAAAAATCCTCCAAATATCTACCCCTAACTTCCAGCAGCCCATGGTCTAATAAAATGAGCAAACCCTCTCCTTTTAAGAGACTCTCAAGGAAGATTACTTCAAGAAGTAAATTCCTCTTTTCATTTCTTTTATTTCAAATTCCTTTATTTTCTTTTTCTTTCCTCACCTTATTTTATCCAAATGTTCTGATAACTCCATTAACTTAAATATATTGTAATTTCTTTATGATAATGGAATAATTCATCATCATCTCTCCTTTTCCATTCTTTTATACTAGAAATGAAAACATCATCTGTGATGTGTTAATTTATCACTTTTAAGGATGGATGGTTTTCAATTTCTATTATCATCTTCAATTCTGGTCATGAAACCATTTTGATGGTTGAAAAGGACTATAATATATGTATTATAACATATTTAAGGTTTTTTAATCTTTTTTAACACATTATATTAATTTATAAATCAAAATGAGTTCGTTGTGATCAAGAACCGACAATTAACAGAAAGAATTGTCATTAAAGTTTTATATAATGATTCATCTTCACTCCCTATAAGAAAAAACAAATATGACCATATAATATAATTTTTTTCATTACTAACATATAACTTCTATTATATACTAACATTCTCATTATACATTTTTATCCGTATATGAATATAAGTAAATTGATCATGAAAACCAAGAAAATGATCCCAAACAATGAAATCGAATCTCTTAACCCGAAAAAGGCCATGAATAAACCTAATAAGGCTATCATAAATCAATTACATGTATATGAGGTTCTAGAATCATTAATTTATAGATTTAAATTTGATTATTCAGGTCATTAAGATCAATTGAGGAACACCTTCAGAATTAAGGTAAGGGTTTTCTACCCGAACCTCCATTTTCATTCGGGTTACTCTTATTCTCTACTGACCTAAATTAAATTATTATTTATTCATAATTAATCCTCATAAATTCTACATCAATGTTATATATATGTGTACCAAACATAATCCTACTTTCATTTATGGTGAGTTATATATTTTAAAAAGGATCTTTCAAAAATTCTTCCCAAAATACATGCCTAATACAAGGGAATTTCTCAAATTATTAACTATTTTCATGGTAAATATATAATATATTTTTTGAAACCATTATATTTATAAAATTAATCATTTTATTATGAAAATAATAACTTCACTTAATTTTTTATACAAATACTTTTCCAAAATAACTCTTCTTTTTGAAGTAAAAGAGTATTTATCTCAAGAAATACTTGATGATTTTATAAGAGTAAATTCATTTATTACAATTCCCTTGTTGATTATTATGATTTATTGGGGTTAATATCTTATGATATCATCTACCATATTTAATTGAATGGTTTATTATTAGTTTGACTATGGATTTTCTATCTTAAAACCTTTCACCAATTTAGTCTGGATGGTTTGTGTTTATGTTTAATGTTTGTGGAAAGTTATTTACATTTCATATGTTAGTTTCAATAATAATGTATATATTGTTTAATTTTATCCCCATTCATATGCAGAATTGATTGGAATTAGTAAGTGACATGTGAGGCCCATTATATACCCCCGATGCATCGGTGGGTCTCATGAGACAAACCATGGTCTTTGCACAAGGCCTTGACAAAATGATTATTTATGGTCTTTGAATGAGGCCTTGACAGTATGGTAATGATGTTCGACATTATGAATTCCCTCATTATGAAACTAGTAACTGAAATTTCATGAGGTTATTAAACTATTATAATACCCTTGATTATGATTTATAATGTCATTATTTATTCATCTCTTATTCCTTCCATAATTTGTTCAAGTTTATTTTTAAAGGCATGTGTTTTTAGTTATTCACCATGCCTAATGTTTATGTTTATGATATCTTCCACTATAATGCTTACCCTTACTAAGCATTTCATATCCCCCCTTTCTTATTTTTCATTTTCCCAGAACATGAAGAGGTATATTATGAATGACATGTAGAAATAAACTAGGAGTTATGGATGATGTCAAAGGAGTTTCTAAATTGTTTTTTCCTTTAAAGTTGTAATGTTGAACTTATATATATATGTTGTATCCAAATATACTAAACTAATTGGTCCTTCAGGATTTATATTCCTTTTTTATATTCTAATGTAATAATATAAGGCACCATCTTTGGGAAACAAGGGTTGGGTCCTTACAATTGGTATCAAAGGAAGTTTGGTAGAAAACTTAGAAACTATATATAGAAAATGTAGATTAAGGAAAAAACCCCTAAGATAGTATTTGAAAATAAACATACAATAACATCCTAGAATTTTTGGTAAGTAATATATTATGTGGATATTTATAGAAAATAAATCTCTATATTGATACTACAAGTGGGCGTGGTTCTGGTACAAATGTACCTTGCAGTAATAACTCCGAAAAGGAGTTTTGGGCTTGACTCGGGGTAATCTGGTACATAAAAACATTCCTTACTGCACACCTAGTTTGATACTCCCAGGGTATATTCTTAGGATGATTCATATTTTATTTAAAAGCCATTATGTGGGATTTAAATGTAAATTTTTCCATAAAGAAACCTTGTATATGATTATGAGATTAGCTATGTATATAATTTCAATTGATGCTATGTATTTTCTACATTGAGATTATACATTATGATTCAAAACCTAATCTAGTGTATTCCATTATTTAGAAGTCGTGCCTAGTGGAAGGAATGGAAAGTGAATGAATTCACCTATACCATATTGGGATTTTCCTCTGATGTAAGATAATGATGTTGGCTATGGTGTTGTGACTGGTGTTGAGCAACTTATAACTATAATGGGACATCCAACTCAGGTTATGAATAATAACCTTACCCGTATGGAGAATCCTAATCTACAATGTGGGGGAGCTATATTAGAACACTTTATGTGACAATAGCCTCCATCATTTAATGGGACTAAAAACCCATTCATAGTAGAGTGGTGGATAAGTTCATTAGAGAAGATATTTCTTACTTTGTGATGTAACAAAAGATAGAATGTTTTCATGGTGGTTTATCATCTATCAAGACTTGTGGATCAATGGTGGTATTTAATTAAAAACACAAAGGAGTAAGAGTAAATATAAGAAATGAAATGGAGGTATTTTAAGGAAATATTCTTAGAAAAATACTTCCCTCGTGAACAACAAGCAAATATGGGAAGGAAATTTTTGAATCTATGGAAATAAGAGGATGAGAATGTTTCAAAGTATGAAGATAACTTCACAAGGTTAACAAGACATTCTGCAGACTAAATACATAATTAAAGGATCAATATTGATCGATTATTTGATGGTTTAAAACCATTAATCTGAAGGGATCTAGTCTCCCAAAGTTTCTCATCATATGAAGATATTGTCTCAATTGATATCAATATGGAATAGAAATTCTCTATGTATTATGATTTTAAGGGAAAGAAAGAGAAGAATAGGGCTACTAAAAACTATGGAAAAAATAAGGAAATGGATAATAAGGGAAGAGTTGACCTTCCACCCTATGATAATTGTGATAAGAGGCACCTTGGAACTTTCTTGAAGGATATGGGTGTTTGTTACAAGTGTGGAGAAAAAATTCCACCTATCCTGGGATTTTAAGGGGAAGAAAGAAGCTAAAAATGTTCAATGCTAAAATTTCTAGGATATGGGACATTATTCAAATGATTTTTCTAGGTGTCAAGGAAACATTCCCCAAAAAAGGCCAAGGGAGCAAGACTAAGCTTATGTTGTCACAATTGCGGAGGTTGATGTTCCAAATGATGTGGTGGTATGTACTTTAATCATTTCCTCAAACTTAGACATTAATTTATTTGATTCTATATCATCACATTATTTTATATATTCCCAGTTTTACAATAAAATTAGACATGTTCAATTTTATTTAATAAATGAGTTGTTAGTTAATACTCCTAGGGTATGTATCACTGAAACCAAGATATGTCGATCAGTCACCCTCATGCCACATAAGAATGCTTTAGTTTGTAACCTTATCATCATACCCATGATTGAATTTTATATAATCATTGGTATGAGTTGGATTTCACATTATGATGTGAATATCTATTGAAAGAAGAGGGAATTTACGATTTTTGAGAATGATGTTGAATCCCTTATCTTTAGAGAAGAAATATCTCCAATTGATTCTTATCTATATCTACCCTGAATAGATCTACAGAATTCAATTATTGGGGAGGAAGGGAATGAAATATCCTTGGGCGAGGAAAGGAATGTTCAAACAGAGGATGTAACTATTGTGAAAGAATATGTTGATGTGTTTCCAGAGGATTTACGTAGAAATACTTCAGAGCGGTAAATTGAGTTTTCCATTGATTTAATTCTTTGTTCAAGTTTTACATCAGAGACTCCTTTTAGAATGGAAATTGTTGAATTAGTGTAACTAAAGAAAAAACTATATGAATTGAGTGATAAAGGATTTATTTTCCCTAGTGTCTCTCCATGTGTATCCCCTGTTCTTTTCATTAAGAAGAAATATGGATCTATGAGGTTGTGCATTGACTACAAGGAGATCAATGCTATAACAATAAAAGAACAAGTATCCCCTACCTCACATTAGTTAATTATTTGATCAACTTCATAGAGCCCAATATTTTTTGAAGATTAATCATTGATCTGGATATCATCAATTGTGCGTAAGGAAGGAAGATATTCTAAAGATGGTGTTTTGAACCAGGTATGGGAATTATGAGTTTACAGCAATTCCTTTTGGACTGACTAATACACCATCTATCTTGATGGATCTAATGAATATGGTTTTCAAATAATATCTTAATGAATTTGTTTTGTTATTTATTAATGATATCTTGTTATACTCCAAAATCTTTGAAGATCGTGAAAATCACTTGTGCACTATTCTAAATACTCTTAATGGGAATTTTAGAAAATGTGAATTTTGGCTTCAATCAGTTTCATTTCTTGGCCACATTGTCTCTAAGGATGGAATATATGTTGATCCTACTAATACAAAGGCTATTCAAGAATGTCCTACTCCAATGAACACAACTGAGGTGCGTAATTTTATTGTTTTAATAGGTTATTATCGTCATTTCATTAAGAACTTTTCCTATTTTTCCAACCCAATGACCAAGATTACGCATAAAGTAGTTAATTTCATATAGAAAAAAGAATGTGAGGGATGTTTCAAAAATTTTAAGAGGAGATTAGTGAATGATCTGATCCTAACTCTACCATCGGGGAATGATGGGTTCGTGGTCTATAGTGAAACATCAAAGAAAGGAATTATTTGTGTCCTTATATAGAGTGATAGAGTTATTGCATATGAATCAAGGCGGTTAAAAATTCATGAAAAAAACTATCCTACTCATGATCTTGAGTTAGAAATTATTATTTTTACTCTAAACATATGGAGACACTGTCTCTTTGGTGAAATATGTGAGATATATACAAATCCCAAGAGTCTAAAGTATATATTCTCACCGAAAGAACTCAACCTGACACAGAGGTGATGGATCGAACTACTCAAGGATTATGATTGTTTCATACACTACCGCCCAATAAAGTAAAATAAGGTATTTGATGCATTGAGTAGGAAAGATCATGGAGTTTTAAACAAAATTAGGATTAAAATATATCTTGTATTCATGGATCTAATAAGGATAGACATGGGAGTTATGAAAAAAGGTGAAACATCATTACTTTTTCAATTGGTTTCCCAACCATCTTTATCAGAAATTATTAAAATATCTCCACCTGATGATGAGAACCTTCAAAAGAAAATTAATGTTGTGAAAGATGGGAAGTTGGATGACTTCGTATGTGATGATAGAATTCTGAAATTCGAGAAGTGGCTATGTGTTGCCTCTATACCTAAGCTGAAAAGGGAGTTATTTGATGATGTTAATAGATCGAATTTCTCAATACACCCTGGTATCACTAAAATTATAGATATTTTAAGGAACATTTATAGTGGGACAACATGAAGTAGGAAATTGATGATTATGTATCAAGATATTTTGTCTGTCAATAAGTGAAGTCTGAATGACATCCTATAAGAGTTATGAAACCTCTACATATTCCTATATGGAAATGGGATGGCATCATCATGGATTTTGTCACTGTATTACCCAAAACTCCTATAAAGTGTGATTCAATATGGGGAATTGTTGATCGATATACAAAATATGCACAGTTCCTCGCTATAAAGAAGGATTTTCTACTGGAGCGGATTTCACGACTCTATATCAATGAATTTTTAAGACTTCATGGAGCACCAATTTCAAAATTGTCTAATCAAAATCCTCGATTTACATAAAAATTATGTAAATGTCTTCATAAAGCTTTAGATACTGAACTTTGTTTGAGTACTTCTTATCATCATCAAACTAATGGGAAATCCAAAAGGACAATCCAAACATTAGAAGACATGTTGAGATCATGCTATCTCGACTTTCTAGGTATGTTGAATCAATATTTACCCTTGGTGGAGTTTTCCTACAATAATATTTTCCATTATAGTATTCAAATGGCACTATATAAAGCTTTTTATGGAAAGAGATTTCGTACACCAACATATTGGGATGAAGTTGGTGATAGGAAGCTAGTGGGCCCAGAGATTTTGGAGGAAACAACAGCAAAGGTAAAGACTATTCAAGTATATATCAAAGTAGCTCAAAGTATAAAAAAATATATGATGATAATCGAAGGAAGGATTTGGAATGTTAAGTGCGGTATCATTTTTTATTAAATGTATCTCCATAGAAGGGTGTTATAAGATTTCATAAGAAAGGGAAACTAAGCCCTATGTACATAGGCCCTTTTGAAATTCTAGAGATAATTGGAGTTGTTTCTTATCATTTGTCTATAACTTCTATCCTGACTAAAGTATACAATGTGTTTCATGTCTCATTATAGAGAAAGTAAATTCCATACCCAATGCATGTCCTCACCTTTGAAGGTATAGAATTTAAACTTGACTAATCTTACTGTGAAGAGCCTATCCAGATTCTAGACAATAAGAAACACGTGTTGAGGAATCAGACAACTCGACTAGTAAATATACATTGGAAAAATAATAAAATCAAATAGGCAATATGGGAGCCTGAGAAGCTTATGATGAAGACCTTCCCTAATATTTTTATGAGGTAACATTCTTTGAATTTTGAGGACAAAATTTTTATAAGGAGGGGAGAATTTAACACCCCTATATTTTTAAAATAAATTTAATATTGAATGTATGAAACACTAAGTCTCTAAAAATACTAATTTCTTATAACCTATCTAGTAAACATAATTTTACCACCTATGTGATTTTAATTTTGAGAAACTAACATACACAGTTGAATTCAGTGGGATATTTAGAGTATGATAAGACTCACATAATTTGTGGTGAATAGTAAAGTACCATTATGGTTAATAATATCAAACTTATGAATATTAAATCATATTATTTTTTATTGTCTTAAGGTTATAATATAATGAGGTCTTGATTAATTTTTCAACGTGATATAAAACAAATTATAGTTTTAAATTTGTTATTTTTTGAATAAATTATGATTTTATTTAAATATTAAATTAATCATATTTAGAAAATTATTTTCAAAAAATGGAGTTCATTTTTTAATTTTACACATCAAAAAATGGTTAGCGTGAATTTTTGGATTTTCTAAAATACAAAAAAAAATTATGAATAATAAAATACGCTAATTTACTGTATATATACATTATTAGTAAAATTCACTACTCATAGCATCATGTCTGATGTAATCACACATTTTTAAAACTCACATAAAATTATTACTAATATGGTTCACATTAATCAACACTATTTGTTGTCTTGAGTGGAATAATTAAATAATGAATAAGATATTTAAAAATCTCCCCTCTCCTCCACTATAAAACCCCCCCTCACTTCCTCTTCTCTTCACTCCTCTAAAGCCTTGTTCCTTGTTTAAATTATCACCAAATATACTATAAAGATCCTCACCCAGCATCCATCATCCCTGGTGTCATTAAAATAACAAAATTTCTCCCCTTAAGAGACTCCCAAGGAATATTACTTTAAGAGGTAAATTCCTCTTTTCATTTCTTTTATTTCATATTCCTTTATTTTATTTTTCTTTCCTCACTTACATTAATCCAAATGTTATGATAACACCATTACCATACATGTACTGTAATTTTGTTATGATAATTAAATAATTCATCACCTTCTCTACTTTCCCCTTCTTTTATACTAGAAATGAAAACACCATCTGAGATGTGTTAATTTATCACATTCAAGGATGATGGGTTTTTGATTTCTATTATTATATTAAATTTGTGAAATAAAACCATTTTGATGGTTGAAAAAAAATTTAATATATGTACTATAACTTATGTAAGTTTCTAGAATCTTTTTTTACACATGATATTAATTTATAAATCAAAATGAGTTTATTGTTATCAAGAACCGCCAATTAACCCAAGTAATTGTCATTAAAGTTTTATATAATGATTCATCTTAACTCCCAATAAAAATAAATAAATTTTATGACCATGTAATCTTATGTTTTCTTACTAATAACATATAACTTCTATTATGAATAAAAATTCTCATTCTACATGATTATTTGTACAAAAATATAAGTAAACTGATCATGAAAAGCAAGGAAGAAAATGATCTCAAACAATGAAATTGATTCTCTTAACCCAACAAAATACATGAATGAACCTAATAAGGTTATAATAAATCAATTAAATTTAGTGTATGTTATTTAATAATTAATTTATAAACCTATATTTGATAATTCAGGTCATTCAGATCAAGTGGAAAACACCTTCGGACTTAAGGTAAGGGTTTTCTACCCAAACCTCCATTTTCATTCCGATTACTCTTATTCTCTACTTAACTCAATTAAATTCTTATTTATTCACATGTAATCATCATAAATTATGTTTTAATGTTCTATATATGTGTACCAACCATAATATTTCTTTCATTTATGGGAATTTATATGTTTTAAATGGATCTTTCAAAAATTATTCTCGAAATACAAGCCCGATTCAAGGGAATTTCTCAAATTCATACCTATTTTCAAGGGAACTCTATAATATGTTTTTAGAAATAATTATATTTATAAAATTAATAATTTTATTATAAAAATATTATCTTACTTCACTTATTGTTTTATATAAATAATTTTAAAAAATAACTCTTCTTTTCAATGTAAAATAGTATTTATCTCAAGAATTACTTGATGATTTTATAAGAGTATCTTCATCTTTTTCAACACTCTTATTGATTATTATATATTATTGGGGTTAATATTGTATGATATCATATACCATATTTAATTGAAAGTTTTATTATTAGTTTGACTATGAATGTGCTATCTTGAAACCATTCACCAATTTACTCAAAATGGTTTGTGTTTATGCTTAATGTTCGAGAAAAATAATTTACTTTTCATATGTTAGTTTCAATATGAATGTATATTTAGTTTATGTTTATCCCCATTAATATGAGGAATGAATTGGACTTATTAATTAATGTTTGGGGACCTCTATATCCTCTATATGCATCGGTAGGTCTCATGATACAAATTACGGCCATGGGATAAGGCCTTGACAAAATGATTATTTATGGTCTTGGCATGTGGCCTTGACAATATGGTTATGATATCCATAATTATGCATTAACTCATTATGAAACTAGTAATTTAAAGTTCATGTGATTATTCTACTAGTATAAAACCCATGATTATGCTTTATTATGGCATTATTTATTCATCTCTTATTCCTGCTAAAATGTGTTCATGTTTATTTTTAATGGGATGTGTTTTTAGTTATTCACCATGCCTAATATTTATGTTTATGATATCTTCCACTATATAGCTTACCCTTAATGAGAATTTGAGATCAGCCCTTTCTTATGTTTCATTTTCCGAGGACACAAAGAGGTATATTATGAATAACATACATAAATAACCTTAGAGTTATGGATGTTGTCAAAGGTGTTTCTAAATTGTTTTTTCCTTTCAAGGTGTAATGTTAAACTTACATATGTATGTTTTTTCCAAATATATTAAACTAATCGGTCCTTTGGGATGAATATTCCATGTTTTTATGATAATGTAATAAAATAAGGTACCTGCTTTGTGCAACTTGGTCCAGGTCCTTATAAAAGTATAGCTCAACACAATGAATACCTCCTCCCCTATATCTAAAACTCAACATTGTCCTCAACATTGAATCCAAAGGTGGAGGAAAAAATTAAAACAGAATTAGCTTAAAAATGATTTTTATAAGGATCATAAGGATGATAAAATAATTATAATGCCACAATTACCCGCACATCGAAAATAATTTTTTGAAAGTACAAGTGTTTTATTTTAAAATTAGAATACAAGGATTTTCAAAAATTCTATCGACAAATGGAATTTTTATCAGTGAGTTAAACAAAATGAAATTTTTTAAATTGGATTGATTAAATTCTAAAAATAAACAAAATAAAGTTTAAGGTGTTAGTCAAGGTTTTAAACCTAGTTCAAAACAACATTCAACGACATAGATTAAAGCAGGCATGGACACCCAGTGGTTTAACTCAAGTTCAGTTTAAAAAAAATATCCCCCTCTTACACTTAAAATATATAGTGGCATAATTTAAAGAAAAAACCAGATGTAATATCTACATCCAAAGTATCATGAAAGAGTTCAAAAATCTAAAAAGTAAAAAAATTAAATTGGATAGATTACTCCCTTGATAGATGAATCATTATGTCCTTGAGGATTAATTGAAAATTCACTCTATTTTAAAATATGATAAGCTCCACTTGGACTCTTCATTAAATCACCTATAAGGGAAGAAAAGATTATGATTAGAAACAACATTTTCAATTAAAAAGTAAATACTATGTAATGGGGGAGAATTTGAAATGAAAATCTTAGTCAAGAAATCAATTTGGGAAAAAATGAGGGGTTTCACAAAACTAAAGAAGGAAAAAATGTATTTTTTATATAAAGAGAATGCAAAACACAAAAAAAAATAAAGATAACGGGTTTCCACCTCCAAAGTGATAAATTTTAATTCTTACACCAAACCATGTCCCTAAAATGTCTAACAATGATTATTCAAAGGAACTTTTCTATTAATGAATGTAGCTTCATTGTTTTGTTAGAAAACTTCATTGTGTTCTTTCAACACTATAAGAACACTAACATCTAAGAAATAAATTTTGAAATATACAATAAAAAATAACTAATATGTTATTCCATTGTTGTTCCTATGACCAAATTTGTAAAAACCCAGGTACTTATAGAATAATTTGTTTTCATTTTGGAATTAAATAGTAAAATTCATTATAAATGTATAATGAAATGAGTGGTATTTCCAAAACATAAGGAATCTATACAAATATAATAGTAACATCACATATGAATGTACAAATAAAATTTATTCATATTATAAGTGAAAATATGATATATTTATATCATTTAATAAATAAATAAATGTTTTCAAAATGATAAACTAAGTGTTGGTATTTTTCTGACACATAATTATTTATTTACAATTTTATAATTAATATATTGATTTAAAAGAAAATTAATATTAATAAAATATAATCATAAATTATTATTTTTTCTTATTATTATAAGATAATTTTAGGAGACCTTAAGTAATTTTTCAAAGTGTCATAAAATGAGTTATAATTTTAAAATTGATATTTTCTGAATAATTAATGATTTTAATTAAAAATTAAATTATAACATTTAGAAAATTATTTTCATAAAATGGATTTAATTTTTTATTTATAAACATCTAAAAATGTTTAGGGTTAATTTTTTTTATTTTTATAAAATACTTGAATTTTTTGTGAATATTAAAATATGGTAATTACAGTATATATACATTATAAGTTAAATACACTTTTACTTGGCTAATTAATTATGAAATAAACATAATCTAGAAATATAATTCATTAGTTTAGTATATTTATTTATAATACTCAAACTATTTATATTCATGAGAAAAAATAATAAACTAATGAAAAAATTATTCAAAAAACACCCCTCTCCTCCACTATAAAAACCACATCTCACAACCTATTCTCTTCACACATCCAAAGACTTGTAGATTGTTTAATTTCAACCAAATTCCATTAAAAAGACCATTCTATATGACTATGAACTTTTTTTCTCACCATAAGTCCAAAAACAAGTTCCTTAAGAAGGTTATCAAGCAGAATAAGTTCAAGAGGTAAAATCCTCTTTCGTTTTCTTTTAAATTTCTTTTCAATTTATTTTATTTTCTTATTATTTCTTCACCTACCCTAATAAAAGTGACATGATAACTATATTATCATAAATATAATTTAATTTTATTATTTTAATGGAATATTCATCATCAAAACTCTCCTCTTCCCCTCTTATTCTATAAAAATGGAAATATTGTCTCTGATGTGTCGATTTACCGTCATAGTGGACGATGTGTTTTCATTTTCTTTTAATACATTTAAGTTAAGTCATAAAACAATTATTATTGTTAAATAAGATTTTATTATACATATTATAAGTTATATAATATTATGGAACAATATATGTACTATTTATTAGATAAAATGATAGAATTTCATGATGGTCGTAAAAATCACAAAAATAAATTAAATAATTTTCATTAATATTTATCTAATAAATCATCCACATGTCATAAAAATGATATATGGTATCATTTAAACTTATTTAAACTTATTAATACTATTTATTTACAC
This sequence comes from Viscum album, assembly GCA_963277665.1. Lineage (NCBI taxonomy): Eukaryota > Viridiplantae > Streptophyta > Magnoliopsida > Santalales > Viscaceae > Viscum > Viscum album. The sequence continues at coordinate 1,264,203,425 of OY728128.1, forward strand.
TTCTATAGTTTTTATTCCATTCCACAAGAAAACTGATAATGAACCAACCATGAAAACCATGAAATAAATGCAACCAAGACAATAAAAATAACAAAATGTTATCAATAAATGGGTAGAAATATGTTATAAAAAGATTATATAATGTATTATATATAAGAATATTGATCTTTATTAAAATAATAACACACTTTAATCAATTATACATGAGTTTTTAAATTTTTTAAGGATGTCAAACCCTGGGTAAAGGGCTTTTCTTTAAAAATCCGCTTTTAAATTTCTATTTTTAAAAAATTCAAAAAGAATGTTTTTATGATGAAAATATTACTATTTTATTACTATGATCTAGTTATTAATAATATTATATGATAAATTTTGGGACCTATATCTCCCTCTAATTCATTGGGTATGTTTATGTTGGAATTTGACCATAATAGTTATTCCAAATTCAACTGTGATGATTACACTAAAAGGTAGCTATAAGGGTTACATCATAAGTTATTCATGAGGGTTACATTGTAATGTATCTGTAAGGGTTACAAATAATATGGTATCCATGAGGGTTACAATATTAATCAAGTAATTCCCTATATTACCTTTATGTTTTTATTTATTTTTTCTATGTTTTATATAAATCTCTTGTTTTCACAAAGTATATGATACTTTACGGGTGAGAAGTATGTTTTTGTGAAAATAATTTCATATGTTTATAAGTATTCATGAATGGTTTTCTTAATTATTTTTATGTCCCTTACTAAGTTTTTTTTCTTATCCCAATTTTTAAAATGGTTTTCATAGGGTTTAAGGATGGGTAAGAGAAAAGAAAAAACCCGAATGAATGTTTTGAAAAAATTTCATGAAAAAATTTCATGTTTTATTAAAAAAAATGTATTATTGAAAAAATGGAAACTATTTGAGTAGTAACCACTTTTAATGATTGTGTGTTGACAAGTATTAATTATTTCCTAATTCTATAAAACTATAAACTTAAAAGAAATTTTGGAATGAGATAATGTGAATTATAAAATAATTTAATCAATTGTATAATGTTTAAGGATAGGTCCTTATATATATTATCATAACAATATTTAGATAAATTTAGGGGTTAAGATGATGTTAATTGAATAGCATAAATTATTTTTACCTTCTGGTTAAGTTGGAAAGATATAACATTTAATTATTACCATGTTTCTTCATCTAATATATTTCTATTTAGAATGGTTCTATAGAAGAAATAGGGAAGTTGAAGTAGGAAGGCATTGAGGGGATTATATCTTTCTGAATCAACAACCTGGAATGGTGGGAATTGGAACATATCAGTTTTTGATAGTAATGTCTCATGTGTTTCAGGATATAAATAGAATTGTAATCCATGAAAGAGAATATATAGAGCTACCACAAAGGAACATGATGATATTGGAACATTTTATGAGGAAACACCCTCCTGCTTTCATTGGATATTTTGACCCAATGGTGGTTGAAGGGTGGATTAAAGCCCCTGAAAAATATTTGATGTCATGGGGTGTGTATATGAACAAAATATTAGTCTTTTTATTTATCATTGTTAAGGTGAAGTAAAATAGTGTTGGTCAATGGTCAACAATATCAAGGATAGTGAGGAGATTGATTCCTTAGAATGGAATGAATTTAAGAATTTGTTCTTTGAAAAATATTTTACTATGGTGGTTCGACATAGGATGGAAAATAAATTCCCTGAATTGAAACAAAAGGAGGAATATTTAGTGGTTGTGTATGAAGAAAACATCACTCGATTGGAAAGGTATTATCTAAATCTTATTCGGGATGTTGATAGTAATCAATTATTTTTACATAGGATTGAATACAAGGTACATAAGGGCATTGGCCTCCCATAAATTCAAAATTTATGAGAAACTGTTATGATGTGATGAGAGGGTAGAAATGGAGTTTTATAATGATCATATGTACATTTCCAACAACCAATAGAAAAGGTATATATGTAAAGAAATGGGTAATAATCAATAAAATAAATCTGAATATAAGAAATTTTAGTTTCTAGTTTGTGGAAAGTGTGGTTAAAATCACCCTAGATAATTCCTTAACAAATATAGGAAGTGTTTTCTATGTGGTATGTCTGGAAATATGGCCTGAGATTTCAATGAAAATTATCTTAATTTTAATTCTAATAACAAATCTTTAATGTGTTTTAAATGTGGTGATATGGGGTATTATGCAAAAAAATTCCTAAATAAATATCTAAATTATGGAAAAAAACAAGATTATACCTAGAAAGGTGCAGTTAAATCCTTTGCAACTATGTCAATAGATTTTGGTCCATCCAATGAAGTGGTATCAGGTATATTGTTTTTTTAGTCATATTTCGATAATGTTTTGTATATGGGGTCTATGCATTTATTTATTTCGATGAAATTTTATGGTAAATTAAAATTTTATCCTCAAGAAATGAAACCATAACTTTTGGTAAAACCACTAGGGGAAAATATTAAGGCAAAAAGGAATTATAAAAATATTCATATTCTTTTCTATGGAAAGACATTACTGAAAAAGATTTTTTTTCCCTTATTGAAGTTTGATGTTATTTTGGGTATGGATTTCCTTTCTTTTTATCACACTATGATTGATTATAAATCTAAATACGTTTTTAGAAAGAGTTTCAATTTTTATAAAGAATGAACCCATAACATTGATAACATATCAAAAAGATGAGAAACTATTAAAATATGGAAATGAAATTTATTTTTCACATACTGTTGAAAATAATTGAAATATTTTATTAATGATGTGCCAGTGGTAAATGAATACCGGGATGTTTTTTCTGATGGTTTTCTCAGTGTTATACCTAATTGAAGAGTTGAATTTACTATTGAATGAGTTCCTGATGCTAAGATAATTTCCAAATAACCATATTTAATGAATTAAGTGTAACTTCTTGAATTGAAAAATCATTTGCATGAGTTTCTTAATAAAGGCTTCATTCATCCTATAACTTTGTCATGGGGTTCTTTTATTTTGTTTGTTAAAAATAAATATGTTTCCTTGAGGCATTTCATTGATTATATAACTTTGAATAAAATTATTGTTAAGAATAATTATCCAATTCCTCATATCAATGACTTGTTTGATCAGCTCCAGTGAGCTTACTATTTTTCTAAGATTGACTTGAGATGTATATACCATCAACTAAAGGTGAAGGATGATGAAGTTTAGAAAGAAAACATTATGAACTGGATATGAGAATTATGAGTTTGTTGTTATGCCCTTTGGATTGAAAATTCTCGTTTCATATTTATGGAACTTGTGAATAGAATATTCCATGAATTTTTGGATAAGTTTTCTATTTTTTTTATTGATAATATTTTGGTTTATTAAAAAAATTAGGATCATGAAAAATATCTATGTATTGTGCTACAAATTCATGAATAAAATAAGTTATATGGGAAATTTAAAAACTCTGATTTTTGGTTGCAACAGATTTCTTTTCTATGGAACATTGTAAATAGTGATGGAATAATAGTTGGTCCCACAAAAACAAAAGTGGTTAATGAATCACCAAGACCAAAAAATGTTACAGATATTCATTGTTTTATTATATTACTAGGTTATTACCAATGTTTTGTAAAACAAATCACAGTTATCTATCCCTCTAACTAAATGAACATGAAAAGGGGTTAAATTTATTTTTAAGAATAATGTGATTTTTAGTTTCATGACCTCAAAATAAGATTAATGAATTCTCCAATTTTGGATCTACCTTCCAAAAATATAGAATTATTCGTCTACAGTGATACTTCATTGAAGGGACTTGGTTAGGTTCTGATGCAGAATGATCAAGTAATTTCTTATTCTTCAAGATAACTGAAACCTCATGAGCTAAATTATCCCACAAATGATCTGGAATTAGTATCTGTGGTTTTCTCTTTAAAATTATGGATACATCATTTATATGGATCCAAATTTTAAATATATACTGACCATAAAAGTTCATAGTATATATTTACTTTGAAGAAATTGAACATGAGGCACATAAGATGGCTAGAAATAATAAAGTATTATGATTGAATGATCAATTACCATTCTGGAAAAGAAAACAAACTGTTGGATTCCTTGACTCAAAAACATAATACATCATTAACCATATTTCATTTGGAACATGATCCCTTGGTTTATGATTTGATGAATTTTGGATTGGAAGTTATTGGTGTAGGAAATTCCTCTATTTTGTTTCAGGTGTCAGTGCAGTCATCTCTCTCATAAAGAATTAAGCAAGCACATAAGTAATATAGTGAGTTACAGAAAAAGGTATATTTTTTTAATAAAGGTAAGTTTCATGAATTTAATGTTGATAATAATTGTGTATTTGGATTTGGAAAGATATTATGTGTGACATTTTATTGCCATCAAAAGAAATACTTTTAAGTGAATATCATAGTTCTCCATTTTTAGTTCATCCTGGAAGCACTAAGATATATAGAGACCTTTCAGAGTATTACTGATGGAATGGAATGAAATGAAAAAAGATATTTATAATTTTATAATTAAATGTTTAACTTTTCAACAGGTTAAATCAAACAACTACCAAACGGGATTCTTCAGCCTTTTCCTATTCCAAAGTGGAAATGGTAAAATATATCCATGGACATCATGGTGGGACTACCAAATAATTATCTAGTTAATAATGTGATTTGGGTTATTGTTGATCTTATGACTAATTTTTAACATTTTCTTCATATTCAAGGCACTCTTTCTCTTGATCATCTTTCTCAAAAATACCTCAAAGATATTTTTAGGATTCAGGTAGTTCCTCTCTCTCTATTGTATCTGTCTATGATCTCATGTTCACTTCTAACTATTGGAAAGGCCTTCATAAGTCATTGGAAATTGAATTAAATTTTAGCATAGCCTTTAATCCTCATTATAATGGATATCCTGAGTGAAAAAATCAGAAATTGTAAGACATTTTACGCTCTTGTTTAATGTATTACCAAGGAATTTGAGATAAACATCTTTATTTAGTTGAGTATTCCTATAATGATAGTTTTCATTATAGTATACAGATGGAACCTTTTGAGGAATTGTATGGAAATTATTATCGACCTACAATATTTTGGGATGAATTTGGGTAAAATAAGTTAATGGGACCAGAATTAGGAGAGGACATGGCTGAGAAATAGAATATGATCTATAAACACATGAGGATAGCTTAGAGAAGGTGGAAAAGTTATATAGATAATAGGAGGAAATACTTTTCTTTCGAAGTAGGTGATCATGTTTTCCTTATAATATCTTCTTGGAAATTTTTTATGAATTTTGGTAATAAATGAAAGTTAAGTCCACAATTCATTATACCTTATGAAATCCTGAATAAAAATTGGACCAGTTTCCTACCAAGTATCTTTTCCTATGATTTTATCTCAGGTACATAATGTTTTTCATCTTTCAATGTTAAGAAAGTATGTTCCAGATTCATCTCATGTTTTGAGACTAGAAGTATTCCAGCTAGAAATAACCTTTAGTATAAGAAAAAATCTATTTAGATTCTTGATCATAGAGATCAAGTATTGCAGAATAAGGTAATTCAGTAAGTTGGTGTTTTTTTGGAGAAACCACATGGTTGAAGAAGAAACATGGGAATATAAAAATTTTATGAGGTAAGTGTATCCTTACTTGATTAATAAGTAAAAAAATTATGATAATCCAATTTTTAGAAGGGGAGAATGTAACAACCTAGGTACTTATAAAATAATTTGTTTTCATTCTGAAATTAAATAGTTAAATTCATTATTAATGTATAATGAAATAAGTGGTATTTAAAAAAAATTAAGGAATCTATACAAATAAAATAGTAACCTCACATATGAAAGAATAAATAAAATTTATGTATCTTATAATTGAAAATATGATACATTTATATCATGGAAAAAATAAATAAACGTTTTGAAAATGATAATTTAAGTGTCGGTATTTTTATGACACATAAATTTTTATTTACAATTTTATAATTAATATAATGATTTAAAAAAAATTATCTTCAAAAAAGATAATAATAAATTAATATTTTATTGTCTTGTGATTATAAGATAATTTTATGAGACCTTAAGTAATTTTTAAAGTTTCATAATATCATTTATAATTTTAAAATCTGTATTTCCCAAATAAATAATGATTTTAATTAAAAATTAAATTTCACATATTTAGAAAATTATTTTCATAAAATGGAGTTAATTTTGAATTCTATATGTCTCAAATGGTTTGGGGTATTTTTTGGGATTTTTCAAAAATACTTAGTCATAGGTGAATAGTAAAATATGGTAATTTATGAAATATATACATTATAAATTAAATGCAATATTATTTGAGTCATTGATGATGTAATCACCATAATATCTAAATTACCTTCATTATTTTAATATATTTAGTGATAATTTCTCAAACTATTTATAGCCTTGAGACAAAATAATAAACTAATGAATAAAATATTCGAAAAACACCCCTCTCATCCACTATAAATACCACCCCACACCACCTTTTCTCCTAAGACATACAAAAACTTGTACATTGTTTAATTTCTTACCAATTAACCTACCAAAACTCTAACCCACATTCAAGACCTATTGGTATCACCAAAATTCCAAAACCAAGATCCGTAAGGAGGTTCTCAAGGAGAACAAGTTCAAGAGGTAAAATCCTATTTCATTTTCTTTTAAATTTATTTTATTTTCTTATTCTTTCCTAAACTACCCTAATACAAGTGACATGATAACTCCAGTATCTTACATATAGCATAATTGTATTGTGTTAATGTAATATTTATCATCAAACTCCTCTTATTCTAAAAAAAGAAAACATTGTCCCTGATGTGTCGATTTACCATCATCATGGATGATGTGTTTTTCTTTTATTTTACAGCCTTCTAGGCAGGTAAAAAACATTATTATGGTTAAATTAGATTTTATTATACATATTATAAGTTATAAAATGTTCTAGAAATGATATATAAAAATTTATTAAATAAAATGATATATGTTTGTGATGGTTATAAAAACATCCAAAATAAATTAAATCATTTTCATTAATGTTTTATCTAATGAGTCATCCTTATATCAGAAAAAAAAATGATATATTGTGTCATTTAAAATTATAGAAAAATATTAATACCATTTATTTCCACTTTTTTAGTTTTTCTTCCATTCTATATGAAAATCTATAATAAACCAACCATGGAAACCATGAAACAATAAAAATAACAAAATATTATCAATAAAAGGGTGGAAATATTTTAAAAAAATATAATATAAGGTATTATAAATATGAATATAATTCTTTAATAAATTAATAACACTCTTTAAACCACTATACATGAGGTTCAGGCATGTTTTAAGGAATACAAACCCGAGGTAAGAAACTTTTCTTTAAAAATCTTCTTTTAAATTTCTAATTAAGAAAAATAAAAGGAAATGTTTTTCTGATGAAATTATTCATGTTTTATGATTATTATCTGGTTCATTGAAAATTTTTATTATAAATGGTGGGACCAATGTCTCCCTTCAATGAATTGGGTATGTTTATGTTTGAGGTTGATCATAATGGTTATTCCAAGTGTAACTACAATGGTTACACCATAAGGTAGTTGTGAGGGTTACATCATAAGGTAGCCATTAGGGTTTCATTGTATGGTATCTAAGAGGGTTACAAATCATATGTTATCCATGAGTTTTACAATCTTATGTAAGTAATTACCCAAGTTACCTTTATGGTTCTATTTATTTTTTCTATATTTTATGGAAATATTTAATTTTCACAAAGTATATGATACTTTATGGGTGAGAATTATGTATTTCTAAGAATGATTTTTTATATTTAAAAGTATTTATGAAATAATAGTTTCATTCACTCTTTTTATTTACTTACTGATATTTTTATTCTCATCCCAAGTTTTAAAATGTTTTTCATGGGGTTTAAGGATGGGTAAGATAAAATATTATCCAATATGAATGTTGTGAAGATTTTTCATGAAAATATTTTATTTTTTATTAAAAAAATTCTATTATTAAAGAAATTGATAATATTTTATTAGTACCCATGTTGTATTCCTACGGGTTGATATTTTTGAATTATTTCCTAATTATCTAAAACTATTAACTGAAAACCTCAATGGGAATGTAAGAATGTGAATTATAAAATAATTTACTAGATAATGTAATGTATAAGGCGAGGTCCTTATAAATAATTTATATATATGGGAAAGAAATTTAAAAAATAACCTAGGAAATTCACCAAGATGACCAGTAGAAAATTCACAAGGTTCCATCTCTCTTAAGGGAATCAAAAACTCAAAAATAGGTGTGTGATTTTTTAGAACCTATTTATAGGTTTCAAAAATACATTTTAAATCAAATAGGTCAAAAGAATACCTTTTGAAAGAAACCATTTTAGTATTGAAAATATATTTTTTAGAGTCAAAACTTTACTCAAATGAAATAAACTTCATAGGTACATTTTGGAAATCATCATGAATGGAATAAAACATAGAAGGTGAGAAAGTTTCCAAAAACTTATCTATTTAAATTTATAAATATCGTGTTTGGAAATAGATTTTAGTTCACAACACTCCCCAATATTAGAGAATTTTAGAAAATAATTTTCAAAAATAAAATTCCCAAGAATAGGCTCTAAAAAATCAGGGATAAGAATTTATGATTTTAACTCCATATTGGACTCTAGGGAAAGTGTTTTTTCACAAACATATAGATGTGAGTATTTTCCAAAAACCTATGTGATGCTTTCTAAAAAAACATCCTTGTTCATGTTTAACAGTATCTTGTTTATTATAAATGATTTGAATCATTTTTCTTCCAAGTATCCCTATTATATCAAACTCTTTCATGGACTTAGATTTAACATAATTAGATTTAAAGTGTTCAGTGACATATTTTTTAATTAATCCATCTTAATGATAATGAAATATTTCCTACACTCCTCTATAAAGACTTATTTAGTGACATCTTTTAGTTTTTTATCTCACATCATGTTTGTATTTCTCAAAAACATTAACTATTATACACCATCCATATCTTGGAGAGTAAGTTTACCCTTTAAAAATCAATAATACCCCTACCTATAGCTAAGAATGGTCTACCTAGAATGATATAAACCTTAGTGTCACACTCTATGTCTAGAAAAAGGTAATTAGTAGGGAAAATAAGCTTCCATCCCTTGACTATTAGGTCATCTACCCTTCCAATTAGGTGAGTAATTGATCTATTAAACAACTATAAAGAAACATATACTAAATTAAGTTCTCCATAGACTCAATTTATTAAACAAATAGAAAGATATCAATTTGATACTGGAACCTAACCCACATAATAAATTCATCTCCTCACTTTCTCCTATTCTATATAATATGAAAAACCTTCCAGGTTATTTCAATTTTAAGGTAACTTTTTATTATTCAGAGTGATTAATTCATCAAGGAGAGTGAATTGAGTTCCCAATAAAAATTTCTACTAAAAAAATAAAATCTAAATTTCCCAATTTATAAAAATTTCCCTAGTTAATTAAAAATGTAGAGATATATAATTTGATTTTTCAAATATATTCTCAAAAATAGGATCAAGGCTCAGTTAAAATAATATTAAAAGAAAAAAATTAACCTTTGAAACTAATTTACATAATAAAGAACATTATATAAAAAAATAATAATAACTATCTAAGTAATTTTTTCTAAATATGTTTTTAAAACATATACAAATTTGTTTTAAAAATGGATTGTAACAAAACAAGTAAACACACAATATAAATAAATAATGTTTTTGGTATCAAACTGAGAATTAATCTCCTCCAATTGACTATCACCTGCTACCAATATTTTTATTATAAAATAAATTGATCTATAATCTGGATTGGATTTTATACAAAACAACCCACAAGCCTGTTCAGGTTAAAATCCTCTTTCATAGTTCAACATGGGAGAAATTAAATAAATCAACTTCATGTTTGCAATATAGGAAAATAAGACTCTTCAAAAATTCTATGTTGGATCAAAGATAAGTGTAAGAGAGGGAGAGAGAGAATGTTTCTTGCACTCTCTGATTCAACTCAGGAGATGGTGCTTAAGATTTACAAATAAATGCACACAGATGGATTGGGAGTAAATAAAATAGAGTACAATAAAGATAATAAATTGATGAAGCAGATTATTTTTATATGTTATTCTATATTTATTTCTTCTCTTCTCATTATCATCTCTTGATTTTCAAAAGATACTTGAAGACATTTTAATGTTATTTGATGCGTCGATTGAGTTTAGTAATAACATTGTATATGCTTATCAAAATAGAGTATCAGTCTATCTTATTTTTTATACATTCAAAAAGGTACATGTGCTCCTATATATTTTTCCTTATTATCTTTTTATTATCTTTGTTTCACATTAAAAATATCTTCTTAGAAAAATAGTTGTTCAAAAATCATCATGCAGATCCTCGTATTTTAGTAGTAAATTCATGGTCATTTTATGCCTCTGATAGGTATTAAATTATTCACAAAAAATTATTGGTTTGTTATTAAACATAATAATATAATATATACCTTTAGTTACAGTCTATTTAAATTTTCCACATCATCATTGAAACTCGCTTCACTTTTCCATTTCTACGTTTGACAATCACTTTGAATTTTTGTACCGTATGGTAAATAATTTTTTCTTACAATCGATCACTTAGTTCTTATAGTAGATCTCAATGTATCGGTTGATCTTTTTATGACTGCAGTATATTTCATAACTGTGATATCTCTACACAATTTCTCCAAATTTACTTTGTAGTCTATAGGTTGAACATGCGGTTGATTGGGTCATTTTTTATTTTTTCCACAGTCGATCAGATGTTCTTGAGGTTGATATTTTCTTTTGTGAAAACTTGAGCTAAGATCATTGGAAGTTGATCAGATTACACCATATGGTCACCTGATTCTATCATATGGTCACTTGAGACAATGTGTGGTCACTTCATATGAATTTCCATTACTTTAATCATTTGTTATATATTCAAAGCGGTCGATCACTTATAAGGTGTGATCATTTCTAAACATTGAAAAATTCAGTGAGAATTATTTTTCATTCAAAAAACATAAAATTTATTATAATGAACATAAATATGATTTTTTATCATTAAAATAAGTAATTTCTAGACTATTTCAATAATCAATCCTTTTTTATAATCACAAATCATGGAATAAATATAAAAAAATAGAAAAAGAAGTATTATGCCTTTTATACCCCCTTTAGTATTATATAAAAGAATTTAGAAAGGGATAGGGATTAAAATGATAGCATAGGAAAGAATAAACTAGATTAAATAACCTAAAAATAATTTGATATGCAATTAAAGATTAAAAAAAGGATTACAAAATCCCTATCAGTTTATAATGAGAATCAGAATCTTCAAGAACATCAAGGTCCTTTACTTTTCCAAAAATAGGAGTATGAGCATATTCAAGAATATCATGAGGTCCTGATATAGATATTCCTTTGGAACCTTGGATTATGTGACCAAAATATTGGGAAAGAGAGATAAAAAAAGGTCTTATTGGGTGTATAGTTGACGTAGATGGTGTAGAAACTGATTGTGTAATAGTAGTTAAAATTATAGAAAAGTGGGGTATTGGAAAGGTAGGAGGTTCTAACACAGGGGTATTTGAAACATTCATATAAGGTTCAAATATATTTGTGAAATTAGATACCACTCTTGTGCCATGATCCATTACTTGAAGAAACCCTTCTTTCTCTAACATAAACTTATTTTACATAGGATTTATGATAAATAAATTATCTACTATGTCTTTGAAAGTATCCATCATATGTGGAATTTTTAAATCTCTATATAAAGATAAGAACTATGTTTTAGGATCTATCTTAGTATATATTATATTAAAATAAAATTTTATGACACCCTTGATTATAACTTTATCTTTAATTATTTACGGTATCATATTTAATATAATCATATTTATTTTAACTATGAATGGTAATGAAAATTTATACATGATTTCTTATATCCTTAAAATTTCCAATCACATTCTTAATTTCTTCATGAATTAAAATTTTAATCAAGTTTTCATAATCTAAAACTAAAATAGCAGGAGGTTTTGAAGTAGTAGATGAAGGTTGAGCATGATTTTTAATCAATTCAAGATAGATTCTATCATTGTAATAATTATATCATATATATATTCTTTAAGGGTCCCTTTGAATTCAAAAATATTCCATTTCCCTTCTAAAAGAACAAAATTCATGATGTGTGTGAACTATTTTCAGAAATATATTTGACTGAAGATGGGAAATAAATTTTTGAATAGTGCAAGAAATATCTTACTTAAAGATAAAATTATTTTAAACAATTATATCTAAGAAATTTTTATTTAATATCTTTGAAATGTCATTCTTAAACACAATAATTTATTCAAATGTTAGAATCTATGAATACTCAGAATATGGTATAGATTCTTGATATGGAGAATATCTATCTTGAGTAGAAATAATCCCTTGAAAAGTATCATATCTAAGATAAAATGAATTAGCACTGAAATCTAAAGGGTTTATCCATGGAGAACCTTTAGATTAAAATATTCTAGGAGGTTTTTTAATCTGTTTTAACAAGGCATCATATTAATTCATAGAATCTTCTATATCCACAACTTCTATCCTTGGAGAATATTCTTTGATATTATCTTCTTAAAATATAACTTCAGGAACATATTTTGTAGAGTGTGGTGTAGACATGAGATTTAAAAAAATACTCCTTAAACTCAGGTCTGAATAGACCTACTGGAGAAAGAGTATAGGATTTCTCAAACACAATTGATCCTTCTCTAGTCATAACAAGATCATAGCCTTATGGATTTGGTGAATAACCACCATATTTATCATCATCATCATACTTCTTTTCTTCTTTTTCATTACCTTTATCATATACTTTATCTGATTTATCCTTCTCACCACCTTCCCCATCTACCTTTTTTCCAACTAGACTAACCCCTACTATATCAATGACAAATTTTGGGGCAGACACATCTATAAAAATGAATATATTGTCTGGAGGATTTTATTCACTATATTTAAAAGTGTCAAAAACTAGATAACCCCTTATCTCAAACATAGGTGGACTCTCCACTGGAGCATGATCCATATCCTTATCACTTTCAGAGTCTATGAGAACTGGTCCAAACAACACAAAAGTGGGAATTTTCTCCCCCTCATCGGTTACACATCCCATTATAAAAAGTTCATATAACACAAGAAATTCACTCTTTTTTCACTTCAACTATAATATTATATCTTTAGGGAACATTAATTAATAGAGGTGATTCTTCCCTTATAGGTTCTTCTTCAACAGAAACATGAACCGGAGTCCTTTCCAAGCTTTCATCAAAGATATTCTAGTTTCTTTATCAAGAACTATTCTGGGATGAAATCTAACCCAACACCCAAACCAACCCATGGAATGGACAAAAGGGAATTCTAGATCCCCATGGGTGGGAAACAAGTTCTTTGTAATGAAAAATTACATTTGGGAATTATTTTTCCAATAGAATCATCAATAAACAACCAATAAGAACAAATCATCACTGCCTGATCAATAACCAAATCCAAATGAAATACAACTATCATCGTAACAACCTAAATATTTTATCAATGTAAATTCCTTTATTAGAATTATTTCATATACTATAAATCACATAAAATCACATAGAGTACACAATATAAACTATAAAAATGAATAATGAATGAAATAATAGATATTTCTATAAATTAAAGAGAATATACCATTCGAATAGTAACAGAATATTGGAATTGTAGTATAACCATTAGGAATAGTAATCAGGTAAATAGAATATTAAACTTTCTTGTGAAAGTATAAATACAATTTATGTATCTTATAAGTGAAAATATGATATATTTATATCATGGAATATGTAAATAAATGTATTAAAAAAATAAGCATTAGTTTTTTTTTGAAATGTAAATTTTTATTAAGAATATTATAATTGATATAATTATTCAAAGAAAAATTTATTTTCATTAAATATATTAATAAATTAATATTTTGTTGACTTATCATTATAATATAATTTTATGAGGCCACAATTAAATTTTCAAAATGTCATAAAATCATTTATAATTTTAAAATCGGTATTTTTGGAATAAATTATTATTTTAGTTAAAAAATAAATTTATCATATTTAGAAAATTATTTACATAAAATGAATTTAATTTTTTAAATCAAAAAATAAAAAAAAAATAGGGTGAATTTTTTGGATTTTTCTAAAATAGTTTAATTTTTTCTGAATACCTAAATACAGTAATTTATGGTATTTAACATTTTAAGCAAAATACAAGAATTTTTTTGTCATGAATGATGTAACCAGAAATTATTTAAAAATAAAATTCACTATTTTCTATAATTAGTCACAATAATCCACACTATTGATATTATTGAGCCAAAAAAATAAACAAATAAATAAAATAATCCAAAACGCTTCTCTCCTCTCACTATAAATACAACCCTTCAACACATATTCTCATCATACTTTATAATCCTTTTAGCTTGTTTATATTCTATCAAATTATTCTCCCAAACCTCTTCCCTACATTTGTTTCTTATTGGTCTCACCAAAATACCATTTCCAAGTTCCTTAAGGAGGTTTTCAAAGAGATGACACTCAAAAGGTAAAATCCTCCCTTTCTATTTTAATTTCTTTTATTTTCGTATCCTCCTCTCACCTACTCTATAAAAAATAGAAAGATAAATCTATTATTATATATATAATATAATTTTATTATTTTAATGTAATATCCACCATCAAAACTATTATCTTCTACTTTTATTCTAAAAATTAAAACATCGTCTCTAAGATGTCGATTCACTGCCTTCATAGATAATGATTTTTAACTTTTTATTAACTCCTCCATAGATAGTGATAAAACCATTATAATGGTTAAAAATTATTGAAAAATTTATATTATAACTTTTTCCATGTTTTGGAACAAATATATATTCATAATATTAAATAATAAAACCAAACAAGTTCATGATGATTGAAAAACTGCGGAAACAAACTAAACGTTTATCATTAATGTTCTATCAAATTAATAATCCTAATAACAAAATGAAATAATGATATATGAGACCATTTAGAATTTTTATGTGAATTAATATCATGTAATTCCACTTCTAAAGTTTTTCTTCCATTTGATAATAACTCCCATAATTAAACTCAAGGGAGGAAATTATAAAATCTTGAAACAAACATTCCCGAAACAATGAAATTAAATCTTATAACTCATAAAAAAGGCCATAAATGAACATAATAAAATAATAATAAATAAAATAAATGTATAATAGGTTCTTAATTAATTAATTAAAGGATATAATTTTATTATCCAAGACTTTAAGTGTAATTTCAAAACACTTTCATATATAAAGTAAGGGATCTCTCTGAACCTCCTTATCACCTAGGGGTTATGATTTCTTTATCCTTACACCAATTTAGTTATTATTTTTTTAATATACTTCTTCTATATTTTTTTTATATGTTCCAAACATATAAATCCATATCCATTAATCTTTCCTTGATTGGAAATACTTGTCTTATATGGTTCCCTTCTCGATTCTTCCTGATAAGCAAACTCAATTAAATGGAATTTATCTATTTCTAACCCATTTTATAGTACAGTTCATATTATATTCAAATACACCATTATATTTTTAAAATACCCCAGTTTATCATAAAAATATATCTTATTTTTTTTCTGGTTTTATATATGAAATTACTCCTTTTCCCTTTTAAAATACTCTTAAATCTTTTTCATTAAACCGCACTAAATCGGCTCATTTCTAAATATTCTTAAAAAAATTATATGTTTTAACTTTAGTTTGACATAATTTACCATTATATATTCCTATTTTATCATATTATTGTCTATGTATGATTTAATCCATTATTTTACGGACACCATGTTGATAAAACCATTGGTTATTCCTTATGAAATTATTACAATAACAATTTCTTTTCATTGGTAAGACTTATATTTATCATGTAGGTTCAATTATTTACATGGAATGAATATTCATGAACATTTTATAATGGGTGCAACTATATAGTGATCCAATTCATTGGGTAATGTCTTCTTCTCATGAGATTTTATGTTGGGATAGAGAGTAAACCTGATTCTTTTATGGTACTTTTTCCACCATGTATAGTCTTGACAGTTAGCCTTAACCCATGTTTATGTTATATTGTATATTTTTTCCACATTCCTTTGATTCAATGATTGCATGATCCCTTATTATACATGTTATGATTCCTTATGTTTATTTTTGTTACATACCTTTTTATTTCATCATATTATTCCTTCTAACCCATGTGTTGTGCTTATTCACTATGTTCATTCCCATACTGGTCTTTTTAGAAAATCCCTTTATTCATGTATTCCTCATATTATCTTATGTAGATGTAAGATCTCAAAGAATTTTAGGATCTCATTATGGAGTTTAAGTAAAACATGTCTTTATTTTGGTATTATGATTTCTAATTATGTACCTAATCATCCAAAGATACTATAATTTAGAATTATTGGTTTGTATTTGATGGTGAATTATACTCAAAATCAATTAATAATATATGGAAGAGGCTAGGTTCACTATAGTTGGTATCATAACATGGTCAAGTAATTTTTTTAAATTATTTCTAGATAACTTTTGTAAGAACTCTAGGGATAATTCCATCACCATGGATAACCTAGATTGAAACTTGGGGAATCAAAAGTTAGGATATACTTTTCATTTACAATTTTATCCTTCTATGTTCAAAGTTTCCTTATTATATTATTATTATCTAATTATTCTAGATTCCATTAATTGTACATTATTTTTATTAGTTAATGGATGAAAATAGGAGGACCCGGTCCAATAATAAATGTGATAGGAATTGTGATGATTTCCCTAATGAAATGTCAAATTTTATGGGAATGGGAGCTTAAAACTTCATGAAACTACTGGATAAACTAGATAAAGTTATGAATAATAACTTGAATCTTATTAAACTCCCTCCTTATCCTAAGAAAGAGAAAGTTTCCGTCAAATATTTCATGTAACAAACACTTTATATATTTATTGGATCTTCTGGTCTGCTCATCACAGAACAATGGATTAACTCCATTGAAAATATATTCTCCCTCCTATAGTGCTTAAAAGAATAAAAATACACACTAGTGTTCTATTGTTTTTATGAGGAAGATTATTAGTCATGGAAACTAATCAAAAACACAAATTTCAAGAAATAAATTAATTCCATAGATTGGTAATCATTCATGAAAAAAATTCCTATAAATATTTTCCCTAAACTCTCCATCTTAAGATGGAAATAGAGTTCCTTGGACTAAATCAAAAGGTATATAAGTATACCAAGTAATATCATGAAATATTTAAAAGGATTTTATGATACACCTTTGGCCTTGTCACAAACATTGAAAGCAACATGGTTCTCTTCTTTAGCAGACTAAAGTTGAGTCTACAAAAAAAATTAGTGATTCTAGACTTTGAAAGTTACAAGGAGATTGTCTATTATTCCCTTAAGGTTTAAATGGAGATTAGAAACATTTATTGGTCTCCTGTTCTTGAAGATAAAAATCAAAAAATTGAGTTTAATATGGTAGGATCAAAAGATAAATCCAATGATGGAAAGAAAACCAAGCATCCCACATGTCAAAAGTGTGGGAAAAAGAATCTTGGAAACTGTCTAAAGGGAACTAGGAGATACTTAAAATGTGTAATAAAGGGGAATATGACTAATTGTTGTCAAATGAATATGAAGAATCCCAGAAATGTGGAGGATGAAAGAAAGGTTCATATCAACACTTAGCTTATAGTATAGTGTTTCAATTGTAATGAACATGGGCATTATGTGATCCATTTGCCTATGCGAATGGTTGTTGGTGGAAATCAACAACAATAACCTCTATTGAAACAAGAAAGGAAATATGCTATCACCAGTGACAAGGTGGAACCCGAAAATGATTTGGTGAAAAGTACATTGATTATTCATTCAAGAATATAAAATATACTATTTTATTCTAGTTATATTAATTATTTCATATCTTTAAAGTTAGGTAGAACTATTCAAAGACCACCTCAAAATATGGAGGTTGGCTTATCTGTGAGAATAGAAAATTAAGAAATTATTGCATCCAAATTATATAAATCCTCCCCTATTAATGTTTGTGGATTTAACATCCTATAAAATATTGTCTTACTTACTTTGGTGGAGTTTGATGCTATATTAAGAATAGATTGTCTATCACTATAAAAATCCAACATCAATCGCCAAGAAAAGGAAATCACTCTTTACATCCCAAAGTATCCTCCAACTATACAAGTGTAAGGGGGAGGATGAATCTCCTTCAGAATCATCATCTTAATTTTGGATATTATTTTCTTACGATCAATTATAACTAGCTTAAATTATTGAGATAAAGGAGATAATATTTTTTCGAAGACAATACCATTTTGAGGGACTACACTGATGTATTCCCTAAATAATTTCCTAGTTTTCCTCCTAACCAAGAGGTTGAGTTCTCAAATTAAATTATTCTTGGATCTCTTCCTATATCAAATAAACCTTATATAATGGCCACTATTGAGTTGTAGGAACTAAAGAATGTCATGACCCATCCTCGGGGCCCGTGTCGTGACTACCCCAAGCCCGCCTTCCATAGGCCAGTGGCTGGCGACTAGCACCAAAGGCATAAATCCCAATAAAAAGGGAAGGAATTGCCTTTATTAAAGTAAACAAACACAAAAGTGTACATAACTGAAGTAAACATTAAGTAAACACTGTATACAAAAGTTAGTGCTGAAAGGAAAAGGGGCTGGAAATACAAGTCCAACAGTAAGTACAGTACAACTAAAAAGCTAGTACAACTATAGTAAAGTAAAACAGCAACCACCAAGTAGTCCTCTGGGAATCCCACATGAAGGGTGGGTACATATGGTCTCCTCAGCACCTCGAGTCCGTCCGTCTGCTCCGTGTACGTCTCGTCAAGTGGTCCACCTCCAGGTATCGTCCACCTCTACAAGTCTCCTCCTCGATCAGTGTTGTACGTTGTCTACATCCAACACAATTTAGTCCAGGCATAGCCCATGCAGGGGTGAGAATATGATACTCAGTAGGGACCCCGAGACCCCTAAAGGTCTCCTAGAATCCACGAAGGATAAACCACAAAGGATAGATACAATCAAGAAGTATCAACCAACTCTACTTAGGTATATGCCGATACATATACCTAAGTTATCAATCATAGTTCGGCTCCAACTCTCGAGCCCAAACACAACCCATTCCACACAGGAAAGTAATTCAATCACATCGATGATAATGTTTGAAATTCAAGACTCATCTCACATAGGTAAACATCATTCATAAAGAGATAGAGATGATCAGATGTAGTCACTGATTCCTTGTCGCTGCCAAACCCACGGAGGATTCTAGTACAGTTGTCGACACTGTCGAACCCACAGAGGATTCCAGTATAGTTTTAGTCGCTGCCAAACCCACGGAGGATTCCAGTACAGTTGTCGTCACTGCCGAACCCATGGAGGATTCCAGAACAGTTTTCATCGCTGCCGAACCCACGGAGGATTCCAGTATAGTTATCCTCGTTGCCGAACCCATGGAGGATTCCAGTATAGTTGTCGTCGCTACCGAACCCGCTGAGGATTCCAGTACAGTTTTCGTTGCAGTCATAGCAAGCTCTAGGGTTCCCACACACAACGCGCTCGATTCTGGGAGGGTCCACTCCTCAAGTCAAAGGGGGTCGATACATCAACTTTCATGAATTTCAGAGTTGATGTATCCCGAAGTTTGTTCTTGTCAAAGAGAACCCGACGCGACAAACGGTGCATCAATCGGACACCCGGTCTGAGAGATATTGGCTTTTCCATTCAAGGGGTCCGGTTGGAAATAGGCTCATTCCAAACCCGGTCGTTTTCCAAATTCATCCAAAACTCACTTAGAGTATTGAAAAAGTACCACCATGTCGTAAGGGTCCTAGTGCCACAGACAGCGCGTCGATCGGATGCACAGTCGTGAAGTTATTCACATTTAAGTGAAACAGGCCCGGCCCATTAAGCTCGGTGGGCTGGCGGGTTGGTCCGTCCTGGCTCGGCAGGTCCGACCTGGCTAAGGGTTCAGACTGGCCCAAAAACTGCACGGCCCGACCCAGAGGGGCTTAGCCCGGCCCGGCTGGCCGAGTGTTGCGGGGGGGCTGGCCCCCTGTCTCCCAGACCAGTGGTGTCAAGCAGTGCCACCCTTCCATCCGGCCGGCTGATATTGGCCGGTCATCCCGGTGCGATCAGCCCGCATGAGCGGGCCGCGGTCCTTCGCCATGACACTTGCGGGTGTCGTGGCTCCTTCATCCTGGTCGGCTGACGAGCCGACCGGTTCGCCGCCGAAGCGGCCCGCAGATCGCGGGTCGCGGTTCTCCACAGCGTGGCGCCACTTGTGGCGTCGCGGTCTCCCTTCGGCCTGGCTAGCTTTAGCCTGTCGGTTCTCCTTCAAACAAGCGGCCCGTGGTTGTGGTCCACGGTTCTTATGCACGTGGCCGACACACGGCCGCCGCCTTCGCTCTCCACCACCTTTCTGACATGCTCTCTATCTCAAACAAAAGAGACTATGGAGGGTCGTCGGGCAGTGTGCGTTCGGCCCGCACCCTCCATGTTAGGAGGCAGCTATTGGCCGAATACAAAATCAGAAAAATCACCGAAGAATGGGGTTTAAATATTCACTTAAAAATTGTACAAACCCCTACCTCGAAATAAGGTTCGCGGTAGACAGGTGTCGCGAAAGACGGCATAGCAGGGAGACGGTGTCAACTTATTGACATCGGGGAAGAAGGAGTTGAGGATGGCGCATCGTCAGCATTCCTTGCGGGTATATCCTTCTCCTTTGGCTTGGAAAAATATCGAAGAAGACGATCATCGTTATTCGACGGTTTTTCATTGAAAGAAGAACCCTATTCTTTTATTTCTCAAGAGTTCTCCCCAAAATATTTTCCAACCAAAATAATAATAAGGCCCTCCCATAATATAACATTTCCATGTATTTTCAAATTAATTTAAAATATAAATTGAATTAATTAATGCATTAGAGTTGGCAACATTAATGGATGGGAGATGGAGAGGCTCCACATTTAAGTGGAAGTCCAAAGGTTTAAAGTTGGTTGTCAAAAATTAAATAAAGGGGGGAGTTAATGGGAAGTTAAAGGAAGATGAAAGGATTAGGGATCATGTGGGCCCCACAACACTAATTCCTCCCATGGTAGGTTATGTGGGTGTGGGACCTACCACTAACTACCCATTGTAGGAATTAACCAACACCTTTAAATAAAATTGTGTGCTACAATTTTATTTATTTTATTCTAAATCCCCTAAAATTAACTCTTAACCCGCATAAAACGCAACTGCGGTAAAGGTCCCCTTAATCGAATACCAGAGCTGTGAGTTCATCTGTGTCCTCGGACTTCAATTCCGAGCACTGGTTCAAAATATAGAAAAACCCGCATGTACGTTTACTGAACTTACCCGAACAAAACTTCAGAAATTGATTACGGGCACATTGGGCCTCGGAATCAAGTACCATCAGAAACTGCATACTCAAAAAATTCCAAAGTATTTAATAAAAAAAATCTTGAAATTTATGGGTCTTTAAATTACCCCCACCTCAGGGATTTACATCCCCATAAAGCTACAACATACACTAGGGGAACAAATGAGGGTACTGAGCACGCATCTGAGCCTCCCGCTCCCATGTGCTCTCCTGGAGTTTCCCGTGCTGCCAGCGAATGTGAACTAGAGGAATCAAATTTCCACGTAGGACCCACTCCTATCGATCCTCGATCTCCACTGGGACCTCCGTGAATGTCTCCCTGTCATCGATTTCTAGCTCCCCATGGTCGATGATGTGGGTCGGGTCATTCACGTATCTCCCCTGCTGAGATACGTTGAAGACGTCATGCACCCGGTGCAACTGAGGTGGAAGGGTCAGACGGTAAGCCACCTCACCTACTCTGCTAAGGACCTGGAAAGGTCCGATGAATCGTGGAGATAACTTGTCGCCCCAACCAAATCTCCATAGACCCCATCGAGGTGAGACTCGTAAGAAGACGTGGTCGCCATCCTCGAACTCCAATGGTCTCTGTCTCCTATCAGCATAGGACTTCTATCTGCTCTGTGCAATCTTCATCCGCTCTTGGATGATCTGCACCTTCTCCATCATAGCCTAAACCATCTCCAGTCCTACAAGTGATAACTCCCTAGGGTCAGTCCAGCACAGAGGTGACCTGCAAGGTCGGCCGTACAATTCCTCGTAAGGGGCCATCCCGATGGTGGAGTGGTAGCTGTTGTTGTACACAAACTCCACCAAGGGTAGGTGATCCTCCCAATTGCGACCAAAGTCAAGGACACATGCACGGAGCATATCCTCAAGAGTCTGAATGGTCCTATCATTCTGGTCATCCGTCTGGAGATGGAAGGCGGTGCTCAAGAGAAGTTGTGTCCCAAAAGCCTCCTATAACCCCTTCCAAAGCCGAGAAGTGAAACAAGCATCTTGATCGGAGACGATAGTCGATGGCACACCATAAAGTCGTATGATCTCCTGAATGTAGAGGCGTCCCAAGCTCTCTAATGAGCCCTACTCTCTGATTGGTAGGAAGTGGGATGACTTGGAGAGTTATTCAACGATCACCCAGATAGAGTCGTGTCCTCTGGATGTACGTGGAATCCCCATCACAAAATCCATAGATATCATGTCCCACTTCCACTCTGGGGCCTCTAAGGGTTGTACCAAGCCTGCTGGTACTTGGTGCTCCGCCTTCACCTACTGGAAGGTGAGGTATCGTGAGCTGAACTCTGCTACAGCCTTATTCATACCCATCCACCGGTGTTGTCGTATAAGGTCCTGATACATCTTCACCACTCCTGGATGTACCGCTAGAGGAGAAGTGTCAAACTCCCTCAGTACTTCCTTCTGTAGTTCAACTGGTACCATGGTACATCCTCTGAAGGGGATGACGTGCTCCACACCTTCATAAAACCCATCAGGTGTCTGCCCTAAGGATATTTGTGCACGTCGTGTCTCACAGTCAACATCCCCATGCTATGCCTCCCTGACTCGCTGAAGAAGTGGAGGAGTGACTGTGAGAGACTTAATAAAGGTTTATCTATCAATATCCACAAAGGAAATCTGCAACGCGGCTAGCTTCCTCGTCACCTCTCCAAGCAGTTAAATGCTCGATCTCCTGCTGAGAGCATCAACTACAAAGTTCCCCTTCCCATGAGTATAAACTATCTCGAATTCATAGTCCTGGAGGAACTCGAGCCATTATCGCTGTCACAGATTCAGTTCCTTCTGCGAGAAGATGTACCTAAGACTCTCGTGGTCAGAATAGAATGTAAAGTGCTCACCCATCAAATAGTGCTGCCACATCTTCAAGGCAAAGACCACTACTGCTAACTCCAGGTCATGGGTAGCGTAGTTCTGCTCATGCTTCCTCAACTACCGTGAACCGTATGTGATCATTTCTCACTCCTGCATCAGGACACACCTGAGTCTGGTCCCTGATGAGTTGCAGTATACTACGTACCCAATGCCCTCCTCCAGTAGCCTCAATATGGGTGCACTGGTCAATCTATGTCTCAGATCCTAAAAGCTCTGCTGACATCTATCTGACCACACAAAGTGTTTCCCCTTCTTCGTCAAAGCTGAAAGTGGTGTTGTAACTCCGGAGAAGTCTGGCACAAAAATCTGATAGTACCCAGCAAGACCCAGGAAACTCTGCACCTCCGTCATGCTCTTGGTGTCTCCCAAGAAAGTACTACCTCAATCTTCACTGGATCCACTGCAACTCCAGCCTCCGAGATGACATTTCCCAAAAAGTAAACCTCTCAAATCCAGAACTGGAACATCGAGAGCCTACCATAAATATGGTGCTCTCATAGTGTATCCAGTACAACCCGCAAGTGGTAGGCGTGCTCCTCCTCAGTGGTCGAGTAAATTAATATGTCGTCGATGAAAACTACGACAAATCGATCAAGGTAAGGTTGGAAGATCATGTTCATGAAACTCATGAACACCGCTGGAGCGTTGGTTATGCCGAAGGGCATAACCAAGAACTCATAGTGTCCATACCGACACCTGAATGTTGTCTTTTGTACAGCCTCATCTTGAAATCTGACCTGGTGATAGCCTGACCTGAAGTCTATCTTCGAGAATCAACGTGCTCCCTTAAGCTGATCAAAGAGGTCGTCAATCCTCGGGATTGGGTACTTGTTTTTCACGATCACCTAATTCAGGTTACGGTAGTCGACACACAGTCTCAAGCTCCCATCCACCTTCTTGGTGAACAAAATTGGAGAAGCCCAGGGTAAAACACTGGGTCGGATGAATCCCTTCCCCTATAAGTCCTCCAGCTATGCCCGCAGCTCACAAAGCTCAGCAGGAGCCATCCGATATGTTGGAGTAGATATCGGTGTTGTCCTGGGGTATAGGTCTATTTAGAAGTATACCTCTCTGCAAGGATGTAGTCCTATAATGTCATTATGAAAAACATCTGCATACTGATCCACCACAACTGGAAAACTCGGACTTTGCACATCAACTGCTCCAAGGATGGGACTAGCCAACTGATGTG
Organism: Viscum album; assembly: GCA_963277665.1. Taxonomy (NCBI): domain Eukaryota; kingdom Viridiplantae; phylum Streptophyta; class Magnoliopsida; order Santalales; family Viscaceae; genus Viscum; species Viscum album. Next base: position 1,264,228,164 of record OY728128.1, read on the forward strand.
TGATCGACTTCCCTCTCCTCTGAAAAAGTCCATCCTACACTGAAAAGGATCCCTTATCGCCGGTAAAGGTGAACCTACTCCCATCTGTGAGGATACACCACACCTTGCGCCTAATACAGTCGATCTAAGCGTGGAATGTAGATAACCAGTCCATACCTAAGATGACGTCATAAGGCCTCGACGCCGCTATAAGAAGATCCCAGCCAAAGCTCTCACCACCTAGAGTGAGCTCACACTGCTGGCACTAGTGAGTAATTGTCGAGTCTGATCCTGTAGGAGTCTCTAGTCATAATGATCGAGCCAACAGCTCAGTCGAGTTCTCTGAGCTCCTAACAAGGGCAGCTGCAATAAAAGAATGACTCGCACCTGTGTCTACAAGTACTGCAGCAAGGGTGGAGTAGACATAGATAGTACCTCGAATCATCTCAAGTGCACCGTGGTCGTAGGCCTCGACTGCCTGAAGTTGAGACCGCCTATTTCAGCCAGCTCCCTATGGTTGAGGTGGACCTCCTGGTGGTGGTGGTGGTAGAGCCTCGATACGTCGTCCACCACCCACTGCTCGGCCATCTCCTCTGCCCCGTCCACCTGCTCCCTGCAGACCACCACAGTCGAACCTTTGTCTCTTCCTGGGAGGTCCCTCTACTGTATATTGATCATCCTCATGGTGGGTCAGATAGTCACGAGCCATGTGACCATGTCCTCCGCATGCATAGCACTGCCTAATCCTCAGATAGATGGCTCTATTTCAGATGCCCCACACAACCGAACCTATATACTGAGGTCGCACACCTGATGGCCTGGTCTGCTTGGACCTCTGCGACATCTGTCTACTGCCAGCTGTAGAAGACTCTTCTATGTGTTTCCCTATAGAGGGTCTCTCCACTGGTGAATACTTAGCGAGAAAACTCTCCACTAGAAAAGCTCGCTCCAGCACCCCCGCCTGTGTCGGGATGCTGAAGGGAATCGTCAAAGATCTGATCTCATGCCCGAGTCCCTACTTGAAGGTCTGGGCCCTGAATAACGGGTCTCGTACAATATCCGTGGAGTAGTGTGAGAGGTCAGTAAACCTTGCTGAGTACTGATCTACTGTCATGTTGCCCTGCCACATATGAAGTAACTCCTGGATCTGCACCACACGAAGGGTGGCTGGAACAAACTCCGAGCAGAAGAGACTCTAGAAGTCTGTCCAAAGTAGAGATACATCATCGTGCACCTAGAGCATCAATCTCCACCATCTACCAGCTACTAAGTGCAGGAGACTCGTAGCAAGGATCACCATAAGATCAGCTGGTGTCCCTACTAATCTGAAAACCCTGACGACAGCCTCCAGTCATTCCTCGGATGCCTGTGGGTCCATCTCTCCATGGAACCTGGGCGGCCTCTGTCACTTAAACTCGTGCAACATGCTCAAGCGGCATGCACTCTCTGCTGCTAGAGCTGGTGGTATCGATGGGTCAGCGGGTAGTGGTACCGATGGTGCCTCTACTATGATGGGGCCCTACACCGAGGCCTCGTCACTCGGTGGGATACCATCTCGCACGTAACTCAGAACCCTAGCTGGATGCCTTCTTGGGGCTATCCTGAAAAGAAACAGGTGTTCCATAGTCAAACAGTATAGCTAGTGAGCTGACACAAATTAATCACAAAGAAAACTTTTGAAACACACATGCAATCAGTTTTTTCGTGCACCGAGTCCAAAATCAGAGGTCAGGGTCCTGGTGTATGGATATGTCGGTCGTCGCACCAACACTGGACTCCCTGGACTGATAACCACACTCAATACTCTTAACACTATTGCTTCACAGAAAATAATAATCAAAGTTCTGAGTTCTGCAGTAGAACTGACTCCTCTCATACCAATTTGTCACGACCCGCCCTCGGGGCCCGTACCGTGACTACCCCAAACCCGCCTTCCATAGGCCAGGGGCTGGCGACTAGCACCAAAGGCATAAATCCCAATAAAAAGAAAAGGCATTGCCTTTATGAAAGTAAACAAACACAATAGAGTACGCAACTAAAGTAAAAACTAAGTAAACACTGTATACAAAAGTAAGTGCTGAAAGGAAAAGGGGTCGGAAATACAAGCCCAACAATAAGTATAGTACAACTGAAAAGCTAGTACAACTACAGTAAAGTAAAACAGCAACCACCGAGTCATCCTCTGGGAATCCCACTTGAAGGGTGGGTAAAAATGGTCTCCTCATCACCTAAGGTCTGTCCATATGCTCCGTGTACATCTCGTCAAGTGGTCCACCTCTAGGTACCGTCCACCTCTACAACTCTCCACCTCGATCAGTGTTGTACGTCTTCTACATCCAACACAATGTAGTGCGGGCATTGCCCGTGCAGGGTTGAGTATAAGATACTCAGTAGGGACCCCGAGACCCTCGAAGGTCTCCCAGAATCCACAAAGGATAAATACAATCATGAAGTATCAACCAACTCTACTTAGGTATATGATCATACATATACCTAAGATATCAATCATAGTTCAGCTCTAACTCTCGATCCCAAACACAACCCAGTCCACACAAGAAATCAAGTCAATCACATCGATGATAATGATTGAAAGTCAGGACTCAGCTCACACAGGTAAAAATCATTCATAAAGAGATAGAGATGATCAGATGTAGTCACTGATTCATCGTCGCTGTCAAACCCACTGAGGATTCTAATACAGTTTTCGTCGCTGCCAAACCCACAGAGGATTCCAGTACAGTTGTAGTCGTTGTCGAACCCACGGAGGATTCTAGTACAGTTGTCATTGCTGCCAAACCCACAGAGGATTCTAGTATAGTTGTCGTCGCTGGTGAACCCACAGAGGATTCGAGTACAATTGTTGTCACTGCCGAACCCACGGAGGATTCCAGTACAGTTGTCGTCAATGTCGAACCCGTGGAGTATTCTAGTACAGTTGTTGTTGCAGTCGCATCTAACTCTAGGGTTCCCACACATAGCATTCTCGATTCCGGGAGGGTCCGCTCCTCGAGTCAAAGAGGGTCGATACATCAACTTTCATGAATTCCAGATTTGATGTATCCTGAAGTTCCGTCTCGTCAAAAGGAACTCGACGCGACAAATGGTGCCTCAATCAGACGCCTGGTCTGAGAGATATTGGCTTTTCCGTTCCAGGGGCCCGGTTGGAAATACGCTCATTCCAAACCTGGCCATTTTACAAAGTCATCCAAAACTCACTTAGAGTATCGCAAGATAACCACCTCGTCATAAGGGTCCCATTTCCATAGACGGCGCGTTGATCAGACGCACGGTCGTGAAGTTATTCACATTTAAGTGAAATGGGCCCGGCCCGTTAAGCCCGGTGGGATGGCAGGTCGGCTCGTCCCGGATCGGCGGGTCCGACCCGGATAACGGGTTGTCCCGCCCTAAAAAATGTGTGGCTCAGCCCTGTGGGGCTTGGCCCGGCCCGTGGCAGGCGGCTCGGCCTGAGTGGCCGAGCGTTGTGGGGGGAGCGGCCCCACGATCTCCCAAATCGGCAGCGCCTAGCAGCATCTCCCTTCCATCCAATCAGCCGATGTCGGCCGGTCTTCCCGGCATGAGCGGCCCGCATGAGCAGCCCATGGTCCTTCGGCGCGGCACCTTCAGGTGTCGCGGCCCCTTCATCCCGAACGGCTGACGAGCCGGCCGGTTCGCTGCTGAAGAGGCCCACAGAGCACGGGTCGCGGTTCTCCGCAGCACGGCGCCCCTTGTGGCGTCGCGGTCTCCCTTCGTCTCGGTCGGCTTTAGCTGACCGGTTCTCCTTCGGCCAAGCAGCCCGCGGTTGTGGGTCGCGGTTCTTCCGCACGTGGCCGGCATGCGGTCACCTCCTTCGCTCGTTGCCACCTTTCTAACATGGTCTCCATCACAAACAAAAGAGACTACGGAGGTCCATCGGGTCATGTGTGTTCAGCACGTGCCCTCCACGTTAGGCGGTAGCAGTTGGCCGAATACAACATCAGAAAAATCAACGAAGAACGAGGTTCAAATATTTACTTAAAAATTGTACAAACCCCTACCTCGAAATAAGGTTCGCGGTAGACAGGCGTCGTGGAAGAAGGCATCGCAGGGAGACAGCTTCAACTCGTTGACATTGGGTAAGGATCCTAGGATGGCGCGATGTCGACATTCCTTGCGGGTGGCTCCTTCTCCTTTGGCTTGGCCGAAGATTGAAGAAGACGATCGTCATTCTTTGGCGGTTTTTCGTCGAAAGAAGAACCCTGTTCTATTATTTCTCAAGAGTTCTCCCGAAAATATTTTCCAACCAAAATAATAATAAGGCCCTCCCATAATATAACATTGCCATGTATTTTCAAATTAATTCAAAATGTAAATTGAATTAATTAAGGAATTAGAGTTGGCAACATTAATGGATGGGAGATGGAGAGGCTCCACATTTAAGTGGATGTCCAAAGGTTTAAAGTGGGTTGTCAAAAATTAAATAAATGGGAGTGTTAATGGGAAGTTAAATGAAGATGAAAGGATTAGGGCTCGGGTGGGCCCCACCTCACTAATTCCTCTCATGGGAGGTTATGTGGGTATGGGCCCCACCCCTAACTCCCCATTATAGGAATTAGCCTACATCTTTAAATAAAATTGGGTACTGAAATTTTATTTATTTTATTCTAAATCCCCTAAAATTAACTCTCAACCCGCATAAAATGCAACTGCAGTAAAGGTCCCCTTAAGAGAATACCGGTTTTGCGAGTTCATCGGTGTCCTCAGATTTCAATTCCGAGCACCGGTTCAAAAGATAGAAAAACCCGCACGTACGTTTACTGAACGTACCCGAAAAAAACTTCAGAAATTGATTCCCGGTACACCAGGCCTCAGAATCAAGTTCCATCAGAAACCGTAGAATCGTAAAATTCCAAATTATTTAAGAAAAAAAATTCCTTGAAATTTATGGGTCTTTGGAAAGAAGCAGTTACAAGAGAATCTAGAAAAGGGTTTTATATGCTTGAGTGGTTCACTATGGGATGAACCAGTCCTCTTCATCATAAATAAGGATAGATAAATGCTCCTTTTAATTGATTACCATGATCTCAAAATCATGATAAATAATAATTATCCCCTTCCATGGATATATTAATTGTTTTATCAACTATGTGGGGTCTCATATTTCTCTAAGGTGGACCTTTGGTCAGGATATCACTAATTAGAGGTAAAGAAGGAAGATATTCCCAAGACTGCATTTCAAAAAAGGTATGTAAACTATGAGTTCATAGAGATTCCCTTAGGGATCGCTAATGCTCCCAAATTTTCCATAGACTTAATAAATAGAGTCTTTAGAGATTACCTTGAAAAATTCGTGGTAGTCTTTATTGATGATATTATGATATACTCCAAGAGCAAGGAGAAACATGAGGACCATTTTAATATTGTTCTAATTATTTTATGAAGGGATAAAATATATGAAAAGTACTATAAATGTGAGTTTGGGATAGAGGAAATATCATTATTGGGGAATTTTATCACCGGTAAAGTTATATTTGTGGACCCTTCTAAGATACAAGCATTCGACGAGTGGTCCAGGACAACATATTTGATGGAAAACCATTATTTCCTTGGTCTATATGGGTATTACCAGTGATTTGTGATGAAATTATTATGATTTTAAAACCCACTAACCAATATGACTTGAAAGGAATTAATGTTTTCCTAGACTAGTAACTGTGAAGACTACTTCAAAGAGTTGAAAAAGAGGCATATCGTCGCACCAGTACTCACACTACCAATAAGTAGAGAACTCTTTTTGGTATACAATGATGATTAAAAAAGGTATTGAGATATGTACTTATGAAAAAATGATAAATTGATAGTCTACACATCAAGTCAGTTGAAAATTCATGAGTAAAACTATCCAAACATGATCTGGTGTTGGCAGCTGGGATATTCACATTGAAAATCTGGATGCATTATCTGTATGGGGAGAAGTTTGAAATTTATACTAATTATGAGATCCTCAAATATATATTCACACAAAAATATCTTAATACTAACCAAAATAATTGTTTATATTTCATTAATGATTATGACTGCTCAATCCACTACCACCATGGAAAAGCGAATAAAGTGGAAGATGATCTAAGTAGAAAGGATCATGCGACTTTATCAAAGATGAGATTTCAGAAGGATACAATTTTCATTGATTTTAAAAGGATGAAAATATTGTTAATTAAGGAAATAATATCATCAATACTTTATAAAATGATTTATCAACCATACCTTATCCAGAAAATAAATTATTCTCAAAGAAATGATGTGGAAATTCAAAAAAATGTGGAAGATATAAGAAAGGATAAATCCTCGAAGTTAAAAATTGATGAGGAAGTAGTTGTAATATTTGGGTCATGACTATGTGTATCATGAAATATAGAGATAATATAAGATATTTTAAATGATGCACATAGCTCAATCATCTCTATTCACCCAGGTAGTACAAAAATGCGTCAAGATCTCTAAGAGAACTATTGGTAAGAAAATATAAATAGGGATATCACTGAATATACATCGAAGTACCTGGTATATCCTTAAGTGAAGGATGGAAGGAAAAATCTAAGGGGATGATTCAACCATTACCCATACCCAAATGGAAATGGAAAAAATTCACCATGGACTATATCATCATACTTTTAAAGACATCCCGATTAAATAATACTATATGGGTTGTTGTAGATTGTATTACAAAGACAACTCACTTTATCGAAATTTCAGAGGACTTATCACTGGATCAAATTGCATAGATATACATCAGATAAGTGGTAAAGCTACATGAAGTACCACTATTTATTGTATACAATTGAGATCCAGGATTCAACTCTAAGTTCATGAAAACTCTCCAACACACTCTAAACACATAGCTTAACTTCTTTATAGCTTATCATCCTCATACTAATAGAAAATATAAGCAAACTATTCATACATTGGAAGACATGTTGAGAACATGTTCTATGGACTTAAAAGGAGGATGGGACCAACATCTACCTCTTCTTTATTTTTCTTACAAAAATAGTTTCCACTCGAGTATCCAAATAGATCCATATGAATCCCTTTAAGGGATAATATATAAAACACTGGCATGTTGGGATGAATTCAGTGAATGTAAGATTCAAAGACCTAAAATGGTCAAATAAATGGTATAAAAAATGAAAACCATTCAATATCATATCTGGTCTTCCAAATGTTGATATAAGATCTATCCATACAATCATCAATTAGACATGAAGTTTATGGATAGAGACATGGTATTCCTCCACATATCTCTATAGAATAGGATCATGAGATTTGGTAAGAAAGGAAAGATGAGTCCTAGGTTCATTGGCCCCTTCAGGATTCATGGTCATGTTGGATTTTTGGCCTATCAAATAGCACTTCAACCTACCATGTCTCAAGTACATGATGTATTCCATGTATCCCTATTAATGAATTACATGCCAAATCCTTCACATGTACTGAATTTGGAGGTGGTACAACTAGAGAATGACCTCTCATATAAAGATCATCCAGTGAAGATCTTACAACATAGAGATAAAGTTCTATATAAAAAAGACTACTCACCTAGACAAGTTACTATGATGGAACCATAAGTAAAAATAGGAAACATGGGAACCAAAGGAAGTGATGAAGGATAAGTTCTCTCGCCTTATTTTACTAGAGAATGTAAAACAAAATTTCAAGGGAGAAATTTCCTAAGGGAGGAAGAATGTAATTACCCAAAAATATCAATGGAAATTCCCTTCTTAAATTATGTAAGTTAGTATAAATCACATAAAATCACATAGATAACATAATAAAAACATTATAAATGAAGAATGAATGAAATAAAAGGTATTTCTAGAAATTAAAGAACTTATACCATTAGAATAGTAACTTGACTGTTGGAATAGTAATATGAACATTAGGAATAGTAATCCTGGAAATAGAATTGTGACCTCATATATGAGATTATAAATAAAATTTAGGAAACTATATGTGAAAATATGATATATTTATATCCTGAAATAAGTAAAAAAAATTAAACATGATAAATTAAGTATTGGTATTTTTTTGAAATGTAAATGTTTAGTTACAATTTTATAATTAATATAATGATTTAAAATAAAATTTATTTTCATCAAATATATTCATAAATTATTATTTTTCCCTATTATTATAATATAATTTAATAAGTCCTTAATTAATTTTTTAAAAATTTCATAAAATCAGTTATAATATGAAAATTAGTATTTTTTAAATAAATGAGAATTTTAGTTAAAAATTAAATTTATCATATTTATAAAATCATTTTAATAAAATGGAGTCCATTTTTAAATCTACAGGTAAAAAAATGGTTAGAGAGTATTTTTTGGATTTTTCAAATATAGTTGATTTTTTGGTGAATAGTGAAATATGGTAATTTAGGGTATTTAACAATTTATTCCAAATACATAAATTTTTGAGTCATGAATAAAATAAGAAACCATTATTTAAAACTCACATTCACTATTTACATTACTTAGTCACAATAATCCATGCTATTAATAGTCTTGACCCAAAATAATAAATAAATGAATAAAATAATCAAAAACACCCCTCTCCTCCAACTATAAATACCACCCCTCACTACCTCTTATCCTTACACCTTATAATCCTTGAAGATTGCTTATGTTATACCCAATTAATCTCCCAATCCTCTTATATATGTTCGATTCTTTTTTTTTCCTCACCAAAAGACCATTTTTAAGTGCCTTAAGGTTATTTTCAAGGAGACAACACTCAAAAGGTAAATCTATCCCTCTTTCTATTTTTAATTTTCTTTCTTTTCATATCCACCTATAACCACCCTATAAAAAATAATATGATAACTATTGTATTATATATATATTAGAATTTTACTATTTTAATGGGATACCCATCATCAAAACTATTCTCTTCTTCTTTTATTCTAAAAATGAAAATATCATCTGTGAGGTGTCGATACACTGCCTTCATGATCGATGATTTTTCATTTTTCATTATTGAATTCATGTCTGGTCATAAACCATTATAATGGTTAAAAAATATTTTAAAATATATATTTTAACTTGTTCCATGTTTTATAATAGATATATATTCATAAATTAAATAATAAAACAAAACTAGTTCATGATGATTGAAAAGTCACCAAAACAAACTAAATTTTTATCATTAACATTCTATATAATGAATTATACTCATAAAGGAAAGATAAAAATGATATATGAGACAATTTAAAATTATTTAGATGCATCAATATCATATAATTCCACTTCTTATGTTTCTCTTTCATTTGAAAAGAACTCCCATAATTAAACTCAAGGGAACAAATCATAAAATCGTGAAACGAATACTCCCTGAACAATGAAATTGAATATCATAACTTGTATAAAAGTACATGAATGGAAATTAAAAAAAATTAATAAATCAAGTAAATGTATAATTTTTTCTTAATTAATTAATTAATGGATCTAATTTGATTATCCAGGACATTAGGAAAAAGTGCATAACACTTTCGGACATATCGTAAGGGATCTCTCCGAACCACCCAATTACCTTTGGGTTATGATTTCTATCTCTTTACACCAATATAATTTTTTATTTTTCTTATTTAATTCATCCATATTCGGTTTATATGTTCCAACCATATGTATCCAGATCCATTCATCCTTCTTTTATGGAAAATACATGTCTTATAAGGTTCCCTTCTTGATTCTTCCTGATAAGCAAGCCCAATCAAAGAGAACTTCTCTATTTCTTAGCCATTTTAATGTACACTAAATATTCTATTTTAATCCACCAATTTTTATATAAAATCATTCATTTTTTATATAAAATCATTCATTTTATATAAAATCATTCATTTTATATAAAATCATTCATTTTATATAAAATCATTCATTTTATTATATATTTTCACTTAATTTGGACATTATTTACCATTATATATGCCTATTTTCTCTTATTAATGTCCATGCATGATTTAAATCCATTCTTTCATGGACACTATTATGATACGCCCATTGGTTATTCCTTTTGAAATGATTAAAATACCTATTTCTTTCCATGGGAAACTATTATGTTTATTACTTATGTTTGATTCATTATGTGGCACAAATATGAATGAACATGTTATAATGGGTGCACCAATATATAACCCCAATGCATTGGGTAATGTTTTAGTCTCATGATATGTCATGTTGGGATAAGGAGTAAACTTGGTTCCTTTATGGGACTTTGTCCCTCATGTATAATCTTCGAAGTTATCCTTGACTCATGTTTATATCATTCCGTATATTGTTTCCACATTAATATGATTCCATGATTACATGATCCTATATTCTACATGTTATTATTCCTTATGATTATTTATTTTCTATTCCTTTTTATATCATTATACAATGCCATTTAACCCATCTGATATGCTTATTTACTATGTTCATTGCCCTACTGAAATTTTCAGTTGATACCTATGTTCATGTATTCCCTAAGTTTTCCTATTAAGATGTAATATCTCAAAGTAATTTAGGAGATTATAATGTTGTTTAAGTAAAATATTTCTTTATTTTGGTTTCATTCTTTCGATTTATGTACCTAATCTTACAAAGACACCAGACTCTATGATACTTGGTTTGTATTAGATGGTTAATTATTCTAAAAATCATGTAATAATATGTGGAAATGAATAGGGTCACTATAATAACAACTCAATAATACAACAAGAGTTAAACCTTTTACACTTTTAAATAAAAAACCAAAATTCCAAAAATGGTGAGGGAAGCTACTACACTACTAAGGCACCAATGCAACAAGAGGTACAATTCCATAAAGCCACCTCCACCAAAACCTACCAAGAGAGGAACACTAGAAACCAGATACATAATCACCACTATAGAACATATTGGCTTTACCTAGGTCAAAAATAAGAAGATCCAGATCCCAATAGGATATCACCAAAAAGATATTTCATTCCATAACATAATAGGACAAATCAATATGCAAGGTTTTATAAAAATGGAAGGAAACATTTATTCGAAAAAATTGAAAGAAAATAATTTTTATCAATTTAAAATGAAAAGTAAATTCCATCATATGTCGATGGTAATCATAACATCATATGAGAACCATAGGAAATACCTAAGTCACTTGTGTTAGTGGGACCCTAGGAACCTCATACTTTGGTGACATGGAATATAAACCATAACCCATAGCATCCTCTTGCATAAACCATTAGAGGGTAACACATCCCAATGTCTAGTTGTTTCCAATCATCATCATATGTTTAGTTGGTGTTGTATCATCAATCATCCTAGATGGAATCGAGATCGACCCCACCAATCCAACTAGCATTCTAGTCCTAGTCTTTCCATCTAGTCACCTAGGATTCCCTTTGTGCTAAATTTACACATTTCATGTCACCACAACCACCACATGAACAAACACATTTCCAACATTGAAAACAGCCAATCCAATCATCCATTCTCAATAGGCTAACCATTTTCAAAATCCTTTACACACATATATGTACAAAATTAGAAATATCCATGATAACCAACCATTTTCATTTGTAAAATCATCTTTCAACCATAGGGACACCAAAAACATTCAAAACATGATTCGAAAAATACACACACAATCTATATAACACATTTAAGAATCAAATAAAGCATACCAAAATCATAAAATAATGTTAAATCATGTAATCACCTACCTAAATCTTGGAAAATTCTATAATCCATTATAAAACCACAACTACATCATAAAAAAACCTATAAAGGCAAGATCATATCATAAAAACCAAGATTTAACCTAAAAATCCAATATTGAACCCTCACTAGGTAAACCCATATAATGGAGAATGATGAACCCAAATAAGGAGGAAGGAGGAACCAAGAAGAAGGAAGAAATCAAGAGAAGAAGGGCTTACTTGATTATTCTTTGGACATCCAAGGCCAAATCCACCAAGAAATTAGGGTCCAAAGATCCAAGAGGGAGGGGAGGAACACCTAGGGATGGTGATCCTAAATGAGGGTGAATTAGGGTAGATATGGGTTAAAAATTAGGAAGGGGAAAATTGGAATTTCAATTTTTTATGGTTTTTGGAAAGCCACATTGTTTAGCTTCACAGTCTTCCAAACCGTGTGACAACCATGTGGCTTCCACTATCCAAGAGGAAACTAGTTGCATGGTTTTCTAGTGAAGGGTGCATGCCTGTGCGGTCGATCGTGTTCCTCTGAAATATCCACCATTATGGGTGCACGGGGAGCCACACACCTATGAGGCAGTCTGTGTGGCCTAGACAATGCAACTTTCCAGGGAACATGGTCTCTTTTGGGTTGGAACTTGGTTTTTATTAACTGTTTTCCAATTATTTTCCACCTATCAAACCAAAAATATCCATTTCTATAAAAAAATCATGGGATATCCTTACAAAAAAGATAATACCAAAATAAAATAGAAAAATACCTCAAAATCATATCATTGATGTGACAATTATCCTCACCATGAAACATTTCTAACCTCAAAAAGCCAAACCAAAGTTTAATCAAAGAATAATATGGGTACTTCTCTTCAACCCAATATTTCTACTCCCATGTATGGTATTTATCATTCCCATGATTCCAAATAACTTGAACCAATGGTATGTAATTCCCCTAAAGGAATTTCTCCTAGGAATCCACAATTCATACTGTCCATTCGAACACAAACAAATCAGAATCTATCTCCAATTCCTCCCAATTCCGCACATGTGACAGATCCGGAATATACTTATTTAACATTGAGACATGGAACATGTCATGAATTAACATAAATTGGAATAAAAAATCTAATCAGTATTCCACCTTACCAATTCTCTTGGTAATCTCAAAATGTATGACATACCTATGTGTTATCTTCCCTTTCTTACCAAGATGATGGTGACCCAATAAAGGTTCCACATTTAGAAACACATAGTCATCCACTGAGAATTATTAGGCCCAAATTCAATGATCGTAATAAGTATAATGGAATATCATGATGTCAACAACCAATGCCTAATAAACTAGACTTTATTAGACATCTCTAGAACAAGGCTTGGTCCCAAAAATGAGGTTTCACCAACCTCTTCCCAACACAAAGGGGACCAACATGACCGACCATAAAGTGAATCAAATGGATCCATTCCTATTAAGGATTGGTAACTATTATCATATGAAAACTCTACTGACCCCAAATGGTTGTCCCATGAGCCTCTGAAATCCAACACATATGCCCAGATCATATCTTTCAAAATTTGATTCACCCACTCTATCTAACCATCCATTTTAGGATAGTATGTTATAGTCAAGTTGACCTACAACCCCATTACCTTATGAAGTCCTTCCCATAACCAAGAGGTAAATGGGGGTCCCATTATAAAAAAATCACAAACGAAACACAGTGAATCCTCAAAATCTTTAGAATGTACAACTGGCCTGACTCATGCACTTTGGATAAGTCCTTAAATAGAATAAAATGGCCTGATTTGGTAAGAAAGTCCATCACCACACAAATAATGTTATATCATAGGAGTTTATAAGAGGCAAATAATGAAATATATGGAGACCCCATCCCACTTATAGGTAGGAATGGGTAGTGAATGAAGAAAACCAAATGAGTTATAGAACTCTAATTTAACCTGTTGACATGTATAACACCAAGATACAAAGTTATCTTTGTCATATCTCATACTTGGAAACCAAAACTGATGGCATGCATCATAGAACATCTTGGTGGTCTCAGGATGAACTGTCCACTATGACTAGTGGCTATCTCGTATCACCACCTTCTGCTACGATAGAAGCACCACAAAACAACTCTTGAAGTGAATAACTCCATCTGGAGATAAGGACCAACTGTCAGGAACCTCACCACCATTTAAGAATATCATAGACCACTGGCACAACTCATCAACAAGATTCTCCTATTGAACCATCTCCAAGAGGGAGGGTCTCAGCTAAACACTAGCCAAAAATGCACCACCACTGTGTTCATTGTTCTTTAGATGTATCTGGGTGAAAAGACCCAATAAATTTCACTCATCACTACACCCTTTCACCCCCTACACCAACATCATCCTACTCATGGCATACGCTACAACATTACCATTTCTTGGGGTATACATGATATCAAAATCAAACCCCTGAAGATACTCAACCCAATGACCCTGCCACATATTCAAATCCTTATGGGAGAAAATGTTTTCCAGGATATTATGATATGAGTATACTACAAACTTCTCCCTAATTAGGTAATTATGCCACTTATTTAAGGCATTCATTATCACTGCTAATTATAGATCTTGGTTTGGGTAATATTTTTCATGTGGTTAAATTTAGAGAGAAACATACACCACCACATGCTCGAAATATATCAACACACACCCAATACCCATACTTGGGGCATTATAGTAGACCACATATCCCTTTCTAGATTCAGAAAAGATCAAAATAGGGGTTATGTTCAACCATTTATTAATCTTTTCAAAGGATTCCTAACATTCTGGGATTCATTCAAAATTTAACCCTATTGGGTAAGAGTAGTCATGGGTGAAGAAATCCGAGATAAATTATGAAAAAAACCACCAGTAATACCTCATTAGGCCCAAAATCTTCTGATCTCAATGATTTTTCTCAACTATACCCATAACATCACAACCTAAATCTTCTTAGGGTCCATCAAAACCCCACTCTCTAAGATTTCATGGCCCAAAAACATTAATTTTCTGATCTAGAAGCTACACTTGGAAATCTTATCATAAAGATAGTGATTTTTAAGAGTCCCCAACACGATTATCAAGTGTCGCACTTGCTCTTCTTCATTCCTAGATTTAGCCAATATGTCATCCAAAAACACCCAAAAAATATTTGAGGTACTTGTGTAACACCTTTTTCATGAGTTCCATTAAGACCTCTGTATTATTAATCAACCCAAAAAGCATGAATAAATACTCAAATTGGTCGTACCTATATTGGAAGGCAATTTTCTATACATTCACCTCTCTAATTCTAACCTGGTGATACCCGGAATGTAAATCAATATTAGGGAGCTGTATTTCCCCTTGTGGTGATCAAAATGTTCATCAATGTAGGGAAATTTATATTTATTCTTTATCATTAACTTATTTAGCTTCTGGTAATGGATGCATAACCAGAGAGATCCATCGGCCTTCTTTGAAAACAAGACTAGGATAGCCCAAGGTGAGCTATTATAGTGAATGAATCCTTTTGATTCCAAGTCTTATAGTTGAATATTTAATTCCCTCGTCTCGATGGGGGTCATATGGTATGAGGGAAGAAATATTTTTTATATCCTTAATGTTGAATCAACAGTAAAGTCGATATATCACTCCGGAGGTAACCCTAAAAATCATCTAGAAATACCTCTAGGAACTCATCCACCATAGGAGGTAATCCACCTTCATGACCAAAATCTTCTTTCTCCAACATTAAAAATGATATATGTATAAAAATACTAACCAATTCTATAAGTGGAGGTCCTACACATCCTAACAGGGGATCTCATTCACCTTAGAAGTTCTGTACACTCCCATTAGGTTTTATAAAACTCACTCACCGGTGGTAAAAATTGATTTGTTCCTAGAAACCCACCATCCAATCCATATCAAGGATCACATAAAATAGTTCTATTTATAGAATTAGGAAATCCCACTTCAACTTGGACCCTTAAAAGGTGAGTGTATATGTTAGGAATATGAAACCTTACTCCCTCTTCTAACCAAATGTAATCACTAACTCTATCGCATATGGCATGAGATCATTTTGAAATTTCAACAGGTCTACAAAATGAGTACATATAACAGAATTCTAGGAACCTATTTCAAATAAGGCAATATCTATGAATGATTTAATAATAATGATAGCTTATATGATGGTAGGTCCTGCCTCTAATTTCTACTAGTTCTTGATCCATAACATTAAGATTCCTCACCTCATCCTGAGTCTGAGAATTAATTCTAACATGAAACTCTACCTTGAGCTAGATTTTCCCTGAGTAAGATCCAACCCTGTCACCATAACCACCTAACTGAGATTCCACTATCTATGATGGTTTTGGTTGGGCCGAAATTCCCCTATAGGATAAGAAACCTTTTTTATCCTCCAAATCCTTTTTTTTTGATATTTTATAAGATCCAATTTAAGGAAAAGTTGTAACCATACATCACAAAATTCAAAAACTGCACCACATTACAAAAACTCACATCCCTCCTTCCCTATAGACAAAGTGACACACCACTTCCAGAGTTTTCAAATTCAAAATTCAAAAACATAAACCGTATTGCAGTCCACGTGCCAACTGTTATCATTATGATTTGATCCAAGAGCCACCTCGAGTGGCGTCGACACCGAATCTCTCACCCACCTCGATTTGAGTCTATGTTGTAATTATCATTCAGTCACCTCCATAAACATCGCTTCTCAGAACCAACACCATCATCATCGTTATAGATTCCATCATCGGCGTCGTTACAGCTTCCATCACTATATCATGGTCCTTGTCACTCAATACCAACGTCCATTTCTTCAACATCTCTAAACAAGAAATCATCAGCATCGCTAGAACACCCAAAAAGAAACCAATGAAAGGAACCACCATTCACGGCTCCATAGACACCCATCCACTCACACAAACACCTCTCAATGCCTCCTTGAAAGTTAACATGCCCAACAAACCTGGGAGGGTATGAAGAACCTGGAAACCAGAGAAGAGTACAAGTGTTGGGGTATCCATAGCAAACCTAAGCCACCCCACTATCACTTCATCTTTGTCGCCACCATCGACACCGACGTCCGGCACCACACAGAAGAAAATATCACCGAAACCATAAACCCAATCAGACTTCAACACAAATCGATCATCAAACAGAAAGATATCACATAGAGAATCACAGCAATTCTTCTCCTATTTAATTGAGGAAGAAACGAAAATAAAAACTAACCAAAAATAAACTGACTTCATAAGAAAATACTGCCTCATGATGTGTCTGGTGCACCAGCAGCTACTGAACCACACATCCCAGAACCTAAAAATTTTACCATTCCCAGTCCAACCCGGAGAGGTTCCAAGTAATTCCAGTTCAAATAAAGGTTGAGAAAAATGGTCTTTGATGGATGACATCTTCAAAGAAAATCTATAGCATGAATGATAGAATAAATTTTATTTCCAAAGCACCTAGAAACCCATCGACCATCGGACTGAATAACCCAAAATATCATTGAATCGATGCTCCAACTCCGACCTAGAGAGGTGAAGGGGAACAAGAAATTAGAGTAGTGTGAGACCATCCAATGACTTTCATAGAAAACGATCGACGATGAGAAGACCAAGATAACAGAGGAGGAAAACCCATGGAATCGATCCCTAGAGGGAAGGAGAGATATCCTTCATAAAGAAGGAAACGAGAAATAAGAAGATGGATGGAGAGAAGGAAAGTCTAAGAATAAGTGGGGGAGCCATCGTCGCTGAAGGGCCACATAAACCCTGGGAGGAGGAGGAGAGATCTGAGGTGCCCGATGAATGGGACTCCATGCCAAGAGAAATATCTGATCAACTAGTGAGGGAGAAATATCTCTTTCATCTTCCTACGGTTTCTCATGAATTCTCTAGGGAGGCATCTTGATACATCAAATAACAAACATGAGAAAAATCTCTTAATACCCATAGGTTGGATTTGGACATTTTGATTGTATATGGACTACCTTGACACATTAATGGCATAGGATTGACCCAACATATGAATTCACAGACAAAAAAAGTTAGAGAGGATAGCCTGAACTAACACCTCCCCTCTTCTCTTTCTCATTACACTTCCTCTCCTTTTAAAAAGAACTACCACTACCCTAGCCTACTGCTAGAACTGCCCCACAAAACCTAGAATTTGCATAGTGATCAATATCCACCATCAAAACATGATCAACCACCTCATCATACATATTCAACATAAATAATAATAATTAGGACCAAAAGTCTTCTCACAACCCTATTTCAAACTATTGATCCTTTAGCTACACACTGGAGACTACCTTGGGTGTGAACCACACTAAATCAATGAAATGGATGGAGTATTCTATCATGGTCCAATCACCCTATTGGTGATCTAGAAACTCCCAAGTCTTGTATAAGGTCAAGTTATTAGGGAAATAATACTCATTGAAGATGACCTTTAAGTCCTTCCAACCCAACTGTTTGTGCTTCCTATCCTAAACCACTGAGTCCCACCACCTCTGATTGTGACCTTTAAACAAAAAAGAAGAAAACTTCACCTTCAATATAACATAAGTGTCAAGAAACCCAATAATATTTTTAGTCTTTATAATCGAATCCTCATCTTCCTCGGGATATGTGCTACCCAGAAAAGATGGAGGATTGTTCTTGAGAAACTCCTAATCCTTATCCTTTTGTGGACCTAGTTCGGCTTCCCTAACTTGAGTGGGACTAGGTCCCACTCCTTGACCCAAGTCTTGATAGCTTGAACCAGTACTTTTACTAATATCTGATCAACTAGTGAGGGAGAAATATCTCTTTCCTCTTCCTACGGTTTCTCATGAATTCTCTAGGGAGGCATCTTGATACATCAAATAGTAAACATGAGAAGAACAATCAATATACCATTCTGAATTTTCTTTCAAAAACATAAACCTGTAAACATTATTATAAATCAAAATGAAAACCAAAACAAGAATGATAATAATTCTAACCCCCCCCCCCACTTGGTGTCCATGCATAGTCTGTAGGATGTATGTATCACTAAGAAGAGGAGTTAACCCAAATTCCCAATATCCCATGGTGACTCAAAGTCTATCATGAGGTTTTTTGGCGAGACACCCTACTCCAAACTAGATCATCAAGCCCTGGAAATACTAGATTCTATTTATCCAGACTCTCCCAAATAACATGAACCAAATAAAGGGAGAAACTTATTCTGATACTATTTTTCACAAACTGATCTGGGATTACATCCAACCCAACACCCAACCCAGCCCATGGAAAGGCTCAGAGAGTGTTCTTAATACCCATAGGTTGGAAACAAGTCAATAGGAATCAAACATTACAGTTCGGAATGATTTCTCCAAAGGGAATCATTTATAAACAACCAATAAGAAAAAAAATCACCACATAATCAATAACCATATCCAAAATAAATACAACTATCATAGTTCAACACTTAAATAATAGTTAAAACACTTACTCTTTTAAACAAAAACCAAAATGCCAAAAATAGGAAGGGAAGCTATTACACTATCAAGACTTCCATGGAACAAGTAGTCAAACACCCATAATCCACCTCCATTAACAACTATAAAGAAAGTAACACTAGCAACTAGATCCACCATCACCAACATAGAACAACTTTCCTTTACCTGGGTCAAATATAACAAGATCTACATACACTTGAGCGAGTATATTTGGTGTGAGTCAGAACCTAGTAGGATATCACCCAAAATACATTCCATTCCATAATATAATAGGACAAATCAATGTGAAGTATATACAGATTATAATAGTTTGAAATACATATTTACATAGAAAGAACTCAACATGAGGAAAATACTATATCTATAGTTACTCAATGATTATGATTTTTCAATAAACTACCATCTAAGAAAAATAAAATAAGATAGAAGATGCATTAAGAAGGAAAGATCATATAATTCTGACCCGAATAAGGATTGAGAAAGATCCTATATAAATGGATTTAGTAAATATGGATATAGGAATTGTTAAATAAGGGGAAACGTCACTCCTTTTTCAAGTTATTGAAAACTCATATTTATTGGAGAAGATAAAAAGTTCTCAATCTGACAATAAGAATTTTCAAAAGAAAATTAAATCCATTAAGGATGGAATATTGGCAGGATTCTTGTATGATGATAGAATTAAAAAATTGGGGGAATTTTATGTGTTCCATCAATACCTGAGCTAAAAAGGGAACTATTATATGATTCATTATCATTATCATCTTCATCATTAAATTTATTAGAATAAAGGAGTACAAAGATATATGACCTTAGAAATAAAAGAATATGGAGGCCTAAATTAATGAATCTCAAGAGAATCCACTAGCACAAGTTTCTTCCCCTCAAGGGTAAAAGAGGCCACTCTAGTAAACCAAGTACCACTAGTCCCTTGGACCTCTATGGAAGCTAAGTGATCTGCAACCTTGTTACCCTCACGCTAGGTATGGGAAATTTCTATATTGTCTATTAAGTAACTAATGCATCTTCTAATGACATAGAAAATTGACTAGGGTGTGTTACCTTTTCATTGTAGAACGTTATCGATAGATAAGATTTCTCTATATACCCTAGTAGTACCAAGATTTATAGAGATATGATGGAACATTTGTAACACCCTGAGATTTTTTGAATTATTTTTTTCGAATTAATTTATCTTTTTGATATTTTGAATTTCACATGACACTAAAAATATTTATTTATATATATATATTGAAACACTCATTCAAACATTTTTTTCACATTACACTGGCTTTTCTTGTGCTATATGTAACACCGATATGGCATAAATTACATGCAACATAGATATTTCTACAAAACATCATTTTTTGTTATAATTATTCAAATGAGATAATTATAACATATCCATTAAACATATTTATATGAATTTTAATAAATAATTTTAAAATATTATTTATAATTTTTTATATAGATAAAACATATTGGTAGTGAAATATCTTATTTTTGTTAAACTCCTTTTATGTTTAAAAATATCATTTTCTTGAATGAAAACCTTTTAATAATAAATTAATTTTAGACACAATTAAAATTTTAAATTTATAAAATAAACTACATTTTTTAATTTAGTTTGTTAAAAGTAAATCAGGGTGATTGTTTGGGATTTTTCTAAGAAACATCACTTTTGGACGAATAGTGAAAAATGCGGGATTTTGATTCCAAACTACTTTTCCATCTAATTTATTGATAAAGAAAAATTATATTTTAATTTTTTTTTAAAGTTTAATTATATAATATTTTTTAAAATTGATATAATTTGGGTAATTGGAACAAATTTCACATTGAAATTGGATAAAAAAAATTAGCAAAATTTTGATCATTTTTACTTTAAAAACCTGCTTTGTTGACCCTGCTATAAGATTAATTTTAAATTAATTTATTCCCATTATGTGTCTATAATTTTTAAAAATTGATTCCATATTTGGAATAAAAATAATTTATAAATTATAATAAGGTAAACTTATTTTTTTACCAAAAATATTAGTGAAAGTGATTAAAATTAATTACACTTATTAAGGTTAAATAAATCTTCATAAGGGACTAAACCATAACCTTAAAGACCAAAATAACATGTAAAATTGTCCAAAATATATTTTATTGAAATATTTTGACCCTATAATAACTTTTCTTATATATTGATTATTATTGGATACACTTGAAACATGAAAAACGTAGGTGGAATTATCTCTTCCAAAATCTACAAGAGTTCCACTTCTCCTTCACTATAAAAACTGATTCTTTCCTCCCAATTCATCACACCAATAAAGCCCCTTGGATTTCCCAGACTCTTCTTATATAATCTCCAAACTTCTATCCCTTACTACTTGAATCCTATATTTGGGCATAAATTATTTTGATGGATTCTTTTCACACAAACCAAAAGGAGTTACCCGATTAAGAGGTAACGTCTTCTCTCAAGTCCTTTATTTTAATTTCCTTCTACACACCCTCCAATCTATTTATTCCATTATTTTATAACAAAAAATTTATATGTAATTTACTATGATTTTTTAATTCTAATTTTTAAATCTACACTTAAACACACCTTCATATAATGGATAATAAATAAATGGTTTATGTGTATGGTGAACAACTGTCTAACTAAACAATAATTGTTCAATTTTCTTTACCACCTCTCATGGAGGAAATTATGATAGAAAATATGTTTATATATGTTTTATATTATATTTATTACTTATTTAATCTTATTTATTCATTTTACAACACATATCTTTTAAATTTCCATTTGGTGTAAATACAATAATTTTGTTTGAGAAAGTGCAGACTACCGCCCCCTCAAACCAATGTGACTCGTTCACACACTACATGGAATGTATTATGGATTATTTTAGTGAAGTTATAAGATATATATGGAATAATAATTCTACTTTAATAATTATATGTGTTTGTGTGTGTGTTTCATTTACCTTCTTTCTTTTGGTATGAAAATAATAATGGAAACAACATTCATGCGTACGTATAGCTTATCGTCTACATGATCAGTGTATTCCATTTTCATAATTCCATATTAAATAGATTATTATAATACAAATATATTTCATATATATGATATTAATATCATTTTTTACATTATTTAATTATTATATAAGTATAAGTACCAATAATATAACAATTTAAGACACATACGAAGAACAAAATGAATATTACCTGAAGTGAAACCTTAACATAAGATGGTTAATAGGAAGAAAATATAAGGTTGTAGTAAAACCATATATGGTATTATATATAAGAATTTTATTATTTAAAATATTTATAATAAATTTATATTTATTTTATAGGTGTTTTTAATGAGTATAATGAGAGTCAAGATACAAGGTAAGGGGATTTCATCTCGCTTTTTATTTTCCTGAGATACATGTTATGTTCGTCACTCTTTCATTTTGTGTGGTTTATGTACTAAAAATGATTGTATTGTATGTATATTATAATTAAATTTATGGATATTAACATATCCATTTTATGATTTTTATTTCATGGGTTTAATGTTTCAAAATTTACCATAATGGTAAAATATTTTTGTCTCAATTTTCCTTCTTTGAGACTCATGTTTTTTTTATGCACTTAAATTCTCTTTTGAGGTGTATATACTTCCATTTTAAATGTTATATCATGAAATTAATTATTTTTATGATATTTTAAAAATAATTTAATTTAATTTTCTTACATGGAGATTATAATCCCATGTTACCAAGTTATAAGGTTTTATTAAGACAATCTCATCGCTTTTCAAGATTTTTTATGTTTATGCTTACTTTGATGCCATATTATAACCCATGTCTCAATACTTTATTGAATTTTATTCCTCTACAGTTATTCATTCTATACTCATGTATTGGTGCCATATTTATACTCTTTGGTACATAAGATAGTTAAGAAAGTGTTTTTAAGAAAGCTCGACTTTACCCTCTCTTCGGTAGGAAACCATGTTCTCTAAAAAGGGTTTCCAAGTATATTCTACCAATATAATTTGATCATTAAAATACCTTTTTACCATTTTTATCTTTTACCAATTATTGAAAAGTAATATTTTTTTCACTTTAAAAATGATTCATTTTTCTAACTTTTTACTGTTCAAAAGGAATGTTCTTTTTACCTTGTACGACATGTATGGATTTAACCATCATCATTTACTTTAAGATTACTTATCATTTTTAAAAGGTTAATTTTTAAGAAAATGTATTTAAAAGTAAATTTCAATGAAATTTTTTTTCAAAATGTTTTAAATATTTATTTATAATTTTTCAAAGTGTTTTCAAAGATAATATTTTTTAACATATTTTAAATCTTATTTTATAAGTTTTCAAGGAAAATTATTTTCAAAACGTTTTCAAGACTTATTTATAAGTTTTCAAATTATTTTCAAAGAAATGGTTTTCAAAAATATTTCAAGATCATTTCATATTTTTTCAAATGAATGGTTTTTCCAAATATTTTCAATCTTTCTTTATAAGTTTTCAAAGTTTTTTCAAAGAAAAAGGTTTTTAAAATATTTTGATGCTCATTTTATAAGTTTTCAAGGAAAAAGGTTTTAAAAATAATTTCTAGTCTTCATTATAATATTTCGATGTATTTTATAAGAAAATTATTTTCAAATGGTTTTATCTATTAAAAATCATTTTTCAAAGAATATAGGATATTTTCCTCAAGAATCTTTTTTGAATGATATTTCAAAATTATTTTCCATCTAATATGACATCTATTAATGTTACTCATTACCTTATAAAAAATAGTATAAATGTTCCATTAATATTATTTATATGAATGGGTTATTCTTAATGTCATGGTATTTATGAAACATGTTTCTCTTTCATGGGTTATATGTTTTTGAAATCCATTTCTCTTTCACAGTTTATGCTTTGGTTGAAATGATTATGAAACCTGTATATTTTTTCACATGTTACTATATGTTTATGTTTATGATACCCATTTCATTATATGGTTTAAGAAATTGTTGTTTATGATTTTGTGGCACATTTATGTATGATTTCACTATGATATTGGTGGGACCTATATCTCCCTCCAATGCATTGGGTAATGATTTATATCTCATGAGATAGACAAATATGGTCTTGGGAATGAACCTTGACTACTAAGATGGTCATGGTAGTAAACCATGACTACTAAGATGGTATAAGGAGTGAACTCATGCTACTAGGATGTCCATGGAAGTGAACCATGACTTCCAATATGGTATGGGGAGTGAACCTATACTACTAAGATGGTCTTGGTAGTGATGTCTTGGTTACTATGGAAATCATAATATATACTTATGTGTTTGCAAAAATTCCATGGTTTATTCTTATGTTAGGATTTCATTGCTTCTGTTATTTATTTCATTATGATTCATGTCTTATGAACTACCATGTTTTATTTCATGATTCATGTATATGATCTTTGATATGAAGGGTATGATATTATATTTTCATGATCTTGTTCTCAAACCCTTATGCTCATAATTATTCTTACATATCTCCCTTATTTATCCTTATTGATCATTTTATCTCACCCATTTCTTATGTTTCCTTTCCCCATGTTATGAATAAAGTTTTTAGGTTGAAGTACTAAAGGTGGAGATATTTATGGCAGAAGTTTAAGATCTTTCACCGGAATAGAATATTTTGTTTCCAAGCTTCCAAATACACTAAACTATTATGGTCCTCAGGCATGTATTTTTGTAATGTACTGAATATTCATCTAAAAAGATGTAATATCCATGTATGTTAAGCCTAGGTTTCTATAATTGGTATCAAAGGAAAGGTTTAGTCAACCTTTGTAAACAAGGATTATAAAACATTAATGATATCCCTATGTATATTTCTAAGGATATGTCTAGGTATGTGTCTAAGGATAAGTATAAGGATGAGTTCACATTTATAAAAATGTCAAGTAATTTTGGTAAAGGAAATAATGATTGGTTTCCTAGAGATACATTGCATTATAAATACTATAAGTGTATTTGGATCTAGAATAGATGTACCTAAGGATAACAAATCTGAAAAGATGTTCTTGGACTTACTTGGGGTAATCTAGCACACGACAATAGGCCTTACTGTACACCTGGTTTGACACTCCCAGGGGATATGATTTAGGAATATGCAAACTCTTCATGAATCATCATGAAGGATTTAAATATAAATTGGCCATGAATAACATAGGATGAACCTATGGTGTCATATATTAAGTAAGGTGTCATTATTTATACTTCCTATAAGTAATTATTTTCATGACTATGTGGTTTTATACTATGATAAGTAATGATCAATCTATGCTTATAGTTTTATTTAATAGAGGAAACTATAAGGAACTGGATTAATGTTGAATTTGATGGATGAATTTATGATGATCATTCAAGTGGGATGATTACTACAGCGATAGATTTTGTGATCAGGCCTAATTAGTTTTCATGTAACATGATTAACAATGTATAACTTCACCAACTCTCAGACTCACATAGGAAGAAAAAAGAGAACTTTTTCTGAGAGTTTGGGTAATGGAGACCATAAAGGAAAGAATATTTGGTTTCTTCTATGTCAAGAATGTGGAAATAATCACCTATGTTAATGTCATAGTGTAATGAGAATATGTTTTGACTATGGTAAATAAGTACACAAAGAAAGTTACTACAAGGGAAAAATGAAGAGTTATATTAATGAAATGTATGGGAATATTGGCCTCCCTAAGTCATCATATAATGTTATATGTTTTAATTATGGAGTAAATAGTCATTATGAAATACAATGTCCCAAGATAAAATATCCTTAATGGAACCAGCAAGGTGGTGTGAGTAATGGTTACATTGCTAATGATGATGATACTTCAGATGAAATGTGAAAGGAAAGATATATTGTATAATAGGATGAGGTATCATTGTTATAAGTATAAGTATGAAGTGGGATAATAATTTTTTATGTATTTGGATTCAATAAGTATGTTTTATTAAAGGTGAAATATATAATAATTGTTCAGTTTATGTTTTTCACTACATATTTACAAGAACATATTGAATGGATCTGATGAAATAGAAAAGTGATATAATAGTAAGGTGATGTCCATTTAAAACACATGATTAAGGGAAAGATAACCCTTAATATGTTCCTTATGTTATGATAATTTTTTTTAGATAAATATATGTGGGATATGAATAAGTAAATTGGATGGTACTCATTACCTTGGAACTAATTAAGGACATGTTGAAAAGTAGTTTATACTATCATGTAAGAAGTTTCAAAATTATTATATTTATGGAATATATCTAGTAATCTATGAATTAAGTAAGCATTCATGTTATCCATAAGTAATTTATGGTAATTCAGGTTCTTACCTTGTTCTAAGATAATTTACCATGAGGGTATTCCCATGTATGGAATTTTCCAACCAAGAGATACTTTGTGATATAAGGGGGTCAATGTTAATCTGGTTTAGTGACTTTATTTCTATGGTTTTTGATTTTCGTCTTTCAAAAGGGCTATAAGGTTATCTATTCATGAAAATTTTAAGTTAAACTTTAGAGGAAGTATTTATGTATTGATATTATATTTAAAACCTTAGTTAAAATGTTATTTAGTGATTAACTTTGTTTCAAGGATGTTCATCATATTTTGGAAATTATATTAGTATGGTTTTATAAAAGGACCCCATTTATGTTGGGTGATAACAAATCATGATTGGAAAGGCCATGGGTCTTGAACCCATTACTGGAGGATGATCAGGGATTCATGCCTACCACTGGCCTACACAATGTCCTAGTTAATGTATAATTATTTTTGATGAATAATTATTTATGATGAAACAGTAGTATTAATTTTTATGTTTTGAGATTAATATATTAACAATATTCATTTTTAATAATATTTATAGATAAATAGTAATACATTTCATTTTTTTATGAGCCTTAAGATTTGCTAAAAGTGTATTTTAGCACTTTTGAAAAAAAAATTAATTTCTAGATGTCAATTACATGAAGTAATGTATGAATTAGAAATTGATAAAAGTGAAAATAAATAATTAAATTTTGTTTATATAAATATGTAAAGTAATTATTTTCCCTTATATTTTTGGTCAATAAAATAATAACTCAATGTTAGGATAATGATCAAAAGAAAATGTGTTGTCCTAATACCTTATTTTTGTTGAACTGATGGAATTTTAAATCACCATAGATTTATCACTTTGAGGCCCTAAAATTTTATTTGATCATTCAATTTTTGGTGATTTGTGACCTCAATCACTCTCTATAAATATTTATGCTTTACCTCCATGTCTAATATTCACTCCTAACCAATGTTCTTCTATATGGAAACCTAGTTATATGATACTTTGGGTAACCCTTATGGTTCCAACTTTCCCTTTTTAAGGGAAGTTATAGTATTAATTTTTATGTTGTTGTTTTCTATGAATGAAACTTTCAAGTATTAATCCTTTGATAAACCAGATGAATTTCTGGGGTGAGATTCATTTTAAGGGGGGGAATGTAACACCCTGAGATTTTGTGAATTATTTGTTCTCAAATAAATTTATCATTTTGATAT
This sequence comes from Viscum album, assembly GCA_963277665.1. Classification (NCBI taxonomy): domain Eukaryota; kingdom Viridiplantae; phylum Streptophyta; class Magnoliopsida; order Santalales; family Viscaceae; genus Viscum; species Viscum album. The sequence continues at coordinate 1,264,255,996 of OY728128.1, forward strand.
TTTGTTATTTCACATGACACTAGAAATATATATATGTATATATGTTTATATATATATATATTAAAACACTAATTAAAACATTCTTTTCACATGGAATCAACTTTTCTTGTGCTACATGCAACACTGACTAGGCGTACATTACACGCAACACAGATGTTTCTATGAAACATCATCTTATTATTATAATTATTTAAATGAGATAATCATAACCTATAGGTCAAACATAGTAATATGGATAGTAATAACTAATTTTCAAATATTATTTATAATTTTTTTATATTGATAAAACCTATTGGAAATGAAAGATATGATTTTTGGTAAAGTCCTTTTTATGTTTAAAAATATCATTTTCTCGAATGATCCACTTTTAATAATAAAAGTATTTTTAGACACAATTAAAAATTGAATTTGATAAAATAATTTCATTATTGAATTTATTATGTTGAAATTGGATTATGGTGAATTTTTGGGATTTTTCTGAGAAACTTCACTTTTGGATGAATAGTGAAAAATACTGGATTTTAATTCAAAACTAATTTTCCATCTAATTTATTTATAAGGATAAATTATATTTTAAATTGGTTTGAAATTTTAATTAGAATATATTTTATCAATTAATCAAATGTGGGTAATTTGAACCAATTTCACATTGAAATTGGATATAAAAACATAGCAAACTTTTGATCATTTTTACTTTAAAACCCTACATTGTCGACTCGACTACAAGATTAATTTTAAATTAATTTCTAGCATTTATGTGTTTTGAATTTCGTAAAATGGATTAAATATTTGTAATTGTAATAATTTATAATTCCTAACAAGGTTAACATATTTTTTGACCAAAAATATTAGTGAAAGTGATTAAAATTAATCACATCGATTAAGGTAAAAATAAGCTTAATATGGGACTAAACCATAACCTTAAGGACCAAAATGACATGTACACTTGTAAAAAACCCATTTTATGGCCATATTTAGACCATATAATCACTTTTATCAACTATGGATCATTATTGGTTTCACTTGCAACATGAAAAATGTAGGTGGAATTCTCTCTTCAAAAATTTACAAGAGTATCACTCCTCCTCCACTATAAAAAGGGATCCTTTCCTCCCAATTATTCACACCTATAAAGCCCTTGTATTTCCCAAAATCTACTAATATAAGCTTAAATATTCCTTACCTTCCTCCTTAAATCATACCTTTGGACATTAATTCTTTTAAGTAATCATTTTGGCACAAACTAAAAGGATTTACCCACTTAATAGGTAACGTCTTCTCTCAAGTCCTTTCATTTATTTTCCTTCTCCACCCCTCCAAACTCTTTATTAAATAATTGTATAAAAAAACATGTATTCTAAATATAATATTATTTTTTATTCTATATTTTTAACCTACACTTACAGACACCTCCATCTAATTAATAACAAACATATTGTTTATGTGTATGATGGACTACCACCTCACTAAACTATGGTTGTTCAATTTTATTTACCGCCTCTCATGGTGGAAATTATGATGGAAATTATGTTTATATATGTTATATATTATATTTATTAAATATTTAATCTTATTTATTCCTTTTAAAATACATATTTTTTTACTTTCCATTTATTGTAAATATGATGATTTTGTTTGAGGAAGTGTGGACTACCGCCCCCTCAAAGCGATGTGACTTTTTTAAAAAAAGGTAATTACTTGGTCAAATACCAAGACAAAATTTATTATAAAGCCAGAAAAGAACTAAAAAAGTCTGAAAGAGGGGATTTTATTATAATCTATTTCATAGAGAGGAAGAAGATCAACATGTATATCATCGCTCCATGTAACGCTCTGGATGATTCCTTTATTAGTAAGACCATCAACCACCATGTTCACCTCCTGATATGCATGAGTGGAAATATATCTAATCTTCCAAAGAAAATCTAGACAGTTCATCCATTGAGAAGTAATCGGCCAGGAAAGGTGGACCACCCCATTCCAAATTGATTGGACAATGGAGGTAGAGTCACTTTCAATCCAGATGTTTCTCCAGCCTTTGATTTTAACAAAGTCAATAGCCTGGATCACATCCATCATTTATGCTTCTAGAGAAGTGGCGTTACCACAGCTTCCAAAGAAACAACCATGGAAACATCCCAAGAAATCTCTGAAAACGGCTCTAAAACATGTTGGCCCCGGATTTCCATTGGAAGCTCCATCCACATTGATCATGATCCATCCAGGAAAAGGGGCCTTCCAAAACACCTCAAATGAGTGTCTCGATTTTTTATAGAGGCCTTCAACCTGAAGATGTCGGAGGATTATAAAGTCCACAATGGAATTGTCACAGTGATCTTTTTTAAGAGAGGTGACATCCCTGATAGCAATGAGAACTCTTGACTGACCTACATTAATATTGTGTGAGTGCTTATTATGAATAATATCATTTCTATCATACCAGATAACATGGAGGAGCTTAGCAGTAGTGGAAAGGAAGAGATTCTTGATATTCCATGAGGCATCAAGCTCCACACAATGTTTTAGTTGAAGATTAATGGATTTATATCGAATCCATATGCAGTCAAAGAGGTCAGTAATATAATTCCATAGCACAGAAGTTGTAGCACATGATAAGAAAATATAGTTGGTATCCTCTCTATGTTGGTGACACATATGACATTTAGAGTAGAGTCGGATACCAAAGGTCTGAAGGAAAACCTCATTAGGGATTCTATTATGAGCAATACTCCATATAAGGTTAAGTCTAGAGGGTTTAATCCAAGCTTTATAAAAATGATTCAACCACCCAAAAATAGGATTATACTAAGTAAAATTATGATTTCTAAAACTTTTAGAATCTAAAATACCATTATGTGCAGGTTCTCAAAGGATAAAATCACCTGCATTAGAGAAGAGGTGGTTATAAAGAACATGCATAATGCACTTAGGGAGACTGAGGTTAGATGAGTGCATCACCTCATGAATATAACGATTGATGTTATCTGGAGGGGAGTTTTGAGACATCATGTTGATAAGGGGAGAACCAGTCTAGTTATCAAGCCAAAAGTTCAGAGAGGATTTATTTCTAACCATCCATCTAGAGTTGTTCATAATGTTATCAAAAGAGTCTCTAATGGATGGCCAGATCGAGGAGCTAACATAGTTCAAGTTCCCTTTTTTTCATTTCTCCACGAATATTTTTCTAAGAAAATCAATGGATTCAGAATTTTTATTGATCAAATTTCAAGTTAATTTGGCTTGAAGGGCCTCATTAAAGATTTTTAGATTTTTTATGCCCAAACCACCATTTTCTAATAGTTTTCAACAAGTAGACCAAGGGATAGTAACAAGCTTCCATTCAAGAATGCTTTCAGTCCAAACAATATTTTTAATTTATCCTTTAATTATTTTAAGCAGAGAAGCCTGCCATTTATATATCATTAGCGAATAAACCATTTTGGATATAATGGTAGACTTAACAAGGAAAATCCTTCCAGTCATGGAAAGGTATTTCCCTTTCCAGGAAGATAGTTGATTGATAACCTGATCCACAACAGAAGTGATATAATAATTCTATTCTAATAATTATATATATATATATATATAATTTACCTTATTTCTTTCAATATGACATAAAAATTAGAAACAACGTTCATGCATATGTACGGCTTACTGTCTCCGTGAATGATGTATTCCATTTTCATACTTCTATATTCTATAGATTATTATAATACACAAATACTAAATATAGATAAATTTTATATCATATTTAAATTCTATAACCATGATATATGTATAATTACCGACAATATAACAAATTAAGACACATATGAAGAACAAAGAGAATATTTCCTAAAGTTAAACCTTAACATTGGATGGTTAACATCTGGGTAATATAATGTCATAATAAATCCATATGTGTTATTATATATAATAATATGGTTATATAAAATATATATAATAAATTTATATTTATTATATAGGTGGTTTGAATGATTATGATGAGAGTCAATACATATGGTAAGGGGATTTCATCTCACTTTTTATTTTCGTGAGATACATGCTTTGTTCACCACTCTTTCCTTTTGTGTGGTGTATGTGCTACCTATGATTGTATTCTATGTATCTTATACTTAAATTTATGGGTATTCACATATCCATTTTATGATCTTTCTTTCATGGGGTTTATGATTCAAAAGTTACCAAATCGGTAAAATAGTTTTGTCTCAATTTGTCTTCTTTGGGACTCATGTTTTTGTATGCACCTAAATTATATTTTGAGGTGTATATACTTAAATTTTACATGTTATATAATGAACTTACTTATTTTCATGATATTTTAATATTCATGTAATTTCCTATTAATAAATGGATAGTATGATCCCAAGTTACCATGTTATAAGAGTTTATTGAGATAATCTCATCACTTTTAAAGATTTTTTGTGTTTATTATTCCATTGATGAAATATTAAAACCCATCACTCAAGAAGTTCATGAATTTTTTTCTTATATGGTCATTCATTCTATAATCATGTATTGATACCATATTTATACTATTTGGTAAAGAAGATATTTAAGAAAATATTTTTAATAAAGCCCGACTTTACCCTCTCTACGGTCAGAAAACCATGTTCTCTAAAAAGGATTTTCAAGTATATTTTACAAATATCTTATGATCATTAAAATAAATTTTTACCCTTTTTTATTTTAAAATTTATTTTAAAGGGATATTTTTTTATTTTTTGAATGAGGCATTTTTAAACCTTTTTAATGTGAAAAAGGAATGTTCTTTTTACCTCATAGGACATGTATAGATTTACCTATCATCATTTCCTTAAAGGTTCATTTTCATTTTTAAAAGTTTAATTTTTAAGAAAATGTTTCTAAATTTAATTTTCAAGAAAATTTGTTTTAAAAAAAATCAATCTTTTTTTATAAGTTTTCAAAGTGTTTTCAAAGAAAAAGGTTTTCAAAATAATTTGAATCTTCTTTTATATGTTTTCAAGGAAAATCATTTTTAAAATGTTTTCAAGCATTGTTTATAAGTTTTCAAAGTATTTTAAAAGAAATGGTTTTCAAAAAAATAAGTTTATTTCATAAGATTTCAAGTAAAAATGTTTTCAAAATATTTTCAAGATTTCTTTATAATTTTTCTACTGTTTTTAAAGAAAAAGGTTTTTCAAATATTTTGAAGCTCATTTTATATGTATTCATGGACAAAGGATTTCAAAATGATTTGAAGTATTATTTATATGATTTCAAATAATTTTATAAGAAAATTATTCTCATATTTTTTTATCTATTAAAAAACAATTTTCAAAGAAGAATAGATATTTTCCTCAAGAAATGTTTTGGAATGATATTTCAAAATTATTTTCCTTTTAAGATTACATATGTTCATGTTACTCATTCCCTTATAATAAATGATATAATATTTCCATTAATATTATTTATATTAATGGTTTATGATTAATGTCATCATCTTTATGAAACCTATTTCTATTGCACAGATTATATGTTTATGAAATTTGTTTCTCTTTCACGAGTTATGATTTTGATGAAATGATTATGAAACGTGTATCTTTTTCCAAAGGTTATGATATATTTATATGTTTATGATATAAAATTAATTTTATGGGTTAATATATTATTTTTTATGATTTTTTGGCACATGTATGTATGGTTTCACTATGATACAGGTGGGACCTATATCTCCCTCCAATGCATTGGGTAGATATTTATATCTCAGAATATAGACTAATATGGTCTTGGGAATGAACCTTGACTACTAATATGGGCATGGGAGTAAACCATGACTACCAAGATGGTATGAGGAGTGAACTCATGCTACTAATATGGCCATGGGACTGAACCATGACTACCAAGATGGTATGGGGAGTGAACCTATACTACACCTCAATCTAAAACATGATGTGTTCGTAATGACTCAGCATGTGTGTTTTCAGTTTAAAATTGACATTTTAGTTCAAAACACATGTCACATACTCAAAACCAAGCAAACGCATTCAGATTTCTTTGATACTTTAGGATAATGATCCATATGTCATTTGTGACATGAAAGAATCATTTGCGTCTCAATTCGATACACAGTGTTCCTGGTATGGCTCAAAGTGTTCGTTATCAATTAAAATTTATTATTTAGTTAAAAACATGTGTCACTCACTGAAAATTAGGAAAACATGCTCATAATTTCTTGAAACTTTTGGAAAATGATTCATAAGTCATTTTTTATGTGTAGGAATTAGTATGATGTCAAACCAACACACGATATGATCGATATGACTCAAAGTGCATGTTTTCAGTTTAAATTGACATTTTATTAGAAAAAGACACATGGCATACTCAAAACTGATAAAAAACATTCAAATTGTCTTGATACTTTAGGAAAATGATCCATAAGTCATTTGTGATATGTAGGAATTAGTCAAACGTCAATATGACATACAGTGTGATATGTATGACTCCAATTGTATCTTTTTATTTAAAATTGACATTTTAATACAAAACACATGCCACATACTCAAATCCAAGAAAACACATTTAGATTGTTTTGATACTTTAGGACAACGATCTATAAGTCATTTTTTATGTGTAGGAATTAGCCACACCCCAATATGATACACATTGTTCTCGATATGACACAAAGTGTCTATTATTAGTCTAAAATTGATAATTTAGTTCAAAAAGTGTGGAACTCACTGAAAACTAAGAAAAAATGCTCAGATTGTCTTGATACTTTAGGAAAATCATTCATAAGACATTTATGATGTGTATGAATCAATCTCACATCAAACTGATACATGATGTAACGTCTCATGTTTTTTCATGTATTATTTTTTGATATTATATTGATTTTTTTGAGACCTGCATTGAGACGACATGTGATTTTGAGGCCCGGTGTGCCCAGAATAAATGATTGAAAAATATTAAAATATTTAATGGCACGTGCACGTGGTGGTCCTGAAAAAGTGGAATAACTCCCAAACAGGTGTCTGGATCATAAATCAAATGGCACTGTTGAATCAAAACAATGGTTTACCCTAGGCGTGATCAAACTTTTGTCAGTGTGGGTCATCTATAGAAAAAGTCACCAAGAATGTAACCGTAAATAAAATAATTAGCTAATTTTTTTTATTTTGATATCCTAATAACACATAAACAAGGGATCAGATTAGAAATATGAGACCATTATTGAGTTTGTACTGTGGGGTTTTACCTAGGTGTGACCTAACATTGTTTGTCATGGGTTGTTTTTGAAAAAGTTTTTGGGGTGTGAAATAGATAAAATAAATTAAAAAAATATATATTTTATTTTTCTTCAGTGCAATGACCTATTTCCTCTCTAAGTTTACGGATAAGGAAATTGTCTCAGGGTTGGCCGCTAAACCCTGGAGATCTAGACACTATTGGAGGAGAACTTTCTTGGCAGACAACAACGAATCAGGATCAGATCGTGGATCATCACGTCGATAGAGTTTGAAGATATCATCAACAATGGAAATGCAACAATTCCTCATCAACAATCAATCCAAACTTCAGATAGGGTGTTTTTTTCAGTCTTTTAATTCCACGTTCTTAATTTTGGCGATGATCTCAAATCAATCGCCAAATGGATTGGTTTTCAGATCGATCGCCTTGCAATATGGGTTTATTATGAGGTAAATTGGGAGAATTATTTCTAAATCTCTTCATTGATTTTCTTACAGAAATTAATCGAGATTAAAAAAACATCGATCAAGGACTATTCCTCTCATTATTTTTATGTGCTTTTCTCCCCCGATTCATTGTTCGTAGAGGGCGTTCTTCGTTTGGCCCGCTACTTGACTATTCATAGTCAATCGATCTTTGTGCACCCGTTTCATGGTACAACAATCTGATATCATAGATATGGGATCAGCACAGCACGACAGAGGTGTGATGATAGAGACAGGGCGAATCAGATGACAGATGATTCCTGATTTCGAGTTATTTGGTGTTCTTCAGCAGGAAACGATGAACAACAGTTTGATCCGATTCCCGAGAAGATCCAAAGATGGAATGCATTTTCTGGTGATGTCAAGGCATGGGTGACCTTGGATCTTCTATTTCGTGGTGAATCGATCACCAGATTGAAGGTGAAGCACCGACCAGGATGCATGGAGGAAGAATAGAAGTTCTGGAAAATCCCAAAAAACACGGTGTGTAATCTGGGATTACACAGTGTGTGGGGAGGCCTGGCTGCGGCGCTAGGGTTTGGCTAGAGCTAAGGACCACATGGCGTATGACCACTGTCACATAGCATGTGACCCTCCCCAAACGACTCGACATGTACTCTGGAGAGAACACAGACACAAGTAACAGTACAAAGCTAGATGGAACGTCGTGTACTTGGACACTAACACGTCTTGGTATACACTGACTGGTACACAGACACGAATTTGGTACACGGACACGGCTAGGTGACACGGGCAGAGAACTGTGTATCTCTACACATTCTGTACTCATTCTACATGTCTTTTATATGGAGACTATATGTATTGTGAGGTTCTTCCACACGGGAAAGACTTGGGATAGTAGAACACGCCTTGTACCCCCTGGGACACGTTGTGTACTCCCACAAAGAGTGCTTAAGGATCTTCATTTTCCCAGTTTAGAACATTATAGGTTGAGATTGTTCCCTTGGTTCTTTCCTTGAGGATTCAATATGACATTACATCCACATCCCTGGATTGTAATCTCGTCTAGAGGCTGAATCCCAAATATAGTATGGTATCCCTCGATGAGACTAGAGTGCGATCCTCTATCACCCCTAGTGGAGTTTGTGGAATTGTGTAACCCCCTTGATCATGTCGATGATCCTTCATCTAGAGGGCCACATTAATAGGGTTTGTGGCATCCCCCAGTGATTCTGGGTGTGATCCCTTACATAGTGGGTTGATACAGATTTGGTACGTTGTATCCCCTAGTGGTTATGGGTGCGATCAGTGGTGTCCCATGGTCAGTTCTGGGCATGACCCCCTCTCTATGTATCATAGTCTTCCTTGACTAATGTGTTCTCTTTGGGCGGGGCCCAAATGAGCTATACCTCTTCGTCGAGTGTCTCTGATGATATCATGGCTTGAGGAGTGAGTTATTCCGAAATGAGTGTGCTTCGAGAAGTATCCTATGGTTGGCAGTTGATTGTGACCGCCTGATGGCACAATGTCAATCTTGATTATATCATGATATTCTTGTTATATGTATTGTAGAAATATACCTATGTAGAGATTATTGTACTTATTTTGTTGTATTTATTTGTGGTTTTGAGGTGTCCTACAGAGTATTATTATACTCACTCATGCACAGTCTTTTCCCGCACATGTTGTGTCTTATGCAGATAATTGACCTTTTGACGGAGTCCTAGGTGGATCAGGACCAGGCGGTGCTTAATGAGACCGGATAGACTGAGGTGTGTTCTTGCAGCTTTCAAACAGCAGTCTCAGTACCTTTACTTTTTGGTTGGCCTTTTGTTACAAACACTTTGTGGTGGGCTTGTATTCTGTCCTTGTTTACCTTACTTTACTTTCTGTTGTACTCTGTTTGTGGGATATAGTGGTATGCATGCATTGTCTACTTAGTGGTTTTTACATTTTTTCATTTTTTAAAATTGTAGATTTGTCTGTGCGTGTACGTACATAGGCAATCTCTCCCATGTTAGTGATAAGTTTACTCAATTCTAGTCACCAGCCCCTAGCCTATTATAGGTGGTCTTGGGGTAGTCACGGCAGGGGCCCCTCTGGGACATGTCGTGATAGAGTGGTATCAGAGGGGGTTCGGTTCTACTTTAAGACTGGAAGTCTGTGAGATTGGTTTCAGGAAACAATGTTAAGAGTTTCAAGTTCAGCTTTCAGGTCATGGATTCAAGTGTCAGTGTAGTGGATGATGTTTCCATACATTAGGACTCCGATTTTCTACTTTTCGACTCGGTACATGAAAACACTGGTTGTAGGGGAAAACAATGGTACATGGATCATATAGGAATGGTTGTGCTTTCCATGTCCTTCTTGAGTTAGCTCTCCAGATATACTCTATTGATCGTAGTATATCATGTTTTATTTTAGTATGTCTCCATGTATATAGCCAGTCATGATTCCACCGTGTGACCACGGGGATGATCTGCCTTGTGAAAAGGCATTGGTACATGGGAATGTACTGGTGATAGCACCTTCGGGTGGTTTACAAGTTATACCACCACACGTTGAACATCAGCTACTACCAGCACTACCGGCTAAGGATTCACGCAGGCTGAGTGTGTTGCCCGAGTTTTAGATATAGTGACCTCCCAGGTTTCGGGGTGATCCAGACCCCCATATGGCTGAGGATTGGCTAGAGGCAGTCACTTGTGTTTTCTGCCTTGTGAGGACGCCTGCCGACCAGATGGAAGTCCATTCCACAAGTCTTCTTCAGGGCTTCGCGGAGTGATGGTGGAGCTTGGTGACTCAGTTACATGGCAAGACAACTCTCTTCTAGACAGACTTCAAGAGTATCTTTAGGGAGAATTTCTATCAGGCTACATTGTGATTGGTACGCATATAGGAGCCTCTGCGTCTGCAGCAAGGTAGTATGACTGTGGTGGAGTATTCAAAAAAATTTACAGATCTTTCACACTACTAATTTGACATTGTATGAGACCAATTCTTTAGGGATCAGACCTCTAAGTAGGGATTACGTAGGGACATCAGGGCGTCAATGGTCTCCCTTGGCATTCATACCTATGTCAGGGTACTTGAGAGAGCTCTTCCAGTGGAGAGTTTTCTGGAAGAGAAGACACCAGTAGTGGGAGATAGCAGTGGGAACCGGGTAGATGAGACGTCGGTCACAGGTAGACAATGATAGTCATAGGGATCCAATCGGGTCAGGAACTTTAGGTGGCGATCTTAGGAATCAAGGTTAGCGATGCAGGGATTTCAGGGTGGCTCAAATCATCCAAGGGACAGACAGTGTTACTCATGCGGCGGTTGGGGACATCTAGAACGAGATTGCCCGACCCATTGTATAATTGGTCAGGAGAAAGTCGAGGGAACACCGAGACAGAGGCAGAGATAGAAGCAGGGTGGTCTGCAGGGTTGCAAACATGGAAAAGGGGTCGGCAGGGTAGCAGGAGGTGGTCGGAGGTTCGACCTACTACTGCCACCACCCGTAGGTGGTCCACACCAGGCTCGGGGAGCTGGTGGGTAGGGACGAGGCTAACTGCAAGCGATGGAGGCTTATGACCCAGAGACTCCAGGGATGATACGAGGTATAATCTATGTCTTTTCCACCATAGATGCAATTTTGATAGACACGAGTTCTAGTCATTCTTTTTTTCATGAACCTTATCCGGGACTTAGAGATTCTGATTGAACCGTTGACTAGACCCTTATGCGTGGAGATTCCTACTAGAGGAGACTCGATGATCACACGTTGGTGCCGACAGTGTGACCTGACTCTTAGAGGTGAGATTTTTGGTTGGGATATCTTAGTAGCATCATCGAGACCTTATGAATTCTTTATTGGTATAGACCGGTTATCCACAGCTCATGATCAGATTGACTATTTTAGGAAAAGAGTGCAGTATGTCTGTAGTGATGGAACCCATTTTTACTTAAATTCTAAAAAGGAAACACAGGCAGTGTAGGATGGACTCACATATAGAAGGGTGCATCTGATTACTCATCAGTTGTCTAGCATCACTCTCGGTGCAGTGGATGATATGAGTCTTCAATTTCATGTTGTGGTGGCAGAGTATGAGGAAGTATTTCCTAAATATGTTCCAGGTTTACCTCCCCATAAGGAGATGGACTTCTAAATTGATCTACACCCCGAGACAGAACCAATATCTACACCTTCATATCAGATGGATCCCACAGAGCTTTGTGAGATGAGGGTGCAGTTGGAGGACTTGCAAAGGAAGGGCTTTGTGAGACTCAGTGTTTCACCCTGGGCAACCCCAATTTTGATTTCTAAGAAGGAAGACAGGATCTTGAGGCTATGTGTGGATTACCGACACTTGAACCAGGTGACCGTGAAGAACAAGTATCCACTACTGAGGATTGATGGCCTCCTTGATCGGTTGAAAGGGGCGCGGTAGTTCTCGAAGATTGACCTCAGATCAGACTATCATCAGCTATGAATGCAGGGTGAGGATATACTGAATATGACATTCATATGTCATTACAGTCACTATGAGTACTTGGTGATGTCGTTTGGTATAATGAACACCCCAGCTATGTTCATGGGACTCATTAACTAGATCTTTCAACCTTAGACCAATTTGTAGTGGTCTTCATCAATAAACTCCTAGTGTATTTGACATCTGAGGAGGAGAACACGAGACACTTGAGGATGGTCCTAGATACACTCCAAGAGAACCAACTTTACAAGAATCTCTCAAAGTGCCAGTTTTTTATTTGAGAGGTCCATTTTCTGGGACACGTCATCTCAGAGGCTAGAGTTACAGTAGATCCAGTGATGGTTGAGGCAATTCTTTCTTGGGATCCACCCAAGTGTGTTAACGAGGTGCGGAGTTTCCTTTGAATGGCAGGATATTATCGGAGGTTTGTACCCAACTTCTCTAGAGTGGCAGCACCCTTGAAATCTTTGACACGAAAGGGGAAACCTTTTTTGTGGACAGAAAAGTGTCAACAGTTCTTTTAGGAGTTGAGGCGGAGGTTGACGAGCACTCTCATCCTAAAGTTACCAGAGGAAGGCATCAAGTACGTGGTGTTCTTTAATGCATCAGGGATTGGGCTTGGTTATGTCCTGATGTAGAGGCAAGAAGCAATTACCTATGTTTCACACCAGTTGATACCACTCAAGAAGAACTACATGAGACATGATCTTGAGTTAGCAGTGGTAGTCTTCGCATTGAAGACGTGGTGACACTACCTGATGGTCAAGTGGTTTATCGTCTACTCTGATCACAAGAGTCTCATGTATATCTTCTCTCAGAAGGATATGAACATGAGATAAATTGATGCCTAGAGTTCCTATATGACTATGAATTTGAGATTTTTGATACTCCTAGGAAGGGGAATGTTGTGGAATATTATCTCAGTAGAAGATCCAATTCACAGTTGTTGAATAAGACATTGGAGTAGTTGGGCACATTGCAGTTATTCCTTTTGGATGGAGATGGAGCAGCTTACCTCCAATCGACGGTTTTCACCCCTCCACTCTTACAGCGAGTCGGGGAGGCACAACTAGTGGACACCGACTACGAAACCATACATGAGCAGTTGTCTACAGAATATGCCCCTTATGGATATTTGAAAGGTGGGGAGCACGTTGTTCTTTTAAGAGGATGCATTGTTGTATCAGTGGCGTTTCGGGAAGAGGTTATGAGGGAGTTTCATAAATCCCCTTTGACGGTACATCCATGTGTGGTGAAGATGTATCAGGACCTCTGATGTCAATTTTGGTGGTCATGGATGAAGAAAGGAGTTACAAAGTTTTTTTTCTCGATGCCTTACTTGTCAACAAGTAAATGGAGAGCACTAGGTTCCAATGGGTTTAGCTCAAACCCTTGAGGTGCAGGAATGGAAGTGGGATGGGATATCGATGGACTTCGTGAAGGGTTTACCACATACTTCTAGGGGACAAGATTTCATCCAGGTGATCGTTGACCAACTCACAAAGTCGACCCACTTCCTAGCTATCTGAGAGTAGAGTTCAGAAGAGAGCTTGAGACGTCTCTACATGTAGAAGATAGTTTGACTCCATGGAGTTCCATCAATGATTACTACTAATCATGGTGTTATTTTCACATCCCTATTGTGGAAGGGATTATAGGAGGCATTTGGGACCCAGTTAAGCTTGAGCATAGCATTTCACCCATAGACAGACAACCAGACTGAGCAGAGCATTTAGGTTCTAGAGGACATGTTGCGGGCTTGCATGTTAGACTTTGGCTATAGTTGGGAGGATCACCTAACACTGGTGGAGTTTTTATACAATAAAAAATACCATTCCACCATTGGTATGACACAATTCAAGGCCTTATAAAGGAAACTTTGTAGGTCACCACTTTGCTGGACTGACCTAGGAGAGTTGGCACTCATGGGCCCGGAGTTAGTGCGAGCTACTTCAGAAAAGGTGCAGATCATCCAGGAGCAGATGAAGACTGAACAGAGCCGTCATAAGTGTTATGTTGACAGGCGACGAAGACCTTTGGAGTTTGAGGAAGGAGACCATGTGTTACTTCAGTTTTCACCTCAACGTGGATTATGGAGATTTGGCCAGGGCAGTAATCTATCTCCGAGGTTCAACGACCCTTTCCAGATACTACGAAGAGTTGGAGAGGTGGTCTATCGCTTGGCTCTACCACCGCAGTTAGATCAGGTATATGACGTCTTCCATGTGTCATAGCTGAGAAGATACATGCATGACCCATCACACGCCATCGACTGGGGAGTACTAGACATCGAGGATAGAGAGACTTTTGTTGAGTACCCGGTGGAGATTGAGGATCGGCAGGATATGATCTTTTGTGGATGATCAATTCCTTTGGTGTGTTTTTGGTGGAAGCATGAGAATCTCTAGGAGAGCACATGGGAGCGGGAGGCTCAGATTCATGTTCATTTGCCTCATCTATTTGAGTAGCCCTTGGTTTGGCTTTTTAGGAACATAAAACCCCAAGGTGGGTAGAATGAAACGTCTAGTATTTTTCTATGTATTATTTTTGGATATTATATGGATAGATTTCAAAACCAGATGTTGAGACGATGTGTGATTCTGAGGCCCAGTGTTCCCTGAATAAATGGTTGAAAAACATTAAAAATATTCAATAGAACGTGTTCGCAGTGTTCCTAAAAAAGTAGAATAACTCCCAAATGGGTGCCCATATCATAAATTTGACGGCACCATTGAATTCAGAACAATGGATTTACCCTAGGCACGACCTAACTTTTGTGAGTACGAGTCATCTGTAGAAAAAATCACCAAAGACGTAACCATAAATAAAATAATTATCTAAAATTATTTTATTTTTAAATCCTAATAACCCATGAATGGGGACACAGATTGGAAATATGATACCACCTTCGAGTTTATAATGTGGTGTTTTACCAACGTGCGACCTAACATTGTTTGATAGGGGTTATTTGTGAAAAAAGTTGTCGGACCGTGAAATGGATAAAATAAATTTAAAGAAAATTTTATTTTATTTTCCTTCAGCGCAGTGACATGTTTCCTCTATAAGTTTACAGTTAAGGCAATTGTCTTAGGGTTGGCTGCTAAACCCTGGAGACCTAGACGTCATTGGAGGATAACGTTCTTGGTGAACGATAACAGATCAAGATCGGAATGTGGATCATCATACCAGTGGAGTTGGAGGATCTCGTCAGGAAATACAACTATTCCACATGAACGATCGATCCAAAATCTAGTAGAGAATGTGTTTAAATTTTTTGATTCCCCATTCTTAATTTTTGCAATGATCACAAATCAATCGATGAATAAATTGGTTTGTGAATTGATCGCCTTACAAGATGGGTTTATTATGGGGTAAATTAGAAGAACTATTTCTAAATCTTTTTGTCGATTTTCTTACAGAAACAAATTGAGATTGACATGAACATTGATCAAGGTTTGTTCCTATCATTTTTTTATATGCTTTTCTCCCCCAATTAATCGTTCATCATAGGTGTTCATCATTTGGTCTACGACTTGACTATTCTTGATTTATTGATCGTTGCGCACCTGTTTCTGGGTGCAACGATCTGATATTGTAGATTTGGGATCAGCAAGGCATGATAGAGGTGTGACGACAGAGACGGAGTGAATCGGACGATAGATGATTCCTGATTTCACATTCTTCAGTGTTCTTCGGCGTTCTTCGACGTGAAATGAAGAATGGTAGTTTGATTTGATTCCCAAGTAGATCCGGAGACTAAACACATTGTTCGGCAATGGAAAGGGATGGGCGTCCTTGGATCTTCGATTTTGTGGCGAATCAATCACCAAATTGAAGGCGGAGCACTGGTCGGGATGCACGGAGGAAGAATGAAGGTTCTAGAAAATCCCAACGAACACGGCATGTAATCTGGGATTACATGATGTGTGGGGCCCCAGGATGTGGCGCTAGGGTTTGGTTGAAGTTAAGGACCACATGGCATGTGAACACTATCACACGGCATGTGACCCTCCCCGGATGACTCGACGTGTACTCCAGAGAGTACACAAACTTTTGTAACAGTACACGGCTAGATGGCACACCATATACATAGACACGGACACAGCTTGGCATACACAAACCGGTACACAAACATGACTTCGGTACACGGACACGACCAGGTGACACGGGCAGAGAACGGTGTGTCTCTACACGTCGCGTACTCATCCTACATGGTGTGTATATGGAGACTACATGTTGTGTGTGGTTCGTCCACATGGGCAAGACTTGGGATAGTATAACACATCATGTACCCCCTAGGACACGCCATGTACTCCCATCAAGAGTGCTTTAGGCTCTTCTTTTTCCCATTTTGACCAGTATAGGTTGAGAGCATTCCCTTGGTCCTTTCCTCGAGGGTTCAGTACGACATTACATCCATATCACTAGATTGTAATCCCCTCTAGAGGACGAGTCTCAAATAGAGTGTGGTATCCCTCTGTGAGACTGGAGTGAGATCCTCTATCACCCCTAGTGGAGTTTGTGGAATCACATAACACCCTTGAGTAAGGCGCTGATCCTCTATCTAGCGAGCCGCATTTGTAGAGTTTGTGGCACTCCCCAGTGATTCTAGGTGTGATCCCCTACGTAGCGGGTTGATCTAGATTGGGTGTGTGGTATCCCCCAGTGGTTTTGGGCACGATCTGTGGTATCCCTCGGTCAGTTTTGGGCATCACCCCCTCTCTGTGTATCAGAGTCTTCCTTGACCAATGCGTTATCTTTGGGTGGGGCCCAAATGAGCTAGACCTCTTCATCAATTATCTCTGATGATATCATGGCTCGAGGAGTGAGTTCTCTCAGAACGAGCATGCTTCGAGTAGAATCTTGTGGTTGAAAGTTTGTTATGACCTCCTGATAGTGTGGTGTCTCTCTTGAGTATATATGGATATTATGGTTATATGTGTTGTAGACATATACCTATTTAGAGCTAATTTTACTTCCTTTTTTGTATTGCTTTGTGGTTTCGGGGTGTCCTACTGAGTATTGTTATACTCACTCCTACACGGCCTTTTCCCGTACATGTCATGACTTGTGCAGACGATCGACCTTTTGACGGAGTTCTAGGTGGACCAGGACCAGGTGTTGCTTAGTGAGATCAGACAGACTGAGGTGTGCTCCCGCGGCTTTCAGACAGCAATCCCAATACCTTTTCTTCCAAGTTGGACGTGTGTTACAAACTCTTTGTGGTGGGATTGTATTCTGGTCATGTTTACCTTACTTTACTTTCCGTTGTACTCTAGTTATGGGATATAGTGGTATACATGCATTGTCTACTTACATGAATAGCCTGAAGGCCTTCTTTTCAAGGGATGAATGAGAATCCTTACAAGGTCCTTAGACATAGAGATTACATAGCCCGTAGGCTTAATGAGACATTGCATGACCCGAAGGCCTTAGGGAATTCAACCAGACTATAACTACAAGAAACTGCCCCTCCCCAGCATCTGCATCCTGATGGTAACTCTCCACCTTTGCATGGTCATCCGACTAAGCTTCTTGTGCAAGCACAGGCTGGCCTCGATGGCATTGTCATACCCTCTCATTCATCTAAATCTATTGGTTCTGCTATGGTGGGTGTGCCTGCTCTGAATCCTCCTCTGGGGATGCTCCTTTTTTATAGAGTTCGTCTGTGTGCGTGTGTACATGTACATAGGCAATGTCTCCCATGTTAGTGATATGTCTACTCAATGCTAGTCATCAGCCCCTTGCCTATTGGAGGTGGGTTTGAGGTAGTCAGGACACGGTCCCCTCTGGGATGGGTCGTGATACATGATGTGACTAGTATGACTCAAAGTATGTGTTTTCAGTTGAATTGAAATTTTAGTAAAAAAAACATGTGACATACTCAAAAATGAGAAAACGTATTTGGATTGTCTTGATACTTTCGAAAAATGATACATAAGTCATTTGTGACGTGTAGGAATCAGTCACATGTCAATCCAACGCACAGTGTGACAGGTATGACTCTGAGTGTGTCTTTTTATTTAAAATTGACATTTTAGTTCAAAACACACATCACATACTTAAAAATAAGAAAACTCATTCGGTTTGTTTTGATATTTTAGAAAAATGACATATAAATCATTTTTGATGTGTAGGAACCAGTCGCACCACAATCCGATACACGGTGTTTCCAGTATGACTCAAAGTGTCTGTTATCAATTTAAAATTGACAATTTAGTTCAAAGTGTGTGTCACTCACTAAAAACTAAGCAAACACACTCAGATTGTCTTGATACTTTAGAAAACTATTCATAAATCATTTTTGATGTGTAGAAGGAATCAGTCTAACTTCAACCCGACACAAGATGTGACCGGTATGACTCAAAATGTGTGTTTTTATTTTAAATTGACATTTTAGTAAAAGAGACATGTGACATACTCAAAACTAAAAAAACACATTCGGATTGTCTTGATACTTTAGGAAAACTATCCTTAAGTCATTTGTGATGTGTAAGAAATAATCACATGTTAATCTGATGCACGATGTGACCGGTATGATTCCAAGTGTGTCCTTTTATTTAAAAATGATATTTTATTTCAAAATAAATTTCACATACTCAAAACAGAACTGTAGATTGAGAAAATGAGAGGAACCCAAACCCCCAAGGTGTACTCTCTAAAGGAGCCCTTGGGGTGTGTACTCTCTAAAGGAGCCATTGGGGTGTATTTATAATGAATATTAAAAACCACACCGGACCTCAAGTCCGATGTGGGATGCAGACTCCAACACTCCCCCTCAAGCTAGGTGTACCTAGCTTGGACACATAATGAAAAGAAAACAACAAAACAGAGACTAACACTCCCCCTCAAGCTGGTCATGCCCAGCTTGATTACAAAACAGACGAAATAAAAAAAAAGCTGCAAAGGGTTGCTGCTCCCCCTCACGATCAAAGCTCCTCCGCAGGATGATGATGTTGCGGGCGCAGCAGAAGAAACCACTCAGATCGGCTGGTTGACGGAGCGCCAGGAATGCCGCACTAGTGGGGCCGGTCGATGAAACGCCGGGAAATCCAAACAAGCACCGGGAAAACCGCACTTGCGGGGCCGACGACGGGAGGCGGGGATTCCGCAGAATTGTTGCGGGACTGGCGGCGCCAACGGGCCCAAATCCTAGGTGGTCGAGGTGTTGCGCTAGCGAATGGACGTGTCGGCGGACAGAGATGCGGCTGCCGGGAGTCATCGGGAGATGCCGGCGAGGCGGGGATGCCGCAGGAGGTGCCGAAAGGGAGCGGATGAATCCAGTCGGAGGGAGGGCCGCCTTGCAGGAGGAGGCTGACAAGGAGGGAGAGCAGCGGACGGAGCAGGCGCAGCTGGCCGTCGGGAGCAGATGAGCAGCAGATTGGGGAGGCGACATTGCAGCGGGATTACAGCGGAGATGCGTGGGGACGGATTCTGGGATCTGCCCGGATCTGCCCGGAACAGTCCGGATATCGCCGGATCTGGCCGGATCTGGCCGAAAATCGCCGGATCTGGCCGGAGTAGCCTGGATCAGGCCGGAGCCGGCCGGAGCTATCCAGATCTGGCCGGAAATCTCCGGATCTGGCCGAATTCGGCCGGAGCTGTCCGGATCTGGCCGGAAATCACTGGATCTGGCCGGATTCGGCCGGAGCTGTCCGGATCTGGCCGGATCTGACAGTGGGAGCCGCCGAGAGACCATCGCGCGAAGGAGGGAGCCGCGCCGGAAGTCGCGCGGGAGGAGGCGGGCCGGAAGCCGCGCCGGAGGAGGGAGCCGCGCCGGGAGTCGCGGGCGTCGGGCGAGGGCGAGGGCGATCCGTCGGGGCAAGGCCGAGGGTGATCCGCCGGGGCGAGGCGCCGCTGGGCGAGGGGAGCTGCGCCGGTAGGGAGAGTCGTGCCGGTAGGGAGAGCCGCCGGGAGAGAGCGCCGCCTGAAGGAGCAGCTGACGGGGGAGGATCTGCTGGTCGGGATCGGCACAGGAGGGCTTCGCGCAGGAGCGGTGCAGCGGAGGGAGACCGGGAAAGGAGGGGGGTCGGGGAAGAGGGCCGTCGGGATGAGAGGGCCGCCGCGAGGGGAGCGCCAGAGAAGAGGGGCTGCCGGGGAAGAGGGTGGCCAGCTAGGGCAGACCCGAGAGGAGCAGCAGTGCTCGGAAGGCGCAGGCGGCGCGCGCAGAGGAAGCAGCGGGAGGGATTCGCCGGGAAGGAGATACCGGCAGGGAGGAGCATCACCGGACAGAGGGAGATCTGGCTGGGAGAGAGCCGATGCCTGGGGGAGATGATCCCGGAGGGGCGGCGGCATAAGATTAACCAGCCCTCCATGGGGCCGCCGCCCCCCTCGGGGGAAAAAATTGAGAGATCCTGGACGGGGGAAATAAAATTGGGAGGGGGAGGAGGGGTCGGGATTAGGTTCCCTCTGATACCATGTAGATTGAGAAAATGAGAGGAACCCAAACCCCCAAGGTGTACTCTCTAAAGGAGCCCTTGGGGTGTATTTATAATGAATATTAAAAACCACATCGCACCTCAAGTCCGATGTGGGATGCAAACTCCAACAAGAACAAACACTTTCAGATTGTTTTGATACTTTAGAAAAACAATACATAAGTAATTTGTGATGTGTAAGAATTAGTCACACCTCAATCTGATACACAATGTGGTCGGTATGACTCAATGTTTTCGTTATCAGTTTAAAATTGACAATTTAGTTTAAAACGTGTGTCACTCAATAAAACTCGAGAAAACATGCTCGGGTTGTCTTGATACTTTAGGACAACGATTCATAAGTAATTTAGGATGTTTAGATTTCTGTCTCATGGAAAACCGACACATGGTGTGATCAGTAAGACTCGGAGTGCATGTTTTATGTTTAAATTTACTTTTTAGTAAAAAAAGAAATGTGACCTACTCAAAACTAAGAGAATGCATTCAGATTGTGTTGCTGCTTTAGGAAAATGATCCTTATGTCATTTTTGACATGTAGGAATCGATCGCACATCAATCTGACACACGGTGTGATTGATATGACTTCAAGTGTGTCCTTTTATTTAAAATTGACATTTTAGTTCGAAACACATGCCACCTACTCAAAACGGAGCAAACACATTCTGATTATTTTGATACTTTAGGACAACGATCTACACGTCATTTGTGATGTGTAGGAATCAGTCACACCTCAATCTGATACACGGCGTGCCCAGTATGACTCAATGTATCTGTTATCAATTTAAAATTGACAATTTAGTTAAAAACGTGTCACTCACTAAAAGTCGAGCAAACGTGCTCAGATTATCTTGATACTTTAAGACAACAATTCATGAGTCATTTATGACGTGTGGGAATCAATCTCACATCAAATCGACACACGATGTGATCGGTATGACTCAAAGTGTGTGTTTTCAGTTTAAATTGACATTTTAGTAAAAAAGAGTCATGACATACTCAAAACCGAACAAACACATTCTGATTGTGTTGATACTTTGGAAAAATGATCCTTTAGTCATTTTTAACATGTAGGAATCAACTGCATGTCAATCTAACGTACGGTGTGACCGGTATGACTCCAAGTGTGTCCTTTTATTTAAAATTGACATTTTTGTTTAAAACACATGTCACATACTCAAAACCGAGCATACGTATTCCGGTTGTTTTTGATACTTTAAGACGATGATCCATAAGTCATTTGTGACATGTAAGAATAAGTCGCACTTGAATCTGATACATGATGTGTCTGGTATGATTCAATGTGTCCGTTATCAGTTTAAAATTGATAATTTAGTTTAAAACATGTGTCACTCACTGAAAACCGAACAAACATGTTCATATTATTTTGATACTTTAAGAGAATGATTTATAAATCATTTATGACATGTAAGAATTAGTCTCACATCAAACTAACACACAATATGACCGATATGACTCAAAGTGCATGTTTTCAATTTAAATTGACATTTTAGTAAAAAAGACACGTGACTTACTCAAAACCGAGCAAACACATTCATATAATTTTGATACCTTAGGAAAACGATCTTTAAGCCATTTATGCCATTTATGAATCAACCGCGCAACAATTTGATGCATGATGTGTCCAGTATGACTCGAAGTATGTCCTTTTATTTAAAATTGACATTTTATTAATGTATTGTTTCGTATTTATGTTTAATTTATTTCTCAATATTATTATTAACATAAGAATTGTTTTCTTATATAAGTGAATTTTTTTACTCGAGTTGGGATGGTTTGTTCGCAACTGATATCATGATCAGACTTTTTTAAGAGGGGGTCAGGTGCCAAGAACAATGAAACCATTGATATTTTTGAATGTTTGGGATAATACTTGCTAATGTAATTGTACAAAACAATGTTTGACGAGTGTATAATATAGTTTTTTTCTTGTATTTATGATGTAATTTTTATTTTAATGAAATTATGAATTTGTACAAAACAATGTTTGACATGTTTATAATGTTTAACTTGATGTGTTGTAATTTTACTAGCACACTGCAGCAGGTCAGTCTTTATCAGTGCTAAAAGTAGTGATGATAAAAGACACATTTTATAAGTGTTAAAACTAACAGTGATAAATGATCACTTTTATCACCATTTGTTTTAGCACTGATAAAGGATCTTCTTTATTAGCGCCAATAAAAGTAGCCCAATTTTAACGACGCTTAGATCGAAAATGTTTTTTTAGTACAGATAATGATTTTATCTAATGATGTTAAAATCATTTTGCAGTAGTGCTTCATCTATCTATCGATAAATCATTAGAGAAAGAAGAGATGAGGAGCTAATTAACTAAGAACACAAACTTCCATGAAGTAAACTGAAGCAGGAACCAGTAAAAAGAATTCAATTAATTCTAGTCCAATCCCCTTAAAATAGAATAGTTGCATATCCCAATATCAAGAAAAATATTGAAGAAATTGATCATAGATTCAGTGAATCAGAAAGAAAAGAGAAGAGATAAGAAGCTTCTCTGTTGAGATGGCCCCTTCCTGCTTCAAGTGCTCCTTTGGCCTCTCATCCAGTCTCCACTCTCTATTGTCTCCGTGCAGGACCTAGGCTCTCATTGCAGGACAAAGGCTCACAGATCCACTGCTGCAACAGCTTCCACCCTCCCTAAACATAAGCTTATTTCTTTAGCTTCAGCATGCTGTGGCTTGAATTCATCAGACTGGAACAAGCTTCAATAGCACCCCCTCAGCATCGACAAACCAGCAACAATCAACTTCGGTTCATCAATCTTCAAAGACGTCATTCATCACTCGGCAATTGCGAAACAGACACAACAGATGAGAAATGCAGAGGTGTTCATGAACAAGCCGGTCACCGGCCACACAAAGCTCGACCAACGCGTATCAAACCAAATCCCTAATTCGACAAGATTGGTAGGTCATGGGCTCCAAAATCTGGCTGAAGACTTCATTGAGGCATTAAAGCGAACACATGGCGTGAATTCAACTACAGTTGCACAACCACAGCGTTTGGAATTGTCTCGGCCCCATCGTCTTCAATCGAGCCTGTACAGGGAGCACACCAGCGGACATCATTTCTTAGACCTTCTTCAACATTCGCATCTATCGATTTTGAAATCGTCGAGAACGGCTTCATCCATTTTTCATCAATTCATCGAACTCAAACTCAAAGCCTGACGAGGCTTCGGTTTTCCACAATCTCGTCTTCAATCGAGCCTGTACAGGGAGCGCACCAGCGGACATCATTTCTTAGACCTTCTTCAACATTCGCATCTATCGATTTTGAAATCGTCGAGATCGGCTTCATCCATTTTTCATCAATTCATCGAACTCAAACTCAAAGACTGACGAAGCTTCGGTTTTCCACAATCGATGCGTCTCGGCATCTCTCCGGATTTCAGGTTCGATTATTCTTCAATCATCTTTGACTTCGACTGGTCATGCTTGGGCTGCGCAGCGCCGAGCGTACTTCGACCTCTATGCCGGTTCTACATCAGTCGAGTGGTTACTTCCCTCGGCCTCCTGCGACTTGCCCTCATCTCATTTTTTTAAGCAATTCTCAAAAAATTACAACTTCATTGAAAAGTGTATTATACAAAATATATTCAGTGATAAAATCATCTAACTTAAACAATTAAATCCATCACCTGAAACCAATAAAAAATACTCCAAGAATTAATATTGCAATTAAAAACTAAAAACAATAATGTTGTGTTCTTAAAATATATGAAAATTTAAACTGAAGAACATTTAAATCAATTGATCCCAATATTCATTAATTTTATCAGGAAATCAAAGAAATTATAATTTCAAATCAATTTGACTAAATCCATTAAATTCTCAATTAAAGCACATTTTAAATGTAAAAAATGATTAAAATATCAATAATTACCAAGAGTAAATGCGGCAACAAATGAGCATATAAAAGCCGCATCAAGCTCCAAATCCTGACATCCCAAGGCATAGTGATACATGTCATTCCAATACTCAGACCAAAGGTCCCAACATAAAGAGTAATTTCCCAAAAACCGAATGTCTCAATTACAACCACTCACTGCTTTCTACGGTGATCACATTTTTTCATACAGAAGGTCAACACCATCACCTATGACGCTTAATCTATAGAGACCTCCACCCATTAAAAGTACCAACAACATCTCACAGTCATTCCCTATGTGCACACAACCTTAATGACTCCATTGGTCAACAATGATGAGCCGAATCACCAACATCCAAGTCCACACCATCAGTAAACTTTAATCGCCACTTGCAAACCGTGACAATGGTCATCGCCATCTGCTTTTTCTGGGCAATCCATCTCACCTCACTTTTGGTTATCAACGTCACCTACAAACACACAGTTCATCCCCAACACATTCCCACGTAACTATTTCATCCAATGAATCATGATATGATTTATATTCTAACCCGGATCATTAGCTTGAGAGGAGGTAGAGATGCTACTAGTCTTAGGTGACATCCCCAAAACATTAAAGATTGACAAAAAATTCCAAGGGCTTTGGAAAAAGTTAGGGGACAATTTTCCTTGAAGAAATAAAACGACCAAATGAGGCAAAACACAAACCAAATAAACTATATGATGCCTGAGTAATAATAATAATACAACCCAAATAGAAACCAATGAACAATAACATCAGAGTATCAACAACAAAGTAATAAAAGATGGCAGAAGAAACCAAACGACAACTAGGCGCAATAACACCCAAGTGGCATCACTCCAATGACGCCAAGAGAGATCTCCAAGGTCGAAACACCAAACGAGGAGGAAACATCATGATGCTCCACTAGAGAAATGTGATGCATTGCCTTTACTGTCACTAAAAAAAATGATGGTTAACAACAGTTTATTCACGACAGTTTTGGTAACCATCGCGAAATAAATCCAGTTAAAAAATATATATATAATATAGTGGCATTTTCATAAAACTGTCGTGATAATTTTTTATGTTTTAAATTAGCAGTGGTTTCAATTAAACCATCACTCGACATTTAAAAAACCCCATAATCCTTCCTCCACCACTCCCTCCGTGCAACCCCAACCCCTCCCCCCCTCCCCCCCAACTCCCCAACCCCTCCTCTCCTCTCCTCGGCAACAACCCCGAGCCCGCGACCCCCTTTCCCCCACCCCTCCTCCTGTCTTCTCTCCGGCGGTGACCCGCTACCCTCGCGACCTCCCTCACCCCGAGCCCGCGACCCCGACCCCCGCGCCCCTACCCCCCTCCGACCTCCTCTCTGGCCGACTTGCCGGAAACACGACCCCCTTCGACCTCCCCCACCCATCTCAGTTCCCCTCTTCAGCAGCGACGCGGACCCCCCCCCCCCCCCCGAGCTTCCTCTATCTGGCTCAAATTCCCTCTTCAGCAGCAACGCAGACACCCCTAAAGATTGCATCATCCTCACCCTAATTTTATTATTGAGCATCATTAAATGGACAATCATGGGTGATAAAAATAGTATAGAGTTTGTTTTTTATTCATTGGACATTAATTATATATGTAATTTTGGTTTATAATGTGTTATTTGGATTTTTTTAGTTAGTTGTTGGGGTTATAATAATCATTAATTTTGGTTATGTTGTATTAAAATTAATAAAATATATTCGTTTATGATATATGTTGGTTTTGTAATCTTGATCGTTCATAATTTCATGGTTTGTATTTGATATTAACGAATTCCACATTGTTATATATATATTAATGCCTCCAATTATTAATAGATACACAACTAAGGCTATTTTCCCACTCATGATCAATTGGTGGTTGGATTTGGGGTCCCACATAGTTTCATCACCAACCTTGGCAAGGTCACTATGGATAAAGGCATTCAAAATAAGATATTAGACCCCTTAGAATGTTTGATGTTTTATACAGGTGTGAGGAATCATTTGGTTTAATAAAATCTATCGAATAATGATAGATTAGTTAAGGTTAAGTTTTCCATGCATGATAATCAATTATTGAATATGGAAACTGGAATAGCCAACATAGTTTCATTGATTTTATTTTAACTAACATGATTTTTAATAAAACTAATTATAGGGTGTCATTTGTTTTTTGTTGAGTCAAATGCCTAATTTTTTATCATTTGATTTGAAAATCACAATAGACAATATTCAAATTTATGTTGACATCATTGTTTTTATGTTTAACTCAAATTGAAGGAACATCTAATTTGATGTTTTTTGAATAGAGTTGATTTATATAATTCATGGAACAACATGAAGTCACACTAAACCAGTTCAATACAATATAGACATATAGAGTTGAATATTTTGGGTATGAATGACATATCATTATATCAAAATAAAGTATACATTTTCATTCATATTTTTAAGGGGGTGCTCTTGGTCATAGTTAGATCATGGA
Source organism: Viscum album (assembly GCA_963277665.1). Lineage (NCBI taxonomy): Eukaryota > Viridiplantae > Streptophyta > Magnoliopsida > Santalales > Viscaceae > Viscum > Viscum album. Next base: position 1,264,282,985 of record OY728128.1, read on the forward strand.
AAATGGTAAGGACATTGATCAATGTAGCTAATTTTTCAATGGAATGAACCCTCCTTAGTTATAGAAATAGAGTAGAATACACCATTATCTTTTATTTTATTCATTCTATTCATCTATGTTTGTGAGAAATAACAATTTATTTTATTCATGTATTTATATTAGAAGTTTAGTAAGAAAAATTTCATTATTTGATTCATCCCATCTTCCTTTATAGTTGTTATGAAAGAGTCAATGGCGAAGTTGAGTGATATTTAATTTTGATTTTACTTGTTTTATTAAACATTTATATCTTTATATATTAATGTACATGAAGAATACAATCCAATACCTATGGATAAAAGTTTGATTAATTTACCTCGAAACACACCTTGATATGCTAAGGGTTTAGAAGAATTTTTAGATTATGTAATTGCAAACCGATCAATGGAGGGTAGAATAAAATGTATGTGCCCTAATTGTAAATTCAAGCGATGGTTGAATAGAAATTAAGTAATTGAGTATTTAATATTGAAATATTTTCATGCTCGATATGTATGTTAGATTTGGAATGACGATTCAAATGTTATGGAAAGTCAAAACAATGACAATACTGTCAACAAAAAACAAAGTGAACTGATAGAGGAGAATTAAATTAAAAATTTGTTAAATGACGCATTTGGTTTTGTAGAATACAATGAAAAAGATTTCAATAGATCAACAAAAACTTCAGTTGATTTTGAGTAGGTTAATATTTATCAGAACTTCAATGACCAAAAAAAATATTTTTATGAATTAGTTGAAGACGTACAACAAGAAATATATGAAGGGTGTGCCAAGTATTCGAAAATGCCTTTTCTACTTAATTTGTATCATATCAAGTGTCTCTGTGGAATTACTAAAAAATCAATGTCTATGATTTTAGAGTTTCTTCATGATGCTTTTAGTGAATCTAAGATATCTGTATCATTCTATGAGATAAATAAAGTCATCAACAAACATGGACTTGACTATAAAAAGATACACACATTCCCTAATGATTGCATGCTTTACTAGGGAGAAGAGTCTGATAAAGAAGAATGTGCAAGATGTCATACAAGAAGATGAAAGTCAATGAATAAAATTGAGAGTATAAATTAATGCAATCCCAGGAAGAAACATAGGAAGAAAAATCCTACAAAGGTATTGGGTTATTTTTCTCTGAAACCATGCTTACAAAGATTATTCATGTCATCTAAGACTACAGACAACTTGAAGTGGAATTCTCAGGATAGAATTGATGGCTTGATGAGACATCCAAAAGATTCAACATCATGGAAGATGTTTGATTCAGTATATCAATATTTTTCTTTGGATATTAGGAATATACATTTGGGATTAGATTCTAATGTTTTTAACCCTATTGGTACTTTAAGTACTATTTATAGAATTTGGCTAATTGTTTTGATCCCCTATAATCTACCCCCATGGATGTGTATAAAGATGAATTATTTCATTATTTTGATGATTATTTCTCAAAAGAAAATGCCTGTAAATGACATTGATGTATACCTTCAACCACTAATCAAAGAATTCAAATAATTATGGGATAATGGCGTGGAAACATATGATACTTCAATGAGACTACTATTTAAAATGCGTGTTGCTTTAATGTATATATTTAGTAACCTTTTTGGACTAGGAAATTTGTCTAGTTAGAAAACTCATACTGGTTTGGATTTTCCAATTTGTAATTTTGATTTTGAACCTCAATGATTACCTCATAGCATAAAATGGTGTTTTATGTGTCATCGTTTATTTCTTGATGCATCTAATAAATTCGGGTTTAACAAGACATGATTCAATGGAGATATTGAAATGAGAAAGTCACCGCATGTGTTATCTGGTTTAGAAATATTGGGACACTTAATGAATGTGACTAAAGAATTTGGAAAATGTCATCAGTTTAAAGAAGGGGGGAAGGGTATGAGCTATAGAATTCGAAGAAGATGGAACATAGAAATAGAAGAATAAAGGTATATTTTTCAAACTTTCTTATTGAGAGTTTAATTTAATACATCATAATCTTGACGTAATGCATGTTGAGAAGAAAATCTATGAAAATGAAATTTTTATAGTGCTTAATGAGTAGGGTAAATAAAAGGACCACCTTAATGCTCGTAAGGATTTGAAGTCCATGAATATAAATAGTGTTTTGTGGGAAAATTAGGATGGAAAGTATCCTTCAACTATTTTTACAATTAAATCATGAGAAATACATATTTTTTAAAATTTTAAAGATTTTAAAAGTGCTAGATGATTATTCAAGTAACATATCAAGGAGTGTTGACTTGAAACATTGAATGTTACATGGATTTAAATGTCATGACTCACATATTTTGATGGAGAAGTTTTTGTTTTTGTCTTTGCGTAATACTTTGCCTAAAAAAGTAACTGCGATTCTAGTTGAGTTTTGTATATTTTTCAAAGTTATTTGATGAAAAACTCTAAATTCAACCGATCTTGATAAATTTCAAGAAATAACGGTTTTAACAAAATGTCATTTAGAGATGTTATTTCCCCTACATTCTTTACATTCATGATTCATTTAACTGTTCATTTGGTTGAAGAAGATAAATTTGGTGGACCGATGCACTATTGATGGTTGTACCCATTTAAGAGGTACGTTGATATATTTTTTATTTTTCATTAGTGAATTCAATTTTATCAAATCATTGAATAATTTTTTTAATATGTTTCTAATTTTTTTCATCAGGTACTTAGGTCATTTGAAATCACATGTAAGGAATAAATCTCAACTAGAAAGCTCTATTGCTGAAGGTTACATAGCTGAAGAGTGCTTGACCTTATGTTCAAGGTATTTAGAGGGGATTGAGACTAGATTCAATCGTGGTGGATGTGATGATGACATCTCTACTAATTATAGTTTTGAAAATCAGTCATCGGTATTTCCAATTATTAGACAACCAATTGGAAAGGGGTCAAATTTTACACTGATTAAATTGGAGTTGCTACAAGCACATAGATATGTGATACTCAATAGTGTTATTGTAGATACATTTATTGATGAATTGTGACTGTAAATAAAGAGGTGACTAAGGGGTCAAGCTCGAAATGAGTTGGAATTAATAAAAGTAATTAATAAGGAGCTTTTCAAATGGTTTTCCCGTCGTGTAAGTATATAATCATATTCATATTATTGATGTTTTTTCTATGTTAAAAGTAAAAACTTATGTATTTTTTTCTAGATAATTAATGTTGACAATCAAGCTGAAATATCAAATGATTTTATGTTTTTAGTTTGAGGTCCTATAAGAATGGTTAAGAGATTTGATGTCTATAATATTCATGGATTTAGGTTTTATACAAATTATCATGAAGAATACATGAAAACTCAAAATAATAGTGTTTTTACATTTGAATAGGTGAGATACTATAAGAAGCTAATTGATATAATTGATGTAAACTATCATGCCCAGTTTTCAGTTGTCGTATTCAAATGCACGTGGGTCAATAGTGATAGGGGTATAATGAAAGAACCATTACATTTTACTCCTTTCATCTTCTCTTGCTTGATGTATATCGGGGAGTGTGTAGAGAATGATCCATTTATCTTGGATTTACAAGTGAAGATGGTTTATTATGTGGATGATGAAATACATGAAAGTTGGAGTGTTTTTGTACACTTAAAAAAGAGAGAATTATATGATATGGGTGATGAAGATCAATTAGTGTTTTGTGATAGTGAACCTCATCAACCACAAAATATTAAAAAAAAATCCTGGCAATATCGAAATGGTAGAACTTGCAAGAGAGGGTCAAAATGAAGGACTCATCGCAATAGAGGTTGATAACATTGAGGATAATGAAGATGGAGGTAATTGAATGTATAAATTGGTAATGAAATTATATTATAATTTCTTATTAATAAGTGTTTGATACATATATACATTGTTTTTATAAAAAGATTTTAGTTTTTCAATTTTTATATATTTAATATACATTAACCATTTGAAATGAAACAATGCCGAGAACAATTTTTTTTAGGATTCTAGCCAATCGACATCTTGGAGCATGCCACCACTACCATCATATTCTTTGGATCCTAGTGATTCCATTGTACCCAATACTGGTAGCGAGCCATCCATTTCCCCATATTTCATTGGTATCCCACCACTTGATTCACCTCTACTGATGGAGCAGTTGTTCACCCCTACATCTAGGGGATATTGGAAGGTTACTGTTACTGGTATGTCTGTCATTTAAAAAAAACTTTATATTTTATTAAAATTTTGATGCATTTTTCAAACAGATAAAGGCAATAATTGTAGGGATACAAATATGAACACAACAGATATATGGGACCTAAAGGAATTCCAGATTGTCATTCCATTTGATGAGTTCGGGGTGCTTACTAGTGACGCTGCTATAATATATAGGCAGATTCTTGGGCATCTTGCTTTCGAGATATTGAGATTTCCTATTAATTATAAATATTGGAGGCATATTCCTAAAACTTGAAAAAATGAGGTATTTGATACTCAAGTAAAGGTAATATTAATTTAATATTAATCGATAACTAATTTAAAATATATGAGTAAATTTTGTAATATGATTATAAAGTGTTATATTTTTTATTTCTAGATGTTTTTTCAATTTGATGTCCTTGACTCCGTTTCATGCCCATGGACTTTGAAAAGAACCCACACAACATACTTAAAAAAAACTAAAATGACACTTTTATATAGAAAACACAAATTTCGACTTATACCGACCACATCTTATGCCAAATTTATGTGTGGTTGAATCCTATATTTCAAAAATAAATTATAGATCATTATCCATAAGTTTGAAAAAAATCCAAGCTTGTTTTATCGATTTTGACTCAATAAACACATATTAAAAGTACAAAAGCCTTCAAAAAAAGTGTCGGGGGTCAAACTTGGAAAACAAAATTGGATTGACCTGAAATTAGGGGAAAATTTTTATATGTTTAATGTGAAATATTGGAACTGATGACACATCATTCCGAATGATGGTTTTTCCATTATGGTTGTAAATGCGTTTTTAGTGTTTTAAAACACTAAAACCTATGTGGAATGGTCAAAACCAAGAAAAATACATTGGATTATACAAAAAGAATGAGAAAATGATCGTATATATAATTTTTAAATGTAGGAATCGATGAAACATCATTTCGAATGAAGGTTTACCCATTATGTCCATAAACACTTTTTTATTGTTTTAAAACACTAAAATGTGAATGGAACCATCAAAATTTAAAAAACAACATCATATTGTCACGAAATCTGGGGAAAACCACCGTAGATTTAATTTTGAAATATAGGAACTGGCAGTATGTCATTTCGAATGAAGGTTTTCCCATTATGTCTGTAAACACATTTTTAGTGTTTTAAAACACTAAAATGTGCATGGAATGATCAAAACCATACAAATGACTTCATATTTTCCTTAAATTAGCTGAAAAAATGTATATTTAATTTTGAAATGTTGGAACCGACGATACATCATTCTGAATGAATGTTTTCCCTTTATGGTCGTAAATGTTTTTTTTGTGTTTTAAAACACTAAGACATGCATGGAATAGTCAAAACTAGAAAAATGACATTGTATTATCCTGAAATCAGGGTACAATGACCAAATATTTGATTTTGAAATGTAGGAGAAGACGACACACCATTCTGAATGACAATTTTCCTATTATGTCTCTAAACGCATTTTTAGTGTTTCAAAACACTAAAATGTGCATGGAACAGTTAAAACAAGAAAAATGATGTTTAATTGTCCTAAAAATAGAAGAAAATGACTGTATATTCAATTTTAAAATTTAGGAACCGATGACACATCATTCTGAATGACGGTTTTCCCATTATGGTCATAAACACGTTTTTAGTGTTTTAAAACACTTAAACATGCGTGGAATGGTCAAAACCAATAAAATGAGGTCAAATTGTCTTGAAATAAGGGGAAAACCACCATATATTTAATTTTGAAATGTATGAACTGATGGCACATCATTTGGAGTAAAGGTTTTCCTGTTATGGTCGTAAATGTGTTTTTATTGTTTTAAAACACTAAAATGTGTGTGCAATGGTTAAAAATTAGAAAACATCATCTTTTTATCCTAAAATCATAAAAAATATCCATATATTTAATTTTTAAATATAGGAACCGGCGACATGTCATTCAGAACGATAGTTTTCCTGTTATGGTCGTAAACACGTTTTTAGTGTTTTAAAACACTAAAACATGCATGAAATGGTTAAATCCAGAAAAATGATGTCTGATTGTCCTGAAATTAGGGGAAAAATTCTGTAGATTTAATTGCAAAATGTAAGAAATAACAGATTTTCATTTTGAATGACAATTTTCCTATTATGGTAGTAAATGCATTTTTTATGTTTTAAAATACTAAAACATGCATGAATGGGTCAATACTAGGAAAAATACATCGTATATTCTTGAAATCATAGGACAAAGACCATAGATTTAATTGTGAAATTTAGAAACCTATTTCATATCATTATGAATGATTGTTTGTCCGTTAAGGCTGTAAATGCGTTTTTAGTGTTTTAAAACACTAAAAAATGTGTGGAATGGTCAAAACCATAAAAATGACTTATGATTGATGTGAAATCATTGAAAACCCACTTTATATTTAATTTTTAAATGAAGTAACCTGCTTCATGTCATTACAAATGACGATTTTCCCATTATGGCCGTAAACATGTTTTTAGTGTTTTAAAACACTAAAACGTGCATGGAATGGTCAAAACAATGAAATCAATGTTGGATTATCTTGAAATTAGAATAAAACACTGTTTATTTAATTATGAAATTTAAGAACATACAACACATCATTCTGAGTGATAGTTTTCCTGTTATGTACATAAATGTGTTTTTAGTGTTTCAAAACACTAAAACATGTGTGGAACTGTCAAAACCAAAAAACATTAGATTTTTCTAAAATCATAGGACAACGATCATAGATTAAATTTTGAAATGTAGGAACTAACGACATTTCATTCCAAATGATGGTTTTCCTATTATGGCCATAAATTTTTTTTAGTGTTTTGAAACACTAAAACATGCACAGAACGGTCAAAACCATAAAACAACATCAGATTGTCTTGAAATCATGGGGAAAAACTATATATTTAATTGTGAAATGTAGGAACCAATGACACGTCATTTTGAATGTTCGTAAATGGATTTTAGTTTTTTAAAACACTAAAACGTGTGTGGAATGGTCAAAACCAGAAAAACGACCTCATATTGATGTGAAACCATGGGAAAACCATTATATATTTAATTATGAAATGTACGAACCAATGCCACATCATTTTGAATGACAATTTGGTCATTATGGTCATAAACATGTTTTTAGTGTTCTAAAACACTAAAATGTGTTTGGAATGGTCAAAAGCAGGAAAACAATGTTGGATTTTCTTGAAATCAAGGGAAAAATACCATATATTTAATTTTGAAATATAAGAACCAACTACATGTCATTACGAGTGACAATTTTTCTGTTATGGATGTAAATGCGTTTTTAGTGTTTTAAACACTAAAATGTGTGTAGAATGGTCAAAACAGAACAAACAATCTCAAATTTTCCTAAAATAAAAGGAAAATGATTATATACCTAATTATGAAATGTAGGATCTGAATACACTTCATTTTGACTGATGGTTTTCCCATTATCGTTGTAAACACATTTTTTGTTTTTTAAAACACTAAAACATACGCGAAATTGTCAAAACCCTATAAAATGACCTCATATTGATGTGAAATCATAGAAAAACCATCACTTGGTTGTTTTTGAATTATTTAACATGATCTGGTATCGAAATATTTAATTTTTTTATTAAATAAATTTTAAGCACACTGCACATTACTTTAAAAATACATTAGAATATTTACTTATCCCTTTTATGTTTCAAGTGTTGAATATTATCTTAAATAGTTATGTTTCTATTTTCAAAGTGATTTACATAATATATTATTTTTTATGTTAAAAATTCTTCTATTTTATTAATAGAATAAAAAAAATTATGTACATTATTTTGAATATATTAAGTGTCTTTTCTCTTTCACATTTCTTTTCATAAATGTTATGGTTTTCATTATAGTTGGTAGATGCCGACAATATCCAGGAGGTTGACTGTTCTGATCCATGACATTTTTTAGAAGGCAGTTGTGATGGTTCTTAGTTTCTATAGTATGTCAAAATTTTATCAATTATTTTACTGTATTTCTGATTTATTATGTGTAGTTTTAATTTTTATTTAATTTTTTGTTACAGCTCATGAGATGACGTGGTTAGTTTCAGTTGATGAGATGATGTGGAGGCCGACAGATGCATTGGAGGTCATGACATGGATGTATATTGGGCATGTGTTGTTTTTGAACATATTTTATATGTATATATTGACGACTGACGTATTGTTTATTGTATGGGGGGACTGAGACTTAGGTTATGATGATAGTGGCTATTTTTATGACTATAGATAAGTGATGTATGAATGATGAGTTTATCATATATTTATGTTTGAGTTTTTAGCATGTCAATTATTGTATATTTATAGTTTTTTATTAAATATTTAAAAAAAAATCAAAATTCATTTAGCGGTGGTTTTTTGTAACCGCCACTAAATATATTTTATTGAATGTATTTAGCGGTGGTTCAAATTAACTGGTGCTAAATGCTTTGTGGAGGTTAATTAAATTTTATTTATATTCTGAATGGATGTTTTCTTATTAAATGACAATTGCTAATTAAAAAAAACCACCACTAAATTGTCCAAAAATAACACTAAAGAAAATTCTCGTCAAACAAAATAAATCGCCGCTAATTAACTAGAGACCATGAAATATGTGGAGGTTTTAAGAACTACCGCTGAACAATTATCTGGCGGTTTAAACTGCCACTAGATCACTAAATAATAGCTGCTAACCACCATTTTTTTGTAGTGTCTATCCCAGAATATGATATCTAAAAATGCAGTAAAATTTCTGAGCAATAGGTGAGTATCAACTTAGTAGAAATCCCCAAAATACTTTTCATCTCATGTAACTAGGAAAATGTAATGACTCTATTTTTCACTTGTAAAACTTTAAAATATTTTAAATAAAAAATTTAAGTTAGGTGTTAAGTCGGTGTGGGATTCTGAGGTTTGGAGAGGCTTGATATTGATAATATTTAAATATTAAATATATTAATATTGCATGCTTGCTATTTTTATGAAATAATAGAATTTATGCCAGGTGAAGTCTTATTTCAAAAATTCAAGACCTTCGTTGAGTCCGAAACATGGGCTTTACCCTAGGTGAAACATAATCTTTGTCGATGTTGCATGTTTTGATAAATGTTGTCATGGATGAAATTTATAAAATTAATTAATTAATTAATTTGTTTTGTTTTGTTTTTATGAAGTGGAATAATCCCCTATATACATACACGTTTATTAAAAATCCCTAGGGTTATCCTCATAACCATAAGATTTGAGAGGAGTGCATGGAGGAGAACTCTGCAAATGACAATGAGATCAAGTATTGGATCAATACTACCTGGATCATCTATGCCAACAGAGCTTTTGATATCACCTATGACTACAACACATAATCGTTATTCTCTAATGATTGATCCAAATCAATATAGGATGTTTTATTTTCATGGTTTATTTCCCCATTTGATCATCCCATGATGAACGTAAATTAACCCACTAACCGATTGATTCATGAGTCGATCATGTCTTATGGGTTCGATATTATCTTCCTTGGAATATGGGGAATCTATATTGTTGATTATTGTTTCTCTTAATTAATTATTCTAACAATAAAGTATCTAGGATAACTCAAACAACAACCGAGTTTTGTTTCTCTTTTGTGATTGGTGCATTTTTTTCTCCATTTCTTCGCATGTTCATCATAAGAATTTTCTTTTCCAACTATTTGAAAAATACCAGGTATTCATCCATTGTGTGGCTGTTCTTTGGCACAAGAGATTGATAGAATGGGTTCAGTTCACAATTGATGGAGCAATCAAGGTGAAATGATAATAATAGGAGATTATATGAGGATCGATATTGGATTGGTGATTCCTGATTATGATTTCACATGAAATGTGTTGTGTGGTGCGACAAGAACCGATTCTTGATCAGTTTGGGGCTAGAATCTGATAATCAGTGATGATAAGCTCAGTCAACCCCATATCCATGAGTACCAGGTGTGATTGGTAGTGGATCCAATAAAGGTGGAAGTGCATATTATACATACAGAAAAACTTTGGATTTCTAGGAAAATTTCAACTACACAACATGTAGTCTTAAGAACAAACGTCATGTAGTGTATTCTTTGGCACTAGGGTGTATGCATAGATAAAAATATCACACATCATGTGACCTAGTGTCAGTGGATCAGCATGTACCCTAGGGGTACACTGGAATACACATGTCCAAGTACACAGGCATGACCAGAGTACACGAGCACGACCTGGTACTTAGACATGTCCAGGAATACGAGGATAGCCCGAAGTACACATACACAACCATATGTACTCGAGAATAGGCTGGCGGCATGCCAAGTGTCATTTCAACCTCTAAATTACATTTAGTATAAAATTTCACACTGTGTGTATCGAGGATTACATGCCGTGTAAGATACTGAGGCACGGGCAGACCCGGAGCAGACGAGACACACAATGTACTCCCTAGTACACACTGTGTATTTCTTTCAGGACAAGTTGAGGTCCTCCATCTCTTCCGTGTAGACCAGGTTTAGTTGAGTGTGATCCCTTGGTTTATCCCTATGAGGGTACAATGTGACATTATTACATGAATATAAGATTAAGATACTCTCTAAATGTTTTGTCTCAAATAGAGTTTGTGGTATCCATCTATGAGGCCCGAGGTGGGATCCTCTATCGTATCATTTTCCCTGAGAAGGTTTCATGGTATTAGTGTTACTACCATACATAGGGCATCAATACCCTATCTAGTAGAATGATCTTGTAGGGCTTGTGGTGTCCCCTAGTGGTCCTGGGTGTGATCCCCTATCTAAATTTTGACATCTTTGGAGTTACATAGAGTACTTATTAGGTGATACCCAAATGGGCATGACCTCTTAGATGAGATCCATCAGTGTTGGCATAGCTTAGGGGGTGATTTATCCTCGATGAGCATTACCTTGAAGCCTCAATAAAAATCATGTGGATGAAGTGGTTCAGACCTCTTTGACACTTGGATTCTATTATGAGTATATCTAGGTTTTATGGTTATCCTTATTTATTTTTCTCATATCCTAATTAACACGACTTTGAGTTAATGAGTTGAATACTCTTAATTTTTTTGATTAGTTATTTTGGGGTAACCTACTAGGTATTTTTATACTCACCCTTGAAATGGATATTCCCACACATGTCGTGTCTTATGCAGATAAAAAACCTTTTGATGATGTTCTAGGAGGTCCAGAAGTAGGCAGAGCATAGTGGGATAGACTAACCATGGTTGGATCAGGTGTTTCATTTAACATAATTCCCCCTTATTTCAAGTAGTTTGGAATATTTTTCATCTTTGGGTGGGATTGTATTTGGCCCTTTTATTGATTCACATGACTTTGTCATACTATGATGTGGGATGGATGTTATGCATGAATTATGGTATCAGTTTTATTTACCTTCCATAATTCTATGAGTATTTGGATATGTGTGCATGTGCATAGGTACCTTAGTATAAGAGCTCATATGCATGTGATGTGCCTACTCGGTGCTGGTAGCTAGCCCCTATCCTATTGGAGGCAGGCTTGAGGTGTCACAGTCAGCTTATCACCATCCAAGGGGGGCCATGATGAGTCGGGTAATGACAGAGCGGTATCAGATCAGTGTTCATCTTATGACTAGATTTTGGGTATTTTATAATATCCAGATTGTTTTAGAAACCATGGAAACCATGTTAAAGTGTTCTGAGTTCATCTTTCAGGCCAGAGACTCCAGTGTGGGTGTGATAACCGACGTATCCATTCACAAAGACTCTAATAACCTTATTTTTTTGAATCAGTTCATATAGACACAAGTTTCATAGAAAAAATAATGGTACATGAATTATATAAGAATGTGTTATAGTTTCCATGTACTTTTGAGTCAGCTCCATAAATATACTCTTTGACCATAACATGTCTTCTTTATTTTTGGATGCCTTCATGATGATTTCTAGCCAGGATTATTTAGTGTGATCACAAGGATGATCCGTCTAGTGACAATGCTTTAGTATGGGGTTCTTTATAGGCGGCGGTACGTTTGGGTGGTTTGCTAGTTTTTATACCACCCATTGAAAAATAGTTCAACAATAGTACCACTTGAGGATATCCATAGGATAAGAATGCTTCATGAGTTTCAGAGGAAGCAACCTTCTAGGATTTGGTGTAAGATAGACCCTCATATAAGTGAGGATTGGCAAGAGACCTAAGTTTTTTCCTTATGAGGACACCTATAGAGTAGATGGTGGTCATAACGGTGAGTCTTCTTTAGGGATACACAGGGTGATGGTGGAGTCTAATGATTTAGACACGTAATAATATGGATCTCTCCTAGTTATATTTCGAGTATCTCTTGAGGGAGGTGTTCTATCCATCCATATTGTGATCATTTCATACCTAGGAGATTCTATAGATTTTAAAGGGTGGAATAATTGTTGATGAGTATTCTATGAGGTTCACTGACCACTTGTGATACTATATAGATATAGTTCAGGATTCATTCTTTCAAGAATAGACCTTCGAGTGAGGCCTGCACCAACATATCAAGTTTAGAGTGATATATATTTTCATTTCTACCTTTACTGGAGTTTTAGAGTTGGATTTTATAGTAGAGAGATTCTTGATGGAGTAGATTCCAATATTTAGTGTTAGTAGTGGGAATGTAGGTGCTAAGACCTCAGAAACTAGAAGCCAACAACAGACACAAGGACTCATTTGTGCAAGAAACTTTAGGAGATAATATTAGGGGAAAGTATTAGGATATTAGGGATCTCAGGATAGTTCCATTCAACTAAGAGAGAGGTGGTGTTTCTCTTGTGATGATCAGAGAAAACCTCACTCGGGATTGTCCGACCCTTTATACAGCTGATAGATAAATAGTTGATGGACCACCCTAGTAGATACAATAATAGAAGCAGAGAGGTATATAGAATGGAAGATGTGGAAGAAGAGTATAGAGAGAAGTAAGAGGTGGAATATGGGTCGAATTATTTCCACCATCACCCCTAGGTGGTTTACACTAGGCTCAGGGAGCTGGTGGACATAGATGAGGACAACTTAAGGCAGTAGAGGCCTTTGACCAAGAGGAACTAGGGATGATTAAAGGTATGGTATGTGTCTTCTATACTTCAGTTTCATTGCTAATATATAAAGATGTGGGCCACTAATTTATTTCTACTTCTCTGGTTTGAGGCTTAGAGATTTCGGTTGAGCCCTTGGATCAAACCTTACACTAGGTGACTCCTACCATAGGAGATTCAATGATCACACACTTTTTCTAATAGTGTCATCTGATGCTTGAAGAGGAGAGATTCTTATGATATCTCTTTGCAAAAAGGATGAGACCTTATGACATCATCTTTTGTATTGAATGACTATCCATAGTTCATACCCAGATTTACACTTTTAGGTAGAGGATGTGATGTGTCAACATTGATGGGATGTGGTTTTCCTTTTCGGGTGATAAGGAAACATAGATAGAGTAGGATTGATTTATATGTAGGAGGATAAAATCAATAACTCATTAGTTGGCTAGTATCACCCTTGGAGCAGTGGATTCTAATAGTTTTTAGTTTTCTATAGTGGTGATAGAGTATGAGGATGTATTTCTCAAGGATGTGTTGGGATTAACTCCCTACTAAGAGATAGACTTATACATTGACATAAACTTAGGGAATACCCTGATATCTACACTAGTATATTTGATGGCTCCCATAGAGATTTGTGAGATGAAGGTGCAGTTGGAGGATATGAAAAGGAAAAGATTTTTTAGATCTAATTTTTAACCCTAGGTATCCCTAGTGTTGTTTTCCAAGAAGGTGGATAGAAGCATGAGGTTATGTGTGTATTATCATCACCTGAACCAAGTTACTATGAAGATTAAGTATCCACTATCGAGGATCAAAGGCCAATTTTACCATTTGGGAGGGGTGAGATGGTTCTCAAAAACTGACCCCAGATCAGGCTATCACCAGCTCCGAGTAAGGGATATAGATATACTAAAGATGAAATTTCAGATTCTCTATGTTTATTATGATTACATAGTGATGTATTTAGAAATTAAGAACACCCCAACATACTTTTATAGACAAGTTTATGGTGTTCCTCGTAGATGAAATATTAGTGTACCTGATATTCGATGAGGAGAATGTGAGACACTTGGGGATAGTCCTAAGTATACTCTGATAGAAACAACTTTATGGGAATCTATCAAAGTTTTAGTTTTTGATTCATTAGGTCCACTTTCTAGGATATCTAATCTCAGATAATGGTCTAGTATTGGATCTATTGAAGGTAAAGGTAGTGTTATATTGGGATTCAACCAAGAGTGTGACAAATTTTCAAAGATTCCTTGGGTTGGAAGACTACTATAGGATATTCCTGTATAATTTCTCTTAGATATAGAAACCTTTGACTTCCAATGGCCCGAAGGCTTGCAATTTTTTTTTATTTTGATAAAGCCCCCTTTTAAGGGAAGAAGGGGGAAACCCGCACATATATTAGGACTTAAGACAACTCACACCCATAAGACAAAAACTTAAAGCTAGACTGAAAACATGGAGTTTCCCCTCCCTAGAATATAGACATGATGAAGCTCTTCATCGTTGCAAGACAGTTCAGCAAGCAAGTGTCCTGTATCAAAGCACAGACCCGATCTGATGGCAAATGTCATACCCTCTTAAACAACCAAATCCGTAAAACTCTGCAAAGATTAATAACTAGCTCTGAGTCCTCCTTTGAATCCTAGTCCATGTATTCAATTCTGGTAGAACTTACTTATCACCAATAGGCTCAAACCATACAAGAAAAAACAACATTCACAACATGAAACACCATTAAACCCATTAAATCCCATCCACAACATGGGGTCCCGAATCGATACACCATGCCATGGAGCCTTCACCGGTCACCCGAACCATCGCCAGAAGGTAGTCCTATTGGCATCTGTTGCTTCCCCAACCATCTGCAGGAAGTCCATCACACACCAATGGAAGCTAGAGAAAGCTGAGAGGAAACAAGGAGACTTCGGAGACCTCAGCGCTGCAAAAAACCAACATCAAACCATCAAAACAAAAAAAAACTTGAAGAAACTCAGAAACCAGGTCCTCCCCCCTCTAGTCACTAGATATGTGCCAACCTGTACTAGATGAACACCATAAACGCGTCTGACTGCTCTTGACCGAATCGAAAATTCAGATCCACCACTCCACGTTGACACCTCAAGTTCCGATCCATGCTGATCCGAGCAATGGTGAGTCGACATCACCGAAAGGGACCAACCACGTTGAACCGGGCGAGAAGATGGTGTTCTTCCAGGTCGTGACATCACCGAGAAGGATGAAGACCTTCGAATCGAGCCGAAACCTCATCACCCAAGCCACGCCGGAACCCAACCGTGTCGCACCATCGCCAAGACACCCCTACAACGAGACTCTAGAGGAAGCAAACATGGACTGAGCTCGGCTAGAGGGGGAAGGGGAAGCAGGGCCATGAAAAAACCCTAGACACCGCGAGGATAGGGGGAGAAGCCGCTCCGAGGCCGATAAAAAACCTGAGTCTCAAGGTTAAGGGGAAACATTTTTTTGTATGCATAGGTTTCAATCGGATTTATGATTTGTGAAAGAGGTTGAAGAACTCTCCCATTTTTTATATTTCTAGAGGAGGGTGTTGATTTTGTAGTGTTATGTGATGCCTCATAGAATGAACTTGGTTGTGTTATGATGTAGTAGTAGGAAACGATTGCTTATTGGTCCTGATAGTTGATACCTCACAAGAAAAACTTTATAAACCACGATCTGGAGATAGCAACAGTAGTATTTTCCTTGAAGATATGGCGACACTACCTTATGGGTGAGTTGTTTATCATCTATTATAACCAAAAGAGTCTCAAGTAAATGTTCTCAAAAATGATCTTAACTTGATACATAGGTTATGACTAGAGTTTCTCCAGTATTATGATTTTGATATATTCTATAATCCTTGGGAGGGGGATGTGATGGAAGATGCTTTCAGTAGAAGATATTGTTCATATATACTAAGTGATACATGAAAGCAATTGGCCTTTTTGTAGTTGTCCATAGTGAATGTGGATGGTGTGACATATCTTTAGTCGATGGTTGTTACCTCACTGCTTCTATATCATGTTAGAGAGGCCCAACATGGTGATAACAACTTTAGGAACATGCATACTTAGATATCCCCTAGACTTTCTCTTGATGGATTGTTTGAAGGTGGGGATAATTTCATTATTTACAGAGGATGTATGATGGTACCAATGAAATTTCACGAGGATTTTATGAGGGGGTTTTGTATATACTTCTTAGTGTTATCTATAGGCGTGGTGAAAATTTACTAGGACCTTCAACAGTAGTTCTGGTGTCTAAGAATAAATAAGTGTGTAATAGAGTTTGTCTCTCAATGCCTCACTTGTAAATAGGTGAAGGTTGAGAACTAGGTTCCAATGGGTTTAAATCAACCCCTTGAGGTTCTAGAGTGGAATTGGATGGTACATATGCTGAATTTATGATGGGTATACCATATAAATCTAGAGAAAATGATTCCACTTGGGTGATCATAAGCTGTCTCATCAAGTTAGCCCACTTCCTAGCCATCAGAGTGTAGAGTTTAGTGGAGAGATTGAAATTCCTTTACATGTAGAAGATAATATAACTTTATTGAGTTACTTAGATGATAATTTAAAACCATGATTATCACTTCACATCATGATTATGGATAGGATTGTAGGAGGACTTTGAAGAAACTCAGTTGTGTTTGAGCATGATGTTTCACCCCAGACTAAAGACCAAACTGAGTAGGCCATTCAAGTTCGGGAGGACATGCTATAGACTTGTATGTTGGACTTTGGATGAAGTTGGTATGATCACCTACTAATGCTGGAGTTTTCATAAAACAAAAACAACTAACATTCCACCATTAGTATAGAAGCATTTAATGCCTTGTATGGGAGACCCTGTAGGTCACCACTATACACGACATATGCAGGTGAGTTAACACTCATGGGCCTAGAGTTAGTGTAAGCTATGAAAAAGAAGACACATATTATATAGGAGTGGATGAAGACTAAATAGAGTTATCATAAGTCTTATG
Organism: Viscum album; assembly: GCA_963277665.1. Lineage (NCBI taxonomy): Eukaryota > Viridiplantae > Streptophyta > Magnoliopsida > Santalales > Viscaceae > Viscum > Viscum album. Next base: position 1,264,300,343 of record OY728128.1, read on the forward strand.
TGGACCAATGATAATAGTCTTTGGATTTCGAGGAGGGAGACCATGTGATCCTAAATTTCTCACCATGACATGGATTGTGAATATTTGGATGGGGTGTGAATTCATCTATGAGATTCATCATCTTTTTACAGATACTGCATAGGGTCAGTGAGGTGGTGTTATGATTGGCCTTACCACCATTGTTAGAATTTGTAGATGATTTCTTCTATGTGCCACAACTTGAGGATGTATGTGCATGACCTATCACATGTTATCGACTGGAGAGAGATAGACATCAAGTATAGAGATACATTTAATCTGTACACGGTGGAGATTGAGGATCTACTAGATAAGATCCTTTATGAATGAGTGATTCCCATGGTTCATGTCTTATGATAACATAATAATCTCTAGGAGAGCACCTAGGATCGGGATACCCAATTGTGAGAATTTCACCCTCACCTTTTTGAGTAGGCCTATTTAATTTTGAGATGAAAATGTCTAATTATGGGAGAATTTAATGACTATTTTTCCTTTTATAACTTTAGAATATTTGAAATAATATTTTGTGAGCTAATCGCTGAGTTGAGGAAGGATTTTGAGGCCCATATAGGCTCGATATTGATGATATTTAAATATTAAATATACTAATATCACACACACACACACACTAATTTAGTGAAATAATGGAATATATATCAAATGGAGTCTTAGATAAGAAATCTAAGACTACCATTCAATTAGGAATGTGGTTTTTACCCTATATGTGACATAATCTTTGATGGTGTTAGGTTTTTTGATAAATGTTTTCATGGGTGTAAATAATAAAATAAATAAATAAATTTATTTATTTTGTTTGGACATAGTGAAATAATATTTTCTATAAATAAATGTTAATGAAAAATTCATAGGGTTATCCACATAACCCTTGGATTTGAGAGGAGTACATGTAAGAGAGCTTATAAAATGACAATGGGATTAAGGAATGGATCAAAATTTCTAAGTTCATCTATGCCAAAAGAGTTGTGTATCTTACTAATGATGATGACATGGAATAATTCTTCACTAATGATTGATCAAACTTAATGTATGATGTTTTATTTCCATGGTTTATTTCCCCATTTTATTTTTGTGGTTTATTTCCCCATTTTATTATCCCATGAAAAATGTGAATCAACCCACTAAAAGATTGATTTGCGGGTTGATCATGCCTTGTTAGTTAGATTTTATCTTACTGGGATTATAAGGAATTGATATTATTAATTGTTTTTTCTCTTCATTCATCATTATAATGGATATTAATAGAGACCAACCTGAACAATTTCTAAGGTTTTTTTCCTATTTTAAGATTTTTTCATTTCTTCCCCATTTCTTCACACTTTCATCATCAACAATTCCTTTGGTCGATGGTCTATAAAATACCCAATATTTGATTCTTGCATGACTGTTCTTCAGTGCAACGAATTGATACGATAGGTTCCATTCATGATCAATGAAAAAATTGAGGTGTGATGACAATGGAGGGATATCAGAGGTAGATCAAGATTGGATTAGTGATTCTCTATTTAAATTTTGCATGAAACATGTGGCATGGAATTATGGGAACCAATTCTAGATCAGTTTATATGGCCAAAATATGACCATTAGTGATGATGTGCTTAGTAAACCCAAGATCCATGAGTTTTGGGAGAGATTGGTGGTGGAGCTAGTGGTGGAGGAAACATGGTTAAAATGCATAAAAAAACATGGTATTTTAGGGAAATCCTGACTATAGTGCATGCAGTTCTAAGAGCACACGCCCTGTAGCATCTTCTATAGCACTAGGCTTTACATACAGAAAAAATATCACATGATGCGAGACACGCGTCACACACCATGTGACCTAGTGATGGTGGATCTATGTTTAACCCTGGGTAAATGGGCATAGAAACGAATAGAGTCATGGGTATGACTAGAGTACATAGGCATGACATGGTACTCAAACATATCTAGGCACATAGGCACGAACCGAAGTAAACGGGTAGGTTGAATACTGAGTGCCAAATCAGCCTCTAGATGTTGTGTATCATAAAAGGACATGCCATGTATATAGAGGATTACATGTCATGTATGTAGGAGAGGCATGGGAAGACCTGTGGAGGATGAGACATGACACATACTCCCCAGTAAACACTATTTACTTTTTTTTAGAAAATGTTGAGGTCATCCATCACTTCAGTGTAACCCAAGTTTAGTTGAGTGTGATCCCACAGTCCATCCCTATAAGTGTATATTGTAGAATTACATCTCAAGAATAGTATTATTATCCCTTGTATTATTTTTGTCTTAGATAGAGTTCATGGTATCCTTCCATGAGGCCCAATGTGGGATCCTTTATCATATGTACTTCCCTAGGTAGGGTTCATGGTATCAATGTGACCACATGCACAAAGCGTTGATACCCTATCTAGTATAATGATTCAGTAGGGTTTGTGGTGTCCCTAAAAAATTCTTAGGTGTGATCACCTATTTGGATGTAAATATCTTCAGAGTTCTACAAAGTAATTCTTAGGCAAGACCAGATGAGTATGATCTGTTGGATGAGCATCATTAGTGACCACATAGCTCGAGGGGCGAGTTATCCTAAATGAGCATTACCTTGAATCCTCATGTAAAATCCTATGTCTAGTAGTGGTTGATACCTTTTTGATACTTGGAGTCTATTATGAGTTTATATGGGTTTTATAGTTATCCAAATTGCATTGTCTCATATCTTCATTGACATTCATTTGAGTTGATGAGCAAATTACTCTTGATTATTTATGTTTAGTGATTTTGAGGTGTCCTACTAGGTATTGTTATACTCACCTATACATGGGATCTTCCCACACATGTTGTGTCAAATGAAAAGAAAATTCATTTTGATGGTGTCATAGGAGGACCTAGAGTAGGAAAAAAATAGAGAGTTATAATGACTATGGTTAGACCAGGTGTTTCATTTGACAGTATTCCCCCTCTTTATGAGTAGTTTGGACTCTTTTTTACCTTTGGGTGGGCTTGTATTTGGACCTTTTATTTATTTCTAGTACATTGTAATACTCTAATGTGGGATAAATATTATTAATGCATTATATTATCAGTTGTTTTCACCTTTTAGAATTTTATGGCTATTTAGAGATTCATGCGTGTGTACAAATAACTTAAGCTAAGACCTCCCATGTGTTTAATATGCCTACTAGACATTGGTTTCCATCCACTGGACTATTGGATGCATGATTGGGGTGTCACACTTGGTATATTTCCAACTAGGTGGGCCCTGATGAGTTATTCCATGAAAAATAAGAACATGTTAGAAAATTTTTTATAAGGAAATAGTGCAACAAATAAATATTTTGTAATAATATATATATAGGTTTCATGGAAAATTTTTATCAAAACCTTTAATCCATTTCTTTCCACTTAGAATGACTACCCTATGTTAAACCCCCCTCACATGCATTAATTCTATGGAACTCCCTATACTCATGAGTGGTGGGTCATCCTTTCACCAAGCCATCGTTTGGTGAACCATTTTGATGGTGGTACTTCGTGCCCTTATTCTTTCCCACATTGATTGTGGCACTTCATGACCATGATTTTTCCTAGATGCACAAGAAAACACACCACCATGTATGCCAAGTTCTTCACCAATGATTGATCCAACTCAATGTCGAATGTTTTATTTTCCTATTTGATTTTTGTGGTTTATTTCACCATTTTATTATCCCATAAAAAATGTGAATCAACCGACTAATAGATTGATTCACCGGTTGATCATGCCTTATGGGATCAGTTTTATCTTACTAGGATTAAGGGGAATTAATATTGTTGAATATTGTTTCTCTTCATTCTTTATTATCATGAAAATTAATTCAGACCAACCCGAAGATTGGATGAAGTTTGTTCTTATTTCATGATTTGTGGATTTCTTCCCTGTTTCTTTGCACATTCATCATCAAAAATTCTTTTGGATGGTGTTTTTAAAAATATCCGGTATTCAATTGTTGCGTGACCATTCTTCAGTGTAATGAATCGATACCGTGGGTTTGGTTCATGATCAATGGAACAATCGAGGTGTGTTGAAAATAGAGGGTTATTGGTGGAGGATAAAGTCTATATTATAGATTCCCAGTTGTAGTTGGCATGTGACATGTGGAATGGTATGATGGGAACCAATTCCTGATTATTTTAGATAGCCAAAATCTAACCATCGGTGACGATGTGCTAAGTCAACCCTAGATCCATGAGTTTCAGGTGAGATTGGTGGTGGATCTTCTAGTGGAGGTGGCATATGAGAGATTCATAGAACAACCTAGGATTTTAGGGAAAATTTTAACTACACGACATATAGTTCGAAGAGAAAAATCTATGTAGAATATTTTGTGGCATTGGGGTTTAAGTGTAGAGAAAAATATCACATGTCATGGGAGACATGTCACACACTATGTGACCTAGTTCTGGTGGATTTATGTGTAACGTAGGGTTACATGGGATTATAAAGAAAGAGAGGCATGGGCATGGCCCGAGTACATAGTTATGACATGGTACTCGAACATATATAGGCACACAATCAAGACATGAAGTACATGATCATGACTATATATACACGAGAACAGGCTGATGGAACACCATGTTCTTGATCGACCTCTACATGTTATGTATCATAAAATGATGTTAAATTTATATTGAGGATTACATTTCATGTAAGTCAGAAAGGTATGGGAAGACTCGTGGAAGATGAGATGTGAAACACACTCCCATGTACACACTGTTTACTTGTTTTAGAAAAAGTTGAGTTCATCCATCTCTTCAGTGTAGAACGAGTTCAGTTGAGTTAGACCCCTTGGTCCATCCCAACGAGGGTATAATGTGTCATAATATACTGATCATAGGATTGTGATCCCCTTCATAGGTTTTTTCTTGGATAAATTTCATGGTATCATTCCATGAGGCCCAGTTTGGAATCCATTATCATATCTTCTTCACTGTGTAGGGTTCATGGTATCAATGTGACCATCATACATAGGGTGTCGATCCCCTATCTAGTAAAATGATTCATTAGGGTTTGTGGTGTCCCCTATAAGTCTTGGGGTGTGATACCCTATCTATATTTTGACATATTTTAAGTTCTAGATATTACTTCTTGGATGAGACATGATGGGTACGACCTATTGGGTGAGAACCATCAATGAAAACATAGCTCAATGGGTGATTTCTCTTAGAAAAGTGTTACCTTGAATCCTCAAGTAGAAACCTATGGCTTGAATTGGTTGAGACTAATTTAATAATTGGAGTCTATTATGAGTATATATGGGTTTTATGGTCATCATTATTTCCTTTTCTCATATCTTGATTAAAATTCCTTTGAGTTGACGAGTCTACAACTCTTGATACTTTATGTTTAGTGATTTTGCAGTGTCTTATTGGATATTGTTATACTCACCCTTTCATGGGACCTGCCCACACATGTCATGTCACATGCAAAAAAAATTTATTTTGATGGTGTCCTCAGAGAACTAGGAGTAGGTAGACCATAGTGAGTTAGACTAGCCATGGTAAACCAAGTTTTGCATTTTATAGTAGCCTCCCTCCTTTTGAGTAGGTTGGACTATTTTACACCTTTAGATTGGATTGTATTTGGAACTTTTATTTCATTCCATTATTTTTTCATACTCTAATATGGGATACATGTTATTCATATATTATGTTATCAGTTTTATTCACCTTTCAGCATTGTATGGCCTTTTGGAGATGCATGTGAGTGTAAAAATACCTTAGGCTAAGGCGTCCCATGTGTGTGATATGCCTACTCAACATTAGATTCAATACCCTGGCCTATTAAAGGCATACTTGGTGTGTCACACTGGACATATCTCCATCCAGGTGGGCCCCGGTGAGTCAGACCATGACAGAAAATAACATGTTAGAAAAAAAATTTATAAGGAAAATGAGAATAATATAAATAATTTGTAATAATCTATAAAAAACATTCATGAAAAAATTTAAAAAAAAACAATAAATCATTTCTTTCCACTTGGAATAAAAACCCTATGATCACCCCCTTACATGTATATCTACCATGGAACCCCCTATAATCATGAGTGGTGAGTCATCCTTTCACAAAGCCAGTGTTTGGTGAACCATTTTTATGGGGGTACTTCATTCTCTTATTCTATCCCACATTGATGGTGGTATTTCATGCCCATTATCTGTCCCAAATGTAGATGAACACACACCACCTTTTATTCCAAGTTCTCATGTCAAATTATTCCATTAAAACAGCACATTTTGAAAATCATTTATCTCATTAATTTTATCAAAAACCTTATGAGAATCGCTCTAAAACCAAGGGTTTAGGTACTAAAACCAATATAGTTTCTAAAAAATCAAAGATAATGGAATTTGAACACTAATACTTCAAAATTTAGAATGATTATAATGAGATAGAATACACCTACCTCTCAACAGATGATGAAAATAAAAAAAAAGTACTAAGATCTTCTTGATCCAGGATCACAACACCTTCCTTTCAATAGATCCCACAAGATATCATCAAGATTCACATCATAACACCTAAATGTATCTATAACTAATTATATCAATGGATCCAAGAAAAATAATAAGAGTATATCTAGAGAGAACAAGGAAGAATGGGGGACTATCTTTGATTATATATCTCTAATAAACTTTGATTTAATCACAGTTTCCTCTTAATCAAAATAAATCTTCAAGGGAGATTAAGAGGAGAGAAGAGTTTGAGAGACTAGGAGAAAATGAGAAAAATGTTGGTTCTGGGGCCTTAATCCAAATTTAAACTTAATTTGTAGAGATATAATTTAATGTCGCATGGTTAGGCCACACAATTTGTAAAATCATGCACTAACTGTGTATGTGCTACTAAAAATCAACTAAGTAGTCACACAATTGTGCTAAAAAATTTGGAAAACCATGCATGAACTATTTTTGCTACTATCTCATGTCCATACCCTCACACAGGTTATCAAACTATGTACCTAACATGTTTTTACCACTTTTTCCACTTTCATGGTTTCTCCTAGGAACTCACATGATTTGGATAAACCATGTGCTAACCATGTGCCTACCCAGTGCCTCCCAAACCATCAAGGACAGTTTATTGGATAGAGTTCAAAATTTCCCCAAACCATGCTCAATCTGTTCACCATTTAAAATACTTCCAAAATATTCCAAAACCATACATAAAGTCTTGAAAAATAACCCATGATTTATATAAATTTAAAATACATAATACAAAGGTGAAGTACCTAAAACCAAGGGTGTTACATTCTCCCCACCATTTTTTCTATTCTTATAAATTGGGAGACTCACATTGTTTTACAAGATCTTGGGCCACCACTCCAACATTTCAATTTCACATTCCCTAAATCCGACCATGATACCACACAACCCTTATGAAACTGATACTTTTCCCATGGAAGAGGTTATATTTCCTATCCAAAACTTTTATTAGAACATGAATCAACCTAGAATATAGTTCAAGATCAATATGGTCCCATCTAATCACATGGTCAGGATCAGGATGGTACTTATTTAATTGATATACATGAAACATATTGTTTACAGGACTGAACCTTAGTGGTAAAGAAAACCGATAAATGACATTACCTACTCATTAAATTATCTCAAAAGGTCCAATGTATTTATCATATAACTTTATTTTCTTACTAAAATGAAGATTACCTATCCTTATAGATATTCTTAAGAAAATATGATCACCCATATCAAATGATAATGGTCAAAGACGGTGATTTGTATACAATTTATGATGAATCTGAGCTTTCACCATTCTTTTACTGATAATATAATTTTTCTACATTATCTATTATACAAGGTTAGATCACACAAGTGATATCTCACATATTTCCACCTAATAATGTGGAGAACAAAAATTATTACAATACAAGGCTTTGAAAGGTGCCATATGTGTTGAGGCCAAATAACTGTTACTATATGAGAACTCCACTGATGGTATATGCTCCTCCTATGTGCCTATAAAATTAATTACACAAGATCTAATCATTTATTATAACATTTGAATAATCCATTTGAATTGTCCATCTATTTTAGGATTATAATATGTGATCATGGTCAACTAGTTTCTAAGGGTTTGCTTCAAGGACTTCCAAAATTGAGATATAAACCTAGAATTCTAGACAAGCACAATTGAATATAGAACACCATGGATATTTAAAACTTCATGAATGTAGAGTTTGGAAAATTCTTTAAACATATTGGATTCATAAATAAGGATAAAGTGAGTGTTCCCCAGAAATGCATGTTTTGATTAGGAATCACTACTTATAGATAGTTCCATCAAATTTATTTATGGAACCAGAAACATCCAATGGTTCTGTATCCAAAGGTACCCACTTTCCAAAGGAAAGTGTTCTTTAGGTTTGTTTGACCTATGATACTTAATAAATCACATTGGTCAAGAGGATGTAAGGTCAGGCTCATCACAACCTTTTTGGGGGAATTATTTTCTACTCCAGGACTCTCTTATAGATCTAAGATATGTTCATGAATCCTTATTAATTTACCAAGTATAATGTAGGTTTCCATTTGAGATTGCAATCAATTATTTAGCATGTATGAAATTTATAATCATCCGTATGTATTCGAGGTTTTTCATCAATGGATATATCTATATGTATTCAAGGGTCTCCATCAATGGTATCCAATCATATACAACTTAGAGATTCTTTAGTCGTTGTTACGATGATGCTGGTTTTTAAGCAACTCAGTGAGACACTCTATAATTTATGGTCATATAGGTATAAAAATGTTGTTTTTATGTTGGGATCATACCCATAAATGGGATACCTATGTATCCTCATGAAAAGAATAATAACTATCATAGTTTGGTGCCACTTAATGGGATACATCATACCTTTTAAGTTCATGTGATAAGGACCCAACCGTATCATTTAATTTCATGTGGTAAGGAAATATAAGAGAAAGGTTCTTAGTCAATACTTTGTGTGGGAATTATTCCTATGAATCCCAAGAAACCTAGAAAGGAAATGAGTTTCCAAGTTGTATTAGACCCTGTTGGGACTATGGCCCAGGAAGAATAGGGTTGATTTGGAGTGTTAGGTTTGAACCTCAGGGAGGCTTTTTACGTATCCCGCTTGGAAGGGAATCAAATCCCATGTAGTTCAGTATGTCTCATAGGGAAATATGTCCCTTTGAGAGAAATAGGTTGGGCTTTACTCTTAAACATGATTCCCTTGTAACAGGTTCCATGAGAGATGTCTTAACTCATGGAGATTTAGGGGAGTTTAATTCGGGGTTTACTTCTAAAGAGGATGCTTGGATTAAGGGAGTTAGTTTTGGACTACTGAGGAGGATTTCCAGTGAGATCATGCCCTAGGTAAAGGATTCTTATGTATCTTAATTATAATGTGAATTACAGTTCTCATGGTTCAATAAGTGTGGTAGATTGTGCATATGTTGTTCTCATCACAAATCTATAAGCCCACGTGAGTCATGCTCGTTGTGAGAAACAATAGGATGTGAAAGATTCAATAAAACACACACTTTATCCTTCAATTATGGAAGAGGTTGGGCCTATGGTGAAAGAAGACAAGGTGGTGGTGGGCAAGGGAACAAAGAAATAAACCCTTCAATGTGAAATGAAAGTGAAGGTCATTGGGTCCCAACTAAAAGGCTAGGGGCATAATTCAGGGGGGATGCCCTTAGATGGGTCCCAGGAGAGGAGGGAAACAATTAATTTGCTTAAAGGAAAAGAAAGTGTGATCCTCACTCTCCCTATTGAGAACTGAAGGCTTCGGGTCTTGAAGACAAGAGGGGGGGGGGACAAAGTCATATCCCCAAAATTCAAGATTGGAAAGTTCCCAACACTGTCTCTTGGGTAAGGGTCCATGTGAATATTGATATATAGATGTAAAGTCATCTCACAGATTTTTACTCACTAATAAGACAAATGTGGGAAACCTTTGACTATAGATTTACAAACCCAAATGGGAGAGACATTGATGTGTCTTTCCCAAAGGTTTGGTAAGTCTGGAGGTTTTGGTAGAGGTTTCAACTTGGTCCCTTTCAAACAAGGGAATTGAGGAAGTAGAGGACCCTCCATGGGTGGATTAGAAGAGGCCTTCAAAGATGGGTCACATAGATGGTCCACACAGGTCCTTCACATAGGTATTCTACATAGGTATACTACTTAGATTTACCACATAGGTGTTTCATATAGGTCCTATGAGGAAATGAAAAATGCTTAACACCGACAGTATATACTTGTGAGAGCTTGATATGACTTGGGAAATGGAATAAAGACAAAAAAAACTTGGGTGAGGCTCTAACTTACGCACCCCAGGTGTCCCATTGTGTCCTTTAAAGCATCCCACATAGGTCTTTTCTTAAGGAAAGGAACATGCGTAGATGACTTATCCTTATGGAAGGAGGGTCCTTAATCAGATGTTTTGTACTTAAAACTCTAAAAAGAAATTTAATCTTTCTTATCCAATATAATTATCTATTCTATCATGTTTTAGAGATCTACTTAAGAAAATTTAGGGGATCTGGGTGAAGGTTCTTCATAATGGGAGCTTTAGGTGCTCTTCCAATTTTTTTTTATTTGTCAAATAGGGAGCCCAAGGGTCCTTTTTATAGGAAAATAGGGAACCTTGGGTGGAGGAATTACTCCGAAAATGTCCTATGTATAGGTCCTATGTATAGTTCCTCTGTGTAGGTCTTTTTGTGTAGGTCCTCCACATAGGTGAGGAAAATCCCATTATAAAATTTATCAATCTACCTAGTACTATAAATTTTGATTTGTAGTCCATTTGGGCTATAAGACCTGTCAAATTGAAGCTCTCGAAGATATCTACACTTATTGAGATAGTGAATACACCATGTATTCTTGGAAGAATCATATAAATTTAATTTTTATGCATCAATAACTTTTTATGATCGATCTTGGAAATCTAAGGCCTGCTCCTAGAGAGGGGTGGGGGGTCTTTCCTCTTATCCCTCATTATGAAGAAGTATCATAAAAAATAGAAATCCAACCCTTATTTCTTCAGAAAAGTGCATGTAAAACATTTTTTGGTGTCAAAAAAGTCCCCCCATTAGAATTAGATTTGTTCAGAATGAAAAGAATCTGGTTCTAAGGTAATAGTAGGGAACATTGACGCTCTCTAAGATCATTTGGTGGACTTTGGAATTACATCAAGCATGAAAGGATGCTCTAATTTTATCATATGACTTGGGGACTAGGGAAAATATTTTTACTATTACTAGGGTTATATGGACAACCCTATAAAATTTGTGTCTTTTGTGTTATCACCATAATTTTTTTCCTAAGCTTGGTATGGAGGAGACTTGGCAGGTGAAGTTTGGATTTTTCTTAAGTTTCCCTTTTCAGGTTTTCAACGTAATAATATTTTTACCTTTCATATTTTAATTTCTCAATATTTCCCAAACCATATAGAGTATAGATCTAGAAATCTGAGACTCTACTTTTATGTAGAATTCTATTTGCATGTTTTTAATTTGGTGAGTATCATATCTCTTTTTAAGAGAAGTTTAAACTCATTAATAATGGATTAATAACGCTAATGTTTATGGTAAAATAGCTTTGACCATGTTTTTTTATAAATTATAACCCAAACAAGTCTTGTTGGCTAGGGAAGGTCCTAGCATTCATTTGATACTTCCAAGGGAAATATTGATTCATGATTTTTATGGTCACAAAATCTAAAAATTGAAGTATGAGAATAGATGAGGTCTCCTATAATAACAATGTTACCTCTATTTGAAAAACCATTTATGGGGGTTTTATAATGTAGGGCCAGCTAGGTCATATACTACATAGCCAAATAGTGGTATCCTTAGGATGAAAAACCCGTTATGTGGGTGAATTTATGAAAGGCCAACTGAGGTCATGTACTGTATAGTCAGGTAAAGGAGTTCCCAAAAATTATGAAATTTTACTACTGATAAACAAAGGAGTTTAAGTTTTTTATTTTTCAAGACCACATTAGGTGGCTTTGATAAGAAAATATGTGTGAGAATAAAGAGGTCCATCTTTTCCAATATAGTCTATGAATAAGGAACCACTCCTATAAGAATTTAGTGTATAAAGGATGGTACATTTGTTAAAAGGGGGATTTCTAATATTTTCTATGCAGTTTAAATTCATGCAGCAAGGAAATTTTTCTATGCAGTTTCAAGTCATGCAACAAGGACATTAGGGGGGATGTTCAGTTTCAAGTCATTAAATAAGGACATTAAAGGGCATTAATTTATGGTCTTTAACTTTGACCAAAGGTTTACGAGTCTCCAATTTCTTGGTAATTTGTCTATAAATGTGATACCACATTTAGGTATGGAAATGAAGAATTCTAAACTGTTATTTGGAAGTTTTTGGATCCAAATAATGATATTAGAAAAGTGATAATGGAATTTGAGGGGGTATCTTCTAAGAACTAAGTTACCACTATTTGACAAAAATGTTATGGGGTCTATACTATATAGGGCCATGTAGGGCATATATTTCATAGAAAAATAGTGGTATCCTTATTAATGACATGCCTATTATGTAGGATACTCATGCAATACCACCTAGGGGCACATACTTCTAAGTTATATAAAGGAATTCTAAAAAATTCGACATTTTATTGCTAAAAGTCCACGAATGTTTATGGAGATTCAGATTTTCTTTTGCACAAAGTTTGGTTAATAGAGATAAATACACGAATATAGAAGGGATATTTCCAGTCATGATTTTAAAATAATTGGAAGAATATGATCTATATGAAGGTTTGACCCAAACATAGAAAATATGGCATCTATTGTTTTAGGTCATATGACTAGGACTATAATATCATATAAATAATAGATGATATGTGGTCTAATGATCAAGGTTATTTCAATATTATTTGAACACATAGAGAGGAAAAAATTTGTAAACCATGGTCTTAGATGCTTTCAAGTAGAGAGAAAGTACATGAGACAAATATACAACAGATGACCACTTTAAAATATGGGTTCATATATATCTTCATCAAAGTTTGAAGGGTACAAAAGTGGCTTCTACCAAGAATGAAGTTACTGATATTTGACAAACCCATTATGGGGGATATATTACTTAGGGACAGCTATGGCATATTCTGTAAGCCAAATAGTGGCATCCATTGTCTGATACACCCATTATGTTGATTAATTTTATGCATGGACACCTAGGGGCATGTACTTCATAGTCAGGAAAAAGAATTATCAAGTATCAGAAACTCTGCCACCAGAAACCAAAGAAAGATTATGAAGATCTGAAATTATTGAAGATTAAGAGTGTGAAATGCGAAATGGATGATGTTCAATGCACATGAGAAATATTTATATCAATATTTTCCATAAGTTTGGAGTACCTTACATAGATATGACTCATATGTATAATGGGAATATCTTTTGTTTCCTTAGTGGGATCTCTAAGGAGCGGACCCAAAATAAAGGGCTCCTACATGGATTTTTAATTGTATGTGGGAGATGGGGAATTCTATTTTATCCTATAGCTGAAACTAAGTTCTAAGTCATAGCTTTCACTACATATCTAAATTGGATGACAATCAATCCATACGTAATTATTTGGATATCGTGTAATTTAAAGTCATGCAGAAATAAAATTAAAGGTTTTGATATAAATAGAATTTTAATCTCCTCATGTATATATAACTCGTACATGGGAGAGAAGGGGATTTTTCATATCATTCTATAGCTGGGCCCGAGATTGAAAGTCTGGACGTCACTACATATCTCATATAAAAGATAATCAAGACACTTACCATGTAGTTTAACATCTTGCGGTGAGGATAAAGGTGAACTGATGTGAGATGACTACATATCTCATAAAAATGAGAATCAGAACACACATAGTTTTTTGAGAATATTGTGAAGTTTATCATCATGCAATGAAGACATCTGTTGTGTCTTTTAAGGTCTTACAGTCAGTACCTTTTATAACCCTAAATAAAAATTGAGATACCTTATTTATGCAGATAATCTCTTTACCCAATTCCTATGCCCACATGAGTTGTGCTTAGTGTGAGAAACAAGGGTTGGTAAAAAGGTATCTTCTATAATAAAAAGGTATAACAAGTGAAGGATAAGGGTATAGTAATTATATAGTGGCTAAGAAATGTTATAGGACCTGAGCATCACTACGTATCTTGCTGAATCAAGAATCAAGCCACACATAGTTCTTGATATTGTTCCCCATATCAATCATGTTTTGATGTGGGGATGATGGATTTTTATTTAATTTCCATGCTGATTTCTAGGCCTAATGAATAAATTATAAGTATCACAATATATATCATTAAAATGAGAATCAACTTACAAGTCTTGGAAGAAGTCCCTATAGAAATCTGATTTGTGTATAGGTAAAAGAAAGAGGATTTTCAATCATGAAATTGCGACTAGACTCAATATTAGAGGTCTGAGTGTCATTACATATCACATATAGATGAGAATAAAGGCACACATAGTTCTCTAAACATTCCATATGCAAGTTTAATTCTTACATATAATAAACAAATGTTTTTTTTCATGGTTAGGCCCAAGATTAGAGATCTAGGTGTCTCTATGTGTCCCATTGAAATGAGAATCAAGAAAAACATATTTCTTGAAAAGATAGTTCCCCACGTCAATTATTTTTTATGTGAGAGATAGGGGATTTTAATACATTCTGAAATAATGGTTAAAATTAAGACACAAGATGGTTTTAATATCAAACCATGTATTCTGGAAGAGTGCTCTGTATAGATTTGGTTCATATACAGGAGGAAAATGGGAAATAAATTTCTTTATGGTTGTGGTAGGGCCCAAGATTGGAGATCTAGATGTCACTACGCATCTCATATGGATGAGAATCAAGCCACACATAGCTCTTAAAAATAGTATTCCCTATGAAGATCTGAATCATAAACACAAATAATGGTGGAATTTTTATCTTGTTGTGGCTGAGACCTAGATTGGAGATCTCGGTGTCTCTATGTATCTCATTGGAATGGGAATCAATCCATACATAGTTCTTGAAAAGGGGTCTCTGTGTAGATCTGATTAAAACATAGGGAGAAGTAGGACTCATGTACCACTAAGGATTATCAATGATGTGAGTAATTCTTGCGCATGGAAGCTACTCATTTTTTAAAGAACCACAAGGAATTCCAATTTGTGGTATATTGGGGTATTTATTAGCATTAAATGAAGGATACATTAACATTATAGTTTAATGTCATGTAGCGAGGAAAAATTATGTTATGTAGTTTAACGTCACGTGACAAGGAAAAATATGTTACAAATTTTAACACCGTTTAGCATGGACGCATGTAGTTGTTATTCATTTTAATGTCTTTCAATTAGAAAATTACTCTATGTGATTACACAAAGTACTTATTCAAGAATCTTGTATTGGTTGGAGTTGTTATAAGTTATCCATCCATTGAGATTAGGTAATAAGCTCTATTACAATAGACCTTATGTGTTGAATAAGGTCCTTCCCACTTTGGATCAAGATTTGGAGGCTTCTTTATTGGTATCATTAGAGTCCTGAAGACTAATACCAATTATCCTTGAAGAAATGAGTGACGATGAACTTTATTGTTAAAAGATCATGCTATTCTATTCTGATAGACTTCTAAATGATGAAAAGTATGCAATCTCTTTTAGTTTAGTCGTTCCAACTCATAAAATCACTTCTGAGATTGTTCATCCGTTGATAACTAATCAAAGATGGAAACTCGGAGCAAATGAAATTGAATTTCAATAGTCAAAACATCTTCTGTTCCGTACACCAACAAATATGGGGTTGACCGTGTTGCAGTACGAGTAGTAGTCTGATAATCCCAAAAAGAATTCAAGAGATTATCAGGACAATAATTTTTATCTTTATCCACCATATTTTGAATTATATTTGATATGGTCTTGTTGAAAGCCTCTATCTGTCTATTGGCCACTGCATTATAGCGAGATGAATGGTTAGAATTGATATTGTGCTCCTGATATAGCTTCTTTAACTCAGTGGAAAAAATTGGTGCTATTTTCCATCAATTTTTTATGAGGGACACAAAATATATAAATGATATTAGATTTTAAAAAGCTAACAATTATTTTGGCCCTAACTTATATGAGAAGTATTTCCTTGGCCCATTTAGAGAAGAAATCAGTAGCAGTAAGAATATACTTGAACTGCTTAGCCGTAGCTGGTGGATAGGGTCCTACTACACCCATTCCCCATATAGAAAATGGAAATGAGTATTTCGCTATATGTATAAACTTCAGGGGTTGATGAATGAAGTTGACATGCATCTAGTAAGGATGAAAAATATTAGTGAAATCTGGGTAATCTTGCATCATCAAATTCCAAAAGTATCCAAGCCTTCAAATTTGATTAGAAAGCCTATGCCCAGACTGGTGAGCACCACAGGATACTGCATTTAATTATTTCTTGATAGTCTTGGTTTCATCCCCATCAATGCATATGAGAATAATTCCATCAAATTCTCATCTATAAAGGATATTCTAGTGATTTGGGCCATCATAAAGAGTAACATTAACTCCTCATCACCAGACATGTTCTCTTTTAATTCTATCAGGTGGAAGTGCCCCATTTTGGAGATATTCCGGGATGTGTGTCATCCATCCTATGGTATGATCATATGGATCAGAAATGGGACCAATTTCATTGATTTCATCTGTTTTGATTTGAAAAAAAGGTAAAACTACTCAGAGATGAGAAATTCTAATGATTGTTTCATCCCGATTTGGATCTTCCGGGGATATGGATGCATTTTCCAATGCATCATATTAGAAATTTTGTGACTGTGGGGTAAAAGACAATGTTGGATCTGAGGGGAATTATTCCATTAATCCTTAAACATAATCACATAGGGTGATGATTTCTTCTTTTCTAATGGAATAATCTCTATTGATTTGTTTGGTTACCAATTTTGAATCACCTGTCACCTCCAGGTAATCTACTGGTTCTTGGAGTGTTAATTTTAGGCCTGAAATGAGAGCTAGATATTCTATTTCATTGTTGGTACCACCTTCTGATAACAGAAAGGAATATGGAAACACTACCTTCTCTGGGGAGATAATAACAATTCTTAACCAAACATTGTTAAGTTTATGGTTTTCCATTATCTTCCATATTGGAATTATAGAAGCACCGTTAAAGTACATTTCCCATATTTGGGGACTTTATTTAATGGAGAAGATTTCTTCATTAGGAAATTCAATATTCAATGATATCTCTTCTGTAGACGAGTGCTCAGTAAGGAAATCTACTATATATTGGTCTTTTACTGATTTTTGAGGCACAAACTATATATCAAACTATGGCAGAATAACAGTCCACCGTGCTAGACGTCCTGTATGCATAGGATGACTGATGATAAATTTGAGTAGGTTATTGCGAGATACCAAGTGGACCTCATGATGATGAAAATAGTGTCTCAATTTTTGAACATTAATGATTAATTCTAGGCATCTATTCTCAATATCTAAGTACCAAGTCTCTACATCGATCATGGTTCGACTAAGATAGTAAAGACTATTTTCATTCCCAGAATCATTATTTTGTGAAAGGCACCTAGTGATTGCACCAAGGCTATAACATAAAGAATAAATGGGTTTCCTTCAATAGGTGGAATCAATACCATTAGGATCAAGAGTTATTTCTTGAGAATATCGAATGATTCTTGGAAGTCATTGGTCCACTAATATGTGACCCCTTTCTTAATCAATTTGGTGAAAGTAAAACACTTTCCTACCAAATTGGCTATAAACTGCCAGATACAGGCTAAGTATCCTTTATTTCCTCTAAATTATTTCAAGTTTCAAGGAGGTGACATGCCAAGTATAGCCTTATTATTCTTAGGTTTGACTTTGATGTTGTGATGGTGTACAAAAAATCCGATAAATTTCCTCTAGGTGACCCAACAGCTCATTTCAAGGGGTTAATATTCAAATTATGTTGCCGAAACTTGTTGAATATGGTCTTCAGATAAAAAAAGTGATCATAATGTTGTCTAGACATAACCATTAGAACATCCAAATAGAATTCAATGAATTTCCTTAAGAAAGGTTTGAAAATACGATGTATTGCATGTTGGTATATTGCACCAGTATTCTTCAAGCCAAAAGGCATTACCCGATATCAAAATATTCCTTAAGGGGATCTAGAATCTATAAAATCCTCATATTCTAGGGCCATTAGGATTTTTTTATACCCATAGTATCCATCCATGTAGGATAGAGCTTCATAGCCAGCTATTTCATCAATCAAAAGTTATGTGATTGAAACCGAGAAAGGTCATATTTGGGAAAATAACATTTAAGATCTCTGAAATCAATGCAAACTCTAATTTTACAATTCTTCTTTTTTCACTGGGAAATTTTTTTCCATCCACTTGGGATATTTCACCTTCCTAATAATTTTAAATTTGACTGGTTTGTTTAATTCATCCTCAATTTTGGAGGCATGAGTTAGGTGTGTTCTTCTTGCCGCTAGCTTAAATAACCGATGCTCTTCTGGAAAACCTAAATGATGAGTGGCCATGTCTAGGTCAAGGTCTATAATTTCTATATATTTCTAAGAAAATAAATCTTGGTGTTTCTTTAAAAATAAATTATACACATCTTTCTCTTCTGAAGTCACGGAGACAACTAATTAGAGCAGGGCATGGATCTTCTTATGTACCCAAATTTATTTCTCTAAGCTCATCCATAGTGGTGGAGACAACTTCCTAAAATAATGGAGGGGAATCCCTAAGATCTTCTTCTTCTTCTTCTTCCTCACGTGTCACTTTTCTATTTCTTCTTGAAGGGTAGGTGATGAACCAAGACTTTCAAAGCTAGGGGAGGAGTTAGTATTTGGACATCCTGAAGAAGAAGCAACCATTTTTGACCCTACTGATGATGAAGGGTCTTCCAAGAGTATTGAAGTGAAAATAATGGGTTGAGAATCAACATCCTTGTATTTATCTATTAACATGGTGACTTCTTCCAACCTGGCTGATGAAGTAGAGAATTGCTGAAGGTCAGGGGATGGGATGAATACATCTCCATTTAAGCTTTCACTATTGTTTGGTAAATCAATAATTTCTCCCATGATGTCAGGATCAATTTCCATAATTGACATTATAGAATTCACTGAATGAGTGCTTGGATTTTCATCTACCCTTTCTATTTGATTGATAGACAACACATAATCTGAACTAAGATGCTTGAATGTGTTGGCTGGGATCTTATCCATACCATTTGAAGCATTGATTTTTATTATATATTTTTCAATGAACCGTGTTCCCTTTGTGTGATAGAAATATGCCTAAATATATTGAGATTGACAAGTTTTTAATGGGGCCTTTTCACCATGAAATATCCCAATTTGACCATCGAAGTAATACTTGAGACATTGGTGGTATGATGAAGGAATGGTCGTATAATGATGTAACCAAGGCCTTCTAAGAAGAATGTTGAAAGCTGTGTCCTATCAAACAAACATGAAATCTAAATTATATACAAGATCCCCAAACTGAGTTCTGAGTGTAATCTCACCTATAGGTTCTTGTTCATTCTTGTCATAACCATACAACATCATGGTGAATGTAGATAAGTCAGATTTAGTGAGACCTAACTGATGAAGTGTACATATGGAATTGAGGTTGACACTAGAGCCATTATTAATAAAGGATCATCAGATGTCTATATCATTAACCTTTCCATATAAATACAAGGGTTTGATGTGTCTATGTACAATATCATCATCATCTTGATCTGTGAAAGATATAATTGCATGGAATTATGCAGGATCATTCTCTATATGGTAGACCACAGCCGTAGAAACCTTTCTTTCAAACTCTTGAGGACTTGATAAAGCCTCAATAAGTGATTCCCAAAGATCTTTTGACAGTTTTAGAGCATCTAAGATTGATAAATTGGTCGGTACTTGGGCTTTCTTCAAAACATCATACTTCTAGTCCAAAGGCCTGTATTTTCCAACATGGAGATGCAGTTTTGCAAGTGCCTTGGAAGTTGAAGCTTCTGATGTAGATGTACCATGTGTTGGGGAAGAGGCTATAAATACTTCTTTTCTTGATGGATTAGGCTGACTGGGTCTACCCACTTGCTGAGAAAGTGGTGGTATAGACTATAATTAATTTTCCAAGATGATCATGTCGGGGCTGATCTTGTCATGTGTGGGAGAGTTCTCTTGTTCTTGTGGAGCCCACTGAAGGGATCTCCCATAAGTTTCTAATACATAAATGGTTCGAGCAGGGGTTTAATTAAAATAGTTTCTTCTAGAATACCTACATCTTCCCCTGTATCCTCAACCTCAAATTCTTCCCCTTTTTACCCAATCAAGTACATGGAATTGAGGTTCATAACCTAAACCATAAATTTCATAAGTGTCTGTTAATTGGATAATGATAATGGTACCAAAGATCAAATCCTCATCTGATGAAGATTCTACCTGATAGGTCGGTTCTTATTGTGCTGTTTGGTGGGGAGGTTTCTGTGATTTTGAGATAGATGGCATGAAATATTCCAAAGTCAAGTATAAATCTGGTTTTAACAATATCTTATCTTCTTATGACTTCTATTTATCTTTCGGAACATGTCAATTCTTTGAGGATTGGCCTTTGGAGGACTGATATTTTGAAGAAGATGTATTGGTTGTAGTGGATGTGGAAGGAGGAACAATCGGCTATTTCAACTGTGTTCGTTGACTGGCATGAGTTTGATTGATCTTTTTCCTGACCATCCAATCATAAAACTTATGCACATTCTTTCTTTTGACTTTCTTCCATTCTTCTTCCTCATCTAGATCAGTAACATTAACGCATGCTATCTAGGCTGATGAACTTTTTAGTTCCACTTTTCCAGATTCCACCATCATTTATAGGATATATTTGAAAAAAAAAACACTCCATGATGGGGTGCCCCAACATTTTATGGAAGGGATAGTAGTTTGGGATGTCCTCATTTCCTTCTTTGTTCAGTTTCTTAGGACTTGGCAGCTAGAATAAGTTGTTTTCTAAGGCTGAAATGAAGTAACCAGGAACCAGTTCATTCCGAAAAGAATAGAATTTGTCATTTAAATCCTCAAATTGTCTTCACCTCTGATCTTTTTAATCATCTTGATAAAGATTTTTTTGTTGTTGATGCTGAAGAGGAGGATATCTATGGTACGATGGGGGATTTGATGTAGAAGCAGATATAGGTGATTTCTTGAGTGTAACTATGGAAGACTCTACCATTCCTATTTTCCTTCCCAGAGTTGATGGGATTACATGAGACATATATTTGGTTTCTACGATGTAATTCTCTACTTGTTGGGAGATTAAATAAAGGTCTTGAAACCATCCTATGTATTTCATAAGGATTAGTGGTGTGCACAACTCATCATGGATATTTTACACATAGATTGGTAGAAAATCATCTTGAGGGTGTGATATATTCAAAAAGTATGTTAATCCTTTACATGAAGCAATGAAATATGAAACCCTTTCATTCTCCCTTTGTTTGAAGTTATCAAGATAAAAGAATAGTTTATTTTATAGTGTTGATCTGAATTGGAAAAGGAATTTCTGATAGATGTCTTCCCATCCAGTAATTGATTGAGACTGCAAACTTGTATACCAGATAAAGGTCGGCCCATGAAGTGATTACACAAAACATATAAGTTTTACTGCTTCTTGTTGTTGAGGGGTTCCCATAATGGGATCACAGTGAGACACAAAATGCATTAAGTTCTTCTCCGGATCTCTCGGACCACTAAATATTGGAAATGTTGTATTCACAAAGTTTGGTGGTAGAGGAATCAGATATACCCACTCAGGGAAAGCCTTATTTTCCAATTAACTAGTGTGCGCTATCCTTCCATAGCTTCTAATCGAGTCAATAATGAATCAATGGTATTCATAAGAATTTGAGGAATATATATATGATCTTTGACCTGTATAGGTATAGCAGCTGGATCTTGAATAGGTGCAATGACTGGAAAACCCACCGGTGGTGGTGCTGCTGGTATTTGTCTTGGATAACCTATGGGGAAGTTTAGTAAATATGTGCTTGACCCTATTCTTTCTATGTACTCGGTGGATGGAATTCATTACCCACAACATTAGTTGTAACAAACCCTCTTTATTGAAGAGATCCTGCTGGATTCACAAGCTGGGGATCTTCTTTCAGAGCATGTTTGGAAGGAATACTGCTTCAGAGTAACTCTATGTTGAGTCTTATCAACTCCTTCATCTCCTCCTCTTATTGGGAAAATATTTCTTCATGTGAAAGAGATTTACCTTCTCTAGTAGAAATGTGACACATGATATTACCTTTACCTTTCCCCTTGTTATGTGCCTTTTGAAGAGGTGGAAGTTGATTATTCGAGGAAATACCCAAATTTTGGGTAATCCTCTGATTTTGGGAACACACACCTCCTTCATTTGCTTCAGTGTATACCACATTATGAATAAGAACTTCATTCTATGACTCCTATGAATTGGAATCATTTTCTAGAGGATCTTCCATAATGGAATTAATGACATTTACTGACCCATAATGCATTAATAGAATTCAATAAGTATCTTTGTAAGATCTCATTCTTCTTCATCCTCTATGAAACTTTTTTTTCTTATTTGTTAGTTTCCCAGGAATTGTTTGATGGACAGTAATCTGAAGGGAATACTTAGATAGATTATTTGTGCATTCACTTTGTGGATTCTTCCATAATTAGGAGAAAAATGACTTCCATTGAGGAGGGGATAATAGATGTGAAAAATCCCCCAGCCCTACAGGTTGGGGCATATCTTGTTATTCTTCCTCAAAATTTCAGGATCTATTTGTTGATTCCAAATTTTGGGTTAAAAAACCCCCCAAACCCATGGGTTGGGATGGTTCTTGAACTGTTATGGATGATATCATCACAACTTCTCTTCTGATTTTATGAATTCTAGTCCGAACATTGGTTGGGTGCATTATATGACACCCACTTAAATCACCTGTTTTGAAAGAACATTGTACTATTTAAGAAATTTGTGTGATATGATGGATGTAATCCTATAAGTGGGAAGATTTCTCGATGTTTTCAGATGCTTAATACAGAAGGATCTCAATAGCTCGCTCTCTTTGGACCTGAATTTGGTGAAAACCGATCGAGGCATGATCATTCTAAGAATTTCTTCAGTCATGAGATGAATTTGTTTGTTGTAGTCATCCTTGGTCAATAACATTTCATGAGTCCTCTTTTGGTGGGATTTGTTGATTTTGGAGTGCAGTGAAATGCAATGATCTATGTGCACCCCATCCTCAGATATGGACACTAGATGGGGTTTCTTCCATCAATTGTTGTAACCTCCTTAATTCATTGAGGCATTCACATTGAAGGTCCTCATGTTGCTTCTCAATATTTTGATATTGAGAAACATGGAGAGATTCCAAGTCAATTGGTCACTTCAACCCTTATATTACCTTAACATGACTTCAATATTCATTATATGGTAATACTTTTATTTTTAAATAATGAAGAGTCTTATATAAGTTTAGGTGTATATCATAAATGAAATCTTCTACCATCATTTCTAGAATGTTGTTTTGAGAGGTTGCCAAAGGCAAAAACATGAATGGTAATTCACCCTTATCCAATTGCTTTCTCATATTCAACATATCCTATTAATATTTTTCAATAGGTTTCTCAACTTGGTCCAACCAACATGGATGATTATCAATTACTTTATCACAAGCAATGGGATCAGTTGATGTTTCCTCTACTATTTTAGAAGATAAATGACCCAAAGGAGGTTCAAAGAATGACTATCACATTGGACTATCTTCTGGATGAGAAAATATTTCACCTTCTTGTAAAAATGAGTCATACATGATTGACCTTACATTTGAAAGTTCCTTAAGATAAGAGGGATTTATCATCACTACATTTTTAGTTAGAGAATTTTCTTGATGATGAAAAAAAATATTATAGAGAGGACTTTTTTAGTTAATTCCATTATGGGGAGGACCACCATGGTGGATTATAGAAAGGGATAAATCCTCTTTCTCCTTGGTCTTCTGGACACATAGAGGGTTTTCGTGGCTCTCATCCATAGATAGGTTCATTAAATTAAATGAATTTTCATGAATAAAGCCTTAATGATGAAGTATCCGATGAGGAACTTCTGAATTACTTATACTAATCCTATAATTTGGTGTTGGGTGGGTAGAATCTTGAGCTGTAATAGATAAATGTCTGAGTGCTTGAAGAACTCTAGCATTAAGAGTAGTTAGATCGTAGATCAAATTTTAATTCTATAACTGTTCTTGGTGAGACTTCTTCTTAGATTCTCTCTTAAACATAGTTGGGGACACTTTTTGGGAAAATTGGTTATCATGAGCAGATATATGTGCCTGCTTTATAGTGATTGTTAGAATAGACTGATTATCTCTAATTGGAATGGGTGTATGTTCCCAATCCTGTTGTCTGTATGATATGGGAGAGTATGCCCCATAACCCCCTGAACTAGAAAAGAGGCATGAATATACTCAAGGGTGGCCTACTGATGAGTCATACCAGTTATGGGGACAAAATTATATGTATGTCTCTATAGTATTGCTGAAGTTTCTGTTATGATATTCTAGAAATATTCTAGGATATGGGCATGAATTTTTTATGCCCTTTCAACATTTATAAAATGTGTTTGGTGACTTCAATGTCCATAATGGGAATATATGTCCATTACGTATTTGGATTTGGTGCATGTACCTTATCTTTTCTTCCTTTTCCTATCAATGGATACTGACAATAGTCATGTATACAGGTAGAGAGTTGATTCTACCCTGGGTTTGTTATCGGAGATTTCCAACTAACTTCTCCAAGTGCTGAAAAATGAGACTGTTGGTAGGCTTGATGGATGCTGGAAGGTGTATCTTCCTTCTTACAAGTTGCCACTACACTTGGTTGATGATCTTTCTTGAATGCAACTAGAAGAATCTAATGACTTGATGAAATATTAAAATAAGGTGTTTGTTCCTCCTCATGGTATTCCACTGGATTTAAATGGTGGAATTGGTTGAGTGCCACCAGAAGAGTCTACTAGCTAGTGAAATTAAGGTGGATGGGTGTATATGCTTATTCGTTGCTTTCTATCAAGATAGGTTGATAGAATTATCCAAATGGGGAAAAGGTAGGAGCATGATCCTTATTGGCTAGTTGTTTTCCCTAGTGGTTCCTCTTGCATTCCCGGGTCTAAGGGACCTAGGCCAAAAAGCTAAAGATAAAACCCTTATCATGTTGAGGGTTTGCTTCCACATGGTGTTGGTAGTGGTGATTGTTGGAAGGAGACCTCGAGAGGGACCCCTGTGTTTTTGGAATGAGGCCATGGATGACCTCTTGGCCGACCTATACAGAATAGGGGAGGTATTAGTGATTGTGTTCTGGGGATAAACTCCCAAAATGGTTGAAGATGGTGGTTGGCACCGTTTGCTTCTAAACCACTGATCATCGTTTACCAAATGATTGGGGGTTATTCTTGATTTGGAGGGCCTACCAGGTAGCCTCCATGGTCAGGATATTACCATGTTGATGGTACTATCAGACCATTACATTGAAGACCTAGAGTTGAAGATGCTAAGTTGGTGATGAAGTACTTTGAGCGGATGAGGATCTATCTTGAGTAGCAGTCATGGCATTCACAAGTGAAAACTTGAAGGAATAAATTTAGAATGAAGATATTTATTTGAAAGAAAGTGCATGTATATATGACAAATAAGAACAATGAACTCCAACAAAGAATTATCTTTTAGATGAATACATGTGTGATTGATTATCTTTTCTGGCCATCTTTTATCAATTGATAGGGGCTAACAGACGGGTAACACTATCATCTTGGTTAAGGGTTGACATCAGGTTCACCATTTTTTTGTGTTACCCTAGAATGTGTGTTCTGATTAGGAATCAATAATTCCAGATGGTTTCCATTGGATTTTTTTATGGAACTGGAAACATCCAATGGTTTTGTATCCAAAGGGACCCACTTTCCAAAGTAATGAATTCATTAGGTTTGTTTGACATATGATATTTAAGAACTCACATTGGTCATGAAGATGGGAGGACGGGCTCATCACACCCTTTTGTGGGGAATTATTACCTACACTGGGACTCTCTTACAGATCTAAGATATGTTCATGAATCCTTATTAATTTACCAAGTATAATGTTAGTTTCCCTTTTAGATTGTAATCAATTATTTAACATGCATGCATTTCCAAATCATTCATATGTATTCAAGGTTCTTAACCAATGGAGATATTGGTATGTATTAGAGGTTCTCCAACAATGGTATAATCTCATATAATAATTGTATATTCTTAAACCATGGTTACGATGATGTTGGTTTTTAAGACACTTTGTGGGGAACTCTAGAATTTATGGTCATCTAGGTAGAAAAAAGTTGTTTTGATATTGGAATCATACCCATAAATTGGATACCTATGTATCATTGTTAAAGTAATTAGAACCCTAATAGTTTACTGCTACTTAATGGGACACATCATACCTTTTAAGGCCATGTGATAAGGACCTATCCACAGAGTTTAATGTCATGTGGTAAGGACATATAAGAAGAAGGTTCTTAGTGAAAGCTTGTTGTGGGGCTTATGCCTAAGCAGCCCAAGGAACCTAGAAAAGATATGAGTTTCAAAGTTCGATTAAACCCTATTGGGAATATGGCCCAAGAAGAACAAGGATGATTTGGAGTGTTAGGTTTGAACCTCAGGGAGGCTTCCAACGTATCCCACTTAGATGGGAATTAAATCTCCCACATATTTTGGTAAGTCTTGTAAGGGGATATGTACTTTTGAGAGAAATATGTTGGGGCTTATTCCAAAAGAGGATTCCCTTATAACAAGGTGTATAAAATATTTCTTAACTCATAGAGATTTAGGGGAGTTTAATTCGAGTTTTACTTACAAGGAGGATGCCTAAATTAAGGGAGTTAGGGTTGGACTCTTGAGGAGGATGTCCAGTGAGCACAAGCCCTAGGTGAAGGATTCCTACGTATCCCAATTATAATGGGAATCTGAGTTATCTTAGTTTAATAAGGGAGGTGGATTGTGTGGATGTTGTGCTCATAAAAAATCTATAAGCCCACACGATTCATGCTCGGTGTGAGAAACAAAAGGATGTGAAAGATTAAAAAAACCACACACTTTCTCTTTTGCTAATTGAAGAGGTTAGGACTACGGATAAAGAAGCCTATGTGATGGTGGGAAAGGGCGTAGAGAAATGAACCCTTCAATGTGAAATGAAAGTTAATTTCATTAGGTCTAACCCAAAATTCTAGGGTTTACTCTAAGAGGTATTCACTTAGATGGGTCCTAAGAGAGGAGGGAAACTTTTAATTTTCTGAAAGGAAAAGAAAGTTTGATCCGTACTATCCCTATTGGGAACCAAAGGCTCTGGGTCTTAGAGATGAGAAGGGGAGGAAAGATTCCTATCCCCAGAATCCAAGACTGTAAACTTACCAACATTTTCTCTAGGGTAGGGGTCCATATGAATGTAAATATACATACCTAATGGCATCTCATGGATCCTAATTCCCTAATTATACAAATGTGGGAAACATCTGACTGTAGATATACAAACCCAAATGGGAAACACGTTGATGTATCTTTCCCAAAGGTTTGGTAAGTTAGAAGGTTTTTGGTATAGGTATCAACTTGGTCCCTTTTAAAAAAGGGAACCGAGGAAGGAGATGCCCCTCCATGGGTGGATTATAAGAGGCCTTCAAAGATGGCCCGCATAGGTGGTCCATGTAGGTCCTCCACATAGGTATGCCATGTAGGCATACTATGTAGATATACCATGTAGGTGTACCATGAAAGTCCTAAGAGGAACTGAAAAATGATTAACAAAAGAAGTATAAGACTATGAGAGCTTGATATTCCTTAGGAAATGGACTAGGGAAAACAACACTTGGGTGAGGCTTTTACTTAGGCACCCCAGGTGTCCCTTGATGTCCTTGGAAGCATCCCACGCAGGTCTTTTCTTAAGGAAAGGAACTTTTATAGATGAATTATCCTTTTGGAATGAGGGTACTTAATTAGATGTTTTGTACTTAAAACTA
Source organism: Viscum album (assembly GCA_963277665.1). Classification (NCBI taxonomy): domain Eukaryota; kingdom Viridiplantae; phylum Streptophyta; class Magnoliopsida; order Santalales; family Viscaceae; genus Viscum; species Viscum album. The sequence goes on from OY728128.1 coordinate 1,264,328,520, forward strand.
TAAAAAGACTTTGATCTTGCTTATCCCATATAATTATCTCTTCTATCATGTTTCAGAGATCTACCTGACAAAATTTGGGGGACCTGGGCGAAGGAGCTATGCAATGGGATCTTAAGGAGTTCTTACAACTTTTTCCAATTTGTCAAATTAGGATCCCAAGGGTCATATTTATAGGCAAATAGGAAACCTTGGGTAGAGGATTTACTCTGCGCAGGTCCTCCTCATTGGTCCTCCACATAGGTCTCTCTACGCAGGTCCTTTGGTTAGGTCCTCTATGTAGGTAAGGCAAATCCCTTTATAAAATTTCTTCATCTTCCGAGTGCCATAACTTTTAATTAGTAAGTCCGTTTAGGCTCTGCGACCAGTGAAATCAAAGATCTCAAAGAGATATACACTTAATGAGATGGTGAATACACAAAGTCTTCTCGAAATAATCTTGAAATTGAATTTTGATGCATCAACACCTTTTTATCATCGATCTTGGAAATCTAAGGCCTACTCCTGGAGGGGGTCTTTCCTCTTATCCCTCATTGTGGATAAGTATAAAAAAATATAAATCCAACCATAAATTATTTTGAAAAGTGCATGAAACACATTTTGTGGTGTTAGTAGTGAGCTAACTTCATAAAATGATCCACAATAACCTATATGGAATCATATTTTTAAACCGTTCTTTGTATAATTATGAAAAAATCCATAGATATTTTCTACCATTTACACATGGGAATAGGTAAAGAATGAAAAATACATGCTGGAAGTTGGTGTACCACCTTCACCTTAATGTTTCCAAGAATAGTAGAAGCTCTTTGGTAGGTAATAAACAATTTTTTTATTTGTTGGATCATTTGAAATATTATACATGATGTAAACACCATGAATAATATTTTTTTCATTAAATATTGATAGAGAAAAAACTTGGAAACTAAAGAGAAGATATTTTCTTGTTAAATTTATAATTAATTAATTTATGATTAAACAAAAAGGTTAACTCATATTTGGATATTTCTCTAATGCAGTTGTTGATTATTTCGAAAAACCCTATTCAAATTACCTTCTTTGCACTTGTAGGATCTTAGTTTAGAATACCTCTTGCAGTGATCCACATGATCTCCTTTAACCTCCAAACAATTCTAATTGATTTCCATGTGAAAGTATGGAAAATAAAATATCTTGTATTGTTCTTATTGATCACTTCATGATCCTTGAGCTTGAAGGAGTTCTTCTTATTCTTGAGAAGATGAGAGGAATAATTTGAGAGGGAGATACATCTGTTGTGCACAATGATTCTCTATTATCAATTTTTTGATTAACCCTACACAATATACATAACCATATATTTTTAGAGCTAATCATTAGGTTAAGATATTATTTAATTAAAAACCACCCCTTAATTTATATAAAAATTCTTAAAAAACCGCATTTCATATAATAATAATAATATTATTCTATGGATTTTGATAACTTACACAATGATAAATATTATTTACCAGATTTGAAATAAATATTCATCACTGGACATGATCACGGTCCACTAACTACTTAACATTTATTGAATTTTTAAATAAATATTTAATTAATTATTTTATTCATAAATAAATATTTTTTATTGATAAAACATGAATAAAATTATTCCTCAATATCAAGAATAATATTTATTCCATTAATTATATTCAAATATAATTTAATCGAGATCAACGGAAATGCTAAGCGTGTAACCCACTAGGATTATTTCTCATTGGAATTATGTGATCTTTCCTTAAATACAAGATTAATGTTCAGAAATGGGACAAGGAATAAAAGATAAAGGAATTAATGTCACAACATTGAAAACCACATACAAATTCTCATTATTTAATATAATCCCTTTATCTCAATATCTCATCAAGAAGGTTGTAAATATGCATCATCAACCTATATACTTGATATGTATTTAATTATATCTGAAATAAACACAGCATTACACCATGTAAATTGAATTTAATGTTATGGTTCTATTTCAATCAAATGGATAAGATATTAACTTCCATAAATATGGAATGGAAAAATCCTTCCTTAACTTATACATTAATAACATGTCATTCAGGATGCTCCCAACTTACCCTACATCCCGCGAACATATGTAATTATGGTTTTACTCAATAAATTGAAGTGGATGAGTTGAGACATGAATTAATGATAATATTAAAGTTTAAGGACCATTACACACACACACATATATAGGAAGACCTAATGACACCCAAACAAGTGGAATTCCAACTGGCGGTTCTGTTCTCAAAATATATTGTATTAGAGATTACCTAGTACAAGTTTCATGAGATGAAGTCTTGTATTATTATGAGTACTAAAACCTAGTTGTATTAATACTATTTGACATATCATATTATGTTATCCAATCATATTACTATACTCAAGAATATCATCTTGTAACTTCAAGTTTCTCATTACAGTGGGGAACTACTATGAAATTATCAATGTGATAGATATACTTGGACATTATTATATAAAAGTCATTCAGAACAATGAAAAATATATATTAGAAGGTTCCATTAATATTTAAACAATTGAATATACATGTGATCAAAGTATAATAAGTTGGTTCCATAACACCAAATCCAAAAAATACCACTTGGACTAGAGTCAACTTCCTATAGCTTTCAGTTCACTAGAACTCACATGATGATCATGTTTATGTTGAGTCAAGAATTTATTCAAGGGTTCTACCAAATTTTCTTCCATGGATATTCTACCCATTAAAACCTCATCTATCTGATAAAAATACCTTAAGATATGATACTTTTAAAGTATTTTCTTAGTCTGCTAATGTGACCTTGGATCCTTTCCAAGAGCCACCAACGTAGTATCATCACAATAGAGTGTGAAAAGATCTTTACTTTTATCCACCACATAAAGCTCTTGTATTAGGTTACATATAAAAACTAATTATTTAGATTATTTAAAATCCACAATATAATTTTACTCTACTATAGAATCTGTGACAATAACCTACTTTGAGATCTTCAATCTCACAACACCTCCATTCAAAGTGAAGATATATCCCATAAGTGATTTTAGATCATTTTGATCTATTTTGAAACTAAAATATTCATATATTATGATGACTATTACCTCATACCTTCTATAGACTAATAACATATCCTTAGTGCACCTTATATACTTAAGGATAATATTGAATTCCATATAATGGTATTCACCTAGGTTATCTTGATATCTTGATAATGTACTCAAATTGTAGGTGACATCTAACCTAATACATAACATAACATAAATGAATGACCCAATAACAAAAGCATATATAATACTTACCATTAATCTTATTTCTTCATGTGTCCAAGGAATAATTTTCCTAGAATGATGAATTCTATGTGACATTGGAAACAATCTTCTCTTGGATTGTTCCATACTTTTACTTTTTAGTATCTTGTTAATATACATACTTTGACTTAAACTAATTAGTCTCTTGTATCTATCATAATGGATATTGATACCAATAATATATGATTCATTTCCTATATCCTTCACAGAGAATCATTTATTCAACATGACTTTAATAGACTATAATACTGATATTATATTTCCAATAAGTAGTAAGTTATTGACATATACAATTAAGAAAACGACCGCACTCGCACTAAACCTCTTGTATACACAAGGATAAAATTCATTCTTTATGAAACCAAATTTCATTATGGATTCATTAAACTAAATGATCCATGACCTGGATGTTTTATTTAATCCCTAAATGGATATTTTCAACTTGAAAACTTTGTGGGAATCCTGTGGAGTCAAAAAACCTTTGGGTTGTATCATATAGACATGTTTATGTAGGTTCCCATTGAGGAAAGTTGTTTTGAAATCCATTTTCAAAATTTCAAAGTTATAATAATACACAATGGAATGTATAATTTTGATGGATTTTAGCATTGAAACTGGTGAAAATGTTTTTTTATAGTCTTTTACTTAACAAATTTGGGACCCTTTTTCTACTAGTTGTGCCTTATAGGTACTGAATTATCCATCTATGTACAATTTCTTCATTAATACCCATTTAAAACCAATGGGATTTACATCCACTAGTGGATCTACCAAAATATAGACTTGGTTTTGGTACATGGAATTCATTTCCTAATTCATAGCTTCTTTTCATTTGGAAACATCTATGCTACTTACTACTTCCTTATAGGTTAAATTGTTATTATTATTTACTAATAATGATTCACCATCCTAAATGACTAGAAAACCATATCATTTTTTCCCTAACCTCTCTTTTACTCCTATGCAGTACTTGTGTCTCTGAATCATCTTCTTCCATTGGGATTTTTTTTAATTTATTCATATACCAACTCATGTGTACCTTGAGCCTCAACTTCATCAAAGTCTATATTTCTCCCTCTATATCTTTTGGAGATGAAATCATTCTCAAGTAATATAGTGTGTCTCTCCTTGTTTCCTTAGGACTCCTATAAAGGAACACTTTATGCCTCAGGTTACGAGTTTGTTTCCAAATGAGGCCCTAACAAATTCTTTGCAACACCACACATGTTAGTATGAAAACACATGTTTCTTTATATTTAAAAATTGGTATGATATATTTTCTTCAACTTTAGTTGGAATTTGGTTTAGTATTTGCGTGTCTATTTGTAATTAATATCCCAAAAATGATAATTGAAGTCTTGCAAGGTTCATCATTGATCTCACCATGTATAGAAATGTGCATTCCTCCTTTCTCTAACACCATTCCATTGAGGTGTATAAGGAGAAGTGAGTTGGTATTGGATCCCAAACTCCCATAAATAATCTATGAAATATTTATTACAATATTCTCCACCATGATATGAGTACATTTTATTAATATTCTTACCAATTTGGTTCTAAAATTTATTCTTTTACTCTTTTAATTTCTCAAAGGAATATGAATGATACCTCATTAAGTAGACATATCCATATCTACTAAAATAATCAATAAAAGTTATGAAGTACGAGTATCCACCCATTTCATCAAATAGAAATGGTCCACACACATCATTATGAACAGATTAAAGAATCTCATTGGTCATTTTATTTTTCCAACTAAATGGAGATTTATTTATTTCTCCTTGTAAACATGCAAGACATAAAATGAGTGGTTTTAGTTTAAAATAATATAAATTTCCATCTTTATATAACTAAGTCAAAACGTTTTTATTTACATGAACAAGCTAGTGATTCTATAATTGGTTGTGGTATGGGTCATATGCAATATTTTTGTTTTCAATTTCCATTACTTGGTTCATGTAATTCAAAACATAAAGATCATTATTTGAATACTCCTTACCATAAAAATGCAATCTTTATAAAAGAAGAAACATTTATTCATGAACTTTAAAATAAATCCAAATGTATCAAATATGGATACAAAAATAATGTTTTGGTAATAAATGTCACCAAATAGAAATCATTTAAAACAAGATCATTCCTATAAAAAATGTGATGTGGTAGTCCTCAGTAGCAAAAAAATATAGTTTTGATCCATTGAATTCTCATAGATCTACCTCCCCTTGGATAATATTTCAAAATATTCTTGGTTACTATATTTGAATACATATGTGATCATTAAAAGCTATATATAATACCCAATTTGTAGAAATAGATAAATTTCTCTTGATAATAAGTACACATATATCTTCCCCTTTCTCTTTTGTATGGGTTTAGTTTTTCTTCTAGTGTCCCTTCTTACCACTTTTGAAATAGATATAAACCTTATCCCATACTTTACCCTCGATATTTATCTTCTTAGCAGGGAGTTGTGAAAAATATTTGGGATTATATCTCTTCACTTGGACTTTTTATTTATTCACCATAAGGAAATAAGTCTTTTCGCACTTCATCTCCTTATCTACTTAGTAAAGAAGCATGATTAAATATGGAAGAGACTTCTCAATGTCGTTTATATTTAAATTTACAAAAATAATGGAGAAGATACAATGAAATGATGTAAGAATGAGATTGGAGTACATTTCATTATGTATCTTAAACCCTAACCTCTAGAAACTAAATGTATCAAATGAGATTGACTACACGAGTCCAAGATGGTGCACACTCTATAACATTACTAAGAAAGAGTTCATTGGATATCTCAAATGGTTATTCTATAGCTCTCTCATGGTAAATACCATAAATATGATCGATAATTCTATAAGAATCCATGTTTTTATGAGACTTCATGAGTTCAATTGACATGGAAGAAAGCATTAAACAATGAATGTTGACCACGTCGGTCATGTGTTTATCATAGAAATCAAACTTTTCATCAACATACTCCTTTTTAGGTTGACTAGGTAGTAAGGATTATAAAATATAATATTTCCATTCATGGAGAAACACAACCCAAAGGCATCTGAACCATTCCTAGAAGTTATTGTCAGTGAAGATATGATCCTTCTCTAATATGGATTATAGGGATAATGTGCATGAAGATCTTTCCATTATTTTTATAGTTATAAAAGAGAAACTTATTATCACTTTTCTTTATTACAAATTATATGAGAAATAATAATATTTAATTTTATTAAGTTTCCCAATATTTCATCAAATCCTAATAGACATCAACATTGGACTTAGGATGTTTAGTTTCCAGGACATTTTAGTAGAAAGGATCCATATTCCCCTTAACACAACCATAATAAGGGTTGGTCAAGCTAAATAAATTTTTTTTGCTAGGAAAGTCTTTTCCAATTGTAGGCTTGCATCACATTAACCCTTTGAGTCGACTCTCCAATCCTAAAATCTTGAATTGGATTTCCTCAAGACTTACCTCCATGTTACACCAAGTTAAGAAAGGTCTAATTCTATTGATGTAAGATGGTTAAGTCAACCCATAACCTTAAAAACAATTAAATGATAAAATCATGTGTCCCAATGAGGATTTGTCAAACAGTTACTTCTATGGATTTCAATCATAATTAAGAAATGAAAGGCTAAGTATTACTTAATATTAAGTTGAGGGTTTTTGTTTATTGTAAGTTTTTTAACTTCTTATATATTTTACATGCCTTATTACTAATAAGTGAATTTTATTTTAGTGATTAACCATTTTTTGATAAAACATTTACACATAATCCATTTATTTTTATTCCATATTTACAAATTAGTTCATTTATTTATGTGATCACAATCTTTCATCTATAAAATAAACAGTGCATAAGAAATAAATAAATAAATTACATTACATTACATGATAATAATATTATCTAATGGTTGATTTATTGAGAAGATAATAAATCAACCTATGAACTATGGGAAAACTCATTGTGCCGATATTAGAAAGAGTTATAACATTCTACCTTTCTACCTGTGTATCACCTAGGTTGACATCATCTTAAGTTCTTCTTGAACCACCTCCACACACCTTAGGATACTCTATTTATATCATGTATTTATAACTCACATGAATGTGAGGGTAACTGATGGATTGGTTAAGGGAATTAAATAAATCACATTTGACATGAAAGTACTACATAATAAAGGAGGGAGGGATGAATTCCTAGCCATTATATTTAAATTTAATAATTAATAATTGAAAAACCATGAAATAAATTAAATTAAATAATTCTAACACATACACAAGTATTGTTCAAGCTCATAATTGATCACATAAAAGCAATGTTTAGGCAAAATTATACTAGCTAACATCCATTTATATTCATTTTTAATTATTAATATAAACAAGCTTGCATTAATTAATTAATCAATTAATTCCCTTTTATTTTAATGACCATCCAAATTAACTTGGATATACCCATGAAAAATGAATTCAAGCAAAATAAATAGTAGAACCAATAATCACATATAATTAAAATAAATTAAATGAGGATTTAATAATTCTTTAAAAAAATTATAAAATTTTCAAACACATCAGATTCTAGTAAATATGATAAGGTTTTAATATTGCAATTAGCAATTTAATATAATTTTAATTATATAATTTATGGGGATACTAAATGGCATGTACTATCAAGATACATGCCATGTATCTCATTTTCTATGAATCCGAGTATAATTACATTGGGCTTAGGCATGTACCACAGGTGGACTACACATCCTGTACTAGCTAGCCACACGTAGTGTGTTCACATTCCATGTGACTGGAAAAAATGCATGGGGTTTCAGAGTGTATCTTGGTCAGATTACACAACATGTACTACAAGATACCCATCATGTGGTCTAAATGTTGTGTGTTTGTGAAACCCATCGAATGACTCGATGTGTTAATAAAACATGGGACTACATGACATGTACAATCTTGCTACAGATTGTGTAACTTGCATTCTATGTTTCCACATAACCTTTCAAGAGAATAATTTTGTATTTTAGATGTATAAAATAATAAACTATACACCGTGTATGCCAGATACACATTATGTTTATCAATACTTCTCTAGGATATCAGTCTCACATGGTTTTGACTTTGTATTTGACTATATGGTTTTCATGTATTTTACCACTAAATCATATAGATTTCATGACATGTACACTAGATACACTCCTTGTAATCCAAAAATCCATGTACTAGCATATCCTAGTCTACACATGGTGTATAATAAATAAAACTTGTATATTTACCTCTTGGCATGCCGTGCATCGCGTAGAATGTCCAGTTGCAGTGCACTTTGATACATGATGCGTACTCCGTCTACACACCGTGTAACCCAGTTTTACCATCTAGAATTATTTTCACTTACTAATGGAATCTTTAATCATTATTAATCTATTTTTATTCCTTTACAAAAATGAAACACTGAACGATGATAATTAAAATGCTGAAAGCAAGTTAATTAAATGTTAGATTAAAGAATGAATATTCTTGAAATAAAACATCTAAAAACTATTGTGTATATAAATGAAAAATAAAATAAATAATTATAAATTTAAAATTTGACCACTCTAATACCACTTGAAGGATCCTGGTGCAGCAAAAGTTCCTTGGTGGGTAATAAACCTAGAAGGTTTTATCAATTTAGTGGAGTATTCTCAATAATGTTCAGAATCTGAACACAATGACCAATGAAAATTTACACTAAATATTTTCATAGATAAAACTCAAAACCTAATGAGAGGATATTTTCACAAAAAATTTATAATTAATTTATTTATGATCATAATAAAATGTTAGCTCATCTTAGGATAATTTTATGATATATATATTGACTAAATGAAAATTATATTTTTATTGAAGAATAGATAAGGAAAGAGTCTAAAGGAAAAAGAAAAAGGATCACGGGGGCCTGCAATGATGTAGTCTAAGAGCATCATCAAGAATTACATGTATAAAGATTATTTGGAATAGAGCCAACACTATTATTGATGTTTAGGACCTCATATTCTCTTACTTCATGAGCCAACTTGTTTGCAGTGAAATTTCCTTCATGCCAAACATGGTTGATAGATTTGCCTGGGTTGATGGAGCTTCTTCACAACCGAACAAGGTAGTGTAGGCCCCATGGAGGTTTGTTGTTGCCTTTGAGATAAAGGGAGGTAGCGGCTGAATCAGTTTCGATGACCTCAACCCTGAGGTTGAAGTGATTACATAAGTTCAGACCAGTGTTCATGGATCTAATCTCTGCTCCCACGATGTAGATATTGATCATTATGAAAAACCCTATTCTGATTTCCTTTGTTGTGTTTGTAGGTTCTATGTGTAGAATCCCTCTTGTAGTGATCCACATTTAATACTTTTACCTTCAAACAAAACCGATCAATTTCTAGGTACTAGCATGGAGAATCAGTCATCTTGTATTTTTTTCTTGAACGTTTCAAGATCCTTCAATCTTGAAAGAGTTCTTCTCAGGATTATAAAGACAAGAGAAAGAATTTATGATAGGTAATTACATTGTGTGCAATAATTCTCTATTATCAATTTTTCAATTAACCCTATATAATATACATAACCATTTATTTATAGATTTTGGGTTTAGGTTAAGATATTATTTAATTACGTATTGGCACTTAAATAATAAAATAATTCTTAAAAAATACTAGGCCATATAATAATAATAATATTATTTTATGTCTTTTTATAACTTTCATAATGAGAAGTATTATTTATTAGCTTGAAAATAAATATTCATCACTGGACACGATATTTGCCCGCTCAAAATCCTTGGCATTTATGGAATTCGCAAATAAATATTTAATTAAATACTTTATTCATTAATAAATATTTTATATCGATAAAACATTAATAAAATTATTCCTCGGTCCTAAGAAAATTATTTATTCCATTAATTAAATTCAAATTAGATTTAATCAAGATCAATAGAAACACTCAGTGCATGACCGTCTAGGATTCTTTCTTATTGGAATTAGGTGAGATTGCCAAATGTAAAAGACTACTATCTAAAAACGGGTCAAGTCATACATGATAAAGAACTTAATGTCACAACACTGATAATAACATATGAATGCTTTCTATGTAATATAATCCCTTTGTCTCAATATCACATCATGTAGGTAGCACATTTCTGTCATCAACTTATATGCTTGATACGTCTTTCATTGACTATCTAAAATAAACACATCATTTCACTTTGGAAATGGAATTTAATATGATGGTTCCATTCCAATCAAAGGTCTACGATACAAAATTCTATAAATATGGAAGGGAAAAATCCTTCCTCAACTTATCCATTGATAACAAATCATACATGATGCACCCAACGTACCCTACTTTCCGTGAACATATGGAATTATGGGTTTGTTCAGTAAATATAAGTGTGAGAGTCATGAAATTAATTAATGATAATATTAAAATCTAATAATCATTACACATTCTCGTAGATAGTAATTTCCAATGACACCAAAAAATACAAAATTCCTTCTGGGGGTCTCTTATTATAATCCTCGATCTTGGATATTACCATGTACGAAATTCATGAGATGAAGTCTCATCCGCTTATGAGTACTCACATATGATAGTGTACATACTATATTATTTATCATAGTATGTTATCCAAACATATAACTATATTCAAGAATACCATCCTTGCACTTCAAGGTTCTCATCATTGTGAGAAATTGTAATGACCATATTAATGTGACAGATATCCTATTAAATTATTACATCAAAGAAATGCATAAAAATAAAAAATATATAAAAATATGTTTCATTATTATTCAAAAAATTGAATATACATGTAATTAAAGTAAAATTAGTTGATTATAGATTACCAAATCCATCATACCTACTAAAATGTGAGGAATTTGAAGACAAACTCTTCCAATATCCTCTTCATTCCAACCCAACAAAACTATTCTCTTAGTGACTTATGTATCTTTTGAATGCTAGGATGAAAAAACCATCTCAAATGGTGGTTTTCAGAAATAATATGTTCCTAATATGTTAAAGGAATCATGATCCGATATCTAAAACACAACATAGTGATCCCATCTAATATCCATCCCTCAATAGCCTCCCCACCATTGAGTTTTGACCTCATTGTTAGAAATTTAGGATCATATGTATGAGAATCATTAACCTACTCAACCAAATCTAGAAAAAAAGAAATAAGAAGTAAAACCAAAACATTAAAATGATCAACACAATCCATAAGAATATCATCTATGACCGAAATTATCTACCATTGATCTAATATCTCTTTAGAAAATTAATTATATGAATTCCTACTCAATGCACCAACTATGTAATTCATTTTAACTGGTGTATACATCATTTATAGGTCAAACATCTATAGATATTTTATACATTTATGTCGCCTTAGATTCAAATAAATTTATGAGAAAATGTGTTTCAATCTATTATGATCCCTGAACACTGTGAATTTATCTCTAAAAAGGAAATGACACCAAATTTTTAACACATTAACTATAACAGCTAATTCCAAATAATGTGTTGGGTAATTCTTCTCATGCACCTAAAACTGTCATGAACCACAAGCTAAAAAAAATATCCCTACATGAGAGCACATCAAAACTGAGAACTAGATGCATCCCAATAGACAACATAGCCTTCCACTGACTCTGGAAATGTATGGATTGGTGATGATGCAAGGAAAACCACAAGCTCTTGATTTTTTTTGGCATTCATAAATCCATTTGAAAGGAACACGTTTCATTGTCACAATTATGATCAGTGAAAAAAGTTGTGAAAAATGATGAGAAATTCATTTCTAATTTCCTAATAAGCCAAGGAAACAACATTTCTCAAAAACATTCTTTAATGGTTTCCAAAAGATAACAACTTAGAACTTTTTAGGATATTATAAGATTCCTATTTCAGAATTAATGTTCCATAGAAAAAACCACTTTAATCAAAAAATAAAACTCTAAATATTTATCATAGAGGGGATATTCTCACAAGATACTCAATACTATAGCAATGTATTGTTCATAATCAGCCTTAGTCTTAGAATTCACCAAAATATCATCAATTGTAAGATCCATAAATTTTCAAGAGCAGTATCAATCTCATTTATAAGTACTCTTTTCCATTTTTTTAGTAATTTTTGTATGGGTTTTATATTTTGGAGTTTTTAAGGTGAAATTGGAGAAAATTGGAAGGGGGAGAGGTAGTGAATGGTTGGTGCATGGGTTTCCCAAATCCTGTTCCCATTCAAGAAAATCATGTGAACCCAAATAGAGGGGATTTAAATAGCTAGCACAAAGTTTGTCAAACCATGTTCCCTCTTAGGAGTAATTGTGAACCCCCTAGAAGAGGTGCACAATTAAGGTTCACAGTTTGGAAAACCATGCACCCCTACCCAAGAAATCATGCACACAGTTTTAATTAATCTAAAAATTAGATTTAAAATTTCTTGAAACCTTTTCTTATATCCCTAAACCCACTAACTTGAACCTAATTGATTCATCTCATTTTTGGAGACTCTTGGACTGATTCTAAGGCATTCCAAACTCCGTTCTTGATGATTCAAATCCCGTATTGAAGATCTACACCACTCCTGGTATGTGGTTACTTCTTGATTAGATCTCCCTCTCCCTATAATATTTTCAAATAAAAGAGGAATTTTTTATCCACTATTAGAAAGGGTTTATATCTAGGTTTAACGGATCATGATTCTTTTTATCGTGGATCTATTTTTTAGTTCTAGATCTCATTCTTTGTCTGGTTCTAGATCATTCTGCATAATTGGGGATTTTTGTTGGTGAGTGTTTGTTAAGGATATTGAGGTAGGTGGTATAAATTCAATTCCCATAGTCTAGAATTCCAATTTCATGCATGTGTTGTGAAATTTCAATTGCGACGTCGGACAATTGATTATTTGATTAAATAAATTAACCGGTTATTTAATTTATGGATTGATGGGATATTGGGATTATTAAATTGGATTGATTAATTGGTTAATTAATTAATGGAATTTTGTGAATGTGGAATTCATGATATATTGGGATTGTGGAATTGTGATTAATTAATTGGTGAATCAATTGAAAGAGATTGTTGTGATTGTAAAATTTATTGATCAGGATTAATTAATTGGTGAATTAATTAATGGAAATTGTTGAGATTTTGGAATTGTGGATTTAAAGTAATTAATTAGTTAATTAATTGATGGAATGTTATGATTTCATAAATTTGATTAATTAATTGGTGAATTAATTAATAGATTGTGTTCTTGGACAATTAATCTGTTTTAGAATTAATTAACTATTTAAATTATAAGATGGTTGGCTTAACCTTGATGTTTGTGAAATTTTTATAAGAGGGTTATTGTTGATTAAACTTGATTTATATGTTACCTATGATGTTGTGATATATGTCATATATATGTTTGGTTTAAGGTTTGATACATCAAAATCCCATTTTGATAAATGAGTGTGGGACATGGTCTACTACATCAAAAGACCATAGTGATAAATGAGTGTGGGACATGGACGAATGCTTCAAAATCCCACTTTTGTTATATTTTGATAAATGAGTTGTGGTTCATGGACTACTTCTTCAAATACGCATGGGGTCCTAGGCATGGTGATCTTGGCCCAAAATGATTTCATTGGACTATGGTTCCAATTGGCCGTAATATGAATTGAAATTAAATGGATAATGAAAGATCTTTTTTTAATGAATTCTGAATTGAATATGTGAAATGGTTTAGACTTCGGTATGGGCCGATGTAGGTATTACGAATTTTCATGTCCTCTAGAACCTAAGATTCAAGTGGTTAAATAAAAAGTAATTGAATAAATTTAAACTATTTACTTTATTGCTTGTATTTTATTCTTTATACAACTTCATACACTGTTATTTTCTAGATAATGTTTTAAATATCATTGGTAGTATCCTATAGAGTTTTACTCACACCCTACTTAGACTACCTGATATGTACCTGAATAGACTTAATGTTTCTCAGATAGGATAAGGGAAAAGGCCTTATGTTAGTTGGATGATTTGGGATGGAGAATAGATGAGGGAACCAAATGTGATTCAAGACCCGATTAGGGTGTTTTTTGTGTTTATTGATTTTGGGTTTTGTATACTGACACTTGACATGTATTTGGCATGAAATATGTACTCTTTAGTATTGGATATTGTATTTCCTATTTTAGTCATCAGGTGATATTGGTTTTCTCTAGTTGTTGGTAATATCATTTGTTTATTCTTATTTATTTCTGCTATTATGCTACTTTGATAAAGAGGACATAGTCTCCCCATGATTGATATTAGACCCTCACTATTAGTTGGAAGCATTTGGCATACGATGAGGCATTCTTGAGGTCATGTAACTGACTGAATCGGGGCATCGGTATGGGGCACCCAGGTCGGGATTTTACAAAGTGGTATCAATAGAGTTTTTTTTCTTTTGTATTACTATTTGGAAAAGTTGGACAATAGAATAGGATGATTTAGGCCTTGGTTAAGATCTCATGCATGGGATTAGCTAACCCATGTATGAGGCTAAAATCGAAGTACCCATAGTGGGATTGCTGTTATTGATGTGTGTTTTTATAGTTTGAAGTTGTTTCACATCGAGTGATAAACTTGTTGTGTGATGTTATTATTATTTCTGATATTTATTGAAAATTTACTTGTGGCTTAGTATGGAATGATAGTTGAGTATGAATGCATCATTATTGGAACACAGGATTATTTTTCAACATGCATCATTTTAGTCAAGAATAGGAAAAGAAGATTTTGGGTAAGTTTTTAAATGAAATTTTTCTCTTTACTTGTGTGAAAGAAATTAAAAGGTGCCTAATGAGAACATGGAAATTTTAAAATGATGGAAAATGTGTAAAGTGAGTGTCTAATGAGGAACTTGAATAATGAGAATGATTTTACCCTTGTTAATCATGAACCTGATATAGGATGGTTATGGGTAGTGATAGTGCCTCATTTTTGACTGTGTGGTGGTAAATGGGGAATGTTTTTTATGGAATTATGTAAATACTTATAAATGAAATTATGTTGTGTTATGAATTCTAAGACATGTGTTTATAATTTTATATATTTTCCTATAAAATGACGATTATTGATAGGATGGATGGAGATTATGGCTGGAAATGATCCACCAATAGCGTAACACGAGACACCGATAGTTCTGGGTGGAGAATTTTGGGAAAGTTCTAAGAGAAATTTGCTCTATTCATAAATTTTATGGAAAGAGACCCATGGTGGGTTGTGAAAAGAACATCAGAACTGAAATGTGAGTTTTATTTATATCACCCACTAACATCTACTAGATAGGGTGGACATGAGGTAGTAGAGTCTTGGGATGAGTCCATCTAAACAATACATGACCATTTAGAGACTTCTATTGAGAATTGGGTTAGGTTAGATACTTATATGTTAGTGGTCAGGAGAAGTTATGGTGGAAAATCTAGACTCAAAATGGAAAACTTGAGAATATGGAGTGGAATTAATTTCAAAAGATGTTCTTAGAGAAACTCTATTATGAGATTCTCAAGCATGATAAAGTAGATGAGTTTATAAGGTTGACTTTGGGGAGTATGTCTGTGATGAACAATGAAAGATCCTTTACCGATTTTTATTTCTTTTCAACAACATTGGTAGTACATGAAGCTACGATGGAAAAGAGGTTTCAAGATGAGATTAAATGTGAAATTAAGTCCCAGGTGAATATCTTTTGGCTGAATAAGTTTTTAGAAGTGGTGAATCAAGATCTCATATCTGAGGGGAACTTGAAGGAGGATTCTAGTGGAGGAAGAGTGGTCTTTATTGAATGGACGAGAGGTACAACTTACAAGAGAAGAAAGTATTTCTATGAGAATTTTAGCTTGGGTGATAGCAAGAGGAGTATCCAGGGGAGTGTGTTAGTTACACAAGACCTTGCTCAAGTGATCTGTCACTAGTGTGGTAGGTTCAGACACTTCCATAGATAGTTCCCTCGACAACCAATAGACTGATAAGGTTGCGAAAGAATGTGACATCTATAGAGGTTTTTTATGAACCCATGAAAGATGGGTAGTAATGGAGCTAGTAGGAAGAACTAGAGTGTAGGAAGGGGAAATTAAATACTATTCTAGTATATAATTTATAGATATATTAGATGTGGAGGTAGAGGTAGTATATTTAGGGATTCTAGGAATGATAGCCTATATCAGTAGGGTGGTGCAGTTCATGGGACTCAGACTACATCACAAGGAAGTGGGGCATGAAAGTTGCATGAAGTTCATCTAACACTTGTGGATAATGAGGCTGGATCGTCAACAGTTAAAGGTACTATTTTTATAGATTCTACGCTTTCTAGTTCCTTATTTGATACTAGTGTCTCTCATTATTTTATATATGAAAAAATTGTAAATGGTTTGATCATGGTGGTGGACTTCATGGGAGGGGTGATGACAATTGATACACCATTGGGAGTACGGTGGAGAGACATCTATTTGTGCAAGAGGTGTTCTCTAAAGGTTGGGGAGTATCATTTATATGATATATTTACATTATTTATATGTTAGGCTTTGAACTAATTTTGGGTATAGACCGGTTAGTATCGTACCAATCCCATATAGATTGTTACCATAGGAGAGTGACTTTTACATCACATAAGGGTGATGATTACATCTATCATGGAGAAAGGGATATCTAGGTGGGCCGTGTAGGTCAAATTCATGAGAAACTGAGGGAGCTCACCACAAAAGTTGATAGTCTTTTTTTGGATGATCGGGGTGAGAAATATTATGCCTTTCCACCCATAGTTGATATGTTCCATGATGTGTTTCCTAAGGACTTCTCAGGGATGCCGCCTGAGAGAGATGTGGAATTTACAATTGAAATCATGCTGGGGGGATGGCCCAGTTTCTATTTCACCATATAGAATGGTACCAATAGATCTTAAAGAGCACAAGAACCAATTGGATGATTTGATGGATAAGGGGTTCATCCATCTGAGTATGTCACCATGGGGTTTTCTAGTCATATTTTCTAAAAAGCATGATGGGAACATTCACCTACGTGTTGATCACTAGAAGTTGAACTAGATGACTCTAAATAACCAGTATCCAATTCTACACATCAACAAATGTTTTGACCAGTTGAGGTATTATTGTGCCTTCTCAATGATTTATTTAAGACCATTGTATCATCAATTGAGGGTTAGACCTTCTAATATACTAAGGACTTATTTCAGAATATGGTATGGCCTTTATGAGTTCTTTGTGATGCCATTTATGTTGAAAAATGGACCAGTAGTGTTTATAACTTTGATGAACATAATATTCCATCCATAACAAGATCAGTTTGTAGAAGTGTTTATGGATGAGATCTTAGTGTAATCCAAGACTTATGATGATCATGCCCAAAATATTAACATCATTATTAGTGAAATAAGATATCATCATCTATACACCAAGATTTCTAAGTGTCATTTTTGGACTGATCAAGTAGACTTCTTGGGTCACATCATCTCAGAGGAAGGTGTGTCAGTGGACCCATATAAGGTTCAAGTAGTTGTATCTTAGGAGTATCCCAAGTACATTTTTGATATTTGTAGATTTCAAGGGTTAGAAGGTTATTATCGGAGGTCAATTTAGGATTTTTTCCATTTGGAAGCACCTCTTTTGGGACTGAAAAATAAGGGAATAAAGTTTTAATGGTTTAGATCTTATGAGAATTCCTTCTAGAAGTTGAAGAAGCATTTGACTATGGCACTATTATTGATCATACCCAAGATAGGTGAGGAGTATACAATGTTTTGTGATGCTTATAGGATAGGGCTTAGAGTAGTGTTGATGTATTGAGATCGATTTGTGGCATATGGGTCTCATTAGTTGAGGCCATATTAATGGAACTACCCTATGCATGACCAAAAATTAGATGTAACAGTTTATTCTTTGATGTTTTTGGGGAATTATATATTGTGAAAAAAGTTTATTGTGTATAATATTTACTATAGCCTCAATTACATCTTTTCAAAATGATATTTGAATCTCCTACAGTAGAGATAGGTTGAGTATATAGAGTCATTTGATTTTGATCTAGAATATACTCCCAAAAAGGGAAATAGTATTTATAATGCTTTAAGTAGGAAAACTCAGACTCAGAAAATTTAGAATTCTAGTTCTGAGTGTAAGGCAATGAATTTACTTGCTGAGATTCATGTTGTGGGTCAATAGAGCTAGGAATAGATGACTCTCATATCAATTACACCAGATTCTACACTTTTGATCTGGATTATAGACATTAAGTATGAGTATCCAAAATGTTTGGCCTTGAGAGAAAGCCTTGAAGGTGGGGATTCACCTTTCGATTGGACCATAGATGAGGATGAGATCATCTATGTTAGGAATAGGGTTGTAGTGTCTATGAGTACGTGGGAGGAGCTAAAGTGTGAATTTCATGCCCCAAAGTGGGAGGTTTATCCAGGTGTGATAAATATGTACAATGAACTATAATGATAGTTTTGGTGGCCGAACATGAAAAAGGAGATTATAGTGTTCATGACATGATGCTAAACCTATCAAAAGGTGATTTATGAGCATCAAATACCTGGTGGTTTACCATTTCCCATTTCAAAATGGAAGTGGGATGACATGACTATGGAATTTGTGGTGGGTCTCCAGAGGAATCCTTAGAAGAATGATGCTATTTGGGAAAATTTCTTACCTATATAGGAGACTTTATCAGTTGAGAAGATGATAGAATTGTATGTTCCAGAAATAGTATGTCTACACGGGGTTCCATGAAGTATTGTTTCATATCGTGACCCACATTTTCATTCACGCTTTTGGGAGTTCTTGAAAAAGGAACTTGGTACGAAGGTTTTATTGAGTATGACTTTCCACCCACAGATAGATGGGTAGTTATAACATAATATAAAGGTGCTTGAGGATATTATTTGGGCATGTGTCCTAGACTTTGGTGGGTCATGGGATAAGAACCTAGCTTTGGTGGAGTTCTCCTATAACAACAGTAATCAAGAAACTATTTATATGGAACCATATGAGGCTCTTTAAGGTAGGTCATGCGGATCACCTCTATATCAAATGGAGGCTGGCGAGTTAGAGATGTTGGGACAAAGTCTTGTGTAAGAGACGTCAGAGAAGGTTCATCTAATTCGGAAGCAGATGGTTATGGTTTAGAGTAGACATAATTTGTATGATGATAAACACTGACAACCCTTAGAGTTTAAAAAGGGTTATTCTGTATTCCTTTGAGTGTCACCTAGATTGGGTCAAAAAAGGATTTAGAGATAAGGAAAGTTGGCACCCAAGTTTGTTGGACCATTTGAGGTTGTGGATAGGATTAGGTCGGTGTAATACCAATTGGATCAGTGCTATGCATGGAATTTTTCATGTGCCAAAATCTTGACGGTATCACCACAACCCTTCACATCTAATTTATCTGGATGATATTTATCACGACCTGTCCTCGGGGCCCGTGCCGTGACTACACCAAGCCCGCCTTCCATAGGCCATGGGCTGGCGACTAGCACCAAGGCGTAAATCCCGGTAAAAAGGGAAGGCATTGCCTTTGTAAAGTAAACAATCACACAGAGTACAAGCGGAAGAAGTAAACACTAAGTAAAAACTGAGTACAACAGTAAGTGCGGAAAGTAAAAAGGGGCCAGAAATACAAGCCCAACTGTAAAGTGCAACTCGAAAGGGAAAACAGCAACTGAAAAGTAAAGCTGCTACGCTGAGCTGTCCACTGGAAATCCCACCTGAAGGGTGGGTACAGATAGCTCCTCTCCTCCTCGGGTCCCGCCGTCCGCTCCGAGTATGTCCCGCCCAGTGGTCCACCTCCGGGTACCGCCTCGTCGACACATCCACCTCTGGGTACCGTCTCGCCGTGAAGTCCTCCTCCGGGTACCATCTCGTTGTATAGTCCACCTCCAGGTACCGTCCAGTCCTCGAACACTCGGCCTCTGTCAGCACTGCCCGTCGTCTGCAACCAACACAACGAGGTGTGGGCATAGCCCGTGCAGGGGTGAGTATAACGATACTCAGTAGGGACCTCGAGACCCTCAAGGTCTCACTAAACCAACAAGGATAACCACAAATAAGATCTCAATAGATAACCTCTACTTAGGTATATGCCCATACATATACCTAAGTTATCAAGTAACCCATCTCAATCATGAGGAAACACAAGGATTGTGAAATCAACGGATAACCACTACCCGGGTATATGCCCATACATATACCTAAGTTAGCAAGTGACCCATCTCAATCATGAGGTAAACACAAGGTCAAAAGTCTCAGCTCAAACCAGGATTTTCATTATCGAAACCGTAACTGCTGAAGAGCTCCATCTCTGGAGTGTACAGTGGTCCTGTCATGACTTCGAGGTACTGCTCACTAACCTAAGACTGCTGAAGTACTCCTCCTGTCGAGTACTGCAGGTCAGCCACCCAGACACAGTAGTGCTTCCCACCGAGGTATGTCACCCAAACATAGTAGTGCACATCCCCTAGTAGCCTGCTGAGGTACTCTCCGGACGAGTACCGCGGGTCTGCACTGTCACACAGGTAGTGCTCCGTCCGCCATGGGTCTGCACCTCAGAAAGTAGTGCTCCGTCCACTGGGCTAGTCGACTCACTCCAAGTCGAGTCGGTCAAGCAGTTGTCAGGTCTCAGCCAGTTACACGGTCTCCGTACTCCGCACGCTCTTCACTGGGAGGGTCCGCTCCACGATCTACAGGTCGATACTCCAAGTATCTCAAAGTCCCACAAAGAAGTATCTCAAAGGACCGCCTCGTCATAGGGGTCTCAACACAATAGACGGCGCGTCAATCGGACGCCCGGTCTGTGAGTTATTAGCCTTTTCGTCCTAGGGGCCCGGTTGGTTTCGTGAGCGAACCAAACCCGGCCGTATCTCAACTGTACCCCGAACTCTCATAGGGTATACTCATAGGGACCGTTTCTCAACGAGATCACCAATGCCGCTGACGGTTCGTCAAACGGACGTTCTGTCAGAAAGGTATCATCTTTTCCGTTCAAGGGGCCCGGTTGGATTTATGTGCGATCCAACCCAGCCACTATCCATCTGCATCCAAATCTCGGGCGGAGAATGTCAAAAGTTCTGTATCGTCAACAGGAACTCAACGCAACAGACGGCGCGTCAATCGGACGCCCGGTCTGAGAGTTATTGGCTTTTTCGTTGCAGGGGCCCGGTTGGTTTTTAAAGAAAAACCAACCCGACCGTACTCCACCTACGTCCAAACCTCGGGCGGAGTATGCCAAAAGATCCGTCTCATCAAAAGGAATTCAACGAAATAGACGGCGCGTAAATCGGACGCCCGGTCTGTTAGTTATTGGCCTTTCCGTCTCACACCCACCCTGGGAAACTTCCCAGGAGGTCACCCATCCTGATCACTACTCTTGGCCAAGCATGCTTAACTATGGAATTTTGACCACGTAGGCTCCCGAAAAGGAAGGTGCACCTTGAGTATAGTATACCGAAACGACCGTCTTGATCCAAGGATCGCGTTGCCGCTGACGGCGAGTCGTTTGGAGGCCCGTAGCCCAAGATACGGGCATTTGACCAAAAGTGGTCCGAAACTGGGGGTCTGGGCCCGGGCCGACCCGGCCCGACCCGGCCCGACCCCCCCTGGGTTGGCTGAACCGGGTCGACCCGCCCCGGGCGGCGACCCGGCCCGACGACCCGACCCGACTCGGAAAACCCGGCCCGGCGTGGCGGCGCGGCGGCACGGCCTGGGCGCCATTCGTGTGCCGCGCGCAGGGGGCAAAGCCCCCGCCTTTCCTCAGCTGGCGGCGCGGCAACCTGCCGCGCCTAAAGAAAAACGGCCCCCTCACGTGGGGGCCAGCCTTCGAGAAAACGGGGGGCCGCCTGCCCCCCCTTTGTGAAACCGGCCCCCTCATAATGGGGGGGCCATTAAGGTTGGCTGGGGGAAATTATTTCCCCCGGTTTTCTCCCTTCCGGCCGGCCCGACCTGGCCGGTCGGTTCTTCCTCAACGGGACCGGCAAGGCCGGTCCCCCTTCCGGCTTCCGACACCGGGGGCCCGGCTGGCCGCCGGTCTTCTCGTTCCGCCGCGGCCCGGAACCGGCCGCGACCTTCGTTGTCCAGCGTGGTGCGACGGCACCGCGCCCCTCGACCATGACCCCGATCCGGCCGCGGCGCCTTCAACTTTCTTCGACACGGCGCGACGGCGTCGCGTCCTTGCGTTATTTAATGACGCGGCGCGACGGTGCCGCGCGTTTCTTGCCGCCTGATCCTGCGCAGTGCGACGACACCGCGCCACACCCGTTTCAATCCACAACAAAAACAACATGAATAGGAGGAGGGTTGGCCGTGTTCGTGCGGTCCGGCCCCCTCGCGTTATTTGCTAACGATCGGTCTTTAATGAATGATAAACTTTCACAATCTTTTAAATTAAATAAAAAGATTTGGAATCATGGCCCGACAAATATAAACCTTCAAGTTCGAATGAGAGATCCACATAAATTTTAAAAGTTAAAACCCCTACCTTGATTTAAGAGGTGACGAGATTCGGCGTCGCGAAAAGAGATGTCGCGGAAGAAGACGTCGTCGGTATTGCGGGTATGGCGTCGCGGAAGACGGTTCCCGAGAACGTGGCGTTCTTCGTCGATGTCCGATCGTTCTTCGCGTTCTTTGTCAAGAGGATGAAGAAACTTCAAGACTTCTAAGCCTTCTTTACAAAAGCTCTCAAACAACACAACCCAACCAAATGAAATAAGTTCTCCACTTATTTAATTAACTTCACATGGCTTTTGAAATTCAAGTGTTTGAAATTCAAAAGACTCACACAACTCACCACATTAAAATCAACTCATTTAAGACATAAGTTATAACTAAGTTAAAATCATTTAAGTGGGAGTTGAGGGGTTTTAGAGGATATGAAGAGGTGGGGTTCGTGTGGGCCCCACCACCCTCATAACCTCCCAAGGGAAGTTGGGTGGTTACCCAACTTCCACCATGAGCTAACCCTTAGGGTAAGTTAATAAAAATTGTAGTGTAGTTATAAAAACTTCCACAATTTTTATTATCAACACTCGTGTAAACGCAACTCCGGAACAGGAGTTCCTAAGTAATTACCAGCGATGCGGTTCCATCGGTGCCCTCGGAATTCGATTCCGGGCATCGGTTCAAAAGATAGAAATTCCCGCTCGCTCGTTCACTGAACGTACCCGAGCCAAACTTCGGAAATTAATTACGGGCACACCGGGCTTCGGAATCAGGCACCGTCAGAAACTGCGTTCTTGTAAAATTCCAAAGAAAATTAAGAAAAAATTTTCCTTGAAATTTCCGGGTCTTTACAATATTGAGCTGGAGACCGATGCGTCCTTTGAGGAGAATCTGATATGTGTGTTGGATCATAGTGATAACCTATTGTAGGGAAAGACCGTTATGATAGTTCATGTATTTTAGAAACATGGACATGTTTAGAAGGAGGCTTGGGAGAGATAAACAGATATGCGGGCTAAGTGGCCCAATCTTTTTTACTTATAATCTTAAAGAGGTTTGGAATTGTAGCTTCAAGATGAGATGTTATAAAGCGGGGAGATATTAAGATCCCATCCTTTTCTAAAGGTGTCTCAGGAAAATCTATAGGTACTATTTAACTTATTTTGAGTACTTTTTGTATGGTTTTTACCTTAGGGAGTTTTTGGAAGAAATTGGAGAAAATTATAAGAAGAGGCACTGCATGGTTTTCCCAAACTATGCGCCCAACCCATCAAACCATGAAAAACTAAATAGATGGGACTCAAACATATGTCACATGGTTTTTCAAAATGTTCACCCAGTTAGGAGTAACTGTGCCCCCCAAAAGAGGCCCATGGTTAAGGCACCTATTTTTTCAAACCATGTTCCCCTACATAAGAAGCCATTCAGGCAGTTTTAATTAATATGAAAATTAGATATAAAATTTACCAAACCCACATCTTATATCCCTAAACCCCCTAACTCAATCATAATCAATCCCTACCATTTTGGGGTCTCTTGGATGGATTTAATGGTCTTCTGACCTCTATTCATGATTATTCAAAGACCATATTGAATATCTACACCTCTATGGGTGTATGGTTACTTCCCAATTAGATCTCTATCTCTCTCCTGCTCGTCTTTTTGAATAAAGGATGAATCCAATATTGTAATGGTATTAGATCTAGCTTTAATGGATCTTGATTGTTTTTATATTGGATCTAGGTTTCCGATCTATATCTCTTTCTTCACCAGGTTCTTGATCATTTCACTTATTTGGGGATTCCATTTGGAGAGAGTTTGTCAATGATATTGAGGTAGGTGGTCTAAATTCAAGTCCCATAGTATTGAATTAAAATTTCATGAATGTATTTTGAAATTTCAATTTCTATATTTTATGATTGATTATTGAATTGAAAAAATTAATTGATTAATTAATTTATGTACTGATGGGATATTGAGACTGTGAAGTTGAATTAATTAATTGGTGAATTAATTAATGGAATGTTGTGAATGTGGAATTCATTGAATATTGGGATTGTGGAATTGGGATTAATTAATTGGTGAATTAATTAATGGATATTTTTTTTTGTGAATATATAATTGATTGATTGGGATTACTTAAATGGTAAATTAATTAATGGAAATTATTGTGATTGTGAAATTTTGAAATTGAAGTAATTAATTGGTTAATTAATTTATGTAATGTTATGATTGTGGAAATTGGATTAATTA
This sequence comes from Viscum album, assembly GCA_963277665.1. NCBI lineage: Eukaryota > Viridiplantae > Streptophyta > Magnoliopsida > Santalales > Viscaceae > Viscum > Viscum album. The sequence goes on from OY728128.1 coordinate 1,264,353,645, forward strand.
ATTGGTGAATTAATTAATTGATTATATGTTTGGTCTATTGATTTGTTTTTGAACTAATTGAAAATTGGAATTATGATATGGTTGGATTAACCTTGATTTTTGTGAAATTGTGATAAGAGGGTTAATGTTGAGTAACCTTGATTGATGTGATATATGTGATATTGTGACATATGTGATATATGTGTGTGGGACAGGGTCAACTGTATTAAAATCCCATAGTGATAAATGACTATGAGACATGTTTTGCTACATCAAAAGACTATAGTGATAAATGAGTGTGGGACACACACTACTGCTTCAAAAGACCACTTGTGTGATTGTTTGATAAATGAGTTGTGGGTTATCAAATGCTTCTTCAAATACCCAAGGGGTCCCAGGAATGATGATCTAGGCCCAAAATTTTGGCATTGGACTATGGTTTCAAATGGATATAATATGAATTGAAATTAAAAGGAAAATAAAATCCCATTTGTTATAATGAATTGTGAATTGAATATGTGAAATGGTTCAGACTTTGAAAAAGGCTGAAGTAGGTATGGAGTGTTCAGGTGTCCTTGAGAACCTTAGATTTATATGGTTAAATAAAGAGTAATTGAATAAATGTAAACTCTTTACTTTATTTCTTGTATTGTATTCTTTACAAAACTTCAAACACTTTTATTGACTAGATATTTTTTAGATTTCATTGGTGTTGGCCTACTAAGTTGTACTCATACCCTAATTGTGCTACATGATTAGTACTTGAATAGACTTTATGTTTTTTTGGAAAGGATAAGGGAAAATACCCTATGTTAGATGGCTATTTTGGGATGGAGAATGGATGAGGGAAAAATACATGATATAAGACTAGATTGGGGAGTTTTCAGTGTCCTTATTTTTAATTGGGTTTTTCATATTAACACTTGAAACGTATTTGGAATGAAATATCTACTATTTTTTTTTGGATATTTTACTTCCTATTTAAGTTATCATGTGATTCTAGTTTGGTTTGATTATTAGTAATATAATTTGGTTATTCTCATTTATTTTCACAGTTGTGATACTTTGATAAAGAGGGTATAGTATCTCTATGATTGATATTAAACCCTCGCTACTAGTCAACAACCTCTAGAATATGAGGAGGTGCACTTGAGGTCATGTAACTGACTAGATTGAGGCACTGGTGTGTGGTACCTGGGTAAGGATGTTACATCAATGAACACCACTAAAAAAGAGTCAAGATACCTTTTGAAAAACCGATTCATAAATGCTATAAACACAACTAGTGAATTTATAAGTCCAAATGGCATAACCACATGTTCATATTGAATATAATGTATCCTGAAGGATATATTAGGAATGTAGTATCTCCAGACATGAAGTTGGTGATACTTTGATTGTATGTAAATTTTAGAGAACCACTAAGATCCCCTCAAATAATAAAATATATCATCAATAAATCAAAGTGGATATCAATTCTTTATTGTAACCTAGTTTAGATTATGATAATCCACACAAATTCTAATATTTTCATCTATTTTATTGAGAAAAAGAACTAGTACTACCCATGGAGATATAAAAGGTCAAATAAACCCTTTGATATCTAACTCTTCTGACATGAATTTCAATTCTTATAATTCCCTTGGTTACATCCTATAATATGAGAGTGAAAGAGGATAAGTCCCTGGTAGGGATCAATAATAAATTCCACTTCTCCGACGTGACTCACGTGGCTCGGTGTTGATAAGGTTCAGTGCCTTCTATGACATGGGATCTTTCTTAGGTGTGGAGGCGAAGGCATTAATTTCTGGCTTGACGTTGTGTAAAAGTCAAAATTTCAAGGTGGCATAAATTGAATCTGACTCTGAGGTCTTGGTGAAGTCTATACAGGGTCATCATAAGGTGGCATGGGACATGATCTACCAAATCCGTAGATGCAGGAGAGAGATGTGCTTGGGGCAGAAACTTCCTCATGTTTGTATGGAGGAAAACTTTGCACCCGATGTGATTGCTCATCAGGGTAATCCAGGGGAAGACATTAGACTTTATGATAGCCTGGGATCCTTGCCTATGGAGTGTAGAGACATTATTTAAGGATATTCCTTGGGTTTACACCACTTATGACCCCCTGTGAATGCTAATCTGTATGCTTTTTGGGCACCACTTATAATAAAAAATAATTTTTAGTCTAATTTCATCAATAGATGCCAAGGTAACCACTACTAATTTATAAGATATAATCATGACCATCACTACCAAAGGTATTTATCTACTTGAATTGACATCCCAATATCATCTAAAGATATGGTTAATTCCATAGAATATGCGAAACTAACCTTCTAGACATAACAATCAATGTAGTCCTTAAAGGTTGTTGGCCAATCCATTCTCAAAATCAGGTGATAGATATCCATATCAAGAATAGAGAAATCAAAAATCAATTCAGCCTCATAAACAGTTATAGAACACACTACACACAGAAAGTATTGACACTCTCATTGTTTGAGGTGTTTTTGAAGTTTTGAGACAGAAATAATTTTCTAAACATGTAAACCCATATGACCAACAACATGATAATAACTGAATGTTTTGGATGCACTTGTATCAAATAAGGATTGAATAAGAGTAAAACTCAAGAGAATATTACCTCACACTTTTTACATGCTAGATTCATCCTCCGTGATCATCTTCTCATCACCATATAGGTTTTTACCCACTCTCCCTTGATACTTGATTCGTTGTTGATTTTATATTGCCTAAGGATTCATTGTGTTTTTAAAATGACCATAGCATGCTCATTTATAAGGATGAGAGTTACTCTGGTGAGGTCATCCAGTTGAAGCATAAGATGTCTAAGATACATGATATATATATATATATATATATATGGGACTAAACTTTGGATCACTATGAAAATAATGCTGGATATGTCCTATTTTATTAAAGATATGAAAAACCTAAGGTGGTTCCATAAAGTCTCACTTTATATGAGTTAAATAACCACACTAGAAGTAGCTGAGATTGCTATTGAGTCTTAGATGAAAGCTTTCCAATTCAGTAGTCTCATCCTAAGGTGCGAAAACTCCTTGATATTTGGTTTCCTTATTCTTATTATTCTTAGCATTAGAGTTCTCACATGTTCCCATATAGACAAATATAGGTCCACCCACTAGATTCCCAACAAAACCCCTTTCTATTACAATTTCTTTATTAACAATCTTTATATAATCTTTAATATATAGGATGTCTATTTTAGATCGAATATCTAGCCACAAACTCGATTAAAATATGAAAACCATCAAGGTTTCACTATCAGATATCTCTAGAGTGAAACGAACTAAGTTCATAAACTTAATTGTATACTCAACTACTATAAATACCCCAACCCTAGTAGCATAAAGTCAGGGGTTACTTTATTATATTGGTACTAGAAATAAGAATTCACATCCTAATATATTGAGTAGTTTAGTAATCTTGGAAAACTAGATACATACTTGAATCTCACATTACATTTAGAAACATAAAATAAAATATATTATTTTATTTTGAGAAAACCATTACTCCCTTTATTATATCCCTTAACATTAATCATAATACACTTCTTGGATTCCTTGAAAAAGGAAACATAATAATGGGGTGAGTTCAAATTCTCAATAAGGGTATGCGTACAAGGGAACCTATCAATAATACATAATACATAATCAATATGGAAATATAAATGAGTGAAAAAAAATTCCATTTAATCAATAACTTGATAATGAAGAATAATAAGGTAGGAATAAATGATAATAAAAGAATTCCATATAAATAATCACTTGAGTTTGAAACTTATCCATGGATATATAAAAAATATAATCACATGGACATCAATAACTAATCTCATAATGATGGAATTCAAAATTCCCGGCATCATAAACTAACCATCAAGGCCTTATGACAAGACCTCATACATAAAATAGGCAAGGCCTTAGCCAAATACCCAAAATAGTTTGTCTCATGAGACCTATTGATGCATCAAGGTAACAGGGACCTCCCATCACTTATTAAGTATAATTTATTCATCCTATGAAAGGGAATAATAATAATTAAATACATAATCAACATAAACATTCATATTGAAAAAATAGGAAATCAAATGTTAATATTTCCCCCAATAAAAAATATCATAAAAAATCTATAGAAAGAGTAAGGATGACATCATTAAAACATATCCCCAGTGGATCATAAGTAAAATAAATGGTTTTTGTCCTTGATGAATTGAAATACCTTAAAATTTTAATTTAAAAATTATTAAGGAAAATACCCTTTTCACTTTGAAAATTACATTTAAAATATAAAAATTTCCAAAATATTAGAAAGACAATTTTCTTTGAAAATAATTCTAGAAAATTTTAAAGTAAGCTTCAAATCATGGAGCAGTCATGATAGTAGAAAATTTTATTCATTCCATATAAGTTAAAAACATTACTTTAACACTCTTGTAAGAAAATTAAAAAAGTACCTTGTTCAGAAAATGATCGAAAGATTCTTTTTAGACCATTTTTTAAAAGTAAAACATGGGTAAAAATTTCTTTAATAAATAACTAGAAAATAGTAAAAATATTCTTTAATACATTTTAAGGATAATATACATATGTAATAAAAATATTCCTAACCAAGTATAAAAAAGTTGGTTTTCCTTAAAAACATGGTATAGGTATATTGATTACTTAAAGAGTGGAAAATGAAAAGAAAACATATAATTTACACAAATAACTATAGGAGAATAAAATATATTAGGTTTATGATAAAAAGATAAAATAATTATAGCAATGGATAATTTAACCTAAAAATCCCAAATAATGTTGTGAATGTAAATGATTTATGACATAACAAATCAAATGGAAGTATATACAGCACACAAAATAAATAGGTAGTGGGGATGGAAAATGTCTCACAGAATTAGAAGTTTGACGAGAAACCCTTACCTCAGGTTATATTTCCTTCGTAAACATCTAAACCACCTATATAATAAACATATATTTATTATATATCTATTTAAAAACCATAATAATAAATATAACCCTATAATTATTATTTATCTTTCTTTGACCATGGTTACCTTATTTATATAATTTTAATCATAATATAAATATAATATATATTCATTATATACATATTTAGAGTCATCAAAATAATTAATATATAATAAATGAATTACATCGTTTATGGAGATGGTAGGCTGTACGTATGTATGAACACTGTTTTCATTTTTCAATGGATGGAATGAAAGAAAGAAAAATAATAATTATAATTTAAAATATAATTATTATATCATATATATCATATGTATTCATTAAATGTATCTTTATTACCATCCAAATAAAATGTAAATGGAAAACAAATCACATAGCTTTGCGGAGGAGGTAGTCCACATATACACACAAGCGATGTTTTTGTTTTCCAACAGGTAGGAAGGAAAACATATAGAGGTGATATTATAATTATAAAATAATAATTATTTAATAAAAACCATATATAATTATTAAATCAATCATAATAACCATCCATTAAATATGGTGGTGTAAAATGAATTGTTATTCTAAATGGAGACGATAAACTATACATACACATGAGTAATACTTTCACTTCCCATTTGATAGGAAATAGAGTGGATAATGGTGAATTTATAATTATTATAAAAATTTAGTATATTTAGGATAATTAATTTATTATTTTATGATAATTACCATATAATTTTATGAGATAAATAATAATTAAAAAGAAAGTGATCGGTTAAGGTGATTACCTCTTCCTTGAAAGAACTCCTTTAGATATTCTCTTCAGGGTACTAGGGTTGGTATTTTGGGAAGGAAAAAACTTCTACAATGTGGATAAAGAATATAAAAACGGATTTTTTTCTAGGTATAGTCTAGATATATGGATCTTGAAGTGAGGAAAAAAGTGGATAGGGGGTGCCCTTTTATAAGAGACGGGAGGGTCACTTTTAGAATTTCATAAAGTATTAAATTAATATAATTTTTTTTCTTCTGAAAAATCAATCCAAAATGAAATTTTTAGAAAATAGGGTTAGTATGAGTCTAAATTAACTCATCTAATAATATTTTTACAATTTTAGATGATGTTTTCACCCTTATCTTTTTTGTTTTAACCCTCATTGACCCTTTTGACAAATACCGTAATATTAAGGTTTTATACCCTTTACTGGACAAGAATGCTACCATAGAAGGAAAAAATCTCATAAATGAACCCTGGTGGATGTTTTAAACCATATCCCATTAATTTTTAATAATTTAAGTTTTTATCTATTTTGAAGGATTTAAGAAAATATGATTTATTATAAAACATTATTAATGTCATTTTTGATACTATTTATTTAATATAACTATAAATACATCAAGAAAAAGGGGAAATTAGAATATTGTACTTTAAAACATCCATAAAATGGAATATAGATATATTAAATTCATGGTACATATGAATTCATTTTTTATATTTTAAAAATCATTTATTTTAGTTTTTTTAATTGAATAAATACCGTGTCAGTGTTGCGTAAGCATTTAGGGTAATTATTTAATCACAAAAAATTATAAATAAATTACAATGATAAAAAATATTTATCTTTAAAATAAATATTCCGAACCTAATATACCCTCTTTTTATAATTATATAAAAACTTTAAAGATAATAAATCAAAGAGAATGACATTTTTAGATTTTCTTTAAATAAAATAATATAAAGGTCAAAATCACATCCAAAAAGAACCAAAAGACCATATATTAGAGTATTTAATGATTATTTATGAAATAATTTCATAATTTTAAATTAATACACATTTTAGGTTCATTTTATAGTCCATATCATATCATTTTGAATTTCAATTACTAGATTTACCCTTACCACAGAGCAAATTATTTACTATGCTTAGTATTCATAATGGCAAAAGGGGTCTTTTTACAAAATTAGGAACTCTTGATTCCAAATAAAAAATAAAATTTTCATGATTAAATTTCTATAACTAGAAGTAACTAATTTAAATTCAAAACACAAAATTCAATGAAAAATAGTTTTATAGAAAAATGCCTTTTATTTATAAAAATGTTTTTTATACCAAATTAAATAATGAAATTAATTACAGTTAAGTTAATTAGATTATTAATAAAATAATAGAATTTTCTTCTTTAAATCGTTTAAAAAAAATAGAACTTTGTAATTTATTGAAGAAAAAATACAGTTTTTAATAAAAATCAACATTTTTCACTAATCATTGGAAAAATTAATCTTTTCAAAAAATATGAAAATTTAATCTTAAGAAAATTCTGATATGCTGATTTAAAAAAGTATATTATTTTTATTTAATATAATTTATATAATTTCCAAAAATTAATTATAACATTTTCTCACAAAAATCAATAAAAATCATTTTTGAAATAAAAATATTTTCGAAGCATAAAATAACTTTAGTTAAAATTGAGTAATTATTTCTTATGTATTATTCAATTTGTTTTTATTTGTTAGGTAATTTATATATATTTGATAATTTATTTAACACTATTAATAACTTCTAATTCAATAGTTAGGTTATAGTGATCATATTTAAAAAATAATATTTTTCAGTATGTTTTGGCTGAATGTTTTGTATCGTATATGCAATCGAACATAGAATTATTTCAAAATATTAAGGGGTTACATTATCTACCCTTCAATAAATTCCACCATCACAATTTTAACATATTCTCAGTAATAAATGGTTTAAAATTCTAAAATTCATTTGTGGAAAACCGACATTGTAAAATGGTTTAATAAAACATCCACTTGAAAAAGAGGGAAAGAGAAATATGATGGTCATATATTATAACACATAACTAGGTTTAATAATATGAAAAAATTAGTGGGAGGTGAAAATATAGACATGGAGTAAAATATTAATGTCTGAATAATGATGGAGAGTGAAAAAGATCATTGATGGAAAGAAAGTGAATGATCATGAAAAAGTTAACAACTACAAAACCATAAACGAATAAGGTGTGAAAAAAACCATCAATTAATCATAAATGAATGTAATATGATAACATTTTTTTGAGAAATTTTTTCCAGTGTTTATAAATTAATTTACCATATATACTAAGAACTTAAGGAAATATACTTACTTGAGAAGTATAATTTCTTCATTTAATAAATTTCTACCACAATATAATCTTTTTCTCTAAGTGATGATTATTCAAGATGATTTTTTATGCCCAAATCATTAAAATCAACTTCTAATGGATCACATAATCCAAAAACGGATAAAAATATATTCCTATTATCTTTATACATTAAACAAAACTAAAATTGTTACCACAAGGTAAGATAATACCCAAAACGTATAATCCTTTACATGAATAGATAATACATTTTACTTCAAATTGTCTACAATAACATCAAGGGTTCAACTTAGAATATTTCAAAAATAAATAACCCTACATAACAAATAACCTCAATAACCACAACATTATATAATGATTTATCCTCAAAGGTTATCTAACGGCCTTCATTTTAAACCTCCAAAAATTTAATAGAAATCTTCTAAAATAATCCTTTACATTAAACCAGAAGGTTATATATACCTTAACCCAATAAAATGACTCTAAAAATTTCATTAATGACATAAAAATACAAAAAAATTAAAAAAGATTTGATCCTATAATATTATTACAAAAATCAACTTAACATTTATTTATCACACCATTTATGTAAAAAAAATGTCATTCTAATAAGGGAATCATATATCCCAGTGGTAGGAATTATACTCTTATCATACTTTGCTTATGGGTTCAAGCCCCATGACCTTATCAGATGTGATGAGTTATCGCCCAACACATGGGTTGGACCTTTTCTAAAACTATATTAATATAATTCCTATAAGTTCCCAAAAAAGGATGAACATACTCAAAAATAACATTAAAAATCAAATCACTTTTCAATCCCATGGTTATCTATATAATAAAACACATATTCTCAAATTTTAATAACTCATAAATGTCTCATCATTATAGATCATATGTACCCTAAATGTTATCAATACCATTAAACTAATATCTATATAATAAAAATTATTATTCCTAAAATAACATTTTCATTAAAATATTTATTAAACAAAATGGTTTCATTCCTATAATTATCTCCCAAATTATCCTTATTCATGTTAAATTCCCATCACACAAAATCTAAAAAAAGATATCCATGAATTTAAACAAATTATTAACCTAAAAAGTTATTATCCCATGACACCTTAGGTTTATCCTATATCAATATAGAATATCATAGGTTTCTATAGGTTCTATTATCTAATTTATTATAATGGTTCATAGAGAAAATTTGAACTAAACCAACATTATTCTCTAAGAGTGTTAATCTAGGTGAGTAGAAAAGGAACACTCACTGTGCACCGTAATAATATCCAAGATACACTTGATTAACTTTTTTTTTTGGGTTATTAACCCTAAATGAATCTACCCCTAAACCACACCCATTTTTAGTATCCAGATAGGGATGTATTTCTAGGAAAAACATATAATCTCTACCTTATCATTTTTTTGGATGTTATATTATACTCAAACAGATCACCAAATTTAATCATAGGTTTATGTTCCCTAATCTATGTTTTACTAAATTTAGTTCTCGAGGTTTTTACTAAAATTTCCCTAATACCAACTGTAAATACCTTGACCCCAGTACCCTAGAGTTAGTGGTTACTTTATTACATTCATGCTAGATATAATAATTCACATCCCAAAGAATCTATTAGTTTATTAGTTTTGAAAAAATAGATAAAAAATTAAATATCATATTATATTTGAAAACTTATAATACAACATAGTATTTTATTTTGAGATCACCATTATTAACTTTAGAATATTCCTATATATCAATCATAATACACTTCCTATAATACTTGGGAAAGGAAACATAATAAAGGGGTGAGATCAAATTCTCAGTAATGGCATGCCTGCAACACAAGGTATCATGAATACATAATGAATATTCAATATAGATAGGTAAATAACTAAAAACACATGTCATTTAATCAACAACTTGATCATAAAGAATAATATGGAAAAAATAAATGATGATCATATAATTCCATAGAAATAATCACATGAGCTTGAAAATTATCCATGGATATCATAAAAAATAAAGTAATCACTTGCAAATAAATAAATAATCTCATAATGATTGAATTCATAATTCTCAATATCATAAACAATCTATCAAGTCTTTATTCCAAGATATCATATATAAAATATTTAAGGCCTAAACCTAATACCCAAACTAGTTTGTCTCATGTGGCCTGTTGATACATTGATATTTTATAGTGGGCCCCACTTGTCACTTAATAATTTTAATTCATTCATCATATTAAAGGGGAGAATAATAATTCAATATATAATCATTTAAACATTCATATTAAAAAACCAGAATATGAAATGTTGATATTTTCCCCAATAAAACTTATAAAAAACCATCCAGAGAAAGAATAAGGATGAAATAATTACAACATATCCCCATTGGATCATAATTAAAATAAAGGGTTGTTGTTATTGATGAATGTAAATACCAATAAAAGATAATTTAAAACATTTTTATGGAAAATAAACTTTCACATTGAAAATTACTTTTAAAAATAAAAATTTCCAGAATATTAGTTAAAAAATATTATTTGAAAAGAATCAGGACACTTTTAAATTAAGATTCAAGTTATTAAGTGACCGTGATAGTGGGAAATTTTATTCATATAATATAAGTTAAGAGAAACATTCCTTTCACACTTTTGTAATAAAATTCAAAAAGTACCTTGTTTGGAAAATGAAATGATGATTCCTTTTAAACCATTTTTAAATGTGAAAAATTAGAAAAATTTTCTTTAATGAATCATTGGAGAATATTAAATGTAACACCCCAATATTTCATAGAAAGTTGTTTTCTTTAAATTAATTCAATTGTTTTCTCTACATGAAACACTGAGTTTGAGCACACCACAACTTACCACACTATTTGTTCAAAAGCAGATATGAATAGTATTAAAAGAATTTTGAATTTTATATACTCCATATAATTTTATAATCCATATTATAGGTTTCTTAGACATAATATAAGGACAAATTCATTTTTTTTAGATAAAAGAAGTATTTTTCAAAAAATGCAATTTTACCACCTTCTAATGGGAAACCCTTTTTAAAACTAATAATGGAAACTTTTATATATTCAATTTAATGAAATTAAATTCTTCTTTACAATCAGGACATAAAAATTTATTTTGAATAAAATTTTGGTACTTTTCTGATAACTTTAGTATTTTGATGAATACTGAAAAATACTAAATTTTAATTGAAAACAACTTTTTTAATTGAAATAATTTATAGGGTTAAATTATGAATTTGAATTTTTTGGAAGTATAATTAGATTATATTTTTTTTATCATTTAATACAATTAATTTCATTATAAGTAATTTCACTTTTAAATTTTATAGAAACAAATGTCAATCTTTTGATAGTTTTTACTTTTTAAAAACCCGCTTTTCAGCTTCGACAACTGGAATTTATTTTAAATTAATTAATGAAACTTATATGTTTTGAATTTGGTAAAATAGAATTCATTTTTGAATTCAGAATATCAAAATTAGCTCAGGGTGAATTTTTGGTATTTTGCTGAAAACATTTAATTTTTGATTAATAGTGAAAAACACAACGTTATAGTTTAAAACCGAATTTTTATTTAAATAATTATTTATTTTATTTAAATTTATCTTAAGTTAAAATAGATATATAATAACTTGTCACGACCCCCTCCCACCAAAGATACCCCTCCTGAGATGGCAATGGTGAAAGGGAGATAACGACCCCCAAGTCCCGCCTCTAGTAGGCCCTGGGGTGGAGACTAGCACCAAGGGTATGAATTTTCACAAATATGGGAGGCATTACCCTTTTTATTTATTTTAGGATCGGGAAATAGGACAATTCAACCACTAAAATGGAAAAAGAACAAGTGTATAGAAATAAACCCAAACCAAGCCCACATGCATGTTTAAACAATTTTTATAACAAGGTGCAAGTACAAGAAGCTCAAAGTACAATACCAAAAGAAAACAAGAGTACAATAACATCAAAAACTCCAACTGTCCGACTAGTAGGGTCCCGCACGGCCCTGGTAGTCCTCCTGGAAACTTGAAAGTAAACGTAGGGTGAGCATACAAGTATACTCAGTAGGGAAACCTAAATCTCTCATACACAAGTTGGGATACATCCTAATGTCCTGTGAGAACAACAGAAGAAACCTAGCAAGGAATTCTATCCACCCAACCTCACCAGCCACACTTACCAAAAACACAAGCACAAAAGGTAGTAGTATATAAGAAACAAGAGTATTAGGTACCCCTCACCATTTCCCTTTTGTTAGCTGCTCTTCCTAATGGCGAATGTCCTGACTCTGCCACACTCTCCCCGCCCGTACACACCTGGGCGTCACTACCACGTATCCCGCCCGCACACACCTGGGCCTCACAACCACGTATCCCGCCCGCACACACCAGGGACTCACAACCACGTATCCCACCCGCACACACCTAGGCCTCAGAACCACGTACCCCGCCCGCACACACCTGGGCCTCACAACCACGTATCCCGCCCGCACACACCTGGGCCTCACAACCGTGTATCCCACCCGCACACACCTGGGCCTCATCCCGAATATTCTTGGGAAACAGTAGAACCTGCCCGAAGAGTCTTGGGCTAAAACCACCCCAATAAAAACCTACCCAAAGAGTCTTAGGTGTAAGGTCGCCTCAAGCCATCACATCTTAGGGGAGAAGGAGCAGGAAGGAGCTAGTAACTAAGATAAAAACACCCTCTCCCATGAAATGGGAGTGTTCAGCACTAAGTGCTCAACATGGGTGGGGTGGGATAAAACAAAAAAGATACAAATATATATATATATATATACCAAACACTCAGCCCAACCTATGGATTCTAAACAGAGAAACTGAGCATGTGCCTCGACACTGCTACCACGAAGCATGCATACAAACAACCCCAACCCCATTTAGGTTTTCACATTTCAGCAGAATTAGATTATTTAGTTCCTTAACCACTGGGAAACTTTCCACAACCAACCACATCGATTGTTCATAAAACATATCCCTTCCATCCACAAAACAAGTTAGAAAAACACAAGCAACACAACCAAGCCCTTCTTATCAACCAACCAACCCCATTGATTATTAAACCCATTCCATTACCACGCCCCACCATTCATTAACTCTTCCACATTTTATTTATTAAACACAACCGGCTGTCCGTTCACATTCATCCCATCCCTGCAGCCTCGCTGCCAACTGCCATACCCACAACTGCACCATACATCATTATCCCTTTGATACCACTTACCGTAGCCTCGCTGCCCGTCACCAACATAACATTTACACCAACCCACAACCAGGTCAACTGCAGTCCCACTGTTCACCCTATCCACAACAACCCACAAAACACCCCCACATGCCATGTATCCAAGACAACACCCACATGTTCATTATTCCATTTTGTTCAACCGGGGTGATCACACAAGGGTTCCGGATTTTTATTTAATCATCCAAATTTATGTTATTATCCAATTTCCAAATTCCACAAAGTTTCCATCCATAAGAAAATCCAGAAGGAGAGGGCAACATTTAATTGTGTAAGAAAAGGCCCCCAATGACCATGATTTTCAGTAGGTAGAAACTCATTCGATTCACAACATAATATCACAAGATATAAAGTAACAGCAATCACAAACTTACCAACCCTGTTCTTTAACCAGTTATTATCTTCATTTAATGGTTCAACGGTTTCTCATGAAAACAAGAGTATACCCACCCTGCATGATGCACAAATTAGAGAGACGAAGGTAAAATCCCTACCTCGACAGGTTCTGATCACAGCGCTCCCCTGGATCAACTTTAGAAGAAGTCCGTCAGCATCCGTCACTTCTGTCGGGTCCCGGAAAAACCTCCTCAGGTGTAAGTTGGAAAGGAAAGTCCGAAGGAAAGACAACAGATCCAAGCTCAGATCTTCCACCTCGTCGTTACGATCCCGTGGCCACTGACGGATCGTAAATCGGAGCTCGGATGAAGAAGTTATGGAAGAAAAGGAGACTTTGAGTCTCTTGGGAGAGCTCTACTCAGAGGAAAGGGGAGGAGAGGGGGTGAGTTGAAAGGAGGAGGGGACCCCTCCTTTTATAGGCGAGAAAAGGAAAAGTACACGGCATGTACTTTAGGGTACACGACATGTACTCGGTTATTTTACACGGTCTCCACGCGGCTTCCAACACGGCTCCGTGACCATTGAATGGTCAACACACGGTTTGAGGGTAACACATATGCGGGGAAAGACTACACGGCGTGTAGTTTAGACACACGGCATGTATCCATTTATTACACATGGCAAGGACATGGCTCCAACATGGTACACGACTGTTGACTGGTAACGCGTACGCGGGGAAGGACTACACGGCGTGTAGTTACACTACATGGTGTGTACTCATTTACTTCACACGGCGAGGACACGACCTGCAACACGGGGTATACCCAAAAAGGGAGTACATGGTGTGTACTCAAACTACACGGCGTGTAGTTTCAAAATTCTAGAAAGTGTGGGAAAAGTCTATTTTACCATACAAAACACTTTTTGACCTTCTTTTAGACAAAGGAAATGGCCGAAGTGGTCCATGCCATTACATCAGATACCTCTTAAAACATTCTCATCCCCGATAATTCAAAAACCAACCCATAGGAACCCAACAAGATACCTCTTAGGGTTCTCATTATAACAGGAACCCCACCAACAACCCTAATTATAGGTGTTAGGAATTTCCTCTCCTATGTCAAGATATTATCCGCTTTAGGATGCACTGACTTGCCTACACAGGTTTAATCGCATCCGCATTAATGCGTCTTGATTAAGGATTGGGGCTTCCCACTTCTGTATATTAGGATTTTTCAACTCACACTTACCCCGACACCACACAACCCACACACTGCCCGAACACATGGTTTGGGGAAAATTCCTTTTCCTATGTCGAGATATTATCCTCTTTAGACGGAACTGACTTGCCCACACGGGTTCAATCACATCTTCATTAATGCGTCTAGATTAAGGAACAAGTTTTCCTCTTTTTCCCACACATCCGGACATGTCACACATTACCAGGGAACAAGGAAACAAAAGGTCTCACAACCGACAAGCCAAGCATTCCATATATCAAAGGTACAAAGTAAAACATCAACACAAAGATCAGAAGAACAAGGGAAAACACAAGTCAAAACAACTCCGGGTACTGAGCGTGCATCTAGGTCTCCCGCTCCTAAGTGATCTCCTCGAGGCCTCCATACCTCCACAACACATGAACCAATGGAATGGTTTGTCCACGGATCACCTTCTCTTTATGATCCTCGATCCTGACTGGTCGTTCCCCAAAGGTCGCGTTGTCTCCCATATCTAACTCTCCCCAGTAGATAACGTGAGAGTCATCGTGTAAGTACTGATGAAGCTGGGAGACGTGGAAGATGTCATGAACCTTCTCCAAATGAGGTGGCAGGACCAGCTGATATGCCACCTCGCCGACTCGCCTCAGCACCTCAAAAGGTCCGATGAACCTAGGAGAGAGCTTTCTCCCTTTCCCAAACCTCCGCTGACCCCGTCGAGAGGAAACCTTCAAGAACACATGATCTCCCACCTCGAACTCCAAGGGCCTCCTCCGACGATCAACATAAGACTTTTGGCGGTCCTGAGCCGCCTTCATCCTCTCACATACAAGCTAGATTTTCTCCATGGTGCTCTGCACTACCTCTGGCCCAATAGAACCTGTCTCACCAACCTCTGCCCAACAAATGGGTGAACGACATGGACTTCCGTATAAAACCTCAAACGGTGCCATGCCAATAGTAGAGCAGAAGCTGTTGTTGTAGGCAAACTCTACTAAAGGCAAGTGTCGTACCCATGATCCTCCGGAATCCAGAATTCATGCTCGCAGCATGTCCTCCAGCATCTGGATAGTTTGCTCTATCTGCCCATTAGTCTGGGGGTGGAAAGCAGTGCTAAGGCGTAACTAGGTGCCAAAAGCATGCTATAGCCCTCTCTATACTCGCGAGGTAAACCGAGTATCCCGATCTGAGACGATAGTCTTTGGAACTCCATGCAAACATACCACCTCATCTACGTACCTCTGTGCTAAGGTACTCACCGGGCCTGACTCCTTAATTGCTAAGAAGTGGGCTGATTTTGTCAGCCGATCCACCACTACCCAGATAGCATCATAACCACCCTGAGATCTGGGTAGTCCTGTGACGAATTCCATTGAGATGTCATCCCACTTCCACTCGGGGACATCTAAAGGATGCAACAAAAAACTGGGAACACGGTGTTCAACCTTCACTTTCTGACACACTAGGCATTTAGCTACAAACTCTGCCACTGCCCGTTTCACCCTGGGCCACCAAAACCATTCCCTCAAGCCTCGGTACGTTTTCGAAACTCCTGGATGTACCGCAAAGGCTGAGCTATGGAACTCACAGAGAAATTCCTCACGCATCGCTTCCAGAACAAACAACCTTCCATGGAAAAGCATCCGATGTCGGCTATCCTCTAACCATTCTTCTAGAGCGTTCCCCTGATCGGCACGATCCCGCATCACTTCCGCCTCAGAGTCCCCCCACTGGGACTCTTCCACCTGCTGCAACAAGGAGGACTGCACTGTCATCTGAAACAAACATCCTCTAACACCTTCTACCTTGGCATCCAAGTGAAAGACAACCAACTCTCCCATCGCCTTCCAAGCATCAATGGATTCACGAACTATTTCCTGATGCGACTTCCTGCTCAGGGTATCAGCCACAACGTTGCCCTTACCTTCAGTGTAAGAGATCTCAAAGTCGTAGTCTTGGAGAAACTCGACCCATCTCCACTACCATAAGTTCAGGTCATGTTGGGAGAAGATATAACACAGGATCTTGTGATCTGAGAAGACCACAAAGTGCTCCCCAAAGAGGTAATGTCGCCACAACTTCAGAGCGAACAATACTTCTGCAAGCTCTAGGTCATGGGTGGCATAGTTACGATCGTGAGGGCGTAACTGTCTAGACCCATAACAGATCAATCCCTTCTTCTGCATCATCACGCACCCCAGACCAAGACCAGAAGCATCACAAAACACCTCATACAACAACCCTTCCTCTGGAAACCTGAGTACGGGAGCACTGACCAACTTCTCCTTCAGGTAGTCGAAAGATTTCTGGCACTGCTCATTCCATATGAAGACCTGGTTCTTCCTCATCAAAGCTGTCAATGGAGTAGAAACTCGAGAGAAGTCCGAAACGAACCTACGATAATAACCTGCTAACCCCAGGAAACTACGAACTTCTACCATGCTCTTGGGTGCTACCCAAGAAACAACTGCCTCTACCTTCGACGGGTCCACTGACACTCCATGCTGAGACACTATGTGCCCAAGGTAGTGTACTTCTTGTGAAAAGAACATACACTTCGACAATTTCCTGTAAAGACGGTGGTGTCGAAGGACTTCCAAGACTTCCCTGAGATGCTCAACGTGCTCCTCCTCTGACCTTGAGTAGATCAGGATGTTATTGATAAACACAACGACGAACCGGTCCAGAAACTATCGGAAGACAAAGTTCATAAGTCCCATGAACACAGCCGGTGCATTCGTAACTCCAAACGGCATCACCACAAAATCGAAGTGCCCACACCTGCACCTGAAAGCTATCTTCGAGATGTCACTGTCCTTTACCCTCAGCTGATGATATCCAGATCATAGACCAATCTTGGAAAACCAACCTACTCCCCTCAGTTGGTCAAAGAGATCATCTATCATTGGAAGGGGGTAACGGTTCTTGAATGTTATCTGGTTCAACCTTCGGTAGTCAATGCATAGCCTGAGACCACCATATGCCTTCTTCACCAACAAAACCGGAGCACCCCATGGCGATACGCTGGGTCGAACAAAACCCTTCTCCATCAGATCGTCAATTTGAATCCGAAACTCCCGCAAATCCGAAGGTTCCATCCGATAAGGGGACATCGAAATTGGACGGGCACCAGGCTGTAAGTCTATCCCGAACTCAACGTCACATCGGGGGGAGGGGGGGGGGGGGGTAGAGTCACAACCTCCTCAAGCAAAACATCGAGGAACTCCCCAACAACCTCTGGGACATCCATCATCTCTGTATCAGCTCGAACCACTGATAGCCCAACTAACAAGGAAAGGAGAGGCTCCACACCCCAGCTTCCCACCTGATAGCTCCTCTCGCCAACAAAAGCTACACGCTGCCCGTCCATGTCAGAGAACACGACTCTTTTCCGGAAGCAGTAGATAATAGCACTAATAGAAAACAACCAGTTGATGCCTAAGATGGCATCGTGTGGCTACATCTGTAACAGAAAAAGGTCCCCACTAGATCGATGTGGTCCCAACGTCAGCCCACATCCCCAGAAAACACAAGATACGCTAGTCTGGCCTCCAACTAGTGTACTCATCACCAGTGGTATGGAAAGTTTCTCTACGTATAGTCCCAAAGAATGGGATAGACCAGGTGCAACAAAGGAGTGCGAGGCTCCTGAATCGAAGAAAGCATAAACAAGAGTGCTGAACAAAAAAATCGTACCTCGCACCACCTCTGGTCCCGCTGGAGCTGTCAACTCTGCTGCGTGCAACTGTCCACGCCCAGCTCCTCTGCCTCTCTGATGTCGTCCACTTCCCCGACCATGCCCTGGTCGAGGTCCTTGAGGAGCACCCTGAGGTCGGCCTCCTCCCGCAAAGTCTGCGCTCGAAGGAGCATGGTTCTGTTGCTGCTGGAAGGGCCTCGCCGGCAACTGGTGCTACTGAGGTGGGCGCTGAACCTGCCCACCTCCACCGTAATGAGATCGGGTCGAGCACCGACTCTGAACGTGCCCGAAACCTCCACAAGAAAAACACCTCGGCCCTGGGCTCGTGAAAAACGGACGAGGACCCGAAGATCTGAACTGGAACTGCTGGGGCCTGCTCCCCACTGGCCTGAACCTGGAAGGTCCCGTCGCAGGAGACCTGCTACTGACTGCCTTCCCCTTCGACGAACCTGGCTAGATCCCCTCTCGGGGTGCACCTCCCAGCGAGTGCATCCTCTCTACAACCTCTGCCTTCTTCTGTAATGCCTAGTACGTCGGAAGGGTGAAGGGGGTGACAACATACTGGAGCGAAGGACGGAGCGCCTCCTCCAAACGTCTCACCTGAGACTCCTCATCCGGAAAGAGATCCAGAGAAAAGCGCAGGAGATCCTTGAACTTGATCTCCAGCTCTCGTATCAACATACTCCCCTGATGAGGGGAGAGTAACTCCTGCTGCTTCTCCGCCTTGATCATGGAAGAAAGGAATTCATCTCGGAATTCCTTCTCAAAGTCATCCCAAGGAACCTCTGCCTCTATCCTCTCTCTGAGGTAGAGTGTCCACCACTGTCACGTCATGCCTCTCAGCTGACTGACTGCTAGGGGAACCCATTACTCCCTTGGATCACAGATCAAGGTGAAAGAGATCCCTAGCTCCTCAAGCCACCCCTCCATCTCCGTATCCGAAGTACTACCCTCATACTTCTTGAGGGTCTGTCGCTGGAAAGAACGAAGAGTCTTCTTCCACTGGGTATCTTCCTCCTCTGAGTCAATCCTCAGCTGATCAACCGCCTGAATTTTATAGGCCTCGGCTGTCTGAGCCACCCGGGGAAGACGTCCAGGTGCCATAGCTGTAAGGTAAACAAGGATCACCTAAGCCCAAGTAGTAAGGAAAAGATCAAGGTTTTATTTTATCATTTTATTTCAATTTCTTTCCCAGAACACCCAAATCAAGTAAAACACAATCATGATGATGCATGTACTTTCCCTAGGGTCTCTACCCTGCAATCAATATAGTTTCACTTGGTCGTTCGGTAGGCTCAGAGTCCTTGTATCAGATCAAGGGGGGGGGGGGGGGGGGGGGCAAAAATCCAGTGTCCTAGCCGGTATTCCCTGACCTATGTCACACACCAAGATTGACTAACATTGTCACCCTACCATCCCATGCAATCCACATTGTGCCTAACTCCAAACTACATCCTATCTCTCAACCATCGCCCTCTGATACCATTCTGTCACGACCCCCTCCCACCAAAGATGCCCCTCCTGAGATGGCAATGGTGAAAGGGAGATAATGACCCCCGAGTCCCGCCTCCAGTAGGCCCCGGGGTGGCGACTAGAACCAAGGGTATGAATTTTCACAAATATGGGAGGCATTACCCTTTTTATTTATTTTAGGATCGGGAAATAGGACAAGTGAACCACTAAAAAGGAAAAAGAAAAAGTGTATAGAAATAAACCCAAACCAAGCCCACATGCATGTTTAAAAAATTTTTATAACAAGGTGCAAGTACAAGAATCTCAAAGTAAAATACCAAAAGAAAACAAGAGTACAACAATAGCACCAACAACAACTGTCCAACTAGTAGGGTCCCACACGGCCCTGGTAGTCCTCCTGGAAACCTGAAAGTAAACGTAGGGTGAGAATACAAGTATACTCAGTAGGGAAACCTAAAGCCCTCGTGCACAAGTGGGGAGACATCCTAATGTCCTGTGAGAACAACAGAAGAAACCTAGAAAGGAATTCTATCCACCCAACCTCACCAGCCACACTCACCAAAAAACACAAGCACAATAGGTAGTAGTATATAAGAAACAAGAGTATTGGGTACCCCGCACCATTTCCCTTTTGTTAGCTACTCTTCCTAACAGCGAACGTCCTGACGCTACCACACTCTCCCCTCCCGCACACACTTGGACCTCACTACCATGTATCCCACCCGCACACACCTGGGCCTCACAACCACGTATCCCACCCACACACACATGGGCCTCACAACCACGTATCCCGCCTGCACACACCTGGGACTCACAACCATGTATCCCGCACGCACACACCTAGGCCTCACAATCACGTATCCCGCCCACACACACCTGGGCCTCACAACCACGTATCCCGCCCGTACACACCTGGGCCTCACAACCATGTATCCTGCCCGCACACACCTGGGCCTCATCCCGAAGATTCTTGGGAAATAGTAGAACCTGCCCGAAGAGTCTTGGGATAAAACCACCCCAATCGAAACCTACCCGAAGAGTCTTAGGTGTAAGGTCTCCTCTAGCCATCACAACCTAGGGGAGAAGGAGCAGGAAGGAGCTAGTAACTAAGGGAAAAACACCCTCTCCCATGAAATGGGAGTGTTCAGCACTAAGTTCTCAACATGGGTTGGGTGCGATAAAACACAAAAGATACATATATATATATACCAAACACTCAGCCCAACCTATGGCTTCTAAATAGAGAAACTGAGCATGTGCCTCGACACTGCTACCACGAAGCATGCATAAAAACAACCCCAACCCCATTCAGGTTTTCACATTTCAGCAGAATTAGATTATTTAGTTTCTTAACTACTGGGAAACTATCCACAACCAACCACATCGATTGTTCGTAAAACATATCCCTGCCATCCAAAAAACAAGTTAGGAAAACACAAGCAACACAACCAAGCCCTTCTTATCAACCAACTAGCCCCATTGATTATTAAACCCATTCCATTACCACGCCCCACCATTCATTAAATCTTCCACATTTTATTTATTAAACACAACCCACTGTCCGTTCACATTCAGCCCATCCCTGCAGCCCCGCTGCCAACTGCCATACCCACAACTGCACCGTACATCATTATCCCTTTGATACCACTTACCGCAACCCCGCTGCCCATCACCAACATAACATTTACACCAACCCACAACCAAGTCAACCGCAGCCCCGCTGCTCACCCTTTCCACAACAACCCACAAAACACCCCCCACATGCCATGTATCCAAGACAACACCCACATGTTCATTATTCCATTTTGTTCAACCGGGGTGATCACACAAGGGTTCCCGATTTTTATTTAATCATCCAACTTTACGTGATTATCCAATTTCCACATTCCACAAAGTATCCATCCATAAGAAAATCCAGAAGGAGAGGGAAACATTTAATTGCATAAGAAAAGGCCCCCAACGACCATGATTTTCAGTAGGTAGAAACTCATTCGATTCACAACATAATATCACAGGATATAAAGTAACAGCAATCAAAAACTTCCCAACCCCGTTCTTTAACCAGTTATTATCTTTATTTAATGGTTCAACGGTTTCTCATTAAAATAAGAGGATACCCACCCCGAATGATGCAAAAATTATAGAGATGAAGGTAAGATCCCTACCTTGATAGGTTCTGATCACAACGCTCCCCCAGATCAACTTTAGAAGAAGTCCGTCGACGTTCGTCACTTCTGTCAGGTCCCGAAAAAACCACCTCGGGTGGAAGTCAGAAAGGAAAGGCTGAAGGAAAGACAACGGATCCAAGCTCTGAAGTTCCGTCTCGTCATTACGATCCTGTGTCTGCTGACGGATCGTAAATCGGAGCTCAGACGAAGAAGTTAAGGAAGAAAAGGATCCTTCGAGTCTCTTGGGAGAGCTCTGCTCAGAGGAAAGGGGAGGAGAGGGGGTGAGTTGAAAGGAGGAGGGGACCCCTCCTTTTATAGGCGAGAAAAGGAAAAGTACACGACGTGTACTTTAGGGTACACGGCGTGTACTCGGTTATTTTACACAGTCTCCACGCGGCTTCCAACACGGCTCTGTGGCTGTTGACTGGTCAACACACGGTTTGAGGGTAACGCATACACAGGGAAAGACTACACGACATGTAGTTTAGACACACGACGTGTATCCATTTATTGCACACTACAAGGACACGGCTCCAACACGGTACACGGCCGTTGACTGGTAACGCGTACGCGGGGAAGGACTACACGGCGTGTAGTTACACTACATGGCATGTACTCATTTACTTCACATGGTGAGGACACGACCTGCAAAATGGGGTATACCAAAAAAGGGAGTACACGACGTGTACTCAAACTACACGGCGTGTAGTTTCAAAATTCTAGAAAGTGTGGGAAAAGTCCATTTTACCCTCCATAATACTTCTTGACCTTCTTTTCGACAAAGGAATGGTCCGGAGAGGGCTGGGCCATTACATAACTATATAAGTTCAATGTAATTCATTGGAGTAATTTTCTAATAAAATTAGATGTATAAAATTTTATTGAACTTTTTACTGTCTTTTACCCACCTTCTAGGAGCATTTACAAATTTGCACAAAACTTAATTTTACCGCTTCTGTGAGTTGAATTTAAAAACTCCAAGAGACATGGTTGAAATTATTAAGTAAAATTTGGTTTAATAAGATGAAAATATTTTTTGGTGAATAGTAACTTTTGACTTTTATTTACCACAGTTAAAAGTAAATAAGGTAATTAATGGTAAAAATGATATTATAATTAACCTAAAACATGTCCTAATTCTATTGGATAAGTTTAATTCTACCAAAAACAAACTTAGGAATAAAATATGATCCTCTTTGTCCCACTTGGATTAGATTAGTACAATTATTATTATTTTATTTAAAGAAGAGTTAAAAGAGTTAAATTCAAAGTTTAATAACTGAACCATTTTTAATATAGGGTTATACGTAAGATAAATTTGAAAATAAAGATTTATTAGAAAGATAAAAATATTTCCTACATAATTTTATTTTATTTATAATTTTTAGACACTAATAATTAAATTTATTTATGACACAATAATGATCCAGTAATTATTTTATTATTGACAGATTAATAAAATTGATATTATAAATATCCAAATAAATGTAATTTGAGTCTTTTGATGAATTCCACTGATTTTATAGGTTAATATGACATGTTAGGGTAGATTAAATATTTTTTTTTGAAGTAATCATATTGTTATGATTTTCACAAAAAACCAAATACTAAATAATGTCAAAATTGGCATAAATGAGTTTTTAAAACAAATACTATATTATTGGTTGATATAATATTCCTAAAAATCTAAGATTCGGCCAAAGGGATTAAATAATATTATATATGTCATTTATGAACCACTTGAGGTTATCTTGGAAGTTTAGAGTAAGTTTATTAACTATATAGTGTAATAATACAAGAAGACATTGTAACACCCCAAGATTTCATAGTAATTTATTTTCTTTAAAGTAATTCAATAGATTGTGCTATACGCAACACTGAGTTCTATTGCACCACAACCTACTAAACTAGTTGTTCAAAAATCATTTATTAATAGTATTAACTGAATTTTGAATTTTATATACTATATATAATTTTAGAATAAAAATTTTGTGTTTCTTAGACATAATATAAGAACAAATTCATTTTTTCAGATAAAAGAAGTATTTTTCCAAAAATGAAATTTCACCCCGTTTTAGTGGAAAATCCTTTTTAAAACCAATTATTGACACTTTTAAGTATTAAATTTAATGAAATTAAATTCTTCTTTAGAATCAGGACATAAAAATTTATTTTGGATAAATTTTTGGTGCTTTTATGAAAACATTCATATTTTGATAAATACAGAAAAATACTAAATTTTAATTAAAAACTAATTTTTTAATAGAAATAAATTATAGTGTAAAATTAGTTATTTAAATGGTTTGGAAGTATAATTTTATTATATTTTTATCATTTAATACAATTAAATTCATTATAAGTAATTTCACATTTAAATTTGACATAAACAGATGTCAATCTTTTGATAGTTTTTACTTTTTAAAAACCTGCTTTTCAGTTTTGACAACAAGAATTAATTTTAAATTAATTAATGAAACATCTATGTTTTTAATTTGTTAAAATATAATTCATTTTTGAATTTGGAATCTCAAGATTAAATTAGGGTAAATTTTTGGTATTTTTATGAAAATATTCAATTTTTTATGAATAGCGAAACACACTGCGTTAAAGTTTAAAACTGAATTTTATATAAATAATTATTTATTTTATTTAAATTTATTTTAATTAAAAAAATATATATAATATATATATAAGTTAAATGTAATTCACTGGAGTCATTTTATAATAAAATTAGATGTATAAAATTTTATTGAACTTTTTACCGTCTTTTACCCACCTTCAAGGAGAATTTACAAATTTGCATAAAACATAATTTTACCGCATTGGTGAGTTGAATTTAAAAAATCCAAGAGAAATGGTTGACATCAGTAAGTAAAATTTTGTTCAATAAGTTTAAAATAATTTTTGGTGAACAGTAGCTTTTGACTTTTATTTAACGCAGTTAAAAGTAAATAGTGTAATTAAGGATAAAATTGTTATTATAATTATCCTAACACATGTCCTAATTATATTGGATAAGTGTAATTCGACCAAAAAAACCTTAGAAATAAAATATTATCCACTTTGTTCCACTTGAATTAGATTAGTACATTTATTATTATTTTATTTAAAGATGAGTTAAAAGAGTTAAATTCGAAGTTTAATAACAAAACCATTTTTAATATAGGGTTATACATAAGATAAATTTATCTATAAATATTCATTATAAATATAAAAATATTTCCTACAAAATGGTATTTTATTTATAATTTTTATACATTAAATAATTAAATTTATTTTTGACACAATGATGATGCAGTAATTACCCTATTGATGAAAGATTAAAATAATTGATATTATAAATATTCAAATAAGTGTAATTTGAGACTCTTGATGAATTAAAATAATTTTATAAGTTAATATGACATGTTAGGGTTGATTAAATAATTTTTTTTGAAGTATTCATGCTGTTATGATTTTCACAAAAACCAAATACTAAATAATGTCAAAATTGACATAAATGAGTGTTTAAAACAAATACTATATTATTGGTTGAAATAATATTCCTAAAAATATAAGGTTAGTCCAAAGGGATTAAATAATATTATATATGTCATTAATGAACCAATTTATGTTCTCTTATAAGATTAGAATAATTTTATTAACCATATAGTGTAAGAATACAAGAAGACACAGTAAAAGATAAACTATTTAACTAAGAGTTAAATCTAAAAGATAAGGTTAAAATGGTAACCTAAACTTGTATAAAACCTATTTGTTGAGAATGTTTTGACCCATACCCACCTTATATTCGACATAAATCATTTTTGAGCCATTAGTATTGGAAAATTATTTTATTATAAAATAATATTTCAAGGTTTTCCTAAAGTGACTCTCACCCCTCTTATAAAAGGGCACCTACCCTTCTCTCAAAATCACACTTCCAAAGCAATTGTTCTCGGTCAAACCCTACCCAAATATCCTTCCAAATTACCTCAAATAAACCTAGAGTCCTTAATTTGATCATAAAGATAACATAAGGATCCATTTTGATCAACTCAACAGGAAACACCCGAAGAAGAGGTAATAACTTCACCACCCTCTTTCAAGTTATTTTCTTCTTCCACTTCCTCTTTATTTATTGTTTCCAAACCAAAATAATAAATCCAGTACCTCCTACATAATGTGATGTTATTATAAAAATGGTACAACCATATTTATTATTCTATCCATCATATTAATGACAAAATCACCATACGTGCGTACGTACAACTTACCGTCTCCACGTCGCGGTGTAGTTTGTTATTTAAACACATAATTATTTGGATGAGTATAATAATGAGTATAACTAATTTAAATAATAAATATAAAATGTTAATGATTCTTTATATATTATATAACATCCAATTAAATACTATTTCACCATCAATATAATGATATTATCGCTCGTGCGTACGTACGGATTACCATCTCCATGAACGCGATGAAATTCATTCCCCATCGTAATCATTAAAGAATAATTTTCATTTTATGATTAAAAATAATGTTTAAGAACTTAATATAATTCTGTATTTTAATTAAATACATCCTATCCAAAACAAAACATGGCTTACATAATCGATCATATAAAGGAAAACAGAGCAGTTAACACCCAAAATGATGATACTACTAAAATATAATTAACAAAGCAATATTAGAGGATCATATATGATATCATATTTATGTATATAGTTCTTTTATAATTTAATAACAATTATTTAACTATTATACAGGAGGTTAACGTACCCTCGACCAAGGAAAAGTACAAGGTAAGGGGTTTTCATCTCACTTCTTATTCCCTTAAGATTCATGCTATATTTCCACTATTTCCTTTTGTGTGGTGTATGTACATACCATGATTGTATTATTTGTGTAATATAATTTAATTTATTGGTATTTACATATTCATTTTATAATACTTCTTTCATGGGGTGTATGTTTTTTAAGTTCCCAAATCGGTAAGGGAATATCAAATTTCAATTTCCACTCATTGGGCTTCACGTATACTTCATTGATTATTTTACTCCAGGATTATGTGTGAAATCACTAATTATTTAATTATGTAGTAATTTACACTCCCCTTTATATGGATATACTTTTGATACACATAATCACACCATTGATAAATTCTCAAGTCATCGATATAAACTTGATAAGAGTTATTTTAACTCAATTTCTATTTATTGAGTTAAACATCCAAGTCATTGGTGTTTTTTTACAAGAATATGTGTGAATGTCCTCTGATTGATTTACACTGAATATCCAATCATATTGAGTGTATTTATATTTTTCACACATAATTATGTCATTGATTTATCCTTAACCTAAGGATACAATCTTTATAAAGGAATTTATCTCAACTTACATTCTGTTGATACTTTTTTGTTGTTATGCACCAATTCACTTTTATTTGGTGTATATAATGTACTTTGACAAAATATATCATGAATACCTTTATTCTCATGATATTATAAAGTTTTTATTACCTCAATTATTTGTATTCAAGCATCTCTCATTTGATTAGGAACTCTAACTAAAAAATCATTTTAAATGTTTTAAAAATTTATTCTTCTAAACATTTCTCAATATTGTCCATGTTTTAAAAATGGTATTAAGGTTTTATATATAGGGAAATTAATGTTTTAAAATTTAAATTCATTTTAAAATTTTAAAATTTGTACGAGACACTTTGTTTCAAAAATATATTTTAAACAACCTCTTGATATATATAGAGACTTTTAAATGTTTTCATGAAAAAGGGATATTTCTCTAAAAGGTTTATAATGATCATTTTTAACTATGTCAACATCCTTTACGGGATATTATTCTCGATATAGTTTGATTTATTATGATACAAATATTTCATTCTGTATTGAAGGTTTTGTGATATGTTTGACTGTGGATGTGTTATTTTTATACCATTCATGATTTATAGATAAAGTATTGACATTTCATATGCTAGTTTTAATAAAAATGTTTATATTATGTTTAAAAATTATCATATGAGGAATGAATTGGACTTAGTATGTGACTGGTGGATCCCACTATAGTTCCTCGATACATCGATAGGTCTCATGAGACAAACTAGTGTCTTGGCACAAGGCCTTGACAAAATCTTATTTATGTCCTGGCACAAGGCCTTGACTATATTGTTATGAAGTCTGACATTTTGCATTCCATCATTATGAAATTGGATATTGATATTACATGTTATTATTCGACTAGTAGAATATCCATGTAAATAAGTAATTGAAATTATTTGATTTATCGTTTCCATATTATGTTTAAGGTTTTGTTTAAAAGGCTTGTGTTCAAGTCTTATACATTGCCTTAAATGTTTATTCTTATTTATGACAGTTTCTGCTATATTGTTATCCTTATTGAGCATTTGAGCTCACCCCTTTCTTATGTTTTATTTTTCCCAAGACGCATAGATGTTTATTACGATTAACCTACAGGAATAGGCTAAGTGTTATAAGAGTATTTAAAGGGGACACAATGTTGTTTTTTATTTATTGATGTAATGTAAAACTTATGTATGTATCTAGTACTTCCAAGGCTACTAAACTGATCGGTATTTCAGGAAATTATTCCTTGTATCACGCCAATGTCATGTAATAATGCACCGATTCTGGGTAACTGGGGTCGGGGCATTACATACACGGTAAAAGTTAAACTATTTAACTAAGAGTTAAATATAAAATATAAGGTTAAAATGGTAACCTAAACTTGTCTAAAAACTATTGGTTGTGAGGTTTTCGACCTATCCCCACCTTATATTTGAAATAAATCATTTAGGATCCATTAGAAACCGAAAATTATTTTATTATAAAATAATATTTCAAGGTTTTCCTAAATTGACCCTCACCCCTCTTATAAAAGGGAACTTCCCATTCTATCAAAATCACACCTCCAAATACATTTGGCTTGGCCAAACCCTGACCAAATATCCTCCCAAATTATCTCAAATCAACCTAGATTCCTTAATTTCATCATAAATCCAACCTATGGAGCCCTTTTGATCAACTCAAAAGGAAACACCTGAAGGAGAGGTAATAATTTCACCACCCTCTTTAATGTTCTTTTCTTCTTCCACTTCCACTTTTTTTTGTTTCCATACCAAAATAATAACTCCAGTACCTCCTATATATTATTATGTTATTATAAAAATGGTTCAACCATATTATTTATTATATCCATCCTATAAATTACAAATTCACCATAGGTGCATACGTACGACTTACCATCTCCATGTCGTGGTATAGTTTGTTATTCAAACACTTCATTATTTGGATGAGTATAATAATGAGTATAACTGATGTAAATAATAAATCTAACATATTAATGATTCTGTATATATGATATTCCATACAATTACATATGATTACATCATCAATATAATGATAT
Source organism: Viscum album (assembly GCA_963277665.1). NCBI lineage: Eukaryota > Viridiplantae > Streptophyta > Magnoliopsida > Santalales > Viscaceae > Viscum > Viscum album. The sequence goes on from OY728128.1 coordinate 1,264,383,386, forward strand.
TTTCGCTCATTCATACGTACGGATTACCGTCTCCACGACGTGATGAGATTCATTACCATGTTCACCATTCAACGATGATTATAAAAATATATATTATTAATAAGTATGTAATATATGAAATAATAATGATACTATATATATATATATTTATGTATGTATGTATGTATGTACTTATAAATATCTTATTCACTTACTTTCATTCAATACGATATGAAAACGAAAACAGCATTTATGCGTATGTACGACCTACCATCTCCATAGATGGTGCCTTCCATTACATATATCTATCTATTATAAATAGTTATGTTATAAATATATATGATATATAAATCAATCTTTATATTCTGGAAGTATCTAAATCATGATCTAAATGATATGATCAAGAATAACAAGTTAAAACACGTACGATAAAGAAAGCGATTATTACCCAAAATGTTAATTTAATATGAAAATCATTATTAAATGGGTAGTATAAAGTCATAAATGAATAATTTATGATATAATAAATATTAATATGGTTTTGGTATAATTCAATAACATACTATGGTCATTATGAAGGAGTTTAAACGTACCCTCGACCAAAGGAAAGTGCAAGGTAAGGGGTTTTATTTTCTCACTTTTAATTCCACGAGATTTCCATTGTTCACCACTTATTTATTGCATGTGGTGTATTTTGCACTAACTTTTTATGTATATCATCATGATTCAATTTATATTCATGGTAGTCTATGATTCATTTGGTGTATGTTAACTTTTGGTCTCACGACTCGATTGATTACAATGTGGTAATGGGGTTTTCATCTCACTTTTATTCCTGTGAGATTCATGATATATTTTACACTATTACCTTTTGTGTGGTGTATTTAATACCCATGATTGTATTATTTGTTTAATATAATTTAATTTATGGGTATTACATCATCATTGTATGATCCTTCTTTCATGGTGTGTATGTTTCGTATGTTACCAAATCGGTAAGGGAATTTCAAATTTTAATTTCCACTCATTCGATTTTACACAAACTTCATTGATTACTTTACTCCAAGATTATGTGTGAAATAACTATTTATTTACTTATTTAGTAATTTCCACTCCCCTTTGTGTGGATCTACTTTTGATACACATAATCACTTCATTGATAAATTCTCAAGTCATCGATATAAACATGATAAGAGTAATTTTAGCTCAATTTCTATTCATTGAGTTAAAGATACATGTCATTGGTGTTGTTTTTACAAGAATATGTGTGAATGTCCTATGTTTGATTTACAATGAATATCCAATAATATTGAGTGTATTTATATTTGTCACACATAATTATGTCATTGATTTAGCCTTAACCTAAGGATACTGTCTTTATAAAGGAATTCATCTAAACTTACATTCCATTGAGAATTATTTGTTGTTATGCGCCAATTCACTTTTATTTGGTTTATATACTATACTTTGACATAGTATATAATGAATCCATTTATTCTCATGATATTATAATGTTTTTATTACCTCAATTATTTTTATTCAAGAATCTCTCATTTGGTTGGGAACTCTAACTAAAATATCATTTTAAAAGGTTTAAAAATTTATTCTTCCAAATCCTTCTCATTAATGTCCATGTTTTAAAGATGGTTTTAAGGTTTTATTTATATGGAAATTAATGTTTTAAAATTTAAATTCCTTTTAAAAGTTTCAATGTGGTATGGGACACTTTGATTCATTGATCTATTTTAAACAACTTCTTGATAAATAGTGAGACTTTTAAATGTTTTCATGAAAGAGGGATATTTTTCTCAAATATTTTTACTGATCATTTTCAAATATGTCAACATCCTTTACATGATATTATTCTTGATCGAGGTTGATTTATTATGACACAAATATTTCACACTTTATTGAATGTTTTGTGATATGTCTGACTGTGGATGTGTTATTTTTATACCATTTATAGTTTATGGATAAAGTATTGACATTTCGTATGCTAGTTTTAATAAGAATGTTTATGTTATGTTTTAACCTTTTCATATGAGGAATTAATTGGACTTAGTATGTGATGTGTGGAGCCCACTATAGATCCTTGATGCATCGGTAGGTCTCATGAGAAAAACCAGTGTCTTGGAACAAGGCCTTTACAAATTCTTATTTGTAGTCTTGGCACAAGGCCTTGACTATGTGGTTATGAAGTCTGGAATTATGCATTCTATCATTATGAAATTTGCTATTGATATTACATGTGATTATTCGACTAGTAGAATATCCACATGAATAAGTAAATGGAATTATTTGATTAATCATTTCCATATTATTCTAAAGTTTTCGTTTAGAAGGCTTGTGTTATAGTCTTATACACTGCCTTAAATGTTTATTCTTATTTATGAAACTTTCCACTATAATGTTATCCTTAATGAGCATATGAGCTCACCCCATTCTTATGTTTTATTTTTCCCAGGATACAAAGAAGTATATTACGATTAACCTGCAAGAATAGGCTAAGGTATATAAGATTGTTCAATGGGGACACAATGTTGTTTTTTTTATTTCCTGATATAATGTAAAACTTATGTATGTATCTAGTAATTCTAAGGATACTAAACTGATCAGTATTTAGGGACATGATTCCTTATATCATGCCAATTTTATGTAATAATTCACTGATTCTGGGTAACTAGGGTCGGGACATTACAATTGGTATCATAGAAAGTTTAGTACAAAACTTGGAAGCCAGATTTAGAAAAAAACTCTGATTAAAAAACACTACCCTAAGATTGACATTGAGGATTTGTATAGAAGAACATCCAAATTTTTTGGTAATGTAAATATTATGTGGGTTTTCTAAGAAATACATCCCTATCCGAATACGAGCAGGTAGAGGCTTCTCTAGCATAGATGTACCTAGGAGTGAAAACTTTGACAAGGAGTTTCAAGCTTGACCTGGGGTATCCTAGTACACGACAACGGGCCTTGCTGTACTCTTGGTTATGACACTCCGGGGGGATATGTTTAAGATAATTCACATTTTATTTACAAATAGATTTGAAGGATTTTAATATAAGATGAGAATAAATAAAATTGGTTAATACTAAGGTGTTTTAGATTGAAAATAACGTGTTGTGATATTCTCTAAATGATTTTATGACCCACATTATGCTTTCTTCTGTTAGTTAATGACTGGATTCCAAGGAAGTCATTGTAACATTGAACATGTTTTAAAAGTTGGGTACAGTGGTAGAAATGATAAATGAAATGGATTTTTGATATGTGTAAAAGATATCGTGTTCATGTCGGATCAGTTTTCCAAACATATGATCAACAACATATATATTAACCAACTCCCGGACTCAATAAAGAAGAGAAAGGTGGTGAATGATAAGAGCTCCAGCAGTGGAGACCATGGAGAAAATAAATCTCAATTTCCATCATGTTGGAAATGTTGAAGGAGACACCTAATAAAGTGTCTCAATAAAACAAAGAAATAATTTATGTGTGGGAAAAATGATATAAATTAAAGAATTGCTGAGAAAAAACAAAGAGTACTATGGAAGAAAATAAAAATGATCCCAAGAATCCATTTACAGTAATTTTCCATAAATTTAGGGGACTTGGGCATTACCCGAGTGAATGCCGTATTCTTTAGGATAACCTTTTGGTTAGGGAAGATCCTATATGGAAATAAATGGATGGTGAAATGTTTACAAGTATTCGTGCTCTATGTTGATGGGATTACTTTGGAATACTTTTCTATTGTATGTGTAACCCTATAGTTTGTTATGTGAAAATGCAATTTTAGGAAGAATTATCTTTTCTATTATAGTTATAAATAACCATTTGGGTTTATAAGATCCTTGAATTTGATGAAATTACAAGTTATTAAATTTTGGGATGAAAATGCGAGATATGAGATAACATTTGCAGTGAAATTATGTTATGGTTATTCTAATGAATTTTTCTCATTTTGGGAATGTTATAAAATATAGTTTTTGAAAAAGGACAACACACAGGCTGTGTGACAACCCATCAAGTTGGGAAAAGCTGTGGGAATTAAAACCACAACCAGAGTGTGATTCAGATTTATCGCCTACCACTAGACTACGTGAAGTACCTGGTTAGTGTGACTAATTCTTTTTAGTTAAATGATTTTATTGATCAATAATAAGTTGATTTGGGATATTATGTCTTATCAAATGGATATCCTTAGTATAGGAAAATGATTAGGTGATTAAGTGATAAATGTTATTTTTGAAGACATTCGATCTGTTGGGAACACTACATGCCTAAGGAAAATAGAATACTATAAGATTTCATTTGAGTAATGGTGGATTTTTATCTATGTTATTATTATGAATATATAGTGATTTGGGTTATTTATGGAAATGATTAACCTATCATAGAGAATATGTGATTAGGTTAATTACTTTATGTATATGACTTTAAGAGTAGTTAATGTTATTTGGAGATGCATTTTAACATGGGAGACTACGTAATCATATTATTCTATGTTTTGGGTTTCAATATTAGTTTATATTATATTGAAGGATTTTAAGGACAATTTTTTATTGAATGTTATTTATAAAACTTTGGGTATTTTTGGTTTAATTTTTGAAATTAAGATTAGTATTTATTTCTCTAAAGGATTATCCTTTTTGGGGATCATCTGATCTTGTACTAACCATTTTGGTTTTGTTTAATCTTTAAAGACAAATTAAATATATAGTTTATCCTTTTTGGATCATGTGATTCTCTAGAAGTTGATTCTAGTGCTTTAGGTGTGACCAAGTCATCTTTAATACTCATAGTTTGAAAAAAAGATGAGTTAGTGGTAGAAACTTATTAAAGAATGAAACTATACTTAAAAATTAGGTATATCTCTTTATGTTATTAGTCAATGTCATAAATAAATTCCTCATCTTTATGAAATGGAACTTAAAACAAAAAAAAAACATTGTCCGTTTACTTTTCCTACTGGGAATCTAATGACCGTTTATCCCATCACAAGTTTGTGGTTTTCTTGTTATTAAATTTCTCTTGATCATGTTTTCTATCAATCTCTATTAGAATGTGACACTTAGTTTATCTTCCATACCCATGTTTTTCTACATGGAATCCTAGTATGGGTTATCTCAGGGGACCTTTGTCCTTCTCTTTATTTCTTTTAAAGTGATAGTTTTGTTGAATTTTTTTCTGATGTGGGACTTTCAATTAAGTTCCCAAGACCATTTTTAAAATTTTGAGGATGCAATTTCCAAAATGGGAGAAGAATGTAACACCCCAAAATTTCATAGAAAGTTATTTTCTTTAAAGTAATTCAATATCTAGTGCTACACACAACACTGAGTTTGAGCGGACCACGACTTACCAAACTAGTCATTTAAAAGTGGTTATGAATAGTATTAAAAGAATTTTGAATTTTATATACTTCATATAATTTTAGAATTCATATTATGTGTTTCTTAGACATAATATAAGAACAAATTCAATTTTTTTTCAGATAAAAGAAGTATTTTTAAAAAAATTCAATTTTACCACCTTCTAATGGAAAACCCTTTTTAAAACCAATAATTGACTCTTTAATATATTAAATTTAATTAAATTAAATTATTCTTTAGAATTGGGACATAAAAATTTATTTTGAATAATTTTTTGTACTTTTCTGAGAACTTTGATATTTGGATGAATACTGAAAATACTAAATTTTAATTGAAAACCACTTTTTTAATCGAAATAATTTATAAGGTTAAATTAGGAATTTTAATAGTTTGTAAGTATAATTAGATTATGTATTTATCATTTAATACAATTTAGGTTATTATAATTAATTTTACATTTAAATTTGACATAAACACATGTCAATCTTTTGATAGTTTTTACTTTTTAAAACGTGTTTTTTGGTTTCGAAAATGAGAATTTATTTTAAAATAATTAATTAAACTTCTATGTTTTGAATTTGGTAAAATAAAATTCATTTTTGAATTCGGAATATCAAAATTATCTTAGGGTGAATTTTTGGCATTTTTCTAAAAACATTCAATTTTTGATGAATAGTGAAAAACACTGCGTTATAGTTTAAAAATGACTTTTTATTTAAATAATTATTTATTTTATTTAAATTTATTATAAGTCAATATATATATATAAAACCTATATAAGTTCAATTCAATTCATTGGAGTCATTTTATAATAAAAATAGATGTATAAAATTTATTGAACTTTTTACCGTGTTTTACCCACCTTCTAGAAGCATTTGCAAATTTGAACAAAACTTAATTTTACCACTTTTGTGATTTTAGTTTCAAAAATCCGAGAGACACATTTGACATCAGTATGTAAAATATAGTTCAAGAAGATGAAAATAATTTTTGGTGAATAGTAACTTTTGACTTTTATTTACCACAGTTAAAAGTAAATAGGGTAATTAAGGGTAAAAATGATATTAAAATTAACCTAAAACATGTCCTAATTCTGTTGGATAAGTTTAATTAGACCAAAAAAACCTTATTAATAAAATATGATCCTCTTTGGTCCACTTGGATTAGATTAGGACATTTATTATTATTTTATTTAAATAAGAGTTAAAAGAGTTAAATTCAAAGTTTAATAACTAAACCATTTTTAATATAGAGTTATATGTAATATAAATTTGACTATAAATTTTCATTAGAAAGATAAAAAGATTTCCTAAATAATTATATTTTATTTAAAATTTTTAGACACTAAATAATTAAATTTATTTATGACACCATGATGATGCATTAATTACCTTATTATTGAAAAATTAAAATAATTGATATTATAAATATCCAAATAAATGAAATTTGAGACTTTTTATGAATTAAACAAATTTTATAGGTTAATATGACATGTTAGGGTTGATTAAATAATTTTTCTTCGAAGTAATCATTCTATTATGATTTCACAAAAACCAAATACTAAATAATGTCAAATTTGACATAAATGAGTTTTTAAAACAAATACTATATTATTGGTTGATATAATATTCATAAAAATCTAAGTATTGGAAAAATGGATTAAATAATATTATATATTTCATTAATGAACCAATTTAGGTTCTCTTTAAAGTTTATAGTAAGTTTATTAACCATATAGTGTAAGAATACAAGAAGACACAGTAAAAGTTAAACTACTTAACTAAGAGTTAAATCTAAAAGATAAGTTTAAAATGGTAACCTAAACTTTTCTAAAACCTATTTGTTGAGATTTTTTCAACCAATACCCACATTAGATTCTAAATAAATCATTTTGAGCCATTAAAAACCGAAAATTATTTTATTATAAAAAAATATTTCAAGTTTTTCCTAAATTGACCCTCACCCCTCTTATAAAAGGGCACTTCCCCTTCTCTCAAAATCACACCTCCAAAGAAATTTGGTTCGGTAATTCCCTACTCAAATATACTCCAAACTTACCTCACATAAACCTAGAGTCTCTAATTTGTTCAGAAAAACAATATAAGGATCCCTTTTTATCAACTCAAAAGGAAACACTCGAAGAAGAGGTAATAATTTCACCACCCTCTTTTAAGTTCTTTTCTTCTTCCACTTCCAATTTATTTTTTGTTTCCATACCAAAATAATAAATCCAGTACCTCCTACATACTTTTAAGTTATTATAAATATGGTTCAACCATATTCGTTATTATATCAATCCTATAAATGACAAAGTCACCATACGTGCGTATGTACGACTTACCGTATGCACGTCGTGGTGTAGTTTGTTATTCAAACACTTCATTATTTAGATGGGTATAATAATGAGTTTAACTGATGTAAATAATAAATATAACATGTTAATGATTATATATATATATATTATATTCCATCCAATTATATACGATTCCACCATCAATATAATGATATTGTTTCCCGTGCGTACGTACGGATTACCTTCTCCACGATGTGATGAGATTCATTCCCATGTTCACCATTCAACGATGATTATAAAAATATATATTATTAATAAGAATTTAATATATGACATAATAATTATACTAGATATATATATATATGTACTTATATATATCTTTTTCACTTACTTTCGTTCAATATGATATGAAAATGGAAACAACGTTTATGCGTACGTACGACCTACCGTCTCCATAAACGGTGCCTTCCATTTCATATACATATACATATATATATCTATTATAAATATTTATATTATAAATATATATGATATATAAATAAATATTTATATTCTGTAAGTATTTAAATTATGATCCAAATTAGATGATCAAGAATAACAAGTTAAAACATGTACGATAAAGAAAGCAATTATTACACAAAACGTTAATTTAACATTGAAATAATTATTAAATGGGTAGTATAATGTCATAAATTAATCATGTATGATATAATAAATATGAATATGGTTCTGTTATAATTTAATAACATACTATGGTCATTATACAAGAGGTTAAACGTACCCTCAACTAAAGGAAAGTGCAAGGTAAGGGGTTTTCTTATCTCACTTTAAATTCCATGAGATTTCCATTGTTCACCACTTATTTATTGAATGTGATGTATTGTGTATGACTGTTTGATGTATATCATCATGATTCAATTTATATTCATGGTATTCTGTTATTCATTTGGTGGTTTTTAACTTTTGGTCTTACGACTCGATTGATTACAACGTGGTAATGGGGTTTTCATCTCACTTTTATTCCCGTGAGATTCATGCTATATTTTCCACTTTTACCTTTTGTGTGGTGTATTCACTGCCCATGATTGTGTTATTTCTATAATATAATTTAATTTATGGGTATTTACATCATCATTTTATGATCCTTATTTCATGGAGTGTGTGTTTTTTAAGTTACCAAATCGGTAAGGGAATTTCAAATGTCAATTTCCACTCATTCGGTTTTACGCAAACTTCATTGATTACTTTACTCCAGGATTATTAGTGAAATCACTATTTATTTACTTATTTAGTAATTTTCACTCCCATTTGTTTGGATATAATTTTTATACACATAATCAATTCATTGATAAATTCTGAAGTCATCTATATAAACTTGATAAGAGTAATTTTAACTCAATTTCTATTCATTAAGTTAAACATCGAAGTCATTGGTGTTGTTTTTAGAAGAATATGTTTGAATGTCCTATAATTGATTTACAATGAATATAAAATCATATTGAGCATATTTATATTTGTGACACATAATTATTTCATTGATTTATCCTTAACCTAAGGATACTTTCTTTATAAAGGAATTCATCTCAACTTACATTACATTGAGAATTGTTTGTTGTTATGCACCAAATAACTATTATTTGGTGTATATACTATAATTTTACATAGTATATAATGAATACCTTTATCCTCATGATAGTATAAAGTTTTCATTACCTCAATTATTTGTATTCAAGCATCTCTCATTTGGTTAGAAACTCTAACAAAAATATCATTTTAAATGTTTTAAAAATTTATTCTTCTAAATCTTTCTCATTAATGTACATGTTTTAAAAATGGTTTAAGGTTTTATTTATATGGACATTAATTTTTTAAAATTTAAATTTCTTTTAAATGTTTCAAATTGGTATGGGACACTTTGATTCAAAAATGTATTTTAAATAGCTTCTTGATAAATAGTGAGACTTTTAAATGTTTTCATGAAAAAGGGATATTTCTATCAAATATTTTTACTGATCATTTTCCACTATTTCAACATACTTTACGGGAAATTGTTCTTGATCAATTTTGATTTATTATGATACAAATATTTCACACTTTATTGAAGGTTTTGTGGTATGTTTGATTGTGGATGTGTTATTTTTATACCATTCATGGTTTATGGATAAAGTATTGACATTTTGTATGCTAGTTTTAATACGTATGTTTATGTTATGTTTAAAACTTTTCATATGAGGAATGCATTGGACTTAGTAAGTGACAGGTGGGGCCCTCTATAGCTTCTCGATGCGTCGGTAGGTCTCATGAGAAAAACTAGTTTCTTGGAACAAGGCCTTGAAAAAATCTTATTTGTAGTCTTGGGACAAGGCCTTGCCTATATGGTTATGAAGTCTTGCATTATGCATTCCATTATTATGAAATTGGCTATTTATATTACATGTTATTATTCGACTAGTAGAATATACATTTGAATAAGTAAATGAAATTATTTGATTAATCTTTTCCATATTATGCTAAAGTTTTAGTTTAAAAGTCTTGTGTTATAGTCTTATACATTGCCTTAAATGTTTATTCTTATTTATGAAAGTTTCCGTAATAATGTTATCCTTACTGAGAATCTGAGCTCACCCATTTCTTATGTCTTATTTTTACCAAGATGCAAATAAGTATGTTACGATTAACCCGCTGGAATAGGATAAGGGATATAAGAGTGTTCAAAGGGGACACAATGTTGTTTTTTTATTTCATGATATAATTTAAAACTTATGTATGTATATATTACTTCCAAAGTTACTAAACTGATCGGTCTTTCATGACATGATTCATTGTATCATGCCAATGTTATGTAATAATACACCGATTATGGGTAACTGGGGTTAGGGTGTTACATTAAAAATATTATTTAATACATTTTAAGGAAAATATATAAATGTAAGAAAAATATTCCCTTTTGAGTAGAAAAAAAGTTGATTTTCTTTAAAAAATGGTTTAAGTATCTTGAGTACTTAAAGAGTAGAAAATGAAAGGAAAAATTTTAATTTACATAAATAACTAGTGGATAATAAAATATACTGTTTTCTAGATAGAAAAATCAAATAACTCCCCTACAAATTCTTAACATAAACAATCTCGAATAATGATGAGATTGTAAAATAAACCCTTACCACTCTAGTATTTTCTGAATCATATCCCCCATAAAGGAACTAAATTAAAATTAAACCTTAAATACCATTAATATTAAATATTCATAATATAAAATATAAAATGTAAGTATATACATTATAAAAAATTAAGTGGTGGAGTATGATATATGTCTCAAAGAATTAAAAGTGAGACGAGAAACCTTTACTTTTTTCAACTTCCTTTATATGCATCCAAAAATACTGTATTATAAATATAGATTTATTATATTTCTATTATATAAAACTAATAATACATATTATTTCATATATTATTTACTTATAATTTTTTATCATATGTTTATTAACAAATCTTCATTAAATATATTATTACAAGTAACAACTACTTTGTTTTTCATGTATGTTTTGGTTCAGTAGTTTTTGTCCTTGTAATTTGATCTTGGTTACATTATGTCCAAAATTTTAATAATGATATAAATTTAATATATATTCATTATATAAATATTTATATCCATCCATAAATTTATAGATAAAAAATTAATTACAACATTCATGGAGATGATAGGTCGTACGTATGCATGAACGATGTTTTAATTTTTCAACTGATACAATGAATAAAACATAAATAATAATCCACCATTATAGAATAATTACTATATCATATATATAATATATATTCATTAAATATTTCCTTACTACCATAAAAATAAAATATAAATGAAAAAAATTACATCACTTCGTGGAGGTGGTAGTCCACACGTACACATGAGTGAAGTTATTGTTTTCCAAAAGATTAAAAGGGAATAAGATAGATGTGATATTATAATTAAAAAATAATAATTATGTAATAAATATTATATATAATAATTAAAACCATTATAATAACCATCAATGTAATATGTTGGTGGAAAATGAATTTTATTGCTATGTGGAGATGATAAGCCATACGTACGCATGAGTGATACTCTCACCTCCCATTTGATTGGAAAGAGGGTGGATAATGGTGATTTTATAATCATAATAACATTTTACATTATTTAGGATAATTAATTTATTATTTTATTATAAATACCATATATTTAGAGGATTTAAAGAATAATTAAAAAGAAAGTGATTGGTTAAGGTGATTACCTCTTCTTTGAAAGAACTCCTTTAGATCTCCTCTTAAGGGTTCCGGGGTTGGTATTTTGTTTATAAAAAAACCAATATAAAGTGGATAATAAATTTTAATATATTTTTTATATGTATGGTAAATATATATGTCCATTTAAGTTAGGAGAGAAAAGGATAACGGGTTTTGTTTTATAAGAGAGGGGAGGGGAACTTTTCGAATTTCAAAAAGAGTTAAATTAATATAAATTAATTTTCATTGAAAAATAAATCCATAATAATATATTTAGAATATAGGATGAGTATGGGTCAAAATAAACTCATGCAATAAAATTTTTACAAGTTTAGATGACGTTTTCACCCATATCATTTTGTTCTAACTTCTCCTTAACCATTTTGATAAATATCACAATAGTTATGCTTTCCACCCATTAATTATCATGAATTCTACCATAAAAGGATAAAAAACCCATAGATTTACCATGGTTGATATTTTAAACCATATATCATCCATTTTAATGAAATTAATATTTTTATTATTTTTAAATCATTTAATAAAATATTATTTATTATAAAATATTATTAATCTCATTTTGACACTATTCAATTTATATAAATTTAAATATATCTATAAAGACCCGTAAAATTCAAGGAATTTTTTTTCTTAATTTTCTTGGGAATTTTACAAGAACACAGTTTCTAACGGAACCTGATTCTGAGGTCCGGTGTGCTCAGAATCATTTTCTGAAGTTTAGCTCGGGTACGTTCAGTGAACGAATGAGCGGGTTTTTCTAACTCTTGAACGGGTGCTCAGAATCGAATTCTGAGGACACCAATGGAATCACAACACCGGTAATTGCTTAGAAACAACTTTTCCGGAGTTGCGTTTGCTCGGGTGTGGTTTTTTAATTTTTTTGGGGTTAAGTAAAGAAATAAAATAAAGTGGTGCGACAATTTATTTTATTTCACTTAAAGAGGCTTAAACTAAGTTAAGAGGATAAGGTGGGACTCACAATATCCTACCCACATGGTAGGATATTTGTGAGGTGGGGCCCACACAAGCCCCACTGTTTCTTCCCTTCTAAGTAACGCACCCGCAACCCCCCTTTTATTTAAAGTCAACCCATGTGTTTAATTAAATATTAAACGCCCCTATTAATTGGGAGGTTTAAGAATTGAAATTAATTCAATTAATTGTTGGATTCTTTTTATGAATTCCAAAATGTTGGCATGAGAAATAAAATAAGACCAACACTTTTTTTATTGAGGGGTTTCTTGTTGAGAGGATTTGGAGAAAGCTCTAAGGCTTGAAGATCTTCATCCTCCTTCGTCGAAGAATGTGAAGAACGCGAAGAACACAAAGAACGCGAAGAATGCGAAGAACGCGAAGAAAACATCATCGCCGACGAAGGACACCGAACCCTCGGAGATTGACGACGTGACGCCGTGTACCACGATGCCGATGATCCTCCTTCTGCGACGCTTCTTCCGTGACATTCCTTCCCCCGCGACAATCTTCGATCATCAACTGATTGAGGTAGGGGTTGCGGTTCTTTTAAATCTTTGTGAATTATATCCTCAGCATGGGTTTAAATGATTCAATTAAATCTTTGTGATTATATCCACAGTTTGTTTAAATATTTGTCGGAAGACTTTTAAAACCGCTAACACGGTGGGTGCGGACCGACGAACAAGTCCGAACCCACTGTCTCTTCATTCTTGGTGAGCGGATTGGCGGGCGACGACAAAGCAGGCCGTGCTGGTGTTGGGAGGTCCTCGCAGTGAAGGACAGGTTATAGGAGGGCCGTTGGCGAAGACGGCAGGCAAATCCGACCACCGGATTTCGTTCGCTGGTCCGCTGAGTTTTCCGTCGGCACGCCTCGCTGGCACGGCGGCGCCGGCGGCCGGAGGCGGCGACGCCCGGCGCGCCGTCGGGAAGGGGCTGCCACGGCTGGTCCCGCGGCCACGCGGGACCAAAGGGACGCCGCATCGCGCCGCGTCTGTTGATAGGGAGCGGCCCCCGCGCGGGGGTGCTTTTTCGTCCAGGGGGGCAGTCCCCCCTTGCGCGGCTGCTCGGCCAGCGCCAGCGCACCGGATCTAGCCGCCCGCCCGGACTGCCAGGCCGGGCCACGCCCAGGCCGGACCGGGCCGCACCAGCCGGGCCGGGCTGCGCCCAGTTGGGTCGAGCCGGACCCAGGCCAGTTCGACCCAGTTCGGGCCGACCCAGGGGGGGTTGGGCCGGGTCGGTCCGGGCCCAGACCCCCCATTTTCGGACCTCTTCGGTCTTTTGCCCATATCTTGGGCTACAGACCTCCGATCGATGCACCGTCAGTGGAGATGCGATCCTTGGATCGAGATGGTCATTTAGACATATTAAAATCAAGGTTTCAGAGTATTTTGTGTTCAACCAGGTTGTTTCGTACACGAAACCAACCGAGCCCTCGGAGCGGAAACGCTTATAACTTGAGATCCGGACGTCCGATTGACGTGTCGTCGACTTTGTTGGATTCCTCTTAGTGAGACAGAACTTTTGGCTTACTCCGCTCGAGGTTTGGACGCAGTTGGAGTACGGTCGGGTTGGTTTTGATTTAAAAAACAACCGGGCCCCTGGGACGAAAAAGCCAATAACTCTCAGACCGGGCGTCCGATTGACGCGCCGTCTGTGACGTTGAGTTCCTTTTGACGATACGGAACTTTTGGATACATCAACTCTGGACTTTGTGTCAGTTCAGGTATCATCTTCTCGGCTCGTGGAGCAGACCCTCCCGAATGATCTTGCGGTGTGCGGGAACCCTAGAGCTGGCTGCGACTGCGACGACGACGACGACTGTGCAGAGATCCTCAGTGGATTCGACGACGACGACAACAGTACTCAGCGATCCTACGTGGGTCAGTGCTACCGATCCTGTGTGGGTCCGATCCTGTGTGGGTCAGCGCTCAGCGGTCCTATGTGGGCCAGCACCTACAGATCCTGTGTGGGTCCGATCCTGTGTGGATCATTGCGGGGGTTAGTTACCTATCGATCCTGTGTGGGTCAGATCCTTTGTGGGTCATTGCGGGGGTTAGTTACCTATCGATCCTGTGTGGTTCAGATCTTTTGTGGGTTATTGAGGGGTTAGTTACCTATCGATCCTATGTGGTTCAGATCCTTTGTGGGTCATTTCGGGGGTTAGTACCTATCGATCCTTTGTGGATCCGACGACTTAGATGAATCAGTGGCAATATCTGATCATCTCTATCATCATATGAAGAAGTATACTTGTGTGAGCTGAATCCGTTTTTCTTTCCTGTGTGGACTGGGTTATGATTTCCTGTATGGATTACGTTTTGCTTTCCTGTGTGGACTGGGTTGTGATTTCCTCTGTGGACTGGGTTGTACTTGGTCTCGGACGTTGGAGCGTACTGGAATTGATGACTTAGGTATATGTATGGGCATATACCTAAGCAGTGTCTGATGTTACTTCGTGATTGTATCTTTCCTTTGTGGATTATCCTTTGTGGATTCTGGGAGACCTTCGGGGGTCTTGGTGTCCCTACTGAGTAGCTTATACTCACCCCTGCATGGGCTATGCCCGCACTACGTTGTGTTGGTTGCAGATGACGGACAGTGCTGATCGTGGTTGAGCCTTGCAGGGAAGGACGGTACCTGGAGGTGGACCACTAGGCGGGACGTACTTGGAGCGGACGGCTGGACCCGAGGAGATGTGGAGGCTATCTGTACCCACCCTTCAGGTGGGACTTCCACTGGACGACTCGACGTTGCGGCTTTACTTTCAGTTGCTGTTTTCCCTTTCCAGTTGTACTTTACTTTCAGTTTGGGTTTGTATTCTGGCCCACTTACTTTTCTGCACTTACTATTGTATCGGTTTTTTACTTAGTGTTTACTTCTACTGCTTGCTTGCTCTGTGTTGTTTGATTACTTTACAAAGGAAATGCCTTCCCTTTTTATCGGGAATTATGCCTTGGTGCTAGTCGCCAGCCCCTGGCCTATGGAAGGTGGGCTTGGGGTAGTCACGACACGGGCCCCGAGGACAGGTCGTGACAAATTGGTATCAGAGGAGTTCGGTTCTACCGCATAACTTTGGAATATGATCTTTTTCTATGTGAAGAAATAGTGTTAAGCGTATTGGGTGTGGTTATCAGTCCAGGGAGTCCAGTGTTGGTGCGACGACCGACGTATCCATACAGCAGGACCCTGAATTCTGATTTCTTACTTAATGCACGAAAACATTGATTGCATGTGTGTTTCATGTTTTTGATTACTTTATGTCAGCTCACTAGTTATACTATTTGACCATGGTGCACTTGTTTCTTTTCAGGATGGCCCCACGACGGTAGCCAGCTAGGGTTCCGAGAGTTGTGCGTGATGACAGCCCACCAAGCGACGAGGCCTCGGTACAGGGCCCTTTGAGAGTTGAGGCACCGGTGGTACCCTTACCCGCCGAGCCACCGTTGCTACCAGACCTAGCCAATGACGATGCACGTTACCTTAGTGCACTGCACGAGTTTCAATGCCAGCGACCGCCCAGGTTCTGCGGGGAGACGAACCCCCAGGCAGCCGAGGATTGGCTGGAGGCAGTGGTACGAGTTTTCAGGTTAGTGAGGACACCAGCAGACCTCATGGTGATCCTCGCAGCGAGCCTACTGCATGAGGAAATAGGCAGATGGTGGAGCTTGATGCTCCAGGTGCACGATGAGGCATCTCTCCTCTAGACGGACATTGAGAGCCTCTTCCGCTGGGAGTTCGTCCCAGCCACCCTCCGTGCGGTGCACATTCAGGTGCTTCTACAGCTGCGGCAAGGCAGCTTGACGGTTGCCCAGTACTCTGCGAGATTTACCGATCTCTCACGCTACTCGACAGACATGGTACGGGACCCATTCTTCTGGGCCCGGACCTTTGAGCAGGGATTGAGTCATGAGATTAGGGCATCACTGATCTCTCTCAGCATTCCGACTCAGGAAGGAGTACTGGAGCGATCCCTTTAGATCGAGAGCTTTCTTACTGAGTTTACATCAGCAGTGAGACCTACCACAGGGCGGCACGTAGTAGAGTCCTCTGCAGCAGGCAGTCGACGGATGACTCATGGGTCCAGGGAGACCAGACCCTCAGGCAGATGACCTCAGGACACTGGCTCAGCAGTGCAGGGCACACAGCGCGGAGCCAGTCTTTCGAGAGGCAGACAGTGCTACACTTGCAGCGGGTAGGGTCACATGGCTTGTGACTGCCCGACCCGCTATGCCGAGGAGCAGCAGACGGTTGAGGGGCCACCGAGGCAGTGGCAGAGGGTTGACCGTGGCGGTCTGCAGGGAGCAGGTGGACGAGGCAGAGGATCTGGCCGAGCAGCAGGTGGTGGGCGATGCTTTGAGGCTCTACCACAACCACCACCAGGAGGTCCACCCCGACCACAGGGAGCTGGCGGGCAGAGACAGGCAGAGCTCCAGGTAGCGGAGACCTATGACCAAGGCGTGCCCGAGATGATTTGAGGTACTATCTATGTCTATTCCACCCTTTCTATAGTTCTTATAGACACAGGAGCGAGTCATTATTTCATAGTCACTGCCCTTGTTCGGAGCTCGGAGATTCCGATAGAGCTGTTGGCTCGATCCTTACGGCTAGAGACTCCTACGAGAGCAGACTCGACGATTACGCACTGGTGCCGGCAGTGTTAGCTTACTCTAGGAGGTGAGAGCTTCAACTGGGATCTTCTTATAGCGGCGTTGGGGCCTTACGACGTCATCTTGGGCATGGATTGGTTATCTACAGTCCATGCTCATATTGACTGTATTAGGCGCAAGGTGCGATGTGTATGCACCGATGGGAGCAGGTTCACCTTCACCGACGAGAAGGGAGACTTCGCAACACAGGATGGACTTTCGTAGAGGAGAGGACAACCCATCACTTATCAGTTGGATAGCCTCATCCTAGGAGCTGTTGACATGCGGAGTCCTGGTTTTCCTGCAGTGGTGGATCAGTATGCAGATGTTTTCCCCGACGACGTTCCAGGACTACCTCCTCACAGAGAGGTAGACTTTTATATTGACCTGTACCCCGAGACAGCCTCGATATCCACTCCAGCATATCGGATGGCCCCCGCTGAGCTTCGAGAGCTACGGGTACATTTGGAGGACTTGCAGGGAAAGGGATTCATCCGACCCAGTGTTTCACCCTGGTCTTCCCCGATATTGTTCGCCAAGAAGGCGGACGGGAGCTTGCGACTTTGTGTCGACTATCGTCGCCTGAACCAGGTGACAGTGAGGAACAAGTATCCACTGCCAAGGATTGATGACCTCTTCGATCAGATCAAGGGAGCACGGTGGTTCTCAAAGATAGACCTCAGGTCAGGCTATCATCAACTTAGAGTTCGGGACGAGGACGTGCAGAAGACGACCTTCAGATGTCAGTATGGCCACTATGAGTTCTTGGCTATTCCCTTCGGTATAAACAATGCTCCAGTAGTGTTCATGGGCCTCATGAACAAGATCTTTCCTCCATACCTCGATCGATTTGTCGTGGTCTTCATCGACGGCATTTTGATATACTCGACGATTGAGGATGAGCACGCCTACCACTTGCGAGTTGTACTAGACACACTCCGAGAGCACCAGCTTTATGGCAAGCTATCGAAGTGTCAGTTCTGGTTACATGTGGTCCACTTCTTGGGTCACGTCATCTCTGAGATGGGAGTTGCGGTGGATCCTGTGAAGATCGAGGCAGTGCTA
Organism: Viscum album; assembly: GCA_963277665.1. Lineage (NCBI taxonomy): Eukaryota > Viridiplantae > Streptophyta > Magnoliopsida > Santalales > Viscaceae > Viscum > Viscum album. Next base: position 1,264,402,003 of record OY728128.1, read on the forward strand.
GATTGGGAGCCACCCAGGAGCGTGACGGAGGTGCAGAGTTTCTTGGGAATAGCTGGGTACTACCGAAGATTTGTGCCAGACTTCTCCAGAGTTGCGGCACCACTCTCAGCTTTGAAAAATAAGGGGAAACCCTTTGTGTGGTCAGACAGATGTCAGCAGAGCTTCCAGGAGCTGAGACAGAGATTGACCAGCGCACCTATCTTGAGGTTGCTGGAGGAGGGAGTAGGGTACATAGTCTACTGTGATGCATCAGGGACCGAACTCAGGTGTGTCCTGATGTAGGAGTGGGCAGTGATTGCCTATGGATCATGTCTGTTGAGGCCGCATGAGTAGAACTACAATACCCACGACCTGGAGTTAGCAGTAGTGGTCTTCACTCTGAAGACATGACGAAACTATCTGATGGGCGAGAGCTTTACAATATATTCTGACCATCAGAGTCTCAGGTACATCTTCTCTTAGAAGGAATTGAACCTGAGAAAGTGGCGATGGCTAGAGTTCCTCTAGGACTATGATTTTGAGATAGTCTATACTCCTGGGAAGGGGAACGTAGTAGCTGATGCTCTCAGTAGGAGGACGGGCATTCAACTACTTAAGGAGGCGACAGAGCAGCTAGCTGCTTTGCAGATATCCTTCGTGGATAGAGAGGGAGCATCCTTCCTTCAGTCACTCACAGTCACTCCTCCACTACTACAGCGGGTCAGAGAGGCACAACGTGGGGACGACGACTGTGAGACGCGGCGTGCACAGATATCCTCAGGACAATCACCTGATGGATTCTCCGTAGGAGGAGAGCACGACGTCCTTTTCAGAGGACATACCTTGGTACCAGTTGCTTTGCGGGAGGAGGTACTGAGAGAGTTTCACACTTCCCCTTTGGCGGTACATCTTGGAGTTGCGAAGATGTACCAGGATCTCAGACGACAGCACTGGTGGCCGGGCATGAAGAATGCTGTAGCAGAGTTCGTTTCTCGATGTCTCACTTGCTAGCAGGTGAAGGTAGAGCATCAGGTACCAGCAGGCTTGGTACAACCCTTGGAGGTCCCAGAGTGGAAGTGGGACGAGATATCTATGGTCTTCGTTACTGGACATCCACACAATTCCAGAGGTCATGACTCCATTTGGGTGATTGTCGACTGAATCACCAAGTCGGCTCACTTCTTACCCATCAGAGAATAGGGCTCAGTGGAGAGCTTGGGATGTCACTATGTTCAGGAGATTGTACGACTTCATGGTGTGCCATCATCTATCGTCTCCGATCGAGATGCTCACTTTACTTCCCGGCTTTGGAAGGGGTTACAGGAGGCGTTCGGGACGCAGCTACATCTGAGCACCGCCTTTCACCCTCAAACGAATGGTCAGATGGAGAGGACCATCCAGACTCTCGAGGACATGCTCTGCGTATGTGTCGTCGACTTTGGTCGCAGTTGGGAGGACCACCTACCCTTGGTGGAGTTCGCATACAACAACAGCTACCACTCCACCATCAGGATGACACCATACAAGGCGTTGTACGACCGACCTTGCAGATCTCCTTTGTGCTGGACAGACCCTGGGGAGTCAGCACTTGTGGGACCGGAGATGGTTTAGGCCATGACAGAGAAGGTCCAGGTCATCCAGGAGCGGATGAGGACAGATTAGAGCCGGAAGAAGTCTTATGCTGACAGGAGGCAGAGGCCACTAGAGTTCGAGGATGGCGACCACATCTTCTTGCGGGTCTCACCTCGACGTGGATTACAGAGATTTGGCCGAGGTGGCAAGTTGTCTCCACGCTTCTTCAGACCATTCTAGGTCCTCAGCAGGATTGATTAGGTGGCTTATCGCCTGGCTCTACCACCTCAGTTGCACCGGGTGCACGACGTCTTCCACGTATCCCAGCTGAGGAGATATGTGCACGACCTGACACATATCATTGACCATGGGGAGCTGGACATTGATGATGGGGCGACTTTTACGGAGGTCCCAGTGGAGATTGAGGATCGACAGGAGCAGGTCCTACGTGGATGGTCGATTCCTCTAGTGTGCATCAGATGGCAGCACGGTAACCTCCAGGAGAGCCCTTGGGAGTGGGAGGCTCAGATGCATGCTCAGTACCCACATTTGTTTCCCTAGTTTTTGATGTATCTTTACGGGGACGTAAATCCCTGAGGTGAGAGTGATGTAAAGACCCATAAAATTAAAGGAAATTTTTTTCTTAATTTTCTTGGGAATTTTACAAGAACTCAGTTTCTGACGGCACCTGATTCCGAGGCCCGGTGTGCCCGGAATCATTTTCCAAAGTTTAGCTCCGGTACGTTCAGTAAACGAACGAGCGGGTTTTTCTAACTCTTGAACCGGTGCTCGGAATCGAATTCTGAGGACACCAATGGAATCACAGCGCCGATAATTTCTTAGAAACACCTTTTTCGGAGTTGCATTTGCTCGGGTGTGGTTTTTAATTTTTTTTGGGGTTAAGTAAAGAAATAAAATAAAGTGGTGCGACAATTTATTTTATTTCACTTAAAGCGGCTTAACCTAAGTTAAGAAGATAAGGTGGGACCCACAATATCCTACCCACTTGGTAGGATATTTGTGAGGTGGGGCCCACACGAGCCCCACCGTTTCTTCTCTTCTAAGTAACGCACCCGCAACCCCCCTTTTATTTAAAGTCAACTAGCGTGTTTAATTAAATATTAAACGCCCCTATTAATTGGGCAGTTTAAGCGTTGCAATTAATTGTTGGATTCTTTTTATGAATTCCAAAATGTTGGCATGGGAAATAAAATAAGACCAACAATTTTTTTATTGAGGGGTTGCTTGTTGAGAGGATTTGGAGAAAGCTCTAAGGCTTGAAGATATTTATCCTCCTTCGTCGAAGAACGCGAAGAACATGAAGAACGCATCATCACCGACGAAGGATGCCAAACCCTCGGAGATCGACGATGCGACGCCGTGTACCACGATGCCGACGATCCTCCTTCCACGACGCTTCTTCTGTGACATTCCATCCCCCGCGACAATCTTCGATCATCAACCGATTGAGGTAGGGGTTTCAGTTCTTTTAAATCTTTGTGAATTATATCCTCAGCATGGGTTTAAATGATGCAATTAAATCTTTGTGATTATATCTGTGGTTTGTTTAAATATTTGTCGGCAGACTTTTAAAACCGCTAACATGGTGGGTGCGGACCAACGAACAAGTCCGAACCCACCGTCTCTTCATTCTTGGTGAGCGGATTGGCGGGCGACGACAAAGCAGGCCGCGCGGGTGTTGGGAGGTCCTCGCAGTGAAGGACGGGTTCCGGGAGGGCCGTTGGAAAAGACGGTAGGAAAATCCGACTACTGGAGCTCATCCGGTGGTCCGTGGAGTTTTTCGTCGGCGCCCGGCGCGCCGCCAGGAAAGGTCCGCTGCGGCTGAAGTCGCGGCGGCGGGCGGCTATTCCCGTGGCTGTGTGGGACCAGAGGGACACGGCATCACACCGCATCCGTTGACAGGGAGTGGCCCCCGCGCAGGGGCTGCGGTTTCATCCAGGGGGGCGGTCCCCCCTTACGCGGCCGCTCGGCCAGCGCCATCGCGCCGGACCGAGCTGCCCGCCCGGACCGCCAGGCCGGGCCGTGCCAGCCGGGCCGGGCCATGCCCAGCTGGGTTGGGCCGGACCCGAGTCGGGTCGACCCGGGGGGGGGGGGGGGGGTTGGGCTGGGTCGGTCCGGGCCCATACCCCCCATTTTCGAACCTCTTCGGTCTTTTGCCCATATCATGGGCTACAGACCACCGATCGACGCACCGTTAGCGACGATGTGATCCTTGGATCGATACCGTAGTTTCGAAATATTAAAATCAAGGTTTCGGAGTACTTTGAGTTCGGCCGGGTTAGTTCGTACACAAAACCAACCGGGCCCTCGGAGCAGAAACACTTATAACTTGAGCTCCAGACGTCCGATTGACGTGCCATTGACTTTGTTGGATTCCTCTTAGTGAGACAGACCTTTTGGCTTACTCTGCTCGAGGTTTGGACGCAGTTGGAGTACGGTCGGGTTGGTTTTGACTTAAAAACTAACCAGGCCCCTGGGACGAAAAATCCAATAACTCTCAGTCCGAGCATCCGATTGACGCGCCGTCTGTGATGTTGAGTTCCTATTGAAGATACGGAACTTTTGGATACATCAACTCCGGACATTGTTTCAGTTGATGTATCAGCCTCTCGGCTCGTGGAGCAGACCCTCCCGAATGAGCTTGCTGTGTGCGGGAACCCTAGAGCTGGCTGCGACTGCGACGACGACGTTGACTGTGTAGAGATCCTCAGTGGATTCGACGGCGACGACTGCAGCACTCAGCGATCCTACGTGGGTCAGTGCTACCGATCCTGTGTGGGTCAGCGCTCAGCGGTCCTGTGTGGGACAAAACCTACAGATCCTGTGTGTGTCTGATCCTATGTGGGTCATTGCGGGGGTTAGTTACCTATCGATCCTGTGTGGGTCAGATCCTTTGTGGGTCATTGCGGGGGTTAGTTATCTATCGATCCTGTGTGGGTCAGATCCTTTGTGGGTCATTGCGGGGGTTAATACCTATCGATCCTTTGTGGGTCCGACGACTTAGATGTATCAGTGGAAATATCTGATCATCTCTATCGTCATATGAAGAAGTATACATGTGTGAGATGAATCCGTTTTGCTTTCCTGTGTGGACTGGGTTGTGATTTCCTATGTGGATTACGTTTTGCTTTCCTATGTGGACTGAGTTGTGATTTCCTGTGTGGACTGGGTTGTACTTGGGCTCGTACGTTGGAGCGTACTGGAATTGATGACTTAGGTATATGTATGGGAATATACCTAAGCAGTGTCTGATGTTACTTCGTGATTGTATCTTTCCTTTGTGGATTATCTTTTGTGGATTCTGGGAGACCTTCGGGGGTCTCGGGGTCCCTACTGAGTAGCTTATACTCACCCCTGCACGGGCTATGCCCACACTACATTATGTTGGTTGCAGACGATGGATATCGCTGATCGTGGTTGAAGCTTGCGGGGTAGGACGGTACTTGGAGGTGGACCACTGGGCGGGACATACTCGGAGCGGACGACTGGACCCGAGGAGCTGTGGAGGCTATCTGTACCCACCCTTCAGGTGGGACTTCCAGTGGACGGCTCGACGTTGTGGCTTTACTTTCAGTTGCTGTTTTCCCTTTCCAGTTGTACTTTACTTTCAGTTTGGGTTTGTATTCTGGCCCACTTACTTTTCCGCACTTACTGTTGTATCAGTTTTTTACTTAGTGTTTACTTCTACTGCTTGCTTGCTCTGTGGTGTTTGATTACTTTACAAAGGCAATGCCTTCCTTTTTTATCGGTAATTACGCCTTGGTGCTAGTTGCAAGCCCCTGGCCTATGGAAGGTGGGTTTGGGGTAGTCACGGAACGGGCCCCGAGGACGGGTCGTGACAATATCAATAAAAAGGGGGAATTAAAATATAATACTTAAAAACAACACTAAAATTTCGTTTAGGTCTTTTAAATTTTTGGGAAAGATTAATTAATTAAAATCATATCATTTTCTATATTTCAAATTAATTTATTTTATTTTTCTATTAATTGAATAAATACAGTGTAAGTGTTGTATAATCATTTAAGGTAATTTTTTCAACACAAAAAAATATAAATAAATTATCATGATAAAAAAATTATTTATCTTTCTAATAACTTTTTATAAATGAAAAAGTCTTATGTTTATCCTTATGTAAAAAATTTAAATATAATAAAATAATGAGAATTACATTTTTAAATTTTCTTTAAATAAAATAATATAAAGGTCAAAATCAAAAAAGGAAAAAAGATTATATATTAAAATATTGGATGATTATAGATGATATAGGTTCATCTAATGAAATTAATTTAAGTGTTAGTGTCATCTTCTAGTTCTTATCATATTATTTTTAACCTTGATAACCCGATTTACCCTTACACTGATGATAATTATTTACTATGGTTATTATTAAAAATGAAAAAATAAAAGGGGACTATTTTCCAAATTTATGACACTTGATTAAAAATATGGAATATTTTTTTTCAAGATTCAATTTCTGTAAGTGATAGTAATTAATTTAAAATCAAAACATAAAACACAACGAAAAATAATTTTTAGAAAAAATGCCATGTTATGTATAAATAGGTTTCTATACCAAATTCAATCATGAAATTGATTAAGATGAACTAAATTAGACTGTTAATAATAAAATAGAACTATTTTTTTTAAATCATTTTTTAAAAAAATATAACTTTTTATATTTTTTAAATAAAAATATAGTTTTCAATAATAATCAACGTTTTTTACTATTCAATAGAAAATCAATCCTTTCAGAAAAATATTAAAATTTCACCCCAAGATAATTTTGGTATGAGGATTTAAAAAATGATATTAATTTTTTAAAATAAAAGTTATATAATTTTTACAAATTAATTATAATATTTTCTCACTGTACTTAAAAAAATATTTTTTTAAGAAAAAGTATTTTTGTAGCATAGAATAAATTTTCTGAAAAATGAGTGATTATTTCCTAAAAATTAATCAATGCATTTGTATTGACTATGTCCTTTATATATATTTCATAATTAGGTTAATAATTTTCATACCCACCAAATCAATGACTAGGTTATTATGGTCATATTTAAATAATAATATTTTTTTTGTTTGTTTAGGCTTGGTTTTGCATGTCACATATGCTATCAAACATAACATTCTTTTAAAATATTAGCGTGTTAAATTTACTGAAATATTATCCTTTTTAAGGCCGAATAAATCCATATTTCGAGCCATCTTTAATGTTTTAGGATACAATTATTTACTGAATAATTCTTTAAAGTCCTCCCAGGTAAGACCTTGGTCAAGTCTAGCTTTGATAGCTAAACCCCTATTGCCATGAAAGATCCTCCAATACATACACCCCAAAAATGACCTTTAGATCATCCGGTGTACCATGTAAATCAAAGATTCAATACATTATATTCATCCACACTTTCACTCTTTCAGGTTTGGAACCCCCCACAAAATATGGATGGATTCCATTTTTGAAACTGTATGTAGTGAACAACCTGTTGGGGTTAATCATTCTGATTTCCACTATCAATGACTTGAAAATACATAATAATGATATTGGAAAGTTATTGGTTTACCCATGGATAAAGTGAAACCACATTTTTATAATACCGCCTCTTACTAATTTCTACGACATCTACCCAATTCCATATTCTATAAGAAAAATAAAACACAACTTAGTCATCACTCCCTAGAAAATTAAGGCTTAGTAAAATTCAAAGTCACCATAATTAAAAAGAAATATAACCATTGTTTTCAAAATCCAACCATTGTATCTATTTTCCATAAATCATCAAACATAAAATTAACACTTCATTCTTAGTGTGAAGTCTCACTAACAATGCATGATATGGAACAGTCATCGGATAAACCCATGATGATGAGATGAAAACACACCAAGTTGTGTATTAGAACAATTTTATTCTCAAACCACCATGGTAACCTGATGTTTCTCATAAAAAGGTTATCTAAATCATTTTATGATATAAATTTTATGTTTTAACATTTTTATCTCCTTACTACCATCCCAAGAGACAAACATACAGAAGAATACTGATACCATTTGTAACTTTCTTCACCAAATAACTGGCTTAAGAGGAGGAAATGATGCTACTAGATTTATGTGACATCACCAATACACTAAAGGCTAGAAATAAATGACAAGTTATTAGTAGAAATTTGGGGTATGATTTTCTTTGAATAAGTAAAACAACAAAATGAGACGAAACACAAACAACCACAACAACTATATGATGCATGAGTAATAAAAATAATGCTACCCAAATAGAATACAATGAACAATAACATTAAAGTAGTTGTGGAAGAGTAATAAAAGATGGAACAATAATCCAAAGGACATCTAGACATAGTAACACCCAAGTGACATCACTCTAATGGCACTATAAGAGATCTCTAAGATCTGAACACCAAATAAGGAGGAAACATCATGATTCTCCACTAGAGAAATATTAAACCTTTACCAAAAAAATTCAGGGACTGGTCTGACCGTCCCTATAAATTATTAATGAAAAAATAAATTACAAATTCAAAAAAACAAGGGGATTTACAAATATTATAATGGAACACTCCACTCATGTATTTCTCCACCAAAGGTAGAAAGTACTCATGATCCCTTAAGGACCACATGGTATTCCTTTCCATGATTTCTCTCTTTGACAGTGCATCAACCATTGGATTAGCCTCCGTATAGACACATGTAAAAATCAAGTTGAGAGACCTAGACTGATTGAGGCATACAATCCAATGAGGTATAATTCCCCATGGGATTTTCCTATTCCTTGATTGAAGAGCATGAATGGAAAGTTCAGAATCAGATTCAATCTAGAATACATTACAACTATGATATACAACATGATTAAAAGCATAGATAATGGCCTATAATTCAGTTTCATATAAGATTCCTTGCCCAATAAAATAATGGAATCATCCCTTAAAAAATTCATGATGAATACAGAAGACACCTCCACAACTTAGCTGTCCCAACATTCCATAAGTATCTACATCCACATTAGCTTTAAAACTTGTATAGATGTGAGGAATCCATCATATACTCTTATTCATAAAAGTTTTCTTTTGTATACCTGATATTCCAAAAATATGAATTGTATTGAGGTCCATGAGGGTGTTGTAAATGGATACATTTTAAATTAATGCAATAGTATGTATATCTCAGTGGATATGTAAGGCCTCTGTATGGAAGGAGGGAGTCAGACCGTCAAATAGGGAGCTGTTCTGGGATGTTTAGAAAAAACTTCAAACAACTAATACAGTGGAAAGAACAAGGTTCAAAATTTATCCCTCCTTCTACATTTTTTAATGAGATTCATTAGGTCATCAATGTGATTATGAGAACATATGTGAGAATTAAACAAAACACCAATATATATTCATAACTTCTGAGCAAATGAGTAGTGTAGAAATAAGTGCTACATAGTTTCAATATAATTTAAGCATAAATTAAAAGCATATACTATGAACTGTCCATCCTTTCTCAGTTGATCATGCATGGGTAATGGGTTCTTCTAGATTCTCTAAAGAATAAGAATTTTTGAAGGTTAAACAAATAATGTCTTGAATTTAAGAAACCAATAATATAATTGAGTGGATCCATCACAATGTAGATGATAAAACTCTTTAATATTAAAGTGACAATTTCTATTTGGTTTCCAGATCAGGATTTCCTTATCCATGAAATTGTAATTATGAAATTTCAAATTGGCTTGAGGAGTGACCATTTCATCAAGTCTACCACTGTGAATCAATAATTATTCTATAGACATTCTGAGCAGTCTGTATGGTATGTCTCCAGTGTGAAAAGAACTATCCATCCAAGGAGTATGAAAACAATTGAGATTAGACTGTATAATAACAATCCATTTTGAATTATAAATTATTTCATTATAGGAATGTCTGAGATAAGGTCAAACAAATGAGGATAAATAGTTGGAGTACCCATTAATAATATTTATCTTGAACTTGCGTGATAAAAAGTATAAATAAGAATCCTTAGAAGATAATAGATTTCATGTGAACTTATGAATAAGTACATAATTAAAAATCCTTATATCCTTGATTCTAGGCCTCCCATCTCAATTGGTTTAATGTAATACTTTGAAGAAACCATGATCATATATCACTGATTGATAGATCCTATCTAAAAGAAGTTCTCTATCATGAATTGGAGTTCACTGAAGAGATTTATTATCCACTTATAAAGTGAAAAGGAATACAAAAGTTGTGATGTGATCATCAAGTTATTGTGTCACACCCTCCAAGATTGATACATAAATTCACCCTTCTATCTAACCATTTTATTAATGATTCTAGAATATATGTCTTTAAGATATTACCTCTGCACCTTACCACAGAATAAGGGAACACCACGATAAATAAAGGGAAAAAATCCCTACTTAACTTTAAGTTCTAGAATAAGTGTAATGATATAGAATCCAAATACATCTCAATATATGATGAAAAATTAAGAAAAACACTAAGAAAATATTGATTCGATCTCACAACACCATCCTTTCAATAGATCCAAAAATAACTCATCAAGATTCACGCAATAGAACATAGATATATCTATAAAAAATTAGATATAAGGCTCTGAGAAATAAGAGAAAAGTCAATATAGAGAGAAAAAGGAATAAAAATGACTTACCATTTATTCTAGATCTCCAACACACTTTGATTCATATAACATTCCCTCTGAATCAAAGGGAATCTCTAAGGGATCCTAGGAGAGGACATGTGTTAAATAGATAGAGAGAAAATGAAAAAATAATGGTTTTAGGGCCTTAATATGAATTTAAAATTATTTTTTGAGCATTAACTATATGTCACATTGTTAAGCTGTATAGTTATTTAAAACAAGTATCAACCATGCACATGCTACTAGAAATCACCTAGGTAACTGCACACCTTTGCCACATGGTTTGGAAAAATATCCATTGAACATGCGGTGCTACTATCTCAAGGACTTACCCTCACACAGTTGGATCACATGGTTTAAAAAACTATGTTCCAATTTTTTTTTCCCACCATCTCTACTTTCATAGTTTTTTTGGGAACTTTCATGATTTTGGATAAATTGTGTTCTAAACATGAACTTGTCCAATGACTCCCAAAACATTCTTCATGGTTTCCTAAATATAGTGCATAGTTTTCCCTAACCATACTCCAACCATGAACCCTTAAAAACACTTCCAAAACATTCTAAAACCATATAAAAACTCATAAAGCTTAACACAATAAATATATAACTTGAAAATACACAATAAATGGGTAAATTACCTAAAACTAGGGGTGTTAACATCATGATTAACCAACCAAGTAACACATATAACACATGACATTCTCTACTAGGATCAACCATAACATTTCACACATGAGACTTCCATCTAGTATCTCCTAGGAATATTAAAAACTCTAAGCATTTCATAACCTATCTATTCAAAACCTCCCCACACAGTCTTTCATATCTCATAGAACATAGAAGGTATATAAATTATAAATAAACTTGGAAACACCTACCTGATACTCAAAATACTATATTCACAAAGTTCCTACTACTAGAACTGCTTTAATTAGATGATTTTCAAAGATCTAATAAAAACCCTATTTAAGGTCACTATCAATGGAAACAAAGAAATAATAAGAAATCTATAAAAACATAGCTTATGGACTTTTAGTCTCACCCAAAAATATGTACCATGATGAATGTAACCAATATCCAACTAGAATTAGATAAGAACCACCCAAAATATTATGGGGGTGGGGGAAGAGGAGGTGTGGTAGTGACATCCTGTTTGAATTAGTTGTGAAAAATATTAGTTGAGGAATTTAAAAATAATAGAGACATGTTAATATTTTAAATTTTTTCATTAAAATAGGTAGAGATCATGGTATGGACACATTATTTTTTAATCTATGTACCAACCATGTGTTTACCACTGCTAATGGAAATCACACCTCACTCAGTTTGGCCACACAATTTATTAGACAATACATCAACCACACAATCATGTCTTTAGTTTGTCGCAAGTTCCAGATGATTTACACTAAGACCTAAAATGGATTTCAAAAACAAAGAAACATATTTAAAAAATACATTTTTATGATTTTCATACTACGAACACCCCAGAACACCCATGTGTATAATCCCAACACCCCTAAAAACATTTTAAGTGAGTATAATAAAAGTAAGAACACATGGCTAGAAAAAAGTTAAAGAATCTACAGCTCTATAAGTTCTAGGGATTTTCATCCTCCCCATCACATTAAATCTCTTCACTAATCTATCCTAGTCATGCACTAACCAACTCACCAAAACCCAAGCATACCTATCTCCACATAACTAACCACTAAGACAATGTTAAACATGCTCACCTCATGATAAAAATAATGAAATACACAAAATATTAACTCAACAAGATGATTATATCTATGGGAACTCTCGACAATAAGAACCACCTACTCGATCTCAAATCTACCCAACTACCCAACATAATGATCGTATTATGGCTTTCCATTCAGTACACACCAGCTATCCACACATATCCTCTGATCAATTTTCATTGTAATACCACATCATTATGATACCCACATCATCCTGTATCACACCTGATGGCCACATTTCATCTTGTATTGTATTTGATGTACACTATCATCCTGCATCATGACCAATTCCCATATTTTGTCCCACATCATTCCCAATACCCACTTTCTAATTGATCCCAATGCATACCACATTTACCATGAATTATAACCTATTATCACATATTAACCATCTCATTATTATTTAACTTACCACACAAGCACCTCAAACCCTACTATTTGTTTCATGTAACCAAAAAATATAGCCACATGCTCTTGGTTTACATCTTAAAATCATTGGATATCCCACCCAATCTAAGTATATCAGATCAATGACATGAAGATGGAATAGAGACTGATTGCCCAATGTTTATCCTCATTATGGAGCTATAGTCTCCACTGGTCACTTCCCCCATTACTAAGTATCTCTTCCACTTACACAACCAATGAATGATGTATTATCCCATCCAATGACTACCAATACCGCTGCTAGCCATACCTTAGATTCTTGGGTATTACTTGATCTATAACTCGTCTCCGTCTTTGATTTACTCCTGTAAAATCTCTCCAAATACCCCATTTGACCATATTTATAGAACTCCTTTTATAGTTTATCACACTAAACCTAAACATGTCATGTATTCCCACCCTTAAAACACATCATCGATGATCCAATATGGGGAAACATCATCACACCTCTACTTTGATTGTCTTGTTGGGTATCCTCATGAACTCTCTTTCATCTACCTAGAACTCTACTAGTTATTTCATATAACCCAACTATCCAACTTATTATAGTCTCATCTTTCATTTTCTACTCAAATATAATCACCAAATTTAACACCTATAAGAATCAAGCTAACCCAAATATTTTTACTTTTACCTTGATAGTGTTTCATAACCAATCATCAAACAATCATACCATGACGATCTTGTCTCCTTCCATCATCGGTGAAAAACATATAAAATCTATAAGTCTACCAATATAATTTATAATAGAGTTTTATCCCTTTTTCAAGTTTAATAACTCATGGGATTGATCCACCATCAGAGTCTTGAGGAAAACGTTCTTGGAAAGAATAGCCTCAAAATAATTCTATGTCAACCCCTAATGTCTACCTATCTATATATGTATATAACACTAGATTTTAATTGGTTCTCTAAGAACAAATAATGATAACTTCACCCACCACCTAGGGAGTGTCTCAATCTAGTTGAATATCATCTGTACAGACTTATCCAATAATTTTACACCTGTGGTTCACCCTATATAAGGAATATGGATGGATGCTATAATTGGAACTCCTAGGTCAAATACTCCATCGATGGTTCAGCTTCTTGAGATCCATGGATTAAAATATGAATAACTCATACAAATCACACCATAAGTTAATTGAAAAACAATGGACTCACTCATCTTCTTGAGGTGAATTTCATTCCTACCTCTGAGACTCTACCTAGAACCCATTATCACCATTTCCCTCAAGGGCCTCACTCATACATTCCATGGTGGAACCACATATTCACCCTCCTAATTTTTTAATTGAGGTAATCTTGGTGGAATTTTTATGGGAACCAAATACCATAATAAATACTGATGTAATAATATAGATATTAAAAATAAATAAAGGAGGAATATGAAGTGTGACCTACTAGCCCTTTAACTTCCCCAACACTCCCAAATCTTATATTATATAGCCTTAAAACACTCCACCTACCCATACTAGGGTCTAACATGACATCCATCATACTCACATAGGATCCAGATACCCATCACCCATGGAATCATATACAATGGATAAATAAGTAGAAGACCACCAATAATCTATATAGTAAAATAACATATTGGTTGTTTCTAACACTTTAAATAGTTGAACACCTTTTATTTTATAGAACAACTACTATAGTGACTCTGGTATTTTCATTAAAGGCTTTGGAATATTTTGAGGAATAATTTTGGAGCCATCCACTAAGACGATGCACGATTACGAGCCGTAGTGAGCCCGAAATTAATTTTATAAAAATATTAAATAAATTTTTATTACGTGCACATTGTTTTCATGAAAAATAGTAATATCTCTTAAATAGAGTATTTGATTAGAAATTTGAGACCACGGTTGAATTCAAAATGTGGATTTTACCATAGGCATGACCTAAGGTTGGTCAGTGCATGACATTCAGATGGGGCATCCGTTGGTGGGTGCATTGGAAAAAATAAATAATTAAATTAATTTATTTAAAAAACCTAACTCAAATAACTCATAGATGGAGACTCCTATGGGATATCTGAGAAAACTATTGAGTTTATAATGAGGTGTTTACCCAAGGTGCATCCTAAAGTTGGTCGATGTGGAATGTTTGGTAAAGGTAGCTATTGGTGGTGCATTTAATGAATGAATTAAAGAATTACTTATTTAATCAGTTTCTTTTCTGATAAATGAACTACCCTATAAATGTTATGTTTGGTCAATTTATCTAGGTTTAGCTACATAAACCCTGGGAGAAATACAAAGCTCTTTCACCCTCCTCCATTGGCAGATTATGATGATACATCATATTAGAGCAGATGAGGACGCAACGAACACAATGACTACTCCCAAGTCATTACTGAACACCTTATTCACCAATGATTGATCCATAATAAAGGTAGGACTCATCAATTTAGTTTTTATGCCCTTTTGATTAAATTATTAGTAGGATCAATCATTTTTCTTTGTTATGATCCCTTTTACATCCTTTTCATGTGCCCATGTATAGAAATTAATCTACTGTCAATTATTTTCTAACCTTGGGATCCTTGTTCTTGATCGACTAGACAAGAACATTTGGTCTCGATCCAAAAAACTTTTTTCTTATGCCTTTATCCCTATTTTTCTTTGCATTCATCACTGGTTGGATCCCCCATGGTCCCAGTTTGACTTTACCAGGAGTTACCATGCCAAATCGAACCCTTAGATTCACGATAGATAGATAAAGTGAGAACATATTGATAAATAAGTGGGATGGTGTTTTAAGAATGGATTGGATCGGTGATCCCCATTTTACTGTTTGATGTGTGGTGATGATTTGTGGTGTGACAAGATCAGTTCTGGGTGGAGGCCATGCATAGGGTCTCATAGTGGGGGATGCTCGATGTGAACATGATGATGTCTAGGCTCGGATCATCGATGATGTGGTCAGACATGATCAATGTAGTAGGCATTAATAATAATAATAATTATTAAAAATAATGGTGAGGAGTTAATAAGTTTTTAATGGGGATTTGTTATTATTATTATACTGAATAATAATAATAATAACAATGTCACAAAAAGTGTGACTAGATAATAAAATTTAAATGAGATTTAGTTTTGAAATATTGGATAATAATATTTAAATGAGATTTAAATTTTGAAATATAAAATTAATTTGGAGTGGATATAAGGGGGAGAGTGTGGTGCGACTAAAAAGGGGGTGTGCATGAGGCATTAAATGGTTCTTCTCTATTTTATATTATGATTATTATAAAAAATAATAATGAAAATATAAAAATAAAAAATAATAAAGGGAAATCGAGGGTGTGTCACACTGAAAATGTGAAGGAGGGAGGTGTGAATGTTATGTGGTTTTAAAGAATAAAAATATATAATAAAAATATAAAATATTATTGTTATTATTTATTTTTTAGGAAAACCTGAATTCATCCGTAAATTCCATGTATAGTGCCTTATTGATGCATCATCTGTGGCTACATGACCTTGGAAATGAGATGGTCATTTTACGGAAGATGTTGTATACCTTTTTCAGACTCATGTCTCGGGTCAACGACACACCCAATAATAATAAAATTATTATTATTGTGGAATCCTGAATCCGGAATTTTTCCCTCATATGGTGTCAGAATGAAAACCCATCTATGGTGATGTGACCCTAAAATTAAGGTGGAAATTTTAAGACCAATTTCAAGTATTTAATTTGGACTCATGGCTTGGGACCATGAGGCGCCATTCGAGCATGATGCATTGAAATGAAACTTTTTCACCGAGTGTCTAATTAAGGCAAGTGAATAGCCTATCTCGAGCATTTTTCTATTAGAATTATTATGGTGTTACCTATTTATCTATACAATTCCATTTAAGGAAGAATATTAGTAAAATTAAATTTTTTCCCTTGGACTGCTGAGGAGCCTCATGCATTCTTTAGGATCCTCGTCAAGACATGTTGTGTAGTACCCCTATACACTGAGTAGTACTACATCGCCAAAAATCTATATAATGGAAAGAAAAAAAACCAAAATAAGAGTGGGAACACACACTTTGTGGGCCCCTTACATTTTGTGTACTCCTTTAGGAATCTTCAAGATTCTATATATTAATTGTTTGAACTCGAATTTTGGCCCGCGATTATCCTATCTTGAGAATTAATATACATAGAACGCAATGATTCCCTAAGTTGTGGATTTAGATATATGATGTGAAATGTTCCAAGAACAACACCTTTTTAGGAGACCCTGATGGTGACAATGATCAGATGTTATCACTACAGACTCCTAAGTATAACCCTCCAGCTGAGCTGAGAATGGGTCCTCGATGAGTATTAGAGTGGAAACCACTAGTTGGGTTGGGTATGGGTCCTCTACAAACTCCAAAGTGGAACCCTTCAGCTGGGTTGGGCATGGGTCCTCAGCTTCCAAAGTATAACCCTCATGCTAGGTTGTGCATGGGTCCTTGATGACTACTAGTGTGGAACCCTCTATCCCGGATGGGAATGGGTCCTCAACCATTAGAGTTGAACCTCACTATTTTACCTCGACATGGGTCTTGTTTCTAGAGTTTGTGGCCCCTTTAATGTGTGGAATAGTTTAGAGGCATGGTTTTACTTGGATGATTACTTCTGGGTAGGCACATGGGATCCTGAGCATCATTGATGGACTTTTAAAACTATTGGCTACCATTCTTCTTGGGTTGATCTGTGAGATGGAGATCTACTTACTCTATTGTTTTTATTCTATAACTTAGCTTATATATCTATCTTTCTTCTATATCTACACCTTTTATTTAGATAACCTCCTTCTAGGAGAGGAAAAGGCATGCAGGGTATGCCACATGCTTTTCGCATTTATCTTCCCATGGTTGGATGAGTCTACTCTCATATTATAGGTGGATTAGACTCAATGAGTAGTTAATTTACTCACTATTTCGAGCCCCTTGTGTTTAGTTGAGGTTAACTTCACTCTATTTTTGGGTTGAGCTACACTCTTTCACTGTATCTTGCATCTACTATCTTTATCTTCTATTGTATCTCTTACTACTTACCCTTTAATTTTCAGGTAAACTTGCTAGGTATGTTTTTACTCACCCTTTTATGGTATTTTTCTACATATATTGTGTATTATTTAGATGAAGGATAGGTTGACTGTGACTTCATAGGATCTTAGGGATATTGGGCGTTTGACCACATACGGTGGTCGTAGCTTAAGATTTAGGAGTTGGGATCCCTTTTAACTATTTACTTTTCCAGTTTTCTATCAGGTTGGGACACATTTCTAATCAGGTGAGTATTTATCCCCTTTTATTATAGTTTACACTACCATAATTTTGTAATGTATAGAGGTTTGTGCATGTTTAGTATACTTTATTTAAATTTTTCATCTTTTCCTCATTTCCTTATGCCCTTTTGCATTGAGTTGGCTGTGTGTGTGTACAAGTACTTAGGAAAAGGCCTTATTAAGTTAGATATGCCTTTGATGCTGGTCTCCACCCCTAGCCTATAGAGGCGATTTTGGGGTAGTTGTGGCACAAGCCTCATCTTAGGTCGGGTCATGAAAAATTGGTATCATAGAAAGTTCAATCCTTGGGATGTTTTTCAGATGTATACCCTTAAGAGGATTTGGATGGGATTAGGTAAACAATTTCAATGTGTCTCAAGTGTATCTCTTATATCAGGGAGTCCATGATGGTGTGGTGGATGATGTATCCATTCACCAGGACCCTAAATAACTTCTTATCAACTCGGAATGTTGAGACATTTATTGTTGGGATTAATGGTTCATGCATCATATAAGATCGAGTCGTTGACTATCATTATTGATTCAGATACCCATTTTTGATGATATATATATATATATATATATATATATTTATGAACATCGGACTATGGTCACTATTGAAAAAATTCCCTATACCCATGGTTTGAAATAGTGGATATAGACCATGAAACTGTGGGCTCTCGAGGCATCGAGATTGATCTATACCCACGGTTCTATAGAAACATTGGGTATAGCCCACTGAAATTTCATATTACCTATAGTTCTAGTAAACCGTTAGTATACATTTATACCCACGGTTTACAGAACCATGTGTATACATTTCTATATCACAAATTATATACCCATTATTAAGTAAACTGTTGGTATTGAAATTTTTCTTCACAATACACATACCCACAGTTCAACAAACCGTGGGTATAGTTAGTTTCGAAATAGCATATATACCCACAGTTTAATGAACCATGGGTATAAATGGTTTTCCCAAAAAGAGAAGCTTCCCACCTTGGTTTCACCTAGTTGTTTCAAACAAAAATAAAATGTGAAACACTGGAAAAGTTCTTATTAGAATCAATTGAAACACTATAAAACCACACCCCTCCCTCCTTGCACCCCTGGACACCCCTCCCTCTAGAAACCCCATAAACCCCACTAAATACCCCCACTGTACACCCCCTTGAAACCCCCTGGACCCCCCTAGACACCCCCAATGGACCCCCACTGGACCCCATAGTCAACCCCCTTAGACACCCCCCTGAACACCCCTTGGAACCCCTGGACATCCCCTTGGATACCCCCTGGACACCCCCACTAGACCACCTAGACACCCCCTTGGACACCCCCTAGACCCCCCCACTGGACCCCCCTGGACAGCCCCCCTTGGACACCCCCCATGGACCCCCACTGGACCCCCCTGGACACCTCCCCTGGACCCCCTGGACCCCCACCTACACCCCCACTACTCCCAGCACCCAGCCCCCTATTGGACCTCCCTGGACACCCCCCTTGGACACCCCTTGGACACCCCCATAGACCCCCCTGGACACCCCCTTGGACACCCCCCATGGACCCCCCCCACTGGACCCCCTTGGACACCTCCCCTGGACCCCCTGCACCCCCCGCACCTAGTCCCTACCCCCTCCACCCAGCCCTCTCCCCCTACACCCAACCCCCCTCAAACTAAAAAATTAATAAAACTAAACAATGAATCAACAAAACTCAAACCAAGCCAGAAAAACTGTTGGGTGAGGGAAAGCTCAAACTAAACAAAGAATAGTGACTCAAACTAAACACAACGAATAAACGAACAAAAAAAAAACAAATCAAAAAAATATTAACCCAAACTAAAAAATGAAACAATTAACTATTCCTTAACAAGATCTATGTTCCACAAAATCTATATAATCTTTGGGTTTAAAAATACCATCCTTGAAACATGTGGTCATAGGATGAGAATTATGAGTAATGGAATGAGTTGTGACTTTCCAGAAGACTGCTCTAATGTAGGAGCATCAACAAACAGATTGTCTCAAATAATTCTCACTAAGAGGCTATCCAAAAAAATATAATGAGGTCGGATGAGCACCAAGAGACTCATCAAGGGAAACTAAAGTAGGAAGAGGTGAACTAGACTGAGGATAAGAGGAGAAAATAGAAGGAAATGAACCACAAATTGAAATTGATGAACCTTGGGTATTAGCCTCTTTAGTGATGGGACATGAATAATCCACTAAAAGAGGATATCAACTAGATTTGGATGTAGTTGTAGAAAAATTTGATAATGATAAATATGAGTGCCAATGATGGAAAGGAAACCATGATTCTTCAAATATAACATGTCATGAGATAAAAATACTGCTAGTTAAATAAAAACACCTAAATCAGTTGAAGCCACTTTGTGTTTACTTTTTATTCTTTTTCAATGAAGGAGGTAATATACATGATGTCAATATGTGATGAAGATGAGTTTCTAGGAAAGAAGTTGATGTCCCTAAGCTAGTTGATGAGTTTAAATATAGTTCTAAAGTCTTGATACAAAAATGCATTGAGCTCTGAAAAATGAATGAGGATTGGTGATGCATTTTAAAGCTTAGAAGTTGGTAGATGTATCCAATGGTGCTTCCATTGTTTACATGATAGAGAAATGAAATTAATTTTGTCCATTGGAATAGTTGAGATCAATTTTATGACAATGACATGAAGTTCTACCCCCTCCCATCCCCTCCCAAGTCCCCTACACTACCTCCCCCAACCTCCCCTCCTACCCTCCCCAACCCTTACACTACCTGACCCTCCCCTCCCCAGCACCCTGCACTGCCTACCCCCTCTCCTCCACTACCCTCCCATACCCTCCCCCAACCCTTTCAATAACTCCCCCACCCTCCCCTATCCCCCTGCACTGCCCCCCTGCACTGCCCCCATCCCCAGCCCCTACACTACCTTCCCCACCCTCCCCCAACCCCCTCCACTACCTTTCCCTCCCCTACCCTCCTCGGACCTCCCCCCAGCCCCTACACTGCCTACCCCCTCCCTCCCCTCCCATCCCCTCCCCAGCCTTCCCCCCATCCCTAGCACTACCTCCCCCCCTCCCCTCCCCAGCCCCCATCCCCTGCACTTCCTACCCCCTCCCCTCCCCTCCCCTCCCCACCCCCTAAACTACCTCTCCACCCTCCCCCCAGCCCCCTACACTGTCGGCCCCCTCCCCCATCCCCCTGCACTTCTTTCCCCCCAGCCTACTATTCTCCCATACTGTTGTTTCATTCACCACACCTAGGAATAGGTTAAACTCATAACACCTATAGTGCTCCTTCCGAGTTCACTTCAACTTTGGTAGGTGGCACCATTGTTTACATGATAGAGAAATGGAATTAATTTTTTCCATTGGAATAGCTAAGATCAATTTTATGGAAATTAAATGAAGTTCTGCCATTGGAAAGCTAAGATTATTCATATGAAAAAGTTGGATGAAGAAATTTCTTTGAGTTCATGTTCATAATTTTTGGTAACCGGTTTTATTTAATAAAGGATTTTTGACCCATGAAGTGTGGATGATGTTGACCAGTTTATCTCTGTGAAGGTGCTGTGAAGAATCAACTATGATTCTTGTGGAGCCAGATTGTATGGAAATATGGAAAAGTGATGATGAAATGGTTTCGGTGGTGTCCAAAATATTTCAGATGTGAAGTTGGAAAACTTTTCCTTGATTATCTCCAATCAAAACTTGCCATAAAATTAACCATTTTTTAAAATTTGAGGCTGAAGCCTCAGTTAATTCGGGGAAAAGGGATACATTACAAAGAAAAAAAGGAAACATACAATGCAGGGATATACTCAATGAGACTCGAACTCAAAATCTCACCGAGACCCGTAGGAGAAACTACCACTAAGCTGCACCCTAGGGGCCCATTTTTTATGATTAATAAAATATATCCTAATTTTTTCTACTGATGTTGGTCAACCATCTTCAGAAATTCCATTAAGGGAATGACCCATATGAAATATCTCAGATGACTTGTAGACAACCCCCAATGAATCATACGTAGTCTACCTAATGACTTGTACACAATCAACAATAACGTGTAATGTTGGTTGATTATTGGAGAATCCATATATTGAAAAAACCTCCTCTGGATGATGTTTGAAGAATATGAGAATTCCTTGAAGTGATTCTGAGTTGACCTGAGGTGAGATCGATCAAAGAAGAAATTTCTATGATGGAGTTGAAAATTTACAAAGAACTCATACATGGAAATACCTATCAATCATTCAGATCGACGTAAGATTCATTTAGATCAATGTAAGAATCATCTTCTAGAGAGATAAAAAATATGGAAAAGGTATGAACCCTCCCTTGTGTGCATAAGGAAAATTTTCTAGCTGTGTAAGGATCAACTAATGAACTGACTAAAAAACTATTAAGGATGATTTGGGTTTCTTTATCATTTTTATAACCGTAAGGATCAGCTATCTTTATGAAGTGTAAGCTGAGCCAAAATATGACAAAGGTTGAGCCGATGTATGAGTAATGTATCCAAATAGCGACGTATGAGTGATTACATCCTCTAAGGATCAATATAATAGCACTGGAATTCACACAGGAGTCCTGACATCGACGTAAGGATCATCTATCTTCCCACACTGGGTTGCTATAGTAACCCTAACTGGGTTTCTAGAAGGATTATTTCTAAAATATTAACACCACATAGAAGATGAAGAATTATAGAATTTATTGTCCCAAAGTTACAATATGAGTTATTGGTGCTAATATTAAGGGAATCTAGAAGATTATAGATAACTAAAAGTGCACATTTGGAAGATATGTTTAAGTAAAGAAAGAATACCGGTACATTTTCAAAATATGATTCGTATACAAATGCTATAGTTTATCCTAAAAATAGTACCAATCACTGGAAGTAGAGGCATAAATGGAAGATAATAGAGACAACCTTGAAAACATTCATAAGACTTTACTAGAAGATAAAAGATCTTAAGAATATGGAATGAAGAAACTTCTCATAATGATACATAAGATTAACAGTTTTGTACGTAATAGCTAGGAAGATAATATGTAGGTGTTAAAATCAAAGTGATCAATTAGGTTTATCTTTTTGGAATAATTTGAGGTTTCTTTAATGATATTATAGAAGTTACTTAAGACATTTCTATACTGATTATTTAATATAACAATCATCATGAATGTTTGAAAACAGTTCATGACAAATGTTGTGTATGGAAGATGGATTTTTTCAATGATTGATGGAGAAGTATCTAAACATTTTAAATCTAAAACATGAACCAAAAACATGATAGATAAAGAGTTTGGAATCTGAATCTATAAATTAAATCAAATTATTCTAAGTATTATCTTAGAGAATCATGTACTAGAAAGAAATTCCAAAAGGTAAAGTATAAATCGAAGAGATTAATATGGAAGACTGGAAGTAGGAGAAGTTAGTTATGCTTTTTAGGACCTCCCATGGTTCAGACATAGAATATAATATAGGAATACTAGAATGGACTAAGGTGGATGGGCTATGCCCATAGGTTGGCACAAGTATCCAAGAATCAAGGAATCACCACTCGGGAACAATTTAACCCAAAAACAATTTAGGAAAACGACAATAAAAAATAAATAAAATTTCAGCACGACTCATCCGTACACCGGACGTCCATACTGAAGGAAAAGAAAAAAACAAAAACAGTAGAGTACAGAGGTATAAAATAACAAAACACACTAACTAATCACTCCACTACATTGATCTACCTCCCCTAAAAAGAAAACCGCGTAGCCGCCTCTAGTGCCCTTCTAGCCCCCTTCGCAGAATATAACTACCCTCTGTCCATAGAAAGAAGTAGAAGGCCTAAGTGGATGATGAGATAAAGAAAAAAAAAAAAAAAACTAGAACATATCATTCAATTGTGACTACACAAGTCATTGTCCCAATATAATAACCACAATTCCCCATGGGTTAGAACATGTTCCTATAAGAAAGGAGGAAACACATTATATTGGAAGGACTATTTAGAAGAAAAAAATTCACATCATACCACTACCATGAGATTATAGACATCCACCTATAGAATAATGTACATGTATAGTGGCATCAAGAAAAAATTCCCTGGAATAAATATAATACATTTGATGAGTAAATAAGAAGAATGATACACTTCCTCTAGCAACCAATTAGTGGATGAATCACCAAAGAAAATCACCAATTTTATTGAATATGTGGAATGTCGACAAAACAACCTTATGTACTGAATAAGATGTTGGGTAAGAAGAAAATACAAAATAAATTTTTATATCTAAGTTAGAGGCCCAAATTGAATTGAATAATAAGTTAAACAACAAAGCTATTACTTTAAAGAAAGATGATGGGAATAATGTTGAACCAAATAAGGAATCTCTCAACATAGAGAGTAAAACCTTTGATGTGCTCAAGAAATTCAAGATGAAGGTTACTAAAGTTATAATAATAGAATTATTATTTGGATGAGTATAAAGATGAGAAAATATAAAATTACCAACAATGAAATCATATAATAAATTTTCATGTAATTTATTTCTTTAACATTGAGGACTTTAGAATTTAGAAAGATTATCATTTCTCAAAATTGGTGTAGTATTATAGGAGATAAAATTTGAGTTAAAATACTTGAGGATTGTTTCAATATATTTGTTTTATGAGAATACATGATTATTAGAGGACCTAACATTATGAATTTGGATTCCTAAAACAACATAAGCATTGGAAACTATTTTTATATCAAAGTACTCACTCAACATCAGTTTTGTCTCATTAAAAAGTTTAACAAAACTACTAGTTAAAAATATTCCATCAATATAAGAAACATTAATTATAAATTTTCTTTTACTAGATTTTAAATAAGTTCATTTATTTTAAGATTATTTTAAATAAACAGAGTGATCTAAATCACTCTATTTAAAATAATAATAATTTATCACCTATACAAAATTCAGATACCATTGTCCTGAAGAATATCTTATCATATAAATGGATTTATTTATCTTATAAACTAAATTTCAAAAAACCTTTTTAATAAAATCATCATGATAAAAAATATTTTTTTACCAAAATCACAACTCAAGAAAAGTTGTTTTAACAATTATTTTATGATTCTCTAAATCAATACGAGATTTTAAGAACATAATAACTCAAAATTATTCTTCAGTGGAAACTAGTGAAATTTTTTATTGATAATCAATACCATCTCTTTGATTATATACCATTACTTCTAACTTATATTTTTATCTCTAGATATTACCATTTCAATCACACTTGGTTTTAATAAATCATTTTCATATAACATGTTTAAAACTATATGAAAATTCTTGAAGATCCCATATTTTATTATGAGTCATATAAAACATCTCATCATGTATATAATTTAATCACTATATCAAAACTAGAATTATTATCTTCAAAAGTGACTGGATCATTTTTATTATTCAAATTAATTTCATGCTGTTGATGTTACACTATAGTTATTTACTACAAAAGTCTTATGAATCTTTTGGTATCTCCTCAAGATAATTTCTTTAGTAAATTCATCAAGTTTCTCTACACATAATGATAGTTCAATGACACTATCTTATCCATCAATAATGGATATATTATAATCAATATATATGGGCATTGAAACATCACTTGGAAATGAAGTATGTGACACCATAAATTCAACAGAGAATCCTATTTAACATTTATTATGTGAGAAGAATAATTAATACAATCTATATCATCCTCAATGAATATGTAATGATCAATTTCATTGATTCTAACAAATTGGAAATGATAATAAAATATTATAGCTCTATAAATCTATATTGTAGTTAATAAAGAAACAATTAAAGTTTTAGGATCAAAATAAAACCGTGGTTATACCTATAGCCCCCATTTTACTTGTGTGTGTTGATTTATTCTATATCAAATAATAAATTTCATAGTTCAAGATAAAATAGAAAATATTGAACAATTTAATGTTGAGTTACTTAGGGAAACATACTTTTTTTATTTTAATTTCCAAGATGAAGTTTCCATATATATCTTTGCTAACCCTCTATGGAAAGAGGATACTGTTTAACCCATGAAAGTAGAGTCAACCCACGCAATCAAGCATAGAAAACATCAACCTGTTTGATTAACTGAAACCTCTATCGATAAACACGGTTTTCCTGTATTGGGATATCAATAGTCAAAAGTTCCAACATGTCCTTGGTATAAACTCAAACATGCTATCTTGGAAAAAATTTTATATAAGAAAAATAATCACATATAGAGATGTTAGATGTTATTACCACTCTATTTGAGGCGTTGAATTCTGGTGTGCACCAATATAGTTAGAGAATAAACAATATCATGATTGAGTGTATTGGACTCCACCTATGTCAAATTTTGGAAATCCCAATTTCTCAATATTTAATGGCATAAGAGATCTAGAGAAACATCTAACTCATTTTTCTTCCCGTTGTGGCTCAATATTGGGAAATCTAGAATAACAGAAAGCAACTAAACTCAAATATATCACAATGAACATAGAATTTGTTGGGACTAATGTAACTTCTTATTATAATACTTGATGTTATACATATGGAACTTAATGGGTGGAAACAAATTACCGAAATAAACTCAACTAAAGCACCAGAACTTAGATGAAGTCTATCCATTGCAACCATGTTGGTCACTATAGAAATGGTCATGTGTTTTCCTATCAAAGAAAATATTGTAGAAAAATATACACCTTTATTTTGTTAAAATATCTTCATGAATATCCTCTCCTTGTACCTTCATCTACCACCCACTTCTTCCCTCTACTGATAAAACCATTTATTCTAAAGAACATTATTCTCAGAATTCCTTTCCATTATATCCCATGTTATAGAGACATATGAATAATCAATATCATCTTACATGGTTATATCCCACTAATTAGACACTTCTAGATTCATAGACTCTTCTATTATCTCAAGTTCTCTATCATTTAGAAGAAGAAAATAATACAGATCACTTAAATACCTCTACACTTGGATACAAATCAGTGTACAACTCCAAAGATATCCCTATGGATTTGTGGTAGGTGGAGGTGTTTGCTGGTAGTCAGAGGTAGATGTAGACGTGAAGGCAGGAAGGTGGAGGGAGGGAGGCAAGGGATGGGAGGTCTAGGTGGAGGCAGAGGCCGGGAGGTCGACACGAAGGCGGAGGCCAGGAGGTCGATGCAGAGGTGGAAGTTAGAAGGTTGACGTAGAGGCCGGAAGGGTGAGGTTAAGGTGGAGGCGGGGAGGGGTGGATAGCCTGGGGAGGATGGAGATCGTAGGACGGGGTGATTAGGGCTTGTCGAAGTGGGGGGGGGGGGAGTTTCCCAAGTGATGGTGGATATGCAATGGGGTGTACCCGCTATTTTTTTAAAAACCATGGGAATATGTTCAATCAAATACTCTATACCCATAGTTTCTCTAAACCATGGGTATAGATCCGTTGGCTTAGAACCCATTTCCAGTAGTGGATACTCCTTGATAAATTTCAAGATGTCTTCACGATGATATCCATTCAGGATACCATCTTTGGTTCATGATCAAAATCTTATGATCAAAAAGGCCCCAGTTCAAGATCCATCCCCGACCCCCTTCCTCCAGGTGGGAAGGTAGTAGAACCTCCCCCTATTGAGCAGTATATCATTCTATCAGAGTAGGATGAGGACACATATAGGCTTAGAGAATTCTGTGAGTTCCAACATCAGTGATCATTGAGGTTCTACGATGAGCCATATCATCAGGAATCTGAATATTTTCTAGAGTTTTTGGTCTGTATCTTCAGTATTGTTCAGACTCTAACATATCAGGTAGTTATACTGGAAGATATCCTCTTCAAAAAAAGTAGTTGTTCATTTGTGGATCCTTATTAGGTAGATGCACGATGAGTCAAAAATCTCATGGTCTGGCTTCCAGCAACTGTTTCATGATAAGTACTACCTGTCCTTATTCTTCTTCCAGATATAGGAGCTTCTAGAGCTGTAGCAGGGAGGGATGACAATGGATGAGTATGAGATGTGGCTCAAAGACATTACACATTACTCCCTTGAAATGATTCGGGATGGATACTTCCAAGCATGGAAGTTTGAGAAGGTACTCCATAGAGAGATCCGAGTTAGTGTTCTACCCTTGTTTATTCTCACATATGCTAAAGTGCTAGAGCGAGAACTAGTGATTGAGAGATTTTTTTAAAAGGGATGCTAGAAAACTAGAGCTGGCTATGGGCATCGTAGATCTGAGTCATCTGTAGCTGGTAGCAGATACCAGGTGCTAGGATTTTGACACATGATGCCTTTCCATGATCTGGATTAGGCACGTGGTTTGGGGAAGTGTATAGGAATAGGGAATCTCAGAGAGGGGTGGTTCTTTACTTATGACAGATAAGGTCACATGGTGAAAGACTACTTGTCCCAATGTTTTGATTAGCATAGGAATATATCTGATGGACTGACATAACATAGGCAGTTCTATGATCAAGGATATCCCAGGAATGGGCAGGGTGTTCACTAGGGAGGTGGAGCTAGTAGAGTAGTGGGAGGATATATATATGGTGGACGTTGTTATGAGATTCTTCTACCACCACTGTCTAACCAATGTTATGTTTAGGGAGTTGGTGGCTGGGGTCGCTGACATTTGCAGGCTTTGGATGTATATTCTTTTGTAGTGCATGATATGATAATAGGTATTCTCTATGTATCTTCTACTTTATTCAATAGTAATTGTTAGACACTTTGTGAAATACTCTTTTCTTCCTGCTTCTTGCTCAAGGTTTAAATCAAGGTGATGAGGGGCGTCAGTGTAACCCTGTGTAGATGTTGTTCATGAAGGTTCTAGGCACAGTGGAAGCGCATGGGTGGATGTGCCCACTTGGCTTTTTGTCATTAGAAATGATCAATCCGGGATCAATACGACGATAAAATCCAGTCTCCATAGATCAAATCAAAGAAAAAGACAAAGAAGAAGGTTTGTCCCGAAACCACAAACAAGGATCGTTAAGAGTTGATTATAATTAATTTAATCAATTGAAAAAGAAATACCTTTTTGGGTGTTCTTTCTTCTTTTATGTTCTTAATCACATTCCGATGTGATTCGTCATTGTGTCTCAAAAGACAAGTGTAGACTTACTCTAGTAGTGATCCACACGTGTACCTCGTACCTCAGGACGTCTCCAAAGGAGTCTCTGGGTGCTAGCATGTAGAAACCTTTGCTTGCATTGTCCACCTTAGATCGTCGTGATCCGATGGAAGAGGATCTCTCTCAGTCTTGAGAGAATTCTTGGAGGAAGATGTTCTTTCGGACTTGAAATAATTCTACAAAATTGTTGTGTACAACGATTCTCTTGTGTGTAGGAAAAGATTTGGGGTTGTGAGGATATTTATAATTAGGTTTGAGGTTGTAGTGTTATGACAATAAATAAATGCGTTACGCGTTTCATTTATTTCATTAACTCTTATTGAAAACACCCATGTAGAATAATTAATTCCTTGACATGCGCTCACGCTGATTATAATAAATATCATTTAATAAAACAATATTATATCCTCAAAATCCCGTCTGGAAAAACTACACGGCGTGTAATAATAAATTCACGGCGTGTACTTGTTTTCCATTGAAAACTACACGGTGTGTACATTAAATGTATATGGAGTGCATATATTGTTTTCATTTATTCATTTCCTTTTTCAAAATAAAAACCACACAGTGTATAATAATTAATACACGGTGTGTACTTGTTTTCATTTTATTCTTCCTCCAACATTAAAATGATTTAGGATTCCTTGAATAATTATTAAACCACATATGGGAATAATCTTTATTCTACTTGAGATAATTTAATACACTTAGTGTGTGACCCTCTAGGCCTCTTTCTCGTTGGCATTAGGTGGGCTTGCCTAAAGTCCAAGATTACTGTCTAGCAATGGGTCAAGGAACCCAGGAGAAAGAAGTTGATGCCACATTGACGTATCACCACATACGAATGCTTACTGTGTAATTCAATCCCTTTGTCTCGATATCTCATCAAGAAGGTTTCATGGCAGTGTTATAAACCTATATGCTTGATCCGTCATTCTTTGACTACCTGAAATAAACTCGTCGTTCACACCATAGCCATGGAATTTAACGCAACAGTTCTATTTCAATCAAAGGGCCGAGATATCAACTTCCATAAATGGAAGGGACAAATTATTCCTCGACTTACCAATTAACAACATGTCACTCGTGACGCACCCAACGTACCCTACTTCCCGCCAACTATCTGCGTGACGATTTTCGTCAGTAAGTCTATGTGCGTGAGTCATGACATGAGTTAATGATAATCTTACAGTCTAAGGACCATTACACACGCTCGCAGATAGTAATATCTGATGACACCAAGACATGAGGAATTACTATAGGCGAGTCTGTTCTCATAATCTCCCATCTTGGATATTACCAAGTGATAACTCCATGAGAGAGAGTCTCATCTTCTTACTAGTACTCACACATGATGATCTATATACTATGTGTCATATCATAGTATTTCATCCAACCACAGAACATTATTTAAGAATATTGTTATAGCATTTCAGGGTTCTCATCATAGCGGGGATCTTCCATGACCTTATTAATGCAAAAAATACTCCAGGACATTATTATATTATAGTCATTCCGAACAATGAACAATATATAATAAGTGAACATTCATGTAATCAAAGTACAAAACAGTTGGTTCTCAGGACACCAAACCTTACAGTTCAACATAGATTTGATTACATGATGAAGATGTGTTCTTCTACCATTGAGATGTATTTTAGAGATATGAGAAAAAACTTGAAGGTGAGTCAGTGCCTCCCAAAGTGGATAGTGTCGAGGTGTGGTGGATAAGTCCCTTTGAATTGTGAGTTCAAGGCCAGGTGTTGTGTTGTTGTTTACAAAAAGAGGCCCCGGTAAGATCCAATTGAGCATTTGGGTAGCCTTTTTTTTGTTTTTAGTACCCCCATGTGCTTGGTGTCAGTTTTTATACAAGATGATCAGGGAGGACATGAAACAGTTTGACCTAGATTTGGACTCATGAGGAAAAGAGATTCTATCCCCACCAAGACACATTTTTGTGATGCGACCAATACCATGCAAGTGATTTAGTGATGGCCCAAGGGGATAGTGTCGAGGTGCAGTGAATGAGTTTTTAGAATTGTGTGTTTAGGGTGATATTGTGTGATGGAGTGTCAGAGTATGTCCTAGAATTGCCAGTGGAGTTTTTCTACTTGACCCTTTTTGGTTGGCATGCCACTAGTGGGAGTGGCTGAGTTTCTGGTTTGGGGTTACTCTCTTTCCAAGAGAGGTGAATATGTGTGGGGTATGACATGTGATTTCCTTGTCTAGATTCTTATAGTTGGATTATTATACTCACCTATATTGTTCTTTGGTACCCTTGTATGCTCAACGTCAACCATGATGTAGCAGAAGATAGTTATCGCATACAGGCCAAGGCAGTTGAGACCCTATAAAAATAACTATGTGACTCACTACCTAGTGATGGTAGTGGTAGTATATTCCACGAGGATGTGGAGGCACTACCTTTTGGGGGACATTGAATGTGAGATCTTTCATGACTAGATATCCTTATAAGTTTCACTTGAGGGATTTTATGAATAATGGAATCACATATTCCTTTTAGGGATGAACAGTGATTCCTATCATGTTATGAGAGCAGGTGATGAGGGAGTTTTACACTCCCTCTTTGGATGTACATCCCGATGTAGGTAAGATTTATGGAAGATCCAAATATGGGATCAGTATCCCTAAATCTCTTCATATTTTCTGCTTTTTGGGGAAGAAAATATTTAAATAAGGGAATAATGTAGAGACTATGGTTTTTTGTGTAATACTTTGAAATATTTCTAAGAATATTTTTGGAGCCTGGCACTGAGATGGTGTGTGATTCCAAAGCCCGATGATCCAAGAATTACTTTTATAAAAATATTAAATATGTTATTATAATGTTTGCACTATTTTCCTAAAAAGTGGAATATCTATTAAATAGAGTATCTAATCAGATATTTGAGACCACGGTTGAATCCAAAACATGGATTTTACGCTTGGAGTGACCTAATATTGTTTGGTATGGGATGTTTGGATTAGGAAGCCTTTGGTGGGTGCATTGGATAAATTAATTAATTTAATTAATTTATTTAATAACCCTAACTCAAATAACATACATATAGAGACTCATATGAGAGATCGGAGACCATCGTTGAGTTTAGAATGTAGTGTATACCCAAGGCGTGGCCTAAAGTTGGTCTTCATGAGATGTCCAGTAAAGGCAGTTGTTGGTGGTACATTTAATAAATTGTTTAATTAATTAGTTTGTTTTCTAGGAAACAAGAAAACCTATAATCTTTCTTCCAGGAAAATTTCTATAAGATTATCCACATTAACTATATGGGGAATCTAGATCTCTTTCACCCTCCTCTATTGGTGGATTACGATGAAACTTCAGATCCGAGCAGATCAAGCCACAGTGAATGCAACAATTCCTCTGAAATCATTTCAAAATATGTTCTTCACCAACGATTGATCCATAATAAAGGTATGAATCATAAATTTGGTATTTTATTCCCTTTTTATTAAATGATTGACCAGATCAATTTTTGTTCTTCGATCTTCACCCTTTTGTAGTCTTTTCATGTGCACATGTACAAAAATTTATTTGTTGTCAATTGTTTTCTAACCCTAAGATCTGTAGGTTGTGAGAATAGTAAAATCATTCAATGGGCTTTCCCAAATTTTATATTTTCTATAATGGACGATCAATCTAAGATCTATATGAAAATGAATGCCATGATCCATGAAATTGAGTCAAAGAAATAGAAAATGAAGAATTGTGCCAGAACTGAGAAAGTGGACCATAATATATTATTTATAATTAATTTAATTAAATAAAGAATTACCTTTAGAGAATTATTTCTTCATTGATGAATCGGATGATAGATCTATAGTCCACCATCACTTCTTTGTAGAAACCAAGTGTATATATGATCTAGTAGTGATCTACACATGTTCCATGAATCTCAAGATGTCACCAAAGGAATATCCAGGTTCTTGCATGAAAGATCCTTGCACTTGTATAATCCGCCTCTGATCTCTTAGAGAAACGCTTCCAAATTGTTCTCCTTGATCTGATGGAGGAGGATTTCTCTTTCTTCTTG
The DNA here is from genome assembly GCA_963277665.1 of Viscum album. Classification (NCBI taxonomy): domain Eukaryota; kingdom Viridiplantae; phylum Streptophyta; class Magnoliopsida; order Santalales; family Viscaceae; genus Viscum; species Viscum album. The sequence goes on from OY728128.1 coordinate 1,264,434,941, forward strand.
GTATATTTATTTGATAAGGGAGATCTCTAGGCTTGAGAAGTTTCTCCAAATCTATTGTGCATAACCAAGAAAAATTAATTGGGTTAATGAGAAAATAACATAATTGGGTTTATGTATTATTATCATATATGGTTGGAAGATATCAAGATGATCTAGACGAATATAATTGGACTGATGTTAAGGTTATCCTTATATATCTGAGAAGAACTAAGGATATGTTCCTATTATATGGAAGAGAAGAGGAGATGGTCACCAGAGGTTATACTGATGCTATTTTTTAGAAATATCAGAATGATCTAAAGTCGTAATCCGGATTTTTTTTCTATATGAGTAGAGGAGATGTGAGTTAGAGGAGTTCAAAGAAGCTAGTTGTCACTGATTCTAAAGTGGAGTCTAAATATATGGTAGATTTTGATGCATCCAAGGAATCTGTTTGGATTTAGAACACTGTCTAGGATATTGATGTGGTACCTATAAGTAAATTACCTATGACATTATATTGTGATAATAATACAGTGATGGATCTTGAAAAATAGATAAGATCACACCAATGGTCAATGTAGATAATCTATAAGTATCACCTATTGAGGAATGTCTATCATAGGAGTGAAGTTTCAGTGAGTAGAGTACCCACGTAAGAGAACATAGAGGAAACCTTGACTAAAGGCCTATCTAAATACAAGCATGAGTAACATGTTAAAGCTAGAGGATTGAAGGTTGTTATCAGTTGGCTCTAGTTCAAGTGAAAGTCCATTGAATTTGGTTCCCTAGAACCCACTTCTATGTACTTTATGATAAAAAGGTATTCATTGTTTTTAATATTAATAAACTAATTATTAAAGGTTCGAGGTGCAGAAAAATTTTGGTTGGAATGACACTTAACATTAATTTTTACTATGATCAATGGTTATTCTGGGACCAATACGATGATGAACGCCAGTCTCCATAGAATAGAATCAAAGACTTAGATAAAGAAATAAGAGGCCCAAAACCTTTAGAGATGATATTTCACATCATGTTTATAATTAGTTTAATTAATTTTATAAAGAAAGGAATACATGGATCTTCAGTACTTACTTTTTTGATGATGTTGATCATATGGAATGACCCTTCCAGATTTTCTCATTGCGCTTGTGAGGATCCAAACCAGAATACCTCTAGAGGTGATCCAAACATGCTCCGATGGCCTTTGATCAACACCACTCATTTTGCAGGTGCTAGTGTGGTGAAGCGAGTGTCTTGTGTCAGTCATTCTTGATTTCTTGTTCTTCAGTCTAGAAGAACGTATCTCATTATTGAGAGGGGTGGGAAGAGGATTCAAGAGAGAAATCGTTTAGCTCAACAATTCTCAATTCAACGGGCATGCAGTTCGATACATGGCACAATAGACGTATATGTCTGTTTATCAAGATGGGGACTCAGTAACAAAATTTAGTTGTGTAATAATAATTAAATACATTCATAACCTTAGAGAAACCCCATGCTTTTAATAATAATACCACGTCATTATTTAGGGTGTGCCAACTTCCAGAAAATAGAATTAAAGCTAAAATTCTACATCACAAAATAATACCGGTGTTATTATTATTTTAACTAGTTCCAACTAGTTAAATAATTATTTACTATATTATAAATTATTATTTTACTACCAGACTGAGCATGGTCCAATCGAACCCGACTTCCATTTTTTGAACACCTCAATAAATAAATAAATAAATTATTCTCTTAAATAGATATTTTATTTAAAAACTAGTAATTTTTTAAATGTTCAATAAAATAAATAAATACATTTTACCCAAAATCCAGGGAATAAATATTTATTTAATTTATGAAATCATTTTGACTTGAATAAAATTATTCCACTATATTGAGAATAATACTTATTCCCTTAATCAAATCAAATAGAATTTAACTGAGACAACTAGAAACACCTAGTGTGTGACCCTCTAGAATTATTTTTTAGCATAAGGTGGGATTGCCTAAAGTCCAAGAGTAGTATCTAGTAACAGGTTAAGGCACCCAAGAGAAATAACTTAATGTTTCAACAAGAAAATCCATATATGAATACTCATTGTGTAATATAATCCCTTTGTCTCAATATCTCATCAAGAAGGTTTCATGATAGTGTCATCAACCTTTGTGATTGATACATCATTCTTTGAAAACCTGAAATAAACTCATCATTACACCACAACCATGTAATTTCACATGATGGTTCTATTTAAATCAAAGGGATGAGATATCAACTTCCATAAATGGAAGGGGAAAATCCTTCCTTGACTTATGTATTAATAACACGTGACTCATGACGCACCCAACTTACCCTACTTCCCACCAACATATGATGTGACAATTTTCATCAGTAAATCAAAGTACGCGAGTTGTGACACGTATTAATGATAACATTAAAATCTAAGGACTATTACACACACTCAATGATAGGAATATCCAATGACACCATAACATGAATAATTCCTACTGGTGGATCTGTTCTTGTAATCTCCCATCTTGGAGATTACCAAGTATGAACTTCATGAGAGGAAGTCTCATATGCTTAAGAGTACTTGCACCTGATGGTTTGTATACTATGTGTCCCATCATAGTATGTAATCCCATCAAAATACTATATTTCAGAATATTGTTATAGAATTTTAGGGTTCTCATCATAGAGAGAAAGTGCTATGACCTTATCAATACAAAAAATACTTTAGGACATTATTACATCATAGTCATGTAGAACAATGAAAAAATGTAATAAATTTTTTAATATTTAAATAAATCAAACATCCATGTAATAAAATTTAAAAAATTTTGTTCTAGGACACCAAATCTAACGAACTCCCACTCAGACTAGAGCCAACTACCTACGACTTTCAGTCTACTAGAAGTCACAAAATGATCATATTTATACTAATTCAAGGATTTAGTTAGGGGTTCCATCACATTATCTTATATAGAAATACTTCTCACTACAAATTCACCTCTCGGAAAAAATACCTCAAGAGGTGATACTTCAGAAGTATGTGCTTCATCCTCTGATGTGACCTTGGATCTTTTGCGAGATCCACCACTGTAGTATTATCACAGTACAATGTGATGGGATCTTTATTGACAAGTATCACATCCAGATCCTAGATGAAGATACACATCAAAACTACTTCTTTAGATGCCTTAGAAGCTGCGATATACTCCAGATCCACTGTAGAATATATTACCACACTCTTCTTTGAGATCTTTAACCTCACTACACCTCCATTCAAAGTGAATATGTATCCCGTTTGAGACTTTATGTCATCTTGATCAGTATGGAAACTAGCATATGAATATCCTGAGATGATTAGTTCTTCATCTCCTCTATAAACCAAGAACATATCCTTAGTACACCTCAAATACTTTAGGATAGTCTTGACTGCCATCTAATGGTGGTCACCTGGGTCATCTTGATATCTTCCTACCACACTCAATCCGTAGATAACATCTAGCCTAGTACATATCATGGAATACATGACTAACCCAAACGTTGATGTGTATGGAGTCCTTACCATTATCTTTCTTTACTCATGTGTCTGAGGACACATTTTCTTTGAAAGATGAATGCCATGTGAAGCTGGAAATAATCCCCATTTGGATTGTTCCATACTAAATCTCTTTAGTATCTTATCAATGTATGTACTTTGAATTAGGCCCATCAATCTCTTAGATATATCATGATGGATCTTGAACCCAAGAATATATGATGCCTCAACCAAGTCCTTCATGGAGAAGAATTGATTCAAACATTCCTTAATAGACTATAAGACTGGTATATCATTTATAATAAGTAATATTTCATCAACATATACAATTACGGAAATGAATGCACTCCCACTAAACTGTTTGTAGATATAAGGCTCAAAATCGTTCTTGATAAAACAAAATTTCCTTATGGCTTCATCAGAACAAATGTTCCATGTCCTGGATTCTTGATTTAATCCATAAATGCATTTCTATAATTTTCATACCTTATTGGAAACCTTTGGAGTCATAAACCCTTCAGGTTGTGTCATGTAGACATATTCCTGAAGGTTCCCATTAAGGAAGACTGTTTTGACATCTATTTTCCAAATATCATAGTCATGGTAAGTGGCAATGGACAATAGAATTATTATGGATTTCATCATTGAAACTGGTGAAAAGTTTTCATCGTAGTCAATTCCTTGATGCTAGTTGAACCCTTTTGCAACCAGTCATGCCTTATAGGTACTGACTTGTATTTCCATGTACAGTTTCTTCTTGGATACCCATTTCCAACCAATAGGCTTTACATCAACTACAAGATCTACCAAAATCCCAACTTGGTTTTGGTACATGGAATCCATTTCAGAATTGATGGATTATTTCCACTTGGTAATATCTGTGCCATTTACTACTTCCTTGTAGATTAGAGGATCATTATTATCAACTAATAATGATTCACATTACTCTGTAACTATAAAACCATACTATTCTAGTTCTCTTACCTCTCTTGTACTCTTACGCAGTTCTTGTGTCTCTGGAATATTTATTTCTTCCATGGGGCATTGTCGAATCTGTTCCTATACCAAATCTTTTGTAACTTGAGCCTCAAATTCATCAAAGTCTATCTCACTCCCACTATCTCTTCTGGATATGTTCTCCCTCTCAAGGAGTACAACATGTCATCCCACTATAACCTTTTTATCTGAGGGGTTGTATAGGTAATATCCCCTTACTTCCTTAGGGTATCTTATAAAGTTAAACTTTGTGACTCGAAGTGTAAGTTTGTTACCTGAAGAGGCCTTAACAAACGTATCACTTCTCCACACATGTAAATTCGATAACATGACTTTTTTTCCACTCTAGAACTCATATGAAATACCATTTATCGATTTAGTTGATACTTGGTTTAGTATATGCTTCATTGTTTGTAACGCATATCCCCAAAAGGATAATGGAAGACTCTCATGACTCATCATTGATCTCACCATGTCCAACAAGGTGTGGTTCCTTATTTTTCTCACACCATTCCAATGGAACGTATAAGGAGGAGTGAGTTGGGATTGGATCCCAAACTCTCATAAGTAATCAATGATGTCTTGATTAATATATTCTACACCTTGTCTTGAGTGGAGTTCCATAATCTTCTAACCAAGATGGTTCTCAAATTCATTATTGCATTCTTTAAACTTATCAAAAGAATCCGACTTATTCCTCATTAAGTAGATATATCCATATCTACTAAAATCATCAGTAAAATTGGTGAAGTATGAGTACCCTATCCTTGATTCAAATGGAAATGGTCCACACACATTGGTATGAACCAATTCAAGAATATCTTTAGCCATTTCACCTTTCCCACTAAATGTGGATTTTTTCATTTTTCCTTGTAAAAATGCATGACATATGCTAAGTGGTTTTAGTTCAAAAGAATCTAAATATCCATCTTGATGTAACTTTGTTAAGAGTCTCTCATTTACATAACCTAACTGGTGATGCCAAAGTTGGGTGTGGTATGAGTCATGTGAGATATCTTTGTTACCGATTTCCATTACTTGGTTTGTGTAAACCAACACATAATGTGACACCCCAAGATTCCATGGTACGTTTCCCTTTGAATAACGAAATAGCTTGCATTGTAGGCAACTTCGAGATTCTAATACACAACGACCAATCAAACTAGCCGTTAGGAATATTAATACCCAATTTTTAAAATTTTAAAATTTTTATCTTTCAAAATGGACTTCATTTTTGGATTCAGAATATCAAAATTATCTTAGGGTGAATTTTTGGTATTTTTCTGAAGGCTTTCAATTTTTAATGAATAGTGAAAATACACTACGTTATTGGTTAAAACCTACTTTTTATTTAAATAAATAGTTATTTTATTTTAATTTATTTTAGGTCAAAATAGATACATAATACATATATATGTTCAACATAATTCATTGGAGTCATTTTATAATAAGTTTAGATATATAAAATTTCATCGAACAATTTACCTTGTTTTACCCACATCTTAAGAGCATTCGAAAATTTGTATAAAACATAATTTTACCACTTCTGTGAGTTTAATTTCAAAAATCTGAGAGACACGGTTAATATCAGTAAGTAAAATGTGGTTCAATAAGACGAAAATAACATTTGGTGAATAGTAACTTTTTACTTTTATTTACCACGATTTAAAGTAAATAGGGTAATTAAGGGTAAAATGATATCATAATTACCCTAAAACATATCCTAATTCTATTGGATAAGTTTAATTAGACCAAAAAAAATCTTAGGAATAAAATATTATCCCCTTTGGTCCACTTGGATTAGATCATGACATTTATTATTATTTAAAAAAGAGTTAAAAGAGATAAAATCAATGTTTAATAACTATACCATTTTTAATATAGGGTTATACATAAGATAAATCCGACTATAAATATTAATTAGAAAGCTAAAATTATTTCCCACATAATGGAATTTTATTTATAATTTTTAGACATTAAATAATTAAATTTATTTATGAAACAATGATGATGCAGTAATTACCTTATTAATTAAAGATTAAAATAATTGATATTATAAATATCCAAATAAATATAATTTGATACTTTTTATTAATTAAACTAATTTTATAGGTTACTATGACATTCAAGTATTGAAAATATGAATTTATATCTAAGTAATAAAGTTTTTATAACTTTAACAAAAATCATTTATTAAATAATGTCAAAATTGACATAATTGAGTTTTTAAAACAAATACTATATTATTGGTTGATATAATATTAATAAAAATCTAGGGTTCGGCCAAAAGGACTTAATAATATTATATATGTCATTAATGAACCTATTTGTGTTCTCTTGGCAGTTTATAGTATGTTTTTTTAACTATATAATATAAAAATACAAAGAGACATGGTAAATGTAAAACTATTCAACTATGAGTTAAATCTAAAAGATACGGTTAATATGGTGACCCAAACCTGTCTAAAACCTATTTATTGAGAGTTTTCAACACATACACACTATATTATTTAAACAATTCATTTTTTATTCATTATAAACTGAAAATTATTTTATTATAAAATAAAATCTCAAGCTTTTCCTAAAGTGACCCTCACCTCTTTTATAAAAGGGCATCTCACCTTCTCCCAAATTTACACCTTCAAAGCCATTTGTCTTGGCCAAAACCTGCCCAAATATCCTCTAAACTGTCCTCCCTTCATCATAGAGGCATTATTTTAGTCATAAAGCCAACCTCTGGATCCCTTTTGATCAAATCAGAAGGAAGAACCCAGAAGAAGAGGTAAATATTTCATCACCTCTTTGAAGTTCTTTTCTTCTTCCACTTCCTCTTTCTATGTTATTTCTATTCTAAAATAATAAATATAGTATCTTCTATATAATGTGATGTTATTATAAAAATGGTATAACCATATACATTATTCTATCTATCCTACAAATGACAAAGTCACCATACGTGGATACGTACGAATTATCGTCTCCACATCATGGTGTAGTTTGTTATTCAAACACTTCATCATTTGGATGGGTATAATAATGAGTATAAATTATGTAAATAATAAATATAACATGAAAATTATTCTTTATATATGATATACCACCCAATTATATATGATTTTAATATCAAAAGAATTATATTTTTGCTCGTGCGTACGTCCAGATTACCGTCTCCACAAACACGATGAGATTCATTACCCATCATAATCATTCAAGAATAATTTTAATTTTATGAGTAAAAATAAATTTTATGAACATAATATCATTCTGTATATGAATGATATACATCCTATCCCTAACAAACATGGCTTACATAACCAATCATATAAAGGAAAATGAATCAGTTAACACCCGAAACGATGATACGACTGAAATATCATTAACAAAGAAATATTAGAAGATCATATATGATATCATATTAATGAATATGGTTATTTTATAATTTAATAAAAATTAGTTCACCATTATATATGAGGTTAAACTACCCTCGAACAAAGAAATGTACAAGGTACATGTTAATTTCACAATCTCTTTATTATCCGAGGTTGTTTTTACGTAAGTATCTACTGGGACATCTTTATCATCCACATCCATATTTCTTAAAAATGTATTCCAAAATTTTTTTTCTATTTACTAGAATATGGGTTAAATTCATTTATATCCTTGTTTTACTTTTTATATAATGTTTTTAAAGGAATCTTTTCGTCATTTTCCAAACAAGGTACCTCATGACCTTTTCAACAAAATTAAGGTAAGAATGTTTTTTAACTTATACGGCGGGTGCAGCTATTTTACGCCGTTATAAAATCATCAAAGTTTCCCTTACAATCTTATTAGAATATTTTAAAAATAATTTTTTTATTTTATAATTATATTTCTTTCAAATAATTTCAAAATAAAAAGAGCTATTTCTCTAAAAGAAAGTTTTGATTTCATCTATGTCATCATCCTTTGATGGATTGTGAGCTTATTTGAAGTTGATTTATTATGATACAAAACTTCCATATTGTATTGAAGGTTTTGTGATATGTTTGACTATGGAGGTATTATTTTTATACCATTTATGGTTTATGGATAAAGTTTTAACATTTCGTATTCTAGTATTATTACGAATGTTTATGTTATGCATAAACCTTTTCATATGAGGAATGTATTGGACTTAGTATGTGACTGGTGGAGCCCGCTATAGCTACTCGATGCGTCATTAGGTCTCATGAGACAAACTAGTGTCTTGGAACAAGGCCTTGATAAAATCTTATTTTTAGTCTTGGCACAAGGTCTTGACTATGTTGTTATGAAGTCTGTCATTATGCATTCCATCATTATGATGGTGGATATTGATATTTCATGTGATTATAAGACTAGTAGAATATCCAAGTGAATAAGAAATGGAATAAATTGATTTTATATTTTCCATATTATATTGAATTTCAAGTTTAAAAGGCTTTTGTTTCAGTCTTACATTGCCTTAAATGTTTATGCTTATTTATGAAAGTTTCTGCTATATTGTTATCCTTACTGAGCATCTGATCTCACCCATTTCTATGTTTTATTTTTTCCAAGATGTGAGGAAGTATATTATGACTAACCTGTAGGGATAGTATAAGGGATATGAGTGTGGCCTATAGAGACTATGTTGTTGTAGTTTTTCATTTTATAATGTAATGTAAAACTTATAAATGTATCTAGTATTTCCAAGGCTACTAAACTAATCTGTCTTTAGAGACTTGATCTTTTTTGATCATTCCAATGTTCTGTAATAATGCACCGACTCTGGGTAACTAGGGTCGGGGCTTTACAGTTGGTATCAGAGGAAGTTTAGTACAAACATTTGAAACTAGATTTATAAAAACTCTGATTTGAGAACATTACCCTAAGATAGACTATGGGGATTAGTATAGAAGAACTTCATAGAATTTTGGTACTATAGATATTTTGTGAGTTTTCCAAGCAATACATCCCTTTATGGATACGAGTAGGTAGAGGCAGCTCTGGTACAGATGTACCTAGGGGTAAAACAAGAAAATACCACTTTGAGCTAGACTCGAATGGGAACTGGTGGATGACAACGGGCCTTGCTGCACTCTTGGTTACGACACTCTCGGGGGATATTCTTAGGATAATTCTCATTTTCTTTAAAAACCATTATGAATGGTTTATGATTATATACTTCCTCAAAGAAAACATTTTTATGATTATGAATTATATCCATAAACTGTTCAATTTATGTTAAATATTTTAAAAGTTTAGAGTTATATATTTTGATTCATGAACTAATATAGTGTATTCCATTATTTAGAAATGGTACATAGTGGAAGGAATGGAAACCGTATCAATGCACGTAATACATTTGGGGATTTCCCTCATTCTCAAGATAATTATATTGGAGATGGTGAAGAAACTGGTGCTGATCAGCTTATCACCATACTGGGAAAACTCACTCAAGTTATGAATATTAACCTTACCCTTATGGAGCACCTTGATCCACAATGCGGAGGATCAATGCTAGACCGCTTCATGAGGCAAAAACCACCAAAATTCAATGCGAGTACAAATCCATTAGTACCTGATCAATAGATAAATTCCTTAGAGAAAATATTTCACGCTTTGGGGAGTAGCAAAAGGGAAAAAGTTGTCATGGCAGTTTATCACCTCACAGGAGATGCAGATCAATGGTGGTCATTGATTCAAAACACAAAACAATATGATGAATTATCAAATATGGAATGGAGGGAGTTTAGAGAGATTTTCTTTGAAGAATACTTTCCTCGTGACCATCGAGTGAATATGGAAAGATAATTTCTGAGTCTAAGGCAAAAAGAGGATGAAAATGTCGCAAAATTTGAGGCTAACTATACAACATTAGCAAGGCATGCATTAGATTATATAATTATCCCAAGGAGTAAGATTTTTCTATTCTTTGATGGGTTAAAACCATTTCTTCATCAAGCATTAGTCTCACAATCCTTCTCATCATCTGAATATATTGTCTCATGTGCTATCAAGACAGAAAAAGAATTCTCTAAGTATAACGACTTTAAATAAAAATATAAGAAGAAGAGATCCGCTGAACAATATGGAAATTGAAATAATGGGAAGAATGGAAAAGTTGAATATCCATCCTACAATAAATGTGGGAAGAAACACACTAGTACTTTCTTGAAGGGAATGGGAGTCTGTTACAAGTGTGGTGAAAAATGCCACTAAGCTCGTGATTGCAAGGGGAAGAAAGAGGCTATTAACGTTGAATGCTAAAATTGTAGAGAAAAGGGGCATTATGAAAATTAATGTTCTAAGCACCAAGGGAACATACCTCACAAAATTCCAAGGGAGCAAGGCCAATCTTATCCGATCACTACTATTGAGGTTGAAACTCTGAAAGATGTGGTGGCTGGTAATTTAATGGTTTCCTCATGTTTATCCAATTCTTTATTTGATTCTGGATCATCACATTGTTTCATATCTTCATAGTTTTCTAAGAAAATTAGATATTTTCTATTTGACTGAACAGGGTAGTGGTCAGTTAAAAAACCTAAGGGAAGTATCACCGTAATAAAGTTTTGTGAATCAGTTACCATTAGGGAATATATATGTTCTTTATCTACTGATCTCATTATCATACCCATGATCGAATTTGATATAATCCTTGGTATGGATTTGCTTTCGAACCATGATGTGAAAATCTATTATAAGAAGAAGGAGGTTACAATTTTCGATGATGATAAGGAGTACCTTATCTTTAGAGTAGAAATGTCACCACCTGATTCTTATCTAGATCCACCCCCAATAGCTCTTCAAAAATCAATTATTGGGGAAGATGAGAATGAAATAATTATGGGAGAGGAAAAGAATGTTCGAATAGAGGATGTACCTATTGTGTAAGAATATGTTGATGTGTTTCTAGAGGATTTTCCTAGACATCATCCAGAACGAAAAATTGAGTTTTCCATTGATTTAATTCCGGGTTCAAGGCCCATATCATATACCCCTTATAGAATGGCCACTATGGAATTAGTGGAACTAAAGAAACAACTAAGGGAATTGAGTAATAAGGGATTTATTCACCCTAGTGTTTCTCTATGGGGATCCCCTATCCTTTTTATTAAGAATAAAGATAGATCTATGTGGTTGTGCATTGACTACAGGGAGATCAATGCTATAACAATAAAGAAAAAGTATCCCCTACCTTGCATTGATAATTTATTCAACCAACTTCATAGAGCTCAATATTTATGAAATATTAAACTTAGATCAAGATATCAGCAGTTGTGTATGAAGAAGAAAGACATTCTGAAAACAACATTTTGAACCAGGTATGAGCATTACGAGTTTACAGTAATTCCTTTTGGGCTGAATAATGCACCCTATGTTTTCATAGATCTAATGAACATATTTTTAAAGGAATATCTTGATGAATTTATAGTGGTATTCATTAATTATATCCTAGTATACTCCAAAAGATATGAATATCATGAAAATAACTTGCACACCATTCTGAAAACCCTCAGAAGAAATGAATTATACAGGAAGTTTAGCAAGTGTGAATTCTGGCTTCAAGATATTTATTTTCTTTGGCATATTGTCTCTAAGAATGAGGCAACCCAATAATGGCCAGCACCGATGAGCATGACTGAGGTATGTAGTTTTATTGGTTTATCAGGTTATTATCATCGTTTTGTTCAGAATTTTTCCTGATTGGCTAACCCATTAACCAAGCTCACACGTAAAGGGGTTAAATTGGTTTGTACAAAAGAGTGTGAAGAATCTTTTGAAGAACTGAAGAGAATATTATTCAATGCTCCTATCTTGATTCTACCATAAGGGAATGATGGGTTTGTTATTTATATTGATGATTCAAAGAAAGGAATTAGTTCTGTCCTTATACAAAATGATAGAGTTATTTCTTATGCATCACTAAAACTAAAAATTCATGAGCAAAACTATACTACTCACAATATTGATTTAGTAGCCATAATCTTTTCTCTAAAAATATGGAGACACTATCTCTATGGTGATAAATGTGAGATTTATACTGATCACAAGAGTTTGAAGTATATTTTCTCACAAAAAGAACTCAACATGAGGAAAAGGCGATGGCTTGAACTACTCAAGGATTATGATTTCACAATACACTACCACCTGGGGAAGGAAAATAAGGTAGAATATTATTTGACCAGAAAGGATCATGGAGTTTTGAACAACATGAGTGTTTAAAGGGTTCCTATTTTCATGGATCTAGTGAAAATGGATATAGGAATAATCATGGAAGGTGAAACATCAATACTTTTTTAAATGGTTTCCAAACCATCTTTAATAGAAAGGATAAAAAGTTCTCAGGATGATGATGAGGAGTTTCAAAAGAATATTAAAGCTGTGAATGATGGGAGATTGAGTGACATCATATATCAATATGGGATTTTGAAAATTTGGAAGAGAATTTGTTGTTCCTGATATATCGAATCTAAAAAGGGAATTGTTAGATGATGCTCATAACTCCAATTTCTATATACATCCTTGTAGCACCAAGATATATAGAGATTTGAAGGAGAATTTTTGGTGGGACAACATGAAGATGCAAATTGCTGATTTTGTGTTAAGATGTATGGTTTTTCATCAAGTGAAATATGGAAGGCAACAACCTGGAGGAGTCATGCAACCTCTTCCCATACCTGTGTGGAAATGGGATAATATTACGATGGACTTTGTCATGGTGCTACCAAAGACTCCTAGAAGGAATGATGAAATATGGGCCATTCTTGATCATCTTACCAAGTCATCACATTTTCTTGCTATCAGAGAAGATTTACCACTTGAACATCTAGCAAGACTATATATTAATGAAGTTTTAAGACTTCATGGAGTACAATTATCGATTTTTTATGATCATGATCCCCATTTTACATCAAGATTATGGAAAAGTATTCAGAATGCCCTGGATACTGAACTTTGTTTGAGCACTGCCAACCACCCTCAAAATGATGGACAATTAGAATGGACTATTCAAACCTTATAAGAAATGTTGAGATCTTTCTCACTTGACTTTCAAGGTATGTGGGATCAACATTTAACTCTGGTAGAATTTTCTTATAACCATAGCTTCTATTCAAGTATTAAAATGGAACCATATGATGTGTTATATGGAAAGAGATGTCACACACCAAATTGTTGTGATGATGTTTGTGAAAGAAAACTCATAGGCCCAGAACTTGTTGAGGAAACAATGTAAAAGGTGAAGGTTATCCAAACCCACATCAAAGCAAACCAAATTAGGAAAAAGAGATATGCCAATAACATGAGGAAGGATTTGAAATTTCAAGTAGGAAGCCATGTATTCTTGAAGGTATCTCCATGTAAGGGTGTTATAAATTTCAGTAAAAAGGGTAAATTGAGTCCTAGGAACATCGGACCTTTCAAAATTCTTGAACGAATTGGAGTTGTATCTTATCGTTAGGTAATGACTCGAAGTCTCTCCAAAATTCATGATGTGTTCCACGTATCACTGTTGAGAGAATACATGCCTGACCCAATGCATGTACTCACATATGAGAAAATTGAACTGGAACCTAATCTGTCTTATTGTGAAGAGCATGTAAAAATTATTGATACAAGAGAACAAGTGCTGAGAGATCGGATGACTCGTCTGTTAAAAGTTCTATGGAGAAACCATATGATGGAAGCGAAAACGTGGGAACCAGAGGAACTTATGATAAAGAACCACCCAAATCTTTATGTGTGGTAGTATTCTAGAAATTTTGAGGACTAAATTATTTGAAGGAGGGAAGAATATAACACCCCAAACTTCCACGGAATGTTTTGCTTTGAATAATGCAATAGCTTTCATTATACACAACTTCACGATTCTAACACACCGCGACCAATCAAACTAGCTATTACATATAGTAATACCCACTTTTTGAAATTTTATAAATTTTATCTTTCAAAATGGACTTCATTTTTGGATTCAGAATATCAAAATTCACTTAGGGTGAATTTTTGGTATTTTTCTGAAAATATTCAATTTTTGATGAATAGTGAAAAAACACTGCGTTATTGGTTTAAACCGAATTTTTATTTAAATAATTAGTTATTTTATTTTAATTTATTTTAGGTCAAAATAGATACATAATACATATTTATTTTCAACATAATTCATTGGATTCATTTTATGATAAGTTTAGATATATTAAATTTTATCGAACTATTTACCGTCTTTTACCCACATCTTAGAAGCATTTGCAAATTTATATAAAACTTAATTTTACCGCTTTTGTAAGTTGAATTTAAAAAATTTGAGAGACATGGTTAATATCAATAAGTAAAATATGGTTCAATAAGATGAAAGTATTTTTTGGTGAATAGTAACTTTTTTACTTTTATTTACCACGGTTAAAAGTAAATAGGGTAATTAAGGGTAAAAATGATATCATAATTACCCTAACAAATTTTCTAATTCTATTGGATAAGTCTAATTCAACCGAAAAAAACATTTGGAATAAAATATGATCCTCTTTGGTCCACTTGGATTAGATTAGAGCATTTATTATTATTTAAAGAAGATTTAAAAGAGTTAAAATCAAAGTTTAATAATAAAATGATTTTTAATATAGGGTTATACATAAGATAAATTCGACTATAAAAATTCATTAGGAATCTAAAATGATTTCCTAAATAATGGTATTTATTTATAATTTTTAGACATTAAATAATTAAATTTATTTATGATACAATGATGATTTAGTAATTACCTTATTAATGAAAGATTAAAATAATTGATATTATAAATATCTAAATAAATTTAATTAGAGACTTTTGATGAATTAAAATTATTTTTGAGGTTAATATGACATGTTATGATTTCAAATATGAATTTATTTAGAAGTAATAAAGTTTTTAGGACTCTAAAAAAATCATTTATTAAATAATGTCAAAATTGACATAATTGAGTTTTTAAAACAAATACTATATTATTGGTTGTTATAATATTCCTAAAAATATAAGGTTTGGCCAAATGGAATTAATAATATTATACATGTCATTAATAAAACTATTGGTGTTCTCTTGTCAGTTTATAGTAAGTTTATTAACTATATAATATAAAAACACAAAGAGACATGGTAAATGTCAAACTATTTAACTAAGAGTTAAATCTAAAAGATAAGGTTAATATGGTGACCCAAACATATCTAAAACCTATTTATTGAGAGTTGTTAGACCCATAACGACCTTATCCTTTAAATAATTCATTTTCTATCCATTAGAAACCGAAAATGAGTTTATTATAAAATAAAATTTCAAGCTTTTCCTAAAGTGACCCTCACCTCTCTTATAAAAGGGTACCACCCCTTCTCTCCAATTCACACCTTCAAATCCATTTGGCTCGACAAACCCTTCTCAAATATCCTCTCAACTGTCCTACCTTCATCCTAGAGGCATTACTTTAGTCAGAAAGCCAACCTAAGGATCCCTTTTGATCAAATCAAAAGGAAGAACCCGAAGAAGAGGTAAATATTTCATCACATATTTCAAGTTCTTTTCTTCTTCCACTTCCTCTTTCTTTGTTGTTTTCATTATAAAATAATAAATCCAATATCTTCTATATACTGTGATGTTATTATAAAAAATGGTATAACCATATTCCTTATTCTATCCATCCTATAAATGACAAAGTCACCATACGTGCATACGTACTGATTACCATCTCCATGTCATAGTGTAGTCTGTTATTCAAACGCTTCATCATTTGGATGGGTATAATAATGAATATAAATGATGTAAATAATAAATATAACATGATAATGATTCTTTATATGTGATATACCATCCAATTATATACGATTTTAATATCAAAAGAATGATATTGTCGCTCGTGCCTACATCTGGATTATCGTCTCCACGAACACAATGAGATTCATTCCCCATCGCAATCATTCAAGAATAATTTTCATTTTATGATTAAAAATAATGTTTATGAACATAATATCATTCTATATATGAATCAAATACATCCTATCCATAACAAACATGGCTTACATAACCAAGCATATAAAGAAAAATGAACCAGATAACACACGAAACGATGATACTACTGAAATATCATTAACAAAGAAATATTATAAGATCATATATGATATCATATTAATATATATGGTTATTTTATAATTTAAAAACAATTATTTCACCATTATCCGATGTTGTTTTTACGTAAGTATCTACTAAGACCTCTTTACCATCTGCATCCAT
This sequence comes from Viscum album, assembly GCA_963277665.1. Classification (NCBI taxonomy): domain Eukaryota; kingdom Viridiplantae; phylum Streptophyta; class Magnoliopsida; order Santalales; family Viscaceae; genus Viscum; species Viscum album. The sequence goes on from OY728128.1 coordinate 1,264,451,689, forward strand.
GTTTCTTAAAAATTTATTCCAAAACATTTTTACTATTTACTATACAATGGGTTAAAGTAATTTCTACCCTTTTTTTGACTTTTTATAAAATGGTTTGAAAGGATTCTTTCCGTTGTTTTCCAAACAAGGTACCTTATTACCTTTTCGACAAAATTAAGGTAAGAATGTTTTTTAACTTATACGGAGAGTGCAGATATTTTCCACCATTATAACATCGTCGAAGTTTCCCTTAAAATATTATAAAAATATTTTAAAAATAATTTTTTTCTTTTATAATTATATTACTTTTAAATAATTTCAAAATAGAAAGAGATATTTCTCTAAAAAAAAGTTTTTATTTCATCTATGTCAATATCCTTTGATGGACTGTGAGGTTATTTGAAGTTGATTTATTATGATACAAAATGTCCATATTTTATTGAAGGTTTTGTGATATGTTTGACTCTGGATGTGTTATTTTTATACCATTAATGGTTTATGGATAAAGTATTGAAATTTCTTTTTCTAGTTTTAATACGAATGTTTATGTTTTGTTTAAACCTTTTTATATGAGGAATGAATTGGACTTAGTAAGTGACGGGTGGAGCCTACTATAGATCCTCGATGCATTGGTAGGTCTCATGAGACAAACTAGTGTCTTGGAAAAAGGTTTTGAAAAAATCTTATTTTATTCTTGGCACAAGGCTTTGACTATGTGGTTATGAAGTTTGGAATTATTTATTATATCATTATGAAAGTGGATATTGATATTGCATGTGATTATTTGACTAGTATAATATCCATGTGAATAATTAAATAGAATTATTTGATTTTATCTTTTCCATATTATGCTGAAGTTCAAGTTTAACAGGCTTTTGTTTTAGTCTTACATTGCCTTAAATGTTTATGCTTATTTATGAAAGTTTCTGCTATATTGTTATCCTTACTGAGCATCTGAGCTCACCCCTTTTTATGTTTTATTTTTCCCAGGATGCGAAGAATTATATTATGAATGACCTATAGGGATAGTTTAAGGGATATGAGTTTGGCCTATGGAGACTATGTTGTTTTATTTTTTCATTATATAATGTAATGTAAAACTTATGAATGTATCTAGTATTTCCAAGGCTACTAAAATAATCGGTATTTTGAGACTTGATCTTTTGTGATCATGCCAATGTTATGTAATAATTCAATGAATCTGGGTAACTAGGGTTGGGGAGTTACACATAAAGACTGTTTTATAAATGTTCCCTACAAAAAAATCCTATCTTTGTAAAAGAAGAAACATTCATTTCCAAAATTGAAAACAAACCCATATGTTTCTAATATGGATACAGAAATAATGTTCTTAGTAACAGATGACACATAATAACAACACTTTAATACCAAGATCATCCCAGTTGGTAATGTGAGGTGGTAGTCCCCAACAGCTACAACAGCAAGTATGGCTCCATCAGATGCTCATAGATCTACCTCCCCCTAGGTAATATTTCTGAATCTACTTAGTCCTTATATTTTGATACATATGTGAGAACAACATGCTATATCTAATAATTTTTTTTTGAAATAGATAGATTACATTCAATAACAAATGCACATGAAGATTACCCTTGCTTCTTAGGCTGAGTGTAGTTCTTCTTCAAGTGGCCCTTCTTTCCACATGAAAAACAAACAGTTTCTTATTCCCTTCCCCCGGCTTTGATCTTTATTTTCTTGTCAGGGTGTGAAGAAGCTCTGGGATTAAATTTATTATCCTTCAATTTCCTCTTATTCACCGTAAGGACAAAAGGTTTTTTACACTTCATATCTTTTCCCACTTGGATAACGAGGATAAGAAAATCAAATAGAAACTTATCAATGTTGTTCATATTGAAATTAACAAAAAATCTTGAGAAGATACGAGGGAGTGATGAAAGAATCAGATCAGTGCCCAGTTCTTCAGGGAGTTTAAACCCTAGAACCTCCAAGTGCTCAATGTAACCAATGGTCTTAACTAGGTGAGGCCCAGTTGAGGAACCCTCTCCAATATTAATCTGAAATATTTCCTTAGAGATCTCAAACTGTTCTTTTCTTTCTTTCTCTTAGTAAAGACGATAGAGGTGTTCGAACATGCTATAGGCACCCATGTTTTCATAAGGCTTCATGAGATCACTATACATTGATGATAACATCAAACATTGAATGTTGACTGCATTGTTCATATGTTTCTCATAGACAAAGAACTCTTCATCACTCACGTCTTGGGAAGGTGGATCAGGTAATACAGAATCCATCATGTAAGACTTCTGTTCATGGCATAGAATAACCCGAAGGCGTCTAAACCATTCCTGAAAGTTACTGCCAGTGATGATGTGGTCTTTATTCATAATTGATCATAAGGATAGTGTGGTTGAAGAGTTTGTCATTTTATTCTACAATTAAAAGATCAGATCATTAGTACCTTCTTGATTACATTTTTTGAGAAATAATAAATTAATTTTATTAAGTCTGCCACTATTTTATCAAGTCCAAATGAACCTCACCATTGAATTTGGAATTTTCAGTTTCCATGATATTCTAGTTCGAAGGATCCATATTACCCTTTGCATAACCTCAACAAGGGTTGGTCAAGCTATTTGAAGGTATTTAGGTAGGAAGGTATTTACCAACTATGGGCTTTCATCTCTTTGATATGTTGAGTGGACTCCCCAATCTTGAAATCTTGACTTTGGATTTCCTCAAATCCTGCCTTCAATATTACACCAAGTTTAGAAAGGGCTACTTCCCTTGATGTAATATGGTTAAGTCAAACTGAAATCTTTCATAAGGAATTCATATATAAAATAAAGCTTCACAACAATGGTTAGTCAAACACAAAGTTTTAAGTAATAGAAGGCTTCATCTAACTTAATATTTTTTTGATCTATTTTCATCTCTTATGATTAAATTTCTTATTATCATTTTCACATGACTGTCAATATTAAATGGAACTTAATTAAGTGATTAACCATGTCTTGATAATATTTACGTATAATCTTGGTTTATTTTAGTTCCATCTTGCATGATTTTTTAATTCATTAATTATGTGATCGTGAAAACACATCCATAATGATAAACCATGCAACTGACAAAAATAAAATATAGAAATGTTCATGATCATGAGATTTTCTAAGGGTTATTTTATCTAGAAGTTGATAAAATAACCCTAAGCTAGGGGGGAAACACCTTGAACCTTTTGGGTTCATGTTTAAAACATTCCACCTATCCCCCTATGCATCTCATGGGATTGGTTTCATCTTGGCTTCATCTAGATTCGTCTCCACTTTCTTTAAAGTTACATCCATTACACAAGCTTTTTTTAACTCACATGCAAGTGAGGGGTAAAAAGGGGGTTTACAGAAAATAAACCATGGGCACGCATGCCATACATATTAATGAGGAGATACAGACCACATGCCAATAATTAATTTAATAAATAAATTAAAAGGAAACCAATCACATACCAAGGTCTTAGTCTAGATCATGATCACCCACATACATGAAACACGTTACATATTTAATAAAACTAGTATTCAATTATTTAATTGTTCTTATTAAGATAAATTGTGGTTAAATCAATTAATTATTATATTTAATTAATTAATCCTTTTATCTTAATCATTTACTAAATTTCCTTGAGATTCTCATCGTTGTACATAAATTCACCTGAGAGGTAAGCTGGTGAATACCCATTCGAATCTACCCAACATGTATTATATTCATATACTATTTTACTCTTTTAACATACGGAATACATGATCCTTCGATGCATAGAGTAACAACCTATATTAAAATTTATAAATGATAAGAAGCTTTAAACATTACACAATCATTAAAGTTTTAATTTTGTGTAATTTGGTAAAGTACACAACATGTTGTTCTGATTACATGACATATACTAGCTTCACCATCTTTCCCGAAGCACATTCCTAGGGACTCGGTGTGTGAGGTGTACTTCAAAAATTTCGGAGTACACAACATGCATAGTGGGTTGCACATGGTTACTGGTTGGCTTAGTTGTATATGGGATACACGGTTTGGCCCCTAACTTGAAGAGACCACGCGTCTTTTCTTGTGGGACATATGGCATGTAATCTGATATCCATGTTCCTATCTATCCTAGTCCACATGCAGTGTAAAATTAACTGAACCGCATGTAATAAATTCACACATATTGAGTAATTAACAAATTACTCCTAATGCTCTATACATGACTGCACGATGTGTAGTTCGGATTACCCGACCTGTATGGAAGCGTACATGGCATGTAAGTCTGAACACACAACATGTACTTTCATGTCACCTGGGAAGAATCATCAGCACCTCCTGATGAGTTATCCGTTTTATTTTTAATTAAAAAATCATTTGTTTCCATGAAATTTGTGAGAAACGAAAAGAGGTAGGATAGATCTTGAAATCTATATTACAATAATTATTAACGTTGAATTGAAAATATAAATTATTAAACCGTAAATCATCAACAAATTATTTAAATAATTATAAACAATGATGTAACTCCTATGATACAACTTGATGGTTCTGGTAACAACAAAAGAATGGTTGGAATTCAACCCAACATTAATTTTTACCATGATCAATGATTATTGAGAGAAAAATACAATGATGAACATCAGTCTCCATAGAATAGAATAAAATATTTAGATAAAGAAGGAAGAGGCCTGAAAAATTTAGAGCGGATCTTGCAAATCATGTTTATAATTAATTTATTTAATTTCATAATGAAAACACTACTTGGATCTTCATTACTTTATTTGTTGATGATGCTGATCGTCTGGAATGACCCATCCAGATTGTCTCATTACGCTTGAAAGGATCCAAAACAGAATCTCTCTAGCATGTGATCCACATGTGCTCCGATGGCCTCTGATCGACACCACTCGTTCTCCAGGTGCTAGCGTGGCATAGCGAGTGTCTTGTGACAATCATTAATGATTTCTTGTTCTTCAGTCTTGAAGAACATATCTCATTCTTGAGAGGGGAAGGAAGATGATTCAAGAGAGAAATCATTTAGCTCAACAATAATCAATTCACTAGGTGTGCAGTTCGGTACATGGAACAATAGACGTACATGTCTTTTATCAAAAAGGGGATTCCGTTACAATATTTAATAATGAAACAACAATTAAATACATTCATAACCTTAGATAAATCCCATTATTTTAATAATAATACCGTGTCATTAATTATGGTGCGCCAAATTTTGTATAACAGTATTATAAATAAAATTCCACGTCAAAAAATAATAGTAGCGTTATTATTATTTTAAAATGATATAACAAGTTAAATTATTATTTACCATCTTGGAAATAATTATTTTAATACCAGACCAGTCGTGGTCCGCTCAGAATCTACTTATATCTATTGAACACCTGAATAAATAAATAAATAATTTATTATCTTAAATAAATATTTTATTTAAAAACTAGTAAATAAATATTTTTGTTTAATATTTTATAAAATAAATAAATATATTTTACCCAGAATCTAGTGAATAAAAATTTATTTAATTTATGCAATCTTTTTAACTTGAATAAAATTATTCCACTGTCTTGAGAATAATATTTATTCCATTAATTAAATTTAAATAGAATTTAACTGAGACCACTAGAAACACTCAGTGTGTGACCCTCTAGGATTATTTCTTATTGGCATTAGGTGGCTTGCCTAAAGTCCAAGATTACTGTCTAGCAACATGTGACGACACCCAAGAGAAAGAACTTAAAGCCACAAAAATGAAATCCACATACGAATGCTCATTGTGTAATATAATCCATTTGTCTCAATATCTCATCAAGAAGGTTTCATGATAGTGTCGTCAGCCTTGGTCCTAGATATGAAATTCTTTGAATACTTAGAATAAACTCACCATTACACCATCAACATGGAATTTCTTGTGACAGTTCTACTTCAATCAAAGGGTCAAGATATAAACTTCCATAAATAGAAGGAACAAATCCTTCCTCAACTTATCTGTTAATAACATGCCACTCGTGATGCACCCAATGTACCCTACTTCCCACCAACATATGGTGTGATGGTTTTTGTTAGTAAACCAAAGTGAACAAGTCGTGACACAAATTAATGATAATCTTAAAGTACACCGACTATTACACACTCTCACAGATCAGAATATCTGATGACACCAAAATATGAGGAATTCTTACTGGTGGGTCTGTTCTCATAATCCCCTATCTTGGATATTACCAAGTATGAACATCTTGAGAAAAAGTATCATCTGATTATGAGTACTCACATCTGACGGTCTGTTTACTATGTGTCCCATCATAGTATGTCATCTAACTGTAGAACTCTATTTAAGAATATTGTTATAGCATTTAAAGGTTCTCATCATAGTGGGGAACTTTCATGACCTTATCAATGTAACAAATACTCTAGGACATTATTACATCATAGTCATGTAGAAAAATAGAAAAATATGCAATAAAATGCTTAATATTTAAATACATTAAATATCCATGTAATCAAGGTAGAAATAGTTGGTTCTAGGACAACAACTATAACAGTTATCACATCATGATTTTTCTTCTGTGTGACATATTATGTGATAATGTCCTAAGAGTATCTATTGCACTAAAATTTCATAGTAGTTCCTACTATGATGAGAACCCGAAAGTGCTATGACACTGTTCTTGAATAAATGTTATATAACTAGATGATATCATTTGAGGGACACAAATGATATATTCTACCAGGGGTAGTGACTCATAGGACTTTGAGACACCTTCTCATGGTGTAATACCTTGGTAATATATAGTAGGATATTATTAGAATGAGACCCACAAGTAAGAAATCCATATTTATTCAAGAATAGTGTCATAGCACGTTCGGGTTTTCATCATAGTGGGGAACTACTATGAACTTTTAGTTTGAAAAATACTCTTTACAAATTATCACATACTATGTCACACATAATAATAACCATGATGTGATATGTAATTTTTTAATATTCAAAAAAGGAATACATGTTTATCATAAAGTTCATAAAATGTTGTTCTAGGGAACCAAATACAAAAGACCCTAGTTCTTGATTGATTGGCAAGAAAACTTGGCCTAAATCCATAAACCTTAATTCGCATTCCTTTATCCCCATTTTTATTTTCATTCATCACTAGTTGGATCCTCATGGTCTCGGTTCAACTTTTCTGAGAGGTACCGAGCCTGATCTAACCCCCAGATTCATAGAGGATTTATGAAACAAGAATGGATTGATAAATTAGTAGGATGGTGTTTCATGAATGAATTGAATATGTGACCCCCATTTTATCTTCTGAAATGTGGTGTTTCCTTGTGGTGTGATGAGATTAGTTCTTTGTGGAGGCCATGAGCAAGGTCTCATGGAATGGTCTGCTCGGTGTGAACATGATAGTGGCTTGGATCAGATCTTAAATGAGGTGATTAGATGTGGTCAATGTGGTGGGAATTAATAATAATAATAAATAATAATAATAATAATAATTGTGAAGAGTTAATAAATTTTAAATTACTATTTATTATTATTATATTAAATAATAATAATAATGTTGGCATAAAAAGTGTGATAGGATGATAAAATTTAAATGAGATTTAGTTTTGAAATATTGGATAATAAAATTAAATTGACATTTAAATTTTGAAATTTAAAATTAATTTGGAGAAGAGATAAGGGGGAGGGTATGGTGTACCTAACAAGGGTGTGCACATGAGGCCTTAAATGATTCTTATCTATTTTATATTATGGTCATTATAAAAAATATTAATGATAATATAAAAAAGGGAAAAAATAATATAGGGGAATCAAGGGTGGGACACGCTGCACATTTGATGGAGTGAGGTGTGAATGTTATATGGTTTTAAAGAATAAAAAATATAATAATAATAATAATATAAAATATTATTATTATTTATTTTTGTTGGGAAAACCTGAATTCATCCATAACTTCCCCATACGATGTTTGATTGATGCATTTTCAGCGACAATGTGGCCCTGAAATTGAGACAATCATTTTAAGACCAATGTTGGATACCTTTTTTGGACTCCTGCCTTGGGTCAATGAAACACCTAATTTTAGTAAAACTATTATTATTGTGGAATCTTGTATCTAAAATATATCCCTCATATGATGTCGAAATAATTAACCTGTTACAGTGCTGTGACCCTGAAATAAAGATGGACATTTCAAGACCAATTTTGTGTATTTAATTCAGACTCATGGATCAGGCCCATGAGAATCCATTCATGAATGATGCGGTGAAATGTGAATTTCTCACCATGTGTTATATTAATTCAAGTGAATATCCTATCTCAAGTGTTTTTCTATAAAGATTGCAATAGTGTAACTCGTTTTTCCATTCAGGACCATTTGAAGAGGAATATTAATGAAATAACATTTTTCCCTTGGACTGCCAATGAGAATCATGATTTTTTTTGGATATTGGCCAAGTCATGTTGTGTAGTACCACTACACTTCATGTTGTACTACATGGACAAAAATATGTGTGATGAAAGTAAACATACCTACAATATAGTAGGACCACACCCTGTGTGGGTACCTTACATTTCATGTACTACTTTACGAATCTTCAGGATTTAGTATCTCCTTCATTTGAATTCAAATTTTGGCCCTTGAGTATCCTATCCTGAGTTTACTTTTGTGTATAATGTGATGGTTCCATAATTTGAGAATTTTGAGATACATTTTTTAATTTTCTAGGGGAAAAACAATTTTAAGTGACCCCAATTATGAAAATGATCAAACGATATCACTAAAAACTCTCAAGTGGAACCCTCTAACAGGGTAGTCTATGGGTACTCTATGACTATTAGAGTGCAAACCTCTATCCGGGATGAGAATGGATCCTCTAAATACTTTAGAGTGGAAACAACCAACTGGGATGGGCATGAGTCCTTGATGACTATTAGAGTGGAACCCTCTATCCAGTCTAGGCAGGGTCCACTATAGAATCCAAAGTGGAACCCTATAGATGGGCTGGGTGTGGGTCCTCGATGACTACTAGAGTGGAAACCTCTAGCTAGGATGGGCATGGGTCCTCAAATTCTTGAGTGTAACCCTCCAGCTAGGCTAGTCATGGGTCCTCAATAACTACTAGAGTGGAACCCTCTAGCTGGGGTCAGCATGGGTCATCAAAATTCATAGTGGATCCCTCCTATTGTACTAGGGAATGGGCCCTTTACCTAGAGTTTGTATCCCCTCGATTGCGCGACATAGTGATGAAGTGTAGTTTGTCTTGTATGGTTACTTATAGGAATTATTGTGGGATTCTGAGCATCATTGTCAGAAATTTGGAACTATTGGATACTCTTCTTCTTAGGCTGAGCTATGAGATGGATATCCCCTTAATCTCTCACTTGGTCTTCTATAAATAAGCATATATATATATATATATATATATTTATATATATATTTCTTCTGTATCCACACATTGTATTTTGATACTCTCATTCTAGGAGAGGTGAAGATGAATGAGGTATGCCACATTCTTTTTGTGTTTAGATTCTCATGGTTAGATGATTCCACTCTCTACTATAGGTGATGAAGACTCGAAGATTAATTTATCTACTCACCATGTATAGACCCTTATGTATGTACGAGGATACCTTCACTCTCTTTTTGTATTGAGCTACAATATTTCATTATATCTTTCATCTACTATCTTTATTTTCTATTGTATCTGTTACTGCTCCCCCTTTAGCTTTTGGGGAGTCCTACTAGGTATGTTTATACTTACCCATTTATGGGATTTTCCCACATGTATAGTATCTTAAGAAGATAATGAACATATAAAATGCGACTTCAGAGGAGCTTAGGGATACTGGGTTCTTGGACCGCATATGATGGTCGTATCTTGGGATTCAGGAGCTTGTCTCTCTTCCAACTATTTAATTTTTCAATTTTATGTTATGTTGGGACACATTTCTGGATGGGTGTGTATTCCCCCCCTTTTTTTCAGTTTACACTACCAAACTTTTGTACTGTATAGAGGTTCACAGATGCTTGTTTTACTTCATATTTGTGTTACATATTTTCCTTATTTACTTATGTGAATTTTCATTATGTTGGATATGTGTGTGTGTGTATAGGTACTTAGGAAAATGCCTCCCTGAGTTAGTTATTACTTTGGCACTAGTCGTCACCCCCTGACCCATTGAAGAAAGCTTGGGGTAGCTGTGGATCGTGATCTATCTTGGGTCGAGTTGTGAGAACTACCATTTCTTGGGTAATATAAGTAGAATGACACTACGATATACTATATAATAAAATTCTTTTTATCCTATTATTTTCATATTAAACAACTAAACGCTTTCTTTCTATTCTAGGTACCAAAAAATAACCAAAAGAAAAACACACATTCCATTTGAACCATACAAGCCTAGAATGATGCATGGATAACTTCTGTTCCCTCTCATGTTTAGGAGAAATAAATATTAAATTAATAACATTATGTAAAAATTAATCCAAATCAGATAACTCAAATATAACCATGAAAAAAAGATAGAAATCATAGTTCCCTAAGTAACATGGAATTTATATCATGGAGGTGCTGGGAAAATAAACTACATGAAATCCACCCCATTTTTTGACAATTTCCATGACTAGAGGTCTACCATAACCCAAATAAAAACCCACTTTTTAATATTCCCTCTTTAATACCACTCAGTGACAATCAAACTACACTACAACTTTACACCTATCCCGATTACGTACTACCATGTAATGCCCATGATCTTATATCAATTTTTATTATCCTAATACCATATATCACTTAAAATAAATACTAATATTTGGAACACCAGTTGAACATAGGTTCATATTCTTGTATACTGAAGGTTATTTGATAAAAATGAAGGTTTATTGGGTGATAGTATGGATATTTTACCCTCTGATGATGATGACGATGTTAATAATAATAATAATAATAATAATAATTATGCAGACAAATAAATAACATAACAAAATATAAAATAATATATGTTCCCTTAATAATTAATTACCATTACATGAGATTCATACACAAAACCGAAGATCACCCAGTGATACGATCATATATATATATATATAAATGTATAAAATAAAAAAATATTTTTAATCCCAACATTGAGGAACAAATCATCCCATCTATAAAACTTCCTTTAGATTCATGTATGCTCCCTTTTCATTAATAAATCATATTGGACACTTGTCCAAGACATCCTTCTCAAAAAAAAAACAATTCACCATAAATTATACCACCCTCTCTATTTTTTCTCAACAACAACAAGTGTTCCTCCACCTTCCTCAACCAATATTATCATGGAACAAAAAATCCATAGTATGATATAGTATACGATCTCACAAATTTGTAACTAATCACATACCATATAGTGTAACACACCAACCATAACCATATATTCGTCTAAGTCATCATGAAACCCTATAAGCATGTACATAATCCATCTCACAAGTCCTAAGGACTTCCATATACTTTATCACTATTAGTTCAATAGCTCGACATCCCATTTCATGATAATACATGTCTATCCATGTCCTAACGCAATGGCTCCAACATAAATGCCGATCCTCATCCCCCAATTTATGGTCTCAAAAATCACCAAATATGGCCTTATATAGTTAATACCTCCTCCATACTGATTGTTAACACCATCCCTTATTCCATTAAATCTAAAAATACCTCCACACACAATGAGTGATCAACACCACCTCATTATTCATATCCTAGGTGAACATGACCACAATAGTCCCATCGACCATCCATGGGGAGAAAAATCACCAATATCTTAGGACACACTATCAATGAACCCTTATCACCACCAATAAACCATGTCACCAAACCTTGTCAATGGTCATCACAATCCCCCTCATCCGTGTGAGCGACGTCACCTCACTTTTGTTGATCAATATTACCTATATATACTTGGTCTATACTAAATGGATTCTGATAGAACTATCTCAACCATACAAAATGGAAAATAATCTCCATAACTGGTGTTATCATTCCCAACCAACCAGATACCAGATATAACATACTCCATGCCCTACTAGAATCAACCCTATTATTTTTCACATGAGAATAACTTATGGTATCTCCTATGAATAATAAAAACTATAATTTGTTCATAACTAGTATCACTTAAACCACCCCCCACACACCCCCATACCACACATCACATAATAAAAATTTAAATTAGAAATAATATAGGAACCACCTAATATAGAGTCATATTAATCTACATGCCAATAAAGTTTGGATAGTTTGACTTTCATAGTAAGTTTCACCTAAATATTAAAAATACCCTATTTTAGGTCACTATGAATGGAAATTAAAATAATAGTTATAGATATAGGGAAAAACCACTTAAAGAGTGTTAGACTCACCCAAAGATACATCCCATTTTTAATGGAACTAAGATATGACATGAATAAGAGGATAAGTACTCAATATATCAAGGGGAGGAAGAGAAGGCATGATTAGGAACTCCATGTTTAAATGATAAGGAATATTTAGGGTTTAGGGATTTAAAAATCAAAAGTGATTTTTTGTAATTTAACAATTTGTAAGAAAATAGGATGACCGTAGGATTTGAATGTATTATTTCCCAAACTGTGCACCAACCATGTAGTTTTCACTGTTAAGGGAACTCACATGACACAAATTTTGAAAAAAAAATTTAACGGGCCATTCAACAACCATGAAACCATACCTTCTATTTATTATAGGTCCCACAGAGTTTACACTGTGACCCATATGATTTTACCAAATTATTAATCTATTTAAAAACATATATTTTTTGGATTTTTAGAATTCTAAACCCTAAAAACACCACCAGGTGAAATATTGACTCCCCCAACAACATTTAAAGTGAGTACGATCAAATTAAGAACACACAAATACACAAAAAATTATGAATCCACACCTCTATGTGGTATTGGGTTATACATATTATATTAAATTACTATTCAAAAAAAATCTTTATAATAATTGAAATATGGAATAAAAAAACCTATTAATTTCTCTAAAAATAACTCAAGAGAATTTAAATAGGATAAAATAAATTTTTTAACTTATAATAGGGGTTTCTATGGGTCTCCACTACTCAAAAATACTAAGGAGTTTTACCAAACTTGGCCAAACTAGATATAGAATCCATTCCATATTTCTTCTTACTAGCCAAGTCATGTTCATGTGACCTCATTGTTTTGTGATCACTAGTGATATTCCTTCTATATATTTCTAATTTAACTGTAAAAATACCTTCTAAAAATCCCTATCAGCCCATGAAAAATTCATCCTTGAAATAAACTTGAAATCAAAACTTGTGAACGTTACATGTATAAAATATATATCTATTATTTCCATTAAGGTGGTAGTATTTCCAAAATTTATCATGTGTAGATATATTAAGTGAAATACATTATGAAAATCCCATGGGGAAATCAACACATAATTTTGACTATACCACATTGAAATAACTATCTCCATGTCATAAGTACATTTGAAAAGGATGTGGCTCAAAAATATTATAATTTTTACTCACAGAGTGACACAATCACTTGAATAATGTTTGATCTTCATATCTAATTCTATTTCCTACCTTTGTGATGAAATTTCATGTGTTGTGACACAAATATAGATTTTTTAGAAATTTAAAAAAGTAAAAAAAATTCTATGTGAGCATATCTATATAATTTTCAAAAATTAAAATAACTTCTAGGACACCCTCTTTGAAATTAAATACCCAAATTTATTATAAAGAATTTCTTATATGAGGTGTAAGATAATTCCTTTTGCAATATCCCTAGTTATAATGATACATATGAATTTCACTTCATACATATTAAAATTTTATTGCTTTATCGAACATGTAGCATGTTACCCCTTGAAAAGTTTATAGTTCAAAGAACACATAAGAAAAATTTCTATACATAAAATGACAAAAATTGTGATAATTATGATTCCATGGGATACATAAGATGTTTTTTATTGATACATAAGAAGATTGAATTTTGATGATTTATAAATTTAATGATCAATCATCTTATGTATTCTCCCAAACTATTGAAATAATATTATGTATGAATATATACTAAGATAATATCTTATGTATTAATAGGCTTAACTATTTTTTTCCACTTCTACTGCATATTTTACATATGATAATTTCATATGTATGAACTAAAAGATTCTATTTTTATATAATATTATATTTACGAGGTATTCTTATGAATATGATTAATAATTATCCAAAAATTTAATATTTAGGTTCAACATGGTTCATTCCAAAAAATTAAAAAAACACTAATAAAAGTAATGTTAATTCAAAAAAAACTATGGAAATGAATAAACACATAAAAAAAATCCTTGGTTAAGAAATATTTATAAAAAATCCCAAAATATCCCTAAAACCTATAAATGATAAAATTATCTTTAAAATAAAAAAGTGGCAGGGTTAATTCATTTTAATGAAAATAAAAAGTGATAAATATATTATATATTTTAACCTCATCATACAACATTCATGATTAGAATATATGTTTTATAGAATCCCTATAAAAATGGTTTTTAAAAATTTTATATGTGTTTATTGAAGTAGTTTTCTGAAAAAAATAAATGTTTTCATGGAATTTCTCATTGAGTAAAATATTTTGCTAAAAATATTTTATGAATGTTTCTAGAGATATTAAAACAGAACCATATCTTAGCAAGGATGAAACCACTTTATTTTATGGATTAGTTATTAATTTTAATATAAAGAAACAAATATATATTCTAGAAGATTACAGTAATTTTTTTATGGTTTTTAGGGTCTAATATTTGACTTTGATACTAAATCAGGGTTAATTAGGGAAAATTGTTTTTTTCGTGAATTTTGTATTACTAGAAGATTGATTTTGAATTTATAATTTAGAATTATGTAATCTTTTATGAGGAATTTTACAATACCAAAATGTGAAATTTTGAAGGAAAATAATGTTAGGACAATTTCCAAATAATTTAATAGATTTTATTAAAATATAGTTGATGATATTAAGATGTAAATTTTAATGAACCTCTAAGATTCATATAATTCATGTTATAAGGAATGGAATTAATATATGGATTACTATATTTTTTTGGAGAGAATAAATAGATGAATGAGATTGAATACTAAAAAAATTATATAAAAATTATTTAAATAGAAACAAAAAAATTAGAATGATGTATTCATTGTTTTTAAAATTTTTATTGTAAATGAACTACGATTCATACTCTTTCTCACATTTTCTTGAAGAAGTAAAGTGATATATAAGAACATGTAGTGTCACCTAGATAATAATGATTTGATCATAATTTTTTTAAGAATAATATATTGTTAATGATTTCATTGTATATTCTCACACCACTAACACATGAAATGTGAATATCACCCTTATGATATAATAAAGTAATAATTATTTTATATGTGTCTTAATTTTAATATTTTATTATTTGAATTAATTTTTTTGAGTTTATAGGTTTGAGTTTTCATGAAATTATTTTAACGATGTCCAAATAATGAAATATTTTGATCACATTAATCCACCCTTAGACCATTTATTATGATGGGATATTGTGGCTGAAACAAATCGTATAAGAGTTAATATAAAATTACATAAAGAATCTTTTACATGAAATATTATAATATAAAAAACACTCAAATGTAAATTGATTGAAAATATTTAATGATATAATTTGTTTTGTTTTAAATAATTTCATGAAATCCTATTTTTGATCTCTTTACATTTATATTTTTTTACTGCTATACATGGTATACAAGTGAGTGATATCACTTAGATGTTATTGAGTAAAATAGATAAGAATATTTTCATCATTGATGAAAAGTCACAAAATACTTTATTCAGTATAATTCCAAATTATATCTTTAAGAAACTGATGGGTTTTATATTTATGAATGAGATAAGAGATATATTGGCAAAATTTTATGAAGGAGGAAATAATTTCACTGAGGAAAAGTACCAATTACAATATAATAAAATTACATATTTGAAGATATATACTAATGATAACATTTATGGTTTATTAAAATATTTTATTGAGGTTCAAGGATCCATTCAATTAATTATTAATAAAATTAAGGACTTAGAGATTATAAAGAAGATACTAAGAATAAATCCACCTTTGTTCAATTCAAAGGTGTTGGTGGACAAATAATGGATTTTTTCAGAGTATTCAATTGATGATTTTCGAATCATCACAATATATTATTACATTCTTGTTAAACCAGAAGGGCCAAGATTTCACTCATCTAATGATATGGATTTAAAATATATTTTTAATCTTATTTTCAACTATAATGAATGATATGAATATGGAAATATACTAATGATATTGAGTTTAATTTCCCAAAAAACATGATATGAAATATCTCTCTAAATAGAATATCAAATAATAAAATCATTCCAAAAATAAATTCTAATGGAAGATTATTTTGATAATGCAATAATATGGCAATGAAAAATATCATGAAAAATGTGTCAATAAAATTATAATTATAATCAAAGGATGATATGAATAAAATGGCTAATGAGATCTAATGTATGGAAAAATATAAAGATAAAATCGAAGGATTAGTGAACCCAAATGTGGAGTTTAATGTTACACTTCAAGTGTTGTATACTTAAGTAAAGAAGAATTGAAATATTTGTGGGATACTAAAATAATATTTAATGTATGTTGATCAATGTGCATTTGAAATTACATAAGGAAGCAGAATATTAAACTACATTAGAAGAGATATTTAAAGAAGTTGTCGAGTTCAAGGAAAAAATTGTGATTCAATAATGTAATATATAACATTAACACTTGTATTGAAGGTCACATGAAAGGGTAAAATAATGTGAATGTGAAGTGATTAACATGATGTAAAATATTAATATTGAATTGATATCATTATATTATTAGAATAAAATATAATTTTAAAAGTTTTTTAATTAAAAATTTATATAAATATTTGATAAAGGTACATGGGAATTTTTTATTTTATTAAGTGATAAAAGGCCCAATACCATGGGAAATATTGGAATTATAAATAACTGTGAGTTATCTTACTCTAAAAAAACCATTACTATGAAAAATGGCAATGAAATGTATAGATAAATTCATTATAACAATCTGATTAGAGACAGAAAGGATAAATATTATCAAAATATTATATAAAACATTTATGAAAGCCTGTAAAACAAAAAATATTCATTATTATGTGACTGACTGTAAATAATTAAATAATATAGTATATTATTTTATAATGATCCAACCTATCTATGCTCTCCCAAAAAAGCATGATATTGATCTCTGAGAAGTATCTCATGAGATCTTTCCTCCTAGGGTATCCATGGGTTGGATGTGTCTCCCAATACATAGGAAGAATAACCTATTCCTCATGGTCTTATATAACATTGATGTTAATAAGGTAGAGAGATAGATACATAGTGTGTTTTTTCTTTTGATGAGTTTCATAGTGTTTAGACCATAAATTCCAAAAAATATTGAATGTTTTTATATATCTTACAAAATTCTCCCTATAGAACACATTTAGTCATCCAAATTAATGAATTTTTACCAAATATTTTATAGGTTAATAATTTTTGAAACCTATGGTTTAATAATTTCAATCATTTAAGCATTTATACTAGATGTTTAAACTCCACTTGTTTATCATCACATGATAATAAAATGAGAATGATAACTTTGGTTCAGATAAGAAGGTTAAATAATGCATTATTATATTACATAGAAAGCATCATTCATATGACCATGAAATAGAAAATTTTATTATATCATGGTCCATAGTAGTACAAACCATGAGATTGTCTAAACCACAATGCTAAGATTATTCTTTTAGTAAACCTTTCCTTTAATATCTAATTTTTACCATAGCCTCATAGACTTAGCACACTTTCACCATATATAGAGTCATTTTTTATAATTTTTTAAAACATATCCAAAACTCATTATGAAAAATATATCATTAATTTTCATCACATGATATATCATATGTATTTACTTGTGAAAATAAATATGAAACCTCTACGATATATTTCCCTAAAACAATTTTGCATTAAATCCCAATAAAAAAAATAAAACATTACAAAAAAATAATCCTTATTAACACAACAAAAAAGTGAAAACCCACAAGATTTTTTAGTATTAAAATCAATTTTAAATTCCCTAATTGATAATTAAAATCATAGAGAATCCTCTAAAAATATAATTCAGGTGAAGTTATAAAATAATATAGAATGATCTATATCAAAGACATTTATATCAATACCAATTACAACAAAATATATTATATAAAAGTATGCATAATAATTTAATCCATATTTATATGAAATTATGTGACCATGGGACATTATCAATGTCAATCTTATATAGCCTACTCATACATTATCAACTCTATGAGTATTGACTAATCAGACAGAAAAACACATAAAATTAAATTCACTAAATCAGATGATAACATTAGATTCCCCTCACCCAAATAAATATACACATATTATTATCCCTATATTGGTATGATCAAACACTTATTTAGTCTATCTAAATCGAGGGACAAGAATTTATACTTGTATTATGATAAGATAAATCCAATCTTGTTTAGTCCTTAAATGATTAAATGATCAGTAGTATATCCAACCACCACCTAATCAGCTCAACCTCAAGGTTTGCATAAGAATAGTATAATAGTATGAAGGTTCTCATAATAGGTGAAATTAAAACCATAGGTATTGGGATTCAATGTGAAATATAAACCCCCAACATACCCAACACATAGTGTATGACACCCATGTGATATACTTATAATGTTATTTAGAATAAAAAATGAATTTTGTATCTCATGATCATATTATATATATCTATATGAAATACCAACCACAATAACCTTAACTTTTAAAAATAACTGATAATAGTCCATGAAGAAAATCAGTTCAATATATGTTAAATACATGCTTTAAGAAGTAAATTATCATTTAATTTATTATACAATATTTATCTAATGTGTGATAAAGTTAATACTCAATTTTTTAAAACATGACATATTTTATGATTTTAAACTCTATTATGAACACTAAAAGAACGATACAGAAGAAAATGTATAATTATACTTTATTTGATAGGCCACTAGATAATATTTATGTTTGATGCACTTTGGTGTCTTTTTGAACTTAATATATCTTTAGGCAATTCATTATAAATACCTATGTCTAAATCTAATAAAACATCAAACTAAAATAATTTAGTGCCTAAAAAATCAGATTAATGCCTATTTGAATAATGGTGGGACTTTGTATTCATATTTTGAATATTCATCATTTTGAATAAAGTATTGAAACTCCACTTCCTCACACCATAAAAATATTTTGAGGTTAATAACTTATGTTATCTACTAACAACTCTTTATACATTCATCATCATTATATATCATGGTAAATTTCTACTAAATATTTAATTTTAATATTTTTAGTAAAAAATGCAACTCTTTATAGTAATATTATTCACCAATACATCCTAAGCTATTTTAGGATATAAGGTAACTTTAAATTTGAGTTGAACTAGTATAATAATTTATTTATTATATATTAAAATTCACTAAGTCTAAACATACTTCCACAAGATTAATAGAGTCCAAATTTACTCTAAAATATCATGTTAAGATATACAAACACCATTGTGTTTGGAATAAACACATATTTATTTTAGAGTGATTATATAATAAATAAACTATTATTAACCAAATATTTTATATTATTTTATGCATTTGGATAAATTTTATGAAAATATTATTTTATTATTTAAAATATTATTCTACTATTTTATTCAAGATAAAACCCCTTTTACATTTTCTTTATTTTCAAATATGTTATTTAATTTTATCAAGTTCAAAACTATGTGTATTATCTATATATTATCTATTAGAAAAAAAATCATTGTTTATAATAACACATCTGATCACATATGAAGAAAAAAGGTGAAAACATACAATATTTATACTTATTAAATAGATTCCTAAAGTGATACAAAAAATTAAAATCCTTAATGTGGTGACCCATAATCCATTCTTTGAATGTATACATCATTATCTAATCATCAATCCTCTATAAATTTGAACTCCTATAAATATTCACAAAAATTATTTATTATATAGTTGGAATCATATACGTAACCAAAATATTGCTGTTGATTCTATAATAAAAATAAATATTTTTGAATCTCCATGATTTTTTACACATTTAATTATTTTTGATATCTCCTCTTTAAATTTTATGTTTTCCCATAGTGAAAATATGCCGCTTACTTGGAAACTCCATTATTTATTTAAGAAGTAGGTATGGAATCTCAGTGACCCCACTTATTATCCTTATAGAAAAAACATTTACCTTTTTTATTTTTTTTCCATTATTATTTTATTGGATCATGGTCCTCCCATGCCATACGCAAAAATCATTAACATATTTAGGAGATTTTGTAAAATTTTATTGAACAAATTCATGTTGTAATTTTCAATAAAAAATTAAAAAATATCCTATGAAAATTATGGAATGAATTATATGGCCAAATAAAGTCTAACTGGAGATCCGAACCTCTCTACATCATTTACATACCTTGTAATATTTAGTACATAAGTTGAGATAGAAGTACCATCAGTCATCATATACTAAAAGTGTTATTTTAAATATTTATATCTCTCATATACTACCTATTGATGATTTTCTTTTTCATATTATCTATCATATTAAAGGAATTGATATTCTCATATTGATTTTGTAGCTTTGAATCCATCAAAACAAACATAAATATAGAGAAATCAATGGAATCATTATTATACATACCTTAAGAATATTTCTCTTATTAATTAACTCCATCAACCAAATATTTATCACGATGTTTTCTCTTCATCACATAGAATATTAATTTATATATATAATGATAATTATGTTTCTATACCAATATAATAAATTTATTCTATTAATCTTAAACTTTTACATTATTGATATAAAATTCATTTTTTCTTAATTATTATGCGATTTATCAATAAATGAAGCTTTTATTAGATGAGTATCATGTTTTACATTTATTTTTTACAAACTCGAAATAAATATTCTCCCATTAAACCAGTGACACTTTTTAAATTCATCATATCATTTAGTGGGAAAATATCATTATTTTATATAGAAATGAGTCCATCATGGTGTTCCTCTCACATCATTTTTATTTATAAGGTCTATGATTCTAATCCTATTAGATATGATTATTGGATTTCTGAGAATAAAACAACTTTATCATGTTATCATATGGGTAAACTCAACTCCAATACTCTATTATCCTGAGAATTGAGGTTTTATATCCAACTATAACTCCAATAATAATTTTTTTTGGCACCTAGTCCTGTTAGATTCACTTATCATATATTTACATACACAAGATAATCCATGGGAATCATTTTATGAATGAATCAACCTAGTTGGATGATTGAGGTATTGACATGTGTTACATCGGATGGAATATAAAACATAGAATTATTATAGGTTTTTAATTATAACCATATTAACTCATGTATTCCCATTAAATGTATGAATTATTAAAAGGATTTATTTTTTCAATCCCTACCCCATCAATCAAAACAACATTTTCAAACCATATCTATGTTTAAATTTTTACCCAAAAAATATCTTATATTACTAAAAAAAATAAAAACAATATATATTTACAAATAATAGATGAATCAAATGAAAAAATTATGTGATAAAATTTCATATAAATTCTTAGAATTATATGACCTCAATAATCCTTATAAGAGTAAGATTGGAGTGACATGTTGTAGACTCTAAATTTTCTAGACAAAACCAAAGCTCCCTATCCATTGTGTAGTCTAACTGAAGTCTACTAAACTAACGAATTTTTTACTCAATAGTGACTATAATTCCATAACAATTCTAAAACTCAATACGTATAAACAATTATAAATGTTTAAATCTAATATCTTAAACTAATAATAGCCAAAATCAAGGAAGAAGAAAGTTAAATGAATTTTCATACTCAATGCATAACTTCCTTGATGAATGTTTGGTAATTTAAATATGTAGTTTAAAAACTATTAAACTAAATATTACATAAATCCTTAATTTTAGTAATTTATATATATGAATAAATCATAAATTTTAGTAAACAAATAAACATTTAATATATTTTGACATGAAATAAACATTTATGATCAATTAATAAAGAGGAAAATTATATAAAATTTATAATTAAACATAATTATATAGAAATTATATTATATAAAAATATAAATTCTTCATATTTAAAAATATAAAAAATTTATATTTCACTATTTACATGGTATTTAATTTTAAATATTTAACACTCAATTTATGGGTCCATGATTAAATTATTTTATAAACATATAAAAATTTAAAATTTATTTATAAACATATAACATAAAATAAACATAACATATTTAATTTTATTCAATCATTTGATCAAATCAACCAAAACTAATTTTGTTTATTTTAAATAAATGTACTAATAAGACCTTTACTGTAAGCATTTTATATTACCATTTTATAATAGTTTTGTAAATTACCAAGAACACTGTCATATTTCACCATATTTGTAATATAATTTTTTTATAAGTTATTCACCATATAAATACCCATTAAACCAAGATTAAATCTATTTTTTTTATTATTTATCCCACCTAGATTTTACATAAGCATGAAATTCCCCTGTTGAATATGGTTTTTTGAATTTTAACAAAAATATAATTTTCATTAAAATTACACCGTTACGAATTTCTAAAAAAACTCTTATATAGCATTATGTATAGTGAATTTTTTTTTCATATATAAATTTTGTATCATTTTTGGATGAAGTTTCAATTTATTTCATAGTAATACCTATCCAAGGATGATAATTGTTTTGTGTATTTGGAAACCTGGATATATAAACAACTTAATCATAAAAAATCTATATCATATCCCTTTTAGTTCTTAATATATATCACCATTTTTAGACATATCATACGTAAAACCTTCCTTTATAACATGGCGAATGGAAACATAAGAAATGGTGAGATGAGATGCTCAATAAGAGTAATCAAGGGAGATATCAATAATTATTTAAGCATACCATTAACATAAGGGTATGAGAACATGATATTAAAATTGGAAAACTATACACATCAAATTAAAAATAATTAATATGAGGTATGGAATTAATCTTGGTAGATAATAAGACATGAATCATAATAGAATCACTAATGGAAAGGCAGTATATACCAACAGTTTTGAACCGTTGGTATAGGCAGGAAAATTGTTGGTATAACCTATACCAATGGGTTTTCAAACTGTTGGCTAGTTTGGAATTAGGATAGGCCTATCCAAATATTTTTTTATTAAATCGTTGGTATGGGGATATGTAAAGTTTAGTACACTAATAATTTCAATACAACCATTGGTATATAGCATGATTTCACAGTTTACCAATGTTTGATAAACCATTGGTATAGATTTTTACCAGCGGATTATTAAAACCATTGGTAAAAATATAGTATTCAACACTATAACAATGATTTAAAACTATTGGTATAGGGAATTTCTATAATTCCACACATTCCCTAGTAGACTCCCCTCGTCTGTATACACCTATATACAACACTTAAAATAGCACAAAGCATACACCTCCATAAAACACTTAAAAAATCACAGAAAATAACACTGTAATAGCACATAAAAACATAAGACTTCCCTTAGTATTTAATGTATTAAGATTTTTTGTTTATACCTCTTGAGATACTATAAAACTATTCTCAAATTACCCAGTCAATCATGAAATGTATAAATGTTGTTTTAGTTTGAACAATAGATCACTACACTTTTTATCACGGTATAATCCACCTTCATAATTTTAGATAGGTATTTTTTATTTCCACCATGGCATGTACCACAACATAGTATTACCACCCTGGCATATACCAAAACATATTATTTCCCATTTTATATTGGGTTTTATATAATATTTTTTAAGGAATTATGAAATCAGATCAATACATGATAACTTACTTTGGAAATAGTTTGAGGATGTCCTAGTAAGAAGAACACAACCTATTGCTCACTTTTTTTATGAATGGAAGTCACCTAGTGAGTTTTTAGGTATTTAGAAAAATTGGATTTAAAAATAGGGATTGATTGGGTATTGATTGATTGTGATTTTTCAAGCATGGTAGCAGGAGGAATGATTTAGTCCTTTTTAACACTAATCCCCATCATTTAGGTGCCACTATGAGGCTTAATGAGTTATTGAAGTTTATAAAACTTTGAATTTAATTTATAATTTAATCATAAATGTTAATAATTAATTAATCACATCTTGTCGTATGATATTGGGGATTGATAACATAAGGATTCTTAGTAAAATGTGGGACAATGCTAGGAATAACATGGATAAAGGAGTGGTAACTTTGATATCAAGTTTGGTGGCCCCTTTAATACATAACCATATTTTATGTATTCGTTTTCTTGCAAAACAATTATTATATTTTCTTGTTTAGGATGAATTTATTGGAACCAAGTGAGTTTAAAATGTATAAGTATATAGGGTGGAACCTTCTAGGAGTGGGGTGGGTACTTTGATTATTTTTTTGGGACTTAAAGTTGTTAAAGACTCCATCTTATAGGATAATCATGAATAATTTTTATGAAAAAACCATGAGAGGCATGTTTCATGAAATTAATAATAAGTTTGTTTGGATAACCCAACAAACATGGGTAAAGTACTAAAATGTGGGTAAGTTATAGAGTAGTGGTTTCAGTAAGTGTTTAACCTGGGAATTTGTGTGGTAATGACAAGGGGTATGACATTGTTACCTTGGAATTCCATATATGAAATGGATTAATAGTGATGGGAGTAGTGGAAAATATTTATATTATTAGGTTTATTTTACTTTAATAGTTGAGTTTATTATAATGGTTCATGGTTGTTTGTAATGACCATGACCCAAGTATTCCAATGATATCACGCTATGCTGAAAAAATGCCTCAGGGGCACCTTTTGATCACTAGAGGCTAGTGTAAACACTAAAGGTTATATTATGAAAATACGATATATGGTTTTTCTTATTAGGTCATTTAATTATATGCTAAATTTTTATATTTAAGATTCCAAATAAAATATTGAGAGGTCATACTAACACATACACACACATCCTTTTCTTAAGTGTAGATACATGTCTATTGGGAAACCAAAATGAGATACAAATTTAATCACTATATGTTCATTAATCCTTGATAAATAAAGTACTAGTCATACTAATATAGTTTAAAAAATAAAAAATAGTCCAAAAATCACATACATAATAATATGCTAGCCAAATAGGACTAAAGTGATAAAAAAAGGTGTCATTTAGGTGGAATAACCCTCATGAATTCCCCAAGACAACCCCTATGTCCATGTCCAAACCATCCACCAGAAACACAAAATGAGTGCTCTTGAGTTCCATACTATTTTTATATCTTGGATCATATTCTAGTGCCTTGCCCCTAGTGAGATAAAATACATTATAGTCTAGACAAAAAAAGGAACATACAGAGTGTGAGTATAATATACCCAGTTTGGAGTCACCAATCCTCCCCTTATAACCTATCATAAGATAGATTATATATGAAAACAATGAAAATATAGAGAAGTGGTATATGTATTGTCAACATGTATAACATGTATATCAATTACAACACAAAATATAACAAAAAAATCATTACAAGGGGATAATCCATACCATGTGTACATACTTTGAGCCTCACCCTAGATTTTGAGATGACCTATATGAATAAAATACCAAATACCAAGTCGGAGTGTTTTTCCCATCCCAAGAATGGGATACATGAATACATAGTTTGGTAATCTTATTACCCATCCTTTTAGGAGAGGGGAAAGGGGAATACCATGTACGGGAACTGCTAGCCAAATCTTAATACTTAGTTCGGGAGTTTCAAGCCCATCCAAGACATTCCACTTATTCGTTGACATGTGATAACTTTATTATATTAATATATAATAATATATTCATTCTAATATATGAAACACAAAAAAACAACCATGTACGAATATACAAAACAAGTCTAATAGATATGGAATGGGTAACAAAATAAAATTATTTATGTTGACATAATAGAAAACAACATATTCGATCATTCACTCTTCATTTCAAAGTCATACACCTTGATTTTTATCTTGGAGATTTCAAAAATTCCACCTATACCAAACCGGATGTATCATATTAAACTATGATTTCTTATATATAATTCATCATCCTCATGATTAATACCATCATATTGAATCACATGTGAAGGGTGAGGCACACACCTCCTCATTTTTAGTGAATTTAGAGAAATATCCATTCATAATTATGAATTTTACACTTATAATAGCCATTCATTTATGTAAAGTTATAATAAATATAACTTGAGTACCTAAATCTCACTATGACTATTTCCAAAACTAAGATGTGAATCTCAAGTTTTTTTAGATAAAGTACTAGATGAAACACTATTTATATTTATGACTTTCCTTATATATAAAATCTCTAATTCAACCAATGACAATGGCTATTTTTTAGGTAAAAATTGGGTTATCTTGGATAGATAGTGTAACACCCCAAGCTTCCACGATATGTTTCCCTTTGAATAATGCAATATCTTTCATTGTACACTACTTCGAGATTCTAACACACCGCGACCAATCAAATTACCCGTTATGAATAATAATACCCAATTTTTGAAATTTTATAAATTTTATCTTTCAAATTGGACTTCATTTTTGGATTCGGAATATCGAAATTAGCTTAGGGTGAATTTTTGGTATTTTTCTAAAAACTTTCAATTTTTGATGAATAGTGAAAAAACACCGTGTTATTGGTTAAAAACGACTTTTTATTTAAATAACTATTTATTTTATTTTAATTTATTTTAGGTAAAAATAGATACATAATACCAATATATGTTCAATGTAATTCATTGGGGTCATTTTATAATAAGTTTAGATATATAAAATTTTATCGAACTTTTAACCGTCTTTTACCCATCTCTTAGGAGCATTTGAAAATTTGTATAAAAAATAATTTTACTACTTTCATGAGTTTAATTTAAAAAATACTATATAAATGGTTAATATTAGTAAGTAAAATTTGGTTCAATAAGATTAAAATAATTTTTGGTGAAGAGTAATGCTTGACTTTTATTTTCCATGGTTAAAAGTAAATAGGGTAATTAAGGGTAAAAATGATATCATAATTACCCTAACACATGTCCTAATTCTATTGGATAAGTTTAATTAGACGAAAAACAACCTTAGTAATAAAATATTATCCCCTTTTTTCCACTTGGATTAAATTTGGACATTTATTATTCTTTTATTTTAAGAAGAGTTAAAAGAGTTAAATTCAATGTTTAATAACTAAACCATTTTTAATATAATATTACACAAAATATAAATTCGACTATAAATATTCATCATAAATATAAAAAAATTTCCTACATAATGGTATTTTATTTATAATTTGTATACATTATATAATATAATTTATTTATGACACAATGATGATGCCGTAATTACTTTATTAATGAAATATTTTAATAATTTATATTATAAATATACAAATAAATGTAAAATGAGACATTTGATTAATTAAACTAATTTTATAGGTTAATATGACATGTTAGGGTTTATTAAATAAATTTTATTCTAAGTGATTATGTTTTTATGAATTTCAAAAAAATAAAATACTAAATAGTGTAACAGTTGACATAATCGGGTTTTTAAAACAAATATTATATTATTAATTGATATAATATTCATAAAAATATAAGGTTAGTCTAAAACACCTATATAATGTTATATATATTAATAATGAACCACATGGGGTTCTCTTGGCTTTTTATAGTAAGTTTATGAACCATATAATCTAAAAATACAAAGAGACATGGTAAATGTCAAACTATTTAACTAAGAGTTAAATCTAAAAGATAAGGTTAATATGATGACATAAACTTGTCTAAAACCTATTGGTTGAGAGTTTTTAGACCCATCAAAACCTTATCATTTAAATAATTTATTTTGGATCCATTACCAACTGAAAATGAGTTTATTATAAAATAATATTTCAAGCTTTTCCTAAAGTGACCCTCACCTCTCTTATAAAAGGGCACTTCCCCTTCTCTTAATTTCACACATCAAAAGATTTTTTGCTCAGAAAAAACCTCCAAAATATCCTCCCAAATTCCCTACCTTCATCCTAGAGGCATTAATTTAGTTATAAATTCAACCTAAGGATCCCTTTTGATCAAATAAAAAAGAATAACCAAAAGAAGAGGTAAATATTTCATCACATATTTCATGTTCTTTTCTTCTTCAACTTACTATTTCTTTGTTATTTCTATTCTAAAATAATAACTACAGTATCTTCTATATACTGTGATGTTATTATAAAAAATTGTACAACCATATTCATTATTCTATCTATCCTATAAATGACAAATTCACCATACGTGCGTATGTACGGATTACCGTCTCCACGTCGTGGTGTAGTTTGTTATTCAAACAATTCATTATTTGGATGGGTATAATAATGATTATAAATGATGTAAATAATAAACATAACATGTTAATGATTCTTTATATATGATATAACATCCAATTACATACGATTTCTCCATCAACATAATGATATTGTCACTCGTGCGTACGTACGGATTACCGTCTCCAAAAACGTGATAAGATTCATTCCCCATCGTAATCATTCATGAATAATTTTCAATTAATGATTAATTTTTTTTTTATATGAATCAAATACATCCTATCCATAACAAACATGGCTTACATAACAAAGCATATAAAGGAAAACGAATCATCCAACACTCGAAACGATGATACTACTAAAATATTATTAACAAAGCAATATTATAAGATCATATATGATATAATATTTATGTATATAGTTCTTTTATAATTTAATAAAAATGTTTTAACTATTATATATTAGGTTAACATACCATCTACTAAGTAAAAGTACAAGGTAAGGCTTAATTTCACAATCTCTTTATTATACGAGGTTGTTTTTATGTGAGTATCTAATGGGACCTCTTTATCATCCACATCCGTGTTTTCTTAAAAATGTATTTCAACAAATTTTTAATATTTAATAGAAAATGGGTTAAAGTAATTTATACCCTTATTTTACCTTATATGTTTTGAAAGTAATCTTTTCGTCATTTTCCAAACAAGGTACTTTATGACCTTTTAGACAAAATTAAAGTGAGAATGTCTTTTTTTAACTTATACGGTGGGAGTGGCTATTTTCCATCGTTATAACATCGTCAAATCTTCACTTAAAATATTATAAGTATATTTTCAAAATAAATGTTTTATTTTATAATTATATGAATATTAAATGATTTCAAAATTAAAAGAGATATTTTTCTAAAAAGTATGGATTTCATCTATGTCAACATCCTTTGATGGATTTTAAGCTTGTTTTAAGTTGATTTATTATGATATAAATCTTCCATATTGTATTAATGGTTTTGTGATATGTTTGACTGTGGATGTGTTATTATTATACCATTCATGGTTTATGGATAAAGTATTGACATTTCATATGATAATTTTAATACAAATGTTTATGTTATGTTGAAACCTTTTCGTATGAGGAATGCATTGGACATAGTAAGTGATGGGTGGAGCCCGCTATAGCTCCTCGATGAATTGGTAGGTCTCATGAGACAAACTAGTGTCTTGGAACAAGGCCTTGAGAAAATCTTATTTTTAGTCTTGGCACAAAGCCTTGACTATGTGGTTATAATTTTTCGCATTATGCATTCCATCATTATAAAAGTGGCTATTGATATTGCATGTGATTATTTGACTAGTAGAATATCCATGTGAATAAGTAAATGTAATTATTTGATTTTATATTTTCAATATTATGATGATGTTTAAGTTTAAAAGGCTTTTGTTTTAGTCTAACACATTTCCTTAAATGTTTATGATTATTTATGAATGTTTCCGCTATATTGTTATCCTTACTGAGCATCTGAGCTCACCCCTTTCTATGTTTTATTTTTCCCAGGATGTGAGGAAGTATTTTATGGTTGAACTGCAGGGATAGTCTAAGGATATAAGTGTGTTCAAAAGGGGACAAAATGTTGTTGATGTTTTTATTTCATGATGTAATGCAAAACTTATGAATGTATCTAGTACTTACAAGGCTACTAAACTGATCGGTATTTGAGGACATGATTCCTTATATCATTCCAATTTTATATTATAATGCACCAAATCTGGGTAACTAGGGTTGAGGCATTAAAATTGGTATCATAGGAAGTTTAGTACAAACCTTGGAAACTAGATTTAGAAAAACTCTGATTAGAGAACATTACCCCAAGATAGACTTTGAGGATTATTATAGAAGAACTTCCTAGAATTTTGGTACTGTTGAGATTTTGTGAGTTTTCCAAGCAATACATCCCTATTTGGACACGAGCAAGTAGAGGAAACTATGTCACTGATGTAGCTAAGGGTAAAACCCGAAAACACCGCTTTGAGCTAGACTCGAACGAGAACTGGTGCACGACAACAGGCCTTGCTGCACTCTTGGTTACGACACTCCCGAGGGATATGATTAGGATAATTTTCATTTTTTTACAAACCATTATGAATGGTTTATGAGTATATACTTCCTCAAAGAAAACATTTTTATGATTATGGATTCTATCTATATTCTGTTCAATTTATGTTAAGTGTTTTATAAGTTTGGAATTATGTAATGCGATTCATAAACTAATCTAGTGTATGTCATTATTTAGAAATAGATCCTAGTGGAAAGAATGGAAACCGTATCAATGCATGTAATCCATGTAATGATTTCCTTCTCAATCAAGATAATTATAGTGGAGTTGGTGATGCAACTAGTGTTGGTTAGCTTATCACCATACTGGGACAACTCACTCAGGTTATGAATAATAACCTTACCCATATGGAGCACCCTGATCCACAATGTGGAGGATCAATGTCAGACCACTTCATGAGGAAAGAACCACCAAAATTCGAAGGGAATACAAATCAATTAGTAGCTGAGCAATGGATAAATTCCTTAGAGAAAATATTTCACACTTTGGGGAGTAGCGAAAGGGAAAAAGTTGTCATGGCAGTTTATTGCCTCAAAGGAGATGCAGATCAATGGTGGTCATTGATTCAAAACACAAAGGAATATGATAAAGTATCAAATATATAATGGAGGGAGTTTTAAGATATTTTATAAGAAACATTATTTCCTCATTACCATCAAGCATATATGGAAAGGAAATTTCTGAGTCAAATGCAAAAAGAGGATGAGAATGTCTCAAAATATGAGGCTAACTTTACAATATTAGCAAGGCATGCTGCAGATTATATAATTAACCCAAGGAGTAACATTGATTTATTATTTTATGGGTTAAAACCATTTCTCTGGCAAGCATTAGTCACACAATCCTTCTTGTCATACGAAGATATTGTCTCATTTACTATCAAGATAGAAAAAGAATTCTCTAAGTCTTAGGACATTAAATCAAAGTAGGGGAAGAAGAGATATGCTGAACAATCTAGAAATGGAAATAAGGGGAAGAATAAAAAAGTTAAATATATATCCTACAGTAAATGTGGGAAGAAACACCTTGATACTTTCATGAAGGGAATGGGAGTCTGTTACAAGTGTGGTGAAAAAGGCCACCAAGATCATGATTGGAATGGAATGAAAGAGGCTTTTGAATGCTATAATGGTAGAGAAAAGGGGGATTATGCAAATGAATATCCAAACTGACCAGGGGACTTACCTCAGAAAATGCCAAGGGAGAAAGGCCAAGCTTATGCGATCACTACTACTAAGTTTGAATCTCCAAAAGATGTGGTGGAAGATAATTTAATGGTTTCCTCAAGTTCAGCTAATGCCTTATTTGAATCTGGATCATCACATTATTTCATATCTTCCCAGTTTTCTAAGAAAATGAAATATTTTTAATTTGACTTAACAAGGGAGTTGTCAGTCAAAACACCTAAGGGAAGTATCACCGCAACAATGTTTTGTGAATCCGTTCCCATTAGGGCATATATATGTTCTTTATCTGCTGATATCATCTTCATACCCATGATTTAATTTGATATAATTATCAGAATGTATTGGCTTTCAGACCATGATGCAAACATATTTTTTAAGAAGAAGGAGGTTACAATTTTCAATGATGATAAGGAGGACCTTATCTTTAGAGTAGAAATGTCACCACCTGATTCTGATCGTGATCCTCATTTTACATAAAGATTCTTGAAAACTCTTCAGAAGGCCCTGGATACTGAACTACATTTGAGAACTGCCTACCACCCTCAAACTGATGGACAATTAGAACGGACTATTCAAACCTTTGAAGACATGTTGAGATCTTTCTCACTTGACTTTAAAGGTATGTGGGATCAATATTTACCTCTGATAGAATTTTCCTATAACATAAGCTTCAATTCAAGTATTTAGATGGCACCATATGAAGCGTTATATGGAAAGAGATGTCACACACCAACTTCTTGGGATGATTTTGGTGAAAGAAAACTTGTAGTCCTAGAACTTATTGAGGAAACAATGGAAAAGGTTAAGGTTATCCAAACCCACATCAAAGCAGCTCAAAGTAGGCCAAAGATCTATGCCAATAACTGAAGGAAGGATTTAGAATTTTAGGTAGGAGATCATGTTTTCTTGAAGGTATCTCCATGGAAGGGTGTTATATGTTTCGGTAAGAAGGATAAATTGAGTCCCAGGTACATCAGACCATTTGAAATTATAGAACGAATTGGAGTTTTAGCTTATCGTTTGGCAATGCCTCCAGGTCTCTCCAAAGTTCATAATGTGTTCCACGTATCACTATTGAGAAAATATATGCCTGACCCAATGCATGTACTCACCTATGAGGAAATTGAACTAGAACCTGATCTGTCTTATTGTGAAGAGCCCTTCAATATTCTTGATACAAGAGAACAAGGGCTGAGAAACTGGACAACTCATCTGGTAAAAGTTATATGGAGAAACCATAAGAGGGAAGCAACAACGTGGGAACCCGAGGAACTTATGATGAAGAACCACCTGAATCTTTTTGTGTGGTAGTATAATAGAAATTTAAAGGATGAAATTATTTGAAGTAGGGAAGAATGTAACACCACAAGCATCCACAGTACGTTTCCCTTCAAATAATCAATATCTTACATTGTACGCAACTTTGAGATTCTAACACACCGTGACCAATAAAACTACCCGTTATGAATAGTAATACCCAAATTTTGAAATATTATAAATTTTATATTTCAAAATGGATTCATTTTTGGATTTAGAATATTAAAATTAGCTTAGGGTGAATTTTTGGTATTTTTCTGAAAACTTTCAATTTTTGATGCATAGTGAAGAAACACTGCGTTATTGGTTAAAACCGACTTTTTATTTAAATAATTAGTTATTTTATTTTAATTTATTTTAGTTCAAAATAGATACATAATACCTATATATGTTCAACGTAATTCATTGGAGTCATTTTATAATAAGTTTAGATATATAAAATTTTATGAAACTTTTTACCGTCTTTTACCCACCTCCTAGGAGCATTTGAAAATTTGTATAAAATGTAATTTTACCACCTCTATGAGTTTAATTTCAAAAATCTGAGAGACACAGTTAATATATGTAAGTAAAATGTGATTCAATAAGATGGAATTAATTTTTGGTGAATAGTAACTTTTGACTTTTATTTATCACAGTTAAAAGTAAATAGGGTAATTAAGGGTAAAAATGATATCATAATTACCCTAACACATGTCTTAATTCTATTGAATAAGTGTAATTCTACAAAAAAAACCTTAAGAATAAAATATGATCCTCTTTGGTCCACTTGGATTAGATTAGGACATTTATTATTATTTTATTTAAAGAAGAGTTAAAATAGTTAAATTCAAAGTTTAATAACTAAAATATTTTTAATATAGGGTTACACACAATATAAATTCCACTATAAATATTCATTAGAAATATAAAAATATTTACTATATAATGGTATTTTATTTGTAATCCTTTCAGTAAAATATCAAAATTTCACCTTTATATATATTTTATGTTATGATTTAAAAATTTATATCCTATTTATAAAATAAAATTTCAAAAATTGACATAAATTAATTATAACATCAGCTCACAAAAATCAAGAAAACCCATTTTGAAGAAAACAAAATTTTAAAGTATAAAACCACTTTAATGAAAATAGGGTACATATTTAATATGAATTAACAAATACAATTGAAATATATAAAATCATTATAAATATTTTTATTAATTTTATCAATAATATTCATACCCATAAATCCAACAACTAGGTTATAAAAGTATACTATATCACATTTTATTTAGACTTGGGGTTGTGAGTAAAGAAAGATATCGAATACTATAAGTTTATTTCAATGGAAATACATATAAAATATTGGGGTGTTACATTCTAATCACCTTAAAATGCATTTAACCCTAAAAAGTTCATCACTTTAATTCAATAAAATTATGATATCTATGTTTCCACACATCAAAGAGTTCTCATGTAGCTTCATCAAATTTTTGATTCCTCTAAAGAACTTTAACCTGGTAAGTAGTCTTGTTCTATAACACATTATCGATATGATACAAAATTTCTATTGGTTTCACTATAGGAATGGTGGGATATACCAATAGTTTCATTCCAATGGTTTGAGAAAACCATTGGCATAGTTCATTTTTCCCAACGATTTAAGGAAACCATTGGGAAATCTTCCATTAGAACACTTTTTCCCAACAGTTTCCTTAAACCATTGGGAAATATCTATTTTTAACATCCTTTACCAACAGTTATACAAAACCATTGGTAAAGAATACCTTTACCAATGGTTTTTTAAAACCGTTGGGAATGTTTTCCTCCAAATACACAGAACCCCCAATTCCCTGTCTGCGCGCGACTTCCCTAGCTCACTGTCTCTATCGAAGGAATCTCATTACCCACTTTCCAAAAATCCTTCCATCCTATTCAATCAACAATTTTCTTGTTCTACACTGCAAATCGGTAAGTCGATAAGTGCTATCTTTTTTGTGTTTTTATGATTCTATGATTTTTTGTTTTCTGTTTTGATTTGGATTTATGATTTTATGAATTTTTGTTTTATGTTTTGATTTGGATGGATCTATTTTTCAATTTGGGGTGGGAGATGGTCTGCAGATGGGGTGGGAGAGGATGTTGAGGGCTATCCAAGTGGGGTGGGGGAGGGGCTGTCTAGGTAGGGTGGGGCAGGAGGCTGGGTTGTCCAAATGGGGTGGGGGTAGGGCTGTTTGGGGTGGGGGAGGGTGTGCAGGTGGGGTGGGGGAGGGTGTCCAGGCAGGGTTGTCCAAGTGGGGTAGGGAGGGTGTGTAGGTGGGGTGGGGGAGGGGCTCTCTAGGTAGGGTGTGGGTGGGGGCTAGGTTGTTCAAATGGGGTGGGGGTAGGGCTGTTTGGGGTGGGGGAGGGTGTGAAGGTGGGGTGGGGGAGGGTGTTCAGGTAGGGTTGTCCAAGTGGGGTGGGGAGGGTGTGCAGGTGGGGTGGGGGAGGGGCTGTCTAGGTAGGGTGGGTTGTCCAAGTGGGGTGACGGTAGGGCTGTCCAGGTGGGGTGGGGGAGGGGGGGGGCTGGGTTTTCCAAGTGGGGTGTGGGGGTAGGGGTGTCCAGGTGGGGTGGGCGGGGGGGGGGGGGGGGGTTCTAAGTGCGGTGGGGGTAGGGTTGTCCAAGTGGGGGGGGAGGCTGGTTTGTCCAAGTGGAGTTGGGGTAGGGCTGTACAAGTGGGGTGGGGGTGGGGTTGGTTGTCAATGTGGGGTGGGGGTAGGGCTATCCAAGTGGGGGGGGGGGGGGAATTGGGTTGTCCAAGTGGGGTGGGGGTAGGGCTGTCGAAGTGGGGTGGGGGGGGGGGGTTGGGTTGTCCAAGTGGGGTGGGGGTAGGGATGTCCAAGTGGGGGGGGGGGGGGGTTGTCCAAGTGGGGTGGGGGGGGGGGTGTCCAAGTGGGGTGGGGGGGGGGGGGGCTAGTTTGTCCAAGTGGGGTGGGGGTAGGGCTGTCCAAGTGGGGTGGGGGGGGGGATGGGTTGTCCAAGTGGGGTGGGGGTAGGGGTAGGGCTGTCCAAGTGGGGTGGGGGGGGGGGCTGGGTTGTCCAAGTGGGGTGGGGGTAGGGCTACCCAAGTGGGGTGGGGGTAGGGTTGTCCATGTGGGGTGGGGGGGGGGGATGGGTTGTCCAAGTGGGGTGGGGGTATGGCTGTCCAAGTGGGGTAGGGAGGGTGTGTAGGTGGATGAAGCTCATAACTATAAACTCTCTACAAATTCTGGAAGTATGAAAATGTATAGGGACATTCATGATCATTTTTTTGCGGGATAACATAAAAAGTGTTTGATGTTTTTAGTTACTTTTTATTTGGATTTTCTTTTGATGCTGATGTTTCTTATTGATACCTATGATGGAATTTATTTTAGTTTCTAAATCGGCTGAGACTCCCCCACCATGCACAGTGTATGAAACCTCTACCCTTATTTAACCATTCTATTTATACAGCCTATGCAATGTCTACCCTCATTTAATCAGTGAACTCAAGTCATTAATTCAAGCCTTCATTCTCACTATCATGTAATAAATTGAATGATGTATACCCATCCTCACATGATTTCTTACCTTAGATAGTGTCCAACATATAGAATATGAGCATTTGAATTCATCAGTTAACCAGGATCATATATTCCATTTCCCCCAAGATGACTTTACTAATATAACTTTATGGTCAATTAAATATGGTTCTCATTGTAAGTTGTATATTATGTGTCCTTCATGGCCAATACTCGCTTTTATGAGGGTGGGGTGATTTTCACTATCAATGCTGGCATGTGTAGACATCCATAAAAATGTTAGATAAGTCACAAGTTTAATTCAGTAATGTTGTTATCATTGACATACTTTATTATTAATCTCAAATTTAGAAATAACGGTTTTTGTCTATACTCTATGAAATTAAATATTTTTACAAGACATGAACAACCTATTAGTGTAGAAGCCAAAAATTTATTCACCCATGGGGTGCACTTGACTTGGGGAAGTAATTGGGTAATGAAAGATATGGCCATAGAGGTGCCAATAATGAGTTATTAAACATGAGTGAATGATTTGGAATGCCTATAACACATAATGGGACCTGAGGCATGTTCCTCTTATAGACCTAATGAAAATGAATATAAATAAATTTTAATTTAATTTTTGAGTACTTGTTATTTACGTTATTTTAATAGTTCACTACGTTGACTAGAAACTTATTCCTTTATCGTTTACTTAAATGTATTCTCTATTAAATTTCAATCCTATTGAATTGTTTATAACAAAATGACTTATATAAAATATTTTTATAGAATGGACATAAGTTGGATGTATGAAACCGATGGGATCTCAAGAGATTTTCAAAACAATTTGGAGAGCTTTATAGATTTTCCATTTTACAATGCTTTAGATATTGGTCACATACACTTCCCATGTTCTAATTGTGTTGGTAAACCTTGGTTGAGCCATGAAGAAGTCAGCTACCACATAACCAAATATGGTTTTCAAGAAGACTACTTTGTGTGGTATCACAATGAGGAGAAAATGAAATCTTAAATTAGTGATGATCGAAATGAAAGGATTGGAATGTAGAATTTGTTAGTTGATTAGTTTCTGTTTATTCATCATCATGAAAAAGAAAGGATTTCGACTAAAGAAGACTTTAATATGAGGACAGATGACGCATCTAGTAAAAATGATGATATTGATAGGGTGAAAAAATTGAATGATGCTGCCAAGAATCCAGTATATCGACAATGCGATAAAATGAAAAAGCTGGAATTTTTAATCCGATTGTTTCATAGAAAAACTATGTATGGGATTTCTAATACAACAATCGATTACATTCTTACCCTATTGAAGGATTTACTTCCAGATGATGCAGATATTCCCTCAAACCACTATATGGCATGGAAGTTAGTTGAGGAACTTGGATTTTCATGAAACAAAATTCATGCTTGCCCGAAAGATTTCAATTTATTCTGGGATGAAACCACTGAACGAAATGTTTGTATAAAATGTGGCACATCCCGCCGGAAGTCAAAATCCGATAGAACACCATCCCGCGTTCCACAAAAAGTAATGTGGCACTTTCCATTGATCCCCAGACTCCAGAATCTTTTTATGTCTGATGACATATCCAAAAAAATGAGATGGCATGATACTGAGAGAAAGAAGACTAATAATGAGTTGGTTCATCCTACAGATGGATTTTCATGGCAGAGATTTGATGCTCGACATCCTGATTTTGTAGCTGACGTGCGTAATGTGAGGCTGAGTCTTTCATGCGACGATTTTAATTCATTTGGGCAGATTCTTACTTCGCACAACACATGGACAGTTTTTATACACATTTATAATCTTCCCCCATGGTTGTGTATGAAAAAACATTTCACATTAATGAGTATACTCATATCTGGTCCTTCGGATCCTGACATTGATATTGACGTATACATGAAAACTTTAATAAAAGAGTTGAAACTTCTTTGGGATGTGGGTGTGCGCACATACGATGCATGTTTGAAAGACATATTTTAGATGCGTGCTGTGCTTATGTAGATTATCAATTATTTTCCAGCTTATGAAATGATTTCTGGATGGAGTACGAAGGGAAAACTATCATGTCCAGTTTGTATGAAGAATACACAATTCAAAAGACTGAAACATCACTGTAGTTTCAGTTTTATGGGACATCGACGATTCTTTCCAAAGGATCATCCATATAGAATGAATCGTCAAGGATTTGATAATACCATATAGACCAATGATCCACCTCAGTGTATGTCTGGAACTGATGTGGTTAATGAATTGAAAGATTTCAGTTTTTCATTTGGGAAGGGTCAAATGAAATCTGGAGAGAGAAAGAATGTTTCCACTGAAAACTATTACAATTGGAGGAAGAGTAGTATCTTTTTTGATTTGACTTATTGTTCAACCAATTTGTTATGCCATTGCTTACACGTAATGTATATTGAAAATAATATATGTAAAATCTTGCTTTCAGATCTTCTAAATATCAAGGGGAAGAAAAAAGATGATTTACGATCTCGGCGTGACTTGGTGGATTGGGGTATCAGACCAGAATTGCATCCTGTGCGTATCAGTGAAAATAAATGGAAAGTTCCATGTGCTTCTTATGTGATGAAACCTATGAAAAAAAAAATTCTAGAAGTATTAGAGACTATTAGAGTTCTCGATGGCTATTCAAGCAACATATCTAAACGGGACAACAGAAGAGAGTTGAAGCTAAGATCTTTGAGGACTCATGATTATCACGTTCTACTGCATGAGTTCCTTCTAATAGAAATCCGTAAACTTTTTTCCAATAATGTAAGGGTGACTGTTATTCAGTTGTGACATTTGTTTAGAGATATTTGTGCTAATAAGTGGTCCAATTATTTCTTGCAAAAAATTTGACAGATGCCCCATTAATTTTGTGTGAGTTGGAGAAAATATTTCCTCCATCATTTTTCACATGCATGCTGCATCTGACTATCCATATTCCCACTGAAATACTTCTCGGAGGACCTGTTTCTTTTCATTGGATGTATCCAACTAAAATAAATATGTACACATTAAAGTCTTATGTCCAAAACATGAATCATCTCGAAGGTTCTATCATGAACGGTTACTTAGATCAAGAATGTATGGATTTCTACTCAATGTATTTGTCTGACCTGACTACAAGAATGAATAGACCAATGAGAAATGAAGAAGTACAGTATGAGAAAATTGAACCCAGTTTTCCATCACTTCCTCAAACAGGAGGAATTCTTGGATCATATACATTGATGACATTAATCCATGAAGAGCGGGAGATGTCACATCGTATAGTTTTGTTCAACTATGATTTGTTCGATGACTATATTAGGTAAATAAATTTAATATGTATATATTACATATATATCTGTTAAAATATTCATATTTTTTTATCTACAGGGAACATAAAACAATGATAAATAGAAAGCATTGTTCTTTATCTTTGAGAAGGAGGGAGAATTTTCATAGTAAAGAGTTTTCTTCTTGGTTAAAATTAAAGGTAAAAATATTACTGTTTAAAATTATTATATCAATATTTAATTTAGTTTAATAGTCATTTATATTGCAGGTATTGAGTTTTTATGCTGAATCTATCTCTGAGGAAATAATAACTTTGGATTTTGGTCCTAATACCGTGGTTCGTGACTGTAAATCAATTGCTATCAATGGGTACAAATTTATTGTCACTGAACGAGAAAAGAACATGAGAACACAACATGACGGTGTTTTGGTTACTTCCACAATAGATTGTTATTCTAGTGCATCAGATAGTATAACGTGATTTGAAAATGTGGTTTAATATGGAGTCATTGAGAAAATAATAATATTATATTATTACTCTCATGGACAAGTCACAATGATGAAATTCCATTGGTTTGATTCGAGGACAAGACAGAGCATATTTATTGATGATTGTGGATTTCGAGTAATTAATATGACTCAAACTATTGCTACTGAATAACCATATGTGTTGGCATCAATTGATAAACAAGTTTTTTTATGTCAATGACCAACTTTGACCTGAATTTGGTGTCATAGTTGATGTAATTCCAAGACATATTTTTGATGATGGTGATGATGGAATTGACACTTTCCCTAGTGCCATTAGAACCAATCCATTTATTTCTTTTGATGACTCCAATGACTCAATTTTCAGAGTTGATTGTGAACCTAAAGTTGTGGATGAAAATATATAGAATCATTCATCCATGTTCTCAATTCTTTTGGTTTACCTTGAGTTGGGTTGTTAAGGTTGGTAATATTCAAATTGATTTAGTATTGATCACAAATATGTTTTAGCGGACTTGACCATTATATGAATTTTAAATGTTCATTGGTTTCAGTTTTATTTGAATTGCATTTTCTAATTTGGAATTGAACTATATTCAAACCTAGTCAAACAATATTTCTATCTTGGTGAACATTACAACTTGTATGATTTATTAAATCCATTCAACCTCTTCAAAAACAATTGATAGAAATATTAACAATGAATCCCCCTATTCCCTCATATATTTAGTTTTTTGGGTTACACATTAGTTTCCTTTTTCTAATTAATTACATATTTGTTTTCAAAAGCAGTAAATTCATCCAATTGAAGAGAGACGAAGGAAAAAATGATGGAGGACAGTTGTCGAATGGAGGAGATGGGCGTTTCACCATTAGTGCATGTAGTGAGTACTTTATTTCAAATATATATATATATATATATTTAAAGAATATATAATTTCATGTGATTAATTTTTTTGTAAACGTTTTTGTAAGATCCACCTATACGTCGATAGTTATTCGACGAGGATCCTCGTACTGGCCCTAGTACTCAGGTTGGTGGTATGAGGAGGGTTTGTACCAGAGGTGGACGAGTAGCTTCGCGTACCCTACTAAACCCTGTCCCTCCCAATGACATATCATCCTTTCCACATTCTGATCCCGATGTGTCATTAGGGACATATGAGATATTTAGGCCTCCCATGTTTTCGCCACCTTTTGCATCTTTTTTCCCATATTTTTCATACTCCATGATGATTCCCACTCCCCAGTCAGAATCCAATCATACAGCTCTCCCATATTCTTTTCCTTCAACTTATGTCTCTCTGAGATTCTATATTCCATCGTCTTCATGTCCTGTTCCACCACAAGGTGTTCCATCAGTTTCTGTGTATCCAGCGGTTCTCAGCGATCAGACTGGCGCAGGTATATTTTTAGAACCCTAACAAATTTTTATAGAAATATTTATTTTCATTATAACATGTTTTGAAAAAATATTTGTTTTTCTTTCATGACAGATACATCTACTGACAAGAGATGGGGGAAGG
Organism: Viscum album; assembly: GCA_963277665.1. Taxonomy (NCBI): domain Eukaryota; kingdom Viridiplantae; phylum Streptophyta; class Magnoliopsida; order Santalales; family Viscaceae; genus Viscum; species Viscum album. The sequence continues at coordinate 1,264,493,793 of OY728128.1, forward strand.
GGCGTACACGCATGCGTGTGGTGTGGAACCGCCGCACATAGGTTATGGTGGATTACAATGAAGACAACCAAATGGTTGAGAAAACAGGGCAGAAATGTCGGAGTTTTTTGCCGACGCTTTCCAAATACTCCGACATCATTCCCGTCAGCCAGCAATCATGGAGAAAGTTTCCACATGAGGTCAAGGATAGAGCTTGAGTAGAGATATGGGTAAAAAAATCTGTTGTATTTAATGTCGTGAATTATTTTTTTATTTATATGAATTAATATTTTGATATCAGCTTCGATTTAATTTTCCCGATGGTGAGGGTGCATGACCGGAACGTCTAAAGGATTTAGGCGAGCTTTGGAGAGACTAAAAGAATGAGTTTTATATTGGATGTAGTTCTAGAGTTGGTACCGAGTTAGAGGCGGTACCAGTCGTGGATGATTGTCCTATAGAGAAGTATCATCAAATGATTACTCATTGGATGACTACCTAGTTTAAGGTATTAATTACATTTGATGTATTTAAATAATAACTTTAATGTTTTACATTAGTACTATCTGTTGCATTATTGAATTTTATTTAGGAATCATCTGAAAAAAAAAACATTGATACAAAAAAATACCTCCACACACTGGGACGTACTACGATGCTAGATCATGAGAGGAAGCAGGTATGACAATTGTTTACAAGTTTTCTTTAGAACTTACACTTTCTTTTGTTTCCTTAATTATTTAATAATTTGATAAATTTTTCATATAACTTTAGTTTTCAATGTCATTGTAGAGGCAAATACAGAATATTGAAGGATGTGTGCCTCGAGCAAAACTATTTTGCTTGAGTAAACGGAAAAAGGATGGAAGTGCCGTCAACGAAGCGACTCAGTAACAGATTGTAAGTTTTAATCTATTGATTTTATATTTTAATATCTATTTTTTAACTTAATAATATATTTATATTTGTAATAGGCTGCTTTAGAGGCCCTCGATGCCCAAGAACCAGACAATTTAGGGCCAACTGATCACTTACATCAGGTGTTGGGAGAGGAGCATCTTGGAAGGGTGCACTACTGACCTAGGATAGTCCCGATGTGGTATTGGCCCTCCTCAGGTACGATTTGTACTACGACCAAGCTGCAGCAAGTTAGGGCACATGCAGAACATATTGAAAAAAGGGTCACAGAGACGGCAGAACATTTTGCTAGGGCAAATAGTGCATTTATGAAATTTATTAAAGTTCTACGTCCAACACTTACACAAGAGGCCAGTCCATCTTGTGATGAATATATATCGTTGATACATTCTATATATGGTGCACCAGGTGACAATTTTAGTGGTGTTCAAGATGATATCCAGCCTGACGATGATGATTGTGAGGAGTCTGATGCAGAAGAGGAGGGAGAGGAGGAGGGAGTGGCGGATGGAGAGGGCGAGGAGGAGGGGAAGGCGGAGGTCGGGGATGAGGACGAGGGTGATGATGATGGTGATGATGGTTATGGTGATGTGGTACAAGTTGATTTGTTACATTTTTATCTAATATTACTAAGATTTCATGTTTAATCTATTCAAGTTGTTGGTTTTATCTAGACCTATAGTATAGTATTGGAGTTGAGTTATTTTTATATATTGTCTGTTTTCATGGATGTTGATGTCTTTTAGTGGCTGCGATGTATCTTAAGCATGTTTATAGAGTTTTGTGTGTTTGGGAACTCCCTGGATAGCCCCTACTTCCTAGACCTTGGACAACCCCCACCATCCTCCTTGGACCTTTGACAGCCCCCAGACAGCCCCCTGGACAGCCCACCGGACAACCCCTCAGACAGCCCCCCAAACAGCCCCTTAGATAGCCCCCCACCCTCCTCCTTGGTCCCCAGACATCCCCTCAGACACCCCCCGGACAGCCCCCCAGACAGCCCCCCACCCTCCTCCTTGGACCCCAGACAGCCCCCCGAACACCCCCCCGAACAGCCCGCACAGCCCCCACCCTCATCCTTGGTCCCCTGAAAGCCCCCCAGACAGCCCCCCCACCATCCTCCCTAGACCCCCAGACATCCCCCACCCTCTTCCTTGATTTCACATGCATTTTTTTATTTCTCTAATCATGCAATGTTATTTAGGATTATTCCATTTTTGTATGTCTTGAATTATATGAATGTCTTGGTAAACTTATTTGCTCATGATCATCAAATGCATGTGATGATATGATTTAATTTGAATACAAATCCTTGTTTTAAATTCTCCATGTTATGTGAATTATTCCTTGTTTTATTTGGTTTACTAGTAAATTGTTTGGATAAGACATGGGTTAAATGTTAAGAACTCATGGATGGACTCATCATGCTCAGGGAATTTAGACTTGAAATTACAGGATGCATGCTTTGGTTTCTAGGTGAGGGATACCAGGATTGTGTAGTTACTTTAGTAAAATGATCCATGGGTCATTTGTGACATGTATGAGTCAACCCCGTCGAAATCCAAGGTGCGGTGTGGCCAGTAGCACTCTAACTGTGTCCCTTTTGTTTAAAATGGATGGGATTTTAAGTGAAAAGAACAACTGGCATACTAAAAACTGACCAAACGCATTCAGATTCTATTGATACTTTATCACAACAATACATGGGTCATATGTGACGTGTACGAGTCATCCCTGGATCAATCCGAGCCGCGGTGTGTTCAGGATTACTCTAAGTGTCTCTCTTATGATTAAAATGGACAACATTTTAAGTACATACGGAAAACTGACCAAACGGATTCTGATTGTGTTGATACTTTATCACAATGATCCATGGGTCATATGTGAAGTATATGAGTCAACCCTGCCTCAATCTGAGGTGCAGTGTGACCGGCACCATTCGAAGTGTCTCACTTTTGTTTGAAATGGATAACATTTTAAGTGAAAAGTACAACTAACATACAGAATACTGACCAAACACATTTGGATTGTTTTGATAACTTAGTACAATGATACTTGGGTCATTTTTGATGTGTACGAGTCATTCCCACCTCAATCGAAGGCCCGGTGTGGCCGACACCACTCAAAGTGTCTCATGTTTATTTGAAATGGACAACATTTTAAGTGAAAATAACAACTAGCATAAAGAAAACTGACCAAACATATTCGGATTGTGTTGATACTTTAGCACAACGATCCGTGGGTCATATGTGACGTGTATGAGTCTACCCCGCCTCAATCCAAGGCCCAGTGAGGCCGACACCACTAAAAGTGTCTCTGCTTAGTTTAAAATGGACTTCATTTTATGTGAAAACACTTAATGACATACTGAAAACTGACCAAACAGATTCAGATTCTATTGAACCTTTTTTACAACGATCCATGTATCATTTTTGACGTGTATGAGTCAACCTCGCCACAATCTAAGGCACGGTGTGGCCAAAACCACTCTAATTGCCTCTCTTTCGTTAAAAATTGACTTCATTTTAAGTGAAAACAATAAATTACATATGGAAAACTGACAAAAATGCATTCGGATTCCATTGAAACTTTAGGAAAACGATCCATATGTGATGTGTATGAGTCAACCCCACCTCAATCCGAGGCCTGGTGTGGCCGACACCACTCAAAGTGTCTCACATTTATTTTAAATGGACAACATTTTAATTGAAAACAACTAATGGCATACAGAAAACCAACCAAACACATTCATAATGTGTTGAAAGTGTAGAAAAACGATCAATGGGTCATATGTGACATGTACAATTCAACCATTCCTTAATTCGAGGCATGGTGTGACCGAAACCACTCAAAGTCTCTCATTTTTTTTTGAAATGAACAACATTTTAAGTGAAACAACAACTGACATAAGGAAAACCAACCAAACACATTTTGAATGTGTTTATGCTTTAGGAAAATGGTACATGGGTCATATGTGATGTGTACAAGTCAACCCCACCTCAATCCGTGGTGCAGTGTGGCTGACACCACTCAAAGTGTCTCTCTTTTGTTTAAAATGGACATCATTTTAAGTGAAAACAACAACTAATATATGGAAATGCAACCAAATGCATTCAGATTCCATTTAATCTTTAGGAAAACTATCCATGGGTCATATGTGATGTTTACAAGTCAACCCCGCCTAAATCTGAGGTGCAGTGTGGCCGTCAGAACTCGAAGTGTCTCAATTTTATTTGAAATGGACAACATTTTAAGTGAAAAGTACAACTGGAATATGGAAAACTAACCAAACACATTCTGATTCTGTTGATACTTTATAAAAATGATCCATGGGTCATATGTGACATGTATGAGTCAACCCCGGCTCAATTAGAGTCATGGTGTGGTCGGGATCACTCTAAGTGTCTCTCTTATGTTTAAAATGGACAACATTTTAAGTGCATACGGAAAACTGACCAAACGGATTCTGATTGTGTTGATACTTTAGCACAACGATCCATGGGTTATATGTGACGTGTACAAGTCAACCTTGCCTCAATCTGAGGCATAGTGCAGCCGACACCATTCGAAGTGTCTCACTTTTGTTTGAAATGGATAACATTTTAAGTGAAAAGTAGAACTGACATACGGAAAACTGACCAAACACATTCAGATTGCGTTGATACTTTTGGAAAATGATCCTTGGGTCATTATTGACATGTAAGAGTCAACCCCTCCTCAATCTGAGGCCTGGTATGGATGACACCACTCAAAGTGTCTCAGGTTTATTTGAAATGGACAACATTTTAAGTGAAAATAACAACTAGAATACAAAAAACAGACCAAACACATTCATATTATGTTGATACTTTAGAAAAAAAATCCATGGGTCATATGTGACGTGTACGAGTCAACCATGCCTCAATCTGAGGCCCGGTTTGGCCAACACCACTCAAAGTGTCTCTCTTTAGTTTAAAATGGACTTCATTTTAAGTGAAAACAACAAATGACATACAGAAAACCGACCAAACGCATTCGGATTCTGTTGAACCATTAGTAAAATGATCCATGGGTCATTTTTGATATGTACGAGTCAACCCCGCCTCAATCTAAGATATGGTATGTCCGGAACCACTCAAATTGTCTCTCTTTTGTTTAAAATAGACTTCATTTTAAGTGAAAAAAATAAATGACATACGGAAAACCAACCAAATGAATTCGGATTCCATTGAAACTTTAGGAAAATGATCCATATGTGATGTGTATGAGTCAACCCCACCTCAATCTGAGGCTTGGTGTGGCCGGCACCACTCAAAGTGTCTCACATTTATTTGAAATGGAAAAATTTTTAATTGAAAACAACTATTGGCATACGGAAAATAGACCAAACACATTCAGAATGTGTTGGAAGTTTAGAAAAACGATCAATGGGTCATATGTGATGTGTACGACTCAACCCTGTATCAATTAAAGGCATAGTGTGACTGGAACCACTCAAAGTGTTTCATTTTTTTTGAAATGAACAGAATTTTAATTGAAAACAACAACTGGCATATGGAAAACCAAACAAATGAATTCTGAATGTGTTGATACTTTAGGAATACGTTACATGGGTCATATTTGACGTGTATAGGTCAACCCCACCTCAATCTGAGGTGAGGTGTGTCCAGCACCACTCAATGTGTCTCTCTTTTGTTTAAAATGGACATCATTTTATGTGAAAATAACAATTGATATACGAAAAACAAACCAAATGCATTCGTATTCCATTTAAACTTTAGGAAAATGATCCATGGGTCGTATGTGATTTTTACAAGTCAACCCCGCCTAAATCTGAGGCGCAGTGTGGCCGTCACAACTCGAAGTGTCTTAGTTTTATTTGAAATGAATGACATTTTAAGTGAAAAGTACAACTGGCATACAGAAAACTGACCAAACACATTCAGATTCTATTGATACTTTATCACAACTATACATGGGTCATATGTGATGTGTACGAGTCAACCCCATCTCAATCCGAGTCACGATGTGGTCGGGATCACTCTAAGTGTCTCTCTTATGTTTAAAATGGACAACATTTTAAATACATACAGAAAACCAAGGAAACAGATTATTATTGTGTTGATACTTTATAAAAATGATCCATGGGTCATATGTGACATGTACGAGTCAACCCCGCATCAATACAAGGCACGGTGTGGCCGAAACCATTCAAAATGTCTCACTTTTGTTTGAAATGGATAACATTTTAAGTGAAAAGTACAACTGACATACAAAAACCCGACCAAACGCATTCAGATTGTGTTTATACTTTAGTAAAATGATCCTTGTGTTATTTTTGACATGTACGAGTCAACCAATCCTCAATTCGAGGCCCGGTGTTTCCGTCACCACTCAAAGTGTCTCATGTTTATTTGAAATGGACAACATTTTAAGTGAAAATAACAACTGGCATACATAAAACTGACCAAACGCATTCAGATTGTGTTGATAATTTAGAAAAACGATATTTGGGACATATGTGATGTGTATGAGTCAACCCCGCCTCAATCTGAGGCCCAGTGTGGCTGGAACCACTCAAAGTGTCTCTATTTAGTTTAAAATGGACTTCATTTTAAGTGAAAACAACAACTGACATACGGAAAACCGACCAAATGCATTCGGATTTTGTTGAAACTTTAGTACAATGATCCATGGGTCATTTATGACGTGTACGAGTCAATATCGCCTCAATCCGAGGCACGGTGTGGCCGATACCACTCAAATTGTCTCTCTTTCGTTTAAAATCGACTTCATTTTAAGTGAAAACAATAAATGACATACGGAAAACCAACCAAATGAATTCAGATTCCATTACAACTTTAGAAAAACGATCCATGGGTCATATGTGACGTGTAAAAGTCAACCCCACCTCAATCTGAGGCCTAGTGTGGTCGGAAACACTCAAAGTGTCTCACATTTATTTGAAAAGGAAACATTTTAATTGAAAACAACTACTGGCATACAGAAAACCAAAAAAACACATTCAGAATGTGTTGAAAGTTTAAAAAAATGATAAATGGGTCATATGTGACGTGTAATAGTCAACCCTTCTTTAATCCGAGGCATGGTGTGATTGAAACCACTCAAAGTGTCTCATTTGTTTTTGAAACGAACAACATTTTAAGTGAAAACAACAACTGACTTATGGAAAACTGACCAAACACATTATGAATGTGTTGACGCTTTAGGAAAATGATACATGGGTCATATGTGACATGAAAATGTAAACCACACCTCAATCCGAGGTGTGGTGTGGCTGACACCAATCAAAGTGTCTCTCTTTTGTTTAAAATGGACATCATTTTAAGGGAAAACAACAACTGATATACAGAAAACTGACCAAACACATTCAGATTCCATTGAAACTTTCAGAAAACTATCCATGGGTCATATGTGATGTTTACGAGTCAACCCCTCCTAAATTCGAGGTGCATTGTAGCCATCAAAACTCAAAGTGTCTCAGTTTTATTTGAAATGGACAACATTTTAAGTGAAAAGTACAACTAGCATATGGAAAACCAACCAAACGCATTCGGATTCTGTTGATAATTTATCACAACGATCCATGGGTCATATGTAATGTGTACGAGTCATTCTCACCTCAATATGAGGCACGGTGTGGCTAGAACCACTCCAAGTTTCTCTCTTTTGTTTTAAATGGACATCATTTTAAGTGAAAACAAAAACTGACACACAGAAAACTGACCAAACGCATTAGGATTCGAATGAAACTTTAGGAAAACGATCCATGAGTCATATGTGACGTGTAAGAGTCAACCCTGCCTCAATCCGAGGCCCGGTGTGGACATCACCACTCAAAGTGTCTCAGGTTTATTTGAAATGGACAACATTTTAATTGAAAACAACTACTAGCATACGGAAAACTAACCAAAAGCATTCTGAATTTGTTGAAAATTTAGAACAATGATAAATGAGTCATATGTGATATGTACGAGTTAACCCCACCTTAATCCGAGGAATGGTGTGGCCGGAACCACTCAATGTGTCTCATTTTTTTTTGAAATGAACACCATTTTAAGTGAAAACAATAACTGGCATACGGAAAACCGACCAGACGCTTTCTGAATATGTTGACACTTTTGGAAAACTATCCATGGGTCATATGTAACATGTACTATCAACCCCACCTCAATTCTAGGCACGGTGTGGCCGGTAGGACTCCAAGTGTATGTATTTTATTTAAAATGGACATCATTTTTAGTAAAAACAACTGGTATACGAAAAACCGAACAAACATATTCGGATTCTATTGATACTTATTCAGTTTTTTAATGTATTTTATTGATAATTGATAATTAAATTATGTGTTTATTCAATTATGAATTGAATTCCAGATTCCACATATAAATTTCATCTAAATTTTAAATTGGATTCTAAATCAATTATGTTTGTTTATAATTATGTTATGAATTATGATTTAATTCTAGATGTGTATAGTTCAAGAATGCATTATATGTTAAATGTGTATGAATTTTTTCTCTATATGTATGTCTTAGTTTGTTATTGCTGGTATAGTAATTGGAAAAGAGAAGAATGGATAGGCTGCTGTGCAATTTGTAGGCGGCTGTGCAATTTCCTAATAACCCTTTCCCAATGGTTTACAAAACGTTGGGAAAGGTTTATATGGATTTTTTTCCCAATGGTTCAATGAGAACCATTGGAAAAAACCATTACCAACGGTGTAGAAATCGTTGGGAAATAGTTGATTTCCTTAGTTTTACCAATGGTTTTTGTAAACCATTGGTAAAACTTATGCTAACGGTTTGGCCAAACCATTCGCATAGGTTAGTTTTACTAACCTATACCAACGGTTCTTTGTAAACCGTTGTGATAGGTTTTCCCAACGGCTTGCTTCCCTACGGTTTGTAAAACCATTGGTATAACATATACCAACGGTTCTACAGGCTTTCCCAATGGTTCAAAACTATTGGGAAAGACCCCATTTCCAGTAGTGCTTTTATTAATAGGAAATATCATTATATATTTTTACAATATCTATATTCATTTCATGTGAAGTATCATGTATTTACTTCCCTAGGAAAAAAACTTGGAACACATCGTGAAATTTAGAGAGGTTTGGAGGGAGTACCAAGAAATAATCAATGGTCTCTACTCAATCGAGAATCTTATAGGGGCCCATATACCTTGTAATTAATTTTACCATCTTTATAAATCTCATAAAATTATTTGATTAATAAATTCATAGGAATAACTTGTCACTAACTTCAAATTGTAGGTTTTGATGATGATTTTATGCAAAACTTTTCTGTCGACTTTGAGCTTCCTAGATGTGTTTAGGAATGAATCTAAATTTCTATTCCATTTCCTCATATAGATATGATCCCAATAGATTTAATTCTATAAATTCATCCCAACACATTTTAGGACATTAATTTCATCTATAGAGGGATTCATAAGGATCCATCTGAATTCTTGAGTGAAAGCTATTGTTATAAAAGGATTGGATAAGTGGATGGTGTTGATTGAAACCACCTTTGAAATCCAGAGAACATGATATCAACATATCCTCAAGGGTCTGAATGGTTATATCTTACCAAACATCTATTTATGTATGATAGGAAGTATTGAAATAAAAATCTATATCCATATATTGTTGAAAACTTATCCATAACATCGAGGTAAATCTCGGATCTCGATCAGATACAAAAAAATTTGGCATCCCATGAAACCTTACCACATCATTAATATATATTATAGTAAGATGATAAATATATGTCTTCTATAATATCTATTAAATAGTTTTTAATTTCTATGGGTTTCATTTAAAACCCAAATAAAATTATTAACTGTATACATTTTTGTGTGTCTAGTGATGAAATCCATAGCAATGTTTTCCCATTTACATTCTAGAATGGGAAATGGATATAACAACCCCTTATAATTATTTCTCTCAGCCTTAACTTTCTGATATACTAGGAATCAAGATACATACTCTATAATATTTTTTTTTCATGTTATACTACAAAAAATACTCTTTTAGATCTTTATATGAATTCATACTTTCTGGATGAATAGAGAACACTAAACTATGAGCTTCATTGAACAACCACTTATTCAAATATGGTATGGATGGGACACATAAATGGTTTCAAAACCTTGTCATTCTATAACAATCAAGGTTTAACTAAGGACCATTTATCACCTTCTTTTGTAGCTCCATATCTTCCTTATACACCTCATTAATATTTACTTGGATAGATGGTTGAACACTCATTTGAGAAATATATTATTTCTCAATTTCCTTAAAGATTTTCAGAGACATCCTATTAAAATCAAGATATATTGGATCTTTTTTTATCCTCATACTAGATTATGTAGCATGATCCCTTTGACTCAAAGAATCTATAAACTTTTTCAATTTCATAATGTGGTAATATATTGAGAAACAATAATCTTTGATCAAATACCACCATATTCTATTGAGTATATTAAACTCTTTCTAAGTGAATAATAATTTAAAATCTTATTATCCATATATATACAAAAACATTCTCCATAAAGATTATTTATTCATATATTTAATTTAAAAATCACCACAGATAACTCTAAATCATGAGTTTTGTAATTGTTTTCATGAACCTTCAGTTTTCATGAGGCATAAGCTATCACCAGATAATTCTGCATACATATACATCCTAGTACCTTCTTCAATGTATCACTATAGATCAAAAACCACTCTAAATCTATAGGTTAGTGAGACTATAGGTTCACTGACTGACCTTATCTTTATTTCATAGATATGTTTCTCACTTTCATCAGTTCAAAGGAACTTGATTCTCTTCCTATATAACTTTGTGAGTGAATTAGATAACCATGTTAAAATCTCTTCAATTAATTTATAATATCTAGATAAAATAATAATAAAATAGATCTTAATGACCATGGTAGGATTTATTAAATGTCCAATAACTTTTATCTTTGATAGATCCTTCTATATACCCTCTTTTGAGATTTTATTACCTAAAAATGAAACTTTCTATAGCCAAAATATAGGATTAGTAAAATTTTCATTCATTATATCATTCCTTAGTAATTTTAGTACAATTATATAGTGATATTCATAATATTTTTTGATCTTGGAATATATAATAATATCATCTATAAAGGGTACCAAAAACTGATCAATATAATCCTTAAAGACTCAATTCATTAAATCCATTAAAATAGTAATGAAATTATTAAGACCAAATGGTATCACTATAAATTCATAGTGTTCATACCTCATATGAAAGGATATCTTAGTTATGTCTTCACTTTTTGACCCACAATTGATAGTATCTAGATTAGAGATCAATATAAGAAAAATATTTATATTCTAATAATTCATTAAAAAAATCTTAAATATGGGGCATAAGATACTTATTCTTCATTATGATATTATTCAATTCTTGATAATCAATTCATAGTCACATTGTCACATCATTATTATTAAAAAAATAATAGATGTACCCTATAGTGACACACTAGGCCGAATGAATTCCTTATTAATGATCTCTAGGAGTTTATTATTCGATTTTAGTAACTCAGTAGGGTTCATTCTATATTTTTTCTTTGAAATAGGTGTAACAAAAGGTAGGATTTATTTTGAAACAAAACATTACCATTTGGATGAATACTGCGAAACTCTTTTGTAAAGGCATCAAAATACTCCCATATAATAGGAATATATTCTAGGTCGAGTTTATCCATAACCATCTAAGATAAATGCCTCTTTTGAAAAGGAATCAATAAAAATACAATAAGGAGTATTTCCTTTGGAATTTCATATTTATAATCTCAAAAATAGGTAATCATAAAGTTTTTCAATATATAAAAATTGAATTAACATCCCTAGAAATTGATGTGGGATTTATATAAATAAATTCAATCCATTATCAAAATAACATCAAATTAAACTAGGGGGATAATAACAAGATTTTCTAAAAACACATTCTTATAAACTTCAATCAGATATGAATCATAGATCTTAGATGTGATCATCATTACATTAGGGGTTTTCAATTCTAATTCAACATATAATCGTTGAGGTGGTATTGTGATATAATTATAAAATTCATTCGATATAAAAGGGTGGGTTGACCTAGATTCAAATAAGAAATTAGTTATTCTAGGTTGGATGGTAAGTGGACGTTTCACCACTTCGTTTTCATACCCCACATCGATAATAGTGATCAGGTAATATTTCCCTTTATCTATAGGATTAAGAGGGTTTTAACATTGATAATCATCACAAACCTTCATATTTGAGTGATGGTTAACTAAATTCTAAATCTTCTTCCATTTGAAACACATGTGTGTGGGTGGTCAATTATGTGGTTCTTTCTCTCCATTTACACAATTTTCACCACTAACTAACCTTTTATTCACATAGCTTTATCATTTTATTTCCTAAATACCTTCCTTTCCACACTTAAAATATTTACCAGTCCCCTTAAGAAAATTTCAACAATTTTTCCTAACACACTTTGATTGTAAAGGAAAGGACATCTTCTTATCTCTATAGATTTTACTAATATAATTTCCTTTGAATTATATCTTTCTTTTCTTATCAAAATCATGATATTTATGGCTAACTCAAATATCTATTTACACCTTCATAGAAAATTAAAGGAATTATTTATATCTACCAATTTTCCTTATTGATAAAAACCTTTGAAGACTTGGTTTTAAGATATTGGAAAATTGATCAATATTAATTTTAGGTTGGATGATAATACTAGAATAGACCACAAAAGTGTTGTAAAATTTCTCCCCAATCACTAATAGATTCATCATAATTATACTTTAGATCAAGTAATTACTTATCCATTTTTATATAAAGGATACAAGGAAGGTACTTGTTGAAAAATAACCCTCCAAACTCATCCCACTCTATAGAGTCAATTTATTCTCATTAACTCATGTTCTTGATAAGAGTCTAATATTACTATGATTAGACTTATAAATGATAAATAAATAAAATAAAATTTTCATGTTAGGAATACTGTAGAATGTACAATATCTTTTCAATTTTATTGATCCATTTGTCAGCAAATAGAGGATTAATAGACCCACTAAAATATGGTGGATGTTTCCTCATGAAGTAATTAATATAACACAGTTTCCCACTTTTCTTGTTAGGATGGACATAATGATTCATGGATTGAGAAATTTTAATAATCACATCAATGATATTTTTTATTAAAACTCCCATAATATTCAGTTTATTAGAAGGATAATAATTGTATTTTCTATCACATTCAACTTTAAAATGATTCCTTATGGTTATATCCATTGACTGAAACCAAAAAACATATTTTGAGAAACAATAATCATATTGAAAAATAATATAATCCTGAAAAATAATTTATAGGATGTCTAAATCATGAAATAAAATTTTAAATCTATTAAACCTTTAGTTTATCCTAGTTCATTAATAGTCACCATTTATTTAAATCCATTATACTGGTTTATATATAAAATGTGAATTAACACAAGCATACCATATTAGAGAGTCTATCTAGTTGTGTAGTCTTTGACCTACTCATCATTCACCAATGTAGATAATGTTAATACCAAATCCTACATATTTAGATTTTTTACCCCTAGATGTATCTGGGCTACATTTGAATACACTTTCTAGTATAAAGACAGGGATGTATTTTCTAATAAGAATACACCCCTTTATTTACTATAACTTAAGATATTATCCTTTACTAAATATTATCATAAATTTTATCACTATGGTTTTCTCATCTGAGTTTCCAAAAATAACTAAACTATCCTATGATACCAACTATAACAAATCAAAATTTTCAATCATAAATATTGCATCCTTTTAGATGAATATTCAATAATTTTCATAATAATACCCTTCTGATGACTCTAAAGGATTTGTGTCTTTGTAAAAATGGATACATAAACAACTAGTAAATAAAATATCTAGATCAGTGCCCTCCAAGTTTTTTATATCTATCACCTTTCTTAGACATATCATACATAAAACCTTCCTTCTATAACAATGGGATGGAAACATATGAAAGGGTGTACTTAAATACTCAGTAAGGGAAAAACGGAGATAGAAATTATCATTTAATAATTACATGAGTATAAGGATATGAAAACATGATATTAACATTTTAAAACAATACCCTACAAATCATAGATCATAAACATGATACATGGTAGAAATCTTAGTAGATCATAAGACATAAATCAAAAAGTAATCATGAACATGACCATGGGAATGTATCATAAGCATAAATCATAAGTTTTTGGAATACATGTAATATTATATATCACATACTTAGTCAATGATCATGAACAAGTAAATCATAGTGGATTTAGTTCACTATATATTCCATTATTTCCTAATTCATGGTTAACTCCCAAGACTACCATAGTGGAAATGTCCCTTAATGAATCGGGTTCACTCTCTATTCCAATCCTTATGGATTTCAAACTAATTTTTAGTTTTATACAAGTTACCCTTGAGTATATTTGGGTATATAATAAATTATAAGAGAAGTACAAGATGGTGTATATAGACAAATAATTTTTTTTCCAGTTATTATAGATTTTAAGTCCATTAGTGGAGGGTTATTTTTCATCAAAATAAAGTATTTTATTTGGATTATATTGAATGAAGATATTACAGAACATAGTATTTATTATGAGTATAATATTTCTACAAAAATTGGGTGTATCAGATTGATTTAGATAAAGAAACTGATTGGATGAACCTTGTGAATAGTTTAAGATTCATATACTAACATTTTTTTTACAAAAATCATAATTAAGATAAAAAATAAATGGTACAACATTCAAACATATATATTACCGAAATAAAGTACCAATTTACCAAATATAATGTGAAAAATTTAATTATCATAGGGACACATGTTGCAGTAAATTAATAAATGGATTTTATTTTCATAAAAAATAGAAATACTAGCATTCAAGGAACATAATTTGAATAATGGTGTTCAACTACCATTTAATTCTTAACTAGGACCAACATATCCCATATCATCATATGTGTTTAATGTTTAAAATTGTATACCATTTATTAAAAATCAAATATCCATTGGGTTTGTTGTCAAATGGATTGATATTAGAGTAATTATAGGTCATTAGGATCATAAAGATATTTAGAAAATATGTTTGAACATTAGTTGTAGAGTGTATTTGACTCTATAATCCAGGGGAAGTATTTTGGTACCAAAATTATTATAGAAAAAATATATGTGAATTTTCATTCCTGAAATGAAAAAGTTAGGTAGATTTATAACATACTATTGGATGATAGAGTTAATAGTTCATGATATGCATAAAAGTCCTTCTATAACCTTAGTTTTATATACTATTCATATATCATGTTGACTTATATTGAAAATTGAAAACTTATTTATCTATTTTTATTTATTTAATGTTATAAACTTCTTTAACAATATATTTTAAATCACAAAAAACCTAGATTTTAACTTGGGTATTTCAAAAAACAAAATATTGGAGAATATAGTAATGTTGGTTGATTAAAATTGGGGAATATTTAACTATGATTAAATTTAGTTGTGTGTATTGGAAATGTGAATTAATTTATAGAATTTTACTTGGATTATAAATTTAATTAAGTCTTGGATATGATTTATTTATGTTTAGAGATGTTGTTTTATAAATAAAGGAAAAAAATTTATAGGTAATTGTAACTTATAGGTCATAGTTTAAGAGATGGGATGATGGACGAAAAAAAAAGTAAAATAATTCTATGATTTTTTAGAAAAGTTCATTATTTTTAAACCCCCACTATGGTGTATGGAACATTTTTTAAGGATTATTAATAGAATCCATTGACACCATGGGATTAAAAAAACATATCATGTTTTTAATCAAGGTTTGAAAAAAAAGAGTATATCTCTCATGGTATTAAGTGAAGTGTTCAAAATTTAATTTGGAGTAGTTATTAAAATTTATAATATAAAATCTTGTAATTTTATTTTTCCATGTTTCTCATAAAATATTAAAATATGGTATTATTTTAATAAAACACACCATGGAGAATTACATATTTTCATTTTGTTTTGTTTTAATGAATACATGCCTAAAATAGTGTAATGTCCCTGACCCGAGAGCAATGAACCGTTACCCCAATCTAAGTTTCCGCATGACCTAAAATGCACCTCCCTCATTTTCAAAGGTTACTAACTAGTAGAAAAGTTCTAATAAATCATTTGGAGAGACTATAACCTCTTTACCAGAGTATTCCACATTAGATAACATATGAAATGAAGGAAAAAATAAGCAATAAACCATTAAGATTCATTACCAACCAAATCCCAAATAGGGTAAAATCCCCAATAAAAAAATAAATATTTCATGTCATGATAGCAGTGCCAAATTAAATAAAACCCAAAATAAATACAAAAACCAAATCCCCAAAATAGGTCTTGAATCCATGTACAGATTCAAATCCATGCACATCAGAAGCCCAACTCAACTCCCTAGCATAGGGTCCTTTCTTTTATCCTTACCTGAAACATTGATGTTTTTGCAGGTAACCAATGGAGACCCAAGAAGGGTGTGAGTAAAAATCATTATTCCACCACCAACGGTGTCTACAAAATATACATTCTAAATAGATAGTACATACAAGAATAAAATAAATATCAAAGAAAACCAAAGACAACTCAAGATCCATTATTTAACAATGTTGACATTAACCATTTCCATAATTATTTCCATTTTCATCACCTGTACCATCTTCATTACTAAATTCATTTCCTTCACATGTTTCATGGGTTAGGAATTTACATCATTTACACAATGGCCTAAAACAAATAATTATCATACATAAGGGAATAAGTCAAGTTTCCTACCTCACCAAGAATAAAAATTTCATTAAAAAACACATCACACATACCTTGGAGACTCTATCTATTTAGTTTCATAAAAGGAAGCCATTATAGGTTTATATCCTTGGTACCCTTCCCTATCCCATGCATTATGGTGTAGGGTTTAGAGCCTTAGTCTAACCTGACCGATGGGTGTAGATCCTCAAGTCCAATATCCCACAACAATTAAGCCATGTTCACATGCTTATTTTATCCATTTACCATATATACCATAACACAAACCATACAAAAAACAATACACTTAACATTCCCAATTCACATTCCATTTAACACATAAATCATTCTTGTGCTTTAACTCATTAACACATTTACCATTTACCCAGCATAACCCATCTAACCCATATCCCATTTCATACTTTAACCCATTTAGTAAAAGTAAAAATTCGCATACCATGTCCCATTTAATATATTCATTAATACCCATGTACTAATTCATTTACACATTAATCAATTCACATGCCTCAATCTACTTACACATTTCCATTCCAATTTCTTAATCCATTTGACACATTCACATTATTCAATTTAACCCCATTTTCACATCATTCCAGAAATATATAATGCTATTAACAATAATTAGACACAACCACTATTAATTCCATTTATAATTCAAACAAACATATCAACACATTTATAATGGGATCTATTTCAACATAAGGATACTCTATGCTTAACATTATAATTTACAATGTTTGGGAATATTGGCACACCCCATGGGTGGCCCTAAACCGGTTAAATAAATCTCAACGCATCCCACAGGGAGCATGGGGGGTTTAAATCTTCATTTATCCAATAATTTTACCAAATAATACAAAATGGATCAAATAAACATTAAGGGGGAGGCATTATCACAACCACACATGCACAAATCTATTACAAAACTATGGTATATAACTTTTATATCACCTACCTCGAATTCGATAATGAAAAAACCCTTAACCTTAGCCTTATATCAGAATTAAAACACCGCTTGAACCCAAACCTAATATCAACTAGAAAAATAGGGTTTTAGGGTTTCAGAAGAAGAAGAACAAAATCAAAAGACCTAATCTAGAAAAGATAAGCAATAGGAATATTAGACTCACTTGATAGTTTTATTAACAACCCACGATGCTCCAAACAACCAAGAATCAAATGGGAATGATAAATTGGAAGCTTAGGAGAGTTTGGTTCAACACTAGGGTAGAGAGGAGGAGAAAATGGGAAGAAATAAGGTAAGGAACTTAAAAAACCTAAGGGGGATGTTTGGTAAATTACTACTTTTTAATGGGGAATACAGTTTGGCGGCATGGTTTTCCTAACCATGGACAAACCATGTTCCTACCATCGTCCAATAAGTGTTGAGTTGCACGATTACCTATGGAGGCCCTCACAGTTTAGAAAACAGTGTACCCATCATATAGAATTTTTTTCTTGCCCCCTTTAATGGTTTTACTTAACCGTGCACCCCTCCTACTAGATAACACTATTTGGGAACACGATTATATATTACTGTCCGCCAACTGTGAAACATGCACTGGATGACCAAAAATACTTTTTATTTTGTGTCCTGAGCCCCCGAGATATTTCCAAACCTCTTCATACACCCTGTAAACATTCCATTAACCAAAATTTAGATATTTCAACCAAAATTTAAACAAGAACATACCTATATGAAGTAAGAGATCTGAAAAACTCTCCACCTTATAATAGATCATACTTGATCCATACTACCATGCATCACTAATCTTGCAAAGAAAATAGGTTGGAACACTAGGCCTATATATCCACCTCTCTCCCAAGTTTCTTTTTGAACATTACCATGATACCACAAGGACAAACCAAGGGGACGACCATGACCTACAAGACTTTCTCACTATGATCCATAATACAAACCAGATTCTCCTTAAAGGGTGCATCATCCTCAAGATCAACATCATGAAAATAAATCACATGAGATGGGTCTGGATGATACTATCAAAGCTATGACACATGAAAAACATCATGCATTGAACTATACCGCTATTGAATATCCAATCTATAGGCCATCGGTCTGATCCTATCCACAATCTCAAATGGCCCCATATACCTGGGCACTAAATTACCTTATTTTGGAATCTGACAGTGACCCAACCTTGGTGTCACATGAAGAAACACATGATCACCCACCACAAACTCAATAGGTCAATGATACTTATTTGCATATGACTTATTCATACTCTATGGTATTTACATACACTTGTGAACCAACTGAACTTGTTCTGAAATATCCAATGTGATACTCGTTCCCTACAATTCTGATTCTCCAGCTTCCATTTAATAAAATGGATATCTACACGGTCTATCATAGAAATACCCATAAAGTTCCATCTGAATCATAGCCTTGAAACTATTATTTTTGGTAAACTAAACCATTTCTATATGATTTTACAATGATCCACCAAAATCTAGAACATAATACCTCAACATGTCCTCTAGTACATGAATGGTATGCTCTGACTTCCCATATATTAGTAGGTGAAAATCTGTACTAAAAAATACCTAGGTACCAAGTGATTTCTGTAATCACCACCATAAGAATCTTGTAAAACATGAATAATGATCTGAAACAATAGTTCATGGTATTCCATGAAACCACACTATCTCCCGAACATACATCTCACCAAACTAATCCATAGTGAAGGTATCTCAAATCAATAAGAAATGAGCCACCTTAGTCAAATTATTAATAACTGCCCATATCACATCATTATTTCGAGGCATTCTCTAAAGACCCACTACAAAATCCATCATTACATCATCCCACTTGCATTATAGAATGGAAAATGCTTGCAACAAACCACTTAGACACTGATTCATGTTCTTCACCTACTAATAGGTAAGGCATCATGCCATGAAACCTACAACCTCCTTCTTTATCCCTGGCCACCAATACTACCTCCAAAGATTATGATACATTTTGGTCAAACCAGGATGCATTTCAAATTTTGATACATGAAACTGGTGAATCAACTCTCCTCACACACACATTTTCATAATAACACAAAAATAAACATAAATGATCCCATCATCACCAACTCTCCAACCTGAAGGTGACTCATCTCCTTTAAGACTTTCTCCCAAATAAAAAAAATTATAGATCTTCACAATTCCTCTCCTTGACCCGGTTTAGAGATATGGAATTGACTACCAAGGATGCAAGGGTTATATTTACTTGGATATCCTACTCCTCACGATGCATCTCATCAAATAACACCATCATCTTCAATTTTAAACATGATTCATGAAAAACCTATTTTCGAGTCTTCCAACTCAAAGAATTCACAAAACTATTTCCATTCCCTGGTCTGTAAACTAGCTCAAAGTCAAATGGATATATGGACTTGACCCATCTTCACGGACTAAGATTCAAATGATGCTGAGAGAATATGTACTTCAAGAATTTATGATCATTATACATTGTAAACCATTCTCCCAATAATTAATTTTACCAATATTTTAAGGCTTGAACCACCATGTCCAACTCAAGATCTTGTATAGGATAATTTATTTCTTCAGGTATCAGCTGTCATGTCTCATACACCACAAATAAATCATCATACATCAACACTACTCCAGGTCAAACACTAGATTCATCACAAAACAATTTATATTTCCTAACCGACTCAGGTAAGATCAGATTCATTGTGGTTGTCAACCACCTCTTCAATTCCTGAAAGGATCCCTCACAATACCCAAACTAATAAAACTTGATACCTTTCTTGTTCAAACCTAAAAGTGGTTTTTCCAAAAAGGAAAATTCCTTAATGAACCTTCAATAATAACTGGCCATACCCATAAAACACCAAACATCATAAACATTCTTAGGATGCTCCTAGGACACAACTAACTTCACCTTCTATATATCCATAGATAAAACTTCCTCTAAGATGATGTGTGCTAATAAATGAACTATATCAATAAGAAAATGATACTCGAATATCGTGGTTTATATATTATGTTATCTTAGTGTACTTAGGAAGATTTCAAGAAGTTTGGAATGATTTTAATGAGTCTTAGATTGAACCAAGATGTCATTAATAAATAAAACCACAAATTGATCTAGGTAAGGATGAAAGATTTGGTTCATTAAGGCCATAAACAATATGGTTCATTGGTAAACCCAAAAAACATCACAACAGACTCATACAACCCGTACCTGCTCCCGAACATAGTCCACAACACATCTTAAGTTCTCACCCTTAGCCGATGATATCCCGATATCAAATCAATTTTTGAAAACAATGAATCACCTCTCAGATGGTAAAAGAGATCATCAATTATCAGAAGATGGTATCAGTTCTTAACTGTCAAATGATATAACCTCCTATAATTAACACATAACTACAACAATCACAAGGCCTTTTTTAAAAATAACACTAGAGGTCCCCAAGGTGACATACTCAGATGAATGAACCCCTTATCCTCTAATTCCTCCAATTGAGTTTTGAGATCCTGGAGTTCTGTTGGTTCCATCATATAAAGTAGAATGGAAACTAGTTCTGATCCCAACATCAACTCTATTGTGAAATCAACATACATCTTGGGTGTTAGCCCCGATAAATCCTCAATAAATATATCTTGGAACCGATACACCATCGAGTAAAAAAAATCTACTCTACTCCCCCAGCATCAAGCATAAGACAATCCAATTGGGCTACGAGTTCACCCATTTTCTAAAAAACTGGTCCTCCATGTCCCTCTCATACATCCCATTCACCAATATGGACATACGTGTTTCCCTCAAAATATGTGAAGGTCACCCTATTATGATAAAATTCAATATGGTATTGGTACAACATGAGCCCATCCATACCCAAAATCAGATCAAATATTGACATTTCAAGCACAAACAAGTCCAATAGAAAATGGTACCCACCAACCTCAAGAGAACAACCCTTAGATTTCTTGATATTTTTTTTCTCACACCCCTAACTGTGTATCTATTGACATAACCCCCATACACATTCCACTTCTAGACCCAACACAAGCACAAAATGAGTAGACATAAAAGAATGTGAAGTACTTATATTGAATAAAGTCCTATAAATCATGAAAGATACAAGGATCATACCTCAAAAAGTCAATGGTACAACCTCACCACCTCTAGGTGTAGGATGAACTGTATGAAGCTAACTTCCCCATTTTCCCAAGGATCTGGTCTGAAGCCCTAGTGCTGCACTACTCTATTGATATGGATGCTCTTGCCTTAGAGTACCACACCCACCATCTCGTCTGGTTTGACCTATTGAGATCCAACTTCCTATATGATATGGTGTAACTTACCCCTTTCCCACACTCAACATTTTCATCAGTCCTCCATTTGTGCCTAGATTTTGAGGGTTCCTATAGAACCTCTCCCATTACTCATTCTACCACATGCTCTACACTCAATTGGTGGTCAAGGGAACTGACCATGGATGTTCCCCAGCCTTCAACACTCATAGAAAATACCTAGTCATCACTTTGAGAGGCTAATCCCCTCTTCTAACTACTCTGCATGCTACCTCCATGGTGAAGATTTCCTAAATGATGCTTCCTTCCCTTGGAAGACGCACTATTGGCCTGTCCAAATGAAACCACAAACCCACTGCCTAAATCCTATTTTAGTTCCCTTTTGATCTAAGGGTTGGATACACCACTTATGAAAACCTCATTAAATAGAATATGTTCATCTGGGAATTCATCTCATGTCTAATTCCATCCTTAAAGAACCTTTCCATTGCAATATTATCTCCTAACAATGTTTGGACAAAGCGTTGTAATTATATGAAATAGACCATGTAATACATCATTAACATGGTTTCCTTTAACATGTAGTCTTACAAATTGAATCTCTTGTCTGTAGGAGTATCCAAATGATCCACGATTATTTGGACATACTCTATCAAGAACAATGTTTCCTTGGGTCCACCCTCTCTACAAACATTAGGGGGTGTTGTAACTAAAAATCTCTAGTTAGATCAAACATACTCTACAAAAACCTTTTTAGGTACTGTTCGATTATCTGTATAAAAAAAGAAAAGTTCTCATGAAATTTATATTCTCCTCTATACCCTTGAACCATTAAAACCACTTGCCCCTCCTTTGGAGGAGTATTCTCAATGATTTTCTCTTATCTCCCAATCATCACATGTCGCCATGGTGGAATTTATCTACAATGATAAAAAAAATCTTAGAACACATAAAATAATGTTTCTATAGTTTACATAAAAGAAGGATCTCAACTATCCATAACAAACTTAATTTTTATGCACTATACCAATGAACATCATCGCTTCAATAACACTACCCCCAACCATCCCTATTATGGGTCATAGATAACCTGGGTACACCCACTTACATGGTTACAACTATCTAATTAAAAATCATTTTATGCCATTTACAATTTCACCACACAACACTTTCTATTTTAAGAACATTTCTCTTTTCCCATCTTATTACCACCAAAATTTTAACACACTTTTAACTTTTCATTAAACATAATTATTTAACCATTCTTTCAAATTAGTTTAATTTAACCATTATTTAAATTCCCTTATATGTATCCATTTGAAACATATTTATTAGGCATTAATTTCTTCAAATTATCAATAAATGTAAATGTACCCTACCCTCCATGTCCCACACACCCTTCTGGTGTGTGCTTACCATGATGAATTCAACCTATATCCCTAGGTGAATATAATGATGCAAGAATGAACAATCTTGTACCATTTTACCCATGAGAAAAATATCCTAAAACCGTCACATCACACAAAAAGTGCATCACCCAATGATGAAATATTATTCAACTATAACAACAAACATCAAGAATAAATTCCCGCCTAGAGTACCTAGGTTTTCCCTTATACATGGGTTAGTTACTCCCATGCATGAGCTCATTACAGAGGGCCGAAACTTCCCAATATACCTTCTTCCTTCCCAAATAGTAATACAACATAAAATAACCACTCTGATACCAATTTGTAATGTCCCAACCTAGGATCCACTAACTGGTGCCCCAAGCTGAGTCTCCACATGACCTCAAGTAGGCCTCCCTATACGCTAGTGTTTTCCGACTAGTAGTGAGGGTATAATAAATCACATGGGGAGACTATATCCTCTTTACCTGAGTAATTTACATAATATAACATATGAAATGAAGGAACCAATAATCAATAAACCATAAATATGCATTACCAACCAAATCCCAAATAGGGTACAACCCACAACCAAAAAATAAATATTTGATGTGATGATAGTAGTGCGAAAGTGAATAAAACCCAAAATAAAGACAAAAACTGAATTTTCGAAATGGGTCCTGAATGCAAGTGTGGATCCTCATCCATGCACATCTAAATCCCAACTCAAATCCATAGCATAGGGCCCTTTCCCTTGTCCGAAACTGTAATAATGAAGTCTACTCAGGTATGCAGTGGCTTTCTGATCAGAGTGTTAGTACAAATCAGTAGGTGAGCCTAAATGATAAATATATTTTTTTGTCACTTTTCTGTTTTTCATTTATATACTGGACAATGCATGTTTTTGATGTCTAATTTTTCAGGAAACTGAGCTTCACAAGATTCCAAGGAAGAAAGTCAGAAAAGGTAAAAAAAATAGCCAAGTACACATCATGACGTCTAAGTTCACATTGTGTACAATATGATCAAAACCTGCATCAAGATGAAAATCTTAAGTCTTGACCAACAACGATGACTAAAGAAATTTTTAGTTCATGTTGTGACTCCCTCCTACACATCATGACACCAGTCAAACCGAATGCCAAGAAAAACGCATGGATTCAATGCAAAAATCTAGCTGTCCATGGACAACACATCGTGAAACACCTATACGTGATGATACCATGGTCAAACATCATTAATCCATAGAAGATATGCATGCCATGTTGGAGATCCTCATCGAATTAACATAGATTTAGGGTTCAAAACGTGATGATCAAGTACACATCGTGACCATTTCCACTTATATAAGGAGCAGCATGGTAGAACTTTGAGAAGCTTTCTTGGATTAGATCTCTCCCCCTTTTAGACTCCTTTTGAGATTTCCTTCACTTTTTCCTCCTTAAAATGCTTCAGTTTTTATAATTTCTTTACATTTTCAATCAAAGAGCCATGAAATCACATTTCTTCAATGCCTTCAATTCCTGTGTCATTTAAATCCCATTCCTTTAAAGTAATGTTTTATTTAAAGTATTCTTTCATTTTCATTTCATTTCATTACATGCTCAATTTCTTTAGCATTGTTATCATGATTTCCTCTATCCCTTTGATTGCTGCAAATATGAGTAGAAAAACACATCGGGGTTGGGATCAAGATTCGATGTATCTAGATGCCTAATTAAATATATACTTATAAGATTCGAAAACCTAAAGGGATTAGTAATTAGGATATAAAGAAATGGTCAAAACCCATTTGTGCGACTATACCGTGACCATTAGACAGTCATGAAAATGACTCTATCATAATTGATGAAAACTACGGCTATAACCATTATCTTTGGGAACTTTCTTCAATAGAAGCTGAACGTAATGAATCTAAGACTAAAACTATCCTCCTGACCATAGAATAGCTAAATCTTAGGTATAACTAGAAGACATAACCATGGTTTCCTAGCACCAACTGCTTGCTTTGCAGACTAAGCACTTAGGACCTTGCCAAAA
Organism: Viscum album; assembly: GCA_963277665.1. Classification (NCBI taxonomy): domain Eukaryota; kingdom Viridiplantae; phylum Streptophyta; class Magnoliopsida; order Santalales; family Viscaceae; genus Viscum; species Viscum album. The sequence continues at coordinate 1,264,519,324 of OY728128.1, forward strand.
TTAGATCTAGGATCACCATTATCTAGATACTCGGACTTGATCCCGACCCATCTTTCATTAATCAGACTCAAACCCAAAATTAGTTAGAAACTCTCAAACATTAGTCAATTAGTAAGGACTCTTTTAAAGGATTCAAGATCAGATTTCTTCTCCATATAAGAACATCATCCTCCTCATGGGATTGACCTCAGACTCCTACTATACTACACCCTAGTAGCTAGTAATGTTTGGGACACTTATAAAATTCTATGTTAACTCGCACCCTAAGGAATTAACGAAGAACGTGGGTGGGCAATCAAATTTTGGTGCCGTTTCTGGGGAGGCAATGACATTTTTACATGATTAGGACTCTGGTCTAGGTCTAGGATTACCTTTCCCTCACCCTCTTTCCTTTGTTTATAGATGCCCCTGTGTCTTCCTTTTTTTTCTTATCTATCGTGAAAGTACCAAGGTCCTTTAACTCATTCAAATAAATCTTTATGCACAATATCCTTTTGCCTTTGATCTCGAGATTTAAAGGAATCTCTCTTTTCTTCACCGATCAGCAATGGATGAGCAATTCCACCCTATGGGACCTAACCTGAGAAAACACCAACAAGCAAATCATTCAAGGATAAAACCTAATAATGAACCAGGAGAAAATGATAATGGACTATGGCTTTCCATAAATTCATAGTGTGACTCCTAGTAATTTTTGTCCTCTTGTACAAGCCCACACATTCGATATCAAACTTCGACTCATTCATATGATCCAAAATATAGAGAAATTTAGTGGTCTTCAGAGCAAAGATCCACATGAACATATTTACAACTTTCTGGAGGTCTGCGATACCTTTCTGAACCAGAGAGTTTCATCTGATGCAATAAGACTCTGCATCTTACCATTTGACTTACGAGACAGATCCAAGGACTAGATAATAATTCAAGTGCCTGAGTCAATTACAACTTGAGATGAACTAGCTAAGAAATTTCTGGACAAGTACTTCCCAACCATCCGAACATTGATGCTTTGAATGGACATTCAAAATTTCAACCAAATTGATGAAGAATCTTCTTGGGAAGCATGTGACCACTTCAATGAATTAAGGACAAAGTGTCCACATCATGGAATGGATATGTGGATAAAACTCCAAACGTTCTATCAAGGACTCCAGGAATCAGCAAAAAATGTTGTCGATGCAGCTGCTAATGGAGGTCTCATGATCAAGACTCATGAAGCTGGAGGATCCATTCTAGATGAAGTCTCTCACAATTTATGTCTATGGAAGAGTGATCATGGACCACCATAGTGTGGAATCCACCAAATTGATGAGACCACAAGGCTAGCAGTGCAAGATAAATTTCTCAGAAAAAATTTAGAATCATTTCAGATACCAATTACTCAACATCCTTCTACGCCTATAATGGAATTAAAATCATATGATATGTGCGGTGACCCGAATCTATATAAAGAATAAAAATATGGATATGAATAACCACAAAAATATTTTAATTACATCCATTACAATCAACCAATCCATCTATTACAGTAAAAATAAAATTATCAAAAGAGTTCTTCTTTGTAGAAACCTCAGAGTAATCAGGGTTATTTTAAACCGAGAGGAGGAAAAAACCAATTCAGAGCTCAAGGACCACTAGAATACCCTCCGATAAACCCTATAATAAGACCAAAAGATCAACAACAACCATTCCCTCAAGGAGATCAACAATTTCAGCCACCTCATCCAAGACCTCAGCAAGCACATATGAAAAGTAATCTGGAAAACCTTCTGGCATCATTTGGGAAAAAGTCTGATCAAAGAATGATAACCCATGATATAGATATTCAAAACCAGAGAGCTGCACTTAAGAACCTAGAAATGAAAGTGGGTCAAATCTCAAAGACCTTATCTAAGAGATTACCAGGCACACTACTTAGTAACACTGAGACATTCCCACAAGAGGAATCTAAGGATGTGGTGCTGAGGAGTGGAAAAATTATAGACTTCCAAAAACCCAAAGAAACAAGGCTGCTAGAGGAAGAGCTTAGAAAACAACCAGTACCTGATGAAGCCAATCCCACCATACATCATGAAGAAGTACTAGCTAAGAAGGAACATATAACTGAGCAACATAAGGAACCTTTGTATGTTTTCCCACCTCCATATCAGCCACCTATTCCCTATCCGGAGAGAGAAAGACAACTTAGCTACCAGACACAATACAAAAATTTCTTGGATATTTTCAAGCAATTAAATGTCAACAACCCTTTTTTCAATGTTATTGCCAAGATTCCCATATATTCCAAGTTCTTAAAAGGCCTATTATGAAATAAAATGAATAATAGAAGACCTAGGAGTCATCTCTTTAAATGAAGAATGCCCTGATATTGGACAACAAAAAATTCAACTGAAGATGAGAGAGCATGGAAGCTTCTCAATCCCTTGTGAGATAGGCAAATGAAAATTTGGAAGAGAACTATGTGAACTTGGAGCAAGCATTAACCTCAAAATAATGAGAAGTTTTCAAAGGTTCAGACTCAAAGAGATCAAATAAACAAGGGTGGATTTACGATTATCTTATTGCTAGGTCAAGTGCCCTCAAGGCATTCTAGAAGATGTACTAGTAAAGGTCAACAGGTTCATTTTCCCAACAGATTTCCTAGTATTAGACATGGAATAAGAAGGTGAAATTCTTAATATACTTGGAAGACCATTCTTAGCTATAGTAAAGGAACTGATTGATGTGATCTGATGATATATCATATTTAGAGTATGATAATAACAAGTTGTGTTCAACCTAATTCGAGCTGTGCAACACTCAAATGACACTATGTACTATCATGACATTTCTCTCACCCAGAATGAAGAAGAATATACAAACATCAAGGAAGAAAGCAGAAGCTCTCTTATAAAAGAAAAAGGGGGCTATGAATTTGAAGAAGTCAACTTTACTGAACCACTCACCAAATATTTGGTGCCATCATTTACCCAATCCATCATCCATCCTCATCAATTATGTCTGAAACCACTTCCTGGTACTTTAATGTACTCATTTCTAGGGGAATACTCGTCCTTACCTGTTATAGTCAAATACGAACTATCCTAGGATCAAGAAAAAAAATTGTTTGATGTTCTCAAATGACACAAGCAGTGTATCACCTGGGGAGTGGCAGTCATTAAAGGGATCAGTCCCACTGAATAAACTAACAAAATTTGACTCGAAAAGTATGGAAAACCAAAATGGAAACTTTAGAGGCGTTTCAAACCACCCATGAAGGAAGTTATCAAGAAATCGGCACTGAAATTAGTGGATACATGAATAATATTTCCAATCTCAGACAGTGAATGGGTTATCCCCCTACAAGTTGTTCCCAAGAAAGGAGGACTCACAGTAATTATAACAGATGACAATGAACTTCTTTTAACACGCACCTTCACTGGATGAAGATTTTTTGTGGACTAAAAATGTTTAAACTCAGACACAATATAAGACCATTTTACCTTACATTTTATGGACCAAATGTTAGAAATAATAGGGGTAATTATTTATACTGTTTCTTGGATGGCTATTCAGGATATAATCAAATTTCATTCGACCCCGCTAACTGGCCAACAACCATATTCACCTTTCCTTTTGGTACTTTTGCGTACAGACACATGTCATTTAGTATGTGTAATTCTCCAAAAACATTCCAAAGATGTATGAATTTTTTTATGATATGGATGAATAATTTATCGAAATTTTCATGGATGAATTATCAGTTTATGGAAGATCATTTTATGTCTGTCTCAACAATCTAGAACTAGTTATTCAACACTGTGAAGAAAAATTCTTGGTGTCGAATTAAAAAAAATGTCACTTCATGGTGTAATGAGGAATCGTACATGGCCACAACGTCTCCAAATAAGGAATCAAAGTAGATATAGACAAAATAAATGTTATCAAATATCTACCTGAGCCATCCACTGTTAAGGGTATCAGAAGATTACTTGGGCTTACTGGATTCTACAGATGCTTCGTAAAATATTTTTCTAAAGTTGCACATCCCTTGACACACTTATTGTCAAAAGACATTCATTTTTAATTCAATTAGGAATGCCAGAATGATTTCTATACATTTAAAAATAGCCTGATGACATCTCTAGTCATCATTACACCAAACTAGGAATAATATTTTGAACTTATGTGCAATTCCAGTGACCTTACTGTAGGATATATTCTTTGAAAATATAAAATAAAAAATTTTCTTCCCAATCTATTATGCATGTCTTACCTTAAATGAATCCCAGATTAATTTGACAACCATGGATAAGGATCTCCTATCCATCATGTATACCTTTGAAAAATTTCATTCTTACCTTGTTCTATCAAAAGTAATTGTCTACACGGATCATGATACCCTTCGGTACTTGATGACTTAGAAAGATGAAAAACCAAGGTTGATACACTAGATTATCATTCTACAAGAATTAGATGTAATAATAAAAGATATAAAGGGAACATAAATTGTCCTTGCAGATCACCTCTCTAGACTACCTCTTACCGTCATCAAAGAAAACAATGATGATATCGAGGCATATTTTTCTAATGAGACTCTATTTAATATCAAGACCCAGCCTTGGTTCTCAGACATAGAACATTTTCATGCAACATGATTCCTCCCTCATGATTTATCTTATCAACAAAGAAAAAGTTTTTTTAGGATGACAGAAAATACTTTTGGGATGAACCTCTACTTTTCCAGCACTGTGCTGATGGCCTTTTAAGATGTTTCATTCCTAAATAAGAGGTGAAGAATGTAGTCATAATGTGTCATAATTCTCCAACTAGCGGACATCATGGGCCGGGGTGTACAATGGCTAAGATCCTACAAAGTATATTTTTCTAGCCCTCATTACACCAAGACACTAGGAAATTCTACCGACACAGTGACAGATGCCAAAGGACAGGGAATATCAGCAAAATAAATGAAATTCCACACAAACCTATGCTGGAAGTTGTAGTTTTTGATGTCTAGGACATCGACTTTATGGGAACATTCCCCACTTCACATGGCAAGAAATATATTCTGGTTGGAGTGGACACATGTCTAAATTGGTCGAAGTCGATGAAACGACTCATAAAACTTCCAACGTGGTAATAAATTTCCTTCCAAAAAATGTGTTTTCACATTTTGAATTTCCATGAATGCTCATTAGAGACCACAAAACACATTTCTCTAATCAACCAATGATAAAAATTCTTCAACAATATGTGATACTCTACGATACTGGAACCCCTTATCACCCATAAATGAGTGGGAAAATCGAGCTATCAAATAGGGAGGTAAAAAAGATCCTAGAAAAAATAGTCAATACAAGAAGAAATGGTTAGAGTTAGAAATTGGATGATGCATTATGGGCTCATAGAAAGACTTATAAAACACCCATCAACACCACTCCATTTTGAATATTTCTTGGAAAACCATGTAACCTTTTAATAAAGCTAGAGCACCAATCATTTTGGGCCACAAATAAACTAAAATTTGAGTTAAACAAGTCTAGAGAGAAGCAGTTATTGAAATTAACATGTTGGAAGAGTTAAGGAAATATTATTATGAGAACGCATGAATTTATAAGGAAAAAACCAAAGAATGGAATGACTGATGGATTGCAAGACACACCTTCATCCCAGGGAATAAGCTTCTGTTATTCAACTCATGATTGAAACTTTTCACAGGAAAGCTAAAATCAAGATGGACTGGTCCATATGATGTTATCCATGTTTTTCTGTATAGATCAATTGAAATTAATCAAGATGGGGAGCCACCATTCAAAGTGAACAGTCAGCAGTTGAAGAATATTCAAGAACCATTCAATGAAGGATATTTCCTCAACCTCACATTCAAATAAACTCTAAGGATGTCTAGATAACATCTTTAAATATATCACTTTATGGGAAGAAACCATTAGTTGTTTTTGAGTATGGTTTGAGTCTTGGAATTTTCAGTGTTTCATTTTAGTACTTTGTACAAACATTCATTCAATAAATAAAATGGTTACCAATATTCTGTCTTTTTACACCACCCTATTTTTTAGCCATTCAAATGTTTAAACCTATGGATTAACATTTTTTCTATAGTATAGGAATTTTCTACTAACATATTTAGCAGGTGCATCAAAACTTTAATGTTAAGGCAGATCAGACACCCCCGTGGAATACCACTTCATCTGAGGGAGTTCTCGATTCCATCTTTTTAAATTATGTCATAACCTCCATGTCAATTCAATGATAAAATATTCAAATATCACTGCCACACCACTCCCACCCATTATTTGATAGATATTTGGGACACTGTATCCTTTTAAGTGGGGGGGGGGTATTTATCATATTTTCATATAGATACACTTGATTTTTGTTTGTTCTCATTATTCTAGGAGTAATTTTTCATATTTATAAGTATGCTACAAATTTGAAAAACATTATGCCCATGTAAATTAAAAATAAAGTTAAAAAGAAAAAAATTAAGAACCATGTTTCACCCCTTTTTAGAATTTTAGAATGATTGTAGAGATTACAAGTTTAATTCAGATTCAAAATCTTTGAAATCATGATTAATTGACTCACCACATAGGATTTATGCCCTTTGTAGTTGCCTGTTTTGTATTTATTCTATGTACCCGAGAGGATTCTGAGCCTTCAATCTCATTTTTTTCTGTGCATATCTCTTGAGAGATACCTGGGGCAAGGAAACCTACTAGAACTTGCACTGAGATCTTATCAAAACAAAGACTGAACAAGTGTAATTTTAAAATGATTGAGGCAGACTTTGATTTCCATTTTACCAGAGACCCACCTAACATTTATCCTTTGTTTAGACCATAGTTTCCATGTATGACCTATTAGAAGAAAAAATATTTCAAGCCTAGTTCCCTTTCTACCCTACTCTTTGTACAATTCTTGAAGATTATTTTTTTGAACAAGTGTGGGGGAGGAATTCTGACAGCATGGGATTCTTTCACTTCAAGAGATGTATGGTGCACTCACCTGACTACCAAATTGTGATCCATATGACTTTTGTTGTATCTCATTCGTATTCTATTACTTTACAAAATTTAAAGGAAAAGAAAAAATTATTATGGGTTGTGTACTAGGAGGTTCAAAAATCACCATTTTCTAGAACGATGAATCCATCAAAGGATTATATGTGGTTAGGTAATGGATTTGTGATCTATCCTAGGCATAAATTTCAAAAAATAAAAATGAAAATGAACAAGGAAAAGAAAGGAATCATTTCTTTATCTACTTACTTGCGGTACATATGGATCCAACCTGAGCTGATGTAGTATGGACCTGACTCCCCATATGGAGGAATTTTTTCCCACTTATATTGTTGCATATGTATTGTACTTTAGATCTTACCCTCCTTTTGAGCCTAATTTTTAAATTTTATATACCTACCTATAGCCTTAGATTCATTTGAAACTTGTTGATAAAAGACCTCAAGATTATTTTTATACTTGTATTTACACAGTGCAGATGATAGAATGAGTGAAAGCTTATGGTTAGGAACATGGAATCATGGTACCAGCATAGCTTACTTACATTTTACCCTATGTAATGAGAGAAAATCATGGAGCGATTAATTTCAAGTTGGCATATAGCTTAAGTAATAGTTAAAATATTATGATTAAAATAATAGAATTGGTTTTGAAAATCTGAACTATGAGGCATGACTAATTTACTATGTAAGATTAAAATTGGAACTTGACTACTTTTCTTCTAACACCTAATTTAATTTCATGGACCTAGCACACATGTCTTGCTTTGAAAACTTCTTATCCTTTTTGAAATACTTGTTGAGATATTTTTCTTGAGGACAAGAAAAGGGTAAGGTATGGGGGGATTTTATGATCCTAAATGTTATATATATTTTTATTTCCCTTTTTCCATTTTTTGTTTTATATACTGAATAATGAACATGGTAGATGTCCAATTTTTTAGGAAAAAAAGATTTACAAGATTCTAAGGAAGAATGGAAGAAAAGAAACAAAAATGGAAAAGTACACATCATGACTTCCAAGTTTATGTCATGTAGTTGATGATCATAACTTGCATCAAGCCGTGAAGCTTAAGTCGTGACCAACCATGATAACTAAAGGAATTTACAGTTCATGTCATGAATTCCTCCTACATATCACGACACTAGTCAAACAAAACGTTGAGAAAGGTATGGGGATTCAATGTGAAAATCTAGCTGGCCATGGAGAACACATCATGAACCACTTGTACATGACATTACCATGGTCAAACATCATCAATCTATGGAAGATTTTCATGCCACACTAGAGATCCTTGTAGAATGAATGCAAATTAAGGGTTCACAACGTGATGATCAAATACACGTCGTGACCATGTCCTATCATATAAGGAGCAATGCGACATCACTTTGAGAAGCATGTTTGGATTAGATATATCTCCCTTTTAGAATCTTTTAGAGATTTCCTTATATTTTCCACCTTAAAATGCTTTATTTTTTGTAATTTATTTACATTTTCAATCAAAGATACATGGATTCACTTTTATTCAATTCCTTCAATTACCATGTCATTTAAATCCAATTAATTTCAAGTAAGGTTTTATTTAAAGTATTATTTCATGTTCATTTCATATCATTACATGTTCAATTCTGTAAGCATTCTTATTATGATTTCATTTGTCCCTTTGATTGCTTTCAATATGAGTTGCTAAAAAAATTGCGGTAGGGATCAAGATTTGATGTGTCTAGACGCTTAATTAAATATCTAGTTCTAATATTGAAAAAACGAAATGAATTAGTAATTAGGATATAATCCAATAGTCAAAACCCATTTCTACGACTGTTCCATGACCATCAGACAGTCAAGAAAACAAATATATCCTAATTGATGTAAACTATGACTATGACCATCAGTTTAGGTAACTTTCTATAATATAAGATCAACATAATTAATCTAGAACTATAGCTAGAATCCTGACCATGGAATAGATACATCCTATGTAGAACTAGAAGATTGGACCAAGGTTGACTAGCACCAACCACTTGCGTTATAGACTAAGAACTTAGGATCTTGCCAAGATTAGAACTAGTATCACCTTTATCTGGATACCCAGACTTGATCCCAACCCCTCTTTAATTACTCGAATTCAAAACCCAAATTAGTTAAAAACTCCCAAACATTAGTCAACTTGTAAGGATACCTACAAAGGATTCAAGAACATATTTCTTTTCCCTAAAATAATAGCATCCTCCTCATGGGATCAACCATAAACTCCAAATATATTATTCCCTAGTAGTTAGTAATGTTGGGGACACATATAAATTTATAATTTGACTCATGCCCTGAGGAATTAATGACACCCATGGGTGTCCGGTCAGTAGGCCACCACCAACAGTGTCTAAAAAATATCCAGTCTAAACAGATAGTTCATATAATCAAAAAATCAATGTAATGTAAAACCAAATACAAATTCGGTGCTACTAGTTAAATGATGTTCACTTCAACAATTACCATTATTATTTCCATTTTATCACATGTACCATGTTCATTACCAAATTAGTTTCCTTCACCTGAAACATGGGTTAGGTATTTACATCATTTACAAAACTTATTATGATGAATAATTATAATGCATAAGGTAATAAGTGAAGTTTCTTATCTCACTAGGAATAACAATTTCATAAAAAATACATCACACTTACCTTGGAGCCTATTTCCAAGTAGTTTCATCAAATTTAATCATTATAGGTATAGATCCTCAACCCCCTTCCCAAACCCATGTCTTTTGGGGTGGGGTTTAGAGCCTCGGTCTAACCCAACCTATGGGCATAGATCATCACGTCTAATACCCCACAATAACCAATCCCTGTGAACATGCTTATTTTATCTATTTACCACACATAACATAACACAAAACATAGAGAAAATAATACACTTATCATTCCTAATTCAAATTCCATTTAACACATAAATCATCCTTATGCTTTAATCCATTAACACATTTACCCTTTACTCAACATTTCCCATCTAACCTATATCCCATTTCATACATTAACCCATTTAACATTGTTAAAAATTCCCATACCTTACCCACTTAAAGTGTTCATCAATGCCCATGAAATAATCCATTTACACATTAATCAATTCATATTCCTTAATATAACTACACATTTCTATTCCAATTTCATAATCCATTTGACACATTCACATTAATACATTTGATACATTTTTTGTATCATTCTAAATAATCCCTTATGCTATTACTAATAACTGGACACAACCACTATTAGTTCCATTTATAATTATAACTAACATATCAACACATTTATCGTGGGATCTATTTCAACATAAGTCAAATATATTCTTAACATTATAATTTACCATGTTTGGGAATATTGGCGCACCACATGGGTGGCCCTAAACTGGTCAAATAAATTTCAATGAATCCAATAGGGAGAGTGAGGTGTATAAATCTTCATTTATCCCACCATTTTACCAAATAATAATAAAGTTATCAAATACAAATTAAGAGGGAAGAATTATCATGACCACACATGAACAAATCTATAAAAAACTATGGGATATAACATATAGACCACCTACCTCAAATTCAAAGGTGAATGCACCCTTAACCTTATCCATAAGTCTGGATTGAAAATCCCCATGAAGTCACAACCTAATATCCACTAGAAAAATAAGATTTTAGGGTTTTGGAACAAGAAGAAAAAAAACCACAAGCCCTAATCCAGATAAGAGAAGAAAGAGGAAGATTTGACTCACTCGGAGCTTCGATTCACAACCAATAATGATTTAAATGGTCTAAAATCAAAGGATAATTATCCCTTGGAAGTGTGGGAGAGTTTAGTTCATCACTAGGGTTGAGAGAAGTAGAAATGGGGGAACAATTTTTTGGGGAAATTAAAAATTTATAGGGTTAGTTTGGTAAATTATCAATTTTTAATGTGGAGAATGGTTTGGCCGCACAATTATCCAAACCATGCACAAAACATGCACTTTCCACTATTCAAGAGGAGTTGAGTTGCATGATTACCTAGGGAGACGTGTAACGTTTTGAAAACCAAGTTCCATCCATGCATAATGCCTCTATCCAAGACTGAACAATTTGGCCTTTACCCCTTGTATTGTTTTACTTTACCGTGCACCCCTCCCCATAGATAACATGGTTTGGGCACATGACTATCTCTAACCATGTGAAAACCATGAAACATGCACTGGTTGGATGAAAATCCTTTTTCTTTAATGTCTCAAACCCACAAAATACCCTATAATATCTTTATACACTAGACAAAAATTCCATTAACCATATTTAAGAGATTTAAACCACAATTTAAACAATAACATACCTACATGAAGTCTGGGATATTAAAAACAACATGTGATGTATTTTTTAGAATTTATTCAATAATGTTTAAAAAAAAAGGAAAAGTGTATATAATAGTGATGATGAAACTACAATTTTTACTAATTATAATTATTAAACAATGATAGACTAATTAGACGAAAATCGTGACATGTTGATGAAGACACCATGCCGTGATATCAATATTAAATGAATTTCAATTGAATAAAGTTGCAATATTTTTTTGTGGATAAATAAAAAGAGGTTAGGGATTTTTGGGTCAATATGTTGAACATCATAATACACCATGTCTAGTAACCCCAAATCTTATTTTTTAGGAATATTTTATGATTTATATATTTATTATGAGTTTCAAATTCTGAATTGTGTAATTATTTATGTGTAACAATACATGACCATATAGATGTTTTTAGAGGCTAATAAAGCTATGAAATTTTGAATCATATGATATAATATTTTGAATAAGTGAAATGAAAATGTTTTGAAAGAAATATATATGAACAAATAGGATACAAAACACACATAATGAAAAGAAAAAAATTTAGAGATTTGTAATAGTGGACCTTTATTTGAGTGGTTTATGAAGAGTTCATAATTGAATAGTTTCATATATTCCTAAATATGGAGATAAATATAAACACTATATCTAGAATGGTGTATTGATTTTTCTTGAATTATCTATTAAAATGACATTTAAATAATATTATTTGTCACATTTTCTTGAGTAGGGAGTAGTAAGATAGAAAGAAGTACTTAGAATTAGATTTAATATTTTGATGAATCTAAAAATTGAAAGCATAATAATCTATTGATTTCATGGTATATTATTACACCACCAATTTATTCACTTTAGACATAGCATGTATATGAAAAATAAGTAAAAATACTAGTGATTTTATTCTTTAATTTTCAAATTAGAATATAGTACTTGATTTTTATTACTTAATTGGTTCTATTTTTCATAATCACTTGTGTAAAAGGTTTATAAAAAGAAATTATTTTCTCACATAAATCCCCACCCCTAATTAGGTTATTTGAGACAATATAATTACACTAATTTAATAAAATTTAAAAAAATGAATTATTTGAGTTAAGTAATTATTATTCATTCTTCAGTGTATTATGATTCATGATTGTATCATTTATTTCATATTTAACAATATGATTGATATAAATCCTTATCAAATAATTTTATGATTTTTTTTGATTAATATAAGGATTTAAATATTTTTGAAATTTGGAATTCATTTTTTTCAAAATCCATGGTATTTGGTTTAATATTGTATATAGAATGGTTATTTTATATCTAAAATTAGATACATATTTAAGGAAATGGGATTCTATGATTTTTTAAGAATTTTATTTTTTAGATAATAATTATTTCAATAAATAAAAGGAATTGGGTATAAAAAACCACTAAAATGTGTCAGGAATAGATGGAAAGGATGATTAGTAATATATAAATTATAAATTTTATTAGGATATTAAATTCAATTATATTATCTATGGATAATGGTTAATCATTATTTGGGGAAACACTTAAATTGGTGATGATCCATGGCCAATGTATTCTATGATCAATGTATAGTATTTTTGGTTTTTTTACTTATCCTGATTCCTTGAAAATTTCATAGATTAAATATTTTTTTGATGATTTGGATAACTGGTAAGGGTTTATATTTTTTCATAGTAAACATTAGTGTATATTTCACTGATTTGACTATCATCTAAAATGAGTTATCGATAAAATATTTTGTTTTAAATTTTTTTTGACAGTTTCAATGGCCCTAATCACATTTTTCATAAGAGATTATGCAAGGTATTTCATGGGTATGATATAAAGAATTTTATTGAGTATTTTTGCACCCACCTATACTCATATATCTTAGTGTGTCTATAGATATATTTTAACCTTATATAAGAAATGGAAAATTTCCACCAATCATTAGTGGTAGACCAATAGATCTTGTTTAATTTGGGCATGGTAGTGTTCACACAATATCTTATAGGAGGAGTTAGACTATCCGTGATGGATATATTTCATAAATTTTAATTTGTTTATGTCATGATTATTAAAATAAATTAATTTTTCTACTAAATTATATTATTTACTCTTCTTATATTAAAAAAGATAGTTTTAAAGTTAGTAATTCATAATGAAAATTGAATTCACATAACTTGTATCTAGTTAATATATTTTAATGGATAATAATTCCACAATGATAATATTATATCCCTTATCACAATTTACTAGCCTCTAGTGATGACGTAATACATATGAGGGTATGTATCATTATAACTTGGCTGAATTTATCTTATCATTATAAATTAGTATGCAAGAATAGTTTTAATGAACACTATTGAGAAGTATTATAGTAGTTGATAATAGGTTATTCAAAAGTCGATTGTTCTAAATATAAACATATAAATGACCAATTTATTGTGAGACATCATTTATTAAATAGTTTGGGTTGGACAAGTGATTTGAGGATATCTAATAGGATGTTATTACACTAATCTACGCATGTGTGTACACCCATAATTGGTTGGGATAGAAACTATATTTATATATCATGGAAGGAATTTTTCTATATGACATGTATGTTCAGATGATTTTCAAAATGATTCCATTACCTTAAATTTTTTTCAAATGTGTTGTATAAAAAAATTATTTTTAAATTAATTGGATTCACATTGTTAATCATTAATATATGAAAAAATTTTATTATGAAAGGAATGGATGGACCATATATGAATGAATAAACCTATACATAGAATGAAATATTATAATTTGAGTTTTATGAATATTTAAATATATTACAATATTTTTAATGCCTTATTTAATTTTTGGTTATTATAGAATTACATAGATTCCTCAATGTAAACAAAGTGTTTTTGGTGAAGTTTATTTAAACATGTAAATTATTTTTTAAATTTATGTTCATGTGTACAAATTATCTAACCAGTTTGATGGGGAATGGATCAAGGGTTACCCAAGGATGTGGATCAAGCCATATAGTATAAAAGGAACAATTCTCTAGTCATTAGGGAATATAGTGGAGTGATATAATTTATGGTTTTGTTAAAGATATGAAACTAAATAATTTATATTCTCCGCATTCAGAGAACATAATATTGATATTTATCTATATACAAGCCTAAAGGATAATCTCTTGAGTTGTTGGAAATAATATTCAAAGAAAAATTTCATAAGGATATGATATTGGAGTGGTTTTAAAATATATCTAATAAAGAGTTATATTTAGATAAATTATATTTAAATAAATTATATTATAATATTCAGTTAATATAAATAAGATAATACTAGAGTAGGATGTAATTTTATTTTTGATTATTAAATTTTTAATGGAGCTAACTTGAAATGAAAATCATAGGGTGTTATAGTTTAAGATTAATCTTAAATATAATTCTCTATTAAAATTATTTTTTTAATTTATCCACCTAATTCGTATTGGTGGTTATCTTAGTTATATATGAATAAGACTTGATGGGTTATAAGGTAGATAATGATTTCATTTAATCTCTCAATGGTGGATAACATTTTTATTTCCAATAGAAAAAGAAGTTGTATAAATATAAAGAGATAAATATTTAGAAGAAATTGGTCTATCTATTTTCATATAAGAGGAGAAGATAACATGGGTGAAACTAATGTGGTACCAAGATAAACTTGAAGAATGATTATTTAAATGAGAAAAAACTATGTAACTATTAGTGATCTTTTTTGAATCTGAAAATTTTTAGAGAATAATTTTTAGGAATTTAGTATTAGAGCTTCAATTTTGACATAGTTATTAAAGATAAATGTGGATAAAAAATTTAAATCATATATTATAATGGGTGTTAATAATCTATAGTTTCAGGATTAATAGAATTAAGTACAATTATTTTCTATCATACATGCACCAAAGGAATACAATGAAATATCTATGAAAATACATAATACCTTTATTATTGTGTCTAATATTATTTTTTCTATATTTGGTTTAATTTTATCTCATTCCATAATATTTTTGTGAGTGATAGATTATTTGAATCTATATATAGAGTTTATGTATTATTCTATGAATATTGATAGGCCTTAATGAGGTTCGATGGAACATGGGTTTAAATTCCCTTTCTAATTATTATTTGTGATGTGGAGAACCTATGATACATTATAATTCTAGATATTAACACATATAAAATTATTTTTAGTATTGATTGAATGGTGATTTTTAAGTCTCATGTAAATAGTTACTATTTTAGAGTTTTATTTAATTCACTTAATTGAAGTTTTCAAACATTTTACGGAGAGAGAGATATATTCATGTGATTCATGTAGGAATAATTTTTAGGTAATATTGATCATTAATGATTTAGTTAACTAGATTGGTTCTTGGAATGGTATAAATAATAAAAAATCTTAAATTGAGTGCAATGGTAAATGACTTATTAAGATTTCTTCATGAAGACTTATCTTCAATTCCATAATAGTGAGAAGTATAATTATCTATTGAATTCATTCCTAGTTTGAATCTGACATAATGAAATTTATATTTCCTATAACCTTTATATCGATTAGATATAAAGATCTATATGGTGTATTTTGGGTGAATTTATTTTGTTAGAACAATTATTCCACCCTGTTTGGAAACAAATCCATTATCCATGAAGGCTTTTTATATCATATGATTATGCATAAAATACCAAAAATAGAATGAGGTGAATGTGAATATTAAATACTATAAACCTTTAAAAAATGATATATTCAATAATTATTATGGTAAATAAAATTTTTCCTAGATGGATTTGAAGTGGAAACATGACTAGTAAATGGCGAGGAAGATACATATTCTAAAATTATATATTTGGACAAGGATCAATCACAATACATTTCTGGTAATTTTATTTGGAGTTACCATGTAATGACCATGATATTTCTATTTGTATGGTTTATCACATGTTTTATCTTAAGTACCTCAAACCCCTTAAAAAGTGATGAATATTATATTAAACTAGTTAAGTAACTACCAAAAAAAATATTTTTTTATTTCATTTAACTTAAGATAAATTAATTACCCATGATATTGTTTGGTGAATTTTTATCCTAGTATAATTTTTTTGGGTATTTAATTTTTATTTACTAAATAAATTTTTTCCCCAGAAATGAGAAAATATATATTTCATGAACATGCCTAGGTGTGAAAATTCAAACACTGTAGTGTCTATTTAAAATGATTGATTTTACCTAAGAGAGGTGAAAATTTTATGCTTAGGTTTTGAGTCTCAAACTAAACTATATCATGTTTTTATGGTTTTTTCTATTAACATAATTTGAAGCTTTTAAATACATCACTAATATACCAAATATAGATATTATCCATTATTTAAAACCTAGGAAATAAACACTATGAGGTATTTAGAGACTCCTTTTCTTGGATGCATTGCTAATAGATTCACAGATCATTATTAAAACCTTGATACATTACCAATACACCATTATAGTTAACCATAAATTATTTATTTTAATCCATTAAAAATTTATTTTGAAATTTATTTTTCTAATTATAATTCTTATAAAAATTTATGAATCAACTTTTTTATCTCAATATCAACATTATTATAAATCCTTACACATTCATATCTGAACATGTTTGAGAATGATATTTTGTGTGGTAAAAAATAATGTGGTCATAAATCCCATGAATCCATACTCTATTCCTACCCATTATCAATATGAACATTCACTATAGATATTTATAGTGGATATCAGTTTCATGATGGAAATATGATGAGGTGAGGTGGTTGGTAACAAGAGAATGAGGATTTGATTTTGCAAGGTAGTGGGAAATGGGGAATTATAGGTGTGACATGTTTGTGGATGATTCAAATAAGGAGGCCCTAAAATGGTAAATTATTGTATGGTCTGATAGGTTATACAGATACAAGTAGTGATGTATATGTTTAGGGGTTATCATAGTGACAATGGGAGTCCCATGAGATGCAGAACTAATCTGTAGTGAGGTCGAGCAGTTTCAATGAAGTAAAGAAACCAATTTCAGTGAATTTTTTTCCTGAAATTTATATTATATATATTCAATAAATGTTTTAAAATTCATCTTACTCTTATTCTATATAAGTGATAACATTACATCAAATTTTACGCTACAAAATAGTTTTTTTAAAACAAGTTCTATCACATTTTTTGCGCACTTATTTTTAAAAATAATTTTCTACACTTTATAAAATTTATTTGAAAAAATAAACATCATTTTTTAAATTAGAAAATCAAAATTTTCTTATAGTGATTTTTTTAATAGTTTTCATAAATGATTAATTTTTTTATGAATAGTGAAAAATACTGAATTTTAATTGAATACTTCCGTTTAATTAAAATCATTTATAAAGTTAAATTTTATTTTCAATTTGATTTAAAGTAAAATTAGTAAAATTATATATCTATTAATTCAATATAGGTCATTTTAATTTTTTTAATTGTTTTCTTATATAAAAACTTCTTAATATTTTGAACATTTTCTCATTGAAAACCCACCTTCTCATCTTGTTTTTGGAATTAACATTAAATTAAAAAATTTCACTTATATGAATTGAATATGGAAAAATGAATTGAATTTTTTAAATCAGAATAATTTATACTATCAAATAATTTAAACATTATTTTTTACCTAAGTAAACAAGGGTAAAAATAAAAATTAATTACCGTAGTTAAGGTAAAAATGGGTTAATCGGGGGGGGGGGGTAACACTAAAAAGATAAGCATTAAAATGATCAAAAAATTATATAAAATCTATTTTATGGCCATATTTTGACCCTATAATGTATAAGTATTGATAATAATCTATTTTGACCTTTTTTCATGTGAAAAATTTGGCACATCATTTTCTTTTCAAAAAATTACAAGTTTTCCACTCACATCACATATAAAAGGCCCCTCACTATCTAATCTTATTCAAACCTCAAATTTATTTTGGTTTAGAAAATAACTAAACCAATAAATTCCAAAAATCCATCCTAAAATCATAGTAGTAGTATTTTGGACATAAATCCTACCTAGGAATGATTTTTGTGGAAAACGTAGGAGGTTACCTGAAGAAGAGGAAATGTTCTTCAATGAGAGTTTTTTTATTTCTCCCTCCAAATAATTCAATTATTATTATAAAATTATTATATAATAAAATTAGTATCTTCTATATAATAATATTTTTTATGTTTTGTTCATGACCTAAAACCATATCTAACTCCATCAGATGGGTTTCCCTCTCCTAAGCTCTAGGGTTTCCCCTTCTCTCACCGTGGCCGAGCCTTCTCCATCATGATTTCAAAGTTTCCTCTCCTCTCTATCCCTCTTTCTCGCTTTCCTTGGAATCCCTTCTCTTTATTTTTGATTCCCCTTTCACCGACCCTCACAGTGGTTTTTTTCTCCATTTTTTTCTCCACTCTCGAAGGGTTTCTTTGGGTTTCAGGGTTCTGGTTTCTTTTTTATTCCGGGTTTCCATTTTAGTTGTGGTTCAATGTCGCTCGGATGACCAATGTCAATTTGTGTTCTCTGATTGTTTCTCTCATGCTATTATCATCAGAAAATTTATGTCAAACCCCAAATTAGTTTTCCTCGAAGGAGCTCTGGTGGTTTGGGATTAAGTTGGTATTGATGATCAGTGATTCTTCCGGTAAGCCCGTTCATCCACCTCTTCCCTTGAGGCCTATCCATTTGTACTGTACTCTATCTCAGTCTGGTATAAAGGTTTTTGTGGTGGTTTTGTGATGTTTTTTGTGGATGTGTTTGGTTCTAATGGTGTATCTCAGGGGTGTAGCTCCAGATGACTGGTGTTCATTTGGGTAGTGTTTTTGTCTAGGTTTGTGGTTCAGTTCCAGTGATGCATTTGGAGGTGATGTATTTGGCGAAAAATTTGGTCCATCTTCTGGTGATGATTTTGTTTTCTAATGATGAGAGGTTTTAATAGTTTGATTCATGGTGCCAACGATGGTGCTCCAGTGGTTTGAGATGTGTTGGTGATGGAGGTCAGTAATGTTTTGCATGGGTTCGTGTTTGATGCATTTTTCAAGGCTGCAGTTGGATCTATTTTGATTCAATTTTAATCGATAGAGGTGTTTCTGGTTTGTTTCAATTATATTAACTCTATTGGGGTGGTCTTTGAGAAAATATTGATGTGAGGATGGTGTTGAGGTGACATGATGGGGGTTTTGTGACCCAAGGTTTCTCAGTACCCAATGAGTTGACAGAAGTCACTTTGGTTCGATGTTGGATCTTTCAATCTGCAATTTGTAATTTGAAATTGAAATTATGGATTGGAATATTTCTAGGTTTTATAGTTTTCTTCTCTATGATGTTTCTATTGTAGGTTTCCCATTTATCCCTAAAAATGGATTATTTGAAAATAAAAAAAAGATTTGGAGGTGGAGGTGTACGGAAGACTACCGCCTCACGAACCAATACCATTCATTTTCCATTACCACCTATCATGGTTGGGTATGACAATGGATATAAATTATTTATATGATATATATAAAAAATTATATATAAATATTAATTATAACATATTTTACTTTTTTAACTTTCCATTCCACATAGGATACAATAACGTCATTCGTGTGCACAACAGACTACCACCTCGTAAAGCGATGTGATTCGTTTTCACTAAAGATATTTATAAAAGATAATAAAGATAAATTTATTTAATATATGTGATGTAATTGAAATAATTATGATATTCATGAAATATTTATCATTATTAAAGGATAATATATCATTTTAATTTTTTCCATTTCATACACTGAAATATGATAACGTCATTCATGTACGTGTGGACTACTGCCTTCATGGAGCGACGTGACTCCATCTTTTCATCACTACACCACTTGGATGATATGTATAAGTATGATAAATACTATCTTTTTTTATTATATTATGATAATTATATAACTATAAAATATTAATTACTACATTTCAATAATTATCATTGAAAAATGGAAATGTTAATCTGTGTACGTACAACCTATGACCTCCATGATCACAATGTATATAATTTCTCAAAATTTTATGTCATGATAACTATTAAAAATATAATTGATATATAAATATGATATTTACATCATCATTATTATTTGAAATATTATGGAACCAATATCAAATTAATAGGACTAAAAATTACAAATCAAAACATATATGGAAAATGATGCTGTTATTACCCAAAACATGATTTTAACAAGGTATTATTAATAAATAGTTAATAAATGGTCATAAGTAAATAATATATGGTATAATATATATATTTTTGGTTTTATAACACAGGTTTTCTAAAATTATATTTATTATACAAGAGGATCGAACATGTACGAAGGCATTTGAGACTTAAAGTAAGAGATTTCTAGTCTCTCTTTTATTTCTGGGAGAAATATGAAAACTCACCATTCGATTATTTTATATAGTGTATATATTGAAAATGAATTTAATTTTGGATTATTATCCTGAAAATTATATTTATTTACATTTCCATTTGATTGTTTATTTTTCATGGGGTTTACAGTTCAAAATCTACCAAATTGGCAAAGGATTTTTTTTCTCAGTTTTCCTTTCTTGAGACATATGTTATGTTATATAACTATCTCCTTTTATGAGGTGTATAAATAGAACCTTTGACATTTAATGTTATGAATTTATTTATTTATATTATATTTTTTGTCTCATTTTCTTTTATACTTTCTTGGAGAATATGATTCAAATTTACCAATGTGGTAAGAGTTTTATGTTACAATCTCATACTTTATGGGGATTATTTATGATTATGATTTCAATGATAAAATCTTATGGTACATATATCAAGAAAATTATGAGTTTTATTCTCCTCTATTAATGTAAATATAATAAATGTTTCCCTTCATTTTC
Organism: Viscum album; assembly: GCA_963277665.1. Lineage (NCBI taxonomy): Eukaryota > Viridiplantae > Streptophyta > Magnoliopsida > Santalales > Viscaceae > Viscum > Viscum album. The sequence continues at coordinate 1,264,540,634 of OY728128.1, forward strand.
TCCTCTTTATTTATTCAAGAGTTCAAAACAATTTTTTAAGAAAAATCATCTTTTTCTCTCTCTTTAGTTGAAAACCCTTTTTCTTTGAAAACCATATTTTCTAAAAATGTTTTAAAAAATATATTTTAAATTCTTAAAATGTTTTATTAATGAAAACGTTAACCATTTTTTAATTTTTACAAAATTTTTAAATGGAACCTTCATGTTATTTCTCAACATTTTCCATTTGGATTTTATCGAAAATGTGAAAGGAGTCTTTCTTTAAATGGGTACAATATGAACATAATTTTCCACCATCATGAAAATTATTTTGTTTGAAGCTTCATTTATAAGTTTTGAATTTTATTTTCAAAGAAAATCATTTTGAAAAGATTTTATTTTTTAAAAAGTGTTTTTTAAAGATGAAAGGATATTTTCCTTAAGAAATATTTTAAATGATTTTTAAATATTCCTTTATAAGTTTTAAAGTATATTTTAAAATAAAATTACATCCATAAAATTTTATGAATTTTAATTTTTAAAAAGTTATTTCCAAATAAAGGTTATTTTCCACATGATTTTTTCAAAGAACTTTAAAACATACATTAAAATTTTCCAAAGTTATTTTTATAGAATGTGTTCTATGAAAAGTTTTTATGTTTTAAAAAAGTGTTTTACAATATGGAAATTCCATTTTACTCAAGAAGGTTTTAGGGTATATTTAAAAATAATTTCATATCTACGATTAAATACTTTGATGTTACTTATGATTTATTGGGTATATGATCCAAGGATACTAGTCTATTTATTTCTATATATGTTTTATGTTTATGAAACCTATTTCCCTTTCACATGTTATACCCTGATAAAATTATAATAAAACTTGATTCTTTCTTCATGGGTTATGAAATAATGAAATAATGAAATGATTATGAAACTTTTCAGTTTTCCATAGGTTATGATATTATAAAATGTTTAGGAATTCCTTTTTAGTTAATGGGTTATGATATGATAAATGTTTTGTTATCTTATCATACACATATATATTATTTTAAATATGTGATGGGTTGGTCCTATATCTCCTTATAATGAATTGGGTAAATATCTATATCCCATGAGATATACAGGGATGGAATGGGGAGTAAACCCAATTCAGTAAGGAAATTTGTCCTATATGATGGTCTTGAGAGTTGAATTTTACTATTATGATGGTTTGGGGAGTGAACCTATTCCACTATGATAACCTTGGAAGTGATACATAACCAATATGAAAATAATTTTTTATGCTTATGTGTATTTTATAATTTTATGACTTATTCCAATTTCATGCTCTCATTGCTCATGTTCTATGATCCCTTATGATCCATGTCTTATACACTGCTAATCTTTATGCCATGATTTAAGATTATGATATTTGATATACAACGTATGGTTTTTAAATGTTATGACCATGTTCACATGCCCTTATAATCATGTTATGATCACATATTTCCCATATTTACCCTTACCGAGCACCTGAGATCACCATTTCTTATGTTTCTTTTCCCCAAGTAATGAGGAAATGATTTAAGTAGGGTATATCTATAATGATTATTAAAAGGTAATATCTTTATGGGAGATGCTTAAGATCTTTAACCAAATTAGAATATTGTGTACCTATTCTCTTAAGACACTAAACTATTATGGTCCAAAGGAATGTGTTTATGTAATGTATTGAATATTCATATAAGAATATGTCATATCTATGTATGAATAGCCCGAGACATTATAGTTGGTGTCAGAGGAAAAATTTATTAAACCTTTTTAAAATCTCGTGATAAAAAATTATCAATATATTCAGGGATATTTCTATGTATATCTCTAGGGATACATCTGCATATAATTATAAGGATGATTCCAAGTATATGGAAATGTCCTAAAACTTTTAAATGTTAGAGGAAGTGGTTTCCAAGGAATTAAATCCTTGTTTTAAAACTATAAGTAGATAAGGATATAGAATAGAGGTACCTAGGGGGTAATAAATTTGAAATGGGTTTATTGATATAGAATTGATCATCACCTAGTGTATGAAAATGGTCCTTGATGCACACCACGTTTGACATTCCGAGGGGATATGTTTTTCAAATTCACAAACTCTTTATACACCATCATGACTGATTTAAATAGATGATTACAATGAAGTACCTAAGATAGACATAAGGTTTCATCGATTAAAAAGTATGTTTCATTATTTTGACATTCTATAAATGAATTTCCTGACTATCTAGTTTCCCATTATTATTATCATTTCTCACACTGTGATTTTTGGTTTTAGTCAATAGCGGGAACCAGAAGGAACTGGGTTAACATTGAATGTGATAAAAAATGAGTGAAGGATAAAAAAATGGGACAATGAATCGAGTAAAGGATGTTGTTATTATTAATAATCATTTATAATAAAACATGATTAAAAATGTTCACCTTAATGAACTCTCATAATCATAAAATAAGATAATGATAGAGTTTGTTGAGATTTTGGGTGTAAGAACCTAATTTTTATATGATGTATAGATCATTTATATTTTGGTTCAATTATTTATCTTGGATTTATTTTGTATGCCTAATGAGATAACATATGTTTCAGGGGGTGACTAGGGCTTGTTTGGAGATCAAAACCCTGGTCAATGGAAGAAACCACTGGGCTACATGGTTTGTAGAAACTATGTAGACCAGCTCACATGATTTATCCAAACCATGTAATGATTTTTAGAGGCCAATGGAGGGAACATAGTTTTCCCTATACATTTTTCTCAAGCCATAGGCTTGTGTGGATTGTATGAAACTTTTAGAAGATCCAAAGGGAATAGTTGGCATGCAATTTCTCAAATTTTGCGGCTAAACTTTATGGGTTCCATCTCAAGGTAATAGGGTGTGCAGGGTTGGCACATAGTTTAAAAAACCATGCAGCCAAACTATGAAAATTGGTAATTTTTGGGTATTATTACCTATTTTACCTTAATGAATTATAACCCTTACCTTAATATTGTTATCTTTTTATAATAGATATCAAACATCGTTCCCCTCCATTTTGTGATCCCAAGCCCCTCTTCATAGGATTTGATCCCGTTTCATCATCTGACCCTGAGTTTGAGATCTAATCATCGCGTTAGATTCCTCTCAGTAAGTGCCTAAATCCATAGGCTCAACTCATCATTTTTCTTTCCCTTGATGAGGCTTTTTTGATATAGGATAATATACTATATTTTTAAGGCATTGATTTATTCTTCCATTTTATTTTTATCTAAGAAAATATAATTTTAGATACTGGATGAGGAAGGTGATATAGGCTCAAGGTTAGTGTTCTATGAATTTTCACTTAAAGTATCATCCTCTATAAATTTCCATCAATGTGAACATATTGGTTTCACTGATAATTGTCCTCAAATTTTACATGCCTTAATTATAATCATTGTGATATTATTTTAGATCACTTTATATATATGTAATTTATGTCATTGGAGGTTGTGGCCTCAATTCCATTCCCCCAAATTAGGGTGTTTCCCTTGTTATGTTTTTTGAACCTTGTTATAATTTTTGAGAAACGATTTGGCTGTATCAGATTTACCCTGCTAATGTAAAATCTTTAATAATTTAAATGAATTATGAATTGAAAATGGATAGAACATGTATATTGTATATAGTAATCACTTTAAACTTCAAAGGAAAGTGTTTTAATTTAATAAATCAATCTAAAACTGTTTAATGGAAAGTATATATATAGATTTTACTTGGAATTATTAAATGTTTATAATGGAATTGATGTTGGTTTCATATCATTATAACACCTTGTCATGTATAATGAACGGAAAAGGAATGAACCTTATAAATGATTAACTAATTAAATTAATAAATGGTTTCATGTCCTGGATATACCATCTCATGTTAATGAAGGGTAATGGAATTAACCTAATGAATTATTAAAAGGAATGAGTATTACATGGAATTAAATTAAATAATTATATATCTCTAATGTTTTTACTCAATATAGATATATTTATCTATATAGTGGTTATAAGACTTGATCCGTACTTGGATTCCTAATGGAATTAATTAAGCATTCATAGGATTCTATTCTGATTCAAGTAGAATGTTTCTAATGTAGATACCAACCTTGGAACATGGACCTTGTCTACCTGTGGATGACCTAAATGATGTTGTAGGATCCCTTACATATATTTTTGGTTATTAGGATACCTTAGATACATTCCCTGGATCCATCATAATGTCTTTAAACACTCATTGCCAAGGATTAACCCTATCAGACCTATTCACACTTAACCTTTTATTAGCTTGGACGAGATCCATGAAATCAATTAGAATCATTTCAAGTGGAATGCCTTGGAAATTTACCATTAGATTACACTCAAAACCCTTTACTTACAAAATTCATGAGTTACTTCTATGAGATAAGTTACCACTAAGGTCAAGGATGCCACAGTTATACCTCAGATCCAATTTTATCATTTTATTATCTATTACATTATTGATGAAACCTTCACATGATTTATCTATAATTACAGATATTAAATGAATGATTTAAATTATCTCATGTTCAATGACATTTCCAGCTAAGGATGAAGTAAGTATGAGTTATTTAGTTGGAATTACATTATATTTATACATACCTACACACTATTCACTTTATATTCACAGGCTGAATTGTATAGACGTCATTAGTGTTGGCCTACTGAGATTTCTCTCACACCCTATATAGGCTGCCATTGGTACCTAGGAATATTATATGATCACAAGTATGGACAAGGGGAATCATCCTATTTTGGACACCCAACTTGATTAATTTATTAGGATGGATATGCGTAACATATGACTTGGATAGTGCTTGGGATGCTTGGATAGTTTTTGGTCTTTTTTTAGAGCATGTATTGTACTGATTACCTTATTCCATGTATGGGTACTACTCCTTTTATAGGGACATGACATTAAATCATCATCTTTTTTATATAGTATAGTTTATAGTCATTGAGAGGGTTATTGTAACAACCCAAATTTTTTTGTATAATAATTGTTTCTTGAAAATGTATGTTATATTATTTTGTACTCAACAAAAATATATCCATTTATTAATAAAGTGAGTATAATTGAAATGGGACAGTTGGGTTTCGACTGTTATATGACCATTGGACAATATGAAAGTTAGAAACTATAATCTTAGTGTTAATATTAGTGATTATAAATAGAAATGATAATAGTTATTATTACAGAAAGAAGAGTCGATGGGCTCATTTAGTAGACTCGGTCCATATGAATCCCATTTGTCGAATCTTGGGAAGGAGGTGGTGTCGTTGGGCTTTTCTCTAGTCCAAGTCCAATTTGAACTTCAACACGTTAATCTTGAACAGAAGTGCTTACTGGAGAAGTTCAAGTTAATAAAAATTACCACTAAGGCAATGTTGTTTGAGCCACCCCAAGATTCTATCACCATTTCAAACCTTACTCTTAGGTTCTATGTGGGCGTTATAAGAGGTTATGTAATGAGGCCTTAGTTACTTTGTGTAATCCCTTGGTATAAATAAAATTTTTATTCAATCATTCATGTTTTAAGAATAACATTTCTTAATAAAGTATTTGTTTTTTAATACAAATTCGACAAAATTATTTTAGAAGTAAAAAATTTTACTTTTCAGATATTTCTCATACATAGAGAATTATTATGGTAAAATAAACATTATTTTTGAATTTCAAATGTCAAAATTAACCTATAATGAATTTTTAAAAGTTTTATAAGAAGTTTCAATTTGATGAATAGTATTTTATAGATAGTGTTTTTTGAGGAATAGTATTTTATGAATATTTGTTTTGAGGAATAATAATTTTTTTTATTAAATAAATTTTTCTGTGAAATGATTTTTGAAAATCAAACATACTTGGTTATAATCGGGGTGAAAAATGTAGTTCAAAAAAATCAAAATATTTTTTTGGTGAATAGTATGTTTTTCCATTGGAATAGTAATTTTACCCTTATGATTGGTAATTTGACCAATATAATAGTAACATCACCTAAAGAAGTATAAATATGTTTTAGTCATCTTAAGTAGAAATGTGATATAATTATATCAGAGTATAAGTAAATAAATGTTTTAAAAATTATTTGTTTACTATTAGTATTTTATTTATTTAATTTATTATAAAATAAAATTATTTTTTATAAAATGTACTTCACTTGAATTATACACGTTGAAAAATTTTTTAGGATGAATTTTTGGTATTATTTTGAAATAGTTGAATTTCCGCTGAATAATAAAAATACAGTTTTGAGTTTTCAGTAAGTTTGATGACATCATAACTATATCATAATGATATATGAGTAAGATAAGATTCTTGTCGACTCTTATGGATTAAATTATAATATTAGGTGTCCCAAGTGGCCGATACAATGGGAAAATACAATGGGCAAGCCCATGGTTTTTCAAATACCACTAATGAGGCGTCCCTCAGAAATTAATAAAATATTCCCTCACTTTTCTATAAATACCAGCCAATTCCTTCATTCCTTTCATTCTAAATTCTCCCTCAACAAAGATATGGTATTTTTTACTCCCAAGGAGTCCTCAAAATGTTCTATCAATCTCCCAAGGTCCCAAACTTTGAGTTTTTTAAGTTACTCTTCAAGGTAAGGGAACATTTCACCCTCCTCTTTTAGTTGAGACTTCTTTTATGTTATGTATTTTAATTTTAATTTTCTTATGTTGGGGTATATTATTATGTATCCTTATTTTTATCCATTTTCTGTCCAAATGATGATATATCCTTTTTTCTCTCGTAAACTGATTTTCTGAATTTTTAAGCGATTCCATTAGGCTTCTGAGTTTTCATATGGGAATTCTCTACTTCTCTTTTCTTTTCAAGTTATATTTTATGTGGTATGTCTTTAAATTTTCCTCAACTTGTTCTTATATCCATTTTATTATATCCCTATAATTTATTGTGAATAATTTATGGATAGGAGACCCCTTTCCTCTCTCTTTTTAATGTTTTCTAAAACCTTGTTTCATAGCCGTTATGCTGCAGAATTTTGGTCTCAAAATCTCTCTCTTTTTCCTGAAAAATTATCTTATTTTATTTATGTGAATACCCAAAAATATTTAATTTTTAGTGGTATTTAAAAAGACATAAAAATGATAAATTTCATTCTGGAATTGACATACATAAAACCCTCATCCCATTTCAATGGGTTATAAATGACATAATGATCTTGTTTTTAATGACTTTTCAAAAACCTCATTATTTTGATATAAAACACACTTATTTTATTCTACTTAGGTTATTTATGAAATTTTTGATTATGATATATATGGATCACATTAAAATAAATACATATTAACATTGAATCCTGATAACACACTAATTTATTGGATAAAGAAATTATTCTCTAGAGATGACATGTTTTACGATACCTTTGTGAATAATCTTGGTAATTTTTATGACACCTTAAGGATGGACCTTGGTGATATGCTTATGAATTTCTAAATTACATTTTTTAGAAACATATTAAAATTATGATTCATGTTATTTTTATTATGATATTCCTCTTTTTCCATTGATCATGTCTTTATATATTTCATCAAGTTATTATTGATTTCACAAGTAGTCTATTTCCCTTATTTTCCCTTACTAGACCTTCTAGTAACACTATCCTTCGATGTATGTCCCCAGGTTATGAGATCTAGTAATTGAACATAGCATGAACCTATAATTAATCCATACAAGTGGATTGAAATAATTTTTTATGTTTTCATGTATTATGTTCTTGATTTCCAAGACACTAAACTTTAAAGATCCTCTGTTTGTAAAATGATATGAAAAGTTATGCAATAAAAAGGCAGGATTCCATAGTTATTTATTACATGGATGTTTATATTTACATATGATACTATATTTATTATATTTTTTATACTATTATTACCCAACTATTATTACATATCAACTGTTATCCACTCTGACATGAGGGAATAATATCCTCATGGAAACACCATATGTCATCATTATTAGTTGGTAGCCTATAGCATATGAGGAGGTACACATGAGGCCATGTGCCCCACCGACTTGTGGAACCTTAGTCGAACATAGGTCCGGATGTCACATTGGGTATTATAGACCAATGAGGAAAGGAGATTAAAATTCCTAGATGTTGAGAATCTGGAATGAAGCACTCAAGGGAATGTATCAGAGGTATGAGAAGATGGTTTGTCTAGGGAAAAGAAGGAAACAAATAAAGTAACTTTAAAAGAAAAATGAAATGTTTTGTTAACATAAAGGATGAAAATAATGGTCTCTTTAAGGTAACATGGATAGTTTAATGTTTTAAATGTTGAATGTATATGCATTATGAAAATTGATGCGCTAAGGGGAATTATCATGAAAATAGTGAAAAAGGTTTTATGACTAATAGTTATATTACTTATAATTAATAGGTTATAAATGAAATATGAAAGGAAATAAGTGTTAAAGAATAAGATAAAAAATCCCAGTTAATATTTTGAGAAGGAAGTTGTATGATTGAAGTGTTTATATATTTTAAATTCAATAATTATATTATATGAATCACAAAATATATAAAGATTCTTCATTATAAGTGTTTTGTTAAGTATATGCAAGAATTTATTGAATAATACTAATTACCTAGAAAATTGATTTAATGGAAATGTAACATTAAATGGAAAACACATGATTAAGGGATGATAACCCTTTATATGTTCCTAAGTATGAAAAAATGGTGTATAGTTTGGATAAATAAATGATTGATATGGATAATGTTAATTAGATAGTATAAATGACCTTTGAAATGATAAAGGATTTGTTTATAAAGTTGTTTATGTTATCATGGATGGAGTTTACAACATTATTGGATCTATAGAATATGATCAATAATCTATGATTTTATTCATGGAATGAAGAATCATGCATGGTTTCCTTGATGATATATAGTAATTATAGTTATTACCAAGATCTCTGAGAATATATGACCAATGTATTCAAATATTTGGCATGTTACTATTAAGAGATGCTTAATGATATTTGGAGTATTAATGCTAAGTAGAGTTTGAGAAATTTAGTGACCTTATTTATAATTTTTTAATTTTTGAAGGGTCCCAAGGGTATCTATTTATGGAATGGTTTAAGTTGAACTTTGGATTAGATTTTATAGATTAATGTATTAAATAATCATATGGTGATTTTTCCATATTGTATAAAAAGGGATAATTTTTTTTTAAACTAGAGATATAAGGAATTTCTTATCATTATTTTATAGATATTATTTAGTGGTTCATACATAGAAAAGAAAATTCAACTCCTAGAGTAAGAGATGAATTGTCAATTGATTATGGTACAACCAAATGATGAAAATTGTCTTATTAAATAAAAATATATAAAGAAAGTATATTTTTATATGTTCTCGGTCTATATGGAAAATAAATTTCCAAAAATAATGAATAGGATCTTGAAACAATTTTTTTTCCTTTTTTGTCATCATTTTTATGATATTTAGGACCTTCTACATGCTATTTTGGTTTATGGTTTTGTTTTCATTAGAATTATATGGACCACCCAATTTCTTATGATCAATGATCTCTACCACTCTTTATAAATATTTATTCTTTTCTTCTATGTCCATATCTATAGTTCCCACCCATGTAATCCAATTTAGAAACATAGTATGTGTTATTTCAGATGAATTTATCAAATCCCTTTATCCTTTTCAAGAGTATGATTTATTAACTCTTTTTACAGTGTGGGTTTCTATGAAGGAATTTTAAAATGTTAAACCATAAAGGATTGAGATGAATTTTAAGGGTGAAATTCATTTTAGGGGAGGGGGATATAACACCTTGATATTTTATAAATTATTATTTTTGAATAAATTAAATTTATTTTATATTTGGAATTGCACACAATATAGGGTTTACATTGTGTTACAAAAAACACTGATCTTAGCTTTCATTACACACAATGCTGGGTGTAGCTAATGTCACACATAACACCAAGTTTAAACGAAACATGACACACTATTGAAATATTATTATTTAATATATATTTATCACCTAGACATTGGAATGAAATTTATGAACAAGAATAACTGAGTTATGAAAATATATGTTTTATGTATGTTTATAAAATGAATTCTTTGGTTATAATTAAAAATGAAAATAAAGGAAATATTTCTATAAAAAAATATTTTTATTTAAAATAATGAGTTTTGCCTCAATTATCTAAAAAAACATTATTTATTTGATTTTCAGAAAATTTATATAGTATATATTTAATAAATAGTTTAAAAATACTCTTATGTGTTTTGTAGGAAAGATATAAGAATAAATTAAATTTCGTGACTAATTTTTTTCTCAAAAAAGTAGTTTTATCGCATTTTTTATGCAATTATTTTTAATTTTTTGTGTTTTTATAAAATTTACTAGAAAAAATAAAAACAAATTTTCTAATTCATCATATCAAAATTATCTTAGGGTGAATTTTTTAATTTTTTTTGAATAGAATAACTTTTAGATGAGTAGTAAAAAATACTAAATTTTTATTTAAATTATTTATAAAGTTGAATTATATTTTAAATTGTTTTTAAAGTAAAAATTGTTTAATTATAAATCTATTCATCCAATTAATGTTATTTTAATATTTTATATATTGATTCTTTATATACAATCTTTGTACACATTTGAACATTTTCTCTTCAAAAACCCGTTTTCTCACTGTGTATACAGTATTAATTCTAAATTATAAATTTCAAATTATTTGAATTGAATTTGAAAAAATGGATTCCATATTTTGAAACTAAAAATTTATATTATCTAATAAGTCCAAATTAATTTTTTAACAAAATTAATAGTGAAAATATTAAAAATAAATTACAGTGGTTAAGATAAAAATGGGGTTACCGGGGTGGGTGGATTAAACTAAAAAGATAAGGATTAAAATGATATAAAAACTTTATTAAAATATTTTTTATGACCATATTTTGGAACTATAATGTATAATTATCTATTATAATCCATTTTAGATCCCCAGGGAATGTGACAACGTGGGTGCACTTTTTTATTTTCAAAAAATTATAAGTGTGCTACTCAACTAACTTAAAAAAGGTCATCCACTCTCCTCTATAATTCACACAATAAATTTTTTTTGTTTCATTGAAGTCCCACCAAAATCACTTTAAAAATTCCCTCCTCTCATCCAATAATCCTTATTTTTGAGAGAAATCCATCCTAGGTATGATTTTGGTGCAGAACTATGGAGGTTACCTGAAGAAGAGGTAATGTTTTTCAATGAGCGTTTTTATTTTATTTCTTCCTCCAACTCATTAAATTATTATTAAACCATTATGATATAATAAAACTAGTATCTTTTATATATTAAGATATTTTTAGGCTAAGTTAATGAGTAAAAACCATATAAACTTCCATAAAATGGGTTACGAAATCATTATTTTTGTGTACGGTGGACTATGCCTCATGAACCATTGTCTTTTATTTTTCCATTTCCACCTCTCACAGATGAGTATAATGATTGATATAAAGTATATTTATGATATTTATAAAATTATTATACCTCTTAATTAATTATATCATATATATACCTTTTTAGTTTTTATTCCATAGGGGATATGATAATATTGTTCATGTGTACGACAGACTACCTTTTCACTCATTGAAAGATGAAAACATCGTTCATAAACGTGTGGACTAATACCATCACAAAGTGATCTAACTCTCTCTTTTCATCACTAAAAAACATATAAGATATGTATAGGTATAAGAAATAATATTTTATTTATGATATAATGATCATTTTTTAAATATAAAACATTACCTACCTCATTCCCATAATCATTATTTAAAAATGGAAACATTACTCAAGCTGACATACGATCTACCATCTCCATGATCATAATGTACGTCATTTCTCAAAACCATATTTCATGATTGGTATTAAAACTATAATTTATGAATAAATATTATATTTATTTCATTATTATTATTATTTAGATTATTGAACCATGATCAAAGTAATAGTACTAGAAATAAAAAATCAAAACTTATATGAAAAACAAATAGGTTTTTACCCGAAACATGATTTTAATAGAGAATTTTTAATAAATAGGTAATAAATGGTAATAAGTAATTAATAAATGGAATAATATATACAAATATGGTTATATAATAGATGTATAATATAATTTTATTTATTATAGAGGAGGTTTTAATGTGTATGAATGAATTCGAGAATTAAGGTAAGATATTGATAATCTCTCTTTTATTTCAAGGAGACATATGTAAAGTCACCAATCAATTATTTTATGTGGTGTATATACTTAACATGAATGAGTTTTATTATTATTATACTTAAAATAATTGGTATTTAAATATCCATTTAAGGATATTTATTTCATGGGATTTATGGTTTAAAACATACCAATTTGTTAAGGGATTTTTATCATAATTAGCCTCCCTTAAGATATATGTTATTTTATGCACCAATATATTTTTAGGTGTATCAAAATTTATTACATGTAATATCATGAATTTATTTATTATAATGCTATTTTATGTTTCATTTAATATTATTCCTTCATGGGGCTTATGATTCAATTTTACCAATGTGGTAAGAGTTTTATGTTGTATTCTAATTGTTTATCGACATTTTCCATGATTAAGCTTCCAATGATAAAATATTTTTATCCATGTATTATAAAAATAATGAATCATATTACCCCTATTTATGTCATGAGAATACATTCTATACCTTTATTTTACCCTCTATATATACCTAAGAGTTCAAAACAATGTTTCTAATAAAAATCATCTTTATCTATCTCTTTGGTCGAGAACCCTTTTTATTCTGGAGCAATGTTTTCTAAAAATGTTTTTAAATTTATTTTTGAAATATTTAAAATGATTTAATAAACTAATATTTACCTACGGTTGATTTTTTACAAAATGATTTTAATGGAAACTACATGTTTTTTCTAAACAATACCTATCCAGCTTTTACTAAAAATGTGAGAAAATAATATTTTTTTAACATGTATGACATGAAATAAATTTTCAACGACCAGAACTATTATTATACTTGAATTATAATTTATATTTCTTCAAGGTTTTCTCCAAATAAAATGGTTTTAAAATGTTTTTATTTTTCAAAAAGTGTATTTCAAATAATAAATCATATTTTTCTCAAGGAAATTTCAAAATGATTTTTATAGATTACTCTATAAGTTTTCAAGTTTATTTTAAAAGAAAATAATTTACACAATATTTTATGAATTTTAATTTTAAAAAATTAATTTTCAACAGAAATTTGTTTTCCTCCAATTTTTGTTAAATTATCTTTATATATTCCTTTATATATTTCCAAAGTTATTTTCAATAAAATGGTTTTTTTGAAAGGGTTTTATGTTTTAAAAATGTGTTTTTAAATATTGAAAGTATATTTCTTATAGAATATTCCAGGTGATCCTTCAAAATCATTTTCTATATAAGATGACATCCTTTGTTGTTAATAATTTTTTACTGAGGAATTGATCAATGAATACCATTCTTATTATTTCTCAAAATTGTTTATGTTTATGAAACCCGTTTCTCTTCCATGGGTTATACCATCATAATATTATTTTGAAACCCAATTCTTTATCCCTGGTTTATGAAATGATGAAATGATTACGAACCCTATCTCTTTCCCATAGGTTATGATATGATAAAATATTTATGAATCCCATTTCATTTTATGGGTTATTATATAATGAATATTTTATGATCTTGTAGAACACATATGTATTATTTTCATTGTGTTATGGGTGAGAACTAATTCTCTCTATAATTTATTAGGTACAGATTAATATCTCATGATATAAAAATTTTTGGAATAGGGAGTGAACCTAGTTCATAAAGGGACTTTTTCCTCTATAATGGTCTTGGGAGTGAACCTTGATTACTATGATGTTTTGGGGAGTGAATATATTCTACTATTATAGCCTTGGTAATGAGACTTGACTATTATGGAAATGATTTTCTATTCTTATGTGTATGCCAAATTTTATGTCTTATGACAGTGTTATGATCTCATGGATCATTTTCTTTGATTACCTTATGATTCACATCTTATAAATTTCAAACATTTTTTTACGACTCAATATTATGATCTTTGTTAAACATATTATGATATTCAAATGTTATGACCATGTTCTCATACCCTTATGTTCATATTATAGTTACATATCTCCCTTGTTTACCCTTAAAAAACACCCGATCTCAACCTTTATTATATTTCCTTTTCCCAGGTTATGAATATTGTTTTCATGTAGGGTATGTTTGTGAATAGTTATAAAGGGGAATTTATTTATTGGATATGATTAAGATCTTTCTTAAAATTAGAATATTTTGTAGCTAGTCTCAAAAGACAATAAACTATTATGGTCCTTAAGAATTTGTTTTTATAATATATTGAATATACATTTGAAAACATGTAATATATATGTATGAAAAGCACGAATATTTATGTAAACTATATTTTTAGTAGTGCTCACTGACTAAAATATTTCAATTCAGTTGTTTTCATGAGGATTAAACCTTTAGTGTGTCATAATTTTCTATAATTACAAAGGATGAGATCATATGATCTAGACTATTCAACTATCTGCGTTTCTAAGAGTAACTGAGAATGAAACATTGATAAATTTTCACTTTAGAAGAAATATCAAGATCTTAGGCATCTCTATAGTGGAAAAGGTACCCCTCTATGACTTGGACTCAAAAAATAAGAGATTGGTTTTGTTGGAGGAGATATATGTTGATAGGAAATTGATATTCTTATATCACCACCACCACTTTGTGGTCCATTCCACTCATAGGACGATGGTGATCAAAGTCATGCATAGATGCACACAATTAAAGTCTTCAATCAGGTGATGATTATTATTGTTAAAGGTAGATATGATTTTTATCCACACTAGAGATTTAATTTTTCTAAATTATCATCATCTATTTATTTCTTTTTTCAATATAAGAAAATGTGGTAGGAATGAAAATTTATCCCCATACTAATCCTATTTAACTAAAGATTCATATTGGAGCTAATTATCTTCTCACAAACATATTTTGAAATAAAAAACATACTATGGGTAGAGGAAAGTTTTCTAAATAACTCATAATATTTGAGGTAATACAATTTCAAATCATTATGAGTATGGGATAGTTATTCAAATACCATTATTGGATAAATTTATAACATCCCAAAGTTATATAAATTTGATCAAATGATTCTAGGTTCATCATTAGTTGTGGTTTAGAACTTATGATGGAAAGATTATGCAAAAAACTCTAGAATTTTCAACCATTCTCCCCCATGTTGGAGAACATTAATTCTTTTATTACATTTATCTTAAAGGATAATATCTCATGTATTTGTGTTGGAATTTATATCCATTTTTCTAGAGAACATAGAAGTGTTTCCCCTCTTTTGAGGATATTTTTTAGCATCCACATGCATCTCGGGTCCACATCAATATCTCATATATATAATCAAATAGAAAGAGCTTAGATAAAAGAGTTTAAGGTGTAGTTTGAGGATTTTTAGTGAAATATTTTCTAGTAATGGTGTTTCTACATGATAAACTCTTATTCTATCTACAAAATGGAAGGGTGGGAGTTTAAGGCTTCTTATTGGCTATCATATCCTAAATCATATGGCTATCAAAAATAAATATACTTATCCAAGTATTGGTACCTAATATGAATAAAAAAGGGTAAAAAGTTCATTTCCATGGTTTTCATCAAGACTATATATCATTAGCTTCAAGTTCATGGGAAGGATATCCTAATTATGGTATATAGGTTTCCTTTTATACCATCAGAATTCCATGTAATTTTATTAAGTTTAATGAGTGCCCATGATTTTTTTTCATGAAATTCATAAACCATACCATTCCTCAATTCATAGAC
The DNA here is from genome assembly GCA_963277665.1 of Viscum album. Lineage (NCBI taxonomy): Eukaryota > Viridiplantae > Streptophyta > Magnoliopsida > Santalales > Viscaceae > Viscum > Viscum album. The sequence goes on from OY728128.1 coordinate 1,264,556,617, forward strand.
TTGTTCATATTGGTCTTTATCGAGGTGTCTATATATTTTATACATTATAGGAGGATTACACTGAGAATCAAATTAATTTCGACTGATTTAATTTAAGAGCGTCCATGATATGTTAAATTCTCAAAGGTTAGTTCTGGATATATGAAATCCATTTCATGGGGTGTGTTATCTCTGAGGTTTATTTAATAGTTTAACTATTAAATTTGCATATGTGATGGCCTAAGATCCACCTAATAATGGATTGAGAGTGTATTGTACAAGTATAGAGGCTAATTTCTATTTTAAGAAAGAAATTATTAGTAATAAGAGGAGGAACCTAATAAGTGTCACATGATTCAATAGATATCTTCCATGAAATTAAACATTGAGTAGAAGAGGGAACCCTTATATTTAATTGGTATTAGTGTCCCCCATACTTCTTCATAGGGTGAGAGAGATCCATCTTAGAAATGAGTAATTATAGAGTCTTTCATGAATAGACATTCTATGTTAAATCTCCTAAGAGATTCTATAAATGTGGGGATAATGTCATCCTCTACCACGTTTGTGTAGAGGTTTCCCCATAGGATTTATTTTGGTTACCCTAATGAATGATTTGATCTATGGGTATCCAACAAAATCATGGGAAATTATAAGAGTATTTATAACTAAGAATTTAGATTTTTATCATGTATCATCCCATGATATATGTTTAGATATTATATTCTTTTAGTTTTGGTTTTAAATTGTTTAATCATAAAAGGTGTAAATAAGGGTCCTCATATTGATTAAGTAGGGTCATACAAATATGTCAATATTTTTGAATTTAGATTGTGGTGGAATGTGCAATCATGCATGGGTAGTTAGTTCATTGGTAGAATGAGTAGCCTGGTGAAGTTTCACTTGTAAACTAATTATTTTCTTTCATAAATGAATGAAATCAACCTAATTATTTCATCCATGGTGTTCGATGTGACCTTGGATAGAGTCAGATGTAAGGTTTTATAGAACTTATGGAATTAGAGAGAGAATATATTAGAGTTTTAGAGTTATTCATTTGTCTTAAATCTAGAAACATTGGTATGAATTATTTTCTAGAGGATATGGTCAATAGAGTAGACCTCTAGGTTCATGTTTCATTAAATATTGTGTGGGGTTATTGTATATTAGTGCACATACATGCCCGATGTCATGGTTTGATATGTATTAATAGTCTTCCTGAGTTAGTATTCTAGGCCAGTATTTAATGTTGGGGAGTGTACAAATCATATACAAAATTCCTTATTAATGAACCATTTCAATTTTTATGTTGTTATATTATAGTTTTCCTCATGTAATGTAGATATAAAACCTAGACATGGAAATGTATTGGGTGAGAGAACAAGACAAGATTATCATGATGGGAGATTACGTATATGTGAACATATTATCCTAGATAAACCTTGATCTAGTCATTTATCTAAATAGGTGGAATTACATAGATGAAATTATGAATGAACATGATAAAAAGAATATATTTTATCAAATTATTTAAAATTTCAATCCATATATAATTTATACCTAATAGGTTAGAGATATTCATGTGATAGTTTTTCATTGATTTAGATGTGATTGTTTTATGTGTTTCTTAGTTTAGAAACTCTAGTTGTTTCCTTTTCTAGGATGAATTTTTTTAAATGTATGAATAATGTAAAGATCATAGTATTTAAATAGGTAGGAAATTAATAATTTATGAGCATCAGATTCTAAAACTCCTTTAAAACTCTTATATTTATCCTGGTTAATAGATCCCAATTTTTTTTCAATCATTCCACTGTACTTGGAACACGATGAATACCCTCGGGTGTAACTTTGATGAAATAATATGAATTTTAATTTTTAGGTTTTATCTAATATTTATATACAAAATAATATTTTCCCACATAGGTTATCATTTATATCTCCAACATAGAGACCAATAGAGAAATTTTTTAACAACTTTATGTATGTGGGGGGGGGGGTTACCTAGGAGGAGTTATTTTATGCCTCGTTTTCTGGTTTCAAATAGAGCCATTTTTGGGTTTTAAGGTTTTATAGTGTGAAATAATGATCATCCTCTAAATTAATCACTAAACCCTTTAATTAGGATCCTATTTATTAATGATAATATGGAACTAACTAATAATATATATTTTGATATCATTATTATTTGGGGTGTCATTAATGGATGCATTGATCATGAATGAAGCCTCAAATAATTGAAAATCTTCCATAAAGGTTGGATATATATTATTTTTTATAATCAATTAATCATATCTATATGATTATAAATTAATTTTATTGAATTAATTTTATTATTTTAATTTGAGAACATTATTGTTTTAAAGTAATATTATCATGATTCTCACTCCTTACACATTTATTAGGGAACATTTTTATGAATAATGTATTGGGCATTCATAAATGTACTACACCCCAATACACAAATTCTCTCTCCAAAAATATTCCTACTAAATTTTATGAAATTAATTTAAAGCTATCAAAATGGTAGCTCTGGAAAATGGTTCTGTTAAAAAATGAGTAATGGTGGCACTTGTTTAGCATGAAGGTGGGGAAGGATGAATCATTTGTATAATTTGGAATAGAATGGTAAAAAGTATAGAAAATATTGGTAGTTTTATTAGTGTGGGTTTAACAGGGTTCATGGAGAATCATTCCAATGTATAAATATAGTGTTTGAGGAAGTAATAATGGTGTTAGTAGAAGTTAATGTCATAAGATATAGTGATATAGAGTATGGTAAATTGTGAAAGAGAAATGAGATCTATAATTTATAGTGAAACTTAGTATTTTTGGTGTCTTGGGATTTTGGAATATGAATTCATGATCACACAATGTATGGTATTTAATCAAAATGTTGTGAACCTCCACTATTTGGAAACTAGGGTTTCTAATATGACTTAGTTATTGGACTCTTTGTTTCTCTTTAAAACACATCATGTTAGACTAAATGTGTATTACATTCTATATTGTGAGGTATGAGTAAACATCCTCAAATGTCACACAAGGAATGTTACTAGTAGGGAAATTCAATGTTGGATATATAAAACATAATAGGCTAAAAATAATCACTCAATATTTTTCCTGGGTTCAACATGCTATGTTATATAATGGACATGCTGTGTAGGTTTTGGAAACCTGACTTGGATCTCAACATTGAATGATGACTAATATTCAAACTCCCATTCTATTTTTAAGTAGAATAAAATAAAATTATATAATCCTAAATCAAATGAGTGGTTCATATACATACACTCCCATTTGACCCCATGTGATGCATATGAAATTTTGGGTATAAGTATATTATATATAATATGATTTCTATAATACTGTGTCTCTTAAATCTTGGTTATCAGAATAAGAAAAAATAGAACATTCTTAGTGTTTTATCAAGTACAACAATATAGAAGGGTCATCTATGAGATATTTTGCCTTGACTGAGTCACATAGGTTTATAGTGATGATGGCATGGTATGAGTGAAGCGTTATAATAAGATGCAAAGTTGGTAACCTCTTGGAGACATCATAATGACTATGTATAGGTCCTCCATAAAATTCATTATGTTTAAAACACCTCATGAATCTATTTATGAAACTTTTATTTAAAAAATATCAAGGATGGGGTCAGTTCCCTATTTATTTTAATAAGGGGTGGGTCCCTAATACATTGGTTAGAGTATTAAACACCCCCTCCATAACATGGGAAAAGAGTCCTCTATCCATGGAGTTGGTAACCCATTGATCTATAAAAATTTACCTCAATGAGTAGTGGATCCTATATTGGGTTCATTAACTCCTTAAACTAATATAAAAACCTTAGTAAAGTGAAATAACCCTAGTATATTTTTGAATACATAATGTGGATGTTATGAGAGATTGATAGTTCTGTTATTTTAGATATTATAATACAAAGGAATTCATTTTTTTCATCAGGAAATGACTTAAAAATGGGGTTATCAAACTATGAACCAATTATTTCAATGGTTTTATCAATCCATAATTTATATTTAGGGTTATTATTATTTTTCCCCATCATTTCATTTCAGCTGACATGTCTTCTTGTCCTTCTTTGTTTTTATAGGGAATCCCACTCTGTATTACCATACAAACCATTGGGAATGACTTCATTCCTACACAAGTTGTGTATATGTTGATGATGGAAATTATATAAGTGACATTATTGGATGTTTAGATAGATTAAATAGAGTATAGTAACATTTAATGGATTTTTATTATAAATATTACTAAAGTACTTTAATCTATGCGTCTTATAAAGAAGAGGTAGTTACCCTTATCTTGGGGTTATCTTGATTTCTTATTTTGTGATATTTTAATTACCATTATTTTTATTGTTTAAATATATAATATTGTTCTAGATAGTTTTAGTCTCTTGAATTCATACTATACTATATTTTGGTATTTTTATGATATTTTGGGTTACTGGTAATCCTTCATTATAATGAAGATAATTCATTTATTTCATATATTTAGTAGGTTATGTAATATAATTTTTTGTAATTACTTCTTGGTTATATCCATATAACCTTGGTCTATTAAATGATGAATTGGGGTAGAAAAATTTAACTATATATTATCCTAGGTTGGATCCTAGTCGGTTAGGTCATGTCGTACCAAATATCTTGGTGTCTTTATATATTTGACGAATTATATCAACCATAAATATAATTAATTATTTTATATTATATTTTTGGATTATATTATGGTATATTAAATACTATAGGAGTATTATATGAAATATTTTGGAAGATGTTTTTTGAGGAATATATTATATTAAAAGATACCCAAATGTCTATTTTTGATTTAAATGCTTTCTTTTTTTTATATTATAATCTCAATGTAGGGAGTTTTAGTTGAAAAAAATGATGGTTATGTGGTTATATAGTGGGATTATATCAATAATATATTATTTATCTATAGTTACCTCACATTGAAAAGATAACTTCAAAATTTCAATAAATACATCTCAAATTTAACATAACTAATGATAGTGTTAACTCAAAACAGTATGATGATTGTGTGAGAAAAGAAGCACTAATGATCTTTTGATAAAATAAATGGGATATTGACTTATACTATATTATTATTCATATAATGTTTTTTGGGATATTATATTTAATTTTATTCTTCTAAAGATAAAAATTAATGTATGCTTTGGAGAGGGGATAATGTGGTGGCTTATATATCAAGAATGTTATAAAAATTTGGGAATAAATATCACACGCATTAATTGGAACTAATGGTGATATTTATCACATCAAATATATAAATAAAGTACTTATTTAGTTAATTATTATTATTTATTTAGATCATAATAATCTGAATAATATTTTCCCTCAATAATATTTTAATTTGAGGAAATATAAATTGGGAAAGTATCTAAAAATTACTAACATTTTGTTATCTTATACACCGAGAAAGTATGACATTGTAGTTTATGCACTGGTTAAAATGACTCAAGTGGTGGAAGAGTTTGATAGTTAGTGGTAGATAATTATATTTATGGAGTAACTATATTAATAGTCCTATAAGGAGGGAGAAAATATGGATTTGTATTAAAATAAAATCACATATTTTATTTTAGACTATTTAAAGGAGAATTGACAATTTTAAATATAAACAGGTTAATATCACCTAATCTTTTTTGGTGAAAATTAACAAGTGTTCACTAGTATCTAATTCACTACAATATTTCAAAGATAGGGTAGTATTTTCCTTATGTTTAAAGGAATAAATTATGAATTAATTTCATAAATCTAACTGCGTTATTCATCTAGGATAAATGAAAATGTATCATGACCACAAATGATAAGTCTATTGTACTGGAATATTGAGTTGGATTTAAAATTGTGTATCTCAATTCTTTACTTGTAAATAGGTGAAGAATGGGAATTAATGACTTTGGTTTCATTTAAAAACAATTCAATATATAACATGGAGATCATAGGATATCATAATGTATTTTATATTTGTTTTATATGCATCATTATTTAAAAATGATGATATCTTGGTGATAGTGGATTGAATTTTTAAATTTTCACATTTATTAGTAATTTGGGTGATAATCATAGTAGAAAACCAAGGTTTAATTTATATGAGCTAGGTGGTTTTTAATCATGTAATTAAATTTTATATCATGTTATTAGAGATCCTCGGTCATAATTAGGGTTTAGGAATGGAATTTTGAAGGTAATGGTTACCCGAATGAAGATGAGTATATCATATCATACTTAAAGAAACTCATAAAAGGAATAAATCCTATAGAATTTGGAGGATATTATTTGAGCTTTTTACTATATTTTGGGATTTTATAGGAGGATCATATAACTTTTATAATTATTTTTTCAATAAATTTTATCATGTTTCAACTCAAAGGGATCTTTATGAAGAATTGTAAGGAAGACTGTCTTGATGACAATTGTGTTAGGTAGTGGTAAGATAAGGTCTCTCTTGGGACTTAGTTTAGTGCATGAGATTATTGATAAATTTCATATAATCTATAATATTTTGATGATAACTAAAACCAAAAAATTACTTATATTAATAATCAACAATAAAAATTAGAGAGAAATAATTTTTACATGTTTTAGCATAGTTGGGACATCAATGTCATGTGTTTCTTGGAAAATTGGCATAATGATACACAATTTTATTTGATATTGTAAAACATGTTATGGATTTTCTGTATTATTTTGATTACCCTTTAGATTAATTATTAATTTATCTTATATTATATATTTCTAAAATAATTATATACTATAAAGATCCATCTCATATACATTCAAATGTTGTATTTAATTGGGAATTGAAAATTGTATTTAATGAATGGATAATGAAATTTTTTGATCAATATAGGAATATATTGAGAGGATATATTATACCTTCAATGAGAGTATTATGGATACATGGAATGATTTATGTAGACAAACAAATTATATAGGACAATATTCAATATGAATTGTTGGAGGTGTTTAAGGAAAATAGAGCGTAGTAATTTTTATGGATAAAATATTTTATAATATGGATAATTAGGATACCTTAGACATATTATATAAGTTTACACTATATTTTGGTGTCTCTTAGACTAAAATATATAGTTATTCACTAGAAAAGAGATTTGCGTCATTAGATTCATTATTTTACATACCGTGTGACCTAACCATGCATCATTTATTAGGGAGACCTGACATTTGCAGTTTTTAGTGAACAATATAATGGACTATGAGTCCCAACATTGCATCCTAGGAAGTTTTACATAGGGTTTTCAATGGAAGGCACATAGTATCTCATAATTTATACCATAACTATACATTCATACTATAGTTCCATCTGTTGTGTTTTTCTAACCACTCTCAGCCTCTCTTGACCCTCATTACCACCTTAATATGTACTATGGGATTCTTGGAAGTAATTTTGGTGATTCTACACCATATAAAAATTCAATTATCTCAAATATTGAATATACTGAAACTAATTTATTAGTAATACATCTATAATAATTTTGATCTATACATATATATCTATCTATCTCATTCTCTATATTAATATTTATAATGTTAGGTGAATCTGAACTGATTAAAGATTAGTATATTTTATATATAGATATTTAATTTTCAATCTTTATTTCTATATTTTTTCCAATCATATTGTGATAATTCATATCAAATATTTGGTTTCAGGTATTTATAGGAACTCAATATCTATTGTAAGTAGATCACATTCATACCTTCGTGAGTGATTATTCAATATTATGTGATTAATGTTCTTTTAATCTACATAAATGATATATATATTTATCAAATAGTTTTATGAAATTGATTTTATAAAGGTTAGTTATTTTCAAATCTATGATTATTAAATTTTGGATCTTAGAGAAAACAATAATATATTTAATTGGGGTTTTTTTGTAAAATATTATATTTATATCTTAAATTAGATAAGATTAAAGATAATATGATTTAATAGATTTGTTTTATAAAAAGAGATTTTGAACAAAAAAAGGTTTTTTGGTAAATAGGTGAACATGAATTTGAGAAAGACCGTGAAGTGTAAAGAATAGTAGGAAGGGTTGGGTAATGAATAATAATTTTAAAATTATATTTTTAAGGGATTTTATAATATTTATAATATAGAAAAGAGGTGAATATTATTTTTGGAACCCATTGTGTGGGTAATAATCCAAAGTGGGTGAATGTTATGATCTAAGGCATGTATTTTTCATATATTATTTAAAATTTGTTCATAAATATGAGTTTTTTTGGGATAAAAAAATACATTTATTATACGATGAAATGTATAGGGAAACTCTTATTTTTAGAGAAACACTTATGTGACTTTTTTTAACTTGATGAATGTATTATGATAATTGTAAAGAAACTATTTTTTGGATCTGTTCTTAAGGTTTTCATGGGAATTGATTGCGTATTTATGAAAATATCATACAAGATAATGCATGGATATGATATGAGGAAATGATACTTTATATATTTGAACTCTACACTAACAAAACATTTTGGTTTTTGTGTAGATGTATTTTATCACATTATTTGAAAGGGGAACACACTATATTTCATTATTAATAGATCCTAGAAGCCAGATCATAGTGAATATGGTGGTGTTCAACCAAATTTTATTAAAGTAGTTAGACAAACCATACTTATTTTTTTTATTTTACATTGGTTATATTGCATTTTAAAATTTTTATGAATTTTATTTTGTAAATTTTTACTATAAAATGGTATATTTTTATGTTCTCTTCATTTTTTAAATGAATATTGAATTTACCTTATGTGTAGTTAGTTCCATTATTAGTTGGGGAATCATTACAAAATGATTATTTTGTATTCTGAAACACAAGTTTTAAGCCTATAATGAATATTAATATTGCATAATTGCTTAAAAAGACCAGTCTTGGGTGTTTGGGTTGGGAAATTATAGGTGAAATGTGATTCAATATCTTATTTTTTATAGTTTATAGTCAAAGATCAATATTTATTTTCTTAATCCTAAGGTTTTAGGATTATTATTATATTATATAATTATTTATTATGTATTGTGAGATTTATAAAATATTTTGATCCCTTTGAAGGATATATTGTTTTAGTTTTATCCTAATGATCTCCATTAACCATGTGAGAAGAAAATGTTCAACACCCTAATTATGAGATGCCATATTATTTATTTATTTTATATAATTTTTATAAACCACCATGATAGATCTTAATGCATGAATTTTAAATTATTTTCCAAATTATTTTTTGCATGTATATTTCCTATAACACCCCCTGCACCATTATTCCATTGTGTTTTTATATTCTTTTCTATTTCAATGGACATTAAATTCACACATTTCAATTATTTTCCCTTAATTTCTATATCTATTTGTTAAATTAATCATAAATAAACTTCTTCATACTCCAATTATTTATATTAATCTACGCAATATGAATTTTAGTAAATTTATTTAAACTCATATTTAATAATTCTAATATATTCATGATATTATTCATTTTGTGAATATTATAAACACATTCGATAATTTTGTTCATTTAAATTATTATTATTTTTGTCAATAATAATATTGAGTCTTTTATTAAAATACCTATATTCCATAATCCTTGAACTATTTATATATAATTTTATATCCTATTACATGGTTAATTATATGAAAAATAAAGTATGATTTATATTCATCATTATAATTTCTTATTGTCTTCAAATCTCTCTTCCAATAACTATTTTAGTCTTTGTAATATGTCATAAAGAGACCAATATATCCATGGAATTGAAATATTATTGATGATAATATTTTATTTAACAACCTTTCCACTTCAAATTACAAATTATTCGATATTTGAGATAATATTATTGATATTTATTCTTATTTTTCTTCATATATGATTATAATTATCCATTAAGGAAATAAATTTCATACTATATACATTAAGAATCATATGAAAATTTGAATATAAAAATTATAAAGTTGATAAATTAAACTAGTGTAGAATATTTATTCTACAATACAAGTTGTTAATAAAGTCATAAAAAAAATAGTTAATCTATAACCTTGTTTTCTGATGAGATAAGCTCTCAATTTCATGATACACTCATTCAAATCCTTTGATGATTTTCAAAACTCCCCTATAATATGTTTAAGAAATATTTATTCAATATTTATTATATTTAAAATCCAAAAAAATTAAAAATAATAATCTTGATCCACAATATATTTTAGAATTAGATTAGATGTAATAAAACATCCTCAATATCCATAGTATTTATTAAATTATTCTTCAATTGAATGGATATACACTCTAGTTTTTAATTTTTCATATCATTCACATATTTTCAATTATTATCCTAATATTTCGTATAAAAAAATTGGACATCAACATTATTTTTCATTTTAATATTTTCCACCTACTCATAAGAAATATCATTCAACCAATAAAATTATTAACTCATCCTAGTCTTCATCTCTTCCATTCGTTTCCATATTGATATATCCTCCTAAATTACTTTTATATTCCCCAATATTAATTCTATCATTAATAAATTACTTCATTCCCATTAAATTTATAAATGATGAAAATTTTATTATAATAATATAAAAATATATTTATTGTAACACCCCAATAGTTTATGAAATTTTTATGTTTAAATAAATCTAATTTCATTGATATCTCTCCTCACATGCAACACCAAATTTAAATGAACTGAGATAATCTACTGAAATATTATCACCCAGACATTGGGATGATGGCTATGAATAATATTAACCGCATTATAAAAAGTATATATAAATGTTTTATTTAATTATAATGTCTTTATTAACTCTTTGGATATAATTACTCAATTTTGAGTAAAGCCATTTTATACTTCAAGAATATGTTTTCTTCAAAAATGGGTTTTATTAAATTTTATGTTTGGATATTATAATTAATTCATAATAATTTTTTAAATGTAAATTTATAAAAATAAGTATAATTTTTTAAATCACTATATCGAAATTATCCTAGGATGAGTTTTTGGGAATTTTATGAAAAAGATTAATTTTTGGATGTGTAGTAAAAATACTTATGTTTAAAGAATATTTTATTTTTATTTCTAGTTTTTTAAAATAACAAATTTTATTTTTATTTCTTTTAAAATTAAAATATTTTATTTTCATTAAAAATATTTTAATTTATACCTTCTGGACAATATTACACTTTGTCTTTGTATAAAAATTCATTAACACTTAAAAAGTCTTTTTTCAGAAAACCGTTTTTCATCATGCTTTGTGAGATTATTATAAAATTAATTTATACTACTTATAGATATTTAATTTGAAAAAATGGATTAACTATTTTAAATAATTATAATTAATATTATCTAATAAAGTTAAATTAATTTATGGTTATAATGAATAATAAAAACAAGAAAAATTTTTCACCATGGTAAATGGGTAAATTGGGTCAACCTAGTTTAAAACTATGTCATAAGGCCCCCATTTTCATCTAATTTTTTTAATAAAGTCATTTAAAACATTATAACCTTATTATTTATTTTAAATTTCTTATGGGATAATTTACCATTAAAATGACCTATATATAATTTTATGTAACCAAAATATAAAATATTACTCTATTGATTTTAAAAAAAAATTGTAGGTTAATATAGTGACAATAATATGTTATAAATGAATAAAAAATTTTATTTTGAACCTAATTAATTTATGTTTATGATGGTAATTTTGTTATAATTATTTTTTATTATATGATTTCCTTCAACACTTATACAACATTGAGAAAGTGCTTGTGCAAGCGGTGGAAAATGAAAATTAAGTAAACTAAAAAACCTTAAATATTATATTTTTATGTTGAATTATTGTTCCAAAATAGTTATATTATTATTAATAATTTATTATTTATGGTTAAAATTATTTAATTTTTGTTCCAAAATTTTCATTATGTCTTAAAAGTCAAATTAAACAAGTAGTGTCATAAATGAAATTAAAGTTATTTTATGAAAAATAATATTTTATTAAATTGACTAAAAACCATAAATATCATTAAAAAAACATGTAGGATAATAAATGGTATAAAATTACATCCCATTTTAATTTATGAGAAATTTTAATCCTTATAAGTAAAATTATAACCCTTTAAGATTTAAAAGGTCTTTACTATGGTTAAGGTTTCAATTATTTAATGAAGGGGTGAAACCAAAAGATAAAGTTTAAAATATCACTTAAACATATCTAATTTTACTTGTTAAAGTTATTTAAACCATATAATACCTAATATTATAAATTCTGTACACTTTTTTCTAGTTTTAGATTAAAATGAATTTATTATATTTGAATCTTTTTTTAATTCCATGTGCAACCTTTCATTTACTATTAGAAGGAACAACATATACTATCTTATATACAACACCTATAGACACTTATCCTAAAAAAACCCAACTATAAACTATTATAAAAACAATTATACAATATGTAGAGGTGTTTATCCTCCCATTAGACAATCCCTAGTTCCCTTAAGAAGAGATCTAATGGGGCTCTTTTAAGGAAGTGGTAATCATCTTCATTGACCACTTTTATTTTTCTTATTTATTTAGCACATTAAATTATTATCTAACCACTAAAATGTTTTAAAACCATTATATAATACGTAAAAATAATTTATTATGATTATTTAATAATATTTATCTATCTCCTTATCCATCAAATGGGAAATAGAACCATCACTCGTGTGTATGACATATTACCTCCTCACGAACCAATATAAAATTTTCTCCATTATCACCTCATATAGATTATAATAATTATTTAAATAATAAATATATACAATAATTATTAGATAATTAAGATTCTAAAATTATAATATATCATTTACTTACATACAATTACATTTGTTAAAAAATGATAACGTTGCTTGTGCATGTGTACAACATACCATCTCCACACAGTGATGTGGTTCGTTTTTCATTTATATTTCTCACATATGATTAAAATATGTATATAATGAAATTATATAATTTTTATATCAGAAATTAATTAATATTGATTATATGACCATGATATAGATACAAGGAATATAACTTCCGAATCAAAACATTCATGAAAAATGAATTAGTTTACACCCAAAACGATGATAATAAAAGATTGGTAAAAAAAAAGTTATAAGATGTTATAAATAGATCAAATATGATATTATATATATGTATGTGGTTATAATATGAATTTATAATAAATATAAACTTTTTATATATGAGTTTAAAATACCTTTTTATGGAAATTTAAACATGAGGTAAGGGATTTCATCTCAATTTCCACTCCATTGAGACATATTTTGTATTATGCTTATATTTATTTTTATTTGGTGTATATTATACCCCTTTGATGTATATGACATGAATTTATATTTATTAATTATTATTTATGCTTAAATTAAGGTTTTCTATTTCAAGGGGTTGTAATTTAAAATATACCAAATAGGTAATAATCTAAATTACAAAATCATTTTTTGGGATTGAACTTATTTTCATGGAAGAAATATCATAATATATCCTTTATAAAAGTAATATTTCTTCTTATCCTATAGATATTTAAGTAAATTTCAATTTTTATTAAAAATTTTCCCCTCTTTTTTATTTGAATTAATCAAATAAAAATTTCAAAATAAAATATGATTGTATTTCTCTTTTTGATAGTGTATATTTTTCTTCATGTCTATATTTTTCAAAATTGTTTTAAAAAAGTATTTTTTATTTAATAAAATGTTTTATTAAGTATATTTTATGTTATCCTTGAAAATTTTAAATTTTTTAAATGAATCTCTATATTGTTTTATGAAAGGGTCATTTTTCACTTTCTTTATAGAAAGTCAAAAATAATGTTTCTTTTTAACTTATATGATGTTAAAAAATGTTACTACCACCCTAAAAATTTTATGATACTTTTGAATTACTAAAATTTATAAATGGTTTTAAAAATAAAACAACATAATGAAAAATTATTTCAATGTTTCATTTACATTTTCATTTTTTCTCTAAATGAAATGATTTTATTATTGAAATGATATTTCTGATGAATTGATGGTCATATTATATCTCTTATTCATTTTTTGGTCATTAAATATATATTTAAAAATTGACTTTCTTGTAAACATTGTTCTTTGGAAATTAAATTTCTCTTAAATATCCATTTTTATCATGTATATGATTATTTCCTAAACCATATACCATTTATATAGATAGTGTTTACTATAAAATTTATTTGATTGACTAGGGAAATATTAATATTCCTTATTCTTTACTCCATATGGATAGTGGTTGATAAGAAATAATTTTTATAAATAAAATTGATTCATCAATATATAATGAATGCATTGGACATGCTGTTTTGGGTGGAACCCAATTATTGATAGAATCTCAAAATGTCAATATATCTCATGAGTGAATCCTTTTGTCCAAACTTATTAAATGGTTTTTTTGTGCATACTTACCCAGAGATTAAAATATATTAACATAAGAACTTGATGGCAATGATATCATGATGCATAAGATCACAAATTCAAACATTTAAAATTTCTTCACATATAACATACTTATTATTATCCATGATATTTCTGCATTGATATTCTCAATGGATGAATTTAATTCTCAATTTATTAATTAAATGGCATATTGTTTCAATTATAATCCTAGATATATTGATTATTATTTATTTAATCATGATAGATTATACTATATGTAAGCCTTATGAGCATCTATGATAACTATTTATTTGTTTTATTTTCCCTAGAAATGAAGAAGGATATTAAGAATATTATCAAGGAAGCAGTATTGTTTCTTATTAAAATTTTAATGTATTTCTATTGCAATTGGGAAATCATGTATGTATCCCAATCATCAAGACTACTAAACTGATTATACCTTGGTGATGTGATCTATTATATACTATAATAATGTATTAAATTAGATTCTAGCTCTTGGTCACTGGATTTGGGGTTTCAACAGTTGGATTCATTGAAATTTTCATAGAAAATTTGGGAAAAAAATTTAAATTAACATTGCTAACATGAGAATTATGATAATACCTTATAGTATTTGAGATCTTGTACCATTAAAGGTATTTTTTATTTTATGGATAAATATTCATTCTGATTATGAATGAACTTAGTGTGTTCCATTATTTAGTGATAGAACCTAAAGGGAAAAAGGAAATCAACACCTGCAGTTAATGTAATAATTTCCTTTCTAAGAAATCCAATATAGCTAGTGTTGGATCTAAGCATATCATAGACATATTAGAGAATCTGACTTAGTTTATGATAAATAAACCTACCCATATAGATTAATCTGTTGTTCAACAACATAATTCACCTATTTTGGATCACTTCATGTGACAGAAGTCTCTAACTTTTAAAGGAAATACAAATCCCTTAGTATCTGAATAATGGATTATGTCCCTAAAAATGATATTCCTAGATATGAGATGTTATGAAAGTGAAATGATTATTATGGATATGTATTTTTGGATAGGAGATACTTATCAATGATAGTAATTGATCCCAAACACTAACACAGATGAAGAAATAGAAATAATTTAATATAGATCTTTTAATGTGATATTATTTGAGAAATACATCCCAAGAGAGTTAAAAGTTTAAATGGGTTGGAATTTCATCACTTGATAGTATAATGAATACGAAAATGTGGCAAAGTATGAGGATAAATTTACTACATTATCCAGGAATTCTTCAGACTACATAAATAATCCAAAAATCAAGGTTGACTATCTATTTGATAGGCTTAATAATAGATTTCAAATGAAACTAATTTCTAAATTTTTTTCATCATATGATGATATAGTATCAAGTGACATTATGATAGAGATTTTTTTTCTATATCATATATCTTCAAGGGAAATATGATGAATAGGCCAGATGAGAACCAAGAAAAAGGGGATATTTTAAAGAATAATAAGGTAATGAATCAATTTATAATAAATAAAAATTGTGGAAAGAAACAACTTGTAAAATTATTAAAGGGCATGATAATTTGTTACATGTTTGTATATAATAATCATATGTATAATGAATGAAAGGTATATAATGAAAGAAATTATATCCAATCCTTCAACTATAAGTATATGGGGTATTATACAAACCAGTTCCCCAAGCTTTAGGGAAATTAATATAGAATAATACAAGGGGAGATGGTCAATAATATGGAATTACTACATCCAAAGTGGAAGTTCCAAGATATGTGTTGAAAGGTACACTTATTATACAATCTATAAATACAAATGGTTTATTTAATTCAAGTTCTACCCACTCATTTCTATCTATTTATTTTTATAATTGTATTATATCACCAAATATATGATTAGATGTTGAGATGGTAGTGAAAACACATAATGGTAGGTTGATTGTATCTCATGTATGTAGCTTCTCTTTGATAGAAATTTTTAGGAATTTACATCCTGTAAATATTCTTATTCTTCCTATAGTTGAATTTGATATAATTTTGGGACTGGATGAGATCTCTCAGTATAGATTCCATATCAATTTTTGTGGTAAGAAAGTTACATTTGATATCCTGAATATACCTATGATAGTATATCAGTGCGAGGATGAATCTAAACAACCCATGTAAATTACTTTCGTCATATTATTTTTAATACAACATGAGAGATATTTTTCTATGATAGCCAGGGATAAATTAAAAATTATTTATATACTCATTTTATGGGAGTTTGTTGATGTCTTAATAGAATATTTTCATAGTATTCCCCTGAATCATGATATTGAGTATTCAGTAGAAGTAATATGTGGTGCTATATTTATTTCAAATATCTACAATTAATAGCCAATACTGAGTAAAAATAATTTAAAAAGAAACTCCAAGAGAATATAGATAAGGGATTTATTTGGCATTATGCTACACTATGGGGTGCCCTTTTAATTTTTTTATGAAAAAATATGTGTCAATGTGAATTTTCATTAATTAAACGAAAATTAAAAAATAAATATTAAGAACAAGTACTTCTACCATGTATCAATGACCTATTTGATCATTTATGAGGAGATCAATATTTTTAAAAGATTGATCATTGATCTTTATATCATTAGATAAGGGTAAAGAAGGATGATATTACAAGGATAACCTACAATACAAGTCATGGTAATTATTAATTTATAGTAATGCCATTTTGACGTACCAATGATCTTGTTATCTTCATGGATTTAAAGAATTGATTATTTAGATATTAAGTTAATAAATTTTTATTTGTCTTTAAGGATGATATTATAATATATTGGAAGTGCAAGGAATAATATAAAGAACATTTGAGGATTTTTATGATGACCCCGCAGAAGAAGAATCTACATGACAAATTTACCAAGTGTGAATTTTTGATACAAAAGTAGCTTTATTAGGTCATATAATTACATGTGAAGATATATTAGTAGATCTTTAAAAGATTAAAGTTATTAAGGAATGTCCTAGAACAACCACAATAACCATGTTTTTTAGTTTTCTTATTTTAGATGGATACTATCGATGCTTTATTATAGATTTATCAAGACTATATAATATAATCACCAAGTTAAATTCAAAAGGGGTTATGTTATTATGGATAGAAGAATGTGAGGATAATTTCAAAGAACTGAAGAGAATGTTGGTCTATGAACCAGTTATTGCACTACCCTATAGTGGAAGAAGGTTTATAATATACAGTGACACATCAAAGAAGGTAATGTTATGAATAATTATATAGAATGATATAGGGATAATGTGTAACTCTCCAAAATTTAAAATTCATGTGGAAAAATCACTCGACTAAATATTAGGAACTTGTAGATTTTTTTTCATTGATGATATGAAGGTATTAACTTTATAGAGAAATGTGTGAAATCTATAAAAATCATAAAATATTAAAGTATATATTCATATATAACGATTTGAATCTTTTCTAGAGAATATGGTTAGAGTTGATAAAAGATTATAACTACTCAATACATTAGCACCCAAAAAAAAAAAGAGAACTTGGTGGATGGTGCTCTAAGTCATAAAAACCATTAAATATTTTCCATGATGAGGATTTAAAAAAATCCAATATTTATAGATTTATAGAAGTTATAACTTTAAATATTGATGAATGGGAATGTATGTTATCTTTCTCATATGAATGGTCAGCTATCCATCCATGAGAGTATTAAGAAGGTGCATAAGGAAGATATGGAATTATAAATGAAGGCGAAGAATGTTCCTGAGTTCAACCATGATCATAATAGAATGATAAGGTTCAAAAACCGAGTATGTGGTCCATTCATACTATACTAAAAGGAGATTTCGGATTAGGCCTATAATTTATCATTCTTTATTCATCATAAAAGTAAAAATATGTATAGATTTTTGAAAGAGTATTTATGGAGGGATAACATGACAAGAGATATTTCATAGTATATAACCCAATGCTACGTATGTCAGCAAGTTAATTCTAAGGGATATAAGTAGAAGGGGATAGTATAACCATCAACAATACCAAAATGGAAATGGGAAATAATTACCATGTATTTGTTCATCAGTCTCACCATAACATAAAAATGGAACAATGTTATTTGGGTAATAGTCAATCATATTGTAATATTATTCCATTTTTTTGTATTATAGAAGATTCATGTATTGTTAATCTTATTCATTTGTACTTTAGAGAATTTATGAAATTTCATGGAGTACCACACTCAATCTTATCTGATTGGGATATGAGGTTTTCTTTAACGTTATGGATAAGCCTTAACTAGGCTCCAAATATAGAGTTGATATTATGTAATTCTTATCATCCATTTATTTATTTTCAAAATAATAGGTGAATTTAAACTCCAGAATACATGTTAATATATTTCTTTATATATTTAAGATGTTTTTGGGATCACCACCTTCATTTTCTATAATTTTCGTATAAGAAATTTTTTCCCCAATCATTAAAATGGATCCTTATAAATCCCTATATGGAAGGAAGTTCATAACTCCAATGTGTTGCGATTAAATTAGAGAAATAATGATATAGAGACTTAATATTGGCGAGGAAATGGAAGATATGGATATATATAAATATCTAATAATACATAATGTCAGCTAATAGTGAACAATTATTTTTATAAAAATCATTGATTAGATCTATAGTTTAATGTTTTTGATAAGGTACTCCTATGAATATCTCCATGGAATAATGTTATAATATTTTAAAATAATTTAAATCTAATCCATGGATAAATGGATCCCGTTGAAATTCATGATCATATCAGGATGGTAGCTTATCTCTTTGAAATTCCACCAAATCTCTCTCAAGTTCACAATGTCTTCCATGTATCTATCCTAAAAAAGTAAAAACATGATCATTCTCATGTACTAAACTCAGAGTTAATACCACTAGAGAAATATCTATCTTTTTATGAAAATGAAATGGATATTTTGGATTAAATATATTAGGTTCTATGAAAAAAGACCACTCATATGGTAAGTGTTTTTAGAAAAATCATAAATTTATGGAAGCTATATGGGAACCAGAGGATGTGATGAGGTAGATGTTTCCTTTTTTTTTGTATCGACATGACATAATTTTGAGGTAAAAATTATTATAATATGGGTATAATTTTACAACCCAAGATTTTGTGATATATTTCTCATTAAAATAATCTAATTTATTCGATATATTTTGTTCACACACAACAAACACTTTAAACAAATAATAAAAAATTATTGAAATATTATATCCTAGCTATTGGAATGGTGGGCATAAATAAGATTAAAAAAATTATAGAAAATATGTATAAATAATTTAATGAATTTAAATTTATTGATTAACTCTTAGGAAATAAGTACTAATTTTTTGAGTAAATTAGTTTTATGCTTCAACAATATGTCCTCATCAAAAATGGTTCTTATGGAATTTTGTGTGTGATTATTATAATTAATTTATACCAGATTTATAAATTTAAATTTATAAAAAGGCTATTTTTTTTTTCAAATCATCATATCAAATTTTTTTTAGGTTTAATTTTTTGGAATTCTCTGAAAAAGAGAATTTTGGTTGAATAGTGAAAATACCATTTTTAATGAAATATATATTTTCTTTTATTATTTTTTAAAATCATAATTTTTTATTTGATTGGTTTTATAATTAAAATAGTTTTTTTTTAAAATTAAATTTATACCTTTTGTATCAACATTATATTTAATTTTGTTTTGAAAATAATTTTATATTTAAAAATACATATTTCATTAAAATGTTTTTTAGTTGCGCTTTATAGGATTATTATAAAAAAATTCCATCACTTATAGATATTTAATTTGTTAAAATTGATTCTATATATTTAATAAAAATAATTTATAATATCTAATATGTTCAACTTATGTTTTGGACAAAATAAATAGTAAAAATAGTAAATAATTGATACCATAGTAAAAGGGTTAATCCGTTTATCATAAGTTAAAAATAAGTGATAAGAACACTATATTTAATCTTAATTTTTATTGTATTATGGTATTTTGAAACTTATAAAATTATTTTTTCGGTTTAATTTTTAACAGGACACTTTTCCATGAAAATTATTTATATAATATTTCATGTAAAGAAAAATAACACATGTCACTCTCCTACTTTTAAATATTAATTATATGTTCACTTAGGGATAGAAATATCTTATAAATGAATATAAAAGTTTATTTTTAACATTATTAATTTATTATTATGATGGTAATTTATTTAAAATTTTTAGTGATTATATAATTACCGAAAATTTGTGTACAATGCTGGAACAATACTTATATAATCAGAGGAAAAATCAAAGAAAATAATTTTAAAAACCCTAAAAGTAATGTTTTTTCTGATTAATTATAGTTATCAAATAATAATATTGTTAATAATGTTATATTAATTATGGTTAAAAGGATTATATTCTAATTAAATAATTTTATTGATGTCATTAGAGTGAAATTAAATGAATAATGTCAAAAAATGGTATTAATGATCTATTAGAAAAATAATATTATATTAAAATATATAAAATTCAAAAAAATATTAAATGTGGTAAAGTAGGATAAAAATGGTCTATAATGTCATAAATTTTACATTTATGAAAAAATTAATATCTTTTATGTAAAATTATAACCCTTGAAGATTGAAAAAGTCCATAATTTGATTGACATTAAAATTATTTAAGGAAGAGGTTAAAACAAAATAAATGGTTTGAAATTCAACTTAAATCTATAAAAAATTAATTTTTAAAAGTTATATAAACCATAACTACCTTGTCTTTGAAATTATATCCATTTTTATCCACATTTAAATGAAAATTAATTTTTTATAATTAATTTGTTTTATTAATTCCATGTGTGTCCTTTCATTAAATATAACTTATATAAACCATAAATACCTTTTCTATGAAATTATATCCACTTTTATCCACTTTCACATGAAATTTAATTTATTATTCTTAATTTTTTTATTAATTCCATGTGTGTCCTTTCATTCACTATAAAAAGGTACCACATATCCTCTCTTATATACACCATATTTTTTCTCATGGATCTACCAAACCCTACCAAAACTAATTCTAAAAATCCTTATCCAAGTTATATATATTAGGGTATTCCAGAAAGACCATCTTTAGGTCCCTTAATATGAGATCTAATGGAACTCTTTCAAAGAAGAGCTAATAATATTCACCAATCACATTCATTCTTATTATTCTTTTACCACCTTAATTATTCCACAACCATTAAAATATAATTCCAAAAGTATATAATATATATTGATATTTTATTATGTTTATGGAATAATATATATCAATATCCTTCTCCATGAAATGGGATGTAAAACCATTTCTCATGTGGATGGAAGACTACTGCCTTGTGAACCAATGTAAATTTTTTCCATTACCACCTCACATGGATTATCATAATAATGAAACTAAAGAATATATATGATAATTATGATGTAATAAAAATTATTAAATTGTAATATAACATTTTATTCCTTACCCTTCCACATTTGAGAAAAATGATAATGTCACTTGTGCGTATGTACAACCTACCATCTCCATGAAACAATGTGATTCATTTTTGATGAATATTTTTCAAGGATGATTTTATATATGTATATTATGAAAATGTATTATGTTTATATCATGAATAAAATTATATATAATATATAACCATCATCAATATACAAGGATCATAACTATTGAATCAAAATATACATTAAAAATGAAGCTGTTGACACCCGAAATAATGATAATAAAATATTGTTAACAAATAGGTGATAAGATGTTATAGATGGATAATATATGATATAATATATATTTTTATGGTTATGGTATATAATATTAATAAATAAAAATTTATTATACATGAGTTAAAATGAACCTCTAAGGCAACTTGAACTTGAAGTAAGGGATTTCGTCTTAGTTTCCACTCCATTGAGACATATTTGTTAGTGTACACATATTTATATTTATGTGGTGTATATAATTCACCCTTGATGTATCTAAAACAAATATATATATATATATATATATATATTAATTTTGTTTAATTTTTAAATTAATGTTGAATATATGAAGGGGTTACTATTTAAAAGTTACAATACAAGTAAATATTTATTGTACATACTCATTTTTTTAGGAATGATCTAATTTTCTATAAAGAATTATTATAATATATCCTTTATAAAATTCATTTATTTTCTTTTACTCTGTATATTTAATGATTTTCCATATTTTCTTTCAACATTTCCTCTATTTTTCACGTGAATTAAGAAAACAAATGTTCAAAATAAAATATGATTTTATTTCTCTTTTTGATAAAGAATATTTCTAATCATGTCCATATATTTCAAACTTGTATTAAAAAGGTAATTTTTATTTTATAAAATATTTTATTTAACATATTTTATGTTATCCATGAATTATTAAATGGTTTTAATGGGATATTTTTAATATTTTCCAAAAGGATCTTTTTTGAAATTCATTACAAAAAGTAAAAATAAAATTATGTTTCTAATGTATATGAAGTTAAGGAAATTTCCCTCCACCATAACCATTTTATGATAGTTAACTAATTTAAAATGCTTTAAATGGTTTTACAAATAAAACTCTTTATTGAAATATTATATTTTTATTTAACTTCCATTTTCTTTATTTTTTCAAAGGAAATGATTTTATGAAAAAACCTATATTATTTATGAATTAATTTTCATATTCGTCTCTTATTAATTTTGCGATTATCAAATTTATCATTAAAAATTCAATTTCTTATGATCATTTTTTTATTGGAAATTACATTTATATTATATATCCTCATTAATTATATCATATATATGATTATTCAATAAATCGTATAACATTTCTTTATATGGAATTTTACTATGAAAGGTTTTTGATTAGAGAGGGGAATATTAATTTTTTATATTATTTAATCTTTATGAATTGTTTTTGCTAAATAATATTGTTTGGGAATTAAATTTATCATTAAATATTTGAATAATACAATATACATGAAGTTATTGGTGGGGTTTGGTTATAGATATCCCGTCAATGCATCGATAGGTATCATGAGACATACTAGTAGTCCAAACTTATTAACTGGGTTTTTAATGTATACCTAACCATTTGATAAACTATTTACACATAAGGACTTGATGGTTAAGATATCATGTTTTATGAGATCATGATTTCCAACATTTGGAATTTCCTTTATAGAAAATTCTGTTATTATTATCCACGAGATAACCACATTAATATTATCTATGAATACATTTCAATATCTTGTAATTGATTTCATGGCATGTGTTTTTAGTTATTTGCCTTTATATATTCATTATAACTTATTTATTCATGATAGTTTCTGATATACATATCCCTTACTAATCATTTAATCTCAAAATTTATTTTTTTCTTTTCCCTGAGATATAAATAAGGATATTAATGATAATATCAAGGATTAAATAATGGTTCTTCTGTGATGTTTTATATATATTTCTAATGCAGTTTGGGAAGATTGTATGTATTTGGTTCTTCAAGACTAATAAGCTGGTCGATCCTTGGTTATTTTATCCCTTGTATATTATACCAATGTAATAAAGTAGAAACATACCACGGGTTACTAGAGTTGGTGTTTTTATATTACTTATATTAAGCACTATTTTTATAAAAACATGTTACTGATTAACAATTTCCAGTGTTTATTTTTCCTTTGACATCGTTATCGTTATTATTTATTATTTAATAGGAGTATAAATATTAAATTTTATATATAAATGATTCTTAAATATTATTATCAATTCTATAATTATCAAAGAAAACATCTTAATTCATCTGGTTTTTGGCGTAGTGGTAAGTTCCCCGTCATCCTTTATTAAAGACACAAGTTCAAATTCAGGCAACACATGATTTTTATCTTAATATATAAGTGTTGTAGTTCGAGTACTGTAATAGTAGTTATATTCATCTATCTTTGGATTTAGATCCATGGTTCGAGGCATTCGGGACATTGGGCCTCTAGGTTATTCATGGTGTAACTTTGGTATTCATTTTAGAGTGGCTTCAAGTTTAATGGAGTGAAAGTGAAAGAATCGAGCATGTTATAGAAGCCCCAAACAGGTGGTATTTTAAATTTTTTCAACGGTTGATCGACGTGATCTTGTTGATGTTGGAAAAAATATGCCCGGTTAAGCCGAGGATCTCACATGAAGGGTTTTAAGCCCAAAATAAAACAGTAAAGAATCTATTTTAGATTTGAATCTGCACATGATGTCTTCTCATCATTGATGATCACTTATCAAAGAATCCAAAGTCTAATTCCTATAGATCATCCACATGCACTTTAAGGAATCTGCGGTAGTGTCGATTGTCCTAATTCGAGTGCTAGCACAGAGCTACAATTACTCCTTTGACACTCTGATGATCACTGCATTGTTCTAATTGTGATTATAAAGAGAGTGCTTGATTCGATCTCCTTATATCCATAACATCTCTCTATAGAACATGGAAGAGAAGAGAAGAGCGAGAACTCCCAGTAATCTTCTTTGGAAAACTCCTCTCCTCTTCTATTTATAGTGTCATGTGATTACCCAAAAATGCCAACCCGACCCCGAATAATCAACACACTATTAACGAAGTATTATGACTACTATACTGAGTCCTAGATATAATTTTTATTTTCTTATAATATATTAAATATTTTACGTGATAATAATTGATTCCAAAACATAACTCTTCATTCCCTTAAATATTAATTGAATGTTGAATATTTTTTAATATTCATCAATTAATATTTCTCGTGTAATTAATTAAAACTTGTAAATACATTTAATAAATAAATTCAATGATTATTATCCTAAACTCGAATAATATGAATTTATTTATTGCATTGGTGATTGTATAATGTTGGAAAAATATCAGACCCCAGTGGTGGGGCCCAACATGTTCAGATCTCTTATTTGACTGAATTGGGAAGATTATTGAATATGATATTGACTGTGACCTTCTAGGATCTTATCCCAACTATTGTGAATAATGTTCATAGACCAAGAGAAGGATCTAGAAACCCATCATGACCCCTGAAGAGATAATGATTTTCACAATATCGACAACCAACCTACAAACACGTACTATGTAATATAATCTATTTTTCCTTAATATCTCATAAATAAGGACACACACACATGTCATTTTCCATTTTACTGTTTTTTTATTTGTTGATCTAGCTGGATAAACATAAACTCGACTTCCATGGCCATGGTCTTATAAAGGTTCTGCCATCCATATCAACATGGCTTGAGATATATTACTTCCATGACCCAGAAGTGAAAAATACTCTCTTGACCATTCCACCAAAGTCATTCCATCAATGACTCACCCAACACAAACTAGCTCATGACAATTTCAAAATTATGGTTTTCGTCTTGCATCAATGTACATGATCAAGTGACATACATTGGAAATGATCTCAATTTAGGAGACCATTACACATGATCGAAGATAAGAACATCTAATGACACCTAAAACATGTGGTCTTCTTATTGGTAGGTTTGTCCTCATTATCTCACTAAAAGAGAACACCATGTGTGAACTTCATGAGAATAAGTCTCAATGCTTATGAGCCCCCAACACCTGATAGTAAAACATATACTATGTCTGATCAGTAATATGTATCTATACCATAGAATATATATTTAATATTAATGTCACAATATCTAGAGGTTCTCATTATAGCCTAGGATCTGTTATAACCTTTCGATACAACAATTAATAATTGGACATTTCCATTTCAATAGTATATGCATAAAAGTATACACTATAATAGTAATATACCATCATGTATAGCTAATTGTTTACATGATATGGTAATCAAAATCACTTAATAGTTGGGTCTAGGGAACCGACTATTTCGACACTCCCACTTTCACTAGATCCAACTTGATAAAGAAATTTGTTAGCTACTCACATGATAAAGTTTATGTTTCTCCTGAGTAATGGCTTTAGCTAAGGGTCATACCACGGTTTCACCGTGTGGAAATTCTGCTATAGTGACTTCATCTCCTTGATTAAAACTTTTCAAGAGATGGTATCATGGGTATATCCTACTTTTCCACTATCATAACATGACATCTTGGCAACTAATAATATCATAATTTACATTATGATAACAATTTTATTGCCTAGTATGATTCCAAGAACTAGAGAAGATTGTTGCATTTATCTACTTCTTAGCTGCCTTAGAAGCTACAACATATTTGGTCTTTGTAGGTATGAATACCACTGGCTAATATGACCTTGACTCTCTCATTGTTTTTATTCTAACTACGATTTTATATCACATTAATCTATGGAAGACAATATGTATGGACGAAAACTAGTATCCTTTCTTCTCCACTTACCAGGTACATAACTTTTGTAATTTCTGAAGTACTATTAGATAGGTATGACCGCATCCCTCACAGTGATCCTCGATATAACTGATATTTTACTATTATAAAGCATATCCTGGAAATATCAATTCTTTTAAATATCATGGTATACATGATTAATCCATCACTTAATCATATAGACTTCAAATCACCACATTTATCTCTTCCTATGTCTTAGACACATTAACCTGGAGAGATTATGCCTTGTGACATTGGTAAATATTCAACTCTTGAATTATTCCATCTTGTATTTTTAAATACTATGTAACTATATGTACAATTAACTGGGTCCATGAAACCTATAGATCCACCTCAGTAGATCTTGTTCCCTAGAACTTTGGTTTCTACTTTAAGTCAATCACTATAGAATCAATTTCATCTTTGTATTAACTAACTGCAATACCAATGTCTTTTTTCCATATTTTTTCAAACATACATTTCTCGAAAAACAATGGTTCTCCCACAAACCTCTGGTATACACATGGAAAACATTTTTGGCAAATGTTTATTCTATGATATTGTTGGATAATTTAATCATAAACAATATTTCAGTAACTTTAAACCTTTATTAGAATTTTATGATGTGTCCATCCCTTTTTGATTGTGTCTTCTAGACACCATCCATGATTGGTGGTCATGACATAAAATTCTCCATAATATGATCATAAGATTAGCTTTTTCAAGTAAATGTTTAATGGATTTACGCATGACGACTTGGTAAAACCAATCAATCCTTATTGGTACCACACTTGTACCATCCATGTATCAACTCACTTGAATACCCACCATATTATTCAATATAATAAGTCACTTTGCACTTTGATACATAGAATCCATTAATTGAATTTTTAGTTAGTTTTATAAATTATAGCTAATTTCTATAAACTGCTTACTTGTATGAAATATTATTCAAATTGAATAATATATCACCTAATGTGGTGAATATAATAACCATCACCAAGGTTTTATCCTTCCTACTCAGTATGTGTCCCTAGAAACTACTATGTTCCCCATGCACTTATGGAACTAGTTCCTTTTCCAACTATTGGTTCATCTTGATCATTGACTAAACACAAGTCAATATATCCCCCACTATCTCCAATAGAGATGTAAAACCTTATATAGATTTATATTCGATTACTTGACAATCTAATTTTCTATGTTATGGATTTATGTAATATCCTTTGAAACTGTTAGGATTATTATAGTAAATTCACAATGTGTTTGTCTTGATGCATGTTTGTTTATGTCCTAACAAACTCTTTGCATCCAAAAATGTTTACTTATGACCTAATGGATTTACATATTACTTTGACTTGTATGATATTCATTTTTAATTTTAGTTGGAATATGATTATGGGATTACACCATTACTTGTGAAGCACATCATGAATTATAATGGAAGTTTATACAAGGTGCAACATTGACACTACTTTCATCAATACCATAATGTATAAAATTTGCATTTAAGAATTACTCCACACTAAATTTTTTGATCAAATTTGACATGTAAGAATTCATCCTCAATCATCCTCATTATTATCAATTCTCTAAGGTAGATTAGGTAATGTGCCTTTAGGAATTACTCCATGCTCTATTATAATGATCGATGAATGCTTTCATATGCCTACCAGAAGCAACACATATCTTTTGACCATGCATATAATTCATTTTCCCCTTAATTACATAAAGTAATTTTATGATGTATATATACACATATATTTTATCCTTGTAATGGTTCATGTTCACTCGTTGAACTATTTCAAAAAGCACCATGACATACATTTATTCTTACATGAACCTTTGTCAAACTGAAGACATCGATAATACCAAAATTATTAAGTTGTTCTGAGCCTAAATACCATACTTGGTATATTCATGACATTCAATTTTAGTATTACTTGACAAATAATTATCTGGTCACAACTGGGTATAAGTATTAAATTTATATTCATCACTCATTTCCAATGATTCATGTATTACTAAACTAGTAATTGAGTTTTAAATACCAAAAACAACATTCATTCCCCAACCTGGAAGATTGTCTTCTTATGTCCAAGGACACATGAGATTATGTTTTGTGGTTATACAGAATAATAGTTCCACATGAATCTTTCACTTGGAAATTAATAAGTCCTGTACTTCTCACCATTGGCTTATGTATCACCCTTTTTCAGCCACTTCAAAAATACACATGACTTTCGTTAAAGTTTTTATACTTACTCAGTTACCATATTAGAATACACATATGTCACCTGTATATTGTATTTAATACCCAATTAGTAAAACTGAAACATTACATTTGATGAATAATCCTGATGAGGAAGAAATAACTTTATTCATTAATTTAGTTAATTTCATATAAAATTCCACAGTATTATTTCATAATTTTCAATGAAAGTAACCACATGTTAATATCTCATTCATTGAAGGATGTTGTGAATGTTCCATTCGAATTACTATCTTTTTGGCCTTTTCATCTTGTATTTCAATTTATTCTCCATATGAATTAAAGAAAAAAATTTCATTGAATTCTTATTCACTTTGCGAACCTTACCTAGATAGGAAATGAAGCATTTACTCAATACTTGATCATTTTATAACTGAAACTGAAACTTGAGTAAAATGGTGAAAATGATATGATAAAGGAATCCATTTAAATATCATGACCCATCATGAAATTTACACATGCCGATGTAACCATCGCCTTATTCATATCATTTCTTCTCTTTCTCCTTGAAAACTTCTCATATATGAGACTTCATGTAATATCATCCATGTCCTGGTGTAGGAACTGTAACTGGCACCAGATTTTCATGAAAGCCTAATGATTAACTATCATATTTTTTGTACATTAGTCTCCTATGAGAAATTACACCCTCACTTATTGTGGTAGTTTAATAGTGTTGGGGTTAATATAACCTTGAGTTTCCCAAATCATAGTAATATGCACACGTGTATATACTATTCATGGACACTCGAGTTAGTGAGAATATTTTCTTTGTCCACTATTTATCACAATTTTAAACTTGTGGTATAATTTTCCATTTAATCTACAAATATAAATTCTAGAAGATTAGTAATTTTTCCTTGGATTACCAGTTTAGAAATTTTGATTAATTAATTAAATCATTAAATGTATCCCACTATTTGATCAGATTCTAGGAACCCTCTATGCTATTATCAGAATAATTTTTCGCTTGAGTATTCTTATGGAAAGGATCCCGGAACCAACCCTCATATTCTACAATATAGGGATACTCTACTACTGGGAGCATTAAGGTGGGATTTTGGCTGGCCGACCGCTTGAACTTTCAGTTCCTTGATATGTTTTGTGAAGTCCCAGCTTCTAAAATCAGAACATGATTTACTCAACACATGCCTCTAAAATGATATAAAGTTAGCTATGTATAATCCTTACTAACACTTTAGGTAAGTCTAACCATCACTCTTATAAGGACTCCTCATTAGTAGGAGGAAACCTCATCTATGGAATGACTGGAACCTCAAATAGATGGTTTTGTCAAATTTGATTAATGAAATGCAGTAAAGACTTGATTTGTATTTTTGGGTTTCATTATATTTATTATGTTGAATGAAATCAATTTCTATTTTTATTTTAAAACAAGTTCTATGTGATTGAAATAACAACAGACTATGCTTTAAATAGAGAAATCATCGTGTTAAATGTTCATTTAATATTTCATTCTTTTTTATTATTATTATATGTGATCGCACATTAACTTTACATTCAAAAAAATAATAAACAATGCAAAAACACAATGATGACCTGATCATGAGCCAATACCAATGGTTGATTCATTGAGTGAATAACGGATAAGCCTAGACCCTAGGAGATATATCTTTAGTCGTGTCACTTGTAACTCGAAAGGCAGCGCATGTCAATCCAATGCATCGAACTCATGTCTGGTGCATCAACATCACTTGGTGTGAAAAGTGTCACTTGTCATATTATCATTATAAAAAATTCCTCACACATAGGCAAGGGGGTCTCAGGGTATTAAAATACAACTCTGAGAATGGGTGTGCATTCCCTTATACATATAATGACTCTGAGATGACACACATATCGCCTTTTAATTAAAATAATTTATTAAAAAACATTGAAATAAATGAATAATTAAATAATCTAGCACCATACATGCATTGATCGGTCTCCATCTCATGATCTGCATACACATTAACATTCATATATAAACTAAATGCATAAAAAAAACTAAACTTGCATTAAAAATAATAATTTAGATAATTTGATTGAATTAGAAATTTCACTCTAATTTTTAATTCAATATTTCAATGTCATTCGATCCCGATTAATTAATTCAATTTTAAAACTAAAAATTAAGATAATTAATTAATTTAATTAACCACCAAATTAGATTATTTATTTCGCATTACATTTTAATAACCCAAAATTATTTAAAATATTTAATTTATCCCACACTATTAAAAGTTTGAGCAGGGCCTGTACGGGGCTTGGTGAACTTGTGCAGGCCCAGTCTGGGCTATGCCGACCCTATGCAGGGGTGTTCTGGGCCAGACCGGTCTACCCAAGCCCGTTTTTGGGTGGTACAACCCACCTGAACCTATTTAGGGATATATACAATTACCTGACCTCTAAGAGGACTGGGCAGAAGCTAAAATAGGGGAGGTCCATTGTGAAGCGGGCTTGCCAGGATCGGCCAGGGTGGTTGCCACATCAAGAACTAGGTGTGGCTATTGGAGTGTGTAAAAGGGTTAGAGTTGGTAGGTACTAGAGGGTTCCTGTGTGGCATGATTGGCTAGAGGATATGGGGATAGTGGTGTTGGCTAGTTGCACCAGTGGAAGGAGGTAGCCCGACGGGGCTATCCGTGGATAGAAGGGGTGCCAGAGGAGGTGGATGGGTGTGGGTAGCTATTACGGGCTCCAGTGAGGTTTCCCGAGTGGAGAGATGGAGGCAACAATGCTAGGAGGTGGGCAGAAAAAAAAATGACGAGCACCTCCAGGTGGAGTTCCACACATTGGTGAAGGGAGGTGGAACTTCATGTTTCAGAGGATGAGGAAGGTGGTGGTGCAGCGGGTCTCATCGGCTGAGGCAGCATGGTCAAAGTGGGGCACAATTGTGGTACACCACTGGAGATGGGGCGAAGTAGGGAGGTCACCAGTGTGGGTAGCCTGGTATCATCAGATCACAGTGGAACACTCAGTCTTATGCAGTTCCCTGGATGGGGTGGCGAGTAACGTAGTGGGTGCCGACTGCGGTGATGGGAGGAGGCGGCTGGCCGGTGCGGTGCCACCAGCTTGGTGTAGGGAAGCGGCCATCAAAAACAGAGGGAGGAGGCAACCCATGAGCCCGCTGCATGCCACATGACAGGTGGGCCTGGTTGGCCCCCCAAAACCTTTTTTTACCAGTCATCGAAGACCTGCAAAGAATGTCTCCCAGCCTCTTTTTTAATTCATTTTTTCTGATAGATGCAAAGGTCTCCCTCTTCTTTTATTTTTTTTATTTAACATGAACCACAATAAGTGAGTCATCCCATCCCTCTTTTTTTTATTTCTTAATTCCTTATTTAGACTATAAAGTATACAAAATTATAATAATAAAATATTATTATAATAGAATATTATAATAATAAAATTCTTATTGTAATCATACTAATATTATTATAATTAAATTATTATAATAATAATCATCATTAAACTTTATTAGAAAATACTATTCTGGTAATCAGATGTCCAACCAGT
The DNA here is from genome assembly GCA_963277665.1 of Viscum album. Taxonomy (NCBI): domain Eukaryota; kingdom Viridiplantae; phylum Streptophyta; class Magnoliopsida; order Santalales; family Viscaceae; genus Viscum; species Viscum album. Next base: position 1,264,589,364 of record OY728128.1, read on the forward strand.
GATCATTTATAAATTCTCCTAAAACAACTGGTTTAACTCCGATTTTAAACAACGGATGACCGCAGATGGGTCATCTGATATCCGATTCAAACACGGTCTACAACGTTGGGACCTTAACGACTATATCATCATATATTAATGAAAACTTAATTATTTTGGGTTAAAATCATCATGCGCTCTCTATGATTCAACTTGAAGGAATTGGGCACGCAGTGGAAGCTCCAAATAGGTGTGATTTTAAATGTTTTCCACCGTTGATCTACATAAGATTGTCGACGTTGGATAAACAATGCCCGGTTAAAGATGAGGATCGTACATGAAGGGTTTTACGAACAAAATAAAACCATAAAATACGTGTTTTAGATTCAAAGCCATGAACAACATCTTCTTGTCATTGGTGATCACTACTCTAAGAATCTGAAGTCGAATTCCTCTAGATCTTCCACACGTGCAATAAGGAATCCACAAGAGTGATGATCATCGTAATTCGTGTGCTCGCATAAAGCTTGATAACCCCTTTGACACTCCTATAATCACTACATCACTATGCTTTTGATGCCAAAGAGAGTACTCAATCTGAGCTCTTTGGATCTATAACGTTTCTCTCTAGAACATGGGAGAGAAGATAAAAGAGAGAACTCCCATGAATCCTCTTGGGCAAACTCCTCTCCTCTTCTATTTATTGTGTCATGTAAGTACCTGGAAATACCAACCCGATCCCTGAAAAACCAACAAACTATTAACTACATATTCTCACTACTAAACTGAGTCCTAAATATTAATATCACTTTCTTGTAATATATTAAATAAATTACATGATAATAATTCAGTCCAAAACATGACTCATCGTTCTAATAAATATTAATTGAACCTTGAATAAATTTAATATTCATCAACTAATATTCACATGTATTTACTTAAAACTTATAAATACATTTAATAAATAAATGCAATACTCATTATTATAAACTCAAATAATAGGAATTTATTTATTTACTTGGTGATCGTATAATCATGGACAAATCCTAGGGCCCATTGGTGGGGACCATCACGTCCAAATCTACTATTTGACTGAATATGGGAGATTCTCAAAGATGCTATTGTGTGTGACCTTCTAGGACCTTATCTCGACAATAGTGAATAGTATTCATAGACCAAGAGTGGGATCTAGCAACCCATCATGGACCCTAAAGAGATAAGGATTTTCACAGCAGCAACAACCAACCTACGAACACGTAATGTGTAACATAATCCCCTTTTCATTAATATGTCATAAAATAGGACGCACTCACATGTCATTAACATTTTTCTTTCTTTGTTATTTGTTGATCTAATTAGATGGACTTACCCTCAACTACCATGGCCCTGTTCTTATGAAGCTACTACCATACATATCAACATGTCCTAAGATATATTACTTCCATGACCCAGAAGTGACAAATACTTTTTTTAACATTCAACCAATGTCATGCCATCAACGATGCACCCAAAACCAAATACATCTCCATGATTTCAACATCATTATTTTTGTCATGAATAAAAGTAGGTGATCAAATGAAATACACTAGGAATGATATCATGTCAGGAGACCACTACACATGATCGTAGATAGGAACATCCAATGACTCCCAAAACATGTGGGGTTCCTGTTGGTCGGTCTGTCCTCATGATTTAACTACTAGAGATCACCAAGTGAAAACTTCATGAGAATAAGTATCAATGATTATGGGCCCCCTGTACATGATATTCAAACATATACTGTGTCCGATAAATAATATGTATCTATACCATATAACATATATTTAAGATTAATATCACAATATCTAGAGGTTCTCATTATATCTTGGTATCTGATATAACCTTTTGATACAAAAATTAATCATTTGAAATTACCATGCCAATAGTGGACGTAGAAAAGTCTATATTATAATAGTAAGATGACATCATGTATAGCTAATTGTATACACAATATGGTAATAAAAATCACTGAATAGTTGGGTCTAGGGAACCCACTATTTCAACCGAATGATGGTTTAAGGATGGTCAAAAATAAAATATTGTATACAAAAATATATCTTTTTTGTGGTTATTCCCAAACTTATGAAATGATCATGTTATAGGCACTGATGGTGGTCCATGAATGAAACTTTAGGGAGACCTGCTAGCAGAAAATGGTAAGAACACAAAGTAGAGTTTTTCTATGTAAAGGGTTTTGGGGAAATTTCTCAATGGTTTTCATTCTTATGGGATATCAATATATAACTTTTAAAATAATTTTCACCTATGAGACTTTATTACATGTACTCTGGTATTTTAGGTATGTAAGGGTCTCCTTGAAACCTAGTTATAATTGTGTTATCTAGAAAATAATAATAATTCAATTCCTTTGAGTGAGGGTAAAGGAAATCAACTTAACACAACTTTGATCCATTTATCAAATATTTGTAGGTATTTATGGTATTAGTATTTTTTATATTTGAATACTATAATTTTTCTTATTGTAAATACTCCCACCTTTAACTTATATCTAAGATTATTGAAATTATTACTTATTTTTTACTATATATATAGCACTCCTCACACAAATTTTCTACAATTTCAATATCTCAATAGATGTATTCTAAAGCATGTTCTTATTTTATATATTTTATTTAAAAATATATTATGAATCCTTTTAAAATAGTATATAACTTTAGTTTTATTTTATTTTCACTATAAACACATATTCCAAAATATTTAGCCAAACATTCCATATAAGAGAGTAAAATATTCAATTTAATTATATGAATAAAAATTTAATATACAATAAAATTTAATTACAAAAAAATATTTTTATTGATAATTCCCAAAAAATTTAAACAATTTTGGCTAATTATTATTAAATGATTGAAATATGTTCCAACACAAATACAATCCTTAGATGTAATAGTTCATGCATTTCAAAATTCAATAACCAATAGTTATCTGTTAAATTTATGTCTTACAAGATATTATAATATGTTTTTTATATTCAAACATTCCATTAGTAAAATAAACTAGCTAACTATTAAATTCAATTCATTAGAATATATTAAATATATTATTTAATGATGATGCATTTGTATCATTGATACAATATGTTGAGTATTTAAAATATTTGAGAGAGGGATGATATATATATGATTAGGAAATTAAATATACATATGGTTCCAAATATATAATAAAATATATATATTCTTGGTTACATATATAAATAAATATATTTTTAATGTGGGCCAAATCCCTATATCCCTTTTTGATTATTAATACATTGAGTTATATAAATTTATTAAAATTGGATAACTATTTTCCCACAACCTTTCACAAATGTGTGCTAAGGAATCAATGTAGATAATATCTTATAAAGTAGATAAAAGCGATGAATGGTTTCTATTGAGTGTGAGGAACTACAAGATATTTCATTGAGAACCATCAAGTGGTAAAATAGATTTCTTTTGGGCATTCCATGTTTGAGGATAAATAGTTATGTGAGTACCACTACATAAACGAAGAAGAGACTCATTTGGGAGTATTTCATCATGATAGAAGAGAAGTCAAATCTTATGAGATTTTATTTAAAATGGATAAAAATTATTTGATGTTAAGATGATATTGGAGAGAAACATGACTAAAACAAAGACAACATGAATAAAGTAGTGCCATATCTAGGGAGAATTTTGTGGTTATGAAATAAGAGTTTCACTGATAGATCAACATAATGTGATAGATGAATACAAAAGAGTACCTAAAATACTATATAAATTAATAAATCCATACCTTAGTAAATATTTTATCACTTAACTTATATTTATCTCCATGCAGTCTTACCAAATGTGGTAAGGGATTTTGATGTTTTTTCATTATCATATATGTTATTGTTTTACTAAAAAATATTTTGATGATATAAATTAATTGATACTATGCCATTTTTAATATTTTATCCTATGGTTATAATGGTCATTTTTTTCCATCATGGTTATTAATTAATGATTTAGAATAGTTTTTTGAGTCTCTTGTATAATTAGAGTCATAAAATATTTTCATAGTGAAGTTCAACCATATATTTGTAATTAACATAATAAATTTAAAAAATATTTCCTTATTTTTTCATGGTGTTTTAAAATGGTTTTAACAGATTTGGATGATTGAATGGAACCATGATATAGTCACACATAATGGTGTATATTTATTATTAACAATAATATTTTCTATGTATTGAATGTCATTTGGTATTTTAATTTTATTTTTATGTACTATTTTAAAAAATGATTTTATTATAAATTTGAGGTGACATAGAAGGATTTCTTATAATATCATTTAAAATGAGAATTATTCATATCCATTTATAAAAGGTTATGAGTTATTAAATCCATTTTAAAAAGATACTTTTTTAATTAAAAATGTTATATTTAGTCATAGATATCATGAAAATATATTCAGATAACTAACTAAAGATACATATTCTAATCATGTAAAGAAAAAGTTTAGAAAAATCAATCAAAAAATTATACCAAATCGGTTCAAGTATTACCAATTATTTATTGACATTATTATAAGGTCATATATCATACATCAGTGTATCACAAATTAATATGGTGATTGAATACTAGGAAGATGAAGTAACCCTTACACATAGTAGTATACCAATCAGAAATCATAAAATGTCTCACTATGAGTTAATAATTTGTCTTGTAATTTTTGATAAGTTTGATTATACATTCAATATATAGGGGAGATCCAATTAATATTGTATGAGTATATATATATATATAATATTTTATTAGTATTTGGTATATTTTAATCATTTATTTTCTTAAGGAAATAAAATTATAAAGGGAGAAGATAAATAAATAAATTTAATATATTATATTCAATCTAATTCACCCCACACCCACTTGGAGTGATTTTTACTTTATTGGTAGAAGAACCCTTGAATCATAAAACTAGGTATAAAAACCAATGAAAATAATTATTCTCATATATCACAATAATCTATCTACATGTCAATAATAATAAATAATTTTAAAATTATATAATGTATTAATATCCACTAAAATATGTCCCATAAAATCACAACACTACCTAAGTGGAGAAACATTATATGATTTAATGTAATAAAAAAACTAATAAAAATACTCTAAAAACTAGTTAGTTGACCCATCCTATAATATTCTCGGTCTAGACACCAAAATAGTACCCAAATAGGGTTCTAAAAACAACTCAGTCACGCTTCCCAATCACTATAGTATATCTTAAATTCCAAGGTTTTATATAATAATGTATATTAATTGGTTCCATTTTTAATAGAAAATAAAAATATCATCTAAATTAGTAAATCTTTTGGCATGAATTATATAGATTAGGGATAATATTAAAAAACTGATTTACACCTCTCAACCAGGGGAGAAAACTTATACACCTTAGGGATACCTGTTATAAATATACAATAATATAAACGAATATATATATATATATACATATATGAAAAATATAATTTATTAAAAACTATAACATTAATATAGTTACCAAACACAAAAGTAACATATCAAACATTACATCACTAGATATACAAAAGACAAAAAATACATGTGATGTGTAACTCCCATGGTAAGATGAACTATCATGGAACTAAATTGATAGAAACAAGTTTTCCCACTACACCCATCATAAAAAATCACAAAAATGTCCCACTTGAATAATCAATCTAGTTACTATTATACTACACACTTCTATAACTTAACCTTTCCTAGATAAAAAAGGGATCTACATTCATCCAAGATTGTAACATGTAGGGTGTGATTATGTCATACCTAGCTGGTGGTAACCATATGAACCGTACTGACCAATCGATATATATATATATAGTGGAGATATAAAGAATAAAATAAATAAAACATGAGTAATTTTTTTAAATAATTTGTAGATGAAATAACTAATTCATTATTTTGCTGACATAAAAATTAATTCCTAACAGGAAGTTGGAAAACATGCTTCTTTCCATAAACATATTTTTTTGGGAATAAAATTAATTTTAATATAAAACAATGAATATATTTCCTAGTGAGCAATAAGTCACCAATTATAAAAAAGATATCGTAGATATCCAAGAATATTTGTTAGGTAAGTCATATGCTAAACCATAATTATATTCATGTCAGGTAAGAGATTATAGTCAATAATGTCTTGAATCATAACACATAATATTTTTTTTAAGATATTATATGCATGAAGTATTGGTACTATTTCTTTTGACATTTAAATTATATATTTAGAAATTATATATTGATATATTTTTTTTGTTTTTTGGAGGGGTTGATTGTTTCATGGGTTCCCACTATAAACCAAAAATTGTTTTTATAAAAATTAATAAAATTAATTTGATAGATGGTACAAATTCTATTAACCAAACCATAAAATCCCATTTTTCAAACTAACAATGTGATGTAACACTTTGGACTATACACTAATAAAAAATAATTCAATGTAATGTAATTGGGAAAAACATATTCATGGGTAACCAGGATACCCATTCCTAATCCATGACTTATTTTCAGGTACCTATAATATAGTCTACTGAAAAAATAATATTATAAAACATTCTTCATTAACCAAAAAAATATCCACTATCCATAGGGTAATCACAATTACCAATCTTGAGGTTTGATAAAATTATCCAGAATATATTATGATTTTTATAATAATTTCATGGTTTTAATAAATTTAAAATAACTAAAAATTAACTTAAATGTCACTAAGTCATGGAATGATATAATAAAAAATCATGTATATTTCTTTTCCATTATTCAAAGTAAAACCATTTAATAAATTTACTTAATAAAAAAACATTAAAATTCAGAGGTAAAATATTTTTTTAAGTTCATTCCAACCCTACACTATACCGTTGTCATGTAATATACTATAATAGTGTTAGAGGAAGGACGAGGTCACTGAGATAATTCTATATTGAACCCACTTAAAAGTTCAACATAATAAGGAATGCATCTACTTAAAGTATTTCAAAATGTTAGTTTAGGGAGATTTATAATTCATGTCGATTCACTAACTTAAAATAAAAAATAATAACATGGAATTGGTTACTTACCTTTAGAATTAAAATGTAAGATTACATTATACACTAAAAAGATGAAAAAAATAAAGGATTTAGAATCCTTAATCATAGGAAAAATTAAGTATTCATGATAAATTAAGAACCATTGATTGAAAACTATATTTTTGGGATATCCTAGCATATATTCAATATGAGGAAGGTATTTAACTTTATAGACATGGCCATTGACCAATATGGGTTAGAGATCCAATATTAGAGAAGAAAAATGGAAATAGAGCCAACTCAAGGAGGATTTGGGCAGTGGTGAATTGATTTTTTTACAGAGGCTCTTATTTTTGGTGATTTTAAATTTTAATTATAATAATTTAAACTCTATACCTCATTAAAAAATATATAAAATACCCACTATAAATTTAGTGGGTTACGTCGAGCCATCCAATTCTTATTAATAAGACATAAAAATCACATGGGTTAACAACCATAGATTTGAAGCCCTTGTTATAGAAAAACACATTTTATTTCCCTCTATCCATCACATTAATTATCTATTCACATTAATTCCAATAAAATTTAGCTATAAAATTTCACCATTAAACAATTCAATAGATCAATATTAAATGAATATATAATCAAAAAATATTAGGTCCACTATAAAATCTCTATGATTAATCTTGTATTCTTCGAGAAGATGAAATATGTTTATTGAGAAAGTTGACAAGGACATAGAATTTTAATTTTAGTCTCACATTCCTATATCTCTTATTATAGTTTTATAAGTTTCAATAACTCATGAACAAGTGGTAAAAAATTCATTAACAGTGCTTTTTCACTTTGAATGATGATATAGAAATGTTACTCCATATGGGAACCATTAAATTTAAACTCAAAATCGTCGAACTAGATTACACACATAGGATCATTTATGTACCTACTATGTTGCAAAAAAAGGACAATTTTTTAAATTAAAAAAAAATTAGGATTAAAATAACGTTTTAGGAAATTTATTAGAATATATATACTATCTTGAATGGTCTAAAAAACCTCAAAGTTAATATTCATTCCTTACCCATGCTTTGGTGACCTAATCATATAGAGACAATGTGGAATACAATGTCACTAACCTTATATTATATAGTGAATCTTTTATTATCCACATAATAATTTTGGTGACATTGAAAAATGTATAATTATTTCTTGTATTACTTCACTTGTTCTGATTTCCTAGACTATACTAGACATAATCATATATGATTCACTGACTTCAATAAAATATCAGGGAGAGTGAATATATCTTCTATAGATATCCTATTATATACACATCTATATGTAATACTTATATTTTCTATCATAGTTATAGTATATGAATTACCAGTGATCTTATGATTAACTAAAAATAATCAAGAATATAATCTTTTAGGAACAAAAGGTACTTATATACCTGAATAGGGTGAAGGGGGGGGGGGTGAATTAGGGTATGAATATACTTTTTTAAACTCCATATTTTCCTACTAGATCTTGAACTATTTATTATAAGGGTCACATATTTTTCTATTTATTTTATATATTTATCTTATCCTTTCCAACTTTATCTAATGATGATTTATAGAAAGTAAATTATGAAACTAAGAACAAGGACAAATATATTTTTACTTGGTTTACCCTTAACAGGATATGTCCAAGAAAAATACAAATGAAATGTGCCAATTTACCAAATTCACTAAATCTCACTACCAATATAAGGTTCAACCTAGATATCTTCTATGCATAGACTCATCGAATTGCATTATTTAGGGATAACTCACTACTTCCCAAGGGTCACTTTCTTAATTTCTCATTCAATGGATCACTTCTGGTGGAAAGAACCACATTCTTCCTATCCCTTTTATCACTACTCTGAAAATGATTCAAATATAGTTTATGGACACATAGGTCCCTTCATTACCAATATAAAATATATCCTCAGTTATAATTAGATGCCCATTTTGAAGTTATTTCTGGGATACTCCTTCACTTATGCGAAAATAAATTTATTCAAAACATCAACTTTATAGATACCTAAAACAAAATTTTCTTCGATATAGACAAAATAATTAAAAACTCAATATTTTGCATGATATCCAAGGGATTACAATTATTATTTTCAATGGATTGGTTGTAGTAGAGAATAAACTTCTTCTACAAGTACTGTCAAATGGTGTAGATCCTATGTATTCATATTCTTATTATAAATTTAGATATGACAATGATATTTATTATAGGGTAATGTTGGAATGTATGTCCTTAAATAAGATCTCAGGGCCAAAAAATTTCACTATATTCTAGTGTGAGACCCTCTATATGATATCTTGGCGTATAACCCCTTGTGCGATCTCTTAGAATGTAACCCTAGTGTGAGATCATCACATGAAACCCTATGTGTGAGATTCTAGCATGTAACCCCTTGCGTGATATTCTGACATAGGACAAGTTGTGTGAGATTATGGCACTTGAACCCTTGTGATATAATGAAGCATAACCCCTATGTGAAATCATAACACCTAACCCCTTACATGGGATGCTGGTGAGAGACCCTTTGCACATGATCCTGCTATGTAACCCATTGTTTGAAGTCTCGGTGAGTAACCCCTTATAAAAAATCTTGGCATGTAACCCCCATCCAGGAACCTAGCATGAGACCCCATTTGTGAGACATTCATATCATGGAGACTGTGGGACATTTTTCTATTCATGCAGCTCGAGAGATCTTGTTTAGTTCATGCGGATCACAAGATCCCAATGATTCTTCAAATATGTTTAACCACCCAATGCATACATCAATTCAAGAGACTCCTTCATGAGGTCCTTTCACAAGAGCATCAACATATTATTTGGATTTCAAGATACAAGTGTAATACCTCATTCTACTCATGAAAAACACTTACACAATGTCAATTGTGTATACTCCTTCACTTCATAAAAAATCCTTTATTTGGAATTTTCTTCAGATGAATATTTTTCGGAAAAAATCATCACCTCTTAAAGATAGGTCTATTGGTATTTATAGGATGAATTCTACTACCTTAAATCCACAAATCTCAGATAGATATTCGTTCCACCACCTCATCGATCAGCATCACGTGCTTCGGGTGAGGACTTCGCCTGATCTCCTACTAAATATCTCAAGTGCTTCTCATGATCAACTGCATTGTATTTATGTGTGTTGCATGACCCATCATGTGATCCAATGAAAATCATGTAGTCAATGGCATTATATTATAATTCTTTATCAAATCCCATCCTGAGATACTCTATCAATCATGTGCTTGATATAATCCCGTAACAAGGTCCTATGAAAATCATGCTATGTATTCAAGTGATTCACATGATCTCCCAGTGAGATCATTCAGAAATCATGATTTTTCTTCATGTGCTTCACATGATATCTCTAGGATATCCTTTGATAATCAAGCTTTGTCTTCATGAACATTGGATGATATGAATGTGAGATATTTTGAAAATAATGTGGTGCTTCATGTGATCTTTTTAAACATTCACGCTGAGTGCGATCATTTCATATATTCACAATTCACAATATCATTTTAGATGGTCATTCTATGTGAGATCAGTTTATATATTGACACTTCATGAGATATGGCATTCACACTCCTTGAGATCATACATTTTCACAACTCCATGAGACTATAAATTTCATGCTATGTGAGATCAAACCTTTATTCTTCCTTGAGATTAGACATTCCGTGCTTCCATGAGTTCATAAATTTCATTTTTCACAAGATCATACATTTTTCAATTTTGTAAGATCAAATGTATTTCTCTTTTACTAGATCATACATTTTTCACCTCCATGTGATTAGTCATTTCATACTTATATTAAATCATACATTCCAACTTTCATGAGATTAGATATATTTTACTTTCATGAGACCAAACATTACATGATTTCATGAGACCTTACTTTTCTCACTAATTCTTCAATCCTCCATTGAAAACCATCCTTCATCAACAACCTCAAATTTTATAAATAGACACAATCAACCCAAAATCACCACCAAGAAGGATTTTTTCTAATATAATTCCTAAGAATATTTACAATAATACAATTAAGCTACTCACACTGACACTCTTTTTATTTGAAAAAACCCAAGTTGAGTTTAACTTAAGTCAGGAGACATTTCCAAATATCATCTCAAAACTAAGACATGAACCTAAGGCCAAGATAAAAAGAAATACATAATAGTATTTTTTAAATTTTTACAAATTCCTAAATACAAATCATTACAATTTCATTTATACAGTATGGATCCTATAAATGAAAAATTGGGTTCTCACCATTTAGTGAACAATAATAATGTATACCATATGATACCCTTTTCGAGTTTATGTTAATTTATTCACAAAGTCCATCATCATTTCATACCATTTCCATATTATAAAAATAATTGGATAAAGGATGATAGCAGATCATTTATATTATTCTTTCACCCCTGAATATATGAAACACCTGGGATACAAATCAATAATCTCTTTATTTATTCCATGCCACCAGAATTAAAAATGAAAAAAACAATTTTTTTTCTAAATTTTATTTTGTTCCACTAATTTAAATGAGTGATAATAATTATTTTACTTAATCTTTTATATTTTTATGTATAATAATTCTACCATGGAAACAAATTAATGAGTTTCTTGAAACCAACCATCATGTGTATCCTTATAATCAATAATTACTAGAATAATTGTATAATTAAGATTATAAATGTGGATTACTTAACATGATCCATAATGGATGAGGCCATTCCATTATAATTTTTTTCAATCTTATCATGATTCTCATTAACATTCAAAGGATGGTTGGGCTTTAACATCATCATATTTCACTCTTTATTTTCCTCTTGACCATTCTAAGGTTGGTTATTTAATCTAATAGAATCAACAACAATGTTTGTCCATCTTGAATCATATATAATTTCATTAAAAATTATTAGATATATTCTAACAATAAATTTTCTATCAATATTATATCTCAAAAAAGAAGAAGATATAATTGAGAATTTTGTGGTCATTATGCATTTTCCCTTATACTTCAAATAATGAGAAGAAAACTTCTTCAGTGGATTCAGGTGGTGATCCTTTTCTTATGAATGACTCAATGGTTTATTTCTAGAAATATTTACTTTATGATCTGTTGAATTCATCTTCCAGAGTGAGTTTACACTCCATCATGTTGATTCAAATTGTTCCCAGATACTTTGATAGGGTCGATAGCTATCCAATGGTGCACTTATCGGTGTACGATCTCAATAATGCCTTAGATTATCATAAGATGATATTGGGGGAAATATTTGGTCATGATAAGACATCCATCCTATTTTTAAGATCTTCTCTGATCTCTTGGGGGATTAAGTATCAAGTAGAAATATTATTACTCTATAGATCCACATTCTATATCCATTTGTTTTTAATGGGTGACATCATGAAGGTGTGGTCAAGGCCAGACCTGCAATGTGGTGCTTAGAATTTATATTTATATATGTGGTCCTGAGATTCTAATTATAGGAAGGAATCTATCATGGAATCAATATGGTCGAGGATACCAGGATTTCCTCTCACTATTTAGAACTCATCTATCTTTCAATCTATGGAAATCACGTTGGGGTACTATCTATGATTGGATTAAGATACCCGGTGCTTATTATCAGTGGAGAACCATATCATTTTTTTGGAAATGGACCTATCCACAATCCTCCTATGTAGAGTTTTGATCATGGCGGGTGAATAATTTTCATGGTGGAAATGGATGTTTTATCAAGACTTACTCCATTTCTGCAAGGAAGTTTATCTCCAGGGTCACTATTTAGAAGTGTCTGAGAGAAGAAAGTCATTGTTCATGTCAAGAAAACTGATGACTGATTCTATTTTGAGTGATCTGAATGTTGATGGTGGGTGGTCTAATCTAAGGCCTTCCATTCATAATACTTTAATGACATAAAAAATAGATCCACCGACACCCATACACACATCAGACTCCATTAACAAGATTCAACATGAGGTGGAATTTTCAAATGATGAAAAGGTTCCCCACAAACCTATCATAACCTATGACACTATGACCACTGATATGTCTGGGTCCCTTATCCCTTCCTCCACACCTCTTCTTGTGGATCCAAAGGCATCTAATAACCTTGATTCAGTTACTAAGTCCATTATTCTATCTCCATGTCAACCATCTCAAATTTTTTTAGTTCGGTCTAAAAAACCCTGATTTTATTCCACAGTCTTATCCAACTGAGTTTATCTGCAACAAAAAAATGTTGTAGGGGGTGATATAGTAGATTCTATTTTCTCTAAACTCATCCATGATACTCATAATTATCTCTCTTTTACTAGATGGGATTCCTTCAACAACCTGTCATTATAATAATAGTATTTCCAATAGATTTACAATGTTAGAAGGGGAAGAAGTCATTGTGAATGGGTGAGCTTCTACAGGTTGTAAGAATTGAGGTAAATAGAAACTTCTTTCTCAAGTTGTGGATAGTGGGAACATCACATGATCCATGAAAAGTGAAGTTTTAGACATCTAAACTTCTATGGTAGGTTATTTAGGTTGTGTGTCCTATTTATCTTTTATTTTATGGTATCAATTATCATATAGAATGTGCGAGGTTTGGGAGTGAGGGTGAAGAATACTTTCCTCACTAATGAGTCTCGCCATAATAATTCATCCTTATTCATGGTTTTAGAACCCAAAACAATTATGATCGTTTATCATTATTCATTAGGATTGTTGAATTTATAGAGTATCTGCATGCATGCCTTGAAATAGCCACATCTATATTTTCTAGAGATAAGATATATATTTTTAGATCGTATCGAGTATTCCACACAACACATCACCCCCAAAATCACTGAAAGGGATAACAATTTTTTTATTTTCATTATTTTATGTGAGAAATGATTCTTATGATAGAGTGGAGTTATGGATGTTTTTATCTTCATTCCATCCAAGTTATTTCATATGGTTCATTGGGGGTGATTTTAATACTATTTTAGTTGCTTCAGAAAAGCAAGGAGGAATGAATTTTCTTAATAAATCTATGCAGGACATCACAGAGTTCATAGAACAAATGGAATTATTGATCTAGGCTTCTTCAGAAGAAAATACACATTGTACAACAATACTAATGGGAGTGGAAGAGTTTGGAGAAGACCATATAGGTTTCTTACTAATTTTTAAGGGTTGGATTCATCATGTTGTCTTCTATGACCCATCTCACTGGGTCTATATTAGATCATTCTCCACTATTGGTAAGGTTACATAAGAACATTAGGGGTAATTTTTGTTAGTATTATAGTAACTGGAATTACATGGAGGGCTTCATGATTAAGGTTATACAATCCTTGGAACAACCGAAGAGGAGTACCAATTGAGTCTGGTTGGTTAGATGGATGAAAATTATAAAAATGATGTTCAGACTTTGTGTAATGATAGGAAGGGAGTGGATTTTATCCTAAAAAGTCTTAAATAAGACATCAAAAGGATATTGGAGAGTCTTATGTACATGTGGAATAAGGAATTGTTTATTTCTTTATCATAGAAACAAAATTTTCTAGATGAATAACTTATAGAGATTGAGAGGGTATATAGACAAAAATCATGAGTCATATGGACTAAATAGGGAGATCGTAACACTCCTTATTTCCATGAATGCATGAGTGACATGAATGTTGTAAAAAAATAAATTTACAAATGGAATATACTTCCTTTAATTCATATGTGGAAGTGGAATAGAAAAAAAGGAATATAAAAATTTGAGAATATTTTGGATGGATATAATAGGGTAAGGGGTGTTGGTTTAACCGTATATAATGAAGAAGATAATTTCATAAATTTCATTCTTAGGCTGATGTAAGATCAAGAGAATGAGTTCTTAGAAGAACCACTAGGGTAATATGAAATAAAAAACACTGCGTTTCACATTCAACAAGAAAGATCACTAGGTCCCGATGGATTCCCTATGTCATTTTGTGTGGAAACATAGGATATTATAAAGTCATATGCGAGGGAGTTAATTCGGGACTAATTCAGAAGAGGATTTATTACCGGTGTTTTATGTTCTTCAAGAGTGGTTACGTTCCCCAAAGTGAAATGCACTACCTCATTGAACCAATATAGACCTATCTATTTCTGCAATTTCAGCTACAAAATACATTCCAACCTTATCAACAGAAGGGTTAGTGGTGTCATTTCATGGTTTATATCGTATGAAAACATGGTTTTGTGAAATGGAGGAGCATTAAAGGGGCCATCTTAATTTCAAAAGAAATGGTAGAGGACGTAAATTAAAGGGAAATTGGATTAAATTTAACAATCATGGTGGATATGGAAAAATATTATGATAGATTAAACATGAGTTTTATTTTAAGGTCTATGAGAAATTATTGCTTTAATGAATGGTTATGTGATTTATGATTCAGATGCTATGCCTGTTAGCAGTTTGTAATCTAATTTATGGGAAGTGGATTTGGATTTCTGAAATAAATACATGGTTTAAGGCAATGAGACCCATTTCACCTATTCTTTGTATCTTTTCCCAGGAAGGTCTCACAAGGAACATTAAGAAAGGCCTACAAATCCGGTAGATTATGCATTTCATAAAAATATTTGGGAGTGGAATAATCTCCCACGTAATGTATGCTGATTTTATGTTAATTTTTATTAATGGATGGTAATATTCATTTAACAAGTTCATCAAAATAATGGAAACCTATGGTGTCTTGATTGGTCAGTGTATCAATCGAATGAAGATCAACATTTTTATTTCTAAAAAAATATTAAGAAGGAAGGGTAATATAAATCAAGATAAAATTAGAATGAATAGGTTGAATCTATCAATGAAGTATCTCAAAGTTATAGTATTCAATAGAAGAAACAAAAAATTATTATTTTATTATATTACCAAAAGTATCAACAAGAGTATCTATAACTAGAAAATTAAACTCCTATCATTCAAAGTATGAATTACTCTAATTAACAATGTCCTCGCCTCTATTATAATACATATTCTCTCTATCATTATACCATCGAAGGAGATAATATAAAGGATGGATCTAATCATGAAAAGATTCCTATGGGATGAAAACCAGGTTAAAAAATTCTATTGGGTAACCTAGAAATTATTTTTCAAGGTTAATTAAGGATGGTGGGGTTGATCCATGAATCATTGAGGAATACATGCATTCTATGCTGAAGAAAGTAGCATGTGATATTATCAAGAGGAATTTTTTGTGGGAGAAATTCATGAGAAATAAGTATAGAGAAAATGGGAAAATTGGAATGGTTGATTTAGAAAGATTACCCATCCCACACATTTCATATTAGATCACCTAGATGTTTTGGATGGAAAGGCTCAGTGGGTAATCGACTATGGAGATATCAACTTTTGAATAACTAACTGGGTGGGTGAAGAGATATTTTTTCTAGGATTTATTGTTTTTAACCTATCCTTTATAGAGTCCACTAGGTACTCTACTTTTATCAAAATTATTATAAATCATGATTATAAAAACTGTCGCAATGATATTTTATTGATTTAATATCTAGACTGATACATATTTACAAGATTGACTTCAGGTAGTTTAAAAGGTATGGACTAGAGAAAAATGGTGCATGGTAGAAATGGGATGGACAATTAGGCACCAAATTTCTGGTTAAAAGAGGCACTAATGAAGTTAAATTTCTAGGTTTGGAGGTTGATAAATAAGGCCCTACCTATGGATGATAACATACTGAGAAAGGGAGTTTTTTTGGTGTCCAAATGTCACTGTTTTTATTACCCGTAATAAGAATCTTATGAATATACATTATGGTGGAGATACAATGTAGGATTCCATCAATGATTGGTTTTAGAGTGCCTATATATAGGGGGTGGACATGAAGGCCTAGGAAATTGTTTTTTTGTAGTGTTTTGGACACTCTAGGAGGCTGAGACTAAGGTCATAGAAGGTAAAATATTGATGAATATTTTAATTAAATTTTAGTTTAAGGTTACGGTGGTATAAATGGTTCCTCTTATTAAAAGTGTTTCATCATCTACTACTATTATAATTTTTCTCCCATGAATATATTCCTCTTTGGGAAGTAGAAGAGGGAATGAAGGTCGATGGATTTAATGGAAATATCCAACTATATATCTAACACTTAGTATGGATGGATCATGTATTTATTGGAAGATGAGAGGTGGAGGCCTTGTGATAGACAACAAGGGTTCAATGCTACTTGGTTTTAGTGCATTTTAAGGGACATGAAATTCCATTGAAGTAGAGTAAGAGGCTTTGTCAACCAGTTTTATGTTGTGCAGGTTGTATGATATTCAAATAACTGAAGTCAAAACTGATTCTCCTACGATAGTGGGATTTTTGTAGTAGAAGTATAGTTTCCCTAGTATACTAGATTATATTATTAGGAATTTTAGAATGTTTTTAAAAATAGGGAATCCTATTTAGTCATAGTTATCGAGAAGAGAATTTCATAGTTGATGTATTCGATAGAAAAGGATCCCAATTGAGAATATTATGATTTTTGATGGGGTCGGGTCCTTACCATATGATTGTAATATCATTTTTAAGAGAGATTCCCTTATACAACATCATTTCCGGCCCTGTGAGTAGTGGCATGTTTCTTTTTTATGATTTAAAATAAAAATAAGTTAATTTTTATTCAATACCACATAATCAAAAAACCCAGACCTATCAGAGAGGAATTTTAACAAAACTTGAATCACTCCCACGATTTTAGTAATATCATAATGGATATTGCATTTAGCCCATTTCTCAAATTTTATAATTCATTTTCACATTGATCATAAAAAATTAATTTGACTCCCATATTCATCAAGAAAGTCATTAGCCACTAAATTTTGGAAAAATCCAAGATAAAATAATAGAAACATTCTAAAATTCATGGAAATATCCACATTTTGAAATGACTCATACAAAATGTTAATAACATAACTCCATTCACCTATTTATGATTAACATGAATTAATAATGAAAAGACCAATTGTCTTAGAGATTTAACTTCTTGAATTATGAATAAATATTTTTATAGGTTAGTTTAATGATATTGTTTTTACCAGGAATTTATGATGACTAGGATATTATTGACATTATCATTAAATGATCTAGAATACACTATGATGTATTCAAAAAAATTATCAATTAAAGAGTAATATAAATGAGAATATATCCTATTCCTTAGTTATATGAATACTAAATTAAAATTTATTAAATGAATGGTATGAATGAATTATTAAAATGGATACACCGATTCAAATGTTTTAGGAATATCCCTATGTTTTATCCATAATTAATGATAAAAAATGTGATTTTATTTTGGAAAAAATATTTCTTCATATAACTAATCAAATAGATCGTCAATAATTAGTAAAGGATAATGAATCTTACTAAATACCATTTTTTAATTCTGATAGTCTATATGTGACATTAGATATCCATTGACGTTCTTAGAAAAAAGAACTGGATTATCCGTTGGTGATGTACCTAGTCTAATAATTCCCTTTTCCATAAGATAATATATATAAATATTTATTTTCCCTATCTTAGATGGATCCATATGATAATTATGTATAAATAAATTTATGTTCTCTTAATTTTTTTTTGAATTATAATTATTTCTTAGGAGTTACCCTAAAAATCATCAGATAATACATCAAGGAAAAATATATAAGATTAAAGTATCAATATTGAATTTTCAAACTCCACTAGTATTAAAATTATACTAACCATATTTATACTAATAACTCCAATTTATCTATAAACTAATCCTATATATCCTTTTATAAGTATTAAACTCAATAAATTTATTCGAAGTTCTAGATATTTAATTTTAAGATACCCTCCTTTTATAAAAGACAATAAATTCTTGTAAATATGATAAACTATTTTTTATCAAAATGAAATAAAATGTATTACTATCTATGATATAAAAATCTTAGAAGGGCCTATAACATACCACCATAATTCTAAAATAATAACACCCCATATTTATTTCAACTAACTTATCCATGGAGTGTCTATACTTATAAGCTTTGGAGTAACATCCAAACAAAAATTTAAGGGAGTCACCTAATAGTTAGATATAAGAGAGAGAGAGAGAGTTAAAGTAAGAGAGAGAAACTTGTATCAAATGATATATTAACAAGTGTAGATACTACGAAAATCATACCTCTTACTCTAGAAGGTCCTTTTCTGGTATCAGTCATATATATTTTCATTGAATAGATGTTGCCTACTCCTTAAGGCTTTCATAGTAGAGGAAATACTTGATAACAATATGGAGTAGTAATATATCAAATATATCTACTATGTCTTCCTCATTGATCATTAATGTTAGAATAAGGTTTAATTCTACCTATAAAATATTCCTAATATTCGTAGTTCAATTTCAATATATATTAAGTACACTTAAATACATTACTTTAGAAAAAACATTAAATATGTCCAATAATGCAAGTATTATTATATATCCAAATAATAAAAATTCATATTTTATATTCCTTGGATGTAATTATTAATATAAAAATATAGAAGCTATTATCAATCTATTAGTAGGAGTACCTCACCTCAGAGTACCCTGGTAAGATCCTCCCATACTAAAATATTAACAACATCAATTGTTTCAACCAGAGGAACCATTATCTAAGGGAAAACTAGGAAGAGAAATACTCACTCCCCATATCCTCTTGAACCTAATTTAGTAAGTAATAAATTCTTCAATACTTCAAGAAAATATTGAAAGGTTGAACATTACTATATGAGTTTTCAATACATCAACAAATTCATCTCAAACTGCATAACATTTTCTTCCTTATCCCTACTCGGAAAAAGTATGAATTGATGAAGGTTGGTGAATCCAGTAGCATAATACACTATTTTTATTTTCCTCTATGTAATCGAAATAAATTAAAAATACTTAACTATTCTGATGGTGTATAGATAAAACTATTTAAAAAAATAGATGAAATACCTTAAAGGGGAGTTCATAATTCTTTTTTTATCCATTCATTATATCCCAAAAATGAAAACTATATCCTTTAATCATTAATGTGGATAAATGATCCCAATTATTCTCTGGTGTCACAATATATTCAATATATAATTAATGAGGTCCACCAAATCTTTTAATTCATGATGTGAATATCATCATGAATGGTTAAGGATGATGGAAATATGAGTTCTTTGTTATTTCCACAATCATGAGCTCCTTATGTGGCACTATATGCATTGAATATTAATGTAACAAAGGTAACCCTAAAAGAAATTTAGGATCAACTAGAGGTCTTGTAAGTTCGTCATGTTTATTAAATATAAGGAATACATATAATGAAACTAAATTAATGTAATGATTTTATTAACCCAATAATCACTAAAAAATATGTTGAAAAAAATATAATTAACTCTTATATATTTTCTAATAAAAACTTAAATTTCTTCCATGAATAAGTAAAATCGTCCCTATAAATCATATATTACGTAATTACATAAAACATATTCCTATCTATATATGTTTTTAATGATGAGTGAGACTCGAAGAAATGATACCGAATCTGGAAACAATCAGTCCCACTCAAAAACTATATCGATGAAATAAGAATCCAACATAATTATGCCAACTAGTTATATTTTTGGAATACTTTATGAGTTTTGACACTTAATTATCTTTACTGTGTTCAAGTCCCATACCACATATATTTATATAATACTATTTTATAGTATCATCATTTTTAAAATATGATTAGTACCATTATAGTGTTATCACAATACCTTAGTTACAGTTCCCAATCACTATAGGCTAGTGTAAATTTCAAGTGTTAATGTAATAACATGTGACAAATGGTTTCTCTCTTTAATGACCGATATGAAAAAAAATTATTAAAAAATTCAATATTATTGAAGATGATGGACAAAAAAAATACCCCATAGAACCATTCCATAAAAGGGGAAAACTTCTATAACATAGAGTTACATTTTAATGAAACTCAATAAGATAACAAAACCTCTATATGTATATTTAAACTACACAAGTTCAAACCCTAACACAAATATAGTAATTGAAAAAAAAATTATCCAATTTTTTTTTACTTCCTTAAAAATCAATTATTATTCATTCCCCCAAGCTTTAAAATGAAAACATATATTTACATCACTTGGTATACAAAAGAAAAAAATGCAATAAACCTGACTTAATATATAATATTTTCATCTAGAATAAATGTGTGTTATATTATTGTATTGTATTATAAAAATGAAACACATAGAAAAACCAAGAACACTTTATTTTATTAAGGGATATCATTAAATTACTCCACAGCTAAACCCAAAAAAATAAAAAATATTACAATGGGACAAAAAAATATAAAATAGTAAAAATAAAGTATGAAAATTTGTATCATTACAATATTCTAGAATTAATACGCCCATGAAAAATACTATAAAAATGAAACAAAATATTATTACACCAATAAGAAATTTTGAAATGAAAAATATAGAACCATGAGGAGAATTTAGTTAATTTATGAATGAATTAATGAAGTGGTATTTATAGAATGTAATATGACCAATGAAATAGTAATGCGACTATTAGGAATAGTAACATGACCAATGAAAAAACTAACTTGACCATTGCAAATAGTAAGATGACCATTGGAATAGTAAATTTTCGTTAAAATAATAAAATTTAATATAAATAATATTTACCACAAGTAATTTAATAAAATATAAATATTTTAATTCCATAGAACAAATAACAAGATTAAAAACCCAAATAAATTATAATAAATTTTTATATAAATTGTAATTTAATGTATTCTGAAAAAATAAAAATTAATATATTAAAAAAATTAAAATTTACAAGGTTAGAAAATTATTTTTATAAAATGAATTTTATTTTTTGAATAGGTATATAGAAATTTTATAAGGGTTATTTTTGGTAATATTCGTAAATAATTCATTTTTAGTTGGATAATAAAAATATTGTTTTTTACAACCTGTACGTTTTAAATGAAATTATTTATGATTTAATAATAACCTAATAAATTATAGAATTTTAGGCTTGAATAAAAAAATAATTTATAAGTTAAATAATCCATGAAATTATATTTCAAAACCTAAAAGTATTTTCCAAAGTCTAAATGTATAAAGTGTCTCTTTAAATAAACATTTATTCATTTATCTTCTTTCTTTGTGATTAAACTAATAAATTCAAATTATAATGTGTTTCAAAGCCCTAAAGTCATGTTATTTTATGAAAATAGATTTCATAATGTCAATAATTTTACTATTTTAATGTTTACCTTGGAAATTATATTTTATTCAATATTTAATCCTAAAAACACCCCTCTCAGCAAGTATAAATACCCCTGATCCCACCCCTTGGAAAAAATATTCACTTAGACTACCCAAAAACAATTATTTTCTTAATTACCATATCATAAGGCCCTTATAATCCTTATTTAAATTATATTATTTTAAAAACCCAAGATTTCAAGATGTTAAGGGACCAAAAAAGGAACTTCTTCAAGAAAGAGGTAATGTCCTTTCATCTTTTTGTTTACTTTCCCTTTAATAATTCTATATCCTCATTTTATTTTCTAATATAAAACTTATTGAAAAAATTAAATAGTATTTTAAATGATTTTTATAATATTAATCTTCTATGAATGTTTTATTTATAATATAAGATCATATTATATATCTCAGACATCCTCTTCAGACAATGTCCTGCTAACGGTCGGTTAACCACTCATGATGATATTACCAACTCTCTAATTATAAATCCCATTATAGATTATTATAATAAATTATTTATAATATATAAATGTATAAATATATGTTTTTCTAATCTTATAATGTATATATTAATAATTCATAAAAAAATAACGATAATTAAATCGAAGCAAGACATTATATTTTAAAGAAAACATGATATAAAAAATTTCAACTTTAATAACGAGAAATAAGAAATATAATACAATGATTATAATTTATGAATAGTAAAAAATTAAAACTATTCTATATTAATTTAATGTTTTATTTAACTTATTTTTATTATACAGGAGGCCAAAAAGATAAAAAATAAATCCGGATTTAAGGTTAGGGGAATCTGAAACCTATCGCTTTCTTTTGGGCTATCATCACATTCACATTATTTTCTATATGAATATTTATATAATATCCTTAATCGGCATTTTAATTATTATTTCACTTTTATTTCTATGAATATAAATGATTCTACCTCGTTCAAATAATTTTTTTAAAAAGAATTATTTTTCTAAAACACTTATTTGAATCCTCTTGAGTTGTTTCTTATTCAATGAAAAATGATCTTTTATGGAAATTATGACATCATTTGTTATTATTGGGAACCCTATAAGTTATTCTGCAAAGTTTGATATATAAAATCTTTATGAAACACATTTCTTTTCATGGGTTTATTTCATGACTCAGATTGACATATGTTTATTTTCCAAGGGGAATGCATGATTATAAACATTATATAATGTGATGGGTGGGCCAAAAATTATATATATCTCTAATAAATTAGGTAATGTGATATATCTCATGAGATCATGTGTATTATTCATGAAAATAATGCTACATTTTTTCACAATTATGATCCTACAATTTAAGCACATATGGTATATGTAAACATAATGTTGGAATTATTCATAAATATGTTAAATATTTAACCACTATGTTATTTTGTTTTATTTTTATAAATATACCTCATTCCATGACATTTTAATAAAATTTCCCCTTTTATTATGATTACAATCTTATGTTATGGATATGATGAGGATTATTATGATCACCCATGCTCTATTGATTAATATCTTTTATTCCTCCCATGTTATTCCACCCTTTATTAATATTTTATCTCACAACATTCATAGATTTATATCCTTAGGTGAATAAATATACTAAGGAGTACCTAAGACGTTTAGGAGTGTTATAAAGAAGGAATGATATAATGTTAATGTTTTATTATGTATAGGTAATGTATAACCCTAATTTTTAAAAGATAATAAACATTTGGATCCTAGAATGAATTAATATTATGTTATATAACTTAAAAATGATGTCATTGTCATATCATAAAAACATGGGTCACAATAGTTTGTATTATATCATGGTTTATTTAATTTTAGAATTATGATTAGAAAAAATTAGAGAAAACCCTAGAGATAAGTTTGATATTTAAGGGAAACATACAGATGTTTTGGTAAAGTATATGAGAATGTGGTTTATTACCAATAAAATCTATATGTAGATAGTTCAAGTGCATATTTATCTGGTACAAATATACACAGTGTTAAAAACCTCAAAAATTGCAAATTGGGTATTAACTTGATCATCACTTGGTGCCCAAAATAGAGGCCTTACATCACATATATTTTGAATTTCTTGAGGGATATGGTTTGATTAATCACAAACATTATACAAAAAATTATAAATAATATAAAGATAAATTAATTTTTTCTTCTAAATTTATAAAACGATTAAATTAATTTTTTTAAAATAACCATTTAAGAAAAAGGATAGCCATAGGAATACCATAAGTTATGAATTTATAATTAATTTTCACATGAGAATAAATTATTCATGAATTCATTTCGGAATTATGTTTTGTTCAAACTTTTTATATTTTACAAAATGGTGGGAACCAAGATAAACCATAAAAATAATTCATATGAGGGACAATGAAACAATTTTTTGAATGAAATTACCATTTAAATAAGAGGTGGAGTTAAAAACTTCATGGTGATTCGTTCCTAGTTTTCTTAGTAAATCAAAAATAACCTAAACCACGTAGAACTCACAATATTAAATGAAAAAGAAACCGAGTCATTTATATATAAATTACCACTAATGATTATTGGACTTTTAACAAAATGTCATAAAAAATGGGCAAAATCATTTGAAAATAAATTTTCTTTACTCCATTGTTCTAAGAAGGAGAAGGTTACTCTCATAGTTTATCAATTAAATATATACGTTGATAAAGGTTTGATGTTGATAAATAATATAAAGGAAAATGATGAAATGGAAGAAATGGAGTGGGAATACTTTAAGAAGTTATTTCTTAACAAGTATTTACCCTGAATTATTTGAAAAAATATGGAGAGTGAATTCCTAGAGATAATGGAAAAGGAGAGTGATTTTTTATGACTTATAAGGAAAATTTCATAAATATTGAAAGATACACATTTGGGTTGCTTATTAATAATGATATCAAAATAGATATATTATTTTGTGGTTCAAAACTACATCTCCAAAAGGCTTTATCTATCTGATACATTAGTGAAATGAATATATAGTTCAATGTTCTCTCAAAGTTGAAATGGAGTTTGAAGAATTATCCTAGGAAAAAGGATATAAGAATAGAAGAATGGAATTTCAAGATGATAGATTAAATGAAAAGGATGAAATAAGATCCAACGACCTACATGTTAAAGATATAAGAATAATCATTGTAATAATTTTATCAAAGTTATGATGAAATAATTCAAATGAGGGATAGAAGGCCACCAAGATCATGAATATTGAAGAGTCCTAAAGAATACAAATAACCTGATGAAGGAAAGAAAGGCACCTCGAAATACACCAACCATGGTTCAAGGCATCAATTTGAAGGAGAAAAGGAACTATGAAATGTAGTTCACTTAACCATAGACATTTTAGGGTAATAAGCATTAAAAAAACAAATATAGAAGAGCAGTGTAAAGCCTATTAAATCACCACAGAAGTTGTGGAACATAAAAATGATGTTGTGGAAGGTGTAATTACTATTCATTAAATAATTGAAACAATTTTGTTTTATTCTAGTTTTATGCATTCTTTTATATGATACTAGTTTTATAGAATTATTCAATTACATCCCTAATACCGTAAAGATGATATTTTTGTAAAAACACTTAGTGGTGTTATCCTTAGAACCTTAGTTTGGACACTTATCTAGTTTATGTACATGGAAATATTCTTATAGTGAATCTCATTATCCTTACCTATGTCGATTTGAAACTATAATGGGGATGGATTAGATCTCATTATATGGATATCACAACAACATTAAAGAAAATGATTTATATTTTTATATAATGAAGCATCCTATAATCATATAAAAATACAAGGATTTTCATGAATCACATTTGGAAAATACCTCAATGGTTTGGGTGTTGATATCTAGTTAAGAAGCATATCTTTCCCAAATGGTTTTGTAAAAGGAAATCATTAACATAGAATAAATTAATATTACAAGGGAATACACTGATGTATTTCTTACAGAGTTTCCCAACCATTCTCTAGAATTTAAATTAGAGTTATCTATATATCTTATATATATATCCACTCATATCTACAAACTATCCTATAGGATAGACCTTATCTAACTAGGGGAGTTAAATAAGTAACTGAAATACCATTCTGAGAAAGGGTTTATTATCTATAGTGCATTTCTTTGGGTGCACTGATTCAATTTTTCAAAAAATAATTATAGATTGATGAGACTTTTTATCAATTACTGGGAGATAAAAAAATATCATGATAAAGAAAAAGTATCCCCTTCCATGTATTTTTGACTGGATTGATCAATTTTTTTATCTCAGTAATTTAAAAAGTTTGATTTTAATTTTGGATTTCATCCATTAAAAGTGAATATGGAAGATATTTAGAAGACATCCATATGTACAAGATATCAACACTATGAGTTGATTCTAATTCCCTTTAGTCTAACTAATTACCCTATAATATTCATTAATTTTATGAATAATGCCTTTAGAGACTACCTAGATTTTTTTGATGTCTTTATCAATTATATTTTCATCCAATTGAAGATATAGGAGGAACATAAAGAGTATATAAGGATTGTTCTTGTGAAATTAAGGAAGGAGAAAATGTATAATAAGTTCAACAAGTGTGACTTTAGTTTTAGAAAGTAACATTATTAGGAAATATGGTAATATGTGAGGGTCTCTATATGGATCTTTCAAAGAAATAGGAAATTGAAGAATGGACTATACCCTAAAGTGACACATAAACCCTCCGTTTTCTTATCTAAGCTAGGAAGTACCAATTTTTTTGAGAGAAATTGCTATGAATTTCTAGCCTACCAAATAATTTTACATAGATTGTAGTAAATTATTCATGGATATAATAATATGAAGAAATATTTATGTTGATCAAGAAGATGATATTCAATTCACATATACTGACACAATCCTTAAGTGGAAAAGGTTTTGTGATATAAAATAATGATTCCAAGAGTGTCTTCAGTTTTTTAATCATGAAAAATGAAAAAGTGACAACCTATGCCTCATGATGTTAAAGATATATGAGAAAAATTACTTAAATCACGATCTTTAGTTAGCAGTGGTTATCATCACTTTGAGTATTTAGTGACACAACTCTTATATTTAGAAGTGTGATATATATATATATATGAAGATAAGAATATTATAAATTACATATTTAGACATAGGGATCTTAATATGAACCAGTGAATATATATAGAGATTATCAATAACTATAATTTCTTTATTAACTACCATCTTGGAAAGGAGAACATTTTAGTTGATTCTATTAGTATAGAGGAACCTACTATTCAATCCATGAAGAAGATTTAGAAGGATCCTATCATAATAGATATGAAAAGGATTGATATTGAAATCATAATGGCATGGAATGCATCCCTAATTTCCAAAATGACTGAATAACCACCTATCCTTGGGAAGATCAAGGAGGCACAAAGGGATGATTTAGAAATTCAAAATAAGGTGAAAGTAGTAAATTAAGGGACAATTAATGAATTTCATAGTGATGAAGAGGGTGTTATTTGATTTGGAACTATAATTTATGTACTTTCATCAACTAAGAAAAATAAATAATTATTGGATAATTCACATAACTCATTTTTATCCATCCATTCTAGAACTACCAAGATGTATAGTGATCTTTGAGAACACTTCTAGTAGGAAAACATGATGCGGGATATTTTTTTGTACAACTCAATGTGGTTGTTATGAAAGCATGTTACAACAAAGCAAAAAAAATTCCAAGGGTATGATGAAATGATTTCCTATATCCACATAGAAATGGGAGAACATCACCATGTAATTTTTTACTAGTCTCCCAAAGGTATAAAAATAAGAAATGTTATTTGGGTTTTGGTGGATAAACTCACCAATATTTCCCATTTCATCACAATTAGAGATGATTTATCTCTTGACTAACTTTAAAAAATATATGTAAAGGAATTAGTGAGGTTTCCTAGGTCATTAATTTTTATCATTTCTGATCTCGATCCAAGTTTCATCTCTAAATTTTGTAGAATTCTTCATCATAATAGGAATACAAATATTGATTTTTAGTTTAACCTATCACCCCAAAACTATTGTCTCATATGAAGGGACCATTCAGAAATATGAGGAAATTATGAGATATTTCTTAGTGGGATTGAAATGAGTATGGGATAAACATCTCCCCTAATTTTTTTCTTTAAAAAAAATATATTTCACTAAATTATTCAAATGGCCCCATATTAATCTCAATTTGCAAAGCGATGTAAAACTCCTACATGTTGGGATGAAGTTGGAAAATTTATTATTCTTGGACCTGATCTTGTGAAATAAATTTCTAAGAAGGATCATGATGTGAAATACCATCACCAACACATAGGTTTTATTAATCCTTGGTTGTTATCACCCTTTATTTGGTTTCCCTTATGGAAAATTCTATGAGTTTTTAAAAAATTTATAACTTCTCTATATAGAACTACAATTTTGAGTGGATTTATATGTAATGAAGTGGGATTTATACACCAAGGACTAGAAGGTAAGGGGTTATGGTCCAAAGATGTGATTTTTAAGCTACTTCCATATTTTTCATAGATTTTTAATGTTCACCTGGCTATGGAATGGATATTTTTAGAGCCACTAACTATATGGTAAGGGAATCACCAAGGAGTATATCTATTTTGTATGGATGGATAGTTGAATCTTCCAAATTGAAGTTTTCTATGGAGTGGAGTCCTTGGTAATGTCATATCCATACCCTAGGATAATAGGATCTTGGTGTGGTCTATTGTGTGGATTCTGGAATATAGTTGACTAAGGATGATTTCAGAATGGATAAGGGGATTTATGGAATAATTTGGAGGCTCAATGATGTTATCCTTTATGCTTCCTTATGGGGATATATTTTCTATTTTTCCTATAAATATTTCAATTCCATCGAATCCCAACTTGTTCCACCCTTTTTTTCTCAAAATATTGGAAGTAAAGAGATCTCTATGAAGGAATTTGAACCCTTCTTTGTAAGATTCAACCACAGGCTGTGACAGATCAATTATTAGTGTTTTCACCCCATTCATGTGGTACGTGTTTCTATAAAAAGGTTTTAATTCATTAATAACATCAAGTTCCTATTTAATTCTTTGTTTTTTTATTGAAATTATGGATTCAAAATTAAAGTGGATTTTCTTTGTAAAATATATGCTTTAAATTAATTTTCTTTAAAAAAGGTTTGTACATGAAATGTGTAGTTGAAGTTACTTTAATGTGGATTTGATTCTAAAATAGGTTTCCAATCATGAAATAATATCAATTTCATTGTGAAAGTATTCAATTAAACATTATTAAGGTTTTCAAATAGTCTTTAAAAGAATAACACATTGAAAACCTTGGTACATTGGGAAATGGACATGTCACTTTAATCTATGTAATGATACTAGAGGTTTTGTGATTTTGAAATACCATTTTGGGAATAAATATTTATTGGATCCATGTTATGACTAATTTATACTTAAATTTTTTACTTTTATGTATTCCCATAGGTTATAACCCAATATTATTTTTTTTATTTATGCCCGGTTTTACACAAGATGGTTTATTTCATGCTTGGATTGGTCACTTATGTATCTTATGGAATATCCATGGATGGTTTTGTTTATGATAATATAATTTATTATATACACTTATCATAATACTTATTGTGATAATATGAAATGTCTTTTATGAAAGACTAAAGGTTATTCTATTTTATAAAAGATTTTATCTTCTAGAGATTCATTATAAAATTGTTTTGTATTAATGCTAGATATAATGTTTTCTTGATATTATAATTTTTATAGATTATTTAGTGAACTACTATTTGGATTTTTCTGACACCCTAATTATTCCTTTTAGGATTTATATATGTGTTTTTTCACGACACATGTATATGGAAAAGAATCATGCAGTTCAATGATTTTTATTGGTTATCAATGCTTTTTTCATAGGGACAATTGGTGATAATGGATAGTCAGATGGATATTTGGTATTTGGATTGAATTATTTTACATTTAGTTTTATACCTTAGGGATTAAATTTGTATGTCTCATGGATATATAATCCTTCTTCCACTATGTTATATGTTGATTTTAATTGTTTAGGTTATACATGAGACACGTTTGGTTATTGTGATGATTCCCACCTTATGGTGGACCTTATTTGGTGACTTGTTAGGTTATCTCAGGCTGTTTCATTACAAAATGAAATCAAAAAGAATACCTTGATTTAAGTGTTATGAAACTACCTAGGTTTGGTTATGGTGTTTGGTAAATAGAAGTTAAGACTATCAGAATTTAGATAGTAAGTGTGGGATATTTCCTGACCAACAAACTTCTATTTCTGAAATCAAGTTACCATGATGGTTCAGAATTTTTTCCAACATTGAGAGTTGGTGTCTGATGATATTTGAATAAATTGGATTTGGGGTTTATTTAAATGGACATGTTCCTTATTAAATTATTGAATTGTTTTGCATATAAACCATGATTGTTTTTAAATTCTTAATGTTTATAGGCATTGATATGGATTCAAGAAGTGTTATTATAATTTTGGAGTTTATAATAACTTGATTCATTATTTTTCTCTGTTTATTAGATAAATAATCTAGGAATAACTCTTTGTAATCCTAAAGTGGACGATATGAAACATGTTCCATAGGTAAATCCTCTAACATAACCTTCTTTATTGGAAGCAATAATATAAACCTTTTAAATCCTTGTCAAGAATGTATTGGATACTGAGGATGAATGGTGGATCATGACTCAGAATTTACTAAGAAGAATACACCCATATTTCATACTGAAAAGGTATTCTAGGAATATAAAGAGTGGCTTGAGTTTATTTAAAAGATCACCCATTTTTTGAAAACACATAAGGACTTTATTTTGGGTTTTGTACATACATTCTTGATGGACCAATATGTAGAAGGATATACTCTATTGTGCAAGCCATTTTGAATGAGAATATTAACTGGGATTCCTTCAAGAAAATATTTAATCATTTGTTTTATACTAAAATTTTGTGTTTGGTGAAATACTGTTAATTTATGACCACATAAAAATGAGAGCATACAGTTTTAGGGCATTCCACATGTTTCACTAAGTTAGTGAACCCGACACCCAATATTGTTAAAAATGATTACCTAAGGGATCAGAGGTTTGAGATGGATTTTAGGGTATATATTCATCCAATTTTGATTATTTTATTCCTTCACACCATTATGGAGGTGGATGAAAAATCAGTTATGTTTGTGGAAAACATAGAAGAAAAAACTGGCCTAGGTGGAGCTTCAGCTACTTCATTTGTTATCCAAATGTGTGTTTTCACCTGAAATGGAAATGAATGGGTCCCCCGATTTCTTTGGTACCAGTTTTAGGGGTTTCATCATAACAACAATAGGTTGTATGATATATGTGTGGAAATCCAATTCATACTATGTCTAACTATATAGAAGCTTCCCAAGATAATCATTATTGTTCTCAAGAACTATTATAGAGGATATCCCAGAGAAGTGTGGCTAGATACACTCTCACCAAGGTTTTTAAGGTCTGTTTTAATGATTCCAAGGGTGGTGGTTCTTATCCTCAAGCCAAGGGTGATGTTCATGAAACTAAGAAAGCTTATGGGGGTGTTTTGGTTGTGCATCTTGGAATAATAGAGTATACATAAGTGAAATATGAGGCTGGAACAAATATTGACTAAGGTATGATTTTTATTTCATTCTTTATGATATTATCCTTGTTTGATACAGGTTCTACACATTCTTATCATGAAAGTAGGTTTACGTGTTGGGATTTCATTTTAAGCTTATTCTATTTTTAAATCTCTCGACTCCTATGGAAAATTGGTCTGAGCAATGCATAAAATGACATTCGTATCGAGCGACATTAGATGAATTAGAATTGGGGAGGGATTTTTTTTGTTCATTACCTTGATATACTTGACTTATTTTTTTCATGTATTAGATAACTAACATAAAGGACAATATCAACTATTACCATCATCGATTTCAGTTCTTATCTCTTTATGAACTATATCATATCTTTTAGGGTGACTAAAATTATAGGTTTGGGAGAGAATGGCCTACTATAACTTATCATGGATTCATATTGTGCCAGTTTCAAAAGGCGTTACTTGATACCCTTGATCCTGATTCGAGTAGTCCAATTCATGCATCAATGAGTGCATATCCTGAGGTATTTCCTAAGGAGTTTTTAGGTTTATGAGCATAGAGAGAGGTCAAATTCACTATTTACTTACTCCCTAGAATGATTTCCATTTCTATTCCATATATCACATAAAACCTACTATGTGAAATGATATTAAATATCAGTTGGAATATATTAAGGCTATGAGATTTATTTTTCATAGCATGTCACCTTGGGCTTCGCCTGTCCTACTTTCCAAGAAGGTAAATGATAGACTTAGAATTTACCTGGATTATTTAAGGTTAAATCAAATCACCATTAATAATAATTATCCATTTAAAATGATTGATGATCCATTTGATCAACTAAGAGGGGCTTGTTGGTTTTTAAAAATAAACCATTACTTTGGGTACCACCAGTTGAGAGTGCAAGAAGAGGATATACCTAATTAATATTTTAAGATTTGATAAGGGAATTTAGAGTTTCTCGTTATGACATTTAGTCTCTCTAACTACCTTGTGGTATTTATTTTTTTGATAAAACAAATAATTCATTAGTCATTAGAATATTTTATGGTCATTTTTTTGGATGAAATTTTTTATACTATAAGTAAGAGGAGGAGCATCTAGATCATTTGGTTATCATTCTTAGAACCTTGAGAGAACATCATATGTATGGTAAGATTTCCAATGTGAGTTTTTGATCTAAGAAGTGAAATATTTGTGGCTTTTTATATATGATAGGATTGTCTTAATCGATCCTAAAAATAGTCAGGAAGTAATTTCTTGGGATCATCCAAAAAATGTGTTTTAGTTTTAAAAATTCTTGGAATTGTTTGGGTTTTATAAGAAAATTTTAAGGTATTTCCAAGATTTAAACAATAATGATTTCATTAATTTGTAATGGTATCATGTTTGAGTTGGGTAAAAAATGGATGATATATTTTAATGAACTAAATATAAGGTTAGATTCAACTCCAGTTATTATCCTTCTGGAATTGGGTTTAGGTTATGATGTTTTCTATAATTCATATGGTATGTGTTTGGGGTGTGTCTTGATATATGTAAATAAAATAGTGGAATATAACTATCATTAGTTGCATCGTAATGGGAATATATACCCTACCCATGATCTTGAGCTAGTAGTGACTATGTAGGAACTCAAAATATGGTATCATTGATCAACTAACTAAATCATCCCACTATCTCTCTATCAAGGAGATAATCAAGGTGGATTAGCTCGGGTAGTTTTACATCCTAGGATTTGTGAGGTTTCATGGGTTTACCTATAAAATTGTATATGATATATACCTGTGGTTCACATACAATTTTTTTGGATGTTTTCAAGAGGTTATGGGTTCCCATTTGAATTTTAACATGACATATCATCCATAGGCGGATGGGAAGATAGAGAGATATATCCTGATTCTTGAGGATATTTTGTATGTATTTATGCATTAATTTGGTTGTTTATGGGTAACGAATTTTTCTCTTTGCTTTTTTTTATAAAAATATTTATTAAGATTAAATTAAAATTTTTCCCATAGAAGCATTTTATGGGTGTCCATGTAGATATACCTTATGCTGAGTAGGGTTGGGGGAGTGGTCCTTGGTTAGAACAATCTTTATTTAGGTGATTATGGGGAAAAGTGTAGTTGATATGAAAGAAATTGTTCATATAATTGAGTCATTAAAAATTCTATATTGACCTTCATTGTCAGCTACTAGTTCTTGAGGTGGGTGATTGGGTACTTCTTCAAGTTTGACCTAACATTAGACACTGTCGTTTGGGTATGTAGTGTAAGTTGGTAGCAAGGTTTATCGACCACTTTTAGATTATGGAATAGATTGGAAAGGTTCCATATCAGTTAGAATTATTATCATTTTGGACACTGCCTCCAAACATGTTTCATGTTTCCGAGTTGAGGAGGTATCAACCAAACCCTTTCCATGTGATTGGATTTTATTATATTGATCTTGATAACAACACTATATTGGTTAAGAAACCAGTTTTGATTTTATATCACCAATAAAAGGCATTGTGTGGTTAAGTTATTCACCTATTCTATGTAATGTGGTGGTATAGATGTGATAACCATGAGATGTGGGAGGGGGAATTGTTGATGATGTAGCAACGAACTTCTCTTTTTTCATGTCAATAATCTCGAGGAATTTTTAAGGACATAAATCTTTTATATTGGGGGATATTGTGAAATCCTTTCACCAGAACATAGGTGTTCCTAGTCCATGGTTGCGATCATCCTTTTTTGGGTTCCCCCATGGATAATTCATGGATTTTTTAGAAAATTTCTTGATTCTATATAGGTTATTGTGCTATAGAGAGGCTCACTATTCATATAATGGGATCCCTATGGCTTGGAATCGCAAGAAATGGAATCAGGTCATGGGGGGGTGACTTTTAAAGCTACTACTATAATTGGTACAGCTGTGTCAAGTTCACCTAGGTATGGTGTGATTCTTTTTAGAGCCACATCCCATATGGGAATTGATGCATCATGGAGTATGACTGTGGAACTAGGGATTCTTTATTTCCTAATCCAAATTAAGGGTTCCTATAGAGAGGTGTCGTTGTATATTACATAGACTTTCCCTTGGATAATATGATATAGGTGAGGCTTGTAATGTAGATTCTTAAGGCTAGTTGGATTAGGGTAATGGTGACATGGATAAGGGCTTTACGATGTGGTTTAGAGGCCATACATCATGGTCCTTGAGGCTAGATCGCGGTGTTATATTTTCAAACCACTTATAAATATCCCATGACCCTCAGTTCCCAAATTATTATATATTTTCTATATCAAATTTTAGTCATCTAAGAAGTTTATTTAAATGACTTTGAATCTCTTATTTATTAGATTCAACCCTAGGCATTGGGAGATTAATCCTTGGTTTTTTCACCCTGTTCATGAGGTAGGAATATCTATAAAAAGTTTCAAATTATTTAATAAATTGATGTTCTATTTCAATTTCATGGTTTTTTATATAAATTATTGATCTTATTTTAAAGTGGATTTTCTTTTTGAAATACATGTTTTTAAAGGTAATTTATTTAAAAATGGGTTTTGACATGTGGTGTGTTATTGAAATTAATTTAAGTTGGTTTGGGTTCTTAATCTGGATTTAAAGCATGGAATAGGACATGTTTCACTTTCACAAAATCATATTATAAAAAATTATCAAGGTTTTAAAATTGTTTTTAAAAAGTATATTACCTTATGAACCTTGGGTATGTTATGAAATGGCAATGTCAATTTAGTGTGGGTAATTCCACTAGATGTTTTGGGATATTGATAGAACATTATGGGAAACAAATATCATTTGGATCCATGTTATTCCTAGATTAGAATTATTTTTATGTATAGTACATATTTCCATAGGTTAGAATTAAATCTTGTTATTTTTCATATATTATTGGTTTTATAGATGATGGTTTATTTCATAGTTGTATTTCTCTATTTCTTATCTTATAGTGTATCTGTGGATAGTTTTTATAATGCTTAGATGATTTCTTATAATCACTTATATTATTCCTTATTATGAGAATATGAATTTATTTTATGAAAAATAAATGGATGTTTTATTTTATAAATTTTTTTATCCTCTAAAAATGATTTATAAGATGGTATTAATTTAAATATTGAACCTATGTTTTCTTGATATGAGATTTTTTATAGAATATTTTCTAAAATTATATTGGGATTATTTATCATACAATAATTTATTTCCTTCTAGAATTTGTATATGTGGGTTTTTAGGGCATATTTAACAGAAAGGGAGTCATGTAGTTCTTTGGTTTCCCTTTGTTTTCAGTTATTTCATACTAGGTATAGTCTAGTGTTGATGGATGCTCACATGGAGATTTGGTATTTGGATTGTCCTATTTCACATTCAGTTTAATACCTTTGGGGTTAAATTTGTATGTCTCATGGAAATATATCCTTTCTTCTACAATGTAGTTTTTTTCTTATTATGGTTATAAATGATACATGTTCAGTTGTTATGATGATGTTCACCATGTGGTGGACCTTATTGGGTGGCCTCTTTAGTTATTATTGGTTAGTTTCTTATAATGCCATAAAAAAACATATAAAATATACTCAAAGATAGTATAAGAGTTATACTGAAAACCATTTAATGTACATGGAGATTGAAATTAGAGATAAAGTTTTCATTTTAATATCCCCAAGGATAAGATTCATGGGGTTTGGAAAGACATGAAAGCTCAAACCTAGGTATATTTTCCCCTTTGAAATGACTTATCATGAAGGAGCAGTGGCCTATCAGATAAAATATCCACCAATCCCGGCTCAAGTTTATTATATCTTCCACATATTTCTACAGAGGAAGTACATACCTAATCCCTCATGTATACTAAATCCATAGGTGGAACCACATGATTATGAACTCTCTTATGAACATAATCTAGTGAAAATATTGGACCATAGAGAAAATTTTCTGTATAAAAAAACTCATCTTGTTGGAGTTCTATAGTATAAATAATGGGGTCAAGTTGAAAATAAGTTGTTTTTTGAAGAAGAAAGAAGTTTTCACTTAAAGTGTTGTCATTTTTAGTCAAAGAAAAGGAAATAAAATCACATTGTAAAATTTGGTGATTATACTAACAATCACAATTAGAATATCAGTTGAAAAATTCTAATGTATTTTTATTAATCTATAATGATGGTTTGTAGGAGAAAAGGTTCATCAGACTCACCATGGGTCCAAATATATATTTTTTATTTTAATGAGGAAATTTAATAGATACTGAATGGATCTGATTAAAATAAGAAGATGATTTGACGATCTTAGAGTTCTCATAAATCATATGTTATATGAGAAACATATTGTGCAAGCCTTGTAAAAGAAAGGGGGAGAATAAGTGATTCCAATCGGTTTGAGGATTGGTGGGAAATAAATAAGGGATATAATTATGTGAAGTTACAATAATTTCTAATAATATTCAGATGGTGATATATCAATCCTAAATGTTCAAAATGTCATGATAAAGTATTGACAACAAGCAAGAGTTTGTGGAGGAATAAATTTTGTGATGTCAAAGCTTCCTGGTCTTAGTTCATCGATGTCAGATCCCCAGACATAGAATTGTTTGAAGGTTGTGATGTATTTTTTGGAATGTGAGAAGATGAAGTTGGTGGGTTTTAGTTATACCAATAATCCACAAGATATAAATATTCAGAGTAAGATTTTTGGTAAGGAAAGATGTTTCCACTAATGCATGTCCATTGGATGCGGTGTACCACTGATCATTAAACTAATCCTGACACAGATCATCAGATAAAGTGGTGGTTACAAAATGGAGTTGGAGGTAGAAATGTTTTTTTGAAGAAGATCAGTATGCGGAAGTTATTGAGATAGACAAGAAAAAATAATTTTAGGGACTTGTGAAGAAAGGGATCAACGATCAATAAAAAATGTAGTTGATCATTTTCATTTGGTTGATTTATTTTTCAATTGGTGCTGAAACATTAGACTGGAGATGATAATGATTTATTAGAATGTAGTAGAGACCGATCACTTAGGTGATATCATTGATAAAATTCATCAGACTCTGGACTTCATTAGACGCAAGATCATTAGTCTATGTAAAAGAAGAAAAGAATAATTGTTTGAAGCAATTGAATCAGTGATTGTAAAAGATGGTTGAAGTTGGTACAGAAGTGTGTTAGAACCATGACCTTTCTAAATAAGAAATATAGTTTCATTTTTGTTTTTTTTCAATCATCATTTGATGTTTAGAATGTTTTCAGGAAAGGGATCATACACTTCATGTAGACAAAAATATTGATGGTGGCCTTACTTCCTAGTGTATTCCAATTTTTTGGCATAAATATCACAAAATGGAGAAATGGGTGATTGGAAAAGGATGTTGCACACAATATTGTAGGAGTTTTGGAAACTTGGGTGCAAGGGATGAACTACATGAAATATTAGAGTGGTTCATGAAAAACCTGGATTGTGTGCTAAATAGGTTTTTCACGCAATAGTGAAAGCATGTTGGTTTTTTCACACAAAAGGTGTTTCGGGATCAGAATGGAGAAAAATGGAAAATGAATAAGGTGCAAGGAAAATCTTGAGATGTGCGTGAAAAATGGTTCTTGTGCGAAAAAATTGCACCTAGAATGTGTGTTTTGTGCGCACATTGGGTTTTACAGGTGGGGGTCAGCGATGCCTATAAATAAGAGGTGACCCCCTCATTCGGTATGGCTGCAGACTTAGAGAAGATCCGAGTTCTGATGCGTGTAAAAGTTGCACAAAAAAGTAGCTGCACATAAAAGTTGATGTTGCACTTAAAAGTTGCTGTTGCACATAAAAGTTGGTGCCGTAAAAGATTTAGTTGTGCCAAATTTTTTCACGCAAAAAGGAAATCTTCCGTGAATAGGGTAAGCGTTGCGTGTGATTGTCAATATATTCTGAATACATGTTTTGAATATCTGGTTCAATAGTTCAGCGCTTTCAGGTGCATCAATTGAGGACTACGATGCAAGTAGTGTCCATGCTGAGCAGAGACAAAGACTTTAATGCAAATCTTTTGAAGAGACCAACTATTCGATAAACTTATTTTGACTTCCCTCAAGGTAGTGAGCTAGGGGGTAAAAAGAAGTGACCTAAGGGATGTAGTGAGTGGTCCCTAAACCTTTGTAAAGGTAGTGTACCTGGCATGGAGTGACTGTGACCATATCATGTAATCCAAAAACTAGTAAATATGAGTGGATTTGGGTATGACCGACACACTATCGGTGTATGCTCCTTGGACGTAGCCCTTTTCGGTGAACCAAGAAAAAGTGTTGTGTCATATCCCTACATTCATTTATTTGATAGATTTAACAAGTTCTAACCAATTTGGGAACAAGATTACCAACTTTAAAAATAAAAAGTTGACACCTTTGTTCAACCCTCCCCTCTCAGGGTGTTCTAGGTTCCGACAAGTGATATGATAGGGAGGTTAATGGTTACTAGTGTTCGGTGTGTCCTTTACCATCATGGATAATGAAGTCAATTCTAGGGGAATCCCTCTCTTTGATGGAAGTAATTTTCAGATCTGTAAAAATAGAATGAGATATCATTTATTATCCCTTAGAATGGATGTCCTCTTTGCTACTGTGCATGGAATAAAAGTTTCTGATCCAATAAGACGTGCTATGATTAATACATAAAAGAATTTTCTTGATGCAGATGCTAAAGCCTTGAATGATATCATTGCGGCTCTTTTAGATCAGATGTATCTAAATGTGGGGAGTTTCACCTCAACAATGTCTATGTGGGATAAACTTGAAAATATTTATGAAGGAGAAAGCAAAGTTTAGGAGAAAAACTTCAAGTCCTGTACAACAGTTTTGATGATCTAAAGATTCATCCTGATGAGAATTCATAATCATTCTTCAATAAAATTACTGGAGCAGTGGGAGAAATTCGAGGTATTGGAGAGGAAATCAAAGACATTGATATCGTAATGAAAATCTTTAGAATGCTTCCTCCTATGTAAAATGAAAAGGTGTCAGCTCTTGAAGAAAGGGATTTATCTAAAATATCAATGGATGTTCTGTTAAGTAGTCTAGAGTAATATGAGATAAGAGTCAAACCCGAAGTTGCTACAACTCTTGTTAGCAAGGAAATGGAATTCAAATCCATGGACAAACTAAAAATTTACTAAGATAGTTGTGGTGAAGATGATGAGGAAAAATAAATTATTTCTCTCATTTCCAAGAAGCTGAAGAAGGTAAATGAAATGATTAAAGGTAAGTTACCTCTGTCATGTTTTCATTGTGGAAGAGTTGGGAACATTGCCTCTCAGTGCCAAAGAAAGTTCAACGCTGAAGAGGGCATAACAGAAGACATTGAGAAGCCTCAGAAAATGGTTTTTTTTCAAAAAGGGATACTTAAAATATGGAAAGAAAGAATAAAAGAAGAGTTTTTTCAATGTAGAGGAAGATGATGATATTGAATTCTATGAAGAATAAAAACTATAATTTAATAATGGAAACCATGATTCCCTGATGGCCACCATTGAAAAGTCAAAACCCTTGATCGATGAAGGTAGATATAATCAGATGACTCCTAATGGGGATCCCAAGTTGGAAATTAAGGATGTAGTTTCCAAGATTGAGAATAAATGTAAGAGATGCAATAAGTGGAATGAAATGGTGGAAGAATCATCAGAATATGTTAATGAGAATGAAGCTGAAATTGAACATCTAGAAGAACTAGTGAGAGATCAGTCTTCAATCCTTGAAAGCACATAAGATGTTGTGGAACTGAAGCATAGAATTGAATAAAAATAAAAGGTCATAAATGAACATACATCAACACTGGAAGAGAAATACAAGAATGTTGAGGGTATTGAGGAATAAGTTGAGACTCTTAGCAGTAAACTTGAGTGTCAATCATCCACAAATGAGGGTACGAAAAAAATTTCATTTTGGAAGATTCCCAGATGCATAATTACTGGTAAGAGACAAGTGTGGGTCAGATGGAGTTGGATAAATCATGGGTGATCAAAGACCTACTTTCATGGGAAAGAGTGGAATGAGTTGTGAAGCTGAGACATTAACTACAGGAAGTGAATAGAGATAAGAGAAAGACAAGATGAAATTTGGACATGTTGAAAAGTTTCTTGAGGTGCTGAAAAAGAAACCCTCAATCCAAACTAAAAGAAGAATAGAATATTATCATCTAACTTTCTGAAATGACAGGAAGTCCAACCATTTACCCAAGGAAGAATTCATGAGGATAAATAGAAGTGTGAAGACATTCCAGCTCATGAAGTGTTAGTTTTGTGGATATCTAGGCCATACCATGTCTTATTGTGAAGTGTTAAGGAACTATTTGAATGGAGAAGATATGTTAGTTCAACAAAGGAGAAAAAATTCATATCCTAATTCTTTTAGAAGAAAAAATTTCTATCGATATTGTTATCGTTCTTCTAACTATGGCCATAAAGCTATTTATTACAGGTATAAGAGTAAAATAGACACCTCCTATCGAAGTTAAAGAAAAGTAAATCTTCATAAACAAGACTATATTGCTCTTACAAATAGGTTTTCTCCTCTGGAAGAAGAGATTCAATATAAGGAACCCATCTACATGGAAGAGAGATTTTCATGACTATCAATTTCTTACACTCAACACAATAACACATGGAAGAAATAGAGGAAAATCAAAAAATCCAATCTTGCATAAGTATCCCTCAAGGCTACAAAGTATAACAACACTTGGATTCCTTCTGTCATATGTTCATCCCACATGACGAGTAATGCATACCTATTAACAAATGTCAAGAAAATTGTTGTTGGACCAATTCTCTTCAGTAATGATGGTGCTTTGTAGATAAAAGGTTGTGGAAGTACTGAGCTAGATAATGGAGAGATGAAGACAATTTAAGTTCTTTATGTGGATGGTCTGCATCATAATATGCTAAGTGTTAGTCAACTATATGACTCATGACTTATATTCACATTCAATCAAAAATCACCACTATAAAGGGAAAGACCAGAAATTCACTTATGAAAGGATATAGAATAGAAGGAAACCTATATCAGGTTGATAGTAAAGAAAACATTTGTTACATAACTATTGAAGAAT
This sequence comes from Viscum album, assembly GCA_963277665.1. Lineage (NCBI taxonomy): Eukaryota > Viridiplantae > Streptophyta > Magnoliopsida > Santalales > Viscaceae > Viscum > Viscum album. Next base: position 1,264,631,623 of record OY728128.1, read on the forward strand.
AAAATAACTTGTCTCATCGGAGACTAGGGAAAATCAATCAAAAAGACAAGGGGAAAATATCAAAATTAAATATTGTCATTGATATTCCAAACCTGAAGCATGAACGCGAAAATTTTTATGATTCTTGAATTTGTGGGATGCTGGTCCACAGTTCATATCGAACAAAGAAAAATAGGGCATCTCATCTTCTTGATCTCATTCACATATATGTATGCGGCCTGATAAATGTTGTCGGAACTCATGGAGAAAGTTAATTCATCCTTTTCATAGATTATTATTATAGAATGGAATGTGTAATGGTTATACATAGGAAACGTCAAGTGCTTGACTACATGAAAACATATTGTTGAATAGCCAAGAATGACACTGGACGAACAATCAAAGTGTTGTGATCTGACAATGGAGGGGAATACACGTCCATTTAATTTGAAAACTACCAAGAGAAACATGGGATAAAACATGAGGTATCTATTGTGATAACTCTACAACAAAAAAGTGTTTTCTAATGAAAAAATCGATAGGTGAACAACATGGAATGAACTATACTGATTGAGAGTCATATTCCACAACATTACTGGAAAAAGTATTTTCAAGCTGTAGTGTATATTCAAAATCAAACATGGATTTATATGGGCGAGACAAAGACACCATATGAATTGTGGCATGAAAGGAATCCCTCTTTAAAATACTTTTGTGTTTTTGGAAGTAAATGCTTCATTAGAAACAAAGAAGGAAATCAAGGGAAGTACGGTGACAATGCAGATGAAGGATGTTTCTTTGGATACTAAATGAACAAAAAAAATCCTACAAGTGTTTCAACAAGTTCTTATGAAGGATTGTGGAAAGCAGTGATGTTAAGATCATTGAAGAGAAAACAAAAAATGATTCAAGGATTTCACATGTTAATGTGATATAAAATGAGGAAGAATGTAAACATGGAGTAAATGAAAATAATGAAATAGAGGAATTTGTACAAAACACTCAAGAGTCACATCAAGATATTGACTTAGAAGAAGAATCTGAAGAGGAAAACTTGGCTAAAGATAATTTAGTTGAATCTCAGAGAAGGAATCAGAGAGAAGAAATTGATCAATCCAACATTATTGGGGATTGTACTGCACCCACACAAACAAGAAGAATGAATAATAACACACAATCTTCATTTAAGTCAGTTATAAAACCATCCTCATTTGAAGATGCTGTAAAGGATGAATCATGGGTGAAATCCATGAATGAAGATTTAGACCAGATTGAAAATAATCAGAAATGGGATCTAGTCAAGAGACCCAAAGGTCACAATGTCATTAGCACAAATTGGATTTTCAAGGAAACGTTTTATGAGCATGGAAGTCTTATAAAAAAAGGTATGACTGGTATGTAAAGGATATTCAAAAATTGAGGTGTCTATATTGAAGAAACCTTTACTCAAGTGGCTAGAATAGAGTCAATATAGCTTTTTCATGCTATGGAAACCTGAAGAGGATATAAATTATATCAAATGGATGTTAATGCATCATTCTTGAATGGTGTTCTTGAAGAAGAAGTATAAATTGAACAACCATTTGGTTTTCTTCTTTGTACTGATGAATCAATGGTTTGTAAAATAAAGAAGTACCTCTATGGTTTGAAGCAGGCACCACAAGCATGGTATTCCAGTTTGGATTCATATCATAAGAATATGGAATTCAAAAGAGGAGTATATCACAATCTCTATGTGAAGAATTATCCTAAAGACCAGTTCATGGTTCTAGTTTACATTGTTGACATTATATTTTGTGGCAGCATGCAGAAATCAGTAGATGAATTTTCCAATCAAATGAAGTTAGAATTTGAAATGTCAATGATTGGGGAGATCACATATTTCATGGGGCTATAGGTGACTCAAAAGAACGATTACTCTTTCGTCTCTCAGAAAAAGTATGCAAGAGAACTACTAAAGAAATTTAATATTCATGACTCCAAACCAATGTCAACTTCAATTGCAGTTGGAACCAAACTTGGAAATCATGGGGATGAGACCTCTTTAGATACCACCATGTACAACAGGATCAGTGAGAGCCTACTATACCTAATAGTGACATATACATATATTGTCTTTGCAACATGTCTAGAAGACAGCTTTCAGAGTTATACAAAGGAGGAACACATGGCGGTAGTAAAAAGAATCATGAGGCACATTCAAGGTACTCATAATTTTGGGTTATACTTTGATGCAAGAAAAGACAGTGAATTTTTATCATTTTCTAATGCTGACTGGGCTGGCGATGTAGTTGACAGAAAGTCTACTAGTGCTGGAGCATTATATATTGGGTAGAAATATGTTGGCTGGTTGAGCAAGAGATAAGAAAGTACTTCTCCTAGTACTACTGAAGCTGAGTATATCTATTCTACAATGGAATGAACTAAACTGCTATGGATGAAGCATTAAATGAAAGATATTGTTGATGAGGTGAAACAACCAATGGTGATTTATTGTGATAATAAGAGCACAATTGATCTAACGAAGAATCCTGTTCAAAACTGTCATACAAAACATATTGAAATCAGATATCACTTTATCAAGGAAAAAGTTGAACAAGGCATTATTGAAATAGATCATGTGAGAACTGATGAGCATGTGGTTGATATCCTAACCAAGCCACTATCAGTGTCTGTGTTTCAAAAACATCAGTAGAACCTTGATGTTAGACCACCTCCCAATGCATATGGAGGTTCCAAAGTTCCCCTATCCCCATTTACGTCAACTATTTTTTAATGTATCCATGGATGTGTTGTAGGTTTATGGGGGAGATACTATCCAAAGGGTGTATTGAGCTATAAAATGAGCCAATACCGGTCTTTGGGTTTATTTTCAATGGAAGAGAAGGATAAATTCATGACATGTTCTATGACATGATGATAATTCGGTGTTAGGAGGAGAAAGAATACATTCATGGATTGTAATGCTTTTGTGAGATAGTAAGAGAATAGCTTGGATGTTGTCTTTATGAATTACAAAACATGGGATACCAATTCACTCTTCTGCTCTTGCTTTCTACACCGAGCATACTCACGTAGACTTAGAGTGTTGGATGAGTTGTTTCTTGGGTTTTGGGTTTTGATAGTGGATGGTGCTCTAATGAATTTATCTAGAGATTTCCCACAATCCCAAAGGGGGTGATTGTTGGAACCATAACCTTTCTAAGAAGTAAATGGAGTTTGATTTGTGTTTGTTTTCAATCCTCATTTGAAGTTAAAAATGTTTTCCAGGAAAGGGATCATACAGTTCAAGAAGACAACAGTATTAAAGGAGGCATCATTTCCCAGTGTTTTCCAATTTTTTGGGCTTGAATATCGCAAAATAGAGAAATGGGTGATTGGCATAGGAAGTTGCGCACAATATTATAGGAGTTTAGGAAACTTTCATGCAAGGCATGAGCTGCGCGAAATATTGGAGTTGTGCGTGAAAAACATGGATTGTGTGCTAAATTAGTTTTTCATGCAATAGTGAATGCATTTTGGTTTTTTTGCACAAAAGGTCTTTCAGGATCAGAACATAGAAAAAAGGAAAAGGCATCAGGTGCGTGGAAAATCTGGAGATGTGTGCGAAAAATGGTTCTTGCATGAAACACTTTGCGCACAGAAAGTGTGTTTTGTGTGCATAGTGGGTTCTGTGCATAAGGGTCGATGGTGCCTATAAATAAGAGGTGACCACACTAATTAAGTACAACTGAAGACTTAGTGAAAATATGTGTTCTGATGCGCGTAAAAGATGTGCAAAAAAGTAGCTGCGTGTAAAAGTTGATTTTGCACGTAAAAGTTGGTGTTGTGCGTAAAAGTTAGTACTGTGCGTAAAAGTTGGTGTTGTGTGTAAATGTTGGTGTTGCACATAAAATTTGGTGTTACACGTAAAAGTTGATGTTGCGTGTAAATGTTCAAGTTGCACAGAAAAGTTGCAATAGCGTGGAAAAGTAGGAGTTGCGTGTAAAAAGGTGAAGTTGCGCATAAAGGTTGTAGTTGCAAGAAATTGTTATGCACAAAAAGGATATCTCGTATGCACATGGTAGGTGTTTCGTGCAATTTTTCAGTATATGCTGAATAAATGTTCTGAATATCTAGGTCAATTGTTCAATGCTTTCAAGTGCATCAATTCAAGAGTTTGATGCAAGCAGTGTCTCAGGCTGAACAAAGACAAAGACTTCAATGCAAATCTATTGAAGAGACCTTCAAGTGGATAAACTGATTTTGAATTCTCTCAAGGTAGTGAGCTAGGGTGATTTAATGGAAGAGACCGAAGGGATGCATTGAGTGATCACTGAACCTCTGTAAAGGCACTGTGCCTAGAACAGAGTGGCTGTGACCAAATCCTGTAATCCCTAAACTAGTGAAGATTAGTGGATTTAGGTATGACCGACACACTGTCAGTGTATGCTTCTTGGACATAGCCCTTTGTGGTGAACCAAGTAAAAGTGTTGTGTCATCTCCCTACTTTCATTTGTTTGAAATATTTAACAAGTTCCTACCAATGTGGGTACAAGATCCACAAAATTAAAAAGAAAAAGTTGACATGCTGAATCACCTCTCCCCTCTCAGGGTATTCCGGGGTCCTACAAAGTGTTTCTGAGGAAGTGGTGGAATATTTAAAAGTTATTATAGTGTTTATAGAAAAATAAATGAAATCCAAGTTTAATAAAGTAGAAACAATTATTATGGAAAAATGGTTTCTATGTTTTAATATTATAGTGGTAATCACAATGAAAATTCATCAGTTCTAATATATTTGAAAGTGGTTCATGAAAATTAGAGTGGCCATATGACTTCATTGTAATAAATAAATCTGAATGGAAATCAAAATTGGACTGAAGAATGGTTAGAATGTTTGTATCCATTTGACATATTGACAATATTATAGATGTTTTGAGAAGAAATATGAATATTATAGAATCACTAAATAATTCAAATATTTAGCCTAAAATGTAGGGGAAATTAAATTTTCAGTAAATTTGGTTAAGTGGGAAAATTTTTTAGATTCCCACCTAAACCATTTTTGGTGAACCTATAAAAGGAGAAGAGTACTTTGTACTTTCTAGTGGATCTAAACACTATTCATGTGTGGATGTATAAAGATAATCTATGATTATCTAGTGTGAAGAAGTTTCTAGAATAATCATTCATGATAAATTTCTCTGGATAGAAGAAAAAGATTGAATATCATATTTAATGGTTTCAGATCAAATTGAGAAATCAGATTGGGATTTATGGAATGTGATGTAAGCAATTTAGAATATTTTCAGTGTTATTCTGGATGAATTATTTTTTTCAAACTGATCCATTGGGCCGAGGAATTAGATTGGGGAATCAGAAATATTATCATTAAGAAGTATAGAGAAGTTCTTACCTACTACTAGGTAGGAAAGTAAAGAATTTTTTTAAGATTATATTTTTTAATCTTGACGATCCAGAATAATGAAATGCTTTGAAGAAATTGGTGAAAGTTTCTTACCTTGTTACACAAACTTATATTACTTCATTTCATGATACTTAAATCACATGCACTATTCTATTGAACATAGTACTACCAAATTGTAAGGGAATATCCAACTTGTTTTATCCACACGAAGGGATTATTTTTGGGGGGGATTGTGTGTTATTGAATTATTTACAGACCACTCCATGGACATAGATACTCTTATTGATGAGTGAACCTTATAAATATTTATTTTCCTTTTTTGATGTGTGACTGTTTTTTCAAAACATAACAATTATTTAATAGGAGGAAAATTTTGTCTTAAAATATAGGAATCTTAAAAAGAAAAAATATATCTCGAACTCACCCCTCCACATATCAATGAAACTTAGATCCTAGTTAGCCAATATTAAGTGGTATTATTGTGAAGGTTCCTTTAATTTACTCTTTTTTGATGTTTTTGAAGAGATTTTGCGAGGAAGAATCCTAATTGTTAGAATAGTAAGGGTATTGCGGTTTTCTATGGTAAGAACTATCATATCTAGAAGATAAAATGTTTTCTAATCTCATTTCTCATGGATATAATTTTTATTAACCAGAAAATGATATATTTTCTCTAATTGATGAAAACTTTTCTCTTACATCTGTTGACAAGAAGAATCTTGAGAATAATGGAAGGGATAAGAATGCTTCACTATCATTATTTTCTAAAAGAGAGTTTCTTAAAGTGAAGGGTGTTTCCACTTCTAAATTATCTAGGATAATCTAAAGAATATTTATAAATGAAATTAAAAGGTGAAGAAGGATAGGTAATAAATATGGACGATGATGTATTAATATTTCAAGATATGTGAGTATGAATCCGTTGGTGACTTCTTTACCATGGTGAATGATATTTTTAGCACTATTATATTTCTTGGTGAAAATTTAGATTATTATGGTATTATTGAAATTGTATTGAGAATTATTCTTGAAAAGTTTGACGCCAAAGTTTCTACTTTAGAAGATAGAGATTCTAGAACATTATAGTTGGATGACTTCTATAGTACCCTCATGACTTATGGAATGAGAAGGGAGAAATTTATTAAAGTGGAAAAAGTTTATATAGAAATTTCTTTCAAGTTTTCCTATCACTGAAAATTAAAATTTATATTATTTAAACACTTTTGCGAAAAAAGTGAGAAACCAAACATGACTTCACGACATCATGACATCAATACATAGAAAAAACCCCTACGAATGAAAACTCAAGATCAATGACAACCCTCAAAACAAGATAGAAGCTCTTCCGAGCAACAAAAACATTATGTCCAACCTCTATTGTCCCATCGGAGCACGACAATCAGTCTCATGCTAAAGAGCACGGGCATAGTACCGATGGCCATAGCCATACCCTCTCAAACGTCTGATTCCGAGAAGCCATGAGACAATGAAACCTATTTTCCCTGAACCTCATCTGGAGCACATTCTCATATGAGAATGGTTGAAGAATCCCTTGAGCTGTAGAACACCAAGGACAAAAGAAAAATAAACTTCAAAAAACCATCACAAGCACCCTTCCATTAAAATCAATGTCATGTAAAATAAAAAATAACCCTAAAAAACACTTGCTTCCATCAACAAATGTTGATCCATAAACTCAACACCCAAAAATGGATTCAACAGAAACTATCACTGACTGGTCCAACACATCCCAAAACATAAAATTATCATAGAAAACAGATCATACCTGAACCACAACCAAGAAAATCACTGCAAAAATCATAAGAAATGATACGAAAATCCCAGATCTAGGAAACATTACCACTTACCTCCCAAACTCCAGCCACCAGAAGGAGGTCACACCGTAAAAAAATCCAAGCCAACACCAGATCTTGTCGCCACCAATAGTCCCACTATAGAAGACCGCCACAAACCCTCAAATCACTTAAGCCACAAGCGAGCATGAAGATGACCCTCAACTGCTGAAAAAAGATGACCACAGGTTTTCCAATAAATAAAATGTTAAGAATATTATTGAAGAAGAAGAAGTTGTAGATTCAGATTCTTAAAGTGTGGTATGTGAAAATATTGATTAATTTTAATACTTATTTTATAAAAATGTGAAAATTGGTATATGTAAATAGAAGGGGAAAATTTCTTTGAAATTAATTTAATATAGAGTCATTGGGAACTTTATGAATAATTATCTGAGAAGAAAGAAATAAGAGGAAAATAATTAATATTAAAGAAGGAAAATAATGTCTTCGAAAAAACATGGGGATTAGGATAAGTATAATTCCAAAGGGAAAGATAAAAATTTCTCCAAATCCAAAATGATAATTTTTTTAATTATAATGAAAAATGATTATAGTGATGTTGAATCTGAAAATTATTCTGAGAACGGTGGAGAGAATAATTTCATTACAATAGTTAATAATGAAGAGTTTAGAAGAAGAAACTTAGAAAAATAAAATTCAATTGAAATATTCTTTGAAAGAACAATTGAAAGAATTTATGAGAAAGATTTTATGTTTTGAAAAAGAAATAAAGAAATTAAAATATGAAAATTACTTAAAAAGTAATCACGAATATTATCCTGTTGGGAATGTTAAGCTTATTGAGTATATTATTGATTTGAATAAATTTATAGTGAATGAATAGAATTAAAAAGAACATCTGGAAGTAATGTTGAAGTTAAAAGAGGAAGAGTTGAATCTTGTCCACAAAAACTTCCTTAAGATGAACAGGGAATTACATGTTTTAGAAATTATATCTCTAAAGTTGGTGAAATATATAGAAAGGGTAAACCTGAGAAGGATGAAAAGTTACCTTCAAAGGTTAATAAGAAATTTGAATTTTTTTCAGAGAATAAGAAATATGTGAAAGTTATGTATGTGGCCAAAATCAATAGAGTTATGAAATCATAAGTTTCTAAAAATTATGATTTTGAAAATTCTAGTATAACTTCTATTTCAGATAAGGCTAAAAAGAAAATCGAGTTGAAAAGTCATATTCTTGTCGATAAGAGAATAGTTGGTGGTCGACAAATTTCTGATAAGAAAGCTAACAAGGTTGCTGAGAAACATGCTCACAACTTCAGAAATCATGGAATCAATAAAGGAAAATATTCTTTCTATGTATACTATTAGTATTGTGGTAGATTTAGAAACAATGAAAATATGTATTGGTTTAATCATTAAAATTAATACTATTACAAAAACTATAGATGGAAGGGTTTGAGGCAGAGTCAATACTCTCAAAAGAAGAATTCTAAGATCGATATTTTAAAGAAACCAAAGGTAGTTGGTGTAAAAATTGAAAATAGCTTCATAGCTTTGGAAAATATTTTTGAATGATTGAACAACCTGAAAATCTAGAAAAATGATTTATTATTTTTTCATAACAAAATTTTTATTACAATTTTAAGAATCTAGATGTGAGGAAAGATAAACAGAATGGAAAATCTCTGGTTGTTTAAATTTATTTCAAACATACAAAGGGAGAACGTTCATGGATCTTGGATAGTGGTTGTTCTTATCATATGAAAGGAGAATTGATATTTTTAAATATTGTGAAAGACTTAAAATAAGGAACAATGACATTTTTAAATGATGAATTCCCCATAATCAAAGGTGTTTGATCTGGAATTATTGGGTAAGAAAAGATAACATCCAAGAAATCATTATTTGTTGATGGGATTAAGTGTTTCATAACTTTATGATGAAGGGAAAAAATTTATTTTTAGAAAATATGGGGTTATTTTGAAAATAGAAGAAGATGTAAAGATAATTACAATATAACAACATAAAAAAGTAAACTTGTTCCATGTTGGTGAGGTTCAAAACTATTGTTACTTACGAATGGTGGATGAGAATCAGTTGTGGAATAAATGGTTAGGAAAAATGCTACAGGGAAACATGAGCACGTTATAAAAGAGAAATAGTGTCCGTGGCATTCTTGATATTTCAAGAAAAAGATATTGGAATTGGACAATTTTTCATAAAGGGAAGATTAAAACCTCTATGCATAAGAAAGAGGATTTTTCTCAAAATAATCCCTAGAACTTATTCATTCAGATATATGTAGGGTAAGGAGAAAAAAATAAACTCACAGATATAAGTACATCATTACATTCACCGATGACTTTACTCATATTACCTGTATTATGTATATGAAACATAAGTCAGATGTTCTAAAAATGATTAAAATTTTTAGGAGGAAATCTTATATATAATACGAGTATTCAGTGACGAATTTAATAACAAAAAATAGTGGTGAATACAAAAATGAAGAGTTTAAATGTTATCTCGAGAAGCATGGAATTTTTCATGGATTAAGTACACCATAAAATCGTAAAAAATGGTTTTTCTAAAATGAAAAATAGAAGTGTGGTCAAATTGTGATGAACTATATTACTTCAACATGGTCTCTCTCATTACTTTTGGAAGAACTCCATAAGTACTACTATATACATTAAAAAACATTGTTTCTATAGGCCATGTTCAGATATGAGTCCATATTAAATGTTTTATGATAAAACTAAAAGTTTTAAAGAGTTAAGAGTTTTTGAGTTTCCATGCTTCCTAAAGAAGAAATGTGTAAACCTTGGAAAATTTGAGCAGAGATATGAAAATAAAATTTTTATTGGCAATGCTACAGAGGGAAGAGGATATAAATTTTTAAAAAAAGATACATAAAGTTTAGTTGACTCTGTTTATGTGACAGTTTTGGAGGAAGATGAGGAATATGTTAAACAAAATTATGATGATAAGTAAGATGAATAGGATTAAATAATTTTTGTTAAAAGTTTGATAAGGATGCAAAAAAATTGCAATCCTACTCAGGAATAAGAATCAGACTCTCATATTTCATGTGATGAGGAAGAATATCAAAAAACGCATCCCAGGATGAGGTAGTAAGTGGAATCTCAAAAAATAATTGGTGATCACTATCAAAAGGTTCAAACAAGAAGAATATAAAAATCTATTACACATGCTTATTTTTATTCAAAAGTTTAGACAAATGATGTGAATGAAGCTTTTTAGAATTCATAATGGGTTCAAGCTGTTAATGATTAGTTGGATCAGATAGAAAAGAATGATACATGATAACCCATAAGTAAACCAAATAAAAAATGTATATATTTAAAAACTGAATTTTATGGAACTTTATAAATGAATATAGTGAAGTGATAACAAAAAATAAAGATTAGTGTGAAGAGGTTACTCACTGATTGATGACACTGGTTTTAGTGAGACATTTTCTCTAGTGAAATGGTTAGAAAAAATAATAAATTATCATGCTATTTATGCATAATAAAGGTACACATTTTTTCAAATGGATATAAAATCATCATTTTTGAATGGAGAATTTGATGAGGATGTTTACATTGAATATCCCTGATGTTTTTTTATTGGTAAGAATGAATGTTATGTGTGTAATGTGAATAAATTCATGTATTGGAAAAAGATTAATCTAAGGGAATGGTATTCCAAAATTAATACCCAGTTAAAAAAGATTTGTTTTACAAAATTAAGGGTTGATATTAATAAGTACACCAAATAAAGTCAAGAGCTTTCCCTCATCATAATTATTTATGTTCATAACATTACCTTTTCTGGTAATAATAAAAGAAAATGTGGAAAATTTTCTAAATAAGTGAAAAAGTTTTTTGAGACATCCATGTTGGGTGAAATAAAATATCTTCTTAGGTTAAGGACCTCATAAAATAAAAAAAATTCATTTCATTCCCAAAAAAATTATGCTAAGGGGCTTCTTAAAAATCTTGACATGGAAAATTCAAAACTAGTTTCCACACTGATTTCTATGGGAACCAATTTGAATAAAGATGGATAAGGTAAGTAAGTTCAATTTAAAGAGTTTAAGAAGATAATTCGAATATTTTTATATTTGAATGCCTCAAGACCATACACTTTGTATTATATTACCTTATATATAACTTTTTAGAGTGATCCAACAGAATCAAATCTATTGGATGGAAAAATAATTCTAGGATATATCAATGGCACTATAAATATTAAAATTATATATGACAGCTTAGAAAGTATTGACTTGTTTGGGTATTCAGATGATGATTGGGTAAGAAATGTTGATGATGGAAGATCCACATCTAGGGTAGTTTTCATTATGGAAGAAGTTGTGTTTATTGGTATACAAAGAAATAAATTTAGTAACTCTTAGCATGTATGAAGCTATGTTATTTTCTGGAAATAAATTCTATACTCAACTTATAAAGATGTTAAATTAGTTATAAGACTTACATGTTGAAGTAAAGTAACCCTTTCTCATGGGTTGTGATGATAAAAGTTCCACAAAACTTATAATAAACCTCGAACAACATTTTTTTTCAAAACATGTTGACATCAAGTATCACATCATCAAAGAGAATGTGAAGAATAATGAATTAAAGTAGGAGTATGTCCTTACCTAATAACAATTTACTAACATATTCATAAAACCTTTACTAAAGGAATCATTTTTAAAACTAAGGTACAGCTTGGGAATCCAACCTATTTTTCATCAATTTTTATGTATGTGTTTATGCCTCCTCTATCATATAGGCATAGGATAATGTTTTCAAGGAGAGAATTGTTCCATTAATCTATAAATTTATATATGATGAACCATATAAGGAATAATGTATGTATGGGGCATTGTGGGTAGGATATGAACTCAACATATAAGTGTGAACTATTCTAATTGTTTTATAGATTGGTTTCAGGAAAATGTTTCTTACATGTAAGTGGAAGAAGTGAAGAAAGATGTGGAGTAAATATAAATATTTTTCATGAGACACTAATTTTGTATAACATGGTTTTGATGCCAATGATTCTTGTTTCCTAAAATGAGTTAGCTCACATAGGCTTAGAATTATTAAGAAGTGATATATTGCATGATATTACAAGGTTCAGTTATTTAGGATCCTTGGATGACAACAAAATATAAAGGGAAATATTGTTGGGACCACATTTGCAAGAATTGTTTTTGTAAGTAGAAAGTAGTCTATACTAAAATTGTTTTTATTTGTTGTAAAAGAAAAGGACATCACCTCACTTTGTAAAATATGGTTATTAGACTCACAATTTTTACTAATGGATTGGATTCAAAATTATTAAAAAAATTCATCGGGGTTTGAATATGTTTTCTGGGATAAAATGTTCATAAAAGTCACCTTAGGTCTGAAGAGAAAGTTATGATCAAAATGAGGAAGTATAACTAAGTCTGAAAGGATTCGATGAAATTTAGATGATGATTTTCTTATCTTTTATTTCTCATAAATAATATGTTGTTTGAGAAACATGTGATGTAATCATTATTAAATAAAGGGGGAGAAAAAGTGGCACCAATCGGTCTGAGTTTTGGTTGGAAAGAAAGAAGTGAGGGAGGTATGAGAAGTTACAATAATTCTAATGAATGTTAAATGAATCTATGATAATCCAAAATTTTCCCACAGTCGTGACAGAGTCATGATGAAAATAATGAGTTTTTGTAAGAATAATGTTTGTGAGGTAAAATCTTTTCAGTCTTAGTTCATCGATGTTATATCTAAAGATGTAAAATTGTTTAAAGGATATGATGTTTTGTTTGGAAAATGATATGGAGATGATGTTTGTTGAAAGTTAAAATAATAATCCACATGATACAAATCTTAGGAGAAATATATTGTTAAGGAAATAAGTTACTTCTGAAAATCTTCTCTTAGATGTGGTGTGACACGAATCATCAGAGTAATCATAACACTGATCATCAGACAAAGTCGTGCTTACAAAAGGTAGTTAGAGGAAGAAACTTTTTTTGAAGAAGATTAGTAAGTGTAAGTTATTTAGATCGATGAGAAAAAAATGAGTTGTTGGGACTGAAAAAAATGGGATTAGAATTCAGTTGAAAATGTAGTTAGCTATTTTCATGAGGTTGAATTATTTTTCATGCGGTGTTGACTCATCAGATTAGATTTAACACCGATTTATTATAATGAATCAGAGACCGATCCATTAGGTATTGAAACAAAAAATGTTATTCAACACTAGAATTCATCAGATAAATTATCATTGGTCTGTGGAAAATAAGAAAAGATGAATTTTCTGAAGCTTTTGAAAAAGTGTTTTTAAAAGAGGGTTGAATTTGGTTATGAAGTGTTGTTGAGGTAGGGTAGAAATATTTAGATGTTGTGATTATTTTTATGGAAAAATAAGAGAAATAAAAGTCTACCAAATTAGAAAAAATAGTTTCAGTAGAATGAATGTAATGTTTTATATTTAAAAATTATCACAATAATGAGAAGTATTCAGTTCTTTTTTATTTGCAAGTTGTTTAAGAAATTTGAATTGACCATATGTATTCTTTATAGTGAAGAAATTGGAATGAAAATCAGAATTGGATTGAAAAATGATTATAAATTTTGAAGCTAGATGGTGTTTTGAGAATATAGAAAAAGGTTTGAGAAGAAATGATAAGAGTAGGGAATAGTTGAATATGTGTAATATTCATATGAAAAAGTAGGGTAAATTGAAGTTTCGGTAAATTTTGTTAAGCTTTCAAACTTTTCATATTCCCATATAAACCATTTTTGGTGCACCTATAAAAGAAGGAGAGTACTTTGTACATTATGAAGGATATTAAAACTATTAAAATATGGATAAAGAGAGAGAATATATAGGGATCTAGTTAGAATATGTTTCCAGATTATGTATTCTTGAGAATGTTTTATGAATAGAATAAGAAGAAGGAAGATCATATTCCATGGTTCATGATCAGACCAAGGCATTGGATTGGGATTTCCAAACTGAGACTGAAGTAGTTTAGACTTGTTTCAGTGGTATTCTAGAAGACATTAATATATGCTGAATAATCAGATTAAAGAATCATACTAGGGAACCCTACCATGTACCATTACAAAATATAGAGAAGTTATTACCCACTAATGGGTTGGAAAGTGAAGAATTATTTTGAATATTATATTTTTGAAAATTGAGAAGGTAGAACAGTAAAATGTTTTGAAGAAATTGGGGAATGTTTCTTAAGTTGTTACACAAACTTATATTAAATCATTTTTACTACTTGAATCACATGAACTATTGTATTGAAAATAGTGTTACACAAGTGTAAGGGAATATCCTACTTATTGTATTCATACATAAGGATTGTTTTCTAGTGGATTGTGTAGTGATGGATTGTTTCCAAACCATACCAAATTTGTAGCTGCTCTTGTTGAGTAGTCAACACTATAAATACTTGTGATCCTACGAATGTGTGACTGTTTTATTTTCATAAAATTAATAATTCTTTAAAAGGAGGTGAAGGTTGTTTCAAAATAAAAGGAATTAAAAAGGAAAAAAATATATCCCTGATTCAACCCTCTCCCTTTTCATGAAACTCAAATCATAGTTGGGAAATATCAGAAACCATCTAAATGGAGAGGTTTCATGGGAAGTAGAAGAAACATTGAAACAAACATACAATCATCTATTCTAAAACAATAACATGAGTTGAAATTTCAGTGATGAAATTTATTAAGTGTGTGGGGTAATTTCACGACTTAGACATTATAAATAATATTTGTTTTTTTGAATAAGTGTCTGTTATATTATTTTATAGTATTATACACAATCATGACATAGGAAAACCAACACCACTTCATTTAATTAATAGATACTTCTACATTATTTAACAACTAGAACCTTGAAAATTCTAAATATTATAATGGGATAAAAAATATAAAAT
This sequence comes from Viscum album, assembly GCA_963277665.1. Classification (NCBI taxonomy): domain Eukaryota; kingdom Viridiplantae; phylum Streptophyta; class Magnoliopsida; order Santalales; family Viscaceae; genus Viscum; species Viscum album. Next base: position 1,264,646,792 of record OY728128.1, read on the forward strand.
AAGAAAAGTATAATTAGAAAATTTGGATAATTCCAATCTTCTAGAATTACCAATCCTATTAACAATACTACAAAAAATTAATAAAATATTATTAAACCAATCAAAATTTTAGAAATTATAAATTTACAACCTTGAGAATAATTGAGGTGAAAGATGAATGATGAAATGAAAAAGAATTAATAGAAGTCAATACGACCACTTGAATAGTAATTTTGCTTCAAAGTAATAAAAAATAATAAAAATAATATTAAGCATGAGTAATTTATTAAAATATAAATATTTTAATTCTATAAAATAAATAGCATGTTTAAATAGTCAATGAAATTGTAAATATTTTTTAATGTATTATATTTGAATTTATTTTATAAAAATTAAACTTTTAATATAAAAAAATTAAAATTACATTTGTTAAAAAATTATTTTAATAAAATTAATGTAATTTTTAGAATATTAACATCGAAACTATTTATGGGTGTTTTATTCAGTAGTTTTCTTTAATACTTAAATAGTAATAATGTAGTTTTTTTTCTAAACATTTATTTTTTATGTAAGATGATTAATTATGTAATAATTACCTAAATTTTTTAGAATTTGAGGATTGACCAAAAATATGTTTAATTAGTTATGTAATCTCTAAAAATAATTTTTTTTTGGTCAGATTAGATGACTCAAGAGGGGGGGGGGGGTGAATTGAGTCTCTATAAAAATTTCTGTTAAAAAGGGATTCTTTACAAAATAATATCCCCCTATAAAAATAAACCCAAAGTCACTTTGTAGTGAATTTATAAAAGTCTGGGTGGTTCAATTTGGTTCTCAGAAGATTAATTAGTTCTCAGTTGTAACAATCTTAAGATTAGTAAAACTTTCGAAGCAAATCTACTGATTGAAAATAGATATAAACACGTGCTAAACAAACTATCAAAGTTTTGTTTATCTTAATGTAAGAAATTATTAACACACAAGAAATATAAGATAAACAACCCAGCGGATAAAACACGAGGTTCAGTATCAAGTTGAGGCTTAGTCCTCTCCACTTGGTGATCACCTACCACAATGAATTTTATATTAATAAACTTTTGATCCACACCCTGGATCAGGCTTTCGCAATAGCATACTCGGATGTCCAGGTCACACTTGACCTCTACCATAGTTATTCATGGGTAAAAAATAAACAGATCACATAGGATCTCTTCCACAGTTCTATAGGGGATACATGTGTAAGAAGGGATTGCAAGTGAGGATATTTTAATATCCTCCAGTTATGATCAAGAGACAGTGTGTGTAACAAATATAAAATCTGCTCAAATTTTAATGATAAAACACAACAGAGTTATGAAAGAGAATAGAGTTAATAATTATCTATGTGTTATGCAGTAATGCATTGGACTCAATAGATTTTGAGAAAATGATTTTGAGTCCTCTATTGAAAGTTGACTTCAGAACAGAGTATCACAGTTTCTATAATCCAACTTACAGATTTTAAAAGGTTTATCTCATCAGTGTCTCGATGTATAGTGAGATTCAGCAAATATTTCTTGTTCAAAACTTCTTGTAATTTTAGGAGTTTTTTTCTTCTCTTTGAATATTCACACAGTCTGTTTTCAGCGTGTTCTTCAAGATCTATGTGTGTCTGTATATCTCTTTGTATTCATCTCACTTATGCGTCTTTTGGTTGAGCTCGGATTGAAGTCCTTTTATACTTCTAGATCCACTAGGTATGAAGCTCTCCGCATGTTCATGTACCTTGTACTCTATACATATAGTTTTATAGACAACATTAAATAATGTCAGAAACATTAATTTTTCTAAATATGACCGTTAGAAATAAATTTGAATTAATAAAATCAAAGCTGTTATTTATGACTATCGATGAGTCATCTTTAGTGTGTAGACATCGGTGTGTCATCTTCGGTGTGTCGACTTCGGTGATTCATCTTCAGTGTGTCGAAATTCGGTGTGTCATATTTGGTGTGTCGAACTTCGTTGGGTCAACTTTGGTGTGTTGAACTTCGATGTGTCGAATTGGGTGTGTTAAACTTCAGTCTATCGAACTTCGGTCAGTCGAACTTCGGTGTGTCGAACTTCGGTGTGTCGACTTCGGTGTATTAGGGATTCAAAAAGATTTCGAAGTGTATGTCTTACACAAATCATTAAATGATTAATTGTTATCAAAAAGTACATGTATAAATACACTTGTATAAATAATTATTCAAGAATATAGGTTATAGACTTATTTAAGTATATTTTTTTCTTTGACATAATTTATTTGCTTATAGATATTTAAAATGGAATGAATGAGTAGAATCTGTATATTGAAATTATTTGTGATTATGAATACTACAGAATCATAGAGGGTCCAATAATCTCCCCATTTTTGAAAATCAAAAATTATGGCATACATGAAAAAATATATAGAATAAATATAGCATGAAAAATCATGGTTCACTGAAAGTAATTGTCAAATATATCTATTGTTTTTTTTGCTTGAAATTGTATCAAACTCCCTCTCAGTAAATAGATTAAGTTGAGTCGATGTTATGTGTCTTAAACCAGAAAAACTTCCCCTTATATGAATAATTTACAGCTTAGGTATAATGGAATCCTTACTTTTCTCCCCCTTTTGGGGTTTTCAAAAAAAGGAAAGGAGTAAGGATATATAATAGAATATAATGGGAATCATAAGGATTTACATTAAAAGTTTAAAAGTAAAAGGCACACAAAAAGATACAAATCCCAATCAAAAGGTACAATCCATCACTAAGGGTTTGGATGTTGTGGGGCTTTTCCTTTTTCGAAAGAATCCAAGGGAGAAAAATAAGGTTTGGTAATGCCAGAGGGAAGAGGTGGTCTGAAGACAACACCAGGAAGGGAAACACTTTTAGGAATAGTAGCTGTAAGGGTAGTCCGCCTTTCTAAAAACACATGACTTGGAGTCTGCTCTGTAATGATCTTTCAAATATGGGAAAGGGCCTGAGAGATAGTCATTGGAGTAGGAGGCCAAGAGGGAGGACCAATTGAAGCAGCTGGAGGGACCACTATATCCTTGGCCTGAACATACAGATAAGGATTAAGACAATTGATGAAATTATTAATTATATCACCAACATATTGCATTGCCATCTCAAATTCATCCTTATTTTCCATAAATTTACTCAGCATAGGGGTAAATTCATTCAATTGAAGGACTTTATTCTTGAAAGATTATGTAACTGGGGTAATTATAAGATTTTCTGCGAGAAAATTGAAGTTATTGATGAGATTATGCATGGTATAAATCATAGTGAAAAACTTATCCACATTTTCTCGAATTTCTTTTTGAGCTATAGAGGCTTTATTTGTGCATTGTATGACTATATTGTATAAAAGATATTTATTTTGACGTAAATTTTCAAGGGTTTATTTTTCTGAAGTAGTCTGATGTTTTTGAAGTTCCTCCCTCATTACAATCTTGAGAGATTTCAAATTAGAAACAACACTTTTTCTACTCCTAGAACTGGATGGTTCAGTCAACATTTACCCAAGTTCATTTTTCAACTTCTTCAGATCCACACTGAGTAGTTGAGTTACCATGTTCCTAAGAACTTCCAGAACACCACTAAAAGAGTTCTTAGAGTCTAAGGTAAAAGAATTTAACTCATTTATCACATTTCTTACTTCTTCTCTCATCAAGTTGTTGTACCGAATAATGGTTTTAGTTTTAGTAATGAGATTCAGTCAAATATCTTGGATCACCATTCTTGCAATCTTTACTGCATCAGCATCTAAGATACCTGAAGAAGTGGAGGCTTCATTTCTGTATCTGACTAAAGATATCATAGACTCACATATATAATTTTTTAAATTACAACAAATCAGATTTAGTAACATAATCACTAGGCACTGACTGAACTATAGGTTCAACTGGTGGAGGTGTAGTTGGTGGAATAGATGTAAAAGGTTCTGGTTCAGCCTGTACATGTAGAGCAGAAGGAGGAGGTATCGTCTCCTCATCTGATTCATACTCTAAAACAAGAAGAATGTATCATGGATTATAATTCCATTCTCTATTTTAGGTCCAGTCTCTGGGCTCAACAGTATCATTTCTGATCCTCCTTCCTTGGTTTCAGTCCATAATAACTTGTCTAGGAACATGAACCAACCAAAATTTAGGTTCTTCTTGTTCTCCAGCTACTACAACTTTAGTAGGCACTTTCTCAAATCAAGGAATAGGAACTACAACTTCTTCCTCTTAGCCAACAGCCATAAGATCATTCAATTCCTGAATGATCTCTTGATTTTCAACATTAGGAAGAGGCGATCTGTCCGCATGTTTAGCATCTTCATGACCAATAACCTATTGTTCAACATGCTCAACACCCTCACTAGCTCCGTATACAGATTCCTCACTAGATCAATCAACCACTTGTTGTCCCACTTTTAGATAGCCACTCACATGTTCATCATTTCCTCCATCATCATCATCATCATCATCATCATCATCATCATCATCATCATCATCATCATCATCATCATCATCATCATCATCATAATCATCATCATCATCATCATCATCATCATCATCATCATCATCATCATATGATTCCTCATTAGATTTACTAACATAGCCTTCAACTCCAGTAGCTTCATTTTATTCTTCATCCTCATCACCTAAAATAAATTCTCTTGAGAGAAAATCCAATGGTGGAATAGAAAGTCCATAATTCATATCATTGGGAGATTTAGCAATACCAGGATCACTCCTATCATCAAAAGGAGATCCTTCCTCCCTTGGGACTTCAGGCTCAGCTTCCTCATCAGAATAAACTGGAACCTCTCCTGGTTTGAAACCTGGATCAACTTGGTTCTTTGGTCTAGAAGGGTGGTCAACCAGATTGAAATATTTAAACATCCTTTCCTCATCTCCTACCCAACATCTCTTCAATGGGTTCCAGATGATTTTAAACTTTTACAAATGTATTTTAGAAGACAAAAGGCACTATAGGAACTTAACACTTCATCTCCATCTTCCACACAACCTAATATTTTCAACATTGTAGAAATCATCCTCGGATAGTATAATCAGGTTGCCTTATTGGATGGATTAATAAAATCAGATATATGCACCATTATATACCAATACATATTCACTTTTATCCCATGTTTCAATAAAAAGATCAAGAAAAAATCCTGATACTTCAGAATAGAGAAACCCACCTTCCTTGGGAATATTTGAAGTTATATGAACTTAAAAAGTAGTCTCACTTCTCATTCAAATTCATTTGCAACAATACTCTTGGATTCTAAATTCCAGTTAGCTTCTTTAGAGAATCTTTATAAGAGAACAAATTAGAGGAAGATTGAATGTTACCAGGATAGTCAGAAAAGACACCTTCATGAGGCATTTCCAAGCATTCATCCCCTTCCATAGATGAAAAATCTATCTCCTTTCCCTTTACTACAAAATTCATCTTTTCTGCCTTAGCTTTATCCAGGGATATCCTCAAATGTTGAAAGAAATTATGCACTAGCTGGGGATAATATGGTATTTCATTGTTGGCGAACCAACAGAGCCATCCTTGTGATTCTAGCACTTTAAACAAAAAATAATTTCTCGACAGAATCCATTCAGCATACACCTATTTTTCATCCATAACCACTCGTCTTTCCAGGCTCGTTTTCGCAGTCCCACTGGACTCACCTTTCTTTCTCTCAACAAAAAGATATTTTATGGGTTATTCCATTGCGTTCTTAGTTATATCCATGACAAGGCGTCAGATTCCAACAAGTTTGAGAGGTCGTGGGTCCAGAGGAAGAGTGACGAAACTTAAAAGGTTTTATAGTAGAGGAGAAGGTGAAAGGTCAGGATGGATTGAACTAAATATATCACTTTGGGATTGTAACTCGTAAATCAAAAAACATTAAATGCGGAAAAAATAAGAATACAAAAAACATCATTTTATTCAATACAGACTAAATTTATTAAAAAATCGTTAAATACATCAGTGTCAATGAATTAGTTTTAGGGATTAATTTTATAAGATCGGTTTCAAGAAAATCGATTTCAAGAAGATCGGTTTCAAGAAGATCAGTTTCATGAGATCAGTTTCAAAGAGATCAGTTTCAAGAATATTGGTTTCAATAATATCGGTTTCAAGAAGATCAGTTTCATGAGATTGGTTTCAAGAAGATTGGTTTCATGAAGATCGATTTCAAGAAGGTCAGTTTCAATAAGATCGGTTTCATGAATCAGTTTTAAGGATCCGTTTTAAGGATCAGTGTACTGATTTATCATTCTTGTTCATGTTTGATGTAATTAATTCTCTCAAAATGTAAGGTTTTAGTGAATATATCAGCAAGCTGATGTTCAGTCCCAATAAACTCTACAGTTATATCATCTTTTTTGATAATGATCTATCAAAAAGTGATGTCATACATCATTATGATTTGTTCTATAATGAGAAATTTTATTTTTAGAAATGTTAATAGCACTTGTGTTGTCATAGTTTATGGGGATTTGTCTGAATTGAAATCCATAGTCTAATAATGTGTGTTTCATCCACAAAATGTGTGCACAACAACTACCAGCAGTAATGTACTCTGCTTCAGTAGTTGATAATGCTACTGAATTTTTCTTTTTACTACACCATGATATTAGTGACATTCACAAAGAGAGACATGTTCTAGAGGTACTCTTTCTATCTAACATACATCCACTAAAATTAGCATCTGAATAGCTAACCAAATCAAATAGTTGTCCTTTTGGATCAAAGAATCCTATGTTAGTTGTATATTTGAGGTATTTGAAAATTATTTTAACACTATTTAGATGTGACTCTTTTGGGTTTACTTGAAATATCCCACACATACATACACTGAACATAATATCTAGCCTACTAGTAGATAAGTACAACAAACTCCGTATCATTCCTCTCTTAGCAGTTTGATCAATTGATTTTCCATTTTCATCAAGATCTAACTTACTTGTAGAACTCAAAGGATTTTCACTGCTCTTAAAACTATCAAAACCATATCTTTTCAAAATATCTTTTGTGTAATTACATTGGTTTAAAACAATACCTTCTTTATTTTGAAATATTTGAAATCCAAGAAAATATTTGAGCTCACCCATTAAACACATTTCAAACTCACTTTGCATTATGTTTGAAAAATCATTACATAAATTTTTTTTAGAAGATCCAAAAATAATATTATCTACATATATTTGGGCTATTAAAACTTATTTTGAAACACCTTTTATATATAGTATTGGATCTTCAAGTCCGTTTGTAATACCTTTAGAAATAATAAAATTACATAACCTTTCATAACAAGCTCTTGGAGCCTATTTCAAACCAAATAAATCTTTTGATAATTTGAACACATGATTTGGAAAATATGGATTTGTGAAATCGAGGGGTTTCTCAACAAAAACATCCTCAATTATATAACAATTTAAGAATGCACTTTTGACATCCATTTAATAAATTTTAAAATTTAAGTGTGTCGCATAGGAAAGTATGTTCATAATTTCCTCAAGTCTAGATTCTGGTGTAAAGGTCTCTTCATAATCAATTCCCTCTTCTTGATTATATCCTTGTGAAACTAGTTTAGATTTTTTCCGAACTATATTTCCAAATTCATCTACCTTATTTATAAACACCCATTTGGTTCCTATGGTCAAACTATCCTTAGGTCTATCTAAAAGCTTCCAAATATTATTTCTTTCAAACACATTAAGTTCTTCTTTCATAGAAATTACCCAAAATTTATCATTTATTGCATCATTGATATTTTAGGTTTAACTTGTGACTAGAAGGCTTGATTTTCAACCTGATTTCTCAAGGAAGCTTTGGTTTGTGTTCCTCTATCTAAATCTCCAACAACAGCATCTCCGGGATGATTCTTAAGGGTTCTAGTTAGTCTAGAGAAAGTAGGACTAGATATTTCTGGTTAGTGAGGTTGATCTTGTTCACTACGATTAAGATGTGGAGAATTTCCAAAACTGCATGTTTTCACATATACTTTCACATGATTATTTGAGGTTGTATCATCAATGTCCAGATTGGGAATAACTTCTTCAATATTTTCTAGTGAAGTATTGGGTTCATGTGGATTTTTTTCATCAAAATTGATGTGTACAGACTCCTACACACATTTGGTTTTATTTTTAAATATTCTATAGGCTTTACATGACATAGAATATCCAAGAAATATTCTTTCATCACATTTAGAGAAACATTTATCTAAATTATCTTTAGTGTTCAGAATATAGACTTTTCATCCAAACACTTTAAAATAACATACTTTGGGTTTCCAGTTATTCCAAAACTCATAAGGAGTTTCTTAAGAATGGGTCTAATTATGACTTTTTTTATTATATATCATGCTATATTAACATCTTCATAACAAAAATAAATGGGTAAATCATATTCATTAAGCATAGTCTGAGAAATTTATTGTAAGGTTCTATTTCTTCTTTCTACAACACCATTATGCTGGGGTGTTCTCGGTGAAGAGAAGTTATTATTATAGCCACTTTGTGAGCAAAAGGCTTCAAAATCCTGATTTTCAAACTCACAACCATGATCACTTCTTAAAGATTTATTCTTAAGTCCACTAATATTTATATAGTCTTAGAAAACTTACCATGCTTCACTTTTATGATTCCGGAAAAAGGTCCAGGTATACCTAGAGAAATCTTCTACGAGAATATAAACATTGTGATTCCCATTGAGACTTGAAAATCTAGATATTCCAAATAAGTCCATGTGAACCAACTTGAGAGGTTGAGAAGTAGTTACTTATTTTTTTGGTTTGAAAGAGATTTTATATTTCTTTCCTTTTTGACAAGGATTACGTACTTTATTGTTTGGAAACTCTAATTTGGGTAAGTCTCTAACTTGGCCTCTTATAGTTAACTTCCTAAGAGAGTGAACATTTCAGTGTCCTAATCTTCTGTTCCATAACCATGATTCTTTATGAAAAGCATTTAAACATGAAACATTTTTCTTAGATAAAGAATCTAAATCCACAACATATACATTTTTATTTCTAAGAGAAGTAAATATTAAATCATTTTTAGAATTAAAAACATTACATGCATCATTTTCAAATTTAACATTGAATCCATCATCACAAAACTAAGAGATACTAAGTAAATTGTACTTTAATCCATCAACAAAAATTACTTTTGAAAATAACACAGTATTAGGGTTACCAATCTAGCCTAAGCTAACGATCTTCCCTTTTTCATTATCACCGAATGTGTCATTTCCACCATAAACTTTAATTTGGCTTTTGAAGCATGAGTAGTCTCATGTCATGTGTCTTGAACATCCACTGTCCAAGTACCACAGAGTTTTACAGGAGCTCTTTAAACAATTTTCCTGCAAAATAGATTAAGTGCAGGGTAACTTTGGTACCCTGATTTTCATGGATCCAGAGAGGTAAGAAAGTAAAAATTTGGGGACCCATACTTGTCTCACACATTTCCTATAATCAATAGATATATTTCGAGACATAAACACTTTTTTTGGTCTTTTAGAGAATTGTTTTTCAAGAAATGGTTCAGAACATGAACTAGCTGTGAATTGTATAGATTTTGGAACAAATTTAGTTTTAATAATCCTTCTCTGTCCTGGTTGATATCCTAGACCAGTTGTGTATTTTACAGCAATATTTTTTCCTAGTAATTAAGTCAAGGTATCTCTACCTGCAGTGAACTTCTCAAGATATCTCTTTAATTTCTCATTTGATAATTTGAGTTCAGTATTTTTTTTAATAGCTGAACACATTTTTATTTCTCAACATCCAGATGTGAGTTATAATTGGAATTTAGAGCATGTTTCATCTTCAAAAATTTATATTTATCCTTGAGTTCATTAAATGTATCCTCAAGAATTCCACAATATTCAAATAGTTCATCCTTATTCATATTTTCATCATTGTTTGATTCATTCTTATTCTCAGAATAGTAATCATTATGCACAAGAGAATTGGGTGTTACCTCAGATGTTTCTGTCATGAAACACAGGTTTTCATGTTTGTTCTTGTCAATATCAGAAGTGTGAGATCCACTTGAGCTATTTTTTGAGGCACTCTAGGTGGCTTTCATAGCCTTTTTATATCCTTTTACCTTTTCTTCATACTTCTTATTAAATTTCAGCTTGGTGAAATCATCTTTCAAATGACCTTTTCATTTTCACTCATAAAATAATATCTCATTTGTATTATCATTCCATTTCTTTTCCTTTTTCCACTTTCCTTTATTATCATACCATCATTTGTAGTTTTATTTTTTAATGAACTTTTTCATTCGGTAGAACTTATTGATTCTCCTTGCAAGATGAGCCATCTCATCATCACTATCAGAGTATGAGCCTTCACTTGTGGAAGTGTCTATAAGAACTTGAAGTTTTTATTTACACTTTTTCATTGAGGTATTAGTCTTGAATTCTATATATTTCTTCTTTGGTTATTCAACCTACTTCTTGATTCACCTTAAGTTATTCTTCATACATTATAAGCTTTCTAATTATTTCTTTCACTGATATATTTCTTATGTCACATGATTCTCAAATAGAAACAAAAATTACTCTCCATTTGTTTTGTAAGCATCAAATCAACTTCACAATCCGGTCCTTGTTGTCCATTGGTCTCCCAAGAAGACTCATAGTATTCACTATTTCATTGAACCTGAGATACATTTTATAGATAGGTTCATCAGGATTCATTTTAAAGTTATCATATTTTATAGTAAAAGTTTTCAATCACATTTATTTGACATAAGATGTTCCTTCATGAGAAACAGAGAGACTATCCCAAATTTTTTATAAATTTTTACAAGCAGATATTCAGTTAAACTCCTCATCTCTTAAGGGACAGTACAAATCATTCATTACTTTACAATTATTGTTATAGGAAGTCTTTATAGGTTCATTCCAAGTGTTTCTATCAGTTTCAGGAATATCATATTTACTTTCAATAGCAGTCCATATTTCAAATCCCAAACTTTCTAAATGTATTTTCATTTTAAGATTCCACTAATCATAATTAGTTCTATTAAAGAAATGTGGTCTGTTGGTAGCAGCTCATTCTAATCTATTTTCTATGATAAAGGTTGTAAATAAATTTCAAAGAGATAAAAATTTACATATAATAGAAATTTGAAGATCTTTTAAACACAACTATAATAACACTTGACATGATTTTAAAACTGATAGTAACTTTCAATCCTATGATACCAAATGTTGGTCGGAGTAGATGACTCAAGAGGTGGGTGAATTGAGTCTCTATAAAAATTTCTATTAAAATGGATTTTTTACAAAATAACAACCCCCTATAAAAATAAACACTAATTATATCTGTAGTGAATTTATAAATGTCTTGAAGGTTCAATTTAGTTCTCATAAGATTGATTAGTTCCAAGTTGTACCAATATTAATATTAGAAAAACATTCAAAACAAACCTACTGATTCAAAGAATATGTAAACACTTACTAAACTATCAAAGTTCAGTTTATCTTAATGTAGGATATACTTAACACATAGGAAATATAAGATAAAAATTATAGCAGATAAAACTAGAGGTTCTGTCTCAAGCTAATACAAAGTCCTCTCCACCTGGTGATCACTTCCCACGAAGCATTTTATATTAATAAACTTTTGATCCACACCATGGGTCGAGGTTTCACAATAGCACACTCGGTTTTCCAGGTCACACTTGACCTCTACCACAGTTATTCATGGGAAAAACAAATAAATAGATCACACATGATCTCTTCCACAGTTTTACATGGGATAAAAGTGTAAAAAGGGATTTAGAGTGAGGATATTTTAATATCCTATAGTTATGCTTAGGAGACAGGGTGTGTAACAAATATACGCACTTCTCAAATTTTAATGATAATACACAACAGAGTTATGAAAGAGAATAAAGTTAAGAATTATCTATGTGTTATGCAGTAATGCTCTGGACTCAATAGATGTAGGGAAAATGATATTTGAGTCCTCTTATAGAAGTTAACTTCAAAATAGAGTATCACAATTTCTGTCATCCATCTTCCAGATGTAAAAAGGTTCAGCTCATCAGTGTCTCGATGTATAGTGAGCTTTAGAAAATAATGATTGTTCAAAAATTCTTGTAATATCAGGAATTTTTTTCTCTCTTTGCATATTCACAGAGTTAGTTTTTACCGTGTTCTTCAATCCCTATGTGTGTCTGTATATCTTTGTATATTCGTCTCACTTATGCGTATATTTTTTGATCTCAGACTGAAGTCCGTTTATAATTCAAGATCCACTAGGTGTGAAGGTCTCTGTATGTGCATGTAAATCGTACTGTCTACGGATAGTCCTATAGACAAAATTAGATAATGTTAGAAACATTAATTTATCTAAATATAACCATTATAAATAAATTGGAATTAATAAAATCAATGAACTTATTTATGACTATCGGTGAGCCATCTTCGGTGTGTCGACTTCGGTGAGTCATCTTCGGTGTGTCAACTTTAGTGTTTCATCTTCAGTGTGTCAACTATTGTGTGTCATCTTCAGTGTGTCGAACTTCGGTGTGTCATCTTCAGTGTGTTGAAATTTGGTTTGTCGACTTTGGTGTGTCGAACTTTGGTGTGTCGAATTCGGTGTGTCGACTTTGGTGTGTCGATCTTCGGTGTGTCAAACTTTGGTCTGTCAAACATTGGTGTGTCGAGCATCGGTGTGTTGACTTTGGTGTATCAGGGAGTCAAAAAGATTACGAAGTGTATGTATTACAAAAATCATTACAATTCTAATTGTTTTCCAAATGTACATGTATAAATACACTTGTAAACATACTTATTCAAGAATATAGGTTATAAACTTATTTATGTATATTTTCTATATGACATAACTGATTTGATTAGAGATATTTAAAATGACATGAATGAGTAGAATCTATATATTGACATTATTTGTGATTATGAAAACTACATAATCATAAAGGGTCCAATAATTTCTAAACCTAAACATCATTTTCCAAAGTCTAAAAATCAAATGTTCCCCTTAAAATAATTTTCTTCCAATTTTATCCATTCCTTTTGATTAAACTTATAAATTCGAATTATAAAGTTTTTAAATGTCCTAAAATCATGTATTTTCTTATAATATATTTCAAAATTACTAAAACTTCTATATTATAAGGTTTATGTTAAAAATTATATTTTATCCAATATTTTATCCTAAAACACCTCTCTTCTCAAGTATAATTAACCCTTCTCCATCCCCTCAGAAAAAAATTTACATACACTTACCAAATCCAAAGATCTACCCAATTAACATCTAAAACTTCCCTCCATATTTTAGGCAATATCCTATTAACAATCAATTAATCTTCCACGAGGATGTTAAAAACTCTATAATTATTGAAACCATTATGGATTATTATAAAAAAATATTCATAACATATAACTCCATAAATATATATATATATATATATATATGTATATATATTTACAAGATTATTGATTTAATCATCATAATGTATAAATTATAAAAAGAAATATCATTAAATCAATGAAATAGGAGATATTTTAAGAAAAATATGATATCAGAATGGTTCAACATTAATAATTGGAATTAAAAAAATATAATCCAATTATTATAATTTTTCTAGAGTGACAAAATGAGCATCATTAACTTATGGTTACATTTTTTAATAAATCTTATGATTATTATACATGAGGCTAAAAGGTGACAAAGTAAATCGGGATTTAAGGAATGTGGATCACGAACCCAACTCCTTATTTTGGGATATGAAATCATTCACATTATTTTAGTTGTATATATTAATATAATGTTATTAATATTGAATTCTACTATTTTTTTCGTTTTTATCTAGGTATATACAAGTTTCTACCTTATCAAAAATATTCCTAATCCAATTTCAATGACTTTTCAAAAAGAATTTATTTTTCTAAATCACTTTTTTGACTGTTAGGGAGTTATTTATTCTTTAAAGAAAAATAATATCATATTCCAAAATTTTTTCTCCCTTATTCTTTTGGGAACCCAAATATTGATTCCATTATGCGTGATATCTAAAATTCTTATAAATCCCATTTATTTCTATGTTTTTATTCCATAACTATGATTAATACAAGCTTCCATTACATATGGAATTCAAGATTATGATAATTTTATGATGTTATGCGTGGGACTGGAATTATATATCCCTATAATTAATTTCGTAATGTGATATTTCACATGATACATGTGTATTATTCATGAACAAGATCCAATATTTTTTTAGAATTATGACATGATGATTTTTATACATATGTTATGTGTGAACATGATACTAGCGTTCTTCATAAATATTTATGGTATTTGAATACTATGTTATGTTGTTTCATTATTATGCATATTCAACATTCCATTCCATTATCAATTGTTTTCTTCATGATAATGACTACAATAATATGGTTAGAATAATATGATTATGATTATGATTACGCATGTACTATTGATTAATGTCCCTTATTCTTTCAATGTTGTTACTTCCCTTAATGGTATTTTATCTCACCAAATTCATTAATATATATCCTTAGTTTTATACATTTACCAAGAAATACATGAATTCTTTAATAGGGATATGAAGAAGGAAAAAAATAATGTTAATTTTTTATTATATACAATTGTTGTATGAGCCTATTTTTATCGAGATACTAATCCTTTAGATCCTAGAAGGAATTAATATTATGTTAATTCTATTAGAAATGATTTAATAGTCATGTAAAAAAAATTCAAGTCACTATAAAAATATATTAAATATTTATATGAATGCATGGGAAACAACCATTAAATTTCATTGATATTGCCATTTTTTCCCACTCAATTCATTATAAAAAATCCTAAAAGGTTCTACTTAGATCCTTGATCCATGTCCTATGAAGCTCTATACTCTAACTCCTCACTTTTTATTGGATCATAAATAAAATTATATATATATAACATAGATTTTTATTTATAGGTTATGAGTATATCATACTTTATAGGTGTTCACCACTACACCTCTACTGAACTATCATAAAACATGATGTTTGTAGTAATGATATGTTGTATAAAAGTGGAAAAGAAAACTTAATTTTTTTAATCCAATAAAAATATGATGGAATATCCCACTCATTATTTTCATAGATATTAATATTTTTCTAGTAAGAACTGAATAATCCAACATTGATCCATGCTAAAAATTTAGAAGGAATGACATGGAAACCAATATATAAAAATGGAAACAAGTGTCAGTGCCCAAGCAATATGAAATAATAAATAATATAACTTGAAGATAAAATAATAGTAGTAGAGAATATCATATCCACAACCACAATACATTACATTTCATATAAAATATTATAGTTCTGCTATAAATATGATATGATACCTTATATACCATATAAGTGAGGGTTTTCATGGCATGGATCAAAATATAAAATTACTTATATAGTGTAACCAATGTGTTGGAATAGGTTGTCCCATACCCTAATACATAATAAATAATTATTATGTGAATTAATGGTATATTTATCCATGTGTAGTTAGGGTACCCTCACCTACCCATTTAATCATTTTTTGGTTCTTATAATATTGTCTATATTATTATATGCATACTAACTATTACATTATAAAGATAGTCAAAAAAACATTTTCCACATGGTAATCATAATTGAAATTATTATAGGATCTTAAAATTATCAATGATACCATATCGACTTCATAACAATTCCATGGTTTCTATAGCAATAACATACAAGAATTAATATTCAACTATCCATGTTATGTGATTAAATAATCATAAACTCTACATAAGTATATTTCTATATTAAAAGAAAACCCTTTTATCAATTTATCTGTATGAAAAACCATATATATTTATTGGTAAATTAGTTTCTATTGGGTCATTCTCAATATACTCCATACCAGTATTATAGAATAAATATTACTATTATAAGTGAAAGGAAGATTTCACATACCAAAGTCAATGTTAAAATATAATTTGATGTCGAATTGAAGTAATAATGCAACTTCCAAATGGATTTAAAAAGGTTAGGATATTAAAAATTATAATTAATGTAAATTACTTAATAAAAAAGTCAAATTAAGAATGGGTATATATCTTCTTACATTAATAAATATAATATAATATTCCACCACCCCTTAAATTAAGAATAAACTAATGATTTTATGGATTTATAAATCCAACTCATATGAGAATTTTAGGTTTATATAAAATATTTTATCCATATATAGAAAACCATATATCTGGGTTATCATAATTTAGATTCTTCAACGAAAGTAATTGTATATGATGAAGATGAACTTTGATCACTCATGTTTGAAGATCCACCATTGAAGAAAAAGAGAGAGGGAGTAGTCACTTGAGGTTCTTTATTATGGGCAGTAATAGAAAAAAACATAAAATAAAATTTACTTTTTTATGTGTTTCAAAGTTATAACTAATAATCTTAAAAATATACCCCTATTAAAAAAATTCATTTATAACCCAATAGAACTCAGGGGGGTTAATATTAGACTTCTAATGCTTATAAACAATATACTGAATTTAATCGTTAAACACTATGGTTTTAGTGTTCTTTCTACACCAAAATCAATTTACCTTTCATCCAACTATCTCCTTAATCCCATTACACTTTAATTAAAATCTCATTCATGCCTCTAAACTCATCATTTTAAAATTAAATAGTTGAATATTAAATGAACAATTTCCAAAAAAAAAGGAGGGTCAATACATGTGAAATTACACTTTAATGGATCAATGAGTATCCAGAATGATCATGAATGATTTCAACCTTTATAGAAAATAATAATCAGTCACTTATCATTCCAATATGCGTATAATCCAAAAAAAAATCAATCATATAATCAACCCCCCCCCCCTAAAAAATATAAAAACCCTTTAAATATCTCTTTCTCTCTAGTCAAACTAGGACAACACTAATAAATATTAGGGTTATACAATAACATGAGTTTTTGGTGTTCATATAAAGAGACCTAAGTTATGAATATTTGAAAAGAAAAATAAAATATAGAGAATTAGTGATATAATTATGAAAAAAAAACTACCACCGATATAAAAAATTAAATAGCAATACTATGTTATGTGAGATATAAACATTTTGTTACAGAATAATTGGTATCACATATTGTTCGTACCATAAAAAAATAAAGTAAAATCACAATTTAATAACAATATAGTAAAAACATACACCCACTCAACACAACCCCATGGGAAGAAAATATATTCAATATAACATATAAAATAACAATAATCATTCACTCTAAAAATAGAACATTTCCTAACCCAATGTATCCATCATGAATGATAAAACACTTTAAAATGAACCATAAATAAGGTATAGAATATTATATATATGTTAAAATAAATATAGATCTTTTTAGTACAATTATCACACACTAGTTTTATTTATTTTCACCAAAACACTATCACTTTTAAATATGTATCAATTTTTGTTCAGATAAATTTAAACCAACATGAATATCCCTAGATAAAAATGATACTTTAATTTACCGAGAGTTGTTCTGAAATATAACCAATACACATTAAGTACCTGCATCATTCCCCTTGTAAATATTAGATCATATATTTAAAGTCATGAAAACAAATTCCTTACCCCAGTGGAAAAAATTATTATGGATCTAAACTAGTTTTTATACAATGAAAAAATAGTACAAAATCGATTTTTTCCTTGAGTATATAGGACATCTACCAAACAATAAATATCTATAAAAAGAATCAAAAGGTCACTGTATTCCTAGAGAATATTTTAATATCACTGCATTAAGAAGAATAAGGATACATTAATATTGGAAAAGAAAGTTTTACAAAACACCCTCAAGTCAAAAAAACCATTATCAAATAAAGTTTTGTATCAATGGATATAAAACACTCTAAATTTATTTCAAAATAATTATATAAATAAAAAGGAATTCATACATGTAAATAATTCTCAAATTTGACCCGTCAAAGAACCCCACATTCCAAATGAAAATCAATAATTATTTGGGGTTGGTTGTATAAAGTAGTTACCATGATCCTCTATAAACAATAAAATTCCTTAAGTGGGGGGAAATTAGAGAGAAACCGTTTCAAATTAATTTAGATTATTTTTTTAATAAAAACCAAAACCAATAGTAAGATAGGTCATGACCAATTAGTAATAAAGTTCAAACATAATATTCACAAACTTATATTCTATCCAACAAATATATACTTTTTGTAATGAAATAATTCCAAAATAAAATTTCGTGGTCCACTCAATAGAGGAAACATAAAATATGTGATGAAAATTAATACTCCTATCATGATTAAATAAAAATAAATAATAAATTATTGAGTTTATGGATACCCCCAAGGCTCATAATATAAATTTTCTATGAGTCACTTCCAATATGGGATACACACATTACATATTGATAGCTCTCTACCACTCATCATTATGAAAATATAAGTTGTGTTTTTGATAAAATTTCACCCTCATGTTGTGCTTCATTATAGATCCACATGGATACCTAATTAACTATGTGTCTTACATCTTCCTCGTACACTTATTTCTAGGTAAATAAATTTACAACAAAACTTATAATATTCTTCTTCATAGGAACACACTATGTGGTTATTAGATATGTATTAATCCTCCCCTATCATTTTTCCTTGATATTTATGTAATTTATATTAATAATATTGATATAAAGTATTTGGAATTTACTTATCTTCATTACCAACTTCTTTATTTAAATCATCCCATCTTCCACACATCTTCGTTATCTTTTATCACCATGTGATCGATCCATATGGATAACTATAACTATCAACTTATATTCATTCACCTCTTGTGTTATTAAGGTCTCAAAATATATTATCATCCAACCTAGGTCAAAATAATTAGACATACATATCCCATGCTACATTATACTCCTCAATGATTTTATTATCATATATGTATTCCATTTATCATAGTGAGTTGTAAAATTTTACCATTTTAAAAGTATAATGTTATATGAACATGTTGATTACATGCTTGTTAGTAATGTGTCTGATGATCTAAAAATAACTTTATTAGTTGATAATAATTATCCATAATATAATAAAACCATATAATTTACTCATATTTAGTATATTAATCCCTTTTAACTATATACTTTACAATTAATCAAATTTATAAATGCATAGTCTCAACTTTATCCATCAATAATCATAAAGCAAGGATAAATAAAAAAAATTTTGAACCTGAACAATGATTAGCACTAGGAAACATAATTTTATGTGGTTTTTTCTTACTCCTATAATAAATTGAATCATAGATGAAGCTTTTAAACAAGTATTATCAAAAATTTATTATTCATAATTACATAGAAATAAATTGTTATGTAAAAAATTGTGGTATATTTTATTTACTTTTCAAGGACTTTTATTTCCACTATCATATAATGTGATTAACCCATAGTATATGATTTTTTAAGACATCATTCATGACACTATAACTTACATACCAAAACCAATAATTCTCTCTATCATAGTCAAACCTCATGTTTTAGAGTATAATTCCCTTGTACTATAACTTACTACAATTTCATCAAAATAAATTTATAGTATAAATCCCATTTATTTATTTTCGTTTTTATACATCAAAACCACCATACAAAATCTATGAATTATATAATTAAATATACCCTTAAATATATTTTTTCATATTTAGTAATTTTGAATATATATCCAAATGCAACTATAGTAGAGCACTACAATATTCAGGCTTTCACTACTGGAAATCGGATCTTTCCCAACACTTCTATACCAATGTTTTGTAAAAACCGTTGGTATAGGCACCCTTTCCCAACGGTTCTCCCAAACCATTGAGAAAGGGAGCTCAAAACACCCATTTCCCAATGGTTTGGGAGAACCGTTGGGAAAGGGTTGGGTCTTTCCCAACGGTTCTCCCAAACCGTTGGGAAAGGGAGATCAAAACACCCCTTTCCCAACGGTTTTGGAGAACCGTTGGGAAAGGGAGCTCAAAACACCCCTTTCCCAACGGTTTTGGAGAACCGTTGGGAAAGGGGTGGGTCTTTCCCAACGGTTCCCCCAAACCGTTGGGAAAGGGAGCTCAAAACACCCCTTTCCCAACGGTTTTGGAGAACCATTGGGAAAGACCCACCCCTTTCCCAACGGTTCTCCAAAA
Source organism: Viscum album (assembly GCA_963277665.1). Taxonomy (NCBI): domain Eukaryota; kingdom Viridiplantae; phylum Streptophyta; class Magnoliopsida; order Santalales; family Viscaceae; genus Viscum; species Viscum album. The sequence goes on from OY728128.1 coordinate 1,264,667,023, forward strand.
CCTTTGGGAAAGGGTGCCCCAAAATCCAGCATACACCCCGAAAAAAAATATGCACCTATCCCAACGGTTTTGCAAACCGTTGGGATAGGTTCTTCGATTTTTTTCCCAGGTCTACTGCCCGAGAACATTATATAAATCTAAATTTTAAATAATTATTATAATACATATATATATTTATGAAATTATGTTTAAAAAAGTCATATTAGGTTAGTGGTTATGTCGTTATATTATAAACGAGGGGTTCAGGGATCAAATCACACCGAATGTATTTTTTTTTGAAATACATATACCAACGGTTTTGTAACCGTTGGAATAGATTTTCATATTACCTATCCCAACGGCTTACTTCGCCACGGTCCTCCAAACTGTTGGTATAGGCTATACCAACGGTTTGGAGGCCTATACCAACGGTTCCAAACCGTTGGTATAGGTTAGTTTTCCAGTAGTGTTTCTTAGGTTGACCACCATATGTATTATGGCACTCTAAAAAAATACCATTCGATAAATATTTAAGTAAAATGACTAGAAAACACAGACTACTATTCATATTATGAATACTCAAACCTTTATGTTTAATGATATGCTTTATTGATTAATCATGGTATAATCCTAGGAATCACATTAAATGTATTCATAAATAGTTATTCTTTGATTCTATTAATGTGATTAGTCATGAGAATTAATTATTTACATTATTTATTGTTCTATATACACACCTTTACCATAAGATAGGATGTAAATGAGTCAATCCCTACGCTATTATATCATCCAAGGTTTCCTCTTTAAGAAATAATTATCAACTAAAAAATTCCAAAGATTTTACCATTATTTCCAAAGGAAAAATTAAATATTATAATGTTTAAAAATTCTCAAACACTTATCATATTTTTTATTTTAATTATATACACATACAAAAGTAACAATCAAATTCATGATTAGGTTCAAGGTATTCTATAATTTTTTATAGAATATTTAATACATGGTTAATCTAGATATAATACTACTATATTTATAAAAATAATCCCAAAAAGAAACCACAAGTTTTGATGTAATACAAAAAAGTAATAAATGTCTATTTTATATTATCTGCTCTCCAAATACAACAATTGAATGTGATATGAAATGAAATATGTATATCAAGTCTTATTCCAATTCATTAAGAAATCATAATTTCCATTTAAATATATAATTACCAAAAAATACTATAATAATCATCAGAATGATATTTATCATACAATGAAACCATAATTTGAACTTATCAATCATAATAATTCTTTATGAAATATTATGGAAAAAAATATAAGTAATATATCAATAAAAAAAATACTTTGAACCACTAAATTTTATCATGTACCTCATTAAATAACATCAAATAAACTATACACATATAAAATCAAAATATTTATTACTTAATTAGGTTATAGGGTGAAATGATCTTATATTATATATTGATTTTTTAAACATCATTTTATAATATGAAATTCAACATAAAACTCCATTACTAAATCTCTGGGGTATAAAAATTTCCCCCATTGGATTTTTTTATAAATAATTATTGACACTATTTCCCCCCTCTGACATCTAAATTTAAGGAAATCACAGAAATAAATTTATATGGTATATATTTAATGTTTGTATCTAAACATTAAGAGGGGTTTATTAATCAATTACATAATCTAGTATGAATAATGTATTGGTGTAAGAAAATATGTAGTTAATTAATAGTTCCATGATGTTTATAACACCACTTCTACCCATTTACCTAATGAGTATATTTTTAAAAAACATTCACTTCCATATTATATTCTTATAAAAAATTAATTCCTCATAAGGGAAACAACTCATAATATGATATGTATCATATTTATAATAAATAATTTATATGAAAACAACATGTACAATGGGATAACATTATATAACAAATTAAATAGACTCCCCCTTTGTCCTAAAATGTAATTTATTTGTATTAAATTTTATTTATTTAAGTCATCATCTAAACTTAAATAGTGTAAAATATATTTAAATTAAAAATATATATCATTATAAAAATTCATGAAGAAGTTATATATATATATATATCAAATTGTTAGTAAATCATTTATATGTAATAAAATGTTACTATTATAAATATTCTCCTCTATTATTAGATTGAAAAGTATTTTTAATGTATCCCCACAAACTAAATAACTTTGAAAATCATTGAAATCTATATAACAGAAAAATGGGTATAATCAATCTATCTTAGTGTGAGAAATATGATTTGGTCTCAAATAAAAAATTGGATTTACCTTTTACTTTCTATATATGAATCTTAAATTAATTATTTTGAATAATTTTTATTCTAATTAAATATAATAATAATACATTTTCAACTTAAATTACAATAGAATTTAGTATTAGAATATATATTATCTTCAAAGTGGGTAATATATTTATAATATTTTTTTATACAATTTTATTATTTTGTCATTTATGCCTTATGATTTACTAATCTACCCAAATAAAATAATTCCCATCTTATCTCCCTTGAAATTAAAATTTACTATGAATTGTTTTCAATATTTTAATACCATATTTTTATTTTTTTAATATCATTTATCAAGAAGATATAGGACACCCCTTTTAATATGTTTCTTACACCTATTTCTTTCGTAAATGATGAAATTTTTATTCTTGGATTGTTTATTCTCAACATATTATATCAATGACTATTAATTTTTAATATCCATAAAAAATATCCTATTTCTATTTAGAAATCATATTCTACATTTATCATATTTACATTAATCTTATGAAATATTTATCTTCATAATCATCCTTAATATGTCTATATAATCTATTTCTTAAAAGAATTATTTCCTTTATATCTAAATGTTTATAATGAATATAAATCCATGATAATATTTTTTTTGTTATTTCAATCCATATATCCCCCATTTCAATAAATAAAACATATTTAATAAAAAATTCTTCTCTGGTTCTTATAATATTCCACTTATATATTTTCTTATAAGAATAAATTTTCTTCTTGATGCATTTATATAATCTTAATCACTAAAATCATATTTATATAAAATATTAAAATATTTATTAGTGTACATATTATCAGGAAATCCTTCTCTACTTATATGAAATAATTTATTCCTTTTCTTCTTCTTGATCTCACTTTTACATAATATATTTAATACCATTAGTATTAAAATTCAACTTATCATCAATACTGATCTCATTAAAATATGTTTAACAAAACAAATTTTTTTTCTCTTATTATGTAATATTCTCTATAAAATGTTTCTGATATTCAAAATCAAAACACTAGATGTTTCATAGTGTGTAAATATTTTTAATAATATTTTATATTATTATATCCCTATATAATTTATTATTATTAAAATTAAATTAAATCATTATATTATTAAATTCATCACCAATAATGTTTTTTATGTGTTTGATCACAAATAATTTTACAATAATTTCATATAAGAGTTTACTATAATATATAAAGTTTGACTTTTAAATTTTCACCAATATGTTTAAATAAAAAAAAATCAAATGATGGTATATAATATTTCAAAGTTTATTACTCCACAATCAATACTAAAAAATAATATCAATAAAATAAAAAAACTACTTCTATGGAAAACATTTAATGGAATAAAATTAAACCAATATGTGGTAATCATGACCAGCTGAAATTAATTGAGTTTTAATGTATTAAAATACAATAAAGAAAACATATGACATAATAGAAAATATTGGTTGCATTTAGAGGGTTTGATGGTCCTCAAGGTACTATGAGACTCTTGTAAGGAAGAGAATTAATTTTATTCCTTTATTTAATTAGTAACTAGACACATGCTATGAAATATCATGACCTTTTGGTTTTAAGTGTCACACTAAAGATCCATGAATTAATTTTGTAGTTAGTATCTGTCACATGATTCTATAACATGAAAAAATAATATAATAAAATCGATATTTTTTTCTTAGTCCACCCTATGTGGGTAATATCAAATATGTGGGGGAGTACACTACTCAACATAAAATCCTAAATAATTTCACATTACCTTTAAAAAAATAGGTATACAACACATGTATCACAATATCATTTGTATTTGGATGATTTAAACCTTAGAAGAATATTTTAAAATTACGGGAGATTACTATTTATAATAAGGTTCCTCATTTATTTATTATCTTTAACAAACAATTAGATCTTTAGACTTACATTTGTCCTTCTATAATTATAATTTTTCATGTATCTCTAAGGGAACTTATTTCATAATACACACATTCAATGTTTATCCCAAATAATCTTCATATGAAACCTTATTTATATAAATAATATCAAACTATATAGATCTTCTCCATCTATTATAAGTGTGTGATATGTCCCTCTACATTTAACTAGAGTAATAAATGTTTCATATACTTTATTTATTATAGAATTCATATAGAATATACATATACAAAAAATCTCCTTACAATTCTGAAAATTATCACAGTTATGATTATAATAGATCGTGTTTCTAGATTATTATTCCAATGTAATAGTGTGCCACCATTCTTAGTCAATTGTGTTGTTTCTTTAATCTTGATTTTTTTTTGTATATAAATATGTTTATTTCAATATTGAAAAATATATATCCAATTATCACCAATTACATTAATAAATACATTTTAAATTAGTTTAATCTAATAGAACCGTAAGATAAATCAATGTTTAGTAAACTCTTCGCATTACTTATCCTATTATAGCTTCAAAACCAAATATGAAATTATAAGATGGAATTCTGTATCCTATAAATTCATTATATCAGAGTATATAGATCATTTATTTTTTTATGTTATTGAATGATAATTAGTGAAAATATTATTATTGTTTGTCATTTCACTATTCTCATATAATGAAATAGATCACAGGTAGTGATTTACAATAATAGGATTTTAAGATTCAGAAATGGAAATGAATGAAATTATAATTATGTTTATTGCTAACTATGAGATAGTCTGCACACTTTTGTATCCTCTACTTATCATTCTCACATCCCATGGTTCAATCATGGGCTATAATTCATCAATAAAATATTCATGTAACTCACACATGAATACCATGTCCTAGGAGTATCATTTCCATAGTTCACATATTAGTTGTATCCCATACATCAAATATAGTAAGGCGAATTTTATTTTCCAGCAAGAAAAGACGGGTGATTACATTCATTGATTCATTATCATCATCACACATCTGATCTTCCAAAAAACTCTCAAAATTATTTTAATTAAATGTTTTTTAAAATTAAATTTTTAAATTTCATCATTTAGAATATAATTACTTGTACATTTTTAACATAAAAGTATTTCATTTAATGTAAAAGTCTATAACTAACATCCATGAAATGTTTGTTTAAGGACAAAGTCCTTCCATACATCCTTAAGAACATATAGTATTAATCATAAACAACTATTATTTAAAGAATCAAGCTATCATTTTTGGAGAGTGTTATGATAATTTAATTTTATATAGTATAATTTTTTGTAATGACCTTCCTTGGCATCATATAAGGTTCCTCTTGAGTTCCATTAATGGAGTCATTCAAAGATAATAAATAATTATTTCCTATCACACCATACATGAACAATTATTTTTGGCTATAATGTAAATGAGTAGTCTCCTATAATATAATAATCACCATGGTTTATTTTTTATCTACTATTAAAAACATTTAGCTAAAAAAATCAAGTGTTTTTTTACCACAAAACAACCACATCATTATAAAAATTTATAATAGCCACAGAACTCATACACTCATAAAATCTTAATTATAAACAAATAATACTCTATAAATACCCCTACCCCAGTATCCTAGACTCAGTGGTTACTTTATTACATTGGTATACAGTGGAAGAAATCACATCCCAAAGGACCAATTATTTTAGTAGTATTGGTAAAATTATTACATACTTGATTATCAAATTACATTTGAAATAAATTAAATACAACATAATTATAGAAGAAATTCACAATCCATAAACTTATTTTAATATTCCTTCCTCATATCATAGGGAAGGGAAAACAAATAATTCTCTATAAGAATTAAATAAAGTGGAAGAAATCATTAATAATTAAAGAATAATAAATAAGGAATAATCATTATTGAAAGGTAAATATCTTAACCCACATTCCATTTAATCAGAAACATTACTATTAGAGTTAGATCAGAAATAATCTATATATAAAGGTACAAAACTAAACACACATTCCATTTAATCAATAACCCAATCATAAAATGAATTAATAGTTAATATGAATGCAATAATCTAATGCATAATTACAAATGAATTCATAATGAAGGAAATGATTAATATTAGATGTCGTGATCTCGAACATCATGATATCTATACCGTCAAGAGATTTCAAAAGTTGGTTTAAAATTATGGGTAGAAAATCATTTAATGATAGATTACTAATTTTCCTCATGAGACTATTGATGTATTAAAGGACAATATAATTTTTTCCCCAACCTATCACTGCATTCCCAATGTATTCCACATATATCTAATGATTAATTGAATTCATGAATAATATTCCTTATCTAAAAAGGTACATATTTATTAAAGAATAAAGAATATTAATATTTAACCATCCAATCATATAAATTTGAAAGTGAAATCACCATATGCAGATATGATATATGGTTGATATAAGAAGAATATAAATGATAAATAATATAGATATTTAGTGTAAATTTAATTTTCAATGATAAAAAAGAAGTGAATATTTCAAGGGGAATTTAATGAATACAACATTTTATTAAATAATAGGATTTCAATACTTTCCATGGTCAGACAAATTGTAAACCATCTAGAAGAAGAGTAAGGATGGTATCATTTCAACATATCTATAATGAAGTATACGTTAAATAATGTTTTTTTCATTGATTAATATAAATACTATGGAAATATATTTAAAAACATTATTAAGGAAAATATCTTTTTAACTTTGAAAATCCCTTTTAAAATAACTATAAGTATCATGAATATTAGGAAAATTATTTTCTTTTAACAAATAAAATTTTAAAATTGTAAAGGAATCATCAAATCAACGAGTGGTCATGATGGAGGGAATGTTCCACTCATAGAGGATATGTTAATACAATGATTTTGTTCACATTTTTTGTAAGAAAAGTAAAAATTACCTTCTTTGGAAAATTACATGATGATTCCTTTTATTTTTTTTTAAAATCCAATTATTGGTAAACATGAAATTAAATAATCATATAATTTTTTTTAGAAAACATGGATTTAGAATAAAACAAATTTCAATCGAATAAATAAATGATGTTTCATTGTATTCAAAACATCTTCTCAAACATTTTAAGTACCGAAGAGAGGAAAATGATATTATTACATGAAAAATTCATGATTAACCATAAGAGAATAAAATTAAAGGGGTTTATTATAAAATCATAAAATAATTTATTTCAATTGAAATTAAAGAATAAAAAATACTGATTAAAATTATATTTAACGTAGTCACACACATAATCTTATAATTTCAAATAAAACATAGAAGTAATGTAACCTAATGAAAAAAATGAGTTATGAAAATATTTACCACTAATAAATTTTCATTTGAAACAAACTTGGTTTAAATAATTCAGATTAAAACATAAAATACCATAAATTATGATGGATACATGGTATTATATATAAAAGGGGAAGTGTATAAACCATATATATAAATTATGTTCATAACATTACGATATCAATCAATGAAATGAAATTGAGACAAAATCAGCTAATCCACTTTTAATTTTTGTTGAAAACACATAAAAGTTATTTATAATGGAATTTATAATGTTATTAATTTATAATAGAACCAAATATATGATTATAATATCATATATGATCATTTTGTACCATTTTATCACCTTTTTGTTAACAATATTTTATTATTATCATTGTTTTGGGTGTTAATTAACTTGTTTTCTAATGATTATTTTCAGGAAAGTTCTTATTCATATGTATATGATATAGTTACATCAAATAAAGAATTATATTAATGTTATAAATATCATATTTACTTATTGGATACATTTTTAAAACCATTATTTAAATTTGGACAAGTAAAATGTGTCGCATCTCTATGTGAAGATGGTAGGCCGTACGTACGCATGAGCGATAATATCAATACCTTAGTGGATGAATGGGTAAATAAGAGGATGGGATATTATTTTTATAGAATTAATATCATATAATATTTATTATATATATTTCATTATTAACATCATTATGACTACCCATGTGAGCCAGTGATGGAAAAAAATTACATCGGTTCATGAGGCAGTAGTCCGTCATACACATGAGCGATGGATTTGTTTCCTATGTGATGGAGAATCATATGAATTAATATTAGTATATAAACATAATATTATCGTATTATATGATAGATACTGGGGTTATTATATTGGATGTATCAATACATAATTTAATGTTGAAAAAGAAGAATTAATAAGAAAGATCTTAGTGAAGATAATTACCTTCGTATAAGAGAACCTATTTTGGATCTCTCATTAAGAACCCTAGGGTTAGTATTTAGGGAATACCATAGACTATTTATTTTGGAAAATGATTTTTTAGAGATATTTTTGTAGGATTTGTTTGAGACAAATGAATTGAGAGGTGTGAAGAAGTGTTTCGAAGGAGTGCCCTTTTATAATTAAGAAGGAGTGACATTTTGAAAACTACCAAAAACTATTTAATAATGGGAAGTCAATATCACCCCAAGTTCTTCAAAAATTGTTAACTAATTTATTTTATGGGGGTTAATTTCAATTAAAATATCCAATACATTAAAATGAACCTTATTTATACACGTTATTCATTAACCTTTTTGTTTTCTTACTTTTACCATTTTATTTTTCACAATTTTAATCAGTTTATTTAACCTAGGTAATTTGACCTTTCAAAAAAAAATGGAGAATTATGATATAGTTTATAACCCATAATACTAAATTTGATACCCAGTTTTCATATAGAAAATTTATATTTTTTTAGTATTAATTTTATCACAAACATATATAATGTGTAACACATCATTTTTACCATAACCATTGTAAATAAATTTTACCATCATTACTAATCATTATTACAAAAAATTAAGTTAAAAACATTTTATAATATTAATTATGATGATTAAAAATATGGAATAAATTTTAATAAAATAAAATCACATAATTAGTAAAATTTAATTTAAAATAAATGGAAAACACGTGTCAAAAAATGGGTTTTAAATAAATATATTTTTCAAGCATCAGATAATCTTACATTAAATATATGACTAGTAATCATAATTATATGGATAAAATTTTGTATATATAGATTTATAATATATAAATTTCATTTACATATATCTTTATTAGTGACTATTTTAATTAATTAAATTGGAGGAAAATTATGCACTAAAAAATAGTTTTCAGAAAAATACGTTTTAAGCGTAAAAATACACTTATACCAAAATTGGGTATAATGATGATTAAAATTAAATTAATTATTTTAAAAATAAAGAAAAAATAATTATGTTACATTTAAGTGAAATTCAAATGCGAATGCGACTTTAAATTTCATAATTTGTTTAAAAGAAATGTCAATTAAACGAAAATCAATATTTTCACTATTCACAGAAAAATAACTCTTATTAAAAAATACTAAAATATCACCTTAGGATAATTTTGATATTATGAATTAAAAAATAAATTTAATTTTATTAAATAAATTTTCTAAAAGTGATGAAAATTAATTATATTATTTTATCGAAAATCTTAAAAACCATTTTTGACAAACCATATTTTTAGAAGAATAAATTGACTTTTCCAAAATTTGAGTGATTATTATCAATAAATTTGTATTTATTTGGACCTATATAGATATATTTAATTATTTAGTTAATCTAATCTATAACAAAAAATGAAAGGAATTGGTTATAACGGTTATATTTAAATAATATATTTCACATGCCATTTATGCTCGGTGTTGCATGTCCTATGCGTTATCGAATATAATGTTATTTTAAAATATTAGGGTTGCATGTAACAAAAGATTTTGAATAGATTAAATTTATTTGAAATAAATATAATTTAAAATATTATATCGTTAAATTCTCCCCATCATCAATAAATTGTATGATCACAATTAGAACATGCACTTGGAAATCAGGGGTTTGAAATTTAAAAATTTCATTCTTGAAAACCCAAAACATAAAAAAGTGATAATAAACATTACACTTAAAATAGGTAAATGTAAATAGAAGGGACATATATAATAAACAATAATTAGGTTTACATGTTGGATAACATTTTTGGGAAGTGAAATCCTGGATTTGAAAATAAGATCAGTTTAGGGGATAATGTCATACATTTTTTTAAGAGGTAACAGACCATAAATTTATTGAAAATGAATTAATTTTTTATTTCAATATTCTTATACTAATAATGAGGTATTATTTTACCATTTATACTAATACCATAAGGTAATATAATTTCTGGATATCTTTCTATTTTATATGTATAATTTCATCCATTGGTAGTTTTTAAATCAATATGAACTTCATTTATCACTCCAAGAAATGATTTTTCATGATAAAATTTTTATACCTGAAAAAAAAAATTAAATTTTAACAGATATGAAGATATATAAAATAACAATACACTCTTCATATTTTCATTAAATATTATCCAAAAATGAAATGGTTACTATAAATTAAGATAATAACAAAAATGTTTAATCCTCAATATAGAGAAATAATAAATTTTAATTGAAAATTTACACCAAAGGTTCTTCTTATATTATTCAAAAAATAATCCTATATCCCAATTAACCTCAACATTCTCAACATTAGTGAATATTTTTACCTCCATGTTGATCTCAAACTTTTTAACTTACTTTCCAAATTTTTTAATTTCATTCTTCCAAAATAATATTTTTTGTTAAACCTCATGGTTAAATACATACCACCACCTAATAAAGCATATAATGAAATATCATTAATTACATAAAAAATATTTTATCCTACAATATGTTTTCCAAAATCAACCAACTAATTAACTATAGCAATTTTTATGTAAAATTAATTTCATATTAACTGAAACATCAAGTGTGCCAGTGGTAAGCACTAAATCTTTGTTATCCTTTAGTTGTGAGTTCAAGCCCCACATCCTTGACTAATGGAACAGTTTATCACCCAACATGAATGTTGTTTATTTTATAAAAACATATTAATATTTTTCCTGCATCATTACCAAAAATATGATTAATATCCTCAAAAATTAAATTAATCATTAAATCAAAATTTAACCAATAAGGTTCTATATTCAACTTATTTTTTTTGAAAACTACAATAATATTAATTGAATATTATTCTATTAAAATTAACAATCATATTAACCCTTAAGATTATAAATAAGTTTAAACTTAGGTCTAAAAAATATAAATTAATTATTTCTCTATAAACCTTATAACTAAAACAGAAGTTATACATAATGGTTATATTTACATTAAACATCTATCAAAACTAAATAAATGTATCCAAGTAACTTATATCATAAAATATTAAGAAAGGGTATTTGTGAATTTAAAATTAAAATAAAACATAGAATAATGAACCCATAATGGTGCCTAAAAATATTAACCTATACACATGTAAATAATAAGCTAATTATCTATGGGGATATCATTATTTTTAGATCCTTAATAATTGTTTATAAATAAAACACAAACCATCCTATGAATATTCCCCAAAAGTTTCAAAATATGTTCATAGTAAGACCCATTGTCGTATACCAGGTGATGATTGTGTCAAAACCCAATGTTCCCTTTCCATAAATATTTCTCGCTTAGTACAACTATCATAAAACCAGAAATATAATACCCCAAACATATAAAAGGTATGCTCTATATTAAATTTTATTTTGATTCCCTTAAATCTGGCCAATGAAATGTTTACCAGAAGTATGAGGAATCCCAGGGGTATTCTGAGTGTTCGAGACATGAGAGAAGGGTAAATTAGGATTTCTATGTTTTCCAGTAGGAGGGGTGCATAGATAAGTAAAACATTTAAGGGTGAAGGCAATGTGTATTACTTGGGATAGAGGCATTCCACATGGTTGGCACATGGTTTTTCAAACTGAAAATCTTCCAACATAACTGTGAAACATGGTCTCCTATTAGACAATGGTAGGAATATGGTTGGCACATAGTTTGTAATACAATGCATCCAAACAATGATAGCCATTAAAATTGGGTTTTTTCCATTCCCCTTGGGATTTTAAGTGTTATACCGAATTTCTCCTCCAAAAATCCGAGTGAAAAAACAAGGAGACCAAGGATTCCCAAGGATCAACCTCCTTTATTTCTATTCATTTTTAGGTTTTGTTGGGTGCATATCAAAGATCTAGGTGATTTTAATGATCCACTTTTCTCTTTTTTCTAGATTAGGGCTTGTAGTTTTGTTCTTCTCCTTTTGAATCCTTACAAACAACTTTTTCTTATTTAACATTGGTTGGGGATTTGAAGGGTGATTGAATTTATGTCAAAGGATTAGGTTAAGATTTTGTTCTTATTTGGAAGTGAGGTTGGTGGTATACATGTTATATCCCATACTCATGTTGTTATTTTGTACATGTGTGATTGAGTTATTGGTTCTCTCTTATTCTATATTTTATACCTTTAATGATACTTGGTAAAATGGTTGGTTAAATGATGAATTGAACCTCTCAAGATCCTAGTGGGTTGCATCAAGATTGATTAGACCTATTTAGGGCTACAAATGGGGGGTTTCAACATTCTCGAACTTTGAAATTTTAATTTTAAGAATAATTTTAATTTGTGTTGAAACAAATCCCATGAAAAATATGTTGATATGTCAGAATGAGTTATAAAGAGACACTAATAATAGTTGTGCATAGTTGTTTTAAATGGACCAAGGTATTTTTTTATGATGTGTAAAAGGGTTAAATGGTTTATGAATTTGTAATGTAAATTCATAAATGGATTATGGAATATGAATTGAATAATGTTTCAATAGGATAAATTCATGGGAATTGAAAAATATGTTAAATGGGATAATGTATGATTATTTTTGGGTATGCTAAATAGGTTAAGGCATAAAAGGAAAACTTGTTAAATGGGATATGATATGTAAATGGTAAATTCACTAATGGGTTAAGGATTGATGATGATTCTGTATGTTGTTTGTATTATGAATTATAAGTGTTATGTGTAAAGGTTGTGTATGATTTGTGATATAATTTATGTGGTAAATGGATAAATAATCATGTGAACATGTCTTAGTGGTTGTGGGGTATTGGACTTGAGGATATACGTCCACATGTCATGTTATACTGAGGCTCTAAACACCACCCTTATAATGCATGAGTTAGGGAAGGGGACCGAGGCACTATACCCCAAATGGTTGCATTTGATGAGACTACCTGGAATAAGGCACCATGGTAAGTGTGATGTTTTTGTTTAAGAAATGTTTATCCATAGTGAGATAGGGAACTTAACTTATTCCCTTATGCATGGTAATTGAATGGATTAGGCCATAGTTTAATTAATGTAAATTCTTAACCCAAGGTACAAGTGATGAAAATGGAATGATTGAAGAGGATGGTTAAAGTGAACATTGTAAACTAATGGTATCTCAGTTATATTTTGTTTATGTTTTATTTTTATTTCACTTCCATGAACTACCCATTCTGACTAGATGTTTTGTAGACACCGTTGGTGGGGGCCTAATAAGTTTCACTCACACCCTTCTTGGGCTGCCATTGGGTACTTAAGAAGATTTCATGTCTACCATTCAAGACAAGGGTAAATGCCCTATAGTAAGGAGTTTAGATGGTCATGAGATGCGTATGGTTGAGGATCCCGACTAGGAGTGAAGAACCATTTTGGGGATTCAACAATTGGTTTTTTATTTTGTGTTTTCCTCCACTTTTAGTATCATTATCATGACCTGGAATATTTATTTTTAGGTTGTTGTTGTACCCTATTAAGGAATTGGTAAGTAATTCATGTTTTTGGTTTATTGATATTTGGTCCATTATTTTATATGTTATCTATTGTTACTTACTCATAAAAAGGGTATAGTATCCCCAAATTACTTATTAGAGCCTTCTAGACGACAACCTCTGGCATATAGGGACACACTTGAGGTCATGTGGCAACCCAGCTTGGAGCAAAAGTTTAGTGGCTTCTAGGTCGGGGACATTACAACATCCACTAGTAGTATCCAAGCATGGATATATTTATAGGAAAGACCATATAATATATTAATTAACATAACTTTAGTATGTTCTTATATACTTATCCTCAATGTATATCATCATGTTATAGTCCCAAATCTATGTTTTACTAAATCTATCTCCCAAGGTTTCTACTAAACTTCCTATGATACCAACTGTAACGACCCTGACCACAATAGCCCAACATCGCTGGTAAAATTATAACATTGGTATAAGATTCAAGTGATCACATCCTTAAGTATACAATAGTTTATTAGTCGTGGTAAAATAGATACATACCAGAATCTCACATTACAATTGAAAAAATGAAATACAATACAGGGAAATAAAGAAACTATACATCCTTGAACTCATTCAAATATTTTTTCTTACTATCCTATGGAAGGGAAACAAAATAATGGTGATATTAGATAATAAGTAAGTGTTAAACAAATTGGAAGCTATCATGAATAAATAAAGAATAATAAATAAAACATAATTAATATAGAAAGTTAAATATATGAACACACAATCCCTTTAGTCAATAACTTATCAATCATGACTAGATAAGGCATAATTAATATGTCAAGGTAAATAACCTAACACACATTCTATTTAATTTATAAATTGATCACAAAATACAGCCATGGATAATATCATCGAAATAATATCATCGATAATAATATTTGAATTTTTAATGAATGAAATTCTTAATATTTGACATCATGATCTCACACGTCATGATATCTATACCATAAGGACCTTTCATAATATGGTTTGAAACTATGGGTAAAATTCTATTTAATTATAGATTATTTATTTTTCTTCATGTGGTTATCAATGAATTGAAGGGATATATAATTCCAGACACCACCCACCACTTCATGTCCAACACATTCCCCAAATATTGAATGATTCATTTAATTCATGAACAATATTCCTTGTCAATAAATGTATTTTTTAATTAAAAATTAAAAATATCAATATTTTCCTATTCAGTCATATAATTTTCAAAATTAAAAAACTATATTTTGAAAAGATGTTTGGTTTAGGTAATAATAATATCCATGATAAATAATATGATTATTTTGGGGAAATGTAATTTCCAATTATTAAAATAAAAAAACATTTTAAGGGAAAGTTAATGATTATGAAAATTAATCAAGGAAAATGATGTCAATATATTCCTTGGTCAAACTGATCATGAACCATATAGAGTAAGAATAAGGATAGTTTCATTACAATATATATATAGTGAATTATTTGTAAAATAAAGTGGGGGTTTTTCATTAATAAATAAAAACATCCTAAAAAGATCTTTAAAAACATTCCTAAGGAAAATATAATTTTAACTTTTAAAATACATGTAAAAAAAACTACATGTATCAAGAATATTAGGAAAAACATTTTCATTAATGAAATAAAAATTTAAACTTTTAAAGGAAGATTCAAATAATTTACTGTTCATGACCTCTAGAAGGTTTCATTCATGCCTAGTACAGTAAAATAAGGTTTACATTCACAATTTTTTTAGAAATGTCAAAAGTATAAGAAATTATGGGAATATGCATTTTAAAATATTTTTTAAAAAATACAATTATGTGTAAAAATTAATTTAAACAATTATATTAAAATATTTTGTATTTTTTAGAAAACATGGATTTGGAATAAAAGGATTTTTGCCCAAAGATAGAAATAATGTCAGATTTTATTAAAAATATTTTATCAATAATTTTATGTACAAAATATTGGAAAACTATAATATTACTTTAAAACATCATGAATAACCCAAAAAAAAGAAATAAAGGGTTTTATTATACAATTATCAAATAATTTCCATCAATGGGAATTCAACCACGAATAATCTCAATTAAAATGAGTTTGAAAAATAAATCTCTTACCACATTGGTAACTTTTGAATATTCATAACCATTAAAGTAATAATATCAAATGAAACATTAAATACCTTTAATATGTATATATTCATGACATAATATATCTAATGGGTATAAGATACACCTCATAAAATAAAAGAGGAGTACAACATGGCATGTGGCCCAAAGAAGACATTTTGAGACGAGAAACACTTACAATGATCATAACCTTGAAGGTGGAATTAATCAATGAATTGACTATTTGTATAAAATTTGAATCCACATAAAACAATTACAAAATCTACATAATATATTGAAAATTAATCACATATATAATCTTTATATATTAAATACAATGAAGATGTAATGTAACCAAATGAAAAGAAATTTTGCCATGAAATTATTTACCACTTTCTAATTTTCTTGTGAAATACCATTGGGTAAAATAATTTTAGTTAAAAATTAAATACTATTAAGTATAAAGGATTAATGATATTACATATTAAATGTTAATTATGTAAACTATATAAGAAAACTATGTACATAACATTACAATATACCTCAATAAAAGGAAATTGAGACAACATATCTAGCCTCACGCTTCCTTATGGTTGAAAAAAATCAACCTCTCATATAATTGATTTAATAATGATATTAATATATAATATAACAATATTTATGTTTATAATATCATATATGATCCACTTATAACATCTTACCACCCATCCATTAATAATCATTTATTATTATAATTGTTTTCGGTGTTAATTGCATTATTTTATCATGCATGTTTTATCATGAATGTTCTTGTTTTTGTGTATAGGTTATAGTTACATAATATAAAAAATTATAATAATGTTATAAACAAAATATTTAATTATTGGATTTAGTTTTAAAAGAATTATTTATGTTTTTTCATGGAAAAGGAGTTGCATCACTTTGTGGAATTGGTAGGCCGTACGTACGCATGTGTGAAGATATCATTACTTTAATGGGTGAATGGGAAAGTAAGTGGATGGTGTATTATTTTCCCATAATTAATATCACTTAATATATATATATATATTACTTATTTCCATAATTATGAAAATCCATGGGAATCTTTTATTGAAAAAAAATTACATAGGTTCGCAAGGTGGTTGTCTACCGTGCACATGTGTGATGGATTTGTTTCCCATTTGATGGAGGACGAGATGGATAAATATTACCCCATAATCATAAAAAATATATGTATATGGTATATACTTATGTTATCATATTTTATGTTTTAATACACAATTTAATGTTGAAAAAGAAGAATAAAAAATAAAGAGCTCACTGAAGGAAATTTCCTTCACTTAGAAGAACCTCCGTTGGATATATTATTAAGAATACTAGGGTTGATGTTTTAGGAAGAAAAAAAATATAATATTTATAAGGATTTTGGGGAGATATTTAACAAGGTATTGGTCAAGAAAAGTTTACTGAGAGGTGTGATCAAGTGAGGGGTTAGAGTGCCATTTTATAATTGGCACAGAGTGAAATTTTTATAAATACCCAAAACCTTTCAATAATTTGAATTCTCTCCCACCATAAGTGGCCTAATAATTGATAAATAATTTATTAGATAGAGGTTATGTTTTTTCCCTTCTATACCATGTAAAAATAAACATGTTTGAAATATTTTATTCCTTATCATAAATGTTTTCTTACATTTACCAATTAATTTTTTACCATGGTAATTTATTATTATAACCATTGAAATTTATAATTTATGTCAAAAATGAATTGAGATTTATTATATAGTTTATATAAAATTATACAAAATATGATACAAAATTTATCAAGTAAAAATGATATTTTATTATAAAATTAATTTTAACACAAGCACATGTACCGCACAAAACAACTTTTAACCTTAACTACTGTAAATACATATTACCATCATTACTGATCATTTTAACCAAAAATTAAGTTGAAAATGTTATATAATATTAATTTTTCAAATTAAAAATATGGAATCCATTTTACCAAATTCAAATCATTGAATGTTAAAATTTTAGTTTAAAATTATCCCAGAAATCTTGTCAAAAAATAGTTTATCAAGAAATGATTTTTTCAATCATAAGATGATATTACATTAAATATATGACTAGTATTAATCATTATATGAATTTAAATTAGTATAGTTATATATTTAATTTATAAATTTCATTTAAATATTTTTTTTATTAGTAGTTATTTTAATTAATTAAAATGGAGGGACATTATGCAGTTAAAAGTAGTTTTTAGAAAAATGTGTTTTTTAGTTGGATGATATGGGAGCTTCGATATTTCGATGCTTCTCCCCTTCTGGTGATGACGACAGCCTTCGCTCTGGCTCCTCCCCTATTGATGGGGGAGGAGGGATCGTCGTCTCATGGTAGAGAAAGGATCTTCCAGCCTTTATCCAATCCGAAGATTCTTCCACCCTTTCCGAATGTTTCAATAAACCCTAAGGTTACAAATTTGGCTGACGGGTTGCTGAATCTTCACCTTTCCTCATCCGATTTTATAGAATCCTCCAGCTTGTTGAATCTCTCTCTTGTGGATCAGTACCAGAACAAGTGGCCTTCAGTGTATGACTTCGACCAATTCATCTTCGGATCTTGGGATCTTCATGACCGAGCAGTGGTTGGCTTGTTGGACAGTAAACAAATTATGATTCAGTTTGATACAAAGGTAGATGTTATCCAAGCTTGGTCGAGGGCTTCTCACTACTTCAAGGGATCTCAATTTTTTTCTTCTTTGTTGGTCCTTTGACCTTCATATGAATTGTGACTCGCATTCCATCACAGTTTGGGTAAGTTTTCTTAAAATTATTTTGTCATTTCAAACTCCTTTGATTATTCATATACTATGAAACATGGTAGGGTGATTTCTGTGTTCTGATTATCGTACCGAGGCGGTTTTACATCCGGTGAACCCCTAGGTGTGTGTTGAAATTGATTCATCTCACATCACTTTTTATTTTGTTTGGATTACTTTTGATGAAGTATATTGATGTAAGAAACAAGTTGTTTATGAAGATTGGACTGAGTTTTGTGGTTCTTGTAGGATACTGGGCCATTTGGTTCAGGTATGTTGAAATGGACATCCTTCATGGTTGGGGGAGATTCGTCATAAGGGGTATTATTCTACTATGAGAACTGACGAGGATACTACTTTGGACGATGGCTTGGAGTTGTGTCCGGATATGAGTTCAACAGGGCCTGTGGATAGAGGGAGGTGCTCGGGTGTGCCTACTTTGGATTTGGATGGTAAAATAGCTGGGTCTCATAAGGTTTCTTTTGGGAGCAGACATGATCCTAGGGCTTCCGGTGGCAAGAATCATCAGAATAACCTGATGGTTGCTGAGATTTTTGACAAGTTAAGGCAGGATGTTGGAGATCCTTCTAGCTCATTGGCTAATACGAATGCTGAAAAGGTTGGATATGGAAGGGATTAGAATATAGCAGAGGTGGTTATCTCGGCTGGTGCTAGGGAGTCTAGAGGTTTGGATCCTTTGGATGCTCTTTTTCTATCGTAGAGTAACAGGTTTGACAGGATTTTTGATGGTAAGTTGGCCGCAGGACTGGAGGAGGATGGTCTCATAGGAGGGGGTCATGGAAAGGAGGCTCTTGAGTGACAACAGGTTGAAGGCTTGGGGAATGAATCAGTCATGGTCGGAGAGGAAGCTATGGAGGTCCAATAGGTTGTTGACATGGGGAAGGAACCTGTTGTCTTGCCTGTGGAAGACAACCACAATGTGGTCAGGGGCTCCACATTGGTGGTCAACACGGATAAGAGGCCAAAGGTTTTCAGGCTGGTGGTTGTGAGAAGGAGGCACATGCTATGGTTGTGGAAAAATTTTCAACAGAGGGTGAACGTCTGCCTTTGATGGAGAATAGCACTCCAGATCAACGGAGGGGGGACAATACAGGGAGTCCCGGTTCAGGTTTGGGGGATAAAAACGGTAAAGGAAAGGAGATTACAGGGGGAGGGAAAGAAAATTTGAGTGGCCTAATCAGACATTCATTTAGTGATGTTGTCTAAAGTGGGAATTAAAAACTAGCTACAGCTGAAGGATCTTTTTCTGCTACACCAAGAAGACGTCCATAGAGAGATTACTCATGCCTTCCGTGGCCGATGCAGACTAGATCTTCCTCTAAGAGGAGTAGTGAGGTGACCGTGGCTTTTAGGAAGGGTAGAGTGGTCAAGAAGACATCACCAGAACAAACAGTACTTGATCAGCTTAGGAGTCTGGTACAAAGTGAAAGCTACTGGAGGCCACCAGAATGGGAATCGGCTACGACTACTGGTGATGATGGATCCTACATGGGATGTTGAGATGTGTATGGTTTTTATGATGTGTAAGTCAGTATTGGTTGAGTTATCTGATTTTTTGATCCTCTTGTTTGAGTTTATGATTATATGTTTGGGCACCAGAATCCCTTAAATCGGCTTTTCAAAATAAAAACAAAATGATTTGCAACAACAGAAAAATGTGTTTTTAAGATTAAAAATAAAATTATAACAAAATTGGGTATACATATAAATCACACTTAATTAATTATTTTAAATATAATAAAAAATAAATTTTTTCTTTTAAATCTAATTAAAATAATAATGTTGAAAAGAAATGAATGTTTTATAAAAAGCACAATTTTTCACAATTCACTGAAAAATCACTCTTTTTTAAAACTAAAAAAATTTCACCTTAACTTAATTTTGATATAGTAATTTAAAAAATTAATTTCAAGTTATTAAATAAATTTTCCAAATGAGTTGAAAATTTATTATTTTATTTCCTCACAAATATAGTAACTTAAAAAAATGTAATTTTTAAAAAACAAATGTATTTTTTCTGAAAATTGAGTGGTTATTATCAAGAAGTTTGTATTTTTTTGGATATATATATATATAATTCATAATACAGTTAATCCTATTCATACCCATCAATTCAGAGGTTTGATTATAATAATCGTATTAAAATAATATATTTCCTGGGTAGTTTAAGCCCTATGTTGCATTTCGTATACACTGTGAAACATAATGTTCTTATTTTAAAATATCAAGGTTGGGTGTACTACAATATATAAATGATATTAAATTTACTTAAAATGAATTTAATTTAAAAATCGCCAGTTGTTACATACACCACCAAAAAAGTTGATTTTTTTCCATGGTATTCTTCAAATAGATTTTTATCATCTCCGAGTAATGATATTTCCATGTGTAATTTTTCTATAGACATTAGATTATTATTCAATATGTATATATAGTGTATTTTCATATGATATAGTGATCTTATCATTATGAGTCATTTATTCAAATATATATAAATATTATAATCTATTGAGATCCTAACCACTATAATGAATATCATTTCTTATTCCAATACATATTACTATCATAATTTCCATATATAACCCTTAGGACATACACACACTCTAATTTTATTCATCAAAATGGATCTCATATCATCTATCATTCCTATGATATTTTAGTCTCTTTATATATCATTCTAGTATGCAATGAAAATTTAATACAATTTTGATAACTCTAAATGAATACAATGAAGTACTCCATCTATTCATGTCACTCATGGAAAACATTAATCAAATTATCATATTACCCATGAAATTCATTGATCACATAACTAAGTCAAGTGAAAAAACTACCCCACTTCACTAATTACTTTAATTAATATCAAAGGATTATAATAAATCTAAATAAATTATATATATAATTTAAAAGGGCTTTACACTTGTTAATATGTATCTTTTTTTACCCCTAAAGTGCCGACCACATTCCTAATTAATCATGGTAATTATGAAAAAACTAATTCACAAAATTTTGAAATATAACATTATACCCCATGTCATGGATGATTGATCCATATTACACCGTGTAATTTTATAATGTCAATTTTTTATTTTTTATTATAGTTTTTTTAATTATGAAGCTTTGAAACCCCACCCCACTTTAATAATACTATAATCCAGATTAAATACATGTTTTATAATACATAGATGTATTTTTATATATTATTAAATCATAGTTATTATAAATATTTATCTATAATGTAATTACTTGATCACTAATTACAACAACTTGTACCTCTCATCATCATATTACTAGTGTACACATCAATTAGATAATATGATAATCATATTTTCAATTATTGTCTATAATATTAGCTTAATATACATTTTTTATGGTTGTAAAATATTTATGTTAGGTGGATATTTTACATGATAGTTATGTTTTAAAATTCATTCAGTAGGTTCTTGATATATAAAATCAAATATGGTTAACTATTGAGCTTTAGATATGATTTACATAGTTTTGGAATGATTTATGAGAATCTAATGCTTTTTTATGTGAATTTTGAGGGAATAAGTGGGTATTTATAGATTTTTTATGTTGTGTATGGTAAGGTGTATATTTTGGAAAAATATATATCACGAATATTCAATATCACTTTTGAAAAAACGTTGTTTAATGTTTTTCTATAGGGTTTACAAAACCCTAAAACTGACCCTGAAAATTTCTTTTGGTAGATAGAAATAATTTCATTGTAAATTATAAGGTTTGGAAAACAATATGATCTAAACATGTTTCTAGGATATGTTATTTCAAAATTATATTTGGGCCTTGGATTCATTATTTTTCTATATTTTTCTTATTTATGTTTAGGGAAAAACCAAAGTAGTATTTCATTTTATTCTTCCTTATCCCTGATTATTAATAACTCAATCATTCATTATTTACATATCTATTTGAAGGAAAATATATCCATTCGTCTCTCATTAATTTTTCTTTCTTTATTAGGTGGATTTTTTTTTTCAGATTTTAACATTGGGGTTCACCGATATAAGGGAAATTGATATATAATATTATCCATTTTTTCAAGGTAATAAGAGTATGTTTTTAGGATTCTTTACTGATATTTAATATTGGATTTCACATCAATTCATTATTTTTATATTTTTTGACATTATTTTAATATGTTATATATTTTATTGGAGTTGTGTTGTGGAATAATTTTGTATATTTTTTTGATAAAATCCTACATGCATGAAGAGGATCTAGATTTTTTTTAATTATATGCATGGTGTATTATAATGTAGTTGTATCTAACTTAATTTACTTTTGGGTGAATCCATGGTTGATTTAAAATGAAACCTGGGGGTTAATTTTTGTTTTGATAAAAATTGTAAATGTTTAATATTATGATAAATTTAGGTGGGCATGGCGATTAGTAATTTTACACTCTATTATATTTCAATGGTCGGTTGAGTAGATATTGGTTAAGATGTAATGGTGGGGTGTCTTGTTAGGTATGATGATGGTTATAACTAAAATTTCAGTTGTAAAACCTTATAAATATAAATGGTTAATAGACTAAATTCTACTACCTATATATAAATGGTGAACCTTATTTTTGCGAGCCTACCTGATTTGATATCCATGATTAACTATTCATGTCTTAGATTTCTATCAAGATTAGTGAACTCCTCATAAGTTTCACGGTGTGTGTGAGTTGGGGAAAATAACATTGAAGGAATATCTATTAACATGTTGGTATAATCATTAGGTTGATAAGTGACCTGTGTGGGTAATAACCTATAGTGTATTGGGAATGAAACCTTGGTATTATAGATGAACGATGGGGTTAGATAACCAAATTCATGGTCTTAGGATGCTAGGTAGTGATAAATTGAATCAGAGTGGAACCCAATGAGAATTGCAGTGTAACTTATTTGGTTGAAATATGGGGTCAAAAAAATGATTTTGTGATCTAAATTGGGGGGATGTAACACCCTAAAAAGATTTAGGGTTAAAATACTAAGTGTTACAACTCATGTCACCATGGTAAACCCTTATTTTAAAGAGACTACCTGATTAGAACTCTAGAGTTATGCGTAATTGGCATAGAGAAGTTTGAGGATGTGTGACCTCCTTGGAATTTTTATATGTATATATGAGTGTGGAAAAATCATTGTAAAACAACATGTTTTGGTCTATAGGGATAATCATTAGTATGATAAGTTACCCTAGGGAGCAATAGATTATGATCTGATAGGAAGGAAACCATGATATTACAAGATACCCATAGGATCATATGACTACGTTCATAACCTGGGGAGAACATGGAATGAAATGGGTTTTCTATGTAGTGATTTTATCTTGGTAGGTAAAATTATATAGATATTAGATCCATTAATTGGTTGGATGAGTCCCCAACATATTTTAAATTTTTTTTTACAATGATATTATTTATGGTTTAATTTTTTTTGGACACTATGTAACATATTTTCATCATGTCATGTCTAGGATTATTTTATTACCCATGGATACTTATTAAAAATCCCATGATTTTTAAATCCACATAAGTCAATTGGGGTTATAGAGGAAAATTTTGGGGAGTATAGCATCCCGTCTTTTTATAACATAACTTTCATTTCATTACACGGAACTGAGGATCTTTAAGGTTTAGTGTCTTGGAAACAAGGAACATAATACATGAAAAGAACATACAACATTCTTCTTAAACACTTGAAAGGATTCTACTTAAGTTCATCCTAGGTTCATTACTGCATCTCATAACCTGGGACATACATCAAAAGAAAGGGTGAGCAGAAGGCCTAGTAAGGGAAACAAGAGAAACATTTTACATGTGACCTTGAGATACTTCAATAAGGACACGAAAAGAACTTTAAGGCATGAGAAAGAAATCATGAGATACATCATAATAAAAATAACTTTTTTCATAACATGAAGATGTGGATGCAACATTTAATATTTAAAATCATTTCATTTCACCAAGGTCCATACCCAAGGTGTCATTAAAAATTACCAAGGTTATTCACCAAGGTATCAGTCTAAAAAGTCATCTCTAGAGATTAAGTCTTTACCCAATGCATTGGAGCGCTATCTGGGTGCACCCTTGACATGTATTTATTATCATGTGAGCCACATATATCATCACCAATCATTTCATAAACAACCCATATAGCATAAAAGAAATGGGTTTCATTTCATAATCATAACATTTTAAAAACTCCTTTAAAGACATGAACTTTATGTCACTTTAAACCCACGGAAAGGGGAAACGGGTTTTATGTAAGTAAATACCAGAATTTAAAATAGAAAATTTTGATATATATGTGAATACCCTTGTAGAAATAAGAGCTTTGAGTATTCACTTTATAACATAAAAATAATTTTGAGAAAAGAGAGAGGCATTTTGAGACGAAAATTCTGCAGCATAACGGCTACGTTTCGGGGTTTTAAAAAACATTGAAAAGAGAGGGGACATGGGTCCAACATTCACGAATGACCCATAAAACAGTAGGGGGAAATAATATAAGGGATTTAAGAACATGGTAATGAAATTTAAAAGATATACCATATGAAATGAAAAACATGCAAGTGAGACAAAAATAAGATTTCTCTTATGAAAATTCGGCAGCCTAACGGCGTCACTTAAACTTCAAAAAAAAAAATATTTGACAAGATCAAATAGGGTCACTCATAATATGATCATAAGAGATTAGTATGATAGATATAGAGATCATCCTCCAACATAATAAAAAGGAACTTGAAAGAATTGACATGAAAATCGAACTTGAACAAAATGAGAAGGGTGAAAGAATTCCTTAAAAATTCGGCAGCCTAACGGCGTCACTTAAACTTTCATAAGACGAAATGATGAGAGTAAGAGGGGATCTCTCATCATATAAACATGAAAAGGGAAGTAAAAGGAATATAAAAGAACATACTCTCACATAATAACATGTAGCATAAAAGGAATGACATAAAAGAGATTACATGAAAAGAAAGAGAGAGGTCGGATCCCTTACCTTAAAATGTAACTCTTAAAACTCAATGGTTTGGACCTTGAGGGCTTGGGGGCACCTTGGGAGGAATCCTTTGGAGGTAAGGAGACTAGAACTTAGTTTGGGGAGAGTTGGGAGTGAAAACTAAAGGAGGAAAGGGTGGGTATTTATAGGGAAAGTGAAGGGACAAGGCATTAATGGCCAAGGGACACCTCACAAGTGCTTTTCTCAAAACCATGTGCTCTCCCTTGGAATTTACCCTAGAGTTAGGCCACATGGGGCCCCCAAAACAATAATTCATCACCCTTGGCCGGACAACCCTTAAAAGATCTCATGACTTCATCATGACACAGTTATGATGTCATTAAACATACCGAAACCCTAAAACTGCATTTTTACTATTCACTGAAAAATTCATCTTTCTCAGAAAAATCCCAAAATTTCACCATAACCAAATATTGATGCTCTAATTAAATTTATGAACTCCATTTTATAAAAATAATTTTCTAAATAATTTTAATTTAATTTTTAAATAAAATCAGTATTCATCGAGAGTTCATTTTTTCAGAAAAATCCCCAAAAATTACCATAACATAATATCGATGCTCTGAGTTCAAAAATAAAGTCCTTTTTATAAAAATAATTTTCTAATTATTTTTATTTAAATTTGTAATTAAAAAAAACTATTCACCCTAAAAACTAATACTTGGCTAATAATTTATGAAACCGTTATTTACCCATTTTATTGAATCACATTACTTAATCTAGGTGTCTAAATTATATCAAAACTTTCTTTGAGTGAAATTACTAATACATTTGGTCACATTACTAATCCTAAGTGTAAAATCACTATTCATAATTTACTATTAATCAAAAATTAAGTTGATATTATTAGACTCCAAATTCCTTACTGAACACTTTCGTAGAAGACCATTTTTTGAAAATCATTACACATCATTAATTATTTAGGGTTTACATAAATATTTTATAATATCCTTTTTTCAAAATTCATCATTAAAATACATCCTAAAATTATCCGGACATTTGAAATTTCACAAACATCGCTAAAGGAAGAAATCTCAATTCATTCATCCCAAAGGATTACACAAAGAAGCTAGGGTCTCATCACATAACCCCTTATAACACCGACATATGACCTAAGTGTAAGGTGTTCTATGGTGAGAGAATCTGAGGGAGGTTCAGAAAACATTGCCCTAGTAGTAATCTCTACTAACATGAACTTCTCCCGCAGGCGTTTCCATTCTAGATTGACACGCTAGAGTTCGGCTTGGGCTTGGTCCAAAGCGAAGCCCACAGATGCTACCTCCTTCCCAAGCTCTGATAAGTGGGCTTCATAAGGTTCGAGTCTACTAGATGAAGCCATCGAATCCTCTTTCTACATTAACCATTAACATCTTATTAAATCATTAAGAGTAAGTTAATATACTACTAAAAAAGATTGGGTCGTTACATTCTTCCCCCCTTAAGAAATTTCGTCCCCGAAATTTTATACTTGAGGCCTAGTCGAAAAGGTGAGGGTACTTTTGCTTCATCGTTTCCTCAGGCTCCCAAGTCGCTTCTTCATATTTATGATTCCTCCACAACACTTTCACAAGGTGGGTAGTCTTGTTTCGTAGAACCTTGTCTCTACGGTCCAAGATCTCCACTGGCTGCTCCTCATAAGAGAGGTCATCTTCCAGTTGTACCACCTATGGGTTCAGTACATGCGAAGGGTCGGGTATGTACTTCCTTAAGAGAGATACATGGAAGACGTCATGAACTTGAGCTAGGTTCGGTGGAAGTGCTAGACGATAGGCCACTGCTCCTATGCGATCAAGGATTTCATAGGGGCCAATGTACCTAGGGATGAGCTTCCCTTTATTCCCAAACCGCATGACTCTCTTCCAGGGAGAAATTCGAAGGAAGAATTTGTCACCAACACCAAACTCCAAGTCCCTTCAATGGTTGTCAGCATAGCTCTTCTACCGACTTTGAGCAGCCTTTATGTGTTGTTGGATGGCATGAACCTGTTCTGTCATCTCTTACACAAGATCAGGCCCAAGAAGCTTTCTCTCACCAGTTTCATCCCAACAAGTAGGAGTTCTACATCGCTTTCCATACAGAGATTTATAGGGTTCCATCTGAATACTCGAATGGAAGCTGTTGTTATAGGAGAACTCAACTAATGGGAGGTGTTGATCCCATCCACCTTTAAATTCCATTGATCATAATCTCAGCATGTCTTCGAGTGTCTGAATAATCCCTTTAGATTGGCCATCAGTTTGAGGATGATAGGCTGAACTAAAATTCAATTCAGTATTCAGAGCATGTTGAAGAGATCTCAAGAATTTTGATGTGAATCTTGGGTCATGATCAGACACGATGGATAGTGGTACCCCATGCAGCCTTACCACTTCCTTCACGTATATCTTGGCAAGCTGATCCAGAGAGAAATCTTCCCGAATAGAGATAAAATGGGTTGTCTTGGTGAGACGGTCCACAATAACCCATATCGCATTGTTTCCTTTGGATGCTTTCAGGAGACCAGTTACAAAGTCCATAGTGATATTATCCCACTTCCATACTGGTATTGGTAGCGGTTGTAATACCCCCTTAAAAAGTTGTCATTCAGCCTTTACTTACTGACACACCAGGAACCTTATAGTGTAATAAGCAATCTCCCTCTTCATGTTATCCCACCAATAATGATCACGAAGGTCTCTATACATCTTAGTGCTTCTCGGATGTATAGAGAAAGTAGAGCAATGAGCTTCATCCATCAGTTCTTTCTTTTTCTCCGGAATAGATGGAACATATAGTCTTGTACGAAATTTCAATACACCTTCTTGATCAATATTGAAATCAGGAAACTTCCCATCTTTTACAGCCTCCAACTTCTCCTACAGAAAAGGATCTTCTTTTTGAGCCTTCTTGATCTTCTCTAGTAATGAAGGTTGAGAAATCATTTGGGATAGGGTTGATGATGTCCCTTTCCTTATAATTCACATGTCCAGTTTTACTAGATCTTTAATCAAGGGATCTCCTAGGATCCTCATTGTTTCCAGAACAACAAGATATTTCCAGCTTAATGTATCCGCGACTTTATTTTCTCTTCCAGGGTGATAATGAATTGAATAATCATAGTCTTTAATAAGCTCCAACCATCTCCTTTGTCTCATGTTCAATTCTTTCTGCGTGAAAATATACTTTAGAATTTGGTGGTCAGTGTATATATCACATTTCTCCCCATAAAGATAGTCCCTCCATATATTTTGAGTAAAAACAACTACCGCCAGCTCTAGATCATGCGTAGGATAATTCTTCTCATGAATCTTCAACTATCGAGATGCATAAGCAATTACCTTGTCATTTTCCATGAGGACTCACCCAAGCCCTTTCAGAGATGCATTGCTAAAAATAATGAATCCTTCTCCGATAGAGGGTAGTGTTAACACAGGTGCAGTAACCAATCTCTTCTTCAGCTCTTGGAAACATTCCTCACATTCCTTTTTCCAGATGAACTTAACCCCTTTTCGAGTCAACTTGGTTAGTGGATTAGAAATCTGTGAAAAGTTTTTCAAAAACCTCCTATAATATCCCGCTAAACTAAGGAAACTACGAATCTCAGTTACTGTTGTGGGTTGAGGCCACTCCTCCACAACCATTTTCTTTGTAGGGTCAACCGAGATTCCTTCATTGGTTACGATGTGCCCCAAGAAAGCCACTTGTTGTAACAAAAACTCACACTTGCTGAACTTTCCAAAGAGCCTCTCCTTCCACAGAGTTTTCAAAATAACCCTCAGATGAGCTTCATGCTCCTTACAACTTTTTGAATATATCCAAATATCATCAATAAAATCTACCAAAAAGTTATCAAGGTAGTCTTTAAAGACTCTATTCATCAAATCCATGAAAATAGCAGGAGCATTAGTCAAGCCGAAGGGCATAACAGTAAACTCATAATGCCCATATCTTGATCAGAAGGCAGTCTTTGGAACATCTTCCTTCTTCACCCTCAGTTGATGATAACCAGATCGAAGGTCAATCTTGGAGAAGAATTGAGCACCACGAAGTTGGTTAAATAAATCATCAATTCTTGGAATAGGATATCTGTTCTTCACTGTGATCCCATTCAGTTCTCTATAATCAATGCAAAGCCGCATTGATCCATCCTTCTTCTTCACAAAGAGAACTGGTGCTCCCCAAGGAGACACACTCGGACGAATAAACCCCTTCTACAACAAGTCTTGGAGTTGCTTCTTTAACTCTTCTAGCTCCACATTTTCCATTCTATACAGAGTCTTTGATATCTGTTGAGACCCAGGTACGAGTTCCATGGAGAACTCTACCTCTCTTTTGGGGGGAGGTCCAGGTAACTCCTCAGGAAATACATCCATGTATTCCTAAACAATTGGAACATCTTCTATTGGTATGCTCCCTTTTCCTTCTTCATCATCACCAATTAACTCCATAAAGAATTCTATAGGAGGTGCTTCTAGATAGGGATCAGTTCGGGATATCTCTCCTTGGAAGATAACTGTAGGTTGTTTATTCAAGACTACTGAGATTTCCTTACTTCTGCATTTGATCTTAGCATTATCATTTGAGATCCAGTCCATCCCTAGTATAACGTCGAATTCCAACATGGGAATGACTAATATATTTGCGATAAGATTGTGCTCACTAAAGTAAACACTAGAGTCTCTAAACACTATTGATGCATGGATAATCCCACTTGGAGTCTTGACTGACAACTCTACCTCAAGAAATTCCAGGATTGATTCTATATTCTTTGCAAACTTGGAGGAAATAAAGGAATGCGTAGAACCAGAATCAAACAAAGTAGTTGCTAGTTTTGAGAGGACAACAAGAGTAGCTTCTACCACGTCATTCGAAGCTTCAAATTCAGTTGTTGTGATAGCAAAAGCACGACCTTGCTCCCCTGGACTTTGCTGAGGTTGATGGTGATTCCCCTCCACTGCCCTTGGATTTGGTCAGAGATTAGCATAGTGCCCAAGCTGTCCACACTTGAAGCAATGGACTTAGGGTAAGGCCATAACCATATTTCCTCTGTCGTTAGTGTTGGGGAGTTGAGGCTTCACCTCACTACGACAATTCCGAGCAATATGGCCTCCTTTTCCGCACATTTAGCACTTGCCACTTCCGACCGAGCAGTTCCCCGGATGCTTCTTCCCACATTTATTGAATGTGGTAAGTTGAATTTTCTTTCCACCTCTTCCCAGATCAAAAGTCTTCCCTAAACTAGGCTCCAATGATATCTTCTTTTCATTTGATTTATGAGACCACTGTGTCTCACCAAACTCTAGCTCGACTTTCATTGCACTCCGCACAATCTCCTCGTAGTTATCATAGTCCCGATTGGCTAAATTCTTCCGCAGATGAGGTCTCAGTCCACCAAAAAATCTATCAACCTTCCCACTTGGATCCATGACAAAGATAGAGGTATATCGTGAAAGTCGGGTGAAGTTCATCTCATAGCTTCCAACAGATTCGTTCTCCTTCTGCTTCAGCTCGAGAAACTCTTTATCCATTCTCGTTCTCATGGAACGAGGGAAATACTTGTTAAAGAATATTCCCCGGAATTCTTCCCACTCCATAACTTCCATCTCTCCTCTAGGCTTCGTGTTTTTGACCAGTGACCACCACTGGTCAGCTTCTCCCTCTATGCGATAAACAGCAAGGGTGACTTTTTCTTGTTCCAAACAAAGGAGTACAGAAAAGATCTTTTCAATGGAGCTTATCCATTGTTCCGCAACCAAAGGGTCAGTAGATCCACTGAATGATGGTGGTCGTTGATGCATGAAGGAATCAATAAGTGTTGTTCCCTTCATGGTGAGGTCATCCTCTCAGCTTGATTCAAGTTATTACTCATAACTTGAGTCAATTGGTTCATCATTCGCATGAATGTTTCCATTCTGGCTTCCATCGGAGGGCCGTCAGCACATGGTGCATTGCGGTCACCATCGGCACAGTTCCTCCTATTGCCCGCCATTTTCTAAAATAATAAAACCTTAGTGAGAAACTTATTTCATTTATGAATCTTTTAACTAAGACTTCATGCTTATACAATTACACTTCTCTATAATTCCTTCATAATGATTCATAAAAAGATTATGATTAACCAGACATGTCCCCCGGGAGTGTCGTAACCAAGAGTGCAGCAAGGCCCGTTATCGTGCACCTCTTCCCATTCAAGTCTAGCTCAAAGAGGTGTTTTCGGGTTTTACCCCTATGTACATCTATGCCAGAGCCACCTCTACCTGCTCGTATCCAGACATGGATGTATTTTTTTGATAAACCACTTACTCAATACTTACCAAAATACCAGGAAGTTTTCCTATATTTAAATTGTTCTATAGGGTTATTCCTAATGTTTTTTATATCCTAATTTCCACAAATAACTAAACCATCCTTTGATACCAACTATAGAATCCTGTTTTTATATAACATAACTTTCATTTCATTACACGGAACTGAGGATATTTAAGGTTTAGTGTCTTAGAAACCAGGAACATAATACATGAAAAGAACATAAAACATTCTTCTTAAACACTTGAAAGGATTCTCCTTAAGTTCATCCTAGGTTCATTACTGCATCTCATAACCTGGGATATACATCAAAAGAAAGGGTGAGCAGAAGGCCCAGTAAGGGAAACAAGAGAAACATTTTACATGTGAACTTGAGATACTTCAATAAGGACATGAAAAGAACATTAAGGCATGAGAAATTAATCATGAGATACATAATAATAAAAATAACATTTTTCATAACTTTAAGATGTGGCTGCAACATTTAATATTGAAAATTATTTCGTTTCACCAAGGTCCATCCCCAAGGCGTCATTAAAAATTACCAAGGTTATTCACCAAGGTATCAGTCTAAAAAGTCATCTCTAGAGATTAAGTCTTTACCCAATGCATTGGAGCGCAATCTGGGCGCACCCTTGACATGTCTTTATTATCATGTGAGCCACATATATCATCATCAATCATTTCATAAACAACCCATATAGCATAAAAGAAATGGGTTTCATTTCATAATCATAACATTTTAAAAACTGCTTTAAAGACATGATCTTTATGTCACTTTAAACCCACGGAAAGGGGAAACGGGTTTTATGTAAGTAAATCCCAGAATTTAAAATAGAAAATTTTGATATATATGTGAATAACCTTGTAAAAATATGATCTTTGAGTATTCACTTTATAACATAACAATAATTTTGAGAAAAGAGAGAGGCATTTTGAGATGAAAATTCTGCAGCATAACAGCTATGTTTCAGGGTTTTAAAAAACATTGAAAAGAGAGGGGACATGGGTCCAACATTCATGAATGACCCATAAAATAGTAGGGGGAAAGAATATAAGGGATTTAAGAACATGGTAATGAAATTTGAATGATATACCATATGAAATGAAAAACATGGAAGTGAGACAAAAATAAGATTTCTCTTATGAAAATTCGGCAGCCTAACGGCGTCACTTAAACTTCAATAAAAAAAATATTTGACAAGATCAAATAGGGTATCTCATCATATGATCATAAGAGATCAGTATGATAGATATAGAGATCATACCTCAACATAATAAAAAGTAAGTTGAAAGACTCGACATGAAAATCGAACTTGAACAAAATGAGAAGGGGGAAAGAATTCCTTAAAAATTCGGCAGCCTAACGACGTCACTTAAACATTCATAAAACGAAATGATGAGAGTAAGAGGGGATCTATCATCATATAAACATGAAAAGGGAAGTAAGAGGAATATAAAAGAACATCCTCTCACATAATAACATGGATCATAAAAGGAATTACATAAAAGAGATTACATGAAAAGAAAGAGAGAGGTCAGATCCCTTACCTTAAAATGTAACTCTTAAAACTCAAAGGTTTGGACCTTGAGGGCTTGGGGGCACCTTGGGAGGACTCCTTGGGAGTTAAGGAGACCAGAAATTAATTGGGGGAGAGTTGGGAGTGAAAACTAAAGGAGGAAATGGTGGATATTTATAGGGAAAGTGAGGGGACAAGGCATTAATGGCCAAGGGACACCTCACAAGTGCTTTTCTCAAAACCATGTGCTCTCCCTTGGAATTTACCATGGAGATAGGCCACATGGGGCCCCCAAAAAAATAATTCATCACCCTTGGCCGGACAACCCTTAAAAGATCTCATGAAATCATCATGAAACAGTTATGATGTCATTAAACATACCGAAACCCTAAAACTGCATTTTTACTATTCACTGAAAAATTCATCTTTCTCAGAAAAATCCCAAAATTTCACCTTAACCAAATATCGATGATCTAATTAAATTTATGAAATCCATTTTATAAAAATAATTTTGTAAATATTTTTAATTTAATTTTTAAATAAAAGCACTATTCATCGAGAATTCATTTTTTCAGAAAAATCCCCAAAAATTACCATAACATAATATCGATGCTCTGAGGTCAAAAATAAATTTCTTTTTATAAAAATAATTTTATAATTATTTTTAATTAAATTTTTAATTAAAAAACACTATTCACCTGAAAAACTAATACTTGACTAATAATTTATGAAACTATTATTTACCCATTTTATTGAATCACATTACTTAATCTAGGTGTCTAAATTATATTAAAACTTTCTTTGAGTGAAATTACTAATCCATTTGGTCACATTACTAATCCTAAGCGTAAAATCACTATTCATAATTTACTATTCATCAAAAATTAAGTTGATCTTATTAGACTCCAAATTCCTTACTGAACACTTTTGTAGAAGACCATTTTTTGAAAATCATTACACATCATTAATTATTTAGGGTTTACATAAATATTTTAAAATATCCTTTTTTCATAATTCATCAATAAAATACATCCTAAAATTATCCAGACATTTGAAATTTCACAAACATCGCTAAAGGAAGAAATCTCAATTCATTCATCCCAAAGGATTATACAAAGAAGCTAGGGTCTCATCACATAACCCCTTAAAACACCGACATATGACCTAAGTGTAAGGTGTGATATGGTGAGAGAATCTGAGGGAGGCTCAGATAACATTGCCGTAGTAGTAATCTCTACTAACTTGAACTTCTCCGGCAAGCATTTCTGTTCAAGCTTGACACACTAGAGTTCGGCTTGGGCTTGGTCCAAAGCGAAGCCCACATATGCTACCTCCTTCTCAAGCTCTGATAAGTGGGCTTCATAAGGTTCGAGTCTACTGGATGAAGCCATCGACTCACCTTTCTGCATTAACCATTAACATCTTATTAAATCATTAAGAGTAAGTTAATATACTACTCATAAAGATTGGGTCGTTACAGAGAGTATTATACTCAAACCCTATATGTGTATCTTGTTGTATATATAAATGTATTTTATTCTAGTTGCACATGCTATAATTTTAACATAAATGGTCAGATGAGAATACAGACATGGTTAGTGGGGACTAATAAATTAGTTTTTATATATTTTCATTTTATTAATTGTATATAGTTGTATAGGAAATATTGTGCATATGTATAAAGTTAAATCTGTGTATTTAAGGATATACATTAATGGGTTCTATAATGGTGTATATATAATTTTGTATTCGCTGTTTTCATAAAGGAAACCAACCCCAAATGGTATTTCTTAAAAACTCAAAAAATAATAATATATTTTTTAGCACTAGAGGGATACACAGAGGTCCATGTAAGTTTCTAGATAAGTATCAGGGTTGGGTTTGAGTAGCCGACTCTATTTGGGGAATAATAAATTGTATTAAAGGTTATGATGTTTGGTGTGTTGATAAGATAATGATGAATTAGAAGGAAATATATATATGTTAATAATCAAAATCTTTATAAAGATAAATTATTTATTAAAAAATTCAAGTATGTTTTTGGTGTTAGTTTAATCAAAATGTGTTAGTTTAATTATTTTAATTCGTTAGGGGTCCTATAATGAATGAAATATGATGGTATTTATGTTAAATGTGTCATAAAAAACCATTCTATAATTTTTTTTTGTGCCTATGAAACATTATATGTTTTATTATAATATATTATATAAATATTTAAAAATAAAATGGATTAACAACTATCTCCACTATGATTAATTCTAAAGGAATCCTTTTTTAGTGTGGCCATATCATGATAAAAAATATTTTTAATTTTTCCCAATCACTATAAAATTTCATGTTGATTTCTTTTGATTGTATATTATATTTAATTTTTAGAATTGATAATATTTCATAGTTTGATTATAATTTATATTTAGACTCAAGGTTTTTTATACGTACTTTATAAAATTGGAGGATCATCGATATTATTTATAATTTACCAATGTAATGCATAAAAAAAATATATATTTAATTTAGTAGTGACCAAATTATTCAATTACTTCCATTAAAATTTATGAAATAGTTTGAAAATCCATGTATTCTTATTATAAAATAATAAAGAGTTTTAATTTTGATAATACATTGTTTAATAAAATGTGGATTGAATTGTATAGTGATAATTATTTATCAATTTTAAAACATTATCAAAGTTTTTTAAGGAATGAAAAATTCATTTTAAAATGATAAATGAGGCTTTATAATAGATTTTTTAACATGAATAAAATATCAGTAGTCTTTTAATAGTAAATAAAATAATTTGGAAACATTATTATTGTTATTTGGGATTTTTAAACAAAAATTTGATCGATTTGGTTATAAATCAATTTTTTTGATTTAC
Organism: Viscum album; assembly: GCA_963277665.1. Classification (NCBI taxonomy): domain Eukaryota; kingdom Viridiplantae; phylum Streptophyta; class Magnoliopsida; order Santalales; family Viscaceae; genus Viscum; species Viscum album. The sequence goes on from OY728128.1 coordinate 1,264,703,755, forward strand.
CTTATTTTTAAGGGGACTTTTGTTTGAAAACTATTAATTTTATTACTTAGAATTTAAAATCAAATACAACTACATTTTGATAATGGGGATTTACCATCACATAGTTAGAGCATTATGAATCAGTCATTTGATTATAAAGGCTCCAAAACAATTTCAAAAAATATTAGGTATTATAATGAATCTCCATTTTTTTCAAAAAAAATTGTTCTTCTAAAAAATTGGTGATTCAAACTATTTTTTTCACTAAATATTGAAACAAGTTTTTAAATTTTGGTTCATTTAAATTAACTTTTTGTTTAGAATACAATTATAAATACAAATATAATTATTATAATAATTTATTTTTTTAAAATTTTCTTATCTAATGATAGAAAAATAATTTTAGAAGAAACGAATAATTCTTAGATAATAATTTTTTATGACACACAAATTTAAATTACAATTATGGTCCCAAAAAACCATTCAATAGTGTATTTTGTTTCAAAAAGGAAATATTCCAAATATATTATGTATTTTAATTCAATAATTATGTTAGATAAAAATTAATTTTCTTATTAAAAATTTATTTTATGATTGACTGAGAATTTATATAAAATACATATTTATTATACTATATCTGGGTTGTTTCAAATTTATGGGATACCAATTTTTCTCATGTCTATTTTTTACATTTTTTAGAATGATTAATTTGTTATCGCATCTTTGTTTTTCTTGATTTTCCCTATTTTCTATGTGACTCAATTGCATTCCACTAGAGTAATTGATTATATTTTTTGGTGTTGTTGTAATTTCATTTATATATGATTTTATTTGAGTTTTCGTAATAATTTATAGAAAATGTAAGAACATTTTTCTTAGTTTACCTTTTATACCATATTACATGTCCCGTTTTACTAAAAACTCTCAATTATTTAGGATCATTTAGTTTCATCAAACTATCCTCTCGTGTCACATAAAAATTTTTACTCTTGGAGGTTTTACACTGGTTTTGTGTAAAGACATATGCTTGATGTACAAGGAAATTACATTTATTTTTCATAATACTTACTACTTGACACAAAAATACACCACAATAACTTATTATATTAGTGTCTTTATAAACTTGAAACATAATCTTCTAACTTGGGGAAATATATTCAACATATCCTATAATGATCTTCCCCTTTTGTTTTACTCCCTAAAACCTTCATTTATATCCAGGGGGAAAGAAAACAAAAAAAAAGGGTGAGCTCAATTGCTCAGTAAGGGTAAACCTAGATAACATAAAACAAACCATAAACATAATAATGTAAAAACGAAAAAATAAAGTTTAAATATCAAAATCATGAGTCATGAAATAAATCTTGGCAGTACATAAGGAATAGATCATAAAGTATAATTAACCATGATGATAAATAATTTTCATAAAACATGGAATTATTGAAAAACAATAATCATATAATATTATTTCTATAGTATCCAATGCACTTCCACCAATACCATCATATTGGAAAAACTCCATTATTAAGTCAGGTTTACTTATCGTTCCAGCCATGTAATACTGAACCAGATGTTCTTCTCATTCCTACCCTGTATTACTGAACTGGATTTACTTTCCATTCCTGTCATGTCTATATCATGATATATAAATCTTTACCCAATGTATTTGAAGAATATATAGGTTCCACCAATCTTATAATGACATCATTCTAACACATTCTACAAAAACATAAATCATTCATCATATCATAACCCAAGAAATAAAATGGGCTTCATAAACATTATTCCATCATAAAATAATCCATATAAAATATAATTCCATCATTAATAAAATAAAATAGTAAAAATAATTGGGATATAAAAATAACTCTATTTAAAGGGCCTTATCTTAAATGGAAAATAATTTTGATAAAACAATTGCACTTAATTCTTGAGAAAAATATCCTTTCTTCATCAAAGACGTTTTCTTTTCTCAAAATGACAAATTTTTTTAAAAGAAAATAATTTAGATGAAAAAAACATGAAATAATGCAGAGGAAGATTCATAGAAATAAGACATTATAAAGATGTAAACATCCATTCACTCCGTATAAGTTAAAAAAATATTCTTCTCATACTCTTGCTGGAAAAGTCAAAAAGTACTTGTTATAGAAAATGTAAATAAAGATTCCTTCGATACCATTTATTAAAAATTTAAAAATTGGTAAAATTAAATTTAAAAATTAGTAGAATAATATAAATAATATTATATATTTGGGACAGATGGATATTAATGATAATTATACGCCAGTAAATACTTACGAATAAACAATCTTGGATAGTAATGTGATTGCAAAATTATCCCTTACCTTAGGTCCAATATGATTCGTATATATCCAAAAATATTATATAGTGGGTTTAAACATATTATTAACTTGTAACATAACCATAATAATATTTATGGTATCTTATATGATTCAGTTATGACTTTATATAACCTGTTCATTTATCAATTCAATGATAAATCAACGTTTTGGGTAATAATCATTTTTTTATCGTACATGTTTTGACTTGATATTTTTGATATTATTACTTAGATCCCGATTAAATAAAATCCAGAACGTAAAATATTATTTATATATCATAAATATTAAGTATAGAAATATATATAATAGATACATAAATGAAATGGAATACACCGTTCATGGAGATGGTAGGTCATACATACGCATGAACGTTGTTTCTGTTTTATTATTGAATTGAATGGAAGCAAGTAAATGAAATATGTATATATATATATATCCAGTATAATTATTATGTGATTTATTTCTTTCTTATTTATTATATATAATTTATAATCATTCTTGAATAGTAAACATGGAGAATGAATCTCATCACGTCGTGGAGATGGTAAGCTGTCCGTATGCACACATAGTGATTGTTTTCTTTATAGGATGGATAAAAGAAGGTGTAAGGGTGTCACATAATTATAATAACATATCAGAATGTATAATATGCTGAATTTATTAATTTATTATGATAAAAACATAATAAGAGTACGTAGAAGATGAAAATAATTTTGAAAGAAGTGATAAAACAATTTCCTTTTTTTTCAAATATCTTCATTTGATTTTCACAAAAGGTCTCTCTAGGATGGATTTTTGCAAAAATAATGACTTATAACAGTAATGAAGGGATGTTGGGAGATTATTATATCAGAGTTTTGATGTTCCAATGTTATTTAAAGGTGTGTGTAAGTGGGTATAGGTGGTGGCCTTTTATAAGAGGGAGGAGAGGCACTTTATGAATGTTTTGAAATATTAATTTATTATATTTTTATTTTCACTTTATAATGGTCCCAAAATCATTTATTTCGAATAAAAGATGCATATGGCTATAAATAATCCAAAAAAAAATTAAGACATGTTTTGTGTTTATTTAAAACATTATCATTTTGATTTATCTTTCATTAATCTATTTAATTTTATATGTGGTAATAATATTCTAAATATTAAATGGTTATAAAAATTTACTTATGTGTTTTTAACTATACATAATTGAATTATTTATAAATATTATATCATATAATTTTTACTTTGTAATTTTTAAATATTTTTTTATTTTTAAATAATTTAATAATATGTTATTTTTATAAAATATCAATAGTTTTAATTTCGACACTATTCATTTATTTGATGTTAAATAAAATAAAAATAGAAGATAAATTTGAACCAAAAGATTTAATACAATACTAAAATTTCATTTTCACATAAATGTTTTTTGTACCACATTAATTAGATCATATTATATTTATTTTAATATTTTTTAAACCATTTATTTTATATTTCTATCAATAAAATAATTTCTACATCTCTATTGTGTCATCATTAATGGTAATTATTTAATCTCTAAAAATTATTAATAAACTCACATGATGTAGATAATTTGATTATATTTCTAAAGAATATTTATGTTCTATATTACATTAAGTATATCACTATATTAAAATTATTATACTTATAAGATATAAGAGGGTGACATGTTGTCACTTTCTTTTGTTTTAATAGTAATTACATCACTTTCATGGAAAAAAGTCCATTAAATAAATCAATTTTTCCCCTTAGGTGATATGGGCCTAATTTTATTCATAAAATTATATTTTGGCAGGTGTTAGGGTAATTTTATTATCCTTATCATAATAGTTTTTCTCCTAATTTACTGAATTTACATTTAACTATGGTAAATAAAAATTACCAAAGTTACTAGTCCTAATGTCAAAAAATAAAAGGATAATATTTAAAAAATTTGGAACTTATGATTCCAAATATGGAATCCATTTTTCCAAATTCAAAACATAGAATATTAAAAAATTAATTTAAAATTAATTTTTATTGTTAATACCAAAAAGAGGGATTTTAAGCAGTAAAAACTTATCAAAATATTGACATGTGTTTTACATCCAATTTAAATGTAAAATTATATCGAATGACCAAAATTGGATTAAATGATTAAAAAATAATACAATTACACTTTAAATAAAATTAAAAATGTAATCTGACTATATAAATAAATTAGATTAAAAGGGTGTTTTGAATTAAAATACCGTATTTTTCAATATTCAATAAAATATAAATTTCTTCAGAAAAATAACAGAAATTCAACCAAAGTAAATTTTGATTTCAATATTCCAAATAAAAATGTTTTATTTTCAAATATATTATATAACAGTGTTAAAAAATAGATTTAAAATGGGTGCGCCATCAAGAGGCTTCCAAGTTGCATTTTTTGAAAAATAATTTTTTTACCAAAAAAATTGAATTTGTTCTTACATCATGTTCTATAAAATAAATAATATGAATTTTAATGTTATATAAAATTCAAAATGTTGTTAATAATATTTATAAAATCTAGTTTATATCCCATTAAATTACAATATTGTATTAATATATCATTATTTAGTGAAAAGCAGTATTGCTTACAACACAAGATATCGAAGAAGTTATCTCTTGAATGTAATGCAATCCAATTAAGTGTTGAATTTAGTGAAATATTACTTTGGTGATCCATATAAAAAAATAAAAACAAATTTCTTTTATACGTTTAATGAAATCTAGACTCAGTGTTGTGCGAAATAAATTCTATCAAATGAACTTGAAGTTGTTTGTAACACAAGCCAAGTATAGTGCTTCATATACTTCCAGCTAATACGGTGTTGTGTATAGTGAATACTAATCCTTGTGTAGCATACAACAGAATACATAAAATAAATTAAAAATAATATATCTCATAAAATCTCAGGGTGTTACATTATACCCCCCTTAAAATGAATTTCACCCTCAAAATTCATCGTGGTTCTAAAATGTTTACTATTTTAAAGTTTATTTCATAGAAACTGACATCGTAAAAATAAATACTAAAATTAATTTTAAAAAAGGAATGTTAGAAACAGAATGGTTACCCAAAGTAACATATCACTGGGTTTCAACTTAGTATAAAATAGGTGGGAAGTGAAAACATGGATGTGGAAGAAAAATATGACCGTCATGTTCTGATAGATAGAGATAGAGAACAATTTTTGGAGATATTGAACAACCATAAAGCCATAAATTTGTTATGATTTATGGGACCATCTGATTCACCAGATAAGACGGTAGTAAGATAAAATTTTTGGTTTTGAAGATCGATTCCCAATAGTTGAATAATTTTTCATGAGAATAAATACTTATTTGATTTTGGTACAATCACATCATTGTTCATGGCTTGAAATTTTTTCAAGTCATCTATTATTTAACGAAATAATGTGAAATTTGAAATTCTTGATGTTTAAAAAGATCATGCGATAGAATGATGGGTTACTCCATATATCTCAATAAAAAGTTTAGAATGGGTAATCAAATATACATAAGTCCACCTAGTGAGATAATAAATTGATCTAAAAAACTTCAAATGGAATATAACATATACTACCCATAAATAGATAACATTATAATCCTTCAAGAACAAAAAATATAAAACTTTAAAAACAGGTGAAATAAATCGACATAAATTTTATCTCCCATATCTCATAAGGTAGTTCTTTGTTTTCAAAATCCAAACATGTGAATCCCTTAGTCTTTTATTCTCTTGAAACATGGTAATAACATGAATTATTGTATATCCTTAGTTAAAACATGAATTAGTTCAAAATTAACTCCTTCCACACACCAAAATACCAAACATTTGATATAGTCAAACAATGATATCACTTTTTTACTTGTATCATTCATGAGGTCATTAATACTACCAAACATCTCATTATCTGTTTATCCCTTCATTATGTACATATGATGTTCTTTCAAAAAATATTTAATCACTTTTCATGGTTACCGGTACCATATACTTATGGAAAACAAAAATGGACCAATACATAGATATTCCAATATTCCATAATACTATAAAAGAGATTCTATAACACTATTATAAAATCCCATTACATAATCACATAATCATTCAACCACTTCATTGTCATACTCAACATAACCAATAGTGATCTCATGTGATTTTCATTTTTCTTTGGCCTCAAGAGGTTGTTGGAGTCGATAATCATTCATAACCCTTGAATTAGGGAATTAGTTCGCATAATTCCCCATTTCCTTGCACCTGTAAACCTGATTTGTAGGAGGTTCATTCTTTGGAGATTTATATTTATTCCAATAACTTCAACAGTAAACTTATCTATGATCTTATTTCCCACACTTAATACATTTATTAGTCCCATTAAGATAATTTCTTCTATTTTTCCTTCCACACTTTGAGCATAATGAAAATCTAATCTTCTTTTCTCCATAATATTTATAGTTTCCTTTGAATTCTATATTTCTTTTATTATCACAACCATGAGATAGATGAGAAACTAAAATCTCCATTTTTGTAAGAAGAATACTAGGAAGGTATATATTGAAAAATATATTCTTGAACTCATCCCAATCCATGGAGTAAATTTTATCTTTTTTCCATATATTCTTGATAAAGTTCAACCACAAATTCGCTTTACCTTCCAAGAAATAAGTTCCCAACTTAACCCTTTCACATTTTGAACAATTTATAATGAACAATATCTTTTCAAAATTATAAATACATTTCTTTTAAACTAGTGGATCATTAATTTCACTAAAATAAGGTGGATGTTTCGTTAAAAAATATTCAAGAGAATGTTGTTCCCACCTTTGGTCATTTGGAAGCCCTACATGATTTGTAGTCATAGAAACACAATTCTTTATTTGATCTCCCATAACATTTGGTTGTTCAATAAGACAATCATTGTTTTGTACATCGCATCTGGCATTAACATGGTTCTTTTGGGTTCCATCTATTGTATAAAACCTAAAAAGAATAGCGTGAGAGGCCAAAATCATACTAAGGAAACAACATAATCATTGGGAAGTACTTTCAATCTCTAATATCTTAGGTTAAATCCTAGTTTATTCATGATAATTACCATAATTCTAAGATTGTAACCTATTTTTAGAATTACCCTTAGGGACATCCCTAGACATACCTCGTAAATATATCTAGGGATCTCACTAATGTTTTTGTATCCCAGTTTCCAAAGGTTCACTAAACATTCTCTCTAATACCAACTATAAGGATCCAATCTTAACGTACAAGGAAATTACATTTATTTTGTGTAATACTTAATACATGACATAAATAGACCCCCAATAACTGTATTATTTTAGTATCTTTGGAATCTTGGAACAAAATATTCTAACTTGGTGAAAGATCATCAACATATATCATAAAGATCTTCCCATTTTGTTTTCCTACCTAAAAACATTATTTATATCCTGGTAAAAAGAAAACATAAAAAGGGTGAGGTCAAATGCTCAGTAAGGGTAAATATTTAGAACATAAAACAATCCATAAACATATGAATGTAAAACATAAACATAAAGTTTAAATATCAAAATCATGAGTCATGAAATAAATCATAGCACTATATCAGGCAAAGGTCATAAATGAAAAATAACCGTGATAAAATAGTATTTTCATAAAAAATGGAATTGTGGAAAGCAAATAATCACATAATATTATTTCCATAGTATTAAAGTTATTACTTCCAAAACCATCATAGTGGCCAAAATCCATTATTGAATTGGGTTTACTTGTCATTCCAGCCATGTATTATAGAACCCAATTTACTTGCTATTCTAGCCATATATTATTGAACTTGATTTTCGTTCAATTCTAGTCATCTCTATGTCATGAGATATAAATCATTACCTAATGCATTGGAGGAAGATATATGTCCCACCCATCTCATAATGAAATCATTCTTACATCTACCACAAAAACATAAATCATTCATCATAGCATAACCCAAGAAATACTATTTATTCTTAAACACCATTCCATAATAATATAATACATTTAAAATATCATTTAACTATTAACCAAATAAAATTATAGTAACAATAGGGATAGAAACATAATCCTATTTAAATAGAATCATCTTAGATGTAAAATAATTTTTATAAAACACTTGAACTTAATTATTGAGGAAAATACACTTTCTTCTTCAAAAATGTTCTATTTTCTCAAAATGCTGTGAAATTTTAAAAGAAATGAAATTAGATAAAAAAAACTTGAAATAGTGTAGAGAATGTTTCATGGAAATGCGGTATCATAAAGATGTAAAAATCTATTCATGCTGTATAAGTTAAAAAAATATTATTCCAATACTGTTGCCAGAAAAGTCAAAAAGTAACTTATATGGAAAATGAAAGAATGATTACTACCATACCATTTAATAAAAATTTACTTATGTGTAAAATTCAATTTAAAAATTAATATAAGAATTGAAATAATATTATATATTTACGAAACATGGGAATGAATGATAAATAAACCCCAGTAAATACGTATGAATAAACAATCTCAGATAATAATGAGATTGGAAAATTATCCCTTACCTTAGGTCTGATATACTTTGTGTGTATCCAAAACACCTGTATAGTGGGTTTAAACATATTATAAACTTTTAATATCACCATAATAATATTTATGATATCATCTATCATTAATTTATGACTTTATATTTCCTGTTCAATTATTAATTCCTTGTTAAAGAAATGTTTTGGGTAATATTCCTTTTATTTTTAGAAAGTGTCTTGACTTGTTAATATTGATCTTATTACCTAGATCATGATTTAATTTCTTAAAGACTATAAAAGTTTATTTATATATCATAAATATTTAGTATAGAAATATATATAATTGATAGATAAATGAAATGGAATACACTGTTCAGGGAGAGGGTAGACCCTACGTACACATGAACATTGTTTTCATTTCTTTACTGAATTGAATAGAAGAAAGTAAACGATATTTATATATATATAAATAATTTAGAATTATATGATTTAATTTCTTAAATAATGTAAAATGTGATTTATATATCATAACTATTTAGTATAGAAATTAATATAATAGTTGGATAAATGAAATGGAATACACTGTTCAGGGAGAGGGTAGACTATACGTACGCATGAATGCTGTTTTCATTTCTTAATTGAATTGAATAAAAGAAAGTAGATGATATATATATATATATAAATAAAGTATAATTATTATGTAATATATTACATTATTATTTATTATATATACTTTATAATCATTATTGAATGTTTAACATGGAGAATGAATCCCATCACTTCATAGGGACGGTATGGCATACGTATGCATAGATGATTTGACAACTGGGTCCCAATGATAGCATAGAAACCCCGCCGTAACATGGTCATCAGTTCTTAGCCCGCTAGGTTCCACCAGCTGCCCCACAGACATGTGGTCCCCACCCTATGGCCTACCCACATGCCTGAACATGTCATCTAACTAATGACATTCCCCACATTCCAACACATGTCCATTCTAGTTTTCTTTGTCCTCACTCACACACACCTTAGGAAAATTCCCAGAAGGTCACCCATCATGATAACTACTCCAGGTCAAACATGCTTAACTCTGGAGTTCTAATCAGGTAGGCTCCAAAAAATGAAGGCTCACCATGTAGGCATGATTCGTATCATTTATTCCTTTAACCCTTTATCATTTGAGGGTGTTACAATCACCTTACTTTAGAGCACAACACCCTCATTGTGGGCACTACTTCTTAACCCAGGCAGTGCGCTGTAGTTAAGGTTGGGTACCACCACTAATACTAACTGTAATGCCCCGAACCCTCTAGACTAGATTCAGTGCATTACTTGTTAAATTAGCATGGTTAGATGGAATAAAAGTCTATAAAGAATGATCAGTTTAGTAGTCTTGAAGAAACTAGATACATAAACATAACTCAAATTACATTGGAAATGGTTACAAAATACCAAACATAAAAAAACTAAAAAATTCATCTATAAAAACTAAATAAATGATTTCCTCTTCATCACCTATTGAAGGTAAAAAAAATAAAGGGGTGAGCTCAATTACTTAGTAAGATTTAAAAATAGTGTAAACATGAATCAATAATAACTGAATCATAAACAACTTGGCATAGTCAATATGGCATGGTGAATAAATGAAAAACTCAAACCATTAATAACTGAGAATGAAACTGCATCCATAGATTTTTTCCATTTTGAAAACCTCATGGATAGTAATAACTAATAATGAATAAAGTGGATTCTCACTAATTGTACATCATGCATCTCACACATGAAACCATAATACTATGAAAACGGTTTAATTCTATGGGTAGAAATCCATTTGATTTTTGGAAACAAAATCGAAGGGTTTGTCACGAAACTGATTATCTCATGAGACCTACCGATGCATCGAGGGGATATAGCAAGCCCCAACTACCTCTACATCCAAATAATTATTTATACATATATTCAGAAAAAGATCAATATGAATTTACATTATCCTTATAGAATATAGGATATAGATTCACCAAAATTTCCGCAGTCGAATCAACATTCAAAATAAATATCATAAGTAAAATGGCATACAAATTAGACAATAATCATTTCCGTGATATGAGAATATGGATATATAAATGGAGTATAATTTCAATTGAAAAGTGATCTCAAATGGGCATTAGGTACACCACATAATAAAGAGTAGGTGCACAATACTAAGAAAGTCACAATGAAGTGAAAATAGAGACAAAGCTCGTTACCACGTTGTAATCAATTGAGTCATACGGAAAAAAGTTAATAACCACAAAATGAATCACAGAATACCATGAATATAAAGACAATAATGATAGTATATAACAAATGGTAGTACAATTATACCACATATAATAAATAAGAGGCAAACAATGGAAATCCCACAGAATTGAAAGTGAGATGCGAAATCCCCTTACAAACATTTTCGCATGGTAATGAGTGTTCTTGCGAGGTATAAATGAGAGGTAAAGGGGTATAACATTATTTAAATATCATAAGTTCAGTATGGGGGAGGTGTGAAAACATAACCCATCATTAGGAATTAAAAATAAAAGTGGACAACATAGAGGAGATTCTTGAACAAAATTGAGAGAGAGGATCCCTTACCTTATGCTTGAAGGTGTTCTTGGTTGTTCTTAATGACCTAAATAATCAAATTTATCTTCATTAATTAATAAGTATAGAAACTAATCAATATTTAATTGATATTTTATGACCTTATCAGGTTCATTAATGGCCTTTTTTATGGTTTAAGAGATTCAATTTTGTTGTTTTGGTAGCATTTTCTTCTTTGGTTTTCATGATCCGTTGACTTGTATTCATGAATGGATTTTTGTTTGAAATATGGTTTAAAATACAGAATTGTTAATATACATTATTTGTGAAAATAATGTATAAGGCCCCAGCCCTAAACCTTACTTAATCTTGAGTTATTACAAGACTACACCTCGAGGATCTTTTCAGGTTTAGAGTTTTAGAGAATTAGAACATAAAACTTGCATTACATTCCACATTTAAACAAAGTGGTTACATAAAGATAGTATTCATTTTTTTCCATCAATAGAACATATTTAAAATAAAACATGGATTTTTTCTCGACACTTCCTTGACACTATCATCATATCATGTACCTTTCCCTTGACCTATGAAAAACATTTCAAAAAACCTGGGATGAGCATAAAAAGCTCAGTATGGGTTATAAAATTATGGAAAGGAAACATGAGTTCATATATACATAAGAATTAAATCATACATTACCCGTAAAACATAATCACTTTAGCATACCTCATCAAATCATGAATAAATCATATAAATCATAAGACATAAAGGTAACTTGAGGCATTCATAACATTCTTATGTAGGGAGTAACCCTCTTGGTTACGTTTGGAATACCTATCATAGTATATTCCCTACATCTATTCAGAGAAACCTTAAAGTTTCACTCCTTCACATTACCCAATGCAATGAAGAGCTATATCGGGCTCACTCGCCCTTAGTTTATCACGGAACCACCTATCTTCATAATAATGCCCAAGAACCTCAACATAATCGTATCACATAAAACATGCATAAAGGAAACATAAAATTTCCACCTTTCAATCACAAGATATCAATACAACACATTGATATAAAAACATTATGAAAACCATTTTCAATACCAAAATAAATGAAAAGTAAAACATGGTATTTATTTTTCTTTTAAAAATAGGTATGACTTGTAGAGGAAGCCGAAACTCAAATAATGGTCACGGCGGCGGAGAAGTCGTTGTCGCCACATACGTATGACAAAAACATTCCCTTTGGTCTTTTATTAAACGCTTAGTATAAAAAGATTCCTTTTGAATAAACATAAAATTCAAAGGGGTTTATACATCGTGTAAAAGAAGGTTGTGTATAAAACAAAATATGCCTCAATGAAAGGAGATTGAGACGAAGTCCCATACCTCGGGTCCGACTTGACTCGGTCGTTCCTTAATCTCCTGAATAATAAACTTGAGTTAATTTAAACTTGATTAAGAACCTTCTTCATGTTCATTATTCCTTTTATATCACTTATTTCCATGTCCTGAACACTATGTAATTATTTAAGTTATTAACGGCCGTTTTAACGATCAATGGTACTTGAGTCAAAAATAAACCCTTTATAATTACAAGTTTTTCATGTATCCATTATATCCAGAATTATAATAATGATGTATATATCTCATATATCATATATATCCAGTATATACATGCATTTATAATATTACATAATCATTTAGAGGTAAGAAATGAAATGCACCGTTCATGGAGACGGTAAGCCGTACGTACGCATGAACGCTACTTTCATTTGTATTTTGTATTTTATATAATGGAATCATAATGATATAAAGATATATTATAATTCTAGTGTAATATCATATATAATATCATAACTTCATCTTTTATACGTCCCACATATGGTATTAACGAATCAAATCACTTTGAGGGGGCGGTAGTCCGCACTTCCTTAAATGAAGATATCACGTTCACCCATAATGGAAACCGTAAAGGTATGACCAAAATGAAAAATACATAAGCTTAAGGAAAACATAAAAATATTATATATCACATATAAATATAGTTTCATCTTAATGGCCACCTTTGAAGGTGTTAAAAGAATGTTGAACAATCATCGTTTCGGGAGGCCGAAATTCGCCATCCACGGAAACAGTATGTTCCGTAACCATTAGATGTAGGTGTGTGTAAGTTTAGATATAATAATTATTATAACAAAATCCTAGTATATTGAAGATACTGTAGTTGTTACAAAATAAATGAATAAAAAGAGTTTAGGGGGTTGGAGAAGCAAAATAAAAAAAAGGACTCAAGTGAAGCCATTACCTTAAAATCGGGTAACTCCCTTTGGTTTGAGCTCAAAGGCTTCCTTGGGAAGACTTCTGCCCAAAGTGAGGCTTCAAGGAGTAAGATAGGGATGTGGAGAGACAAAATGGTCAGGGGTTGGCCGAGCCAAACGCTTTGGAAGTGTGGGTAAGGAGGTAGAGGTGGGGGCCTTTTATAAGAGGAGAGGAGGGGCACTCTTGGAAAGTAAAGAAATGTTACTTTATTTTAAAATGAGTTTTGGATTAAAAAGGTCCCACATTGATATAATTCGTGGGTAAGGTGATAAGGGTTTGAAATCCACCCATCCAATAGGTTTTGTACAAGTCTAGGTGATAATATTTTACATTATCATTTCATTTTATTTAAATCCTTTATTAATGAGGTAATCGCTGCATCATCATGATGTCATAAATAATTTAATTTACTTAAAGTCTAAAAATTATCAAAAAAATATCATGATGTAGGAAATAATTTTATCTTTCTAATGAATAATTATAGTCAAATATCATACTTGTATAACCCCATGTAAAAATTATTTTAGTAAAACATTTCATGTTTATGTCATTTTTACTTTTACATTAAATTAAAAGTTATTTATGTCGTTTCCCAACCAAAGTGGCTCCATGGGATCCCCAAGTTGACCCATGGATTGTCTTGGTCAGCCATGACACATCCAATTAGGGTAAGACATGTGTCAAGCTCATCTCAAATTATTAAAACATTATTTTTACCTTAAACTACACTAATTACCTCTAATCACGATTAAGAACTTAAAAGTTACTATTCACCAAAAAATTATTTTAATCTCATTGAACCACATTTTACTTCTTAATGACAACAATGTATGTCGGATTTTTGAAATTAAAAACACAGAAGTGGTAAAATTTCATTTAAACGAAAAATCAGTTTTTATAAGTACCACTTAGTGGTTTCACTATTCATCAAAAATTGAAGTTTTTCAGAAAAATACCAAAACTTTACCCTAAGCTATATTTGATATTCCGAATTAAAAAATGAAGTCCATTTTACAAAATTCAAAACATATAAGTCACATTAATTAATTTAATAATTAATTCCCACTGTCAGAGCAAATAGCATGTTTTTATGAAACAATAAGTATCAAAAGATTGACACTAGCTTAAGTCTGATTTCAAAGTGAAATTAATTATAATGACCACCATTGGATTAAATGGTAAAAATATATTCATATTACACTTTAAGACCAATTCAAAAGATAATCTAATCATATAAATAAAGTAGATTAAAAAGCAGATTTGATGTAAAATGCAGCATTTTTCACTATTCATTAAAAATGAACATTGTCAGAAAAATACCAAAAATTTATCCAAAGTAACTTTTGATGTCCCAATCATAAATAATAAGTTTATTTTTACAAACATAGCTTATAAAATTTTCAAAATATAGATTTAAAAATGGTTTTCCATTAAAAGGAAGTAAAACAATCTTTTAAAAATATTAGTGTATTCCATGCTTAAGATTGGATTTATTTTCATTTTAAGCCTCTAAAACACTATCTAATTCATTAATAGGCATAGATAAAAATGTCTATTATTAATTACTTACTTGGGATGTTACATCCTTCCCCCCTTTAGAAAATTGCGTCCCCGCAATTTATTTACTTATCGAATAAATGGGGGTACTTATCCCTCATTGCATTTTCAGATTCTCATGTTGCCTCTTCAATCATATGGGTTTTCCACAAAACCATTACCTGATTAATCACCTTATTTCTTAACACTTGCTCCCTGTGGTCAAGAATCTGGACCAGTTGTTCCTCATAAGATAGGTTCTCTTCCAGCTGAACTACCTCTGGACTCAAAACATGAGATGGATCTGGCATATACTTTCTCAACATCGAAATGTGAAAAACATTGTGTACCTGAGATAAACTCGGAGGTAAATCCACCCGGTATGCAACTGATCCAACTCTCTCCAGAATTTCATATGGTCCAATGAACCTTGGACTCAACTTTCCTTTCTTACCAAATCGCATCACACTTTTCCATGGGGAGACTTTGATAAAAACATGATCACCTACCTCGAAAGATAGATCCTTCCTCCGGTTATCTGCATAACTCTTCTGCCTGCTCTGAGCTGTTCTCATGTGTTTCTGTATCAGCTGAAATTTTTCTGCCAAATCTTCTACCAATTCTGGTCCCATCAACTTCCTTTCACCCACTTCATCCCAAAAATCTGGAGTTCGACACCGCTTCCCCTGTAACGCCTCAAATGGTGCCATCTGTATCTGGAATGAAAATAGTTATTATATGAAAATTCAACCAAGGAAAGATGTTGGTCCCAAATTCCCTGATAATCCATCGAACAAGCTCGTAGCATATCCTACATGGTCTGAATTGTTCATTCTGACTACCCATCTGATTGAGGATGAAATGTTGTACTAAAATTTAATTCAGTACCCAACGACTTCTGAAGGCCCTTCGAAAAGTTAGAAGTGAACCTGGGATCATGATCATATACAATGGAGAGGGGAGCTCCATGTAACCTGACTATCTCTTTAAGATACAAATGGGAAAGTTGATCTAGGGAAAAATTATCTCATATAACAAGGAAATGAGCAGATTTAGTCATGTGATCAACAATAACCCAGATTGCATTATTACCATGAGGTGTCTTCGGTAATCCCACAACAAAGTCCATGGATATATTCTCCCATTTCCACTCTGGCACTGGTAAAGGCTGAAGAATCCCTTTCGGTAACTTCCGCTCTACTTTAACCTGTTGAAAAGTCAAACACTTCACAGTAAAATCAGCAATATCTCTTTTCATTCCATCCCACCAGTAATACTCCCGCAGATCTTTGTACATCTTAGTACTGTCAGGATGAACTGAAAATGGAGAACTATGAGCTTCACATAACAACTCTCTCTTCAACTTTGAATCACAAGGCACACAAAATCTCTTCCTAAATCTCAAAACACAATCATTATCAATGTTGAATTCAGGCAACTTACCTTTCTGAACCAGCTCTACCTTTTTCTACAACTCACTGTCTTGCTTCTGTGCTTGCTTGATTCTGTCTGATAGAGAGGATTTCACTGATACATGAAACAAAACAGAAGAACATCTTGCACCAAAAACTTCTATCCCAAAGTTCATGAAATACTTAACCAAAGGATCACGTTCCAAACACAACATTGCTAATGAAGCATTACTTTTTCGACTCAAAGCATCAGCCACTTTATTTTCTTTTCCCAGATGGTAATGAATTGTATAATCATAATCCTTGATTAATTCTATCCATATCCTCTGTCTCATGTTCAATTCTTTCTGAGTGAATATATACTTTAAACATTTGTGATCAGTATATATTTCACACTTTACTCCATACAAATGATGCCTCCAAATTTTTAAAGAGAAAACAACAGCAACTAATTCCAAATCATGTGTAGGGTAATTTACCTCATGAGTTTTCAACTGTCGTGAAGCATAAGAAATTACCTGATCATTCTGCATTAGGACGCAACCAAGTCCTTTCAATGAAGCATCAATGTATATAAGAAACTCACCATTCTTGGAAGGTAGTTCCATGTAAAGACCCGTATCTAGACGTACATTGACATTACATTACTTTTGCGGAATACTTAGTACATAACAAAAACACACACACAAGGATCGTAATAGTTTAGTGTCTTTGGAAACTCGGATCGTAATCTTCTAAACGTGGTGAAAGATCTTCAATATCTCCCATAAAGATCTTCCCCTTTTTTTTTACCTAAAACCTTTCTTTATATCCTGGGGAAAAGAAAACATAAAAGGGTGAGCTCAAATGCTCAGTAAGGGTAAACAAAGGAAATATCAATCACATAATTTTCATAAGAACATAACATTTTTGGAAATCTTAACCTGCAAAAGAGAGCATAATTTCATAACATGGGATAAATCATAGTAGTGAAATGAAATCATAACTTAAAACATTACTCATTGTGGCATACACACATAATCATAGAGAATCATTTCTTGTTAGTCAAGACTCATTGCCAAGACTATCTTAGTGGACAAAGTCCCTTTCTGAATCGAGTAATCCTCGTTTCAGTCCTGTTTCACTGAACCGGTATAACCTACCATTCCAGCCATGTCTATCTCATGAGATATAAAATCTTTACCCAATGCATTGGAGGGAGATATAGGTCCCACCCATCTTATAATGAATCCTTTCTTATGTGTGCCACAAAATCATAAATCATACATCATTTCATAACCCATGTAATAAAAATGGGATTCTTAAACAACATGACATCATAAAACCATTCTTATAAGATAAAGGAATTCATAAACATAATTCCATCACAACATAGTCAAATCAATGTAAAAATATGGATAGAAATATAACCCTTTATTATCTTAGATGGAAAATAATTTTGATAAAACACTTGAAATGAATTCTTGAGGAAAATATCCTTTCTTCTTCAAAATCAATTTCTTTTCACAAAACATCATGCAATTTTAAAAGATAGAGATTTTATTGAAAATAGTCATGAAATATTTTAGAGGAATCTTCATGAAAATAAGGCTTTATAAAACAGTATAAATCCGTTCGTGCCGTATAAGTTAAAAAAAAACATTCTTCGTACTTTTGTCGGAAAAGTCAAAAAGTACCTCGTACGACAAAAGATTCCTTTCATACATATTACTAAAAACTCACCGAAGGGTAAAAATGGTTTTAAACAATTGTAGGTGGATGGAAATAATATTACATTTTGATGAAACATGGATGTGGATGATAAAATACACCCCAGTAAATACTTACGAATAAACAATCTCGGATAAAAAATGAGATTGTGATATTTCCCTTACCTTAGGTCCGACTTGCTTTGTAAGTGTCCGAACCTCCTGTATAATGATTTAAATCATGTTATTGACTTATTACAGAATCATATTCATTGTTATGATATCATCTATGGTTCACTTATGACATTATATTACCCGTTCTTTTGTAAATTCCATGTTAAAGAAGCGTTTTGGGTAACATCGTTTCATTTATCGTAGGTGTTTTGACTTGTTGTTCTTGACATCATTATTACTTATATCATTATTTACTTACTTCCAGAATATAAAATATGATTTATATATCATATATATTCAGTATATATATATATATAATAGATAGATAAATAAAATGAAAAACACCGTTCATGGAGACGGTAGTCCGTACGTACGCATGAACGCTGTTTTTCTTTCCTTATTGTCTTGAAATGGAAGTAAATAGATGACATACATATGTATATATATACATAAATCCAGTAGCTTTATAATGTCATATATTTCATTATTATTTCTTATATATACATTATAATCATTCTTAAATGGTTAACATGGAGAATGAATCTCATCGCGTCGTGGAGACGGTAGTCCGTACGTACGCACGAGCGATGATATCATTTCTATAAATATTGAATTGAATTGGAGTGGATTATACAATATATCAGAAACAATATGATGTTGTAATAACTATGTATAGTTATTCTTTACACCATTATACCCATCCATGTAAGGTGGTGGTGGAAAATAGATTACACCACGGCGTGGAGACGGTATTCCGTACGTACGCACGCGCGGTGATTTCTTTTTCCGTAGGATGGATAGATGGTGAAATAGGGTTGTTTCATACTTATAATAACATATCAGTATATGAGTGATACTGATGTTATTACTTCATAATGAAACAACCTAAGAAGAAGAAGTGGAAGAAGAAATAAAGATGAAAGAATTGGTAACGGTAATTACCTCTTCTTTGAAGTGCCTTTTTGAGACCTCCTCTTAGGGCACTAGAATTGGTCTTTGAGGAAGACCAGAACCTCTAGGATGTTGCTAGGGAAGTGGAGAAGGGATTTTTGCAGGGGTTGGACGAGCTTGAGTGCTCAAATTGGTGTGAGGAGGAGGGGGAGGAGGTGTCCTTTTATAAGGGAGGAGAGGGGCACCTTAGGAATATCTCAAAATATTATTTTATATTAAAGTCAAAATCGGTTTATAATGGTTCCAAAGGGTCTTATTTCGAAGCTAAGGTGGGGAGGGGTCGAAATCCTATAAACCAATAGAATTTAGACATGTTTAGGATATTATTTTAACCTTATCAATTAAATTTAACTCTAAGTTAAATAATTTAACTTTTACCATGTCTTTTTGTTTTCTTTCACTATATGGTTAATAAACTTACTATAACATGCCAAACGAACCCCAAATTGTTTATTATTAATATATATATCCTTAGCTAAGTCATTTGGCCGAACCTTAGATGTTTAGGAATACAATTACAATTAATAATATAATATTTGATTTAAAAACTATTTTGTGTCAATTTTGACACTATTTGATATATGATTTTTGTGAAAGTCATAACAGAATTAAATGTTCGAAACAAGTTGATTAAATCAACATTAATATATCATAGTAACCTAGAAAATTAGTGGAATTAATAAAAAATCTCAAATTACATTTATTTTGGTGTTTATAACATCAATTATGTCAATATTTCATTAATAAGATAATTACTGCATCATCGTTGTGTCATAAATAAAATAAATTATTTTATGTCTAAAAATTACAAATAAAATACCATCATGTAGGAAATCTTTTTAGCTTTCTAATGAATATTTACAATCGAATTTATCTTATGTATAACCCCATATTAAAAATGATTTACTTATTAAACTTTGATTTTAACTATTTTAACCTTTCTTTAAATAAATTAATAATAAATGTCCTAATCTAATCCAAGTGGGCCTAAATGGTCATATTTTATTCCTAAGTTTGTTTTTGGTCGAATTAAACTTGTCCAATAGAATTAGGACATGTGTTAGGGTAATAGTAATATCATATTTACCCTTAGTTACCCTATTTACTATTAACCGCGGTAAAAAAGTAAAAAGTTACTATTCACCAAAAAATTATTTTCATCTCATTGAACCACATTTTAGTCCTTGATATTAACCGTGTCTCTCGGATTTTCGAAATTCCATTCACAGAAGCAGCAAAATTAAGTTTTATGAAAAATTCAGTTTTTTTAACTACCACTTAGTAGTTTCACTATTCATCAAAAATTGATGTTTTTCAGAACAATGCCAAAATTTCATCCTAAGCTATATTTCATATTCCGAATTCAAAAATGAAATCTATTTTACCAAATTCATAACATAGAAGTTGCATTAATTAATTTTATAATTAAATCCCGCTGTTAAAATAAATAGCGTGTTTTTAGGAAACAATATATATCAAAAGATTGACACTTGATTATGTCTTGTTTAAATGTGAAATTACAACCAATGACCAACATTGTATTAAATTGTAAAAATATATTATAAATATACTTTAAAACCACTCAAATTAATAATTTATCACTATTAATTATTTCGATTAGAAAAGTTGTTTTTAATTATAATTTAGTAATTTTTCACTATTCATCAGAATATGAAAGTTTTCCGAAAAGTACCAAAATTTCACCTTAGGCTAAATTCGATACTCCGAATCCAAGAATGAAGTTCATTTTGAAAAATAAGATTTACAGAATTTTAAAAAGTGGTTATTACTATTCATAACGGCTAGTTTTAATAATATTTTAATAGCACATCGTTGTTTAGTGAAACTCGGTATTGCGTATTACACACGCTATTGAGGAAGGTCGCGATTGCGTGTAATGCAAGGCAAGACAAGGATGCGTGTTGTGCAAGCTCCTTTTGGTGTAGCGTACAACACAAGACATTAATAAAATTAAAAAGAATATTTCTTTATAAAATCTTGGGCTGTTACATTCTACCCCCCTTAAAATGAATTTCGCCCTCGAAATTCGTCGGGGTTATAAATGGTTTACTATTCGAAAGTTTCTTTAATAGAAACCCACATCGTAAAAAGGAATATCAAAACCAATCTTTAAAAACAAAAGTATGAAACGTAACGGTTACCCAAATAAACTAATCATTGGGTTTCCACATAGGTGAAAATATGGATATGGAAGAGAAATCTAACCATCATGTTCTGATGGAGAGTGGTAGAGAACATGGCTATGGAAAAGCCAGTAATCACAAATCCATAGATTTGTGATGATATAAGGTACCATCTGATTCATCAGGTATAAGATCACTAGGACAACATTTTTGGTTTTCAAGATCATTTCCCCTAAAGTTGAAAATTTGAATTAGAATAAATACTTACTTTATTTTGGTACAATCTCACTGTTGTTCGTGCTTTGAACAATTTCCACTTCATCTCTTAAATAAATGAAGTTGAATTTGTTATTCGTGAAGTGTTAGCAGATCATGTGATAGAATGATTGTTCATTCCATCTGTCTCAAACAAAAGGTTAGAAAAAGTTATTAAATATACATAAGTCATTCTATAGTGAGATTAATCATATATGGTTCCTAAAATGGACTTATACTTCATATATCATACTGCTTAATATAATAAAACTAGTTTCTACTAAACAGGGACTTCCTGTAGGTCAGTGGTAGGCGATAAAGGCCAGTCGCACTTCGGTTGTGGGTTCGATTCCCACAGCCTTGTCCGAAGCGATGGGCTGTCGCCCGTCCTGCAGGTTGTCCTTTTTCTAAAACTACGTTACTATAACATCCCATCAATAATATCGAAAATCTTCTATCCTTAAACAATACTAACTTATGTCCAACATAATCTAGTCTAATCTTTAGGCTTATACATAATACTGCAGTCCACTCTCATAATATAGGGACAACGATTACCAGAGATTTAATACTGTCGTTGATCCCCACATATCATAAGATATGTCTTGTTGGTCACATTCCAAACATTCAAAGTCCTTAATCGTGTATTCTCTTGAATACCTTAGTGAAAACATGAGTGCATTTTAAAGTTAACACTTTCCACATACCAAAATCCTCAAAATTCTATATACTCAAACCATGATATCACTTAGTCCTTATATCAATCATGAGCTCATGAATACTGTTAAACAATTAATTTTCTCATTTTCCCTTCATTATGCGCATAATATCTCAATCACTTTGAATACCACATTAGACCAATACATAAATATTCCAATACTCCATGATAAAACATTATTTTGGAATCCCATTACATAAACACTTAATCATTCCACCACATCATTGTCATATTCAACATCGCCAATAGTGATCGCATGTGACTTCCCTTTGTCCTTTTCCTTAAGTGGTTGCTCATGTTGATCATCACTAACCCTTGGATTAGGGCAATTATTAGCATAATGCCCCATTTCTTTACACTTGAAGCATTGAAGTGTTGGTAGTGCGTTCTCTGCAGTGTTTGCTTTATTCACATCATTAGAAAACCTTTTTCCATTACTTCGACACTCAGCTGCTCGATGACCTTCTTTTCCACACTTAAAACAATTTCTAGTCCCTTTAAGACAATCTCCACCATGCTTCTTTCCACACTTTGTGCATAAGGAAACATTCATCTTCTTTTCACCATTATTCTGGGATTTCTCCTTGAACTCCATCTTTCGTTTCTTGTCAAAACCATGAGATGGATATGTAACACCAACTTCCATTTCTACCTTGATAGCACAACGCACAATTTCTTCATAGCTACTGAAGTCTCTTATAGCTAATGCCCTTCGAAGACTTGGTTTTAAGCCACTGAAAAATCGATCAACTTTACTTTCAGGTTGGATGATAATTCTAGAAGCATACCTTGCAAGTCTTGTAAAATTTGCTTCATAGGTACCAACAGATTCATCGTCCCTTTGCTTCAGTTCAAGAAACTCTTTCTCCATCTTTGTTCGAAGAATACGAGGGAAGTACTTACAGAAAAACAAGTTCTTGAACTCGTCCCATTCCATGGACTCAATTTCATCTCTTGGCCTCGTATTATTGATAAGATTCCACCATTGATCAGCTTCACCTTCCAAACGATATACTGCTAAGATGACTTTATCATGTTCATAACATTGAAGAACTGAAAATATCTTTTCAGTAGTACGGATCCATTGTTCAGCCACAAGTGGATTAGAAGACCCACTGAAAGAAGGTGGATGTTGCCTCATGAAGGACTCAATAGAATATTGTTCCCTTCTCTGCTCATTTGGAAGTCCAGAATGATTCATAGCTTGTGTAAGTATAGCAATAAGATTTTGCACTCCATCTCCCATAACATTTGTTTGTTCAGGAGGGCAATCATTGCATTGTCCATTGCATTGATCAACACGGTTCCTTCGGGTTCCAGCCATCGTCTAAAACCCAAAAAGAATAGTGTGAGAGGCAAAAATCATGCTAGGGAAAACAACATAATAAAGGGGGAGTACCTTCAATATCTAACATCTTAGGTTTAATTCTATGATCGTTAGCGTAATTCTAGTACTATAACCTATACGTATACTTATCCCTAGGGACATCCCTAGACATACCTTAGAAATATCTCTAGGGATCTCACTAACGTTTTCGCATCCTAGTTTCCAAAGGTTGACTAAACCTTTCCTCTGATACCAAATGTAAAGACCCGTATCATGACGTACATTGACATTACATTGCTTTTTCGGAATACTTAGTACATAACAAAAACACACACACAAGGATCGTAATAGTTTAGTGTCTTTGGAAACTCGGATCGTAATCTTCTAAACGTGGTGAAAGATCTTCAATATCTCCCATAAAGATCTTCCCCTTTTTTTTTACCTAAAACCTTTCTTTATATCCTGGGGAAAAGAAAACATAAAAGGGTGAGCTCAAATGCTCAGTAAGGGTAAACAAAGGAAATATCAATCACATAATTTTCATAAGAACATAACATTTTTGGAAATCTTAACCTGCAAAAGAGAGCATAATTTCATAACATGGGATAAATCATAGTAGTGAAATGAAATCATAACTTAAAACATTACTCATTGTGGCATACACACATAATCATAGAGAATCATTTCTTGTTAGTCAAGACTCGTTGCCAAGACTATCTTAGTGGACAAAGTCCCTTTCTGAATAGAGTAATCCTCGTTTCAGTCCTGTTTCACTGAACCGGTATAACCTACCATTCCAGCCATGTCTATCTCATGAGATATAAAATCTTTACCCAATGCATTGGAGGGAGATATAGGTCCCACCCATCTTATAATGAATCCTTTCTTATGTGTGCCACAAAATCATAAATCATACATCATTTCATAACCCATGTAATAAAAATGGGATTCTTAAACAACATGACATCATAAAACCATTCTTATAAGATAAAGGAATTCATAAACATAATTCCATCACAACATAGTCAAATCAATGTAAAAATATGGATAGAAATAGAACCCTTTATTATCTTAGATGGAAAATAATTTTGATAAAACACTTGAAATGAATTCTTGAGGAAAATATCCTTTCTTCTTCAAAATCAATTTCTTTTCACAAAACATCATGCAATTTTAAAAGAAAGAGATTTTATTGAAAATAGTCATGAAATCTTTTAGAGGAATCTTCATGAAAATAAGGCTTTATAAAACAGTATAAATCCGTTCGTGCCGTATAAGTTAAAAAAAAAACATTCTTCGTACTTTTTTCGGAAAAGTCAAAAAGTACCTCGTACGACAAAAGATTCCTTTCATACATATTACTAAAAACTCACCGAAGGGTAAAAATGGTTTTAAACAATTGTAGGTGGATGGAAATAATATTACATTTTTATGAAACATGGATGTGGATGATAAAATACACCCTAGTAAATACTTACGAATAAACAATCTCGGATAAAAAATGAGATTGTGATATTTCCCTTACCTTAGGTCCGACTTGCTTTGTAAGTGTCCGAACCTCCTGTATAATGATTTAAATCATGTTATTGACTTATTACAGAATCATATTCATTGTTATGATATCATATATGGTTCACTTATGACATTATATTACCCGTTCTTTTGTAAATTCCATGTTAAAGAAGCGTTTTGGGTAACATCGTTTCATTTATCGTAGGTGTTTTGACTTGTTGTTCTTGACATAATTATTACTTATATCATGATTTACTTACTTCCAGAATATAAAATATGATTTATATATCATATATATTCAGTATATATATATATAAAATAGATAGATAAATAAAATGAAAAACACCGTTCATGGAGACGGTAGTCCGTACGTACGCATGAACGCTGTTTTTCTTTCCTTATTGTCTTGAAATGGAAGTAAATAGATGACATACATATGTATATATATACATAAATCCAGTAGATTTATAATGTCATATATTTCATTATTATTTCTTATATATACATTATAATCATTCTTAAATGGTTAACATGGAGAATGAATCTCATCGCGTCGTGGAGACGGTAGTCCGTACGTACGCACGAGCGATGATATCATTTCTATAAATATTGAATTGAATTGGAGTGGATTATACAATATATCAGAATCAATATGATGTTGTAATAACTATGTATAGTTATTCTTTACACCATTATACCCATCCATGTAAGGTGGTGGTGGAAAATAGATTACACCACGGCGTGGAGACGGTATTCCGTACGTACGCACGCGCGGTGATTTCTTTTTCCGTAGGATGGATAGATGGTGAAATAGGGTTGTTTCATACTTATAATAACATATCAGTATATGAGTGATACTGATGTTATTACTTCATAATGAAAAAACCTAAGAAGAAGAAGTGGAAGAAGAAATAAAGATGAAAGAATTGGTAACGGTAATTACCTCTTCTTTGAAGTGCCTTTTTGAGACCTCCTCTTAGGGCACTAGAATTGGTCTTTGAGGAAGACCAGAACCTCTAGGATGTTGCTAGGGAAGTGGAGAAGGGATTTTTGCAGGGGTTGGACGAGCTTGAGTGCTCAAATTGGTGTGAGGAGGAGGGGGAGGAGGTGTCCTTTTATAAGGGAGGAGAGGGGCACCTTAGGAATATCTCAAAATTTTATTTTATATTAAAGTCAAAATCGGTTTATAATGGTTCCAAAGGGTCTTATTTCGAAGATAAGGTGGGGAGGGGTCGAAATCCTATAAACCAATAGAATTTAGACAAGTTTAGGATATTATTTTAACCTTATCAATTAAATTTAACTCTAAGTTAAATAATTTAACTTTTACCATGTCTTTTTGTTTTCTTTCACTATATGGTTAATAAACATACTATAACATGCCAAACGAACCCCAAATTGTTTATTATTAATATATATATCCTTATCTAAGTCATTTGGCCGAACCTTAGATTTTTAGGAATACAATTACAATTAATAATATAATATTTGATTTAAAAACTATTTTGTGTCAATTTTGACACTATTTGATATATGATTTTTGTGAAAGTCATAACAGAATTAAATGTTCTAAACAAGTTGATTAAATCAACATTAATATATCATAGTATCCTAGAAAATTAGTGGAATTCATAAAAAATCTCAAATTACATTTATTTTGGTGTTTATAACATCAATTATGTCAATATTTCATTAATAAGATAATTACTGCATCATCGTTGTGTCATAAATAAAATAAATTATTTTATGTCTAAAAATTACAAATAAAATACCATCATGTAGGAAATCTTTTTATCTTTCTAATGAATATTTACAATCGAATTTATCTTATGTATAACCCCATATTAAAAATGATTTACTTATTAAACTTTGATTTTAACTATTTTAACTTTTCTTTAAATAAATTAATAATAAATGTCCTAATCTAATCCAAGTGGGCCTAAATGGTCATATTTTATTCCTAAGTTTGTTTTTGGTCGAATTACACTTGTCAAATAGAATTAGGACATGTGTTAGGGTAATAGTAATATCATATTTACCCTTAGTTACCCTATTTACTATTAACCGCGGTAAAAAAGTAAAAAGTTACTATTCACCAAAAAATTATTTTCATCTCATTGAACCACATTTTAGTCCTTGATATTAACCGTGTCTCTCGGATTTTCGAAATTCCATTCACAGAAGCGGCAAAATTAAGTTTTATGAAAAATTCAGTTTTTTTAACTACCACTTAGTAGTTTCACTATTCATCAAAAATTGATGTTTTTCAGAACAATGCCAAAATTTCATCCTAAGCTATATTTCATATTCCGAATTCAAAAATGAAATCTATTTTACCAAATTCATAACATAGAAGTTGCATTAATTAATTTTATAATTAAATCCCGCTGTTAAAATAAATAGCGTGTTTTTAGGAAACAATATATATCAAAAGATTGACACTTGATTATGTCTTGTTTAAATGTGAAATTACAACCAATGACCAACATTGTATTAAATTGTAAAAATATATTATAAATATACTTTAAAACCACTCAAATTAATAATTTATCACTATTAATTATTTCGATTAAAAAAGTTGTTTTTAATTATAATTTAGTAATTTTTCACTATTCATCAGAATATGAAAGTTATCCGAAAAGTACCAAAATTTCACCTTAGGCTAAATTCGATACTCCGAATCCAAGAATGAAGTTCATTTTGAAAAATAAGATTTACAGAATTTTAAAAAGTGGTTA
Organism: Viscum album; assembly: GCA_963277665.1. NCBI lineage: Eukaryota > Viridiplantae > Streptophyta > Magnoliopsida > Santalales > Viscaceae > Viscum > Viscum album. The sequence goes on from OY728128.1 coordinate 1,264,731,975, forward strand.
TTACTATTCATAACGGCTAGTTTTAATAATATTTTAATAGCACATCGTTGTTTAGTGAAACTCGGTATTGCGTATTACACACGCTATTGAGGAAGGTCGCGATTGCGTGTAATGCAAGGCAAGACAAGGATGCGTGTTGTGCAAGCACCTTTTGGTGTAGCGTACAACACAAGACATTAATAAAATTAAAAAGAATATTTCTTTATAAAATCTTGGGCTGTTACATTCCAAAACTGGATCATTCACCAATCTTCATTTCAATTCCTGAAAACAATCATCACATTCTTTTGTCCAGATAAAATTAACACCCTTCCGAGTTAGCTTATTCATTGGACTAGATAACCATGACAAATTTCTAACAAACCTTCGGTAATAGATTTCCAAACCAAGGAAACTACGAATATCTGTTATATTTGTGGGTCTTGGCCATTCTTCAACAACCTTTGTTTTTGCAGGATCAACAGTTATCCCATATTTAGAAACAATATGGCCAAGGAAAGAAATTTGTTACAACCAAAACTCACACTTGCTGAATTTCCCATACAATTTCTTTTCTTTCAAGGTTTGAAAAATGACCTTTAAATGTCTTTCATGTTCTTCTTTACTTTTAGAAAACACCAAAATATCATCAATGAAAACCACCACAAACTTATCCAAGAACTCATGGAAAATTCTATTCATTAAGTCCATGAATACAGCAGGTGCATTGGTTAGCCCAAAAGGCATTACTACAAATTCATAATGGCCATATCTTGTATGGAACACGGTCTTCAGAACATCTGCTTACTTTACCTTCAGTTGATGGTACCCCGATCTCAAGTCAATCTTTGAAAAATACCGAGCTCCCTGGAGCTGATCAAACAAATCATCGATATGAGGCAAAGGATATTTGTTCTTAACAGTGATGTTATTCAAGGCTCTATAATCAATGAAAAGTATCATTGAACCATCTTTCTTTTTAACAAATAAAACAGGAGCACCCCATGGTGATGTGCTAGGTCAAATGAAACCTTTCTCTAATAAATCTTGAAATTGATCCTTCAACTCTAAAAGTTCAATTTGAGCCATTTGATAAGGGGGTTTTGAAATTGGCTTAGCATCAGGAACTAAGTCAACGGTAAACTCAACTTCTCGATCTGGTATTATTCCATGCAACTCATCAGGAAAAACATCAGGATACTCATTTACCACTGGCACATCATTAATCTGAACAGTTCCTTTATTTTCAACGATGTGTTCAAGGTAACATTCATTTCCATCTTTTACAAGTTTCTTGGCCTCTTGATAAGTTATCAACAGTAAGGGTTCATTCTTTTACACAAACTGAAAGTCTTTCTGAAAAGAAACTTCTTTAACTCTACTGTCAATCTTAGCATGGTAAATAGAGAGCCAATCCATACCCAAGATAACATCAAACTCTACTAGAGGTAGAACAATAAGGTTTGCAAGTAGGTTATTTCCACAGATAAGGATAGGAAGATTCTTATAAATTCTTTTTTCCTCAACATTTCCCCCAGGTGTTTTTACCAAAAGTTCAGGGGTCATTTCTTGAGATGGTATTCCCATTTTACTAGAAAAGGTTTCAGAGATGAAAGAATGTGTGGACCCAGAATCAAAAAACACACTGGCATAATCTGAAAAAACAAACAAAGTACCTGATACAACTTCATTTGATGGCCCGACATCTGCTGAAGTAGTTGCAAAGGATTTCACCACCCCTTTCTGCTTGTAGTCTAACTGCTTCCCATCACTCAAGATCTCTTTCGGACACTCGTTTTCATAGTGACCCATCTCATTGCACTTAAAACATTTCACTAACTGTAAATCTAATTTGGTCTTACCATCACCCTGATCTTTTTCAGTGCAATCATGAGCCTTATGTCCAATCTTACCACATCGGTAGCACTTTCTAGAATTCAGAAGACATTCCCCAGCATGCCTTTTGCCACATTTATCACAAACTGGAAACATAGATTTCTTACCATCAGACTTTTTTGTATAATTCTTCCCTTTCTCCTACCACCTTGGTCTCTTCTTCTACTGGTTGTTATAGAACACTTGATCATCAACAAACTCCATTTCCACCTTCTCAGCACATCGAACAAGCTTTTCATAACTTTTAAACTCACGAGAAGCTAATGCCCTTCGATATTTTTGCTTTAATCCTTAGTAAAAATGATTGATTTTACTATCAAGGTCTTGGATAAAATTTGGAGCATACCTTTCCAATCGAGTGAACATTTCTTTATAGGCAGCCACTGAGTCTTCATCTTGCCTCAATTCCAAGAATTGCTTTTCCATCCTAAGTCAAACAGCCTTAGGAAAATACTTCTCAAGAAACATACCTTTGAATTCATCCCAGTCGAGAGAATAAATATCATCAACGTCCCTGATATTTTTAACCATCGACCACCACTGATCTGCTTCACCCTCCAAACGGTAAATAGAAAGACTAACGTTTTGATTTTCTGAACAACCCATGACATCGAAAATCTTCTCTAGTGCTTTAATCCACCCTTCAGCTAGCACAGGGTCAGATGATCCTCTGAATGATGGGGGATGTTGCCTCATGAAATGTTCCACCACTGACATGTTCCTCTGCGGTTGATCTGGCTGATCTCGTGCATGGATACCACCACCATTTATCGCTTGAGTCAACTACGCCATTACTACAACAAACTGTTCAGTTCCAATTCCGACCATCTCAGGATGCTGATTCGGAAGGTTATTTCCTTCTGTATGCCTTCCTAGCACTGCTTCCCTATTTCATCTATGGAAAACCATTCTGAACAAACATGTCTTAGATGAAGCAACATGATAATCTTCAAATACTATATCACTTCAATTTTACCATAAAAAAATATTTTCAGATAATCATTTAATAGAATTCTAACTCCTAAAGTTATCTAAACCGACCTCTGATACCAACTATAAGGTCCCGACCCTAAACCTTACATAATCTTGAGTTATTACAAGATTACACCTTGAGGATGTTTTCAGGTTTAGAGTTTTAGAGAATTAGAACATAAAACTTTCATTACATTCCACATTTAAACAAAGTGGTTACATAAAGATAGTATTCATTTTTTTCATCAACATAACATATTTAAAATAAAACAGAGATTCTTTCTTGACACTTCCTTGACACTATCATCATATAATGTACCTTTCCCTTGACCTGTGAAAAACATTTCAAAAAACTTGGGATGAGCATAAAAATCTCAGTATGGGTTATAAAATTATGGAAACGAAACATGAGTTCATATATACATAAGAATGAAATCATACTTTACCCATAGAACATAATCACTTTAGAATACCTCATCAAATCATGAATAAATCATAGAAATCATAAGACATAAAGGCAACTTGAGGCATTCATAACATTCTTACGTAGGGAGTAACCCTCTTGGTTACGTTTGGAATACCCATCACAGTATATTCCCTAAATCTTTTCGGGGAAACCTTAACGTTTCACTCATTCACATTACCCAATGCATTGGAGAGCTATATCGGGCTCCCCTGCCCTTAGTTTATCATGGAACCACTCGTCTTCATAATAATTTCCAAGAACCTCAACATAATCGTATCACATAAAACATGCATAGAGGAAACATAACATTTCCACCTTTCAATCACAAGATATCAATACAACACAGTGATATAAAAACATTATGAAAACCATTTTCAATAACAAAATAAAAGAAAAGTAAAACATGGTACTTATTTTTCTTTAAAAAAAAGGTATGGCTTGTAGAGGAAGCCGAAACTCAAAAAATGGTCACGGCGGCAGAGAAGTCGTTGTTGCTGCATACGTACGACAAAAACATTCCCTTTTTTCATTTAGTAAATGCTTCGTATAAAAAGATTCCTTTTGAATAAACATAAAATTCAAAGGGTTTTATACACCGTATAAAATAAGGTTGTGTATAAAACATAATATGACTCAATGAAAGGAGATTGAGACGAAGTCCCATACCTCGGGTCCGACTTGACTTGGTCGTTCCTTAATCTCTTGAATAATAAACTTGAGTTAATTTAAACTTGTTTAAGAACCTTCTTCAAGTTCATTATTCCTTTTTTATCACTTATTGCCATGTCATGAACACTATGTAATTATTTAAGTTAATAACGGTCATTTTAACGATCAATGGTACTTGAGTCAAAAATAAACCCTTTATAATTAAAAGTTGTTCATGTATCCATTATATCCAGAATTATAATCATGATGTATATATCATATATATCATATATATCCAGTATTTACATGCACTTATAATATTACATAATCATTTAGAGGTAAGAAATGAAATGCACCGTTCATGGAGACGATAAGCCGTACGTACGCATGAACGCTACTTTCATTTCTATTTTGTATTTTATAGAATGGAATCATAATTATATAAAGATATATTATAATTCTAGTGTAATATCATATATAATATCATAACTTCATCCTTTATACGTCCCACATATGGTATTAACGAATCAAATCACTTTGAGGGGGCGGTAGTCCGCACTTCCTTAAATGAAGATATCGCGTTTACCCATAATGGAAACCGTAATGGTATGCCCAAAATGAAAAATACATAAGCTTAAGGAAAACATAAACATATTATATATCATATATAAATATAGTGTCATATTAATGGACACCTTTGAAGGTGTTAAAAGAATGTTGAACAATCATCGTTTCGGGAGGCCGAAATTTTCCATCCACGGAAACAGTATGTTCTTTTACCATTAGATGTAGGTGTGTGTAAGTGTAGCAATAATACATATTATAAAAAAATCCTAGTATATTTAATATACTGTATTTGTTACAAAAGAAATGAATAAAAATAGTTTAGGGGGTTGGAGAAGAAAAATAAAACAAAAGGACTCAAGTGAAGCCATTACCTTAAAATCGGGTAACTCCCATTGGTTTGAGCTCAAAGGATTCCTTGGGAAGACTTCTGCCCAGATTGAGGCTTCAAGGAGTAAGAGAGGGATGTGGAGAGACAAAATGGTCAGGTGTTGGCCGAGCCAAAGGATTTGGAAGTGTGGGTAAGGAGGTAGAGGTGGGGGCCTTTTATAAGAGGAGAGGAGGGGCACTCTTGGAAAGTAAAGAAATGTTACATTATTTTAAAATGAGTTTCGGATTCAAAAGGTCCCACATTGATATAATTCGAGGGTATGTGATAAGGGTTTGAAATCCACCCATCCAATAGGTTTTGGACATTTTTAGGTTGTATATTTTACATTATCATTTCATTTTATTTAAATCCTTTATTAATGAGGTAATCACTGCATCATCATGATGTCATAAATAATTTAATTTATATAAAATATAAAAATTATAAAACAAATATTATGATGTAGGAAATATATTTAGCTTTCTAATGAATATTTATAGTCAAATATCGGACTTGTATAACCCCATGTAAAAATTATTTTAGTAAAACATCTCATGTTTATGTCATTTTTACTTTTACATTAAATAAAAAGTTATTTATGTCATTTCCCAACCCAAGTGGCTCCATGGGGTCCCCAAGTTGACGCATGGATTGTCTTGGTCGGCCATCACACATCCAATGAGGGTAGGACATGTGTCAAGCTCATCTCATATTATTAAAACATTATTTTTACCTTAAACTACACTAATTACCTCTAATCACGATTAAGAACTTAAAAGTTACTATTCACCAAAAAATTATTTTAATCTCATTGAACCACATTTTACTTCTTAATGACAACCATGTATGTCAGATTTTTTAAATTAAAAACACAGAAGTGGTAAAATTTCATTTAAACGAAAAATCAGTTTTTATAAGTACCACTTAGTGGTTTCACTATTCATCAAAAATTGAAGTTTTTCAGAAAAATACCGAAACTTCACCCTAAGATATATTTGATATTCTGAATTAAAAAATTAAGTCCATTTTACGAAATTCAAAACATATAAGTCACATTAATTAATTTAATAATTAATTCCCGCTGTCAGAGCAAATAGCGTGTTTTTATGAAACAATAAGTATCAAAAGATTGACACTAGTTTAAGTCCGATTTCAAATTGAAACTAATTCTAATGACCACAATTGGATTAAATGGTAAAAATATATACATATTACACTTTAATACCAATTCAAAATATAATCTAATCATATAAATAAAGTATATTAAAAAATAGTTTTGATGTAAAATGCAGTATTTTTCACTATTCATTAAAAATGAACATTGTCAGAAAAATACCAAAAATTTAACCAAAGTAACTTTTAATGTCCCAATCATAAAGAATAAGTTTATTTTGACAATAATAGCTTATAAAATTGTCAAAATATAGATTTGAAAATGGTTTTCCATTAAAAGGAAGTAAAACAATCTTTTAAAAATATTAGTGTATTCCATGCTTAAGATTGGATTTATTTTCATTTTAAGCCTCTAAAACACTATCTAATTCATTAATAAGAATAGATAAAAACATCTATTATTCATTACTTTCTTGGTATGTTACATAAAGAGACAGAAATTATCTTATAATTATTCTAGCTATATACTATGAGGATGACTCATTCGATGTGTTAAAAATAAACACTTGGATTTGACTTTGGGGTTTTGTGCACAACAAACTTGTTTTGCATTATTATTCCATATTATGAATCTGTATGGATTCTAGAACATTAATCAAGATAAAATAAATATATTATGACTTGGTTAAACCATTTAAAGGGTTTCATGACCAGTATTGAAGATAGTAATACAAATTAAAAACCCGTCTTCCTTGAGTGTGATAAATTAACACATCTCAGACGGTGTTTGCATTTATTGTATAAAAGGAGAGAAAAAGGATAGATTATGAGAAAATGTTACATTAGCACAACGAAAAATCCAGTACATGTAAGGTAATGTAAATATTAGGGAATTTGGATGAGGGGAGGTGAGATGGGAGAACAAAAGGATGGAACTTTGCAAAAGAAATTGAAAGAAAAGAGAAGAAATGTTCACCTCTTGAGTACTCCTCCTTGATAATCTCCTTAAGACCTTTGTTTTTGGCATTTTGGTGAGACCAGTAGGTCTTGGACGTGGGGAGAGGTCTTGGAAAGAGTATTTGGTAGAATTTAAGCATGTCTTAAAACTTTAGTGGTGTGGTAGGAAGAGGGTGAGGGGTGATTTATATAGTGGATGGGAGGAGGGTTTTCGTAATTTTTTAATCACTAGTTTATTATTTCTTCACAAGACAAGGAATAGTAAGTATTACATAACCAAGAATAGTAATAAATGCATGTGAATTCTAACCAATTGTGCTTACATCAGAAGATCATCATCAATGAATCAATATTTCCTTTATTTAGCATTTATTGTAAATTATCACATTTTACTATTCATCAAAAATTCAAGTATTTCAAAAAAATATCAAAAATTCACCCTAACCATTTTTCAATGTGTAGGATCCAAAAATGAAGTCCATTTTTCCAAAATAATTTTTTGAATATGATTATTTTTCTATTTAATTAAATTCATTATTTAATCAAAAATCATAAACACTTAAATTATTCATCTTCATTTTTAAGGTGCTAAAATTTATTTATACATTCATGGGTGTTGATACCATTCATAAGAGTCATATTACTATTCACAAGGATAATTTACAATTAATAAGGGTGTGTTAATATTCATAAGGGTATGTTATTATTCACCAAAAATTATGTTAATTCTATCAGACTCTTAATATCATCCTAAACACAACCGTGTATGTCAGATTTTCAAAACTCAAAACACACAAGTGGAAAACATAAGTTCAATGGCTAGGCTATGAATATCCCCTAAATAACCAAGTGTTGTTTCAAAAAAAAATAAGTGCTTTATGAAATATAGGCTATGACACGAATTTATTTAAGACAAACATTCCATAAAATGTTTGTGGTGCTACTTTATTCCCTACTTCTGAAATTTCATATTTGAAATTTTTCATTTATAAATCCCACAAAAAAGATGTGGGTGGTTATTCTTCATAAAATCATAAGTTTTCCATGTTTCTTCCTCCATATTCTAGTTTTTTCAAAGAACCTTTACTAGATGAGTCATCCGATTTCTCAGTACCTACTCCCTTATATCAAGGATCCCGATAGGCTCTTCACAGTATGAAAAATCAGGTTCCAGCTCTATTTCTTCATAGGTGAGTAGATGCATTGGGTATGACATGTATTTCTTAAACAATGACACATGGAAAAAATCATGAAATTTGGAGAGACTTGGAGGCATTGCTAAATGGTAAGATACAACTCTAATTCTTTCTAGAATTCCAAATGGTCCGATGTACATGGGGCTCAATTTCCCTTTTTTACTGAACCTTAAGACACCCTTCCATTGAGAAACATTCATAAAGACATGATCTCCCACTTGGAATTACAAATCCTATCTCCGGTTGTCAGCACGACTCTTCTGCTTACATTGAGCTGTTTTAATATGGGCTTGAATTGCCTTCACCTTTTTCGTGGTCTCTTCAATAAGAGGTGGGCCTATAAGTTTCCGCTCTCCAAAATTTTCCCAAAAAGTTGGAGTTTGACATATCTTTCCATATAATGCTTCATATAGAGCCATTTGAATACTATAATGGAAACTATTATTGTAAGAAAATTCCACCAAAGGAATTTATTGATCCCACATACCTTGGAACTAAAGGGAGAATGATCTTAGCATGTCTTCTAGAGTTTGAATAATAATTTCATATTGTCCGTTAGTTTGGGGGTGATAAGCAGTACTCATTCGAAGCTTAGTATTCAAATCCATCTAGAGACTTTTCCAGAATTTTGATGTAAAATTGGGATCTCGATCAGAGGAAATCGATTGAGGTGCCCCATGAAGTCTTCAAACTTCATTAATATAAATTATTTCCAGGCGTTCAAGTGGTAAATCCTCTTTTATTTGAAGACAATGTAATGATTTTGTGAGATGATCATCAATTACCCATATTTCATCATTCCTTCTAGGAGTCCTTGGTATTCCAGTGAAAAACTCCATCATAATGTCATCCTACATCCACATATAAAATAGGTAGAGGTTGCATCACTCCTATAGGATGTTGTCTCTCTTCCTTCACTTGTTGAAAAACTAGGCACTTTAACACATATTCAGAAATTTCCCGCTTCATATTTTCCCACCAAAAATGTTCCTTAATATCTCTATACATCTTTGTGCTACCAGAGTGAATAGAGAAATTTGAGCTGTGAGCATCATCCAATAGTTCCCTTTTTAGCTCAGGTACTTATGGGACACATAACCTCTTCCCAAATTTCAGAACTCCTTTTTCATACACGAAGTCTTCCAATCTCCCTTCATTGACAACATTACTTTTCTTCTTCAGATTATCATCATTATATTGAGAGGTTTTTTATCATCCCTAGTAAATATGGATTATCAATCATTTGAAAGAGGAATGATACTTCCCCTTCCTTAATAATTCTCATATCCATATTTTTTTTGATTCGTAAATATAGGATCTCTCTCAATCCTCATTTGAGTGAGAAGTGTTAGGCGGAGAAAAGAAGGAAGTGATTGCAAGAGGGGGGGTGAATTGCCTTTTAAAAATTAATTAACAAATTAAAAACAAAGTGAAAGTGTAGCGGAAATAAAGAGGCAAGACACAATAATTGATAACGGAGTTTGGCCTAAAACCCGGCCTACGTCTCTGCTCCCAACTCAACCGTTGAGAGATTTACTACCGCTTTCTTTTCAATGGTTGTAGCAAGAAACCCACTAGCCTTTTTACAGGTGAAGGCTAGCTCACCTATTACAGCTTGCTTTTTAATGGTTTGAGCAAGAAACCCACTAGCCTTTTTACGGGTGAAGGCTAGCTCACCTTTGACTCAAGCCTTTTAAAAGGAAAGGCTTGACTAACCTCTTCACACCTTAAAGGTGGTGTGAAAACCCAAATGAAGAGAGGAATGAAAGAGATGTGGGTTTGTAGGCACAAACCCAATTTGATGCTCAAAATGAATAAAACAAGAAAAACCGTAATTGGGGAGAAGCCTTGGGCGCCAATGGATGATTGGAGTTGAAGACGTGCACTCCCAAGCTTCTATGGTGGTGCTCCTTGAATGTGGAATTGGATTGGAGCAGTTGGGGTTCCTTGGAGGAAGTCCACCGGAGGTTCGCCAAATGATGTTAAATATGTCCCGTGGGCTTCCGTACATGTGTCTTTCGTTCCGGGGCTTCAAGGTCCTTTATTTATAGAGGGGGAACCCTCATATGGCTGTTGGAGGCCTTTGGAGCCGTTGGAGAGGCTTTCGGAGCCGTTGGAGGCCAAGTGGACAGGCTGGTCAAAAATCCCAATGGCTAGTTTGACTGGCTCCACCGGCTGACCGGTGCAAGGCCACCGGTTGGCCGGTGCTTGCAAAATGGGAGAGGGCTCGGGCTCAGGCTCCACCGGCTGACTGGTGAGGAGGCCAACGGTTGGCCGGTGCTGAGGCAGTAGCAAACACTATTTGGGCTGGGTGCCACCGGCTGGCCGGTGCTGAGGCCACCGGTTGGCCGGTGATGAGGCAGTGGCTCAGCCTTCTGTCCAGGGTCCAACGGCCGGCCGGTGGTCTTCCACCGGTTGGCCGGTGGACTGAATTTCAGTCCACTTTGGCTTTTTTCCTTCTTGTCCATCTTGGCCCAATTCCTTGGCAACCTGAAATTATGCCTATCATCAAAAAACACTTAAAACAAGATTAGATAAATAAGAGAGTGATTGTGATCATGAAAATTAAACCACGAGGGGTTTGAGAGGTACAACAATCTCCCCCTATTTTGATGATCACAATCACCGAATCAAGTAATGTAAAAAGACTGAAATGAGAGGCATGCTTTAAAAGATTTTTCCCCCAATCAACCAAGAATTTCTCCCCCTTTGTGATTATCAAAATAGCACGGGGCATAAAACTTGATTGAGGGAAACGTTTGAAAAACAAGATAGAGATTTTAAATTAATTGAAATTTTTGAAATTTGAATTGAATGTTTTGAATCAAAGTTTGAATTGAAAGTTTTGAATTGAAATTTGAATTGAAAATTTTGAATTGAAAATTGAAATTGAAAATTGAAATGAGAATTTTGAAATGAAAAACTCAAAAAGTTTAAATGATCCTAACTCCCCCTAAATACAAACAACAAATCACCGGGGAGAGGTTTTTGGAACCGAGACAAATTTTGGCCCGGAGAGACTCGCTAAAAGGGATTTTTCAATCCACACTTGTCTAGTGGCGGGTCTTCTCCTATAAAATTCATCGTTAAGGAAAATGGTTTTAGGCCTACCATACCGGGCATTTTTGCAATCACACTCATAAATTAAGTTCCCGGGTTTTTTTGCAATAATTACAAAATTTAAATTGAGAGCTCCCCCTTACAAAAATAGTGGGTGCATGGGAAGAGGAAGCTTGCTTGGAATAGCCAAGACCATGGGTGGTTCTAGATATACATTGGGAACCAAGTAGTTTGGTCAGATTTTGTTCCCCTTGGGTGAACTTGGCTAGGGATTCCCTTAGATCTTTGATTGTTGATTCCATGGAGTCAACATCGGGAAGGTTTTGGATTTTGAGGGTCAACTCTTCCTTCTCTTTGAGAAGTTGTTCTTTTTCAGAAGAGAGTTTTTTGAAATTCTTTTTTAAAGCAACAAATTTGGAAGAATGTTCGTGAAAACCTTCCTCCAATTGATCTCTAGCATGTTGGAGATCCTCGTAGGATAAATGATTAAAAGAATTTGAATTTGAAGAACTAGAGGAAGAGGAGTCGGAAGAGGTTACCTCATGGAATGCCATTAGGCATTTGTTACCATTGTTGCTTGAGGAGGAGGAGGAGGATGTGGAGATATCACTCCATGTGGCCTTGAAAGCCTTCTTCTTTTCCTTTTGCTTGGCCTTTTTCTTGTTGAGTGGGCAATCGGGCTTGTAATGGCCTTTCTTGCCACACTCGTAACATGTTACCTCGGGCTCGGATTTTTCGTCGTGTTTTTCCTTTGGAGCCTTGCGGGATTTCTTCTTTTTGTGCTTCTTCATGAATTTGTGCATCTTGCGGGCAAGATTATCCATTTTGGAATCGCCGCTTGAGGAGGAAGATGATGAGGAGGAGGATCTTTCTTCTTGTTGAACTTTGAAGGCGATGTTCTTTGGAGCTTTGATTGGTTTTCCTTCCTTTTCATCTTGCCTCCTCATGGTGATCTCGTAGGTCATTAGGGATCCGATGAGCTCTTCGATCGGCATGTTCTTGATGTCCTTTGCTTCTTGGATTGCCGTTACCTTTGGATCCCATGAGCTTGGTAAGATCCAAAGGATCTTCTTGACCATCGTCTCTGCAGAAACATCATCACCAAGGGACTTTCTCCCATTGCAAACATCAGTAAATCGTGTAAACATTTCAGTAATAGATTCGGATGGATGCATGGTAAAAGACTCAAAATCTTGATGAAACATATCCAATCGAGTATCCTTAACTTTGTTGGTCCCCTCATGGGTAACCTCCAATAGTTTCCAGATTTCATGTGATGAGGTGCATGTGGAAACTCGATTGAACTCATTACGATCAAGGCCGCAATGAAGAGCGTTCATGGCTTTGCCATCAAGCTCGAAATTTCTAATATCGGCTTGGGTCCATTTGGATTCATCGGGAGAGGAGAGAGAATAACCATGCATGAAAATTTTATAAATACGGTATCCTATACTTCTAAGAAAAGTGGTCATGCGGGTTTTCTAATAGATATAGTCGGTTCCATCAAAAAATGGAGCACGACCCAAAGAATATCCTTCGGGGGCAAAATAGGTTGAAGCCATCAAAAAAAGATCTTGAATTTGAAACCGGTGAGGTTATTACTCAAATTTCCCTCTGATACCAATTGTTAGGCGGAGAAAAGAAGGATGTGATGGCAAGAGGGGGGGTGAATTGCCTTTTAAAAATTAATTAACAAATTAAAAACAAAGTGAAAGTGCAGCGGAAATAAAGAGGCAAGACACAAGAATTGATAACGGAGTTCGGCCTAAAACCCGGCCTACGTCTCCGCTCCCAACTCAACCGTTGAGAGATTTACTATCGCTTGCTTTTCAATGGTTGTAGCAAGAAACCCACTAGCCTTTTTACAGGTGAAGGCTAGCTCACCTATTACAGCTTTCTTTTTAATGGTTTGAGCAAGAAATCCACTAGCCTTTTTACGGGTGAAGGCTAGCTCACCTTTGACTCAAGCCTTTTAAAAGGAAAGGCTTGACTAACCTCTTCACACCTTAAAGGTGGTGTGAAAACCCAAATGAAGAGAGGAATGAAAGAGATGGGGGTTTGTAGGCACAAACCCAATTTGATGCTCAAAATGAATAAAACAAGAAAAACCGTAATTGGGGAGAAGCCTTAGGCGCCAATGGATGATTGGAGTTGAAGACGTGCACTCCCAAGATTCTATGGTGGTGCTCCTTGAATGTGGAATTGGATTGGAGCAGTTGGGGTTCCTTGGAGGAAGTCCGCCGGAGGTTCGCCAAATGATGTTAAATATGTCCCGTGGGCTTCCGTGCATGTGTATTTCTTTCCAGGGCTTCAAGGTCCTTTATTTATAGAGGGGGAACCCTCATATGGCTGTTGGAGGCCTTTGGAGCCGTTGGAGAGGCTTTCGGAGCCGTTGGAGGCCAAGTGGACAGGCTGGTCAAAAAGCCCAACGGCTAGTTTGACTGGCTCCACCGGCTGACCGGTGCAAGGCCACCGGTTGGCCGGTGCTTGCAAAATGGGAGAGGGCTCAGGCTCAGGCTCCACCGACTGACCGGGGAGGAGGCCACCGGTTGGCCGGTGCTGAGGCAGTAGCAAACACTGTTTGGGCTGGGTGCCACCGGCTGGCCGGTGCTGAGGCCACCGGTTGGCCGGTGATGAGGCAGTGGCTCAGCCTTCTGTCCAGGGTCCAGCGGCCGGCCGATGGTCTTCCACCGGTTGGCCGGTGGACTGAATTTCAGTCCACTTTGGCTTTTTGCCTTCTTGTCCTTCTTGGCCCAATTCCTTGGCAACCTGAAATTATGCCTATCATCCAAAAACACTTAAAACAGGATTAGATAAATAAGATAGTGATTGTGATCATGAAAATTAAACCACGAGGGGTTCAAGAGGTACAACAAGAAGTCCATGATAATTCCTTCTTAATGCATCTTCCACATTATTTTCCTTTCCTAGGTGGTATTGTATTAAAAAATCGTAATATTTGAGTAACTCAAGCCATCTCCTTTGCCTCATGTTATGTTCTTTTTGTGTGAAAATGTATTTCAAACTCTTATGATTTGTGTATATCTCAAATTTTTCACTGTAAAGATAATGTCTCCATATCTTTAGAGAAAAGATTACAACTGCTAAATCAAGAACATGTGTTGGATAATTTTTCTCATGATTCTTCAACTACCTTGATGTATAAGCAATAACTTCACCATTTTTCATAAGGACACAACCAATCCCATTCTTTAATTCATCATTCTATATTACAAATCCATCAATTTCAGATGGAAGAGTCAAAATTGGAGCATTGACCAATATTCTTTACAATTCTTAGAAGCATTCCATAATTTTTTTGTCTACACAAACTTATATCCTTTAAGGGTGATCTTGGTTAGTGGGTTAGCCAGTCGGGAAAATTTTTGAACGAAATGCCGATGGTAACTTACTAAGACAATAAAACTACGTACCTCAGTTATGTTTGATGGCGTGGGACAATCATGGATTGCCTATTTCTTTGCAGGATCGACTAATATTCCTTCTTTAGATACAATATAACCTAGAACTAAAACTGATTTAAGCCAAAATACACACTTTCTAAAATTACCACATAATTCATTTCTTCTAAGAGTTTTTAGAATAATCTGTAAGTGATCCTCATGATCTTCCTAGATTTTTCAGTATACCATGATATCATCGATGAATACCACAAAAAATATATCAAGATATTTCTTGAAAACTCTATTTATTAAATCCATTAAAAAATAGGGTGCATTAGTCAATCCAAAATGCATCACTGTAAACTCATAATGCCCATACCTGGTTTGAAATTCTATATTAGGAATATCTTCCATCCTTACACATAACTGATGATATCTGGATTGAAGTTCGATCTTCTAAAATTATTGAGCTCCATGAATTTGATCAAATAAATCATCAATCCCAGGAAGATGATACTTATTCTTTATTGTAATAGCATTGATTTCCCTGTAATCAATGCATAGCCTCATGGATCCATCTTTCTTTTTGACAAACAAGACCAGGGCTCCCCATGGAGAAACACTAGGTCTAATAACTTATTTTTCAATAAACTCTTCTAGTTGTTTCTTTAGCTCCACTAACTCCACAATGGCCATTCTATGGGGGTATTTGATATAGGTCTTGCACCATGAATTAAGTCAATGGAAAACTCAATTTCCCGCTCATGAGGATGTCTAGGTAAATCCTCTGGAAACACATCAATGTATTCTTTCACTATATTCACATATTCAATTTGAATATTTCTTTCCTCACCCATAGATATTTGGTTCTCTTCCTCCCCAATAATTCTATTCAATAGAGATACTGAGGGTGGGTCTAGATAAGAATCTGATAGAGAGGTATCCGCTTAAAGATAAGATATTTTACACCATTTTCATAAATTGTAACTTACTTTTTCTTACAATAAATATTCACATCATAGTTTAACAGACAATTCATACTGATAATTATATCAAAATAATTCATTAGTTTGATGATAAGGTTAGAAAATAAACCATGTTTATGTGTCATGAGGGGGACTAGTCGATATGCCTTTGTTGCAATGATGCATCCCCTTGGAGTTTTGATTGATAACTCGTTTATTAAAAAAATTGGACATGTATAATTTTCTTGGAAAAATGGAAAGATATAAATGATTGCAATGATCCAGAATCAAATAATGTGTTGGATAAGTTTGAGGAAACATTTAAAGTACCTTCCACCACATCATAATGAACTTCAACTTGCACGGTTGTAATTGCATAAGATCTCCCTTGCCCTCTAGGTTTTTTATGAGGCATGTTTATTTGGAACTTAGGACACTCATTTTCATAGTGTCCCATCTCTCTGTAGTTGTAGTATTGAACATCAACAAATTGTTTCTTCCCCATGCATTCATGAGATATATGACCCTTTTCTCCACACTTATACTAGACACCCATGCCTTTCAAACATTTCCCAAGATGATTCTTTCCACAATTCTCACATAATTGGAATTTCTTGGTTCCCTTGTTCTTCTTTGGTGCTTCACCTTTCCCTTGGTTATTTGAGTACCTCTTCTTGTATTGGATTCCCTTGAACTAATTAGATCAAGGAAATTACTTCTCTATTTTGATAGCACTTGATACAATTTCGTCATATAATGAAAATGTTTGAGAAGCCAGTACCCTTCGAATACTTGGATTAAGACCTTCCATGAAATGATCAATATTGTCTTCCGAGTCATGTATGTGATATACAACATACCTAGCTAGCCTTGTGAAGGTAGCCTCATACTTTGAATCACTGTCTTCTTCCCTTTTCATTAAGCCAAGGAATTTTCTCTTCATTTCGGTTCATTTCTCACGAGGGAAATATTTTTCGAAGAATATTTACTTAAAAGTCCTTCATTCGATATCTTCTATTTCTTCTACCTCCGAGGTATTTTGAATCAAGGACCACCATTGATCAGCATCTCACTTGAGACAATATACTTCCAGTACAACCTTTTCATTTTTATTGCATCTTAATTCCATGAATATCTTTTCAAGGGAGTTGATCCGTTGCTCAGCAACCAATGGATTGGTAGTCTCACTGAAATATGGGGGATTATTCCACATTAAACGATCCAACATAGGTGTGGAATGGTTATTCGTTACAACCTAAGTAAGTTGTCCCAATATGGTCATGATCTGATTTGCTCCAACATTGATATTGTTGACTTTCTCAGTGGGGAGATCCCTTCATTGCCCACGATTATTGATTCCTTTTCTTTCATTACATTCCATTTCTAAATAATGGATCACACTCGATTAGGGTATGAATCATAATGTATAATCTAAACTTAACAAAATACTTAGCATAAACTGAGATCCTACGCATGACTAATCCCATAATCAGAAAAATGGTTTCTTTGAGGAATGATTTACATTTCAATCCTTCCTAATGGATTGTAATGAGGATATGAATTATCCTAAGAATATCCTCTAGGAGTGCCATTACTAAGAGTGTATCAAGGTCCATTGTCGTGTACCAGGATACCCTGGGTCAAGCCCGAAACCCCTTGTCAGAGCTTTGACTCCTAGGAGCATCTGTGCCAGAGCCACCTATACCTGCTCGTATCCAATTAGGGATGCATTTGCAAGAAGAATTCACATAATCTATTCCTTACCAAAATACCAGGATATTTGTGTACGTTTATCCTCAAATACTACCTTATGGATGTGTTCCCTACTATATATTTCCTACTATAGTTTCCAATTTTTCTACTAAACTTTCTCTAATACCAACTATGAGAACTGGGTCCTGGTGATAGCATTGACACCCCGCCTTAACATGGCCATCAGGTCCTAGCCCGCAAGGTACCACAAGTTTCCCCACAGACACATGATCCCCACCCTGGAGCCTACCCACATGCCCGAACGGGTAATCTAAATAATGATAGTCCCCATAGGCCAACACATGTCCTTTCATGTGGGAATTATCCTAAGCATATCCTCTAGGAGTGTCGTAACCAAGAGTGCCGCAAGGCCCATTGTCATGTACCAGGATACCCTGGGTCAAGACCGGAACTCCTTGTCAGAGATTTTTCTCTTAGGAACATCTTTGCCACAGCCACCTATACCTGCTTGTATCCATATAGGGATGTATTTGCTAGAAGAATTTACATAATCTATTCCTTACCAAAATAAGAGGATATTTGTGTACGTTTATCCTCAAATACTACATTATAGATTTGTTCCCTAATATATATTTTCTACTCTAGTTTCCATGTTTTCTACTAAACTTCCATTAATACAAACTGTGATAATTGGGTCCCGGTGATAGCACTGACACCCCGCCTTAACACGGTCGTTGGGTCCTAGCCTGCTAGGTACCACCAGTTGCCCCAGAGACACATGGTCCCCACCCTGGGGCCTACCCACATGCCCGAACATGTAATCTAACTAATGTTAGTCCCCACAGGACAACACATGTCCTTTCTAGTGTGAATTATCCTAAGCATATCCTCCAGGAGTGTTGTAACCAAGAGTGCAGCGAGGCCCATTGTCGTGTACCAGGATACCCTGGGTCAAGCCCAAAACTCATTGTCAGAGCTTTCACTCCTAGGAACATCTGTACCAGAGCCACCTATACCTGCTCATATCCAGATAGGGATGTATTTTCTAGAAGAATTCACATAATCTATTCCCTACCAAAATACCAGGATATTTGTTTACTTTTATCCTCAAAAACTACCTTATGGATTTGTTCCCTACTATATATTTCCTAATTTAGTTTCCAGGTTTTCTACTAAACTTCCACTAATACCAACTATGAAAACTGGGTACCGGTGACAACACTAACACCGCACCTTAACACGACCGTCAGGTCCTGGCCTGCTATGTACCACCATTTTCCCCACATACATGTGGTCCCCACCCTGGGGCCTACCCACATGCCCGAATGGGTAATCTAACTAATTATTGTCCCCACAGGCCAACACATATCCTTTCTAGTGTGCTTTGTCCTCACTCACACACACCCTAGTAAAATTCCTAGAAGGTCACCCATATTGATCACTACTCGAGGGAAATCACACTTAATTTTGGAGTTCTAATCAGGTAGGCTCCCGAAAAAGAAGGTGAACCTTGTTGACATGAGTCATATAATTTAGTCATTTATCCCTTTATAATTTGAAGGTGTTACACATGATGATATTATTATTTGTAGAATGGATAAAAGGAGGTATAAGGTTGTCTCATAATTTTAATAACATCCCAAAATGTATAACATACTAGATTTATTACTTTAGAATGAGAACAACATAAGAAGTGTAAGTAGAAGAAGAAAATAATTTTTGAAAGAGGTGATAAAACATATACCTCATTTTTGAGTATTTGTTTTTGATTTTCATAAAAGGTCTCCATAGGATGGATTTATGCCCAAAGTCTAGCCTCTATAAGTATGTTAAGAATGTTGGGATCTTATTTGAGAAGAGGTTGGATGATACAAAGGGCATGAAAGGTTTGAGTACATGGGTAGAGTTGGTGGCCATTTATAAGAGGGAGGAGGGACAGTTTTGGAGTGCCTTGAAATATTAATTTATTATAAATTGTTTTTCAGTTTATAATGGTCCCAAACTAATTTATTTCAAAGATACAATTAGTATGGGTCTAAAGACTCACAACAAATAAAATTTAGATATGTTTTGATTTTATTTTAAAAGATATCATTTTGATTTATCCTTATTTAATAAATTTAATTTAATTTTTGGTAGTAATATTATAAATATTAGATGGTTATAAATATTTACACATGTGTTTTAAAACATCCATAATTGGATAATTTATGACATTTTAGAACATATAATTTTTAATATGTAATTTTAAAATATTTTGGCATTTTTTAAATAATTTAATAATATGTTATTTTTATAAAATATTAATAGTGTCAATTTTGAAACTATTCATTTATTTAAATTTAAATAAAATCCACACAAAATATACATTCAAACTAAAATATTTAATAAACTTTTAACATGTCATATTAACATATAAAATTATTGTATCAAATTAATTAGGTAACACCCCAAACATTTTATGGTATGTTTCTCATAAATAAATTCTAGTTATAGCCTATATTTCTTGAATCACTAAGCCTCTATGGAACAAAAATTGGGTATTTATAGCATATAGTCATAACCTAGCCATTAAACATAAATTTTTTCTCTTTGTGATTTGAATTTTGAAAATATGACACACACAGTTGTGTTCAGGATGTTATTTAGAGTATGATAGAATTAACTTAATTTTCACTGAATAGTATCCTACCATTATGAATAGTAACCTACCCTTATGAATAGTAATATGACTTCTATGAATGGTATCCATACCCATGAATGTATAAATAAATTTAGTCACCTTAAAAATGAAGATGAATATTTTATGTGCCTATATTTTTTGATTAAATAATGATTTTAATTAAATATTAAATTAATAAAATTTATAAAATTATTTTTGAAAAATGGAATTCATTTTTGGATTATACACATTGAAAAATGTTTAGGGTGATTTTTTTTGTATTTTTCTAAAATAAAATAATTTTTAGTGAATAATATAATACATTAATTTGCCTTATAAATAAATTATAATTTAAATTAACTATTCCTTGCATCATGAGTAATGTAAGAACCCAAATCTTGAACTCACATGAATATATTACTATTATTGGTCATGTAATTCTCACTATGTTTTTTCTTGAGAGGAAATAATAAATTAATGATCATAATATTAAGAAAACTCTTCTCCCCTCCACTATATAAACCACCCCTCACCACCTCTCCCTCCCACACCACTCAAGCATTAAGCCTTGACTAAATCCTACCAAATACTCTTCCCAAGACCTCTCATCAAGTCCAAGACCTTCTCGTCTCACCAAAAGTTCAAAAACAAAGGACTTAAGGAGTTTCTCATGGAGGAGTACTCATGAGGTGAACCTCTCTTCCTTTTTCTTTCAATTCCTTTTAAAAGTTCCATTATTTCGTTCTCTCTTCTCACCTCACCTCATCCATATTCCATGATAATTCATGTACCATTAACATAATAGATTTTCATTATGCTAATGTATTATTTCATCATAATCTATTTCCTACCTTTCCATTTATACTATAAATGCAAACACCGTCCGAGATGTGTCAATTTATCACACTCAAAGAAGACAAGTTTTAAATATTCATTACTATATTCAAGACTCATTCTAAAACCTTTTCAATGGCTTAACCAGATCATAATATATGTATTTTATCTGTGTTAATGTTCAATAATCCTTACACATTCATAATATGGAATAATAATACAAAACAAATTTATTGGGCACAAAACCACCAAGCCAAATCTAAGCGTTTATTAATATCTCATCGAATGAGTAATCCTCATGGAAAATAACCCGAATCACAATAAGAACATTTATATCTCTTTAGTGTCACTAATTATTTGTATTAACAATTCTGTATGTTTGACCACATTTCAAAAAAACATCCATTCATGAATATAGGTAAACGGATCATGAAAACCAAAGAAGAAAATGCTACCGAAACAATAAAATTGAATCTCTTAAACCAATAAAAAATTCCTTTAATGAATCTAATAAGGTTATTAAATATAAATTAAATGTTTATGAGGTTATATAATTATTAATTAATGATTCTAAATTCGATTATTCAGGTCGTTAAGAACAAGCAAGAACACCTTCAAGTATAAGGTAAGGGATCCTCTCTCTCACTTTTGTTCCAGAATCTCCCCTATGTTGTGATCTTTTATTTTTAATAACTAATGATGGGGTATTTTCTCTCTCCTCCACAATACTTCCCTTATGATATATGAATAATGGGATACACCTTTACCTCTCATTAATACCTCACAAGAACACTCGTTACAATGCTGAAATCGTTGTAATAGGTTTTCCCATCTGACATTCAATTCCATGGGATTTCCATTTTTCAACTCTTATTTATTATATGTGGTATAAGTGTACTCCCATTTTATATATATTATCATGATTGTATTTTTATTCATGGTATTCTGTGATTAATTTTGTGGTTATTATCTTTTGGTCTTACGACTGAATTGATTACAACATGGTAACGAGCTTTGTTTCTATTTTCACTTCATTGTGACTTGCTTAGTATTGTGCACATAGTCTTTCTTATGTGGTGTACCCACTTCAAATTTGAGATTAGTTTTCAATTGAAATTATCTTCCATTTAAATATCCATATTCTCATATCATGGATATTATTATTGTCTAAGCCGTACACCATTTTATATATGGTATTTATTTTGAATGTTGTTTTGACTGTAGGAATATTGATGAATATGTATCCTCTATTATATATGGATAATGTAAAGGCATATTTCTATTGTTTTGAATATATGTATAAATAATTATTTGGACATTAAAAAGTGGGTGGGACCTATGAAATCCTCTTTATGCATCAGTAGTTCTCATGAGAAAAATCAGTTAGTGAAAAAACCCTTTGAGTTTGTTTCCAAAAAATTAGATGGGTTTATACCTAGATAACTAAATCATTTTTACGGTATTATGGTATCATGTTCCAGATACATGACATCCAATTAATAACCATTCTCTTTATTCATTATTAGTTATTACTATCCATGAGGTTTTCACAATGAGAAAATTTATGGATACAGTTTCATTCTCAGTTTATTAATGGAATGAGTTTTTCATTTATTCACCATGCCTTATTTATTAATTCAAATTGATTACAATTAATTTATTATTAATTCATGCTTATACTATTTTTACCCCTTACTGAGAATTTTATCTCACCCCGTTCAGTGTTTACCTTCAACAAGTGATGAAGAGAAGATCATTTGTTGAGTTCGTGTGGTTACAGTTTTTAGTTTTTGTTATGTATTATATTTTGTAACCTTTTCCAATGTAATTTGAGTTACATTTATGTATCTAGTTTCTTCAT
Source organism: Viscum album (assembly GCA_963277665.1). Taxonomy (NCBI): domain Eukaryota; kingdom Viridiplantae; phylum Streptophyta; class Magnoliopsida; order Santalales; family Viscaceae; genus Viscum; species Viscum album. The sequence continues at coordinate 1,264,754,635 of OY728128.1, forward strand.
GACTAATAAAATTATCGTTCAGTTGGGATTTTTATTCCTTCCAACCGTGGCAATATAAAAAGTAATGCACTGACTCTAGTCTAGAGGGGTCGGGGTGTTACATTTGGTATCATAGGATGTTTAGTAGAAAACATGGGAACAAGATTAGAAAATTTATATTAGGGAATAAATCCCTAAGGTATTATTTGAGGAAAAACATATAATACAATCACCGTATTTTTGTAAGGAAAAGATTATGTGGATTTTTTGAGAAATTACATCCCTGTCTAGATATGAGAAGCTAGAGGTGGCTCTGGTACAGATGTACCTAAGAGTGAAATCTCCGACTAAGAGTTTCAGGCTTGACCCAGGGTATCCTGGTACATGATAACAGGCCTTACTGCACTCTTGGTTATGAAACTCCCAGGGGATATGCTTAGGATAATTCATATTTTGTTTACAAGCCATTATAAATGATTGAAATTTCAATTATTCCTTAATGAAACCATTTTTTTTATTATGGGATTAGCCATGGGTTGGATCTCAATTTAAGCTAAGTATTTTGTAAAGTTAAGATTATACATTATTATTCATACCCTAATATAGTGTGTTCCATTATTTAGAAATGGTGCCTAATGGAAGAAGGGGAATCAATACTCATGGGAAACGTAGGGATTTCCCCACTGGGAAAGTCAACACAGCTAATGTTGGAGCATATCAGATCACGACCATATTAAGACAACTTACTTAGGTTGTAATGAATAAACATTCCACACTTGTGTTGGAACATTTAAGGTGGGATAAGCCTTTATAATTTAGTTGGAATACTAATCCAGTGGTAGCTGAGTAGTGGATCAAGTCCTTTGAAAAGATATTAATGGAATTAGGATGCAATGAAAATTTAAAGGTACTGCTGGCATTATATTGTCTCAAGGGTGATGCTGATCAATGGTTGTTCTTGATTTAGAATACCTTTGGGGAAGAATAAATAAAGAAATATAATGGAGTATCTTTAAGGAAATATTCATTGAAAAATATTTCCCTCGTGAGCAACGAGATGAAATGAAGAGGAAATTTCTTATCTTAAAGAAAAGGGAAGAAGACAGTGTTGTGGAGTATGAGGCTACCTTCACAAGGCTAGCCAGGTATGCCATAAATTATATACATGACATGAAAGACATGATTGATCATTTCTTTGAAGGTCTTAAGCCAAGTCTTTGAAGGGCACTGTCTTCCCAAATTTTTTCATCATATGATGAAATTGTATCAAGTGCCATAAAAAGAGAGAAGGAATTCTCTAGGTAAAATTTATTCAAGGGAATCCAAGATAAAAAGTGGTACATTGATAACCATGGAAAAGTTGAATCACCAAAGAAGAACAAGGTAACAAAGTAATTCTGTTAGGAAACAATCCATCAAGGTAACATTGTAGCATTTTTGGGTTGCTTTTATTTGTTGAAAATGCAGGTTTCCTTGGTAAATTGTCGAGTTCTAGAGATTTTGTTTACAATACACATTAACAAAGAACCATGTAAAAGGAATGGTTGATCTGGAGGTGGTACAAAAGAACAGATGCAATGTGGCACCATTTTCTAGTGTTTTCCAATTTTTTGGGGTCCAAAATTTGGAGTTTGGTGAGCATCGCAAAAAGTAAATATCCTAGAATATCTCACCAAAATATAGAAAATGCATGAATTTTACGATAAGAGGTTTCATGAATTGGATTTCGCAAAGACATGAAAAATGTTGATGGTGATTCTTTGCAATTACGATGAGCTTCGCAAAAGGAATCATTGAAGAGCATTACGACAGCGAAGGTCATTATGGGTGGGGCTTTACAAAGAAGGAGTAGAGGTATTGACAAAACACTCAGTGATTACAATGAGCTCTACGATCAGAAAATTGCCACAGTGCTTCTCAAAACAGAGTGAATTTCAAACGAAATTTTGGAGCATCACGATTTGAGATGACGTGGCGCTGAATTCGAGTGGAAGGTTCGATTGTCGGTGGAATATCCTATAAACAGGCCTCAACCCCCTCGAGAGAGGTACATATTTTTCAAATAAAAGTTTGTTGCGGTCAATTCACGAAAAAGGTTCGCGAAGGCAGTGTGCTTCACGAAATGAAAGAGCTTCATGGCGGCTAATCTATCTCTAGGAACGTTGTGTGCTCTGCATTGTCTCAGTGATCTTTAGGAAGGAAGTTACTCTGTGATGACATGAGCTCCAAGACGGCCTGAGCTCTGCGGAGGTGTGAGCTTTACGAAAAGGCAGGAGCTTTGCTAAGGCTTTTTTGAGCTTTGTGAAATTGGTAGCTTCACGAAGTAGGGTGCTTTGAAAAAGTTCTTACCAAACGTTATTGCCTAATGGTCAAGGGAATAGGGATATTCATCAGTGGATGAAATTTAGAAATCAATAGTGCATCTGCATACAGTGGAGGATGCATTCATTAGTGGTAATAAAGAGACTCACAGGTCTATAAACTGCGAGTGAATCTTCTGAAGAAGCAGTTAACACACTTCAGTTGAGAGAGTAGTGAGTTCTCAACTTTTGAGTGGTTGTAAACCGTGAGGGAAAGTGAGGTTTCTTGAATATTTTAAACGACAATGCACTTATAGTGTAATTGGTACATCGGCACACTCCCAGTGTATGCTCCATGGACGTAGCCCAGTGAGGGTGAACCAAGTAAATATTTTTGTGTCATGTGAATTCTGTAAGGATTATTCATACTCTGCAACAGGAAGGAGAGAGAAGAGGGTTTTGTCTAACAGAAAAACAAGATCAAAAGTGGCAGTTGTTTTAAACTGTCATACCCTCATTCACCCCCCCTCTGAGGGTATCTACCCTAGTTGACCTAGAAAATTCCCATTATGCGATAACCGTTGAAAGAATCATCTTGGTAAATGCTTTAAAATCATGGGAGTTTTCAACAAGTGTGGAGAAAAGGGTCATTGATCTAATTAATTCAAGGGAAAGAATCAATTCAATGATGTTCAATTATACAATTATAGAGAGATGTGGAAATATTCAAATGAGTTCCCTAAGCACCAACGATACTTGCCTCAGAAAAGTTCAAGAGAGCAAGGGAGAGCTTATACGATTCCAACCACAGAGGTGGAAGTTCATAATGACATGGTGGAAGGTACTTTAATTGTTTCCCCAAACATAGAAACCACTTTATTTGATTCTAGATCATTGAATTTATTTATATCTTCTGAGTTTTTCTAGAATATTATACATGTACAATTTTATTTAATAAAGGAGTTATCAGTCAAAACTCTTAAGGGATGCAACATTGAAACAAAGGCATGCCAACTAGTCCCCCTCATGACACATAAACGTGATTTAGTTACTAAACTCATCATCATACCAATTATTGACTTTGATATAATTCTCTGTATGAATTGGATTTCAAATTATGATGCCAACATCTATTGTATGAATAAAGAAGTTAAAATTTTGTAAAATGGTGTAGATTCTATTATCTTTAGAGAAGAAACCTCACCACCTGATTGTTATCTAGATCCACTCTCATTTGGTCTACTGAATTCAATACTTAGAGAGGAAGATAAACAAATATCTACGGGTTAGTAAATAAATCTTCAAATTGAAGATGTTCGTATAATGCAAAAATATGTTGATTTATTTCTAGATAATTTACCTGGATATCCTCTAGTGTGGGAATTTGAGTTTCCTATTGATTTAATTTTTAGTGTAAGACCTATATCAAAGTCTCCCTATAGAATGGTCAATGTGGAATTAGTGGAGCTATAGAAACAACTAAAGGAATTGAGTGAAAAAATATTTATTCAACATAGTGTTTCTCCATGGAGAGACTATATCCTCTATGTCAAGAAGAAAGATAGATCCATGAGGCAATGCATTGATTACAGGGAAATCAATGCAATTAAAATAAAGAATAAGTATCCTCTTCCCCATATTGATGATTTATTTGATCAAATTTATGGATCTCAGTACTTTTCAAAGGCTGACCTTCGATCTGGATATCATCAACTACATGTGAGAAAGGAAGATATTCCTAAGATATTATTTCAAACCAGGTATGGGAATTAGAAGTTTACAGTGATGCCTTTTGGACTGACTAATTTACCCTCTATTTACATGGATTTAATGAAAAGAGTATTCAAGGTACATCTTGATAAATTTTTTGTGGTGTTCAATGATGATATCTTGGTATACTCAAAAATCTATGAAGACCATGAGAATCACTAGCGGACTATTCTAAAAACTCTTAGAAGGAATGAATTATATGGGAACATTAGAAAGTGTGAATTATGGCTTCAATCAATTTATTTTCTTGGCCATATTTTCTCTAAGGATGGAATATTAGTTGATCCTGTGATGACAAAGGCAATCTAATAATGTCCCACACCAACAAACATAACCAAAGTACATAGTTTTATTGGCTTAATAGGTAACTATCAACGTTTTGTTCAGAATTTCTCATGACTGGCTAACCCGCAAACCAAGATCACATGTAAAGGGGTGAAGTTTGTATGGACAAAAGAATGTACAAAATGCTTTAAAGAATTGAAAAGAAGACTGGTCAATTCACTAATTTTGAAACTTTAATTTGGAAGTGATGGATTTGTAATACACAGTGATGCATCAAAGAATGGATTGGGTTGCATCCTTATGAAAAATTATAAAGTTATTGCATATGCATCAAGACAGTTGATGGATCATGAGAAAAATTATCCACCTCAAGATCTTGAGTTAGAAACTATAATCTTTGCTCTGAAAATATGGAGACATTATCACTACGGAGAAAGTTGTGAGATTAATACGAACCCCTAGATTTTGAAATACATTTTCACACAAAAATAACTCAACATGAGGAAAATGAGATGGACCGAGTTACTCAAATATTATGATGGTTCAATACATTGCCATCCAAGAAGGAAAATAAGGCAGCATACGCATTAATCATGAAAGATCACAGACTCCCGACCCACATGAAGATTCAAAGAGATCCTATATTCATGGATCTACTGAAGATGGATATGGGAATTATTGAGGAAGGGGAAACATATTTCCTCTTTAAAATGATTTCTAAACCATATTTATTAGAGAAGATAAAATTATCTTACCCTGATGATGAGAACCTGCACAAGAAAATAAATGCTGTTAAGGATGGGAGATTGGTAGAATTCGTGTGTGAAGGAGGAGTTCTGAAATTTTTGGAAGAGGTTATGCATTCTGTTAGTACCTAAGATAAAAAGGGAAATATTAGACGATACTCAGAGCTCAAATATCTCTATACACCTGGGTATAAAAATGATGTATACAGATTTAACATAATATTTTTGGTGGGAAAATATGAATCGGGAAAATGATGACTATGTGTCAAGGTGTCCAGTTTTTCAACAAGTGAAGGCAGAGAGATAACATCCTAGAGGATTGATGCAACCTATACCTATTCCTATGTGGAATTGGGATAAAATTATGATGGTTTGTTTCACCAGAATACTGTGGACTACTAGATGGAATGATGAAATATGGGTATTTGTTTATCATCTCACAAAATCAGCACATTTTCTTTATATATGAGAGGATTTACCAGTTGATCTCCTGGAAGAAAAATGTTGATGGTGATTCTTCATGATTACGACGAGCTTCACGAAAGGAAGTGTTGAAGAGCATTGTGACGGTGAATGGTATTACAAGTGGAGATTCATAGTGAAGGTGTGAAGGTATTGATGGAACTCCCTGTGATTACGACGAGCTCCGTGATCAGAAAATTGTCATGGTGCTTTGCGAAATAGAGTGAATTTCAATAGAAATTTTATAGAATTGTGATTTGTGATGACGTCGTGTTGACTTCATGTGGAAGGATCAAGTGTTGGTGGAATCTCCAATAAATAGGCCTCAACCCCCTTGAGAGAAGTAGAGAGTTTTCCTATAATTTTTTTTTCTCTCGATTCGCGAAGGTGGTTCGCGAAGGCAGTATGCTTCGTGAAAAGAAGGTGCTTCGCGACAGCTAATGTAGCTCCATAAAAGTTCTGTGCTCCGTGTTGGCTCAGTGAGCTTTGTGAAGTAAGTCCCTCTACGAAGACTTCTGCTGCATATTGACCTGAGATCTCTGAAGGTGTGAGCTTCTCGAAAAGGCAGGAGCTTCACTAAGGATTTTTTGAGCATTTTGAAATTGGGTGCTTCATGAAGTAAGGTCCTTTGCGAAGGTACTTCCCAAATCTTATTACCCAGTGGTCAAGTGAAAAGGGGTATTCATCAGTGGATGAAATTTGAACTTAAATAGTTCATCTACATACAGTGGAGGATGCATTCATTAGTATTAATAAAGAAACCTACAGGTCTATAAACTATGAGTGAATCTTTTAAAAAAGTAGTGAGCTCACTTAAGTTGAAAGAGTAGTGAGTTCTCAAATTGTGAGTGGTTGTAAACTAGGAGGGATAGTGAGTCCTCTTTGAACTTGTAAAAAGTAGTACGCTTATGGTGGAATTGGTACATTGGCTCACTGTGGGTGTATCCTCCTTGGACGTAGCCTAGTGAGTGTCAACCAAGTAAAAATTTCTCCATCCCGTGCATGCTTTGAGGTTTATTCATACTCTACCACAGGAAGAAGAGAGAAGAGGGTTTTGTCTTACAAAAAAAAATCTAAAGAGGTGGTTGTTTTAATTTTTCATACCCCGATTCACCCCCCTCTCAGGGTATCTAGGATAGTGGACCTAACAATTGGTATCAGAGGTAGGTTGATATCAATGTCTCTCTCTCAAATGGAGGTCACCAATCACAAAGGGATTTCGATATATGACGGGAAAAATTTCCTTCTATAGAAGAATCGTATGCGACACTACTTTCAATCTTTGGGAATGGATGTGTTCACAACAACGATGCATGGCATAACAACTGATATTAAAAGTGGTGCATTATTAGAAGCTAAGCATAGAGAATTGGATGTATATGCCAAGGGAACTAATGCTTTAGGGGGATCCCTATTCAGTGATATCTATATGAAGGTAATGTCATGAAAAACATCACATTCTATGTGGGAAAAGTTATTGAATATATATGAAGGAGATACAAATGTCCAAGAGTCAAAGCTGCAAGTGTTGTGGAACAAGTATGATGATCTGAGAATGAACCCCAATGAGCCTGTTGATGTATTCTTTGACAGAGTAAATGTTGTAGTGGAAGACATGCGAGGTCTTGGAGAAGTTATTGAAGTCATAATGATTTTGAAGCATATCTTGAGGAAACTTCCACCTCTGTTCAATCAGAAAGTTTCAGTTTTGGATGATAAATACCCAAAAGAGCTAATATTGGATAACCTGCACAACACCCTTATTGCATATGAAATGAGAAATGATGATAATGATTCTATGGAAAAGGGGAAGTCCAATGAGGTGGAATTCAAGGCCATGAAGAAGTTCACTATTGAATATTATCATGAAGAAGAAGAGACAAATGAGGTGATGTCATTCCTCTCCTCAAACCTTCAAAGAGGAAAATGAAAGTTTAAAGGGAAACTTTCACTTGCATGTCTTTGATGTGTAAAGGTTGGAAATCTTGCGGAAAGGTTCCCCAAAAAGTTCTAGGAGGATGATGATGTCGACAAAATTGACATTCCCAAGAAGAAGTATTCAGCCTATGGGGAAGTCAAGAAATAGTTCAAGAGAAATTTCTTTAAGAAGAAGAACCTTATTTCAAAATAATGTGATAGTTCAGATGAGTCTGAGGTTGAGGAGTTTGAAGAGATGGAGAATAGCAGATATTGTGGAGAAAATTCTATGGGGGAAGTTGTCAGTAGTTCTCAGAATAAGAATGAAGCCGAAGCAGATGAATAAGAAGAAGAATTTGAGGGAATATTTGATATGAAAGATGAGTTATAGGATACTCTTGATGAGATAGATGTTTGGAGATCCAAAAAAAAGAAAGCCGACAAAGTTGTTTGTGATTCCAAACTCCATATGCAACAGTGGGAAGAGGAGAAGTTTGAGTTGATGGAAGAAATTGAGAAACTCAAGTCATCAACACCAGAGGACTTAGAATCAATTAGTGAGTATAAAATCAAGATTGAAGAACAGAAAAGGGAGATCGATGGATTGAATTATAGAAGGAATGATAAAATCAAGCATATTGAATATCTTTAAGGAGAATTTGTTGGTTTGTTGAAAAAGGTTTAGGATCAAGAAAAACTATTGACTCCTATTGTGACATCAGGAAAGTAGATCACTCAGAAAACTGAGAAGGTGAATGTGGAGAATAGTGGTTCAGAAGAAAGGAAGAATCAATTATTTTTAGAGGCTAAGGCCGACGGTGGACTTGATCGAAAACAGAAAGCTATGAAAACTGAAGTCAAACCACAAGAACCCATTCCAATATTGAAGGTAGTTTTGGGCATAAACCCGAATTAGAATATTTAGAGATCCCAGGGGGAAACTAGCATTGTAGAAGTGACATGAAGGAATTCATCTTATATCAGGTGTTATTGTTGTGGAAAGATGAGACATTCACATTACATGTGTTCTATAGCCAAGAGATATCGGAGGTCACAATGACAGAGGTGTCATACAAAGAGTGAATAGCTCTCTAGAACATACTTCGAATTCCACTTTTTTGGTGTAGAGGATTTGGGCACATGGATAGGCACTGTACTTCATCCATTCAGAGGAATTTTCCAAAGCAGAGTCCAAATGTTCGCAAGTAGCAGATCAATGAACCAAATGGTGAGTTAAAAATGAAAAATTAATTTGCTGCTTTGCACGATAAAGCCGGTCTATCATTTTCTAGGAATGATAAGAAGTATCAATCCTTGTTGATTTTGAAGACAAAAATATGGACCAAGAAGATAAAGGATGAGAAGGCAGTGGTGGCAAAAATTGTGCTTAAAGCATCAGGTCACTCTGGTGTGTGGATCATTGATAGCGGCTGCACATCTCACATGAAATGTAATAATGATCATGTTGCAAGAATAAAATATGGAATGGATGGAGTTGTCCATTTTGGAAATGATGAAGGCCGGAAGATTATTGGCTCAGGAAAGACCATGTTTGGGGTAAAAGAGATGAGAAATGTGGATGTCTTAGTATTAGAAGGCCTCAGTCAGAATTTGCTCAGCGTTAGTCAACTATGTGACTCAAGACATTCTATATGGTTAACTAATAAGATGTGTATATTTAAAGGAAGTGGTAGGGAAATATTTCTATAGGGAAAAATTAGAAAGTTGAATCTCTACCTGGTAAGTGGAGAAGAAGATATGTTCTTTCTATCTAGAGAGGAATAAAACTAGTTGTGCCATAAATGACTTGGTTATATATTCCAACTATCCCTAGAAGATCTGGTAAAGTGTGATTTAGCCAGATACCTCCCTACGCTATCACATGATCGTACTCACACGTGAGATGCATTCCAACAAGGGAATATTATCAAAAATATGTATAAGGAAAAAGAAAAGAAGTCAACAAGAGTGATCTAATTGGTGCATGTTGATGTTTGTGGGCCTATCACACCAAGATAAATTGACAGAAAGAGGTACTATGTTTTTTTCATTGATGAATATAGAATAATGGCATGGGTATTGGTTATTTCCCATAAGTATGGTGTGTTCAGTTGCTTTAAAAAGTACCGGAGGGAGTGTGAAAGGATGATTTGACAAAAAATCTGATATTTTGTACTGATAATGGTACGGAATTCACAAACAATCAGATGGAATATTATCTCAAGGAACTCCGGATAAGGCATCAAGTTTCCTTAGTGAAAACTCCCCAAAAAATGGAGTGGTTGAATGAAGAAATATGATCATCAAGAATATGGCCAGAACGATGCTCATACAAAAAGTCCTACCAAATATTTTTTGGAAGGAAGAAGTTTTGACATCAGTTTACATTTTAAATATGGGTATGTTGTGTCCGAAGAAAGGAAAGACTCCGTATGATTTGTGGTATGAAAAGAAGCCAATAGTGAGATAATTTTGAATATTTGGAAGTAAGTGCTTTATCCTCAACAAGGAAAAATAGAGGAAATATGAGTCACAAAGAGATGAGGGGATATTCCTTGGGTAATCAGGAAAAAGAAAATCATACAAATGATTTAAAAAAAGGCCGATAAAAGTAGTTGAGAGAAATGATATTACTATAGTAGAGAATGAGGAGATCATTCAATAGCATAGTGAACAATTTCCTGATGAAAGTGATGAGGAGGAAAGCAATGTAGGGGGAGTAGAAATGGATGATATTGATTTAGAAGTAGATACTGATGATGATCATGAGAAAGTAAAATCTATATCTGTACAAAATCCAAAGAGTCGAGCTGAAATTGATAGGCAGAATATCATTGGTGATCAGTCAGCTCCAGTTTAGACAAGGAGAATGAAATCACTACAGAAAACATCTTTCCAATCTTAGGTTAAGCCAAAGTGCTTCGCTGATGCAGCTAAAGATGAAAATTGGCTTCAGGCAATGAAGGAAGATCTTGATCGTATTTAGAAAAATCAGACATGGGAGATTGTTTCAAGGCTAGCAATTAAGAATGTCATCGGGACTAAATGGGTCTATCAAAACAAGATGAAAGAAGATTCAATAGTGATTCAAAACAAATCATGGCAAGTACAAAAATGATACTTCCAGATAGAGGAAATAGATGTTGATGAGACATTTTCACCAGTTGCGAGCATAGAGACAATTAGATTATTCCTAGACATTTTAGTGAAATTGAACCTAAATGTTTTCTAGATGGACATAAAATCTACATTTTTGAATTGGGTTCTAGGGGAAGAGGTGTTTATTGAGAAGTCATATGGTTTTCTCATTCAAGAAGAACAGAACAAGGTTTTCAGACTGAAGAAGGCATTGTATGTGGTGAAACAAGCACCAAGAACATGGTACTGAAGGCTTGATTAGTACTTTAAGAAGCTTGGTTTCCAACATGGGGGAGTTGATTACAATCTATATTTCTTCAACAATAATAATCAAAGGATGATAGTCCTAGTTTATTCCGATGACATAATATTTGGTAGATTAGAAGAAGATATGTGTATATAGTTCTATGAATTAATGAAAAGTGAGTTCGAAATGTCAATGATTGGAGAGATAACGTTTTTCCTTGATCTAAAGGTGACAAAAGGAAGGAATGGAACAATCATATCTCAATCAAAATATTCCAAGGAGGTTTTGAAAATATTTGGAATGAAAAATTCTAAGGAGATGAAGAATATGATTGCTACCTGGATGAAACTGTCCAACGATGAGGATGCAAAGGGAGTTAATATCATAGAATACAGAAAAATCATTGGATGTTTGCTATACTTTACTACGACAAGGCCTGAAAGTGTATTTTCCATATTCCATGTAGCGAGATATCAAAGTAATTACAAGGAAATCCGTATGCTGGCAGTGAAACGAATACTTCGGTATATGAAGGGCGCGGTGGATTTCGGATTGATATATAGTGAAAAATATCTGTCATAATTATAGGGATATACAAATGCAGATTGGTCCGGTTCGACAGATGATAGGAAATCAACGTCATGAGGTTATTTATATCTTTTTGGATTGTGTGTTTCTTGGCTTAGCAAGAGGAAAGATTGCATTTCATTAAGCACTGCAGAAGCTAAATATATTTTCTCCACTCAAGCTAGTACACCATTGTTGTGGATGAAGAAAAAACATGATGATATGGGCGTTGAAGTGACATATCTGATCAGAATTCACTACGATAACTCATTTTCTATAAATCTCAGTAAAATACAATCCATCACTCAAGGAATAAGAACATTGAGATAAAGTATCGTTTTATTAAGGAGAAGGTTGAGCATGGAATTGTAAAGTTGGAGTATGTTCCTATAGAACTACAGGTTACAGATATTTTGACAAAGGCCTTTCCCAAGGAAGCTTTTGAGAGGTATCGACTGGCTCTAGGAGTTCATTCGACTCCCCACACTTGAACAAGTTCAAATGTGGGACACACACCCCCCTCTCTCAATTGTATGGCATGTTTTTCTCTAATATGTTAATCAGTATTCTTTCCCAAGATGTTGACCACAATAGAGTGACCTTCGGGTTCGTTGACAAAAGGGAAGAAATAGTGACTCCTAGAGTGGGAGAAACTGTGTCTAAGGGAGAAATTGTCTCTGTCAATGACATGGGGAGTAGCTATCAAGTGGAGAAGTGAGATAGGGGTAGAGCAATGAGATAGGGGAGAGTTTTAAATCAGATGATGCTAGAAGTTATTGATCAAATAATAAATATCACGACAGCTAAGGATCGTGATAAAAGCAAACCATTAATGTTGGAATAGTGAGAGAAGGTTTGCAGTTATCACCAGTTGGTATTAGTGTGGTATCAATAATTGGTATCAGTTTAGAGATTGGTATCTGTTGGGTGTCAATAGTTGGTTGCAGAAATGAAGTGATTCATTGATGATCATTTCATTTACTCTTGTTTCTCATGATGAGCTTTGCTCATCTGGGCTTAGAGTATGCAGTGAGTGATCTTTGTTCGCTACCTGACTCGCAAGATGTGAATGTTGGTAGATGAAGGATGGATATTTAGAGAGGTATCAAAGTGCAGATAATCGTTATTAGAAGAATTGTCAATAAACACAAAGGGGGAGATTGTTGGGCAAAAAACCCTTAAGGTAACATTGCATCATTTTTGGGTTTCTTGTGTTTGATGACAATGAATGTTTCCTTGGTGAATTTTTGAGTTCTAGAGATTTTTTTGACAATATACACTGAAAAAGAACCATGAAAAAGGAATGAATTATCTGGAGGTGGTGTAAAAGAACAAATACAAGGTGGCACCGTTTTCTAGTGTTTTCCAATTTTTTCGGGTCCAAATTTTGTGGTTTAGTGAGCATTGTGAAAAGTAAATATCCTTGAATATCTCATAAAAATATGAAAAAGGCATGAATTTAATGATGATAGGCTTCATTTATTGGATTTCGCAAAGGCATGAAAAATGTTGATGGTGATTCTTCGCAATTACGACGAGCTTCACGAAAGGAAACGTTGAAGAGCATTGCGGCTGCGAAGGTCATTGTGGGTTGATCTTTGTGATGAAGGCTCAAAGGTATTGATAGAACAATCAGGGATTACAATTAGCTCCACGATCAGAAAAGTTTTATGGTGCATCTCAAAATAGAGTGAATTTAAGAAGAAATTTTGGAGCATCACGATTTGAGATGATGTGGCACTGACTTCGAGCATAAGGTTTGATTGTCGGTGGAATCCCCTATAAATATGCCCCAACCCCCTCGAAATAAGTTGATATTTTTCCAAGATAAATTGGCTACTGTCGATTCACGAAGGTGGTTCGTGAAGGCAATGTGCTTCGTGGAAATAAGGAGCTTTGCAGCGTCTAATCTAGCTCTAGGAAAGTTGTGTGCTCTGCATTGGATCAGTGATCTTCATGAAGGAAGTTTCTCTATGATGACATGAGGTCTGCGATGACCTGATCTCTGCGAAGGTGTGAGCTTCATGAAAAGGAAAGATCTTCGCTAAGGCTTTTTTTAGCTTTGCGAAATTGGTAGCTTCACGAAGTAGAGTGCTTTGAAAAGGTACTTACCAAAGGTTATTTCCTAGCGGTAAATGGAAAATGGATATTCATCAGTGGATGAAATTTAAACTTCAATAGTGCATCTAAATACAGTGGAGGATGAATTAATTAGTGGTGATGAAGAGTCCCACAGGTCAATAAACTATGATTGAATCTTCTGAAGAAGAAGTTAGCACACTTCACTTGAGAGATTAGCGAGTTCTGAACTTGTGAGAGGTTGTAAACCACGAGGTAAAGTTAGTTCGCTTGAAACTTGTAAACAATATTGCAATTATAGTGGAATTGGTACATCAGCACACTCCCAGTCTATGCTCCTTGGACATATCCCAGTGAGGATGAACCAAGTAAAAATTTTTGTGTCATGTGAATTCTTTAAAGTTTATTCATACTCTGAAACAGGAAGGATAGAGAAGATGGTTTTGTATAACAGAGAAACAATATTGAAAGGGGCAGTTGTTTTGAACTATCATACCCTCATTCACCCCCCCTCTCAGGGTATCTACCATAGTGGACCTAACAAATTCCCATTATACGAGAACCGTTGAAATAATCATCTTGGGAAATGCTTGAAAATCATGGGAGTTTGCAACAAGTGTGGAGAAAAGGGTCATCGATCTAATGAATGAAAAGGGGAAGAATCTATTCAATGATGTTCAGCTCCAAAATTATAGAGGGATGGGTCAATATTAAAATGCGTTCCCTAAGAACCAATGATACTTTCCTCAGAAAAGGACAAGAGAGAAAGGTAGAGCTTATGTGATTACAACTATAGAGGTTGAAGTTTTTAATGACGCGGTGGCAGGTACTTTAATTGTTTCCTCAAACTTAGCCGACACTTTATTTGATTCTAGATCATTGAATTTATTTATATCTTATGAGTTTTTCAGGAAAATTAAACAGGTACAATTTGATTTAATAAAGGATTTATCAGTAAAAACTATTAAGGGATGCATCGTTGTGACAAAGGCATGTCAACTAGTCCCCCTCATGACATATAAACGTGATTTAGTTTCTAACCTCATCATCATACCAATTATAGAATTTGATATAATTCTTGGTATGAATTAGCTATCAAATTACGATGCCAACATCTATTGTATGAACAAGGAAGTTACAATTTTTGAAAATGGGGTAAAATCCTTTATCTTTAGAGAAGAAACCTCACCACCTGATTGTTATCTAGATCCACTCTCTATAGCTCTACTGAATTCAATACTTTAAGAGGAAGATAAACCAATATCTATGGTATTGTAAATAAATCTTCAAATTGAAGATGTGCGTATAGTGAAAGAATATATTGATGTATTTCCAGAGGATTTACCTGGATATCCTCCAGTGTGGGAAGTTGAGTTCTCTATTGATTTAATTTCTAGTGTAAGACCTATATCAAAGTCTCCCTATGGAATGGAAAATGTGGAATTAGTGGAGATAAAGAAACAACTAAGGTAATTGAGTGAAAAAGATTTATTAAACATAGTATTTCTCCATGGAGAGACCATATCCTCTATGCCAAGAAGAAAGATAGATCCATGAGGCAATGCATTGATTACAGGGAAATCAATGAAATTAAAATAAAGAATAAGTATCCTCTTCCCTATATTGATGATTTATTTGATCACCTTTATGGAGCTTAGTACTTTTCAAAGGTTGACCTTCGATCTGGATATCATCAACTGCATGTGAGAAAGGAAGATATTCATAAGACATTATTTCAAACTAGGTATGGGCATTAGGAGTTTACAATGATGCCTTTTGGACTGACTAATTCACCATCTATTTTCATGGATTTAATGAAAAGGGTGTTCAAGGTACATCTTAATAACTTTTTTGTGGTGTTTATTAATGATATCTTGGTATACTCAAAAAGCTATGAAGACCATGAGAATCACATGCGGACTATTCTGAAAAATATTAGAAGGAATAAATTATATGGGAACATTTGAAAGTGTGAAATATGGCTTCAATCAATTTCATTTCTTGGCCATATTTCCTCTAAGTATGGAATATTAGTTGATCCCGTGATGACAAAGGAAATCCAATAATGGCCCACACCGACAAACATAACTAAAGTACGTAGTTTTATTGTCTTAGCAGGTAACTATCAACATTTTGTTCAGAATTTCTCATGACTGGCTAACCTGAAAACCAGGCTCACATGTAAAGGGGATAAGTTTTTATGGACAAATGAATTTACAAAATTCTTTAAATAATTGAAAAGAAGACCAGTCAATGCTCTAATTTTGAAACTTCAATTTGGATGTGATGGATTTGTAATACATAGTGATGCATCAAAGAATGGATTGGGTTGCATCCATATGAAAAACGATAAAGTGGTTATATATTCAACAATATAGTTGAAGACTCATGAGAAAAATCATCCAACTCATGATCTTGATTTAGCAACTGTAATCTTTGCTCTGAAAATATGGAGACATTATCTCTACAGAGAAAGATGTGAGATTAATATGATCAAATAGAGTTTGAAATACATTTTCACACAAAAATAACTCAACATGAGGCAAATGAGATGGCACATGTTACTCAAAGATTAGGATTGTTCAATAAAATACCATCCATGAAGGAAAATAAGGTGGCAGATGCATTAATCATGAAAGATCACAGACTCCCGACCCACATGAGAATTGAAAGAGATCCTATATTCATAGATCTACTGAAGATAGATATGGGAATTGTTAAGGAAGGGGAAACATATTTCCTCATTAAAATGATTTCTAAACCATCTTTATTAGAGAAGATAAAAATCTATTTATCTGATGATAATAATCTGCACAAGAAAATAAATTTTGTCCAGGATGGGAGATTGGAAGATTTCATGTATGAAGAAGGAGTTCTGAAATTTGGGAAGAGGTTATGTTTTCCGTTAGTACCTATGATAAAAAGGGAACTATTAGATGATACCCATAGCTCAAATTTCTCTATACACATGGGTAGCACAATGATGTATATAGATCTAAAGTAATATTTTTGTTGGGATAATATGAACTAGGAAAATGCTAACTACGTGTCAAGGTGTATAGTTTTTCAAAAAGTAAAGGTAGTTAGAAAACATCTTATGTATTGATGCAACCTATACCTATTCCTATGTGGAAGTGGGATAACATTATGATGGATTTTTTCACCAGACTACCATGGACACCTAGATGGAATGATGCAATATGAGTAATTGTTGATCGTCTCACAAAATCAGCACATTTTCTTCCTATAAGAGAGGATTTACCACATGAGCTCCTAGAAGAATTTATATTAAAGAAGTTGTAAGACTTCATTGTGAACCTCTATCTATTGTGTCCAATAGAGATCCCTGGTTTACATCAAAATTCTGGAAAATTATCCAGAAGGCTTTAAATATTGAGGTTCGTATGAGTACTTCTTATCAACCCCAAACCAACGGACAGTCTGAAAGGACTATTCAAACTCTAGAAGACATGCTGAGATCATACTCTCTTGACTTTAAAGATATGTGGGATCAGTACTTTCCATTGGTGTAAGTTTCCTACAACAATTATTTCCATTCTAGTATTCAAATGGCTCCATATGAAGCATTATATTGAAAGATATGTCGAACCCCAACTTGTTGGGATGAAGTTGGTGAGAGGATACTTATAGGCCCATAACTTATTTAATAGACCACAATAGAAGTGAACACGATCCAATCCTATATTAAAGTAGAAAAAAGTAGGCATAATATTTATGCTGACAACTAGAGAAAGTATTTGGAATTCCAAGTGGGAGATCATGCCTTTTTGAAATTATTTCCACAGAAGGCAGTCTTAAGGTTCAGTAAGAAAGGGAAGCTGAACCCCAGGATCATTGGAGCATTTGAAATTATGGAAAGAATCAGAGTTTTAGCTTACCATTTAGAAATGCCTCCAAGTCTCTCCAAAGTTCATGATGTGTTCCATATCTCACTGTTGAAGAAATATATGCCTGGCCCAATTCATGTACTCACTTATCAAGAAATAGAACTGGAACCCGATTTGTCAAACTGTGAATAGCCTATCGCGATTCTTGAGACAAGGGGGCATGTATTCAAAAATTAGACAACTTTTCAAGTAAAGGTTCTATAGAGAAACCATAATATTAAGGAAGCAATGTGGGAACCTGAGGATGTAATGAAGAAGAACCACCCACATCTTTTCGAAGGTCTTTATAAATCAAAAATTTCGAGGAGGAAATTTCTAAAGGAGGGAATAATGCTACACCCCAAACATTTTATGGTATGTTTCTATTAAATACATTCAAGTTATAGTCTATATTTAATGAATAACTAAGCCTCTATGGAACACAACATGGGAATTTATAATATATAGTCATAAACTATCCATTAAACTTAAATGTTCCAGCTTTGTGATTTAAATTTTGTAAATCTGACATACATGGTTGTGTTCAGGATGATATTTAGAGTCTGATAGAATTAACTTAATTTTTGGTGAATAATAACCTACCATTATGAATAATAACCTACCCTTGTAAGATTCACTTACTCTTATGAATAGTAATATGACTTTTATTAGTGGTATCCATACCCATAAATGTCTAAATAATTTTAGGCACCTTAAAAATGAAGAGGAATATTTTTAGTATTTATATTTTGGGATTAAGTAAAGATTTTAATTAAATATTTAATTAATATTATTTAGAAAATTAGTTTTGATAAATGGACTGCATTTTTGGATTCTACATATCAAAAAATGGTTAGGATGAATTTTTGGTATTTTTATGAAATACAAGAATTTTTGGTGAATAATAAAATACATTAATTTTCCATATAAATACAGTATAATTTAAATTTACTATTACTAGCATCATGGGTGATGTAAGAACCCAAATCTAGAACTCACATGAATATATTCCTATTCTTGGTCCTGGAATACTCACTATTTTTTTCTATAGAGGAAATAATAAATTAATGATTATAATGTTTAAAAAAGTCTTCTCCCCTCCACTATATAAACCACCCCTCACCCCCTCTTCCTACCACACCACTCAAGCTTCACTCCTTGGATAAATCCAACCAAATACTCTTTCCAAGACCTATGCCCAAGTATAAGACCTTCTGGTCTCACCAAAAGGTAAAAAACAAAGGTCTTAAAGAGTTTCTCAAGGAGGAGTACTCAAGAGGTGAACCTCTCTACCTTTTTCTTTCAATTTCGTTTACAAGTTCCATTATTTTTTTCTCTCTTATCACCTAACCTCATCTAAATGACATGACCATTCTATTAAAATACATGTACTATATTTTCATTATGATAATGGAATATTTCATCGTAATCTCTTTTCTTCCTTTCCATTTATATTATAAATGCAAACACCGTCCGAGATGGGTCAATTTATCACACTCAAGGAAGACGAGTATTCAATTTTCATTACTATATTTAGGACTGGTCATGAAAACTTTTAAATGGTTGAACTAGATCATAATATATTTATTTTATCATGTTTAATGTTTTTAAATCCTTGCACATTCATAATACAGATTAATAATACAAAAAAGTTTATTCTGCAGAAAACCACCAAGCCAAATCCAAGCATTTATTTTCAACTCATCGAATGAGTCATCCTCATGGAATATAACCAGAATAATTATAATATAATTTATAAAAATTTAATGTCACTAATAATGTATATTAACAATTATTTATGTTTATCCACATTTCAAACAAACATCCATTCATGAATAGAAGTAAACTGATCATGAGAACCAAAGAAGATAATGCTACAAAAATATAAAATTGAATCTATTAAACTAATCAAAAACGCCATAAATGAACCTAATAAGGTTATAAAATATGAATTAAATGTTGATGAGGTTATGTATTTATTAAATAATGAAGCTAAATTTGATTATTCAGGTTGTTAAGAACAATCAAGAACACCTTCAAGCATAAGGTAAGGGATCCTCTCTCTCACTTTTGTTCAAGAATCTCTCCTCTATTAGGCTCATTTATTTTTAATTCCTAATGATGGGGTTTGTTTTAAAACCTCCATCATACATACCTTATGATATATAAATAATATGATACCCCTTTACCAGTCATTAAGCCCTCAGAAGAACACTTGTTACCATGTCGAAATGTTTGTAAGGGGTTTTCCCATCTCACTTTCAATTCTGTGGGATTTCCATTGTCCGCCTCTTACTAAATATTTGTGTTATAGGTGTACTAACATTTGATATATATAGTAATTATGATCTTTATTTTCATGGTATTATGAGATTCATTAGGTTGTTATTAACTTTTGGTCATACAACTCAATTTATTACAAAATGGTAACGAGCTTTGTCTCTATTTTCACTTCATTGTGACTTACTTAGTATTGTGTTCCTACAATTTCTAATGTGTTGGAAATAATTGCTATTTGATATCACTTTTCAATTTTAATTTTATTCCATTTAAATTTCCATATTCTCATATCATAGATATGATTTTTTTTAATCCGTATACCATTTTACATATGGTATTTATTTTGAATGTTGTTTTGACTGTTGTAATATTGATGAATCTGTATCCTCTATTATATATGGATAATGTAAAGGAATATTTCTCTTGTGTTTAATATATGTATAAATAATGATTTTTAAATGCAGCGGTGGGTGGGGCCCTCTAGAGCCCCTCGATGCATCGATAGGTCTTATGAGACAAATCAGTAGGTGACAAACCCTTCAAGTTTGTTTCAAAAAAATCAAATGAGTTTCTACCCATAGAACTAAACCATTTTTACGGTATTATGGTATCATGTGATAGATACATGACATCTAATTAATAATCATTATCTTTATTAATTATTAGTTATTACTATCCATGAGGTTTTCACTGTGACAAAATCTGTAGAAGTGGTTTCATTCTCAGTTTATTAATGGCGCAAGTTTTACATTTATTCACCAGGCCATGTTGGTTATGTAAAATTGTTTAAAATTAAGTTATTATTGATTCATTGTTATACTATTTGTAACCCTTACTGAGCGTTTGATGTCACCCCTTTCAATTTTTACCTTGAACATGTCATAAAGAGGTGATCATTTATTAAGTTCATGTGGTTTCAGTTTTTAGTTTTTGATATGTATTGTATTGTTTAACCTTTTCTAGTGTTATTTGAGTTACATTTATGTATCTAGTTTCTTCATGACTATAAAACTGATTGTTCCTTTGGAATTTTCATTTTTAACCATCCTAATATAATAACTAATGAACCAACTCTGGTCTAGAGGGGTCAGGGTGCTACAAATTAGTTCATATGATATTTATTTTAATATTTTTAAAACCACTTATTTGATATTTCTATATATAAAATAATTTATACATCACTATTGTGTCATAATTAATTGAAATTATTTAATCTCTAAAAATTATAAATAAATTCAAAAAAATTATATAATTTCATTATCTTTCAGAAGACTATTTATTTTCTATGTTTAATCAAGTTTATCACTATAATAAAATTACTATAATTAAAAGGGATAAGAGAGTGACATGTTTTCACTTTCTTTTATTTTAACAATAATTACATCACTTTCATGGAAAGAAGTCTATTAAATGAATAAATTCTTGACCTTAGGTGATATGTTTTGAGTTATTTTCATCAAATTGTATTTTTCTAGGTTTTAGGGTAATTTGGTTTATCCTTATCATATTATTTGTTATCCTTATTTACTCGATTTACCTTTAACTATGGTAAATAAAAATTACCAAGGTTATTATTAATTATGTCAAAAATAAAAGGAACCTATTTATATAATTGGGACCTTATGATTATAAATATGGAATCCATTTTCAAGAACCCGAACCTTCTTTTTAGGTATGTTTCCCTTTTTCTGGAGTTTTTGAGAAAAGGGGAGTTTCTGGAAATTTTTGAAGTACATGTCCTGTACTTTATAAGTACATGCCCTGTACTTTGATGTTTCTTGAGGCCGTGTGCTGGTTGTGTCATGACCACACACACGGCCATGTATGGGTGATGTGGAGGATGCTTAAAGTGGATTATAGAAAATCCTAGTACACACCATGTACTCCAAAATTACACATCGTGAAATTTCTTTTTTTTCATTAAATGCACTGGGGTCATATCTGACGGACAA
Source organism: Viscum album (assembly GCA_963277665.1). NCBI lineage: Eukaryota > Viridiplantae > Streptophyta > Magnoliopsida > Santalales > Viscaceae > Viscum > Viscum album. Next base: position 1,264,776,244 of record OY728128.1, read on the forward strand.
AACTGTCTTCTTTTAGGTGTTCTTCATCCGAGAGAGTCTGTACGACCGCAGATCTTCTCTGATCCCCTGATCCATTGTCTGTTCTCCGAATCGACCACTGTCGATTGCGTTGGAACCGCAGTGATAAGCTATTCCATCTCATAAAGCTTCGTTTTCCAATTCCACCTCCTGTGTAAGTTATCATGGGTTGAACGTTTTGTGTGTCTTCACAGATCAACAAAATTATAAGGAGATTCAGTCCTCGTTGTTCAAGTATATCAATCTCATAGTATCCAGGTAGGTGGTTTGTGCCTTTCCATTCAAAGTCATTGAGTTTTATGCGCAAATTCCACCAATACCCTTGAACGGGGTATTGTGGGTTTACTTTTTTTCACAAGCTGTTTTCCTGCCTTTCTTGTATTCTTGTGTATAGGTAATTTGGATATGTATAAGGATAATTTCTATGATTGGATTTTTTGCCCATGCCTCGTTCTGTTTATGACCTTTTGACCTTGTTCATCATATTTGCTGTTATACCTGCTTTCCATGCCTTGTGACCATAGGACGGACTATTGTTCCGTGAATTTTCTTGTTATGCTATAGACTGGTTAGCCAAGTATCTATATAGGTTTACTTTGGCCTTATAGAATTATTATACACTGACTGGCACGGGGCCGAGAGAACCTGGTGCTATTGACTATAAGGGGATAGACCGAGCGAGCTTCCTCTAAGAGTCTTCGACTTTATAGACTATATGGGATAGACCAAATGATCTTTCTAGTGAGTATTGGATTTTATAGACCACAGGAGGGTAGACCTAGTGAGCTTCCTAAGAGAGTCATGATATTTATAGACTATAAGAGGATAGACTTAGTGAGATTCCTCAGAGAGACTTTATTTGTTTGAATTTCCATAAACCACTCCAGGTTATTGGAGGAATTGAATAAGGGAGATTCCTCAGAGATTCTGTGATAGACCTAAGTCTATAGGAGTAATTGACCGAGTGAGCTTCCTTAGAGAGTCTCTATACCTTGGGTCTATAAGTGGAATTGACCGAGTGATCAATCTCAAAGAGTCCCTGACTACCTTAGACTATAAGGGGAAGTGACTGAGCATGCTTCCTCAAAGAGTCTTATATTTTTGTATGAACAAACCGTAGGGTTTATACTTGGTGCACTTCCCAAAGGTTTTCTAGTATTTTACTTGTATAGGACTAGAGGGGATGGCTGAGAGTACTTCCCAGAGGGTTTCCTGTTTGTGGTTAGCTTTTTGCTTCCTTGTTGCTTGTGTGACCTATGGATTGTTTACTGCTGTGTATTATCCTATTTACTACTTACTGCTTACTGTTTACTGTACTTTACCTGTCATATACTCACTAACTATTAGGAAAAGATCCTTGGGTTGTTTCCTACTGGGATTTATTCTAACACTGTATTTGGGTCATAATTTTGGGCCCAAATAGATCATGTTGTTGCAAGTATAGATAAGGTCAAGCAATCTTCTACTTCAGGTACTTGACTTGTTGTGGAGCTGGAGATCATGGGACCAAGCTTTGGCTTGCGATGATGAGGAGTTATCTATTTACTTTTATTTTGTACTTTGGTTTAGTATTGTGTTCAGCATTGTGACTTGATTGGTTGTATTCTTAGACATATATGTATCATGAATCATTTCACATATATATATATATATATATGTGTGTGTGTGTGTGTGTGTGTGTGCTCCAGTTGTTTATTGTTTAATATTCTGTTGTTTACTATTGTTGGATCTTTACTGCTTCTGCTATTACATGTGTTATTTACTTCCGTTGTGTACTCTACCAATGAGGGCACATTTTCTCCACCATTACACCCAAAGCCGTCACTGCTAGTCGGAAGCCTCTGGCATTCGGGGAAATGCACTTGAGGCCATGTGACTAACTGAGTACATGGTGCCTTTGTATGGTTTCCGGAACCGGGATGTTACAAAGTGGTATCAGAGGAATTATTTTCTCTTGACTTACTGTTTGGAGCCTATAGCCAAGGATAGGATGGAATAGGTACTTGGTTATAAATTGTGCCTGGGAGTAGCTAACCCGTGTACAGGGAAAATCCAATCTACCTTGTTTATTTCAATTTCTTCCGGTTTGACTCTGGAGCATGACGTAGACTTCTCGATTGAGCTCATTCCAGGAGCGACACCGGTGTCCATTCCTCTTTATAGTGTGGCTACACCTAATTTACAGGAGCTCAAGATGTATTTGGAGGAGTTACAGGCGATGAATTTCATCGGACCCAGTACTTCTCCTTGGGGTTCTCCCATCATGTTTGTGAAGAAGGAAGATGGTACCCTAAGGATTTATGTGGATTATTGAAAGCTGAACCAGTTGGCGGTCAAGAACCGATATCCTTTGCCTAGGATCGATTACCACTTTGATTAGCTTCGAGGAGACCGGGTGTTCTTGAAGATTTATTTGAGGTCTGGTTACCATCGGTTTCATGTTAGACCATTTCATATACCTCTTACAGCTTTCAGGAGCAGGTACGTTCTATAAGAGTATATGGTTATGCCGGTCAGTCTCACAAATGTGCATGTGGTTTTCATGACACTAAGGAACCGAGTGTTCCATCCATACTTGGATTCCTTTGTGGTGGTTTTCGTGGACTACATCTTGGTGTACTCTCACACTCGACACGACCATGCTACCCATCTTGAGATCATTTTGAGTACACTAAGAGAGCATCAGTTATATGATAAGCTCTCGAAATGCCACTTTTGGATGGACCAGATTCACTTCTTGGGTCATGTTATCTCAGAGATAGGAGTATCAATAGACCTAGAGAAAGTGGGAGTTGTAGTTTCCTAAGAGCACCTGAAGAATGTCTTTGAGGTGTGACGTTTTCTGGGGCTAGATAGATACTATAGAAATTTCATTCAAGACTTCTTGCGCTTGGCAGCACTGCTGAAATGTCTGACTAAGAAGGGTGTGAAGTTATTGTGGTCTGATTCTTGTGAGTCAGTCTTTCAAGAGCTGAAGGGGAGGTTGACGTCAGCACCAATACTAGTCTTGCCAGAGTTGGGCAAGAGCTATACTGTTTACTGCGATGCTTCATGTATCGGACTGGGAGCTATTCTTATGTAGGGATATTGAGTCGCTTCATATGGATCTCAGTAGTTAAGGCTACATGAGAAGAGTTTCCAAATGCATGATCTGGAGTTGGTAGTGGGTTTTCATGCTTTACGCTGTTGAAGACATTATCTTTTTGGAGAGAACTTTGTGCTGTTCACCGACCATAAGAGTCTCAAGTTCATCTTCACTCAGTGTGATCTAAATCTGAGACAGCATGGGTGGGTCGAGTATCTTCAATCCTTCGACTTTGAGCTTGCCTATACACCTGGGAAAGGCAACGCAGTGACTAATAAATTGAGTAGGACAACTCAGATTCTGGAGGTTTAGGAGGCCAACAATGAGTGGTAGCTTATGGCTCCATTCTCTGAGATTCATTTGGATGTGAAATACATTCAGGGGCAGATGTTACTTTCTTCTATGGCTACTACCTCTACTCTTCTTGATCGAGTACGGATGAGGTAGCTATCAGACTCATAAGGGCTAGTCCTGTAGGAGAGTGTGTTAGAAGAGGACCCTCTTCTGGGATGGATAATAGGTGCGGATGAGATCTTGCATTTACATGGATGCGTATGGGTGCTAGCATACATACAGGAGGTGATGATGCAATATTTTCAATCCTCAGTTTGGGCAGTTCATCCTGGAACCACCAAGATGTGTCATGATTTACACCGTCAGTATTGTGGGCTGGTATGAAGAGAGATGTTGCTGGTTTTTTCATGAGGTGTTCCACTTGTCAGTAGGTGAAAGCGGAGCATCAGAAACCAGTAGGCCTTCTACAGCAGTTACCCATTCCGGAGTGGTAGTGGGATGATGTCACGATGGGATTTTTGACCGGTTTGCCGAGGTCACCTCGAGGGAGTGATGTTGTTTGAGTTTTCATCGACAGGATTATGAAGGTTTCTCACTTCTTTCTGATCAAGGATACCTTCAATGTTGATGATCTGGGATTGTTGTACATCCAAGAGATTGTACATTTTCATGGAGTTCCACACTCCATTGTTTCAGAAAGGGATGAACGTTTTACTTCTTGGTTCTGGAAGGGGCTTCCGAAGGCTTTGGGTACAAAGGTAATTTTAAGTACATCATACCATCCCTATATAGATGGACAGTCCGAGTGTACGATTTAGGTGTTTGAGGATGTGATCCAGGCATGCATCCTGGACTTTGGAGGTTCTTAGGAGAAGCATAAACCTCTTGTGGAGTTCTCCTACAACAACAGTTTTCAGGCGACTATTTAGATGTCACCTTACGAGGCTTTGTATGGTAGGCCATGCCGATCACCATTATGCTGGCTGGAGGAAGAAGAGGTAGCTTTGCTAGGACATCATCTTATTCAGGAGACCTCAAAGCAGGAAGAGTTGATTCAGAAGAGGATGGCTACTACACAGTCTCGACAGAAGTCTTATGCTGATCAGTGGAGATGACCTCTAGAGTTTGAGTTTATGGATCAGGTTTTCCTGCATGTCGCACCGAGGTTGGGGAACAAGAGGATTCAGAGATAGGGTATGATTTCACCAAGGTAAGTCGAGCCATTTGAGTTGTTGGAGAGAGTTGGGATGGCTACCTATCGGTTGCGGGTACCTCTTAGGTACCAGGCTATGCACAACGTCTTCCACGTATCTCAGCTTCGACGTTACTTTTTAGACCCATCTCATGTCCTTAAACCTGAGAAGGTTGAGCTCGAAGAAGATGCCTTGTATGAGGAGCATCCTATCCAGACTGTCGATTGTAGTATGAAGGTTCTCTGTGGCCGGTCGGTTCCTCTGGTACAGGTGCTATAGCAGCACGAGCGAGTACGGGACGAGACTTAGGAGAGGGAGGATAATGTATGATCACCGTGGCCGGAGCTATTTGGGGTTTCCTCTTTTACGCCTCGCTAGGGAAATTTTGGGATGAATATCATTAATGGGGAAGTTTTTAAGAACACGAACCTTCTTTTCAAGTATGTTTTCCCTTTTCCTGATGTTTTGAGAAAAGGGGAGTTTCTGGAAAGTTTTGAAGTACACGCCAGGTACTTTGATGCCGCTTGAGGACATGTGCCGGCCGTGTCATGACCACACACACAGCCATGTAGGGGTGATGTGGAGGCTACTTAAAGAGGAGTATGGAAAAGCCTAGTACATGCTGTGTACTCTAAAATTACACGTCATGTACTTTTCTTTTCATTAAACGCATCAGGGTCGCGTCTGATGGACAGAACCATCTTCTTCTAGGTGTTCTTCGTCCGTGAGAGTCCGTACGACCACAGATCTTCTCCGATCCCCATAACCTTTTTCCGTTCTCTGTATCGACTGCCATCGATTGTGTTGGAACCATAGAAGTAAGCTTTTCCTTCTCCTAGAGCTTCGTTTTCCAATTCCTCCTCTTTTTCAAGTTATCGTGGGTTGAACATTTTGTGCGTTTTCAAAGATCTATGAATTTATAAGGAGATTTAGGCCTTGTGGTTCAATTATATCAATATCCTAGTATCTAGTTAGGTGGTTTTTTCCTTTCCGTTCAAATTCATTGAGTTTTATGCACAAATTCGACCAATACCCTTTAACAGGGTATTGCATGTTTACTTTTTTTCCCCTGTTGTTTTCCAGCCTGGATTGTATGCTTTTTTAGAGTTAATTTGGTTATATATAAGGATAATTTCTATTCCTAGATGTTTTTCCCATGCTTTGTTCTCTTTACGACCTTTTGGCCTTGTTCAGCCTATTGGTTGTTATACCTGTTTTCCATGCCTTGTGACCATAGGATGGACTGTTGTTACTTGACTTTTCTTGTTATGCTGTAGACTGGTTAGAAAAGTAGCTATATATGTTTACTTTGGCCTTATATAATTATTATGCATTGACTATCACGGGGCCGAGAGAACCTGGTGCTATAGACTATAAGGGGATAGACCGAGTGAGCTTCCACAGAGAGTCTTAGACTTTATAGACTATAGGGGATAAACCGAGTGAGCTTCCCAGAGAGTCTTGGATATTATAGACTAAAGGAGGGTAGACCGAGTGAGCTTCCTTAGAGAGTCTTGAGATTTATATATTATAAGGGCATATACCAAGTGAGCTTCCTCAGAGAGTCTTTGTTTGTTTGAATTTCCTTAAACCACTCCAGGCTATAGGGGGAATTGACTGAGTGAGCTTCCTCATAGAGTCTGTGATAGACCTGAGGCTCTAGGAGGAATTGACTGAGTGATCTTCCTCATAGTGTCTCTAGACCTAGGGGTTATAAGAGGAATTGACCGCGTGATCATCCTCAGAGATTCCCTAACTACTTTAGAATATAAGGGGAATTGACTAATCATGCTTCCTCAAGGAGACTTATATTTTCATATGACCAAACCAAAGGGGTTATGCTGAGTATACTACCCATAGGGTTGCTGGTATTTATCTTTGATATGACTATAGGGGATGAATGAGAGTACTTACCAAAGGTTTTTCCTATTTGGGGTTAGCTGTTTGCGTCCTTGTTGCTTGTGTGACCTGCGGATTGTTTACTGTTGTGTATTATCCTGTTTACTGCTTACTGCTTACTTTTTACGGTACTTTACCTGCCATATACTCACTAACTATTAGGCACAGATATTTGGGTGGTTTCCTACTGGGATTGAGTCTCACACCCTATTTGGGTCATGATTTTGGGCCCAAATAGATTATGTTGTTGCAAGTATAGATTAGGGAAAGCGCCCTTCAACTTCAGGTATTTGACTTGCTGTGGAGCTGGAGAGCATGGGACCAATATATGGCTTTAGATGATGAAGAGTTATCTGTTTACTTTTCTTTTGTAATTTGTTTTAGTACTGTGCTGAGCATTGGGACTTTCTTGGTTTATTTCCTAGACATATATGTATCATGCATCATTTCACACATATATATATATATGTGTGTGTGTGTGTGTGTGTGTTCCAGTTTTTCACTGTTTAGTCTTCTACTGTTTACTGTTGTCGGATCATTACTACTTCCAATATTTCATGTGTTATTTATGTCCTCTATGTACTTTTCCAATGAGGGAATAGTTTCCCCACCATCACACCCAAGGCCCTCGCTACTAGTCGGCACCCTCTGGCATTCGGGGAAATGCGCTTGAGGCTATGTGACCAACCGGGTATGGGGTGCCTCTGGGTGGCTTCCGGAACCGGGATGTTACACCATTTTTCCAAACTCAAAACATATAATTGGTAGAAATAAATTTAAAATTATTTCTTGTTGTGAAAAACAAAAAGCGGATTTTGAAGGAGTAAAAACATAATCAAAAGATTGACACATGTTTATGTACAATTTAAATGTAAAATTTCTTCCATTGACCAAAAATGGATTAAATTATAATAAATAATCCAAATTTACTTTAAAACCAATTAAAAAGATAATATATCTATTTAAATAAATTAAATGAATAGGCTATTTTGATTTAAAATACAGTATATTTCACTATTCATTAAAATAAAAATTTTATCATAAAATTACAAAAAATTCATCCAATGTAAATTTTTATGTCCCGCTTCCAAATAAAAAGTTTATTTTGACAAATAGATTATAGGAATGTGTTAAAAAATAGATTTAAAATGGGTGCTCCATCAAAAGGTGGAAAAACCTGATTTTTTTCAAAAATATTGCTTTTATCCAAAAAATTGAATTTTTTCTTATATGATGTTCTAGAAAATACATAAGATGAATTTTAATGTAATATTGAATTAAAAATGTGGTTAATACTATTCATAACAGCTAGTTTATATCCCATTGATAATAATATTTTATTAATATTTCATTGATTAGTGAAACTCGATATTGCGTATAACACTATCTATCAAAGAAGGTAAATCTTGAGTGTAATGAAAGCCAATTCAGTGTTGCTTTTAGTGCAATATTTCCTTGGTCTAACATATAAAAAAATCCAAAACATATTTATTTTATACATTGAAAAAATCTAGACTCATTTTTGCATGAAATTATTTTTATCAAAAGAACTAGAAATTATGTGTAACACAAGCCAAGTATAGTGTTGGGTATACTAAAAGCTAATACGGTGTTGTGTATAGTTCAAGATAATATTGGTGTAGCATAAAACACAAGACATAAATGAAATTAAAAAGAATATATCCTGTAAAATCTTGTGGTGTTACATTGTGACTGTTACACAAGCCATTATACCATAAAATATTTTCCAATAGGATAAATTAGTCAAATGAAAATAATGGAAAATGAAAATTTTCATTAACCTATTCAAACACTCTCAAACACGTTTATTGTGGACGGTAATTTTTGGAGATTTCATATAAACATGAAATAAGGTTTAAAATATCATGTTTTAATCGCTAAGAACATAGTTTCATCTTTATTTGATATATCAATTCATAAATATCTTGGATAAAACATATAGTTGATGTGATAGTTAGTCTACTCATTCACAAGTATTGATCTAATAAAACACACTATAGGGGCATTAAATACTCTAAATATAAAAATATCTTGATTCATGGGAGTCAAGAATTCTAAATTTAAGCTCCATATCAACCTCAATATATTTCTTTCTTTAAATTTTATAATCAAGAAAATGATGAATACAATGGTTAACATCGTCTACCTCAATAGAACTATCCCCAATATCAGAATGTTCAAAACTTATTTAACAAAAAGAATAATATATATATGAATTTATTTTCACACCATAGGAAATAAATATTTAGGCTTTATGGGATGCGAAATTGGCATAAATTATTGAAAAACATCATTGGAGGCATAAGTCTATAGGAATATATTGATGCCTGTGATGCAACTGAAGGATCACAATAACTTTGGAGGTAGTTGATGAATAATAAAAGTGGAAATGTGTAAAAGGTACACAGTTCAAGCATGAATAAATCACCTTTAAATTAACATTTAAATACTAATAGAAGAAAAATAATAATGTAATTATATCCATGATATAAAATTTGATTAATGACTCTAGTTAAATAAAAATGATGTGTAAACATTGCAATGAAAAAAACATTTCAAATAAAGATGGTTTAGATAATAGAATGAAACAAAAAAAATTTCTAGGGTAGGAGGGTTAATAAAAAATCACATAACAAGAAAATGAGGATTCCCATTGATATGAAATAACCTAGCCACAATAAAAGTTATATGTAATATTAAATTAATATACATTCAAACAATTAATATTTTTTTTAAAGAAATGAAATAAAATTGTATTTAAAAAAATTTGATATTAAAAATTATAAATTTCCACCTTAGAAAATAAATTCAAAAAAATTATACATAATGACATACACAACCTAAAAAGTTATTCAGACTATCCGGTTAATAGACAAATAAAAAATTATTTATGAAATGAATTAGTGCTAGAAAAATTCTGTAATGATGTGATTCCCACTTATATAAATTTAATAGATCAAAATATCCCACTAAATGTGCAAATAATTACATAATATTCACCAAAAATTTATTATTAAAACTTATATTAAAATACATTAGTTTATAAATTTATAGACTCGATTTTATTACTGAACACATGCCAAAATATGTATACCAAAATAGTAATCACGTTCCTATAGAACACTAATCAAATAGAATAGTACCAATTTCTCTAATAAAAACTTGGAATAACAGCAACAAAAAGGTATGAATATAAAATAAAACTTGAATGTTTTCAAAAATTTAATACAACATAATAGACTATTAGACCCAAGATTATACTATAATAAAGAAACAATTCATTACAAAAGTAACCACATATCACAAATACATTCATCAGTGTAGTAAAAAACAAACTACAAATATACACTCAATAGATAAACTATAATTATTTCTAAAAAAAATAAAATTATAGGAATTAACCATAATCCTGAAATCCAAATTACTAGATCCTATATGGAATAACTTGAACAATATATAATTTATATTATTAAATAATAATATGAAAAATGGTTAACCATGAAATAGAAACTCATAGAATAGAACGAATGATTTTAGAATATAGAATTAATTTTAATTTTAATATCTAATTTTATCATTATAGGTTAAGGCGACCCATTTAATATAATATAGTAATATAGTCTTTTCAATAGTAATGTAACCTTTATACATACAAGAATCTAGTAAAAAATATTTAAAAATAAATATAGAACATCATTTCATTATGGTGTTACAAATAAATAAAAATGATTTGTAATGATAAACAAATAAAAATACAATTTCATACTCATATCTCAGAATAAAATTAATTTTAAAAAAATAAATACTTTGAAAGAAAACAAAATACATGAATTTAAAATATAGAAATATTTTTATTTAATAATTAAATTTTCCACATATAGAAATTTATATTCATAAAAATATTTCAAATTTAGAATCATCATATTTAAATTATCTAATGTATCGTTTGTTTGAATTTTATAGGATAGTTGAATATTTGGGTGAATAGTAAAATATGGTATACATATATAGTAGTTATTATGACTTCATTATGATTTAAAGATTACGTAATTAATAAAATAAATATTTTATCAACCAAATTTTATGTATTTATTAAAAAAATTTATTTTAATATATAAAAAAAATTCAAAACCTATAATGAATTTACAAAAATCTATATTTTAATTTAATTTTTTAAATTAATTTTTATGAATAAAAGTCATTTACATGAATAAAATATTACTAAAATGGGATTTTGGTTATTTTTTTTATAATGTTTTTTAAAAAGTGTGTAAAATATCAAATACGATGATTTAAAATTATGGGAATTCCAACTATTTTGAAATTTTCAAATTCTAGATTTACAAAGAATAGATCTATAAATAGTAAACAAAACACTCTCATTTGGGATAAATACCCACAATTATTTCCATTCCTCCTCACTCAAAAACCATTTTTCATGGTTTTCCTCTCTATGTTACTCTCTAGATTCCTTAGGATATTCTCTTAATATTCTAAGAGATTCTTTCTCATGTATTATAAAGTTATTGTACAATATAGGGGTTCTTAATCCTCTATATTAATTTCTATGTTATAATTATTTTGATATCATATATTTTAAACATCCTACACAAATTCTTCCACTCTTATGTTTTCATCATATTAATATCCTTTTAATCTATTATTTATGTTTTGTTACCCATTCCCTCTCATCATACAAATTTCATACGATGTTCTAATATTGAAGTAAGGGTTCATAATTTACTCTACTCATTTCCATTTTCAAATAATTTTAAATTTTTTACATCTACATAGAATAGGTTATTATGATATATTATTATACATATCAATTTATAATATTAATTATATATAATAATTCCTTCTCAATACATCACCATCATTTTTTATTATAATTTTACAATATTTCCAATTCAATAATCTACATTATATAAATATCTATGTATAAAATGTATTTAGGGTATTACAGATGTATTATTTCTAAGAGGTGGAAATTTCTACTGATACTTGATGGTGATATACCTAGGTAATCGTTTGTTGGGTCTACAGTGTATTACAGTTTATTTGGGCACCAGTGATACTTTGGTAACAAAACATTTTGACATGGAATTTTCCTCTAAAATAAATTTTATATCCCCAATAAATATCAAATATCTGTGTCACAAAATCCAAATTTACATATGGCATTTTTGAATCATTTGTTTTGGTGTACCACCATTTGAAACCATTAAAATAATTAATTAACCCTTATTGATTGTAATGTTCTGGATCTTGGTGCCGTCCAAATGTGCCCCAAACACGATTGGTCATATAACCTCAAGTGCATTTTCCCAAACTCTAGTATTTGAAGACTAGAAATGAGGGATAAGGTAAGACATCAGGGAAAATATTCCTTCATTAGTAGAGTATACATAATTTAATGATGAATAATAAATAGTAGTAGGTGCCATAATACCATACAACAAAAGTAAATAGTAGAATAATGATAATATAAACCACTAAAAAATTTATAAATAAATGATGCACATCACTTGTATCTATGAAAATATCAAAAAAATTCACAATGTTGGAAATATAATACTAAAACAAAAATACAGAAAAAAGTAAACTCCAACAGCATCACAAGCCTCAACTTGGTTCCACGATCTCCATCTCCAACAACAATCAAGTACCTAATGAAAAGGGAACTTTTCCATAACTATACCTGCAACCATATAATTTGTTTGGGACTAAAATCATGGTGTAAATAGGGTGTGAGATGAATCCTAGTAAGAAACCACCAAACGATATATTCCCAACCATCAATGAATAAATATAGCATGTAATAATTAGGCATTAAGCAATAAACTAGGAAGCACTAAAATGTAGACATTCTTATAGTTTTCAATTATATTCATTTACATTTATTATTTATTCATTTCATTGAATAATGTAACCTCATGATCTAGCCTAAGATCTATATCCCCTTGTATAATAGTAACACATATGTCTTAGAAGACCATATAAACAAACAAGTATGTTTGAGTCCAAGCTTGTTCTTTAGCTTGGTAGACTCATAAAAAACAATCATTCCTTCATAAAAAACCCTTTTAGAAATTTTTCACAGCCTCACACCTCATTTTTAACATATCATCAAATCAATAATTAATGACCCTATTGGAAAGATTGCGTAGTCTAACACCATTGGTCCCACATAGCACAAATCATTTACAATGACGACCTGGGTATCTCTCATAGTCAATACCCCATTGGTCTGTTAAGAAAAAATTTAATAAAATGAACCCTTAGCAGTTCTCATAATCAATGCACTATGGTCCAATATTCATTTAACAATGACCCTCTGGGTATCTCTCACGGTCTAACGCTTGTGGTCTATGACCACCTATTAGCTCTCACATTCAATAACTCTGGGTCAACATAATAGTAATTATATATAAAAGACCCTACCTTATAAGGCTCTCTTAGTCAATTTCCCTTGTCCATACATTCACAATGTGAAACACATGCTTCTAAAATAAACAATAACTCCATCCTAACAACAGTAGGCACGGACAAAAAAGCAATTCTAACATGGTTCCTAGACCCAATGACCACAATCAATCAAACATGGGAAGAACACCCAAAAACAAGGCAAGAAACCTTATTGCATATAAAATAACTCTCTCTCAATTAATCACACCATAACAGGTATTAAATAGGCTTAAATCCCATAACAAGCAATAATCTAAAAATAAGTATTTGACACTTTTAGCATATAAAATCCAAATAAAATCAAAGAATGGAACAAACCACTTATATCAATATTTTACAATGAACAGTCATGAACTTCGAACCTTGAATCAGCCCAGAATGACGTAGATCTAAAAAAAGTGTTAAGAAAATCAACCCTTGATAACTCAAGATAGAGGAGAAATTAGGAAGAGAGGCTCTAGGGGAATAAATAAATCATCGGTGGGAATCTAATGCACCCCACAGTGTCTCAATCGGAGCTTAGACAGAAGAACGAGAGGATCTCAAAGATCTTTGGTTGTACAACACTTTCCTATATGAAACATAAGGAGAAGAATTTTTTTGGATATGAGATGCAACCCCACTATGACTTATCATATAAAAAGTAAATTACACAGTGTGTTCGTTTAATGTACATACTATGTACTAGTCTCAACCATCCCACACTTTAGGTGGTCATTTGGTCACCTACACGGCCATGTACTAGGATGTTACATGACCAGTACATGACTAGTCGTGGAAACCGGGTACACAGCGTGTACCCAAGAGTACACGGCGTGTACTTAGAAAAGGTCCAAATTCATCCTTTTTCCTCAAAACCATCCTGAAATAAAGATCCATACATAAAATGAAGATCTACGTTTTCACAAAAATTCACCCTAAAGCAATTCATCCCATAATCTCCTTCCAAGGGTGGAGAAGAAAAAAATATAATAACTCTGGCCACTATGATCGGACATCGGCCTCCCTCTCCCAAGTCTCATCCTATAATCGCCTGTGCTGCCGTAACACCTATACTAGAGGAAAAGACCGGCCACATAGAATCTTCATGCTATGATCCACAATATAAATAGGGTGCTCTTTAAAGGATGCATCCACCTCCAACTCAACCTCGTCAGGTCAAAAAATGTGAGATAAGTCGGAAAAGTAACATCGTGGCTGATAAACAAGAAAGGAATCATGCATAGCCCGATACCTGTGAGTTAACTACAACCGACAGGCAACTGAATAAACTCTCTAAAAAACCTCAGTTGGCGCAATGTATCTCGGCGAAAGATTCCACTATCTCCTAATCCTCCTATGTCCCAAACATAGTGTGACACATAATAAAACCTTATCTCCACCCTCGAACTCTAGAGGTCATCTCCGTCGATCAGTAATAGATTTTTGTCGAGTCTGTGTAGTATCCATCTTCTTCCGAATCAAATCCACCCGCCCATTGGTCTCCTGGACAAGACGAGGTCCCAGAACAACTGACTCTCCTCCATTTAGCCAACATAGGGGTGATCGATGTGGCCTACCATACAAAGCCTCAAAATGTGTAATCTGAATTGTAGCATGAAAACTATTATTGGTGGAAAACTCAATTAGGGGTATGTGTCTATCCCAAGATACCATGAAATCTAGGACACAAACTCACAGAATGTCCTAAAAAACATGAATCATGTGCTTAGACTGGACATAAATCTGGGGATGGTATGTTGTACTCAAAAGTACCAGTATACCCAAAGTCCTATGTAGTCCCTTATAGACATGAGAAGTAAAACAGATATCCATGTCATAAACGATTGAGTGACGAACCCCAGGAAAATGTACAATCTCTTGGATGTACAACCTTCCAAGATCATCAACACTGAATGATTCTTTGATCGACAAGAAAAGTGATTCCTTTGTGAGCCTTTCAATTTCAACTCACATGGCTCCGTTATAATGATACATCCAACATTTGAAAAACTCTACAAAGTGTTCCCCTTAGAATACCCATGATGCTATCAGCGTGTTTTGATTTAAATTGGCAAACCCAAACACAGCTGAGGTCATTACGGCGACCTCACAACAAGGAAAGGTCAAACTGAAAACAATATTAGAAAAAATGGTCACACAATCTTTCCTAGAAATACATTGTGGATATTAATAGCAGACCCACCCTTAACTGGAGGGGTGTTCAAACTAGCTCACTCAAACCATACTCATGGAACATGGAGGATAACAAGTCAAACCACCACCAAATGACTTATCTTAGAAATACATGGCATAGAATGACGACATATTTGAACATAAAAATAATGCCTTTTCCCAAGGAACATCATGCTCACAATAAACCCATTCACCAAATCCTACATCTATCTCTTAATGAAGCTCATATGTGACACCATACCTTGATCATAAAAGGGCCATTCCATAGCACGAACAAAATGTAATTCTAGATCCATCCCACTAGAATTATTACCTATTAAATCATTACATCTGAGACAAACTAAAAGACTGATATAACCACATATTAATCAAATATGATTCTAAGGAGCTCATCAAGGTGGTCCATACTCCCCATACAAGTGATATTTTGGTGTGAATCTTGAAATTCCACATAAGAAAACTGATTGAACCCAGAACAAAATCTGTCTCGTGGTCACATCAAGGAAGTTGTAGTCACCAAGATTCTGTCCAAGGTTTTATTACAAAGGAAATAAAATATCACTCAATATTAACCAAGAATATACTAAAACCACGCATCCATTGCAAAACATA
Source organism: Viscum album (assembly GCA_963277665.1). Lineage (NCBI taxonomy): Eukaryota > Viridiplantae > Streptophyta > Magnoliopsida > Santalales > Viscaceae > Viscum > Viscum album. Next base: position 1,264,792,009 of record OY728128.1, read on the forward strand.
GAAATAGATCATGAACCAGTCCAATGACATCTAACTATAGCACGACATATAACCGATGCTCTCTTAGTGCACCTAGGACAATGTTAAGATAGGGGACATGCTCACCAATTAAGAAATAGAACACTAATAAGACTTCAAAGATTACCAAAAAAGGCAGCTGAACTACTATTGGTCGACCTCCTTAAGGAAATGTGACATTAATTGATGACGCATTGTCATTTAACCAATCACTACGATGTTCTGCTTCCTAGCAAGCAAAAAAATTCAACAAGACTCAAACCCCTCAAAAGAATTAATTCAAAAACAACCCTTTCCAAACACTCATTTATTGTGATCCTTTTACTGAGAAAGAACATATTTGAAATAGAACCGACATGATGCTCCCTACCTGGTAGTGTCTTGTATGTTGAGAAGGACTAACTGCTCATAAATGAGATAGTTCAGAAGCATCTTAAACATAACTGTTTCGTTCCGTGAACCATGATAACCACATAACATCATTGTTAAGATTCTGAAAGGATAAAATAACCACCATTTCAAAACATCTGTGTCCCATAAATTCCACCTGGGTAGTGGGATGAAATGGTTCAATAACACTTAGGTCACTCTACACCAAAGATAACCAAAGAACATACACTACAGATCAAAGCTCAATGATATAACCAAAATCAATGGCTCAATTAATCATTTAACACTTGACGAGTCTCTCATATGTCAACATACACTACCCCAAGTGTACAAGGTTCAAGACACATTTTAGGGTACTATTGGCAATCCACCCTATGCATCCTAGTACAAGATGGCTCAAGCAAGAGAAAGATTAGAAGCACATCATATATAAAACAATTAAATTGGGTGATGACATTCCAAGTCTTCCATCACTAAAGAGAAGAGAGGTTTACATGACCTACTAAAAACCTACCATGCATGAGGAATCTCTAACTCAGGGAACCAGCAAATACTCATGCTTTTCCCACATCAAAAGTCAAGGCACAATGACCACCCCTCTTAACAAAGATTTCATTTAAAACCAGAGATTCTATTTGGGACAACGACACCTGGACTACACCAACATCAAAATCTCTCAACAGAAAACAAGAAAACCACCTCTAAGAGTTCTACCTACCACGGGCTAGCATCTAACGATGAGTAAGTGACATCTTACACTACTATGTTACAAAAAACAGATTCACAAGGCTCAGTATCTCGAAGTAAAATAGTAACATTATCAAGTAAGATTCTTTTTAACAACCATGGAAACCTACCGGGATCTTGTTAAACCAACCTGGTCCCTCCAAAAGGGATCCCATAGTAGTTTTTTATCCACACAAAGCATGAAATCATATGAAATTCATTATATTAACACCCCCTTCCAATGAACGTAAGCAGATTAATCCTACAATATATCCTCAAATGGTAAACAACAAGGGAATCCCATGATAAGGATCCTCAAAAGGATACACAGATGAGGGATCCTACTTTGGACTACCTATAAGCAACAGGTCTCATGGCCTCATAGGCCAGATGGAACATATCTCATGGGGAAATGTCCTCAAAAGAAAAATATCACGAGAGATATCTCATAGCTCATCATAGATCAAAGGTCTCAACTCGGTTGGTCCGAACACAAAACTGATAATTTAGGCATTGTTCTCACTCCCAGGAGACAACTATAAAAAGTAACTGGAGTAAGAACCTCTCCATTTAGAAATAAAATCTCAAAACACCAATTAGGAGTCCACATAATTCTCCATAGGTTCCAACATTGTGATATATGTGAAAAAATACTCAGAAAGTACTACTCATGGGGTCCAAAACAGACATTGAGTGGTAAAATATGAGCATACCCTCAAAGGGTACCAAAGGTTATTACATGGCATGTATAACTCATAAACGGTTTGTAAACTCATGATTTTACATAGGCATGTACCCCCACCATCCTAGGCATGTAAATATCACAGGTACATGGCGTGCCATCACGGAACACAGAGTGTACTCAAGTCCTTCCTCTGGACCATGTCTATCTACACAACCTTCCTCACGTGGGTTCTGTCTAAGTAAAACTACACAAGTTATAATTAATATACACAACATATTCTAAACAACACTCATCAACCCATGTTCTCCCCCACACGGCTCGAACCACTAGGTTTCCCCTAGTGTAACACTACATGGTGTGTCCATTCTAGACATTGTGTGTACCACTTCTGTTCTATCCAACTGTTTCATTAGTCACATAGATGGATACATGGTTGATCACCACACAGTTTATACCATTAAAATTTCATCCACTTGTGTTATTAGACATACTTCCAAATACATGGTTTCTATAACAAGACACATACTTCCACTAGACGACATATTTTACCATACATTTATCAACCCCATGTCTCTGATCACATAGACAGTCACACGATTAAAGACAACATGACGTGTACATACAACACATGGCATGTACTTAAGTGAAGTTGTTTCTTCAAGAACCGAAGAAAAAATGGTCTGTGGTCATAACCTCCCATGTCATGTTGTTAGGGTTTCTGGAAAATAAGCCTATGAAACTTCTTTTTAACCCTTAGAAACATTAACTTTTGTCTAAGGCATGAAAAATTACAACCCTTTGAGAGCCCATACTCCCACGAATCAATGATTGGAATCCGTATTCAAATCACAACTTGACAAAATTCAATAAAAGTTCAAAAACAATCCCCCAAATTCTGATCTACGAGAGCCCATACCACATTTGGGACCAAAGTTTGGTGTCCATACAAATGAAACATTACATATTCCAATACCCTATAAAAATAATCAGTATTATATCAAGGAATATATCACAACAACATACATATATAGGAAACAACTATCACAAAATTATGCAATATATAAATCACCCTTAATTGCACGACAAGAATGCATGAAATGTGATCTCTAAAAAGTGCCTATATGATGAATGAGATGGAATACCATCATCTCTTCAATATGAAACAAAAATTTAACCTCAATAATATTAAAAACAATAAGAAAATACAAGTGAATCACCCAATGGAAAAATCAAATGAACTGTAATAATTGAAAAACTAGAAAAATTAAAATATTCGAGGTAACTTGGATTTTACCTGTACACGGGTTAAATACTACCAAAAACATATTATTCCAAACTATCTATTCCTTCATATCCCTATCTATAGGATCCAAATAATAAGGCAATGAATTAATGAAATTTCTCCGATACAACTTTGATACATCCCTATTCCAGGTGCCGCCCAAAGGGGCCCCAAACCCTGTTGGGCACATAACCTCAAGAGAATATCCCCAAATGCCAGAGGCTTCTGACTAGAAGAGAGAGCTAAGGTAAGACATTGGGGAAACTATGACCTCATTGGGAGAGTGTACACATCATAATAATGAATAATAAATAGTATAAGAAGTAGTAATACTATACAACAAAAGTATACAGTGGAAGAATGATAATATAAATAACTGTAGCATATATAAATAAATGATGCACATCGCTTGTATCGAGGAAAGTATCCAAACAAGTCACACTGATAAAAATACAATACCTAAACCAAATTACAAAGAATAGTAAACTCCAATAGCATTATAACCCTCATCTTGGTCCCATGCTCTCAAGCTCCAATAGTAATCAAGTAGCTAAGGAAGAAGGGTTCTTTCCCTTATCTATAACTACAACTATATAATCTGTTTGGTCCCAAAAGCATGACCCAAATAGGGTGTGAGATGAATCCCAGTAGTAAACTACCAAAAGATCTATGTCATACTATTATTGAATATATTTAGTAGGTAACAAGTTGAAATGAAGCAATAAACTAGGAAGCAGTCACAAGTAGGCATTACTGCAGTTATCAATTACATTCATTTATATTTATTAATTATTCAATTTATTGAATAATGTATCCTTGTGACCTAGACTATTCTATGTATCCCCCTATATAATAGTAACACAGATGTATCGGAAGACCATGTAAACAAACTAGTAAGACATAGTGAAATCTTGTGCTTTGGCTTGGAAGACTCACCACAATGAATCAATCATTCATAAGCAACACTCTGGAAAAGTTCTCATAGTCTGACCCCTATGGTTTAACATATCATCAAATCAATAATTAATGACCCTCTTGGAAAGCTAACACAGTCTAACCCCTTTGGCCCCACATAGCTCTAATCATTTACAACGACCACCTAGCTATCTCTCACAATCAATACCCTATTAGTTTGCGTAGAAAAAATATAATAAAATTTCCCCTTCCATCTCTCATAGTTAATTCCCATTGGTCCAATATTCATTTAATAATGAACCTATGGGTAGCTCTCACAGTCTAAACCCTATGGTCTATGACCGTCTTGTAGGCCAATGGCACAGTGGAAGCGCAGTTGGATGGCACCAAACTTTATTTTTTACCATGATCTATAATTATTTCAGGATCAATACGATGATGAAAACTAGCCTCTAAGGAATAGAATCGAAGATTTAGATAAAGAAGGAAGAGGCAAAAAACCTTTATAGAGGATCTTGAACATCATGCTAATAATTAATTTAATTAATTTTATAATGAAAATAATACATGGATCTTCAGTATTTTCTTCATTGATGATGTTGATCTTCTGGAATGACCCTTCCAGATTATCTTATTGTGCTTCTAAGGATCTAAACTACAATACCTCTAGTGTTAATCCAGACGTGATCCGATGGCCTCTAATCGACCCCACTCATTCTCTATTTTCTAGCAAGACGAAGTGAGTGTCTTGTCCTAGTTGTTCAAGATAGATTGTTCTTTGGCCTTAAAGAATGTCTCGCATTCTTAAGAGGGGCCGAAAGAGGATTCATGAGAGAAATAGTTTAGCTCAACATTTCTCAATTAACTGGGTGAATAGTTCGGTACATGGAACAATAGATGTATGTGTCTATTTATTGATATGAGGCTTCAGTTACAATATTTAATTGAATAACAACAATTAAATACATTCATAAACTTAGAGAAAACCCACGCCATTAATAACAATACCTCATCATTATTATGGTTCACCAACTTGCAGAAAACAAAATTATAAATAAAATTCCGCGTCACAAAATAATAAGATAATTATATTAATTTGTGGATACTAGTTAGATAATTTTTTATGATCTTTTAAATGATTAGTTTACTACTAGACCGACATTGTTCTGCTTTATCTCCATTTACATTTATTATAAACCCAAATAAATGAATAATTTATTCTCTTAAATAAATATTTTATTTAAAAACTAGGAAATAAATATTTATTAAATGTTAAATAAAATAAATAAATATATTTTACCCATAATCCGGTAAATAAATATTTATTTAATATATACAAACATTTTATCTTGAATAAAATTATTCCACTGTCTTGGGAATAATATTTATTAATTAAATTCAAATAGAATTTAACCAAGACCACTAGAAACAATTAGTGTGTGACCCCCAAGGATTATTTCATGTTGGTATTAGTCAGGGTTACCTAAAGTCCAAGAGTACTATCTATAAATGAGTTATGGCACCCAAGAGAAAGAACTTAAAGTCACAGAAACAACATCCACATACGAATGCTCACTGTGTAATATAATCCCATTGTCATAATATCTGACAAGCATGTTTAATTATAGTTTAATCAATATTTATGCTTGATACATAATTTTTTGACTACCTAAAATAAATTCATCATTACACCATGGCCATGAAATTTCGCACGAAGGTTCTATTTCAATCAATGGGATGAGATATCATCTTCATTAAATGGAAGGGACAAATCTTTCCTCAACTTATCCATTAATAACATGCCACTCGTGATGCACCCAACATACCTTACTTTCCACCGATTGTCTGCGTGATTATTTTCATTAGTAAATCACAGTGCACGAGTCATGACATGTATTAATGGTTATCTTAAAGTCTAAATATCATTATAAATTATTGAAGATAGAAATATCTGATGACACCAAAACATGTAGAATTCATACTGGTGGGTCTGTTATCATAATCATCTATCTTTGAGGTTAACAAGTGGGAACTTCATGAGATGAAGCCTCATCTGCTTACGAGTACTCACACCTAATAGTCTGCATGCTATGTGTCCCATTATAGTATGTCTTCCAACCATAGAACTATATTTAAGAATATTGTTATATCATTTCAAGGTTCTCATCATAGCGGGGAACTTCAATGACCTTATCCATGAAACAAGTATACCATGACATTCTTACATCATAGTTATGTAGAACAATGAACAATATGTTATAATAGGTTTAATATTTAAATACATTAGATATCCATGTAATCTATATACAACTAATTGGTTCTAGGAGAATATCTCTTACAAACTCCTACTTGGACTAAATCAAACTGACTATGAATTTCATTCTGCTAGACCCTACACGGTGATCATGTTTCTGTCAATTAAAGGCATTAGTCAAGGGTTTCACCTTGTTGTCTTCTTTGGAAATACTTCTCACTACAACTTCACCTCTCTGAGATAAATTTCTCAAGAGTTGATAGTTCCGAAGTATGTACTTACTCTACTGATGTGACCTTGGATATTTTGCGAGAGACACCGCTGTTGTATTATCACAGTACAATGTGATTGGAGATTTATTTTTAGGTATCACATCCAGCTCCTAAACAAAGCTTCACATCCATACTACTTATTTAGCTACCTTAGAATCTACGATATAATTGGACTCTATTGTAGAATCTGTGACCACATTCTATTTTGATATTTTCCAGCTCACTTAACCTCCATTCAAAGTGAAGATGTATACCATTTGCGAAATTATGTCATCTTGGTTAGTCAAGAAACTAGAATATAAATATCCTTTGATGAATAGTACTTTATATACTCCATAAACCAGGAGCATATCCTTATTACACATTGACTTCCATCAAATGGTGGTCACCGGGGTCAGCTTGATATCTTCCTATCGCACTCAATACGTAGGCGACATCCAGCCTAGTATATAGCATGGAAAACATGAATGAACCAACCACTGATGTGTATAGAGTCTTTTCCATTACATTTCCTTCCACATGTGTTTGGGGACACATTTTATTGGAAAGATGAATTCCATGTGATGCTGGTAACAATCCCCTCTTGGATTGTTCCATACTAGAACTCATAAGTATCTTATCAATGTATGTACTTTTACTTAGGCCCAGAAATCTCCTAGATCTATCACAATGGAATCTGATCCCAGGAATATATTCTGCCTCACCTAAATCATTCATAGAGAATCATTGATTTAACCATTCCTTAATAGACTGTAAGGTTGGTATCTCGTTTCCAATAAGTAATATGTCATCAACATATAATATTAGGAAAATGAATCCACTCCCACTAAAACTTTTTTAGACACTAGGATCACATTCGTTCTTGATAAAAACAATTTTTTTGGCTTCATCAAAATGATTGTTCCATGACCCCGATTCTTTCTTTAATCTATAAAAGGATTTCTATACCTTTCATACCTTATTGGAATCATTTGTATTCATAAAACCTTCAGGTTGTTCCATGTTGACATCTTCCTGAAGGTTCCCATTAAGGATGACTATTTTGACATCCATTTTCTAAATATCATAGTCATGGTACGTGGTAATGGCCAATATAATTCTGATGGAAATTAGCACTGCAACTTTTGAAAATGTTTCATCGTAGTCAATTCCTTGGCGTTGTTTGAACTTTTTTGCAACCAGTCATGCCTTATAGGTACTAAATTGTCCGTCTATGTCCTGTTTCTACTTGAATTACCCATTGAAACTAAATGGATTTACATCAACTGGAGGGTCTACCAAAATAAAGACTTGGTGTTGGTACACGGTATCCATTTTAGAATTCCTAGATTCTGGCCACTTGGAAACATCTTTGCCACTTACTGCTTCCTTGTAGCTTATAGGATCATTATAATCAACTAAAAATGACTCATCATCCTTGGTAACTTGAAAACTATACTGTTCTAGTTCTCTAACTCTTTTTTACTCTTACGCAGTTCTTGTGTCTATGGAATTGTTCTTTCTTCCATTGGGCTTTGGGGAATATTCTCCTATACCAACTCTTTTATACATTGAGCCTCAACTTCATCAAAGTCTATCTCACTCCCAGTAACACTTTTTTAGATTTGATCCCTCTCAATTAATATGGTGTGTCTTTCCACTATAAAATTCTTTTATGAGGTGTTGTATATGTAATATCCCCTTGTTTCCTTGGGGTAACATATAAAGGTACACTTTGTGCCTTAGGGTGTAAGTTTTTTACCTGAAGAGGACATAACAAACACATCACTTCCAAACATATGTAAAATATATGAAGCATGAGTACCCTCCCCTTGCCTAAAATGGAAATGGTCCATACACCTCAGTATGAACTAATTCAAAAATCACTTTAACCCTTTCACATTTCCCACTAAATGGGACTTTGGTCATTTTTCCTTATAAACATGAATGACTTATGCCAAGTGGTTTTAGTTCTAAAGAATCAAAATATCCATATTGATGTAACTTTGTTGAGCATTTCTCATTTACATGACCTAGCTAGTGATGCCAAAGCTAGGTGTTGTACGAGTCATGTGAAGAGTCTTTGTTATTGATTTACATTACTTGGTTTGTGTAATACGACATGTAAATAGCGTTGTATAAATGTTCCCTACCTAAAAAATTATATCTTTGTAAAAGAAGAAAAATTAATTTCCAAACATGAAAAAAATCCATATGTATCTAATCCGAATACATAAATAATGTTTTTAGTAATATATGGAACATAATAACCACCCTTTACCACCAAGATCATCCTAGTTGGAAACGTGATGTGGTAGTCCCCGATAGCTACAACAACAAGTATAGATCCATTGGCCACTCACAGATCTACCTCCCCTTAGTCAATCTTCATGAATATACCTGGTTCGTATATTTGGATACAAATGTGATCACCACAAGATGTATCTAATACCCAATTTTTAGAAACATATAGATTGGATTCGAAAACAATACACATGAAACTTCCCCTTTATTCTTAGGTTTGGTGCATTTCTTTTTATAGTGGCCTTTCTTGCCAGATGGGAAACAAATAGCCTCATGTTACCTTGCCTCCCCTTTTATATTCCTTTTCCTGGAAGGCAGTGAAGAAGATTCGGGATTAAATCTCTTCACCTTACCTTTCCACTTATTTACTATAAGAACATAAGGCTTTTCATGCTTCATATATTTTTCCACCTAGTGAATGAGAATAAGAAGTTCAGATAGAGAATTCTCAATGCTTTTCATGATGAAATTGGAAACAAAGTTGGAGAGGTTCTAAGGGAGTGATGCAAGAATGAGATCGGTGCCCAGTTATTCGGGGAGTTTAAACCCTAGAACCTCTAGGAGATCAATATAGCCATTGAGCTTGACTACATGAGCCTTAGCTGAGGCTCCCTCTCAAAGCGTACTCTAAAAGAGTTCCTTGGAGATCTCAAACATTTCCTATCTTTCTTTCTCATGGTAATGACCACAGAGGTTCTTGAGCATTCTATAAGCATCAATGTTTTCATGATACTTCTTTAGACCACTAGACTTTGATGATAACATCAAACATTGAATGTCGAATGCATTGTTCATATGTTTCCCATACAGTAGAAAATCCTCATCACTCAAATATTTGGTAGGAAGATCAAGTAATGTTAACTCCAACACATTTTAATTTTGTTAATGGCGTCGGATAATCAGGAGGTTTCTAGGACATTACTAGAAGTTACTGCTAGTGAGGATGTTGTCTTGGTCCAGAATTGATAACATGGACAGTGTGGTTGAAGATATTTTCATTTTTATTCTACAATTAAAAGATAATATCCTTATTACTTTATTTATTTTTATGAGAAATAATAAATTAATTTTATTATGTCTCCAACTATTTTATCAAGTCCCAGTGGCCCTCACCAATAAACTCAGAATGTACAGTTTTCATGACATACAAGTGGAAAGGATCCACATTCCGCTTCCTATAACCCCAAAAATGGTTGGTCAATCTATTTAAAGGTATTTAGGTAGGTAGGTATTTTACAATTGTGGGGTTACAGCTCCATGATATGTTGAGTGGACTCCCCAATCCTAAAATCCCGACATTGGATTTACCCAAATCTTCTCTCCAATATTACATAAACACTTGAAAGAGAAACTCTTCTTGATGTAATATGGTTAAGTCAACCCTAAACCTTTCATATGAGATTCCTATATAAAATTAAGTCTCCCAACAAGGGTTTTTCAAATAGATAGTTATATTGAGTTTTCCCTTAATCAAGTAACAGAAGGCTTGGTCTGACTTAATTTTTTATTTGAGGGATTGTTATCTCTGATGTGTGAATTTCTTAGTATCATTATCACATGATTGTAATATTGAGTGGAACATACTTAAGTGATTAACCATGTCTTGATAAGATTTATGCATCAGTCTGGTTTCTTTTAGATTCATATTACATGTAGGTTTAATACATTAATTATGTGGTTGCGAAAACACATCCATAATGATAAACCATGCAACAAGAAGAAAAAAAATAAGGAAAAGGGTATGATCATGAGATTTTATAATGGTTCGTTTATCTAGTGGTTGAAAAACTATCCCTGACTTAAGGGAAAAACACCTTGAACATTTTGGGTTTGTGTTTACAACATTCCATCTATATAACTCTGTATCTCCTGGGATTTGTTTTATCTCAGCTCCAGCTTGAACCACCACCACTAGCTTGGGAGTTCCATCCATTACATATGAATTTATTTAATTCACATGAAAGTGAGGGGAAAAGGGGTTTTATATAAAAAAACCATGGGCACACTGGCCCTATATATTAATGAGGACAAGGCTTGCAGGCCAAAAAATTTAATTTTAATAAATTAATTAAAATAAACCATCCACATACAATGGTCTTGGTCTAGATCACGATCATCCATACATGCAATGATATTTATGCATAAATAAAAGTAGAGTTCAATTATTTAATCATTCTTTTTTAAGATAAATCACTCTAAAATCAATTAATTATCATCTTTAATTAATCAATCCTTTTATATTAAACCATTTATGAATTTACTTGAAATTATCATCCATTATAATTTTAAACAAATAAATTCTTTTAAAATTATTTTCTTACTTAACTCGTAATTTGGAGGCATCCTGGTGAGTTCTTATTCATAACTACCCAATGAGTTGAAATGAACATTATACAGAAGTTAAATTAAACACATATATATAAAAACCTATCATGTGTTGTGCACCGACTTTATACCTGCACCATGGTACACGTATCAAGGGTTTGTCTAATATAATAATATTTTTAATAAATCTATGTAATTTTATGTGTACACGGTGTGTAGTTGCAACTACAGGGTGTGTAATATTTTTCACCATCCATCCGAAGTATACGCCGGGGGAAACAATGTGTGATCTTACTTCATAAATCATCAGAGTACACGGCAGGTCTAGTGGGCCACATAACGTGTAGTTCCTCATTACATGGTCTCTCGTCGGGCAAGCCATGTATGGGGTACATGGTCCAAACCAAACATGAAGGGACTATACGTCGTGTCTAGTGGGCCACATGGCGTGTAATCTAGAAACCATGTGCCACCTGTTCCAGGTCAACACATGAATTCATTAATACATAGACAAACTCCAATGACACGACTTGGTTTGGAAGCCCAGACCCAGTGCATTGAACCTTGAGAACACACACTACTAGAAATTTAATCTATAGCCATATATCTATAACCACCATTTTATAGATCCATGAAAATAGATTATTTATATCCACGATTTAGTATATACTGTCGTGGCTAAAAATTTGCACTGTCTTTTTTTCAAATCCTGTTGGGATTCTCCTCAATTCTCCCCCAATATCTTTTTTTCCAAATCCTATTGAGCTCCACCTCCATTCTCCCGCAATCTTGACCCTCCATACCCAATCTCTCATGGTGGTGACCATCTGAACCCTTGATGTCTCCCACTACATGCGACCCTCATTCCCCGACCCATCATGACCTCCCCTCTCCCCGATCCACATCCACCAACGGTGCCCCTCACGACCCTCTGGAACCTCGACGTCTCTAACAATGAAACCCTCCTCCATGAAACCCTATACGCATGACCCTCCTTCACTGACCCATAACGACCTCTTCTATTCCCGATGCTCCTCCACCAACAGTTCCCCTCATGATGTTGCCCCTCGCTAACACCGAACAAGGCAACTCCACCGTAATCCACTATCACAGAACGCGAGACACATCACCTCCCCTGCCAACGCTACTCCTAGGTGGCCTCCCTACCTCATCTGGCGTGCCTCTAACGTGGCCAACCCCCTCAATGTGATCCTCCTCCTCATTGTTATGAACAATTATGTGTTCATCATTTTTTTATCTTTGTGTAGAAGTAAATTGGAATAGTTTCACATGTTTGAGTATGGTAAAGAGGTTTTTGAATTAGATACATTATTCTAATTATAATTTATATTAATTGAGTGAGGGAAAAGAGGTTTTCAGTGAAGAACCAATTAGTCTAGATTGGGATTCTACATGGTGGAGTTGTAGACAATTGGAATTGATAAAAAGTTATGGTATCAAATTTAGAAGGTTAAATTGGGAATCAGGGGACCATCTTGGAAAATTCTCAAGGATTGTATTTCTTATGGTTGGGAGTTTTTAATGGCCCACACAATTAGAGGGTCGGTAATTTCAGAGGAAAATTTATTTTTTTTCCTGAAGCAGGGAGTTTTTTAGAATTGGGATATGAATTTGAATTTCACAAGTTAGTACATCTCTGGGATGTTTTTTCATTTGAGGCTAATAGTTATTTAGAGGGTTGGTTACCAAATCTTAGGGTGGTGGCTAACTGCAAAACACTGTAGTAGTCATTGGGTATTCGATTGGGAGGCACTAGGCTCCTCTTAATGGGGTTATAAAAAACTACAGCCTTTATAAGGTACCAGATGGAGGGGTACCAGTTTCTCAGTGGGCTAGAAAGTGTAGTGGACCTTTTATATGACCATCAAGTACACGGTAGAGGTGGATTGATTAACCATTAGGGATGAGTGTTTTTTTAAGGATAAAAAATAGTTATTTTGGATTCCACCTCTAAAAATTCTTTATGGGGTTCTTCTAATTTAAATGGATAGAGGTAAATATTCCACTTCTACCTCTATTATTCTTTCTTTTTTATATTTTTAATATTTAGTTTTTTTAGGGTATGGTTTATGTCATATTTCACAAAGACTTATTATGGCACATGAGAATGTGATGTTTCCAAGATTTATTTATCCATTGACATGTTATAATTATAGTGGCACATAGAGACATTGTTTTCTTTTTCTAATTATGTTAGATACTCCAATTAATTCTTATTTATTAAAGTTATCATGAATGAAATTATTTCATTGTCATCATTCCCTCATAGAGTGTGGTGAAATGACATTAAACTTCCACATTCTCATCTTTAACCAAGATTTCATGTGATCTTATTCTTTCTTATCTTTTGATATATTTTCCAAAAAACATACCAATTGATACATTATATGTTTACTAGAATGATTATTATTTATCATGGTTGATTGCCTACATAAATATTCCCACAACAATGTTTCTTATAGATTATATGTTAATACTATTCTAAAATTTCTTGGATTCAGGTATGACAAAACATGACCAAGATGTATCAAGATCAGATTTTGGTGTTATATTTAAAAATATAGATGTTCCAGAATGATCCCCAAGCTAAAGGTGTGTTCATGGAGTTTATGGATCTATCCTAATGTGATAAAATCGAATATTTAACCACTGATTATTCTTTGGTGGTTCATCATTATTAGATTAAAAATTCTCAATAGTTAAAATGAAGTTACCATCATTGAAGCTATTATGTGATGACATGGGCCCAATGATATTCTTCCCACTAGGAAAATCTTAAATGTTGCATCTTCCTCTTTACCTCTAGTTATCAAGAATAATATATATTTTTTTCTAAAAAATAAATAATTTCATAATTCAGAAACAAAACCTATAAACAAGTCAGAGTGAATTGAGGTTCTTAAAAAAGTTCAATTTACTACATTCATAAATAGTATTGAAAGAAAACATAGTGGAGACATGGTATCTACTAACTATACTAATCCTGGGTTCCACTCCATTCCACGTGTCCAACATTCAGAAACCCACGTTTCTTCTCCGCCTGACTTCCATGTACCTTATTCATTTCAATCTCTTACTCTCTCTACCTCCCTCTTCGGCACGTAGTTTACCTTGAATTATCCTCCGTATTGAGGTTCATCTCTTATCTACCTAGGGTTCTTTGTCTTCCTTCCCATCGTACCATTTCTTTTTCCTCACTTCCACTTCTGCATGCGTTTTCCCTCGGTTTCTCCTCACGCTCGCGCTTTTTCTCATATCGACCTGTGGTTCCCATAGACCCCAATCATTATCTTCCTCCTAATCATAGTTCTCATCCACTCCTCGGATTCCCACTCACTATTGCCACCATCGTACTCCGATACCATCTTTTTCATCAATCCACCCTAATTACCTCAACTGACTGTGACGATGCCTTCCTTTTCTGGGTATAGAATTTGTTCACATCAACACCAAGTATCGATTTTCCTCAGTTTCTCCTCCCACTCGATTATCACCTCCAGTCGAGCTTGGGTTCCCGCCTACCTCGGTCAACATATCCCTCCATCACTTGATTCCCCTCCACTCATCATGGGGTTCCTTTTATTATTTTTATCCTATGAGATCTACCTCGGTGAAGCACACCCTGTAATCACTTCATGTTTCCATTCACCACCACCGAAACTTACTACTTTATTCCAAAATCTATCTTACTGTTTCTTTGTAGAAATACACGAGAGGGTAGAAATGTTCCATAAGAATAGATTCTTCTAGATCCTGATGAATCATGCATATGGTATTTTCTCATCTGTAACATCTGAGTATCATTTTTCTTTTCTCTATATTTCAAATTTCACTATGTTCATAATAATTTTTACAGCTGTAATAAAATATAGTGCTTCACAAATTTTGGGTTCTCATATGTTTCTAGAATTTTTTTTAGTTCTCACCAAGATTTAGTTTTTCCAACTAAATATGGGTTTTTCAAACATCAATACAATACATCTCCTGTTTTGATTTACCAATTACTGCTTGTACTTATTTTTTTGGTCAATATTTCATTTTCTAAAATTTATTCCATGGATGATATATATTTCCTCTAACGTATCAATTCATTCTACATTTTAGGTATGGTGTACTGATTTGATTCAGTAAACATTATTTGTAGTTTCAATCATGAAGATTTCCTATCGTTTTCATTGTTTTTTTATAAATGTATTCGATTACATGCATAGTGGACTCACATACATTGGGTATGATAAATAATCATCCACTTAGGTATATAATTTTACTTTTCATTGGACGGTTATTTTTATTCATATACTATAATTGAAAATATGCATTTTTTGTGCTCATTTCCATTTTTTCTATAACTCAAACATGCAATTCATTTATTTTTTTTCAATTGGCTATTAATTGAAATTATTTACATATTTCTTATACATAAATGTTTGGATGTTTCTTATATATATATTTTTTTCATATTGCTGACTACTTAAAAGGATTTCATACATAATTGTTTCACTCATTCACAATTTCAATTACAGGCTACTTCTTCAAGGGTTCTCCTTGGTAGGGTTTTTTTATGGAAATTCAATTTATGTAGGGATGTTCCAAGCATGAAATGATATTCTTAAGGAAGAAGGTAAATATGTATCCCTTCCTTTTTGTTGTTTTTTTTCATTATGGTTCATTGATAGTGAAATATATATGTATTATTTTAGGTTTTCATTTATGAAAAATGTTATCTTCAATATGCCAATCTACTTGACTCTTCAGATGACCAAGACACTGGCATAGAGAGGTTCTATGAAAAGAATGAGATGACTAGAAAGAGTGTAAAAGTTGTCCTTCTGAGTTATTTGGAGCTCAGTAAGGATAAATTTCCTCCTGAACTGATTCTTATGGGATCTGAAAGTTATATGAATATCAGGAGTTCATTGGCTGATTTAGATGTTGTATATGATGTTTGTGGTTTACAAATTTCTTTTCTCTAATTCATTAATTCTCTTATTCTTTAATGATATATCTTTAGGACTCCCTCTTTCTACTTCTTTACTGTTCATGAACAAGCTTCTTAGAAGAGATATTCTCAATATAACTGTTTGACAATATCCTATAGAAACATGAAAAGATTACTTGGATGGAATATTCAAAAAAATTCATTCCTTTCCAGGTTTGGAATTATAACAAAAAACACATCCTTAGATGTTTTAATGTTTTCCTTATTTTGGTTTTCAATCTGCAGAAAATCAAAGGAGATGTTTACAACATACAGGTGGGTTGTGTTTGGAATTTTGATATGTGTTTCCTCAATGATTTTCATTCTGAAAATGGTACATCCATCCCTATTTTTTATTTTTTATTTTTGTTACTTTTCATTTTGATTAATTCTCTTTTACCGCAGATGAACTCTCTGTCATTCATAGATCTTTAAACTTGTATTTTCTTAAAGAAACCAGATGCTGTTAAATTTTTTTTTAACACCACCACATAGTTAATTCTCATAACTATAGATTACATTTATGAAACTATATTTCATTATTTTCATCCATCAAGGATTGACTATCTGAATTATAATATTTTTTAATATATCATTTGAGATTGTAAATAAAATATATTTTGGAATCTATATTGACAATATTTACAAATTCATGAGCATTGATTAGATATGGGTTCCAAAAAATTATAGAGGTTTAGAGAGGTTGGTTCCAGGGATTGTTTCACCATAGAGGTGTCTTCTCTATTTATCGCCACATTGTTATTTTTCTTTTTATTAGGTGTGAGTTTTGATATTTGAAGTTTACATAATTATAATAGAACATTATTTCTCTTTTCTTATTCATTTCAATTGAAAATTTCTTTGTATTTTTTATCAATAGTTTCAATGTTACATATTTTTGTATTAATGATGTTTTTATTTATAGATAACAGAACATGTGTTCTGTTGCAGTTTGTTTAGTTGATATACAAAGAATGTGTTCTGTTTTGATTTTTTTTATTTCAAACTGAAAATTCAATTGTAACTATTGAGTAGTCATTAATTTTTTTTTCTAATGAAGTTGTTTGAATCTAGGCCGACTATTAAGGATATTCACATGGAGAACTTCAACATATCTGTGGGTGGTCGTGATCTTATTTCAGACAGTTCTGTTACACTTTCTAAAAATCATTCTTATTTCTCTTCAATTTTATGTTCACGAATCATCATACACAAGAATATTTCAATGTATTCATTAATTAAATGTTTTCTCATTTATATGCATTATATTTATCATAGTATTTTATTGGTAACATAATTAGATTATATGAATCACCAAATAAACATTGAATGTTTTCATTTATTAAATGTGTTCTCATTTGTATGCATTATGTTTATTTGGATTCTTCTCTCCTTATACCGATTTAAGTGCATAAAAGAACGAATATTTCAATGATCATGATGATGGTGGTGGTGGTGGTGGCCTGAGAGGAGGTGATAATTATGTTAGTGTTTCTATAGGATATGATCAGGTTCATGATGGTTATGGTGATATTGATACTGAGGTACATTTCATATGTAAATTTTATTCTTGGTTTATACATTAAATTTTATCAAATTGTTCTTTTTAGTATGATGATATTGATATTGAAATATTATATTGTTTATATTCGAGATAGTTTGAATTATTATGATATATATTGTATTTTGTTTGAGTTCAATTTTATATGGAATGTGGGTTTTTTTTGCTAGTAGCTAGATGACGTGAGTACTGCTATAAGGTGCAGCTATTATAGAAGAATTTGGTGATTATGTATATCTGGGTAGGGGATGGGGGCTGTCTGGGGGGGGGGTTGTCCGGGGTGGGCTATCTAGGGTTCATATGATACAGATGTGGCGGGTTTCCACTCAAGGAAGGAAATGATTATAGGTTCTATAGTGGTAATGACCTCTAGAGTTCACCATGCGTGATTGGGTATTCTAAAGGTTATCAACTTGATTATGGAAAAGGCACATTAAGAAACAAGGGAATTTTGTTCCATGATTTTTTGGTATACTCAATATTGTGGATAAGATCAGAATCATGAATTACGGGTTACCTCCTCTGTAACATTAGGCGAAGAAAATTTTATTTCAGGTATAATAGATCTTGAAGCATAACCCAGATCATCCATATGTTGTTGAAAATTATGATAGTGAGTTGAAGGTGGACACGCCATTTGAGTAATGTCTATTTTATTTCATGTATTAGAGTAAGAATGAGTTATGAGTTAAGACAATGCCTTTGGTTTATGTGTTGTGGACTCATTGGAATGTATAGGTGGAGAGCTGGGAATATGGGTTAGATATATGTGATCAGTAGATGAAGTTGTTCATATAGGGGGGGGGGGGGGTTGTTCCAGGAGGGTGGAGGGTGTAGGAGGCAGGGGTTGCAGGAGGCAGGGGATGGTGCTGGGGAAGGGGGTCGGGGGGTGTGCAATCTAGGAAGGGGTCTGCAGTCTAGGAGGGGGGGTGTAGTGTATAGGGGAAGAGGGTGTGCAGGAGGTGGGGGGGGGGGAGGGGTTATAAGAATCATGGGATGGTGTGGGGGAAGAGGGTAGGGAATGTGCAGGGGAGAGGGAGGTGTGTGCACAAGGGGGGGTGTCCAGTCTAAGAAGGGGTGTGCGGGGTACATGGGAAGGGGGTTTCAGTAGGTGTGCATGGGGTGGGGGGTTGAAGGGGGGAGGGAGTGTTCAGGAGGGGGGCCTGTTCTGGGGAAGAGTGTAGGGGGTGTACAGGGGAGGGGGTGTGAAAGGTGAGAATATATTATATAAGCTCAATTAGTTCCACATTTCTCTCAAGTGATCTTCTTATATGATGATATCACCTATCATGAGAATATATTATATAAGCTTAATTAGTTCCACATTATTATGAAAATATCTCTCCTTCTTATTGTAGTGAATAAGGAATGAAATTTTCCCTTCTTACATTACACTAAAATAGTCACACTCAAGACTTAGTTTCATTCCTATTTATTTACATAAACATTAGTTATGTGTTTCAACATTACATAAACCTTAGAGATACAAATTTTATCTCACAAGAATTCATACCACACTTTTTTGAGACACCTCCACCTTGAACCGATACAATATTACAAAATTCTTCATATTATTCAAATTAATTTCATGGAGCATTCGAGTTTATTTGGTATAGATATTGGTTAACATTTTTCTTCTTCTGAGACACAAAACATAATACCTATTTTCCCATTTAATCTATTTTCATATCTCTCACCTATTATGTAATAGTAGAGGCTAGAGAAGCTTTAGTGTTTAGGATAATATGTGAATCAGGTGTTGATTCTATGAAATTCTTAGGGAATGTGTTAGATATTTCGATGGTGGTTTATTTAGATTGTTGATCAAGTGACAAATTTATTTCTAAAAATCATTCCAAGGTTTCTAATGTAGTCACCAGGACAAACAAGCTGTTCAGAATTAGGCTAGGAGATGGGAATTGACAGTACTCTTTGGGGTTTGTATGGGTGTTTAGGTGACTATGAATAATGTTTTCCACAACTAAGGATCATATTTTTGACACAGGTGGACCATATTTTATTCTTTGAATGACTTGGGAAATAATTTTGTTAATTTTTTTCAAAAATTAAAAACATAAATCAATGATGTTCATGTGGCATGGCTTAGTGGTGTGATTACATGGGGAGACAAGAAGATATGAATACCACTAGAACTAAAAAAATCATTCTTCACATTGATTCCTCTTTTAGTGTTTTTGTTTTGGAAAACTAAATTAAAATGTTTTCTTATGAAGAAAAACCATCCTTGGTAAGAAAACCAGTATAAAATGGAATACATTATTTATGAATTTAATTACAAATTATATGAACCAATATAGATACCACCCGAGTTAAGGATAATTTTATTACATTAATTTGTGGTGTAACACCAATGATTATATGACCATTTAAGCTAGATCCTTTCTTGAATGAGGAGTATGGAAAAAAATTATCTGGCATGGGGGGATTCTGGTGGGGGGGGGTGCAGTTGGGGTGTCTTGGAGGGGTTATCTGGGAGGGGGGTGTCCAGGAGGGGTGGTGGGTGTAGGTGGGGTGTCTAGGAGGGTTGTCCGGGGGGCTGGAGGGTAGGGGAGGGTGCAGGTGCGGTGCAGGGGGGGGTCTGTAGGGAAGGGTGAGGGTATAGGTGTGGTGCAAGGGGGTCTCCAGGAGGGGGGGGGGGGCCTGGTAGGTGGATACTGGTGGTGGGGGTGCAGGGGGTCTATAGGGTAGTGGGGAGGGTGAAAGTGCGGGGATATGGGTGTCCATAAGGGGGGGGGGACCTGGAAGGTCGGTGTGGGAGGGTGCACGTGGGTCTGTAGGGTAGGGGAAGAGTGCAGGTGCGGTGTAAGGGGGTGTCCAGGTGGGAGGATGCAGGGGGGTCTGCAGTGTAGGGGGAGGGTGAAGGTGTGGTTCAAGGTGGGAGGGGTGTCTAGGAGGGGGGGGGGACCTGGCAGGGGGATACTAGTGGGGGGGGGGGGGGGTGCAGGGGGGTCTGCACGGTAGTGGGGTGGGTATAGGTGTGGTGCAAGGGAGTGCCCAAGAGGGTGGGTTTGTGGGGGGGGGGTGGGGGTTAGGGGGGTATCTAGGATAGGGGAGGGTGTAGGTGGGGTGTCTAGGAGGGGCTGTCCATGGGGTGTCTAGAGAGGTGAAGGGGGAGGGGGGAGG
Source organism: Viscum album (assembly GCA_963277665.1). Lineage (NCBI taxonomy): Eukaryota > Viridiplantae > Streptophyta > Magnoliopsida > Santalales > Viscaceae > Viscum > Viscum album. Next base: position 1,264,812,863 of record OY728128.1, read on the forward strand.
GATGATGTCTTACATAAATGTCCATCCATGAGTGTTGTGTAAAATTCTTAGATATACACTAATGGATGTAATGTTATCATACATGATCAGAACATGTGTCTGAGTGAAACCATTATCTAGACCTTTGGAAATACCCTAGGATTCTACTGATTTCTTTTTCAATAGCAAGTACCACTCTTTGTTCTCTGGCCCTTGGATGAGACACTGCAATACATCCCTTGGCTGTTCAATACCAATTCAACAGATCCTTTCCCTGCCCAAAGGAGATGGGTAACTGGGTAGTTTTTCCACACCCAAGACGTAAACAATTGTTGAATAGTCCGGATAAATCCTCCTGCTATATCGACCAAGCCATATGTATCTACATTTCCAGAAATATTTGATGCACGTCAAAGGGGGGGGGGTGAAGGGGGGTCTGCTTGTACAAGGGATTCCCAGAGTCTTTCTGGGGGGGGGGGGGTCCATGGGGTGTCTAGGGGGGAGGGAGGGGGTGTCTATGGGGGTGTCTAGTGGGGCATTGGGTTTCCAGTGGGAGTGCAAGTGGGATGTCCAGGAGGGGGCATGTGGGTGCAGGGGGGCTGTCCAGGGGGTGAATAGGGGGCATGGGGGTACAATGGGGGTGCAAGGGGCTGTCTAGGGGGCATGGGGGTGGAAGGGGGCTGTCCAGGGGGAATGGGGGACCAATGGGGATGTCCAGTGGGGGTTCAAGGGGGTTGTCCAGGGGGGTGAGAGGGAGAAATATAGGGGCATGGGGGTCCAGTGGGGGGTGAAAGGGGCTTGTCCAGGAGGGTCATGGGGTGTGGGGGGGGGGGGGGGTGTTCATGGGGGCTATCTAGGGGGTGCAAGGGGGCTGTCCAGAGGGGGCATGGGGGTCTAGTGGGGGTGAAAGGGGGTGGTCCAGGGGGTGCAAGGGGGCTGTCCAGGGGGGACATGGGGTGTAGGGGGTTGTTCAAGGGGGTATAGGGAAGCTATCTAGGTGGGAATGGGGTGCAGGGGGTGTTTATGGGGGGGGATGTGGGTTTTTTTATGAAATGGGAAGCCCTACAGCCACGGTTTCAAACTGTGGTTGTAGGTCTATTGCCATGGTTTTAAACCTGGATCAAACCATATAGCCATGGTTTTGAACCATGGTAATATGACCTGTATGTATTACTATTCTACGATGCTTTCAATCCATGGCTATAGCCCTTTATTCACAGTTTTGAACCCTAGATATAGTCCTTTAGCCACGGTTTGAACTATGGCTGTAGGCCTTTATCCATAGTTTGAAATAGTGGCTAGAGGTATTTCCTTATATCCATGCCAATACCGTCCACAGTCTATTGAACCATGTCTATAACCTACAGCCACCGTTTTTGGGCTTATAGACACGATTTAAAATCGTGGATATAGCCTAAATTTCCAGTACTGATAGCGTGTACTACCGAATACACGCCGTGTGTTCTAGTGTTGTATGGTCAGGAACCTTTGGATCCGCCAGATGAGATCCCCTATATTATTTTAATAAAAAATAAAAGAAAATATCATTTCTGTAAGGTGAAAGAGAAATGATAGAGGAGGAACATATCTCTAGATTCGGATTTGCAGAATGATTAACTTGAATTGAAGAAACTAAATTATTAAATTCGTAAATCATTAATGAAATATCAAAATAATTGTAAACTATGATGTAACCACTCTGATACAACTTTTAGGTTCTGGGCATAGTGGATCCGCAGTTTGGTTGACACCCAACATTAATTTTTACCATCATCTATGATTATTCTGGGATAAATATGACTTTGAATGCCAATATCCCCAGAATAGACTCCAATATTTAGATAAAGAAGAAAGTGAAATGAAACCTTTAGAGAGGATATTACACATCATGTTTATAATTAATTTAATTAATTCTATAATGAAAATAACACATGTATCTTCGTTATTTTATTTGATGATAATAATGATCATCCGGAATGACCCTTCCAGGTTATCCTGTTGCGCTTGAAAGGATCCAAACTAGAATCCATCTAGTGGTGATCCAAACGTGCTCTGATGGGCTCCAATCGACACCACTCGTTCTATGGGTGCTATCATGGCATGCCGAGTGTCTTGTGTCAGTCATTATTGATCTCTTTTTCTTTGTCCATGAAGAATATCTCTGATTCTTGATAGGGGATAGTATTGGATTCGAGGGAGAAATTGTTTATCTTAATAATTCTCAATTCATTGGCTGAGAGGTTTGGTACATGGTACAATAGACATATGTGTCTATTTATTGACACAAGGATTCAGTTAAAATAATTAATTTCATAACAAAAATTAAATACATGCCTAACCTTAGTGAAAACCTATGCTATTAATAATAATAACAGGTCATTATTTATGGTGTGCCGACTTTCACAAATCTAAATTATAAATAAAATTTTGCATTACAAAATAATAGTGGTGTTATTTTAATTTTTTCTAAATAGTTAAATAATTATTTATCATCTTGAAGATAATTTTTTACTACCAAAATAGCCTTGGTCCGCTTGAACTCCACTTCCATTTATTGAACACCTAAAGAAATATATAATTTATTCTCATAAGTAAATATATTATTTACAAACTAGTAAATAAATATTTATTATATGTTCAATAAAATAAATAAATATGTTTTTTCCACAATTCAGTGAATAAATATTTATTAAAATTATTCAATCATTCAACTTGAATAAATATTTCCACATTCTTGAGAATAATATTTATTTATTAAATTCATATATAATTTATCCAAAACCACCAGAAACTCTTAGTGTGTGACCCTCTAGAATTCTTTCTTCTTGGAAATAGGAAAACCTGCCTAATGTCCAAGAGTAATATCTAGAAATGGGTCAAGGAACCCAATAAAATGAACTAAAAGTCATAAAAATGACATCCACATAAGAGTTATCACTGTGTAATATAATCTCTATGTCACAATATCTCATCAAGTAGTTTTCTTAATAGTGTCATACAATTTTATGCTTGATACATTGTTATTTTACTACTTGAAATAAACTCTTTGTTGCACCATGGCCATGGAATTTCACGCAACAGTTCTATTTCAATAAAAGGACTGCGATATAAACTTTCATATATGGAAGGGACAAATCATTCCTTGACATGTCCATTAATAACAAGCCACTCATGATGCACCCAACACACCCTAGTTCCCACCAACTGTCTGTATGACGGTTTTTATCAATAAATCAAATTGTGTAAGTCATGACATGTATTAATGATACTATTAATGTATAAGAATCACTACACATGATCATGGATAAAAATATCGGATGACACCAAAACATGTGGAATTCCTACTGGCGGGTCTGTTCTTATAATCTCTATTCATTGAGATTACTAAGTGCTAACTTCATGAGAGGAAGTATCATCTTCTTATGAATAGTCACACCTAATGGCCTACATGATATATTTCCCATCATAGTATGTCATCCAACTATAGAACTATATTTATGATTTTTATTATATCATTTCATGGTTCTCATCATAGCGGAGAACTACCATGAGCTTATCAATGCAAAAAATACTCTTGGACATTATTACATCATAGTCATGCAGAAAAATGATCAATATGTAATAAGATGTTTAATATTTAAATACATTAAATATACATGTAATCAATGTACAACCAGTTGGATTTAGGACACCAACTATTACACACCTAGAATCTCTCATAGTCAATACATCTAGGTCAGCCTAACAAAAATTATAAATAAAATACCCTACCTCAAGAATATATCATAGTCAATTCCCCTTTTCTATACATTCACAATGCAAAATACATTCATCTCAAATAAAAAATAAATCCATCATAACAAAACTTGGCATGGAAAACAAAGCAAGCCTAACAAGATTTCTAGACCTAATAGCCATAATCAATCAATCATGGGAAACACACCCAAAACCAAGGAAATAAACCATATTACATAAATAATAACCCTCTATTAATCAATCACACCATAACTTATCTTAAACATGGTTAAATAACACAACACGCAGTACCCCAAACATGGGTATTCATAACTTTTAGCATATACAATCCATATATAAACAAATAAAGGCACAAACCACCTAATTCGATGTTTTATGATGAACACTCTTGATCATTGACCAATGAATCAACCTAGAACAATGTAGATATACAAAAAGAGTAAAAATGATCAACCCTAGATAAATCAAGAGAGAGAAGAAATCATTATGAGAGGCTCTAGGGGAAGAGAGAACTCACTGGTGGAAATCCAACACACTTGGCATCATCTCAATTAGCGCTCGGATAGAGGAATGACAGGAGATAGAATATCTTCTATTGTAGGTCACTTTCCTGTACAAAACACGGGGAGAAGAAGTGTTTTCGAGAGATGAGATGTGTCCATTCTCTGACTTATCAAATAAAAATAAAATTACACATCATGTTCATTTAATGCACATTCTATGTACTAGCCTCAACTAGAGCCCTCTTTAGGTTACCTACCAGTTCACCTACACAACCATGTACTTGCCTGTCACACATCTAGTACATAGAAACCCACAACAACCAGGTACATGATATGTACTCAAGAGTACATAGTGTGCACATAATAAATTTCCAAATTTTTCCTTCTTCCTCAAAAACAACCTAAACTAAATATCCATACCTGAAATGAAGATCCAGGTTCATAAATTGATATTCATATTCCATAAATGTAACATACCCAATTAAACCATTATCATTTATTTAAAAATAACAAAATTCATTATATTATTTATATAATATTATTTATAATTTGATTAATGGATATTCACCTAGATATCCATAATATTCTATTGATTAGGATAATATATTGACATGACCAAATATAATTTATTCTATATGGTGTGGATAACCTATAATTTATGTTTCTTATTGTAAATTATTCACCTATATATTATTATTATTAAATTTAATGGGGGAATCATAACATTACATTTCCCATTTATTACTCATGTCCAATTACTGATTACTTATTTATGTATATATATATGAGTTTCCTTAATAAATATTATGATATTTATTTTTATCTATTATTTTCATTTTATGAATGTATTGGAATTAATATATGATGGGTGGTGTCTAAAATTTTATAGACCCTTGATCTTTCAGTAAGTATAATGATAAAAACTAGGTTTGGAATTTGGTTTAATCTTTACCTTTTAAGTGTGATGTCTTAGAACGATTCCTTGATTGTATAGCTATGATGTACAAAATTATGCATCCAATCATTATAAGATCATAAATTATTATCCATGTGATTATTTATTTCCATTTTGATGTCATCCATCGATATGTCATGCACATTTTATTATTTATATGGAATTATTTCATTATTTATTATTTGTATATTATATATTTAATATTTATATCACATAAGATTTCATTTTATGCTACCCCTAATTGAGCGTCAAATCTCTCCATTTAAATAAATTACCAAATTCTCTAAAAAATAAGGATTAATAAAATAAGTAGACTATGGATAACTATAAAGAAATAATAATTTTCTACCTATTTTTTTGATATACAATATAATGTAATATACTTATATATATAGTATACTAAAATTACTAAACTATAAGATCTGCTTTAATGGGATTTTATATATTCAATACCATTGTAATAAATAACCACCAACTATGGGTTAATGGATTTGGAGTTTTTTCAAACTCACAATGAAAACAATTAAACATGTCCAAAACAACAAGGATCAAAGTCAAAAAAGAATCCACAATAGATTATTCTTACCCAAACTCAAAATGCACTCTATATATTAAGGGTTAACAAAACCAAAAAAATGAATTTCCAAATTCTAACTGATACTTGTGTAAATCTCATACAACCATTGTCTAAACAAAAATCATGTAACCATTAGAAAATGCATAAGAAAAGAATTTAATTTTAACTACCAAACCAAGGAAAACCCCCATATCTAGAAAAAATTTTATATCATGTACCTTGTTTTCTAAGTGTAAATCCAACATCATTAAATATATACCGGAAATATAACCATTAAGCCTGATAAATACCAAGAATCTACCCACGACCCTACGCCTCTATCCACTATCAGAGAGAAAAAACTTATCATATTCTTTATTTCCTGAGAAACCATCCCTCTAAGGATATAATGTGGAAATACACCATGTTTTGAACCCATAAACACTTCCCCTATAGTATTACATGATAGTTTTACATTTGATAAGCCTTATCAAACCCAATATATAATATATTATTATAAATCCTACCTTTATTTATGTAATTTCTCTTATGATAATCCCTCTTAAAATAATTAAATAAACCACAGTGATAACAATTTCTGATTCTAGATTGAAAGTTACTCATCCATTCTTTGAATAGTTCTTTAAATAACCCTATGGTATATTCTTAACTTTACACTAAATACATCCCCCTCAAAGTTCAACCCAATCCTATAATGTAAATCCATATACATGGTAAATAAATTTATTTCTAGAAAAGTTAAATTCTTAATTAAAACAACCATGTAATTCTAATAATTATAGTAAACACTATCTACAGATATTAATAGAATCATGTTTGGATCCTCTTATTTATCCATAATTTCCAAATTGGCTAGGTAAATAATTATTTTAATACATTTAGTGAATAGAACCGTGACTGAAATATTAGGATTCCTTTTAAATAAAATATACATTTTATACAACCTATTAATAAATTATTTATTCATATAGATGATTTAATTTTTCATTTATATAGAATCACTTATGGTCTCATAAGTAACCAAATGAATCACATTTTCATGTAATGATAATAAAATAAGATAATATGATTTTTTCCAGAACATCAAATGGGACATCAATATAAAAATGGTCAGTTTTCCATCTGTGGATGGTGTGGTCACCATGTTATTTGGGAAACAAATGGAGTCTATAAGTTCATGTTAAATTAAAAATATAGACATCATAATAGGATGGAAACTATGATTATTTTCATCAATATTGTTTTTGATTTCGATTTTTTCTATACCATTAAATTTTCTAATTTTCCTCTTATACAAATTATTAGGGGTTTCAGTTATCTTGGTATTTTCTCTACACAATAAAACCAATTGATATTTTTAATTTTTGGGTCAGTTCAAAAAAAATAATGTATTCAAATAATTATTATTAAATCACAAATAAATATTATATACAATTATACAACAATTTTACTTATAGTGATTTTTAAATAAAATCACTCTGAATAGACATAAATAATGTAGTGTATGTTTCAAATAAATAATTAACTCGAAAACTTCATTATCATAAATATATTAATTTAAAATTTGGTTCAATAAATAATAAATATATATTTCATAAATTTTTTGTAACCAAAATAGTGAGGCAGATTCAAGAAAACATGAATTTTAAACTAGAATAAAACAAAACAAGGATCACAGTAAAATACATAATGTGAGAGTAAATAAAAACCAACCACCTCAATGTGTGAGATTGAAATAAACTTGTCTATATTTCATTCAATTACACAAAAAATAAAGAATTTAAATATTGATATAGAAGAATATTTTAAGAAATCTAGTATAAAATATAGTAAAAATTGATCTTAAAAATAAATTTCATACATCACTAAGGAACAATTATTCTAAAATGAATTTTTATAATTTTATTTTATAATAAAAAATAAAGATTCATAGATGATAATATGGATAAAAATATAATACCTGAGGTGATGACCTCTCCATGTACATGTGATTTTTATCCTTAGAGCATTTTATGTCCCTATACTAAATTTATTATGTCTGTGTATTAGAAAATGGTGGATTGAATATCAAAATAATGAAAAGTTCAATCGTGGAGATTCTTCCATTCATTCATCAATTAGATCCAAAAAATGAGTTATCCGTGAGAAAAAATCCACACTCAATTCAATTGTCATTATTTATTTTTTAATTATTCTATAAATATTACTAAATTATCATATTGAGTCATTTTTATGAAGTTTTTCAGTATTTGATGCTTCTTTAACCTTCTGTATTCTTATCTTCTCTATAACATCTAAGATTGATTGAATCGTCAGCCCAGAGATCTCGATTGGATGATTATAATAACTTTTACCTCTATTATACCATGTCCATTAATTTTTCTTATAGAAAACCATAGTTCCACTACCATGGATAAATAGATCCAATTTGGATAGAATCATGTAAATAAAATATGTTATTTTAGTTATATATATTTTTGTTATTCTGGGTTTCATATTAAAAATTCACTACTAAATCTATAATGAAATTTATGACTTTTTTTCATCTTCGTTGAATCAAACTACGATTACTCTATTTTCATATTATCTAACGAGATAACTATTTTTTTATTTACTATCACATTATTTGACATACTATGAATCAGATTTTTTACTTTTTCTATTTTATACATTCTTTCTTCATGAATTTTTCATAATATTTTGGTTTTAATTTTCTAAACAATATGTAGTTATTTCTATTGTTTTGAATCCACAATTAATTTACTATATTTGTAAGAGTCTTGTTGTATAGTTATTTATTTTGTCACATAATCCCACTATATTTTTTATTTTTATTAAATATTATTTCATTTTCAAATTATTATAATTATAATTTTTCTTGGATTATTATTATCATTAAATGGTTATAATTTAATCCTAATTTCATATATCATGTTTTGTGATTTCCATGATCCATCATGTAGAGCCCTGATATTTTGAAATATTTTTTCCTAATTAATACTATTTTTAAAATCATATTTCATAACAAACTCTGAACTAAATTAAGTTATTTAATATTGGATAAATATTATTAATATTTTTTTGAGAAACAAAACTTATGGTAAATGAAAATAGTTTAATCAATTTCAAATTCATATGAAAATTTATTAAGATAACTTAACATTTTAAAGGGTATTTTTTGATAAAATCAATTTTTTATATTTTAATTTTCATTTAAAGGATAAATTTTTAAATTTTTAAATTTTAATTTGTTTTTAAAATGAACTTAATTTCGGAATTCATGTTTTAAAAATTATATTTGTTTTAATTTTTTACTTTTTTCTAATGAAAATGATTATTACGTGAATATTGAAAAATATAGTGTTTACAGAATGATAAATTTTGTAGTTTTATGATTATATTAGAAATCAAAACCGGTTTATAAAAACATTTAACTGATTAAAGTTTTATTTAATAAGTAAAAATATGTATTTTATATTACTATTATAAACTTATAACACCTAGGTTTAATTTTTAGAATTTTAATATCATTTTATTCTAATTTAAAAACAATTTTTGGACAATTCATTTAATTAATCATTTTTATGGTAAAATAATGATTACCATTTCGTTTAAAGACACAAATTTTTTATTTTTTTATAGTAATCCAATTTATGTCATTTAACTAAATAAAATTGAAAATTTTAATGCATAAAAAATTTTAAGCTTAAAAACACATTTTCTAAAACAGTTTTTACACATTAATTTTGTTTACTCTAAAATTAAATTTTTTAACCCTTTAAATTTCATTTGATAAAATGATTTTAAATTTTTAAATTTTTTTTTTTGAAATTATGTGACAATTTAATTCTTAATTTTTTTCCTAAAAAATAATTAACTTGGTAAAAAAATTATTATCAAGGTAAAAGAACATTAGCGTAAAAGTTAAAAAGGTAAAAAGAAAGACTCAAATTGCTCCTTGTTTTCCAAAAAATGAGTGTTTGAGAGTATTATATTCCCAATATCAATATCCACTACATATTTTCATATTTTGGAACTTTTACACCTTTAATAGTAATCATTAATTATTAAAAATACTAGGTACACCCAAAATTACCATTTTCTTTACTTACAAAAGGGGTACACATTCACGAATTCATACTAAAAATATACACTATAATTTAATACTAAAATATATCAATTTTCCTCCTACATTTGTCTCTCAATTTCATAGACCTTTAACCACAAGTATATAGGCTAAGGGATCTATTTCCAAGGAAATTGTTAAGAAAAACCTAAATTTCTTAACAGTAGTATTTCTTACTCTATTTCCTTTTATTATTAATATGTATCATATAAAATTATTCTATAAACCATAATTTATTAAAAAAATTATTTTTAATATTATACACTACTATTATATTAATATATCAACCATTATTCAGTCTTGTTCATCCATTGCAAAAAATGAAACAATATCGATCATGTGTATGTTCGGACTACAGTCACTGTGAAATGATGTACATCATTACTCATTACCACCTATCATGGATTGTTAAAAATATAGAATTTAATAATAAATATTTTTTTAAATGAAACCATTATAAATTTTAAATAATATTTTATCATATAACTTTATTCCATCCCATTTTTTGAGAAATTGAATTGTTAATCGTACATATGTGCAGACTATAACCACCATGAATGACGAATTTCATTTTTCATCACCACCCAAAAATGATTTTTATAATAAATAATTTAATAAAGGAAAAATATATTGGTTCAATTTATAATATTCTAAAAAATTTATATTATCATTATATAAAAACATTCCCTTAGTCATTAAATTGTTATAAGATGCTCCTGTTAGGGTCAGTTTTTCACCGACATGAATGATGTTATATTATTTATTTCACGAATGACCAATTGAAATTTTATAATGATAATACAATGTAATAATAATTTATTTAATACGTTTTAATGACTTTTTAAATGTGATATTTATATTTAATATATTTTTTAATATACAACATTTATATAGTTGATCATGTTGAAACTAGTTCTTCAGAATTTCATTTTTCACAAATCGTAACTTGATCATTAAAAAAATGAAAATGGGATATGATTAATCCTTAAAAAAATGTTTCTAGAATCTTGGATTTTTTATGATGAACTTTGAACCCATAAGTAGAAATATACTTCATAACCATGATCCATGTATGAAATAAACAATCAAAATTTCTTAAGAACACATACATGAAATAAATTGTAACAGAGTAATATATCTAAAATAGAAGGTTATAAAATAAGTTTATAAATAGTTAATTAAATTAAAATTTTATTAAATAGTTTATTAAGATAATCATTTTTTTATACAAGAGATTAAAAAGATCTATTGGAAGGCAATAATGAATGTAAGGGTTTTTGTCCCAATTTCATTTCTTTAGGCCATATTTTGTTTATACCCCCAATTTCTTTTAAATAGTATGTATTCATTCTTTTGGATATATCACAAAATGAATTATATATTATTAATGGTATTTTATATTAAAATTAAATATCTCTTTGAAGGGTTTTTATTAGAATATTTTTTATCTACAAGGGATATTGATAAATCAAAGCTTATTTCATTGAGTTATAATACGTCAACTTGATTTTTTTATTCTTTGAATATTTTATTCCACCCAAAAATTTGTATTCAAAATTTTCCTTCTCTCTTAGTAACATGAAACTTTTGATTCAAATATTACACCTTGATGGATTTCTTCCCTGTAAAAGTATTACATTGTTATGAATAATTCCTATTATCTTTAACGGTGAATTTAATTCCATGTCCATTTTCCTTCACACTAGTTATGTCATTTATATTTGGAAAAATAATTATTTTTTTATCATGTTAACTCTATTTTTACATTTCATAATTTTCTAGAGTATGTTTTATTTACCCCTTTTATAATTTAATTTTTCAATAAAGGAGTTCAAAATGTTTAAAATCATTTATACAGTTTCAAAATAAAATGTTTTATCTTTGAATCTAAATTATATTTATAAATCCTTTATGTAATTTCAATATTATATTATTTAAGATCCTGTTTAATGTAAATTTTTAAAAAGTTTTACCTTTACCTTTGACTGAGAAAATCCTTGTTTTTTCACCTGAATTACTTAAAAATAATTATTTATAACCATATTTAATACTTGTTTAGTATTGAGTAGTGTTTGAACCATAGGGAATGAATCACAACATGTTTTTATGTGTGACCAAGAGGATAAATAATACTCAACAAAATAGTGGACATTGGAACATTGGAGGAGGAAAAATATATTGGTGATGGATTTGTGTGAGTGAAATTGATAGGAATGTTTGATAGAAATGAAACAGATTAAGTACCTAAGGAGAGAAAAAAAAGGAAAATTGAGATATGGTAATTTGATTAAATAGTTTTTCATAAATTTTCATTAATTCATGAATCTAAATTAAATTTTCTAGGCTAATTAATGGTGGATAACTATTTTTTTAGAAAAGAAAAACTTCTGACTTATTAAATCTTAATGTTCTTCAACTATAGAACTCAATCGATCACAAAATGGTGCATCATTTGTCAACAATATGAATATTCAATTAACATTGTGTATTTATCTAAATATTTTTCTCTAGGTCAAAAACTAAAATTTTATTAAATTATATAAAGGCTAATTTTTTATGAACAATGATGTCTTGGAAAGTTAGAACACTAGAAAATGATTGAGATAGAAACATATAGCGTTGGAAATATGAAATAAGTAAGAAATAGTTTCTCATAAAATTTCATTCCAAACATGAAATTTAGCCAATCATTCTCATAAATTCAATATTTAACAAAAAATTCTAGATGAATCCATTAAACAGTGAAATGAGATGAAGAATCAATGATGGAGATCGTATTTATTAAGAATCTCATATTCTTTCCCCCTATGATATGTGAACTATTTATAGGTTGAACCAAAATGTTCTCCACTCCCTTGTTTATGCTTGGATGCATTCCCCCCAATATTAAATCATTAATTCCCTCCCAAATTATTTCCTTAATCTTCTATATATAACAATTTTACTTACAAAATTTAACCTCAACTCACCATTAGTGCTTCGAGATAATCTCAATGGTGTACATTTGTCTTTGTCCCTATAAATCCTCCTCTTTATAGGTGAAAATAGATTAACACTTATAACTAAACATCTTCCCCTACACATGAGAAAATATACAAAATATTCACCCAAATACAAAAATTTTCTCCACATGATCATCCCAATCATTTTTTATTTGTTCAATATCCTTTAATTACTACAATAAATATCCTAATTATTTAATATTTTTTGAATTTTTCTAACTTAAATCAATCTCAAACATCCCTCTTTTTCTTCAATTTATAAATTTTCATTCCATGAAAGGTAAAATAAATTTATTTTCAAGATAATGATAAAACTAGGGGCCTATGTGAAATGTAATTTTAATTCCAAATAATGTCTATAACATGATCCTTTTCATAAATATTGAGATTAACTTACATAACGTTTATAATTGTATGAATACCCTTCCATAACCTCAATTTTTAATGACAATTGATTCACCTTCATCCTCAGAACACACTTTAAAAATAATGATGTATCCATTTCATGAATCAAATGTTTTTTTTCTACTAATCCATTCTTAATTTAGAGTGTCAAGATTCCGTTCATGTCTTTTAAATCTTAATTAATTTTTTTAATCAATTGGTTCATATGAAATTATGATCATGTTGTGGATAAATTTTGGGGGAATCGAAGTCCACCGTCATCTATTAAATTGAACCACATAATTAAAATAATATAGAAAACATATTATTTATTAGGGCTAGGAAATAAGTTCTTATTAACTTATTCTGGATTATTCTACACTAAATCAGGTTTAAAACACCTCTCTTGTGAATGTTTCTGCACAAACAAAGATTTCTTGAGATGAACACAAAACAAACACAAGAACAAATTTACACTAGAAGATGATCCATAGATTAGTGTGTAATATTTGGATAATTAAAAACCATGAACATAGAAATAAATGAGGCCCATCTATCATCTAATTCTTTATCCACCAAAAAATCTAGCTGACAATCACAGTGAATAACCCTAGCTCTTCGAAACTGAAGGGCCCGTCTTCAAACATTGCTTCATTAGTTGTGGTTCCTTAATCATGAATTAGTTGATTATTCAAAAAGGGGCTGGGGAACATAAATTTATGGTAATCAACTTGATATATAATCATGTCGCACAAAATTATTCCCTAACATCAACGTATCTCCATATTCACCTCAAGATCAACATAAATTCCCAATAGCTGGAATATCAAAAATCATAACTCAACATCATCTATGGGTTTTGAGGGTAATGATTTAATATTCCTTCCTTGTCACTTTAGTTCAATAAAAGTCTCAATCCAGATCTAGGTATCTTCAAGTTCATTGGTTTTATAGAGATCATTTCATCATTCATAACAAACTAGTTTGGTTAACTAGGATTCCAATTAAAGATCCATGTATAACCAGGTAATCTTATTTAATACAGTCATCAATAATTATTTTCATCCAATCCAAAAATACTATTAAAAATTTGGAATTTAATTCTTCATTTAAAAATGTATCTATGCCCCAATTTTTGGGTTCTATTTAATAGCGGATCTTGTCTCAGTTTTAATTCAAAAGATAAAATTGTTTAGATTGTTTTATTGTCCTGTGATTTTGTTTCGTAGTCGACTGTGAGTGTTTTTGGTAGATTTAAATTCTTTTTATAGTCACCCATGTAAGGCACTACTAATCATTATTGGGGTATGTTAAAATGAAAAAGGGAATAATTGATTGAGGTGTTTACCAAAAAATCATCCACAGTAGCTTGAAAATCAGTAACAATCTATTATCTTTATGGTAGATTGGAGAATAAGCATAGTTGATCTTGAATATCCCATTATGTTTACATAATACACCTTGGATATTTAAAAAACATAGTTTCTCTAATTTATCTTGTATTAAATTGATGATTTTGTAGTTTCTTTTTTGATTCAAAATTTCTCAAACACTTTGCCAAAACTTTCCACAGACATCTGCTTAAATTTTTTCTTGTGTTCATCCTATTAACTACATGAAAAATTAAATTTATGTTCACTTGGGGAGCTCTCTAATTTTTTAAAAAAATTCTAAATAAACATAAAATATGTAATTCAATAGTAATATTTTCGAATTAAAAAAATGAACAGTTTATATAAAAATTCAAACACAAATTGTTTATGAATTTTTAAAAGCACAAAACTCTATTTTTTTTCAAAATATGAAATTTAAAAACAAATTAAATTTGAATATAAAAAACTCATTAAAAAATTACTCATATAAAATAAATATTTTCAATGAATATTCATAAATAATGATATTCCATAAATAATTAATAAATTATACCAAATACATATGATCATTAAACACAGAAAAATCATTGAAACATAAAAAATGTCACTTAAAATTCACAAAAGTTTCCAAAAATTTTCATTTTTATTAAAAAATAAAATTCATTAAAATTTCAATAAATGATTTGATAGATTAAATTATTTTAAATTATTAGCTCAATTTCCCACTAAAGATGTCAAAAAATCACAAAAAGAGTTGTGGAAGGATGTATAAAAAAATCATATAAGACATACCCATACAAAGAAATTTGTTTTTCATAAAACAATACATACATTTAAATTGTACAAAGAAACAAAATTTCATAGGTTTTCTCAAAATTTATCATGGTAAAACACTAATCTTCAAGGATTAATATTTTGAGATGGGCTTATTTTTTCAATGAATTCTCATAGCAGGTGCCTTCCTAGATTAAAAAAATAGTAGAAATATTGGAATTAGAAAAATTAATCATTGAAAACGTCTTTCCTTATATATGAAATCACCCTTTGTGTTACATCAATTCTAATTCATGTCCCTAAACCGATAGTAAACAAATGTAATATTTAAGTGGAATTAAAACCTTAATTATAAAAACCTTTAATTATAACATTCTGCTAGGTTCCAAAAATCTAGGATTAATTTTCACATCTTTGATTCAAATAAAATTATTGCCTTATAAATTATTTATTCCCATATTCATTTGGGTTCAATATTACACTCACCTTAATGAACAATTTTTTGTAAAGGCACTTTATTTTATATTTCCTAGCCATGAAAATTTTCATTACACTATGGAAATCACATATTAAGTTTAGATTTAATTTTTTAAAATAGCATACCCACTGCCAGTACTCTCATAGAATCATAATGTGATCCCCAATTCTTATTTTACTATGGACTCAAAGGACTTACATTCTTAGCTTTTGAGTTAGCTCCTTGTGGTGTTTTTAAAAAAAAGGTGTATTCACATTATTCCAGTTCAACATCGAGTCTCTCAAAATTATAATCCTAATTCAAAAAATATCAATCCTACCTCTCTCCCTTACCTAACCCCCAAATAGATTCTTTATAATAATAGTGGACATCGTCACTCGACAATCATTCAAACACAAAAATTTCTATTTTTTTTGAAAACCTCAACAGTAGCATGGGATTATATCTAGGTAGGGAAACATTAAAGTGAAAATGGAATCCTAAAGATCCTAATTTTTTTAAATATTTTGAAATATTTTAAACAGCTTTTTTGAAATTTAATTTTAGCTGGATTTTGATGTGTACAACTAAAGAAAAAATTATCATAGAAAAAGACCCATATATACCACTCTTAAAACCCATCATTTTCCCCAATATTAAATCATACGATGAGTGAATTTTTTTATTCAATTTTTTTTAACAATTACATATTTCAAAAAAAAATTAATGGGATATACGAAAATTCAATAATCAATTTTTTTACATCACCTTTGAAGAGAAAAAATAAATTTATATGATTTAATGTTTTAAATTTTATGAACAGGATAATGAATTTACAATATGTATCCAAATATATCACAGTGAATGTTATATACAATATAAAATTTAAAATATGAAGGAATTTTAGAGGGTGTTATCTAGGTTGGAAATCCAATGAAAATTGACTTTGAACACCCTAGTAATCTGCATGAGAAAAACCTAGCCATGGAATTAGATTAAAAAATTTCAAAATATTAGTTGAAATTACCACAAAAATTATTCCCATTAGTATCAGAAAGAAACTAATTACAGAAACAGAACAAATTCCCTTAGATGTTAATTCTTTTATCATTTTAGTAGAATAGTTTTCCATTGACATTATTTAATAAGATCCATGATTTTTAAATTATGGTTCGTACATATGTAAGCTAATTAACACTAACAAGAACCTAATGAAAGGAATAAATATTGG
The DNA here is from genome assembly GCA_963277665.1 of Viscum album. Lineage (NCBI taxonomy): Eukaryota > Viridiplantae > Streptophyta > Magnoliopsida > Santalales > Viscaceae > Viscum > Viscum album. The sequence continues at coordinate 1,264,829,980 of OY728128.1, forward strand.
AAACTAAAGCATTAATTTAAGAATCTTGGTACCTAAGAACCTAGATACAACCCATTATTGTGATCAGTCTAATACTTGGGGTGATTTTCAAGTTTCATCACATGGTTGATGGACTTATATAAAACATATATCATGTGAGTAGGAATTTTTATTTTTTAAAATAAATAAAAGGAGGAATAGAATATATCAATTGGTTAAATCCCATGAAAAACTAAGTTTATGGTAAACAGTTACACACAATACAAACCCATCATTCAAGTATGGAGATAGAATCCAATCCCTTTAGTTCACCCTCAAAATAGTGATTTATTATTTAAAAATTGTCAACTTTTTAATTTTTATCTACCACTAGTTCAAAAAACCCATTCATCAGAAATATCTATATGGTTAAGGACCTATACGGCTTGGTCTTAAATTTCCCGGGAAAATGTATCATATTAGAATAGATAATAAATACCCTTTGACTAAATTTAATGTCTATATTATAAATTACTAAGTCATGAATGATTTTTGTTACATATTTTTATATTTTATAATTTTCATAAAATTCATTCATAATTTCTTCCAAATTTCATAGATCTAGAAATTTACTCTTGCTAAAAGATTTAAATCAATTTTAAGGCATTCACAACCCAATAATACTTATGATGAAACTCCACAGGGAGATGAAATGTTTTTTCATAGAGAATCCACTATAGAGGCATCACTACATGGGTCTTGTAAGTAGAATAGTCAACCCAAAAAGCTTCATCAAATTGAACTGAAAAGTACTTCCTTGATCTAGACAACATCTTTTCCAAAATCTACTCCAGCACTCTCTTAGAAATTACATCCTATCCACTGGTCTGTGGGTGATTAATTTTTTCAATCTTTTGAACATATCTATATTTTTACATCAATAATTTAAACATAAAATTCTAGAAGAGTGGTCTATTATTAGTAATGAATTATTTTTCCAATCCAAACCTAGAAAATATGTTCTTATTAATAAATTTGATAATACGTGAAACAAGATTATTCGGAAGTACCCTTCACTCAACCCATATAGACACATAATTGAAAAACACAAGAATATACTCATTTATATAGGAATATACAATTTCTAATAAAATCAAACCCCAAAAATAAAAAATAGGAAATAAATTAGTCCTTTTTTGGAAGCTCCTTCCTTTTTCAAGAATTTTCCATCCGTTAACTCCTTCAATAGAAAATTAAAAGAAAAATATCATACATAAAAAATATTTTATTGTAGAAACTATCCTAAATGATCTCATGTATTATCTTATCTCCCTCATTGCTTCAACTCCAAGGTGATGAGTGACATATTTCTATAATGGGTAACATTTAAATCCAAGGAACATTTCTTCTCAAAATACCATCATCACGTTACGTAAAAAGGATAAGGCCATGCTAGTTGTATTATTTCAACACAAAAATAAAATTCTTCATTTAATTATATAAAATATATTTATGTATGAAACCTATAGTTATAAAATTATCATAGTCTACAAACCAAGTTTATTAAAATATTAAGCAAGAAAAACATTTCTCATCTAGGAATGATGTGTTTAACTACACGGGTTCATCAATTTTGATGTTTTTAATCCTAGAAAAATGGGTTTTAACCAGATTATAAACATCATTTCTATCCATTATTTTGAAATAAAACTTCTAAGATTGGTGTTTTGATCTAATTAGCCTTGGATTAGAGTATTTCTTACCCAATTAGTACTTAAGGGATGAATGATATATGAAAATCATGAACTTGGACCCTATTAACTATTATATAAATTTATCAGGGAAAAATTAAAGTATCCAAGTCATTTTTGGAGGTAGAGTAATTCTTTGAGGCATTATTAGGCATATTTATAGCCTAATAAATGATATATAATCTCTTATCATTCCTTTTACCAAAAAAACACCTACATCCACATCAAACACAACACACATCACCTAAAACGAGAATTTTTAGTCAGGGGTAGTGATCACTAATGAATTTGTGAGTTTTTTCCTTAATAAAATCAAATTAATCTATCCTCTATTCATTAGACACATAGAGTGTATCATTAAAAAGTAATGAACATAAGGACATTGTTATTTTATAAAAGACCATGATTAATCTCTTGTAAATTCCATCATATCCAAAAAATTCATAAATCTCCTTAACATTATTAATTGGTGATATCTTCTAGATAATCTCAATTTTTTCATAATCAAATTCAAACCTTCTCTTAGAAACCTTTTGACCCAAAAAATTTCCATGGTGACCATGAGATGGAATATTTTCATGTCTCAAAAAATATTTTTCTCCTAAAATATCTCCATGAATATTTTCATATTTTACAAGTAGTTCTCAAAGTCACTTCCAATAATGGATATATCATCCATGAAAACTTCAATTATTATTTCTAAATATTATTAGAAAATATCTGACATACATATATGAAAAGTGGATAGTGCATCACCCAAGCCAAAGGAAATTCAACAAAATGAAAACATCCTAAATTGAAAAGTTATGTTGGGTTTCTTCTCATTATTAAGAGAAATGAAAAAATGGTTAGAACCAAAGTATGCTTAAATAAAGGGAAAAAATTAATTTCAATCCAAACTCTCAAGTATTTTATCTATAAAAAGAATTGGAAGATTTTTATTCATATTGGCAGTATTGAGTTTCCTATTGTCTCTACATACCCTCTATTTTTTGTTGTAAAAAATGAAATTGTTCATTCTTCTCATTTGTGAAAACTAGTTGTACTCTTTTTAGTAGAAACCTTAAAAAACTAAACCATGGGAAATATCCTATTTCAGAAATTATTCTGGCATTAAGAAATATTCTTACATGCTCTCTTATAACATGATTTATGTTTTGTTTGTGTGTTTTCTTTCCCCCTACACTTGGTTTATGGTCTAGTTTCATAGAAATTTTATACATTCCATAATGTGAATTTAAATGTGGAGTATAAGAAATGGGCCACCGAATAGAAGATCTAAAATTCCTAAAGAAATTTAATAGATTTTATTTTTTATTTTTCATACATGGATGTGATTATAATTTTAGATGATGAGGATTATCACAAAAATAAAAATTAAAAATTACTTAAGATGTGTTTGAGCTCTATCTATGATGGCTGCTCACTAGAAGGTAGACTATTTGGTCAATGTGGCTTAATAAAATTAATTTTTTTCTTAATGTGTGTGTGAAAGGATGAAAGTTCATGATAATCCAATTATATTATATTTTTCCTCAACACTTTCCAATGTGGAAAATACGATTCTTTGAGTGTACATGTCATGTTTTAGAAAATTTCCTCAGAAAAATTATTAAATTATTCAAGGTAATATTACTGATAATTAAACAAAGCTATGCACTCCATGTTTGAAGTTGAAAATTCATTCTCAATGTCACTTAAAAATTACCTAATATTAGAAATAGATTATTAATCCCCAAAATAACTCCTCTCAAAAGGAAACAAATTAATATTTAATGTATCATATTCATTTTTTGTTTCCATATGCATTTATTTAATTAAGGGAAATTAATATGTTATTTTTATTGATACTCAATTGAGCCCTAAAAATCGTTCATCTCATCTTTTTAACAATTTTTCACAATTTGTTTTTCTTGATATTTTAAAATACATAAAATTTAAATCTCTGTTAAAACTGATTAAAAATCATCATACCCTTCAACAACTCAATGATATCCCCTAGCATTTGATAAAGAAGGCTCACATAGAATTATTGGTATATTAATATTACAGTTCTTATAAAAAAACTAAAAGTTATTAGTTATAAATAGATTTTTAACCCAAATTAGTATGACATCCACTCTATCTATAGGGATGGTAAGAGAAAATTCAGCTAATTGATTGATAACTATAGTTTTTTATGTTACTCCTTAATGTAAATGATGAAAAAATGGAAGTAGAAATATATTGATACTAGAATCAAGGTTAAAAAAATTGTACTCGACATGACTATCTCCTAGAATGTATGTTATGAATGAACTTATTAGATCATAATTTTTGGAAGGTATCCTTTTTTACAAGACATAATTAAACACCTTTTTGATTCTGTATATGAGAAATTAATTTATATTATTTATTAGAAAAAATTATCTTTAGTGATTTAAGGAAATATGGACACTAATTATGAACCTCGATAAAATATATAGTGATTTTTTATTTCTTGAAATGTTAAAGAAAACTGATAATTTTTGTCTTTTAGTTATTTTTCTTGAGTCATCAAGGGAAAGGAATGGTTGGGGTCAATTTTTTCATTTATATTAGAATAACCTCAAACTCTTCTTGAAGATTATTATTCAATTTATTATATTTGTTTGTAGGCCCATTTTTTACTAGTTTTTATATATAATAGGGAATTTGAATGTACTTTTAGTGGGGCTATACCAATTTATAGAGTCTTTATTTTCCATATTTTTAGGTTTTAGATTCATTTAGATTTTTATTTTTGGGAAATTTTGGGATCTTTCATTGCTTCTCGGTGAGTTTGGAGACCAATTATAGTTATCACCTCAATTAAATTTTCACTAGTGTTTACTTATTCATTTCTTGGTTTCTTAACAATGTCTTTAAACCAACTTCTCTTTTAAACTACCCCATTTGAAAATACATATGCTCATCATAGTATTTTTATTACATTATTGAATATAATTTTTGGACTTATCGTCATAAAACATAACAATAAACATCTAAAACATACCCTTATATCATCTTTGAAAAAGATGATTCATCCTTTATATCTTTTGAAATTTTTTCTTAGACTATTATTTTTCTCTATAGGGGACCACATGTCACAACAATCCTTGTTCCTTTTAAAAACTATTCGGATGATTTCTATACCCTTGATTATTTTTTTTTAAGAATGGGTCCTCCCTATGCTACAACCAAGAAATAAATCCCACAAAACAAGAATTTTTTAAGATCTTTGATGGGTATATTAAAATTGGGACAACAAGATTCTGAATTCCCAAACATAAAAATGGTGGAACTTCTCCTCAAATAATAAATCTCTTCATAAAACATTTGTGCTTTGAATTTCAACATATTGATGGTTTGTTTAAATTACTTTATAGTCCTATCGTGTAAATATCCACTAGCAGATTAGTCCACTAATTATTGGTGGTATGTTTTGAGGCTATTGTAAATACTATCCATGAAAAATTGGGTATTGAATTGGTGTTTTTTACCTTTTCTACGTAATACATTGAATCTATCCCAAGCATCTTGGATTATCTCTACCTCATTTTATAAAAATCCATTGATTTTCCACCTAATTTATGATTTCATTATTCAGCGCTAAAATTTCATAATAATATCACTGTAAAGGTAATCCCTAGTGTCAAAATATTCTTCTTAAAAAAATAGTATCCATGTTTTAACAGTTTGTCTATGGAAAAATGGAAATACTATTAGCTTATGTTCTTACTCACTATGTTCTCTTAAAAGAAGCTACTAAAAACTACATTAGAAATCCATAAGTAAGTCTAGAGAGTGTTTAATGGGTATTCCATTTAATATCAGTGTCTGGGTCAACAATGATTATTTTATTTCATAATTCCTCGACCTTTATGAATGTTTAATGCATGATGGAATATTGTTTATAGTTGGAAATATGAATTCCCCCATACAATACCTATCTATTAGCTCATATCCTTGTTGATTGATATTTATAGGTTTTTTATTATTCTAATTTTCTTCATGATATTCCATTTAAGGTTTCTTCTTAATTTTTATATCAATTATTTGTTCTTTTAATTTCAAGAATAAAATTATTTATGTTTTTCCTAGAAAACATTATGTGCATTAAAAACTTCAAGATATCTATGGTCACATTTTTTTATTTTTTTCATATTGTTTTATTATATTTGTTTTTTTTAAATATACTTTCTTGTTTTTTTTTCACTTGGTCGCACATTTCGTCCTCGTAATTAGTACCAAAATTTGACAGATCAAAACCTAGTTTATTAACTATTATTAATGAAAATTAATTATTTATATCCTTATTTAAGACTAATTTAGTAGTGACTAGGGGACAATACATAGGTAAATACTAAAAATATATTTTTATATGTTATCAAGAGACAAAAAGAAACTCAAAAAAATGGTGGATTACTGGAACAATATAAATGAAAAGTGATTTTGGTGATTGAAAACTGTTAGTGAAAGTGATATAAGTGTATGATAGAAATTGAACATATGAAAAATAAATGGAGAGAAAATATATCAATGAATGAGTATAAAGAAATAATTAATGGGATAATAGAATTTGATTGGCCAGTTTTAAATAAATTTTCCTTCATTCAAGCATTTCAATTAATATCGGTGGACTGATTAAAGGAATTTAATTGACTTTGTTAGAAGGTAAACCCATGACATAGTAAATATCACAATTCAACAACTATAGACCTCACTAGATTACAAAATTGTGAATATGTTTTCACTAAGTCTAAACTATCATTGAAATTATCATGCTAATATCAAGATTGATCAATGGGTTGAATACATAGATATTGTTACATTTGATCGAGGAAATTTTATATTGACTCCTGATGTATTGGAATGTGTGTTCAATTAAAACGATCGAGAGAGAAACACACAACATTTGAAGCATGAATAATGTAAAAATAATTACCCATGTAATTTAATTCCCCGCATGAATTTTATCTGATCTGTATTTTACGTTCAGTATTTACAAATTTCATTCCATTAGAAGACAATAAATAATGAAATCATATAAATAAGAATAAATAATGATATATTTTTTCTATTATCTTTATTTATTCATATTTATGCACAATTTCCTTATTTTATACATCATTCAAAATGTTATCCTCTCTCTTGTTCATGTTTTGATTATATTCCTCTTCATCTCAGATATGGTCTACCCTCCCAAACTATTTTTAGATTAATATATATAAATAATTACATGCTAAAACTTAGCCTAAAATCACTATCAATGATCCCATATAATCTTCCAACCCTCTAAGTAGAATTTTTACTATACTTATTTCTCTATAAATAAGACACTATCTTTACCCTTATAACTAAACCTTCTCCCCAATATATGTTTAAATCTCTATAATATTTTCCATGAATAAAATTATACTTAATGTGATCAACATGGGTGATTTACTTAGTTCAATTTAATTTTATTACTTCAAAAAATATCTTAAATCTTAAAAAATTTCTAGATTCATCATGCTTTAAATTATCTCGATCCCCCCTCTTTTACTCAATTTATTTTTTTATGGCTCTATGAAAAATGAATTTAATTTTTTTAAGATCATGTTAAAACATTAAGACTATATGAAATATCATTCTGAAACCCACTTTAGTGTGTTCTAGGTACCTTTTTTTACTCTTGTCCTTCACTTATATAACTTTTTTCACGGTAAGGCTACCTATCCATGGAATGAAGTTTCATAAATTTTTTGTCATTTTCATTATTTAAAATAACTTAGAAAATCTTAATTTCACTATTCTAATAGTAAAATTATTATTCTTCCTATAATACCCACATGAAATTGATAGTCATGTTTCGTTTAGTATCTTTCATATATTCATTGGATAATTTATTAGATTAGTTGGTGTGATTGAAATTCGGAAGGAGTACTGGATGAATAATGGTGTCATGACCCGACCCTACCTGGGCTCGAGCCGTAACTACCCCAAGCCCGCCTCCATAGGCCAGGGGTTGGCGACCAGCGCCAAAGGTACAACAACTCAGGGAGGCCTTTGTCTAAGTACCTGTACACGCACACACGCAACACACTCAATGAAAAAGTGCAGAGTAAAAGAAAAGACAACTAAAGAAAAAGGGCAACTGCTATAAATAAACCACGATGTGCATCGACCTCTAAAAGTACAAAGTACACGCTGAAAGTAACTAGAAAAGAAAAGGGGAAAAACACGCGCCCAACCAGAAATGGTGCCACAACCCAACAACAGGTGAGCAAAAAGTAAAAAGTTGGAATGGTGCCCCGCCTGGAACCTAGCTACGACCACCGCACACGGTCCAAGCTCCCATGCTCATATGCTCCACTGAAGTCACTCTCCACCTGTCCGTCATCTGCAAGGGCACACCAAGTGCGGGCAAAGCCCAAGCAGGGGTGAGTATAATAATACTCAGTATGATACCCCGAAGGCTCGAGGTAGCAAAAAAGGAGGTACCGAAGGGTGAGCAGTAGAGCAAACATGGAAAAGTAGAAAGGTACAACAAGGAGTGTAGTAGAGTAATAGCAGAGAGTCCAGCTCAACCCAACAAGAGGAATGAAGGTAGACTCATCCAAACACAAGGAGCTGGAAATGGTGAGAAGATGAACTTCCCGTCGAGTCTTCGCTACCTATAGTAGGAGAGTAGACTCTTCCAACCATGAGAATCTAGACACGGAAAGCACGTGGCATACCCCACGTGTCTTCACCTCTCTTGGAAGGAGAGTAACCAAACCCAAGATGTGGGTACTAGAACCTAGTATATACAAATCCATATACTCTGTCAAGAAGCCCGAACAAGACCATAAGGGGATCTCCATCCCATAGCTCAGCCCATGAAAAAGAGTAGCCAACATTCCCAGAAGAAAACTCCATCGATGCCCAGCATCCCACAAGTCTGCCCCGAACCGCAAGACGAGGGGCTCAATCACCACACCTCGACACTATCCACTTTGGGCGGCACTGACTCGCCCGCAGGGTTTTAGGTTTCGTCACAAGAACACGTCTCGGTGGGGAAAGTGCCCCTCGAACTTGAGAGTTCTAGGGAAAGTCAAACCACGCCTCGTCACTGCCCTGCAGTCGAGAGGTCTTCTCAAAGTCAAAGTCGTTCCATCACCGACCCGTACAACCACGGGTCCCGCTCAGGTGGTCACGAAGGAAAGCCACAGACTAGCCTAGTAGTAAGGACTAAGTCTAGAATGCCAACCGGTATCCCACCAGCCAGCCCTGCTGGAGGGTAATTCATAATAAGATGTCGGGCGACCCACTGCCCAGCCCTGTTGGAGGGTAAACCATAACCAGATATCGGGTGACCCACTGCCCAGCCCTGCTGGAGGGTAAACCCTAATACATCATCAGGCGACCCACTGCCCAGCCCCGCTGGAGGGTAAACATGGAATAAGTCGATAGGCGACCCACTGCCCAACCTTGCTGGAGGGTAGATCGAGAACTAGACGATGGGCGACCCACTGCCCAGCCCTGCTGTAGGGTAAACCCTAAGAGGTCATCGGGTGACCCACTGTCCAGTCTCTGCTGGTGGGTAGACCCCAAGTACGTCGGGTGACCCACTGCCCAGTCTCTGCTGGAGGGTAAACCCTAAGAGCATCGGGTGACCCACTGCCCTACCCCACTAGAGGGTAAGACTCAGAACTGCTCTGGCCATCTCTACTGGAGGGTACACCACTGGCCAACCGAACACAGAGTGGGTATCGTGCAACCACCCAACTCCAGAACAACTCTCCCAAAAGAGTTTCAGCACCTGTTCTATCACGGGGTGCCACTAGCACCGCTACTGGATGATCCATCGAGAACGAAACCAGGGGGAGACCACTCAACCATGCTGGTCAACAAACGAGCACAGAGCCAGGGGAAAAACTCCACCCTGCTGGTCAAACAATCACACAGAGGGACCCTCTACGTCACGAGAGGTCAAAGTACGCAAAGCAGAACACGACACTCACATGGGGCCCACACGACGTGTGTCCCCACGTCAACCCCAACTGAGCACACAAACATTCTCAGGTACAAACCACACGTACCTCCAAGCGCTCTTGTATACTCCCAGAGTATACCTCGTCTCCAGCCCAAGGGCTATCATGCACACGACACCCAACGTCAACGCGAAGGCGTGATGTAACATTTCTAACTTGCCACCTCAATGACTGGGGCATAGACAACCACATATATTCAAGCATCACTTCACTCACACGGGAGTGCACGCAATCAGACGCCAAGGGTTCGCTATAACCACAGTAGAAGAACCGCCCCTGGGGAACCATCACATTTCCACATTTACAAGATCGCACAAGAGGCTCCGAACAACCAACGGATCGCACCGTTGTAATCCTCGCGAAAAAACACACGACATCGATTACTTACTCGCCTCCAACGGATATCCGATGAAAAAGTCACCAATACCGCCTCACGCCCGAACGACGTCCCGTGATCCCGAGCCTCGGCCCTGAAAACAGACAGGCGCATCGCACCATTGCGATCCCCTCAAGAAAACACGTCAAAATCCCTACTCACTTGAGTGCAACGGATATCCGGAGGAAAAGATGCATTCTCGCACACCGCATACAAGCGGTGCCACGTGGGACCCACATCCCGGTCTCGAAACACAACGAACAGATCACACAGTTGCGATCCTCTCGAAAAATCACACTAGATGGACTATTCACTTGTCCAAAACGGTCGCCCGGTGATTAAGATGGAAAATCACCGTCGATGCCCATACGACCCTTGTTGGCCCCGCACCATCGTGCGGAATTACAGTGGGCAGACTGCGCCAACGCGATGCCCTCAGAAAAACACCCAACATTGACTGCTCGCACGCCCCAAACGGACGTCCGGTGAAAAAGTCGCTAAAAGCTGCACACAACTCAAAAGACGGGCCGTGGGGCCCAAACCTCAACTCTGGCTTCAACGCTCGAAACCACCGTGGAAACCTCCGCCTCGACGCCAGGGTTCCCACGCCACTGACGGCGCTTAAACCGGACTTCGGACGCGTCCACGCTGCTCAAAACAAGACCCCCGAAAAAGCACCAATTCACTTAAAGTAAGTGTCGCACCACCGAGGCCCCTCATTTCGGGAATTAAAAATTCCTGAAACCATCTCAAAAATAGTGTTCCTCTGCTCCAGGTCCGCTCCGCCGCAGATGGCGTGCTAAACGGACGTCTGTAGCGAAAGCTACGGACGTCGTAAATTTAAAGGGTGTACTCCCTTGGGCTGGACCGGCCCGGTCCGGCCTGTCCGCCTCGCTCGGGACGGCCCGCGCCGGCTGGCCCACTCCACAGTGCCGCCCCGCTGCCTAGCCGTGCGGTGCGGCACGCCTCCACTGACCGGCCAACCAGGCTGGTCCCCCCCTTTTCCACGGAGACCCACAGGACGCGGGTCTCGGTCAGCCGCAGGGGTCGCGCCGCGATCCCACTCACCGTTTCGTGCCGGCACCCTCGGCTTGCCGCCGCCGAGACAAAGGCTGCCGCCACCTGCCGTCCGGAATCCGCCGCCGTCCAGAGTTTCCGCTGCCGCCAGGAGCTTCCGGAAACCGCCGGTCACCGAAGAAAAAAAACAAAATCCCACAGGACTTCGACTGACGATTGCGAACACCTCAGAGCTCAGAATTCAGTTCCGGAAGAAGCATCGAAAAGCTCAGAACATACTCTACGCGACTCTGGGCTTGGATCGAACATCGGGAAGCAATTAGACACTAAATTTAGGATTCAAAGAGGGGTTCTAGATTTAAAACGCAAACGAACACCACCTACCTCGAAGGGCGTAGCCCGACGCTTCGTGTACGGACCGTCGGAACCGCTGTGCCTCGCCAGAGATCACCTCACTAGAGCTGCCTCGCTAGAGGTATAGGAGAGGGGAGGGTTTGAGGAATAGGAAGAAGAAGAAGAAGAAGAAGAAGAAGAAGGGGGTGGGGGTGTTTATGTATGAATCACTTAAACGCCCGCCCGACACGCCCCCGACTACGCTGCCCATGCAGACAAAAAAGAGGGTTCCCCTGGGGTAAAAACGACCATCCAAGCACAAAGACGGTCTCGTAATTTTTATCCGAGACCCCGTTCAAAAGTTATAAAATTTAACGCCCGAAGCCGCTAAATTACGAAAACGCCCCTAGGGCCATTTTTTCACATACGGGCCGCACCTGTGAAACTTATACCCCTACTAGTGTAAACAGCATGCTCCGAACTCAACGGTGCCCTCAGTTTTCTAATCCGAGCCACCGTTTAAGAGATACTAGAATTTCACCATTAAATGATTAAATTAATTAATTAATTTATCCGTTTAACGTTCCGAAAGCGAGCGAGGGGTCCAAACATCCCACGCCGACACGTTTAATATCGTTCCTAGGGTAAACACCCCATTACAGACCCATCCGTACACTCGTATCTTTGATCCAGAACTCCGTTTAGGAGTTATCCCATTTATTTAGCGTTTCTAGTGTGAACGCACTGAAAATTTAATTCCGGCCACTCCGGGTCTCAGAATTGCACGCCGTCCGAAGGCGCTGCTCTGGAATATCATCAAGAATATTTCAAAGTCTTTCACAGAAAAAAATGGGTTCTTACAAGTGGTGAATCAACACCCACCACCATCTCTGAAATTGAACCTCACCATTCCAATATGGTTATATCATTTTCTTCAGAAGGGGTTGGGAACATTTTCTATTAACAGATTCTCGATTAGTGGATACTAAATCAATCTCATAATACATCTCTAATAAAGGGTTAATCACAAGAAAAATCATATGATACAAACCCACAACACAAATCAGAAAAAATTGAAATAGGTAAATGATCAACAAATTAGTGTGTGATAATATTTTATTATGAAACTGAAACCTCTATAGGGAATGCGACCCCTCCATCATCTTATTTATCATCCAACTATAAAAAAATATAGAAATTATTTGTTGTTTACTCCCCTAACTCTTCAAGCCTGAGTATACCCTCTCTAATCACTGCCTCCTTAGTACGACTTCTCCAATCATGAATCAGGTCATTTTTCCAATGAAAGCTTTTTAACTTTAATAGATGACACTTATATAGAGGGATAATCTTCTCCCACTATATTCTTCCTTGACATAAATTCTTTACTAACTTATATTTGGTATCAGAATTGATTCACCATAGCAGAACTCTCCAAAATCCAAAGTTTCATTATCTATGGGTTCAATGTGAATTGATTTGAATATCCGACTTCGAATCCTTCATAAAAATATTCCTCCATATCAGAGAAAAATCATTATAATTTTATTTTTAGAGTTTGGTTCATCATTATCATATAATAGGTTTGGTTGATCATAATTCTACTTATAGATCCATAGATTCTCAATTTATCTTCTTCATTCCCAACATATTTAATTGGATCAATCCTTTCTCAAAATCCCATTTAAAATTTATGGTTTCACTCTTTGTCTTATCCTTTATTGGTGGCTTAATTTTTATGTTTCATTCAATTGTGTTTCTTAAATCTATTTTCCTTTTTGGATAAACTCATAAGAATTCAGTTTTATACTCCAGTAATATTGTAACATAGTTTGCTGTGAGTATCTTTAATAGATTGAAAATATTCAAGTGGTCAGTTATAGGAGGCATATTTAGTCAATATTGAGGTGTGTTCAAGTGAAAACAGGGCGTGATTTTTTTGACGTAGTTTTGAAAAATACATCTATGGTAGCGTTAAAATCATCCATGGAAACTTTCGATTACGGAAAATGGAAAATAAGCATTCTAGACTTAGAATTTACCTTTTTAGTTACATCAATCCTTTCACATATTTCTAAAACACGGTGACTCTAATTTGTCTTGAAATAGATTGATTACTTTGTGGTCACTTAGAAGTTTCATTATCACTCTGACACATTGCCAAATTTTTCCATGAATAGTAGCATAAATGTATTCTTACAGTCCCTCTAATGAATGGGAAACCACTTCAAAATATGGTTTCTTGGTGTTTTCTCCAAATTTTACTACATTTATTCAAAAAATAAAAAAAAATTCAATTATAATATTATTAAATATTAAAAAATGATCAGTTTAAATGAAAATTAAATCATAAAATCACTGAATTTTCTAAAAATATGTATTGTAAAAAAATAATTTAAATTTTAAAATATGGAATTATAGAATAATTAATTTTCAATATCAAAACCTTATTAAAAAATCAATAAGGGAAAAAATTATTTTTAATGTGTTTTTTGAAAGAATTATATTCTTTAAATAAATAAGAAATAAAAACAAATTCATTTTATTGTTCAACCCACAAAAATCATTGACACTAAAATTTTTACTTAACATCAACTAAATTTTCCATAATATAAAATTTTATTAAAATAATAAATTTATTACAAGTTCAACTAAATGTATTCCAATTTCAATGATTCTTAATTATAAGATCAATTTCACATTAGAGACTATATAAAATCACAAATAAAGATATGAAAAATGTGTAAAATAAAATCCATATCATTATTTTAAAAAATTATTTCTAAAAGAGAATGTAACTTCTTTATTTTACACTAATGATAAAAGTTTGTATATTTTAAAACATAAAATTTACCTCACCATTTGAGTAGTATTTTTATAAATCTTCATTTACATGTTTTTAAATGGGTTTTAAAATTGTTTTTTCACTTGGTGATTTTAAATAAAAAGAAAATATTATTATACTCTTCAATAGTAAAAGTTTTATTTTTAAATGTATTCCTAACTTTTGAAAATTTATTATAAGGAATTATGTCTTTAATAATGAATTCATTAATATTCTCCCAAAATACCATTATTTTATAAAATGGGTCTTCTAAAAACATTTCTGGTTTTACTAGTTAATACTTAAAATGATTTATCAAGCTTAGTGTATTTATTTTCAAAGAAACAATTTGATTAGTTTTAAATCATTTAAAAATGGTATGTTTCTTCATTTTTTAAAGTGATTTATCTAAAAAATAAAAAGGGTTTTTTATCCATATCAGAATGATTTTAAATTTCTTATAATACAATGGGGATCTATTTTTTTCATTCTAAATAATATTTAATTGGATTACATATGTAATTTTATAGGGATGCTTTTCATGAAACCCATCTCATTTTCAATGTTTAATAATAAATGTTTAAAATATGATTTTTTCCAAGTTCATTGGGAACAAAAATACATGAACATTTATTCTTGATGTGCATGGTCTTATATATCCATCTAATGCATTGATAAAAAATTTATGCCTCGTGATATATAGATGTTTTCATGATGCTACCATTGAGGGCTGGCTGGCTAATAATAAACAGAGTGTAAAAACCTATAAGCACATCTAATAGGTTAGGGGATTAAAAATAGAGCCATGTAGGCATATCAAATACATGAGTGGCTTTATCCTAATGCACCTTCATGAACACATGTGGACATATCCACATCCACCATGTAATGTATAAAATTAATCTTCCAGTTGGAACACAATGTAAGAATGAACTACTAATATACCATGTTAGAGTATTATAGAAGGTAAAAAAATAAAAAAAGTGAAAATATAGACCCAAAAATTTTATATAAGTTAAATCCATTAAGAGGGGTGTATATTTATAAAAGAAAAATCTTCTCATAATCTATGTACATTATATGGGACAACTATACTATACCTGCCCTAGTCTACGCATCGTGTGTTATTCTGAAATACACATTGTGTCATTGTTTTCCCATTTCAAAACTCAATGTGTTCCCTTAATCCACACATAACCTGTATTATTTACTACTCGGTTCACTAAAAACATTGCATTTGACAACTAAAAATGAATGAAACACCTATGATCATTGATCTAAAGCCTTTGAGATCTTGAAATCACGATTCTTTTGGCCCATATGAAGTTCCATTATGCCTCTATTGACACCCATAGGTATTAAACCTCAATTAATCATTTTCTATTACATTAGAAAACCCCCATCTTCCTTACAAAGAAAATATTCCACAACCAATTTCAAAAACCATCATAAAATCTAGGTTTTATTCCCTCTTAAATCAGATTAAACATCTAACAATAGACCTACCAAAGACAATTATGAATATGTTAAGAACGAGGGGGAAACTCACAATAATAATGTGAGATCATTGATGGACATCATGAACCCATCTGTCGATCTTGTTTGTGAGAATTGAATTAAAATGATAATTTCATGCTATTAATAAACAATGTTCTCGTAAATATTAATGAAATGGTCCATAAAATATCAAATGACTAATTAATTTATGATTAATTAAGTAGTGTTCTATGTGATAATCTAGAACAATTGAAAAAAATAAAAAATACCTACCTAATGGTAAGATAAATCTATAATTAAGTACTATTATGTGTTTATGTTTTTGGTTTGTTTCAGAATATTCTTTATTGATGACATTCCATAGAGTGTCTCGATCATCAATCCTGAATCCACATTTTTAAAATCATCAAATGTTTTACCAAATGTGATGATCCACTTTAGTAAATCTCTATAGGTTATGTAGACAATCCTAAATATTTTCTATAATATGGTTCTTATAGATTTATTAATATGTTTATCAATAAATTTGATAACAATTCAATCAATCATTTAATTTATTTATTTCATCCATTATCCACTAGTGAAATAAATCTACTAAAGTGATTAACATTGAAAAAAACTAATGTCTTGTATAGGGGAAAACCCACATTATTGATTTAATAGTGCTCTCAATTTTCATATCTGATACATCATTTAATATATATTCTATTATTTTAGAAAAAATTGAATGTGCATGATATATTATATATTATATTTTTAATTTATCAAAATCATGCCCCCATAGGGCCTAGAATTATGCATTGAATCAACACCTAACATTGAAAATACTATTATAAATATTAAAAAGTGTTAAATATTAAAAACAATATCCTTACATTATCCCATCCTTTAGGGATTTTCACTATAAAAAGTAAAAAACTACCCAATAATGTGAATTTACCAAGATTTCCTATGATACCAATGATCTTGGACTAAGGGAATCACTTTCCCATAGAGGATATTATCCTTATGGCCCATGACGCCACCAGGTTATTTTAAAAGTTAGATCTATCCTCAATGTCTATCTCACCTTAGTCAATGATGTGTGATTAGTCTTTCACATATATCTTTAGCTGCGATACATGGAATATTCCATGCACTAGGTCTAACTGTGGTAGTAATGACAAGATATAATACACCTCTCCAACTGTATATAATATCTGAAATGGTTTGACGAATATTCGACATAATTTTCTTCACTGAATAAAAAAGAACAATCCTCAACCAAGTGAGACCATAAGGAACTTATTTTCTCCATAATGAATCTCTAAAGGATTATGTTGTTGGTCTATATAGGGCTTTTGATGGATATGGGAAATCCTCATCTCTTCCTTGATATTCTGCACCTTATTATTAAATGGTTGCCCCAACTCTAGGCCCATAATGACTGATTCTTTGAGAATTAACTTTCAAAATAGTGACCTATAAGACCTACCCTATAGGGCCTCATATGTTTCCATACTGATAGTGGCATATTAGTTATTTTTTAATAAAAACTTCACCAAGATTAGATGATTCTTCTATATTCAGCCAAATTCTGACACACAATCTCATAACATGTCCTCCAAGACTTGAATTATACACTCTGTTAGTTAATCAATTTTGGGGTGGAACATTGTACTCATCCACCACTTATTCCCCATATCCACTTGCAATCCTCTATAAAATTTGGAATTGAAGTGAGATTTATGAAAACAAATAATCATTGCGGGAAATCTATCAAGTAGTATTATATCATGCAGATAAAATAATCCAAATCATTTCATTGAACATTGACCTCAGAGGGAAATAAAGTTGTCTCACTTTGTGAGTTATTATTTGATCACCCAGGTAAAATAATGAAATCTAAATATACTTGGAATTTACATTAAAAAAATATAGAGATACCATCCCACTTCCACTCCATCACCTCTAGGGGTGGGGATAAACCCGATGGTACCAAGTGCATGAACTTCACCTATTGGGAAGTGAGGCATCGAAAGATAAACTCAGCATTACACCTCTTATTATCAAGAAACTATAAATGATACTAGAGGTCTTGGTACATATTCAGTAATAGTTATATTTACATATAAGGGGAATGTATGAAAATAACTTAAAAAATTTTCTCATATAATTACTCGAACCAACATATATCCTATGAAAATGATGGTGTACTCCCCACACTTATACAATCAATCATGAGAATGTGTTGGTAATATATAGTCACCTAAGTCCCCAGAATTGATATATCCTTGTTTTATCTCCCAAATTCATTATAGACGTAGAGAAATTATATACATTTACTAGATTTATGCTGCTACACCCTCATTCACAAGAAAAAACTATTGTGAGGCCAACTTCTTGGACTCCTCGATCAATAACTGTGAGTGTGATTTAATGCCAAGAAAATATTCTTTCATGTTTTCTTTCCAATGATTATAGACTATCCTAAAGTCATAGTACCTTAGTAATTACAACCATTTCATCCACCTCATGTAGATATATTTATAAAATAATTTATACTTGAGACTGTAATGATCAGAATAAATGATGAATCACAATCCCATAAGAAAATATTTCCAAGTCTCAAGGATGAACACTACTTATACAATATCTAAATCATGGGTCATTTAATTATTATCATGGTTTTTCAATTTTTAGGACTAATAAGAAATAATTGCATTCCACTGCATCATAAAAAAACCATTCCCATGTTTAGAGAAATCATTGAACACCACATACTAAACACCCTTCTCCAATAGACTCAAGATTAAGGTTCTTGTAAAAATCTATCACAACTTCTGAAAATCATAATGGAATTTTTCTACCCATATGAAAGAATACCTATTTTGGGTCATTTTATTCAACGTTTTCATGACTCTAGAGAAATCCAAAATGAATCTTGGATAATATCAATCCATCCCATGGAATCTCTACATAACTTACACACTATTGGTTGACTACCAAAGTGATTACTCCACCAATATTTTCTAGATCCACTAATACAACCTCATATAAGATGATATGTCCTAGGAAGTGGACCTCTAAAATCTAG
Source organism: Viscum album (assembly GCA_963277665.1). Lineage (NCBI taxonomy): Eukaryota > Viridiplantae > Streptophyta > Magnoliopsida > Santalales > Viscaceae > Viscum > Viscum album. Next base: position 1,264,848,827 of record OY728128.1, read on the forward strand.
AACTAACCATTTTATAACATACTATAATTCTAGTTCTCTTTGATTACACCCATGTCCACCCTCAACATCTCTCATTCTCCTCCTATAATGATGAGTATAGTAGGATTTCACTTGTAAATACAAATACAAAATAATCTATGAGTGGATAGATGATCTAGTTCATGAGTCAGTTAAACACTATTGGGATGTTCTTCATGCCAAAGTTCATCAACAAATATTCATAATGACCCTTGGGAAATTAGAATGACACTACTAGAAATTCGGCTATTTGTGATGGGATCCCATCGAAAACACCCTTTTGCGATGGGGGACCGTCGCAAATAGCATGTTACAGAAAACGGCGTCGCAACAAGTATTTGTTGCAATGGGCCCGTCACAAAAAATATTACTTGAGACGAGAAGCATGACCATCAAAAATAGTTGTCCGATTAAATAAATTATATATACAAGAACCATTAGCGACGGCCCCGTCACAAAAAGTATTTGTGACGGGATACCAGCCCATCACAAATAGCTTATATGTTATAAACCTATTGTGATGGGCCCATTTCAAAAAAGTTATTGCGATAGTAAAGAATCTCATCGAAAAAACATTTAAAAAATATATATAATCTATTTGCGTCAGGCCCCCCATCGCAAAGGGCCTCATCGCTAATACTTAATAAAATAAAAAATATTAATATTAATAAAATAATAAAATAAAAAAAAATATTAAAATTCTCAATATTTACAAATACTTAATAAAATAAATAAATCAATGAAATTATGATTAATGAAAAGAATAATATTAATATTATTAAAATAATAAAAAAATAAAAAATATTAAAATTATCAATATTCAGAAAAAATATATAAAATATCATAAAATATTATTATTATTATTATTAGTAAAATAAAAAAATATTAAAAAATAAAATACTAATTATAAATAATAAAATAATAAAACATTAAAAATACAAAAAACAATTATGCAATATCTGCAACAATATAAAAGGAAAAAACTATAAACAGTTTATATTACAACAAATGTTCAATTCAAATATTTTTAGTAGAACAGGAAAAATCACAGGGGGTAGATTTCTGGAGGAGATGGTGGAAGAAACTCTATCCCTAAAATATGTGTCAGACAGTAAATACTCCATCTGATCATGCTAATACTACATTCATCGATGAATTTCCTCCTCATGCTATTGTTGTTGATGCTGCGGTTGATGCATCTCTTCCTACTGCTTCTGCAAACTCTCTATAATCTCGGTTTGAACTCGACACTGCTCCTAATGCTGTGAGCCAGAAGATGATGCCTCTCCATGAGATCATCTCGAGCTGGACTCCTACATCAAAATAATACCATAATAAGTTTCAGGAGTCAAATGTGAGTCGATACCAACTACTCGTCCCTTCTCAAAGGCATACTCGATCACATGCATCAATGCCGCCTCATCAAAATGGTCGGTACTAGCCTGATTATCCATCTCACCCAAGGGTTTTTTTCAATGTTTCAGGGCCTTTCGGTAGGGGTACCCTCTTTCTGGACTCCTATTTTCTCTTTCCAAGGATTATTTGAGTATCTTCCTTAATAGTCTCATTCAAGCTAGCATGTATAATCAGATTAAAGTTGGTAGAGATCTTTATGCCCCTACACATCTTTTCTATGCTGATGACATCATGTTATTTGGTAATTCCAACACATGGACTGTGTCTTCAATTAAAATCATTTTCATGCACTATGAGGATGTGGCTGGAGATGCTATTAGTTTTCAAAAGTCTTTTGTGGTCTTTGGTGAGGGAGTCTCCATCAGAAAGAAGAATAAATCACAAGATCTCTCAGGGTTAAAAAGGGTTCATTTCCTTTTACATATCTTAGAGTACCACTTTTCTAGGGACGTTTCAAGTGGTATCATATTGAATCTATTGTCTCACGAATTATTTCTCAGCGGGAAACTTGGAAAGGGAAAACTATGTCTCATTCTGGGAGAGTCTGTCTCGTCAACTCAGTGATTGCCTCTATGTTTGTTTATGTGTTTTATATTTACAGGTGGCCAAATATTCTTATAAGAAAGCTCCAAGGGCTTATCAGAGACTCATATGGACTGGTTCGATATATGAAAGGAAATTGGTTGTGGTGGCATGAAAAGAGTGCATTAAACAAGTAGAGAGGGGGGGATTAATGATTTGACTCTGTTTAATGAGGTCCTGCTCAGCAAGTTTACCTGGAATCTTATTACTTCTCAAAACTCTTCGATGGAATTTCTATCAGCTCGGATTACCTCAAGGCTATGGGATGGTTATTCTCACTATATCTCTTCTTCCATTTGTCCTGCTTTAAAGTCTTCTTTTAATGGGATCATGTCCTGTTCAAAGTGGATTGTGTGTAGGGGGTCTACTATGAATGCTTGGAGTTTTACTTGGTTGGACAAGCCGATCAAAGAGGATATTGATATTCCATCTAATGTGTTGCACTGTTCAGTTTCTAATATACAGGATGACAGAGTAGGTCTATATGATTTTATTCCTCCTCAGATTCAAGATGAGATCTATAGAAACAACTACATTGACAAGGACACTCTTGTATGGAAACCAACCACTAATGGGTTCATCACCACCCGGGCAGCATACCAGCACATGTGTGCTGGGCAGATTACGGTCCAAAGGTGGATTTCTGCATTCCAGACTTTTTTCATCCTTCCTTCAATGTATTTTCTTATTTGGAGGATATGGAAGAGAAGGCTCTCGGTGCAATCTTCTCTACAAAGGGCTAGGATTCAGCTTACCTCGACCTGCTCTATCTGCTTTGCCACGGTGGAATCAATTGATCATGTTTTTTGTCTTGTCCTCTAGTATGTAGGTTATGGAAGTATATCCAGGACATGACAGGTTGCTGCTTGGACTTGACATCATTTTATAGACTCCTTCATTCAGCGGTTTTGGCCTGCTGTAGTGAGGAGGTTTGTGTTATCATTATGGTGGTTGTTTCAGCATCTATAGGGTTCATTTGGAAGGCTATAAATGAGAAGGTTTTTGAGAACATCAATCCATACTTCTGGTTAGGATTGAGGGTGATTCGTAGGGCTGTTTTCATAGCCTCAGGAGTCCATTTTGGTTGTATGCACAATGGGATAAATGATCTTACTGTATTGTGGAATTTTAGCATTGCTGGTAGGGTTATAAAACCATTAGTGATGAAGTTAATTAGAAGGATCCCTCTTATTCCCTCTTGGTTGAAGGTCAATGTTGATGGGGCGGCTTCAGGTTCATCGGGGCCTTCAGGTTGCGGTGGTGTCTTCAGTACCTATCATGGCTTCATTAAGGGCTGCTTTTATTATTATATTGGTCAGGGCTCTGCCATTGAGGCTGAGTTGTGGGCCATGATTAAAGCTATCAAGTATGCAGTTCATTTGGGTTGGTGATTTCTCTGGCTTGAATCAGACTCTATGGTGGCTGTTGATATCCTTCGGAGGCGGTCGAGGAATGTCCCATGGATGATGTTTCCCTCTGGGATTGATTGTCTTTGTCTCCTTGATGGTATCGTTTTTGAGGTGACACATGTTTATAGGGAGGACAATCAGGTTTCTGATATGTTTTCAAAAAAAAGTCCATTGTGGAATCATGCTCTGAATGGTATTTTATGGATTTTGATTGTTGTGTGCCTTTTGTTGAGGCTGATACACGTGGTAAGACTTTAAATAGGCTTTTAAATCACCCTTTTGATGTTCTGACTGTGTACTTTATTTTTTAATAAAAGTTTGGTAGGAAAGTGTCTAACTTACTCCTGGGCCATTTGACTAATAAAATAAACTTTTTATATGTAATGTTATATAAAATATTTTGAAAAGGTACTTACCAGATTCTCTCTATGCGTATTGAATGTATGAATACCAGCTCGATGTGTCACCTCTTGTCTCCCATGGTTTTGCCAGCCCAATAAAGATCTCCTCTGAAATCCACTACTCAAACAGTGTGAACATAATCCATCCCACACATGAGATAAAATGTACTCTGGTCAGTGGGCTCTACATGACTCATCAAATATTATCTCTCCTATATTCTTAGTGGTTGTCCTCAAATTGTGCAAAAACTGATAGAAATGCTCAAGCATAGACATCTCCCATGCCTCGTGGATAGCGCCACACATGCTATCATCAATGGGATACCCTAAACCCTACAAATAATTTATAATATCATGTTATTAATGATATAAATTTCTAAAAAAAATTATTTATTTACATACCAGTCAATGATTGTACATTGCAAGCCACACATCAACGAGAATCTATTCCCATGTGATCCATTGCTGAGAAAAATAATTGCGCAAGATAGTGCTGTCTTATCCAACAGCTACATGCGCAAAACTATGAAATTAGAACAAATAATCAAACAATTATTATATAAATAAATTAATGAAAGCTAACTAAAATACATAGGTTATCATACCTCTGCATGCGTGGATTAAAACCAAGATGAGGACGCTGCTTGGGGATAGGGTGAAGAATCATAAGCCATGCAAGACCACACCCCCTCAGTGTACCCCCTGAACTGCCAATAGCCTGAGGGTTAGATGATCCCAAATCCTCTTCATCCAAAGGTAGCTCAGCCTCCTCCAACTCACGAAGTATATCAAGGTCCATCTAAAACAAAAATTGATTATTATTAGGAGATATTTGTAAATAACTATTACATATAGATATATATATATATATTTGTTATGATTATAACTAGCATTTAACTATGTCACATGGTTACCTTCATCATCATTTTCATATCAAACTATGTTAAAGTCTTCACATTCAACATCGGTGTCATCAATATCCATTTGAGTTTTAGTTTCATCATCTCCTGTGATTTCAAATTCATTTGTAATATCGTTAACATAATCGTCATCATCGACCCTTAATTTTGGGGTGTCATAATCGATATTCATGTCTCTTTGTGAAAAGGATGGATTTTGAGTAGTCTCATGGAAATTTTCAATTCATTGTACTTCATCGAAACCACATTCCGTTTGAGTAAACTGATTTTCCCGAGATTACATTTTTATTATGCCTGACCAATCACTCAGGTCTCTTGAAGTAGCACAGTACTTTGCCTAATATATTTTATGTTCCTATTGCGTTAGTAAAAATGGTTCATTTACTGCAAGAAGACTTTTATATTTAATAACAACGATTCCATGAATTAAATGTACATGCAAGCCTCTCTCAGTATCTAACCACTGGCATTTAATAATTATTATGTAATTTTACCCTAGATAACACAGTTTAATAATTTCATCCAGCATGCTGTAAAAGTCAACTTTAGTTTCTCTATGATGGGATCCTCTCAATAAAACACCATTGTTCATTGTTTTTATATTCCCTATATGCATGTGTATGAAATCAAAAACCATTCACCACATATGCGTTGTAAGATTTAACCATTTTGGATGGTGGGTTACTCAATATACACGGTCGCTTATCAATTTTATCAGCATTTTGAGACACCTGAAATTTTTTAAAACAATTATCAATATAATAAATAATAAACTGAATTGAGATGTTAAAACATCAATAATTTATGTTACCAGTTTTTGAAACCATTGAGAAAAATTTCTCTATCGGCATTCTTCAAAATCAACTGCTGTAATTTGTTGAACCTGTTTCATGATAAGGTTATCATATAAATTATAAATAAAATAAGTTTACTTACTATAAAAATAAATTATAGAATAAGTTATAGAAGCACTCATAGTACAAATGATGTCATTTCTTCACAGTTGAGAAAAATATATTTATGAGCATTGTGATGTTCATCATCTAAAATCCATCATTCATGAATTCCACTGAATCCATGCTATGGCTGATTAAAAACTAATAATTGATTTTCCATTTCATCATTATAATTCCCCTCGTTCCATCCCATGCGGTTGTGTATTGAGGGATATTCAGATTCAAAATAATATGAGCAGAAAAAATAAATTTCGTCTTGAAAATAAGCTTCAGCAATTGAGCCTTCAATGGATGATTTGTTACGTACATTTGTCTTGAATTTATGCATGAATCTCTCAAATGGGTACATCCATAAAAACTATATCAGACCTACACATTTATATTCTTGTGTCAAATATTATATGAGATGTTCCATTGAGTCAAAAAAGTCAATGAAATGATTTTTTTCAGGTTACATATAATGATATCAAAATCTACTTTTAGTTTACTTAGTGAATCATAGTCTATTGTTGCCACAAAAATGTCTCAAAAAAATATGATATGTCTATTATCAAATCTAAAATTATAGAATTCAACAAACCTCTAAATCCAATAAGCATAAGTATTTATATTATAACATGACAATAATGACTTTTTAATCTGGTAATATAACCATTCTTAACACATCTTCCCAAATTGAAAGCATAGCCATATGGAAGTATCAAATCTACAATCCACTAACAAAATAATAAGCAACTCTCTTTGGACAGTGTATACGAAGCTTTTGGCTTCATTAACCTCTATGATCTGACATTTTGAAATAGTTGAAGTTCCTGTTGTCTGCAAATTTGGGAACGATCTAATCGTGCCTTTACATTATCTTGGGTATTACCTGGTGTATCCAAGTCTGTATGAAATAAATTATCAAAACTGTTTTCTCAATATTCATGATATCCAATATGTAGTGGACCAACAAATCAGACCAATATAGAAGATCCAAAAAATGATCCGTTTTTCCAATTATGCTCTTTCCCAAAGCCAAGAATTTTCTATTGGTTTATTGTTGGCCCAAATGTGATGGGAGGTAATGAAAATACCACTGACTTTAACTCTATACCTAAGATCATTTTTTGAGGTTCATCCCTTTCAATCATTCCTTTTCTGAAATGAGATTTTTTCATCCGAAATGGATGATCGATTGGAAGAAATCTGCGATGACAGTCAAAGTAGCAACATTTTTTCCATTGATAATCATAAAGTCTTTGTTGTCTTTCATAAATTTATGACATGATTTTGGGCCATGGGTACTCCAGCTAGATAAGATTCCATATGACAGAAAGTCACTAATCATCCACATCAATGTAGCTTTTAATATGAAATTTTGTTCCATAGAAACATCATATGTAATAACACCATTACTCAACAATGAATTTAACTCGTCAATCAATGGTTTAAAAAAAACATCAATATTATTTTTCATATATCCTAGAATTAATAAGGTCAAAAAGATATAGGGCTCCTTCATCAAAATCCATATAGGTAAATTGTACGGAGTTATAAAGACAATCCAAAATGAATACTAACTACCATAAGAACCAAACGGACAGAAACTGTCAGTAGAAAGACCCAATCACACATTTTGGGATTCTAAAGAAAAATAAGGATGTAATCATTCCAAGTGATTCCATGAATCTCAATCAGATGGATGATTTACGCTTTTATCAGTTAAAATCTTGGTTTTGGGCCATGAAATCATTAACTTTGTGTTATGAGACATAAAAAAACACTACAACCTGGGTGTAAGGGAGAAATATCTCAACTGTTTCACTGGAATCGATCTAGACTTCCCTAGTTGAGATTCTTTATACCTCAATTTTCCACATATGGGAAAACTATCCAATGACTCATTTTTAGCATAATATATGATGAAATCATTTTCACATGCATGAATCTTCCAATAAATAATGCCTAGATTACGAACCAACCACTTGCTCCAACAGTAATTTGCAGGCAACAGATTTCCTTTAGATAATAGTGTTTTAACCAAAGAAAATATCTGATCAAAACAGATGTTGGAAATTTCTTTATCTGATTTAATAGCAATAAATTTTGCAACCACTCCTAATTTTCTTATCTTACAAATAGGATATAATGCATCCTTAGTAGACCTCAACAAGTCGTAAAATTCGGATGGTGCCAAATCAGGAGTTAAATCAATAGCATCCTGAGTTTCAGTTTGTTGAACAGATGGACATGCAACATAATGTACTAAATTTTGAAACCATAATGGATCTAGAATAAGCTTATTATTATCTTATCTGGAACTTCTTTCAACATGTTGATACCAAAAAACATAATCTATTTGAAAACCAAACTATAAGAGATATACCCCAACCTTATCAAATGTGTCAAACATTCCCAGAGTACATTTTTTACAAGGACACTTAATCATTCATTCTGAAACAAATTCTTGTTTTGAGGGTGTAGATGATAAGAAAGATTCAACACCCTCAATATATATAGGATTTAAACCAGAACTGTTTGGATTTCTGTGTTGAATTATCCAAGCAGAATCATCTAATAATGACTGTTGTCTATTTCCAGGTTCCATATTTTTCTACAAAATATAAAAACATTTCTATATTTGAATAATTTGAAATTAAAAGAACACTATCCAAAAGAAGAAGATAAATAATTAAAACTACTTTTTAATAATTACCATTAATTACGGGTGACAAAATTTCTAATGGATTGAAGACTACTCTTTTTTTCGGATGGCTCATTTACTTTCAACTTTCTCACACTGAAATCACAATGAATAATATGCTCGTAGGTATGAATATTCATTCTCATTCATGCAATAATTCATAAGCGTACATCCGAGTGGATTCTAATTTGTGATTTCCGTGTGACAAAGATGTATGTAAATGAGCTGTCAGACAAAAGATCCCCCTTTTTATTGATGAATCTTCTTCTTGCAATTGTCACCACCTAAAAAAATTATAAAAAATGTGCTCTTATGAATTCATATTTAAACTAGTGGATATGGGATTGGATATGCATACATAGAGGCATACTTTTCATAATGTTTTATAGAGATATGAATGAGAAATTGTTTTATTATTTAGTCACTTGTTTGAGATTTATCATGTCTATTAGAGCCTCTATCTCAACCCATATAGATAGAGAGTCGTACTGGGTGACATTTAGTAATCAAAAACTTCTTTCGATAGTGTGACCTGACTCTTGGAGTAGAATGGATTTTGTGGTACCTCTTCATTTTTGTAATGAGACCCCATAGTATCATTATATTTATGGATTGGATCTCCAAATTCCATTTGTAGAATCACTATTAATGATAGATGATGTAGTTTGTCAAAATTGTTGGGAAGATATTTTCTTTCATTGGAGAGAAGGAATCTCTGGAAGAGCAATATGGGGTCATTTACTAAAATATATAATATATTACACATAAATTGGATTGTATGACATTTAGAGTAGTGATCATTATGATCATCCAATTCCCTGTTGTGTAATATCATAATGTGCACTACTCTAAATTTCATACTATCTAATTTAAGTTTAATCGATTATATCATTTAGTATATAACCCCATTTTTCTCTTCTAGAGATTCCTTCTCTCCAATTAAAGAAAATATCTTCCCAACAAGTTGGATAGACTACATAATCTATCATTAATAGTGAATCAATAAATGGGATTTGGAGAGCCAATCCCTAAATAGAATGATACCGTGGGGTATAATTAAAAAAATGTAGAGGTACCACAAAAACCATTCTTCTCCAAGAGTCAGGTCAGACTCTCAAAAGAAGTGGTTGATTACTAAATGTCCCCTAGTAGGAGTCTCTATCTTTAAGTGTTGAGATAGAGGCTCTAATAGACCTTATATATCTCAAACAAGGGACGAAATAATAAAATAATGTCTCATTCATATATCTATCAAAACATTGGTTAATTTAGAGAAGAAGCATATCCAAAATTGAACCATTTTAAGAGCCTCATGATTATAAGATTCCACCACTTTATTAGTCCCCATCTCTATCTGATAGATCCCAGAGCCTAGAGTACACCAACTAGAGGTGCTAATGGTGGTAGTGAATCATAATGTTAAATTCCAATCACATGTATTACATCTAATCTTACTCATCCAACTTCTTATGGATCACCTTTCTCACATTGCTCTCCCACCGTAGTAGCCTTTCCCCTGAATTACCCTCTACCACTACAAGATGGGTCATACATTACCACTAATATAACTTATCCCAATATAGGAGTATCATTTTATTTACCTGGGTTTTATGAAACCTATTTGGGACCCCATTTAACAACCCAAAATTCTTTTAATGAAAATTACTCTTGATCTAATTAAATTTCATACAATGTAAAATGGTCATATAACATATAAAATTAATTAGTTTTATGTTTCTGGATTTTAAAATACCATTATGAATTGTGACCATTTACCGTTGAACAATGATCACATGATTAGTATAAATATAGGGCTTTAAAAAATCTAATTTACTCAGATAAAGGAAGCGATGACCTCATCCGGTAAAATTTATCCATATGAAGCCCATTTGTTGGAGCTTGGAAAAGAGGTGGAATCACTAGTCTTCACTCCTGACCAAGACCAAGCTAATCTTCAACACGTTAAGCTTGAGTAGAACCACCTACAGGAGAAGTGGAATTTAATAGAGATTACCATCCAAGTGATGTTATTTGAGACATCCCAAGAGTCTGTCACCATCGCACACCTTACCCTTTAGTCTTATGCAGGTGTTATACAATGTTATATAAAAAGACCCTAGCACTATTATTATGTACATTATTTTTTTTATAGATAAAATAAATTCATTTTATAATTGATACTTGGCAAAGATTTTTTAAAGAAAAAGAATAGTATTTTTAGTTAATATTCTATTAAGTAATATATTTTGATGAATTAGTGGATTTTTGAATTAAATAATATATTAATGAAATATTTTTACAAAATTACTTTTTATAAAATGATCGTATAATTTTTATTAATACAATTATAATTTTTATTAATGTCTGAAAGCTGTTTTTGTCAAAACCCATGAATTTTTTATAAATGTCAGTTTGTATTTTAAAAGAAAAAATTCACATTTTTAGAAAACTAATTAGATAAAAAGAATAATTTTTTTGATTTAGGATGTCAAAATTATCTAACGGTGAGTTTTTCATAATTTTCTCAGACAATCAAATTTTTGGGTAAAAATTAAATACTTTTTAATTATATAATGTGTTTTATCACACTGTAATGATCCAACATTGATGTAATAAAATAATATAAATGTTATTTTAGGAATATAAATGTTTTAGCATTAGAATAATGTGATTTAAGATTTGTTTTATTAATTTTATGGTGCCTTAGTGGTCCATTCAAGACTTATAATGCTTTTTAACATTTAAAATTATTTTCTTGAGAGTGTGAATTACCTACACATAACAAAGCCTAATATTTAAACAATTTAATCCATTGGACATATAAAATAATATTTTCTATTCCCCTTGGTCATAAACCATGTTAAAAAAACATGGCTTGGATTGTGGTTTTGATTAGTTTAATGTGTGGTGTCCAAAACCTAAATAATAGAAAATTCCCTCTAATTTCCAATATAAAGAAACCCAAGCTCCCACTTCCTCATCACTCAAAGAATTTGTAGCTGGAACAACCTCTGAACTCCTCTCTCTATAATCCTTTCAATATCCCCCAATCTCCCAATAATCCTATCTCAAGACCCTCCCATGCCTTTGGGATCACACTTCCAAGTAAGGGATTTATTCCTTTCTCATTTTTTTCCAAATTTATTTATATTGTTATTCACTTTTAATTTTAATTATAAATTTTCATGTATGATTTATAAACCCACCTATAATTTCTTCCTTATGTCTTAATTATGAGATACCCTTTTCTCTCTCATTAATTCCTCCCAAGCACACCTGTTTCCATACAGAAATTCCGTATGGGATTTCTTCATTTCTCATTTTTGTACAAATTTCTTTATGTTGTTATGCCCTTTTATTTTCAGTTACAAATGCAGGGGTATGATTTTATACCTCCCCTTCACTAACCTCCTTATGTTTTAATGATTATACACCCCTTTATATCTCATTAATTTCTCCTATGTACTCTCGTTACTATGATAATAGTCCATAAGGGATATCTTCCTTTCTCATTTTTGTCCAAATTACATTATGTTATTAGGACCTTTGCTTTTCAATTAAAAATGGTGCGGTATGATTTCAAACCTCCCCTATACTTATCTTAATATGTTTTAATGATAATATACCCCTTTCTCTCTCATTAATTCCTCTCATGTACACCCATTACAATGCCGACATTCCTTAAGGGATTTCTCTCTCCACATTTAAATTCAAGCAATTATTTTATATTATGCATCTAAATTACAATAAATATATTGGGAAATGTATCAATATTACCCCTTAATTTCCATTTCATGTAAATATTATGAGATACAAAATTATCTCTCATCAACCATTTTTATGAATTCGTATGTCACGCCATTATGATGTGGAATTTGCACCGCGATTTTCCAAGCCAAAGTCATTGTATATTGAATACCATGCCCATTTCTCTTTCAAGGGTATTCACATTTATGAACATTTACTTATTGATTATATAGGTTTATATATGTATTCCACATTCTTTTATAATCCAATAAATGATGCTGTTGAGTGATTCCATGTTGTATGATCCATGGGACACACTTATGCATGAAATGAAATGATTAAGAAGGGTGTGCCCTGATAGCACACCAATGCATTGGGTAATGATTAGTATCATGATACGTCACATGGAATGAGGCTTTACTCATGTTAATTCAAGATAAATGAGGTTTTACTCATGCTCCATGTGAAATGGTTTATGTCACATTCAAATATCATGTTAAATGTTGTGTCCAAATTTCCATGTTATGATAATCATGCTATATCATGCCTTTATGTTCATGTTTCTCTTATGCTCCATTAATATTCCTATTGCCTAACATTTAATGTATTATTAGTGTCATGACTTGTTTATTCCCTTACTGGGCTTTATAACTCACATTTTTCTTATGCATGTCCTCATGTTATCCCATGCAATGCTAAGTATGAAGAAATGTGTATGGTCATGTAAAATAAGTTTTCAATAAATATGCGCATTTAATGTTTTATGTTTTTATGTAATGTTCCTAATCCCGAGAGACACTAGAACTATATATCTTTTACATTGTATCAAGTGAATATTTTATGTAATAAATTATGTTAATGTTTGAAATATAGAGAAAGGTTGTTATAGTTGGTATTAGAGGAAATGTTAAGTTATATTTTGGATTAGGCTTAGAAAACCCTAGTAAAAGCCTTGGGGATAAGACCAAGTATAATAAAAAGATAACTAAAGTGTAGTGAGTATTTATTAAGTGATTTATCAAGAAAATACATCCCTCTCTGGATATGAGAAGGTAGAGGCATCTCTGGAACAGATTTATCTAGGGGTAAAACCTGAAAGCATAGCTTTGAGCTACACTCGAACGGGAAATGGTGCAAAAAAAGTAGGCATTGCTTCACTCTTGGTTTTGGCACTCATGTTGGATATTCATTGGAAAATTCATAATCTTAGTATGAAACATTATTAATAGAATAAAGAAAAATTCCTTTAATAATATATATTGGGAATTTGATCTTGGATTACAGATATTTAAGCCTAGAAATTCATAAGATAAGGAAATAAATATATTCTATATGTTATCTGTTTTTGTCATTTAATTCCCCTTAATGTGTTACACTTATCTTTCCTTTTATTCCAGAAAATGTCTGGTAATAGGAGGAAGCGGGAAAACAACCAATGAGAAGATCAATGAGATGATAGTTTTAATGAGATTCCAGATACGATGGGAGCCAGAACCACAATATTTTTCACAATACACTCTCAATTAAATAATGTTTTGAATAGTAACATGGGTCAAGAGGAACGTTCAACACCCCCAAATAGTGAAAAAGTCACAATCGAGAACTTCATGAGATAATGGACTCCTACTTTTAATGGATTATCAAATCCCTCAATTATCGAACAATGGATCAACACCATTTAAAAGATCTTATCCATAATTCAATGTTTTGAAAAAGAGATGCTTCTTCTGGCTTCTTGTCATATAGAGGGTGAAGTTGATCAATGGTGGACATTGAAAAAAATATGAAGCCTGAGGAATCGATCTAGGTGTTGGGATGGAAGTATTTCTATAAAATGTTTTTCGATAAATATTTTCCTCGCACCCTTCGAATTAATATGGAACATGAATTCCTTTCACTCAAGAAAAAATATGAAAAATCTATCAAAGCGTATGAGGAAAACATCACAATTCATGCACAATATGCCTTCATCTTTGTCATTACCCCCGAATGCAAGGTTGAATGCATCTTAGGTGGGATAAAACCTAGCCTATGGAAAACCCTAGTGATATTTGACTTTTAGTGCTATGAGGAAATTTTTCAATGTTCGCTCAAATTAGAAATGGATATCGGAAAATCTCTGGGGTACCATAGGGATAATAAGCATAAGGTGGAGTTTAATTCAGGAGGTTCGATTGATAAATCCAATTGTGTTAAGAAAATCCATCACCCCACTTTCCAAATGTGAGGAAATAATCACCCAAGAAATTTCGTAAAGGGTATGAGGAAATGATTTAGGTGTAGAAGAGTAGGGCACATCGCCATTAACTACTGACATGAAAAACCCATCGCTGTAACAGGGGAGAGGAACACTCTTTTCAACCCTCAACGCATTGATCATTGATTCAATTTCAAGGAACCATGGCTCTATGAAAACAAGTTCCCAAATCCAATGGTTTTCAGAGGCAACCAACAACCTCCATGGCTGCAAGAGAGAGCTTTTTCTATCCCTACTGCTGAAGTGAACACTAATAATGAAGTGGTGATAGGTACACTAGTTATTCATTAAAAAATTGAGAATGTGATTTTTGATTTTGGTTCTATGAATTCTTTTATATCCATAATATTTATTAGATCAATCACTACACCACCACAAATCATAGAAGTAAAGATTTCAGTGAGAACAACAAATGATGAATTTGTTTCATCCCATGAATATAACTCCTCCCGTATCATAATTTTCAGATTGAACTTCTCAATGAACCTTTTCATACTCTCTCTGGTAGAATTTGATAGAATTATTGACATGGAATGACTTGCCTTATAAAGAGCCAACATAAATTGATGTGAGAGGGAAATCACTCTCAGTATGGGGAATCAACCCCTGATTCTGTACAAGTTCAAGGAGGAGGATGGATATGAATTAGTACTATCATCTCAATAATGGATATTATTACTCTATGATCATGCATATCATTCTCGGAGGATTGATTCTAAGGAAGAAACCACTCATGAAGACATGCCTATTTTGAGGCAATTAGATGAAGTGTTTCCCAAGGAATTTTATAGTCTTCCTCCGAGAAGAGATATTGAATTCTCAATTGATCTTGTACATGGGGCATTGTAAATATCCAAGACTCCATATAGAATGGAATTTATAATGATCGAGGAACTAAAGAAACTACTACAAGAGAATCTTGATAAAGGGTTTATATGCCAATGTGTTTCACCATGGGGTGCATTAGCCCACTTAGTCAAGAAGAAGGATGGTTCAATGCGCCTTTGTATTGATTAACGTGAGATAAACAAAATCATGAAAAAGAACAAGTATCAACTTCCATGAATTGATTACATATTAGATCAGATACATGGAGAAAAATAAATCTTCAAGGCAGATTTTTGGTTGGGATATTACCATGTAATGGTGACGAAGGAGGATATACCCAAGAATTCCTTTCGTATAGGTTACGGGCACTATGAATTCATAGAATTACCTTTTGGACTCACTAATTTTCTAGTAATATTTATGGACATGATTAATATAGTCTTGAGATATTACCTCAACAAATTTTTTGTAGTATATATATATGATATTCAAATATACTCAAAAACAAAGGAGGAGCATGAAGAGCATCTAAGCACTATACTAGATACCTTCTGAAAGGAGAATCTCTATGAAAAGTACAAAAAGTGTGAGTTCGGGTTGAAGGAGGTCCCATTCTTGGGTCATATAATCTCATGAAACGAGATATTTGTGGATCCCTCTAAGACAACTATAATTGAGCGATGGTTGTGGAAAACATCGATAACAGATATCCGTAGTTTCATGGGGTTATCTAGTTATTATAGTCGATTTATGAGAAATTTCTCATGATTTTCCAACCATCTTACCAAGATAACTCGGAAGGGAGTAAAGTTTTCTTGGATTCATGAATGCGAAGAGAGATTCAAGGAGTTTAAAAGGAGGCTTATCACTATGCTCATTCCCACATTACCCACAAGTGGAGAACTTTTTGTGGTATTCAATGATTCTTTATAGAAGGGCCCTGATTATGTGTTTATGAAAAATGACAATGTCATTTCTTATACTTAATGGAAATTGAATGTTCATGAGAAAAAATACCCATCACATGATCTAGAGTTGGCTTTAGTAATATTAGCTTTGAAAATTTAGAAAAATTACCTCTTTGGGGAGAAGTGTAGAATATATACAGACCATAAAAGCCTAAAGTATATATTCAAAAAGAAAGACTTGAACATGTTCCTCCAAAGATAGTTAGAACTGATTAAAGACCATGACTTCACAATTCATTACCACCTGGGGAAAGTGAACAAGGTGCTGGATTCTCTATGTAGAAAGGATCAAGTGATTATATCATTTATGAGAATTGAAAAGGATCCAATCTTCTTATATTTGATGATGATGGACATTGGAATCATAAAAAAGGGAAATTCATCAATCCTTTCACAAATTAGTGCTCAAACATATCCTTTAGAATGTTTAGTGGATGATCAAAAGGATGATGTGAGAATTCAAGAGAAAGTGGAAACTATCAAAAAAGGGAAATCCTCGGAGTTCAATGTTAATGAAGAAGGAATTGTGAGATTTGGGTCAAAAATATGTGTTCCATCAAATCCATAGTTAAAGAAAGAACTTTTGGATGATGCACGTAGTTTGAATTTATTGATTCACCCAGAAAACACAAAGATGTATCGATATCTTCAATAGAATTATTTGTGGGATAACATGAAGAAGGTTATCGGTGAGTATACATCAAAGTGCTTGGTATGTCAACAAGTGAAGGTTGAGAGTTAGAAGACTAAGAAGATGATGAAAAAATTACACATACCAGCATAGAAATGGGAGAAAATCACCATGGTCTTTGTCACTAGACTTTCGAAGACATCCAAAGGAAACAATGCTATCTGGGTTATTGTGGATCATCTTAAAAAGACCGAACACATCATTTCAATTTGAGAGGATTTCCCATTAGTTCAAATAACAAGAATATATATCAGATAAGGGTTAGGTTTCATGGAGTAACTCTATCTATTATATCTAATCGTGATCCAGTATTCACCTCTATGTTATGGAAGAGTCTTCAACATCATCGTGATACTTAACTGAACTTTAGTATGGATTATCATCCTAAAACTGAT
Organism: Viscum album; assembly: GCA_963277665.1. Taxonomy (NCBI): domain Eukaryota; kingdom Viridiplantae; phylum Streptophyta; class Magnoliopsida; order Santalales; family Viscaceae; genus Viscum; species Viscum album. The sequence continues at coordinate 1,264,866,101 of OY728128.1, forward strand.
GTCCAATCTAAGTGGGCTATCCAAACACATGAGGATATGTTGAGATCATGCTCAATGGAATTCAAAGGAGGATGTGATCAACATCTTCCTTTGGTTAAGTTACCTTGTAATAACAATTTCAACTAAAGCATCCAAATGGCTCCTAATAAAGCATTATATGAGAAGAGGTGTAAAACACCAACATGTTGGGATGAAGTTAGGGAGAAAAAACTCCTAGGTATAGAAATGGTCGAAGAAATGGTGGAGAAGGTTAAGACCATCCAACATCACATTAAAGATACTCAGAGTCGACAAAAGATCTATGTTGATAATCATCGACAAGACCTAGAGTTTTATGTTGGAGACATGGTATTCCTCTGCATATCACTGTGGAAGAGAATTATGAGATTTGGGAAGAAGGGAAAGCTTAATCCATGGTACATCGTCCTTTTTGAGATCCTTCATCACATTAGAGTAGTGTCCTATCGACTAGAACTCCCCCCGAACCTATCTCAAGTACATGATGTATTCCATGTATCACTCTTGAAAAAGTACATACCCAACCCATCACATATACTCAATCCAGATGTAGAACCATTGGAGAATGACCACTCCTATGATGAGAAGATAGTGAAGATCTTAGATCAAAGGGAAAAATTTCTACAACATAACGCAATGCCCCTCATCAAGGTGTTGTCGTGAAACCATAAAGAGGCAACGTGGGAATCAGAGGAAGTGATGAAATAGAGTTACCCGCATGTGTTTTAGTGTGGGAACATGAAATTTTGAGGGTGAAATTTCATAAGGGGGGAGATTGTAACGAACCAAACTTTTATTAATGAAAATTAATCTTGATCTAATTAAATTTATTATTATGTAGAATGGTTATATATCATTTTCATTCCCTTTTTTTTATGTTTTTGGATTTTAAAATACCATTAAAAATTGTGACCATTACTAATATATCTGTTGAATAGTGATCACATGATTATTATAAATACAAGGTTTTAACAAATCCGATTTACTCAAAAAAGGATGTGGTGACCTCATCTAGTAAAATTGCTCCATACAAAGCCCATTTGTTGGAGCTTGAAAAAAAGGTGGAATAATTGGGATTCACTCTTGACCAAGCCCAAGATGAGCTTCAACACATTAAGCTTGAGAAGAACTTCCTATGAAAGAAATGAAATTTAATATAGATTACCACCCGAGTGATGTTATCTGAGCCTCACCAAGAGTATGTCACCGTCCCACACCTTACCCATAGGTCTTATGCGGGTGTGATAAGGTGTTATGTAATAAGACCCTGGCACTACGATTATGTACATTATTTATATATATATAATAAAAATTCATTTTATTATTGTTACTTTGTAAATAGTTTTTAAAGAAAAAAATTACATTTTTAGTTAATATTCAATTATGAAATTTATTTTTATGAATTAATGGATTTTTTAATTAAATAATATTTTAATGAAATAGTATTAAAAAATTAATTTTTATTATATTATTTTATAATTTTTATGTTTTCAATTGTAATTTTTATTAAGGTTTGAAAGATGATTTGGTCAAAACCCCAGGATTTTTTATAAATGTCATATTTTATTTTAAATGTAAAAATTCAGATATTTGAAATATTATTTAGATAAAAAATATCTTTTTGTATTCAAGATTTCGAAATTATCTAACGGTGAAGTTTTCATAATTTTCCAAGACAGTCAATTTTTTTTGGTAAAAATTAAATCAGTTTAATTATATAATGTGTTTTATGACATCAAAGTGACCCAATTATTATTTAATAAAATACAATAAACGGGTTTTTTTCCTTCCAATATATGTTTTAAATTTAAAATAATGTGATTTTAGATTTGATTTATTAAATTTATGGTGCTTAAGTGGAACCTCCAATACTTATAAAACATTTTACCTTTTAAAATAATTTCCTTGATACTGTGACTACCTCCACATAAGAAAGCATAATATTTTAAGAAGATAGGAAATTGGTCTTATATAATAAAATTTTCCAATCCCCATTGGAAGAAACCGTGGGCAAAAACCATGTTTTGGTTTGTGGTTTTGATTAGATTAATATGTGGTGTACAAAACCTATGTAATATAGAATTCCCTCCATTTTAATATATAAAACCACCCAAGCTCCAACTTCCTTCTTACTAAAAGCCTTTGGATCACAAAAATCCTCTGACATCCTCTCTCTAGAATACTTACAAGGCCCCCCCCCAATCTCCCAATAATCCTATCTCAAGCCCCTACCAAGTCTTTGGGATCACATTTCCACGTAAGGGATGTCTTCCTTTCTCATTTTTATCCAAATTTCTTTATGTTGTTATGAGATTTTATTTCCAATTAAAAATGTTGGGGTATTATTTCCCACCTCCCCTATAATTCCATCCTTATATTTTAATGATTATTGACCCCTTTATCTATCATTTATTCCTCCCATGTACACCCGCTACCATACCAAAATTCCTTAAGGAATTTCTTCTTTTCTAATTTTGTCCAAATTTCTTTATGTTATCAAGCAATTTTATTTTCAATTAAAAAGGTTGGGGTATGATTTTTAAGCTTCCCTATACTGGACTCTTTATTTTACAATGATGATATACTCATTTCTATTTTATTAATGCCTCCTATGTACACTCGTTACCATGCTGAAATTAGGTAAGGGGTTTCTTCCTTTCTCATTTTTTCCAAATTGTTTATGTTGATTTGACCATTTATTTTCAATTAAAAATGTTGGGGTATTATTTCTCACCTCCAATATACTTAACTCCTTATGTTTTAATGATGATATACCCATTTCTCTCTCATTAATGACTCTCATGTACACCCGTTATCAAGATAAAATTCTCTAAGGGGGTTCTCTCTCCACATTTACTTTCAAGAAATTATTTTATATTATGCATCTAAATTCCATTACATATGTTCGGACATGTATTTATATAACCCCCTTAATATACATTTCATTTACATAATATGAGGTACCCCTTTATCTATCATCAATGATTTTTATGTATTCTTATGTCACGTAGTAATGCTACCGAATTTGCACCACAATTTTCCCAGCCAAAGTCATTGTGTAGTGAATACCACACCCATTTCTCTATTAAGGGTATTCACCATTATTCACATCTACTTATCGATTATATAGTTTCATGTACATGTTCTGTATTCCATTATCATGGAATAAATGATGATGTTGAGTGATTCCAAGTTGAATGATCCTTGTGTCACACTTATGTATGAAATGAAATGATTAAGAAGGGTGTGCCCTGATAGTGCTTCAATGCATTGGGTAAAGATTAGTATCATGATAAGTCAAGTGAAATGAGGGTTTACTAATTCTAATTAAATTGAAATGATGTTTTACTCTGGATCCATGTGTAATGTGACTTGTCTCATGCGAATAACATGTCAAATTTTGTTTCCACATTTCAATGTTATGATAATCAGGCTACATCACGCCTTTATGTTCATGTTTATTTTATGCTCCATTGATATATCTATTTCCTAAGATGTACTGTATTCATCATAGTATGCCTTGTTTACTCTCTTTCTGGGATTTATATCTCACCCTTTTCTTATGCATGTCCTCAGGTTATCACACGCAATTCTAAGTACGAAGGAATGTGTGTGGTCATATAAAAGAAGTTTTCAATTAATATGTGCATTTTATGTTTTATGTTGTTAGGTAATGTTCCTAAGATTTAGAGACACTAGACCTCTCAATATTATTTGTTGAATAAAGTGAATAATTTAGGAAATAAATTATGTTTATGTGTAAAATAAAGAGCATGGTTTTTATACCCCTAATCTTCTAATCCCTGTGTTTGAGTTAGAATATGTCAGAGCCTTGAGTTTCATGACCTTGAATCACATCATCATTAAACTATAGTCTAAAACTATAACTCATGGTGGCTATAGGTTCATCCTTCCACTTCTTGACCCTTAAAAAAGAATCACTCTTCCAAAAGGGATCACTCTAGTACCCCATTATATGATGTAATGAAAAGGGATTCCTCTCTTTCCCTAACATCTTTGTGAATCCCATTATCAATGGTTAGATCTTAGAAGTATTCATTACAAACCAAATAAATTGAGTATGATGAGAGGTTGGTATTCATTATTGGATACACTATGAAAATCTTAATAATGTACTATTGATCCAGAAAATCCTAAATACACATTTCCCTTTAGGTTACTGGATAGTAATCCTCTCTAAAGAGATGCTCAAACATGATCTAGGAGAGGCTGGCCTCATCACACATCTGGGTTAGTATAATCAACCATCACCTAACTGAGTCCTATAGAAATTTCACTAATAGATCAACCATATAATTAGTATGGGACCTAACTAGGTTTAATAATCATGACACGTACTGTATCTTGTCCTCTTCCACAAAGTGGTATGGATCTCCCTGAAACCTGAGTGGTCTCATCCCCTAAAACTCGCAAAGAACAGTCTTCCTGCTTGTGTGATATATTATAACTACTTGTAAAACCTACTTCTCAACCCAAAAGGGATAATCCACATGATCTGTCATATGTGGGTCTTTGTGTTTCTTACTAGATAGATGAAGCACTCGCTATCCACACAGATTGGGTATCTCATGATTAGGTCCCAAAAGTGAGTCCTCATCACTTGATGGGTCATCATTATGTTCCCTCTATGATATTAAATAGGGATATCATCATAGAGGAATGATTTTGTAGTCAATATGCACCATAGTTAATGATAATATCTGGGGAGATGACTCAATAATGATATAGAATCCACAAATCATTCCAATATGATGCATGTACCATTCTTTTTCCAACAACCTGTGTATTTGGGTACTAAATTGACAACTAGGTTATTAGTGTCCTTATTTATGGATATGTTGGAAACCACACTATCAATAGGTTCCTTGGAATAAGGTCTGAACTGGAGACACCTAAATACTATTATTATCCTCTCAAATAAATCCCCATGAAAGGAATATATACAAACTCTAGTCCTAAGAAAGACAAGGCTATAACATTACTCTATCTTGACCCAACCCACTAGGGCCCACCTAGCTAATAGTAGGATGAATGTGACACCATATTCCATAATCCAATAGGCTAGAAGTTTGATAGTATCAGCGAGTAGGCATATCACACATAAGGTATGGGTTATCATAAATTACATGTACAGATGAATACATCTCCCCATCCACCAAGTAATGTAGAAAAATGAACTATTGGTACAAACACAATGTTTATATGAACTACTAATATCACATTATAGATTAAAAAATAAGGGAAACAAGTAATTAAATGTTAAATACTATCCCAACAATCAAATATAATGTTTAAACAATAATAGGGGTGTCTGTCTCTAAAATAAAAACACATTCACCAGTTGTATCCACTATACTGTACCACTATACTCCACCTAATGCTGGTCCACCTAGGACTCTTTCCATGGTCCTGCCATATGAATAAGACACAAAATGTGTAGCCAGATCCAATGAACATTTGATTATATACATACCCTAAAAGAATCCCCCAAACCATAATGTATCAATCATCAATAGAGAGTCAGTGAACTCACATCACAATATAGAGGGTACACAAGGATAGATCAAAATGTAGATATCTCAAACTAGGTCATTAGAATTATTCAACCCTCAATGTATGGTCTATCTCAGCTATCTAAAAATATATAACCATCCAAAATCTTTATTTATGATGTCTCAATCACTCTCACTATCCTTTTACTCTAATAACATTGTAGGATCCTTACAACTTAGAAGTATGTTAAATACCAGATTATAGTGGAGGATCCTTATCCCATATGTTCCTTATAGATGGGTGAAATTATAGTACATAGATAGAAGATTCAATCTATATTAATGATGTTGAAATAGCTATTAATATATGAATACATCAAGTAGAGGTTCCCCTACACATTTCACAATCACATGGTCAGATATATACTCTTTATGAGGATTCATATCCCATTGGGTGAGATACTTGATTATCCTTGGGGATTAAGAGGGTAAAATCTATTCCTAAATGAACATTTTGAAGTTATATACAAGTGAACTATGTTTTATTACCATAAATTGCATATAGAAATTTGTTTAGGTACTCAGGTATATTCCACTATCTATGTTGGTGTACTCTCCATGTGCCCGTGCATTATTCCCATGTCTGTGTATGAGTAATTTGGTAAATGTCCAGTTGATGACCAAGGGGTATACAAAATGTGTATAAGGAACAAAGTTATGTGATATTTATAATCTTCCAAAACCCTAATGTCGCGTTAAGGGGACCACATGGATTTTGTTCTTCCAAACTACACATTATGACATCGGGTTCCCATTTCCATACTCAACGCATCCCCTATAATATAACGGTACCATTCGAATATACCATTATATTAAATAAAAATCCAACTTAGACACCTAGAAATGATGGAAACAAAACTGTTCATTGATCCAAAACCTTCAGTGGGTGAATATCCATATTTTTTCCACCCACATGAAGATCTGTCGCATGTACGTTTCCACCCATAGGTTAAATACCTCAAGTCAGTCTTACATGATCTATTTCAAAATCTCTTCATCTGAGATATGAATCCATTTTTTAATATTTTTTTTAAAATATCAAATATTTGGGTTTGATCACATAAAGAAATAGTTTAACTGTTGAACCATCATCATGTGATTGAATAATGATAAATACATGAATAATGAGGGGAGAAATGCACAATAATAATGTAAGATCATCAATGGCCATCATTATCCTAAAATTCAATCGAATTAATTGAAACTGAAATAAAAATGTAATTCTATATGAAAAAATAATAAGGGTTTTAGAAAAAATAATTAATAAATCAAATCAAATTTTGAATTAAGAATTAATTTTATTTGAATTAATTCATTTTATTTGTGATAATAATGAATGTGAAAAAAATAAAACAAAAAAAACCATTCCGAATAGTTTTATTGATCAATGATGTAGAATGATAGAGGTTTAATATCATTGTAATGATCCAAAAACTATGTTTTTTTATAAGCCCAATAATTCCTGAATCATTAACCCATAATACAACTTTTCTTTATTGACAACATTTTCCCACATGGTGATGATTCCCTTCTCTCAATCACCCAGGGGTATACATCTAACCATAGAGATTGGATATAAAAGGGTTCTTATTGAGTAATTTCTAGTTTTATCATTAAATTAGATAATAGATAAATAAATCAAGAAAACAATCCATTAAATGTATTTACTTCATCCATTATCCACTATTGATAACATTATTCTGAAATGTTTTATGGTGACCAAATTTATATCCATCCTAGGATAAAAACCACATTTCAAATTTAATGGTAGACTTAGTTTTCACATCCATGAATACATTTAGTATATATTAAAATATTTCTAAAAAATATGTGCACATGATATATTATATTTAATATTTTTAATATATCAAAATCCTTACACCCAAAGGGCATAGAATTCCATGCCAACTCTATGACCGACACACAAAATTGATTTAAAATATTTTAGAGTGTTAAATAGAAAAAATATTTCTTATTTTAGTTGGGTGTGAAAACAAGATGAATTAGTTTTATTAATTATATTTAGCATGAAAATGTATTAAATTATCCACATTCATAATTTTTTGTATGAAAACAATTCATATTAGCTACATTCACTAGGTTGAGAATGAAAATGATATGGATTATTTATATTCACAAGATTAAGTGTGAAATGAATGTAATTAGCTATGTCCAGGATGTTATTATTTCAACTGATTATCCCTATTTCATAATTCCATGATATATTCATATTTAATACACCACGTCTTACGTTTATTATATTTCATTTATAAACTCTTTTTATATGATATTTTTTTTTCATTTTTTATTATGTTTCCTTATATCCTAAAATATAGAAAAATATTTATTTTCTTTCTATTTAAATAACATATTTCCATTGTTGATGTTTTCTCATATTCTTATGATCCAACCACTGATTAAATTATATTGATTTTTCCATTATTGAGAATCTGAGCTCACCGAATTTTTATTTTTCATTCCATTATTATGTATATATATATATATAACTTTTAAAAAATCTATAAGGGGGTCGTGTTTGGTTTGATTAGGAAGTAATTTTCATGAGGATAATAAAATAAGTTTCTTATATAGATGATACTAAAAAACACTCAACATTATTTTATTGGTATTTTGTGATAATTTTTGAGAAGTAATGTTTAAATTATAGAAATTATATAAAATGAATGAATATTTTTCATGGGTTTTTATAGTGGGAATTAGAGGAGGGTTTAGTCATTTTTTAGATTATTTAATTTATTTTGGGGATTAATATCTGTGAACTTTGGTGAAAGCAATATAGGAAATTCTATGTATAGGATAACATATCAATGTTTTTATAATGTAGATATTGTTCATTTCTCTTAGAAATTACATCCCTAAAAAGATATTGGAATGTGGGTATAGTTGTGGAACATATTCATTAAGGGATAATCACCTAAAAAAGTTTGGATTGAGTATTATCTCAATCCTCACTCGATTACATGATTTGTGTTTCTAAAAATAGACACCTGGATATACACTCTCATGGAATATGATTTGGTTAACTACATTATCCTTAAAAATTGATATGAAGGATTCAAATATATTATAATTTGATGATGATTTAGTGTATATATTCTAATAGGAAATTTACAATTAACAAACAAGGTTATGTTAATGTTGTGTTAGGTTTTTCTAATTATATAATTGTTGAAAACAAAGTATCATAGCATGAAATAAAGGTATTATTAGTGAATATATCATATTATTGATTTTTCATATTCACATGGTCAATTACATTGATTTGAATATATATTATAGAAACCCTTTTCATTATAGTATTTTTTTGGGAACAAGAACATGAAAATGAATCTATGAAATATATGTCCCTCATAAATCCAAAATAATCATATTTTATATAAATTATTATGATAAAAAAATATAAATACATTCTTATAATATGAGAAATGATTATTCTCCATATAAATTATATTTTGAGGATGATATCTCAGTATAAAATATATCTTGAGATTATTATTGATCGGTTAGAATATTTCATAATTGAATTACAGTTAAAATTATGATAATAGAATTTATTTGAGGGGGGGGGGAAGTAACAACCTGAGATTTTTGAATATATTATTTTTCTAAATTAATACTATGCTCCATAGATTGTTTTAAACACAACACCAAACAAAAACAATATGGGGCATATTAGATTAATATTATTAAAAAAAATTAAGAATAAGGAAACTTTTATAAAATTATAATATTATAATCATTTATAAATTCGTAGGAAATATGATTACGAAAACAAAAAGTTTGAAAAGGTCATTTTTCAACAAAATAAAATTTTATTTCTATATTTTATATTCATTTAAAAGTTACTATTTTAAATTTTAGAATTTTAGAATTTGTAAAATAAAATTAATTTTTAATTTATCCTATCGAAATTAAGTTACAAATAATTATTTAAATTTTTGGAAATAAAAGATTATTAATTAAATAGTGAAAAATATAGTTTCACCAAAATTGTAAATTTTTGGACTTTATCAATATATGAGCCCGATCTAGAATCTTAGAAAACATTTTAATTGAATAAAAAAATTTTAAATGATAAAAATATATATTTTAAAATATATATTTTTATCTTATAATATTTTTTTAATTTTTATAATTTATGTAGAAGTTTATTCCAATTTATTATCAATTTTCATCATTTTCATTGAATTAATTATTTTTATAGTAAAATTTAGGTTTTGAAATGTAGTGTGTACTCTCAAAATTATTATTATTTTCACTGATAATAGGGGAACACTTCCACCCATTCATGACCAAAATATACCTCATAATTTCATCCAAAACCTTTACAATTTTTCTCATTATATAATTAATTTTCATTTTCATAATAATCTATTCTCAATTATATAGCCTAAGGACTATATTTTCAATGATATTCCCAAGAAAAAACTTACGTTCTCAATGTCAGTATTTCATACACCTTAGCTTTTTAATCATGATCTTTTCATCCAAATATATTCTATCCAACCTAATAAAATTAAAAAGTTGTATTAATATTCTATAATTTTGTTATATTAATGTAAAAAATATTATTCAATCCTATACATCCAATAATAAGAATATAAGAACATCGGTCGTGCATACATATATACTATCGCAACCACGAAGTGATATAGTTAATTTATAATCACCACTTATCATGTCTTGTTAAAAGGGTTTATATTATTAATTAATATGTTTAATAAAATTAAATTACTATTCATATGTGAATATTTATCATATATATTAATTCCATACCATGTTTTGATAAGTAGATCTGTTAATCATGCATATGTATGGACTACCACTTCAATGAATGAACAATTTCATTTATCACCACCATAAGACATGGATGGTTTAAAGAATAAATTTGGTAGAGTTAAATGATATTTATGATACAACTAAGGTCCAATCAAATTTATTCCAACATTATATAAAAACATTTTTTACTCATTAAATCATTATAATAATATCATATTTGGGTCAGTTTTACCACCAACTTAAATATTGTTATAATATTTATTTCACGAATGATTATAGAATATTATATAATGGTAAAATAATTTAATGATAAAATATTTAACATTATTTAATTATTACATAAATGTTTTATTGAAAATTAATATATTTATTTATCCATCCCCTTTCTACCATTAAACATGTTGAAACAAGTTTTTAAAAATATATTTTTTTCACAAACCATTCCTTTATCATTCACCAAATGAAATTTGTATATAATAAATCATTTAAAAACCATGATAGTAGTATCCTTTTATCAGTTAATTATTAACTTTTAATCAATAAGTTCTAATGGATCCCACCACAATGGTACTTATATGAAACAAGAAATTGAAATTTCCTATAACCCAATGATTGAAATAAAATATAACTATGTGATATTTTTTTATTATATGGTTATAAAATAGTTGAATAAAATTTTATACAAATGTAAAAGACTTTAAAATATGTGATTAATATATTGTTTTTTTAATATTGTTTATTCATGGGCGTTATTACATGTTAGGAATCAAGGTAAGGGTGTTCCTTCTCAATTTCATTTCTTTGATACATGTTTAGTTTATAAACCTAATTTCAATTAAATGGGTTTTATACTACCCATTGGATATATCATGTCATTAATAACCTTTTATTAATTTTAGGTTATGTAAAATTTAACGTTCTATATTTCAGGGGGGTTTTCATTAAGTTGTTTGTTAAGTCGTAAAGGATATTGATAACACAATAGTTGTTTCATTGAGTTATAATGTTTCATATTGATTTTTTTATTCTAGGATTTTTTTCATCCACCCAAAGATTTTATATTTTTATTTTTCACTTTATGTATTTATGGTAAATGAATCTTTTTAATCAAATATTCAACGATGATGAATTTATTCTCTATAAAAGTATGTCATTGTTAAGAATAATTTCAATTCTCTTTAACAATGATTTCTCTTTAATATCTATATATTCCATTCTCTCTAAGTGTATCCCTATAATTTTAAATATAATTACATGTTATCATATGTGACCTCCACATTCTATTTATAAATCCTTTATGAATTTCAAGGAACTATTATTCTTGATTATTTTCAATGTAATTGTTTCATAATATTTCACTTTACTTTTAAAAAAATGACTTTTAAATATAACCGTAACTTTTTTGTGGAAAAGATAAATGAATTTTTAAAAACACTTTTACTGTTTCCATTTCTTTTAGAATTATTTTTTACAAGGCTTCATTTCCCTATTTTAATTATTTTTCATATTTTTTCCCTTAAATATTTTGAAAATAAATTGAAATATTATTATATTTTTTTTTCAAATTATAAGTATTATTTTAAATTAATTATTTACTTTTGAAAAGGTATTTTAATGAAATATTTTTTGAATACATAATTATATGGTTTTTTAAAATGAACATTTCTCTAATAAATAAATTCTTCTAAAAATTATTTTTGGTTTTGATGGTTAATATCAAATTTTTTATAAGTCTTTATGTATTATTTCGGAAAAAAATTAAGGGGATTTCATGCATTTAAAAAAGAAAGTTTTCTTTATGTTTTTCAATGTGATTTATCCCAAAATCTAAAAATTGTGATTTTTCATATATGTTAACATCCTTTGACATTTGTTATGTCACACTTGGGTAATGTTTTTTTGCCACCATCTTTCTTTTTCCCTAGATGGTTTTTGGAATGTTATAGAATTTTTTTAAACTCGTATATTTGAAAATGGTTAATTAAGTGATGTTTTAAATATTAATATTTTTTTATTATCTTGGAACATAAATGTATGTATGATTATTTTTGATAGGTAGGGTTTTATATCACCATTTGATGCAATGTTTAATGTTTTATACCTCATGAGATAAGGATGTGGAGTGTGTGCCTGATGAAAATTAGCTATGTTGATAGGATTTAGTATTAAAAAATGTGGATTAGATAATTTCATAACATTTATTTGGAAAATAATGTGGATTAAAAAAATTCAAAATATTTAGAATGGACATGATATAGATTCGATAGCTTCACTGGATTGAGCATGAACACGATGCAGTTAGCTATGTTCACAATGTTATGATTTTTTATGCTTATAAATATTCCATAATTCTATGTTATATGGTTATTTTATATCACATATATCATATAATAGCCTCAAAACCACACTCTTAGGTATAGTTATGAAATCATAAACTTTACATTTCTTGTATTGATACCAATAAGTGTGACCTAATTTTTTCCCATCAACACCTTAACTAACAAAAATGAAAAATTGGATCACATAAATTATCAAAGAAATTTTATGTTTAGAGTTTTACAGAATTAGGAAAAACTCTTATATAAATCATACCCTTGATGTTAAATGACCATTTACCCCACTTAACCCATATTTTATTAATCAACATTAAGTCGTCATCATCATCCATTTGAAATCACTCCTACACATAATTCGTTCGACCTCATTCTTAATTACCCAGGGAAAAGAAAACATATGTAGGGTGAAAAAAAATGCTTGGTAAGGTCAAAAACAAGTATTTACAATTCAATTTCATCAATAAGCATAATATGTGCATAAGAGTTTTATGATATAATAAATGTACTTGAAAAAATCATAGAAGAACTAAAACTCATCACCACCTGAATCATAAATCATGAAAAATGGAATATGACTTCAAAAAAGTAAATATTAATAAAAATAAAAAATTACGATCCATTTGATATCAATCTTGATCAGAAGAAACATTAAAAACTCATCGAAATCATAGATAAAATGTATTGGCATCTTGGAACATAACCTTCATAGAAAAATTAAGAAATGTTATAGAAAAATTATAATTAGAATAAACATACAGAGAAATTACAATATAATTACCCATTTAACAAAAACATTACACAATTCATTAGAGTGCTATCTGGAAATACCCATCGTATAAGCTATAATGGGCCCACTCAACTCTATCTGGGCGCGCCCATCATAGATAATGTCCAATAAATGAAACATGAATAATGTAAATGTATATTTCATTTCATCATAAAAATAATAGAAACAACCATTATTATTTCATAACCTGATTAACCAATATAAAATAAATGGGTTTCATTTTAATCACTTTAAAATACGATTAACCCATGAAAAATAAATGGGTTCTATAGTAGTATCTTTGAAACAAACTTAATACATTTAGAGAATTAATGAGGATGATATTATTAAAAAATAACTTCATTAAATTATTAGTAACCATAATGTTTGTGGATGTTCATGAATGATAATACTGTTAAAAATGTCATTAAATGTATTTTGAGGCTAATAACCATTTCATTTTGAAAATCCATTTTTTAAAAACCTAAAAGTTCACAAAATATTATGAAAATAATTTTCACAAAAATAAACCATTGTAACATATAGTAGAAAACTCAAAAAATAATTTAAAACATTTCTTGAGGAAAATATCATTTCCATTTTGAAAAAAACTTTGTAATACTAAAAAAATTATCAAAATACTTGCCTTTGAAAACCACTTTTAAAAACTATGAATTTCAAGAATATTATACATTTTTTAATTAAAAATTATCATTATAAAAATGAAAAAGAAACTTAAAAGAAATTTCATTATTGATAGAGGGTTATTACAAACACTCCATAGATGTGAAAAATTCCATTCCTTATTCACTATAAAAATTTTATAAAGTTTCATTGTTTGGAAAACAACAAGAGGATTCATTTATCATTTTCTATAAAATACAAGTGCGTATTTTTCAAAAAACAAAATGTAGAATCCTTTAATTTTTTTTATAAAATGCTAAAAAAGGGTTAAAATGTTTTTATAAATCAGAGGTGAGTAATTAAAAAATTGAAACATTTTTATAAAAAATTATTTCAGAAAAAAATCAATTTCCGACCAAGGGGACATATAAAGTCCAATTTCCTTTCAAAAATTAATCTATTATTTTATGTACCAAGTAAATGAAAAAATGATACTATTATATTTAAATATCATGAATAAACATATTAGAAGAAAATTATTGAGATTATTTAGAGATCTATCATAATATCTCTTCATTGGATTTATTATTTAAAAATAATCTCAATAAATGATGAGATTTTAAGACAAGACTCTGACCACTTTGGTAATACTTATTCATAATCCACATGAAATAATATGATTAATTAAAAATTAAAATATCTTTAAAATATGTAGATTCATTATTTGACTTGTAAAATGGGAATTATATACACCTTATAAAATATGATAGTTGTATAACATAACATATATTTCAAATAATGAAAATTCAGACAAAAATCTCTTATCAATTTGGTAGGTTGGAAACCGTAAATCCCATTAAATAAAAATAAATAAATGGGTATGTAAATCACCATAAATAAAACTATCGTAATAATAAAATAAATTCAGGGTAATTATATACACCACAAAAATATATGCGATTAATAAGGTATACAACACACAGAAATAAAAGTGAGATGAGAAAACCCATAATTTATGCTTCTTTTTCATATAACCTGCATTAACCTCATATATAGTTGTTCTAAACATGTTATTAATTTATTAAATAAAAATATTAAAATTTATAATATCATATATAATCCTTTA
The DNA here is from genome assembly GCA_963277665.1 of Viscum album. Lineage (NCBI taxonomy): Eukaryota > Viridiplantae > Streptophyta > Magnoliopsida > Santalales > Viscaceae > Viscum > Viscum album. The sequence continues at coordinate 1,264,881,344 of OY728128.1, forward strand.
ATATCATCTTATCACTTATTCGTTAATATGTTTTTTATTTTCATTGTTTCATTTATTAATCACCTTATTTTATTAAGAATGTTTTTTCATTAAAGACCAAGTTATCACTCATATTATATAGATCTATCATCATTAAAATTATATTAATAAAATAATTTTCATATTTTTTTCATAAATTATACATTTTAATAAAAAACATGAAATGTGGTTACAAAAAATGGGCTCTGTTACAATCATAAAGATGGTTGGTCGTACGTATGCTTGAGTAACATTTCCATTTTGAAATTTTCATTATGGAAAGGAGTTAATTAATATATTTTAATTATAGAATGATAATTATATCATATATTCCATATTATTTCTTTAAATATACCTATATATATCATTCATGTGGTGTGGTGATGAAAAGAGTGTCACATTACTTCTTAAAGGTCGTAGTCCACACGTACACGAATGATGTTATCATCTTTTTAGGTTAAAAAATAAAATGTTATATTATTGTTTAAAATGATAAATATTTCATGAATATCAAAATTATTTAATGTTTACCATGTATATTCAATATCAGTATCCTTATCAACTTCCACGTAATGTGTTAGTGAAAGAAAAAACACATTGCTTCATGAGGCGGTAATCGTCTGTACACTGGAGCGGCGATTTAATATCCCCTATGAAAAGGAAATTAAAATGGTATATATGATATAATAACTCTAGGGGTATAATTATTTTATTAATCTCATATATATGCTTTATATCAACCATCATACCCTAACATGATAGTTTGTAATGGAAAATAATTACATCAGTTCGCGAGGTGGTACTCTTCTATACACATGATTGATGATTTCATAACCCATTTGATGGAAGTGGTTAATTTTTAAGGTTATTCTCTTATTATAACAAAATCAAATTATATTTACTATAATGAGGATATTATATCACTATTTTTTACTAATAATTTAAGGATAAGGATAAAAAATTAAAATAAAAAATGCTCATGGAAAATGTTACCTATTCTTCGGGTATCCTTCTTAGGTTTGTACTAATATCATTACAAGGTTGGATTTATGTAATGACACAAATTTTTTTAATAATAATATTTTCCTAAAAATGTGTGTTATTTACATTTTACACAAAAAAATATGTCTCCTTAATAATGTAGTAAATATAAAAGAAAATTTGACAGTCTATATTCGACTGTTATATAAACGTTTGTCAATTATGAACATTGGTTAATATAACCATTGGGAACTATAAACATGATAATAATTATAATGTTATAATTTGGGTTTATAGGAAAATTTTTGAAAAAGGATAATTGATATAGAAAGAAGAATTGATGGCCTTTATCAGTAGAGCCATTTCATTTCAAGCCCATTTGTCAGAGCTTGAGAGGGAGGTATCATTATTGGGGGTTTACCTTGACCATTCCCATTATGAGATTAAATAAGTGAATCTTGAATGATGTCACCTATTAGAGAAGTTCAGGTTAGTGGATATTACCACTCAGTCAATGTAAGCTAAGGAACCACGTGAAACTACCACCATTACACACCTTCATCTTTGATAGTACATAGGTGTAATAAGGTGTTATGTATCTGAAAATTACTTTGTGAATAATTTATATTAATAGAAATTTTATTCCATCATTTCCATTTTAGGAATAGATATTCTTAATAAAATTGATATAGAATTTGATAAATTTATTTTTTGGATAGAAAAAGTACATTCCATAATAGATATAAATATTTACATTAAACAAATATATTATGAATAATACTTATTTAAATAAAATATTATTATTTAAAAACCATTATTTAAATATAAATTATTAAATATTTTTTTTCAAGTTTCTAAAACTTTACTATGCATTTTAAATATGATATTATTTTTAATAAATAGTGATTTTTATATTTAAAAGTTAAAATTATCAAATTTAGAGAATTATTCTGATAAAATAAATATCAATTTTTAAATAATTATTTTTAAATTACATTAGGGTTAATTTTTTTGAATTTTCTGAAATACTTTATTTTTTCATGAATAGTAATAACATAGTTTGAGTTTTTTGGATGGTTCAATGCTTTCATAATTTTTTCCAAATGTTGTAACAAAAGAATTAAACACAATCCTTTGCCTAAAATATTTTATTTTAGAAATTTATATCATTTTAATATATTTAGATCAATTTCCAAATCTATAATGGAATTTACAAATTTGAAAATTGAATCTTTAACATTGAAAATGTTATTTTGAGTAAACATTAATTTTCCTTGAAAAATAAGTAATAAAAAAGCATGGTCAACTCCTGTGGATTAAAATAACATAATTTTATTCAGGGTTTCCAATACTAATCTTAAATTTCATGGGCAAGCCAATGGTTTTCCACTTTCCAAAACCTAGGTTTTCAATGCCTATATTAGAAAATTAATAAACAAATCCTACACTTTTTCTATAAATACCCACCCATTTATCCATTTACCTTAACTCATAATTCATCCTCCATAAAAATAAACTAGTTTTACCTTACACATATTCCTCCCAAGGTGTCTTCAAGAACCCAGGGTCCCAATCGTCATGTTTCAGGAGTTACTTTTTATGGTAATGGAAATATCATGCTTTTCTCTTCATTTCAAGAACTTTTTTTGTATGTGTATAATGAATGTTCTGGTAAATATATCATATTTACTTTTTATTCAATCCTATACTAATAAATTATGTTTTATAAATGATTGAACCATATCCCCTCACCTTTTACCCTTTTTTAAAACCTCATTTTATATATGTTATGCTATGGAATTTACTTCTCAAAATTTCTCCTTTCTCCTCAAGAAATTCTATTTTTTTATGAATACCAAAACCTCTTTATTTTCCATAGGTATTAAAAAATATGTAAAAATGATTTATTTTATTTTTTTATTAACATTCATTAAACCCACATTTATTTTCCATGGTATGAAAATGACATAATGATAATGTTTTTAAACACTTTTGAAACACCATGATTTTTATATGAACCCATTTTATTTTGTTCTCCACTAGTTTGTTGTGAAATGAATTATTATAAACTATGTGGATAATATTAAAATTTATACATATTTATGATGGTATATGATATCTCTATAATTCTTGGGGTAAAGAATTTAATCCTTAGATATGACATGTTATACGACATATTGGTGAATAACCGTGGTAATTTTTATGAGACCTTGGTAATTAACCTTTGTTATATGATTATTAATGTCTAAATTAAATATTATAGACACATTTACATGTTATGATTCATGTTATTTTTAATATTATATTCCTCATGTTCTATTTCCCATTCCACTATTACATTCATCACGTTCTTATTATTATTCCTCAAGATCACATGTAAACTATTCCACTTGTTTTACCTTACTGGGTATTATGCTCACCCGTTTCTTTTGATGTATGTTCCTAGGTTATGAGATGTCGTAGCATTACTTATGATGAACCCCTAAATATTTCTTTAATTATTTTTATAAGAAACTTTTACGTTTTCATATATTATGTAACTTGTTTCCATGAAAATAATCTATAAAAGATCATCTATTTTATACAATGCAATAAAATTTTTATGTAATCAAAATGTAGGATGTTGTAGTTGGTATCAAAGGATGGTTTAGTTATTTATATAAATTTGGATTTTCAAGAATTATGAATAACTTTAGTGAAAAGTTAAAACATATGAATACATCAGGGTATTTTCAGGAAATATTAATTAATAGGTTTCCTTGAAAATAGATTTTTATCTGGATACAAACAAGTGGACGTGGCTCTGGAATAGATGTATTAAGGGTTAAAACCAAAAAACACAACATTGACCTACACTAAAACTGGAATTGGTTCATAAAAATAGGCCTTGTTTTATTTCTGGTTTGACACTCCCAGGGGATATCTTTGGTTAATCACAAGCTTTTTATGGAGGATTATAATGCATTTATAAAAATTGTAATTGTTATTAATGATTAAAATAATTAAGAGTTATGATTTTTGATATAAAATTCATGTAAAATTATAATATTATTAAAATAAATGTGATTATCACAATGTTTTATTTTTTTTAGAAAATATAGGTAAATAGTAGGAACCGCATAAATTATGAGCACAACGCACCATGCGCCGATGGGCCTCTATCGGAGGACAGAATAGAAAATTCATGAGAATAATGAATCAACTGACTGAAGTAATGGGCAATTACCTAAATCAAGTCAAGAGACCATATACACCTTGATAGTAACAAATTTTTATTGAGTCCTTTATGTGTCATCGATGTCCTTCTTTCACTGGATCTACCGACCTATTGATTTCTAAACAATGGATAAGTTCTATAGAAAATATATTTTCTATACTCAATTTTTTGGAATTAGAGAATGTCACCCTATATGTCAACATCTTTTGGGGAGAAGATGATCAGTGGTTGTCACTAATTAAACACACAATGATAAAAATTGAGACTTATGTTTTAGTGTGGTAAGAATTGAGGGGAACCCTTTTCAATAAATATTTCCCTTATTTAGTGTGAATAAAAATGGAGAAGGAATTACATGAGATAATATAGAAGGAAAATAAATCCCTGGTAATCAATGAGATTAAATTTACAATAATTTCTCCTTACATCTATAACTTTGTCATAGATCCTAGTGGAAAGGATGATATATTCTTTTTTGGACTAACACCACATCTACTAAAGAATATATCCAATCGAGAATATTATATCCACATGGAGATTGTACAGAGTGAAATGAATGTTGAAATATTGTCTAAAGAGACATAGTATTCCCATATATCAAATTAAAATAAGATATCTATGGATCCAAACTTTGGGATGAATTGTAATCAGAGAAGATGAAAAAAAATAAAGTGAAACTTCCCACATGCAACAAATGTTGGAAGAATCACTCAGGAAACTGCTTGCTCAAGAGTGGAAAGTGTTACAAGTGTGTAACACCCAGGTAAATAAAGAATATGACATCTTTATATTTATCCATATTTGTGAATAAAATATTAATATTACTTTAAAATGGGATGCTATGCTCAATGGCGTACCCAATACACAACAATGAGTTTCTTGGGAATCTTACGTTGCACTCTAATAATAAAATAATATTATTTTAAATGGTAGTTAACGCCTAGCCGTTGTAATGGCGGGAATGAACAGAACTAACTAAAATATGATTATATGTGTATTTAAATGTTTTTACATTTATCCAATAAAAGATAAAGGCTTAAAATACGGAAAGAATTCAATTTTAGGCGTATATGCCCTAGTTTTCACTAAAGGTTCACTTATCGCCTTTTGATGGTGAAACATCATTAAATATAGTTTTGTTCACTCTTATACATTCTATTGGACCAAATAAAACACTTCTTAAGAATTGGGACATCAAAATTTACTTTGTCTAAATTTTTGGTATCTTTCCGATAAAGTTCATTTTTTAATGAATAGTGTAAAATGTTGTATTTTAATTCAAAACCTCTTATTAATCTAATGTATTTATATGATTAGATTATCTTTTTAATTGGTTTTAAAGTGAAATTAGAATATATTTTTACCATTAAATCCAATAGTGGTCATTGGAATTAATTTCACTTTGAAATCAGACTTAAACTAGTGTCAATGTTTTGATACTTATTGTTTCATAAAAACACGCTATTTGATCTGACAGCGGGAATTAATTATTAAATTAATTAATGTGACTTATATGTTTTTAATTTTTTAAAATAGACTTCATTTTTTAATTCGGAATATCAAATATAGCTTAGGGTGAATTTTTGGGATTTTTCTGAAAAACTTCAATTTTTGATGAATAGTGAAACCACTAAGTGGTACTTATAAAAACTGATTTTTCCGTTTAAATGAAATTTTTCCATCTTTGTGTTTTGAATTTCAAAACTCCGACATACATGGTTGTCATTAAGAAGTAAAATTTGGTTCAATGGGATAAAAATAATTTTTTGGCGAATAGCAACTCATTATGTTTTTAATCGAGGTAATTACTGTAGTTTATGTTAAGAATAATGTTTTAATAAAATGAAATGACCTAGAAACATGTCATACCATCATTGGATGTGTCATGGCCGACCAAGACAATCCATGGGTCAACTTGGGGACCCCATGGAGCCACTTTGGTTGGGAAATGACATAAATATCTTTTTATTTAATGTTAAAGTAAAAATGACACAAACAAGAGATGTTTTCCTAAAACAATTTTTACATGGGGTTATACAAGTCAAAGTTTTGACTATAAATAGTCATTGGAAAGATAAAAATATTTCCTACATCATAGTATTTTTTTTATAATTTTTAGACGTTAAATAAATTAACTTATTTATGACATCATGATGATGCAGCGATGAGCTCATTATTTAACGATTTAAATAAAATGGATATATAATGTAATATCTTAGACCTACACATGTACAAAACTTATTGGATGAGTGTATTTCTAACCCTTATCACCTTATCCTCGAATTATATCAATGTGGGACCTCTTAAATCCGAATATCATTTAAAATAAAGTAACTTTTCTTTACTTTCCAAGAGTGCCCCTCCTCTCCTCTTATAAAAAGCCCCCAACTCTACCTCCATACCCACACTCCCAAAGACTTTGGCTCGGCAAACACTTGCCCATTTTGTCTCTAAACTTCCCTCTCTTACTCCTTGAAGCCTCACTTTGGGCATAAGTCTTCCCAAGGAAGCCTTTGAGCTCAAACCAAAGAGAGTTACCCGATTTTAAGGTAATGTCTTCACTTGAGTCCTTTTGTTTTATTTTGCCTCTCCAACCCCCTAAAATCTTGTTATTCATTTCTTTTGTAACAACTCCAGTATCTTAAATATACTAGGATGTTGTTATAATATGTATTTGAGCTACACTTACCCACACCTACATCTAATGGTTAAAGAACATACTGTTTCTGTGGATGGTGAATTTCTGCCTCACGAAACGATGATTGTTCAACACTCATATAACACATTCAAAGGTGGCCATTAAGATGTAACTATATTTATATATGATATATAATATGTTTATGTTTTACTTGAGCTTCTGTATTTTTCATTTTTGTCTTACCTTTATGTCTCCATTATGGGTATACGTGATATCTTCATTTTAGGAAGTGCGGACTACCACCCCCTCAAAGTGGTGTGATTCGTTAATGCCATACGTGGGACATATAAAGGATGGATTTAATGTTATTATATATGATGTTATACTGGAATTATAATATAACTCTATATCATTATTATTTCTTTCCATTAAAGTATGAGATAGAAATGAAAGTAGCGTTCATGCGTACGAACGGCTTACCGTCTCCATGAACGGTGAATTTCATTTATTATCCCCAAATGTAATGTACTATTATAAGTACATGTATATAATGGATATATATGATGAATGATACATATAAATGATGAATATAATTCTGGAATTAAAATATACATACTTATCATTTAGTTTTAATTCCATTAATAAGACAAAGAAATGAAAGTAGCGTTCATGCGTAGGTACGGCTTACCGTCTCCATGAACGGTGCATTTCATTTCTTACCTCTAAATGATTATGTGATATTATAAATACATCTATATTCTAGATATATATGATATATATGATATCCAAATCAGGAATGTCATTCTGGATATAAATAACCTTTGACCACACAAACAACATGTAATTGTAAGAAGTCCACTTTCGACTTAAGAACCAAATATCGACAAAACAAACATTATTAACTTAAATGATTACATAATGTTTATAACATGGCAATAAGTGATATAAAAGGAATAATGAACTTGAAAAAGGTTCTTAAGAAAATATAAATTAACTCAAGTTTATTTTTTAGGATGTTAAAGAACGATCGAGTCATGTTGGACCCGAGGTAAGGGATCCTACACCTCTCTTTCTTTTTAAGTACACTCTTTTATGTCATTAATTTTAAGCTCATATTTCTTATGATTGGGATGTTCTTTTATATTACTCCTACTGTACTTATTATGTTCATATGATGAGAGACCCTATTTCCTCTTATCAATCCATTTTGGAAGTTTTGAGTGGCGCCGTTAGGCTGCCGAATTTTCGTAAGAGATCTAACCTCTCTCTTTCTTTTTGAGTCCTCTCCTTTATGTCACTTATTTAAATCTCCTCTTTGTTATGTTGGGGGATGTTCTTTTATATTATTCTTTCTTTAAACTTCATCTTAATACGATGTGAGACCCTATTTTATCTCATCAATCCATTTTTGGAAGTTTTAAGTGGCGTCGTTAGGCTGCCGAGTTTTCGTAAGGGATTTTTCATCTCACTTTTATTCCCGTGAGATTTATGCTACATTTTCCACAATTTCCTTTGAGTGGTATATTTACTACCCATTATTTTACTCATTGTGTGATATACTTTCTTTTATGAGTATTTACATCAATGTTGTATTGTCCTTCTTTCAGGAGGTGTATGTTTCGAAAGATACACATGTCGGTAAGGGAACCTTTCACCCTCCTCTTTTTAAAAGACTTCTTTTGTTGGGTCTTTTAATTTACATATTTTTATGTTGGGATATGTTCTCATATATCCTTATTGATGTAAATTTTATGTCCAAGTGATGAGATACCCTTTTTTTATCTCTCATCAACTCATTTTGATGTGACGCCGTTAGGCTGTCAAGGGAACTTCTTAACCCAATTTCGATTTCTTTGGGTTCAACATGTAGTTATTGAATATGTCATCCTTTAAAAATGTGTGAATGAACTTCGATTATTTTACACTTAATATCCACTTATATTTGGTGTATTCGTTTGTCACACATAATTATGTAATTGATTTATCCTTAAAACAAGGATACCGTCTTTGTATGGGACTTCGTCTCAATCTCCTTTCATTGAGGCATATTTTGTTTTATACACAACCTTCTTTTATACGGTGTATAAACCCCTTTGAATTTTACCTTTAACCAAAAAGGAATCTTTTTTATATGAAGTGTTTTCCTAAACGACAAAAGGGAATGTTTTTGTCGTACCTATGCGGCGACAACGAGTTCTCCACCGCTGTGACCATTATTTGAGTTTCGGCTTCCTCTACAAGCCATACCTTTTTTTAAAAAGAAAAACAAATACCATGTTTTAATTTTCTTTTATTTTGGTATTGAAAATGGTTTTCATAATGTTTTATATCAAAGTGTTGTATTGATATCTTGTGATTGAAAGGTGGAAATGTTATGTTTCCTTTATGCATGTTTTATGTGATATGATTATGTTGAGGTTCTTGGGAATTATTATGAAGACAGGTGGTTCCATGATAAACTAAGGGCAGGTGAGCCCGATATAGCTCTCCAATGCATTGGGTAACGCGAAGGAGTGAAACGTTAAGGTTTCTCCGAAGAGATTTAGGGAATATACTGTGATGGGTATTCCAAAATGTAACCAAGAGGGTTACTCCCTATGTAAGAATGTTATGAATGCCTCAAGTTACCTTTTATGTCTTATGATTTCTATGATTTATTCATGATTTTATGAGGTATGTTAAAGTTCTTATGTTTTATGGGTAAAATTATGATTTCATTCTTATGTATACATGTACTCATGTTTCCTTTCCATATTTTTATATCCCTTACTGAGCTTTTTATGCTCATCCCAAGTTTTTGAAATGTTTTTCACAGGTCAAGGGAGGGGGACATGATGTGATGATAGTGTCAAGGATATGTCAAGAAAGAATCCATGTTTTATTTTAAATATGTTTCCGTTGATGGGAAGAATGAATACTGTCTTTTATGTAACCACTTTGTTTAAATGTGGAATGTAATGCAAGTTTCATGATCTAATTCTCTAAAACTCTAAACCTGAAAAGATCCTCAATGTGTAATCTTGTAATAACTAAAGATTAAGTAAGGTTTAAGGCTGGGGCCTTATATTTGGTATCAAAGGTCGGTTTAGATAACTTTAGAGGTTGGGGTATTATTTAAGCATAAGTGACATTACCATAATGGTTAAGATTTCAGAAAGAGTCCTAGTTTTAGATAAAGTGAATGAGTAAGTATATCTTAGTGTTCATCTTCCTCATTAGTACATGATGGTTTTGTTGATATACTCACACTGACCTTTTTGGTTTTAGTAAATGGCTGGATCTAGCAGGCACCAAAGTAACAGTGGATGTGAAGGAAACTGTGACAGTTTTTTGAGCAAGCAACTGTATGATATGGGAGCTGCAATGAGAACCCTTGTGTTTATCCTAAACCAACTATCAAGGAGTCAGGATCAACCACTTGAACCTTGGTATGTTATGTAATGCATCATGTACGCGATGACAAATCGATTTGGAAGTCCAGGTAATAATTATAAAGGTAACCATTAGGGTTTATATGATCCTTACTTTTGAGGTAATTATGGGTTACCATATGTTATGATTGAAGTTAAAGGCATGAGATAAAATTGAGGTTAAATTATGTTATGGTTATTTTTAATGATTTTATCCCTTTTTGGGGAATGATTTGAGAATTATATAGTTTTGGAAAAAGGACAACACATAGACCATGTGACTACCCGTCGCGTCAGACAAAGCTGCGGGAATCGAACCCACAACCAAAGTGCGACTGGTATTTATCGCCTACCACTGGACTACGTGAATTACCTGGTTATTTTGACTGATTCTTTTAAGTTATATGATTTTATGAATTAAGAGTAACCTGATTTTGGGTTATCTATGGAAATTTATTAACCTATCTTGGAGGATATGTGATTAGGTTAATTACTTTTCAATACGAGACTTTAGGAGCAACTGATGTTGTTTGGAGATAAATGTTACGATTTAACATGGAAGAATATGTGACTCAATCCATCAAATATTTGGGTTTTAATCTTATTTTGGTTTACTTTGAAGAATATTATGGACAAATTTATTATAGAATGGTCCTTGTTGAACTTTGGGTTTTGTTGGAAAAATTTTGGAGATTAAGAATAGATTTTCTTTTTATAAAGGGTTATCCTTTTCTGGATTATCTGATCTTGTACTAAACTTTTTGGTTTTGGTTTTGGTTAATGTCTAAAGATGTGGGAAGTATATTGTTCTCTTTTGTGGATTAGTTGACTCTCTAGAAGTTGATTATAGTACTCTTAATGTGAACAAGTCTCCCAAAATACTCGTCTTTTAGAAAAACAAATATGAGTTTGATTAAGGAATCTAGTAAAAGTCGAAAGTAAAAATGATAAGTGATTATGTTTCCTTATGAATAAATTCCTCAATAAAACGTAACTTAAAACAAAAATGTTTTATATTAACTTTTCCAAATGGGGAATCGAATACCGTTTTACCCTTCACAATTTTGTGATTTTCTTATGGTTAACTTTCTCCTAGACATTTTTTCTATCACTCTCCATCAGAACATGACCCTTTTTTTCCTCCATGTCCATATTTTCATACTTGTAATCCTAGTATGGGTTAACTTGGGTGACCTTTGTACTTATCCTTATTTATTTTAAAGTGATTGTTTTACCGACTCTTGTTCTGATGTGGGACTTTCAAGGATGTTTCCAAGCTCAATTTTAAAATTGCAAGGACGCAATTCCCAAAGGGGGGGAAGGATGTAACACCCCAGGTAAATAAAGAATATGAAATATTTATATTTATCCATATTTGTGAATAAAATATTAATATTACTTTAAAAGGGGATTCTATGCTCAATGGCGTACCCAATACGCAACAACGAGTTTCTTGGGAATCTTACGTTGACTCTAATAATAAAATAATATTATTTTAAATGGTAGTTAACGCCTAGCCGTTGTAATGGCGAGAATGAACAAAACTAACTAAAATATGATTATATATGTTTTTAAATGTTTTTAAAATTATCCAATAAAATATAAAGGCTTAAAATACGGAAATAATTCAATTTTAGGCGTATATGCCCTAGTTTTCACTAAAGGTTCACTTATCGCCTTTTGATGGTGAACCATCATTAAATATAGTTTTTTTCAATCTTATACATTCTATTGGACCAAATAAAACTCTTCTTAAGAATTGGGACATCAAAATTTACTTTGTGTAAATTTTTGGTATCTTTCTGATAAAGTTCATTTTTTAATGAATAGTGTAAAATGTTGTATATTAATTCAAAACCTCTTTTTAATCTAATTTATTTATATGATTATATTATCTTCTAAATTGTTTTTAAAGTGAAATTAGAATATATTTTTACCATTAAATCCAATAGTGGTCGTTGGAATTAATTTCACTTTGAAATCAGACTTAAACTAGTGTCAATCTTTTGATACTTATTGTTTCATAAAAACACGCTATTTTCTCTGATAGCAGGAATTAATTATTAAATTAATTAATGTGACTTATATGTTTTGAATTTTGTAAAATAGACTTAATTTTTGAATTCAGAATATCAAATATAGCTTAGGGTGAAGTTTTGGGATTTTTCTGAAAAACATCAATTTTTGATGAATAGTGAAACCACTAAGTGGTACTTATAAAAACTGATTTTTCCATTTAAATGAAGTTTTTCCATCTTTTTGTTTTGAATTTAAAAAATACAACATACATGGTTGTCATTAAGAAGTAAAATGTGGTTCAATGGGATAAAAATAATTTTTTGGTGAATAGTAACTCATTAAGTTTTTAATCGCGATAAGAGGTAATTAGTGTAGTTTATGGTAAGAATAATGTTTTAATAAAATGAAATGACCTAGAAACATGTCCTACCCACATTGGATGTGTCATGGATGACCAATAAAATCCATGGGTAAACTTGGGGACCCCATGGAGCCACTTTGGTTGGGAAATGACATAAATATCCTTTTATTTAATGTTAAAGTAAAAATGACACAAACATGAAATGTTTTACAAAAACAATTTTTACATGGGGTTATAAAAGTCAGAGTTTTGAATATAAATAGTAATTGTAAATATAAAAAGATTTCCTACATCATAGTAGTTTTTTTATAATTTTTAGATGTTAAATAATTAACTTATTTATGACATCATTATGATGCAGCGATGACCTCATTATTTAACGATTTAAATAAAATGGAAAGATAATGTAATATCTAAGACCTACACATGTCCAAAAATTATTGGATGAGTGGATTTCGAACCCTTATCACCTTATCCGATAATTATATCAATATGGTACCTCTTAAATCCGAATATCATTTTAAAATAAATTGACTTTTCTTTACTTTCCAAGAGTGCCCCTCCTATCCTCTGATAAAAGGCCCCCACCTCTTCCTCCTTACCCACACTCCCAAAGCCTTCGGCTCGGAAAAAACCTACCAATTTTGTCTCTCCACTTACCTCTATTACTCCTTGAAGACTCCCTTTGGGCAGAAGTCTTCCCAAGCAAGCCTTTGAGCTCAAACCAAAGGGAGTTACCCGATTTTAAGGTAATGTCTTCACTTGAGTCCTTTTGTTTTATTTTGCCTCTCCAACCCCATAAACTCTTTTTATTAATTTATTTTGTAACAACTACAGTATCTTAAATATACTAGGATGTTGTTATAAGATGTATTAGAGCTACACTTACACACACCTACATATAATGGTTAAAGAACATATTGTTTCTGTGGATGGCGAATTTCTGCCTCATGAAACGATGATTGTTCAACACTCATATAACACCTTCAAAGGTGGCCATTAAGATGTCACTATATTTATATATGATATATAATATGTTTATTTTTTTACTTAAGCTTCTATATTTTTCATTTGTGTCTTACCTTTATGTCTTCCATTATGGGTATACGCGATATCTTCATTTTAGGAAGTGCGGACTACCGCCCCCTCAAAGTGATGTGATTCGTTAATGCCATACATGGGACATATAAAGGATGGATTTAATGTTATTATATATGATGTTATACTGGAATTATAATATAACTCTATATCATTATTATTTCTTTCCATTAAATTATGAGATAGAAATGAAAGTAGCATTCATGCGTACGAACGGCTTACCGTCTCCATGAACGGTGCATTTCATTTATTATCCCCAAATGTAATGTAATATTATAAGTACATGTATATAATGGATATATATGATGAATGATACATTTAAATGATGAATATAATTCTAGAATTAAAATATACATACCTCTCATTTAGTTTTAATTCCATTAATATGACAAAGAAATAAAAGTAGCGTTCATGCGTACGTACGGCTTACCGTCTCCATGAACGGTGCATTTCATTTCTTACCTCTAAATGATTATGTGATATTTTAAATACATGCATATTCTAGACGTATATGATATATATGATATCCAAATCAGGAATGTCATTATGGATATAAAGAACCTTTGACCACACGAACAACATGTAATTGTAAGAAGTCCACTTTCAACTTAAGAACCAAATATCAACAAAACAAACATTATTAACTTAAATGATTACATAATGTTTATAACATGGAAATAAGTGATATAAAAGAAATAATTAACTTGAAAAAGGTCCTTAAGAAAATAGAAATTAACTCAAGTTTATTATTCAGGACTTTAAAGAACGATTGAGTCATGTCGGACCCGAGGTAAGGGATCCTACACCTCTCTTTCTTTTTAAGTACACTCTTTTATGTCATTCCTTTTAAGCTCATATTTCTTATTATTGGGTTGTTAATTTATATTACTCGTAATGTAATTATTATGTTCATAAGATTAGATACCCTATTTCCTCTCATCAATCCATTTTGAAAGTTTTGAGTGGCGCCGTTAGGCTGCCGAATTTTCGTAAGAGATCTAAACTCTCTCATTCTTTTTATGTCCTCTCCTTTATGTCACTTCTTTTAAGCTCCACTTTGATATGTTGGGGGATGTTATTTTATATTCCTCTTTCTGTAAACATTATGTTAATACGATGAGAGACCCTATTTGATCTCATCAATCCATTTTTGAAAGTTTTAAGTGGCGTCGTTAGACTACTGAGTTTTTGTAAGGGATTTTTCATCTCACTTTTATTCCCGTGAGATTTATGCTACATTTTCCACAATTTCTTTTGAGTGGTATATGTACTGCCCATTATTTTACTCATTGTGTGATATACTTTCTTTTATGAGTATTTACATCAATGTTGTATTGTCCTTCTTTCACGAGGTGTATGTTTCGAAAGATACCCATGTCGGTAAGGGAACCTTTCACCCTTCTCTTTTTAAAAGACTTCTTTTGTTTAGTATTTTAATTTACATATTGTTATGTTGGGATATGTTCTCATATATCCTTATTGATTTAAATTTTATGTCCAAGTGATGAGATACCTTTTTTATCTCTCATCAACTCATTTTGATGTGACGCCGTTAGGCTGTCAAGGGAACTTCTTAACCCAATTTTGATTTCTTTGGGTTCAACATGTAGTTATTGAATATGTCATCCTTTGAATATGTTTGAATGACCTTCGATTATTTTACACTTAATATACACTTATATTTGGTGTATTAGTTTGTCACACATAATTATGTAATTGATTTATCCTTAAACCAAGGATACCATCATTGTATGGGACTTCGTCTCAATCTCCTTTCATTGAGGCATATTTTGTTTTATA
Source organism: Viscum album (assembly GCA_963277665.1). NCBI lineage: Eukaryota > Viridiplantae > Streptophyta > Magnoliopsida > Santalales > Viscaceae > Viscum > Viscum album. The sequence goes on from OY728128.1 coordinate 1,264,896,886, forward strand.
CACAACCTTCTTTTATACGGTGTATAAAACCCTTTGACTTTTACATTTATCCAAAAAAGGAATCTTTTTTATATGAAGTGTTTTACTAAACGACAAAAGGAAATGTTTTTGTCGTACGTATGCGGCGACAACGACTTCTCCGCCGCCGTGACCATTATTTGAGTTTCGGCTTCCTCTATAAGCCATACCTTTTTTTAAAAAGAAAAATAAATACCATGTTTTACTTTTCTTTTATTTTGGTATTGAAAATGGTTTTCAAAATGTTTTATATCAATGTGTTGTATTGATATCTTGTGATTGAAAGGTGGAAATTTTATGTTTCCTTTATGCATGTTTTATGTGATATGATTATGTTGAGGTTCTTGGGAATTATTATGAAGATGGGTGGTTCCGTGATAAACTAAGGGTGGGTGAGCCCGATATAGCTCTCCAATGCATTGGGTAATGCGAAGGAGTGAAACATTAAGGTTTTTCCGAAGAGATTTAGGGAATATACTGTGACGGGTATTCCAAAACGTAACCAAGAGGGTTACTCCCTATGTAAGAATGTTATGAATGCCTCAAGTTACCTTTTATGTATTATGATTTCTATGATTTATTCATGATTTTATGAGGTATGTTAAAGTGCTTATGTTTTATGGGTAAAAGTATGATTTCATTCTTATGTATACATGTAATCATGTTTCCTTTCCATATTTTTATATCCCTTACTGATATTTTTATGCTCATCCCAAGTTTTTGAAATGTTTTTCAATGGTCAAGGGAAGAGTACTTGATGTGATGATAGTGTCAAGGATATGTCAAGAAAGAATCCATGTTTTATTTTAAATATCTTTCCGTTGATGGGAAGAATGAATACTATCTTTTATGTAACCACTTTGTTTAAATGTGGAATGTAATGCAAGTTTCATGATCTAATTCTCTAAAAATCTAAACCTGAAAAGATCCTCAATGTGTAATCTTGTAATAACTCAAGATTAAGTAAGGTTTAAGGCTAGGGCCTTATAAAGTATGTATTTGAAGACCATATTTCTCGGAACTATCATAGTGTGGTGAAACCTCAACTACTGAACACTAATGACAAAGGGAAGATGGTTCAGGAACATCTTGATGTCAAATGTTTCAACTGTAGACAACTTGGGAGCTTTTTCAATCATTGTTCAAATTATAAGTTAATATAGGGGAATCACCATCAACCCCATCATATTCCAAGGGATCATGTTTGGATATTTTTTTATCATAACAACTGAATAAGAGGCTTAAATGTTTGTGGTGGTATAGAATATCTTTATTCTATCAAGTATTGAAAGTACGTTATTTGATTCTAGTTCTAATTTTTTTTATTTCCTCTATGTTTTCAAATAATATAAAATCAATACATAAAACAATAGAAGTAGAGTTATCTTTGAAGACTCCTGGATGGATTATCTAAACATAAAATTGTGTAGAAACTCTAGTATTCACTTTGGTGTGAACAATGTCATCAAAAATGTAGTTTTCATTCCCATAATGGTATTAGACACTATACTAGTTATTGAATGGATCTTATAGAATAATACATAGATCAATTACAGAAGAAATTAAATCTAAGTAGTATTATATGGAAAAACTACAACTGTTTTCAAATTAGAAATATATCATTGTGAAATTTGTCTCGAAACACCTCTGGTAGCATTATTTATGGAAATTATTTATTAATATAAAATAGGAAATGAAACTATAAAAATAGAAAATGATCCAATCATTCAAAAATACATTAATATATTTCCAAATGAGTTTCCTAGTTCTCCCCTATAAAGAGAGGTAGATTTCTCTTTTGAACTCATACCTAGATCTAAGATGACAACAAAGACCCCATATAGAATAGAAAATGTTGAGTTAGGGGAATTAATGAACCAGCTTCAATATATTTTGGAGATGGGTTGTATCCGAAAAAGTGTGTCTCCATATGTAGAATATTTTCTCTTTGTGAATAAGAATTATGGATCAATTCGGAAGTGAATTGATTATAGGAAAATCAATGGGATTACACTGAAGAAGATGAACCCTCTTCCAAGGATTGATTATTCATTTGAACAGATTCATGGGGCTCAATTATTCTCTAATATTGAACTTCAATCTAGTTATCATCAATTGACAGTGCATAAAGAATATATTCTAAAGACATCCTTTTGATCAAGATATGGGACTTATGAGTTTGTTTTTATTTCATTAGTCCGGTTTAATTAACCTGTTATATTTATTTATTTGATGAATAGTTTCTTAAATAAGTGCATTAAAAAATTGGTGGTAGTTTTTATTGATGATATTCAAAAATATTCTAAAATTTTTGAGGAGTATGAGGATTTTATAAGGTTTTTATTGCAAACTTTGAAGAAGGAGTCTATATTTGGAATGTTCATCAAATATAAATTTTTGTGAGAATAGGTTTCTTTCTTGGGGAACCTTATAACAAATGAAGGAGTTCCAGTTGACCCTACCAAGAAAGATGTTGTAGAGGTGTGGTCTAATCCTATAGTAATAAATGTGATTCGTAGATTCCATGTTTTTTCAGGGTATTATAGGGTGTTTGTGAAAAAAATTTCATGAATTCCTAGTTCACTAAATAGGTTAACTCAAAAAGGGTCCCATTTAATATAGATAAAGTCATGTGAAGAATGTTTCCAAGGGCTAAAGAAGATATTGGTTATGCGCCTGTGGTAACTCTACACTCTCTTAAAGGAGGATTCATTATTTTTAGTGATTCATATTTGAAACGTATTGGGTGATTCCTCATGATAAATAATAATGTGATTTCTTATGAATCTCAATAGTTAATGCCTCATGAGAAGAATTATCCAACATATGAACTAGATCTGGATGTAGTTTTTTTATCTGAAGATACGAAGGTAGTATCATTATGGGTAGAGATGTGAAATATACACAGACCAACATAGTTTGAAATGTTTTTTCACAAAAAAGGAACTGAACATGAGAAAATTGAGATAGTTTTGACATATTAAATACTATTAGTTTTCAATTAATTGTCATCCTATAAGAGTGAAAAAATTCATTGATACATTAATTATGAAAGGAGCTATTGTAAACGAAATGATGAGGGTTTAAAGAGATCCTTTGATCAGAAAACTATTATAATTAGATATGGGAATTGTACGGGAAGGGAAATCAAAAACCTTGCCCCAATTTATTTATCAACCTTAATTCCTAGAGAAGATAAAAAATATCACATTTAAGATCCTTTATTACAAAATAATACAGAGGCTGGGAAGAATGGGATGTGTCTTGAGTTCAATATTGATCGATAAGGAATACTGAAATTTAATACAAGGATATGTTTTCCATCTATTCCATAAATAAACACGGATATGATGGATAAACCTCATAACTCTACTTTCTATATAAATCGTGGAAATAGGATAATGGATGGGGAATTTTAGGATCATTTTTAGTGGGATAAATGAAAGGTAGATTTTGAACTACACTATAATGCTCTTATTGTGTCAATAAGTGAAGTCAAAGATACAGCTTTCTAATGGGGTATTATAACCACTACATATAACAAAATGGAAGTGGGATAATATCACTATGGAAATTGTCACTAATCTCCTAAGAAAAAACTGAAGAAAAAATGTGATATAGTTATAGTGTATCATCTAACAAAAAATTCCAATTTCATCACTACTAGGGAATATTTGTCTCTTGACTTAATTTCTAATATTTATGAAACAAAAGTGGTTAGGTGAGATAGGGTACAAATTTATATCATTTATGATCATGATCCAAGGTTTTCATTAAAATTCTGGAGAAGTTATCAATATGCTATGAGTACGAAATTGAATTTCAGTACAACCTATCACCACCAAACTGATGGCCATTCTGAATGGTCAGTTTATGCAATTGAAGACATGATGAGAACAATATCAATCTAATTTAAATGTGGATGGGATCTACATATCTCATTAGTTTAGTTATCATACAAAAACAGATTCCATTCGATATTCCAATAGAACCATATAAATTTATTAATGGAAGTAATGTAGAACTACTAATTTTTAGGCTAAAGTTGGTGTCAGAAAGCTTATTGGGTGTAGTCTTGTGAAAGAAATGACAGAAAGGGATAATACTATCCTACAACACATTAAAATGCTCAGAGTCAGTAGAAGATCTATGCCAAAAACCGTTGAAGGTACATGAATTTTGGTATTGAAGAAAAATAATTTTTTTAATATCACCATGGAAGAGATTCAAATCAGTTTGGGAAGAAATTGAAGCTTATCCCCAGGTACATTAGCCCCTATTAAATCCTTTATTTCATATGAGTAGTGGATTATTGTCTTTAACTTCCACTAAATATAACTAAAGTTCTTGATGTATTTCATGTATCACTCTTGAGGAAGTGCATACCTGAACCTTCACTTGTGCAGAATCCAAAGTTTGTACAATTGGAACATGACCTCTATTATGATGAGAAGCAGGTAAAGATCTTAGACCATATAGGCTAGATTTTTGTCAACAAGAGTACCCACCTCGTCAAAGGGATATGGAGGAACCATAAATGTGAAGAAGCGATGTGGGAAATAGAGGAGACAATGATATAGAAGTATTAATAAATTTTTTCAACTGAGAGAATGAGTTAAACTTTTAGGGATAAAATTTCTTAATGGGGGAAGAATGCAATGACCCAATCTTTTTGAATAATAACTTTTTCCTGAAAGAATGTGTTATATTTTTATTTTACATGAAAACCATATCTTGATAATATTGAAGTAAATATAAAGGAAAATATGACCATATAAAATTGACCATTATATGAATATTGGTCAATTACATTCTTTGGTAAATATTATCATTGGAAGTTATACTCTTGATAATAATTTTAACATTATAATTAGTGATTATATGTAAATTTTTGGCAAAGGATAATTGATATAGAATAATGTTTTGATGGCCTCAAATAGTACAATCATTTCATTTGAACCCAATTTAATAGATTATGGGAGGGGGTATCATCACTGGGTTTTCCATTGATCAAACCCATGCCGAGATTTAATAAGTGAATCTTAAACGAATTCGCCTATAGGAGAAGTTCAAGTTAGTAGAGATTACCCCCCAATCATTGTTAATTGAGGAACCCCATGAAACTACCACAATTTCACACCTTCCTATTTGGGCGTACATGGGTGTAATAAGGGGTTACATGTCCCAACCATAGTGTGTAATTAGTTTGTATAAATAAATTTTTTATTCCATCAGTTATATTTTAAGAATGATATTACTTAATAAAATTGAGATGTATTTTGAAAAATTGAATTTTCAGACCAAAATTATACCTTCTTTAAATATTTTAATATATATAATAAACTAGGTTTTTATGAAAAATAGTTATTTTAATGAAATATTATTATATATAAAATCTTATTTAAATATAAATGATTTTTTTCAAGTGTGGGAGATTTTACTATGCATTTTCAATCTGTTATTACTTTTAATAAATAATGTTTTTATATATAAAAGTTATAATTATCATATTTATAGATTTATTAATAAAAATTAAATATCAACTCTTGAATCGGAACATCTAAATTAGATTACGTTTTATTTATTATAATTTTCTAAAACACTTTATCTTTTCGGGAATAGTAAAAATACAATTTGGGTTTTTTGTTATGTTTAATGACTTCATAATTATATCATAATGATTTAATAACAAATTAAATATAATAATAGGGCTAAAATATTTTATTTAATTAATATAATGTATTTAATATATTTAAATAAATTTCAATATCTAAAATTTACTTTCGAAATTCCTAAATTGAAATTTAACATTAAAAATATTATTTTGAGTAAACTTTACTATTCATTGCAAAAATAAGTAATATAACACGATGTTTGAATATTGTGGCTTAAAATAACCAAAAATTTTGTTCCAATTGTCCAATACCAAGGGGAGATACCTTGGGAAATCCTGTGGGTTTTTATTTTTGACAACCTAGGTTTTCAATGCCTGTATTTCGAAACTAATAAACAAATCCTCCATGTTTGCTACAAATTCCAACACATTTCCCCATTCCATTTCACTAAAAATTCATAATATGATAATATTTTATATTTTTACCTCACAAGATGTCTCCAAAGGTGTCTCTATGTCCACAAGGTCACAATACTCATGTTTTAGTAGTTACTGCTCTTGGTAAGGGAAATATCCTTCATTTCTCTTCTTTTCAAGAATCTCTTTTGTATATGTCTTCTGAATGTTATGGAAACTCTATATTATTTCATTTTTATTCAATCCATTACCGAAAATATATGTTTTATAAATTGGATACCCATTTCCCATATCTTTTTAGCCTAATATATAGACACCTTTTATACCCATTATGCTGCAGAATTTACATCTCAAAATTTTTCTTTCCTCCTCAAGAAATTCTATTTTAATATTTTGAATACCCAAATCTCATTATTTTATAGAGTTATTCTTTAAAATGTAAAAATGATTTTTTAATCTGGGATTATCATACATGAAACAAGCATTCTATTTACTTGGGATGAAAATGACACAATGATCATGTTTTTAAGCACTTTTGAAACACCATGATTTTGATATGAATCCATTTTATTTTATTATCCATTGGTTATTTATGAAATTTTTTATTACTAACTATTTGGATCACATGAAAATTAATACATATTAAGGGTGTGCCCTGATACCTCCTCAATGCATTGGTTATAGAATTTAATCTCTAGAGATGATATGTTATACGATACCTTCATGAATAACCTTAGTAATGTTTTTGACCCCTTGGTGGTTAACCTTTGGGATATTCTAATGAATTTCTAAATTACAATTTTTATCAAAACTTCAATGTTATGATTCATGTTATATTTATTATGATATTTTTCATGTTCAATTTCTCATTCCATAATTATATTCCTTTGGTTCTTATTGATATTCCTCAAGATCATAAGTAAATTGGTCCCCTTGATTTCCCTTACAGGGCCTTATGCTGATACCTTCCTTGGATGTATGTCCCCAGGTTATAAGATTATGTAAAAGTACATAGTAATAACCCATTAATAAGTCTTATAATTTTGAATAATGTTTTATGTTTTCATGTATTATGTACCATATTTCAAAGAAACTAAATATTAACTGATCCTCTATTTTATACAATGTAATGAAAACATTATGTAATAAAAACGTAGGATGACATAATTAATGAAAAAAAAGGATTCTAGTATGAGTGGAGTGAATTTTGGAAGTGATTTGAGATGTTATTGGATGAGAAAAATGTGTTTTATGGTGTAAATAAGAGAGAAGAGGGGTGTCCTTTTATAAGAGAGTAGAGTGGCATATTTGTAATATTTTTAAAAGATTCAATCATAACCACGTTTTATCATTCCAAAAGACTCTAAAATGAGACATTATCAAAACTAGAAGAATAAAGGTTTAATATTTTCTAGAAAAAGGGTGGTGGAAAGGTTTTTAGGTCAGTTTTAACCCTTATCAACTTAGTTTAACCCCTTAGTAAACACCTTTTTTCGTTAATAATAATAAATAATATTTACTGTTCTCACAATTAATTTTGGGGAAAATTTAATACTAACATATTTGAAATTAAATATTTTTATGAATAAAAATATTGATTCCATTTTTCTAAATTAAATTCATATAAGTTAAAAAATATAATTTAAAATTTATCTCAATAATGCGGTGAAAAAAGAGGGTTTTTAAAGAGAAAATGTTCAATGGTTTACAAAGTTTATAGATATAATTTCAATATGAAATTTATTGAAATTAAATAATATATATTAATAGATATATTATTTTACTAATTTTACAATGAAATAAATTAAAAATATAATAAATTAAAATATATAATTAAAACGAAAATGTAGTTTTAAATTAAAATTTAATGTTTTTACTTTTCAATAAAATACAATTTTTCCCAAAAAATATGAAAAATTCACCCTAATAAATTTTTTTCACTTTTATTTCAAAAATTATAACTTTTTTATTTATATTTTTTAAAAATTTAAAAACTAATTTTAAAACAAAACCCGTATACATGTTGAAAAATAAGGTTCTCAATAAGTGTATTTTTCAAACAAAATATTATTTTATAATAACTCTTTGTCTAATAATACTAATTTTATTAATATAATTATAATTTAATGGTATATAATCTATATTTTACATTGAACACACTCCCCATTATGGATTATATTAATTAATTATGATAGAGAAACATTATTCTTTTTAAAATAGTTAAAAACCCTTTTAAAACCCAAAAACAAACTTCTAATGAAATAAAATATATTTTTGATTTAAATGTAATTAGGTGGATTAAATATTACAAAAAAATACTTATGATAATTTAAATCATATTAAAAAAATAATTTTAATTTTAAATTACTAATTTTTTTTTCAAAATAATTGGCATTTTTGCAAAAATTAGTATTTTTCACTACTCACTAAAAAATCAGTATTCTCTGAAAAATAATAATATTTCACCCAAATTAAATTTTGATATTATAATTCAAAAAATGAAGATAATTTTATAAAATAAATTTTAAAAATTTTCTAAAAGTTAATTACCATATTATTTCATGAAAATCAATAAAAAACAATTTTAATGAAAATATATTTTTGAAGAATAAAATTAATTTACTAAAAATGATTCTTTATTTACTAAAAAGTTATCAATAATTTATATATATTCGGAAATATATATATACTTCATAAATTAGTTAACACTATTCATACCTTCTAATTTAACAGCTATGTTATAATGGTTATATATATTGTGGGTTGTTTAAGCTTATTGTTGTGTGTTTAATATGATATCAAACATAAATATCTTGGGGGGTCTTATACCAAAATTTATCAATGAGATTTAATTTATTTTAAAAAAATACATCATAAAGTCTAGGGGTGTTACATTGTAATATAATTTCAATGTTTTTCTCCATTTACACTATCAAAAATAATTTCCTTCTATCAATATTTTAGGGTGCTATGGATCATTTTTATTATATCATGTTTCTATACAATTTTTTCATGGTATATTTTTATTTAATTGGACATTACATGTATTTTTATACTGAATTATGGAAAAAAATAATGCAACATGTTCTTTGAATAGTATATTTATCAAATTATTATAGCGAATCAGGATTTTCATACAATGCATGTTACACCTTTTTATATGAATATTCAATACATTAAACAAACATACACTTGAGAACCATAATAGTTTAGGGAACTTAGAAACATGAGACATAAACATATTAATTATTTAAAGATCTTATATATATCCCATAAATATATTAACCTTTTTTAGTTTTCAATAACATATCATAATTAAAATCTTCCATTATAAACAGGTGAAAGGAAACATAAGAAAGGGTTAGCTCAGAAGCATAGTAAGGGTATGCATTAGAGATTTCAATCTATCATCACATGAAATAATAAGACAATAATAATGGGTTGTTATTGTGAACATTAAATACAAATTTCCTATCCAAACTTTAATAGATCATAAACACGAGTCATGGAATACAAAATTATCATTTTATAAAACATAGGCTAATAGAGTGAGAGCCATCAGAAATCAATCCTGGACCTTAATTTAATGTCATGAAAGTGTATAACAATAATAATTATTTGAAACCATTTAATATTTATAGGTTAAATATGAATACCGTCAATATATTGGATCAGTACTCATCACATGTCTCTCATTATGTATATGGGAACACCCGTTTCCCATAATGGATAATGACACAATTGTTTCCCACAATGGATCAAGCCTATGGACTTGTTTCCCATTTTTATATCATGAGATATAAATATTTACCAACTGAATTAGAGGGAGATATAGGTCTCACACATCATATAATAAAAATCATACATATGTGTCCAACAAGATCATTAAAAATTCATAATATCATAACCCATGAAATCAAATTGACCTCAAATATTCTTCATCATATAATAACCTATGAAAATAAGACGCGATTCATAAAAAATTTATCATGGTATAACCCATGGAAGAGACAGAGGTTTCATAAAAATATTACCATGATAAACCATTTGTAGGTTTAATAATAATGGTATACCTATTTTGTATTCCCATCAATGCATAATCAACATCACTTGATATTATATAATATAGAAAATGATTTTAATCAATCATTTAATACATTTCTTGAAGAAAATACCCTTTACTATTTGAAAAAACACTTTTTTAAGAATAAAATTATTTGAAAATATTTTAATTTTAAAATACACTTAAAATTAATTAATCTTCAAATAATATAATGGTCATGTCGACAAGAATTTTTGTTCATGCCATATATGTTAAAACAAAGATTCCATACTCATTTTTGGGAAAATACAAACAAAAATTTGATTATAATAAATCATAAATATTAAATTTTGTTTATTTTAATTTAATATTGTGTAAAATATATTTCAGGAATAATAGGATTATAATATAAAAATGTGTAAATATTTTTATAAAACATGGTTTTGGAAGAATACTTAATTCCAATTGAATAGAGAATTGATGGTGGGTTTTATTAAAAAAATATTTTTTAGTTATATTAAGTTCCAAAGAGTGTAAAAAAAGTAATCATATTGTAGAAGAAAATTCATAATTTTAAATATATTTAGATAATAATATTTTAGTATTGGAGACTAAATCATATACAATCTCGATAAATTATGAGATTGTAACATAAAATATTTACCACTTTGGTCACATTGGAACATAAGCCCCATGAATGGTTATATTTAGAGGAAACATAAAATATAATTATAAAAGAGATATTAATGATATTAAATTTCATAGGTGATGTATGTATTACTCATAAAATTTTCCAGGTACGTAGCATAACATAAGTCTCAAAGAAGGAAGATTGAGTCAAAAATCTGTTACCTCTTTGGTAACTTTTGAATCATAACCTTCATGAAAGGGAGATCATAAAACTCATATGTACATCCCCAAAATTTTAATGATAATCATTAAAAAAATCATGGGAAACAAATACACCATATAAATGTAACACATGGTTAATATGACATGCATCTCAAAGGAAAATAAAAGTGAGATGGAAATACCTTACCTTAAGTATTGAATTGATTCAAACATGTTCAAACATCCTGTATAATAAATATATGTTTATTAGATATATATATTAAAACCCAATATTATATATACTAAACCCTATATGATTTAATTATGACCTTTTATTATCCATTTATTAACAATTCTATGTTAAATTCACATTTAGAGTAATAGCCGTATTGTTTTTTGTATATGTTTAAATTTGTAATTTTTGGTCCTCATAATTTGATAGTGGTTCTGTAATATCCTTAATTTTAACCATGATATATATATATATATCATATATATTAAGTATATATGTATTTAGAGAGATCCATCAAATTAAGAGATATAAAATGAAATATACTGTTCATAGAGACGGTAGGTCGTACATACGCAAGAGAGTTCTTTCCATTTTCCAAATGGAATGAAAGAAATTAAGTTAAATTATACATTAAAATTAAATAATAATTTTAATCTTATATATATCACATATTTTCATTATAAAAAATATTATTACATTCCATGTAAATCATGAACAGGTGACATCGCTTTGTGTGGTGATAGTCCAATGTAAACTTGAACTACATTATCGTATTCCCAAATAATAGAAAGTGAAAAAAGGAAAATTTAATATTATTATTATAGAAGTTTATTAATATTATAAATACCATATATAAACATTTAATACATCATTATAATCATATGTGAGAGTTTTTAATGGAAACAATAATGGCATCGATTTGCAAGATGGTTGTCCCTCGTACACTTGAAAAATGATTTCATAACCCATTTAGTGTAATTAGAGATGAATTTAGGTCATGAAATTAGAATAACAACATAAAATTATATGTAAAATGTATTGGAAGTTATATCATAATGTTAAATTAATAATTTTTGGATATAGAGGAAGTAATAAAACAAAAACGCTCGTTGATGAACATTACCTCATTTTCGGGTATCCTCGTTAGGGTTATACTAAAATCATTCCATGGTTATATTTATGTAAAAAATAATGATTATAGGATTATTGATGGGAATTTTAAAAGGTATTTGGCATGTTATTTTATGAAACATATGGTTTTATGGTGTGAAGAATAGAGGATATGGGGTGGCGTTTTATAAGTGAGTTGAGTGGAACAGTTGTAATTTTTGAAATAAAGAATTTCACTCACAATTTTTCATGTAAAAAGGATCCAATAATGGAACATTCATAATACTATAATAGATAAGTTCAACATATGAAATGAAAATGATTGTTTTAAAAATATTGGGTTATTTTTAATCCTTGGCCTTTTAGTTTAACCGCCTGTAAATCTATTTTTACCTTAACCGCTGTAAATAATTTAATTGTTTTTAATATTCATTTGGGTAAAACATTAGCTAAACTCATCAGATAATTTAAATTATTATGATTCCAAATACGGAATCCATTTTTCCAAATTTCATTCACAAAGAGCCAAAATTTAATTTAACATTAATCCCACATATGTGATGAGAAAGAATGTTTTTAAATGGAAAATGTTCAAAAGATTAAAATGTTTTATATCTGAAATCAATATGAAAATTATTCCAATGAAATAAATTGGATTAATTGATATATTATTGATCAATTTGGTTTATTTAAAAACATTTTGAAATATAATTTAATTTTAAAAACAATTTAAATGAAAAGGATGTTTTCAATTAGAATTTATTATTTTTCTGTATTCTTCAAAAAATGGAAATTTTCAAAAAAACCAAAACATTAATCTAAGATAATTTTTACATGATGATTTAAAAAATGAATTTAATTTTATAAATTTAATTTTCTAATGTGTCAAAAATTATTTTTATAATAAGTGCTCAAAATGTTGAAAAAACTATTTTATAAATATAGTATTTATGTTTGAAATTAGATTTATTATTACCCCTTGTGTAGAAAACACATAAATAAATTTTTTTAAATTTCAATGAATATACGATATAAAAACTCTATTGACATTATCCACACAAATTTATTTGTTTTATTTATTGAGTAATAACACATTTGGGAGTATAAAAATAGTTTTTCAGAAATATAATTGGTTTATTTTAAAATAGTATTTATTTTCATTTTTATTTAACTGGTCATTAGAGAATTAATTTTATATACCTACTTAAATGATATATTTTCATAATTTAGATAATCTTATTAATACTCATCATTCCAATTGATATGTTATAAATAACTTATAATAAAATTTTAATAATATGAAAAGTTTTTTTAACTCAGCGTTGTGTGTAACGAAAGCTAAAATTAGTGTTTCATATAACTCATGATATACTCAGTGTTGTGTGTATTGATAAATATCTGAAATATAAAATTTATTTTAAAACAATAATTTGTAAAATTTTGAGGTTTTAAAATTATTATATTTTCTCATATTCTTATGATCTAACACCTAATTAAATGTTGTTTAAATTTTTACTTTAATGACCAACTATGTTCACCCCTTTATTGTGTTTTAATTCCCTTGGTTAAGCAGTTAGGTATGAATTATGTGAAGTTAATAATTGGATATAGAGAAGTTCAATAATGGAGAAATTTTCATGAGTATCATAAAATATGTCACATTTGTAGCTCATCCTCAAATAAACTAAACCATATCTTTGTAGGATTTTGTCATAATTTGTGAGATAACAAGTTTATGTTATGAAAATTATATAAAATAATTTTATATTTATCTTGGAGTGTCATACATTAATAGAATTAATAAAAAAATATGTTCCTTGCATGATTAAATAATATTTTAGGAAGCAAGAAACCACCAATAATAACTAGGTACAATTTTATATAATGGATTTATAAATGGGTCATTTGGAAATTATATCATTTAAAAAATTGGAATTTTATTTCATAAAATTTATGTTATTTATAAATTATTTATATAATTTATATACATTTAATTTAGTTGAAACAATTCCTTAATTTATGTTTGAGGTTGAAACCTATAAAATGGTTTGGTTTGAAGATAAAATTATTTTTGAAAATTATATAGTTTTAAAATGGTAAATTAAAATTCCCTAAAATTCATATAGAAGTGTTTAAAATAATATTTTTATGATACCTACATAACGGAAGGTTCACTTTTTGAAAATGATATTATTTTTTTTAAACATAAATTGGAAATAGTAATTTTCATAATACATAATGGAAATTTATTAGTTGGATAATGGTTGAATGTACCACCCCAAACCAATATAAAAACTTATTCGGGGGAAAATGTGAGAAATTGTTACCTAGTTATGAAAATCTATTGTGGTTTATAATGGTAGGAAATTTCTACATATTATTAAAATTCATTAGATAGAGAATAGTCAAAAGTTTAATCCAAATATGGAAATACATTACGGAATAATGGTGAGAAGTCTCAATACATTACAAATATTTATTAGGGGTGAATGGTCATAAGATCCATCCAATGAATGTGGAATTATTTTGGTAACCAAGTTTATTATATATTTTGGTTATGTTTTCATTACTTTTGAGAATGTTTTTTAGATAATTCACTCAGTATAAGTTTAGAAATTTTTATTTCATTACATGGATTTCTTACATTTTATGTGAACTGGATATCAGTTCCATGTTATTTGTTTTTGTTTTTTCTTTATTTTTATTTGTTTCATACTTTTTAGCTGGAGTGATAGTGTGAACATGGTATTGGGTTTCCGTGTAGTATAATTTTATATGCTCAGTTCGTGTTATTGGATCCATTAATGATACTCCAAAATAAGTTATGCATGCTTCAAGTTAGTATTAAAATATTGGGTATTCTAGGACCATATTAGATTTTATATTTCAATATTGACATATGAAGTTATGTTTGGATAGACAATGATGAAAGGTAGAGGGTTTTTTAGATATTAAATAAAATTTGAAAGTCCACATGAAAGGTAGATCTTAATTCATTAGTATGATTCATGCCGATGAATGTTATTCATGGTTCAATGTAAGATTCCTAGGACTGAGTATAAAATTGTGATGTCATTTATAAAATTTAAGAACTGTTGATGGTTATTGATTTTAAAATTATATGATGATCATTCAATCCTCTTTATTTAGAGGTTTGAATGATTTTTTATAATGAGTTGAATCCAGGAATTTTGGTTTTCATGTTTTTATCTTACTATACATGACCTTTGTAACATACTTCCCCAACCCATCGGTTTGGGAAAAGTTTGATGTATACTACCTACCTTTGGTGACATCTCCAAGACACAAAAAGATGAAAACAAATTGAATAGTATTTACGAAACCATGGGGGATTATTTTCCGTCAAGGAAAAAATATGATAAAAATGATTATAATTATTCGTAATATGGTGCATGAAATAAAACCAATAAAACTCATAAAATACAAAATAGAGAATAATTGTAATTTTATTATAAAAGAGAAAACAAAAACAAGGTTTGGAAACTGACAACAAGAAATACTTTAAGGCACCAATGGGGCACCATGATGACCCCACTATAGAATACCTCCTTGCTCCAAATCCTATCAAACCTCCCAATAGAATCACGATACTTCACAAGAATTTTTTTTATCATGTCGGTTTCTTATATGATAGAAAAAAACATCTATTTTTGAACTAAAGTTCATATTCATGTAGTGAGTAAGAAAAATCAGTAGTTAAACCCCAAGACATACCAAGAATGTTAGAAAGATTATAAAAAGTTTGCTAAAAATTTTATATAAAATTAGATAATAGACTATTAAGTATATTAATAAAGTCATGGATTTATAGATATAGTAAAATAATTCTCCAATATACTTTAGATATTCCTTCTCAACATGAACACACCCTATACATATATATAACCTTCACACGGTCCTTACCCATGAGAATAAAAAACTATCATTCTCATTCCAAGTCATCACTTGTCTATTTACCAATGTTCCCCACCTAAAGTAGCCCCAAGTCTCTACCAAATAATGTTTCTTCAATAAAAGTATAAACACAAACGAAAAATATTGCAAAGTCCACAGATCAACATTTTACCTTTTCCACCAAAACTATATTTTGATTTTTTTTTCAGAAATGGATCATTGGTGTCACCCATGAATCAAAATTTAAAATCCATTTAACATATGAATTTTTAAAACAAGGAAAAATATGATTTTAAATGAAATTATAAGATTTTTTTTTTAAATCTAACCCTTCATGTACTATAGAAAATGTGGAAATCATTACATCTTAACCAATCAATTATGTATATTTTATTCCAAAGGATAAACACTAGATGAGCTGAATATATCATCCAAGTGATTAAATAAATTTTCTAAAATAATATGAAGAGAGCCTTAGATTTGAGAGAAATTAGAGATAAACTATTGAGGATCCAATAATATTAAAACTAAATTAATCATCTAAAATCAAACACATTCAATGTGTGAATTATGGTTTCACATCATGAATATTAGAGTTTTATATAGATATTGAAAATTATTTTTTTCTCAAATTGAAATCTTGGAAATTCATTCACATCATGAATAATATTTCACATCAGGAATAGATCAACCTATAAATAACAATTCCCCAAATATAATTAATGGAATCTATCCAAAAAAACTATTTAGGTCATTCATAACTATTCAAAACATAGACAATGTCTCATATACTGATTCTTGATTCCAAGATACATCCTCCTTTGAACCCTTTTAAAAATTATCCCAAAAGAATTAGAAAAAAATAACATAAAAAATAAGGGAATGCCATAAATTAGAGATATTACATTCACCCTACCAAAAGGCTTCTAATTATATGAATGTGTGATTCTATCAGTAATGATATCTATATTCCATGCTATAATTTTGTGTTTCCCATCCATAATATGAACTGAGTAGTATATAGAGGATTCATGTGTTTTAATATTTACGTGATCCCTACTGATAAATGATCAGGAATCTACTAATAGTTCTTTAATTGGGTCATATAGAACACATTTTTAACCAAAATAAATTTTTTTAGAAGTGAAGGGTTATAAGTAACATTTCCAATCCATTATAGGATTTCAAATAGTCAAACTTATTAAGGAGATAACTTCCATTTTTCACTTAAATGAAGATGATCGAGTCTAGGTAAGTGTTTCATAAATAATTTGTCCCCCGCTAAAAAATATATTTGTCCATGATGATGGTCAATAAAATAATTCTAGTAGATATATGTTATATCTACTCACTACCCGATCATCAATAAATTGTTTGTCATTTAATGAATAATACTAGGATTTATTAGTGACATTTATTCGGTTTCTACCTATAATAGTGGAGATCGACAAGGATATTAATACAATTCCTTGAAGGGGGCAATATATATCATCAAAACAATACTATTTGTATAATTACACACACTTTAGCTAAATAATCCTCTCCTGAGCTAGGAAATTCTATAACCCATGCTCAGATAATGTATTCTAACATATGAATTCTCCATTTAGACAGCCCATCCATTTTGAGGATAATACATCATATTCACAGTTTACTAGATTCTAAGGGCTTGTTGTAAGGACCACTAAAACTATAAGGTGAATCTGGGGTCCCTATCTAAGGTACTATAAACTATTAATCTATGTAATTTTAACTCCTCACTAATATATATCATTTCCAATTATTCAATTGTATTAGATTCTTGGATCATGATGAAGCGGGAAGATATTGTTATTCAGTGCATTATCATCCAGATGGAATCCTTCCTTCAAGTCATTCTCACTTGACTAGTGACAATTTCTACACAAATATATTCACATTTATTTATAAGTATAGGTAATAAGTTCAATAACCCAACTAGTATTTGGTTATCTTCATTGAAATGATGATAGGTGAGCAATTTCATAATATAATCATCCATATTTTTCTTCACACTCAACCACAAAAAAAAACAATTCCACAATGCCTTTTACATATTTTGGATATCGAAATTAATTTACCATTTATAATGGTGATAAAAATAAAAAAGACTTTTTTGAAAAATTATTGGAACCACTATCAAATATCAAATAAAAAACATTTCTTATCCATATTATTTATATTGATCAATGTTATCCCTACTATTATGTTTTGACCTTATGTTAATTAAATTAGGATGGTATAATAGATAATTCTTGACCCACTCCACGAGATCAGGAATTAGGGTCATTAGCAAATATATAACTACATCATTCAACATAATGTACTCCTAGAGAATATTAGTAAATTCAATCATAAATATCAATTGATCATGAGATTTTATGTCCTATTTTGATATAATTTATAGCTTAAATCATCATCCATTGAGTTCCCTTTTCTAGGTATATAGACCAATTCAACGTTAGAAACCTAGATGTACTCTATCCTTTGTAGTTGATAGTGGTTAAAATATATGTCTAAAAATATGTGTTTCAAAATTTTATAGTCGGAGAACATAGTGAAATTCTCTCAAAATTGACAATGATTCCATATTTCAGTTCATGGGACACTTTAGCTAATTCCATATCTGGAATCATGTATTTATATCTAGGTACTCCTAGTTTATGTGATCTCAAAGGTCCAACATAAAACCCTTTCATGAATATAAATCCAAAACCAAATCTAGTCACATAATAGAATAAAACATATCATTCACCTAGTTTCATAAATATCATGATATGTGTCAAATTGACTGAAGCCTTAAGCTCTAAAAAGTAAATTTGACAATCGTCACTCTATCAGAAAGAAGTGTCTTTCCATGTCAAATATTTCATATTATAAGAAGGGTATGAAATATCTTGACTAAAGATTTGGTAGAAAATCTCCAAACATATAAATCTATATATCTCAAAAAAATTATTTATTGATTATCAAGAGATGAAAAATTATATCTTTTCAGGGTCTACCGATACACCCTTTTGAGATATGACATTCCCAGGAAAGAAAAATCCTTGTATCTAGAAGTCTCATATAGAGAGTTTCACATAGATTCACTCTTCCAACAAGGTTCACAAATTAATATCCATGTGTTATTGGTTGTCAAATTTAGTCCAATAAAAAACCAAAATATAATTAACAAACACTAAAACAAAGGAGTCAATGTAACTCTAAAAGATAAGATTGATCAATTAAATGAATACTACTGGGGAATTCATAAGACCAAATGATATAGAAAGGTATTCATAGAGAATGAAATATCTTATAAAATATTTTTTCTAAATGCCCCCTGTCAACTCAAAATTGATGATACCATAATCTAATATTGATTTTGGAGAACCGCTTAGATCTCCACGGTTGATCAAATAGGTTATCAATTCATGAATGAGGGTATCGATTCCTGATTATATTTTATATAGTTGATGATAATAAGAACAAATTTGAAGCAAACCATTAGTCTTATATATAAAGATAACCAAAGAATCCCAAGGATGTACTCAGTCTTATTAATTCCTAACATTCTATGTCCTATAGTAGGACCCTAAATTATTTCCCAATTATAATGGTTCCATTTTATATAATAGAAGTGGAATAGTAATTTTTTCCTAGAAGTAGCTCAATCAAGAAAATAAAACACCATTTCATGTAGAAACCATGATAAATTTTCTAGAATATGTTCTAGATACTAATACAAAATGGTAGGAAATTATATAATCATAATTTTATCAATAATCCATAAGGATGTTACTAAATATTGATAATACATGTCTTTAAACATCAATTCTATAATCCCTTATCTTCAAGTGTTCACATGCCAATCCCTATTAAATATGTGAACTAGTCCATACAGTGTTATCAAAAAAACTTTCCCAATATAACAATAATTGTGAATTGTGAAGGATACCAACCAATCCAAACCAAAAAAATAAATCAAATATGTTTATTTATTGAATTGAAATGTCCCAAAAATTGGATTCTATCGATTTGTTATGGAATAAGCTTCACACTTAAATCGTTGAAACAGCCACCATCCATGTGGTTTCTAGATTCTAATCACATAAGGAATCATTTCCACATCAAAATCCATTTGATATTCCATATGAGAAGAAATTAAAGAATGGGATTATCCATTATCAAATAGTAACTTAATGAGTGTAGTGTATGGAGAATGGTACCGCTCACCATTGAGAGGCCCATTTCTTCTCCACAGTATCCTGACCATCCCTAAAAAACTACTTTCATGCTATTTATGAGTAATACTTTCATTTATACCAATGTTTTATTTTCAATAGTGTATGATTTTTTCTGGAGTCACCCTTACTTTCCCAATTCTAGTTTAAAGAATAATTCTATCAGGATCAACTTGTCTAGTCATGTGAGACATGGGTATTATTATAATTATTACTAGTTATTTGATTTATAGAATTAATGAAATAATGAAAATGGTGTCCCATTAAACCATATCTCTAATATTATCATCATAGTGCCACATATCCCGTCTTTACATGGTCTAATGAGCCACATTTGAAATATCCTGGCACATTGATGTGATGAAGTTGAAAATAAATTCTTCTTATTTATTGATTACTTTATATAACTATTCCCTTGGAATATATATCCCTCTTCTAATTTTTTTATGAATTAGAGTTCAAACTCATTCATGAATATACAAAGGCACTTACTTCCCTAGAATTCAAAACAAGGTCCCACTCTGCCACATACACTTGATTAACCATTTTTTAATACTCACTGATACAAATAAATAGGATCTTAGAGCATATGTATGGTCACAATACATCCCCAAATATATGAACCATTAATTTTTTGATAGTATAAACTTCCAATTTAAACCAAATTATGTTCCTAAACATAGTATTATACTCCACAATAGACATCTTCTCTTGATTTAGAATTAATAATTCAATCATTTTTTCTACCTTGAAGCTGTACAGATAGAAATATTTATCAAAAAATCCCTAAATATGTTCCAGGTAAATTCATGTTATTATTTATTCTGAATTAATAAATACCACTGTTATTATATCATATTATCCAGCATGTATAATACTATAATCACTTCGATACCCACTGGTGTCCCAAAAAAGGAAAAAAATTCTATTCATGTAAGAAATATATTCATTCCCCTGTTCGGGTCTTGAATCCAAGTGAAACTTGAGCATATTATGCCTTTATATCCATATAATGTGGTTCTTCATTTCAATTTCATTTTTCCATTTTATGAAATGCTTCTAAAAGTCTTTGTGATATCAATTATTTCACTAGTTGTTTAGGGTAAACCATGTTTTCAAAAAACTTTTCTAGTGGATTATGAGGTCTTTTTACAGGTTCCATATCACTATAAATGATAGAAAAATTAACATTTAAACACCACATATAAATTCGACAAATTATTAGGATATTATAAACAAAAAATGATACATTATCATAACAAATTATAAATAGCATGAAAAATAATATGAACAATGTAATCCCATTAAGGTTCCTCTTGAAAAATTAGTGATACTCTACTATCTTTTGATAAAGCCATGATAATTAGTTAACAACATTCCTAACAGTGTTTGAGACCAACTTTTTATTCCTAAACTACCCTGGTTACTTGAACATCAATATAAAAAGTTTGGTTGTCTCATTTTATGCTATACATTTTATGTCATGAAACGTCTTATATACGTTCTAGCATTTAAACTAGTAGATCAAATGCACTAATTTCAATTGTAACATCCATCCCTAAAAAATTTATTGGGAAGAGTTAGGGGATGGTACTAGCCATAGGTAATGTCTCTAAGACACCAAATGGTAGAAATAAATAAAAAGGGATTAACCAAACCATGAGATGATTTTACCTAAAGTAAACATCCTTAAACAAACACTATAACAATACATGATATGATTCATGACATAAAAATACTTAAAAATAAAGACCAAATGATAATTAGAGTGACAATGAAAAATAATAAACATAAAAAATATCTAAAAACTAAAAAATATTAAATAATCTACGGCTCCAATGTTGAACCATGAGGACACACCATTATAAGAACTCCAAGCTATGACTGTAACAAAACTTAAATTAAACATTACAATTATCCACTATAAATGTATGGGACTTTTCTCTTTCCAATATCATAGAAAATATCATCTTCCATTAAACCAAAGTAAATATATAGGTGTGAGTATGATAACTCAGTATAAAAACCCAGAGAATTCCCAAGTATTCCAGTAAGAAAATAATATGTTAGATAATTTTATAATATAAAAAATTAGAAGTGATGATCAAAACAATTATTAAAATAACTTGTTTACATAAGCAATAAAAAATTTTCTATTCCACGTGGAATATTACTTTCCATCATGCATGCACAAAATACATGAAACAATACATTGATAAATCCCAAATCATGGGCATAAAAACACAACCTTCATGTAAGATGTGACCACTTGGTCATTTATCATTGTTCCCCACCAGTACCATCCCCATGTCTAGATGCAAAACAGTGTCATCAATGTAAGTAAGATAACACACAAACCAATTATTAAAATTCCTCAAATACCAAAAACACATTAAAACCAACAAAAACACTTAATGGGAACACCCACAATTCAGAATTTAAAAAGTAATAACCAATTGTGTTTTTCAAACAAGAACACATACATGATTTTTGAAGAAAATACCTTCAAATCATTTATAAATCTAAGCCTTCGTTTTATACTGAAAAACTCAAGGTAGAGGAAATACACTTACTTCTAATGGATGATTCATGATTCCCTAATTGATCCTTTATAGTCTCATTGTTTCATAAGGTTTAACCTTATAAGATATGAAGAGATTGGAAGTCAATTTGAATAGATCTTCCAAAATAACCTTTAGAGATCCCTAGGATTATGAGGAATGAGAGAGAGACTATGAAGAATCAGAGCACAAATAAATTAATTAAATATTTTAGACTCAACCCCATTCACCATGTAAATTATGGATTCACATAATGAATCTTTTAGTTTTTAACTCACATTGTAAATCATGTCACCTCAACATAAAATCTGCAAAATCAATTCATGTCATGAATAACCTTTTATAAAATGAATGAATCTTTTAGAACCATTAACACATTGAATATAATTAATTGAATATATCTAGAAAACCATCCACGTTATGAATTGACAATCACATCATGAACTAGATACTATATCAAAATTACATATTTTAAGATACATCCTCCTTTGAACTCTTCTGACAATTAACCCAAACACTTTAGAAAATAAAATAAAAGTTTAAAATAAGGGTGTACCTCCAATCCAGGGAATAAAAAACTACGTGTTAGATAAGTTCCAGGAATATCACTAGTTTTTTGATTAAATAATTTTTTTTACATTTTTAGATAATCATTCAACTAGTTTTTGTGTGAAATATAGAAATAATAATCAAATTTCTTCTATTTCAGATGTATTACACACTTTAATTAAAGTGTAGTAAGTGTTAAAGAAATCATATAGTATTTTCAAGATATAATTTTTTGTATGGGTCATTGTATACACTTATATAGACAAATTATAATTATTAACTTTATTTTGAAAATCTTGTAAGATAACATTGACTAATTATATAGGGGGTTTGTATAGTTTTCACATGGTTTCCATATTATTCAATCAAACCATGGATATAGGAAATTGTATCTTTATTCAGTTATGATCCAAATAAGAGTGGATGTTAATTTAGAGATTTATGAACCCAATTATCATTTTAAAGGGTTTTAAAAACGATAGTGGTTATTTTACATAAAATTAAGTAGAAGAATCATATTTTATTGAAAAGAAATTATAGTTTAATTTTATAATTTCTTATAATTTCAAATCTTGTGTGCACTTGGTTTTCAAAATGAAATGAATTTTTTTTCTTGGAGTTTTATCCCTTTGTTTTATTTTGAAATTTATTTTTTATTGAGTAGAAATTTAAGAAAAAATTACATTATTCTTCTATATAAAATAAATTTTAGAAATAATTACATTATAATTTTAGAATTTAAAAATTATAATTGAGTTGTTCTTGTTCAAATAACCATTAATGAGGATGTGTGGACTATATTAACTTTTAAAATGATTTAAATTGGGGTGTAAATATTAATGTGACAACACATATAATATTTTTCTAATATTTTTGTTTTGTTGGGTTTTTTGAATTTTATATTGAATGGGAATCCATCCATGATTAAAATATTCTAATTGACGTGTTTTCACATATTATAAATTTATTTCATGAATAATTTTTCACTTATAATACTGTGAAAATTTGGTTTGTTGTATGTATATTTGAAAACATTTAATCTCATGAGTAAGTTGTGTATTATATTTATATCTTTTTTTCATGTTAATGAGTGTTAAATATCCCCCAATATTATTTATGAAATCATCTGTAAATATTAATTGGTTTTGGAAATTTTAGGGGCCTCTCTTGGTCAATTTAACATTCTTGGTATGCATTTGGGATAATCTTTGGTTATTTTGTTTAGGTCAAGTCATTAATGAAAACAAGTATCCGAAGAATGGTTATGTTTTATCATTTAAAATAAGAAATTTTCACCCTAAATATGGTATCTAAATTAAATAACATTTTATTTAAAATGATCCACAAAAACATTAATCAAATAAAGTTTCAGTAAATAAAAATATATACATCCCTTATATTTATGAGAACATTGAAAGACCATATGAATTGGATAAGAGAAATATTTTATCATTAAAAACCCTTGTCCATCTTCTTATGCTTCTTAAAATTCATTTCATTTTAATTTTCATCATCAATATTTTTTATTCATTAATTTTTTTTTATTTTTTTAGCAATATCATTGTAATATAATTTTTTCTCTCAACTTAGTTTGTAATATTTTTTTTAATTTTTATTTTATTTAATTTATTTTAAATAAAATTTTAGGGTTAATAGAATAAAGGAGAAAAAAATGTGAAAATTTATAAATGATTTAGAGTTAGTACATTTTACCTCTTTCCAAATAGAATTTAGTGTTGTTCACTTAGGGATTAGTGACCCATTATAGGGAATTATATGCCTTTGAACTCCCTGAGGAGGCTGTTAGTGATCCACTGGGGACGTAGGGATCAACTAAGAATCAGTTTTAGGACATTAACATCAGAATGACTTAGTGAAATCTCATTTTTAATAGAAAAAAATAATACACATTTTCTTGTTTTAATTTTACGATCATTATTTAAATTTAGAGTTTAGATAAATACCAATTATTTGGAATGTATTTATTTTTTATACCTCCATTATGATATTATAGTGATAAATTCTTTGATCTTATTGAGAATAAAAATCCATTGAGTATGATGGACTTAGGACGGTGACTATATAAAAATATTTGTTATTTCTTTATCTATTTCATTGTTTATTATTTTTTTATCTAAATTGATGATAGTATTCTATTTTCTAGTTATTCATTATTCGTTGGTGTATAAGGAGTAATTTCACATCAAATTCTCATGTCGATTCTTAAATAATCACGATGTAATATATTTCAAACATATTCATGATTATAATTAACCACAATATGTGTATTTTCATAATGAATTTAGTGAATGTAATTTTGGGGAGGTTAAATGGAATGAAAATTTTATTTATTTAGAAGATAGACAAATTGGATTTTTTAATATTATTTAAAATAACATTTTTATATGATTTTTAGTTTTGAATATGTGTTTAAACTTTGAAGTGTGGCCAATGAATTCTGATAAAATTAGTTTATTATTATATAAATATTGTAAAATGAATGATAATATTAATTGATTAATACATGTGATTGAAAATATTATTTAAATGATTGAAAATATTATTTTTATGATTAAAATTATAGTTGATGATTTGGTTAAATAATGTTTTTGTGATATAAAAAAATATTATTTTCAATGGCGTGTGTGGAATTTAAATTGAATAAATAGGCATCCAATTATATTTTCCAAGATATTTATTTTTTCAAGTGATAGAATTAAATTATGATTTGTGATTTGGGGATCTATTAAACCATTAATGAATTATAATATTTTGTTGTACATTTAATAAAATAAATAATGTTTCGAAATGAGATATTTCCATTTGTAAATTGTGAGTATATAATGGAAATGAATTATAATGAATTTTTAATTTATTTAGGGGGGATTAATAATACTAATGTATATTTATATTAATGACATCTATTTTTATGGTATGTAAAGTGGTGTTCAGGATCATATGATGTTTTGGAAATTATGTGATGAATAAGGGGAATCAAGAATGTGTTGTGAAACGATGATAAATGATTATCAAGGCGGTTGATGTATTATATGTGGTGATAAAATGATTTATTATGTATTTTGTGGTGTTTAAAAAAATTTATTATGATTCTATAACATTGTGTTCCATTTTATATAATTTTTGAAAGACCATATGTTTGGTTTTTCTATTGGGAAAGCCTTGGGTTGGGAAAATTGAAATAATTATTTTTTCGGCCTACCATTGGGTTATAAAAAGAAAAATGATCTATCACATTGGCTATAATATGATTCCATCTATACAGGGATAAAAAATGGGTTTGAATTTGTTTTAATTTTTTTAGAGAGATGTATCATGGGTTGTGATACATTGTGAGTTTAGATGAATAGTACGATCCATGTTTTTTATATGTTTTTTTATTAGTTATAATGGGGATATATAATTTGTTTTTAAGGTCATTTTATTGCACATTATGATGATTTATGCCGTGATTTTGGCCTATCGGGTTTACGAATAAGATATTTATTATGAAATTCGTTTTTCTATAACTAATTTGACAATGATAATGGGATACAACTATAATTTAACAAGGTGGGTAAAAGATTTAATCATTTTGTCTTAGTATAAACATGATGAGGTTTAATGTGTGTTAATTTTTTGTGTTAAATATTTTCAATATAGTACATAATACACATATGACTAAGTTAGGATATATATGATATTTTGGATCTCTAGTAATATCCTATGGATATGCATTTTTGAAACCCTAAAATTCATATATATTGAATGTACAAAGTTAACTTGTGTTTCTACATAAAAGGAAAAAAGAACCAATATAGATGAGAAGTGGGGTCTAAAATAATTATGATGATATATGCATGGGTTTAATTCTTATGATATGGGGTTGGATTTTTGAATATATTATTTCTATTTGTGATGTAATACTTTTGGATAATTATACTTTATTTTTGATTAATATTAGATTTGGTTGTCTGACATATTAAGTATTGTTTGGGAATATTTTGGATTTATATAGATTCTTTTTTGTATAAATTATAGTTATGGGAATATATTACTCCAAATTTAAATAAAATTATTATCATGAGATATTATAAAGTAAATATCTCCCTATGTAACAATTTAAACACTCAAAGTTATTCACATGTTTTTGTTGATTAGGGAGAACACTTGACTCCTTATGGAGTTTAAAGTCAGTGGCAAGGCCATTAAAGTGTGGGATGTTAACAATTAAATCTGAGTTTTTTTTCAATGATTTAAATATATTATAAAGTGGTTGAAAGGATAATAGAGGTAGTAACATGTGTATGATAGTTGTAAATGTATTATATTCTAGCACAATCATAGTTTTACACCACACTATTAAGTAATCTTGAAATGAATTGAATGATTTTGATGAGTTATGATTTGATTGTTTATAAAGGATTGAGTTTTTCAAAGCATTAAATTAACCAAAATTAGTGTCCAACAGTGGTGTGTTCAAAAATTATTTTAACATATAATGACATACCACTTAAGTTAATTCATGTGATTTGGCTTGACTAAAAACTAATTTGACAAATTAAATTTCTTTTGTGAACTGATTTTTGATAAAGTAATATTTTTTTCCATGAATATATTACAAATTAAATATTATTTATGTAAAATCAATAGACTTTTTAGATGATATAATATGATTAATCCGAGCTGAATGATTAATTTATTGATATGGATAGTAAATGATAAATTTTTTATTTAATTAATATGTTGATTTTATGTTTTATATTGAATGTTGATTTGAAGTTATATAGATATAGAAAAGAAGAATTATGTAGTAAAAATGATGATAAGGAAATATATTAGAATGATCTGTAGAGGAGAAAATAGAAGGTGGAGTGTAACATGCTCTACCTGAGGAATATTTAATAAAAATTTGATCTTGATTACTTTTTTTAGTAAGCCACAAGATTTAAAAACGCGTATATAAAATTGGTTATATAAATATTTGGGAAAAATTATCTTATATTTTCATGTATAATGTCATCTTTTGTTAAACATAGATGATTCGTAATAGGGAGATAAAAAGTAGTTATAGTGGATTTTTATATTTTTAGACAATTTATGATCATTATATATTTAAAGTTTTTGTAATAATTTATATATAATAAGAGATATCACTTTTATGGTGGGATATACATACTCAAATTGGTAGAGTAGAGAAGGTGACATGAGAGTCATTATAATCATTTCTTTGAGGAGATCAAGTTGTTTGAGATGAGATTTAGGGTGTTTTTTGAGTAATTCAGATTTGATGAATGCTTTAGAGCATATATGAATGGTATTTTTTATTTTTTTCTTTATATAATTCAT
Organism: Viscum album; assembly: GCA_963277665.1. Taxonomy (NCBI): domain Eukaryota; kingdom Viridiplantae; phylum Streptophyta; class Magnoliopsida; order Santalales; family Viscaceae; genus Viscum; species Viscum album. The sequence goes on from OY728128.1 coordinate 1,264,925,546, forward strand.
GTTTAAACTTAGGTGTTTCACAATGACCCAGTTGAGTTGATGTGCATTCAAATACTAAGGAATATTTTGATAATCATGGAAGAATCATGAAGGTTAAAGAGAGTATATGGAAGTTTTTGGCGAGATAAGCACAAAATAATGATTCACAAGAAGGGTAATAGTGATTACCTAGGAAGATAAATAGTGATATATTCTTTACACATGTGTTTTTCAAGGTGTTTTAGTCTAATAGTTCCACATATGTTTATTGATGACCTTTTCTTTGTCATGAAGAGAATCCATGGTGATATAGAGAACATTAAGTGTCATTGTTATGAAAAATGATGAAGCTCTACCAAATCATAATGCTCATCATGATAATAATATGGGAATCCAAAATGGTTTAGACCATTCCATGGTATGTTATCCGTGATCATTTTGACTTATTTTAAAAAGTTAAGGTGTTTCTTATTGAATGTGGAAAGGGACAGGGAAAACTAGAATATGGAGTACCATGATAAATTCAACCTTTAGTGTGCATTTATGTTTATGTTTTTTCTTGTATGAAATGATGAAGCTCAGACATGTTATAGAGTTAGCCATTTTTTTACTAGAGTTGAGATCATTAGATGATCGTGAAATGATATCAATAAAAAAATAAGACCGAGGTAAAGAGTTTTCAAATCAAATTATATCAAGAGAACATAATAATGGTAATTATTTTTTGCTACTTAGACAAATAATGGTTCTTTGGAAGTTTCAAAATGTTAATAAAGTTAATATTAGAACCTATGCTTCATACCTAAAGGTAACAACAATATAGAATGAGCTACTTAAGGGTAAAATAGACTCTATGTAAAACTATGAAGACCAAAATCCTTTTTGAGGGTTACTAGTTATCTATATAAAGGTCATTAGAGCCTCTTCATAAATTAAAATACAAAAAAATATTATTTATATAAGTGTTATTACATTCATATATAAGGATAAAAATCTTTTTTGAAATGTATATCTAGAATCTGCATCTACGTATGAGTCATTAAATGGAAATTTTGTAAAGTAAAACAATAAATTTTCAAGAATTTAATATTTTGATGAATGTGATACATATAATTATACAATGTGATGTTTTACCCATTGATATAAATATCAAAATACTGTTTTGTTGTTAATTTTTTTATTCTAGAGATTAAAATCCCAAACTAAAAAGGATGCTTCTCGAAGATATATAGAGGTATACATGGTGAGATTTTTACTAACAAATGAATACTGATAATCATATAATATTTTCACTATATTCACTAGTAAAAATGTGATAGTTATAGCATATAGTCATTGAATTTGTTATTAATAAGATCAATGAGTGTTTTAAAGATAATGATTAGGGCCTTTTAGAAAATTTAATGTTCAATTCTATGAAGCCATATTATAACTTAAGGGAGACTGGAAAATAAGGAAGATGTGTTGTTATATTAACCACATGATAGTTTAAAAAATATCTATTAAATAGAAGGAATGTTTTGTTGTATAAGTTGTGAAAATAAGACCTGGTGAGTTGGCTATAAACTTCACAATCGATAGAGAGAGGGGGGAGAGAGAAAGAATGGTGATGATGTCATATATCATAAAGAACCTTTATCATATTGAGATTTTATAAATAATTCATTACATGTAATTTTATGCATTAAAATTGAAGTGGTTTCTTGTTTCCATGAAAGAACAAAAAAATAAGATCAAACTATCACACATGATAACTCAATAAGAGTCTATAAAAGGTAGGAATGTAAATTTTAATCAAAACTATTTATTATTTTATGATCGGGAAACAATTGTGTGTTGGATGCACCAAATAATAGTTTAGAGACATAAAAATATTAGTTTCAAGGATATACCTTACTCATTTATACTAAAAATTGAATTCTGGTGGGTATCTTGGTCTCACAGAGCCTTGAATCATATTAAGGATTTGATATCATTTACAGATAGGTGATCATGGTAAATTACTATGCCCTTCATATTGGTTTATTTTTAAAACATTATAAAAAACAAACTTCACTCATTCTAACTAATGGAAAAGTTTGTTTTGATATAAAAATAAAAAATAAAATCATTTATTCACCCCCCACATAGTGATCACTCATATTCTATAGGTGGAAAAAAACAGGTACCAGATAAAGGATTCCTTCATTTTTTATTGGCTATTTTAAGATTTCAATCTTTTAGAGTCCATGATAAAAAAATTAATCATTCATAAATTAATCTTCTCAATTATAGGTAATTTTCATTTTGAGAACAACAATGAAACACCCAAATTTGGTGTAAAAGGTTATCATGTATTGAATTAATAATTATTTCCATATATTCTTTCTATTAGTTATTATGTTTTGAAAGATATAACTAATGGGTTTCTCCCGCACATTGAAGGTTCTTCCATATAATAGATGATGAAAGGAATATGTACAATAATGGTAATGTATGAAACATGATTTTTCCTACTCTTTCAAAAATTAAATTTATAAAAGTCCAAGGAATTAAAAATTCAAAATATGTTTTCGAAAGACTAGAGAATATTTTTTAAGAAAAAATTGAATAAAAAAGGTTCTAGTTTTGGGGAATAAAATATGATGAACTTGGGTTACATGATTATTGGAATATTGAAAGATTATTTTTTAGGTTTAAAGAAGTTGTGAGGATGATCAGAGGATGTGCTGAGAATTTCTATGACTGAACAATTTTATAGAAGAACTTGTATATTTTCCCTAACAAGAATAATATGGAAGTGTTTTCCATGGATGAAAAATATAGGTGTTATAACTCTTGGTGAATTATATAGTATTCGTATGTCTTATTAAATTGGGAAAGATAATGTTTCCACTAAAAAGGGTAAGGTTAAAAATGAGGTTTCTTTTAAAGCCTTGAAACATGAAAAGCTGTTGAATAATAATGCAATTATTGAAGAATAATGTTATTTAGATTCTGATAATGATGTGGGGGATAATTATGAGGAATTCAGTCACTTTTTCCAAAGAAAAATGAGAATAGAAAAGGTAAAATATATGTAAAATTTCCCTTTTTAATGTTTTATGTGTAGTGTGACTGAGAATTTGGATTAAAATTTCCCAAAATCCAAAATTGAAAATGATCATGATAAGGAAAATGTTAATTATACAATATTCTCGAAGTCAAAATCTAATAAGTGAGAGACTTATTCCAAATATAAGAGAAATTATTTATAAAAATATAAAAGAGGAAACATCATGTAAAAAATAACTTGGTTGTAGTGAATTTGAATAATAAGTTAAGGCTTGTGGTTGTAAAGATTATGAAAAAATTATCACCACAAAAGTATATAATGAAAAGATTATTAAAGGTAAAATATGTTTTTAAAGTGAAGAATAAGTGACTGAGATAGAGTAATTTTATGAAGAAATAATTGAATGTTTTTCTCTAAAATATATCGAAATTGTAAAAAGATATTAAAACGTTGAAGAATGAAAATCAATCATCCAATTGTAAGAACCAAATCTTATAGAAACATTATCGAAATTTTAGAAGAATATTGATAACATAAACATAATGCTTGATGTTTAAAATAGTTTGAACATCATTATATAATAAGGATTTAAAGAGAAAGATAATGAGTTTTACTATTTTAAATATAATTTGTCCAAAACTGAAGAATAGTTGATCAATTCTTGATCTAGTTTTTAGACCATAGTTTTAGAAGCTTTATTATTTTTAATAAATAATGATTTTTTTATGTTTTAATAATATCATATTATATGGATGAAAATAGTACTGAAAATGTTAATAATAAAATTAAGAAAAAGAATAATTTCTTTAAGGCAATGTTTGTGGATAAATCTGATGACACTTATGAATCTAGTAGCATAAGGAACAGTAACATCATGTAAAAAACTACTGTTTCTAATGAAACTAGAATGGATTAAAAAATTTATAATATGATTAATAAGATGTTAATAACTCAAAATACTATTTATTTATAAAATTTACCAACTATTAATGACTGAAATAAGAAAGGAATTAAACCCATAAATCCTATAAAACATACTAAATACAATGTAATATATTCTTTATAATGATTCTATTGGAACTATGAATGCCTTTTTAATAAGGAAAATGTTGTTGGGTTTAACTACGGAAATAATTATATTTATATTTGAACAAGGAAGAAATGTTTTATGGAGATTCATCACATTATGAATGAAAAAAAATATTGAAATATAATTCCAATTCAAGACTAAAAATTCATATGTTACTCGATATTACTAAAGAATATCATGGAAGGTGTGGTGTACCTTTTAACCATTAAAATAAATTTATGGTCTGTTACCATCCTAAATTACAAGTGTTTAAATACTTAAATCCATTATGAGATATAGAATAAATGGAAGAATAAATATTTAGTTATTTAATTTTCACTCAAAGCATCCAAAGGGTGAGTCTATATATCATTGTTAGAAAATTATTATATCAAATGTGTCAATATTTAAAACACATGAATTATATTGAAATATGTAATAGAGACTTTGTTAAATTTTAAAAATAAGGGTCACTAAAAGTTAATGTAGTTCGAACAATTCTTATTGAGAAATATAAGATGATGTCCAAAAAAACATTATATTGATGGATTGAAACACAATTTTTTAAGTGTTAATAATAATTTTAATGAATTAAATGAAGTGATTTTTAGGATTTATGGGTTCATTTTTAGGAAACATAATGATTATAGAGTTCTAAAAAGTAGATATGGACAATAAGTAATTTATTTCAAGTGGGCGATGATGAAAATTCATGTTATCACATAATAAAATAAAAAATATGTTATTGATTTGAATAATTAAAATATAATCCAAAGGAATATGAGTAATCTCACTCTATAAATTTTATGATTTTCTTATTATTAAAATATAGTGATAAAGAGAAAGATAAATTGTTATGATCAATACGTCTAAATGGTATTATTTCAAGCATACCACACAAGAAAGTGGAAATTAAAACTATCCAACCATTAGAGCTACTCCATTAAGGATTATACATGAAAATGAGAAGACAATAAACAAACAGAGATAAGTACATCATTTATTTTATTGATATTTTTCTCAAATTACATTAATTATTCTCATAAAGAATAAATCAGAGGCTATTATAGAATTTCATGATTTTCATAAGTTGTTTAGATTGTAACATCCCAGGTAAATAAATAATATTACATTCTAAGGTTTATCAATATTTGTGAATAAAATGTTAATATTATTTTAAAGGTAATGCTATGCTCGATGGCGTACCCAATACGAAACAACGAGTTTCTTTGAAATCTTACATTACACACTAATAATATAATAATATTATTATAGTTAACGCCTAGACATTGTAATCGAAGGAATGAACAGAAATAACTATATAATTATTACATATGTTTTTTAAATATTTTTACATTTATCTAATAAATGGTAGAGGCTTAAAATCCAAATGAATCCAATTTTAAGAATAAATACTCTAATGTTTTTAAAAGATTGTTTTACCGCCTTTTAATGGCGAACCTTTTTTAAATATAAATTTTGAAAATTTTATAAGCTCTATTTGTTAAAATAAATTTATTCTTTATTATTGGGACATTGAAATTTACTTTGGTTAAAGTTTTGGTATGTTTCTGACATTGTTCATTTTTTTAATCAATAGTGAAAAAATGATGCATTTTACAGCAAAACTTATTTTTCATCTAATTTAAATATATGGATAGATTATTATTTTAATTGGTTTTAAAGTTTAATTAGAATATAGTTTTACCATTTAATTCAATGGTGGTCATTAGAATTAATTTCACTTTGAAAATGGACATAGACAAGTGCCAAACTTTCCATAGATATTGTTTCAAAAAAACCCGCTATTTGTTTTAACAACTGAAAATATTTTTCAATTAATTATTGAAATTTCTGTGTTTGGAATTTTTTAAAATGGATTCCATATTTAGAATCATAAGGTCCAAATTATGTAATTAAGACTCTTTTTTTTGGACTTTATGAATAGTAATAATGGTAATTATCTTTAATTATCGTGATTAATTAGTAATCGGGTAGTTAAGGATAATAAAATAATATCATAATAATAACAAATGACCCCAAAATTTGTCCTAATTCTACTTTTTGTGTCATGGACGACTATGGTAAGCCTTTTTCCAAACTTTGGGACCCCATGGAATCACATTTGTGTGATAGTGACACTTTATCATTTTATTTTTAAAGAAAGGAAAATATAACCAAAGTATGTATCATCCAAGTAAAACAATTTTAGTTTTGTCTGTGTAAATGATCTCTTAGACTATAAATATTCATTGGAAAGATAAAAATATTTCCTACATCATAGTACTTTTTTATAATTTTTAGACATTAAATAAATTAAATTATCTATGACATTATGATGATACAATGATTACATCATTAATGAACGATTTAAATAAAATGAAAAGATAATGTAAAATCTAAGACATACACTTGGAAAAAACCTATTGGATGAGTATATTTAGAACCCTTATCACCTTATCCTAGAAATATGTAATTTTGGGACCTTTAATATCCAAAAATCATTTAATAATAAAGCAACTTTTCAACACATTCCAAGAGTGGCCCTCCTCCCTCTTATAAAAGGCCCCCACCTCTACCTACTTACCCACACCTCTCAAGCCTTTGGCTCAGCCAACCCCTGCCCATTTAATCTCTCCACATCCCTCTCTTCATCATTGAATCCTCACCTTAGGCAGGAAGCTCTTCAAGAAACCCTTTTGGTTCAAACCAAAGAGAGTTACCTGATTTAAAGGTAATGTCTTCTCGTATGTTCTTTTGTTTTATTTTGCTTCTCCAACCCCCTAATCTCTTTTTATACCTTTATTTTGTAACATCAACAGTATCTTCAATATACTAGGATTTTGTTTATAAGAAGGATTCGAGCTACACTTAAACACACATCCGTCTAATGGTTAAAGAACATATTGTTTCTATGGATGGCGAATTACTGCCTCACGAAACGATGATTGTTCAATATTCTTTTAACACCTTTAAAGTTGTCGATTATGATTTCACTGTATTTTATATATGATATATATGGTATTTATGTTTTATATATGCTTCTTTATTTTGTATATAAAACATACCTTTATTCTTTGCATTATGTGCAAATGAGATAATTTCATATGAGGAAATGCGGAATACCGCCCCCTCGAGTGATGTGACTCGTTGATGCAATACATGGAATGTATAAAGAATGAAATTAATGAACTTGTGTGACCCATTTAACAGATATATTATACTGGAATTATAATATATATATATATATATCTCTCATTTTTTAAATTCCATTATTGTGCCAAAGCAATGAAAGTATCGTTCTTGCGTACGTACGGCCTACCGTCTCCAGGAATGATGCATTTCATTTCTTTTTACCTCCAAATATTATGTAATAAGTATAAAACTAATATATACTAGATATATATGATATTTAAATCATTAATACTGTTCTGGATATGATGTACATACAACTACATTGTAAATTCTTTTCAAACAAGATCATTTTTGACTCATGTACCGAACATCGACAAAACGTATGATATGAACTCACATAATTAACTAATTATTATAACATGATAATATATGATATTAATTGAATAATAAACTTTAAAGTATTTCCTTATGAAATTATAAATTGACCAAAGTTTATTATTCAGGAATATAATTAAACGAACAAGACAAGTCAGACTTGAGGTAAGGGATCCTACCTCTCTCTTTCTTTTTAAGTACTCTCTTTTATGTCGTTTATTTTAAGCTCCTCATTCTTAGTTTGGGGATGTTATTTTATATTCATATTACTTTAATTTATATGTTCATATGATTGGAGACCCTATTTTATTTCATCAATCCATTTTTTGGAAGTTTTAAGTGGCGTCGTTAGGCTTCCGAGTTTTCGTAAGGGGGTTTTCGTCTCACATTTATTCTAGTGAGATTTATGCTACATTTTCCACCATTTACTTTGAGTGGTATATGTACTGCCCATTATGATATTCTTTGTGTAATATAATTTCGTTTATGAGTATTTACATCAATGTTCTATAGTCCTTCTTTCATGGGGTGTACATTTTGATAGTTTCCCAAATCGGTAAGGGAACCATTCACACTCCTCTTTTAAAAAGACTTATTTTGTTATATCTTTTAATTTACATATTTTTATGTTGGGATATGTTCTTATATATAATTATTGATGTAAAGTTTATTTCCAACTGATGAGATACCATTTTCTCTCTCATCAACTAATTTTATGAATTTTAAAGTGATGCCGTTAGGCTGTCGAATTTTACCAAGGGAACTTCTTAACCAAATTTGGATTTCTTTGGGTTCAACATGTAGTTATTGAATATGTCATCCTTTAAATAAGTGTGAATGAACTTTTATTGTTTTAAACTTAATATCCACTTATATTGGGTGTATTTATATTTGTCACACATAATTATGGGATTGATTTATCCTTAATTTAAGGATAACTTCTTTATAGGGGATTTCATCTCATTTTACATTTATATTGAGACTTAATTGTTTTTATGCACCAATTCACTCTTATATGGTGTATATACTATCCTTTGGTATATTATATCATGAATCCCTTTATTCTCATTATATTATAAAGTTTTGATTAAATGTTATTCCTCAATTATTGTATTCAAGTGTCTCTCATTTTGTTAAAAACCCTTTAACTAAAATATAGTTTCAAATGTTTTAATGATTTATTCATATAAATATTTCTCATTAATATCCATGTTTTCAAAATGGTTTTAAGGATTTATTTATATGGATATTAATAGTTTAAAATGGTAAAATATTAAAAGTGGTATGGGACAATTTGATTCAAAAATCTCATTATTAAATGTTTTAAATGGTTTTGAAAATGTTTTTAAGAATGGATTCATTATTTCAATATATTAAAATATTATATTGATATTGCAATGTGGGAATTTTATCTTTGTTTTATGCTTAAGTTATTTTCTGTGATTATGTTATGGTTCTTGGGCATTGTTTATGAAGACGGGTGGTTCCGTGATAAACTAAGGGCGGGTGAGACTGATATAGCTCTCCAATGCATTGGGTAATGAGAAGGGGTTAAACGTTAAGGTTTCTCCGAAGAGATTTAGGGAATATACTGTGATGGGTATTCCAAACATAACCATGAGATTTAATCCCTACGTAAGAATGTAATGAATGTCTCAAGTTACCTTTATGTCTTATGATTTCTACGAGTTATTCATAAATTTTATGATTTCATGAGGTATGTTAAATTACTTAGGTTTTATGAGAAATGTATGATTTCACTGATTCTTATGTATACATGGACTGATGTTTTCTTTCCGTACTATTATAACCCTTACTGAGCTTTTTATGCTCATCCCAAGTTTTCGAAATGTTTTCACAGGACAAAAAGTTGAATAGGTTCAAGGATGGGATTAAGGAAATGTCAGGATGTCTAAAACAAGGAACAATACACGACTCTTTTGTTCATGAGTTTTTATTTTGTGGAAAAAATGGCAACTGAGTAGATTTTTCTACTTTGTAATCTTTGAGATGTAATAGCTATGTCCTAATTCTCTAAAACTCAAAACCTGAAAAGATCCTCAATGTGAATTGTTAAATTTAATTCAAGATTAAGTAAGGTTTAAGGCCGGGTCCTTGTAGTTGGTATCAAAGGTCAGTTTAGATAACTTTAAAGGTTATATTGTTGTTTAAGCAAAAGTGACAAGTTGTGTATAACCACAATGGTTATTATTTTAGATAGCGTCATTGTTATTTTTTTGAAAGTTGGAATGAGTGTGAGATTAATTGGATAAATATATCTTAGTGTTTATCTTCTTCTATAGTACATGATGATTTTGTTGATATATTCACATTAGCCTTTTTGGTTTTAGTAAATGGATGGATCTAGCATGCACCAGTGTGACAATGGGTTTGAAGGAAACTTTGGTGGTTCTCTGCTTAAGAGACTGGATGAAATGGGGGATTCAATGAGAAATATCATGGTTATTCTAAAACAACTATCAGGAGTCATGATCAACCACTTGAACCTTGTTGAGTTCTCTAATGAATATTGTATGAGAGAACCAACTCGATATGGAAGTTCAGGTAACCATTAGGTTTTATATGATCCTTAATTTTGAGGTAATTATGGTTTACTATATGTTATGATGGAAAATGAAAGGCATGAGATAAACTTGAGGTTAAAATATGTTATGATTATTTTTGAAGATTTTATCTCTTTTTGGATAATGTTTTATGAATTATATAGTTTTGGAAAAAGGACAACACACTGACCGTGTGACAACCCATCGCGTCGGACAAAGCTGCGGGAATCGAACCCACAACCAAAGTGCGACTTGTATTTATCGCCTACCACTGGACTACATGAATTCCCTAGTTAGTTTGAATGATTCTTTATCGTTAGATTATTTTAGGAATCATGACTAAGTTGATTTTGGGTTATCTATGGAAATTATTATCCTATCATGGAGGACATGTAATTAGGTTAATTACTTTTCAATATGAGACTTTAAGAGAAACTGATGTTATTTGGAGATAAATGTTAATTTGTACCTTGGAAGACTATGTGATTAAATCCTTCATAGTTTTGGGTTTCAATATTAGTTTGGTTTACATTGAATAATATTGTGGATAGTTGTTTATTGAATGGTCTTTGTTGAACTTTGGGTTTTGTTTGAAAAAATTTGGATATTAAAAGTAGTTTTTCTTTTTGTAAAAAAAATATCCTGTTGGGTATTATCGGATTTCGTACTAAACTTTTTGGTTTGGTTTTGGTTGAGATCTAAAGACATGGGAAATATATAGTTCTCTTTTTTGGATTAGGTGATTCTCAAGAAGTTGATTATAGTACTCTTAATGCGAACAAGTCTTCCTAAATACTAGTCTTTTGGAAAAAAATGAGTTTGATTAAGGAATCTAGTAAAAGTGGAAAGTCTACGTGACAAGTAAGTATGTTTCATTATGATTTAGTTAAGCTCAAAAATAAATTCCTTAATGAAAATTATCTTAAAACAAAAATGTTGTCTGTTAACTTTTCTTACTGGGGAATCGAATACCGTTTAACCCATCACATGTTTGTGATTTTCTTGTGGTTAACTTTCTCCAAGACATGTTTACTATCACTCTCCATCAGAACATGACCCTTTTTTTCTCCTCCATATCCATATTTTCTTACTTGGAATCCTAGTATGGGTTAACTCGGGTGGCCTTTGTACTTCTCTCCCTTTCTTTTAAAGTGATAGTTTTACTGACTCTTGTTCCGATTTGGGACTTTCAATGATGTTTCCAAGCCCAATTTTGAAATTCCGAGGATGCAATTCCCAAAAGGGGAGAAGGATATAAAATCCCAGGTAAATAAATAATATTACATTCTAAGGTTTATCAATATTTGTGAATAAATTATTAATATTACTTTAAAGGGAATGCTATGCTCGATGGCGTACCCAATACGCAACAACGAGTTTCTTTGAAATCTTATGTTGCCCACTAATAATATAATAATATTATAATAGTTAACACCTAGATGTTGTAATGGTAGGAAAAAACAGAAAAACTACAAAATGATTACATATGTTTTTTAAATATTTTTACATTTATCCAATAAATGGTAGAGGCTTAAAATCCAAATGAATCCAATTTTAAGAATAAATACTCTAATATTTTTAAAAGATTGTTTTACCGCCTTTTGATGGAGAACCTTTTTTAAATCTAACTATTGATAATTTTATAATCTCTATTTGTCAAAATATAATTATTCTTTATTATTGGGACATTGAAATTTACTTTTGTTAAATTTGTGGTATGTTTCTGACATTGTTCATTTTTTAATGAATAGTGAAAAATACTGTATTTTACATCAAAACTGCATTTTCATATAATTTAAATATATGGTTAGATTATTATTATAATTGGTTTAAAAGTTTAATTAGAATATATTTTTACCATTTAAGTCAATGGTGGTCATTATAATTAATTTCACTTTGAAAATGGACATAAACAAGTGCCAAACATTTCATAGATATTGCTTCAAAAAACCCTCTATTTGTTTTAACAACAGGAAATATTTTTAAATTAATTATTGAAATTTCTGTGTTTGGAATTTGGTAAAATGGATTCCATATTTGGAATCAGATGGTACAGATTATTTAATTAAGACTCTTTTGTTTTTTGACATTATGAATAGTAACGATGGTAATTATCTTTAATTATCGTGATTAATTAGTAATAGGATAGTTAAGGATAATAAAATAATATCATAATAATAACAAATGACCCCAACATGTGTCCTAATTCTACTGGTTGTGTCATTTCCTAACATGGAATTCCTTGTGCCAAACTTTGGGACCCCATGGAATCATGTTTGTGTGATAGTGACACTTTATCATTTTATTTTTAAAGGAAGGAAAATATAACAAAAGTATGTATCATCCAAGTAAAACAATTTTAGTTTTGTATGTGCAAATGATATCTTAGAATATAAATATTCATTGGAAAGATAAAAATATTTCCTACATCAATGTATTTTTTTATAATTTTTAGACATTATATAAATTAAATTATTTATGACATTATGATGATACAACAATTACCTCATTAATGAACGATTTAAATAAAATGAAAAGATAATGTAAAATATAAGAAATAGACTTGTAAAAAACCTATTTGATGAGTATATTTCGAACCCTTATCACCTTATCCTCGAAATATAAAATTTTGGGACCTTTAATATCCAAAAATCATTTAATAATAAAGTAACTTTTCAATAAATTCCTAGAGTGCCCCTCCTCCCTCTTATAACAGGCCCCCAACTCTACCTCCTTGCCCACACCTCTCAAGACTTTGGCTCGGCCAACCATAGCCCATATCATCTCTAGAAATCCCTCTCTTCATCAATGAAGCCTCACCTTAGGCAGGAAGCTCTTCAAGAAACCCTTTTGGCTCAAACCAAAGGGAGTTATCCGATTTAAAGGTAATGTCTTCTCGTATGTTCTTTTGTTTTATTTTGCTTCTCCAAACCATAATATCTTTTTATACCATTATTTTGTAACAACAATAGTATCTTAAATATACTATGATTTTTTTTATAAGAAGGATTCTAGCTAGACTTAAACACACATCCGTATAACGGTTAAAGAACATATTGTTTCTCTGGATGGTGAAATACTGCCTCACGAAACGATGATTGTTCAATATTTTTTTAACACCTTTAAAGGTGTAAATTATGATGTCACTGTATTATATATATGATATAAATGGTATTTATGTTTTATATATGCTTATGTATTTTGTATATAAAACATACCTTTATTCTTTTCATGTTTTTTAAATGCGATAATTGCATATGAGGAAGTGCGGACTACCGCCCCCTCGAGTGATGTGACTCGTTCATGAAATAAATGGAATGTATAAAGAATTAAATTAATGAACATATGTGACACATTTAACATATATATTATACTGTAATTATAATATATATATATCTCTCTCATTTGTTTTTAATTCCATTACTGTTCCAAAGTAATGAAAGTAGCGTTCATGCATACGTACGACCTACCGTCTCCATGAACGGTGCATTTCATTTCATTTTATCACAAAATATTATGGAATAAGTATAAAACTAATATATACTGGATATATATGATATTTACATCATTAATACTATTCTGGATATGATGTACATACAACTACATCGACAATTCTTTTCAAACAAGATCATTTTTGACTCTTGTACCGAACATCGACAAAACGTATGATATGAACTCACATAATTAACTAATTATTATAACATGATAATATGTGATATTAATTGAATAATAAACTTTAATTTTTTTCCTTATGAAATTATAAATTGACCAAAGTTTATTATTCATGAATATAAAGAAATGAACAAGACAAGTCAGACTTGAGGTAAGGGATCCTACCTCTCTCTTTCTTTTTTAAGTGCTCTCTTTTATGTCGTTTCTTTTAAGCTCCTCTTTCTTAGTTGGGGGATGTTATTTTATATTAATATTACTTTAATTTCTATGTTCATATGATTTGAGACCCTATTTTATATAATCAATACATTTTTTTGGATGTTTTATGTGATGTCGTTAGGCTGCAGAGTTTTCGTAAGGGGGTTTTCATCTCACTTTTATTCCTGTGAGATTTATGCTACATTTTCCACCATTTCCTTTCAGTGGTATATGCACTGCACATTATGATACTCTTTGTGTAATATAATTTCGTTTATGAATATTTACATCAATGTTAAATAGTCCTTCTTTCATGGGGTGTACGTTTCGAAAGTTGCCCAAATCGGTAAGGGAACCTTTCACACTCTTCTTTGAAATAGACTTATTTTGTTATATCTTTTAATTTACATATTTTTATGTTGGGATATGTTATTATATATAATTATTGATGTAAATTTTATTTCCATGTGATGAGATACCATTTTCTCTCTCATCAACTAATTTTATGAATTTTAAAGTGACGTCGTTAGGCTGTCGAATTTTACCAAGGGAACTTCTTAACCCAATTTCGATTTCTTTGGGTTCAAGATGTAGTTATTGAATATTTCATCCTTTAAATATGTGTGAATGAACATTGATTTTTTTTACACTTAATATCCACTTATATTGGGTGTATTTATATTTGTCACACATAATTATGAGATTGATTTATCCTTAATTTAAGGATAACTTATTTATAGGGGATTTCATCTCATTTTACATTTCTATTGAGACTTCATTGTTGTTATGAACCAATTCACTCTTATATGGTGTATATACTATCCTTCGGAATATTATATCATGAATCCCTTTATTCTCATGATATTATAAAGTTCTGATTAAATGTTATTCCTCAATTATTGTATTCAAGTGTCTCTCATTTTGTTAAAAACCCTTTAACTAAAATATAGTTTCAAATTTTTAAATGATTTATTCGTATAAATATTTCTCATTAGTATACATGTTTTCAAAATGTTTTCAAGGATTTATTTATATGGATATTAATGGTTTAAAATGTTAAAAGCTTCAAAGTGGTATGGGACACTTTGATTCAAAAATATCATTTTTAAATGTTTTAAATGGTTTTGAAAATGGTTTTTAGAATGGATTCATTATTTCAATATCATAAAATATTATATTGTTATCTTAGTGGATATGGTTTGAACTATGTTTATTGAGGATAATAACCACATAAATTGAACCTTCTAATAGAATAACCACCCCATTATAACATGGTCATGGGGTCTTAGCCCACCAGGTACCACTGGTTTCCACACAAACATGTGGTCCCCTCCTTGGGGACCACCCACATTCTAGAACAGGTCATCAGACTAGTGAACTTTCACAAATAAAAACAAAATTAATTCTATTTTACTTTATTCCTCACTCACACACACCTCGGGAACATTAAATATGGTCACCCATCCAAATCACTACTCCAGGACGGGAATACTTAACTATAGAGTTATAATCTAATAGGCTCCTAAAAATAAAGATGAACCTTGATAATATGAGTCAAATAATTTATTCATTTAACCCTTTATCATTATAGGGTGTTACATTCATCCCCTACTTAGTTCACAATTTCTTTATTGTGGACCCTATATCTCAACCCAAGAAGTGACAATTCACTTAAGTTTGGGTTCCTACTCTGATACCAATGCTACATTTGGAACCTAATAATAATACAACCAACCCTCCATAACATGGTCTTTGGGTCCTAACCTTCCAAGTACCAGAAATTTCCCCATAGAAATACAATCCCCTCCCTAGGGCCCACCCACATTCTAAAATTGGTAATCAAACTAATTAATTTCACCATAGGACAACATATGTTCTTTCCAGTTGGATTTTATCCACACTAGTACACACCCTAGGAACATTGTATAAGGCCCCTCATCCTGATCACTACTCTATGAAAAATTCATTCAAATTTAGATTTCTAATCAGGTAGTCCCCTAAAACTAAATGTGAACCTTTTTTAAATGAGTCATATCATTTATAAATGTATGTTTTTATTATTTTGGGGTCTTCCAAAAACCTCTCTAAGTTTGTAATGTAAGAAAATTTTGTTTTTTTTATGTAAAAAATAATTGTTTCTATAAAAACTTATAATATGAATCCATATGATGTATAATACAAGAAGAATCTATGTTATATGTATTTTAAAGTGTTTTTTATCCCCTGATCTTAATGTAATAGGATATTATTTCTACATAAAATAGACATGATGAATACTTGATAATTCTGATTTGAAAAACCAAGAAAATTCAAAGATGGATGTTATTCATGAGGAATAAATCTCTAGAAGTGATGATCATATTTTTTTATTAAATAGCTTGAAAAAAATTATATGATAGTGATTAAAGTTTTAAAAAATAAATAGTTTGTAGAAGAATATTAAGCTGTTTTGTAGGAAGATAAATAATATAATTCATCTCATCCCGAGATGATAAGGAATTTTCAGGTTTAAAATAACATTTTAAATAAAAAATATGAAGTTATAAATGGGGAGAACTATATGGACAATAGATCAAACCTCATTGTTATCTCATTTTGATCCTAAATATATTGAAGAAGCAATGAAGAATCAATAGTGTGTTGATTCTATAAAACTAATAATTAAGATAATTCAATAATAATTATAAATATAAGTTAGTTCCCAAACCTAAATAAAAAATTTGATTGGAGAAACTTTTATGTTCCAAAACGAGTTGAATTAAAAGGGTGACATGGTAAAAAATAAATCAATATTTTGTGCAAAGTATATTCCTAGAATTGAGGGGTGAACTTTGATGATAGTGTCATATAGGTTGTAAGGATTGAAACCATTATAATATTTCTTACATTTTCTTCCCAAAGGCAATATAATATTTTTTAAATTGATTCCAAATCCACCTTATTTATTAGTGATTTGAAAGTGGAGGTATACACTTGAATACTATCTAGTTTCTTACTTATAAGGTATTAGTGTCAATTTTTTGGGTTAAAAGAGACTTTATATGAGTTAAAACAAGCCCCTAAAACATTTAATTATATGTTGTACACTACCTTGAAGAAGATGAATTTCACAAAATGAAGATTGCATAAAAATATCTACATATAAAATGAAAATGTGGTATATATTTTTATAATAGTCTCTATAAATGATATTTATTATTGGAATTGATAACGAAATTTGTAAAGAATATTATAGGAGATGAAGATGCCTTTTGAAGTTTTTATTCCTTGGGATTTTAGATTCTTTATTTGACTGTAAATATCACAATATAGAGATCATATTTCCAACTCTCAAGAGATGTTTTCTTGGGAGTAATTAAAATATTTGGCACGAAAGATTCTCGACCATTTTCCACACCTATTTTAGTGGGAAAAAACAATTCAATGATGATTAAGAAAATGATGCTGATCTTGGAAATATTAAGAAGTTAATTGGTTATTTTGTATACATAATATCTGTAACATCCCAAGTATGTAATAAATAATATATATTCTTAACTATGTCTATTTATGAATTAGATAGTGTTTTAGAGGCTTAAAATGAGAATAAATCCATTCTTAAGCATGGAATACACTAATATTTTTTAAAAGATTGTTTTACTGCCTTTTGATGGAAAACCATTTTTAAATCAACATTTTGACAATTTTATAAGCTCTATTTGTCAAAATAAACTTAATATTTATTATTTGGACATTGAAATTTACCTTGGACAATTTTTTGGTATTTTTCTGACAATGTTCATTTTTTAATGAATAGTGAAAAAGACTGCATTTTACATCAAAACTGTTTTTTCATCTAATTTAATTATATGGTTAGATTATCTTTTTAATTTGTTTTAATTTGTAAATAGAATATATTTTTACCATGTAATCCAATGGTAGTCATCGGGATTAATTTCACTTTGGAATTGGGCATAAACAAGTGCCAAATGGTTCACAGATATTGTTTCAAAAAAAACCCGCTATTTATTTTGATAGCGGGAATTATTTTTAAATTAACAATTTCAATTTATATGTTTGGAATTTTTTAAAATGGATTCCATATTTGGAATCATAAGTTCCAAATTATGTAACTAAGACTCTGTTGTTTTTGGACATTATGAATAGTAACAACGATAATTATCTTTAATTATCTTGATTAATGAGTAATCGGGTAGTTAAAGATAATAAAATAATATCATAATAATAAAAAATGGCCAAAAAATGTGTCCTAATGCTACTAGATATCTCATGGCCGACCATGGGATGCCTTGTGCCAAACTTGGGGACCCCATGGAATCACTTTTGTGTGAAAGTGACTTTTTATCTTTTTATTTTTAAAGAAAGTTAAATATAACAAAGAATGTATCACCTGAGTAAAACATTTTTAATTTTGTCTACATAAATAATCTATTGGACTATAAATAGTAATTGGAAATATAAAAATATTTCCTACATTATAGTATTTTTTTATAAATTTTAAACATTAAATAAATTAAATTATTTATGACATCATGATGATGCAGCGATTACCTCATTATTTAATGATTTAAATAAAATGAAACGATATTGTAAAATCTAAGACCTAAACATGTAAAAAACATATTGGATGAGTATATTTAGAACTCTTATCAAATTTCCCTCTAAATATATAATTTTGGGACCTTTTAAATCCGTAAAACATCTTATAATAAAGTAATTGTTTATAACTTTCCAAGAGTGCCCCTCCTATCCTCTTATAAAAGGCCCCCAACTCTACCACCTTACCCACATCTCTCAAGACTTTGGCTCGGCCAAACCCTGCCCATTTTGTCTCTCCACATCCCTATCTTACTCTTAGAAGCCTCAATTTGGGCAGAAGTCTTCCCAAGGAAGCCTTTGAGATCAAATCAAAAAGAGTTACTCGTTTTGAAGGTAGTGTTTTCTCTTGTGTTCTTTTGTATTATTTTGCTTCTCCAACCCCCTAAAATCTTTTTATTCAAATTTTTTGTAACAACTCCAGTATCTTCAATATACTATGATGTTGTTATAATAATTCTTCGAGCTACTCTTACACACACCAACATCTAATGTATAAAGAACATGTTGTTTCTGTTGATGGCAAATTTCTGCCTCATGAAACGATGATTGTTCAATATTTTTCTAACACCTTGAAAGGTGGCCATTAAGATGTCACTATATTTATATATGATATATAATATTTTTATGTTTTCCTTAATCTTCTGTATTTTTCATTTATGGCTTAACTTTATGGCTTTCATTATGGTTATACACGATATCTTCATTTTAAGAAGTACGGACTACCGCCCCCTCAAAGTGATTTGATTCGTTAATACCATATGTGGGATGTATAAAGGATGGAGTTAATGATATTATATATGATTTAATACTGGAATTATAATATACCTTTATATAATTATTATTTCCTTCCATTAAAGTATGAGATTGAAATGAAAGTAGCGTTCATGCGTACGTACGACTTACCGTCTCCATGAATGGTGCATTTCATTTATTATCCCCAAATGTAATGTACTATTATAAGTACATATATATAATGGATATATATGATGTATGTTACATCTAAATGATGAATATAATTCTGGAATTAAAATATACATATCTCTCATTTAGTTTTAATTCCATTAATATGACATAGAAATGAAAGTAGCGTTCATGCGTACGTACGACTTAACGTCTCCATGAATGGTGAATTTCATTTATTACCTCTAAATGATTATGTAATATTATAAATGAATGTATATACTGAATATATGTTATATTTATGGCATCTACATCATGAATATCATTCTTGAGATAATGGATATCTGACTATGTGAACAACTTGTAAATATAAGATTTTCACTTTTGACTCAAGTACCAAATATCGACAAAACGATCGTTATTAACTTAAATGACTAAATAATGTTCATAACATGGAAATAAGTGATATAAAAGGAATAATGAACTTGAAAAAGGTTCTTAATCAAGTAGAAATTAACTCAAGTTTATTATTCAGGACATTAAAGAACGATCGAGTTAAGTCGGACCCGAGGTAAGGGAACTTCTTAACCCAATTTCCATTCTTTGGGTTAATCTCCTGATTTCAAATTATGTCATGATATTATTATGTACTATCTCGTGTTTATACTTTCATTATTTATAAATATAGTGAATACACATAATAGATCTATTTTATTTAAAAAATTATGTTTGTATGGGACTTCGTCTCAATCTCCTTTCATTGAGGTATATTTTTTTATACACAACATTCTTTTATATGGTGTATAAACCCCTTTGACTTTTACATTTATCCAAAGGAATATTTTTTATACGAAAAATTTTACTAAACGACAAAATGAAATGTTTTTGTCGTACGTATACGGCGACAACGACTTCTCCGCCGCCGTGACCATTATTTGAGATTCAGCTTCCTCTACAAGCCATTACCTTTTTAAAAAAAAATGAAAAATATAAATACCATGTTTTACTTTTATTTTATTTTGGTATTGAAAATGTTTTTCATAATGTTTTTATTATATTAATGTGTTGTATTTATATCTTGTTTATTGAAATGTGGAAATGTTGAGTTTCCTTTATGCATGTTTTATGTGATATGATAATGTTATGGTTCTTGGGAATTGTTATGAAGACGGGTGGTTCTGTGATAAAATTAGGGCGGGTGAGCCCGATATAGCTCTCCAATTCATTGGTTAACGCGAAGGAGTTAAATGTTAAGGTTTCTACGAAGATATTTAAGGAATATACTGTGATGGGTATTCCAAATGTAACCAAGAGGGTTACTCCCTACGTAAGAATGTTATGAATGCATCAAGTTACCTTTATGTCATATGATTTCTATGATTTATTAATGATTTGATGAGATATGTTAATGTGATTATGATTTATGAGTAAAGTATGATTTCATTTATTCTTACGTATACATATACTCATGTTTCCATTCCATATTTTTATAACCCTTTCTGAGCTTTTTATGGTCATCCCATGTTTTTGAAATGTTTTTCACAAGTCATGGGAATGGTACATGATATGATGATAGTGTCAAGGATGTGTCCAGAGAGAATCCATGTTTTATTTTAAATATGTTTCAGTGATGGAAAAAACGAATACTATCTTTTATGTAACCACTTTGTTTAAATGTGGAATGTAATGCATGTTTTATGATCTAATTCTCTAAAAATCTACACTTGAAAATATCCTCAATGTGTATTCTTGGTGTAACTAAAGATTAAGAAATGTTTAAGGCTACGACCATATAGTTGGTATCAGAGGTCGGTTTAGACAACTTTAGAAGTTGAAAAATTGTTAAATTATAAATTAATTTATGGTATGATTGAAATGATATAGCATTTTAAGATTACCATGTTTCTTCTCGTAAGAAATTTTTGTGTTAAGAATGGTTTTTCATTGAGGAAACAGAACAGATTTTTTGGGAAGCCATACAGAGGGAAATGACCTTTCAAATCAGTATCCTGAGATGGTCAGAATCAGAACTAAACAGGTTGTTGTAGTGATGGCTCAGTTGACTCAGGTGAAAAATTTTGGTTGTCTTTATTGATGACATTTTGGTGTTTTATAATAGTAAAGAGGAGTATGAAAGTCATTTAAGGGTTATCTTGCAAACCATAAAAGAAATGAAACTATATGGAAAATTCAGCAAGTGTGAGTTTTGGTTACAACAAATTTCTTTCCTTGGTCACATTTTTTCTAAAGATGGGATAACTATTGATCCTGCAAAAAAAGGTTGTTGAAGAATGTCCAAGACCCACAAATGTAACCGAGATACGTATTTTTCTTGGTTTGGCTGGTTAGTACCAAAGGTTTGTTGAAAAATTTTCACAGTTATCTAATCCAATGACTAACCTAACTCGGAAGGGTGTTAGGTTTATCTGGAAAAAAGAATGTGATGATTGTTTTCAGGAGTTGAAAAGAAGATTGGTGAATGCTCCAGTTTTTGAACTTCCTTATAGGAATGATGAGTTTTTTATCTACAGTGATGCTTCATTGAAAGGACTTGGTTGCGTCCTAATGCAGAATGAGCAGGTAATTGAATATGCTTCGCGTCAGTTGAAAACTCATGAGGTAAATTACGATACACATGATTTGGAATTAGCTGCTATTGTCTTTGCTTTAAAAATTTGGAGGCATCATTTGTATGGAGTAAAGTGTATTATATATACCGATCAAAAATGTTTAATGTATATATTCACTCAGAAAGAATTTAACTTGAGACAGAGGAGATGGATAGAGTTAATCAAGGATTATGATTGTACAATTCATTACCATCCGGAAAAAGAAAATAAAGTGGCTGATGCTTTGAGTCGAAAAAGTAATGCTTCATTAACAATGTTGTGTTTGGAACATGATCCTTTGTTTAACGATATGATGAACTTTGGCATAGAAGTTGTTGGTGCAGGATGTCCTTCTGTTTTGTTTCAGGTATCAGTGAAATCATCTCTATCAGACAGAATCAAGCAAGCACATAAGCAAGACAGTGAGTTGCAGAAAAAGGTAGAGCCGGTTCAGAAGGGTAAGTTTCCTAAATTCAACATTGATAATGATTGTGTTTTGAGATTTGGGAAGAGATTCTGTGTGTCATGTGATTCACAGTTGAAGAGAGATTTGTTATGTGAAGCTCATAGTTCTCTGTTTCATTTCATCCTGGTAGTACTAAGATGTATAGAGATCTTCGGAAGTATTACTGGTGGGATGTAATGAAAAGAGATATTGGTGATTTTACTATGAAGTGTTTGACTTCTCAGCAGGTTAAAGCAGAGCGGTAGTTACCGAAAGGGATGCTTCAGCCTTTACCAGTGCCAGAGTGGAAATGGAAAAATATATCCATGGACTTTGTTGTGGGATTACCGAAGACATCTCGAGGTAGTAATGCAATCTGGGTTATTGTTGATCGCTTGACTAAATCTTCTCATTTCCTTCCTATTTGAGATATTTTATTTCTAGATCAACTTTCATGATTGTATCTTAAATAGATAGTCAGGTTTCATGGAGTTCCCCTATCCATTGTATATGATCGTGATCTCAGGTTTACTTATAACTTTTGGAAAGGCCTTCAGAAGTCGTTGGGTACTGAATTAAATTTTTTATAGCTTTTCATCCACAATCAGATGGGCAGTCATAACGAACAATCCAAAATTTGGAGGATATGCTACATACTTGTTCGATGGATTATCAGGGAAGTTGGGACCAACATCTTTCTTTGGTTTAGTTTCCTTATAATAACAGTTTTCATTCTAATATACAGATGGCACAATTTGAGGCATTATGTGGGAAGTGGTGTCAAACTCCAGCATTCTGGGATGAAGTGGGTGAAAGTAAGTTAATGGGATATAAATTGGTAGAAGAGTTGGCAGAAATAGTTATGATGATACAGATACACATGAGAATGGCTCAGAGCAGGCAGAAGAGTTATGCGGACAACAGGAGGAAGGATCTCTCTTTTTTGAGGTAGGTGATCATGTTTTTCTCAAAGTATCACCATGGAAAAGTGTGATGCGATTTGGTAAGAAAAGAAAGATGAGTCCAAGGTTCATTGGACCATATAAAATTCTGGAGAGGGTTGGATCAGTTGCTTACCGAGTGGCTTTACCTCTGAGTTTATCTCAGGTACACAATTTTTTTCATGTTTCCATGTTAAGGAAGTACATACCAGATCCATCTATTGTTTTGAGTCCAGAGGTAGTTCAGTTGGTAGAGAATCTATCTTATAAGGAACAACCCGTTCAGATTCTTGATCACAGGGATCAAGTGTTTTAGAATAAGGTGATTCATCAAGTAAAGGTTTTGTGGAAGAACCAGATGAGTGAAGAGGCAACATGGGAATCTCAAAATGCAATGAGGGATAAATACCCCCACTTATTCGATAAGTAAATAAATTGTGGGGACGTAATTTTCTAAAGGGGGGAAAGATGTAAAATCCCATGTAATTAATAAATAATAGATATTCTTATCTATGTATATTTATGAATTAGATATTGTTTTAGAGGATTAAAATGAGAATAAATCCAATCTTAAGCATGTAATACACTAATATTTTTTAAAAGATTATTTTACTTCCTTTTAATGGAAAACCATTTTTAAATAAACCTTTTGACAATTTTATAATCTCTATTTTTCAAAATAAACTTATTCTTTATGATTGGGACATTGAAATTCACCTTGGATAATTTTTTGGTATTTTTCTGACAATGTTCATTTTCTTAATGAATAGTGAAAAATACTGCATTTTACATCAAAAAGGATTTTTCATCTAATTTAATTATATGGTTATATTATTTTTTTTAATTGGTTTTAAAGTTTCAATAGAATATATTTTTACTATGTAATCCAATGGTGGTCATTGGGATTAATTTCACTTTGGAATTGGGCATAACCCGCTATTTGTTTTGACAATGGGAATTATTTTTAAATTAACTATTTCAATTTATATGTTTGGAATTTGGTAAAATGGATTCCATATTTGGAATCAGAAGGTCCAAATTATGTAATTAAGACTCTGTTGTTTTTTGACATTAGGAATAGTAACAACGGTAATTATCTTTAATTATCTTGATTAATGAGTAATCGGGTAGTTAAGGATAATAAAATAATACCATAATAATAAAAAATGACCATAACAGGTGTCCTAATGCTACTGGTTGTCTCATGGCCGACCATGGGATTCCTTGTGCCAAACTTGGGGACCCCATGGAATCACTTTTGTGTGAAAGTGACTTTTTATCTTTTTATTTTTAAAGAATGTTAATTATAACAATGAATGTATCACCTGAGTAAAACATATTTGATTTTGTCTACATAAATGATCTATTGAACTATAAATATTCATTGTAAAGATAAAAATATTTCCTACATCATAATATTTTTTTATAATTTTTAGACATTAAATAAATTAAATTATTTATGGCATCATGATGATGGAGCGATTACCTCATTATTTAACGATTTAAATAAAATGAAAAGATAATGTAAAATATAAGACCTACACATGTAAAAAACCTATTGGATGAGTATATTTAGAACTATTATCACCTTATCCTCGAAATATATATTTTTGGGACCTTTTAAATCCAAAAATAATTTTATAATAAAGTAACCTTTTATAACTTTCCATGAGTGCCCCTCCTCTCCTCTTATAAAAGGCCCCCACCTCTACCACCTTACCCACACCTCCCAAGACTTTGTCTCGGCCAAACCCTGCCCATTTTGTCTCTCCACATCCCTCTGTTACTCCTATAAGCCTCAATGTGGTCAGAAGTCTTCCCAAGGATGCCTTTGAGCTCAAATCAAAAAGAGTTGCCCGTTTTAAAGGTAGTGTTTTCTCTTGTGTTCTTTTGTTTTATTTTGCATCTCCAACCCCCTAAAACATTTTTATTCATTTCTTTTTTAAAAAATATAGTATATTAAATATCTAGGATGTTTTTATAAGAAGTATTCGAGCTACACTTACACACACCAACATCTAATGGTTAAAGAACATACTGTTTCTATGGATGAAAAATTTCTGCCTCACGAAACGATGATTGTTCAATATTCTTCTAACACCATCAAAGGTGGCCATTAAGATGTCCGTATATTTATATATGATATATAATATGTTTATTTTCTTCCTTAAGCTTCTGTATTTTTCATTTATGGCATACCTTTATGGCGTCCATTATGGGTATACGCGATATCTTCATTTTAGGAAGTGCAGACTACCGCCGCCTCAAAGTGATTTGATTCATTAATACCATATGTGGGATGTATAAAAGATGGAGTTAATGATATTATATATGATATCATACTGGAATTATAATATACCTTAATATAATTATTATTTCTTTCCATTAAATTATGAGATAGAAATGAAAGTAGCGTTCATGCGTACGTACGGCTTACCGTCTCCATCAACGGCACACTTCATTTCTTATCCCCAAATGTAATGTACTATTTTAAGTACATATATATAATGGATATATATTATGTATGTTACATCTAAATTATGAATATAATTCTATAATTAAAATATACATATCTCTCATTTAGTTTTAATTCCATTAATATGACAAAGAAATGAAAGTAGCGTTCATGCGTACGTACGGCTTACCGTCTCCATGAACGGTGCATTTCATTTCTTACCTCTAAATGATTATGTAATATTAAAAATTCATGTATATAATGGATATATATAATATATATGGCATCTAAATCATGAAAATCATTCTTGAGATAATGGATATTTGACTACGTGGACAACTTGTAAATATAAGAAGTTCACTTTTGACTCAAGTACCAAATATCGACAAAATGACTGTTATTAACTTAAATGACGACACAATTCTCATAACATGGTAATAAGTTATATTAAATGAATAATGAACTTGAAAAATGTTTTTAAGAAAGTAGAAATTAACTCAAGTTTATTATTCAGGACAATAAAGAACGATCGAGTCAAGTCGGACCCGAGGTAAGGGAACTTCTTAACCCAATTTCCATTCTTTCGGTTAATCTCCTACTTTCAAATTATGTCATGATATTATTATGTCCTATCTGGTATTTATAATTACATTTTGTGTAAATATAGTAAATACACATAATAGATCTATTTTATTTAAAAAATGATCTTTGTATGGGACTTCGTCTCAATCTCCTTTCATTGAGGCATATTTTGTTTTATACACAACCTTCTTTTATACGGTGTATAAAACCCTTTGAATTTTATGTTTATCCAAAATGAATCTTATTTATACGAAGAATTTTACTAAATGACAAAATGGAATCTTTTTGTCGTACGTATGCGTCGACAACGACTTCTCTGCCACCGTGACCATTATTTGAGCTTCAGCTTCCTCTACAAGCCATAACCGTTTTTAAAAAAAAATGAAAAAATAAATACCATGTTTTACTTTTATTTTATTTTGGTATTGAAAATGGGTTTCATAATGTTTTTATTATATCAATGTGTTGTATTGATATCTTGTGATTGAAATGTGTAAATGTTATGTTTCCTTTATGCATGTTTTATGTGATACGATTATGTTATGGTTCTTGGGAATTGTTATGAAGATGGGTGGTTCCGTGATAAACTAAGGGCAGGTGAGCCCGATATAGCTCTCCAATTCATTGGGTAATGCGAAGGAGTTAAATGTTAAGGTTTCTCCAAAGAGATTTAGGGAATATATTGTTATGGGTATTCCAAACGTAACCAAGAGGGTTACTCCCTATGTAAGAATGTTATGAATGCCTCAAGTTACCTTTATGTCTTATGATTTATATGATTTATTCATGATTTAATGAGATATGTTAAAGTGATTATGTTTTATGAGTGAAGTATGATTTCATTGATTCTTATGTATACATGTACTCATGTTTCCTTTCAATATTTTTATAACCCTTACTGATCTTTTTATGCTCATCCCATGTTTTTGAAATTTTTTTCACAGGTCAAGGGAATTGTACATGATATGATGACAGTGTCAAGGAAGTGTCAAGAAAGATTCCATGTTTTATTTTAAATATGATTCCGTGGTGGATAAAATGAATACTATCTTTTATGTAACCACTTTGCTTAAATATGGAATGTAATGTATGTTTTATGATCTAATTCTCTAAAACTCTAAATATGAAAAGCTACTGAATGTGTATTCTTGAAGTAACTCAAGATTAAAAAATGTTTAAGGATGGGGACTTATAATATAATTTATCCTATAATTAAATTATGTTTTAAATCATTGTACTAGCTATTAATATGAACCTGTAGAGTCCCATTTTAATGTAAGAAAAAGTGTTATTATGTACATAAAAGTTATAATACTTTTTTGGATGAAATGTGACAATGAAGGAATATTATAAGTGTTTTTGTATATTGGTTCTGATTGGGAAGGCTATGTTTATGAAAAAATTTAAATATCTAGTGGATTTTTATTCCTTGATGGTTTTTTTACCTGTTGGCACATAAAAATTTGTAATTCTATTACTCTGAGAATAGATTTGGAAGAATACATTACTACAAATCAGTCCAAATCTCAGTTAATGTGGATGAAGTCATTATTATATATTTTCATAGACAAAATAAATTTCTACTTCTTCTTAGATGTGATAACCAGATTTATATAATTTTTTCAAAGAATCGTGTCTAGAATTTAAGAATAAAGAACATTGATATTAAATAAAACTTTGTCAAGGTTCTTATATAGAGTAATGAATTGAGGTTCGAGTTTTTTTACTAAAATAGAGAAATAGTCGATATGTTCTCCAAGGTATTATATAAAATATATTTTTTGAATATAATTTTGATTTTGGGGGTACAACCTCAACCATATAAATCCAATGGTATGGTGTAATATCCTATCTCTCACCTAGTTTATAGATAGTTCTTCCAAAGGGGAAGAAAATTGGAAACGTAAACATTTATTTTTACATATCTTCTTATGTTTTTTTAAAAAGTGGTAGAATATTTATTGGGGTTCAATCCATCAGTATTTATTTATCTTAATATGGTTTATATATCTGTAGATAGTTTTTAAAATCGGTAAGATATGTATTCTATAATAGTTTATTGAAGTGCATGAAATATTTTTTTTACTTTTTGGAATGAGTTTTGAATTTTTGAATATGAATATAAATTTTTATGTAAAACATGATTTTATTAATAAAATATTTTTGTTTCTTACAATTAGTTTACTCAAATAGGATTACAATTATTGAGTGGTAATTTATTTCTATGATATTTAAATTAGATGATAATTTATGTTCGTTGGTTGAAAAAAATAAAAAGGAGGATATTTTTTACATCAATAGTGAGTGATATGAAGTTTAGGTTGATTATTGAGTATGTGTTATGTGATGAAAGGATTGGTTTGGATATTATGGGTATGTTGAATTTTTTTTATAAATATTAATCATGTTCAAAATTAGGTGTTTCATGATGGTTCACTTGAGGGGATGACTACTACGACGTCTTAGTGTGATTTGAGAATCATATAAGAAGCCATAATGTGTAATAATTTGGCTAGATGTTACTAGTGTTACCGTGATATTGTAATAGTTAATCAAAATTAACATAATGAATCATTGGGAATACAAAATGATAAGTTATTCTATATGTGTGAATTTTGTAAGGTGTTTCATCCTTAAAGTTACTCCTACGTAAAAGTTTGTGTTTTTTATATCATGGAGAGAAGCTATGGTGGCCTCTTTAAATTTAAGGGTCGAAATTTTGTATAAAGATCAAGAAAAACCACACTATAGGGGCGGTCCTAGTGACAAACTTGTTTACCAAAATATCTTGGACCATGTTTTTTTTTCAATCACCATTTTAAATAATTTCTAGAAGCTGAAGTGTTTATTGATGAATGTGGAAAATGAATAGGAATAATGAAAAGGGAAGTATGATTCCATAGTGAACATTTAGTGAACATTTTGGTTAATGTTTTTTCTCTATGGAGAATAATAAAGCTCAATAATGTTATAGAGGTGGTGTATTTTTTAATGGAGTTGGTATCATCAGAAAATAATGTGTTGGGACTACAGGAATAAGATAAATATGGTGAAGAGTATTTGATGCAATTTATATTTTAGGAACAAAATGAATGTAATTATTATAAAGTGATCAACAACATAAAGGGTATAAAAAAGTTTCAATATCCATATAAAGGTAATTTCAAAACATATGCTTATTGAATAATGGTAACCCCAGTATTCAATGATATATTTATGGGTCTAATAAACATTATTTATATATTATCTAAATAATATATACCTCTCTAAAATTCCATAGTTATCTATATAAAGGTCTTCATAGCCTCAATATAAAGGAAACTATAAAATTAAATGAGCTATGTAGGGGTACTTAAATACCTATAGAATATTAAAAAAACATTTTCTTAAAGGAAATCAAAAATATGTATCAATGTATGATCATGAATTAGAGAATTTTTTTGTATTCATTGGATTGAAATTTTGTGCTTTTAGAAATTTATATTTTAAAGAATATGATAAATTTTATGATTTCAAGTGACGTCCTATTCATTGAAATAAATATCATAGTAAAATACATTGGTACTTTATATTATTTAAGGGATCCACATCACACTTTAAATATGATGTGTTTTGAATATATATATATATATATATATATATATTCAAGGATATAATAGTCCTATAGAATTAATATCAATAATCACATTGCCTCTTTCATTGTATTTACATAATATTCATTAATAGATTTTTCATGTGGTTATTGCATTAGTTATAAAGTGGAGTGTTTGGAGTTTTGAAGATAGAGACTTCAGAAATTTAGATATTTTAAATTTTAATACTATGCTAGTGTATTTTTATAGCAGGGATACAGGAAAATTAGTATGATATTGTGGAATATTACTCCTAAATCATTTTATGAATATATATTCGATGAAAAAACTAAAGAGGTGTTGTATGAACTATGAAAATAAGATCAGATGTTTTGGACATGATTTTTACAATAAAGTAATAATCAAAGTAAATATGATGTGGTTATATATATTTATGAACCTTTTCCATCATGAAGATTCATGTAATAGTCATTTTATGTAGCTCTACGCATGTAAATTAATAATCTGTCTTGTTATTTTGAAAAACATAAGAAGAATATGAATTCCTCACACCGAGCAACTCCATAATAGTCTATAGGAGGAATACATATCATTTGTTACCCAAATTATTAATTATTCTAAATTTCGAGATGCCCTTATTTGAAGAATGAAATTGATCATATTTGTGACATATAAAAAATGACTTTCAAGGCTAAACTGATGTTATTTTTAATCATAGGTGATTTCTCATAGGAAGTGTGGTCTCATTATGTTTTTAATCACACCAAGTATTAGACTTCTGACATTGATATGTGATAATTATAACTTTTTATTATCTTTTTAATATAGTGTGTTTGAACATGTGTGGAAAAAAAATTCATCATAACAAGTAAACAAGTTTGTTTATAAAGAAGCATAAAAAATGTTAAGATCAATGATTCATCCCATCATAGTGATCACTTAGATATTATATTTGTAATGACATATTTATTTATATTTTTAATCTACTGAACATTAGGATATATAGGGGTAGGTTTATATAGATCCATAGTAGATGAATATAACTAGTATTGGGAATGTGTCTAAATTTACCAACTCGCTCTACTTAACTCCTACTACAGTACCTAATTAGTAATTAAAGGCAAGCTTGTTTTAGTTTGGATAATGGTAATATATTTTAATAAAATTGAGATATTTTTTACCTAAAACTAATGATGTGTAAAAGAAAACATCAGTAATAGAGAAGGATGAATGAGTAATCGTTAGGATAATTGTGAGTTCAAGTATACATGTTGGGGGAAGGAAGACAGATTTTTTTAATTTTAGCCTAGGTGGTGGTGATCCAAGTATCCTGGGAAGGGGTTTTTAATCTCCTTCATATTATGGGAGATTTGAGATTGAGTATTATAAATATGTTTTTACTGTTCATACATGAATTTATTATACAAGATATCCAAATAATATGAAGGTTTTAAAATTCTGGGGAATCATATGTGGCATTACTGGAGATATATTTAGAGTAGTGGAGAACAAAATTCTTTGCCTATTCATACTTATTGTCATCGATGCGCTTGGTGAAGATATAGTTGAGTATAATTATTGAGATCCTTTTGATATAGAATCTAAGGTCTGTAGTGACACCTTTGTTGGGGATAATAGATCAATATATCCAAGTGAATTAGGGATAACACTATGATGTTATTTGTGGTCAATTATTTTTGATCACTATGTGTTAGTGAATGTCAATGAAGGATCATAAATAATTATGGGTATGATTATATTCAACTATATATTGGTTATCATGTTGTATGATATGGGTGAAAATCATTCTTTTGATATTATTCATCTTCATTATTGTTTAAATTTCAATGTTAAGTTGATATTTTTTATAATAAACTTTGATACTCCACTAGAGTTGAAGACTAAGATAACTAAGTGATGTATTTTAGGGGAATACATTGTCTATGGGTATACTCATCATTAAAAATTTAAGAAATTATAGATGTCAAAAATGTATATAATTATATGGATAAACAAGCTAATGTATTGTTAATCTTAGATTTTTTGTTGTAAAATATATGTGGAATTCATTCATTCTGAAGATGTTTCTTTTACTTTAATCAGATAATAGGATATAAAAAAGAATATAACTTGTTTTGGTATTGGTAAATTGAGTATCATTACTTCTTATATGGAAATATTAGTTCATTTTGAAATTATGAGGCATGTATCGACTATTTTTCATACTAATATTAATCATTTTCATAAATATTTTCCTAAATAAATCTTATGGTTCATAATAAAGAGAGAAGTGATGTTCATGAAACAATTAGTAGTTTTATTGAACAAATTTTCACTCTAACATATTTTAGGAATACATATATTCTATATGGGTTATAGATCCCTTTAGAATATCATTTATTAAAGAATTATTTCCAAATAACCATTGCCCATTAGGGTTGTCTCTTCATTTTTTTCAAAGAAGGAACATGAGTGTTTTTAATTGTGGGTAAACTATTTGGATTATAATATGGTTATAGTAACAGATAAATATTTTTTCATTATATTGATGATTATATCTGATATGTTGTGGTGAAATAATTAGTTTCTAAATAATATTCATTGGTTGATTTTTCATCATCTTAGGGAACAACATATAGATTTGAAGAATATTGCATTAATGCGTCAGTATGGGTATTAGGAAATTTTCATGATATCATTGAATTATATGAAAATTATAGAAGTGTTTATATAATTAACGAATAATATTTTTATCAATATCATAAATAAATCAAGAATATGTTTATTCAAAACATGGTGAAATATTAAATGTTTCATGACGATCATAGTGAGCATTTGACTATAATATTTAAGATAATTTAGACTCATAATCTGTTGACCATGCCATCAAAATGAAATTTTTTTTATTAGAATAGTATAATTTCATGATAATGTTGTATCAGAACTAGAAATATATGATCATATTGAGAAAGTTATACTAAAACTTTTATAGGTAATACCCAAAACTATCATACAAATCAAGAGTATTATATGGTATATGAGACATTACCAACTATTCATTTTAGATTTATCCTATCTAGTAGTGTCTGTGTTGGATTTATCTAAAAAAGGAGTTAAATTTTTATGGGATGATAGATTTTTTGTGGCCTTTTGGAGGTATATAAAAGGTTCGAAAAAACACCCATCCTTGTTTCAATCGTGGTGGGTAATCATTATGATGTATAATATAATTATTCAGGGTTGGGTTTCATTGGAATGATTATGAAGGATTAGTGAGTTATAAAAAATATGTCTTGAGATCTTGGGAATCATGGGATGAATTATCCGAATAAATATATTAAGTTGGTGTCTATTGTGTGTGCGTTGAAATAATGGTTAAAATATGTATTTGATGAGAGGTTTTTAGTTTCACCAACTATATGATTTTAATGTATATAATTTATCTATAATATTTTACATTATGTAAATGATATTGGTAGTGTTTCTGTCATAATTATAGTTTAATATGTTGTATAATTTGACAAAAATAAATGTTGTGGAAAATGTGCTAAGGAAAAAATAACAATTAGAGGGTTTTTGGGATTAAAAGGATGAGTGGTTTCTCATAAGTCTCTTATCAAATATATATATATATATATATATATCTATCTATCTATCTATTATGAGAAGAGTTTTGTGGTATTAATAGATTTTACTATTACATCATCCATTATAGAGTTGATGGATGTTTGTTAAAGTTCTAACTCAGAGTTCTTAATCATTTTTTGAAGTATTTGTGGTAGGGAATTAAAAAATATATGGATCTTGGGTAATTGTTCACTCTTTATATGTATGAATATTGATAGATATACCACATATATGAATTATTGTTATTTTTTATTTACATATCTTTCTTTGGGAAGATCATCTTGGATTTTATAATATGTATCATTGAATTAAAATACATGTTTTGTGGTTATGGATGAATATAAATATATATTGGTTTTTCCCTAGATGACATGAATATAAATAAGTAATTATAGAGAATTTTTTTATTAATTTATTTTTGTATTCATTTCCTATTATAATATTCAAATAATTTAATCTCTAAATATATTTTCTTATCGGTCTCTATAATCACAAAAATACATTGATGTTGTTAGGTGATATTTTGTTTTATTAAAAAAGTTTTCCATTTGATTATAATTTTATGGGCCAATAATATTGATGGTCATAATTTGTTTTATGTGTATTGTATTATTATAATTCATGGTATCCCTAATAGTATTACATTTTAAATGTATATGAGATTATTATCTTGATTTTAGAAGGGATTTAAGTGGATATGGTTTCTCAGTTGAAAGTGTTTACAATATATCATTTGTAGACTGATGAAGAATATTATCATATAGTCCAGAGTATTAAGTATATGATATGTATCATAATTATTTATTTTAACTGTTATAGGAAGTATCATATATTTACAATATTTTTTTTATAAAATGAATTTTAATGGGTGATAATTCTTATGGAACCATTCATGGAATTATATGAGGGACCATGTAGAAAAATATTTTTATTGATAGAGTTTGGTGAGTCATTTCTTATTTTACTTGTATTTTATAATGTAATGTTGATATAATTAGTTTTAGAAAGAATAGGTTATTTGTGGTTTAGATTTAAAATATATCTTATATATATAGAAAATGATGACCATTCCTGTACTTCTAAAGGGATTATGTGTTTATTCATGTTTCAATATACTTAAAACAAATGAGGCTAGAAATATTGTGAAATTTCCACCTTTTTTTATGAGGTCATTTAAAATTTATGCGTATATTGGATAGATACTATTTTTTATTACTTTTATCGTTATTTTAGAATATTTCATTATGTTTTTTATGTAACATGGGTAATAAAATATATATAAGATTCATCTTATATTTTCAATTTTGAGGATGTGGAGTTTAATACAGATGTACCCCCCATGAGGTAATCAGTGTTTATTTTTTATAATAAGGATATGATATTGAGGGAGAATACCACTCCATGTGTTCATATATTATAATAACATGGTTGTGTTTAGGAGTACAAAACAATATCATAAGTAGACTTGTGGTATTTATGATCAGAGTTTGATATGAACCAACCCACTGGACATGGATCGATGCTAAGGTATGTGTACCACCTTAATCCCAACTACAATAGGACATGTGTTGATGACTTAAACTAAATATATAAAACATCCATGGGAAGCCTTATCCTATTACTATTTTAATGGATATAAAATAATAGTTGATAATATAACCAATAATTTTCAGTAATATATATAACCAAGTGTATAGAAAATTCATTAGACAATAACTATCAGTAATAATTCCACTTTAGTACCCCCCCCAAAAAAATACAAGAGCCAATACCACAAAGTAAGATATGCATTAAAAACTGGTAGACACTTATATGATCTATAGACTTCTATCCCTATTTCTATTATGAGTTATCTCCATATAAAACTACCATATTCCACTAATAAACTCCTTTACCAACCCCTCAAGATCCACACCCACAAATTCACCTCCAAAATATGCACCATCTACACAAACACAACACATGTGTTTAGGATTCCCATGAAGGGGTGAGTATAAAATTCCCTGTATGATTCCCCAAAATATAAAATTACGATTTACAAAAAAAATTAGATCAAAACTCTAAAATAATTGAGAAACAAATAATAACACATATATTGTTAACATATATAGAAAACCCAAATATAAAAATATTTCCCCTCCATCATATCTCAATTTAAAATTAAATATCTACTCCATATAGTATTTTATATAGAAAAAAATAACAGACACTTAGAATATCATAATAATCAAAAATTCTGTAGTCAATATCTCATTTGTATGTTATATCATGAGGCAATTACTTTTTCCTCCCATGCTATAAGAACTAACAAATCATAAATACACAACATTAATAATTTCCATGTCACCACTTTGCTAATATAGTGTGGAATAATGTCACTTCAAAGGACTAGCTATTGATCGATGGAATATTATCCCCAATAGAGGACCTCACCATGACACATGATAAAGACTCAATATAATGGATAGATAATTAAACCTCATTATATGAGGAGGTACCTGAAATCTATCTACTTAGATTTCCATATAGTGAATGTCTCTCTAACTACTGTGGGGGACACACACCTTGCCCATGTGTGCATATCTATAGAGGGGGTATTGAACCTTTTGAATGGAACTCACCTCATTAGTTGGAATGGGTATCACTAAATGTTGTTACCAAATCCATAAGTAGAGGGTACACACCCTATAATACGGGGGGGGGGGGGGGGGTTGGTTCAAAGAGTACCAAGTGTGTGGAAGAACCAAGTGTAGTTATTAGTGTGCCACTTGGTGGGATACAAACCCATTTTCTACTATCAATATCTTTCCCCAACTTTGTCACAATCTATATGAAGCTAAGGATATATACCTACTTGGAATTAATGAAAAAAATACCAAAGGATAAGGAGTAATGCCATTTGACCTTATTTTTTGAAAAATACCCTAATTGAACTATTTGTTTATTTGATCCAAAAACATAGGAAGAATATATGAAAAACATAAATGTTCATATAGTACTAGGAATTTAATATCCTAGACATTATATGTAACCCTTATATAGAAATTGATCATGTACCTCTATTATTCATTTATCATGGGTTAACTTATGTGGCATGTCACCTTGAGAGACATTGAATTTGTGACCTACAAATCTATTTGATAATTTAATATTATTATACAATGATTAATATTGTTTTCTATTACATTGGGTGTTAAAATATCATACATAGTGTAAATGACCAAAATTTTAGAAATGAAATTACCAATTTAAATTAATTAATACCTTGTTATATAATGTAGTTATAGAAAAATCATGTGATACATTGGTAATTTTTTTATAGTAATAGTATATTGAATTTAAAATATCATTACACATCATAATAGTAGACAATATTTTCATTGTATATGGACCATTCTGAGTAGTATATATTAAGGGTAGTGATAAATTCTAACTGATATAAACAGAAGAAGTGATGTCTTAGTCCAGCAAGACCCTACCCAATAAAGGCCATTTAGTGGAGTTTTTGGGGGACATAAAATGACTAGAATTTTCCATTGACCAAGAAAAATACAATATTGAAAAACAATATCACAAGTGAAAATTTTTGAGGTAGAAGTTCAATATTCTCGACATCACAACCCAGACCATGTTCGTAGAATTTGCCTCAAGAAGGTGTCAACACTGTAAACCTTACAACTAGGGAATACACCAATGTAATAAGGGTTTAAGAATCTAGAACCTAGTAGATTGTTTTTTAATAATTTATATTTTTAGTAAAATATTTATTATATAAATATTCTTTTTTATTGTTGCTTTATAAATGATTAAATAATGAGTCTAATAATAATTTGATTTTGATACATCGAGACACAATTGTTTTGGGAAATTTATAGTTTCAATAAATAAACTCTCTTTGATTAATTCGATAATTTTTTAAATATATGTTATTTTAGTAAAATATTCTTGTTAAATTATATAAATTTAAATATAAATGATAATATAATTTAAAAAATTCCAATGTAATTTTTAAATGGTCTGTAATGTTTTATCATCATAAAACCTATATTTTCAATAAATATGTATTTTTTATTTAAACGTATAAATAATGATATTTAGATAATCATTTTTATTAAATAAGTAATAATTTTTAAATAAAAATGTTGAAATTATCCAACAATTTTTTTATAATTTTCTCAGATATTTGAATATTTTAGTAAAAATTAAATAAAGTATAAATATATTTTATGTATTATGAAATCATAAAAGACAGAAAGTGATGTAATAAATAATATAAATATTATCCAAGACCATAATTATGCTTTCACTTATAAATAATGTGCTTAAGCTATTGGATTAACTTAACAAACCCTTAATGAATCCTCCCAAAGCTATATATTTTAAGGTTTTAAAAAAATTCTTATCAAACATGACTCTCTTCCACACCAAGAAGGGTAATATTTTAATGATTCAAGCTCTCATACTAATGAAATATTTAAGACTACTCCTCCTTGGTAGAAACCATGGGAAGAAAACCAGTATAGGGTCAATTGATTTCATTATATTTTTCATATAGAGTCCAAAACCTTTGTTTAGAAAGTAATAAACAATTCCCCTATAATATTATATATAACTTCCCCAAACTCACATTCCTATTTACTCAAAACCAGTTGAGAATAAAATTACTCCTCTTTTACCTCTATAAATCCCTCCCAATGTTTTACTAAACTCTTACTAAGCTCCTAGGATGATTTTAGAAGCACCCACTCAAGGTAAGGAATCCTCTCATTCTCCTATTTATTCGAGAGATTTTCTATATTATGAAATTTGATTTCCAATTTTTATTATTGGAATAAGTTTATACACACACCTCATATTGTGCTTTTGATGTCTAAGTGATGATATATCACATTCAATCTCATTAATCCCTTTCCTGTATAGTTATGTACCCTTGTTATGATGTTGAAATTATTCTATGATTTTCCATACCAAACATTCGTATAGTGAACACCCATCCCCATTTCCACTCAAGGGTATTCAACTGAATTTAAATATACATAAATATTTGGATAAATCCATGTATGTGACCCACACTCTTTAATTATGGGATTAAAAGTGATGAAATATATTCATATGTTGTATGAACTATCAGGAACTCTTATCCATATAGATGATATGAATATGGCAAGTGGGACCAAAATTCTATTACCCTACATTGAATTGGGTAGTCTTTTATCACATGAGAAACCTTATATAGTTCATGGGAGGTAATCCTAAGAACACCATGTTATTATGTCTCAGTAGTTAGCCTTGACGTATGTTTATTATGTCATGTTTTATGATAGTGACACATTCCCTACAACCTTTATGTCATCATTATATACCACAATTCAATGTTCTTGTTAGTGATTATCACCCCTCAAATTAGATCTTGATATGCCTCTTGAATCAAATTTACTACTTAAAATTATAATATAATCTGATTATTTCTTTATTGGGATTTAAAGCTCACCAATTTATTTTGTTTCTTCTCAGGTAGTATCATGGAGTTTTAGAAGTGCACTGGAATTTTAAAGGCATTTTGTAGAGCATTTAGTTAATATTTTTATACCAAGCTTCATGTTATTGGGCAATGTATCTAATTTCCCTGACACACTAGGCCTCGTGATCTTTTAGTATTGAATTATTTTTAACTTTATATAATAAATCATTAATTAATTTTCACTAAAATATGGGTTTTCATTTTTGATATCTGATAAAAGGCTGGTTATTTTTTGGGATAAAGAATATAAAAATTAGTGAAATAATTATGGATAAGATTGAAAATAAGAAAAAACCCCTAAATTATGGTAAATTATTGAGTAAGTGTTTTCAAAAAAATAGATCATTGTCCAGATTATATAGGTGAATGTAGATCATGAATGGTTTCCCATTTATGTTCTTAATAGTTTATAAATTTTTATCCAAAATTTCCCCATTATTTTAGTCAATGGCTAGAAATATGAGAAACTGAGTCTATAACTTATGCGATGGGAAATGTATTGACTGCCCAAATAAGGTAGCCAACCCAATGGGAGCAGTATCTATGAACATCATGAAAATAATTTCTCAATATACTCATGTTTTGAAAAGAAACATGAATCATGAGGGACACCCACACCCACCTATGAAAGAGGAAGTTGAAATTCATACCTTTATAAGATAAAGGCCTTTGAATTTTTGTGGATCTTCTAGTCCTTTAGTCATGGAAAAATATATTAACTACATTTAAAATATATTATCTATCTTTATATTCTCTAATAAAGAGAAATTTTTGCTCGATATTTATCATATGGAAGGAGAAGCTCATCAATGGTTTATGCTTATCCAAAATATTGATCCCAAGGAAGAGATTAAAGTGATGTATAGGAAATAATTCCATAATTTTTTTGGATAAATACATTCCTTGTACTCTTCAATATAAAATAGATATGAATTTCCATGGAATGAAGTGAAAGGAAGATGAATCCATCGGGGCATACAAGTAGAACAACACAAGATTTTAATTATATGACATTAAAATTTTCATATCCCCCAAAATTAATGATGAAATATTATTTTGTGGGATAAAATTGAGTCCCAAATTTATTTTGGGATTTGAGAATTTGAAATATTTTGAAGAAATTTTCTTACGTTCCCCTGATGTCAAAATAGAAATTAGATAATCACAAGTGTTTCTTGGGACATGAGATAAGAATATGATGATGTATTTTTTTCAGGTGGTATGATGGAGAAATTTATTTGGG
Source organism: Viscum album (assembly GCA_963277665.1). NCBI lineage: Eukaryota > Viridiplantae > Streptophyta > Magnoliopsida > Santalales > Viscaceae > Viscum > Viscum album. Next base: position 1,264,966,087 of record OY728128.1, read on the forward strand.
AAATAAATTACAACATCCCACTTTTTAAAAGTGTGGGAATATGAATCTTGTAAATTTCCTCTAAGGGATAAGTAAATTCTTTAGGTACCGAGAGGAAGGGAACCTAGATCAAAATTACCAATGAGAGAAACCCACTAATGTAATTGGATAAAGGACTCCTCCTGTCAACCCTGAGCCAATTTCAAAATGTTTAAACATCATTGAATAATGAAATTTTTAATATTAATTCAATAATCCATGGGTTTATATGGTAACCTATGAAAACTACCTCCATGTCCTCGATCATAAGGGGAGCTTATCCCATCCCAACTATTGAGGTGGATCCTGATAATGCAGTGGTGAAAAGTAAACTAGTTATTTATAAATAGATATAAAATTTACTATTTGATTGTGGTTCCATGAATTCCTTCATATCATCCAAGTGTAGAAGATCTATTAAAACACTACCAAAAAACATGGATGTTGAGTTATTGGTGAAGACGAAAAATGGGTCTTTTGTCTCACACACAACTTATAACTCATCTCCTATCAAAATTTGTGGGATTAATTTCCTAGAAAACCTTTTGGAACTCAATTTAATGTAATTTTATCCAATTATAGGCTTGGATTGGATTTCCTTTTATATAGATATCTATTTTTTAATATAAGGAAATATCCCTACAATCACAAATTATCCTCTTATTTTTTACAAGTTTTAATAGTAAGATGAATCTTCTTTGGTATCATCATCTCAAGAATGTATTTTATTTCCTAGAGAAAATAATATCTAGTTAAAATGATTGAGACTATGGAAAAGATCATCATTGATGGCCAGACCTTTGTAAGATAATTCACAGATATGTTTCTTCAAAATATTTTTGGTGTTCCTTTAATCTAAAAATATGATATCTCATTTGAATATATAACTGAATATTTGATAATATTTAATACTATATATACAATGGAAACTATTGAAATTTAATGTATGGATAAATAAATATAGGATAATTTTCCTAAATCGTTAATAATGAAAAATGCTTTACTATTGGGTGAACTAGTCCATATCGTTAAGAAGAAGGATGGGTCACTGCACCTCTACATTGATTATCATGAGCTAAAGAATATCATGATAGAAAACATGTATCCTCTTCCATGGATTAATGAATTGTTCGATCACCTATGTAGACACCAATACATATCTAAGGTGGATCTTTGGTTGGGGTATTATTAGGTAAAGGTGAAGAAGGAGGTTATCCCAAAGACTTATTTTCATACAAGGTATGGGAACTATGGGTTCATAGTGATTCTATTTGGATTTAGTAATGCTCTATATATCCTCATGGAATTAATGAATAATATAATTAGGGATTAATTCAAAACAATTATGGTAGTCTTTATAGAAGATACTCTTATTTATCCCACAAGAAAGGAGAACCATAAAGAGAATTTGAATGTTGTAATGAAGACCATGAGGAAATAAATGTTGTATTAATATTTTAATAAAAAAAGTTTTTTGGATGTAGAAGTTATCAATTTTGGAGAATTATATCATTATAAAATTTATATTTATGTATCTCTCAAAAATATTGGAAATTTAAAAGTGTTCTAGAAAAATATCTATGATAGAAATTCATAGTTTCCTTGGATTAACTAGGTAATATTTTTTGTTTTTGAGAAACTTATTGTGATTTTCAATCCAAATTAACAAGATAACTAATAAGGTATTCATGTTTTTCTAGATAGATGAATGTGCAGAGAGTTCAAGAAGAGTCCAATCACTTCACTTACAATCAAAAAACCTACCAATGGAAAGGATTTGTGATCTATAATGTTACGTCTAAAAAAGGATTTGTTTATATACACAGGAAGAATAAAAAAATGATATCATATACCTCTTTAAAATTAAATATATTTGAGAATATCTACATAACACATGTTCTATAATTTGATTTAGTAATGCTTACTTCTAATATTTTAGGACATTATCTATATTAAGATAAGTTTGAAATATATACAAATCATAAAATCCTCAAATATATATTCCCACAAAAGGAGCTCAAAAAGAACCAATTAAGGTTTTTAAAGGTGATAATGGATTGATATTAGTAAATATATTACTATCCAAGGAAGACAAATGAAGTCGCAGTTGTTCTGAGTAGAAAGGATCTCAAAATCCTATCCCCGACGAGTATTGTAAAGGATACAATCTTCATGGACATGAAATGGATGAACATGGGAATAATAAAAGTATATTTATCCTAACTTTTTCAAATAACATCTCAATTGTCCATTCCTAAGAGGGTAAAGGGGGTCTAAAAATATGTTGAAGTTCTCTAGAAAAAACGAATTAAATATTACAAAGTTTAAATTTATTAAATATAAATTTATATGGTTTAGAACTCAAATATGTGTCCCATTAAAACGTAGTTGAAAAGAGTAATTCTTTATGATGAGGATAAATATTCAATTTTTATTCTTCTAGAAAGTAAATATATATATATATATATATATATATATATATATATATTGGTATAAAGGAAAAATTCTGGTGAGATAACATGAAAAGGGATATTTTAGGATTTGTATCTCGATCCTTGGTATGCCAAAACATCAAGGACAAATGTAAGAAGTCTAAGGAAATGATGAAACTGTTTACTATACCAGTATGTAAATGGGAAAACATAAGAATGTATTTCTTCATAGGAATCCCATAGATATCTAAAGAAAACAATTTCATCTATGTGGTTTTAGATCACCTTAGAAAGTCAACAAATTTAATTTCTATCAATATTTTTTTCTATTGGAAAACCCAAAATGATATACCTAATGAAAGTGGTAAGACTAAATTGTGGGACACTACCCATTGTATATGATCAAAATACAGGGTTTATCTCAAGGTTATGAATAATCCTTTAGCAATAATTAGATTTGGAAGATGTGATGACACATAAGTATCCTCATCTATTTTAGTGTATGAAATGAAATTTTGAGGGAAAATTTTTTATGGGGGGAAGAATGTAATGACCATGAATTTTATTAATGAAATTAAATTTTTAAATAAATAAATAACTTTTTATGTAATAAGTTATAGAAAATAATGCACTTATTTGGTTATTTCTTCCAATTATAGTATTTCATATTTAAAATATCATTATGAATCATAACCATTGATAATATATTCATTGTACTATGACCATTAATATTATTATATATTAAAAGTCATGATAAATTACAATTGACATAGATGAAATAAGAAATGACCTTAACTAGTTGGATCATACAATATGAAGTCCATTTATTAAAGATTCTAAGGGAGATGGAATACTTTGTATCTTCCATTGACCGAGACAAATCCATGATTAAACAAATAAAACATGTTCGAAATATATTATTTGATAATCTCAAGATTATCAAGATCATGACCAAAACAATGTTCACTGAAACACACCAAATTTGTTTCACCACCACATCTTAGGGCATACATCAATGTAATAGGGGGAAATGTATCTAGACCTCAATAGAATGAATTTTTATTTTTATATTTTTAATAAAAAAATGATTATATTTGTCTTTTTTATTATTAAATTAAAAATTATTAAATAATTATTTCGATAAAAACTACATTTTGATATCAATAAAAAGAAATTTTATTTTTGGGAAATATATAGTTTAATTACAAATATTATTTTTGATGAATTCAATAATTTTAGAAGTAAATTTTATTATAATAAAATATTATTATAAAATAATTTTTATTTAAATATAACTAATAATATATTTTTATGAAGTGAAACGTAATTCTAATATTGTCCATAAACTTCTATCATTGTAAAAACCAATGCTTTTCAATAAATAGTGATTTTTGAATTAAAAGTGTAAATTATTATATTCAAAGAATTATTTTGATGAATTAAATCTTAATTTTAAAATCAACACATATAAATTAGAAAATAGTGAATTTTTCATAATTTTCTAAAACATAAATTTTTTGGGGGGGAAATTAAGTACGTTTTGAATATATAATATGTATTATGACATCATAAAATCTCAAAGGTGATGTATTAAACACATAAAGAGTATCCATGATCAAAATTTTATTTCCCCTTTTGAATAATGTATTTTATAATTTATTTGATTAATTTTATAAACCCTTAATGAATTGTCCAAAAACAATATTATTTTCTAACGTTTTAAAATTGAATCTTTATTAATATGACTCAAATTCCCATCACCAATTATGTTATTTTAATAAGTAAGGTTATTATACTTGTAAAAGTTTAAAATCCACTCTTCTTTGGAAGAAACCATGGGATTTGTTTTGGTTTTTATTATTTTGTAATACACAATGTCAAACTTATGTTTAAAATTGACAATGTATCACCATCTAATTATCTATAAAAACCCACCAAACTTCCCATTTATATTCACTAAAAACCCATTTATCATGAAGTTACTTTAAATTACCATGTCTGGAGATTTCCCATGGATTTCCTAGGATTTTATAAGTGCCCTCTCAATATAATGGATACTTTCCTTCACTTCTTTATTCAAAAATTATCTTTACATTAGGCCTTTTTTATTTCCAATTTCACATGATGAAAATTGTTTTTGCCCATCCCTATTATTGTGATTATGATTTCCAAGTGATGAGACACACCATTCAATATTATTAAACCCACACATGAATCTTTATGAACCTCTATTATTCAATCAATATTATAATTCAATTTTCTATGAAAAACATTTTTGTAGTGAATACCTTTCCACATTTCCAGTCAAGGGTATTTATGTAGATGCAAGTGTCATTAATTGGTTGAAAAAAAACCATCTATATAACCCATAATTTTTAATAATTGGATTGAAATTGATTAAATGCATATTTATTTTGTTTGATCTATGTGGAACACCTATTCATGTACATGATTTGAATAAGAATGTTGGTCTAGAAGTTATATAGACCTCCATTGTGTTGGGTAGTGTTTTTCTCTCATGAGACACCATGTATGGTGCATGAGATGATATCCTAAGTACAAGAGGTTATGATTTCATTTAGTTTAGCCTTGAATTATGTTTTTTAATGTTATGTTTTATATTTTTTCCACATTCCCATGTTGCCTTCATGTTATCATATTTTATCATGCATCGATAATTAGGTTTTTTATTCTCACCCCACCTATGTTACCTTGATATTATTATTGATTAAAATGTAATAATTTACCATATAAAATATTTTATTATTCCATTACTATGATTTATATAACACTTTATTCTTCTTTACATCCCTAAGTTATCTAATGTAGTTTTAAAAGAGTGATAGATTTTAACAGCAGGTTGTGGTGTTTTTAAATAATGTTGTTATGCCCATGTTTCATGTAATATTGATATTTATCAAATTTCCAAAGGAAACTAGGCCTCCCAATGTTTTGTTATTGAATTGCGTGAACCTTTATTTAATAAATAATGAAAAAAATGTATTAAAATATTGGTTTTCATACATGGTCTGTATAGATTAATGGGTATATAAGTCAAGTAACGTTTCAATACGATTCAAAAACTCCTGAAATTGTGGAATTTAATAATGATGTCTGTCATGTGGAGTTTATGATAGTTTGGAATTGACTAATAGGTCATAAATGGTTTAATCCTCCAGGTTTTATAGTGTGAGTGGCTCATGGTAAAACCTATCATGAACTCTAGTACACCCTACCATGTGTCCTAAGGGAATACATGGAATGTGTTTTATCTCTACACACCATCTATTATATATCACTGTGTTCAAAATCAATAAACCATATAAATCATATAAAAGGAATTTTATGAGGTTTCAGAATCTATGTGATATTTAAATCATTTAAATAAAACCTAACCACATATTGAAACCAAGCACTATTCGTGAATATATAATTACATATCATATTTTCATGTATTCACCATAATAGAATTTTTCTATAAATTTCACCACCAATAATACATTTTTTCACCCCCATAACTACAAATTTATATACCTCCTATGACTAAAACTATTTCTACTCACTATAAACACAACACTATCATTCATAATCTCTCCCTTCATTGGAAATTGATCTTTCACATATGTTTCATGCAAACAATGTATTTCAATCACCATCACCACTGTCATCCTTGATATTCAATTCTTAATCGAAGATATATATTATTATATACCATTGAGAACATTTCCATACTCGTTGAAGGTTATTGCTTCCTTTCCATCATTATACCTACCACTCAAGGAATCCTCTGTTACATTATAATGAGAAGAGGGAGGGAGGAAGTGGATGATACAGAATAATGGTTGGTGGGAGATCTATCCACCTGGGATTTAATTAAAATTCACATTATTTTATTATATGGATGAGGATAATAATTTAAATATAATTGTATCAATGATCTAGAAGTGTCATTTTTGGGAAATTAGATGTGAAGAATATTTAAAAAATTAATATAAATCTTATAATGAATACTTATTGAAATTTCTCCAAAAGAAAAATATATTAGTATGAGCACTCAAAGATTGAATTCACTATGTTCTTCAAGATCTCAAAATAATTTAGATACATAAATTAAAAAAACAAATGAGTTAAAAGTATCTAATTAATACCTCACTGGTTAATCACTAATACATGATTCATAATCATAAAACCACCTCCACCTTTATATTATGTTCCCTCATCCATAAAATTCAAAACAAAGAAGAATGTCCCCTTAGGTTCATACTCATCCATGATGGCTCATAACCCCCAAAAAAGTATAAGAAAACATTTATAATGTGGGAATTTTTGTTTTCAATATATATCTTAGAATCTTTTTTAAAATCATCAAATTGAATGATTTGCGATCCAAATCCAAAACACATAATTTACAACTATCATAAGTGAAAAAACTCATTCTAGATAGATCAATAGTGCCTAAATACCCATTTAGGGATCTATAATGGATATATCAATATGTGAATAATTTATATTAAAATTTAATGATTAAGTAAATTTTAATTATCCTCTAAATATCATTTACATAAAAATCTCACAAAAAGTTAAACCATGTGTAAACACTATTCCCTAAGACTAGTGAAAAGATCAAAAGATTTTATGAGATCATTTAATAAAGAAAAATTACCTTAGAACCATTTTCATGGTTTGGGACTCTATATCACATGAATAAGTTAAGTCCTAAACAATGAAAAAATTGATATAAAACATATTTGTCCACAAGAAATGCTTAGTGATACTTCTTGAGGAAGGGTAGACTTCTGGTGGGGTGTTCATGGACATCAAGTTTAATAGTTGAGTTTAGAACATTATTTCCAATAAATATTATTTTATTTAAATAGTATTCAATAAATTTTTTATTTTAAAAAATTAGAGGGTGATTTTTTAGTGTTATAAAAGAATTTATTTTGATCACTTATATTAGATGCCACCCAGTATTTTATGGGTATTATAAAAGGGATGGTGATCCATCTAATGGAATTTCATTCCTTTCAATGCAACCAAAATAATAGTAGTGGCCCACTAAGAATATGGTGTCTTCAACCTTGGTCATTGTGAGTAAATATGTCAAAACTTTTTAAGGAAATAAAATTTTCAAAATTTAAAAAAGGGATTTTAAATATAAACTTGTATTTTATAGTTTGGATAGATAATTATCAACCATGACTCTGTAAAATTTATCTCTATATTGTTTCTATGATAACTAATTTGGTTCTTGATAGAATCATGATATGTTTTATATGATGGAATCAATTTTTTGTCTAAATAAAAATATCAATTTTTATGTTCTCTATTGAATAGGTTTTATTTCATTAATTCATCTAATTTAAGGATTTTCATCTTATTCTGGTGTATTTTTAGATTATTCGATTTTATAAAGAAACAAACATCCAATTCTTATTTATATTTTTTATTAATCACTATTTATTTGATCTAGGGCCTCTATAAGGATTTAATGGACTTGTAGTAGGGTATTATGCTAATGTGATGTGTGAATTTAGAAGTAAGGTGGCCAAAATAGAATTAAAATTGAATTTTATTCAAACTCAAATGGATTAAATAGTATAATTTTATTTAATTAATCATTTTACCTAATAATTTAATCTTTTAATATGCGTTGAAAATTTTAATTTGTTTCTTATGAATTGGGAAAAAGGTGTTCAGTGATAAATTAGGGATAATGGTCATATTAAATGATTGTTGCGTGAAATAAAACAATTTATTATTTTAAAATGTTTGTATTGATTAAAAATATATTAAAGAAGTATATAAAAGACATTTAAATTGAGATATATTCTTTAATTACAATAATTAATTAATTATATTTGATATAGAGTTCTATTAAACTATTATTATTATATAATGGTAATCTATGAATTTAAATGAATTATTTAATGCTTATAAATTTGATTATATAAGGTAAAAATGTTTGTTTTTGTTGAAAATTATTAAAAATTAATTTCAAATTAATTTTGGATAATTTGATAATATTTAGATTATATAATATTGATTAATTATGTTTTGGGGGTAAATAAAGTGGGTTTTTGGAAAGTTTAATATACTATAAATTATGTGATGAATAAGAGGAATTGAGCTTGTGTTGTGAAATAATTATAAATGATTATTATAGTGATAATTTAGCTTTGATTAAAGATTAAATTATTTATTATGTAATGTGTGATGTGTTAAAAAGTGTGTGATATTATAATTATGTGTTACGTTTTATAATCTTCTATTAAGATCATGAGTTTGTAATTTCTATTGGTAAAACCGTTGGTTGGGCTATGATGGGATGAATCATTTTATTTGGATATTCCATGGAATTGGAAGTGATGAGATGGTAAATAGTTTTGGATATGTTATGATTTTGACAATACCAAGATGAGTGTGAAGTCACATTTTTTTGAACAAGGTTAAAATATGAGGGTTTTTGAATTTTCTTCTGTTTATCGATGGGTCAGATTTTAAATCGAGCTCCAGAATTTTATTCCAAGTATTAGAACACATAAAGGTATAATTTTTAGACTTGTGTAATTACCCAATAATTTTAGCGGGTGTCTTGATGAGTTTTAGGAGCACCGGATCCGGAAAAGTCCACTTTAATGGATCTACACGGGCAATCCACGGTTGCGGTCCAACCCATGCAGTTTATCCTATTTAATAAATTATTGAAATTAATTAAATAATATTATAAGAGATATTGTGATTAATTAATATTATGTTTTAATAATAATAATGATGAAGTTTTTATTATTATTGTGGTTGATTAATTAAATAAATGATAATTAATTAATTAAATGATGGTTGAAGAAATTAATGTGGCTTTTGGGTTTATCAAAGAACTGTTTGAATTAAATGTATATTTTCATAATTATTAAAGGGTATTTATTATTAAATAGAAGTTATGGGTTATATTTTTAAACATTAATATCATATTAATGATATTACAATTAATTTGGGAGGTTATGGTTTTATTCTATTAATTATATTAAATAAAAAATTCAGTAATATGTAATAAGTGTTATTTAGTTTTTAGGTAAAAAAATATATACAAGAAAGAAGGATTTATCCTTCCTCTTGTATAGGAGGCATTCAGGACACCCCTATAGCTCTAGGGGCGCACCACACAACCACCCAACTACATCCTCTGCCAGATGCAACTCAGCCCGGGAAAAATCCCCTATAGCGTGAAACTGTTAGTGTCGGGTGCAAGAACTCCTCCATACAGTGCGTCCTCCTCTCAATCGCGGTTCAAAGAAGCATGTGACCCCCTGGAAAACCCCATCCAGTAGCTTGCTTTCACCCCGGGTAGAACCTTTGTAGTGTGCGACACCCCCTCTGCATGGATCTTCTTGAGTGGATGATTCCTCTTGTTTTCTCCATGAGTTTAGTTCGATCCTTTGAGGTAGGATCTTATTTATTTATTTTTCTTGATCTCTTTTGTGATTTTATAATATTTAGACATTCATTTTGGTTTCCTCCGAGTTTAATGTTTTGAGAATAATACCCATTGTTGTGTTCTTCCTTCAGTAGTATGTGAGATTAATGTATCGGGTCTCCCTTGTTGGTATTCTAGCATTCTCCATCAAAGACAAGGTGGATGCGTTCATTTTCGATCATTGTCGTCATTGAAGTAAGGTTTATACACTCCTGTTGTTTTTTTTTTCACTATAAAATTAGAGTCTAACGATTTATTTGATACCCTGGTAAATAATTGTAGGTGCGTTGATCCTTACTGTAGTGGTTTAAGTCTTATGCTTTTTTAGTAAATTTTTTATTATGTTCTAGGGTGCATGCGTGTGTATGTAAATATATATACATATATATACATATGTAGATATGTATATATATATATATAATTTGTGCACGTGCGACTTCATGTTGATTTAATTGACTGCAGCTGATTAAATCAATTATAGAAGGATAATCTGGTTCCACCCCAAGGTAGGGTCCCAAATCTCTATCACTTTATTTAAGAATTATATATTATTTAAATAAATTTAGAATGTGGGTTTATTTTATTATGGAAATGCAAAGTTTTCTTGAAATTATGATTAAAGATAAACTCTTGGATAGTGGTAATGTCATATCATGCTTGTTGTGGATTGGATTTTTATATGTCTTTCTACTGGTGCTGATATATGATATGTCAATGCATGACACTTTGGATGTTATTAAATGATGCCACACACTTGAGATAAATGGGGTCTTTAACATGTGTTGATTTTATGCATGTATTTCTAATTTAGTTAAATTGATATGATCAAATAGTTAAATGATTTGAATGTGGAAGAATCAGTAATAGGGTAATTAATTGAATAATTAATTACCAAGTTTGGTGTTGAAAAAATAATGGCATTTTATGAATATTGAGAATATTGATTATTTTTACATGTTCGTAATATAAACTAAAACCTGGTAATAATTAATAGATGGATTAATTATCACATGATAAATGGTTCATGGTTAATTATTTTATGAATTGGGTTAAGAGATATGATTTAATTAATTAATTTTGTAGTTAATAAATTTGCATGCTTTGATTTAATATTTTAAATTGATTGATTGTTATGAAATTTGGCTAGTAATACAATTGGATTTGTGATTAATTTCCATGCCTTAAGATGTTTAGAATGGATTTGCTTAAAAATATGAAATGATATGTTAGGTGGTTGCCAAATATGAGGGCCTTATTAAACATGTTTGACTTGAGATGTTTACACCATGCATGTTAATTGTTAAATTCGTAGAAAAAACACCGTTTTAGTAGATGGGTCCAGACTTGATGATGATTTTGGATAATTAATTGAGAATAATTAATTGAGAATTAATTATTAACTATTTATATGTAGAATGGTTAATTGTTTTTAGAATTATTTGATGGGATATTTATGTTTTTAATTAGTTGTTGAATTAATTAAGGGATTGGATAAGTTAATTTATTAATTAATTAATGGATGGATTTTGGGGTGTTAAACATAGAGTTCTAAACCAATGATTAAATACATATGTATGATTGATAAATGGGTTATGAGATATGGACTGATGCTCCAAATACTCATGGGGTTCTAGACATGGTGTTCTACACCCATCTTGCATGAAAATATTCTTTTATGGGATAGGGACTGATGCTCTAAATACCCATGGTTTGTGAAACAAGGACTGGCTCTATATATACTCACTAGGGTACTAGAAATTATGTTCTACTCTCATTAATAGGCATTGGACTATGGGTCCAATTGGTCATACATGAAATTAATTAATTGTTTAATGAAAATTATTGTGAACTAATGATTTGTGAATTGGATATGAGAAAGGGTTCAGACTTATCAATGAATTTGGTGAATAACAGTTAGTGGATGGACCCATGAGTGAATAACTATTTTCAGTGGACGGGCTCAGACATAGTATATGAATGATTAATTTAAAATATCGACAGACGCATTATCCATGCTAAAGTATAATCCTGGATTCAGTCTTAATGTTGATTACTTATATAATCTTTAGAGACATCTCTGGTGAGTGACTTATACAGGGGATGTCAAGCTTAGGCTGAATCTCAAGACTTTTATAATTTAATGTGGTCTGAATTATTTATAAATGAAAATGATTGTGTAATGAATGTTGAGTATGCATGAAAAATGTATAATCTTGGTTCAGACACCAGCTGAGGGCTGAAGCCTGTACATGGGTATATAGTCACATTTTACAGCTTACATTATTTATGCCTTCTTTCACACGGTTTAAATTATTTATTAAATATCTTGATTTGGGGTAGACACTGGTGGTTCCATCCTACAAATATTTATATTTCACACTCTACCCGGGGCGCTATTGCACTGTGGTACACGGATAGATTCTATTTGGTTGCAGGTTTGTGTTGTTTGCATATACTTGGGAGATAGGAGAAGAGGACTGAGTGGAATCTTGGGATGCTTGAGGAGACCATCCTCGGGGTTTTGAGACATTGTTTATTTTTTTCTTTATTGGAATGTAAATCATTATGTTTTGTTCATAGCTTTCCTCTTCTGTATCATTAGCATGTCATGCATGCATCTTCTATATAATTTGTGTCGGACACTTTTATAAAATTAGTACTATATTTCCTACACAATTCTCTCAATTGTGTATTAATGCTTCCTCTGTTGATTGTTATTTACTTTTATGTACAACTTTGAAACTCTTATAATAGTATATAGTCTCATGACTGAAAATCCTTAGACCCCTGATGCTAGTCAGCAGCCTCTAGCGTACGAGGAGAAGTGCTTGAGGTCATGGGGCGCCCATTCCCACCACTGATTCAGGGGTGAGATGGGTCAGGACATTACAACGAGTCATATGTTTTACTTTGTCATTATATTAGATATAAAAAGTTGAGTCATAGGTTTACAAATTCTATGAGTTCTTTTACATGGGGATGAACAAGTGTATGGATATGATATGATTTTATCTACAAGTGCATTATGGAATGTGTTTCATATGTTATATAATTAGATATTATTAGGAATTATTAAATCAGTTTTGAAGGTCATGTTTTTATCAATTATACCAATTAATCCACGTGTTTGTTTATTAATACATTAACAATAAAATTGGTATTTCACTTGAATTGGTCTAAGGAACATAATACATAGTACTGAGGTTTCCTGGAAAGAACATGAAAATGTTTAATGTGTGATGATTTTGATATAAAAATAATTACATTATACTTCATTATATATACAATCATGTGGTCATCTGAGATCTTTTCCTGATCTCTAGTAGCAACTAAGATATAGATATTATCAATTCCTTGTATATTCACATCTCATAAACAACCAAACATTTACTATGTTTATGAAGGAAATGGGAATAATATTAAATTTTTGAGTGATGGTTACCATAATTATTATGATAATATATATCGGTTTAAATTATAGGAAAATGGGATAATATTCTTAATTTATTTTATTTATTTAGGATGTACTATAGTATGGTACATGTAATCAAGTTATATTTTATGTTTGATTTAGATATATCATATTTTTATTAATACTATATGTTATTTTATATATATTTCTATGTTAATTGGAAACATTTGATAATATTTATATTCAATATCGTAATATTTATTTATTATAAATAGTAATCAGATGGTAAATATATCTCTAATAAATAAGTAATACCATCGTTTCTAGTGTTCTTTCTCTCAGAACATGGGTGAACTTGATGTCATTTGGTGTATTCCTCAAAGAAACATTCAAGTTGGTAAATAAATTACAATAACATCTAATATTAATTTTATATGGTCTTTTCAAAACTAATAATTTATATAAAAAACACATCATTATGGTAAAACTGTATTTAGAAACCTCACATTTATCACATAATTTAAAAAGTATCAATAAATATATGAATTTTAAAAAAATGCGGTTAAAATCATTACATTATTAGTGATTCTTAAATTGCACTAATAAAAGTGGCCATCAATACATTTTAAAAATATTTGATTAATTGAGAATTTCTCTACTCTTTTATCAATTCTTATCAAAAGCGAAATGAAAATGGTATAAAAAGTTCCTTTAAAAGATTTTACTTTATTACCCTAATTAAAACGTTAAAAAAATAATTTATCTCTAAGAATGGAATCAAGGGACCTCCCTATATGAAAAGAATCTAGAAAAATTTCCAGATATGATAAACTACATGGATTCCTGATGGATAAAATTAAAATATAAAAAATTATATCCAAAAAATATTTTAAATTTCATGTAGTCCTCAATTTTCATAAATATATATTTTTAATAAATTTATAGTTTACATCTGATATTTTTACTTCAGTCACATCATCTATTTCATACGTTCTTCATCTACTCCATGTACTTTTATAGTATCATCTTTTAATTTTTCTACTTTAATTTTTTTTCATTTAGATTATATTTTGATTATGATTTTATATTCTACATTGTCATAGAGTTGTTTCCCAAAATATTCCTTTATTAATGCAATATTCTACTGATAATAAAATTATACTTTTATCAACGGTAAATTATTATAAATAAAAGTATACTAATATCAGTGTCTATTTTCTATAGTGATAAAATAAAACTACTTTTATTATTACCGGTTTTATCATCATGTTTAAAATCACTGATATAGAATATATTTAATCACTGAAAAAGTTTCTTTTTATAGTTGTTAATTTATAAGTTATTGAACCCCAAAATATCATACTTTTTATTTAAATATTCTGTTTTTGATTATTTAAATGGATTGAATAATTTATTTTCAATATAATTGAAGACATTATAACCCTCAATCACAATATCACCATGTGTTGAAGGACCAAAAAATAATATACTATAAATTAAGTACAAATGAATTCTACTAAAGATGGTCAAGTCACCTTCAATTGTTGTGGTTGATTAAGATCACTAAGATAAATATAATTTAAATTTACCTTTAAGGAGTATATATAGTTTATTATCAAGAAGATCATGTTTCGTCTAAATATTGGATATCTTGGAATTATTGAATGAGAAAACCCAATAATGGAATGTAAAAGAAATGTTAGAGGGGAACTAATAATGTATAAAAGTATGAAAATAGGAAAAACTAAAATATTAGACCCTAACATGTCTTTGCAAGGAGGTGAATAATATTTATAAATCACCAAGAAAGTTTAATGGAGGTATAACATTAATCTACCAAGAAATGCATGATTAATCTAGGATAGGGAATTTGAAATCATATATTATTATCCTAAAGGTTGAGTTCTTTGACTGTATCCCTTTAACGAAGTTACCTATTTCTCATAAAGATGTAATCTATATGTAATACTCTTATTGAGGATCGAAAGGTATCCATACCATTTCAACTTGTCAATAAATACCATAAATTTTAATATTTATTAGTTTATTTTATGAATTTTTCAAAAACTATAATAATCATATAATTCTTTAATATAATTGTGTAAAGTGTTACCCTTGTGGAGTGGGATATCATTAGAACTAGATAAATACTTGTGTTAATATTTTGTTTTTTTTTCATTTTTATGCAATCATAAGTTCATGTCTTGTGTGTACGTGAGTGTTGTAGTGTCTGGCTGGGGTGGTTTTATTCTTCTAAATTATGCATACATTATGAACACATATTTTTTCTTATTTAGTTGTTCTAGTACCTTGTTTATTATTATGTAAGTTATTTCGAATAAATTTTTGTCTTGAGGTTCCAAAAAAATAATCGCTTTAGATCCAGGATATAGTGTTCTGTATGAGTAGACCTGAGCCATATTTTTTAAGGTTTTGTTTAGTATAGTCATTATTTCTTTTACCTTGTAAAATAATTCTAGTAAGAAGTTTGTTTTACCCTTCAGTTATATCAATTTCTGGGGGAGTTCCTTATTTTTAAAAGTATGGATTTGGTTGAGGGTAAGATATGGACTAATAAGTTCGATGGGGAAAATTTTTCATTTTAGAAGATTCAAATAATGGATTTTCTATTAAAATGGATTATGGAATTTTCTTTTACTAAAAAAACTAGAAGTGATGAAGATGGAATAATTGAAAAATCTAGATAATAAATAACTATGGTTTTTTAAATATCACTAGCCCAAAAATAATTCTTGTAAAAACTATAAAATGAAGAAAAAATAAAAAATATTGAAAATTATTTCCAATATATATGTGAATACAATTGTGTTAAACTATTATGGGGGATATTTCATATAATAATATAGAAGGTAAATTCTCTAGTCAGTCATGTTAATAACTATAACATGATCCAAAGACAATTAGAATCAGTAATGGTAATGTTTGTAGACTATGAGTAGATGATATTTTTTCTTTTGTCAATATCACATCCATGGGGCATGATGGTTACCATATTGAGTAATTAAATTCGTAGAATTTAATTATTATTTTTTCATTTGGAATATAATTCAAAATGATAATACTTTTTGGATTGTGGTAGAATCTTCTACCAACAAATATTATGGAGAAGAAGGTATAGGATGTTATATTAAATAAAAGAGTAAAAATATTGTAAAAAATAAATAGGTAGTAGAAGATAAATTATTTCATCTAAATAAGTCTCATGTGTTTATATTATGCTATGAAATTATAGAAAATGAATCATTATATTGAGTAAAGAGTAAATTATAATTTTTATGTTTCTAGAAGTGTATTATAAAATTCCATTTTAAAGAACTCAAGGGGTATATTATTGTGTTTTTTTAGTCCGAATGAGTTACATATTAAAAAATCTATGATTTATTTTCAATATATATTTGAGAGAAAGAAGTTTGAGGAACTAATCTTCTAGAATATTTAGTATGTTATATCTTATTTATGGTGAAACTCTCATGATAAAGGGAAAGGGTTTGGTTTCTGTCCAAACACAAAATAGATTCTGGCTAAAACTTCAAGGAGTAAAACACATACCAATATTATGAATTAATAATTTTCAGTAGGATATTTATTTGATGTGGGTTATATACAAATTTTTTATGGGGGATATAAAATTGCTTGTAGTTCCATGGTTATGGATAAAGTAGTTAACGATGGAACATTTTACCTAAGGGGAGTTTTAGAATGAACAATTCATGCAGGTGATTTTTTTTGTAAATTTATGGAATGATCATCTTGGTCACTTATATGAGAAGAGTATACATTCCCTTTATTTTATAGCAATGTCAAATATTATAAATATGTACTGTGGAATATGTGAATAATGAATCATCTGAAAGTAGTATAATGTGTTGATCTAAATGGAATGTAATGTGTCTATGGAAATGATGTCAATGATGGTTTATATGGACATAAGGGGACCATATCTTTTTTATTACCATAGAATGTCACTATAAAATAGTCCCTTCACTGATGATGTGAATATAATGTTGTTGGTATTATTTTTCAACAATAATTCTAATGTTTTTATAACCTTCATGTAATAGAGAGCCTTGACGAACACAAGACTCAAATTATTATAAAATGACTGAGGTATGAAAATGGTGGGGTATAGAATTAAATGATTTAGAATTATTTTTAACTAAAAGGGAATATGGTTTGAAAATAATGTACAATAAAAATTAAAATATGGATTTTTGAAGAGGATGACCTTGGATTTAGTATAGAATGTATGCATTATGAGGATATGTACTTATTTTCCAAAATTATTTTTCTAATGATCCAACCTAGGATACCATCTGACCAAACACCACACCTAACATATATAAAGGCCCAAAGGGTCTTCCTTCTCCCTATGGTATATTAAATAGTGTATGAGAATCATAGGAATAACTATTGGAATTTTTTCACCCAAAATAGTGATAAAAATAGTTGAATAAATAAAGAAAAATCCAAAATAAATAAACATTCGTTACTGGTCATAACCAACTACCTGGATCCAAACCATCATTCATATAAAAAAATATCCATAAACATGGATAAAAAACTTACAATAGAAAAATAAATAAAAAAATAAAATAGCTACCATCCAACTTGAGCCGATACCAACCCATCTTAATGCAATCCCTGGTTTCTCACCACTACCCAACTCACACCACATCAGTCACGCAGAACAAGAATGGTTCTAATAGATAACCCTGAACCTAATTTTTTTATTTGTGAGTTAAAAATCTATTAGGTCACCAAAACCTTCCAAGACTATTAAAAAAAATTTATAAGGAAATTCATTGATGATGTTTTTTATATAAACTACTAAATAATATTTTTAAATAAAATATATAAGAAAAAACAAACAATTCCCTAATCAATATAAAAAAGTGTTTCTCTTTTTTTTCAAAACCAAACACAAATGTTTTGAAAACAAATACATAGACATAAGAGATCTCATAATCAAACAAATTTTACTACTTATCAAACAAACCACCTAGTTTATTTAAATGAAATCTATTCCATTTACATAACATATAGGCACTATTCATAATTCTCAAAACAAAACATTTTTGAATATAAATTAAAGTGATCACTTTGAAACATTTTACAATTTTAACACAGCATTAATAAATATTTATATTTGGAAAATATAGTTTAATTAACCCACAAAAGAGTCTATATATTCGAAAAAACATTTATAAGGATCTTTGAAAACTCACTTTCTAATGGAAATTACCCAACCCATGCACATGGATGAAGCACAATATGAAATAACCACATATCATAAATATTAAAACAATACAAAAAAAATAAGGTTCTATAATAATTTAATAAAGGGAAATTATACAATAAAACACTAGATAAAACTCCCTTCATTCAATGAGAAAGTATAAAGAAACTAAATGTGTCATAGTCTTACCCAAAGTCACTGACATTCCAAACATAAAACCATATATGGTTATAACCACTATAAATATCTACAAACATGTGGAAAGTTTATAAAATCATCCCACCATTCCACACAAGAATCACAATAATGATGAATCCCACATAGACCTTGTTCCTATCATGAATGGTGGGACACTAGTGGAATGTGAACCAACTTGAGGAATAGTTTATATCTTCTACTTAGCACAAAGTTTCCCATGAACTATAGAAGGAAGTAAAGAATACTGAAGATGATCCAATTCTAACACAAAGGGAATAACCAAAAAAATTCTCACCCATATACCAAACTATATAAAGCCCCAAAAATCACAAGTACTCATGAAATACACAATCATATTCCTATACAGGGGGATAAACAAGCATCAATAGTGATCAAGAACCCACACAATGTGTAACAAAACAAAGGGAAACTTAAGGGGTGTCTCGCATCCATCATTTTAAAAACCAAAGTGAAAACAAGACCATTTATACCAAAACACATATTGAAATGTGAATACCATTCAAATTTCTTAATATTCATTCCAAAAACAATTTAGAAATCATTATAAATCACACACCATTCAAAAAAATTTCAACCACGACCTTAAAAAAAGTCCATCTTCTTCAAGGAATCCAAAAAATGTGTGATAGCCTTAATTTACATCACGAAACTGATAAAAACCACAAAAAAAAATTTAAGAGGATCAATTAAAACCCATATTTCTTTTAAAATGTTTCAAGGATTCCCCTCAAAAAGGATCTTCCTCTTAGAAAACAAAAACATGGCCAAAACACTAACTATTTCAACAAAATAATTTGAAATAAGACATAATGGAATTTCATAAGGGGTAAACCATAGAAACATTTCAAATTCCCATTTTAAATCAACAAGAGAAACCCCATTTTCAAAACATTTTGTTGTCAACACCTAAATTCGAAATAAACTTACCTTTAAAACCATGTTTTGACTAATTGAAAAAAAAGGCTGAGATAAACCATTTAAACAACATATATACCATTGCAAAAATACCTATGGGAGCTTTAAAAAAGCTTAACATATTTAAACATTCCAATAAATATATTAAAACCTGAAACTCATAGGGAAACCCCATCATGAGAAGCTCAAAACACTAAGAAATGGTTTCTAATCACTTCAAATATATCAAATATATTCATACATTACTGAAAATGGAATTTAAAAATTACAAGAATTCCTAGAAAAAGGTGAAACAATTTCATAGTAACAACTACCCCAAAGAAGTGGAATCCAAAATGAAATGATTCACATTCATTTGTGACCACTTTAACAAGAAATAAGAATGCCTCAAAAATATTTAGAGACCAAAGTTGTAGCTTATAAACATCCCAAACCCCATCCCTAGATCACAAATAGTATTAAGGTTCTGAGAGGAAATGTATAACCAAGTTGATAAGGAATAAGGAGGAGTGGGTGATGAATAGAATAATACATACCTTGGAATTACTTGAAATCACAAATGGAGGAGAAACAATATAAGGGGGGAAGAAGACAAAGCTCCTCTAATCCCCTAAGGGTTTGATAGATAAAAATAGGGAGAGTATTGGTAGAAAAACCATTAACATAAAAGAGGTAAAAATAGATTAATCCCCATTTTTAAACACCTATAAAAGTTTCATAGTTTTGTCACACAGTCTGAAAAGTTGTGCACTAACCATACACCAAGTGCTAGGTTGTCTGGGTACCCCCTTTCACAGTTAATTATAGGAGCTTCATGTTTTGTAAAAACTATTAACCTCACCATAGAGAAATCCAAGACCCCACATGGCTTATGGGGAGATCCACACAGTTAGAAAAAACATTTTAGGGACATTAAAATATAGTTATGTCAAAATGACAGAGCCACCCACAAAGGCACCTCATGGTTACGTCTAACCGTGTGGGCTAACCATGTACCTACAAAAAAGGCCTCAAATACTCAAGTTTTAGCCCATCAACTACTGAAACTCATACCCACTCAATAATGAGATAAATGAGAAAACAAATAAACACTAGTACATGTGGGGAATCACAATTTTGGTTTGATTTATTGAGTTTTGTTGTCATCATGATGAATTGATGTCCATCATCTCTATTTGGGTAGGAACTTCTATAAGCATGTTGGTACAAAAATATGATGAAATTTTCACATATTATATTATTTATTTCACTAAGAAATATTGATTTTGATGTAATAAAAATAGTGTTTTCGGGGCTAAGACCAATTCTAGTTTTATTATAGGCTACTGTAACAAATTCAATGGATTATTTCTTATGTATAACCACTTATGGATATTTGTTAGTAGCTATAATGTTATCCTCAATTAAGATACCATATAGAAATATAAAAACAATTGAATTAGTAATGAGATAATAGAGTATCCAAAAGATGAGTTTCATCTGAATAGAAGTCATAATGTTCAAAATAATCCATAATATTTAGAAATTATTATAGTTCCAAAAACACTAGACTATTTCATACAAGAAACTAATGTTCTGATGGTGTTTTAAAGGAAATAGTTTTAAAAAAACATCGGGATTCAAAAAAATGGTGAGAGATCTATAGAAGGTGTTTTTTAGAATAAATGATTCAATAATGTGATATAACATTGAATTACTTATGTGCACCTATAAGGATTAAATGCCATGTTTAGAGATACAGAAGATAACAACACTACTTGATTCCCAAATAAAATATAGAATGTAAATGTATATAAGGGACTAAAATTCTAAAAGACTCAAGAAATAATGAGTTATATATGAGGGAAATATGAATTCTTCACATATTTATAGGGAATGGAAGATAACAGAATGACCTACTAAGAGAAGAGTGATTTCTAAAAAAATTGTTTATTATCTAACTGAAGATATATATGGTAGAAATAGGTAGAATCTTTGGATTTTAAATAATTTTTTTCAATAAATAGAAACTGTATTTATGAAGATCTATTCTCAAGTTGTTAAAAATATGAAAATTACAGCGTTTCTCAAACAGTTTGTCATTGATGGTTTATATATAGATAAGTAAGGTGTCAAAAACAAAATTCATATATATTAATATAAATAGTTTATATGGAGAATCTAAAGGGTTTTATAGAGAAATAAGTTGAGGTATTTTTTTTGTAACTTGATGTTCCAGATTTATGTTTTAAATAATGAAGTATGGAAGTGGAAAAAGATGTTTAAATACTTTATAGACGAAAATATGTTTATACTAATAATTTTAAAAGATATATATTACCAAAATGTGTATAGTGATGGTATCTTCATTGATTTATATCTCTATGTGAATTACTTATTATGAGACTGGAAAAGGAAAGGAATAATTACATGAATGAGGTATTATCCATAATTGTTTACATGAAGTACCTTAGAATAGTAACAAATATTTTATAGAGAAGTATTTTAAGGGATTTATATTCTATATATTTTTTCCTAACCTAGTTTTACAACATATATAAGGTGGAATAATGATTTTAAATATTTTAGGTGAAACCCATTATAACATAAATGTCCATAAAAAATTAATATAAGAATATAGAAGGCCCCAAAAATTGAAGTAGTGTTTGAGTACATAGATAAGGTTCAATTTTCATTGGTATATGGAATCAGAATGTATTACATAATTTGTTAATGTATTGACAATTATCATGTAGTGGGTATTGTCAGCTGGGTCAAGGATAATCTTCTAATAGAAAAATAAGAAGGGTTAAAATGCATCTTTTGATATATTAATGGTTTTAAAAATTTATCTCTCTATTTATTTATATTTATATGGTTACATGGAATTTCCAATTTAAAATTAAGATGATATTAGAATACTTGGTGGAGGGCCACTGGATATGTGACCACTCATAGAGGTGTTGACAAGAGTTAGATATAGAAACATCAATTTCTTATTTCAGTTTGAAAAATTATGGAAGAGTACATTACTCTAATGAAATATTCAAGGATATAATTTTGAATAATAAGATAATGGAGGATCTTAAATAATGTAATATTGTTGGGAATATGTTTTTTGAATAAAATTTTTTGATATACTAATCTAATAGTCTAATATTTCATTATATGAAAAACTATATTCAACTAAAATATGAATTTCTTCAATTTTTGTTTAGAGACACAGTGTTGGATCAAAAAATTATTGATGAACTTTAAAATATGGTATATATTATAACCAAAGTTTTATTCAATGATATACTAATGTGGTTATGTTCCTAAATTCGTATTGTAAGACCAAAAGTATATTGAGGGTTAAATAAAAATGAAAGGGAAGATTAAGAGTGATATATATTTTTAGATAATTTTGGAGGGCTTAGTGGTGAAGCATAAAAAGGAATATCATGTGGGAGATTGTTAGGCTATACCTTTTGGAAAACATAGTTTATCTAAGAATTAGAGATTCTAGAATGAGTGTATCTAGAATTCTAATTCTATAATGATATGGAAATAATATAGTAGTAGTGACAACTTCTGGAATTAGGGATACAGGATGAATGAAAGTAGTACTCTATAACAAAACTTGAAAAGGTGGTGAAAGTTACATATGAGTCCCCATGAAAGTTTTATGGAGGCATAATATTAATCTATCAAATAATATAAGACCGATATTAAACAATGAATTTATAAATACTAACTATTTACTATTAAGAGATGTAATATCTAAGGATACCTTTGACATTCTTAAGGGTTTCTTATAAAGATCAAATATGAAGGGAAAACTGTAACGCCCCGACCCCAGCTACCCAGAGTCGGTGCATTACTTCGTAACATTGGCATGATCACAAAAGATCAAGTCTCGAAAGACCGATTAGTTTAGTAGCCTTGGAAACACTAGATACATTCATAAATGTTACATTACATCATAAAGTGAAAAACTAATAACAAAGTCTTCATAGTCCACACTCATTTCCTCTTCTGACTATCCCTGCAGGTCATTCATAAAATACTTCTTCACATCCTGGAAAATATTAAAACATTGAAAGGGGTGAGCTCAGATGCTCAGTAAGGATAACAATATTGCGGAAGCATTCGTAAATAAACATAAACATTTAAGGCAATGTATAACTAAAACAAAAGCCTTTTAAACTTGAACATCAACATAATATGGAAAAAGTAAAATGAGATAATGCCATTTACTTCTTCACATGGATATTCTACTGGTCGAATAATCACATGCAATATCAATAACCACTTTCATAATGATGGAATGCATAATGCCAGACTATCATAACCACGTAGTCAAGGCCTCGTGCCAAGACCACAAATAAGATTTTGTCAAGGCCTCGTGCCAAGACACTAGTTTGTCTCATGAGACCTGCCGATGCATCGAGGAGCTATAGCGGGCTCCACCCGTCACTTACTAAGTCCAATGCATTCCTCATATGAATAGGTTTAAACATATCATAAACCATAACATAATCATATCAAATAAAACATGCATAAAGGAAACATAACATTTCCACATTTCAATCAGAAGATATAAATACAACACATTGATATAATAAAAATTCTTTCAAAACCATTTTCAATACCAAAATAAAAGAAAGTTAATACTTTGTATTTATTTTTCATTAAAAAATATGATGGCTTGTAGAGGAAGCCGAATCTCAAATAATGGTCACGGCGGCGGAGAAGTCGTTGTCGCCGCATAAGTACGGAAAGAAAAACATTCCCTTTTTGTCGTTTAGTAAAACGCTTCGTGTAAAAAGATTCCTTTTGAATAAATGTAAAAGTCAAAGGGGTTTATACACCGTATAAAAGAAAGTTGTGTATAAAATAAAATATGCCTCAACGAAAGGAGATTGAGACGAAGTCCCATACAAAGATCATTTTTAAAATAAAATAGATATATTATGTGTATTCACTATAGGTACACATAAATAACATAAAAATACAAAATAGGACATAATAATATCATGACATAATTTGAAAGTAGGAGATTAACCCAAAGAATGGAAGTTGGGTTAAGAAGATCCCTTACAAAGATCATTTATAAATTAAATAGATCTATTATGTGTATTAAATATAAGTACACATAATGAAAGTACAAATAAAAGATAATACATAACAATATCATGACATACTTTGAATGTAGGAGATTAACCCAAAGAATAGAAGTTGGGTTAAGAAATTCCCTTACCTTGTGTCCGACTTGACTTGACCGTTCTTTAACCTCCTGAATAATAAGCTAGAGTTAATATCTACCTTATTAAGAACCATTTTCAATTTCATTATCCTTTTTATATCACTTATTACAATGTTATGAACATTATGTAATTATTTAAGTTAATAACTGTCATTTTGTCGATCTTTGGTACTTGAGTCAAAAATAAACTTCTCATGATTACAAGTTGTTAATGTGGTAGAATATCCATTATCTCTAGAATTATATTCATTATGTAGATATCATATATATCATATATATACTGTATATACATTCATTTATAATATTACGTAACATTTAGAGGTAAGAAATGAAATGCACCGTTCATGGAGACGGTAAGCCGTACGTACGCATGAACGCTACTTTCATTTATATTTCATATTTTATAGAATGGAATAATAATGATATAACGGTATATTATAATTCCAGTATAATATCACATATAATATCATAGTTACATCCTTTATACGTCCCACATATGGTATTTAACGAATCAAATCACTTTGAGGGGGCGGTAGTCCGCACTTCCTTAAATGAAGATATCGTGTTTACCCATAATGGAAACCATAAAGGTAAGAAAAAAATGAAAAATACAGAAGCATAAGTAAAATATAAACATATTATATATCATATATAAAAATAGTGACATCTTAATGGCCACCTTTGAAGGTGTTATATGAGTGTTGAACAATCATCGTTTCGTGAGGCAGAAATTCGCCATCCACAGAAACCGTATGTTATTTAACCATTAGAAGTAGGTGTGTGTAAGTGTAGCTTGAATACTTTTTATAACAACATACTAGTATATTGAGGATACTGTTGTTGTTACAAAAGAAATAAATAAAAAGAGTTTAGGGGGTTGGAGAAGAAAAATAAAACAAAACAACATTAGAGAAGACATTACCTCAATATCGGGTAACTCTTTCTAATTTGATCCAAAGGCTTCCTTGGGAAGAGTTCTGCCCAAAGTGAGTCTTCTAGGAGTAAGGGAGGGATGTTGGGAGAGTATTTGGGCAGAGGTTGGCCGAGCCAAATGGCTTGAAGGTGTGAATAAGGTGGGAGAGGTGGGGGCCTTTTATAAGTGGAGAGGAGGGGCACTTTTGGAAAGATTGAAATGTTACATTATTTCAAAATGATTTTCGGATTCTAAAGGTCCCACACTTATATAATTCGAGTATAAGGTGATAAGGTTTCTAAATCTTCTCATCCAATAGGATTTGGACAAGTGTAAGCCTTGGATTTTGCATTATCTTCTCATTTTATTTAAATCGTTAAATAATGAGGTCATCGCCACATCATAATGATGTCATAAATAATTTAATTTATTTAATGTCTAAAAATTATAAAACAAATACTATGATGTAGGAAATCCTTTTAGCTTTCTAATGAATTTTTATAGTCAAAATTTGGACTTGTGTAACCCTACTTAAAAATTGTTTTAGTAAAACAATTTATGTTAGTGTCATTTTCACTTTAACATTAAATAAAAAGTAATTTATGTTATTTCCCAACAAAAGTGGATCCATGGGGTCCCCAAGTTAGGCCATGGCTTTTCTTGGTCGGCCATGACACAACCAATGAGGTTGGGACATGTGTCTAGGTCATTTAATATTATTAAAGTATTATTTATACCTTAAACTACCCTAATTACCACTAATCGCGATTAAGAACTTAATAAGTTACTATTCACCAAAAAATTATTTTTACCCCATTGAACCACATTTTACATACTAATGACAACCATGTATGTCGGATTTTCAAAATTCAATACACATTAGTGGTAAACTTTTATTTAACTGAAAATCAGTTTGCTTGATTACCACTTAGTGGTTTCACTATTCATCAAAAATTGAAGTTTTTCAGAATAAGGCCAAAATTTCACCCTAAGCTATAATTGATATTCCGAATTCAAAAATGATGTCTATTTTACAAAATTCCAAACATATAAGTTGTATTAATTAATTTCATAATTAATTCCCGCTGTTACAACAAATAGCGTGTTTTTAAGAAACAATTTATATCAAAAGTTTGGCAATTGTTTATGTCCAATTTCAATGTTAAATTAATTCTAATGACCACCATTGGATAAAATGGTAAAAATATTTTCTAATTATACCTTAAAACCACTAAATAGTATAATTTATCTGTATAAATTATTTTGATTAAAAAAGTTGTTTTAAGTATTTTTCACTATTCATAAAAAATTGGAAGTTCTCAGAAAGTTACAAAAAATTCAACTTAGGATAATTTCGATATTACGAATACAAAAATGAAGTCCATTTTGAAATATAAAATTTCTATAATTTTAAAAGGTGGTTATTACTATTCATAACGGCTACTTTGATTAGTCACGGTGTTTTAGAACTCGAACTTGCGTACAATGCAAGCTATTGCATTATTGAAAGAGAGGCGTATCGTGGAAGCTCGGGGTGTTACATTCTCCCCTCCTTCAATAAATTGCGTCCTCGCAATTTGATATTTTTCTTTGAAAATAAAATGTTGAAAAGAGAAAATACCTTTGAGGAAAACCCACATCTGAAATAAGGTTAATAAATATATAACATTAAAAGAAAGCAGGATAAGTACAAAGGTCACCCGATATAGCCCATTCTAGGATTCTATGAAAATATGGATATGGAGGAGAAACAAACCATCAAGGTCTGATGGAGAGTTATAGAAAACAGGATTAGGAGAAAGTTTAACCATAAGAAAATCACAAACTTGTGATTGGTTAAACGGTCATTGAATCCCCAGTTGGAAAAGTTAACCGACAACATTTTTGTTTTAAGTTACCTTTTATTATGTTGAGGAATTTATTTATGAGATTTACTAAGAACGTAGGGGAATATACATACTTGTTATGTATACTTTCATTCGTTAATAAATTTTTACCACAAACCCAACTTTTACTCCAAATGGTAACGGAACTCAAAAATATTCTATTTATCCTAATTGTATAAGGTTCCAAATGTTAACACATACCATTTAGATTAGTAAAACGATTTTGTAATAACCAGGGACTTCCTGTAGGCTAGTGGTAGGAAATAAAGGCTTGTCGCACTATGGTTGTGGGTTCGATTCCTGCAGCTGTGTCCGACGCGACGGGTTATTCCCCACCCGGCAGGTTGTCTTTGTCCTAAAAATATAGTACTATACTATTCCAAAAATAATCTTCATAAATGTTTTAACCTTAAACAATACTATCCAAAGTTCAACTTAATCCACTCCAACCTTTATAGTTATCCAAAATACCTCTGTCCATACTTTCTCTAAAAGGTCTCTTAATTCCAAAATCAATTTATCAGATTCCCCAAACAAAGTAAAGTTTCTCTTGTTGTCATATACTAAAAATATGATTACCTTAATCATATTAAAACCTTACTAAAATCAACAAGTACTGCAGTACAATCCTTATATACTCCATAATTATTATAACAAGTACATCATTGATACAACACTCAAATTACAAAATTCTTTAATAACAACATAAGAACTCTAATCTTTCCTCCTCATCTGTGGTAGTATCATAACTTGATTATTATCCAATAACATCATTTGGGGCATACTCTGATGATTTGAACATTGGTTTGCGTAGTGTCCCCACTCCTTGCAGATGAAGCATTGTACATTTGAAACCTTTTTCTTACCCTTGCAGTCACGCACTTGGTGTCATTTTTCTCCACACTTATAACAAACTCCCATTCCCTTCAGGCAAATTCCAAGGTGTTTCTTCCCACAGTTATCACATATTGGAAAATTCTTCTTTTCCCTCACCCCTTTATCCATCATTCTCTCTTCCATCCTTTTCTTCTCTTTCATCCCTTCAAATCCATAAGACTCAGAGAATTCTCTACTTATCTTGTTAACACATGATACTATTTCTTCATATGTTGATAACACATGGTAGAATATTTGCCTTCTAAATGTTGGCTTAATACCATGAAAGATATGATCCTTCTTACTATTTGGATCATACGTATTGATGAAGTTCACATTCCTTCTATTGGGCGCCATTTCTATATAATGCCATAAACTAGGTTAGTTTATGAATCGAAATACATAATAACAAACTTGAACACACTTATAATAAATTGAACTATTTAAGGATATAATCCATAATCATAAAAATGTTTTCTTTTAGGAGGTATATACTCATAACCCTTCATAGTGGTTTGTAAATAAAATGAGAATTATCCTAAGCATATCCCCCGGGAGTGTCGTAACCAAGAGTGCAGCAAGGCCCGTTGTCGTGCACCAGTTCCCGTTCGAGTCTAGCTCAAAGCGGTGTTTTCGGGTTTTACCCCTAGGTACATCTGTGCCAGAGCCGCCTCTACCTGCTCGTATCCAGACATGGATGTATTGCTTGGAAAACTCATATCATCTCTATAATACCAAAATTCTAGGAAGTTCTTCTATACTAATCCTCGAAGCCTATCTTTGGGCTATGCGTTCTAATCAGAGTTTATCTACATCTAGCTTCCAAGGTTAGTACTAAACTGCCTTTGATACCAACTGTAACGCCCCGACCCCAGCTACCCAGAGTCGGTGCATTACTTCGTAACATTGGCATGATCACAAAAGATCAAGTCTCGAAAGACCGATTAGTTTAGTAGCCTTGGAAACACTAGATACATTCATAAATGTTACATTACATCATAAAGTGAAAAACTAATAACAAAGTCTTCATAGTCCACACTCATTTCCTCTTCTGACTATCCCTGCAGGTCATTCATAAAATACTTCTTCACATCCTGGAAAATATTAAAACATTGAAAGGGGTGAGCTCAGATGCTCAGTAAGGATAACAATATTGCGGAAGCATTCGTAAATAAACATAAACATTTAAGGCAATGTATAACTAAAACAAAAGCCTTTTAAACTTGAACATCAACATAATATGGAAAAAGTAAAATGAGATAATGCCATTTACTTCTTCACATGGATATTCTACTGGTCGAATAATCACATGCAATATCAATAACCACTTTCATAATGATGGAATGCATAATGCCAGACTATCATAACCACGTAGTCAAGGCCTCGTGCCAAGACCACAAATAAGATTTTGTCAAGGCCTCGTGCCAAGACACTAGTTTGTCTCATGAGACCTGCCGATGCATCGAGGAGCTATAGCGGGCTCCACCCGTCACTTACTAAGTCCAATGCATTCCTCATATGAATAGGTTTAAACATATCATAAACCATAACATAATCATATCAAATAAAACATGCATAAAGGAAACATAACATTTCCACATTTCAATCAGAAGATATAAATACAACACATTGATATAATAAAAATTCTTTCAAAACCATTTTCAATACCAAAATAAAAGAAAGTTAATACTTTGTATTTATTTTTCATTAAAAAATATGATGGCTTGTAGAGGAAGCCGAATCTCAAATAATGGTCACGGCGGCGGAGAAGTCGTTGTCGCCGCATAAGTACGGAAAGAAAAACATTCCCTTTTTGTCGTTTAGTAAAACGCTTCGTGTAAAAAGATTCCTTTTGAATAAATGTAAAAGTCAAAGGGGTTTATACACCGTATAAAAGAAAGTTGTGTATAAAATAAAATATGCCTCAACGAAAGGAGATTGAGACGAAGTCCCATACAAAGATCATTTTTAAAATAAAATAGATATATTATGTGTATTCACTATAGGTACACATAAATAACATAAAAATACAAAATAGGACATAATAATATCATGACATAATTTGAAAGTAGGAGATTAACCCAAAGAATGGAAGTTGGGTTAATAAGATCCCTTACAAAGATCATTTATAAATTAAATAGATCTATTATGTGTATTAAATATAAGTACACATAATGAAAGTACAAATAAAAGATAATACATAACAATATCATGACATACTTTGAATGTAGGAGATTAACCCAAAGAATAGAAGTTGGGTTAAGAAATTCCCTTACCTTGTGTCCGACTTGACTTGACCGTTCTTTAACATCCTGAATAATAAGCTAGAGTTAATATCTACCTTATTAAGAACCATTTTCAATTTCATTATCCTTTTTATATCACTTATTACAATGTTATGAACATTATGTAATTATTTAAGTTAATAACTGTCATTTTGTCGATCTTTGGTACTTGAGTCAAAAATAAACTTCTCATGATTACAAGTTGTTAATGTGGTAGAATATCCATTATCTCTAGAATTATATTCATTATGTAGATATCATATATATCATATATATACTGTATATACATTCATTTATAATATTACGTAACATTTAGAGGTAAGAAATGAAATGCACCGTTCATGGAGACGGTAAGCCGTACGTACGCATGAACGCTACTTTCATTTCTATTTCATATTTTATAGAATGGAATAATAATGATATAACGGTATATTATAATTCCAGTATAATATCACATATAATATCATAGTTACATCCTTTATACGTCCCACATATGGTATTTAACGAATCAAATCACTTTGAGGGGGCGGTAGTCCGCACTTCCTTAAATGAAGATATCGTGTTTACCCATAATGGAAACCATAAAGGTAAGACAAAAATGAAAAATACAGAAGCATAAGTAAAATATAAACATATTATATATCATATATAAAAATAGTGACATCTTAATGGCCACCTTTGAAGGTGTTATATGAGTGTTGAACAATCATCGTTTCGTGAGGCAGAAATTCGCCATCCACAGAAACCGTATGTTATTTAACCATTAGACGTAGGTGTGTGTAAGTGTAGCTTGAATACTTTTTATAACAACATACTAGTATATTGAGGATACTGTTGTTGTTACAAAAGAAATAAATAAAAAGAGTTTAGGGGGTTGGAGAAGAAAAATAAAACAAAACAACATTAGAGAAGACATTACCTCAATATCGGGTAACTCTTTCTAATTTGATCCAAAGGCTTCCTTGGGAAGAGTTCTGCCCAAAGTGAGTCTTCTAGGAGTAAGGGAGGGATGTTGGGAGAGTATTTGGGCAGAGGTTGGCCGAGCCAAATGGCTTGAAGGTGTGAATAAGGTGGGAGAGGTGGGGGCCTTTTATAAGTGGAGAGGAGGGGCACTTTTGGAAAGATTGAAATGTTACATTATTTCAAAATGCTTTTCGGATTCTAAAGGTCCCACACTTATATAATTCGAGTATAAGGTGATAAGGTTTCTAAATCTTCTCATCCAATAGGATTTGGACAAGTGTAAGCCTTGGATTTTGCATTATCTTCTCATTTTATTTAAATCGTTAAATAATGAGGTCATCGCCACATCATAATGATGTCATAAATAATTTAATTTATTTAATGTCTAAAAATTATAAAACAAATACTATGATGTAGGAAATCCTTTTAGCTTTCTAATGAATTTTTATAGTCAAAATTTGGACTTGTGTAACCCTACTTAAAAATTGTTTTAGTAAAACAATTTATGTTAGTGTCATTTTCACTTTAACATTAAATAAAAAGTAATTTATGTTATTTCCCAACAAAAGTGGATCCATGGGGTCCCCAAGTTAGGCCATGGCTTTTCTTGGTCGGCCATGACACAACCAATGAGGTTGGGACATGTGTCTAGGTCATTTAATATTATTAAAGTATTATTTATACCTTAAACTACCCTAATTACCACTAATCGCGATTAAGAACTTAATAAGTTACTATTCACCAAAAAATTATTTTTACCCCATTGAACCACATTTTACATACTAATGACAACCATGTATGTCGGATTTTCAAAATTCAATACACATTAGTGGTAAACTTTTATTTAACTGAAAATCAGTTTGCTTGATTACCACTTAGTGGTTTCACTATTCATCAAAAATTGAAGTTTTTCAGAATAAGGCCAAAATTTCACCCTAAGCTATAATTGATATTCCGAATTCAAAAATGATGTCTATTTTACAAAATTCCAAACATATAAGTTGTATTAATTAATTTCATAATTAATTCCCGCTGTTACAACAAATAGCGTGTTTTTAAGAAACAATTTATATCAAAAGTTTGGCAATTGTTTATGTCCAATTTCAATGTTAAATTAATTCTAATGACCACCATTGGATAAAATGGTAAAAATATTTTCTAATTATACCTTAAAACCACTAAATAGTATAATTTATCTGTATAAATTATTTTGATTAAAAAAGTTGTTTTAAGTATTTTTCACTATTCATAAAAAATTGGAAGTTCTCAGAAAGTTACAAAAAATTCAACTTAGGATAATTTCGATATTACGAATACAAAAATGAAGTCCATTTTGAAATATAAAATTTCTATAATTTTAAAAGGTGGTTATTACTATTCATAACGGCTACTTTGATTAGTCACGGTGTTTTAGAACTCGAACTTGCGTACAATGCAAGCTATTGCATTATTGAAAGAGAGGCGTATCGTGGAAGCTCGGGGTGTTACATTCTCCCCTCCTTCAATAAATTGCGTCCTCGCAATTTGATATTTTTCTTTGAAAATAAAATGTTGAAAAGAGAAAATACCTTTGAGGAAAACCCACATCTGAAATAAGGTTAATAAATATATAACATTAAAAGAAAGCAGGATAAGTACAAAGGTCACCCGATATAGCCCATTCTAGGATTCTATGAAAATATGGATATGGAGGAGAAACAAACCATCAAGGTCTGATGGAGAGTTATAGAAAACAGGATTAGGAGAAAGTTTAACCATAAGAAAATCACAAACTTGTGATTGGTTAAACGGTCATTGAATCCCCAGTTGGAAAAGTTAACCGACAACATTTTTGTTTTAAGTTACCTTTTATTATGTTGAGGAATTTATTTATGAGATTTACTAAGAACGTAGGGGAATATACATACTTGTTATGTATACTTTCATTCGTTAATAAATTTTTACCACAAACCCAACTTTTACTCCAAATGGTAACGGAACTCAAAAATATTCTATTTATCCTAATTGTATAAGGTTCCAAATGTTAACACATACCATTTAGATTAGTAAAACGATTTTGTAATAACCAGGGACTTCCTGTAGGCTAGTGGTAGGAAATAAAGGCTTGTCGCACTATGGTTGTGGGTTCGATTCCTGCAGCTGTGTCCGACGCGACGGGTTATTCCCCACCCGGCAGGTTGTCTTTGTCCTAAAAATATAGTACTATACTATTCCAAAAATAATCTTCATAAATGTTTTAACCTTAAACAATACTATCCAAAGTTCAACTTAATCCACTCCAACCTTTATAGTTATCCAAAATACCTCTGTCCATACTTTCTCTAAAAGGTCTCTTAATTCCAAAATCAATTTATCAGATTCCCCAAACAAAGTAAAGTTTCTCTTGTTGTCATATACTAAAAATATGATTACCTTAATCATATTAAAACCTTACTAAAATCAACAAGTACTGCAGTACAATCCTTATATACTCCATAATTATTATAACAAGTACATCATTGATACAACACTCAAATTACAAAATTCTTTAATAACAACATAAGAACTCTAATCTTTCCTCCTCATCTGTGGTAGTATCATAACTTGATTATTATCCAATAACATCATTTGGGGCATACTCTGATGATTTGAACATTGGTTTGCGTAGTGTCCCCACTCCTTGCAGATGAAGCATTGTACATTTGAAACCTTTTTCTTACCCTTGCAGTCACGCACTTGGTGTCATTTTTCTCCACACTTATAACAAACTCCCATTCCCTTCAGGCAAATTCCAAGGTGTTTCTTCCCACAGTTATCACATATTGGAAAATTCTTCTTTTCCCTCACCCCTTTATCCATCATTCTCTCTTCCATCCTTTTCTTCTCTTTCATCCCTTCAAATCCATAAGACTCAGAGAATTCTCTACTTATCTTGTTAACACATGATACTATTTCTTCATATGTTGATAACACATGGTAGAATATTTGCCTTCTAAATGTTGGCTTAATACCATGAAAGATATGATCCTTCTTACTATTTGGATCATACGTATTGATGAAGTTCACATTCCTTCTATTGGGCGCCATTTCTATATAATGCCATAAACTAGGTTAGTTTATGAATCGAAATACATAATAACAAACTTGAACACACTTATAATAAATTGAACTATTTAAGGATATAATCCATAATCATAAAAATGTTTTCTTTTAGGAGGTATATACTCATAACCCTTCATAGTGGTTTGTAAATAAAATGAGAATTATCCTAAGCATATCCCCCGGGAGTGTCGTAACCAAGAGTGCAGCAAGGCCCGTTGTCGTGCACCAGTTCCCGTTCGAGTCTAGCTCAAAGCGGTGTTTTCGGGTTTTACCCCTAGGTACATCTGTGCCAGAGCCGCCTCTACCTGCTCGTATCCAGACATGGATGTATTGCTTGGAAAACTCATATCATCTCTATAATACCAAAATTCTAGGAAGTTCTTCTATACTAATCCTCGAAGCCTATCTTTGGGCTATGCGTTCTAATCAGAGTTTATCTACATCTAGCTTCCAAGGTTAGTACTAAACTGCCTTTGATACCAACTGTAACGCCCCGACCCCAGCTACCCAGAGTCGGTGCATTACTTCGTAACATTGGCATGATCACAAAAGATCAAGTCTCGAAAGACCGATTAGTTTAGTAGCCTTGGAAACACTAGATACATTCATAAATGTTACATTACATCATAAAGTGAAAAACTAATAACAAAGTCTTCATAGTCCACACTCATTTCCTCTTCTGACTATCCCTGCAGGTCATTCATAAAATACTTCTTCACATCCTGGAAAATATTAAAACATTGAAAGGGGTGAGCTCAGATGCTCAGTAAGGATAACAATATTGCGGAAGCATTCGTAAATAAACATAAACATTTAAGGCAATGTATAACTAAAACAAAAGCCTTTTAAACTTGAACATCAACATAATATGGAAAAAGTAAAATGAGATAATGCCATTTACTTCTTCACATGGATATTCTACTGGTCGAATAATCACATGCAATATCAATAACCACTTTCATAATGATGGAATGCATAATGCCAGACTATCATAACCACGTAGTCAAGGCCTCGTGCCAAGACCACAAATAAGATTTTGTCAAGGCCTCGTGCCAAGACACTAGTTTGTCTCATGAGACCTGCCGATGCATCGAGGAGCTATAGCGGGCTCCACCCGTCACTTACTAAGTCCAATGCATTCCTCATATGAATAGGTTTAAACATATCATAAACCATAACATAATCATATCAAATAAAACATGCATAAAGGAAACATAACATTTCCACATTTCAATCAGAAGATATAAATACAACACATTGATATAATAAAAATTCTTTCAAAACCATTTTCAATACCAAAATAAAAGAAAGTTAATACTTTGTATTTATTTTTCATTAAAAAATATGATGGCTTGTAGAGGAAGCCGAATCTCAAATAATGGTCACGGCGGCGGAGAAGTCGTTGTCGCCGCATAAGTACGGAAAGAAAAACATTCCCTTTTTGTCGTTTAGTAAAACGCTTCGTGTAAAAAGATTCCTTTTGAATAAATGTAAAAGTCAAAGGGGTTTATACACCGTATAAAAGAAAGTTGTGTATAAAATAAAATATGCCTCAACGAAAGGAGATTGAGACGAAGTCCCATACAAAGATCATTTTTAAAATAAAATAGATATATTATGTGTATTCACTATAGGTACACATAAATAACATAAAAATACAAAATAGGACATAATAATATCATGACATAATTTGAAAGTAGGAGATTAACCCAAAGAATGGAAGTTGGGTTAATAAGATCCCTTACAAAGATCATTTATAAATTAAATAGATCTATTATGTGTATTAAATATAAGTACACATAATGAAAGTACAAATAAAAGATAATACATAACAATATCATGACATACTTTGAATGTAGGAGATTAACCCAAAGAATAGAAGTTGGGTTAAGAAATTCCCTTACCTTGTGTCCGACTTGACTTGACCGTTCTTTAACCTCCTGAATAATAAGCTAGAGTTAATATCTACCTTATTAAGAACCATTTTCAATTTCATTATCCTTTTTATATCACTTATTACAATGTTATGAACATTATGTAATTATTTAAGTTAATAACTGTCATTTTGTCGATCTTTGGTACTTGAGTCAAAAATAAACTTCTCATGATTACAAGTTGTTAATGTGGTAGAATATCCATTATCTCTAGAATTATATTCATTATGTAGATATCATATATATCATATATATACTGTATATACATTCATTTATAATATTACGTAACATTTAGAGGTAAGAAATGAAATGCACCGTTCATGGAGACGGTAAGCCGTACGTACGCATGAACGCTACTTTCATTTCTATTTCATATTTTATAGAATGGAATAATAATGATATAACGGTATATTATAATTCCAGTATAATATCACATATAATATCATAGTTACATCCTTTATACGTCCCACATATGGTATTTAACGAATCAAATCACTTTGAGGGGGCGGTAGTCCGCACTTCCTTAAATGAAGATATCGTGTTTACCCATAATGGAAACCATAAAGGTAAGACAAAAATGAAAAATACAGAAGCATAAGTAAAATATAAACATATTATATATCATATATAAAAATAGTGACATCTTAATGGCCACCTTTGAAGGTGTTATATGAGTGTTGAACAATCATCGTTTCGTGAGGCAGAAATTCGCCATCCACAGAAACCGTATGTTATTTAACCATTAGACGTAGGTGTGTGTAAGTGTAGCTTGAATACTTTTTATAACAACATACTAGTATATTGAGGATACTGTTGTTGTTACAAAAGAAATAAATAAAAAGAGTTTAGGGGGTTGGAGAAGAAAAATAAAACAAAACAACATTAGAGAAGACATTACCTCAATATCGGGTAACTCTTTCTAATTTGATCCAAAGGCTTCCTTGGGAAGAGTTCTGCCCAAAGTGAGTCTTCTAGGAGTAAGGGAGGGATGTTGGGAGAGTATTTGGGCAGAGGTTGGCCGAGCCAAATGGCTTGAAGGTGTGAATAAGGTGGGAGAGGTGGGGGCCTTTTATAAGTGGAGAGGAGGGGCACTTTTGGAAAGATTGAAATGTTACATTATTTCAAAATGCTTTTCGGATTCTAAAGGTCCCACACTTATATAATTCGAGTATAAGGTGATAAGGTTTCTAAATCTTCTCATCCAATAGGATTTGGACAAGTGTAAGCCTTGGATTTTGCATTATCTTCTCATTTTATTTAAATCGTTAAATAATGAGGTCATCGCCACATCATAATGATGTCATAAATAATTTAATTTATTTAATGTCTAAAAATTATAAAACAAATACTATGATGTAGGAAATCCTTTTAGCTTTCTAATGAATTTTTATAGTCAAAATTTGGACTTGTGTAACCCTACTTAAAAATTGTTTTAGTAAAACAATTTATGTTAGTGTCATTTTCACTTTAACATTAAATAAAAAGTAATTTATGTTATTTCCCAACAAAAGTGGATCCATGGGGTCCCCAAGTTAGGCCATGGCTTTTCTTGGTCGGCCATGACACAACCAATGAGGTTGGGACATGTGTCTAGGTCATTTAATATTATTAAAGTATTATTTATACCTTAAACTACCCTAATTACCACTAATCGCGATTAAGAACTTAATAAGTTACTATTCACCAAAAAATTATTTTTACCCCATTGAACCACATTTTACATACTAATGACAACCATGTATGTCGGATTTTCAAAATTCAATACACATTAGTGGTAAACTTTTATTTAACTGAAAATCAGTTTGCTTGATTACCACTTAGTGGTTTCACTATTCATCAAAAATTGAAGTTTTTCAGAATAAGGCCAAAATTTCACCCTAAGCTATAATTGATATTCCGAATTCAAAAATGATGTCTATTTTACAAAATTCCAAACATATAAGTTGTATTAATTAATTTCATAATTAATTCCCGCTGTTACAACAAATAGCGTGTTTTTAAGAAACAATTTATATCAAAAGTTTGGCAATTGTTTATGTCCAATTTCAATGTTAAATTAATTCTAATGACCACCATTGGATAAAATGGTAAAAATATTTTCTAATTATACCTTAAAACCACTAAATAGTATAATTTATCTGTATAAATTATTTTGATTAAAAAAGTTGTTTTAAGTATTTTTCACTATTCATAAAAAATTGGAAGTTCTCAGAAAGTTACAAAAAATTCAACTTAGGATAATTTCGATATTACGAATACAAAAATGAAGTCCATTTTGAAATATAAAATTTCTATAATTTTAAAAGGTGGTTATTACTATTCATAACGGCTACTTTGATTAGTCACGGTGTTTTAGAACTCGAACTTGCGTACAATGCAAGCTATTGCATTATTGAAAGAGAGGCGTATCGTGGAAGCTCGGGGTGTTACAAAAACTCTCTACAAAGATCAAAAGGAAGTGAA
Source organism: Viscum album (assembly GCA_963277665.1). Classification (NCBI taxonomy): domain Eukaryota; kingdom Viridiplantae; phylum Streptophyta; class Magnoliopsida; order Santalales; family Viscaceae; genus Viscum; species Viscum album. The sequence goes on from OY728128.1 coordinate 1,265,005,442, forward strand.
ACTACTTTCAAAAAATAGGATATAATATAAATTATAAGATAGTTTGAGATGTGGTTATACATTTTCCCTGATTATAATCATCTTCCACTTATTTAACAAAAAAAAATATAGTATTCTCCCTAGTAATTATGAATTCTTCTTAATCCTGTAAATAATTCCTTAGTTCCTTTATTTTTTTCATTTATTGTCATTGGGTTTTTCCCATATTTTGTGTATGTGAGTTTAGTGGTGTGTGCTTGGGGTGATTTTATTCTTAACATTTTTTGGAAAAATTAGGAATAAAGGTTCCTTTTAATCTAATGGTTTTGGTATATTTTTTCCATAAGTATATTTTAGTGGATAAAATATGATTTTGAGGTTTTTGACCCAACACCATATCTGTGGAGTGGTTTGAATCACCCCATGTTTGGGTTGGAATCTTCACAACTCCCACGATATTCTTATACCCCATTATAGAAACTTTAGAAGGGGTAAAATGGATATGAAATATTTTGTTTCAAGATACAATACTTCAAAAACCCATCTTAATGGACACTCTCTCCTTATATTTAACTCAATGATTCTTCTTGATAATCGTTGTATTTAATCATAAATTAATAAAATATAAAAAACTGGATTCAAATTACATCTCCTTAAAAACATTAGGTCATTTATACTCTCATGTGTGTTTCATATTATGAAGCATATGTGGTATAGATTTTAACATTATCCATTAAGATTTTTTTTTCTTAATCAATTACATGAATATTATTAATCATACTATATGAATCATAATAACTTACAATATTCCCTTATTGTACACTATGATAGGAAAAGTGAGTACCAAGATATCATATATCAATCATTTTGTTTTTACCTCCACTAAGGAATATGATATTCATTGAATTCTAATATTCCATACAAGAGAACATATATTCATATAATCTAAAATTATATTACATTAATATAAAATATTTATATAAGATTCAGTGAATATCTCCATCAATCTCCCACTTGGACTAAAACCTCCTATGAATTTTGATATATCACCATATACTCTAACATATTCAATAAATTACAAATCCATATCCAAAACTCCTTTTTAATATATTAAAAAAAAATTGGAATATAATTTTTTAATTAATTGTGTATCACATCAAATGAAACACCTTGTGAATATCAATCAAAAATTATTTGGATAAACTCTTACACTTTTAGAAAAACCTAAATGTTTCTTAAAACTGAATCCCCATTCAGTCAACCATAATCTGTAACCCCATAGGATTTTATAGAATTGAAAAATATAATAACTCTTAACACAATAAGTTTATGTAAGGAGTGAGATATAAAAGGGCATATATTATACATAATCTATAAAGAGATCTACCATTATCTCCATCAAACATATGTATCTCAATATAAGTTCCCCTATATTTATCATATATGAGAATAATTTTTAATATGATCTTTTTTCCAAAACATATAGTAAATAAGGGACTATGAGTACGTAATTGCAATTGTATCCTCCTCATATATTATTGAGTATCAATGTATATAATGATTAATTAGATAAACACATCACATGTCATTAACCATGAGCTATGAGAACATTACATACCCTTTATCCAATAGCTAAAAACTCCACAAGTCTTATATAGGAATGATCATAAACTCTTGTAATATAACTCAATCAATAACATAGATTTTACACTCATCATATGAGAGGAAAAATATCATCTTGATTAATTTAAATTGAAGACATTATTTTTAAAATATCCAACTACCCTAAGATTTTCTTATTAACAAGTCTTTCATAATAAAGATATATAATTATTATGGTTCTCAAGATTGCCATATTTCTATCACATAGTAATTATAAATACCTATGTGAAACCTCAAACCCTAGTATACCCAAGATATAGTGTATGAAATGAAAAGTCATCGAACACACAAGACCCCCTTTGTGCATCTTGAGTATATTTTGTATCTCTATAAAAAATACTACTCATGATATCCTTTTCATTTCATCATAATATATAGTACCCCATGATGATAATCGTTTTTAAGGATAACTAAAAGTCATATATTGAGAGGCTAATTATCATTTCACTTTACAAAATGTATATATTCAATGTGAATGAATGATTATATGGATATTACATTTTTTAAAAAAAATTCACATTATTAAATTAGTTTTAATGGTACTAAAAAACAAAATGAAAGTTCCCATCTAATCATCACTCATATGATAGACCACCAGAGAGTTTGTTTTTTTCATCACTTTTAGGGATTTTTTAAAATCATTATATGTAATTTTAATTTTAATAAAATCTTTTGTGAAAATTTGTTAAAATATTTTCACTAAAAACATTTAGTGGGTAACATGAAGGAAAAATGTTTTCATAAATAATTTTGGGACTTATGAATCACATTCTTAATGTTCAACTCTTTATACATAACATTCAGACTCTTTTAGTTTTCAAAATCCATTATTATAATGATAATAACTTCTATTGTCAACATATAATGCTTCCTAGTTAATCAATTTACTAATTATTGTAACTTTTAAATGAAATTTATTCCTTGATATATTTGTTATAAAAAATATGTAATTTTATTTACATTACTCTTCACTAAAAAATCCTCAACCATTTTTGGATATTAAGTGAAGGTTACATAGAAATGGTTACCGAATGTTATTTTTTATAATTCTATTTCCAAAAAACATAAAACTCTTTTATGATATTATGATTAATTCTATATCACTCTAAAAATTTTGTTTAATGGAATATTATGCTCAATGGTTTTCTTAACACACAACACTTATATTTAAGAGACATATAACATAATATAAAAATACTATTATTTAAATTTGATAATTATAACAAAAAAATAAATTTGGTGCTTTGAAAATAAATAACCACATTATGAAAAATATGTATAGTGGTTTTATAAAATAAAAATTTATTTATCAATTAATAATAAATATATATTCAATATTCTGTAAAGTTGTTTTTTCTTTAAAAGTATGTTTTCATTAAAAATGAATTTCATTTATTTTTATTCATGGACATTATAATTAATTCCCACTATTTATAAAAATCTTATTTTAAGGAATGAATATAATTGTTGAAATCATCATTTAAATATTATATTATAGTTTATTTTTTGGTTTTTTGTAAAAATAATTATTTTACTATGAATTAGGGAAAATATATTTCTAAAAAACAATCATTTATTTTATGTAAATTAATTAATTCAGAAGTCCAATTTTATTTTTGATTTTGTTTCTAACTAATATAAGATCAATTTTATTAATCACAATCTAATGAATTTATTATTAATCAATACTGTATTTGAGTTTGTTATAAGTTTTTTTTATTCTTAAAATATGAATTTTTATAAAAATGGTTTTTCATTTGGTTAAATGCATTTATATAAAACTTTTTCCTACAAATTCTATAAATTGAATCTCCAAAAAGTGATTCAATATTTGGAATTGTGATGATTAAATTTGGTAAGTGGTTCACTTTTATTTTTTGTTGTTATGAATAATAACCCTATAAAGTTTCCTCAACCAAGTTAAAGGGTAAATCAAGTAATTAAGGTTAAAAAATTATGTCATATGGGTTTATAAATCAATACAAAAATTTAATCTGTTTAATTTCATGATATATATTCCACCATAACCATCTTAAATTATAATTTATGGCATTTTGGGTCCATTAACCTTGGATAATGACATTTATATTATTTTATGTTAAGAAAATTATGTAATGTCACTCTCTTTATTTTAAGATCTCTAAAATGTTATTCATTTATATAATAAGAAATTATCATTTATTATAAATGGATATATTTAATATGAATAAATTATTTTTATATAATTTTTTTAAAAAAAATTTAGTGATGATATGATTACCTTAAATTCTAACACTACTTCAATACAGTGCTTATGCAAGTAGAATAAAAATATAGGTAAATGATTTCAAAAACAATAAAAGTAATATGTTTTGGTTGAATTGTGGAATCAAAAAAATTTAATATGTAATTATAAATAATACATAATGGTAAAAAAAATTATATTTGATTTTCATTACTGTCGTGATGTCTTTGATGTCAATGTAAATGAATTATCCCAAAAATGACATTAATGATAATTTATTAAAAAATATATTTAATTAAACGATTTAAAAAAATAGGATAATTGGAATGGGAAATGGTATAAAATTTCATATATGGACTATTTATGATCTAGTTGTCACATTATATGTAAATCTATCACCCTTAAAGGATAAAAAATGAGTCACCACAATTAATGTTAAAAAAGTTTAATGGGGGGGTTTAAACCTAATGATAAGGTTTAAAATGTACCTTATACATGTATAATTTTTATTTTCTGACATAATTTAGACCTTAAAACGTCCTAACATGAATTTTATGACCATTTTTTTGAAACATTCCACCTTTTTCCACCAATATATTTTTTCATTATATTAAAAATCCACTTTTGAGGGTAAGTGATAACCTACAGAACCATTCCACCAGCAAAAGACACTATCACAAAACCAAACATTACAGAGTGGAAATTTCAAAAATTAAAACAAAACCATCGTGGCGCCATAACCGACACAACCATCCTGTATCAGAAATCAAAAGGAACCAACATCACAGCTCTTTCCCCGATCTTAATCCAAAATGCCTCCAACGAGATAACCATTTCAAAAATTGAAAATCAAAACACAGTCAGACCATCATCAATTCTCTGTCACTGTCTCCTCAAGACGCACACAATTACCCCGAATATGCAGCCACCAGATCGTTGTCTCCGCCGAGACCCCTCTTGTTGCCGAGATCACAACCGTCTTCGCCGAAGAAGACCACTAAAATCCATCTTCGTTGTTGGAAAGAACAGCCACCTCGCCGAGGGAGCCACCAACAGAGACCGTCATCGCTGTAGAAGAAGGCGACATCATCGCCTCTGAGAACAGAAACCCTTCGTCGATGTCGTAGACAATGTCATTGAGCCACCGAAGACGTCGGAAGCAGAAGCACAGTGGAGACACCACGGGAAGAGCACCCTGAATCACCAGACGCCTCAACACCAAACCAAATGACCGCTGGCGATGACAGCCACAAGAACCCACCAACACGGTCATGAATCAACCAAACTCCAGCGATCCGCCCGAGGATCTTATCACCTGTCTTCAACCTCGCGCCACTGAAGACCACCGAGAAACACCGACACAATGCCAAATAAAAAGTGGGGAAAACAGGGGATTAAACCCTAAAAACGTAAAAACAGGGAATGATACCAGGGGAATGAATCCCTAAATTAGGAAGAGAAGCAACACAGAGAGGACCCTCCATCGCCAAACCGCTATCCCAAAGCCTCGGTCTGCCCATCACCCCAGATCCGACCTGGAGAAGAGCAGTGGAATCGTGAGGCCAGAGCACAGAAAGGCAGCCGAAGATAGTCCTTCATGGAGCCAGCGATGGAAAGAGAAGACCAGAGCCATCGAGAGAGAGATAGAGAAGCAAGGACCAGGAGAGAGTGAGGCAAAGTAGAGGGATAAGATTTATTATCTATCACAATTCATCATGGTTGGTTATTATGAGGGATTTTATGAACATATATTATATTCATGACATAATATTAATTTTATAAATATAATATATTACTTACCATCATACACTTCCACCCATTAAAAAATGATAGCGTCACTCGTACGTACGTGCAGACTTCCACCTCTATGAGATGATATGATTCATTTTTTATAATTTTCATTCATAGATGATTATAAAATTATATTAAATATATAAAAATGATAAATATTTTTTGATTATAATTCTATAGAAAATGTACCCATAACACTTTTGACCAAGGTCACCCACTGAAGTCGTTAGGTTATTATGAGCTATACGTTCTCAAAATAGATGAAATAAACATAATTTATTTAATAATTATATATTTCATGGAAATAAATTAAATAAAAATAAAAATAATAAGTTATTATAAATAAAAAGGTTATTAATAAATTATTAAATCAATACACGTTTATTATATAAGATATAATGTATGTATGTGTCCTATCAGACATGAGGTAAGGGGTTTCTTAACTTAATTCCTTTTGATTGGGTTATATATCATCTACATTGTCTATATTTTTACAAGATTATTATTGTAAAAAACATATATAATATTATGTTGTATTTAAACTTGCTTTTCATGGACTTAAATATTTTACAAAAAATCACTCCATTTATTAAATCTCACTTTAACATTACAATATTTATAATGGTTTCATGTCACACATTTTTTTCTATGATTAATTTTCCAAATTCAACTCTTGTTTCATTTTTATGGTGTTTATATTTCCCCTTTGATATTTTCTATCATAAATAAATTTATATTCATGGTATTTAAAAATTTATTAGATGTTTTTTTCAAGGGAGTTATGATTCAAAAGTAACCAAAGTGTTAAGGGCTTATTTAATAATATCATCAGTATTTAAGGTTGTTAATGTTTATTTTTTATTAAAGAAATTATATGATATTAATATCTTAAAATCCATATTTTTATTATCCTCTAGTGATTTCTAGAAATGAAATGATTTCGTTTCATTTTTCTCTCTCTATGTACAGAAAATTTTAAAATATAATTTTTAAGGAGAACTCACTTTTTTTTTATCGAGAATCTATTTATTCAATTCCTATATTTACTTTAAAATTATTTCAATATTTATTTACTATTCTATAATGATGTATTAAATCCATTTTTACCAATTTTTTACATTTTATAAAATGTATTGAAATTTTTCTTTTGTTATTTTCATAATGATGGACTTGTTAACGAATGTGTGAATAGTATCTTTGATTTTGTGATTTCCACACAAATTGATTTTTTTTCCATTAAAAATTTATTTTTCTTTAATATTTCATTAAACTTTTATATCGATATTTTTAATTTTATTTCTAATAATATGGATATTTTTAGATTTTAAATAATTGATTTAAATATGAAACGAGTATTTTCATCAAGAAAGTTTTTGATAATCTTTTAAAAGTATTTAATTCTATATAAATACCCTTTGATAATTATTATGATTTATGAGGGGATATAATATAATGATACCATATAATATTTTCTTTTGGATGTCTTATGATCATTTTTTACTAGGGTGTGTATGGACATATTGTGTTCCAGTTTTTCTAATATAGATAATTATAGCTTATTAAGGAATGTTGACTAATTTGTATTGTTTATTAATATGGTGAATTTATTAAACATATTATGTGATTGGTGGGGAAGTTATATATATGGTCCATCGATGTATCTGTATGTATCTTGAGACAAAACATATTGGGTATTTGGAAAGTGTGTTACCATTTATCTATGATTTCTGAGCATATGGCCTCGATTATATTTTTAAGATGTGTAATGTTATGAATTCCATAATTATGAAATTAGTTACTAACATCCATGTGATTATTTTTCTAGTTATGATATGCATAGATAAGATTAAATCTCACAGGATTATCTCTATGGAATTATTTTATCAGCATTTACTCCATTCATTTTATTTATACCTTATTTATTACATGATAGTTTCCATTTTACGAATTCAATTACTAAAAATATGAGCTCAATTTTTTTTTATTCGATATAATACTACGAAGTGAACTATTATTTATATGAAAGGATATTCATGTCTTAATAGTAATGTTATCAAAAAAATACATTTTTTATTCTACATTATTAAATTTAAAGTTATAATTATTAATGTATCTATTTTTCTGACATACTAAGTCATTATAAACATTGGGATTCGATCCCTTGTATCTTGAGCCAATATATTAAAATAACCAATAACTTTGAGTTACTAGGATTGAGGCGTTACATATTCAATTTGAAATTTAATGGTATAATCTTTTATTTGATAATCTTGAAACTTATCGAAGTCTAAAAATAATCCCACAAGACACATTATGACAATTTTATCAGTAAAACATCATTTTATGATACACCAAATCATTTATGTTAAGGAAATAAAAATTATTTCCAATTATTAAATATATTTTAAAAATAAACAATTGGAAACCATGTCATTTATGGTATTCTATGTGTTCAAAATTGTATTCTGAAAATAGACATTATTCTATAATGTATTCCAGTAATGATAATGGAATATGTTCCTATAATATTTAAAAAAATATCATGAATGAACAAATTATAATAGATAAATAATTTTCTAATTATGTTATTCTCAAACATGATATAGAATCACACGAATCATAAAATATGTGTATAAAAAATCATTTTCTCATTATGAAAAAACATATTTGAAAGATTCTATTATCATATAATAAGAAATAAAACAGATCCAAAATAAAAAACCTTTCATTAAAATTTGTACTTGAATTTTTATACATCTAATATTCAATTCATTGATGTATAAACTCTTGTATTTAATACATGATTGAATAATTAAAATTTATTCTATCACTCATAACATTTTAGAACTTATATATTTTTTCAAACCTTTAAATTCATTCACTTTCTATCATATTCCATTTTAAAATATATTATTTTATTTCTATAACACACAACATTACTTTCACTAAGCATATAACGACCCATACTTTACATACATTGTTAATACTTCAAAATTGAAGCACTCTTATTACAACATATGACAAAACAACAAAGGACCGTATAGGTATAGTGTCTTTAGAAACTGGGAAACATAAACAACTGGTTCATAAATCTTCTACAGTGTCTCCCATTTATTTCATCATATCTAGGGTCCCTTTTAGCATATTCTACTTAATATCCATCTTCCTGACCTGGGGAAAAGAAAACATAAAAGGGTGAGCTCAAATGCTCAGCAAGGGCAAATAAAGGAAATAAAAATCATATCATATCTTTTTGAAAATCAAAACCTGCAAAAGAGATCATAATATCTTAACATGGAATAAATCATAGAAGTGAAAATGAGATCCCCATAATCATAACATAAAACTTGAAACTTTGTGGCATGCACACATAATCATGGAAAATCATTTCTTGTTAGTCATGACTCATTGCCAAGACTATCTTAGTGGACAAAGTCCCTTTCTGAACCGAGTTCACTCCTCGTTTCAGTCCTGTATCACTGAACCGAAATAACCTTCCGTTCCAGCCATGTCTATCTCATGAGATATAAAATCATTACCCAATGCATTGGAGGGAGATATATGTCCCACCCATCTTATAATGAATCCTTTCTTATGTGTGCCACATAATCATAAAACATACATCATCGCATAACACATATAACAAAAATGGGATTCTTGAAACATCATGACATCATAAATCAATTCATATATGATAAAGGAATTCATAAACATAATTCCATCACAACATAGTCAAACCAATGTAAAAATATGGATAGAAACAGAACCCTTTATTATCTTAGATGGAAAATAATTTTGATAAAACACTTGAATTGAATTCTTGAGGAAAATATCCTTTCTTCTTCAAAAACATTTTTCCTTTCATAACATGTCATACAACTTTAAAATAAAAGAAGTTGATTAAAAATAAACTTGAAAACTTGTAAAGGAAGCTTCTTTGAAGTAATGTTTTAAAAATCCATTCATGCCGTATAAGTTAAAAAAACATTCTTCGTACTTTTGTCGGAAAAGTCAAAAAGTACCTCGTACGGAAAAACGACAAAAGATTCCTTTCATATTCTTTACTAAAAACTCACCTAAGGGTAAAATTGGATTTAAACTATTTCAAGTGGATGGAAACAATATTACATATTGAGGGAACATGGATGTGGATGATAAAATACACCCCAGTAAATACTTACGAATAAACAATCTCAGATAAAAATGAGATTGTGATATTTCCCTTACCTTAGGTCCGATTTGCTTTGTTCGTGTCCGAAGCTCCTGTATAATGGTTTAAATAATGTTATTGACTTATTCCAGAATCATACATATTGATATGAGATCATATATGGTCATATTATTAGCTTCTTGTTAGTAATATTTCATTGTTACTTGTTACTCGGGTCTTTATAACTTTTTGTTCTTATGCGTGTTTTGTCGAATAAATTCTTATTCTTATCTTTAGGTTATAGATAATTCATTTCCAGAATGGTATTAGTGTATTATATACCATATTCATTCATTCAATTCATTTATATAATCATTATGAAATGAAGATCATGTAGAACGAGTCGCATCACATCGTGGAGACGGTATTCCGTACGTACGCACGAGTGATGATATCGTTCCTATGATCGTGGAATTGTATTGGAGTATATATATATTATTTCAGTATCAATATTACTTAATAATAATCATATATAGTTACTGATTACACCATTATACCCATCCTTGTAAGGTGATGGTGGAAAATAGATTACACCACGGCGTGGAGACGGTATTCCGTACGTACGCACGCGCGGTGATTTCATTTTTCCGTAGGATGGATAGAAGGTGAATTAGGGTTGTTTCATATTTATAATAACATATCAGTATGTAAGTAATACTGATGTTATTACTTTATCATGAAACAACTAAAGAAGAAGAAGTTGAAGAAGAAAGAAATTGAAAAGATCGGTAATGGATATTACCTCTTCTTTGGAACGCCTTTTTGAATCCTCCACTTAAGGAACTAAGATTGGTCTTTGGAGAATACCAGGACCTCTAGGATTATTCTAGGGAAGTGGAGAAGGGAAAATGGCAGGGGTTGGCCGAGCTTGAGTGCTCAAATTGGTGTGAGGAGGAGGGGGAGGAGGTGCCCTTTTATAAGGGAGGAGAGGGGCACCTTAGGAATATCTCAAAATATTATTTTATATTAAAGTCAAAATCGGTTTATAATGGTTCCAAAGGGTCTTATTTCGAAGATAAGGTGGGGAGGGGTCGAAATCCTATCAACCAATAGAATTTAGACAAGTTTAGGATATTATTTTAACCTTATCATTTAGATTTAACTCTAAGTTAAATAATTTAACTTTTACCATGACTTTTTGTTTTCTTTCACTATATGGTTAATACACTTACTATAACATGCCAAACGAACCCCAAATTGTTTATTATTAAAATATATATCCTTATCTAAGTCATTTGGCCGAACCTTAGATTTTTAGGAATAAAATAACAATTAATAATATAATATTTGATTTAAAAACTATTTTGTGTCAATTTTGACACTATTTGATATATGATTTTTGTCAAAGTCATAACAGAATTATATGTTCGAACCAAGTTGATTAAATCAATACTAATATATCATAGTAACCTAGAAAATTAGTGGAATTCATAAAAAGTCTCAAATTACATTTATTTTGGTATTTATATTATCAATTTTGTCAATATTTCATTAATAAGATAATTACTGCATCATCTTTGTGTCATAAATAAATTAAATTATTTGATGTCTAAAAATTACAAATAAAATACCATCATGTAGGAACTCTTTTTAGCTTTCTAATGAATATTTACAATCGAATTTATCTTATGTATAACCCAATATTAAAAATGATTTACTTATTAAACTTTGATTTTAACTATTTTAACCCTTCTTTAAATAAATTAATAATAAATGTCCTAATCTAATCCAAGTGGGCCTAAATGGTCATATTTTATTCCTAAGTTTGTTTTTGGTCGAATTACACTTGTCCAATAGAATTAGTACATGTGTTAGGGTAATATTAATATCATAATTACCCTTAGTTACCCTATTTACTATTAACCGCGGTAAAAATAGTAAAAAGTTACTATTCACCAAAAAATTATTTTCATCTCATTGAACCACATTTTAGTCCTTGATATTAACCGTGTCTCTCGGATTTTTGAAATTCCATTCACAGAAGCGGTAAAATTAAGTTTTATGCAAAATTCAGTTTTTAACCTACCACTTAGTGGTTTCACTATTCATCAAAAATTGAAAGTTTTTCAGAAAAATACCAAAATTTCACCCTAGGCTAATTTCGATATTCTGAGTCCAAAAATGAAGTCCATTTTGAAAAATAAAATTTATAAAATTTCAAAAAGTGGTTATTACTATTCATAACGGCTAGTTTTAATAGCATATTGTTGTTTAGTGAAACTCGGTATTGCGTACGACGCAAGCTATCGAGGAAGGTCGCGATTGCGTGTAAAGCAAGCCAAGAAAGTGTTGTGTAGAAAAAGATTCCTTTGATGATTTATATAACATAAAAGTCTCGGGTGTTACATTCTACCCTCCTTAAAAAGAATTTCGCCCTCGAAATTCGTCACTTTGCAACAAACAAATGAGGATACTTCTCCCTCATCATATCCTCAAGCTCCCATGTAGCTTCTTCAAGTTGGTGGTTTCTCCATAAAACTTTCACCAAGCGAGTGGTCTTGTTTCGTAGGACTTTTTCGCTATGATCCAGAATCTCTATCGGCTGTTCTTCATAAGAAAGATCTTGCTCCAGTGGTACAACTTCTGAGCTGAGTACATGTGAAGGATCTGGTATGTACTTTCTCAGGAGAGATACATGGAACACATCGTGAACTTGAGAGAGATTCGGTGGAAGCGCCAATAGGTAAGCTACCTTCCCAACACGATCCAGTGTTTCAAAAGGACCGATATATCTAGGGCTCAACTTCCCCTTCTTTCCAAATCTCATAACCCTCTTCCAGGGAGATATTCGTAAGAACACTTTATCGCCCACTTCAAACTCTAGGTCTTTTCTTCGGTTGTCGGCATAACTTTTCTGTCGACTCTGAGCTGCTCTTATGTGTTGTTGAATAGATCTGACTTTTTCTGCCATTTCATCAACGAGATCAGGTCCTAATAGCTTTCTTTCCCCAACTTCATCCCAGCAAGTTGGAGTCCTGCATTTTTTTCCATAGAGAGCTTCATAAGGAGCCATCTGAATACTGGAGTGAAAGCTATTATTATAAGAAAATTCCACCAAAGGTAGGTGTTGATCCCAACCTCCTTTGAAATCCATAGAGCAAGCTCTCAACATATCTTCTAGGGTTTGAATTGTTCTCTCAGACTGACCGTCTGTCTGGGGATGATAAGCAGTGCTGAAACTCAACTCTGTATCCAGAGTATGCTGAAGACTTCGCCAGAACTTCGAGGTAAATCTCGGATCTCGATCAGATACAATAGAAAGTGGTACTCCATGCAATCTTACCACTTCCTTTACATATATTCTGGCAAGCTGATCTAGAGAGAAATCCTCTCTAATAGCAATGAAGTGTGCAGACTTTGTAAGACGATCAACTATGACCCAGATAGCATTATTGCCTTTGGATGTTTTAGGAAGTCCTGTGACAAAGTCCATAGTGATGTTTTCCCATTTCCATTCGGGTATGGGTAATGGTTGTAACATCCCCTTAGACTTCTGTCTCTCAGCTTTAACTTGTTGACAAACCAAGCATCGAGAGACATATTCAGCAACATCTCTTTTCATGACATCCCACCAGAAGTACTCTTTCAGGTCCCTATACATCTTCGTGCTTCCAGGATGAATAGAGAATGAAGAACTATGAGCCTCATCCAGCAGCTCTTTCTTTAATTCGGGGATGGGAGGAACACAAACCCGATTCCTGAACTTTATTATCCCATCACAATCAAGGTTGAATTCAGGAACATTTCTCACCTTCTTTTGTAACTCGACATCTTCTTTCTGTGCCTCTTTAATCTTCACATGTATAGATGGTTGAACATTCATTTGAGAAAGATAAGATTTTTCCCCTTCCATTATAATTCCAAGATCCATCCTTTGTAAATCCATAAATATTGGATCTTTTGTGATCCTCATCATGGATAAACTAGCATGGTCTTGTCGACTTAATGCATCTGCCACCTTGTTTTCTTTCCCAGGGTGGTAATGGATTGAGCAGTCATAATCCTTAATCAGCTCCAACCATCTTCTTTGGCGCATATTCAGCTCCTTTTGTGTGAAAATATACTTTAAACTTTTATGATCAGTATAAATATCACACCTTTCACCATAAAGGTAATGCCTCCAAATCTTTAATGCAAAGATTACCGCAGCCAACTCCAAATCATGTGTTGGGTAATTTTGCTCATGGATTTTCAACTGTCGTGAGGCATAAGCTATCACCATATCATTTTGCATAAGAACACACCCCAATCCCTTCTTGGATGCATCACTGTAGATCACAAACCTTTCTCCACTACAAGGCAGTGTGAGCACAGGTGCACTGGATAACCTTCTTTTCAACTCCTTGAAATTCTCTTCACATTCCTCTGTCCAGACAAACTTAACTCCTTTCCGAGTCAACTTGGTGATTGGATTAGATAACCGTGAAAAATCTTTTACAAAACGTCGATAATATCCAGCCAAACCAAGAAAACTTCGGATCTCAGTTACTGTTGTTGGTCTTGACCATCTTTCGATAACCTCTGTTTTTGCTGGATCCACAGATATCCCCTCTTTTGAGATTATATGACCCAAAAATGCAACTTTTTGAAGCCAAAATTCACACTTTGTAAATTTGGCATAAAGCTTCTCTTTTCTCAGGGTCTTTAATATAATTCTCAAGTGATCTTCATGCTCTTCCTTGCTCTTTGAAAAGACAAGAATATCGTCTATAAAGACTACCACAAATTGATCAAGATAGTCTCTAAAGACTCTATTCATTAGATCCATGAAGATAGCAGGGGCATTAGTAAGACCAAATGGCATCACTATAAATTCATAGTGTCCATACCTTGTACGGGAAGCCGTCTTTGGTATATCCTCCCTTTTGACCCTTAATTGATGATACCCTGAACGAAGATCAATCTTGGAAAAGTATTGAGCTCCGCGTAGTTGGTCAAATAAGTCATCAATGCGTGGGAGAGGATATTTGTTCTTGATAGTGATCTTGTTAAGTTCTCGATAATCAATGCAGAGTCTCATTGATCCATCTTTCTTCTTAACAAATAGAACAGGTGCTCCCCAAGGTGACGCACTAGGGCGTATGAATCCCTTATCAAGATTCTCTTGGAGTTGCTTCTTCAATTCCTGCAACTCAATTGGGGCCATTCTATAAGGTGTCTTTGAAATAGGCAAAGCACCCGGTACGAGTTCTATTGAAAACTCAACTTCACGATTTGGTGGAAGACCCGGCAATTCCTCCGGAAAGACATCATCAAACTCCCGTACAATGGGCATATTCTTAATCGTGAGTTTCTCACCAACCATTTGAGATAAATAACCTTCATTTAGTGGAATCAATACCCATAAGATGGAAGAAATTTCCACTGGAAGGTTATGTTCATCCTTGCATTGATAGACGATCGTAGGTTGATTTGGAATATGAAATGTGACTTCCCTTCTTTGGCAATTGATATGAGCTCCATGTAGAGAAAGCCAATCCATGCCAAGAATCACATCAAATTCCACTAAAGGAAGGATCACAAGATTTGCAGGAAGCACTTTCCCACAAACTTCGATCGGAGAAGAATTATAAACTTTTGATGCGATTGATGTGCCATTAGGTGTTGTCACAGCTAACTCAACATCTAATTGTTGAGGTAGTACGGTGATACCCTTAGAAAAGTCTTCAGAAATAAAAGAGTGGGTGGATCCAGAATCAAATAAAACATTTGCTACTTTAGAGTGGATGGTAAGTGTACCTTTCACCACATCGTTATCGTACTCCACATCGCTGATAGAAATTGCATGTGACTTTCCTTTATCTTTAGCCTTAAGAGTTTGTTAACGTCGACCATCATCATCAACCGTTGGATTTGGGCATTGATTGGCATAATGCCCCATCTCCTTGCACATGAAACATTGAAGTGTAGCAGGTTCATTCTGTGTATCCCTTCCTTTGTTTGCATCATTAGACATCTTCTTCCCATTATCACGGCATTCAAATGCCCGATGACCTTCCTTTCCACATTTAAAACATTTACTTGTCCCTTTAAGACAACTCCCTCCATGTTTCTTTCCACACTTTGAGCATAAGGGAAAGTTCATCTTCTTTTCCGTGTGCTCTTTAGATTTTTATTTGAATTCCATCTTCCTCTTCTTATCAAACCCATGTGACTGATGGGTTACTCCAATCTCCATCTCGACTTTGAGAGCACATCGAACGATTTCTTCGTAGCTATTGAAGTCCCTTATGGCTAACGCCCTTCGAAGACTTGGTTTTAGGACACTAAAGAATCGATCGATCTTACTCTCAGGTTGGATAATAATACCAGAAGCGTACCTTGCAAGTCTTGTAAAATTTGCTTCATAGGTACTAACAGATTCATCATCCCTTTGCTTCAGTTCAAGGAACTCTTTCTCCATCTTTGTTCGGAGAATACGAGGGAAGTACTTATTGAAAAATAAGTTCTTGAACTCGTCCCATTCCATGGACTCAATTTCATCCCTTTGCCTCGTATTCTTAACAAGATTCCACCATTGATCCGCATCTCCTTCCAAACGATACACTGCTAGGATGACTTTATCATGCTCAGAACATTGAAGAACTGAAAATATCTTTTCAGTAGTACTAATCCATTGTTCAGCAACTAATGGATCAGTAGACCCGCTGAAAGATGGTGGACGCTGCCTCATGAAGGATTCAACAGAATGTTGCTCCCTCCTTTGTTCGTTTGGAAATCCTGCATGATTCATAGCTTGAGAAAGTTGTGTGAGCATGGCTACAAGATTTTGCATTCCAGCTCCCATATCGTTTGGTTGCTCAGGGGGACAATCATTGCATTGCCCATCGCATTCCGCATTAACACGGTTCCTTCGGGTTCCAGCCATTGACTAAAACCAAGAAGAATAGTGTGAGCAACACTAATTATAATAGGAAACCACATAATTCAAGAGTAAAATTATCATGCTTAAGGTCTTATCCTAGGTTATTCAAGGCCATTTCTAAAACACTAAGATTGTGTTCTATGCTTAGACTTATCCTTAGGGTTCTTACTAAGGCTTTCACATCCTAGTTTCCAAAGGTTGACTATACCTTTCCTCTGATACCAACTATAACGACCCATACTTTACATACATTGTTAATACTTCAAAATTGAAGCACTCTTATTACAACATATGAAAAAACAACAAAGGACCGTATAGGTATAGTGTCTTTAGAAACTGGGAAACATAAACAACTGGTTCATAAATCTTCTACAGTGTCTCCCATTTATTTCATCATATCTAGGGTCCCTTTTAGCATATTCTACTTAATATCCATCTTCCTGACCTGGGGAAAAGAAAACATAAAAGGGTGAGCTCAAATGCTCAGCAAGGGCAAATAAAGGAAATAAAAATCATATCATATCTTTTTGAAAATCAAAACCTGCAAAAGAGATCATAATATCTTAACATGGAATAAATCATAGAAGTGAAAATGAGATCCCCATAATCATAACATAAAACTTGAAACTTTGTGGCATGCACACATAATCATGGAAAATCATTTCTTGTTAGTCATGACTCATTGCCAAGACTATCTTAGTGGACAAAGTCCCTTTCTGAACCGAGTTCACTCCTCGTTTCAGTCCTGTATCACTGAACCGAAATAACCTTCCGTTCCAGCCATGTCTATCTCATGAGATATAAAATCATTACCCAATGCATTGGAGGGAGATATAGGTCCCACCCATCTTATAATGAATCCTTTCTTATGTGTGCCACATAATCATAAAACATACATCATCGCATAACACATATAACAAAAATGGGATTCTTGAAACATCATGACATCATAAATCAATTCATATATGATAAAGGAATTCATAAACATAATTCCATCACAACATAGTCAAACCAATGTAAAAATATGGATAGAAACAGAACCCTTTATTATCTTAGATGGAAAATAATTTTGATAAAACACTTGAATTGAATTCTTGAGGAAAATATCCTTTCTTCTTCAAAAACATTTTTCCTTTCATAACATGTCATACAACTTTAAAATAAAAGAAGTTGATTAAAAATAAACTTGAAAACTTGTAAAGGAAGCTTCTTTGAAGTAATGTTTTAAAAATCCATTCATGCCGTATAAGTTAAAAAAAACATTCTTCGTACTTTTGTCGGAAAAGTCAAAAAGTACCTCGTACGGAAAAACGACAAAAGATTCCTTTCATATTCTTTACTAAAAACTCACCTAAGGGTAAAATTGGATTTAAACTATTTCAAGTGGATGGAAACAATATTACATATTGAGGGAACATGGATGTGGATGATAAAATACACCCCAGTAAATACTTACGAATAAACAATCTCAGATAAAAATGAGATTGTGATATTTCCCTTACCTTAGGTCCGATTTGCTTTGTTCGTGTCCGAAGCTCCTGTATAATGGTTTAAATAATGTTATTGACTTATTCCAGAATCATACATATTGATATGAGATCATATATGGTCATATTATTAGCTTCTTGTTAGTAATATTTCATTGTTACTTGTTACTCGGGTCTTTATAACTTTTTGTTCTTATGCGTGTTTTGTCGAATAAATTCTTATTCTTATCTTTAGGTTATAGATAATTCATTTCCAGAATGGTATTAGTGTATTATATACCATATTCATTCATTCAATTCATTTATATAATCATTATGAAATGAAGATCATGTAGAACGAGTCGCATCACATCGTGGAGACGGTATTCCGTACGTACGCACGCGCGGTGATTTCATTTTTCCGTAGGATGGATAGAAGGTGAATTAGGGTTGTTTCATATTTATAATAACATATCAGTATGTAAGTAATACTGATGTTATTACTTTATCATGAAACAACTAAAGAAGAAGAAGTTGAAGAAGAAAGAAATTGAAAAGATCGGTAATGGATATTACCTCTTCTTTGGAACGCCTTTTTGAATCCTCCACTTAAGGAACTAAGATTGGTCTTTGGAGAATACCAGGACCTCTAGGATTATTCTAGGGAAGTGGATAAGGGAAAATGGCAGGGGTTGGCCGAGCTTGAGTGCTCAAATTGGTGTGAGGAGGAGGGGGAGGAGGTGCCCTTTTATAAGGGAGGAGAGGGGCACCTTAGGAATATCTCAAAATATTATTTTATATTAAAGTCAAAATCGGTTTATAATGGTTCCAAAGGGTCTTATTTCGAAGATAAGGTGGGTAGGGGTCGAAATCCTATCAACCAATAGAATTTAGACAAGTTTAGGATATTATTTTAACCTTATCATTTAGATTTAACTCTAAGTTAAATAATTTAACTTTTACCATGACTTTTTGTTTTCTTTCACTATATGGTTAATACACTTACTATAACATGCCAAACGAACCCCAAATTGTTTATTATTAAAATATATATCCTTATCTAAGTCATTTGGCCGAACCTTAGATTTTTAGGAATAAAATAACAATTAATAATATAATATTTGATTTAAAAACTATTTTGTGTCAATTTTGACACTATTTGATATATGATTTTTGTCAAAGTCATAACAGAATTATATGTTCGAACCAAGTTGATTAAATCAATACTAATATACCATAGTAACCTAGAAAATTAGTGGAATTCATAAAAAGTTTCAAATTACATTTATTTTGGTATTTATATTATCAATTTTGTCAATATTTCATTAATAAGATAATTACTGCATCATCTTTGTGTCATAAATAAATTAAATTATTTGATGTCTAAAAATTACAAATAAAATACCATCATGTAGGAAATCTTTTTAGCTTTCTAATGAATATTTACAATCGAATTTATCTTATGTATAACCCAATATTAAAAATGATTTACTTATTAAACTTTGATTTTAACTATTTTAACCCTTCTTTAAATAAATTAATAATAAATGTCCTAATCTAATCCAAGTGGGCCTAAATGGTCATATTTTATTCCTAAGTTTGTTTTTGGTCGAATTACACTTGTCCAATAGAATTAGGACATGTGTTAGGGTAATATTAATATCATAATTACCCTTAGTTACCCTATTTACTATTAACCGCGGTAAAAATAGTAAAAAGTTACTATTCACCAAAAAATTATTTTCATCTCATTGAACCACATTTTAGTCCTTGATATTAACCGTGTCTCTCGGATTTTTGAAATTCCATTCACAGAAGCGGTAAAATTAAGTTTTATGCAAAATTCAGTTTTTAACCTACCACTTAGTGGTTTCACTATTCATCAAAAATTGAAAGTTTTTCAGAAAAATACCAAAATTTCACCCTAGGCTAATTTCGATATTCTGAGTCCAAAAATGAAGTCCATTTTGAAAAATAAAATTTATAAAATTTCAAAAAGTGGTTATTACTATTCATAACGGCTAGTTTTAATAGCATATTGTTGTTTAGTGAAACTCGGTATTGCGTACGACGCAAGCTATCGAGGAAGGTCGCGATTGCGTGTAAAGCAAGCCAAGAAAGTGTTGTGTAGAAAAAGATTCCTTTGATGATTTATATAACATAAAAGTCTCGGGTGTTACAAAGCACATCATTTGTTTTATCCCTTTAATTACACTATGATAATTTTTATATGGCGGCCAATATTTCAATGATAGAACCATTCTCATTACTTCTTGAATTAACCCCTCAGCTTCCAAGTCATTGTAAATCTATTAGACGATACACTGTTGTAATTTCAAACTAATATTTCTTTACAGGGTTTAAACATTTTCCTCTTGAATAATCATAGTAATACATGAACATGGTCCTCCAATGTCCTTATTAGTTATCCTTGATAAATTTAGTACCTCTACCAACAATTTAATTTTTTTATTCAAATTGTTAATTTTAATGAATTTCCAAAAAAACTCTGGAAAATATTTTATAGCGATGTTAGTATCTAGATCATGATCTAGAAGGGACTATAGTATATCCATGTCATTTATACACCCAATCATGTAGAGTTAATGAGTATTGATTGTACTATGAATTGTTTTATATTGTTTTTTGTTTAGTATTTACATAGATAAGAATAAATGTTGATACATAAGGTTAATATCTTTTTTATAATAAAAATTATTCTACTCTTCACTAGCTTCATCAAAAACTGTTTACTTGGACATATGTTTCACTATCACATAATTTTTTTTTATATTAATAGAACTATTATCTTATTTCTATACTAGTATCAAAAGATTCATACATTAAGAATATACATTCTCTATGATTTATCCTGAATTATAATTTTGTGATGTTGATTTATTATCTACAACTAATGTTTTATCATATTAGTATCATGTTTTATACTCATTTAATAAGGAATTTTATTAATTGCAGTCCCAGAAAAATGATTTCCCCATTATGAATCAATAAAATCTATTAGGGTAATAATATCCATATTTCACCAGTAAATACACTAGTTATGCATTAAAATAATTCATAATTATATATGGTAGAAACTTGTCTCAATCAATCACATATGAACCTAGGATGGTTTACCGAACAACTATCTCAAAAATATTCCTTTGGTATCAGAATGGTTTGGGTTTCCCATGTATGTATATCCTAAGTCATATTGTAAAAACAAGGAAGGTAATGGTTAAAGTCATATCATTAATTTATTATCTGCCACATCATAATCTTGGGGCACCCAGATTCACTATGGCCTACATGGTTAGATGATTGAGTTCTTGAAAAATGACTACTTTAGAAAGTCTATAACACTTAGTATTTTCAATGGATATTTAAATCTCATCATATTATCTCATGTTATTCACTTTAGATGTATGAATCCTTCTAATAATTTAATTTGTAATATATATTCCATCCACCAAATCAATATGTTAAAAACATATTGGAGTGTAGTAGGTTTGGGCCTACGAGTCTCAAGGGCCTTCAGACCATCAGTTTGGGCCTACAAGTCTCAAGATCCTTTGGTCCATCAAAGGATTTCGGGATATAGGGCCTTCGGGCCATTGAGACCGTGGTGTCACCCAATTCACACAAAGAAGGCCCCAGAAGAGGATCAGAGCAACAAGAATAGTAGTCACCAAAAGCATAACTAATCAGATTGGAAGAATGAGAGGGTATGGAAACCTCCATTGGGACCAGGAATCGCGTAGCTTTGTAAATGGAAATGCTAGCCGGACAGCAATGTAAGGTGGGGAGTAAGGAGATCAATGATGTAGAAGATGGGGAGGGAAAGTTCTAGTGGGTTAGGCCTATGGGTCATTTATTGGGCATGGTATGCCTTGAGGCCTTCAGGTAATTTATTGCTAGTCATATTGGGCCTTGTGTCTTAAGCCGGAGGGTCAAGTACGGGTTCCCCTACAACCCTTAAATGGGGGATTATCCATAATAAAATAAAAAGAAAGCCTTTGGTCCATTAAGGTGTAACTCTTTCCTCAAATTATGAATATTTAAAATTCATTGTAATAGAAAACTAAATTAGTTATCATACCTAATATATAATTTCTCATATACATTTATGATAATTTATAGATGGATTCTAACTTTATAAAACAAAATTATGTGTCAATTTATAATATATATTTTATATTTATAAATAAATAAGGTAATAAATAAATCAAAAATCCATAAATTTAGACATGAGATAAACATATATGAAAAATTATTAAATAAAGAAATTAATAACATGTTATAATCTATCTATTCATTTTGGAAATTCAAAAATTAAATATCAAAATTATAATCTCTTTATATTTAGGCAAGGATAAATATGAACAATTCACTTTTATTCAATATGAGTAGTTCATATTATCTATTATATGACATTTAATTTAAATATATGATATAATATAATATATATATATATATATATGTACCAATGTTATATTATTTAAATATTTATAATATCACATATTTAAAATTATTTAATCCATTATTATATCAGTTAAAAAATTCATTATGCTATGGTTTAAATAATTTATCAAATAATGACTTTACATTTAATAATTCAAATTAATAATCACGAACAATTTATAATTCTAAATATAAATATTTTAATAATTTTCCTCATTTTTTTATTTATAAAAAATTTATATATTACCTTTTAAATATAAATATAAACACATTATATACCAATTGAATATCATACTATAATATTTCAAAGATATTTAAAATTAATATTTCATATCATGGCTATTTATTTAATAATTCTAAAAAATATATATAATAATTATTATTTATAATAATTTTAAAATTAATTAATTCATAAAAAACTTTATAAATTAAATTAATGTCCCATAATATAATTTCCTTTAATTTATAGAAATTGTAAAAATTATACAAATCAATTTATAATTCAAATTTATAAAAACTTAATTTCTGTATATATCATATTTTATGATATATCGATATCCTAATCCAAAGCCTCCTTATTTTCACTATCAATTTCAATGATATATGATTCTTTGGTTGTGATGTATTCATCAGTTCTTATAAATTGTATTTGATAATATCTAGTATATTTTATAATGACCCAAATTTTTATTACATGAATATCACAACATTTTTTTAAGATAAATAACTTAATAATGATACATTCCTAGATTCAAAGGTTTAATATCTTTGAAAAATTAGGCTTATACATCACTAGTACATAATGAACTTTTAACATTATATCATTCCTTATAAAAATTATAAATCTCTCATTTTCTTTTTAATACATGTATTCAACTTGGGATATACATCAATGAAAGGGGTGAACTAAAAGCCTTATAAGGGGAGGAATAACATATGAGGAATAAAGGACATCAGTTAATAATACATGTGTGAGAAAAATCATCATCATTATATCATATTCATATGATCATCATTATAATCATCTGGGAAACATTTGACAAAGACGTGGAATGTGGTATATTCATAAAAATGAAACATCATAATATAGTGGTCAAGTTCCACTAAAATTTGTAAACAATACTAACATCATATTTACACATAAAAAATGCGTATAAATCATAACATCATAATTATTAACAAATCTAGAAAAATGTTCATTCATAATGCACATAATCTCATGTGATATATAACATTATCCAATGAAATATAGTGTTGTATAATTTCGATCCCACACATCACATTATAAAATGGTCAAAATCATTCATTCCACATTAAAATGAAACATATATAAATTTTACTCATGAAATAAAATCATAGAAAGAAATGGGTTTCATAAGGATTCAATATATATAAATTTAATGAATATCCTTTTGGGTTCCCAGAAGAATAATGAAGATCATATTTTGTAATAAAATATTATTCTTTTTTGAATAATAAATAACTCTCGGGGAGTTAAAGATGTGTTTCAAAAAAGGGTATTTTTTGAAAAATAATTTAAATTGTCTTAGAAATAATTATTAAAATGTAAAAACATGTATATCCCTAAAAATAATTGGTAAATAATAGTGAAATGAAATATTAATTATATTAGATAAATATCCATACTAAAAATAATGTGAAATATGTGATATCCCAAATTAAGGAGTTGGGTTTGAGATTCCTCTTACCTTAGAAATTGATTTATTTCAACATGTCTCTACCTACTATATAATAAAAATATTTTTATTAAAAAAGGAACCATAATTTAATTATGTTAATTTTATTCACCTTGGATCAATTATAAATATTGTATTATATTTAAAAATTCACATCATTTACTATGTAACATTTTGATATCATACATTCCTCAAAATATATGGTTATAATTTGATTTAATTATCTCAGCTTATTTATATTTATTAATTATTAATATTAACTCTTGAATCTTAGAAATATAGTTTTTTATACATTTAAAAATTGTAAATGTTTTATTATAATCATTCATAAATGGTTTGAAAATAAGAGAGTTTTTTGAACATCCTCTTCGGCTATTAATCAACCATTAATGGGACATTGTCCACTGAGGATATGAGAGATATATAATATATGATTATATTATAAATAATTTTTTATAGGATATTAACATTATAGGGATCAAGTTAACATACTATTTAATTTTCACACCCTATCCATGGATACACCTTCATTTTATTTTATTTTATTCTTGATGTTGGATCTTTTGGTTGAGGTTCGAGTTGGGTGTCCAACCAAAGTCCTTTTGTTTTGGTTGTATTAGTTGTATTCTAGACATATTCATGGTTATTATGAATGTTGTAGGTTGAAAAGTGGCATGTTGTAGAGTTTGTGATACCCTCGGTGTCTTTATATTGTTTTTAAAACATTGAAGGATCTTTGGGTGGACTTCCCTAGTGTTTGGGGTGTAATTTGGGGGGGTTTTGGACAATTTTTGGGGTCGCACGGTTTGAGCAAGGCCTGACCAAACCGTGCCACATAAACATGTGAAGTGGCATGAATTTTCCTGTAGCCCTCACACGGTTTGCGCACGGTTTGAAAAACCATGCAGCCACATGCGGGCTTTATAACTGTTGATGTAGAGCTCCATTTTGGGTGCTTCCACCTCTGAAATGAAGCCCCATGTGTTGGATATCAACCAGAAGAACCACTACCTCCTTGTTGCTTCGATTTGGTGTGATTTTGGGGCAATTTCTCAAGAATGGTTGGTGAGTCTTCATGTTTCCTTCACCTAATCTCCTCTCCCTCTCTTCCTCTCTTTATTTATGGGGTTTTCTTTGGGGTTTCTTCCCTTGGACAAAATCTAGGGTTAGGGTTGGCTCATGTGGTATGTTTTTCTTATGTCTATGGTGTGCGGACAGTCCATGGGGCTTAGATATCTCTTCCCTTGAAGTTTAATCGCATTCACACACCATTGAGGTAGGCGTTTGCATGATTTTCCATTCCATTGAAACCCAATTTTTCTTGAACACTTTGGATTAATTTTTAAACATGATTCGATCCTCCATAAGTATTATATTTAACTTACTATGTTGTTTTTATGTTGGTTAAAATTGTTAAAAATGGAATTTAAAAGGATTCCTTGATTATGTCTGTGTGTTGGTCCCTTGGAAGTGTTGGATAAAATGCCTTTTGTTTTATAAAAAAGAAATTGACACCTTGTTGTATTGTTTGAACTTAGTTTTATATATTTTATTGGTGTAAACATGAATTTGAGCATTGAAAGTGATTCGTGAGCCTATTTATGGCTTGATTATTCATGGTGAAATGTTATGGAAAATTCTTTCGGGTTTTTGAAATTTTTAAGAGAGTTGTTTCAATTTTTTTGGTGTTACAGGAAGTTGTATTTATGGAAAAAATGTTTTTGGGTATTCTTATTGATCTTCAAAGGGTTTCATTGAATGTTCGTGCATCCATGGGTGTACTAGGTGCACACATGGGTGGGAATTCAAGTGAAAATGACACTTTAAAGGGATGTTACACATGAAACTTGATTTATCAAATGATGTATCTTATCTCTCCCATTATCTTCCTTCTAAAATTGATCCTGATTTCTAAAAAATGTATTGGTATTTAATGTGGATTTATATTGATTTTTTTTCTTATAAATTTTAATCATGGGGCATTTTGGGACACGATTGGTTTCAAATGGTTTAATGTACATTCTGTCTTGTATACATGGAAATGGTATTAGAAATGATTTGGAACTACTTTGGTAAATGTATTTGGGTGCATAATATTGAAGGCCCATTTGGCATTGTACTTTTAAAGGTGATGTTTTGTGTTGATTCTAGAAAATAATTTGATTCAGAAAATGTGAATGCCCGGTGGGAAACTTTTAAAATTTTATGAAATGGATAGAATGTTAAATGGTGTGAAGGCCTGGTTGGCACTTTGTTGATATGAAATGATCAAATGCATATTTGTGGGGTGATCTTATCTAGGGTAACCCTTTATGGGTGAATGTATAGGAAGTGTCTGTGTTTGGGGTAAGCAAGTGTGGTGAGATGAGTCCCGCAAGTGAGAGCCTTCCTACTTACACAGTATTATTATCACCACCATGGGTTCCTGGACGCCTTTTAGATGATCAAGTGATGGTTACTGATCAACCCTGATTAGACGGGTTGGTACCCCCTAGATTTTTCTAGTCCAGGTGGAATTTTCCATGGAATTGGTCAGTTAGGGCGGCCAGTTGGTTATAGACTTAGGACCTTCACCATACACTGGCAGGTGGTTCCAAAATCGAGTACATCCAGGGGTCTTCTAGGGATGTATAAAATCACCCATGGTTACTATCTGAATTTCTTGTTTAATTTCTACTACATTGAATGTCTGTTTGTTTAATTTATTTATTTTCATTATATTCGTGGTGTTGTAGATTTGTGTTTTTATTTAAAATTAAAATTATATTTTGAATGTGGAAACATGGTGTGCTTAGTTTGGAAGAAGGGAATAAAATTTGATTATTTAAAAAATAAAGAAAACCTGTTTTTATAGAATTATTTTCAAACTATTGTTAATGGATTGTCTTGGAAAAGGAAACACATGGACTCATTGGTGATTGCAAACTAAGATTTCTAGCTCACACCCTACTTGTACCATTAGGTGTCGGTAGACCCGAACTATTTTGCAGGTTCATATTTTGTTTTGGTTTTTTTGGTTCGAATATCTCTTGGAGTAGGGCGGTCTTATGGTTGGAGGTGACCAAGAGGTCACATGGAGACTCTGCTAATAGCTGGTTTTTTTATTCTGTTGTAGCTTCTGGTTCTTTTGGTGTTAGTTTTATTTAGTTTTATTCATATTTGACTATATTGTTTTTTATTGAGATTTAATTGTGGTTAGATATGCTGCATTTTAAATATTATATACTTTGGTCTTGTTATTATTGGGCCAAATCATTCCCTCTTGTTTTATTTTGATGCCCGCCACTGGTTGTCAGCCCGTGGGGATTGGGATCCCCCTTCGGGTCATGTCGTGGACCGACATGGGAGACCAGCACAGGGTTGACCTAGGTTGGTTCGTGAAATTAATTTTTTTATTAAATTTTAGATTATAAAATATAAAAAAAACTAGTTGTGATTAGAAATGGAAAAAAATCAGAAAAAGAAAGAGCATTACGTCTTTCATGAAGTTTTTCCTTTTGTATGAACCTTAACATCTTGAAATATTGGAATTTTATTACTAAATGATACCTCTAATTATTATAAGAGTCTTATGAGATTGTAATTAAGAGCATATTTTTCATTAACAAGTGAAATAGATTTTTTTTCCATGGGTAGGGAGAGGGGGTATTTACCCTTGAAGAGAGGATTTTTTTTAAGATAAAATCTTCAATAAAATAAAATATCTAAGAAAATATTTTTAATATCAAATTTATTAAAATTATGAAGGAAATTTTAATTAAATAAAATTATTTTAGGTCGTTTAAAAAATTTATATCTTGAATTTGTTAGTAAAATCCAAAGGAAATGACCAAAAAGATAAAATATATATTTGAAGGAACACTTTAGACTGTTAGAATATTCCAAATACTCTTTTGGATTCAAAATTTAATCTCACAGATTATTTAAGTTATTAAACACATTTTGGGTATAGAAAAAAATTCTATAATTGGTTAATTTATTATTACCTCATGAATTATGACATTTAAAACATGTCAGTTATAAAAAAATTGTTTTTACTATTCACCTAAAAATTCAAGTATTTAAGAAAATTAAAAAAAATATTTAAAATCTTCAACATGAAGAATTTAAAAATTACATTAATTTTATCAAAATATATTTCCATCATAGGTAATCTAAAATTATTAACATAAAAATTATGATTTTTAAGAGATATATTAAAATAAAATGTTTTAAAAATTCTTATAATTCATTTTAGTTTTCAATATTTTTATTTATTTTATGGAATTAAAATATTTATATTTTATTAAATTTATCCTGATAAATATTAATTATATAACTATTTATTATTTTGAAGTAAAATTATTATTCCAACAGTCATGTTACTATTCTAAAAAATTAGGTTAATATTCTCAATGGTTTGGTTACCATTCTTAACAGTAACATTGTTATTTCAATGTTCACATTACTATTACAAAAATATATTACCTTTTATATATACCTTTTCATTCCTTAATTCATCATTCTCTTAAATTATTCTCATCGGTGAATATTTTTTATTTTTTGAAAAGTCAATTGGTTTACTAATATTTTTGTATTTTTCCATAATTTTGTTCGTAAGAGAATTAATTCCATTAGACTAGAATGAAAAAAATGTTTACCATTTATTTTTCAATTTTTTTCATTTTTTTTTATTTTAATATTTGGTATTTTAATGTGTTTTTTTACTTATTCAATGATCTTAATTAACGAAATAAAGTGTTGTTAGTTTTTGTACGTATTTTATTCTTATAGAAATATATAACATTAGGGACACATTTATTCTGAAAAATATTATTTATATTATATGTGTCATGACATTCCTCCACACTTTTAAAATTTTATCCTTGAAATTTAAATTCATATTCTCGGTTGGGAATAGGCGAGGTCACTTTTGTTTCATTGTTTCTTATAGTTTCCATGTCTTTACTTCATATTTATGGTTCCTCTACAAAACTTTCAAATGTTGATATGTCTTTTTTCATAGAACATTGTATATACTATCCAAAATCATCACCATATAATCATCATAAGAGAGGTCATTCTCTAGTTGGACCACCTACATATTTATCATATGTGTGGGATCAAGTATATACTTCCCCAGGATAGATACACCAAAATAATCATGAACATGAGCCTGGTTTAGTGAGAATGATAGAAAATAAGCCACTACACTTACGAGATTAGGTATTCTAAAGGGGCCAATATACCTACTGATGAGCATTCCCTTTCCAAACCACATGACTCTCTTCTATGTTGAAATTATATGTAAATTTATTTATACAAATGTCTCCTTGACATTCTTCAGTATAGATCTTTGGATAACGATGAGAAAATTTTATATATCATTTGATGGATGGAACCTTCACTCTCATTTCTCACAAAAGACCATGTTCAAGTATATTAAGGTCACTAACATTATCATAACATTTATTTGTTCTAAATCACTTCCAATATTGAGTTTCATATGAATCCATTTGAATACTTGAGTAGAAGCTGTAGTTTTTTGAGAAATAAAATAATAGCGGATATTGATCCTATCATCCTTTAAATTATATTGAGCATACACTAATAATGTACTTGAGTGTTTGAATGGTCCTTTCGAATCTACCATCAATTTGGGGTGATAGAACATACTAAAACTCAATTGAATATATAGATCTTGCCTAAAATGTATCCTGAATATAGAGTAAAACTTTATAGCACAATCAGAAATGATTGAAAATGGTTCCCCATATAGCATCAATAATTCCATTATTTATATAATTACTCTTTTTCCAAGAGAGAAAACTTTTCAACCAGTGATGAAGTGGGAATTCTTGGTTAGTCGATCCACCACAACCCATATTTCTTTCCTTCCTTTTGATTTTTTTAGAGAACAATAACAATGTATATGGTAATATTATCCAATTATCATTTAGGAATGGGAAATGGTTACATAATCCCCTATTAAGCTAGAATATATTATTTAATGTGATAACATTCCAATCAGTTTTTGATGTACTCAACAATATTCATATTCATGTTTTCCTTTCTAAGGTTTTGTTGAATTTCATTGTACATCTTGGTACTTCTAGTATTGATGGAGAAAGATGGGTTATGTTTTTATCCAATAGAACATTAATTATCACAATTTATGATGGTAGTGAATTCTAGTTACAATATGAATGAAACCATCTTTGTTGAAATATTATTAATATATATTACCATCTTTTACTAATTTCACCTTTTTTTAAGCTCCAAGTCATCCCTTTGTGCCTCCTTGATCTTTTCTTGGATTAATGACTGGGAAATAATTTCGGAAAGGTTTAATTTATTTATTCACATTATGATTTTCATATCTATCCATTACATATCCATAAATAGAGGTACTTTATCTATTTTTTTCATGGATACAATAGCTTGTTATTTTCTACTAAGATCGTTAGTTTCCTTCTTCAACATTCCATGATGGTTGTGAGTAGAGAAATCATTGTCCTTGATCACCTCTAAACATTTTCATAGACACATGTTGATCTCCTTTTGTGTGAATATATAATTTATACTCTTTTGATCTGTATATGACACACTTCTCACCATAGAGGTAGTTTTAACAAATCATAGAATATAATATCACTAATGCTAACACTAGTTCACATGTTGGATATTTCATCTCATGGATCTTCAACTATTATAAGGAATAGGCTATCCATTTATCATACTGCATGAGTAAAAAATCCAATCCTTTTTTGTAAACCACATTGTATACCCCAATACCTTCTCCTCCTAAGGGAAGTGTGAGTATTGACACAATTATTAGCCATATTCTATTCTCCTTAATTTTTCTCAAAGTTTCTTCAATAGAGATATAATTTTTATCTTTCCACAGTAACATAGTTAGTGGGGTAGAAAATCCTAAGAAATTTCTCACAAACTATCACTAGTACCCATATCAACCAAGAAAACTAGGAATTTATGTGCCACTTAATGTTTTTGGAAATTTTTAAATTACATTAATGTTTTAAGGGTCCACATAAATTCCCTCACTTTGATCACAGGCCCCAAGAATGTGACTTTCTACATTCAGATGTCAATATTTTTGAAGATATCATTAATCTTTACATTTCTTAAACTAACCATAATAATCCTTATATTCTATTCATTTTCCTCCTTACTCTTATAGTAAATGATAATTTCATCAACAAATACTACCACAAACTTACCGAGGTAGCCTCCAAATACTCTATTAATCAAATCTATAATTTTTGTAATGGAGTTATTGCGATTGAAGTGAATATCTATAAACTAATAGTGTCTATTTGTTATATGGATGGGTTTATTCTAAATGTCATCCTTCTTCACCTTCGACTGATCATATCCAGAATGAAGGTAAAACTTATGTAGTATTGAGATCTATGAAGCTAATTGAACAATATAGTAATCCTTGGAAACAAATAATTTTTCATTATTGTGATTTTTTTCATTCTTGGCAGTTGATAAAATGTTGTATTGATCCATCATTTTTATTGGCATAGAGCACTAATGAACCCCAAGATGAAAAATTAAGGAATATAAACCCATTTTCCAAATTCTCTTACAACTACTTCTTTAACTCCTCCAGTTTGATTAGGCCCATCATATATGGGAATTTAGAGATATGAGTGGCTCTCTGTATGATATCTATTGAGAACTATACTTCATGATATGGTTGAAGGCTATGAAACCCACTGGGAAATAAATTGGCATTATTCCATTACATTGGGAATTTTATCTATATTTGTTCGTTCCATTGACATAACCATTTGTGAATGATATGCTACTTCACTAGGGATCAAAACCCACACCATTTAGGAATTTTTCAAAAGATATTCATGATATTCATTACATTTTTTAAGAGAGTGGGATGGTTCAGAATATAGTTAAAGATTCAATTTTTGTAATAGTTTATGTGAGAACTATATAATAAGAGTCCAAACATTCAAATTTTGCATCAAATTATCCTAAGGGAATAATTATGAGATTAAATAGAAGAATCTTCTAACATATAGTAACAAGACAAGAGTCCAATACATGGGTTACAATTATCAAAACACTAGGTATTTTTATAGATATATCTACTCTATAGTATCAATTATTTTATTTAACAGTTCTTGAAAACTTATCAGACATAAAGGAATGCATACCTAAAAAATAGAATTACTTTTTTTCTATTCATGATTCAAGTGGAAGTTAACATTACTAAGATTCACTTTTAAGTTACACCTTATTGGTAGTGATAGTATAGGCTTTCCCTTTATCCTTTAACATTAGTGTTTGTGAATGATGATTACCCTCAATGGGTTTTGGTTTAGTGCACTATCTTGAATTGTCCCATTAATCCTTATATTTGATTCTTTAAACCATGTGTGATATACTGTGAGGTTCCTTCCATTCCTTATCGCATTTGATATCTTTTTAATTTTTCTTTGACATTGGTGAGTTTGGTGTCATTATCTTCCATACTTAATGTATTTACTCATCCATTAAAGTAAATTCCCTTGATGCTTCATCCCACGTCTATGAAATGTGGGTGGTTTGATATTTTTTTCTCTTTTGTCATTTGATCTTCCATCTTGAATTTTTGTTCTTATTTTCATATCTCCGTATCTATGGGACCAATATCAAAACTCCATCTCTACTTTGAAATTACATTG
The DNA here is from genome assembly GCA_963277665.1 of Viscum album. NCBI lineage: Eukaryota > Viridiplantae > Streptophyta > Magnoliopsida > Santalales > Viscaceae > Viscum > Viscum album. The sequence goes on from OY728128.1 coordinate 1,265,038,487, forward strand.
GAGTACTATATTATAACTCTAAATATCATTAATAGTTAAAACCTTTCAAAGTTGTGGTTTTACAAAAATAATATATCTATCAATTTTTTATTTAAGTTTATAATAAAACATAAGGATTATTTTTTGATCCTTGTGAATATTTTTTTATAATCCATAATAGATTCACTATAATTTTTCTTAATGTTGTGTATTCTGTCTCTATATTTCGTCAAATATTTTTAGGGAAATAAAATTTAGCAAATAACTTATTGAATTCTCCACACTATATTTCTACCTTACCATATTTCAGATTCATAATATTTATCAATGCATAACATTGACTGGCCTCCCTATCTAAATGATAAAATACTAGAGTAACCTTCTACTTCTTATAATAGTGGAGCATAGAAAAGATCTTTTCCATTGCGTTCAACCACAATTCTATGAAAAGTAGATTAGACAACCCACTAAACATTGATTTTTATTGTCGTATAATGTTCTTGATGTCTAGTTGATACTTATTAAGTTAAATGAGATGTTCCACATGTTTTACGTTTTTATTAAAATCCCAAGATAGTTGGGTAAGGATTTAAATAAATTTCAAAACTCCAACTCCCATTTCAATTGGAATATCATTTGTACAATCATTACATTGTCCCTCACATAGGTTCCTAGTTTAGGTTCTCCTAGTTCCCACTATTTTTTAAATAAGAAATGTATCAAACCATCAATAGGTAAATATTGAATAACTAATTCATTCTAATGAACCAATTAATTATAAATCGATATCTTATGGGATACCTATTCTAATACTTTTTTCTAAAAAGATTCTTCATTGATCATGTTCTTATAATTTTTTAAATTTATAATTGTAACATCCTAAGTTTTTAAAAAATAAATACTAAATTTGACAACATATATGATATTCCACATCGAGCTTAAATGACAAAATAATTTTTATTTATTTAAGGTTACAATTATAGCCTTTCTATAAGACTTATGGATATGAACATGATTAGATAAATTATTAAAATATGGTTTAAACATGTATATATAATTCTTTGGACAACAATTTATAAATAAATGTTGAAACATTTTTAAAATAAAAGGAAATGTTTTTCTAAAAAACTATATAAAATGAGGCTTCGGTCCCAACCTTTAAAAAACATTAAAAAACTTTTTTTCTCATTCCATAAATAAGATAAATTTTAAATTTATTTTAGAAAATTCGACGATTTGAATTTTTAAATTTATTTAAAAAATTTGATGATTTGAATTTTTAAAAATGGATTCCATATTTTGAATTATAAGGTCCAAATTTAGTCAATAGGTATTTTTATTTTTGGAAAATACAATTTTAACTATAAGATATTTTTTATTACCGTGGTTAAGGAAAAATTAGGTACTTAAGAGTAAAAATAATATTATAAATAATATAAAATTATCCTAAAATATTTACTAAATTTATTTAATGAGTGATTATACTTGAAAATAATCCATGGAAAGATTTTTTTTATCTCTTGTATCCACTTGTATGACATTAAACCATTTGTAGAATTTTATTAAAATAAAAGTCAATTTTATCATACTTCTGTTTTAAACAAGTGAAACATTTTAAAAATGGGCTAATTTAGAAGATATATTTGACTATAAATAGTAATATGAAAGATAAATGATTTAACTTAATCATTTTTATTTAAAAAATATGAGAGAAATAATTACCTTAATGGTTTACACAATTGTGATGTGGTAATTGTTTAATTAAAACAAATAACAAATAATTGATATCAACAAAATTAAAATAAATATAATTTCATATAAGTAATGTCATAAAAAAATTTAATATATGACATTGACATATTTTGGAGGATGGAAAATATTTGGTTCGATGATATCAAGGTTTTAGGTTATTTTTAAAATTTCACGTAATAATTTGTCTCAAAATTGTCATAAATGATCTTCTTTATTTAATAATATTTTATTAAATGATTTAAAATTTATAAAAAATAAAATTCTGAAAATTAATTGGGATAGGTTTGGAATGTTAGTAAATGACCCATTTTTTTCTTTGGGTAATTTATTGTAATAATATTATCCCTTAAGGAGTAAAAACACATTTTGTCCCAATAAGAATTAAAAAAGTTAAATAAGGGATAATATAAAAATATAAGGATTCAAGTAATAATAAAAACTCATCAAATTTTCATTGGATGAATGGATTTTGACATATAATCATCCTATCTTCTAGAAAACTCACTTTTTATCATTTAGATTATAAAATAAATTTATATTAATTTGATATTTTGAAGAATTCCAAGAGAACACCCCTCCTATCTTATAAAAGAGAACATGTTCTTCTATTTTATTTTCACATAAAACCCTATTTATTTTATCCAAGATCCACCCCAGTACCTTTTTATAATATTATCAAATATTTTATATCTATTATTTTTTCATAACACCACCCTTAGTGGTCATAATTTGTTAAGAAAATGAGATCCTTTGAAGAGGCGATATTGTTTTAAGAAAGTATTTTAATTTTATTTCTTATTCCACTTACTTAAATTCTTATTAAATCATGATGAAAAAATATATTACCCTAAATAATATTATATGTTATTATTTTAACTTAATCACCAAAATACATCTCCACTTTCTTCAAATGGTATAAATAATTAATTGTTTGTGTGTACAACAGACTACAACCTCATGAACTGATATAATTATATTTCCATCACCATCTCTCAAGAAAAGTTATAATGATTAAATTATTTCTTATATGTGATATTAATGAAATATTTTCTATAATTTAATTATAATATATCATTTAAATTCTTAACATTTCATTCACATAAAAACGATAATGTCGTTCATGTGCACAAGTGAACTATCAACTCCATGAAGAGATATGATTTTTTTTTCTTCACCACATAATATGAGTCATATATATAAAAGTAAATTTAAATTATTAATATGATATTAAGTATCTCATAATTATTCTCTAAAAATAAAATGATACTTACCTTCATTATATAATAATCATTGAAAAAAGAAAATGTTTTTAATGCATACATATGACCTATTGTCGCCATGATAAAAATGTTGTTAATTTTTATTGACTATACTAAATGGATTGATTTAAAAGTATAGTTTATGTATAATAACAATAAAAATTCCTTGAATATTATTCTTGAGATGATATACTAATTACCACTTTGAATATTTATATCATACCAAAGTCATTTTGGTCTCAAGTACAGAATATTGTCAAAATGTTTGACATGAAATTAAATAATTATGTAATTGTTATAACATGATAATAAGTTATATAAATGGAATAAGAAAATTTAAACTTTTTTTAAGAAAATAAATTATTAACCTAATTTTATTATTTATGATGATAAATATTGTACATGACATGGAAGAAGGTGGCTTAGAGAGGGACTCTCCGGCTTGTCTCTGATGACCTAGATCGAATGCCACTGGTATCTGCTCCCCCCTCCTGATATGAGGGGGGAGTCTCGTTCCTTCATCCACAAGAAAAGAGTAGACCCCCCCTCAAACCCTCGTCTTCCCTTCCCAATGATCTATATCTCACCGCATGGCCCAGACCTCTTCCATGAGGCTCCCTCGCTTTCAATGCTTCTGGCGGAGCTCAAAAGCGCTTTGGACCTCTACAAGCTTACCTTGGTGGCTCAATTCCATCTCCATCGGCCTTCGGTAGAATTTTTGAGTTGTTTGTCTTTGATTCATGGGAGCTATAAGAACGTGTGGTCTTTGGTTAGCTTGGCTGGAGGCATTTCCTGGTTCGCTTTGGATCTGAAGAAGACTTGATCACTTCCTGGTCTATGGCCCCTCAAAGATGCAATGAGTCGTCTTTCTACCTATTTTTCTAGAGCTTTTATTTTCATATGCATCATGAAACATTGACGATCGCTACCTGGGTAGGCCTTCTTGGTCTTCTGCGCTGCTTTTAAAATCTGTCGATCCTGTGTGCAATAGAAAACATGATAGAGAGATATCATTGTTCTGATCATCACACTGAGGTTGTATGCCATCCTATTTGTCTGAGAATCTATGTGGAAGTTGACATTGCAAGTTCATTGGTCTGTTGTATTTGGGTTACAGATGAACAAGAGTTTTTTGGAAACAGAATGTTGTTTTTTTAATTGAGGATGTTTTATTTTGTGTCATGCGGCCATTTTGGTCATCTGGCGTCCGTTTGTTGCAGTTATAGGGTGGGTGGGTTCTCAAAAATGGTGAAGACGAAATCCAGTGGAGGTTGTGTTACTACTGGTTTGGATCAGGACATGAGAATTGAGCTCACTTAAAATGGTTTGACATTGAGTAGGTGTGAGATTGGGGACAATATTCGTGTGGGAGTCTCTCCAACTAGCAGTGCAGTGATAGAAGAGTATTTGGGTCAATTTCAATAGAAGATAGTGAACCAGGATGATTTTACAGTAGCTCCTTCATGCTCTTATGGTATGAAACCGGCGCTAATGTCCTCAAATCCATTAGTGAGACAAATATTTGATAGATTTAGGAGTGATCTAGGTGTTGGATAACAGCCCTTTCCGTAGGACAATTCTAATTTGTGCCAATCAGGGCCTGGTTCTACAGAGCCTCTTTAATTCATTACTTGTGAGGCTAGGGAAATGAAATTTATCATGAAATGCAATCTGTTCGAAGGATTGGAGGTCGAGGAGGTACCCCTTGTGGTTGAAGGAGTTCACTCGGTTGAAGGTGTTAAGACTAACTCCAAGATAGGAGAGGCTAGTGAAGGTGCAATGGATATGGTGTCATGTTATGGTATTGGTATCACACCAGACACTCAATGCATTTCTCCAATTGATCAGAACAAGAAATCTCAGATGATGGAAGGAGGTAGCTTACCTATTTTAGAGGATGTGCCGGTGCGGAAGGATGATAGTTGTAATGATTATGCTTCTGCGAAGGTCATTAATAAATGTGGACATATTTATGAAAGTTATAAGGAAAATAGTGGAGCTATCAGTCCCTCTTTAAGTGATATTGTTTAGAGTGTAAGAAGGAATGTTTCTGAAAATGGTGGCGTTATGACTTCTCCACCAAGGAGAAAACCCAGGAAGGACTATTCTCATCTGCCAAAGCATGTTCCCAGTAGGGACTCATCTAAGAGGGAAAGTGGAGCTACTCTGATGTCATGTATGCAATACTGTAAGGAGAAGCCATCATTGGAGAAGTTGAAGCTTAGAAAGAAGTATGCTAATATACTGAAGCAATATGTAACGTCTTCATAATGGGAATCAGCTGCTACATAAGAAGCACCTTATTATGGATATGGATACGGGAATGATTATTATGACATTTAGTTTTCTTGTTTTGGTTGGAACTGGTTGCATGTGGGCAAGATGTTCTCCTGCAGTCTTCTTTTCTATTTACTGTACCTTTTTTTTAACAAATGGTCTGGGGTTCTCCTCTGACTGAGCGTACTGGTTAAAATTGTACATAATGATTCGGACTCTAGGTAAGGGACTTCTTATCTACATTCTTTTATTGATGCATACATTTTATGTTATGCACGTATATTATTTTCCGAGGTGTATATAGCTCTAATTTGAATATTTATATCATAAATTTATTTTTTCTCATGATATTTTTTTTGAAATGTTACTTATTAATGTGGAATAAAATTATACAAATTAAAAAGTAGTATGTGAATTCATATCCCAATTTGAATTCACTAGGTGAAACAGCTACTTCTTGATTAGGTTGTTCAAATATTATGTGTGAAATTAATTTTGAAAATATCATTTTGAATTTCCAAGTATTTTACATTGATTTAAAGAGAATAAACATAATTGATTCATCTAATTATTTCTCACTTTAATAATATAGAATTTTCAAGAGACTATATTCTAAATACTTCTTTTAAAGTTACTCTTTCAAAAAAATTTACAAAATTCAAAATGGATGGTTTTATAAACAAATGGAATAAACAGAATTTACTGTTTTCATTTCACTATAATTTTTTCATGCCACCTTTAAATATTTATAATTTTATTTTCAAGATAAGTGTTTTCATTTATGAGTGCATGTATTTATAAAAATGAAAAGTGATTTCATTGCAGAAAAGTTTTTTCATTTATACAAGATTAATCTGTGATGATTATATTTTGGTTCTTTGTCATCGTTTAATAGTATGGTGGGTTATATGATAAAAAGAGGGTGAATGATCTGGTAATATTTCTCCAATACAATGTGTAATGAGTAGGAGTTATCCGGTAGGGTCTCTCCTGTGATATTAAGGGAATATAATGTGGTGGGTATTCATAATATAACCATGAAAGTTACTCACTATGTATCCATTTGATCTAATATAAGACTGATATGGAATTAATGCCACAAGTTACATTTTTATTTTTATGTTTTCTATTATGTTTTAATGTAATGTTATTATTTCATGTGGAAAGATAAAGATATTATGTTTTATGGGTGATAAGTATAACTTTGTGAAAAAAAATTCATGGTTTATAAGTATTCATGAGCAAATGGTTTCTTTCTTTATTTTTATGTACCATATGAATATTTATATGCTCATTACTATATTTAAAATGTTTTTAATAGGGTTTAGTGGTTATTAGGGAAAAGGATGAAATCAAGGAGAAAAATGTGATGATTTTTCATTAATAAAAACAATGTATTATTTCAAATGACCTTTGTTTGGTGGGAAAATGGATACTGAGTATAAATTTCTTGTTGTAATGTATGAGTGTAACTTGTAAGAGTTTGTCCTAGTTATCTAAAACTCTAAACTAAAAAGAGCCTAAATTGTTAATTATAGTTCAAAAGCACTATAATATGTAATGTTTATGTCTGGATCCTTACCAAAATAAATATATACATTAGCTGTATATTATTAAAAATAGTTTGTATAGAGTATTTGAATCATTAAAGAATATCCCCCATGAGTGTCAAACTGAGTATTAATATAGTCTATTTTTTATGCACTATGTGATAATATATTTAATACCAAATCATTCATGTTTTTTTTACCCTTAAGTGCATCTAATCAACAACCACACCCACTTTTAGTATCAAAACAAAGATTTAATTTCTCAAGAACCACATGCTCTTATTATTTACCAAAACATTTGTTTTTTTACCTTAAAATCCAAAATATACCTTGTGGTTTCAATAACATTTTATAATTCAAATTCCCAAATAAAATAACTATTATCTAAAAAACAATATATTTTCAAATATTTATATCATTACTATTAATTCATATTTAAGATAAATATGATAACAATAATATTTTCTAGGATCTAAAAGTTTATCATCTTAAGATAAGTATTCTCATACATCACTTGTACCTAATCAATCATTCACATTACTTCATTTCATCTTCATATAACTCCAAAATCCCGCATTACCTCCTAAGTACATTTATTCGATTAAGGATATAAATTAAAAAAAATGGGGTGATATAAAAGGCCAGTACGATGAGGAATGACATGGGATAAATAAGGTATATGAATTAATAGTACATGGATGAGAATAATAATAATTATTATATCATAAGAATATGATCACAATCATAATCATGATAGAATTATTTAATAAAGTCATTGAATGTTTTATATTAATAACAATGAAAAATCATAACATAATAGTCAAATACCACTCACAATTTTAAAAAAACCCAACATCATGTTCAACAAAAACACACGTTAATAAATCAATACATAATAATAAATAAAAAAAGATAACATCATGTTCAGGAATAATAAACATAATATGATACGATATACCTCATTACCAAATTAATTAAAGGGATATATAATATTGGTCCCACCCATCACTTTATAAAATGTTCATAATCATACATGTGACATGGAAAAGAAACATATATCAATCATATTAAATACACCCATGAAAATAAATAAGATTCATAATGATTTCATATATCATACATCATTGAAGAACCCCCAGGGTTTCCAAACGAATAATTTAGATTATATTTTTTTTTATAAAAGATCATTTTTAATGGAATAAAAAACTACTTAATAGGAGTCAAAGTTATGTTTCAAAAAAATCATATATTTTTATAAAATCATTAAAATTAGATAAGAAATCATTTTGAAAAGGAAGAAACGTGTATTCCCCCATATATAAAAGTTAAAAAATTGTAAAATTACATATTAATTACATTACAGAAATATCTATATTGAATATAATGTGAAAGAGGTGATATCCCAAGATAAAAAATTTGGTTCTAGATTTCCCTTACTATAAATCCCAATTTACTTAGGATGTTTTCTAACTCCTATATGAAAAATTTAATTTTATTAAAATATGGAACTAAAGTTGAATTAAACTCATTTTTTCACTCTTTATTAATTACAATAATTTGATTCTATTTTTTAATTCACATCATTAAAGGTGGAATGTTTTTATATCTAATTTTCATTAAAATTTTACATATTGCATTGATTTAATTTTATTAATTTATAGATATTTCTAAATTATTAATATTAAATCAAGAAGATTATAAATACATATATTTATATATTTATTTATTATAAATATTTTATTATAGTCATTCAAAAAAATTCTGATAATTATAGTGTTGGAATAGTTCACATGTGCGATGAACCGATCGTTAATGAAACATTGTCTAAATTCGATGTGCAAGATTTAAAGTATTTACTTATATTATAAATATTTTTTTTGGATATTATAATAATAAATATAATGTTATAATACTATGTAAATTTTTTTAAAATTTATTTTATTAGAAAATAAAATTAGTATTATGAATTAAAAAAAGGAAAACTAAATAAAAAAAGGAATGGATGTTTCCTTTTTCTTAATGGTTTTCCTTTCCTATAACCCTTAAATTCTTGAAATATTAGAATTTAATTACTCAATTAAATACCTAAAGATTATGAGGATACTATGAGATTGTAATTGGGGAGATATTTTTCTTTGGTAAGAGGTTGTGAATTTTTTTCCAATAGTGGGAGAGGATGTATTTATACATGAGGATAGAGTTGTTTTTTAGATAAAATATTGAATAAATTTGAATCTCCAAGTTAAACCTTATAATATTGAAATTTTTTACATTATAAAATATAATTTAATAGAATAATATGATATAAGTAATCTAAAACACTTTATAATTTAAATTTGTTAGTCTAATGAAATGAAAAGAAAAAATGAAGAAATGTTTATGTAAAGAGAAAATTCAGAATTTTAGACTTTGGGAAATATTTTTTAGGTTTGGAAATTGAATTTTAGGGAATTTTTAAATTATTAAACATGATTTTTGTAAATCCAGTAATTTTATAACTTATTAGTTTATTATTACATAATAAATGATGTCATTTAAAAAATATTGGTTATAAAAATGTTTTATATTTTTTGTATTGTAATAAAAATTGATTCATTTAAGAGAATTACTAAAATAACACCCTAATAAAATTTTGTCATGATGATTCTAAAAATAAAATAATTTTAAAAAAAATTTATATTCTACTTAAATTTCATTTTTAACAAAAAAAATATTTTTTAAAAATATACATTAAATTGAAATTTATAAAAATAGATTACACTTTCATTGAGCTTTTAATGTTGGTATTTATTATAAGGAATTAAAATATTTATATTCTATTAAATTAATCATGATAACTATTATTTATATTACATTTTATTATTTTTATTCGAAATTACTATTCCAACTGGTAGGTTACAATCCCCAATGGGCCAGCTACTATTTCAAATGATCATGTTGTTATTCCTAACAATCAAATTACTATTATAATGGTCACATTACTATTCCAATTTTCATGTTATCATTTATAAATAAATTTTAATTTTTTAATTCATTAATCACATAAAGTATAAACAATGTTTAATATTTTTAATTTATAAAATTTCAATTGGTTTACTAATAATTGGTTTCCTTTCCATAATATTGTTCCATGGTTCTGTAATTATAGAATATTAGAGTGATCAAAATCTTCCAATTCTATTTCTCTAATTTTATATTTTATTATCTAATAGTATTATTTTTAATTTTCATGTGTTTAGTTTTTTACTAATTTAATGATATCTATTAATTAAATAAAGTGTTTTAGGTATTTCATTATGCTATGTGTGGATAATAATACAAGAATATGACACACATTTACTCCAAAACAAATATTATTTATCATTTGTGGGTTGTTACATATTTGAAATACAGTGTGATGCTCTATTATTCATGAAGTGAACTAAATTGGTTACCCATATCACTTCACACATCATATACTATGGAATAAAAATAATTGATTTCAACCATATCACATATTATGATAACCCATCTGTTAATTGGTGGCCATATTGTAGCTTACAATTGAACCCCATGCATTTCATTCCATTGGTTTTAGTTTAATTGTATACCTACTTCCAAAAGGTACAAAGTCATTAATATAAGCTAACAACACATCAAAATATGTATTAAGGTTAACAAGATAAGATATTGGATCTTACCACAATGAGTCTTATTTCCTAGTATAAGACTGTATCATTGATTAAGATGTGTTTGTTATATCATTTCCTCTAAAAATACTTGTTACCTTGGTCAAGGCATAGATCAATAATTACAATGATTCAATTTAATCATATTTGTGTATCATAGGTTCTACCTATATATATAAATTATGTGTTCTCTATCTTATCCCATCGTTTATTAATTATGTTGTGGTTTAATTCCCCATTGTTCGGAAATCTAAAATTTATAACCATCCAAGAAGGTGGTATGATTTGTAAAGTTAGATCTAGGCTCATTATAGGGTCTTTATACATATCTTTGTAAATAGAATCAAAAACCCATATAATTGTATTCAACATAATAAATATCATATATTTTTATATTATGTGATAAGGGAAAATATATCTCCTTTTAAGGTCTTATTAACTTGGCTAATTAAGTGCCTTTAAGATTCATGCATAAAATACCATGTTTCTTAATGTTTTTTTATTATATTTTGATTAGTCTAACGTCATGTGGAAATTACTAATGGGTGAATTAGACCAAGAAATTATTAGTATAGGAATTCTACATGAGTATATATTTTTGGGTTCATCCTTATTTTAGAATCTAGATAGAAAGAAGTTATTTTTTGGGGTTACACTTACTAGAAATCCCATACTATTTATGGATCATTTTGTGGGTCACATGGATAATAATGTTACTGAGATCATAGTGATGAAATTCACCTATTATGAGTCCATTATATAATAATTCACTTCTTATTTGTTGGTAACTCAACAATGATGACAGACTAGACTCATGAGTAATATATCTCAATGAGAAATATTTTTTACTTACAGAAGATCAAAAGCCTATATAGGTCTCTATCTCATATACTAATAACATATATAAGTTTTGGATTGTCATGGTGATGGTCTAAAATTTTCTAGAGAGAGGAGTAGGGTGTTCCAGTCATGGATCAATACAATTAATGCCCATAAAACTAACACATAAAGCATAACTAATTACATGATGGTTATTGTAGGCCAATTAAGAGTTTTTAGAATGAGTTTGTTATTTTAATAGATATGCCACTAATTTATTATTTATGGGGGTCCTCATTATCAATGTAATTCATAATTTTTAGTACCCTGGGGATCTTACCGGTTGGGGGTCACATTCATTGTGATATTTTTTAAGGTTGATAATTCCCATTATCAAATAAATACATGATCAATCAAAATCAGATAGATTTTTATAATAACCGTTTCATGTATGATTGGTTTATTTGAATGATTCTTTAATATAATTGGGTTTTTTTATTTTTATAATGGTTAAATGGGGGAAATAAGATCATTGGGTTGAAAATTTCATCTCAATAAAATGAAATTGGTGATATAGGAGCCATTAGGGGGACAAAATAATAAAAATGGGGATCCTTTTTGAAGTATATAACATTTGGTCAAATATATCACAATAAATGGGACATCAAAATTTAGATAAATTCTACTTTAGAAATACTGAATTTTTTAAAAGATTTGGGATCTATATGAATTGGGGGGTCCACCTATTTTATGGTTACTTAAGGATAAAAATATCATAATATTTATCCAATTAGAATCCCTTCGTGATGTAATTTCAATGAAATCCATAAAAAAATGTATTAGAAGTGAAATTCTATAATAATTTTAGGTTGAGGAGAAATCACATGGAATAAATTACACGAATATTGTCCCCTAATCTTAGTTTTATATTAGTAATATACTTAAGGGAATTATCCTAAACCTTTCACAATCGATGAAATTATCAAACAATTTAATTTTTTCTCATATTTCATGCAATATTAAATTTTTTTCCCTGAAATATACAAAATGGTGGGATTAATAAGGAATCCATGTGACCCTTGTCTAGGATTACATAGAAGCATTTATGATTATGAAGTACACTTCCACAATTTTGACCTTACATGACACTATAAATGACATGGGTCATAATGGTATCACAAAGCCATTATAAGAAACTACATTAATTTGAAAATAATAAAAATATACATGTAGTTTATACTAGCACAATCTAAGTCCACTATGTCACAAGAAATTAATCATTATCACCAATATTTCAGGTAACCACAAATGAATGATTCCATTCTATCAAAAATGAAATATCCATATATACACTTTATGTGGATAACCAGGTCTTTGTGTAGTTCTTTTATTTTATTTTTTCAAGGGGAAAAAATTTATTTTTATCAACTATAATCCACCATTACATTCATTTAAATCATACTGACAATGTACTCCAAATCTATTTCATCTATCAACAAATTTTACCATTGGAATGGGATCAAATAATAATTAATAGGATCTAATTTTTAGGAAAAAATGAATACTATATAAGAATGGAATGGTTGATCATAATATGGGAATATATAAGGTTTCACTAATCTTGTGAATACAAAGAATGGAGATTTAAGATCATTATATTTTGGTTTAGTTAGAATTATCCAAATCATCTATCACCCCTGTTGAAATTTTGTTAGGCATTCTAAACAAAAAATCCTTTAGAATAAATTCATAAAACTTTTTCCCTTTAGGTTTATACATAAATATTATGTCTATAATATTCCTTTGAAAACCATCTACTAAAATTCACCCTTTAACACATAATTTTTACGTAGTGAAACAAATACATAATTTCATTGAGAATTTTTTAAAATTTCCTATTTATTTTGATATTCTTACGAAATATAAATTCTTATTCGTTATCTCATTAAAGATGAAAAATGTCTTTTACATCCACTTGCATCCTGAGTTTAATGAATACAGCTATAAGGAGAGATTTTATTGATGGGAATACTGGTGCTAACCCTCATTACCACTTTACATCTCAGAACAAGGCATTTAGAAATATTCTAGATCTAGATATTCAATACTACACATTACATAACAATATACCACTATATAAATTTTAATATATTTATAAAGTTGAAATTTATGCACCTTCTCACATCCTACAATCTATATGGTTTTCAACATATGTCAACCATATCCAAACGAAAGTAACCAATAAAGTCCAAATTATTCTTGAGGTGTGTTATGGAAATTATTTTATCCTATATAGTCCCCCATAATTATGATGATAATGATTTTATTCATAAACCAATCACTCATGATTATTCATCCATATTCACTATTTAACTAAATGATTCCAATTGATGATTGAGTGTAATATGGGATCTAATTCATAGTGGAAGTATATCTAGTGTAACAAATTAGTCTCTATTGGATCATAAAATCTATTAAAAAATCACCAATCATATATATATTATCCATATGCACCCAATAACATGTATTTCATAGTTCACGGTGTATCAATAAATGGAAAACCTTTCGAAATTAATCTTCCATTTGTATCCATAAACTAACACTTTTCATTATCCATATAGTGAAGTAGTAATCTACCTATGGGATATATAAAAACATGGGATTATAATATTCCTTGGAAGGATATATGGAAATATATCCCCATTTATAGTGTTTGAGGACATATAGATAAAATTACTCCTCTAGTGATAGATTTTTGGAGTAAGGTAGAGAGAATAAAAGGTATAGAATAACAACCTTATTCAATTATCTCTTTTATAAATTGGATTAATGATTTTGTATATCTCAATGGGTTAAAAATTGAAGTGAGGATTAAAAATATATTTCTATTTTAACAACACTAGAATGTTGATAGTTTATATTCATCCCACGTAAATAGTGTCCATTACAGTACATGGGGATGTGAAATCAATGAATGTTTGGATTTAATCTTCTTAATGGAGGTATTTTGGTATATGTTAATGTTTTTACAGACCTTCCATAAAAAATATAACAATTTAAGTGATAAGGTCTCAACCCTAGTATTAGTAGTATTTTATGTTCAATTAAAATCAATAAAACCCATTGTTTCTGTCATTTTACGGTATTACTATATGTAGGATCACCTAAAATAGGAAAAACTCATATCAGATTAGTTTCATGTTCTAGTTCTTATATAGTTATTCTAGGGATCACATTTGATGCTATGAGTTTTAGAATACTATATAAATTCCATAATCTATACCTCAATATAAAATACTCAATATAACTACAATATAGACAAAATCTCTAATATTTGATGTAGAAACAGATATATTATGTAATTATTTCAATTTTACCTTTATTCCTTACAATTTACACTTTAGGATAGTTGTTATCAATGGTGAATGTAGTCATAATTAGTCTAAAATTATCAATTATTTCCAATATAGAGTTTTGTTCGCTTAGGTGAATGATAATATCATATAAAAACGTTATTCTATATAATTTTGTCACACAAATTTAGGTGTCAATAGATAGTTTTTATACTGCCTGACACAATAATTATGAATGAGTGGAATCCTACTCCCATCTACTAGTATTGGATTACTTTGGTGCATATGAAAAAAAATCACAAATTACAACCCAACCTATTATAACAAAAACTAATATATTATAGGATTATTCTTAAGCATATTAAAACTGATACTTGAATTTTGTTCTATAGAAATAGGTTTGGAAGGTGAGTAAATAATTTTTTAATGGAATTCCTGTCTGGATTTTTTTTTGGAAAAAATCATAAAAACTATCTAGATAAGTATTAAAAAAAATATGGATAATTATTTCATTCTTACCCTCCTCATATTGAAGTGTTTCTACATTCGATAGTATTAACTAAAATAACCAATGTTTAAGCCCTCATGCATGAAGTGATTGGTCCATTAGAGGATGAAAATTCAGTTGAGTGAGTCCCTAAAGTTAATCAAGGGGTTAAAGTTGAATATCATTCCCCATATACCCCCTATTTATACTGATAACATGTATGGAAGACATGATTACTTACTATATACGTGTAAAAAATTGACTTGGACTCGAATCCTATATCCATTGCTGAAAATTGAGTTGGGGTAACTAAACTTGGAAATATTTTAAAATAATTATTATCTAGAATCACCAACACACTATGATCACATAATTATTGATGATACGGTTGAGATAACTCACCATCTCTTTCATTGTTTAAATATTGGTGGTTCTGATTATTGGGGATCATATGAACTTATCTGAAAAACTATAGTAGTTCATGAGAAAATAAAAACTTCATAATGAGGAATTTAATAATTCAAAATCACAAAATATAAAATTTAATTAATGGAGTTTACTTTACAAGATATAAATCAATATAGGGTTTTTGAATCCTAAATCCTCAATTTCTTAGCCACTCAGCTAGAAATCATAGGATAACAAAAATATTACATTTTTATAATGAAAAGATATTATTGGAATGTAACTACTAATGTGGGATCCATGGATAATAGGATACAATTAATAGTTACCCAAACCATGAAATTTAATCCATTTGATAGAACATTGGATATGAAACAAGAATATATTAAATGATAAATTTATTCATTACTTATTGTTGTAATATTTTGTATGCACTACCAAAATAATTTTATCATTTCCTCACTCTATTAATTTTCCCCTTTATATTATACCAATTTTTCATTGGATGGATCTAACTTATAGATTTTCCTCACTTCTTTCATAATGAATGACAAAAAATCATGTATAAAACATTCAACAATTTTTTAAAAATTATTTCTTTGACTTTTTAGCCATGCTAATTTATTAAAATTTAGGGAGTAATAACTAAATATATAAATAAACCTAACATTAAATGAATATAATTTTGATGATAATCACATAATTCATCAATTATATTATGATGATGAGTTGATCTATAATCTATAAGGAAAATGTATTTGAGTGATTATTTTTATTCTAGATAAGAAACTTCTATTTACCATCACCAATAATAAAGGATAACAAGTTAGATACAATATTTATTTCCTATTAGACATTATCTATTAGATTCATATTGGTGGGATACATAAAAATCTCATTAACCATAACCATAATCTAGGTTTATTACATTCTGATATGAGGCGGTGAATGATTTAATATATTGAAAATTGTCAAAGGGGGTTTGTGTTGAAGCATAAATGCTTAATAGTGTTCAAAGGTCACCAAAATTGTATCTTCATGTTTTATTCTTGGATAAAATAATCCAATTTTTGTGGGATATAGGATGCACTAAAATTTTTAAATGTCAATAGATTTTGTGAGCATGGATTGGCTTTTGTAATTGTCAAATAGTGATCCTAGAGAGATTTATGATTTTTCATATAGCAATATTTTTTTTTCATAATCCACAATAATGGAGAGTTTATAGTGTAGGAACAATGTTTTTTCTTGTGGTAGTATTTCCATTTATTCACCGTGACACATTTTGAGTCTTGTTCTCTGTAAAATTCTTAAATTCTTTGTAGGCTACACATGGTGCATAGTGAGTTGAGAGATGACATGTTTTGAAGATTCCTCTTGTGAATTTTCACCCTGTTGAGTTACCTAAATCTTTCCCTTGAATGTTAAGGGCCTATAAAAATTGACCAATTATTAATTATATTTAATTATTGATCGATTTTACTAAATGTTGATAAGTTTTATGGTCATATAGCATTGATTCAAACTAGTCTAATTTTATTGTCATAAAACCTTGACTAAAAATGATTGGTGAGGTTTCGTGGATAGAATGGTGGTAAAATAGATCCAACATGAGTTTAAGTACTTATTTCTAGTAAAAGATACCTATAAATATAAATTTACATTTCATTTAAGATCATAACACACATAATGATATTGGGACTTTCATAGGTCACTCGACTCTAAACTAAATTGAGATAACCTATACATCAACAAGATCACAATTGAACCAATTTGAATTGATAAGGGTCTATATTGTTATAAAATAAATCAGGGAAAAGGTGTTGACATTTTATGTTCATTGTAATTTGATGATTGACATATAGAAACCGAAATGGGGGATTCAAGAACTAGGTTCATTTTAACCCACTTAAACAAGTGATGTGAATAATGTAAATCACGACTTAAATTATTTCAATCACACTATAATGAAATGAGTCAGGCATGATGATGATGTTAAAAATCTTATTCAAATGATGAGTTCCATTTCAATACTATTTATGGTATATGTTCTTAGAGGGATTTCTTCTAATGATGAAAACCATTCATATGCTATTTAAAGGCATGTTAGATATATGACACAATTTTTTTTACTAAGAATTAGAATCATTTATTGAATTAGAAGAACTAACAGATAATATTCTAAACGTTTTATGGTTATTCAAATATCTATTTCATGAAGTATTTTATTTTGAAAGATAATTTTTAGGTGGTGATTGAAATACTTTGGTTCAGAACAAAATCATATTTGATCGTTATATAATATTTGAATGGAATATACATTGAAAAAAATATATGGTTGAGTTTGGGGTAAATGAACCCAAAAAACACTATTAATCCCATGATTATAGGAATCAATAAATATGTATTTATTTGGAAGAAAATATATAGTATCCAATTTTAAGATAAAATATTGAGAGATTCAATGTCAAAAAAAGGAAAACAAACATTGGGATTCCATGAGCATGGAATTTATAGCTTGGTTTGAGATAAGTGAATCAAATATCACTATATATCCTAAAATAGTTTGGATTAATCCATTCATATTTATAAAAAATAATATATAAGTTTATCATCTTAACATATAATTGATAAAGAAAAACATGATGTGAATTAAAGAACTAATGTACTTGGATTATGGGGGAAATTGTACATAAATGGAATTCATGGATGGGTCAAAGTTACGTAAAAGGATTTTACTAAATATTTTTTTATAATATAATTTTTTTAAAATTTCTTAAATAGGGGGAGATTTTAATTATATTGATATTTTATGGATGGGAGACCGCACATAATGAATTATCACACAGATCAGGATCACATGTAATGAATGTGATCATATAAATAGACCAATTCAATAATTTTATTTGTCATGAAAGATGGACCATATATCACATAATTTATCATCCTATTATAGGGACTTGGTTTCCATGAAATTTAGATATATATGATGAGGACCTAGAAAATGGGCCTCTAAAAAGATCTAGCTCATGTGCTGGAAGGGGAGATAAAATTGTTTCATCGTATTGGAAAGTCATTAGAAGAAACCATATATGAACTAATGAATCCATAGACACTAAGATGACATAGAATTGGGATGGGGGTAGAATTGAATAAAATTTTTGAGAAATGTGATATGGAAATCACCATATATCCTGTGAGAATAGATTTCAATCCACATACACTTGTCTTATATGGTGGGATTATATTTCAATCATATTACCAGATTATATATGGGGGGTTATAGACTAGGTACTGTCTCATTGATCAAGATATATTTTATGAAATTAGGACATACTAAAATTCCCTTTTAGAATTTAATTGTTTAAGTGGGTTGGACATTATTTCAGTTAGTTTAATATCATGGGACAAAGTCTCAGGTTCCATTAATTTTGTGGTCATACAATGAGATCATATGAGAAGAAGAATCCCTATAGATCTACCACGTACATATATATTGTATAAGAAATGTTTTTTCTTTGTGGTCACTAATTAGATAAAATATAATGTGAACTGATTAATCCTCACACTCCGAAAAAAAATATATGTTTAACAGGGTGAAATTTATAGTTGGGATTAAGATAAGTTATTTATACTTCACTACTTTCACTATAAGAAATATAATAAAAACACACATAATCTTCTTTTATGGGGGGGGATATTTTATACCCAATTACATTCTAACAGATATAGGACTATACACTAGTTACTCTTTCACATATCAGTATCTCATAAAAGGAATAAGGTGATATAAAAAACCAAACTATGAAGTATATTGTTCATATGGATTGGACCATATGTAATTCTATTTATTTTCATATATTATGTACTTGTGTGTCATTTAGTTTAGGATCATATGACAAGGATCCGTTCCAATTATTTTAATGTAATGTGATATAGTATTTATGAACCCAACATGAATATTTAAAAAATATTTCTTGAGAAACCTTTCATTTGTGTAAGGAGGGATGTGATATCTATATATTATAATTAGTAAATAATAAACCTTGTTTTTATATAGTGACCCAATCCTCTTCCACATTATATAACATTATTTTACCCATTAAAATCCATAACAATTACTACATGAAATTTGAATGTTCTTGTATCCTTAGAAGAATTATGTAAAACAACAACCTTTAACTAATAAACCCCAATACATTATTTTCCAGTAGGCAAATTTTTTCACTACACATAGAAATGGTTAAACCATATCGAGCCTTCAATATCTCCCATAAATTGTCTACTCAATATAATATTCTATACATACCACACATATTACATTATATCTAAAAACCGAAAAATGGTTGAGATACAAGACTAATTTTTGGGAAATCACATTAATTATAAATCAAATATCATAAGTGATAATAATTTGAACATATGAGTATGATAATGTAGATAAGGAACATAAAAAAATATATAGAATTCATACCCTGTAAAAATGGACTATAGGACAAGAATCGTATCCTAAAGAATTAGTATAAAGAAATAGATTTCAAATGATATTATAATTATATTATCATGAGCACAATATACTACATCAAATCATTATCATAAGTCAAGGTTCACTACTAAGACCATAATCACGAAGTGTAAAAATCCTCATAGTGGAATAGGTTCACTTTTTAATCCCATATATAACATCTTATGATATTTAAAGCATTGTATAATGAATTGGATGGGTATTTAATTCCAATACCACTCATAACATGATATTATATACATGCATACCTGTTTCACAAGTAAAAAACATACTTATTTTCATCAATGAAATATTAACCTGAGAGATAAAAGGATTTCGTGATTATTTTTAAAAAAAATGACCATAAACCATTCAAATAAATAATGTGGATACTTTCAAAATAACATATTCCTAGTCAAAAAAATATATTTTAAAGATTTTGAAAATGATATGAAGATCATCCTTGAAAAAATAATTCTCCACAAAGTACTATATAAGAAGGGGTATATAATTTTTTTAATTTTATTCCATGATCCCAATCCCCAAATAGATAAATATAAATAGTGGGTAAGTCATCACACGTGAATTCTATGTAGGTAAATCCTTTTGAAAATAAAATGTAAAAATGAAGAGAAATAATAAGTGAGTTTTAGGAAATTTTTTTAAAATTATCATAAAAACATATTATGGTTCACATTTGAATTTTATTTAAAAAATATTAATGATAAAAATTTGAAAAAAAAAATTTTAAATAAAATAAAATAATGGATCATTGAAAAAGATATTAAGGTATCCAAATAAAGTGTGTCCTGGAAAATAAAACATTTTATAATGGAAGTACAATCATTTTGTTACTTTTCTTAAAATTAATTGATTAGAACACCACATCATACAAATTAGTAATAAAATATTCATTCGGAAAGATAAAAATTAAGATATGGGAGTAAAAAGAGTTAATTAAAAATAGGTTTTCAAAATATGATAGGTGGACATTGGTGGGGATGAAGAAAATATTTACATCAGTGAAAACCAGATATTTAGGAGGATGTAAATTATTATTTATATAGTTTCATTTTAATTAATAAATATAATTAATTAATATGGATTATTTAAATAAAAATTGATTTATTATATCGAAATAGGGTATATAATATGAAATTAAATATGAAGCTCCATAAGAAATATTAAAACTCAAGACATAAGATTGAGATATAAAAAACACTTATAATTTTGGAAGATATAATTCACAGACAAAAGAAAGGAAGATGATGAATGGAAGTGAATTTTAAAAAATAAACAATAATTTAAGATATTAAAAGTCAGGGTACATTAGTTACACCATAAAAATTAATATTGGTCCATAATATCAAAACATGCTCCAATGAAGGATGGTAGAGATGGATACCATTGCTTTTATCTTCATATCATTTAGCATGAATTAAACTCTTATATAGAGAAACTAAATATAATAATACATTATTTAATTATATTATTCCTAACTATTACCATTTATACTCAAAATTTATAATTATAATTTTTGTGTATATTAATGAGATACTATCTATTTTCAATAGCAGGTGTGAGAAACCTTGGTCATTTTAAACTAGTTTCATAATAACATTGTGGGTATTCATTATTATAAAAAAATTAATCATTATAATATAATTAAAGGTAATATAATTAATTATTTATAATTATTTATCATGCTATAATTTCATTATATGGGAGTATTAGATATGATCCTTGAAGATGAACTTAGTGACAATCATATTTTAGTGATTTTTTACAAACAATTGTATCATCATTAATGAGTTTAATATTAATGGTACCATTATAAAGAAAAAAGTTTTTATTTTCTTGTTTATAACATATATTATTATTAGTTTTGTTCTCATCATCATACATGATATTATTTTATAGCACTGTTTAAGTAGGTGGTTAAACTGAAGAAATCGTGAACATACCATTATTAGTGGATGATTATAAATGTTGAAGTTTTTTATTTTGATAATATAATTATTACCGAAGATTAATGATATTTATGGTTACCATTAAAGATTTTTATCATATTTTAAGATCATTTAACACGTAATAAATTTACTAAATAAAAGTTGAGATATTTTACTTTGTGAAGGTAGAAGTCTGCATATCACACGGTTAAATATTTTTTCTTAAATAATGATAGTTAAAGAAAGTTTGTAATAATATTTGTATTCATAATTAAATTATATAAAATATTTCATATTTATTATTAAATTCCACCCTCATAATTGGTAAATAGAAGTATTGGTAAAAAAAATTAATTTGTTGCTTTGTGGAGGTGGTAGTCCGTACAACATACAATTGATGGTTTTATTTTTTGTAATATAGAAAGAAAATTCTCATTAATAGTTATTAAATTATCATAATAATATTCATAATATAATAAATACTAATTTCAATATATAGTAATGTAAAAATTTAAATTTAATAAGTATGATAGAATGGAATGGAATATGGTAAAAATGAGTACCTACGTTGAAATATTTGTGTTTCCTATGAGGATTCCATGGAAAAAAAGGTGTTAATCAAACATATTGTGACCAAGGCTCAATTAAATGGTTGAGAAAAATAAAGGAAGAATAAAGGGTAGATTTATATGTAGGAAATTAATTATTTGAGTGATCATGAAGGTTTTCTGAGAGGATCCTTTTAAAAGTCCTAATAATGAAATTCTTTTAATTAAAACAACATAATATAACGAGAAAACATGTTAAAAATTAATGTAATTCAAAAAATGGGAAATAACTTATTTAGGAAAGATATTTTACTCAGAATCTCACAAAAAATTAATTAAAAATAGGTTTAAATTTTTTTTTAAGTCCTTTAGTCTTAGAATTATCACTTTTCCATTTTCTTTTACCATAGTAAATCATTTTTTCTAAATTAATTTATATTTAATGCCTAAAAATAAAATGAACCTTATTACATAATTTTTACCTACATATTCAAATTTTATAATTTATTTTATTAGATAAAGTTTTTTTGTGTAATAAGATTCCATTTTATTATTATGGTATGTAATGCTTAAAACTATATTTAAAGAAGGTTATTTTTAAGCCTAAAATGTATATGTAGGGTAAAAGTTTTGATAATTTTGATATTGATAATATAAATTGGTTTATTATAAAAAAAATTATGTGGCCTTAAAATTAAGACAACAAAAGATTTTAAAATAATATAAATAAATTACATGAAAACGGAAAAAAAATAGATTTGATTGAAAAATATTATGTAATTTCCTAAACTGTAAATAATAAGTACTCAAAATTCAATATAGTGTATGAAAAATGTAGTGGTGATGGGTAATTTAGTCGGAACTGTAGTAGTGACATCACTATTGCAAGTATTGTAGCAGCCTAGTTACTATAGAATCACTATTCACCAGAGTGCCTTTGGGTCTAATTATGGGCCTTCAGAGCCATATAATGGGATTTCATAACCACTAGGCCTACGGTCCATGTAATGGGATTCATTCCAACTGGGACTATAGGCCATGAATTGAATAAATAAGTCTTGAAGGGTGGAATATCCCCTTGGGAGGCTATAACATTCCTTTCTGGCCTATGTGTGAGGTGTGTGTGTATTGAAATGAAATTATACCCCCCCAAACACCAATTATTTATATATTTTTCACTCTTCAACTAAAATTAAATTATTTTAGAAAAATAAAAATAAAAATTCATCATAATATAGTATTGATATTCCTAATTCCAACTCAAATTATAAAATTTAAAAATTTATCTTTTAAAAATAAATAAAATATATAAAGGAAAACTATTTTCATTGAAAATTTACCAGTTAAATATTAAGTGTTCTTAATACTATTTGGTATGAATTTATAATAGATTATTATATTTTTTACCCAGTATAGATTTTTTTGTTATAACATTCTTATTTAGTATTTCAAAACTCATTTTAGTTTGTTGTTATATGTGAAACAATCTATTGAAACAATGATTATTTAAGGGAAAATATATTCTTAAATATTAGGGTGTTACATTCATCTCCCTTAACTATATTGTATCCTCATAATTTTAATAACCAATCCTGAATGAAAATTTCTTTGGGTTTCTAAAATATATACATAGCTCAATATTTTATTTATAGTGAGGCTCCATCATTACTATATTAAGATTCACTAATGAGATAATTTTTCTATTATAATAGGAATAAAACAAACTTTGAGATTTTATCTAACCATTTATTCTAAAGACCCCAATATAATGGGATTAAATTTTCATTTGGATTATATAATCATCCTTCTACTAATATGAAACAAACTAAAAATTTCATGGTATGATTTATTCTTGTTTTTTCACATCTTTACCTACTTTTGACGTAATTCGGTGACATGTTAGAAGTATTAAAAAACGAAAGTAGAGACCTAAGGAGTTGTGGAATAAAATTGTAGATTTTATAAAACTAGGGTTCCACCAGATAGCTGTTGGAGGTGGAAGAGGCCCACAAATCTATTGGGTTCCATCAGTCATCCGATTGAAGAGGTAGATGCACTAAAAACTACCTGGAGTGTTTATCCTACTAGTGGCTATCCAACACCCAGGCAGTGGGACTGGTTCAGATTTTAATTTGGGGTGCATCATCATTTCATAATGTAAAATTTTACTCCCCTGACCCTAGTTACCATGAATCAGTGCATTATTACATAACATCATCATGATCCCAAAAGATCAAGTCTCAAAAGACATATTAGTTTAGTAGCCTTGTAAATACTAGATACATTAATAAGTTTAAAATTACATTATAAAATAAAAAAACAACATAGTCTCCATAGGCCACACTCATATCCATTATATTATCCCTGCAGGTCAGTCATAATATAATTCTTCGCATCCTTGGAAAAATAAAACATAGAAAAGGGTGAGCTCATATGCTCAATAAAAAAACAATATACCAAAAAACTATCATAAATAAGAATAAACATTTAAGGAAATGTAAGACTAAAACAAAAGCCTTTTGAACTTGAACTTTAGCATAATATGTAAAATATAAAATCAAATAAGTTCATTTACTTGTTCACATGGATAATCTACTAGTCGAATAATCACATTCAATATCAATAGTCACTTTCATAATGATGGAATGCATAATGTCAGACATCATAACCACATATTAAAGGCCTTGTGCGAAGACTACAAATAATATTTTGTCAATGCCTTGTGACAACACACTAGTTTGTCTCATGAGTCCTACCGATGCATCGAGGAGCTATAGTGGGCTCCACCCGTCATTTACTAAGTCCAATAAATTCATCATATGAAAAGGTTTAAACATAACTTAAACATTCATATTAAATATAGCATATGAAATGTCAATACTTTACCATAAACCATGAATGGTATAAAAATAACACATCCACAGTCAAACATATCACAAAACCTTCAATACAATATGGAATTTTTGTATCATAATAAATCATCTTCAAATAATCTCACAATCCATTAAAGATTGTTGACATAGATGAAATTAAAACTTTTTTTAGATAAATGTCTCTTTATTTTTTGAAATCATTTAAAAGTCATATAAGTATAGAAGAAAACATTTATTTTGAATATATTATTATAATCTTGTAATGGAAACTTCAACAATGTTATAATGGATGAAAATAGCCGCACCCACCGTATGAGTTAAAAATACATTCTTACCTCAATTTGTTGAAAAGGTCATAAGGTACCTTGTTTGAAAAACAACAGAATGATTCATTTCAAACCATTTTATAGAAATTAAAACAAGGGTATAAATTAATTTAACCCATAGTCTAGTAAATAGGTAAAATAATTTGGAATACATTTTTAAGAAACATGGATATGGATGATAAAGAGGTCCTAGTCGATATTTACGTAAAAACAGCCTCGGATAATAAAGAGATTTTAAAATTAACCCTTACCTTGTACTTTTCCTTGGTCGGGGGTAGGTTACCCTCCTATATAATGGTGAAATAATTTTTATTAAATTATACAAGAACCATATACATTAATATGATATCATATAAGATCTTCTAATATGTATTTCTTTATGATATTTTAGTCGTATCATCGTTTCTGGTGTTAACTGATTCATTACCATTTATATGCCTGGTCACACAAGCCATGTTTGTTATCGATATAAAGTATTTGATTCCTATAAAAAATGTTATTATGTTCATTAACATTATTATTAATCATAAAACGAAAATTATTCTTGAATGATTACAATGGGGAAGGAATCTCATCGCATTCATGGAGACCGTAATTCGAACGTACGTATGAGCGACAATGTCAATATTTTGATATTAAAATCATATATAATTGAATGTTATATCATATATACAGAATCATTATCTTGTTATATTTATTATTTACATCATTTATACTCAATATTATACCCATCCTAATGATAAACTGTTTGAATAACAAACTACACCACAATGTGGAGACGGTAATCCGTACGTACGCACATATGGTGACATTGTCATTTATAGGATGTGTAGAATAATTAATATGGTTGTACAATTTTTATAAAAAGTAAAATTATATTAAAGATAATTTAGATATTATTTTATAATGGAAACCGCAAGGAAAGAGGAAGTGGAAGAAGAAAAGAACTTGAAAGAGGTGATGAAATATTTACCTCTTCTTTAGGTTCTTTGTTTTTATTTGATAAAAAGGGATCCTTAGGATTTCTTTATAACTAAAGTAAGTAATAAATGATTAAGGGAGTAAAGTTGAGAGGATATTTAGGAAGGTTTTGGATGATACAAATGGCTTTGAAGGTGAGAATTTGAAATAAGGGGAGGTGCCCTTTTATAAGAGAGGAGAGGATCACTTTTGGAAAATATAGAAATACTATTTTATAATAAATCTATTTTTTGTTTCTAATGGATAAAAAATTAATTATTTAAAGGATAAGGTTATAATGGGTAGAAAAACTCTCAAAAAATAGGTTTTTATACTGGTTTATATCATCATATTAACCTTATCTTTTAGATTGAACTCTTAGTTAAATAGTTGGACATTTACCATGTCTCTTTGTATTTTTATATTATATGGTTTATAAACTTACTATAATCTTCCAAGAGAACATTAAGTGGTCCATTAATGACATATATAATATTTTTTATGCCCTTGGGCCAAACATTATATTTTTAGGAATAGAATACAAATTAATAATATAATATTTGTTTTAAAAACACTTTTATGTCAATTTTGATAGTATTTGGTTTTTGGTTTTTGTTAAATTCATAACAGCATTATTACTTCGAAAAAAATTCATTTAATCAACCCTAACAAGTAATATTAACCTATAAAATATATCTAATTAATTAAAAGTCTCAAATTAGATTTATTTGGATATTTATAATATCAATTATTTTAATCTTTCATTAATAATGTAATTACTGCATCATCATTGTGTCATAAATAAATTTAATTATTTAATGTATCAAAATTATAAAAAAATACAATTATTTTTGAAATTGTTTTATCTTTATAATTAATATTTATAGTAGAATTTATATTATTTATAACCCTATATTAAAAATGTTTTAGTTACTAAACATTGAATTTAACTCTTTTAACTCTTCTATAAATAAAATAATGTTAAATATCCTAATCTAATCCAAGTGGATCTAAAGGATCATATTTTATTCCTAAAGTTGTTTTTGGTCGAATTACACTTATCCAATAGAATTAGTACATGTGTTAAGACGGTTATGATATCATTTTTACC
Source organism: Viscum album (assembly GCA_963277665.1). NCBI lineage: Eukaryota > Viridiplantae > Streptophyta > Magnoliopsida > Santalales > Viscaceae > Viscum > Viscum album. The sequence goes on from OY728128.1 coordinate 1,265,066,307, forward strand.
CTTAATTACCCTATTTACTTTTAACCGTTGTAAATAAAAGTAAAAAAGTTACTATTCACCAAAAATTATTTTCATCTTTTTGGACCACATTTTACTTACTAATATTAACTTTGTATCTTGGATTTTTTTTTAAATTCAACTCACATATGCGGTAAAATTATGTTTTATATAAACTTGCAAATGCTCTTAAGAGGTGGGTAAAAGTCGGTAAATAGTTCGATAAAATTTTATTTATCTAAACATATCATAAAATGACTCCAATGAATTAGGTTGAACATATATATGTATTATGTATCTATTTTGAACTAAAATAAATCAAAATAATATAACTAATTATGTAAATAAAAATTTGGTTTTAAAAAATAACGTAGTGTTTTTCACTATTCAACAAAAATTGCATGTTTTCAGAAAAATGCCAAAAAATGAACCCTAAGCTAAATTAGATATTTTGAATCCAAAAATTAAGTCCATTTTGAATGATAAAATTTATAAAATTTCAAAAAGTTGGTATTAATATTCATAATGGCTAGTTTCTTTGGTCACGGTGGGTTAGAATCTCGAAGTTGCGTACAATGCAAGCTATTGCATTATTCAACGGGAAATATAAAATGGAAGCTTGGGGTGTTACATTCTTCCCTCATTCAAATAATTTCATCCTTAAAATTTCTATAATACTGCTGCAAAAAATGATTCAGGTGGTTCTTCATCATAAGTTCCTCAGGTTTCCACGTTGCCTCTTCCATCTTACGGTTTCCCCATAGAAATTTTACCAGATGAGTTGTCCGATTTCTTATAACTTCTTCTCTTGTATCAAGAATTTTGACAGACTCTTCACAATAAGACAGATCTTGTACCAGTTCAATTTCCTCATAGGTGAGCACATGTATTGGGTCAGGCATGTATTTTCTCAATAGTGATATATGGAACACATCATGAACTTTGGAGAGACTTGGAGGCATTTCCAGACGATAAGATATAACTTCAATTCATTCTAGAATTTTGAAAGGTCAAATGTACCTGGGACTCAATTTACCCTTCTTACTGAAATGTATAACTCCCTTACATGGAGATACCTTCAAGAAAACATGTTCTCCTACTTGAAATTCCGAATCCTTCCATCGGTTATCAACATAGGTATTTTTCTTACTTTGGGATGATTTGATGTGGGTTTGGATAACCGTTACCTTTTCCATTATTTCCTCAACATATTCTGGGCCTACGAGTTTTCTTTCTCCAATATCATCCCAACAACTTGTTGTGAGACATTTCTTTCTATGTAACTCTACATATGGTGTCATCTAAATACTTGAATGTAATCTATTGTTATAAGATTATTCAACCAAATGTAAATATTGATCCCGTATACCGTTAATGTCAAGTGAGAAAGATCTCAACATGTCTACTAAGGTTTGAATATTTTGTTCTGATTGTGCATCAGTTTGAGGGTGGTAGGTAGTGCTCAAATGAAGTTCAATATCCAAGGATTTAAGAAGACTTTTCCATAATCTTGATGTAAAATGGTGATCATGATCAGAAACAATTGATAAGGGTACTTCATAATGTCATACAACTTCATTAATATATCGTCTTGCTAGAGGTTAAAGTGGTAAATCTTCTCTTATAGAAAGAAAATGTGCTGAATTGTAAATACGATCAACAATGACCCATATTGCATTATTCCTTCTAGGAGTCTTTGGTAGCCCCATGAAAAAATCCATCGTAATATTATCCCATCTCTACTCAGGTATGGGAAGAGGTTTTATGACTCCTCCAGGATGTTTCCTTCCAGCATTCACTTGTTGACAAACCATACATATTGACACAAAATCAACAATCTACCTCTTCAAGTTGTCCCACCAAAAATGTTCTTTCAAATCTCTATACATCTTGGTGGTACTTGGGTTTATAGAGAAATTGGAGCTTTGATAAATATCTAACAATTCCCTTTTTAGATCCAATATATTGGGAATACAAAGTTTCTTCCCAAATTTCAAAATCTCATCTTCATATATGAAGTTACTCAATCTCCTACCATTCATAGCTTTAATCTTCTTTTGAAAATCCTCATCATCATCCGGAGAACTTTTTACCCTTTCTAGTAAAGATGGTTTGGCAACCATTTGAAAAATTATTGATGTTTCACCTTCCATGATTACTCCCATATCCATTTTCACAAGATCCATGAAAATATAATCCCTTTCAACTCTCGTCTTGTTCAAAACTCCATGATCCTATCTACTCAAAGCATCTGCCACCTTATTTTCCTTCCCTGTATGGTAGTGTATTTTAAAATCATAATCGTTGAGTAGTTCAAGTCATCACCTTTTACTCTGGTTGAGTTATCTTTGTGAGAAAATATACTTCAAACTCATGTGATTAGTATAAATCTCACATTTTTCACCATAGAGAAAGTGTCTCCATATTTTTAGAGCAACGATTACAGCTGCTAATTCAAGATCATGAGTAGGATAATATTATTCATGAATTTTTATTTATCATGATGCATAGGAAAAAACTATATCATTCTTCATAAGGACACAACCAAGTCCTTCCATTGAATCATCATGATAAATAACAAACCCATAGTTCCCTGTTGGTAGAGTCAATATAGGATCATTGACTAATATTTTCTTTAGTTATTCAAAACATTCTTCGCACTCTTTTTTCCAATCAAATTTAACCCATTTACGTGTGAGCTTGGTTAATGGGTTTTCCAGTTGGTCAAAATTCTAGACAAAATACCGATAATAACCTCCTAAACCAATCAACTGGTGTACCTATGGTATACTCATCAATGTTGGATATTATTGGATTTATATATTCTTTTAAGGATCAACTGATATTCCATCCTTAGAGACAATATGGCCAAGAATATAAATCTCTTCAAACCAGAATTCACACTTGCTAAAATTTGGGTATAATTAATTTTTTCTAAGGGTTTTCAGAATAGTGCGAAATTTATTTTCATGATCTTCATAGATTTTGGAGTATAATAGGATATCATCAATAAATACCACTACAAAGTAATCAAGATATTACTTTAAAACTATTTTCATTAGATCCATGAGAAAAGAGGGTGTATTAGTCATCCCAAAAGTCATTACTGTAAACTCATAATGCCTGTACCTGGTTCAGAATGTTTTTTTGGAATGTATTCCTTCTTCACGCACAACAGATGATATCTATATCTAAGTTCAATCTTTGAAAAATATTGAGCTCTATGAGTTTGGTCTAATAAATCATCAATGCAAGGTAGGGGATACTTTTTCTTTATTATTATAGCATTGATCTCCCTACAGTCAATGCACAACCTCATAGATCCGTCTTTCTTCTTAACAAAAATGTCAGGGGAACCCCATGGAGAAACACTAGGGAAAATAAATCCCTTATTACTCAATTCATCAAGTTGTTTATTTAGTTACACTAATTCCACAATGGATATTCTATTAGGGGTCTTCGATATGGGCCTTAAACAATAATTAAACCAATGGAAAACTCAATTTTTTATTCTAGATGATGTCCAAGTAAATCCTTTGGAAACACATCAATATATTCTTTCACAATTGGTACGTACTCTATTCAAAAATTATTTTCCTCTCCCATAATTATTTCATTTTCATCCTCCCTAATAATTGAATTTAGTAGATCTAGTGGGGGTGGATCTAGATAAGAATCAATGGTGATGTTTTTTCCCTAAAGAAAGGGTATCCTTATCATCATCAAAAATTGTAACCTCCTTCTTCTTACAATAAATTTTTGCATCATGGTATGAAAGCCAATCAATACTGAGGATTATATCAAATTCAATCATGGGTATGGTGATGAGATTGGCAGATAAAGAACATGTATATGCCCTAATGGGAACTGATTCACAAAACTTTGTTGCGATGATATTTCCCTTAGGTGTTTTGACTGACAACTCCCTTGTTAATTCAAATTGATAATATCTAATTTTATTAGCAAACTTAGAAGATATGAAATAATGCGATGATCTAGAATCAAAGAAAGCATTGGATAAACTTGAAGAAACCATTAAATTACCTTACACCAAGTCTTTCAGAGCTTCAACCTCAGCCATAGTGATCGCATAAGCTTAGCCTGTCTCCCTTAGATTGTTTATAGGTAAGTTCCCTTAGTGGTTAGGACATTCATTTGCATAATTCCCCTTTCTCTACAATTGTTTAATTAAATATTGACAGCCTCTTTATTCCCCTTGTAATAACAAGCTTGGTGGCCTTTTTCACCAAACATGAAACAGAATCTCATTCCCTTCAAAAATGTACTGCGTTGTTTCTTCCCATATTTACTGCGGGATGAATATTCAAATTTTCTTTTCTTCCCATTATTTAAATTTCTAGAGTGTTCAGCAGATCTCTTATTCTCCTACTTTTCATTAAAGTCATAAGACTTAGAGAATTCTTTTTCTGTCTTGATAGCACATGAGACAATATATTCATATGATGAGAAGGATTTTGAGACTAATGTTTGACAAATAAGTTGTTTTAACCCATTAAATAATCGATCAATATTACTCCTTAGGTTGCGTATATAATATATTCCATGCCTTGCAAACCTTGTAAAGTTAGTCCCATATTTTGCAACATTCTCAACCTCTTTTTGCCTCAGACTCAGAAATTGTCTTTCCAAATCCTCTTGATGGTCACGAGGAAAGTATTTTTTTTGAAAATTTCTTTATACTCCCTCCATTCCATATTTGATAATGCATCATCTTCTTTTGTGTTTTGAATCAATGACCATCATTGATCTGCATCTCCCATGAGGCGATAAACTTCCATGATAACTTTTTCCCTTTCGCTACTCCCCAAATAATGAAATATTTTCTCTATGGAAATTATCTATTGCTCAGTTACTAATATATTTTTACTCTCATTTAATGTTGGTGTTTTTTTCCCCATGAAACGGTATTACATTGATCCTCCGCGTTGTGGATCAGGGTGCTCCATATGGGTAAGTTAATTATTCATAACTTGAGTGAGTTATCCCAGTATGGTAATAAGTTGATCAGCACCAATTGCTTCACCATCTCCACAATAATTACCTTGATTAGGAGTGAAATCCCTACATGTATTATGTGTGTTGATATGGTTTACATTCCTTCCACTATGCGCCATTTCTAAACAATGGCATACACTATATTAGTTTATGAATTGTAATATATAACTCCAAACTTGTAAAACACTTAACATAAATTGAACAATTTATGGATATAATCCATAATCATAAAAAAAATAATTTATGAATTATATACTCATAAAGCCTTCATAATGGTTTGTAATGAAAATGAGAATTATCCTAAGAATATCCTCTGGGGGTGTCGTAACCAAGTGGCAACAAGGCCCATTGTCGTGCACCAGTTCCCGTTCGAGTCTAGCTCATAGCGGTGTATTTAGGTTTTACCACTAAGAACATCTGTTCCAGAGCCACCTCAACCTGCTCGTATCCAAATAGAAATGTATTGCTTGGAAAACTCACAAAATCTCTACAGTACCAAAATTATTAGAAACTCTTATATACTAATCCTCAAAGTCTATTTTAGGGTAATGTTCTCTAATCAGTGTTTTTCTAAATTTATCTTCCAAGGTTTGTATTAAACATCCTATGATACCAACTGTAATACCCCGACCCTAGTTACCTAGATTTGGTGCATTATTACATACCATTGTCATGATCACAAAAGATCAAGTCTAGGAAGACCTATTTGTTTAGTGGCCTTGGAAATACTAGATACATTCATAAGTTTTACATTTAATTATAAAATGAAAAACCACAACAACATAGTCTCCATTTTCCAAACTCATATCCATTATAATATCTCTTCATATCATTCATAATATACTTCTTCACATACTAAGAAGAATAAAACATAGAAAGGGGTGAGCTCAGATGTTCAGTAAGGATTAAAATATAGAAGAAACATTCATAAATAAGCATAAACATTTAAGGAAATGTAAGACTATAACGAAAGCCTTTGAATATTTAACTTCAGCTTAATATGGAAAATATAAAATCAAATAATTCCACTTACTTATTCACATGGATATTCTACTAGTCGAGTAATGACATGGAATATCAATAGCCACTTTCATAATGATGGAATGAATAATGCTAGACTTCATAACCACATGGTCAAGGCCTTATGCCAAGACTACAAATAAGATTTTGTCAAGGCCTTGTGAAAAGACACTAGTTTGTCTCATTAGACCTACTGATGCATCAAGGAGCTATAGTGGTCTCCACCCATCACTTACTAAGTCCAATGCATTCCTCATATTAAAAGGTTTAAACATAACATAAACATTCGTATTAAAACTAGAATACGAAATGTCAATACTTTATCTATAAATCATGAATGGTATAAAAATCACACATCCATAGTCAAACATATCACAAAACCTTCAATACAATATGGAAGTTTTGTATCATAATAAATCAACTTCAAATAATCTCACAATCTGTCAAAAGATGTTGACATAGATGAAATCAAAACTTTTTTTAGAGAAATATCTGTTTCTATTTTGAAATCATTTAAAAGTCATATAATTAAAAAATAAAACATTTATTTTAAAAATATTATTATATTCTTGTAAGGTAAACTTTGAAGATTTTATAATGTTGGAAAATAGTCTCCCCGTCGTGTAAGTTAAAAAAACATTTTTACCTTAATTTGTTAAAAAGGTCATAAGGTACCTTATTTGGAAGACGATGGAAAGATTCCTTTCAAAATATTTTATAAAAATTCAAACAAGGGTATAAATGACTTTATACCATATTTAGTAAATATTAAAAAAAAAATCGAATACAATTTTAAGAAACATGGATGTGGATGATAAAGAGGTCCCAGTAGATACTTACGTAAAAACAACCTCGAATAATATAGAGATCGTGAAATTAACCCTTACCTTGTAATTTTCCTTGGTTGAGGGTAGGTTAACCTCCTTTATAAGGGTGAAATAATTGTTATTAAATTATACAAGAACTATATACATCAATATGATATCATATATGATCTTCTAATATTGCATTGTAAATGATATTTTAGTAGTATCATCGTTTCGGGTGTTAACTAATTCGTTTTCCATTATATTATTGGTTACATAATCCATGTTTATTATGGATAGGATGTATTTGATTCGTATACATATTTATATTATGTTCATAAACATTATTTCTAAATATAAAACTAAAATTATTCTTTAATGATTGTGATGGGGAATTAATCTAATCACGTTCGTGGAGATGGCAATCAGGACGTATGCATGAGCGACAATATCATTATTTAGATATTAAAATCATATATAATTGTATGGTATATCATATATACATAATCTTTATCATGTTATATTTATTATTTACATCATTTATACGCATTATTATACCCATCCAAATGATGAAGAGTTTGAATAACAAACTACACCACGATGTGGAGACGGTAATCCGTACTTACTAATGAATGTTGACTTTGTCATTTATAGGATGCATAGAATAATTAATATGGTTGTACCATTTCTATAATAACATCATAGTATATATAAGATAATGGATTTATTATTTTAGAATGGAAACAACAAAGAAATAGGAAGTGGAAGAAGAAAAAAACATGAAAGAGGTGATGAAATATTTACCTCTTCTTCAGGTTCTTCCTTTTGATTTGATCAAAATCGCTCCTTAGGTTGGCTTTCTAACTAAAGGAATATTTCTAGGATGAAGGGAGGAATTTTTATAGGATATTTGGTCAGGTTTTCGTCTAGAAAAAATGGATTTTAAGGTGTAAATTTGAGATAAGGGGAGGTTCCCTTTTATATGAGAGGCGAGGGTCACTTTAGGAAAAGATTGAAATATTATTTTATAATAAAATAATTTTCGGTTTCTAATGGATTAAAAATAAATTATTTAATGGATAAGGTGTGGATAATTCAAAAAACTCTCAACCAATAGGTTTTTTACGGGTTTTTTTCATCATATTAACCTTATCTTATAGATTTAACTCTTAGTTAAATAGTTTGACATTTTCGATGCCTCTTTGTATTTTTATATTATATGGTTAATAAACTTATTATAAACTTCTAAGAAAACCTTAAGTGGTTCTTTAATGAAATATATAGTATTATTTAATCCCTTTTTCCAAACCTTATATTTTTAGTAATAGAATACCAATAAATAATATAATATTTGTTCAAGAAACACTTTTATGTCAATTTTGACACAATTTGGTATTTTGTTTTTGTTAAATTCATAACAACAGTATTACTCAGAAATAAATTCATTTAATCAACCATAAAATGTCATATTAACCTATAAAATTATTTCAATTCATTAAATGTCTCATATTAGATTTATTTGGAAATTTATAAGATGAATTATTTTATTCTTTCATTAATATGGTAATTACTGCATCATCATTATTTAATAAATAAATTTAATTATTTAATGTCTAAAAATTATAAATAAAATACCATTATGTAGGAAATAATTTTATATTTCTAATTAATATTTATATTCGAATTTATTTTACGTATAACCCTATATTAAAAATGGTTTGGTTATTAAAATTCAAATATAACTATTTTAACTCTTTTAACTCGTTTTTAAATAAAATAATTATAAATGTCCTAATCTAATCAAAGGGTACCTAAAGGATATTATTTTATTCCTAAAGATGTTTCTGGTTTAATTACACTTATCCAATAGAATTTGGACATGTGTTAGTGTAATTAGGATATCATTTTTACCCTTAATTATCCTATTTACTTTTAACCATGATAAATAAAAGTAAAAAGTTACTATTCACAAAAAATTATTTTCCTCTTATTAAACCAAATTTTACATACTTATATTAACCATGTGTCTTGGATTTTTGAAATTGAATTCACAGAATTAGTAAAATTATGTTTTATATTAATTTACAAATGCTCCTAGGCGGTGGGTAAAAGTCGATAAATAGTTTAATAAAATTTTATATATCTAAACATATCATAAAATGAATCCAATGAATTCCATTTACCATATATATTTATTATGTATATATTTTGACCTAATATAAATTAAAATAAAATAACTTATTATTTAAATAAATAGTCTCTTTTAACCAATAACGTAGTGTTTTTCACAATTCATCCAAAATTGAATGTTTTCAGAAAAATACAAAAAATTCACCCTAAGCTAATTTCAATATTTCCAATCCAAAAATGTAGTCCATTTTGAAAGATAAAATTTTTAAAATTTTAGAAAGTGGGTATTTCTATTCATAACAGCAAGTTTGATTGGTCGTAGTGTGTTAGAATCTCGAAGTTGCGTACAATGCAAGCTATTGAATTATTCAAAGGGAAACGTATCGTGGGAGCTTGGGGTGTTACATAAAATCTATTATATATATAGTTATTAGATTCACCCTCATTCAAAAAAAAAATTAAGGGATCCCCGGTTGTGGATTTGTCTCTCTTATCCCCTCTCATTCACTATTTGATGGTTAGATCGATCTCGTGACTCTTGTTGGGTATGTTTAAGATGTTACAACCAAAATATCCTCAATCTGTTGTGAATAATCTTATATTATATCTATTATAGCTAGAAAATATATTCATATTTGATTTAATATAGAATTATTTGATCATTTGAGGATTATAGAAAGGGTTTGTTCACTATCGTTCTCTCTATCAACATTGGATCAAGATCCATTATCAACGGTGGTTCTCTATATGTAAGTATACCATTTTTTATACTTTTTAATGTTCTTGTTCATTTACTATGAATATAGAATTGCTTATAATATGAATTAGTATTAGTTATACTTAACTCCTAGTATGAAATTACTCAAAGGGAAATTATTATCTTTGGGAATTGATATTATTGAGGTAGAAACTACTTACCCTTTTGGCCCCTTATATAAATATTTATGTTATAATTTCCATGTTTGTTCATGTGTAACCCGTGAGACACTTATTTGATATGATTCTCATGTTTTTTGTGTTTGTTTTCCATAATAATTTTCTTGATACTACTTTCTTTTCCCTTTCTATGTTATGATTTATATGTGGATGTTTTCATAACCTATTGTCACTATGTTTCATATATTAATATGAAAAAATGTGTTTTGGATTGGCTAGTTGGATCCTTTAATGGGAAGAAATAATTATTTGATGGATATCCCATGGTTTTGAGTGGCATGTTGGTTAGCTTTATAAATAGACATGTTCAGCTGATTTGATAATCACTGTATGGCATTGGAAGAGCTCCAATATTAGGAATACTAAGTAAACTTTACTATTGGGGTGCATCAAAGAACATAATTTGAGATCCAATGATTTTGATGTGTTGAGTGTATGTACCATTATAATGGAAGGAAAAAATCATGTGGTAAGCTAGGTGATTTTTTTCGAAATATGTTTAGAGATGGTCCCCCTTAATTAAATGAAAAAAAACTAGAGCCTATTTTAAAAAATTATAAAAGAGTAAAACCATTACAAAAAAGGAAAATTACCAGAATAAACCACACTCAATGGGGGAGAAGTGGTCTTGGGAGTCAAATGGGAAAAAAATTAAAATAAGCATGGGAGGAAGTTTCATCCCCCCCCCCCCCCGCAACATAAAATGCTACAATATCATCAGTTAGTGATAAATCATCACCCCCTAAAAAAGATTCATTGTGTTGACCACACAAAGTGGATGAGCACCCCTATAACATGCTCTAAATTTTAACGAAGAATTGAATGATATGGTACAACACCCCTATCTCTCTTTCGAGCATCCCAACAAAAGATTCTTGTCAGAATCTCAGAGTTAGTCAACCTAATCAAAAAAAATCCAGACCTAAAACATTGTGCAAGATCATTTCAGGTTGCCTGTATGTCCAACCAAAAGAAGAACATATGGATGAATAATGGGTTTCATCACACCCAACCATGTTTCAAGGCCTCCCACCTAACAATACCTTAATGAAGGTGTACTACCAACCAAATTTAATGAAACAGGATCCAAATCCCAAAGAGACACACACAATTTCAACAAAAAACTAATCCAAAAAATAATTAAAGGGAAGAAAATTTCAAAGAAAGCATCAGAAAGAGTCTCGTCACCCCCTCTACCATACAATGAAATAGAGGAATCAGTTGAAGAAAATACATCCCCCCCCGTCAATAATTTCTGTCATGCATGTTAACACAACATGTTATAGAACCCCTACATCCCACACTAAAATGTTGGGGGAGGGCCGGATGGTTGGTGTCATCACAACTATCTATCCTTTCAAATACCCACCCAACAAAGCAGAAATAATCCCACTACTCAGTCAACCTAAGGCCGCACAAATTCAAATTAAAATGTTTTTAAATAAATTCAATGGAATATTTCACATCCATCCAAAATAAGATAGATGATTGATTATGGGTGTATCACACTCATCTCTCTATCGAGGTCACCCACCCTATAGCACATGAAAAAATATATACAAAACTGAATGCAACAAGATAGGAACCAAGGATTGAAAATCAATCAGCAACCCAACAAACCATCATCTCATGAACCAGTGTATAACCCAAGAGACACAACTATGAGATTAAAACAAATAGGAAGGGAAAGCTGTAAGATCTGATCAAAATCTCCATGAACACTAGACAACCTGCTTATACCAGTTGTCAGGCCATAAACAACCTTCCTCATACCAACACCACACACCAAACTTTGAAACCATCGAGTAAAGTATTCCCATTCTAGTAACAAGCATAGAGAGGCACTAGTGTCTAATAAGAACTAAATTGGTGCCTCCATTTATTGTAAAACCTCAAAATTATCCACCCCCAAACACATGCATGAGACCCTGTCATCTACTAGTGTGATCCCATCAATCCACACCAGGTTTAGAGTAACCCTAACATAGGAATCTTATGGAACATATATATTCTATTTTCAGGGAAACGGCTAAGGGAAAAGCCCATGTGTCAAGGAACTATGTAGGTGTTGTTTGAAAGATAAGGGAAATGTCATGATGGACTCTAGACTAATACTACAATGTATTTGTTTATCTTTTTTGTTCCTTCATACTTTGGTTGACCAACAACATTGAGGGTCCTTTTGTTATCTTGTATGAATTTTATTCCATTTTCTACTGTATGAAATTATTTTTTTTAAATTATTATGTGATAATCCATCTTTATTTATTAAATTTTTACTATGTTTTTTAATTACTAATATTTGTTACAATGGGCATAGTCTCCCCAAACCCCCATTCTATTCCTTACATATGGTTGGAATTCTCTTGTTTATGGGGAGGCACACATGTGTTCATGTGACACTCTAGCTTAGACATTCTAATTCACACTAAGTTGTAACACAGTTCAATAAAAATGGTTTTATTTTCTTTATAATTGACTATATTAGGGGCATGTTAGAAATAAGACTAGTTGTGTGGAAATCAAGTCAGTTATTCACATATATTCCTAGCCAACTCATACGTAATAGACCTATGATTTATGGTTGATGTGATTATTGTAACCATTTGAGATTTTACTATTGATATATTTTACCTTGAGTGATTTACATGACATTTATGTTATTGTTATTAGGATTTGGTTGCATCTAGGCATCATGATTAGGAATGTTTGTTAACATTTCATGTGAATGTTTTCTTATCCTACATAATGGTTCAATTAATTAAATTTCAATGGTAATTTGTGTCTTCTAGATCAATGATATTTCTATGCTTACATTTAGTTATAATAATTTCAATGTTATATATTTTTTTATAAGTATTTGATCATAACTCATGTGTAGGTACTAGAGACTTGGGTTAGGCCTTAGGAATATTTAAGGGATCATGTGTTTTAGATATGGTTTTCCTCTTAGGATGAGTCACTATAATGTTCTTCTTAAATATGAACCTATAAATTTCTTCATTTACGTAGTAATTTCACCCGTTAAAGGAATTCCATTGTGTTCTTATGGGGTTCACATTATTTATTCTCAACATTATCTTATGGGACCACCTAGGGATGTGGGACACAATTCTTATAAAATGTAGGATAATCCTTTACTGTGACCAAACTTGTAGTAGGGTGAAACTCATCCTTCCATAGTAGTCACTCTAGTGGTCCATGAAATGGAACAAATTCATGTATGATTCATTCATGTATTTCTTATACAAGGTGAAGTATCTCATTAGGGTGGTCTACTATAGTAATGTTTCATCAGTATTTAAAACTTCATTATCCACCATCTTTCATGGGCACTGGAGTCCCCTAGGATACTAATGATTTGTTAATGGAATATGTTATTTGGTGGGGACACCTGATGCTCTATAGGTGAAATGGAATACATTTATACTTCAAGGACCTTCTCATAGGTAGTAGAGTGTGGTGAATAATGTTAGGAGGTGGGATGATATAACATGGTTGACATGTAAAGGCATCTTTTGGTGGAATTATTTCGTTGAACCTTAAATTTAAATTAGACTCAAGTTATAATGAACCTTTAGTAGTGGATGATGTTAGTGGTTGCTTATTCAGCTCCATTTGTGTAGTTGTTTCATTTTTCTCCTTTTTAACTATAAATGAGGGACCAAAGGCCATAAAGTTATAGATTAAACTTTTTCTATTTATGAGTTTCTAGGTTATAAATTTAGATATAACAACATACTCTAAAGTTCTTCTCATGATTCTCTCTATTGAGAAAGAACTAAGGGAGTATAGAGTATAATGGCTTCTTGCATCACTATGTGGACGAATAAGTGGAATCACTAGTATTTTTGTGGGTTCTATTTCTAATAGTAGGAATAGAAATATAGAATACATGTTCTATAGTGGTAATAGAAAACTAGAAGAAACAATGAGATCTTCAGCGTCCTTTGTGTGAGGGATTGCATCCAGATGTTCTAACTATAAGTGAAAATTGCATTACAAAAATTATTTCCAACAAAAACCTAAATAATGTAATAAATATGGGAATATGTGTAATTTATAGATTTTTTTTAATGTTATCATGTATGGGGTTATCAAGTTCTGAACATGGTATAGGAAGGGAACCTCACCAATGGATGCAGACTCCACAAAATTTTCTAACCTTGTAAATTTATTTACCAATGGATAGATCCCATGAACGAAATACAAGAAATTATTATGTGGTGGAATAGGTACCAAGATATGGGTAATTATAACCTAAAACTATTTATGGTATAGCTGTAGTTTCGTATATACATTCATCAAATTTTCTTGATATAGGGGCTTTCCATTCATTTATTTATGCCCATGTTGTGTCAGTTTTAGGATTTTCTATTAAGTTCTCTCCTAAGATAATTTATCATAACAAACCATTGGGGAAGAATTTATATCATATACCAGGAGTTTTAGTGTATCTTATTATATTTTATATATATGGACATCTAGGTGATTTTATGTTTTTCAAAATGATTAGCTTTGATGGGATTTTTAGTACAGATTATTTACTACTTTCTAAAATCTCATCGATTTTTACTGATGATTTTTGACAATAACCACTCTTAATGATGATAATTATGACCGTAATAATGATTTAAAATAGATTATGTAATATTTGGAATATAATTTAGTCTTTTTTGGTATATTAAAACATAGGTGGTGAATATTATTCTTTCAGTATATTTGGAAATAGTTTCATCCACTCTTCTTACTATAGTGGATCATTATCCTATTATTTTTACAACAAATATCATATATATTCCTCTCAATAAGGGTATTTAGTATGGTATATAACTCAATCCAAGTGTTAAACCTATATCAAATCATAATTACTATATTCCATTAAATGAGTTGAAATAATTGATGGGGTAACTTGAGGATGTTGAGGTGAAAGAATTTTTTTGACCATGAAACTCCATTTAGGGTGATCTAATTCTATTTTCTAAGAAGGAATATATTATTATTGAGCTCTCTTTGGATTTTAAAATTTTGAATCTTATCAAAATGAATAACATGTATTAATTTCTAATGATTCATGATTTATACGATCAGTTGTGGGGAGCCTAGGAATTCTATAAGATTGACCTGAATTCTGGATACCACCATCTTTGAGTCATAGAATATGAAATAATAAATAAGTAATTTTGGAGTAGATATGGATTTTATTAGTTTATTAATATGAGTATTGGGTTACCTAATTTCCTAGTAGTGTTCAAGGTCCCATGAATAAGATATTTTACCCACACTTAGACTCATTCATCGTTATTTTTAGTGATAATATCTTTATTTTACCACAAACCATAGAATTGCATGATTAAGATTTATAGATTTTATTGATTACACTTAAAGGTAAAAATCTTCATATAAAAATATTAAATTTTCACATTTATATAAAATAGGTATGATTCTCTAGTAAGGTTGTATCTTTGATAAGTATTTCTTTTAATCTGGAGAAGTTGATGATGTTTTCCTATAGGGAATGACATCTAAATATATTAATGATTTGGTGTTTCCCTAGGTTATCTGGGTATTATATCTAGTTAATCTAGTACTTATCTCATTTTTCCTCACCAATGAATGATCTTAACATGAAAGGGTTAAATATTGATTTGACCGATAAGTTTGGGGATTCCTTCATTGAGATATAGAGAAGGTCAGTATCTGCTCCTATTTTCATCATACTAGAACATGAGATTGGTTGTATATTTTATTGTAATTAATTTTTTGTTGTTTTTGGAGCTATCTGTATGTAAATATATGATGTAGTTTCTTATAGATGTTATAATCTATGACCCCTTGTTCAGAACTACCATACACATGATTTGGAATCAATTATGTTCATTTTTTTCTTGAAATTTGGGTGAAACTGTATCTTCGGTGAGAAATTTTACATTTATATAAACTAAAATAGATTATAGTATATCATATCCCAGAGAGACATAATCCTTTATAAAATTCATTTGGTTGTGTAACTACATATGTTTTAATTAAATAAGAATTATAATCCTAGGAAAAGGAATATTATTGTAGATTCACATATTATAAATAATTAGTATTTGTAGAGTGATCATCATAAGAATAAGGGAGTTTTAGGATTTTTAGCGTTTGGTTTAATGGTGGTATCAGAAAATAAATTTGTGATGACCCACACTCCCTTAGTCATCACTTATACCTATGTGGACTAATTGAAATATTACATGGAGTCTGATTCTAAATTTTTTGTGAGACAAGAATTATTTCCAAGGAACAAATGAGTTCTAATATGGTTTTTGGATGTAGAAAAAGTGATATAAGTTCATGAATTATTACTGGATCTCACTTATATGAGATAATAGAAGATTAGGGAATCCAAATTAATCATAGTGGAAAGCCTACCCAGGATCACCTATGATTTATCATGATATCATAAAATGTTTTTGGTCACTAGTTATGTAGAGGTCTATTTTATTTGTTTCTCTTATTGTCTAGTCTATCAAATGATTAAGGTCGAGCATCAGAAACTAGTTATATTTTTTCAAAATATTTTTATAGTCTTGTGGATGTGGAATGAGGTGATGGTGGACTTCAGTATAGGGTTACATATGACATTGATAGGTTTAGATGTTGTGTGTGCGGTAATTGATTGGATAAAAAAAGTGACTCATTTCTTATTTATTCGATAGACTCATTCAGTGAATGAGTTAAGAAAGCTGTTTATGTATGATATAGTGAAATTTTGTCGAGTTCCAATGAGTATAATATATGTTTGATATTTTTATTTAATGTCATGATTATGGTAGGTCCTGCAATATGAAATGCAGACTCAGTTGAAGATGAGTATATCTTATCATCCACAAACAGATGGAATGTTAGAAAGGATGATCGAGACATTAGTGGAAATGTTAAAGGCATGTATTATAGATTTTTTCAACTATGGGGTGACCATTTAGATTTAGTAACATCTGTGTATATTAACAAATTTCAGTCTAAAAATCATCTTTCTCTATATGAGGTTCTCTTTTTTCAGCCATTCCATCCAATGTTGTACTAGCATAAGGCTTGTGTTCCAGTTGTTACCAATCTGAGTTTGGTATTGGAGACCTCCGAGTGGGTGAAGTTGATTTAGAGTTGGTTATATAAAACTCTATGTTGATAGTTTTCTTATGCATTCCAAAAATATGGAATCTAATGTGGGTAATCAAATTTTCTTACAAGTGTTACCAAGGTTGGTACATTGATGATTGCGAAAGCAAGGAAAGTAGGCCCCATTATTTTTGGGACCATTCAATATCATTAAATATATCCACATAGTGTATTACATTCTACCTCATCCTCCATGATATCAAGGTTTTCATAATGTTTTCCATGTGTCTCAGTTTCAAAATTATGAACCTAATTCTGCGTATGTGACCGACAATGAGTTTGTTGAGTTAGAACATGAGGCATCATTTTTAGTGTGCCAAGTTCAGATAGTGTAATTTAGTGATAATTCCTTATGGGTAAATATAGTGCCACTATTCTGAGTTCTATGGTAGAACAAAAATTACTAGTGTATACTTGAATGAAAAAGTCATATATTCGAGATTAGGGGCCCAATTTGTTCAATAAATACCTCTGGAGACACTTCTCAAAAATGATGAGTCAATAATGGGGAGATCTATATTGTCCTAAAATCCAAATTTATGATTTATTCTAGTTTTAATGAATATTTACTGGCTTTTAACATGATTTTGAGACAATTTAGAAGTGTTTGGGGGCTGGAGAATGGAGGCTCAAGGTGGCATGGCACCAAATAGAAGTTTTTTGAGATAATAGGGTGCCACTGGAAATACATTTCAAAGCCACTAACAAGGAGGAAAATGTTGAAGAATAATAGGAACACTCTTGGGTTCCTGAATCCATCCAATGGTAAATTTAGTTGAACCACGAACTACCTGGAACTACTAGCCAGCTAAGGCTTATCCACCAAATAGCCGGTGGATCTACTAATAAGTCGGTGGGCTAGTTGAAATTTTAATTAGGGTAAGGCTATATATTTTTACAAATTAACATAAATTTGACACCTATGACACGTTTACTAACCCCAATTATAAAAAATGGAATCATGGTCTCATTTACGAAATAAATGGATCTGTTCACCACTCCCCTTAACCATTTGATGATTGGATCATCCTGATAACTCTTGTTGGGTAATTATAATAAATTCTATCCAAATATCATATTTTTCTCAAAAATAATCATATATCAATGATAATATGGAAACATATATGGATTATTATATAATTTATAATAGAATTATAGGTTTATTTAAGGATTAGTGCATGGATATATTAAGGATTTCTCTCTCTCTATCACTTCTGATCAGATGTAGATATATTGGATATGATGGTTCCTATTGGGAATTCCATGCTCATTTCTATAATTTTTCAAATTCTTATTATATTATATTAAATATATAATCCCTTAGAAGATGAATTGGGATTGGTTATAGGGAATTACTAATGTGGTATTGATCTAGGTAGAAATTCTTATCTTTGGACATTGATGCTCTTAAGGTAGGAAGTCCAAACCATTTGGGGCCCTCTAATGAATGTTTATATTAGGATATGCATGTGAGTGAGTTTTAATCTCATGAGGCCCTTATTTATATAATTTTTAACATGGAGTGTATGTGTGTGTACCAGTATACCTTTCTTGACATGAAATGATTGTACCTTTGTATGTTATACTTTATATATATTTATATATGTGTGTGTATAACCTACAATAGCTCTACATTAGATTTCATGATAACCAATATTTCATATATAAGTTAATTGAATCCTTTTATGGGGAGAAAGGAAGAAATGATTGATACCCAATGGTTTGAGTGGCATATTGTTTCGTATTATAACTTTTAACATTCATCCAATTTGGCCAGGACCATGTGACAATAGAAGAGGTAGAATTTTCCAAATTCATAGTGCATTATACCATTGGGGAATATATACGTGAATGAGTATAGTTTTAATGATTCAATCGTCTCAACTGTATATATTATTATTCATAAAGGAATAACCAGGAGGTGATATAGATTATTACTCTTTAAATTTTCAGTGTTACCTACCCTTGATGGTGGGTAAGGAAATTTTCCTTAATGGTGGAATATGAATATATGGAATGACTATTTATTACTTTACATATGGTATAGAGTTGAAGTAGGTAGATCTAGGGCCTGTGGAAACTTAGTTAGTACCTAAAGACTCAACACATGATTGATTTATTATGAATTACCTTATTTTCATGGAATTAACATTTAAATTTTATTACACTTAAGATAAAGACATATTGGTGGGGTCTTACTTGGTTTATACTCACAACCTACATGGGCGTCTTGATGTGAGAAAAATTTTTATAGTCATGGATCCAACAATAGATAAGGGCCCCACATTTGGTAGCTAAGAAGATTGGGCTTAGAAGATAAGAGAAACACTAGTGCAGACTCAAGTCTATTATTTTATGTTCTTAACTTTTTTCATCTATTTTTATATATTGTTTAACCTATGATATTAGTGTCCTTAGTTTATCTTTGATTAATTTTATTCCAATTTAAATATGGGAAACTATTATTTTACTTTTTATTATCATTTTACATGGTTATTTATTTATGTTACATTGTGTTTCTGATATATGGATATTGTTACTAATGGAATAGTTTCCACACTACAACATTTAGTCCCTTCCCACTAGTTGGAAACCCTTTCATATTAGGAGGCATGTACAAGGTTGCGTGGCACTTCGGCTCAGACCCGAAGATTCTAGTCAGGGGTTTTCATAATAGGTGATCATCCATTGTTTTAGGATTTTTAATGTGATTTTACTGTCTTCAAAATTATCATGGTATCTATATAGAGATGGTCAATCCCGAGCATAATATCAGATCAAATTTTCAAATGTATGGATATAATGATTTTATAAGAAGCACATTCTTATAAAAATATATTAGATATGCGTCATATACATGGGATATAATAATTGTACTAGAGAAATTTTTATTAATAAATCAACATCTTGTCATTAAGGTGATTCTTTTATTTCATTAGAAAATTTTATGTGTATAAATATGTGGGTTGAATAAGATACAAATACAACACTAATAGTTCTATAGCGGATGATAAGTGTTCCTCACTCTACATTATTTTCATAATTTAATTCAATGTTTGTGGTTGTATTGGAATCCTATTATTCCCTTAGAATTGGATATTATGGATGATTTTCGTTATTGGTAATTTTTTTACTAGTTCATTATCGTGGAAAATTCCTAAGTATCTCATATTTAAGACATTGAATTCTTAGTGGTACATTAGAGAAACTATTTTTTCCTTTCACTATGTTCACTATAAACACATTTTTTTCTAATTAATTTGTTTATATATTCCCTCATTTTCCACACATAAAACATCTTATGGTTCTTATAATATATTCAAGTTTGCTATTCTTAACACATTTTTAATATAATTGAAATTTAATCATCTTACGTTTATCGTCACCATCACGTAAATTTCTATAAGTCTCCATCCTTCTTTTCTTTTTTGTGTTTAGTGACCCAACTATGCTAACATTGTTATTAATAAATTTTTATATCTATATTGGAATATTCAAAAGTTTTCTAACTCCATATCCTATTCAATTGGGTATCTTGTTGGGACAATCTCTACATTATTCACAGAAGGCGACATTAACTTGATTCCTTCGAATCTCATCCATTAAAATACCCAAAATTGGTAAACATGAGTGATTAAAACATAACATATTAATCTAATTATCATATATTAACTCATAAAAACTCATCTTAGAAATGTACTTCTCTTGGAAAGCATAAAATTTTCTTTCAGTTCAATGTAAATCACTCTCAGTTCAATCAAGGTTTGTCTAGGAAGGGTTATCTCGTACTTCTTGTCCTATTTAACAGAAAAATAAATACTTTTTAATATCTCATAAAAATAAATGAGATTAAACAAATAATATTCCTTGATAGTTTCAATCCTGGTCTTCAGTTTAGATTTTTTGTGCACTAGGTGATGACTGAGTTAATACACATCATTCTCTTCTATGGTTAATACACCTAGGTACATCTGTGTTAAATCTTGGATCCACTTACACTATTCTGAAAAGAATATTATTTCTATGATAGAAAAACCATTAAATAGTTTTCTATAACTTCAGGATGTTATCCAATACTTATACTTATTCATAGGATTCTATATAATGTTCTCTCACATTAATCTCTAAAAAAACCAGACCCCGCCCAAAATACCAACTATAAAAAATCAAGTCGCATGCACATAATATTACATTATTTTATAAAAAAATTTACTTAATTAATATAACCTGAGAATAAAAATGTCTCAATTAATTACAATAATTAAGAAACATAAGAATACTTAACTAAAAACCCATGTCTTTTTTATCCAATTGATTTTTTTCACTATACTACGAATTGATTATACCATAATCAGTATTTGATATCTCACATAAATTTTATACAAATGTTAATATAATAGAAATAAAATATATATTACTTTCATTTATTTCCAAGGTAAATATAAATATAATAAGTGGTTAGATTAGTCACTTAGTAAGGATAAGCATAAGAGTTAATAAAAAAAATTATAAGTGACCATAAGATGAACATATGTGAATGAAAATTTATACAGGGAACCTAAAAATAATATATAGAATTCATACCCATTAAAACATGGATAATAAGATAAGAATCATATCATGAGTCTTTATCACAAATAAAATGATATCAAATGATATTGGAACCATATTATTGTGACCACAACATAATAAATCGAATCATTAGAAGATCTCAAATTTCAATATGAAGATCGTTATAAAATAGTGAATATAGTCTCATGGAGGATTTAGTTCACTCAAAATTCCCATAAATATCATCACATGAAATATAAATCTTTACCTAATTCATTGGAGGAAATTATAATTCTGGTCCTACCAGTCATATAGTATTATGTACCTGTATAAGTGATCCATGTAACAACGAAAACTTTTATTAATGGAAATTTAGTTTGATCTATTTAAATGTCTTATTATATAAAATGGTTATAATTTTTTTAACTTATTTGGTTTTATGTTTTTGGATTTTGAAATACCATTAAGCATTGTGATTGTTGCTAATATAGTCATTGAACAGTGATCACATGATTTATATAAATATAGGGCTTTAAAAAATCCAATTTACTCAGATGAATGAAGTGAGGGCCTCATTTAGTAGACTTGCCTCATACGAAGCTGATTTGTTGAAGCTTGAAAAGGAGGTGGTGCCATTGGGATTTTCTCTTGACCAAGCCCAAGCAGATCTTCAACATGTTAAGCTCAAGCAGAACCACCTATGGGAGAAGTGGTAGTTGATAGGGATTACCACTAGAGTGATATTATCTGATCCACCCTAAAATTCTATCACCATCGCACACCTTACCCTTCAGTCTTATGCGGGTGTTATAAGGGTTTTTGTAAAAATACCTTAGCATTATGACTATGTGCATTATTATTGTATATAATAAATAATATACATTCATTTTATTATTGTTACTTTGTAAATAGTTTTTAAAGTACAAATAGTATTTTTAGTTAATATTCAACTTCGAAATACATATTGATTAATTAATGGTTTTTTTAATTTAATAATGTTTTAATAAAATAATCTTATTATTAAATTAATTTTTATTTATTCTAAATGAGTGTATAATTATTATGAATAAAATTGTTATTTTTTTAAGGTTTGTAGCTTTTTTTATCAAAACCTGTGAATTTTTTATAAATGTCAGTTTTTATTTTAAAATGGAAAATTCATATATTTAGAAATTTATTTTGATACAATTAATATTATTTTTGGAATCAGGATTTTGAAATTATCCAATAGTGAATTTTTCATAATTTTCTGAGACAAACAAATGTTTGGGTAAAAATTAAATAGAGTTCAAATATATAATGTCTATTATGACATCATAATGACCTAATAGTCTTGTAATAAAATAATATAAACATTATTTTCGGAAAATATATCTTTTACCATTAAAATAATTTTATTTTATGTTTGTTTTATTTATTTTACAAAGCATTAGAAGACCCTCCAAGACTTATAAAATATTTTAGATTTTTAAATTTATTTTCTTTAGGGTGTGACTCACATCCACATAAGAAATACTATTATGTTAAGAATTTAGGCCATTGTACTTATAAAATATAGTTTTCCACTCCCATGTGTAAAAAACCATGGGAAAAAAGCATCGGTTAGTTAGTGGTTTTGATTAGTTTAATGTGAGGTGTCTCAAACCTAAATAATAAATAATTCCCTCTCCTTTCCTATATAAAATCACCTTAGATCTCACTTACTCTTAACTAAAAGCATTTGGAGTTCGTCCAAACTCTTCTATCCTCTTTCTAGAATCATCCCATGGTGCCCCAAGCTCCCAAGATTCCACTCTCAAGTCCCTCTGATGCCTTTGGGATCACACTTCAATGTAAGGGGTTTATTTCTTTTTTGTTTTAGCCATGATTTTAAATATTGTTATATCATTTTATTTTCAATTATAAATGTTGGGGTATGATTTAAGTCCCCCCCCCCATAGTAACATATTTCTGTTTTAATGATGATAAACCCATTTCTCTCTGATTAATGCCTTCCATGTACACTCGTTTCCATGACGAAATTCCGTAAGGAGTTTCTCTCTCCTCATTTACTTTCAAACCGTTATTTTGTATTTTGTATCTAAAATTCCATTACCCATGTTGGGACATGTATCTATATTAACCTTTACGTTCCACTTCATGTACATATTATGAGACCCCCCTTATCTCTCTCATCAACCATTTTTATGAATTCTTATGTTTTGTCATTATGCTGTCAAAATTGCACCGCGATTTTCCAATCCAAAGTCATTATGTAGTGAATACCTTGTCCATTCCTCTATCAGGGGTATTCACCTTTATGCACATTTACTTATTGATTAAATAGTTTCATTTATTTATTCCACATTCCATTATCATGGAATAAATGATGATGTTAAATGATTCTATGTTGTATGATCCGTGTGGCACACTTATGCATGAAATGAAATGTTTCAGAAGGGTGTGCCCTGATAGCACTCCAATGCATTGTGTAAATATTAGTATCATGATATGTCATGTGTAATGATGATTTACTCATTATAATTAAATTTAAATGAGGATTAATCATTCTAATTCGTGTGCAATGAGGTTTTACACATTCTCCATGTGCAATGATCCTTGGATCATGCTAAATCTATGTTAAGTATTGCTGCCACATTTCCATGTTATGATAATCATGCTATATCATGCCTTTATGTTCATGTTTTGATATTATCCATTTATATTCCTATTTACTAACATGTATTGAATCCCTCATTTTATTCCATTTTTACTCCCTTACTAGGCTTTATACCTCACCCATTTCTTATGCATGTCCTCAGGTCTTCCCATGCAATGCTAAGTACGAGGGATTGTACGGGTCATGTAAAAGAATTTTTCAAAAAGATGTTGTGTTCTATGTTTTATGTTCTAATGTAATGTTATTAAGCCTCAAAGACATTAGACCTCTTTATCTTCTATGTTGTATCAAGTGTAGTTTTTATGTAATAAATCATGTTTAAGTATGTAATAAAAATCAGTATTGTTATAGTTGGTATTTGAGGATAGGTTTAGTTCTTTTTGGGATTAGGATTAGGAAACTCATGTTATATCCTAATGGATAAGACTAATTATAATAAAAACAACCATAAATTTTGGTGAGTATTTATTAAGTGGTTCATCAAGAAAATACATACTTATCTGGATACTAGTAGGTAGAGGTTTCTCTGGCACATATGTACCTAAGAGTGAAAACTCTAACAAGGTGTTTCAGGCTTGACCCAAGGTACCATCATATATGACAATAGGCCTTTCTACACTCTTGGTTATGACACTCCCAGGGGATATGCTTTGGTAAATTCATAATCTTAGTATGAACCATTATTAATGGAATAAAAAAAATCCCCAAAGAATATATGTAAGAATGTATATCATGGATAACATAGATTGAAGCCTATAGATTCATATGTTAAGTAAATAAAAGTTAATTATAAGTTATAAATTTTGTCCTTGGATTACCCTTTATGTGTTCCCCTAAATTTCCTTTTATTCCAACCAATGGATGGTAATAGGAGGACTCGGGCTAACAACTGATGTGATGATCAATGTGATGATTATTCTAATGAGATGCCCAATCCTATGGGAGTATGAATCACGAACCTTGCCACAATACTATCTTAGTTAACTTAAGATTTGAATAGAAATTTAGATTAAGAGGAATTTTCAACACCCCTAAGAAAGATCAAGTCACTATAGAGAGTTTCATGAGACAAAGGCCTCTAAATTTTAATTGATCATATGATCACCTAATCTCTGAACAATGGATCAACTCCATTGAAAAGATCTTCTCTATACTTTAATGTTCCAAACAGGAGAAAGTTCTTCTGGATGCTTATTGTATGGAGGGTGAAGTTGATCAATGGTGGAAATTGATCTAAAATACGTAGACTGAAGAGGGTATCGAGGCGTTGGAATGAATGGATTTTTGGAAGATATGTTTCGATAAATATTTTCCGTACACCCTCCAAATAAATATGGAAAGTGACTTCCTTTCCCTCAAGAAAAAATATGATGAATCCATCATAGCGTCTGAGTAAAAATTCACAAGGTTCCCATGATACACCATATTCTTTGTCTATATCCTCAAATGCATGGTTGACTTCTTCTTTGGTGGGCTGATACCTATCCTGCGGAAATCCCTGGAGATCCGTGACTTTGAAAGATTTGAGGAAATGGTTTGGTGTTTCCTCAAGGTAAAAATGGATATTTTAGAATCTTAGGGGGTATCATGGGGATATGAAGTATAATGTGGAATTCAATTTTTGTGGTCTGATAGAAAAAATATAATGTTGCTAAGAAAATCCAGCACCCCACTTTCTAAAGGTGTGGAAAGAAGCACCCGGTAAATTACCTAAAGGGGCCGAGGAAAGGATTTAGGTGTGGAAGAGAAGGTAATTTATCCATTAATTGTCGACAAGAAAAACTTGCTGCTGCAACAGAGGAGAGTAATGCTATGTTTGACTCTCAACACGTTGTTCATTGTGTCAACTACAAAGAACCAGGGAACCTTGAAAATTAGTTCCCTAAGCCAAGGGTTTTTTGAGGCAACCAACAAACTCCAAGGCAGAAAGGGTGATCTTTTTGTATCACTACCGCATAAGTAAAGCCCGACAATGAAGTGGTGATAGGTACGCTAGTAATTCTTTCAAGAATAGTGAACGTACATTTTGATTCTGGTTCTACACATTCTTTTATATCCCGAATGTTTAGTTGAACAATCCCAACACCACCACAAATCATGGAAGTGAAGATGTCGTTGAGTACTGAAAATGGTGAAATCATTGAATCCCATTAATATAACTCCTCCACTATCACAATTTTTGGATTGAAATTCCCATCAAACCTTTTCATACTCTGTCGGGTGTAATTTTATGCAATTCTTGGCATGGATTGGCTTTTCCTATATAGAGCCATCATAAATTTCCATGATAGGGAAATCACACTCCATATGGAGAATCAACCCCTAATTATATACAAGTGCAAGGAGGAAGATGAATCTTCTTCAGCACCATCATCTCATGTGTGGATATTTCTTCCCCATAAGAACATGTATTTAGATTAGATGATTGAGTCTAAGGAGGCAACCATCCTTGAAGACATGCCTATTATGAGAGAATTCATTGAAGTGTTCCTTTGGAATTGACTGGTCTTCCTACTAGAAGAGATATTGAATTATCAATTAACCTTATACCTAGGGCTTTTCCAATATTCAAGACTCCATACAGAATGGTTGTTCTAGAGATTAAGGAGCTAAATAAACAACTATAGGATAATATGGATAAAGGGTTTATACACCCAAGTTTGTTACCATGGGGTTTGTAATGGCCCGGGTTTTTGGGGTCCATTACTTGGTAAAAATCTGAGATTTGAGGAGTTCTGGGTGGCCGGGAAGGCCATCCCAACTTCTCGGTGACTCCTAGCGGTTACCTTGTCCTATCAGTAGCCTCAGACTACCGGTAGACCTAACTACCAGTGACCTTGAGGTACCGGTGACCTTGGGGTATGGGTAGCCCTCCACTACCATTAGCTTTCAGCTATCGGTAGCTCTTGGCTACCAGTCGCTCTCGGCTTCCGGTAGCTCTTAGATACCGGTATCTCTCAGCTACCGGTAGCTCTAGGCTACCATTAGTTCTCAGCTACCGGTACCTCTAGGCTACCGGTAGCTCTCATCTACCGGTAGCTCTCGGCTACTATTAATCTAGGTTATCGGTAGCTCTCAGCTACTGGTAGCTATCGACAACCAGTTGCTCTCGGCTACCGGTAGCTCTTGCCAACTGGTATCTCTCAGGTACTGGTAGCTCTCGCCTACCCCCATGGGTTTTCCAATAGCGCCTTATTTTTTGCGATAATTGGTTTTTAAACCATGTTTTGACCCCTTTAAGCCTGTTTTAAATCCCATTAATGCTCGTTTAAATTAAATTATTGGCAAGGTACCCCCTTAAATAAAAACCCATGAGGTGTGCGTCGGTTTAAACCACCCCAAAAGGCGGGGACCTTTAAGGAGGGTGTAGGGTGTCTCAACCGCGTGGTCAACCCACGATCCCACTTCTAACGCGGTTTCGAGTTCTTCATTCCGTATCATAACTGTCTCGGGAAATCTGTATCTCAGCCTTTATAAGCTAAAGGCTTCTCCCTACGTTTCTTTTTCTCGATCACCCTGTGCTCGGAGTACCCTTCCTCCCGACGAGTTGTAACCCCTCTATGTTTTCCTTGATCACGTTCCGTGGAGTTTATGTTACTCACGCGAGGACCTAACGTCGATCCTTGATCTATCAGGTAGGGATTTTATCCTTCGTCTCTCCTTCTATGTATCATGCGGGGTGGTCATGATTTTTTCTCTGTAGAAATTGATGAAACCTAACTTAATGAAGATAATGAATAGACCATTAATGAATGAAGGTGGTGTGACCGAGGTTCTGCTATACTCTTTTTATGTTGTTATGTGTTGTGAATTATATAGTCATGTGCTCACTAAAAATCATGGAAATTGGTGGTCTTTCCTTGCGCACTAATGAACCTCAGTACCCCTGTATGTTTAGATGACTGTAACATGGAATTGGTTAATTACATATACTTGGTTAAATAAATTGGAAGCACCAGGATCAAGCCTTTTCTATGAAAAACCCGGTTAAAGTATAGTGGAATTGAAACCATGGATTGTGTTAAATATTTTAAATCTAAAAATACATGCATGGGACTGCCTTGGGTTGGTGGTAGAGGTTTGTTTGTTTCTTTCACGGGCCGATTGCTGGGGCGATGTGGGTGGGGATGGGATCCCCAGCTGTTATACATTCACTTGTTGTGAATTTGAGGCTATATGATTACTCTTCTTATATCAAGAATTGGGGTGGGATCCTCTGTTGTTGACAAACCATTGGCTCCTTGTTTTTGGGAACATGGGGCTATATCTCAGGGTTTTCTTTGGTTCCAGTACTTCAAGGGATCTCACTTATCCTTTTTTTGTTGTGACTTTGCAAGAGAACCAGGTGTGAATGCTTAAATTCATGTAGGATGTAACTTTTTTCCTTGGTTTGTGAATTTTTTGTTAGTTTCCCAGTAGTGCAGAACTTTATTTAAATGATATTACTTGAACATGGAAGCATGAATATCTTAAATGGGAATTGGTTCTGGGGGTGAGTTGTGACTCAGCTGTGAGCAGTGTGCTTCCTATGAATAGGGACGAGTGTGTTTGTTCTTGGATTGGCTTTGGAAACCCTAGGTTGGTTTGAGTGTTTGTTACTTATACATATACTTTTTAGTTCTTATGTTTCTTATTCTCGCCCCACCAAAGTTGAGCACTTAGTGCTGAACACCACCATTTCATGGGGGAGGGTGTTTTTTCCAACACTTCCACAAATGGCTGGTTATTAGCTCCTTTCTACTCCTTTCCCAGATAGCCCATGTATCTTCGGGCAGGCTGTGATGGTCTGAGGTCCATTATTATCCCAAGAATCTTTGGGTGGGGTGGTTGTAGTGGTTGGCCTAGGTGTTTACGGGCAGGTTGTTTCCCAAGTATCTTCGGGATGAGGCCCAGGTGTCTTCGGGCATGACGGTAGCTTTTTGGCCCAGGTGTCTTCGGGTGTGGCAGTGGTTGTTCTGGCCTAGGTGTTTGCGGGCATGGTTACGTGAGATTGTTGTGTCCCAGGTGTCTGCGGGTGGGATAGCGGTTGTGGCCTAGGTGTTTGCGGGCGGGATGTGTGGTTGTGGCCTAGGTGTGTGCGGGCGGGTGTGTCAGTGGGACTGCGGTGAGAATGGCGGGATTGGTTTGATGCATAGGATGTCTTCAATAACTAGTGGGAAAGTGGCGTGGGGTACCCAAACATCGATGTCCTATTACTATACTTTAATTGACTTGCGTTATTTGGGGGGTGTTCCTTGGTGAGGCTTGGGTAGATAGTTTACCTTGTTAGGTGTTTGGTTATCTCTTTTTCCACGAGGCATTAGAATGTCTCATCACTTGTGAACGAGAGTCTTTGGTTTTCCCTACTGAGTGTATTTGTATACTCACCCTACGTATATAAAAATGCTTTCATGTTTCAAAGAGGACTTCGGGGATCGTGCGGAGCCCTACTAGCATGGACCTTTGGGGTAGTTCCTTTTGTTGTTTTCCTTTTTTTCGTATCTTTTCACCTTTTGAATTTTGTGACCTGTATCTTTTACCTTTGAACATGTATATGGGAATGGTTTACTTTCAGCCGTACATGCACTTTCAGTTTTGGTGTTGTGGGATTCACTATCTTATCTCCCGATACTATTAAAAGAAAAAGGGTAATGCCTTCCATTTAGTGAGTGATTCCATACCCTTGGCGCTGGTCGCCACTCCAGGACCCATTGAAGATGGGTTTTGGGGGTCCTTATCTCTCATTCAACTTAAAGAAGGATGGGCCTAGAAATCTGCTGACCCTTCCCTCCTTTTGGTGAAGGTGGGTCGTGAAAGAACGGTATCAGAGGTGGGTTGAGAGATAGTATAGAGTATGGAGTTAGGAATAATGAGGATTTCATGGGATGGTAGGGAAACGGTGTTGGGTGACCATGGTGCGTGAATTTGTCCAGGGAAGACCGGCTAGGACACGAGATTTTAGGGCCCCCCCGTGAT
Source organism: Viscum album (assembly GCA_963277665.1). Taxonomy (NCBI): domain Eukaryota; kingdom Viridiplantae; phylum Streptophyta; class Magnoliopsida; order Santalales; family Viscaceae; genus Viscum; species Viscum album. The sequence continues at coordinate 1,265,096,538 of OY728128.1, forward strand.
CTGATTCAAGGACTCTGGACCTACCGACCGACCATGTGAGTCCACACTGATTGCAGAGTAGAGACACTAGGAAAGCTACATACATCATAATGACTTTTTTTATTGTCTTTCTGGGGTTTCTTAAGAATTTTAAATAAATAATAAGTTTTCGAAGTTTTAAGAACAATATTCTGCACAACTTGGGCTTAGTCATTATTTGTTTACCTTGTAGTTATGGAACCCAGTAGACGAACATGAGTTTTACGGGCGATCAGGGCCGAGGAGGTTGACTTGAATGATCAGTAGAGGGATGATCGAGAGGAGGAGTATGATTAGTGGAAGAAGACGCTTTGTGCTTTCCAGTGGCAGGCCCTCGAGAAGTATTAGGGCAGCACCTCGGACATGAAGACGAAGAGTTGGCTGGAGGATCTAGTGATAGCTTTTAGCTTGATTCGAGCTCCGATGGAGTACTGGGTTCCTCTGTCCATCATCCAGATGCAGGGAGCAGTGCGTCAGTGGTGGACTCTCTACCTGGGGTGGAGAAGAGAGGCTAAGGTGGTGTGGGCTGATTTCGAGAAGGAGTTCTGGGCAGAATTCCTCTCTTCTAAGATGAAAGCAGAGAAGAGGCAGGAGCTACTCTCCCTCCAGCAGGGGAGTATGTTGGTAAAGGAGCAGGGTATCAAGTTCAAGGACCTCCTCTTCTTTGCTCCGGACCTCTTTCCGGATGAGGAGACTCGGGCGAGACGTTTAAAGGAGGCGCTTCGACCTTCCCTCCAGTACGTTGTTACCCCCTTCACCTTGCTGACATACTTAGAGGTCCAGAAGAAGGTAGAGGTAGTGGAGAGGATGCACACACTGGGAGGTGTGTCACGAGAGGGGATTCAGCTAGGCCCATCAAAGGGAAAGGCCGTCGGCATCAGACCTCCAGCAACAGGACCCTCTAGGTTCCGACCAGTAGGGAGAAGGCTGCAACAGTTCTAGTTCTGGTCCCCCGGTCCTCACCCTTTCCCTTCGGGCCAGGTACCTAGGTGCTTCGTCTATGGGAGCCATGGACATCTTTGGAATTAGTGCCCGGACCGAGTTTAGTACGGTAGTGGCAGACATGCCCAGCACCCACCTCAATAGTAACTTCCAGCTAGGCCCTTCCAACAGTAGTAGCAGGGGCGGAAAACTCCCACTCCTCCGAGGGAAGACATTGCAGTGGGAGACCGTCCTTAGGGTGCTCCTTAGGTACCTCGACCAGGGTGTGTTCGGGGAGGTGGCTGACAGCCGAGGGGTAGAAGAGCTGGGCGTGGACAGTTGCATGCCGCGGAGGCAGCAGTTCCAGCAGGACCGGAGGTTGTTCGAGGTACGATCAGTTTGTTCAGTACCCTTGCATACGTCTTGTTAAATACAGCTAGATGTCGAGAGACTTCCAGTTCCCCTAGTGCTAAGAACACTAGTCGGAGGTCAGACTAACTTATCTTATGTTTTTCGAAGATGCAGACTGACGATCGGGCCACATCAGTCAGTCAGGGACCTCCTGTTATTGCAAATACAGCCATACGATGTCATCATATGCATTGATTGGATATTCAATGTATGTGCTGTCATCGACTGCTTCCGAGGAAGGTTTGTGTTTTCAGTCTTGGGCGGCTGACGTGTTACTTTCACGCCGAGCGGGGTGGCTAGAAGGGCAGTAGGAAAGAGGAACCCCTCCTCTCCTTGTTATCTGAGCTATTAGTGGAGTCAACGGATGCAGAAATGGTGGAGGTACCAGGGATCGTCACTGATTTTATGGACGTCTTCCCTGAGGAGGTGACAACTCTACCCCCTCGACGTGATATCGAGTTTGGGATAGACTTGCAGCCTGGTGCTCGTCCAATTTCGATGGATCCCTACTGGATAGCGCCTTTGGAGCTACGAGAGTTGTGGATTCAGATTGACGATCTGATGAAGAAGGTTTTTTTTCGACCTAGTGTGTCACCGTCGGGTGCTCATGTGTTGTTTTCGAAAAAGGCGGATGGGGGTCTAAGGGTGTGTATAGACTATAGGAGGCTGAATCAAGTAACTGTCAATAATCGCTCCCCTCTTCCAAGGATAGACGATCTCTTTGACCAGCTGAAAGGGGTGGGATGGTTCTCGATGATCGACCTGTGGTATGGGTATCACCAGGTGAAGGTAAATTAGGGCGACATCTTGAAGATGGCCTTCAGGTGAAGATATGGGAACTTCAAGTTTGTAGTCATGACTTTCAGCGTTACGAATGCTCCGGCTGTGTTCATAGGTCTTATGAACTCCGTCTTCTGGGTGTATCTGGATCGGTTCGTAGTCATGTTCATTGACAACATCCTGATATACTCAAGATCAGAGGAGGATCACACTAAGCAACTGAGGATGGTTTTGTAGTTCCACCGACAGCCCCAAATCTATGGGAAGTTGTCGAAATGAAAGTTCTGGACACGAGAAGTGAACTTCCTTGGGCACGTGGTGTCCGAGAAAGGGGTAGCAGTGGACCCATCAAAGGTTGAGGTGGTTGTTTCTTGGGTAGCACCCAAGAACGTGGAAGAGGTTTGTAGTTTCCTCAGGCTGGCAGGTTACTACTAGAGGTTCATACCCAACTTCTCTTGAGTTGCGGCACCTTTGACAACCTTAACCATGAAGGACTAGGTTCATATATGGAGTGAGCAGTCTGAGGCAGCATTCAACTATCTGAAATAGAAGTTGGTTAGTGCCACAGTGTTGAGACTACCAGAAGAAGCGGCAGCATATGAGGTGTTTTGTGATGCTTCAGGGAAAGGCCTCAGATGTGTGTTGATGCAGTGAGAAGGGGTGATCTCTTTTGGGTCTAGGAAGCTATGCCCTCATGAGCGTAATTATACCACCCACGATCTGGAGCTTGCAGTGGTCGTTTTCACACTAAAGTTGTGGCGGCATTACCTCATTAGAGAACACTTTGTGGTCTTCACGGATCACAAAATATTGTGGTATATCTTCTCCCAGCAAGACCTAAACTTACTGAAGCGAAGGTGGATAGAGTTCCTCCAAGATTACGACTTCGATATTTCCTAAACTTCAGGAAAATGGAATGTAGTGGTTGATGCATTGAGCAGGAGGTCGCAGAAGGATGCGGTCTGAGAGTTGGCAGACACTTGGAAGGAGATGGAGGAGTTTTCTTCCTTGCACCTAGATGTGAGGATGGGTATTTGTAGAGGTTGCCTGTATCAGATGACAGTGCAGTCTTCTTTGTTGCGGAAAGTGGAGGAGTCTCAGTGGGGAGACCCAGAGTGCGAAGTGATGCGGGACTGAGTTGACCAGGGCGATGCTCTAGAAGGGTGGACGGAAGATGGTCAAAATCAGATGCTCTTCCAGGGGAACATGTTTGTTTCAGAGGTGATGCATGGAATGGTTCTTAGTGAGTTCCAAAACTCACCCCTAGCAGTACACACAGGAGTTTCCAAGATGTACCAGGGTCTAAGGAGACAGCTTTCGTCGCCTGGAGTAAAGTGAGCAGTGGCAGAGTTTGTGGCCAAGTGCCTAGTGTATCAGAAGGTAAAGGCTGAACACCGTTTTTTAGGCAGGTTGTTGCAACCATTAGATGTCGTCAAGTGAAAGTGGGATGAAAACTCGATGGATTTCGTCACGGGACTACCCAAGGTGCAAGGGGGTGGCAACTCCATCTGGGTAGTAGGGGACCGCTTGACGAAGTCGGATCACATTCTGGTGATTAAGGAGTCGAGTGTAGTGGATGCTCTAGCATGGATATATGTGGACAAGGTAGTGCAGTTTCATAGAGTTCCTAGTTCCATAGTCTCGGATAGGGATTCACATTTTACCTCATGAGTCTGGAGGGGTTTTTAGTATGCTTTCGGCACCCAGCTATGCCTTACCACTACCTTCCACCCCCAGACAGATGGGCAGACAGAGCGCACCATCCAGAACCTGGAAGATATGCTCCGAGCATGCGTTCTGGACTTTGGGGGATCATGGGTGCGACACTTTCCTCTGGTAGAGTTCTCCTACAATAATAACCATCACTCTACCATTGGAATGGCTCCATTCGAAGCCCTATATGGAAGGCTGTGTTGCTCACCCGTGTGTTTGACTGTGGTTGGGGAAGCAGGTGTTCTTGTCCCGGAGGTGGTGTAGAGCCCGAAAGAGAAGGTTCAACTTATACAAGAAAGGATGAAGGAGGCTCAGGACCGGTAGAAGTCATATTCCAATGATAGGAGGAGACCCTTGGAGTTCTAGGTCGGGGACCATGTGTTATTGAAGGTCTCCCCTTGGCGTGGAAAGCGGAGGTTCGACAGAGGAAGTAAGCTTTCTCCCGGGTTCATCGGGCCATTCGAAGTGTTGCAGCGGGTTGGTGAAGTGGCTTATCAGCTAGCACTACCACTACCACTACTGAGGATACACGATGTATTCCATGTGTCCCAACATCATCGATATCTATACGATGACTCCCACGTCATCGATTTGGGAGAGATAGATGTAGAAGATGATGTGACCTTCATAGAACGACTAATCAAGATCAAGGATCATAAGGAGAAAGTGCTTCGTGGATGAACCATCCCCTTGGTTCGTGTGTTGTGGAAGCATGGTGGCCTGGAAGAGAGAACATGGGAGAGGGAGGCCCAGTTACGCGTTCACTACCCAGAGCTTTTTTGACTTCCCTGTTGTTTTTGTTCTGATCCTTGAGATATAGTACCTTATGCTTTAATATATCAAATGCTTGTTTTGCTTATCTATTAGATGATCTATTCCATGTTCTTTGTGTGTGTGTGTGTGCTTGTATGAATGTGTGATGACGGGAAAACCTAACTACTAATCAGGACGCATTAATGTGGATGTGATTAAACCCGTGCGGGCGAGTCAGTGCCGCCCAAAGTGGATAATATCCTGACATTTAGGAGGGGACTCCCTAACTCATGTGTTGGACATGTGATCCTAGTGCTTGTTGTGAATGTTTGTGGTTGATAACTCTTGGGGGATTATTGTTGGATATAGGGGTAGGGTTCTATTCTAGCTTTTGAACAACTCTGGGGTTTTCCCCTGAGAAGTATCTTTAGAGGATGGTTGTTTGGACCCCACTTTTCTCCATTCTAGGTTGTTCTTATATTCTTGGGGATGAGAATAGTTTGAGAATTATCTTAGGTAATGGCCCGTGTTTTGGGGTCCATTACTTGGTAATAATATGATATTTGAGATGTTCTCGGTGGCCTAGAAGGCCATCCCAGCTTCTCTGTGACTCCTAGTGGTAGCCTTGGCCTACCTGCAGACCTAGCCTACTGGTGAATTTGGGGTACCGGTAGCCCTTGGCTACCATTAGATCTCATCTACCGGTAGATCTCGGCTACCGGTAGCTCTAGTCTACTTGTAGCACTCGGCTACCGGTACATCTAGGCTACATGTAGCTCTCATCTACCAGTAGTTGTTGCCAATCGGTAGCTCTCGGCTACTGGTAACTCTAGGCTACCGGTACCTACCGGTAGCTCTCGCCTACCCCCACGGGTTTTCCAGTAGTGCCTCCTTTTTTGCATTAATTGGTTTTTAAACCATGTTTTGACCCCTTTAAACCTGTTTTAAAGCCCATTAATGCCCGTTTAAATTACATTATTCGTAAGGTACCCCCTTAAATGAAAAACCATGAGGTGTGTGTCGGTTTAAATTGCCCCGAACAGTGGGGATCATTAAGTAGCATGTGGGGTGTCTCAGCCGCGTGGTCAACCCACGATCTCGCTTCTTATGCGGTTTAGTTTTTTTCGTTCCATATCTTAACCATCCAAGGAATGTTGTATCTCAGCCTTTATAACCAAAGGATTCTCCCTACATTTCTTTTTCTCGATCACCCTACGCTCGGAGTACCCTTCCTCCCGATGAGTTGCAACCCCTCGATGTTTTCCTTGACCGTGTTCCGTGGAGTTCCTGCTACTCATGCGAGGACTTAACGTCGATCCTTGATCCGTCAGGTAAGGATTTTATCCTTCGTCTCTCCTTCTGTGAATCATGCGGGGTGGGAATGCTTTTGTCTCTGTGGAAATTGATGAAACCTAACTTAATGAAGATAATGAACGTACCATTAAAGAATGAAGGGGGTGTGACCGATGTTCTTCTATACTCTTTTTATGTAGTTATGTGTTGTGAATTGTACGAGCCTGTGCTCACTGAAAATCATGGTCATTGGTGGTATTTCTTTGCGTACTAATGAACCTTGGTACCCCTGTATGTTTAAATGACCGTAACATGGAATTGGTTAATTGTATATACTCGGTTAAGTAAATTTGAAGCACCAGGATCAACCATTTTCTGTGATAACCTCAGTTAAAGTACAGTGGAATTGAAACCATGGAGTGTGTTAAATCTATTAAATCTAAAAATACCTGCATGGGCCTGCCTTGTGTTGGTGGTAGCGGTTTGGTTGTTTCTTTCGCTGGACGATTACTAGGGCGATGTGGGTGGTGATGGGATCCCCTGTTGTTATACCTTCGCTGGTTGTGAATTTCAGGCTGTGGGATTACTCTTCTTATATCACGAATTGGGGTGGGATCCTCTATTGTTGAGAAACTGTTGGATCATAGATTTTGGGAACATGGGGATATATCATGGGGTTTTCTTTGGATCCAGTACTTCAAGCGATCTCACTTATACCTTTGTTGTTGTGACTTTGCAAGAGAACCGGGTGTGAATGCTTAAATTTCTGTTGGCTGTAACTTTTTTCCTTGATTTGGGAATATGTTGTTAGTTTCCCAGTAGTGCAGAACTTTATTTAAATGATATTACTTGATCATGGAAGCAAGAATATCTTAAATGGGAATTGGTCATGAGGGGTGAGTTGTGACTCGACTTTGAGCAGTGTGCTTCCAATGAATAGGGACGAGTGTGCTTGTGCTTGGATTGGATTTGGAAACCCTATGATGGGTTGAGTGTTTGTTACATATACATATATTTTGTAGTTATTATGTTTCTTATTCGAGCCCCACCCAAGTTGAGGACTTAGTGCCAAACACCCCCATTTCATGGGGGATTGTGTTTTTTCCAACACTTTTACTAGTGGCTGGTTATTATCTCCTTTGTTATTCCTTTCCCGGATAGACCACGTATCTTCGGGTAGGCTTTGGTGACATGAGGTCCATTATTAGCCCAAAAATCATCGGGCGGGGTGGTTGTGGTGGTTGGCCCAAGTGTTTATGGGCTGGTTGTTTCCCAAGTATCTTTGGGATGAGGCCTAGGTGTCTTTGGGTGTGACGGTAGCTTTCTGGCCCAGGTGTCTTCGGGCGTGGCAGTGGTTGTTCTGGCCTAGGTGTTTGCGGGCATGGTTACGTGATATTTTTGTGGCCTAGGTGTCTATGGGAGGGATAGTGGTTGTGGCCCAGGTGTTTTCGGGCAGGATGTGTGGTTGTGGCCTAGGTGTGTGCAGGCGGGTGTGGCAGTGGGACTGTGGTGAGAATGGAGGGATTGGTTCATTTCATAGGATGTCTTCAATAACCAGTGGGAAAGCGGTGCAGTGTACCCAAACATCGATGTGCTATTACTATACTTTACTTGACATGCGTTATTTGGGAGTGTTCCATGGTGAGGCTTGGGTAGATAGTTTACCTTTTTAGGTGTTCAGTTATCTCTTTTTCCACGGGGCATTAGAATGTCTCCTCACTTGTTCACGAGAGTATTTGGTTTTCCCTACTTAGTGTACTTGTATGCTCACCCTATGTATATAAAACTACTTTTAGGTTTCCAGGAGAACTTTAGGGATCGTGTGAAGCCATACTAGCTTGGACCTTTAGGGAAGTTACTATTTTTGTTTTCCTTTTTTTGGTATCTTTTCACCTTTGGAGTTTTGTGACTTGTATCTTTTAACTTTGAACATGCATATGGGAATGGTTTACTTTTCTCTGTACTTGCACTTTTAGTTTTGGTGTTGTGGGATTCACTATCTTATCTCCCAATCCTATTAAAAGATAAAAGGGTAATTCCTTCCATTTAGTGTGTGATTCCATACCCTTGGTGCTGGTCGCCACTCCGGGACCTATTGAAGGTGGGTTTCGGGGGTCATTATCTCTCCTTCAACTTAAAGAAGGAAGGGCCTAGCAATCTGCTGACCATTCCCTCCTTTTGGTGAAGGTGGGTCATGACAAGGATCACTAGTCCTCTTTATCAAGAAGAAGGATGGGTTAATGCACCTTTTCATTGATTATCGCGAGCTCAACAATATAAAAATAAATAACAAGTATCCTCTTCCACGAATTGATGACTTGTTCGATCAGCTTCATGGAGCACAATACTTCTCCAAAGTGGATTTGCGGTCGGTATATTATCATGTATGTGTAAATAATGAAGATATCCACAAGAATGATTTTCATACAATATACGGGAACTATGAATTCAGATAAATTCCTTTCGGACTCACTAGTACTACAGAAATCTTCATGGATTTGATGAATATTGTCTTTATAGATTACCTTGAAAAAAAATTTGTAGTCTTTATAGATGGTATTCTATTATACTCCAAAACCAAGGAGGATCATGAGGACGAACTAATAATTGTACTAGAGACCTTGAAGAAGGATAATCACTATGAAAAGTATAGCGAGTGTGAGTTCTGGTTGGAGGAGGTATCATTCTTAGGTCATATCATCAAGAGCAATGAGATATCTGTGGATCCATCTAGGAAAACAACAATTGAGGGATATCCAAGGCCAACATAGATAATAGATATCCTTAGATTCTTAGGGTTAGCTAGATATTATTGCTTATTTGTGAGAAATTTCTCATGATTGACCAACCCTCTTATCAATCTAACTCGGAAGGGAATGAAGTTTTCTGGGAGTGAAGAATGCGAAGAGACATTCAAGGAGTTGAAAAGGAGTCTTATCAATGTGCTCGTTCGCACAATACCCACTAGTGGAGTATATATTGTGGTATTTAATGATTCTTCAAAGAAGGTTCTAGGTTGTGTGTTATTGTATAATGATAAAGTGATAGCCTACGCCTTAAGGCCGCTGAAAATCCACAAGCCAAATTGTCCCACACATGATCTGGAGTTAGCGTTCTGATCCTTCCATTGAAAATATTGAGGCATCATCTCTATAGGGAGAAGTGTGAGATGTATACTAATAAAAAGATCCGAAAATATATATTCACATATAAAGATCATAATATGGGCCAAAAAAGATGGATAGAACTCATCAAAGATTATGACTGCCCAATCCACTACAATCTCAGTATGGCAAATAAGGTGGTGGATGATCTAAGTAGAAATAATCATTTATCTTTATCAATAATGAGAATTAAAAAGTATCCAATCTTCTTATATTTGCAGTGGATGGAATTTGGGATCATTAAGGGAGGAAAAGCATAAATCCTTTCTCAAATGATTACTTAACCATCCCTTAGGGACAAAATAAAGGTTGCTCAAAAAAGGATGTAGAAATTATAAAAAGGGTGGAAGCTATTAGAAAAGGGAAATCCTTAGAGTTCATGGTTTACAAGGATGTAATTGTGAGATTTTGGTCACGATTATGTGTACCATCCGATCTAGAGATAAATAAGGAGCTTCTGAATGATACACATAGCTCAACCATCCCTATTCACCCAGGGAGCACAATGATGTATCAAAATATCCTGGAAAAGTTTTGGTGGGACAATATTAAAAGGGAGATTGCTGAATATACATCAAAGTGCCCAGTATATTAGTAAGTGAAGGCTGAGAGGTAAATGTATAATGGGATAATGCAACCACTACCTATACCAACATGGAAGTGGGAAAACATTACCATGGACTTTGTCACTGGACATCCAAGGACATCCAGAGGAAATAATGCTATATGGGTCATTGTGGATTGTTTTATGAAGAAAACTCAATTTATCGCGATTGGAAAGGTATTCTCATTGGATAAACTTGCACATATTTATATTAAAGAAGTGGTTAGGTGGCATGGAGTACCATTATCTGTTTTATCTGATCGTGATCCTAGATTCACCTCAATGTTCTGGAAAAGTCTCCAACATGGTCTAAGCACTGAACTGAACATCAGTACAACCTATCATCCTCAAATTGATGGAAAATATAAGAGAACTATTTAGACACTGGAAGATATGTTAAGATCATGTTATGTGGACTTCAAAGGATGATGGGACCAACATCTTCCATTAGTTTAATTCTCCTAAAATAACAATTCCCACTCGAGCATCTGAATGGAACCATATGAAGCCCTTTATAGAAAAAGGTGCAGAACACCGGCATGTTGGGATGATGTTGGTGGGTGTAAGCTTCTAGGACCTGAAATTGTTGATGAAATGGTGTATAAAGAGAAAACCATTCAACAAAATATCTAGGCATCCGAAAGTCAACCAAAGTGTTATGCAGATATCTGTCGATGAGATCCTGAGTTCAAATATGGAGACATGGTATTTCTACACATATCTCCATGGAAGAAGATCATGAGGTTTGGAATGAAAAGGAATTTAAGTCCTTGGTACATCCACCCCTTTGAGATTCTTGATCATGTTGGGGTTGTGGCCTATCGACTAGCACATCCACCGACCATGGCTAAAGTAAATGATTTATTTCATGTATCCCACTTAAGGAAGTACATACCAGACCCTTTATAGGTACTCTCTTTAGAGGTAGTACAATTTGAAGATGATCTTTCTTACGGGGAGAAACCAGTGAAGATATTAGATCATAAGGAAAAGGTTTTATGAAATTATACAATTCTAGTCATTAAGGTGTTTTAGAGAAACCACATGTTTGAAGAAGCAATATGGGAATCAGAGGAAGTGATGAAGTAGTGTAGCCCACATCTGTTTCAGTGTGGGAAAAAGAAATTTCAAGGGTGAAATTTCATAAGGGGGGAAGATTGTAACGACCCAAACTTTTATTAATGGAAATTCGTCTTGATCTAATTAAATGTACTATTATGTAAAATGGTTATATTAAATGTGAACTTCATTGGTTTTATGTTTTTAGATTGGAAAATACCATTAAGAATTGTGAATGTTTCTAATGTAGTCATTGAATAGTGATCACATGATTAGTATAAATACAGGTCTTTAACAACTCCAATTTACTCAGACGAAGGAAACGATGGCCTCATCCAGTAGACTTTCCCCAAATGAAGCCCATTTTTTCAGAGATTATAAAGTAGTTTGTATCATTGGGCTTCGCTCTTGACCAAGCCAAATCTGAGCATCAACATGTTAAGCTCGAACGGAACCTCCTACAAGAGAAGTGGAAGTTGATAGAGATTACCACCTGAGCGATGTTATCAGAGCCACCCCAAGATTCTTTCACCGTCGCACACCATACCCTTCAGTCTTATGTGGGTGTTATAAGGGGTTATGTAACAAGACCTTATCAATATGATTATGTGCATTATTTTTGTATAAAATAAATAATATACATTCATTTTATTATTGTTACTCTGTAAATAGTTTTTAAAGAACAAATAGTATTTTTAGTTAATATTCAACTAAGGAAACTATTTTGAAAAATTAATGGATTTTTGAATTAATTAATATTTTAATAAAATATTATTATTATTAAATTAATTTTTATTATTTATAAATGATAGTATAATTTTTTTGAATATAATTGTAATTTTTATTAAGGATTGAAAAATATTTTTGTCAAAACACTGGAATTTTTTATAAATGTCTTTTTTTATTTTAAAAGTGAAAATTCACATATTTAAAAAAATTATTTTGATAAAATTAAAATTATTTTTAGAATCAGGATGTCAAAATTATCCAACTATGAATTATTCATAATTTTCTCAGACATTTGAATTTTTCGGTAAAAATTAAATACCATTTAAATATATAATGTGTTTTATAACATCATAATGACCCAATAGTGATGTAATAAAATACTATAAACATTAGGTTCTTCCAATATACGTTTTTCCCAATAAAATAATTTTATTTTAGTATTTTGGTAAGACAAAGAACTCCACTATTAAGGTAAGTATGTGGTGAATTTTTTTGAGTAGTTATTTGTTGAGATAGAGTGATAAAATCTTTTACGAATGTAGAAGAAGAGTTGTGCCTTCATAAGTGGGACACATATGGAATTACATAAAAGACTTAAATATTATAAAGTAACTATATCATGAAAGTTTCTTGAAATGGAAAATAATTAGAAGATAGGATAATATAAATTTTAAATATCTTAAAATATAAATACTTTCCATGATTAAGTAGATTTGGTTCCCTTATCTCTTAGTTTAACCCCTAGAAAACCCTTTTAAAACATAACCATGGTAATAAAATTTTACAACTTTTACTATTCATTATAAATATAAATTATTTTCAACAAATTAAATTATATTAATTATTATAATAAAAATTATGTATTTCTTATTATTGGATTCATTTTATCTAACTAGAATAAATTCAATTTTAAATGTGTTTATAAAACATAATGAAAACTATTGTATATTAAAAATTTATTTTAAGCATAAAACTTTGTCTAGGATGGTGTTTGGAGAAGATTCATGCATGGTTCAATAAAAGAGACAAAATAATTATCCTGAGTACCCCCTGGGTCCCAGACGCAGACCCCAACCATCTCTTCTGGATCAACAACCTTTCGGGAGCCTACACTGTGAAATCCGAATACCGGCTCGCCATTGAAAATCAATCAGTCGACTGGGATGGGGGACCCTGGAATTCAATTTGGAAACTCAATTTCCCCCAAAAATCTGCCACTTATGGTGTCAGGTGTGCACAAGAACCCTTCCTATCATGAGCCTTCTCATCTTCCAACATATTTCCAGTGACGATTCTTGCCCTTTCTGCCCGAATGTCCCAAAATATCCCTTGTACTCCATAATCTAGTGCCCAGGGGCTACGGAAATTTGGAATAAATGGAAATCTACTTCAGACGCTTCACTGTCCATAGCCTCTAAATTCCCATCCTTCCTGATGCGATGGTGCTCCTCCTTCTCGTCGGCTAAAGCGGTTTCACATTGTACCCTAGCCTAGATCATTTGGGTCCGTTGCAACAAGGCAATTTTCAACCATGTTCACAGAGCCCCTGAATTCTGGATTCAATGGTCCTTTTGTGGATTAAGGACTGGAAGCACCACAATGAAAAAAAAATCCCTTTGGATCCCATTTTTTCCCTCCCAGTGTTTTCCTCTAAGAGAAGGGATTCTAAAGATTAATGTGGATGCGTCTCTCCCCAAGGATGGGCTTGTCGCCCTCGTCATCCTGGCCCAGAATCATCAGGGGCAAGTCATTGAAGCCAAACATGAATGAAACCACGCTTTTTGGGAACCTTTGGTGTCCAGGGCTACTTTCGTCCTTGCAGGTATGATGCTCAGCAAGGATCCTGGATGGGATAAAATCACCCTCGAATCAGACTGTCTCACCATTATCAATGCTATCATTTTCAACAACGGCGGCCTCCAGTCATTTGGATCCCTCATCACGTGAATCATTTCTCTCCATCAAGACTTCTCAATCTGAACATTCTCATTTACTAGAAGGGAAGGAAACAATGCTGCCCATCAGCTATAAACCTCACGCTCCTATGATGTTAACCAGCTCTGGTTGGGCCATTTCCCTTCATGGCTTTTCATTTGATTGTCTTCTGATCATTGACATAAATGATTCCGTCTTTTTCCAAAAAAAAAGTACACCTTCATTCCATGCTATGTAAAAACTACTAGATGAATATTTAATATCAATTTTATAAATACCACTACCATAATTCATCCATAGGGATTACATTAATATATTAACAAAAATAAATATAACACAGACATGAAAAAAGTTTTATTAAAAATAGAAGATTTTATCTTAAAATGATTTTGTTATCATTTATAACCAATTGATAACCAGTAAATAAAATTTATATGTGATTAAAAAATATTGTTATAATTTTAATAACATGAATAAATTATTATAATAATATAATGTATCTTTTGAATAAAATATACATGCTAAAAGTATTTCTTATAAATAATATAATTCAAAATAGTTCTTTAGAATCGATAGTATTTAATATATGAATTAACAAATATTTTTGACAATTACATTTTATTTTAATACCATATAATGTGATTTATTTTATAATGTATAAAAATTAATCATATAAACTCACTATTTCATGTAATAAAATCTATTAAACACTTCAAATTTATTAAAGATAAATATATAATAAAATCTATGGGTGTTAGATTTTATACCCTTGATAAGAATTTATCCATTGAAATTCCATCACTCCAATACAAACAACTGAGGATAATTCTACCTAGTTGCATCATAAGGTTCCAATGTAACTTACTTAAATTAGTGTTTTCCCATAAAAATTTTACAAGGTGGGTGGTCTTTTTTTAATCACTTTATCTCTTTAATACCGGTCTAAAATTCTGTCCTTTACTACAAATATCATTTTATAATGGTACAACCTCTATGTAAAGTATATATAAACGATTGGGGTTTTTCATCCTTTGCAGAGATACATTGAACCCATAAGGAACATATAAGGGATTTAGTGGAAGCACCAAGTAATAAATAATCCACTTGATACAATCAATAATTTTTAAGAGGTCGATATATTTGGGGCATAGATTTTCATTTCTTCCAAATTTCAGATACAATTTCCCTTATTTCTCCAAAATTATCTAAAAACCTTATAGTTTTATACTTATTTTCATAGATATATTCTTATGTATCAATCTGAATTATCGATTCAATGATATTGTTATAAGAAAACTCAAAAAAATAATGTTGTTGATCCCAACCAACGATTAAATCCAAAAATATTCTCTTAAAAAAATATTTTATGGTATTAATGGTCCAATAAAAATAACCATATATATGCAGATGAAATGAAGTGATAAAGATAAAATCTATATCTAAATATTGATATAAACTTGTATATAACATCATGATAATGCCAAGATCATGATTAGATAAAATATAATGTGGTACTCCATGAAACCTTACTACTATATTAATGTATATTATAGAAATCTAATCAAAATAGAAATCATCTCTTAATGTAATTAAATGAGCTTAATTAGTATGAAAATTGATACAACCCAAATAAAATTATGTATTTTATATGTTTTGGGGAGTCTAATGGTGAAATACATGGTGATATTTTTTCATTTCCATTCTAGTATGGATAGTGGTTGTGACCTCCCCTTAGTGTTTTGTCTCATAGAAAAAATTTATTTATATACTGGGAATAAAAAATATACTCTACAATATAAATTTTCATATTTTCTCCCCAAAAAAACACTTTTAGATATCTATACATCTTCTTACATCCCAAATGAATAGAGAATAATGATCTATGAGCTTCATCCCACAAACTTTTCTTCAAATTTGGTATTTATAGGTTACATAATTAGTTCCTAAACCTAATTATCCCATCACAATGAAGGTTTAATTTAAGAACATGTATCAACTTCTTTTATAGTATAATATCTTCATTTGGTGCCTTTTTAACCCTCATATGGATGGATGGTTGAACATTCATCTGAGAAAGATAAGATCTATCCCCTTTACATAAGATTTCAAGACCGATATTTTACAAATCCATCAGTATTGTTTCTCTTTAAATCCTTATCATGGAAAAAACTATCATGTTTTCCCCAACATAGAGCATCATCCAAATTATTCACCTTCCTAGGGTGGTAATGTGTTGAGAAGTTATAATATTTAGTCAACTCTAACAGTTAAATTTGGTGAATATATAACTATTTCAATGTTAATATATACTTTATGCTTTTATGATCAGTATATATATCACATATCTTACCATAAAAATATTGTATCCCTATTTTCAATGAATAAAATTATACTCTCAACTCCAAATCATGAGTCTGGTAAATTTCCTCATAAATTATCAATTGAATAAAGGCATAAAGCTATCACCAAAAAATTATTCATATAGAAACAAACTAATCCTTTATTTGATAAATTACTATAGATCACAAACCATTCTCTACTTCAAGGTAGTGTAAGAGTAGGGTAACTGACCAACCATCTTTTTAGGCCATTGAAATTTCCCTTAAATTTTATATCAAATGGGACATGGATCCCTTTTATGTAATCTATGTTATTATATTATATATTCATGAGAACTCCAACACAAAGCATCAATAATATCCATCCAAATGAAGAAAACTATGGATCCCATTCATCATGGTAATTTTAGGCCATTATTAAATAACTTATGTCTTTGAAGGATCCACTGATATACCCACACTTGAGATCATATTACCATAGAATGAAACATATTGTAACTAAAATTCACACATAGTAAATTTAGAATACAACTTCTCTATCCATAGGTTCTTCAATAACATATTCAAATGATCACCATTCCATTTATTTCTCGTATAGTATATAATTATATCATATATAAAGTCTAACAAAATAAAAATTAACAAATATCTAAAAAAAATATTTATTAGATACATAAAGATAATGGGGGATTTTTAAAGTCTAATTAGAATGACTATAAATTTATAATGAACATAAATTTTATGTAAGGTTGTCATGTATATATCCTTCTTGTTTAACCTTAATTGATCTTATATAGAAAAATTTTAATCTTAGAATGGTATTGATCTCCATACAGTTAATCAAACAAGTAATCAAAATAGGGTAGAGGATACTTGTTCTTGATAGTGATCTTGTTAAGTTCTCGATAATCAATGAAAAGAATAATTTATACATACTTATTCTTCACAAATATAATAGGTTAGCATCATGGTGACATGCTATGAATATGAATTCCTTATCAAGAAAATCTTAGAGTTTCTTCATCAATTCTTGTAACTCAATTTGGGCCATTATATATGGATTATTTGAAATAGGTGTTCCAAAAGTTATCTGTTCTATTGAAAACTCAGATTCATTATCCAAGGAATGATAATAAATATCCCTAGAAGATAAATGATCATTATCCCTATAAGGTTCTATATTTTCCCTATCCCATCCTTTGTTATTCTGGGGTGCCTGATGGTTTAGAAGTAGTTTTATAAAATTTAAAAGTTGTTTTAAAATGATTTTGTAAATTAAAAAGATTTTTTAAAATGGTTTAAAAAATTATAGAAGTAATTTCAATGTATTTAATGTTTATTTTGAAAATTATATTTTAGTTTTTTAAATTAATTTAATTAATTTTTGAGGTTTTCGGGAATTTTGAAATTAACAATAAATCCTTTACTTTATTATTGTAAGTTTTTTTTAATAAAAAATATAATATTTCCAATAAATATTTACCTTTACATACGTTTTTCATGTTATGTAAATATAAGAAGTAATTTTAAAAAAAATTATGGGTAATTATTTTTATAATAGATTTAATAAAGGTAAAACTATTGTTATACAATTTTCATAGCTTTAAATGGGGTTTTCCTTTTTTTTATAAGGGTACCCACATGATTTAAAAGTTTTGATATGGTTATTATGATATTTTTGAATATTTTATAAAGGTACATAGTTTTCTATATAATGTTATTCAGAAAAAAAAATTAGTAAATACAAAAATGATTACTATTACTCATACACCACCTGCATAATGATAACTACTTTTATCTATATTTTTCATTTCTTCTTCCAAACTAGACCCATAAAAACACTTTTTTGGGATTTTTAATGTCTAAAATCTTGTAAATTAATGATTTATCAAAAATTTAAACCAAAATATAATATTTTTGGAATAATTATTTCTCTAACTTTAATTATTTCTTCCAAATAAAATTAAATTTTGATTTTAATTAAAGTTTCAATGTTGTATGTGTTGCTTGAAATTTTATAATAGCCAAACCATTCTTAATTAATATTCCTTTAATTAAAAATCTTTTACAATACATGGTGAATCTAAAAAATAGTTTATAAATATTCTACAAGCTATAAGAACCCTTTTTCATTAGGATTCCAAATATACTACCTTTTTCGATCACTCCTATATTATTTTGGCTATATCAAATATATAAGGAATGAAATATTCCTTATTGAGGATATAATACTTCACTTTTGTTTTATGTGAATGTGTGAATAAATCATACTCTAGATTCATTATTCAAATGGATTTTATTTACCATAATCATATAGTAATTTGGAAAATAATTAGTTGATAAAGGATTATATGATATTTTAAAGGATGTGGATAAAATGAATGCTGTGTATCATTGAAAATGGAATATTTTTAATTCACACATTAAAAAATGTTTTATTTCATGTTGAATAGGTTGGTTTAATATTTAATGGTATCCTTGTAATTATATTTGAGGGATAATGTTTTTATCATATTGTGGTTTGTTTTTTATTTACTATAATTATTTTACATGTTATAACTCAAAGTTTTAATCTCTTATAAATCTTGGACATTTTAATTTTTATGTCATGGAAATAATCAAAATAAAGAAAATATAGTATTTCATTTGAATCCTTATTGTTGGATAAAAACAAATATTTTCATATAAATAGAAATTGATTATCACATGAAGAAATTTAATGTCAATATTTTGAAATCTACATTTTTCATCTTCTATTATAATCTGGTAATATGGAAAATTAAAAAATGAACTACAATTTTGGTTGCATGATGAATAGATTTATTTCTTATTTAAGGATTACTTATCTCTTATAAAATAATATATATTTTCATGATATAAAAATGATGAATTTAAAAGGTGATATTTTTTATTTAATATAGATAACTTTATTACTTTGAAAGATTTACATCCTACTTGAATTATTGTATTATTCTATAGAGAAAATTTCATGTTGTAGAATAATTTTTTATTATTTTAGAAATCATTCAATAGAGAAAAATATATAATTGGTAGTCATTTTTTAATTATTATTTGATAAAATCCAAATGAAAGCAAGTTACGGTACTGAAATAATTAAATAATATTGATTATAATTATTTTCACAATTATGTATAATATGAAAATGAAATGAAAATTATCATTACATTTTGAAATTATAATTGTTCTTTATAATTAATTTTTAGATCATTCCATGGATCTATTTGATAATTATAGAGATCATAGAAAAGAGAAGTTAACTATCACATGTTCTATTGTCATTATTCTTTCGTTAAAGAATATTATCACATCTATAGAATAATTATTATTACAAAGTAATATTATAACATGTGGATATTTTAATATTGACAAGTATAATATTTGGGATGCATTATCACATGAGTTTTATTTATAAATAATAGATAGCGTGTCATATAATGTGACAGTTGTTAAGCATGGTTGATATTCTTGTAAATTAAATAACAGCATAAATTAGTTTATTAATTGATTATATTAAATTAGTATTATTGAAATAATTATCATAAATATCATTAATATATTAAAGCTTACTAAAGTGGAACTCTAGATTAAATAAATAAAATTAATCCTTCAAAGTTTTCATGGTTAGTGTTATTGGGATTTATTCATTATTATTCAGTTAATTATAAATGGTAATGATAATTTAATGATTTTTTTGGGGATGATTATTCCAATAATTGCTTGTTAAAGTCTGGAGTTCCTTATTTTTTATAGTGAAAATCTTGTTTGAAATTATTGTATGGAAAAAATAAATTTAATATTTATTTATTATCTATGTATTTAGAGCCTTCATGTGATTTATTTATAACATTGTGTAGTTTTAATACTTAATGAGTAATGGATGGGGATTCATGAGGATGTGATAGTGGAATAGGGTGTCAATTATGATGATAGTGGTGGCATGGGGTTCAAGTTATAATGTTAACAGTGGAACGTGGTCTAGTTAGGATGATAATGGTGGCACGAGATATCGAATGAGATATAATTCACATGGCGTGGGTCATTGGGATAGTTGGGTCAAGTTTAGAGTTGGTATTTCTCATCAATGATTATTTCTTACTTGATGTATATATTATGGCCAGATAGATGTAATTTATATGACCAGTTTCTAATTGTGAGACACGGTTAGAAGCGAAGAATAATGATTGGTTATTTTATGTGATAGTATAGGCTGAGTCTTACAGTACCCAAATGTTTATAAACTGATTGTGAATTAAAAAAAATAATGGGGTTGGTTTAGGATTCTCACTAATGATGATGAAATACGTGATATTATGAAAAAAGGAATAAATATATATACATCGGAACTTAGCTTAGAAGAGTAAAATATTAATATTATAAATGAAAATAGGGTAATATTAATTAACATATAATGAGTTAATTAATATTGAACCATATTCTTTCATTCTTGTTTGATATCTAATACTTAGAAGTGGAGACTAGGTTTCATGTGTGATGATAGCGGAAGATGAGTCTAACTCTAGGTAATTTACACTAGTGTGGTTTTATGTGATATCCACTCTATATGATTTTTTATTTCATAATAATCCAACCCATTTCATAATGGAAACTAATAAATAGAGTTTCTAGGGGTTTCCCCCCCAATATCATGGTTATTGAGGATACAAATAGCTAACTACCCCCTCTCCCCCACTCTCCCTTTATCTGTAGTGTTACATATGAGTATGCAAGATGTTGATTTCCCATACATTCATCTTGTGGGTTGTGATGGCCTCTACTCATCATGCAGGCTTGTATATGATCATGGTGGCTCTAGCTTCTTGGGGGTGTGCATGAATCGACCATGATGTATTGATTCATAATGCATCTACATAGGCTATAGTGGCTTCGATACTTACACTTGGTTACGGATTGGATGAGTATGAGGATGATATGGATATGTGGACTTATGCCAACATGATATGTTGGGACCTATTTGTTACTGAGGTAGGTTCATCCAATGCCCAACTCACATTCGGGGTGAATTGATTTATGAAAGTTATAGGAGCTCATGAAGTTTGTAATGGGGTGTAACAGTGGGAAACCAATGGGGAAGTTGATTTGGGGTACCCATTTATATATATATATATATATACTCTAAAAATTATGGTTTTACATTTATGAATTATTTTATGAGTGAGATGTGGTGAGGATGGGAAAGTAATATTAATCTTATTTAGGTGATCATTTAGTTTCATTTGTTCACCCATTTGGAATTATCATACTTATCTCACATTTTTTGAGAGTGGTTTTAGGGAAGATCCTAGTATGTATACATTTTTTTATAACCCTACATATAAATAACATTTTTCATGTGTTTAGAGTTGGTTTGGGATTGATATGGACATTACAAGTTTGAGGAGTTTTTTAGGAGTAGTTAAGTATACATGTTCACTAGGGAATATTATCTCTTTAATAATTTATTTTTAGTTATTTTAGTTATATTTTTTTACATTTATGTATTAGAATTGTTTATTTATTTATTTTGAGAATTCGTTTTTGGTGTTTGTTCTTGGGTTCTCTCTACTTCTCAAATCATTCTCAAGGTTATTCCTCTTATGCCCTTGTTTAAATAAACATGGTTCTAGTCTCCATCCCGAACACTATTGGAGGTGAGATTGAGGGGTCATTATCTTTAATCCTTCATTATCAACTCTTTGGGGTACCTTTGCAGGAAGGGGACCATGACAGAGTTTTGTCAATGGTGATGGTTAAGAGATGAGATAGATTTTGTACTTCGGAATTGGTGAGGATGCATGGGATGGTAGGGAAGAAATATCATTTGTGCATTGTATGTGTTGTGAAAAAGGGAATCTATCTAGGACATAGAATTTTAGTAACCTATATGATCTAATTTAAGGACCATCAAATTTACTGAGAATTCAAAGTGAAGTGATTCTATTTTTGGTGTAGAGACCTAAAAAAGTATCATAAATTATGATTTTTTCAATCGATGTTTAAACTAGGTAAATTATGGGAAATATATTAATAATGAATTAAATAAATTAAACGTAAATAATATGTTTTCCTAGTCCGTTATCCCTAATGTTTTTTATTTTAAAATATCAGATCCAGGTCGAAATCTCCATCAAGTTTATGTCGAGGATGTTTAGAAATATATGCCTATAAATTTATACATAGTAAAGGATCAAGACGAAAATGATTAGAATATGTTACTATGCGAGTTATAGTGAAATAATAAAAACCTTTTTAGGGTCATATTTTAAATCATTGGAGGTATGTTTTGTTATAGGATGCAGTTATAGATTTTGGATTAATTCTTTCCTAAAGGAAGCATCTAGTTTCTTTGCCTATGATAATATAATGTAGAGAAACTCAATAGTGTTGGTTTTGGTTCCCTAGGGTTTTGAGGATTTTATTATTTATGGGGGGTAAGTTTCAATATTATTTTTCAAGATAATTTTTTTTCATTAACCATTTGGATTCATCTTCTTGGCTGGGGAGATTTTACCTTTATTTGGGATTTCTATGTTCTGCTCTTGATATGTGGTGAAACCATTGAATTTCATTTTAATCATGAAACTTTTCTATTGTAATCCCCTTGATTTTAATGATGAATATATCATCATTATTCAATTTTTATCCCTTTGTAATAAATATAAGGAAACCTACTCATTCGATCAAATCAAATCAAACTGTTAAGTCCTTAATAAATGATTGTGTTTACAGCTTCATCCTTCTGTTTCTAAACCACACATAATTTCCTTCAAATATGTAAGGATAAATACCCTGACCCCAATATCATAGATCTAGTGGTTACTTTATTACATTGTAAAATGATACAAGTGATTTCATCCTAAAGTATTGTATAGTTTAGTAGTCTTGATAAACCAAACACATATTTGGGGATCACATTACATTTGAAAACATAAAAATACTGCGTAGTGATGGTAAGCATTATGTATCCATGAACTCATTTAATAACTATTTCTTCATACCCTAGGGAAAGGAAACAAAATAAGGGGATAACTAAAATTCTTAATAGGGGTTACGTACAGGGAAATCTACCATGATTAAATATAAGTCATAATCAATATATAAAGGTAAATAACTAAAAACACTTTTCATTTAATAAATAACTTAAGCATGATGAATAATATAGTTGGAATAATTAATAATAAAATAATACCATGATATTGTAACTTATCCATGGATATCATAACTATTAAATAATCACATGGACATAAACATCTAATCTCAGAGTTATAGAATTTAAAATTCTAGTCATCATAAACATACTGTCAATTCCTCGTTCCAAGACATCATTTATAAATGTGTCAGGCCTTTACCAAATCCAAAAGATAGTTTGTCACTTGAGATATACTGATGCATTGGGTATCTATAACAAGACCTTACCAATAGTTACTAAGCCTAATTCATTCATTATATTAAAGTTTTGAATAATAATTCAATACGTAATCAATATTAACATTCATATTAAAAAACCAGAATGTGAAATTTTACTATTTACTCAAATAAAAAATAACATGAACAATATAGATAATTAAGAAGGATGGGATCATTAAATAATTTCTCTATTGAATAATAATTGAAATAATGGGTTTTTTCATTGATTAATATAAGTGAAATTAAAATATCATTAAAAACATTCTTCAAGAAAGTAAACTTTTTACATTAAAATTCAATTTTGAAAAATTAAAATTTCCATAATAATATAAAAAATTCATTAAGATGAACCATAAAAAAATTTAAAGTAATATTCTAAATATTTATTGGTAATGGTTTTGGGAAATTCTATCAACTTCATGTAATTTAAAAAAATTCATTCCTTTCACACTTTTGTAAGAAATGTTAAAAATTACTATGTCTAGAAAATACCAAGAAGATTGATTTCAAACCATTTTGTAAAAAATGTGTAAATATTTCATTAAAAATCATTATATAATTGTAAAAATATCCTTTAAAACATATTAATTAAAATAATGATATGGAAGAAAAATATTCCCAGACTAGTAGAAAAATGAAGTCTGTTTTCCCTAAAAATAATTTTTTTACCTATTTGTTGCAAAAAATAAGAAAATGAATGGAAAATTTATAATTTTCAAAAATAAAGAGTGGATGATAATTTTTATGATAAAAATATCATATAATTCCTATAATGGATACTTAAAAATAAATAATACTGAATAATGATGATATTATGAATACAACTTTGGTAACATTCGAATCATAACCTCTATGAAATAAATAACATCAAATGAAACATAAATATCATAAAATTAAATCGAATCATAATATATCATATCAAATTTTCATTAGATACACCTCATAAAAAGATATACATAAATAATAACAAATATGTCTCAATGAAGTTGAAATTCGGATGAAATCTCTTACAAGGATCATACAATTGAACTAAGAATTAATAAATGAAATGATTATGCTTAGAAATGTAAATACACAAAAATAAGTGTAAATAAAATAAAAATAAAAAAAAATAATTAAAAATATATTTTTATAATATCAAAGACATCTTTGAAATAATATAACCTAATGAAATAAAATTGAGTTATGAAACACCTTACCACATGGAAACGTTCAAGTAAAATATCCATGGATGAATTAATTATAAAATAAACATAAAATACCAATAATTATGAAGGAGTCATTATATAACATTTTAAAGGGTATTATATACACCATAAAAAATAAATTAGGTTTATAATAATAAAATTTTCCTTTATTAATGTAAATTGAGACGAAACCCCTTACCTTAGGTTCGACTTTATTCATATGTGTCTAAAACTATTGTATAATAAATATATATTTATTATCAATATATATAACCATAATAATTTATATTATACATGATATGATATACTTATAATAATTTACCACTCACATTTTAATAATTCTTTGTTAAAATCGTTGTTCTGTGTAATAACTACTTTGTTTTTTATGTATGTTTTGGTTTGTTCATTTTGGCCCTTTGACTTTTATGTTTGATACTTCATATGAATAATTTTATCAGTGATATAAATATTATTTATATTCATTATAAATTTATTAATAGTAATCCGTAAGTGTTATTGATTGAAAAATGAATAACATTTTTAATGCCGATGGTTTGTCGTACATACACATGTACACAGTTTCTATTTTTAAACAGAAGGAACAAATGAAGGGTAAATTATAATTGAAACCCATAATATAATTATAATATCATATATATAATATATATATTCCTTAAATATATCATTTTTATCATCCATTTAAAGAATAAATAAAAAATGAATCACATTGCTTTGTGGAGGCGATAGTCCCCACATACGAATGAGAAACGTTATTATTTTCCAATAAATTAGAAGGAAATCTGGTTGATGGGATATTATAGGTATGTAAGTATAATTATGTCGTAAATATTATATATTTATTTATTTAATAAATCATTATATACAGTAGCGATAGTTGGTGATTGATAAATAATTACATTAGTTCATGAGGCAGTATTTTGCTGTACACATGATCGCCTGTTTCAATTTCATATTGATGGATGAGAAGAAGGATATTGGTTATTTTCATAAAATAGCAACATATAAGTATATTTAAAAAAAAATTCATTATTTATTCATTTTTAAAAATTATTTTTATGAATTAAATAAATAAATAATATAATGAAATCATGGTTATGAACAATACCAGTTCTTTAGAAAACCACTATAGGATTATACCTAAATCCTTCCTAGGATGTATTCCTTATAAAAAGTATAACAATAATTAATGGGGATTTATTTAAGGGGTGTTTTTAATTATAGTATGAAAAACATTCTCTTGAAGTGTTTACATAGGAGGATATGAGAAGTCCTTTTATAAGTGAGGGAGGGGACCCTCTGGGAAATTTCCAAAAATAATAAAAGATGATAAAGTCGTTATAAAGAAAAAAACATAAAAATGAAATATTTTTTAATTTGGGACAGTATAAAGCTTAAATATTGATATAAAATATCATATAGACAATTATAATTTGAGACAATACTTTTATACTTTGGTTTAATCCATGGAAAAGCATGTTATAACCTTAATGGAAGTAATTAATTATTAATGATTTCACTATTAATTATGTATAAAAATATGATTAAATTATTACCTAATATTAATTGTTTTGATTCTAAATATTTAATCCATTTTACTAAATTCATTTCATATAATTTCTATAATTTCATTTAAAATTAAACCTACATTTGTGATGAAATAGGTTTTCCAATGAAAATCTTTTGATAAGTATAAAAATTATTTATGTTAAAATTAAATATAAAATCAATTCCAATGTCCCAAATTATGTTATTAATAATAAACATGATTTAATTTTACTATTAATATAATTTCTAAAAAAATGGAACTTTTTTAATGATTTAAATGAATAAGGATGTTTTTAATAAAAATCATAATTTATCACTATTTTTGAAAAATAATAATATTTTAAAAAATTTATTAAAAATTTACTTTTAGAAAAATTTTAAATGTTTATTCAAAAAAATAATTTTATTTCATCAAATAATGTTTTGGAAATTTAAAAAAAAAGTTCATAAAATGTGACGAAACAACTTTTTAGAATAAAAACAAATTTTAATCTTTTATGTAGATTTATTATTATCTCATGACTAAAAAAATTATTTGATGAATTATAAGAAATATATTTTAACATATAATATATAAATTACATTAAAATCATTCACTAATAGTGATTAATTTTTTATATCAAAAAGACATTGCATGTATAAAAACCTTTTTTCATAAATACATTTATTTTAATTTCAAATGATTGTTATGTTAATTTATAAGAAATTTATAACCAATGAATTTTTTTTATAAATGTGTAAACAATATAATTTTCTTAATTTCGTTATTATTATTCATACCCACCAATTTAAAATTTATGTTATAATGGTTTACAATATTATAGTTCATTTACACGTTGGGTTGTGTGTATTTCCAGATATTAGTGATATTAAATTTATTTTAGAAAAATAAATATATCTTAAAATCATGGGGTGTTATATTCAACCTCCATTAAATAAATTAATCCCACATAATTGTATCTCAATCATCAATGATTCAACCTTTTTTTTAAACCAATGTCATAAAGAATGATAATAAAACATTATTCAAAATTGGGGAGTGGGAAATATAAAAGTTACCTAAAATAATATATTATGGGTTCCTAGATAAGTAGACCATTAGTGGGAAGTGAAAATATTTACATAGTGGATAAAACTAATACCCAATTACTAATAGAGAGTGATAGAGAAAATTGATCATAAGAAAGATAATTATGAAGAGAATGTTAACGACCACAAAATCCTAGGCCAAGGAGTTTTTCAAGAGAACATCATTTTATCATAAATAAATTTAATCAGATAATATTTTTTCTAGATTTTTTCCTAGATTTAAGGAATTATTTCACCATCAATATATAGAACCAAAAAAAATATAATTACTTTAAATATTTTTATAAGAAATCTTTCTTATATTACTTGTTCTTCGATCAATTTCCACATTATTTATTACTTCATGATAAAAATAATCAATATGATTTTTTATGCCTTAATAACAATAATTAACTTAAAAAATATCATGTTTTTAAAATAAAGGATAATAATATATTCCTTATAACATTAATAAAACCATAATTATTATAAAAATTTAATATAATACCCAAAATTAATAAAACTTCATATCAAAAAATAATACAATAGCCTCCACTGTTCGATAATAAAGCCAATTGTATAACATATATCATTATTTAAAAAAATTAATCCCATATCCCAAATAACAAGAAATTTTATATCATACTCTTCATCTTACGTCTCCATACACATAATATTAATCATACCATATAATCATTTATCTTAAACCGAAATGTTATATATACCTTAATCTAATAAAATATCTTCTGGAATATCATTAATAACCTAAAAATAATAAATATTTAAAAATATTTAATCCTATAAAATGTTATCAAAATTGATATAATATTTATCCATAAAACTTGTTAATTAAAAATAATTTCATTCTAATCGGGACATTATGTAGGAAAATGGTCGGAGATACACCCTTATGATCCTTTGAATGTGGGTTTAAACCCCGTGGCCTTTTCGTATGGGATGGGTTGTCAACCAGCACATAATATGTTCCTTTTATAAAAATATATTATTTCAATTCCTATAATTTTTTCAAAAATATGATGAACATACTCATTAATAACATTAATCGTCAAATAACTTTTCAATCCCATGGTTATCCTTAATATAAAATATATGTTCACAAATTTTAATAATCAATATTTTCCTAAGATAACCTTTTCACTAAAACCACAAGTTATACGTATGGGTTACATGTACCTCAAACATCTGTTAATCTCTTTAAATGTATCCTATGTACTTCCATAATATAAAACCTCAAAAGGGATATTTGTTCATTTAAACATAAAATCAATCTTACACTTATTAACCCATAGTGACACTTAAAAACATTAATCCATCCACATATAAATCATAATATTAGGTTCTTTTGGGAATTTCCTAAAATTATCTCATACTATTATGTTCCCTAATTTATGTTTCAGTAAATATAGTTCCCAAGGTTTCAAATAAACTCTATCTAATCCCAACGCTAAATAAACAGACCCCAGTATCCGAGAGATATTAGTTAATTTATTAGATTTTCATAATATATAATATATCTTATCAAGAAGAAAATAATATTTATGTTGTCTTGGTAAAATAGATATATTCTTGAAGCTTTCATTATATTTAAAATCCTAAAAAAGATTATTAAAAATAAATTTTCTCTATCCCTAAACTCTTTCAATGATTCCTTGTTTATATCCTCGAGAAAGGAAATAAAATAGAGCATGATTTCAAATTCTCATTAATTATTACGTATATTGGAAGATAAAAAGAGTAATTAATTCATAATCAATATGTAAAGGTAAATAACTAAAAAAACATTCAATTTAATTAATAAATTGAGTGTGAATAATAATATTCTAGGTATATGTATTGATCAAATAATTACATATAACTAATCATATGAGATTTAATCTTATCGAGGGATATCAAAAATATTAAAATAAACAAGTGTGCATAATTACCTAGTAACATAATGATGGAATGTATAATTTTGGACATCATTATCCTTCCATATAGGCCTTGTACAAAAACATCATACTTAAATGATTAAAACCTCATCCAAATACCCAAGCTAGTCTATCTCGTTAGACCTACTGCTGCATTGAGGTGCTATATCAGGACCTACCCATCACTCAATAAGTCTAATTCATTCATAATATGAAAGGGGTGAATAAAAATTCAATACATAATCAGCATAAACATTCATATTGACAAACTAGAATATGATATGTTAATATTTCCCCTAATAAAACTTATCATAAATTACCCAAAGAAAGAATAGGGATGGAATCATTACGATATATAACCAATGGAGTATAATTAATGAAAAGGTTTTTTAATTTTGAGGATTTTAAATACCATAAAAATATCATTAAAACCATTCTTGAGAAAAATAACCATTTTACATTGAAAAAAAAATTAAAGAGAAAAATTTCAAGAATATTTGAAAAAATGTTATCATTGAAAATAATAATAGTAACTTGTAAAGGAAGCCTTACAATTTTATTATTCATGATGATGGGAATAGGTTTTCTTGTCTTATAATTTAAAAATAGACATGTTTTAACACTTTTGTAAGAAAAGTAAAAAATGTAACTTGTTTGGAAAACAACTCAAAGATTAATTTAAAAAAATTTAAGAATGGGTAAAAATTTAATTGAAAAATATTATCGAATAGTAAAAATATTCTTTAAAGCATTTTATGGAAAATATGGACATGGAAGAAAAATATTCTCAAAATAGTAGAACCAAAAAGTTGGTTTTCTGTGAAAACATTCTTGTATTCTATTTAGTAATTATAAGAGTAAAATAAACGGAAAATTTCTAATCTTTATAAATAACATATGAGAAGAAAATATATTTGTTTCAAGATAGAAATATCATATAATTATTAGATTTCGAAACAATCCTTTACAACTTTTGTAAATTTCTAATCATAACCCCCATGAAATAAATAAATTCAAATGATTCGTTTAATACAATGAATTTAACTACATTAATGATATAACATATCAAATGGAAAGTCTATATAACTTATAAAAATGTGAATAATTAAAAATATGTCTCAATGGTGTGTAAATTGATATGAAATATTTTAAAAAGGTCATACCATTGAAGTGATAATTAATCAATGAATTTATTATTTGTATAAAAATTAAATAAACATAAAGTAAGTGTAAAAACCACATAAAATAATCCAAATTTATTACACACATAATCTTAGAATAACAATGGAAATGAAAAATTAATATAACAAAATAAAAATAAATTATGATATGAAACCCCATAATATTTAATAAAAATCAATCCAAATACCATTGGATGAATTAATTTTAACTGAAACTTAAAATATAATAAATTATTAAGAATTCATTATATAACATGTAAAAGGATAGTACATAAACCATAAAAAATAAATTATGTGGATAAAAATAAAATATGACTCAATGAATGGAAATTGAAATTAAATCCCTTACATCATGTTCAACTTAATTTTTATGTTTTTGAACCCCCAATATAATTAATATATAATTAGTAATCATCAATTATATAACTATACTCTTATATATTATCCTTTTATGATTTAATAAAAACAGATTATCACCCATTTACTAACAAGTCTTTGTTTAAATCACTATTTTGGGTAATAACTACTTCATTTTTATATATATTTGGGTTTTTTCATTTCATTCATTTTTTATCTATTATAATAACCAGATATTTTAAATTAATAAATACTATGATCGATACTATACATTATATTCAACACTGATCTTAAAGGAACAATATGATTTAATTATTAAATGTAACCATTATAACAAAAATACTAATTTTGGGAATATGAATTGGAATAACTATTTTATGAAATATATAATTGTCCAACACATTTATAAGGTTTTAATTAATTATTTTCAAATAAACATCCATTTTTTGTAAATTCATTTTATTCTTTAAATATATATTTTCTTCAAAAATGATTTTTTTAATTTTTGTTGGAAAATATTATAACTAATTTATGTAACTTTTCGAAAAATGTATTTGTTAAATTAAAATTACTTTTTGACATCATAGGATCTAAATTATATTAGTATATTTTTTTTATTTTTCTAGAAGTATATATTTTTCAATGAATTGAAAAAATACATATTTTTACAGAAAGTTATATTTTATTTTTTAAAAGTATTTACAAAGTAATTTTTTTGTATTAGTTTTAAAACTTAATTAGTTCTTTTTTATTTTAAATTATCCAACTACAGTTTTATAAATGGATTTTTTAAATGGATTTAACATAATTACAATCTATATTTTAAAAGGGAGTTTTTTAAAAAAAACTATTTTTCTTTTTGTTTTTATGGATTAATTTTAAATTAACATATTCCTCTTATATGTTTTTAATTTTTTAAAAATGGATTCCATGTTATTAATATATGGATCCATATTTTTTAAATATCTCCCTTTTATATTTGGTCAATATAAATAGTGAACTCAGTAATTTTTTGCTACCATAGTAAACGGTAAATCGGGTAATTAAGGATTACAAATGATATGATAAGGAATATGAAATTACACTAACACGTAGAAAATTATTAATGGATGATTATATTACACATATAATCATCAAAAGGTTGAAAATATCACCTTCCATTTCCATTTGGATTTTATTGTGACCTATATAATATTTTTTCTTTTAAGTCAAAAATGTCACACTCCTCTTTTTAATAACAATAATATTTTTAACACAGTTATTACCAGAGGAAATGCTCACTTGTAAATAGTATTTAAAAATATAATATATTTAGATTCTTCTTGTTATTTTTTAAATTGTTTTTGAACAAATAATTACAATAAATGTATTCATAATACCGACACGATAATTTTTTTAATTAACAAAAGAAGAAAATAATTGATATTAAAAATATTAATGTAATATTATTTGAGACAAATAATGTTGTCATTGAATTTTATAGAAAAAAATATATTATAAATATTTAATAAAATATTTTTTTTTAATTTTACTTGTGGTATTATTGTCATTAAAATCGAAATAATGAATAGTTTTAAAATTGACACACAAGATATTTTGTAATAATAATATTTTTTAAATAAAATAAAATTCCTATAAATACTATATTTGGAAAATTTATAAGGATATGGTTGATCAAATCGACCATGGTCCATTTATGTGATTTACATTTATTGTAACTATATTTTCCCTCAAAGAATTAATATGTGTGTTGTCATGGTAAGTTTAAAAAATGTTAATCTAAGGCTAAACCCAAGTTATAAGGGTAATAATTTCACCATAAAATTTCAAAAAACTCGTTTCTGAGTGAATATTGACCCATAATAATCTTATATTATAAATCTACCATTTTTTATCCATTTTAATTAACAATTAATTTATATTGATTTAATATTTTGAAAAATTCTAAGAGTGCCCTTACCTGCTCTAATTAATGGGAACTTCTTCTTATCATTCCTTTACACCATGAACCACATTTAGTTCAGAATATAACTTGTAAAATACATTTCTAGAATCCAACCCTTTATTCAAGATGACTTATTTATTGTAGAACACTAACCTTAGTGGTCTTGAGGTGTTAAAAAAAATGGATTTTACAAAGAAAAGCTATAGTTTTAAACCCCATGTTTTAGTTTTATTTCTTCTTAAACCTCCATAAAATATTCTTAAAACATGGTTAAATAATAACACCAGTATAATAAATATAATATTACATTATTATGTTGATGGAATGACCTATATCCACATCCACTTCTATAAAATGGAACCAAAACCATCATTTGTAAGTATGATAGACAACCACCTCCTGAAATGATGTAATTCGTTTTCCATCATATTCTCCCATTAATGGAATATAATGATGGAATTAAGGTTTATATATTATATTCATGAAATTTTTTTCATTATTTAAATATTATATTTTCTATCCTTCTTAGCTTTCCATTCACTGAAAAATGATAATGTCATTCTAGCCTACCTGTGAACTTCCACCTCCACGAAGTAATTTAATTTTTTTCATCACCACAAAACAAGAATTGTGTATATAAGTATATGTAAAGAAAAAATATTATATTTATGATATTATGATCATTTTTAAAATATAAACTAATAACAATGTTTTTTATAATGATCATTGAAAAATGGAAGTGTTACTAATGTGTATGTACGACCTACCATCTCTATGATTGTAAAATAATTCATTTTTTAAACCCTGTTTTATTTTTAGATTTAAAAGTAAAATTTCGGTATGAAAATGATAATCAAATCATTATTATTGTTATTTCTATTGTGAAACAGTAACTTATTTTACCTTGGTCAACCTACTGAGGATATTTCTGATATATGAGCAGAATATCATCAAAATTTATTATGTGAATTTAATTGGTTAAGTAATGTTATATAACATTGAAATAAGTTAAATGAAAGGAATAATGAATTTTAAAAATACTCAGAAGAAATAAAATAATTAAGCTATGTTTTTATTCTGGAAGATGAATAATGTATGTGATGATTCAAACTCAAGGTAAGGGACTTCGTCTCAATTTCCATTAATTAAGGCATATTTTGATGTTATGCACATATATTATTTTATGTAGTGCATAAACAGAACCTTTGAGATGCTATATCGTTGTTTTCTCTATTATCATGATATTTAATGTTTTTAATGTTTTTATTTCGTGGATATTATGATTCAATTATTTTTAATATGGTGAGGGAAATTCTTTTGAAAATCCTATTTCTAAGTTCCTCTTTCAATTAATTTTAAAAAATTTAAAATAAATTTATTTTTTACATATACATCATGAATGGAATTTCACATAATTATAATTCCTCAATACTTTTTACTTTTATTTACAAGTTTCCATGTTTATTTTCAAATAAAATGTTTTCTTTATTATGTGTGTATTTTTTATATTTTAATAAATGATCTTCATTGATTTTATTTAAAATATTTTCAAAAAAAAATTCTTTTTATGGAATGTTTGACTTTATATAAATATGTGAGATGTGGATTTTTTATTTTAACATATTTAAAGAAAATGAATATTCTCAACTTCATAACCATTATTAAGAATTTGGATTCTTTTTCAAGCTTTCATGTTTTCTAAATAAAAACACGTCATTCTATTTTTTGGGAAATTTGTTATTAAAAAACAAAATTCAAAGAAAAGTGTATTTCGATATCCAAAAGATAACTTTATGTGGGTTCAATGGTGATTCTAAAATTGGTTTATGATTAAAAGGTGTGAGTATTAAATGTTTTATGAAATAGGTATTTCTTGATAATTATATGAAAAATATGTGATCTTGATAAAGCTTATATGAATGTTTGACCCCATTATAGCTCAGGAAAAATAGGTGATCCCAATATAGCTTATACAAAATATTGAGCCCCATTATAGATCAAGGGTGAGCCTTATATATCTTATATGAAGGTTTTCACCCTAGTATACCTCATGAAAATTTGAAGATCCCGATATAGACCTTATAAATGGTGATCTCCAGTATAGTTATCCAATCCATTATATAATGATTATGTTCTCCCAAAAATTATATTAGAAGTTATTTGTATTATTATTACAATTGAAAGGGTTTTTGAAATGGTTTTATCAATATGATTCTCTATGTTTCCAAAATGGGTTTTTATTTGATTGGTAAATTTTTTCATTGAACAAAAACTATGTGTGTTTTTCCTTGGAAATTTTTTAATTTTGTAGAGTAATTATACTTTAAAAATAAAGGTATAAATTATATTAGGTTTTTTTAATTGACTAATAGAGTTATTATTTCTATGTACCATACTGATTTTTTTGTTCCCATCCCTCTTTTTTAAGAAAAATCAAAGGATTCTCAAAAAGGGTGAGATAAAATAAGAGATCAAGTTTAAAGTCATAAAGATAATTTCATAAATGGAAATAATATTTTATTTTCAATTTTTTATATTGTCAAACAAATGGGTACTATGTAGAAATTTCCCCTTGTAATGTATGAGTTTTTTATGTATGAGTTATGCCAAAATTTCATAAAACACTAAATATGAAAGGTAATTAGAAAAATAGTGTAAATTATAGTCTATTGTCACTAGATTAGGTAATGTTTGAGGTTTCATTCTAATATTGGGTATCAGAGAAGGGTTTAGATAATGTTAGAAGTTGGGATGTAATTTTTTTCATATATTAAAAGTCCTTATAACCACAATAGTTCCTATGTTAGGGAGAATCATAGTTATTTTAGATAAATAAAAAGTGTTTTATATAAAATGAATAAGGGTTTCATAGTGTTAATATTTCTTATAATATATATATTAACATTTTATTGATATTCTCACAGTAAACATTTTTTTAGTAAATGTATAGATCTAGGAGGAACCAAAGGGAAAATTGATATGAAGGAAAGTGTGGTAGTTGTATTAATGAATAAACTACCATAATATGATCTATATTGAGAACTATTATGTTTATTATAAACTAGATACTATGAGTAATTATTAACAATAGGAACCTTTGTGACTTTCCTAATGAATAAAATACATGTGAAATGAATCCATGTAGAAATTCAGGTGATAACAATCATAAATGTAAATATATTCACGGACCATTGTGTCAATAATGTTGGAATAAAAATCAAGTAAAATGTCTTAAAATAATGATAACATATTTTATTTTTCATGAACCATCTCAGGTACCTTGGTTACCCGATAACCGCACTGGTCTCGATAAGACCCGAAGGACATTTTCAATCCCAATGGGTTAGCAACTAGCACCTGGCGTCATTCAAAATAAAAGTGTTAATGAATTTCTCATAGAAAATATTTTAGAAATATAAAAAACTATTATTATTATAGGAAAAACCCTATATGAAGATTTGTACTAGAAGAAAAATACATAAGAAAACCCAAATTACTAAAACAATGAACCATAAATCATGAAGATAAACAACCCATGTCTCAGCAGATGCAACTCTCCAAGTCCACAGATCAATAGCTAGAACCACCTCCATCTGGTGTTATACCCTGTCTTAAATTTGGATGGTGATAATATACAAACACTCAAAGGCATAGGTAGGTTTTGAGCTAAAAGATGATTAGGGTCTCACCAAGGATTCAATAACAACATTCAAAAATCAAATTAAAAAAATAATGCTCTTTCATTTTTTTCAAATAAAACATTTTGACCCTTAAAGATCATATTTCAAAAAATCATGCATCAAATTTAAAAATATAGAAATACATTATAAAATCATGCATCACATTTCAAATTTATAGAGATACTTTCAAAAATAATGCTTATACAAATGGATCAAAAAACACTTTTATCTAAAACAGATTATATAAATTACAAGGAATGTAAAATAGTTTTCTAGAATTGAATAAATTTATATCTCATATATAAACAAGAGAGAAACATGTTCATCTTCTAGCTAGTATTATAGTTCTAGGTTGTTGGATCTTCACACAGTCATGTGATAAACCGAAATATATACACATGTCACTTAGTAATGGAATGAGAGGACTCATCCATGTCCCAATGTGAATATAATATGTTCTAACCAGTATTTTTTTATTGTTATAAATTATCCATCAATTGATTAGGAAATTCAAACATAGTATGTTTTTTCCTAATAATAGAATAACTACATAGTATTTCAAGAGCTCTAGTACAAATCTATGATGGGAATTTTATTATAAGTTACCTTAAAACACAACTAAGTCATATTACCCCATTTTAAAAATGTCAACTCCCATTTAAACCCCAAAATTGGGTTTTAATCAAATTTATTCACTTACAACAAGATAAACCCCTAAGGATTCTATCAAACCATTTTAATCCATTTTTTTAAAATATATATTTTAAATCAATTCACAATTCAATTTCATAATATACTTTAACGATTAAATTTATCAATTTGATTTCAATAAATTTCCATAAATTTTACAAAAAAAACACAAATTCAATGGGATTGGGATCTTTCATAATTTTTCCATCAAAACCATTTCAAAATTTAAATCAAAAAATTTAAATTTCAAAAATTTACATCAACGCACCCCAATTCAATAGATTTGGTGGTTTTCAAATTCCATGCCAAAAAACATTTTTAAAACCCTAATTCAATGGAATGGGGTTTTCCCAATAAAACAATTGAATTAAATTTAATCAAAATAAATAAATTTAATTTAATTAAAATAATTTAATTTAAATAAAGTAATTTAGGTTTAACAAAAATAAGTCACCATGATAGAACCAACTTCCTTGGGATCAACAGATCTCATAATGCCAACCCCAAATTGGGATTCGACAATGAAGAAAGATGATCACAGAATATGGGAAATGAGGATAGATACAAGGTTTTAGATCAAAAAAATGAGTTTATTATATCCACAAACCAACACATGGATCCACATAACTCTAGGGAGTAGGATAGAGATCTTGGAATATAGACATCGTGGTGAAGAAACTAACCAGGAGAAGATCCCAGGGCATTCAACAAGTTTCGAATCACTTTCAGGAGGGATCTGAGGGTCCAAGAAATATTCTTGGTTGCTTACAAGGACAAATAACTCATATGTGGTCATTCTAGGTTTGTTAATAACTTCAATTGGGTTTTGGAATTCCAAAAAAATATTAATATTATGTTACTTAATATGAGGTCATGGAGTTCACAGAGTAAAAATTTTCTAAACAAAAGATAATCATTTATTTAAATCTATGAAAGGGAAACAATTTATCCCCTGGGTATCAATTGAATGCTATAAATGTGAGTAAAATGGTCATTATGAAAATCAATGTCCTAGGGGGAAAGCTCAAAATGGTATTATAAAGAGCGTAAATATATTTATTTAGAAATACATAAATCCATTGAAATTGAATTTGAGGAAATTTAAAATGACATATGAAAGGTATGGAATATTTCATGGCTCTTTTTTTGAAATTGTTAAATCTTTAGACATAATTTCATTTGTTGAAAATTAGTTTTAAGGAATAATATAGAAAATAAGGGTTAATATATTATGAAAAAAATTATAAGGAAATCTACATATAAGGTATTCATGAGTTATTATAGATTTAAGGATTATTAAAATATTAAAATCATTAATATTATTTTGATAATGGGAGTAGTTTGGGAGAATTTTATTGATTTTTTAGATATTGTGGAGGTATATATAACCATTAAGTTTATCGTGTGAAAAAGTTAATTAATATTTCAATTTTTATTTAATGAAAATAGGTTTAATGGTATAGATAACCATTATACTTTATAATATTTTCAACATTAATTAATTTAAATATTATTATTATTATTGGGAATGCAAAATGGAAATTATGAGATAAACTTTGGGGTTAAAACATTTCTGTAATGTTGAATATTTAAAGATTATTGATGTGGTTTTATCTAATTTCTTGGAATATTATAAGGATTATATTAATAAAATTTTTCAAAAATAATGAACTGTAGGTTGGTTGAAAACATGTCTCATCTAACAAGGTTGTAGGGTTGAAACAATAACTAAAGTGTGGTAATTGAGAAACACCTATCATTAGCTTACATGAAGTCCTAGTTATTACAAAATTGTTTTTCTAATTAAATAATTTTGCAAATAAAATTTAATTTTATCTTTGTAATATATGTTTCATTATATAGATAACCATGTGATTGAATGTTTATTTAGTGATTAAGTGACTAATGCAATTTCGAAAGTTCACTATATTAATAACCTTATAAAATAAAGGTTAACAAGATAGTATGACATTATATTTTAGAAATAAAAGATTAATTATAATTCAGAAGAATATATAATTTTACTATAGCTTATGGTCATTCATTTTATTTATATAAATTACTAGTATATATTAGATATTATGTTATTTGGGAAATTGAATTTTTGGTACGAGACATTAAGAGTGTGATTGATGTTTTTAGGTAATTATCTTATATTTACCATTTTTGTTTTGGTTAATTTAAAAATATAGGTATAATAATTTATTATCATCTTATGGAATTTTTTCATCCATTATAATTTTATTTTATTTCATCAGATAAGAAAAAATCTACTTGAATACTCATCATTTAGAGAAAAAATGTGATTGTGTTAAAAATGGATCAAATGATAAAATTTTACATTTCAAGTAAGTATATTTACTTATGATTTTAGTATTTATGATTAAATAATTCCTCATATTTATGAAAACAATTTTGAAAACAAAAACATTATATGGTTACTATTATTTCAAAGAAACAAGTGGCCCTTTAACCCAACATAGATTTACTATTTTTTAATCATAAAATGTTTAATGAACATATTATTTATCAATATCTAACTGTCCTTGGATAATAGTTTTTTCATCTATATCCATGTTTTTTCATTCAAAAATATATTCTCTTACTTGGAATCCTACTCTTTGTTACTGGAGATGACCTTTATACATTTCTTTCTCTCTTTTCAAGATGAATTGTTATTACCCCTATATATGATGTGGGATTTCAACAAAGGAATTTTTAAAAGTTGAAACCCATGTTTTCAATCCTAAGTTAAATGTTCTAGGGAAATATTTCCTTAAGTTATTATAATTTATTATCCTTATATTTTATGAAAACGATGATTATATTTTATATCATACAAGATACACAACATCGAGTTTAAATGAACCACAAGATATTATTATTATAATATGACCATAATAACCTAACCATTAAATTAGAATGTATAAATATTAATAACTAATTTATGAATTATATAATATTCTTAATCTTTGATAAATTGTTAATAAGTTTTTTTAAATAGACACTCTATTTTTAGTAGTCATTTTATTCTTCAATTTCATCAAAAATGATTTTTATTACTTTAGGGAGAAAAGGTATAATTAATTTAAGTAAATTTTAGAAAATATATTTTATAGGATTTCATGATTTTGTTAAAAAAACACATATTTTCATTTTTATGGGTACTTTTGTGTTAAAAATGTGTTTTTATATAAAAATAGTATTTTAGTATCTAAAAGTGATTTTTCATATAGGTTCAAATGTGTTTTTAAAATGGAATTATTATGGGAAGGTGTAAGAATAAATTTTATATTCTTGATATGGTATATGAGAATTATATGAAAATTAGGTGAGTTCGATACAACTTATATGAAGGGTTGACCCCCATTATAGTTCATGAAAAATTGGCGAGGCTCATATTGATAATATGAAGGGTTTATACCCATTATGGTTTCTAGAAAGTTTTATTGGATGTCGAAAATATGTTTATTCCAATTGAATGGTTTTCAAAATGGTTTTATTAATATAATTTTCTAAGTTTGAAAAAAATGTTTTTTATTTTCTTATTATATATTTTAATGGATTTATTTGTGAATAAAGTGTGTGTGATCATCATATGGAAATGTTTTATTTCATATGATCAATGAACATTAAAGATAAAGGTATAAATTATATGAATTTTAGTATTTTTCACTAGGATAATAGAGTACATATTTTTTTGTCCCTTAAAAAGATTTTTATTCTTATGCTACATTTTTAAAATGTTTTTCATAGGTTTTTTGGGATGGGTAGTAACAAATAATAGATCATGTTGAAAGTCATGAACAACTTTTCATGAAAATAATTATTGTTTTATTTTAAATGTTATAAATGATAAAAGAAATGGATATAGGGTAGATGATTCCAATGATAATGTATGGGTTTTTTATTTAAGATTTATGACCTAATTTTATAGAACTATAATCTTAAAAGATATTTGGGAATAGAAAGTTAATTCTAGTCTAAAGTCACTAGATTATGTAATATTAAAGTTCAGTTACATACATTTATAAAGGTTATATAATAACTATAATGTTTTTGATGATATAAATATCCGGTATATTCATTATATATGTATTTAGGGTAATCCAAAAAAATTATAGATAGATAAATAAATTACACCATTCATGGAGATAGTTGGTTGTACATACACATGAATGTTGTTTCCATTTTTTATATAATAGTGTGAAAGAAAGATAAATAATAATTCACCCTTAAATAATAATTAAAATATCATAATATATATATATATATATATATTAATAAAATCGATCCTTATTACCATCCATTTAAAACAAAAATGAAGAATGAATTTCATCGCTTCATGAATGTAGTAGTCTTCTCGTGCGCATGACCGCAGATGTCATCTTCTAAAGGATAGGAAGGTAAGAAGGTAGATGTGATATTATTATTAAAAAGGTATAATTATATAACAAATATCATATATAAAAATTAAATCCCTCATTATATCCAGTCATGAGAGAAGGATATGGAAAATTAATTGCATCGGTTCTCAATGTAGTAGCCCTCTGTACACAGGATTGATGGTTTCATTTCCCATTTAGTGGAAGAAAAGATAGAAATATTTTATCAAATTAACATAATAAAATATAAATATATTTAAAATACTATTTATATTAATTAAACATGGTTAAATAATAATTTTAAAATGTACAGGAAGAAATAAAATGAAAATTCATGGTTGATAACTATACCTCTTCTTCAAAAAACCCCTTCTTTATTATACCTATTGCATTCCTATGATATTTCTATAATCAAACCATAAAATATAGTTTTGGGGGAGGAATTTAAGGATATTTTTTAAAAATTTATTTTCTAAACCAGAATGATCTTGAAGTGTGTATGGGAGAGGAGAAGAGATTCCCATTTCTAAGTTAGGGAGGGGACCCTCTTAGAAATTTCTAAAAAGAATATAAAGTGATAAAGTCATTCTCAAGAAAAAAATACTTCCAATTAGCCATAGATTTTAAGGTTGAGTAGGAAAAGGCCTAAATATATCAATAAAATATGTTCTATATAGGTATAATTGGGAAACATACAAATATAATTTTCTTTAACCCTCGGTAAACCAATTTCAATCTTAACCGTGGTAATTAATTTTTGTTATTTTTAATATTTATTATATACAAAAAAAACTAAGTTAGCCTTGTTAAATAATATTAATTATCCTAATAAAAAATATGGAATCCGTTTTAACAAATTCAAATTATATAATTAGAAGAATATAATTTAAAATAAAACTCGCAAGTGTGGTGAAAATCCATTTTCGAAAGAAAAAAGTTTCTTATGTATAAAAATATTTTATATAAAAATTCAGCAGAAAATTGATTCCAATTAACATAATTGGATTAATAATAATATAATTGAACTATTTTTAATTTTAAAAAATATTTATAGAATAAAACGTTATAAATTCTATAAAGAAAAAGGTGGATTTTAATAAAAATCAGTAATTTTTACAAATCATCAAAAAAATAATATTTTAGAAAAATATAAAAAATTCACTCTCATGTAATTTCGACATGTTGAATCAAAAACATCAGTTCATTTGTTCAGATAAATTTTCTAAATGTGGATAATTTTTATAATAAATGAAGGCCGCAAAACATGAAAAAACTTCTTTTTAGAAAAACACAATTTTTAGGCATAAAACCAGTTTTATTATTATCTATTTCCTAGAAGAAATATTAAATCATTAAAAAAAATATTTTATATTTTTATATTATATAAAATTTTCATTAAAATCAACCACCAATAGTGATTAATTTAAATTATAAAAAACACCTTGTTAGCATAAAAATATTTATTGTGGAAAAAAATTCTTATACTTTCCAGTGAATTTTATTTTCATTTATAGCTAATTAATAAAAAATAAATTTATCTTATACATGTATAAACCTTATAATTTTAATAATTTATTTCTTCGGGTAAATACCCTCCAATTTAACATCTATTTTATAATGGTATACTATATTATAATTCATTTACACACATTTTTTGCCTGTATTTCAAGTTATCATGGAGATTAAATTTATTTTAAAAAAGAAACAAATAATAAAAATATCAAGGTATTAAATTCTTTAAAATTTAATGAAATTTATCTCTCGAAATTTTATCATGGTTGTAAATGGTTCAAACATTTTTTAAAACCCATATCATAAATATTGAAAATATAACCAAATTTAAAAATGTGGAAGTGAGAAATATAAAAGTTACCTGAAATAAGACGTAATTAGTTTCCCATATAAGAATTTCAATGGTGAGAAGTGGAAAAATAGACATGTCAGAGAAAAATATTTACCAAGGACTAAGAAATATGATAGGTAACATTGATCACAAGAATGTCAATGATCATGAGTAAGATAATGACCAAAAAAGTCATAAACTAATGAGGTTTGAAAGGAACATCGATTTATAAAAAATAATATTAATATGAAAATTTTCAAGATCTTTTTCCTAGAGTTGTCAAATTATTTCACCATACAGATAGAGAACACCAGAAAATAAACTTACTTTATATCTTAGTATAATCACAGTTTCATTCATTTGTTCTACTTTGATCAATTTTTACTTCATTACTTACTCCAAGAGAAGAATATCCAAGATGAATTTTATTATTCCTAAAGAGAAAAATTAACTTATACTGGATCATGATTCAATAAAATTATTACAATATATTCCTCTTTTATTTTATAAAACCAAAATTTTTTGCACAATGTAATATAACATCCTAATTTAATAAACCTTCATATGAATAAATATTACACTAATCTCTAAAATTCAATAAAAAACCAATGGTTTAAAATTGGTCATTCCATAAATAAATAAACTTATATCCCAAAAAACCTCAATATTTATATTTTCCACTTTAGCTTATATATCCAAATATATAGTAGAATTCTTGAAAAATTATCCTTTGTGATATACCAAAAGGTTATATATACCGTAACCCAATAAAATGTCTCCTGAAATATCCTTAATCACATAAAATTC
This sequence comes from Viscum album, assembly GCA_963277665.1. Taxonomy (NCBI): domain Eukaryota; kingdom Viridiplantae; phylum Streptophyta; class Magnoliopsida; order Santalales; family Viscaceae; genus Viscum; species Viscum album. The sequence continues at coordinate 1,265,140,322 of OY728128.1, forward strand.
ATAAAAATTAAAAAATCATTATCCTATGAAATATTTACCAAAAGAAATTTAATATTTTCCACTCAAACTAGTTATGTAATATTAATGTCATGACAACTAGGTAATCACATAGGCCAGTGTTGGATGTTTCACCCTTGTCATTCTTTGGTTGTTGATTAAAGATCTACAACCTCTCTAGATGTGACAGGTTATCACCCGAAACAAGGGTTGTCCATTTTCTAAAACAATATTTATATAATTCCTATAAAATATCAAAATATATGTTGAACATAAACAAAATAACATTAATCATCAAATCTATTTTCAATCACATGGTTATAAATATGATGAAACTTGTGTTACTAAATCTAAATGACTCATAATTACATCATCATCAAAGATCATATAAAACCTAAAGGTTATGAATACATTTAAACATATTCCTATAAACTAAAAAATATTATTACTATAATAAATTTTTTAGCTGTAAAAAATTTATACCTAATGGTTACATATAACTCAAAAATTTATTTAAACTCAATAAATGTCTTCAAGGTACTTATATAACTTAAAAACTCATAAGAGGTATTTGTGAATTTAAACTTATAATCAACCTTATACTTATTAACCCATTATTGTACCTAAAAATGTTGCATTATCCATATTTTATAAATAAACATATGGGATTTGGGGAATTTATTTAAAGTCATTCATAGGGTTATTTTACCTATTCTATGTTTTACTAAATCTAGTTCCCAAGGCTTCTACTAAACTTCATCTCATACCAACTATAAATACCCTGACCCTAGTAGTCCAAAGATAAAGATTACATTATTACATTATCTTAAGATAAAACTGATCACATCTCAAGCACCAAATATTTTAGTTTTCTTGGAAAACTAGATACATACTTGAAGATCACATTACATTTTAAAACATGAAAATACAACATAGTGAAAGTAAATATGTCATATCCTTGAACTCGTTTTAGAATTCCTTCTTCGTATCATGGAAAAAGGAAACATAATAAAGGGTGAGATCAAAGTATCATTAAGTGTTTTGTACAGTGGAACCCTTCATGAGAAACTATGGAATAATCAATATGGTAGGGTAAATAACTAAAAAATATTTCCATTTAATCAACAATTTGAGCAAAAAAAATAATATCGTAGGAATAAATTATGATTAAATAATTCTCTATAACTAATCATATGATATTTAAAATTATCTATAGATATCATAAAAATTCAAATAATCACATGAACATAAATATCTAATCTAATAATTATAGATTGAATAAATCCAGGCATCATAAACATACCACCAAGGCCTCTCTTCGTGAAATCATATATAATTGGTTAACACCTCATCCAAATAACCAAGATAGTTTCTCTAAGGAGACACACTAATGTATCTATGTGTATAGGAGTCCAAACACATCACTTACTAAGTTCAATTAATTCCTTATATAAAATGGCTGAATAAAAATTCAATACATAATCAACATAAACATTCATATGAGAAATTAGAATCAGAAATGTTAATATTCTGCCATCAAACATATCATAAACCATCAAGAGGAAGTATAAGTGTGGAATAATTATGACATATACCAAATAGAGAATAATAAAAATAATGGTTTTTTTTCTTTAATTAATTGAAATTTCATTAAAATATCATTAAAAATATTCTTAATGAAGAAACACATTTTAACATTGAAAATATCTTTTCAAAACTAAAAATTTCTAAAATATTACAAAAAAATATTTTATGTTCAAATAACTATAGAAAATTATAAATTTTAATTTGAATCACTGAGTAGAAATTATTGTATAATATTATTTTTATATCATATATGTTTAAAAAAATACATTCCCTTCACACTTTTTTAAGATAATTACAAACGTAAATATACTAAAAATGAATGGAATAATTTTTCTAATTTTTTTAAACATGAGTAAAAATTTATTTAAAAAATAATTAGATATTTTTAAAAATATTATTTACAACATTTTATGTAACATATAGACATTAAAGTAAAACATTATTGATAAATAATAAAAATAATGTCAATTTTCCTTAAAAATATTCGGCTGGTCTCTTTAATACATTAATGATTAAAATGAAAGGAAAATATATATTTTCTATAAATAACTATATGAGAATAAAATATATTTGGTTTCATAATGACCGAATGTCCCGAAGGCCTTATTTTTTATTTTTATTATGGATAATCCCCCTTTTAAGGGTTAAAGGGGAACCCGTACATGACCCGTAGGCACAAGGCATAAGGCCCGACAAACTCACAATACAAGACCCGAACGCCAAGAGGCATATCATGCCCAATACATGACCCGTAGTCCCAGCCCACTTGAACTGACCCTCCCCAGCTTTCTATGTCATTGATCACCTAGCTCCCACCTTGTATTTATGATCATCTAGAAATGCCCCGTACAAAGTTGCATGTTTCCTGGTCCCGATGGCGGCTGATATACCCTCTCATTCTTCTAATCTGGTTAGCTCTACATCTGGTGGTTGCTACTCCTCTTGCTCTGATCCTCTTCTGGGGAATGTTCTGTGTAAACTAGGCTACTCCATGGTCTATGTGACCCGAAGGCCCTGTGGCCCGAAGGCCTTTGATGACCCGAAGGCCTTGGAGACTCGTAGGCCCAAACTGGTGGCCTGAAGGCCCAAATCGGGTTAATAGTTCCTGCTGCTACAGTACCGAACAGTAACTGCTACAGTGAGTATTACAGTACTGCTATAGTAACCCAAAAATTCTCCTCCACCCAGTTTTGAACCTGGGTCTCTTGGATGCCAAGAAGGAGCCCTTACCACTCAGGTACGGGCTTGTTGGTGGTTTCATATAGAAATACCATATAATTACCCTAATGAATTAAACATAAATAATCTCAAATAATGATGAGTTTGTGTAATAAACCCTTACCACTTTAGTGAATTTTGAATCGTAACCCGTATCAAATAAATAACATCAAATGAAGCATTAAAATATTAATTTATAAATATTAAATATATAGAATATATAGGTGTTAGTAGATACACCCCATTAAAATAAATATATGCATGATACTAAATATTTCCCAATAGACGGGAAATTGAGAAGAAATATATTATAACAATCATATGATTGAAATAAGAATTTATAAATGAATTGATTTTTTTAACAAAATTAAATCCACATAAAAATTTTTAAATAAAACTTAAAAAAATAAAAAAATATTATAGTAATAATTTTTAAATCCCTAATATCTTCTGAAATATGTTTTTCAAGTAAATTATATTTATTCAATATCTCTCATTACACACAACACCAAGTTTAAATGAACCAATAAATATTAATATAATTACCACCTAGAAATTTTATTGTAGAGTCTAAATAAGACTAAAAATTTAAAAAAATAGTTACATAATTTTAAATTAATTTTTTTGGAGCAGAATTATTTATTGATAAAAATAAAAATCATTCGAAAGTAAAATAGATATTTTTCAAAAAACTATTTTTTTGAATAATATATTTTTATCATAATAAATTAAATTTATCACTATTGGTGATTTATTTTAATGAAATTTATATGTTATATATTAATTCAGAAAAATTACTACTTATATAATATTTTTTCTTGTCATGGGATAAGAAAAAACCATGTTTTACTATTAAAATGTATTTTTTATAATGCGGTTGTCATCACGTGTTACACATTTATTTTAAAATTAATTTCTTAATCTTATAAAAAATTAATTTGAAAAAATTTATTACATATTTATAAATATGATTTTTAAATTTGGTAAATAGGTCCTTTTTATTTTTGGTCAATATGAGTAGTAATCATTGTAAAATTTTTCACCTCGATAAAGGTTAAATCATGTTAATCTAGCTGAAAATTAAGTGAAAAAGGACATATATTTTCATTATAATTCTAGTTTTATGAATTTAATTTGAATCTTACAAAATTATTTCTTAAATTAAGTTATTTAATGGATAATGTTCCATGAAAATTACCTATATAATAATTAAATCAATAAATGTTACAAAATGTCACTCTCTTAGTTTTAAATATCTATTATATGTCCACATAATGAAAAAAGAAATTTAATAATGAATATAAGTATATATGATTAAGATAAGGAAATTTTGATCACGATATGATTTTATTTAAAATTTATACTAATTATATAATGTCCTTAAATTCTTTTGTAACATCGATGTTGTATTTCTAAAATTATTTAAATAATAAAAACAGTGATTTAAAAAATATTAAATGTAATATAATTTTATTTATTTATGGTTTTCTATGAATTTTTTACAATAATATGACATAATATTATTTTTTAAATTTATATATTTGAATTAAAACGTTTTATTTTTGTCTTTTTAGTCAAATTAAATGAATATCTTATTAATTGTAAATAACAATATTTTATATAAATAATATTTTTAAAAAATTAAATAAAAATAATAAAAATATTGAATAGGAAAATGGGAATAATATATTTTCTGATATATAATAAATTTTCATTTTCATAGGTTATTTGGAACCATTTTTCTTATGGATGAATTTAATATATTATAATCTTTTATTAAATTTCAACGGTGCCCCTCCCCTCAAATATAAAAGGGAACCCCTCCATTGACTTTTCTGACACCACATTAATCATTCTTTATCAACCAAACTCTACCATATTATATCCTCCACTACACTATAAACATTACAGAGGTTATTTTATTCCCAAAATACAAATGGTAGATCCCTTAAGAGGATATCTGAAGGAGTACTTCAAAGAAGAGGTAATAACAATAAAAATCACATTCTGTTTAATTATTTTTTACCTCACTTAAATATGTTATATTATTTGAAAATAATAAATTAAATATAATAAATATACATATATTTTATTATGATTATTAAAACCAACATTATTCGCCAACTTTCTATCAAATGGGAAGTGAAAATATCGCTTGTGTTTACATATGAATTATCATCTCCACGTAGTGATACAATTCATTTCTTATCAACGTATTTTATAAACGATTATTATTATGGTTTTAATATTTATATATGATAAATATGTCATTGCTATACTTATTTAATGATATTATAATATATACTTTTTCTCCTTCCAAACATAAGGAAAATGATAATGTTGATCATGTGTACGTGGGAACTACCAACTCCTTAAGGGATTGTGATTAATTTTTCATTTATTTTTTACATGGATAGTAATAAGGATGAAATTAATGTATATATATATAATTTATAATATTATAATTTTTTATTAAAGGTTATTTTTTATTTACCTTTATTTTTCTATATCCATTGAAAAATAGAAATAGTGTTCATGCGTATGTACGACCTACCATCTCCATGAATGGAGTAATTCATTTTTTCATATCAATATTTTATTAATTTATACAAAAAAATTATATAATAATTATATATGATATCTATATAATGATTAAAATTCTTCATATGATGTAACCATGATAAAAATAAAAGAACTAAATAACCAAACCAAAACATACATGAAAAATGAAGTAGATATCACCCAAAATAGTGATTTTAATAAAGAAGTGTTAACAAAAATGTGATAAAAGGATATAAATAAATATTATATGGTATGATATATATTATTATGATTATTTAATATATGTCTAATAAATTTATATTCATTATATATGAGGTTCCAATTCATACTAAGTAAGTAGGTCTTAAGGTTAGGATTTTCATCTCACTTTTATTTCTGTGGGACACATGTCTTGTACACTATTTGTTGTTTAATGTGGTGTATATACATAACATGAATGTATAATATGATTATTATTATTAATTTATGTGGCTATAAATATATATATTTTTCTTTCTTTCATGAGAATTATTATTAAAATGATACCAAAGTGTTAGGGGTTTTATTTTACAATGTCATTATTTTTTGAGATTGTTTATGGTTGAGTAGTAGTGATAAAATCTTATGAAATACCTCTCCAACAACACATGTATATTATTATATCTATTTATTTCATTCAAATAAATTTTTTCCTTTCATTATCCTTATCATAATTACTCAATATAATGAAAATATTTTTTAAGTAAAATTGGTTTTATTTCTCTCTTCGGCTGAGATACCTTTTTATTATATATCCATGTTCTCGAAAAATGTATTAAAGAAGATTTATTCTATTATTATATGATTTTTAAAATCATTTTTACCAATGATTTAATTTTTACTAATTAGATTAAAATTAATCTTCTTTTTATTTTCTAAATGATGTAATTTTTTAATTTTTACCAAGAATCTGATGTGAATGTTTTCTTTTAAATTATATCGAAAGAACGTAATTTACCATATTCATGATTTATCAATATTTTTAAGATTAATTTACAAGTCACCAATTTTATTTTTAGAGATAATATTTTAAATAATATTTTGGAAATATTTTTATTTTTTAAGTTATTTTCAAAATACAAAATTTATTTTCCTCAATAATTATTTCAATGTTTTTTTAAAGAAATTTTCATATATAATAATTTTATATGATGTTAATTATGTTTTACTAAGGATATGATACAATGGAACCATCCTCATTATTTATATGAGTGTTTAATTTTGATTCTTATGAGATATTTATAATACCCATTTATTTTCCATGGGATATACTATGTTGATGGATAAAATGATTAAGATAGCCTTTCTCTTTGGATGGGTTATGAATTGATGATATGTTGAATGTTTTATGATGTTATGGAACATATATGCATGGTTTTAATTATTTTATTATTGTTACATTATAACCAAATATGGGGGTTACATTATATGTAAGTATGTTTCTTATGTTATAACCAAATATAATTGTTACGTTATAACTATATACGACGGCCACATTATTACCATGGAAGGGTGGGACTGATATCTCTTTCCAATAAATTAGATAAATATTGATACATCATAAAATAAATAGTATTATAATGGGGAGTGAACCTATTTTAGTAAGGGACTTTTTCCATTATTCTTATCATGGGAGTGACCCTTGACCACTATTACGGTTTGGAGAGTAAATCCATTACACTATGATAGTATTTTCAATGAGCCTTGACTACTATGGAAATGATTTTCTATGATTATATTAATGACAAAAAATTATGTCTTCTTATAAGGACAGTATATCATGTATCGCGTTATTTGATTCGTTTATGAGTCATTTCATATAAAATTGCATGTTTAATTCTACGAATCAATATTATGATCTTTTATATATAGGGTATGATTTCAAAATGTTCTTCTCATGTTCTCACACCCTTATATCTATGTTATGCTCCTATCATAATTTATATCTCCCTTTATTGACCTCACTTTTTATATAAGATAATCCATTCTTGTGTTTACTTTCTCTAGGTTATGAATAAATGTAATAAGTATGATATTTCGAATTAGGGTTACATTTATAAGGAACCTAGTGGGAGACGAGGTAGATCTTCTATGAACCAGTTGTTTATGTGTCCATATTTCCAAACGTACTAGACCAATATGATTATGGAATTTATTTTTATGTTACATAATGAATATTAAAATAATATGATGTGATATATATGTATTATAATTTTGTGTCACTATAAAATCTCATAATATCAAAGATAATGAAGATGTTATATAACCCAATGAAAAGAAATTTAGTTTTAAAACACATTACCACATGGTAACATTCAAATCCAATACCCTTGGATGAAATAGTTTTTAATGAAAATATAAATACAATAAATTTTGAATGATTCCTGATATAACATGTAAAATGGTATTATATAAACCGTATAAAATAAATTAGGTGTGTAAAAATAAAATATGTCTCTATGAATGGAAAATGAGATGAAATCCCTTAACTCTGATTCAACTTCCTTCATTTGTGTCCAAAACTCCTACATAAAAGACATATATTTACTATACATATATTAAATAACTATACTAATATATATCATATCTTACATGATTTACTTATATTCTTTTATTACTCATTTATTTACAATTATTTGTTAGAATCCCTATTCTAGGTAATAATTCCTTCATTTTTTATATATATTTTGGTTTTATCACATTGGTATATTTAATTTTTTCATGGATCTATCATGTCTATAATGTTATCCATGATATAAATATAATATATATTCATTAAATTTTTATTTATAGTAAAATATAAAACTTAGGTATATAATAATAAATTACACTATTCATAGGTACAATAGGTCATGCGTAGGTAGGAACATTGTTTCCGTTTTTTAATAGATAGAAACAAAGAAAGTGAAATATTAATTCACCAATATAGTATCATTATAATTTCATATAAATAATATATATTCAATAAATACATCCCTATTAACATCCATCTAAATTTTAAATGAAAAAAAAATTATATTATTTCCTAGAGGAGGTAGTCCACATGTATGAATGAGCAATGTAATCATTTTATAAAAAATTGTAAGGTAATAATGTAGACGTGATATTATAATTAAATAAGAATTATTATTTAATAAATTCAAAATATATATATTAAATCCATAATTTTATCAATCCATGATAAGCGTTGATGGAAAACAAAATACATCAGTTTGCGAGGTGATAGTCATCTGAACACATAATCGAAAGTTTTGTTTCCCATTTCATTGAATAAGACATGGATATAGGTTATTAAATTTACATAATAATATCTCAGTATATATAATATACTATTTTTATAATTTTTTCATTGTTAAATAATATTTTTTTGAGGTATAAGAATAAATAAAACGAAAACATGTGGTTAAGAACGATACCTCTTCTTCAGACAACTGCTTTAATATTATACATAAATCCTTCCATAGATATTTGTATGATAAAACCATAGAATATTGGCCATAGGGAGGGTTTTAAGGAATGGTTTTAGTCAAGTATCATCTGATCCAAAATTTTCTTGAAGTATGGATTGGAGAGTAGAGGAGATATCCTATAATAAATGGGTGAGGGGCCCTCATAGAAATTTCCTAAAAATGAAAATTGATAATTTCATTCTCAAGAAAAAAGATACCAATGGACGTAAATTATATGTTGGGATAGTATAATTTCAAAATATTTCAATATAATATAATTTATGAAAGTCTAATTGGAAAACATACTACTATGTTTTGGTTTAAAAGCCTAGTAATCATGATTTAACCTTAATCACGGAAATTAATTGATTATGTTTTTACAAGTATTTATGTCCAAAAATTAAGCCCTAATTATTATAAATCATTAATTATTCTATTTCAAAATATGTAATATATTTTACCAAAATAAATTCATAAAAGTGGAAGAATTTAATTTAAAATAAAACCGTCAAGCGTGATGAAAAAACGGTATTCTAAATAAAATGTTTTCTTATGTATAAATATTTTTTTTATCAAAAGGAAATAAAAAATTGATTAAAATTACAAAAATTAAATTAATAATTATATAATTTAACAAATTTTACTTTTAAAATAATTTTAAAATAAAATGTAACATTGTCAATGCTTTAAATGGAAATTCACCTTTCAATAAAAATCATAATTTTTTATCGTTCGTAAAAAGAATAATATTTTCAAAAAATTATCAAAAATTAAAACTAATATAATTTAAAAAATATGAGTCAAAAAAAAGTTATTTTTAAAAAAATAAATATTTCAAATGATGAAATATAATAATTTAAAAACAGGTGCACAAAATGTGATGATACTGTTTTAAAAAACATACAATATAAAAAAGATATATATATATATATAACCATTTTAATTTTTCCCATGCCTTGTAGAAATATTAGATGAGTGATAAAAAAATTTGTTTGAAAATACAATATATAAATTTCCTTAATCTCATTCACTAATGGTGATTGATATATTTTATAAAAAAATATTGTGTGTATAAAAATATTTTTTTATAAAAATATTTCTTTTACATTAAAATGTTATTTATTTTCATTTTGAATCAATTTATGACCAATAAATTTATTTTATAAAATTTAAAAAAAAATTCATAATTTATTTATTCAAATTTATAACCTCTAGTTAAATGGGATCATTATAATGGTATACTATATTACAATTCATTTAGACTCATTGTTGCATGTATCATAATCTATCAAAAAGATTAAATTTATTTTAAAAAATAAATTTATCAGAAAATCTAGGGGAGTAATAGTTAAAATAAATAATTACTCTGATAATATGTTCAAATTTTGGCATGGTATAGGGAAATGGTTTCTCTAACTTTTTTTATACCAATCTATAACCCTCTCATATGGTTCTATGATGTGAGCATTTTTTGGGGAAGGGGTTTTTATTATGATACGCATCCTATAATCTTATATTGTCCCAATTTTGGTGAGATTTGGTGTAGGGGATGATGTTATTATATATTTTACTTTTTATTGATTAATATACACTTCACTTCTTCCTGTTGATATGGAAACTAGTTCGGGAAAATGGTATTTAATGTTTTGTTTTTAATTTATTAACTCTCTAGTGATAGTACATTTATATCTATGCTGTGAATAAAATTGTTATATATTGGGGATTGTGAATATTAATTTTTTTATGATATGGTTCTGGCCTTTTTTTCATTAACCCTGAAAGGTATTTCTCTTGTAGTATTTTTAAATATTATGTCCTTGATCATATGAAATGAGGGGAAACTTCACTCATCAGGGGGTGTTATTTTTAATGATGCATTTTAAAACCATGTGGGTGTGTTAGTTCCACCAAATATATACAATATCATGGTTACTTTGATGGTTTATTTTTATTTTTATTTTTTTTGTAGCTATATTTATGCTTATCTAATTTCTTATATTGGATGAGTAATGATATGTGGTGTTAATTTTAAAAATATTTAAAGTAATGGGATGAACATTTAGTAAATGTTAAATGGAATTTTAAATACTTTATAGTTGTTACATGAGTGTATTCCTTGAAAATAGTGTTTTGTTAACAAACCTGGGAAAAAATTTATAGCTGGGCAAAGTTAATTTTTACAAACCATCTTTTTTTAAAAAAATCATGGCATATGTTAAATTGGGCTCTATGGTTTTTAATTTATGTGTATTTATATTAACTTAATAAATAATAAGGTAGAGACATGTTATTTGGATAAAAATAAGTTGATGAAAGCATGAAAATTTTCTATATATATATATTATTTGAGAATGAATTGGAGGTTAAGTATTTCACTAATAATTTTCTTTATACTATGTAATAATATTCATTAAGACCCACATCAAATCAATTGATTTTTTAGAGAAAATTTATCTTAAATAAACAATGATAGTTCCTCTATGAGACATTAGTTTATTTTTAAAATTAAATTTTAAAATTTTATTGGAAGAGTTCTCATAAAGAGGTTTTTTATTAAAACCTTTTTATGAATAAGAATAAAATATATTCATTTAAAAGGATTTCATTTAAATGTTTTTTGGACCATACATATTTTTAATTAAAGATAAATTATGAAAATATTTTAACAGAATGATTTTAAAATTTAATATGTTTCAATCTGAAATGTTGAGATACATTTTTAGCAATTAAAGAATCATTTTAGAATCATGCTTATGTTTTAAACTAAATATCTTATGAGACTAGTGAAATTTTATAAGATAATTATCAATATTTGCTACTAAATTGTTTTGTAATAATGATAACATACTTTTTTCATTAAGTATTAATGAAGATATGTTCTAAATGTTACGAATTAAATTTTCTATCATGAAAAATGGAAATAAATCATATATAGATTTTAATATTTTTTCATGCTTAACTAAATTTGATGAAGTGATAAACATATTATTATTTTCTCCTAAACAATATTCTATGATTTATGATAAAAAATGATAAGTGATTATTTTTTAATGTGTTTCCTTCTTTAATATTGTTTTTTATAATGTTTTTTTGATTGATATAAATTTATTATTAGGTTTTTATACATGTATGTGGGCATTTTTGTGACTATGTGACCTTAAATGGAAATGAGAGTAACATAAAAATGGTCAATATTCTAATTTGTTTAAGGCTTAATTTCATTCAGATGAAGTTTCTGATATCATAATTGTATATTAGATTTATTATACTTTGTGATGCAATATTCTATTAATGGTATTATTCCTATTTGAGAGATATCACCCTCGGAAGAATTATTTTAGATTTCTACATAGTTGAATAACGTTAATATTTGTTCCACTATTTTTTTTCAAATCCTAAAAATGTTGATATCATTAAGATTTATCTCATGGTGTAGATGATTTATTACCAATCCTTTTTCTCACCATATTTGTTTTTTTTTCTTTCTCGATGAATAGAATTTTTTAGAGGTATTTTAAATAAGGTTATGGATTTTTCTTAGCACATTATTTTTCATTTAGTAGTTTCTGGTGTTTCGAGAGTGGTTTTAGAAAATTTAGAAGTTATTTTAAAATTATTTTAAAATTTTTAAAGAGATTTTAAAATGGTTTTAAAAGTCATAGATGTAATTTTAATGTTTAAAATATTTATTTATAAATTTTATTGGTAGTGTTTCAATAAAATTTTGTTAATTTTAGATGTAATTTATAATTATAGAATTTATAATAAATCCTTAATTTTCTCTTATATGTTTTTATTAAAAATTTAGTATTTTCAATATAATATATATTGTTAGGATTTTTTTCAATTTAGTTATAGGTAAATAGGTTTTTCTATAGGCTATATAAGTGTAATGATTTTTTTAATATCTTGTAAAAAGTTTAAACTATTTTTGTACTATTTTTGTAAGGATAATTGGTGTTTCCTTTTATTGTGTATGGGTACCCACATGATTCTAAAGCTAACATAAGGGTACTTTGAGAATTTTGAATATCACATAAAGGTTCTTATTTTTCTATAGAATGACCATTAGAAAAAGGAAAATGAGTTTACCTTTACTCAAACACCACTTCTATTCAAGGGTAAATTTTTTATTCATATTTTCAATTTATTTTTTATCTCTACCCATAAATTATTTGTTGTATTTTTTTTTAATGTCTAAAATAATGTTAATTAATGATGTTGACTCATTAAAACCTAAATCTAATATTTTGGGAATATTTATTCATTAAAAAATTAGTTTTTGTTTCAAAATTGAAATAAATGGTGAAAATAATTTAAGTTTCATCATTGTTTTGGTCTACTGAAAATTTAAAATATATGAACCTTTCATTTAACACCTCAAGATTTTATGACCTAATTCTCTTTAAAAAAATTTCCCTTCGGTAGCATACGATAGAATGAAACCCAAGTCTAAATGAACTGTATTATAGTAAACTATTTTAACATAGCAATTAAACTAGTTTTGTTAATATAAATAAAAAAATTAAAAATATGTATGAATGTTTTAGATAAATCAAATATATAAGTACTCAATTTTTATAAAATTAATTATAATGTTTAAAATACTTTTTACCTAAACTATGGGGTTTTTTTGAGAAAATAATTAATTTTTTAAACATTTACAATATTTATTTCATAATAATAAATCTATTTATTAAATAATAATGTCAAAAATTATCATCGAGTGATTTTTTGAAAATTTTATAAAAAAATTATTTTTTAATGAATAGTGAAAAATATTGATTTATATGGAAAATTGTATTTTTATTTAAAAAATATACAAAGTTAAATTTCAATTCCAGAAGGTTTTAAAATGAACATTAGTTCATTTATATTATTAATAATAAAAATAATTTCACTAAAATTAATTTTATATTTTATTTTGGTATAAAATCTTTTATAATTCAGTAACAATTTGTTTAATAAAACTTATTTTCATCTTATTTTATAGGTCTAATTTTAAATAATATTCTTCTACATCTATGAATTGATCTTGAAAAATTAATACCATATTTTAAATCATGTTTTAAAATTTTGGTAAATATTTCACTTTTATTTTTTCATTATGAATAGTAATTTTGGTAAATATTTATCACCATGATATGGGTGAAATGGGTAAAAATTGATAAAATTATACGAGAGACTATCCAAATTAATCCAACAATTGAATTAATTTCATTTTATGGGAAATATTAGAATATATCTACCCCAAATTTAAATATATGGAATTTGTGTGACATTTTCCCTTAAAAGAGAAATTTATATTACTTTATGGGAAGAAAATTACAAAATGTCACACACTTGACTATAATATCTATAATTTTTTACAAAAAGGATAAAAATATGATAATTTGATTTATAAGTTTTTATTTTAAATATTATTTAATTTTTTATTATAATGATAAATGATTTTTAATTATTTAGTGATGAAATATTTACCTTAAATTATTACACAATGCTGACATAGTGTTTGTGCATGTAGTATAAAATCAAAGTAAATGATTTTAAAAAAATTCAAAGTAATATTTTTTAGATTAATTAGGAAGTAAAAAAAATTTTATGGAAAATATTAATTTATAATTTAAGGTAAAATAAGTTAGATTCTAATTTCATACCCGACTAAATGTATGTAAATTTAAAATATATAAATACTATCAAAAATGGAATTAATTATATTTTATGTTAAATAATATTTTATTAAATTATCTAAAACTCATAAAAATATTGAAATTGTACAATTAGAATGATAAATTGAAAAAAATTACATGTATTGGTCATTTATGAGTTGATTTATATATTATAAGTAAAATTATAACCCTTTAATATTGAAAAATTAATTACCATAGTTAAGGTAAAAGTATGTTAACCAAGTGGTAAAACCAAAATATATATTTTCAAATAAATCCAAAACAAATATAAATATAATTTGATGATGATATCTCAACTATATCCATTTCATATTCTAATAAATTTCTATTTATGTTAATTAAACTTGATGAATAAATTAATTATATTTAAATCTTTTTAGTAATCCAATTGTGTCATTTCCCCCCCATTATAAAATGACACCCCTTATAAAGACTCAAACCTTTATTAATGGAAATTCCAATTGATCTAATTAAATGTATTATTATGTAAAATGTTTATATAACATATTCGTTCTTTGGTTTTTTGTTTTTGGATTTTAAAATACGGTTAAGAATTGTTACTATTGCTAATATAATCATTGAATAGTGATCACATGATTAGTATAAATATAGGGCTATAACAAATCCAATTTACTCAGAAAAAGGAAGTGATGGCCTCATCGAGTAGACATTACATGTAAGAATCCTATTTTTCGGAGCTCAGAAATTAGGTGGCATCATTGTGCTTCGCTCTTGACCAAGCCCAAGTCGACCTTCAACATGTTAAGCTTGAATGAAACTGCCTATAGGATAAGTGGAAGTTGATAGAGATTACCACCGGAGCGATGTTATCCGAGCCACCTCAAGAGTATATCACCATTTCACACCTTACTCGTCAGTCTTATGCTATTGTTTTAAGGTGTTATATAACAATACCCTAGCACTAAGATTATGTACATTATTTTTGTATATGGAATATACATTCATTTTATTATTGTTACTTTGTAAAAAGTTTTTAAAGAAAAAATAGAATTTTTTTAGTTAATATTAAATTACGAAATCTGTTTGGATGAATTAATAGATTTTTTAATTAAATAAAATTTTAATGAAATATTATTACTAAATTACATTTTATTAAAAATAAATGATCTTATAATTTTTACAAATACAATTGAAATTTTTATTAAGGTTTGAAAGCTATTTTTGTCAAAACTCATAAATTTTTTATAAATATCAGTTTTTATTTTAAAAGTAAAAATTTACATATTTAGAAAACTATTTAGATAAAATGAATATTATTTTTGGAATCATGACATTAAAATTATCCAACGGTGAATTTTGTTTAATTTTCTAAGAATGTATAATTTTTGGGTAACAATTAAATAATGTTTAAATATAAAATGTGTTTTATGACATCATAATGACCCAATAGTTATGTAATAAAATAATATAAACATTATTTTCGGACAATATATGTTTTACCATTAAAATAATTTGATTTCATTTTTATTTGATTTATTTTACAATGCCTAAGTGGACCCTCCAAGACTTATGAAACCTTTTATCTTTTTAAAATGATTTCCTTGATAGTGTGACTCGCCTCCATATAAGAAAGCCTAATATTTTAAGAAGTTTGGAAATTTTCCTTATAAAATAATTTTTTCCACTCCCCTTATGTAAAAACCATGGGAAAAAATCATGGATTTGTTTGTGGTTTTGTTTAGTTTAATGTGTGGTGGACAAATCCTAAATAATAATGAATTCCCTCCATTTTCCTATATAAACACACCCAATATCCAACTTCATATTCACTAAAATCATTTTATTCTTGACCAAACTCTTCCCACCTCTCTTTATAATCCTCCCAAGGCACCCCATGCTCTCAATAATCCTCTCTCAAACCTCTCCCTAACCTTTGGGATCACAGTCCCAAGTAAGGGATTCCTTTCTTTCTCATTTTATCCAAGTTTCTTAATATTTTTATACCCATTAATTTTATATTTTAAATGATGTGGTATGGTTTATAACCTCCCCCATACTACCCTATTTATTTTTTAAGGATGATATACTCCTTTCCCTCTCATTAATACCTCTCATGTACACCAGTTACCATGCATAAATTCCGTAAGAAATTTCTCTTTTCTCATTTACATTAAAGAAATTATATTGTATTATGAGTTTGAATTAAATTAAATTTGATGGGAAATGAATCAATATAACCCCCGTACTATCAATTTCATGTACATATTATCATACATAACATTCTCTGTCATCAACCATTTTTATGAATTTTAATATCATGATGTTATGCTGCTAAAATTGCACCGCGACTTTCCAAACCAAAGTCATTATGTAGTGAATACCTTGTCCATTTCTATTTCAAGGGTATTAACCTTTATTCACATTTACTTATTGATTATATAGTTTCATTTATGTATTCCACATTCCTTTATAGTGTAATAAATGACTATGTTGAATGATTCCATGTTATATGATCCATGTGGCACACTTATGCATGAAATGAAATGGTTAAGAAGGGTGCACCCTGATAGTGCTCTAATGCATTGGGTAAAGATTAGTATCATGATAAGTTATGTGTAATTATGGTTTACTCATGTTAATTCAAGTGCAATGTGGGTTTACTCATTCTCCATGTGCAATGAGCATTGGTTCATGATAATTCCATGTAACGTTTTGTTGCCACATTTCTATGTTATGATAGTCATACTATATCATTCTTTTATGTTCGTGTTTTTATTATACTACTTTGATATGCCTATTTCATAACATGTACTATATTATTCATGTTATTACTTGTTTAATCCCTTATTGGGCTTCATAGGTCACCCTTTTCCTATGCATGTCCTCAGTTTATCGCATGCAATGTTAAGTACGAAGGAATGTTTTGGTCATGTAAAAGAAGTATTTAATAAATATGTTGTTTTTATGTTCTAAGTTGTTATGTAATGTTCCTAATCCCCAAAGACACTATACCTCTCAATATTCAATGTTTTATCAAGTGAAGTGTTTTATGTAATAATTTATGTTTAAGTGTAAAATAAAAAACCAGGGTTTTTATAGTTGGTATCAGAGGATATGTTTAGTTATTTTTGGGATTAGGATTAGAAAACCCTAGTGAAAGACTTAGTGATAAGACTGTGAATAATAAAAACATCGCTAAATTTTGGTGATTATTGACTAAGTTATTTATCAATCAAATAAAACTTTGTCTGAATACAAGCAGGTAGAGGTGGCTCTGGTACAAATGTATCCTAAGAGTAAAATCTGAAAACACCACATTGAGCTAGACTTGAACAGGAACAGGTGCACGATAATGGGCCTTGTTGTACTCTTGGTTATGACACTCTCGGGGGTTATAATTTGGTGAAATCACTAGCTTATTATGAACCTTTTTGAAGGGAATAAAAAAAGACCCTAAGAATAAATGTTGGGAGGTAGATCATGGATGACATTGATTGAAGCCTATAAATTAATAAGTTAAGAAAATAAAATTAATTTATAATTTATCCATTTTTTTATTTGGATTTCCCTTTATGTGTTACCCCAAAATTTTCTTTTATTCTATCGAAAGACTGGTAATAGGAGGATTCATGCTAACAAACATTGTGAAGTTCAATGTGATGGTAGCTCTAATGAAATACCAATCCAATGGGAGCGGGAGTCACAAACTTGGTCATGATACTCTCTCAGTTAACTTATGATTTTAATATAAACATGGGTCAAGAGAAATTTTCAACCCCCTTAAGAAAGAACAAGTCCCAATCGAGATCTTCATGAGAAAAAGTCCATCTACTTTTAAGGGATCATCTGATCCCCCAATCGTCAAACAATGGATCAACTCCCTTGAGAATATTTTATCCATCCTTAAATGTTCTGAACAATAGAAGGTTATTCTGGATGCTTATTGTATAGAGGGTGAAGTTTATCAATGGTGGAAATCGACAAAAAATTTAAATCCCTACGGAGGACATCGAGGTGTTGTAATAGAAGGATTTCTGGAAAAAAAATTGACAAATATTTTCCTCGCACCCTCTCACTTTAGATTAAAAAGGACTTCCTTTCCCTCGAGAAAAAAGATGACAAATTTGTCGGACTGTATGAGGAAAACATCAAAAGTCTTGCATGATATTTCTCTAGCATTGTCATTACCCCCAAATTCAAGGTTAACTGCTTCTTTGGTGGGTTGAAACCTAGCCTACGGAATGCCTTGGTGATCCGTGACATCGATAGTAATGAGGGAATTTTCTGATGTGCCCTCAAGGTCTAAATGGAGATTGGTGAATCTCAGGGGTATCATGGGGATAAGAATCATAAGGTGGAATTAAATTATATTGGTCTGATGGATAAATCCAGTGGTGCTATGAAAAAACAGCACCCCACTTGCCAAAGGTGTGGAAAGAAGAACCTCGTAAATTGCCTGAAGGGGACAATGAAATTCTTTAGGTGTAGATGAGAAGGGAACCAAGCTGTTAACTGCTGATAAGAAAAATATGTGGCTCCAACATAGGATAGGAACACACAGTTTTACTCTCAACGCATTTTTCATTTCTTCAACTGCAAAGAACTATGTCACCTTTCAAACCAATGCCCTAATTTAAGGGTTTTTGGAAGCAACCAATAACCTCCAAGTTATCAAGGGAGAGATTTTTTAATCACAACTACTGAAGTGAACCTTGACAATGAAGTGGTGATAGGTATGCTTATTATTTATTCAAGAATAGTAAATTTACTTTTCGATTATGTTTATACGCATTCTTTTGTATCCCGAAAGTTTAGTAGAACAATCCCAACACCTCCACAAATTATGGAAGTAAATATGTTGGTGAGAATGACAAATGGGGAAATTATTGCATCCCATGAATAAAAGACCTCCCTAGTTACAATCTGTGGATTTAAATTTCTAGGGAACCTCATCATACTCCCTCTGGTGTAATTTGATGCAATACTCATCATGGATTGGCTTTCATTATATAGAGCCAACATAAATTGATGTGATAGGTAAATCACTATATATATAGGGAATAGACCCCTGATTCTGTACTAGTGAAAGAAGGAAGATGAATCTTCTTTAGCACCATCATCTCAAGCATGGATATTACTACCCGATGAGCACACATATCTGGCTCAGATGATTGAGTCTAAGGAAGCTAATATCCTTGAAGAAATTCCTATTATGAGGGAATTCAATGAAGTGTTTCTTGGGGAATTGTTTGGCCTTCCTCCTAGAAGAGATATTTAATTATCAATTGATCTTATAATTGGGTTGTTTCCAATATCTAATACTCCATATAGAATTGTTTTTTTGGAGCATGAGAGGCTAAATAAACAACTATAGGAGAATCTGGATAATGGGTTTATATACCCAAGTGCTTCACCATGGGGTGCACCAGTCCTCTTTGTCAAGAAAAAGGATGGGTCAATGTGCCTTTTCATTGATTATCATGAGCTCAACAAAATCAAAATAAAGAACAAGTATCTGATTCCACGAATTTTTGACTTGTTTCATTAGCTGTGTGGAGAACAATACTTCTCTAAGGTGGATTTTTGTTCAGGATACTACCATGTATGGGTGAAGAAGGAGGATATCCCCAACACTACTTTTCGTACAAGGTACAAGAACTATGAATTAATATTAATGTCTTTAGGACTCACTAATGCTCAAAAATCTTCATGGACTTGACGAATAGAGTCTTTAAAGATTACCTCAACAAATTTTTGGTAGTCTTTATAGACGATATTCTAATATACTTCAAAACCAAGGAGGATCATGAGGATAGTATATGAACTGTACTAGAGACCTTGCGAAAGGAGAAGCTTTATGAAAATTACAAAATGTGTGAATTCTAGTTGAATAATGTCTCATTCTTGGGTCATATCATCACAATAAATGGTATATCTTTGTATTCGTCTAAGATAGTTGTAATTGAGGGATGCTTGAGGCCAACATCGGTAATGGATATTCATAGTATTCTAGGGTTATATGGACATTATCACTAATTTATGAGAAATTTCTCACAATTTTCCAACCCTCTTACCAAGCTAACTCGAGAGTAATGTTTTCTCAGAGTAATGAATGCAAAGAGAGGTTCATGAAGATTAAAAGGAGTCTTATTACTACTCCTATGATCACACTATCCACAAGTGGAGAATTTTTTGGGTATTTAGTTATGCTTCAAAGAAGGGTCTGGGTTGTGGGTTGATGCCAAGTGATAGATTCATTGCATATGCTTCAAAGAAATTAAAATTTTCTGAGAAAAACTATAAATAACTGAAAATTACATGTAATTTTTTTAATTATATGGGAATTTTAAGAGTCTGTGAAAATTGATGGCAGGTGATTCGGAGGCCCGGTGTGCCCGGAATGAATTTCTGAACTTTGTTTCAGGTAAGTTCAGTAAACATGCGAACGGGTTTTCTTAAATTTTGAACCGGTGATCGGAATTGAAATATGAGGACACCATTGAACTTGCAATGCTGATATTCACTTAAGGATACCTTCACCTTGACCTCAGTAGGTCGATTTTGAATGTTAGTTTTTTTACTTTTTCGTGGAAAAATAAAAATAAAATTATTTAACATTTTATTTTTATTCTTGAAACCCCTCTACATGGGTTATGGAGGTGGGGACCACCTGAACCCCTTTAATGAGTGGTAACTCTTCAACTTCCTCCCATTATTTATCTATGCCAACTCCCTATTAAATTTTAGGATCCAACTAACATTTAATGAAATGTGTTAGAAATTTTATCTGTGCCAACATAATTAATCTTATTAAGTTAAATTATATTGGAACCTCATTTATTTTGGTGCGAAAAGGAGAAGGGGAGTGATCTTGGGAGCATTACGCTTCTCTAATGAAGGACCTCCTTCATCAAAGAGCGATTATCACACGAATGAGCCCGCGATCGGAGGCGAGTGGAGGGTGCGATAAATGTCGACATCTTTGACTTTTTCCTCACACCAACACCAATGAATGAATGAGGTAGGGTTGTTTTTTGAGTTATTTGCCTTTCCCATTCTTGATGTTCTTTGGGATTCAAGTTTTATTAAGATTCTTACTACTACCCTAACGTGGAGGGTGCGGGCCAAACAAACATGGCATGACCTCTCCGCATATCCTTGAGGTTTCTGTTGTGTTCCTCGCAATGGAAGAGAATGGCGACCGGTGCCGACGAATGGCACCGGTGGGACTCAGATACGGTCATCGGCACACTGACGACTGTGAAGAAGGTTACATAGTGACCGCACTACCAAACGAAAGATAACTGTGGAGGATCGCCGCACCGCGGCCCCCCACCCCTCCCCGGCCACCCAGCCGCTCCCCGGCTACACCGCCGCTCTGCGGGCACCCTGCTGCTCCGCAGCTGCCCCACCGCACCGCTGCCGCCCCCCTGCCCCACGGACGCCCCGTCGCACCGTGGGCCACCAAGGCCGGGCCGCACCGCGGTCTGGGCTGAACACCATTGGTTGGGCCAGGTCGACCTGAACCGGGTCAGCCTAGGCCGGGTCGGATCAGACCCGGATAAGTTTCCACCCATTCCACACTTTTGGCCATAACTTTGGCACCAGGCATCCGTTTGACGAACTGTCTCTGGTGATGGAAACCTTTGATTGATATGGTCCATTTATTATACCCCACATGAGGATATGATAAAGTTTCAGTATGGTCGGGTTGGATCGAGCACGAATCCAACCGGTCCCTCAGAACTAAAAGGCTAATAACTAACAGACCGGGCGTCCGATTGATGCACCATCTATTGCATTGAGACACCTAATATGTGGAGGACCTTTGGGATACTTCTTTGTGGGAATTCATGGAAGATGGAGTATCAACTACTGGTTTGAGGAGCGCACCATTCTGGTGACAAGCGAGCTTAGTGTGGGAACCCTGTAGCTAGTTGTGGCGATGTACTAGGATCCTGTGTGGTTCTGAGGACATACTGAAGATGTACTAGGATCCTTTGTGGGTCTGACGACGTATTAATGATGTAATAGGATCTTGTGTGTGTCTGACGACATACAGACGATGTACAAGGATCCTGTGTGGGTCTGATGATGTACTGGCTATGTTATAGGATCTTGTGTGGGTCCGACGACGTACTGACAATGTACTAGGATCCTGTGTGTGTCTGACAACATAATGACGATGTACTAGGATCATGTGTGGGTCTGATGACGTACTAGGATCCTATGTGGATCTGACGATGTACTAGGATCCTATTTGGGTCTGACGATGTATTGAAGATGTACAAGGATCATGTGTGTGTCTAAGGATGTACTAGGATCCAGTGTGGGTCTAACGACGTACTGACGATGTACTAGGATTTGGTGTGGGTTTGACTGTGAACTGACGATGTACTAGGATCTTGTGTGAGTCTGACGATGTACTATGATCCTATGTGGGACTGACGATGTACTGATGATGTACTAGGATCATGTGTGGGTTTGACGATGTACTGACGATGTACTAGGTTCCTATGTCGGTCTGACGGTGTACTGATGAGGTAATAAGATCCTATGTGGGTCTGATGATGTATTGGGATCCTGTGTGGGTCTGACAAGGTAATAGGATCCTGTGTGGGATTGATGATGTACCACGATCCTCTCTGGGTCTGATTATGATTTAGGATATGTCATGGGTCTGCCTCTTAATAGAGTAAGATGAATTAGTAGTTACATCAAATCATCTCTACTATAGAACCTAAAGAATACCTAGTTTGAGGTGAGTTCGTACATGTTCAGTACTTTTATTTTTGGTAATACCTTGGTAGTATTCTTCTTTGTGGCATACCTATTTGGTACTTACCTACGTGGTACTCCTTCCATGTGGAATAGTTGAGCTTGGGCTTTTGAGTTGGAATCTGTGTTTTCTCATGATTGAGTTGGGCACACTTCATAACCTAGGTATATGTATGGGAATATACCTAAGTAGGATTTTCATTTGATTTCATGCTTTTCAGTTTATCCTTTGTGGATTTTGTGAGACCTTGAGGGTCCCGGGGTCCCTACTGAGTATTGTTATACTCACCCCTACACAGGCTATGCCCGTACATTGTTGTGTTTGGTGTAGACGACGAACAACGCTGACTGGAGACAAGGGTACCAGGACTAGAGGTAGCTCGGAGGTGGACAATAGATGAGTCATACTGTAGAGACAACCATTCTAGATCTCTACCTACCCTGCAGGTAGGATCCTTGGTGGGTGTTCATAGGAGTTGTTCCTGTTTATTTGTACTTTTTAGTTTTCTCGTAATTTCTAGTTGGGCTTGTATTCTGGACCCTTTTGCTAACTGTACTCAACTTTTACTATAATGTTTACTAGTGTTCGTATATTTTTGTGTGCTTGGTTGTGTGTTTTTATAGGATATAAAGGAAATCCTTTCCTGGTTTTTAGGGAATACGCCTTTCAGTGCTAGTCGCCAGCCCTTGGCCTATGGAAGGCGGGCTTGGGATAGTTACGGCACGTGACCCGGGGGATGGTTCATGACAAATTGGTATCAAAGGTGTTGATTCTACCATAGAACATTGGACTCTGATCTTTTTAACGGTAATATTGTTATGTATAGTGACTTTAGTTATCAATTTAGGGAATCCAGTGTTGGTGCGGTGGATGACGTATCCATACACCAAGACCTTGATTTCTGTTTTCCAACTCATTGCATGAAAAAACTGATTGCTTGTGTGTTTGGAAGAGTTTTCTTTATGATCGCGTTGAGTCACCTCACCTGGTATAACTTATTGACTGTGGTGCACCAGCTTCTTTTCAGGATGCCTCCATGCAGACAGCCGGCTAGGGTTCCGGATATAATACGCACTGATAGCCCATAGAGTGATGATGACTTGGTGTGGGGCCCTCTTCCAGTATAGGCGCTAGTGGAGGTACTAGTGTTACGATTACCCATTGGGCCTCTGAAGCCATTAGCCCCAGCATCAGGGGATGCACGCCGCTTGAGCACATAGCATGAGTTCCAGCGCCATAGGCCACCAAAGTTCAGGGGAGAGACGAACCCATAGGTGGCTGAGGATTGGCTGCAGCCCATGGTGAGAGTCCTCCAACTAGTAGGGACACCAGCTAATCTCATGGTGATCCTTGCCACCAGCCTTCTACAGGTAGCAGTAGGCTGATGGTGGAGCTTGATGCTCTAGGTTCACGATGAGGGGATGCTTCTCTGGGAAGACATTGAGAGCCTGTTTCGGGTAGAGTTTGTCCAAGTGACTCTTCGTGTAGTGCGCATACAAGAGATTTTTCATCTGTAGCAGGGAAGAATGAATGTGGGTCAGTACTCAGTGAGGTTCACCGACCTATCACAGAAATTCACTGATATGGTACGAGACCCATTCATTAGGAATCGAACCTTTGATCACGGACTTAGGTAGGAGATCAGGGCTTCGATGATCTCACTCAGCATCTCGACGTAGTCGTGGGTATTAAAGAGAGCCCTCTTAGTAGAGAGTTTTCTTGCTGAGCAGTCACCAGCAGCGAGACCCACTACCGGACATCCCTTAGAAGAGTATTCTGTAGATGCCAATAGATAGATGTCAAAGAGGTCCAAGAGGACCAGACCTATAAGTGGACGACCTTATAATTCAGGGTCATTTGTGTGGGGCATAGGAGACAGATTCAGTCATGCGAGGAACAGGTAGTGTTTTACATGCGGCGGTTAGGGTCACATGGCTCGTGATTGTCCGACCCATCATACGGATGATCAGAACACTATCAAAGGACCTCCCAGGTAAAGATAGAGATTATACAGAGGAGGTCTTTACGGAGAAGGAGGACATGGCAGAGGAGTTGGTCGTGCACCTGGTAGTGGGCGACGATTCGAGATGTTACCGCCACCACCACCAGGTGGTCCACCCCGACCACAAGGAGCAGGTGGACAGGGGTGAGCTCAGCTCCAGGAAGCTGAGGCCTATGACCATGGTGCTCCGAAGATGATACGAGGTATGATCTATGTCTACTCCACCTTAGCTTCAGTACTTATAGACACAGGTGCCAGTCGTTCTTTTATTGCCACTTCCATCATTCAGAGCTCGGAGATTCCGATGGAGCCGTTGGCTCGAAAATTATAGCTAGAGACTTCTAGTAGAGTTGATTCGATGATTACACCCTGGTTTCGGTAGTGTGAGCTTACTTTAGGAGGTGAGATCTTTGACTAGGATCTCCTAGTAGTAGCGTCGAGGCCTTATGAAGTCATCTTGGGTCTGGACTCGTTATCCACAATCCATGTTCAAATTGATTTTATTAGGTGAAAAGTGTGGAGTGTCTGCACGGATGGAACCATGTTTACCTTCACCAATGTGAAGGGAACCATTCCTGCACAAGAGGGACTTACCCAGAGGAGAGTGCAGCTGATCACTCGTCAGTTGGATAGCCTTACCATCGGAGTGGTTGATGTGGAGAGTCTAATCTATCCTATAGTGGTGGACCAGTACACAGATGTTTTCCCTGATGATATTATGGGATACCTCCTCGAAGGGAGGTGTACTTTTACATTGACTTGTACCCCAGAATGGCACCGATATCTACACCAGTATATCGGATGTCTCATGCGGAGCTTCGTGAGCTGCGGGTATAGCTGGAGGACTTACAGGGGAAGGGATTCATTCAGCCCAGTGTTTCTCCTTAAGTAGCCCCGATATTGTTCACCAAAAATGTGGATGAGATCTTGAGACTTTGTGTCGACTACCAGAACCTGAACCAGGTATCCATGAAGAACAAGTACCCACTACTTTAAATTGACAACCTCTTTGATTAGCTGAATGGAGCGTGATGGTTCTCGAAGATAGAACTCAAATCAGGCTATCACCAGCTTAGGGTGCGATATGAGGATGCCCAGAAGATGGATTTCAGATGTCGATACGACCATTATGAGGTTTTGTTCATTCCATTCGGCAAAACCAATGCTCAATAAGTGTTTATGGGACTCATGAATAGGATCTTTCAGCCATATCTTGATCACTTTGTGGTGGTCTTCATTGATGACATTCTGATCTACACGGCTACTGAGGATGAGTGGACATATCATTAGCGGGTAGTTATGGACAAACTCTGAGAGCACCCTATTTTTGTAATCTCTCGAAGTGCCGATTCTGGATTCGAGAGGTTCACTTTCGGGGACATGCCATATCGGAGGCTGGAGTTTCAGTAGATCTAGCGAAGATTGAGGCTGTACTTTCTTGGGAGCCACCCAAGAGTGTGACAAAGGTACGAGGATTTCTGGATTTGGCTGGATACTACCGGAGTTTTGTGCCAAGTTTCTCTAGAGTTACAGCTCCTTTATCAATGTTGATGAATAAGGGGAAACCCATCGTGTGATCGGAGAGATGCCATCAGAGTTTTTAGGAGCTGAGGAAGAGGCTGAATAGTGCCCCCCATCTTGAGGCTTCTGGAGGAGGGCGTTGGGTACGTAGTCTATTGCGACGCATCAGGGACCGGACTCGGATGTGTCCTGATGAAGAAGCGAGCAGTTATCGTATATGGTTCTCAACAGTTGATATATCATGAGAATAACTACGCTACCCATGGCCTAGTGTTAGAAGAAATGGTCTTTACCTTGAAGATGGTGTGACATTACTTGATGGGCGATCATTTTACAGTCTACTCAGATCATAAGAGTCTCAGGTATATCTTCTTGAAGAAGGACACAAACCCAAGACATTGATTTTGGATAGAGTTCCTATAGTACTAGGACTTAGAGATAGTCTATACTCCTGGGATGGGGAACGTTGTAGAGGATGCACTCAGTAGGAGATCTGGTATAGAGCTGCTAGGTGAGGTGACGGAGCAGCTGGTCGCTTTACAGATATCCTTTATGGAATGAGATGGAGTAGATTTTATTCAGTCTCTTACATTGACTCCCCCACTTCTTTAGTGAGTCCGGGAGGCGCAACGTGGGGACACTGACTGTGATGATCGAAGTGATCAGATATCCATAGGGCAAGAACCTGATGGTTTTTCTGAAGGTGGAAAACACATCATCATTTTCAGAGGACATACCATGGTACCAGTGTTGCTTCGGGAGGATGTGTTGAGGGAGTTCCACACGTCCCCACTAGCGGGACATCCAAGAGTGGTGAAGATGTACCTGGACCTTCGATGACAGCACTGGTGGCTAGGAATGAAGAAATTAGTAGCAGAGTTTGTCTCTCGGTGCCTCACTTTTCAGCAAGTGATGGTGGAGCATCAGGTACCAGTAGGCTTGGTTTTGCCTTTAGAGGTCCCAGAGTGGAAGTGGGATGGTATATCCATGGACTTTATGAAAGGACTTCCATGTACATCCAGGGGTCATGATTCTATTTTAGTGATCGTCGACTGACTCACCAAATCATCCCACATCCTACCGATCAGAGAGCAGGGTTCAGTAGAGAGCTTGGGACGCCTATATGTGCAGAAGATTGTGCGGATACAAAGAGTACCCTCGACCATTGTCTCCGATCTTGATATGTGTTTCACTTACTAGTTATGGAAGGGGTTGTAGGAGGCTTTCGGGATGAATCTTCATTTGAGCACCGCATTCCACCCTCAGATGGGTGGAAGGACAGAGTGGACTATTCATAACCTCGAGGACATGATGTGTGCTTGCGTCCTCGACTTTAGTCATAGCTGGGAGGATCACTTTCCTTTGGTGGATATTGTATACAACAATAGCTATCTCTCCACCATTGGTATGTCACCTTCTGAGGCCTTGTACAGGTGACCTTGCATATCGCCTTTATGCTGGACTGACCTAGGGGAGTCAGCACTAGTAGGACTAAATAAGGTACGGGCTACCACGGAGAAGGTGCAGGTCATCTAGGAGCAGATGAAGACTACACAGAGTAGGCAGAAGTCTAATGCCGACAGAATATGGAGACCTATGGAGTTCAAGGATGGTGACCATGTCTTTCTACGGGTCTCACCTCGATGAGGTTTGCGGAGATTTGGCCGGGGTGGAAAGTTATCTTTGAGGTTCATCAAACCCTTCTAGGTCCTCAGCAGAGTTGGAGAGGTGGATTAACACCTAAATATTCCACCTCAATTGCACTGAGTGCAAGAAATCTTCCACATATCCCAGCTGAGGAGATACGTGCACTATCCTTCTCACATCATCGACCACGGAGAGCTGGACATCAACGATGGGGTGACATTTATGGAGGTTCTAGTAGAGATTGGGGATCGATAAGAACGGGTCCTTCATGGGTGGTCGATACCTTTGTTTTTCGTTCACTGGAAGTACAGCAATCTCCAGGAGAGCACATAGCAGTGGGAGGCTTAGATTCATGCTCAGTACCCAGACATGTTTTCTGAGTTTTTTAATGAGGCTTTCGGGGACGTAAATCCCTAAGGTGGGGAGAATGTAAAGACCTAGAAATTCCATGTTAATTTTTTTTTAAAATTATATGGGAATTTTACAAGTCCACAAAAATTGACGGTGCATGTTTCTGAGGCTCGGTGTTGCCGGAATGAATTTATGAACTTTTTTCATGTCCGTTCAGTAAACGTGCGAATGGGATTTTTTAAATTTTTAACCAGTGCTCAGAATTGAAATATGAGGACACCATTGAACTCACAGCACCGATATTATCTAAAGTATACCTTCACCTCGAGCACAGTAGGTCGAGGGTGAAGTTAGTTTTTCAATTTTTCATGAAAAATAAAAATAAAAATATTTAACATTTTATTTTTATTCTTGAAACCCCTCTATATGGGTTATGGAGGTGGGGACCACCCGAACCCCTTTAATGATAAGTAACTCTTGAACTTCCTCCCATTATTTAATTATTACAACTCCCTATTAAATTGTTAGAGCCAACTAACATTTAATGAAATGTGTCAGCAATTTTTTTTGTGCCAACATAATTAATCTTATTAAGTTAAATTATATTGGAACCTCATTTATTTAGCTGGTAAAAGGAAAAGGGGGGAGATTTTGGGAGGATTATGCTTCTCCAATGGAGAACCACCTCCATCAAAGAGAAATTATCTGACAAACGAGCCTGGGATCAGAGGGGTGTGGCAGGCGCGATGAATGTCGACATCTTCGACCTCTTCCTCGCACAAACACCAACGAATGAACGAGGTATGGTTGTTCTTTGAAGTATTCCCCTTACACGTTCTTTATTTTTTTCATGATTCAAGTTTTATTAAGCCACTTTCTAACACCCTAACGCAGAGGGTGTGGGCCAAACAAACATGGCCCGACCTCTCCGCATATCTTTGAGATTTTTGTTGTGTTATTTACAATGGAAGAGAGCGGTGAATGGTGCCGACGATTGGCACCAGTGGGACTCGGATAAGGCGACTAGAACACCACCGGTTATGACAAAGGTGATGGCGCGACCACACCACCCGACGGAAGAGAACTGCGGTGGACCGCCACTCCGCGGCCGCCCTGCCGCACCGCAGATCCCCGCCGCTCTACCACGCTCATCCGCTTCGTGGGGCCCTGCCTCTCTACGGCCACCCTGTGGCTTCAAAGTCGCCCTGCCACACTGCGGCCATCACGCACCATGGGTCGCCCAGGCCGGGCCTCCTGGAGAGGCCACCCAGCGCAGGTCGGGACGCACGTGTGTCGGGCTGCACCGCGGGCCGGGGTGGACCCAACGGGTCGGGCCACCCAGTGGGTCGCGCCACACTGTGGGCCAGGCCAGACCAGACCGGGTCTAGTTTCGATCCATTCCACACTGTTTTCCATACCTTTGGAACTAGGCATCCATTTGACGGACTGTCTGCTGCACCGAAAATCATGGAGTGAAACTGTCCTTTTGGTATACCTCACTTGAGGTTAGGATAAAGTTGGGGTACCGTCGGGTTGGATCAAGCACGAATCCAACCGGGCCCTCGGAACTAAAAAATCAAATAACATACAAAACGAGCATCTGATTGATTCTTCGTCTATTCCGTTGAGACCCCTAATACATGGTGGTCCATTGGGATACTTCTTCATGGGACATTTTGGCTGTTGGAGTATCGACCAGTGGCTTGAGAAGCGGACCCTTCCAGAGACAAGCGAGCTTAGTGCGGGAACCATGTATCTGGTTGTGGCGATGTACTAGGCTCTAGGTGGGTCTGCCGATGTACTGATGATGTACAAGGATCTTGTGTGGGTCTGACAATGTACTGATGATGGACTAGGATCCTCTATGGGTTTGACGACGTGTTGACGATGTACTAGGATCCTGTGTGGGTCTGATGAGATACTAACGATGTACTAGGATCCTGTGTTGGTCTGACGACATATTGTCGATTTACTAGGATCCTGTGTGGGTTTGATGACGTACTGATGATGTAGTAGGATCCTTTGTGGGTCTGACGATGTACAGATGATGTACTAGGATACTGTGTGGGTCTGACGATGTACTGACGATGTAATAGGATCATGTGTGGGTCTGACAACGTACTGACAATGTAATAGGATCCTGTGTGGTTATGACGACGTATTGACGATGTACTAGGATCTTGTATGGCTCTAATAATGTACTAGGATCATGTGTGGGTCTCACGATGTACTAACGAGGTACTAGGATCCTATGTGGGTCTGAAGATGTACTGGGATCATGTGTGGGTCTGAAGATGTAATGGGATCCTATGTGGGTCTGATGAGATACTCGAATCCTGTGTGGGTCTGATGATGTAATACGTTCCTCTATGGGTCTGACGATGATTTAGTATCCTTCACGGGTCTCCTTATAAAGAGAGTAAGATGAATTAGTAGTTACATCAAATCATCTATACTACTATACTTAAATTATACCTGGGGTGAGATGAGTCTGTACATGTGTGGTAATTTCCTTTGTGGTAGTACCTTGGTGGTATTATTTTGTGTGGAATACATGTGTGGTACTTACATTGGTGGTACTCCTTCCTTGTGGAACAGTTGAGCTTGGGCTTTTGAGTTGGACTCTATGTTTCCTCATGATTGAGTTGGGCATACATGATAACTTAGGTATATGTATGGGCATATACCTAAGTAGGGTTTTCAGTTGATTTCATGCTTTTTGGTTTTTTCTTTTGTGGATTTTGTGAGACCTTGAGGGTCTTAGGGTCCCTACTGAGTATCATTATACTCACCCCTACACGGGTTGTGCATGCACCTTATTGTGTTTGGTGCAGATGACGGAAAACGCTGATTGGGGATGAGGGTACCAGGACTGAAGGTAGCTCAGATATAGAATATAGATGAGGCATACCACAGAGAAGACTGTTCGGGAGCTCTCACTACCCTTCAGGTAGGATCCTTGGTGGGTATTTACAGGAGTTGTTCCAGTTTATTTTTACTTTTCAGTTTTCATGTACTTTCTAGTTGGGATTGTATTCTAGCCCCTTTTTCTTACTATACTCACACTTTTACTATACAATTTACTTTTGTTCATATCTTGTTGTGTTCTTGGTTGCGTGTGTTTACAGGATATAAAGGCAATGCCTTCCTAGTTTTTAGGGAATATGCCTTTCGGTGCTAGTCACCAGCCAGTGGCCTAGGGAAGGTGGGCTTGGGGTAGTCACGGCATGGGACCTGGGGGATGGGTCATGACAAAAAATATCCCACACATGATCTGGAGTTGTCTACAATGATCATCACATTAAAAATTTGGTGACATTACCTCTGCGTGTAGAAGTGTGAAATATATACGGACCACAAAATCCTCAAGTATATATTCACACAGTAAGAGTTGAATATGCACCAACAAATATGGTTAGAGATGATCAAAGACTATGACTGAGCAGTCAATTACCACCCTAGGAAAATGAACAAGGTGAAAGATGATCTAAGTAGAATGGACCGGGAAATTCTGTCATTTATGAGAATTGAAAAGGATCCAATATTCTTAGATTTGATAAACATGGACATGGGAATCATAAACAAAGGAACATCATCAATACTTTCACAAATTATTGTTCAACTGTCTCTTTTGGAAGGTTTAAAGTATGATCAAACGGATAATGTGGGAATTTACAACAAAGTGGAAACTATCAGAAAAAGGAAATCCTCGGAGTTCAATGTTAATGAAGAAGGAATTGTGAGAATTTCATCAGGACTATATGTTCCCTAAAATCCAGAGTTAATGAAAGAACATTCAGATGATTCACATATTTCAAACTTTTTAATTCACCCAGGAAACACAAATATGTATCGAAATATATGAGATCATTATTGGTGGGAAAACATGAAGAGGGAGATCGTTGAGTATACACCAAAGTGTCTGGTATGTTAGAAAGTGAAGTCTAAGAGATAGGAGTCTAAGGGGATGATGCAAACATAACCATACCAACATGGAAATGGGTGAACATCACCATGGACTTTGTCACTAGACATCCAAAAAAAATCCAAAGAAAACAATGTTATCTAGGTTTTTGTGGATTGTCTTACAAATACTGCACACTTCATTGCAATTTAGGAGGATTTCTCACTAGATCAACTGGCGCAGATATACATCAGAGATGTGGTAAGGCTATATGGAGTACCACTATCAATTGTATCAGATCGAGATCCAAGATTCACCTATATGTTTTGATGTGGTCATCAACATGCTCTAGATACTCAGCTAAACTTCATTATGGCTTATCATCCCCAAACTGATGGCCAATCTGGGTGGACTATCCAAACACTTGGGGACATTTTGAGAGAATACCTAATGGACTTAAAAGGAGTATGGGATCAACATATTGTCCTATTTGATTTATCTTACAACAATATTTTCCACTCAAGCATACTCGTGGTTCTTTATGAATCCCTATATGGGAATAAGTGTAGAACACTGATAGTTTGGGATGAATTTGGGGAGAAAAAACACCTAGGTCCAGAAATTGTTGAATAAATGGTGGAGAAGGTGAAGACCATCCAGCAGTGCATTAAAGTTTCTCAGAGTCGAAAAAAGTGTTATGCTGAAAATCATCGACGAGACCTAGAGTTTGATGTGAGAGACATGGTATTCCTCTGTATATCACCATGGAAGAGAGTTCTATTATTTGGGAAGGGAAAGATTATTCCAAGGTAAATTATCCCTATTCAGATCCTTGATCGCACTAGAGAAGTGGCCTATAAACTAGAACTCCCACCTAACCTATCTCAAGTATAAGATGTATTCCATGTATCACTCTTGAGGATGTACATACCCAGCCCAACGCATGTACTCGATCTTGAGGTGGTAGCATTGGAGAATGACATATACTATGAAAATAATCAATTGAGGATCTTAGATCTTAGGGAAAACGTTCTACGAAATAAGACAATGCCCCTCATGAAAGCGATGTGGAGAAACAATAAGTTTTAAGAGGAAACATGTGAATCTGAGGAAGTGATGAAGCAGAGCTACCCACAACTGTTTACTATGGGAAAATAAAATTTTGATGGTGAAATTTCTTAAGGGGGGAAGATTATAATGACACAAACCATTATTAATCTAAATTCCCCTTGATCTAATTAAATGTCTTATTATGTAAAATGGTTATATAACATATACACTTATTTGGTTTTATGTTTTTGAATTTTAAACACCATTAAGAATTTTTACCATTTATAACATATATATTGAACAATGATCACATTATTATTATAAATATAGGGCTTTAAAAATCCAATTTACCCAAAAAAAGGAAGCGATGGCCTCATCCATTAGACTTTACCCATACGAACCCCATTTTTAGGAGCTCAAAAAGGAGGTGGTGTCATTGGGCTTCACTCTTGACCAGCCCCAAGCTGAGCTTCAACACGTTAATCCAAAATAGAACCTCCTACGGGTGAAGATAAAGTTGATAGAGATTTCCAATCGAGTGATGTAATCCAAGCCATCCCAAAAGTGTGCCTCCATCACACACCTTACCCTTCGGTCTTATACAGGTGTTATAAGGGGTTATGTAACAGAACCCTAGAACTAAGATTATGTATATTGTTTTTGTATAGAGAATATACATTCATTTTATTAGTGTTACTTTTTAAATAGTTTTTAATGAAAAATAGAATTTTTTAGATAAAATGTAATTAAGAAATATATTTTGATGAATTAATGGACTTTTGAATTAAAAAATATTTTAATCAAATATTATTACTAAATTACTTTTTATTAAATATAAATGATCGTATAATTTTATGAATACAATTTAAATTCTTATTAAAGTTTGAAAGCTGTTTTTGTCAAAACACATGAATTTTTTATAAATGTTGGTTTTTATTTCAAAAGTAAACGTTCACATATTTAGAAAATTATTTAGATAAAATGAATATTATTTTTGGAATCAAGATGTCGAAATTATTCAATAGTGAATTTTTCATAATTTTTTGAGATAGTCAAATTTTTTGGTAAAAATTAAATACAGTTTAAATATATGATGTGTTTTATGACATCATAATGACCCAACAGTGATGTAATAAAATACAGTTTAAAAGAATCTGATTTTAGGTTTATTTTTTTTACAAAGCCTTTGTAGACCCTCCCAGAATTATAAAACATTGTATCTTTTTAAAATTATTTTTTTAGAGTTTGAATCACCTCCACATAAGCTAGCCTAATATTTTATGAAGTTAGGACATTAGCCTTATAAAATAATTATTTCTAATCCCCATTGAATAAAACCATGGGAAAACCCATGGGTTGGTTTTTGGTTTGGTTTAGTTTAATGTCTGGTGGAAAAAACATAAATAATAAAGAATTACCTCCATTTTCTTATATAAACCCACCCAAGATCCAACTTCCTCTTTACTCAAAGAATTTGGAGTTCTATAAACCTATTTCCTTCTCTCTCTATAATCCTCCCAAGTCACCCCAAGCCCTCAAGAAGTCTCTCTCAAGCCCCTCCCAAGCCTTTGGGATCACACTTGTAGGTAAGGGATTCCTTTCTCATTTTATTGAAGTTTCTTAATATTGATATTCACATTTATTTTCAATTGTAAATGTTTAGGTATGGTTTCACACATCCCCCGTACTTACCTCTTTATTTTTGAATGATTATATACCCCTTTATCTCTCATTATTTCCTCCCATGTACACCCATTACCATGCACAAATTCCATAAGTAATTTCTCACTTCTCATTTACATTCATGAAATTCTATTTTATTATGATTCTAAATTGCATTAAATTTGTTTTGAAATGTATACATATGACCCCATTACTGTAAATATCATGTAAATATTATGAGACATTTCTTTTTCTCCCATCAACCATTTTTTTGAATTCTTATATCACACTGTAATGTTTCTCAAATTGCACCGCGGCTTTCCAAGACAAATTCATTTTGTGGTGAATACCATGCCTGTTTCTCTATCAAGGGTATTCACCTTTATGAACATTTAATTTTTGATTATGTACTTTCATGTATGTATTCCACATTTCTATATCATGGAATAAATGATGATGTTGAATGATTCCAGTTTATGTGATTCATGTGCCACACTTATGCATGAAATAAAATGCTTAAGAAGGGTGTTCCCTGATAGCGCTCCAATGCATTTGGTAAAGATTGGTATCATGATACATCAATTTTGATGAGGTTTTACTCATTATAATTCAAGTGAAATAAGGTTTTACTCATTCTCCATGTGAAATGATCCTGGGATCATGCTAATACTATGTTAAATGATGATGCCACATTTCCATGCTATGATAATCATGCTATTTAATGCCATTATTTCCTATTTCACTTATGCTCCTTTTATATAATAATTTCCTAACTTATACTATATTATTCATGTTATTACATGTGTTTCTACCTTACTAGGCTTTATTTATCACACTTTTCTTATGAATGTACTCAGGTTATCCCACACAATGCTAGGTAAAAAATAATGTTGTGGTCATGTAAGAGATGTTTTCAATTAATATGTTGTGTTTTATGTTCTAAGATGTTATGTAATGTTCCTAATCCCCAAATACACTTGAACTATCTATCTTATATATCGTATCAAGTGAATATTTTTATGTAATAATTTATATTTAAGTGTGAAATAAAATGCTGGGTTGTTATACCCCTTCTATATTTTATTTATATCTCTTATAGCCATATATCTCTACAAAAATATACCAAATTATCTTCTCAACATCCCTATAAATGAATGATATTTTATATTTTTATTGAAATACTATTTAAAGGGTCCTCAATAAGTAATATAAAGGGGTATTATCAAATAATATGTACATTTTATACCTAACATCTTTCAATTTATTTCATTTTCTATGCCCTCTAAATATGTGGTATTTATCATAAAAGTATAACTTCAATATTCTAAATACAACTAAATTTATTATGATTATAGAAATTTGATCCCAAAATATTTTATAGTATAATTATTTTAAAGAAATTTCATCTCTTTGATAGCTTATGATTCATTCATACCCAAAATTTTAAAAGAATAACATTATGTTCAATAGCCTATAAGACACATAACACCGAGCTTAAATGGATAGTAAAATATATTATTCAAATTTAACTGTTATAACATAGTTATTGAATTGGTGGGTATGAATATGATTAAGAACTTTATAAAATATATAAACTTTGTACCAAATATTCATTTATTGATAAATTCTTCATAATAAAAACTCAACTTTAAATAAAAATATTTTATTCTATAAAATAATACATTTCCTTCAAAAAGTAATTTTTATTCGTTTTTACAAGAAAATATTTTAATTAATTTTCAAATATTTTTGAAATTTTATTATATAAAATGAAAATAATTTTCTAAATAATAATTTACATATTAGCTTATGTTGAATATTTTGGTTTTTTAGAAAATATTGATTTTCAATTAATAGTGAAAAATACTGATCATTTGAAAAACTATAATTTATTTATTAATAAATTTTTATTTTAAATTATTAATATTGATTTTTTAAATACAATTACCATAATTATTTTAAATTTATATTTATTTCAATTAATTACATTGTATTCATCATTATACAATATTTTAATATATGTTTTTAGGCTTCAAAAAATATATTTTATGAATATTATTTGAAAGTGCATAATTTGTCTCCATTATAAAAAAATAAAATAACCCCAATGAGGAATTATTTAAATAGAATATATAGAATATATATCTCAAAATATTAATTTAAATTAATTTAATTATGATTATTTTTCATGTAGTTATTATAATATCATTTTATTATTGAAAAATGATTTTCATTAATCCCTTTTTTCGACACATCTACAGGTTTAATTTTAAATTAAATTATGAAAATTATGTTAATTTAATTTTATAAAATAGTTTAAGTAATTATAATAATAATAAGTAAAATTATATAATAATTTCAACTTTATTTTTAGTCATAATGGATAGTAAAAATAGTAAAAATTTATTACCACAATTGAGGTTAAAACTATTTTATAGGGGGTTAAAATAAATAGTTAAATGTAATAATATAATTAAAACATGTTTATTTAGGATTATAGAGGTGTTTATTGGCATTATATATCATTAAATACTTTATTTTAAAAAATTTGAGGAATTTGTGGTGAGATTGACTTCCATTTATTGAAAATTTTTGAGTATTTACAAAATAAAACTCCTCCTATATTATAGAAGGGAACTCCCTCCCCTCACTTCTTTACACATATCAAGCTATTGGACTCAAAAAAAACCCTTCCAAAATCTATACCCAATAAGATTATATAAATTATAGAGCTTTTTGGTCTTCCAAAAGACCAACCCTAATGTCCTTAACAACATATATAAAGTATGTTTTCCTAAGAGAAGGTAGTTGTCTTAAAAAAGTCTTTATTTTCCTTTCTAATTTTAAAACCATAAATTATGTATTCATAAATACAATAAAATAAAACCAATATCTATAATTTAATAAGATATTATTATGGGTATGTAATAATATCTATACATATTATCCTCTATTAAATGGGAAATAAATTCATCACTATGTGCATGGTGGACTGTTCCTCACGATATGATATGAATTTTTTTTTCAACACATATTACAGGTGGAAATAATTATATATTAAATGTATATATATATATATAATATTTAAGATATAATTTTACTTTATAATTTTAATATCACATATACCTTATATCATTACATTTTATTTAAAATATAACAATGTTGCTCGTGTGTACGTTGGACTACCGCTTCACAAAGTGGTGTGATTCATTTTTCACTTACAATTTACATTGAAGGTAATAAAGATAAATTTAATTAATATGTTTGATATATATTACATGATATTGATTCATAAAAATTAACATATAACCCACTTCCTGACCATTCCATCATTTAAGAAATGATATTGTCGCTCGTGTGTGCGTGTGACTTACATTCTCCACGAAGTGATGTGATTCATTTTTCATGTAAAAATTTCAAGAATGGTTATAAAATAAATTCAATAAGAAAATATTATATTTATAACATTAATATAATTATTTATATTATATAACAATATTCTATAAACAAGAACTAGAACATTCATTGTAAAACATGCGTTAGAAAATAAGGCAATTAACACCTGAAATAATAATAATAATATAGACTTTTTATTTAACGGGTGGAAAGATGTAATAATAAGATAATATATGATTTTATATACATAAATATAGTTATTTTATAAATTAATAACATTCTTAAGACCTTTATACATTATATTAAATCATTTACAACCAAATTGAAGCATAATGAAATGGATTTTTTTGGAATTTCCTTTCATTGAGACATATTGTAATGTTTTGAAACAAATTTCTTTATATGGTATATATAATTCCCCTTTATAATGTAATGTTATGTTTAAATTCGAATTATTTCATCCATGTGGTTTTGACTTGAAAGTTACATAGTGGTAAGGAATTTAATAACTCAATTTTTTCATTAGGTTATATTACTTTATCATTGTATTTGATAATATAAGATTACGTGTGCAATGAATTTTGATTATATTATTTTTAATTTGTAAAAAAATTATGTGTATTTATATTTTATTCACATTATAAATTCATTGATTAATTCTCACCTCAATTTTATATTCATTATAAGGGTTTCTTAACATAACTTGTCATTTTTGAGACATATGTCATGTTATACATATATATTTTTTATGATGTGTATCTAATAACCCTTTAATAATTTATATATTTAATATTTTCATATTAATGGTATTTTATGTTTCACCTTATTTTTTTCATGAGGCTTATAATTTAGAATTTAAGAAAGTAGTATGAGATTTAGGTTTTCATCTCATTTTAATCTGATTGTTTATGCTTGAATTTATCTCGAATTAAATTATTTGATCATTTTATAATAAAACCATTTAATTTTATTCTACTTTTGTCATTAATAATGTTATAAAAAATAGTACCATTTTCCTCTCTTTGATACTTAAAAAAATTTAGAAAATGTTTTAATATATTCTACCTTCATTTCTCACTTCAATTGAACATCATTTTTATTCCATATATATTTTTTATAAAAATGATTTCAAAAATATTTTAGTATTATTTTTTAAATTCAGTTTTAATAAAAAAATTATTTTATTAAAATATTTAAAAAAGTAAAATTCCTATTTTTCTAAAAAAATGTACTTTTTGACTAATATGACAAATACGTGAAATGAATCATTATTTCTTGAGATACACTATATTAATGAAATTTTTCTACCATTATAACCACTCATTGATTTCAATATTATTTTAAAATTTTCCATATGTTTTTAAAAAAAAATATTTCCATCATATTATGAAAATGTTTTGTTTTTAAAAGTTATTTTCAAAGTTAAAGGGATATTTTCATTGTGAAAATTTTTAATGATATGTTTATGGTAGTTCAATTCATTAATGAAAAAACCCTTTATTTTTCTTATACTCGACTAGGGATATTACATATTAATAACATCTTAATTGTTTCTCTAGATAGTTTATGATGATTTTGGGAAATTAAAATATTTAAATTCACATTCTTGATTAATTTTTTAGGAAATAACATTCCCTTGACACATTATCTTCCTTTTAATCATTATAAATTTAATATCTATTAAAAATCCATATTCATTGTATAAATTATGTGATTATTAATTAAATATTTATCATTTTTACAAAATATAATTTACTTTGAATCTTATTTGATTGACTGTAAAATATTTATAAATTTATATTCTTTACTCAATATGGATATTTATTGATAATTAATATTGATTCCTGAATTAAATATATCAATCAATATATGAGGAATGTGTTGGACATGTATTGACTGGTCGGGCCCGTAATTATATAGCCCCTCAATGCATTGGTTGTCCCGGGAGGTGAATCTGTAAGCAAGCATTAATTGGGTTTTTAAACATAATTTTAAACCATCTTGAAAAAGGTATCGAGGGTATATATATCATGGTTTATGATATCATGAAATACAATATTAATCCTTTCATACATTAAAATTTTAGTTATAGTTTTTCTTTATATTATTGCATTGTTTTCATGTCATTGATTAAATGACATATTTTTCAGGCATTTACCTTTCCATATATATAATGATTTATCTAATCATGATAGTGAGATTATTTTAATAGAATTTGATTTTATTTATTTACTTTTATATATTGATTATGATTTATGTATTCATGAAAATATATTATTTACATAACTCTTATTGATCACCATATCTTATCCTTATTTTGTTTAAAGTCCACAAGATATAAAGAAGGAAAGTTGACTTAGTTCAAGGATTCATAATTTTTTACATTCAATATGTTTTATTTCATGTTTTCAAATATAATGCAAGACTCAATTATTTATCTAGTTTACCAACACTATTGAACTATTTTTTCCTTTAGGATGTGATCAATTGTCTCTAGAACTAATGTAATAAAGTATTTATTAATTATGCACTATTAGGGTCAGGTTCATTATAGATCTTATTAGAGAGATTATTATAGAAAACATGGGAAGTAGATATAAGGAAACCTAAACTAGGGAAAGTAACTCTATGATAATAAGTTAGGATATGTATAAAAAGAATATATTAATGTTTTGTTAAGGTATATATTATGTACGAGTAAATGTATGTAAGGATACTTCAATTGGATGTGGTTCTTTTATAGTTGTACCTAGGGGTAATAACCCCAAAAGGGTGTATTATGATTTTTCATGATCATCACCTGGTGAATGAAAATAGGCCTAACTAAAAACCTGGGTTTATGGTCCTATGGGATATGCCTTTCATAATTCACATTTTTTTTACAAAACATTAGGAAGTATTTGAAAATATTATAACCATGAATAGACTTGGTTAAACCTGATGATTCATAGGTTGATATGTGTAAGTTTCTTCATAAGTTTAGTGGTATGAATACCAATTTTACGATTTTATGTGATGGGGATTTTAGATGAAAAAGGATTTTTTTAGAGATATTTTATGGAAATAAAACCCATTAGTTTAGAATATGAAATTTTATTTAAGGAATAATTCCTTTAAATTTTCTAGACAAAAGATTAATGATATGGATCAACATTAAGGTTTATCTTATATTTCTTGTGGTGTTAATTATGGTTCATTACAATTTGGTAATGTTATAGTAATTCTATTAAAATTGATTGGTAAAAATAAAAAAAAAACCATGTTTTCGATAAAAACTAGATAAATTTGGAAAGGACGTGGGGGTTAAACCCACAACTAAATG
Source organism: Viscum album (assembly GCA_963277665.1). NCBI lineage: Eukaryota > Viridiplantae > Streptophyta > Magnoliopsida > Santalales > Viscaceae > Viscum > Viscum album. Next base: position 1,265,182,438 of record OY728128.1, read on the forward strand.
GAGAAATGGGTGGGGTTCCTCTCACTAGCCTACGTGATATATCAGTTAGTGTGACATTGTTTTTACCTAAATAGTTTTATGGTTAAATATTATGTTGACTTTTTGGAACCATATTATATAATCAAATATTTTACATTTCTAGGTGATTAATGATATATCGGGAGGTTTTTTATTGGGATGAGGTGTATATAACAATCAGGTTTAATATAAAGAATTGTTTTAGAAGAATGAACTTAAATATTTATTAATTTAATGTAAAAGGAATGGGATCACCTTTGAGGTGGAAATTTTTTATAATGTTTACAATATTGATGTTAATTCAAATAAAAGGTTATTTATTTGTGAAATAATATAAGATGACCTTTGGTGTAAATTTTGATGTGAAATTTATTATTTATCCATATTATGGTTTATACATTATGGTAGCCATTTCAGTTTTAGATAACATTTAATGAAATTAGAAATAAATTGTTATTATTTTATAGATCTTACAATCTATGCAAAGTTAATTTTAATGCTTTAGGTATAAAAAATTAATATTTTATACTCACTTCATGGAGTAATAAATGATGTGGAATATGTTTAAAGAATAATAAATGTTTGAGTTTTTCCTTAAAATATATCAATTTAGTATATTTTCTGGTGTTCTATATCTTGATAATAAAAGAATCTATAAACTCACGGAAAAAGATCATGAAATAAAAATATTATCCTATTACATTAATATCTGAAGAATCAATGGTATTTTAACTCGTCATAGATTTATGGTTTTTTGTTTGGTTATTTTCTCTTGATCATTCACATTCTTATGATCAATTATCTCTATCACTCCCCATAAATATTTATTCTTTTATTCATTGTCTTTATTTTCACTTCCCACCAATTTTCTATAACTTAGAAACATATTTATATGTTATTCCGGATTACCTTCATATTTACCTTTACCTATTTTAAAATGATGTTTTATTAACCCTTTTTATGATGTGGTCTTTCAATAATGGTGTTTTCAAATATCAAGGCCTTGTCTTCTAAGCGAAAGTTCAAATTGTGAAGGTATGATTTGTTGATGGTGTGGAAAACGTAACATGTCTATATTTTATAGTATATTTATTTTAAATTAATTTTATATATTTTACAGCTTGTGTAATAATAAAGCCTGCAACTTTAAATAAACAATATTATTTTCAATAACGTATACGACACGGAACATCGAGCTTAAGCGACCCCAAAAATATATTATTTAAACTTGACCAATATAAACTATTCATAAAATGGGGGTATGAATAGTATAAAATAATTTATGAAATTTATAAATATCCTAAAAAATATTAATTTATTGGAAAATTAATAATGAGTAAGAACTCAACTTTTAACATGAATATTTCCTTCTACAAAAAAATTGGTTTCCATCAAAAAAGATTTTTATTTAATTATAATTTATTTTTAGATCAATTTAAAATTTTATTATATAACATGAATATAAATTTTTAAATAATTATATAGATATTAAATTAGGGTGTAATTTTATAATTGTTTTAGAAACTATTGATTTTTCATTGAATAGTGAAAAATACTGATTTTTGGTTGAACTGTCATTTAATTTTAATAAATTAAGTGATTTAAATGTCTCATTATTATTTTATGATTTCAAAGTAACATAAGTATTTTTTATTTCAATTTCAGTCATTTAATTAAATTAAAATCATATTTATACTGAATATTAATATAATTTTAATTTTAGGCTTTAAAACACATTTTTTATGAAAATTGTTATAAAGTGAATAATGTTTCTCCATTTTAACTAATTAAAATAACCCTTAACGAAGAATTATTTAAATGATATGTTTTTAATATATTTCTATAAATATTAATTTAAATTAATTTATGTTTTATTGCTTGTAATATAGTTATTATAAGATCATCTTATGCTTAAAGAATTCATTTCATGATAACTTGTTATTCTATACATCAGTGGGTTTAAGATTAAATTAAATTATCATTATTATATGATTTAAAATAGAAAAAATGGAATCCATAATTTTAATAATAATAATTAATATTATATAATAAGTTCAACATTATTTTTTATCATAATTAATAGTAAAAACAGTAAATATATGTTAACATAGTTAATGTTAGATACAGTTTTCTGGGGGTAAACTAAATAGTTAAATGGAATAACATACATAGAACATGTTTCATTTGAATTACAAAGTTATTTATCAACCTTATATATCCTTAAATCTATTATTTTTAATATTTAATTCACTTGGGGTGAGAGTGACTTCCAATTATTGAAAAGTTTTGTGTATTTACAAAAATGTCACTCCTCCTCAACTATAAAAGGGAACTATATCCCCTCACTTATTCACACCTATAAAGCCATTTTTATTCAAAAAAACCCTTATATATCTCTCCAAAAAACCCTCATACAAATTATAGATCTAATGATCTTCCAAAAATACCTACTATAGTGTCTTTAAGATGAGATCCAAAGGTAGTTTCTCTAAGTGAAGGTAATCGTTTTAACAAAGATCTTTATTTTTCTATCTTCTTTTACCACATTAAATTATATTCTAAAAAATAATATATAATAACTAAAATATCTAAAATATATTATTATATTATTATGTTTATGGAATAATATATATCCATCTCCTCCTCCCTCAAAGTAGAAACAACTCCTTCGGTCATGTGTGTGGTGGACCACCACCTCGCGAACCGATCTGACTCATTTTCCATCAACACATTTCAAAGGTGGAAATAATGATGGATTTAATGTGTGTATATATATATATATTATGTATCATATAATTATAATAATTTTATTTTAATATAACACAAACCTTTTTAATTTCAATTCCTTTTAAAATTGGATAACATCGCTCATCTGTACGGAAGTCTACTGTATTGCAATGCGATGTGATCCATTTTTCACTTAACTTTACATGGAATGTTAAAAGGATAAATAAAAAGAATATATTTTATATATTTGACATTATTTTCATTATTTAAATTTATATATCACCTAATTTCTTACCCTTCCATCCATTAATAAATGATGTTGTCTCTCAAGCGTACGTATGACTTACCGTCTCCATGAAGTGATGTGAATCATTTTCCACGTCCAAAATTAAAAATGGTTTTAAAAATGAATAAAATAAGTAAAAATTAATATTTTTAATATAAATATAATTATATAGATGATGTAACTATGTTATATACACAGTAACTGGAACATTCATGACAAAACACGCATGAGAAAACTAGGTAATTAACAATCAAAACAACAATAATAAAAAAATATTATTAGTGAGTAGGTGGTAAGATGTTATAAGAGTATAATATATAATATTATAAACATAAATTTATTTCTAAAATAAATTAATAAACCTATTTAAATGATTATACATTAGTTTAAAATGGTTTTCAACAAAATGGAAGTTTGAGGTAAGGGGTTTTGTCTTTTCCTTTAATTTAGTCATATTGTAATGTTATGAAAATAATTTATTTATATGGTGTATATAATTTCAATTTTATATTAAATATCATGATTCCTTACTAATTAACTATATTTTATGTTTTAGTATGAATTATTTATTCCAAGGGTATTTTAAATGAAAGTTACCATGTGGTATGGAATTTTATAACTCAATTTTTTTAATTTGGTCATATTACTTATTAATTGTCTCGATATAATAAGATTTTGGTTATAATTAATTTTGAATATATTATGTTTTATTTACACTTTTATTATTTGTATTTACATTTTATACCCATAATAAATTCATTTATTAACTCTCACTTCAATTTTATGATCATTATAAGGGTTTCTTATCTCAAATGGTCTTCTATGGGACATATGTCATACTATACACCTATATTATTTTATGTTGGGTATATACAATCCCTTTTATTTTTTATATCATTAATATATTCATATTCATGTATTTCAATGTTCTATTTTTTGTTATTTCATTCATGATTCTTACAATTCAAAAGTAACCAAAGTGGTAATATATTTATGTTTCAATCTCATTTTAATCGGGATTGTTTACGCTTGAAATTCCATTGAAAGAAACCATTTGATCATTTTCTAATAAATACATTGGATATTATTATACTATTTTTATTCTTGTTGTTTTCTTGTAAAATTACCATTTTCAACTCTTTGGTACTAAAATTATTAGGAAATTTTTTTTAATAAAATCTGACATTATTTCCCTCTTTAATTGAAAATCAATTTTATTCCAAATCCATGTTTTTAAAAAAAAATAAACAAAAATTACGATTATTATTCAAATTAATTTTCACCCATACTTTTATTTTTACAAAAAAATTAATATTCCAGTAAATTTTTAAACAAGGTACCTTTTTACTTTTCCTACGAAAATGTGAAATGAATCGTTATTTTTTAACGTAATCGACAAGAATAGACCTTTTCCACCTTTAAAACCACTAATTGATTTGAATATTCCTTCATAATTTACATGATATTTTCAAATAAATTTTTTTCTTATATTTATGGAAAATTTTCGTTTTAAAAATTTATTTTCAAAGATAAATTGATATTTTCCTCATGATTTTTTTATGATATTTTTATTTTATTTATATTTATTAATCACATCAACCCTTTATTTTAATTATACATAATTGGGTATTTGTTTTATTGATACCAACCATATTATTTATCTTGATAGTTAATGATCAATTTTTCCAAGGAAAGTATTGATATTAAATTTATAGATTAATTTTTTAGTCACTAACATTCCTTTGAAGCATTAACTTTCTTGTCATCATTATATGTTCCATTTTTCTTAAATATACATATTCGTTATATATTAGATATGATTATTTCTTAAACTTATTTAATTTTTTACATATGGTGGTTTACTATGAATTTTATTTGATTGAGTGGGAAGTATTGATAGATTTATATTCATTAGTCAATGTGGATATTTGTTGATAACGCATATTAATTCATAAATTAAATCGATCATTCGATATATGAGAAATTTGTTGGAAATTTAGTGATATGTGGGGATCATAATTATATATCCCCTCAATGCATTTTTTATCTCATGATAAAAATTAGTAAGTAAGCATTAAATTGGTTTTTATCCTTTTTTTGGATATCTTATGAAATTTCTTCAAGGTAAAAATTCCAAAACGTATAATATCACCATGTCCAACACTAATAATTTACTTCATTAAGAATTTAGTCATTTCTATCCATAATATTATTGAATTTATATTATCCATGGATGTATTTTTTTCTCAAGTTATTTATTAAATTTAATTTGCCTTAGTTATTTACCTTTCCATTTGATTATTCCTTATCTAATCATGATATTCAGAATATTTATTTTTCATGTATGTTCATTTATTTACCTTTCCATATTGATTATTATTTATTATTCCAGATATATTCGTTTTTATGTATCTCTTACTGATAATATAATCTCTCCCTTATTTTGTTTCTCTTCCTAAGTATATGAAGAAGTATTCTTTGAATGAGTTTAAGGATAGATAATTTTTTACTTTTAGTGTGTTTTATTTCATTTTTCTGAAATTTAATGGAGGAAACAAGTATTTATCTAGTTTACAAAACTCATAAACTATTTTTCCTTTTGGATGTGATCACTTGTACCTAGGACCAATGTAATAAAGTATCCACCATCTCTGGTATACTGTGTAACATCCCAAAATTATCTAAAGGTACATAACACTTAATATTTGGTTTACATTTCTTAAAATGGTCTCATATTAATGCCTAAGAGGTTAAAGGCGGTCTCAGGTGTGTTCAGGGCTCGTTTGAATCCCATAACACCGAAATGGATGAAATAAGATAGGTTGCAAGATTTGTATGAAACTGTAAGACCCATGATATATGGACATGTGAGTCATATTCAATTAGTTATAATGATCTTTCACATATTTTACACATTATTAGTCAAACCATGTTCCTAAATATGTGATGTTCCCTATGTTAGAGAACCATGCACATGGTTGGTTCACGGTTTAGCCAAATCATGCTGCCAAACAATGCATAGAGTAAAATGGGGGTGAATTTCAATTTTTTCTCTTCATTAATTTTTTAATCATATTTCTATTCCTCACCTCTTATTTCCATCTAGTTGTATCCTCCCTTCAGGCACACAAACCTCCTTCCCCTCCTCCATGGTGTCTTAATTTTTCTCCTTCATCTCTTCTTTATTTCCTTCACTATCGGAATCTATGGACTCATCTCAGTATGCTCTATCATCCTCATTCCTCTATTCTATGTTATCTCCATCATCTATTGTGCTACTTTGGTGTGATGAAATTTTGAACTATTTTTGTGGTTTTGAATATTATGTTGATTACTCCCATTTAAGGTTTAATCATAGATTATTATCAGATTTTTGGAGTATTAAAACGTCAAGGTAGGTTTTATAATCTCTTTATAATCATTCTATAAAGTTTTATATTTCATTCCATTGTTCCTCTCAGTGTATCTTTCTAGAAAATCTTCTCTCTTGAATATTAAATTAATAAAAATTCTTTCGTGTGTCATTAGTAACCCTAACATATAGTGAAACTCATCCCTAGGTGTTCACCTTGTATATTTCCACCTCTTTCGGTATTCCATCCTAAATGGTCTAAATTTCCCAAGTGCCTTGTGTTGTGTTTCACTTGGGTGTTTGTATGGAACCTTCATTTATTATTTTAAACAGATAAATTGAATTGAGATGAGTAATGAACCATGAATTCAATCACTTTGAGGATGCCCATGATAAATATCTTATTGGTTAGACCCTTATATAATCCCTTTTCCTTTATACATAATTGATCAATTAAAGTTGCATGAATAACATGATTCATGCCTTATGTTTTTATTATTATATATGTTTTTATTATTATATATGTTTTTACATGTTCCTTTACCTTGTTTAGGGACAATTTCTTAAGCCTTTTAGGGTTTTAATATAATTCCAGGCTTGGTAAAGCTTCATAGATTGAGTTATTGTAATGTCATTGATGACACATGTTTGAGGGCATGTTGATTCCATGTTCGGTTGCATGTATCCCATTTCTTATTCAAGTGACACAAGATGATGCCCTTATTTTAGTGGATTGAATTATATTCCATGATTTTGTAATCTTGTTGTTTTTAAATGTTTAGATTCCTATAATTAAATCTAATTTTTACATTATTTATCTTATGAATTAAATCTAATTTTTACATTATTTATCTTATGTTTGGATTGAAATGTGATGCATGGTTAGATTTTCGGTTTGGATTGAGATTTTTATTCAATGGCCTGAAATTATAAATAGATTCCTTCCTTGTGATGTGAATTGGATAATTGGATCACATGATAAATGCGGGGGGAGAATATAGGACTTTTATTAAGGATTACATTGATGGACTCTCCATGCTCTTTTGGTTACGGCTCGATGCACTGGTAGCGATTCTTTGAATTGCATGGTCTGGACAGCCAGGGCGATTTCTTATACTTGTGAGTGACACTAGTACCCTAGTAGAGAAATTGATGATAGACCCATTAGAAAGATTTCTACACCATACCATGGGTAATATCTGGTCCCCTATGTTAGATACTTGGTACGGACTCAAATTCACCATGACTAGAGTGATACAAGGAATGTTATATGGGTTTCATTAGATAGACACTGAAGTACTGGGTTATATTGGATGTTTTGTAGTGACACTAGAGATTCTTCTTAGGTCACCTTGGATGGGATAATACTCCCCCTTTGGATTTGATGGATAGATTGATTTTTTGTTCATATGAGATGCACTCTGTTATTACTGTCATGAGCTTGCTTCTACATATGTGATGTATCTTTTATTGTTATTTTTATCATGAGTTCACTTTTTTGGTGACATGGAAAATGAAAGCCCAAGCTGAAGCGCAATCTTGATTGTTTTACCTTTTGGATTTCCTTGTTTACTTTATCCCTTGTATACAAGTTCTGCCTTGCACAGGTACCTTGTATAGACTTCCATCTTAGGCTAATGCACATGGTATGGGACGAGTGTCAATTTACGAACCTGGACCAAGTTTTATATGTTTTATTTATTTATTTCATTGTATTTATTATATATGGTACATTGTCTTTTGTTTACAACATGAAATTGAAAGGATCTATACACCTTATGTGTCATACTATTGATATTTATATCTCACACCCTATTCAGTATTGTTTGATACCCAAGTATAATTTTTTTCACAGGTATGGATAAAGGGAACTATTCTACTTCTCATTCTTGATTTAATTGCTGATTAGGATAGAGCTTTGGGATAAAAGGAGCAAGCATATGATTTTTATTCTATGTAGAAGTTTTTTCCTTTTGTAGTTTTTTAATGCATGAATTATATTCTTTTACCCATATGATGCTTCACCTCCATTTTTTCATAAACATATATCTTCATGATTATCTTTTGTATCCATTATTGATATCCTTGTTATGTTAATTTCATATTTATCCCGCATGGGTTACTTCTTTACTTCCACTATTGCCTATTTATATATATTTTTTGACAATTTATTATTCCTAGGTTACCATTATACCTACTTTTATCTATGATGGAATATTATCCCCATGCATGCACCCAATGCCATTAATTCTAGTCGAAAGCCTCTAGAATTTGGGGAGATATGCTTGAGGTCTCTTGGCCCACTATCTCAGGGAACAATTCAGGGTCACTCAGGGGGGATTCTACGAAGTGGTATTATAGGAATATTCCTTTTTTGTTAGTATTTGGGTTTAGAAAAGAGATTATGACATTCGTATTTGGACCTACTCCTATGCCTGGACATAGTTAACCCATGTATAGGGGAAATCCAAATTACCAGGATTGTGAAATTTATTTATTGATTATGCCATTTATGGTTGATATGACTTAAACATTGGGGGACACACATCTTTTATGGTGTTAACATATTCTTATTATTCAGTTTATGAATTTTTTTTATTTCATCCTGATGAAACGAGGAGTTGAATTACAAGCATCATGCTATGCACCATAAGGATTAAAATTTCATGCATTATTTCATTTCATATCTACTTTTAGTGCACATCTTCCTATTTTAATTTGATTTCAGTTATTCCTAGTTCTATTAGGCCATTGATTTCATGTTTTTTATAATTATTTAAATGTTCCAAATTGACATGCAGGAGAATGTAGTAAATTAGGTTAAGTGGAAAAACAATGTCAATTTATAAGGTTTATGGTCCCTTATAAATTGGAATAGTGATTTACCTAATCCACCCTCTAAAAAGGAAATTTGATTACATAAATGAATCATAATAATACAACCTTTTAAAATGAAATGGATACCTTATCTAACAATGTGATACCTTGACATTGACCTTACCATGGAAATGGGCTACGAGATATGTCTTAGTGGTCGTTACAATCACTTTTCTTCTAATATTATCCAGTCCCTTGAAGTAGGTTGTCTGTTGTTCTATACCCAGAGGTAGGTCATGTACAAGTCCTCTTTATTTATTTTTTAATCTACTTTACCTGCATATTATAAAATTCTATATTAGGTGTTTTCACAAGAAAATTGTAGAGTTATGAAACCACAATTCCCTCATTTGGAACTCTGAGAGAATGGTGATGACTACGCTCCAGATGTGGTGTTCCCTAAGCCACCTGTTATACATCCTATAGTGCCTCTTAAGGCACCTCCTTCCAATCTTCCACTAGGCATCGAGGCTCAGTTCAGGGATAGTTTCACAAGTTCTTGCAGTCTGTTTAGGGTGCTCTTAGGCCTTCCCCAACAATATAAGAGATGACACATGCCATTAAGTAGTAGAATCATCCAACCTTATTAAGAGATGGTGGTCCCCATGATGTTGATTCAGGGTTAGAATCTGTGGTGTCTACCTTATGACATATTGATATGCCTTTAGAGTAAGGGTTCAAGATCACTACCAACATGATTTATGACTCCACCATGAATTGGTGGAATGTCCTTTCCTCATCATATCATTATCAAGGTATGATCTAGGCAGAATTCTAGATGGACTTATTTGAAAATTTTATTCTACAAACCTTTATATCAGATTGATCCATGGAGTTAACACATCTTCAGCATGGAACTATAGTACTTGATAATTATCCTCACTTTACTGAGATCCAACATTTTTCTCTATCTCTAATGAGTGATGAGTTTACTACTACATAGATATTTGAGGATAGTCTTGGGAATCCTATCTGCTCATAGGTGAAATTATTTCATTTTTATACTGGGACAGATAACCAAGCCCTAATTATAGATTATAATCTCAGAGAAGTTGGCAATGTGAACCAGAGTGCTCCAGTTCTGTGATAGGGTGATGGTTATTATGGGAGTATAAAGTGTCATTTTGAGGGTTCAAATGGTTGAGGTCCTAGATAGGTTACACGTACTAATATCTCCATAGTATGTCACAAATATGGAAGGCCAGGTCATAATAATCCCTAGTGCATGAGGAACCTAATGAAATGTCGAGCATGTGGTAGGATGGGTCATCTTCTGTGCTTCCTCCATTATTTTCCTCCAGCATCCAATGGTAGGGGATCCGTACCGGCACCTCTATTAGTTATGTGTTCTATGACTCCATGTTATTCTAGGATTTGGTCTTATACTATCAGGATTGGAGAGGTGGTGGTGGTAGTGGCTAAGGAAGTCAAGCCCCGTATCTTCATCGTCAGCAGATTAGATCTGCTCAGGCTAGTCGGGAAGCATCTCAGGGTTGAGGTTATGTCTACATATATGAAGTGCATCCAGCTCTATAGGAATATTTACCGTGTCTATCTATGGTTTGAGGTACCATCCTGGTATCCTCTATGTTTGTTTCTTCCTTTTTTGATATAGGTGCATCGCACTCTTTTATATCTACTGCATGTGTGGAAAGTCTTAGTATGATAATCCAATAATCCAATGGAGTTATGTCCCTTAACAATCCATTGGGGGTCAAAAAAGAGGGAATATTATAGTATTATGAGTGAACCCTTGAGATAGGTGGGTTCCATTCCTGTTGGAGTTTCTTTTTCCTCAATATGATTAGCTTCAACATCATTCTCGATATGGTATGAATTATGCCTTATCATGCTACAGTGGACTACTATCACTAACGGGCGATAGTCACATCACCTGAGGGAAAAATGCATATACAAAAAAAGTTAATGGGATATCTAGGTAGATAGATCTAGAAATAATAATTCTAGGCTATTCAGTGTGATAGATTAATTAGTGAGTCTCTTTATGAGTGATCAGTGAATGCGGTTGGTAGAGTTCCATCCTATTGTGGATTTTTTTTAGGGTTGTATTTCTTGATTATTTAATTTTATTACCTATAGTGAGAGAGTTTGATTTCACCATAGATCTAGTGTCATATATGGTTCTAGTATCCATTCCTCCTAAATGATGGCACCTACAGAGCTCTAGGAACTCAAAAAGTCGCTTGAAGACTTAATGTCTATGGGTGTTATTAGACCTGTCACATCACCCGGGGTTAACCTGTACTTTTCCCCAGAAATGATTATGATAACCTTAGATTTTTTTTAGATTATAGATGGTTGAATCATTTTACATTAAAGAACGATTATCACTTTCCTCATATAGAAGACCTCTTCGACCAAATCCAAGGAGAAACTTTTTTCTCTAAGATCAATTTGACGTCGGGATACCATTAAGTTTTTGTGACACCATAAAACATACCATGTATAACATTTCAGAGTAGGTACATCTTGTACGAGTATTTGGATATGTCATCTTGTCTAATGAATGTGCTGATAGACTTCAATGATTTTATGAATTGGGGTTTCCACCCATATCTTGATTCATTTTTTGTAGTCTTCGTAAATGAAATCTTAGTGTATTCATAATCTAAGCATGACCATGCAACTCATCTTGATATCATGTTGAGTACACTAAGAGAGAACCATCTATACATGAATCTTAATAAATTCTACTCATGGATTAGTAAAGTTAACTTCTTGGGTCTTTTAATATCTGATTCAGGTGTATCTATTGACCTAGAGAAGGTGAGTGTCGTGGTTCCCTGGGAGAATCCTAAGAACATGTTTGATATATGCATCTTCTTAGGGATTTCTTGATATTGTGGGTGGTTCATTCACGATTTATCATGCTTATACGTGACTCTAAATTCCTTGATTTAGAAGGGTGTGAAGTTCCTATGGCCTAAATCTTATGAGATGGATTTTCAGAACATAAATGGAATACTCACTTCATCCCTGATTCTAAATCTTCCTATAAAGGGAAGAAGTTATACAGCCTACTGTGATGCTTCAGAAATCAGTCTGGGAGTAGTTCTGATGCAAGGTGACCATGTTGTGGCATATGGATCTCACAAGATGAGGACTCATGAGTGGAAATATCTTACACACTACCTAGAGCTAACATTTATGGGTCTTGATATGCACTGTTGGAGGCACTGTCTGTTGGGAGAGAAATGTTTTGTTTACAAGGATCATAAAAGCATCAAATATATCTCCACTCAGTGGGACTTGAATTTGACGTAGCATAGGTTGGTGGAATACTAGAATTAGTTTTATTTTGATCTTTCATAAACACCTGGTGAGGGTAATGTCATGGATGATGCCTTAATCCAAGGGACACATACACTAGTTGTCCAGGTAGCTAGCAGTGAGTGGGAGATGATGGATATATTTTCTGAGTTGTATATGGAGATTCAAGAGTTCCACAGTGATCCATTATTAGCAACTCCTGTAGTGGAATATTCTCTTCTAGATCGGGTTCATATGATTCACTTATTAGACTCAGAGGGCCTTTCCTATGGGAGAGAATCATATGGGAGAACCCTCCTCTAGGTTGGGTTGTTGATGGTAGTGATATTTTGCCATACTGTTGGTTTTTTGGTTCCTTATGATATATGGTAAGATCTAATGAACGAATCCCATGCCTATATTGGGGAAGTTTATCCAAGTCTTACCAATATGTAACGAGACAGAAATATTTAGTAATAGTGGCTAGGTAAGAAGACATAGATAGTAGGCAATATCACTCGGTGCTCTAAATGTCAGTAAGTGAAGGGAGAGCACCAGTTACCCAATGGAATTCTATAACCTTTTTCCATTCATGAGTAGAAATAGAATTATATCACCATGGATTTCATGATAGTATTGCTGAAATATCCTCAAGGTTTAAATGTAGTGTGGGTGATCGCCGAAAGGATGAACAAGGTTTCACAGTTACTAAAAATATACAAATACATTTCTGTTGATGAGTTAGGAAGGATTTACTTTTAGGAGGTAGTGAGACTTCATGTTGTTCCACATTTTATCATTGCAGATTTAGATTCTAACTTCACAATGCATTTTTAGCAAGGTTTATATAAGGCATTGGGTTCACAGGTTCACTTCAGTACTACATATCACCCTTAGAGTGATTGGAAGTCCAAGTGGACCATTTGGGTGTTAGAGGGACTTCTCCAAACCTGTATCCTTGATTTTGGAGGATCCTAGTAAAAAAAAAATTACTCTAGTTGAACTTTTCTACAGTAACATCTTTCAAGCATCAATATATAGGACATTGTATGATTATCTCTATAGTATACAATGTTTTTCACTTCTATACTGGATTCAGATAGGTGACAAAACTCTACTGGGTCCTCATATCATCTAGGATACTTTTGATAAGTCCAAATTATTTAGAAGTGTATGGTTATAGCTCATCCCAGATGAAATATTATACTAATCTTCAATGCAAACCTCTGGTGTTTAATATGGGACATCGATTCTTTCTATATTTATCCCCTAGATTGGATCATAAAATAATTAGGTGGTAGGGAAAGTTATAACCTCGGTATGTCAGTCCTTTCAAGATAGTGGATAGGTTTGGGCTAGTAGGCTATGTACTATTATAAACTCAAAGGTACCATTCCATGCACAACATATTCCACATATCTCATCTTCAATAGTAACATCCAGACCCATATAATTAATTTTACCCTAATGGTATTGATCTAGAGGTGGATGTATCCTTCATGCAACATCACATTCGTATCATTGATCATAGCCCAAAGTTTTATCGAGACATTTTAGTTCCTTTGGCCCAAGTGATATAGTAGCATGGATGTGTGCAAGACAAGACCTGGGAGTGGGAGGTTGATGTGTAAGGGTTTCCAACTTTTTCCTTAAAAGTGTTTTGAAAAAAAAATCATGAGGCTGATGTACATGGGAAATGGCCAAAATTCTTCTTATATTATATTCTACAACCCTCAGAAGGGAAACTCGGGGGCACATTGTCTTAAAGAGGGGAGGTTGTAACATCCTGGATTTATCCACATGTATGAACTATTTAATGTTTTGTTTAAGTTCCTTAAAATGGTCTAATATTCATTTCAAAGTTGTTAAAGGAGGTCTCGGGTGCATATAGGGATCGTTTGAAGCCTAGAGCCCTAAAAAGGAGGAAACAGGATTGGTCACATGGTTTTTTAAAAATCATGTGACCAATATTTCAAATCTTTATAGGTTGTCTATAATTGGGGATAGTGAGATTTTTCATCATTAGTCAAACTGTCTGATGTTCCCTAACTAACAAAACCTTGAATACGGTTGGCGCACAGTTTTTCCAAACCATTTGCAGCGTCAAATGGGGGTGAATTTCCCTTTTGTCCTTAATTAATGTTTTAATATTATTTCTCTTCCTCCCCTATTATTTCTAGACAATTCTCTCCTCCCCCAGCCGCACAATCCTCCTTCCCCTCTTCTAAGTGATTTTGAGTTTCTCTTTCATATATTCTCTGTTTACATAACCATCAGAAGCTACATACTCATCTCCAAAATATTTATCATCCGCACTCTTTATTCCATGGTTTCCCCATCATCTGTTGTTCTATTTTGGTGTAATGTAATTTTTCCCTATCTTTGGGGTTTTGATAAATTCATTGATTACTCCCATTTTAGGTTGAATCAAATATTTTTATCAGATGTGTGGTGTACTAAGACAATGAAGTAATGGGTCTATTCTCTTTCCCATAATTCCATCTCATTTTACATGTCATGTCATTATGCCACTCGTTGAATCCTTCTGGAAAATATTAACTCTTGTATATTAAAAAAATAAGAATTTTTGTGTGTGTCCGTAATGACCCTATCATACAGTGAAACTCATATTTGAGATTTTTACTAGTATATCGAAACCCCTTTGGGTGTGCCATCCTAAATTGACATAATTTACCATGTTCCTTATGTTGCATTTCACTTTGGTGTATGTGGGGAACATTTTTTAATGTTTTAAATTGATAAATTGAATTATGATGAGTAATAAACCATGAATTATATCACATTAAGAATGAATATGAAAAATCTCGTATTGGTTAGCCACATGTAAAATTGCTTATGCATTATATTTAATTTTACATTTCAAGTTACATGAATACCATGATTAATGAATTATGTTTTTCACATTCTATATGTTATTCCATGTGTCTTTACCATGATTAATTTTCATTACTTGAGAGTTTTTCGGGTTTTAATGGAATTCCATGCTTGGTCAACATTCATATCTTGAGTTATTGGATGTTAATTGATAACATGTTTTTTGGGGCATGTGGATTCCATGTTCTGTTTTATGTATCCCATTTCTTATGAAAGTTTCTAATTCATACATCCTTATTTTAGTGGCTTGAATTATATTCCATGCTTTAGTAAGCTTGTTGGTTTGAAATTTTGACATGCATATGATGACATGTAATCATTTACATGATTAAACTTGTGGATTTGAGCTTATGAATGTTAATGGTGCCTCATTACATTCAAGGGTTTGAATTGTGATGCATGGTTATATTTTAGCTTCGACATGAGATGTTTATTCTATGTCATGAATTTATGTATTGATGATTTCCTTATAATGTGTCTTGAATAATTGGTTCATGTGATATAAGCTAGGAGAGAACACAATACCCATATTAAAGATTCCATTGATGGAGCCACTATGCTCGGTTGGTTATGACGTGACAGACTAGGAGATATGATTTGGCTTTCCTGGTTTGGGCTTCCCAAGTGGTTTATTATACTCATGAGTGTCATCGGTTCCCTAAGGGAGAAACCGATGATAAACCCATTTCCAAGACTAATTTTCCATTTCATGGGTGATACTCAGTTCCCTAGGCGAGATACTTCGTATAGACTCAGAGTCACTATGCCTCAAGTGATACAAGGGATGTTGCATGGGTTTCCTTAGATATACTCAAAGGTATTATGTTATATTGGATATTCCATAAAGACCCTTGGGATTCTTCTTTGATTACCTAGGATGGGCTCAGACTCCACCTTTTTATTTTATAGATGGGTTTATTGTTTTCTCATATGCGATGCACTCCGTTATTATTATCATGATCTTTATGGTACATATGTGATGCATCTCTTATTATTATTATAATCAAGGGTTCACTTTTTTTATGACATGGAAAATGAAACCCCAATACAAAGAAATAACTTGGAGGTTTTCTCTCTTGGATTTCCTTATTTACATTGGCCCTTGTATAAATCTTATGGCTTACACCAGTACCATATTCATAATTCTATCTTAGGCCAATGTAGGTGGTATGGGATGGGTTTCCATTTATGAACTCAGACCAAGGTTTACATGTTTTATTTATTTATTGCTATACATTTATCATATATGGAACACTATATTTTTTCTACTGCATTAAATGGGAAGGATGTAGACATATTGGGTGCCAACCTACTACGATTTATAGCTCACACCCTACTCGGGCAGCATTTGGTACCATAGTAGACATCATGACCACAGGTATGGAAAAAGGAAAGTGTGTTTCTTCAAATGATTAGTTTCTTTGATGCTTAAGATTGAGATTTGGGGAAAGAGTACTGAGCCTATGATCGATATGTTGTGTAGTAGGTTTTGGATTTTTTTTAGTTTTATTTAGCATGTACTATATGTTTTTACCCATGTTCCCCTATAATTCAATTTTTGTATAGACATATGACATCATGATCATCTTTTGAATCCATTATTGATATCATGCTTCCTCCAATTTCCCATTTATCATGAATGGGTTACTTATTTACTTCTATTGTTTTATATTTACATATATTCTTCATCTATTTGTTAATAATTGGTTAATAATGTGCAAAATCTGATCTATGAGGTCATAGTCTCCCCACAGACACACACAATTCCCTTACTACAAGTCGGCAGCCTCTAGAATTTGGGGAGATGTGCATGAGGTATTGTGGACTACTTTTTTGGAAAATAGTTTAGTTCTAGTCAAGGAGGTGGAATACATAATGGGGTTATGTTATTTATAGGAACTACCATTATCCACCACTTTTCAATAAAATTGGATATGAATGTATCACTTGTGCATAGATGTGGACTTCCGCCTCCACGTAGAGATACAATTAATTTTCCATCACTATACTTCTTGGATGGTTATTATAATGGATTTAAGGTTTGTATATTATATTTATGGAATAATTATTATTATGTAAATATAATAGCATAACTACCTTCTTACCTTCTTATCTTTTTTAAAACTATAACATCACTCTTGCATGTGTGTGGACTACCATCTCCGTAAATTGATGTTATTAATTTTTCATTTCATATTTTAATGGATGATAATAAGGATTGATTTGGTCAATATATATAGTCCATGTTATATAATTATAATTCAGTATAGGTTAATTATTATTTACCTCTATTTATTTTCATCCATCAAAAAGTGAAAACAACACTCATGTGAAAGTTAGGCCTATAGTATCCATATATGTTGTAATCCTTTTTTCAATCTCTATAATTTATGGATGAATCTATGTATATGAATATATAATGAATAAATATGATATTTATATCATAATTAAAATTGTTTAGATCATGGAATCATTATCAATTTACAATGACTAGAACTATCAAAATGAAATTCTACTGAAAAAACGAACTAGTTAACACCGAGAAAAGACGATTTTAACATAAATTTATTAATAAATTGGTGTAAAAATGTTATAAGTTGATATTATATGATATTATAATTATTTAAATGAATCAAATATATAAGGATAATAAATTTAAAATTATTATACTGTATGTTAATTTCTTTTGAAAGAAAGTTAGACTAAAGGTAAGGGCTTTATGATATTATCTCATTTGGAATTGGCATTCTTTGTGATTAAGTTTCCAATGATGGAATTTTATACAGTATGTCTAAATAATCAAAATAATTTTATTCACATATAGTGATTTTTGGATACTACATGTTATCTTTTAATTTTCCTCTCTACAAGTTCCTGAGAGACTGGAAGTATATTTTTTATGAAGGCTAACTTTATTTCTCTCTTTAGACAAAAATAATTTTTCTTCCATATCAATGTTTTCTAAAAATATATTCAAGAATTTTTTATTATTATAATATTATTAAATAAAATATATTTAATTAATTATTCAATTTTTAGATACTGGTTTAAAATGAATCTTCTTTTCATTTTTTGAATGAGTTATTCTTGACTTTTTTTTTAAAATGTAGAAAATATATTTATTTTAACATACACGGCATGAAAAAAATATCTCATATCCTTGAAAAATCCGTGATTTTAAGATTAAATTTCCATTTTAAAACATTATTTTCAAATATAATGTTTTCCTTTATATTTTGTGAATTTTTACAATGTAAATAAATGATTTCAAAATGAAAAAGTTATTTTCCTCAAGAAATGTTGTTGTGACCTTTTAAAGAAATTTTACATCCATGATAACATCTATTGGTGTTACCTATTCATTTATGTGGATATGACACAATTAAACTATCCATTTTCATTATTAAGATGTTTTATTATGATGAATATTTAAGGATGCTTCTAAGAAACCCATTTCTTTTACCGGGTTAATTAATTTATGATGACACCCTTATGAAACATTTTTCTTTTACATCAATTAAATTATAATGGAATGATGAAATTTTTATGACATGAATTTACTTTCATTGGTTTCTTTTATGATGAATGATTTGTGATCTTGTTTACAAATATGTTAGATTTTCATTATGTGATGGCTGGCCATAGAATAATATAGCCCATAAATGCATTGGGTAAAGATTAATATCCCATGCTATAATAAGGAATGGAATAAGGAATGAATCTATTTCAATATAAGATATTTTCAAACATGATAGTCTTGGGAGTGAACCTTGAATAAGGATATGGTGTGGTGAAGAGTGCACCCAATACACTATGATAGTCTTAGCAGTTAGACTTCATTTAGGAAATGATTTTATATGTATATATGTATACTAAAAAATTATGTCTTATTCCAATGTTATTATCTCATAAGAAATGTTATTTGATTTTATTATGAATCACATATAATGAAATAACAAGATTTATATTACGAAACATGATTTTGATCTATGATATATTGTTTATGGTTTTGTAATGTTAATATCATGCCTTTATACCCTTAGCTTATGTTTAAGTGGTCATTTTCATCTCCCTGGCATACCCATACTGAGCACCTGCTATCACCCTTTCTTGTTTTTGTTTCCCAATGTTATGAATAAAAAGTGTTAAGTATGAAATTTCTCAGAAGGGTGTTACTTATAAAGATATTAGTGGGATATGATGTAGGTATCTTATGAATAATTGGTTTATGTATCCAAGTCTCCAAATACACTAAATCTATACAATTATAGCATAGATCATAATCTTATGTATTGAATATTTAATCTAATAAGATGAAATATTTGTTTATGAGAAGTATCGGTCACTGTAGTTGGTATCACAGTACGGTTTAGTTACATTTGGAAACAATGATGTGGAAAATTTAGTGAAAACCATGGGGATCGATTTTAGTATAAGACAACATCCTATATTTTTCGGTAAGATAATGATTATGTGGGTTTCTACTATGATTATTATTGATCACACTATTTTTTTGGATTTTTTCATTGGTTGTAACCCAAAAGATATGTGGTAATGTTGAATGTGATGGAAAATAAAATTATTATCCTCCTATGTAACCAAATGTTATGGGATATTGAATAAAAAGTCCTATTGATATACTAACACAACTTTCTAAAGCTAATAATCAAGTTCATCTTCCAAATATATAATAGAGGGAAAATGTTTTGTTCAATCCTTTATGAGGAAACATAAACCGTCTATTAATGGGTCGATTGATAAATTAGTTTTTAGTAATGTATTAGTACCCCTAAAAATATATTTTCCATTTTATATTGTCTGGAAAATGAAAAATATATTTTGGTTGTTTATTATTTCGAAGTGGAAATATATTAATGGAGTAATCTTGTCCATAACATATCAAAATGGGGAGAAGTTGAATCCATGTAGTGGGATGAGTTTTAGATATTATTTTTAAATAAGTATATTATATTTATTCATCATAATAAATTATAGAATTAATTCTTTGAGCTAAAATAGAAGGATAATTTATTTTTTACTACATATGAGGAAATTGTTATACGGATTATAAGGTATTATTATGGTATTATCATACAACATGAAACAATTTTTAGGTGACCCTTAGTGTATTAAAACCAAGTATATGAAGGGTTTTATCTCTTAGGGAATTTAGTAGCTATAATGAAATTGTTTTATGTGTTATCAATGTGGAAATGGAGATTGGAGTTATCCAAAAATATTATAGTTTTGATATTAAAAGAAAGTTGGAATTAAAATGAAATGATAAAAATAAAGGAAAGAATAATATTAGATTTCATTTATTCTTGTTTTGTGGAAGGAAACATGGGATAAATTTTCATAACAGAACTAATTAATTTCTTATATTTAGAAAGGAGTTTCATCAGGAAATAAAATTATAAAGATATGGGAAGAATAGGTTATATAATGATAGAGATAATGAACCACATAATGCACCCCCCCCCCCCCCACACTCCAGTGCTTAAAATTGAAAGAGTTTGAGCATTATACTAAGCAATAGTCAATTCTAAAGGTAAATGAAGATGATCGAAGTCAGAAACCTCTTAAGCCTAGAGATAATGAGAAATAACACATGATCATTATTATTATTGTGGGGTAAGATAATGAAGTGGTGAATGGTACACATACCATCTAGTATAGAATAGTTAATGTCTTATTAGATTCTATATCTACCAACTATTTTTAATCTAAATATTTTTCTAAGGGTATCAAAATTCTACCCCAATGATTAGTTGTTTAATTAGCAGTAAAAACTCTTAATGGTAAGATGATTACATATTGGGTATATGATTTTTCCCCACATTGAATTTAAATGGAATATTCTTCCTGAAAATCTTGTTATTATCCCCATAGTATAATTTTATATTACCTTGAGCAAGGATTAAAATTATTTACAGAAATCCCACATCAATTTATGAGGAAGGGATGACATGTTTGATATTCCAAACCAACCTATGATCATCTATCAGTGCAATGATAAATATGATCATCAAATGGAAATTGCATCCAATATATGGGACTTGATTCATTTTAAAAATTTGTTTTGTTATTAGATTGTTGGGGAGAAATTCAATATCAAATATATTTCTTTTTATGTGATTTTTTTATGTTTTTCTAGAATCATTTATTATTCTTCCTCTAAATTGTGAATTTCATTTTTAAATATAACTCATACCTAGAGTCACACCTATTTCAAAGAATCTATATAGAATGACCCATATTGAATGGAAGGTACTGAAGAAGAAAATATATGAGAATATTGATAAGGTATTCATTCATCCAAGTGTATCCCTGTGGGGTGTACCTATTTTATTAGTAAGAAAAAATATTGATCAATTAAACTATGCATTGACTATTGTGAACTTGACAAGATCACAGTCAATAATAAGTATCCTCTTCCAAATATTGATGATTTTTTAATCAATTATGAGGAGTAAAATATTTTTTCCAAGATTACACTTTGATCTAAATACTATCATTTGAGGTTAAAAAATGAATAAATATATAATAATTCCATTCATATGAGGTATGGATTGTATAAATTTATAGTGATTCTATTTTTTCAACTAATTCCTCTATTATATTTAGGGATTATATGATTATATTATATATGTATTACCATGATAATTTTCTGTTAGTATTTATAAATGATATAAATATATATTACAAGAGTAAGGAAGATTTTCAAGAAAAATTGAGCATTGTACTGAATATCTTATGGAAGATTAATTTTTATGAAAAATTCACCAACTTTGAATTTTTTCAACCAAAAATTTCATTTTTTGCACATATAATCTCATGGGAGGGTATATCGATGGATCTATAAAAGATGAAAGTTATTAATAACTAGCCCATACCAACCACCATTTATGACATCCGTAGTTTTCTTGGGTTTTCTAGATATAATCAATACATTATGGGGAATTTATCATGACTATCTAATATACACAAAAAAAAAGTTAACTTAGAATGTATCTAAGTTCCTTTGGATAGATGAATGGGAAGAAAATATCAAGGAACTAAAGAGAATGTTAGTTAGTGAACCAATAATTACACTACCCTACAGTGGAGAAGAGGTTGTGATCTACAGTGATGCATCTAAGAAGGTACCAAGATGATTCTTCGTTCATAATGATATGGTGATAGAATATAACTCATTCCAATTGATAGTTCATGAGAGAAATTACCCAACTCATTATTTGGAGTTAGAAATGGTGATTTTTTCATAGAAGATGTGGAAAAATTATCATTATGTAAAAAGGTGTAAAATATATACGGATCACAAAATTTAATAGTATATATTCACTATGAAATAGTTGAATATGCACCTAAGAATATGTTTCAATTTTATTAAGTATTATGATTGTTCAATACATCACAACCCTGACAAGGATGACAAGGTGGCTGATGGTCTTAGTCAGAAAAACCATGATTATTTTTCCATGATAAGGATTAAAAGAGATCCAATAGTTGTATATTTATAGATGTTGAAACTTCAAATCCTAAGGGAAGGGGATAAATACTATCTTTCTCATATGAATGTACAAACAAAAATCCATTTTTAGATTAAAGAGGAATATGAGGAAGATGTATGCTTATAAAAGGGTGTGGGAAATATTCCTAAGTTTATCCTTGACTGTGATATAATAATAATGTTCATGAACCTTGTATGTGTCCCATAAATACCAAAAATTGATTGATATGTTGTATTAATCTCATAGATCAACATTAACTATTTATCATGGGATATTGAAGAAGTATAAATATTTGAAAGAGTATTTATAATGGAACAGTATGAAGAGAAATATTGAAGAGCATATAAATAAATACACGATATTTTTGAAAGTTAAGTCATAGATATAGAAGTCTAAGAGGATTTATCAATCAATTCTCATAGAAAAATATAAATTGGAATACATTACCATGGATTTCTATGTTGAAATCCAAAAAATGTTTAAAACACAAAATTTTATTTTGGGTTATAGTAGATCAACTTAAGAAGTCCTCATAAATCATTGATATCATAGAATATTTCTATCTTGATCGTGTTTCAAAAATATACTATAATGAAGTGGTAAGGGTACATAGAGTACAACATTATTTTGTATCTGATTCAGATTTAATGTTTAACTTTAAGTTCAAGAAAAGTACATAGAACTATTTGGATATAGAGTTGAGAGTCATTACTACTTATCATCCTTAGATTTGTGGTCATTATATGGGAACTATTAATACACTTTATGATATGCTGAGATATTTTTCTATAAATTTCATTGGTGGTAAGGACCAACACCTTCATCTAATCGTGTAATCTTACAACAATATCTCTCAATAGATAATTCATATGGATCCTTATGAATCCATATATAGAGGGAAGTTTGGAAATAAATTTTTTTGGAATGAATATTGAGAATGAAATCTATTGGTACATAAGATAGCTAAATAAATGTTTGAGAAAGTCAAAACCATTTAGAATCGCATCAAGAAACCTCAAAGTTGATAAAAAAAGTTATACTGATAACTTTTATTGAAATCTATAATTTGAAGTTGGTGAGAAGGTATTCCTATTAATTTGTCCACTGAAAACGATCATGATATTTGGAAAGAAGATAAGTCTAATCCTTAGGTATATTGGCCACATTTAGATTCTTGATTGAGTTTGGATGGTAGCTTATCACATTGTGCTTCGACATAACTACTTTCAAGTTAATGATGTGTACCATGTATCCCTCATGAGGAAGTACATACTTGATCCATCACATATATTGAACCTAGAGGTTGTAACACTATATTATGATCATTATTAAGAATAAAAACTGGTATAAAACATTGATCGTAGAGACAAAGTTCTACAGAACAAGATTACTCCCAACATTAAAGTTCTTTAGGGGAATTAAAAATTTGAAGAAGTTACTTGGTAACCAGAGGATGTGATAAAATAGATTTATACTCATTTTTTGTATTATAGTGATGGAATTTCAAAGGTTAAACTAATCTTAATGGGTGTAGAATATAAAACCCCTAGATTTTATGATATATTTCTTTTCGAATAAATTTTATTCCTTTAATACATAATAATACATGAAAATCTAGGTTTATATGAATCCAAATATACTATATTATTTTACGCTATAATTTAAATTGGTGGGATTAATAGGAATAAATACATATTTAAAAAAATAGTTTTAAATGTTTTTTATAAATAAAATATATACATAATCAATTTCTAGAAAATTCATTATATGATTTCAAAATACTTTTTCTTAAAAAATGTTTTTTATTACTATTTGTGAGAAAATAATTAATTTCTTCTTTTTATAGAAATTTATTTGAAAATTTTATATCCATTTTTGAAATATTAATTTCAAAATAATATTGTAGTGATTTTTATATTATTTTTTCAAAGTGTTGATTTTTTCAAAGAATAGTGAAAAATAGTGTTTTGTGTTTAACTATTTATTTTAGTTTTATGCATTTAAAAAGTTCTATTTTGATTTAAGGAGTAAAAAGTAAAATTAGTTATTTTATATTATAAATAATCCAAATAATTTAATTGAAATTAATTTTATGTATTATTTTAGTATAAAAGCTTTTATACTTCAAAAAACATTTTTTTCTGGAAAACTAATTTTTGCAACATTTTAATGGTTTAATTTTAAATTAAATTTTTCCAGTTTTATGAATTGAATATTGAAGAATTATGACCATATTTTTAATCAGTTGGTTCAAATTTGGTAAATAATTCCCTTTTATTTTTCATCATAATGATTAGTAACCTTGGTAAAAATTTGTCACCTCGGTAAGGGTAAAATGGTGAAAACATGGTTAAAATGATGAGATACAATCAAAAAAATTAATCTGAAACATTCTGTAATTTTACTTTATGGGATAAATTCGACCATATCCTTCCCAAATTTTAATATATGTAAATTTTTTCCCATTTTCCCTTCATAATGACATTTATATTATTTTATGTAATGAAAATTCCAAAACATCAATCTCTAGACTTTAATATCAATAAATTATTTATATAGGTATAAAGTGAGGATATAATGAGTTATAAATTAATATTTTAAATATAAATTATTATTTTTAATCATGTTAATTTATTTTTATTTCTTATTTATTAAATAATTAACTTAAATAATTATATAATGAAAAGACAATGCTTGTGCTGTTTGTATAAAAATAAAATTATATAATTTTTAAAACATCAAAAATAATATTCTTTGGATTATGCATGCTTTTAAATGAATTGTGAGGTAAATATTAATTTATAATTGATGTTAAAATTTTAATATTTGAATTATGTACATATCCTCATGTCCATAATTTCAAATTAAATGAATAGTGGCAAAATGATATTAATGATATTTATTGTTAAATAATATTTTATTAAATTATTTATATACCATAAAAAACATGAAATAGGATATGTACGGATAAAAATTATATAAAACATCGTCCCTTTTCCATTTGGGAGTTAATTTTTAACTTATAAATAAAATAATAACTCTTTAATATTGAAGAAGGTGTTACTGTGATTAACGTTAAAATCGGTTAAAGAAGGGACTAAACTAGAATATAAGGTTTAAAACAACAAAAAAACTATCTAAATTTAATTTTGTAAGGATATATTTACCAGATACTCTTTTCCTTATAATTCCTAGCTATTTTGAAGCATTATAATTGATTAACATATTACTTATACTTAAATATTTTTGGTAATACCAAGTGTGTAATTTTCATCCCATATAAAAGGACACCCCTTATATTTTTTCATTACACCAATTTGATCCATATAGATTGAAAAAACCATGCATAATAATCTTCTCAACTTCCCTATAAATAAATTAGAGGTTTTTTCTTCATAAAAATGTTGAGACTAATTTAGATGAAGGGGTTTTTGATTTTTTTTGGATGTTTTTTTAATGAAGTTTGGTTATCTTGTTTATGGAATAAAAGTTTTGATGGAAATGATTGTATTTTATGTTTTTAATAAAAATCACATCACATTGTCAAGTTATCTAACAAATTAAATTAGATGCAGATGATTAGATGATGGTTTCCAAACAAAATTCCATCAGAATCGCTTTTTTCATCTAAGAATTTTTTTTCTAGTTTGGTGCATAAATTTTATCTCTTGAGTTTTAAAATTTTAAAAAAAATTGAATGTTTGATTATATAATATAAAAATGAATTTATATTCTGAAATATTCCAATATCATGAGTTAAAAAGGTCTCATGATTTAAGTGTCTTTTTAAAAAATTGTTATAAAATTCTTCAGGTATAAAACATTTCATGTCAAAAAGATCTATAGAATCCATAGGAAAAACAAAATCGAAGAGTGGAAAGACCGAGTATAGTTTTTGTATGATATTAGAATGAGTTATTGAGAATAGTATATAAGTAATGTATCAAAATTTATATATTCTATGTAACGTAAAATTCAAAGTATAAGAAGTTTGGAATCCCATGTTTTGTGAAGATTGAGTTTGATATTTGTGATGTTTGGAGAGTAGAACAAAGTAATTGAAGATGAAAGGGAGGATACTGAAGAATGTAATCAACAAAATTCCAATCAGACAAAATTTATATCAAATAAAGTCCAATTTAAAAATTTATTCGAATAAATATAATCAGATGAACTTTTTTTACAATGTATATCAAATGAGAATTTATGTAGTTATGAAGTTGAAGTTCATTGAATGTTTATCAGGAAAACAAATTGGTATATAATTCATTGAAAAAGAAAAATTGAATAAATTTTCATCAAACAGATATGTACAGAACTAATAATAAATATATTTTATGTTCAAAAGTAGATTTAAAAATCTTTATTTAATTATTTAAATTCCGAAGGGATGAAGTCTATTAGACATATGAAATGAAAGGTAAAAATTTTCTGATTCAAGGAACAAAACTAATAATTTTTATAAAATAATTCTTCCAAAACATTTTTAAAAAGTCTAGATATATCATCTAGTGGAATATCACTAGATGGAGAGACTCTTTGTAGTGTTCTATAAAATAGTTTCTAGATGAGGTTTCTGGAAGTGAATTTCATTATATAAAAAATTTTAAATATAATAAATGTGATAATACTAAGTTGATTGTTCAAACATCAAAATATTAGGGGAAAAAGATCTATGATTCTCCCCAGGTTTAAAGGAAGGTTGTGAATGTTTTAGTTTTGTGTATAGTACTGAGTGAGATAATTTAATTTCAAGTTTTCATTAAGTGGGAATGTGAATTTAAAATCTTAATGTTTCTCCAGGTCATTCATCTATAAATAAAATGAGAGTACAAAGTATGGGGTTTAGTGTTTATGTGTGAAAATATGAAGTGATGGAAGCTTCAAATAGATATACCAAACAAACTTATAAATATTTAATTTGAGAAATAAACTTTCTAACGAGAGAATATCTTTGTTGAGGTTGAAGAAGAAGTTTATATAGAGTATTCATTTTGTGATAAGTGAATAAGAAGAGTTTTTAGGGACAGGAAAAACATTTCTGTGAAGTGGAATCAGATGTACAATGTGGTGTAAGAAATATTTTTTGATTGTCATACCGCATGAGATGAAATTTATAGCCAAATTTATTCAATGAAAATTCAAAAATAGAATTTTTATGAATAGTGAATATATTGAGAAAGATCATAGCTGCAGTTGGGTATGAAAGTGAAGAAGATATGTTTTGAAAAAAGATCAAAAAATTAAAGTTGGTAAAAGTAGTACAATGATGATATTTTGAGATTTTTGTGGAATTTATCTAAATATTTTATAAAATGTTTTTACATATTTGATCTATGTGAAAATTTTATGCATTGTTGTTTTGATTAATGTGCAATAAAAGTTTAATGATATTTAATTATTTCTATAACCACATAAAAATAAATTTTTTCTAGTGGGTTGTATTCAATTTTATTATTCCCAAGACATTACATGGACTAGATACCCTTATTTAGTAATGAAGCTTATAAATTATTATGTTCCTATAGTTGTTATTGTGAGTCTATTTTCAGAAAAGTAATAACTCTTTATAATGAGAAAAAGTTTTTTTCATAAAGAAGAAAACATAAATGAAAAGGAGATCACAGATTCACCCCTACACCTCTCAGTTATCGTATAGATCCATCTTTGGTCGTTCAGCTAGTATTAGAGTGAAGGTTTTATTTATTGACCCTTTTATGGGTTTTGATGAAAAGAGAAGTTGTTATGGGTGATCATAATTTTTTTAACAATTAGGGGATTCATGGTTTTTAATGGAAATAACTATAATATTTGGAGAGGTAAAATGTTACCATATCTTATGTCTCATGTTAATGATGTTCTTGAAGACACAATAGTTATTTTCCCACCCTATATTGAAAATTAAATCCATACAATTGATGATAAGAAACATTTGAAGAATTTTTAGTGATCCAGAAATGTTATTCCATCCTTACTCTCTATAACTGGGTTTCTAAGAGTTAAAGGAGTTGGGACTTCTGAAAGAATTTGGGATATTTTTTAGAACATATAAGATTGAAATATGAAATTTAAGAAATCCATGTTACAAATATTGAGGTTGAATTGTGAAGATACTACTAAGGGTTATTATGAATCTATTGGTGACTTCAGTACATGTGTGAATGAAATAATAATCACTATAAGATACCTTGGTGTGAATTTAGAAGATTAAACACTTGTTGAAAATATATAATGAATTATTCCTAATAAATTAGATGAAAATGTTTCATTATTAGAAGATAATGATCTAGAAAATCCATATTTTAATGATCTATATAAAACTCTCATCATATATGAAATGAGAATTGAGAATGTTTTTAAAGAGTAAAGAGAATCCTAATCAATAAATTTCAATCGAAGCTGATAAGAAAGTAAAATATAAGAATTTTCTTAAAGATAAAGAATTTACTAATTCTAAAACAAAAGATGAGGTTAATAAAAAATAAATGGATTTTTTCTTGTTTTCTAAAAATGTAAAAAGGGGCTCATGAATATACAAAGGGTTGTTACCCATAAAATTATTTATCCATGGTAATATTAGGAGCTTTACCAAAAATTTCACATGAATTAAGGAATAATAAGAATATTATGGAGATGGAAAAAATTCAAGAATATACTTTAAGAAGAATGTAGAAAATTCCAAATAAAATTTCAAGGGAATGATTAAAAATTTCTCGAAAACCAAAAGGATAAGCTTTTGGTCTAAAGATGTTGAAGATTACAAAAGTGATGAAGAAGCTGAAAACTTAAGTGATAAAGATAATTAAAATACCATTATTAGAAATTTAAATTTTGAAATTATCAGTTGTGCTGAAATTAGTAGTTTTGAAGAATAATAAACTCATTTTGATTTTATGATGAAAATATAATGGAAATAATGTATTTGAAAAATTATAAGTCTTGAAATAGAGAATAACAAGTTTAAGAAAGATAATATATTAGATAAAAAACAATAAATTGTTCCTGATGACAAATTCAAGTTTCTTAAAGAGATTGATGTTATGAATAAGTCACATGAGTAATAGAAACTACTTAGTATTGATCTTGAATAAAATTTGGAGGTAAAGGTGGATGAGTTAGAACTTACTCAATAAACACTTGCTAATGTTGAGAAAAAAAATTCAAATTTCCTATTCTTAGTTACAGAAGTTGGGTAATGTTATTAAATTTGAAAACCAAATAAGGATCAACAAAATTTATCATTTAATGTTGATAAGTAATATGAAGCATTTTATAAGACTAATAAATTCTATAAATTATTTATTTGGATAAAATAATACAATTTGAATAACCTAATGTTTTTAAGATTACAAAATTCAAACCAATAGTTTCTAATATAATTGATCCTATATAGGTTTAGAAGAAAATCATGGGAAGTAACCAGAAATATAGTGTAAAATAAATACCAAAGTTGATCATTAAAATTTTTTTTGAAAAGAGGAAACATAACCCTGAACAACATGAAATCTATAGAGGTACATGTTCTTTATATGGTTACTACTAGAATTGTGGTGGATTTGTACTTAAAATATATATGTCTGGATTTAACCACAAATATTACAATAAACCTAGATGAATCTGCAGTAAACATTTGGTAGAGACTCATCCCACTAAATAGATATTGACTTATGATATTGGTATAAAGATTTAAAATAGATTTAGACACTTGGAAACTATTGATGAATGATGTGAACATCCTATAAATCTTTAATAATGATTTATTTTTATGGTACTATCAAAACAATTTTTTATAGAAAATCTCAAAATCCAAATGTAAAGTAATAAAAAGAAATGGAAAATTATCTATTTGTTGAATCTTCTCTCAATGATACAAAAGTATAATTTTCCTATACTTTGTAAAGAAGGTTCCCTTCACATTTAATATGATATCTAAAGCTATTAAGGAATTTGAAATATTTTAATGAAGGTATAGTGACTTGTGACATTGATGAGTCACTTGGAATCAAATGCATTGAATCTACCATCAATGGGTAAGAGAAATAGAAATCCATAATTTTATTTTTTATTGACATAATGTAAAACAATTTTTAAGTGTTTAGTATCATTATAATAAATGTCATAATGTTTTTTTCATTAAAAATATGGATTTTTGGAGAGATATTATAATGGGAAAGTTGTAAAAAATGATAATGATCCAATAGAAATGTTTTTCAAGTTTGTTGTGAAAAAATTTCTTGTTATCTTAGAATGATAGAAAAAATAAGTTATATAATAATACTAGGGGGAACATCTATCAGAGGAATATGATAAATTTAACAAATAGGAATAATATCCATGAAATTTATAATATAATAATAAGATGATATTGGTGCTGTTTAATTTTCTAAAAAGGGAAGATAATAAACTCAGTTCATAATAAAGTTGACATAAGTTCAACTCCTCACATAGAGCTAATTCACTTTAATATATGCTAATGAGTACATAACCAACATATTGATATAAGTAATTTATTTATTTCAATGATTATTTTATTCACATTTTGTTTATTATATTTCTAAAATATAAATCAAAGTATCAAAAAAGGACTAATGATTTCAGGAGAATATAAGAAAAATAAAGTGGATATTATGTAAAGAGGTGATGGTGGAAAATATGAAAATAAAGTGTTAAAATATTATATTGAAAAATATGGAATTATTCATGAGTCTAGTTCACCATACACATTTTAGAAAAATTTAGTTGCAGAAATAAGAAAAAAAATAGTACAGGTGGGGGGAAAATGTTGATAGAACTTGATTATTCTCATTAATTTTGGATATAGGTTATCAAGGTAGCTATTTATATTCAGAATCAATATTTATATTGACTAAACATTGATATTACATCCTATGATATTTTTTACGATGAATGTAAATTTTTAATCACCTAAGGGTGTTTGGTAATCCTTGCATTATAAAAGTCAAGGGTATAAATTTCATGAAGTTTGATTAGATAGGTTTTGATGTAATATTTCTTATATATGACTTTATTGGTAAGGGATAAATATGATTTATAAAATAAACAATAATGATATTTTATTCTAAAGATGTAAGTGCTCTTGAAAAATCTAATAAGGAAGTTTCATAAATACATCCAGATGTGGATGATGGGGATGATGAGGTCATTCTAATTAAGAAACATGAAGAAGTTCTTAACTATTATAACAATTTTTATGTTTCAGAAGATGATGTTTTGGACTCATATATCTCAATTTATGGGAAAACTCCATACATCCCATCATAAGTTGAGTAAATAGGTTGAAGTTCATAACATCATTGGAGATCAATAAAAAAGGTTCAAACCAGAAGATCTTCAAAGTCTGTTTTACATATATATTTATGTTCACAGGTAGATTCAATATATTTTGATGATTATTGGAAGCATTGGTAGTGGATTAATGCAATGAATTAAGATTTGGATTATATTGAAAAAAATGATACTTGGGAACTTGTACAAACCCAGAAAATAAAATTTTGATGTGTACAAAGTGGGTGTTTTAGAAATTACTTAACTGAGATGGTGAAGTGATAATAAAAAATGAATGACTGGTTTGTAAATATTAATCAAAAATTAAAGGCATTTATTTTTTTTAACATTTTCTTCAATTAAATATTAGAAACTATCATAATATTTCTTATTATTTATTGAAAATGAAGTTATAAAATTTTTCATAATGATATTAAGTCAGATACTCTTAATGGAGATCTTGATGAAGAAGTTTTTAGTCAATAACCAAGTGTCTTCATAATTGGGAAAGATTAATTTTATGCATGTAAGTGAAGAAGTCTTTGTAAGGGTTATATAATTATCTAAGATATTGTTATTAGAACTTATAAAATTTCTTATTTAAGTTAAACTTTAAGAAAGGAAGATTTTATTGTAACCACTATATCAAATAAAATAAATATGATTATCTAAAATATGATTGGTTATGTTGATGATATTATCTTTTAAAAGATTAGTGATGAAACATGTGAAAATATTTCATTGAAGATGAAGAATTTATTTGAAATATTCATGCTTAGATAAAGTAAATACATTCTTAGATTAAAAATATAGAGAATAATAAATATATTTTCATATCTCAAGAGAATCATTCTAATGAAATTTTAAGTAAGTTTTGTCTGGAATATTCAAAACAATTTTCTACACACATTTCAGTGGGAAAAATGTTTGTAAAATATAGGGAAATAAATTAAGTTGATCCTAATGAGTTTAGGAATTTGTTTGGAAGATTTCTATATCTAAATTCATTGAGGTCATATATTTTTTATGTTGTTACTTTGTGTTAAATATTTAAAATTTCTCAAAAATAATATCATCTTTTGGAGGAAAAACAACTCTTTCATGGATCAAAGGCATAACAGGTTTTTATATAAAATATTATAGATTAGAAAATATTAATTTGTTTAATTTTACATTTGTTGATTGGGTAGGAAGTGTTGATTACAATAAATCAACATATGGTGGTGTTTTCATTTTGGTAAAATTCATGTGTGTTTCCATATTAAAAATTTTATCTCTCAATATGGATAAAGATGTGTAGGTGGCTTCAACTCAAGTTGAAACACAACTTATGTGGGTTGAAGTGATGTTACCCCTTCACATTTGTTATGATAGTAAAATTTCTATAAGTATCATCAATAATCCATTGCAACATTATCATTAATAGAATATTAATATCAAATATCACTACATCAAAAAACATATATATAAGAATGAACTGATGTAGGAAAAATGTTTCTATAATGGAACAAGATGTTTATATATTCACTAAAACATCATTGAAGTAAAATTTTTATAAGCTGAGGTTAAACACGGGAGTACAACCTCCATCTATTTAAGGCTAAGGTAAGTGGTTTTCATCCCATATCTCATGAATTCTTTAGATAGTGTTTCCAAGGGGGATAACATTGTTTAAATATAAACAAATCTATTGGTATGTGATTAACATTTTTAAGAGATCTTGTATTTAGGGTAAGTTTTTAAAAGGTTTGAGATATGATTTCAAAATTTTTGAACTATTTTAACTATTTTTTGAACTGGATACAAGAAATATTTTTCTTTTAATAAGATGTGAAATTATTTTAAAACTTTGAGGTTTGGGTAAGAAAATGATTAAGTCGCTTCTTATACACTACATAGATTTGTTGTTCGATGATTCTTTTTTTTCCTTATCGAGTTTGGTCACATAGTCTTGGAATTCTTAGATAAGTAATACACCGCTCTAGTTGAAATGTTTTAGTGATTTATATTTCTCGGTTGAAAACAAAATCCAAATGAATAGATTATTGGGACCAAGTTTTCAGAAAGAGTTTTTTAGGTTACTAGAAGTTATGTTAAATAATTTTAGTTGTATTTTTTGTGAAATAGATGGTTTTCTAGAAATTTTTTTCTTTAATTGTATTAACAAAAATCAAATCACTTGGTATAGTTTTCTAGCAAAGGAAATAAACCAGAGGTGAAATCATATAGAGACGATTAGATGAAGGTTTTCCAACATAATTTAATCAGACAAAAAAATTGTATCTAACAATTTTGGAAAACGTTTAGTGTAGAAAGTTTATCTCTTAAATTTCAAAAGTTATAATTACATAGAACATTCAATTATATGATATAGTGATTCTTTATTGTATTTAATGTTTCCAAAATCAGTAGTTTTAATGATCTCATGATTCAATCATCTTTTTAAAAATAGGGAAAAACGTTTTTAGGTATACAAAAGTTATTATTACAAAGATATATGGAATTCACCTTGAAAAAAAAATAGAGGAATGGTTTAAAAGAGTTTTCTTTGATCCATGAAAGTAAAATATCCAAATTTCCATATTTCATGTAAGGGGACATTCAAAGTATAATAAGTCTAAAAGATAAGGATTTATGAAGTTTGAGTTTGGTATTTAAAAAGTTTTTCAAGAAGAATATGGTTCTTGAAGGTCAATGGGAGGATGATAAATAATGTAATGGGATGAAGTCTTACTGGAAAAAATTTAATATAAGATAAATTAAAATAATAAAAACCCTAAAATGAATACATTCAGATACACTATTTATATAATTTTTATCATAAAAACTTTTCAGAAGTTGTAAAGGTGATTTTTATATGAGATTGTCATAAAAACTTTTAGTATAATGTTAATTAGACAAACATTTTGTAAAACTTTCCGTCAATAAGATATATAAAAAACTAAGAAAAAATATTTTTGATGTTCCAATGTGGATTTACTAGTGTTTTTTTCCTCAGATAATGTCCCAATTGAATAATTCCACAAGAGTTAATAAATAATTAGTTGAATTTTTCTAATGTAATATATTAGGTAAAGAATTGTTTTTGGGGAAGATTTTAAAAATGTTCCTCTAAAGTAAGGCTGCATCATCTGACCCACTCTCACCAGATAGAGAAACTCTTTTAATTATTTGAAATAAATAGTTTCCAAATGATGTTTTTTGAATTAAAGTTTTTTATGAAAATTTTCAAAGATATTAAATTTTAGTATGCTAATATTGTCAATGAAAATTTAAAAATATCAAGGGGGAATAATTTTTTATTCTTAGTGAGTTTTATGGAAGTTTGTGAAAGATTTAAATTTTCAAGAGTTACTGAGTGAGAGATTTGAATTTCAAGTTTTCATTAAATGGGAAAGTAAATTTGGAATCATGATTTTTCTAAAAGTTGTGAATCTATAAATATGATGGAAGTAAAAATAATAGGTTGTATAGTTCATATATGAAATAGTTGAAGTTATTGAGTATTTGTCTTAGATATATATTTCATACAAACTTCTAAATCCAAAATTTCATCAATAAAGTTTCCAGCAAAAGAATCTCTTGGCTGAGGTTGAAGAAGAAGTTAATTTTGATCAGATATCTAGTGGTCAATGAAAATAAAATGTTTTCAATAACATAAAAAATTCTATCAAGTGTAATCCTATATAAAAACTGGGGTAATAATGAATTTTGATTATCAAAGGGAATCAAAGATGCTTTTTTAATGGACTTTTTGGACATATAATTCATATGAATAATGAATTGGAAGATTAATATTTTACTTTCTTATAGATTATAAATTTAAGAATAAGTGTCTTCTCAAGAAGAGAAAGAATTGAATATTGTATAAGTAGTATAATAGAAACATTATGAGAATGTTTTTAGGATATATAATGTTTTTATGTTATATTTGAAACATATTTTATCAAAGTAAAAAATTTCATGCATTATTTGTTTTTATAAAAGTGGAATGAAAGTGTAAGGATATTACTTGGTTGTTGTAACCACACAAATAGGATTTTTTTATAGTAGATTGTGTATTATTTTATAATTTCAAAACCATTCCAAGGACTATCTACACTTTTTGAGTAGTTAACTCTATAAATTATTGTGTTTCTCTTGTTCTCATTGAGATTTTTTTAGAAAAGTAATATCTCTTTAATATGAGAAGAAGGTTGTTTTGTAAGGATGAAAACAAAAAAAATAAAGAGATCACCAATTCACCCCACTCCTTCTCTCAGTGATTTCATTGATCCTTATAGAGCCTTTTAAAATAACAATTCCAAGGTTCCATTAAAATGGATCCATTGTAGGCCTACCAAAGAAGAGGTAGTCATCCTACCCAAACACTTTCAATTTATTAATTCTTACACCTCCTAAAAATATATGGTATCTATCATAAAATAATAAAATTATTATACTAAATATACTAAAATATTATTATTATTATGTAACTACCATTATCCACTGTATTTTCCATCAAATAATAAGTGAAAGAGTCACTTGTGCATATGTGTGGAAAAATACCTCCATCTAGTGAAAAAATTCATTTTTCATCACCAACATTCAAGAATGGTTATCATAATGGGTTTAAATTGTATATATTATACCTATGGAATAATTATTCTTCTAAAATTTCAATATCATTTCTTTCTTTTTACCTTCCTATATTTTGGAAAATGATAATGTTGCTCGTTTGTGTGTGTGGACTACCACCTCCATGATGCTATGTGATTCACTTTTACTTTATGAATTAAATTGTTAGTAAAGAGTATAGATTTCATGATTATATATATATATATATGATATAATAATGACTCTAGAAATTTTATTTATTGTTTACCTTTCATTCATTCCATCCATCAAAAAGTGAAAATAATTTTTTTGCATACGTGAGACCTACAATCTCTATGAATAGTATAATTCATTTTTATCTATATCTTTTATGAATGAATATAAATATATATATATATAATGAACATATCTAATATTTATATTATAATTAAAATTCTTTATATGACTCAACCACAAACAAAGTATAAGGGTAGGAACTACTAATCCGAAATTCCCAAGAAAAATGAAACAGTTAACACCCGAAAATGATGATCATAATAAAACGTTATTAACAAATGGGTGTTAAAATGTTATAAATGGATAATATATTTTAGGATAGGTATATTCATGACTATGTTATATAATTATAATAGATTTATTTATATTGTACAGTAGGTTTAATTTCTTTCAAAACTAGTCAAATTTTAGGAAAGGGTTTTATGTTTCAATCTCATTGTTTAATAGGATTGCTTGTGACTAAGTTTTTGGTGATGAAAATTTATCACCTATCTTTCAAGAATCCCATAATTTTTATACTACATTAGTTATTCTTGTAAATTAAATATTTTACATTTCATTTTCTTATCATTAATTACACAAGATACTGAAAGAATATTTTTAAGGACGCCAACATTATTTCTCTTCGACCAAAAATAATTTTTCTTCCATATCCATATTTCATAAAAATGTTTTCAAGAATATTTTTAATATTATCCTCTTATTGAAAAAGTCATTTTTATCCATGATTTAATGTTTATAAAATTATTGTAACACCATGATATTTTAAAATGTGACATAAAAGATCAGGCTTCTAAAAGAATGGAACATCGATAGACTTTATAATATAATTATTTCTAAATAAATTTAGTCTCTTGGATAGATTTTGATGCATGGAACACCCAGATCAAATGAAATGTGATATGTTATTAAAATATTACTGTTTAAACATGGCCATTATAACCTATCTGTTATATTGGTGGGTATAAATATGACTAACTAAATTATGAAAATTATATGGTTTACAAACTTATAAGATAAATTACTTAATTATATATGTATTATAAATAATAAAATAATCATTTAAAATAAAAAAGAAATGGTTTCTAGAAAAAAAAATTAACGGTGGTTTACTTGTGCTTTGCGTAAATAATTTAAAATTAATTTTACCACTTTTTTAAAATTTATTTTTCAAAATAAAAAAAATTAAATATAAATTTAAAAATAATCTTGTGGTTAATTTTTGATAATTTTTTGAAAATTTTAATTTTTTTGACGAATATTAAAAAAAATTAAAAAACAAATACCTTTTTGTTTAACATATTTAAAAAGATAATTTATTTTTAATTGTTTTAAAAGTAAAATTAGTTCAATGATATACCAACTTAACTAATTTAGGTCATTATAAAAATTTTCATTATCATTTTTTATATTAAAAATATTTTAATCTTTTGATTGTTTTTCTTTAGAAAAACCATCTTTTAACGCATTTGCGGGTTTAATTTTAAATTGAATTTTGAAACTTATATGAATTTAATTTCAAAAAATAGATTATATATTTTGAAATATAATAATTTTTATTATATAATAATGTCAACTTAATTTATTGTTATAATAATTAATAAACATTTTAATAAATTAATTGATGCGGATAAGGTTAAAATGATATTTTTTGTGTTATATGCACCTCTGTTAAAATTCATTATCAACAAAAAAGTTTTTTTATTTGAAAAACTAAATTAAATATATAAAATAATTGGGTCTAAATTATCTAATAATTATCAATTTATTTTAGGATTAATGATAAGTTATCAAATTTAAAAAGTCTCGTAATCTTATTGAAAACTAATATGGTAAAATTAAGTAAACTTAAAGTCTAAGGAATAACATGTTTAAAAAAAAGTTTTTTTGTGAAGGTGTATATCGACCATATAATCACTAGACTCTATTATTTATCTATTTTGGGGGCACGTGTGGTGTGAGTGACTTCCTGTTATTGAATTGTTTTGGGTACTTACAAGAATTTCACTACTCCTCATCAGTAAAAGAGAACTCCCTCTCGTCAATTACCTCTGGTACTAATTCCTTCATATGTGTCTAAAACTCAGGTATAAAAAAATATAGGTCTATTATAAATATATTAAAAAAACATAATTATATATATCATACCATATATGATCCTATTATAATCTTATTAATTAATTGAAGGAAAATTTAAAGTACATGATAACATCCTAAAGTTTCGGTAAGGTTGAGATTAGGTGGATTTACTAGCAATACCACTACTAGAAAAATAGTAGATTAGTGGCAGTTATTTAGAGAGGGTTGTGTATAGACCCCTTTAAATTAATTTTATATATATATTAGAGTGTTTTATGCACAACCAGTACTAATCATCAAAATTATAGGGGGTTCATAACCCCCTCTAAAATTTTTATCACAATTTTTTAATATTTTGTTAGATTTTATTGGTAGTTAATCCAAAACTACAACTAAGTTAATAATTCGAGGTGTTATATATTCGAATAAATTTTAGAGGATATAAATATATATATATATATATATATATATATTATTTGGATGGATTTTAGAGTGTATATATATAAATATTATGGACTTTTTTTAAGAAAATATTGGAGGTCTCGGACTCCCTCTCATCTAAAAGATTTGTGTGGGTTGTGAACCCCCACTATCTTCATAAAAAAAGTTTCATATAATATAATTTGTATATAAATAATTAAAAAACAATATATAAATGTATTTAAATATATTATATGAACATATTATATAAATATATTTATATAAATAATTTATATGATTTTATTTAATCATATTTATATGTTTATTAAAATATAATTGTATAGTTTATGAATTTGGAGATATTTATTTATATAAAATTATGTTTCATTTAATATTAATTATAATATATAAGCATAAATATATTATATAAATATATACATAAATATAATTTATTTAAAAAAACATATAAAAACACAATTAGTTTTTATAATTTATATAATAAAAATATAATGTAAAGATATATACATACACACACATGCATATAATTTGAGGGAATTATGAACCCCCTATAATTTATGAAATTGGAGTGGTTTTATAACCACCAAAAATTTTTAAGAATAGAAGAGGTTTTATGTAACACCTCAAGATTTTAAGGTATGCATATTTATAAATTAAATTTCTTTGATATCATAGCTTTCAGATAACTCCACGACTAAACGAACAATGATATACAATTAGATATCATTATTGTAGAATGACCATTATATCCTAGTTGTTAAATCATTGGAAATGAATAGAATTAACAAAATTATAAAAATTATATATTAAATATTTAATCATTTTTTTAAATTCATATAAACGATTTTATAAGAATAACATATAAATGAATCCAATTTTACGCATTAAAAGAGTATACTTTTATAAAGGTAGTTTTATAACCTTTTAATGGTACACTTGTTTTAAAAATAAAATTTTGACAATTTTACTAATTTTAATTAACAAAATAAACTTTATTTTTAAAATAGGAATGTAAAAATTACTTTAGGGTTACATTTTGGTATTTTTCTAAAAATATTTATTTTCCATTTAATAGTGAAAAACCCAAATTTCTATAAAACTGTCATTTTTTTTATATTAATAGACATTTTATGATTTGAATAGTAGCCTCACCTTTGAATGTGTAAATAAAATTTGGGTATCTTGTGAATGAAAATATAAAATATTTATATCCTGGAATAATTAAATAAATGTTTTCAAAATGATAAATTATGTAATTGTATTTTTGTGAAACATAAATGTTTATTCACAATTTTATAATTAAAATAATCATTTAAAAGAAAATATATTTTTATAAAATATAATCATAAATTTTTATTATTTTTTATTATAATTATAACTTAACTTAATCATACATTAATTATTTTTTTTAAAGTGTCATAAAATCAATTATATTTTTAAAATCTGTATTTTTTAGTAAATGATGGTTTTATTTAGAAATTAAATTTCACATATTTAAAAAAATATTTTCATAAAATAGATTTCATTTTTAAATTTTACATGTTGATAAATTTTTAGGGTGAATTTATTGTATTTTTCTAAAATAGATGAGATTTTTTACGAATAGTAAAATTCTATAATTTACAGTGTTTAATAAATACAAGAATTATTTAGTCATAGATGATGTATGGATAATTTGAACCCATATTCTTCAAATCTACCTCGTTATTTTAATAAATTTAGTGATACAATTCAAACTTTTGATATTATTGATCCAAATTAATAAACTAATGAATAAAATAATAAAAAATAGCTCTCTCCTCCACTATAAATATCACCCCTTCTACACACACCTCCAAATCCTTGAATATTTCTTATATTCTGACCATTTCCTCTCTCAAACCTCTCACCCATGTTATTTTTTATCTTCTCACCAAAAGACTGTTTCCAAGTCCCTTTAGAGGGTTCTTAAGGAGGTGACACTCAAGAGGTAAATCTTTCTCTCTCTATCTCTCCTATAATTTCATTTATTTTCTTATCCTTCCCTCACCTACCCTATCCAAAGTTACATGATAACTACATTATCATTTATAAATTTTAATTTTATTATATTAATGGTATATCAACCATCAATTCTTTTCTCATCCCATTTTTATTCAAAATATTAAAACATCATCCCTAAGGTGACGATTTACCACCTTCATGGATGAAGAGATTTTATGTTTCAATTACACCTTCAATGTTTATAATAAAATCATTTTTATGGTTAAAATGAGCATTAATATATGTAATAAAACTTATTTAATGATTTTTAACTAGTACATATACATAATGTTAATTTATAATATAAAACAAGTTTTTGATTATCAAAAAAACACAAAAATACTCTAAATGGTTATCATTAAATATTTATGTAATGAATCAGCCTTATATATAGAAATAAAATGATATATAAGACCATAAAATCTCTTTTAAGTTCATTAATAATATTTAATTTCAATTATTTAAAACTATTCTCATTTTATATAATATTTCACACATGTGTATAAGTGAATCAATAATGAAAACCAAGGAAAAGAACACTCCCAAATGATGAAATTGAATATGATAACTCATCCAAAAAGCCATAAATGAACTTAATAAAATTATAATAAATCAAATAAATTTTAAATATGTTATGAATTAAATTATTAATTAATCTATATTTATTATCTAATACATTAAGTACAAGTGAAGAATTCTTTCAATCATAAGGAAATGGTTTCTCCCCGAACATCCATTTTCCCTTCAAGATATGCTTTCTCTCTATTTACCCCAATGTATTTATTAATTATTATTATTTTTTACTCCTCCTAAATTATATTTTTATATTCTAAATAAATGTATCTAGATCAATTATTCTTTCTTGGGTGGGTAAATTACATGTTTTTTAAGGTTTATTTCTCAATTCCTCCTAATATGAAAGCCCGGTTAAAGGGAACTTTTCAATTTCTCATCCATTTTCAAGTACACTTTATATTTAAGAAACCAATATTTTTCTGAAATCGCTCGTTTTATCATGAAATACTATTTTATCCATTTTCTAATTTTATGTAAACAATTAATCCTTTTCCACATTAATGAATCTTTTATATTTTCTGTAAAACTGCACTTAAGTGGAATGTAAGGGCCTAGATCCATGTGGATCGACCCTTTGCATGTTTCCAATTATAAAGGTTCTCAGAGGAGGCTCTGAGGATATTTATAGGATTTCAGTTTATAAAAGTTAAAATCAGATATATTTCACACCCTATAAACTTTTAGATGACATGAAAGTGTGTTTCACACCTTGTGTTGATCATATCACAACGTGTAATATATCGGGGTTTAAAAAAATAGAGACATATTCTTTCAGTGTAAACCATACCCCGAGGATTACATGATGTCAAATGGTATTATACATCATGTAAACCCCTGATGTTGTATATCTTTAAATGATGCAGTGCCAAGGGGTTCCCAAACAATACGTCCTACAGTGACTCCCTCTCATTCCACTAGACCTAGAAAGACTATCTTCGATGTTTTGGGTGTTTATTTGTCAAGGATTGATCTCTAGCTTACCTCATTTGATATATCTTCAATAAAAGGTAGGTTCTACCTCTATTCTTATGGTTTCATTGATTTTTTTCCCTCATTTCTTTTTACCGTTAAATAGTGCTCGATCTCCATGTTTCTAATGTGGTTTTCTTCGTTTTTTGTTGGCACAGTTATAGCGAATTTCCCTCAAGTGGATATAGTTATTTAGGGAGAAGTGATCAGGATCTACAACATTAGTCTCCTCTCATGAGATTAACATTGACACCATATTGTGGTAAGGGATTCATTTCTTCCCTTTTATTTATTTTTTAATGTACATTGATCATGATTTATCCACTTATATTCCAATCAAATTAACCTAATAATTACATGAATAATATTAAAATATTAATATTAATTACATGGTGATGTTTCTATTTGAACCATGATAACATTCTGGCTCTTGATTTTATAGATAGTTTGATATATCTATTGTGCTTGTTATGCATGGATTATTATGTGTAATTGGTAAAGACCTTAAATACAGAATCAATTTATAATTAATTTTCTAAAAGAATAAAAGAGGTGTATTTTATAAATTTGGTATGTTGTAATCTTAATTTTGTAATCTTGTTTAAATGAATTGATCATCCATGTGTTAATGGGGTTTAATAAAGATTTGAATCATTTTTATTCTTATTGATAAAATAATTAAATGAATTTTAAATTGATTTTTTAATTAATTTTTGACATCTTGTGATATCTTTCTACTTAGGTTTCTTGCAGTTAAAACCTGTGAGTAATGAATTGATTAATTCAAGAGGAAATAAGAGTCAGTTATATTGTAAAATATAATTTCTTATAGGGATATATTATCCTTATTCATGGTAAAGGATGAGTGCATTGTGCATTGGAGATTTGGGGGATCGTTGGGTGTGATGGTTGGATTCCTTTCTTGGGGCCAAGAGCCCAGTTGTTATGTTTGTTTCCTGTTGTTAGTGTTGTGGGGAAAGGAGGACCAAATGTGACATGATCCAGGGATGATTGTGCCTAGAGGTATGTTGTGGTATGTGGAAGGGGGAGTCTTGGTTTTGGTGGTATAATTTGACTCTTATGTTGGTGGGATGCATCGGGATATGCATGTGGGTGTTGAGGACAACACTTGAGATGGCGTAATGGGTTGAAGCTAGTCTTACCCATTGATATGAAAGCTGGATTCCTGTTTGAATCTTTTGATTCACCTGTGGCCATGATGTTTCTTTATCTTCATTCCTTTCCCCCCTACTTGAGGCATATGGATGTGATTGGTTGTATAGCTTGTTTGGTATCTTATGATGTTTTCCTAGAGTGCATAGTAAAATAGAAAGTGATAATGTTCATAAATGAATAAATTTTAAACACATGGGTTTTGAGATTACTGGGTTTCAATGTCGAGGTTATAATTTTGAGAAGTTGTGGACTTAGTTTTCTTATGCCTGGAGGGTATGGAACTTTGTTGTGATGCTAATGAAATTTAATGTGGGAATGTGAATGGTAAATTAATGGTTACTGAATTAGTTAACATAAATTTAAACTAATAAAAAGGAATAAAACAATTTAATTTATCTCTTTAAATAGTTGTGTGCTTATAAGATATTTAGTCCTTGTAGTGGAAGTCAGGAGTCGAGGAGACATTGGATGCAATTGTGTCTGAGACTAGGTTATGTCAATAGTGTGGTT
Organism: Viscum album; assembly: GCA_963277665.1. Classification (NCBI taxonomy): domain Eukaryota; kingdom Viridiplantae; phylum Streptophyta; class Magnoliopsida; order Santalales; family Viscaceae; genus Viscum; species Viscum album. Next base: position 1,265,227,304 of record OY728128.1, read on the forward strand.
GTGATCTATATAATATCATGTACGTTTTGTGTTTTCATATGATACTCCATCCTGTTGGTTATGGTGATTGACAACCTGGGGATTCTGGTCCCTGGGGGTACTTTCCCCAACATCCCAGTGGGAGGATGGATGGATGGCTACCACCTTTTTTCCTACTCTTTTCTGTTGTAAGTTACTTGTTATAGTATTCACGGTGATTAGTTTTCCTCATATATGTGTATAGAGGTCTTTGAAGGATTGTGGTTATTTCACATACATGTATTCTAGTTATAGTTTCTTAAGAATTACTATATGTATAAGGTGAATAGGTTTTGATAACTTGAGGATCCTTACTCAATGTATGGGATGTGATGGATTGAGGTACAATACCTAATGTAAGATTCATGTTATATGGTTTTTTGTGGATCCCATAAACTACCTAGTTAATTTTTGTTATGTGGATAAGGTTGTGTGTTTCATGAGGATCACATTATGGTTTTTCACCTAGGTGTTTGTGGGCTATCAATTTTTGAGGGAGATTTACAGGACATGAAATGTTGGGACAGATTAGAAAACTAGTAGGGAAGTGGTATTGTGGTACCATTGATATTATTATTATATTATATTCTCTTGTGAGTTATATTTTGTGAGAGTAGTTTTGGTGAGGTTGGGAACTTATCAGACTAGTTTAGGTGATGAGTTAGTTTCACTTGTTATCCACTGTGCTTTAATACAGTTTCTTTACCTTTTTTCATGAGAGGATTATATGAGGATCCAAATGAGTATACTATTATACTAACCCTATATATCTAAAAATTATTTCTTTTAGTTCATAAGGAGTATTTTTTAAGTCGTTCTAGTGACTACTAGCTTGTGTGGTCTTGTAGAATCTATTTGGGATTCATGGTCATCTATTTCATTACCTTTTATTTGGTACTTGCATTTTTTTCTTTCAGTTGTAGTAGTTCTTTCATATCATTACATATGAGCACTTCGGTTTCTTTTATATTGGAGTCTTCAAAGTATTTTATTGTTGGTGGTATTATCTATCTCTCTCTATCTCTTTCATTTATTCTCCTAGAGGTTAATGCCTCCCATCTTTATGTTTACTATACCCTCGGTGTTAGTAACCAACCCAGGGGATACTAGAGGTAGGAATCGGTTGTAGGTATCTATATTCTCCCATTTTCATCCCAGGTGGGGTACACCTTGTTGAGACTGGTTCATGACATAATGGTATCAATGTTCTAGATGAGATATATGGTAGAGTTTAGTGTTAGGCACATGTGAGGTTGTGTGGGTTTTTGGGGTAATGGTGTCTCCTAAGTTTAGAAAGTTTTGTAAATATGGGACTCCAGATTAGAAATAAGTAATTAGGACCCCCTTTGATCTGATGATCAGACCATTGAGATTATAGAGGCTACTAAATGAGTTAATACTTGTTAGAGGGTAGAGACTTAGGAAAGGATCATTCATCATTCTTCTTTTGGAGTATGTGTGAATGGGTATACCTTGGTATAAGTTAACCAAAAATTAATAAAATAAAATGGATGATTAACATTAAGGTCTTATGTGTTCCAGGTATAAGAACTATTAATATTGGTTATTTTGTAGTCATGGTTCTAGATATGCTTCCTCATTAGGTTTTTATAGAATATGTTTAGTAGGTTGAGCCAGAAGATCATCGCAGAGTAGAGTTTGATGATGACACTTGGAGGATGACACTCCAAGATTTTCAAAACTAGATTATATTGAGGTATGAGAGATCCATTTTAGATACATTTATAGAAGATTGGTTGGAGGATATTGTAATAACCATTCAATTGATTTGTTCTTAGAATGAGCACTTGGTATCATTCTCTATAATGATGTTGTGTGGGGTAACAAGGCAGTTGTGGTTCTTGTTCCTCAGAGATCACGAGGAGTCGACAGTCTCATGGGAGGAGTTACAAGTTAATTTCAAAGCTAAATTCTTTCTTAGACCACGAAGGTGTACAGTCACAAAGAGATTATTACCCTTAGATATGGGATCTCCAATGTGAGGGAGTTCTAGATCCATTTTAGGAACCTTCTATGATACTCTTCAGACCTATTTCTTGATGATGAGGCCCAGGTGATGCATTTAGAGGAGTCTTTTCATCTAAAAATCCAATTCCAGGTCACCCTGTTTATGTTGAAGATGTATCTCAAGGTTCTGGGGAGAGAATAAGTCATATATAGGATGTTATCTAGAAATAGATCATCATAATATGGGAGTTGTCAAGATTCCTCATGAAGTAGAGCTATGGACCAGAGTTCCCAGTTTTCAGGACATAAGATCTTCTGATAAGACGAGGGTATGTCCAAGTCCCCAATGTCTCATTTCTCTGAGGGTGGAGGTTCTCACTCATATTTCAATGTATCAGACACATATTTTCCATGTGGAGGCTGTGGGCATTAGAAGTGAGAGTTCTAGAGCTTTTTTAGCGGTCAGCATCCACCAGTTATTCCACTTCTGGCTCCTCTGTTGAGGTAGTTTGAGCCAAGGTAGCGGTAGTAGGTTTCTCCAGTTTGGGATAAGTAGAGAGTGGATGGGGAGGGAAAAGGATAGCCTTGAGACACTCCAATTCCACATAGAGAAGAGTGCAGATATGGAGATGATCGTCAACATGGTCAGAAAGGTCGTCGAGTAGGTCTTTTCTAGCTTCATACTTTATATTTTCCATCGTTAGGAAATATAGACATCATTAGAAATACCCTTTTCTTTTTCCTACTTGGATTCATGCCTTGTTTGATCCAAGAGTGACGCACCCCTTCATATCATCTTACCATTTCCATGTTTTGGGACTTGAGGGATAGAAGATTCTAGTTCCCTTGGTGTTGACTACACATGTTAAAAGTCGATCTAATTTGTTTGATGTATGTAGATACTATGATCTAGTGATGGGTAATCACTACTCTTAGGGATATTTAATATGTTCATAGATATAACCATATGAAATCATCATTGACATGGATTGGTTGTATTTAGTCTAGTCTATCATGAATTTTTTTCAAGAGGCGGGTTGTGTTCTTCGATAATGATGGAGATACAACTGTATTTTTTGCAAGTGAGAACCTTAGATGAATTAGAGGACTTCCTTATCATCCTTGATGGATGAGATGATGTTGTGTTCATTGGAGGTTCAGTAGTTGTCATTTCCTAGGTTTGTAGAAGAGTACCCTGAAGTCTTTCTAGAGGAGGTTGTATATGTAGGTTCCAGGCGCAGCGAAAGCATGATTAGGATGGAACCCAACTTTAATTTTTACCATGATCAGTGATTATTCCAAGATCAACAAAACTATGAACGCCAATCTCTAGGAAATGTAATCAAATATTTAGATAAAGAATGAAGAGGCCCAAAACCTTTAGCGATGATCTTGCACATCATGTTTATAATTAATTTAATTAATTTCATAAAGAAAAATAATACCCAGATCTTTGGTATTTTTCTTAGTTGGTGATGTTGATCGTCCGGAATGACCCTTCTAGATTATCTCATTGATATTTTAAGGATCCAAACTAGGATCCCTCTTGTGGTGATCCACATGTGCTTTGATGGCCTCCGATTGACATTGGTCATTCTCTGGGTGCTAATGCTGCGAAGCGAGTGTCTTGTGTCAGTCATTCTTTATCGGTTGTTCTTCGACCTTGAAAACATCTCTCGTTATTGACCGGGGTGGGAAGAGGATTAGAGAGAGAAATTTTTTAGCTCAACAATTCTCAATTCACCGGGTGCACGATTCGGTGTCTTGTGATACCTGGTATAATAGGCGTACTTGTCTATTTATATGCATGGAACTTCAGTTAAAATATTTAATTTCATAACATCAATTAAATACATTCATAAACTAAGAGAAAACACATGCTCAAAATAATAATACCGCATCATTATTTATGGTGCACTAACTTTCCCAAAACAGAATTATAAATAAAATTATACTTCACAAAATAATCGCAGCGACATTATTATTTTCACTTATGCCAACTAGTTAAATAATTATTTACCATCTTTCAAATAATTATTTTACCACCAGACCAGAATTGGTCCACTAAAACTCCACTTCCATTTATTGAACACCTGAATAAATAAATAAATAATTTATTCTCTTAAATAAATATTGTATTTCCAAACTAGTAAATAAATATTTATTAAATGTTAAATAAAATAATTAAATATAATTAATATAATTTAAGCGATCATTTTAACTTGAATAAAATTATTTCATGGTCTTGAGAATAATATTTAATTCATTAATTAAATTCAAATATAATTTAATCGAGTCCACCAAAAACACTTAGTGTGTGACCCTCTAGGATTCTTTATTGTTGGCATTAAGTGGGCTTGCCTTATGTCCAAGAGTACTGTCTAGAAATGGGTCAAGGCACCCAAGATAAATAATGTAATGTCCCAACAACATCATCTACATACAAACTCTCACTGTGTAATAGAATCCCTTTATCGCAATATCTCATCAAGAAGGTTTTGTGATAGTGTCATCAACTTTTATGCTTGATACGTAATTCTTTGACTACCTAAAATAAACTCCTCATTACACTATAGACATGGAATTTCATGTGACGGTTCAATTTCAATGAAAGGGCCAATATATCAAATTCCATAAATGGAAGGGAAAAATCCTTCCTCGACTTATCCATTAATAACATGCCACTCATGACCCACCCAACATACCCTACTTCCCACCAACAGTATGTGTGACGTTTTTATTATTAGAAAATAAAAGTGCATGAGTCATGACACGTGTTAATGATAATCATAAAGTCTATGGATCATTACACACACTTGAAGATATAAATATCTGATGACACCAAAACATGCGGAATTCTTACTGGCAGGTCCATTCTCATAATCTCCTATCTTGGAGATTACTAAGTGAGAACTTCATGAAAGGAAGTCTCATCTGCTTATGTGTACTCTCACCTGATAGTATTTGTGATATGTGTCCCTTCATATTATTTCATCTAACTGTAGAACTATATTTAAGAATATTATTATAGCATTTCAAGGTTCTCATCATAGTGGGGATCTTCCATAACCTTATCAATACAAAAAATACTCTAGAACATTATTATATCATAGTCAGGTGGAACAATGAACAATATGTAATAAGATGTTTAATATTTAAATACATTAAATATCCATGTAATCAAAGTACAACTATTTGGTTCTAGGACACAAACTCTTAAAAACTCCCACTTCTAGTAGAGCCAACTGCCTATGAATTTCTATCTGCTAGACCTCACATGGTGATCATGTTTCTGTTGAGTCAATGATTTAGACAAGGGTTCCATCACGTTGTCTTTTGTGGAAATACTACTCACTAAAACTTCAACTATCTAAGAAAAATCCCTCACGAGATGATACTTCTGAAGTATGTGCTTCATCCGTTGATGTGACCTTATGACAACCCTGCTTTTTATTACAACTTAAACATGCTTTATTACATAAAACTTCACTTGATACAACAAAGAAGATCGAGAGGTTTAGTGTCTTTGGGGCTTAGGATCATTACATAAAAACTTTAAACTTGAAATACAACATCCTTATTGAAAACTTCCTTTACATAACCACTACATTCCTTCGTACTTAGCATTGCATGGGATAACCTGAGGACATGCATAAAAAAAGGGTGAGCTATAAAGCCCAGTAAGGGAGTACACAATGAATAACATGAGGAGTGAAATACATGTTAGGCAATAGGCATATCAATAGAGCACAAGAGAGACATGAACATAAAGGCATGATAAAGCATGATAATCATAGCATGGAAATGTGGCAACAACACTTAACATTGAATTAGCATGAGCCAAGGCTCATTGCACATGGAGCATGAGTAAACCCTCATTGCACTTGAAGCACGAGTAAACCCTCGTTTCACTTGAATTAGCATGAGTAAACACTCATTGCACATGACGTATCATGATACTATACTTTACCCAATGCATTGGAGCGCTATCAGGGCGCACCCTTCTTAAACATTTTATTTCATGCATAAGTGTGCCACATGGATCATAAAACATGGATTCATAAAACATAATCATTTATTCCACGATAAAGGAATGTGGAATTCATACATGAAACTTTACAATCAATAAGTAAATGTGCATAAAGGTGAATACCCTTGATGGAGAAATGGGCATGGTATTCACTACACAATGATATTGGCTTAGAAAATCGGTGTGATTTCGGCAGCGTAACGGCGTGACATAAGAATTCATAAAAAAGTCTGATGAGAGAGAAAGGGGTTCCTCATCATATTTACATGTAATGGAAATTAAGAAGGTCATATAGATACAATTCCCAACAATTGAAAAGGAATTTAGATTCATGATACAAAAGTATTGCTTGAATATAAAAGAGGAGAAAAAGGTTCCTTTCGGAATTTCGGCATAGTAACGGGTGTACATGGGAGGCATTTAATGAGAGAGAAAGGGGTCTCCCATCATTAAAACAATAAGAGGGAAGTATGTGAGAGGTGCGAAACCATACCCCAACATTCATAAATGAAATTAAAAGGGCAATACAACTTAAAGAAAAATTGACAAAAATGAGAAAGGAAGAAAAACCCTTACTTGGAAGTGTGCTTCCAAAGGCTAGAGAGAGGCTTGTGAGAGGCTTCTTGGGAGCTTGGGGCACCTTGGGATGATTCTAGAGAGAGTAGGGCAGAGGTTGGACGAACTTCAAGGGCTTTGAGTGAGGAGGAAGTGGGAGCTTGGGTGGGTTTATATAGGAAAGGTGAGAGAATTCTTTATTATTTAGGTTTGGGACCCCTTATATTAAAATAATCCAAACCACAAACCATCCCATGGTATTTGCCCATGGTTTCTGGAAAAGGGAAGAGGAAAACAATATTTTACAAGGCCAAGGTCCGAACTTATTAAAAAATTAGGGTTGCTTATGTGGAGGTGAGTCACACTCCCATGGAAATTAATTTAAAAAGGCAAAGTGTTGAATAAGTCTTGAGGGCTCCATTAATGCTTTGAAAAGTGAGTCAAACAAACCCAAAACCTCATTATTTTAATGATAAAACATATATTGGCCGAACATAGGGATTATGGTATTTTATTACATCACCATTGGGTCATTATGATGTCATAAAACACATTATATATATAAATGGTATTTAATTTTTACCCAAAAATTTGACTGTCTCAGAAAATTATGAAAAATTCAACGTTGGATAATTTCGACGTCCTGATTCCAAAAATAATATTTATTTTATCTAAATAATTTTCTAAATATGTGAATTTTCACTTTTAAAATAAAAACCGACATTTATAAAAAAATTCACGGGTTTTGACAGAAATGGCTTTCAACCCTAAATAAAAATTTTAATTGCATTCATAAAATTATAAGATCATTTATATTTAATAAAAATTAATTTAATATTAATAATATTATTTTATTAAAATAATATTTAATTCAAAAAATCCTTTAATTTAATAAAATATAATTCTTAATTAAATAATAACTAAAAACATCATTTGTACTTTAAAAACTAATTACAATGCATCAAAAATGACTAGAAATTATATTCATTATTATAAAAAAATAGTGTACATGAACATGGTGCTACTTATTTGTTACATAACCCCTTAAAATAGCCGCATAAGACCTAAGGGTAAGGTGTGCGATGGTGACAGACTCTTGGGGTTGCTCGGATAACATTGCTCGAGTGGTAATCTCTATTAAATTCCATTTTTCCCGTAGACGATCACGTTCGAGCTTGACTTGATGAAGCTCAGCTTGGGCTTGGTCAAGGGCAAAGCCCAAAGACGCCACCTCCTTTCCGAGCTCCGACAAATGGGCTTCGTAAGGGGCAATTCTACTGGATGAGGCCATCGCTTCCTTTGTCTGAGTAGAAAAATTGGTTCGTTAAAGCCTCATATTTAAACTACCCAGATGATCACTGTTCAACGGCTATAAAAGTAACGGTCACAAATCTTAACGTTAAACTAAAGAAGTTGACATCATATAAAAACATAAAGAAACATTTAACCGGATCAAGAGGGATTTTCCATTAATGAAATTTTGGGTCGTTACAACATTCCCCCCTTAAGAAATTTCGCCCTCGAAATTTTCCTTTCCCCACACTAAAACAAATGTGGGTAACTTAGCTTCATCATATCCTCCGACTCCCAAGTTGCTTCTTCAAACTTGTGGTTTCTCCACAACACCTTGACGAGGGGCATTGTCTTATTTCGTAGAACTTTTTCTCTACGATCTAAGATCTTCACTGGTTGCTCCTCATAAGAAAGATCGTCTTCTAATTGTACCACCTCGGAAGAGAGTACATGTGAAGGGTCTGGTATGTACTTCCTTAAGAGGGATACATGGAAGACATCATGCACCTTGGCCATAGTAGGTGGAAGTGCTAGTCGATAGGCCACAGCCCCAACACGATCAAGAATCTCGAATGGGCCGATGTACCTTGGACTTAACTTCCCTTTCTTTCCAAACCTCATGACCTTCTTCCACGGAGATATGCGTAAAAACACCATGTCTCCGACTTTAAACTCAAGGTCTCGTCGACGATTATCTGCATAACTCTTCTGTCGACTTTGGGCTGCCTTGATATGCTGCTGAATGGTTTTCACCTTCTCCACCATTTCTTCGACCATTTCTGGTCCAAGCAGCTTACGTTCACCGACCTCATCCCAACATGCCGGTGTTCTACACCTTTTCCCATACAGGGCTTCATATGGTGCCATTTGGATGCTTGAGTGGAAACTATTATTATAAGAGAACTCAACCAGAGGAAGATGCTGATCCCATCCTCCTTTAAAGTCCATTGAGCACGCTCTCAACATATCCTCAAGTGTTTGGATAGTCCGCTCGGATTGGCCATCAGTTTGAGGATGATAGGCCGTACTGAAGTTCAGTTCAGTATTCAGAGCATGTTGAAGACTCTTCCAAAACTTAGAGGTAAATCTTGGATCTCGGTCCGACACAATAGATAGTGGTACTCCATGCAACCGTACCACTTCCCTGATATATATCCGTGCCAGTTGATCCAAAGAGAAATCCTCTCGAATAGCAATGAAGTGTGCAGTCTTTGTAAGACGATCCACAATAACCCAGATTGCATTGTTGCTTTTGGATGTCCTTGGAAGTCCAGTGACGAAGTCCATGGTGATGTTCTCCCATTTCCATTCTGGTATGGGCAATGGTTGCATCATCCCCTTAGACTTCTGCCTCTCTGCCTTCACTTGCTGACACACCAGGCACTTTGATGTATATTCGGCGATCTCCTTCTTCATATTATCCCACCAAAAGTTTTCTCGGAGATCTCGATACATCTTTGTGCTCCCTGGGTGAATAGAGAAATTTGAACTATGTGCATCATCCAAAAGTTCCTTCTTCAGCTCCGAACTTGATGGGACACATAGTCTTTTCCCAAACCGCACAATTCCTTCTTCATTAACATTAAACTCTGAGGATTTTCCCTTTTTGATAGCTTCCACTTTTTCTTGGATTCTCACATCATCCTTTTGAGCATCCTTTAACCTTTCCAAAATAGATGGTTGAGCAATCATTTGTGAAAGGATTGATGATGTTCCCTTCTTTATGATTCCCACGTCCATCTTCATCAAGTCTAAGAAGATTGGATCCTTCTCAATTCTCATCATTGATAGAATTGCTGGATCCTTTCTACTTAGGGCATCCGCCACCTTGTTCGCCTTCCCAGGGTGGTAATGTATTGAACAGTCATAATCCTTTATGAGCTCTATCCATCTTCTCTGGCGCATATTAAGCTCTTTCTGTGTGAATATATATTTAAGACTCTTGTGGTCAGTATATATCTCACATTTCTCTCCATAGAGATAATGCCGCCAGATTTTCAAGGCAAAGATCACCGCCGCCAACTCCAGATCATGCGTTGGATAGTTTCGCTCATGGATTTTCAACTGCCTTGAGGCATAGGATATCACTTTATCATTCTGCATCAGCACACATCCTAAGCCCTTCTTCGAAGCATCACTGAATACCACAAAAAGCTCCCCACTTGTGGGTAAAGTGAGCACAGGTGCAGTGATAAGCCTCCTTTTCAACTCCTTGAAGCTTTCTTCGCATTCATCACTCCAAGCAAACTTTACTCCCTTTCGAGTTAGCTTGGTAAGAGGGTTGGACAATCGTGAGAAGTTTCTCACAAATCGTCGATAATATCCAGCTAACCCCAAGAAGCTACGGATATCAGTTACCGATGTTGGCCTCGGCCATCCCTCAATTGCATCTGTTTTGGAGGGGTCCACAGATATCCCATTGCTTGTGATGATATGGCCCAAGAATGAGACCTCCTTCAACCAGAACTCACACTTGCTGTACTTGGCATAGAGCTTCTCCTTGCGCAAAGTCTCCAGTACAGTTCTTAAATGCTCCTCATGGTCCTCCTTGGTTTTGGAGTATATTAGAATATCATCTATAAAGACTACCAGAAATTTATCTAGGTAATCTCTAAAGACTCTATTCATCAAGTCCATGAATATTGCTGGATCATTGGTGAGTCCAAAAGGCATTACTATGAATTCATAGTGCCCGTACCTTGTACGAAAAGCAGTCTTGAGGATATCTTCCTTCTTCACCCTTACTTGATAATATCCCGACCGCAAGTCGACCTTGGAGAAGTATTGAGCTCCACGCAGCTGATCAAACAAGTCATCGATTCTTGGGAGAGGATACTTGTTCTTTATCGTGATTTTGTTAAGTTCACGATAATCGATGCAAAGCCGCATTGACCCATCCTTCTTCTTGACGAAGAGGACTGGTGCACCCCATGGTGATGCACTTGGGCATATAAACCCTTTATCCAGATTCTCCTGTAGTTGTTTCTTCAGTTCTTCAAGCTCAACCACAGCCATCCTATATGGAGTCTTGGATATTGGTAGCGCCCCAGGTATAAGTTCAATTGAGAACTCAACATCTCTTCTTGGAGGAAGACCAGGAAGTTCCTCGGGAAATACTTCAGCGAATTCCCTCACAATAGGCATTTCTTCAAGGATGGTTTCTTCCTTGGACTCAATCATCTGAGCCAGATATGCGTGCTCATAAGGCAGTAATATCCATGCTTGAGGTGATGGAGCTAAAGGAGATTCATCTTCCTCCTGACACTTGTAAAGAATCGGGGGTCGATTCTCCATATGGAGTGTGATTTCCCTCTCCTGACAATTTATGTTGGCTCTATATAAGGAAAGCCAATCCATGCCAAGAATTGCATCAAATTCCACCAAAGGGAGTATGATGAGGTTCGCCGGGAAATTCAATCCACAGATTATAACAGGGGAGGACTTATACTCATGGGATGCAATGATTGCCCCATTTGCCGTACTCACCGACATCTTTACTTCCATGGTTTGTGGTGGTGCAGAGATTGTTCTACTAAACTTTTGAGATATAAAATAATGCGTAGAACCTAAATCAAAAAGTACGTTCGCTATTCTTGAATGAATAACTAGCGTACCTGTCACCACTTCGTTGTCGGGGTTCACTTCGGCAGAAGTGATGGCAAAAGCTCTTCCTTGCTGTCTTGGAGGTTGTTGATTGCCTCCGATAACCCTTGGATTAGGGCACTGATTCGCAAAATGACCCGGTTCTTTGCATTTGAAGCATTGAACAACGCGTTGAGGTTCGAACGGAGCGTTCCTCCCCTCCGTCGCAGCCGCGGGTCCTTCGTGCTGACAGTTAACAGCTAGGTGCCCTTCTCTTCCACACTTGAAGCATTTTCTTGTCCCCCTAAGGCAATTTCCCGGGTGCTTCTTTCCACACTTTTGGCAAGTGGGGTGCTGGAATTTCTTAGCGCCGTTGGATTTATCCATCGGACCACCAGCATTGAAGTCCACCTTCCGCTTCTTGTCCCCATGATACCCCTGTGATTCTCCGATCTCCATTTCAACCTTAAGGGCACATCGGACAATTTCCTCATAGCTGTCGAAGTCACGGATCGCTAATGCTTTCCGCAAGCTAGGCTTCAGCCCACCAAAGAAGCGGTCAACCTTGCATTCGGGGGTAACGACAAAGCCAGAAGCGTATCGTGCAAGCCTTGTGAAGTTTTCCTCGTATGCTCCCACAGATTCCTCATCTTTCTGCTTGAGGGAAAGGAAGTCCCTTTCCATCTTAAGACGGAGGGTGCGTGGAAAATATTTATCGAAAAACATCTTCCGGAATACCTTCCATTCCAAAGCCTCGATCTCCTCCTCAGGCTTCGTATTTTTTATCAACGTCCACCATTGATCAGCTTCACCCTCCATACGATAAGCCGCCAGGAGAACCTTCTCTTTTTCAGAGCATTGGAGGATGGAGAATATCTTTTCAATGGAGTTGATCCATTGTTCAGCAATCGTGGGATCGGATGATCCACTAAAAGTAGGAGGCCTTTGTCTCATGAAGCTTTCAATAGCGACTTGTTCTTTCTTAGGGGGGGTTGAACGTTCCTCTTGACCAGTGTTTCTATTCAAAACTTGAGTTAGCTGAGAGAGAAGCGTGACAAAGTTCGCGATTCCCGCTCCCATTGGATTGGGCATCTCATTGGTACAATCATCACACTGATCTTCACAACGGTTGTTAGCCCGAGTTCTCCTATTACCGGCCATTGGCTGGAATAAAAGGAAAGTTAGGGGTAACACATAAGGGGTAATCCAAAGACAAAAGTTGATGACTTATAAATAAACTTTAATCTCTTTAACTCATGAGTCTAAAGGATTCAACCTAGGCTTTTCATGATCTACCTTCTAACATATATTCTTAGGGGCATTTTTCCCTTAATAAGGGTTCATACTAAGATTGTGATTTTATCAAAACATATCCCCCGGGAGTGTCGTAACCAAGAGTGCAGCAAGGCCCGTTGTCGTGCACCAGTTCCCGTTCGAGTCTAGCTCAAAGCGGTGTTTTCGGGTTTTACCCCTAGGATACATCTGTGCCAGAGCCGCCTCTACCTGCTCGTATCCAGACAGGGATGTATTTGTTTGATAAACCACTTACTTAGTATTTACCAAAACTTAGGGATGTTTTTATTATGCTTAGTCTTGTATCTAAGGCTTTACTAGGGTTTCCTAATCCCAAAAATAACTAAACCTATCCTCTGATACCAACTATGACAACCCTGCTTTTTATTACAACTTAAACATGCTTTATTACATAAAACTTCACTTGATACAACAAAGAAGATCGAGAGGTTTAGTGTCTTTGGGGCTTAGGATCATTACATAAAAACTTTAAACTTGAAATACAACATCCTTATTGAAAACTTCCTTTACATGACCACTACATTCCTTCGTACTTAGCATTGCATGGGATAACCTGAGGACATGCATAAAAAAAGGGTGAGCTATAAAGCCCAGTAAGGGAGTACACAATGAATAACATGAGGAGTGAAATACATTTTAGGCAATAGGCATATCAATAGAGCACAAGAGAGACATGAACATAAAGGCATGATAAAGCATGATAATCATAGCATGGAAATGTGGCAACAACACTTAACATTGAATTAGCATGAGCCAAGGCTCATTGCACATGGAGCATGAGTAAACCCTCATTGCACTTGAAGCACGAGTAAACCCTCGTTGCACTTGAATTAGCATGAGTAAACACTCATTTCACATGACGTATCATGATACTATACTTTACCCAATGCATTGGAGCGATATCAGGGCGCACCCTTCTTAAACATTTTATTTCATGCATAAGTGTGCCACATGGATCATAAAACATGGATTCATAAAACATAATCATTTATTCCACGATAAAGGAATGTGGAATTCATACATGAAACTTTACAATCAATAAGTAAATGTGCATAAAGGTGAATACCCTTGATGGAGAAATGGGCATGGTATTCACTACACAATGATATTGGCTTAGAAAATCGGTGTGATTTCGGCAGCGTAACGGCGTGACATAAGAATTCATAAAAAAGTCTGATGAGAGAGAAAGGGGTTCCTCATCATATTTACATGTAATGGAAATTAAGAAGGTCATATAGATACAATTCCCAACAATTGAAAAGGAATTTAGATTCATGATACAAAAGTATTGCTTGAATATAAAAGAGGATAAAAAGGTTCCTTTCGGAATTTCGGCATAGTAACGGGTGTACATGGGAGGCATTTAATGAGAGAGAAAGGGGTCTCCCATCATTAAAACAATAAGAGGGAAGTATGTGAGAGGTGCGAAACCATACCCCAACATTCATAAATGAAATTAAAAGGGCAATACAACTTAAAGAAAAATTGACAAAAATGAGAAAGGAAGAAAAACTCTTACTTGGAAGTGTGCTTCCAAAGGCTAGAGAGAGGCTTGTGAGAGGCTTCTTGGGAGCTTGGGGCACCTTGGGATGATTCTAGAGAGAGTAGGGCAGAGGTTGGACGAACTTCAAGGGCTTTGAGTGAGGAGGAAGTGGGAGCTTGGGTGGGTTTATATAGGAAAGGTGAGAGAATTCTTTATTATTTAGGTTTGGGACCCCTTATATTAAAATAATCCAAACCACAAACCATCCCATGGTATTTGCCCATGGTTTCTGGAAAAGGGAAGAGGAAAACAATATTTTACAAGGCCAAGGTCCGAACTTATTAAAAAATTAGGGTTGCTTATGTGGAGGTGAGTCACACTCCCATGGAAATTAATTTAAAAAGGCAAAGTGTTGAATAAGTCTTGAGGGCTCCATTAATGCTTTGAAAAGTGAGTCAAACAAACCCAAAACCTCATTATTTTAATGATAAAACATATATTGGCCGAACATAGGGATTATGGTATTTTATTACATCACCATTGGGTCATTATGATGTCATAAAACACATTATATATATAAATGGTATTTAATTTTTACCCAAAAATTTGACTGTCTCAGAAAATTATGAAAAATTCAACGTTGGATAATTTCGACGTCCTGATTCCAAAAATAATATTTATTTTATCTAAATAATTTTCTAAATATGTGAATTTTCACTTTTAAAATAAAAACCGACATTTATAAAAAAATTCACGGGTTTTGACAGAAATGGCTTTCAACCCTAAATAAAAATTTTAATTGCATTCATAAAATTATAAGATCATTTATATTTAATAAAAATTAATTTAATATTAATAATAATATTTTATTAAAATAATATTTAATTCAAAAAATCCTTTAATTTAATAAAATATAATTCTTAATTAAATAATAACTAAAAACATCATTTGTACTTTAAAAACTAATTACAATGCATCAAAAATGACTAGAAATTATATTCATTATTATAAAAAAATAGTGTACATGAACATGGTGCTACTTATTTGTTACATAACCCCTTAAAATAGCCGCATAAGACCTAAGGGTAAGGTGTGCGATGGTGACAGACTCTTGGGGTTGCTCGGATAACATTGCTCGAGTGGTAATCTCTATCAACTTCCATTTTTCCCGTAGACGATCACGTTCGAGCTTGACTTGATGAAGCTCAGCTTGGGCTTGGTCAAGGGCAAAGCCCAAAGACGCCACCTCCTTTCCGAGCTCTGACAAATGGGCTTCGTAAGGGGCAATTCTACTGGATGAGGCCATCGCTTCCTTTGTCTGAGTAGAAAAATTGGTTCGTTAAAGCCTCATATTTAAACTACCCAGATGATCACTGTTCAACGGCTATAAAAGTAACGGTCACAAATCTTAACGTTAAACTAAAGAAGTTGACATCATATAAAAACATAAAGAAACATTTAACTGGATCAAGAGGGATTTTCCATTAATGAAATTTTGGGTCGTTACAGACCTTGTCTCTTTTGTGAGAGCCACCACTACAGTATTATCACAGTACAATGTGAACGGTTCTTTATTGTTAGGTATCACATACAGCTCCTGGATAAAGCTTCACAGTACAACTACTTCTTTATCTACCTCAGAAGCTATGATATACTCAGACTCCACTATAGAATCTTCATCCACACTCTTCTTTGAGCTCTTCCAGCTCACTGCACCTCCATTCAAAGTGGAGATGTATCTCGTTTGTGACTTTATGTCATCTAGATTAGTCTAGAAACTATCATCTACATATCCTCTGATGACTAGTTCCTCATCTCCTCCATAAATCAGGAACATATCCTTAGTATGCCTCAGATACATTAGGATAGTCATTACTTCCATCCAATGGAGGTCACATGGGTCATGTTGACATCTTCCTACCGCACTCAATGCGTAGGCGACATCAAGCATAGTACATAGCATGGCATACATGACTGACCCAATCACTGATTTGTATAGATTCCTTTCCATTATCTTTCATTCATCATATGTCTAAGAACACATTTTCTTGGAAAGATGAATTCCATGTGATTCTATAAATAATTCCCTCTTGGATTGTTTCATAATAAATATCTTCAGTATCTTATCAATGTATGTATTTTGACTAATGCCCAATAATCTCTTGGATCTATCGCGATGAATCTTGATCCCAAGAATATATGTTGTCTCACCCATGTCCTTCACGGATAATCATTGATTTAACTATGCCTTAATAGACTATAAGACTGGTATCTCGTTTCTAATAAGTAATTTGTTATAAACATATACTATTAAAAAACATCTTCACTCCCACTAAACCTTTTGTGGACACAAGGCTCAAATTAATTCTTTATAAAACCAAATTATGTTATAGAGTCATCAAAAAAAATGTTCCATGGCCAGGATGCTTGCTTTAATCTATAAATGGATTTCTAAAACTTGCATACCTTATTGGAATACTTTGGAGTCACAAACTCTTTAGGTTGTGTCATGTAGACATCTTCCTAAAGGTTCCCATTAAGGAAGGTTGTTTTGAAATCCATTTTCCAAATCTCATAGTCATGGTAAGCCACAACGGCATGTAGAATTATGATGTATTCCACCATTAAAACTGGTGAAAAGGTTTCATCAAAGTCAATTCCTTGATGTTGTTTAAACCCTTTTTCAACCAGTCATGCCTTATAGGTACTCCTATATAGTACATGTGTCTCTGGAATAGATTCTTCTTCCATGGGGATTTTTGGAATATGTTTTTATACCAACTCTTGTGTACCTTAAGCCACGACTTCATCAAAGTCTATCTCTATCCCACTATCTACTTTAAAGATGTTCTCCCTCTCAAGGAATATGGCATGTATTTCCGCCATAACCTTTTTGTTTAAGGTGTTTTATAGGTAATATCATATTTTTTCCTTAGGGTATCCTATAAAGGTACACATTGTGCCTCGAGGTGCGAGTTGGTTACCTAAAGAGGCCGTAACAAATGTTTCACTTCCCCACACATGTAAATTCGATAACATGGATTTTCTTCCACTCTATAACTCGTATGGAATACCATTTATTGATTTAGTTGGTACTTGGTTTAGTATGTGTGTCGATGTCTGTAATTAATATCCCCAAAAGGATAATGGAAGACTTGCATGACTCATCATTGATCTCACCAAGTCTAAAAGGGTGTGGTTCCTACTTTCGCTCACACCATTCCACTGGGGCATGTTTGGAGGAGTGAGTTGGGATAGGATCCCAAACTCCCTTAAGTAATCATTGAATTCTTGATTAAGATATTCTATACCTAGGTCTGAGTGAAGTTTCTTAATCTTCTTAACAATATGGTTCCCAACATCATTCTTGTATTCTTGGTACTTATCAAAATAATCTAACATATACCTCATTAAGTAGATATATCCATATATACTAAAATCATCAGTAAAAGTTATGAAGTATGAGTACCCTCCCCTTAATTTAACTAGAAATGGTCCACACACATCTGTATGAACCATTTAAAGAAGTTCTTTATCCCTTTCCCTTCCCCACTAAATAGGGATTTGGTCATTTTTCCTTATAAACATGCATGACATATGCCCAGTGGTTTTAGTTTGAAAGAATCAAAATATACATCTTGATGTAAATTTTTCAAGAGTTCCTCGCTTACATGACCTAGTGAGTGATGTTAAATTTGGGTGTGTTATGAGTCATGTGAATTATATTTTTTATCTATTTCCATTCCTTGGTTTCTGAAATCCAATATGTAAAGACCATTCTATAAATGTGCCCTACCAAAACAAATGCTATCTTTGTAAAATAAGAAACATCCATTTAAAAAATTGAAAACTAATCCATATGTATCTAATATAGATACAAAAATAATGTTTTTAGTAACCAAAGGCACATAATAACAACCTTTTAACACCAAGATCATCCTAGTTGGCAATGTGAAATGGTAGTCCCTAACAACTACAACAGCAAGTCTAGCTCTGTTGAATGCTCATAGATCTACCTCCCCTTGGTCAATTTTCATGACTCTAATTGGTTCCTGAATTTGGATACATATGTGAGCACCACAAGTTGTATCTAATACCTAATTTGTAGAAAATAAATTGATTGCATTCAATAATAAATGCACCTGAAGATTCCCCTTACTTCTTAGGCTGCGTGCAGTTCTTCTTCCAGTGGCCCTACTTTCCACATGCGAAACAAATAGCCTATTGATACTTTGCCTCTCCTTTGGTATTACTTTTCTTGTAAGACTGTGAAGAATCTTTGGGCTTAAATCTCTTCACCTTCCCTTTCCTCTCATTCACCATAAGGATATAAGGATTTTCACTCTTCATATCTTTTTTCACTTGGAGAATGTGGATAAGAAGACCAGATAGAGACTTATCAATGTTGTTCATATTTATATTGACAACAATGTTAGGGAAGATCTATGGTATTGATGAAAAAATGAGATCATTGACTAGTTATTCAGGGAGTTTAAACCCTAGAACCTCTAGGAGATCAATCTACCCAGTGATCTTGACTACATGAGGCCTAGCTGGGGAACCTTCTCTAAGATTACTCTGAAAAAGTTCCATAGAGATCTCAAATATTTAATGTCTTTCTCTCTCATGGTAAATACCATTGAGGTGATCGACCATGCTACAAGAATCCATGTTTTCATGAGACTTCATGATCTCACTAGACATTGATGATAGCCTCAAACATTGAACACTGACTGCTTCGTTCATATGTTTCTCATAGACTAGGAAATCCTCATCACTCGCCTCTTTGGTAGGCAGATCAGGTAATATTGACATTAGCACATAAGACTTATGTTCATGGCGTAGGATAACCTGAAGGCATTTAAACCATTCATGGAAGTTTCTACCAGTGAGGATGTTGTCTTTATCTAGAGTTGATCGTAGGGATAGTGTGGTTTACGAGTTTGTAATTTTTATTCTATAATTAAATGATCATATCGTTAGTAATTTCTTGAATAAATTTTATGAGAAATAATAAATTTTTATTTAGTCTTCCACTATTTTATCAAGTCCCAATGGACCTCACCATTGAACACAAAATGTCCAGTTTCCATGACATTCAAGTGGCAAGTATCCATACTCCCCTTGGCATAACCTTAACAAGGGTTGGTCAAGCTATTAGATGGTATTTAGGTAGGCAGGTTTTTGCCAACTGAAAGCTTGAAGCTCCTTGATATGTTGAGTGGACACCCCAATCCTGAAATCATGAGTTTTGGATTTCCGCAACTCTTGCCTCCAATATTACACCATGTCTAGAAAGGGATACTCTTCTTGATTTAATTTGGTTCAGTCAACCCAAAACCATTCATAAGGGCTTCCTGTATTAAATTAAGTGTCCCAACAAGGGTTGGTCAAATACATTGTTTTATTGAGTTTTGACATTAATAAAGTAATGGAAGGCTTTGTATGAATTTTTTTGAGGTATTTTTATATCTTATGCGAAATTTTTTTATTGTCATTATCACATGCTTGTTAATTTTAAGTGGAACTTACTTAAGTGATTAACCATGTCTTGATAATATTTATGCATAAGTCTAGTTTATTTTAGTTCTAACTTGCATGCTTGTTTAATTCATTAATTATGTGATCATGACAACACATCCATAATGATAAACCACGCAACCGATATAAATAAAATAAAGTGAATGATCATGAGCTTTTCTAATGGTTAGTTTATCTAGAGTTTGATAAACTAACCATGACCTAGGGGAGAAACATCTTGAACCTTTTAGGTTTCTGTTTACTGATTTCCACCTACCCACCTCTGTATCTCCTGTAACTCATTGTGCTTGTAAGGATCCAAACTATAATCCCTCTAGTGGTGATCCACACATGCTTCAATGGCCTCCGATCAACACTGCTCATTCTCCAGGTGCTAGCACGGTGAAGCGAGTGTCTTGTGTTGGTCGTTCTTGATCGCCTGTTCAATAGACTTAATGAATGTCTATCATTCTATAGAGGGGTGGGAAGAGGATTCGAGAGAAAAATTATATAGCTCAACAAGTCTCAATTCATCGAGTGTACGATTCGGTGTTGTGTGGTGTCTGGCACAATTGGCGTAATTATCTACTTATATTTGTGGAACATCAGTTACAATATTTAATTTCTTAACAGCAATTAAATATATTCATGAACTTAAACAAAACCCATGATCATAATAATAATACTAAGTCATTATTTATGGTGTACCAACTTGCGCAAAATGGAATTATAAATAAAATTCAGCATCACAAAATAATAGCAGTGTCAATATTATTTTAACTTGTGCCGAAAAGTGAAATATTTATTTACTATGTTTCATATAATTATTTTACCACCGAACCATCCTTGGTCTTATCAAAATCCACTTCCATTTATTGAACACCTAAATAAATAAATATATAAATTATTCTATTAAATAAATATTTATTTACAAACTACTAAATAAATATTTATTAAATGTTCAATAAAATAAATAAATAAATTTTATTTTATTTATGAGATTATTTTAACTTGAATAAAATCATTCCAAGGTCTTGAGAATAATATTTATTTCATTAATTAAATTCAAATAGAATTTAATTGAGACCACCAAAAACACTTTGTGTGTGACCCTCTAGGATTATTTATCGTTAGCCTTAGGTGGGCTTGCCTAAAGTCCAAGAGTATTGTAAGAACTCGGTTTTTGGCCATAAAATACTTTGGAATATTCTTGATATTATTCCAGAGCAGCACCTTCAGACGGCGTGCGATTCCGATCCCGGTGTGGCCAGAATTAAGCTTTCAGTGCGTTCACACTGTGCATGCCAAAATAAATGGGTTAACTCCTAAACGGTGATCCAAATAAAAGACCTGAGTGTATTTATGGGTCCAGAATGAGGTGTTTACCATAAGAACGACATAAAACATGTCGTCACGGGACGTTTGTACCCCTTGCCCGCTTCTGGAATGTTAAATGGATAAATTCAATAATTAATTTTTTTATTTAATGGCTTAACTCAAGTATCTCTTAAACGGTGGCTTGTATTGGAAAACTGAGGCAACTGTTAAGTTCGGAACGTGCCGTTTACCCTATAAGGGGTGTAAGTTTCACGGGCGCGGCCCGTCCGTGAAAAATGGACCCAAGGGCGTTTTTGTAATTTGGAAACCTTGGACGTCCAGTTTTATAACTATTGAACGGGGTCTCAGATTAAAAATCATAGACCGCCTTTGTGCTCAAGGGGTGGTGTTTGGCCTAGGGGAGGCTTAACCTCGACTCTGTCGAAGGTTTCAGATGCGAGGAAAATTATGGGTTTAAATTAATTAAAATTCTTTTTTTATTTATTTAAACCCTCCTTATCCCCTCCCCTACCATGTTCTCTACTAGAGAAACCCCCTCAAGGAATCCCCTCAAGATCCTCCTCCATCTTACAAGCTTTGGCGGTTTCGGATTCGGCTGGCGGATCGTTGCGAAGCATCAGGCGAAGCTCATCGAGGTAGGCGGTGTTCGTTTGAGTTTTAAATCCCGAACCCCTCTTTCAATCAAAATTTTTTCATCAAATTATTTTTTGATTTTGGAACAACTCCCATGAATGTGTACTATAATTTCTTCTCATTCCATATCTTCATTCAGATTTGAAATCCGAGTTCAGAGGAGGCTGCAGCGGCTCGTCAAAGTTTGCGGGTTTTCGAAGTTTCCGGCGGGTTTCTTTTTTTTCAGCGTGCTCCAGCAGCTGTGACAGGGGTTTCGGCGGTGGCGTGGGTCTTCAAGGCGGTGGCGCATGGGTGGATTCAGGTGGGTGAAATGGCAGCGGGGGTCTCCTTAGGCGGAGCGGCTCCCTTCAGCGGAGGCGGCCGCAGGCTCTTGCGGCCGCGTCGAGCACCGGTGAGCGGGGAGACCGACCGTCTGTCGGCAGGTTGGTGGGGGAGACTGGGGTCACGATGACCCCAGGGCGCGTCGTGGACCCGCAGAATGCGGGTCCATGTCAGAAGAGCCGGACCAGCCGATCTGGTCTGAGAATTGAAGCGGTCGGCCCGCGCGGTGAACCACGGGCCGGTCTAGGGAGTGGGTGGGCCGGCCAAACCGGCCTGGCCCACCCCGTTTCGGCCCATCCACACTAAAATGATCATAAAATGGGGACCCGATGTCGGATTTTTGTACTGTCAGTGGAAACGAGATCCTTAAATCATGAAAAAGCTTTTGATATGGTTTCAGGAATTTTTAATTCTCGAAACGAGGGGCCTCGAAGGTGCGACATGTCTTTACGTGAATTGACGTTTTTCCGGGGGATCTTGTTTTGGACGGAGCGAACGCGTCTAATGTCGATTTTGAGCATTGTCAGTGGCGTTGGGACCCTGGCACCGGGGCGAAGCATTCCAAGGTGATTTCAGGAGTTGAAGCCGGAGTTGATGGGTGGGCCCCACGGCCCATCTTTTGAGCTACGAGCAGCGTTTAGCGACTTTCTCATTGGGCATCCGTTCAGGGCGTGTGAGGAGTCGATTCTGGATGTTTTTCTTAGGGTATTCCAAAGGTGCAATCCACCTGCTCTAATTCCACATGATGGTGAGGGCCCCATGAGGGTCGTTTGGGCGTTGACGGTGATTTTCCATCTCTATCACTGGGCGACCATTTTGGACAAGTAAATAGACCAACTTGTGTGCTTTTTCGAGAGGATTGCAATGGTGCGGTCTGTTCGTTGTTTTTCAGGACCGAAATGTGGGTCCTATGAAGCACCACTCATTTGCGGTGTGCCGGAATGCATCTTTTTCTCTGGATATCTATTGGTCTTAAGTGATCAGTCTTTTTGACATTTTTTCCCAAGGGGATCATAATGGTGCGATGCGCCCGACTGTTTTTGGGGTCGAGGCTCGGGATCACGGGACGTCGTTTGGGCATAAGGAGGTGTTGGTGAAATTTTCATCGAATATCCATTTGAGGCGAGTAAATAATCAATATCGCATGTTTTTTCATGAGGATTAAAACGGTGTAATCTATTCAGGTGAGTGGAGCCTCTTACATGATCTTTTTAAATGTGGAAGCAAGTAGGTGCTCCGATGGTGGTTCGTCCTACTATGTTTGTAGCAGACCCTTGGCGTGTGATCATGTGAACTCTCGTGTGAGTGATGTAAATTCTTGAAGATATGTGGTTGGACGTGCCTCAGCCGTTGAGGTGGTAGGTTGGAGTAGTTACGTTACACCTTCACGTTGACGTTGGGTGCCATGTGCACGTTAGCCCTTGGGCTGGAGACGTGGAATACTCTGGGAGTATACGGGAATGATGGGAGGTACATGTGGATGTTGGTACATGAGATGTTTGTGCACCTAGTTGGGGTTGACTTGGGGCCACACGTCATGTGGTCCCCAGGTGTGTTTCGTGTTCTTCTTTGTGTACTTTTGACCTCTTGCGACGTAGAGGGTCCATCGGTTCCCGATTGTGGACCAGCGGGTTTAATTTTTTCCCCTGGCTCTGTGGTCGATGGTTTAGGTCAGCAAGGTTGAGTGATTTTCCCTAGTTTAG
The DNA here is from genome assembly GCA_963277665.1 of Viscum album. NCBI lineage: Eukaryota > Viridiplantae > Streptophyta > Magnoliopsida > Santalales > Viscaceae > Viscum > Viscum album. Next base: position 1,265,251,062 of record OY728128.1, read on the forward strand.
TTCTTGAGTCGGGTGGTTGCGTGATACCCACTCCGAGTTCTGTTGGCCTGTGTTATACCATCCAGTGGATATGGACAGATCAGTTCCGGGTTTACCCTCCAGCAGATACTGGGTAGTGGGTCACCTGACACTCTTAGGGTCTACCCTCAAGTAGAGACTGGGCAGTGGGTCACCCGACAACCTTCTAGGGTTTACCCTCTAGAAAAGACTGGGTAGTGAGTCACCTGACACTCTTAGGGTCTACCCTCCAGCAGAGACTGGGCAGTGGGTCCCCCGATGACCTTCTTGGTTTTACCCTCCAGTAGAGACTGGGCAGTCGGTCACCTGACACTCTTATGGTCTACCCTTCAGCAGAGACTGGGAAGTGGGTCACCCGACAACCTTCTAGGGTTTACCCTCTAGCAGAGACTGGGCAGTGGGTCACCAGACGACCTCTTAGGGTCTACCCTCCAGCAGGGCTGGGCAGTGGGTCGCCTGTCGTCTAGTTCCAGGTCTACCCTCTAGCAAGGCTGGGCAGTGGGTCGCCTTTCGACTTATTCCAGGTCTACCCTCTAGCGGAGCTGGGTAGTGGGTCTCCTGATGAGGTATTAGGGTTTACCCTCCAGTAGGGCTGGGCAGTGGGTCACACGATATCTGGTTAGGGTTTACCCTCCAGTAGGGCTGGGCAGTGGGTCAGCCGTTGACATTCCAGACTCAGTCCTTTCTACTAGGCTAGTCTGTGGCTTTCCTCCATGATTACCGGAGCGGGACCCTTGGGTGTACGGGTCAGTGATGGAATGACGTTGACTTTGACGAGACCTCTCGACTGTGGGATAGTGACGAGGTGTGGTTTGACTTAACCCAGAACTCTTAAGTAAGTGGGGGATCTTTCCTCCACCGAGACGCGTCCTTGTGATGCAACCTAAAACTGTGTGGGTGAGTCAGTGCCGCCCAAAGTGGATAGTGTCGAGGAGCAGTGGTTTGAGCCCCTTGACATGTAGTTTGGGGAAGACGTGTGGGATGCTGGGCATCGATGGTGTTTACTTCTGGGACTGTTGATGACTAACATTCCATGGGCTGAGATACAGTATGGACATCCCATTACGGTCTTTTTCGGGCTACCTGATAGAGTATATGGATTTGTATATACCTTGTTCTAGTACCCACTTCTTGGGTTTGGTTAATCTCCTTCCAGGAGAGGTGAAGACACGTGGGGTATGCCACGTGCTTTCCGTGTCTAGCTTCTCATGGTTGGATGAGTCTACTCTCCTGCTATATGTAGTGAAGACTCAATGGGAAGTTCATCTTCTCACCATTTCCAGATCCTTGTGTCTGGACGAGTCTACCTTCTTTCATCTTGTTGGGTTGAGCTGGACTCTATACTGTTACTCTTTACTGCACTTCTGGTTGTACTCCTTTAATTTTTCTGTTCTCTCTACAGCTCACCCTTAGGAACCTCTTTTGTTTCTCCCTCGAGCCTCGGGGTATCCTACTGAGTATTTTTATACTCACCCCTATATGGGCTTTGCTCACACTTGGTGTGCCCTTGTAGACGACTGACAGGTTGGTCGTGACTTCAGTGGAGCTTAGGAGTTCAGGAGCGTGAACCATGTGCGGTGGTCAGAGTCAGGTTCCAGGTGGGGTACCCTTCCAGCTCTTTACTTTTTGTTCACCTATTGCCGGGTTATGGCACTTTTTTTGGTTGGGAGTGTGTTTTTTCACTTTTCTTTTCAGTGTACCATCATCTTCTACTTGTATTGTTTAGAGGTCGATGCACATTTTTGGTTTATATATAGCAGTTTCTCTTTTATTTAATTATCTTTTCTTTTACTTTGCACTTTTTCTTTGAGTGTGCTGCGTGTGTGTGTATACAGGTACTCATGCAGAGGCCTCCTTGAGTTCTTTAGCCTTTGGCGCTTGTCGCCAACCCCTGGCCTATAGGGGCGGGCTTGGGCTAGTTACGGCTCGAGCCTGGGTATGGTCGGGTCGTGAAAAGTATTGTCTAGAAACGGGTCAAGGCACCCAAGATAAAGAACATAATGTCGCAACAACAACATCCACATACAAATTCTCACTGTGTAATATAATCCCTTTATCACAATATCTCATCAAGCAGGTTTCAAGATAGTTTCATCAACTTTTATGCTTGATATATCGTTCATTGGCTACTTGAAATAAACTCATAGTTACACTATGGATATGTAATTTCTTGCGACAGTTCTATTTCAATCAGAGGTCCGAGATATCAACTTCCATAAATGGAAGGTAAAAATCCTTCCTCAACTTATCCATTAATAACATGCCACTCGTGACGCCCCCAACGTACCCCACTTCCCTCCAAATATTTGCATGACGGTTTTTGTCAGTAATTAAAAGTTCGTGAGTCATGACACGTATTAATGATAATATTAAAGTATAAGGATCATTAAACATGTTTTCAGATAGAAATATATGATGAAACCACAACATGCGGAATTCCTACTGGCAGGTCTGTTCTCATAATCTCATGTCTTGGAGATTACCAAGTGAGAACTTCATGAGTGGAAGTCTCATCTACTTTAGAGTACTCACACCTGACGGTCTACTTACTATGTGTCCCTTCATAGTATGACATCCAAATATAGAACTATGTTTAAGAATATTGTAATAGAATTTCTAGGTTCTCATCATAGCGGGGAACTTCCTTGACCTTATCAATACAACAAATACTCTAGGACATTATTACATCATTGTCATGTAGAACAATGAAAAATATGTAATAAGATGTTTAATATTTAAATAATTTAAATATCCATGTAATCAAAGTACAACTAGTTGGTTATAGGACAGAAACTCTTACAAACTCCCACTTGTACTAGAGCCCACTATTGAATCACCCCCTTGATGAGAGATTGAGTTATAGATCGAACTATATCTAGACATGTCTCCTATATCGATGTCTCCATATAATATGGAACATTTTGAGTTTCAAGAGATGTGTATATAGCTCGATGGTCTATTGGAGTATGGTTTTGTTCATACAAGTGTGTCATTGGGTGCACTAGTTTTTTTATAAAGAAGGATGATGGTAGTTTCCGATTTTGTATTGATTATCATTGCTTGAGCCAAGTGAAAGTGAATAAACGATATCATCTTCCATATATTGATGATTTTTTTGATCAACATAAGGGTCTAATTTGGTTCTCAAATATCAATTTTCCATCAGGATATCATCATATTTGTGTGAAGGATGAGGATATCCCAATGACTTCTTTCTATTGTCATCATGGGAACTGTGAGATTTTTGTGATGTTGTTTCATGTGATGAATAATACAATTATATTCATGGGGTGAATGAATGTTGTGTTTCATGTGTTCATAGACAAGTTCAAGGTGTTTTCAAATGATGTCGTCTTTGTGTACTCTATGTCTACGGAGGAGCATTGAGAACATATGTGTACCATTTTAGAAGTTCTCCATCATGTGAAGTTGCTTGGGAAGTTGTCTAAGTGTGAGTTTTGTCCTCAAGAAGTTCATTTATTAGAGAATTTTGTATCCCAATAAGTTGTAGTTGTGCATACATTAAATATATAATAAGTTGGGTCTTGGGAATCCCTCAAGAAAGAGGTAAAGATGAAAAGTTTACTTTCCCATGAAGGATATTACAGGAGGTTCATAGATGATTTATCTTAGGTTGTGACTCATATGATAGCATTTACTAGGACATATTAGGTGTCATTGTGGGTTGATCAGTGTCAGACAGATTTTGAGTATCTAAATGAGAATTTAGTCAGTACTTCTATTCTTTTTCTTCCAACAAAAGGAGCTCAGTCTGAGAAATGTTGCTTCACATCATGGGTTCGGTTTTGTTTAAATCCTGTAGAGATTCGACATTTCTTATGGGTCTTATCAGTTACTTCCCCATGAGTTTAATTATTCTACTAATGATCTCAAGTTGGTGGTGGTAGTGTTTTACATAAATATTGGGAGACCTTACCTCATCAACGATCATTTTTTGGTCTTCACAGATCATAATAGCCTATTGTTATTTTGGTCCAAGTATGACTTGAAATTTCTCTAATGTCTATAGATATAGTTATTATAGGATTATGATTTCGAGATTTTGTCTACACTTAGAAAGGGTAATTTTGTAGCTGATGAGATGAGAAAGAAGTCTCTTAGTAACATGGCATGTGAATCAGGAGATTCCTGGAAAGTGATGGAGTAAACTTCAGCATTAAATCTAGATATGGGAGAAGTTGGGGGTAAAGGATATGTTTTTTAGATGGAGGTGTAGTTATATCTAGTGCATTTGGTGAAGGAATCCTAGTTGTGGTTGTAAAGACCCGTAAATTCCAAGGAAATGTTTTTCTTAATTTTCTTTTGAATTTTACAAGAACGCAGTTTCTAACGGCGCCTGATTCTGAGACCCGGTGTGCCCAAAATCAATTTCCAAACTTTGGATCGGGTACGTTCAGTGAACGGACGAGCAGGTTTTTCTAACTTTTGAACCGGTGCCCGGAATCGAATTCTGAGGGAACCGATGAAATCGCAGCGCCGGTATTCGCTTAGAAACACCGCTTCCGGAGTTGCGTTTGCTCGGGTGTGGTTTTTAAATTTTCGGGCTCAAGGTTAAGAATTAAAATAATTTTTTCGACAAATTTATTTTATTTCACTTAAGCCACTTGGAGGCCACTTGAAGCCACTTAAAAGCGGCTTAAACTGAGTTGAACCGGATAGGGTACTATCCAGAAATATCCTACCCTCTTGGTAGGATATTTGTGAGGTGGGGCCCGCACGAGCCCCGCCGTTTCTTTCTGCTAAGTAACACACCCGCGAAAACCCGTCATTATGAAAGTCAACTGACGTGTTTTCTTAAATTCTTAGCAGACCATTGAATTGGGTGGTTTATTTCGTAAATTAAATGAGCTATTTCTTTCGTTGAATTAATTATACAAATTAATGGTTTGTTTCTTATCTTTTGAAATTCAAATGTTTAGTTGTGTAAATAAAATAAGGCTTAAGCTTATTTTTTTTTGGGTTGGTCTCCTTTGCCACCTTGAGAGATTTTGAGAAGCTCTCTCCATCTTCTTCAACCTTGACGAAGAACACGAAGAACACTTAAGCTCCGACAAAGAACGCTGCTTCTCTTCTTCGTAGCCGGTGTGTTTCCGAAGATCGACGACACCGCTTCTTCGATCTTCTTCCCGTGTCAACGAAAGGAGACGCCGTTTCCTCCTCGGACTATCTCCGTCAGCTTACGAAGCTTCTCAAGCGACGTACCTCTTCAGACGCACCTCGACGTCAACGGAAACGACGTTCGATTTCCACGACGCCCGACCTCCGCGACGCTAGTCTTCCGCGGCTTGATTGGCGTGCTCCGCGCTTGAATTCGAGGTAGGGGATTGTTGATATTTTATTTATTTATCTTCCATTCTTGATTCTAGAATGTCGAACTTCAAGGATAAAGGATTAAATGTTATTGTCTAACGAGAGGGGGGCCCGGACCGCACCAACACGGCCAAACCCCCCTCCTATGTTCATAATTGTTTCCTTGCAGATGGAACGGGATGGTGTGGTGCCGTCGCACCATGCGGGAATCGCACGACAATTGTTGCGCGGCGCCGTCGCGCCGCGCCGTGGAAAGAAATCCAAGAACGCGACGTCTTCGCGTGGCGTCGAAGAAAGTCAAAGGTGCCGCGGCCGGAGCGGGGCCACGGCGGAGGTAAGTGATGTCGTTGCATCGCGCCGGACAGCATAGGCCGTGGCCGGTTCCGGGCCGCAGCGGAGCAAGATGATCGACGGCCGGCACCGGGCCACCGGTGTCGGCGAAGGAAGGACCGGCCGGCCAGTGTGGGACGACCGGACAGTGGAGACCGGGGGAATTAATTTCCCCCGGCCGGGTCTCAAAAGCGGCCCCAATTAAGGGGCCGCGATTCTCAAAGGGGGGGGGGCTTTGCCCCCCGCGCACGGCACCCGAACGGCGCCCAGGCCGCGCCGGCCCGCGCCGGTCGGGCCGGGTTTTCTGAGCCGGGCCGGGTCGCCACCCGGGGCGGGTCGACCCGGTTCGGCCGACCCAGGGGAAGTCGGCCCGGGCCCAGACCCCCCAGTTTCGGACCACTTTCGGTCAAATGCCCGTATCTTGGGCTACGGGCCTCCAAACGACTCGCCGCCAGCGGCAACGTGATCCTTGGATCGAGACGGTCGTTTCGGTATACTATACTCAAGGTGCACCTTCCTTTTCGGAAGCCTACGTGGTTAAAACTCCATAGTTAAGCGTGCTTGTCTTAGAGTAGTGATCAGGATGGGTGACCTCCTGGGAAGTTTCCCAGGGTGGGTGTGAGACGGAAAGGCCAATAACTAACAGACCGGGCGTCCGATTGACGCGCTGTCTGTTTCGTTGAATTCCTCTAAGTGAGACGGATCATTTGGCTTACTTCTCTCAAGGTTTGGATGCCGACGGAGTGCGGTCGGGTTGGTTCGCTCACAAAATCAACCGGGCCCCTGGAACGAAAAAGCCAATAACTCTCAGACCGGGCGTCCGATTGACGCGCCATCTGTTGCATTGAGTTCCTGTTGATGATACGGAACTTTTGGAATCCTTCGCCGAGATTTGGATGTAGATGGATAGTGGCCGGGTTGGATCGCACCGAAATCCAACCGGGCCCGTGGAATGGAAAAGCTGATATCTTTCAGACCAGACGTCCGTTTGACGAACCGTCAGCGGTGTTAGTGATCACGTCGAGTAATGGTCCCTATGAGTATACCCTATGGGAGTTCGGGGTACAGTTGAGATATGGCCGGGTTGGTTCACTCACGAAACCAACCGGGCCCCTAGGACGAAAAGGCTAATAACTCACAGACCGGGCGTCCGATTGACGCGTCGTCTGTTGCGTTGAGACCCCTATGATGAGGTGGTCCTTTGAGATACTTCTTCGTGGGACATCGAGATACTTGGAGTATCGACTTGTAGCTCGTGGAGTGGACCCTCCTGGAGACGAGCGTATGGAGTACGGAGACCGAGTAGCCGACAGAGACCTGAAGACTGCTTGTCCGATTCGATTCGGAGTGACTTACGTAGCCCAGTGGGGAGCACTAATTTGTGAGGTGGAAGACCCACAGCGGAGGAGCACTACTATGTGAGGTGGCAGGCCCGCGGTACTTGACAGGAGGAGTACCTCTGTAGGCTCTGAGGGAGGAGCACTATTGTGTTTGAGTGGCAGACCCCGGCGGGAAGCACTACTGTGTGAGGTGGCAGGCCCGCGGTACTCGATAGGAGGAGTACCTCAGTAGTATTAGGTTAAGGAGGTGTACCTCCGAGTCGTGACAGGACCACTGTACACTCCAGAGACGGAGCTCTTCCGCAGTTACGGTTTCGATAATGAAAATCCTGGTTTGAGCTGAGACTTTTGACCTTTGTGTATACCTCATGATTGAGATGGGTCACTTGATAACTTAGGTATATGTATGGGCATATACCTGGGTAGTGGTCATCCGTTTATTTCACAATCCTTGTGTTTCCTCGTGATTGAGATGGGTTACTTGATAACTTAGGTATATTTATGGGCATATACCTAAGTAGAGGTTATCTGTTGAGATCTTCTTTGTGGTTATCCTTATTGGTTTTAGTGAGACCTTGAGGGTCTCGGGGTCCCTACTGAGTATCGTTATACTCACCCCTGCACGGGCTATGCCCGCACCTCGTTGTGTTGGTTGCAGACGACGGGCAGTGATGACGGAGGCCGAGTGTTCGAGGACTGGATGGTACCCGGAGGTGTACTACACAACGCGCCATTACCCGGAGGTGGACTACATGACGTGACGTGTCATAGAAGAGGTTGACGGATGAGAGCGTGGAGGAGGCTATCTGTACCTACCCTTCAGGTAGGATCCGTGGTGGACGACCAGGAGCTGCGATATCTGTACCTACCCTTCAGGTAGGATCCGAGGAGGACGACCTAGGAGCTGCTTCCTTCTTCCAGCTGTTTTTCTTTTTGTTGTTGCACCTTGTTCAGTTGTAGTCGTACTTTCTTTTGGGTTTTTATTCTGTCCCATTTACTTTTCAGCTTTTCTTTTGTACTTAGTGTTTTGTTTCCTCTTGTACTCTGTGGTACTTGTTTTCTTTTATAAAGGCAATGCCTTCCCAGTTACCGGGATTTTACGTCTTTGGTGCTAGTCGCCAGCCCCTGTCCTATGGAAGGCGGGCTTGGGGTAGTCACGGCACGGGCCCCGAGGATGGGTCGTGACAAATTGGTATCAGAGGAGTTCAGTTCTACCACAGAACTTATAACTCTGATGTTTCTTTCTATGAAGAAATAGTGTTAAGAGTACCGAGTGTGGTTTTCAGTTCAGGGAGTCCAGTGTTGGTGCGGGCGGCCGACGTATCCATACACCAGGACCCTGACAACTGATTTCAGACTTTGTGCATGAAAACACTGATTGCATGTGTGTTTTCCAGAAGTTTTATTTAAATGTCAGCTCAAACCAGGTCAGCTCACCAGGTATAATCTTTTGACTATGTCACATTGTTTCTTTCAGGATGCCTCCCCGTGGATGACCAGCTAGAGCCCCGAGAGTGGTGTGTACTGACAGCCCGCCAAGCGACGAGGGCTCAGTATAGGGCCCTATCCTAGTTGAGGCACCAGTGGAGGCACCAGCGGTACTACTACCCGTTGGGCCACTGATTCCACCAGCCCCAGCAGCAGAGGATGGACGTCGCTTGAGCGAACTGCATGAGTTCCAGTGCCAGAGGTCACCCAGGTTTCAGGGAGGGACGGACCCGCAGGCGGCTGAGGATTGGCTGGAGGCTGTGGTAAGAGTCTTCAGGCTAGTGGAGACGCCGACAGATTTCATGGTGATCCTTGCTACCAGCCTTCTTCAGGCAGCAGCAGGCAGATGGTGGAGCCTCATGCTTCAGATGTATATCGAGGTGAAACTTCTATGGGCAGACTTCGAGAGCCTATTACAGATAGAGTTTGTACCAGCCACCCTTCGAGCGGTGCGTATACAAGAGTTACTTCAGCTGCGGTAGGGAAGCATGTCAGTGGCGTAGTACTCAGCGAGATTCACGGACCTCTCGCGCTACTCCACAGATATGGTACGGGACCCATTCTTCAGGGCTCGAACCTTCGAGCAGGGGCTCAGGCGGGAGATCAGAGCTTCGGTTGTATCACACAACATTCTGACGCAGACAGGAGTGTTGGAGCGAGCCCTCTTAGTGGAGAGTTTCCTTGCTGAGCAGTCTCGAGCAGCAGGACCCACCACTAGCCGGCATGTGGCAGAGTCTTCTGTAGCGGGCAGTAGACAGATGACGCAGGGGTCCAAGGGGACCAGACCTATAGGTGGTCGACCGCGTAACTCGGGGTCGGTAGTGCGAGGAACCAAGGGAAGTGATAGAGCTAGACATGCCATGAAGTGTTACTCATGCGGCGGAATTGGTCACATAGCACGTGACTTTCTGACCTGCCATGCTAATGACCAGCAGTTAAATGAATAACCTCTGAGGCAGAGGCAGAGGTTCGATCAAGGCGGACCTCAAGGAGCAGGCAGCCATGGCAGAGGAGCTGGTCGTGCAGCTGGAGGTGGACGACGCTTCGGGATGTTGCCACCACCACTAGGAGGCCCACCCCGACCGCAGGGGACAGGAGGACATGGGAGAGCTTAGCTTCAGGCAGCTGAGGCCTATGGTCCTGGAGCTCTGGAAGCAGATGGATAGGAGCGGGAATAGCTTCCGACCTGGACGCTATTGATCCTGTTGCTTCTGGTTTTGTTGATGTTTGTCTGTAGTTGCTTTGTGTCTTGTACTATGAGCTTCAATAATTAAAAGACACTTATCTTTGTTTGCTATCCTGTCCTTTTGTTTGGTTGATACTGACTGGTCCCGGTTAAGACTATTGACTTGACCCTCACTTTCGAGTTTTCTACTGAAGGAGACCTAGTGACCACACACTGATGCCGACAGTGTGACTCGACCCTTGGAGGCGAGAGTGACAGTTGGATCTCTTGGTAGTTACGTCGAGGCCTTACGACGTCATCCATGGCATGAATGCATCATTCATGTCAGGATTGACTGTATTAGGCAACGAATGTGGTTCATCAAGGGGATGAGACCAGATTTCTCTTACCTGCAAAGAAGAAATCATAGAAGCTCTTATGAGACTAAAGGAGGTGCAGTTCATCCAAGAGCGGATGAAGACTGCACAGCGCAGTAAAAAACAGGAAACCGGTGCCAGTCTTAGAGACTCGGGCGTGTTAAATGTTTCAAAAAGAAGAAGCTTTAAATAGAGATGAGTCTGCGAAGCGGCAGACGTAGAGGCAGAGATAGGAGAGTAGCATGAGGTGGTGTACATCCTAACATGGTACAACCACCCGCCTTAGTTATTCCCTCCAGGCTCAGGGAGCTGGAGGGCGGAGGAAGAGTGCGGCTGCATGCGGTCAAGGAGTGTGACCCAATGGCTCTAGAAATGATTCAAGGGACAGTCTGTGTCCACTACTAGATGTTGTAGTAACAGACGTCGATATGAATCATTCCTCACTTTAACAAATCTTATTCCAGACCTAGAGTTTCCGGTAATCCGTGGACTTGACCCTCACATCTGGAGATACCTTGGGAGGAGACTCAATAATCACACTTACTCCGATGGTGTGGTCAGACCCTTGAGGCGAGAGTTCTGGTTGGAATCTCTTGGTGGCAGCGTCGAGGCCTTACGAAGTTAGTTTGAGTATGGAATTGGCAATAACTGTTCATACTCAAATTGACGGTTTTAGGCAAACGTCGGGTTGGGTTTTCCTTGGTCGGCGGAAAAGGAAACCCTAGGCAGCGCAGGGTAACTCTTGCACAGGAGGGTGTGACCGATCACTCCTGAGTCGGTCAACCTTACCCTTGTAGCAGCTATCATTTTGAGTTTCAGTTCTAACAGAAATGGAGACCTCTGGAGTTCGAGGATGACAACCACGTCTTCTTACGGGTCTCACCTCGACGAGGATTACGGAGATGTGGCCTGGGAGGCAAGTTATCTCCGAGGTTCAACGGACCTTTATAGGTCCTCAGCTGGGTAGACGAGGTGGTTTACCACTTGTCCCATCCACTTCAGTTGCACTAGGTGCACGACTTTTTCCACGTATCCCAACTAAGGAGATACGTGCTCGACCCCTTCGCATATCATCGACCATGAGGAGCTGGACGGCGGCGATGAGTGTCTTCTACAGAGGTTCCTGTGGGGATCGAGGATCGACAGGAGCGGATCCTAGGAGGACGGTCGATTCCTCTTGTAGAGTTTCTTTGGCAGCGCGGGAACCTCCAGGTGAGCACATGGGAGCAGAAGGCTCGGATGCATGCTCAGTACCGCTTTGTTTCCCTAAGTTTGTGGTGAAGCTTTACGGGGACATAAATCCATGTGGTGGGAGTAATGTAAAGACCCGTAAATTCCAAGGAAATGTTTTTCTTAATTTTATTTGGAATTTTACAAGAACACAGTTTCTGACGGCGCCTGATTCCGAGACCCGGTGTGCCCGGAATCAATTTCCGAACATTGGCTCAGGTACGTTCAGTGAACGGACGAGCGGGTTTTTCTAACTTTTGAACCGGTGCCCAGAATCGAATTCTGAGGGCACCGATGAAATCGCAGCGCCGGTATTCGCTTAGAAATGCCTCTTCCAGAGTTGCGTTTGCTCGGGTGTGGTTTTATATTTTCGGGCTTAAGGTTAAGAAATAAAATAATTTTTTCGACAACTTTATTTTATTTCACTTAAGCCACTTGGAGGCCACTTGAAGCCACTTAAAAGCGTCTTAAACTGAGTTGAACCGGATAGGGTACTATCCAGAAATATCCTACCCTCTTGGTAGGATATTTTTGAGGTGGGTCCCGCACGAGCCCCGCCGTTTCTTTCCGCTAAGTAACGCACCCACGAAAACCCGTCATTATGAAAGTCAACTGACGCGTTTTCTTAAATTATTAACAGACCATTTAATTGGGCGGTTTATTTTGTAAATTAAATGAGTTGTTTCTTTCGTTGAATTAATTCTACAAATTAATGGTTCGTTTCTTATCTTTTGAAATTCAAATGTTTAGTTGTGTAAATAAAATAAGGCTTAAGATTATTTTATTTTGGGTTGGTCTCCTTTGCCACCTTGAGAGATTTTGAGAAACTCTCTCCATCTTCTTCAACCTTGACGAAGAACACGAAGAACACTTAAGCTCCGACGAAAAACGCTGCTTCTCTTCTTCGTAGCCGGTGTGTTTCCGAAGATCGACGATGTCGCTTCTTCGATCTTCTTCCCATGTCAACGAAAGGAGACGTTGTTTCCTCCTCGGAATATCTCTGTCCGCTTACGAAGCTTCTCCAGCGACGTACCTCTTCAGACGCACCTCGACGTCAACGGAAACGACATTCAATTTCCGCGACGCCCGACCTCCGCGACGCTAGTCTTCCGCGGCTTGATTGGCGTGCTCCGCGCTTGGATCTGAGGTAGGGGATTGTTGATATTTTATTTATTTATTCTCTATTCTTGATTCTAGAATGTCGAACTTCGAGGATAAAGGATTAAATGTTATTGTCTAACGAGAGGGGGGCCCAGACCGCACCAACACGGCCGAACCCCCCTCCTATGTTCATAATTGTTTCCTTGCGGATGGAACGGGATTGCGTGGTGTCGTCGCACCACGCGGGAATCGCACGGCAATTGTTGCGCGGCGCCGTCGCTCCGCGCCGTGGAAATAAATCCAAGAACGCGACGCCGTCGCGTCGCGTCGAAGAAAGTCAAAGGCGCCGCGGCCAGAGCTTGGCCGCGGCGGAGGGAAGCGACGTCGTCGCATCGCGCCAGACGGCATAGGCCGTGGCCGGTTCCGGGCCGCGGCGGAGCAAGATGACCGCCGGCCGGCACCGAGCCGCCAGTGTCGGCGAAGGAAGGACCGGCCGTCGTCGGTCCTTGCTGGCGAAACCGGCCGGCCTGTGCGGGCCGGCCGGACAGTGGAGACCGGGAGAATTAATTTCCCCCGGCCAGGTCTTAAAAGCGGCCCCAATTAAGGGGATGCGGTTCTCGCAGGGGGGGGGGGATTTTCCCCCCGCGCGCGGCAGCCGAATGGCGCCCAGGCCGCGCCGCCGTGCCGGTCCGCGCCGCAGCGCCGGACCGCGCCGCCGCACCGGCCCGCGCCGCAGCGCCGCCGTGCCGGACCGCGCCGTCGTGCCGGACCACGCCGCCGCACCGGCCCGCACCGCCGCACCGGCCCACGCCGCCGCGCCGCCGTGCCGGACCGCGCCGCCGCGCCGGACCGCGCCGCCGCGCCGGATCGCGCCGCCGCACCGGCCCGTGCCGGTCGGGCCGGGAGAATTAATTTCCCCCGACCAGGTCTTAAAAGCGGCCCCAATTAAGGGGATGCGGTTCTCAAAGGGAGGGGGGGATTTTCCCCCCGCGCGCGGCAGCCGAATGGCGCCCAGGCCGCGCCGCCGTGCCGGTCCGCGCCGCAGCGCCGGACCGCGCCGCCGCACCGGCCCGCGCCGCCGCGCCGCCGTGCCGGACCGCGCCGTCGTGCCGGACCACGCCGCCGCACCGGCCCGCACCGCCGCACCGGCCCGCACTGCCGCCCGCCGCCCGCGCCGGTCGGACCGGGAGAATTAATTTCCCCCGGCCAGGTCTTAAAAGCGGCCCCAATTAAGGGGATGCGGTTCTCAAAGGGGGGGGGGGGATTTTCCCCCCGCGCGCGGCAGCCGAATGGCGCCCAGGCCGCGTCGCCGTGCCGGTCTGCGCCGCAGCGCCGGACCGCGCCGCCGCACCGGCCCGCGCCGCCGCGCCGCCGTGCCGGATCACGCCGCCGCACCGGCCCGCACCGCCGCACCGGCCCGCACCGCCGCCCCGGCCCACGCCGCCGCGCCGCCATGCCGGACCGCGCTGCCGCGCCGGATCGCGCCGCCGCACCGGCCCGTGCCGGTCGGGCCGGGTTTTCCGAGCCGGGCCGTGTCGTCGGGCCGGGTCGCCACCCGGGGCGGGTCGACCCGGTTCGGCCGACCCAGGGGGGTCGGCCCGGGTCGGCCCGGGCCCAGACCCCCCAGTTTCGGACCACTTTCAGTCAAATGCCCGTATCTTGGGCTACGGGCCTCGAAACGACTCGCCTTCAGCGGCAACATGATCCTTGGATCGAGACGGACGTTTCAGTATACTATACTCAAGGTGCACCTTCCTTTTCGGGAGCCTACGTGGTTAAAACTCCATAGTTAAGCGTTCTTGGCCTAGAGTAGTGATCAGGATGGGTGACCTCCTGGGAAGTTTCCCAGGGTGGGTGTGAGACGGAAAGGCCAATAACTAACAGACCGGGCGTCCGATTGACGCGCTGTCTATTTCGTTGAATTCCTCTAATTGAGACGGATCTTTTGGCTTACTCCGCTCGAGGTTTGGATGCCGACGGAGTGCGGTCGGGTTGGTTCGCTCACAAAATCAACCGGGCCCCTGGAACGAAAAAGCCAATGACTCTCAGACCGGGCATCTGATTGATGCGCCATCTGTTGCGTTGAGTTCCTGTTGATGATACGGATCTTTTGGCATCCTTCGCCGAGATTTGGATGCAGATGGATAGTGGCCGGGATGGATCGCACTGAAATCCAAACGGGCCCCTGGAACGGAAAAGCTGATATCTTTCAGACCAGACGTCCGTTTGACGAACCGTCAGCGGTGTTGGTGATCACGTCGAGTAACGGTCCCTATGAGTATACCCTATGGTAGTTCGGGGTACAGTTGAGATATGGCCGGGTTGGTTCACTCACGAAACCAACCGGGCCGCTGGGACGAAAAGGCTAATAACTCACAGACCGAGCATCTGATTGACGTTCCGTATGTTGCGTTGAGACCCCTATGATGAGGTGGTCCTTTGAGATACTTCTTCATGGGAATTTGAGATACTTGGAGTATCGACTTGTAGCTCGTGGAGTGGACCCTCCTGGAGACGAGCGTACGGAGTACGGAGACCGAGTAGCCGGCAGAGACCGGAAGACTGCTTGTCCGATTCGATTCGGAGTGACTTACGTAGCCCAGTGGGGAGCACTACTTTGTGAGGTGGAAGACCCACAGCAGAGCAGCACTACTATGTTAGGTGGCAGACCCGTGGTACTTGACAGGAGGAGTACCTCTGTAGGCTCTGAGGGAGGAGCACTACTGTGTTTGAGTGGCAGACCCCAGCGGGAAGCACTACTGTGTGAGGTGGCAGGCCCACGGTACTCGACAGGAGGAGTACCTCAGTAGTCTTAGGTTAGTGAGCAGTACCTCGGAGTCGTGACAGGACCACTGTACACTCCAGAGACGGAGCTCTTCAGCAGTTACGGTTTCGATAATGAAAATCCTGGTTTAAGCTGAGACTTTTGACCTTTGTGTATACCTCAAGATTGAGATGGGTCACTTGATAGCTTAGGTATATGTATGGGCATATACCTGGGTAGTGTTCATCCGTTGATTTCACAATCCTTGTGTTTCCTCATGATTGAGATGGGTTACTTGATAACTTAGGTATATGTATGGAGATATACCTAAGTAGAGGTTATCTGTTGAGATCTTCTTTGTGGTTATCCTTGTTGGTTTTAGTGAGACCTTGAGGGTCTCGGGGTCCCTACTGAGTATCGTTATACTCACCCCTGAACGGGCTATGACCGCAACTCGTTGTGTTGGTTGCAGATGACGGACAGTGCTGACGGAGGCCGAGTGTTCGAGGACTGGACGGTACCCGGAGGTGGAATACACAATGAGCCAGTACCCGGAGGTGGACTACACGACGTGACATCTCACAGAGGAGGTTGACGGACGAGAGCGTGGAGGAGGCTATCTGTACCTACCCTTCAGGTAGGATCCGTGGTGGACGACCAGGAGCTGCGATATTTGTACCTACCCTTCAGGTAGGATCCGAGGAGGACGACCCAGGAGCTGCTTCCTTCTTCCAGCTGTTTGTATTTTTGATGTTGCACCTTGTTCAGTTGTAGTCGTACTTTCTTTTGGGTTTGTATTCTGGCCCATTTAATTTTCAGATTTTCTTTTGTACTTAGTGTTTTGTTTCCGCTTGTACTATGTGGTGCTTGTTTTCTTTTATAAAGGCAATTCCTTCCCAGTTATTGGGATTTTACGCCTTTGGTGCTAGTCGCCAGCCCCTGGCCTATGGAAGGCGGGCTTGGGGTAGTCATAGCACGGGCCCAGAGGACGGGTCGTGACAGTGGTATCCTAAGGTGGAGGTCTAGTTAGGCCGATTTGCTTGTGGTGAGGCCCTTAATGGTCGATCTGAAGATAAAAAACATCAACTATTATTTCATAGAAGGTGTTTTGTTTCTTTCTAGATGTGTGAGATAGTTCTCAGATAGATCCATAGTTCTCCTTTGGCTGTATATCCTGGCATGAAAAAGATATACTAATATTTGAGGGGTCATTTTTGGTGGCCTGGGTTGAAACATGTAGTTTTAGATTTTGTGTCCTGATGTTTGGTCTTCGAGAAGGTGAAGGACGAGTATTGTGTTCCCAATGGCTTTCTCTTGTAGTTATATATTCCTCAATGAAAGTGGGAGGATATATTAATGGAATTTTTTACCAGTTTACCTCAAGGTTAGGGAGGCTATGACACTATATAGGTGGTAGTGGATTGTTTGACGAAATTAGGCCACTTTATAGTGATCTAACAGGTGAGATTAGTGGAGTTTTGTTTGGTTATTATCTGGAAGAGGTGGTGAGGCTCGATAGGGTTATGATGATGATCATTTATGATCAAGATACTCATATTACCTCCCAGGAGTGGAGAGATCTTCAACATTATTTTGCTTCAAATACATTCTATAGTAGTGCTTTTCATCCATAGGTAGATGGTTAGATGGAGCAGAACATCCAAACTCTTGAGAACATGGTTCACTCTTGTGTCTTAGATTTTGGAATCCATGGATGAGGTACCTTCCCTTAGTATAGTTCTCCTAAAATAATAGTTTTCACTCAACTGTTGCTATAGTGAGGTTTGAATCCATTTATGGTCAACCATTCTGTTATCCATTTTATTGGACTAGGGTCGGAGAGTAAGAAATTATTAAGCTAGAAATTGTACAAAAAACAAAAAAGATGGTTCATGTGATCCACAAGAGGATGAAAGCAGCTCTGGATCATCATAAATCATATTCTGATCATAGGAGGAGACATAAGGAGTTCGAATTTTGGGATCTTGTGTTCCAGAAGGTGACTCCCCATGATGGCTAGTGAAGGTTTCGTCATGGGTGTAATCTTTCCCCTCATTTTTATGGGCTTTTAGATGTGTTAATTTATGTTGGATCCCTGGCATATCAGATAGCACTTCTCCCGCAGATGATCCAGATACCTGATGTTTTTCATGTGTCATAGCTCTATCGTTACCTTTATGGAAACTCTTACATCATCAATTGGGGTGAGATTTTTGTAGGTGATGATGGGACCTTTGATAAGTGGCTTGTAGAGATCCATGACCTCCAGGATATGGTGTTTCATGGGCAGACTATCCCATTGGTTTTTTTCTTATGGAGGCATGGTGGCATAGAGGATATTTTCTGGTAACATGAGTCACAGATACGGGCTCAATTCCCCCGAGATGTTCGATGTTAATCTCTTCTCTTATAACATTGTATGTTTTGTGGTTTTAGAACATTTTTTGTTTTTTATTTGGATTTATCTTATTTTTTATTGTGTCTTAATCACTTTTGAGAGGTATCTTCCCTAGGAGAGTGTTTATGAGATGGTTGTGTTTGTTGCATGGTTTTCCATTGTTCCTTTGATGAGGTGGTTGATCTCTTATGGTGGGGATATCCTTGAGAGGTATCTCATGGGGTGCCTATTCGGGTAAACCCTTTTCAATTTCCTCTTTAGGTTGGTTTTGGATTCTTGATAGTGAGAATGTTTAGATGGGTATATAATGTAAGGTATTGGATCCATGTGGATCAACCATTTACGTGTTTCTGAAGACCGAGGTGATTGGAGGTGGCTCCGAGGAAGTCTAGAGGTTTGGGTTACTAAAAGTTGGAAGCAGTGATATTTCACACCGTGTAAACTTTTACATGACCGAAAAGTGGGTTTCACAGCTTGTTATGATCATATCACGTCATGTGCTAAATCGGGGTTTAAAAATAAAAAGGTGTCACATTTTTTCAATGTAAACCATATCCTGAGGGTTAAAAGTGTGAAATGGGATTACACATCATGTAAACCCCTAATTTTGCATATCATTAAATGATGCAGTGCTCAGGGTTTCCCAAACCCTATGGCATGCAGTTCCTACTTGTCGTTTTAGGTGACTTGCCCATCCGCACTTTGACTTTTTGGGGATTCCTTTATCTAGGATCCATCTCTAGCTTACACCCTTTGATCTGTCTTCAATCCAAGGTACCTTTTACCTATATTCTTGAATTTTCTTCGATATGTTTACTCTCATTCCTCTTCTCTATGTGATGGATCTTGATCTCTAGGTTTCTAATGGGGTTTTGTTTTTTGTTTGTTGGCACGGTTGTGGCATGGCATCCTCAGGTGGATGAAGTTCTTACAGGAGAGGTGTTCAGGATCTATGGTGTAGGTCTATTCTCAGGCATACAACATTAACACCATTTCGAGATAGGGGATTTGTTTCTTCTACATTATTTATGTGTGATCATAAATTGAATATGATTTATCCCCTTTAATACCAATAAAATTAACCTAATAATTACTTGAAGTGGATTGAATAATTGATATCAATCTCATGGTGTAGTTTCTATTTATACCATGATAATGGGTTGCCTCTTGATTTTATTGATTGTGTGGTATCTATAATTTTTATTTTTATGCTTGTATTAGCATGAGGAATTCATAAAGAACATAAAATTGGAATTAATTGATAAATTAATTGTCTAAAATTATAAAATAGGAAAGCATAATGAATTTAGTGTTTTGTAATCTTAATGTTACTTGCATGTTTAAATGGATTGAACTTACATGTTTTAATAGGGTTGAATAAATATGTGAATTATTTTGATTCTTATTGATAAAATAATTACAGGAATGTTAAATTAATTGGCCATAGAATTCTAATTAGGTTGTTCTTAGTTTGAACATATGATTGACTAATAGATTAATTAAAGATGGAATAAGAGGTGGTTGTGTGATGAAAAATAATTCCTTATAGGTCTTGAGTTTTCTGCATGCTTGTAAAGTCCACGTTCCTTATACTTTGGAGCTACGAGGGTTCATTTTTCTAAAGGATAGATTCATTTCTTGGGATCGAGAGTTCATTTGCAGTGTTTGTTTCTTGTTGTTTGTGGTGTGGGGTGAGGATACCCAAATGTGATCTGAGCTTAGGATGATTGATCCAGGAGTGTTGTTGTGGTATGTGAGGAAGGTAGTCCTAGTTTTTTGTGGAAGGATTTGATTTTTGTGATGGAAGATTCAGTGGGATGTGAATGTGGGTGTTAGGGAGGACATCAGATATGAGGATATGGGTTGAAGTGGGGATTACTAATTGATATAAAATCTTGATGCTTGTTTGAATCTCCTTTTTGGCTAATGGATAGGTTGTTTTTTTATCTGATTTTTTCCCCACTGCTTGAGGTAGATGGATGTACTTGGTTTAATACCTTATTTTCTAGTTTAGGATGTTTTCTTAGAGTACATGGTAAAATGGAAAGTGATAATTTTAATAAATGAGTAAATGTTTAACCCACGGGGTTGGAACTTTTTGGTATGAAATGTTGAAGTTGAAATTGTGAGAAGTCGTGCACTGAGTTTTCTTATGCCTAGAGGGCATTAAACATTATTATGATGCTAATGTAATGTAATGTGGGAAACTACAATGGTTAATTAATAATAAATTAATTAATTATCGTAAATTCCACCTAATAAAATGGAATAAAATAATTTAATGGAACTCTTTAAATGATTTTGTTCTTGTATGATATATTGTCTTAGGAGTGGCTGCTGGGAGTCCGAGAGACATTAGCTATAGTTGAGTCTGAGACTAGGTTATTACCATAGTGTGGTTGTGAGCTATATTATATCATGTAAATTTTGTTTTTTTTTCATACACTACGCTACCCTATCGGTTATGGTGACTCACACCCTGGGGATTCTGGGCCCTAGGGGTGTTTTCCCCAACATCTCAGCGGTAGGATTGATGGTTGATAAACTTCTTTGGCCTTGCTCTATTCTCTTGGTAGTTACTTGTTCTGGTATGTATGACAGTTAGTTTTCCCCATATATTTGGGTAGAGGGCTGTAATATCTTGTGGATATTTCAAACACATGTATTCTTGTTATAGTTTCCAATGGACTATTATAGGTATAACATGTATAGTTTATGATGGCATGAGGATCCTTACCCAAGGTATGGGTGGTAATGTCTTGAGATATAATACCCAACGTATGATACACATTATATGGTTTTTTGTGGATCTTAGAAACTACTTGGTTACTTTTGGTTACACTAACATGGTGGTGTGTTGTGTGAGGTTCACATTATGGTTCTTTGCCCAGGTGTTTGTGGGCTAGTCTTTTTGGAGAGAGATGAAAAGGAAGTGAGACATTGGTGTAGAGTGGAAAACTAGTAGAGAAGTGGAAGTGGGGTACTTTTTATATTATTATTATATTATATAATCTTGTTTATTATATTTGGTGAGAGTATCCATGGTGAGGATGGGATCTTAGCATACCTATATTGTTAATGAGTTAGTTTCACTTATTGTTCACTCTCCTTTAGCAATATTTTTTTACATTTTTTCAAGTTTGTCCCCAGAGTGGAACCTACTGAATATACCTTTATACTCAACATATGTATCTATAATTATTTTATGTTCAATTAGTAAAAACAAGTTAGAGATCTGGCTGGTTTTTGAAAGCCTGTGGGTTTTTAGAGGATATGTTTCGGCTTCGTGGTCTCCATCGTCCTTACCTTTCTTTTAGTAATTGCAGTTTTTCCATTCATTTATAGTATTTATTTTATTTCATTACATATGTGCACTTGGGTTTATTGTATATTAGAGTCTATGCAATATTTTGTTGGTATCTGATTTATCTCTCTCTCTCTCTTTCGCATGAATTATCTTAGAGTATAATGCCACACATCAGCATGTTTACTATACCCTTGGTTCTAGTCACCAAATCAGGCCCTACTAGAGGTTGGACTTAGGTGTCACTATCTCTCTTCTCTCATTTCCATTCCAGGATGGGTACACCTTATGGGGAGGGGATTGTGACATATCCCATTTCTAATGATTCTTAAAAACTCTTTTTACATATTTTTACTTCATTTTGACAGCTTTTTTCACCAAAATTAATTTCATTGTAATTACCTTTTCATTAGTGATATATACATGTTCATAATCTAATTTAATGAAAAATTCAAATTATTTTCCAAAATAACTCTAATTTTCAAATAAAGGGGTATTTCTCCAAGAATTTCTCATTGATGTTATTAGATTATTTTCATCTATTTCAACACCCTCTATTGAGTCTTAGGATTAATTGAGATCTATCTATTATGTTATCATATACCATATTTTACCGAATGGTCTCTGATTATTTTGACTGGGGATGTACTGTCTTGATACCATTCCCCATATTATTGTAGATAGTTTACTGATTGGGGATATTATTTACATTTCATATGTTAGTTTCAATATGAATTTATAGGTTGATTATGTTTCATTCCATTCATATGAGGATTCCATTTGTCTTATTATGTTATGGGTGGGGTCCACTATAGCCCCTCAATGCATAGGTATGTATTAGAAGACAAAACAAATATGGATTTGGATGAGGCATTAACCCTTAATTTTTAGATGACTTGATCGAGGCCACAATGGTATGCTTCATATGTCCATTATTATACATTCCATCATTATAATACTATTAATTGATGATCCATGTGATTATTCGACTAGAAGAATATCCATGGTTAAGTTCCATTCTCATGTGATTATTTATATATAATTATTTAATGTTATTTTATTCGTGACACATTATGCTCAATATTATGTTTTAATAGAATGTGTTTTAATTATTCACCTTTTCTTATTGTTTATATTTATTTATGTTAGCTTCTAATGTATTTCATACCCTTACTATGAATTTGTGCTCACCACTTTCTTATGTTTTATTTTTTTCATAGGATAAAAATATATATATTATCAATGACATTCATGGATAATCTAGGAGTTTATGGGTGTTTCCAATAGAGTTTTTATATTGTTTTACCTTTCAAATTGTAATGTAACAATTCTGTTTATATCTATTTTTCTAAAGATGAAAAATTATTTGGTCCTTTAGGATGCAACTTCCTTGTTTATTATTCCAATGTAATAAAGTATGGTACCAAATCTAGGCTATGATGGTTGGGTCTTTACAGTTGGTATAAGAAAAATTTTAGTACAACATTTGAAATCTAGATTTAGGAAATCCTAAATTTGGGATAACAAACCTAAGATAGACATGGAGGATAACTATAGAATATAATCCCAAACAAACTATGTTTATGAGTTTAGTTATGCATAAAATTTTCAATTTATGACAAATATTTCACTTGTTTTGGGATTTTGCATTATGTATCTTAATGATATGATCTAATCTAGTGTATGTTCATATTTAGAAATGGATCCTCACAGAAGGAATATAAACCCCACCAATTCACAAAAACCAATGATTAAGAAGGATCAAATATTTTATGGTCTTATACCAATCTTTCAAAGCGAAAAAACCTCACAAACATTCTCATCATATGGGAATATAGTATCATGTGATATCAATAATGAGAAATAATTATCCAAGTCTTATGGAATCTAAAAGAACCATGTTAATAAGAGGATGGAATAGAAAAATATGCATAAAGGGAATAAGATAATGACGGATTTTCCCAAAGGTGATAATTGTTGATAGAAACACCTCGGTACTTGATTGGAGGGAATAGTAGTTTGATACAAGTGTAGATAGAAAGGAAATCAGGATCATGATTTTAATGGAAAGAAATAATATCTCTAATGATTCAAATATAAAGAGATTGGGCACTACACAAATAAATGTCTCAATAATCAAAATAATATACAGCAAAATATGATAATGGATTGTGGTCAAGCTTATTATACTACCACAAATAAAGTTGAGAGATAATTATGTTAGTATTTGGATTCAATAATTATGCTATTTGAGTGTTTTATAAATAATGTTATGGTTATAAGAATCAAGAGATATATAAGGATATAACTAAAATACTTATTCTTTATATAATTGTAAGCATGTGATTATTAATACCAATAATCAAGAGGAGTGGTTATGTTGTGAGTTAATATCACATGACTTGGGAAAGATAACACTAAATATGTTCCTTATGTTGATATAACAAAAATAGGTTTTTATGGGATTATATTGGTGACCATGAAGGTGGTTAGTGATCTGATGGTTTGTGTCATTATGGAATTATTAGATGTTTTGATTAATGGACTTTACTCAAAAACCAGAGATTATACTCAGGAAATCATGCAAGTTTCATAATGGTTTAATGGAGATTAAGGTATTGATATATTTGGTATGTGACAAAAAGATCCACATTATTTTCGGAATCTTATGTTATGTTTATTTTGAAAATTGAGTGACATTCCTTCTAAATATTTTGTCTTTGAATTTGGACAAACATATTTTTTATGATTCTTAAGTTTATTTACATATGGAATGGATTTAGGATATTATTAAATTATAATTTATCATATTAGATAACCTATTCTAACTATATTGGTTTCAGTAAACATTTCAAGGATGATGTAAAAACTTTTGGATTGTATAATTCATAAAAGTGCTTCAAGAATATAAATTGTTCTTGAATATCCATCTCTATATTTAAGAAATGAAGTGGAGATAGATCAAATCACCAGGAAAGGATGAGAATATTACATTGAAATTAATTGAGTAATTTTGTTTTTCTCAAGTTATTTTTTGGATAATAAAAGATACCCTCAACTACAGGAAAAGGATTTTCGAATAGTAATGTTATTTGATCGGTTTTCCTATTGAGAAATCAACGGTCTTTTAATTGATTGTAGGTTTACGATTTTGTGATGGTATAATTTCTAAGTACCATATTCTCTTTAACTCTCTATCAAAACATTATTGGTATATTTCTTTTTCATACACATGTTTCCACTTCACAATAAGTTTTTCCTATAGGGAAACCAAATTTTTTGTGACCTTCACTTTTACCTTTACCTCTTATTAAGAGTTTATTTTATTAACCCTATTTCCAATGTGGGTTTCCCAAAAAGAAATTTTGAAGTTTCAACCTTTGATTTTAGAAGTAAAGTTAAAAATTATGAGGAAGAAATTTAATGAGGGAGGGGAGAATGTAACAATCCAATATTTTATGGTATATATATTTTTAAATTTAATTTCTCTAATAGAATAGGTTTAACACAACACCAAGCTTAAATGAACAATGATATATAATTAAATATCATTATATTAAATTGACTGTTATGACCTAGCTGTTAAAATAGAAGGAATGAATAGTATTAACCAAATTATGAAATTTATATATTATATATTTAATAGAAAAAATTAAATTCATACAAATGATTTTATAGTTGTAAGATAAGAATGTATCCAATTGTATACATTAAAAGGCTATATTTTTCTAAAGGTAGTTTTACCGCCTTTTAATAACACAATTTTTTTAAAAACAAATTTTGAAACTTTTATAAATTAAAATTAAAAAAACATTATTTTTAAAAGAGTAATTACAAAATTATCTTAGGGTGAAAGTTTTGTATTTTTCTGATAATATTCTTTTCAGGTCTTTAGTGAAAAATCAGGATTTCTATAAAATTGTCATTTTCGTTATATTAATAGAATTTTTATTGTTTGAATATTAGACACGCCTATGAATTTATAAATAAATTTTTGTATCTTATGAATGAAAATATAATATATTTATATCACAAAATAGTTAAATAAATGTTTTTTAAATGATAAATTATGTATTGGTATTTTTGTGAAACGTAAACGTTTATTCAGAAATTTATAATTAAAATAGTTATTTAAAAGAATTTTTTTTATTAAATAGATTCATAAATTATTATTTTTTTGTCTTATAATTATAAGATAATTTTATCAAACATTGATTAATTTTTGAAACTGTCATAAAATTAGTTATAATATTAAAATCGATATTTTTGAAGAAAATTGTGATTTTATTTAAAAATTAAATTTCACATATTTAGAAAATTATTTTCATGAAATGGATTCCATTTTTTTAATTTTACACATCGAAATATGGTTAGTGTGAATTTTTGGTATTTTTCAAGAATATTTTAATTTTTGGTGAATTGTGAAAAAGAGTACTTTACAGTATTTAATAAATACATGATTATTGAGTCATAGATGATGTATAGATGATGTAAGACCATAATATAGAAATATAATTAATTATTTTAATATATTTATCAATAATTTTCAAAATATATATATTCATGAGCCAAATTAAAAAACTAATGAATAAAATAATCAAAACACACCCCTCTCTTCCACTATAAAAACCTCCCCTCACCACCCCTTCTCCTCAAACCTCCAAATCCTTGAATCATACTTATATTCTAACCATTTCATCTCAAAATCCTATACCCACATTATTTTATTTATAGTCTCTCCAAAAGACCATTTCTATGTTCCTTAAGGAGGTTCTCAAGTAGTCGTTACCCAAGAGGTAAAGCATTCTCTTTCTCTCTTATAGAATTTGTTTTCTTTTCTTATCCTTACCTAACCTACCATGTCTAAAGTTACATGATAACTCTATTATAATTGATATAATTTTATTTTATTATTTTAATGGTATATCAATCATCAATTATCTTCTCTTCACTTTTTTATTCTAAAAATTAAAACATCATCCTTGAGGTGTTAATTTACCGCTTTCATGAATGATGGGTTTTAATTTTTCAATTTCACCTTCAAGGATGGTCAAAAAACAATTTATATGGTTAAAAATACAATAATATAAATAATACAACTTATTTAATGTTTTGGAACCAGTATATATTCTTGACATTAACTCGTAAGAAAAAACTAGTTCGCGATTTTCTGAAAAATTCCAGAATAATCTAAATATTTATCATTAATGCTTTATCTAATGAATCATCCTCGTATATGGAAACAAAATTACATATAATACCATTAAATATACTATATATTCATTAAAAATATATAATTTCAATTATGGATAACTATTCTCATTTTATATGATATTTCATACATGTATACAAGTAAATCAATCATGAAAACCAAGGAAAAGAACACTCCCAAATGATGTAATTGAATCTAATAACTTATAAAAAAGGCAAAAAATAATATTAATAAAATTATAATAAATCAAATACATGTTTAAGAGGTTTTGAATTAAATTATTAATGAAACTAATTTCATTATCAAGGACGTTATGTGCAAGTGTATAACACTTTCGGACATTAGGTAAAGGTTTCTTCCTGAACCACTGTTTTATATTTAGGATATTCTTTCTCTCCCTTTACCACAACTTAATTATTAATTATTATTTTTTAATCCTAATACATTATCCATTTATTTTTCAAAGATATGTATCTAGTTATATTTTTATTTGTTTGATGGGGAATTAAATTTTTTATAAGGTTCTATTTTCAATTCCTCTTGATAAGCAAGCCCTATTAAAGAGAAGATACCAATTTCTAATCCATTTCCAAGTAAACTCCATAATAGATTTTAGACAACAATATGTTACCAAAATCACTCTTCATATCGTGAAAAACTATAGATGTCCTTTTCTTATTTTATATAAGAAATTAATCTCTGTCTTCATTAAATATTCTTTTATATTTTCTCTAAAACCACACTAAAGTGGCCCATTTCAAAAGTTTCTTAAAAACTATTTCTAAATTTTTCACTTCAGTTAGAAATCTTTTATTCCCCAAAAATAATTTCATTTTACTTCCCTTTTCTATTCTGAGATATAAAAGTTTATAAAATGATTTTTTGAAAAATAAAAACCATTTTCCAAAAGAACTCTTCTTTGAAAATTAAATTGTATTTCTCTCAAGAATTTCTAAAAAAATTTATTAGAGTATTTTCAGCTATTACTATTCCCTATGTTTATTCTTATTATTAATTGTCATTTTCCTCTTATGATACCATATACCATATTTTATCAAATGGTTTATGGTTATTTTGGGCTGCAGATAAACTGTCTTGTTACCATTTTCCATATTACTCTAGAAAATTTACTAATTGGGAATATTATTTAAATTTCATATTATAGTTTAAATATGAATGTATGTATTGGTTATGTTTCACTTCTTTCATATGAGTAATTGATTAGACTTATTAAGTGATGTTCAAGACCTGTTATATCCCATCAATGCATTGGTAGGTCTAATGGGACAAAACAGATTTAGATTTGGCTGAGGCCCTAACCATTGATTTTCAGATGTCTTGGTTGGGGCCTTGACAGTATGTTTTAGATGTCCATAATTATTCATTCCATAATTATGATATTATTAATTGATAATATATGTGCTCATTTTACTAGTAGAGTATCCATTGTTATGTTTCATTCTCATGTGATTACTTATGTGACATTATTTAATTGTCTTTTATTCCTCTCATATTATGCTCAAGATTGTGTTTTAATGGATTTTCTTTTAGTTATTCACATTTCCTTATTGTTTATGTTTATTTATGTTATGTTATGTTGTATTTGTTACCCTTAATGAACATATGAGGTCACCACTTCCTTATATTTTATTTTTCCATAGGATGTAAAGATATATATTATGGATGACTTGTAGAGATAATCTAGTAGTTTACAAGTGTTTCTAATATAGTTTCTATATTATTTTACCTTTCAAGTTATAATGTAAAAATTATATTTGTCTTTTGTTTTCCAAAGCTACTAAACTATTCGGTCCTTTGGGATGTGACTTCAATGATTATTATGTCAATCTAATAATGTAAGGCACTAGCTTCGGGCTACTGGGTTCGATGTCTTTACGTTTTAACCTCCTCTAATAAAATTTAATTTTTTTAAAATATATCAAATTATATAATGTGCATTCATGTCTCTTATAAAGAAATTATATAAGTGTATTTATATATATTAGAAACATATAATATAAAGAAATTATATGAATACATTAAATAAATACGTATACATATAAAAACATAAATGTAAGTATATATAAATTGTTATATAAATAAATTAATATATATTATTTTTTTTATTTTTTTATTTTATTTTATTTTATTTTATTTTATTTTATTTTATTTTATTTTATTATAATATATTATATTATATTATATTATATTATATTATATTATATTATATTACATTAGATTAGATTTTATAATATTTTATTGTATTGTATTATATTATATTACATTATATTACATTATATTATATTATATTATATTATAATATATTATATTATATTATATTATATTATATTATATTATATTATATTATTATCTATATATATTATATATTGATATATAAATATTATATTACATATATCTTATTATTAAATATATAAATACATATAGATATATATATACAGATAAATAAATTTATATTAATATACATATATAAGTATTAAAACTAATATATTTAATATATATGTGTATACATAATATAACTATATTTGTATAAATAAATCTATATATATATTTATTTATGTAAAATATATTTATATATGTAGAATATGTTTATATATAAATATTCATAATATTTTATCCATATATAAATATCATATTATATTATATGTATATTTATAATATAAATATTATATATATAATATACATATATATACATTTTTATACATATAAATGAATTTGTAAAATATAGAATATATTTTATTCAAAGCTATATGTAATATATATATATATATTAATATTTTTTAACTGTGTATGATTAAATATAATAAATATATATTTGTATAATATATAAGTGTATGAAAATAAGTATAAATATTTAAAAAAATATATATAAATACACATTTTTATTTGGTGTTTGTGTGATATGAATGTATTTATAAATATTTTCAAATATAATTTTATTTAAATATACTAAAATATATAATTTATAGAGGTGTAAACATAATATTTTTACATATATATATTTACATTAGTATTAATATACATATAATTATTTAAATATATATTCAAATAATATTTATTTTAATATACATATAAATGTTTATAAATAAAATAATCGGTATAATATTATCAAATAGAAATTTGGTGTAGTGGTGTCGGTGCTTTGGCCCTTATTGTAGAGTCTCCTATTAAAACCCCATATAATCTAGAAAATAACCCCTTCTAACAACCGCTATTATTATAGTGAAAATCCCTATCTGAATACTAAAATTATATTTGATTCTAGCTTAGATATACCTAGGAGTAATAACTTCGAAAAATGTGCATCGATCTTGAATCAAGTATTACCTCATACACAACAATGAGTCTTACTCTTCACATAGTTTGACACTTGGGGAATACGGTTGGATTAATTCATACATTCTTTATAAACCATTATGAAGGATTTAAAAATATTTTTATGATTTAAAAAATTTCCCAAAAAAACCATGTTTATGATTATTAGATTATCTATGCATATCTTTTTTCAATTTATTTTTACTATTTTACACGTTTTAGAATTATACATTTTGTTTCATAATGTGAATATCTAATTTAGTGTATTCCATTTTTTTGGTGTCTAGTAAAAGGAATTGAAACTAAATTAATTCATGTGCCCTATATAGGGTTTTCCCTCTTGGGAAAGATAATGATTCTGGAGCGGGATCAATAGCTAGAACTGGTCAAATTATAAGAATATTTTGGAAGATATCTTGGGTTATGAGAAATAACCTTTCCCATATGAAGCAACATATTGATCCACCATGTGGTGTAACAATATTAGACTAATTTATGCATTAGAATCCTCGATTATTTAATGAGACTAAAAATCCATTTGTAGCTGAGTAATTGATAATTGAATTAGAGAAGATATTTTTCACTTAAGGAAACAATGAAAGGGTGGAAGTTTTCATGGTATTTTATCATCTCTCTGGAGATATAAATCAATGGTGGCCACTGATTCAAAACACTAAGGATGAAGAAGAAATAAAAAATGGAATATAAGTATTTTAAGGTAGTCTTATTGGAAAATTATTTTCCTCACGAACAATGAGAGGATATCAAATTACAATTCTTGAGTATAAGACAAAAGGAAGATGAAAATGAAGCTAAGTACGACGAAAAATTTAAAAGGCCATCATGATATGCTATGGACTATGTACGTATTCCAAAAATTATGATTGAAAATTTCTTTGATCAGTTAAAGCCAATCCTTTGAGGCGAACTAGTCTCCTAAAAATTCTCATTACATTAGGACACGTTATCATGTGCTCTCAAGATATAAAATTAATTGTCTATGTCCTATGAATTTGTAGGTAAGCAAGATTAGAAGAGGAAGAAAGATAAAAATATGGATAAATGGGGAATGGAAAGAAGGTTTTCCCCTTTGTGGTAATAATGGAAATAATAACATTGGTACTTTCTAGAAGATAATGAGTGTTTCATACAAGTGTAGACATAAAGAAAAGTGTGTTTGTGATTACAATGGAATGCTAGTGAGCATTTACACGAGTGGAAATGGCTTCTAATTGGCATCAAAGAGATCCAGGTTTGAAATCGGGGGAGGTGAATTTATGGGTTACTGTAGTAGTATTGCAGCAATACTACGTCAGGTATTGTTCGGTACTGTAGTATCTGGATCTATTCACCCAATTTGGGACATCGATCCACCGGTTTGGGCCTACAGGTCTCAGGGACTTCAGGTAATCAATGGTCTTCCGGCCTCACGGCCTTCGGGCCACAGAGACCATGGGGTAGCCCAGTTCACACAGAGCAGGCCCCAGAAGTGGATCAAAGAAAATAGTAGTAGTAACCAGAGTAGATATAACTAGATTGGAATAATAATAGGGTTTGTAAACTTCCATTGGGACTAGGCACCTTACAGCTTTTCACGGGGTAATGCTAGTCGATCATCAAGGAAATGCGGGGAGCTAAGAAGATCAATGATGCAGAAGCTGGGGAGGGATAGTTCTAATGGGTTGGTCCAATGATTCATGTAATGGGAATAGTATTCTAATGGGCCTTTGGGTCATGTTGGGCCTTATGCCTTGGGTATACAGGTCATGTAAGGGTTCCCCTTCAACCCTTAAAAGGAGGATTATCCATAATAAAATAAAAAAGGGCTTAGGTAAATTCGAGTGATTAAAAGGTAATTAAAGAAGTTTCCAATGCTCAATGATTCAACCTTAATGAGATTTGGAACTTCACAAATGAATTCTCTATGTGTAAATGGAATATACCTTAGAAGAAGCTAAGAGATAAAGGTCAGGTGTATGCTATTAATATAGCTATTGTTGAATTATTAAAGTAATTATGTATTTGGATTCAATAATTATGTTGTAGAACTATTTTATAAATGATATTCTAGTTATAAGAATCATTAAATGTATAATTATTATATTGTATTAGAGTTTATTTAAGGATTTGGTAGCAAATGTTGACTAGTACCAAGAAAAGTGGCTTACTGGAAATTTTATCATTTTGGAAAACACATGATTGAGGGAAGATAACCCTTAGTATATTCTCAATGATGAGATTATAATAATAAATAGATGTTTATGGGATAGTATTAGTGACCTTGAAATTTTTTAGTGATTTGATGGTATATGGTATCTCTCCTGGAGTTTACAGCATGTTTGTATTTATAGAATACATTCGAAAACATAAGACATTATTTTTGGAAGCATGCATGTTTTAATTAATATTTTAAGTTAATAAAGGTATTCACATATATTGTATGTGACATTAATATCTACATTATATTTTATGTGGTATATAATGTTGATTTAAGGACCTCCATTTTCAATTTTCTGAATGTGAAATTGTTTAGAAAAATTTTGGATGAGTTTTATGGTTAACTATTTATAAAATTGAGTATGTTGAACATCTGGAGTCACCACTAATGTATTATAAATTAAAGTATTATTGTTTAACTCGTTCTAACCATTTTGGACTTGGAATATTTCTAGAGATATGTGTAATGACTTGTAATTATTTTTATGACCTATAAAATGTTAATTTTAGTATTTTAGGTATACAAAATTTTATTGGTATATTCACTACTTGGATTAAGAAATTAAGTGGGAATTGATTGAATCACAACTAAAGGATGAAATTCTTCCTTTGAAATAGAAATATATCAATTAAGTATATTTTCTAATATTATCAGTCTTGATGGTAAAGGAATTCTACCACTCAAAAAAATTATCTTGAAACAAAAGTTATATCATAATACCTTCATTTATGATGAACCAGTAATCCTTTAACT
Source organism: Viscum album (assembly GCA_963277665.1). NCBI lineage: Eukaryota > Viridiplantae > Streptophyta > Magnoliopsida > Santalales > Viscaceae > Viscum > Viscum album. The sequence goes on from OY728128.1 coordinate 1,265,283,424, forward strand.
CATCAAAGATTTATGGATTTTTGGTTGTTAAATTTTCTAAATCAATCACTTTATTTTGATCAATGATCTCTATCACTCTCCATATTTATTTTCACTTTTATTATATGCCCATATTTTCACTTCCAACAAATATTTTCCTATATGGAAACACATTAATATGTCATTCTAGAAGACCATTGTACATTATTTTATCCCTTATAAAGTGGAAGATTTATCAACCCTATTATAGTTGTGGGTTCCCAAAAAATCTATTTTAAAATTTCAAACCCTTGAATACTAATATCAAGAGTAAACTATGAGGGCACAATTTATTTAAGGGGGTAGAATGTAACACCCCATGATTTTAAAACCAGAGCATCATGTTGATAGAATATATGAAACTCAACACTAATAATATAAGAGAATGTAACACCTAGAGTCTTTATGAAATATTTCTTTTTAAATAAATTCAATCTCTTTTATAACATATGATGCATGCAACACTCGAATTAAATGAAACATGATACACTATTAAAATATTATAATTTAAACATGACCAATATGAAATAACTATTAAGATTTTGGGTATGAATATTGCTAAATAAATAATAAAAATTATATTCATAAAAAATAAATAAAATAAATTCAATGGTTATCTATTTATTAGAAATAAAATATGTACCATTTGAAAGAAAATAAAATGTTTTCTAAAAAACTGTATTTTTTCTAAAAGGTGGTTTAATAGCGCTTTTATCACATAATCTAAAATTAATTTTACCAACATTAAAAATTTATTTTAAAAAATAAACTTCATTTTTTAAATATAAATGTAAAAAATATCTTTGGGAAAATTTTTATGAATTTTCTCATAAGATTCATTTTTTTATTAATAGTTTAAAATGTTGATTTTTATTGAAAACTGTCTTTTCGTTTAAATTTCTAAAAATGTTAAATTATATTTTAAGTTGGTTTTAAAGAAAAATAGTTCAATTATATTACTTTTGAACTAATTTAGTTCATTGTAATAAATTTTATATTGAATGTTGATATAAAAAAGTTTTTAAATTGTTCGGAAATTTTTCTTTGGAAAAACATTTTTCAACGCGACTATTAGTTTAATTTTAAATAGAATTATGCTACTAATATTAATTGAAATAAGAAAAATGATTAATTAATTTTAATAAGAATAATTTATATTATATAGTGTGTTCAAATTTTTATTTTCTCATAATAATTAGTAAAATTAATTAATTAATTAAGGTGTTTAAGGTTTAAATGAGGTTTTACTTGTTTAATGTGATTTTTTAAAAAATAATTTTCCACACACAAAGAATTTTTATTTTATAAATTGTATTTAATATTTATAATAGTTGGGTCCAAATTATATTATCAATATCAATTTATTTTATTATTATTGGATAAATATCTAGGTTAAAAGTACTAGTTTTCATAATGAAAACTAGGTTGGTAAAATCAAGTACTTTTAATGTCTAAGGAATAAAATTTTTCAAACATGTATTTTTTGTGTTGTAGGTGTGTATTGACAATATAATCCCTTAAATACACTATTTATAATAATTTGAGTCACTTTGGGTGAGAGTGACTTCCCATTATTTAATATTTTTTGGTATTTATAAAAATGTCACTCCTCCTCAATTATAAAATTGAACTCCCTCTCATAACCTATTCACTCATCCTGAGACATTCGGCTATAAAAAAACCTAAAAACATATATCTCTTTTATAATTATAAATATTATATCGGTTTTTTTCTTCCTAAAATACCAACCCTAGTGTCATTAGAAAGAGATCCAATGGGGGTTTCTTTAAGAGAATGTCATCGTCTTCAATATGATATTTCTTTTGATTTCTTCTTTTAAAATATTAAATTATGTATTTATACTTCCAATAAAATATAATTATTATCTTAAAAACTATTAGATTTTATTTTTTTCATAATATTTATCCATTTCTTCTTCCATAAACTGGGAAATGAAATTTTTAGTCATGTGTATGGCGGACTACCGCCTCGTAAACTAATTTAACTTATTTTCTATAAACACTTTTCATAGTTTGATATAATGATAGATTTATTTTATATTTATAGTATTTATTATTAAATATACATATAGATTTATAAATCACATATACCTTCTTAATTTCAATTTAGTTTAAAATATGATAATTTCACTCGTGTGTACTAAGGACTATTGCTTCCTAAAGAGATACGATTCATTTTTAACATACGCTTTACATTGAATTTAGAAGTTTAAATTTAAAAAATATAATTGATATATATATATAATTATATAAATTCAATAAAATTATTATAACATACACTTCGTTACCCTTTCACTCTTTAAGATAATTATATTATTTCTTGGGTGTACAAACAGCCCACAGTCTCCATGAAGTGATGTGATTCATTTTCTACATCCAACATAAAATAATGGGTATAATTATGTATATAATGATAATAATAATATTTATAAAATTTATAAAATTATATATATGATTGAAATATGTCTTATATAAAACAACCATAACTTTTATGACGAAACACTTATGAAAAAATAAGGTAATTAACACCCAAAATAATGAAAATAATGAAATATTATTAACAAACGGGTGGTAAAAAGTTATAGAATGATAATATATTTTATGATATATTTGAGTATGGATATTTAATATATTTATAATAAACCTATATTTACTATATATGAGGTTCATTAACATATGAATGAAGTCAAACCTGAGGTTAGGGTTTCTTATCTTACTTTTACTTCAATGAGACATATACCATATTCACTACTTATTTTTTATGGTCTATATACTACCAATTTTAATATGTTATATCATAAATATATTTATATTTATAATATTTAAAATTTTATTTGAAGTTATTTCTTTTATGGGGCTTATGATTCAGAAGTTACCAAACTGTAATGGGTTTATTTCACAATCTCGCCATTATTCATGATTTTTTATGTTTAAATATACCTTCGAGGAATTATTTGGTATTAAAATCTTAAAACCAATATATTTTCATCTTATATGGTTTTTCAGGAACATTTTAAGTAATAATATCATTTTTCATCTTTTTTAAACATAAATGATTGAGATAATGTTTTTAAGAAAAGGCAACATTATTTCCTTTTTTTATCAAAGATGTTTTTTTATCCAAATCCAGGTTTTCAAAATTGTTATTAAAATTTAGAAAAAATATTTATTAAATAAATTTTCACCAATTTTTTACTTCTTAAAAATTTCATTAAAAGGAATACTCAAGTTATTTTCTAAACAATTTTTGTTTCTCTTTTACTAAAAATGTAAAATGAGTCTTTATTTTAATGTGTATGGAATGAACAAAATTTTAGGCCTTCATGAAAATTCAATGATTTAAAGATTATCTTTCAGGTTTATGAGCATATTTTAGGAGAAAATAATTTAAATTTTTTTTGTAACTTTTTGTTTTAAAATTTTATTTTCAAAGTGAAAAGATAATTTTCTTCAAAAATGTTTTCATGACATTTTTATGGCAGTCCAATTCATCAATGATATAAACCCTTTATTTTAATCATGATCCACAAGTGAGTTGTTTTATTTATATTAACCTTATTACTTTTTTGGATGTTTTATGATTAGTTTTTATGAGGATGTACAATTTTATTTTTATTCATCGTATTTCATTAGATGTTTTATGATTATGTTCATTTAATTGGGATAAGTATTAACATTTTATAGTTGGCTTTTTGATACAAATGTTTTAATTGTTTATGTTTCACCCATTTAATATGATGAATGAATTGGGATTATTATGTGGTGGTTGGATCTAGGTTATATATTTCCCCTCGATGAATACATGGGTCTTAAAAGACAAATGGGTCTTAAATGGGTCTTATAAAATGTATTAAAATTATATTTATAATGTTTGAGGGAATGAATTACCTCATTATGAGATCAGAAATTTATGTCCATGTGATCATTTTTTTAGTTAGAATATATATGGATATGTTTCAAGCTAATTTTATTATTTTTATAGATTTATTTGATCAGCCTTTATTGCTACAATATTATGATCAAGTTATTTTTTAAATATAATGTGTTTTAGTTATTCACCTCACCATATAGATTATGTTTATTTTTTCATGACATATTCTTTTATATGTATATCGTTACTGAGAATATGAGTTCTCCCCTTTATTATGTTTTATTTTCTCTAGGATACAGTAATGTATTTTTTTATTGATATATAGGGATATGTTAAATGAATAGTGGAATTATCAAAGAAAAAACATTCTGTGTTTTATCTCTTCAAATTTTTGTGATATTTAAGTATGTATATAACTTACTAAGACTAATAATCTATTTAGTTCTTCAGGGTGTGATTCCTTATATCTTATGGAAATGTAATAAATTAACTACCAACTCTGGACTACTAGATTTTGGGTCATTATAATGGTTTTAAAGGATTATTCTTTTTCTTATAATGAGGTAATTTTGAATTTTTACTTAAAATATAAAAGGAACCTTTTCCTTAATGTACACTACATGAATATAATTCCATATATACTTATTAATTAATGATTTTAAGATTACATTAATATTTTCCAAGGTTTTTTTCAAATAAAATGTTTTACCTAATATTCAGATAATTTGTTAACTTTAAATTAGTGATTTCAAAGTCAGATGGGTATTTTCTACAAGAAATGTTCCAGTGATCTTATAATGAAATTTTTCATCTATGATAACATCTTTTGATGTTACTTATCCGTAATTAGGTATATGAGTCAATTAAGACATCAAATTTCATTATTTATATGGCTTATTATGATGATGATTTAAGGTTGATTATATGAAACCTATTTATTTCCATTTAATAATTAAGTTATAACGAAACATTTATGAAAACCATTTCATTTAAAAGGGTTATGATGTAATGAAATGTTTATGAAGCCAGTTTTCTTTCCAAGGGTTGTGCAATGAAAAAAAATTTAAGATATTTTTGAATACATATGTAATATTTTAATTATGTTATTTTTGGGACCAAAATTATATCTCTCTCTAATGCATTAGGTAGATATGGATATATCATGAGATAATGAGGATTGTAATGGGGATTCAACTTAGTTTAGCAAGGGTCTTTTTCCACTATAATAATATTGGGAGTGAAGATTGAATAAGGATATGATGAAATGGGGAGTGAACCTAATCCTCTATGATTGTCTTGTAAGTGATCGCTAACTAAGGAAATTATTTTTTATACTAATGTGTATGATAAAAACTTATGTCATATTCCATTTTTAGGCTCTCATGGATCATCTTATTTGATTACTTTGTGAATAATTTCACTGGAACTTTGATGATATATTTCATGAATCGAGATTCTGATCTATGATATTCAGGGTATGGTTTTAAAATGTTATGTTCCCTTACTCATATCATAATTTTATTCCTTTTTGATCATTTATATCTCTCTTGTTTACCCTTACTGTTCATATTAGCTAATCAATTCTTATGTTTTATTTTCTTTGGATTTTGAAGAAATGTTTTATGTATGATATTTCTATGAAGGTATTTATTTATGAAGATATTTTTGTGTGATAATATATATATATCTTATTAATAATGTGTTTATGCATCTAATTTTACAATGACACTACCCCTAATTGATTATGGCATGGATTTTAATATTATGTATTGAATGTTAATGTAATAATATATAATATTTATGTATGATAAGTATGGGTCTCTATAATTATTATATAATATTACATTTATTTACACTCATCAGGATGACCCAGGTAATATATGTATGAAATTTTGAATCAATAATATTTTATATTTACTATTTAAATGGATGATATTAATAATAATTAGATAAAAACCTAGAAAATAATCGCATAGATAGAACACTATATGATATTCTAACGAATAAAGATAAAATGAGCGTTGGTGTGACGTTGATCATGTAATATTATTAATTCAAAAATTTAAATATGTTGTTATCCTAAAAAACCCCAATATTTTATGGCATGTCTCCTTTTAAATTTAATTTCATCGATAGCTTACATTGCATGCAACTCCGACCTTAAATGAATAATGAAATATTATTATAACCGTGATGTTAAATTAAATAGAATAAATATTATTAAAAAATTAAAAAATTATATATTATATACTCAATACAATTTTTTACATTCATACAATAAATTTTATACGTATAAGATAATAACAAATCCAATTTTACATATAAAAAAGCTAATGTTTTTCTAAAGGAGGTTTTTCCCCACTTAATGGTGCACTTATTTTAAAACTAAATTTTGATAGTTTTATAAATTTTATTTGAAAAAAAAAATCATTTTTAAAATCAGAATGTCAAAATTAACATAAGGTTATTTTTCTATTTTTTTGAAAGGATTGATTTTTTAATGAATATTGAAAAATACTGATTTCTATAAAGCTATAAATTTTTGTTATTAAGAGTATATTTTTTTATTTTAATTTTACCTCAATTTAAATTAAGTAAAATTTAGTTACAAATAATATAATTTATTTAATTTTAATTATTATTATACCTTATTTTTGTATAAGTGCGTTTTTTTGTTTAAAAATTCATTTTTCAAGAAAACTTTTTTTCTTTGTTTTTTGTTGGATTAATTTTAAATTAAATTCTAAAACATATGGGATTTGAATTTAAGAAAATGGATTCCATGTTTTTGTTTAGAAAATAAAAATTTATTAAATATGTTCCTTTTATTTTTTTTCCCAATATAAATAGTACCCTTGGTAATTTTTAATACTATGGTAAAGCGTAAATTGGGTAAATTAGGATTAAAAATGACAAGGACTAAAAAATGACCCTAAAACTTACAAAAAATATTATTTGATGATCTAATTTCGTTGATAATAAATTAAGGTTTGGTCATATTACCATTTATGTCCATTTGGATGAGTATATGATATTTATAATATTTTATTTAAAGAAAAATCAATGAATTCACATTCATATTTCTAATAATTATAACATTTTTATTATTGTTTTATCCAGAAGTTATATTTGGCTATAAATATTATTTATAACGATAAATAAATCCTATTCATAATATAAATTTATTTTAATTTTTTTTAAATAAATAGTTACCTTAAATTCTTTCATAGTAGTGATGGATAAAGTATTTTATTAACAAAAATATCAAATAAAGGACATCAAAAATATTAAAATAAATATAATTTGAGATAATTAATGTCATAATAAAATTTTTATATAATCATAACATGTTTGGAATTTAGTAAAATAGTTTTTTCAAAGTAATATTTTGGTATTTCAATTTTTAAAATTCAATTAAATGAATAGTGTCAAAAGTATTATTAATTATATTTCAAAAAAAAATTATTAAATGATATAAAAATATTAAAAATATTAAATTCAAAAACCAAATTTTATTAAGGTTTAGTATGATATAAATGATCAATTTATGGGACTTTTTACATTTTATAGTAGCAATATTAACCCCAAATAATTAAAATCTTTATTGTCATGATAAGAGTTAAAGGGATTAAATGAGGGTTAAAACCAAAAGATATGGAACTAATATAAAATAAACATGTATAAAAATTATTGGATGAAATTATTTAGAACCATACTATTAATATATTTTAACTAATTAATTTTTGAGCCATTTTGAATTGGAGATTAATTTATATTAATTGAATATTTAGAGAGCTTCCCAAAGTTCCCCTCACCGCAATTATAAAAGGGTGACTCCTCCCTAAATTATTCAAAACACTTTTAGCCATATATATCAACAAAAACATTAAAATTTATTTTATGAACACCCTTAAACAAGTTCGAGAGGTCATGGTCTTCTAAAAATACCATCCTTGTATCCTTTAAGAATAGATTTAACGTAAGTCCTCCGAAGAGGAGGAAATCATTTTTACCAAATCATTCAAGTTAATTTCTTATTATAAATAATTGTAATGTGTTTTTTACATCATAAATTAATTAATATGGTATAATATTTATTAAAATATATTATTATGATTATGGTACAATCATATTTTACTTTTTATTCATCCTACGAAATATAAAATCACTACATGTGCCTACGTACGGCTTACCGTTTCCACACTCTGTTGTAATTTTGTTTCATATAAACTTCACTTGGATGGTTGTAATAATGTAAATAATGAATATATATGATAATTATGACATGATATTAATTCTAAAAAAGTGAATATACCATCCACTTCCTTAATCTTTCACTATTAAGGGAATGATACAATCGTTTGTGCGTACATACGACCTACTGTCACTACGATGTGATGTGATTCATTTTCCACTTTCACCATTAAAAAATGATTATAAAAATATATATAATGAATAAATATGATATATATGAACTTAATATCATTCTATAGATCATGTAACTATATCCTATTCATAAGAACCTAGACTTAATTGAAAAAACATGCATACGAAAAATGAAACAATTAACACCCAAAACAAGGGTAATAGATAAATATTATTAAAAAATGGGTGATATGATAATATAATAGTATCATATATGAAATAATAAATATGAATATTTATCTATTATAAATTAATAACATTATTTAAACCATTATATAGTAGTTTGAAGCATGTTAAACTAAAGGAAAGCGCAAGGTAAGGGTTTCTCGTCTCACTTTTACTTATGTGAGATATATTCCTTAATCACAAATTATTTATATTTTGTGGTGTGTGTACTGACCTTTGATATATCATATAATTAATATTATTTCATTCATGGTATTAAATGTTTAATTTAATAACTATTACTTTTATGGGTCATATGATTAGACAAATAATAAGTAGCAATGGATTTCTAAAATAAAATTTCATTAATATAGATAAACTTCTACTTCATTGATTATGTCATTCTATGGTTATGTATGAAATCAATTTTTATAATATTATGTTTTATTTAAACTTTTTTTATTTGGATTTATAGTAGATACACATGGTCATTTCATTTGATTAACGATGTTATCTTTGTATGGGACTTCGTCCCAATTAAACTTCATTGAGTCGTATTTTAATATTATACACCAAATTTATTTTCTTTGGTGTATATAATAACCCATTGATTTATTTATGATCATAATTCATTGAAAATTAAATTTCTCTAAATATCAATATTCTTGTATCATGAATATGTTAATTTCTAATGTTGTATAACAATTTTACATAAGGAAATTACTTTATTTGAATAATTGGGGGAAATAATGATAAATACATATATTTACTCAATATAGATATTTTATGATAAATAACATTTTTTTATTAATTAAATATATTATTTTATAAATGAGGAATGATTTGTACATGTAATAATAGATGGGGACTGTATATATAAAATCCCATTGATATTCTGGTAGGTCTCATGAAACAATCTAGACTAGGTTTTAAACAAGGCCTTACCTATTTATAAGATTCTTTCCACAAATACTTGATGTTGTAAGATTATTTTCATTAAGAATTGATGTTGTTAGATTATTTAGTTAAATCCTTGACAATATTTTTCAGATGTATACCATTGCGTATTCCATCATTATGATATTAGTTGTTAATTTTGATGTGATTATTTGATTAGTAGAATATCAATGGTTAAGTTTTCTAGCACATGTGATTTATTATATGGAATTATTTGATCATACTTTAGTTTGGAAATATTTTTCTCAAGTTACTGATTAAATGGGATGTGTTTCTGTCACGAACCAGGCCGGTGTGTCATCCGGCCCAGTTCCCGACCCAGTCCGTGACATGGCACGAAGGGCATTCCCAATCCCCACGGGCTGGCACAAGTGCCCGGGTATCAAAATAAACGAGGGGGAACGATTTACCCGAATAAACATCCAACAAAGTAAACCAAAACAAAAGTAAAGGTTGCTAACAACAAACCATTATACATGACCAAGTTTTGAGTCATAAGTATAACTAAAAACCAATCAACACAAAGGAAAGTGTAGAGACCAAAAACCAACCCAGAAACTGTCACCCAACGAGAGATCGCACCCTCAAACCGTCACCTCAACGCCACGCCAAGAAGTAGCAGTTAAAACTCGGATCACCGTCCTCAAAACCTTTGCCTTTCCCTGTATCAGACAGAAACAGATCTACTTACACCCAAGGGTGTAAGTAGGGTGTGATCAATTGCTCAATAGGTTGGCACCAAAGAAAAGATTTTTCATGAAAAGGTTAGATGACCAAAACAGTTCGCAGGTTCAAGTTTTAGAGAAAATAAATAAATGCACTAACACTTTAATGAAAACGGGTTTTAAAGAATGAAATATAGTTCTAAAATAGGGAAATGGGATTTTTGGTATTGAAAGAAAATGAAACATTCTCACCTTTTGAAACCACAGAAGTTACCAAAACCAACCATTGATGAGTATATAAACGCACAGGAGCAACAAAAGTGGGAGAAGCCCTAAAGTACCAAAGTTGTGTGGGTCCCTAGACCGTCGTGTCTCGGTGAAACGTGGCTTAGATGGCCACGACCCTCAGATAACGTGGCTTAGAAGGCCACGACCCTCAGAACACGTGGCTTAGAAGGCCACGAACCTCAGATATCATATGTTTAGTTAGTGTTGCAATCGTCAATCCCGCCAGTGAAACCGGACCGAGTCATCTCCGGAACACTAGCTCACTAGTCTAGTCTGCCCACCTAGTACCCAGGCTTCCCCTTTTGTGCTCAATATTCAAAGTTCACCCTACTCATCAGGTTCAAGTCATAACACACTTGAATGCAAACTAAGTCAACCACACTTGCACATTCAATATAAATGAATAAACAAATAATCATTTAAAGGTCTAACGCACAACAGAGATTTTCAGAAACAAAACACAACGTGTAGGAATTTCACAAGTTAATAAACTATACAATCTCAAGAATCAAACTAAAATTTATAAAACATTAGAGAAATTGGTTTAGTGATTTTAAAGAAAACAAGGCATCGTAATAACAATGCTAAACCCACTCAAATTTTCTTTGAAACCAAATGCATAAAAATTTCAAACGCTGTATTTATTCAAAACTAAAGACACGACTTAGTTGAAACCAAAATAACCTAAACATGCCACTAGTGAGATAAATCAATAAAATCTATCAGCTGAAATCAACACTCACAACAAAATTTAGATGATTGAAATGTTAATTTAAATAAACCCGCAACCCAATTAATCAGACAACCTAAGCATGCGAAACCACCTACCTCAATGAAGGAGCGAAAAACGACACGGCGAAGTACTCCTGATGCGCAAAGGTCGCACCGTACGGAGCCGTCAAAAGATATTAACATGGTAGAACAAGAATTCACATCGCCAACCCAAAACAATATCAGCAGTTAGTAAAAAAAGAAAATATCAAAAATTAAATAATTTAATTAATAATTAAACCAATTCAATCAAATAAATTAACTATTAATTTAACAAATTAAATTAAATAAATTGATTAATTAACTAAACAAAGTGCTAAGAAGATTTATTAAGTAGTTTCCAACATGTCGCAACTTTGAATATATATATGCATATTCCACAATTTATCGGTGCTGATAAACAGCCCAAAGTGGGTTTTCAAAATAAAATGCACTAATACTATTTAAACATAACACTAACAATTTTTAATGCACATTGAAACCAAATTTAAAAACAATTTCGCAGCATGTAAACTAATTAACAACGGTGCAAATCAATTAAATAAGAAAGTGGATTCATACCTCGCCGAATTGGTGCGCAAAAGCCACTACACCATAAACAACGCAATTAGTCCCTAAAAACAAGCAATTGGATCACATACACTATAATCGGACCAAACGCGAATCCAAAATCCAAATTACAACTCAATCAAATTAAAAGAACTAACAACCGACGTATAACGCACTTACGAAGAGCAGTCCGAAAGGCTGGCCGGAGGTCGGCGGAGGGTGTCGGGGTTTGTGAAATGATGAAAAAAAGAGAAGGCTGTTGAGAATTTGGTGCGTCGGAGTAGGCCAGCCAGGGGAGGTCGCGTCGCTGGAGGCTGTGCCAGAGGAGGCCACGCCGGAAGGGGAGAGATGTGCCGGTTCGGTGCGCCGAATGAGCTCGGCCCTGTGCAAGAGGGGCGGGTCAGCAGGGGATCTATGCGGCGCGGCTAGAGTTTGCAGGGGATGGAGAGGGCGGCACGACGGCGGGGCGAGCAGCGATTGTCTGGGAAGGAGGCCGACGGGGCTCGGTTCTACCGGAGTGGGTGGAGGGCGCCGGCCGGAGGAGAAGGTGGAAGGGGGGAAGCAGCGCGCTAGGGTTACGGAGGGGAGAGTGCTGCGCTAACCAGGGGAGGGGTAGAAGAAACGCGACGGAGGGAAAAAAAGGGAAAGGCGCGTGGAAGGGGGAAAAAGAAAGAGAGGAAAAAAAATGAAAATGAAAACAAGAGGAAAGAAAATAAAATAAAATAATAATAATAAAATAAAATAAGGAAAAAAAGGAGGGGAAAAAATTAAAATAAAAGAGAAAATAAAATATGATAAATAGAAAAAGAAAATAAAATAAAATAATAATGAAAAGAAGAAAACAATAATCTAATTAATAATAACATTTTTTTTACTAATAATAAAACTAATAATAACAAAACCAAAATAATTGAAATGAACAGCTTAAAATATTAGATGAAATAATAATAATAATAATATTAATAATAATGATAATAAATAAAAAAATAATAATAATAATAATAAAACAAACCAGAATAATAATATCACTATTAACTGAGCCTGGACACCTCGCATGGTCACGTGAGCGGTCGCGTGCGCGGTCGCATGCATGGGCGCGTTTGCGCGTCGAGTCACGATTACGGTCGTGCACCTGTAAAAGATATCAAAATCCTTTTTAAAATAGAACTGGTTCAAACTACAATTCAAAATAAAGACTTAAAATAATTAAATTAAAAAGAAGTGTCAGTCGGGGTGTGACAATTCTCCCCACCATGACACTTTCTGCCCCCAGAAAGTCCCAACAGACCCAGTCAACCAAGGGTTCCAAGCGAGACCGCGAAGATGCTTAAAACCAAACCTAAATCGCCCAAAAACCGAGCATTAAAAACTTCGATGACCTAAAGCATCAAACATCTCAAAACCAGAATAAGCAAAATGACCAAAATCTAGGAATTCACCTCGAAACAGAACTACAACATGGAACACCCCAACCCCTAATGTAGGGATCACCGGGGTCGCTCGAGATCTCTAAGAACACTCGTCTAGTGACCCACTACTCATGTTATCCAATTAGCATGATCGAGGTCGGGTGGAGCAGAAGCAAGGGGTTGCTCTGCCAAGCGAACTTTGAAAACAGAGTCTTCCACAAGTACGTCCTATGGTGGTCTCCCCACCATATTAGGGTTCTCGTGAAGCATTGGTTCTCCAAACCGAAACGACTCCCAAAACCAGACAACTCTAACCCTGGCTTGACCTTCAAAGTTCCCTATGTTGAACCAACATAAGACGGGACATCGGCGAGACCCGCACAGGGTCTCTCCACCATTTTAAAATTTCCTAACACCACGAAACCCGCGCGGGCATTCCTAGTTTACTTTATGCAACATTGACTGAACCCTTCATCGTGAACCCATCACACGGGCCGACCCGCAGTGATAATTCCTACAGTGGACAACACTTTGCCACGTGAGATAGCCTTGACAGCAGAAAACCCTAACCAGGAGACGAACCAGACAGGCGGACGACAAATCCATAAGACATGAGAATCTCCGACCACAAGAAGGTTCACGGAGCACACCCACTAGCTTTACAAGAATACGGATTCTCCGGATCTCTTTAAGACTCAAGAGGAACTCCCATAAAATAAGACCACGACAAGTAGACAAGGGATCCATTCCCCTGACAACAAGAATGACGCCTTCAGAGAGGGTACCACAATAGGGAAATTTAAGTTTTTCATGTCCCGACATTGCAGACTAAAGTCGGACCAAGCCCGTCTCACGTATGACGAGTCCTGACTGCGCGCAAGCTTCACCCCGAGACCTATGGCTGGGGCACTGATGTCTGAAGCATCTCCAGCCTCGCAGTCACAAGCTGACCACTTCTAACTGGAACTTCCTCCGCTGGAAAAGCAGCCTGCATACTTCTCCTCGTGTCTCGCGCGGCCACTCTCTTAACATACCCACTGAGGATTGTAGCGAACGACTTAGAGTGTTTGACTGGCCACACTAGAGATAGGAGGTTGAGCGGTCTGTCCGACACGCAACAAGAACTGATGGAAGGAGCACTCCAAGAGCAAGTCACTTTGGTTCACACTCGTCAACGGACGAAGAACATTCATTTACCACAGTATAAATGGGATGGACAACATTTACGAGCTTTAAACTGATCGTTACACACAACCTCTGGGGACCAAGAAACAAGCTCATCAGAAAGGTCAACATACCTCCTTTGTCCCATGTTAACTGGTCGAGAACCTACGAGATCAACCAATTTCCCTCACCTTCACTTCCTTAGGTAAAATCATGGAATGAGGCTTGTCTTGAGGATTTCTCACGACGTCCCCATTTGCAACGAAAACGGAACGATCACCATTCACTAGTTTAGTCCCGCTCCACCAGACGTACTCGAGAAAATCTTACATCCGCACAACATTTGAAGTTCCTTCAAAACCAGAGACACAACTTTCCCAAATCACTCAATGACATCCAACTGACATCGACTTTTATGAACAGTTGATGCCACCGAGCAGAACCCAACTCTTCCACTCCACTGAGAGTCTGGGTCGGGCCAAGAACTGAGAGAGACCTGCTGGAACCCATGGAACGTTTCTAGGGGCATATCCCAAACAAGAAACACAAACAAGCCTTCCACAAATCCAAACACATCACAAAACAAACATCAACATTACAAAACAAATCCAATAATCCCAATTTCAAACATCCATTCATTTTCAAAGAATACACTCACTTGAAAGACCAAGCCATGCACAATAAGCCCAAAAACTATTTTAAAAAATCTTTCTTTACTTTAAAAGCAATGTCATTTTTTTCCATTTCCAAAACCATTTTTTCACAAAACCCATTCAAGAAAAAGGCCCACTTTCTATAAAACAAGAAGCAACCTTAGAGATCAATCAACTACCAATGGTATTCCATGGTGCCTCGCAACTATGAATTTTCGTGCCACTCAAGAACTCGTCCACACGATCCATCAACTAACCCTTAATCAAGTCCATATGCACATGCGAGCACCCATAGGAATACCACTGGAAAGAAACAAGGCTACTCCGCTTTCAAAACAAAACATTCTCAATATCATAAAATACCTTTTTCTTTTCAAACCCATTTCAAAAATTCAAGGAAAATATCAAGAATGATTTCCATTTCTAAAACAGCCCATTTCAATTTCAGATGACCCAAAACATCCCTTCAGAAATTCAACATGACAAATCAATGCCAAATTCCAAAAGCAAGGTCCAAGAGAAACGCACCCCAAATATCATGTCAACCTCAAATAAGAGAAGCATCAAAGTCCTCATCACTTTTTAAAGGAAAACAATTTCACGCCAACTCCCAAAACTGAAGCAAGACATCACAAGCATTAAAGCACCTGGGCGGAGGACTAGTGGTCGTGTCTAACCTGGCTACATGGTTTAGCAGACCATGCCCTAGGTAAGCACCAACCACTAGGAGTGTCGAACCGCACTCTCGGGCATCACATGGGTCGCTAATCCATGTAAGACCGCGCGCAGTACCGGTTTACTCCTATTGTCATCCCCCATCCACAAATACCAAAACCAAAACTTAGATCCCGGACTGACCATGGTTACTCGAGGATCGGAACGAGGAAGAGTTCGCGACGCTCTCCCTGAACCTACCACTCGAGTACCGAAAATCCTATCTCTGATCTACCTGATACCCCAAATAACAAGAACAAAACCACCTTTGATACCATTTTGTCACGAACCAGGCCGGTGTGTCATCCGGCCCGGTGCCCGACCCAGTCAGTGACATGGCCCGAAGGGCGTTCCCGATCCCCACGGGCTGGCACAAGTGCCCGGGTATCAAAATAAAAGAGGGGGAACGATTTACCCGAATAAACATCCAACAAAGTAAACCAAAACAAAAGTAAAGGTCGTTGATTACAAACCATTATACATGACCAAGTTTTGAGTCATAAGTATAACTAAAAACCAATCAACACAAAGGAAAGTGTAGAGACCAAAAACCAACCCAGAAACAGTCACCCAACGAGAGATCGCACCCTCAAACCGTCACCTCAACGCCACGCCAAGAAGTAGCAGCTAAAACTCGGATCACCGTCCTCAAAACCATTGCCTTTCCCTGTATCAGACAGAATCAGATCTACTTACACCCAAGGGTGTAAGTAGGGTGTGAGAAATTTCTCAATAGGTTGGCACCAAAGAAAAGATTTCGCATGAAAAGGTTAGATGACCAAAACAGTTCGCAGGTTCAAGTTTTAGAGAAAATAAATAAATGCACTAACACTTTAATGAAAACGGGTTTTAAAGAATGAAAGACAGTTCTAAAATAGGGAAATGGGATTTTTGGTATTGAAAGAAAATGAAACATTCTCACCTTTTGAAACCACATAAGTTACCAAAACCAACCATTGATGAGTATATAAACGCACAGGAGCAACAAAAGTGGGAGAAGCCCTAAAGTACCAAAGTTGTGTGGGTCCCTAGAACGTCGTGTCTCGGTGAAACGTGGCTTAGATGGCCACGAACCTCAGATAACGTGGATTAGAAGGCCACGACCCACAGAACATGTGGCTTAGAAGGCCACGACCCTCAGATATCATATGTTTAGTTAGTGTTGCAATCGTCAATCCCGCCAGTGAAACCGAACCGAGTCATCTCCGGAACACTAGCTCACTAGTCTAGTCTGCCCACCTAGTACCCAGGCTTCCCCTTTTGTGCTCAATATTCAATGTTCACCCTACTCATCAGGTTCAAGTCATAACACACTTTAATGCAAACTAAGTCAACCACACTTGCACATTCAATATAAATGAATAAACAAATAATCATTTAAAGGTCTAACGCACAACAGAGATTTTCAGAAACAAAACACAACGTGCAGGAATTTCACAAGTTAATAAACTATACAATCTCAAGAATCAAACTAAAATTTATAAAACATTAGAGAAATTGGTTTAGTGATTTTAAAGAAAACAAGGCATCGTAATAACAATGCTAAACCCACTCAAATTTTCTTTGAAACCGAATGCATACAAATTTCGAATGCTGTATTTATTGAAAACTAAAGACACGACTTAGTTGAACCCAAAATAACCTAAACATGCCACTAGTGAGATAAATCAATAAAATCTATCAGCTGAAATCAACACTCACAACAAAATTTAGATGATTGAAATGTTAATTTAAATAAACCCGCAACCCAATTAATCAGACAACCTAAGCATGCGAAACCACCTACCTCAATGCAGGAGTGAAAAACGACACGGCGAAGTACTCCTGATGCGCAAAGGTCGCACCGTACAGAGCCGTCAAAAGATATTAACATAGTAGAACAAGAATTCACATCTCCAACCCAAAACAATATCAGCAGTTAGTAAAAAAAGAAAATATCAAAAATTAAATAATTTAATTAATATTTAAACCAATTCAATCGAATAAATTAACTATTAATTTAACAAATTAAATTAAATAAATTGATTAATTAACTAAACAAAGTGCTAAGAAGATTTATTAAGTAGTTTCCAACATGTCGCAACTTTGAATATATATATATGCAAATTCCACAATTTATCGGTGCTGATAAACAGCCCAAAGTGGGTTTTCAAAATAAAATGCACTAATACTATTTAAACATAACACTAACAATTTTTAATGCACATTGAAACCAAATTTAAAAACAATTTCGCAGCATGTAAACTATTTAACAACGGTGCAAAATCAATTAAATAAGCAAGTGGATTCATACCTCGCTGAATTGGTGCGCAAAAACCACTGCACCACAAACAACGCAATTAGTCCCTAAAAACAAGCAATTGGATCACATACACCATAATCGGACCAAACGCGAATCCAAAATCCAAATTGCAACTCAATCAAATTAAAAGAACTAACAACTGACGTATAACGCACTTACGACGAGCAGTCCGAAAGGCTGGCCGGAGGTCGGCGGAGGGTATCGGGGTTTGTGAAATGATGAAAAAAAAGAGAAGGCTGCTGAGAATTTGGTGCGTCGGAGTAGGCCAGCCGGGGGAGGTCGCGTCGCTGGAGGCTGTGCCAGAGGAGGCCACGCCGGAAGGGGAGAGATGTGCCGGTTCGGTGCGCCGAATGAGCCCGGCCGTGTTCAAGAGGGGCGGGTCAGCAGGGGATCTATGCGGTGCGGCTAGAGTTCGCAGAGGGTGGAGAGGGCGGCACGACGGCGGGGCGAGCAGCGATTGTCTGGGAAGGAGGCCTACGGGGCTCGGTTCTACCGGAGTGGGTGGAGGGCGCCGGCCGGAGGAGAAGGTGGAAGGGGGGAAGCAGCGCGCTAGGGTTACGGAGGGGAGAGTGCTGCGCGAACAAGGGGAGGGGGAGAAGAAACGTGACGGAGGGAAAAAAAGGGAAAGGCGCGTGGAAGGGGGGAAAAGAAAGAGAGGAAAAAAATGGAAATAAAAACAAGAGGAAAGAAAACAAAATAAAATAATAATAATAAAATAAAATAAGGAAAAAAAGGAGGGGAAAAAATTAAAATAAGAGCAAATAAAATATGATAAAAAGAAAAAGAAAAGAAAATAAAATAATAATGAAAAGAAGAAAACAATAATCTAATTAATAATAACATTTTTTTTACTAATAATAAAACTAATAATAACAAAACCAAAATAATTGAAACGACCAGCTTAAAATATTAGCTGAAATAATAATAATAATAATAATATTAATAATAATGATAATAAATAAAAAAATAATAATAATAATAATAAAACAAACCAGAATAATAATATCACTATTAACTGAGCCTGGACACCACGCATGGTCAAGTGAGCGGTCGCGTGCGTGGTCGCACGCACGGGCGCGTTCGCGCGTCGAGTCGCGATTACGGTCGTGCACCTGTAAAAGATATCAAAATCCTTTTTAAAATAGAACCGGTTCAAACTGCAATTCAAAATAAAGACTTAAAATAATTAAATTAAAAAGAAGTGTCAGTCGGGGTGTGACAGTTTCAGTTATTTACCTTTCCATAATTATTCTTTCTTTTTTATGATAGCTTCCATTGTATGCATACCTTTATTGATCATTTAACCTCACCCCTTTATTATGTTTTATTTTTTCCTAGGATTACATGAAGTATATTATAATTGATATACAGGATTACTCTAAGGGAAATAATTGGGTCCTCAATGAAAATACTTTTTTATTTTATGCCTAAAATTTAATATTAATTTCAAATTTGTATCTAGTTTACCAAGACTAATAAACAATTTGGTCCATTGGGATGTGATTCCTTTTATCATATTCGAATGTAATAAAGTATGGAACCAGCTCTGAGAAACTAGAGTCTAGGTATTTATAGTTGGTACTACTGATATTTTATTATAAACCTTAGTAACTATATTTAGGAAAACATTGATTAGAAAAAACAACCATATGATAAAATTTGATGATAAGTCCATGTATAAGATATTATCCTATAGATTTTGTAATGATAATGGATAACCTATATTAAATATAAGGATTCATATATTTAGAATGTTTCATTATTTATACATCATATAAATGATGCTTCTTGACTATGTGATTTTCCACTATGATTAGTGTTTCTCACACTGTGCTTTTTTCTTTTAGTCGATGAATGAAACTAGAAGAAACTAGGTTAATGATGAATGTGATAGAAAATTTATTGATAAGAAAACAAATGGTATTATGAATAGGGTAATGGATATTGTGATTATTACCGATAAGTAGTAATTATATATGGTTAACATCATTCACCTTAATGAACTTTCATACTCTCAATAGAAGTGAAGGATAGAGTTTGTTGAGTGCTCGGGTGGTGAAAACCATGAAAGAAAGATGATGTAGTTTACTATATGTTGAGAATGAGAGAAGAGAAACCCAAGTGAATGTCTTAGAGGAATGAAATATGTTTTGGGTGTGTGGATGAGGTATACAAATAAATTAATTACTGAGGATTGATAAAAAGTTTGGTAAATTAAATGGATGAGAATAATGGTCTCCCTAAGTTATTATTGATGGTTGAATGTTAGTAATATAAAGAGTATGGGTATTATAAAAATCAATGTCCTATGGTAAATCTCATGAAGATAATTATTAATTTTTCATGAGTAATGTTTATACTATTTAGGGTAATGATATTATAAATAACATATAAAATGAAGGTGGTATTAAGCATAGTTAACGGTTCAAGAATGAAGTGGAATGATTAAAGTTATTTTGTATTTGTATACAAGAATTATATTTTAAAATTATTTTATATTGTTATAAAAATCATGAGATATATATTGAATGTACTACAGTACTTCTTATTTGAGGATTTGGAATCATATAGTACTTGAAACTAATAGAAGTGATTCTGTATTAATTTGGTCTTCTAGAAAACACCTAATTTGGGGAAGATACAATTAAAAATGTGCTCAATGTTGAGATAATAATGATAAATGGATGTTTATGGGATAGTATTGGTGACCATGAAATTGGTTAGTGATTTTTTGGTTTATGTTATCTTCTCAGGTTTTACTACATGTTTGGATTTAAGTAATATTTTTGTCCAGTTGAGATTTATTTTTGTAATGATGCATGTTTTCATTAAAATTTTAGGTAGATCAAGGAACAAATATTATTGGTTGGTGACATTAAGAGTAAAAAAATTGGAAATCTAATGTTATTTTGATTTTTTAAATTTAGTGACATTTCTTCTCAATTTTTGGATTTTTAATTTGGATAGATGTATTTTGGATGAGTCTTAAGGTTAACTACTTAAATAATTGACTGTATTGAACATTGGATATTAGTATTTGAGGTTATCTATCATTTATTATATTGGATATCATGTTCTAAACATATTAATTTTAGTATCCATTTAATGTATAAAGGATTGACTTCTTAATATTATGATTCATTAATGTTCTTTAGGCATAAAACATCCTTGTGAACATTCATTTCCTTATGTAAGGGATGAAGTGAAAATAGATCAAAGCACAACCAAAGTATGAGATTATTCTTATTACATGAAAAGTAATCAAGTAAGTTTATTTTATCAGGGGATTATTTGAATAGTAAAATAATCCCTCAACTTTATGGAAAATTATTTCAGAACAAAAATGATATATGTTTACTTTTCATTTTGAGAAATCAGTGGTCTATTAACTGATCAAAAATTTACAGTTTTTTTATGATTAAATTTCTAATGACCATGTTTTATATCACTCTCCATCAGAAAATGATAATTACATTTATCTTTAGTGTCCCTATTTTCACTTCATGTTAATGTTATCCTATTAAAAATCCTAATATTGTGGTGACCATTTCATTTCTCTATTCCTCTTATTAATAGGATGTTTTAGTAACCCTATTTATGATATGGGTTTCCCACAAAAAAAAGTAAGTATCAACCATTTATTTCTAAAGTAAAATTTCAAATTATGAGGATAAAATTTGTTAAACATGGGGAGAATGTAACACCCCAATATTCTATGGTATGTCTATTTTTAAATTTAATTTCTTTGATCACTTACATTGCACGCAACACCCATCTTAAACAAACAATAAAATTTTATTATAAACTAGCTATTAAATCGCTGAGAATTAATTGTGTAAACTAATTTAAGAAATTATATATTATATATTCAATAAAATGTTTTTTAATTCATCAATGAGAATTGATATTGAATAATATAATAACAAATATAATTTTATGGATAAAAAGATATATTTTTTAAAGGATGATTTGTCACTATATAATGGAACACTTGTTTTAAAACTAAATTTTAACATATTTATAAATTTTATTTGAAAAAATAAACTTCATATTAAAAAGATTCGTATCGAAATTTTTATAGAGTAATTTTTTGGTATTTTTCTGAAAATAGTGATTTTCCAATGAATAATGAAAAATACTGATTTTTATAAAACTATTAATTTTTTCTATTAAAGTATAATTATTATTTGAATTTTATCTCAATGTAACTCATGGAATATTTATGTATAAGTAATATAATTTATTTCACATTAATTATTCTTATATCTTATTTTGGTATAAGTAACTTTTTTGGGTTAAAAATGCATTTTTCAGGAAAAATGTTTTTCATTATGTTTTGTAGAATTAGTTTTTAATTAAATTATGAATTTTTTTTAAGAATGGATTCTATATTTTTATTCCTAAGGTCTAAATTTAGTAAATAGTTCCCTTTTATTGTTGGCAAAAATGATTAGTAAGCCTGATTGTTTTTATTATCACTGTAAAGGGTAAATTGGGTAATTTAGATTAAATACAAAATGATAAGGATAAGAAACTGACCCTAAAACTTCCCAAAATTTTATTTTATTGTCCCATTTAGTCCATAATAAAATAAGGTTATATTATATGACCATTTTTATGAGTATATGATATTTATAGTTGTTTATTGAAACAAAAGTCAATGATGTCACATTCATAATTTTAATAACTATTAAATTTTTAATATAGAGTTATCCATAAGTTATCTTCAAATAAAAATATTATTTTGAAATTTAAATAAATTATATTAATCAGAGTAATTTTTTTTAAATTTTTAGTGAATAATTAATTACCTTAAATGCTTGCAAAATAGTGGTGTAGTAATTACTTTATTAATAAAAATTTAAAAAATAAAATTAATAATATTAACAAAAATATAATTTGAGATATTTAATGTCATAAAATAATTTTTTATATTACCTTTACATGATAAAAATATATTAAAATTATTTGATCGATGATATCTTTTTGAATTTATATTTTTAAAAGTCAAAGTAATGAATTGTTGCAAAATTAACATTAATGATATTTTAAAATAAATAATATTTTATTAAATGATATAAAATTATTAAAATTATTAAATTCATCCAAATTATTGTAATAAGATTCAATACATCATAAATGGTCCATTTATGGGTATTTTGGAATTCTATAGTAGTAATATTGACCCTTAACGATTAAAATCCATGATGTCCTGGTAAGAGTTAAAGGGACTAAATAAGGCATAAAACCAATAGATATGTGTAATAATGTGACATAAACGTGTATAAAAATTATAATATGACAGTATTTACACCCATTCTCATATTATATTATAAATAAATATTTTTTTGTTCATTTGTAATTTATAATTAATTTATACTAACTTAATATTTTGAGAGTTTCAAAAAGTTCCCCTCGCCTCAATTATAAAAGGGCACATCCTCCCTCACTTCTTCACACCACTTTGATCATTACATCTCTAAAAACCCTAAAAAGTTCTCTCAAAAACTCCTTTATCAAAGTTATATAGGTTATGGTCTTCCAAAAATTTAACCCTAGATCCTTTAAGAACAGATCTAAAAGAAGTATGCCGACGAAGAGGTAATTGTTTTTACCAACTCATTCAAGTTCATTTCCTCTTCTGCTTCCTTTACATTTATTGGTTAAATCCTAAAATAATAAATCTAGTATAATATTATTATGATATGTTATTATTATTATAGTATAAATATATTCCACATTTTATCCATCCAACAAAAAATGAAAACACCTGGTGTGCATATGTACTGCTTACCATCTCCATGATGTGAAGTAATTTTTGTCATCACCACTTTACTCAGATTGATATAATGATAGAAATAATAGATATAAGGATAGTTATTACATGATATTTATTCTATAAAAATTAATATACCATCCACTTCCATACACTATCACCATTAGGGAATGCTATTGTCACTTGTACATATGTAGGGCCTACCGTCTCCAAGATGAGATGTGATTCATTTTTCCATTTTCACCATTCAATAATGATTATAAAAAATTATATAATGAATAAATATGGTGTATATGACGTTAATATAATTTTACAGATGACATATCTATATCATGTGAACAGGAACGAGGACTTACATGACAAAACATGCATAGTAAAAATGAAGTAGTTAACACTCGAAACAAGGGTAATAACGAAATATTATTAATAAAGATGTCATAAGATGATATAATAGGATTATATATGTTTTCATAAATATGTATAGCATTCCATTATGAATTATAACTAGATTTAAAACATTTTACTGGAGATTAAAGAATCTTCAACTAAATGAAAGTGCAAGGAAAGGGTTTTTCGTCTCACTTTTACTTCAAGGAGATATATTCCTTAATCACACGTATTTATTTTTTGTAGTGTATACACTTCCCTTTTATATATCTTATAATGACTTTCATTATATTCACATTGTTAGATGTTTAATTTTATAATTATTTTTTTATTAGTCTTATTATTTGACTGAATATAACTAGCAAGGGATTTCGTAACTCAAATTTCATTTATTGGATTAAACTTCTATTTCATTGATTGTGTCATTCTAAGGTTATGTATGAAATGTATTTTGATTATCATATATAGTTTTTACACTTTTTATGTGTATTTATAGTGTATATTCATAATCAATTCATTTTATTATCGATATGATCTTTGTGTGGGACTTCATCTCAATTTCACTTCATTGAGGCATATTTTAATATTATGCATGTAATTACTTTTATTTGGTATATATACTACCCGTTTGATTTAGTATGATCATAATTCATTGAAAATTAAATTTCTCTTAAATATCCATATTCTTGTATCATGGAAATTTTTATTTCCTAATTCATATACCATTTTTACATATGATAATTGATTTATTTAAATAAATAGGGGAAGTAATGCTAAATACATATTTTTTAATCAATAGGGATATTTGATGATAATGAACCTTTTTTAATGAATTAAATTGATTATTTGATATATAAGTAATGATTTGGACATTCAATAATTGGTGGGGACATTTTATAGAAAATCCTCTTGATACATAAGTTGGTACCATGAGATAATATAAACTGGGTTTTGTCGAAGACCTTACCCATTTATAAATTCTTGGCACAAAGCCTTGATTTTGTAAGATTCTTGGAACCAAGCCTCGATGTTATTAGATTATATGCATGAAGCCTCTATAGTATATTTAAGATTTTTGACATTATGTATTCCATCATTATGAGATTATTTATTGATTTCCATGTGACTATTCAATTAGAAGAATATCCATGGTTAAGTTTTATTGCTCATGTGATTAGTTATATGGAATTTTTTGATGATCACTTATTCTAGACAAATTATGCTCTATTTATTAATTAATTGGATTGAGTTTTTGTTATTTAGCTTTCCATAATTTTTCATTCTTATTTATGATAGATTTTGTTGTATACATACCCTGACTGACTGAAAATAAAATTTTTATTTCAAAATCACTTTGGAGAAAAACTGGGAAACCCAAAATACAATCATACAATAGTTAACCCATATCAAGACTACTAAGAACTACCCCTACATAGAAACTAAATCATTATGTCAAGCCTCTACCTCATATGACCGCTCAGCATGTTGTTCCACACAGAGTGGCATGGGCCTAGTACCAATGGCAAAGCCATAACCTCTCATTCATCCAAATCTGAATGCCCATACGAGATGAATGATTCCTACACTGTATCCTAATTTGAAGATAATAATTGTTGATTATAGGTTTATTCCACCAAAAAAATCAAAATAAAACACCAAAATCCAAAAAATGCCTCAAATCCTGTAAATTATTGATTTCAAAAACCTTCATTGAGAATAATCCAAATTTCAAATCCAAAAAAAACACCAAAAATCCAGAAAAATGATAATCGGCGTCGATCATCCTGAACTGGCCACTTGAAATCACATCCCAAAGGACCAAAAAGACCACCTAACTACTCCACCTTGGACATAATAGAGGAATCCTAACACCATATCAGAGAACCATTAAATAAGAGGTAGGATGAATCAATAGTGAAACCACATCCTGACACCATTGTGTCAGCTTATACATCATCACAACAACTCTAGAATCTCAGTCATGAGAAAACATCATCAAACCAGTACATAAAAAAACCATATGAGTAGCCTGAAGTACATCATAAAGGCAACTGCAGCAACTGAAATGTGCATCGTAGATGCAACGGCAGCAGCTGAAAAGTTCTTTATAGAGGAAACTTGAGAAACCTGAGACGCGCATCACAGAGGCCTCTAGAGTAGTGTAAGAGTGCATCAAAAGGCCTATAACCACAAACAAGAGGTTTAGACCGCCATTGAAGCCACAAAATCCACATAGTAATAATGTGGGAGAGGTAAAATACACCATATCACCCCAAAGCACATCATAGAGGAAACTAGAGAAACCGAAACGTGCATCTCAGAGGCTTCTGGAGCAAAAAAAAGGGTATCATAAAGGCAACTAGAAAAACCAGATACATGAATCATAGAGACCTCTGGATCAGTGTAAGAGTGCATCATAGGTCCATGAACCTCTATCATTGGGGTTCAGACTCCCACAAAACACACAATTTTCTATTTTGTTTCTAGTTTCTAGAACAACAAATTAATGTGGTCGTGAACAATAGATCTGAAAATGTAAATGGCTTCATCCAAAACCTTCTTTGATTTCTAGAATGGTTGGGATCAAGAATACTAATTTGGCTTCCTCAAAAAATATCCACAGACCAACTAGTGAACCAAATCACATCATGAGTCTAGAATATGATATGAAAACCTTCATCTGTTATGCGAAGAAAAAATGAAGAAGCATTGTCGCTGATTGAAGTTGAGGTAGGCCATCATGTCACACGAACCCACCACAATTCTCCAACGGTGAGCTAAAACCAATGAAAATCCAAAGCATTGGATTGAAATATTCCACTAACAGATCTGTACTAAAATGACCTTCCACTATTTCTTGAGCAAATTGAAGCTTCCATGCCCAAGATCCGAACATTGTCGATGATTGAAGCCAAACCCATCGGTCAAAACACCAAAACCCCAGAACCCTTGCTACAGAGACGCAAATGCTATGAAGTGACATCACCACTCACATATCAGAACCCACGCCATCGCAAATAGGATGAATTATGAGTATTAAACCCTCACTTCCATGGATGGAATTGATGACTGAGGTGTTGTTTTACAAAGAAACCGCCAGAAGAGGAATGGCGTAACTGAAGCTCGAGCCGTAGAAATCTGGAGGAAGTAGATCAGAGCTCTGTCACAATAAAGATTGAAACCAGCCACCAGACAATAGAAATGTCACTTTAAGCTGGGGGAAGGAACATCGTAATGAGAGGAGGGAGTCATGTCCAAATCTACAGCCACCTGATTATCTGTTTTATACATACCCTTACTGAGCATATGATCTCACCCCTTTATTATGTTTTATTTTTCTCTGGGTCTCCAAGAATTTAATTATGATTTATATATAGGATTATTCTAGGGGTAATAATGGTGTTCTAAAAAATAATTTTTTATTTTATGTATGAATTATAATTTGAATTTCAAATATTTATCTAGTTTACCAAGACTACAAAACTATTTGGTCCTTTGGGATGTGATTCCATGTATATTATGCCAATGTAATAAATTAAGGCACCATATTTAGGTTACTATAGTTTTGGTCTCTACATATCCCATGTAAACAAAGTTGGTTGATAATTTAATGTAACCCTTGTAATTGTCTAATAGAGAGAAATGTCTTATCATATGTTATTTGATTTGTATTTGATAGAATTACATCACATGAAATAACTTAAAGTATTATGCTCTTATAAATATGTAAACTTTTATTTCTCTTGTATTGGAATTCATCAAAATATATAGAATATTTTATTTCATGTGAATCCTTTTTATTGGATAAAAAACAAAAGTATCATAAAATAAAAAATTCCTTATCATAAGGAGATATTTATTGTTAGAATTTTAAAATCTAAAATTTTTCTTTCGTATTATAATATGATGATATGGAAATTAAATAATTGAATTATAATTTTTTTATCATGCTTAAAATGTTTCTTTACATTTTAATGATTCCCTGTATCTTATTAAATAATTTATATTTTCATGACATGATAATGATAAATTTAAAAGAGATGTTTCTAATTGCATATAGATAACTTTACTTTTTTGAAAGAATTATTTCCTACTCAAATTATTGGATTATTGTAGATAGATAACTAGATATTGTTGTAAAATTTTGGATTATTATATAAATTAACTGAGATAGAGAAATAGATAATTTTATGTCATTGTTTAATTATTATTTGAAAAAATCAAAAATACTATTATTTCATTGTACTAAACTACATAAATATTATTAAGGAGAATAATTTTTATAATTCTAGATATTATAAAATTTCAATGAGAATAACCATTACATAATGAAATTGTAATTTTTATTCATGAAATAATTGTTAGTGAATTACATGGATCAATTTGATAATTTGAGAGATCATTTGGTAAATTGAAATTATTTATCACATATATTTTTTTATTATTCTTTTTTAATGAATATTATGGCATGCATAAAATCATTTTTCTTTCATACGAATATTATCACATGTTGGTATTTTAATATTTAAAACCAGAATGTTTGGGATGAGTGATCACATGAATTTCATTGATATATATGTGTTGCCTCTTTATATTTATTAGATATTGTTCTATATATTTTTAGAGCTTTTGATCATGGTTGATATGATTGGATATTAAATATCACCTTA
Organism: Viscum album; assembly: GCA_963277665.1. Lineage (NCBI taxonomy): Eukaryota > Viridiplantae > Streptophyta > Magnoliopsida > Santalales > Viscaceae > Viscum > Viscum album. The sequence goes on from OY728128.1 coordinate 1,265,312,228, forward strand.
AAACTAATAGTGATTTAATTATAATAAAAGGGTTAGGTTGAAATAATTATCATGGATATTGAAAATATATGAAAAATAACCTTAAGGTTGAATTCCAGATAAAATAAGTAATTTTTATCCATGAAAGTTTTTATGTATTGTGATTATGGGATTTATTTATTATTATTAGGGTAATTTGAGATGGTAATGAGGTTTTAATTATTTTTTAATCATTTCGTATGGGATAAGTGAGTCTATCATTTTTTTCTAAAGGCAATAATGAATTGTTATTTTTCTCATAGTTTTCTTTTAAAAAATTTTATGAAAAAAATAAATTTAATATAAATCTATGATCTATATATTTATATCTTTGATGTGATTGATTTTTAACCTTTTGTAATTGGAATACTTGATGACTAATGGGTGGGGATGCTTGAGGCTGTGATGGTGGCACAATGTGCCAATTATGATGATGGTGGTGGCATAGAGTGTTGTTTATGATGTTGATGGTGGTACAGGGTATTGATTTTGATGGTGAAATTGGAATGTTATATAGGTTTTGATATAATGCATAATTTTTTGGGACACTGGGGAGGTTTGGATGAATTTTGAGTCAGGCTTTCTTGATGATTCTTATTTATTCCATGATGTATGCATGATGTCCCTATGTCCAAATGATATTTATATGACCTTTTTCTAACTATGGGATAAATTTTTATGATAATAACTATCAGTTTATATTATAAGTGGTATCTTGGGATAATTTGTAGAGTACCTGGATGTATATAAAATGATTATAAAAGAATTAATGAATGGTGTTAGTTCGTTTTTTATCACTTTAGAGGATATAATACTTGAAATTACAAGAAATGAATAATCTTTTCCATTATTACTTTTCATGGAACATTAAAATATTAATCATGGAAAATAAAATAGAGTGATATTATTTAACAAAAAATGAATTAATCAATATAGAACATGATGCTTGTATTCTTGTTTTATATTCAGACCTTTGTAGTGTTAGTCGTGTGTCCTATGTGATGATAGTGGAAGATGATTCTAAGGCTCTGTAATTTCCCTTAGTGTGGTTGTTAGGTATATCTACTATGAATGTTAAATTATTTCATATTCACCCCACTCAATTCTGTAGGGAAACTAAAGACTAGAGGTTTTAGGGGTGTGTTATTCAGCATCCTGGTTGGTGAGGATATAGACGGTTGATTCCCCATCTCTCTTTGGCCATTGTAATGTGTGTTGGTATGCATGGGGGTTACACCCCATAGAGGTGTTTTGTGGGATGTGATAGATTGAGGTTATCATGCATGTTTGTATCTCATCATATTGGTTCCATCTTCCCATTGGTGTATATACATGGTATGTGATAGCCTAAGTCATAATTAATTTACATGAGTTGTAGTGGCTTCAAGTCTTACTCTCAAGTATGGGTTGGATGATTACGATGATGAGATTGACATATGGATTAATGATGGAATGAGATGTTAGGTCGTGCATGGGACTAAAGTATGTAGGGTCGAGGCCAAGCTCACATTAGGGATGAATTTTTTTAAGGAAAGGATGAGATCTCATGATGTGTGGTGTTAGGGATTGAGATAAGAAACCCAATGGGGAAGTCGTTATAGGGTACCCATATATATATATATATTATAAAATTATAGTTATACTTCTGTCTGTTATTTTTTTATTAATCCATTGTAGGGATGGGAAAACAATAGTAAACCTATTTAGGTGATGAGTTAGTTCCATTTTTTACTCACTAGGCTTCAGTGTGATTGTTTTACATTTTTTCATGAAATTTTTTTGGGTGGATCACACTGAGTATACATATTACGCTCACTCTACATATAAATAAATTATTTTTAGGTCAATATGGTCTAGTTGGTGATAGATATGAACATTACCTATTTTATGAGTTGTTGTAGTTTCTTGGTCATTATCTAGTATTATCTCATTTGTATTTTATTTCTTGTTGTTTCAGTTATACTTCAATACATTCATGTATTAGTATTTTTTATTTATTATGATAAAAAAATTAATGCTTATTCTCATCTTATCTCCACTTACCAAATATTTATGAGAGTAAAGCCTCTATTTTATGTATTTATATACCCTTGGTTAAATTCACCAACCCATGACTTATTGTAAGTGGTATTCGAGGATCGTTATCTATCTCCTTTCATTATCATCCTGGGTGGGGTAATTTTGGTTGTAGGAGGTCAGGAAAATATGAAATAAAAGGCATATCTTCTATGTTGAGTTTCTACCCGACCATTTCTGATAAATCTGCCTTATGAATATGTAGTATAACCTATATAATGGAATAAATTTAAATTGGAAGTTCATGTTCATCCCCCATCAATCTATGATCATAGGTCGATTTCTAACATCCAACTTGATTTCCTTATTCTAAAAAATAATAAGGTATCTATGTGGAGAGAGATAATCAATGCTCGAAATCACATCAAAATAAACTAAAGGAAGAATAATAATCTATTCATAGTGAATATTCTTATAAACATTAACATGAAATCCAAAAATCTATAGTATAGTATAAGTGTTCATTAACCATCATGATATACATTAATGATTGGCATAACATAGTACCTTTTTTAGTCTAGGAGTTCTCCCTTGGATTAGGGAAATGACATCAATTATTACCATGTTACATGTACATAATACATTGAACTATTAGTGGTATCTTAATATGAACTTAATTTCCCTCCATTGAACTTTTCATTTTGTCAAGGAAATTAGATTATTTATTCATTTCTTTTCCACATAGGAATCATCTTCTCGTTTCTTTGAGATAATTCCCTATGTTCTTTTTTCCAAATTCAAAACTTTTAGGAAGAGGAATTTTCTATCCTCTACCATCTTCATCAATTTAGCTCTCAAGAAACTCTATTTTTCTATTATTATGTGTGTGACAAAACTCACTCAAGTTGAAGTTGTTAATCATAAATCAACATAGATAGTTTGGAACAGTCATAAGTTTTCACATTCCATCTACCTTAACATTTAATTCTCCAGGAGGGAAATAATTTCATTTTCCATTACATTATATATTAACATGATTCTTACTAGTTATAGATACTGAGAAAAAAACAGTGTGAGTATCAAACATTAATAATTAGTTTAAACTATCATTTTATTATGAAAAACATTTTATTATGTCTCTAATTATTAAATTGTATTTCAACCCTTGACACTTTAAATTAATCACATATCACAATATATTATCATTAGTTTTCATAGATTCTATCATAAAATTCATCATAATGGTTCATAAAGAGAATGTGAATTAACAAAAACATATCCCCTAGGCATTTTTATCTAGGTGTGTTTTCTTAGTCCCACTCATCATGAAATCGTGATGATCGAGTTAATACCAAATCCTCCCCTTTTATATTTATTACCCCTAGGTGTATTTGTTCCATAGTCGCATCTACTTTCTAGTATCTTGATATAGATTTATTTTCTAAGAAAATAAAACTCATTTATTTACCATAACATTTGATTTTATTTTATACATAGGATTATCCTAAGGGATATCATTGAAGTTCTCTAATACTAATCCCCATAAAGAAATAAATGATACTCAGAAACCAACTATGGAAACCTGATCATTTCATACATATATATTATATAATTTTTTATGAATATTTAATACATATCATAAAAATACACACCCTAAAACTATAGAGGTTTAGTTTATTTGGATATTAGATATATAATCAACTTATTTCAGGAAATATCTTCAACATATAACAAAATGTTCTACTTACATTTTACACTTCTTAGAAATACCATTCTTGAATCATTTTGTCATAACCTAGAAAAAGGAAATGTAATAAAGGGTGATATCAAATTATTAGTAGGTATAAATATAAGAGATAACAATTAATAATCCTAAGTGAGAATAATATAAAGATAAGGGTATAATAATATGATCGTATCTTATGAAAAACATACCCAATAAATCAAATATAATTTATTATAAATCATGGCATAATACTTTTTCATAAAAAATATATATAATTCATAAGTTTATGGAATAATAAATAATTTATAATAAGCCAATATAACATATCATAAACATAATACAAATTTGTTTTCATATATATAAGTTTATAAAATCATTTTCTATGTCAAGTATCACTGCCAAGACTATCATCATGCATTGGGTTCACTTCCCAATTCATCAATTCCTTATTCAAGGTTCACTCAAAATATTATCATAATAGACATTGTATAATTTTGAACTAGGTTCACACCCCATTACAATCCTTATCATCTCATGATATATCATTCTGTAACCAATTCATTAGAGGACTATATTAATATTGTCCAACCCATCACATTATGAAAACCATAAATAAGTTTGGAATAAAATCATAAAGAATTCATCATATCATCATATCATAACCCATGTAAATGAAATATGTATCATAAACATTTTATAATTTTATCCTATCATAACCCGTGGAAAATAAATAGCTCTTGTAAAGATTTCATCATAACTTAATTAACCCATTGTAAAGAAATGAGTTTTATAAAATCGCCAATAAATCATCATCATCATAAGATATCATGATGTAAAAAGTGTATGATATAAAAAGATCATATCCCTAGTTAATTATAATAATATTTAAAGGATTTAGAACTAAATTAAAAATACCTCTAAAAGAGTATTTGAACATTTCTTTGAAACAAGAATAATTTCCTTTTAATTCAGTATCTCAAAAAACTAAAAAAACCTTAATATTGTGGAGAAATTTCCTTTTAAATTAACCCTAGAATATTTTAGAAAAAAAATTAAATAAAATAATAGTTATGATGGTAGGAAAATCCATTTATGCGATAAATGCTAAGAAAATACTCCCTTCACACATTTTGTAAAAATACGAAAATAATCTCTTCAAAAAACATTATAAAAAATCATTTAAAAATATTTTCAAAATAATGTGTAATATATTTGAAAATTACTTCAAATAAAAATTTCATAATATAAAATAAAATTATTAAAAAAAAATTCAATAACATGTACATGGAATAACAATTTCATCGACCAAAAAAGAAATAAGTTCAATTTTTAATTGAAAAGTAAATTCTCAGTTATTTAAGTAACAAATAGAGGAAAATGGATCTAATATATATAAATAATCAGAATTACCAGAGGAGAATAAAATATTTAGGGTTTAAATTAAAATATCCTTTTAATTTCTCTCAATGAAAATTTAGCATGCATAATCCTAAAAAGAAATGAGGTTGTGACAAAAATCTCTTACCTCAAGTCTTTCCATACTTTATACGTGTTAAAATATCATTTATAGTAAATATATATTTATTATAAATATATTCTATAACCATGTTCATATATAAAATAATATTTATTATTAATTTATAATTTCTAATAATCCTTTTATTAACAATTTCATTAATAAATTGAATATTTAGGTGGAAAATGGCCTGATTTCCATGCATGTTTATGTTTGATGGTTCTGGTACATGCACACTGAACATAGTTTCATCATACCGATAATTTTAATCATGATATAAGTATCATATATATTCATTATTTAAAATTTTATAATCATTTGAATAAATCGTTTATAAGAAATTAATTACATCACTTTATGAAGATGGTAGGCTATACATATGCACAACTGATGTTTCACTTTTGGATTAATGGAATTAATGAAAGGTAGAGAATAATTCACATTTCAAAATTCATTTTAATATCATAAATATTATATATATTCATTAATTATATCCTTATTACCGTATATGAGAATTGAAAAAGAAAAAGGGATCACATCGCATCATGGAGGTGGTTATCTACACGTATACACGAGCGTCATTAGCATTTTCTAGTGGATGAAAATATAAAATGGTATATGAGATATTATAATTCAATAAGAATAGTAATTTCATAAATATAAAATGTATACCTTAAATCTATCACAATAAAAAACCATGAAATATGGTGATTGAACATTAATCATATGCTATGAAAAGGTTACAGTCCACAAATGTGAACATGCAATACTTTTATTTCTCATTTGGTGGAAAGGGGTTGAAAATGGATGTAGAATGATTATAATAACAACACATTATATTTATGGTACTAGATTCATAATTTTAAGTTGAATAAAATATATTTATACGAATTAAAAGAAGATATAAACATTAAAATAGTTGGGTAAGATGAGTACCTCTTCTTTGAGAGACCTCCTCTAGCTTATATCTTATGCCTTCATAAGTTGGTCTTATGTTAATACAAAGAGATAAATAAATAATGGAAGGAATTTAGAAATATATTTGGGTATATACTAGTATATATAGAGTACTTTTTTTGAATAGCTAAGGATTAGAGTTTTAATTTTATATGTGAGGGGAGGGACACACAAGGAATTACTTAAAATATTTAAATAATATAAACTCATGTTCATGTTAATGTGGTTCAAAATGTCCAATAAGTATAATTTAGGATAATATAAGGTAAAAATATCTTCAAATAATTATATTTAGACAAGTTTAAGTGGCATTTTTAACCTTATCTCTTAGTTTCTCCCCCCCCCCCAACCTCGTAAACCCATTTTAATCCTAATTGTGTTCACAAAATAGTACTATATTTATAGTTCCTTATGCTTTAAAATTAATTTATACAAATTAAATTATAATATTTATAATTCTTCTAAATATGGAATAATTTTTTCAAGATTAAATTTCTTTTATGTGACGGAAATTAGTTTTAAAATAATTTCACAAAATACGAAGAATTTTCTTTTTGAAAAATACATTTTTAAGCATAACAATGATTTTAAATTCATTAATTTCAATGTAAAAACATTATATAAATATAAAAATATATTATTTAGTATATATTTTATATATTTTCATTAAATTCATTAACCAATAGTGATTTATTTAATTTATTAAGATAAAAACATATTTCACACATACAAAACATATTTTTCTGAAAAATAACTTATTCTAACTTCAAATGATTTAATATTCATTTATAAAAAATTAATAAAAATGATTTAATTTTATATATAATTAAATAATAATTTTATGAATATAATAATATAAATAATTTTCAAAATTAAAATAAATTGACCATTGAATAAAACATGCATGATAAAAATAATGCTTATAAACAAAATATTTCAAATAAATTCATCAGGATCAATAGTATTTCCTATGTGAATTAAACATTATTTTCAATAATTATATTTCATTTCAATATCATATAATTTGTCTCATATTATAATTTATTAACATTATTCATATAAATTGAGTGTTTCATGAAAATAAAGCTATCGAACACTTCTGATTTATTAAAAATAAATATATCATTAAATCATAAGGTGTTATAAGAGACAACTATGGTAGATAAACACATGAAATATTTCAATGATTAAATATAATTTATTTATTTTTTATGGTAAGGAGGCTCATAAGGATTGGAATTTCTAGATTGTTCTTTTTCTGGAGCAGAGTCATTAGGTCCATAATTCTAACCTGGCTATATATTATAATGTGGTTCGTAAGGAATTTTACATTTATAAGAAATCAACAGAGTATTATGTAGTAGGGTTTCTTCCCCCTTTATGTGGAGGATTTTTGATATGATTCACGGGGAATTATTCTAACATTAGGAAAAGTATTTCGCAAGAAATATTCTAGGGTGGAAACAAACTATTAGAATAGGGTAAGTGCTCATCCTTTCCAACTTTAGGAGGGAGTCCCCTCTTATGATACCAATGTATGAAACATGGTCAATACCATAGTGTGTATACCATTCATCCAAAACCAATTAATTCTCTTGATATTATGGCCTATATTTGGAATTTGTGTTCATGATTCTTATAGAAGGGTGTGGTAAGAGGTTTTGTGTAGACACAGGCCTCAAGGGATATGTTGGGGGGCTCAGACTGATTGTCAGGTTTCTTTAGAGAGGTTTGTACATGGATCGAGCTGGGGATATAAAAAATAGAAGTTACAATCTCAGAAAGGTTCTTTTCCCCTATAAATTCAAGGATCACATCAGTAGGTCCAAGGATCTTAGGATATCAAAGTGTATTCCTTAGAACAGGCTATAACTAATAGTGTAGAGAGTCCCTGAACAGTCAGAGGTATGATTTTGATTATAATGATTCCTTTTACTAATTTTTTTGGTAAATTTTAATCCCATTCATTTATTTATTCCCAAGTTATTATTAGTAGATATTTGTCGGAGATGTTTTTATTTGGATTATTGTAACTCGTTACAAATCATGGGAAGAGGATATAATGTATTAAGTGGGGGCCAAAGTTTCCTGTAGTTGTTGTAGGGTGTGGAAATCTGTGGGATTTTTTAGTTTTAGATATAAAAAGTTTCAATGCCATTTTTTCATGTATTAGTTAGCATACTTCCATCCTACCTCAAATTTTATTAGAGAAAGGTAGTTTTTACCTCCCATAAGGGAGAGAAGTATGATTTTACTAGGAATGGAGTTTGGAAATAGTCATTGAAATACCAAACTATAGCTTTTTTGAGACCATTAAATCACAAGTGATGGGTTTGGTTTTCATAGAATACTTGGTGAAGGTTTCATACATTTTTTATTTAATCTTGCACTGTTACAAAGAAAAAAATTTGAAATATTTCTCAGGAATCCATCCTGATATGGGAATTGATTTTTATATTATGAGTTCCCTTGGGTTGGTTGGACATTACGGACATTTCATTCAAGTATTTTCTCTCATAGTAAATCTTATGATAGGGCTAACCAGAAAGGTTGTAAAGTTCATATGGACATATCAATGTAAGGATTCCTTCAAAGAGTTAAATGAGATGTTAAAAACACACACACAACCCCATGATCAATACACCATGTGACCCCTTCTATCTAGGTATTACACTTTGTCTAACACTGTTTAAAAAATGTACAAACCATTCACAATCCATGAAACCTTAAACAAATTCTGTAAAAACACCAGGAACAACCCAAAAAGAGTTCCAATATTAGGTCATTTAATCATTGGTTAAAAACCCATAAAATGTAATGGGATGCAACATCATCCCCATAATAGGACTTTATTTACATATAATGAATTAAATTGGAAAGATAAAACATAATGAAACAAGAATAAATCCATCACTCATCTTGTGAGGTGAATAGTCTAGGGTCCAGAAGTGATACACAAATTTTAACAACACACACAAAACTCCAAGATCAACACGCCATGATTTTCACACATCCCCAAACCATAGAAACACTAGAGACTAAGAATAGGTATCCCCACCATTTAATGATTCTCTAAAATAGTGTAACATTATAAAATCACACCATAGACCCAAAGAAGTGACTTCACCAACTCAATAAGGAAAAAAACCTAATATCAAACATCTATAAGAAAGGAAAATAAAATACAAGGATTTATACCCTAACTAAGTACTCAATGGTAACATAGGAGTTTTCAAAACCGAGCATCACCCCTTGATGAGCAGATCAAATAAAATGCCAAAACCACTAGGTGTCGGGTCTATCAAAATAAAAGTCATCCTAGTTACATGAGTAGATTCCCATGGTCTATCCAAGTCCAATAAGAAATAGGTTACACATCCAAGTCAGTGCACAATAGGGTGAAACACTCTCAAAAGGGAGACCATCGAATATATTAAAACTAATCTCTAACCACCATGTAAAAATAATAGGACACCAAGGAACAAAAATAAAGATCTTATAAAATGTAAAATTTTAATAAATAGGAAATTAATTAATTATACAATCCAAGGTCCATAATATATCACTCACAAAGATCCAAAAAACAAAGCTTCCAAAAAAACAATCCACAAGAAGTCAAACCCAAACAATTTTCACTCCCACATCAGAAACAATAAGGTGGATCAACATTTACCACTAAAAAACAAAATATCCTCAACTATGTGAAAAAATTCACTCTAATTCTTGTGGATAGAGCCCCATTATCCTAAATCATCTTCTACCCCACAGTCAAGAGCTGATGTTTTTTACTGGGGTTTCCCTTTCTAGTTTTCCAACTTATAAATCTTATTATGGTTGCCTAAATGGACACACCTTCCACAAAACATTATATGTTTTTTAACAAAGCCTATTATGATGACCAAGTGATTCACACTAGAAGTACAAAAAAATCCTTTAGTTTCTATGAGTTGATTTTCCCTTATCAATCGTGAAATATTTGTTCTTCCCATTGTGTTATTTCACTTTCTCAACTCACCTGTGAAAGCCTTATCCAGAATATCCTAATAATAAATTAACTTGACCATAAAAATGGTGGTTACAAGGTCTGGGTTAAGAAATTTTATAAAATAGATATCATTGCTGAAGTCATTACCAACAAGACCAGGTATGAAACATGCCAAATGTGTGAATTATATGGCATACTCTAAATCCCATAGCTCATATTGACCTGAACCCAAAAACTTGGTAACATTCCCCTCTTTCACTTCATTTGGATAGTTCCACTGAATAAACACTATCTTGAATAATTCACAAGACTTTAATTCATACATACCATGGGAATTTAAAACATCCCACCACTGCTGGCAAGGTCCCACGAACAAGGAGTTGATAGACTGAACCTTCAAAGATTCAGGAGTCTTAAGTGAATTAATGATTGCATCAACATATTCAATACACTCCACTACAATGATATATCCTTCTTCAAATTTATAACAAGGTGTATTAAAATCACATAATTCAAGGATTGGGTTCAAAGGATGGAAATTAATAGGCTATACCACTGGATATGGTGTTTGGGTAGGGCTTTTTACTAGGGATTCCACTTATGGAAATTATGAAGAACTTTTCTGAGGACTTGATCATTGGACCAACATTATATAATTCATAAATTAATTTCTATGAGGAATTTCTAAACCTACAAAACATAGTCATATCAACTCATTCATAAAAGAACACTCAAAAAGAGCACAAAATATTTTTTTTTAAAGTCACAACCCACATTTATCAAATCATCATTGATTTAAAACACACAATATTTCACCATTTATAAAACATTAATATTTCTTTTTAAAATGATAAATCTGTTTATTGATCAATAAAAGTTTCAAATACCCTTTACCAACAAATGTAATTTATTCTATGGTTTCCAAATCATTAATACCATTTTAAAATCTTTAAACCCATTTCCATTTAAATCCATTACAAACCAAAATTTTGTCTTAAAACCTGGTTTTATCACATCACATAACAGCATTCAATAATTAGTTTTCCAAACCAATCATTTAATAAATGTCAATTTTTTTTAGTTAAAAACATTTCTCAAATAACATACCAAAAAAAATTAACACATGATTTGGTTTTCATAATGTATTTCAAAATATTTAAAAATGGATTAAAGATGAATCAACCACAAAAAATCATGAAACTACCCACATCCATAACCTGAATAACCAACATCACATAAGTGAAGTCACTTGTTAGAAAATGTATAATGATTCAAGTTTAGAATCAAGTTAGAACTAAAAAAGACTTGAAATTATGGTCTTGTAAACTACAAACCAACCTCATAACTGTTTAGGGTTGGATTTCTAGATTAGTCAAATAGATTCCCCAATGTTTTCCAAACCATGAAAACATGGTTCAGCTATGGTCATCCTTCCATTCTAGTTAAAAAAATCCTAATAGATTCACCAAATAAAGGATAGTATCATTGGGAATCTAAATGTAGTTTATAATTATAAAACCAATAACTCAATATAATGACTCAAGTCTCAATATCCTTGGTAACTCAAGTCTTATAATGAAGGGGTGGTGATCAAGAACCCACTGATGGACTGCCTCTTGAGTCCCAAAACATTCTTAATATCTTTTCTACCATGACTCTCCCCAAAAAAAATATGGTATTTTAAGTAAAATTTATTCATTTCAAGGAAATACCTCATCTAATACCATTTGTGAAGAACCAACCCGGAATAACATCTAAACCGATATTCAAGCTGATCCCCCACTAACCTAAACTGAATTCATGATATCCACGAGCCATAGAAAAGCACCAAGGAATCAACAAATGACCATTAGAAATAATTTCCCCCAAGAAATATTACATTAACAGAGTACATTGTGGAAAGATCATCAAAAATATACATCAGTACATTCATATCAAAGTACAAAGAGACAATAAGAAAACTGAAAGCAAAACATAACAACCAAAACTCAATCCTGGTGTTCCATGACCACACACCATGCCCCAAGTCACCCACCCTTGGTCAACCCAGGACAAACCTATAAAGGAAGCAGAATGCCCAAAAACCTTATATAAAATAATAAGGGTATGAAAACACCAAATGGTACATGTAAGGTTTAAGCTAAAGACCCTAATAGGATTCCACAAAATATTATATTCGTTTACTTAATAAGTTAATTCAAATATTCAAAAATATGAGTGAAATAATGAGATATTTTGGATTGGTTAAAAATGGAGTTTTAAACATATAAAAATTGTTTATTAAACTAAACCTGTAAAACATACCATTTCACCATTTAAAAATTAATCATTTTCTTAAAATGTATTGGAATCTATTTCAAGATATAAATTCAGATAGTTAATAAAATATATGAATATGCACCAATTATTTAAAGATGAAAAGGAGTCAATACAACAGATTCATGGTGGATAATAAAGATAAATGTATCAAGAAAGGAATATCTGATACAAAATAGTGACAATAAACATTGTCATGTATTGAGTGTCAAGTATATGGATGTCATGGGTACAACATAAGTACGATAGTGAGTCCACCCCATAAAAGCTAAAAAATTACAACATGAGCAATTACTGGGCTTACATCTTGTCTCATGGGTCACAAGAAATCTAGTTCCACACGAACCCACTTTCCTAGTCACACATCCAAAGACTGAACCTTTCACATTATCTATGGATCCATGAGAAGGGTGTGATTCTGGTAGTGAATCATATATCTATTTCATTCCATCTAACTATCTAGGTTCCCATGACTAGTCAAAAGATGTGAGGGGATAACTGAGTAACTAAGATCACATGGGGATCCTTATCAAATATGGTCATTGGCCCTAATGTCACATCTCACTCTCACCCTCAATTCCCTCAAAGTAAATAATTATTTTTTCGACACAAAATAATGGTAATTACAATAATAATTTAACATTAATAGATTATTATAGGAGAATATCATTACAAAGTTCCAATCATAAAATCAATACTCATAAATTCAATTAAATTAATTTTAAATAAATCAACATTCAAAATGGGTAATCATACCCACTCCTTTTCCCAAATCATTATTTTAAATGAAAATAGGCCATTAAAATAAAAATTAATTTCAATGAATCCCTAAATCATTTAATGGAAGTATTACAATTTTAAAAGGATTGAATACATTTCAAAACAAGGTTTATACCCTCTTTACTTGTGAATAAATAATTTATTTAGGATTTCCCAAGAACAACCATTTCAAAATAGGGTCAAAGTCATTCAAAGGGGGTTATTGGTAATTTAATAAATTCAATAATTTTCAACTATCTAGAAAATATCATATAGTTCAATTAATTTAATTAAAATAATGGAAGCTTATTTTAACAATAGAAACTCAGAACAAATCCCTAAATTTCACCAAAATACCATTTAAAAGTTCATTAAAAATAAATAGAAAACAAACATGGAATTTAAAAAATCATAAAAAGGTGATATATATCAATATTATATCCATTCAGTTAATTCTATGTTCAATTAAAAAATAATATGGTCAAAGATGATTTTATAATTAATTAAATGGAAAAATTTTACAGAACATGTTCTAGAAATCAAGAAAATATGTATCAATGAATTTATCTAACAAAAATGAATAGAAAAATGAAGGAAAATAATAGAAACACCTATCATGAATATTTGGATTCCAACTACAATGAATCTAAAATTGGTTCCTTTGATGGAGATAGCCAGATCTAATTAGAGAGATCCTGATTGGAGAGAAGATACCCTAGATCTACAATTCCACATCAATAAACCATTATTAACAAGTCCATCATAGCCTTTAGGGAGAAGTAATCAAGAAAATGAGTGACATAGAATATCAAGAAGAAAATAACTCACTAAAATATGATCACTACTTTCATTGGGGATTATATCCACCAAGATATGAGGTTTGGGGAGCCAAAATATCTCTAGAGGGATCCCAAAATAAAAAAAAATTAAGTTTGATTCGGAGGTGTTTATGGGTAATTATGGGGAATTAAATATTTTAATTTTGATTTTAGAGGCTTTAATTACAGTCATCAGGGCTTCCTGTGTTAATTTAAACAGTTAGTACTAATTGTGTGATAAACCATGTGCCTAAAACATAGCCAATGTAAGGGTTGAATGATTTGGATTCACACTTAATTTAACCAAGCACCAACCGTGTGACCCCCTTTTGTCTAGGTTTCACACTTTTTTAAACCATGCTCAAACTAAGAAAAAAGCGTGCACATTCCCTTAAACCGTTAAAAAATATATAAAAATACTGTAAATAACCTTCAAAGAGTTCGAATCATTGGGTACTCTAATCAATTGTTCAAAACCCATGAAAACAAGTTAAGGGATGTTATAGTCTAGGTTTATGATTTAAAATTTTGGTGACACTACCTCTTCAATGAAAAATTTATCATCTATATTAACCAAATAATCTCATGGTATATATTTTCTCAGAAAGACCGTAACTTATGATAGTGAAATTGGTTCAAGTATATAAAGACATTTGATTTTGATATGGCATATTACATGGGTAAGGGGAATTTTGTCAGAGATTCTCTCAATAGTAAATATCAATATTTAAGTTTATTGACACCATAGGAGTAGTGGAAGGTTATGATATTACTATTGTAATAGAATGTTGGCACATATGAGGGCCATGGGGAAGTGAAATTTTATCCTTTTTTCGTTACTTCTTCATCCATGGTTCAAGTAAAGACCATATAGGAATCAGATTATGATTACATGGTAATGTATGGGAACATTACGGTAGAGGGTACACTTTTATGATATTCCATAGATTCAATAAATGTGATACATGTCCATATAAGTCTTGTGTTTCCCACTTATATGATAGAGGAATTTATGAGAGGCTATCACACCTTGTAGTGGGTGGTCATCTAAGATCAAACAAAATTTATTGTGATATGGAATGTAATTTCTGGTGGATGGTCATTTAGAAAGAAGTTGTGGGATTTGTTACTCATTTTCTTACATTCAATATAGTTATGGAAGAATACCACTGACTATGTTGTCTACTTGAGTCCCTCTTAGTGGTTGTATGGAAATGGTATGTGGGGATGATGGACCTTTATAGGGAATTACCTAGGACTTCGAGGAGTCAAGATGTTTTGTGGGTAGTATATGATCATATGATGAATATTTCACACTTTTTACAAATTTAGTTGAATCAATATATGGATTAGTTGGGCAGGCTGTATGCATGAGAAATAGTGTAGTTGAATGGTTCACCCACCAGTATCATATCATATCGACACACTTTCATGGTTTTGGAAAGTCCTAGTGAAGGTGATGGGATTATAGCTAAAGATCGATATAACATATCACAAGTTGATATATGGGAAAACTAAGAGGAAAATAATGATCTTATATGATATTATAATATAATGTTTGCTAAATTTTGGTGGGTTAGGGGATGACCTTAGGCTTTAGTAGTGTTTTCTTATAACAATATCATGAAATGTTCAATTCAAATGGAACCCTTTGAGGAAATTTAGGGTCTACCTTGTCTGTCGCCACTATATTGGCATAAGGCAGGCAAGTTAGTAGTGGTCAGACCAAGACTAGTGAAATAGACTATTGAGAGATTTTAGTTGATTTGGAGGTGATCGATACCATTCGGAGTTGATAATGCTCATTTTTTGACTAGAGGTGATGACCCTTAAAGTTCATCATGGGTGACTAAGTGTTTTTTAGGTATCACCTCGCTTAAGGTATCATCATTTAAGGAAACATAGAAAATTAGAACTGTGGATTTTTGGTTCATTAGATTTTGTGAAATGGGTTGGTACAATGGATTACAAATTGGATATTCCACCATGACATTAAGGAAGGAACAATATATTTCATGTGTTGGAGCTCTCAAAGTATAAGAAAAACCCCACACATGTGATTTATAGTGAAGATTTTAAGTTTGTAGAGGATTTTTCACTTGAGTAATCTTAATTGTAGATAGTGGAATATAGTGAAAAGATACTGTGATGGAGGAAAATTTATTTTGTTCACGTTTTTTTGTAGTATGGGGGGATCCAAGAAGAGACATAGGAGTGGGAGTCATATTTCCAGGTATAATGGCAACAATTGTTTAGAGGAGACCCCTAAAGATGATTCTTGTGGATGATAAGACCTTAAATGGTGGGTTTTTAATTTACGTAATGAAACATGTGAGTTATTATTTTAAATTTATCCTAGAAAATTTTATTTTATCTTTTTCTTTTCTATTAGGTGTGTCAACAAATGCTCAAGAATGGGTCCAGGAGTAATGGGTGGGACCTGTAAATGAAACATACTATAAGAAAACATTCATGTTTTAAAGGTTTCCTTCACACTATAAAATACCATGGATAACACCCATAGGGTTTTTTTTAATCTAATTCACAATGTAAACCATTTTTTCACTCCATGAATGGGTTATGGGTAGTTTTTTGAAAAGGGTAAAGGGGGAAATTTCACATGGACCCCCATAAACCCATCCCCCTTCATCTTGTCAACCCACACTCAGGTTTTTTAGCCATGTGAAGCTCCAACCATGCCATTTTTTATCTCCATACTCTTCTTTTATTGGAGTATTTAAGTATCAATTATTTTAGAATGTCTCTTTCAGTGATTCTAACAAAATTCAACCCTTTAATCCATATTATTATTGATTTACCATTTGTCCCACTTCTGGAAACCTTAATGTCTTAATTTGGGTATGAAATTTTGGATTTGGTGTTTCAATCTTACTTTGTGTGTATATCCTTGGTGATTTACATTTTTCACCCCTATGTTTGGAAGTCTCATACAATTTTATGGTGTTTTTATAAAGTTACCAGAATCATTTTTCATGTGGGTGTGGGTGTGTGGCCATGTGGGACATTTGTATGACATTATAAAGTATCTTGGTAGGTCTATATAAGTGAAGTAGACTCCTTGTAGGGGTAGTGTTGTGTTAAGACTTATTAAAAGTTATGATTCTACTTGGAATCATTGGTGACATATGGGTTGTTTTCTCATGAAAAGTGACTTCATGGGATCCATCCAGGATCATGTTGGCATAGTGTATCCAGGTTAGATGATGTATTCAGTGTGGTGTTTTTTCACTTTTCTTGTGACTTTATTATGTTGATTCAGGTTGTATTGCCCCAAACCACTGCCAGTAGCCTGGCATATGGAATTTCGAGCATTTATAGCTCCAAGACCACCATTAATAAGAAATATTCTAGAGACATGCACTGAGAAATAATAACTATAATGGGAGACATTTTACTAATAAACATATAAGCCCACACCCAACCATCTATGTGAAAAAATGAAAAGGAATATAATGTAAAGACTATAGCATATAGAGATTAACACTTTATGTAATAAACTCTAGGGAATATATTAGAGTACAAAAAATACAACCAATGTGTAAAGGGTAAAAATAAACACCTAACCAAAAATGAAGTCCCAACCTAACAACAACTAGAAATAATGAAAGACTATTGATCCCTACTTTTGACGTCTAAGCCTAGACACTATACACCGTCAATAGAACTAGGTATCACTATCCTCCACCATAAGAACTTCCACTACTTCCATTATTTTTATAATATAGAAAACATGTGGGAAAATACCATGCATAGTTGAGTATATATGTACCCAGTAAGACGTCTAGAAACTGAAATGGAGTGATAGGGAGATACAAAAATAGTCAACTCAACCCAAAGAAAGTGGGAAATAAAAACCAACGGACACCCAAATGCACACATAGATATGTGTGTGTGTGTGTACTCATGAAGAACCAAAAATGATATAGAAAGGGGATATATATCTCATATACCAAACAAATATTATGAGTAATCCTTCATCTCCATGGTTCATCACTAATGCCCAGCATCATAAAAAACCACATAAGAAACATTTTGAAGCATTCTTCTTCTCACCAATGTGCCCCAAATATAAGGGATCCACAACTTTGATCCAGGTATTCTATGTATCCTCACTAGAATATGAGTTGAGGGGACCACTTCTAAAAATTGTGATACATGGGTGAGGGAGACACATCCCCTGTGGAGGACCCTCACCCCACTAGAGCTCGAAGAGGGGGATTACATCTCTATAGTTAGATAATCTGCGCCCTATAGTAGTAAATAGAGTATTTACCCTAAATGTATAAAAAATATGGGAAACCCATTACCTAGTGTGATAGAGGAGTACTGAATACGGCATATATTTGATATACTGGGTAACTTGAGACCTGGTGTGAGAGAGGATTACTAACCCCAATATCTCTTTTATAGATTGGGGAATCAGTTCCTTGGTGTAATAGGGGATTATTGACCCTAAAATTTCTCTGATGATCCTGCAAGATCACTTTAATCATCAAGTATCTCCTAAATAGGCATCACACTCGAATCGTCTTGCATCGTATCTCAAAATACACTACAAATTCTACTATTTTGTTCTATGTGGAAAAATATTCAGGATAGGGTACTAATGGGCCAAAATATGAGTTCAAATTAAGAAGATACAAGAATAAGTAGTCTCTCATAGGGATACAAGGCATGTAAGGGGGTCAACATGGCATGTTTCTCTACACTACTACCTTATCGTGATATCCTATAGACAAATCTTGGAATCCATGTCTATATACATGGAATGTAAGAGGTCCACACAATGTGTCGTAGCCACCCGAGGCCTGCTCATGTTATCCTGACCATTTCTATGTTTATCAGTATGTGTTCTTGTACTTGGTCATGTACTAAGCCATTCCTAGGTATAGGCATGTTCCCATGTACTCTTAGAGTACATTGAGTGTCCTCTCACATGGGATCATGGGTTTATGCTAGTTTTCACATGGCTTGGCCACCCAGGGATGGTCACATAATGTGTTGGCCTAGCCATATAGTGTGTGATCCTTAACTTTGACTAAAAACCAAGCCATTATGGAATCCAAAGAATATTCCATGTGTTCTTCCGCAGTATATAGAGTGTACTCATGTTTATCTTAGAATGTTTAAATTCCTTATGTGTTCTCTAGATCCATTCTCCCTATCATGTATCACACATAATGACCACCCAAAATCATAGGTAACTACCTCTGGCCATCATTCCCACCTCTCCAGGGGCCAAAAATTGGAACTTGGTGATATATATGAAGCCCATAATGTCACCCATGTGCCTCCCACTCGATCTCATCACCCCTTCAGATCTATAATCCATAAATTATAACCCAAATCCTTCATCAATCCTTGATCCCTCTATAAACCATCATTCCTCATGTCATTCATGTTACCATAATGAATCTTGGGGTTTTGATCAGGCTCAAACATTCCATGACATTTTTGAACTGTAACCCCATAGGCTAATGGTTATCAACACGATGAATAGATAGGGTAAATCACAATAACTATGTAAAACCTATCATTGATCAATATTTATTTTTCAATGATTTCATTAGTGGGATATACCAGGGTGATCACAACGTTTAACAGAAATAATTTAATTTAAACAATCAAATTATTGAAACGGGCTAATGCAATGAAAGGATAAAAAAATATCAATAATAATATAGATACATCCATGATCAAAATATTCATCAAAATGGTGAAAACAAAATTTATGATCCCTACCTCAATTTTGATATATCTTTTTTGAAGAACGAGTTCTCCAGCAAAGGAGAGGACCTACTACATTCAATTCCTCTCGATTTACCTTGATCTGATCCTCATTCATTGTCTTATTCATATTTACCAACAAGGAACACTCAAAACTCCTCTCATATATCATAATGGATATTTATCTAACAATTTAAAATAATCATAATATGGTATTTATATAAGATTTTAATTAGGGTATTCAATAAAACAAATTAATAATTTATTCATTTATTTTAATTAAACGCACCCGCCAATGTCTGCATCATCCATACATTCATTGTCGATTAGCCTTAGGTAGCACCTAGTGGAAAACTCACCTCCCAAAATCAACCATGGTCTTCGATTTCTGGTTTGAGGCTCTATTTAGGATTTATTCCATTATTTCTAAAAACTACATATGCATGGAAATAATATATTTTATATTTTTATAACATCAATTTTGGGCTCACCCAGCCATGGAATCTCATGTATTCTCAATACATGTCTCTAAAAATATTCCCTAATATATTTCAATGTCTTGAAATCCAAAAAAAGTTAGTAAATTATTCTCCCCTTCAAGACTTCTCATCCCAAAAAATTACAAGCTAAACATAATGGTGGGGATACTGAGCCCGCATCTACCTATATTTATCCTAGATGCTCTCATGCATGCTCCTAATATTCCATAAAACAAAAACCGTTGGAATGGATCATCCTCATAGGATCCTCTCTTACTGATTCCCAATCACCACTGGTTACTTCTCAAATATGGCTACATACTCGATGCTCAGCTCTCCCCAGTTAATAACGTGCATAGGATCATTCATGTATCTTCTCAACTACGACACATGGAAGATTTCATGCACCCTATCAAACTATGCATATAATACTAGGAGGTAAGAAACCTCTCCAACCATATTTAATATCTCTAATGGCTATATGATACTATAGTATATCTTGACTCCCCAATCCACATCATGGGGAGACTCTCAATAAAGCAATATCTCCTTGCTCGAACTATATGGGTCTATAATGTTGACCTATGTAAGATTTTTTTCAACTATAGGTTTTAATCACAAACATCTATATCACATGAACTTTCTTCATCATCGCATGCATTATCTCTGACCCAACTAAATATGTCTCACCAATCTCAGTCCAATACAAGGGTGGCATATGGGGTATCTTATACATGGCAATGAAAGGTTCCATATTTATAATATACTAATAGATATTAGTATAAGAAAACTATACTAATGAAATGTGATCATACCTTCTTTGGAAAAAGTATAAAATAAAATTTTTATACATATCCTCTAACACCTGGATAGTGTGCTCAGTCTTCCAATCTATATGGGTGTAAAACATCATACCCATCCTCAATTAGTTCATCAATGCCTCCTGTTTGATTATCCACAACCATGATGTAAACCATGAAACTCATTTGGAGACAATAATTGTAGGTACCCCATGGAGATAAATAGCCTCCTGTAGGTACAACTATTCTATAATCTCTAATGAACTCTACTCCATAATGGAAAGGATATGTGTTGACTTTGCAAGTCAGTCAACTATCACCCAGATGGATTCGTGGTAATGAATTTTATATGGAGTTCCTATCACAAATTCCAAGGATATGATTTCCCATTTCCACTAAAATATCTTAAGAGGCTCTATAAAACCTTTTGAAACTTGGTGCTTAGTCTTTCCCCAAAAACATGTGAGACACTGAGAGGCAAACTTGGAAAAACTCTACCTCATGTCAGCCCACCAAAACTACCACTAAAGGTACCTATACATCTTCCCTACAATGATATGTACATCTAAATGGAAAGTATGAAACTCTATCATCATCTTGCCTTGAATCTTGATTGGAACCACCATCCATCCAAAAAAATGGATGACATGTTCCCCTTCCTCAAAAAATCCAACTAGTAAATCTCCTAATGATATCTAGTCATGGAGAATCTCACAGTCGATGTCTCTCAACTGAGCCTCCCTCACACACTATAGAAGAGTAAGGTTCAATGCATTATATTGAAGATAAGATGCACCCTTCTTCTCTACTAGGGTTAGCTACAAATAATACAACTTCTCAAAAACCACCTACGCAAAATGAGAATGGGACTTCCTTTTAAAGGAATCTCCAACACAGTTACCTTCCCATGAGTACAGAATATATTTAAGTCATAGTGCAATAGAAACTCCAACTATTTCCCATGTCTTAGTTCCATATCTCTCTTCATGAAGATATACCAAAGACTCTGATTGTTTTAGTAAATAATAATGCTCTCTTCTAGAAAATAGGGCCTCCACATATTTAGAGAAAAGTCTACAGATTTCAAATCCAAGTTCTATTCCATATAATTCTAGACATATAGTCTTAACTACCTCAAAAAATGTGTGATCACTTCCTACCTCAGTATCAACGTGTATCTAGCCTATCCCTAGAGTCACTATAATACACTATGTACTCCTCACCCTCCTCTAGTAGTCTCAAAATAGGAGCACTACTCATCCTTAACCACAAATCCTTATTGAATTTATAACACTAATAAATACTAGTAATGAACTACACATTCTATGTTAGGTAGGTAAACGGAGCTAGAATCCTATATAGGTCTTCCACAAACATCTTATAGTACACTTCCAAGATAAGAAAGGTATGCACCTCAGACATGATCTTGAGTGGCTCTCAAGAAAGAATGACATCAATCATTTCTATGTCTATAGAAAATCCATTATTAGAAATGAAATTCCCCAAAAATTTAACCTTCACGATATATAACTAGAAATTATAGTTCTTACCATAATACTGGTTCTCCCAGAGTAAGTCTACCACCATCCCCAGTTGATTTTCATGATACTCCTCTGACGTTGAGTAGATGAGTACGTGATAAATGAAGATAACAAAAATTAGCTACAAGTATGGATGGAATATCTGGTTAATCTAATCCATAAAAATAGTGTGATATTTTTTCACAATGAAATGCTTCACTAGGAACTCATAGTGTCTTTATAGACACTAAAATTCCAACTTTGGAATATTAGCATCATGAACCCTCAACTGATGTAATCCATAACAAAGATTAATCTTTGAGAACCAAATTGTGCCTCATAATAGATCAAATAGTTGTTAAGTCCTTGGAAAGGTGTACATGTTTCTTTTCGTAGCCTGGTTTAGTCAATAGTAATCAACACAAAACTATAACCTCCCATATTCCTTTTTCATTAACAAGTCCAAAACTACCAACTAGGACACACTGGTTTTGATAAATTCCTTCCAATTCTACCCAGATCTTATATCTACATAGGGTCTATCTAATATGCCTCAATAGATATCAATTTGTTTTGAGGGTGAAATTCAATGAATAAGTCCATCTCCCACCTCATAGATAGTCTCATAACATCCCTGGGGAAGACGTCCATAATGTCCTCTACTACCAATGGAATATAGATTCCTAATATTACATTTTTTTAAGGGATAAACTCACCGAATAATGGGTTATGGGATAAAGCCTCTTGTATGAAAGTCCCACTCATTCCTCTATGAT
This sequence comes from Viscum album, assembly GCA_963277665.1. NCBI lineage: Eukaryota > Viridiplantae > Streptophyta > Magnoliopsida > Santalales > Viscaceae > Viscum > Viscum album. The sequence goes on from OY728128.1 coordinate 1,265,335,662, forward strand.
ATTTCTATCACCCACAAAAGAGAATGTTATCCCATCTATCTGAATGCATCTAAACCATCTATGATGATAGTCAATAAATGCGTGAACCATAGAGAGTAAATCCATACCAAATATGATTTCATAAGGTTTCATCATGACGGACTAGAGGCCCCACATGACATTATCTCCACAAAGCAATAAATTTCACTACCGGTAGATTAGTGATATCAAATCATCACTCCCTATAGGGACCTTGAGCCATTGATGTTGGTCTAAGGTATCAACTTGAACCTACAACTCCCACACCATTAATAAGGATATAAATGAATTATTCACACCTATGTGTAATTGTATTGATGAAATTATATAATAAATAGATCTTACATCATATCATCTCATGTGTATCCTCATTATATCCCTTAATGGCCTGTAACATCCCCTGGACCTGATTGGTATCTCATTGCGCTTGATGCGGGCCACCTGGTGGTGACGTTGGTAGGAGAATGTAATGTCACCCTCCACCAACTAATCCTACCTAAAGAGATGTTCATACCCCTCTACTAGATTAACCCACCTTAGGGATACCCTAGTCATGTCTTGAGGATCCTTAATCATAGCATTGTATCATTCATGTAGTTCCACCCACTGTATGTCTATCCTGATCAGCTTGAGGGGTTAGGTAATCATGATCTAACTGAAAAAACCCATTATAATGATAACATAAACCTTCTATAGGATGATTGGATCATCTACATAATCCCTAATCCACATACCCATGTGTTTCAGCTCAAGAATGCCTCCTCTACTAATATATTAATTTATGAAGATTGTTACATACTAAAAATGACTCAGCCACATGATTCCCATTGTCATATATAACTTTCCATGACCCCACTTCTATGAATCTCTCAGTCACTAAAGGATGGTCTAGTACTCCAACATAAGTGGTAAGACATAGGGAAACCACACTAGCTTGAATTATTATATTGAAACCCTTCTCAAACTTCCTCACATGGAAGAATTCATCTTGTACCATTTCAAGGGAGTACTGTGTATGGTCAGTGATCCTTATGGAAGAATCATAAACTATCATGATACCTTGTTTCACCTCTATATACTCCCAATATTAATTTATTTCAAGCATGAAGGGAAATACTCCTCGTGAAATATCTATTGTATGTTGGACCCTGAAAACATGGGTCTATGTGAACAAAGTCCACAAGTCCCCATTTGGTCCACGGAAAAGACTGGATATCAATGAAACAATATGAATTTTTGGTGTCTAAACTAGGTTTAAGACTCATACCACTGACTAAATGCAGTCCTCTGTTGTCTAGGGATCTAGATCACTATGGAACTTTAGGGATCTTTGATACTAGAACTCATAGAGTGTTCTAGACCTGAATTCATCCTCATCAAGATCTTCTAGTACTAACTACTTCTTGATAGGTGAGGGAATTTATACCTTCCCACATGAATGAAATAGATCATGGGAAAGACCCTGAAATGAGGCCTCATAAGTCATGAAATCTTCAGTATAATCCTGATTTAATAACCTGGAAATATATGTTCACAGAGGCATATTGATAGTAATAAAGGTGTGCAGCCATCAAATAATCATATATATATATATATGGGAATATTACTTAGGAACAACAGTCAAAATATTAATCCTATATGATCCATGTACCAAGGTTCCCTATAATAAATGACTCTATATGTTGAGTTAAAAAGTAGGTAGTCAGAGTCATCTTGAATGGATACCTCGGCCTCCACACTAGCACTGCTTTCCTTATCCTAAGAGCCACACTGGAGACATTATAACATTATTTACCTAAGTTCCCAAAAAAAATTCTCAAAAAGGGTACTACTCCAAACACTGTTCAGAGGAAAAAATTCCTCTGATACCACTCTGTAATTACTCGACCCATCAGGGCCTTCCTAAACTATGAAAGGTCGATTCGTCACTACCCTAAGCCCTTCTCCAATTGTCTAATGCATGGAGACAAGCATCAAGAAGGAATAAAAATAATGTTAGACCATTTACTAAGAATGTTTAACACACAAACCCAACCATTTTTATGAGATAGTGTATAAGAATATAAATTAAATACTATAACATCTATATATAAACCATTCATATAATAAACTCTAGGCACTACATCAGAGTACAATAGAATACAACCAAAGTGTAGAGGTAAAAATTACACACCCAATCAAAATTGACGTACTAACCTTAAAAACTATAAATAATGTAATATGAGAGATCCCTACCTCTAATCATCATACTTAACCACCGTAAATAGTCAATTTGCATAGGTATCATTGTGATCCACTTTAATCCCTTCTGATCTACCCATTGTCTATATAAGACATGACACATGCAAGAAAATCCCATTTAGGGGTGAGTATATACATACCCAGTAGGATTCCCCAAAACTGAAGGGTAGTGATAGAGAGATACAAAAATATTCAACTCAACCCAAATAAATAGGGTAAAAACCAATAGATACATACATATGTGTGTGTGTGCTCATAAAGAACCCTAAATGAGAGTGAAAGGGGATCTCTGTCAAACAGCCCAACCAAATTCGATGAGTAAGCCTACAAATCCAAGTTCTATATCTGATTCCCAACATCATACACAATGACAAAAGAAACTATGTGGAGGATCCCTCTCCTCACCACTACACACCAAAACGGAGGGAGCCACAAATTCTATCCATGATTCCCATATAACCTCACCAAAATATAAGTGGAGGGGCCCGTTCCTTGAAATTGAGATCCATGGTCGAGGGAGGTGCATCTCCCATGGGGGACCCACACCGCACCAGAGGTCAAATATGGGGGAATACTAACCCATATGTAAATTACTTATTCCATGTTGTACTAAGGGGAGTACGGACCCTACCTATATAAAGAATATGGGGAAATTGTGACTTGTTGTGATAAGAGGTTACTGACCCTAAAATCTCACTGATAGCCTGGGGAACCCATTCCCTAGTGTGATAGGGGAATACTAACCCATACATCTATCTAATATAATTAGGAACCCATGCCCTGGTGAAAAGGGGGGTACTGGCCCTGACATCTCTCTAATGATCTTCCCTGATCACCGCCATCTTCAAGAATCACCTAAATATATGTCATGCTCGGAAAATATTTCATTGTATCTAAAAACCCACTATGAAGGCCATAATATAATTATACATGAAAAAACACTTAGGATATGATAATCACATACAAAAATCTGAGTCCAAATGGAGAAGATATGAGAAGAAGTAGCTTCTCATAGGGATACAAGACGTGTAAGGGGTCCACATGGTGTGGGGTCCTACTTTACTACCATCATGTGTTCTCTTATGGGAATGTCTTAGAGTCCATGTTGGTGTACACAGTATGTAAGAGTCCCACATGGTGTGTCTCATCCACCCATGGCTAGACCATTTTCACCTAGTCATGTGAGTGTTCATCAGGCTATGCTTGTGTACTTGCTCATGCACCTAGCTGTGCTCAGGTACGGGCCCATTCCCAAGTACTCTTAGTGTATACAGCATGTCCTCCCACATGGGTTCATGGGAATTTTCTAATTTTAACATGGATTGGACACCTTGGAAGGGTCACATTTCATATAGGCATATCCACACGAGGTATGATCCTTAACTTTAGCCAAAACCCTAGCAACGTGAGAATCTTAATAGCACACCGTGTGTTCCTCTGCACCACATAGTGTATAGTCATGTTTTTCATGTAAAGTTTATATTATTAATTTTTTTATGGATCTGGCCTCCCTACCATTAATCACGCCTAAAGGTCACCTTAAATACAGGGCAACCACCTCTTACCATCATTTTTGTACCTTTAGTGGCCATAAATATGAACCTAGTGATATATAAGAATCTCTCAAGGCTTCCCTTTCACCTTATGCTTGATCCCATTAACCATAATAATCCTAGATACATAGAGTATCACATTCCTCCAAATAAATTCCTTGAACTATATAAAAAATGTTGATATGCATGTCATTAATTCTACCATAATGAATCTAGGGATTCAATCACACTTGAACCCTCCCTGGCAATGTCGAATCATGACCATGTATGCCAATAGTGAAGAATGAGATGAACATAGAGGGGAAAATCACAAGAAGAAAGTAAAACCTATCATTTTTCAAGAAGTCATAGACAATGATTTCATAAGTAAGATATCTTGGGGTAAAAACAAGGCATGGTTGGAATATGTTAATTTAAATTATCAAATTATGGAAATGGGATCATGCAATGAGAGGATAAACACAGATCAATAAAAATATATAAATATCTATGATCAAATGTTTAATAAAATTTTTTAAAGATACAATTTATGAAAACTACCTAAATCTGGATTTATCATTGGTGAATAATGTGTTTTCTAGTAAATGATAAGACCTAATACATCTTCTTCCTCTTGATCCACCTTGATCTAATCATCATTCATCGTCTGATTCTAGTTTCCCAACAAAGAATTCATTAAACCTCCTCTCATATCTCGAAAGGGTTATATAGATAAACCTTAAAAATAATTATAATAGGGTATTTATAGAGTGTTTTAATTGGGTCAAAATAAAAAAATATTTATTTATTTTAATTAAACACACCCACCAATGGTTTCCTCAATCAGTCGTCCAACACTGACCAACCTTTGGTCATGCCTAGGGTAAAACCTACATCTCAGAATCAAAAATGGTCTTAGATTTTCAATTTAAGTATCTATTTATGATTTATTCAATTATTATTGAAAAAATACACACATGTTATATTAATATGTTTTATATTTTTCTAACATCAATTCTGAGATCATCGAGCATTAAAATCTCACACCGTCTCAGCACTTGGATTAGAAAATATTCTTTAATATATTTCAAAGTCGTATAAAGATAAAATAGGGTAAATACACATGTTATTTCTTTCATTATTGTTTCTTATGATGAAATCCATAGTTTCCTTTGAGTGGGTCATCATGCATGAAATGAGCTCCCAAGAACCTATGATATAGTTCATTGGATTTAATGACCTCCTTGGAATATGAGGGATAGGTTTGTTGATATAATAATCTCCCAAGAATCCTTAGGATGGTTTAGGGTACTCTTTAGGTTTTAACCTCTATATAGAAATGGGTTGTGGTTGATAATTGTCTATGGTGATTAATGATAGAAAATCCTCACTAGTAATGAGGTGAATTGGGTAGGGTTAGGGTACGTGGTGGATTGGTTTGTGCACAATGACCAGGAAGTTTGTGTGTTTAATTATGAATTTATTTACTACTGATACATCCAACTTTATATACTTGATGCATTTATATTAGGGGCTTGTTATTGGTTTCATACTAAGTTTATTCACACACCCTACACCAAAATCTTGATGTTTGTGCAAACATTATGACCAGGGATATGGTTATGGTAAAGGGCCCTCCATAAAGTTATAGATTAGGTGGATTAGGATCAAATGATGTGATATCGAGACATACTTTAGGATATTCTATAATAATGATTCTTTATTTTTTTCTTATTTTTTTATTTCATACATAGATTCACTATAAGTAGGGAATCCCTTTTGTATATATTGTGTTCCATAGACATATTATGTCATTATGTTATAGTATGTTATGATGATATTATTAATTCCAACTTATTTTCCTACTATTTATGATCATTGATTCTTATAATTTATTAATTTTTATGTTATGTGTTCTAATTTGATATAAACATAATACCAAGGGTTAAGTCTCCCCATTTTTTCATTTAGTTCTTCACTACTAGTAGGCAGCCACCTGTATATGGAGAGATTGCATTAGGTTATGCAGTTCATTGGCTTAGTCTGGGTGATTTGGGTCGGGGCGTTACAACTATGTTATGTGAATTCAGAAGTTATTCATGCTCCATTATATTGTGGGAATCATGTAGTGATGCTTGAATTGGTTAGTGATGTCTACTTCACTATTTTATTAGAATCATATAGTGATTACTGATCCACTGTGTTATGATTTCATATGCTTATGCTTATGCCACATTTCTATATTCCAATTTTATTCTCTAGGAATCATGTTTATTATATCATATTTTCTTAATCTTTTTCCATGATATTTGTTTGATAATTTGATATTAGATGTCCACCTATTACAAATTTGGATAAATATTGTTTTTATACTTTTGTTTTATTTATATATTTCCCTAATTCTCATGTTTCTTCAAATTCTTATGATCTAAACCTTGAGGACATGCTGATATGTTTTCCCTCACTTAGTGTTTGGGTTCACCCATTATTTTATTTCTATTTTCCGAAGGTATTTATATGTTAGACTATACTTTGAGGAAATTATGAAGTAGAGATGTTGTGTGGGAGATGTTGAAGAAAGAACTGGTTATATGATTTTGAAATATCTAATATACAAAGAAACTAAACATTTTTTCCCCAGGATTGTGAGATTATTGTGAGAAGTAATGTAAGAATCCTAAATATATATATATATATGATATCAGTTGCCTCAATTGGTATAAAGTTTAGATATTTAATTATGAATTTTAGAATCATATTCAAGATTGTGGGTATGGGGAGCCTCATTCACTTCCATTACACGCCTTAAAATATTTTTAACAAAGTATTGATCATCTCTTTTTGATATCAACCACAATATATTATATTCTATAGTCAATCATAATTAAAAAAATATTATTTTTCTTATAATTAAAAATAAGAATCTAATATGATATCTGATTTTATTATTTTTAAAACATGATTTTGATAATTATGAAGACTAAAATTTTTCGGATAACAATGATGTGTTTCTATGGAGTGAATAACACGTATTCAATATAGGAGGAAAAATTCGAAACATCATCCCCATTGTCACCATGTCATGAAAAATCAAAACATGTGTACTAGAAATAAGAACATGTACCTTTCACTGATGATGGATAAGAATAATTCTTTAATTATTGTGGTTGATAAGGATAACTTAGGAGCATAAAAATAAATATTCCCTCTAATGTGTATCCAGAGCCTAGTTTTAATCATCCAATGATTATTTGGGACTCTCTACAACACACAAAATATTGTAGTATCTCAGGGTGGTAATGGGGGGAGGAAGAGAGATTCAAGAGATTTGAAGGGGGTTTAGGATCACTCAAACAACCATATTAATTGATAAAACCTCCTCACATATCCCTTGAGGATTCTCCCCATGTATTCATGAATTTACTCATATATTTATAATATATTAGTAAATGTATTATGGTTGTAACTCCTTAAAACCTTTTAACCCTACAAACTTTCCCATGTGTTTTATCTTATGAATCCTAACTGATAAATCACATGTAGAGATTAAAATGTTAACTATTAATGTTCTATCTTCATCATAAATCATAGAACTTATATGAGTCTTACTACATGAATCAAAATTCCTTACTATATTCCCCGGTATACAATACTATAGGACAAGGTAGTGGGATGATATCATATGTGATGTCGTATGTTATACCCTACAAAGGTACAATGGGATCACGATTCTAGGGGATCCACCACAACAAGGAAGGTTTGGTCAGTGCTACATTGGGTGTTTTGCTGTCTAAACATTATTTTACCCATGTGATCAATAAGTGACACAATTCAAATGAGTTCACTCACTAGAAAGAAATTAGTTAAAAAAATAAATAATATTTATCAATATCTTTGATGGATGGTTTGTAATGTAATGACATGTGATAACTCATCATTCAAAAAATAAATTAGTCCCTTAGATGAAAAAAATATTCAAATTTATGAAACTAAAATTTTATTATTGAAATTTTTTATAGTAAAAAATTATTATACGTTCAAAATAATAAACATTGAAAATTGTATGATATATGTATCATAGAAATGCATAGAATAAAAAAACTATTACATTAATATTGAATTATTATAAATATAAACATTAGTCACAGTAAAAAGTGATCTCTCAATAACTTTATAAATAATCAAGTGATAGTCACTTTGATAATGTTTTAAGAACCACCTTTCAATAGACGTTGGTAGCCACTTCAAGAGACTAACTTGGTATACATTATTTTAAATTTTTTATTTAAAATAACCATTTTCAAAATAATTATATACATATATATATGTGTGTATTTAGGTCCATTATAACCAATGTAATATATCAACATTTTTAATATTTATCATCAATTATAAATATTATCACAATAACATAGAACCCTTTTTTTGGTCCTCAAAAAGTTATTTATCCACACTAAAACAACACTAAAAAGGTGACACTAAAAAGGAAGTCTTTCTTATAATTTTTTGTGATGATAAAAGAGCAAAATAACTCCTACAGTCACAATGTAGTGCTATATTATACAATTAACATAAACAATACACAAAATATATTTTTTAATTTTCAAAAAAATCAATAAGATTAATATCATAAAAGAAAACTCTAATAATAAATAAATTTCATTATTTAATAACATAATTGTACATTTAGTTATTGAGGCAATTTTTTAAATACAAAATTGAGATATAATACTAAATAAAATGCTTTTATCATCACTAGAAATATCTTTTACTCATGCTATAAAAGGGATAATGTTGTGTGAACCACTAAAATTTAGGTGATTTTATTATCACTAGGAAATGTGAAAATAAAATCCCTTATTAGATTATGAGAAATGGTAGAATATATATCTACATAACTCTGCAAAAAAACAATAAAAAATCAATTTCATTATAAATGTTATATGAAACATAAAAATAATATTTAAATGTGCTTTTCACCATTATTACATCACAAATATTACATTAAAATTTTTCACTACAATAAAATTACATTAATGTAAAATTTAATTACAAACAAAAACCATTATAGGTAATATAAAATCAAAACCCATCTCGTAGGACTTCTCCAATTATCAACCCAACCACATACAAAAGAAACATGTGAATGTAATAAAAAAATTACATTACTAAAATTATATAAAAATAAATACATATTACAATTTAAATGTTATATAATGTATTATAAATTTTAATTGGAATGATATACGGTCATTTCCAACAAATCAAAAATGAAATATGAGTTTTCATTTAAAGTATAATGAGAATCCAAGAGTGATTTCTCATTTTTTTAGTAAGTGCCCTATGTTTTCTACAATAATGTCACTTTTAAATTAAAACGAGAACATATAATCTTGACAAACACACCTTATCTTAGACTGAAGTGTAATAAATTCATATACATAAAAAATTAATTATTGATATTTTTTCGAAAACATATATATAATATGAGTGTGTTTTATTGATTATTTGGTTTGTGACATATGTTTTGAACTAAAATATTAATTTTATATGAAAATACTCACTATGAATCACATTGACTATGATATGTTTCATATTAGATTGAGGTTGATTCTGACATGTCATAGATTAATCAGGGAATATTATTCTAAATTATTTAGATTATCCTTGTTCATTTTCATGGTTTTGATTATATGATGTGTGTTTTGGACTAAAATAAAAATTTTAACCTTAAAACATTCACTTTCAGTCAATATGAAAACATTGGGTATCATATTTATTTGCAGTTAATTACTACACATAAAAAATGAATCAAAAAACATTTTCTTAAATTATTAATTAAATCATAGTGGGTTTTCTTGGATGTGACAATGTGATGTTGGTTGTGAAAAAAAGTTACTTATTTACTAAAAACACACACATTGAGTCATATTGGTCACACCATGTATCATATTGATGTTTTATTATTCCTACCAGTCAATAATGATTGGTGAATTATTTTTATAAAGTATCAAGACATTTTTTGTGTCTTTTCTCTATTTATATTTTTTAACATGTGCTATGAGCTAAAATGAAACTTATATACTAGAAACATGTACTTTGAGTCATATCAGGCACACCATGTTTTTGATTGACATATAATTGATTCCCACAAATCAAAAATAAATAATTAATTATTTTTTTCAATTTATAGTGATAATAAATAAATGTTTCCTCAATTTCTAGTATGTGATGTGCATTTTGAACTAAAATTTCACTTCTCAACGAAAATACATACTTTCAGTCATAGTAGCCACACCGTGTGTCAAATTTATATTAGGTCAATTCCTACAATTCAAACATAAATTATAAATTTTATTCCTAAGTATCAAGATAAACCCTATGTTTTTTCTCATTTTGGAGCAAGTGGTGTGCATCTTGAACTAAAATATCAATTCTAAGTGAAATTAAGGACTTTTAGTAATACATTCCACACCATGTGTCTGATTAATGTGTGGTTGATTCATTATGTCAAAAATTAATTATGGATATTTTTATATAGTATCATGTCAATTTGAGTATGGTTTCATGGTTTTGATTGTTTGATATGTGTTTTGAACTAAAATGTAACTTTAAAATAAAAACATGCACTTTCAATCATACCGACCACATAGTGTGTCAAATTGGCATGCAGTTAATTTCTATATGTTAAAATTTAATTACGGATATTTTTCATAGAATATCAAGTAAATACAACAGTATTTTCTATATTTTGAGAATGTAATTCATGTTTTGAACTAAAATTCGATTTTTAAATGAAAACACACACTTTCAGTCATATTAGCCAGACATTGTGTAGGATTAATGTGATAAAATTTTGTAGAAATCATAAATGAATCATGGATCACTTTCCTTTAAAATAATTACTATATGTGTTAATTTTTTAGTTTTTGTGTATGTGACATTAATTTCAGACAAAAATGTCACTTTTAAATATAAAACAAACACTTTTAGTTAGTCTTCCCACACCGAGGGTTGAATTGATGTGAGATTAATTAATATATTCCATAATTGAATCAATGATCATTTTTGAAAATTATTAAGACAATATTGGTTTTTTTTCTCATGTTTGATTATTTGATGTCTTTTTTGAGAAAAAATGTTACTTTTATATTGAAAATGTTCACTTTATGTCATATCAATGACATCATACATTGAATTAAATTTCCATTGATTCATACACATCAGAAATGAATCATAGATCATTTTCATAAATTATTATGAAAATCCACATATTTTATCTCTTATTAAACTATATGACACATGTTGTGAGAAAAAATATTACTTTTATACTAAAAACATGAATATTGAGTCATACTAGCCATAAAATGTGTATATTGACATGTGGTTGATTGGTACTCATCAAAAAGGAATTATGGATCATTTTCCTAACGTATAAAATATATTATATAATGTTTATTTGTTTTTGAGTATGTGCCACATGTTTTTAAATAAAATAAAAATTTTAAATTATAAGAATCAATTTCAGTAATCCTAGCCACACAATATATTAGATTGGTGCATAGTTAATTATTACATATAAAAAATGATTCATGGATCATTTTTATAAATTATGATGAAAATATATGAACATTCAATGGGTTTTGAGTATGTTATGTGAGTTGTAAATTCAATATAAATTTTAAATAAAAACATAAACATTCAGTCACACCAGCCACACCATGTGATGGATTGATGTGTGGTTGATTTCTACAAATAAAAAATGAATTATTGATAATTTTTATAAATTATCAAGAAAATATAATAAATTTTTCATTTTTTTTTGAGTATGTGAGACACTTTTTGAAATAAAATGTCACTTTAAAATGAAAAAATGCACTTTTAGTCATATCAGCCATGTAATGTATTAGATTAATGTATCGTTAATTCCAATATTTCAAAAATGAGTTACCAAAATATTTCATAAAATATAATACAATCCATGTTCTTTTATTTATTTTGAGTATGAGAGGCATGTTTTGAACTAAAATTTCATTTTTAAATAAAGACAAACAATGTTGGTCATACCAAATAGAACATGTGTAAATTTAAATTTAAATTAATTCCTTCACATCAAAAATGAATTATGGATCATTTTCTCATGGTATAAATACAATATGTTAACATTTTATTAATTTTTATTTTATGACACATGTTTTTTGTTGTTGTAGTAGATGGAATGAGGGGGTGAATTGGCCTGGTAAAAATTAAAGAGAAAGATAAATGTAAAGATAAATCCAAATATAAAAAATATATAAATAATAAATTTATAAATCAATAAAGTTATTAATTGATAAATTCTATATATACTATAAAGTTAATACCAATGTATATTAATATATTAATAAGAACAAAAATGATCATATCAAATTTATGAATTTTTGTGTATTGATAATAAAAGGTGTAGTGCGTAAAATAAACTGATAGAAAAAATAGTTTGAAAAGAAGTTTGGAAATATCTTGGTGTGAGCCCCTAAGTCACCACCTCTTTAAATGATTGGTCTATGTTATTAAACTACTGATCATAGTGGTGATTAAGAAAAATATCCTTTACAACTATGGTATGTAAGAACCCTCTTAATATTTTCTAGAAACCAAAGAACTTATCCCTAAATTTTTAGTGGTGAGATCCTGTTAAAGAATGTGATGAGAAGAGATAGGTTTTCTTTGGAAAACTCATTAAAAATCCTCTCCCTAATCTCTCAAAAGTATTATTACAAATTGAGATAGAGAATGAAATTAAAGGTGAGAGCCTTTGAAAGATTGAGAAATAAGAGTTTGGTATTTGAGAGGATTTTGAGATTGGTAGTGATCCAAAGTCAATTCAATCATAGAGAATTATTGGTAATAAAGTGACTCTTACAAATTTCTTTAGATATCCTTTTAAAGCCTTCAAAAATTTTGGGAGGGATATAGATATTTTTGGGGGAACTGAATTTTAATAAGACTAAAATTTTAACCATTTTATCATAGATAAATACATTCATTAACTAGTTATACTAATTCCATTAGATACCATGTAGCATGCAATGGGTTTTTGGTAGACCTCCAAGAGATCGTTGTGCTTTTGGAACTAGCAATTGTTAGCTGGTTCTCTTCCACCACTGTCTTGTGGACTTGTAAAGAAAATATGAGGTACTACATTCACCACCAGATGGCCTGTGGAACTCCACTTGGTGGAAAATGGCCTTTTGTATAACTAGGATACTAGACATATAGCACTAGCTGGCCAGTACCCTGTACCAACTAGCTGATGCTGCCTATACTACTCCACCATTAAGCAGAGTCTCCACAACAAACACCTATCGATTCATCTTCCAACATCACTCCATGGAAATTATTCATGAATTATGATATATCTATGTCTTCAACATGATCAACAAGACACCTTCGAATTTATATTAATAAATTCATTAAGACTATTAATGATAAGAATTAATGTTTAAAATGTATTACTAAAAATAAGTTAATTAAATAGTTATAAACATAAATCGGTGTTTTTTTTCATAAAAACACCATGATAGAGATAGGTATACCAATATATCCCTTTATTATGATAATAAAAACTTAAAATAAAAATATATATAAATTTTAATACAAGATTAAAAGATAAAGAAATGTAATTAAAAATTTTATATATAAATATATTCAAAAGGCTCATTATAAAAAGAAAAGTATATTTAGTATTCTTCAAGAGATTAAATAAATCAAGCATGAAATATTCAAGAGTAACACGTTAACACAAATTTTAATAACTCCCCCTTTGAGATCTATTTAATATAATAGAGAAATATCAGTTAGTGTAAAAGAAGTTTTGAAAATAAAAAAATATATTAAAATAGAAATAGAAGAGAAAGAAAATGAGAAGAAAGATAAAGGGAATGGGAAAAAATTAGTTCATACATTTTCCAAGATGTATAGACCCATCCTTTAAAGAATATTTTTACCACATTTAATGATTTATCCATTGAAAAGCATGAGCTGAAAATGGATTATGGGTGTAAAATCATGCCACTGAAGGGTCCTTTTATTTTAATTTCCTCAAATACATCTCAAGAACAATGTCTAGAAAGACAATTATATAAAAAAATTACTAATCATTAATCTTCTTTAATATAGATAAAAACAAATAGTTTTGAAAAATTAATTATATAATATATAAAATTTCATATATATTTTTTGAAAAATAAATTAAAAATGGATTTAAATAAATAATTAAATTTAGTTTAAAATAATAAAAATATGATAAATAGTACTTGTTTAAGAAAGTATATATTTAATGTTTGAAAATAATTGATTTATTTTCAAATTTAAAAAGTAATTTGAAAATTAAATTCGTTTATAATGAAAATTTTAAAAAAATCATATATTATAAAATATTTAAAGCAAAAAAAATAGGCTTTAAAAATGATTCAAAAGATAACTGAAGATAGCCAAGGTTAAATAGAAGGGGTCAAAAGAGAAGCATTATTAAATCAAAATTAATGAAGTCGAAATGATAAGATTTTAGAAGTTTAGTGAAAATATAAATGAGTTGATATTACATCCTAACAAATTACAATAATATATTATCCTTTTGGATGTGATTTTTTAATAAAGTGTACCTATGTTCAATGACTTTAGTGCGAGTGTATAGGATAGATTTTTGGGTATATTAATGGAACTAGTATAATGATGACCTGGGTTTTCACTGTATAATACCTTTAAATAATAATTTTTTTAATATTTTTTTCCATATGAAAACCCCAACTAATAAGAGATCATGATATTTTTTGAATGTTGAATATGACTGTTAATACATAACTTTTAAATTAGATGGTATAAATTGGAGTAACAATATCAAAATCAATAAACAATGTAAGAAGAAATGGAATTCAAAATAGCATGAATTCCTTATGAATCCTATATATCCAATCTTGGGAAGGAGGTAGCTTTAGTAGTTCTTTCTTTAGACCAAGCCCAATATGAACTTGAACAATTACAGTTTGAATGAAATCATGTATGACAGAAATTCAAGCTTTAGAAATTTTTCAAGAGATATTTACTAGTGGATTCATCAGCCTTGACTACACCCATATTTTATCGGATTCTTTGGTTATATGTGGAGATCATAAGGGGCTATATATGTTTTAATTAGGATTATATCTAAATGTAATAAAATATTTATAGATAAATAAAAATTAAAAAAAATATCAAGAAGTTATTTTTTCAAAATTCCATTTATGTATAAATGATTTTTTTAGAAATTTCCATATTATTTCAAATAATTAATTTAATTCTAATTGACTAATAAAATTTTCTATAAACACTATATTAGTTATTAATTTATCGAGAAATAATAGTTAATATATCAAAAGTTGTTTTTCTATAAAAAAATATTTCACTGCATTTTTTTAGAGATAAATTTATCAAATTTAGGATGTTATCTTGGAAATATTAACAAAATTTTTGGTTCTATCATCTTCATGTTATATTTTTAAATTTTTTGGATTTTTCTAAAACAGTTGACTTTTAGCTGAATAGTGAAAAACATTGTTTTTTCTAAAACAACGCCTTTTATCACTTTATAAGTATAGTTCATTGCCTAAAAGATTATAAAATATTTTAATTAGTCAAATATATATTTTAATGGTATAATTATTAAATATAAATTATTATTTAGAACTTATAAAGTCTATTTTTATAATTTTAGGACTTAAGAGACATTTTATTTGAATTTGAAAATAGTTTTTGTTTTTTTATTTTAATTAAATATTTTCATAGTGAAATTCAATTTTATATTGACTTTAAATCCTAATAAATTTTATTTGATTTATAATAATTATATTTATTAAATTAAATTAACTAATAATGGTAATTGTTTCTTATATATAAATTTATGGATGAAAAGCTTCATTTCTCTAAAAGTTGTCTTTACACGATTAAGTGGGTTTATTTTAAAATTAACGTTTCATGAATTTAAAATTTTTATAGGATAAAATGAGATTAAATTTTAAAATCATTGTTTTGAAAATAGTCAGTGTGGTCAATTTTAATTTTAGTTGTCAAGATTAATTACTAAGGTTAAAAAATTATTACCCCGATAATAATTAAAAATTTTAAAAAGAATTTTACTATGAGTAAATGAACAAGACATGTTAAAAAAATGTTTTAAAATAAGTGGATTATATTATTTTCAACTTTATATATTTTTAAAATCTATCTATTTTCTCTTTTGAGCCTTTACCCTTGAATACTATCATTGAATTTTTAAAAATGATATGTGTTTCAAAATGTGTGTTGTTCTTCTCTTATAAAAGGACATCACTTACACTCTTTCAATACTCCACTCCTATTTCTAAATTTATTTGAAACCCTATAAAAAATTCATCATATTTAATCCCTTTACACTCCTTAATTCCCCTATTCAAAACAAAATATCCTAACTCCCTAAAATCTAAGGCATTCATCAAGATGATATTTAAGGTCTCAATGTAGATATCACATCTTTTAATGTTGTTTTCTTATATTTCCTTTATAAACCAACCATACTTATTTATAATAACAATATAATCATATTTTTTTATATGATATTGTAATAATGGTACAACCATTATTTATTCTCTGTTATCTACTAAGAAAAATAAGAATCATCTTTAGTGTGTGTACATGAATTACCAAATCTATGAAGCGGTGCTTTTGATTTTTCATCACCACCAATCCTAGATGGTATTAATGATGGTATTTATTTATAAATATTATTTATAAATATTATTCATTTGATTTATTTATTATTCTTAAATGATCACTTATTATCCACCTTCACCCCTCTCATTTGTTGAGCAACGGAAACTCTTATTGTGTGTTGTGCAGACTACCACCACCATGAATAAATGTGTTTCACATTACTTCACTTAGAATCATGGATGGTTTTAGTTTATATTGGATTTTTATATATGATATATATATATATATAAGTAATGTATATCATTAATATGGTTTTTCCATAACAAAAAAAATTAATTTTCACTATAAGATAATCCGTCAATATCGATAAATAACCCAAAACTAGTTATTTGTCATTTTTCTTTTCATAAAATTAAACTAAAACGTTCAGGTGATGGTATTATAACATTATAAGTTTTTATAAAACATGTATTAGTGTTACTTTAATTATTTTTAAAAGATAATATTTATTAGAAAAAGGAATATCAACACCACTTTTACAAACCTGGTTAAAAAAATTCGAGATTATTAACACCCAAGGTTGAAAACATGTTACAAAAATATAATACATGAAGAGTGTTATTATTAATAAAGACTAAAAATGGAAATGTGTATGAATAATTTAATGAAATAATAAATTATCATGTTTATAGTAATGATATAGTGTTTAAAATAACATTCATGGAAAATCAAGGGTGAAGCTAAGGGACTTGGAAAATCAAACTCCTTTATTTGAGTTATACAATTTCTTATTTGAAATTCGTATTTCATATACATTACCTTTTAAATAATTTTCTATTTTAAAAATTAGGTGAAATATATTTTTAACCAATTTCATTTCCATGAAATTTCTTCTTTTCATTTTCCTAAAAATCAAAGGAGACTTTTTAAAAAAGACTCCTAAATATGACTTTTACGATGATGAATACAAAATTTTTTCAAAAGAGATATTTCTGCGGTTTGGTTTTCATTTTCCTCAAATCTGAATGACCGCAAATGAAGTTATGTTTCATATTTCACTTTATTTTGTTATTTTATTTTGTTATTATTTTGGGTGATCATGTTTTAGTTATCAATCCATTTAATTTATGATAATATTTAGATGTTTCATGAAACTCAAATTACTCCATGGGTTACTTATGAAAATTGAATGGTTTCCATTTGGATGTTCTATGAAACCCATTTTATTCCATGTGTTATTTATATGATTACTTGTAAATATCATAAAACCTATTTTTTCTATGGGTTATTTTATGATGTGCTTATTTTTTTTTTCAAGTGACACAAAAATGTATGGATTATGAGATAGGTGGGACCTATATCTTCCTCCAATGAAATGGGTAAAGGATTATATCTCATTATATTTAAATATTATTTGAATGGGTTAGCAATTATCTATGCTTCTAAAGGGTATGTGTGACAGAATTTTTATCTACTCATAATTTTATACATTAATGGGTTGGTGGGAAGCTAGTTTCACATGTTCTTAAATCCCATGTTGATAATTGTTTCACATTCTTTCCTATACCCAATGGACCATGTTATGTGTTTTATGTTTCATTTTTATTATTTTATGGTAAAAGTTTTATCATTTGAGATGTTATATCTATATTTCATGATTATGGTTAAATCTTCTGGTTTTTTTCTTTTAAATTAGATATTTTTATTTATTCATGATTTTCTATATTTTTATGATCTAACCATTGTGGTCTTTGATATGATATCCCTTAATTAGTGTTTAGGATAACCCCTTTTTATGTTTTCTCTTCCCCATGATTTTAAGATTATTATGCATCATGTAATGTCTATGAGTGGATTTATATTCAGGATAAATGATCATAGTATATAAAATAAGTCTTTTTGTGTTTCTCGTCTCCAATACACTAAACTATTAGGTCCTTAGGTTATGCAGTTATTTTTTGGATGTAATAATTAAACCATGTAATCAACATATAATATATTTATTTTTAGTATGGTTAACTTCATTTTTTGTCACATATAATAGGAATAAAGTATTATGTAAGCCTGAATTCTAAGAGAGTGTGTTTAGTCCTTATTATTTGGTCACAAAAACTCCCAACAGCTATGTATTCCAATTTTCCTGTAGATGGAGGAAAAGATTTCAGCTTCTAAATACTCCATAAGATGAGGTATTTTCATATTAAATGGAAATTCCCACTTGTACTCTTACTATACAATTAGAATATACCTAAATCAAAATAAAAAATATAGTTACTTCAAAAGAAACACCTTTTTCATAAAACAAACCAAGATCATTAATTTCTTTTAATTAAAAATATTAATATTAACATATTTAAGATGGTTTTCCTTTATATTTGATTTAAAATGATCACAAAGAAATATATTGAAGATTATTTAAAGTTAGTTCATAGTAAGATAAATTAGACTACTAATCATAATTTTATAAATGTTTTTTATGACTGTCTTATCAGCTTCAACCAATGTTATTTTACAAGTTTCACTCAATGGTGTAATGATTTTTTTATCACGATTCATGAAAAATAATTTTTACAGTTCATTAGTATATTTTCCTTAGTTTATAAAGATACCATCATTTAATTAAGAAATTTCAAAACCAATAAAAAATTTGATTTGACCCATAAATCACAATTCAAATTATTTTTTATTAAATCATAAAATTCAAAACAATTTTATTCGTCGATTGAGATGAACATAAAATCATCAATGTAAATTCAGATAAGTAAAAAAATCATTTGAGATATTTTTCATAAAATTTGATGAATCATATTTTCCCATTTTAAAATAATTGGATAAATGAAAATTATAAAAATGTTCATACCAAGCCCAAGGGTATTGTTTTGAACCATAATAATATTTAGTTAACTTAATAATATAATTTTCAAATTTAAATTATTCAAAACTATTTGGTTTTTCAAAAAAAATATTTTGATTAAAAGTTTGTAGAAAATGATCTTTTGACATCCATTTGGATGATTTCGATTTTAATGAGAGAGGCCAATTATAACAAAATTATAATGTAATATAATCGAGCGATAGGTATAAAATTCTCATAATAGTTGATTCTATATTATTTATTATAACCATTTGAAAATAAATGAGTTTTATTTATAGTGATGTTAACAATATCATCTAACTCATTCCTAAAAACCCATTTTAGATCCCATGATAGTAAAATCATTTTGTCTTTAAATTAAATTCTATACATCATTTCAAGAAAATTAATTTAGTTAATATTACTAGTAAAAAACCCCAATTTTAATTATTAAGGAAATCATTGAGTTTTTGGGGTACGTAGTGAAAGATAAAGGCAATGTGTTGAATCTCATTTAGGAATGATCTTCTAGTATGAGTTCCCCCTTATAAATCATTAATGAAATTTTCAATGGGATTTTCTTTAGAGTTTTTAAAATATTTAGGAAAATAATTTGAAGGATATATTTACTCTATTTCAACTTCTATGGTTTGAGAAGGTTCCTTTAAAACATCATTTTAAAAAATTGAGAAATATATTTTATAAAACATTTATATAAAATAACAAGGATAGATTCTTCCAATGTTTTAACCCTTTTGATAAATAATCGACAAGCCTTTCTTGAGTTGAAGTACCCAAGAATGATATATTAAACCACTTTTAAATCAAATTTTCCATGATTGTATTTGGTGTTGAGAATAAAAATTTTCAACCAAGAACTTTGATAAAAATGACATTAAGTTTTTTATTTTTTTCAAAGTTTATTAGGGAGTTTTTGGAGTAAATTATTTATAAGAATGTGATTAATGGTTAACCATGCAGTTTTCATGGCCTCTATGAAAAAAATATTTTGGTAAATAAAATCCATATAAAATAGTTTTAGGGGTTAAATTATTATAAAAAATAAATATTATAATCTTGAAAAGAACATAAATCATAAAATTCATTATTTTCAAATTATCCACTACGATCACATCGAATATAAATAATTTTAAATCCCTTTTAATTTTTATATTTTTAAAAATTGTGATGAAGTATTTGCAAGATGCATGTTTATGAGATAAAAATAAATCCAAGGTGAATCTGTTAAAATCATAAAAAATAAGAAAATTATAGGATTTACCTCATATATATTCAATGTGATATGGTCTGAATAAATCAAGATAAATTAATTCAAGAGCTCTAAAAGAAGAAATTTTTTAAAAAATATTAAAATTTTATTTTTTTTCTTACCATATTGTAATTTTATAAAAACCAAGCCATTTTTTAAAATCAGTTGGGGTAGATATCATACTAGTTGATGAAATTTATGTTTTAAAATTTAGTGTAGTATAAATTGATCAAGGTGTTTATACAAAATCCAAAACCCACTAGCTTTTCCAAAAATGATTTGATGTTTTGTACAGAAATTGATTTTTAATTGATTGTATAAACATTTGAAAAATTAGATACTAGAAATATAAATTTTTATTTTGAGATA
The DNA here is from genome assembly GCA_963277665.1 of Viscum album. Lineage (NCBI taxonomy): Eukaryota > Viridiplantae > Streptophyta > Magnoliopsida > Santalales > Viscaceae > Viscum > Viscum album. The sequence goes on from OY728128.1 coordinate 1,265,356,651, forward strand.
AACACTTTAAAGAAAACATTTTTGAAATAAATTTTAAATCTACTATCACACAATTTATTATTCCTTAGTAAATTTTATTACAATACTTTAACAAATAAGACACTTTTTATAAGATTTGGGTTATAAAATCCAATGCCACCTCTAATAATTATCTTACCCTTATAATCATCAATGAATTTTATGTGACATTATTCTATATTATCAAATTGATTTAATTTATAGAGGAATCCACACATGTTTTAAAAAAGCTATCTTGGTACCATAGTGTTTGAGTTGGTTCCCTAGAACCAACTTATAAGTACTTGTTCATTACATGTATTCATGTTATTGAATACTAATAATGTTTATTATCATATCATGATCATTTCTATTCATGAAATAAAATGTGATAATGACCTAAGGATAACTAGCACATCAAAAGTGCATAGCAGTTCCCCACTGTGATGTGATACTTCTGATGCTATGTCAATATTCCTTAAGACTGTGTTTTTTGGTGGTATGATATTGTATGATGGGAAATATATGATACATGATATTGGGTGTAAGAATCTCATAAAAAATTGAGACACCTTCTCTTGGTGATCACCCTTGGTAATCTCCAGGAAGGTAGGTTATGAGATTGAGAACCACTAGTAGGAAGTACATATATTTTGTGTCATTGGATTATTATATTTTTTGAAATTTGTAATGATCATTTGACTTTAATAGTGTCATTAATTAATACCATAAGACATGTACTTTTATGTATTAATAAAAACTATGATGAAATATGATCATAGTGAAATAGGAAGCATTGGGAATATTGAAGGTGATATTTCATTAATGGAAAATGGGATAAAGGATTTATCCAATCTGTCTTTTAACAAAAGTTAATATCTCAATCCCTTTGATGGAAATTGAACAACATGGATAAATCCATGTTCACGATGTTCTTTGGGCATGTTCATTTTCATAAAGTTAAAGAAAGATACATGAATCACATATGTTGATGGCAGCTATTTTCAACAATATTTATTATAGATATAATGAAAAGGGGACTATATAAAACAATAAAAATTCATAGGAGGATATATATTTTTGCAGAATTAACTTATTTATCAATGGGTTCCTTAGCATGTTGATAGGAGATAACAATATAATTTAGGTATCTATATATATTACCAATAAGAAAAAGGTATATAGGTTCATTGACTAAGTTTATCCATAATCTCAGTTAAATTTAATGTTGAATCTAATAAGTTAAAATTAATATTATTTCTACTTTTTGGTTTAGTAATCATTCAAGTTGGGTTGATTGACAATACTTAATCACAAGTTATTATAAATAATAAGTTTTTTAAATAATAATAAATATTTATTTTCAAGGTTTAGTAAATATAATATTTATAATATTTATCAAATAATAATTAAATGATATTTATTTTTTAAATAAATAGTCATTATTCAAGGATCTGTAAATATTGAGGATTATAAGATGACTGAGTTTAATAATTTGATTATAAATTAATTAAATGATATTTATTTATTATTATGTGATGTATATGTCACGTGAATAAAAATTTTATTATTATTAAGACATGGGGTTCAATAAAAATTAAGTAATTGGAAAGGTACTTATGTGTAACTTTTAAACACTGGGACTTCCTTGATAAATATCCAATTATATCAAATTCTATAGACACACTAGTTGTGAAAAATATATATATAGAAGATCAATCTATCCCCGTATATATAGATTTATAGTTTTCAATCTCATATTATTCTCTTAAGACATTGAAAGAATGCTAAGATATCTTCATCCTCGTAGAATAATTGTTCTATGATCAAACAATAATGACTCAAGTGATCAGGATCAGCTATGCTAGAACCTGATGATTTTATAGTGACGTTCAAAGATTGTGGTGCACGTGTGGATCAACACTATAGGTATTATTCACTTGGATCCTATAATGAAATGAAGTTATGGTGAGATCAAGTCAACTAGATCTTCAATGAAGATTGAATTACAAGTTCATGTATTACTATATCTACTTATAAATAAATTATAAATTACATGTGGAGGTCCTACTATTATGGTTCTGGTGATCAATAAATTCAAGTAAAGTTTAAAAAAAATTATGACATAATTAGTTGTGTACAATATATATTAATCATAAATTAAGACTAAAATTCTGAGTTTTCCATGTCAAATAGGCACTTCTTCTACACTCGGAACCTACACATAGTGCTTCACTATTTTTTCATGGAAGATAATTTTCCTATAAAATCAAATGACTAAATGCTCTCATACCCAAATGAACATTGGTCCACTAATTTCATCCATTAATTATCCAATTATATAAATATGTTTAACATGAGTTTTTATTTAGTAAATACTGGATGAAAGATGAATTTATTTTTGTCTCCCATATTTTTCATTCATATTGTAATGCGCCGACCCCAGTTACCCAAAGTCAGTGCATTATTTTAATACATTGGCATGATTACAAGGAATCAAGCCCTGAAGGACCGATCGGTTTAGCAGTCTTGGAAAATAGATTACATACATTAATGTTACATTACACTTTATAACATACAAAACAACATAAATAATACTTTATGAACGCCATTATTCCCTTGGCTTAACCCTGCATATCAATCACAATACACTTCTTGAATCCTGGGAAAAATAAAACATAGAAAGGGGTGAGCTAAAACGCTCAATAACGGTAAGAAATATAGCGGAAACTTTCATAAATAAGCATAAACATTTAAGACAATGTATAACTAAAACAAAATCCTTTTAAAATTGAACTTCAGCATAATATGGAAAAAATAAAATGAAATAATTCCATTTACTTATTCACATGGATATTCTACTAGTTGAATAATCACATGCAATATCAATAACCACATTCATAATGATCGAATGCATAATGCCAGACTGTCATAACCACATAGTCAAGGCCTTGTGCCAAGACTACAAATAATATTTTGTCAAGGCCTTGTGCCAAGACACTAGTTTGTCTCATGAGACCTACTGATGCATCGATGAGCTATATCAGGCTCCACCCATCACTTATTAAGTCTAATGCATTCCTCATATAAACAGGTTTTAACATAACATAAACATTCGTATTAAAACTTGCATAAGAAATGTCAATACTTTCTCCATAAACCTTTAATGGTGTAAAAATAACTTATCCATAGTCAAACATATCACAAAAACATCAATAAAATATGGAAGTTTTGTATCATAATAAATCAACTTCAAATAAGATTAAAATCCATCAAAGGATGCTCACATAGATGAAATCAAAACTATTTGAGAGAAATATATCTTTTTTTAAATAATTTAAAATTCACATATTTATAAAAGAATACATTTAATTTGAAAATATTCTTATAATATTTTAAGGGAATCTTTGACGATTTTATATTAGCAGAAAATATCCTCAACCGCTGTATAAGTTAAAAAATACATTCTTACCTTAATTCTGTCGAAAAGGTTAAAAAGGACCTTGTTTGGAAAATGGCGGAAAGATTCCATTATAAAATTCTTATAAAAAGTAAGACAAAGGTATAAATTAATTTAATCCATATTTTGTAAAATAGTAAGAATTATTTGAAATACATTTTAAAGAAACATGGATGTGGATGATAAAGAGGTCCCCGTAGATAATTATGTAAAAACAACCTCGGATAATAAAGAGATTGTGAAATTAAACCTTACCAATTTGGTAACATACGAAACATAAACCCCATGAAAGAGGTATCATACAATGAATATGTAAATATACATAAATTAAAGTGTATTACACAAAGAATACAATTGTGGTCAGTACATACACCACACAAATGGTAATAGTGGCAATATGGCATGAATCTCACGGGAATAAGGAGTGAGATGAAAACCATGTACCTTGTACTTTTCCTTGGTTAAGGGTAGGTTAACCTCCTTTGTAATGGTGAAATAATTGTTATTAATTTATATAATAATCATATACATTAATATGATATCGTATATGATCTTTTAACATTTCTTTCTTAATAATATCTTAGTATTATCGCCGTTTCGAGTGTTAACTTACTCGTTTTCTTTTATATGTCTTGTTACATAAGTCATTTTTGTTAAGGATAGGTTGTATATTATTAATATTCAGAATGATATCAAGTCCTTAAACATTATTTTTAATCATCAAATAATAATTATACTTTCATGGATATGATGGGGAATGAATCTCATCGTGTTCTTGGAGACGGTAGTCCGTACATACGCACGAGCGACAATAACATTCTTTTGATATTAAAATAATATATAATTGGATGTTATATCATATATACAGGATCATTATCATGTTATATTTATTATTTACATCAATTATACATCATTATCATACCCATACAAATAATAATGTTTTGAATAACAATTACACCACGGCGTGGAGACGGTAAGCCGTATGTACGCAAGTATGGTGACATGTCATTCAAAGGATGGATAGAATACTGAATATGGTTGTACCATATTTATAATAATATAAAATTATATAGAAGATAATGGATTTATTTTTTTAGAATGTAAATAACAAATAAAGAATAAGTTGAAGAAGAAAGGAACTTGAAAGAGGGTGTTGAAAACATTACCTCTTCTTCGGGTTCTTCCTTTTGATTTGATCAAAATTAATCCTCAGGTTGGCTTAATGATCAAACTAAGGCCCCTAGGTTTAAGTGAGGGAAGTTGAGAGAATATTTGGGTAGGTTTTGGCAGAGAAAAGGGCTTTGAAGATGTTAATTATAGGGAAGGGGAAGTGCCCTTTTATAAGAGGGGTGAGGGGCACCTTAGGAAAAGCTAGAAATATTATTTTATAATAAATTCATATTCGGTTTCTAATGGATCAAAAGTGAAATATATAAATTTTAATATGGGGATAGGTCTAAAATCACTCAACCAATAGGATTTAGACAGGTTTGGGTCACTATATTAACTTTATCTTTTTTATTTAACTCTTAGTTAAATAATTTGACATTTACCATGTCTCTTTGTATTTTTATATTATATAGTCAATAAACTTACTATACCCTTCCAATAGATCCCCAAGTTTTCCATTAATAATACCCCTATCATTATATAAGTCCTTTGGCCGAACATTAAATTTTTAGGAATAGAATATCAATTAAAAATATAATATTTGTTTTAAAAACTCCTTTATGTCAATTTTGACACTATTTAATGATTGATTTTTGTTAAAGTCTTAAAAACTTTATTAATTCTAAAAAAATTTGCATAAGCAATCCTAACATGTTATATTAACCAATAAAATCTTTTATTTTATTAAAACATTCAAATTATATTTATTTTCACATTTATAATACTAATTATTTCATTCTTTCATTAATAAGGAAAATACTGCATCATTATTTTGTCATAAATAAATTTAATTATTAAATGTCTAAAATTTATAAATAAAATACCATTATGTATGAAATAATTTTATATTTCTAATTAATATTTATATTCGAAAATATAACATATATAACCCTAGGTAAAAATTGTTTTTCTAAAAGATATATGCTTATGTGATTTTTGTATTTACTTTAACTTAATTAATATAAAGTTTTATTATCACTTAAAAGTGGATCCATGGGGTCCCAAAATCAACCCAAATATGACCATGGTCGAATATTTATCAACCAATAAGTTTATCACATGTTTTAGGGTAATTTATTATTTTTATAATATTATTGGTTTACCATTCTTTACCGGATTTACCCTTTAACCATGGTAAATAAAATATTTACCGAAGTAATTATTCAAAATGTCTAAAAATAAAAGTTACCTATTTATAAAATTTGGACCTCATTATTATAAATATGGAATCAATTTTTCTAAATTAAAAACACAAAAGTGGTAGAAATTCATTTAAAATTAATTTCCGTTGTTAAAACAAAAAAGCGTGTTTTTAAAAGATAATAACTATCAAAAGATTGGCACTTGCTTATGTCCAATTTAAATGTGAAATTATGTCCAATGAAAAAAATTGGATTAAATGGTAAAATTATAATCTAATTATACTCTAAAATCACTCAAACTTATAATTTATCACTCTTAATTGTTTCGATTAAAAAAGTTGTTTTTAATTAAAATTTAGTAATTTTCACTATTCATCAAAATATGAAAGTTATCCGAAAAGTACCAAAAATTCACCCTAAGCTAATTTCGATATTATTAATCCAAAAATGAAGTCCATTTTGAAAGATAAAATGTATAAAATTTCAAAAAGTGGGTATTACTATTCATAACGGCTAGTTTGATTAGTTGTGGTGGATGTTAGAACTCGAAGTTGCGTACAACACACGCTACTGCATTATTTAAAGAGAAGTGTACCATGGATGCTTGGGGTGTTACATTCTCCACTCCTTTAATAATTTTCATCCTCTCAATTTGAAATTATTTTTCAAAAATGAAAGGTTGAAAATAGAAAATACCTTTGAGAAAACCCACATCGGAAATTAGGTTAATAAAATTTAGTCTTAATAAGAGGGAAAAGGGAAATGAAAGGGTCACCACCAAATTTTGATCTTGATTAGGAGAAAATTATTGGAAATTAAATACATATAATTGGAGGAAAAACATAAATATTTATAGGTAGTGATTGAGGTCATCAATCACAAACTAGTGTAAGATTGAGGGCCTTAAATTCATCAATCTATGATGATTTAAAATACTATCGGTTCACCAAAACATATGGTATTAGGATAATACATTTTTGGTTTTAAGATCTCTTCACTAAAGTATAAGAATTAATTTCTTCATAGAATAAGAGAATAAGAAAAATATATACTTGACAAGTATTGTCCCATCCTATAACTAATTTCTACCACAAACTCATCTTTCACTCTAAAATATAATAGACTTTAAAAATAATATTCTATTTATCCTATTCGTATAGGGTTAAAAAATGAATTTATAATTCATCTACAAGATTTTTTTTTTAAAAAGACTACATTATTCAATCCAAGACATCACGTGGTCCAGTTGTAGGTGATACACCCTTGTCGCCCTTTGGTAGCGGGTTCATGTCTCTCGGCCTTACTGGACGCGACGGGTTGTCTCCCTACCTTAGGGTTGTCCTTTTATGTCAATCCAAAAATAATCTCAAAATAGAATTATCCAAAATACTTTTATCCAAACCGACAGTCCAAAATTTATAAGGAAGGTAAACACAATAGAGACCATTTTTCCTCTTAATAACATGTGAACACCTTCATCATGTATTCTTTTAAAACACTGCAACATCCTGAATTACCATAAAACCATATTGATTACATTCATGATCCCTTATTCCTTATAGAATATTGAATATACTCCTATCAAAAAATTTTGTAAACTCCAACAATGATGGAATATACAAATCATTAATCAGTTTCAAGGTATTCAAAAATATCCAATATAATTTATCAAAAATCAATCATGTATTATTCCAAAATCACTACCTCGGTATCAGAACCATATTATGGTTTATCTTTCTCTCAACCATATATTTTCCAAAAATTTAACCTGCTATTGAGTCACTTTTCTTGGTTCCATAAAATCTCAAGTCTTTAATGAAATAGTACTCCAGCACAATCCTTATATACTTCATAATTATTATAACCAGTACATTGTTGATACAACACTCAAATGACATAATTCTCAAATAACAACATAAGAAATCTAATCATTCCTCCTCATATGTGGTAGTATCATAACTTGATTATTATCCAATAGCATCATTTGTGGCATACTCTGATGATTTGGACATTGGTTTTCGTAGTGTCCCAACTCCTTGCAGATGAAGCATTGTATATTTGAAGCCTTTTTCATACACTTGCAGTCACGTAAATGGTGTCCTTTTTCTCCACACTTATAATAAACTCTCATTCCCTTCAAGAAAGTTCCAGGGTGTTTCTTCCCAAGGTTATCACATATGGAAAAATTCTTCTTTTCCCTCTTCCTTTTATCCATCTTTCTCTCTTCTATCCTTTTCTTCTCTTGCTTCCCTTCAAATCCATAAGACTTGGAGAATTTTTTAATTATCTTATTAATACATGATACTATTTCTTCATATGTTGAGAATACATGGAAGACTATTTCCATTCCAAATGTCGGCTTAATACCATGAAAGATATGATCCTTCTAATATTTGGATCATAATTATTGTTGGAGTTCACATTCCTTCTACTGGGCGCCATTTCTATACAATAGCATAAACTAGGTCAGTTTATGAATTGAAATGAATAATTAAAAACTTGTAAAATACCTAACGTAAATTTAATAGTTTATGGATAAAATCCATAATCATAAAAAATGTTTTCTTTGATTAAGTATATACTCATAAACCCTTCATAATGGTTTGTAAAGAAAATGAGAATTATCCTAAGCATATCCCCTGGGAGTATCCTAACCAAGAGTGCAGCAAGGCCCGTTGTCGTGAACCAGTTTCCATTCGAGTCTATCTCAAAGCGGTGTTTTTGGGTTTTACCCCTAGGTACATCTGTCCCAAATCCGCCTCTACCTGCTCGTATCCAGACAGGGATGTATTTCTCGGAAAACTCACAAAATCTCTACAGTACCAAAATTCTAGGAAGTTCTTCTATACTAATCCTCAAAGTCTCTCTTATGGCTACATGCTCTAATCAGAGTTTATCTAAATCTAGTTTCCAAGGTTTGTACTAAACTTCCTCTATACCAACTGTAATGTGCTGACCCCAATTACCCAGAGTTGGTTCATTATTTTAATACATTGGCATGATTACAAGGAATCAAGCCCCGAAGGACCGATTGGTTTAGCAGTCTTGGAAAATAGATTACATACATCAATGTTACATTACACTTTATAACATACAAAACAACATAAATAATCCTTTATAAACTATATTATTCCCTTGGATTAACCCTACATATCAATCACAATACACTTCTTCGAAATCTGGGAAAAATAAAACATAGAAATGGGTGAGCTCAAACGCTCAGTAAGGGTAAGCAATACATTGGAAACTTTCATAAATAAGAATAAACATTTAAGGGAATGTATAACTGAAACAAAAGCCTTTTAAACTTGAACATAAGCATAATATGGAAAAAAATGAAATAATTCCATTTACTTATTTACAGGGATATTATACTAGTCGAATAATCACATGCAATATCAATAACCACTTTCATAATGATGGAAGGCATAATGCCTGACTATCATAGCCACATAGTCAAGGCCTTGTTCCAAGACTACAAATAAGATTTTTTCAAGGCATTGTACCAAGATACTAGTTTGTCTCATGAGACCTACCGATGCATCGAGGAGCTATATTGGGCTCCACCCATTACTTATTAAGTCAAATGCATTCCTCATATGAACAGTTTTAAACATAACATAAACATTCGTATTAAAACTTGCATACGAAATGTCAATACTTTCTCCATAAACCATGAATGGTGTAAAAATAACACATCCATAGTCAAACATATCACAAAAACTTCAATAAAATTTGGTAGTTTTGTATCATAATAAATAAACTTCAAATAATCTTAAAATCCATCAAAGGATGTTGACATATATGAAATCAAGACTATTTGAGAGAAATATAACTTTTTTTAAATCATTTAAAAGTCACATAATTATAAAAGAAAACATTTAATTTGAAAATATTCTTATAATCTTTTAAGGGAAGCTTCGACGATTTTATAATGGCGGAAAATATCTGCACCCACCATATAAGTTAAAAAAGACATTCTTACCTTAATTCTGTCGAAAAGGTTAAAAAGGACCTTGTTTGGAAAACGACGGAAATATTCCTTCATAAACTTCTAATACAAATTCAAAAAAAGGGTATAAATTACTTTAAACCATATTTTTTAAAATGGTAATAATGATTTGAAATACATCTTTAAGAAACATGGATGTGAATGATGAAGAGGTCCCAATAGATAATTATGTAAAAACAACCTCGGATAATAAAGAGATTGTGAAATTAACCCTTACCAATTTGGTAACTTAAGAAACATACACCCCATGAAAGAGGTATAATATAATGAATATGTAAATACACATAAATTAAAGTTTATTACACAAAGAATACAATTATGGTCTATACATACACCCCACAAAAGGTAATATTATAAATATGGCATGAATCTCACGGGAATAAGGAGTGAGATGAAAACCCATTACCTTGTACTTTTCCATGGTTTAGGGTAGGTTAACCTCATGTATAATGGTGAAATAATTTTTATTAAATTATAAAATAATCATATACATTAATATGATGTCATATATTATCTTTTAACATTGCTTTGTTAATAATATCTTAGTATTATCGTCGTTTCGAGTGTTAACTTACTTGTTTTCTTTTATATGTTTTGTTACATAAGTCATGTTTGTTATGGATATGTTGTATCATATTCATATATATAATGATATCAATTCCTTAAACATTATTTTTAATCATCAAATAAGAATTATACTTGCATGGATACGATGGGGAATGAATCACATCGTGTTCGTGGAGACGGTAGTCCGTATGTACGCACAAGCGACAATATAATTCTTTTAATATTAAAATATTATATAATTGGATGTTATATAATATATAAAGGATCATTATCATGTTATATTTATTATTTACATCAATTACACATCATTATCATACCCATCCAAATAATAATGTTTTGAATAACTATTACACCACGATGTGGGGACGGTAAGTCGTACGTACACACGTATGGTGACATGTCATTCAAAGGATGGATAGAATACTGAATATGGTTTTAACATATTTATAATAACATAATGGTATATATAATATAATGGATTTATTATTTTATAATGGAAATAAAAAATAAAGAAGAAGTTGAAGAAGAAAGGAACTTGAAAGAGGGTGGTGAAAACACTACCTCTTCTTCGGGTTCTTCCTTTTTTTGATAAAAAGGGCTCCATAGGTTGGATTTATAATCAAAATAAGGCCTCTAGGATTAATTTAGGGATGTTGAGAGAATATTTGGGCAGGGTTTGGCCGATACAAAAGGCTTTTATGGTGTGAATTAGAGGGAAGGAGAAGTGCCCTTTTATAAGAGGGATGAGGGGCACCTTAGGAAAAGCTAGAAATATTATTTTATAATAAATCCATATTCGGTTTCTAATGGCTTAAAAGTGGATTATTTAAAGGTTAAGGTGGGGATAGGTTGAAAATCACTCAACCAATCGGTTTTAGATAGGTTTGGGTCACTATATTAACTTTATATTTTTTATTTAACTCTCTGATAAATAGTTTGCCATTTACCATATCTCTTTGTATTTTTATATTATATAGTCAATAAACATACTATAAACTTTCAAGAGACCCCCAAGAGGTAAATTAATAATACACTAATCATTATATAATTACTTTGGCTGAAACTTATATTTTTAGGAATAGAATATCAATTAATAAGATAATATTTGTTTTAGAAACTCCTTTATGTCAATTTTGACACTATTTAATATTTGATTTTTGTTAAAGTCTTAAAAAAAATTATTAATTCGAAGAAAATTCATTTAAGAAATCCTTACATTTCTTATTAACCAATAAAATTTTTTTATGTCATCAAAACATTCAAATTATATTTATTTTAACATTTATAATACTAATTATTTGATTCTTTCATTAATAAGGAAAATACTACATCATTATTGTGTCATAAATAAATTTAATTATTAAATGTCTAAAAATTATAAATAAAATACCATTATGTAGTAAATATTATTATACTTCTAATAAATACTTATAGTCGAAAATATACCATATATTACCCTATGTAAAAATTGTTTTACTAAAAGATATATGCTTATGTCATTTTTGTATTTAATTTAACTTAATTAATATAAAGTTTCATTATCACTTAAAAGTGGATCCATGGGGTCCCAAAATCGTCCCAAATATTCCCATGGTCGGAAATTTATCAACAAATAGGGTTAACAAACGTTTTAGGGTAATTTAGTATTATAATAATATTATTGTTTCACCCTTATTTACCAGATTAACCCTTTAATCATGGTAAATAAAATATTTACCAAAGTTATTATTAAAAATGTATAAAAATAAAAGTTACCTATTTATACAATTTGGACCACCTGATTCTAAATATGGAATCAATTTATCTAAATTCAAAACACAGAATTGGATGAAATTAATTTAAAATTAATTCCCGTTGTTATAACAAAAGTGTGTTTTTAAGAGATAATAACTATCAAAAGATTGACACTTGCTTATGTCCAGTTTAAATGTGAAATTATGTCCAATGACCAATATTGGATTAAATGGTAAAAATATAATCTAATTATACTCTAAAAACACTCAAATTAATAATTTATCACTATTAATTATTTCAATTTAAAAAGTTGTTTTTAATTAAAATTTAGTAATTTTCACTATTCATCGAAATCTGAAAGTTATCCAAAAAGTACCAAAAATTCACCCTATGATAATTTCGATATTCTGAATCCAAAAATGAATTCCATTTTGAAATATAAAATGTATAAAATTTCAAAAGTTGGGTATTACTATTCATAATGTCTAGTTTGATTGGTTGTGGTGGATGTTAGAACTCGAAGTTGCGTACAACACATGCTACTGCATTATTCAAAGAGAAGCATACCATGTAAGCTTGGGATGTTAAACATATAATCACAATCATAAATTAAATGAGCAATTAATTTTCAATAATTGGAAATCTTATCTTTCAAGCATCCTTTAATAAAAGTTTATTTTAGTTGATTTTTGATGTTTTTGTTTTATTTGAGAAACCAATACTAGACCGATCATTTCCATGACCTCTAGGGAATTATATTTTATTTATAGGGTTTCGAACTTAAGTAAATTTGGAAAGGAACATTTAATATCTTTTATGTTATATTTAAGTATATTTAAATCTAGTTTATTCTAAATTTTCATGGAGAGAACTTCTTTATTACTTGAAGATAAGTTCCTTTTTTTAAGTTTTTTATTTTTATTAATATCTCCTTTTATTTCATATCAATTTACACATATCAAGAAGAAATTTTATAGAAATCATATTCTAGTTTATCAAGGGAATATTTTATGTCTTAAAAATAAAGGTGACTTGAGGTGTAATAGGATAAATAATAATGGGAACAATTAGAAGAATAATAGAAAGAGGAGGAAGTGGAAAGAGGGGTACCAACCAAAATGTATTCATCAATATGTTCCATAAGGCACTTAGGAATTGTGTCACAAGAAGTGGTTGTTGAAGTTCAGTCCTTGGAGTCATCACTTTCACTCTAGGTTATAAATATGAAATCCTTGTTATTGTTTTTCCTTTATTTTTACTTCTTTTTGTAGATGGGAAATTTTGGATTGAGGTGAAATGTTTTATTACTTTCATGGAATGTCACTTCTGGTTCCACCTATTGACTTTATATCTTGGTAGATAGTAAAATTTATTTTTCTTGAAGAAATTTTTATTGATTTTGATATATGAGGAAAGTCTTGAACTTGGCATCTGGATGAATCATTGTTATTTTCTTTAAATGGTATCGATTTGTTTACCTATTTTTCTTCGTTATCCTCCTCATAATCTTGTTACTTAATTTTTATATCATATATAATTAGGTATCTATTGAGTTCATCGATTTCCATTCGCATCATTTTCTTCCATTATTTCTATAACTTTAGGTTCCAAATTACTTGGTAGGACCCAATGTATCTTTCTCACTTGTAATTCTATATAAAAATCATCACCAACAGAATTTATACAAATTAAAATTTTAGTAAAACATGTAAACAAACTATTAATGGATTCATTTGGCTTCATTTAAAGGATTTTTATAACTTTACCATATATATCTAATCTAGTTTATTTAACTTTATTCATTCTTCCATGTGTGAATTCTAGAAATTTTTATATTTCATTAGTATTTTTTCATGTAGAAACATGATTAAATTCATTTTTCTAAAGCCTTAAATATATATCATTCAATTATTTTTCATTGAGGTTATAGGATTTAATATCATTAGGATTCCAATTATCTTTATGTTCTTTAGAAGGAATATATTCAAGTATAACCATTTTCTAAACCATGTAACTTATACTACTTAGAATAGTTAATATACTATATTTTCAATATGAATAATATATACCATCAAAAATAAGATCATGATAATAAGGATTAGATTCCATTTAAAAAATATCTAAGTTTGAAATCGATTAAGAATAAAAAAATGAATAAAAAATATATTTTTAATAAAAAAATATCCTTTGATTCCAATTATTGGTCGAAGTACATGTAAAAGGGGGTAGAATTTCCCTTTTTAAAAATCAAATAAAACCATAAAGGTAAAGATAAATTAAAATCTAAAAGCTAATGAAATTATAAAGTGATAAATTAAAAAAGATATTAATTGATAAATTTAATATGTGTTATAAATTTAATAACATAGTATATTAAGTGATTAAGAATAATGTAAATGATCATATAGAAAAAATCAAATTATGTGTTTTGATGATTAATGATGAAATGAAGAAAATAATTATAGGTAAATAATAGTTTGATAATAATTTTGGTATTAGCTCAATGTGATCCCTTATATATCCATCAATTGAAAACAAATGTATGTGTTATTAGAACCTTTATCTTAGCAATAATGAGGAAACCTGTCACACAAAATTATGGTTTTTGAGTACCCTGTTGAAATTCCCTAGTATACAAGGAATAAAACCCAAACTTTTTTAGTTGCGATAAACCATTGATGAAGGTGGTGAGATGATATAGGATTTCATTAACAAACCTATTACAAATATGCTACCTCAAATGACCTGAGCATTTCCTCTTTAAATAAATATTAATTTTGATAAATTTTGGTACATGTTATACCCAATATAAATGAACCAAAAAATATTAGTAGGACATTATTAGTAAATATTTAATAAACACAATGATATTAAATCATTAAAATCTATATCCTTTAGGCATTAAATAATTAATGAGAGTTAATATTAAAAAATATTTTATAAATAAAATTCATTTTCATTATATTTTACATTCTTTTTAGAATTTAATTTAAAAATTATAAAATTTAAAAATGTTAAATTAAATTAATTTTTTAATTTCTATACTGAAAATTTACTTAGTATGGATTTTATATTTCTTTTTTAAAAGATTGTTTTGAGGTTTAAAAATAGGTTTTTTACAAAAAAAACATACTTTCTATGAGTTTATCATTATGGTATCATGTCATGTAAATTTATTTTAAAAAAACTTTTTAGTAAAAAAATTATTTTTAAGGAATCAAATTATTCCTTTTCATATAATATTTGGGCTTATAAATACTATTTAAAACATTTATAGAACTAGATAAAAATATTAGTTTAATAACAATTATTCTCAGTATCCTCTTTGAATGATGTTTTTTAAATGTGAGATTCAATTATGTATTACCATGAAAGACTCATTACTTTAATTTAATTTTTAATAAATCAATTTATTTCATCAAAATTTTTAACAACGATAACATTTTCTTATATATAAATTTAAAGTTGAAAATTTCCATTTTTTTAAAAACTGTTTTTATGTGATTAAGTGATTTTATTTTAAAATTAACTTTACACACATTTAGAAATTTTATATGATAAAATAGTTTTAAAATATACAATTATAACATTAAAATTAGGTAATGAAGTCAATTTTAATTTTATTTATTATATTAATCACTTTGGTTAAAAATAGTTAACCGAATAAAAAGTAAAAATATTAAAAAGTGATATACTTTGGTAAAATGGATAAAAAATGTTAAAAAAAGGTAATCATGTTAGATGTTGTGATTATTTTATACATTATCGCTTCCCACAGTTTAATTTTTCCAACTTTTTATCCCTTTAACATTGAATAGTGTCAAGTGATTATTAAAAAATATTGAGTGTTTCTAAAAGTTCCCTTTTTCTTATCTTATAATAGGATATCATTTCCACCCTTTTAATACTCCCCTCATAACTCTAAATTTTCTTAAAAACCAGCCCAAATTTACTTTTCTTTAATTCCTTTACATTCCCTAATTCGCCTTATCACCAAAGTTTATCCTAAGCCTCACAAATCTAAGGCCTTCGTCAAGATGAAGTTCAAGATCTCATCATTTGTATAACATCTTTTTAACATACATTTCTTATTCGTTCCATTATAAACAAACCAAAACCATATTATAATAACAAAATCAAAATAAATAATATTTTTATATTTTATTATAATAATGGTATAACCACTATTTATTATCCTCTATCCACTACGAAAAAATGAATCATTGTCAGTGTGTCTCAATAGATTTCTCCCTCCACAAAGTGATGCTTTAAATTTTTAATAAACAACCCTAATGGATGGTATTAATGATGGATTTTACGAATATTCAAGATTTATATAATTTATTTGTGATTCTAAAATGATCGCTTATTATCCAACTTCACCTTTCTCATTTGTTGTGTAATGAAAACACTAATCATGCGTTGTGCAGACCAACACCTTCCTAAACAAACATGTTTTTTCCTTCACTTGAAATCATTGATGGTTTTAATCTATAATAGATGATTATATAGGATATATATAAGTAATATATATCATTATTATAGTTTATTTTGTATAATATAAAAAATTAATGATCATTATAGGGTATTCTATCAATATCGGTTAATAATTCAAAACTATTTCATTATCATTTCCGTTTTAATGAAACATGACTAAAGGTCCCTTGTGATGTTTTTATAACATTATAATTCATTATAAGACTTCAATTAAATTAACTTTAATTTTTTTTAAGTGTTGATTTTTGGTAGAAAAATGAATATTTAAACCACTTTTACGAATCTAGTTCAAAACTATCAAGATTATTAACACCCGATGTTGAAAAAAGGTTACTACAAACTAATAAATGAAGATAATTTCAATTAATTAATTATTTAAATGTAAATTTATATGAATAAGTTTATAAAATAGGTAATTAAAATTTATATATACACTATATAGGAGTTTAAATCACTTCTGTGGAAATAAAGGATAACATAGGTGTACCAACCGAGAAGTCCATCAATGGAAATTCCCTTCTTATAATTATGTCATATATTATAAATCACATAAAATAATATATATATTATAATAAAAACATTATAAATGAAGATTTAATGAAATAAAATGTATTTTTAGAAGTTAATAAACCTATACCAATTGAATAGTAATTTGACCTTTGGAATCGTAACATGGCCCTTATGAATAGTAAAATAGCCAATAGAATAATAAAATAACCAAAGAAAGTAGATGAACATTGTATGACTCTTATACATGAAAATATTAAATTATTATACCATAGTATCAGTAAATAAATTTTTGGAAATGACAAATTATCTTTCAGTATTTTCGTGAAACA
This sequence comes from Viscum album, assembly GCA_963277665.1. Classification (NCBI taxonomy): domain Eukaryota; kingdom Viridiplantae; phylum Streptophyta; class Magnoliopsida; order Santalales; family Viscaceae; genus Viscum; species Viscum album. Next base: position 1,265,374,069 of record OY728128.1, read on the forward strand.
AAAATGATTATTTAAAATTTCATAATTAATATAATAATTTAAAATACAATATATTTTAATAAATTATATTCATAAATTAATTTTTTTTCTTATAATTTTAAGATAATTTTATGAGACTTTCACTAATTCTTCAAAGTGTTATAACATCAGCTATAATTTTAAAATCATCATTTTCCAAGTAAATGATGATTTTAATTAAAAATTAAATTTATAATATTTAGAAAATTATTTTAATAAAATTTAGTTAATTTTTAAATTATTTACATTAAAAAATTGTTAGGGTGAAGTTTTAGGATTTTATAAAATTCTTTAATTTTCTGTAAATTGAAAAATATGATAATTTATGATAAAAGCTAAATACATGAATTATTGATTCATAGATGATGCATGGATGATAAAATCCCAAAATATAGAAATTTACTTCATTATTCTAATATATTTAGTGATAATTCACAAACAATTCATAGTCTTGAGGAAAAATAATAAACTATTAAATAAAATAATGAAAAAACACCCCTCTCCTCCCCTATAAATACCACCCCTTTTCCTCACATGTTTCAAGAATTATGACTTATCAAAATTATAACTAATCATCTTCTAAATTCTCCACCCCACACCCTGGATCCCTTTTTCTCAAAAAAATACCGAACCCCTTTCCCTAAATATGTTCTCAGATAAAAGAAATTCAAGAGGTAAAATCCTCTTTCATTTTCTTTTAATTTATTTTCAATTTCTTCTCAATTTATTTTATTTTCTTATTATATAATAACATACCCTTATTAAAGTGGAATGAAAACTCTAGTATATTATATATAATTTAATTTTACCATTATTATGGAATAATTCATCATCATTTCTCTTCCCCTCTCCTTTTTTGCTAAACAAGAATACATCATCTCTGATGTGTTAATTTATCACATTCAAGGAAGATGAAGTTTTAAATTTATATTACCTTCTTCAAGACTAATCATAAATCTATTTTTATTGTTAAAACAGATTACAATATATTTATTATTTCATATTTGATGTTCTGGAACCATTTTTCATACATAATATTAATTAATAAAACCAAACTAGTTTGTGATGATCGAAAAAATGTGAAAATGATCTAAATGGTTATCATTAACGTTATATCTAAAGAAACACCCTCATATATGGAACCAAAAATGATATATAATACCATTTAATATACTTTAATTTCATTAATAACATATAACTTTAATTCTTGTCAACCATACCCATTTTAGATTATTTTTTTATACATTTATACCAGTAAACTAATCATGAAAACCAAGGAAACCAATGATCTTGAATGATAAAATTGAATCTCATAACCCACAAAAAATTCCATAAATGAACTTAGTAAAACAATAATAATAAATTACATGTATAAAATTTTCTTAATTAATTAATTAATCAATATAATCTACGTATTTTGGATATTAAGATTAAGTGCAGAACCGTTTCGAACATAAGGTAGGAGATTCGTTTTGAACCTCCATTTTTCCTTCAGTTTATGATTTCTCTCTCTTAACCCCAATGTATCTATTATTTATTTTTATATAATTATTAAAAATTCTATTTATATGTTCCAAACTAGTTAATCCAGATTAGTATATCCTTCTTTGATGTGGAAATACATGTTTTGAAAAGGTTCCCTTCTCAATTATTCTCAATAAGAAAGTCCGATTAAAGGGAACTTCCCAATTTCTCACCAATTTTTTTAGTACACTCCATAATATATTTTAATCCACCTTTATTTTTATTTAATTTCTCATTTTATAATGAAAAAATATCTTGTTTTATTTCTTGTTTTATGAAAACAAATATACATTTTCTTCTTTAAATTCTCTTTATTATTTTCCTTAAACTACAATAAAATGTTTCATTTCTAATGTCTCTTAAATGATATTTTTATTTTTTTCACTTCAGTTTGACATCACTTATCATGATATATTCCTATTTCCCTATATGAAATTCCATGTATGATTTAGATCCATTATTTCATGGACATCATTATGATATTCCTTTTTTTATGCCTTATGAAATGATTATGATATCAAGTTCCTTCCATGGGTAACCCTTATGCTTGATTATTCATGTAGAACACATATGCATGACAATGTTTTAATGGTTTCACCCATATAACACTCCAATTGATTGGGTATTTTTAGCCTCATGAGACGTCATGTTGGGATAGGGAGTGAACTTGGTTCCTTTATGGGACTCTGTCCACCATGTGATATAGTTTTGGAAGTTAGCCATGACCCATGTTTATGTCATGTTATATGTCATTCCCACATTTCTATGTTTCCATGATTATATGTTCCAATGTTATAAATTTTATTCTTCATTATGTTTATTAACGCTCCATGCCTTTTATGTCATCATGTTATGACTTCTAATCCATGTTCTATGTTTTATTCCTACGCTTATTCCCTTACTAGGTGTTTTAGATCATCCCTTTTTTCATATTTTCCCCAGGTTATCCAATATATATATAAGAGATCAATGGAATTTATTATCTAATTATTATGATTAAATAAAATAATTTTTTAGTTAGGTTTCATGTTTTCTAATTATGAACATAATCATTCAAAGACCCTAAACATTATGATACTTTATTTTATTTGAATTTTAATTATGATTAAAATCATGTAATGATATGTCAAAAAGGATAAGGTCATTATGGTTTGTATCAGATAATGGTATAGATATTATTAATGAATATTACTAGAGAAGTTTATTAAGAACCCTTGGGATAATTCTACAACCATGGATAACCTAGATTGAAATGTAGGGTATTACAAGTTAGGATATACTTTTTATTTACATTTTTGTCCTTCTATGATCAATGTTTTCTTTTTATATTATTATTAGCTAGGTATTCAATCCCCCTAATTGTACATTATTTTTCTTAGTTAATTGATGGAAATATAAGAACCCATTCAAAAAAACAATGTGATAGGGAATATAACGATTCCCCTAATGATATGCCAAATATGATGGGAATAGTTGGTCAAAATTTCATTATAGTACTTTCCCAACTAACTCAAATTATGAATTATAACTTGAATCGCATATAACACCATCCTTCTCCTAATAAATATAATGTTTTGGTTGAATGATTCATGTCAAAAAGGCCTCCCATGTTTAGTGTATATTCTAATCCCCTCCTCACATAACAATGGATTGACTCCCTTAAGAAGATATTTTATATCCTCTAGTGCTCAGAATAATAGAAACTTGTGATCGTGGTCTATCATTTTGATGGGGAAGTTGATTGGTGGTGGAAACTGATCAAGAACACAAATTCGGAAGAGGAAATTGATTCCAGTGAATGGGAATATTTAATGAAAATATTTTTCAATAAATATTTTCCCTAAAACCTTTGTCTTAGTATAGAAGGGTTGTTCCTTGGACTAAAGTAATAGGAAGATGAGACAATTGGATTTCACGAGGAATACTTGACAAGAATTTCAAGATACACCTTTGGATTTGTCATGAACACTGAAATCAACATTGATCGCTTGTTTAGAGAACTAAATATGAGTCTATAAAAAGTGTTTGTGATTTTAAACTTCAACGGTTAAGATGAGATTTTATGTTGTTCCCTAAAGGATGAAATAGAGATCAGATACTCTCAGTGGTCTCATAGTTCCATTGGAAAAAATGGAAAATGGAGTTTAATATGGGTGGATCGCCAGATAGGTCCCATGATCGAAAGAAGACCCAACACCCCACATGTCAAAAATGTGGAAAGAAGCATCCTGGAAACATCTTAAAGGGAACCAAGAGATGCATAAAATTTTGAAAATAGGGGCATGTATCTAATAACTTCTAAAGGGATATAAATAATACCACTAATGAGGAAGAATAAAGGAAGGTTCAGATCAACACCCATCATATAGTATAGTGTTTCAACTATAAAGAATGTGGTAATTATGAAGTCCATTTCCCTAATCCAAGGGTAGTTAGAGGAAATCAACAATAATAACCTCCAAGTATAAAATAAGGTGATATGATATCACTATTGCTGAGGTGGAGCCCGAAAATGATGGGGTGATAGGTATGCTGGTTATTCATTCAAGAATAGTGAATGTACTATTTGATTCTTGTTTAATGCATTCTTCTATATCATGTAATTTTAGTAGAAATACTTAAACACAATCTAAAATAAAGAGGTTTTGTTATCTATGAGAATAGAAAATTGGCAAATTATTGCATCCAGAGTATATAAATCCTCCCTGGTTAATGTTTGTGGACTAAACCCCCCCCCCCCCATCAAATCCAGTATTACTTCATTTTTTTGGAGTTTGGTCATATATTAAACATGGATTGTCTATATTTATACAAATACAAAAATCAACTATTAGGAAAGGGATATCACTCTTCACATGCTGAGGAATCCTCCAATTCTATACAAGTGTAAGGAGGAAGATGAATCTCCTTTAGAATCATCATCTCAACTGTGGATATTATTTCATTATGAGAAATAGTGTCTGTCTCAAATGATTTATACATAGGAGATAATCTTGATCAAAGACATTCCCATTGTGGGGGACTACACTAATGTATTCCTTGAAAAATTTCTTGGTCTTCCTCCTGATCAAGAGATTGAGTTATTAATTGAATGTATTCATGGATATTTCCCTATATCAAATACACCTTATATAATAGTCATTTTTGAGAAGGAAGAACTGAATAAGCAGTTACAAGAACGTCTAGACAATGGTTTTATATGATCGAGTTCTTCACCATGGGTTGCGTTGGTCCTCTTCATCAAAAATAAAGATGGATCAATGAATAGATACATTTATTATTGTGGAATCAATAAAATCATGATAAAGAACAATTATATCTTACCATGGATATATGACATGTTTGATCAACTTTGTAGGGCCAAGTATTTCTCGAATGTGGTCCTTTGGTCAGGATATCACCAATTAAAGCTGAGTAAAGAATATATTCCCAAGAATTCCCTTCGAATGAGGTATGAAAACTATGAGTTCAGAGTGATTCCCTTCGGAATCATTAATTCTCCATCAATTTTCATGGATTTAATAAATAGGTTCTTTCTTGATTACCTCGACAAATTTGTGGTAGTATTTATTGATGGTATTCTAATATACTCTAAAAGAAAAGAGGAACATTAGGAGTATTTAATTACTATTCTAAAGACCATGTTAAGGGAGAAACTAAATGAAAAGTACAGTAAATATGAGTTCTGGATGGAGGAAGTATCATTCTTAGGGCATGTTATCTCCAACAAAGGAATATTTATGGACCCTTCCAGAATAAAGTCAATTGAGGAGTGGCCCAGGCCAACATGTATAATAGAGATCCATAATCTCCTTTGTCTAGCTTGGTATTAATGATGATTTTTGAAAAAAATGTCATGATTTTCAATCACAATAACCAAGATGACTCGGATGGGAGTAACATTTATCAAGTGTAATGAATGTGAAGACTGCTTAAAAGATTTGAAAATAGGCTTATCACTACAACATTACTCACACTATAGAAAAGTGGGGAACTATTTATGGTGTTAAAAAATGCTTAAAATAATGGATTAGGTTGTGTGATAATGAAAAATGATAAAGTGATAGCCTACACCTCAAGTCATTTTAAAATTCATGATAAAAACTATCTTCTGCATGATCTGGGGTCGGCATTTGTGATCTTTGTATTAAAAATCTAGAAGCATCGTATCTATGGGGAGAAGTGTGGGATATATAATGATAATAAGAGTCTAAAATATATATTCACAAAGAATAATCTTAATAAGTTCTATTGAATTTGGTTAGATCACATTAAGTATTATGACTACCCAATCCACTACCATCTTGGTAAATCAAATAAGGTGGTGGATACTCTAAGTAGAAAGGATCATACAACATTATAAATGATTAGAATTTATAAATATCCACTCTTATTAGATTTTAAAAGGATTTACATGGTAATCATTATGGAAGTAACATCATCAATCCTTTCTAAAATGATTCCTCAACCATCCCTCATGAATAAAATAAAGGATTCTCAAATAAATGGTGTGGAATTTTAGAAAAAGGTGGAAGTTATCAAAAAAGGGAAATTAATAGAGTTAAAAATAGGTGAGAATTAAGTCATAATATTTGTTTCATGACTATGTTTACCATCTAATAAAGTGATAAACAATGAGTTTATGAATGATGCACATAGCTTAACTTTCTCTATTCACCCAAGGAGCACAAAGATGTATCGAGATCTCTTAGAAAGTTATTGGTGGGAAAATATAAAGAATGAGATTGATGAATATACATCGAAGTTCTTGGTATGTCATTAATTGAAGTATTAATGGAAAAAGTATAAGGGGGTGATATAACCATTTCTCATACCAACATGGAAGTGGTAAAACATCACCATGGACTTTGTCACTGATCTTTTGAAGACATCCAGAGGAAACAATTCTATATGGGTTTTTGTGGATAATTTCACAAATAAAACTCACTTTGTCTCAATTTTAGAGGACTTATCACTTGAAAAACTTTCACATATATACATAAAATAAGAGGTAAGGTTGTATGGAGTACTAATGTTGATTGTATCTGATCGAGATCTGAGATTCACCTCAATATTATGGAAAATCCTCTAACATGATCTAAACACTAAGATGAACATTAGTATGGTTTATCATCCTCAAAATGATGATCAATTAAAATATAATATTCATAAACTGGAATACATGTTGAGAGCAAGTTCTATGGACTTTAATGGAGGATGGAACCCACATCTGCCTCTGTAGGAATTCTCTTACAAAAATAGTTTCCACTCACGCATACAAATGGATCCATATAAATCCATTTTTGGGAAAATATATAGAACACCATCATACTGAGATGAATTTAGTGAACATAAGCTTTTTTAACCTAAAATGGTTATGTAAATGTTGAAAAGGTGAAAATCATTTAGTATCACATCTTGGTAGCCCAAATTTGAAAAAAGGTCTATGAATAACATCATCGATGAGACCATGGGTTTAAGGGTGGAAACATTGTATTCCTATGCATATATTCATGTAAGAGGATCATGAGATTTGGGAATAAGGTAAATCTAAGTCCTAGGTATATCAAACCCTTCTATATTCTTGATCATATTGTATTTATGGCCTATATACTTGCACTTCCATAAACCAAGTCACAAGTACAGTGTTTCTGACACTTTCACTAGGGTGTGGTCCCCTCATTCATTTCATTCTGATTTTAATGGCTACAGTGTACCCTGCATTCCTACTTTCCAAATGTAGGTAGAATTCATCACTTTTCTGTTGATGTCTGATCCTTAATCGAAATAGGATGATGGGATGTTGATTCCTCCTTGAGTAGCTTGAAACTATAATTAGACTCAGTAGACAATTCGAACAACCCCAAGGGAGTTCTGTGTATGTTTGAAGGGTTGTGCACAAGACCAAAATCTTTTCACTAGGTTCATGCACACAAAATGTGACGTCAAAGGACATATTTCACTCCGACCATCCAAAAACCAGCTAAGTTAGGAGCTTGCAAGTCCTAGAATGACTGTGCATGATAGGAATCTACACACAAACCTTTTATGCACCAATTTTGATGTCATCCAGCCACTTCTACAGTGTCCCTATTATGTACATTCATGGATATTTTCTCTTATAAATAGAAGTGCATGCCTCCCTTTTCAGGGTAATGATCTGGAAGTCGAACCATCACTTCCATGCATGCGAGAAAACCCCTTCAGCAACCATGGACAAGTCATGACTTCAAGGTATAGGATCTTGAGTGAAAGTTCCCCCATGTGTCCACCACTAGGTGGGACAACAAAGGCTTGATCCTTTCCCATTTCTTTTTTTCCCTAAGAAAAGTGCGCACAAAATATTCTACTTTCACGCAAGACTTACCCTTTGTGAAGTACCCCTTTCACTCTGACCCCTTCATTTTGTGCTCAAGCCTCCAATCTTTTGATCACCCCTTCCCATAGTCTTTTGGGGTTTTCTTTATCCCAAAGCACCATGTTCGATCCTCTATTCTATACAACACCCACATATTGCATGTACCCCCTTCATTTGGCCCTCCAGGATTGTGTGTAGTGCTATCCTTGTTCCCCCTCTAGTGTCTCATATTTCATTTCCCTACCTAATACTTCTCTGTATAGGTATACTAATATCTATTTCTTCTTCACATATCTACTCTAACATGGACCCCTTTACTTGACACTATTCTACCTAGTTGTTTCCCAGTATTCCTGGTGACATCCCTTCACTAAAGGTTAAAGGGAGCAAGTTATGTAATTCGAAAGGGTGAGAAGAGAGTCCCCCTCATCCAAGATATAGGATGTTAAACTACTAATCACCATTATCCTCAGCATGTGATGTTAAATTGTAGACTATCCCCATGAAATGTACATGGGGTGCCCCACCCTAGTAATTTTCCATGCCCACTCATCTCCACGTAAGTGAGATCACCCTCTCATGGGATGTGGTCCTCCTTTTATAGAATGGAATCTGTCCATGGGGATGGGAAACCATTATGGTATAAACCCATATCCTTTCTTATAGGATGTATCACCCTTTCTCCCACTTTTCCCAATATCCATATCCATGGGCCACTAACCATGTGTAATCCCCATTCCACCCCTCTCTGGAACATCTTTCATGACGTGACTATCTCGGCTACTACTTCTGCTTGTTTCTCACACTAATCATGACTCATGTGGACTTAGAGGAAAGTAGGGATCGTGACACCACTCCTCAAACATCCATCCTGGAGTAATCCCTAGTTTCAACCTTACTAAGTTATCTTAGTGTGTAAGCCCCGAACAACTGAACTACATAGGTTTTGATCCATTTCTTCTAAATAGGGTACATAGAAATCCTTCTTGAGGTTTAATCCCAACTGTCGGTAAACCCCGATTCCCTCTTTCGAGGGGTGCATCCCATGGACCTCATTTTCTACCCCCATCCATTCACATCCTAGTCTTTCCCTTGAGCCACTATATCAGGGGAAGATCATTCCCTACCCGAAGGACATGTCTCCTTTAGGTCCACTTGGGTGGCTAGCCATTTGTAACTTCTAACCACATGTCCCATTTTTACTAGGCCACTAACCATGTGTAATCCCCAACATCCCCATTAGAACTACATGGAATTTGATTCCCAACCAGTTGAGATATATATAAAACCTTCCCTAGGTTCATGCTTAGCACCATCATATTCACATCGGTTCAATCCCATACATTCCACCCACTTCATCAAACACTCCATAATGCATCCTAACCCTTTCCTGAGCCACCACATCCCGGTGGGATCATGCCACTCAATCGGGAAGATAACCATGTATAATCCCCAATAATTTTTTTCCATCACCACTCCTTTATCATGGTGAGGTCACACTATCCAAATGGGTCATCTTAGTGTGTAATCCATATTCACCGTATTGCTACTCCTTGCGGCACTCAGGTAGCTAACCATATGTAATCCCCACACAATCCACACTCATTCAACCAACAGTTATCCTATTGCGATGGGCCTCTATCCATGTGTAAGACCCAAACCATTACCCTTCAAACTACATGGGTTTTGATCCCGTTCTTCTAAGCAAGGTACCTAGGAAGCCTCCTCAAGGTTCAATCCCAGCCAATGGTAAACCTTGGTGTCCCCCACATTGGGTTCCACCTTCTCAGATCCACCCTCAGTGGTGTCAAAGTCATCCTTTACGGTGTGAAATCTTCCCTTTAGGGCACACACCACTCTTGGGTCCTTCCTTATTGGGAATTTTGATATACTCATCCGATAAAGCTTCCAGGTGCTCCCTACTAGGGATGCGCCTAACTGATCAACCTTTATAAGTATTCTAATTAGTCTAATCTATCTCTCCTAGATGTTAAACTCGTGGAATACCCCATTTCAAACAAGTGATGTTGAGGAAAATCTTAGAGAAATGCCTCTATCATAAGATACCCCATGATCGATGTGGGAAGCCTCAGATTTCTACACCCTTGAGAATCCCTCTGGTGAGGAAGAATACAGGTTTTCCAATGTTTCAGCATCCATACATTCCATCGATGCCCAGTGTGACTACTCCCATGAGTGAAGGTTTATTCCTGGACTAAACCCCTTTGGAATGTCCTAGAAGAAGTAGCATAATTAACTAGTGTCCGCAGAGAGATGGCATCAGGAACAGATTTCACAAACATCTTAATTGATAAGGGAGACATGTACTAGGCGATGAATTCTGAGGAGGAATCCATGAATGGAGGGACTAAAATCTCATCATCTTATTTCAATCAAGGAGAATAAATCTTTTAAAAAGTGATGAATGTCACCCACCTTTGGAAATCTGGAATTTGTAGTACAATGCACTATCAGCGAGTGACGAACACAGTGACCCAAGCCGGCGCACCTCAGTGGAAGTATCAAAAACCAAAAATGGTGAACCCAATGTAAACTTTTTCTCCTCTAACTATGGGTATTAGTAGTGATCAAGGTATTAAAAGATGATTGTGACACTAGATCTATCTATGTGGTACCAGGTCCTCCCATGAAAATAGTGGGACTGGTGTAAAACTCACTAAAATGCAGTGTAGTTAATAATTGGGAATTCGGGTATGTGGCGTTGACATCATGGATCTCTCTCTCCAACCATGTAAGATTGAACGACACTGGAACATTGGGAATTAATTTTCTATTATCTATACTAATGGATGAATATTCCTACTTTTTTGGACCCAATCTATAGAAAAAAAATAACCCCCCACCCATAGACGCAGGGGCATGAGGAAAGATAATACGGTATCCCACATAGCTCCACCTCTGCCATGACGTCATCCATAACCATGGAAACTAGGCACCAACGCCCTGTCTCACCATATGAAATTGTTCATAGGTGGGTGATAGACACCATTATTCATCAATACGAGTAGAAGGGGGTCATTCCTACACAATTCATGGCTCATCAGAACCTTGAGTCTTTAGAACCTCTCCATCATCTCCACCCCCAAGGGATTCATAGGGAGCCATTACTCCCTAATTCAACATTCAACTATTTCAGGAGCCTCTCCCCAGAATTTTCCTATAACTCCCTCCCCTACACTAACAAGGTAAGGTATTTCTGATTCATCTTGAAGATGACTACCGCCTAGGAGCTACCAAGGAGGGATCCCACTAGACCACATTAACACCACCAGTTTTCGGTCCCTTAGGCCGAAGAATAGGTGGTTTATGTCCATTCTTCAATAGCCCCATCCCATCTGTACTGACACCAAAGTCGAGTTTAAACATAGGAAGACGCCCGTCCAGCAGCGTCATCTTCTATAACTTTAATGGACCATGCCACCACCAATGCATACTACCATTTACATACTATTATAGAGTAGGGTCACTTCAATGCCCGATCAGGATCGAGACCTCAGCCACCCCACGGGTAGGATGGGTAGACTCTTTTGGTCACCGACATGATCAGCAATCATCACAGGCCGACCTATGATGATAATATTCAGTGTGGAGGTCCTTCATGTACCATCATTAGTAAGAGTGGAGGTCTTACCACTCTCTCAATTAGTATGGAGTTCATCCCCATGTTAACATCATCAGTCCAAGTAGAGTCCTTCCCTATCATGTCAACTCTCAGCATAGAGGTCCTCCCCATGCTTATGATTCTAGATACGGAGGTCCTCCCAATGTCTCATATTGTCAATATAAAGGTCATCATCACATACTTATTATCTCAATAAGAGGTCCTCCCCATAATAGTACTGACCAGAGTGAAGGTCCTCCTCAATCAGTCACCTGTCACCATGGAGGTCTTACCCATGTTCTCACTAACTCCAATAGAGGTCCTCTCTACTCCAGCATCCATCCAAGTGGAGTCCCTCTCTGCTTTATCGATGTCTAACATGTAGGTCCTCCCCGTGTCTATTTTGATCAGTATAAAGGTCCTCCTCATGATACAATGGCCAACCAGTGTGGAGGTCTTCCCCGTGCCACCGGCACCAGACACAAAGTTCATCCCCATGTTCTAACGAGATCTAGTGGAGGTCCTCTCTAATACAGCACTCCCTATTATGTAAATCCTCACTATGCATCCATCAATCAACACAGAGGTCCTCCTTGTGTTATATTTGACATGTTCCCTGGTGCTCCTCACACCTCAGCTCACCAAAGTATAAGACCTCCCCGCTCCAATGATAACCAACATGAAGGTCCTCCTCATATCACAACTGGATCAAGTGGAAGTCCTCATTACTCTAGTAACAACCCACAGGGAGGTCCTCCCCATATTGAAGATCTACCCTTCCTTAAATAACCATTAGAAGATAGAAGGGAGAACCATCTACATAGAAGAAAGAACTTTGAGAAGCATCGTATCATTGTAAATCCAGTCTGATTCTCAGATTCTAAAGTGGATTGTGACTCAATGATGGAGTTTCCACCCCGATCCTCTGAATCGGAGTCTAGGGAAAGAACCCAACTTATGACCTTCATCCTTCTAGAAAAGAAGATGTACTATATCCCCAAAACCCTTCATATGTACATACAGAAGGAGGAAGATTTGGCTCCCTTCTAGGGTGTTTCCTTGCAGTCTTCTCTAGTGTATCTAGATTCATTCTCTACCTCAACACGAGATCATGGAGATTTGTTCTAGGGATTTGTAGATGAGGATGAATAGTCTGATCCACCACAAAAGGCCTCCATCTTCATGCATGAAGTATTTCTCCACACCCCATCCTACAACGACATGATTATATGATTGGTATCGTCCCTGAGAGACGGCCTAGTCTGTAACAACATATCAGCTCATGTAGTGTTCTCTACACTGACCATTACACCACCAAAATGGTCGACATCAGTATCATAGCTAGTTCCTTAGCCTCCCCTAGTCTAAGAACGGGAAAACCAAGAGCCAAAACCTAATTCTAATCTAAGAATTATATGATACATTCTCACTAAGAACTAGTTATCTATGATTTTATGGCCGATCATGAATCTAGAATTTGATATTCTGGAATCTCTCACCCATGATGAAGTCATGTTCTTCCACCAGACCATATGGGTAATGAATTTCCACTTCCAGAACCATTTTTTTGTTTATCCTAAGAGTCGGGATCACTTCGACGACATCATCCAATAGCATCGCATGGTTGGACTAATCATGCTTCATGTGGCCCATCACCATGCATCACTCAGCTACCACTGAACTCATCAGTAGAGATTCACCCAGATCTTCCCTATACTCAACAGAATTATCAAAGAGGCATCTTCACATGTGAGGATCAGGGGATGGGGAAATATGTTGTTCTCCACTTTAGCCTAATCCTGAAATAGCTAGACCTACCCAGTAGTATTGAGGACATGCCTCCAGGTACCATTGGGGTAAAAATGGTCTTCCCTAATATATACATGGAAGGAGGAATTGGCATAAGGTCTGTGGAGGATGACCCACCACCTAGGGAAACACAACACCCAGAAAACCCTAAAGGTGTCCATACTTGTTAGTAGAAACAGTTTCTTATCCTTGGGGACCCTTATGCATCATTTCCCATTAGTCGGAACACCAAAAAGAGTAAAAACCATATTTATACCGTTATGCCCTCTGACCCATCTGGTTTAATTCCAAATATGGAGGAAGATACTTATAAGTTTGTGTTGCTACAACATCTCACAAAATATAATAAGCTCATTGACGAGCTTCTTGTTGAGCACCTTGCGAAACAACGTCAGAACTATGGTGATCCTCGGTACGATCCCATCCATCCTCTACTAGGGAAGTAGGGGCAGCTAGAGGTTCTTCCTGAAAATTTATTTCTCATTGATCCTGATAACCCTGTGCAGACCAATAAGGTAGACGCTATAGATTATAGGAAATAAATATGGTATGCATCACCAAATATGCCTGAAATGTGAGAGAATCATCCTTGGGACCTTGCTTTAGTCATTCCCACATCAGTTCCTTTAGTTATTCTTCTGGTGGATCTACTAGTCACTCCAATTTCTCCACAAGACACTAAGCCTGCATATCATTTTGAAGATCTTGTTAACGCACTGGTGGTTAGGAATCCCCGCCAAAGTCATTGAATTGATGCTCTCATTTCTCATCTCAAGGACCTTGAAACGAGATAGGTGGAGATCCCGCCTGATAGTAAGTAATATCCAGCATGGATAGATGATATATCGGTACCCATGGATTTGAGAACCCAACCTTTTCCACTTTCAATGGGATGGATGACCCAATCCATCATCTAGCCTAATTTATTTCAAGGTGTGGACCTATGTTGGGTATTCCAACGTAGTAGGAAGCCACCAAGCTCTGGTACTTCATATAGATTCTAGAAGGACCTACATTTATCTGGTATAGATAGTTACCCATGGGGTCGATAGAAGGTTGGGAAGATCTTCATGGGAATTTATTGAATCAATTCAACTCCATCACCCAGAAGACCAGAATTCTTAACCTCTTCAAGTGAAAACAATGGCTAGATGAGCAAGTCACAGACATTGTCGCCAGGTTGAATGGCCTCATGTATTCACTTGATATGTTGTTGAATCAAGAACAGCTTCAAATGATGTGTGTGGGGAATGTAAAGACTAAATTTTTTCCCTCCCTCATCAGTCATAACATCTTAGGTGGATTCTAGGATTTTTCTAATAAGGCTCAATGCCTAAAGGAGGCATTTTGGAAAGCTAAGAAGGAACTCTGGTTTCCTCCCACAGTTGTTTCCAAAAGAGCTTCCCAGGATGAGAATACTGTCATTGCATAGGTAGAGACCACTATCCCACTAGAATTGTTACCAGAAGAGCCTCATACATAGCCTCTCTAAGGAAAACAGCCTCAAGTTCAGCATCACCCACCTCTGAATCTATTAGCACCACCCTATCATGCACCACTTCCTAGGAGAGACAATCAGGCTTAAGCCCCTCATCAGGCCCTAGTCCCTCACCAAGTCCAGGCTTCCAGAGTTCCTTTTCTAGATAAGAGAAACCAGGCCTACTTGTTGGAGGAAGCTAAGGACCCTAGATTTTTCCAATGTTCCTTGGATCAAGAAATCCAAAAAATTACAAAATGCAGCAAGCCCCAGAAGACTAATCTCACTAATTGCCCGGACTACTTCCCTTATCACAAGATCCTTGGACACACCACCAAGCGATGATTTGTGTTTAAGTAATGGATCTAGGACCAGATTGGAAATAATATAGTCGGATTGGGTCCTACACTGGCACAAGTGTTGTGTGTTTCTAGAAAATTTGATAGCTAAAGTGAAGGAGAATAGAAACAGTTATACAGTCATGGGTCTCAGAAGCATGAAAATTATTTAGCCCACAAAGAAATAGATCACACACATAGTGTCATAAATGCCCATTTGAGTCTTTATAATCCTCATAAATATTTTTTGCCTCCTCATGATCCTATATCTATATTCATGTCTCATCCTTTCACTTTTCAAAAGAGCAGGTGCGGATAGAAGAAGGGAAAGAAGATCCCCCCACTGGGGAAGAAGTCATCCCACACTCTTGGAGACATCATACCACCATAGATGAGAGTCACCCCTAGAATTTTCCCAGTATTTGAGGATTCCATATGATATTATCAGGAGTATTCCTCAGTGAATATTATTGAACTAGTCATACCTTCCATGGTTCTCAGAAATGATGAATGGCAGTAAAATCCTCTTAATTCTCCTGGTCAACGCCATCGTCGATGAGGCCATGGAAATGTGAACAGTCAGAATGCTTAAGCCAGTGCTTTTAGCCATGATGTGCATGCTACCCTAAATAGATAGCAAACTCAGTGTAGATCTCAGCATGCATAGTATGATCATCCTGTCTTGTTAGGTTTGCTACCACTATGGTTCATACTGCTCGACTAGGTAGAGTCGTTGTTACAGCATCATGATCAACCACATCTAGCCATATTCAGACCTCATTTATATGAAATTCATCTAGTAGTAGTTATGCGTAGTTCATCTAGTAAACAACGGGATATTCCCAGTACTATCCAGAATCCGCCAGTTCAACCAACCACCATTCCCATCATACCTCCTACTGAAGAGAGACCTTATGCTAGTAGAAATTTGCATCTAGAGTAGAAGTATGATGTGATTAAATAAATTTCCAACATTCCTACAAATCTATTGTTCCTCTATACCCTCCACATATTAGAATATATGTGTGAGGACCTCATAGAGGATTTAAAAGTCCCCCTATAGTTTGAGAAAAAGGTACCAGGTGCATATGCCCTCCATGTTGGGGAAGTTGAGTGAGAAGAATGTCAATTCATCATCTAGTTCTTAAGAGAACATGATGTGTCACCTCTATAGGGGTACATCCGCACATTGTACATCATTTTCCATCTTAATATCATAGAAACCCACCATTGTCTTATTGACACAGGTTCCGGGATCTATCTCATCCCGACCCAGATGCTCTATAATCTAGGACAATATGTAGAAGATATGAGTCACTTTGAACTTAAAATTCGAAGTTCTTATAGAATTAAGCATAGGTAGTCTCGTCATATTCACTTGAAGACCTAGTTTGTTGGCCTAATTTCCAGCACTAAATTCATGTTCATCTCATAGGGAACCACCTCAAATATGTTTATGGGTAGAACCTGGCTCCATCTACATGTAGTTGTTCCCTCCTCATATCACCAATGGATAAAGTACTCCCTCAATGGTTGATTGGGTGTGGTTCAAGGTGATGTGTCTCCCTTTGACTCTTGTGAAGCCTTCTATTTATTAACCGACTATTAAAAGAGCATAGAAAATCCGGTTAGGCCAACGAGGTTGAGTACACTACTATTGTGGCTGACCCATGGATGTATTTGGATAATGCCTGCATTCTCCTAAGTCACTAGTTGGAGGCAAAAACCCTAGACTTGGGACACTGATTCATCGTTTCCAAGATGAGGGTAAGGCACATTAATAGATACAAGGAATACCAGAAGATTTCCTCATACTCATATAAATACCAAAATCAGGTGATACCAAAACCCCTTACCCATGTTATGTATCGAGATGTTCTCCCCATGGCTACTGTAGTACACCACAATAACTTGTTTCGATGGGCCGGGCTAATTCAACACAAACCATCTCGCCCCCAAAAGTTTGATATCTTTAATTGTGGGCCCCTCAGTAGAAGGATTGATGGAATCAGTTCAACAGCCTTTGTTTCCATGGTTTCAACAATGTAGGATCCTCCTGGTGATGATTCCACCACCTCTAAAGTTGGCACTAGCATTTATATAGATTTAGTTAACTTTAAAGATATTACTCTCAACCCCCTTATTTTAGATGATGAGGAAGACCCAGAGGATTCTCTGCCCGCATTTGAAGAGGGTGTATCCACCACTGTCGATATGTTGTTATAGGTTAATCTCAGTATTGAGGTAGACCCTTGACCGACACTGATTGGAATAGCCATTCCTATGGAGGAACAAAATATGTGTGTGGATATCTTGAAGAGGAAACAAGATGTATTTTCCAAGAGTTATAATGAGATGTTAGGGATAGATCCTCATGTCATTTTCCACCGCCTTGGACTCCAAGTAAGTTATCATTGGTTCAAATAGCCTCCTAGTAAGGTGCACCTATCTCATGGTTCAATGGTCAAGATTGAGGTTGATAAGCTCATCAAATTGAACTTTTTCAAGGAAGTCCAGTACCCCAAGTGGTTGGACAACATTGTTCACATTAAAAAGAATAACTGATAGATCAGAGTCTTCATAGACATCTAGTGTATCAACTGTGACTTCCCCAAGGACGATTTTCCCCTTCATGGGATAGAGCTATTGATCGATGCCACCATTGGATTCCAAGCCCTCTCTTTCATGGACGGATACTCTGGGTATAATCAGATATGTATGGCCCCTAAAGATAAAGATTCCACCCCCTTCAAGGCACTGCAGGGGGTCTTTTTATATCAGGTAATTCCCTTTGGTTTAAAGAATGTAGGGGCCACCTATCAGCGTTCCATGCACTTTATATTCATACAAATCCTCAAGACTCTTGTGGAATGTTGTGCAGATGATTTGGTTGTCAAGTCCTATCAACTTCAATAACATCTCATAGATCTTGATAGAGTTCTCAGTTACCTCTGGTCTTTCCATCTGAAGATGAACCCCTTGAATTGGGCCTTTGGGTTTACCTCTAGGAAGTTTCTTAGCTTTGTTGTGAGGTATAGAGGCATCGAGATAGACCCAAAGAAGATCAAGGCCATTAATTAGATGCCTCCTATGAGCATTATTTTGGAGATATAAGTCTTTCAAGGACACTTATCCTATATATGATGTTTCACCGATAATTTTTAGGGAAAGTGTAGGCCCTTTTCTTGACTCATGAAGAAATTTTTTGTCTACCAATGAGATAAAGAGTTCCAGACTACTTTTGAGGAGATCAAGCAGAATCTATTACAACCTCTAGTTCTGATTCCACCCATCTCCGAAAATCTAATGGTCCATTATGTGACCTCCCTAGAAATACCCATCGATTCCCTTATCATCGAGAATAATAATGAAGGAATAGAGAATAGTTTTTACTCTCTCAGTTGCATGCACCTTGACATAGAGACCATATATCCTTCCATCAAGAAGAACTACCCTGTGCAATTTTTTGAAGTGTAGAAGTTGTGAAATTATTTGTATCATCATGAGATACAGTTGGTTTCCTGTGTGAATCTTCTAATGTATATTATGAACCAACCTATGTGGATGGGCCTTCTAGCTTGGTGGGTAGTGATCCTTCAGTAGTTCGGCAGTAGGTTTATCCTGTAGAAGTAAATCAAGTGTCAGGTGCTGGAAGACTTTTCAGCTCCCATATAGCCCAATAAGAGAATTCCATAACTCTTGATTTTCTAGATGAGGCCATTCTCTTAGTGGATCAAGCTCTTCCATGTTGGTAGATTCATTTCAATAGAGCCTCCAAAAGCCTGACCAATGATCCTAGACTCAATAGAGTATGTATGGGGGTTGTCTTCATCACACCTACATAGGTTGTCTTTCCTTATTTGTTCTTTTTATCAGAAGGATACACTATTAATGAGTCAGATTATCATTCTCCCATAGCTGGTCTCAAGATGGCTCTCGAGATTGATGTTCCCCACCTACATGGGAATGGGGACTCCGAGCTAGTCGTAAATCATATCAATGGTGATTATATTGTTAGGAATCTAGGGATCACATCTTTGCTCAAGAATTTCCACCAGCTAATGTCCCTATTCCCATATCAACCAAAGTTGAATCATGTTCCCCAGTCACAGAATGTTCAAGCTAATTGTAACACCCGAGACTTTTATGTTATATAAATCATCAAAGGAATCTTTTTCTACACAACACTTGCTTGGCTTGCTTTGCACGCAATCGCGACCTTCCTCGATAGCTTGCGTCGTACGCAATACCGAGTTTCACTAAACAACAATATGCTATTAAAACTAGCCGTTATGAATAGTAATAACCACTTTTTAAAATTTTATAAATTTTATTTTTCAAAATGGACTTCATTTTTGGACTCAGAATATCGAAATTAGCCTAGGGTGAAATTTTGGTATTTTTCTGAAAACTTTCAATTTTTGATGAATAGTGAAACCACTAAGTGGTAGGTTAAAAACTGAATTTTGCATAAAACTTAATTTTACCGCTTCTGTGAATGGAATTTCAAAAATCCGAGAGACACGGTTAATATCAAGGACTAAAATGTGGTTCAATGAGATGAAAATAATTTTTTGGTGAATAGTAACTTTTTACTTTTTTTACCGCGGTTAATAGTAAATAGGGTAACTAAGGGTAAATATGATATTAATATTACCCTAACACATGTCCTAATTCTATTGGACAAGTTTATATCGACCAAAAACAAACTTAGGAATAAAATATGACCATTTAGGCCCACTTGGATTAGATTAGGACATTTATTATTAATTTATTTAAAGAAGGGTTAAAAGAGTTAAAATCAACGTATATTTACTAAAACATTTTTAATATGGGGTTATACAAAAGATAAATTCGATTTTAAATATTCATTAGAAAGCTAAAAAGATTTCCTACATGATGGTATTTTATTTGTAATTTTTAGACATTAAATAATTTAATTTATTTATGACACAATGATGATGCAGTAATTATCTTATTAATGAAATATTGACATAATTGATGTTATAAACACCAAAATAAATGTAATTGGAGACTTTTTATGAATTACACTAATTTTCTAGGTTACTATGATATATTAATGTTGATTTAATCAACTTGGTTCGAACATTTAATTCTGTTATGACTTTCCCAAAAATCATATATCAAATAGTGTCAAAATTGACACAAAATAGTTTTTAAATCAAATATTATATTATTAATTGTTATTGTATTCCTAAAAATCTAAGGTTCGGCCAAATGATTTAGATAAGGATATATATATTAATAATAAACAATTTTGGGTTCGTTTGGCATGTTATTGTAAGTGTATTAACCATATAGTGAAAGAAAACAAAAAGACATGATAAAAGTTAAATTATTTAACTTAGAGTTAAATCTAAATGATAAGGTTAAAATAATATCCTAAACTTGTCTAAATTCTATTGGTTGATAGGATTTCGACCCCTCCCCACCTTATCTTCGAAATAAGACCCTTTGGAACCATTATAAACCGATTTTGACTTTAATATAAAATAATATTTTGAGATATTCCTAAGGTGCCCCTCTCCTCCCTTATAAAAGGGCACCTCCTCCCCCTCCTCCTCACACCAAATTGAGCACTCAAGCTCGGCCAACCCCTGCCATTTTCCCCTCTCCACTTCCCTAGAATAGTCCTAGAGGTCCTGGTCTTCTCCAAAGACCACTCTTAGTTCCCTAAGTGGAGGATTCAAAGAGGCGTTCCAAAGAAGAGGTAATATCCATTACCGATCTTTTCAATTTCTTTCGTCTTCAACTTCTTCTTATTTAGTTGTTTCATGATAAAGTAATAACATCAGTATTACTTACATACTGATATGTTATTATAAATATGAAACATCCCTAATTCACCTTCTATCCATCCTACGGAAAAATGAAATCACCGCGCGTGCGTACGTACGGAATACCGTCTCCACGCCGTGGTGTAATCTATTTTCCACCATCACCTTACAAGGATGGGTATAATGGTGTAATGAGTAACTATATATGATTATTATTAAGTAATATTGATACTGAAATAATATATATATATACTCCAATACAATTCCACGATCATAGGAACGATATCATCACTCGTGCGTACGTACGGAATACCGTCTCCACGATGTGATGCGACTCGTTCTACATGATCTTCATTTCATAATGATTATATAAATGAATTGAATGAATGAATATGGTATATAATACACTAATACCATTCTGGAAATGAATTATCTATAACCTAAAGATAAGAATAAGAATTTATTCGACAAAACACGCATAAGAACAAAAAGTTATAAAGACCCGAGTAACAAGTAACAATGAAATATTACTAACAAGAAGCTAATAATATGACCATATATGATCTCATATCAATATGTATGATTCTGGAATAAGTCAATAACATTATTTAAACCATTATACAGGAGCTTCGGACACGAACAAAGCAAATCGGACCTAAGGTAAGGGAAATATCACAATCTCATTTTTATCTGAGATTGTTTATTCGTAAGTATTTACTGGGGTGTATTTTATCATCCACATCCATGTTCCCTCAATATGTAATATTGTTTCCATCCACTTGAAATAGTTTAAATCCAATTTTACCCTTAGGTGAGTTTTTAGTAAAGAATATGAAAGGAATCTTTTGTCGTTTTTCCGTACGAGGTACTTTTTGACTTTTCCGACAAAAGTACGAAGAATGTTTTTTTTTTTTAACTTATACGGCATGAATGGATTTTTAAAACATTACTTCAAAGAAGCTTCCTTTACAAGTTTTCAAGTTTATTTTTAATCAACTTCTTTTATTTTAAAGTTGTATGACATGTTATGAAAGGAAAAATGTTTTTGAAGAAGAAAGGATATTTTCCTCAAGAATTCAATTCAAGTGTTTTATCAAAATTATTTTCCATCTAAGATAATAAAGGGTTCTGTTTATATCCATATTTTTACATTGGTTTGACTATGTTGTGATGGAATTATGTTTATGAATTCCTTTATCATATATGAATTGATTTATGATGTCATGATGTTTCAAGAATCCCATTTTTGTTATATGTGTTATGCGATGATGTATGTTTTATGATTATGTGGCACACATAAGAAAGGATTCATTATAAGATGGGTGGGACCTATATCTCCCTCCAATGCATTGGGTAATGATTTTATATCTCATGAGATAGACATGGCTGGAACGGAAGGTTATTTCGGTTCAGTGATACAGGACTGAAACGAGGAGTGAACTCGGTTCAGAAAGGGACTTTGTCCACTAAGATAGTCTTGGCAATGAGTCATGACTAACAAGAAATGATTTTCCATGATTATGTGTGCATGCCACAAAGTTTCAAGTTTTATGTTATGATTATGGGGATCTCATTTTCACTTCTATGATTTATTCCATGTTAAGATATTATGATCTCTTTTGCAGGTTTTGATTTTCAAAAAGATATGATATGATTTTTATTTCCTTTATTTTCCCTTGCTGAGCATTTGAGCTCACCCTTTTATGTTTTCTTTTCCCCAGGTCAGGAAGATGGATATTAAGTAGAATATGCTAAAAGGGACCCTAGATATGATGAAATAAATGGGAGACACTGTAGAAGATTTATGAACCAGTTGTTTATGTTTCCCAGTTTCTAAAGACACTATACCTATACGGTCCTTTGTTGTTTTGTCATATGTTGTAATAAGAGTGCTTCAATTTTGAAGTATTAACAATGTATGTAAAGTATGGGTCGTTATAGTTGGTATCAGAGGAAAGGTATAGTCAACCTTTGGAAACTAGGATGTGAAAGCCTTAGTAAGAACCCTAAGGATAAGTCTAAGCATAGAACACAATCTTAGTGTTTTAGAAATGGCCTTGAATAACCTAGGATAAGACCTTAAGCATGAAAATTTTACTCTTGAATTATGTGGTTTCCTATTATAATTAGTGTTGCTCACACTATTCTTCTTGGTTTTAGTCAATGGCTGGAACCCGAAGGAACCGTGTTAATGCGGAATGCGATGGGCAATGCAATGATTGTCCCCCTGAGCAACCAAACGATATGGGAGCTGGAATGCAAAATCTTGTAGCCATGCTCACACAACTTTCTCAAGCTATGAATCATGCAGGATTTCCAAACGAACAAAGGAGGGAGCAACATTCTGTTGAATCCTTCATGAGGCAGCGTCCACCATCTTTCAGCGGGTCTACTGATCCATTAGTTGCTGAACAATGGATTAGTACTACTGAAAAGATATTTTCAGTTCTTCAATGTTCTGAGCATGATAAAGTCATCCTAGCAGTGTATCGTTTGGAAGGAGATGCGGATCAATGGTGGAATCTTGTTAAGAATACGAGGCAAAGGGATGAAATTGAGTCCATGGAATGGGACGAGTTCAAGAACTTATTTTTCAATAAGTACTTCCCTCGTATTCTCCGAACAAAGATGGAGAAAGAGTTCCTTGAACTGAAGCAAAGGGATGAGGAATCTGTTAGTACCTATGAAGCAAATTTTACAAGACTTGCAAGGTACGCTTCTGGTATTATTATCCAACCTGAGAGTAAGATCGATCGATTCTTTAGTGGCCTAAAACCAAGTCTTCGAAGGGCGTTAGCCATAAGGGACTTCAATAGCTACGAAGAAATCGTTCGATGTGCTCTCAAAGTCGAGATGGAGATTGGAGTAACCCATCAGTCACATGGGTTTGATAAGAAGAGGAAGATGGAATTCAAAGAAAAATCTAAAGAGCACACGGAAAAGAAGATGAACTTTCCCTTATGCTCAAAGTGTGGAAAGAAACATGGAGGGAGTTGTCTTAAAGGGACAAGTAAATGTTTTAAATGTGGAAAGGAAGGTCATCGGGCATTTGAATGCCGTGATAATGGGAAGAAGATGTCTAATGATGCAAACAAAGGAAGGGATACACAGAATGAACCTGCTACACTTCAATGTTTCAAGTGCAAGGAGATGGGGAATTATGCCAATCAATGCCCAAATCCAAGGGTTGATGATGATGGTCGACGTCAACAAACTCTTAAGGCTAAAGACAAAGGAAAGTCACATGCAATTTCTATCAGCGATGTGGAGTACGATAACGATGTGGTGAAAGGTACACTTACCATCCACTCTAAAGTAGCAAATGTTTTATTTGATTCTGGATCCACCCACTCTTTTATTTCTGAAAAATTTTCTAAGGGTATCACCGTATTACCTCAACAATTAGATGTTGAGTTAGCTGTGACAACACCTAATGGCACATCAATCGCATCAGAAGTTTATAATTCTTCTCCGATCGAAGTTTGTGGGAAAGTGCTTCCTGCAAATCTTGTGATCCTTCCTTTAGTGGAATTTGATGTGATTCTTGGCATGGATTGGCTTTCTCTACATGGAGCTCATATCAATTGCCAAAGAAGGGAAGTCACATTTCATATTCCAGATCAACCTACGATCGTCTATCAATGCAAGGATGAACATAACCTTCCAGTGGAAATTTCTTCCATCTTATGGGTATTGATTCCACTAAATGAAGGTTATTTATCTCAAATGGTTGGTGAGAAACTCACGATTAAGAATATGCCCATTGTACGGGAGTTTGATGATGTCTTTCCGGAGGAATTGCCGGGTCTTCCACCAAATCGTGAAGTTGAGTTTTCAATAGAACTCGTACCGGGTGCTTTGCCTATTTCAAAGACACCTTATAGAATGGCCCCAATTGAGTTGCAGGAATTGAAGAAGCAACTCCAAGAGAATCTTGATAAGGGATTCATACGCCCTAGTGCGTCACCTTGGGGAGCACCTGTTCTATTTGTTAAGAAGAAAGATGGATCAATGAGACTCTGCATTGATTATCGAGAACTTAACAAGATCACTATCAAGAACAAATATCCTCTCCCACGCATTGATGACTTATTTGACCAACTACGCGGAGCTCAATACTTTTCCAAGATTGATCTTCGTTCAGGGTATCATCAATTAAGGGTCAAAAGGGAGGATATACCAAAGACGGCTTTCCGTACAAGGTATGGACACTATGAATTTATAGTGATGCCATTTGGTCTTACTAATGCCCCTGATATCTTCATGGATCTAATGAATAGAGTCTTTAGAGACTATCTTGATCAATTTGTGGTAGTCTTTATAGACGATATTCTTGTCTATTCAAAGAGCAAGGAAGAGCATGAAGATCACTTGAGAATTATATTAAAGACCCTGAGAAAAGAGAAGCTTTATGCCAAATTTACCAAGTGTGAATTTTGGCTTCAAAAAGTTGCATTTTTGGGTCATATAATCTCAAAAGAGGGGATATCTGTGGATCCAGCAAAAACAGAGGTTATCGAAAGATGGTCAAGACCAACAACAGTAACTGAGATCCGAAGTTTTCTTGGTTTGGCTGGATATTATCGACGTTTTGTAAAAGATTTTTCACGGTTATCTAATCCAATCACCAAGTTGACTCGGAAAGGAGTTAAGTTTGTCTGGACAGAGGAATGTGAAGAGAATTTCAAGGAGTTGAAAAGAAGGTTATCCAGTGCACCTGTGCTCACACTGCCTTGTAGTGGAGAAAGGTTTGTGATCTACAGTGATGCATCCAAGAAGGGATTGGGGTGTGTTCTTATGCAAAATGATATGGTGATAGCTTATGCCTCACGACAGTTGAAAATCCATGAACAAAATTACCCAACACATGATTTGGAGTTGGCTGCGGTAATCTTTGCATTAAAGATTTGGAGGCATTACCTTTATGGTGAAAGGTGTGATATTTATACTGATCATAAAAGTTTAAAGTATATTTTCACACAAAAGGAGCTGAATATGCGCCAAAGAAGATGGTTGGAGCTGATTAAGGATTATGACTGCTCAATCCATTACCACCCTGGGAAAGCAAACAAGGTGGCAGATGCATTAAGTCGACAAGACCATGCTAGTTTATCCATGATGAGGATCACAAAAGATCCAATATTTATGGATTTACAAAGGATGGATCTTGGAATTATAATGGAATGGGAAAAATCTTATCTTTCTCAAATGAATGTTCAACCATCTATACATGTGAAGATTAAAGAGGCACAGAAAGAAGATGTCGAGTTACAAAAGAAGGTGAGAAATGTTCCTGAATTCAACCTTGATTGTGATGGGATAATAAAGTTCAGGAATCGGGTTTGTGTTCCTCCCATCCCCGAATTAAAGAAAGAGCTGCTGGATGAGGCTCATAGTTCTTCATTCTCTATTCATCCTGGAAGCACGAAGACATATAGGGACCTGAAAGAGTACTTCTGGTGGGATGGCATGAAAAGAGATGTTGCTGAATATGTCTCTCGATGCTTGGTTTGTCAACAAGTTAAAGCTGAGAGACAGAAGTCTAAGGGGATGTTACAACCATTACCCATACCCGAATGGAAATGGGAAAACATCACTATGGACTTTGTCACAGGACTTCCTAAAACATCCAAAGGCAATAATGCTATCTGGGTCATAGTTGATCGTCTTACAAAGTCTGCACACTTCATTGCTATTAGAGAGGATTTCTCTCTAGATCATCTTGCCAGAATATATGTAAAGGAAGTGGTAAGATTGCATGGAGTACCACTTTCTATTGTATCTGATCGAGATCCGAGATTTACCTCGAAGTTCTGGCGAAGTCTTCAGCATACTCTGGATACAGAGTTGAGTTTCAGCACTGCTTATCATCCCCAGACAGACGGTCAGTCTGAGAGAACAATTCAAACCCTAGAAGATATGTTGAGAGCTTGCTCTATGGATTTCAAAGGAGGTTGGGATCAACACCTACCTTTGGTGGAATTTTCTTATAATAATAGCTTTCACTCCAGTATTCAGATGGCTCCTTATGAAGCTCTCTATGGAAAAAAATGCAGGACTCCAACTTGCTGGGATGAAGTTGGGGAAAGAAAGCTATTAGGACCTGATCTCGTTGATGAAATGGCAGAAAAAGTCAGATCTATTCAACAACACATAAGAGCAGCTCAGAGTCGACAGAAAAGTTATGCCGACAACCGAAGAAAAGACCTAGAGTTTGAAGTGGGTGATAAAGTGTTCTTACGAATATCTCCCTGGAAGAGGGTTATGAGATTTGGAAAGAAGGGGAAGTTGAGCCCTAGATATATCGGTCCTTTTGAAATACTGGATCGTGTTGGGAAGGTAGCTTACCGATTGGCGCTTCCACCGAATCACTCTCAAGTTCACGATGTGTTCCATGTATCTCTCCTGAGAAAGTACATACCAGATCCTTCACATGTACTCAGCTCAGAAGTTGTACCACTGGAGCAAGATCTTTCTTATGAAGAACAGCCGATAGAGATTCTGGATCATAGCGAAAAAGTCCTACGAAACAAGACCACTCGCTTGGTGAAAGTTTTATGGAGAAACCACCAACTTGAAGAAGCTACATGGGAGCTTGAGGATATGATGAGGGAGAAGTATCCTCATTTGTTTGTTGCAAAGTGACGAATTTCGAGGGCGAAATTCTTTTTAAGGGGGGTAGAATGTAACACCCGAGACTTTTATGTTATATAAATCATCAAAGGAATCTTTTTCTACACAACACTTGCTTGGCTTGCTTTGCACGCAATCGCGACCTTCCTCGATAGCTTGCGTCGTACGCAATACCGAGTTTCACTAAACAACAATATGCTATTAAAACTAGCCGTTATGAATAGTAATAACCACTTTTTAAAATTTTATAAATTTTATTTTTCAAAATGGACTTCATTTTTGGACTCAGAATATCGAAATTAGCCTAGGGTGAAATTTTGGTATTTTTCTGAAAACTTTCAATTTTTGATGAATAGTGAAACCACTAAGTGGTAGGTTAAAAACTGAATTTTGCATAAAACTTAATTTTACCGCTTCTGTGAATGGAATTTCAAAAATCCGAGAGACACGGTTAATATCAAGGACTAAAATGTGGTTCAATGAGATGAAAATAATTTTTTGGTGAATAGTAACTTTTTACTTTTTTTACCGCGGTTAATAGTAAATAGGGTAACTAAGGGTAAATATGATATTAATATTACCCTAACACATGTCCTAATTCTATTGGACAAGTTTATCTCGACCAAAAACAAACTTAGGAATAAAATATGACCATTTAGGCCCACTTGGATTAGATTAGGACATTTATTATTAATTTATTTAAAGAAGGGTTAAAAGAGTTAAAATCAACGTATATTTACTAAAACATTTTTAATATGGGGTTATACATAAGATAAATTCGATTGTAAATATTCATTAGAAAGCTAAAAAGATTTACTACATGATGGTATTTTATTTGTAATTTTTAGACATTAAATAATTTAATTTATTTATGACACAATGATGATGCAGTAATTATCTTATTAATGAAATATTGACATAATTGATGTTATAAACACCAAAATAAATGTAATTTGAGACTTTTTATGAATTACACTAATTTTCTAGGTTACTATGATATATTAATGTTGATTTAATCAACTTGGTTCGAACATGTAATTCTGTTATGACTTTCCCAAAAATCATATATCAAATAGTGTCAAAATTGACACAAAATAGTTTTAAAATCAAATATTATATTATTAATTGTTATTATATTCCTAAAAATCTAAGGTTCGGCCAAATGATTTAGATAAGGATATATATATTAATAATAAACAATTTTGGGTTCGTTTGGCATGTTATTGTAAGTGTATTAACCATATAGTGAAAGAAAACAAAAAGACATGATAAAAGTTAAATTATTTAACTTAGAGTTAAATCTAAATGATAAGGTTAAAATAATATCCTAAACTTGTCTAAATTCTATTGGTTGATAGGATTTCGACCCCTCCCCACCTTATCTTCGAAATAAGACCCTTTGGAACCATTATAAACCGATTTTGACTTTAATATAAAATAATATTTTGAGATATTCCTAAGGTGCCCCTCTCCTCCCTTATAAAAGGGCACCTCCTCCCCCTCCTCCTCACACCAAATTGAGCACTCAAGCTCGGCCAACCCCTGCCATTTTCCCCTCTCCACTTACCTAGAATAGTCCTATAGGTCCTGGTCTTCTCCAAAGACCACTCTTAGTTCCCTAAGTGGAGGATTCAAAGAGGCGTTCCAAAGAAGAGGTAATATCCATTACCGATCTTTTCAATTTCTTTCGTCTTCAACTTCTTCTTATTTAGTTGTTTCATGATAAAGTAATAACATCAGTATTACTTACATACTGATATGTTATTATAAATATGAAACATCCCTAATTCACCTTCTATCCATCCTACGGAAAAATGAAATCACCGCGCGTGCGTACGTACGGAATACCGTCTCCACGCCGTGGTGTAATCTATTTTCCACCATCACCTTACAAGGATGGGTATAATGGTGTAATGAGTAACTATATATGATTATTATTAAGTAATATTGATACTGAAATAATATATATATATACTCCAATACAATTCCACGATCATAGGAACGATATCATCACTCGTGCGTACGTACGGAATACCGTCTCCACGATGTGATGCGACTCGTTCTACATGATCTTCATTTCATAATGATTATATAAATGAATTGAATGAATGAATATGGTATATAATACACTAATACCATTCTGGAAATGAATTATCTATAACCTAAAGATAAGAATAAGAATTTATTCGACAAAACACGCATAAGAACAAAAAGTTATAAAGACCCGAGTAACAAGTAACAATGAAATATTACTAACAAGAAGCTAATAATATGACCATATATGATCTCATATCAATATGTATGATTCTGGAATAAGTCAATAACATTATTTAAACCATTATACAGGAGCTTCGGACACGAACAAAGCAAATCGGACCTAAGGTAAGGGAAATATCACAATCTCATTTTTATCTGAGATTGTTTATTCGTAAGTATTTACTGGGGTGTATTTTATCATCCACATCCATGTTCCCTCAATATGTAATATTGTTTCCATCCACTTGAAATAGTTTAAATCCAATTTTACCCTTAGGTGAGTTTTTAGTAAAGAATATGAAAGGAATCTTTTGTCGTTTTTCCGTACGAGGTACTTTTTGACTTTTCCGACAAAAGTACGAAGAATGTTTTTTTTTTTTTAACTTATACGGCATGAATGGATGTTTAAAACATTACTTCAAAGAAGCTTCCTTTACAAGTTTTCAAGTTTATTTTTAATCAACTTCTTTTATTTTAAAGTTGTATGACATGTTATGAAAGGAAAAATGTTTTTGAAGAAGAAAGGATATTTTCCTCAAGAATTCAATTCAAGTGTTTTATCAAAATTATTTTCCATCTAAGATAATAAAGGGTTCTGTTTCTATCCATATTTTTACATTGGTTTGACTATGTTGTGATGGAATTATGTTTATGAATTCCTTTATCATATATGAATTGATTTATGATGTCATGATGTTTCAAGAATCCCATTTTTGTTATATGTGTTATGCGATGATGTATGTTTTATGATTATGTGGCACACATAAGAAAGGATTCATTATAAGATGGGTGGGACCTATATCTCCCTCCAATGCATTGGGTAATGATTTTATATCTCATGAGATAGACATGGCTGGAACGGAAGGTTATTTCGGTTCAGTGATACAGGACTGAAACGAGGAGTGAACTCGGTTCAGAAAGGGACTTTGTCCACTAAGATAGTCTTGGCAATGAGTCATGACTAACAAGAAATGATTTTCCATGATTATGTGTGCATGCCACAAAGTTTCAAGTTTTATGTTATGATTATGGGGATCTCATTTTCACTTCTATGATTTATTCCATGTTAAGATATTATGATCTCTTTTGCAGGTTTTGATTTTCAAAAAGATATGATATGATTTTTATTTCCTTTATTTGCCCTTGCTGAGCATTTGAGCTCACCCTTTTATGTTTTCTTTTCCCCAGGTCAGGAAGATGGATATTAAGTAGAATATGCTAAAAGGGACCCTAGATATGATGAAATAAATGGGAGACACTGTAGAAGATTTATGAACCAGTTGTTTATGTTTCCCAGTTTCTAAAGACACTATACCTATACGGTCCTTTGTTGTTTTTTAATATGTTGTAATAAGAGTGCTTCAATTTTGAAGTATTAACAATGTATGTAAAGTATGGGTCGTTATACTAATGCCCTCTCTAGTTTAGCCACTTCTCTCGGGAAACCCGGCCAGGAAGATCTGTTTATCCATGTGGCACATCAGAGGTTCATCACCCTTGTATCCCTAAACAATGATGACCACCAGTAGGTAAGTCACCTTACCACTGATGCTTCCACATCAGGACCTTTAACCCCCCCCCCCCCCAAGAAAAATAAACCTCTCATTAGAAAATTCTTTTTGTTGAGTACCTCCGGCATCACAACCTCCCAAAACACATAGCCAAGAACGAGCGATTCCATTGGCGTGTAGTGCATTTCACCCTCTAGATCATTCCCAGCCTTGAGAAAATCCTCTATAAACATGGATTTTATGGAAATATCCTTATTTTAATTTAGGGATATGATATTCCTTAGGTTATGAAGGAAGTTCATGTCGTCTCATGTAGAGACCATTAGGCAGGGTCGAAACTCTCTCATTAGATTTTAAGGTTGGGCTAATTTTAGCCCACCATGGTCCATGACAACATTGAGTTCTCCAAGTGGTTCCACACATGTTAGATTCATACCCACTTTTTTTTATTGGCTTTTAGGTCCCCTCTATACCACCAAGTATTCCGGGCCTTTTGCTATCTGGGGACTCAGTGTCATGGGGTCATATCCACCAAAAATAGCTCATCAGTGAAGTTTTATACTAACCAAAATGGATTCCTTTTCCAAGTGGGAAGAGGTGATTCCTATCAAGGAGTTTAGGGATCATTATACTATTGAGTTTGTGAGATCCCATATCATCTATTGGTTTGGATTACCTTATGTTGTTCTCACCAATAACGACACTAAATTCCGACTAGATGAGATGAAGAAATTGTATGATAAGTACAACATCTGGTCCAACCACACTTATCATTACCATGAATAGGAAAATGGATAGATTGAGGTATTCAACAAGACCCTCTCTAACATTCTGCGGATGATGGCGGGCCAAAATAGAAAGATTTGGCTAAACAAGATCTCCAACGCCCTCTGGGATTATCAGACTAACACTCAAAACTCCACCCATATGACCCCATATTCCCTATTTTGTAGAAAAGAGGTAGTCCTGCCTATTGAGATTTAGTATCCATCACTCCATAAATCTATCTATGATCATTATAGATCAGAGAGAGTAAAATAAGTCCATATGGGTGAGTTGGAATCCCTCTATGAGAACAGGATTTGGGTATTGCACAATCTGGAGAGGCACCATAACAGGATAGCCATATCCTTCAATAAGGAAAATTCTTCACTCCTTCCTTCAAGGTGATATGGTATTAGCTCTGAGGATGTTGATGAAACATAGCTGGAATCCACCAAATTTAGATACCATATGGGAAGGACCCTATATCATTCAAAAGGTGTTCCATAACAGTGCATACTCTTTGGTAACCATGAATGGTGAGAGAGTTACTCCTCCCACTAATGCCAAGTTCCTCCAGTAGTAAATTACATAAGAGCAGTAATTTTCCTAATTGAATGATGTTAAACTATGTAACAGCTTGCACCATGCATGGAATTAAACTATTTTTACATCCTACATGACGGTAAATTGCACATGGTCTGAGCTCTACAACCTTAAAATAGGATCTACCACATCCTTACTGTATGATATTAAACTACATGGAATATTCTCGAACTATGTTTGTATTGATTCCCCTCCTTATGGGATATATAGGAATGCCAAGACATTTCGTCTATGGTTCAGCCTCCAATTGAACTTTTTGGCCTTATGGACTGATTTCTTCCTTAGGAGTGTGTGGTACTATGCTGAGACCTCTTTGGCCCTCATTCAAATCAGATTGCTTTATGACACCATAATACACACCCCAATGCTGGTATCTTCACCTCATGGTCTGAGTTCTACAACCTTAAACTAAGATCTCTCTCATCCCATGTGATGTTAAACTACTCTATCCTACCTGAAAAACATTAAACTGCATATCATTTACGTTCCTTTATGCATGACCTTAAAAGGAAATATCCCTTTTCCCAGATGATTTTAAACTACCCCATCCCACATGATGTTAAAATAGTTTCTTCTCCCTAGTTTTATGATAATAAATTTCACAACACTTGGATGTCCTTGTCTAACAGGGTGTCACCTTTGTAACTAGTCACTCACTGTGCCATTTCCAGAACTATGTATGGGTTGATTCCCGTCCTTATAGGATACATAGGAATTATGAGAAATTTAGTCTTTGGTACCGGCTATATTTTCATCCTTTCAGCCTCTTTTCTTAAGATTTATCTTTGGAACATGTGGTGCGGTGTGGATCTCCTTTATTTTCATCCATGTCAGGTTATTTTTGCCACGCCGCATGCATCCCCATTGGGATACCTTTCCCCCAACATCCTAGTTTCATGATGTTAAACTGTATAATATCCTTCATCCTTACTACATGATTTTAAATTTCATAGAGTTCTAGAACTATGTATAGATTGATTCCCATCCTTATGTGATACGTAGGAATGAATAGACATTTTTTATATGGTCCAACCACAAGATTACTTCAAATTCTCATCCTAGGTTAATCTTGGGAGTGTGTGGTGTAGTGATGATATCTTCTTGGTTCTCATTCATGTCATGTTATAACAGTTGAACCATATACCTCCCTTGGGAATTCCCCTCCTTACATCGTCCTTATCGCATAATGTTAAACTTCATGGGATTCAAGAACTATGTATGGCTTGATTCCCATCCTTATGGGATATTTATGAACGCTCAGACATTTTTTCTTTGGGTCTAGCCTTAGTTTAACAATTCTTCTCTTGGTAATATGTGGTATGGCGATGGGAATCATTTTCCCTCATTCACATCAGGTTTTTCACATTTTCATGCCATGTATATCCATTAAAAAGGCATCATTAGTTGGTTTGATCTCTATGACCATAAAATAAGATCCCAATTTCCTAGACACGTGATGATAAACTGTGTGATACTTTAATCCATACCTTGTGAAATTAAACTATACTGGGTTCAATGACTACATGTGGCTTGATTCCCATCCTTATAAGATACGTAGGAATATCTGAACTCTTTAACTTTGGGTCCAACCCATGGTTCATTAAACCCTCTTTTGTTGCTCTGAATCCTCTTAATTTTGAATTGGTCCATTTCCATGCCATATCCAAGATCCCTCTCAAGTATTCTCCCCTTAATGAGGGGTTCAGACCCATCTATTTGATATACCTCATTAACATGCTCAGATGTGTTGTGGTGTAGGATTAGAGTGTTGGGTTCTGCATAGACATTCCCCTATTACATCTCCACTCTTCATGTAACCATTTATTTGGGTCTCCATCATCTTTCACATCTGAAGTGACCCATAATGTCATGGTGTCTGGCCTCATGGCTCACCTATCATCTTGAGAAAACACCACAAAAAAATTTTTAATGGAATTTTGAGACAGGTCTCACATTTTTAACATGGTCAGTGGATGACCCTTATTTTTCTATTCCCATTCTAGGTTACATAATATAAATTTTGTTTTCCAAACAAGGTCGGAATTTTTCCTCCATCATTATGCCACCCCCATTGTGTTCCAAATATCAAGAACTATGATTCACATCCATTTTTACATCCTTATATCTAGATGGAACTTCAACAGCCTTGGTGTTACCCCTATGTGCACCTTTGCAAGTTGAGTAGTCCAATCAGCATCATTTGGACATCCTTAACCAAACTCTACCATTCTCCTGCTATGTGTATCCATGTGTCGTAAGAATCCTCTCTATCCCTTGTTTCCCATACTGACCATGGTTCACATGGGATTAGGAGTCATGGTAGGGTTTTTACCCACATGAAAAAAAAATCACACCATCTTATGGTCCAAACTCTATGACCTTAAACTATGATTTCATGTACTAAACTCATCAAATTAAAATGATCATCCAAGTCCAAGACATTTGACTTCAAACTATGCATGGGTTTTCCATGGGGAATTTGTGTTGTGTGGATTTTTTCGATCCCCATTCACACCAGGTTACTTAATGGCGTCATTTTAGGGTCCCAAAAATTCATCAAAGGGAAAGAAAATACTCTCACAAGTAGGGTGAAGTAAATAAATTTATGTTGAATTGAAATTTTGATAAGAAACTTGAATAAATAAAATTTTTCAAAGGGATATGACTTGGTTGCGTACCGATTACCGAGAAAGGTTCCCAAAGGGCATAAACTATGAACCACCAGTATGCAGATAGCCTAAAAAGTGTTGTCCCATGAGGAATTGGCCAGTAAATGAAGATATTCATGATGAATTTCCATCCATGAAATGAAGTTTCCATGAACCATTTTCACTGGAGAAAATCTAATGGAGGTATGCCCTGCATACCAACCCTATGAACCGAGTAGCTCGCAGATGAGGAGTATTCAGTGGTTCCATTTGAATTTCATATCCACAAATCATAGTTGACTAATTTATCCACAGGCTATATTTCCTTCATGAGCTTCCCCAAAAGGTTTCAAATGAATCACAGATACAGCTTCCCCAAAACACTATAAAAGGACCACTGGGGGAACTAAAAAAGGACGGTTGAAGGGGGGGAGAAAGAGCTCCAAAATGAAGAAGAGCTCTAGGATGGTCGAAAAAAGGATGAAAAACATAGAGGGTGTGGGAGAAATTTTTCCCGCACCTGAAGATATTTGTGGGACTCCATCCTGCACATAAAGAAGTTCATTGAATCCATCTTGCTAACCATATACAGAAAGTAGTTCGTTGAATTCCTCCCTGAAAACTGTATTCAGAAGAACCTCTGTATCCAACCAAAAAACAAATAAAAATTATATTAAAAATTATTTGACGATGCTCCTATGCATGAAACATAGTTTTTGGATGCTCCTATGTGGGAAACATAGTTCATGGACTCCCTATGTAGAAGAGAGCACGTGGAATCCCTATGAAGAATGCAGAATGCAGACATACCTTTGAAGAAAATAGTTTATGATCAGCTCTCATCTGGACAACAGTTTACGGAGGCTCGTATGCCAAAGATAGCCCATGTACCTCCTACACGGCTATCTCCTTTGCGAACAGCATCCTTCACGGACAGAAATTTTGGGGCTAGCTCCTTTCGGACGCTCCTATGTGGACATCCCTATGTGGAAAAATGTTCATTCCCACTGATACATTCTGCAGGGGTTGTGCCCCCAAACCCCCACTTAGGATTACTGTCAAACCATCCCCTTTGTTATCATCATTAACCCCCATGAAAAATGGAGGGTCCCACTATGTACTTTTCGGGTCGGGTCAATGACATTTTCCATTGTGTCCTTATTCCTCCCACACATCCATCCCTTAAATACCATGAGTCGAACAACTCCTCATGATACTTCAAAAATCCATTCACCTTCCTTCTATTCTAGGTTGATCCAAATATCTATGGACAGTCACATTTTTAATGTTCCTTACATGCCTAGACACATCCTTTCCATCCATCAAATTATGTGTCCCTCGTGATTCTGGATCTTCATAAACCTCCATGTCCATTGGATATGGAAGTTAAATGTCCAAAAGACACCTCTTCTTGACTCTTCACATCATGGCCTAGAAACTCTACATATGTTATCCACAAAAATGGCCTATCAACCAGAGAAAAGTTTATCCTCACAAGAGGCCTCTCCTACCTCTATACACTTCAATGTATTCCATGACACATATCATTTCTTCAGATAATCATGGTTCCTATAACAAATGGTC
This sequence comes from Viscum album, assembly GCA_963277665.1. Classification (NCBI taxonomy): domain Eukaryota; kingdom Viridiplantae; phylum Streptophyta; class Magnoliopsida; order Santalales; family Viscaceae; genus Viscum; species Viscum album. The sequence continues at coordinate 1,265,411,013 of OY728128.1, forward strand.
CAAACCCTATGACCTTAAACTATGAGTTATCATCATGAACACATGATATTAAACTTTGATTCCATCATCCAAGAAATATGACTTTAAACTATAGGATATTGAGTGATTTTAGATCTTTATAAACCTCCTTATCCATCAGATATGGAAGGTCAGTGTCCTGAGGACACCTCTTCTTGACTATAAATATCATACCCTTGTGGCTCTGTATATGTTTCCCACAAAAATGGCATGTCAACTAGAGACAAATTCATCCTCATGAGAGTCCTCTCCTACCTCTGTATTCTTCAATGGCTTCCATGCCTCATATAATTTCTCTTGATCTGATATCCTCCATAATCATGGTTTACACATTCCTTCCCCCTCATTTTTGAGGCACATCAGAACATACAAACATTATTTTCCTCTAATTAATCGTGGTTCCTATAACAAATATTCCAAACATTATGACCTTAAACTACGAGTTATCATCCTAACCACATGACATTAAACTATATGGTATTAGTCCCTACAACATGACATTAAAATTTGATGCCATCATCCAAGATATATGACTTTAAACATTAGTATACCCCATATAAAATTAAAAGGGAACTCCCACTGAGGTAATCCCCTAGCCTTCTGAGAGCCAGACCACACAACTTTCAAATTCATCCCACATTGAAAGGTTTATTGCTTCGCACCCTAGCCCACTTTCGGCTTCACATGGGACCAAGTGTGGGAATTGACACACCCAATGCTCTTTCCCTCCCCTGTTGGGATCGTAGACACAGCCTCTTCCACTGTCATCATCCTCATTTTCCATCAGAAGAGAAGAGAATGTTAACCCTTGTTGAATCTTTCATATCCTCTTACTTCTCACACCGAGCATGACTCATGTGGGCTTAGAGGTCTATGATGATACAAAATTGGAAAAACCAATAAATGAACTATGACAACTCTAATTCCCAACATGACTATTATATGTAGGAAGCCTTTATCTAGGCCAAAGATCCATATCATCTCATCCATAAAATGAGATATCATATCCTCTTCAGATGGGTTGCTCCCATGCATAATCCCCAATCAAGTCACAACCCATAAACAAACTATGAGAACTATGATTCCCACCATAATTGGGATACGTAGGATTCCTACATAAGTCCTAATCTCAAAGAGGTGCCATTTCTCATAAGGTTAACCCCAAAAATGTCCCCAATAAATGGAATCATCTTTATAGTTAAGTCCTGAATCAATTCTATTATACGGGAAGCTCCCAATGCATAAGACCCAATCAAGTCACAACCCATAAAAGAACTATGATAACTTTGGTTCATTGTCTATCCATGATATGTAGGAATCCTGACCAAGGATCAAGATCACAGGAAGTTATCCTCAAAGGTAATTCCCGATAAAATTTTCCCCCAAATTCAAAAGGTCCCCCTCTTAGGTTTAACTCCCTATAACAGAACTACATAGACTTTGATTCCTCATTTGATAGGGATACATAGGAAGCCTCCCTGAGGTCCAAGTCTGGCCCTCAAATCAAGCCTAAGGTTTTCTAATCTATATACCTGATAGGGTTACATTCATACAAGAGACTATATCTTTCCTAATCATCCCAGACCACTTCAACATAAGCCACAAACCAAGTCTTGACCAGGAATCTTTCACTTTGATTTCCTCTTTGTATGACATTAAACTACATGGATGGGTCCCCGTCACATGACCTTAAAAGGTTATGTGTCCAGTTAAGTGATATCGAACTACATGGGCCTTGATTCCTCTCACAAGTATATATTGAAAGCCTATATTATGGGTCTAACCCCAACATCAAACCACCTTCCATCCCTTCATATATGAAGATAAACTTCATAGCACCTCATTTCATGGCTTAAGTCAGCATTGTCTCCATAGCATCAAATCCATGTATATCTGTGATGATCATGTAACCCAGGGGTAACCCATGGATACACTCTTCGGGAATAAACCAAGTATTCATGAACATATGAACATGGCTTAAATAAATAGGAGATTCTCGAATTAGGAAATAATTCCCCCCAAAAGGGTGTGATGAGACCGACCTTCTATCCTCTAGACCAATGGTGTCCTCAAGTGTTGTTGGCCAAACCATCCAACAAGTGCCTAAATTTGGAATAAATGACCATAACCCATGGATAAAAGGGTGGTTGGGTGTTTCTGGCTCTATAAATAAACTTGTTGGATACCATATAAGGAAATCATATCCTAAGAGAACCGATTTCAAAAATACTTAACCCCCTACAATCACCCACAGGGACCATTCTATTGTGGTACCTCCTTCGTAATACAAAAAAGGATAAACTAAATAATCCCCATAGGTTCAATCCAATTCCCTCTAATGTATAACAACACGAATCGGGTAGAAACAAAAATAGAAAATGCAACATGAAATTCTCTATAGTAATAGACAAATGATTCTCACCCATTGGACCATTTGTTTTCCCCAAAACACACACCTCAAGTTGAAATAGTCGTACTACACATTTCCCTGTTGGAATCCCCATTTATGTTCCAAGCTCTGCAACTATAAACTAACATCCTTAAATTCCTTATTTTTTGATAGTAAATGGAATAATATCCCTTTTCCTTATTGTATGACATTAAACTATACATTCTTAATCCATGATGTATGATGGTAAACTACACAGCACTACGAAATCTTCGTCTAGAAAGACATTTCCCTTTTGGAATTGGTACCTTACCATGCCACCTGTTAAGAACTACATGTGTCTTGATTCCTATCTTTATAAAATACGTAGTGACACTCAGACATCTTGTCTTTAGGCCTAGACATAGAGTAAAAAACTCACCCATTTAGCCCTTTATACTAGATATCATCTAGGAACATTTGGTGTGGTGTTGACCTCCTTGGTCCCCATTCACATTAGGTTTCTTCATGGCACCATACTACACATCTCCCCTATAAGTGGTCTGAACTCTATGACCTTAAATGAAGATTTTTTATACCCTATTTCACATGAAGTTAAACTAATTAACAACCAGGATTTTCTCATTTGATAGGATATCACCCATGTTGGCATTGGTCACTCATCGTGCCATTTTTATAACTACATGTGGATTGATTCTCATCCTTATGGGGTGTATAGTGATGCCCAGACATCTTTTCATTAGGCCCAACCGCAAAAACATGAACAATTTTATGCTTAATTGTTCTGGGTTCCCTCCATTAGGATTGTCTGGTGTGGATCTCCATGATCCTCATTCACATCGGGTTATTTACTGCACCACTCATCTCTCCTTACATGTCACACATCGATAAATTGCATGACACTTTCATCCTCACCGAATGATGTTAAACTGCATGGGTACATCCAATGTTAGACTAGGAACCTATGGTCCACACTCTATGACCATAAAATGAGATTCATTGGTCTAAGAAACATGACCTTTAAACTGGTCGCAACACCTCCAAGGCTTGAAGATGGATCTGATCCTGCCTGTGGATGCCCCACAATAGAATGTTTGAATGTGAGGTCATACGAGACTTTGAATGTTGGATTTCACATGGATATTCCCCCATTCCACTTCCATGATTCATGCATTCCTTTATTTGGGTCTACATTATCTTTCATGTCTGAAGGGACCCCCTGGTGACATAGTACCTAGCCTCATGTCTCACCTACTATCTTGGGCCAATACCCCAGAAGATTTTAACCATCATTTTGAGACAGGTACCATATTTTGAACTTGGTCAATGACCAACCCTCATTTGTCTGTTCTCATTTCAGGTTACATGATAAATATGTTTTTTTAACATGGTCAGTAGTTATCCTCCATCAGTATAAAACCCTTATTTTTTTCCCCAGTATCAAATTCTTTGATTCACATTTTCCTAATTCCATCATATTCATGTGGATCTCCAACACCCCTGGTGTTGTCCCTCTATGAACCCATGTACATCGAGTAGGATTGTTATCATGGTTGGTATTTCCCTGCATTGAATTTATTTTCCCTGGTTTTGTGATCCCATATGATGGTTAAATCCTAACATCACTCTTTATTTTCCACACTGACCATGGATCACATTAGCTTAGTGGTCTTGGTAGGGTTATACACAAATAGGAAAGTTTTGCAACCTCATGGTCCAAGTTCTAAGACCTTAAAAAAATATCTTTCATCAAAGAAACATGATGTTAAAATGTGTTGTCTCGACCCATATGATGTTAAACTATTTCATCCTTATCGCATGACATTAAAATGCATGGGTTGGTCCTCTCATATGACCTTAAATTGTGGATTCATCAACCAGACTGCGTGATGAAAAATGGAACAGCATTATGGTGTTCTCACTTGAGAGGGAATCACCCTTGGAATCATTCATCCACCATTCCACCTATCAAGACCATCATATAGCTTGATTCCTATGGCGCCACCAGAACTTTTCATCTAGGTCCAGCAACTCAAAAAAAGAAGAGAAAAATACCAAACAAGAAATATCTAATGTCTCTTCCCTCTGTGCATGGGTCAGACTTGCATGGAGAAATAGACCTTCAAGAACTATGTGTGGATTGATTACCATCTTTATGGGAAATATAGTGACACCCGAATTATCGATCTCAGGTCCAGCCGCAACATTATTTCTCCTTTTCATGTCAATTCATTTTTTTCCTTACCGCATGATGTTAAACTACATGGGATTCCATAACAACGTGTGGCTTGATTACCCTCTTTACAGGATACATAGTGGAACCCAAACACTTTGTCTTTGGGGCCTAGACCTGAAATCTATGACTCTATGATATGTGGTGCAGCAGTAGGTCTCCATGTCCTTCATTCATGTAGGCCAGATTTTTCCCTCACCACGTCTCATATTCTTCCTTTATGTCTATACAATAGTATTTGTATGGTATGAAATTATCCTTTTCCATATTCATGTGGGGTTCCTATGCTCTATGACATGAAAACACTATAGGCATAGACATCATGGTCGAAGACTTACGACCTTAAATTAAAAGCCCAGGTCCAGGAAGTATGACCTTAAACTATGTGCAGACATTCTAATCACATGACGTTAAACTATGGGATTCCCTGATCATATGACAGTAAATTGTACTATGCATTTTCCTCAATTTTATGATATAAAACTTCAATGTATATTTATCCCTCATCTGAGATTTCCTCTCCCACAATACCGGTTATCTACTACATTGTTAATATCTTCAATTGTCACTCAGCATCTAAGATGGCACCTCCCCTGGAAGATAGGTTTGAGTATCGTTCAAACTAGTGCACCTACACCAATGTGATCTAAGCCATGGTGGTGTAATTTCAGGACTGTTGGAATAATGTTTAACATTACATCACTCCACTTCCATGCTTTTCATTCCCTTTATTCAGATCCTCATTCCCTTTCACGTATGAAGGAACCCCCTAGTGGAACAGTTCTTGTCCTCATAGCTCACCTACCATCCTGGGAAAACTTTCTAGAAGACATTAGGTGGAAATTAATAATTAGTCCTATGACTCAAACTTGGTCAGCAGTCGGCACTTATTTGTTTGTCCCCATATCATGCTAGCAGTATAGATACTATGTTTTTATTACAGTCATAATTCGTCTTATATTGTAACACCTCTCTCATTGTATTCTGAATTTTGGGAAATTTGATTCAAACTTTTCATTTTTACTTTCTTCATATTGATTCCAATTTCTTTTTTTCTACACCATTCATGTGCTAAAGTGCATTAGTAATGGAAAATTTATTGTTTAGAGATCCCTATTTTCTAATCATAGCCTCTCTCAGCCCAAATTCTCTAGGTGATCATTCAATAATAGTAGGCCCCAAGTATTTGATGATTATATTGCACTCTCATACAAGGTGAACAATTATGTGGTCATCCCTTGTTTCTTACACTGTGCATGACCCACATGATCTCAGGGATTGATCATTCATTACATCAAATATATGATCAAGATGCATTAATTAAATTAGGAAATGTTCCCATGTGGGTAGTTAAATAAAACAAACAAGCAAGTAGAAAAATAAATTATGTATCATAAATTTGGAAAAAAAATGGACCTTAGGGATCTTCTCCTTCAATGGAATGCTTTAATACTACAATATTCTAGAATTTGGCTTCCAGAATCACCTGCCGCTTCCTGATCTACCTCTCCTCATCAAACTCCATAGAGGGAAGCTAATTAGCCTTTATTTTCATATGATCTTATTCATCTCAAAGCTTATCCACTTGATGGATCACCTGTTCCAGCTACTCCTGGGCTTTCCCCAATTAGGTCTTCAATTGTTTGATGATTTCAGATCATTTGGTGATGAATATGAAGTGATCATTCTTCTGCTTGTTGATATGCTAGAGCTCCTGATTAGACTCATGGAACTTTTGGATATTCTATAATTTCTTTTAGAACCAAGTATCATATAGTCATTGATTTCTCTCTCCCATCTTCCCATCAAGATAGTTGTGGATCATCCCATGAAGATGGTGAGCATCCACCCCTCTAGCATATAGAAAGTGCTACTAGGTATGGAGTGACTCCATACGGCTCATCCATTCTACCTCTAGGATTTAAAGGAAACACTTGATACACTTCCATGTCCTGTGTCATGTCATATGTTTCTCCTCGGCTATGTCTTGATAGGAATCATCTTGTTCATTAGGGTCTTCAGGTCTTTATTCAGGGAAGATAGCGAGAAGTTTAGTTTTAGGATCTTCCTCTAGCCTCATTGATAAGGGGCTAGGCTCCATGACATGAACACAACCCTCTTCACTCATTTCTTCCTCAATAACTTCACATCCACCAGCGTCAGACACTGCCCTAGCAGTGGAATCACTTATAGACATGAATTTCTACTCCCCAGGTGTTAAGGCCAGATTGACTTGAATGAATGTTTCCTCTTGGATAGGTAAAACTACAAAAATATCTCCCTAAATATGTCCTAGACTCTTTAGTTTACTGGGCTTGTAGTCTTATGAGAACTACGTGGAATAGACACCTTGGTCATCCGAGTTCTTGGATAACAAGTGTGGGTCTATGAAAATAGATACTTATAATATCTAAGGGTAGCTAGGTCAAGTTCTTGAGTCACCATGTGAACTTATACCACTATAGATCCCTCAATTGTTGTTAACTCGATGATCAGCACAAGCTCCTCATGAACTACAGGGATATCCTAGAATTATAAGGTCATCACCCGGGCCCCTTCTGTTGGCTAACCTATGGTCTCTTCATTCACAACTAGTATGTCACCTTACTCCATTCCAAATGTTGGATTAGGGAGATATCTTTCCACATTCATCAGCACACTCTCATCCCCTTGAATAGGATACCCTTGTTCACCACTATTTTTTTCCTGAACTATACAAAGTTTGGTTCGTGTATCCAAATTATAAAAAGAGAAGGGACCAAGATAGATATGGTTTGAGACTTTCTTTGGGACATTCAGAAATCACCTCTTTATAGCCTACAATTTCTCTACTCTCACGTGATCTCCCCTGATGATTCATTGTCTCTTGAGGTTCCTCACCTCCATGTTCTTCACCCTTGGACTCTTATTCTTCTTCTTCTTCTGCTTCCTACTCCTCCTCTTATTCTTCTTATTCTTTATTTTCATCACCATCATCCTCAGGTGGTAGTTCTTTCAGGTCATGGTCTTGGTCGACAATCACTTAACCAAAAGAAGAGTCTCTTTATAGGCGTGCATACACATCCATGGTCATCAAATATACGTGTAGCTGATTAAAATCCACCCTTTCTACCACCCAGATAAGCCTGGTTTTTGGAAGTTGGAACCCATCTCGCATCAATTTTAACCACAGTATTTATAGACATACTAACTACTGCAGTGTTTTCCAGTCTAACCACAGCATGGTGAAGATTGAGTCTATAGTGGGTTGAATCAGGTATCTCAATTGATTCCTAGGAGCTTCTTAGGTTGGACCACATTGCCGCCTTCGGGACCACCCCTCCTTAGATGGAAGTGGTGTAGCCACACCTTCTGATGTTCCTACCACTAAGGTTCCAACTAGTTCCACCCCATCCACCTGTCTTGCCTTGGGTCGCACTTCTACAATTCCATCTCACCTTGTTTGTCATGTCCCAGACTCCACACTTGCTGCCTTAATTTTCCAAATGTGATTTCATAGAATTTATTCTTGATATGCCGCCACCCAGTGATCAACATACTCTATATCCATAATAGAATCGACATTAGTGGGGGGGAGTGTGATTGTTTAACCAATGATGGTAGTTCTAAACATGAGCCACAACTGCCAAAGGAAACAATGGTGTTTCTCCTCTTGGACCTCTATATAAACTTTATTTGACATTCCCTATAGGCACCCAAACTATTTGGTGAAGCATGATGGAATGTAGGTCTCACAAAATATCCTTCCATCAATATGGACTACTATAACACCACTCCTAATACTCTACAGATATTCCCTCTCCTTCAGTGGACCTCATAGCTCATCCACCATTTAGCCGATCAGCATTTGGAATGGGAGGAAGTTGAGGTTTTTAAGATTTATAATCCAGAGCTCGATCCCTTCCTCATTGAACATTAGCGGCTAAACCCAAGTAATATTGAATAATGATGGATGTTGATCATCACTGGGAGGATGGTTGGAATTCAGGAATTCATACCTACCAAGGTGAGTTGCAACCCAGATATGGAGGATCTAGAATGGTCTGCATATTCTCTTGGGTGTACCTCCTCTCAAAATATACCCTAGGATACTGTATATCCTTGCTAGTATGGGCACTCAGAGATTAACCTTGTTGTGAACTTCCATGATCTCATACATTACCAGCATCTATAGATGGACCCCCATCCTTGTGTCCCTTATCAGAAGTAGAAACATGATCAGAAAAGATATAAAAAAGGAAGCGTATCATATCTGTGGGTCTAGGATACCATCTATGTCGAACCCCCATGTCTGATATCTTCCTGCCTTCAGGACCACCCAATATTATCCTGCCTTTCCCCTCTGTGATGCATTTGATCACTGCTTTTCTTGTCTTGTAATCCTCACATTATTATCCCTCTTTAGGAACAGACTAAACTATGCTATATAGGATATTTTCTTTAGGATTTAGTCAATATTCAACCTCTCTTTCTCCATGTCTAGAAAATGCCATGAGAAAATGGGGGTTTGTGTCTAGTCTCCCTAGATGTTCTCTTTGGGTAGGAACTCGTCATACTAAAGTCCCTTTAGAGGAATAAATATGATGTAATGGATATCCCAAAGACTAATATTGACCTCTACATGGTGGAGGTGGAGAGTATTTTTGTTAGGGGACCACCAGTTGAATAACTCCAGCACCAAGTTTGGTTGAAAGTAAAAGTGGAATTATGACATCCACATGTCTACAAATAGCCCAATGTTTCTCATATCATCCCCAAACTCTTCACATTTTTGGAGCACCCAGTGTGCCAATTTCCATTCACTCATGAAATTATTCCCAAATATCAGGTCCTAGTTCTTCTACCAGCCATTTCTCTCATTAGTTATGCTACTTTGGAAAGTGCTTGTGTAGTGGGCATGAAATTCTTCAACTGCCAGTTCACTCCTCGTAACTGACCTAGTTTTTGGATTTAGGACATAGACGGAAATCTCGCAAGTATCCTGGTTTGGGTGTCCATTGTTTGTAATGTTGTGTCGTGAATGTATATCTTCACATGTGACCCATGACTGTAGTGACTCGGTCTCAAATCTTGGAATGGACACTTTGTCCAGAATGCTGAAGTTCCACAGTGGGAAACTATTTCTCCAGATATAATCCTTCTCAACCTACATTAGCATCTCTATAAGCATCTAATTATCTGAAATCACCATCCTATCATGAATTATATTATGGTTCACAATCATCTCGACCCTCCATGCAGCAAAGGTGGCCTCCCTCTCAACATAAATCTATTCACCAGCCATTTAGGTCAAGCTATGAAATTACAAATGGCTTCGCATGAAATATTGAGTTTTTGCACACAAAACAATAGGTTGTGTGTGAGATTAGATGATGGATGCAAAAAATTACGCTAAGTTCAAAGAATGGAAGATTCCAAAGTTATGTTGAAAATAGAGACCAAACTTGGTTCTTTTGCGCATGAATCAACAACTTACGTGCTTGAGAGAAATATCTTATTGTACAGAAAGTCAAGGTGTTATGCCTTGAAACCCCCACATATTTATAAGCATGGAACATGTATTTAATGCACACATGAGGCTCCTTACACACCAGATATCACATTTTGTGTATGCCTCCTTAAAAACATCATTCTCTTTGTTGTTTCCCTCAAAACTCATCCTTCTGTTCCACTTTCATCTCAGACTCTGAGGAGGGAATTTTTTGGTGCCAAATCTTGCTTGAGTACATAAATAGACATATTTGATCAGTTTGAAACCATTATTTGACTCATTATACAATTCCAAGAACCCCAAGGGAGTTGCGCGTAAGTTTCAAGGGTTGTGCACAAGACCAAAATTCACATTCAAGGTCCTTGTATGCCTAATGCGATGTCAAATGCCATTTTCACTCTGACCATCAGAAAAATAGCTAATTCAGGAGTGTGAAAGTCTCAGAATGATCGGATAGGATGGTAATTCTCATGAAAACCTCTTACGCACCCAACGTGATGTTTACCGACATCTTCCATGTTGGTCATGTTATGCACTCCCGCTAACATTTTCTCCTATAAATATAAGGCAACCTAACCATTTTTTAGGTAACTCTCTAGAAGAAAACTTGTCACCAATGTTCATGAAAGACAACCCCTTTTGTTATCGCCTTCAAGTCATCACTTCAAGGTATAGGATCTTTCAGGATATGTCCCCCATGGGTCCTCCTTTAGGTGGTCCCACAAGGGTTTGACCTTCACCTATTTCATTTTTTTTTCCTAAGGCAAGTGCGCACAAAGGATTCTGCTTGCACACAAGACTTACCCCTTGTGCAGTACCTCCTTCTCTATAACCCCTTCATTTTGTATGGAAGACTCCAATCTTATGTGCACCCCTTCACATAGGCTCCATGGTTTGTATTTACCATAAAGCACCATGTCGGAGCCCCTTTTGCATGCACCTACTTTGTGCGGCCCTCCAAGATTTTGTATTGTGATTTCCTAGTTTCTCATGTGGTGTCCCATGTTGTGTTTCTCTACCTAATTATTCTCTGAATTGGTATGCTATGATCTATTTCTTCATTACATATCTACACTAACATGGACCCCTCGACTGACCACTCCTCTGCCAGGTTGTTTCCTGGCATTTCTGGTTCCATCCCTTAATTAAGGGTTAAATGCCACTAGTTATATAAGTCCATGGGGTGAGAAGCGAGTCCCTCTCATACGATCTGCAAGACGTTAAACTTCTAATCACCATCATCCTCATCACATGATAATAAAATGTAGCCTTGCCCCGTGCAATGTACATAGGGTGCCCCACCTCGGGAATTTTCCACACCCACTCATCTCCACGAATGTGAGATATCCCTCACCTGGGATGAGATCCTCCTCGTATGGAATGAAATCATCATATGGGAAAGGGAAACCATTATGGTATAATCCTCTATCCTTTCTTGAAGGAGGTAGCACCCTTCCTTCTCTTTTTCCCAATCTCCATCTCCCTAGGCCACTAACAATGCATAAGCCTTGTTCCATCCCTCGTTGATGCATCTTTCATGTCACGATTATCTGGTGTAATACTTCCTCTTGTTTCTAACACCGATCATGAATCACTTGGTCTTAGAGGCTAGTAGTGACCGTGACACCACTCCTCGGGCATCTATTCTAGAGTAAGCTATAGTTTCCATCTTAACGGGTTGTCTCAGTGCATAATCCCTAAACAACAAAACTACATAGTTTATTATTACCATCTTCTAAATAGGGTATGTAGGATGCCTCCCTAAGGTTCAATACAAACTATCAGTAAACCCTAGTTCCTTCCTTCTATGGGTGTATCTCCCAGTCCTCATTGTCCACCCCCATCCATTCCCATCCTGGTAATTCCAGTGATCCACTATATCTTGGGAGGATCATGCCCTAATCGAAGGTCACATGACCTTTAGTCTCACTTGGGAGGCCAACCAAGCATAATCCCCAACCACATATCCCATTTTTATTGGTCTTATAACCATGCATAAGCCCTAACATCCCCATAAGAACTACGTGGACTTTGATTCCCAACCATTCGGGATACATAGGAAACATCCCTAAGGTTCAAGCCCAACACTATCATATTCATGTCGATTCCATCTCATTCATTCCATACACTTCATCCAACCCTCAATAATCCATCCTAATCTTTTTCTAGGTCGCCACATCCTGGTGGGAGCATTCCACTCGTTCGGGAAGCTACACATGCATAAGCCCCAGCCATTTGTTCCAACACCTCACCCTTATCACGATGATGTCACACTATCCAAATGGGTTGTCTTGGTGTGTAATCTCCATTCACTCAAATGTTTCTCTTTGAGGCACCTAATAAGCTAAACATGCATAAGCCCCACACAATCCACACTCAGTCAAACCAGAGTAATCCTCTTGCGATGGGCCGCTAGCCATCTGTAAGCCCCAAACCATTCAACTTCAAACTACTTGGGTTTTGATCCCTATCTTCTAATATAGAACATAGAAATCCTCCCCAAGGTTGAATACCATCCAATGATAAACATTTTTTCCCCTTCATTGGGGTCCACCTTCTATGATCAACCCTCAGAGGAGTCCAGGTCAGCCGTCATGGTGTGAAATCTTCCCTTTATGGGACACACCACTCTTGGTTCTTTCCTCATTGGGCATTATGATCCACTCATTTAGTAAACCTTCCAGGTACTCCCTCATAGGGATGTGCTACCTGAACAACCTTCATATGTGTTCTGATCAGTCTGATCTATATCCTCTATATGATAAACTCATGGTATACCCCTGGTCAAACAAGGGAAGCTAAGTAAAACATTGGAGACATGAATATGTCATAAGATACCATGTGTTTGATGTGGTAAGCCTTGGGTTTATGCTCCCTTGGGAATAACTCTAAAGATGAATAATACAGGTGTCCTAGTGTTTCAGTGTCCATGCATGCCATTAATGCCCATCATGACTACTCTCTGAACCTAAGGTTGCTACCCTGACTTTACCCCTTTATAATGTCCTAGATGAAGAATCATAGTTAACCTACATCCAAAAAGATATGGATCTAGGAATGTGTTTCATGAACAATGTATTAATTTATAAGGGAGTCCCAGACTAGGTGACGAATTCTGAGGAGGAAACCATGGAAGGAGGGACTGACATCCCATTATCCTATTTCAATCAAGGAGAAGACATCTTTGAAAAAGTGATGAATTTCACCCGCCATTGGAAATAAGGAATGTGGGGTACAATGCACCGTCAAAGAGCATCAAACACAATGAATCGGGTAGGATCGCCCTAGCAGAGGCATCATAAACAACCCATCAAAGGAAAACAAGGTGATTGATGCTCTGAGTGGAAAAGATAATGCCACTCTATGCATGATGAGGATTGAAAAGTACCTAATACAAATGGATATATAGATAATGAATCTCAAATTCATAATGGGAGGATATAAATCATTTCTTAACCAAATGACTTCTCAACCATCCTTTCACATGAAGATTAAAGAATCCCAAATAGGCCACACCTAAGGATTATCTTTTTTAAATAAGAATATTGAAGAATCCGAAAAAGATGATGTATATATATAGAAAAATGTATTAAATATCCCAAAGTTCAAATTTGATAAATATAGAGTTATAAGGTTCAAAACTCAGATATGTGACTCTATATACAGGAACTAAAAAAGGATATTGTTAATGGTTTGCATAATTTATCATTCTCTTTCCATTATGGAGTCTCAAATATGTATATAAATATGAAGAAAAATTTTGGGTGTGATAACATGAGGAGGGATATTATAGAGTATATATCTCAATGTTTGACATGTCGAAAATTTAAGGCATAATTAAAAAAATCCTTAAAGGATGATGAAACCATTACCCATAACAGTATAAAAATGGGAAAACATCATTGTAGAGTTAATCCTAAGACTCCAAAAAATTCTAAAGGTCACAATTCCATATGGGTTTTAGTGGATCCACTTATAAATTCAGAACATTTTATTTAAATAAAATAAAATTTATCCCTTGAAAAATTATAATGATACATATAAGGTAAGGGGTAGGGCTTCGTGGAGTAACACTATCCATTGTATCTAATCCAGATTTGAGTTTTACATCACGATTCTAGAAAATTATCCAGAAAGGTTTGGAGATAGGGATAATCTTTATCATGGAATATAATCCATATATATATGGTCAATCTGAGAAGTTAATTCAAACTCTAGATGATATGTTGAGATCTAGTTCAATGAATTTCCTAATATGATGGGATAGACACCTTCCCGATTAGAGTTCTAATATATCAAATATCTGTATTATAGTATTTAGATGTAATCCATATGATTATTTTTATGGGATAATATATAGAACTCCAATATGCTGGGGTGAAGTTGGAGTGAGCAAACTAATAGGTTCTAATCTAGTCTAAGAAATTATTGGATTTTGTGGCCTAGAACCAACTAATTTGTACTTTATGATAAACTTGTATTCATGGATTTGAATATTAATAAATACCCAATCATATCTTAACTGTTCTTCTGCATGAAAATTCAAGTGATAATGTCCTAGTTATAGTTGTTGCACTAAAGGGTCATAGTGGATCCCTGCTATGATGGGAACCTGGATGTTCCATAACACTATTCTTGAATATATGTTATATGTCCGGATGATGTTATTTGAGGGACACAAATAATACAATACATTAGGGGTGAGGACTCATAAAACTTTGACGCACCTTATCATGGTGTGTGCCCTTGGTAATATCAAGGAGGATATTATGAGAATGATATCCTCCAGTAGGAAATCCACATTTCATAGTTTCATTGGATGTTCCTATCTGTGGACATGTGTATTGGTCATTAGACTTTATGATTATTATTAATGGGTATTAAAACTCATGCACTTAGATGTATTGATGAAAACTATGATGAAACATTGTTCATAGTTAGGTAGGATATGTTGGGTGCATTATGAGTAATAGTTCATTAATAGATAATGTGAGAAAATATTTTTCCCTTCTGTTCCATAACGAAAGTTGATATCTTAGGACCATTCATGAAATTGATATATATTAAATAATTCCATGGCCATGGTGAGCAATGGGAAAGTTCAATTCTGGGAAGTCAAAGAAATAATAATCGATCACATTGGTTTATGATGCTAGCATGCAACCCGCTTGATTCAATATATCGAGACAAAGGGATTACATTACATGGTAAGCATTCATATCAAGTAACATGTCATTTTGATGTTAACTTATTTCTCTATTGGTTCCTTGGTGTGTTTCTAGATGCTAACCTTGGACTTTAGGCAGGCTCTGCCTAATTCCACTGAGAAATAGGCCTAGAGGGTCACACACTAAGTGTATCCAAGTATCTTAGTTAGATATTCATTTAACAAGTTGAATAATGGTTATTCCCAATTGTGGTTTAATAATTATTTAAGGATGCCGGATTTCATTTATTTCAACAAAAGTTATTCGAGAGAATATATTGTGGATGAAATACTATATTTATTAGCGAATAATGCAATGATAATTATTTAAGAAATAAATAGTCATTATTCAAGGTCTAATAAATGTGGTGGTGGAAATAAAGAAAATTAAAAAACAAAATTACACATTTTGTATATTAATATACGTGCTATGTGGTTTCTCTGGGAATTTGTGGGAAATAATATTTGGTGTAATTTTTTGGGTGCATGTAATGTAATAAAAATAGTCAAACGCTATTATTTGACATGGGTTCTTACTAAGAATTAAATGAAATAAATAAATACCTATGGATAATTATTTTATTTTATTATACTATGTATTATAAATCCCAATTACATTATTCTCATTAAGCCTAGACATTCTGTGTGGTTGTGCACAATGGATCTGGAGAAATCTCCCAAGCTAAGAGAGAATTCCTTTCCTCCAAGAACGCTCTCAAGTTACAAGAGAGATCCTCCTCTACCGGATCAAGGAGAGCGCTTTGGAAGTAGCTCTCAATGCAATTGAAGGTGGACATCGTAAGTGAAGGATATTCCATGCCAGCACATGGAGATCCCTTTAGAAACATCCATAGCTACATTGAGCACATGTGGATCACCACTAGAGGAAGACTACACTTGGATTCTGCAAAGCAACAATGGATCACATTGGATTGTGACCGGAAGCATCAATAGATAGATAATTCCATCAAGGTAATTCTTTTATTTAATTAAATTAATTATAACCAAAATATGATAATCCTCTCTATGTTTTTGGTACTTCCCTATTTCCTTTTTGATTCTTCATTCTATTCTGAAGATTTAGTGTTTTTATCATCATGAATGATCTAGGATTGATCGTTGTAAATGGAAAAATTTAAGTTTGGTACACCCATCCACACGCTTCTGATGTGCCCAAAACCTACAAGTGGTGTCAGATCAGTTATATTGTTGATTAAAATTATTTAGTTTTTCATTGATGATTTATGCATTTAATAATTAATTTTTTTCAATACAAGTTAATTATTCTGTAAATCTAAATCTCAATATCTATTCCTCCTCTTTTTTTCTCATTCACCTTACAAAAATGATGTTTTCTATTAATTTTGATTAAAATAAAATAGAGGATATCATCCAGAGGTTCCAAAGGTTCCTGGTTATACAACACCAAAACACATAGAGTGTATCTGGTAGTACACTCCTAGTAGTCAAGTTTCAATGTGTTGGGACTGGTCTGCTAAACCAAGCCATGTGATTAGAGTTTTTTTAAGTCTTAATGACTTTGTGTGGTGACCAATAACATGTGGCACACAGTTTCCATATTACACACTATGTGACCCACTAGACACAATGTGTAGTCCCTCGAGGGTAGGGTTTGATCATGTACCTCATACACAACTTTCCCACTAGACACGTTGTGTACTCTGAAGATTTCTGAAGTACATATACACGTCATATCCTCAGGCTTGTACTTCTAATGGATGGTGAATGATAGTACACGCCGTGTAGTTTCAACTACACGTCATGTACTCATTCAAATTATGCATATTTATTAAAATATATTATTATATTATAAAAACCCTTGATACGTGTACCATGGTGTGGGCATATAGTTGGGGCACAATATGTGATAGGTCTTTTATATATATATGTTAAATTTAACATTTGTGTAATGGTCATTTATACTAATTGGGTAGTTATGAACATGAATTAACTCGGTTTCCTCCAAGGTACAAATTACGTACAAATATAATTTAAAATGAGTTTATCTGTTTAAAATTATGATTGAAGAGAATCTAAAGGAAATTCAGAAATGGGTTTAAGATAAAAGGATTGATTAATTAAATATTATAATTAATTGATTCGAGCATGATTTATCTTAAACAAGAACTATTAAATAATTGAATTATTATTTTATTTATGCGTAAATATCGTTGTATTTATGGATGATCATGAGCTAGACCAGGACCTTTATATGTGGATGGTTTCTTTTAATTTATTTATTTTAATTAATTTTTTTGGTATGCGAGTCTTCTCCTCCTTAATATGTTGGTCCTACATGCCCAAAGTTTATTTTATGTAAAACCCCATTTTACCCATCACATGTGTGTGAGATAAAATAATATGTAATGGATTGATATTCTAAGCTAGTAGAGGTGGCTCAAGTTAGGATATAAGGTGAAACCAATCCAAGGGGATACAGAGTTGAATAGGTGGAAAGCTGTAAACACAAACACAAAAGGTTCAAGGTGTTTATCCCCTAGGTATTGTGTTAGTTTATAAACCTCAAGATAAAATAACCGATAGAAAGATATCATGGTCATGTAATTTATTTTATTTCTATCAGTTTCATGGTTTATTTATTGTGGGTGTGTTGTCACAATCACACAATTAATGAATTAAAAAATAATGCAAGACGGAACTAAAATAAGACCATTTTATGTGTAAATATTATCTTAGAAATGGTTAATCACTTAAGTATATCTCACTTAATATTAACAATCATGTAAGAAGGATAATAAAATGGAAATTTACATATAAGGATCAAATCCCTCAAGGAAATATTAAGTTAGTATAGCCTTCCATAATCTTGGTTATAATCAAACCCTAATTTAAAGTGCTTGACCAACCCTAGTTTGGGTGCTTTCAATTATCCGGTAATTCTAATTCAAGGTTTTGGGTTGACTTGACTTGGTTCACATCAAGGGTTGACTTCCATAGAAGGACTTGGTGTGATCAAGAGGAAAAGGTTGAGGAAATCCAAAATAAGAGGATTTTAAGATTGGGGAGTCCACTCAGCGGATCAAGGAACTATGAGTTAATTCAGTTGGAATTTGGAATGTTAACCTAAAACCCTTCAAGTTGCTTGACCAAACCTTGTTGGGGTAATGTGAAGGGAAATATGGATCCTTGACACTACAATATTCAGGAAACAGAATATTTTGATGTCAATGGTGAGGGTTATTGGATTTAAATAAAATAGTGGGAGACTAATAAGTATTAATTTATTTATTTGTATCAGTTTTATCATGATAAAGTACTAAATATTTTCTTATCTTAGTTTGTAGAAATTTCAAGAAAATGACATCAAATATATCATTGTGAACCATACTCAAAAAGGAAAACCTTCTCACAAACACCAATTTTCAGGAATGGAAGACGCATTTCCACATCATCCTTCACCGCGAGAAGAAATTGTATGTGCTGGAGGAGCCTATTCCAATTGTGCATGGAAATGATGTCAGTGATGAAAAAATATCTATCTATATGAAACATTTGGATAATGCCAAAAATTTCCAATATTTAATTCTATCATCCATGTCTAATGAGCTCTTGAAGAAATATTAAAAGACTAACGTGTATAGCATGATGTCTCACCTTAAGGATCTATATCAAGAGAAGGCAAGGCTGGAGAGATATGAGATCTCCAATTATTTGTTCACAACTAAGATTGGAGAGTCTAAGCCATCTTGGACTCATGTAGTCAAGATTATTTGATATATTGAATGCATGGATATCATAGGGATTAAGTTCTCATATGATTTGTGTATATATATCATTCTATCATCACTACTTATGACCTTATCTAGCTTTATTTTCAACTACAACATGACAATTAATGGGAAGAGTCTATCAAAACTTATAACCTTGATTCGCTAGGTAGATAAGGACATGGGTAATGAAAACACCATTGTCCTTATGGTGAATAAGAATATGAAGTACAAGGAAAAGTGGATAAGGATTTATAAATGGTCTGAAGCCCCTGAGCACCATCCCTCCAAGAAGGGGAAGATCCAAAGGTAGGGTAAGAAATGGGAAGTAGTATTTTTTTCATGTGACAAGCCAGGCCACTGGAAGAGAAACTACACCCATAAGAATGGGGATGCTAAAGTTGCATTTGATATCAAGTGTAATCTTTAATTTTCTATAAATTGGGTATTAGATACAGTATGTGGGGCTCACATGTGTATTAAAATGTAGTAACCTAGTAGATTTAGAAAGATTTATAGATGAGAGGCAGATCTTTGAGCTGCCAATGGTGTGAGGCTGGCTGCATTGGCTATTGGCGATTACCATCCCTCATTTCCAACTGAAATTCTTTTGGTTTTACATAACTATTATTTTGTACATAGTGTTACATGAATATAATTTCTATATCATGTTTGGATATGTATAGATTTATTTTTCTAGTTTAGAAAAAAGGGTTGTTTCTTTTATAAGAACAACATATGTTATGGTATGGCACAATTAAATAATGGGTTGTATGTATTAAATTACAAATACCAAGTGGCAGCAATCGATAACGAAACAAACTCACATGAATCATAAAACACTCATTTGTGGCATCACTGTCTCGATCATGTAAATGAGAAGATCTTGATAAAGCTCTGTCAAGATGGTTATCTAGACACTACTGAGCTAAAACCACTTGATAGATGACACGTTTGTTTAAAAGGGAAAATGACCAAGCCACCTTTTGGTGGATAGTTTCAAAGGGCCACAAAGCTTCTATGATTGGTACACATGGATGTGTGTGGACCATTTTTAGTAGAATATAGAGGTGGATATTCTTACTTAATTACTTTTACTAATTATTTGAGTAGATATGTCTATATCTACTTAATGAGGTATAAGTCAGAGTCCTTGGAAAAATTTAAGGAATTCAAAAATGAAGTATAAAATTATCTTGGTAATAAGATAAATAATCTTAGATCAGATCGAGGTGGATAATATATAAATTAAGAGTTCATTGAACTTTTACGAGATTCTGGGATTCTATCTCAACTCACTCCTTATACACCATAGTGGAATGGTGTTAGTGAAAGGAGGAACCTAACCTTGTTGGACATGGTGGGGTTGATGATGAGTCATGCAGATCTTCAATTATCCTTTTGGGGATATTCATTACAAACTACAGTATACACATTAAACCGATTACCAAATATGGAAGAAAATGGAATTCCCTCTATGTTATGGAATGGAAATAGCCCATTTTTTCACACACACGTATATGGGGATGAAAGGCCTTTGTTAAGGCATTCTCAGGAAACAAACTAGAACTCTAGGTCATGAGGTGTAACTTTGTAGGATATCCCAAGGAAATGAAAGGATATTACCTACATAACCATTTAGAAAAGAAATTGATTGTCACCATACAAGCCATTTTTCATGGGAGGGAGCACATCCTCAAAAAGTATAGTGGGAGAAAGATTGACTTCGATGAATTTGATGCTCAATATACACAGGAGTTGGTACATGAACAAGTTCCACAGGTCCGCATGGAATATGTTCTTGAAACAAAAGTACTTCTTAGGAGCTCAATAGAGGTAAGGGAACCAGAGAGATTTGGTTTTCCAGTCACCCAGGATGTTGAATCATTATTTTTCTGAAAATAATGAACCTCGCCCCTACAAGGAAGCAGTACAGAGATTAGAAGATCCAAGATATCTAGAATCTATGAATTCTAAAATGGATCCCATGTATCAGAACCAATTCTTAGTTCTAGTTGATGAGGCAGTTGATGTAAATAATTTTGGATGAAAATGGGTATTCAATAGAAATATATACATGGAAGGTCAAGTTAGCAACTATAAATCAAGGCTAGTGTCTAAATAATTCAGACAATGTCAATGAATTAAATTTGATAAAACCTTCTCACCCGTTACTATGTTTAAATCTGTAAGAATAGTACTTGGCATAGTAGCTTACCATGAATATGAGATTTGGAAAATGGATGTCAAAATAAAATTCCTTAATGGGAACCTTTATAAATATGTCTATATGATTCAACCAGAAGGGTTTGTAACACCATGTGAAGCCAAACGGGTCTGAAAGTTGCAAAAATCCATTTATGGACTAGAGAAACCATCCAGGTCAGAGAACATTTGATTTGATGAAGCCATAAAAGAATTTGGTTTCATTAAGAATGAATGTGATCCATGTTTTTATAAGAGATTTAATGGGAATGTAGTTGTTATCATAGTAGTATATGTTGACTGCATATTACTTATTGGAAATGATGTACCGGTCTTATAGTCAGTTAAGGACTGGTTGAACAAGTGTTTCTCTATGAAGGACATAGGTGAAGTAGCCTACATTATAAGGATCTAGATAATTTGTGCGAGATATAGGAGGATTCTTGGACTAAGTTAGGGTACATACATTGACTAGAAACTAACTAGATTTAGTATAGAACAATCCAGTATTGGATTGGTTCCAGTTTTATGTGGCCTACATCTTTCTAAGAGAATGTGACCTCAGACATAATAGGAGAAAGATAGGATGAGTAAGATCCCCTACACTTCGGCTGTAGGATCCATCATGTATGACATGTTATGTAACATAATTTATGTTTCCTATGCACTGAGCATAGTAGGAAGATATCAAGCAGATCTAGAAGAATAGCATTAGACAGCAATTAAGACTATCCTTAAGTATCTAATAAGAACTAAGGATATTTTCTAGTGTATGGAGGAGATGAGGAGCTTGTCATCAGAGGGTATGTTGATTCTGGTTTTTATACATATCAAAATGATCTAAAGTCACAATCAGGATATGTTTTCTGTCTCAGCGGAGGAGTTGTGAGCTGGAAAAGTTCAAAGAAACCAGTTTTCACCGATTTTACAGTGGATTCCAAATATATAAAGGCTTATGATGTATCCAAGGAAGTCGTCTGGCATCAATAATTTGTCCAGGAGCATGATGTGGGACCTAGAAGTAGAGACCCTATCACATTGTATTGTGATAATAATGCATCTCTGCCTATTGAAAAAGAACTAAGGTCACATCAATGGATAAAGAACATTCTCCAGAAGTATCACTTCTTGAGGGATCTCTATCAAAGTGGTGAATTTGTAGTGAGCTGAGTTTCAATGGAAAAGAACATGGTAGTCCCGATGACTAAAGTTTTATCTCAGTAAAAGCATGAATATCAGGTCACAGATAATGGGTTAAAGGTTGTTATCAATTAGATCTAGTCCAAGTGGGAGTATGTTGAAGTTGGTGTCCTAGAACCAACTACTTTGTACTTTATGATAAACTTGTGTTTATGGATTTAAATAATAACAAATACTTTATCACATCTTGATTAGATATCTACATGAAAATGCATGTGATAATGTCCTAATAATAGTTGTTGCACTAAAGAGTCATAGCAGATCCCTACTATGATAAGAACCCAAAAGTGTCATAACACTATTCTTGAATATATGTTTTATGTCCAAATGATGTTATTTGAGGGACAGAAATAATACAGGCCATTAAGGGTGAGGACTCAAAAAAAATTTAGGCACATTCAGATAGTGTACGTCCTTGGTAATATCTAGGAGGATATTTTGAGAATGAGGCCCACCGGTAGGAAATCCACATTTCATAGTGTCATTAGATGTTTCTATCTGTGGATGTGTGTATTGTTACTTTGAATTTAAGATTATTATTATTGGGTTTTACAACTCACGCACTTAGATGTATTGAAGAAAACTATGACAACACACTGTTCACAGTGAGGTAGGATATGTTGGGTGCATCACGAGTAATGCCACGTTAATTGATAATGTGAGAAAATATTTTTCTCTTTTATTACATAATGGAAGTTGATATCTCAAGCCCTTTGATGGAATTGATATAGAATAAATAAATCCATGGAATAGTGAGAAATGGGCAAGTTCAATTTCGAGAATTCAAAGAAAGATTAATCGAGCACATGGGTTGATGGTGCTAGCATGCCACCTGCTTGATACGAGATATCGAGACAAAGGGATTCCATTACACGGTAAGTGTTCGTATCATGTGACATGTCATTGCGACATTAACTTATTTCTCTATGGGTGATTTGGCATGTTTTTAGATGTTAACCTTATACTTTAGGCAAGCTCCGCATAATTCCATTGAGAAAGAGTCATATAGGGTCACACACTAAGTGTATCCAAGTATCTCAGTTAAATATTCATTTAACAAGTTGAATAAAGATTATTCCCGATTGTGGTTTAATAATTATTCAAGGATGCTTGGTCTCATTTATTTAGACACTGGTTATTTGAGAGAATATATTGTAGATAAAATAATATATTTATTAGCGAATAATGTTGTGATATTTATTTAAGAAATAAATAGTCATTATTCAAGGTCTAATAAATGTGGTGGAGGAAATAAAGAAAATGGAAAAATAAAAGTACACACTATGTATATTAATATACACACTATGTGATTTTTATGAAAATTTGTGAGAAATAATATTATTTATTTAATTAAATAATATTAGATGTAATTCGATAGGTATATGTAAAGTAATAATAATAGTTAAATGCTATTATTAAACATGGGGTCTTACTAATAATTAAATGAAATAAATAAATACCTATGGATAATTATTTTATTTTATTATTATAACAATTATAAATCCCAATTACATTACTCTCATAAAGCCTAGCCATTCTTTGTGATTGTGCACAATGGATCTGGAGAAATCTCTCAAGCCAAGAGATAATTCCTTTCCTCCAAAAATTCTCTCAAGTTACAATAGAGATCATCCTCCACCGAATTAAGGAGTGTGCTTTGGAAGCGGCTCTCAAGGTGATCGATGGTAGACATCGCAAGCAAAGGCTCGTCCATGCTAGCACCCAGAGATCCCTTCGGTGATTTCTAGAGATATATAGAGCATGTGTGGATCACTGCTAGAGGAATACAACATTTGGATTCTGCGAAACAACAACGGATCACATTGTATCATGACCAGAACCATCAACAATGAGAGAATTCCATCAAGGTAATTCTTTTCTTTTAATTAAGTTAATTATAAACAGCATCTTATGATCCTCTATATAGTTCTGGGACTTCCATCTTTCCTTTTTCATTTTGTATTCAATTCTGAAGATCTGGCATTTCTATCATCCTGATCGATCTTGGATTGATCATTGTTAATGGGAAAATTAAATTTGGGTACACCCATCCACATGCTTCTGCTATGCCTAGAACCTATAGAAATTACATAGAAGGATCAAACCATTCAATAAAATATGAAAGAAACACAAAATTGAAATAATATTTATGCAGATAATCATCGATGAGATCAATATTTTTTTGTTAGTGATAGGGTATTTCTCCAAATATCTCCATGGAAATGGGTCATGATATTTGGTAAGAAAGGGAAGTTGAACCCTGGGTACATTAGTCCTTTTGAGATCTAGGATCATCTCAGAGTCATATATTATCTGTTAACACTCCCTCCTCACCTCTACTAAGTGCATGATTCCTTCCATTTATCATTTTTTAGAAATTACATGTTACATACATCACGTGTACTAAACTTATAAGCTCTACAATTGGAACATAAACTCACCTTTGAAGAATAACACATAGAGATCTTGGGTCAAATAGATAAGGTTTCACAAAACTAGATCAATAATCTGGTCTAGGTTTTATGTAGAAATCATAACTATGAGGAGGATATATGGGAACCTAAGGATGTAATAAAGGCAATGTACCCTCACTTGTCTTCTTCCTTGTAATTAAATTTCATGGAAAAAAATCTTGTGAAGGGGAGTAGAATGTAGCAACATGAGTTTTTCCTCCTTAAATAAATATTATGTTTGATAACTTATAGTACATGCTACACCCAATTTAAAAAAAATTAAAAATATTAGAAGGAAATTATCAGTAAATCTATAATAAACACCAAGATAGTAAACTATTAAAATATATTTGCTTTATCTGATAAATAATTAATAAGAGCTAATATTGAAAAGGGTTATTTTGAATAAAAGTTATTTTATTTATATTTTACATTATTAAAAAAATAATGGAAAATTTTTAAAATGTAATTTTGAAAAAAAATATCATTTTTAACTATTCTCATGGAAATTTACAATGAATAGATTTTACAATTTTTCTGAAAAGATTAATTTTATGTTGAAAAGTACTATTTTTATAGAAATCAAAATTCTTATGATTTTTTTGTTATAAAAGAATATCCTGGAATTTAAAAAAGAATTATTTATTTAAATAATAAAATTATGAATTTAAATATATGATTTTGGATTATAAATTCTATCTCCAACATTTATAGAACTATATAAAAATGTTTGGTAAGTAAAAAATGTTTTTGGTCTACTCTTTGAATGAATTATTTTCAAGGTGAGATTCAGTTGTGGATTTACTTGAAATCATCATATGTCTCATTTTATTTATAATAAATCAATTCATGTTTTTAAATTCAATAAAATTATACTTGTATCTTATATAAAATTTTAATATGAGAAACATTATTTTTTAAAGACTATTTTAATGATATTATATGTGTGTGTTTTTATATTAACTATTCAGACATTTAGAAATTTGATATGATAAAATGATTTTAAAATCTAAAATTATAAATTTAAAATTAGGTAATGAAGTCAGTTTTATTTTTAGTTATCAAAATTAATCAGTATGTTTTAAAAAATTGTTACCCTAGTAAGAAGTAAAAATAGTAAAAATATTTTACTATTGGGAAATAGAAATAACATGTTTAAAACATGTTTTAAAATAAATTTTTGACATTATTTTAAACTTTAGTGTCCTAAAATCCACTTTTATATACTTTTGAGTCATTGAACCTTGAATAGTTTCATGGAATTATTAAAAAAATGATGAGGGTTTCCAAATTTCCAATTTATTCACTTATATAAGGATATCACTTCCACCCTTCCAATACTACACTCCAATTTAGATATTTAAAAAACCCCTACCCGCATTTTCTCTTATTAAAGTCTTTTTCATTCCATAATTTCCCTGTTCAACAAAAATTATCCTAAGTCCCTCAAATCTAAGGCCTTTATCAAGAAGAAGTTCATGATCTCAACATAGGTATCATATCTTTCTTAACATTTCTTTCCTATTATTTCCTTTTTAAACAAACCATAAAAATAGTATAATAATAATATTATCATAATTAGTGTAGTGTGTTTATATATTAATATTTGTACATTCATTATTTATTCTCATCCATCTACTAAGAAAAACAATAATTGTCGTTAGTGCATGTTCTCGGATTACCGCCACTAAGAAGCGATGCTTTTTGGATTTTCATCCCCACCACTCATGGATGGTATAAATTAGGGTATTTATGAATAATTATGATTTATATAATGTATTTTTGATTCTAAAATGATCGCTTTTTATCTACCTTTATCCCTCTCATTTGTTGAGTAACAAAATCACTAATCGTGTGTTGTTAGAAGTAGTGCCTCCAAGAATAAATGTGTTCTCTTATCTTTCACTTCCAAACATAGATGGTTTTAATTTATAGTGGATATTTATATATGATATATATATATATATATATATCAATAATATGGTTCTTTAGGATAATAAAAAAAATAATTATCTTTATAGGGTAATCTATCAATATCAGTAAATAACTGAAAATATGTCATTACCATTTTTTCTTTCATGAAATTTGATTAAAACTCCCTTATAATGGTATTATAACATTTTAATTATTTATAAAAAATAAATTAAATTTCCTTTAATGGTTTTTAAGTGATTATATTTGGGAGAAAAGGGATAATCAACACCACTTTTATGAACCAAGTTCAAAATAGTCAAGCTTATTAACACTGGTGTTGAAAAGTGGTTCCAACAAACCAATACATAAATATAATTGTTAGAAATGAAGAGAATAAATGGAAATGTATATGAATAATTTTTGAAAATGGGAAATGAAGATGTTCATATTTACGATATATTTGGTTAAATTACACCCATGGAAATCAAGGGTAAATAGAAGGGACTTGGTGACTCAAACTATATTCTTAAAGTTATACAATTTCTTATTTGAACTTCATTTTTACAAGACTTTCCTTTTTAACTAATTTTATATTTTTTATTCAAAGGAAAAAAGGGTTTATTTGAACCAATTCCATTTCCATGAATGTTTTATTTTTCATTTTAATTAAAAATAGAGGCTTTTGAAAAGAAACTCATAACTATGACTTTTATAATGATTAACACAAAATTTTATCAAAAACCTATTTTTTGGTTTGGTTTTCATTAGAATCTAAATTGATCTATATCCATTCAAGTTATGTTTCATGTTTTTCATATGTTATTTTTTTATTATGTGATTTTTTTGGTGATCAAGTTTTCGGTATCAAGTTATTTAATTTATGAAATTATTTATATGTTTTATGAAACTCTTATTATTTTATGGGTTACTTAAAAAAATGATTTATTTCTATTTGGACGTTATCTGAAACACCTTTTTTCATGGGTTCATAATATGATTATTTTGGAATTTTATGAAAACAATTTTCCTTTTTAAGGGTTATTTTATTATGTAATTATTGTTTTTTTTTTGCAAGTGGAACACAAATATATGGATTATGAGATTTGTAGGAATTATATTTTATTCCAATTCATTGGTTAAAGGCTTATATCTCATAAAATATAAGTGTTATGTGAATGGCCTAGCTAGTATCCAAGTTCAAAAGGGTGACTGAGATGATATTTATCTCTAATAAACATCTTATTTGTGAATGGGTTAAAGGGTGTACAGGTTCAAAAATATAATAAATCCTATGTTTATGATTATGTTACTTTCATTATAACATTGCATGGAAAAGTTTATGTTCTTAATGTTTTATTTTTATGATTCCATGGTAAAATTGATATCATTTGAGAATTTATATTTATTTTTCATTCTTATGGTTAACTCTTATTATTTTATGTTATTTTAAATAATATATATTGGCCTTATTCATTTTTTCCACATGGTTTCGATCACACCATTATAGTATTTCATATGTTATCCCTTATATAATATTTGATCTCACCCATTTTTATATTTTCCCTCCCTCAGGATTTGAAGATGGTTATGTCACCAAAAAATTATAAGTATGATTTTAGTTTATAGTAAAAAAAATTATAATATGAAATAATTTTTTTATGTTTCTAATCCCTAAGACACTAAACCTATTGGTCCATGGGTTGTGAGAATATTTATCAAAGTAATAATTTAACCATGTAATTAATGTATTATTTATATATGTTTATATTGGGTAGCTTTACTCCCTAATTTATTAAAAGGATGATTATAAATTAAAAGAGAGATTGAGAGTAAGGTTGAGAGCTTTTGAGATATTGAAAAATATGAATTGGCTCTTTATGAGGATTTTGATATTTCTAGCAATTCAATATTTATTTGATCGTAGAGAATTATTGGTAATCAATTGTCTTTTCTATTCCACCTTATATCTCCATTTATAGACTCCAAAAGCTCCAGGTATGATCTAGAATTCACTAATGAAATTGAACCTAAAGAATACTGAAATTAAGTCCATTTTCCATCAATAAATACATCGTCAGACTAGTTTTCCTGATTCCATTGGATATCTAATAGTCTCCATCAGGTATCCGGTGGACCTTTTGTAGATCAAATTACTTTAGAAACTACAATCAGCAAGTTGGTACTCCTCCATCATTTGGTCGGTATACTCATAGAGAAAATATGAGCTACTTCCTTCACCACTAACTCTTCAGTGGCACTCCACCATGTGGCTAGTGGTAATTCTGCATAACTGGGATGCTAGACATACGAAGTCAGCCGAATGGTATCCTGCACCAGATTTCCAATGTTTCTTGCACCACACCACCTTCAATGGGATCCCCCTTGACTTCCTTCTATCACACCTAATTATCATCAAACATCAATCTGTAGTATTGAGACATAAATTAATATATATCCAAATCTTCAGTAAGATCAAAAATATGAATTTTAATTAACATTAATGAATTCAATAAGAACTTTAATTATATGAATTTAATTTTAAATTATATAACTAAAAATCACTCAACGAAATTTTTAGAAACATAAATGGGTTTTTTTATAATGTAAACGCCATAAGGGGGAGATATATAACATTTTTAAGACTAAAATGTACCTTTTCAACTAAAATCATTCAACTTCAATCACTCAAAGAACACTATGTGTCAAAATAATGTGTAATTAATTTCCACGCATTAGAAATATATCACAAATCATTTTCCTAAAGTATCAAGATAATATGAGAATGTTTGTTAAATTTTTTATTATCTGATACACTTTTTGAGAAAAAGATTTTACTTTTATACTAAAAACAATTACATTGAATAATGTTGGACACATCATGAATTGTATTGGAATTTTTTAGATTACTACACATAAAAAATGAAACAAAAATCACTGTCCTAAATTATTAAGACAATCTAAACATGTTTTCTCAGTTTTGACTATGTAATTCATGTTGTGAGATAAAAAGAAACTTTTATACTAAAAAACAAACATTGAGTTATATTGGACACACTATACATTATATGGATATGTGGTTTATTTCAACACATCATAGATCAATTAAAATCATTTTCATAAATTATAGAGATAGTCATAGCAGGTTTTCTCTCTTTCGAGTATGTGAAGTGCATTTTAAAATAAAAGATTAATTATAAATTAAAACATGAAATTTTAGACATATTTTCCACATCGTATATCAGATTCATATGAGGATAATTTATATAAATAAAAAAATGAATCATGGATCATTATCTTAATGTATAAAGACAATAAGAGCATGTTCGATTGATTTTGTGTATGTGGCCCACATTGTGAATAGAATGATACTTTAACAGGAATATATAGACTCAAACATATTTTCACACTCATTAAGGTAGAAAGTATAAATTTATATTAGTACCCCAAAGGTAGTATTAAGAAATGTATACAAGTGATAGTTTCATACCCAAAATCACCTACTGTAATAAATTCAATAACTTTTTTCTCTATCTATAAAATAGAAATTTGTCTCTCTAGCATGATATTAAAATGGAATAGACCCAAAATAGAAATAATTCAACCACTACTAGATAAAAAATTAAATAATAAATATCTCTATAGATAAACCATTAAATAGTTCTTGAGTGCATCATCTTTTCCCAACTGTTCATTGGGAATTAGTTTTTATCTAAGTATTTTTTTTGTAACACCAAGAGATTTTAGAATGTTTATTCAACTAAATTAATATATTTTTTATAAAATTTGACCCACAAAACACCAATCCTAAATTAATTGGACATTATAAAATAAATATGACCATTATAAGCTAAACTTTTGATTGATGGGTATGAATAAGAGTAACCAAATTATGAAATATATAGAGACGTGTTCTTCTACTTAAAATTTATTGATTAGTGATTAGGAAATAAGAACTCACTTTTAAATGATAATAATGAAATAAGATATGGTTAGGAACATCTAAAGTCTAAAGGGGTCTATTTTTATAAAAGTGAGCTTTCTTTATATTTTATATATTTCATTTAGAAGATAAATTTCTATTATTTTGAGTATTAAAATTATCGTAAAAGGTACTATTTATAAATGAAAATAATTCATAATAATTCATAAAATTATTATTTCTTTTTTAGAAATGAAGATCATTTGATGATAGAGAGAGAGATTTTTCATAAGCCTAATTTTTGTGTGCAATTTATTTTTTATAAAATTAAATTAAGTTAATAAATGAAGATGAATAGTTTTATTTAATTTTATAAATAATTTATTTAATAAAATTAATTCAAATTCATCTATTGATGGTTACTATATAAGGAATGAGCATAAATTCATTTTATACTTCAAAAATACATTTTATTCCAAGATGGATTTTTATTGAATTCTGTGTGTATGTATTATGATTAATTTCATAAATTTTTAGATAATTTATATAAAAAAATGATACAATTTTTGATATCCAAATATCAAAATATTATTATGACAGATATATGGTATATTCCAAAAAAATTAATTTTCGTGAGAATAGTGAAAAACACTGTTTTTATAAAACATTTCATTTATTTTAAAGTATTTCAAAAGTATAATTATATTATATATTATTTTTAAAGAAAAAATAGACTCATTTCACTAAAAATAATACAATTATTTCCATATTAATCATCATTTTAGTATATTTTTTTATAAATTCATTTTTAGGCTTAAAACAGATTTTTCTAAAAAAAATATTTTTCATTACATTTTTCTTTCTTATACTAAAATTAAATCACTCCACTTCTACAAATTGATATTATATATTTTAATTCGTATTTTGAAACATGAAGTTCAAATTTATTATTTAGTTTATTTTCATTCTTAGTCATAATGAATAGTTTCAATGATAAAAATTAGTTACTATGGTAAAGGGTAAAAAGGGTTAATTAAGGTAAAAACTAAGTGATAAAGTCACAAAATCTTATTTAAATTCTTATTGGATGATATGATTTAGATAATTTTCACCTTTTATTATATATTTTATTTATTTTGTGCCACATGACCTTATCTTCCATCCTATGGGAATTAAAACATAACTCGTACATATGTATGGACTACAACCTCCACGAAGCGATGTATTTAGTTTTTCATCACCACCTCACAAGATTGATTATAAAGATGGAATTAATAAATATATAATATTTTTAAGAAAATATTATTATTCTATAAATATAAGATATTATCTACCTTCTTACCCTTACTTCTTTTGGAAAATTATAATGTTATTTGTGCAGGTGTTTGAATTACCACCTCCACTAGGTGATATGATTCGTTTTTCATTACCACGTAATATAGATGGTCATAAGGAAATAAATAATGAATAAATATGAAAATTATAAAATATTTATGATTATATAAAAGTAAAATATTATCTACATTATTTTTTTCCAACATAGTAGAAAATTGAAAACAAAATCATGTGTATCTATAAACTACAGTCTCCATGAATGGATGTGATTCGTTTTTCATTAATTCCATACATGGATAGTTACAAAATTTTATTAAATATTTAAACATAATAATTATTTTGTGATTAATATTATAAATACTATAGAATAATCACCCCTTTTACCATGGTCATCCAACCGATAGTTTTTGGGAATATGAACCAAACATCCGCAAAACATCAAATATAAACTTGAACAATTTAGTAGCTAAATAAAACATGGTAATATATGAAATAAAAAGAATAATAATAAGGTAATTTAATTTAAAAAGGTTCTTATAAATGTATAAAATTATTAAAATTTTATTATTCATGAATTTAAAAGACAAGCGTGGAAAGTCAATAGATGTGGTAATGGATTTCTTGACTCAATTCCCTTTCATTGAGACTCATGCCACTTTCACTACATGTTTTCTTGTATGTGATGTATATACTACAATATAGATAAATTTTTTAATCAATCTATTGAAATTAATGTTTTTTACAAATCTTTTCTAAGTTCCCTCCTTCAATATTCTTTTTATTAAAATTTTATTCAAGACATAAGAAATTTTTCTTTAAAACATTGTTTAAAATGATTACTCTTTTCCCCCATATCCAAGTTCTTTAAATTGATTCAATAATTATCTTATTTATACTTAAAATATTTTTAAAGTTATATTTTAAAAAAATTAATTAATTAAAAAAGTTTTAAAAAGGAATATTTTCAATGTTTTTTGTAAAGGTGATTATTTACTTTCTTTACAAAAAATATAAAAAAATGGTTTTTTAACATATACCTCATGAACAGATTTCCTAACTCTTTTGTAATTTCTTATTTATAAATATCAATTTAAAATTTTATATCATTTTCATAAAATATACTTTTACCATTTTCTGAATTTTAAGTTATTAAAAATGTTTTCCAAAAAAGAGAATATTTTTTCTCAATTTTATAAAAAATATGAAATTGATTTTTTATGGGATTAAATAATAATTTTAATGAGTGTTATAATGAAAAATTAAAGATTTAATGTGTTTCATTAATTTTATGGTTCTTCAAAAAAAATATGATGATGGTTGTATCCGAGATAGCTCCTTAATACATTGGGTAATATGGAGAGGGTTAACTGATTATAAGTTACACTAATATAGTAGATAGATTTAGCTATTTATAAGTTACACCTTTGAAGTTGGAATATTTAATTGTCTATAAGTTACTTCTTTGAAGTGGATAGAGTTGACTATTATAAGTTACTCCTATATATTAATTATAATTAACCAGGTGGATTATTTCTTTGTAATAGTTATATAAAGATAATATTTCAATGTTCCTGCATATTTTTGGGTTTTTATGGAAATAACCATATTTAAAAAGTTAAGAAAATGATTTTATCATTTAAAGGAAGTTTTATTATTTTATAATGGTGAATGTTTTTTTTTCAAGAGTTTTTGTGTTTTTTGAGAAACCTTAATGGATAATTATTTTGCATTTATACTTTCTTACAAAGTTTTTTATGAAAACATTAGACTTTGATATTGATTTTATGAGTAATAAAATGATTATTTAATCTAAAAGATTATTTTGTTAAAAGGAAAACTTCCATATGGGTTATAATAAATTTCAAATTGATCAAAGAGTTCCCTTTATTTTTGTATCCCTTATTGTGATTTTTTCCTCATCCTAAATATTCAAATATATTTCCCAGGGATTAAGAATGTGTTGGTATTATAGTGAGGTTAATGGTGAAACGTCCAGAATGAAGAAAATGTGTTATTAATGAAACATATGTATAGCCATAGAAAATAGTTTTTGTGGAAAAACGTACAGTGTGTGGAAATGTCAACTTTTTTTGTAAGGGTTTGATATGTTAGATTCTTTCCTAATTATCTACAACTCTAAACATAAATGATCACAAGAAGGTATTAAAATTAAATCCTTACTATTAAACTCATAATTATGGGTTTATTAAGGTATAAGAAGTTATATTTGGTATCAGAGAAAAGGTTTGGAAAAAATTTGAGTGTAATATGTTACCAAGTGAGAATAATTTATTAATTTTAGATACCTTTATGGGTAAATAATTCTAAGGTTAATCATAAGTTAGAATTATTTTATAACTTTACAGTTTAATATGTTTTAGAGATCTATGGTTTTTTTAATTGGAATAGTTGAATAGAAGATGAATTGGTTAAGTATATCAAAGTGTTTACACTCTTAATAGTATGGATTATCATGATTTTATTTGATATAATCACAAAAATAGTTTTTAATTCTACTAAATGAATTTAACTGGAACGATCCGAGTTAACGATATATGTTAAATACATTGTGATGGTTTCCCGAATGAGAAACCAAATGGGATAGGATCTAGATTGAAACTCTAGTGGTTATTTCTAACCATATATATCAATTTATGATTAAAAATATTAAAATAAGTGAGTTTACTAACGTATGAAATAAGATACAATTATAGTTTTATCATACTTTATGTGATAGAGATAACAGAGGAAAAACTTTCAACTTCTCGAATGTTAGGTATATGGGAAGAAGTGCCCAAAGAAATGACTAAAATGATCATGAAGATATTTTATTTGTAGTAAATGAGGGAATATATCAATAAAATATCGTTGAAAAATGAATATTTCAGTTAACACAATGGACGGGGATAATTTTCTTCCTAAGGTATAAATTAATGTTTTTAGATGTAGAGATTTTTGGAATTATTCAAATTGATTCCCTTTGTGAAAATATTGGAAAGTGGATCAGTAAGATTATATGAATAAAGTTGTATACAGTTAATATACTAATGATGAAGAAACTTCAAATAATATATAAGGCATGGATTACTTTTAAAAAATTATTATATTTAAGATATGAAACATTATTAGATTGATATTGATAAATATTGTGATTTGATTCATATTTTTAATTGTTGCAAGTAAGTGTTAAGAAATAAAATATTTCAAGGATTGTTTAAAAGTTTATGAAGAGATATAGATGGTTGAATTTTATAAATTTATGGTTTCAAGATTTATTATTTAGTGATATTTTTTTAAGGATTGAAAATATTTAAAGAATGGCTAGAAGATCAAAATTATAGATAACCTTTTTGAGGTCTTATGTTAATGTATTTATATGTGATTAATGATATTTTGGGAAACATTTATTGGATTTTAAAATATGATTTAGTTATATGAAACTCTTAGGTTTATCATGTGATTTATTATGAATTTTATATGGGAAGAATTTAATTATATTGAGGGTAAAAAGGTAAGTTAAATATAACCTTTAGGGTTAATATGAAATTTGATATTAAATTAGATAATTTTAATAAAGGCTTATTACATTTTGGCAGAATATGATTCATTATATATATGACCATGGGATTAAAAATTAATTTGTTTAATATGTGATTAATTTTATTTTTTAAGAAGTAAACAATCTTTGTATTGTTATATGACTAAGGTAAGAAAATAGGAATAAACATTGAGTTAATTTATGTAATCATATATGATTTTTTTTGTGGATTTATAATGATTCATATTATTTCTGGAAAATAATATCATAGATTTGATATTATATTATTAATTAATATAGATTTTAGGTTTGTGTGTTTATGAGTGATTTATTTTTCATAGAGATATATTTTAATTTTACTATACAATAATATGTGATCGAATAAAGTTTTCTTTGGGTTTTGAATTTGGTATTTTATATCTTAATGAGTTTTAAGGTAATCTATTTATGGAATGATTTAAGTGGAAATTTAGGTGTTAAATTTTATTTTTTTAACCATTTTCAGTTTTAGAGAATGTATAGAGATGGGAAGAATAACTTTTCATCTCTTTTATAGATCTTACAATCCAGTAAAAGTTAATTTTAGTACTTTATCCATAAAAAATCATTATTTTTATTTATCATTATAAATGTGAGATGAAAAATGGATGCAAAACTATATGAATCCCAACCAAAAAGTTGAAATTTTTTTCATGAAATTGGAAGAAATATTATAAGTATATTATCACATATTCCCAATCTTAATGGAAAAATAAATCTTCAACTTAATAAAAAAGAAGACAATCTATCGCGAATTGTCTAGGAAACAACACATACTATCAAGGTATGATTTTTGAAACTATTTCAAAAGTATGAGTTTTTCAATGGTAAATTAAAGGTATAAGAAATATTTTTAATAGTTATATAATATATATTAAAGTTACCTTAAAAATGAACTGTTATTAATATGTATTAAAAAGTTTTTTCCTGCCACTTTTGTATATTTATCTTTCACCCCTTAGAATATATTCTGAAAATATTTTAAACCCTTTTTATCATAAATTATATAAAATTATGAGGATATAATTTCATTAATAGGGGTATAATATAACACCCTGAAATTTTATAAATTATATTCCTTTAAATTAATACTATGTTTGATAACATGTGACACACATAATAGTGGGATCTAGAAAACTACAACATTATTACTTAAATATGTTCATTATAACCTATCCATTTTATTGGTGGGAATAAATAGGTCTAGCCAAATTATGAAATATATATATACAATCTTAGAATAAAATTTTATTTATTAGTTTTTTGTAAATAAGTACACTTTTTTTAATGATAATAATCAAATCATATAATATTAAGAATAGTTAAAGTTTAAAAGGTTCATTTTCCTAAAAAATATGTTCTTTATATTTTTTACATATCATTTCATTGATAAATTTCTCATATGTTGAGTATTAAATTTATTGAAATAGTTTTTTTTATAAATTATACCTAAATAATAATAATTAAAACATTTATTATCAATTTTCTATAAATGAAGTAAAAAATCATTTGATAGTAAAAAGAGATATTTTTTAGAAAAATTAATTATGTGAAAATTATATTTTTTACCAATTTTAATTAAGTCAATTAATATAGATTAATGATTTCAGTGAAATTTATATATTATATATATAATAAAATGATGTAAACTTCATATAATAGTGGCTAATAAATGAGTATTGATCATAAATTCATTTTATTAAAAAAACGGTTTTTATTGCATTTTAGGTGTGGATATTATAATTAATTTATGAAAATTATAAAACATTTTTTGGAAAATTTGAAATAATTTTTTAAATAAACATGTAAAAATAATTGTAATATAAATTTTTCTATTTTTTGAAAAGAATGATTTTTAGGTGAATTGTGAAAAATATTTAATTTAAAAAAATTATCATTCTCTTCCTAGTATTTTAAAAGAATAATTATATTTTGGATTGGTTTTAATGTAATAATTATCCCCTTTGAATAAACATAACAAAACTAATTCTTTTCCAATCATCATTATACATTATTTTGGTATAAATTCATTTTTGGCTTAAAAATGAATTTTTCAAAAAAACTGTTTCTTTATTGGGTTTTTCGTTCTTATAAAAAAATTAATTTTTGAAACATTTAAAAAGTAAATCTTGAATATAATATTTATTATTTATAATTAGTTGGTTTAACTTTAGTAATGAGGTTAGTTTCATTTTTGGTCATAAGGAATAATTATCGTGGTAAAGATTAGTTACCACGATAAAGGGTAAAATTTGTTAATTAATGTAAAAAATGACTAATAAAGTTATAAAATATTGTCTTAATTATTATTGGTTGAGATTTTTTTATCCTATTCCCCTTATATTCAAAATTTTATTTATTATTTTTCACTTAACCTTGAGTAATACATTTATAAGTTTTTAATATTAAGGAAATCTTCAAGTGTTCAAATCTCCTCACTTGTAAAAGCGAACCTCATATCCTAACATATTCCCATAAAATTAACATTATATCATAGACAATACCTACTAAAATTATTTACTAAATTCCTCCCCCATTACTTAGAGGTCATGGTCTCACCAAATAGCCAATATAAGAAGGCATAATGGGTAAGACAAAGGAGGTTTTCCAAAGATTATGTGTAACTTTTAATAGGGTACTTTCATCTTAATTTATTCTTCTACTTCTTTAAAAACTATCATAAAAATACTTATATAATAAAATATGTATCTAAAATTTATTAAAATGTTATTATTTTTATGTTATAAACCTTCTTCCTCTCTTTTTCCATCTTATGGGAAATGAAAACATCGCTCATGCATGTGTGTGGATTACCACCTCAATGAAGCGACGTATATCCTTTTTCATCACTTCCACACATAGATTTTTATAAATATTTAATTAACGAAAATATAAAATATTTATTAATTTTTAATGATTCAGTAATGATATGATATTATCCACCTTCTTACCCTTTCATCCTTTCAAAAATGATAATGTCACTCATGCGTATGTGTGGGCTACCACCACCAAAAAGTGATGTGATTCTTTTCATTACTACCTCATATGGTTGGTTATATGGATGGAAATAATGTATAAATATAAAATTTATACAACATTTATGATTTTTTAAAAGTAAAATATCATCTTATTTATTTCTTTTCCACTGAGTATGAAAATGAAAACATAGTCCATGCGTACGTATAGATTATTGTCTCCCTGAAATGATGTGCTTCATTTTACATGATGTCCTTACACAGATGATTATAAAAGCATATTGAAATTTTTAAACTTGAAAATTAGTTCATAATTAATATTCAAGATATGATGGATCAATGAAACATTTGACCTTGGTCATCCTATCAAATTTGTTTTTGGGATTATAAACTGAATGTCCTCAAAATATCTAACATGAACTTGACCCATTTAGTAACTAAATAAAACATGATAATAAATAAAATAAAAAGGAATAGTAATATGGTAATTAACTTGAAAATTTTTCTTATTAAAGTATAAAATTAATATAATTTTATTATATATGAATGTAAAATATATACATAGAAAGTCAGGAGATGAAGTAAATGATTTCTCATCTTAATTTTATTTCATTGAGACTCATTTCATTCTCACCACATGTTTTATTTTATGTATTGTATATATCACAATATGGATTTTTTTTAACTAATTTAATAAAATTGGATTTTTTTACAAATCCTTTTCATGTTCACTCCTTCAATATTCTTTTGATTCAAATTTTACTAAAGTTCTAATGTATTTTTACTTAAAATGTTATTTTAAAAATTTTAAACTTTTTTCCCATCAGGACCATATTGTCCAAAATATTTAATGAATTTTCTAATCTTTACCTAAAATATTTTTAATGATCGTTTTTCATTACCTTTTACATTCATTACACATGTTTAAAAAGGAAAATTTTCAACAATTTCCATAAATTTGATTTTCAAATTTCTTTAAAAAAGAGTAAAAACAATGTATTTTAATTTATATGGAATGAATTTTTTTCCATAATAATATATTTTATTATTTAACAATATTCCTTTACATGTTTAAACATTTTTCAAAAAAATCATTGTCAAAATCTTTAGAGAATTTTTAGTTTTAAAAATATTTTCCAAAGGAATGCATATTTCTTCTCATTTTTATGAGAAAACTAAAAGTTAATTTTATTTTGGGGTAAAATTATAATTCTGATGAGTTTCATAATGATGAATAATAATTTTATGGTTTTAATTCATATTATGGTCCTTAAAAATTATTTATTATGGGTATATGGGTCTGTTATATCCCTCAAATGAATTAGATAATGTGGAAAAAGTTAATTGACTATCAGTTACTCCTATGAAGTTGATGGAGTTAACTATTTAAAAGTTACTCATATAAAGTATATGGTATTAACTATTTAATATTCAATCATATAAAGAAGAAAATTTTACTATTTATATGTTACTCCTATGAAGTGGATGGAGTTAACTATTTATAAGTTACACCAATGTAGTAATTGGAATTTACGAAGAAGATTATTCCTTTTGTAAAAATGATTGAAAGTGTAATTTTTAGATAATTTCCTAATGTACATATATTTTTAAGTATTTAATGGAAATATTTTTATTTAAAAAGGTAAGAAAATGAGTTTAGGATTCAAAATAAGGTTAATGACTTTCAAAATGTGAATTTTGTTTCAAGAAAAAGTTTTCATGTTTTTCAAGAAACCGTCATGAATTTTGATTATTCCTTTCTGTTTCTTATGACATGTTTTATGAAAACATTGGGATTTAAATTTTGTTTCATGATTAATAAAATTATTATTTGATCAAAATGTTTTTTATATAAAATATGAAAAATTTATTATTGGTTTTCATGAATTTAAATGGATTAATGGGTTCTGTTTATTTTTTATATATCTTAAGGAGATTTTTTTCGCATCCCACAATTTAAATATTTTTCAAAAGGATTATGGATGGTTAGGGATTATTTTAAGGTAAGTGGTTAAATTTTTATGTAAGAAAAAGTATCATGAAAGACGCAAGAATTTAAACATATGAGACTATTTTTTTGGAAAAAAATACACTATAATGAAATGTCCACATTCTTTTCTAGATGTTTGATATATAATATTTTGTTACTAATTCTTTAAAAATATAAACCTAAAATATCATGGGGCTGTTATAAAATTCCAGACTTTCTATAAAAGTCATAATAAAGAGTTGATTAAGTTATGTATTGTCATATTTTTGGCCTATGAAGATCAAAAAAGGCCTCCATATAGAGTTTGGGGTACTTTTTGAAGGCTAAAATAATAAATTCCTCAGAATCCCACATCATGTATTGATGATAACTTTAGTGATCCTAGAGATTAATTCCAAACTAAAAAAGATGAAATATAGTAGGATTTTTTAAGTGGAAATTATTTTATCCTCTAAACTACAATTCATATAAATATAGCATATGTTCCTACATTTCATAAATCAATAAATACAAGTATTCTGAATAATTGATAGCATTTTAATACTTTCATTTAAAATGATAACAAAATTAACTAAATAAGTAGTATATAAACCAATTGTTCATGATATTTGTGAAATAAAAATAAAATAAAAAATAAGATAATAAATCAACTCTACATAATGTATTCAAGCATTCTAACACTATGTATATTTCCCACTCAATTATAAATAAATATACATTATTTTTTTGAATACTTGGATTTTCGGAAGTCCTGTTAGGAATAGAAAAATATATATAAACAAATTAATAATAAATTTTTTAAATGAAATTTTTATTACCTTTTCAAAAAAATCTTACGGGATTTTTTTTCCTGATGGAATACAATATAATTTATAAATTTACAAATGTAATAACTATAATCATCATAATTACTTTTCTGTGGAAATTTCAGAAACATTGAGAAAAATATTTAATTTTTTAATATATTTTCTGATATTGTAATATTATTGTCTATACCCAAATACATATGAATATAAAATAATCTATAGTTACTAGTGTGTAGTGGCCTTCCTCATACCATGATTTTGTTAATTTGTAAAAGTTTCCCTATCATAAAAAAATCTTGTAAAAGATAATAGAAAAAAATTGAATTTTCTTTATAATTTATTGGATATAGTGTATTAAAAATTAATAAGGGGAATCATGTGTAGTTGATTTGATGGAAGGCCACAATTTTAAACCAAAAAATAAATCTTTAGAGTATCCAAATTAACCACAATGAGAATTGAGTGTAGCTTAAAAGAAAAAAATTTATAATAATTTAGAAAAATTAAAGTATATTTTATATGATAAGATTGTAGAGTCATTCCTCCACACTGTAGGTGTTATGAGTGATTCGTCATATAATATTTTTTATTTAAATTATGTGGATAATTGATTTAATTTTTGTGAATATTCAACTTATTTAATTGAAATTTATTATATTAAAATGATATGAGGACTAATAAGTCTACATTTTTCTTCATGGGATTTCCCCTTAACATAATAGTGATATATACCCTTACAAAAAATATGAATAGTATTTAACTATAACTAACATGGTAGATCAATTATTGGAAAAATATATTATGAAAATGTACCTAATTTATATATTCACATTTCAGGATCTATGTCAATCATGCTTGAGAATCTAATTTTCACTCTTA
This sequence comes from Viscum album, assembly GCA_963277665.1. NCBI lineage: Eukaryota > Viridiplantae > Streptophyta > Magnoliopsida > Santalales > Viscaceae > Viscum > Viscum album. The sequence goes on from OY728128.1 coordinate 1,265,453,352, forward strand.
AGACCAATCATGACCTTAATGGCCTCTCCATACACTTATTCTTAAAATTCACTACATGAAATATTTTTATCTTGGAATGTTGTATTTACATGAATTTTCAACATTAATAAATATAGTTGTGGAATTATTAGTCTAAAGGTACTCTCGTAATGTCCATTTGATTTATTGGTTGATCCTCTAGATTTTATAGAATTAAAATTCTTTTACCCCATCTATTTTTTCATCATACGTCATTTCAAACTTTTTTTCATTATTTATTATAGACTATCATATAAAATAAATTATAAATAATATAACTTATTATCTTCATGTAACTTTATAAGATTAAATATTCATGTTGTAAAAGTTCCAATAGCAAGTTAAACTATTTTAACATCCCGATTATCAAGGGGAACAGGTAACTTGGTGACCAGATCATGAGTTATATGAATCCCTACCATTACAAGATATTTTATATATTTTTTATATAATATCTATTTGGATATATAACATTTTCCCCCTCAAAACAATGTGATGGGTGGGTAATTATAGATATAAATCACAACCAATTTCACCCTCTATAATTTTGGTATAAAAAAAGTATAATTGGTATTATTATTCACATTTATTTAAAACTGTTATGAAAAAATTGATTACTTTGGGTAAGGAAGACCTTTTATGGGAATGGATAGCCTCAATGATGGGGGGTTTGGCACTTCATGTAGTGGTTATTGGTGTGTGTTTTTCCTCTTTAATCCCATTATATAACCCATAAAAAAAACCAAATCGTTAAGTATCTTTCTATATTAGAGAATATATTTTTGCATTACTATATTTAATTATCTCATTTACTTCCCCCTATGTCTTCAATTTTTGAAAATATTTATGAGGTGACACTCCAAAACCTCAACAACTAATGTCGCCATATTGTCCTAGCGATTTTAAATCCTCTTAAATGATTTATTTATTGGGTATAGATGATGAGGATTCCTATTTCTATAGCTATAAAAATATTAAAATGTTAGTTATCATTGTTATTTAATACTAATTTAAATTAAAACAAATTTCTATTATGACATACCTACACATGATTCCCATAATTTCTATGTGTTTTCATCTACTAATTGTCCCTTTTATTTTCATGTTCATCCTTCCATAGCACATGATGTGGGATGGATGTGGATTGAGATTAATATTCATTAATCAATATATAATAAATAAACATAATTTTTTTCATAACACATAAAAGTATTACTATAAATTTAAAATAAATAATATTTTTTTATGTGAAGAATTCCCTATCAATACTTTATGGTAGGTGTATATTGGTTTCAATGCATGTTTTTAATTTTCATTACTCCTTTATTGTTTGAATAATTAATAATTCTAATTCAAAGTGATTAATGTATTTAATTTTAAATAATATATTAATAATTACATTGTACCTAAAATTATTCCTCGTCATAACATCCAATAAAATCATGGTATGTTGCATAGTTTTTCATGTATGTATATATACAGCTGGTGGGTTGGGGTTTACCTTCCCCTTAGTATTCCTAAGATGATTCTTTGTTAGAATTATCTGAACTTATATATTATCATATTTTATGACTATTAATACAAATTTCATTTAAAAATAATATAATATAATTTTATTATACAATAGATATTAATGAATAAATCAATCTTTCGTTCTTTTATTTTTTTGGTAGAATAGAAAAACTATATCATAATGTTACCCTAATTTATTTTCAAATTATTATCTTCAATTCATGTACAACACCATGCCAAATATCTACATCAATTGTCATGTGCATTCGAGTAGTGATTCTGATGTAATAAATGAAAATAGACTTTTAAGGGTCAATAGTTTAGCTACATGCATACCATCTAACCTTTAATTTTAGGCATTTTCTTTTTTACATAATATTTTTTTGTAAGACTATAATGTTATAAAACTGCTATCTTTTTTCAACCATGTGTTGTTCACCTTCCAAAATTTACTCAATTTTAAAATTATCAATATGTTGTTCCTTATGAATTTTAGCATCATCATATCAAGAATCTATTATCTGTTAAAGTAATAAAACATTTAATTTATAATTTGTAAATATAGTATTGAAAAAAAAATATTATGAGGAAATGGATTGTATGTTAAAAAAACATAAATCTATTCATTGGGATCTATTTTTTATGGTTTAAGGGATTTATCCCCTATTTCAAGTATCCAAATCCCTTAATTTTGGCTCCCTATAACATACAAAATGTAGTCTATATTGGGACCACTGTGAAATGGTTATGACATATCAATGAAAGGTGAAAGCTTAATAGAATTTCCATTTAACCCTATTGTGGTTTTATTAGAAAAGAGAATAATTGAATAGATTCTATTTTTAGGATTTGAGATATAAAATAATTTTACTACCTATGATTCCATTACGAATGGTTCATCTATTTACCCCTACTAAAATTTAATTTAAAAAATCCCATGTCATTAATTTTAATTTCACTCCTGTCATCAAACCATTTTAATAAAAAAATCACATTGAATATTTTATAATCCATTTATTTTTTTATTCCAATATATGAAATATACACATACACTGCATTTCTATCCTTAGTACAAGAAACATGTGTCGCTTCTTATAGAAGGGTAACTCCATTATTTTTCATCATACTACATTCATTTTGTTATTTTTCATATGATGTATAACCATTAATTTCATAGCTTTTTTAAGATAATAAATTAACACTTAGTCCTATAGATATCCATCGAAGTTATTACAAAATTGAATTAGTATTTTTAGAATACTCCTTAAAAATATGGTCTTAAAACCATCATATAAATGATTGATTGTGTGTATTTAATATTCATCTTTCAAACCTTGATGAATTAAAAATTATAATAATTACTTTTTGGGTATCAACATATGTTGAAACCTCTATACTATTATGTAAAATTTAAAGGTGACATTTCTCTCGATCTGTAATAGTAATTGTAAAAATATCTCATTCATAAATTCCTTCAACCACAAGGTGGATTCTATGATGATATTTTTGGAGGCCAATGTTATTTACCTTTAATATATTTTTGGTATATAATTCAATAGATTCCTTAACTATATATCTTTATGCAATATAACCTTGTGGTAGATAACGGTTTTTGATATGCCCTTTCAAAATATTCATATACCATTTAGTGGGGGTACATCCATCTATAATATATAGGACCATATAGTCAGATATCTCTATCCAAGTGAACCATTATTTCAAAGAATTATGGTAGGAAAATCATTTATAATTCACTTAATATAATATTAATTTACTTTTCTATAGTTTGAAACATCATTAGGTTAGTAACTTTAAAACATATATCTTTGAAATAAATAATTTTTAGTTAATGTGTGTCAATAATTTTTATGAAAAATGAAATGTAAAACCATGAGAATTAAATAATTCATAAAAATATGAAATCCATGTGGTTTTAAGCTCTTTAATGTAAAAGAATTCATCTACATTATATTATTGATATTTTATTAATACCCCTCTATAACCTTTACACCATTCAAGAATTTTCAGAACTAATATTTCTCTTTCCTAGAAAGAGTGTACGCTATTGGAGGAAAAAAATCTATCATTCACCCTTTAATAGCACCGATTCTTTCCCTATCACCATGCAACAAACTAAACTAATCTAAGATGATATGTCACGTGATCCAGCTCATTAATAGACCCAAAGTCTATTCTTGATCCCCATTGGATGGTAACTAGTATGTGGGTATCAATAATATATTTATGGGAAATATTTCAACCTCAAATAAACCTAAAAACCAATAGTAAAAACAAATAAATAAGAAAATCAACTTGGAATAATTAAAGAAACATATATTCAAAGCATATAATACAACTACATAACCAAGTAAAAGATACTATAAAAAGACAAAAAAAAATACACCAGATCAAAATTAGTGGATAAAATATCCCATAAATAAAATGGAACCTAAATAACTCCAATAGAACCTCTATTTGACCAATAGTCACTAACCATATCCCAACACCTCTGACAATGGAACCAACAATCATACAATGAATGGGATATATATAGGGAACCTAAAGAGATAATATAAGATCTACATACATGTACACACACACCAATGTATGTGTAGGGTGTGATATGAACTTTCCCATGGTTGATCTAATGAGTGGAGGGAAGTGGGAGGATTAGGGATTAAAATTTCCACAAGGTAACAAATATAAATTTCATATTTTTATAAAATATGAAGTTTACATGCTTTGATCATAAGGTTTATAAAATTAGTTATCAACCATGAACCACTCACTATATAAGTACTGATCACCCACAATAATTTTCTATACTATTTCAAAATCAGGAACCAACCATGAAAACTCACTCAATTAAAACTATGGATCCTCACACATGATTTTTTGCATGATTTTTATGAGTTATGTGAAATATGTGCACCATAATCCATACACACAAAAGGTATCACACAGTTTCAACTATGTTTCACATCATTTAGACCCTATTACTTTCTACACATGAAAATAAACTGCTCAAGAACAGAATTCAACTAGAAATATCAATGTGTAAGGTTAACCGCATGGTTTCCACTATACTATGTGTAAAAATTATTCACTTGGGAAAGTTTTCCAAATTTTTAAAGTTTCAAATTAAACTCTCAAAAACATTAATTTACTCTAAAATAAAATTAAATAATAAAAAAATAAAAAATAATAGTTAAATGAGGGTGTCATAATTCTCATCATCATGCAACTTTATACCACTAAAAAAGTCATTAAAAAAAGTAGAACCAATGAAAATCCAAAAAACTCCACACTTGAACATAATAGGTGAGATAAATCCTATGAGAAGGAAAAACAACTCATAATAAAATTCCTAAAACCAATTAAATGTTCCCAAATAATCAACATAAAACCTAAAACACATGCCAAATCACAACCATATGACTAAAATCTCTATGAAAATGGAAATCAATAATAGGTCTCCCCACTATTTAAATCCATGTAAAATGGTGTTGCAACCAATAAGAATACCCAAGAGGAAAATCACCATAATATCTAAATTTCCACTAAATGTTAAGGGAAATGATATTAATCTACCAACCATAGAAAACTATAATAGACAAGCATCTCAAATCTATAAATAAAGCACAATTGTGAATGGGACTTTCAAAAAATCACAAATCCATGTGACCAACCAAACACATACCAAAAAAATATGATAAGAACAACTTATATTGAACATGACTTAACATGTAATAATATAGTTTTAGCCTCTAGTTATGATACTATAAATAGAGTATTTTGGGTACAATCTTTTAGAAAGTCATCCCATGGTGATTTTGAAAAGAAAATTATAGCCTAGTAGCACAAATGGATAACTTGAAATAGTTCACTCCTCCATATTACCCTAACCATATAATTAGTGAATCACTATGCTCAATACAATAAAAACCCTCTTTATATGGTCTAAATCATGTACAAAAAATCCTTTAAATCATCAAGCATTGATTTATGATCATCCTAATATAAACTCTAATCACATATGTGAAAACCAAAAAGGGAATCCAAAATACGCCCCAAGTGATGACCACCTTGTGACATAGAAAATATAATCTCTTATCTCAAGATTATAAAATAAACCATCACCAAAAATCCAAGAAGATCAGTCCTCCTTAATTAAACCTCTCAACAAAGGCTCGTGGGTCTACTATTCCCAAACCAACCTATGCAGATCCTCAATAAACCATATGAAAAATGTTATCCTAGATTAATATTTGATGTTCCACTATTTAACTACCAAAAACTGAAACAACGCATACCACTCCATTTAGAGTCTTGGTAGATAAAATCAATAAGAGGTTTACACCCATGTAAGAATATGATGCACCCCAAAAAGTATCATACCAAGATATGGGATTTTTTTCCTTTCAATGAAACCTTTTGTGGAGGAATATTTTAAAAACATGGTACATGAATCCAATGAATCCATGTTTCTCAAACCAATTCAATGAGTCTCATATTACCCAAAGGAAAAAAATACAAAAGTTCCCAACAAAAAATGAAAAAATCTTTCTAAAATACCTTTTTTGTTAAAAACTAGAAATTTATATAATGAATTAAAAAACTATTCTAGAAACACATGTTATTTTAGTAGAACCCCAAACTTTTTGGAAACAGTCCACATTCTTTGAAAATCCTAATCCCTCAAGGGAATTTCAAAACATTTACCCATCATAGAGAACTATTAATTTCCCTTCAAAACACAAAACCCACTCAAGAATTATAAATATTTCATTTATTTCAAAATAATTTTTCAAAAATAAACATTCCATTTCAAAATTATTCACCCTTTAAAACATTTAAAAAGAATTCCTAATGTCCTTCTTAAAATCATACATCCTTGAGAACACTCCCCTAAAAGGTCCAATCATTTTACAAATAACCCATCAAACTTATTTTAATTCTAAAATACATTTTGGATTTCATTATAAAATCAAACATTTATATAAAAAATATTTCCAATAAATTTTCCTTTTCATTTAAAAACCAAAATTAACAATAGAAAAACATACAAAAAATTAAAAAAAAAATACATCTCTAATATCAACATATTAAAGAAATTCCATGAATTTACCCCCATTACTAGGTTCCACTCAAAGGTAGTTTAAATATGAATCCAAAATGGGATGTATGATCATTCATGACCCTACCATATGGTTTAATAAACTATGATCTATTCCTGAAACAATTCTTGAGATGTTTCCAAAATTAAGTACTCGGTCCTTGACCGGTTTATCAAACCACTTAATCCAACATCACACAACTGATAATTTTTCTACTTTCACTTATATATCCAAGGAAAACCTATAAGAAACTCATAAAATTAAAATGATGATAAAACTACCACCAACATCATATCCTAATCAAAAAAAATATTTAACATAATATAAATCCCACTACACATAGTTTTTATGATGGGTGGTGATCAAGCACCCACTCGTGATCATCCTTCGAAGTCCCATTGATAATCCAAACGCAATTCTAACATAAAACGCCCAAATAATAGGAATAATTTCTAAGAACCTAGTCCCATATTGAGAAACTTCATATTTAAAACTATTTATAACAAATTTGGTTAGTATGACCTGACACATCACAGAAACAGACATATCGGTGGGCTTCAATAGTGTTTTCAATCCCCTTGAGTTGGGAACTAGTGACTGGGTATCCAGAGTGTGCTAATAGGAATTATTTTACCCTTAAATAAACATATAAAATATTATAAAAGCTAATAAATAATTGAGATGACATTTTATAATAAAGGAAACATCTATCCCAAGTATATAATATAACTGTAAAAGCGTGTAAATGATATAGTGGAAGAAGAAAAAAATAATTCTTGCCAAATTTGGTTGATACAATATCCAAAAAATAAAATGGAACTTAAATAACTCCAATGGGACTTCTATGTGACCAAAAATCACTCGCCACATCCCAATACATCTGAAAATTTACCAACAATTATCCAAGGGATGAGATCAATACTAGGAACCTAATGAGAAAACATTATACTAGTAGACACACACACACATACACACACTAGTGTGTATATTGGGTGTGATAAAAAAATAACGAGTAGTGTAGAGTCATTAGATTAAATACACTTATTTTTAAAACCAAAAAACACTTTACAAATTAATTGATCTAACATAAACCAATTATTCTTTGATTTTTTTCATTTACATAAAATCATTTAATAAAATACCAATTACATGAGGTTTGAAGAAATTACAATGGAACTAATTTATGAAAATAATAAAAAATAATGGAATTTAATAATATAGAAAATTTGAAATTTTCATCAGGATAATTGTATTAGTGTTGAACCAACCTATTAGTAGATATAGAAAGAATCTATATCTTTAAAAATATTATTAGTGAATCTACTACTAATATCGTTGCAAATGGCCCTGGTATTTGTAAAATCTTACCATTTTAGAGTCTTATATAAATAGAGTAGCACCTCATAAATCATAAGAACACATACTATCTATAGTAAAATATACTAAGATTATTCTTAATGATGTTAAACTTCTTTAAGTTTTTTAACCTCCTATTACCTGAGTACTTCCATTTAGTGTAATTTTCATTCGAATTTTTTTTCTAAAAGTTATTGTTGTGAGGTTTTGTAAAGATATTATTATTTCAATTGTTTTTATTTACTAAGATATAAATTATGTATCTGAATACTGAGATAATAGTTATGTAGATTAATACCAAGATGCTAGTTGTAGTATCGGAATCATCAACTTATCATTTATGTAGTGAAGGTAAACTAAGCTACCAGTTAAGTAGTGAGGTAAATTGAGCTACCGATTGTATTAGTGGGATAAAATACTAATCGAGTTAATAGAGGATTCATGAGGTTAGGGGATGGAATCAATATTTATAATTTATGAAGCAGATACCATTCAGTAGGTTTACAATTTAGGATACCTCATATCAGTTTTACAGATCTACCTTTCTCTTTGGTTTAAAAATGAAGTTAAAATATCTTTGTTTAGTTTTTTAATTCTAAACTATGTTTTATACTTCAATTTATTATATTAAATTTTTTTTATTTACACTATTCATGATAAATTGATTTTAAATCTAAAATTACATTAATTTATTAGGTTTTATAACAAGGTACGTTGATATTTTATAATATCAATTCTTTTATCGTTGGGAAAAATAGATTTTTGTAATTAGATACATTACAATATTAAGGATGAGGAAAATCTAAAATTGTTTTTAAATTACAGTTCACCCCTTCCACAACTTTTATTAATCTTACCATACATTTATATAATTATATTCCCATATTTAATATCAAAGGAGGTTTATATACTTAACAATTAATTTGATATTTTCCTATTTTACAATCATATTTTCTTTTCACCATTTCCTCATACTAAAAAAAGTGTGTAGAATATTATTTTAACTTTAGAATGGTTACATTTTGGATCTATCAACAATGTAAATCCTAATAGTCCACCATTATTTCATGGTAATGATTATAAATATTATTGAGATAGAATAGAGACTTATGTTTTCAATACTGGAGTTGAAAACATTCTTATTCATACTAGATAATATAAAATTATGAACAAAAATTATTCTACATTTAAAAGAGAATATAAAAATGGGTTCCAATCAAATTTCAAAAGAAAAAATACTCTTATATTATATTCAAAAATATATAATCAGTCAAAATTATTCTTTTTGAAATGCATGTAGAATTTGAAAAAAATTATAAGTTACACATTTTGGAATTTTAAAATTTATAGAAACAAAAATGTATATGCTTAGAAATGATTGTTAATAATTTTACTTTTTTTAGAAAAGAAATAGTAGTACAAATGCAGCAATGCTTTTAAAAAAATTTGAACAATTTATAATACCTTGGTGAAAAATAATAATTTGATGATCAGTTAGTTGAAAAGGTTATAGATATTCTACCTAAGTAATGTAAATCCAAAAGGACCATAATTGATGACACAAATCATATTACTATGTTAAGTCTATATGACCTAATTAGTAAGTTAATATAGTATAAAAGTTTCTTGATGATGGATATATAAAAAAATAATAATAATGGGGTTACTTTTAAAGCTATTTGAAATAAAAATATCAAAATTAGAAAAATAATATCATCAAAAAAATATTAAAAAAAATTAAAGATAGTGAAAATTAGTTGATTGATGGAGAACATAAAAAATCGATAAGAAGAATTTTTATAAAAATTATAAGAATTTTTCTTAATGAATGAAAAAATAATAATGATACTTCTAAACCTATCTATTATGTATATAAAAAACAAGGTCATATAAAACTTAAATTTCATTATCTGTAAAAGAAAGAAAATAAGTTATATATAAATTATTCTAAGATTAAAAGATATAAAATAATGAAATATATGGATACTTAGAGTTATAATGAAAGTTATACAACTTAAGAAATATCATTAGAAAAAAATCAGGACTGTAAAAAGATCATTATATTTTATAATCTCTTCAAAACTAGAAAAATGTTTAATGGGAAAGTTAACTACTAAATCACTAAATAATCATTCTCTAGATTAAAAATGTTTATATTATTCAAATAGTGAAGATTATTCTGAAGTTAATAGTTTAGAAGTTGAAATATGTGAAAATATTAAAGAGATAAAATATTATATTAAAGAATGTGGGGTAATGTATCAGAAGCTATATAAGAGGTATACTGATCTCAAGAAAAATTATACAAAAATAAACTATGACTTCATAAAATTTGAATAAAATGTAACTAAAATTAAAATAGAAAATAGGGGAAGTTTGTTTCAAATCATGAAAAGTAAAAAAAGAAAAAATTTCAAAACTAAGTGTTGGTCAAATAGGAAAATCAAAATTTGTAGAAGATACAAAATCATATAATCTGAATCAAAAAAAATAATAATTAAAAATGTGACTTTTTCTAAAGATATATGTGATATTGTTAAACTAAAATCTGAGATTGAATTATTGGATAAGTTGTTGACCAATTAAAAAAAGGAATAAGAGTTTGAGAAAATGTAAAGTTACTAAAGGCTTATCAAAACATCATCCAGATTACATTGAAACCCCATTAGAAGATAATTATATCAATAAATCTGTTTTTTCCAAGATAAACTCCCTTCTCTAGCTTATGTTTTAGTGAAGGACATTTGAGGAAACAATTTTCTCTTAAAAATTGACAAAGAAAAAAGTGTGTCTTCCAAAGATCCTATTTTTCAAATCTTCAAGAACCAAGGAGGTTTATATTTTAAATAAATAATTCTAATGATTATATATGATATGAATCAACCATTGAATTCTTATTACAGATGACCCAGGTGTTTTTTATTTACATTCATATAAATATATTACTTCAATTTTTTCGCACTTAATTGTAATTATTCCTTTTGTTTAGGGGTTGTTTTCTTATTTTTCTTAGCTAAACATAAATAATTTCTAATTTTCATATAAATATATTTTTTTCAAAAAAAAATTGGAATCATCATTGAAAGAAGAAGATAAAGATGTTCTTAAATAGAAGATAACTTCCAAATATATTTATACATCATTTTTAGTTCTTCATTTTTTTAAAATTTTATTCACATAATCATATTTTCAAAATATTATATTTTACTTTTTATTTTTATTACATATTTACATGTATTTAAAAATTAATGAATTTTTACATGTTTTTCATTTTTAAATTTCAAATTTCTAAACATATAACTATATATAAATCATTGTTTCCTTTCATCTGAAATTCAAATTTTTACTTACATACCTAATTTCTATATTTTTTTAAATACATTATAAATTTAAAAATTTAAATACATCCATAAAATTATTTATGAAATCATGTTCTTTGGAGGAAATTAATCTGATATATTTTATCAAATTAATCTTTATTGATCGATCAGCATCCCAAAAATACATTATAAAATGATTAGAACCTAGATCCTTTAGTCAAATTATCCAAGAACAATTGTGGATCTCTTATAATTATTCTATATAATCTTAGTCCATACTATTAAAGGTTTTCACACCATCCAATCAGAATCATGATTTTTCAAAAAACATTATTTTAAGATAAATCCTTAGGGAAATCTTTTTTATTATGATATTATTGAAAGGAATGAGTTTATATTGATGGATGTTCTTGAATTTTAAGATTGGAGAATTTTAGTTTAAACTATATATGAGTATGAACTACAATACCTACTTATTGTGATGGAATTATATGGTTTAAAATTTTATCCAAATAAGAAGGTTCTAATAAAGTTTATTTTTTTATCTTCTAATGAAATTTTTCAATGATGTGGGAGAAGTTCATAAATTTTCTAGAAGTTCTCTTTAAAAGGAAAGTATTTTTTTCCTTCTATAAGCTACCTAAAGTAAGTGGAGAGTTTATAAAAGAATATACTCATAATATTCACTTTTTGGTTCAATAAAATGTGAATAAAGAATCATTTAAATCATGAATTAATAATTTATTTCTTGGATTATATATTTCCTTATTCTAAGAAAAGGATATAAGGATACGATCAAAATTCAGGATGTCAACATTTATAATTTCTTAGAAGAATTTTCAAAAAATGAATTTGGATAATTTTTTCTAGTCTTATATTGAATCAACCAAATTTGGAGTAGTTAAAATGAAAGATCTTCTCTATGTAAAAATTCTAAATAGAGTTTTTATTAAGCTATTTAAAGAATAAAATATTGAGAATGAGTTGAATCAATAAAGAAAAAAACTAAAACCTATAAAATGAAGATACTATCCTAAGGATGAGAATAATTTATAAATATAAGATTAAATTTTTTATTGATAATTCTTCAATACTTACATAAACTAATATTCAAAAATCATAAGAAGAAAAATTAGTACCTAAAGATCTGGAAGTCTATATCCTAAAGAAGTGGAAATCATATAAAGTTTCTCATTTATATGAGGATCTTATAAAGACGATCAAAACATTTTAAGAAGTTAAAAAAGGTAAAGATTTTTTTACGGAGAAATAAAAAGGGTAAGAAGTTACATCTAAAATTAATTAGAAGAAAGATTCTCTAAAAAAGAAAATAATTTTATACGATAAGATCAAGAGGTTGATTGATCCCCATATTGGGTTTTGAAATAAAAATAATAAGAATCCAAGAATAATTATATATATACTAAAGATAATATGGACAAGGAGAAAATGGAAAATAATTATTTTAGGAAGATGACCAAATACCAAATCAATATAGTAATTCTTCAAGATATTTCAATAAATAAATATATAGATCTTGAAGTACCATTAAAGGGAAAGTCGTGATTTGAAGGGAGAGGTAAAAGTGTTACCTCAGAAGCTCTAGATAAATTTTCATATCTCACTTCACCACTGAGGTTCATTAGAAGCCCAATCATAAATTCTATTTAATTTCAATGTTTATATATTCTTGAAACTAAATCTTAGACATTATTAGTTTGAGGCCTGTATTTTAAACTCTAATAAGTTCAAGAAAATTATGTATTGAAATAAGTGAAATAAAATGATTCTATTAAAGTAGATAAAGTATTAAGTTCATCTAATAAAAATACTAAAACTCAACCAAAGGGAGTATCAGTAGAAAATTTGCCCCCTCTAGAATCTTCTATTCACACTGATAAAGTCATTAATTCCTTTCCATGAAATAAATTTTTCCCTAAATTCTTTCTTAAAGATAGATTTATCTTTGGTTCAAGTTCAACATCATTTTCAAAGAGAACAATAAATGAAAAAAATTGAATGATGAACTAATTGATATTGAGGGTTCTTCTCTCAAAATATTAAAGAATCAGGATCTTATCATGTAAAACCTATGGTTTAGAATAAGAAAAGAAAAGAAATTTTTTCCAAATCAACTTCTTATTTAACTATTAAATCCATTTAGAAGAATTTGAATTATTTTCTGATAATATATAGGAATATGACTTTTAAAATCAATTTAATCCCTAATCTAAGTTAATGAATACGAGTAATTCAAATCCATATGTTGAAAGTTTAAAATCCAAAAATCCTACTTCATTTTATTGATTCAGTAGAGAAAATAAAATAAGACTTTAAGGAAGTTTGAATTAAAATGGATCCTCGTGATCAGAATTTGAAAAAGTTATCATATAACTTTATATCATATTTAAAGGATGTATTGCCATAGGAAAGAACACAATGGCGCTCTATCAAAACTATGATATTATTTGTGAAAATTCATATGTAATGGATGATGTCCTAAGATACTTAAAAATAAATTTTAAAGGAATTACATATTCAGTTGAATAATTAAAGGAACTCACTATTCTTCATAGTTAGAAGTTGGATTTTCATAATAAAAAAATAGAATAGAATATTTAGAAAATCTTTTCCTCAGAAGAAAATATTATCAACAATGATAATAATATTAGGTATCATGAAAAAAAATTGGAAACATTTTCTGATATTGGAGATTAGTTAAAAATATAGGAATTAAACATGTCAGAGCATCGAAATTAAATTGAGAAGATAAAGAATATGATTAACAAATCAATAAATAAATATAGATATTTATTACAAAATTATGAATTCTTTCAATATAAAACTTTACTAAAAAAATTAATATAACCATGATGTTGATAGTTCAGCTTGTTTGTTTATTTTTTCTAATCCATGTTTGAATGATTTATGATGAATGATTTATGTGAATATCATGTGATGTATGGATTTCCAATTTCATCATCAAATTGTTTTCTCTTTCCAATTTTATAAAATAATTTCCTCAAAAAAAATTCCTTACCTTTCTTTTCAAAAACTAGAATGAGGGATATTATTTCTAAAAATTTAAATTATTTCCATTTTATTTCCTAAAATATTTTATAAAAGGTGATAATATCCTAAAGGGTTATAATGACTAAAAACTGGTCTTTTAAAAGTGTGAGATTATAGAGGGAATATTTGGAGATTAATGAGTAATATATAAAGTATTTTTAGATTTTTTTTAATTTTCCTCTAAGTGTTTTTGTTTTTCAGTAAGGGAGCGATTATTGAGCCTTTGGGATAAATTCACTAGTTTTTAAAACCATAAATCACTTAAATAAGTAATTGATCTAAAATAAATTTTTTGTTTTAATATTTGATATTTTTTAGTTACATAAAATAATTTAATGAAATACTGGTTACTTGAGGTTTAACTAAATACCGATGGAACTTATTTATGAAAATCATTTAAACTAAAGGAATTTCATAATATATAAAAGTCGAGGTTTTCATTATTAGTACTTTAGAAATGATAATAAAAACATTATTAAAACATCAAAAGAACTTATGTCTATCATAATATGAGTAGTTAATTTTTTATTGATACCATTGCAACTGACCTTGGGATTTTTGGAATCTGACCATTGGATTTTAGCTTATAAATAAAGTAACACTTCATGCATCAAAAGTACATGTAAAACATATAATACATTATATGATTAAAATTATGAAAACTTTTTAACATATTAAACATTTTAAACCTCTTTTTTCTTGAGTGATTCAATTCAGTATAATTTTATTCTTTGGTGGTTTTCCTAAGAGATACTACTGTGAGGTTTTGAAAATCACATGGTGTTTCAGTTGTATTTTTTTTACTAAGCTTCCAATTATGTAGGTAAATAGTGAGATATCAGTTAAGTAGCTAAATTCCAAGATTCCAGTTATTGTAGTGGAATCTATGAGATACCAGATAATTACCAAAGGTAAACCATGATATTGCCTACGTATTGGGGTAAATTGAGCCACCAATTGTAATATTGAGAGAAAATACCAATCAGGTTATTAGAGGACTTCCAGGGTTAGGAAGACAGAGTCTAGCTTCTGGATTTATGATGTAGATAACTTTGAACTAGTTTATAGTTTAGGATACCTCATATCATGATTTCATATCCATCATTCCCCTTGGTTTAAAAGTGTGGTTGTAATCTGTTTTTTTATGTTCAATTCTACAATATATTTTATACTTTAATTTATTATAATATAGTTTTGTTTTTTTTTGTCTATGATAAATTGATAAGTAAGCTAAAATATCATTAAATTAACTTTTGTTATCCTTTGGAACATTAATGGTTCATAATATTAAAAAAATTATCTTTGTTCCAATCTAATTTTTTAAATTCTGATACATTTAACTCTTGATGAGGAGGAAAATCCATAGATTATTTAAAACTATAATTCACCCCCCTAATTTATTATTCTCATCATACTTTCATAAAATTATATTCCTATAAGTAGTATTTTACCAAATAATCTATTCATTTTGTTTTATGTTACATTCAATAAATGCTTATTTGAACAAAAATTTTCAAAAAATTGTGATTTCACGTAACCAAGAATAAGTAAAAATATCATGCCTTAACTATTTATTTCCAAATTTGGATTAAAACTTTTTTAAGAAAAAATAATATCCTATTGATTAGAAACCTAGTTTTCAACCCAATTAATAAATCAAAATCTCCCTTTTAATTTTATTTCAAAATTTAAATGAGTTCATTTCATTTCATAAACAAAACAATCATTTCTTATTTTTTTCCCAAACATTTCTAAAAAATTTAAAACAGAAAAAAAAATCCCTTTTTTAACCCACACTTTCCAAACCAGTTGTAAATAAATTTTAAATTAACTAAAACCACAATAAATCAAATGGAATAAATACAACTTCACCAAAAATATTATTGGAATAGAATAAATCAAGCTACGACCATGTTGTGGTATCATTCAACCAAATCAAAGGCAATGAGATACAAAAAAGGAATATATATTATGATCCCATAAATCATCCATAGAATGATTTAATCATAATAGGGAACTCACTAGGCTACAAAATTAATGATATTAAACCTAGTATTCCCAGGTTGCATATCTCTATGGGGCCCCTATATAAAACTGAAACATAACTCTCAGTACCGCTCAAGGTCACCAAATCAAAAAGTAAAACCCTATGAGGTTGTAAAATTCCAAGGGAACTATCCATCTGATGAAAAATAATCTAGTTTGACATTAATTTTTACTATCTACATAGCTACTTAAGGTTCCCATTATGTTAATGAAAAGTATGGGAGAAACCAAACGAATAACAAGATCATTACGAAATTTCACAATTAAAATTAATTCAATAAAACTAATCTGATTTAAATCACCCTCACATTAAATATACCCTTTAATATCCATTCATAATCATCAATAATAAATATCCCCCCATAGGGTCACAACCCAAATCAAACATAATATAAACCCAAGGTCTCGACAATGAGGGAAAACACAATTTCAAATAACCTCTTTTTAACATAATTTCAAATGGCCCTTTAAAAATAATCATGGAATACCAATCTTCCTTATCCACATTTAAAACCAACCATTAAACCATTAGTTTAAATCAAATGGTTTCAAGAACCCCTTTGAAAATACCAAATCAATTTTTAAATTTCTTTAGGACACTATAAGAATGAAATGTTTTAAAATCACTAATTTTGGGCCAACAACCCCTTTTTAAATAAACCAATCATTTCGAAACATATAATACACTCTTAGAAAATATAAATCAATGTCAAACACCCTTAAAAAATCTTTAAAACCCTTTGAAAGAGCCTCTAGATAATTTTATCAAACACTTGGCATGTGACAAGTCCATGCCAAGTGTTAAAAATCATTTAGAACCCATTTCAAACCCCACTAGGGTAATACATATAGGAATGATTTTGAAATAAAATAAATTTAAAAATTCAATAATTTCATGAAATATAATATAAAGGAATGAAACAAAAATTTATAACTCTTTCAAGTGAAAAATCATCAAATTGTGTTACCTTAGATATAAAATTCACAAATGTGAAAAAAAAACTCCCACCATGACTACTAAACACAAAAAACCACATGATTAGATCTACTCAGAACCCTAAATTTGATCCTCATGTCTATTAAGGATTAAATAAGAAGATAAATCCAACAGGGAAGGATAAAGGTGGTGGAGAGGAAGATTAATGTGTGGAAATCCATTAAAAACTTCTTAAAACATAATGAATATAACACATATTCAAATGAGAAAAAATGGAAGGTATCCCCATGCACCCTCATGATCAGCTGAGAAAGAGTAGTGGAACAGGTGGGCTTAGGGGTTAAAAATTTTATAGAGCAAAAAATTGGAATTTAACATTTTTTAGAAACTAGGTAGTTCACATGATTGACTCACACAGTTTGGTGAACCATTCACCAACCATGTTCCCCGCACAGGAAAATCTTTGAGAACATACATGGTTGGGCCACATAGTTTCAAAAAATTCACCAACTATGAAAATACACTATTTAAAACTACATAGCCTTCTATATTCTTATAACATGGTTTCTACAAACCATGTTTAAGTTGCACACCAGTACCCATACACACAAAAGGTATCACACTATTTACAATATGTTTCACATGGTTTATACCCAACTGTGCACTACCTATGTAGGTAAATCGTGAAAGAACAAAATTGAATTAAAAAGATCACTGCGTAATTGTAAGCACACTGTTTCCCTTAAATAGTTCATGAAAACTATGCAAAGAAGAGAATTTTAAATAATTTTAAAATTTAAATAAAAACTCTTTAAAATTTTAAATTCCTCAAAAATATGATAAAATAACATAATATAATAAAAAATAGTTACATGGGGGTTTCACACCCCTTTTCAATCAAGTCCAACCTAGCCCTACTGCCATATTTTATTTTGTTGGGTAAATTTAGTAACATGTTAGTGACACTATCACATTCCTTTTTTTCCATGTGCATGAAATAAAAACATTTGTTGTATAAAAAATTCTAGTACAGTAACTCAAGAAACCTTCCTCACTTTTTCCAAATCATTTTTGTATTTTTTTGTCAAAAAAAGTTTACCAAAAATTCTAATAGTATCCTTTACTTTATGAAACTCTTGATCACCTCTTAGTGGATAATTTTATGTACCTTCATCTAAATTCTCATAAAATGATGTCATCTATGATTGTTTTTTTGTTTCTTGGGGTCAAACTTTATAATGACCTAAAAACACATTGTTTTAGGAATGTTTCAACCTAACTAAGTGTGTATAATCTTCCAAAATGGGACACCCTATAATTCCTTTAATTATATATCTTGAAAATTTTCTATAAGTAGGAAAATTAGTTATTATCCAATACAATATGGTTATAAATGTGAACTACTCATTTCTATGAGTATAATAAAATGTGACAGCTGAATCCCACATTAATTTCATATCTTATATTAATGGATCCAAATAAACATCAATATCATTATCTTGTTGTTTTAGTTATCAATTAATATTAAATTATTATTACTATTTTGGTTCTCAACACCTCATTTTTCTAAAATATGAGAATATTTCTATAATATTTATAATTAATCAAAAGGATAACTATAATGCAAGAAATCTACCCAAGAATATTTCAATAGATTCTAGAAACATCACTAGTAGGAATCTGAACACATAAAATAGAAAAAAAAATTAATGTCTTTTAGGTCACATATATCTATTGTATTCATATTTATCACATCTCAGACCTAGTTCACTCATATGTAACATAACCCAATTGGTCATATGGCCTCAAGCATACCTCCCCATATTCCAAAGGTTGGAGACTATCAATAAGGACTTTAGGTGGTATAGTGGGAAGCTTATACACTTTTTATCATATTACATCATAGTGGTAAATAATAATAATAAAGTGGTGGAAAGTATATTATGCAACCTAATAATAATAAAATGTAGTGTAAATAAATATCTTGATAATAATAAATATTCAGATCCATAAGCAGTGTCATATACATATGATTTCATGTCTATATGAAATGAACATGTATACATGGAAGTAGGAATACATAAAATACATGTATAAAAAAGAGACAAAAGACCTAAAATTATCCCCCTTTATCGTCCCAAGCACTAGCTCATTCATCACCTTCCAATCCTTAAAGAGCTCATGTTTCCATATCCAGGTGTTTCCCTTTCCCTCTAACTACATCCATGAAGTTTTTTTATGTACCCAAGAGCGTCCCATACAATGTGTGAGTAAATCTTAGTAGGCCACCACCAATGTTTTATAATACAAATCCTTGTTGGGAATATAAAATTTAAAAGTGTGTAGGAATAATAAAAAACTTGGTAATAAATAACAATCATGTCAATCGCAGGGTCTTCATTAAGTGCCTAGCTGACCATACCTGCTTCAGACTAAGCTAGATGTCTCTAAAAATAATACCATTTTAATTCATCCATGGAACCAAGGAAAATAGTAAAAATTCCATATAATATAATCATGTACGATAGAAGGTGAATCTAAGGCATTCTTAACCTTGGGAGCTCGAGCTAACTCATAGTAACAAAACATGCAACTTGGCTATAGGAGTTGAATGCAAGCGATGAACCCATGGAATTCAATTGTAAAGATTTCCATCTGATTACAAGGAACTCATCCAAGGTAATCAGGGGATAGACTTGATTTTTAGTCCAATAAGATAATACATGGAATAAAATTTCTGAGGAAATAAATCCTAATCTAAGTAGATAATCATAGCATTATTTTTCTCTAGCTAAAGAATAATCGATAGTGATACACCAAAACATTCACAAATATAATACATTAACCAAATCCTAGTGTGGTATCTCACTTAATTGTCACATTAATGAATCGGATGGAATCCTCTAAGTTCTCCCAGAAAATTCCATGTCAAGAATCCAAGTATTACTCAAGGAAGGGCATTCCCTTAAAGTGATCCAAGTCCATAACAATAAGCATGTTTTATATTTATTACTTTAAACATGATCCAAGTGTTAATCCATATCATTAAAAAATTTCCATTTAGTCCATTCCATTTTCCTTTTCATTTAAAAATGAAAAATTTCCAAGATAAGTATTCATACCATTTAACAAAAAAATTCATCTCATTATTCATTCCACTAATAAGTGATAAAAGGTACAAGTGGTATGTCCTTACCATTTAACAATCCATTTAATTCATTTATGGCTTCCAAAAATAAGTGACAAGATCAACACACCCAAGTGGTGGTTTGTCTATAAGTCATGAATAGTAGTTGATAGTATTTAATCAAACCCACCTTAAAATGGTGGTTTAGGTTGATTTTTTAAACCTCAAACCATATAAAAGGGTCTATAGAACATCAAGGTTATGGTCTAAACAATTAATTTAAGGTATTACTCATTTTAGGATAAACACATGAAAATTATAGTGTGTGGCACAATGATGACAAATCATAAACATCTAGACATTTAGGGAAAAGTAGAAAACCACTGATATTAACATAGTAATATACTTATCATCTAGTAGTATCCTCATATTTGGGCTAGAAATTTATAAAATGGAGTAACTAGATAAACACCCCCAAAATAAGGTATATAATCTCTCATAGAAATATAATCGAAGATGAAAAATAAAATAGAGAAATTGAACAAGAGGAATGATATACTTATCAAGGGGGATCGAATGAAATTGAGGGTGATCAAATCAGAGCTTGGATATAAGAGATACCTCAAAGCATAGAAGAGGGAAGAGGAGAGATCTCATTCATGGGGAGATATAGTGTGTTTGAGGGAGAAGAAATAGAGAATTAGGGTTAAAGGAAGGAAAGAATCATCATTTTATACTTTTTAAAAGGTTTCATGGCGTGGTTATATTATTTGGATAACCGTTCACCAACCATGTGATATCCATTATCCATAATCCCTCTCCTCGCATAGTTTATGTGCATTATTAGACAAACCATGCACAAAAAATATGATTTTACTCTGTAATAAATTGAATGTTTCTCATGATCGTGTATCCCATGCTTTATAGTTTGGACATTCATAATCCTCCCTTACATGGTCGCATGGTTGAGGTGCATGGTTAGCACTAACATTGTGCTAACCATGTGCCTCCACCTTTCTTTCAAAAAACTAGGACTACAAGCCCTGAATTAAGCCTAAATACTCTCAAGAACCCCATGACCTCTTTAGACACTTATATTAAGGAAACAATAATGGTTGATACTGAAAATTAAATAATCTATACCTGCATAAAAAACTAAGATCTTGAAACCTTCCCATCTTAAAACAACTCAACCTTAAGTTTCCCTTCCAAGGTTTGTTGAGTTGCATCCAAGAATAAATATAGCCGCGAAGCACATATATTATATTGTTACTCTCGATTCTATTCCTATACACGATCATGATCCCATAAAACCCATACCAAATGCATTGTCCTTCCTTAGAGAGCCTTCGTGATATGATCAAAAATATAATCAGGATATTACTAAAATGAAGGATTTATCTATAAATCAACTTCATTATAATAAAAATGAACAATATGGGGTGGAATTACAAAGGTGAAGCTAAGAATCATAGAAGACATATTTCATGGCATGATACCATTGAGGAAGATCTATCTAAAAGGTTATCGGTCAGCCTTTATCCATGTTCTTGAAAGGCCCAATGAATCTTGTTGAAGAATTACCTTATCATTTAAATCATCAATGACCCAATCTAGGTGATACACACAAGAAGACCCAATATCCCACCTCAAAATCTAGAGATCGGTGTCGATTATTATTATATGACATCTTCCTAGACTGAGTCATTTTCATATATTTCCTAATAATTTGGTCATACTTCAATGTCTCCTAAACAAAATGAGGTGTTAATAGCACTATCTCCCCTACCTCTCACCAGAATAGAGGTGGATGGAAAGTCTTAATGTAAATTTACTCAGAAAGATCCATTGAGATAGTCTCTTGGAAACAGTTATTATAAGAGAAATCAATGGAGGTATGTGTCTTTTCGAAGAACTTCCAAAATCAAGGTCATATATTCTAATCATTTCCTCTAATACTTGTATTGTATTACCAGACATACCGTCTGTTTGTCAGTGATATGATTTACTCAAATGTAATTATGATCAAATATCCTTCTACAACCCATTCTAGAACCAGGAAGTGAATCGATCATCCATGTCAGATACAATGGTACATGGAACCACATGAAGTAGTATAATCTCTCAAACATATATCCTTTTAATATCATCCACTCATAAGGTCTCCTGGATAGGTAAGCAGTGGGTGACCTTTGTCAGCCTGTCCACGATTACTCATACAGCATCACTGCTTCGAGGTGATTTTGGCAAGCCTATCACAAAATTCATAGTGATTTTGTCCCATTTTCACTTCAGGATGGGTAATGTATATAAAATTCCTATAGGTCATTAGTGTTCCACTTTCACCTTCTGAAAATTGGAACACCGGGTAATAGAACCTTCTATCTACTTCTTCATACCATGAACCAATTCTAGTGAAATAAGTCATGGTACATATTGGTTAGTCCAGGATTTACTTCCCATTTGTATGAATGAGATTCTCCTATCAATTACTCTTATATATCTATAGGTCCTCAGACATTCACATGGATATACAGGATATTATACTCATTAATAACCCAACTAGGTAGTGATTCCTCACCAAAAACGGTTTCCCTTAGGACTAAGCCTTTGAGATCTGAAAGTTGAATCATCTTCACTAAATCCTAAAGTGATAAGGTAACTACTAAATCCTTGAGAAAAGGATAATTGTCACACTCATGAACTTCCAGATGTAGCTTAGAAAGAAGAAATATCAACTTTCATTAACTATTGTATTCCTAAAGAACATGAGTCTAAGTATTCCAACTAAGATTATCAGTAACTACATTTCCCTTTCCTGGTGTGTAAGAAAGCTCCAAGTTAAAAGACTGAATATATTCTACCTATATTAACGGTTGAAGGTGCAATTCACATCAAGTGAATATGTATTTGAGTCTTTATGGTATGTTTATATAATAAACCATTCTCCCAGTAAGTAATGTATCCAGTAACATAAATCATGAACAACAAATGGTAACTCCAGATATTGCATTGTGTAATTTCACTAGTGTGGACTCAACTAATGAGACCTATATACTATGACTTGTCATCCTTGCATCAAAACAGCTCATGTACCAATGCTTTATGAATCATAATAAACTATAGATCCTTGTCCTGGATTAGGTAATGTCAAGATCATCACAAAGTTCATCCTTCCTTTCAACTCCTAAAATTATTTCATACAAGCTTCAGACCATAATAATTTTACACCCTTATTAGTTAAGCCTGTAAGTGGTTTGGAAAGTCATGAAATGATCTAAATGAAATGATGATAGTAACTAGATAGTACCAAGATAGTTGTTATGTCAAACATGTTCTTGTAATTATCTTTGGAAATAATGTGTCTCACCTTCTATAGATCCATAGATACCCCTACTTATGATATCATGTGACGCATGAAGTAAATTTTATCAATTTAAAATTTTTATTTAGTGATCATGGCATAAATCTTGTTCTCCCTTAGTGTACTCAATATGATGTCAATGTGGTTGGAATAATCATGTCAAGTATAAGATTATAATAAGATAAAATCCACAAAAATTCCCACAAAAAACTCGAATAGGGGTGGAAAACTCTATTCATCAAGGATATAAAAATGGAGGGTGTGTTGGTTAGACCAAATAGAATAAAAAATACTCATATAATACATACCTTCTTTGAAATGATATATGTAGTATATCCTATTTCCTAACTCACTCCTAATGGTATCACAAACTCAAATTAATCTTCATGAAGACCCTGGATCCTATGATCTAGTTAAAGAGATCGTCTATACAAGGAAGTGGGTACCAGTTCTTAAATGTAATCTGATTCAAATACTGGTAATCCACACACATCTATAGGGTACCATCCTACTTATTAGAGAAAATAATAGGTGAAACTCAAGGAGAAGTGGTGGGTCATTGAACCCTTTAGATTCTAGATCCTATAACTTCCTCTTGAGTTTTTATATCTCAATACGAGACATTCTGTATGGAGGAATAGACATTGGTTCCACTCTTGAAATGAGCTCAATAGTAAAATCTAACTCTCTTTATATCACTAAAAATGTAGCCTAGAAAAATAATCAGTGAAAAAAAATCTATGAATTAGTCCACCAATTGAGGAAAATAGTTTGTCACACTCCTCATGTCATTAAGAAAAAGACTAGAAATACGGGATGACACTACACCCAGTCCCTGATTCTCAAGTCCAACTCTACTTTCCTAAACATCACATTCCCCCATATAAACATAACTATCACCCTCAGGGGATATAAAAGATACCCTTGGGTGATAACAATCAATATGGACATTATAAGAAACTAAATTGTCCTTCCTAATAATTATATCAAATCTCTTTATCTCAAGGATGAAAAGGTTCCATAAGAAATGGTATCCAGTGATCTCAAGGGGACACTCCTTGCATCAGAGAACTATTTATTATTGTACCCCCAATGAAGAATCAAGATTCATTACCTTGTAAAATTAATTAATATTGAGTCTAGCACTCTCTTTTTTATCCATAGATATGATTGAATTTGAAGAACCTATGTGAAAAAAAGTAGATATTAAAGGCAAGGCTAATAAGATTTCACCTTGAACTATATATTTACTAACACTCTCCCCTCAGGATTTAGATTTATTATAAGTAATTTGTCAGATCCATTGCCCTGGGCTATAGCCTGACCTCTCTGAGAAGGTCTTCTCTACTGATGTTTCACATCATAAGTTTGGCTTCCTCTACCGCATATACCTCCTCATCCTATACAATAGGTGGTATTCCAGCTATTAACCTAGAATGGATTTATTGATCCATATCTAGATTATAGAGTTAGTGTGGATCCTCTCTTACCAAGGACTAGTGTAAAGGCTCCAAAAACCTCTAAATATGGTCTATTCAGACATAGGATCTGCACTTTAACTTTTTTTATGTCACACAAACCCTTCGCATGACACTACATTCCATGATAATGGAAAACCAATAACTTTCAGTGTGAATACTCTAATTTCCACTACTATCATGGGAAACATCAAGGTTAAACATCAAACTGTAAGAAGAATAACTTCCCTAACTGAGGATAAACCACCATTTATTTTACCATTATATTTCCTTGAATTATTCTTAGTGATAAGTTTCAGATTTAATATTTTTGAAATTATAGATAATCAAAATATGTTCACCTATAATTGGATGGAATACCTAATGCACTTCCCTTTCTAGGGGATAAACCATAATTACTTGTACCTTTATATTCCCTTAGATTATTCTTAGAGATAAGGCCTGATTTATTATTTCTAAAATAGTAAATAATCTGAAGATATTCACCTGTGATTAGGTGTAATACCTAAGCCCATACTCGAAGCTTCTCACTCTGGACAAATCTTCAATAATAAGAGTTGATGAAAAGTGATTGAGTTTAATGAAGCAAGCTGAATAATCCATGACGGTCATAGTACCCTACTCCAGTTGTATATATTCCCCATCTCAATTATATCTATATGTTTCTGGGTAAAAGTTATCATATAAGGTATATTTTAAATCCCTCCATATCATACTTCAATGTTGATCTTTCTAATTTTGAACATTACACCATTCCATAGTGGATCCAAAAAGCATATAAGTCACAAACTTGAACCACATCTTTGTAGGCATATCTAGATTCTCAAAGATTCATTGAATGTCCTATATTCATGACTCAAAAACCTAGGGGTCATCGTCCCTTGAAAACGTAAGTGGGTGTTGTTGTTGGAACTCCCTCATAAACTCTAACAAGGTTGGGTCAGGTCATCAATATCCCACCATATACTATAATAACCATAAGAAACATTCTTGAATATGAGTGTAAATTCACAATATAGGCATTTCATGTGATGGTATTAGAGGTGCGGCTAGTGGCACTACATGTGGTTCAAGTCCCACCACCTTATGAGAATGGTCATCACCACATTCCTATCACTCAATACGAGGCTTCCATGGGGGAATATATCTATAATTCCAATCACACACGTAAAAACATAATAAGAAAACAAAAGGGATCTTTCTTAGGATAACAAGATGTGTATAAGGGCTCACTAACTAGACCATACTAACCCAACTATCAAAATCTAAGGTCGTGGTATTGGTAATATTCTAAGTTTGAAATATATAGGTTTCATTATATGGAGTGTCAATTATAAGTTATAGAGGAAAATTTCCATCAATTTGTAATTGTAATCCCTATTTAATGACTAACATTCCCTGTAAAGTCTCAATTTAGTAGTTTATATATATAGAAATAGTTATATATACTTATATTTCCAATTTATAAAATCAAAAGTTCATAATTTATAATTATAACTTCATGTAATTACAACCAAACCTTTTACATATGGTCTTAGGTTGTTACAAACCCACATATAATGATTTGATAATATGGATTTTGATTCCCAATTTATATAGGTATAAAATTTATTAATTATAATTTTTACCCATTTAATATCAACCAACTAAAGTTTCATCCCATGTAACTAAGTTTCATTGGCTTAATCAAGTCATAATTGGTTAGTTATGGTTCCACTTTCAATCTATGTGATAATAAACCATTTAGGTCAGTGTATAAACTTTAATTAACCATTTATTTTTCTATATATTTTTCCTAAATGATATTTCTGTAAAAATAAAATTATAGAAATCATGGAATATAAAATATGCAATAATAAATAAAGTAAACATGGTATGGCATCTGCATGTCATCTAAATTCATAACTGCCTATAAGGATTCATGAAGTAATGTTCCCTTTTCATACCATTCAATGGTAAAATATATAAAATATAGCATCAGGAAGCATGTGTATAACCTAATGGTGAAAATAGTATAACTATAACTGAAAAAATATAGAACAACTATCACCATCCTAGGAAACTTGGTTTTTCCCCCACACATGGATTAGCAACTCCCATACAAAGAATAATTTCCAAATTATAACACTTCCTAGTCTCATTTATACTAACCTAAATAGTAATTTAATGAAAGTAAATTTGATAATCCACTTTGTCACATTGCAAACCTGATTAACACATAAGTCATTGAACCTAGTTGTCCACATAGCCTCAAGTGTGCCTTCCCATACATGAGAGGCTTCTGACTAGAGGTGACGATCTATGGTGGTATGGTGGGGACACGATACCTTCTTTATAAAAGTAAAAAAAAATAGTGGTAATGAATAATAATAAAGAAGTGGAATTCATATTATACACCAACAGAATAAGATAAGGAAGTGTAAATAAACATCCATGTGATAATAAATAGTTAAATCCATAAGTAGTATCATATAAAGATGATGTCTCATTTATAAAAAATGAACAGGAATACACTGTAACAGGGGTACAAAAAATATGTGTATAAAAAAGGAAAAAAAGATCAAAACTATCCCCCATGAGTGTCCTGATCACTAGCTCATTCATATACTTCCAATCCCCAAAGAGATCAAGCATACATAGCTGGTTGAATCCCTTTATCTCTACCTACATCTATAAAGTATGTCTGGGTATCCAACGGCGGTCCAAATAGGGTATAAGTAAAACTCATTATTCCACCAGTCGTGGTGTCTAATAAAATATAGCCTATGAATATAAAATTTAATAATGTGTATGGATAATATAAAATTAGTTAATAAATAGTAATTGCATTAAGATCAGGGTCCTCATGGAGCATCTGGATGACCATACCTAATTCAGCCTAATTTGGATGCCTCTGAACATAATATCATTTTAGTTTAGCTTTAAAACCAAGTAACATAGTAAAAATTCCATTTTATATAATCATGTAGGATCTAAGGTGAAACCAAGGCATCTTTAACCTGAGGAGGCCAAAAAAACTCATAGTAACAAAACATGTAGCTCTAATATAGGGTTCTGATGCTAATATATGGGATAAAATTGTGGCATTTCATAGTAAATATTTCTAACTTAGTCCAAGGGAAAAATATAAGGTAATTAGAGGATAAACATGATTTAGATCCCAATTAGATAATATATGGCATCATGTGTCTAAGGATATCAAGCCAAATAAAATGAGATACTCTTGGAATTCTATTTTCCAATGTTGAAGGTGAATTGTTAGTGATACACCAAGGAATTCACTAATAAGACATTTACTTAACCCTAGTGTGGTATCTCACATAGAAGAAACATTAATGAGTTTACATGCATCCTATGAGATCTCCCAAGAAATTCTAGGTTTGCAATCAAATACTTACTCAAGTAAATCCATGCCATTAAATTGATCCAAGTCCATAAAAATAATCAATTATTACATTGAAGACTTTAAACATGATCCAAGTGTAAATCCAACTCATTTCACAATTTTTATTTAGTCTATTCCATTATACTTTTTATTTATAAATGAAAAAGGTCCAACAAAAGTTTTCATACCATTTATCAAAACATTCAACTCATTAGTCATTACACTTATAAGTTATAAAAGGGCCAACTATTATGACCTTACCATTTAATAATTCACTAGTAAAAAGATAAACTCAACCAAGGGGTGGTTTATCCATAGGAAATGAATGGTTTTGGAAATCATTTAATTTAACCCACCATATTTGGGTGGTCCAGATTATGTTCATCAACATACATCCATGTTGAAGGGATTAAGTAACATCAAGGTTATGTTCTAAATAATTAATTTAAGTTATTACTTGTTTTAGGAGAAATAAGAGTAAATTTTATCATGCAGCACCATGATGAAAAATCATAAACATATATAATTTTATAGAAAAGTTATATACTATATTCCTTAATATGGTAGTAGACACCTCATCCAGTGTCAACCTCATATTTGGGCAAGAATGACAGAAAATAGAGAAACCATAAAAATTCCCTTAAAATATAGTATATAAGCATTCAGGGTAATAGATTCCAAGATGATGAAGAAAATAGAGAAAGGAAATAAGATGAATGATAAAATTTCCAAGTGGGTCTAACATAACTGACAATGAACGAATTGGATCTTGGATAAAGGAGATACCTCAAAGCTTAGAAGAGGGAAGAGGAGAGCTCTCATGTGTGAGGAGTTACTATGAATTTGAGGGAGGATAAAAAAAGAATAAGGGTTAAAGGAAGGATAGCATCATTGGAGATTCTAGGATTATGATTCTAAACCTGTGAAATTATCTATGACAATGTATTTGTAGGAATAGTTTAGATCAAATGATATTTATTAATTAATTTAATTAATTAATTAATCCATTGAACATACATCCAATGGGTGAGGAGTCTGAATGCCCCTAGACAACCAATTTTATGTCATGCCAAGGGTAAACACCATGTTCTGGACTCAACCATTATCTCTGATTCTTTATTTGATCTTTTTTTAAGATCTATACCATTTTCTTTAAGAATATCCATGCATGCAAGAATAAAATTATTTTTTAAAAAAATAATTCCTGACACATTGGGCCTCAGGAATTGCATGAATTCTTATCTCTTAACTCTAGAAATATATATAAAAATATTTAATATTATTATAATTAAAAAATTAGGTCTCTACATAATTACCTTCTTCAAGATTTTCATCCCCAGAAATCAAAAATAAACAATCAACTCGGGATATTGGGCCCACATTTGGCTTTCTCCCTCTTAATAACTCTCCTAAATGTTTCCATGTTTCCACAACCTGTGAACCAATGGGGTGGTCCATCCATGCAAGGTCCTCTCCTGTAAATCATCGATCTCCACCAAGTACTCTGTAAAGGTGGATCCATCCTCAGTGTCCATCTTTACCTGTTGATAATGTGTGTGGGGTCATAAACGTATCACCTCAGAAGTG
This sequence comes from Viscum album, assembly GCA_963277665.1. Classification (NCBI taxonomy): domain Eukaryota; kingdom Viridiplantae; phylum Streptophyta; class Magnoliopsida; order Santalales; family Viscaceae; genus Viscum; species Viscum album. Next base: position 1,265,483,671 of record OY728128.1, read on the forward strand.
ACAAGTGGAAGAAGTCGTGCACCAGCTCCAATTGTGGGAGTAGGGAGATGTGGTAAGAAACTTCTCCAACCCTATAAATTATCTTGAATGGACCAATAAACCTTAGGGATAGCTTGCATCCCTAGCCTAACCTCTGAAATCCTCATATGGAGAGGCTCTCAGAAGAATGTAGTCACCCCGGTCAAACTCCAAGGTCCAAGGACGGTGAACTCTGTAAAAAAAATTTCTTCTCTGGGCTATCCCCATCCACTCACTGATGACCTGGACCTTCTCTATCATCACCTACACCATCTCTAGTCCCAAAAGTGATGTCTCGCCAATCTTTTTCTAGCACAAGAGTTACCTATAGGGTCTCCCATATAGGACATCAAAAGGTTCCATGTCGATGGTAGAGTGATAGTTATTTTTGTACGAAAACTCTACCAAGGGTAGGTGATCCTCCTAGCTCTATCCAATATCTATCATGAAATCCCTCAGCATATCCTCCAACACCTAGATAGTGTGCTCAGTCTTCCCATTGGTATGGGGGTGAAAGTTTGTACTCATCCTCATTTTTTTACCAAATTAATCTTATAGGACTCTTCTTAATCATGATATAAACCTTATGTCGTGATTAGAAATGATCTTCAAGGGCACCCCATAAAGGAGAATGATCTATCTTACATAAAACTGCCCCAAACACTCCATTGAACTCTGCTCCCTGATAGAAAGTAAGTGCACTGAATTTTTGAGTCAATCAACTATCACCTAGATGGAATCATGGCCCTTCTCTATGGATGGGATCACTCTCATAGAGTCTATGGATATGTCATCTCACTTCCACTCCAAGATCTCAAGGGGGTGCAATAAACCTATTGGAACTTGGTGCTCAACCTTCACCTACAGATAGATGAGGCACATAGAGATGAACTCAGATACACTTCATCTCATTCAAAACCACCAAAAATGCCACTAAAGGTCTCTGTAAATCTTCCCCATATCGATATTAATAACTAGGGTATAAGTGTCGAACTCTCATATCCCCTCCTCCCACATCGTGACAGGGACCAACGCCAGTCCCTAAAAAGGGATGATATGATTCTCTACTTCATAATATATATCTAGTGATTCACCCATGAATATATGGTCATGTAAGGCCTCGTAGTCTATGTATACCAGCTAGGAATCTCTCACACACTCAAGAAGTGGAGGAGTCAACACCATTGACTGAAGAAAAATTATGCCGTCCTGCTCCACCAAGATTAGCTGTAAGAAGGCCAACTACTATAAATCCTCTTGTACTAAGTGATATTTGGATTTATTAATAAGGTAATATGCTACCATGTTTCCCTTACCTATATTATAGACCATCTCTAAGTCATAGTCCTACAGTAATTCCAACCAGCGATGTTTTCTCAGGTTCAAGTCTCTCTAAGTGAAGACGTACCTAAGACTCTGATGGTCTGAGTAAACCAAAAAGTTCTCCCCTAGAATGTAGTTCCTCCACATCCTCAGAGAGAAGAATACTTATTCAAGATCTAGGTCAGGATTTTTATAGTTATTCTCACGGGGTATCAACTTCCTTGACCCATATACGATTATTTCCTATCATTGCATCAACACAAAAATATGTTCAGCACTTGAGGCATTGCAAAACATTACAAAATCCATGCCTTCTTCTAGTATCCTAAACACTGGAGCACTCATCATCCTCATCATAAACTCCTCAGAGGACCTCTAGCACTACTAAAACCAATTAAATGAGCTCCCTTTCCACATCATGACAATAAAAGGGGCTGTAATTATAGAGAATTATACCAAAAACCTCTTGTAGTACCCCCACCATTCCAAGAAATATTCAAACCTTTGACACACTCTTTGGTATCTCATAATAAAGAACTAAATTGATCTTCATTGGGTCTATAGTTAAACCATGTTCATAAATTACATGCCCTAAAAAGTGAACCTCATGAATCCGGAACTTTCACTTTGAGAGTTTCTCATAAAGCTGGTGCTCTCGAAGAAAATATAGAACCATCCTCAAGTGCTCTACATGCTCCTCCTCTGATACATAGTAGATGAGTATGTTGTTGATGAAGATGACCAAAAACTAATCAAAGTAAATATGGAATACCTGGTTCATAAAATCCATAAACACGTCGGGGGAATTCATCACACCAAAGTGCATCACTAGGAACTCATGGTGTTTGTAGTGATATAGAAATTCTAACACTAGAATATCAGGCTCAAGAACCTTCAACTGGTGGTAGCTGAAACTGATATTGGTCTTTGAGAACCATCTCACACCTTTAAACTGGTCAAATAAGTCATCAATTACTATCAAGGGATACTTTTTCTTTATCATGGCTTAGTCCAGGAGATGATAATCCATGAAAATCTACAAAATGTCATCCGCCTTTTTCATGAAAAACACTATAGCCACCTAGGGGACACACTGAGCCTAATGAAACCCTTCTATCAAAGGTCCTATAACTGTAACCGTAGATCCCAAAGATTTCTAGGAGCGATCTAATAATCCATAGAAGATATCGTAGCAATCCTAATATGTAAGTCAATGTAAAACTACATATCCCGCCTTAGATATAGTCGTGAAATTTCTTCAGGGAAGATGTCCATATAATCCTCAAAAACTGAAGGAATATGGATTCCTGAAGATACTGTTGCACCAAGATCTATACTCTCTAAATGATGGGTGATTTTTTTGTAGCTTTCTTCTCACAAAACCCGATTTCCCTACCTTGAGATCTCTCTCTCCAAAAAAGGAGAATCTCATCACATCGGTGTGTAGGCATTTGACTTGTCTGTAGTGACAGTTAATCTGATCTCTGACCATGGACAACCAATCCATGCCCAAGAGGAATTCATAGGGTTCCATCATGATGACCAAAAGGAACCATGTGAACCTTTCTCCACCAAGTGATAAATCACACTATCGTTAGATAAATTAAACAGAAGAAGTGTTCCCTATAAGAACCTCAAGATGAATCTATTGTCCTATCACCACAACTAGGATCTCCAACTCTTACACTAGGAATATAGATATGAATTAATTAATGAAACCTATTTCTACTAATACTGAATCAAGAGTATAAAACACACATATCAGGCCTCTAATCATCTCGTGCATTGTGTGTTCATAAGCCTCCAAATACCGCAGCTATCTGTGACCCCAACCAAAAACTCACTGATCCTAACGTGGGACGCTTGGTGGTGGTGGTGGAAGGATATCATAGCATAATCCACCACACATATCTCATCCTAATCCTTTTCCAGCTCCACCTCCATGGGGACCACCCTACCCATGCTTGGGAGATCCCTGATCATAGCGATGACTTTAATGTTGCGGTCTGTCAGATATCTTCTTGTACTACTTGATATGTCTTATCAGATAGTCTCATGCTATGTGAACTCACCCATAAAAATTAAAGAATTACCCCTCTCTAGGGTTACCTAGTTCTTTAGGTTGTCACTTCATTGCATGACCTCATGCCTGAGCCTGATTGTGAAAGGGATTACAATTGCGAGATCACACTTACTACCGCCTAGAAGCTGTTGCATCTGACGCAACCCTGTGATGCCCACTGCCTTCTCCTACCATTTGGAATCCCTCTGACATAAATATATTTATCACTAGTGCCCACTCCAGCACCCAGTCATAGGTGGGGATGCACAAGGGAACCACACTGGTATGGATCTCTTTGTGGAGTCCCTACTCAAACTTCCATTCTTAGAAGTATCCATCCTAGATCATGTCAATAGAGTGTCAGGTGGGGACTGTGAATCTCACTACATACTCATACACCATTATCCCTCCCTTTTGTAGCTCCAAAATCTTCTAAATCCAATTTGAGTGCAAGATGGAGGTGTAGTACTCCTCATACAACAACTGTTAGAAGTCATTTTATGAGAGTTTTGAATCATCATGCATCTACATAAAAAGTATCCACTAGTTCCTAACATCTTTATAGAAAATGATAGCTACCAGTGCAACCATCAGATGCATCAAGATCTGAATAATCCTAAAGACATGGACCACTGACTCTATCCAATCTTATGATGCATATGGATTTGTCTCACCGCGGAACCTCAGTGGCCTCTAGAACTGGAACTAGCAAAATGTGCTAAGCTTGCGTGCATCCTCAACCTACTCTGTTAAAATGATCAACTACTCAATAGGTGGAGGTGTTGCTACCTGTCCACCTAGAAGATGGGGGTTTTGGGATGGCCCTTGAACTGAGGCACCATCGCTCATTGGATCTTCATCACGATCTGGAATTGGAATCCTTGTTATCCATCATCGCAAAGGCATCCTAAGATTTATCAAGATGTACCATGGTCAAATGAGCATATATATATATATATATATAATAAAAATGGGGAGATGAATAAATAATTCAAGTCAAAGACTCCATCCTATATGATGCTTGTACCATTGATCCCTACAACTAATGTCTTGGTATGTCGAGTTGAAAAATAGGTAGTCAAAGTCTTGGTGAATGGATATGTCAGCCACTTGTACCGTCACTGGACTCTCTGGCCTGAGATCCACACTTGAAGAGCTTTGAAATTATTTCCCTAAACCCATTAAAATCTTTATAAAAGGACTAGTATTAATAACATCCCAAGGATCGATCCACCTATGATACCAATTTCTCATGACACTACTCAAGCCAGGGCTCGGTCTGAAACTACCCCATTCCCTTTTTCATAGGCCAGGGGATCGTGACAAGCACTGAATGTATTAATAACATAGGGAGTTATTTTCATAAGTACATGTATGCACACGCATATCCATATTCATTCATAAATTCAGAGGAAGTAAAAGTAAAAGAAGCAAAGAATCTAAGGGAATATCCATGAATGCAAAACATAGATGGTACAAGAGTATGGTAGTGTAAATTGAAAAGTAAAGGGGAAAAATAAACAACCAACCAGAAATATGTCCCAACCTAACAAAACTGGAAAATTAAAATATTGAAAGAGACTAGCTCTTGAATCCCAAGTTGAGACCACTATACATTGTCCAAGTACCAGGTATCCCTAAGATCCTTTGAAGTCACCACTAACCTATCTATCATCTATATAAGACATGACCCATGAAAGGAAATACCATGTAGGGGTGATTATATACATACCTAGTAGGATGATTCAAAATATAAAGGGGGAGATGTAAGAGATGTAATAGAAATAGAAAGACAATAAATGATAGATACAGTCAAAGAGAACAACTCAACCCAAACCAAGAGTGAAAGTAACCTCATCCAAGCACAAGGGGCTCGACACGGTGAGTAGATGAATGAAACATCAAGTCTTCTCCACCTATACCTGGAGAGTAGACTCATCCAACCATGAGAAGATAAACCCAAAAATCACATGGAATACCTCGTACATATTCAATTCTCATGCAAGAAGAGTCACCAAATCCAATGTGCGGATACATAAGAGAATATATATATATATTACTAGTAAAAGAAACCTAAATGAGAGAGTAAGTGGATCTATATCTCACCATTCAGCTCGAGGTGATGAGTAGCAAATAGTTAAAAGAATTCATCAATGATGCACAATATCTCACATGTCTTCCTAGAAGTAACTATGCAAGTCAAACCATGCCTCTTCATTGTGTCGCATAGTTAAGGGTCCAAAATCTCTAAGTGGAGGAACCATTCCATGGTACAAAATGAGGACTCCACTCTGATAGCCTTTGAGGACCCACTTCCCAACTATAATGGATGGTTGACTTGGTAGTCATAAAGGACTCCACTTCCGAGTTCTACTAGAGGGTGGACTCAGTGGTCATCGAGGACTCCAATTCCCAGCTCTATTGGAGGTTCGAATCGTTAGTCATTGAAGACTCCACTACCCATCTCTAATGGAGGGTCTACTCGAGAGTCATCGAGGACTCCACTAACCAACTCTACTAGAGGGTTGACTCAGCAGTCATCAAGGACTCTACAGCCCAATTCCACTAGAGGGTCGAATCGGCAGTCATCAAGGACTCTACTGCCTAGATCTACTGAATGTTTGACTTGGTATTCATCGAGGAATCCATTGTGGAGCTCTAATAGATGATCAAATTGGAATTCATCAAGGAATCTATGACCCATCTCTACTAGAGGGTCAACTTGGTAGTCATTGAGTACTCCGCTGCCCAGATTTATTAGAGGGTCAACTCAGTAATCATCTAGTGATCATGTGTTATCACTTCCATTATTGAGCATTTCATAATCAAGTATCATTCTCATAACATTTCACATCATGTATTGAAATATGTAACCAGGGGAACCATCATGTTCTATACAAAAAACAATCAGTATAGGCAACTCGTGGTCCAAAATTCAAGTTCAAACGAAGGAGATATGGAGCCTAAAATTTTCCTAAAAAGGAACCAAGGGATTCATGGCTTGTGAAGGGACCCACATGGATTGTGGTCCCACTCCACCACCTATCCAACTACATGGGGGTACACGGCTCCCAATCAATGTAGCAACGCATTCCATGTTTGTGGACTACACAGCATGTCCATGCCAACTGGGATCGAGTCTTGTCTATGTACTGACCTCGTGTCTGTGTACTCAGTACACAGTGTGTCACATCACATGAGGTGCCACCCACGTGTCCAGATCATTTTTGTGTACTCGAGTCCACGTCTGTGCACCTAGTCATTTACTTTCACATGGGATCTCATCTGTGTGATCCACCACATGGGTTTTCCATCTGATGAAGGGGTACATGGCATGTAGGATGGCTACACATCATGCCATCCTTATCTTTTTTCAAAACCCAATCTATTGTACTTAATGGGATACACATCATGTATTTATCCCTATAAATGGAATATAGTCAGGTATTCTAAAAATTCCCAGATCCATGATCTACACCTCCAATTTTATCCCTCTGGTTCGAATCTGGCTTCTGTTTCACTTGGAATTTGTGGATCTAGCTTCTTCGGACGGATTTCATCCATCTGGTGTCCAGAAATCTAATTCCAAACACCCAAGGGGGTTTTTAATTCGACCCATACGTACTGCACCCTTAGACATTGATTTCATGACCTTAAATCATCTAAAATATTGTTTTTTCCTTGAAACAATCCTAGATTTGTGCTTGTTTTGTTAATCCAAGCCTCGATCATCATTTTATTGCGATTTCGAGGGTTTGATCGGGATCGATACTGCATGGCAATCTCGAACCGGGACTGTAGGGTACTACCAATGAAGAATGAAAAAAACAAAGGATAAAGGTACCAAAAAAATTCTAACCATCATTGCCCAAGCATTATTGGACACCAATCAATAACGGTGATCTCGAGGTTATAACCAAAGAAAAACTCAATTTCAACTGGTACATAGGTTCATGATTAGGCCAAAATTGGTGAATATACAAGAATAGGGATCGATTCTCTCAATATATTTAACAAAAATGAAAAAAATAACTAAATTGATGATTCCTACCTAGAGATTGGATCATACATTGTAAAATAATACACTCTACAACGATCGAAGGAAGTTGGAGCATTTGTTGCATCCCAGACTGCTCTGATCAAGTATTTTGTCATCATTCGAGGTTGCTTTCCAATAAAGGAGGAAGGAGAGAATCATTGGAGATTCTAGGATTATGAGGATAACCTTGGTAAATTCTCCATGATTATGTATTTTTATGAACATTTTAGGTCAAATGATATTAATTAATTAATTTAATAAATTAATTAATTTTCTAAATGTATTGTCGATAGGTGAGGAGTCTAAACTACCCGTTTTGACTCATTTTATATCACTCTTGGGGTAAGCACCACATTCCAGACTCAACGGTGGACTCAGATTTCTAATCTAATATTTTATTTAAGATTTATCTTTTTTTATAAGAATATTTGTGAGTGAAATATAAAATATATTAAATATTTTTTATAAAATTAATTTCGAGAACACCGGGCCTCAGAATCACATGTCATATCATCATCTATATCTATAAATATATATAGAAATATTTCAACATTGTACAAGATAAAAACCGGGTCTCTACATGTTACATGAATATCCATCTAGAACTTTTATATTCTTTATTTTTTTCAATGATTACATCATTTTCATTATTGTTTCATTGAAGAAACAACTTAAGGGTACTCTCCATTGTCATCTTCCCACAACCATGATTTTTATTCATTACTTGCTAGTCCTTAGGAGCATTAAGGTGATCCTTTACTTTACCCTACTTATTAAGAAATGTAAAAATTACAATATCATATACATTATTCCCAATATGCCTCATGTCAGGATTATGAAACAGTAAATTAAACTCCCAATAAGGAGGTTTGAAAAATAAATTCATTTTCTTCCACTATTGTGTTCAAACTACTTAGGATATTGTTCATTTTTTTCCTTTTCTCCCTTAATTCAAATGATTAGATTTTTCAAATTATGTAATGACATTCATGAATTATCCCAAGATTTATAAACCATATAACACCTACGGAGACTTTTCTATTTCAATATCACTATTGAATCGTGTCTTTTTTAACATGAATTTGTTAGATACATCAAGTGATTACACATATAAGACCATGTTCTTTTATGAGGTAATTATTGAGGCTAAAAATCAAAATTTCAAACTATACAAGGTAAACTGGTATGATTCTTCCTATTGGGTAAGTTTCCTACTTCAAGAAAGTCACTAATTTTCCACAATAAAGCAACATGCATTTTGAATAGTTTTCTCATTAATGTGGAAAATATTTTCATGTTTTCATCTCATTATTCATTCCATTATTTGATTAGAGGATGGAGGTATACATCAATGTCATCTATAGACATTTCTATTCCTGGAATAAGCATTGAAATAATGAAAGATTTATTCTCTATACACATCCATGGAGGTATATTATAGGGGATCAAAACAATTATCCATATTCTATAATTAGTAATTAAAGTGAAAAAAGAGTTAAAACCATTAGAATATAATCCCAAAAAATAAATTCTTAGTATTAAAAGAAAAATATGGATATATGGAATCAAATGTCTTCCATGGTGTTGAATCTCTTGGATGTATCATCAAGTCATCATTGATAGTTTCAAAATCATGATGCTTCATGTCATATGAATTCTTAGATGACATGAATAATATTTTCAAGTGTGGTTTTGGAGGAAAGTAACCCAATACCTTCATAAGAGTTTTCTTCTTCTTCTTCTAGGTGTTACACTAGTAGAAAATTGGGTTATTGCCACAGGCTATGATAGTGGAAATAGGTTATAGCCACGGTCGGTCCACCAGTGGGTGTTATGGCCATTATTATAGCCTATGGTTATAACTTCGATCCACATGGACCAACCTTTTGTCACGGATGATATAATTATAGCTACAAGATAAAAAAACTTGTTACATATAAGATTCAAACTTGTCTCTCCCTTCTGAAAATGGGCATACTTTACCAATCAACTAATACACTGATTTTATATATATATAAATATATATATCTCTGTGTGTGTGTAACATTTATGTGTGTGTGAGAGAAAGAATTTATAAATATATTTAATTATTATAATAAATAAATTCATACTTGTACCCTATAGCCATGGTTTTTCATGATTATGACTACACTACTATAGAATCACACTTATTCAACACTACCCATTATTTGAGATGGAAAAAGTATTGATAAAGGGGGAACTTTTATCCATGCTAGCTAAAAGTGCAGATAAATGTATGCCCTTTATCAATGTTGAATTGCATTCTTTTATATTTGATAAAAGTTGATCATCATAAAAAAATTGTATATTATCAAAAATAATATTTCAATATAAAAATATATTTCTATTGATATATATATGTATATATATATATTCTTAATTGTGATTTATATAAATATAAATATGTATTTACACTTAATATAATATATATAAATGTATTCAAAATAGATTACAAAATAATTAAAAATAATATTGATTAATAATTTTCTAATTAGTATCGAGTAATAGACATTTAACAATAATTTCATGATATAAAAATTAATAAATTACTTAATATCTAATGAAATGTTGAAAATAGTGCTTGAACTTCAAACAATAATAAATTTTAAGTTGGGTATACCTTTGGAATCCACAAGATGTCAAATCAATCCCTGTGAAGAGATATACTACACTCAAGACCTTTTTCATGGTCAAAAAGGATCATAAGGCCTCCAAAATTGAGTGTTCAGTCATGGTATTCTAATTTTTGAATATTCAATGAAAGTTATTCTTTTTTTAAGAGTTACTTACTTTTTTTTGATAAAGACTAATGTTATTCTAGGGGCTTACTTTTATATGGATATTATGGTGTTCAAAATTTTTTTTTGTAGTGATTTTAATAATTAAATATATATATATATATATATATTGTATATATTTACATATGAAAAATTAATTATATAAATAAATATTTAAACATGTTTTCATATATAATATCTTTTTTAAATATATAAACCTTATGTATATAAAAAACTATCTATTTTATTTACCTTATAAAAATAAATGTATGTCTATATACCAATAAAATGTATTTATAATATTAATATATAAATGTGCTTGTGTGTGTGTGTGTATTAACAAACAAATATATATTTTTTGTACATATTCTAAAATACATATGTAAATAAATATAAATATAATATATATGTAAATAAATATTAATATATTTATATTTATATAGACAAAAACACATATGTATATATATATATAAACACAAACACACACAAAAACATATTTTATAAATGTATTTAAAAATAATCATATTATTATAAATAAATATATGGATAAAAAGTTGTAAGAAAATATATGTAAATAAATATATATATCATAAAATATAGAAGAAAACAAGATGGATTAGTGGTAAGGGTGTTCTCTTTGCATATGGAGGTATTAGGTTCGAATCCTTGTACTTATAGGCACAACACAAATGAGCGAGGGTGGGGATGAGTGCTGATAAATGTGTTTTGAGAAGGATTGAGGGGGAGGCGAGTGTTGATAAATGTGGTGGTGGGCGAGAGCGATGTACCACCACAAATATTTTTTAAAAAATATTTTTTTGTTTTATCAGTGATTATTATAGCATCGATTAATTTACAACATAGATAGAGGGTGTGTTTATGAATTCTATAAAAAGAAAAAATAAAAATATCATAGATAAAATGATCCTTTAGCAGTTCGGTCTCTAGTGCTGATAAGAGCGGCCGACTTTTAAATCCACTTACAACATCATTTCTTTTTTTATCATTGATAAGTGACATTTTTAGTGGTGAAAAAATTTTGATCTCGAGCAGTGCTATAGGTTATCTTATAGTTGTGGGTATAGCCCAACCATGGATATAGGGGCTTTTTCATGTACTTATAGCCATGTTTGATCCCTACAAAATGAACCAACCCAGGTCAACCCTGAACTGGGCACCAAAACAGTCTGCGACATGTCCGGAGGAGCGTTCCTGATCACCATGGGATGAAACCAGGTCTGGTCATCAAAATTTAATTACTACGAACAATTTGGCCCATGAACAAAAGATAAACAGATAAATAAAAACTTATTATAAAAATAATACTAATAGTGGAAAGAAAGTAAAACCAAACATACCTCCATGTGACCTTCCAGGTCACCTCCCAACAAAAGGATGACCTTGCTCCAATAATGAGAAAATCATCCAAGAAAACCTGAGAAAAGGAAACCTACAACTGAAATGATAAATTAGGCGTGAACAGTAAAAATGCTCAGTAGGGTTTCCAAGATAAGCTGCAGAGTCCAAGAATCTCACTTCCCAAAACAATCCAATGACACAGGTTTGAAATACAATTTTAAAATTAGGGTTTTCATATTTTAAAATAAGAAACATGACTTTTCCAATTCACAAATCTAGCGGAGGCAACATGGTATTTCAATAAAACCATTTTTCATTTCACAAACAAAACCCAAAATAGAAGACACCAAAGTTGGGCTAAAATAATACAGGTAAACAAGGCAAGCTGGAAATAAACTAGTACAAAAAAAAGTATACAAGAAATGTATATAAATGAGTAATCATTGGTGATCCTAAACATCCCTAGAAGACCCCTAAAACATACTTGGTTTTAAAACCACCTTCCAGCGTATAACTGACCAATCCAGTGGCAAAGCCCACCTGGCCTAACAACTAATCTAGGGGGTATCAACCCATCTAATGGGGGTTGATTAAAAATTGTCACTTGATCAGCTAAAGAGTGCCCAGGAACCTATTGTGGTTATAATAATATTGTGTAAGTAGGAGGTCCTCGCACACGTGACTCATCTCACCACACATGCCTACCCCAAACACGGACACTCTATACTATAACCCATAAAGGGATATCCCCCCTATAAAGGTGCCCCATATAAATATACATCATATCATCAAAGGTGTCAACTAGGACGCTATACCGTATAATCATTCAAATATTTTATAAAACATTTCGGGTTGACAACCAGGCACACTCACTTGTCAAGGTACAATCTTTTCTAAAAGCCCATACAAACATTCCTTTTTTATTGAATGTTCCAGACAGGCCTTTGAGTCGACATGTCAAAAAAACACCATCAACTATTAAACAAAAACCACTTTTACATTTTCAAAAAAAATAGACCAACCTTGAGGAACACCTTTAAAAAAACAAGATTTTCAAAATGCATGAAGAAAGAATTTATAAAACTCATCTAGAACTTTCTTTCAAAATTCCACAAGAAAACCAACTTTGTTTGGAAACTAAACCCAAAAAAACAAAGGTTTTAAAAAGACACCATTTCCAGACACCATGTTCACTTGAGGGCATATCCATGTGTGCACCTCATGAACCCATGGGTGTTCCAACATCTAATGGTACACCAAGGTTCAAAAAGAAAATATTTCTAACCATCTATAAAAATCACCATTTCTTTTCAATCAAGTCCAACCACACACACCTCATTTAGAAAGCACAACTCATTAATTTAAAACCACAAAACCTTTGCCTTAAAATCATAAAACCTCTCCAAATCAATTTAACACATTTAGTATGTTATACCAATATAAATCCATACACTCCCAAAATCCTCTTTTAAAAAATGTTTTAACAAATTAACCAAATCCTGTTCATTAATAAAAAAATATAATTGAAACATGATAATGGAAATACATTTCATGAAGGCGAAATTCTTCCTAAAAGAAACAAAGTAAAATTAAACAGGTTTCCTAGATATCATAAAACTAGTCAATTTACACTAAAACTAATTTAAAATCTATTTCAAACAAATCAAATCAGTTTCAAAGTTTTGTAATAATTTAAACAAGGGTGTTTTAAAGGTGTTAATCAACATGATAAATTAATTTAAAATGTCATACATTAAAGGAGAGAATTTGGAATGAGAAACTTGGAAACACCTACCTCAAATCAAGTGTGGACGCGACAAAACATCGATGGAAGGAAGAACAATCCCTCTGTGCAGCAATCACGCATGCTAAACAGCAAGAAAAACATATAACACACAACCTGCGGTGGTATTAGGATTTAGTCAAATTAAATAAAAACACCAAAAGATGAAATGAAAGGAAAAAGTGAATAAATAAATTAAAAAATGGATAAATGAATAAATTTACCAAAGTAGGGGGTTTGGCGCACACAAGGGGAAGGTGGTCGGAGCACGGAGGAGTGGGTTCGCTGGTGCGAGTTGCAAGAGAGAGTAGGGGGGAGGCTGGATAAAAGGGCGGAGAGGGGAGTTCAGATGGGGTTCAACTGGCTAGGAGTGTGGCGAGGGTGCTGAGGGGTGAGGTAAGAGTGCTCAGCAGCTGGGAAAAAGGTCGGCACTGGGGAGGAAGGCAAGAACAAGGGATGGAGCTGCTGGATACGGAGGGTCAGGATGCAGAAAGGAGGGTGAGGCGGTGTCCCAGAGGGCAGACGGGAGAGGGAAGGTAGCCACATAGTAGAACCAAGGTATTTTTGTTGCGTCGCACCACTGGAAGGAGAAGGGGAGTCCTGCTACACTGCTGGAAGGAGGGCAAGGCCGATAGGGGTTTGGGTGCAGCGCTATGGAAGGAGAGCGGTTGGACTACTGCAGTGTGAGAGGGTCGGAGCACGAAGGCCGAATTGCAGTAGTCGTTGGAGCGGCTGGGCATGAGGGCGAGGTGTAAGGGAGCGGGGAGCGGGGCATGAGGTGAGGGTGGCGGAGCGGTTGTAGGAGGGGCGAGCATGGAAGGCCGGATCATGGGAGGGAGAGGGCCAGCACTCAGGATTAGTGAGGCGAGGACCATGAGGGCGAGGTGGTGCTAGGGGAAGGACGGCGGAGGGCGGTGTGAGGCAAGGGGGACCAAGGGAAAAAGGGAAAAGTTGATGTTGCGCAGGGGAAAACAGGGGGGTCGAAGCACGGGTAGACTTAGGGTTTTTATTTATTTATTTCCATTTTATTATAATAGTAATACTAATAATAATAAAACCAAAATAATAATAATAATAATTAAAATAACAATCATAAAAATAAAAAAAATACCAATCATAAAAATAATAATAATAATAATAAAACCAGAAATAATAATAATAATAATAATATAATGAAGAAGAAGAAGAATAATAATAATACAATAATAATAAAAATAATAACCATAAAATTTATAATAATAAAATCATAATAAAAAAAATAAAAAAATAATAATAATAACAATAATAACACCTTATTAAAAATAATTTTATTAATTACATAATAATATTATTATTATTAAAATTTAAACATTTAACTCACTTTATCTACATAAATATTTATGTATTCTAAATGTTAGCCATTTGTGTGGGCACCCGGGCTAACCGTGCGGTTACCACCCATCGTGCGGCTACCGCCCACCGTGCGGTGACTACGCACGACTCTAAAACCCACTAAATATATTAAAAAACAATAATTTTAAGATGGGACCCATCCCGGACCTTGGCATGAGAACCCGGAGCCAAGAAAAAAAATAAAATAGAAAGTATATTAAAAAGTCATGTGTGGCAATTCTCTCCACCACAGACATTTTCTACCCCCAGAAAGTCACCCAACCAAACAACATACAAAACAAGAACTCATGCCTGAATGAAACCAAAATAAACCACAACACAAGAGGATGGGAGAACACGATAGGGTTCTCCCCACCACAAGAACTCAACTATTGCTGAAATTTAACTACCAAACATACCACCCTAGGAAGGGGTCGATGTAGGAACTCCCAACCAATCCAAACTAACTTCTATAGCACGTGCGAAAAACACCTATGCTGAAACTTGGAACTCTCAACCCAAACCAAAAACCCTGAACACTAGAGAAAAACCTTCGAAAAAAACATAATCCCAGCAATAAACCTAAGAATAACTACAATCCTTGACTCCTTCACAGGCACTTTCATCTCCAAAGGAACACTGTTAAACCAAGATCAAACTATACAGGGGGCAAACACACTTTTAAGAAAAACACGTGATTATGAAAACCACATCCACACAAACATGACTGCTTGGATTATAATAGAACGAGTCCATCATAACTTCACAAAGAAACAAAAAACTTACAAAAACATCAAAAACTTTAAAATCATAAAAACAAGAATGGAAGGACTTGAAATGTTTTGTTGCCAATGCGGAACACAAAACCCGAACTGAGGCTTCATGGCCCCGGCAACTCCTAATTGTGCGCAAGCTTCACCCCAAGACCTGTGGATAGGGCTCTGATGGATAAAGCATCTCCTGCCTCACTGTTAGGCACTATAATACTCCGGTCACATCTGCTTCTTCTGGTGATTCTTCTTGAAAAACTTCTCTAGATGACCCAGACACCCGCAACGATGGCATGTCTTCAGAAGGGTGCGACATGATGGCTTCATGTGCCCTAAACGTCCACATTGATGGCACACCATTGAACATTCTAACAAACTAGAAGTTAGGACCACTACATAGGACTCTTTAGAAATAGGTCCCTCTAGCACACCCTGCTCTCCAGATGGGGAACCTTCACCACCAACCGGATATACTGGATTTACAACCATTTGTGCTCTAGAGACCAACTCAGCTAAGAACGCCTCATCCACTAGCTTCTCAAAAAGATGGTCCCTATAAGGGAGGAACCGCTCCTTGATCTCTGGATGAAGACCCCGAATGAAAAGAGAAGTCTTCATCAAATTCGGTGACGCTCCCTCCGGATAAAAGGACACAAGTTCCTTGAAATGGTCAACATATTTCTTCACCATCTGTTGTCCTTGTTTAATACGCATGAGCTATTCTATTTTCTTTTTCTTCACCTATTCAGGTGTAAACCATCGGAAGAAGATGGATTTAAATACATCCCACATCATGACAACTTGTAGTGATGGCGGGGAGAACAACTCCCATTTTCCCAGAGTTGTACCTTCGAACAGACCCAAAACGGCATGCACTCTGACATCTTTGGGAGTTCCCAATCCCCTGAAGACTCACTCGACCTCTTCAATCCACTTTGTTGCTTCTAATGGACCCCGATCACCGTGAAGGATACACAATGTTCGAGAAGGACCAAAAATTGGTCATGACTTATCAAAAACCTTGGGCACCTTTCTAGGAAGAATTTTCTGAACAACATATAAAAAAAAAGCTAAAACCGATATCAAATCAAATTATAATTAAAAGTAACATCCTGAGACAAAATAACTAGATCAAAAACAAAATAAATACAAACACGATCCAAAATTCCATTTTCCATTTAGATTTCAACACCGCCTTCTTTCAAGGCCACTTTCCAAATACCAATCTCACTTTTCAAACCAAATTCAATTTCCAAAATCATTTCCCCTTTTTAAAATCACTTTAGAAAAACAAGTTCAAACCTTTAATTCCAAGTACACACCTCAGTAATCCGATGAACCATTTCACATGTCTTCATCTGCTTTCATCCACACGCACCAACACGCACTTCCAATGCATTTTCTCATATGTGTAAACATTTATAAAGAGTACTTGAGGTTGTACCCAAACCATTTCTCTACCAATTCCAAGAAAACACTAGATTTTTAAACCAAGATCTTTCAGTTTTAAAACCCATTTCATGAATTTAAAGCCACTTAAAAGAAATCTTTCTTATTTTAAAAACCCTTTTTCATTTTCGAAAGATAACTCACACCAACCAGAACCAAGACGACACTCAACTTGCATCAAACTACTTGGGTGAGGGACTAGTAGTCATGCTTAGTTTGGAGACATGGTAATGGGACATTCCCCAAGTAAGCATCAACAACTAGGAGGAACTTAAACTGTGTACTCATACTCTACATGGGTCACTACTCCATGTAAAATCACAATGTAACATCGGGTTGCCTCCATTGTCATCCCTCAATCTAAAACAAACCAGAATGAGACAAAGACTTAATTCCCGGACTACCCCTGGCGACTGAAGGTTTGAAATGGGTGAGGGTTCATGGCGTCCTTCCTGTACCTACCCTTCGAGTCTCGATAGTCCTAATCTCTATCTACCGGATACCCCAAATAATAAGGGCCCCCTTTGATATCATGTTTTTCATGAACCAAACCGGGTTGACCCTAAACCGGGCACCTGAACTGATCTGCGACATGTCCCGAGGGGCATTCTCGATCCCCATGGGATGGAAACCGATGTCGGACATCAAAATTTAATCGCTGGGAATGATTTAGCCCATGAAAAAAATATAAAAATAAAAATAAAAACTAACAATAAAAATAAAAATAGTAGTGGAAAAAAAGTAAAACTGAACATACCTCCTCGTGACCTTCTGGGTCACCTCCCAACCAAAGGCCGACCTTACTCCAATAATGAGCAACTCATCTAAGAAAACCTGAGCAAAGGAAACTTGAAACTTTAATGATAAAATAGGGGTTAACATTAAAAATGATCAATAGGTTTGCTAAGATAATTCATAGAGTCCAAGAATCTCAGTTCCCAAAACAAACCAATGACAAAAGCATGAAATGCAATTATAAAAGTGGGGATTTCATATTTTAAAATAAGCAACATGAATCTTCCCATTTAGAAATCCAGCAGACGCTAGATGCTATTTCAATAAAACCATTTTTCATTTTACAAACAAAACCCGAAATAAAAGATACCAAAGCTAGGATGAAATAATACAAGTAAACAAGGAAAGCTGGAAATAAACTAGTACAACAAAAAGTAAACATGAAATGTAAATAAATGAGTAACCATGGGTGATCCTAAACATCCCTAGAATACCCCTAGACATACTCGGTTTCAGAACCACTTGTCAGCATATGGTGAAGCTCCTAAGTCTATAACCAACTAGCCACCCTATAACTGACCAATCCAGTGGCAAAGCCCGCCTGGCCTAATAACCAATCCAAGGGGTACCAACCCATCAAATTGGGGTTGATCAGAAACTGTCACTCGATAATCTAAATGATGCCCAGGAACCCAATAATAATACTATGTAAGTAGGAGTCTCTCACACGTGTGACTCATCTCACCACACTTTCGTACCCCAAACACAGACACTCTATATGATAACCCATAAAGGGATATCCCCCTATAGAGGTGCCACATGTATATATACATCATATAATCAAAGGTTCCAACTAGGCCGCTATACCGTATAATCATTCAAATATTTTATAAAATATTTCGGGTAGCCAACGGGGCACACTCACTTGTCAAGGTACAATATTTTCTAAAATCCCATACAAATATCCCTTTTTAATTGAAAGTGCCAAATGAGCCTTTGAGTCGACATGTCGAAAAAAACACCATCAACTATTAAACAAACACCAGTTTTACATTTTCAATCCAAAAAGAACACCCTTGAGGTACACCTTTAAAAAACAATCTTTTCAAAATGCATAAAGAAACACTTCATAAAAATCATCTAAAACTTTCTTTCAAAATACCACAAGAAAACCAAAAATTTTTGGAAACTAAACCCAAAAAAACAAAGGTTTTAAGAATACACCATTTTGAGGCACCATCTTCACTTAACGGCGCTTCCATGTGTGCACCTCATGCACCCATGGGTGTGCCAACATCCAATGGCATGCTAAGGCTCAAAAATAAAATATTTGTAACCATCTCTAAAAATCACAATTTCCTTTGAATCAAGTTTAACCACACACACATCATTTATGAAGCACAAATCATTACTTTAAAACAACAAAACCATTACCTTAAAATCGTAAAACCTCTCCAAAGAAATTTAACATGTTTATCATGCTATACCAATATAAATCCATACACACCTGAAATCATCTTTTAAAATCAAATGCACACCAAAAATAGATTTTAAATCCTTGCACCTAAAATCACCACTTCCCCGCATTATTTTAAAGGAACACCAACTAAAACATTGAATCCATTAAACCCTTCTAAAAATGGTTTAAAAAATTAACCAAGTTTTTTTCATTAATAAACAATTTAATTTCAACATAATAATGGTGATACATTTCATTAAGGAAAAATTCATCCTTAAAGAAAAAAAGGGAAATTAAACAAGCTTCCTAAATTTCATAAAACTAGTCAATTTGCACTAAAACTCATTCAAAATCTATTTTAAACAAATGAAATCAATTTCAAAGTTCTGTAATAATTTAAACAAGGGTGATGTAGAGGTGTGAATCAACTTGATAAATTCATTTAAATTTTCAAGCATCAAAGGAGAGTATTGGGAATGAGAAACATGAAAACACCTACCTCAAATCAAGTGGGGATGCGATAAAACTTCGACGGAAGGAAGAACAGTCTCTTTGTGCACCAATTGTGCATACTAAACCGTGAGAAAAAGATATTTCACACAACCCGAAGTGGTGTTAGGATTTAGCCAAATTAAATAAAAGCACCCAAAGATTCAGTGAAAGGAAAAAAGTGAATAAATAAATTAAAAAATGGATAAATGGATAAATTTACCAGAGCGGGGGGTTTGGCGCGCACAAGGGGAAGGTGGTCGGAGTGGGGCGAAGCGGTTTCACTGGTGTGAGTCAAAAGAGAGAGAAGGGGATCGGCTGGAGAAAAGGGTGGCGAGGGGAGTTCAGATAGGGGTCAGCTGGCTGGGAGTGTGGCGTAGGTGCTGAGGGGCAAGGCTGGAGCGGTCGGGAGCTGGGAAGAAGGCCAACGCTGGGGATGAAGGCTAGAGGGAAGGATGGAGCGGCTGGACGTGGAGGGCTGAGACTCCTAAAGGAGGGAGAGGCGGGGTCTTAGAGGGAGGACGGATGAGGGCAGGCCGCCACATAGGAGACCCGAGGGATTTTCGCTATG
Organism: Viscum album; assembly: GCA_963277665.1. NCBI lineage: Eukaryota > Viridiplantae > Streptophyta > Magnoliopsida > Santalales > Viscaceae > Viscum > Viscum album. The sequence goes on from OY728128.1 coordinate 1,265,503,897, forward strand.
TTGTACTACTAGAAGGAGAAGGGGAGGCCTATTGTGTCGTTGGAAGGAGGGCGAGGCCAACTAGGGGTTTGGGTGCAGCGCTGCGGAAGGAGCACGGTTGGAGCGCTAGGGTACGAGAGGGTTCGAGCACGGAGTCTGGAGTGTAGTGGTCGCTGGAGAGGCTAGGCGTGAGGGTGAGGTGCGAGGGAGTGGGTGATGGGCGCGGGGAGCAGAGTGTGAGGTGAGGGCGGTAGAGCGGCTACAGGAGGGGCGAACGTGGAAGGTCAGATTATAGGAGGGAGAGGTTCGGCAATCGGGAGCAGAAAGGTGAGGAGCGTGAGGGCGAGGCGGTGCTGGGGGAATGAGGGCGCATGGCGGCATGAGGCAAGGGGGAACTAGGGGGAAATTCTTCACTGCGCAGGGGAAAATAGGGGGTCGAGGAATGGGTAGACTTAGGGTTTCTATTTATTTATTTTTCATTTTATTATAATATTGATACTAATAAAAATAAAACCAAAATAATAATAATAATAATGAAAATAACAATCATAATAATAATAATAATAATAAAACCCGAAATAATAAAAATAATAATAATAATATAAAGAAGAAGAATAATAAGAATTCAATAATAATAAAAATAATAACCATAAAAGTTATAATAATAAAATGATAATAACAAAAATAATAAAAATAAAAATAATAACAATAGTAACACCTTATTAATAATAATTTTATTAATTACGTAATAATAATAATAATATTATTATTTAAACATTTAACTCACTTTATCTACATAAATATTTATTTATTCTAAATTTTAGACATTTTTTTGGGCTCCCGAGCTGACCGTGTGGCTACCGCCCACCATGCGGTGACCGCACACGGGTCCAAAACCCACTAAAAATATTAAAAGACAAAAATTTTAAGTCGGGACCCAGCCTGAACCATGGCATGAGAACCCAGAGCCAAGAAAAAGAATAAAATAAAAATTATATTAAAAAGTCAGGTGTGACGATTCTCTCCACCGCAGATACTTTCTACCCCTAGAAAGTCACTCAACCGAACAACAGACAAAACAAGAAGTCATGCCCAAATGAAACCAAAAGAAACCACAATACAAGAGGATAGGAGAACATGAGAGGGTTCTCGCCACCACAAGAACTCAACTAGTGATAAAATTTAACACTCAAACATACCACCCCGAGAAGGGGGGGAGATGCGGGAACTCCCAACCGATCCAAACTAACTTCTATAGCACAAGTGAACAACACCTCCACTAAAACATGGAACTCCCAACCCAAACCAAAAACCCCACACACTAGAGAAAAACCTTCGAGAATAATGTAATCCCAGCAGAAAACCCAAGCATAACTACAATCCTTGACTCATTCGTAGGCACTTTCATCTTCAAACGAACACCGCTAAACCATGATCAACCCATACAGGGGCCAAACACAATTTAAAGAAAAACGCACCATTATGAAAAACACATCCACACAAATAGGACCGCTTGGATTATAATATAATGAGCCTATCATAACTTCACGACGAAACAATGAACTTAAAACAACGTCAAAACTTTAGCAGTAGAAAAACAAGAACGGAAGGACTTGAAATGTTTTGCTGCCAATACGGAACACAAAACCCGAACTGAGGCTTCACACCCCCAGAAAATCCTCACTCCGTGTGAGCTTCACCCCAAGACCTATGGTTGGGGCTCTGATGGGTTAAGCATCTCTTATCTCAGAATCAGGCACTAGAATACTCTGGTCACAGCGTCTTCTTCAAGTGACGCTTCCTGCAAAACTTCTCTAGATGACCCAAACACCCGCAACGATGGAATGTCTTTAGAGGGGTGTGATGTGATGGCTTTGTGTGCCCTAAATGCCCACACTAATGGCACACCATTGAATAGTATGACGAACTGGAAGTCAGGACCACTACAGATGACTCTTTAAAAACAGGTCCCTCTGGCACACCCTGCTCGCCAGATGGGGAACCTTCATGAGCAACCGGATATGCTGGATTTCCAACCATCTTTGCTCCAGAGACCAACTCATCTAAGAACACCTCATCCACTAGCTTCTCAAAATGATGGTCCCTAGAAGGGAGGACCCGCTCCTTGATCTCTAGATAAAGACCCCCGATGAAAAGATAAGTTTTCATCAAATCATGTGATGCTACCTCCAGACAAAACGACACAAGTTCCTTGAAATGGTCAACATATTTCTTCACCGTTTGTTGGCCTTGTTGAATACGCAAGAGCTCTTATTTTTTATTCATCTTCACCTCTTTAGGTATAGACGATCATACAAAGAAGAATTTAAAGACATCCCACATCATCCTAACTTGTAGTGATGGTGGGGCGAAAAACTCCTATTCACGCAGAGTTGGACCTTCGAACAGACCCAAAATGGAACGCACTCATACCACTTCGAGAGTTCCCAATACCCTGAAGATGCACTAGGCCTCTTCAAGACACATTGTTGCTTCTAATGGACCCCAATCACCGTGAAGGATAGGCAATGTCCAAGAAGGACCAAAATTTGGGCATGACTTATCAAAAACCTTGGGGACCTTTTTGGGCGTCATTTTCTAAACAACATATAAAACACAGTGCTGAAACCGATATCAAATCAAAGTATAATTAAAAGTGACATCCTGAGCCAAAATGACTGGCTCAAAAACCAATTAAATACAAACATAATCCAAAATTCCCTTTTCCTTTTTGATTTCAAAACCAACTTCTTTCAAGGCAACTTTCCAAATACCAAACCCACTTTTCAAACCAAATTAAATTTCCAAAATCATTTCCCCTTTTTAAAATCACTTTAGAAAAATAAGGTCAAGCCTTTAATTCCAAGTACACACCATAGTAATCCCAAGAACCAGTGCACATGTCTTCATCCACTTTAATCCACACGCACCAAACACACTTCCCATGCATTCCCTCACATGTGAAGACTTTCATAAAGAGTACATGAGGTTGCACCCAAACCATTTATCTACCAGTTCTAAGAAAACACTAGATTTTTAGACCAAGAGATTTCAGTTTTAAAACCCATTTCACAAATCTAAGGCCACTTAAAAGAAATCATTCTTATTTCAAAAACCCTTTTTCATTTTCAAAAGGGAACTCACATAAACCAGAACCAAGACGACACTCAACTTGCATTGAACTATCAGGTTGGGGGCTAGTAGTCATGCTTAATCTGGTGACATGGTAGTGGGTCATGGCCCAAGTAAGCATAAAAAACTAGGAGGGACTTAAACTGTGTAATCAGACTCTACATGGGTCACTACTCCTTGTGAAATCACGATGTAACATCAACTTGCCTCTGCTGTCATCCCTCAATCTAAAACAAACCAGAACAAGACAAGGACTCAATTCATGGACTACCCCTGGTGACTCGAGGTTCGGAACGGGCGAGGGTTCATGATGTCTTTCCCGTACCTACCTCTCGAGTCCTGACAGTCCTAATTTTTATCTACCAAACAACTCAAATAACAAGGGCCTCATGGTACCATTTTTTCACGAACCAACCCAAGTCGACCCTGAACCGGGCACCCAAGCCGGTCTGCGGCATGTCCTGAGGGGCGTTCTTGATCCCCACAGGATGGAAACCTGTGTCGAGCATCAAAATTTAATCCCTAGGAATAATTTGTCCCAAGAAAAAAAGATAAACAGATAAAAAAACTGACGATGAAAATAAAACAAGCAGCGGAAAGAAAGTAAAACTGAACATACCTCCACGTGACCTTCCAGGTCACCTCCCAACCAAAGGTCGACCTTGCTCCAATAATGAGAAATTCGGCCAAGAAAGCCTGAGCAAAGGAAAACTGCAATTGAAATGATAAAATAGGCGTGAACATTAAAAATTCTCAGTAGGGTTGCCAAGATAAGCCACAGAGTCCAAGAATCTCACTTCTCAAAATAATCCAACGACACAAGTTTGAAATAAAATTATAAAAGTAGGGTTTTCATATTTTAAAATAAGCAACATGAATTTTCTAATTCAGAAATCCAGCAGACGCTACATGCTATTTCAATAAAACCATTTTTCTTCTTACAAACAGAACCCGAAACAGAAGATACCAAAGCTGGTCTAAAATAATACAAGAAAACAAGGGAAGATGGAAATAAACTAGTACGATAGAAAGTAAACAAGAAATGTAAATAAATGTGTAACCATGCGTGATCCTAAACATCACTAGAAGACCCCTGGACGTACTCGGTTTCAGAACCACCTGTCGGCGTATGGTGAAGCTCCAAACTCTATAACCAACTGGCTGCCCTATAATTGACCAATATAGTGGCAATGCCCACCTGGCCTAACAACCAATCCAGGGGGTACCAACCCATCTAATCGGGGTTGATAAGTAACCATCACTCAATCATCTAAAGGATGCCAAGGAACTCATGGTGGTTATAATAATACTATGTAAGTAGGAGGCCCTCGCACACGTGACTTATTTCACTATACTTGCCTAACCCAAACATGGACACTCTGTACGATAACCCATAAAGGGATATCCCCCTATAGAGGTTCCACATATATATACATCATATCATCAAAGGTTCCAACCGGGCCGCTATACCGTATAATCATTCAAATATTTTATAAAACATTTCGGGTTTCCAACTGGGCATGCTCACTTGTCAAGGTACAATCTTTTCTAAAAGACCATTCAAAAATCCCTTTTTAATTGAAAGTGCCAAATGGGCCATTGAGTCGACATGTCGAAAAAAACACCATCAACTATTAAACAAACACCACTTTCACATTTGCAAGCCAAACAGACAAACATTGAGGAACACCTTTAAAAAAACATGTTTTTCAAAATGCATGAAGCAACACTTTATAAAACTCATCAAAAACATTCTTTCAAAATATATCAAGAAAACCAACATTGTTTGGAAACTAAACCCAAAAAAACAAATGTTTTAAGAAAACACCATTTCGAGGAACCATCTTCACTTGAGGGCACATCCGTGTGTGCATCTCGTGCACCCATGGGTGTGCCAAAATCCAATGGCACATCAATGCTCAAAAAGAAATGATTTGTAACCATCTATAAAAATCACCATTTTCTTTCAATCAAGTCCAACCACACACACATCATTTAGAAAGCACAGCTAATTACTTTAAAACCACAAAACCTTTGCCTTAAAATCATAAAACCTCTCCAAAGCAATTTAACACATGTAGTATGTTATACTAATATAAATCCATACACACCCAAAATCCTCTTTTAAAATCAAATGCACACCAAAAAAATATTTTAATGTTTTTTCCTTAAAATCACCACTTCCCCACATTATTTTAAAGGAAAACCAATTAAAACATTGAATCCATTAAACCCTTACAAAAATGTTTTAACAAATTAACCAAGTCATGTTCATTAATAAACAATATAATTGAAACATAATAATGGAAATACATTTCATAAAGGCAAAATTCTTCCTTAAAGAAACAAAGGAAAATTAAACAAGTTTCCTAGATATCATAAAACTAGTCAATTTACACTAAAACTAATTTAAAATCTATTTTAAACAAATCGAATCAATTTCAAAGTTCTGTAATAATTTAAACAAGGGTATTGTAGAGGTGTTAATTAACTTTATAAATTCATTTAAAATGTCAAGCATCAAAGGAGAGCATTGGGAATGAGAAACTTGGAAACACCTACCTCAAATCAAGCGTAGACGCGACAAAACTTCAATGGAAGGAAGAACAATCCGTCTACGCACCAATCGCGTAGGCTAAACAGTGAGAAAAACATACAACACACAACCTGCAGTGGTATTAGGATTTAGCCAAATTAAATAAAAACACCCAAAGATGAAATGAAATTAAAACGTGAATAAATAAATTAAAAAATGGATAAATGAATAAATTTACCAGAGCAGGGGGTTTGGCATGCACAAGGGGAAGGTGGTCAGAGGCGGAGCGGGTTCGCATGTGCGAGTCGTTAGAGAGAGCAGGGGGTCGGCTGCAGTAAAGACCGGAGAGGGGAGGGGGGAGGCTAGAGAGAGGGATGGAGCTGTTGGACGCGGAGGGCTGAGACGCCGAAAGGATGGCGAGGCGGGGTCCTAGAGGGCGGACGGATGAGGGCAGGCGGCCACATAGGATAACTGAGACAGTTTTTTTGCACTGAACCGCTAGAAGGAGAAGGAGAGGCCTTCTGTGCCACTGGAAGGAGGGCGCGGCCGGGTGGGGGTTTGGGTGTAGCATTGTGGAAGGAGGGCGGCTGAAGCCTTGGGGTGCGAGAGGGTCAGAGCACAGAGGCCGAAGTGCAGTGATCGCTGGAGCGGCAGAGCATGAGGTTGAGGGGCGAGGGATCGGGTGCTGGGTGCGGGGAGCAGAGCGTGAGGCAAGGGTGGCGGAGCAGCTAAAAGAGGGGAGAGCATGGAAGGCCGGATCACGGGAGGGAGAGTGTCGGAAGTCAGGAGCAGTGAGGCGAGGAGTGTGTGGGCGAGGCGATGTTGGGGGAACGAGGGTGGAGGGCGGTGTGAGGCAAGGGGGAACTAAGGAGAAAGTCGTCGCTGCGCAGGGGAAAACAGGGGGGTCGAGGCGCGGGTAGACTTAGGGTTTTTATTTATTTATTTTTCATTTTATTATAATAGTAATACTAATAATAATAAAACCAAAATAAAAATAAAAATAATGAATATAACAATCATAAAAATAATAATGATGAAAATAACAATCATAATAATAATAATAATAATAATACAATAATAATAAAAATAATAACCATAAAAGTTCTAATAATAAAATGATAATAACAAAAATAATAAAAATAAAAATAATAACAATAATAAAACCTTATTAATAAAAATATTATTAATTACGTAATAATATTATTATTATTGCAATTTAAACATTTAACTCACTTTATCTACATAAATATTTATTTATTCTAAATGTTAGAAGTTTGTGTGGGAACTCGGGTTGACCGCGCGGCTACTGCCCATTGTGCGGTGACCACACACATGTCTGAAACCCACTAAAAATATTAAACGAAAAAAAATTTAAGTCGGGACCCAGCTCGGACCTTGGCGCAAGAACCTAGATCTATAAAAAAAATTATATTAAAAATTCAGGTGTGACATGGTGATAGGGTCTTTCTTGTGACCTTCTTGAGGGAAAAAAATTTTCCATGCCAGCGTGGGAAAACCTGTAGCTACATGTGGGGCCCGAATGTGGCTATAGGTTCTTTCCTTGGCCCTTTACGCATTAAAATATTTTCCTATGCTGGCATGAAAAACCCAATAGCCATGGGTGAGGTCCGATCATGGCTATAGGGGATTTCTCTCACACCTATAATCATGGTCGAGGCCTTGCTCGTGCTTATAGGCCACCTATAGGCATGGGTTGTTCGGACCATGGATATAGCCCAAATTTCCAATAGAGTTGCATTTATTTATACTCTAACTATTGATCATTAATTTCAATCTACTTCTATGACATCTTACACATTCTTCTTTTTCAAACTATTTTCATAATAAAACATGTAATCATTAGGAGATGTATGTATTTTTATATAATCAAGGCCAAGCCTGTTGGTAATTTTTTTATTTTGAAGAATGATATAGGGATCTTAGCTTCAAAAAATGAAGCAACCCCAAAATCAAGAACATTACTTTGTCAATAATTCAATCGAGACACTTGTTATTGTACAACTTTAGTTGAAAAAATAGCTTTGAAATCTTGGCACATCCTTCCTGAAATTCTTGATTTTTGTCTTCGACTAATTTGTGAAACTCAATTTTTTGTTTACTGAAGTTTTGAGAAATATTTACCTGCTCATGATTAACCGAAGGTTATTTTGATCTATTAAAATCTTGGTCACTGTATCCTGCAATGTGAAATGTGTCACTTATCATGTTTCAAACTGAATTATGTTACAGCGGGTCACTTTGTGTTCTGTTGACAAGATAGTCCCTGCTTTGACTTTTTATATCATTCGATTCATCGTGGGAAATCAAAACATGCATATTGAGCAGGAAACAATTTATATATTAGGTGCTCAGATACATTGTTTTTATTTAACATTTTCTTGAATTTACAATTAGAACACAATCATTTTATTCTATCATTTATTGATTGATTTGCAATTCGATAATCTCAAAATTCAACAAAACTCATTGCATACCAAGGAGTGTTTTAGGGTAAATTAATCTGACTTTTATTGATATGTATTGGATTACTAGTACATGTACATTTAAAAATAACGATATAAATGTTTTAGAAAACAATTATAATAAATTTTTAACATCAATGTGTAAAAATAATATTCCAAAAAAAATAATCATAAGAAAACTTCGATTAAACTAAAAGATGAAAAATAAAATTAACTTATTAGTATCATATTGAAAAATGATTAGAAAATGCCTATGTTACTTCAAAATCACATGAATTGTAGATAACTAAGGGCCCTCAAACACTACCTAAGAAAGAGAGGGACGCGAAGATAGCAAGAAAGGGATGAGGGTTCCACTATGCCCTTTCCCTTTCGTCTCCTTCTGCTACTCGGAACAACTCAATCCCAAGCGCACAAAAGCTCTCCCTCAACATCATAAACAATCCAAAGGTACTGTATCCACATGGATGCATCTCAAGGCTGGCCTCCATGGATTTCTTGGAGGTGCGGTGGGATCGCGACGCCGGGGGAGCCACCGCAGGAAAGTCCACATGGTCATATAGTTATTTTTGAATACTTTTTAAAACACACAACGCCATTTTTTATGCAAAACAAAAATTATTTCATTTACAAATATAAATGGTTTTAAAACATAATACTCATAATTATTTTAACGAAAATTAAAAAAATGCACCCATTTAAATATATTAAATAAAATTTGTTAACTTTATTCAAACAATTAACATTTTTAACAAATATAATACTTTGTCATTTTTTAGAAAGGCGTAATAATTTTTTTACAGATGACAAATACAATCAAATGACAGCCGCTTCGATAATGGTTTTAATAACCACATTTTGGTGCTCGCTAGAAAACTCTAGATGCGACCATCATGGTATACATTATTTGACATCTTTTATATAAAATAACTAACTTAAAATGTTTTTTTTAAATACATTTCCTTTCAGGTCCATTATAATTGACCTGATACACCACCATTTTTAGTCTTTATCATCAATTATATATATAGTCACAACAGAAAAATTCTTCTTTGTCGGTTCTTAAAAAATCTTTCACAACACTAAAAAACATTGAGAAACATAACACTGACAAGGGGATGTTCTTTTCCTTTTTATCATTGAGAAACCACTATTTTGTGTTGTGATAGCTAATAAAACAATATACAAATATATTGTATAACCAACAACAAAATCAACAATATGCATATTAGAATTGAAAAAAAAATAAATAGATGTCATTATTTCACAACATTATAAAAATAATGTTTTGTGGTATGTTAACGGTAATGGTTCTGTTGTGATATTTTTGATTTTGAAATTTTAATATGGGAGGGAGAAAAAATGGATAAAAGAGTTTAAAAAATAAGGGTGATACGTGGGATGAGAGAGTTTGAAAAGGGAGAGAGTTAAAAAAAATAGAAGATTTTTTTGAGAGACCCATGTGCCATGCTTATAAAAAGGGTACATCAGATTCCTTCTCAAGTAGAGGGCTAGAAAGATGTAGACACTTTGAGATGGAACAAAGGTGGTTCCACCTATACGGTTTCCCAACTACCGACAAAGTTGTACAAAGCAAGTTGAAGATGATGGTGTGCGACGACGATGATAGAATTATCAACGAAGGCTTACGAAGTGATCCACGATGGGTGCGACAAATCATGTTAGTGTCGACAAGGATGATCCAATGTATATGGAGATCCGACTCAGGTGTAGTTGATGTGACAAATCTGATCATGGTGGAGTCGATGATGGTGAAGATAATAATCATGATAACTATAATAGCCCAGAACCCACACTCCCAGATCCAGTGCTAAAATCGTAAAATTTACATTCTCAACTTTTGATGCCGATAATTGTGACCCATTTTTTTGCATCCAAACCTTTCAAGATAAAACGGAAAAAGTAGATCCCTTACATTCTCAAGAACCTTTTATGTTTACAGTTTTGGATAATTAAGACAAATGCCTACATAAACAATACTCATGTCATTAAATGAACATTTCTCCCACTTAACCCAACTTTTCTTATTTCACATTAAGTCATCATCATCATCCAGAGGAAATCACTTCTAGACATAATTTGTTCAATCTCATTATTTATAACCTAGGGATAAAAAACATATGTAGGTTGAGCTCAAATGATCTTTAAGGAAAATGTAGGCATTAACATTTTCATGTCATTGGTGAGCATAATAAAATCATAAGGGTATGATGAAATAATCAAAGTGCATGAGTATAACATAAGAATATTTATACCCATCAATACCTAGATCACCAAACACAAAAACATGGTATAAGGTTTTATCAAAGGAAATATTCATAAGAATCAATAATCATGATCCATATGATACCAATCTTGATCACATGAAACATCATAAACCCATATCAAGCATAGATAACACATATTGGTATGGAACATCATCATCTTCGAACATGTACAAAACACCTACATAAACCCTTATAATTGGAATAACCATATAACCGACTTCAAATAAAATTCTTCAGATACCATAATCATTACCCAATGCATTGAAGCATAATCTGGGCATACCCATCATAAAAGCTATATCGGGTTCATATGGTGCTATCTGGGTGCACCCATCATATATAATGTCTGAGAACCATAAATAATGTACATAAAGCTTAAATTTCATCATAAAAATCATATAAAGAATCCCTCTTCCATGTATAACTTGATGAATCCATGTAAATGAAATGGGTATAATTTAAATCCCTTTGAAACATGATTAACATGTGGAAAAGAAACAAGTTCCATAACAATCTCTTTGAAACATGATTAACCCATGGAAAAGAAAAAGGTTCCATAACAATCTCTTTGAAACAGTATTAATCTATCCAGAGAAAGAATGAGGATGGTATCCCTAAAAAATATCCCCACTGGATCATAAGTAACAACAAGGGTTGTGGTCATTGATGAATGGAACTACCATGAAATGGTAATTAAAACATTTTGAGGAAAATAACCATTTTATTTTAAAAATAATATTTTTTAAAAAAAAATTTCACTAAATATTACAAAAATCCTTTTCTTTGAAAATAACCTTGGAAAAATATAATGGAAGCTTTTGAAAAATCATTTAAATCATTTCTTGAGGAAAATATAATTCCCATTTAAAAAAAATTAAAACATTGTGAAAATCATTTTCATTTAAAATAGCCTTGAAAATTTATAAGGGAAGATTCAAAGAAAATAATGGTTATGATAGCGAAAAATTATGTTCATGTCATACACATTAAAATAATGATTCCTTTTACATTTTCAGTAAAATCCAAATAATATTTTTTTGAAAATGACATAAATATTCCTTAAAACTTTTTTGTAAAAAAAATTAGTTAAGATTTCCTATAATAAATCATTTGGAAAAGGTTAAAAACATTTTTGAAAACATTACTTCCATCCAATGGCCCAAAATCCTTCATTTTTTATTGATTTTTGATAATCCACCTTTCAAGGGGTGAGGTGGAACCCTTAGAAGACCCGTAGGCATAAGTATTACATGGACTATAGGCCTTACTTGAAAACATGGTTTTGATAGAAAATATATTTCCTACAAAAGAGAGAAATGAAGTTGGATTTTAGTAAAAACATTTTCTCAATTATTTTAAGTGTCAAAGAGTGGTAAAATGGTACTATTACATGAAAATATCATTAATAAACAAAGGAGAAGAAAATTAATAATAATTATCAAGAGGTAGATCATAAGATTTCAACATTTGAGACTTAATCATAAACAATCCCTATAACTGATGTGATTGTAACATAAAACTCTTACCACTTTGGTAACTTTGAATCGTAAGCCCCACAAAAATATAAAATTAAACGAAACGTAAAATACCAAGATAGAAAACAAATTCATGATATTACATTTCAAAGGGACTATGAATATGTCTCATAAAAGAGGATAAGTGAAAAATATTACATAAGTCTCAAAGAAGGCAATTTGAGACAAAAATCTATTACCGCTTTAGTAATCTTTTGAATCATAATCCCTAATAAATCATAACAACAAATGAAAATTTAAATATCATGAAAATAATGGGATTCATAATATATCATGTCAAAGGAGTAATATATAAACCAGAAAAAATAAATAAGTGGTGAATATAGCATATGTTTTTTTTGAGACGAGGAAAACCCTTACCTCATGCTTCCTTTTAGAGGAACATGATTTAACCTCATGTATAATGGTTTTAAACATATTATTAACTTATTAAAGAACCATATTAATATTTAAAATATTATATATGATAATTTTATAACATCTTTTCACTCATTCATTAATAATCATTCATTTTTTCATTGTTTCTGGTGTTAATTTCTTTGTCTTCTCATTCATGATTTATTATGAAAGTTCTAGTTCTTGTACATATTATATAGTTCCATAATCTCCAAAATAATTATCATGAAATAATTATAACATTTATAAATAAATCATAATATTTATAAATAAATTATAATTTTCATTCCAATCATGAAATGTGGTTTTGAGAAATGAAGTATGTTACAATTATGGAGATGGTAGGTCATGCGTACGTATGAGTAACATTTCCATTTTTCACTGATCATTATGAAAAATAGGTATGTAATATTTTATATTTCTGGAATGATAATAATATCATAAATATCATAATATTTAATTATATATACTTATATATATCATTCTTGTGATTTGGTGATGAAAAAAAGAATCACATCGTTTCGAGGAGGCGGTAGTCCAAACGTCCAAGAATAACATTATCACTTCTTCGGCGAGTGAAAAGGTAAGAAATAAAATGATATATTATAATTAAATAATTATAAATATGTCATAAATATCATAATTATTTCATGTATATCACATATATTCATTATCATTACCCTTATTACCTTTTATGTAATGTATTAGGGAAAAACGAATCACATCACTTCGCGAGGTGGTATTCCGCTGTTCACACGAGCGATGTTATTGTATCCCCTATGGTATAGAATTTAAAAATTTATATATGATATAATGACCAAAAAGGTATAATTATGTTATAAATATCATATATATACTTTATATCCATCAGCATACTCAATTGTGAGATGTAGTAATGGAAAAAATGAATGACATCGGTTCGCAAGGCAGTAGTCCGCCGTACACACAAATGATGATTTCATAACCCATTTGATGGAAGAGGGAAATGATTTATGTTATTAAATTTACATAATAACATCTAAATATATTTAATATACTGAGGTTATTATATAATCATAGTTTAAGAATAATTTAAATAGGTGGAGAAATAAATAAAATAAAAATTCTTGTTGAAGAATGTTATATCTTATTTGGGTATCCTCATTAGGATTCCACCAAAGGTCTTCCTAGGTTGTCTTTATGCCCAAAATAAGGATTCTAGGATGATATTATGGAATTTGGTAAGTGATTTGGGTAGTTCCTGGTCAAACAAAATAGGTTTGAAGGTTTGAAGAAGAGAGGAGAGGGGGTGGCCTTTTTTAAGTGTGGGGAGAGGACACACATGGTATTTTTGAAAACAAATGAGTGATCCCACATTTTTCATTTTTCACAAGGGTAAAAAATGGACCATTATATAATATTAGAGTTTTAATTGTTGAAATATGAACATAAAATAGTTTTTATACAAGTGTATAAGTTATTTTTAACCTTATCTTTTTAGTTTAATCCCCATGTAAATCATTTTTTACCTTAATTGCGGTAAATAATTCTTACACTTTTCACTATTAATTTTTGTAAAAAATTAATTTGGAATTATTAGATAATATAAATTATTATTATTACAAATATTGAATCCATTTTTAAAAATTAAATTCAAATAATTGGAAAAAAAATCAATTTGAAAATAATCCCATAGACGCAGCGAGAAAGCGAGTTTTTAAAGAGAAAAAGTTTAAAAGTTTATAATATTTTTATATCTATGATTTATATCAAATTGATTCAAATAAAATAAATTGGATTAATTTATGTATAATTTGTCTAATTATATGTTAAAACCAATTTATAATCTAATTTAACTATATAAATAAATTAAATGAAATGAAAATTTTAAATTAAAATTCAGTATCATTCATTATTCATCAAAAAATTAATATATTTCAAAAATTGAAAAAAATACACCCTAATATAATTTTGAAATGAATATTTCAAAAATGAATTTTATTTTTTCAATTAAATTTTATAAAAGTGGAATAAATTAAATTTAAAACAAAACCGGCACACGTGACGAAAAAGTAGGTTTCTAGGAAGTGTATTTTTTTCAACAACACGATGATTTTATATTAACTCGATGTCTAATAAAAATCATGGAATGAATATAAATTTAAATTTATTGATATATAATATTTAAATTTCATTTAAAATAGTTCTCATTGGGGATTATTTTAATTAATTAAAAAGGATAAACATTATGCATTTTAAAACACTTTTTAGAAAACCCCGTTTTTAACCAAAAACAAACATATACTAAAAAACAATATAAAGTTGATTAAAAAGTAATTATGTAGATTAAATATAACTATATAATACTTATGTTTTTTAAAGAAATATTCAAAACATATTGTGACTTTTAAGTTACTTATTTTATTGAAAAGAAATTTCATTTTTATAAAAAATGGTATTCTCACTGTCCCATGAAAAATCAATATTTTCCAAAAAAACTAAAATATCACCCAAATTGAATTTTTGTATTATAATTATAAAAATTAATTTAATTTTATAAAATTAATTTTATAAAATTTCTAAAAATTTATTATAGTATTATTTTAATGAAAACAAAAAAATCATTTTTGAAGAACACATATTTATAAGGAATGAAATCACTTTACAAAAAATTGATTAAATATTTACTAAACATTTATCAATAATTTAAATTGATTAGGACATATATATAAATATATATTTCATAAATTAGTTAATGTTATTCATACTCACTAATTTAACAACTAGGTTATAATGGTAATATATATTATGGGTTTTTTAAGTTTGGTGTTGCGTGTTGAATACGCTATCGAACATAAAAATATAAGGGTTTCATGTACTATAATACATTGAAGAGATTACATTTATGTAAAAAGAAATATATCATAAAGTACCAGGGTTTTAAATTCTTTTCTATGATCAGTTTTTCATGTCCTTTATGCTATGGAATATGATTTTCTTCTTTTAAAATCTTGGGGTGTTACATCCTACCCCCTTTAATAAATTACATCCTTCAATTTAAACTTTATTTCAGTAATGAAAGGATGGAAATTTGTAAATGTTTTTGTTGTAAACTCATATCATAAAAAGTGTTAATAAAACAACCACTTAATAAGAGAGATAAAAGGGAATTACAAAGTTCATATAGAATAATGCATAACTAGGTTTACAAATAGAAGAACATAAGTGGGAATGGGAGAAAAGAACATATAATTATAGAGAGTGATTGAGGTCATTGATCATAAACAAGTGAATGATTAATAGAAAGTTAAGGGCCTCAAAACCATAAATCTGTATGATCTAAAAGACCATCATTTCATCAAAATTGAAGGTACTAGGATAAAATTTTTGTTTCAAGATCATTTTCCTAGAGTTGATGAATTACTTTTCTATATAGACTAAGAGTATAAGTAAATATACTCACTTGATGAGTATAATTTCATACTTTTGTCAATTTCCACCACAATATCATCTTTCTTTGAAAATGATGAGTATTCATGATGATTTTTTTATGCATAAAGTATTAAAATAAACTTTAAAAGACCATATAACCATAAAAGGGATAAAAAATTTATTCCACATGTATTTAGAGATTAACCAAAACCAATATGGTTAGAAAATGGTAATATAATTTTGAAAATGGATAAATCTTCATATATTACAATAATATTCAAAAATTCAACAGTAATAAACAAATATTGAAACTAAATCATTCCATGAATGAATAAACCTATATACCAAATATCCTAAACATCATCAACATTAAATATTGCATTATTCTTAAAAGGTTATCTCATACTTTTGAGCTTACACGAAAAAAATATGGTGATATCCTTTTGAAATAACATTAATCACTTAGTCACCAAATCATTCTTCAATCCTAGGGTTATCTATATAATAAAACTTGTGTTCCCATAATTACTTAAATATCCAAGATTATAAGAATCCCAAATATTATCAATAACATAATACTTATGTTCAAAAAAATGCATACTTCTCATTAATCAAAGTCCTTATATATACTTCAAACTAATAAATTTCCTCCTAAAATTTCATTAATCAATTTAAAATATCATCACTTAAAACCTTAAATGGGTGTCTAAGACTTTGAACTTATGATCATACTTATGATTATAGACCTGTGATGGTATATATAAATCTTAAGATAAACTAACATGAAAACATCCTAATTTCTAAACTTATCTAAACCTCCCCTTTAATACCAACTATAATAGCCCAGAACCCACACTCTCAAATTCGGTGTTGAAATGATAAACATTACATTTATAGCTTTGATGATGATAATTGTGATCCATTTTTTCTATCCAAACCTTACAATATCAAAAGGAAAAATTGGACCAATTACATTCTTGAGGACCTTTTAGGTTTAAAGTTTTAGAGAATTATGAAAAACTCTTACACAATCAATACCCATGTCATCAAATGACCATTTCTCCCACTTGAACCTTCTTTTATTATTTCACATTAAGTCAATATAATCATCCATATAAAATAACTTCAAGATATAATTCGTTCAACCTCACTCTTTATAACCTGGGGAAAGGAAACATAAGAAGGGTGATCTCAAATGCTTAGTAAGGGAAAATGAATGCATTAACAAATTAATATCATCAATTAGTATAAGAATACCATAATGGTATGATGACATAATAAAAGTGCATGAGTATAGCATAAAAATATCTATACCCATCAATACCTTGATCATAAAACAAAAAAACAAGGAATAAGGATTTAAAAAAGGAAAGAGTCATAAGAATAAATAATCATGAGCCATTTGATACAAATATTGATTAAATGAAACATCATAAAATCATATCATGCATAGGTAAAACATATTGGTATCTTGAAACATAATAATCATATAACACTTACAAAACCCTTATAGAACCCTTATAATTTGAATAACAATACGTATGACTTCTAATATAATTCTTCAGAGAACAAAATCTTTACCCAATGTATTGAAGCACAATCTAGTTACACTCGTCGTATAAGCTATATCGAGCTTACCCGGTGATATGTAGGTGCTCCCATAATATATAATGTCCAAGAACCATAAATAAAGTACATAGAGCATGAATTTCATCATAAAAATCATAGAAAAAATCAATATTCCTTTTATAACTTAATTAACCTGTGGAAATGAAATGGGTACCATTTCAAACCATTTGAAACTTAATTAACCCATGGAAAATAAATGGGTACTATAACAATATTTTTGAAACATGATTGACACATTGAAAATAAATGGGTTCTATAATAATATCTTTGAAATAATCTTAATCCATCGAGAGAAATAATGAGGATGGTATCATTAAAAAATAGCCTCATTGAAGAATAATTAACAAAAAATGGTTGTTGATGTCGATGAATAGAAATAACATTAAAATATCATTAAAAGTTTTTTTGAGTAAAATAACCATTTCATTTGAAAAATCACTTTTCTTAAAAACTAAAAATTCATAAAATATTTTGAAAATCCTTTTCATGGAAAATAACATTGGAAACATATAAAAGATGCCTATAAAAAACATTTAAAACTTTTCTTAAGGAAAATATCCTTTCCATTATGGAAAACACTTTTTTAAAACATTTTTAAAATCTATTTCATTTAAAATATCCTTAAACATTCATAATGTAATCTTTATAGAAAATAATGGTCATGCCAGCAGAAAGTCTCATTCATGTCATATGTGTTCAAAAAAAGATTACGTTTACATTTTCAGTAAAATCTAAATGAACATTGTGTTCAAAATGTCATAAAGATTCTTATGTATTTTTTTCAAAAATAAAAAATTGGTTACTTTTGTTTTAAAAAATCATCTGTAAAAGGTTGAAAACATTTTTGAAAACATTTCTTGAAATCGTGGTTTTGGTAGAAAACAAATTTCCGACCAAAGTGAGAAATGAATTCAGATTTTCTTAAAAAGATTTTCTCAATTATTCTAAGTTCAAAAGAGTGGAAAAATTTTAATATAAAATTTAAAATAATTAATAAATAAATTATTATAAAATTAATGAGAATTATTGAGAGGTAGATCATAAGATTTAAACAATGGATACGTAATCATAAACAATCCTGATAACCGATGAGATTGTAACATAAAACTCTTACCACTTTGGAAACATTGAATTGTTAGCCTCATGAAAGGATAAAATTAAATGAAACGTAAAATACTATGAGAACAAATAAATTTATGATATTATATTTCAAAGAGTATGTATATATACCTCATAAAAGAGGATTTGTTCAAAACCCAACATAAGCCTCAAAGAAGGAAAATTGAGAAGAAAAAAAATACCTTACCGCTTTAATAATATTTTGCATCGTAATACCCAATAAAGCATAACAAAAAATTAAACATTAAATATCATGAAAATAATATGATTTTCGATATATAATTTCAAAGGTTTTGTATATACATCACACAAAATAAATAATTGATGAATATAGAATATGTCTCACAAAAGTAAAAGTGAGACTAGAAAAACCCTCACCTCATGCTTCCTTTTGGTTGAACATGATTTAACCTCATGTATAGTGGTTTTAAACATTTTATTACCTTATTAAAAAACCATATTAATATTTATAGTATCATATATTATCATTTTATAACATCTTATCACCTTTCAATATTATCATTTTTTCGAGTGTTAATTGCCTTGTTTTCTCATTCAAGATTTGTTATGAAAGTTTAATTTCCTATGCATATTATATAGATACATAATCTAAAGAATAAGAATAATTCCATAATTATCATATTCATAATTCAATTATACTTTTATTACTAATCATGAAAGATGGTTTTGGGAAATGAAGTATGTTACAGTCATGGAGACGGTAAGTCGTACGTACGCATGAGTAACGTTTCCATTTTTCAATGATCATTATGGAAAGGATGTAAGTAAAATTTTATCTTTCCATAATGATAATAATATCATAAATATCTTAATATTTAATTATATATACTTATATATGTCATTCTTGTGATTTGGTGATGAAAAAAGGAATCACATTACTTCGAGGAGGTGGTGGTCGACACGTCCACGAACAACATTATCACTTTTTCAGTAAATGAAAAGATATGAAAAAATGATATATTATATTTACATAATTATATATATGTCATGAACATCATAATTATTTCATTTATATCACATATATTTCTTATCGTGACCCTTATTACCTTCCATGTAATGTGTTAGTGAAAAATGAATCACATCACTTCACGATGCGGTACTCATCATACACATGAGTGTCGTTATCATATTCCCTATGGTATGAAATGTAAAAATGTATATATAGTATAATGAATATAGAAGTATAATTATTTTATAAATATCATATATATACATTAGATCCATCATCACACTCAATCATGAAAGGTGGTAATGGATAAATAAATGACATCAGTTTGCGAGGTGGTAGTCCACCGTACACATGAATGATGATTTTTAACACATTTGATAGAGGGGGAAAAGATTTAGATTATTAAATTAATAAAATAATATCTCATTACATTGAAGATACTTATTTTATTATATAATCATGGTTTATGAATAATTGAAGAAGGTGGAGAAAGAAATAAAATAAAAACGCTCATTGAAAAACATTACCTCCTTTTCAGGTATCCTCCTTAGCTATCCACCAAAGGCCTTCCTAGATTGGATTTCATCCAAATATAAGGATTATATACTATGGAAAAATGGCCTTTTGGGACGGGATAAGGGATCCCGTCGCAAAAGGTTTGGCAGGGTTTGCACGCCAAACTGCAGGAAAAGTATTTGCGACGAGGGGGTGCCTCCCCATCACAAATACTCGGCGACGGTAAATACTATTTAAGACGGGGCGACACCCCCCGTTGCAAATACCCGACAGCGGTAAATACTATTTGCAACAGGGGCATGCCCCCGTCTCAAATGGTGTATCAACATGTCATTATTTTCAACGGGACCCGAAGCAAATACCCATTTAACAGCCGACGGTAATTAATGGGGCCGAAAGTATTTGCGACGGGTCCCGTAGCAAATACTACTATTTGCGATGGGACTCCCGATGCAAATAATCTAACCTATATATACCCCATCCGTTTTTTCCCTTCTTCCTCTCTATTCCTACATTATCTCTTTTTCTAAACTCTGATTTTAGAGTTAAAATTTCCCTAAGTTAATTTTTTTTACAAACAGATTTAGAAGTCGTCTACACCTATAAGAGATCAAGTTTAAAGGTATTTATGTTTTATTTAATTTAATATTTATTTTATTTTTTATATTAATTTTAATTATTGTTAATTAGTTATAATTAAATTAGATTTAGATTGTTTGGTTATCAATATTTATTTGAAGTAATAAATTGAAATTATTAGTGCTAATTATTATTAAATAGTTGTAATTAGGAATCATTAACGATAATTAGTAATGAATAATAGCGATAATTAGTAATTAGTAGCGGTAATTTGCAGTAATTAATAGTAATTAACGCTAATTAGTAATAATTAGTGGTAATTAGAAATAATTAGGAATAAATAGTAATAGTTTGTAAAAAATAGTAATAAATACTAATAATTGGCAATAATTAGTAATAATTACTAATAATTGGCAATAATTAGTAATAATTACTAATAATTAGTAATAATTACTAATAATTAGTAATAATTATTACTAATTACTAAAAAATAGTAACAAATATAATAATTAGTAACAAATAATAATAATTAGTAACAAATACTAATAATTAGTAACAAATAGTAATAATTAGTAACAAATAGAAATAATTAAAAATAATTACTAATAATTAGTAATAAATACTAATAAATAGTGATAATTAGAAATAATTATGAATAATTAGAAATAATTAGTAATAATTAGAAATAATTAGTAATAATAAGAAATAATTAGTAATAAATAGCAATAATTAGTAATAATTAGCAATAATTAGTAATAATTAGAAATAGTTATTAATAATTAGCAATAATTAGTAATAATTAGCAATAATTAGTAACAATTTTCAATAATTAGTAATAATTAGCAATAAATAGTAATAATTAGCAAAAAATAGTAATAATTAGCAATAAATAGTAATAGTTAGCAATAAATAGTTTTAATTAGAAATAAATACTAATAATTAGTAATATATAGTAATAATTAGTAAAAATAGTAATAAATATTAATAATTAGAAATAAATACTAATAATTAGTAATAAATACTAATAATTAATAATAAATAATAATAATTAGTAATAAATACTAATAATTAGTAATAAATACTAATAATTAGTAATAAATACAAATAATTAGTAATAAATACTAGAAATTAGTAATAAATACTAATAATTAGTAATGATTACTAATAATTAGTAATAATTTGTAATAATTAGTATTAATTAGCAATAAATAGTAATAAATAGTAATAAATGGCAATAAATATCAATAAATAGTAATAATTGGTATTAATTAGTATTAATTAGTAATAATTAGTACTAATTAGTAATAAATAGCAATAAATTGTATTAATTAATAATTAATAGTATTAATTAATAATTAATAGTATTAATTAGTAATAAATACTAATAATTAAATATAAATACTAATAATTAGTAATAAATAGTAACAAATAGTAATAAATATTAACAATTAGTAATAAATAGTAATAATTAGTAAAATAGTAATAATTATTAATAATTAGAAATAAATACTATTAATTAGTAATAAATACTAATAATTATTAATAAATACTAATAATTAGTAATAAATACTAATAATTAGAAATAAATACAATTAATTAGAAATAATTACTAATAAATAGAAATAATTACAAATAAATAGCAACAATTACTAATAATTAGTAATAATTGCTAATAATTAGCAATAAAGAGTAATAATTAGCAATAAATAGTAATAGTTAGCAATAAATAGTAATAAATACTAATAATTAGTAATAATTAGCAATAATTAGTAACAATTAGGAAAAAAATGTTAATAGATACTAAAAATTAGTAATAAATACTAATAATTAGTAATAAATACTAATAATTAGTAGTAATTAGTAATAAATAATAATTATTAGTAATAAATACTAATAATTAGTCATAATTAGTAATAATTAGTAATAATTAGTAATAATTAGTACTAATTATGAATAATTAATATTAATTAGCAATAATTAGTAACAGTTAGAAATAATTAGTAATAATTTGGAATAATTTGTAATAATTAGTAATAATTAGTAATAATTAGTCAAAATTAGTAATAATCAGTAATAATTAGTAACAATTATGAATAATTACTATTAATAGGAAAAAATAGTAATAAATACTAATAATTAGTAATAAATACTAATAATTAGTAATAATTATTAATAATTAGTAATAATTAGTAATAATTAGTAATAATTAGTAATAATTAGTAATAATTTGTCATAATTAGTAATAATTAGAAGTAAATAGTAATAATTAGTAATAATTAGTAATAATTAGTAATAATTAGTAATAATTATGAATAATTACTATTAATTAGAAATAGTTAGTAATAATTAGCAATAATTAGTTATAATTAGCATTAATTAGTAATAATTAGCAGCAATTAGTAATAATTAGCATTAATTAGTAATAATTAGCAACGATTAGTAATAATTAGAAATAATTAGTAATAATTAACAATAATTAGTAATAATTAACAATAATTAGGAATAATTATCAATAATTAGGAATAATTAGCAATAATTAGGAATAATTAGCAATAATTAGGAATAATTAGCAATAATTAGGAATAATTAGGAATAATTAGTTATAATTAGTCAATATTAGTAATAATTAGTAATAATTAGTAATAATTAAAAATAATTAGTTATAATTAGAAATAATTAGAAATAATTAGCAATAATATTTATATATATATTTTTATATTTTTTGTGAATATTGAGAATTTTAATATTTTATAATTTTTTAATATTTTTAAAATATTAATATTATTTTTTTATAGATATTAATAATAATAACAACATTATTATATTATTAGTATTATTTTGTTATTAATATTATAATAATATAATTTTTTATATTATTAATATTAGTATTATTATTATATAATATGATATTATTTATATTAATAGTATTATTATTATCATTATTTTCTAAAATTAATTTTTCATAATTTTATTGAATATATATTTTTTATTTTATTAAGTATTTGTGACGGGACATTTTTGCGATGGGTTCCCATCATAAATAGTTTATATATTTTTTAAATAACTATTTACGACGAGAAAACGAGCCCGTCATAAATATTTTTTTGTGATAGGCCCATCGCAATAGGCTTTTATATATAAACATAGAACTTTTTACGATGGGAAATCCTTCTGTCACAAATAATATTTTTTGTAATGGGCCCTTCGTAAAAAATACGATTTGCGACGCTATTTTCTACAACGGGCTATTTGTGACAGGATCCCATCACAAAAGCTCATTTGTGATGGGATCCCAACACAAATACCTAAAATTCAAGTAGTGATAAGATGAGAGGAGGTAATATAGGAATTGTTTTGGGAAGTTTTTATCTAAAACCAAGAGGTTTCAATGTTTGAAGAAGAGATGAGAGGGGTGGACTTTTATAAGTGGGGAAGAGGACATGCTTGGTATTTTTGAAAAGAAATGAGTGCTCCAACATTTTTAGTATGTAAACAGAGAGAAAAATTTACCATTATCATACCTTATAGGTGGATGAGTTGAAATATAGTCATCCAATAGTTTTAGACAAGTTTATAGGTCATTTTTGACCTCATATTTTTAGTTTAACCACCATGTAAATCCATTTTTACCTTAACGGTGGTAAATAACTTTTACTTTTTTACTATTCATTTTGTTCAAAAATTAAGTTGAAATTATTATATAGTATAAACTATTCTGATCCCATATATAGAATCTATTTTTCAAAATTTCATTCATATAAGGGAAAAAATTCAACTGAAAATTAATCTCATAGACGTGACGAGAAAGCGGGTTTTTAAAGAGAAAAGGTTCTGAAGTTTATAATGTTTTTATATATAAGATCATTATGAAATTGATTAAAATGACCTAAATTGGATTAATGGATTTATAATTGAACTAATTATACCTTTAAATGATTTAAAATGTAATTTAATTTTATAAATAAATTAAATGAAAACACAGTTTTCAACTAAAATTTAGTATTTTTTTACTATTCATAAAAAAATTAATCTATTCAGAAAATTATAAAAAATTCACCCTAATATAATTTTTAAATTATGAAATAAAATATTATATTTATTTTTACAATTAAATTTTCAAAAATAGGAAAAAATAAAATTTAAAACAAAACCCACAGACGTGAAAAAAGAGGGTTTTTGAGAAGTGTGTTTTTTTCAAGGACAAGATGAAATTATATTAATTATATATAATAATAATAATCATGGTATGAATATAAATTTAAATTTATTGATATATAATCAATAAATCTCATATAAAACATTCCTCATTAAGTATTATTTTAATTAATTAAAAAAGTGAAACATTATGCATTTTAAAATAGTTTAAAAAAACTTTTTAACCCCCAAAACAATTATATTAAAAACCAATATAAAGTAGATTAAAAACTAATTAAGTAGATTAAATATAACTAAATAATACTTATGTAACATTAAAACATATTCAAAAAATATTGTGACTTTTAAATAACTTAATTTATTGAAATGAAATGTCATTTTTACAAAAATCAGTATTTTCACTAGTCACTGAAAAATCAATATTTTCCGAAATATACTAAAATCTCACCCAAAGTGAATTTTGATATAATTATTCCAAAAATGAATTTAAAATTAGAAAATTATTTTTCTAAAAGTTCCAAAATTTAATTATAATACTCCTTTCATAAAAAGCACTAAAAACATTCTTGAAGAAAACATATTTTTGAGGAATGAAAGCACTTTACTAAAAAATTGATTGACTATTTACTAAAAGTTTAGAATTAATTTATATTGAGTATGATATATATATATATATGTATATATATATCATAAATTAGTTAATACAATTCATAACTACCAATTTAACAATTATGTTATAATCGTAATATATATCATGGGTCGTTTAAGTTCAGTGTTGCATGTTAAATACACCCCCGAACATAAAAATATCAGGATTTTGTATATCACAAGATATTGAAAATATTATATTTATTTGAAAATAAATATATCATAAAGCCTTAGGGTGTTATATTCTATTCTAAACTCAGTGTTACATATCCTTTACACTATCGAATATAATTTTCTTCTTTTAAAATCTCAGGGTGTTAAAATGACGATAATGGGAAAGATGATGATGGAGTATTAAAATTTTAAATCTAGGTAGATATTTTTGGGATATTTTTTATTTTTAAATTTGAATGTGGGAGATAGAATAAAGAGATAAGATATTTTGGAAAAATAAGGCTGATACATGGGATGAGAGAGTTTGAAAAAAGAACGATTTTTTGAAGAGAAAACATGTTTTTTTTGTGAGACCCGCATGTCACACTTATAAAAAGTTACACCAGATTGATTCTCAAGTGGAGGGATGAAAATGTAACACCCCAAGCATCCACAGTACATTTCCCTTTGAATAATGCAGCAACTTGCATTGTACGCAACTTAGAGTTTTAACACACCACGACCAATCAAACTAGCCGTTATGAATAGTAATACCCACTTTTTGAAATTTTATTTTTCAAAATGGACTGAATTTTTGAATTCGGAATATTGAAATTATCTTATGGTGAATTTTTGTATTTTTATGAAAACTTTCAATTTTTGATGAATAGTGAAAAACACTACATTATTGTTTAAAACTGACTTTTTATTTAGATAATTAGTTATATTATTTTAATTTATTTTAGGTCAAAATAGATACATAATACCTATATATGTTTGATGTAATTCATTGGAGTCATTTTATAATAAGTTAAGATATATAAAATTTTATTGAACTTTTTATCGTCTTTTACCCACCTTCTAGGAGCATTTAGATAATTTGCATTAAACATAATTTTACCACTTCTGTGAGTTAAATTTAAAAAATACAAGAGACACAGTTGACATTAATAATTAAAATGTGGTTCAATAAGATGAAAATAATTTTTGGTGAATAGTAACTTTTGACTTTTATTTACCACGGTTAAAAGTAAATTGAATTATTAAGGGTTAAAATGATATTATAATTAACTTAACACATGTACTAGTTATATTAGATAAGTGTAGTTCTATCAAAAATAACATTAGGAATAAAATAAGATCCTTTTGGTCCACTTGGATTATATTAGGACATTTATTATTATTTTATTTAAAGAAGTGTTAAAAGAGTTAAATTCAAAGTTTAATAACTAAACCATTTTTAATATAGGGTTACACACATTATAAATTTGACTATAAATATTAATTAGAAAGATAAAAATATTCCATACATAATTATATTTTATTTATAATTTTTATAAATTAAATAATTTAATTTATTTATGACACAATGATGATGTAGTAATTACCTTAATAATGAAATATTAAAATAATTGATATTATAAATATCTAAATAAATGTAAATTGAGACTTATGATTAATTAAAATAATTTTATAGGTTAATATTACATGTTAGGTTTGATTAAATAAATTTTATTCTAAGTGATAAAGTTTTTATGGATTTCAAAAAAATCAAATACTAAATAGTATCAAAATTGACATAATTGAGTTTTTAAAACAAATACTATATTATTAATTGATATAATATTTCTAAAAATCTATGGTTCGGCCAAAGGAATTAGATAAGGTTATATATATTAATATTGAACCACATGGGGTTCTCTTGGCTTTTTATAGTAAGTTTATTAACCATATAATATAAAAATACAAAGAGATATGGTAAATATCAAACTATTTAACTAAGAGATAAATCTAAAAGATAAGGTTTATATGGTGACCTAAACCTGTCCAAAACCTATTGGTTGAGAGTTTTTCGACCCATACCCTCCTTATAATATAAATAAATCATTTTTTATCCATTAGAAACATAAAATTATTTTATTATAAAATAATATTTTAAGCTTCTCCTAAAGTGACCCTCACCTCTCTTATAAAAGGGTACTTTACCTTCTCTTAATTTTACACCTCCAAAGCTATTTGGATCATCCAAACCCTGCCCAAATATCCTTCCAAATTTGCTCCCTTCATCCAGGAGTCTTTCCTTTGGTCAAAAATCCAACCTACAGTTCCCTTTTGATCAAATTAAAAGGAAGAACCTGAAGAAGAGGTAAATATTTCATCACCTCTTTCAAGTTCTTTTCTTCTTCCACTTCCTATTTCTTTGTTGTTTCCATTCTAAAATAATAACTCCATTATCTTATATATAATGTGATTTTATTATAAAAATTAAACAACAATATTCATCATTCTATCCATCATATGAATGAAAAAGTCACCATATGTGCGTACGTACGGATTACCGTCTCCACGAACGTGAAGAGATTCATTCCCCATTATAATCATTCAAAAATAATTTTAATTTTATGATTAAAAATAATGTTTATAAAAATAATATCATTATTTATATGAATCAAATATATCCTATCCATAACAAACATAACTTACGCAACCAAGCATATAAAGGAAAACAAATCAGTTAAGACCCGAAACGATGATACTACTAAAATATTATTAACAAAGAAATATTATAAGATCATATATGATATCATATTTATGTATATAATTCTTGTATAATTTAATAAAAATGTTTTAAATATTATAAAAGAGGTTAACATACCATCAACTAAGGAAAAGTACAAAGTAAGGGTTAATTTCACAATCTCTTTATTATTCGAGGTTGTTTTTATGTAAGTATCTACTGGGAACTCTTTATCATCCAAATCCATGTTTCTTAAAAAAAATTCAAATTTTTTTTACAATTTACTATACTATGGGTTAAATTAATTTATACCCTTGTTTGAATTTTTATAAAATTATTTGAAAGGAATATTTTCGTCGTTTTCCAAACAAGGTACTTTATGACCTTTTCGACCAAATTAAGGTAAGAATGTTTTTTTAACTTATACGGTGGGTGTAGCTATTTTTGCCATTATATCATCGTCTAAGCTTCCCATACAAGATTATAAGAATATTTTTAATATAAATGTTTTCTTTTATAATTATATGACTTTTAAATGATTTCAAAATAAAAATAGATATTTCTCTACATAAAGTTTTGATTTCATCTATATCAACATCCTTTGATAGATTTTAAGATTGTTTTAAGTTGATTTATTATGATACAAATATTCCATATTGTATTGAAGGTTTTATGATATGTTTTATTGTGGATGTGTTATTTTTACACCATTCATGGTTTATGGATAAAGTATTGACATTTCGTATGCTAGTTTTAATACGAATGTTCATATTATGTTTAAACCTTTTCATATGAGGAATGCATTGGAATTAGTAAGTGACGGGTGGAGCCCTCTATAGCTCCTAGATTAATTGGTAGGTCTCATGAGAAAAACCGGTGTTTTGGCACAAGGCCTTGACAAAATATTATTTGTAGTCTTGGAACAAGGCCTTGACTATTTGGTTATAAATTCTGACATTATGCATTCCATCATTATGAAAGTGGATATCGATATTACATGTGATTATTATACTTGTAGAATATCCATGTGAATAGGTAAATGACATTATTTTATTTTATCTTTGCCATATTATGCTTAAGTTTATGTTTAAAAGGATTTTGTTTTAGTCTTATACATTTCCATAAATGTTTATGCTTATTTATTAAAGTTTCTACTATATTGTTATCCTTACTGAGAATCTGAGCTCACCCCTTTCTATGTTTTATTTTTCCCAAGATGTGAAGAAACATTTTATGGTTTACCTATAGGGATAGTATAAGGATATAAGTGTTGTCAATGGGGAAAAAATGTTGATGTTTTTATTTCATGATCTAATGTAAAACTTATGAATGTATCTGGTACTCCTAAGGCTACTAAACTGATTGGTATTTTGGGACATGATTTCTTGTATCATATCAATGTTATGTAATAATGCACTGACTCTGGGTAACTGGGGTCGGGGCATTACAGTTGGCATTAGATTAAGTTTAGTACAGACCTTGTAAACTAGATTTAGATAAACTCTGATTAGATCACATTACCCTAAGATAGACTTTGAGGATTGATATAGAATAACTTCCTAGAATCTTGGTAATATAGAGATTTTGTGTATTTTACAAGAAATAAATCCCTATATGGATACAAGCAGGTAGAGCCCGCTCTGGCACAGATATACCTAGGAGTGAAAACTCCAACAATGAGTTTTAGGCTTGACTCGGGAGATCCTGGTACATTACAATGGGCCTTGCTGCACTCTTGGTTACGACACACCTGGGGGATATGCTTAGGATAGTTAAAATTTTATTTACAAACCATCATGAAGTATTTATGAGTATATACCTCCTCAAATAAAACATTTTTTTTATGATTATGGATTATACCCATAAAATGTTCAATTTATGTTAAGTGTTTTACAAGTTTGGAGTTATGTATTGTGATTCATTAACTAATCTAGTGTATTCCATTATTTAGAAATGCAAACTAGTGGAAGGAATGGAAACCATATCAACATACGTAATCCATGTAGGGATTTCCCTCCCACTCAAGATAATTATAGTGGATCTGGTGATGCAACTGATGCTAATTAGCTTATCACTATACTGGGACAACTCACTCAGGTTATGAATAATAACCTTACTCGTATGAAGCACCCTGATTCACAATACGAAGGATCAATGTTAGACCTCTTCATGAGGAAACAAACACCAACATTCAATGGGAGTACAAATCCATTATTAGATGAGAAATGGATAAATTCCTTTGAGAAAATATAATTTCATTATTTGGAGAGTAGGGAATGGGAAAAAGTTTTCATGGCGGTTTATCACCTCACAAAAGATGCAGATCAATGGTGGTCATTAATCTAAAACAAAAAGGAAGATAAAGAAGTATAGAACATGGAATGGAGAGAGTTTAAAGATATTTTCTTAGAAAAATACTTTCCTCGTGACCATCAAGTGGATATGGAAAGACAATTTGTGAATCTGAGGAAAAAGGAGGATAAGAATGTCACAAAGTATGAGGCAAACTTTACAAAGTTAGCAAGTCATGAAACATATTATATACATAACCCAAGGAGTAATATTGATCAATTATTTTATGGGTTAAAACCATTTATCTGTTGAGAATTAGTCTCAAAATACTTCTGATCATACAAAGATATTGTCTCATGCGCTATTAAGACTAAAAAGGAATTCTCTAAGTCTTATGACTTCAAAGAAAAGAAATAAAAGAAGATATCTTCTGATCACTCTAGAAATGGAAATAAGGGGAAAAAGGGAATATTTGAATATCCATCCTGTAGTAAATGTGGTAAGAAACACCTCGATACTTTCTTGAATGTAATGGGAGTCTGTTACAAGTGTGGTGAAAAAGGCCACCAAGATCGTGATTGCAAGGAAAAGAAAGAGGTTGTCAATGTTGAATGATACAATTGTAGAGAAAAGGGACATTATGAAAATGAATTTCCTATGCGCTAAGGGAACTTACCTCAGAAAAGGACAAGGGAGAAAGGCCAAGCTTATGCGATCACTACCACTGAGGTTGAAGCTCTGAAAGACGTGGTGGCAAGTAATTTAATGGTTTTCTCAAGTTTAGCCAATGATTTATTTGATTTTTTATCATCGTATTGTTTGATATCTTCCCATTTTGCTAAAAAAATTAGATACTTTTAACTTGACTTAACAAGGGAGTTGTCAATCATTAATCCTAAGGGAAGTATCATCGTAATAAAGTTTTGTGAATTAGTTCCCATTAGGGCATATAAATGTTCTTTTTCTACTGATCTTATAGTCATAACAATGATTTAATTTGATATAATCCTTGGAATGGATAGGCTTTCAGAACATGATGTGAAATTTTATTGTAAGAAGAAGGAGGTTACAATTTTTGATAATGATAAGGAGTACCTTATCTTTAGAGCAGAAATGTCACCACCTGATTTTTATCTAGATCCACCCCAGTAGCTCTACTAAATTCAATTATTGTAGAGGAAGATAATTAAATAATTATGGGTGAGGAAAATAATTTTTGAATAGATTATGTACCTATTGTGCAAGAATATGTTGATGTTTTTCTAGAGGATTTACTTGGACATCCACCCGAACAAGAAATTGAGTTTTCCATTGATTTAATTCCTAGTTCAAGGCCCATATCGAAGACCCCTTATAGAATGGCCACTGTGGAATTAGTGGAACTAAAGAAACAACTAGAGGAATTGAGTAATAAGGGATTTATTCACCCTATTTTTTCTCTATGGGGATCCCCTATCCTTTTTGTTAAGAAGAAAGACAGATCTATGAGGTTGTGAATTGAATATAGGGAGATCAATGTTATAACAATAAAGAACAAGTATCCCCTACCTTGAATTTATGATTTATTTGACCAACTTCATGGAGCTAAATATTTTTCAAAGATTGACCTTCGATCTGGATATCATCAGTTGTGTGTAAATAAGGAAGACATTCTGAAAACAACATTTCGAACCAGGTACGAGCATTATGAGTTTACAGTAATGCTTTTTGGATTGACTAATTCACCCTCTATCTTAATTGATCTAATGAATAGAGTTTTAAAGGAATATATTGATGAATTTTTAGTGGTATTTATTGATGATATCTTGGAATACCCAAAAGCTACAAAGATCATGAAAATCACTTGTGCACTATTCTGAAGACCCTCATAAGAAATGAATTATATGGGAAGTTTAGCAAGTGTAAATTATGGCTTCAAGAGATTTCTTTTCTTGGCCATATTAAATATAAGGATGGAATATCTGTTGATCCTTCAAAGACCAAGGAAATCCAAGAATGGCCATAACCGATGAGTATAACTGAGGTACGTAGTTTTATTGGTTTAGTAGGTTATTATCGATGTTTCGTCTAGAATTTTTCCTGGTTGGCTAACCCATTAACCAAGCTCACACATAAAGGGGTTAAATTTGTTTGGAAAGAAGTGTGTGAAGAATGTTTTGAATAACTAAAGAGAAGATTATTCAATGCTCCTATATTGACTCTACCATCAGGTAATGATGGGTTTTTTATTTATAGTGATGCTTCAATGAAAGGAATTGGTTGTGTCCTTATGCAGAATGATAGAGTTATTGCCTATGCATCACGACAGCTAAAAATTCATGAGAAAAACTATCCCACTCATGATCTTGAGTTAGCAGCTATAATCTTTGATCCGAAGATATGGAGACACTATCTCTATGGTGAAAAATGTGAGATTTATACTGATAAAAAGATTTTTAAGTATATTTTCTCACAAAAATAACTCAACATGAGGAAAATGAGATGGCTTAAACTACTCAAGGATTATTATTTAAATATAAAATACCACCCGGGGAAGGAAAATAAGGTGGGAGATACTTTGAGTATAAAGAATCATGAAGTTTTGAACAAGATGAGAGTTGAAAGGGGTATTATTTTCATGGATCTAGTAAAGATGGATATAAGAATAACCATGGAAGGTGAAACATCAATAATTTTTCAAATGGTTGCCAAACCATCTTTACTAGAAAGGATAAAAAGTTATAAGACTAATGATGAGGAGTTTCCAAAGAAGATTAAAGCTGTGAATGATGGGAGTTTGAGTGACTTCATATATGAAGATGGGATTTTGAAATTTGGGAAGAGGCTTTGTGTTCCTAACATAATTGATCTAAAAAGGGAATTGTTGGATGATGCTCATAGCTCCAATTTCCCTATACACCCTGGGAGCACCAAGATGTATAGAGATTTGAAAGAACATTATTGGTGGGACAACATAAAGAGGGAGATTTCTGATTTTGTGTCAGGATGTATGGTTTGTAAACAAGTGAAAGCTTGAAGGAAATAGCCTGGAAGAGTCATGAAACCTCTTCCCATACTTGAGAAGAAATGGGATAATATTATGATAGACTTTTTCATGGGGATACCAAAGACTTCTATAAGGAATGATGCAATATGGGTCATTGTTGATCATATTACCAAGTCAACACATTTTCTTGCTATAAGAGAAGATTTACCACTTGAACGTCTAGCAAGACTATATATTGATGAAGTTGTAAGACTCCATGGTGTACCCTTATTGATTATTTCTGATCGCGATCCCCGTTTTACATCAAGATTTTGGAAAAGTCTTCAGAAGGCCTTAGATATTGAACGTTGTTTGAGCACTGCCTACCACCCTCAAACCGATGGACAATCAGAACAGACTATTCAAACCTTATAAGACATGTTGAGATCTTTCTCACTTGACTTTCAAGGTATGTGGGATCAATATTTATCTCTGGTAAAATTTTCCTATAACAATAGCTTCCATTCAAGTAATCAGATGACACCATATGAAGCATTATATGGAAAATATGTCACACACTGACTTGTTTGGATGATGTTGTTGAAAGAAAACTCCTAGGCCCAGAACTTGTTGAGGAAACAATGAAAAAGGTGAAGATTATCCAAACTCACATCAAAGCATCTCAAAATAGGCAAAAGAGCTACATCGATAATCAGAGGAAGGATTTGGAATTTCAAGTAAGAGATCATGTTTTCTTGAAGGTATCTCCTTGGAAGGGTGTTATACAATTCGGTAATAAGGGTAAATTGAGTCCTAGGTACATCTGACCTTTCAAAATTCTAGAATTAATTGGGGCTATAGCTTACCATTCGGGAATCCCGCCAAGTCTCTCCAAAGTTCATGATGTGTTCCACGTATCACTGTTGAAAAAATACATACCTGATCCAACACATGTACTCACCTATGAAGAAATTGAACTGGAACCTGATCTATCTTATTGTGAAGAGCCTATCAAGATTCTTAATACCAAAGAACAAGTGCCGAGAAACCGGATGACTCATCAGGTAAAAGTTCTATGGAGAAACCATAAGATGGAAGAGGCAATGTGGGAACCTAAGAAACTTATGATGAAAAACCAGCATAATATTTTTATGCAGTGATATTCTAGAAATTTAAATGAAAAAAATTATTTTAAGTATGGGATAATTTAGCACCCCAATCTTTCACGGTACGTTTCCCTTTGAATAATGTAGTAGCTTGCATTGTACGCAACTTGGAGTTTTAACACACCACAACCAATCAAACCAGCCATTGTGAATAGTAATACCAACTTTTTTAAATCTTATATATTTTATTTTTCAAAATGGAATTCATTTTTGAATTTGAAATATCAAAATTAGCTTAGGGTGAATTTTTGGTATTTTTCTGAAAACTTTCATTTTTTGATGATTTCTGAAAAATACTGCGTTATTGTTTAAAACTGACTTTTTTTCCAATAATTAGTTATATTATTTTAATTTTTTTGAGGTCAAAATAGATACATAATACCTATATATTTTCAATTAAATTCATTGGAGTCATTTCATAATAGGTTTAGATATATAAAATTTTATTGAACGTTTTACCGTCTTTTACCCACCTTTTAAGAGCATTTACGAATTTGCATAAAACTTAATTTTACCGCTTCTGTGAGTTGAATTTCAAAAATCCAAGATACACGGTTGAAATTATAAAGTATAATGTGGTTCAATAATATGAAAATATTTTTTTGTGAATAGTAACTTTTGACTTTTATTTACCACGATTAAAAGTAAATTGAGTAATTAAGGGTAAAAATGATATTATAATTACCCAAACACATGTCCTAATTCTATTGAAAAAGTGTAGTTAGACCAAAAAAAACCTTAAGAATAAAATATTATCCTTTTGGTCCACTTGGGTTAGATTAGGACATTTATTATTATTTTATTTAAATAAAAGTTAAAAGAGTTAAATTCAAAGTTTAATAACTAAACCATTTTTAATATAGGGTTACACACAATATAAATTCAACTATAAATATTAATTATAAAGATAAAATGATTTAATACATAATTATATTTTATTTATAATTTTTAGACATTAAATAATTTAATTTATTTATGACACAATGATGATGCAGTAATTACCTTAATAATGAAATATTAAAATAATTGATATTATAAATATCCAAATAAATGTAAATTTAGACTTATGATAAATTTAAATAATTTTATAGGTTAATATGTCATTTTAGGTTTGATTAAATAAATTTTATTCGAAGTGATAAAGTTTTTATGGATTTCAAAAAAATCAAATACTAAATAGTGTCAAAATTAACATAATTGAGTTTTTAAAACAAATACTATATTATTAATTGATATAGTATTCCTAAAAATATAATTTTTGGCCAAAGGACTTATATAAGGTTATATATATATTAATAATGAACCACATGGGGTTTGATTGAATTTTTATATTAATTTTATTAAACATATAATATAAAAATACAAAGAGATATGGTAAATATCAAACTATTTAACTAAGAGTTAAATATAAAAGATAAGGTTAATATGGTGACCTAAACCTATCCAAAACCTATTAGTCGAGAGTTTTTAGACCCATACCAACCTTATACTCAAAATAAATCATGTTTGAGCCATTAGAAACCGAAAATGATTTTATTATAAAATAATATTTCAAGCTTTTCCTAAAGTGACCCTCACCTCTCTTATAAAAGGGTACTTCCCCTTCTCTTAATTTTACACCTCCAAAGCCATTTGGCTCGGCCAAACCATGCACAAATATCCTAAAAACTTTCCTCCCTTCATCCTAGATTCCTTAATTTGGTCAGAAAGCCAACCTAATGAGACCTTTTGATCAAATCAATAGGAACAACCCTAAGAAGAGGTAAATATTTCATCACCTCTTTCAAGTTCTTTTCTTATTCCACTTCCTATTTCTTTGTTTTTTCCATTCTAAAATAATAAATCAAGTATCTTCTATATACTGTGATGTTATTATAAAAATTTTATAACCATATTCATTATTCTATCCATCATATGAATGACAAATTCACCATACGTGTGTACGTACAGATTACCATCTCCACGAACGCGATGAGATTCATTCTCCATCGTAATCATTCAAAAATAATTTTAATTTTATGATTAAAAATAATGTTTATGAACATAATATCATTATGCATATGAATAAAATACATCCTATCCATAACAAACATGAATTACTTAACCAAGAATATAAAGAAAAACAAATTAGTTAACACCTGAAACGATGATACTACTAAAATATTATTAACAAAGAAATATTATAAGATCATATATGATATCATATTTATGTATATAATTTTTTTATAATTTAAAAACAATGTTTTAAATATTATACAGGAGGTTAACATACCATAAAGTAAGGAAAAGTACAAGGTAAGGGTTAATTTCACAATCACTTTATTATCTGAGGTTGTATTTACATAAGTATCTACTGGGACCTCTTTATCATCCACATCCATGTTTCTTAAAAATGTATTTAATTTTTTTTTACTATTTACTATACTATGGGTTAAAGTAATTTGTACCCTTGTTTGAATTTTTATAAAATGGTTTGAAAGGAATCTTTCCGTCGTTTTCCAAACAAGGTACTTTATGACCTTTTCGACAAAATTAAGGTAAGAATGTTTTTTCAACTTATACAGCAGGTGTGGCTATTTTCCACCATTATATCATCCTAGAATCTTCCCATACAAGCTTATAAAAATATTTTAAATATAAATTTTTTCTTTTATAATTATATGACTTTTAAATTATTTCAAAATAGAAAGAGATATTTCTATACCAAAAATTTTGATTTCATCTATGTCAACATCCTTTGATAGATTTTAAGCCTGTTTGAAGTTGATTTATTATGATATAAATATTCCATATTGTATTGAAGGTTTTATGATAAGTTTTACTATTTATGTGTTATTTTTACACCATTCATGCTTTATGGATAAAGTATTGACATTTTGTATGATAGTTTTAATATTAATGTTTATGTTACGTTTAAACCTTTTCATATGAGGAATGCATTAGACTTAGTAAGTGATGGGTGGATCCTACTATAGCTCCTCAATGCATCGGTAGGTCTCATGAGAAAAACTAGTGTCTTGTCATAGTGCTTTGACAAAATCTTATTTGTAGTCTTGGCCTAAGGCCTTGACTATGTGGTTATGAAGTCTGGCATTATGCATTCCATAATTATGAAAGTGGATATTGATATTGCATGTGATTATTAGACTAGTATAATATACATATGAATAATTAAATGGAATTATTTTATTTTATCTTTTCCATATTATGCTGAAGTTTAAGTTTAAAAGGCTTTTGTTTTAGTCTTATACATTGCCTTAAATGTTTATGATTATTTTTGAAAGTTTCTGCTATATTGTTATCGTTACTGAGCATCTGAGCTCACCCCTTTCTATGATTTATTTTTCCCAGGATATGAAGAAATATTTTACGGTTGACCTGAAGGGATATGCTAAGGAT
Source organism: Viscum album (assembly GCA_963277665.1). NCBI lineage: Eukaryota > Viridiplantae > Streptophyta > Magnoliopsida > Santalales > Viscaceae > Viscum > Viscum album. Next base: position 1,265,541,766 of record OY728128.1, read on the forward strand.
ATAAGTGTGGTCAATGGGGAAAAAATGTTGTTGATGTTTTTATTTCATGATATAATGTAAAACTTATGAATGTATCCAGTACTTCCAAGGCTAATAAACTGACCGGTCCTTCAGGACATGATTCCTTGTATCATGTAAATGTTATGTAATAATGCACCGACTCTAAATAACTGGGGTCAAGGCATTACCGAATAGATATATACATGTTGATAGATAACTAAGGGGGTGTCACCTTTGCGGTTTACCAACTACCTACAAAGGCATACAATGCAAGGTAAAGATGACGATGTCCGTTGATGGTGAAAGAATTATTGATGATGGAATGTGAATATATCCATGATGGAGAGCCATGTATCACAAGTCCAATTGTTTATAGAGATTAAGAGTCATGTCCTGATTGTGATGATCGATGGTACAACAATTTTTTCGGGCTCCTCCCCAACAAATTCAACATAAAAAATTGCATCATAAATTTTATTATTTGTGGTAAACCATCATGATTTCCATGATGATGATACTATTTGTGACAGATGTGTCAATCTACCAAAAATAATTTTTGTGACATATTATAAATATGGTCTTAGAAAATTTTCTATAAACTTATTTTCGATGAAATTACTTTTTCTATCACAAAAATAATTTGTGATGGATTTAAAGGACCATCACAAATAATTTTTATAATGATGATCTTAATTTTGTTGCAAATATTAATTTCAAAAGGCCTATATATCCCTCACAATTATCTATTAATAAATAAAAATAATAATTAAATTTTAATTAAAAAACATTCATTACAAAAAAACAAACTTATATAATATAATAATAATTCATAAAAAATAATATAATAATGACATCAAGGTGGAAAGTGATTGGATCCACTAGGTGGAGGGAAATTCATCCCTATGCTACGTGTAAGTCACTACATATACATCATCATTATATTGTGTTGCTTCTTATATGGCTAACATTAATACTCCTATTTTTGTTCATTCTCATCTTTATCTTTGATCAATTGGTGCATAGTCTCACCATGAGTTGTACCCTTTCCTCATTCTCTTTAGTATTAAAGGAAGATAATATCAAATATTCTCTCTTCAAGATAAATGATGACAATGATTCAATATCATAGTAACTATCCAAAGACTATCATGAACCAATACTGATCACCTAACCTTTCTAAGTACTACTCTTCATCGCCCCCAACTAAGGCGCCTCATCGAAATGTGACTCAAACAAGGATTCATATCCCAAAATTTTTCCAGTTTGACTGCCCCATATCTGATAAATCTCATTCCCATATTTCTCTTACAACTACATAAATGGAAATTAAATGGATAAAATATTTATATCAGGTTAATTTAGAAAATAAAAAAAATTATAACCATAATATACCGCTCTCTATCATCAATAATCAGTCCAATACTACTATTAGTGTACATCCACTTATATCAAAATCTGTAATCGAAGGATCAATAAAAAATATGTAAATTTATCACATACATTTAGTATTATATATATTATTAAATAATATTACTTTCCAACTATTGATGATGGATATTTAATGTACGACTCGCATATATGTGTGAGACACCCTATCTCTCCCGATTATTTTTACCTGGAGATGATCTCCTCCTGAAGGTATCCCCTATAAAGTAAGTTTATGATCCATACAAATCATGTTAGGAGGTGTAATCAGGTCAATGAAGAACCTGATATTCATTAAATATAATAATGGTTTCCCTCTCAATAGCTATCTTCAGATGGTTATATAAAAACTAATGGAACAATTAGACATGAAAGCCACCCATGCCTCTCAATTAGAGGGTCTCATGCTATCATCAACATTAAAAGATAAACCCTAAAAATATTTAATAATATATTAAATTAAAAAATATATAAATTTAAAATAAAATACATTTTTTATTTTTATGTATCGTCCAGTGCTCGAACATGAAATGGTGCGCATCGGTAGAACCTTAATCTGATGACACTCATGAAGTGAAAAAATAGTTCATGAGAATAGCACTAGAATGTCCAATGACTAGATGAGAAAAACTTTTAAAATATTAGTAATTAATAACATAACAAAATAAATAAATAAATAAAACTTGAATAAATTTTATACTAGAACTTACTTCCTCTAATAAGGATCAAAATTTACAGACGGATGCCACTAAATAGTAATATCTGAAATCATCAATCGAGCAAGGCCTTAACCCATCCTAGTATTTTATGCCACAACTTCTCCCTTTCCTAATGAAATAAGAGGCTCATCACTAGGTAGTTCATACATAGTCAAGATATAAATCATCTCATCAAACTAATCTTGATACACCAGAAACATACAATTATATTTATAACAAATTCTTTATTCTATATAAAATATAAATAATTTAAAAATTATAAAACCTTTTATTTGAATGAAACTAAGATAAAATAATGTTATCTTCCAAAAACTTTCAATACATATAGTAAATACAAAATAATAATAATTTTTTTTGAAAAAAATAATAAATATTGATTATGACTATAATATTATTTTAATACATCATTCTTTGTCTTCATCGATATAAATGAATTCACCTACCCTTCCCAAGTATCATCTATTTTCATTGGAGCTTCAATTTCATCATCCCTAATTATTTCAAATTCAGTATATGCATTGTCAATATTATCAATACCATTATCTCTTAACAATGAGTTCTCTTCATGAATATATGTATCTTTTGGAGTGAAGATTGTATTTGGTTTTGTATCTTGGAAAATGTCAATATTTTTCACTTCCATAGAATTAATTTCATTCTTTATAAACTAGTTTTCATCAGATTTAATTTGTATTACACTATGTCCGTCATTTAAATATCTCTAAGCTATATAGTAATTTTCATAATAAACCTGATATGATGGTCTAATAAAATAAATAGTTCCTTTATGGAAAGAATTATTTAATATTTAATGTAAAAAATCCCATCTCATGGAAGAAATTTCAACCCTTGATCAATATTAAACCAATAACATTTAAACATTATTAATTATTTTTTCCCTACATATTATAACTCAATTATTTTATCCTAATATAACATAAAAATCAGTTTCACTTTTATATCATGTAATTCTTTTAAAAAAACCAATGTTCATTAATTTTTTTTATTCACCATATTTTCATGTATGAAATTGAAATATATTAATCATATATGCATTATAATATTTTACAAATTTCAATAGTGACTTACTTAGTGTACATAATGGAATATGAATTTTATTTCCTTGTTGCGATACCTAGAAAAATAAATAAAAATTAATAATTGATAAAATGACAGATTTACTTAATACGATCGATGATAAAAAAATTTAACCTACCGGTCTTTGAAACTGATAGAAAAATGTACATTGTATTTTTTTTTGAAGAGAATCTATTGTAATTTATATGAATTGTCTCCTGATATTATAATCATATAATCTATAAAAAATATAAATTTATTTTAAAAAGATATATATTTTAAAAAATATAGGTAAAAGTAGAAGTTACTTAAAAAATCATGATATCTTTTCACAGTTGATTCGAACTTATGTATGAGATCTCACTACAAAAAAATGAGGTCTTAGTAGCAGTTTTTTACTAGTGGTAACAGTTTAAACCATCATTATATTGTTTAATGGTGGTTATTTAAGCTGCCACAAATTTCATTGCCATCAATAATTTATCAGTTTTTTTATAGTTTTGAAGTGTTTTTTATATGTGTCATTTTCTAGGTACTTATTGGTGGTTATATATTCATTTGGTGATGGTTTTTTCCGATAAAAAATGGGGGAAATTAACATAACTACCACTAAATAATTTAGCATCATTTTACCTTTTTGGAGGAAAAATATTACCGAAACCACCATAACTGTCGCTAAAAGAATTAGTGGTTATTATGTTTAGTGAATATTATTATAAACCACCACTCAGAATATCATTTTTTAAACTATTTAACATAAAATAATATTTATATAGAAAAATCAATCATAAAATAAACTAAAATACAAATATATAATAAGCTCAACATACATCCATCCATACATACATCCATACATCCATACATCCATACATCCATACATCCATACATCCATACATCCATACATCCATACATCCATACATCCATACATCCATGCATCCATAGTCATAAGTAAAATACCATCAGTTAACTATAAGCCTATTAATCATATATATACATATAAACTATGCCCAACATCCACCAACCTATAACCAATAAATCCATCCCACCATCTCTACTACATCCAACTACCTCCATATATAGAGTCATCATTTGAAAAAATGACCACATCATGTAATCAACTAAAACAAATAAATATAGATATCAATGATTAGAATAATAAATAATTATTATTGTAATGACCTAGAAATTTATAAATAAAATTCTCTTTGTGGTTGATTTCAATTCCTCATTATGTATTATGGTTATAGAACACACATGAACTTATTTGGTTTTATTATATCCTATTATATTTAAACGACTATTAAGCATTATAATCATTGATAATATTTTCGTTGAATAATAATCAATTGATTAGTATAAATATAGGGTTTTGAAAAATCCAATTGACGTAGACAAAGGAAGTGATGGTCTAAACTAGTAGGATCGTACCCTATGAAGCTCATTTATAAGAGCTTATAAGGGAGATAGAATCACTAGGATTTTTCCTTGACCAATACCAAGTTCGTATCCAATAAATAAAGCATAAGAAAATCCATTTACAGGAGAAGTTCAATCTCATCAAGATTAAAACCTAAACCATGCACACCGAACCACCCCATGATAGTCTCACCATCACGCAACTTATGTAATGCCCTGACCCCAGTTACCCTGAGTCGGTGCATTATTTTAATACATTGGTATGATTATAAAGAATCAGGTCCTGAAGGACCGATCAGTTTAGCAGTCTTGGAAATAGATTACATACATAAACATCACACTACAATTTCAAACATAAAATACAACATAGATAGTTCTTTGAGAACACCATTATTACCTTTTATCTTAACCCTGCATATCAATCATAATACACTTCTTGGAAATCCTAGGAAAATAAAACATAAAAAGGGGTGAGCTCAGATGCTCAGTAAGGATAAAAATATAGCAGAAACTTTCATAAATAATAATAAACATTTAAGGAAATGTATAAGACTAAAAAAAATCCTTTTAAACATAAACTTCATCATAATATGGCAAAGATAAATTCAAATAATGTCATTTACTTATTCACATGGATATTCTACTAGTCGAATAATCGCCTGAAATATCAATAGCCACTTTCATAATAATGGAATGCATAATGCCAAACTTCATAACCACATAGTCAAGGCTTTGTGTCAAGACTACAAATAAGATTTTGTCAAGGAATTATTCCAAGATAGTAGTTTGTCTCATAAGACCTATCGATTCATCGTGGAGCTACAACAGGCTCCACCCATTACTTACTAAGTCCAATTCATTCCTCATATGAAAAGTCTTAAACATAACATAAACATTCATATTAAAACTAGCATATGAAATGTCAATAATTTATCCATAAATCATGAATGGTATAAAAATAATACATCCACAATCAAATATATCACAAAACCTTCAATAAAATATGGAATATTTGTATCATAATAAATCAACTTCAAATAATTTTAAAATCCATCAAATGATGTTGACATAGATGAAAATGATTTGTAAAACTCTTTGAAAGAAATATTCCTTTTTCATAAAAACATTAAAAAGTCACACAATTTAAAAAGGAATACATTTAAAGATATTTTTGGATCAAAGTTTCACATACCACTTTGAAACTTTTGAAAGGAATTAACATTTTAAAACATTCATGTCCATATAAATAAATCCTTAAAACCATTTTGAAAACATGGACATTAATGAGAAAGGTTTAGAAGAATAAAACATTAAAACATTTAAAATGATGTTTTGGTAAACGAGTAACTTAAAAAGAATACCTTTGAAAAAAAAATTATGAAACATGGACATGGATAATAAATATTTCCCAGTAAAAACTTACACGTAAACAATCTTGGATAATAATGAGATTGAGGAAATAACCCTTACCTTGCACTTTCCTTTGGTCGAGGGTACATTTAACCTCCTGTTTAATGACCATAGTATGTTATTAAATTATACAAAAACAATATTAATATTTATTATATCATAAATGATTCATTTATTACTTTATACTAAACATTTAATAATGATTTCCATGTTAAATGAACATTTTGGGTAATAATCTCTTTCTTTATCGTACGTGTTTTAACTTGTTATTCTTGATCGTATCATTTAGATAATGATTTAAATACTTCTAGAATATAAAACTTGATTTATATATCATATATATTTAGAATATAAATATTTATAATAGATAGATATATGAAGTCGAAGACACCGTTTATGGAGATGGTAGGTTGTATGTACGCATAAATGTTGTTTCTGTTTTCATATCGTATTAAACAGAAGTAAGTGAATAAGATATATGTAAGTACATATATATATATACATATATAGTATCATTATTATTACATATATTAAATACTTATTAATAATATATATTTTTATAATCATTGTTGAATGGTGAACGTGGGAATGAATCTCATCACGTCGTGGAGACGGTAATCTGTACGTACGCATGAGCGACAATATCATTATATTGACAGTGAAATCATATGTAATTGGATGGTATATCATATATAAATAATTATTAACATATTATATTTATTATTTACATCAGTTATACTCATTATTATACCCATCCAAATAATGAAGTGTTTGAATAACAAACTACACCACGACATGGAGACGGTAAGCCGTACGTACGCACGTATGATGACTTTGTCATTAATAGGGTGAATAGAATAATGAATACAGTTGCACCATTTTTATAATGACATAAAAGTATATAGAAGATACTGGATTTATTATTTTAGAATGTAAACAACAAAGAAAGAGGAAGTGGAAGAAGAAAAGAACATGAAAGAGGTGATGAAATATTTACCTCTTCTTCGGGTTCTTCCTTTTGATTTGATCAAAAGGGATCCTTAGGTTGGATTAATGAACAAATTAAGGCCTCTAGGATTAAGGGAGGAAAGTTGGGAGGATATTTTGGCAGGTTTTGGCCGAGAAAAATGGCTTTGGAGGTGTGAAATTAAGAGAAGGGGAAGTACCCTTTTATAAGAGAGGTGAGGGTCACTTTAGGAAAATCTTGAAATATTATTATATAATAAAATCATTTTCGGTTTCTAATGGCTCAAAAATGATTTATTTAGAGGATAAGGTGGATATGGGTCGAAAAACTCTCAACCAAAATTTTTTATACAGCTTTAGGTCACCATATTAACCTTATCTTTTATATTTAACTCTTAGTTAAATAGTTTGACATTTACCATGTCTCTTTGTATTTTTTATATTATATGGTTAATAAACTTACTAAAACCAGACAACAGAACCCCATGTGGTTAATTATTAATATATATAACCTTATATAAGTCTTTTTTTCCAAACCTTAGTTTTTTATGACTATTATATAATTTAATAATATAATATTTATTTTAAAAACTCATTTATGTCAATTTTGACACTTTAGTATTTGGTTTTTGTGAAAGTCATAACAACTTGATTACTTCAAACCAAATACAATGAATCAATATTAATATGTCATATTAACCTAGAAAATTCGTGTATAACATCAAAATTTTCAAATTATATTTATTTTAATATTTACAATACCATTTATTTGATTCTTTCACTAATAAGGTTGTTACTGCATCATTATTGTGTCATAAATAAATATATTTATTTTATGTCTAAAAATTATAAATAAAATATAATAATTTATGAAATCTTTTTATCTTTAAAATTAATATTTATAGTCTTAGAGATAAATTATATAACCCCATATAAAAATTTTTTACTAAAAGATACATGATTTTGTTGTTTTTGTCATTACATTAGATTAATTAATATAAAATGTCATTATCACTCCCAAGTGGCTCTATGGGGTCCCAAAATCTACCAAAGGATTCCCATGGTCGGTAATGTATTATACAATAGGTTTAGGACACATGTTAGTGTAATTTAATATTATTATAATATTATTTTTTACCCTAATTTTCCGGATTTACCCTTTAACCATGGTAAATAAAATATTTACTGAAATAATATTCATAATGTCTAAAAATAAAAGTTACATATTTACACAATTTGGACCTCCTGATTCCAAATATATAATATATTTTTATTAATTCAAAACACAGAAGTGGCAGAAATTAATTTAAAATTAATTCCCATTGTTAAAATAGAAAGTGTGTTTTTAAGAAATAATAACTATCAAAAGATTGACACTTTTTTATGTCTAATTTAAATTTGAAATTACATCCAATGACCTAAATTATATTAAATGATAAAAATATAGTATAATGATACTTTAAAATCACTAAAATGTATAATTTAACACTATAAATATTTCGTTTAAAAAAGTTGTTTTTAATTAAAATTTAGTATTTTTTTCACTATTCATCAAAATATAAAATTTATCAGAAAAGTACCAAAAATTTATCCAAACTAAATTTTTATGTCCTGATTATAAATAATAATTTAATTTCATTAAATTTAATATATAAAAGTGTCAAATATTGGTTTTAAAAAAGGTTCTCCATTAAAAGGCGGTAAAATTGCACTTTTTGAAAAATACATCTTTTATCTAAAAAATAAATTTGTTCTTATATTATGTCTAATAAACACATAATATGGATTCTAAAATTATAGGGAGTATATAAAATTCAAAATTCAGTTAATACTATTCATAACCACTTTTTGAACGACTAGTTTGGTAAGTTGTGGTGCGCTCGAACTCAGTGTTGTGTGTAGCGCAAGCTATTGAATTACTTTAATGTGATATGAAATCTTGGGGTGTTACAACTTACCCTTATGGTGTTTGTTGATGTAATAAAGGGATATGTATCAGGAACCTAATAATATGAATATGTATATTTTATAGAATAATGAATACATTTTCTTCTTATAATTGTTACTTTATAAAAGACTTTGATTTTGTTACAATAAAAAACAAATTGTCTTTTTAGGTAATATTGACTTTCAATTAAGACATTTATTTTGATGAATTAATGGTTTTTTGAAATAAATAATATTATAGTAGTATATTATTATTAAATATTTTTTATTATATATAAATAGTTATATAATTTTTATGAAGTCAAATGTAATTTTTATAATGGTTTGAAAACAATTATTGTAAAAAACCCAGCATTTCTCAATAAATATTGATTCTTATATTAAAAGTGAAAATTAAAATATTTAAAAAATTATTTGGAAAAAATAAATATTATTATTGTAATGAGAACATCAAAATTATCCAATAGTGATTTTTTACTAATTTTCTGAGACAGTTGAATTTTCAGGTAAAAATTAAATACGATATAAGTATATAGTGTGTATTATGACATAATAATGACCCGAAAGTTATTTAATAAATTCTATAAAGGGTATCTAGGAACAAATATATATTTAACCTTCAATTTTTTTAGGTTGTTTAATTAATTTTATAAAGCCTTTATGAATCCTCCAAAACATATATTATATTTTATGGTTTTAAAAGCATTTCTTTAAGAACATGACTCACTTACGCATCACTAAGAGTATTATTTTATTAATTTTGGACCTTTTAATTATAAAAAAAAAACTCATATTTGGTAGAAATTATGGGAAAACCATGGTAAGGTTAGTGGTTTTGATTACTTTATTATATAGAGTCCAAAACCTATGTTTGGAAAATATTAAAGAACTCCCCTCTCTTTTCCAATATAAACCCAAAGAATATTCCATGTATATTTATTAAAAAACATTGGATAACATCCTTAATATACCCTCCCCTATCTAGATGCTTCCCAAGGTGCCCTTAATCTCTCAAGAAGCTCCTCCCATGCTTTTGGAATCACCCTCTCAAGGTAAGGGATCCTTTCCTTATCTTTATTAAACAATCTTCATTGTTTTATGTCTTTTATTTAAAATTCATAATATTAGGATATGTTTTTACATGTACCTATTACAGTATATTTTATATTTAAATGATGAGAGACCCATTTTTATCTCATTAAATCGTTCTATTAATCCTTATGTATTGTCGTTATGCTGCCAAAATTTCACTGTGATTTTTTCCATGCCAAATATTTTTATTGTGAATAGCATTGCTACTTCCAATAACTGGTATTAAACTAGACATAAATATACTCCTTTTAATGTGTACTTAAATGTATGCATTCCACACTCTTAGATCATGGAATAAAATGTGATTTAAAATGACCCTATTTTGAATTATCTCTGTGGCACACTAATGAATGTTCATTATATGAAAGTGATGGGTGCGCCTAAAATTATATAGTGATTGAATACATTGGGTAATTTTTTAGTCTCATGAGATTTCATTCAAGGGATTAGAGAGTGAAAATAATCTTTCATTGGTAATTTTCCCCCAAGTTATTATGTCTTGGAAGTTATCCTTGACCAATGTTATGATTTCATGTTTAGATTTGTTTCCACATTTCCATGTTGTCTTTATGTTATCATGCTTCATCATGTCTCATTGTCCGTGTTCATGTTTCTCACCCATTTTATGGTCCATTGAAATTACCATTCTCTAACATGTTATACTTTCTTCATGTTATTCCATGTTTATTCCCTTACTGGTATTTATAGAACACCCCTTTGTTATTTGTGTCCATAGGTTATTCCATGTAGTTTTAAGTATAATGGAATATTATGAGCATGTTAAGGAAGTTTTCAATAATAGAGATGTTCCCCCTATTTTAAGTTGTTATGTAATGTAGATAATTACCCAAATACACCATACTTATCAATATTTTAGGTTGCTTTATGTGTAATATTTTTTAATAAATCTTGAATTAATGTTGTTGGGGAAGAAATTTGTGCCCTGAGATAAGTAGAGTAAGGCCACAACCATTTGGGATGAAATTCAAGCTCAATGGGCCTAGATATCATCAAAGGATTCTACCTCATGAAGCTCCCACACAAATACCATATGCATCGTGAATGCGTGAGCCACTGACGGAGCTCTCATGAGTCTGATTCCCTCCATGATCACGCCAAGCCAGATGACAGAACTCCTACGAGTCTGACGCCCACTACGACCACACCAAGAAAAGTTACATACTGCTCTATGATTCCAATGGATCCACCCACATTTATGTAGTCCATTTTATCCTTTGTGGAATTCCACTAAGAATCGCAATCCTTATTGGCTATAAATATGTGGCTCACCCCCTCCCCTCGAAGGGATGGTTGCTCTGACCTTTCAGCTTTCAAGATCCCATTTTGTGAAGCTCCCAATCACCGTGAACTTGAAACAAAAATAGATCACCCAAGGTACTTAAACAATGTGATGCACCCATACCCTTATTCTTATTTACCCCTGCCTATGGTAGGGATGCCTTTTGTGTAGGCCTACACCCTTCACGAAGGAAGGATACCCTTTGGGTTACTCAAGGATTCATAGAGCATCAAGCCTTCGCGAAGCACTCTTCTATTGAGCCAGGGATCCATGAAATTCAAAGGGACCTATGATTCATGAATCCCTTTTCTTTGAGAATCCATGGTTCTCTTAGAAGAACCATAGATTTGAAAATCCCCTCTTAGTGAAGACCCTTACTTCACAATACCCTCTTCCATGCGTCAATCTAGGCTTGTGCATAGTGATTTCATGGACCCACGACTTTCCACTCCCTTTCCACCTCCCATTGGGAATTACTGGTTCCTTACCACCCTTAAGTACGGTTGGGAATTAGTTATGTATGTCCAATGGGTGAGAAGAAAGTCATCTCCATCTAAGATGCATGATGTTAAACTTTCAAGCCTCATCGTCCTCAGCACACGATGTTAAACTATAGCCTCAACCCATCCAGTGCACATGGGGTTCCATGCTTCAACCATTCTCCACACCCACTCATTTCCATGGGATTTAGATCGTCCACACCATCCTCATAGGGAATGAGATCCTCCTTGCACAGAATGAGATACTCTTCAAACATCCCTCATGGAGTAAGTCCTAATATCTATCTCCCTGGGAAGTTTTAGTGTGTAATCCCCACATCACCTCTCATGGATGCATCTTTCGCAACATGATCATCAAGTATACTTCTATATATTTTTTCTCACACCAACCATGAATCACTTGGGCTTAGAGTTTAATAGTGATTGTGACACATTTCTTCTAGATATCTCTCCTAGAGTAATCTCCATGCCCCTCATATCTGAACTATACGAGTTTTGATTTTTATCTTCTAAACAGTTTACATAGGAAGCCTCCACGAGGTTCAATCCAAACCAATGGTAAACTCTTGTGCTCCCTCCTAGGGATGTACCCTCTTGATGTTACATCATCCCTCTATAGTAAACATCCTTTAGATCCACCTCCATGGGTTGTTCTGATCCATTCTCCATCACTTCATCCATCACCTCACCCTTATCCTGGTAAAATCACTTCATCCACCTTCATCCATTTGGTAAGTCTTAGTGTGTAATCCCCAAACCATTAAAAACATTGTGGAATTTGATTCCCAACTACTAGGATACATAGGAATCCTTCATTAGGTTCAATTCCTCCATTTATTCCCATCCTGGTCATTCCCTCGAGTCTCCATGTATCAGGAGGATCACGCCCCAACATGGAGATTGTACTTTTTTTTCTCTATCCATGTGCTCCATTATCACAGGTCACCTCCTTATGTGTATCATCACCCTATTTTCAACTACGTGGTCTTTTATTCCTAGCCACTAGGATACGTAGGAAGCCTTCCAAAGTTTCATGCCAGTCACCCTCCACATTCCATCCATTCCATTCATTTCATTTCAACACTCCTCCATATCCATCTTGATTCTTACCTAGGATTTCATATCCTTGTGAGATCATTCCATCCATTTGGGTTGTCTCAGCACATAATACCCATCCACATCATCATTTCTCCAAGCAACACCTGGTAAATCTTAGTGTGTAAGTCCCATACAATCCATACCATCCAAACCAGAGTAATCTTCTTGCGATGGAAAGTCACTATGAATAAGCCCCAAACCAACCCTTCAAACTATATGGGTTTTGATACCTATATTATAAACATGGTAAATTGGAAGCCTCAATGAAGGTCAATCCCAACCAATGGTAAACTTTGGTGTCCTCCTCACTGAGGTTCACCTCCATGATCCACCCCCAGTGGTTTCTAGTTCATCCTTCACAGTGTGAAATATTATCTTTATAAGACACACCACCTCTGGTACGCCCTCATTGGGAATTCTGATTCATCCATATGGTAAACCATCCAAATACTCCCTCCTAGGGATGTACCCATAAACGGTGTGAAATATTATATTTATGAGACACACCACCTTGGGTCCACTCTCATTGGTCATTCTGATCCACCAATTTGGTAAACCTTCTAGGTACTCCCTCCTAGGTATCTACCTCTCTGATCTGTACTTATGGGGAATTCTAATCTCTCTAATCTATCCCCTTTGGATGTTAAAATTGCATCCTACCCCATGTTAAACATGGGAATACTGAGGACATCCTCAAAGGAAATTCCTTTGGCATAAGATACCTTGTGATCACCACAGGATAACTCGAGTTCCACACCCTTGAGAAGCTCTCTCTAGGGAAGAATACAGACACTCTAATGTTCCAATATCCAGACATACCACTATCTCCAAAAGTGACTACTCTCCTGACCGAAGGTTACTGATCTGACTATACACCTTGGAATGTCCAGACAGAAGTAGTGTAATTAACCAATGTCTACAAAGAGATGGATAAGGGAATGAGTTTCATGAAATATGACTCAAATCTATAAAGGAGACCCGAACTAGGCAATGGATTCTAAGGTGGAATCCATGGAAGGAGGAAATGGCATCCCATCATCCTTTTTCTATCAAGGAGCATATGTTTTCTAATAAGCGATGAATGCCACCCACCTTTGGAAAGTAGGAATATGATGTATAATGCAGCCCGTCTATAAAGAGAGTGATGAGGGCGAACCTCAACAAAAGTTTTGGAAATAGAAATGGTGAAATTGACATGAACTCTTATCCCCAATATGGGATTATTATCATTAAAGACATCAGATGATAAGCATGTCACTAGATCCATCTATTTGGCACTAGGCCCCACTAATAAAATAGTGGGCCTAACATGAAACAAGCCAGAATTTTTTGCAGTTAATCATTGGGAATTTTTTTCTATGACATCTTTAGTGTGGATCTCTCTATCTAGCCATGGAATATTGGATGATTCTAGGTTATTTGGAATTTTTTTCCTTGTATCTATACTGATGGTTGAATCTTCCTTCTTTGTAGGACCCCAGCTACAAGAAACCAATCGACCCCTCACCCATAGACGTAGAGGCAGAAAGAAAATCAATGCGTAAATCATGCACAACCCCACCACTACCAAAAATTTAGCTGTGACCATGGATATTGGGTCCTCACACCACATATGACCCTCAAATATTATGAAGAGGAGGGTGATAGATGCCCTCATGCACCGATACAACCATGAGGGGTCATTATCACAAGGGACAAGGCCCACCATGACTTGGAGGCTTTTATGCCTTGCTACCACTACCACCCCCAGGGGATGTGTAGGGAGACATTACTCCATTATCCCACATTAAATCACTTCAGGAGCCTCCCCTCAGAGTTATCCTAAGAATCACTCCCATACACCGATGAGGTGATGGATATTCGAGTTGCTCTGACCATGATAAAAACCTAGGAGCGGCCAAGGAGGGATCCCACTAGCCCCAATAAATGCCACAAACCAATCCCTTAGGCTAAATAATAGGTGGTCTATATCCCAGATACACTGTCCTCAGTCTAGATAACCTAATGCCAACGTTGGGACCAAGCCCAAGAAGATGAACCTCAGGGGGCATTGTCTTCAATAGCTCTCGTGGCTGATGCCACTCCTGGTGTATTCCACCCTATCAATTCCATTGTAGAGTAGGGATTCACCAGTGTCTAATCATAATCGAGACCTCATCTGGTCCATAGGTTGGATGGGTTAACTCTTTTGGTCATCGGCAACACCCGAAGTCATTGTAGGTCGGCCCACAATAATGAGACCCAGTACAAAGGCCCTTCTCATACCATCTCCAGTCAGAGTGGAGGTCCTCCATGCCCCCAGACTCATCATGGTGGTACTACCCATGTTCTTATAATCTATTCATGTAGAGGTCCTCCCCGCCTTGTTGACATTAGGACCAGAGGTCTTCCCAATGCCTACGGTTCCCGATACGGAGGCCCTCCTTGAGTAACATACCACAAATGCGAAGGTCTTCCTCACGTCATTTATATACCAAGTAGAGGTCATCCCCATAGTAGAACTGATGAAAGAAAAGTACCTCCTCACTTAATCACTTGCCAGCATGGAGGCCCTCCTTGTACTACAACCAACAAGAGTGGAGGTCTTCCCCGCTCTAGGAACCATCAAATCATAGGCCCTCCCAACTTCATCTAAAATTATTATGAAGGCCCTAATAATTTTATCACTTAAAAACATCATGGAGGTACTCTCCATGTCGCAGATAGCCAACATAAAGTTCCTCCCCATGTTCTCACCAGCTCCAATAGAGGTCCACACCACTCCTGCACCCACCATCATAGAGGTCCTCCTTATGCATCCAGTGGCCAATATAGAGGCCCTCCCTATATCCCATTTGATACATGTTTAGGTGCTCCTCACACCTCAAATAATCAAAGTGAAGATCCTCCCCACTCTCACAATAGTCTAATAGATGTTCCTCCCTACTTCGACAACAACAGGTACATAGGTCCTCCCCATATCCTAAAAAATCAAAGTTAAGGTCATCCTCGAACAATCAACCATCAACAGAAAGGTCCTCCTCATGCCAAAAATTTTCTATGACATGATGAAACATCTTGGGGAAGAAGGTAGAACCATCACTGTTGAAGGAATAACTTTGGGAAGCACCTTGTTGTCATGAATCCCATTCACTACTCTGATTATAAAGCTGAATGGGACCCGATGATAGAGCCTTCCCCCAATCTTCTACATCATAGTATGGGGAAGGTACCCAGTATTTGATTTTCATAATTACAGAAGGTGAGATGCACCAGATCCATATATCCCTTCATAAGTACATGCAAGAGAAAGAATACCCGACTCACTTCTAGGGTTTTATCATGAAATCCTCCCCATAATCACCTGTTTCATTGTATACCTCAACAAGAGATCAGATAGAGTTATTCTGGGGCATGATAGATGTAGAGAACCCACCATATCCACCACCAATAGCCACTAACCTTGCACATGAGGTGGTGGTTAGTACCTCATCCTATAGGGACATGATGATGTGGTACGTACCACCTCTGAGAGATGACCGAGTAAGTGGAAGTCAGTCATCTCACACAACATTTTCTCTATTGGCCAGTCCACCACCATAGTGATCCACCTCAGTATCATTTCCAGTTCATCAGCTATCCTTGATCAAAGAATGGGGAAACAAGAAGTTAGACCCTACTTCTTAACAAATAATCTTCTAGGATATCCTGGACACTCATCAGTTGCCTAAGAGGTTCTAGTCCATCGCTAGTTCAGACTTCGACATCTTGTAGTCTCTCGCCCAAGAGTGGGTTTTGTGCTTTTCCTAGACCATCTGGGCATCACATTTCTACCTCTGCAACCATCGGTTGGTTTACCCAAATAGTTAGGATCATTTCATCAACATCGACCATTAATTCCACATAGTTGATTTGGAAGCACTCCTAGTGGTGTGACACCCTACGTCACCCAGCTACAACTGGACCCTTCAATAATGATGCATTCAGATCATTATCATGCTCTGCAGAATTATTGATGAGGTCTCCCCATATGTACAAATCCGGGGATGGGGTAGTATGTTTATCTTCACTTCAATCCCATCCCATGATAGCTGAGTTTATCTACTAACATTGAGTATTTTCCTCCGGGTGCATTCATGGTGAATATGGATGATCTCAGCACACTCAAGGATAGGGACACTGAATCAGGTTTTGAGGAAGAGGACCCTCCCCCTGGGTGGTGCAACATTAGGTGGACACTCATACATGTATTGTAACTCACTTGAAGAGGCATGTACATGGCCTTGGGGACTCTTTAATCTCATTACCTACTGGTAAGAATGCCAAAAAATGTAATGATTATATCGGGACCTCCAAACCATATAACCCAACTGATACTATTTAAGAGACAGAGGTTGACCTCACTATAGCTGCCTTACTCTAGTAGTTTTCAGAAAAAGGAGGTTCATTGACGAACACCTTTTTGAGTGCCTTGTAGAATGAAATTCAAACTATGATGATCCTCAATAAAATCACATCCCTTCTCCATTGGGTAAGTAGGGGCAGCCTCAAGTATTTCTTGGACAACTACCATAATTGATATAGATAATCCCGCACATCCTGATAGGGTATAATCTAGATTCTATGGTAAATGGTTGTGGTACCTGTTGTTGAACCCTCCCGAGAATCATGAAAACCCTCTTCATGATTCGAATTGAGCCGTTCCACAGGCCACTATATAGACTACTCTACATGCCATTCCACCAGCCACTCTATGAGTTACTAATCCTACTTATCCTATTGATGAGCCAATCAATGCTATGGTGATTAGAATCCTCATCCAGACAAGAACCCCCACCAGAATGACCCGATAGCCTCTCTCTCTACCTGACTCGAGGCCTTGGAAACAAAACATGTGGAGATCCCTCCTAATGGAAATCCATATCAAACATGGGTGGATAACATGTTATCCCCCATAGATTTCAAAAATACAACCTCATCCTCCTTCAATGAGATGGGTGACTTTCTGTAGCATCTAACCCAATTCATATCAAGGTATGAAACAATGTTTTGAATTCCAAAGCAGCAAGAAGATTCCAAGATCCAATGTTTTGTACATGCATTGGTAGGGTATGAGTTCTTCTAGTACAATCATCTACTCATCGGTTCCATCACTGGTTGGGAAAATTTTCCTTGTCAGTTTCATTATTATTTTATCAACACCACCCTCAATAAAAGTATTGTTGACCTCTTCAAGTGAAAGAAATGGCTAGATGAGAAAGTTGCAGAATTTTCTCCAGGTGGAAAGGCCTCACATATTCACTCGACATGTTGCTGACCCAAGAGAATCTACTATCGATGTGCATGGGAAATTTTAAGATTGAACTTGTCCCATACCTCATAACTCAATATTTTCTGGGTTATTTTTGATACTTTTATGATGAAGCTCAGTGCCTATAGGAATCCTTGTATCATGTTAAGAAAGAATTCCCATTGAGTCCTCCAAAAAATGTAAGAAGAGCCTCCAAAACAGAGATTGATTCCATCACACGGATAGAGGCACCCAAATTTCTAGAGTTGTTACCTGTAGAGGCTCACTCATAGCCTCACTGAGGGAAATAGCTTTAGGATCATCCTTAGGCTCAGCATAGCCCGACATAGAATTGGAAGGTGCTACTGTGTAATGCACCATGCCCACCTAGGTGGGAGAATCAAGTTACATCCCCCTGTCAGGATCCATCTCCATGGTAGGGCCAGACTCCCATATTTCCTTATCTGGATACGAGAAACTAGAACTATTCTTTCAATAAGTCTTAGGTTCCTAGTTATTTCTATACCACCTTTGGTCAGGGGATTCTGAAGCTTCCAAAATATAGGAAACCCCAGGGGACTTATCTCTCTGATTTCACTGACTACTGCTTTTATCACCAAATCCTTGGAAATACCATTATGAAATGTTATGTGTTTAAGTACTAGATCTAGGACTAGGTAGATAAAAGTTTAGTTATATTGGGCCCTTCCCCAACAAAGGTAGCATGCATTTCTACAAAGCTTGATAGTAATAGTGAAGGTGAATGACAACAGGTTTCCAGCTACGGGACTCGAAGTATGATGAATAGTTGTCTCACAGTGCAGTAACACACATCCATGGTGTCATTTTTACCTATTTAAATTGGACTGAGCCTCCTAAAGTTACCACACATCCTACAACTTCAACTTCTACATCCACATCTTAGCCTTCTACTTCTCAGAAGAGTAAGCACCAATAGTTCAAGGGAAAATAGATTCCACCATCAGTTTTAAATCCATATCGCACTCTCAGATAATGTATTCCCCTAGGGATGGGGATCTCTCCTAGAATTCATCCAACATTAGAATATTCCTCAAATAATGAGAAAGAGTATGCCTCTATGAATACTGTCAAGTTAGTAGATCCCTATATGATTCCCAAAGAGGAATAGTGTCAGGTATGTCCTCCAAATGTTCCCAGTCGATGCCATCATGAAAAAGGTTTCAAATATGTGAATCATAAAAATTCCCATTCCAGTGCTTCAAGACAAGACATACACACTACCAAGACTAGATAGGAGGCTTAGAGCATAGCCTAGAAGGGATAGTCCTCCGAGCCTGTCTTTTCAGATTCACTGTCGCTGCCATTTTTGCTACATGACTAGGCAAAGCTACTGAGAATACAACATGATTGGTTATGTCTAGTTGTAGCTAGGCTTCATCTATTCAACAATCATCCTGTATAAATTTTTCATGGTTCAATTAGTGAGCAGCAGAATATACCCAACACTATCTAGAATCCTCCAATTCAACCAGCGATGCACGTCATACCTCTTACTAAATAGCAACCTCATACTAGAATATCTTTGTTCCTAACATTGAATTATGATGTAATTAATAACCTTACCAAAATTCCTACAAATCTCTCGATTATTGAGGTCCTCTTTATTTTAGAAGAGCTGTGAGAATCCCTCACAAAGGCCTTAAAGAGCCCCCTCCAATTCAAGATAGATGTGGAAGTCGTTGAGTCCTTCCATGTTGATTAATTCAAGCAAGTATAATGAAAATATAATACATCATTCTAAAGATAAGATTAAGGATCTAATATATAGGGTCACATACTCCCGATGTAAATCATTATCCATTTCAATGGCATGGATTTCCATCATTTTCTCATCGACACAAGTTCCGAGATCAATCTCATCTTGATCCAGACATTTCGCAAGAGGGATTGACTGAAGCAGATATGATTCCCTGTTGCCTAAATATTTAAGGATATTATATGATTTAGAAAAGGTCATGTGTCATAATCTTCTAAAATACCTAACTCAGTGGCTTGATTGAAAGCACCGAATTTATGGTTTTATTACATGATACTAACTATAATGCACTAATGGGTAGACCTTGGCTCCGTATTCATGCAAAAGTTCCCTCCTAATATCGCCAATGCCTCAATTACTCCCTCAATGGTAGATTGGGTATGCTCCAAGGTGACACATCTCCATTAGCCTCTTATGAACCCACTATTTGGATGCCAACTGTTACAAGAGAAAGGAAAAATGGGTTCAGAACAACGAGTTTAGGAACAAAATTATTGTGGATGTCCCATGGATATATTTTTATTATGATTTAATCCTTATCATTCACTAGTTGGATGCCACGATGCCATACTTGACACACTGATTTTTCATTTTTGAGATGAGGGGAAGCCCCATTGGAAAGTACAGGGAACATTGGAATATTCCCTCATACTCCTACACATGACATTCTAGAGTGATACCAGAGCCTCTTACCCCTGTGAGATATTGGGATGTTTTCCCCATGACTACAAAAATATTACATACCTTCTTATTCCATCAAGTTGGGTTGAGTCAACACATATTGACCCTCCACCACTGTTTGACATCATCAAGCATGGTCCCCTTAGTCGAAGGCCTGATGGAATTAGTTTGATAGCCTTTGTTTCTATGATTTCAATACTAAAAGAGTCTCCTAATGAACATTCTACCACCACTCAAGATGACACCAGCATTCCTCCAGGGTCAATTATCTAAGAGGAAACTCCCCTTCCCGGAGATCCTCATACCTTAGGGAATGAATAGGATTTGGAAGATTCTATTCCTACATTCTAAGAGGGAATCTCCACCACTGTCGATGAATTGGTACAGGTGAATCTTGGTAGAGAGACATATCTAAGTCCAATTCTAATCAGTACAACCTTGCCTGCAGAGGAACACCAAAAATATGTGGAATTTTTGAAGTAACATCACGATGTGTTTGCTTGAAGATATGAATAGAATCCTGGGCTAGACCCTCAAGTCTCCATCCACCATCTTGGCCTCCCATTGAGTCATCATGGGTTCAAGAAGCCTCCCAAGAAGATGCACCCATCCCATGATTTATTGGTCAAGGTAGAATTTGATAAGATCATTAAAGAACACTTTTTCAAGGAAGTTCAGAACCCCAAGTGGCTAGCCAAAAAACTCCAAATCAGTAAGAAGAAAGGATGGATTAGAGTATGTATTGATTTCTAAGATCTAAATATCCACTACCCAAAGGATGATTTTCCCCTTCTAGTGATAGAGTTATTGGTCAATTACATAGTTGGGTTACCGACCCTCTCCTTCATGGATTGGTATTCTGAGTATAATAAGATCTTAATGGACCTCGAAGATGAAGATTACACTGCATTAAGAGCTCCACAGGGTACCTTATATTAATAGGTAAATTATTTTAGTCTGAAGAATGTAGGATCCACCTATCAGCTTTCCATACACCACATCTTCAAGATGATCCTTAAGACATTAGCGGAATGATTATTTGAAAATTTGGTAGTCAAATCCCATCAAAATTTGGACCATATTAGAGACCTTGAGAAAGTGTTCAGCTTCCTTCCCTCATGGAAGTTGAAGATGAAACCCTTGAAATGTTATTTTAGGGTTACCTATAGGAATTTCCTTGGTTTAATTTTCAGATAAAAAGGTATTGAAATCAAACTAAAGAAGATCAAATCCATCAGTCAGATGCCTCCTCCAAGAAACCTCTAAGAGCTTCGAGGTTTTCAAGGCCACTTATCCTACATACACCAATTCATAGATAATATTGACAAAAAGTGTAATCCCTTTTCTAGGATCATTAATTAAGGTTCTATCTATCGATGGTATGAAGAGTACCATATTGATTTTGAGTAAATCAAGAAGTACATGATACATCCTACAGTCTTAATTTCACCCATCTCAAAAAAGTCAATGGTCCTTTATGTGACCACCCTAGAATGATCCCTCAGTGCCCTTATCACCCAAAAAAATAAAGGGATAGAGAATAGAAACTACTATCTCAATCACATTCTCATTGATGCAAAGTCTATATATTATCCCATCGAGAATATTTGTCTCACACTAGTTTTCATGGATTTACTAAAGTACATTCTAAACCTTCCCATGTTGATATTCCATTTATCTCATTGGGAAATGATCCTTCAACTATTTGACATCAGGTTCGTTCCAAAGAAGGCTATCAAATATCAAGCACTAGCAGATTTCTTGGATGCCCATCCAGTCCCTAAGGAAATGCCTCCTGATTTTGATTTCCTAGATGAGGTTATCCTCTCAGTGGATCAGGCTATGCCATGTTGGAAAATTCATTTTAATGGTGACTCTTGAAGCCCAATTTTCAGAAGGCTCAATGATACTAGTTTCAATAGGGTATGCCTGGGGATCATCTTCTTCACACCCACATAGTCTATTCTACCTTATTATTCTTTCTATCATAGGGTTTCACCAACAAAAAGGTAGAGTATCAAAATCTCATTACTAATCTTGAGTTAGTTCTCGAAATTGTTGTTCCCCTCCTACATGTGAAGGGGGATTCCAAACTATTCATCAAGCTGATCTTTAGTGACTACATCGCCAGGAAGCCTAATATTGTAACATTACTCAAACATGATCTCTATCTAATGACCTAGTTCACATATTATTTAGAGGTGACTCATGTTCCTCGTTCATGAAAGGTTGAGCTGTTGCCCTCTAGTCTAGACACTTATCTCTCAAAGCCTGACTAGGAAGATCTATTCATTCATGTGGTGTATCAAAGATTCATCACCCCTGTTAGTTTAGACGACATTGAAAAGTAGTAGGTAAAACACCTTACCACTGTTGCTTACACATAAATAATTCTAGATACCCCTGTAGATAAAGAAAAATATTATTGGAAAAATCATTTCATTGAGTATTTCCATCACTGTAGTCTTGTATTGGACAGAGATGAACGTGTGTGAATCTATCGCTGTGCAGTTCAGTTCACCCTCTGGATTAGTCCAATACTAGAATAAACTCTCTGAAAATGTGAGTTTTATGGAATCCTCCTCCACTAAATTCAAGGATAGGAGATTCCCTATGTCACGCAGGAATTCCATGTTAGTTCTTGTAGTTCTCATCAGGTATGGATGAAGCTCTCCCACCAGATTCGAAGGATTTTCAACTTATGGCCCACCATGTTCCATTACTATATCAAGTTCTCCAATAGGTTCCACGCATGTAGGATCTATGATAAATTCATGCATCGACTACTAAATCCCCTCCACACTAAAAAATACTCTTGTCCATTTACAATCTGGGGACTTGATGTTGCAGGACCATATCCACCAACAAAATCTCACTAGTTCCGGTTCATACTGAACACAAAAAATTTATTTTCCAGGTGGGAAGAATATATTCTTCTCAAGGAAGTCAAAGACCAGTCTATTGTTGATTTTGTAAGCTTTAACATCATCCACCGATTTGGAGCCCCTTATGATATTCTCACTGATAATGGAACCACATTCCAGGAAGATGAGTTGAAGAAATTGTACACCAAATACAACATCTTGTCTAACCACACTTCTCTATACCATGTGAAAGAAAATGGGTAGATCGAGGAATTCAACAAGTCCCTATCCAACATTTTGTAGAAGATGGTGGAATATAATAAGGGAATTTTTCTGGAAAATCTCCCTAATGTTCTCTAGGATTATTGGATGACAACTCACAATTACACCCAAGTAACTCCATATTCCCTAGTTTATGGAACATAAGTGGTCCTGCCTATCGAGATTCGGTTTCTATCACTCTGCACTACTATCTATGATCAAAATAAATCAGACAAAGTTGCAGAAGTCATTATAGATGAATTGGAAGCTCTTGAAGAGAACATGATTCAGTCCTTCCATAATCTAGAGAGGCACCATAACAAGATATCTAGAGAATTCAATATGAAATTTTATCTCCACTTCTTCCTTTAAGGCAACAAAGTATTTGATCTAAGGACACCAGTTAAACCTAGAAGTAAGACACCAAATTTGGATCCCAAATTGAAAGGACCTTATATCATCCATGAATTCTATCCCAATGGTTCATAATCTTTGGTCACCATGGATGGTGAGCGAATCACTCCTCCCACCAATTCCAAGTTCCTCAAGAAGTACATTGCATAAACCTTTTTCCCCATCTTGAACGACATTAAAATACTACATGGTCCAGGCAGTATGACACTAAATTGTATGAAGTATCATCCTACATGATGTTAGATTGTTTCATCCTAGTGGAAAGATACTAAACTGCATAGCATTTATAGTCCCTTTCACATGACCTAAAAAGTAACGTTTCTAAAATCCTAGGAACATGACTTTAAAATGGGTGCCTGACTTTGAACAACATGACTTCAAACTACATGTGGGATCTTCTTAGGAATGTGTTGTGTGGTGTCGGAACTCTTGGTTCCTAATTCATTTCAGGTCTATCTTGACACCACACTATGTATACCCTTTTGGGAATGATCACATATGGTCTAAATTCTATGACCTTAAACTAATAACCCCACTATCTTAATTTCATGATGTTAAAATACACAACATTTATAGTCCCTTTCACATGACCTTAAAATGCACATTTCTAACATCCCAGGAACATGATGATAAACTAGGAACCTAAGTCCTAACATCATGACTCTAAACTATGTGTGAGTCGCCTCAAGATCATGTAGTGCGGCGTGGGCCTCCTTGTCCTCATTTACATCGAGTTATTCTTCCCGTGTCTGCATATCTTTATGGGTTGAGATTTTTTCCTCCTCATCCTTACCACATGGAGTCAAAATTTAGAGACCTCCATAACTACATACGGCTTGATTCCCATCCTTATGGGATATGTAGTGACACCAAAACATTTTTTCTCCAGGTCCAACCACATAATCACAAATATTTTGGCCCCTTTGGCCTAGTTTTCCTCATGAGTGTGTGGTATGGTGTGGACCTATTTGGTCCTCATTTGCATCAGATTATGGAAACCACACCATGCATGTAATTTTTGAAGAAACTCATAGAAACCTCATCCATACAACATGATTTTAAACAATAAAGACCTTCATAACTACATATTGATTGATTCCAATCCTTATGGGATACGTAGCAATGCCCAAACATTTTTTCTTCAGGCCCATCCATAGAATCATAAACCTTTTGTACCCTTATCTTGAGGTCTCATCTAGGATGTGTAATGTGGTATGGAACTCCTGAGTCCTCATTCACTTCAAGTTGCTTCATGGATCCACACTTTACATCTCCATATATAAATTTCATCTTATGGTATGAACTCTACAACCATAATGTAAAATTTACAATGTCCTAGTTTCTTGATGGTAAATGATATAACAACCATGATATTCTCATTTAAGAGTATACCCCTATGGAATTGGTAATATGCCATTCTATTTTCGAGAACTATGTGTGGCTGTATTCCTATCCTTATGGGATACGTAGCAATGCCTGAACATTTTGTCTCTAGGACCAGCCACAGGATCACAAACCTTTATGTCCCTAAGTCCAAAGATTCCCTTTGAGGGTGTGAGGCATGATGTGGATATCATTGGTCCCCTTTCATGTTGGGTTATTTTCCGTACCATGCACTTCTCCTTTAGAATGCTTCTCTTTAACCTTATGTCCTAGTTTCGTGACAATAAACTGCATAACATTTCATTCTTACTGCTTGATGTTAAACTGGATAGATACATCCTAGGCACACAATGCAAAACCGAGCACCTATGGTCCACAGTCTATGACCTTAAACTAGGAAACACTATGTTCCAAACTCTATGACCTTAAACTAATATACTTCAATCCACACTATATGAACTTAAAATAGGAGCCCGATTGTTTAAGCAATATGACCTTAAACTATTCGTAACATTGGGTTTCTTTACCCTGAGTTCCATCTTAGTATTTAGTCCCCATTACTAACCCAATCCTTGAAGACAGATCTGATCCCGCCTATAGATGTTCCACACTGACATGCTTGAATGTGTTTTGGTGTGAGACTTGGAGAGTTGGATTCCATAGGGACATTCCCCAATCCATCTCCATGATTTTTGTGTTCCTTTACCTGGACCCCCATCCACTTCCATGTTTGAAGGGACCCACTAATTACCTTACTTTGCTTATTAGGATCACATACCATCCTAGACCAACACCCCAAAAGACTTTGGATGAAGTTTTGATATAGGTCCCATGTTTCGAACATGGTCAGCATTTGACCCTACTTTGTTTGTCCCCATCCTGGGTAACACATTATGGATGATGTGTTTTTAGCAGGGTCTATAGTTATCCCCCATAGTCATTCCAACCTCATTGTGTTCTAGATACTAGGCAACATGATTCACACATTCCACATCCTTATGTTATGGTGGATCTCTAGCACTCCTGGTGTTGTCCCTCCATGCACCTTCACACATTGAGTGAGAATGTTTGTGTGGTTGGGACTTTCCCACCCAATATTTACTTTACATTTTTTGTGTGCTCCCATATGATAGGGAAAGCATATCATCACTCCTTGTTTCCCACACCGAGCATGGATTGCATGGTCTTAGGAGTCTCGGTAGGGTTTTTACCCACATAGAGGAGTTATGCAACCCTATGGTCCAAAATCCATGACCTTAAACTAAGATCCTTTGGTCTAAACTCTACAACCTTAAATTAAGATCCTCTCCATGGTTCTCCTGGGAGAATGTGGTGTATTGTGGGCCTCTTTAGCCTCATTTACATTAGGATTATTTTCCCATGCCACACACTTCCTCTCTGGGATACCTATTTTCCACTTATGTCCTAGCAGTATGAAAATAAATTACATAACATGTCATCCTTACCGCATGACATTAAAATGAAAAGACTAGTCATGTCGCATGACCCTAAACTACGACATCATCGTCCTGGATGAAAGACAAAAAATGTAACAACATTGTGGTGTTCTCACTTGAATAGACATCGCCCTTGGAATTAGTCATCCATCATGCCACATGTCAAGACCTATATACAAATTGATTCTTGTAGCAACACCCGTACTTTCTTTCTAGGTTCAGCCACTCAAAAAAACCCAACAACCAAATGAAAAATTAAGAAATATTAAATTCCCCCTATCTCT
Organism: Viscum album; assembly: GCA_963277665.1. NCBI lineage: Eukaryota > Viridiplantae > Streptophyta > Magnoliopsida > Santalales > Viscaceae > Viscum > Viscum album. The sequence goes on from OY728128.1 coordinate 1,265,569,127, forward strand.
GTATATGGGTCAGATCATCATAGGGAAATTTTCCCTTAATAACTACATGTGGATTGATTCCCATCTTTATGGAATACATAGTGATTATCAAATCATCAATATTGAATCCAGTCACAACATTATTGTCCCTTTTCATGTCGATTCATCTTCATCCTTACCACATGATGTTAAACTACATGGTATTCAAGAACTATGTATGGATTGATTCCAATCCTTATGGGATATGTAGCAATACCTGGACACTTAATTTTTTGTCCTAACCACAAACTCCCTCAAAACTTAGGCCCCTTATCCTTGACCATGGTCTAAGCTCTATGATCTTAAACTGTATACGGATCATCTTGAGGCATCTATGTGACACATGGGATCTTTTATCCCTCATTAATGTTGGTTTTTATCTCTTATGTGTCACATGTGTACCCTTGGTATGAGATTTCCTCTTTATATTCTAGGATTCATGACTTTAAACTACATGAAACCTTCCATAGGAATGCATATGTGGTGCATGTGGGCCTCTTTGATCCTCATTCACATCATATTTTCTATGCCACCACATTACAAATATCCATCATGGATCACCTAACCCATGGTCTAGGCTCTATAACCCTAAACTAGAAACACAAGTCAAGGCACCATGACTTTAAATTTTGCACATACCTCTTCTAGGATATGTTGTGTGGTGTACACTTCTCTGGTCCTCATTCATGTCAGGTATGCTAGGAAACCATGAAATATATACCCGTTTTAGACTCCTCCTTAGTCTGAACATTATGACTTTAAACTAAGAACCCATTATCCACAATGCATGACATTCAAATGCAACCATACCCTAAGCAAGTTCAAGATGTCCCATGATAATTATGGGATGTTTCACATTATTTTCCAGAAATGATTTCCCCCACTAGTGTTGCCCTCCTACTATACTATGTTTCAAGAACTATGTATGACTTTTTTACCATATTTATGAGATACATAGAAACTCCCATACATTTTTTTCTTAGGCCCAACCATAGGTTCATCAACATTTTTGTCCCTTTCAGCCTCAGTTACAGTCCAAAAATTATGACCTTAAACTAAGAACCTCATTATGATATTTTCCTCTCACCATATCACATGTACTTCCTTAACATCTATTACTTAATACTTCTGTGGTTATAAAGCCTCCTTTATCTCATTCACGTCGGGATTATTTCCTCTATGTTCCAGAAAAATATTATAGGAATAGACATTTCCATAGTCTTTGCAACATGAATTTAAAATTGTTTTCCAGGGTCTAGGAAGTATGAAATTAAACTATGTGCAATGTCCCATTCACATGATGTTAAATAGTGAGACATGTCCTCATCACATGATGTTAATCTATACCATGCATCATCCTCACCAAATGATGTTAAACTGTATGTTCATCATCCTTCCCTACATGACATGAAACTACAAATCATCTCAGGCTTCGCCCGATAGGTCTTTTTCCTTGTTACTAGTAATCCACAACATTATTTACATCCTCATATATCGCTCAACTTCTGAAATGATGCTCCCCTAGAATATGGGTTTGATCTTTGTTCAGACTAATGCGCCTTCACCAATGTTCTCTATGTCATGGTGGAATAACTTCAATAGTTTTGAAATCCTTTAGAACATTCCCTCACTTAATTCTTATTCTTTTCATACCCATTTATTCATATTCTCATCCTCTTTCACATTATAAGGGACCCCCTAATGGCATGTTACCATTCTTCTTCGGCTCACCTACGAACCTGGGCCAACGTTCCAGAAGATATTGGATGAAATTTTGAGTTAGGTCACATGTTTCAAACACAGACAGTTGTTGAAACTTATTTTTTTCCCCATTCTAGGCTATTGGTGCAGATACTATGTTTTGAACATGGTCAATAGTTATCACATACCATCATTTCATCCTCTCCATGTTCTAAATTTTGGGCATTTTGATTCACACTTTTCATTCCTCTTTGTTTGTATTTATTCCAACACACCTATTGTTATCCTTCTCCTTCACTAGAACACGTTGGGAAAAGAAAATTGGTTGTCCTAAGAGATTAATTTTCCAGTCATAGCCTCTATCAACTTGAATGCTCTAGGTGGTCAGTCAATAATAGAATACCATGAGTATTCGATGATTATCCGATTAGGTTTTCATCCCTTGTTTTTTCACACCGTTTATGACCCATGTGATCTTAGGGATCGGTCAATGGTTCTTTCATGGATATGTCAAAGTTATATAATTGAAGAAAGAAATAATGTGTCCATGAATGAAACCCAAAGAAAACAAATTGTAAGTATGTATCATGAGTTTGGAAAGAACAAAGACCTTATATATTCTCCCCTTTGATGGAGCACTTCAACTCCCCCACTTTCTGGCGTGTGGCTTCTAGGATCTGATGTTAACTCCTAAGATCCATTTCCTCTTCATTTGATTCTAGATGGATCTCATAAACCCTGGTCATCACATGGTCCTACTCAGCCTGAATATCATCCATTTGATGAGATACCTACCTTAGTAACTCTTAGACTTCCATTAACTTAACCCTCAATCGTGCGACCAATTCCGATTGGGAGGTAGCAATGGAACAACGGTCATTTAGATACCCTTATAGATACTGAATCTCCTGCCTAGCCTCCTAAATATTTCCAATGCTTACATAATTCTCCTAATGTCAGGTGATGTCCATATGGAGATTGTTTTCTCGTATTTTCTTGGTGAGGTAGTACTGGATCAGCATGTGTAGACCTCGTGCATCTACCCATCTAGTGCATAGGTCACGTATCTGGTGGAGAAGTGATCCCATATTTATTATCCACTATGGTTCTAGAGTGTTGTTGATGAATATCCTTACCAACTTCCATGGTCTAAGTTAATTATCTTGGTTTTCCTCGACTGCATAAGAATCAGACTCATCCAACTCCTCTAGATCAGAAGGTTAATAGTTTGGAAATACATCTAGGAATTCAGTCATAGGATCATTCTCTATAATCATGTTATATAGGTTAGTATCTATATCATGAGGTTCATCTTAATCACTTGATCCCACCTTGATAATATTGTCCCTTTTATCCCCGAGTTTCTCCCCACCAGTGACAACACCTGTAATCATGATTGATTGTTCAAAAACAACCATGGAATGGTTAACTCAGACACCTGGATCCACTTGTACCTTTACTCCTATTAAGAAAGTATCCTTGGGTCCTCTGATCATTTTTACTAGTTGAGCACCTTCCACTCTCATTACTATTCATACAGGGATCATATCGGTCAATCTGGTCGATTAATCAATGGGTATGACTTTGTGAGGTAGGAAAATTATGAAGTCCAAGTGATGGTTTCTCGTGATATTGGGTTTTCATCATTGGAATATCAAGGCACAGTCTCCTGTATACAATGGAGGGCTATGAGGACTTTGGTCTAGGAGTTCCAACCACTTCAACTCTAATCGGACTACCATCTTCTTCTACTTCGAGTACAAGCCTCGTAACATGCCTCTCCAAATTGGTTGCATCTTCATCCCCATGAGAGGGAGTATCTTGTACAAAATTATTCTATATGGAATAGATGATAGCTGAATAATCTTTGAAAATCATAATAAAGTAGATATAATAGGGAAATGAGTTAATGATTACTTCAAGAGCTTCATAAAATCCCTCAAAGGAAGTTCCCCCCGAGCTTATTATCTCACCTTCCTCTGGAGAGGCTTATTTTGAAGCTATGTCCTTGGTTTCCTTCTATAAGATTAATTCATTTTATTCTTCCCCCCATGATCCATTTTATCCTTCAAAAAAAGGGAATCCTTTCTCTAGATGATCCACTGACGGAACTGGGGGAGAGGTCATGCCTATTAGCACCCACACTCAATTTGTCATTGGACGTACAGTGCCTTAGGAATGCACTAGGTCCTCTAATTACACAAAATATTTCCCCCCCCCCTCTATCTGGGGTGCAAGGAATACTCCCTTAGAAAAGATTATCCCTACCAGCTATATCCCACACCTATTTAGATGATCCCACATGTTATCAGTGTTGAGGAACTATCTACAGGTATTCTAGGTTTTCCAAGCCTTGGAATAGATGATGTCATTGGGAATCTCCACATGGTGAAATTTTTTCCTAGGATATTGGGAAGCTATCATTTGGGACCCCTCAATGAAACCCCTTCCTCCCAGGTCCACTCGAAAGGGAGTACTAGGTCTGGTACCATTGCTTCTCTTCTTTCATCTCTAATTGGTGAAAATTCTCAAACCATTAACCTTGTTGTTTCTAATCCATCACCACTATGAGAGTCAATAATATTTCTATTACACCCTCTCATCACCATTTTAACTTGTCCTTGAGGTAGAGGGGGCACTCCTTTAATGGATTTGATTGTAGGTTTCTTCAGCATTTCCCCCTGATAGGTAGCTTCCTAGCTCTATGCATATGTATGAACTAGTCTAAATGTAGGAGTGGATGGAGGTAGCTCATTATACATCTTTCCATATTTTTGTGTGAACATGAGATAGATATACCTCATCACACATGGCTGGTCTTCATGATGTACTCCTAGGTACACCTTTGGGGTCAACCTCTGTAGACACTTAAACTGCCTCACAAATTGGTGTAGGGTGCGTGGTTCACATATCTGCTTACAGTCCACCCACACCACTAGAAATCTAACTTGAAAGTCTAGGATATATGACTAGATATCTACAGTTCATATTCCATCATTATTTATTAACCCCACTGGAAGAGGGAACTAGTGAAAGATGAACTGATCTGCTCACCTGATCTTGCTCAGCACTGCCATTGAGCCCATCTTGAGTGGAAAACTCCCTATGATATTCAAAATTGCTGGTAAAATGTTTTTCATAGGGGGGAGATGGGATTGAGATATTCATAGCCTACTATTTGTGTAGCTACCTAGCTGTATATAAATTTAAGTGGCGCACACACGTGTACCGGCTTATTCCCCTCACTAATATGCTAGAGCACCTTATACAACTTCGCTAGCATCTAGATCCCTATATTGATGCACTGTCTAGTTTCTAACATCTCCACCATGATAAAATTTCTTTTCCAAACCCCCATATATTCATCTATCACTGGAATCATCCACCTGCAGATGAGTGCCACAATAAATCTGGTCATCTTGACTATTGGTCACTGCTCATCCTTGATGTTGTACCCCCACAACTGCCACTGGATATCCTCCAAAATCTGCTAGTAAGACCCATATTTACTGTTCTTGGGGCCTTTCAAATTGGCATGAGTAATTTTAGTCATATTATTAGGTCACTCTTTACCCTCAAAAGGCTCCTACACTATAAAATTCAAGAAGTATATAAACCATTGTTTGAAGTGGACATCCCTTGTCATCTTCTTGTCATTGTTCAGGCCCGACACCAGATCCAGTAGCACCTTCTCTAGATGTGGAATCTAATATTCATCCTCTAAATCATTATCTATATGTAGAAACTCATTGTACATGTCCCCCAGAACCAGGATTCCAAAAATATGATGGAGATCCTAGAGGCAGATGTCAACCTTCCCGTGGTGAAGATAAAATGTATTGGTGTCTAGTGACCATCAGCTCAGCAACTCAGGCATCATTTTCTGTGGTTGGTAGACAAGGAATTGGGAAGCCCATGATTCTTTGTATAGATGCACTCTCCTTTATACCATCCCAAAATCTACATAGGATGCACATGCCCAGTAGGCCTAGGCCCAATCCTCTATGAAGTTTCCTCCCAGGTGAAAATCCCAATCATCAGTCCACCCTTTCTCTGGATTTCCAAGCCATGATTTGAGTATTGTATTATATTTTGGAAGAGACGCTTCTTCCTCCAATAGTTTCCCATCAACATTTTTAGGTTTTTGAAGAGGCAGTTAGTATTGATGGTCATTTGGTCCTTCCCTATGTGGTCATCAGTAGCCCTATACCACTGATATTGCCTTGGAGTGCCTCTAAACCAATAAACCAGTTCATCCCTAATTGCCTCTGTGATGAAGAAATCATCCCTTAGACCGAATCCATAAAAATTTATCCTCTTGTAGAGTGGATAGTCCTTTTGATATTCTGACTGCAACTAAAGCAAGGATTCATGGTCTGAATGGTTCTGAACATACTCTCCAATCACGATATTATTTTCCATTTCTCCCCATAAAGAAACATCTGTAATGACATCCATAGTTGTTTTTTAGGAAGACATATGGTTTGGGATTTAATTTATTTTATATGATTATTCACAAATATCACTCATGATATCCATTCATGAAGTTATAGGTCACAAAGAAACCTCAGGCTCTACTCAAATCATGAAGTAGTAGCGGATCGTGATGCCCCGATTAGATGAATAAGAATTCATAAACCAAAGGATCGTGAAACCCAGTTCATGAAGATGCATTCATGGGGAATATGGATTCACGAAAAGAGAGATCTAGAGAATTAATTTTTGGATATCTAGTATGGATAATGGGTCCCTCACACCCTATTTATAGGTAATGTATGATCGAGATTTTTAGCAGCATTCGCACCCCTAGAATCATTGAGACCTCTCATATACACACTCTATACCACGCCATCATGATCTAGCTTCATGATTAGTTGTGTTTTTCAAGGATTGACCACCAAACGTTGAACCTCATTTTACCATAGACTCCCCTTGTGGGGGGCATTTCTTGGCACCAAAATTCGTGCCCTGAGATAAGTTTAATAAGTCCACAACCATCTGGGATGAAATTCAAGCTCAAGAGGCCCAAATATCATCAAAGGGGTCTGCCTCATGAAGCGCCTGCATGAATCCCCTCCACACAAAAAACATTATAGGTGGTGATGGAACTCCTAAAAGTATGATTCCATTTAAAACTGTGCCAAGATGGATGATGGAACTCCTACGAGTTTGACACCCTCCAAGACTGCACCAAGAAAAGTGAAAAACTACTCTGCGAGTTCAACGGATCTTATCTTATTCTAAAAGTCCCTTTTTCCTTCATGGAATTCCACTGAGTATTGTAGTCCCCATTAACTATAAATATACAGCTCACCCCCCTCAAAGGGATGGTTACTCTGACCTTTTACCTTCCGAGCTCCCAATTCACAAATCTCCTAAGCACCACAAACTAGTCCCAAAAATGTATCACCCAAGTTACTTGAGAATCCCAATCCACCCACACCCTTGTTCTTATTTACCCCTTCTTATAGTAGGGATTCCATTTGAGAAGGCATGTTCCCTTCACGAAGGAAGGTGAACCTTTAGGTTACTTGAGGCTTCACAAAGCATTAAGATTCCGTGAATCACTCTTCTTTTGATTCAGGGCTTCATGCTAAGGTAAGGGACCTATGATTCCTGAAACCCTTTCCTTAAAAAATCCCTCGTTCTCCAAGAATCACCAAATCTTCACAAATACCCTCTCTGTGAATCCCCTTTCTTGGCGAGATCCTCTTCCATGCAGCCCTCCAAGCTTTTGTGAAGTGATTTCATGGACCCCATGACTGACCAATCCTTTAACACCTCCCCTTAGGCATTGTTGGTGCCTTCTCTCCCCCGTGTAAATGTGGGTATCAGTTATGTATTTCCAAGGGGTGAGGAGTGAGTCCTCCCTATCTGATCTATAGGAAGTTAAACTACCAAACCCCATCATCCTCAACACATGATGTTAAACTATAGTCTCACTCCATGGAGTGCACATGGGGTTCCATGCTTTGGGCATTCTCCACATCCACTCATTTCCATGGGAGTGATATCTTACTCACCTTCCTCATAGGTAATGAGTTCCTCCTTGCATGTATTTAGATCCTCATTGGGAATCCATTCTAGAGTAATCCCCAATCTCCATCTCCCTGGGCACTCTTAGTGTGTAAGCCCAACATCACCTCTCAGGGTCACATCTTTCACGACATGATCATAAGGCCTACTCCTACCTATTTTTTCACACATTGACCATGAATAATGGTGGATTAGAGGTTAATAGTGATTGTGAGACTGTTCTTTTAGTCATACCTCCTAGATTAATCCCCATGCCCCTCAAATTAAAACTACATAGGTTTTGAACCCTATCATCTAAATAGGGTACATATTAAGCCTCCACAAGGTTCATTCCCAACTAATGGTATAATCTAGTGATCCCTCCCATGGATATACCCCCATTATGTGACATCTTCCCTCTATGAGATACATCCCCCAAATCCACCTCCATGGAGTATTCTGATCCATTATCCATCACTTCAACCATCACCTCCACCTTATCCTAGTGAAATCAATTCATCCACCTTCATCCATTTGGGAAGTCTCAGTGAGTAAGCCCCAAAACATCCAAAACTATGTGTACTTTGATTCTTAGATATTGAGATATGTAGGAATCCTCCACAAGGTTCAATCCCACCATCCATTCCCATCCTGGTATTTCCCTTGACTCGCCATGTCTCGGGAGGATCATCCCCCAACCCAGAGATTATACTTCTTTCAGGTCCCCATCCAAGCACTCCATTCTCATAGGATGCCTCCTTAGGTGCCTCATCACCCCATTCCCAATTATGTGGAATTGTATTTCCATATATTGGGATATGTAGTAAGCCTCCCTAATATCCAATTCAATCACCCTTTATATTCCATTCATTCCATTCATTCCATTTCAGCACTTCCTACATATCTATCCCGATTCTTACACGGGCCTCCATAACCTGGTGAGATAATGTAATCCATTAAGGGAGTCTCAGTATATAATACCCATGCACATCATCTCTGATCCGAGTAGCACCCGAGTAGTCTCAGTACATAATCCCCACACAATCCACACCATCCAACTAAGAGAAACCCTCTTGTGACAGACAGTCTCAGTGTGTAACCCCAAACCACCCCTTTGAACTATGGGTTTTGATCCCTATCTTTTAAATAGGGTACATAGGAAGCCTCTATGAGGTTCAATCCTAGAAAATGGTAAACCTTGGTGTCACCCTCACTAGGTTTCACATTCTTAATCTCACCTTAGTGGTGTCAGGATCAACCTTCACAGTGTGAAGTCTTCTCTTTATGAGACACACCACCTTGGGTCCACTCTCATTATGCATTCGAATCCATCCATACAGTAAATATTCTAATTAATATCTCCTAGGGATATACCCCTTCATGGTTTGAAATATTCTATTTATAATACACACCACCATGGGTCCTCTCTCATTAGGCATTCTGGTCCACCCATCTAATAAACCTTCCAGGTACTCCCTCATATGGATCTACCTTTCCAATATATTTCTATGGGAAATTATGATCTCTCTGATTCATCCCCAAAGGATGTTAAACTTGTGGCCTACCCATGTTAAACATGGGATGCTTGAGGAAAACCTTGGAAGACATGCCGATGTAATAATATAACTTGTGATGGCCACCAGTTGCCTCAGGTTTTTCACCCTTGAGAATCCCTCTCTAAGGAAGAATACATGCATTCCAATGTTCCAACATCCAGACATGCCACTGATTCCCAACCTGACTACTCTATTGAACAAAGTTTACTTCCCTGACTATACCCCTTGGAATGTTTAGATAGAAGTAATGTAATTAATGAGAATCCACAAAGATATGGAATTAGGAACGAGTTTCACGAACTAAAACTCAAATCTATAAAGGAGACTCAGACTAGGTGAAAAATTCCAAGGAGGAATCCATAGAAGGAGGAACCAGCATCCCATCATTCCACTTTGATCAAGGATCAGATGTCACTGAAGTGGTGATGAACATATCCCACCTTTGGGAAGCGGGAATAAAGAGTATAATGTATCTCCTACATCAATTGAGAAATGAGGGTACACCCTAACGAAAGCATCAAAAAAAAATGTGTAATAAAGACATGGGTTTTCATAATTATAGTAGAATTGTGGATAGTATATAACCATACATCAATAAATATTTGCCATAAAAACTTTTTTATGAAGAGTTCCATGGATCATAATGATCAACCACCTACCTACCAATAAAATCTATCACCTACAATACAAACCATTACATTTATGAAAAGAAATAAAAAACGTAATATGTATAAATATATTCATAAATTTTCACTTAACATTTTTTATTTTGTTTATAAAATAGATGAAAATAATTTTAACATAAAAAAATAATATATCATGCATAATACTTTGAAAACATAAAATTACCTTTTTAAGATTTGATTCAACACTTAGAACTCAAAATAGAATGGTATATAACAATCTAATCAATTTTAAAACTGATGTGTGGGGTAATTGAAATTACTCAATAAAAAATTTTTAAATACTTTGATATGGAAAAATTTCCTATATTTAAAAAATAATTCAATGGTGGTTGTCTCATGATTTCACATCAATTTGAGGTCATTTTCTATGGTTTTGATAGTTACACACCCATTTTAGTGTTTTAAAACACTAAAACCACATTTATAGGCATATCAAAAAAATCATAAGTTAGATCGACATGGTTTAAATTACTAGATTTTAGAAATCAATATATGGTCACTATACTATGATTTCACATCCAATGTTGTTTTCTTGGTTTTGACCCCTTGACACGTGTTTTTAAAGTCTTTGGTATCTTTAAATCTGATTATATATTCATTCTGAGCACACCACATGTTGTATGGATTTTTTTTATACTCATACACATAAAAAACAATTCAACCACAAATTTGACACGGTTTCATGTAAATATGAGGTCATTTTCTATGTTTTTTATCATTACATGCATGTTTTAGTATTTTAAAACCCTAAAAATGTGTTTACATACATACCATGGAAACAGTAACTCATATTGACATGGTGTTAGTTCCTACATTTCAAAAATAAATATATAATCATTCTCCTATCATTTTACAACCATTTGATGCTATTTTCTTGGTTTTGACCCCCTTATGCACTTTTTTAAAGACATTGATATATTTTAAAACTGCTTATCGAGTCTTTCTGAGAAAACCAAAAATCATATGGATGTTTTATCTACTCATTCATGTCAAAAATATCTCAATTGTGGTTTTAACAAGATTTCACATCAATTTGTGGTCATTTGATATGGTTTTGATGGTTACATGCATGTTTTTAAAGACTTTGATATCTTTTAAAAAAATATTCATTTCAAGCATACCACATGTTGTATGGATATAGTGTCTACTAGTACACATAAAAAATAATTCATCTATAGTTGTAACATGATATCACTTCATTATGAGTTTTTTATGTATGGTTTTTATTGTTACACAGACATTTTAGTGTTTTAAAATATTAAAAATGAATTTATAGGCATCTCAGACAAACCATAACTCTAATTAATGTGGAATTTATTTATACATTTCATAAATAAATATATAGTCATTTTATTAAGATTTCAAGACCATATGACTCCTTTTATTTATTTTGACAACCTACCACAAGTTTGTATGGACTTTGATATTTTTTAAAACTACTTATTGAGTCATTCTGAGCACACAAAATGCCATATAGTCATATTTCCTACTTTTACATATCTTAAATAATTCAACATTTCCTTGAATTCACATCATTATAAGGTGGTTTTATATGGATTTTAATGTTACAAGCACATTTTAGTGTTTTAAAACACTAAAAACACATTTTCAGGCATCATGGAAAAACCATAAATCATATTGACATGGCATCAGTTCATAAATTTTAAAAATAAATCATTGCTCATTTTCTTATAATTTCATGTCCATCTGACATCATTCTCTTATTTTTGACCCCATGGCACACATTTTTAAAGACTTTAATATCTTTTAAAATTTCTTATTGGTTCATTCTAAGCACACCACATGTTGGATGTATGTTTTGTCTACTTATACACACCACAAATAATTCAATAGTTTATTTCCCAGTATTTCCCACCAATAATGGGAAATTTTATATGTTTTTTACCATTACATACACATTTTAGTGATTTAAAATATAAAAAATATGTTTATGGGCATCCCAAGAAAGTTGTAACTCAGATTGATGTGGCATCAATTCCTACATTTAAAAAATAATTCTACATACGTTAACCTATGATTTTGTAACCATCCTACCATATTAGCTTCGTTTTGACCCCATGATGCATGTTCTTAAAGGATTTGGTATCTTTTAAAACTTATTATTTATTAATTTACAGAACACCTCACATCATATGGACATGTTTTCTACTCATACATGTCAAAAAGTAATTCAACAGTTATTTTACCATGATTCCATTCAAATCCTAGGTTTTTTCCTATGGTTAGGATTGCTACACACACTTTTTTGTGTTTTAAAACACTAAAAACGCATTTATGGGAATCTTGAGAAAATAATAATTTTGATTAAGACTGGATCGATTCAAAAATTTCAAAAATCAATATACGGTCATTTTCCTAGTATTTTATAGAAATCCAATACCATTTTTTGTTTTGACCCCCAGACACATGTTTTTGAAGACTTTTGTATCTTTCAAAACTGCTTATTTAGTCAATATAAGAACACCATATGTTAAATGGATGTTTCGGATACTCATACACACCACAAAAAATTTAGCAATTGTTTTACCGTGATTTCATGTCAATATAAGGGTTTATCCTATGGTTTTGACAGTTACACACAAGTTTTAGTGCTTTAAAGCACTATAAACATATTTACAGACATCCCAGGAAAATAGTAACTCATATTGACATGGAAATAGTTACTACATTTCAAAAATAAATATACAATAATTTTTCTATGATTTAAAAACCATCTAACACTTTTTCCTTTGTTTTAACCCCTGGTTCACATTTTTAAAGTCTTTGATATCTTGTAAAATGACTTATTGAGTCATTCTAATCACACCACTTATTAGATTAATGTATAATATTCTCATTCAAGTAAAAAATAACTCATCAATAATTTTCCCATGATTACACGTCAATTTAAGGTTTTTTATATGGTTTTAACCATTACAAACATGTTTTAGTATTTTAAAACACTAAAAATGAATTTATAGGCATTCTGAGAAAACCATAAATTGGATTGATGTGGTGTTGGTGACTATATTTTAAAATTAAATCAATGGTTATTTTCATATGATTTAACGTCCATCGGATGAAGTTTCTAAAATTCAATTGATGGAGTCGGACCACATGCTATGTGGTCACCTTATAAGTCATGTGCCCCATCTTTCCTTCTAAGGAGACTTCAACCTCTAGTATCTCATTCATTTGGACTTAGATTTTGGCCCAAAAGTAGCATATCCTAGGTTTTTTCTACATTAAAAACAATGGAGGCCTACATAGTGTATTTTGAGATATGATGTGGGATTTTATATGCATGATGATTATTTAGGCAATTCTTAATGATAGTAATGACCGAGCAGGACCATTGGAGTTGTACCCCCTGATAGAATAACATGTGATTCCTCTATATATTTTCAGAGTAGTACCCCCTATCGGGTATGGTTCATGTCCTCCTTTCACTGAGTGGTACCCCCTTACAGAATTATGGTGCGGTTCCTCTATCCTTTAAATGGTACCCCCTCTATGTCATTGGTGTGAGGGTCTACTATCTATTGAGTGGTACCCCTATTAGATAGGTCATGGGTCCTCCTTACATTGAGTGGTAACCTATATGGAATTAGAGTGTGGGTACTCTGGCCATCATTTTATAATCCATATTGGATGGGGTGCGGGTCCTCTTTACCCCAAGTGGCACCCCCTTAACAGACCAAGGCATAGGTTCTCTACTTTGAGATAGTTCCCCCTTGACTATGTGGCATAGTAATGATGTGTGGGACCTCCACACAGTTACTTATTTGGATAGACACATGATATGTTGGGCATCAAGGATGGACTTCTAGAACTATCGAAACTTGTTTCCTATACCGGGCTGTGAGATGGAGATACCCTTCTCTCTTGTTTGGATTTCTTTGGTTTGAGAATATATATATCTACATCCATGTTATTGGATTTTATTACTCTATTTCTTTGGGATGATATATATATTTATTCCTATCATGTTCCTTTCTACTCCTCCTTCAGCTTTTGGGGTGTCAAACTAGGTATGTATATACTCACCCCTACATGGGATTTTTTTGCATGTGTCATGTCTTATATAGAAAATGGATAGGTCAGTGGTGATTACAGAGGAGATTAAGGATACCTAGTGGATTGGAACATGTAAGATGCTCACAACTTTGAGATTATGATTTGGGTTCTCTCATCACTTTTACTTCATGTTTTTTTCTTTTTTGACATATTTCTAGTTGGGAGTGTATTTCCTCCCTTTATATTTCTAGATTACACTATCATACTCTTGTACACCCTAGATGTATTTCTTGCTTGGTTTAAATTCTAGAAGTTTCATATTTTTATTATTATTCATCTACATTTCTGCATTGAGATGGTAAGTTGTGTGTGTATAGGTACATTAATAAAAGGACTCCCATTTAGGATATGTATTTCAGAACTTTTTGCAACCCCCAAGCCTGTGAAGGTGGGTGTAGTTTCATCTAGAGCCCCATTGGTTTGGTTCATGAAATATTAGTATCAGATCAAATCATTCCTTGGCATGATGATTAGAGTAGTCCCCTTATGAGGATTTGGTGGGGACTTAGGTAAATAGTGTCAAATTGTATCGAGTGGGGCTCACAGGCCACAAAACCCAATGATGGTACGAGTGTACAATGTATCCATTCACCAGGACCTTGACTTCCTGCTTGTCAACTCGTTATACCGAGACATTGGTTGTAGGGATCAATGGTACATGCATCATATAGGATTGAGTATTGGAATATATTTCTTGAATCATATCTTCATTGGATATGTATATATATATATATATATTCTCATCTAACCATCGTAAATGTTCATTAAATTTTTAGGATGCCTCTGGATGACAACCATCCAGGTCACCGGTTTCGGATCATGATAACGATCTAATGGGTGATGAGGCCTCAATTTAGGGTCCATCCCATGAGATTCTTCCTCTGGGTGGACATGTAGCAGCATACCTACCTATTTATAATAATATCATACCAAAAGGATAGTATGATGATGTGCACAGGCTTAGCGTGCTCCACGATTTCCTGTTCCTGAGGCCACTACGGTTCCTAATGGTCCAGATCCCCAGGCAGTGGGGGATTGGCAAGATTTAGTGGTCCATATTTTTAGTATTATCTATAAACTGGAGGATTAGTTGGTTGTGATGATATTTATATTTTTCTATGAATTAGTTGGGTGCTTGTGGAGTCTTTTTACCCATATGCACAATGAGTCAACACTCTCATGGCCCGACTTACAACAATTGTTTCGTGAGGAGTACCACCCCTCTTGCTTGAACTCAATTCATATTTAGGAGATTTTGAAGCTACAATAAGGATATATGATAGTGTATGAGTACCTTGTGGGGTTCATAGACCTTACATGGCACTCCATTGACATGATCTAGGATGAATACTTCTTATCACAGATGTTTGTGCAGGTTCTCCGTAGAGATATTTGTGCTAGTGCATTACCTTTGCACATCCCCACCTATTTCATGGTGTTGGAGTGAGAACTGGTGATGGAGATATTCTTGTCAAAGGGATTCCATGAATATTGGTATAGAAGTGGGAATTTTTGGGATGAGTCAACTGAAATAGCTAGCAGGCACCATTCGATAGGATCACAACTCTAGAGACCTCCCCATGATAAGACCCAGACATGTGGTTGTGCGGCATAGGGACAATACAGAGGACCAGGGATGCCTGAAGAGGGGAGGTTCTATGCTTGTAAAGGTTAAGGTCACATGGTACATGACTGCCTGACTAGATGTGATAAGGAGAGTTTTCTCATAGCAGATGGACCTCCATGATAGAGGAAGCATTATGACCAGGGATCTTCTAGGATAGGGCATGGTAGCCCCCCAGGACATGGGTATGGCAGATGAGTATGTGAAACTTTGGTGGGAGGAGTAGTGAGAGGTGTATGATGCTATGATATCCTTCTACCAAAACCACAATGTGACCCATGAAATGCTCAAGGAGCTGATAGTCATGGTTATAGATAGCTGCAAGCTATGGAGGCTTATGACCCCATGGAACACAAGATAATCAAATGTACAATATGTGTGTATTATACTCTTGATTTAGTATTAATAGAAACAAGTGTGATTCATTATTTTATCTCCTTTAACTTGGTGAAAGAGTTGAAGCTCCTAGTTGAGGTGTTAACCCATCATCTTTGTCTTGAGGTTCTTATTGGTAACACTTCTTCTATATCTTTTATCTTACAGTAGTGAGAGATATCACTTGTTGGAGAGAGGATCATGTGGAACCTTTTTGTCATCACAATGAAACCCTATGACATCATATTTTGTATGGATTGGTTTTTAATGGTTTGATCCTAGATTTATTATCACCATAGAAGATTCAGAGTCATCACAATAATGGGATGAGATTCTCCTTTATGGGTGAGAGAGATATCATGGTGAGATGAGTGATTTTTTCTAGTAGGATGCTGCTACCCATTTCCCATCAGTTGGTGAGTGTATCCCTCAGTTTATCAAGATATTTTGGCATATGGATTCCTTTATTTATGGATGATTATATGGACATCTTTACCGAGGAAGTTCTGGGACTTCCTCTGAGGTGGGAGATAGATTTTTTCATCAACATACATATTAGGATCACTCTAATATTTTATGAAGTATATTAGATATCCCCTAACAAGATCTGGTATATTATTTTTTAGTTGGAAGGACTTCAAGATAAAGGTTTTATTAGGTGCATTGTGTCCCCTGTGCAGATTCAGTGTTGTTCATCAAAAAGTTGGTTGAGATATTTTAGCTTTTTGTAGATTATCATTACCTGAATTAGACCACAATAAAGAACAATTACCCTATAACAAGGATTAAAGACCACTTTGACTAGTTTTTAGGTGTGATATGGTTCTCAAAGATCGATCTCTGGACTAGATACCACCAACTAAGAGTTCAAGAGATTGATATTCTAAAGTTAGAATTTCGATGTCACTATGAAAACTATGAGTTCCTAGTGATTCCATTTGGTGTGATGAATGTCATCATTGTGTTTATAGATTTCATTAACTAGATCTTTCAGTAATACTTGGAATTTTTTGTGGTTTTCTTCATCGATGATATACTCATACACTCTATGTTCGGGTAGGATAATGAAAAGCACGTGAGGATGGTTCTATATTTTCTTCAGGTGCACTATCTTTATGGTAATCTCTAAAAGTTCCACTTCTAGATTAATGAGGTTCACTTAATAGGGAATGTCATTTAGGAGCATGTTTTGACCATGGGCCCAACAAATATCGATGTATTTCTTTCTGGTGAGCCACCCATGAGCGTGTCAAAGGTGTGATGTCTTCTTAGTGTTTTGAGGTAATACAAAAGTTTTTTGGATGAATTCTATAGGATTTCACCCTCATTTAACTCCTTGATATGGAAGGGGTTTCCTTTTACCAGTAATAATTAGAACCAAATGTACATCGAGGAGTTGAGGATAATACTGAAGAGTGCTCATGTTTTGAGACTATCGCATGAGGGAATGAAGTACAGAGTTTATTACGATGGCTTGGGATCTCGGCTCAGATGCATTTTGATGCAGCGGTAGGTATTTATCACATATAGTTCGATTAATTTGAGACCCCATGATAATAACTATGTGAATCACATCCTAGAGCTGGCAATAGTGGTCTTTACTTAGAGGATGTGGTGGAACTACCTTCTGGGAGAGAGTTTTGTGGTTTAATCAAAGAATTTGAGTCTCAGGTATGTCATCACATAGAGAGACTCAACCCTTATAAAGAGGTAATGGTTGGAGTAAATACAGTTCTATGACTTTGATATAGTCTATAATCTAGGGAAGGGAAACATGGTAGCAGATGTCCTTAACAGGAATTCCCATGATCATTTGGTGTAGGATGCATCTGAGCAGTTATCATCCATGCAGAAGACCCTGGTTGAGCAAGAGGATGAAAATTTTCTTCATTCGATGGTGTTGAATCCTCCACTCCTTTATCATGTGATAGATTCTTGGTTGGGAGACATTGACTATGAGGTATTACATGACCAAATATCTATATTATATTAACTAGATGGATATTTTGAAGGAGGGAATCACATTATCATTTTCTAGTGATGAATGATGGTCCCATTCATGATGTGGGAGGATGTGATAAGGGAGTTTCACACCTATCATTTAGTTGTACATACCAATATGGGGAAGATGTACAGAGACCTTCAGTAATATTTTTGGTGGGCTGAAATGAGATATCAAATAAGCATAGTTGATTTAATCTCACAGTGCCTCATCTTTCAGTAAGTGGAGGATGAACACCAGGTTTTAGTGGGTTTGTTATAGTACCTTGAGATATCAATGTTATAATGAGATGGAATATCCATGTACTTCATGGTAGGGATTCCATAGACATTGAATTTCTATGATGCCATCTTGGTGATAGTTGGTCGACTCAAGAAGTAGGGGCACTTACTTGTTATTATAGAGGAGTGTTCAGTGGAGATTTTAGGGTAGATGTAGGTACGAGATATTATTCTACTTAATGGGGCACCTTGAACTATTTTCTTTGATATTGATGCATAGTTTACTTCATGATTATGGAGAATCCTATATAATGAATTTCATACCTTGATGAGGATGAGTATATCCTTTTACCCCAAGATAGATGGGAATACCAAGCACACTATCCAAGTGTTGGAGGATAAGCTGAAGGATTCCATGTTAGATTTTGGATGAAGCTAGGAGGATTATTTTCCCTTAGTAGATTTTGTGTGAAATAATAGCTACCACTCAACTATCGGCATTACACCTTTCAAGGCCCTATTGGGAGACCCTACAGGTCACCCTTGTGCTGGATAGAGATCGAAGAAGCATATCTTGTGAGTATATAGATGGTGTAGGTGATGAAAAATGTGGTCCAGGTCATCCATGAGTGGATGAGGGTAGCTTAAAGAAGGAATAAATCTTATATAGATCACCATCATAGGACCTTGGAGTTCGAGCAGGGAGATCGTGTTTTACCGAGAGTATCCCCCTGATGAGGATTATGGATATTTGGCCAGGGAGAGAAGCTATACCTAGGGTTTATTAGGACATTATAGATCTTTAATAGGGTTAGGGAGGTTTCTTACCACCTCGCCTTACCCCCACAGTTGAATCGGGTGTACGATATCTTCTACGTGTCACAACTGAGGAGATATGTGCATGAACCCAGACATATTATTGAGTGGGGAGAGCTAGACATCGAGGATAAAGCTAATTTTTTAGAGCACCCAATGGAGATAGAGGATCATCTAGAGAGGATCTTGTGTGGATAAACCATCCACTTGGTTCGTGTACTATGGAAACAGAGGAGTGTTCATGAAATCTCCTGAAAGTGGGAGAGTAAGATGCGGGCTCAGTATCCCAATATTTTTGCTTACTTTTTTTTCTATTTGAGGATGGAACTATTTAAGGAGGAAATTATGTAGATACATAGAGTTTTACTTGTAAGAATTTGAAATATTCCTATATATTTATTTTTGGATCCAAGTACTGAGATGGCATGTGTTTCTGAGACCCAGTGTGCCCAGAATTAATTTTATAAAAACATTAAATATATTTATTTTTCATGCGTGAAATTTCTTAAAGAAAATGAGATTCATATTAAATGGAATCTCAGATCAAATATCTAAAACCATGGTTGAGTTTGGAATGTGATTTTTATGCTAGATGAGACCTAAAATAGGTTGGTGTGGGGAGTTCAGATAAAAGAGGTCGTTGGCGGTGAATTTAGAAGGTTAATTAATTAATTAATTTAATTAATAAATTAATTAACCTAATTCATCTTTTCTTATTAATACATCATTATGGAAGATTATACAGGGTTAGCTGCATAACCATGACATCCTTACAATATTAATTCTTCCTCCCCTCATCGACAAATCAGTTTTAGATGATGACAACCCTTTGGATCCAAGTAGATCGATGTGCAACGAATGCAACGACTCCTCTCATTTATTGGAGAGAATGTTTTTTTTTGACAATGAATGATCCAATCTATAGTTAGGACTCTTTAATTCATGGATTACAACCTTATTGATTAAATTTATTGATCATGATCGATTCTTCTCCTCTAATATGAGCTAATTGAAACTTGGCATGTGCTTGTGTAAAAATTTAATTTGAATACTCAATTATTTATTACTCCAGTTTTTTCCAAATGAATTCATTGGCCAAGAACACTTGGATAATGATTGTTGCACCTTTTTTATTGTACTTTCATTCCTTATATTATTCATGTTCTTCATTGATTAACCTATGGGGCTTCATTTCTACATTTTTGGGCGAGACCAACACTACCATAAATGCAGCCAAGGGAAGCGCTCGGGTTTTATCAGTGCTAATTAGAAAGCACTGATAAAAGTGGGAATTTTATCAGTGCAAGAAAAAAAGCACTGATAAATCTACCGTTTATCAGTGCTAATAAAAAGCACTAATAAAAGTTTTTAATATAAAATATTATTAATTTATTTAAAAATATTTTAATTATATTCATAAATAATGTTTATATGTATACATTAAATAAAAAACACATGTTTATTATGTTTATGTTTTATTTATGTTTATTATGTTTATTAGTTTTAGTTATATCTTTATTATATATTTATTATACTATATGTTTATAATATTATATATAAATACTTTTTAATATATATATATATATATAAAAATAATTATTATATATATATATATATATATTTAAATAAATTTATGTTTCCCAATGAATGTGTTAATTGATGCATACGTTTATATTCTTATGAAAATATTTTCATTGTTTACCCTAATGTTCACCATATATACTATAGTATTATATATACTTAGTGTATTCTTTCATTTCTTAAGCTTTATCTTTATATAAATAATTAAAAACAAGATAAATATATTTAAATAAACAATAAATGTATTTATTATATTTAAAAATATAAATATTTTGTTATATATAATTATATACTTTTTAAATATATTATATATAATTATAAATATATATAATTAATTAAATATAAATATGTTTAAATAATTATAAAATTTAAAAAAAATTAAAATGATAAATATATATTTATGAATACTTTTTAAATATATTTATTTATAAATATCTATCTTTAATGAATATATACACAGACACAAACATATATATATATTTAAATACTTATGAAATTAAAATTATAAATAATATATGAATTTATATTTATATATATTTAATTATAATTTAAATTATCAAATTATATATATATATTTAATTATAATTTATACATAAACACAAACATAAATAAATATATATATATATATAATTATAATTTAAATTATTAAATTATAATAAATATATTAATTATATATATTTATAAAATTAAAAATGTAATAAATATATTGGTTATAATTTTATAATTATGAATAAATGGTATGTTTTATCAGTGCTAATTAAAAAGAGCAAATAAAACATATATTTATCAGCGTTTTTTTAGCGCAGATAAAGACATATTTTATCCTCACTTTCATTTGTAGCATTGATAAAATATACTTTTATCAGCACAGATAAAGATGAGCCTTTATTAGTGCTAATAAAACACTGATAAAGGCATTTTTTATCAGTTATTTCAATTTTAGAACTAATAAAACATACTTTTATCAGTGCTTTTTTATCTAGCACTAAAAAAAGTGTCGCTGGGTTTTATAAATAAACCCTAACTTTCTCCTCCTTCCTTGCACCCCTCAAGCTCTCGTGGAAGCTGATCCCTGCCACCACTGCAGACACCGCCACTGATGCCACCGCTGCCTCCTCTCCTGCCTCCTCCTCCTCGGTCACTGACTCCACCACCGTCGTGAACCGAGCTTCGCCGCACGACTCTCCTCCGTCGCACCTCTCCTCCACCAGTGGCTCCCCTTCACCCTGTCTCTCCTTCACCATGACTCTCCTATGCTATTGAATCTCCTCTGCCACACCTCTTCTCTCATGCGCCTCTCCTACACCACAAACGCACCTCTTCTAGGTGTTGAACCACACCTCCGCGGTTAGTTTTTTCCTCTTTATCATTGGGTTCACTTATTGTAGTTTGAAATTGATAGTGATATTTTTAATTGTATGAGCTAAACGCCCCACTGAAAATTCTGGTCATTGGTGGTCCTTGTTTGCGCACTAGTTATATTTGTTAAAATTAAAATTTTCTATACCATATTTTGAATTGGTTGATTAAAAAATATTTATTTTAATGTGGGTTTTCATCATGGTAGAGTATAAATATTTTTATTGCTTGAAACTTTTTAATGTAAGTGGGTGAAATGTATTGTAGTGGTGTTATTAGCCTAATATTTTGTTTCCTATATCAAATTATGACATAGTTGAATATATTTTTTGATGGTATAATTCTATGTGGTAATATTACTCCATACAAATATTTTAGGATTCAGTAATATTTGACGAATTTTCTTAATCTTGGAACTCAAATTTAGAAATTTATTAAATAAGTGGAGAATGAGTTGGAAGTTACAAAATTCATGAAATGTATTGTAAAAGGAGGAGCATATCCACTATAAATGTGAACAAAGGAATATTATAATAATGTAAGAGAATATTTATTGATGATTCCCCATCCTTATAAAAATTAGTAGATAATAATTCCATGAAAACAGTAGTACTAATCCTTTTTAGCCACTCTAAGAATAATTTAAAGGAGAAATTAATATAATAAGTGTCATCATTTCACCAAATAATATTACAAGAGGTATCAAAGGGAGTGAATTTTATATTTTTTACATAAATAAAATTTTGGGAGAGTGATAATGTACTGGAAAGTTACACCCTTATTTCATAAGGTAGAGGATTTATCAAAGACTCTATAATTTTTCATGACGTGGAGTGTTTTCTTTGGATTTTTTGTGAAATGGGTAGTAGGAATCATGATGAATCCATGAATCTATTGGTCCCTTAAATTTTTAGTAGGAATCATAATGTGATTATATTTTGAATTCATGATAATGGTTCCAAATAATTAATATGGGAATACTTTTAGGATTTAATTGAGAATTGGTGTTAGTATTGAATATATTGAAAATGTGTTAATATTGGATTTATCTTATATAGGTTAGTATCAGATTTATTAGTAACATGTTAGTGATAAATTAATTGGAAAAAAATTAATAAAACTATGTTTTATAATCATGGATAGTGATAAATTTGTTTTCAACATATGTTGATTTTTTGTGTTGGATTTATTATCAACACATGATTGGTTATTGGATGTTGTTCTGGAAGTAGATGTCAGGAATGATATATGGTTCTTCTGAGAGTTATTATAAAATATGTATTTAATATTTTTTGGAAGTTATTATATAATAGGGGATGAATATGTTCAAAAGAAAAATTTTGTAATTTTGATAATGTAGTTGAGTTAGGTGGAGTTCATTTGATAAATTTTAGAAGTTACAAAAAATACCATGGAATGAGTATAAGTGTTACCCCATGAGTAGGGTTCCTAGAAAAATGAAAAATGCATAATAATCCCTGTATATATAAAATTATGCATGCCACATTTTAAATGAAATGGAAAATTATGGAGAACCTTATAATGATACATGAAGGTCACATGTACTAATGTGTAAGGTACTTCTAAAAGAGAATATGATGTCATATAGAAGGCTGATGGAGTTTTGGATGGTTTTGGGAAGAAATTATATAAATTCTATATATAGGATATAAGTAACATCCTAACAGCCTAATTCACTCTAATAAAACTACATAATTATATGGTTGGTTTCACGAGGAATAATTGCCACCATGTAGTGGTACCCATGAGAATTAAGATCCATGATGTTTTTAAGGTGACTAGTTGATCACATTATGGGGGATGGAATATCAATATTTTTGAACGTTTTAATGGTAATGTAGATAATTACATTTATATATAATAGTTTTCCATGTAATGGTAATAATGGACACACTATGAGGGGAATGTGTAAGAGTTATTCATGTCATGGGGAGTTTATACATTTTGTGAAGTGACTTAGAAAGACCTTGCTGGTGTACTTACTTTATGATTTCCATTCCATATAAGACATCTTGGTGTGAATGATTAAGTGTACTTGGAGTCCATGTGAACACACTATGATGGGGAAAGTTATGTTTTCATGTTCTAGTAAAAGGATAATTACGAGATAATCTATATAACATGTTTTTTCTGTGTGAGCAATGAGATTTTGAGGTTAACAATTACAATCTATAATAAAGAGTATCACACCATGTAGTAGATTAATCTTGAGACTCTGATTTCAAAAGAGAACAAGATTCATATGGTGATGAAAATGTTCATTCCTAGAATTATTCAAGTGAATATATGTAACAACCTAACATGAGTCAACATGACAAGTCACCCAAGATGGCTCGGTACAAGGCTTGAAGTCTATTCTAGATCACCATGGGTTGGTGATAACCAAATGGGTATCGAAAAACATAACTATGGGAATTATTTAACCCTAAAAGATAATAACTAAAATCACTTAAAAGAAAGGATGAAAATAAGGAATAACATGCCTAGAAAGTCCGAGTCCATTACAATCTCCCCCAATAAGGACTTACCATCCCTGAGAAGTGTCTCTAGAGGTCTTTCTCGACCATCTTGGGACACTGATCCCACACATCAGACTCCTAATTACAATATCCTTCTTGAATATTACCATGATTCAAAAAACTCAAATGTTAGATATTGTCTTCCTTCTCAATACCTTTTCAATCCAATCAATAATTCATTGTATATTTTTATCAAACGATGTCTAAATAATACCAAGTTTTCTTACTTTCCCAAGTGTAGATGTAAAAATGAAACTTAATTATGATTTATCACATGATTCAACCCATGAACTAAGTGTAAAACCATACTATCTCCCATCACCAAGTTCCCCTAACAACCAAATATCCACTCTATAGATTGACATCATTGATTAATTATTGATCTCTTCTAATTGATACCCTTACATGAGTATCTATCATCTACCAGTGCAACTCATCCAATTATGCACACACACAAAACCAACCACCTATACCTACAGTTTAGGTTCACCTACACACCACTCCAAATGTGCACTAAGAAAATCCATCACTACCAAAACATGAGCATGAACATATCTTATTGTCAGCTCAATATTGACGCTCACAATCATTGCCAAAAACAACCATACATGCTCACATCACTGAACCCAAAGGAATAACTCAAGGAACCATCCAATTACCTAGACATGACTCTTATAGTTTGAATCTCCACATCCTAACATGGGCTTGCTGGTGAGAAAAAAAAATTATAGGATTTTCATGAACCACAACTAATCATTATTCAAATTAAAAACTATCATGATGAGTTAATACCCACAATGAATTTCAAATTTGGATTTCATCACCACACTATTCATCCATTGATAGGTCATAAAATTATTCCAAAAAAAACTGAGTGTCTCACACACCTATAACACCATGAATTAGGGGTCTCTTATTTACCACATTATAGAGGCCTTTCTCCATGAATACATTATATTTTCTCAAGTTTGAATTATTAAAGATTATTTTAAAAGTAAACATTTTTAAAGTATTTTTACTTCTAATTTTTAAAGCCTTTGAGTCTACTTAATAAATTTTTATTAGGAACTATTTATAATAATGCTTTAAATAGTAATCTATTTCCCTTCAAAAAAATTTAAATATAATTTTCACTTCAATATCTTAAAAAATTGTTTTGAAAAGGTTTGTATTTTCACTTATATTTATCATCTTAGGATTGTTTTCCATGTAGTAATATTTTATTCCCAATTTATATGTTATTATGATGTGATTTATTTTGGAAAATGAGAATTATAATGTTGGGAAAATATCTCTCAAGGCATCGTTGAAGCATTTTTGAGGTGATTGTGTTTGTTGACAAAGTGGACCTCAGTAATGTGATTGTTGACAAAGCAAACCATGACATACAAATTTTTTGACAAAGGGGATTTCATGGTGGAATGTTGAGTTCAAGAGTTGTGTTCAACGATCAATGTTTGATTCAAGAACGTCGACAATGGAATGGATGATCTAGAGGCGGCATAAAATATGGCAAAGGGTTAATGGTCGCGCAAGTATTGGTGGTGTCGCGCAGGTGACTTGCGCGCTGTGAAGAGACTTGCGCGTCGATGCCTCAGAAACGTGAGAAATTGTGCGCCTAAGGTTTTTCAAGATCATAAGATCAAAATATTGCAAAGGAAAGAGTTTCTCGCAAGTTTGGAATTGGGTCGCGCAAGTGACTTGTAGGGGATGATACCTGCGCGCCGAGACTTGCGTGTCGAAGGGGGAGTTGTGCGCCGCCGTGTAGGGTGGTCAAATTACCTATAAATACTGGACCACCCCTCCTCATTCTTCATCAGATTTCAACACTTTGAAGATTCAGATCTCCCGTCGTGCAGGTGTGGTGGTCACACAAGTGGTGGTGTGTTGCGCAAGTGGTACTTGGGCGCCAGTATTGGAAGTTGCGCGCCAAGTGTTAGTTGCGCGCCTGAGGTGGTTTAGGCGAGGACGGAAGTGAGTCACGCAGGTTTGTAGTTGCAAAATCTTGAGTCGCACAAGTGGTTGAGGAACACTTGCACGCCAGTTGTGACTTGCGCGCCGATACTTGTGCATCGTCTTAGACTTGCGCGCCAAGTAAGGTTGGTTTTCCTACAATGATTCAGGGCTATGTGGAAGCTGGGGGATTTCCTGATACCTTCGGTGCAAAGAGGTATTCATCTATGGGTGAAAGTTAGACTTCAACAGAGCATCTACATACAAGAGAGGATGTATTAATTCATGAAAATAAAGAGACCTACAGGTCTATAAACTGTGAGTGGATCCTTTCTAGAGCAGTGAGTGAAGGAAGAGGAAGAAGGTGATCCTCTCCACCGGTAGTGAGACAGAGAGATAGAAATAGGGAGTGACCATTGGGAAAGCAGTGAGCTGACCCTAAACATTATAAAGGTAGTGAGCCTGGGATAGAGTGACTGTTCCCGAACCTTGTAATCCACATCTAGTGAAGTTTAGTAAAATTTGGTATGAACAGTGACTTGTCGGTGTATGATCCTTGAACGTAGCCCTTAGTAGTGAACCAAGTAAAATTTATGTGTCATGTGCTTGCTTTACATTCTGTTTATATGGTGAAACAGGAAAGTGAGAGAAGAGTGTTTTTCTTAACAGCGAAACAAGATCAGAACGGGCTTTATTTTTAAATTAGTCATACCCTGATTCACCCCCCCCCCCCCCCTCTCAGGGTATTCAGCCTTGTGGACCTAACATATAATATTCTATGATTTCTTAAGTTCATGTTATTGTTAGGTCCACTAGGCCGAATACCCTGAGAGGGCGGGTGAATCAGGGTATGGTAGATCAAAAAATTTCCCCTTTTAGATCTTGTTTTATTGTTAGAAAAACTCAATTCTCTCTTTATCCTCTGGAAATATATAGACTGATATGAAATCATGCATAGGACACATTTATTTTTACTTGGTTCACCCTCACTGGGCTACATCAAAGGAGTATACAACAACAATGTGTTGATGTACCAAATTCACTAAGGCTCACATCCAATAATGAATACAATGTTCAGGCTAGATATTCTATACCCAGACTCACTGCCTTTACAAGGTTTAGGGTATGCTCATTACATTCCCAAGGGTCACTCCCTATGCCTCTTTCTTAGGCTCACTACTAGTGTAAAGGGTCACCGTCTTCCTCTTCCTTCACTCACTTCTCTTAGAAAGGAATCCACTCATAGTTTATTGACTTATGGGTCAAACATTGTTTATGGACATGTAGGTACCATCATTTTCAGAATTCCTACATCCTCAACTATAGATAGATGATCTGTTGAAGTTCCTTGTTTACCCAGAGATGAATTCCACCTTCCCGGGTACTTCTAGGTACCAGAAAATTCTTTCACAAATTGATTTGAATCTATTATAAGCTTCCATGTGCAAATCGTGAACCTTTCTCCTCTCCCGTGTACTTAGTACCAGGTTTGGTATGTAGGAAACCTTCTTCACGTACCACTGCCACTGCCGCGAACCACCCTTCGTCTGTGGATTGTCTCCACCTCCGTGATCGCATACCGCTACCATGTACTGATTCCACAAACCTCCTCTGTGAAATCCCTCTTATCTGTGAACTGTTCTCTGTTAATGGACTACCTTCACTTCCACGTACCAGAGATCTCCCTCTGCGTACCACTTGCGGAACTCTCCATCTCGCATACCAGATATTCCTCCTCCATGTACCGATTCAATTCCTTCCACGTAATGGACTTCCTCCTCTTTATACCAGACATCCTTTGTGGGTTAAGAATCCACACAAACACCTTTAGCACAAATAAATTTTCTACTTTTCTGACTTCTCGAAGAAAAATATGCTTTCTAATGATGTTTAATCTCCATGGTAAATAGTGGGATTAATGATTCTTATATAGGAAAAGATATCTGCTTAATCCGCTAAATCAAGATTTACTAAATCTTCAATCCAGTCTCACCGCTTACTGATCCTTCTACCGTCGTGAACCGAAATCCATCTACGAACCATTTTCCTAGGTGCTCCGCATACCATAGTTTCTCCTACGTGATCGATTTCCTTTTTCGATGTCATCCCATCAGCATACCACACTTCCTTCCACCGCTAACCGTTTTCGGTTTCGCAAACCTCACCCATATAGAGTTTATGGAACATGGTACGCGGCCCATGAACTATGGTATGTAGTTCTCACCCTTTTCTGATTTTATTCAACATTCTTCATACCATTAAATCCTATGAAGAAATCCTTCCTTTTTCAACACCAAACATCCAATTTTAAGGCCCTAAAATTTGGAAAACACTGGGAAACTACGCCACCTTAAAAACATGTCTTCAGAAAACATCAATCATTCTCAATTTCAGTTATCTTGCTTTTTCAACAAACACAATCACACTCAAAACATCCCTAGGGAACACCTTGAGTGATTTTTCTCCAATATTTATGTGATTTTTTTGAATTATTTAAGAAAATATTATTTTTCCATTTCAAGCATTATGCTCAATCTTTCTTCTATATCTCCCCCATCCCTCTTCTCTTCTATATTTACCATAGGTTTCTCTTTCTGCCTTGAACTAAAATTCATTATTCATGAGGATTTAGGGCTTTAGTTTTTTGAGTGTTTTCCATGGAATGTGACATTTTCTGTATTGGTTACCATTCGGTTTAAAGTAGGTGTTTATCTTCTATTCCTTTATTTTATAATTCATGGAATATGTATACTTTATAAATTTATTTTCAATTAATGTATAGTAATGTATGGGTTCTTAGGTGAAATTATAAATTTATTTCTTAAATTATAGGCTTGGAATAAGGGGTTTTTCATAATAATTTCATGTACTATTTTTAAATTAGATTAATTCTCATAAAAACATATTTGAAATGGTTCATAGGGTCATTTAAATGTTTTTATAGTAAATTTAGATCTTAATACTTTTTGTGTTTTCCAAGGAATTTTCCATGTTCTTGGATAATTTTTTGGAAAGAAAAAGGGATTTATTTATGGGACTACAAAATCATTGAAATGATGAGACTTTAAAGAAGGGGAGTGAGAATATACATAATAAGATGGTTTTCATGTGAAGACCAATTTTTCACTTTAAAAAGTAAATGTTTTATTACTCATGTGACTCTCAATGATTTCCCCTATACTTGTTTCACTAGTTATGGGTTATTTATTGTTTATATGATGGATGTATGATGTTCAAAGGGGATGTTATATGTGATGGTTTTGGAGGTGAGGTGCGAGACATTTTTTTGGTAATTATCTTGATTTATTTCTCACATCCATGGTTGTTTGTTTATATTAACTTGGGTGTCTAGGTGGGAGGTCTTGATTCATGCTACCCTAGTTGGTACACACACTTATATGGTCCAACTAGTTGTGTTTAAGACATGGCTAGTAGGAAGGTTCCATTATGATGAGTTAAGTATGGTTTAATTGGGTGGTTCGTGTTATTGTTGGATGAAACATATATCAGATGTTGGTCTATGTAGTTATAGTACTATTTTGGATTATCACACACTAGTACCTAGGGTATATCCCATGACATTTTTTTTCTTGATCGGTGGTTATATATAAAAAATTAAATTATTATATTGATTACATCCCCCTTATGCTTATTTTATTAGTGTCACTATTAATATTGGTTTTCTTTAATATTATATTATTCCATGATCACATTCTTCCCTTCTTGGTTGTAAATTTATTTTCTCCAGTTGATATGGGTTCTTTATGAGATAATGAATGTTTGATTTTCAAGTGGAAAACAAATTTATGTATTATGAGATAGGTAGTACCTATATTTCCTACCAATGCATTGGGTAAAATATTATATATCATGATATATAAATGTAATGTGAATAGGTTAGTAAGTCTATAAGTTCAAAAAAGGTGAGTGTGATTGTGTTAAGCTCTACTCATAATAATACATGTGAATAAGTTATAAAGTTTCTTTGTTCATGGGTGAGTGTGATAGTGTTTATCTATAATCATAAATTTAAATGTGAGTATGGTTTTGAGTAGCCAGTGGGGGGTAGGAACACCAGAAAAGGAGTTCACCCACCAGTGATGGGTTGGATAGTCCATAAGGTTGATGGGAGGAACACTGAAAACTAGTGATTAAGGCTAGATAGGGAGTGTCATGAGACATATAAGGCATGAATCCATAAATGATTTACATTTTCTAGATAGAGGGAAGTGACAATGACATCTAGTGATTTTTTTAGGGGTTTACTTTTAAAATGATTCAAGTAATTTGAAATGTTTCTTAAAAAATTATATGTGTTCAACATACCATTTTTTTGTTTAAAATTTCTAAAAAATGGTTTAAAAATAATATTGGTTATAAGAAAGGATATTTGGAACTAATTGGTTTATTTTAAAAAGGGTTTGTTATTTTAAAGAGGAATGTGTGTAAATGGTTGGTTTTTTAATGGAATTTCAACTGGGATTTTATAAATAGTTTTCAAATGAGATTTAAAGTCTATAATTTTTTTAGCCATGGTTAATTTTTATATCAACATTTTGTGTATTTATTTGGTTAAATATTAATATCACTGAATCAAATAGAATGGATATAAATAAATAATGAATAGATGCCAATTGTTTGACAAAAGAGTTTGAAGATAGAGTGAAAGAGTTCATAAAGTTTGTGAAATATAATGTATATGATCCTTATAAAATACTTTTTCTATGTTTATGCATCTTTTATTCAAGACAAGTTAGTCTAGAGGAGTTGGAAGAGCACTTGATCTGTCATGGAATAGATCAAAGTTATAAATGTTGGAATAAAAATGTGTAAAAAGAAAATGTATCTAGTGAATGGGACAACACTGCGTTTTATGGATCATTTGATATGATTACAAGTGTGGAAAATGAAGAAGACTGTATCGAGGACGTGATTACATATGTGCATGATGATGATGGTCGTATTAATGAAATGACAGGGATAGTTGAAGATGAACTTCATGATTGCCCAAAATTGTTTAAGAAGTTAAAGAGTTTTGAAAAGACGCCATTGTATGATGGTTGCACTAAATATACAACATTGTCAGCTATATTGAAGTTGTATAATTTGAAAGCAAGAAACGATTGGAGTGATGCCAGTTTTATAGAATTAATTTCTCTCTTGAATGACATTCTACCCAAATATAATGATATCCCAAGCCGAACATACGATGCCAAACGAATGCTACGATTGATGGGTATGATCTCTGAAAGAATACACTCCAAACTGAATAAATGTATACTATTTATCAAGGACTAAAAATCACTTAGAGAATTCCCAAAGTGTGGTTCTTTTTTATAAAAGCAAGATTAACTCGGTCCTATAAAAGTTGCATGGTACTTTCCAATCATTAAAAGGTTTAGGATCCTATATAGAAGTGAGGAGACTGCCAAAAAATTAATGTGGCACATAGACATAAGAAATAAATATTGAAAACTATATCATCCAGTAGACTGTCCTTAGTGAAAGAGAATTGATCATGAGTATCCTGACTTTGGAAACGATATGATAAACCTTTGTCTGGTGTTATCTACAGATGGAGTGAATACTTTTGGTTTTTAAAGAAGAACTCATAATACATGGCTGGTTATGTTGTTAAATTATAACTTTCCACCATGGTTATTCATGAAATGAAAACACATCATGTTATCTATGCTTATATAAAGACCAAAACAATTGAGTAATGATATTTATATTTATTTGGCTCCATTGATCGAGGATTTGAAATTATTGTGGGATTCTGGTGTTATGATGTATGATGCTTATATAAATGAATATTTCACTTTGAGATCCGTATTATATGGGACAATAAATTAATTCCCTACTTATGGAGATTTTTTAGAATATAGAATTAAAGGAAATCTAGGGTGTCCCGTCAGTGAACAAGGTACACAATAAATTATGTTGAAATATTCATCGAAAACTGTGTTTCTAGTAAATCACAGATTTCTACCCCAACGACATAATTATCGATCTTGGACGACATCATTCGATGGAATTTTAGAATAACATACACCACCATATTCACTAATAGGTGATCAACTATTTGAGAAAGTTAAAGATGTGGACACTACTTTTTGTAAACCATTTTTGAAAAACCTTACAAAAACTAGCTGAAAAAAGAAATCAGTTTTTTTGAATTACCATAATATAATTGTCTATACATCATACATTTTCTTGATGTTATGCATTTTGAAAAAATGTATGTGATAGTGTCATCGTCAGGTTGCTAAATGCACCTAGAAAAACAAAGAATGGAATTAAGGCTAGTTTGGACATGGTTAACCTAGGAATACGAGAAGAGTTGGCACCAGTGATAGGTGAAAAATGAATATTTATTTCTCCTGCTGGTTACGCTCATTTTAGGTAGGAGAGATATTGGTTTTTCAACTTCTTGAATGACATAAAGGTTCCAGAGGGGTATTCATCAAATATAAAGAACATCATGTCAATTCACGGTTTAAAGTTAAAAGGTCTGAAATCACGTGATTGACATGTTTTGATGCAAGATCTAATTCCTATAGCTTTACACTACATTTTTCTCAAGAATTTCCATCATACATTAATGAAGATATATTTATTATTCAAATGTATATGTAGAAAATTTATAGACCCGACAAAATTTCCGACTTTGGAAAGAGAAATTGTCTTCATATTATGTGAATTGGAAATGTTTTTCCCACTGACATTCTTTGATATGATGGTTCATTTGATGGTTCACTTGGTGAGAGAGATTCGGCTATGTGGTTCTGTGTACTATAGATAGATGTACCCCATGGAATGGAATATGAATATTTTTGAAAGCGTATGTCAAAAATAGAAGTTTTCTAGAGGGTTATATTTAAGAGTGATATATTATTGAGGAATTTGTTTAATTCTGTACCGAATACCTTTCCGGTGTGCAAATCATTGGTCTAAAAAAATCTAGTCACACTAGGAGACTCGCAAGTGAATGATTTTCTGAAAATGAGGTCATCACAATAAATATTATAGATCAAGAGAATGCCCACATTTACATTTTTCATAAAAGTTTGGATGTTTACCCATATGTTGAAACCCACAAAGAAATTATTAGGCATTCGAATCCATCAAGGGATGAAAAATAGATATCAAATAAACATAATCAACAGTTTATAGGATGGTTTTAGGACCATGCTTTTAAGGATTCAAATGAAAATTTAGACTCAATTTCCAAACGACTTAGATGGCTAGATGAATGACCAAGAATGTACTTATTATATTACAATGCTTATGTAATTAGTTGTTATACATTCTATACTAATGAACATGATGAAGACAGTACCAGACAGAATAATGTATTTACACTTGTGGATAAAGTGAAGCATGTTCCTAGTGATAAGGATAAAAATACAATTTACATGAATATGTCATATTGTGGAATCATCAAAAAAATATGGGAGTTGGATTATACGACATTTTGAGTTCCGATTTTTCAATACAAGTGGGTTGATAATAGAAGTGATATTAAAATAGATGAGTTGAGATTTGTGAAAGTTGATTTCAGTAAGGAAGGGCACAAAGGTGAACTATTTATAATGGAATCATAGGTAGTACAAGTATTTTATGTTCCAGATCCTGCAAACCAAACTAGTCAATTTCTCTGTTATTGACCAAAACCACTGAAGAGTTAGATGAAAATTCAATGGAGGATGACCCTTTCATTGGGACATCACAATAATTTCACAGCAGTACCAGTATAGATGGAGTTTTTTTGTCATAGGAGACCCCAATGAAGGGATTTGGATAGTTGATAGAGGGTTCAAGTCCATTCAACCTTAAAAAAAGGATTTCAATAATCAGGTTATATTATTTTTCTAATATACATCGTGTTACTTTATGTTAATATCTGATCACTGTTGCATTTATGTTATCTAAATTAAATTTTAAACCAATTTTGTAGATAATGACTTCTGCATATGATAATGCTCCTAATATCCAAAAACAACAAGTTTCTCCACCTACTACCACTCGCAGTGCAGATGAACCGCAGGTTTCTCAACATGTTGCCTTATGTTAATATCTGTTAGTTGATGCTTTTATTTTATCTAAATTAAATGTTAAACCACTTTTGTAGATAATGACTTCTGCACAGGATGATGATCCCAATACCCGAACACAATAGGTTTCCCAAACTGTTGTTGCTCACAGTGTAGACGAACAACATGTTTCTCAACCTGTTGCTGCTCCTAGTGTAGAGGTACAACCACCATCTACACATGTCGATGCTATCCCTCCGAAGCCTGAGGAACATATTGATGATGGTGGATCTGAGGAAATGAAAGATGATGGAACACCTATTATGAAGATAAAATAGGAGTGTTGTAGTTTTACAATATTAGAAAAAATCATTAAGGCTAATGAAAAAGGCATAAAATATGATATTGGATGGAATAAGTAGGGCCAACATGTTAGCCCCAACAAGGCCATGTTAAGTAGTTACATTGGAATCATCACTCGGAAACATGTGGAGATTGATGTAACTTCATTGAACCATGTTGTGGTTGAGATTAAGACACTTATGTGGGGAGATATTACAGTAACATTATGATATCATTTTTTTAATTTATTAAAAATTAAACAATGAAACACTGACTTACGCTTTATCATCTCTTGCAGAGTGCATTTATAGTTGATGAATTTCACAAAGACTATGTCTTAAGGGTTTCTGGAAGTATTCACAGTGGTTTTCTCAAACTTTTAAAGAAATATCATTTTAAATATGTGGAAGTGAAAACAGAACCACACCTACCTCTTATTTATGCACACCTGATAACCCAAGTATCATGGGATGCATTTACTGGTCATCGTGTAAAGCAGTATTTTCAGGTACATTGTGTATGGTAATATATATTTTGATGATATCTGTATTCATCACTTTTATTAACAGTGTTTTATTTATGAAACAATATCTGAGAGCTGAAAATAAACAACGGGCATTAAAACCAGTGTACCCCTACTGTAAAGCAAGGATGGGGTACACATCACTTGAAAAAAATTTGGTACGTATTTTAAATCTACCATAATACATTTATGTGACATAAAACAATAAAATAACTATGTTATTTTTTTTAAATGTAGCTTGAAGAGTCCAAATACACAACCACTTATATCCCACGCCATGTGCTATGGAATAAAGCATGTGTAACTAAATATGGAAAACTAATAGATGAAAATACATAAAAATATTTTGAAACATGTGTAAGTATGACATAATATTTTTTTCTTTAAATCACTATAATGTAATAATGTTTACTTATTTTCCTATATTTTCTATCTGACATAGTCAGAAGAATCAACAACACCCACACTAAATGTAGACATACTTTCAGTGGACTTAGAGCAGCCAAAAAAAGTATTGTTATGTCAGAGGTGTGGGTTTTGGGGTGACACCCCAAACATATTTTTAGAAAAAAACAAGTGGAGGATCAAATTGAGGAAATGAAAAAGATGAGAAAAAATTAGCTATGTTTCAAAATGAATTACAATACCCAAGAGATCTAATATAAATTTTGATGGGGGGAGGTAAAAAGAAGAAACAATTCAAGAACAACTCATGCGTGAAGATCCCGCCCCACCCCCACCAGTTTTGAGGGGAGTCATTCCCCTCAAAAACAATTCTTAATTGAGGTAGTCAATTTTCTAATAATTGTTTCTATGAAATGTGAATCAGATAGACACTAGATACAGATACCTTTCCTATATTGATATTCTACAAGGTCAAAATTACTATGATTTATATCTATCAACACCCACCCATCACCTTGTTGTGAGGGATACAATGTTAAATATTCAGAATGACATGATACACAATAGAACACTTCTAAAAAATCATGTTAGAGTGTTAATTACTGTATCCCTAGAGATGAGTTTTGAGATACCTATTCCAATTGATGATTCAGATATTCATACGGTTGAACATGCTCTAGGAACATTCACGGCATATCTGTCACATCTTGTAAAAAAACATGTTGACAGTGAGGTATTCATTTCCAATTTAATTATCATGATAAATCATAAACATTTAATGAAAAAAGGTTTAAACCAATGCATGTTATTAAAGATAGACAAAGGGAAGGGGGTGAAATGAAATACCAGTTCAAAACCATATTAAGGATTAACCAACCGATCAAAATGATCTAACCAAAGCACCTTAACCCCCTCAATTCTATATCCACATTTATTATCATTGAAGGATCATGTGGATATGAAGTTTAAAGATGGTGGTAATCACATAATTTATTTTTAAGTAAATAAGTTCATAGGGGAAGATCTAGACTTCATTAGTGTTGAGAGTGCAACTGAAATCCTCAACTATGATTGGTTAGGATACTCAGTTGTAAATGCTTACTGAGGTATGTTTTCATGATTTTATTTTCCAAAAGATGATATACTATGATAATTATGACTAAATACAATTTTTATTTTTCTTAGGTGTATATATGAAAAACAATTGAAGGGATTTCCCCATGAACACAAATTTGGACTCATTAGTCCTCATGTCACCTCTATAGAACAAGAAAACATAACTTCCAATAAACTTGGTGAAATAGTGGTAGGAGTGCTCAAATCGTTTAACAAAACAATTACAGATGAAAGACTCTTCTTAATACCAATGATGTAGGGGTAAAACTATAAAATTTAATAATATAAAATATATTTTAATTTATTAAATTACTTATTCTTTTTTTTGTTCTTAGACAGCATTGGATGCTCATTGCGGTCAATTTGGATACTCCAAAGATTTATTTTCTAGATTCAATGCATGGATATCCAACAAACTGACCACAAATTATGGTGTTTGTCAATTTTTAATACACTACATCCAACATTTTAGAACTAAACATCTAGTTATATAAATTATATGATCTTTTAATGATAATTCTATTATAATAGGGTGGTGTGTGAATATTGTCTACATCATGGAATGAGGCCAGGGGAAAAGGATAAGAAACCTGACAAGTACTATGACTAGATAAGTATCAGGGTATATATAATAATATTTAACTATCCAAACACATATAAAAATTTACTTATTTTTCTCAATGTTTATGATGTGCCTGAAACAAACAAACAATAAAGACCGTGGTTATTATGTTTGTAGATTTATGAAAGAGATCATATTCCATGAACAAAACAGCATCCCTAAAGAGGTATTTTCGAAGATAGTTTCTATTTCATTTAAAATAATTATCAATACTTTGTGTATTTATATTTTTTCAGTAATACCATGACTGCAAAAAATAGTCATATTCACAAGATGATATAGATGTTCTTAGAAATGAATTGGAAGCATACTTGAAGGAAGAATGTAAAAATATAGAATGAATATGGTAAAATTCTCAAATAATTCCAAATTTAATAATCTTTTCTACCTTATATTTATCTTTGTTTGATGGTATAGTTGTGATTTGTATGGGATAAACACCCCGCAGAAAATCATGGTTGTTGGTGGTCTTTGTTTGCAAACTAAATGAATAGCATGTTCATTGATTTTTTAAAGAAATTAGTGGTCCTCATTTACAAGGTATGTATGTTATTGATAGACCATAGAATATAATTAGTATCTATAAGGGGTTTCCCCATCCCTTGAGTTTGTTGTGACATCTTGAGACATAATAGGCAAAGGATATTACTCCACTCTTCTCGTTTTCAACAATGAGAAAGGTTTTTCTCCAAAAAAACATTGATTCAATCTACAACATTGGTAGTTCCCCTCTTTAGTCGACCTAGTGAAGAACCAAAAATCAGATATTCATTTAGAGGTCCTGAATATATGATAGTTGGTTCTTCACTGGGCCGACTAAAGCTATGATATGGAAGGAGGATGTAATTTCATGTCAACCGTACATGGATCAAAGGTTTTTCCATAATACCTCTTTTTTAGGTTTCAAAGGCAAGGGTGCATTGATTCTCAGGAAGAAAAATGTACTTAAAATTTGTTCAGATACTTTAGGAAAATGATTCATGAGTCATTTGTAATCTGTATGAATCAAATGCACCTCAATCTGATGCACAGTGTCATCTGTATGACTCCAAATCTATCTTTATTTAAAATTGACCTTAATTCAAGTAAAAAAACACAATTAACATACTAAAAACTGATGAAATGCATTTCGATTATTTTGATACTTTGGGAAAATGATCTATCAGTCATTTTTGATGTGTAGTAATCAACCTCACCTCAATATGACACATTATGTCACTGGTATAACTCTAAATGTGTCTTGTTATTTCAAATTGACATTAATTCAAGTAATAAAACAAAAATCACATGCTGAAAACTGAGAAAACACATTCATATTGTTTTTATACATTAGGAAAATGATCCACGAGTTAGTTGTGACGTGTAGGAATCAAGCCCACCTCAATATGATGAACAATGTGACCAGTATGACTAAAAGTGTCTACTATTAGTTTAAAATTAACATTTTAGTTCGAAACGTGTCCCTCACTGAAAATAATGCAACCGCACTCCAATTTTATTCCAAATTAAGGGAAAAAATTTTAAATTCATTTCTGACATGTATGAAGTAGTCTCCCATAAAACCGACACACAATGTGACTGGTATGACTCAAATTGCATGTTTTTGGTTTGAAATGACATTTTAGAAAAAAAAAACTAACATAGTTAAAACTGAGGAAATTAATTCCAATTGTTTTGATACTTTAGGAAAATGATGCATAAATAATTTGTGACCTGTAGGAATCAACCGCACCTCAATATGATACACAGTGTGACCATTATAACTCCAAATGTGTCTTGTTATTTAAAATCAACATTAATTCAAGTTAAAAAACACAAGTGACATACTTAAAACCAATAAAACACATTCAAATTGTTTTGATACATTAGGATAACGATCTATGAGTTAGTTGTGACATGTAGAAATCAAACCCAACTCAATATGACACATTGTGTGATCAGTATGACTAAAAGTGTCGGTTATGAGTTTAAAATTGACATTTTAGTTCAAAACATTCACTCCCTGAAAAGAAAGAAAACGTGCTCCAATTGTCTTCCAAATTAAGGACAATGATTCGTAAGTCCTTTGTGATGTGTATCAAGTAGTATCACCTCAAACCGACACCTGATGCGACCAATATGACTCAAATTTCATGTTTCAGTTTGAAATGGCATTTTAGTAAAAAAACACAACTGAGGTATTGAAAACTGAGGAAATGCATTCTGATTGTTTTGATACCTTCAAACAATGATCTATGAGTCATTTTTTACATATAGGAATCAAGACCACCTCAATATGATGTATGGTTTCACTAGTATGACTCAAAATGTTTCTTTTTATTTTAAATTGACATTCATTCAAGTAAAAAAACACAACTAAAATACAAAAAACCAATCAAACGGATTCATATTGTTCTGATACTTTAGGGAAAAAATCAATGAGTTAGTTGTCATGTGTATGAATCAACACCACCTCAATCCGATGTAATGTGTGATCAGAATGACTAAAAGTGTCTATTATGAGTTTTAAATTGACATTTATGTTCAAAACATGTCACTCACTGAAAACAAAGAAAACATGCTCCAATTTTCTTCCAAATTAAGGAAAACGATTTGTAAGTCCTTTGTGATTTTTATCAAGCAATATCACGTTAAACCGATGCACAATGCAATCAATATGACTCAAATTGCATGTTTTCAGTTTGAAATGACATTTTAGTAAAAAAACACAACTGACATACTGAAAACCAAGGAAATGAATTTATATTGTTTTGATACTTTAGGATAATGATCTATCAGTCATTTGTGACATTTAGGTTTAAATTGAACCTCAATACGACATACGGTGTCACTTGTATGACTCCAAATGTGTCTTGTTATTTAAAATTGACATTAATTAAAGTAAAAAAACACAACCGACATACTAAAAACTAAGAAAAAACATTTGTATTATTTTGATATTTTAGGACAATGATCCATGAGTTAGTTGTGATGTGTAGGAATCAACCCAACCTTAATCCGACAAACAATGTGACCAGTATGACTAAAAGTGTCTGCTATCAGGTTAAAATTGATATTTTAACTCAAAATGTTTCACTCACTAAAAACCAAGAAAACGCACTCTGATTGTCTTCCAAATTAAGGATAATAATTTTTATGTCCTTTATGATA
The DNA here is from genome assembly GCA_963277665.1 of Viscum album. Taxonomy (NCBI): domain Eukaryota; kingdom Viridiplantae; phylum Streptophyta; class Magnoliopsida; order Santalales; family Viscaceae; genus Viscum; species Viscum album. The sequence goes on from OY728128.1 coordinate 1,265,609,845, forward strand.
TGTATGAAGCATTCTCAAATCAAACTGATGCATGATGCAACAAATATGAATCAAATTACGTGTTTTCAGTTTGAAATGACATTTTAGTAAAAACACACAACTGACATACTGAAAACCCAAACAATTCATTCCGATTGTTTTGATACTTTAAGAAAATGATTCATCAGTCATTTTTTTTGTATAGGAATCAATCCCACCTCAATACGATGCATGTTGTGACCCGTATAACCCCAAATGTGTCATTTTTATTAAAAATTGACATTTTTTAATGTATTGTTCATATTAATGTTTGGTTTATTTCATTATAGTTTTACTAACATAATATTTGTTTTCCTATATAGGTGAAACCTTTTTATCGAGTTGAAATGATTTGTTCAACAACTATTACCATCAGAGGACATTTTTTAGAGGGGACCACAGATGTCAAAAGGGAAAACATTAATGTTTTTAACTATTTGTTGGATATTTGTAAATATAATTTTATAAAACATTGTTCAAAATGTATATAGAAGTGTTTTTTAGTATATACCATGTGTGAATATTTTTGTATTCATGATTTCAATTAAATATATATATTATTATTTTCCAAACTTTTGTGTGCACTGCTTGTTTTTTAATCATTGGCATCGTGTATGTGGTTCTTTTGTATATACTATGAGTGGTTATTTTTAGTAGGTTTTTTCTGGTTTGTGTTGGTTATTTTTGTTGGTTTGGTTATTTTTCTCTCTTGTTTTTTTTCAGGTTGTTGGGTGTGCTGTTAAATAAAAAACGCACCCATATAGGGAAGCCTTTATTAGCACTAACTAAATCACTGATAAATGGGACTTTATTTGTGCTTCAAATAGAACTGATAAAGGGGACCCCCCATTTAATAGAGGCTCAATTAACATTGCTTTTTTAGTGCTGATAAAGGCCTTTTTTAACACTAATAAAATATTGTATTGTGGTAGTGCAAGCTCGATCAGACCCCCAGATTTGTGCTGGAATCAAGTAAAATGAATGGATCATGGAACAAATGACACATTGTGATGATTTTTGGGTTGTGGGTGATGAATTATTTGATCGAGATCCAAACTGAATATGGAGACAATGGATTTGGTGTGGTGTGAGGCGTACGAGGCATGTGGGTTCATATAGAAAGAATTGAAGTTCAATTTCGGCCATCAAAGAGCTGAAAATTTCCAAACAGAGGAAAATCCATCAATTTTGGGTGATTATAGGCAAGATACATGGAGGAGGAGCCAGATTTTTTAATTCCCAAGTGCATATTTTACTTTCTATGAATAATAAAACTACACACAATGTGGTCTAATTAACACATGGCGTGTATCCCCTACATATATGGTACTAGGGTTTCTGCAGAATTATAAGTATCACAAGATGTGTAGGACCCCCACATATCATGTGACAAATGTGTTGGTGGCCTGGATTTTACTACAATAATACACAAACATTGTCACGGACAGGGACATGCCATGTGCCTAAGTACACAGACATAGGTAGGATACACGAACGTGACTAGTGAGCACGAGCAAGACCCCAGGTGGCTAAGGCACACCATTTAGTCCACCTACATGCTATATATGATTATATTTGTAGTAAACCATGTTCCAATAGGGACATGTCTTGGTGATGGAGTGGTACCACACACCAAGTGGGTTGCCTTACACACTACGTACCCATTATTACCTTCTAAGAAAACTTCATCCTATCATATATTCTTCATTTGGACTCAGATTTTGGCCAATGAGTATCCCATTCTGAGTGTTTTTTCACATAGAAAATTATGGTATCTTCTATAGTGGATTTAGAGAGATGATGAGAGATGTTCAAGGCATGATGCTTATTTAGGCAGTGCTCGGTGATGGTAGTGATCGAGAAGAATAATCAGAGTGGTACCCCCTATAAGAATAGGGTGTGGGTCCTCTGTCATTTTTGGAATAGTACCCCCACCCACCCATTAGGTAGGGTGTGGTTCCTCCTTTCACTTAGTGGTACCCCCTTATGGAATTAGGGTGTGGTTACTCTATCCTATGAGTAGTTCCCTCTATAGAATTAGGGCCCATGTCATTTATCTATTGAGTGGTACCACTCATGGATCAGGGTGTGGGTCCTCTATTTATGGAGTGGTACCCCCCCCCCCTATCGTATGGGGTTTGGCTCCTTATTACCATGAGTGGAACCCCCTATAACATTAGGGTTTGCTTCCTCTACCCACTGAGTTGTCCCCCCATCGAATAGGGTGTAGGTTCTCCTTACACTGAGTGGAACCCCTCTTACAGACCAAGGAACATGTCCTCTACTTGGAGAAAGTTCCCCCTTGACTATGAGACATAGTGACGAGGTGTCAGACCTCTATACAGTTACTTCTTTGGATAGACACACAATATCCTGGGTATCAGGGATGGACTTCTCAAAATGTTGGCACTATTTTTTTGGTCTGGGCTGTGAGATGGGGATCCCCTTCTCTCTTTTTTGGGTTTATTTGGTTTGAACATATATATATAAATATATGCATCTATGTTGTTGGATTTTATTACTCTAATTATTTGGATTGAGTTGTCTATCAATTCCTATCTTTTCTATTTCTATCCCCCATTCAACATTTGAGGCATCCTATTGGGTATGTTAAAACTCAACCATGCATGGGCTTTGCAAGCATGTGTCGTGTCTTATGCAAATAATGGATAGGTCTTTGATGACTAGAGAGAAACATAGGGATACCTGGTTCATTGTACCACGTACGATACTCACAACTTAGATATTAGGATATGGGACCTCTCAACACTTTTACTTTCCATTTTTGTTAGGTCAGGACATATTTTGGGTTGGGAGTGTATTTTTCTCCATTAATTTTCCAGTTTACACAGTCATACTCTTGCACACCCTAGAGCTTTTTCATTCTTAGTTTAACTTCTAGTTGTTTCATATTTTTATTATTAATCCTCTACACTTCTTCATTGAGACGGTTTAATGTGTGCATATTGGTACATTAGGAAAAGGCCTTCCATTTAGGATATGTCTTTCGGTGCTTGTCACCATCCCCTGGCCTATGGAGGTGGGCTTGGGGTAGTTTCGGCACGATCCTTGTTGAGTCGGGTTGTGACAGTGAAGCATATCAATTTTTAAAACTATTTAATAGGAATTAATATGGATATAGAAAATTCAATCATATAATAAACAAAACCATATATATATATATATATAATAAACTCATTATACATCCATACATTCATACATATATACATGAACACATTCATAGTCATAAATACAATACTATCAGTCAACCATAAGCTCAGTAATCATATATATACATATAAAATGTGTCCAAACTCCACAAACCTAGGACCAATACATCTATCCCACCTCCTCCAATGCATCCAGCTACCTCTATAGCTAGAGTCATCGTATGAAAAACTGACCACATAATCTCATAAACTAAAATAATATATATAGAGAGAGAGAGAGAGAAACCATAGATTAACATAATAAATTATAATTATAGTAGAGTCATTTATAATATATAACCATACCTCAAAAACTATGAGCCATCATGACTGCCTTATGAAGAGTTTCATAGATCAGAATAGTCAACCACCTTCCTGCCATCAACATCTATCAACTATAATACAATCCATAAAATTTAAGAAAACAAATATAAAAGTTAATATGCGTAGAATATATTCATAATTGTTCACTTAACATTTGTTATTTTGTTAATAAAATAGATGAAATTATTTTTAGCATAAAAATAATAATATATCTTTTAGAATACATTGAAAACAAAATATTACCTATTTAATATGTGATTCAACACATGGAACTCAAAAGAGAAAAGTATATAAAAATATAATCTATTTTTAAACTGACGTGTGATGTACTTGAAATTACTCAATAAACAATTTTTAAAGACTTTGATATGGTAGAATTTTCTATATTTTAAAAATAATCCTATGATGTTTTTCTCATGATTTCACATCAATATGAGGTCATTGTCTATTCTTTTGACCATTATACACATGTTTTAGTGTTTTAAAATACGAAAACCACGTCTACGGGTATCCTAGACAAACCATTAGTCATATTGATGTGGTGTTAGTTTATAAATTTCAAAAATCAATCTACAGTCATTTTCTTATGATTTCATAGCTACCCAATGTTGTTTTATTGGTTTGGACCCCTTGACACTTGTTTTTAAGGACTTTTGTATCTTTTAAAACTGCTTGTAGAGTAATTATGATCACACCTCACATCAGATGAATGTTTTTCTACTCATAATAATCACAAATAATTCAACCACAATTTCCATTGATTTCATGTCAATATGAGGTCATTTTTATGGTTTTGATCGTCACATTCATTTTTTAGTGTTTTAAAATAATAAAAACACATTTACAGGCATCCTAGACAAACTGTAACTCAGACTGGCATGATTTTAGATCTAATATTTCAAAAATAAATATATGATCATTCTATTATTATTTCACAGTCATATGATGCTATTTTCTTTACTTTTACCCTCTGGTGCACATTTTTAAAGACTTTTATATCTTTTAAAACTGCTTATTGAGTAATTATGAGAACACCATATGTCGAATGGATGTTTTTTCTAATCATATAATAAAAAATAACTCAATGGTGGTTTTACCATGATTTCACATAAATATGTGGTCATTTGATATGATTTTTAATAGTACACACATGTTTTAATGTTTTTAAACTCTAGAAAACATTTACGGGAATACCAAAAAAATGGTAACCCAGATTTATACAAAGTCAATTCCTAAATCCCACAAATAAATCAATGGTTGTTGACATATGATTTCATGGACATCCATTTTTTTTTGTTTTTTTATCCCTCAATGAATGTTTTTAAAGAATTTGATATATTCTATAATTGTTTATTGATCCATTTCAAGTGAACCACATGTTGGATGGATGTTTTTTCTACTAATACACATAAAAAAATCAACCACATTTTAAACATGAATTCATCCCATTATTATTTTATATTCTATTTTTTTATTTCTACATGCACATTTTGGTGTTTTACAACACTAAAAATGAATCTATATGTATCTCTAAAAAACCATAACTCGGATTGATGTGGAATTGGTTCCTATTTTTCATAAAATATTCTATGATCATTTCCCTATGATTTCATGGCCATGTGACATTATTTTCTTGGTTTTGACACTATAACACATGTTTTTAAAAACATTCATATTTTTAAAGATTATTTTTGAGTAATTCTGAGCATACCAAACATTATATGGACATGTTGTCTACTCTTACACGTCAAATATGTATTTATGTGCGTGTGTCTGTATTAACAAACATATATATATATATTTCCTACAATCACATATATGTAAGTAAATATCAATATGTAATATATGTAAATATATATAAATAAATTTATATTTATTTAAACACAAACACATATCTATATATATATATATATTAACACACACACATAAATACACACACACAAACACATTTTATAAATTTATTTTAAAATAATTATATAAATATAAATAAATATGTAGAAAAATTGTAAGAAAATACATGTAAATAAATAGATGTATCATAAAATATAAAAGAAAATAAGACGAAGCAGTGGTAATGACATTCTATTTACACATGGAGGTATCAGGTTCGAATACATACATTTATAAGAACAACACACATGAGTAGGGGTAGAGGGGGGTGGGGAGCACTAATAAAGGGCTGTTGAGTAGGGTCAGAGGTGAGGGAGAGCGCTGATAAAGGTGGTGGTATGTGGGAGCGGTGTACCATCTCAAATAATTTTAAAAAATAGTTTTTATTTTTATCAGTGATTTTTTAGAACATATAAATCCACCATTTATTATTACTTCTTATCAGTTATAAAAAGGGGATGATAATACCACTATTAAAATGACACGTTATCAATTCTTCCTCTGGTTCTAATAAACATAGACGCCTTTTAATGGTGCTTAAAAAATATCTTTTTTTCAATGATAAAATCCATTTTTAGTACTGATAAAAGTTTGATATATAGTAGTGCTATAGGCTATCTGAAGTTCCAATGGATCAAATAACAACTGAAAAGGGGAGGGGGTGAATCAGTTGTTTACTTCTTATGAGTTTCGAAATTTTAGAAAATTAAACCCTGCAACCTGATAAGATTTATTTCCTTATCAAATTTTATTAAATACCCATGCATGTAAAATTAGGAAAGCATGTAAAGAACACAAGATTTAAAAGGTTCTACCTCAATGTGAGAACCTACATCCTTTCCATAGCCTCTCCCATGGGTCTATATAAATTCACTATAATGAAGAGGTGAATACAAATTATGCCAAAACCCATTAGACACCTTCTATCTATTGATTGGAAATATTATAATAAATACCATTAGTTTACATGTTTACTTATAAAACAATTGATCCAATCAAAATAATAAATACTTTGTTGAAACTACTCCATAATTTCTTAGTTTGAATCCTCAATATGATTTGGCTAGATCTGATTTCTCAATATGATGAGACTGGGTCTGATTAACTTAGTCTGATCAAATCAATACAATTATACCTTTATCAAACTCTACTCCTCAAACTCTACTCATTAACTCCATATGATCTTTCTCAGTCTGATCAAATAAATACGATATTTCTCAATTCGTTAAACAAAACATTCAAATGTATGATCTTATTTATATATCTTAGTCCAAAAATATATTTCACTCAAATTCTTTAATGCTCCACCTTTTCTACTTTCATGAAAGTTAATAAAGAATGAATGATCTGAGAAAGTATTTATAGGTGAATCAAAATAAAAAAATTAGGAAACTTGTAAACTTTCCCCGCTTCTTAAAATTACAAAACTCAAAAAAAAAACATTCAAATTTAAACTTAAACTTTAAATTCTTCAATCCTTATCATATTTCTCAAAGATTTACATGAAATTGAATTTCATGTTTGACCACTTCAACTCTTCATATATTTCTAATATCATTACAATTTGTTTCCTTCCCAATTCATTAGGATTTATTTATTTCTCAGATCTTTATGATCTATTTCCTTCTTAACTCATTATGATCTATTTCTTTCTTACCTTATTATGATATGTTTTCTTCTAAGATAATTACGATATGTTTATTTCTCATCTCATTATGATTTTACTTTATTTCTCAGATCATTATGATGTAATTCCCATTATGATGGATTTTCCCATTATGATGTATTTTCCCATTATGATGGAAATCAAATTATGATGTTTTTTTCATAATAATGGAAAATATTCAATGATGAATCCACTTAGAAAACTTCGAACTTCTTCAAACTTAATCATCTTTGCACATTCTTCTTCTTTCTTAATGATTCTACCTCTGATGGAAATTTCAAAATGATGAAATTCCCATTACGATGGATTCCTCATTATAATCAAGTGTATCCGATGATAAATTCACTTAGAAACATTGAAAAGATTCAAATCTCTTTATTTATTACTCATTAACAAACCTTGTCTTTATTAGAACTCCCTCATTTCTTCAAAATATTTTATCATGATATTTTTCATTATTTTTGAGAACTCCATGATTAAAAAATAATTATATTATTTAGTTTAGAAAGTATGAAACTTTTCTAACTCTTTATATCAAAAACTTCTTTCATAACTATTAATAAAAAATATGAATTCTTAAAATAACAACATATGAATTTCTAAATCATCAAATTCTTTCTTACTCTAAATACGACAAAGGAAAAAATCCAGTAATCAAAAATTTTTGCCTTTGATTATTTTGGATCTGATGCTAGTCAGCCTGATCCTTAGAGTATGGGAAACAACTTTCTTAAAAAAAATATTTTCACCCCATTAATGGTTGGGTTTGAAGTTTTAGTAACTTTTAAATTTATTAAAAACTCATTATGATGGACTGGGTCTAATTCTTGAATAAAAAAACATTCTTATACAAAAAGTTTATTTGTCAACAAATGAGAAATACATTATTAAAACAATTTATCACAAAGGTTATTGAATCTCTCCCTTTGGATTTATTGAAAACCCTTATTAAATACTTTTAAAATTTGTTGAAAACTCAACTTTTGTAAACAAATCATATTTTTTTTACTTTTATCAAAACATATCCTTTCTCAAAAGAGAGTGTCCTAACACCACACTACTAGATAAAGTAATTTTTTTGAAGGAATTATATCCCTCGGTGGAAAGAAAATTTTGTGGCCATGTAATGATAACTCCCACTCACTTTTATCTTTTACTCCCACTTTTATTTTTCTCTCCACCATTGTATGATAACCATGACTTTATATTTATTTAATAAAGATAAGTAAAAACTTCTTACAAAGTATAAATGTGTTACTTTCTCTCCCCCTTTGTCAACATAATCCAAAGAACGGTGGGGGTACTTCCTTATGAGGCTTAAGAAGTCATGGGAGGAGACTGAACATGATGTTACAACCTCAATTCCATAAATCTTTATCTTTTCATGGCTTTTGTGAAAATATAAACAATTTGATACTTTGTTGAAATATATTCCAGCATAACATCTCCAATAACAAATTTCTCTTTTATAAAGTGAAACTTTATATCAATGTGTTTTGATCTTGAATGTTGGATATGATTTTAAGAAAGATAAATTTCACTCTAATATCATAATGTATCTTCAATGGTTTAGAAACTTTTACTTTCAAATCTTTCAGCTAAACTTTTATCCAAAACATTTGAGTATAAGCCTAAGTTACTGCAACATATTTTTATTCGTCTATACTCAAAATTACTAAACTTTTTTATTACTATTTAATCTCACACAACATTCACCCAAGAAAAATTTTCCTCCCAACGTTTATTTTCTATCATTACAATCTCCATCCCAATCGGCATCAGTGTAACCATGAAAATTCATCTCACAATTTCTTTTGTATAAAAAACCCTTGTGAAGTTTTTCCTTTGAAATATCTTAGAATCCTATTTTCTTCCATCATATGTGATTATTTTATATTAATTTTATACTTATCTCACACAGTCACAAAAAAAACAATATCAGTCATTAAGGTTTTAAGGTAAATAATACTTCCTATCAACTTTCAAAAGTCTTTCTGATTTTCAATTATTTCAGATTCATCTTGACTTAACTTTTTTCTCACTAATAAAGGAGTAGAGAATTATTTGGATTCTTCCATCCCAAATTTCTTTAACAATTCCCTTGAATACTTTTCTTGAGATAAGAAAATGTACTTTTCTTGTGATAAGAAAACGTACTTTTATTTTTGTTGAACTTGTAATCCAAGGAAGAAAGTTAATTATCACAACATTTATATTTCAAAATTCTTCTTTATTTACTCAAAAAATGTTTCACAAAAGTTTTCTTCCTCCTTAGAAAAAATTATATCATCCACATAAATAATTACAATAATCATTCCAGAGTCAATGTTTCTGACATATAAATTGCTATCAACTTTTACTTTAGTAAAGTTCAATATTCTCAAATAATATTTAATCTTAGAATACCATGCATGCGGATCTTATTTTATCCCATACAAAGATTTATTCAGTTTAAAAACTTTTTTTCATCCTCATCAATTAGAAACCTACAAGGTTGTTCAATGTATACTTCTTCTTCAATATCACCATTTAAGAAATCTGGCTTCACATCCATCTGATAAAATTTGTAATTCCAATTATTATCCACTAAAATAAACATTCTAATAGTTTTTAATCTTTCAATCGGGGAAGATGTTTCTTCAAAATTCACACCTTCCACCTGTGTATAGCCTTTACAAATAATCCTAGATTTGTTTTTTTTATTCTCCATGTTCATTCAACTTGTTTTTGTAAAAAAAATTGTTTAGATAACATTTTTGTTTTCTGTCCATGGAATAAGTTCCCATGTTTCATTTTTCCCAATATTATCTAACTCTTCATTCATATCATCCACCCATTCTTTGTGTTGAATCACTTCTAAAACTAATTACAATTCAAATTTTTAGACAAGTGAAGTCTGATTTTATAAACTAAAATTTATTCTTGTATAAACTGGAGACTTCTAATTTCTAATAATATTTTAGGACTCAACATGTTTTTGTAAAGTTGGAAATTTGAAAGTTTCTTTCCCAACTAAATTTTCCTCATCACGTGAATCTTCTGAATCTTGATATGGATGTTTTGGCATACTTTCACTATTGTTGGAAATCTCCATTTTATCTTCCTCGGTATTCTCAACAACTTCTGTTAAGGAATTTTCATTTTCAACTACCTTAAAATCATATGAGTCCATAAAATTTTGTAATTTTTTTTTTGTAATTTATAACTTCTTACACTTGGTGATTAACCTATAAAATTTCATTCATAATCTTTCTTATCAAACTTTCCCAAATCAATATTTTTTTTATTTTAAGTAAACATGTACTTAAAAATACTTTTAAGTACTTGAATAATTTTTTTTATATGACATTTCATAAGAAGTAATTTTGGGTTTCGGTCTTATAAAACACCTATTATGAATATGTACAGTAGTACTAATAGCTTCTTTCAAGTAAATTTATGAAATTTTGGATTCTACTAACATACTTCTTCCCATTTCCACAAAACTTCTATTATTTATTTCTAATACTCCATTTTTTTGGATTATAGGTATCACTATAATAATTTTTGATACATTTTTTCCTTAGATAAGCTTCAAAAGAATTACTGGTGAATTCTGTATTGTTTTCTATTCTCAAATTCTTTATATAAACCCTCATTTCATTCTCAACTTATTTTCTAAAAAACATGAACATTTCCATAGCCTCTGACTTGTATTTAAAAAAATGATATTTGTAGTTTGATTGAAATCATTAATAAAAGAGATAATGTATAGTTATAATTTTTTGATTGGTGTCTTGTTGGACCACATAAATTGGAATGAATAATTTTAAAAGGTTTAGTAGACTGAATCTCAACTCTCTTATAAATTTTATTAGTCATTTTTCCTTTCTGAAAAATAAAAAAACATATTCTTATCTTCTTTTAAATTCAAGAAAGTTTCTAACAACATGAAATTTAGAAATTTTGTTCATGTTTTTCTATCCAAATGGCCAAGTCTTTGGTTCCATAATTTAATTTCATCTTCATCACTTAAGTAACGTGAGTTTTTAAATCAACCTATTTGGAAAAGATTACCACTGGTTCTTTATTCTTTTTTAATCACTTTTATATCTTTCATAATTATGATAACACAAGAATATTTTTTGAAGATTACTTATTTTCCATTATCATAAATATTACTTACACAAATTAATTTATGTTTTAGCCCATCAAAAAATAAAACTTCTTTATATTTTAACTTTTCGGCTTCAATCTCATCCATTTTCATTCCTTTTATTTTTAAGAAAACATTATTACCAAATTTAAATACTCCTATATCATGTATTAAATGTGTTTCAATATTTTTATATCATCTGTCATATGTGAAGAGTAACCACTCTCAATTATCCATGGTTTGTTCCTTTTACTTGTTTTTAAAGTTGTCTAAAAAATACCTTTCTCTAACTTTCTTCTTTCCAACTTAATTTTATTCTCTACCATAAGAAAATTATTCTATAATGAGTGTCATGAATTATTAATCATGATGATGATCCTCATCACATATTCAAAAAAAACTTCTTCCAATAATTCAAATTGATTTTTTTGGAAGGTTTCTCACAACTAGATATTTTACTTTTTTAACTTCCTATGGATTAAGAAAGTTATTCATTATTATTTCATCAAACTTTATTCTAAGAAGAGATAGGTTATGAAAAAAATTATAAGATCTATGGCCATAGATTCCACAGAACCAATAATATCCATCAAATCTTTATTTTCTATTGAAGTATGATCATTATTTGTAGAAGCCTTATTGAGGTTGATAACTTATTTCTATTTCAATATACTCTGGACATGGAATATATTTTTTTATGGGTGAGTTTTTAATTTTTGTATATGTGATAGGTTTCTCACATCCTTTTTACACCCAAGATTTGACAATACTTTTTACTAAACCTGAAATGTTTGAAAAATCATATGAAACATTATTTTTGGTGGGTGAGGATTTCACCTAATTCTTGATTTGATTCTTCTCAGAAACTTTATAAGTCTCATATTTTACTTCCAAGTCTTTCTTGACATTTTCATTCATCTTTATCAAGGTATTTTTAGACTCAAAAAGTGTTTATTGAAACTTGTTAACTTTTTCTTCCTTAACTTCCAGCTTCTTACTAAGATCTTCAACCATGTTTCCCTATTCAATAATTCTAAGATTGTTACTTAAGATCTTCTGAATGTATTCTTCCTCCTACCTGATGGAATATTTTATTCCTTAAATAACTTATTTACAATCTTTCTTTATCATTCAGATTTATTTATTGAGAGATTTTTTTTTCAAGACACGCATGAAGTTCTATTATGATCTCATACTCTCTATTAGATTCTTCACCTCCTTCATTATTTGAGGTGTCTTTACCTTTCTCAACATTTTGAATGAAGGTTTCAATTTTTGTGAACTATCATCTTATAGAGAATTGTTTTCAGTTGAGTCTGATTTATCTTTATTAATCAAAATACATCTCTTATTCCTAGTAAATGTATTTTTTGGATTTTTTGGACAACTTTTCTTCTTTAGATCATTTGTTTCTCTTTTTTCCATCAAGGTTTTTCATAAGAATAATCTTAATATTCTCCAACTTTATTCTTGGGTAAATTCATTGAAAAGTGTCAAATTCCTACACACTCAAATCAATTTAGAGGAAATTTACCTCTATACATTCCTACTCCTTTATAGTTCTTGGATATAAGATACATGATTTTATCATTCAACTCATTATACTATTTATCTTCAGAGTCATAAAGATCAACATCTTAAACATCTTGAATTTTAAACTTTATTATAGCATCAAAATCCATTTCATCTTTCATCTTCTTTTTAAACATTGGATATTTTCTCATTTCATAAGCAATAATAATGTTATGTAATTCATCAAGAGATAAATTATACTTATATTTTAAAGAGTAAATTTTATAATCAAATCTATATAAGAAACTTCACATAAGTTTATTCACAATTGTAGAATCTTCTAGTACATCTATGAATACTCTGATGATGCAAAAAATTTCATTTACTTTGGTGAATTATTCATCAATAGTTTCTTCATATCTCATTCTGATGTCTTCATACTTACTATAATAGATTTGTATCTTTTCTCCCTTCACTTTAGTATTCCCTTCAAAAATACTTTCCACCTTGTCCCACTAACTTTTTGAAGTATTGAGACCCATCACATTCTCATAAACATTATCTAATAAGGACATAAGGATTACATTTCTAGCCTTTCCATCAACTTTTATATTTATATTATCAGCAAAAATCATAGGAGAATCTTTCTCAATAGGTGTAAAACCAATATTAGTAGTATCAACAACTTCCAGGCCAAGAGATAGGAGATAATTAAGCATCCTATTTTTCCATCAATAATAACTTTTTCCATCAAATTTAGAAATTCATCTAATATTTAAAGAATTGATATTATCCATGATAAGAATTAAATAAGGTAACATATCTTTGTTACCAATTGACGTTCGAAAGGATCGAATAACAAATGAGGGGGGGGGGGTTGAATCAGTTGTTCACTTTTTATGAGTTTCAAAACTTTTAGAAACGTAATACCTGCAACCCGTTAAGATTTATTTCCTTATAAACTTTTAGTTAATATTAATGCATAAAAAATTAGGAAATAAAGTAAATAATACAAGATTTATAATGTTTGGCCTCAGTGTGAAAACTTTCATTCTTTCCATAGCCACTCCCATGGGTTTATGGAAATTCACTATAATGAAGAAGTGAATACAAATTGTGCCAACTACCATTAGACACCTTTTATATCATAATAATAAATATTATACTAAATCCTATCTATTTAAAAAAATTATTATAAAACAATATTTCCAAATAAAAGAATAACTACTCTGTTTAAACTGCTCCATAATTGATCAGTCTGAATCCTCAGTCTGATTCAGCTAGATCTGATTTTCTCAATTTGATGGTACTAGATCTGATAAACTCAGTCTAATCAAATCAATATGATTTTCCATTTATCAAACTATACTTTTCAAAATATTCTTATAAAATCAGTATGTTATTTCTCAATTTTGTCGACTCAATATAATAGTCTTAATATGATCTTTCTCAATTTGGTAAATAAAACATTTTGGTGTCTGGTCTTTTTAAGATATCTCAGTCTAGAAATAAATTTCACTCAAATTCTTTATAAATTTTCCTTTTCCTCTTTAATGAAAGTTAATAATGAATGAATGATATGAGAAAGTATTTATAGGTGTCTCAGAAAATCAAAAGCGGGAAACTTAAAAACTTTCCATGCTTCCTCAAATTTCAAAAAACTGAAAAAAAATTCACAATTAAAATTCAACTTTGACTTCTTCAATTAACCACAGATTTATCCAAGATTTATTCAAAATATAATTTCAAGTTTTACCTCTTAAACTCTTCATATCTTTCTCATATAATTATTATATATATCTTTCTCATTTCATTACGATTTGTTTCTTTCTCATCTCATTATGATATGTTTCATTCTCAACTCATTACAATTTGTTCCTTTCTCAGCTCATTACAATCTATTTCCTTCTTATCTCATGACGATATATTTCTTTATTAGCTCATTATGATCTACCATTATTTGGTATCTCGTTACAATCTTCCTTTCTTTCTCAGCTCATTATGATGGAATTCCTATTATGATGGATTTTTCTGTTATGATGGATTTTTCCCATTACAATGGAAATCCCATTACGATGATTTTTCTATAATGATAGAAATTATTCAATGATAAATCCACTTAGAAACTTTGAACTTCTTTAAAATTCATCAGATTTATAAATTCTTCTTCTTTCTTAAAGATTTTTCCTCTTATGGATATTTCATAATGATGGAATCCCCGTTACGATGGATTCATCATTACGATCAAGTGTATTTGATGATAACTCCACTCAGTAAAATTGAAAAGATTAAAACCTCCACATATATTACCCATTGAAAAACCTCGCCTTGATTACAATTCCTCAATTTCTTGAAAGTCTTTTATTATGATATTTTTCATGATTTCTGAGAACTATATGATTAGAAAAGAATCATCTCATTTAGTTTAGAAATTATAAAAACTTTCTAACCCTTGATATCAAAAACATCTTTCAAAACTCTTCATCAACAATACAACTTCTTCACACAACAACATATTAATTTTTAACTAATAAACTTCTTTCTTGCTCTGGTTATGGAAAAGAAAATCTTCTTGCAATCAATAATTTCTGCCTCTGATTATTTTGGATCTGATGCTGGTTTGTATGATCCTCAAAGTCTAAAAAATAACTTTCTTAAAGAAAAAACTTTCCCTCCTTAATGATTGGGTTTAAAATTTCATAAAATTTTAATCTTCTTACAAATCTCATTATGATGGATTGGGTCTGATTCCTAAACAATAAAAACATTCTTATAAAAAAAGTTTAGATTTCCAAAAATTTAAAAACTTTGTTAAAACAATTTATTACAAAAGTTCTTCACTATCCTATAGCCATGGGGGGGAGAGACCATGGATATGGGGGCTTTCCCATGAACTATAGCCATGGATGGGCCCCACCCATGGCTATAGGGTCTTCATTATACCCTTATCAAGGGAAATGTTTTTCTCATGCTAGCATGGGTAAACTTGTCACCACAGGTGGGTCCCAAATGTGGCTATCGATTCTTTCCCAAGCCTTTTCTGTAGGGAAACAAATTCTCATATAGGTGTAGAAAACCCTATTAGCACGGGTGGGGTCCAAACATGGTTATATGTTCTTTCACATGCACTTATATCCATGGTCGAGCCCCACCCGCAACTATAGGCCACCTATAAAGACATAGTCCATCCCGACCGTGGATATATCCAAAATTTCCTATAGTTTTACATTCATTTTTACTCTCACTACTACTCAATGATTTTCAACTATTTACATGGAATATTACACTTTATTTTTTAACAAACTCGTTTCCAAATAAATCATTCAATCATTTTTTCATGCATATATTTTTATACAATCAAGGCTGGGCTTTTTGATGATTTTTTTCATCTTATAGAATGATATATGGATCTTAACTTCAAAAAATTCATGATGAAGAAACTCCAAAATCAAGGACATTTATTTTTCAATAATTATATAGAGACACTTGATATGATATAACTTGAGTAGAAAATATATTCTCAAATACTTGGAACACCCTTCCCATAATTCTGGATTTCTTCCTTCGACTAATTAACAAAACTGTTTTTCTTTTCATTGAAGTTATAAGAAATATTTATCTACTCATGATCAACTGAAATTTATTTTCATTTATTAAAATATTGATCATTGTATCCTTAAAAGAAAAATTATTTATTTATTGTGTTTAGAACTGAATTATATTCTAGTGGGTCACTTTGTATTTGATTGATAGGATAATCGCTTCTTTGAATTTCCATATAATTTGATTCACCGAGGCCCATTAAACTTAACCATTGAGTAGAAAAATATTCTTATATCACGTGCACATATACTTCATTTCTATACAACCATCACTTGAATTTACAATCAAGATGAAAAAATTTTATTCTATTGTTCACTAATTGATTTCCAATTGCATAATCTCAAAATTCATCCAAACTCATAGCATATTGAGGTGTGTTTTAGTGTATATTAATCCAATTTTTATCAATATGTATTGGATTAACAGTATTATGCAAATAATTTAAAAAGTAAATATATAAATGTTTAATCAACCAAGTATAATCAATTATTAAAATTATTGTGTAAAAAAATTCCTTAACAAAATTATACTTATAAGAAAACTTAGTTTAAAGTAAAAGATGAAAAATATGATAAAATTATTAGTAAAATATTGTAAAATGATCAAAACATGGATATGTTATTCCAAAATTAAAAGAAAAATTGATAATTACAGACCCTCAAACACTACATGACACGTTAGGGGTTAGATGTCCTTGGAGAAGGCTAGTAAGGTGAGGGGAGTGACTAGTGTGGAGGCTGGTGAGGAAAGAGTATCGACATTGGACTTGTGGACGGACAAGGGGTTAGGGGATTTGGGTTGATGTAGAGGGGGAAGGGTGGGGGTAGGGGGATCAGGGTTATGGGGATAAATGGGGTCACTGTTGGGGGTCAGGTCAAGTTCTTGGGGGGGTAGGAGTTCCACCCCCGAGGTCAGGAGTCATGGGGTTGGAGGTTGGGTCTTGGGGTGGAGTTAATTAGGTTTTTTTTTCAAAAAATTAGTGATTGGTTTTTTTAAAACTACTGATAAATATTAACTTATTTATTTTAATTTAAAATATAGCAATGATTATAATAAACCGATGCAATATTTTGTATAAAAATAAATATGTTAATATTTACTATGTGGAGTATTTTTCATATAGTTTTTGGATCATTAAAATGCATGGAGAATCTACTATTTTTGTTGTGTGGATAAAAATTGTATTGTGGGCACTATGAGAGATTTTATTTTAATATGAGTTCACTAGAAAGTGAGTTCTATATAAATTATAGAGGGTTATTTGGAATGGAACCATAAACACATACACACTCAATAAATATACTTGTTTGGGAAGACCAGCTACAATAATGGGGATAGACCGCTAAATATGAATCCAAATTATTAATCCAGAAATAGTGGATGGTTGATAGTGGGAGGGTGGACGGAGGAGGAGAGATCCCTACCGGTATGTGGTGTTTCATCAAGTTGATCTAGAAGATTGTACTGATCAGTGATGGTGGCATCCAACCGAGAGGTTTGCGGTGGCAGTGGCATGGTGGGACCCCACATGTCGTGTGACACATGTGTTGGTGTCCTAAATTTTACTCCAAGAATACACTAACATGGTCATGTACAAGAACATGTTGTGTGCTTAAGTATACAGACACGAGCATGATACATGGACACAGCTGGGGTGCAAGGTCAGAACCCCAGGTGTCTGAGGTACACTGTATATTCCACCTACATGGGGTTTATGACTACATGGGTAGTGATTCGTGTACTGACAGGGACATGGCTAGGTAATGGAATGGTACTACATGTCGTTTGGGTCTCCTTACATGTCATATACCCCTTTTTCCTTATGAGGAAACTTTAACCTCTCGTATCTCCTTTGTTTGGAATCAGATTTTGGAATGTGAGTAGCCCATCCCAAGTGTTTTTCTATATAAAATATAATGGTAGCTTCAATAGTGGATTTTTAGAGATGATGAGAGATGTTTCAAGTATGAAGATTATTTAGGTGGTGCTCGACTACGTCATTGATCAGAAAGAATCATTATAATGGCACCCCCAAGAGGAATAGGGTGTGGTCCATCTTTATATTTATGGAGTAGTACCACCCCCCCATTGGGTAGGGTGTGGGTCCTCCTTTCACTTAGTAGTACCCCCCTATGGCATTAGGGTGTGGGTACTATATCCTCTAATTGGTACCCTCTATGGAATTAGGGATCAGGTCTTATATTTATTCAGTGGTACCCCTTGACATATCAGGGTGTGGGTCCTCTATTTATAGAGTGGTACCCCTTATTAGATAGGGTGCAGATCCTTCTTACACTGAGTGGAACCCCATATTTCATTAGGGTGTGGGTCCTCTACCCACCTAGTTGTACCCCCTGACAGATAAGGTATAAGTTCTCCTTGAATCTAGTGGAACCCCTCTTATGGACCAGAGCATGGGTCCTCTACTTGGAGATAGTGACCATTGACTATGCGATATAGTGATGAGGCTTTGACCCTCTAAATGGTCACCTCTTTGGAAAGAGACACGTGATATCGGGCATCGAGGATGGACTTCTAGAACTTTTGGAACACTTTTCTGGGTTTGGGATGTGATATGGAGATCCCCTTCTCTCTTGTTTGGGTTTCTTTAGTTTGAACATATATATATATATACATCCATATTGTTTGATTTTGTTACTCTATTTCTTTGGATTTAGTTGTCTATCTATTCATATTGTGTCTCTTTATACCCCCCATTCATCATTCATGGAATCCTACTGGGTATGTTAATACTCACCCCTGCATGGGCTTTACCTTCACATGTCGTGTATTATGAAGATGATGGATATGTTGGCAGTGAATACATAGGAGCTTAGGGATACCTGGTGCATTGGACCACCTATAGTGGTCACAACATGGAGATTAAGAGCTAGGCTCTCTCAAAACTTTTATTGACCAATTTTATCAGGTTGGGACATCTTTCTGGTTCAGTATGTATTTTTCCCCTTTACTTTTCCTATTTAATCTATCATACTCTTATACACCCTAGAGGGTTTTCATGTTTGGTATACATTCTAGTTATTTCATCTTTTTATTATTATTCCTCTTCACTTCTGCATTAATATGGTTCAGTGTGTGCATACATATACATTAGGCAAAATCCTCCCATTTAGGATATGTCTTTCAATGCTTGTCGCCACCCCCTGGCCTATGGAGGTGGGATTTGTGTTGTTGGATCTTGATTCCCATTTGGTTGGGTCGTGACGGCGAAGCATATCAATTTTTTTTGAAACTATTTAGTAAAAATTAATATGGATATAAAAAATTGAATAATATAATAAACTAAATAATAAATATATAATAAACTCATCATAAATCCATATATTCATACATACATACATTCACAAATTAATAGTCATAAATATAATACCATTAGTCAACCATAAGCTTAGTATTAATATATATATATATATATATATAATGTGTCTAAACTCCACCAACCCAAGACCAATACATCCATCCCACCACCTCCACTGCATCTAACTACCTCCATAGCTAGATTCATCATATGCGAAACTGACCACACCATCTCATCAACTAAAATAATATATATATATCATAGCTTAACATAATAAATAAGAATTACAATAAAATCATTGAAAATATGAAACCATACCTCAAAAACTATGATTCATCATGATTGCTTTATGAAAGTTTTGTGAATCAGAACAGTAAACCACCTTCCAACCATTGACATCTCTCATCTATAATACAAACCATAACATTTAAGAAAAGAATTTAAAAACATAATATGTATATAATATATTCATAATTGTGCACTTAACATTTTTTATTTTTTTAATCAAAGAGTTGAAATTAATTTTAACATAAAACAAATAATATATCTTGTAAAATACTTTGAAAACATAAGCTTACCTATTTAAGATATGATTCTACACTTGGAACTCAAAAAAGAAAAATATATAAAAATATAATCAATTTTTAAACCGACATGTTGTGTACTTGAAATTACTAAATATTTTTTAAAGAATTTGATATGGTATCATTTATTATATATCAAAAACAATTCAATGGTGGTTTTCTCATAATTTCATGTTAATATGTGGTCATTTTATATTCTTTTGACCGTTACACATGCGTTTTAGTGTTTTAAAATAGGAAAACCGTGTTTACGGGAATCTTAGAAAAACAATAAGTCAGATTGACATGGTGTCAGTCCATACATTTCATAAATAAATATACAGTCATTTTTATATTATTTCATAACCATCCAATGTTATTCTTGGTTTGGACCCCATGACGTATGTTTTGAAAGACATTGGTATCTTTTAGAACTACTTATAGAGTCATTTCGATCACACCTCACGTCAGATGAATGTGTTTTTGACTCGTACTCATAACAGATAATTCAACCACAAATTTCCCTTGATTTCATGTCAATATGAGGTTGTTTTTTATGGTTTTGGTCACTAAATGCACATTTTAGTGTTTTAAAACACTAAAAATGCGTTTTTTGGAATCCTGGACAAACCATAACTCAGATTGACATGGCATGAGTTCTAACATTTCAAAAATCAATATATGATAATTATACTATGATTTCATGGACATTTAACACTATTTTATTCATTTTTACCCTTTGATGCACATTTTTAAAGACCTTGATATCTTTTAAAACTACTTATTAAGTCATTCTGAGAACATCACATGTCATATTGACGTGTCTTCAACTCATACATGAAAAAAATAACCCAATGGTGTTTTTACCATGATTTAACATCAATGTGTAGTCATTTGATACGGTTTTAAATGTTACACAC
This sequence comes from Viscum album, assembly GCA_963277665.1. Classification (NCBI taxonomy): domain Eukaryota; kingdom Viridiplantae; phylum Streptophyta; class Magnoliopsida; order Santalales; family Viscaceae; genus Viscum; species Viscum album. The sequence goes on from OY728128.1 coordinate 1,265,631,004, forward strand.
ATGTTTTAGTGTTTTAAAACTCTGAAAACATGTTTATAGGCATCCCAGACAAGTCATAACTTAGATTTATGTTGTGTCAATTCCTATATTTCACAAATCAATCTAATGTTGTTGACTTATGATTTCATGGACATCCAAATATGTTTTTTATCTCTCAATGAATGTTTTTAAAGACTTTAATATATTTTAAAATTGTTTATTGAGCCATTTCAAGCGCACAACACATTGAATGGATGTATTGCCTACTCATACACATCAAAATTAATTCAACCATAGTTGTATCGTGATTTCATGTAATTATGAGTTTGTTTTCTATGGTTTTGATTGTTACTGTAACACCCCAAGCTTCTACGGTACATTTCCCTTCGAATAATGCGATAGCATGTGTTGTACGCAACCTCGAGTTCTAACACACACCACAACTAATTAAACTAGCCGTTGTGAATAGTAATACCTACTTTTTGAAATCATATATATTCTATATTTCAAAATGGACTTCATTTTTGGATTCGGAATATCAAAATTAGCCTAGGGTGAAATTTTGGTACATTTCGGATAACTTTCATATTTTGATGAATAGTGAAAATTTCTAAATTTTAATTAAAAACAACTTTTTTAATCAAAATAATTAATAGTGATAAATTATGAATTTGAGTGGTTTTAAAGTATATTTAGAATATATTTTTACCATTCAATTTAATGTTTATCATTGGACATAATTTTACAATTAAACCGAACATAAACAAGTGTCAATCTTTTGATAGTTATTATCTCTTAAAAACACGCTTTTTGTTTTAACAGCGGGAATTAATTTTAAATTAATTTCTGCCACTTCTGTGTTTTGAATTTAGGAAAATGGATTCCATATTTGGAATCAGGATGTCCAAATTATGTAAATAGGTAACTTTTATTTTTAGACATTTTGAATAATTACTGCGGTAAATATTTTATTTACCATGGTTAAAGGGTAAATCCGGTAAATAAGGGTTAAAAAAATAATATTATAATAATACAAAATTACCCTAAAACGTGTCTTAACCCTATTGGTTGATACATGGTCGACCATGGGCATCTTTGTGTCAATTTTGGGACCCCATGGATCCACTTGTAAGTGATAATGACACTTTATTTTAATTAAGTTAAAATGAATACAAAAATGACACAAGCATATATCTTTTAGAAGAACAATTTTTACATAGGGTTATACATGTTGGATTTTCTATTATAAATATTCATTAGAAAGATAAAAAGATTTCCTACATAATGATATTTTATTTATAATTTTTAGACAATAAATAAGTTATTTTATTTATGACACAATGATGATGCAGTAATTACTATAATAGTGAAAAATTAAAATAATTGATATTATAAATACCCAAATAAATATAATATGAAACTTTTAATGAATTAAACTAATTTTCTAGGCTAATATGATATATTAGGATTGATTTAATGGACTTTGTTCGAAGTAATCAATCTGTTATGAGTTTCACAAAAATCAACTATTGAATAGTGTCAAAATTGACATAAAAGAGTTCTTAAAACAAATATTATATTATTAATTGATATTAAATTCCTAAAAATCTAAGGTTCGGCCAAGAGACTTATATTATGATAGGTTAATCATTAATGGACCACTTGGGGGTCGCTTGGATGTATATAGTAAGTTTATTAACCATATTATATAAAAATACAAAGAGACATTGTAAAAGTGAAACTAATTAACTTAGAGTTAATACTTAAAGATAAGGTTAATATAAGTACCCAAACCTGTCTAAATTCTATTGGATGAGTTGTTTTCGACATATCCCCACCTCATCCTTTGAATAGTCAACTTTGGAGCCTTTAGAAACCGAATATGAATTTATTATAAATTAATATTTCTAGCTTTTCCAAAGGTGCCCCTCACCCCTCTTATAAAAGGGCACTCCTCCTTCTCATTTCTTCACACCTCTAAAGCCTTTTGGTTCGGCCAAACTCTGACCAAATACTCTCCCAACATCCCTCAATACAACCTAGAGGCCTTAGTTTGATCAGAAAGCCAACCTAAGGAGCCCTTTTGATCAAATCAAAAGGAAGAACCCGAAGAAGAGGTAATGATCTCACCACCCTTTTCTAAGTTCATTTCTTCTTCCACTTCTTCTTCCTTTGTTCTTACCATTCTGAAATAATAACTCCAGTATCTCACATATACTGTGATGTTATTATAAATATGGTACAATCATATTCAGTATTCTATCCACCCTTTGAATAACATGTCACCATACGTGCGTACGTACGGCTTACCGTCTCCACGTCGTGGTGTAATTGTTATTCAATATAATATTATTTGGATGGGTATAATAATGATGTGTAAATCATGTAAATAATAAATATAACATGTTAATGATTCTGTATATATGATATACCATCCATTTATATATTATTTTAATATCAAAAGAATGATATTGTCGCTCGTGCGTACGTACGGACTACCGTCTCCACGAACGCGATGAGATTCATTCTCCATCGTAACCATTAAAGCGTAATTATCATTTTATGATTTAAAAATGATGTTTAAGGACTTGATATCATTCTGGATATGAATAATATACAACCTATCCTTTACAAACATGTCTTACGTAACAAAACATATGAAAGAAAACAAGTAAGTTAACACCCGAAACAACGATAATACTAAGATATTATTATCAAATCAATATTAAAAGATCATATATGATATCATATTAATGTATATGATTCTTGTATAATTTAATAAGAATTATTTCACCATTATACAGGAGGTTAACCTACCACAACCAAGGAAAAGTACAAGGTAAGGGTTATTTCACAATCTCTTCTTTATCCGAGGTTGTTTATACGTAATAATCTACTGGGATCTCGTTATCATCCACATCCATGTTTCTTCGAAATGTATTTCAAAACATATTTATTATTTACAAGAATATGGGTTAAATTCATTTATACCCTTGTTTGACTTTTTGTAAGAGGTTTATAAAGGAATCTTTCCGTCGTTTTCGAAACAAGGTCTTTTTTAACCTTTTCGACAGAATTGAGGTAAGAATGTTTTTTTTAACTTATACGGCGGGTGCGGTTATTTTCCGCCGTTATAAAATCGTCGAAGCTTCCCATACAAGCTTATAAGAATATTTTCAAAGAAAATGTTTTATTTTATATGGATCTTAAATGATTTCAAAATAAAAGGAGATATTTCTTTTAAAAGAATTTTGATTTCATCTATGTCAACATCCTTTGATGGATTTTAAGATTATTTGAAGTTGATTTATTATGATACAAAACTTCTATATTGTATTGAAGGTTTTGTGATATGTTTGACTGTGGATGTGCTATTTTTATACCATTCATAGTTTATTGTGAAAGTATTGACATTTCGTATGCTAGTTTTAATACGAATGTTTATGTTATGTTTAAACCTTTTCATATGGGAATGCATTGGACTTAATAAGTGACGGGTGGAGCCCGCTATAGCTCCTCGATGCATCGGTAGGTCTCATGAGACAAACTAGTGTCTTGGCACAAGGCCTTGACAAAATCTTATTTGTAGCCTTGGCACGAGGCCTTGGCTATGTGGTTATGATAGTCTGGCATTATGCATTCCAACATTATGAAAGTGGTTATTGATTTTTGCATGTGATTATTCGATTAGTAGAATATCCATGTGAATAAGTAAATGGCATTATTTCATTTTACTTTTGCCATACCATGTTGAAGTTCAATTTTAAAAGGCTTTTGTTTTAGTAATGCATTGCCTTAAATGTTTATTCTTATTTATGAAAGTTTCCGCTATATTGTTATCCTTACTGGGCATTTGAGCTCACCCCTTTTCTATGTTTTATTTTTCCCCAGGATGTGAAGAAGTAAATTATGAATGACCTGCAGGGATATTATGAGGGGATAGTAGTGTGGATTATGGAGACATTATGTTGTTGTAGTAGTTTTTCATTTTATGATGTAATGTAAAACTTATGAATATATCTAGTGTTTCCAAGGCTACTAAACCAATCGGTCTTTCGAGATTTGATCTTTCTTGTGATCATGCCAATGTTATGTAATAATGCACCGACTCTAGGCAACTGGGGTCGGGGCGTTACAGTTGGTATCAGAGGAAGTTTAGTACAAACCTTGGAAACTAGATTTAGATAAACTCTGATTAGAGCACGTAGACCTAAGATGAACTTTGAGGATTAGTATAGAAGAACTTCCTAGAATTTTGGTATTGTAGAGACTTTGTGAGTTTTGCGAGCAATACATCCCTGTCTGGATACGAGCAGGTAGAGGCGGCTCTGGCACAGATGTACCTAGGGGTAAAACCCGAAAACACCGCTTTGAGCTAGACTCGAACGGGAACTGGTGCACGACAACGGGCCTTGCTGCACTCTTGGTTACGACACTCCCGGGGGATATGCTTAGGATAACTCTCACTTTCTTTACAAATCATTATGAAGGGTTTATGAGTATATACTTCCTCAAAGAAAACATATTTATGATTATGGATTATATCCATAGATAGTTCAATTTATGTTAAGTGTTTTATAAGTATGGGATTATGTATTTTGATTCATAAACTGATCTAGTTTATGCCATTGTTTAGAAATGGCGCCTAGTGGAAGAAATGGAAACCGTATCAATGCACGCACTCCATGTAGGGATTGCCCTCCTGCTCAAGATAATTATAGTGGGGCTGGTGATGCAACTGGTGCTGATCAGCTAATCACCGTACTGGGACAACTTACTCAGGTTATGAATAATAACCTTACCCGTATGGAGCACCCTGATCCGCAGCGTGGAGGATCAATGTTAGATCGATTCATGAGACAACAACCACCAACGTTCAATGGAAGTACAAATCCCTTAGTAGCTGAGCAATGGATATTTTCCCTAGAGAAAATATTTCAGGCTTTGGGGAGTAGTGAAAGGGAAAAAGTTACCATGGCAGTTTACCGCCTCACTGGAGATGCTGATCAATGGTGGTCATTGATTCAAAACATGAAGGAAGATGATGAAGTATCAAACATGGAATGGAGGGAGTTAAAAGATCTGTTTCTAGAAAAATACTTTCCTCGCGACCATCGAGCAGATATGGAAAGGCAATTTCTGAGTCTGAGACAAAAGGAGGATGAGAATGTCACAAAGTATGAGGCTAACTTTACAAGGTTAGCGAGGTATGCTGGAGATTATATTCGCAACCCAAGAAGTAAGATTGATCGTTTCTTTGATGGGTTAAAACCATTTCTCCGTCGAGCATTAGTCTCACAATCCTTTTCATCGTACGAAGACATTGTCTCATGTGCTATCAAGACCGAAAAGGAATTCTCTAAGTCTTATGACTTTAAAGCAAAGCAAGAGAAGAAGAGACCTGCTGATTAATCTGGGAATGGAAATAAGGGGAAGAAGGGAAAGGTTGAATATCCATCTTGTGGTAAGTGCGGGAAGAAACACCCCGGTGCTTGCCTGAAGGGAATGGGAGTCTGTTACAAGTGTGGTGAAAAAGGCCACCAAGCTCATGATTGCAAGGGGAAGAAGGAAGCTACCAACGTTCAGTGCTACAATTGCAGGGAGATGGGGCATTATGCAAATGCATGTCCTAAGCGTCAGGAGAACTTACCTCAGAAAAGGCCAAGGGATCAAGGCCAGGCTTATGCTATCACTACTGCTGAGGTAGAAACTCCGAAAGACGTGGTGGCAGGTAATTTAATGGTTTCCTCAAGTTTAGAAAATGAATTATTTGATTCTGGATCATCGCATTGTTTCATATCTTCCCAGTTTGCTAAGAAAATTAGATATTTCCAATTTGATTTAATAAGGGAGTTGTCAGTTAAAACTCCTAAGGGAAGTATCGTTGCAACAAAGTTTTGTGAATCAGTCCCCATTAGAGCACATAAATTTTCTTTATCTGCTGATTTCATCGTCATACCTATGATTGAGTTTGATATAATCCTCGGTATGGACTGGCTTTCGGACTATGATGCGAAGATTTATTATAAGAAGAAAGAGGTTACGATTCTTGATGATAATGATAAGGAACACCTTATTTTTAGAGCAGAATCGTCACCACCTAATTCTTATTTAGACCCACCCCCAGTAGCTCAACTTAATTCAATTATTGGGGAGGAAGAGAATGAAATAACTGTCGGTGAGGAAAGGAATGTTCAAATAGAGGATGTACCTGTTGTGAAAGAATTTGTAGATGTATTTCCGGAAGATTTACCTGGACATCCTCCAGAACGAGAAGTTGAGTTTTCTATTGATTTGATTCCTGGATCAAGGCCTATATCGAAGACCCCTTATAGAATGGCCACTGTAGAGCTAGTCGAACTAAAGAAACAACTAGAGGAATTGAGTAATAAGGGATTTATTCTCCCTAGTGTTTCTCCATGGGGAGCCCCTGTTCTTTTTGTTAAAAAGAAAGATGGATCTATGAGGTTATGTATCGACTACAGGGAGATCAATGCTATAACGATAAAGAACAAGTATCCCCTACCTCGTATTGATGATTTATTTGACCAACTGCATGGAGCTCAATACTTTTCAAAGATTGACCTTCGATCTGGATACCATCAGTTGTGTGTAAAGAAGGAAGACATTCCGAAGACAGCATTTCGAACCAGGTACGGGCATTACGAGTTTACTGTAATGCCGTTTGGATTGACTAATGCACCCTCTGTATTCATGGATCTGATGAATAGAGTTTTCAAGGAGTATCTCGATGAATTTGTGGTGGTATTTATTGATGATATCTTGGTATACTCCAAAACCTACGAAGATCATGAAAATCACTTGCGCATTACCTTGAAGACTCTGAGGAGGCATGAATTATATGGAAAGTTTAGCAAGTGTGAATTCTGGCTTCAGGAGATTTCTTTTCTTGGCCATATTGTCTCTAAAGATGGAATCTCTGTTGATCCTTCTAAGACCAAGGCAATCCAAGAATGGCCAGCACCTACGAGTATAACTGAGGTACGTAGTTTTATTGGCTTGGCAGGTTATTATCGACGTTTCGTCCAGAATTTTGCCCGATTGGCTAACCCATTAACGAAGCTCACACGTAAAGGGGTTAAATTTGTTTGGACAAAAGAGTGTGAAGAATGTTTCGAAGAACTGAAGAGAAGATTAGTCAATGCTCCTATATTGACTCTACCATCGGGGAATGATGGGTTCGTTATTTATAGTGATGCATCAAAGAAAGGACTTGGTTGTGTCCTTATGCAGAATGATAGAGTTATTGCCTATGCATCACGACAGTTGAAAATTCATGAACAAAACTATCCTACTCATGATCTTGAGTTAGCAGCTGTGATCTTTGCTTTGAAGATATGGAGGCACTACCTCTATGGTGAAAAATGTGAGATTTATACTGATCACAAGAGTTTGAAGTATATTTTCTCACAAAAAGAACTCAACATGAGGCAAAGGAGATGGCTTGAATTACTCAAGGATTATGATTGTACGATACACTACCACCCGGGGAAGGCAAACAAGGTGGCAGATGCTTTGAGCAGAAAAGACCATGGAGTTTTGAACATGATGAGAATTGAAAGGGATCCAATTTTCATGGATCTAGTGAAGATGGACATGGGAATAACCAGGGAAGGTGAAACATCAATGCTTTTTCAAATGGTTGCCAAACCATCTTTACTAGAAAGGATTAAGAGTTCTCAGACCGATGATGAAGAATTTCAGAAGAAGATTAAAGCTGTGAATGATGGGAGATTAAGAGACTTTGTGTATGAAGATGGAACTTTGAAATTTGGAAAGAGACTTTGTGTTCCCAATATACCTGATCTAAAAAGGGAATTGCTGGATGACGCTCATAGTTCCAATTTCTCTATACACCCTGGGAGCACCAAAATGTATAGAGATTTGAAGGAACATTTTTGGTGGGACAACATGAAGAGGGAGATTGCTGATTTTGTGTCAATGTGTATGGTTTGTCAACAAGTGAAAGCTGGAAGGCAACAGCCTGGAGGAGTCATGCAACCTCTTCCCATACCGGAGTGGAAATGAGACAATGTTACGATGGACTTTGTCATGGGGCTACCAAAGACTCCTAGAAGGAATGATGCAATATGGGTGATTGTTGATCGTCTTACCAAGTCAGCACATTTTCTTGCTATAAGAGAAGATCTACCCCTGGAACGTCTAGCAAGACTATATATTAATGAAGTTGTGAGACTTCATGGAGTAACCCTATCGATTGTTTCTGATCGTGATCCCCGTTTTACTTCAAGATTTTGGAAAAGTCTTCAGAAATCCCTGGATACTGAACTTCATTTGAGCACTGCTTACCACCCTCAGACAGACGGACAATCAGAACGGACTATTCAGACCTTAGAAGACATGTTGAGATCTTGCTCACTTGATTTTCAGGGTATGTGGGATCAATATTTACCTCTGGTAGAATTTTCCTATAACAATAGCTTCCATTCGAGTATAAAAATGGCACCATATGAAGCGTTATACGGAAAGAGATGTCGTACACCAACCTGTTGGGATGACGTTGGTGAAAGAAAACTTGTAGGCCCAGAACTGGTGGAGGAAACGGTGGAAAAGGTGAAGGTAATCCAAAATCACATCAAAGCAGCTCAAAGTAGGCAGAAGAGCTATGCCGATAATCGAAGGAAGGATTTGGAATTTCAAGTCGGTGATCATGTTTTCCTAAAGGTATCTCCGTGGAAGGGAGTCATACGTTTTGGTAAGAAAGGTAAATTGAGTCCCAGGTACATCGGACCTTTCGAAATTCTAGAACGAATTGGGGCTGTAGCTTACCGATTGGCAATGCCGCCAAGTCTCTCCAAAGTTCACGATGTGTTCCACGTATCTCTGTTGAGAAAATACATGCCTGACCCAACGCATGTACTCACCTATGAGGAATTAGAACTGGAACCCGATCTGTCTTATTGCGAAGAGCCCGTCAGGATTCTTGATACAAGAGAACAAGTACTGAGAAACCGGACGACGCGTCTGGTAAAAGTTTTGTGGAGAAATCATAAAATGGAAGAGGCAACGTGGGAACCCGAGGAACTTATGATGAAGAACCACCCGAGTCTTTTTATGCAGTAATACCCTAGAAATTGCGAGGACGCAATTATTTGAAGGAGGGGAGAATGTAACACCCCAAGCTTCTACGGTACGTTTCCCTTCGAATAATGCGATAGCGTGTGTTGTACGCAACCTCGAGTTCTAACACACACCACAACTAATTAAACTAGCCGTTGTGAATAGTAATACCTACTTTTTGAGATCATATATATTCTATATTTCAAAATGGACTTCATTTTTGGATTCGGAATATCAAAATTAGCCTAGGGTGAAATTTTGGTACATTTCGGATAACTTTCATATTTTGATGAATAGTGAAAATTTCTAAATTTTAATTAAAAACAACTTTTTTAATCAAAATAATTAATAGTGATAAATTATGAATTTGAGTGGTTTTAAAGTATATTTAGAATATATTTTTACCATTCAATTTAATGTTTATCATTGGACATAATTTTACAATTAAACCGAACATAAACAAGTGTCAATCTTTTGATAGTTATTATCTCTTAAAAACACGCTTTTTGTTTTAACAGCGGGAATTAATTTTAAATTAATTTCTGCCACTTCTGTGTTTTGAATTTAGGAAAATGGATTCCATATTTGGAATCAGGATGTCCAAATTATGTAAATAGGTAACTTTTATTTTTAGACATTTTGAATAATTACTGCGGTAAATATTTTATTTACCATGGTTAAAGGGTAAATCCGGTAAATAAGGGTTAAAAAAATAATATTATAATAATACAAAATTACCCTAAAACGTGTCTTAACCCTATTGGTTGATACATGGTCGACCATGGGCATCTTTGTGTCAATTTTGGGACCCCATGGATCCACTTGTAAGTGATAATGACACTTTATTTTAATTAAGTTAAAATGAATACAAAAATGACACAAGCATATATCTTTTAGAAGAACAATTTTTACATAGGGTTATACATGTTGGATTTTCTATTATAAATATTCATTAGAAAGATAAAAAGATTTCCTACATAATGATATTTTATTTATAATTTTTAGACAATAAATAAGTTATTTTATTTATGACACAATGATGATGCAGTAATTACTATAATAGTGAAAAATTAAAATAATTGATATTATAAATACCCAAATAAATATAATATGAAACTTTTAATGAATTAAACTAATTTTCTAGGCTAATATGATATATTAGGATTGATTTAATGGACTTTGTTCGAAGTAATAAATCTGTTATGAGTTTCACAAAAATCAACTATTGAATAGTGTCAAAATTGACATAAAAGAGTTCTTAAAACAAATATTATATTATTAATTGATATTAAATTCCTAAAAATCTAAGGTTCGGCCAAGAGACTTATATTATGATAGGTTAATCATTAATGGACCACTTGGGGGTCGCTTGGATGTATATAGTAAGTTTATTAACCATATTATATAAAAATACAAAGAGACATTGTAAAAGTGAAACTAATTAACTTAGAGTTAATACTTAAAGATAAGGTTAATATAAGTACCCAAACCTATCTAAATTCTATTGGATGAGTTGTTTTCGACCTATCCCCACCTCATCCTTTGAATAGTCAACTTTGGAGCCTTTAGAAACCGAATATGAATTTATTATAAATTAATATTTCTAGCTTTTCCAAAGGTGCCCCTCACCCCTCTTATAAAAGGGCACTCCTCCTTCTCATTTCTTCACACCTCTAAAGCCTTTTGGTTCGGCCAAACTCTGCCCAAATACTCTCCCAACATCCCTCAATACAACCTAGAGGCCTTAGTTTGATCAGAAAGCCAACCTAAGGAGCCCTTTTGATCAAATCAAAAGGAAGAACCCGAAGAAGAGGTAATGATCTCACCACCCTTTTCTAAGTTCATTTCTTCTTCCACTTCTTCTTCCTTTGTTCTTACCATTCTGAAATAATAACTCCAGTATCTCACATATACTGTGATGTTATTATAAATATGGTACAATCATATTCAGTATTCTATCCACCCTTTGAATAACATGTCACCATACGTGCGTACGTACGGCTTACCGTCTCCACGTCGTGGTGTAATTGTTATTCAATATAATATTATTTGGATGGGTATAATAATGATGTGTAACTCTTGTAAATAATAAATATAACATGTTAATGATTCTGTATATATGATATACCATCCATTTATATATTATTTTAATATCAAAAGAATGATATTGTCGCTCGTGCGTACGTACGGACTACCGTCTCCACGAACGCGATGAGATTCATTCTCCATCGTAACCATTAAAGCGTAATTATCATTTTATGATTTAAAAATGATGTTTAAGGACTTGATATAATTCTGGATATGAATAATATACAACCTATCCTTTACAAACATGTCTTACGTAACAAAACATATGAAAGAAAACAAGTAAGTTAACACCCGAAACAACGATAATACTAAGATATTATTATCAAATCAATATTAAAAGATCATATATGATATCATATTAATGTATATGATTCTTGTATAATTTAATAACAATTATTTCACCATTATACAGGAGGTTAACCTACCACAACCAAGGAAAAGTACAAGGTAAGGGTTATTTCACAATCTCTTCTTTATCCGAGGTTGTTTATACGTAATAATCTACTGGGATCTCGTTATCATCCACATCCATGTTTCTTCGAAATGTATTTCAAAACATATTTATTATTTACAAGAATATGGGTTAAATTCATTTATACCCTTGTTTGACTTTTTGTAAGAGGTTTATAAAGGAATCTTTCCGTCGTTTTCGAAACAAGGTCTTTTTTAACCTTTTCGACAGAATTGAGGTAAGAATGTTTTTTTTAACTTATACGGCGGGTGCGGTTATTTTCCGCCGTTATAAAATCGTCGAAGCTTCCCATACAAGCTTATAAGAATATTTTCAAAGAAAATGTTTTATTTTATATGGATCTTAAATGATTTCAAAATAAAAGGAGATATTTCTTTTAAAAGAATTTTGATTTCATCTATGTCAACATCCTTTGATGGATTTTAAGATTATTTGAAGTTGATTTATTATGATACAAAACTTCTATATTGTATTGAAGGTTTTGTGATATGTTTGACTGTGGATGTGCTATTTTTATACCATTCATAGTTTATTGTGAAAGTATTGACATTTCGTATGCTAGTTTTAATACGAATGTTTATGTTATGTTTAAACCTTTTCATATGGGAATGCATTGGACTTAATAAGTGACGGGTGGAGCCCGCTATAGCTCCTCGATGCATCGGTAGGTCTCATGAGACAAACTAGTGTCTTGGCACAAGGCCTTGACAAAATCTTATTTGTAGCCTTGGCACGAGGCCTTGGCTATGTGGTTATGATAGTCTGGCATTATGCATTCCAACATTATGAAAGTGGTTATTGATTTTTGCATGTGATTATTCGATTAGTAGAATATCCATGTGAATAAGTAAATGGCATTATTTCATTTTACTTTTGCCATACCATGTTGAAGTTCAATTTTAAAAGGCTTTTGTTTTAGTAATGCATTGCCTTAAATGTTTATTCTTATTTATGAAAGTTTCCGCTATATTGTTATCCTTACTGGGCATTTGAGCTCACCCCTTTTCTATGTTTTATTTTTCCCCAGGATGTGAAGAAGTAAATTATGAATGACCTGCAGGGATATTATGAGGGGATAGTAGTGTGGATTATGGAGACATTATGTTGTTGTAGTAGTTTTTCATTTTATGATGTAATGTAAAACTTATGAATATATCTAGTGTTTCCAAGGCTACTAAACCAATCGGTCTTTCGAGATTTGATCTTTCTTGTGATCATGCCAATGTTATGTAATAATGCACCGACTCTAGGCAACTGGGGTCGGGGCGTTACAGTTACATTCACATTTTAGTGTTTTACGACACTAAAAATTTGTTTACATGCATATATGTAAAATTATAACTCGGATTGATGTGGAATCGATTCATATATTTCATAAATTAATCTATAATAATTTTCCTATGATGTCACAACCATTTGACGTCGTTTTCTTGGTTTTGGAACCATGACACATGTTTTTAAAGACTTTTCTAATCTTACACATCAAATGTGTATTTATGTGAATGTTTGTGTATTAACATATATATATATATATATTCTATAATATCATATATGTAAATAAATATTAATATGTAATATATGTAAATATATATAAATATATTTATATTTTTTTAGACACAAACATATATGTCTCTCTCTCTATATATATATATATATTAACACACACACACACATAAACACACACACACACAAACACATTTTATAAATGTATTTTAAAATAATTATATAAATATAAATAAGTATATGGAAAAATTTATAAGAAATTATATATAAATAAATAGATGTATCATAAAATATAGAAGAAAAGTAGAAGGGGGAGTAGTTAGGACATTCTCTTTGCACATGGAGGTCTCAGGTTCAAATCCTTGCATTTATAAGAACAACACACATGAGCAGGGGAAGAGGGGGCGGGGGAGTGATAATAAAAAGGTGTCGAGCAGGGTCATAGGTAAGGGAGAGCGCTGATAAAGGTGGTGGTGGGTATGAATGGTGTACTGCCTCAAATAATTTTAAAAATTATTTTTTAGTATTATCAGTGGTTTTTTTAGCACTGATAAATGCATCATTTAGTAGTGCTGATTATCAGCTCTAAAAAGGGATGATAAAACTAGCACTATTAAAAGGATCTTTTATCAGTGATTTCTATGGTGCTTATAAACATGGATGGATTTTAAAGGCGCTTACAACATCATCATTTTTAGCACTGATAAAATCCATTTTTAGTGCTGATAAAAGATTGATCTAGAGTAGTGTTATAGGCTATCCTATAACCATGGGGGGGTGACCATGGTTGTAGGGGATTTACCATACATTGAAGCCATGTATAGGCCCCTTCCATGGTTATAGGGTCTTTCCTTCACCCTTCTCAAGGGAAATTTTTTCCCATGCTAGCATGGGAAAACATGTAGCCATAGGTGGGGCCCGAATGTGGCTATAGTTGCTATACCAAGCCCTTATCACGGGAAAAAAATACTCATACAAGTGCATAAATCCCTATTGCCATGGGTAGGGGGAAAACCTAGTTATATGAGCTTTTTCACCAACCTATATGTCACGACCCGTCCTCGGGGCCCGTGCCGTGACTACCCCAAGCCCGCCTTCCATAGGTCAGGGGCTGGCGACTAGCACCAAAGGCGTAAATCCCGATAACTGGGAAGGCATTGCCTTTATAAAAGTAACAGAACACCACAGAGTCCAAGAGGAAGTAAAACACCATGTACAAAAAGGAAGTGATGAAAAGTAAATGGGCCAGAATACAAACCCAATCGAAATTACAGCTACAACTGAAAGAAAGTACAACAAAGACAACAGCTGGAAGAAAGGAAGCAGCTCCTGGGTCATCCTCCTCGGATCCTACCTGAAGGGTAGGTACATATAGCACAGCTCCTGGATCGTCCACCACGGATCCTACTTGAAGGGTAGGTATAGATAGCCTCTACAACGCCCTCGCCCGCCAACCTCCTCCGAGCGTCGCCTCGTCGTGAAGTCCACCACCGGATATTGTCTCGTCGTGAGGTCCACCTCCGGGTACCGTCCAGTCCTCGAACACTCAGCCTCTGTCTGCACTGTCCGTCGTCTGCAACCAACACAACGAGGGGCGGGCATAGCCCGTGCAAGGGTGAGTATAATGATACTCAGCATGGACCCCGAGACCCTCAAGGTCTCACTAAATCCAACAAGGATAACCAAAAAGAAGATTTCAACAGATAACCTCTACTTAGGTACATTCTCATACATACACCCAATTTATCAAGTAACCCATCTCAATATTGAGGAAACACAAGGATTATGAAATCAACGGATAACCTCTACCCAGGTATATGCCCATACATATACCTAAGTTATCATGTAACCCATCTCATTCATGGGGAAACACAAGGATTATAGACTCAGCTCAACCAGGATTTTATTCATGACGTTGAAACCATGGCTGCTGGAGAACTCCCCCTCCGTCGAGTACATAGGGCCTTCCGCTGCAACCAAGCATGCCGAACTCCTCCTATGTCGAGTACAGAGGGCCTGCCTCTACAACCAAGCACGCCGAACTCCTCCTCTGTTGAGTACAGAGGGCCTGCCGCTACAACCAAGCGCGCCAGACTCCTTGGACTACTGTAGTACTCCACCTGTCGAGTACTGTGGGCCTGCTGCTACAACCAAGCGCTTCCCACCATGGGTCTTCCACTAAAACCAAGCGCTCCCCCTCATAGGTTCCATAGGTACTCCTTCTGTTGAGTACCGCGGGTCTGCCACTACAACCAGGCGCTCCTCCGCCGTGGGTCTGCCGCTACAACCAAGCGCTCCTCCGCCGTGGGTCTGCCGCTACAACCAAGCGCTCCCCCTCATAGCCTCCAGAGGTACTCCTTCTGTTGAGTACCGTGGGTCTGCCGCTACTACCAAGCGCTCCTCCGCCGTGGGTCTGCCACTACAACCAAGCGCTCCCCACTGGGCTATCCGAAACACACCGAGTCGATAGATCAGCAGTCGTCAAGTCTCAGCCAGCTACTAGGTCTCTGCACTCTGCTAGTTCTTCCCCGGGAGGGTCTGCTCCACGAGCTACTGGTCGATACTCCAAGTATCACAAGGTTTCATTAAGATGTATCTCAAAGTACCGCCTTGTCATAGGGGTCTCAACACAACAGACGGCACGTCAATCGGACGCCCGGTCTATGAGTTATTAGCCTTTTCGTCCCAGGGGCCCGGTTGGTTTCATGTGCGAACCAACCCGTCCGTATCTCAACTGTACCCCTAACTCTCATAGGGTATGCTAATAAGGACCGTTTCTCGACGTGATCACCAACGCCGATGACGGTTCGTCAAACGGACGTCCGGTCTGAAAGTTATCAGCCTTTCCGTCCTAGGGGCCCGGTTGGATTTTGGGTACAATCCAACCCGGCAATTATCCAACTGCATCCAAAACTCAGGAGAATCATCCCAAAAGTTCCGTCTCATCAAGAGGAATCCAAAAAAGTTTATGGTACGTTAATCGGACATCTGGATCTCGAGATATAAGTGTTTCCGCTCCGAGGGCCTGGTTGATTTCGTATACGAACCAACCTGGCCGAACCCAAAGTACTCCGAAACCTTGAGTGTAGTATACCAAAACGAACGTCTTGATCCATGGATCGCATCGCCGCTGACGGTGTATCGATCGGAGTTCCACAGCCCATGTTATGGGAAAAAGACCGTAACAGTCCGGTATTAGGGGGTTCGAGCCCGGTCTGACCCGGCCCGGTACCCCCTGGGTCGGCCCGAACCGGGTCGAACTGACCCGGGTCCGGGTCCGGCCCGCTTGGGCGCGGGCCGGCCCGACGGTCCGGCCGAGCGGTGCGGGGTGGCACGCTGCCCCCCGCCATGATGTAACCGCGGCCCCATGGGGGGCCGCCCTAGTCAACGGACACGACCGAGCGTCGCGTCCCACCTCCCTCGGTCCCGTGCGGTAGCGGGACCCGCAGCCTTCCACCGCCATGGCCCTTCCCGGCGGCACACCGGGCACAGACGCCTCCTGGCGGGCGGCCGGTGCCGGCCACCGCCTCCGGCCTCCGGCGACACCATGCCGGCGGGGCGCGCCGGCGGAGCATTCCGCGGACCACCGGACGAGCTCCGGTGGTCGGATTTGCCATCCGTCTTCGCCAACGGCCCTCTCGGGACCAGTCCTTCACTGCGAGGACCTCACAACGCTCGTCCGGCCTGCTTCATCATCGCCCGCCAATCCGCACACCAAGAATGAAGAGACAGTGGGTTCGAACTTGTTCATTGGTCCGCACCCACCACGTTAGCGGTTTAAAAAGGCTTCTGGTAAATTTTAAACATAAGCCGAGGGTATAAATCACAAAGATTTAATTGAATCAAAACCCCTACCTCAAGCGTCGTCGAGAGAGGGTTCGTCGCGGAATTGCACGTCACGGAAGGGGGGTCGTCACGTCACGGAGAAAGGATTCTTCGGCGTCGCGTCGTCGATCTCCGAGGATCTGGCGTTCTTGTCGACCTTGGTTGGAGGTCGGCGTTCTTCGTGTTCTTCGCATTCTCCGCGTTCTTCGCGTTCTTCGCGTTCTTCGCGTTCTTCGTCGAGGAGGAAGAACTTCAAGAACCTGGGCGAATTCTCCCTAGCCTCTCAACACAACAAGACTAACTAAATAAAATAAGTGGTGTCTTATTTTATTTACACACAAACCAACGCTTGAAATTCAAAAAGAAAAGAAACGATCAATTAATTGAGGAGTTTAAAACCACCCAATTAATGAGGCGTTTAATATCCAGATTACACGCAAGAGTTAACTTCATTAAAAAGGGGGGTGTGGGTGCTTTACTTAAGAAGAAAAGAAACGGTGGGGCTCGTGTGGGCCCCACCTCACAAATATCCTACCAAGTGGGTAGGATATTGTGGGTCCCACATCATCCACTTAACATAGGTTAAGCGACTTGAAATAAAATAAATTGGTCGCACCATTTTATTTTATTCATTTACTTAACCCGATAAATTTAAAAACCACACCCAAGCAAACGCAACTCCGGAAAAGGTGTTCCTAAGCAATTACTGGTGCTACAAATCCATCGGTGCCCTCGGAATTCGATTCCGAGCACCGGTTCAAAAGTTATAAAAACCCGCTCGTTTGTTCACTGAATGTACCCGAGCTAAACTTCAGAAAATGATTCCGGGCACACCGGGCCTCGGAATCAGGTTCCGTCAGAAACTGTGTTCTTGTAAAATTCCAAAGAAAGTTAAGAAAAAAATTTCCCTTGAATTTTTACAGGTCTTTACATTACTCCCACCTCAGGGATTTACATCCTCATAAAGCTTTAAAACAAACTAGGGTTATAAAGGCGGTACTGAGCACACATCTGAGCCTTCCGCTCCCATGTGCTCACCTGGAGGTTCTCGTACTGCCAGTGAAAGCGCTCCCGAGGAATCTACCCGTCCTCATAGGACCCGCTCCTATCGTTCCTCGATCCCCACTGGAACCTCCGTGAGGGTCACCCCATCGCTCAAGTCCAGCTACTCATGGTCGATGAAAAGCAAAGGGTCGATCTCGTATCTCCTCAGTTGAGATACCTGGAAGTCGTCGTGCACCTGGTGCAACTGAGGTGGGTGGTTCAAGTGGTAAACCACCTCGCCTACCCTGCTGAGGACCTAGAAAGGTCCGTTGAACCTCGTAGATAACTTGTCACCTCGGCCACATCTCTGTTAATCACATCGCGTTGAGACCCATAGGGAAATTTGGTTGCCAACCTCGAACTCTAGTGGTCTCTTCCCCCTGTCAGCACAAGACATTTTTCGGCTCTGAGCTGTCCTCATCCGCTCATGGATGACTTGGACCCTTCTGGTCCTACAAGAGCTACTGAGATTTCCTCTTTGCCGATAAGAGAAATCCAGTCTCATCCCCTGGATGAACCACGTACTTTGCCTAATATAGTCAATCCTGACATGGACGATACTAATCCATACCAAGGATGACGTCGTAAGGCCTCGACGCTACTACCAAGAGATCCAACCGTTACTCTCGCCTCCAAGGGTTGAGTCACACTGTCAGCATCAGTGTGTGGTCACTGGGTCTCCTCCAGTAGGTATCTCAAAGTGAGGGTCAAGTCAATGGTTTTTAAACTGGAACCTCTTAGTAACAACATAAAGAGGGGACAAGAAGGAAAACGCCACAAGAAAGGTGTCTTTTATTACTGCAACTCAAAGTACAAAGACACAAAGCATCTAGAAACAAACATCAACAGAGCTAGAAGAAACATGAACACAAGTCTCCAAGTCTGGAGCTAGTCCCGCTCCTATCCATCTACTCCCGGAGCT
Source organism: Viscum album (assembly GCA_963277665.1). Lineage (NCBI taxonomy): Eukaryota > Viridiplantae > Streptophyta > Magnoliopsida > Santalales > Viscaceae > Viscum > Viscum album. The sequence goes on from OY728128.1 coordinate 1,265,649,939, forward strand.
CCATGATCGTAGGCCTCAGCTGCCTGAAGCTGAGCTCTCCCACATCCACCTGTTCCCTGCAGTCGGGGTGGACCTCCTGGTGGTGGTGGTGGCAACACCTCGAAGCATCGTCCACCTCTAGCTGCACGGCCAGCTCCCCTGCCACGGTCTCCTGCTCCATGCGGTCTGCCTCGATCGAACCTCTGCCTCTGCCCAGGAGGTCCTTCGTTCATCTGTTGGTCATCTGTATGGCGGGTCAGACAGTCACGAGCCATGTGACAAACCCCGCCGTAGGAGTAACACTGTCCGCGCATGGTAAGTCGTTCTCCACCCCGGGTGCCTCACACAAACGATCCTATGTCATGCGGTCGACCACATGTAGGTCTAGTCCTCTTGGACCTCTTCGTCATCTGTCTACTGCCTGCTGTAGAAGACTATGTCGCATGCCGGCTAGTGGTGGGTCCTGCTGCTGGAGACTGATCAGCAAGGAAACTCTCCACTAATAGGGCTCGCTCCAACACCCCTGTCTGTGTCGGAAAGCTGTGAGAAACAACTGAAGCTCGGATATCTCACCTGAGCCCCTGCTCAAAGGTTCGGGCCCTGAAGAATGGGTCTCGTACCATGTCCGTGGAATAGCGTGAGAGATCGGTAAACCTCACCGCGTATTGGGATACTGTCATGTTTCTATGCCGCAGCTGTAGCAGCTCCTGGATGCGCACCGCTCGGAGGGTGGCTGGGACGAACTCTGAGTGAAAAAGGCTCTCAAAGTCCGTCGAAAGGAGAGATGCCTCGTCATGCACCAGGAGCATCATGCTCCACCATCTATCTGTTGTCGCGTGCAGGAGGCTCGCTGCAAGGACCACCATAAGGTCAGTTGGTGTCCCTACCAAACGAAAAACTCGTACAACTGTCTCCAGCCAATCCTCAACTGCCTGAGGGTCCGTCTCCCCACGGAACCTAGGCGGTCGCTGACGTTGAAACTCATGCAGTGCACTAAGGTGACATGAACCGTCAGCGGCTGGGGCTAGTAGCATCGGTGGATCGATGGGTAGAGGTACCGCTGGTGCCTCTGCTGTCAAAGGGCCCTGTACCGAGGTATCGTCGCTCGGTGGGCTGTCATCCCGCACAATGCTCGGAACCCTATATGGCTGCCGTCGTGGGGCCATCCTGAAAGAGTCAGGTGCGCCACGGTCATAACAGAATACCTGGTGAGCTGACACAAAGTAATCACAGAGAAAACTTGAAACAGACATGCAATCAATGTTTTTGTGCATTAAGTCGGAAATCCGAAGTCAGGGTCCTGGTGTACAGATACGTCGGCCACCGCATCAACACTGGACTCCCTGGACTGATAACCACACTCAATACTCTCAACACTATTGCTTCACATAGAAAAAGATCAGAGTCCTGAGTTCTGTGGTAGAACCGAACTCCTATAATACCAATTTGTCACGAACCATCCTCGGGGCCTGTTTCGTGACTACCCCAAGCCCGCCTTCCATAGGCCAGGGGCTGGCGACTCGCACCAAAGGCATAAATCCCGATAACTGGGAAGGCATTGCCTTTATAAAAGTAACATAACACCACGGAGTCCAAGCGGAAGTAAAACACCAAGTACAAAAAGGAAGTGCTGAAAAGTAAATGGGCCAGAATATAAACCCAATCGAAAGTATAGCTACAACTGAAAGAAAGTACAACAAATACAACAACTGGAAGAAAGGAAGCGGCTCCTGGGTCGTCCTCCTCGGATCCTACCTAAAGAGTATGTACAGATAGCACAGCTCCTGGATCGTCCACCACGGATCCTACCTTAAGGGTAGGTACAGATAGCCTCTACAACGCTCTCGCCCGTCAACCTCCTCCGAGCGTCGCCTCGTCGTGAATTCCACCACAGGATACTGTCTCATCGTGAGGTCTACCTCCGGGTACTGTCCAGTCCTCGAACACTCGGCCTCTGTCTGCGTTGTCCTTCGTCTGCAACCAACACAACGAGGTGCGGGCATAGCCCGTGCAGGGATGAGTATAACGATACTCAGTAGGGACCCTGAGACCCTCAAGGTATCACTAAATCCAACAAGGATAACCACAAAGAAGATCTCAACAGATAACCTCTACTTAGGTACATTCCCATACATACACCCAAGTTATCAAGTAACCCATCTCAATCATGAGGAAACACAAGGATTATGAAATCAACGAATAACCTATACACAGGTATATGCCCATACATATACATAAGTTATCAAGTAACCCATCTCAATAATGAGGAAACACAAGGATTATAGACTCAACTCAACCAGGATTTTATTCATGACGTCAAAATCACAGATGCTGGAGAACTCCTCCTCTGTCGAGTACATAGGGTCTGCCGCTGCAACCAAGCACGCCGAACTCCTCCTCTGTCGAGTACAGAGGGCCTACCGCTCCAACCAAGTGCGCCAAACTTCTCCTCTGTCGAGTACAGAGGGCTTGCCGCTACAACAAAGCGCGCCGGACTCCTTGGACTGTTGTAGTACTCCACTTGTCGAGTACTATGGGCCTGCTGCTACAACCAAGCGCTTCCCACCATGGGTCTGCCGCTACAACCAAGAGCTCCCCCTCATAGGTTCCAGAGGTACTCCTTTTGTTGAGTACTGCGGGTCTGCCGCTACAACCAAGCGCTCCTCCGTCGTGGGTCTGCCGCTACAACCAAGCGCTCCTCCACCGTGGGTCTGCCGCTACAACCAAGTGCTCCTCCTCATAGCCTCTATAGGTACTCCTTCTGTTGAGTATCACGGGTCTGCCGCTACTACCAAGCGCTCCTCCATCGTGGGTCTACCGCTATAACAAAGTGCTCCCCCCTGGGCTATCCGAAACACACTGATTCGATAGATTAACAATCGTAAAGTCTCAGCCAACTACTAGGTCTCTGCACTCTGCTCGCTCTTCACCGGGAGGGTCCGCTCCACGAGCTACTGGTCGATACTCCAAGTATCACAAGGTTCCATTAAGAAGTATCTCAAAGTACCTCCTCATCATAGAGGTCTCAACACAACAGACGGCGCGTCAATCGGACGCCCGGTCTATGAGTTATTAGCCTTTTTATCCCAGGGGCCCGGTTGGTTTCATGTGCGAACCAACCCGGCCGTATCTCGACAGTACCTAGAACTCTCATAGGGTATTCTAATAGGGTCCGTTTCTCGATGTGATCACCAACGCTGATGACGGTTCGTCAAACAGACGTCCAGTCTGAAATTTATCAGCCTTTTCGTTCTAGGGGCCCGGTTGGATTTCGGGTACAATCCAACCCGACCATTATCCAACTGCATCCAAAACTTAGGAGAATCATCCCAAAAGTTCCATATCATCAAGATGAATCCAACAAAGTCTACGTCACGTCAATCGTAAATCCGGAGCTCGAGATATAAATGTTTCCGCTCCGAGGGCCCGGTTGGTTTCGTATACGAACCAACCCGGCCGAACCCAATGTACTCCGAAACTTTGAGTGTAGTATACCAAAAAGACCATCTCGATCCAAGGATCTCATAGCCACTGACGGTTCATAGATCGGAGTTCCGCAGCCCATGTTATGGTCAAAATACCGTAACAGTCTGGTATTAGGGGGTTCGAGCATGGTCCGACCCGGCCCGGTACCCCCTGGGTCGGCCCGACCCGGGTCCGGGTCGACTCGACCTGGGTCCAGGTCCGGCCAGCTTGGGCGCAGCTCAGCCCGGCCTGGGCGCGGCCCAGCCTGGCGGTCTGGCCGGGTGGCTCGGCCGTTTCGGCCGAGCGGTGCGGGGTGGCACGTTGCCCCCCGCCAGCATGTAACTGCGGCCCCATGGGGGGCCGCGCCTAGTCAACGGATGCGGCCGAGCGCCGCATCCCACCTCCCTCGGTCCCGCACGGTCGTGGGACCAGCGGCCTGCCGCCGCGGCTTGAGCCGCGACGGCCCTTCCTGGCGGCGCGTCGGGCGCCGCCACCTCCAGACGGTCGGCCGGTGCCGGCCGCCAACTCCGGCCGTCGGTGCCGCCGTGCCGGCGAGGCGCGCCGGCGGAGCATTCTGCAGACCACCGGACGAGCTACGTATAGCATCCTGTCTTTTTATAACATAACTTTCATTCCATTACACGGAACTGAGGATCTTTAAGGTTTAGTGTCTTGGAAACAAGGATTATAAAACATGAAACAAAAAAAACATTCTTCTTAAACACTTGAAAGGCTTCTCCTCATGTTCACCCTAGGCTCATTACTACATCTCATAACCTGGGGACATACATCAAAAGGAAGGGTGAGCAGAAGGCCCAGCAAGGGAAACAAGTGAAACATTTTACATATGAACTTGAGATACATCAATAAAGTCATGAAAAGAACTTTAAGGCATGAAAATGAAACCATGAGGCATATCATAATAAAAATAAAACTTTTTCATAACTTGAAGATGTGGCTACATAATTTAACATAGACAATAATGAACATATCACCAAGGTCCATCCCCAAGGTGTCATTTGAAAATTACCAAGGTTATTCACCAAGGTATCGTGAAAATTGTAATCTCTAGTGGTTACATCATTACCCAATGCATTGGAGCGCCATCAGGGCGCACCCTTAAATTTGCATTTATTATCATGTGAGCCACATATATCATCATCAACCATTTCATAAATAACCCATATATCACAAAATAAATGGGTTTCATTTCGTAATCATAACGTTTTAAAAACTACTTTAAAGACATGATCTTTACGTCACCTTAAAACCCACAGGAAAGGAAGGTGGGTCTCATGTATGTAAATCCCGTAATTTAAAATAGAACATTTTGGTATATATGTGAATACCCATTTAGAAGAAAGAGCTTTGAGTATTCACTTAATAATATAAAATAACTTTAGAAAAAGAGAGAGACATTTTGAGACGGAAATTCTGCAGCATAACGGCTATGTTACGAGGTTTTAGAAGACATTAAAAAGAGAGGGAAAATGGGTCAAACATTCATAAATGACCCATAAAATAGTATATGGACAGAATAATAAGGATACATGATCATGGTAATGAAATTTCAAGGACATACCATTTGAAATGAAAAACATGGAAGGAAGACAAAAATTAGATTTCTCTTATGAAAGTTCGGCAGCCTAACGGCGTTACTTAAACTTCAAAAAAAATGATTTGAAAAGATCAAATAGGGTCTCTCATCATGTGAACATAAGAGTTCAGTATGATAGATATAGAGATAATTCCCCAACATAATTAAAAAAGAACTTGAAAGACTTGACATGAAAGTGAAACTTTGAAATGAATGAGAAGGGTGAAAGAATCCCCTAAAAAATTCGGCAGCCTAACGGCGGCACTTAAAACTTCAAAATACTGAATTGAAGAGATCAAATGGGGTCTCTCATAATATGAACATAAGAGTCCATTATTATAGATATAGATATCATACCCCAACATAACAAAAAGGAACTTCAAAGAATTGACATTAAAGTAGAACTTCAAAACGAGAAGGGTGAAGAACCACTTAAAAATTCGGCAGCCTAACGACGCCACTTAAAACTTCAAAATACTGAATTGAAGAGATCAAATGGGGTCTCTCATGATATGAACATAATATTACAGTATGATAGATATAGAGATCATACCCAAACATAACAAAAAGGAACTTGAAATAATTTACATGAAAGTAGAACTTCAAAACGAGAAGGGTGAAGAACCACTTAAAAATTCGGCAGCCTAACAGCGCCACTTAAAACTTCAAAATATTGAACTGAAGAGATAAAATGGGATATCTCATCATATGAACATAAAAGATCAGTATGATAAATTTAGAGATCATACCCCAACATAATAAAAATGAACTTGAAATACTTTACATGAAAATAGATCTTGAAAATGAGAAGGGAGAAAGAATCCGTTACAAAAATTTCGGCAGCCTAACGGCGCCACTTAAAACTTCATAAAACGAAATAATGAAGGGAAAGAGGGGGGCCTCTCATTATATGAAAATGAAAAGGGAAGTAATATGAGTATATAATAACATCCTTTAACATAAGAACATGGAGCATAAAAGAAATTACATAAATGAGATTTCTTGAAAAGAAAGAGAAAGATCGGATCCCTTACCTTAAAACGTAACTCTTAAAACTCAAAGGTTTGGAGCTTGAGGGCTTGGGGGCACCTTGGGAGGACTCCTTGGGAGGTAAGGAGATCAGAACTTCGTTGAGGTAGAGTGGGAAGTCGAATGGATGAGAGGATGGCTTGGTATTTATAGGGAAAGTGAGGGGACAAGGCATTAATGGCCAAGGGACACCTAATTAGTGGTTTTGGAAAAACCATGGTCTTGCCCATGGTATTTGCCCATGGTATTGGCCACTTGGGACACATAATACCTTATATTACTATTCATAAGTCGAACATATTGATTACATACTTAATACATCATTTATTGATGTCATTAAACACCCGTAACTTAAAAACTGTATTTTCACTATTCATCGAAAATTCAACTTTCTCAGAATAATCCCAAAATTTCACCTTAACCAAATATCAATGCTCTGATTTCAAAAATGAAATCCATTTTATAAAAATAATTTTCTAAATATTTTTAATTAAATTTTTAATTAAAAACACTATTCATCGAAAATTTATTTTTTTCAGAAAAATCCCCAAAAATTACCTTAACATAATATCGATGCTCTGAGTTCAAAAATGAAGTCCATTTTATAAAAATAATTTTCTAAATATTTTTAATTAAAATTTTAATTAAAAAACACTATTCATCTGAAAAAACTAATACTTGAATAATAATTTATGAAACCGTTATTTAACCATTTTATTGAATCACATTACTTAATCAAAGTGCCTAGCTTATTTTAATACTTTCTTTAAGTGAGATTACTAATCCATTTGGACACATTATTAATCCTAATCATAAAATCACTATTCATAATTTACTATTCATCAAAAATCAATTTGATCTTATTAGACTATAAATTTCGTACTGAACATAATTGTAGAAGACCATTTTTTGAAAATCATTACACATTTTTAATTATTTAGGGTTTACATAAACATATTTAAAATAACTTTTTTTTAAAATTCATCAAAAAATATGCATACTATATTTATCCGATCATTTGAAAATTCATAAAAGAAATCGAAATTTTTATTTAAAACAAAAGATTACACAAGACAGTTACGGTCTCCTTACATAGCCCCTTATCACACCAACATAGGACCTAAGTGTAAGGTGTACTAAGGTGAGAGAATCTGAGGGAGGCTCGGCCAACATCGCACGAGTAGTAATTTCTATCAGTTTGAACTTCTTGCGAATTCGATCCCGTTCTAGCTTTATACGATGAAGTTCAGCTTGGGATTGGTCCAGAGAAAAGCCCAGTGGTGCTACCTCCTTCCCAAGTTCTGTTAGATGGGCTTTGATCGGTCCAAGACTATTGGGTGAGGCCATCGAATCTTCTTTCTATATTAATTAACCAAGATTGCTTGTATTTAGAGACAATAGTCAAAACGTTTAGTTTCCAGCGGTCATATTGACCAACGGTCAAATAATAGTCAAAACCCAACAGTCACATTTTAATTATACTCATGTTACCAAATGAAACATTTTTGTTGAGTATAAAAATAAAATAAAATAACACATAAAATTAGGAAACAATATTTATTTAAAATTCTGGGTCGTTACAATCTTCCCCCCTTAAGAAATTGCGTCTTCGCAATTTTTAAAATTGGGTTTTGAAATTTCATTGAAAGTCCCACATCAGAAAAGGAGTCAGTAAAACTATTACTTTAAAAGAAAGAAAGGTAAGTACAAAGGTCACCCGAGTTAACCCACACTTCCATGTAGGAAAACATGGACATGGAGGAGAAAACAAAGGGTCAAGTTCTGAGGGAGAGTGATAGAGAACATGATTAGAATAAAGTTAACCATAAAAAAATCCCAAACTTATGATGTGTGTAAACGGTCTTTGATTACCTAGTAGGAAATGTAAACCAACAACATTTTTGTTTTACGTTTCTATTCATAATTTTGAAGAATTCATTTACTACATAGAACAAAAACATAAGAAAATATACCTACCTTCAAGTAGAGTTTCATCCTTTAATAAGTCCCTACCAACACTACTCTTTTCTCCAAATGATGAGAATTCAAAAACACTTGGTCTCATAAAAGCACAAGAATCATCTTATAGAGAATCACATAATCTACAAAAGATTAACTATCTATTTATTCTATCTTTAAACATTATCCCAAAAACAGAAAGGTTAAGGTAAAACAACTCTTCAAAAAGAAAGAATCCCATAGGAATGGAAACTACTTTTAAATATTCAAAGTTCCATGGTACTACCCAAAGTTCATCATAGACTATTCCATAAATAACGGTCCTTAAAATTCCTCAAAATAAACCAAACTAAGATTGAAACCCAAATACAAGAAGGATTTGATAACATAGTCTTCCAAAACAACTTCATTGTTCATCTCCAGACAACACCAACCACTCCTAACATCTTATAACAAAAGTAGCTAACCTAAACATATCTTACCCAAGATAGGTTAATCATTCCCATAAGTAACCTAAATTACTATAAGTGCACCTTAAATTCATAAATTCTTCAAAATATAAGTCAACCTTACTCCTCAATGAAAATACTATAGTAATCTTTTTACCTCGATCATATAGGGTCCCCAAAATAGTGAACGTCTTCCAAAATAATAACCATCTTTTAATCCCCTAATCATCTCTGTCATATTAATACGGAAATTGTCGCATTTCCTATCACATTGGTTGTTGGGACACGTTATTCCATTTCCCACCATTAACTAAGAAGAGAAAGTATAATTAGAGGCTTAAATACTTAACCAATAATCATGAAAAGGAACTTAAAGCATATAAGGATAACTTGTAGAAGAAAAGTATACCCTAACTTGTGATCCCCTAGGTTCCCATCTAGGTTATCCATGATCATATATTCTTATGTGAATCTTTATTTTATTTTATCTTTGTTCCTTTAACAATGGTTCATACCAAGCTTATGAATTTACCAAAGCATATCCCCCGGGAGTGTCGTAACCAAGAGTGCAGCAAGGCCCGTTGTCGTGTACCAGTTCCCGTTCGAGTCTAGCTCAAAGTGGTGTTTTCGGGTTTTACCCCTATGTACATCTGTGCCAGAGCCACCTCTACCTACTCGTATCCAGACAGGGATGTATTTGCTTGGCAACCCCTTACTCAATACTCACCAAAATACCAGGAAGATTTCCTATATTTAAACTTTTCTATAGGGTTCTTCCTAGAGTTTTCATATCCTAATTTCCACAAATAACTAAACCATACTATGATACCAACTATAGAATCCCGTCTTTTTATAACATAACTTTCATTCCATTACACGTAACTGAGGATCTTTAAGGTTTAGTGTCTTGGAAACAAGGAACATAAAACATGAAACAAAAAAAACATTCTTCTTAAACACTTGAAAGGCTTCCCCTCATGTTCACCCTAGGCTCATTACTGCATCTCATAACCTAGGGACATACATCAAATAGAAGGGTGAGCAGAAGGCCCAGCAAGGGAAACAAGTGAAACATTTTACATATGAACTTGAGATACATCAATAATGTCATGAAAAGAACTTTAAGGCATGAAAATGAAATCATGAGGCATATCATAATAAAAATAAAACTTTTTCATAACTTGAAGATGTGGCTACATCATTTAACATAGACAATCATGAACATATCACCAAGGTCCATCCCCAAGGTGTCATTTGAAAATTACCAAGGTTATTAACCAAGGTAACGTGAAAATTGTAATCTCTAGTGGTTAAATCATTACCCAATGCATTGGAGTGCCATCAATGCGCACCCTTAAATTTGCATTTATTATCATGTGAGACACATATATCATCATCAAACATTTCATAAATAACCCATATAGCACAAAATAAATGGGTTTCATTTCGTAATCATAACGTTTTAAAAACAGCTTTAAAGACATGATCTTTACGTCACCTTAAAACCCACAGGAAAGGAAGGTGGGTCTCATGTATGTAAATCCCATAATTTAAAATAGAACATTTTGGTATATATGTGAATACCCCTTTAGAAGAAAGAGCTTTGAGTATTCACTTAATAATATAAAATAACTTTAGAAAAAGAGAGAGACATTTTGAGACGGAAATTCTGCAGCATAACTGCTATGTTACGAGGTTTTAGAAGACATTAAAAAGAGAGGGAAAATGGGTCAAACATTCATAAATGACCCATAAAACAGTATATGGACAGAATAATTAGGATACATGATCATGGTAATGAAATTTCAAGGACATACCATTTGAAATGAAAAACATGGAAGGAAGACAAAAATTAGATTTCTCTTATGAAAGTTCGGCAGCCTAACGGCGTTACTTAAACTTCAAAAAAATGATTTGAAAAGATCAAATAAGGTCTCTCATCATGTAAAAATAAGAGTTCAGTATGATAGATATAGATATAATGCCCCAACATAATTAAAAAGGAACTTTACTTGACATGAAAGTGAAACTTTGAAAAGAATGAGAAGGGTGAAAGAATCCCCTAAAAAATTAGGCAGCCTAACGGTGCCACTTAAAACTTCAAAATATTGAATTGAAGAGATCAAATGGGGTCTCTCATAATATGAACATAAGATTCCAGTATGATAGATATAGTGATCATATCCCAACATAACAAAAAGGAACTTCAAAGAATTGACATTAAAGTAGAACTTCAAAACGAGAAGGGTAAAGAACCACTTAAAAATTCGGCAGCCTAACGGCGCCACTTAAAACTTCAAAATACTGAATTGAAGAGATCAAATGGGGTCTCTCATCATATGAACATAAGATTCCAGTATGATAGATATATAGATCATACCCCAACATAACAAAAATGAACTTGAAATAATTGACATGAAAGTAGAACTTCAAAACGAGAAGGGTGAAGAACCACTTAACAATTCGGCAGCCTAACGGCGCCACTTAAAACTTCAAAATACTGAATTGAAGAGATCAAATGGGGTCTCTCATCATATGAACATAAAAGATCAGTATGATAAATTTAGAGATCATACCCCAACATAATAAAAAGGAACTTGAAATACTTTACATGAAAATAGATCTTGAAAAATGAGAAGGGAGAAAGAATCTGTTACAAAAATTTCAGCAGCCTAACGACGCCACTTAAAACTTCATAAAACGAAATAATGAGGGAAAGAGGGGGAATCTCATTAAATTAACATGAAAAGGGAAGTAAGAGGAGTATAGAATAACATCCTTTAACATAAGAACATGGAGCATAAAAGAAATTACATGAATGAGATTTCTTGAAAAGAAAGAGAGAGATCGGATCCCTTACCTTAAAACGTAACTCTTAAAACTCAAAGGTTTGGACCTTGAGGGCTTGGGGGCACCTTGGGAGGACTCCTTGGGAGGTAAGGAGATCAGAACTTCGTTGAGGGAGAGTGGGAAGTCGAATGGATGAGAGGATGGCTTGGTATTTATAGGGAAAGTGAGGGGACAAGGCATTAATGGCCAAGGGACACCTCATTAGTGGTTTTGGCAAAACCATGGGCTTGCCCATGGTATTTGCCCATGGTATTGGCCACTTGGGACACCTCATACCTTATCTTACTATTCATTAGTCGACCATATTGATTACATACTTAATACATTATTTAATGATGTCATTAAACACCCGTAACTTAAAAACTGTATTTTCACTATTCATCGAAAATTCAACTTTCTCAGAATAATCCCAAAATTTCACCTTAACCAAATATCAATGCTCTGATTTAAAAAATGAAATCCATTTTATAAAAATAATTTTCTAAATATTTTTAATTAAATTTTTAATTAAAAACACTATTCATCGAAAATTTATTTTTTTCAGAAAAATCCCCAAAAATTACCTTAACATAATATCGATGCTCTAAGTTCAAAAATGAAGTCCATTTTATAAAAATAATTTTCTAAATATTTTTAATTAAAATTTTAATTTAAAAACACTATTCATACGAAAAAACTAATACTTGAATAATAATTTATGAAACCGTTATTTAACCATTTTATTGAATCACATTACTTAATCAAAGTGCCTAGCTTATTTTAATACTTTCTTTAAGTGAGATTACTAATCCATTTGGACACATTATTAATCCTAATCATAAAATCACTATTCATAATTTACTATTCATCAAAAATCAAGTTGATCTTATTAGACTCTAAATTTCATACTGAACATAATTGTAGAAGACCATTTTTTGAAAATCATTACACATTTTTAATTATTTAGGGTTTACATAAACTTATTTAAAATATCTTTTTTCTAAAATTCATCAAAAATATGCATACTATATTTATCCGGTCATTTAAAAATTCATAAAAGAAATCGAAATTTTTATTTAAAACAAAAGATTACACAAGAAAGTTACGATCTCCTTACATAGCCCCTTATCACACCAGCATAGGACCTAAGTGTAAGGTGTGCTAAGGTGAGAGAATCTGAGGGAGGCTCGGCCAACATCGCACGAGTAGTAATTTCTATCAGTTTGAACTTCTCTTGAATTCGATCCCGTTCTAGCCTTATACGATGAAGTTCAGCTTGGGTTTGGTCCAGAGCAAAGCCCAGTGGTGCTACCTCCTTCCAAAGTTCTGTTAGATGGGCTTCGATCGGTCCAAGACTACTGGGTGAGACCATCGAATCTTCTTTCTATAATAATTAACCAAGATTGCTTGTATTTAGAGACAATAGTCAAAACGTTTAGTTTACAGCGGTCATATTGACCAATGGTCAAATAACAGTCAAAACCCAACAGTCTCATTTTAATTATACTCATGTTACCAAATGAAACATTTTTGTTGAGTATAAAAATAAAATAAAATAACACATAAAATTAGGAAACAATATTTATTTAAAACCTCGGGTCGTTACACTCCGGTGGTCGGATTTGCCGGTCGTCTTCACCAACGGCCCTCCCGGGACTTGTCCTTCACTGCGAGGACCTCAGAACGCCCGTGCGGCCTGCTTCATCATCGCCCGCCAATCCGCACACCAAGAACGAAGAGACGGTGGGTTCGGACTTGTTCGTTGGTCCGCACCCACCACGTTAGCGGTTTAAAAAGGCTTCCGACAAATTTTAAACATAAGCCAAGGGTATAAATCACAAAGATTTAATTGAATCAAAACCCCTACCTCAAGCGTCGTCGAGCGAGGGTTCGTCGCGGAATTGCACGTCGCGGAAGAAGGCGTCGCGGAAGGGGGATCGTCGCGTCGCGGAGAAAGGATTTTTCGGCGTCGTGTCTTCGATCTCTGAGGATCCGGAGTTCTTGTCGACCTTCGTCGGAGGTCGGCGTTCTTCACGTTCTTTGCGTTCTTTGCGTTCTCCGCATTCTTCGCGTTCTTCGTCGAGGAGGAAGAACTTCAAGAACCTGGGCGAATTCTCCCTAGCCTCTCAACACAACAAGACTAACTAAATAAAATAAGTGGTGTCTTATTTTATTTACACACAAACCAATGCTTGAAATTTAAAAAGAAAAGAAACGATCAATTAATTGAGGAGTTTAAAACCACCCAATTAATGAGGTGTTTAATATCCAGATTAAACGCAATAGTTGACTTCATTAAAAAGGGGGGTGCGGGTGCGTTACTTAAGAAGAAAAGAAATTGTGAGGATCGTGTGGGCCCCACCTCACAAATATCCTACCAAGTGGGTAGGATATTGTGGGTCCCACATCATCTACTTAACATAGGTTAAGTGACTTAAAATAAAATAAATTAGTCGCACCATTTTATTTTATTCATTTACTTAACCCGAAAAATTTAAAAACCACACCCGATAAAACGCAACTCCGGAAAAGGTGTTCCTAAGTAATTATCGACGCTGCGAATCCATCGGTGCCCTCAGAATTCTATTCTGAGCACCGGTTAAAATGTTAGAAAAACCCGCTCGTTCGTTCACTGAACGTACCCGAGCTAAACTTCAGAAAATGATTCCGGTCACACCGGGCCTCGGAATCAGGTTCCGTCAGAAACTGTGTTCTTGTAAAATTCCAAAGAAAATAAAGAAAAAAATTTCCCTTGAATTTTTACAGGTCTTTACACTATAGCCATGGTCAGGCCCCGCCCGCAGCTATAGTCAACCTATAGAGACACAGTCCATCCCGACTGTGGCTCAAATTTCCTATGTGTGCGTGTATTAACAAATATATATATATATATATATATATATATATATATATATATTCTATAATCACATATATGTAAATAAACATTAATATGTCATATATGTATATATATTTATATATATTTATTTAGACGCAAACAAATATTTATGTATATATATTAACACACACATATACATATCCACACCCACAAACACATTTTATAAATGTATTTTAAAATAATTATATAAATATAAAAAAGTATATGGAAAAAATTGTAATAAAAAATATATATAAATAAATGTATTATAAAATATAGAAAAAAACAAGATGAAGTAGTGGTCAGGACATTCTCTTTGCACGTGGAGGTCTCATGTTTGAATCCTTACATTTATAAGAACAACACACATAAACAAGAGCAGAGGGGGGTGGGGGAGCGCTAATAAAGGGGTGTTGAGAAGGGTCAGAGGCAAGGGAGAGCACTGATAAAGGTGGTGGTGGTGAGAGTGGTGTACCACCTCGAATAATTTTAAAAAATATTTTTTAGTTTTATGAGTGATTTGTTTGCACTGATAAATGCACCATTTATCAGTGTTGATTATCATCACTCAAAAATGGATGATAAAAATAGAATTGTTAAAAGGACCCTTTATCATTGCTTTCTCTAGTTCTAATAAACATGTATAGTTTTTAAAGGTGCTTACAAATTCATCGTTTTTTAGCATTGATAAAATCCATTTTTAGTGCTCATAAAAGTTTTCTCTAGAGTAGTGTTATAGGCTATCCTATAGTCATTTGGAGGAGACCATGTCTATAGGGGATTTCCCATACATTGTAGCCATGTATGATCCCTTCCCTTGGTTATTGGGTCTTTCCTATGCCCTTCTCAAGGGAAATTGTTTCCCATACAAGCATATGAAAACTTGTAGTCACCGGTGGGCCTGAATGTGGCTATAATTGTTTTCCCAGACCCTTCTTACGGGAATTTTTTTTTCATATAGGTGCATAAATCTCGATCGCCACTGGTGGGAGCTAAACATGGTTATATGTGCTTTCTCGCGCACCTATAGCCATAGTCAGGCCCCGCCCACAACTATAGGGCACCTATAGAGCCACAAACTATCTCAATCATGGCCCAAATGTTTTATAGTGTTACTTTCATCTATACTCACTGTTGCTCATTGGTTTTCATTTATTTATATGAAATATTATGGTTTCTTCTTTAACAAACTCCTTTCCCAATAAAGAATGCAATCATTAGGGTATGCATATATTTTTATACAATCAATGCCAAGTTTGTTGATGATTTTATTCATCTTTTAGACTAATACAGGGATATTAACTTCAAAAAATGCATGATGAAGTAACTCCTAAATCAAAGAAAATTAATTTTCAATAATTCCATGGAGACACTTGATGTGATACAACTTGAGTATAAAAGATATCTTCAAATACTTCGCACACTCTTCCTAGATTTTTTTTATTTTTTCCTTAGACTAATTCACAAAACTCCTTTTTTTCTCCTTGAAGTTTTAAGAAATATTTATATGCTCATGATCAACTGTCGGTTATGTTGATATATTAAAATATTGATAAATATATCATGTAAAACCAAATTCTTCATTTATTGTGTTTTGAATTGAATTTGATTCTGTCAGGTCACTTTGTGTTTGATTGATAGGATAATCGTTGCTTTGACTTTCTATGTCATTCGATTCAGTGAGGAAAATTAAACGTACATACTAATTAGGAAACTAATTCTATATCACATGCTCATATACATCATTTCTATTCAACCATCACTTGAATTTAAAATCAAGACACAAACATTTTATTCTATCGATGGATTTCAAATTGTATAATCAAAAAATTTATCCAAACACATAGCATACCATGGTGTGTTTTAGGGAAACTTTATCAATATGTTTTTGATTATCCGTCTTCTGCAAAAACATTTAAAAATAAAGATATAAATGATTAATCAAACAAGTATAATCAATTATTAACATCATTGTGAAAAAAAACATTCTTCTACAAAAATATACTCACAAGAAAACTTAGTTTAAACTAATAGATGAATAATATAACATAGTGTAAAATGGGTAATCATTTTAAATGGGTTTTTAATTTTTTACAAAAGGGATAGGGTTTTAAATATTTTTAAAAATGGGTCTGAGATGCATGAACCCCGTTCACGCATCCCCGATCTCGGGAAGATGCTTGAACGGGGTTCACGCATCTTCAATCCGAGCGAGATGCGTGAACCCCGTTCACATATCCTTTGCGAATCGGATGAAGGATGCATGAATGAGGTTCACACATCATGCAGAATGTTTTTTAATAGTTTTAAAATTTTTTATTTTTATTTTTATTTTGTTTTGTTTTGTTTATATATATATATATAACAAAAAAAATTTAACAGAATTTATAACCATTCAAAAGCATAAAATTGAGACTTAAAATTGTTTCATTCGTTTCAAGTATGTGACTTTGAAAGACTATTAATTATAAACTATAAGACTAATATAAATGAAATTTTAAACATTGATTATACATATACAAAATATTTGAAAACAGAAAGAATTTCATAAAAAATATTGATTTAAAAATAATTTATAACTATTCAAAACCATCAAATTGAAACTTAAAAATGTTTCATGTATTTCATGTATGTGACTTTGAAAGACTATAAAATATAAACTATAAGACTAATATAAATGAAATTTTAAAAATTGATTAAAAATATAAGAAATAGTTGAAAATAAAAATAATTTCATAAAAAATGTTGATCAAAAATAATTTATAAGCATTGAAAACCACAAAATTGATACTTAAAAATGTTTTATTTATTTCAAGTACGTGACTTTTAAAGAATATAAAATATAAACTATAAGAATAATATAAATGAAATTTTAAACATTGATTAAAAATATAAGAAATAGTTGAAAACAAAAAGAATTGCATAAAATAATGTTGATCAAAAATAATTTATAAGCATTGAAAACAATAAAATTGAGGCTTAAAATGTTTCATGTATTTCAAGTATGTGACTTTGAAAGGACAATCCAAATTTATTTCAGGATGAAGATATTAAATGTGATATGTAACTTTTATTAGAATTATCAACCTAAAACCCATGCACTAACTTTAACAAATAGATCAAAAATATTCAAATGTAAAAAAGAAGGATAAGTGGCCTTTGAGTGCATTCATACTTGAACTTTCTGTATGTATTTGATTAATTGAATTACCACCACTTCTTATTCAATTTATTTTTTTGTTAACAAAGGAAGAGGGAATTATAAAAACATTCCTCTTTCAATAACATGATCTTCCTGAACATTCTACAGTAATTAGGTTTGATTCTAATTAATATACTAATTCTGGCAGTAATTTCATATTTATTCATTTATCTCCCCCTCAAGGGAAACACTCATAAACATCTTTATAGTGGTGAATTTTTCCAATAATTGTTTTTAAGATGTTCTAATACCGATAATACACTGGAATTTATCTTCGTCTTATGAATGTTGAGATTTGAAAACTTATATAACTTCATCAAGGATGATCTTCTTCAATACTTATTTTTCAGGTTACCAAAACATGATCTAATCATGATGATATATTATTTATACTTATTGTCTTGGATATGCTAACATATATTCTTAAAATTCATCAATGATGACCTTCTTCCTTAGAAATGTAGTTGGTCCTATTTCGATAGTATTCATGATTGTATATCTGAACATTTGTTCTAATTTAGATTGTGTAGCAGAGATCCCTTCGCATTACATTTGGATTTTTGTGTCAATTTGTTTCCCTTATTAGTTTTCATGGATGGTGCAATCTTAACCCTCTGAAGGGTTTTTTCTTATTCTATAAGAATATGAATTAAATATTTTTCATAATATCCATAATTTTATTACATGATGGAGGTATTTTAATAGTAAAATCCTCTAGTGAAGATTGTGTACCAGTAGAAATTTTTTCCTTTTATAAAGTCTAAATATGTATCTTCTCAAAATTGGCCAAATGAACTTCTAATTCATATTGTAGTTATTCTGATCTTTAATCATAATCATCTACTCTTCACAAATATCCATTATTCATTCAAATTATTCTTCATGCAATTTAATTTTTTCAAAAAAATAATCGAGTTCCATGATATTCTAGGATTTTACATCTAATTTTAAATCATTGAGGTCAATAATATTTTTCATGATTTATTGAAGTTCACACATCTTTTCATCCCGAATCTATTTGATTTAAAAATAATTAATATAATTAATATTTATTAATTAATTTAGTCATATTATTTATTATACATATATATATATATATTGGTAGATAATTTGATAACTGTAAGACACTTATTAAAAAAATAATAGAAGTCTATAAATGATAATAGTAAGACACATACAAAATGTATCATAAATCAAATATCAACCTAATCTATGCCTCTGGCATGGATGATCCTATGTCCCACAGCTAGGCGTATACTGGATGCGCCCACTCCGTGTCTGTATGTGTCTATGCTCTGGCGTACGCTGCACATCCTCATCGATAGCCACCTCCATAGCCTCCTGTGTGACAGGTGGTGGATGTACAGTCTCACCGCCTGTACCCTGGCCCGCATCTAAGGATAGTGGAAGCTGGCTGGAACTCTCACCAACATAGGAAGTAGATGGCCGCTCTGCTACAGATGACTGCAATAAAGCATTGATCTCAAGCCATTCATCATCTGTATGTACCTGTGGTTGTGCCTGAGAAGCTGGAGGAGCATCTGACTGATCATGCTGAACACCCTCCTCCAATGGAACAATAACATGTGGCTGAGAAAGCTGGACACCCTCCTCCTATTGAAAAACATCATCCATAACAGGGTCGTCACCCCCAATTACATCTATGTGAGGCTCAGCAGGCTCCACGGCCTCCGTAGCAGGTGGTGGATCAAAGAAAATTCCATGATAAATCTCATCCATCAACGGAAGCAGTTGTTTCACAAGGGTGTGAAAATATGCTGGGTCAATGGCAGCTCTCTCCACTGGATTATACATATGAAGTAGATGACAAATATGAGCATCCCGTTAAAACAAATTCTGCTGTTAACTAATATGAATAAAAAATATGTTGAATAGTGGAAGGAAGAATGCATACCAACTCATGAAAGCCCCGTCTGTGCCATGTCAGAAATCTAACTGGGGACCTGATGTACCAGCCGCATAATCCATCTGATCCATCAAATGAAAACGTACTGTCCCTTCCCCTCGCAACTGGGACTCCCATCATCTGTCCCATAACGCAACATATCTGGCATGGTAGCTCCTCCAATCAAAATCCCTCTTCCCTGAAATCTTCAGGGAATGCAATGAATCCAACTAACTGGGTGGGTTAGGAACTGGTTGAAGGATTCCAAACTGCCTCATAACCCTATCCATCTGATCCCACTAGACTATATGAAAATGAATCAGTGGAACCCTACAGGAGCTGATAGCAAGAATCGGTGTACTGTACGGCGGCAGACTCTGAAGGATATCATCTGTATATGGAATCCATGTAATCTGAAAGAAAAAATGAATAATCAATTAAAAATGAATAGATGTACAGTAAATAGTAATGATTTAACAATATAAATAATAATCACTTACATCGTCTGGTTGAATTATGTCTAAAATAAGTCTGTAGGTGTGAACATCTTGTCTGGGAGAATCTGAATGTCGATGCGCCTGACTCCACCTGTAGATAACATTTTTATTTTTACATTTAATAATAGAATATTATACAATTAAGATAGATATTAGAAGGAATTAATTACATACCAATGTCCATGTGGAGCCTCTGCTACAATATCAACAGGTAATGGTGCACGGGCATGTGGAGCTAAACGAGGGATATGCTCCCATACCCACATCTGCAGAAGAACCATGCATCCTGTGATCTTCATCTTATCGATGCGACATGCACTGCATAGTGCCATGTATGTATATGCTAGGCAGGAAGACCCCCAACTATACCAGCCTGCCTGGTCCAAATTCTCAAAAAAAGATAAATACATCAGGTGCACAAAAGTAGTAGAGTGGTCAACAAAAATCGTGCCACCGATCAGCCTCAAAATATATGCGCGTGAAAATCGCAGCACGGTGATGTCATTAGAATCTTCTGGTAAATGTGTGAAGTGATTCTCTAACCAAGGCATCCGCAATCTACCACCGAAAATGGTCCTTCCATCATCCTGGACCTCTATGCCCAGTAGTCTATGAATATGCTCAGGCAAATCTGATGGAACTCGGCCTGTCAGAGCATGTCCGTCGATAGGGAGGCCCAACATAATGGCCACATATTGTAACATAATATTCATCTCCACCTCACTGAAATGGAAAGTATGCAAATCTGGCCTCCATCTCTCTACAAGTGCGGCAATGAGCTGATGATCAAGAAATGTGAAGTCTCACATCGCAACTCCATAGAATCCAGCTCGACGAATATTGGGGATGATAGCAGGAGGTGGTGCGGTATGATGGAAATGGTGAGATCTGCGTACACTCAAGGGAGGCACAAGACGTCCCTCTAAAATCAGTCATGATACATGAGTAGCCTGAGATGTAAGCAATGGAAAACCTTCCATCTTCACACATGATATCATCATTACTTTTTAATAGTTAATTGAATAAAAATTGTAAACTTTTATTTAAATAAAATCGACAACAAGAAAAATAAGGTAGAAAATAAAGCAACAGTGATGAAAAACCTTCATTGAATATGTGGAAGCATGATATATTCAATTTCGTTCGGTGTTTATTTTTTTAATAGTTTTAGTATCATAAAATTATTTATGATAAAATCCAAAAATTGTAAACTTTTATTTAAAAAAATCTACAACAAGCAAAATAAGGTATAAAATAAAGCAGCAGTAATGAAAAACTTTCATTGAAGATGTGGATGCATGATATATTCATTTTTGTTCAGTGTTTATTTTTTTAATAGTTTTAGTATCATAAAATTATTTATGATAAAATCCAAAAAAATTAAACTTTTATTTTAAAAAATCCACAACAAGAAAAATAAGGTAGAAAATAAAGCAGTAGTGATGAAAAACCTACATTGAAGATATGGAAGCATGATATATTCATTTTCGTTCGGTGTTTATTTTTTTAATAGTTTTAGTATCAAAATATTCTTTATGATAAAATCCAAAAATGAGACAAACCAAAATTCAAACATCTCAAAAATGGAGCAGGTCAGAAATAAAAGGATTCAATAATGAAACATTCACATACGAAACAACATATACATATTAATGATATGGTACATAGACTTGATCATGGATGACGAGATGTGGAACTCTGTCCTGCCACTTGGGGACATCTCTTACGAGTATTTCCTTCTGTGTGACAAATACTGCATCGTATTCTCCCTCCTCGTTGTCGAGGCCAGTCCATCTCATTTCTGATGCGAGTTGACTTAGGTCTTCCTTGGGGACGCAACCTGGTAGCATGAAGCCAATAATTTTAAAAATGAAAGACATTGAAAAAATCATAAATGAAACCAAAACCAACTTATGAAAACCTGGAAATATCAGGGACGATGGTCGGTTGATCAGCAAGCAATGTGATTGAATAGAAGTCACCAAAATGCATCCAAGAAGCACTATAACAGTTAACCAAAGTGATCATGTGATACAATGGGTCAACATATGGCTCCCATGATATATTTACCGAAGTGCAAGCTGCGATAACATGTGCACATGGATATCTCAATGCCAGAAAGTTGCCGCAATCACAGTACCTGTTGTCCAACATCATAACAAACACTCCACCAGTAGTGCATGTAGACGGGTCATAGCATTGTCTTACCTGAAAGCTCTTCCTTTCCCTTTCAAAGTCTATAACATTCCATTTTGAAGCCTCATTCCGTATCTAGTCAATATCACTTTGAAAATGCTGAGTAAAATGCATTCCATTTTCCATCATCTGGTAGGCCTTTTGGGACCAGTCAACAAAGTAGTGAACACATCTAAAAAATGTCTCTTGCACTAACCCTGTGATTGGATGTTTGTGCACACCCTTGAGGACCACATTTATGCACTCCACTATATTAGTGGTCATATGCCCATATCTCATGCCACCATCGTATGCTAATGACCATTTTTCCTTTGAAATTTGCATCATATATTTATATACCTCCTCATTAACAGTTCGAATCCCTTCAAGACGTCGATCAAAACTTTCTTGTTGGGGTTCATATGCTGAAACCATAAAGTAATATTGTATTAAAATGGATATTAAATTTTGTTAAAAAAATAATGTTTAGAAAACCATACCCAACTTGAGGATCACCTTCTTTATGGACTCATCTCTAAAATGATTATGCACATTACTTAAAATATGTCTAATGCAATAACGATGATAAGCATTCGTCTCAGTCCAAGAAACCTCATCACTAATCATAGCCTCTATAATCACTCGATGGTGATCAGATATCAGACACATGCCCTGTTTTTGCGTGACATGAACACGTACACATGCCAAAAACCAGCTCCAGCATTCAAAATTTTCTTTTTCAACAATAGAAAAAGAAAGTGTCATAGGAGCGCAATTACCATCCTGTGTGGAAGTAATGAGTAGAACACCTGTATACTTTCCAAAAAGGAATGTTCTATCTACCTGAATAAATTGTTTACAATAAGGAAAGGTAGCAATGCATGGTCTGAATGCCCAAAAAAGCCTATTGAACTTCACCTTTGACCGATCAACTCGATAATTCTAGGATACATACTCAACAGTGTCCAAATGATAAACAATCTGATTGTTGAGAGACAATAATTCCATAAGATGTGGCAACATCACATAAGATTTATCCCAATCACCATGCACTTTTACAATGGTTTTATGTTTTTCATTCCAAGCTTTGTTGTATGATATCTTATAGTTATAAAACTATTGAATTCTTTCCTGAACAAGGGAAACAGAAACATCCTGACATGTACGTATCATCTCACAAATAATAGTAGATATAAACTCTGCATCAAGGAAAGAGTGATCTTGTGCCAAGCTGGGATGCAGACAAGTGTGTGGGCCTTCTAATTTGGTTATCTTCCAACATCCATAATATTTATCAAATATTTATCTTAATAGAAATTTACATTCTGGCCCATATTTTTCACAACGAATGAGATATTTGGTCTTCTTTGACTCGTCAACCACAAATGTGAAATGTCACAGAATGTGGTATTTCTTTATCACATTTTTCATGGCTAGTTTAGTTTTGAACTCCTACCCAACATATAGGGCATTATCATTTGATGCAGGCCTATTCCCTATAATTCCAGGGAATTCAGAAGCTGGTGTAATGACATCCCAATCAAAATGTTGTTCACAAGACATTCCTTCATCTAAGGAACTCAAAACTAAAGGCCGATTACCACTAAATGGTGGATGTAGTGGATGTCTATCTCTCAAAGGAACCTCAGAAGGTTCATTCCCCACCACATCATCTCCTGATGAATCCCCAGATTCTTCTTCCTCAGATAAACTTTCATGCACTATATCAGCACACAAAGGGATGTCATCTATATTTCCTTCCAAATTTTGATCATTGTCTTCATAACATTCTTCCGCAGGAGTCATATGAGGAGGAGGCAATGAATAAGACTGCTGTGAAGGACCGGCTTCTATAGAGCTCACAAATCATGGTTCTGTAGTAATTGATCACACCACATCAATATCAGAAATGACAAAAAATAATTCCATCAAACCATTAATACACTGTTTCCTAAATAACATAAAATCCTCCATCCAATCATCGTCATCGACTATAGGGTACTCGTTGTGCCACATATGCTCAGGATATTGAAGATGTCAGTATCTAATTGAAGTGATTGCTTGTTCAACCCTCAGTTTTAACCGACTATGAATCTTATTAAGAACTACATCCAATGTCATACAACCATGGAGATTTACCACTCTAGAAGGTGGCACAATTTATCTAAAACCCTGCAGGGTATAAATTACATCACCATTGCAATATATTTGCGCAGACATAATTACCTATAAAAAAATAATTTAAAAAATATTATATACTACATTAAAATTTTAAATTATTTAATTTGGTTTTGAATAATTGATTATCTTGAGACTTTTTTTATGTATTTATTTATCACTATTAAGGTATAGTGATTGAGATATTATCACAAAAGAAAATTTAATATAATGTTTCATAAAGTTTAATTACTTATGAATATATAATCATGACTTGATCTTGAGACTTACGATTAGTTTATCATTATCTGATAAAGTAACCACAACCTATGGGTGGACTCTTGTCTCTATTATCAAATATTTCAGTAACCACCAATCTCCTATCAAACAGCAATGCCTACTCTCGAACGAGTTCTCGAATGCCTCTTCACGGACACCTCTTCGGGGAAGCCTGTTCGGGGACACCTCTTCGGGGGCGTCTGTCTTTTAATTAAAAATTTACTCACATGCATGTGTGGGGGTCTAGGGGTATGAATTACATAACTTTTTTTGAAGCAGAAACGCAGGTTCTTACACTTACTGAGAGATGACTCGCAGGTCATCAATGCGGAAAAAATTCAATTATTACAAATTGAATAACCACATACACAATAAAAATGCAATTTCAATTATGCATGGTCGGTCATCTCAAGACCAGTCATCACTCATACCATGTTTTTTGGTATAATTATTATATTATCCGTATTATATAACTTTATCTATTACTAAATGAAATGTATATTAAATACTACACCTATTTTCCAAAAAGTTAACTACATGTGTATATATATATAATTATTAATAACATTTAATAAATTTTATTATAACTAATATAATTGAGATTTACATAATAAACAGTTTTGTTATTTAAAATTTTATGAAATTGTAATGTTTTTTGGCCATTCTTCTACTTTTCAAAATATTGGTAAATATATTTTCTACTTTATTGATTAAAAATATTATTACTAGTAAATAAAAGTAATATAATTTACACTTACATCAAAACCATTAATTAAAATAAACTTCTCTAACATAAATTAATTTTCCTAAACATTCAACATTTTAGACATAACATAAAACATTCAGTATTCAGACAACATAAATTCAAAAAATTAAATCATACAAACATTCAAAATCTAGAAAATTAAATCATACAAAACATTACACATCATGCATAACATATGAAATAAATAAATCATACACACAACTACACATACAAATGAAATAAATAAACACAATTAAAATGTAAAATAGAAATTGTACCTCTATAAAAGCAGCAAATATTTGTTGAGAAATAATTTATGCAGGGCTTCACAACAAAATCCATAGGAGAACAATGGTTTTTGATGGGGTCTCCTTTTATAAACTTTCTTAGTGGGATACGTGAACCCCGTTCACACATCCTTCAGCTGGTCTACGAAGGATGCCTGAACGGAGTTCATGTATCCCTACCGCGGCTCGGATCCATGAACCCCGTTGACGCATCCTTCCATGGAGAAGGATGCGTGAATGTTGTTCACGCATCCAAGACCCATTTTTAAAATTATGTGAACCCCAATCCCCTTTCCTGATTGTTTTTAAAACCAAAAAAAATAACTCATGTAAAACATTCTGGAATAGTCGGTCCGCCGCCTCTTGATGAAGATCATGTGGAGTTAATCTGTAAAAAAAAGGGACGTACAGAATCTGAGATTCCAAGGGATTCACCGTCTCATTTGAGTCTCGTATTCCTCGGCATACCCACCATCTTTGGTCTGAAAACACTGGTTTAGAGAGATAGAGATGGAAGATACCGAGAAGAAGAGGATTGGGTCTGAAAATGATTGTTTCGATGTGTGAAACCAGAAAATATTACTGAAAAAAACAAGGGTTTGGGAGAAAATGGATAATGGCGGTTTTGCTACCCCTTCCACTATACATTTTAGCTTTCATCTCCTTCTACTCATCGGGACATAAGATTTCCCTATGGATCATAAATAAGTCAACACTACTTCCTCCACGTGGCTGCATCTCATAGCTGGCCCCCTCGGAGGTGCAGTGGGATTGCCACACCGAGGAGCCACTGCACGAGAATATATATAACCTAAATAAATAGTAAAAATGTAGATTTCAATGATTTTAGAAAACTTTGAAAGGAAAATGACAGTACATAACCAAAACAGACACATAATTACAATTTGAGACAAAAAACATGATAAAATTAATCTAAGAACCAAAAAGTTTATAGAAAATTCAATATTCATATATAAAAATCAATCATACAATAAACTAAACCATAAATATATAATAAACACATCATACATCCATACACCCACATTCACATTCATAAATAAAATACCATCAATAGACCACAAGCTCAATAATCATATATATACATATAAAATATGTCCAACATCTACCAACCTATAACCAATACATCCATCCCACCTCCTCCACTGCATCCAACTACCTCCATAGATAGAGTCATCATATGTGAAACCGGCCACATCATGTAATCAAATAAAACAAAAATATATATAGATCAATGCTTAACATAATAAATAATAATTACTATAATGACCCAAACATTTATAAATAAAATTCTATTCATGGTTGATTTAAATTCCCCATTATGTATTATTATTATAGAAAACACATGAACTTATTTGGTTTTGTTATATACTCTCAGATTTAAAATACTGTTAATCATCATAACCGTTGATAATATAATCGTTGAATTGTGATCATTTGATTAGTATAAATATAGGGTTTTGAAAAATCCAATTGATATAGACAGAGGAAGTGATGACCTCAACCAATATGATCAAACCCTATGAATCTCATTTATCAAATCTTCTGATGGAGATAGAATCACTGGGATTTTCCCTTGACCATGCCCACGCTAAGATCAAACCACTAAAGCCCAAGAGAAACTATTTATAGGAGAAGTTCAAGCTCATTAAGATCACGACCCAAACCATATACACCGAACCACCTCATGAAAGTCTCACCATCACGTAACTTACCCTTAGGGTGTTGGTCGATGTAATAAAGGGATATATATCAAGACCCTAATAATATGATTATTCATATTATATAGAATAATGAATGTATTTTCTTCTTATAATTGTTACTTTATAAATGATTTTGATTTTGATATAATAAAACATAAATTTTATTTTTGGGTAATATTCACTTTCAATTAAGACATTTATTTTGATGAATTGATAGATTTTTCGAATAAATATAATTTTATTAATATATTATTATTAAATAATATTTATTATATATAAATTATCATATAATTTTTATGAAGTCCAATGTAATTTTTATAAAGGTTCAAAAACTGTTATTGTAAAAAACCCAACATTTTTCAATAATGGTCGATTCTTATTTTAAAAGTGAATATTCACATATTTAGAAAATTATTTCAATAAAATAAATATTATTATTGGAATGAGAACATGAAAAATTATCCAATGGTGATTTTTAAAAAGTTTTTGTGACGGTCAAATTTTCGGGTAAAAATTAAATACGATATAAATATATGGTTTATATTATGACATCATAATGACCCAAAAGTGATGTAATAAATTCTATAAATGGTATCTATGACCAAATATATATTTACCCTTTAAAAAATGTGTTTTGAGGTTATTTATTAATTTTAAAAATCCTTTATGAATCCTCCAAAACCTATATTATATTTTATGGTTTTAAAATCATTTCTTTAAGAACATGACTCACTTACACATCACTAAGGGTAATATTTTAATAATTTTGACACTTGAAATTATAAAATAATGAAGACCACTAATATTTGGTAGAAATCATGAGAAAACCCATGGTTAGGTTCGTGGTTTTGATTACTTTATTATATAGAATCCAAAATCTAAGTTTGTAAAATATTAATGAACTCCCATATTTTTTCCAATATAACCCCACCAAATCTCCAATGACTCTTCACTAAAAAACTGTTTATCACATCATTACACTACTAGAATTTTACACTTTAACAACAGTTCACAACCATTGGTAAAGGCCTGAAAACCATTGGTATATAGTATACCAACAGTTCCCTCAACTGTGGCTAGGTAAGCCATGACAATAGGCCTATACCAACAGTTATGTGAAAACCATCGGTATATGTGTCAAAATAGAAGGTATACCAACAGTTTTCTAAAAACCATTGGCATATGTGTGTTAAATATAATATATACCAACAGTTTGTGAAACCGTTGGTATATGTGTGTTACAATTATACCAATGGTTTACAACCATTGGTATAGAGGGGATATGGCAAGCCATAAGGCTATACCAACGGTTCTTTTATAACCGTTGGTATAAATATATACCAACAGTTATAACAAAACTGTTGGTATAGTTATATTATAGAATCTATACCAACAGTTTTGAAAACCGTTGGTATAAATTTTCTCAACTTCGAAGCATCAGGCCCCTCTCCCCCCTCTCCAGACATGCAACAACATAGCTCCATAGCAACACACCTCCCCCTCTCCAGACCTGCAACAACACCAATACAAAATCCCCATCCAAAGTATTCAAAATTTAGAATTCATTCCAGAATTTGTAAATTTAGAAATTTAGAAATTCAAATGTAATAAATGGTTCTTGATGTGTTAGTGGGAAACATTGGCCAATCTCGACATATGAGATGGGTTACCGGAATAGCCTACATGTTTTTCATAGACTTTTCAATTAGAATAAGGGGGTATGTGGCTAATTGTAATTTTCTCTCCTGGATGTGATGTGAGATGAATCCCTATATTGGGTAGTGGGTATGAATATTCAATTAAGTCTTCGGTATTGGGTTCCCAAAGGGACTTTGGTTTGTTCCTAGAACCCACTGTTTGAGGATGGGATTGAGGTGATCTATGTGGATATGGTGTCACCATATGTATTCTGAACCATTGGGGTATTTTTATGAAACTTTGAAACTTATTTTTCAAGAATATATATGTAACCTTGTTGACCAATTTGTTATATGGTATGCTTGAGTGTTCATAGGTTTCATATGAAATCACTATATGATATTTATTTATTGTATGTTATTGTATAGAATGAACGACCCATGATTGAGAATTAGAACATGAGTGTTGGTGCATGTTCATGATGGGATGTTGAGACTCATTCCTAATATAATTCATGTTTTTCTATGCATACTATGACCCATTGTGTTTCAATATATGCCTTGTGAATATTTTATTCTAATAACGTATGACCAATAGAACATATTTTATTTTTTATCCCTTAATTTCAAGAATCTATTAGTATCCATATGAAGATTTTCCGTATTCCAGTTGTTGTTTTCACTTAAAATGTTGTCCATTTTAAACAAAAGTGAGACACTTTGAGTGATACCAGTCACATCGTGCCTCGTATTGAGTCAAGGTTGACTTGTACCCGTCACAAATGATCCATGGATCGTGGTGCTAAAGTATCAACACAATATGAATGCGTTTGGTCAGTTTTCCATTTGCCAATTGTTGTTTTCACTTAAAATCTTGTCCATTTCAAACAATAGTGAGACACTTTGAGTAGTACCTATCACGCTGTGCCTTGTATTGAGGTAGTGTTGACTCGTACACGTCACAAATGACCCATGGATTGTTGTCCTAAAGTATCAACACAATTAGAATGTGTTTGATCAGTTTTCCGTATGCCAGTCGTTGATTTCACTTAAAATGTTGTCCGTTTCAAATAAAAGAGAGACACTTTGAGTGATAAAAGTCACACCGTGACTCGGATTGAGGCAGGGTTGACTCGTACACAAAAAAAAATTAACCATGGATCATTGTGATAAAGTATCAACACAATTTGAATACATTTGGTCAGTTTTCCGTATGTCAGTTGTTTTGACATAAAATGTTGTCCATTTTAAACAAAAGTGAGACATTTTGAGTGGTACCAGCCACACCTTGCCTCTGATTGAGGCGGAGTTGACTCGTACATATCACGAACGACCCATGTATTGTTTTCCTATTGTATCAACACAATCCGAATGCATTTGTTCGGTTTTCCGTATGCCATTTTTGGTTTTCACTTAAAATGATTTCCATTTCAAACAAAATTGAGACACTTTGAGTGATACTGGTCACACCATGCCTCAGATTGAGTCGGGGTTGACTTATACCCTTCACAAATGATCCATGGATCATTTTGATAAAGTATCAACACAATCCAAATGCATTTGGTCAGTTTTCCGTATGCCATTTGTTGTCTTCACTTAAAATCCCGTCCATTTCAAATAAATGTGAGACACTTTGAGTGGTACCGGCCACACCGTACCTCGGATTCATACACATCAAAAATGACCCATGGATTGTTTTCCTAATGTATCAACACCATATGAAAGTGTTTGATCAGTTTTTCTATATGTTAGTTGTTGATTTCACTTAAAATGTTGTCCATTTCAAATAAAAGAGAGACACTTTGAGTGATACTGGTCACAACGTGCCTCGGATTAAGGCATATTTGACGTGTAAATGTCAAAAATGACTCATGTATTGTTGTGATAAAGTATCAACACAATTTGAATAAATTTGGTCGGTTTTCCGTATGTCATTTGTTTTGACTTAAATGTTGTCCATTTTAAATAAAAGAGAGACACTATGAGTGATACCGGACACATTGTGCCTCGTATTGAGGCGAGGTTGACTCTAACACGTCAAAAACGACCCATGGATAGTTTTCCTAAAGTATCAAGACAATCTAGAAGAATTTGGTCAATTTTTCATATGCAAGTTGTAGTTTTCACATAAAATCCTATCTATTTAAAATAAAAGTGAGACATTTTGAGTGGTACCGACCACACCATGCCTTGAATTGAGGCGGGGTTGAATCGTACATGTCACAAATGACCCATGGTTCATTTTACTAAAGTATCAACACAATTAGAATGAGTTTGGATGGTTTTTTGTATGCCAATTGTTGTTTTCACTTAAAATGTTGTCCATTTCAAACAAAAGTGAGACACTTTGAGTGATATCGGTTACACCGTGCCTCAGATTAAGGCTGGGTTGACTCGTACCCATCACAAATGATCCATGGATCGTTGTGATAAAGTATCAACACAATTAGAATGTGTTTGGTCAGTTTTCTGTATGCCAGTTGTTGTTTTCACTTAAAATGTTGTCCATTTCAAATAAAAGTGAGACACTTTGAGTGGTACCGGCCACACCGTGCCACATATTGAGGTGGGGTTGACTCATACACATCACAAATGACCCATTGATCGTTTTCCTAAATTATTAATACAATCTGAAAGCATTTGGTCAGTTTTTCATATGCACGTTATTATTTCCACTTACAATCATGTCTATTTCAAATAAAAGTGAGACATTTTGAGTGGTACCAGCCACACCGTTCCTCAATATGATTCACTAACTACATAAAAGGAGTGGCTATGGTGAATTCAAATCAATTTGATTAATATAATCATGACACTTGAATTGTAGAATGAAAATAGAAAACAAATCAAACTGCAATTATTGGGTATGTCATGCCACACACGGCACCACCTGGTTTAAGTCAAATAAAAAGAGAAACAAATAATAATAGATGAAAAATATTAAAACTAAGTTAAGCCTTACCTATTTGGAGTGTAGAACTAAAAAATTGATTGAATTTAGATGGATCTATAGGGAGGAATGATTTCCCAGCCTGGGTAAAGAGAGAGGGATCTAGTTTAGACCAAACTAAAACAGAAAAATAAAAAAATATATGAATAAAATTAGGACTTACAGATTAGAACTAAATAATTGATTTATTAAAGAGGTTGAAGAAATTTTCAAAGATCGGGGAGTTTTGAAACCTGGATGGGGAGTTGCCTTCTGTCTCCTTTTACACCTCATGAATAATAATTAGGGTGTTTTTGTGTGATTTAAAGTTATTTCGATGTCGTTCGGTATACATTTGAGTTCTAAATGCATGTTTTGGCCATTTATGACACGTAGAGTGCATTTCCGGCCACTGATGTCACATGACACCTCTGATTGTCGGGCCAACCATTTCCCAATTCACCCATCCTTTGTTTTTGCTCTATTTCATGGCATTCCAAAGTCATTCGTCTGGTTTTGACCACCCCACGCACGCTTTTCAAGCACGCCAAACACCTAAAAACACATTTTCAGCCGTGTCGTGCAAACCACACATCTGAATGATGTTTCGTCTCATCGTACACCTCATGAATAATAATTAGGGTGTTTTAGTGTGATTTCAAGTCATTCTGATGTCGTTTGGTAGGAATTTGAGCGTTAAACGCCCGTTTTGGCCATTTACGACACGCAGAGTGCGTTTTCGGCCACCACAGTCCCACGACACCTTTGATTGATGTGATGTCTAGCCGATAATTTCAAAAATCACCCACCCTTTGTTTTCGTCTGATTTCATGGCATTCCGAGGTCATTCGGCTGGTTTTGACCACCCCACGCACGCTTTTCAAGTGCACCAAACACCTAAAAAACACATATTCAGTCCTGTCGCGCATCCGAATGATGTGTCGTCTCCTCATACACCTCAAGAATAATAATTAGGGTGTTTTCATATGATTTCAAGTCATTTTGATGTCGTTTAGAATGCATTTGACCGTTTAACGCATGTTTTGGCCATTTACGACACGCGGAGTGCATTTTCGGCCACCGTGGTCACATGACACATCTGATTGATTTAACATCTAGCTGACCATGTCAAAATTTACCCACCCTTTGTTGTCGTCTGATTTCATGGCATTTTGAGGTCGTTCGACCAGTTTTGACCACCCCACGCACGCTTTTCAAGCGCACCAAACACCTAAAAAACACATAATCAGTCGTGCCGTGTAAACCATGCATCTGAATGATGTGTCGTCTCCTCATACTTCTCAAGAATAATTAGAGTGTTTTCCTATGATTTCAAGTCATTCTGATGTCGTTCGGCATGCATTTGACTGTTAAATGCATGTTTTGGCCATTTACGACACGCGGAGTGCATTTTCGGCTACCACGGTCACACGACACCTCCGATTGACATGATTTCTAGCTGACCATTTCACAATTCACCCACCCTTTGTTGTCGTCCAATTTCATATCATTCTGAGGTCATTCGGCTGGTTTTGTCCACCCCACGCACACTTTTCAAGCGCGCCAAACACCTAAAAAAAACATATTCAGTAGTTTCGTGCAAACCGCGCATCCGAATGACATGTAGTCTTTTCTTACACCTCACGAATAATTATTAGGGTGTTTTTGTGCGATTTCAAGTCATTCCGATGTCGCTGGGTATATATTTGACCATAAAACACATGTTTTGGCCATTTACGACACGCAGAGTGTATTTTTGGCCACCACGGTCCCACGACACCTCCGATTGATGTTTCGTCTGGCCGAACATTTCAAAATTCACCCACCCTTTGTTGTCATCCAATTTCATAGCATTCTGAGGCCGTTCGGCCGGTTTGACCACCCCACGCACGATTTTCAAGCACACAAAAAACCTAAAAAACACATATTTAGTTGTGACAAGAAAACTGTGCGTCCGAATGACGTTTCGTCTCCTCGTACACCTCAAGAATAATAATTAGGGTTTTTTGTGTGATTTCAAGTTATTATGATGTTTTTCGGCATGCATTTGACCATTAAACACATGTTTTGGCCATTTACGACACACGGAGTGCATTTTCGGCCATCTCGGTCACGCGACACCTCTGATTGATGTGACGTCTAGCCAACCATTTCACAATTCACTCACCCTTTGTTTTCGTCCGATTTTAATGGCATTCTGAGGTAGTTTGACTAGTTTTGACCACCCCACGCATGCTTTTCAAGTGCGCCAAACACCTAAAAAACACATATTCAGCCTTGATGCGCAAACCGCATGTCCGAATGACGTTTTGTCTCATTGAACACCTCAAGAATAATAATTAGGGTGTTTTCGTGTGATTTAAAATCATTCTGATGTCATTCGGCATGAATTTGACCGTTAAATGCATGTTTTGGCAATTTACGACACGCGGAGTGCGTTTTCGGCCACCACGGTCACACGACACCTCCGATTGACGTGACGTCTAGCCAATCATTTCACAATTCACCCAACCTTTTTTTTTGTCCAATTTTATGGCATTACGAGATCATTCGGTAGGTTTTGACCACCCCACGCACACTTTTCAAGCACGCCAAACACCTAAAAACACATATTTTGTCATGTCGTGCAAACCACGCGTCGGAATGATGTGTCATCTTTTTGTACACCTCACGAATAATAATTAGAGTGTTTTCATGTGATTTAAATTCATTCTGATGTCGTTGTGTATGAATTTGAGTGTTAAATGTGTGTTTTGGCCATTTACGACACGCAGAGTGCGTTTTAGGCCACCGCGGTCACACGACACCTCCGATTGATGTGTCATCTGGCTAACCATTTCACAATTCACCCACCCTTTGTTTTCATCCGATTTCATGGAATTCTGAGATCGTTCAGCTGGTTTAGACCACCCCATGCATGCTTTTCAAGCACGCCAAACACCTAAAAAATATACATTCAACTATGACACACAAACCGTGCGTCCGAATGATGTGTCGTCTCCTCATACTCCTCACGAATAATAATTAGGGTGTTTTCGTGTAATTTCAACTCATTCTGATGTCGTTCGGCAGGCCTTTGACCGTTAAATGCGTGTTTTGGCCATTTATGACACGCAAAGTGCGTTTTCGGCCACCGTGGTCACACGACACCTCTGATTGATGTTCCATTTAGCTGACCATTTCACAATTCACTCAGCCTTTCTGGTCGTCCGATTTCATGGCATTCTGAGGTCGTTCAGCCGGTTTTGACCACCCCGTGCATGCTTTTCAAGCACGTGAAACACCTAAAAAACACATATTCTGTTGTGACATGAAAACCATGCATCTATATGATGTGTTGTCTCCTTTTACACCTCACAAATAATAATTAGGGTGTTTTAGTGTGATTTCAAGTCATTCTGATGTCGTTTGACATGCATTTGACCATTAAACGCA
Source organism: Viscum album (assembly GCA_963277665.1). Lineage (NCBI taxonomy): Eukaryota > Viridiplantae > Streptophyta > Magnoliopsida > Santalales > Viscaceae > Viscum > Viscum album. Next base: position 1,265,685,091 of record OY728128.1, read on the forward strand.
TGTTTTGGCCATTTACGACACGCGGAGTGCATTTTCAGCCACCGCAGTCACACGACACCTCTGATTGATGTTTCTTCTAGCCGACCATTTCAAAATTCACCCACCCTTTGTTTTCATCCGATTTCATGGAATTCTGAGGTTGTTCGGCCAGTTTTGACCACCCCACGCATGCTTTTCAAGCGCACCAAACACCTAAAAAACACATATTCAGTTGTGCTACACAAACCGTGCATCTGAATGACGTGACATCTCCTCGTAAACCTCAAGAATAAAAATTAGGGTGTTTTTGTGTGATTTCAAGTCATTATGATGTCGTTCGGCATGCATTTGACAGTTAAATGCATGTTTTGACCATTTTTGACATACAGAGTGCGTTTTCGGCCACTTCCGTCAAAAGACACCACCGATTGACGTGAGATCTATCCGACCATTTCAAAATTCACTCACCCTTTGTTTTCGTCTGATTTCATGGCATTCTGAGGTCGTTCGGCCGGTGTTGACCACCCCACGCTCGCTTTTCAAGCGCGTCAGACACCTACAAAACACATATTCTGCTGTGACATATAAATCGCGCGTCCGAATGACCTATTGTCTTTTTTTACACATAAAAAATAATAATTAGGGTGTTTTTGTGAGATTTCAAGTCATTATGATGCTATTCGGTACACATTTGAGCGTTAAATGCGTGCTTTGGCCATTTACGACACGCAGAGTGCATTTTCAGCCATCGCGGTTACACAACACTTCTGATTGACGTGCTGGATAGCCGACCATTTCACAATTCATCCCCCATTTGTTTTTTCTAATTTCATGGAATTCTGAGGTCATTATGCTAGTTTTGACCACCCCACGCATGCTTTTCAAGCGCGCAAAACACCTAAAAACACATATTCAGCTGTGACATGCAAACCGTGCATCCGAATGACATGTCGTCTCCTCGTACACCTCAAGAATAATAATTAGGGTGTTTTCATGTGATTTCAAGTCATTCTGATGTTGTTCGGTATGCATTTGACTGTTAAACACGTGTTTTGGCCATTTACGACATGCGAAGTGCGTTTTCGGCCACCACAGTCACACGACACCTCTAATTGATGTGTCGTCTGGCCAAACATTAAAAAAATTCACCCACCCTTTTTTCGTCCAATTTCATGGCATTATGAGGTCGTTTGGCCAGTTTTGACCACCCCACGCACGCTTTTCAAGTGTGCTAAACACCTAAAAACCACATATTCAGCTTTGACATGCAAACCGCGCATCCGAATGACGTTCTGTATCCTTATACACCTCAAAAATAATAATTAGGGTGTTTTCTTATGATTTCAAGTCATTCTGATGTCATTCGGAATGCATTTGACCGTTAAACGCATGTTTTGGCCATTTACGACATGTAGAGTGCGTTTTCAGCCACCACGGTCACACAACACCTCCGATTGACGTGTTGTCTAGCCGACTATTTCACAATTCACCCACTCTTTGTTTTCGTCCAATTTAATGGAATTCTTAGGTCGTTCATCCAGTTTTCACAACCCCACGCATGCTTTTCAAGCACGTCAAACACCTAAAAAACACATATTCAATTGTGTCATGCAAACCGTGCATCTGAATGACGTGTTGTCTCCTCGTACACCTCACGAATGAACCATGGATCGTTGTGTTAATGTATCAAGACAATCCGAATACGTTTGTTCAGTTTTCTGTATGCCAGTTGTTTTTACTTAAAATGGTGTCCATTTTAAACAAAAGAGAGACATTTAGTGTGATACCGGCCACACCGTGCCCTGGATTGAGGAGGGGTTATCTTTTACACATATCAAATGACCATTGGATCATTTTCCTAAAGTATCAACACAATCCAAATACGTTTAGTTAGTTTTTCATATGTTAGTTGTAGTTTTCACTTAAATTGTTGTCCATTTCAAACCAAAGTGAGACACTTTGAGTGATATCGGCCACACCGTTTCTCAGATTGAGGTAGAGTTGACTCATACCCATCACAAATGATCAATTTCTCATTTTCCTAAAGTATCAACACAATCCGAATGCGTTTGATCAGTTTTCTGTATGATAGTTGTTGTTTTCACTTAAAATCATGTCCATTTCAAATAAAAGTGAGACACTTTGAGTAGTATCGGCCACACCGTGCCTTGGACAGAACCCCCACCCCTCGGATAGCCCCCACTCACCTCGGACAGCCCCCACCCCCTGACAGCCCCCTCACCCCGGACACCCCCCCCCTCGGACAGCCCCCAACCCAGAAAGACCCCCACCCCCCGGATAGCACCCCACACCACCCAGAGAGCCCCCCCCCCCCTGCACCACCCAGACAGCCCAACCACCCCTCGGAAAGCCCCCCCTCAACCCGGATATCCCCCACCCCCCGGACAGCCCCCCGACCGCCCAGATATCCCCCTCACCCCGGACATCCCCCACCCCCCGGACAGCCCCCCTCACCCTAAAAAGCCCCCCAACCCCCGGACAGCCCCCACCCCCCGGACACCACCCCCCCCCCCCCCCCCCCGACCCCCCGGACAGCCCCCCTCACCCTGGACAACCCCCCTCACCCTGAAAATCCCCCCCAACCCCCATACATCCCCTACACCGGACACCCCCCCCCCACCTCGGACATCCCCCACCCCCAGAAATCCCCCCACCCCTCGGACGACCCCCCTCAACCCGGACAGCCCCCACCCCCAGAAAGACCCACACACCCCCCCCCCCCACCCCCCCCCCACCCCCCCCCCACCCCCCCCCCCCACCCCCCCCCCCCCGGACACCCCCCCTGCACCACCTGGATAGCCCAACCACCCCCCTGACAGCCCCCCTCAACCCGAACAGCCCCCCACCCCCCGAACAACCCCCACCCCAACCCCCCAGACAACCCCCCTCACCCCGGATAGCCCCCCACCCCGGACAACCCCCCACACCGAACAACCCCCCAACACCCCGAACAACCCCCACCCCGGCCAGATAGCTGCCCTGACCCCCTGGATAGCTCCCCACCCCGAACATTCCCCCAACACCCCTGACAACCCCCCACCCCCGGCCGAACAGCTCCCCCACCCCCTGGACAGCCCCCACCCCCCGAATAACCCCCCCCCCCCCCCCACCCACCTCGGACATCCCCCCAACCCCCGGACAGCACCCACCCACCCCCCCCCCCCCCCCAGACATCCCCACCCTCCGTACAGCCCCCCGCACCACCTGGACAGCCCCCACCCCCCAGACAGCCCCCAACCCCCCAGAAACCCCCCTCACCTCGGATAGCCCCTCCAACCCCCCGAACAATCCCCCTCACCCCGGACAACCCCCGCCCCAGACAACCCCCCCAGACAGCCCCCTCACCCCCGGATATCCTCCCTCACCCCCCTCATTCCAAGAGGGTTCATTGTCATTTCACAAATTCAATCATTTGAAACTACTTAGAAGACATTAAATAGTTCAACTCATTTTGTTCAAATCAATTTATTTCATTATTTGAATAAAAAACTGAGACAAAGTCTCAATTTCAAAAATTCATTCTTTAAATATTATTTGAAAATAAATCTAAACAGTCATGGAATTTAATAATTCATAAACAGTTGAAAGATGTCAAAATTATAGTCATCAAATTCATGACTTGTTCAATTCAATGAGAATATGATTAAATAATATTTCACAAGGAATTTTAAGGAAAACATTCATAGAAACTTTGTAAAAAATTAATAAACACATATAAATGAATTCGCATGTAAGAATTAATTACAAGATGAATAAAAATCATAAAAACACATACTCAGAAAATATGGAATCCAACCACAATGAATCTAAGATGTTTCACCTCCGATGGAGGGTTAAAGATTTAATTAATTAAATGGATCCGATGGGATGGAGAAAATCCAGGTTAAATCAAAATGAAAAAAAAACATACACATCAAAATCAAAACACAAAACTAAAATATTAGATGAATAACAATAATAATAAGGTAACACTTAAAAATTTTAAGTGTAGAAAGAATAAAATACTAGATTTGAGATGGATCTAATGAAGATTTAGTAGTTCCGAAAGGGGAAGTTGGGCAAGGATGGCCTGCGGCTATTGCCCATTCATTTCTATTCGCGGATGAGGAGGGTCTGCTAATTGGGGAAAACTTTTCCCAACGGTTTTTAAAAACTGTTGGGAAAGAGTGCCTATCCCAATGGTTTATATAAAACCATTGGTAAAATCCCCTAAAACACAGGCTTTACCCAACGGTTCTGTAGAACGGTTGGTAAAACCTCCTACAAACAAGCCTTTCCCAACATTTCTTTAGAACCGTTGGTAAAGTCTCCTACAAATAGGCCTATACCAACGGTTTTGTTAAACTGTTGGTATAGCCTCCCTTTCCCAATGATTTTTGTAAAGTGTTGGGATAAAAGAGTTGGGAAAACATCAATTTCCAGTAGTGTTACTCTACCCTCCCCTATCTAGAGTCCTCTAAAGGTGCCCATAAGCTCTTAAGAAGCTCCTCCCAATCTTTTAGAATCACCCTCTCAAGGTATGGATCCTTTCCTTCTCTTTATTAAAGAATATTCATTATTTTATGTCTTTTATTTCAAATTCCTAATGTTGGGATATGTTTTTATATATACCTATTACTATATATTTGATATCAAAATGATGAGAGAATCAATTTTTCTCATTAAACCATTTTATGAATCTTTAGGTATTGTCATTATGCTGCTAAAATTTCATTATGATTTTTTCCATGCCAAATATTTTTATTGTGAATACCATCACTATTTCCACTCAAGGGTATTCACCTAGACGTACACATAATCAGTTGATTGTGGACTTAAATGCATTTATTCCAAACTCCTTGATCTTGGAATCAAATTTGATTAAAATGACATTATTTTGAATTATCTATGACACACACTTATGCATGTTCATGATATGAAAGTGATGGGTGCACCCAAAATTATATAGTTCTCTAATGAATTGTGTAATGTTTTAGTATCATGAGACATCATGAAAGAGTTTATAGGGTGAACCTAATCTTTCATGAGACATTTTACACAAAGTTATGATGTCTTGGTGGTTATCCTTGACATATGTTATGATGTCATGTTCAAATTTGTTTCCACATTTTCATGTTGCCCTTATGTTATCATGATTTATCATGCCTCATTTTTTGTGTTCATGTTTATCACCCATTTTATGTTCCATTTAAATGACTATTCTCTATCATGTTTTACTTTCTTCATGTTATTCCATATTAATTCCCTTATTGGGATTTATAGATCACCCCTTTCTTATGTATGTCCTCAGGTTATGGAATGTAGTTTTAAGTATGATAGAATATTATGAGCATGTTAAGAATGTTTTCAATAATAGAGATGTACCCACAATTTTAATTTGTTATGTAATGTATCTAATTACGCAAATACACTAGACTTCTCAATCTTCTAGGTTGTTTTATATATAATATCTTTTGTAATAAATCATGAATTAATGTGTAATAAAGACACATGTGGTCATAATTATAGTAGAATCATTGATAGCATGTAACCATACCTCAAAAACTATGATCTATAATGAATGACTTATAAAGAGTGTCATGGATTATAATAGTCAAACACCTACCTACCACCAGCATCTATCACCTAAAATACAAACCAAAACATTTAAGGGAAAAAATAAAAAATAATATGTATAGAATATATTCATAATTTTGAACTTAATATTTATTATTTTGTTAATCAAATAGATGAAATTAATTTTAACATAAAAAATAACATATCTTTCGTAATAATTTGAAAACAAAAAATTACATATTTAATATTTGATTCAACACTTGGAACTCAAAAGAGAAAAGTATATAACATTCTAATCAATTTTAAAACTGATGTGTGGTGTACTTGAAATTACTAAATATACAAATTTTAAAAACATTAATATGGAAACGGTTCCTATATTTAAAAAAAATCAATGGTGATTGTATCATAATTTCACATCAATCTGAGGTCATTTTATATGATTTTTACTATTACACGCACATTTTAGTGTTTTAAAACACTAAAACCACATTTATAGGCATCCTAAACAATGTTTAAGTCACATTGACATGGTTTCTATCCCTACATTTTAAAAATCAATCTACGGTCATTGTACTATGATTTCACATCCATCTAATGTTATTTTCTTGGTTTTAACCCCCTGAAACATGTTTTAATGACTTTGGTATCTTATAAATCTTCTTGTAGTTTCATTCATAGCACACCGCATGTTGGATGGATGTATTTTCTACTCATACGCATCAAAAATAACTCAACCAAAATATTCACATGATTTCATGTAAATATGAGGTCATTTTCTATGGTTTTGATCATTACATGCATTTTATTATTATTTTTTAAAACAAAAAACATGTGTTTATAGACATCCTAGGGAAACAGTAACTCATATTGACATGGTGTTAGTTCCTACATTTCACAAATAAATAGATAATAATTATCTTATTATTTTATGGTCATATGATGCTATTTTCTTGGTCCCCCCCCCCTTTTGCACTTTTTTAAAGACTTTAATGTCTTTTAAAACTACTTATTGATTCATTCAGAGAACACCACATGTCGAATGGATTTTTTTATTCATACACGTTAAAAATAACTCAATTGTGGTTTTAACTTGATTTTACGTCAATCCATGGTCATTTGATATGGTTCTGATGGTTACACGCTTGTTTTTAAAGATTTTGATATATTTTAAAAAATTGATTCATTTCAAGCAGACCACACATTGGATGAATATGTTGTCTGCTAGTACACATAAAAAAATCAACTATAGTTGTACCATGATATCACACCATTATCAATTCATTCTCTATGGTGTTTATTGTTACAAAGACATTTTAGTGTTTTAAAACATGAAAAATGAATTTACAAGAATCTCAGACAAACCTTAACTCATATTAACATTGATTTGATTTATACATTTCATAAATAAATATATGGTTATTTTCCTATGATTTCACAATCATCTGACGCCATTTTCTTTGTTGTGACACCCTAACACATGTTTTTAATGACTTTGATATTTTTTTAAAATTGCTTATTGAGTCATTATGACCACACAAAATGTTAGATATACATGTTTCCTACTCTTACACATATCAAATAATTCAATGGTTCCATGAATCAATCTTAGGTTATTTTCTTTGGTTTTTACCATAACATGCACATTTTAGTGTTTTGAAACACTAAAAACACATTTACATGCATCCTATAAAAATCGTAACATGGATTGACATGGGATCAATTCATAAATTTCAAAAATAAATATTTGGCTATTTTCCTATGATTTCATGACCATCTGACACTGTTTTCTTATTTTTAACCCCCTGACACGCATTTTTAAAACTTTAATGCATTTTAAAATTGCTTATTGATTCATTATTTGTACATCGCATGTTAGATGTATGTGTTTTCTAATCATTCAAATCACAAATAATTCAATAGTAGATTTCCCATTATTTCACACCATTCATAGGTAATTTTATATGTTTTTTACCGTTACATACACGTTTTAGTATTTTAAAACAATACAAATATGTTTACGGGCATCCCAAGAAAACTATAAATAAGATTGTCGTGGAATCGATTCCTACATTTAAAAAATAATTATAAGATTGTTAAACTATGATTTTATAACCATCCTACCCTATTAGCTTTGTTTTTCTCCCTGAAACATGTTCCTAAAGACTTTGGTATTGTTAAAAACTTCTAATTTAGTCATTTTGAGCACACCTCACATTATATTGACTTGTTTTCTACTCATACGTGTAAAAAATAATTCAAAAATTATTTTACAATTATTCCATGCCAATCCTGGGTTGTTTCTTATGTTTTTGACTGTTACATGAAATTGTTGGTGTTTTAAAACACTAAAAACACGTTTATGGGAATCCTGATAAAATCGTAACTTTGATTGATATGAAATCTATTCAAATATTTAAAAAATCAATCTAGGGTAATTTTTTCAAATTTCATGGAAATTTGACTACATTTTCTTTGTTTTAACCCCATGACACGTGTTATTCAAGAATTTTGTAACTTTTAAAACCGCTTATTTATTCAATATGAGCACACCATATGTGAGATGGATATTTTGGATACTCATACACATAAAAAAAATTAACAATGGTTTTCCCATGATTTCATGTCAATGTGAGATTTTCTCCTATTATTTTGACTATTACATGCACGTTTTAGTGTTTTAAAGCACTACAAACAAATTTACAAGCATCCAAGGAAAATCGTAACTCAAATTGACATGAAAATGGTTACTAAATTTCCAAAATAGTGATTTTTCTATGATTTCAAAACCATCTAACCTTATTTCCTTGGATTTAACCCCTTCATTCATGTTTTTAAAGACTTTGATATCTTTTAAAATAGTTTATTGAGTCATTTTGAGCACACCAAATATCATATGGATGTATAATTTTCTCATTAAATTAAAAAATAACTCATAGATAGTTTTCCCATGATTCCGCATCAATTTAAGGTTGTTTTATGGTTTTGACCATTATACACGTGTTTTAGTATTTAAAGTCACTAAAAATATGTTTATGGTCATCCTGAGCAAACCATAACTCAGATTGACGTGGTGTTGATGTTTATATTTCAAAATTCGATCGATGGTAATTGTACTGTTATTTAACATCCATCTGATGAAAATTTAAAAATTCAATAGATGGAGTCTGACCACACGCCATGTGGGTCACCTTACACGTCATGTGCCCCTTCTTTCCTTCTGAAAAAACTTCAACCTATTGTATCTCATTCATTTGGACTCAGATTTTTTCCCACAAGTATCATATCCCAGGTGTTTTTCTACATATAACATGATAGTGGCCTCCATAGTGGATTTTGAAATATGATGTGACATGTTACAGGTGTGATGATTATTTAAGTGATGCTCAATGACAACAGTGATTGGTCATTATCATTATAGTGGTACCCCTTGATGGAATAGTGTGTGTTTACAATATTTATTTTTTGGAATAGTACCCCATATCGAGTAGGGTTTAGGTCCTTGCACTGAGTTTTAACCCCCCTATGTCATTAGGATGTGTGTTCTCTATCCTTTGAGTGGTACCACCTATATTTTCTTAGGGCATGAGTCCTCTATCTATTTAGTGGTACCCCCAATGGATCAGGCCAAAGGTCCTCTATTTACGCAGTGGTACCCCCTATCGGATAGGGCATGATTCCTCTTTACATTGAGTTGTACCCCCTATGGCATTAGGGTGTGGGTCCTTTTCCCAATGAGTTGTACCCCCTATCAGATAGGGTGTGGGTCCTCCTTACACCAAGTGGAACCCTATTGAAGGACTGGGGTGTAGGTCCTCTCCTTAGAGATAGTCCCCCTTTACTATTCGACATATTGATGAGGTGTGGGCCCTCTACATGGTTACTTCTTTGGATAGAGATGCAAGATATTGGGCATCAAGAATGAACTTCTAAAACTATTGGATATTTTTTTCCAGAGATGGGCTATGAGATGGAGATCGTGTTCTCTCTCAATTGGATTTCTTTGGTTTGTTCATATATATATCAACATCTATGTTGTTGGATTTTTTTTATAATCACTGCTTTGACTTTCCATATCATTTGTTTCATCGAGGCAAATTAAACATAGTTGCTGAGTAGGAAACTATTTCTATATCAGGTGCTCATATACTTCATTTCTATGCAACCATCACTTGAATTTACAATCAAGACACAAAACTTTTATTCTACTGATCGATTTCTGTAAAGACCCAGAAATTTCAAGAAATTTATTTTCTTAATTTCTATGAATTTTACGAGTCTGTAGCTTCTAACAACACTTGATTCCGAGGCCCACTGTGCCCAGAATCAATTTCCTAAGTTTAGCTCAGGTACGTTCAGTAAACGAATGAGAAGGTTTTTCTATCTTTTGAACCAGTGCTCGGAATTGAAATCTAAGGGCACCGATGAACTCACAGCGCTGGTATTCACTTAAGGGGACTTTCACCGCAGTTGCATTTTATACGGGTCGATAGTTAATAATTGGGGAATTAGCTTAAAATAAATAAAATTGGTGTGTAAAATTTTATTTCTATATGAGGTAGATATATCCTACAAAGGGGAGTTAAGGGTGGGACTTGTGACCACCTAACTACCCAAGTGTGGATGTTTGAGAGGTGGGGCCCACATGAGCCCCAACCTTTCATTTTCCCCTAAACTCCTTAAACTCCCCTTACATTTATTTCTTTTCCAACTCTTCCATTAATTATGTGAACCCTTTCACCTTCCTCTCTCTCATTTAATATGCCAACACTACAAGTTAATTAATCACCCACAATTAATTAATTACTTGTGTGTCATGAATTCATTTGAATTATTTTGTGTTGCATGGTACTTCTTTAAATGGGAGAAGTATTTTGTAATATTTGTGATAGAAAATATTTCGGTGGGGAACCTCTGGAGGATTAGAAAGAGAGGTGTTCTTCCTCCGACGAAGAACGCAAAGTCACCGATGATGTGCCTTCTCTTCTTCTTCCTCCGCATCAAAGGAGGAGACACCGCTGTGGGGAACATCACCAACGACAATGGCTCTTCCTCCGATGTCAACGGAATCGACACCATTCTTCCGTGATGTCCGACCACTGCAACGTTCGTCTTTCGCGGTTTGACGACATGAGACATCTTTGCGAGCTAAGGGAATATTTTATAATTCTCATTTAAGTGATTTATACTCTCGTTCATGAGCGTTTATTTATAGAGTGTTTGTATAATTTATTCTTGAATAAATTATACCCATGTCGTAGTTTAAAGCAAGTGTTTGATTATTTCCAAATGATAACGCCTAACTCGGAGGGTGCGGGCCCAACAAACATGGCCCGATGACCCTCTGATGGTTGTTTGTTTGTGCACGGGATGACGGGCAATGTGAAATGGTGCCGCAACGGCATTTAGGAGCCTTCACAGTAAAGTTCGGGACTCGAGAAGTTCACCGGCATAGACGGAAGCTAAATCGGACCACAAGAGCAACTCTGGTGGCCCGAATAACCTCATGGTGAAGCGGGTCGCCGGTGGCCGGTGTCGGTCGGGCGCCTGGAGGCGGCGGCGCCCCAGCACGCCGCCGGATAAGATTCTCCATGGCTGTTTTCACGGCGGCGATGCGGTGGATCCCTCGGTCGCGCGGGATCCGGGACAATCGGGGGCGGCGACAGCTGGTGCCAGTCACCCCCCCCCCCCGGCCCCGCTCCGCGTAAACGCTCGGCCAGGCTGGCCGAGCCGCGGACGGCCGTGAGCCGGGCCGCGCAAGCCGGGTTGAGCCATGTCCAACCGGTCCGGACCCGGACCCGAGTCGGGTCGACCCGGTTCGGGCCAACCCTGGGGGTGTTGGGTCGGGTCGGACCGGGCCCAGACCCCCTATTTTCAGACCTTCTTCGGTTAAACGTCCATAACTTGAGCTACGGACCTCCGATCGACGCACCGTCAGTTGCGTGGGATTTCTTGAATCGATACAGTCGTTTCAGTAAATTATACTCAAGGTTTTGGAGAATTTTGTGTATGGCCGGGTTGGTTCGAACTCTAAACCAACCGGGCCCTCGGAACGGAAACACTTATAACTTGAGGACCGGACGTCCAATTGATGTGTCGTCGACTACGTTGGTTTCCTCTTGATGAGATGGTTCTTTTGGAATACTCCACTTGTGTTTTGAATGCATTTGGAGTATTTTCAGGTTGGTTTAGCTTATAAACCAACCGGGCCCCTAGAACGGAAAAGTCAATAACTCCCAGACCGGATGTCTGTTTGACGAACCGTCAGTGGCGTTGGTAATCTCATTGAGAAACGGTTCCTTTGAGTATACCACATGGGAGTTTGGGGTACAGTTGAGATACGGTCGGGTTGGTTCATACACGAAACCAACCGGGCCCCCAGGACTAAAAGACTAATAACTCACAGATCGGGCGTTCGATTGACGCACCGTCTATTGCGTTGAGACCCCTATGACGAGGCAGTTCTTTGAGATATTTCATCATGGGAATTTGAGATACTTGGAGTATCAACTAGTAGCTTGTGGGGCGGATCCTTCCAGAGATGATCATACGGAGTACGGTGACCTTGTAGCTGGCTGAGACCTGATGACTGCTTGTCCGATTCAATTCGGAGTGACTTGAATAGCCCAGTGGGGAGCACTACTGTGTTGGGGTGGCAAACCCATGGTGGAGGATCACTACTTTGTGAGGTGGCAGACCCACGGTACTCGATAGGAGGAGTACCTCTATAGGCTATGAGGGGGAGCACTACTATGTGAGGTGGCAGACCCATGGCGGGGGAGCATTACTTTGTGAGGTGGCTGATTAGACACTAAATGAGGCTAATATTCATTGTTAATATACATAATTTTCATGTTCTTTGTTATTCATAAACACCATTTTAGAGCATTTTACACTTTGAACATCATTTCACATTATGATTGTAATACCTTCTTAAAATGCACTATTATGTGGTACATTTTTGAACATCATTTAAAGTACCAAATGATTCATCTGATTTTAAGGAATTGAATTTTATATATTTTAATTTGATATTTTTGGAAATTTATCTACACTTAAATATGAACATGTTTGATTCAGGGATCAGTGGAGAATTCATGGAGGATGATGGAGATATTTGGCAATGAAAGGAAGCAATTCTGGAGAAGGCAGATTGGACACCATCCCACTGATGAGACTGCGGGGCCCAACATAAAGGCCCAATTAATCCCAAATTTCATGGGATGATAGAAGACATGTATAGGAACAAATCACTCTTCAGGAGTTAATGCTAATTCGGCCTTCATGTTGGTCATTTAGTCGGCCCAAGTTAGAGATAAAATTCTGGGCCAGATTCTGCGGCGCAGAAGAACAGTCCACTACTTTGATCATATCTCGGAATCCACAACTCCAAATGGGCCAAAATATTTCAGGAGGTTAGAAGAAATCCGGAGCTCCATTTGTTTCTTCTATGTCCCACCCTTATTCGTCCGTCTAGAAGGTCTTCCAGACGCGTCTGTTCGGTGAAGGAAAGCTGGCTGCCACCTCGGGTCAAACGTGGAAAAGTCCAAATTCCACAAGCTTTCCACCACCTATAGCCTAGAAAAATTAATTAAGATGCTTTGTACTGTTGTTGGTTCGACCCAAGGCTCCCAAAATTCCTATTTAAGGCAGTGGTGGTGAAGGAGATGAGGATCTTGGATGCTTTGTTTAATTGTAATGTTATGCTGCATTTTTGTTGCCTCAATTTTGTCTTTCACATGTAAGTTGTTCAATTCACTTTAGTTTCTTAATAAAAGTTCTTCTTCTACTCTTATTCTGTTGTTCTTAATATCACTTTGATACCGTTGGATCAAGGTGTGAATTTATTCACACCAACCCTTGTGAAATTATTCACACAACGGTGGAGTGATCATTTTATTTTTGTTGTTTTCTTTACTTCTCCATTTCCTCCCTTATGAGTCTACTTTCCGCTTCCATTGAAACCATGGGATCAATGGAGGGATAACCCACTTATGGGTTGATCCAAGGAAGTAGCAAGGGGCTGGATTGGATGTTATTTATCACCTAATTAATGTATAATCACTTCTTTAATTGGGATTTTTATTTGATGATTTTTAAACTCCATCGTCCTTGTTGAATTTAAGGCCACACACTTCAAGTACTAATACGATCCTTTACCTTGAAATGATCAAAATATTGATCCTTCAAGTGTATAGGTGATTAGTATTAGAGGGTGTAGGCATTAAACCAGTAAGTGATGATGTTGTTTTATCTCCTTAAATGAACCCATCTCAAATTTAATAAATTGAAATCATTAAAAAGAAAATACGTCCAATCCACCCCGAGTGATAACCTAGGATCAACTAATTCTTTTAAATTGAATCCACTTAAATCTTTTATATATCTTTAAAACCCATCCAAAATCAATCCAAGTTGGCCACTTCATAGCCAAAAATCCATCCCTTAGGTTGTGTATCTTAGGTATCTTCTTAGGTCTCGGTGGAATCGACAACCCAAGCTACACTACAAGGACCGTTCTACCCTTCTTCTCTTGGGTAAATTTGGGCGTGTACCAGTGGCCGACCCGCGGTACTCGACAGGAGGAGTACCTCAGCAGTCTAAGGTTAGTGAGTGGCACCTCGGAGTCGTGATAAGACTATTGTGATCAATAGAGGAGGAGTTCTCCAACAGCCGTGTTTTCGTCATCGTGAATAAAAATCCTGGTTTGTGCTGAGTCAATGACCTTTGTGTTCTTCTGAATGATTGAGATGGGTTACTTGATAACTTAGGTATATGTATGGGCATATACCTAAGTAAAGGTTATATGTTGAGATCTTTATTTGTGGTTTATCCATGTTGGATTTTGTGATACCTTGAGGGTCTCGGGGTCCCTATTGAGTATCGTTATACTCACCCCTTCACGGGCTATGTCTGCACCTCATTGTGTTGGATGCAGATGACGGATAGCACTGACTGAGGTAGAGTGTTTGAGGACTGGACAGTACCCGGAGGTGGACACTCAGTGTGACGACACACGGAGTTGACCGATAGACGTAGAGTGCTGAGTAGTACATCTGTACCTACCCTTCAGGTAGGAACTCGGAGGACGATCTAGGAGCTGCTTCACCATTTAGATGTTTTTTTCTCAGTTTTACTTTCTTTCAGTTTTAGTTGTACCTTTCTGTTGGGTTTGTATTTCCGGCCCCTTTGTACTTTCAGCATGCTTGTTATATTGCTTTACTTAGTGTTCTCTTTTGCTTGTACTCTGGTTGTGAGTGTTTACATTTTATAAAGGTAATGTCTTCCCAGTTTTTAGGGAGTTACGCCTTTGGTGCTAGTCAGCAACCCCTGGACTATGGAAGGCGGGCTTGGAGTAGTCACGATACGGGCCCCAGGAGACGGGTCGTGACAAACTGATATCAGAGGAGTTGGTTCTACCGTAGAACATAGAAATATGATATTTTTCTTTCTGTGAAGCAATAGTGTTAAGGGTACTAAGTGTGGTTTTCAGTTCAGGGGTTCTAGTGTTGGTGTGCACGGCCGACGTATCCATACACCAGGACCCTGACTTCTGATTTCCAACTCAGTGCAGAAAAACACTGATTGCGTGTGTATTTTCAAAAGTTTTATTTAAGTCAGATCAAACCAGGTCAGCTCACCAGGTATAGTCTTTGACCATGTCACATCTGTTTCTTTTAGGATGCATCCCCTCGGACGACCAGCTAGATCCCCGAGAGATGTATGTACTGACAGCCCACCGAGAAATGAGGCCTCAGTATAGGGTCCTCTTCCAGTTGAGGCACCAGTACAGGCACCACAGTACCACTACCCGCTAAGCCACTAATACTACCAGCACCAACAGCAGAGAGTGCACGCCGATTGAGCGCACTGCAAGAGTTCCAGCGCCAGAGGCCACCCAGGTTACGGGGAGAGATGGATCCACAGGCGGCTGAGGATTGGATGGAGGCTGTGGTGAGAGTTTTTAGGCTAGTAGGGACACCATCAGACTATATGGTGATCCTTTCTGGAAGCCTCCTTCTGGCCATAGCAGGCAGATGGTGGAGCCTGATGCTCTAGGTCAACAACAAGGCGACACTTTTATGGGCAGACTTTGAGAGCCTATTCCGAGCAGTGTTTGTACCAGCCACCTTTCGAGCAGTGTGGATACAGGATCTACTACATCTGCAGTAGGGCAACATGATAGTAGCACAGTACTCGGCGAGGTTCATAGACCTCTGGCGCTACTCTACAGACATGGTACGAGATCCGTTCTTCAGGGCCCAGAACTTCGAGCAGGGACTGAGGCACGAGATCAGAACTTCGACGATTCCTCTCAGCATCCCAACTCAGGCAGGGGTGCTGGAGAGATCCCTCTTAGTGGAGAGTTTCCTTGCTGAGCAGACTCCAGTAGTGGTACCCACCACTAACCAACATGCAGTAGAGTCTTCTGCAGCTGGCAGTAGACAGATGATGCAGAGGTCCAGGAGGGTCAGACCTACAGGTGGTTGACCGCATGACTCAGGATCGGTAGTGCGAGGCACCAAGGGTAAAGACAGATCCAGACCTTCCATGCTGTGTTACACATGCGGCGTACAGGGTCACATGGATCGTGACTGTCCGACCCACCACTCGGACGATCAGCAAATAGATGAAGGACCTCCCAGGCAGAGGCAGAGGTTCGATCGTGACGGGTCGCAAGGAGCTGGTCGTGCAGCTGGTGGTGGGAGACGCTTCGAGGTGTTTCCACCACCACCACCAGGAGGTCCACCCCGACCGTAGGGAACGAGTGGACATGGGAGAGCACAAATTCAGGCAGCTAAAGCATACGACTATGGAGCTCTAGAATCAGGTGGAAAAGAGCGAGGCTAGTTCCAGGAATGGAGGTCTTTGTTCTTGGTGCTTCTAGTTTCCGTGTTATTGTTGATGTGTTTGCTTTGTGTCTTTGTACTTCGAGTTGCAGTAATAAAAGACACTTATCTTTGTGACGTTTAATGTACTGTCCTTTTTGTATGGTTGATACTAAGAGGTTCCAGTTAAAACTGTTGACTTGACCCTCACTTGCGAGATTCCTACTAGAGGATACCTAGTAACCACGCACTGGTGCCAACAGCGTGACTCAACCCTTGGAGGCAAGAGTGACGGTTGGATATCATGGTAGTAGCGTCGAGGCCTTACGAAGTCGTCCATGGCATGAAATTGAACCGTTCATGTCAAGATTGACTGTATTAGGCAAAGAACGTGGTTCATCCAGGGGATGAGACCAGATTTCTCTTTTCGGAAGAGAAGAAATCTCAACAGCTCTTGTAGAACGTAGACGAAGAAGGGTGGAGATGAGTTCTTACAATTGGCTAGTCTCACCCAATATTAGTTGAGCGAATGGATTACGGTTCTCTCCAACTCAATAGTCTCAGGTGTATCTTCTCTTAGAAGGACATAAACCTGAGACAACAGTGATGGCTTGAATTCCTCCAGGACTATGACTTTGAGATAGCTTATACTAATAGGGAGGGGAACATTATAGCAGATGCTCTTAGTAGGAGATTGGGCATTCATCTGTTAGGAGTGGCCAGACATCAGCTCGCCGCGTTTCAGATATCCTTTATGGATAGTGATGGAGTCAGCACGTATAGAACCAAATATGGTTCAGGCTACGACAGAGAAGGTGCAGATCATCCAGGAGCGGATAAAAACTGCACAGAGTAGATAGAAGTCCTATGCTGATAGGAGAGGAGACCACTGGAGTTCGAGGGTGACGACCACATCTTCTTACGGGTCTCACCTCGATGGGGTCTACAGAGATTTGGCTGGGTCAGCAAGTTATCTCTGTGTTTCATCTGTCCTTTCCACCTTAGATGCACCGGATGCACGACGTCATTTATGTATCTCAGCTGGGGAAATGTGTGCACGACCTATCCGTCATCATCGACCACGAAGAGCTGGACATCGATGACGGGGCAACTTTTACGAGGTTCCAGTAGAGGTTGAGGATCGACAGGAGCAGGTCCTGCGTGGATGGTCGATTCCTCTAGTGCGCATTCACTGGCAGTACGAGAACCTCCAGGAGAGCACATGGGAGCGGGAGGCTCAGATGAGTGATCAGTACCCTCTTTTGTTTTCCCTAGTTTATGTTGTAGCTTTACGGGGATGTAAATCCCTAAGGTGGGAGTAATGTAAAGATCTGAAAATTCTAAGTAATTTTTTTTCATAATTTCTTTGAAATTTTACGAGTCTGTAACTTCTGATGGGACTTGATTCTGAGGCCCGGTGTGCCCGGAATCAATTTCCTAATTTTAGCTCGGGTACGTTCAGTAAACGAATGAGCAGGTTTTTCTATCTTTTGAACCGGTGCTCAGAAGTGAAATATGAGGGCACCGATGAACTCGCAGTGCCGATATTCGCTTAAGGGGACCTTCACCGCAGTTGCGTTTTATGCGGGTCGAAAGTTAATAATTGGGGAATTAGCTTAAAATAAATAAAATTGGTGCGTACAATTTTATTTCTATTTGAGGTAGTTATATCCTACAAAGGGGAGTTAAGGGTGGGACCTGTGACCACCTAACAACCCAAGTGTGGATTTTTGAGAGTTGGGGCCCACACAAGCCCCAACCTTTCATTTTTTCCTAAACTCCTTAAACTCCCCGTACATTTATTTCTTTGCTAACTCTTCCATTAATTATGTGAACCCTTTCACCTTACTCTCTCTCATTTAATATGCCAACACTATAAGTTAATTAATCACCCACAATTAATTAATTACTTTTGTGTCATGAATTCATTTGAATTATTTTGTGTTGCATGACACTTATTTAAATGGGAGAAGTATTTTGTAATATTTGCAATAAAAAATATTTCGGTGGGGAACCTCTAGAGGATTAGAAATAGAGGTGTTCTTCCTCCGACGAAGAATGCAAAGTCACCGATGACGTGTCTTCTCTTCTTCTTCCTCTGTGTCAAAGGAGGAGACACCACTGCGGGGAACGTCGCCAACGATGATGGATCTTCCTCCGATGTCAATGGAATCGACACCATTCTTCCGCGATGTCCGACCACCGCGACGTTCGTCTTCCGTGGTTTGATGACGTGCGATGTCTTTGCGAGGTAAGGGAATATTGTATAATTCTCATTTAAGTGATTTATACTCTCGTGCATGAGCGTTTACTTATAGAGTGTTTTTATGATTTATTCTTGAATATATTATACCCATGTCATAGTTGAAAGCAAGTATTTGATTATTGCCAAATGATAATGCCTAACACGGAGGGCGCGGGCCGAACAAACACAGCCCGATGACCCTCCACTGGTTGTTCGTTTGTGCGCGGGATGACGAGCGACGTGAAACGGGGCCGCAACGGCATTTAGAATCCTTCGCAGTAAAGTTTGGGACCCGATAAGTCCACCAGCGTAGACGGAAGCTAAATCGGACCACCAGAGCAACTCTGGAGGCCCGAATAACCTCATGGCAGCGCGGGTCATCGGTGGACGGCCGCCTGGAGGCGACGGTGCCCCAGCGCGCCGCTGGATAAGATCCACAATGGCTGTTGTCGCGGCGGCGACGCGGTGGATCCCGCAGCCAGGTGGGATCCGGGACAACCGGGGGCGGCACCAGCTAGTGCCGCCGGTGCCAGTCAGCGCCCCCCCTCCCCCCCCCCCCCCCCCCCGCTCTATGTAAATGCTCGGCCAGGTTGGCAGAGCCGCGGCCGGCCGTGGGCTGGGCCGACCCAGGGGGTGTTGGGCCGGGTCGGACCGGGCCCAGACCCCCTATTTTCAGACCTTCTTCGGTTAAACATCCATAACTTGAGCTACAGACCTTCGATCGACGCACCATTAGTTATGTGGGATTCCTTGAATCGAGACGGTCGTTTAGGTATATTATACTCAAGGTTTTGGCGATGTTTAAGTATGGCCGGGTTCGTTTGAACTCGAAACCAAACTGGCCCTCGGAGCGGAAACACTTATAACTTGAGGACCGGACGTCCGATTGATGTGTCGTTGACTATGTTGGTTTCCTCTTAATGAGACAGTTCTTTTGGAATACTCCACTTGTGGTTTGGATTCATTTGGAGTACAGTTGGGTTGGTTTAGCTTATAAACCAACCGGGCCCCTGGAACGGAAAAGCCAATAACTCTCAGACCGGACGTCTGTTTGACGAACCGTCAGCGGTGTTGGTAATATCGTTGAGAAATGGTTCCCTTGAGTATACCCCATGGAATTTCGGGGTACAGTTGAGATATGGTCGGGTTGGTTCGTACACGAAACCAACCGGGCCCCTGGGACTAAAAGGCTAATAACTCACAGATCGGGCGTTCGGTTGACGCGCCGTCTATTGCATTGAGACCCCTATGACGAGGAAGTTCTTTGAGATATTTCATCGTGTGACTTTTAGATACTTGGAGTATCGACCAGTAGCTCATGGAGTGGATCCTCCCGGAGAGGAGCAAACGGAGTACGATGACCTTGTAGCTGGCTGAGACCTGATGACTGCTTGTCCGATTCGATTCGGAGTGACTTGAATAGCCCCGTGGGGAGCACTACTGTGTTGGGGTGGCAGACCCATGGCAGAGGAGCACTACTTTGTGAGGTGGTAGACCCGCGATACTAGACAGGAGGAGTACCTCTGTAGGCTATGAGGGGGAGCACTACTGTGTGAGGTGGCAGACCCATGGCGGGGGAGCACTACTTTGTGAGGTGGCCAAACTGTGGTACTCGATAGGAGGAGTACCTCACCAGTCTAAGGTTAGTGAGTGGCACCTCAGAGTCGTGATAGGATTGTTGTGCTTGACAGAGGAGGAGTTCTCCAGCAGCCATGTTTTCATCATCGTGAATAAAAATCCTGGTTTGAGCTGATTCAATGACCTTTGTGTTCTTCCTAATTATTGAGATGGGTTACTTGATAACTTAGGTATATGTATGGGCATATACCTAAGTAAAGGTTATATGTTGAGATATTTTTTTGCGGTTTATCCTTGTTGGATTTTGTGAGACCTTGAGGGTCTTGGGGTCCCTACTGAGTATCGTTATCCTCACCCCTGCACGGGCTATGCCCGCACCTCGTTGTGTTGGATACACATGACGGATAGCACTGACCGAGGTAGAGTGTATGAGGACTGGATAGTACCCGGAGGTGGACACTCGGCGTGACGACACACGAAGCAGACCGATAGACGTGGAGTGCTGAGTAGGAAATTTGTAACTACCCCTCAGGTAGGAACCCGGAGGACGATCAAAGAGCTGCTTCACCATTTAGATGTTTGTCTTTTCAGCTATACTTTCTTTCAGTTGTAGTTGTACCTTTCTGTTGGGCTTGTATTTCCGGCCCCTTTGTACTTTCAGCACGGTTGTTATATTGCTTTACTTCGTGTTTTCTTTCGCTTGTACTCTGGTAGTGAGTGTTTACGTTTTATAAAGGCAATGCCTTCCCAGTTTTTAGGGAGTTACGCCTTTGGTGATAGTCGTCAGCCCCTGGCCTATGGAAGGCGAGCTTGGGGTAGTCACGATACGGGCCCCGGGGGACGGGTCGTGACATATTGGTATCAAAGGAGTTGGTTCTACCGCAGAACAAAGGACTCTGATATTTTTCTTTCTATGAAGCAATAGTGTTAAGGGTACTAAATGTGGTTTTCAGTTCAGGGATTCCAGTGTTTTTGTGGGCGGCCGACGTATCCATACACCAGGACCCTGACTTCTGATTTCTGACTCAGTGCACGAAAACACTGATTGCGTGTGTGTTTTCAAAAGTTTTCTTTAAGTCAGCTCAAACCAGGTCAGCTCACCAGGTATAGTCTTTGACCATGTCACATCTGTTTCTTTCAGGATGCCTCCTCGCGGACGAGCGGGTTTTTCTATCTTTTCAATCGGTGCTCGGAACTGAAATCTGAGGGCACCGATGAACTCGCAGTGCCGGTATTCGCTTAAAGGGACCTTCACCACAGTTGCGTTTTATGCGGGTCGAAAGTTAATAATTGGGGAATTAGCTTAAAATAAATAAAATTGGTGTGTACAGTTTTTTTTCTATCTGAGGTAGTTATATCCTATTAAGGGGAGTTAAGGGTGGGACTCGTGACCACCTAACTACCCAAGTGTGGATGTTTGAGATGTGGGGCCCACACGAGCCCCCACCTTTCATTTTCCCCTAAACTCCTTAAACTCCCATTACATTTATTTCTTTGCCAACTCTTCCATTAATTATGTGAACCCTTTCACCTTCCTCTCTCTCATTTAATATGCCAACACTACAAGTTAATTAATCACCCACAATTAATTAATTACTTGTGTGTCATGAATTCATTTGAATTATTTTGTGTTGCATGACACTTATTTAAATGGGAGAAGTCTTTTGTAATATTTGCGATAGCAAATATTTCGGTGGGGAACCTCTAGAGGATTAGAAAGAGAGAAGTTCTTCCTCCGACGAAGAACGCAAAGTCACTGATGACGTGCCTTCTCTTCTTCTTCCTCCGCGTCAAGGGAGGAGACACCGCTACGAGGAACATTTCCAATGACAATGGCTCTTCCTCCGACGTCAACGGAATTGACACTATTCTTCCGCGATGTCGGACTACCGCGACGTTCGTCTTCCGCGGTTTGACGACGTGCGACGTCTTTGTGAGGTAGGGGAATATTGTATAATTCTCATTTAAGTGATTTATACTCTCATGCACGAGCGTTTATTTATAGAGTGTTTGTATAATTTATTCTTGAATAAATTATACCCATGTCGTAGTTGAAAGCAAATGTTTGATTATTGCCAAATGATAACGCCTAATGCGGAGGGCGCGGGCCGAACAAACACGGCCCGACGACCCTCCGCTGGTTGTTCGTTTGTGCGCGGGATTATGAGCGACGTGAAATGGTGATGCAACGGCGTTTAGGAGCCTTCGCGGTAAATTTCGGGACCCGAGAAGTCCGTCGGCGCAGACGGAAGCTAAATCAGACCACCGGAGCAACTCCGGTGGCCCGCGGAACCTCATGGCGGCGCCCCAGCGCGCCGCCGAAGAATATCCACCTCGGCTGTTGCCGCTGCGGCGATGCGGTGGATCATGCGGTCGTGCGGGATCCGGGACAACCGGGGGCGGCACTAGCTGGCACCGCCAGCGCCAATCATCGCCCCCCCCCCCCCCCCCCGCTCCGCGTAAACGCGCGGCCCGGCTGGCGGAGCCGCAGCCGGCTGTAGGCTGGGCCTCGGCCGGCTGGGCCGGGCCGCGCCCAAACGGGCTGGACCCGGACCTGAGTCGTGTCGACCCGGTTCGGGCCGACCAAGGTGGTGTTGGGCCGGGTTGGACCGGGCCCAGACCCCCTATTTTCGGACCTTCTTCGGTTAAACGCCCATAACTTGAGCTACGGGCCTCTGATCGACGCACCGTCGGTTGCATGGGATTCCTTGGATCGGGATGGTTGTTTTGGTATATTATACTCAAGGTTTTATTAATGTTTGGTTATGTCCGGGTTGGTTCGAACTCAAAACCAACCGGACCCTCGGAGCGGAAACGCTTATAACTTGAGGACCGGACGTCCGATTGACCTGTCGTCGACTACATTGGTTTCCTATTGATGAGACGGTTCTTTTGGCATACTCCACTTGAGGTTTGGATGAAATTGGAGTATGGTGGGGTTGTTTTATCTTATAAACCAACCGGGCCACTAGAACAGAAAAGCCAATAACTCTCAGACTAGACGTTTGTTTGACGAACCGTCAGCGGCGTTGATAATCTCGTTGAGAAATGGTTCCTTTGAGTATACTCCAATGGAGTTCGGGGTACAGTTGAGATACGGTCGGGTTGGTTCATACACGAAACCAACCGGGACCCCGAGACGAAAAGGCTAATAACTCACAAACTGGGCGTCCGATTGACGCGTCGTCTGTTGTGTTGAGACCCCTATGACGAGTTAGTTCTTTGAGATATTTCTTCGTGGGACTTTGAGATACTTGGTGTATCGACCAATATCTCATTGAGCGGATCCTCCTGGAGACGAGTATACGGAGTACAGTGACCTTGTAGCTGGCTGAGACCTGATGACTGCTTGTCCGATTCGATTCAGAGTGATTTGAATAGCCCAAGGGGGAGCACTACTATGTCGGGGTGGCAGACCCATGGCGGAGGAGCACTACTTTGTGAGGTGGCAGACCCGTGGTACTCGACAGGAGGAGTACCTCTATAGGCTATGAGGGGGAGCACTACTGTGTGAGGTGGCAGACCTATGGCGGGGGAGCACTACTTTGTGAGGTGGCCGACCCGCGGTACTCGACAGGAGGAGTACCTCAATAGTCTAAGGTTAGTGAGTGGCACCTCGGAGTCGTGACATGACTACTGTGCTTGATAGAGGAGGAGTTCTCCAGTAGCTGTGTTTTCGTCATTGTGAATAAAAATCCTGGTTTGAGCCGAGTCAATAACCTTTGTGTTCTTCCTATTGATTGAGATGAGTTACTTGATAATTTAGGTATATGTATGGGCATATACCTAATTAAAGGTTATCTGTTGAGATCTTTCTTTGTGGTTTATCTTTGTTGGATTTTGTGAGACCTTGAGGGTCTCGTGGTCCCTACTGAGTATCGTTATACTCACCCCTTCACGGGCTATGCCCGCACCTCGTTGTGTTGGATGCAGACGACAGATAGCGCTGATTGAGGCAGAGTGTACGAGGACTGGACGGTACCCGGAGGTGGACACTTGGCGTGACGGCACACGGAGCGGATCGATAGACGCGGAGTACTGAGGAGGACATTTTTACCTACCCTTCAGGTAGGGACCCGAAGGACGATCCAGGAGCTGCTTCACCGTTTAGCTGTTTGTCTTTTCAGTTGTAGTTGTACCATTCTGTTGGGCTTGTATTTCCGGCCCCTTTGTACTTTCAGCACGCTTGTTATATCGCTTTACTTAGTGTTTGCTTTCGCTTGTATTCTGGTTGTGAGATTTTACGTTTTATAAAGGTAACGTCTTCCCAGTTTTTAGAGAGTTACGCCTTTGGTACTAGTCGTCAGCCCCTGGTTTATAAAAGTCAGACTTGGGGTAGTCACGATACAGGCTACGGAGGACGGGTCGTGACAATTTCCACTTGCATAATCACAAAATTCATCCAAACTCATAGTGTACTAAGGTGTGTTTTAAGGTAGATTAATTCTACTTTTATGAATATGTATTGGATTACCGGTCTTCTACAAATACATTTAAAAATAAAGATATAAATGTTTAATCAAACAAGTATAATCAATTCTTAACATCAGTGTTTAAAAAAACATTCCTCAACAAAATTATACTCATTAGAAAACTTAGTTTAAACTAAAAGATGAATAATATAACAAAGTGTAAAATGATGAGAACATGTCTATGTTACCTCAAAATCAATATAAAAATTGATAATGACAAACCCTCAAACAGTACATGAGAGGTTAGAGATCAGATGCCCTGAGAGAAGGGTGGTGAGGTGAGGGGAGTGGATTTCACAATGCAGCCTTTATATGAGTGCACAAGAAATAGGCTTTGGAATGGAAACATAAACACATACACACTCATGGAATAGACTAGTTTGGGTAGGCGAACTACAATAACGTGGATAGCCCGCTGGATCTGAAACCAAATTATTAATTCTGAAGCGGTGGGAGGGCGGCGGTGGGAGGGTGGTCAGAGGAGACTTCCCCACCGGCGTGTTGGGATGCGGCCAGCTGAGCCAGCAGATTGTAGTGATCGGCGATGGTGGCGGCCAACTGGGAGGTTTGCGGCGGGGGCGCGGTGGTTGAGGAGCTGTGTTCGTGCACCCCTCGATAAACAACCCGGAGGTTGTCGGGGGTGGACCATTCCACCCGCTTCCTTGCCGCGCAGTTGCTATTGTGGCACTTAAAATAAGCCCTGCAATTCATCACGCCATGCACTCACATCACCCATCTTCAGATTTGTGTGGGACAAAATGGAGCAATATATATACCTGTATTTGGCGATTCTTCTAATGAATTTCTGGCCGTATTTTTTCCATGCAAACCCATCTTCCGGAATCGCCGGTCCGCCGCGTCTTGATGATGATCCCTCGGAACTCATCTGTAAAACAAAGGGACGTACAGAATCCGAGATTCCAAGGGCTTCACCGTCTCATTTGAGTCTCGTCTTCCTGGGCGCACCCACCAGCTTTGGTCTGCAAACACAGGTTAAGAGAGAGAGGGAGAGATGGAAGATACCGAGAAGAAGAGGATTGGGTCTGAAAATGATTGTTTCTATGTGTGAAACCAGAAAATATTACTGAAAAAAACAAGGGTTTGGGAGAAAATGGATAATGGCAGTTTCGCTACCCCTTCCACTATGATTTTTAGCTTTCGTCTCCTTCTGCGGATAATTTTTTTATATACATTTTTTCAAAAAAAAAATTTTGAAAATAAGTCTAGGTTAAAAAAATTTATTTTTCTACCCCCTAAAGGCGGCACCTGGTGTGCCGCCTTTGGGGAATTTTCTGCCCAGGGAAAGGCGGCACACCATGTGCCGCCTTTGCCCAAGAACTCACAACAAAGGCGGCACACGAGGTGCCGCCTTTGGTTAATTTTTTTTTTTAAATTTTTATTTTTTATTTTTTTTGTTTTGTTTTGTTTTATATATATATATATATATAACAAAACTTTTCAGCAGAATTTTTCTGCTATTTATTATCCAGCGGTTCTGCCATTACAGCAGTCTGGATTCTAACTGATGCCCTCACCCATGACTCCCTTTTATAAGGGGGTTTGCCCTGAAAACAATACTGCATTTCCGATGTGGGATTCTGGTTCTCCTTTTCCTGCACAGTACATTCTGCGTTTCCGATGTGTGATTCTGTTTCAAGTACGCGACTTCGAAAGACTATAAAAGATAAATTATAAGACCAATACAAATAAAATTTTAAACACTGATTAAACATATAAGAAATAGTTGAAAACAAAAATAATTTCATAAAAAATGTTGATACAGATTAATTTATAAGCTTTCAGTTCCCCACTAGATGTGCATGTTCCTTCAAAATTTTCAGGCTGGAGATAATCCACCTTAAGTTTCACATAGTCTTATGTCTTCCATGTATTAATGTCAAACACTTCAACCAATTTGTTTACTTTATGGGGAAGTAAAACCTCATTCCTTTGAATATGCACATTACCATGAACATATAAGATCATCATTTTGCAAGAAAAACTACTAATCTCATGTTCACTGAAATACCCCTTAACGTAAGAATGATACAAATAGTGTAAGTACCCAATAACAAGATTCCAATCCATTTTGACTGGGCTATGTGGAATCATTGGTGTTTTCATCTGATTAATAATTTAAAAGGTTTCAAAACCACCTTTCTAAAACTCAAAAATGTTTCAAGTAAGTGACTTTGAAAGCCCATAAAATATAAACCATAAGATCTATTGAAATGAAACTTATAACATGGATTAAACATATAATAAGTAATTGAAAATAAAAACCATTTCTTAAAAATTGCTGATGAAATAAAATTATAAGCTTTCAAAAATACTTCTTTCAACTCAAAAATATTTCAGATATGAGACTTTGAAAGCCTATAAAATATAAACTTAATGACTCATATAAATGAAACTTAGAACATAGATTAAACATATAAGAAGTAGTAGAAAAGTAATTAGTTAATTATGGTGAGGGGGAAAACTGTTAGACCCTGGAATTGAAGGATAATGGGGATGACAAGGAAACATCAACCCCCACGCCCACCCCTTCCACCCATTCAACCAACTTCGGTAACTCCTATAGAAGTAGCTTTTCAAAAAAAATGAAATGTCACCCCACCACAGCTTCCTACATCCATATTAACCCCCCAATTCAGTTTCATTAAATGTGGACAGCCCCCATTTTTACCAAAGTGAATGATGCACTATTAAACCACCACTTTCAACCCCCGCCTCAAAAATACAAAATTCTTTGAGGGATGAGAAATGATTCGACGCATTTCAATGTTCTAAAATGCACCGAATCATTTCTCATCCCTCAAAGCATTTTGTATTATTGAGGCGGGGGTTGAACAGTGATGGTTTAATAGTACATCATTGACTTTGGTAAAAATGGGGGCTGTCCACATTTAATGAAACTGAATTGGGGGGTTAATATGGATGTAGGAAGCTGTGGTGGGGTGACATTTCATTTTTTTTTTTGAAAAGCTACTTCTATAGGAGTTACCGAAGTTGGTTGAATGGGTGGAAGGGGTGGGCGTGGGGGTTGATGTTTCCTTGTCATCCCCATTATCCTTCAATTCCAGGGTCTAACAGTTTTCCCCCTCACCATAATTAACTAATTACTTTTCTACTACTTCTTATATGTTTAATCTATGTTCTAAGTTTTATTTATATGCGTCATTAAGTTTATATTTTATAGGCTTTCAAAGTCTCATATCTGAAATATTTTTGAGTTGAAAGAAGTATTTTTTAAAGCTTATAATTGTATTTCATCAGCAACTTTTAATAAATGGTTTTTATTTTCAATTACTTATTATATGTTTAATCCATGTTTTAAGTTTCATTTCAATAGATCTTATGGTTTATATTTTATGGGCTTTCAAAGTCACTTACTTGAAACATTTTTGAGTTTTAGAAAGGTGGTTTTGAAACCTTTTAAATTATTAATCAGATGAAAACACCAATGATTCCACATAGCCCAGTCAAAATGGATTGGAATCTTGTTATTGGGTACTTACACTATTTGTATCATTCTTACGTTAAGGGGTATTTCAGTGAACATGAGATTAGTAGTTTTTCTTGCAAAATGATGATCTTATATGTTCATGGTAATGTGCATATTCAAAGGAATGAGGTTTTACTTCCCCATAAAGTAAACAAATTGGTTGAAGTGTTTGACATTAATACATGGAAGACATAAGACTATGTGAAACTTAAGGTGGATTATCTCCAGCCTGAAAATTTTGAAGGAACATGCACATCTAGTGGGGAACTGACACATTTCATTTAAAGGTTTGTCATAGCATTTCACATTTCTAGAATCTCTCTTCCTGATGGTATAATACCTCCCTTCTCATCTCACCTTACATGAATAAGTAATGTCAGTGTCTATGGTGAGGCTCTGTCCCACAAGGTGGTGTGCGAATGGTACGTCCATATCGAGAGCGACGTGTTCCATGCTGGGATGGAGTATGATGACCTGGAGAGGGATGATCTTCGGGCACTGGAACATCAATCACGGGAGCCTCTGTCGTAGTCTGAATGGAAGGAGGTGTCGGAGGGATGTCATCGTGTGCACGAGATCCTTCTCCCACTACGTAAGTAGAAGGGGTTGCCAGCATACCCTCGGGAAACCATATAGGCTGTGAAGGATCTGGTATGAAAGATGGCGGCATGGGAGATGACCCCTGATAAATCCCTGGAAAATAAATATCTGGCGAATACTGTGGATATCCGGTCAAAAAAGATGGATCCCATGCTGCATCCTGCTGCACGAACCCAGACGGGTCAGGCTGGACTGATAGAGCACCGACCTCTGCCTCTGGAACAGGTGAGGGCTCACGTGCAGCAGGACGGGGTCTCCGTCGCCGTTGTCGTCGCTGGGGAACAGCACCAGCTGCTGCTGCAGGTTCCTGAGTAGGACCCTCATCTCCTGGGATAGGAGCATCATGTTCCTGAGCAGGAACATCATGTCTCTGGGGTCTAGGATGGATGATACTTTCATGAATAGATCGACAAATCGGCATCGTCTCCTCCAAAGCAGCATGGATCACAGATAAACTAGCAACCTCCTCCTCCTCTGGATCAGTCATGCGACATAGTCGTCGTAGTCTGGTATGCTGTACAGAGATTCAAAATAAATTATAAAATAGCATAATAAATATATTATGTGAAATTTATTGACTTACCAGATCCTGAATCCCTCTCCCGTGCTGAGTCAGATACAATATAGACTTCATTCTATACCATGGCTCATACTCTACCTGATCTGATAGGTAGAATCGCATCGTACGTACACCTGTGATACGATGCTCTGCTCGATTGTCCCAGATGGCGACATATTGGGCATGTCGTCGTCGCCAATCGACATGTTGTCTCCCCGTGAGCTTCAAGCCATGAAGCGCTGGTAACTGTCGTGGTGCAGGTGGAATCAGCTGAACACAGCAAAACTGACGCATAACTCTATCGGGCTGGTGCCACTCAATAATATGAAAGTGAATAAGTGGCACTACAGCCATAACCTCATGAAGTCCAGCAGTACAGTATGTAGGTAAGTCTTGAACCAGACTCCAGTATGGCATCCAATGAATCTGTAATGACATGTGACATTTCATCAGAGAAATTTGTTAACAAAAAACAAAAATGATGATATATACTTACGCTGTCAGGTAGTAAATTGTCCAACATAAGACGATATGCAGCCAAATTGTGGGTTGGAGCATCGATGAAACGATGTGCCTGACTCCACCTATCAAATACAACATTGAAAGTGATAAATAATCAGAAATTAAATATAATAAATCATAATACAATCGAAAACAAATAAATATGACGGATCATACCATCGTCCACGTGGAGCGTCCTGTAGCACATCTATAGGAAGCCTCTGACCAACAGTAACAGGGGCGAGGACAGGGATGTGCTCCCATGCCCACAACTGTATAAGGACGACACATCCTCCGAGATCTGTGTGATCTGAGCGGCATGCCGTACATAATGCTCTATAAGTGTAGGCCAAACATGCAGATCCCCAACTGTATCTCCCGATCCGATCAAAGTCCTCCAGTAAACTAAGATACATCATGTGAACATGCACACCCGAGTGATCTGAACACAATGTACCTCCAATAAGTCGTAAGATATATGCCCGAGCATAACACATGATGGTCTGCTCATCAGCATCAGCAGGTAAATGTGCAAACTGCAAAGCAAGCCAAGGCATAGATATGGACCCACCATCTGTAGCAGTATGATCAGCCAAAATATCGACACCTAATAATCTCTGTGTCAGCTCAGCCCAATCCCCGATGGTGGGTCCAATAACTGCATCTCCCTGAATAGGAAGACCGAGTAACACTGCCACATCCTCTAAGGTGATAGTCATCTCTCCCTCTGGCAAGTGGAATGTGTGAGTCTCTGGTCTCCATCTCTCGACCAAGGCAGCAAGAAGGGGATGATCAGTGTAAGTGAAATCAGAAACGGCAATGCCGTAGAATCCAGCACGACGTAAGTATGGTATAATAGCAGCTGGAGGCGCCATGTGTCGAAAATGGTGTGCTCGCCGCACCCTAATCCGTCGAACATCCCGACCCTCTATCACATCACGAGAAACATGCCTATGCTGCTCGGTGAGGAGTGGAGCATCATCCATCTGGAAGCCAGAAAAGGAAATTAGTATTCACTATAAAATATAAATATAATGTTAAACTTAATAGAATTTAATGATTGGTATAATGAACAATATGTGATGTTTTTTTAGAAAACATTAAGGGAATGTCGTCATATTTTGGAGAACATTTATCTATCGTGTCTTTATATATGTTTTTACCATGAAAATTATGTTTTTTAAGATATGGTGTCATACATTTATATATATAAACATTTTATCCGGGTTATGTATGATTTATGAAGATCCTTTATGATAAATGTTTTAATAATTTTTTGTCTTCGATGATAAATAACCTTTTTTTAATAATGTTTTTGTTCTCTAAGATTACGTTCAGATTAATGGATTTAAAAGTATTGAATACAGAGGTTCGTTATTGGAAGGAGAGAAGTTGCTTATTGGAAATGTGAAACAATTCTTAAAAAGTTCATCTCTGATATTAACAACATATAACTGACTACATGAAAAGATCATGTTGGATACAACACATCATTGTGGCTGAGTGTGTGAACTCGATCCAGCAATGTTAGGACATCGTTTCCGGTTATGCCCTTCTTGATGACATAGACGACATCTCAACCTTTTCCCTTGTTCTTGAGGCCAATCCATCTCATTTCGTATCCTGTTGGTCTTAGGTCTTCCCCGTGGTCGTAATCTACTGATGTCAGGAATCAGTATGGGCTGGTCTTCAGGCATTGGGAAATATCGAAACTCCCCAACAGGCGTCCATGGCGCAGCATAACAGTTAGAAATGGCCTCCAATCGGTATACTGGATCAACATAAGCTTCCCATGATACGTTCACAGACGCACATGCTGCGATGGCATGTGCGCATGGAAACCTTAATGCTTGAAACTTTCCACACTGACATTGTTTTGCTTCTAGAAGTACCACTAATTTTTCACCGCTGTTACCTGTAATGGGGTTACAATACTCTTGAACTTCAAATGCCGAGTCTTCCCGACGGAATAGACACACTCGATAACTGGAAGCTTCTTCAATGTTCTTGTCAATATCTCGTTGAAAGTTTTTTCCAAATCTTAACCCCTGTTGAATCCCATCTGAGGCCAGTTTTTGTCTATCAACGAAGTACTTGACACAACGATAAAATGTCTCCTGAACTAGGGCAGTAATTGGTAGCTTGCGAAGCCCTTTGAAGATGCCATTTATACACTCCACAATGTTTGTGGTCATGTGTCCATACCTCTTCCCCCCGTCATAGGCCAGTGTCCATTTCTCTTTTGGAATCTTCATCATATAATCATACACTTCTTGGTTAGCCTTGCGGATTTCTTCGTAACGCGCCTCAAACCTTCGTTGATCTGGCTCATATGCTACATAAATATGATCACAGGTCATAGAAAATATATTTTTATTTACATTAAAATAGTAAACATCAATGACAACATTGCTTACCAAGCCTCGTGATTGCATTCTTCATAGCCTCATTATGGAAGGTTTTGCGCACGTTACTAGCAATGTGTCTAATGCAGTATCGATGATGTGCATTTGGGGGCCTCCATGAATCAGGATCCGCATTGATTGCCTCATTGATTGCCCTATGTCGATCAGATATCAAACATACACCTCCAATGCCTGTGAAATGGTTGCTGATGCATGCCAAAAACCAGCTCCAAGATTCATAGTTTTCCTTCTCTACTATTGCAAATGCAAGCGGAAGTGGTGAACGGTTCCCATCTTGGGTTGCCGCAATCAACAATACGCCCTTATACTTTCCAGATAGAAATGTTCCATCAATTTGTATGAAATGTTTACTGAAACGAAATGCGGAAATACATGGGAGGAATGCCCAGAATAACCGATGAAATTGAACACGAGATTGATCCAATCGATTATCTTCAAACACATGTTCCTTCGTATTTATATGGTAGACAACTTGGTTGTTGTGGCTCAGCATGGCTAATAATTGCGGCAACACCCGATACGAGTCATCCCAATCACCGTAGACCTTCACAATTGCCTTCTGTTTCGCTATCCATGCCTTGTTATAAGAAATCTTATAACCAAAAGTTTGAAGAATCCTCTCTTGCACAAGGGCTATAGGAACATCTTGACAGGTCCTAATCATCTCAACGATAACAGTTGACACAAATTCGGCATCCAAAGCAGTGTGATCTTGTGTCAAATTTGGCTGAACACAAGAATGAGCTGCCTCAATCTTTGAAATTCTCCATCCACCAAATGCAATGTCTGGAATCGCCCTCAACCGGAATCTACAGTCTTCATCAAATTTATCACACCGTATAACATATTTTTTTCGACATGATGCCTCAACTACATATCTACAATGCCTCTCAATATGAAATCTTTTTAAGAAGCTCTTCAACGCATCCTTACTTGGAAAATCCCTTCCATTATATAATGTTTTGTCCAACTCACTAAACCTGTCCACTATAACTCCAGGAAACTCTGTTGCAGGTGTCAGAACATTGTTGTCAAATTCAGGTACACGTTCCATTGCTTCGGACCAAGATTCAAAGGGTGGTGGATGATTTAATGTTGGTCGAGAATGTTCTTGAACTACTCTACTTCGAGAAACTACTACCTTATCTTCTCCAGCTCCCTCCCCACCTCCAGCTCCCTCCCCATCATCATTGTCTTCTCCGTCTGTTCCATCATTATTAAATTCCTCATCTGAAGAATGATTTATATGTAAATCCGGTAGATCATCTAAGTTGTCCTCCTCCACAACAGGGCGAACATCCTCAATTTCTTGGGATGAGGCTTCTTCAACAACTATTTGTGCATGTCTACGACTTCGAACATTTTGATGTTTTTGTACATTAGAAACTTCAACATATAACTCCATCATTGCACCATCAGACCGTTGGGAAAATAAAGTTCCCACTTGGACCCAGTGCTCATCAGAAGCCAATGGACAAGCAAGATGCCATAACGTGGCAGGGAATTGCAAATGTCTATAACTAATAGACTTTATCTCTTGATGAGGACCGAGATTTAAGCAACCACGAATTCTATCTTGAAGATCAGTTATGGTAACACAATCAGATGTGTTAACCATAGATGTTGGCTGTATACTATAAGAAGCTCCTTGCTCGGTTTGAATTACCTTTCCATAGCAGTAAACACAAGCAAACATGTCTCTCTACATGAAAAATGTTTACTGATCACTGAATATGTCAATAATGTTTTGTTACGTGTTAAATAAATTTTTTTATCTTCTTAAAGGTATTTTAGTACTTCATGAAGTAAATATCAATCATCTAAAACATATCCCCCGGGAGTGTCAAACCAGGAGCGCAGCAAGGCCCGTTGTCGTGTACCAGGATACCCCGGGTCAGGCCCGAAACTCCTTGTCGGGGCTTTCACCCCTAGGTACAGCTGTGCCAGAGCCACATCATCCACTTGTAGTATCCAGACAGGGATTTAATTGCTTAGATAACGACATAAACTTTCATGACACCAAAATTTTAAAACCTTCCTAAATTAAGCCACTAATGTTTTGTAGAACAATTTTTTAACTTTCCTAAAGATATGTTCAATGATCTCTAAAAAATAAGATTCATTACAGTGCAGTTTAATCACTAGTTAAGTGTCGGTCACTACTTAAGTGCTGGTTAATCACTACTTAAGTGCTGGTTAATCACTACTTAAGTGCTGGTTAATCACTACTTAAGTGCTGGTTAATCACTACTTAAGTGCTGGTTAATCAGTTAGGAGTTGGTCATTCACCACATAATCATCCCTTAATCTTTACTTAATGACCCCTTAATCATCCGTTAATCGTTAGTTAATGACCCCTTAATCGTTAGTTAATGAACCCTTAATCACCCCCTAATCATCCCTAATTAATCACCCCTTATTCACCCATTAATTATTAGTTAATCACCCCTTAAACATTCCTTAATTACCCCTTAATCAGCCCCTAATCATTCCTTAATCGTTAGTTAATCACCCCTTAAACATTCCTTAATTACCCCTTAATCATCATGTAAACATTCCTTAATTACCTCTTAATCATCCCCTAATCATTCCTTAATCATTAGTTAATGACCCCTTAATCACCCCTTAATCGTTAGTTAATCACCCCTTAATCGTTACTTAATCACCCCTAAAACATTCCTTAATTACCCCTTAATCACCCCTTAATCACTCCTTAATCATTAGTTAATGACCCCTTAATCACCCCTTAATCACTCCTTAATTACCCCTTAATCATTAGTTAATCACCCCTTAAACATTCCTTTATTACCCCTTAATCACCCCTTAAACATTCCTTAATTACCCCTTAATCATCACTTAATCATTCCTTAATTACCCCTTAATCATCCCCTTAACCCCTTAATCAGTCCTTAATTACCCCTTCATTCCTTAATTACCCCTTCATTCCTTAATTACCCCTTAGTTAGTTAATGACCCCTTAATCACCCCCTTAATCCTTAGTTAATCACCCCTTAAACATTCCTTAATTACCCCTTAACCATCCCCTAATCATTCCTTAATCATTAGTTAATGACAACTTAATCACCCCATAATCGTTAGTTAATCACCCCTTAATCGTTACTTAATCGCCCCTAAAACATTCCTTAATTACCCCTTAATCACCCATTAATCACTCTTTAATTACCCCTTAATCATCACTTAATCATTCCTTAATTACCCCTTAATCATTAGTTAATCACCCCTTAATCACTCCTTAATTACCCCTTAATCATCAATTAATCATTCCTTAGTTACCTTAATGACCCCTTAGTCATCCCTTAATCATCACTTAATCACCCCTTAAACATTCCTTAATTAATCATCCATGGTTAATTACCCCTTTAATCATGACTTAATTATTCCTTAATCATTATCTAATTAGTCTATGATTATCTCTAAAATATTAATAAATTATTATTATCCCTAATTAACTAATTAAAACATTAATAATATAACTATTTATTTCTTTTCTTTAAATAACTACTACTACATACTTAAATATTTAAAATTAACTAATTACAATTAAATAAATAAATAACTTTAAAATAAAAAAAAATACCTCTAAATGAAGCTTGAAACAAAAATCTTGTACTCTTTGCGTCTCCGGAAGCACCACGAAGAAAAACTCTACTTAGAGAGAGGAGCTCTCAAAATTTTAGAGAGAGGAGCTCTCAAAATTTTAGAGAGAGGAGCTCTCAAAATTTTAGAGAGAGGAGCTCTCAAACTTTTAGAGAGAGGAGGGTTTTTTGAGTGAGGAAGGGTGGGAGGGGCGGCTCCCTTTTATAGGGAAATTTTTGGCAAAGGCGGCAACTGGGAAGCCGCCTTTGGCCATTTAAAACACGAAAGGCGGCTCTTCCGGAGCCGCCTTTCGCAGAAATAATTTCGAAAGGCGGACACTGGTGTGCCGCCTTTCGTTTCCCCAATGGTGGAAGGCGGTTCCTGGAGAACCGCCTTTGGCCCGGCGGAAACCGAACCGAAGGCGGCACACCATGTGCCGCCTTTAGGATGTAAAAAAAAAAATTTTTTAAACCTGGATGTATTTTTAAAATTTTTTTTTTGAAAAAATGTAAAAAAAAAAATAACCCTCCTTCTGCTCATCGGGACGGAAGCTTTCCCTCCGGATCATAAATAAGTCAACACTACTTCCTCCACGTGGCTGCGTCTCATGGCTGGCCCCCACGGAGGTGCGGTGGGATTGCCACACCGGGGAGCCGCCGCACGAGAATATATCCTAAATAAATAGAAAAAATGTAGATTTCAAAGATTTTAGAAAACTTTAAAAGGAAAATGACAGTACATAACCAAAACAGGAGTTTTTTTTATACATTTTAAAAAAAAAAAATCAAAAAACGGTTAAGGTGATTTTTTTTTCAAAATGCACCTTAAAAGCGGCATCGCAAATGCCGCCTTTACACTGGGGCTGAAAGGCGGCACTCGCGATGCCGCCTTTCCCCTAACAAAAAAAAATTGAATTTTTTTTTATGTTTTGTTTTGTTTATATATTTATTTATATATATAATTCATAAAAAATGTTCAGGAGGATGACGCTTTTAATCTAACAAAAAAATCATTAGTTTTTAAAATTTTGTTTCAAAACCGCCTACTTGAAAGTTAAAAATGTTTCAAGTACGTGACTTTGAAATACTATAAAATATAAACAATAAGACGAATATAAATGAAACTTTAAACATTCATTAAACATATAAGCAATTGTTGAAAACACAAATTATTTCATAAAAATTGTTCATGAAAAATAATTTTTAAGCTTTCAAAACTGCCTACTTGAAACTTAAAAATGTTTCAAGTACGTGACTTTGAAATACTATAAAATATAAACCATAAGACCAATATAAACGAAACTTTAAACATTCATTAAACATATAAGCAATTGTTGAAAACACAAATCATTTCATAAAAATTGTTCATGAAAAATAATTTATAAGATTTCAAAACCGCCTACTTGAAACTTAGAAATGTTTCAAGTACGTGACTTTGAAAGACTAAAATATAAACCATAAGACCAATATAAATGAAACTTTAAACATTCATTAAACATATAATCAATTGTTGAAAACACAAATCATTTCATAAAAATTGTTCAGAAAAAATAATTTATAAGCTTTCAAAATCACCTACTTGAAACTTAGAAATGTTTTAAGTACGTGACTTTGAAAGACTATAAAATATAAACCATAAGACCAATATAAACGAAACTTTAAACATTCATTAAACATATAATCAATTTTTGAAAACACAAATGTCCATTTTTCTTTTGGAATTCGCATCATATAATCATAAACTTCTTCATTAACCTAACAAATTTGTTCGAATCGTTCTTCAAACCATCATTGATCGGACTCATATGCTACACAGAATAGATGATATTTCACATATTTTGAATTTATCTTTACGTTGATATACAAAAAAATAACAAATACAATGCGTACCAAGTATGGTGATTGCCTTCTTCATCAGTTCGTTGTGGAATTTTTTATGCAAGTTGCTAGCAATGTGTCTAATGCAAAACCGACGATGTGCATTTGGGTAACTCCATGTATCAGGATCTGCATTGATTGCCCCATTAATTTCCCGATGCTGATCAGATATCAAACAAACACCCCGAATGTTGGGGAAATGGGTGTTGATACATGCCAAAAACCAACTCCATGATTCAAAGTTTTTTTCTCTACAATGGCAAAGGCAAGCGGAAGAGGTGAACGATTTCCATCTTGGGTTGCCGCAATCAACAATACGCCATTGTATTTTCCATATAGAAATCTTTCATCAATCTGAATAAACTGTTTGCAGAAACGAAAGGCGGAGATACAGGGAAGGAATGCCCAGAACAACTGATGAAATTCAACACGAGATGGATCAAGTCGGTTATCGTGACACACATGTTCATTTGTATCCAAATGGAAGACAACTTGGTTATGATGCCTCAGTATGGCTAGTAATTGCGGCAACACCTGATATGAGTCATCCCAATCACCATAGACCTTCACAATTGCCTTCTATTCCGCCTTCCATGCCTTATTATAGGAAATATTATAACCGAATGTTTGTGGTATCCTCTCTTGAACAAGGGCTATCGGAACATCTTGACATGTCTTAATTATCTCAACAACAATGGATGACACAAATTCTGCATCCAATGAAGTATGTGTTGGAGTTTGTGGTCTAGAACCAACTACTTTGTACTTTATTCATTAAATAAAAGCCTTATCACATCTTGATTGTTCTTATGTGTGACATGTCA
Source organism: Viscum album (assembly GCA_963277665.1). Classification (NCBI taxonomy): domain Eukaryota; kingdom Viridiplantae; phylum Streptophyta; class Magnoliopsida; order Santalales; family Viscaceae; genus Viscum; species Viscum album. The sequence goes on from OY728128.1 coordinate 1,265,723,663, forward strand.
TGTGATAATGTCCTAAGGGCAGCTGTTGCATTAAAGGGTCATAGCGGATCCCTACTATGATGAGAACCCGAAAGTGTCATAACACTGTTCTTGAATGTATGTTCTATAGACGAATGATATTATTTGAGGGACACAAATAATGCAGGTCATTAGGGGTGAGGACTCATAAAACTTCGAGGCACCTTCTCATGGTGTGTGCCCTTGGTAATATCCAGGAGGATATTATGAGAACGAGACCCGCTAGTAGGAAATCCACATTTCATAGTGTCATTGGATGTTCCTATCTGCGGACGTGTGTATTGGTCCTTAGACATTAAGATTATTATTAATGGGTATTACAACTCGTGCACTTAGATGTATTGACGAAAACTGTGACGAAACACTGTTCAGAGCGAGGTAGGATACATTGAGTGCATCACAAGTAATACCGCATTAATAGATAATGCGAGAAATGATTTGTCCCTTCCGTTCCATAACGGAAGTAGATATCTCAGGCCCCTTGATGGAATTGATATAGCCTAAATAAATCCATGGCCATGGTAAGGTATGGGCAAGTTCAATTCCGGGAAGTCAAAGAAAGAATAATCAAGCACATGGGTTGATGGCACTAGCATGCAACCCGCTCGATTGGAGATATCGAGACAAAGGGATTATATTACACGGTAAGCGTTCGTAGGAGGTGACACGTCATTGCGGCGTTAACTTCTTTCTCTATGGGTGCCTTGGCGTGTTGCTAGACGCTAACCTTGGACTTTAGGTAGGCTCAACCTAATGCCACTAAGAAAGAGGCCTAGAGGGTCACACACTAAGTGTGTCCATGTATCTCAGTTAAATATTAATTTAACAAGTTAAATAAATATTATTCCCGACTGTGCTTTAATAATTATTTAAGGATGTCTGATCGCATTTGTTTTGATACTAGTTATTCGAGAGAATATATTGTGGACGAAATAATATATTTATTAGTGAGTAATGCAGTTACATTTATTTTAGAAATAAATAGCCATTACTCAAAGTCTAATAAATGTGGTGGAGAAAAATGGAAAATAAAAGTACACGCCGTGTATATTAAATATACACGTCGTGTATATTAAATATACACGCCGTGTAGTTTTATGGAAAACAAGTACATGCCATGTATTAATTATTACACGTCGTGTAGTTTTTCCAGTTGGGATATTGAGGATTTAATATTGTTTTATTAAATGATATTTATTATAATCATCGTGGGCGTATGTCAAGGAATTAATAATTCGACATGGGGGTTTTCAATAAGAGTTAATGAAATAAATAAAACGCGTAACGCGTTTATTTATTGTCATAACTCTATTAACCTCAAACCCGATTATAAATATCCTCACAACCCCAACATTTTGAAGAGCCATTGTTGTGCACAATGAATTTGGAAATACTCTCAAGCCAAGAGAGAATTCCCTTTCCACCAAGAACGTCCTGAAGTTACGAGAGCAAGATCCACCACCGGATCAAGGCGGTCGAAGGCGGACATCACAAGCGAAGGTTCTTCCGCGCTAGCACTCGGAGATCCCTTCAGCGACGTCCGGAGATACATGAAACACGTGTGGATCACCGCTAGAGGAATCCTACACTTGGATTCTACGACGCAACGACGGATCACCGAATCGTGACCGGACACATCAACGAAGAAAGAATTCCAACGAGGTAATTCTTATGAATTAATTAAATTAATTATAATCAACATATGATGATCCTCCTCAAGGGTTCTGAGACTCTTCTTTTCTTTTCGTTCTTCGTTCTATTCTGAAGATTCGGCGTTTTATATCGTGACGGATCTCGGATTGAACGTTGTTTAACGTTAAAATTAAAGTTGGGCAAACCCACCAACGCGCTTCCGCTGCACCCGGAACCTACAAGTGGTATCAGAGGGGGTCATATCGTTGATTATAATTATTTAGTTTTTCATTGGTAATTTACGCATTTAATAATTTAGTTATTTCAATTCAAGTTTAGTCGTTCTGTAAATCTGAATATCGAGATCTATTCCTCCTCCCTCGTTTCTCGTTCACCTCACATAAACGAATTTTTCTTTTAATTTTGATTAAAATAAAATAGAGGACCTCATCTGGAGGAGCCAAACGTTTCTGGCCGTATAACACCAGAATACACGGCGTGTATTCGGAAGTACACGGTGTGTAGTCTAGGTTCAATGCGTTGACTGATCCGCCAAATTAGGTCGTGTATTGGATTCTTTCTAAGAATTTAAGACACCGTGTGTTGACCAGAAACAGGTGGCACACGGTTTCCAGAATACACGCTGTGTGGTCCAATGAACATGGCGTGTAGTCCCTTCAGGTTAGGGTTGGGACGTGTACTCCGTACACGGCCTGCCCGGCTGGAAACCGTGTAACGCGGAAACTACACGGTGTGTGTCCCACTGTACACGTCGTGTACTCCGAAAATTTCCGAATTACATTAACACGCCCTATCCCCAGGCATGTACTTCGGATGGACGGTGAAGAAAATTACACACTGTGTAGTCAGAACTACACGTCGTGTACTCACCCAAATTACGCAGATTTATTAAAATTTATTATTATATTATACAAACCCTTGAGACATGTACCATGGTGTAGGCGCAAAGATGAGGCACAACACGTGATAGGTGTTTTATATATATGTGTTTAATTTAACATCTTCGTAATAAATGGGAATTCACCGGGTTTCCTCCAAGGTACAAGTTACGTACAAGGATAATTTTAAATGAATTTATTTGTTTAAAATTATGATGGATGAGAATCTAAAGGAAATTCAGAAAAGGGATTTAAGATAAAATGATTGATTAATTAAAGATAATTAATTGATTTGAGCGTGATTTATCTTAAACAAGAACAATTACAGAATTGAATGCTAGTTTTATTTATGCGTAAATATCGTTGCATGTATGGATGATCATGAGCTAGACCGAGACCTTTTTATGTGAATGGTTTCTTTTAATTTATTTATTTAAATTAAATTTGTTGGCCTGCGAGCCATTTCCTCATTAATATGTAGGGCCTGCGCGCCCAAGGATTCTTTTATGTAAAAAGACCTTTTACCCCTCACCTACGTGTGATATAAATGCATATGTAATGGATGGAGCTCCCAAGCTAGTGGAGGCGGCTCAAGTCAGGAGCCAAGGTGAAGCCAATCCAAGGAGATACAAAGGTGGACAGGTGGAAAGCTGTAAACACGAACCCAAAAGGTTCAAGGTGTTTCTCCACTAGGTCTTGGGTTAGTTTATCAACCGCTAGATAAACTAACCAATAGAAAAGCTCCTGATCATACCATTTATTTTATTTCTGTTAGTTTCATGGTTTATTTATTGTGGGTGTGTTGTCACGATCACACAATTAATGAATTAAACGAGCATGCAAGATGGAACTAAAATAAAACCGGATTATACGTAAATATTATCTTAGATATGGTTAATCACTTAAGTATATCCCACTTAATATTAACAAGCATGTAATCAAAGATAATAAAATGGAAATTTACGTATAAGGATAAAATCCCTCAAAATAAATATTAAGTCGGCATAGCCTTCCATAATCTTGGTTAGAATCGAACCATAGTTCAAAGTGCTTGACCAACCCTAGTTGGGGTGCTTTCAATTATTGGGGAATTCTAATTCAAGGTTTTGGGTTGACTTGACTTGGTTCGCATCAAGGGTTGACTGCCACAGCAGGACTTGGTGTAACCAAGAGGCAAAGGTTGAGGAAATCCAAAAAGGATTTCAGGATTGGGGTGTCCACTCAGTGGATCAAGGAGTTGCGAGTTAATGCAGTTGGCATTTGGAATGCCTACATAAAACCCTTCAAGTTGCTTGACCAACCCTAGTTGGGGTAATGCGAAGGGCAATATGGATCCTTTACACTAGAATATTCACACAACAGAATATTCTGAAGTAAATGGTGAGGGCTATTGGATTTCGATAAAATAGTGGGAGACTAATAAGTATTAATTTATTTATTTGTCTCAATTTTTGTAATAAAGTACTAAACCTTTACTCATCTTAATTTGTAGAAACGACAAGAAAATGACTTCAAACATATCATTGTGCACCATACTCGAAAAAGAAAACCTTCTCACCGGCACCAATTTCCAAGAGTGGCAGAGGCGTTTACGCGTCGTCCTTCGCCACGAAAGGAAATTATATGCATTGGAAGAGCCTATTCCAGTTGCGCCTGGGAAAGAGGCTAGTGATGAAGAATTATCTCTCTACATGAAACATATGGATGATGCCACAGATTTCCAGTGTTTCATGCTATCATCCATGTCTAATGAGCTCTTGAAGCAACATGAAAACATGGACACGTATAGCATGATGACTCACCTTAAAGATCTCTACCAAGAGAAGGCGAGACATGAGAGGTATGGGATCTCCAATGCTTTGTTTACCACGAAGCTTAGAGAGTCTGTGCCAGCTGGGCCTCATGTAGTCAAGCTTATTGGCTACATTGAATGCCTGGACATCTTAGGGATTAAATTCCCGAATGAGTTGCGTACAGATCTCATCCTATCATCACTGCCCAAGACCTTCTCTAGCTTCATTGTCAACTATAACATGAGCGGAAATAAGAAGAGTCTATCGAAGCTTCTGACCTTGATTTTCCAGGTAGATAAGGACATGGGGCGTGACAAACCCGTGGTCCTTATGGTGAACAAGAAAAGGAAGGACAAGGAAAAGGGGCCAAAGACTTATAAACGGTATGAAGCCCCCGAGCACCGTCCCTCCAAGAAGGGGAAGATCCAGAGGCAGGGCATGGAACGGGAGGCAGTGTGTTTTTCATGTGGCAAGAAGGGCCACTGGAAGAGGAACTGCACCCAGAAGCATGGGGACGCTAAAGGTGCGTTTGTTATCGAGTGAAATAGTTTTATTTCTACACATTGGGTATTAGATACAGCTTATGGGGCTCACATCTGTATTCAAATGCAGGAACCAAGTAGATTTAGAAAGATCGCCAGAGGAGAGGTGGATCTTCGAGCTGCCAATGACGCAAGGCTGGCTGCGTTGGCTATTGGCGACTACCACCTCTCATTGCCGACTGGGATGATTTTGGTTTTACATAACTGTTATTATGTGCCTAGTGTTACCAAGAACATAATTTCTGTATCTTGTTTGGATATGGATGGATTTGTTTTCAAATTTGGAAATAAGGGTTGTCTATTTTATAAGAACAATGTATGTTATGGTATGGCACATTTAAATAATGGTTTGTATGTATTGAATTATGAAAACCAAGTGTTGGCAATCGATAACAAAACAAACTCACACGACTCATACATCACCCAGTTATGACATCACCGCCTTGGTCATGTGAACGATAAGCATTTGACAAAGCTCTTCCAAGATGACTATTTAGACTCTACTGAGCTAAAACCACTTGATAGGTGTCATGCTTGTTTACAAGGAAAAATGACCAAGCCGCCTTTTGGTGGACAAGGTGAAAGGGCCACAGAGCTTCTAGGATTGGTACACACGGATGTGTGTGGACCATTTCCAGTAGAAGCAAGAGGTGGATATTCTTACTTCAATACTTTTACTGAGGATTTGAGTAGATATGGATATGTCTACTTAATGAGGTATAAGTCAGAGTACTTAGAGAAATTTAAGGAATTCAATAATGAAGTAGAGAATGAGATTGGTAAGAAGATAAAGAAGCTTCGATCGGATCGAGGTGGAGAATATCTGAACCAAGAGTTCATCGATCTTCTACGAGAGTCTGGGATTCTATCTCAGCTCACTCCTCCTTATACACCACAGTGGAATGGTGTTAGTGAAAGGAGGAACCGCACCTTGTTGTACATGGTGAGGTCGATGATGAGTCATGCGGATCTTCCATTATCTTTTTGGGGATATGAATTAAAAACTGAAGCATACACATTAAACCGAGTACCAACTAAGGTGGCAAATGAAATTCCATCCAAGTTATGGAATGTAAGGAAACCCACTTTGTCACACACACATGTATGGGGATGCGAGGCGTTTGTTAAGGCCTTCTCAGGCAACAAACTAGCACCCCGGGGCATGAAGTGTATCTTTATAGGATATCCCAAGGAAACAAATGGATATTACCTATATAACCCTCAAGAAAAGAAAGTGATTGTCGTCAGACAAGCCGTCTTTCTTGAGAGGGAGCACATCCTCAAGAAGGATAGTGGGAGCAAGATTGACTTCGATGAAGATGATGCTCAAGATACACAGGATTTGATACAGGAACAAGTTCCAAAAGTCCCCATGGAAGAGGTTCCAGAAACACAAGTACTGCGTAGGAGCTCAAGAGAGGTAAGGGAACCAGAGAGATTTGGTTTCCTAGTCACCAAGGATGGTGAATAATTATTGTTGGACAATGATGAAACTATCTCCTACAAGGAAGCATTAGAAAGCTCAGAAGCAGCAAGATGGCTAGAAGCTATGAATTCTGAGATGGATTCCATGTATCAGAACTAAGTTTGGGTTCTGGTTGATGAGCCAGTTGATGTAAATCCTGTTGGATGCAAATGGGTATTCAAAAGAAAGATGGACATGGAAGGTCAAGTTAGCACCTATAAAGCAAGGCTAGTGGCTAAAGGATTTAGACAGCGTCAAGGAATTGACTATGATGAAACCTTCTCACCAGTTTCCATGTTTAAATCTATAAGAATCATACTTGCCATAGCAGCTTACCATGACTACGAGTTTTGGCAGATGGATGTCAAAACAACATTCCTTAATGGGAACCTTCAAGAAGATGTCTATATGACACAACCAGAAGGGTTTGCGACACCAGGTGAAGCCAAACGGGTTTCCAAGTTGCAGAAATCCATTTATGGATTGAAGAAAGAATCCAAGTCATGGAAAATTTGATTTGATGAAGCCATAAAGGAATTTGGTTTCATTAAGAACGAATGTGATCAATGTGTTTATAAGCTGTTTAATGGGAATGCGGTCGTCATCCTAGTGGTATATGTTGATGACATATTGCTTATTGGAAATGACGTACCATCCTTATAGTCAGTTAAGGACTGGTTGAACAAGTGTTTCTCCATGAAGGACTTAGGAGAAGCAGCCTACATTCTAGGGATCTAGATCATTCGTGACAGATCCAAGAGGCTTCTTGGACTAAGTCATGGTACATACATTGACCAGATGCTAAAGCGATTTAGTATGGAAAAATCTAAGAGGGGATTGGTTTCAGTGTCACATGGATTACATCTTTCTATGAAAATTTTTCCCCAGACACAATAGGAGAAAGATAGGATGAGAAAGATCCCATACGGTTCGGCTATAGGATCCATCATGTATGCCATGTTATGTACCAGGCTTGATGTTGCCTATGCACTGTGCATGGTAGGCAGATATCAAGCAGATCCAGGAGAACAGCATTGGACTGCTGTTAAGACTATCCTTAAGTATCTGAGGAAAACTAAGGATATGTTCCTGGTGTATGGAGGAGATGAGGAGCTTGTCATCAGAGGGTATGATAATGCTGGTTTTCAAACAGATCAGAATGATCTGAAGTCGCAATCTGGATATGTTTTCTGTCTCAATGGAGGAGCTGTGAGCTGGAAGAGTTCAAAGCAGCCAGTTGTCTCCGATTCTACAGCGGAGTCCGAGTATATAGCGGCTTCTGATGCAGCCAAGGAATCCGTCTGGATTCGGAACTTTGTCCAGGAGCTTGATGTGGTGCCTAGCTGTAACGACACAAAGTTTTTCAATGGAAATTCCCTTCTTATATTTATGTCATAAAATAACATGAAAACAAAAAATAATGAACTACTAAGTGATGAGTAACCTTTAAACATAATTTTTGTCACCCCTATGTTTGGAATTTTGAAAATTCGACATTCACGGTTGTGTTCAAGATGATTTTTGGAGTCTAATGAAACAAATATAATTTTGGTGAATAGTAACCTACCCTTATGAATAGTAACCTACCCTTATGAATAGTAATATGACCCTTATGAATAGTAAATAAGAGTAACATTACCTATGAATAATAAAATAAAATTTAGAAATCTTAGAAAGTGACAATTTGACCTTAGTAAACATTTTTGGTATTTTATAAGTCATAAATAATTAATTATAATTAATTATTTAATTTAAAAGAATATTTATTTTCCTAAAATGTATTTATAAATTATTGAATCAATTTCTAATAGTTTTTAGATAATTTTATAAGACCCCACATAATTTTTTAAAGAACAATAAAATCAGTTTTAATCTCAAAAACTGTTTTTTAAGTAAATTGTGATTTTATTTAAATATTAAATTAATAATATTTAGAAAATTGTTTTTCAAAAATGGAATTTATTTTTGGATTCTAAACGTCGAAAAATGACTGGGGTAAAATTTTGGGATTTTTCTGAGATACTTGAATTTTTGGTGAATAGTAGAATACATTAATTTACCATATAAATACATTTTAATTAAATCCCACTATTCATGACATAAAAAGTGATGTAAGCACCCAAATCCCGAACTCACATGTTTTTTTACTATTCTTGGTCATCCAAGACTCACTATTCCTTGTCTTAGGGGAAAATAATAAACTAATGAATTTTATATTAAGGAAACCCCTCTCCCCTCCACTATAAAAGCCACCCTTAACTCCCTCTTTTCCTCACACCTCTCAAGCTCCAATCATTCTCTAAAATCTGCCCAAAAATCTTTCCTAGCCCCTCCCCCGCGTCCAAAAGCTTCTGGTCTCATCAAAAGACCAAGCCTAGCTTCTTTAAGGAGGATCTCAAGAGGAAGATTCTAGAGGTAATTTCCCTCCCTCTTCTCCTTTATTTTCCTTTCAAGTTCAAGTTCCTTTCTTGATCTCTCACCACCTATATTCATCCAAATTGTTTTTTAACTCCAGTATTATACATATACTTTAATTTTTATTATTATAATATCACCCCACACCCCACACCCTTTCCCTCTTCCTTTTTTTTATTAAAGAGAACATTGTTCATGAGATGTTAATTTATCACCTTCAAAAACGACATGCTATCTTCTTCCATTTCTACCTTCATATCTGGTCATGAAACCATTTTTATGGTTGAAACAGAATATTTTATATGTATTATTTTCTATTTTAAGTTCTGTAAATAACCTATGGCCAAATTACTAAGTTAAAGTTAAAACAAGTTCATTGTGATTCAAAAACCGCTCAAATTAACCCAAATAACCATCATTAAATTCTTATCAAATGATTCGTCCACTTGGATCTAATATAATTCATTATAAAATTATTAAGGCTATTATAATATCATTAATAACATGTAATATCAGTTCTGGATGTTTACCCATGTTCTACCCAAACATCAATTTAAGAATACAAGTGAACTACCCAAGAAAAACCAAAAAAACAAACATCCCCGAACAATGTTTTTTTAAACTCTATAAGTCATCCAAAGGAACATAATATGACATAATGAAACTATAATGAACCCTATTAATTTACACATGGTTATGGATTTATAATTAATGAATATAATTTCATTATACAGGACATTAAAGAGAAGGATGCATTCGGGTACAAGGTAAGTGGAAATCTCGAACCCAATTTTCTTCCTTCGGGTTCTCCCTCTTTCACTCAATTTTTGATATGGTTACTCCTCAAAGATCATTTTTTCATCATTGAATTTTCTTTTCTGGGATGTACATGTATGTCACTAGTTTTTATGTCCATCGAAATGTTTTCCAAAAGAACACTTCTTTCAAGAACTCACCTTTTACCTCTCATTCAAGGTTGATGGTTCTTGTATCAAGTATTTTGTTCCCTCTTTATTTTGGGAACCCAAAGCATATGAATGTGTTATTATGAGATGAAACCCATTCCTTTACATGGGTTATTTATGTACATGTTTGATATGTGTTCTTTGTGGAAAGCATGATAATGATAATGTTATGATGTGATGGGTGCGCCCGGAATTATATAGCGCAATATGAATGTTTAAATGTGACGGATGCGCCCGTAATTATATAGTGCTACAATGCATTGGGTAAAGTGATTAATCTCATGAGTAAATGTGAAATTATGTGTGAACAAGATTCTTTCTTGGTTCACAAGTATGAGTGGTATTTAACCACTAATACATGATTTTTCATTTTTATGCATTGCCACACTTCAAGTCTATTATTTATGCTCCTCTCAAGTTCATGATCTTTTGCCTATGTTATGTTTATGATAACCCCATGATTTGTTGTTCTTATCTATCCTCTTACTGGGATTTTAGCTCACCCCTTTTGATGTATATCCTCAGGTGGCTACATGTACTAAGGAGAGTACAAGTTCCACTAATAATCTAGTGAAAAAGAAATTAAATAAATGTTTATGGTAGATGTTGTATTTGTTATTTGTGGTCCTTGTTTTCCCAAGACACCAAACCTTTGGATCCTCCATGTGTAATACTATTATGTTGTTTATCTTTGAAATGATGTAATAGTAATGTAATAAGAGGTCGGGTTGCTATTGTTGGTATTAAAGGAAAGGTTTAGTTAATTTTGGAATTAGGATTAGTGAACCCTAGAGAAAACCTCTAGTATGAGAATAAGTAAAAATATGCACACAAGAATATTTAAATAGGGATCCCATATGATATGATTTTATTATAAATTGTTCAAATAAATAATTTATGTATTCATGACTTGTTTACTTATGTTTTGTTCTATCCTTTTCTATTTTATAAAATGGTGGGAACGAGGTGAGGTAACGAAGGAGAAGTACCCTCACCTATTTGTGTAAAGTAAAATTTTGGGGGCGAAATTTCTTAAGGGGGGAAGAATGTAACGACCCAAAGTTTTTCAATGGAAATTCCCTTCTTATATTTATGTCATAAAATAACATGAAAATACAAAATAATGAACTACTAAGTGATGAGTAACCTTTAAACATAATTTTTGTCACCCCTCTGTTTGGAATTTTGAAAATCCGACATTCACGGTTGTGTTCAAGATGATTTTTGGAGTTTAATGAAACAAAAATAATTTTTGGTGAATAGTAACCTACCCTTATGAATAGTAATCTACCCTTATGAATAGTAATATAAACCTTATGAAAAGTAAATAAGAGTAACATTACCTATGAATAATAAAATAAAATTTAGACATATTAGAAAGTGACAATTTGACCTTAGTAAACGTTTTTGGTATTTTATAAGTCATAAATAATTAATTATAATTAATTAATTAATTTAAAATAATATTTATTTCCCTAAAATGTGTTCTTAAATTATTGAATCAATGTCTGATAGTTTTTAGATAATTTTATAAGACCCCACGTAATTTTTAAAAGAACAATAAAATCAGTTTTAACCTCAAAAACTGTTTTTTTAAGTAAATTGTGATTTTATTTAAATATTAAATTAATAATATTTAGAAAATTATTTTTCAAAAATGGAATTAATTTTTGGATTCTACAATTAGAAAAATGGTTGGGGTAAAATTTTGGTATTTTTCTGAGATACTTGAATTTTTGGTGAATAGTAGAATACATTAATTTACCATATAAATACATTTTAATTAAGTCCCACTATTCATGACATCACAAGTGATGTAAGGACCCAAATCCCGAACTCACATGTTTTTTTACTATTCTTGGTCATCCAAGACTCACTATTCCTTGTCTTAGAGGAAAATAATAAACAAATGAATTTTATATTAAGGAAACCCCTCTCCCCTCCACTATAAAAGCCACCCTTCACTCCCTCTTTTCTACAGACCTCTCAAGCTCCAATACTTCTCTAAAAACTGCCAAAAAATTTTCCCCAGCCCCTCCCACACGTCCAAAAGCTTCTGGTCTCATAAAAAGACCAATCCTAGCTTTCTTAAGGAGGATCTCAAGAGGAAGATTCTAGAGGTAATTTTACTCCCTCTTCTCCTTTATTTTCCTTTCAAGTTCAAGTTCCTTTCTTGATCTCTCCCCACCTATATTCATCCAAATTGTTTTGTAACTCTAGTATTATACATATAATGTAATTTTTATGATTCTAATATCACCCCACACCCTTTCCCTCTTCCTTTTTTTTATTAAAGAGAATGTTGTTCATGAGGTGTTAATTTATCACCTTCAAAAACAACATGCTCTCTTCTTCCATTTCTACCTTCAGATCTGGCCATGAAACCATTTTTATGGTTGAACCAGAATATTTCATATGTATTATTTTCTATTTTAAGTTCTAGAAATAACCTATGGACAAATTAATAAGTTAAAAGTTAAAACAAGTTCGTTGTGATCCAAAAACCGCTCAAATTAACCCAAATAACCATCATTAAATTATTATCTAATGATTCGTCCACTTGGATATAATATAATTCATTATAAAATTATTAAAGCTACTTTAATATCATTAATAACATGTAATATAAGTTCTCTATGTTTACCAATGTTCTACCGAAACATCAATTTAAGAATACAAGTGAACTACCCAAGAAAAACCATAAAAACAAACATCCTCGAACAATGTTTTTTAAAACTCTATAAGTCATCCAAAGGAACATAATATGGAATAATGAAACTAGAATGAACCATATTAATGTACACATGGTTCTATATTTCTAATTAATGAATATAATGTAATTATACAGGACATTAAAGAGAAGGAGGCATTCGGGTACAAGGTAAGGGGAAATCACGAACCCAATTTTCTTCCTTCGGGTTCTCCCTCTTTCACTCCATTTTTGATATGGTTAATCCTAAAATATCATTTGTTCATCATTGACTTTTATTTTATGGGATGTACATGTATGTCACTGGTTTTTATGTCCATCAAAATGTTTTCCAAAAGAACACTTCTTTCAAGAACTCACCTTTTACCTCTCATTCAAGGTTGATGGTTCTTGTATCAAGTATTTTGTTCCCTCTTTCTTTTGGGAACCCAAAGCTTATGAATGTGTAATTATGAGATTAAACCCATTCCTTTCCATGGGTTATTTATGTACATGTTTGATATGTGTTCTATGTGACAAACATGATAATGATAATGTTATGATGTGATGGGTGCGCCCGGAATTATATAGCGCAATATGAATGTTTAAATGTGACGGGTGCGCCCGGAATTACATAGCGCAACAATGCATTGGGTAAAGTGATGAATCTAATGAGTAAATGTGAAATTATGTGCGAACAAGATGCTATCTTGGTTTACAAGTATGAGTGGTAGTTAACCACTAAGACATTATGTTTCATTTTTATGCATTGCCACACTTCAAGTCTATTATTTATGCTCCTCTCACGTTCATGATCTTTTGCCTATGTTATGTTTATGATCACCCCATGCTTTTTTATTCTTTTCTATCCACTTACTGGGATTTTAGCTCACCCCTTTTTCTGTATATCCTCAGGTGGCTACATGTACTAAGGAGAGGACAAGTTCCACTAAGAAGCTAGAGAAGAAGAAATTAAATAAATGTTTATGGTTGATGTTGTATTTGTTATGTGTGGTCCTAGTTTGCCCACGACACTAAACCTTTGGATCCTCCATGTGTAATACTATTATGTTGTTTATATTTGAAACGATGTAACAGTAATGTAAGAAGAGGTCGGGTCGCTATTGTTGGTATCAAAGGAAAGGTTTAGTTAATTTGGGAATTAGGATTAGTGAACCCTAGAGAAAACCTCTAGTATGAGACTAAGTAAAAATATGCACACAAGAATATTTAAATAGGGATCCCATATGTTATGATTTTATTATAAATTGTTCAAATGAATAATTTATGTATTCACAACTTGTTTACTTATGTTTTTTTCTATCCTTTTCTATTTTAGAAAATGGTGGGAACGAGGTGAGGTAACGAAGGAGAAGTACCCTCACCTATTTGTGTAAAGTGAAATTTTGGGGGTGAAATTTCTTAAGGGGGGAAGAATGTAACGACCCAAAGATTTTCAATGGAAATTCCCTTCTTATATTTATGTCATAAAATAACATGAAAACACAAAATAATGAACTACTAAGTGATGAGTAACCTTTAAACATAATTTTTGCCACCCCTATGTTTGGAATTTTGAAAATCTGACATTCACGGTTGTGTTCAAGATGATTTTTAGAGTTTAATGAAACAAAAATAATTTTTGGTGAACAGTAACCTACCCTTATGAATAGTAATATGAACCTTATGAATATTAAATAAGAGTAACATTACCTATGAAAAATAAAATAAAATTTAGACATCTTAGAAAGTGACAATTTGACCTTAGTAAACGTTTTTTGTATTTTATAAGTCATAAATAATTAATTATAATTAATTAATGAATTTAAAAGAATATTTATTTCCCTAAAATGTGTTCATAAATTATTGAATCAATGTATGATAGTTTTAAGATAATTTTATAACACCCCACATATTTTTTGAAAGAACAACAAAATAAGTTTTAATCTCAAAAACTGTTTTTTAAGTAAATTGTTATTTTATTTAAATATTAAATTAATAATATTTAGAAAATTATTTTTCAAAAATGGAATTCATTTTTGGATTCTACACATCGAAAAAGGGTTGGGGTAAAATTTTGGGATTTTTCTGAGATACTTGAATTTTTGGTGAATAGTAGAATACATTAATTTACCATATAAATACATTTTAATTAAATCCCACTATTCCTGACATCACAAGTGATGTAAGAACCCAAATCCCGAACTCACATGTTTTTTTTACTATTATTGGTCATCCAAGACTCATTATTCCTTGTCTTAGGGGAAAATAATAAAGTAATGAATTTTATATTAAGGAAACCCCTCTCCCCTCCACTATAAAAGTCACCCTTCACTCCCTCTTTTCCTCACACCTATCAATCTCCAAGACTTCTCTAAACTCTGCCCAAAAATCTTCCCTATCCCCTCCCCCACGTTAAAAAGCTGCTGGTCTCATCAAAAGACCAAGCCTATCTTCCTTAAGGAGGATCTCAAGAGGAAGATTCTAGAGGTAATTTCCCTCCCTCTTCTCTTTTATTTTCCTTTCAAGTTCAAGTTCCTTTCTTGATCTCTCCCCACCTATATTCATCAAAATTGTTTTGTAACTCCAGTATTATACATATAATGTAATTTTTATGATTCTAATTTCATCCCACACCCTTTCCCTCTTCCTTTTTTTATTAAAGAGAACGTTGTTCATGACGTGTTAATTTATCACCTTCAAAAACGACATGCTCTCTTCTTCCATTTCTACCTTCGGATCTGGTCATGAAACCATTTTTATGGTTGAACCAGAATATTTTATATGTATTATGTTCTATTTTAAGTTCCTGAAATAACCTATGGCCAAATTACTAAGTTAAAAGTTAAAACAAGTTCGTTGTGATCCAAAAACCGCTCAAATTAACCCAAATAAGCATCATTAAATTCTTATCTAATAATTCCTCCACTTGGATCTAATATAATTCATTGTAAAATTATTAAAGATACTTTAATATCATTAATAACATGTAATATAATTTCTGGATGTTTACCCATGTTCTACCCAAACATCAATTTAAGGATACAAGTGAACTACCCAAGAAAAACCATAAAAACAAACATCCCCGAACAATGTTTTTTAAAACTCTATAAGTCATCCAAAGGAACATAATATGAAATAATGAAACTAGAATGAACCCTATTAATGTACACATGGTTCTGGATTTATAATTAATGAATATAATGTCATTATACAGGACATTAAAGAGAAGGAGGCATTCGGGTACAAGGTAAAGGGAAATCTCGAACCCAATTTTCTTCCTTCATGTTATCCCTATTTCACTCCATTTTTGATATGGTTACTCTTCAAAGATCATTTGTTCATCATTGAATTTTCTTTTCTAAGATGTAAATGTATGTCACTGGTTTTTATGTCCATCAAATTTTTTTCCAAAAGAACACTTCTTTCAAGAACTCACCTTTTACCTCTCATTCAAGGTTGATGGTTCTTGTATCAAGTATTTTGTTCCCTCTTTATTTTGGGAACCCAAAGATTATGAATGTGTTATTATGATATGAAACCCATTCCTTTACATGAGTTATTTATGTACATGTTTGATATGTTTTCTATGTGGAAATCATGATAATGATAATGTTATGATGTAACGGGTGCACCCAGAATTATATAGCGCAATATGAATGTTTAAATATGACGGGTGCGCCCGGAATTATATAGTTCTCCAATGCATCGGGTAAAGTGATGAATCTCATGAGTAAATGTGAAATTATGTGTGAAAAATATTCTAGCTTGGTTCACAAGTATGAGTGGTAGTTAACCACTAAGACATGATGTTTCATTTTTATGCATTGCCACACTTCAAGTCTATTATTTATGCTCCTCTCACATTCATGATCTTTTGCCTATGTTATGTTTATGATAACCCCATGCTTTGATGTTCTTATCTATCCTATTACTGGGATTTTAGATCACCCCTTTTTATGTATATCCTCAGGTGGCTACTTGTACTAAGGAGAGGACAAGTTCCACTGAGAAGCTAGTGAAGAAGAAATTAAATAAATGTTTATGGTTGATGTTGTATTTGTTATGTGTGGTCCTAGTTTTCCCAAGACACTAACCCTTTGGATCCTCCATGTGTAATACTATTATGTTGTTTATCTTTGAAATGATGTAATAGTAATGTAAGAAGAGGTCGGGTTTCTATAGTTGGTATCAAAGGAAAGGTTTAGTAAATTTGGGAATTTGGATTAGTGAACCCTAGAGAAAACCTCTAGTATGAGACTAAGAAAAAATATGCACACAAGAATATTTAAATAGGGATCCAATATGTTAGGATTTTATTATAAATTTTTCAAATGAATAATTTATGTATTAATGACTTGTTTATTTATGTTTTTTTCTATCCTTTTCTATTTTAGAAAATGGTGGGAACGAGGTGAGGTAACGAAGGAGAAGTACCCTCACCTATTTGTGTAAAGTGAAATTTCAGGGGCGAAATTTCTTAAGGGGGGGAGAATGTAACGACCCAAAGTTTTTCAATGGAGATTCCCTTATTATATTTATTTCATAAAATTACATGAAAACACAAAATAATGAACAACTAAGTGATGAGTAACCTTTAAACATAATTTTTGTCACCCCTATGTTTGGAATTTTTAAAATCTGACATTCACGGTTGTGTTCAAGATGATTTTTGTAGTCTAATGAAACAAAAATAATTTTTGGTGAATAGTAACCTACCCTTATGAATAGTAACTTACCCTTATGAATAGTAATATGAACCTTATGAATAGTAAATAAGAGTAACATTACCTACGAATAATAAAATAAAATTTAGAAATCTTAGAAAGTGAAAATTTGACCTTTGTAAAAGTTTTTGGTATTTTATAAGTCATAAAGAATTAATTATAATTAATTAATTAATTTAAAATAATATTTATTTCCATAAAATGTATTCATAAATTATTGAATCAATGTCTAATAGTTTTTATATAATTTTATAAGACCCCACGTAATTTTTGAAAGAATACTAAAATCAGTTTTAATCTCAAAAACTGTTTTTTTAAGTAAATTGTGATTTTATTTAAATATTAAATTAATAATATTTAAAAAATTATTTTTCAAAAATGGAATTCATTTTTGGATTCTACACGTCAAAAAATGGTAGGGGTAAAATTTTGGGATTTTTCTGAGATACTTGAATTTTTGGTGAATAGTAGAATACATTAATTTACCATATATATACATTTTAATTAAATCCCACTATTCGTGACATCACAAGTGATGTAAGCACCCAAATCCCAAACTAACAAGTTTTTTTACTATTCTTGGTCATCCAAGACTCACTATTCCTTGTCTTAGGGGAAAATAATAAACTAATGAATTTTATATTAAGGAAACCCCTCTCCCCTCCACTATAAAAGCCACCCTTCACTCCCTCTTTTCCTCACACCTCTCAAGCTCCAATAATTCTATAAACTCTGCCCAAAAATCTTCCCTAGCCCTTCCCCCACGTCCAAAAGCTGATGGTATCATCAAAATACCAAGCCTAGCTTCCTTAAGGGGGATCTCAAAAGGAAGATTCTAGAGGTAATTTCCCTCCCTCTTCTCCTTTATTTTCCTTTCAAGTTCAAGTTCCTTTCTTGATCTATCCCAACCTATATTCATCAAAATTGTTTTGTAACTCCAGTATTATACATATACTGTAATTTTTATGATTCTAATATCACCCCACACCCTTTCCCTCTTCCCTTTTTTATTAAAGAGAACGTTGTTCATGACGTGTTAATTTATCACCTTCAAAAACGACATGCTCTCTTCTTCCATTTCTACCTTAAGATCTGGTCATGAAACCATTTTTATGGTTGAACCAGAATATTTTATATTTATTATGTTCTATTTTAAGTTCTTTAAATAACCTATGGCCAAATTATTAAGTTAAAAGTTAAAACAAGTTCGTTGTGATCCAAAAACTGCTCAAATTAACCCAAATAACCATCATTAAATTCTTATCTAATGATTCCTCCACTTGGATATAATATAATTCATTGTAAAATTATTAAAGCTACTTTAATATAATTAATAACATGTAATATCAGTTCTGGATGTTTACCCATGTTCTACCCAAACATCAATTTAAGAATACAAGTGAACTACCCAAGAAAAACCATAAAAACAAACATCCCCGAACAATGTTTTTTAAAACTCTATAAGTCATTTAAAGGAACATAATATGACATAATGAAACTATAATGAACCCTATTAATGTACTCATGGTTTTGGATTTCTAATTAATGAATATAATGTCATTATACAGGACATTAAAGAGAAGGAGGCATTCGGGTACAAGGTAAGGGGAAATCTTGAACCCAATTTTCTTCCTTCAGGTTCTCCCTCTTTCACTCCATTTTTGATATGGTTACTCCTCAAATATCATTTGTTCATCATTTAATTTTCTTTTTTGGGATTTACATGTATCTCACTGGTTTTTATGTCCATCAAAATGTTTTCCAAAAGAACACTTCTTTCAAGAACTCACCTTTTACCTCTCATTCAAGATTGATGGTTCTTGTATCAAGTATTTTGTTCCCTCTTTATTTTAGGGAACCCAAAGCTTATGAATGTGTTATTATGAGATGAAACCCATTACTTTCCATGGTTTATTTATGTACATGTTTGATATGTGTTCTATGTGGAAAGCATGATAATGATAATGTTATGATGTGACGGGTGCGCTCGGAATTATATAGCGCAATATGAATGTTTAAATGTGACGGGTGCGCCCATAATTATATAGCGCTCCAATGGATTGGGTAAAGTGATGAATCTCATGAGTAAATGTGAAATTATGTGTGAAAAATATGCTAGCTTGGTTGAAAAGTATGAGTGTTAGTTAACCACTAAGACATGATGTTTCATTTTTATGCATTGCCACACTTAAAGAATATTATTTATGCTCCTCTCACATTCATGATCTTTTGCCTATGTTATGTTTATGATCAACCCATGCTTTGATGTTCTTATCTATCCTCTTACTGGGATTTTAGCTCACCCCTTTTGATGTATATCCTCAGGTGGCTACATGTACTAAGGAGAGGACAATTTCTACTAAGAAGCTAGTGAAGAAGAAATTAAATAAATGTTTATGGTTGATGTTGTATTTGTTATGTGTGGTCCTAGTTTGCCCAGGACACTAAACCTTTGGATACTCCATGTGTAATACTATTATGTTGTTTATCTTTGAAATGATGTAATAGTAATGTAAGAAGAGGTCGGGTCGCTATAGTTGGTATCAAAGGAAAGGTTTAGTAAATTTGGGAATTAGGATTATTGAACCCTAGAGAAAACCTCTAGTATGAGACTAAGTAAAAATATGCACACAAGAATATTTAAATAGGGATCCCATATATTATGATTTTATTATAAATTGTTCAAATGAATAATTTATGTATTCATGACTTGTTTATTTATGTTTTTTTCTATCCTTTTCTATTTTAGAAAATGGTGGGAACGAGGTGAGGTAACGAAAGAGAAGTACCCTCACCTATTTGTGTAAAGTGAAATTTCGGGGGCGAAATTTCTTAAGGGGGGAAGAATGTAACGACCCAATGTTTTTCAATGGAGATTCCCTTCTTATTTTTATGTCATAAAATAACATGAAAACACAAAATAATGAACTACTAAGTGATGATTAACCTTTAAACAAATTTTTGTCACCCCTATGTTTGGAATTTTTAAAATCCGACATTCACGGTTGTGTTCAAGACGATTTTTGGAGTCTAATGAAACAAAAATAATTTTTTGTGAATAGTAACCTAACCTTATGAATAGTAATATGACCCTTATGAATAGTAAATAAGAGTAACATTACCTATGAATAATAAAATAAAATTTAGACATCTTAGAAAGTGAAAATTTGACCTTTGTAAACGTTTTTGGTATTTTATAAGTCATAAACAATTAATTATAATTAATTAATTAATTTAAAAGAATATTTATTTCCCTAAAATGTATTCATAAATTATTGAATCAATGTATAATAGTTTTTAGATAATTTTATCAGACCCCACGTAATTTTTGAAAGAACAATAAAATCAGTTTTATTCTCAAAAACTGTTTGTTTAAGTAAATTGTGATTTTATTTAAATATTAAATTAATAATATTTAGAAAATTATTTTTCAAAAATGGAATTCCTTTTTGGATTCTACTTGTCGAAAAATGGTTGGGGTAACATTTTGGGATTTTTCTGAGATACTTGAATTTTTGGTGAATAGTAGAATACATTAATTTACCATATATATACATTTTAATTAAATCCCACTATTCATGACATCAAAAGTGATGTAAGCACCAAAATACCGAACTCACATGTTTTTTTACTATTCTTGTTCATCCAAGACTCACTGTTCATTGTCTTAGGGGAAAATAATAAACTAATGAATTTTATATTAAGGAAACCCCTCTCCCCTCCACTATAAAAGCCACCCTTCACACCCTCTTTTCCTCACACCTCTCAAGCTCCAAGCCTTCTCTAAACTCTACCAAAAAATCTTCCCTATCCCCTCCCCCACATCCAAAAGCTACTGGTCCCATAAAAAGACCAAGCCTACCTTCCTTAAGGAGGATCTCAAAAGGAATATTCTAGAGGTAATTTCCCTCCCTCTTCTCCTTTATTTTCCTTTCAAGTTCAAGTTCCTTTCTTGATCCCTCCCCACCTATATTCATCCAAATTGTTTTTTAACTCCAGTATTATAAATATACTGTAATTTTTATTATTCTAATAACACCCGACACCCTTTCCCTCTTCCTTTTTTTTATTAAAGAGAACGTTGTTCATGACGTGTTAATTTATCACGTTCAAAAACGACATGCTCTCTTCTTCCATTTCTACCTTCAGATCGGGTCATGAAACAATTTTTATGGTTGAACCATAATATTTTATATATATTATGTTCTATTTTAAGTTCTTGAAATAACCTATGGACAAATTACTAAGTTAAAAGTTAAAACAAGTTCGTTGTGATCCAAAAACCGCTCAAATTAACCCAAATAACCATCATTAAATTCTTATCTAATGATTCCTCCACTTGGATCTAATATAATTAATTGTAAAATTATTAAAGCTACTGTAATATAATTAATAACATGTAATATTAGTTCTGGATGTTTACCCATGTTCTACCCAAACATCAATTTAAGAATACAAGTGAACTATACAAGAAAAACCATAAAAACAATCATCCCCGAACAATGTTTTTTAAAACTCTACAAGTAATCCAAAGGAACATAATAAGACATAATTAAACTAGAATGAACCCTATTAATGTAAACATGGTTCTGTATTTCTAATTAATTAATATAATTTCATTATACATGACATTAAAGAGAAGGAGGCATTTGGGTACAAGGTAAGGGGAAATCTCGAACCCAATTTTCTTCCTTCAGGTTCTCCCTCTTTCACTCCATTTTTGATATGGTTACTCCTCAAAGATCATTTGTTCATAATTGCATTTTCTTTTCTGGGATGTACATTTATGTCACTGGTTTTTATTTCCATCAAAATGTTTTCCCAAAGAACACTTCTTTCAAGAACTCACCTTTTACCTCTCATTCAAGGTTGATGGTTCTTGTATCAAGTATTTTGTTCCCTCTTTCTTTTGGGAACCCAAATCTTATGAATGTGTTATTATGAGATTAAACCAATTCCTTTCCATTGGTTATTTATGTACATATTTGATATGTGTTCTATGTGGAAATCATGATAATGATAATGTTATGATGTGACGGGTGCGCCCGGAATTATATAGCGCAATATGAATGTTTAAATGTGACGGGTGCACCCGGAATTATATATCACTTCAATGCATTGGGTAAAGTGATGAATCTCATGAGTAAATGTGAAATTATGTGTGAAAAATATTCTAGCTTGGTTCACAAGTATGAGTGGTAGTTAACCACTAAGACATGATGTTTCATTTTTATGCATTACCACACTTCAAGTCTATTATTTATGCTCCTCTCACATTCATGATCTTTTTACTATGTTATGTTTATGATCACCCCATGCTTTGATGTTCTTATCTATCCTCTTACTAAGATTTTAGATCACCCCTTTTGATGTATATCCTCAGGTGGATACATGTACTAAGGAGAGGACAAGTTCCACTAAGAAGCTAGTGAAGAAGAAATTAAATAAATGTTTATGGTTGATGTTGTATTTGTTATGTGTGGTCCTAGTTTTCCCAAGACACTAAACCTTTGGATCCTCCATGTGTAATACTATTATGTTGTTTATCTTTGAAACGATGTAGTAGTAATGTAAGAAGAGGTCGGGTCGCTATAGTTGGTATCAAAGGAAAGTTTTAGTGAATTTGGGAATTAGGATTAGTGAACCCTAGAGAAAACCTCTAGTATGAGACTAAGTAAAAATATGAACACAAGAATATATAAATAGGGATCCCATATGTTATGCTTTTATTATAAATTGTTCAAATGAATAATTTTTGTATTCAAGACTTGTTTATTTATGTTTTTTTCTATCCTTTTCTATTTTAGAAAATGGTGGGAACGAGGTGAGGTAACGAAGGAGAAGTATCCTCACCTATTTGTGTAAAGTGAAATTTCGGGGGTGATATTTCTTAAGGGGGGAAGAATGTAACGACCCAAAGTTTTTCAATGGAGATTTCCTTCTTATATTTATGTCATAAAATAACATGAAAACACAAAATAATGAACTACTAAGTGATGAGTAACCTTTAAACATAATTTTTGTCACCCTAATATTTGGAATTTTTAAAATCCGACATTCATGGTTGTGTTCAAGATGATTTTTAGAGTCTAATCAAACAAAAATAATTTTTAGTGAATAGTAACCTACCCTTATGAATAGTAACCTACCCCTATGAATAGTACTATGACCCTTATGAATAGTAAATAAGACTAACATTACCTATGAATAATAAAATAAAATTTAGACTTCTTAGAAAGTGAAAATTTGACCATTGTAAACATTTTTGGTATTTTATAAGTCATAAATAATTAATTATAATTAATTAATTAATTTAAAAGAATATTTATTTCCCTAAAATTTATTCATAAATTATTTAATCAATGTATAATAGTTTTTAGATAATTTTATAAGACCCCACATAATTTTTGAAAGAACAATAAAATCATTTTTAATCTCAAAAACTGTTTTTTTAAGTAAATTGTGATTTTATTTAAATATTAAATTAATAATATTTAGAAAATTATTTTTCAAAAATGTACTTCATTTTTAGATTCTAAACGTCGAAAAATGGTTGGGGTAAAATTTTGGGATTTTTCTGAGATACTTGAATTTTTGGTGAATAGTAGAATACATTAATTTACCATATAAATACATTATAATTAAATCTCACTATTCGTGATATCACAAGTGATGTAAGCACCCAAATACCAAACTCACGTGTTTTTTTACTATTCTTGGTCATCCAAGACTCACTATTCCTTGTCTTAGGGGAAAATAATAAACTAATGAATTTTATATTAAGGAAACCCCTCTCCCCTCCACTATAAAAGCCACCCTTCACTCCCTCTTTTCCTCACACCTCTCAAGCTCCAAGCCTTCTCTAAAATCTGCCCAAAAATCTTACCTATCCCCTCTCCCAATTCCAAAAGCTTCTGGTCTCATCAAAAGACCAATCCTAGCTTCCTTAAGGAGGATCTCAAGAGGAAGATTCTAGAGGTAATTTCCCTCCATCTTCTCCTTTATTTTTCCTTTCAAGTTCAAGTTCCTTTCATGATATCTCCCAACCTATATTCATCCAAATTGTTTTTTAACTCCAGTATTATACATATAATTTAATTTTTATGATTATAATATCACCCCACACCCTTTCCCTCTTCCTTTTTTTTATTAAAGAGAACGTTGTTCGTGACGTGTTAATTTATCACCTTCAAAAACGACATGCTCTCTTCTTCCATTTCTACCATCAGATCTGGTCATGAAACCATTTTTATGGTTGAACCATAATATATTATATGTATTATTTTCTATTTTAAGTTCTGTAAATAACCTATGGAAAAATTACTAAGTTAAAAGTTAAAACAAGTTCGTTGTGATCCAAAAACCGCTCAAATTAACCCAAATAACCATCATTAAATTCTTATCTAATGATTCTTCCACTTGGATCTAAAATAATTCATTGTAAAATTATTAAAGCTACTGTAATATCATTAATAACATGTAATATCAGTTCTGGATGTTTACCCATGTTCTACCCAAACATCAATTTAAGAATACAAGTGAACTACCCAAGAAAAACCATAAAAACAAACATCCCCGAACAATGTTTTTTAAAACTCTATAAGTCATCCAAAGGAACACAATATGACATAAAGAAACTATAACGAACCCTATTAATGTAAACATGGTTATGGATTTCTAATTAATGAATATAATGTCATTATACAGGACATTAAAGAGAAGGAGGCATTCGATTACAAGGTAAGGGGAAATCTCGAACCCAATTTTCTTCCTTCAGGTTCTCCCTCTTTCACTCCATTTTTGATATGGTTACTCCTCCAAGATCATTTTTTCATCATTAAATTTTCTTTTCTGGGATTTACATGTATGTCACTGGTTTTTATTTCCATCAAATTGTTTTTCCAAAAGAACACTTCTTTCAAGAACTCACCTTTTACCTCTCATTCAAGGTTGATGGTTCTTGTATCAAGTATTTTGTTCCCTCTTTATTTTGGGAACCCAAAGATTATGAATGTGTTATTATGAGATGAAAACCATTCATTTACATGGGTTATTTATGTACATGTTTGATATGTTTTCTATGTGGAAAGCATGATAATGATAATGTTATGATGTGACAGGTGCGCCCGGAATTATATAGCACAATATGAATGTTTAAATGTGACGGGTGTGCCCAGAATTATATAGCGCTCCAATGCATTGGGTAAAGTGATGAATCTAATGAGTAAATGTGAAATTATGTGTGAAAAATATTCTAGCTTGGTTCACAAGTATGAGTGGTAGTTAACCACTAAGACATAATGTTTCATTTTTATGCATTGCCACACTTCAAGTCTATTATTTATGCTCCTCTCATATTCATGATCTTTTTCCTATGTTATGTTTATGATCACCCCATGCTTTGATGTTCTTATCTATCCTCTTACTGGGATTTTAGATCACCCCTTTTGATGTATATCCTCAGGTGGCTACATTTACTAAGGAGAGGACAAGTTCCACTAAGAAGCTAGTGAAGAAGAAATTAAATCAATGTTTATGGTTGATGTTGTATTTGTTATGTGTGGTCCTAGTTTTCCCAAGACACTAAAACTTTGGATCCTCCATGTGTAATACTATTATGTTGTTTATCTTTGAAATGATGTAATAGTAATGTAAAAAGAGGTTGGGTCTCTATAATTGGTATCAAATGAAAGGTTTAGTAAATTTGGGAATTAGGATTAGTGAACCCTAGAGAAAACCTCTATTATGAGACTAAGTAAAAATATGCACACAAGAATATTTAAATAGGGATCCCATATGTTATGATTTTATTATAAATTGTTCAAATGAATAATTTATGTATTCATGACTTGTTTATTTATGTTTTTTTATATCCTTTTCTATTTTAGAAAATGGTGGGAACGAGGTGAGGTAACGAAGGAGAAGTACCCTCACCTATTTGTGTAAAGTGAAATTTTGGGGGCGAAATTTCTAAAGGGGGGAAGAATGTAACGACCCAAAGTTTTTAAATGGAGATTCCCTTCTTATATTTATGTCATAAAATTACATGAAAACACAAAATAATGAACTACTAAGAGATGAGTAACCTTTAAACATAATTTTTGTCACCCCTATGTTTGGAATTTTTAAAATCCGACATTCACGGTTGTGTTCAAGATGATTTTTGGAGTCTAATGAAACAAAAATAATTTTTTGTGAATAGTAACCTACCCTTATGAAAAGTAACCTACCCTTATGAATAGTAATATGACCCTTATGAATAGTAAATAAGAGTAAAATTACCTATGAATAATAAAATAAAATTTAGACATCTTAGAAAGTGAAAATTTGACCTTTGTAAACGTTTTTGGTATTTTATAAGTCATAAATAATTAATTTTAATTAATTAATTAATTTAAAATAATATTTATTTCCCTCAAATGTATTCATAAATTATTGAATCAATTTCTAGTAGTTTTTAGATAATTTTATAAGACCCCACATAATTTTTGAAAGAACAATAAAATCAGTTTTAATCTCAAAAACTGTTTTTTTAAGTAAATTGTGATTTTATTTAAATATTAAATTAATAATATTTAGAAAATTATTTTTCAAAAATGGAATTCATTTTTTGATTCTACACGTCGAAAAATGGTTGGGGTAAAATTTTGGGATTTTTCTGAGCTACTTGAATTTTGGGTGAATAATAGAATACATTAATTTACCATATATATAAATTTTAATTAAATCCCACTATTCGTGACATCACAAGTGATGTAAGAACCCAAATCCCGAACTCAGATGTTTCTTTTACTATTCTTTGTCATCCAAGACTCACTATTCCTTGTCTTAGGGGAAAATAATAAACTAATGAATTTTATATTAAGGAAACCCCTCTCCCCTCCACTATAAAAGCCACCCTTCACTCCCTCTTTTCCTCACACCTCTCAAGCTCCAAGACTTCTCTAAACTCTGACCAAAAATCTTCCCTAGCCCCTCCCCCACGTCCAAAAGCTTCTGGTCTCATCAAAAGACCAAGCCTAGCTTCCTTAAGGAGGATCTCAAGAGGAAGATTCTAGAGGTAATTTCAGTCCCTCTTCTCCTTTATTTTCCTTTCAAGTTCAAGTTCCTTTCTTGATCTCTCCCCACCTATATTCATCCAAATTGTTTTGTAAATCCAGTATTATACATATACTGTAATTTTTATGATTCTAATATCACCCCACACCCTTTCCCTCTTCCTTTTTTTATTAAAGAGAACGTTGTTCATGACGTGTTAATTTATCACCTTCAAAAATGACATGCTCTCTTCTTCCATTTCTACCTTCAGATCTGTTCATGAAACCATTTTTATGGTTGAAACAGAATATTTTGTATTTATTATGTTCTATTTTAAGTTATTGAAATAACCTATGGACAAATTACTAAGTTAAAAGTTAAAACAAGTTCGTTGTGATCCAAAAACTGCTCAAATTAACCCAAATAACCATCATTAAATTTTTATCTAATGATTCCTCCACTTGGATCTAATATAATTCATTGTAAAATTATTAAATCTACTTTAATATCATTAATAACATGTAATATTATTTCTGGATTTTTACCCATGTTCTACCCAAACATCAATTCAAGAATACAAGTGAACTACCCAAGAAAAACCATAAAAACAAACATCCCCGAACAATGTTTTTTAAAACTCTATAAGTAATCCAAAGGAACATAATATGAAATAATTAAACTAGAATGAACCCTATTAATGTACACATGGTTCTGTATTTCTAATTAATGAATATAATGTCATTATACAGGACATTAAAGAGAAGGAGGCATTCGTGTACAAGGTAAGGGGAAATCTTGAACCCAATTTTCTTCCTTCAGGTTCTCCCTCTTTCACTCCATTTTTGATATGGTTACTCCTCAAATATCATTTGTTCATCATTGATTTTTCTTTTATGGGATGTACATGTATTTCACTGGTTTTTATGTCCATCAAAATGTTTTCCAAAAGAACACTTCTTTCAAGAACTCACTTTTTACCTCTCATTCAAGTTTGATGGTTCTTGTATCAAGTATTTTGTTCCCTCTTTCTTTTGGGAACCCAAAGCTTATGAATGTGTTATTATGAGATGAAACCCATTCCTTTCCGTGGGTTATTTATTTACATGTTTGATATGTGTTATATGTGGCAAGCATGATAATGATAATGTTTTTATGTGACGGGTGCGCCCAGAATTATATAGCGCAATATGAATGTTTAAATGTGACGGGTGCGCCCAGAATTATATAGCGCTCCAATGCATTGGGTAAAGTGATGAATCTCATGAGTAAATGTGAAATTATGTGTGAACAAGATTCTAGATTGGATCACAAGTATGAGTGGTAGTTAACCACTAAGACATGATGTTTCATTTTTATGCATTGCCACACTTCAAGTCTATTATTTATGCTCCTCTCACATTCGTGATCTTTTGCCTATGTTATGTTTATGATCACCCCATGCTTTGATGTTCTTATCTATCCTATTACTGATCTTTTAGTTCACCCCTTTTGATCTATATCCTCAGGTGGCTACATGTACTAAGGAGAGGACAAGTTCCACTAAGAATCTAGTGAAGAAGAAATTAAATAAATGTTTATGGTTGATGTTGTATTTGTTATGTGTGGTCCTAGTTTTCCCAAGACACTAAACCTTTGGATCCTCCATGTGTAATACTATTATGTTGTTTATCTTTGAAATAATGTAATAGTAATGTAATAAGAGGTCGGGTCGCTATAGTTGGTATCAAAGGAAAGGTTTAGTAAATTTGGGAATTAGGATTAGTGAACCCTAGAGAAAACCTCTAGTATGAGACTAAGTAAAAATATGCACACAAGAATATTTAAATAGGGATCCTATATGTTATGATTTTATTATAAATTGTTCAAATGAATAATTTATGTATTCATGACTTGTTTATTTATGTTTTTTCTATCTTTTTCTATTTTAGAAAATGGTGGGAACGAGGTGAGGTAACGAAGGAGAAGTACCCTCACCTATTTGTGTAAAGTGAAATTTCGGGGGGAAAATTTCTTAAGGGGGGAAGAATGTAACGACCCAAAGTTTTTCAATGAAGATTCCCTTCTTATATTTATGTCATAAAATAACATGAAAACACAAAATAATGAACTACTAAGTGATGAGTAACCATTAAACATAATTTTTGTCATCCCTATGTTTGGAATTTTTAAAATCTGACATTCACGGTTGTGTTCAAGATGATTTTTGGAGTCTAATGAAACAAAAATAATTTTTGGTGAATAGTAACCTACCCTTATGAATAGTAACCTACCCTTATGAATAGTAATATGACCCTTATGAATATTAAATAAGAGTAACATTACCTATGAATAATAAAATAAGATTTAGACATCTTAGAAAGTGAAAATTTGACCTTTGTAAACGTTTTTGGTATTTTATAAGTCATAAATAATTAATTATAATTAATTAATTAATTTAAAAGAATATTTGTTTCCCTAAAATGTATTCATAAATTTTTGAATCAATGTATAATAATTTTTAGATAATTTTATAAGACCCCACGTAATTTTTGAAAGAACAATAAAATCAGTTTTAATCTCAAAAACTGTATTTTTAAGTAAATTATGATTTTATTTAAATATTAAATTAATAATATTTATAAAATTATTTTTTAAAAATGGACTTCATTTTTGGATTCTACATGTTGAAAAATGGTTGGGGTAAAATTTTGGGATTTTTCTGAGATACTTGATTTTTGGGTGAATAGTAGAATACATTAATTGACCATATATATACATTTTAATTAAATACCACTATTCGTGACATCAAAAG
Source organism: Viscum album (assembly GCA_963277665.1). Taxonomy (NCBI): domain Eukaryota; kingdom Viridiplantae; phylum Streptophyta; class Magnoliopsida; order Santalales; family Viscaceae; genus Viscum; species Viscum album. Next base: position 1,265,753,637 of record OY728128.1, read on the forward strand.
TAATGTAAGCACCAAAATACTGAACTCACATGTTTTTTGTACTATTCTTGGTCATCCAAGACTCACTATTCCTTGTCTTAGGAGAAAATAATAAACTAATGAATTTTATATTAAGGAAACCCCTCTCCCCTCCACTATAAAAGCCACCCTTCACTCCCTCTTTTCCTCACACCACTCAAGCTCCAAACCTTCTCTAAACTCTTCCCAAAAATCTTCCCTAGACCCTCCCCCACGTCCAAAATTTTCTGGTCTCATCAAAAGACCAATCCTAGCTTCCTTAAGGAGGATCTCAAGAGGAAGATTCTAGAGGTAATTTCCCTCCCTCTTCTCCTTTATTTTCCTTTCAAGTTCAAATTCCTTTCTTGATCTCTCCCCAACTATATTCATAAAAATTGTTTTTTAAATCCAATAATATACATATACTTTAATTTTTATGATTCTAGTATCACCCTACACCCTTTCCCTCTTCCTTTTTTTATTAAAGAGAATGTTGTTCATGAGGTGTTAATTTATCACCTTCAAAAACGACATGCTCTCTTCTTCCATTTCTACCTTCAGATCTGGTCATGAAACCATTTTTATGGTTGAACCAGAATATTTTATATTTATTATGTTCTATTTTAAGTTTTGGAAATAACCTATGGCCAAATTACTAAGTTAAAAGTTAAAACAAGTTCGTTGTGATCCAAAAACCGCTCAAATTAACCCAAATAACCGTCATTAAATTCTTATCTAATGATTCGTACACTTGGATCTAATATAATTCATTATAAAATTATTAAAGATACTGTAATATCATTATTAAAATGTAATATCAGTTCTGGATGTTTACCCATGTTCTACCCAAACATCAATTTAAGAATACAAGTTAACTACCCAAGAAAAATCATAAAAACAAACATCCCCGAACAATGTTTTTTAAAACTCTATAAGTCATAAAAAGGAAAATAATATGAAATAATGAAACTATAATGAACCCTATTAATTTACACATGGTTCCGTATTTCTAATTAATGAATATAATGTCATTATACATGACATTAAAGAGAAGGAGGCATTCGGGTACAAGGTAAGGGGAAATCTCGAACCCAATTTTCTTCCTTCAGGTTCTCCCTCTTTCACTCCATTTTTGATATGGTTACTCCACAAAGATCATTTTTTCATCATTGAATTTTCTTTTTTGGGATGTACATGTATGTCACTGGTTTTTATGTCCATCAAAATGTTTTCCAAAATAAAACTTCTTTCATGAACTCACCTTTTACCTCTCATTCAAGGTTGATGGTTCTTGTATCAAGTATTTTGTTCCCTCTTTCTTTTGGGAACCCAAATCTTATGAATGTGTTATTATGAGATGAAACTAATTCCTTTCCATGGGTTATTTATGTACATGGTTGATATGTGTTCTATGTGTCAAGCATGATAATGATAATGTTATGATGTGACGGGTGCGCCCGAAATTATATAGCGCTCCAATGCATTGGGTAAAGTGATGAATCTCATGAGTAAATGTGAAATTATGTGTGAACAAGATGCTTGCTTGGTTCACAAGTATGAGTGGTAGTTAACCACTAAGACATTATGTTTCATTTTTATGCATTGCCACACTTCAAGTCTATTATTTATGCTCCTCTCACGTTCAGGATCTTTTGCCTATGTTATGTTTGTGATCACCCCATGCCTTGTTGTTTTTATCTATCCTCTTATTGGGCTTTTAGCTCACCCATTTTGATGTATATCCTCAGGTGGCTACATGTACTAAGGAGAGGACAAGTTCCACTAAGAAGCTGGTGAAGAAGAAATTAAATAAATGTTTATGGTTGATGTTGTATTTGTTATGTGTGGTCCTAGTTTTCCCAAGACACTAAACCTTTGGATCCTCCATGTGTAATACTATTATGTTGTTTATCTTTGAAACGATGTAATAGTAATGTAATAAGAGGTCGGGTCTCTATAATAGAAGTAAAGATCCCATTACGGAGTATTGTGATAATACCGCAGCAGTGGATCTTGCAAAAGAACCAAGGTCACATCAACAGACAAAGCACATACTCCGGAAGTATCACCTCTTGAGGGATTTCTATCAAAGCGGTGAAGTTGCAGTGAGTAGAGTGTCCTCGGAAGAGAACGTGACAGACCCCATGACTAAAGGCCTATCTCAGCAGAAGCATGAATATCATGTGAGAGCTAGCGGGTTAAAGGTTGTTAGAAGTTGGCTTTAGTCCAAGTGGGAGTCTGTTGGAGTTGGTGGTCCAGAACCAACTACTTTGTACTTTATTCATTAAATAAAAGCCTTATCACATCTTGATTGTTCTTCTGTGTGACATGTCATGTGATAATGTCCTAAGGACAGCTGTTTCATTAAAGGGTCATAGCGGATCCCTGTTATGATGAGAACCCGTAAGTTCCATAACACTGTTCTTGAATGTATGTTCTATGGTCGGATGATATTATTTGAGGGACAAAAATAATACAGGTCATTAGGGGTGAGTAATCATAAAACTTTGAGGCACCTTCTCATGGTGTGCGACCTTGGTAATATCCAGGATGATATTATGAGAACGAGACCTGCCAGTAGGAAATCCACATTTCATAGTGTCATTGGATGTTCCTATCTGCGAACGTGTGTATTGGTCCTTAGACTTTAAGATTATTATTAATGGGTATTACAACTCGCGCACTTAGATGTATTGACGAAAAATGTGACGACACACTGTTCGCAGTGAGGTAGGATACGTTGGGTGCGTCACGAGTAATACCACATTAATAGATAATGTGAGGAAGGATTTGTCCCTTCCGTTCCATAATGGAAGTAGATATCTCAGGCCCTTTGATGGAATTGATATAGCCTAAATAAATCCATGGCCATGGTAAGGTATGGGCAAGTTCAATTATGGGAAGTCAAAGAAAGAATAATCAAGCACATGGGTTGATGGCACTAGCATGCAACCCGCTTGATTGGAGATATCGAGACAAAGGGATTATATTACACGGTAAGCGTTCGTAGGAGGTGACACGTCATTGCGGCGTTAACTTCTTTCTCTATGGGTTCCTTGGCGTGTTGCTAGACGTTAACCTTGGACTTTAGGCAGGCTCAGCCGAATTCCATTAATAAAATGGCCTAGAAGGTCACACACTAAGTGTGTCCATGTATCTCAGTTAAATATTAATTTAACAAGTTAAATAAATATTATTCCTGACTATGGTTTAATAATTATTTAAGGATGTCTGATCGCATTTGTTTTGACACTAGTTATTCGAGAGAATATATTGTGGATGAAATAATATATTTATTAGCGAGTAATGAAGTTACATTTATTTAAGAAATAAATAGTCATTACTCAAGGTCTAATAAATGTGGTGGAGAAAATGGAAAATAAAAGTACACGCTGTGTATATTAAATATACACGCCGTGTGGTTTTATGGAAAACAAGCACACACCGTGTATTAATTATTACACGCCGTGTAGTTTTTCCAGTTGGGATATTGATGATTTAATATTTTTTTATTAAATGATATTTATTATAATCAGTGTGGGCACATTTCAAGGAATTAATAATTCGACATGGGGGTTTTCAATAAGAGTTAATGAAATAATTAAAACACGTAACACATTTATATATTGTCATAACTCTATTAACCTCAAACCCGATTATAAATATCCTCGCAACCCCAACATTTTGAAGAGCCATTATTATGCACAACGGATTTTGAAATACTCTCAAGCCAAGAGAGAATTACCTTTCCACCAAGAATGCCCTCAAGTTACAAGAGAAAGATCCTCCACCGGATCAAGGCGGTCGAAGGCGGACATCGCAAGTGAAGGTTCTTCCGTGCTAGCACCTGAAGATCCCTTCAGCGATATCTGGAGATACATGACACATGTGTGGATCACCGCTAGAGGAATCCTACACTTGGATTCTACGACGCAACGACGGATCACCGAATCGTGACCGGACACATGAACGAAGAAAGAATTCCAATGAGGTAATTCTTATGAATTAATTAAATTAATTATAATCAATATATGATGATCATCCTCAAGGGTTCCGGGACTCTTGTTTTCTTTTCGTTCTTCATTCTATTCTGAAGATTTGGCGTTTTATATTGTGACAGATCTCGGATTGAACGTTGTTTAAAATTAAAATTAAATTTGGGAAAACCCACCAACGCGCTTCCGCTGCGCCCGGAACCTACAGTATGATCTTGTGTCAGGCTTGGATGAACACAAGTATGAGCTGCGTCAATCCTCGAGATTCTCCAACCTCCAAATGCAATGTTCAGAATCACCCTCAATCGAAATCTACAATCATTCCCATACTTCTCACATCGTATGCAGTGCGAAGGCAGCATCCGCAGGTGTCGTCTTTTCCACGTCAGCGATCCACACCGGCAGTGCAAAGGTGGCATCCGCGATGCCTCCTTTTAGGCGCATTTTGAAAAAAAAAATCTCCCTAACCGTTTTTTGTAATTTTTTTTAAATGTATAAAAGAAACTCCCAAAACAGACACCTAATTACAGTTTGGGACAAAAAACATCATAAAATTAATTTAAGAACCAAAACATTTACAAAAAAAATCAATATTCATATAGAAAAATCAATCATACAATAAACTAAATTGTAAATATATAATAAACTCATCATACATCCATGCTTCCATACATCTATACATCCACACATTCACATTCATAAATAAAATATCATCAATCAACCATAATCTCAATAATCATATATATACATATAAAATATGTCCAAAATCCACCAACCTATAACCAATACATCCATCTCCCCACCTCCACTCCATCCAACTACCTCCATAGATAGATTCATCATATGTGAAACCGACCACATCATGTAATCAAATAAAACGAAAATATAAATAGATCAATTCTTGACATAATAAATAATAATTACTATAATGACTTAAACATTTATAAATAAAATTCCATTTGTAGTTGATTTAAATTCCCCATTATGTATTATGGTTATAGAAAACACGTGCACTTATTTGGTTTTATTATATCCTATCGGATTTAAAATAATTTTAATCATCATAACCGTTGATAATATAGTCATTGAATAGTGATCATTTGATTAGTATAAATATAGGGTTTTGAAAAATTAAAATGATATAGACAGAGGAAGTGATGACCTCAACCAATATGATCATACCTTATGAAGCCTATTTATCAAATATTCGGATGCAGATAGAATCGCTGGACTTTTCCCTTGACCATGCCCAAGCTAAGATTCAACCACCAAAGCACAAGAGATACTGTTTATAGGAGAAGTTCATGCTCCTCAACATCACAACCCAAACCATATACGCCGAACCACCTCGTGAAAGTCTCACCATCACGTAACTTACCCTTAGGGTGTTGGTCGATGTAATGAAGGGATATATATCAAGACCATAATAATATGATTACTTATATTGTATAGAATAATGAATATATTGTCTTCTAATAATTTTTATTTTATAAATGATTTTGATATTGATATAATAAAACATAAATTTTATTTTTGTGTAATATTCACTTTCAATTAAGACATTTATTTTTACGAATTAATGGATTTTTGAAATAAATAAAATTTGATTAATATATTGTTATTAAATAATATTTATTATATATAAATTATCATATAATTTTTATGAAGTCCAATGTAATTTTTATAAAGGTTCAAAAACTGTTATTGTCAAAAACCCAACATTTCTCAATAAAGGTCGATTCTTATTTTAAAAGTGAATATTCACATATTTAGAAAATTATTTCAATAAAATAAATATTATTATTGGAATAAGAACATGAAAAATTATCCAGTGGTGAATTTTTAAAAAATTTCTCAGACGGTCAAATTTTCAGGTAAAAATAAAATACGATATAAATATATGGTTTATATTATGACATCATAATGACCCAAAAGTGATGTAATAAATTCTATAAATTGTATCCATTACCAAATATATATTTACCCTTTAAAAAATGTCTTTTGAGGTTATTTATTAATTTTAAAAAGCCTTTATGAATCCTCCAAAACCTAGATTATATTTTATGGTTTTAAAATCAGTTCTTTAAGAACATGACTCACTTACGCATCACTAAGGGTAATATTTTAATAATTTTGACCCTTGAAATTATACAATAATGAAAAATAATACTATTTGGTACCAATCATGAGAAAAACTATGGTTAGGTTTGTGGTTTTGATTATTTATTATATAGAGTCCAAAATCTAAGTTTGTGAAATATTAATGAACTCCCATCTTTTTTCCAATATAAAACCACCAAATCTCCAATGAATATTCACTAAAAAACCTTTTATCACATCATTACTCTACCCTCCTTTATCTAGAGTCCTCCAAAGGTTCCCACAAGCTCTTAAGAAGCTCCTCCCAATATTTTGGAATCACCCTCTCAAGGTAAGGGATCCTTTCCTTCTCTTTATTCAAGCATATTCATTATTTTATGTCTTTTATTTAAAATTCCTAATGTTGGGATATGTTTTTATATATACCTATTACTATCTATTTGATATCCAAATTATGAGAGACACATTTTTTCTCATTAAACCATTTTATGAATCTTTAGGTATCGTCATTATGCTGCTGAAATTTAATTATGATTTTTTCCATGCCAAATCTTTTTATTGTGAATACCATAGCTATTTCCACTCAAGGTAATTCACCTAGATGTAAACAAACTCAGTTGATTGTGGAATTAAATGTATTTATTCTAAAATCCTTGATCTTTGAATCAAATTTAATTAAAATGACCTTATTTTGAATTATCTATGACGCACTCTTATGCATGTTCATGATATGAATGTGACGGGTGCACCCAAAATTATATTGTGCTCCAATGCATTGTGTAATGTTTGAGTATCATGAGATATCGTGAAAGTGTTTAGGGGTGAACCTAATCTTTCATGATAAATTTTCCACCAAGTTAGGATGTATTTGTGGTTATCCTTGACATGTGTTATGATGTCATGTTTAAATTTGTTTGCACATTTCCATGTTGCCCTTATGTTTTCATGATTTATCATGCCTCATTGTACGTGTTCATGTTTCTTACCCATTTTACGTTCCATTTAAATTCCTATTCTCTATCATGTTATACTTTCTTCATGTTATTCCATATTAATTCCCTTACTGGGCTTTATAGATCACCCCTTTCTTATGTATGTCCTCAGGTTATGCCATGTAGTTTTAAGTATGATAGAATATTATGAGCATGTTAATAAATTTTTCAATAATAGAGATGTACCCCCATTTTTAATTTGTTATGTAATGTATCTAATTACGCAAATACACTAGAATTTTCAATATTCTTGGTTGTTTTATATATAATCGTTCGTAATAAATCATAAATTAATGTGTAATAAAGACACATGTGGTCATAATTATAGTAGAATCATTGATAGTATGTAACCATACCTCAAAAAATATGATCTATAATGAATGACTTATAAAGAGAATCATGGATTAGAATAGTCAAACACCTACCTACCACCAGCATTTATTACCTAAAATACAAACCAAAACATATAAGAAAAAAATAAAAAAATAAAATCCATAGAATATATTCATAATTTTACACTTAATATTTATTATTTTGTTAATCAAATAGATGAAATTAATTTTAACATAAAAAATAACATATCTTTCATAATAATTTGAAAACAAAAAATTACCTATTTAATATTTGATTCAACACTTGGAACTCAAAAGAGAAAAGTATATAACAATCTAATCAATTTTAAAACTGACGTGTGGTGTACTTGAAATTAATCAATAAACAAATTTTAAAAACAATAATATGGAAACAGTCCCTATATTTAAAAAAATCAATGGTGATTGTATCATAATTTTACCTCAATATGAGGTCATTTTCTATGATTTTGACTATTACACACACATTTTAGTGTTTTAAAACACTAAAACCACATTTACAAGAATCCTGAACAAAGTGTAAGCCATATTAACATGGGTTATGTCCCTACATTTTAAAAATAAATCTATGGTCACTGTACTATAATTTCACATCCATATAATGTTATTTTCTTGGTTTTTTCCCCTTGAAACATGTTTTAATGAATTTGGTATCTTATAAATCTTCTTGTAGAGTCATTCGGAGCACACCACATGTTGGATGGATGTATTTTCTACTCATACACATCAAAAATAACTCAACCACAATATTCACATGATTTAATGTAAATCTGAGGTCATTTTCTATGGTTTTTATCATTATATGCACGTTATAGTTTTTTTAAAACACAAAAAATGTGGTTATAGACATCCTAGGGAAATAGTAACTCAGATTGACATGGTGTCAGTTCCTACATTTCAAAAATAAATAGATAATAATTCTCTTATTATTTTATGGTCATCTGATGCAACAAAAAGCCTTCCCTGATACAACGCTCGGTGTTGTTCGTCCTCCGACCAACCATCTGGGGCCTCACCACAAACAACTCGGTCTCTCCAGACCTCCACCTCTAGATCCCCCAACTGGGACTCTTCCCCCTTCTTCACCACGGATGACTATACCGTCATCTGAAAAAGACAACCTCTACCCCCAAATTCTCCCATATCAAGATGCAATGCTGACAGTTCTTCCATTACTCTCCAGGAATCACCGGATTTACGCACAACATCACTATGCGACTTTCGGTTCAGCGCATCAGCTATAACATTCCCTTTTCCAGGTGTATACGATATTTCAAAGTCATAGTCCTATAAGAACTTCATCCACTGACGCATTCGTAAGTTCAAGTCATGCTGGGAGAAAACATACCTAAAACTATTATGATCGGTGAAAACCAAAAAGCGCTCACCTATGAGGTAATGTCTCCACAACTTCAGAGAAAACACCACGGCTACCAACTCCAGATCATGGGTGGAATATTTGCGTTCATGGGGATGTAACTACCATGACCCATAAGAAGAAACTGACCTCTACTACATGAGAACACATCCTAACCCCAGATGTGAAGCATCGCAGAAAACATCGAACTGGACTCCCTCAACAAGAAGACAAAGGACCAGAGCACTTACTAACTTATCCTTTAGATACCCGAAAGCTACCTGACACTGATAAGTCCATATGAATGACTGATCATTCCTGGTCAAATCTGTCATAGGAGTTTCAACTCATGAGAAATTGGCTATGAACCTCCTATAGTAGCCTGCGAGACCAAGGAAACTTCACACCTCTGAAACTATCTTGGGGGATTCCCAAGACACAACTACTTCTATCTTAGATGGTTCCACTTATACTCCCTATTGGGACACAACATGCCCCAAGAAATGAAATTCTCACATCCAAAACTCACACTTTGACAACTTCCCAAATAGCCGATGTCGACGAAGGAATCCCAAAACGGCTTGCAGATGCTGCACATGCTCCTCCTCAGATTTGGAGTATAAAAGGATTTCGTTGATGAAATCTACCAATAACTTGTCCAGGGACTCACGGAACACAGCATTCATTAATCCCATGAATACATCTGGAGTATTCTTCATGCCAAACAACATTAGAATGAAATCATAATGCCCATGACGACAATGGAAAGCAGTCTTTAGAATATCCTCATCCTTTACACGCATCTGATGGTATAATGATCGCAAGTCGATCTTTGAGAACCAACTTGCACCCTTTAGTTAATTGAATAAATCATAAATCCACAGAAGAGGATAGAGATTCTTTATTGTCACTTTGTTCAAGCGACAATAATCAATACACAACCACAAACTGCCGTCAGACTTCTTCACAAACAAAACTGGTGCACCCCAGGGTGACACACTTGGCCGAACAAAACCGAACTATAATAGACCATCAAGATATATACGCAGCTCTCGAAACTTAGAAGGGTCCATCCTATATAGAGACATAAAAATAGGAGACGCTCCTGGTTTTAGCTCGATCCCAAAATTGATCTCTCATTGAGGGGGTAATGCTACGACCTCTTTTGGAAAGACATCAGGGTACTCCTCTATGAACCTTTCAAACGCCAACTGCTGAACCTCTGAAGAACTCAACATCATCTCAGCCATCACAGACGATAAGGATGGAACGCACCTATGACCCATCTGAGGATCTCGCTCACCAACAAACACCACTTTCTCTCCATCCGCACCAAAGAAAACGACCTTGTTCCTGAAGCAATCCACGATAGCCTACACCGAAAACAACCAATCAATATTGAGGATGAAATCATATGGTTTTATTCGTAAACATAGGAAATCTCCCTAAGAGCGGTGTTTCCCCAACACTAGTTCATAGTCTCTACATATTTCAAACAAGTCAGCTCGACCTCCAACTAGCGTAGTCAATGCCAAGGGCACTGGAAGCCTCTCTACCTCAGGTCCCAAAGCATGGACAATGGTAGGTGATATGAAGGAGTGTGTATCTTCTAAATAAAACAAGGCATAAACCAAGGTAGAAAACAAGCAAAGGGTACCTCGAACGATATCTGGCTCGTCTGGTGCTGGCAACGCTAGAGCATAAAGCTGACCATGACCTCCTCCACGGCCTCTCTTACCCTGATGACGACCACCACCACGGCCGCACTCTACCCTCTGAGGATGGGGAGCATCATGGGGATGTCCTATGCCTGCCCCATCTACCCTCTGCTGATCTAAAGCTGGTGCAACTGGCTGCTGCTGCCTCAGTTGGAAATGCCTCAAAGGAGGAACCTGGAGCGTAGAGCCTGGTGCACGATGACCGTTATGAAAGGCCGAGTAGTCCTTCTACTGATGACCACGACCACCACAAGAAAAACAAGCACCTGATCCCTTGGCATAGGCAAGAGAGTTGCTGCCTCAGGAGAAACGAGATGTGAAGTGCTGGGGCCTACCCCCGGCAGAACAGAAACTCTTCTGCCCTGAAAACAGGGAACCCCGAACCACAGCTCTGCTTCATGAGGGATCATGAAGATTCGCCTCTCATGATGATCTGGTCCTGGACAAATTCCTCTAAAAAACCTCTGCCCTCTCCAGCACCTCAAGATATGTCTTCAGCATAAATGGGGTGACCTGGCGTTGGATCTCTAGATGCAAAGCCTCCTCGAAATGCCTCGCCCTGGCATCCTCATCTGGTAACAGGTCCGAAGCATATCGTAAAAGGTTCCTAAAACGGATTCAAAACTCTCAAACACTGGATCTCCCCTGTCGAAGGGTAAGAAGCTCCTGGCGACTGGACGCCTTCACAGTTGAAGAAAGAAACTCAACTCTAAACCTGTCTCAAAACTCCTCCCATGAGAGCACTGACTCCTCACGATCCCTGAGGAACAAGAACCACCACTGCCTTGCTGCTCCACGCAGCATCGTCACAGCTAAAGAAACCCAGTGCTCCTTTAGAGCATGGATCGAACTGAAGCATGTCTTGACCTCCTCCAACCAGTCTTCCATGACTGCATCTGAAATGGATCCCTCTTACTTCTAAAGACTCTGGCGCTGAAACTCTCGGAGTGTCTTCCTCCAAGTGTCTTCATCGTCAACCTCTACCCTGCAACGATCAGCTGGAATAGCCTGCTAGACATTTTCTGTGCAAACCTGATGAGGACGTCGACTTAGAGACATACCTGTAAAATAAAAAACTACTAGAGCTCCTAAACTTGGAATATGGAAGACTCAACATTAATTAATTAATTTTTTTCTTTTATTCATTTTAGGTTAACCTATCCCAAGGTCTACCCATTCAAAAACATCCACAAAGAAGAATGATGTGTGATCCTTTCCTAGGTTTCTACCCTGCAACAAGTATCACCTTGTTTAGTAGACATTGTAAACTTAAAGGTCCGTACATCAGATCATAGGGGTCCCTAAACACCTATGTCTCAGCCGGTCTCTAGTGTTTACCTCACTTGCTAAATATGAATGACACCATTTTCATACCAACCCATGAAACCTCACCTGTGCCTAACTCTAAACTTCATCCTATCCCTCAACCAGACCTCTGATACCACTCTGTCATGACCCCCTCCCCACAAAGTGAACCCCTCCTGGGCTGGAAGTGTGAGAAGGGAGATAATGACCCCCGAGTCCCGCCTCCAGTAGGCCCTGGGTTGGCGACTAGCACCGAGGGTATAATAAACATGAAAATGGGAGGCATTACCATCTAAGAGAACACATGCGGAAGAGATAGATAAGATAGACACCAATGAACTCCAACTTAGACTGAAATATAAAAAAACCCAAGTACAAATATGAAATTCCATGCAAAAGTACTACAACTGAAAGGGAAAAACTGCAAGTACCCAAAAGAAAGTAAAAATAGCAACAACAACAAGCCCAAACAGCTCCTGCAACCCCAATCTCGTAGAAACCAACTTGATCTCCAACCTGCTCCAAGTGACCTGAAAAATAGTTTATATATGCATAGGGTGAGTATAACAGTATGCTCAGTAGGATCCTCCCCGAAGCCTCTCATGCAAAAGTAAAGAAAGCATGCTAAAGCATAGTGAACAAAAAATGAAACTAACTCATCCCCTAAACAAGTATACTAAATTTCCAACCTCACCATGACTACTCTCACTAAGTAACACATACAATAATATAGAATATAGTAAATAATATCAAGGGTACCCCACTACTACTTCCCCACTGGTTTCCTGCTTTTCCCCAACGTCGCACGTTCTAAGCATCTCTCTCCAAAAAGGCTTGTCGGAAGACACCAAGGCGAAGCACCACAATCTGCACCTCGTGCACCACAAGGCTTGCCCACAGACACCTGGTCGAAGCACCACACCATCCTCACAACCAAAGTAACCAGGTAGTTTTCGGGATCCACCACAGATCGCATAACATGTATCATACGTCGGGTATTATACCTCAAGCCATTACAGCCCATACTCTGAGTAAGGATCCTCAAGCCATCACAACCTATACAGGTTACACCTATAGTAGTCCATAGGATACTATATCCAGAATATATGTGTGGGAATTACCACAATCCATTATAGACCTCTACACACATATATGGGGAAAACTAACCGCTGTGCCTAATGGCACAAGTATCTACCAAGAGAAGAGGGCGGGGCCAAAGGGGGTAGTCAGCCATTCATCCTCCCACTGGAATGTTAGGGAAAACACCCCCCCAGGGCTCAGAATCCCTGGGGTGTTGGTTTCCCTTACTGATAGGGTGGATTAGCGTATAGAAACAAAAAAAGTACAGAAATATACTATAACTCACAACCACACTATGGGCATAACCTAGTCTTAGACACAACTACAGCTAACATCTATCGGACTCCGGGATTCCACTTCTAAGACTACGTATCCTATAAGCACACAACCATTTTAAGATCATTATTAGATTATGACATTCCCTTTTTATCAGTTCAACTATATGTTAATTAATTCTTTAAACATTAAATTAACCATGAACAAATCCACATTAAATTTCATTAGAATCACACCCAAAGTCAAATGTTCCTTCAAAAGTTCTCAACCTCATCATTATGTTTTAGTGAACATCAACCCCATGGGTTAACACCATTTATTCAAACATTCATTACAGAAACACTTTTTCATATTCCCATGAATTCTAGAAAAGCATTCTATGCTACTAACACAAGGGTCTCAACATGGTGAGTAGATGTACTACCCGTCGAGTCTTTTCCACCTATAGAAAGAGCGTAGACCAATCCCTCATGGAGAATCTAGACACGAAAAGCACGTGGCATAACCTACGCGTCTTTACCCCTTTTGGAAGAAGGGTAAGCAAGACCAGCATCCTTGAGAAGTGGGGAAAATTAAAGCAGATAATCAACCAAACAAAACAGCAAGTGACCAACAGTCACATCCAACCCATTCCATCATCTCTGGTGTCCTCCCCAACACCCACATGTATAAACTGATGCATCTCTCCACTCTAGGTGTCATCTTCTGCCACAACCAAAAGGCCTCTATGCCCCCACATACCACAACAACCATCTGGGATCACATCACAACACAAATAGCAGGAAAACAAGCATCACATCAATTGGATCTTGGCCCTTTAACAATCAAAAGGGTAACTCAGAACCCTTCAAGGAATTATCACACAATAAAATCCTTTAATCCTTCTTGAATTAACAGATTTATAATCCGTTGGTTCCAACATCGGGAAACCTAATGAGTAAGCTATCATAGATGATCACACATGCTTACTACACCAATTTGATTAACATAAAATTACAATAAGAACCAGATTCGTTCACATGCCTCTTTATCTTTAGCCGACAAATATAAATTAATCCTGGTTTACGTTCTTTACTGATTTCCATCAAGAACAAAAACTAAGCAAAGCAAGCATATAAATCACACTATCTAGCAAAACAAGAGGCAATAACATATGATCGATACCATTTCTTTAATCAAATTCAAAATATTTAATTAGGTCAATTCCATTTGTCATCCAGGGGGATTAAACATGATAACCCTACAGTTTCACGTAAAAGAAAGAGAAGCACGAATCCCCTACCTCAAGGTTTTTTTTTGACGAAAACCACAACAAACGAAGAACGCACAAGAAATACGGGTCGATTATCTAAGAATCCTCCTTATATCTCTTATCCTAACAAGATCAAGACAAAATATCATCACTTTTTGCATCCACACACTTAGATCTACCCATAACGGGCGTAGATCTAAGAAACTGAGAGAAGAGGAGAAGTAGATCAAAGTGGATCTAAGAAACCGATCAAGAACAAAGTAGAACGATCACATACCTCAAGAACCGGCTTCGATTCGCCAAGGGGAGGCTTCTGACCGCCTCCAAAATTCTTGGGAGAGGCTCTCCTACCTTTAAGTGAGGGTAATCCTGAGTTATGGCCGCTTAGGGGCCTAAACGAACCATTTAGAGGCAAAAACGAGTTAGATCCATAGTTTTAGGATCTAACTTAAGTGCACGCACAGTTAGTCCGCATGGTTTGACAAATCGTGTGATAACAATGTGTTAGCTACTGCCTCTCCAAACACTCTTCACACGGTTAGGCCACACGGTTAAACAAACCTTCCACTAACCATGCGTTAGCCACTGACTCCAAAACTAACCCTTACACGGTTTGGCCACACAGTTTAGGCAAACCGTGCGCAAACCGTGCGAAATCTATTACCCTTTATCTTTCCTTAAAGTTCACCCAAATGCACCCCAAGTCACCTTAACCTCCCGAAAAACCTCTAATACCACATTTTCACAAATTAATGGACTAGAGAGGTCCGAGCCATTACAACAACACACATGAGCAGGGGAAGAGGGGGTGGGGGAGTGAAAATAAAGGGGTGTTGAGCAGGGTCAGAGGCAAGGGAGAGCACTGATAAAATTGGTGGTGGGAGGAAACGGTGTACTGCCTAAAATAATTTTAAAAAATATTTTTTAGTTTTATTAGTGATTTTTTTAGCACTGATAAATGAACTATTTAGTAGTGCTAATTATCAGTGCTAAAAAGGGCTGATAAAACTAGCACTATTAAAAGGATCTTTTATCAGTGTATTCTCTGGTGCTAATAAACATGGATGGATTTTAAAGACACTTACAACATCATCGTTTTTTAGCACTGATAAAATCCATTTTTAGTGCTGATAAAAGATTGATCTATAGCAGTGTTATAGGCTATCCTATAGCCATGGGGGGGGGGGGTGACCATGCCTATAGGTGATTTACCATACACTATAGTCATGTATAGGCCCCACCCATGGTTATAGGGTCTTTCCTACACCCTTCTCAATGGAAATTTTTTCCCATGCTTGCATGGGAAAACTTATAGCCACAGGTGGGGCCTGAATGTGGCTATAGTTGATATCCCAAGCCCTTCTTGCGGGAAAATAATTCTAATACAAGAGCATACATATCTATTTCCATGGGTGGGGGATAAACCTAGTTATATGAGATTTCTCATCAACCTATATCCATGGTTAGGCCCCGCCCACAGCTATAGTCCACCGATAGAGACATAGTCCATCCCGACCGTGGCTCAAATTTCCTATGTGTGCGTGTATTAACAAACATATATATATATATATATATATATTCTATAATCACATATATGTAAATAAACATTAATATGTCATATATGTATATATATATATATATTTATATATATTTATTTAGACACAAACAAATATGTATGTATTTATATTAACACACTCATATACATATCCACACACACAAACATGTTTTATAAATGTATTTTAAAATAATTATATAAATATAAATAACTATATGGAAAAAATTATAATAAATATATATATATATATATATGCATTATATAATATAGGAAAAAACAAGATGAAGCAGTGGTAAGGACATTATCTTTGCACGTGGAGGTCTCAGGTTCGAATCCTTTTTATAAGAACAACACACATAAGCAGGGGCAGGGGGGGTGGGGAGTGCTAATAAAGGGGTGTTGAGTAGGGTCATAGGTAAGGGAGAGCACTGATAAAGGTGGTGGTGGGTGAGAGTGGTGTACCACCTCAAATAATTTTAAAAAATATTTTTTAGTTTTATCAGGGTTTTGTTTGCATTGATAAATGCACCATTTATCAGTGCTGATTATCAGCACTAAAAAATGGTTGATAAAACTAGCATTGTTAAAAGGACCCTTTATCATTGCTTTCTCTAGTACTAATAAACATGGATGGTTTTTAAAGGCACTTACAACATCATCATTTTTTAGCATTGATAAAATCCATTTTTAGTGCTGATAAAAGTTTTCTCTAGAGTAGTGTTATAGGCTCTCCTATAGTCATTGGGGGGGGGGTGACCATGGCTATATGGGATTTCCCATACATTGTAGTCGCGTATGGTCCCTTCCCCTGGATATAGGGTCCTTCCTATGCCCTTCTCAAGGGAATGTTTTTCCCAAGCTAGCATGTGAAAACTTATAGTCACAGGTGGGCCTGAATGTGGCTATCACTACTACAAAAATGGGCAAGAGAAATGCTACCCCTTTATCAGCGCTAAAAAAAGAACTGATAAAGGGGACCCCTTTATGAGTGCTTTTTTTTTGTAGCGCTGATAAAGGGGGGATTTATCAGCGCTTTTTCCTACCGGGGATAAATTTTATGTTTAAAAAAATTAAGAAAAATAAATTATTGTTACATAAGTATATTTATATTGATATCAATATAATATATATTTTTTAAATATGTTTTAGATATGTATAAATAGACTATTACATTTAATATATAAGAAATTTAATGAAAATGGCTTTAAAATATATAAAAAATAGTATTAATTATTAGTTTTCCAATTATTATCGATTAAAAATCATTTATTAACAATTTGAAGACACAAAAAATCAAAATAATTAATAAAAGATCTAAAATAAGTAGAAAATGTAACTCAAACTTCAAATGACCATAACTTTTGATCTGGGTGTTCGTTTGAGCTCTACAACATATCAAATTGAAGCCTACTACGAGCTCTGCACGCTAGTGACTGAGGCAAAGCCTCTGTCACATTTTTGGAGGCCAAAAAAGGCCCAGAAGGCCTCCAAAACTGAGTTTTTAGTTGGGATACACCGATTTGTTAACATTCAAACAGGTATAACTTTTGATCCGAATGTCCGTTATCCCTGTACCACATATCATATCGAATATTGTTTCATTTTCTTCGATTTGACTTCTTATGGAGTTGAAACAGGATTTTAGATTATAATTTATGATTGTTTTAACATTCTATGGCTTTTCAAATACACATATATATGTATTTATTCGTAAATATATATGTGTCTCTGTGTGTGTGTGTTGTATATATGTATGTATGTATTTATTTATTTAATTATAAACACACACAAAAAACATATTTCATAAATGTATTTAAAACTAATCTTATATGTATATATTAATATACAAATAAATATACGGATAAAAAATTATAACTAAAAATATATATATAAATCAATAAATATAAATATATATTAATATACGAATGAATATATATATACTAATATATGAATAAATATATTTATATTAATATGAATCTATATCAATATACGAATAAATATAACTATATATATATATAAATAAATAGATATATCATTAAATAGAGAAAAAAAACGAAATAGCTTAGTGGTAAAGGTGAAACCGCGAAAGGGGGAGGTTGCGGGTTCGAGTTCGGGTGGAAGCAAAAGGGTGCGCGCGTGTGAGGATGCGCGGGAAGGGCAGCACGCGGGATACCTTCTAGCGCTGATAAAGGGAGGGTCAAGCGCTGTTAAAAGCTCTCCCCATATTATTTAATTCTTTTTTATTTGTTTTATTTTTTTGACTTTTATCAGCACTTTTTAAAAGCGCTGATAAAAGGGACCCCTATATTAGTGATGAGCTTTACAACACTTTTTTAGCGCTGTTAAAGCCCGTTTTGAGCATTGATATAAGCCGTTTTTGTAGTAGTGTATAGTTTCTTTCCCAGACCCTTTTTACGGGAATTTTTTTTCATAGAGGTGCAGAAATCCCAATCACCACTAGTGGGAGCCAAACGTGGTTATATGAGCTTTCTTATGCACCTATATCCATCGTCGGGCCCCTCCCACAACTATAGGGCACCTATAAAGCCACAGACCATCTCAATCATGGCCCAAATTTCCTAGTGTCACTTTCATTTATACTCACCGTTGCTCATTGGTTTTCATTTATTTATATGAAATATTATGCTTTCCTCTTTAACAAACTCATTTCCCAATAAAGCATGCAATCATTAGGGTATGCATATATTTTTATACAATCAAGGCCAAGTTTGTTGATGGTTTTCTTCATCTTTTAGACTAATATAGGGATATTAACTTCAAAAAATGCATGATGAAGTAACTCCCAAATCAATGACATTTCTTGGTCAATAATTCCATGGAGACACTTGATGTGATATAATTTGAGTAGAAAAGACAGCTTCAAATACTTCGCACACTCTTCCTAGATTTTTTGATTTTTTCCTTAGACTAATTCACAAAACTCCTTTTTTTCTCCTTGAAGTTTTAAGAAATATTTATCCGCTCATGATCAACTGTCGGTTCTGTTGATATATTAAAATATTGATCAATGTATCATGTAAAACCAAATGCTTAATTTATTGTGTTTCAAACTGAATTTGATTCTGGAGGGTCACTTTGTGTTTGATTGATAGGATAATCGCTGCTTTGACTTTCCATGTCATTCGATTCAGCGAGGCTAATTAAATGTACATACTGAGTAGGAAACTATTACTATATCACGTGCTCATATACTTCATTTCTATTCAACCATCACTTGAATTGACAATCAAGACACAAACATTTTATTCTATCGATCTATTTCAAATTTCATAATCACAAAATTCATCCGAACTCACAGCATACCATGGTGTGTTTTAGGGTAGATTAATTAAACTTTATCAATATGTTTTTTATTATCAGTCTTCGACAAATAAATTTAAAAATAAATATATAAATGTTTAATCAAACAAGTATAATCAATTCTTAACATCATTGTGTAAAAAAGCATTCTTCAACAAAATTATACTCACAAGAAAACTTAGTTTAAAATAAAAGATGAATAATATAACATAGTGTAAAACATTCTGGAATCACTGGTCTGCCGCCTGTTGATGAAGATCCTGTGGAATTCATCTGTAAAACAAAGGGACGTACAAAATCTTAGATTCCAAGGGCTTCACCGTCTCATTTGAGTCTCGTCTTCCTCAGCGCACCGACCAGCTTTGGTCGACAAACACAGGTTAAGAGAGAGAGAGAGAGAGAGAGAGAGAGAGAGAGAGAGAGAGAGAGAGATGGAAGATACTGAGAAGAAGAGGATTGGGTCTGAAAATGATAGTTTCTATGTGTGAAACCAGTAAATATTACTGAAAAAACAATAGTTTGGGAGAAAATGGATGATTATCAGTTTCGCTCCCCCTTGGTTGCGTTTCATGGCTAGACCCCCTCGGAGGTGCAGTGGGATCGCCACACCGCACGATAATATATCCTAAATAAATCATAAAAATGTAGATTTCAATGATTTTAGAAAACTTTAAAAGGAAAATTACAGTACATAACCAAAACAGAGTTTGGGACAAAAAACATCGTAAAATTAATTTAAGAACCAAAAAGTTTATAGAAAAATCTATATTCATATTGAAAAATCAATCATACAATAAACTAAACCATAAATATATAATAAACTCATCATACATCCATGCATCCATACATCCATACATCCATACATCCATACATCCACACATTCACATTCATAAATAAAATATCATCAATCAACCATAAGCTCAATAATCATATATTTAAATATAAAATATCATACGAATGCTTACCGTGTAATTTAATCCCTTTGTCTCAATATCTAATCAAGAAGGTTTCATGGAAGTGTCATAAACCTATATGCTTGATCCATTATTCTTTGACTTCCAGAAATTAACTCATCGTGACTCCATGACCATGGAATTTAGGCGACAATTCTATTTCAATCAAAGGGCCCGAGATATCTACTTCCATAAATATGGAAGTGACACATCCTTTCTCGACTTATCTATTAACAACATGTCATTCGTGACACACCCAACGTACCCTACTTCCCGCCAACTGTCTTCATGACAATTTTTGTCAGCAAATCTAAGTGTACGAGTCATGACATGAGTTAATGATAATCTTCCAGTCTAAGGACCATTACAAATTCTCGTAGATAGCAATGTATAATGACACCAACATTGCGGAATTACTCTTGGAGAGTTTATTCTCCCAATCTCCCATCTTTGAGATTACCAAGTGCGAACTTCATGAGAGAGAGTCTCATCTTCTTACGAGTACTCGCACATGATGGTCTGTATACTATGTGTCCTGTCATAGTATGTCATCCAACCGTAAAATTTTATTTAAGAATATTGTTATAGCATTTCAAGGTTCTCATCATAGTGGGGATCTCCCATGACCTTATTAATGCAACAAATATTCCAGGACATTATTATATTATAGTTATGTAAAACAATGAACAATATATAATAAGTGTACATTCATGTAATCAAAGTATAAACAGTTGGTTCTCAGGACACCAACTCTAAACCTGAGTAAACCCGAGCATAATTACAAGCCCTGACTCATCCGCATGTACTTACATCTCCAAACGAACACCACTAAACCCAGATCAACCCATACAAGGGCCAAACACACTTCTAAGAAAAACGCATGATTCATAAAACCCTATTCAGACAAACGAAATTGTTGGATTACAACAGAATATGTCTGTCATAACTCCACAATGAAACAATGAACTTACAATGACATCAAAACTTTAATAGCAGAAAAACAAGAATGAAAAGACATTAAATGTTCCACTGCCAACACAGAACATAAAACTTGAACTGAGGCTTCACACCCCCAGCAACTCCTAATTGCGCGTGAGCTTCACCCAAAGGCCTACCGCTGGGGATCTGATGGCTGAGGCATCTCCTTCCTCACAGTCAGACACTAGAATTCCTCCGGCTATAGCATCTCCTCTAGGAGACACTTCCTGCAAAACTTTTCCAAGTGACCCAGACATCCACAACGAGGACATGTCTTTGGAGGGATGCGACATGATGGTTTCACATGCCCGAACCAGCCACACTGGTGGCACACCACTGAAAGGTCCGAAGAACTGTATGTCAGAACCACTGTAGAGGACTCTTTAGAAAGAGGTCCCTCTGGCACACCCTACTCGCCAGATGAGGAACCTTCACGAGCAACTGGATACGCTGGTTTGCCAAAAATATGTGTTTCGGAGACCAACTCGGCTAAGAAAGCCTCGTACACCAGCTTCTCGAAACGATGGCCCTTAGAAGGGAGGACCCTCTCCTTAATCTCTAGACAAAGACCCCCGATGAAGATAGAATTCTTCATCAAATCCTGTGATGGTACATCCAGAGAAAAGGACACAAGTTCCTTGAAATGATCAACATATGTCTTCATCGTCCGTTGGCCTTGTTGAATATGCATGAGATCTTCCCTTTTCTTCGTATTCACCTCTTCAGGTATAAAACATCGGATAAAGACGGATTTAAAGACATCCCACGTCATCCCAACTTGCACTGACGGTGGGGCAACCAACTCTCATTCTTCCAGAGCTGGACCTTCAAACAAACCCAAAATGGCACGTACTCTAACAGCATCGGGAGTTCCCAACATCCCAAAACACACCCGACCTCTTCAAACCACATAACTGCCTTTAACGGACCCCGATCATCGTTAAGGATAGACAGTGTCCGAGAATGACCAAAAACTAGGCATGACTTATCAGAAACCTTGGGGACCTTTCTGGGTGGCATTTTCTGAACAACATATAAAACACAGAGCCAGAACCAATATCAAGCCGAAGCAATATCATTGAAAGCGCTTTCATCCAAAAACAGTAAACTCAAAAATCAAACAAATACAAACCCCACACAAAAATCCCTTTTCCATTTTAGATTTTAAAACCACCTTCTTTCAAGGTCACTTTCCAAATACCAAACCCACTTTTCAAACCAAATTCAATTTCCAAAAATCATTTCAACTTTTAAAAAAGCACTTTAGAAAAACAAGGTCAAGACTTTAATTCTAAGTAGACACCCCAGTAATCCCATGAACCATCAAACATGTATTCATTTGCTTCCATCCATACGCACCAACACACACTTCTCATGCATTCCCTCACATGTACGAACATTCATAGAGTACCCGAGGTTGCACCCAGACCATTTCTCCAACAATTCCAAACAAACACCATATTTTTAGACCAAGAGATTTCGGTTTTAAAACCCATTTCACGAATTTAAAGCCATTTAAAAGAATTCATTCTCATTTTAAGACTCTTTTCATTTTCAGAGTGCACTTAAACCAATCAGAACCAAGAAAACACTTAACTTACATCAAACTACCGGAGTGAGGGACTAGTAGTCATGCTTAACCTAGAAAATTGGTAGTGGGCCATGCCCCAAGTAAGCATCTAAAACTAGGAGGAACTTAAACCATTTACTCAGACTCCACATGGGTCACTACTCCACGTGAAATCAAGATGTAACACCGGCTTGCCTCTGTTGTCATCCCTCAATCCAAAACAAATCAGAATGAGAAAAGGGCTCAATTCCCGGACTACCCATGGCGACTCAAGGTTCAGAACAGGTGAGGGTTCATGACGTCCTTCCTGTACCTAGCTCTCGAGTCCCGACATTCCTAATCTTCATCTACCAGACACCCCAAATAACAAGAGCCCCTCTGATACCATTTTGTCACGAACTAACCCGGGTCGACCCTGAACCGGTCACCCGAGCTGATCCGCGACATGACCTGAAGGGCGTTCTCGATCTCCACGGGCTAACAACCAGTATCGAGCATCAAAATTTAACCATTGGGAACGATTATTCCCATGAACAAAAGATAAATAGATAAGCAAAAGTAACGATAAAAACCATCAGCGGAAAGAAAATAAAACAAAACATACCTCCTTGTGACCTTCTAGGTCACCACCCAACTCAGCCTCAAGCTTGCTCCAACACTGAGTAGCTAAACTAGGAACCTGAATAAGAACTGAACCTGCAACTGAAAGAATATGATAGGCGTGAGCACCGAGATGCTCAGTAGGGATGCCCAATATAACCACGGAATCCAAGTATTCTCTTTCCCAAAATAGTCCAATGACACAAGTTTGAAATACAAATATAAAATTAGGGTTATCATATTTTAAAATAAGCAACATGTTTTTCCCATTTAAAAACCCAACACACTCTACATACCATTTCCAAAAATCATTTGTCATTTTACAAATAAAATCCAAAATAGAATATACCAAAGCTGGGCTAGAGTAAAACAAGTAAAAAAGTGCAAACTAAAAATAAACTTGTGCAACAGAAAGTAAACAAGTAATGTTAATAATTCAGTAACCATGGGTGATCCTAAAAATCCCTAGAAAACCCCTAGATGTACTCGGTTTCAGAACCACCTTCTAGCGTATGGTGAAGCTCCTAAGTCTATAACCAACTGGCCGCCCTAAACTGACCAATCTAGTGGCAAAGCGCGCCTGACCTAACAACCAATCCAGGGGGTACCAACCTATCTAATCTGGGTTGATCAGCAACTGTCACTCGATCATGTAAAAGACGCCCAGGAACCCATGGTGGTTATAATAATAATATTGTGTATGTAGGAAGTCTCTCGCATGCGTGACTCATCTCACCACACTTGTCTTCCCCAAACACGGACGCTTCCTATGCATTTAACCATAAAGGGTTACCCTAGACAGGAGCACCCCCAAAATACACATTCAACAATTCCACATCAACAAAGTTCCAACCGGGCCATCACGTCACATCCATGCCGAAACCATTTTTCTAAAAATATTTAAAACTCCGACCAGGCACAAAATTTTTAAACACAATCCTTTCTAAAAGTTCATATAAACATCATCATTGAATTGCAAGTGCCAAACATGCATACCTCTTTAAGATTTCATTTAATCCAATTTTTTAAGTCACACAAGGGAACCAAATTTACTTAAATACAAAAAAGTCATTTAAAATAAACAAGGTTTAGGGAGGAACACCATTTTCAAGTGCCACTTTCATTTGAGGGAACATCTGTGTGTGCACCTTGTGCACCCATGGATGAGCCAACATCCAATGACATACAAAGAGTAACCATGAAAATGGTAAAACAACCTTTCAAGGATATAACCCACCATTAAACCAAAACAATAACCCACACCACACCAAATCCATTAACCATTGTTTTTTTCAACAAAAGAACCTTTTCAAACATTTTTACCAACATCCCCAAGCCAAATGATCACCAAATCATACATACAATGCAAAACCCACAATTCAACAATTTTACCATAACACAAATAAGGCTAAACATTTATTACATACCCAATTTCACTTTAAGGAAAAATACGTCGCGTTTCAACCAACATCAAAGGTGCACTTTGACCTAGACATATTTCATGAATTGCTTTGAAAACCTATTTTTTCAACAATTTAAATCAATTTCAAAATACTATAATAAGCTAAACAAAGGCACCTCCATGGTGCAAATCATGGTAATAAATTTATTTAAAGTGTCAAGCATCAAAGGAAGTGCATAGGAAAGAAGATGTGTGGAGATGCCTACCTCAAATGTGTGAAAACGTAACGTCGCTTCCACGGAAGGTAGAACCGATCCTCACGGACCCCTCACAAACCTTAAAACAACAAGAAAAATGCATGACACTTGACTAGGACATTAGTGTTTAAATAATTTGAAGAAAAACACAACCCAAATGAAGAACACACCAGAAGGGTGAAGTCCGCGCGCGGGAGAGGAGGTACGACCGGGAAGCTTCAGCCGGAATAGGAGGGTTCTGACACCGGTGAGAGGGAGGTCAGACTGCCGGGATTCCGGTGCACTGTTGGCTGTAGAAAAAGGGAGAGCGAGGGGGAGCACTCGGCTGGTGCGGCGAGGCCGGTGTGGGGAGGCCAGTGAGGTCCAAGGAGGCCGGGCTGGGGTTCGAGCGCACACCAGGGAGATAACTAGGGGCCGTTGTGAATGAGAGAAAGGGGATGGGGGGAGCAGGTCAGGCCACCGCGCCACTGGGAGGTAACTGGGGGGTGTCGCACAGCTGGAACAGGCCAGACGGAGGGGAAGCGGGGTGCGTCGTTGGCCGGAGCAAACCGGAGGTGAACCAAGGGAGAGGCGACGGCTGGTCGGGAGCAGAGGGTGCACTGCTTGCCGGTGCAAGCCGGAGGCGAACAGAGGTCCTGCGGACAAGAGGTGTGGCCGACGTGAAGCTGGGCGAGAGCGAGGGTGAGGTCCTGCGAAGCAGGGGGCTGCTGGGCGATGCAGGGTGGCGGAGGCGACGGGGAACCTGGGGGTTGGGGTGCGAGCGGAAGGGTGCCAATGCTGGGGCGTGTCGAGGGAGAAGATGGCAAGGGTGAGGGAGGCGGGGTCCTGCGGCGAGCAGGTGCTGGGCACGAGGAGCGTGGCGGCTACAGGAGGGGTGAGCGTGGAGGGCACGCGAGCAGGGAGGTGGCTCGCGGTTAAGGGGAAGTGGAAGGGGGGCTGCCGGGATTTAGGGTTTGTTCCTTTTTTTCTATTAATAATAATAATAGTATTATTACAATAATAATAATAATAATAATAATAATAATAATAAGTATAATAATAATAAAACCAAAATTAATAAAAATAGAAATAATAATTATAAAAATAATAATAATAATAGTAACAAAACCATAAAAGTTATAATAATAAAAATGATAATAATAAAAATAAGAATAATAAGAATAACATCTTATTAAAAATATTATTATTAACTACGTAATAACATTATTATTATTACAATTTAAACATTTAACTCGCTTTATTTAATTAAAACATTATTTATTTTAATCGCTAGGCATTTGCGCGGGCACCCGGGCTGACCACGCGGCTCCCGCGCACCCCGCTGCAGGAAAAAAATTCCCATGCCCTTGCTGCAGGGAAAAAATTATCATACAGGTGAAGAAAACCCTATTGCCACAGGTGGGGGCCAAACATTGTTATATGAGCTTTCTTGCGCACTTATAGACATGGTCAGGCCCCACCTGCAGCTATAGGCCACCTATAGAGCCACAATCCATCCCGACTGTGGCACAAATGTCCTATAGTGTTACATTCATTTATACTCTCATTGTTGCTTGTTGGTTTTCATCTATGACATCTTAGTCTTTCTTATTTAACAAATTCTTCACCCAATAAAGCATGCAATCATTAGGACATGCTTATATTTTTATACAATCAAGGCCAAATTTGTTGATGATTTTCTTCGTCTTTTAGACTGATATAGGGATATTAACTTCAAAAAAGGCATGATGAAGCCACTCTAAAATCTAGGTAATTTCTTTGTCAATAATTCTATGGAGACACTTGATATGATACAACTTGAGTAGAAAAGACAGCTTGAAATACTTGGCACACTTCCTAGAATTTTTGATTTTTGCCTTTGACTAATTCACAAAACTTCTTCTTTTTTCTCCTTGAAGTCTTAAGCAATATTTATCTGCTAATGATCAATTGTGGGTTCTGTTGATTTATTAAAATCTTGATCATTGTATCCTGTATTGCCAAATGCTTCATTTATTGTGTTTTGAACTGAATTCTATTCCGATGGGTCACTTTGTGTTTAGTTGACATGATAATCGCTGCTTTGACTTTCCATATCATTCGTTTCACCGAGGCAAATTAAACATAATTGCTGAGTGGGAAACTATTTCTATATCAGGTGCTCATATACTTCATTTCTATGCAACCATC
Organism: Viscum album; assembly: GCA_963277665.1. Lineage (NCBI taxonomy): Eukaryota > Viridiplantae > Streptophyta > Magnoliopsida > Santalales > Viscaceae > Viscum > Viscum album. The sequence continues at coordinate 1,265,780,885 of OY728128.1, forward strand.
ACTTGAATTTACAATCAAGACACAAACATTTTATTCTATCGATCGATTTCCACATGCATAATCACAAAATTCATCCAAACTCATAGTGTACTAAGGTGTGTTTTAAGGTAGATTAATTCTACTTTTATGAATATGTATTGGATTACCGGTCTTCTACAAATAAATTTAAAAATAAAGATATAAATGTTTAATCCAACAAGTATAATCAACTCATAACATCAGTGTGTAAAAAAACATTCCTCAACAAAATTATACTCATTGGAAAACTTAGTTTAAACTAAAAGATGAATAATATAACATAGTGTAAAATGATGAGAACATGTCTATGTTACCTCAAAATCAAAAGAAAAATTGATAATCACAAACCTTCAAACACTACATGATAGGTTAGTGGTCAGATGCCATGAGAGAAGGCTGGTGAGGTGAGGGGAGTGGATTTCACAATGCAGCCTTTATATGAGTGCACAAGAAATAGGCTTTGGAATGGAACCATAAACACATACACACTCATGGAATAGACTAGTTTAGGTAGCCGAACTACAATAACGTGGATAGTCCGTTGGATCTGAAACCAAATTATTAATTCTGAAGGGGTGGGAGGGCGGCGGTGGGAGGGTGGTCAGAGGAGACATCCCCGCCGGCGTGTTGGGATGCGGCCAGCTGAGCCAGTAGATTGTACTGATCGGCGACGGCGGCGACTAACCGGGAGGTTTGCGGCGGCGGCGCCGTGGTGGAGGAGCCGTGTTGGTGCCGCCCTTGATAAACAACCCGGAGGTTGTCGGCGGTGGACCATTCCACCCGCTTCCTTGCTGCGCAGTTGTTGTTGTGGCACTTAAAATAAGCCCTGCAATTCATCACGCCATGCACTCACATCACCCATCTTCAGATTTGTGTGGGATAAAATGAAGTAATATATATACCTGTATTTGGCGATTCTTCTAATGAATTTCTGGCCGTATTTTTTCCATGCAAACCCATCTTCCGGAATCGCCGGTCCGCCGCCTCTTGATGATGATCCCTCGGAACTCATCTGTAAAACAAAGGGACGTACAGAATCTGAGATTCCAAGGGCTTCACCGTCTCATTTGAGTCTCGTCTTCCTCGGCGCACCCACCAGCTTTGGTCTGCAAGCACTGGTTAAGAAAGAGAGAGAGAGATGGAAGATACCGAGAAGAAGAGGATTGGGTCTGAAAATGATTGTTTCTATGTGTGAAACCAGAAAATATTACTGAAAAAAAACAAGGGTGTGGGAGAAAATGGATCAGGGCAGTTTCGCTCCCCCTTCTTTGGTCTCCTTTTGCTTTTCGGGACGAGCCAATCCCAAGCGGAGAAGCTTTCCCTCCAGATCATAAATAAGTCAACACTACTTCCTCTACGTGGCTGCGTCTCATGGCTGGCCCCCTTGGAGGTGCGGTGGGATTGCCACACCGGGGAGCCGCCGCACGAGAATATATCCTAAATAAATAGTAAAAATGTAGATTTCAAAGATTTTAGAAATATTTAAAAGGAAAATGACGGTACATAAATGAAAATTCGGGACCAAAACCATGATAAAATCAATTTAAGAACAAAAAAAAAAAATCACATTAAAAATTACACTACACATGAAATTTTTTAATGAAATATTATAGTGAGAACCATAATATTTCCAAAAAGAAAATTTCAATGGAAACTTGAACTTCCTTTGAAAAATTCATGTTCAAACATCCACCGGAAAATTCAAATTGAAATTTTCACTAGAAAATTTCACTATCAACATTGAAGGGAAAATTCCACTAGAAACTTCCAATGGAAAGTTAATGTGGAAACATCCAACAGAAAATTACAATGATTCTATTAAATTCAATTCAAACTTTCACTAGAAATTTTTAGTGGAAACTTCCACAAGAAAAGTTCATTGAAAAACTCTATTGGAAACATTCAGTGGAACTTCCACCTGAAAATTCATGTGGAAACTTCAACTATAAAATTCTAATTGAAACTTCTGACAAAAAATTCTGATATAAGGAAATTCCTATGCCGCCTTCCACTAATAATTTTTCATAAAACATCCACTGTAAAATTCCAATTGAACCTTTCACTAAAAAATTAGAGTTGAAACTTCCCTAAAAACCCCACCTTCCAATGGAAAATTTTAGCAAAAAATATCACTGGAAAATCCCATTGTCAATTTCTACAGTAAAATTCCAGTAAAACTTCTGCTGGAAAGTTCTTGTAAGAAGTTACACTCAATGTTTTAGTGAAATCTTCCATTTAAAGTTCCAGTGGAATTCTTCATTAAAAAAAATTCATTAAAATTTAAGTGGAAATTTTCATTAAAAAATTATAGTGGAAATTTTCATTAGAAGTTCCTATGGAACTTTCATTGGAAGTTCCAATAAAACTTTCATTTGAAATTTTTAATGAACATTTCCAAAATAAAGTTTCATTGAAAGATTTCAGTGAAAACATTATCTATTGAGCTAGACACTTTCTTTAAAAATTACAGTGGAAATATCTATTAAAAAATATTAGTGAAAAATTTTACTGGATATTTCAGGGAAATATTTCATTGTAAATTTTCATTTAATATTTCCAAAATAAATTTATATTGGAAAATTTTAGTAGAAACATCACCAATTAAGCTAAACACGACTTTGACTTTTTTTACTGGAAATATCTATTAAAAAATTTAGTGGAAACATTCACTAAAAGTTCCAATAAAACATTCAATCGAAGATAACACTACTACAAAAACGGGCAATATCAGCGCTCAAATCGGGCTTTAACAGCGCTAAAAAAGCGATGTAAAGCTCATCGCTGATAAAGGGGTGGGCCCCTTTAACAGTGCTTTTTTAGCGCTGTTAAATCCCTGCCTGCTGCAAATTGAATATCTACATCAGTACAGCCAGCCGAACAAGACCTGCAGAAAAACCAGTATATCAAACAAGCAAATGTGATCTCCAAATTATTCATTATGCAAAACATAAAGGTACCATTAAATACTTACATTGCCCCAAACACCCATAACACAACCCAACCACAACCTTCATCTCAATGTACTCAACCGATCTAAACATCAAGATGGATTTTACCCAAGACTATCTAATTCAAAACGCCGATCATGTCATCAACCGACCACTTAATTTCAATGGTGCTCCCCACTATACGCTTTAGCTCACAAACAGCACCATCTGATGTTTAACACCTCCATCATCGGGAAAGAACCACTAGAACCCCAACTAAAACTCCACAACATACCCAACATGTTTTCTAACTTACCGTGCTTAGACATCCATGAGAACACCAACCAATGTTATCATCCATCCTTTCCATCAAAACCACTTGGAATGGATGTGAATCCATCATCCATACATGAATCAAGGACAATTCAACTTTTCCTCAAAGATTGAACCCATTTTCAAAACATAATTGACATTTCAAAACATCAAATAGATGTGGCTTACAACTCACCACATTTGTTCCTTTTTCCTGTAGTAATTTGAAACATGCACCACATAGGTTGTAAAAGCAGTAGAGGATAGATCTCTTTGATCATACAAATCCATGAACCCAAGTTTATCCTTGAGGAAACTGATGAGTGATGTTTGTGAATGCTTTTTGGAACTAGGAACTGACTCGCTTGATGAAACACAGGAAATATCTTTAAATGTAGCCTCACTTGCCGAATCATTGGAACAATTTCCTATATTGGATGCTCTTAATGTCAGATTTAGCATCCCATCTTGTTCCTCAAATGGATTAGTCAACTTCCAATCTATCATGGAGGCTGCCGCACCACCTTTACATACAACTAATGATCAGAGGCAGCTTGATTAGAAAAACAATCCTAAGGGCACTGGACATGAAAGATCATGCGATGCCATAGTTGCTCAGCAACCTCAATTTACCCCACATGATATAAGGCTATTGCATGATGTCCAAGACATAGCGAGAGGAGAAGAGAAGGTGAAAGTCTCGTAGATGAACAACATCAACAATGAACATCCACCACCCTTTTACTATATACATCAAAATTATATCTTTAAGAACGTCCATGCGAATTTCTATCTTACTTCCATCGAGGATGATGCATGTTGGTCAAATTGTTTTGGAAATTGTTTATCTTCATTCGTGCCTTGTACTTGCACCCATGAATATGAAGGTGAGTATGCATACACGATAGTTGACCTTCTTAGAGAAGAGTTTCTGGAAGAGTATAAGAGACATGAAGCAATGAAGATCATTAGAGTGTTGGAGAAAATGTGGTTGCTACAAACAATGTGGCAATCAGCTTGTGCAACGCGGCTTAAGTTACAACTTGCAGGTATTGTACTTTATTTTTTTCTGGAGGGTTTCAGTGTAAATGCATTTTGGAATGATCATTGCTATTCATTGTCTTTTAGGTTTTTTTGACAGCCGAGGGGAAAGGGTGGGGTCTGCAGACATTGGAGGATATGACGAAGGGTGATTTTGTGTGTGAATATGTTGGAGAAATGTTAACTCACGCAGAACTGCGAGATAGAAAACTAACTAAGAGTAGTGAAAAGCATGCATATACAGTTCTCTTAGATGGTGATCGGGGTTCGGGGAGCTTGAAGGGAAAAGAGGCCATTTGGTTAGATGTTAGATACTATGGAAATGTTGCAAGGTTTATTAACCAAATGGAATCTTTTCCCTTCAAGCTCCTCGAACCCCGATCACCATCTAAGAGAGCTGTATATGCACGCTTTTCACTACTCTTAGTTAGCTTTCTCTCTCGCAGTTCTGCGTGAGTTAACATTTCTCCAACATATTCACACACAAAATCACCCTTCGACATATCCTATAATGTCTGCAGACCCCACCCTTTCCCCTCTGCTGTCAAAAAAACCTAAAAGACAATGAATAACAATGATCATTCGAAAATGAATTTACACTGAAACCCTCCAGAAAAAAATAAAGTACAATACTTGAAAGTTTTAACTTAGGCCACGTTGCACAAGCCGATTGCCACATTTTTTGTAGCAACCACATTTGCTCCAACACTCTAATGATCTTCATTGCTTCATGTCTCTTATACTCTTCCAGAAACTCTTATCTAAGAATGTCAACTATCATGTACGCATACTCACCTTCAAATTCATGGGTGCAAGTACAAGGCACGGATGAAGATAAACAATTTACAAAACAAGTTGATCAATGTAAGTATTTAATGGTACCTTTATGTTTTTCATAATGAGTAATTAGATAGTCATGTTTGTGAATGATTTTTAGAACTAGGCACTGACTCTCTTGATGAAACATAGGAAAGATCATTAAATGTAGCATCAATTTCTGAATCATTGGAACAATTTCTTGCATTGCATGTTCTAAATGCCAGATTTAGCATCCCATCTTGTTCATCAAATGGATTGGTGAACTTACAATGTATCATGGAAGCTGCCGCATACATGCAACTAATGATTGGAGATTTTACTGGTTCATGCGTGATATGAAGGTATTTTGGAGATTTTAATGGTTTTTTTGTCCAAAGCCCAAAGAAATGTGGTTCATCATTCTTGCATGTTGCTGGTGCATTTCATCTGTTAAAATGGACAAATGACCCATTGGAGAAAGAATGTTTTATTTAATAATAATTACAATTTTTCTACAAAAATTTACATACAAGAATGTTTCATCTTTTTATCTCCATGAACCCCTCTCAAAAATGTCCGCCAATTATACACGTCCGTAACTCTTGCAATAAAAGTCATATCTTCATGCTATTTTTGGACAATCTTGCATCAGGTATGCGACCCACTCGTTTCTGAACATATCTACATCGTCTTGTGAATACGATGCTTTTCAGTATTCATAATAGTACTGAAAAATATATAAATAAAGAATTAATAAATAAGTTAAACGAAATAGAACTTGTTTTCAAAAATACCTCTTTAGGGATGCTAGTTTGTCCATTGACAACGATCTCTCTCATGAATCTACAAACATAATAACCGCAATCTTTGTCGTTTTTTTGTTTTGGACACTGCAGAAACATTGATCATGAGGCAAGTAAGTAACTTTTTTTGAAATATGTTTGGATAGTGAAATTTTATTATATATACCCTGATACTTGTCCAGACGTAGTACTTTCTTGGCTCCTTATGCTTAGCCCCTGTCCTCATACCATGATTTAGACAATATTGGTACACCACCCTATCATAACAGAATGCTCAGTAAAAGATAATATATGTTATATAAATTGATGTTTAGACCTAAAACGTAGGATGTAGTGTCTTACAGATTGACAAACCGCACCACATGCGGTCGGTTTGTTGGATATCCGTGCTTTGAATCCAGAAAATAAATCTTGAGAGTATCCAAATTCACTGCAATTAGGAGCCAATGTTGCCTAAATACACAAAAAGGAATAAGTAATGAAATAAATGAGATGGGACATGTGGATGATGGAACTTTCCTTCAGTGGAAAGGCTTGGGTCATGATGGTGGAATGCCTTGAGTGACAATGTTGGGTTTTAATGAGATGGGACATGTGGATGATGGACCCTATCCTGAGTTATGAGGCAGTGGGTTAGGATTTGAACCTAGGACATTACCTTGTACCTTTTAATATTGGGTTGAGTTCTTGGATGATGCTTTCCCCGAGCCTTTGGGTATGGGTTGGAACATGGGTACCAATATGATGGCATGTGGCGATGATGGAATTTTTTTATGGTACCAAATATGGAATGATCATGTGTTATGGTGTCGTAGTTAGCACATAAAAACCTAACGTTCACTGAGTGAGGGTGCCCTAGTTAGCACATGACATCCAACATTCTTAGGTGATGTTTTTATTTTCCTCATCCATACATGGATATGATGATATATACTAGGGGAACATGGTGTTACCCTACTAAGATGTATTTCTCACACCATGCATAGGCACTTTGGAGCATGTTTAGACCATATATCTATTTTATATGTTTGAGAATAGGTTTTACATGGGATCAATCTGAAGCATCTTTAATGGCATCGAGTGATTAGGATTTCACTATGGCCCAAGGATGGAAGTAGGGTTAGTGTGTATTGTTCAAAGGGTAAATCAAGAGGGAAAAACAATATTTAAAAGATGCACTATATAAAATGTAATCTAGACATTTACCACAAACAATATAATCGAATTCCAAACACATAGGCATACAAAATGATTCGAAAACACAATTCGCATCACAAAATTAATTTATAGAAAAACAATAAATGCACAAAAACTCATACTAAAAACATCTAGATATTTTAGGGCATCCAATGACCTTGGGTGAAGAAATCGATGAAGTCCAAGGAAAAACCCAAAGGGTGAGGGAGCCTTCTGCGCTGCCTCGGGAGGGAAAGACGCGACCACCGGAGTGGGGGTGCACGGGAGGAGCCGCCAACCATTGAGTACGGTCTAGAGTGGAAGAGGAGGAGTAGGGTTCGGAGGGAGGAAGATCCGCGGAAGATCTGCCAGAGTAGGGTTCACGCAGAGTACGGTCCAGAGGGGAAGAGGAGGAGTAGGGTTCGGAGGGAGGAAGATCCGCGGAAGAGGTTTGAGGGGAAGGAGAAAGAGTACAATAGAGGTCTGGAAAAGGGAAGATCGGGGGAGGGAAGCTGTCGCAGGGGTACAGTACCGCGAGAGCTTGGGGCCCGATAAAAAAGAGGAGACTGTGTGCCTGCTTTTAATAAAATCGTAGACAAGTTTTATCAGTGCTTTTCTAGCACTGATAATGGTGTCCTTTATCAGTGCTAAAAAAGCGCTGATAAAGCCACCCTTTATCAGCGATAAAATTTTAGCGCTGATAAAGGAAAATATTTATCAGCGCTACAAAAGCGCTGATAAATCTACCCTTTATCAGTGATTTTAATTAGTGCCGATAAAAATTATCCTTTATCAGTGCTTTTTGATTAGTACTGATAAAGGGTGGTGCTTCCCTTGCCCGTTTTTGTAGTAGTGTAAAGGGAGAAATGTTGCACACATGGTGCTTGGCAGAAATTCCAATGAAACGTCCACTAGAAATTCTAAGGAAACCTCCACTAAAAATTCTAGTGAAGCATCCATACGAAATTCTAGTAAAACATCCATTAAAACATTTCATTAGAAGCATCCAAGGGAAAATTTCAATGCTAAATTCAACTTTTACTAGATAATTAGTATAAAATATCATTAGAAATTCCTAAGAAATTTCCACTGGAAATACCAGTGAAACTTCCATTGAAAATTACACTGAAACATCCACTGGTATATTCCATTGGAAACATCTACGAGAAAATTACAATGGTAACTTCAAATTCCACATGGAAATTATAGTGAAACTTCCAATGGAATATTCCATTGGATACTTCCATTGAAAAATTCCTATTTTAGCTTCAACTTCCACTTGGAAATTTCAATTGAAACTTTACACTACTACAAAATCAGCCATTAACAGTGCTAGAAAATTCCTTTATCAGCGATAAAAAAATGCTAATAATCGATGTGCGGTTAAAAGCCAGAAACTTATATCAGCGCTAAAAAAATGTTGTTCAAGGCCCCCTTTAACAGTGCTAAAAAAAACACTGTTAAAAGAGTCCTTTAACAATGCTTTTTTAGCGCTGATAAAGACTCCTCTGATAAAGGGTATATCGATTATTTTCCACGCAACACTTCCCACCCACCCACCCCTTCATCAGCGCTTCGCCCACCCATTTATTAGCAGTTTAGATAATCCCAGCCTCCCACGCATGCCCCCAGCTCTAGTGAGTTTTGAATCCAAGACCTCCAACTTATACATCAAAGCCTTTTCCACTCCCCATTACTGTTTTGTTTCACATTTTATGATCTAACTATATATTTATATATATTTTGTTACATTTTTTATCCATATATTTATATATATGTTTATATATTAATAAATATATTTTATATGTAAATATATTTTATTTATTTATTTATAAAATTTAATTTTTTTGTGTGAATATATAAAAAATATGTATATATTGTTATATATTTGATTGCAAATAAAATTACGTTATGAAAAATGATAAAATTTAAAAGTTATAATATCAATATAAATGTAATGTCACGAACCGAATCTGGTTGCCATCAAAAACCGACACCAAACCCGGCCTGTGACAAGGTCCAAAGGATGATACCGATCCCCATGGGATGGAACAAGTTCCCAAGTATCATAAAACGAAAATTGATAATGATTTACCTGAGTTTATAAACATACAACGACAAACAAGTCCAATAAAACCAATTTGGATTTTTCAACAAAACTATCTTATAAAAAATTTCAGAACTGAATTATAGGGTTTTAAACAAATATAAAAGACTATAACAAATGAATACAAACAAAAAGGACAGCCCAAGAACCTCCACATGGTGAGATTCACCGCCCTCAAGCCATCTCCACAACACCACATCATGATGGACCGCTAAAAACCCAAACCGTTGGCACAAAAGCTATACCCAAACTTACGACAAAAATAACCAAGTCTACTCACACCCAAAGGTGTAAGTAGGGTGTGATCCAAAGCCTAGTAGGATACCACCACTAAGAGATTCCATGTGATAAGCATTCAAAGATGAAAATCATGCGAGATTTCAAGACATGAAATGATAGTAACAATTTTTAAAAGATGCAACTTAAATGAAAGTATTTTTCAAGAGGTCTATTTTAAAGTATCAAAAATTTTAAAATTAATGTCAATGCTACTGAATTTTCCATCCAACCATACCGTATGCTGATGATAAGCACAAAGTAACTAATGAGCACAAGCAATGGGAAAGTAACCCCTAGGAACTAGCTCATTGTGGGTCCTAGGTACCTCGTATCTCGGTGAGAGTAACCATTACAATATCCTTTCTCGTGCACACGAGCCACTAGTAGGGAGAATACCCATAACCTACTGGTCCCACATAATCATCATCATCATAGTTTAGTTAGTGTTTTAAGTGTCAAACTTGCTATGTGAAACTGAGGCCAGACCCCACGGGATCACTAGCATACTAGTACACATCCACCTAGATACCTGTGTTTCTTTCTTATGCTCAAAAAAGTTCAACAGGACGTGAAATATAATTTTCACATGCAAATACCACTTCCACATCACACATTCACCAAACATCCTACATGTACATCACACAAGTCACATCATCCCCCCCTTTTATTCAAATTGTTTTTGAAATCAAACTCACACCAAAATATCTCACAACACATTTTTCATATCTTTCATAATTCAAAAAATGCATAAAATTTTTATAAAATCTTTCCCAATATGATAAACATCACATAAAAACACACTCACATGTTACATAATACCCTTTTCATAAACAAAATCCATTTTTGTACATCACACTCACACAAAACATCCCACAAACATGTTTCGCCCCCACATCAAAATTTCATAAATCACCTCGACAAATTACAAAACATTACCAAAACATTTGACATCAGAACTGAACACTTTATCTTTCAAAAACTCATTTTAGGTGAAAATACTCACCAAAACAGTACATATAAATCTTTGTCCCACTTTCTTTAAGCCAATAAAACATTTACAATTTTCATAAAACTAACCCAAGGGGTATAACTAAGTTTTCACCCCAAACCCATTTCAAAACCCTCTTTCAAATCCAAAATCACACCAATACCAATCCAAAACATAATTGGTATCCCTAGAAATATTTATTAAACCACTCTCAATTATTATAAAATCACCTCAAATAATACCACAAAATATGCACATGAAAAACACACATTTTCATAGAACACTTTCAAGAGGCATAACATAGTTTTACACATAAAACCCATTCAAAAAATAACTTTTAAACCCAAAGGCACAGAAAGACCATACCAAAGAATAATTTTCAGACCAAAAAAATTTATTAAACCAATTTCATATGTTATAAATTACACCCGACTACTACCCCAAGAGTTACACATGAAAAACACCCAATTTTAAGCTAAAATGCAACTATAAAATTAAACGCTTAACCAAATCCATCAAAAATAGTTTTCGTTCCACATACAACATATGAGGAACATGAAAATAAGTAAATCAATCAATATAACTCATCAATAATTGCATACACATGGAACCACCTACCTTTTTAATGAAAATACCAAAATCATGGTGCGAAACATCAACCAGACCACCACCGCACCTTAAGGAAGTGAAGTCCAACCTAAAACCCAAATATTTGACCAAAAAAGACACCAAATAAAACCCTAGATTTGAACCCTAACTTATTTAAATTTTATAACTTCATGAAAGAGGAAGGAAACCCTAAGGATAAGGAATGAAATGAAGAGAGAAACACTCAATTGAAGAAATCATAAAGAAATAGGCCAAACTCCACTAATAGTAGAATCTTAAGGTAACCAAAACTAGTAGGGAGGCTCGAAGGAGTCATAGTAGGTCAAGTGGAGACTCAATTTGGGTAAAAAGAGTGAAAATTGAAGGAGTTATGAAAGAAACATAATTTATTTTTAAATCTGGAAATGAGCCCACGGTTTGGCCCAAATTTTGAAAACCCACCATTTCCACAAAAATGAATAGGAAACCCCTAAAACAAAGAAATAATGTAAATTAAATGGAAAATAAATTTAAAAGAATTCATGCATATGACAATTCTCCCCACCATACAACTTTCTGCCCTCAGAAAGCCACTACAAGGCCAAATGCAAAAAACCAAAACCCAACTGAAAGGCCAAAATGGACTCCATTACCAAGTTCTGCCCGTCCCCAAAAGGCCAAAACACCTCCAATTGATCAATCAAGGAAGGAATACTCTCACCAAACAAAAAATACACCGATTCCTGAAATGGTCAAGTATATTCAGATTTTATTCCAATAGAAAACTTTTCAAACACTATCCAAACAGGATTCCAACAATTTACCCAAATGAACAACAACAACAACGAACATAGTTACACTTACCTTGCTTTAACCAGACCGTTGGGAATTATCCACTCCCAATGTTTAACCAAGGAAGATATATATATTTAGATAGCTCTAAACAAGACTACCTACTTCTAATCCAAGACAAAGGATCAATCTGAGTTACTAGTATGGGGGGACACAAATGGGCTCCCCACCATAAGAGACAACTCAAATTTTCCTGAGACAGGATCAGGACACTAACAGGGGGAGGCCCAAATAGACTCCCCAATATAAGGGGTAGAATCTCAATAGATTTTTCCAAAAGAACTTACATGAGATACATAGTGGGTCTCCACAACATAATAACCAACCATCTAAACCGACTAGCATGAACCGACATGAAAATACCCCAAAATTTAAAGAGTTGGCATAGTCAAACGGTTAGTCCGCACAGTTTGGGAAAATGTGCGCTAACCATGCTGAGCATTCTATCCAAAGGGGAAAATTCTCACAGTTACATGGGCCAAGAAGCACGGCCGTGTGGAGACCGTGTGATAACTATTGTATCTTATCACATGGTTCTGTAGGTTGGTGCACAATTACTACTAACCGTGAGCATACAATGCGCATTAATTGTCCCAACCCAAATTTCAAACTTTTCTCAAAAAACTCAAAGGAAACCAAAGGGGGAAAGTATGAACTCAGGATACAACATGGAAACGAGGTCCTCCCACCTCTACCACAAAATGGGAACAACTGGAACAAGATGAAGAAACCAGAGGTTTAAACTATTCGAATCTCTCATACTGAGGACAGGAATTAAACCAATGGTTTTAATAACCCAGGGATTTCCCTGACTACGCACCAGATTCACTCCAGGGCCTATGGATAGAGCCCAAAATATTGAAGCATCTTCAAAATCACAGTTAGGATTTGGAAACCCCTATATGGAACTTCTTCTTTCTATTCCATAAACAACTACACCACAATCCCAAACAAGTTTACCAAGATATAACACACTCCAAAATCATCTTTCATTTACCCAACATTTCACTAAAATAAGGGCTTATAAGATGCACACACATCAACCCTTGTTTCTTCAGATGAGAAATGAAAGGAGGAAAGGATATATAGAAACACCTTCTTATAAACCAAGTATGTCGAGATTTATAGAAAGGAGACACAATTCTGACAAAACAAAGACCCACAAAATATTGTATAACTCCACCTTTACAGTCAAACGATCTCATGACATCGCAACGTGTCACCGAACATGACCAATGTGACTGATAGAAACAATAAATTGTGGAGGGACCTTATGAAACATCCCCAAACATCACACAATTCCAGAAAATGGCCATAACTACCTCTCATGACCAGATTTCCCACACGGGTGGTTTAACGTAAACCCCTTCTTTGAAGAGACTACGAAGGACCCAGAGGCCCTCTTAGACACCATCCACACTAACAACCCCAAACTACTTTCACATTCAAAAAATCAAGTAACTTAAGAAACTAAGGTCTCTTTCAACCTTTCACGAGCTCTCTCCCTCTACAAGAGGATCCAAAAAACCAAAAAGGAAAGGGTGTAGAATCATTCTAAAAATCTCGAGAAAAGATTCCTTATATTGATCAACTAGAGTATTTTCCAATGGCGAACGAATCCGGGTTGCACTTCAGTAGTGCACTAACCCTTAATGGGGGCGTAACTTATCCAATGGGAAAACCGAAGGACCCAACCAATCTGGTCCATTGGTCAAGATGTGCCACAAAATAGATCCAAACACAAGAAGGGAACCGTTGTAAAGGCATCCCGAAACATTTCTCAAGATATACCACTAACCAGCCATTCGAACAAACTTACTGAACAAACACAAACCCAAAACATGGTTCAAACAAGAGGGGTTCTTGGACTCAAAACATCCCATAACAACAACATTTTCAAAAATACACAATACACGCCATCCCAAATAAGTCATCAAGACATCATGTTTGCCGTTAAAAACATTTCTTTGAAAACAAATAGTTCAACAATTAGCCTATCCACTAATGGTACCCCATGGGCCTCACACATGCATGTTTCTGTGCCACACCAAGCAGCCTCCTCATATCTATCCCGGCACTCATCTTTCCATGACATCAACCATACATTATGCCAAATAACCCCATGCATGTGGTCGCTCACAGAAATACCAAAGGTTAAAACAAAAATTCTTTCCACTTTTCAAAACCAAAACATTTAACCAATACTTACTTTTTCTCAAGACTTCTAACCACAAAATCATAATCCCAGTTTACAGCTTACAAAACTTTTTAGAAAGGCACGACCATTCAGATAAGAACTCACTTTTAAGTCATTCACATCAATTTCAAAACAATTCTTAAAATTTAGTTCCACCATTTCAAAAATCAAACCATTCCCTATTTATTAGAAAATCATTTCAAAAAAACATTACTCTTCTTAAAACCAAGTCATTTTTTCTTTAAAACCAAACTTCCAAGATTCTAAAACTAAAGGACACAAGACAATGCGAGAGGAAACTAGTTTCGGTGGGTGACTTGGATATATTTTGGGTGGCCATAGGCCAATCACTTCACCATCACAGAGAGTGTTCTAGGAAAATATCCCCAGCTCCACATGGCTTTCCAGGCCCTTCGAGCTCACTGAGACCATTAACCCAACTCTCTTTTCATTTCCCCTAATCATCATCAAACTAAGAAAACCAGAGGATTCAGACAAATACCAACTTTCCATGGTGACTTGAATCCCATCATGGGATTTGCTGGCCAGGAACACTACCCATAACTAGAATTTTAAGTCCTGAAAATACTATCTCTGGTCTATCTCGACTGTTCCCCAAATAACATGACCTAAGGAGTTAACCTGAACCTCCTATGATTCCATTTTGTCACAAACCGAATTTGGTCGCCATCAAAACCAACACCAAACCCAGCCCATGACAAGGAACTAAGGGTGTTCCTGATCCCCAAGGGCTATCAAAAGTTCCCGAGTATCATAAAATGAAAATTGGGAAGGATTTACTCGAGTTTTTAAATATAAAATGACAAACAAGTCCAATAAAACTAGTCTGGATTTTTCAAACAAAACCATCTTTTACAAAATTTCAGAACTGAATTACACGATTTTAAACAACTCTAAAAGACTATAACAAATGAATAAAACAAAAAAGGAAATCCCAAGAACCTCCACATGGATAGAGGCACCGCCCTCAAGACATCTCCATAACACCGCGTTACGATGGACCGCTAAAAACCTGAACCGTTGGCACAAAAGTTGTACCCAAACCTATGGAAAAAATAACCAAGTCTACTTACACCCAAATGTGTAAGTAGGGTGTGATCCAAATCCCATAAGGATACCAACACTAAGAGATTACATGTGATAAAAATTCAAAGACTAAAAGAATGCATGTTTTCAAGAAATGAAATGCTAGCAACAATTTCTAAAAGATGCAACTTAAAAAAATCAGTTTTTGAAGTGGGATATTTTAAAGAATCAACACTTTTAAAAATAATGTCAACCCTACTAAATTTTCCAGCCAACCATACCATATGCCGATGGTAAGAAAAAATTAACTAATGAGCACAAGTAATGGGAATGTAATCCCTAGACACTAGCTTGTTGTGGGTCCCATGTACCTCGTATCTTGGTGAGAGTAACCATCACAATATCCATTATCGTGCACACAATCCACTAGCAGGGAGCAAACCCATAACCTTGTGGTCCCCCATCATCATCATCATCATCATCATCATAGTTTAGTTAGTGTTTTAAGCATCAAAATTTCTATGTGAAACTAAGGCCAAACCCCACAGGATCACTAGTATACTAGTACAAGTCCACCCACCTGGATACCCAGGTTTCCCTCCTGTGCTAAAAAAAGTTCAACATGCCATGAAATATAATTTTCACATGAAAATACCACTTCCACATCAAACATTAAAAAATAGACCACATGGACATCACACAAGTCACATCACCCCCCTTTTCATTCAAAATTATTTTGAAATCAAACTCACAACAAAATAGCCCACAACACATTTTTCATATAATTCACAATTCAAAAAATCCTTTAACAATTTTATAAAATCTTTCTCAAGATGCTAAAAATCACATAAGAGCCCAGTCACACATTATATAATACCATTTTCATAAAAAAAAAAATCCATTTTTCACATCACACTCACACCAAACATCCCACAAACATGTTTCACCCCCACATCACAATTTCATAAATCACCTCGACAAATTAAAAAACATTACTAAAATTTTTGACATCACAAATGACCACTTTATCTTTCAAAAAATAACTTTAGGTGAACACACTCACCAAAACAGTACATATACATCCCTTTCCCACTTTCTTTAACCGAATAAAACATTTTCAATTTTCATAATACAAACCCAAGGGGTATAATTATGTTTTTCAGCCAAAACCCATTTCAAAACCCTATTTCAAAGCCAAAATCACACCAATACCAATCCAAAACATAATTGGAAGCCCTAGAAATATTTATTAAACCACTCTAAAGTATTATAAAATCACCTCAAATAATACCACAAAATATTTACATGAAAAACACATATTTTTATAAAACACTTTCAAGAGGCATAACATGGTTTTACACATAAAACCCATTCAATTATTTTTTTAAATCCAAAGTCACACCAAGACCCTACCGAAGAAGAATCGGCATCCCAAAAAACGTTTATTAAACCACTTTCATATGTTATAAAATACACCCAACTACTACCCCAAGAGTTACACATGAAAAACACCCAATTTCAAGCTAAAATGAAACTATAAAATTAAACGCTTAACCAAATCCATCAAAAATAGTTTTCACACCACATAATGCATATGAGGAACATGAAAATCAGTAAATAAAACAATATAACTCATCAATAATTTATTAAACATGGAACCACATACCTTTTGAATTAAAACTCCCAAATCTTAGTGCGAAACATCAACCGCACCACCTCCACACCTTAAGGAAGTGAAATCCAATATAAAACAAAAATATTTGACCAAAAAGACACCAAAGAAAACCCTAGGTTCAAACTCTAACTTCTAGACTTTTTATAACTTCATGAAAGAGGGAGGAAATCACATGAGCCTCAGCCCAGTTGGTGAGGACTCTTAAGTGCATCCAGGCGACCCGAGATCAAATCCAGGTGGAGGCACAATTTTCATTATTAATATAGAAGGTACTGTAGCAGTACTGTAGAATATACTGTGTAGTATTGTAGCAGGTACTGTAGCGGGAACTGTAGCAGGCACTGTTTTGGCACTGTAGCAGCTGAGAATTTGCCCCCGTTTGGGCCTTTGGGCCATCGATTTGGTCCCTGAGTCCTTTAAGGCCTTCGGGCCACGCAAGCCTTCAGGACAGTAAGGCCTTCGGGCCACCTCAAGGACTTAGGGACACATTAAGTGCAGATGAAAACTAGAAAACCTACAAATAACAAGCTCTAATGGAGGATGAGCAATGAGCTTTCACCATAGCAGAAGCTACACAGATTGCAAGAATGAGAGGGTATAACACCTGCCATTGGGAAAAGCCTGGGCATGCATGGGATAGCCTAGCCTAACAGCCATGCGAAGGTGGAGAGCTGATTTCACGATGAAGATGCTGGGGAGGAGCAGTTCTAAGTAGTTATTCTGGGTTGTATGTAACGTTTGAAGCCTACGGGAAATGAATTCCTCTAAGGCCTATAGGCCATGTAATACTTACGCTTACAGGCATTATAAGGGTTCCACCTCACCCCTTGAAAGGTGTATTATAAAAAATCAATAAAAAATTAAGGCCTTCAAGCCATTGGATGGATAAAAGAGGGAGGAAACCCTAAAGAGATGGAAGAAAATGGAGAGAGAAAGACTTACTTGAAGAAATCATAAAGAAATCGGCCCAAATCCACTAACAGTTGAATCTTGAAGTAACCAAAACTGGTAGGGAGGCTTGAAGGAGTCATAGTAGGTCAATTGGGGACTGAATTTGGGAAAAAAGAGTGAAAATTGAAGGATTTATGAAAGAAACATAATTTATTTTTAAATCTGGAAATGGGCTCATGGTTTGGCCCAATTTTTGAAAACCCACCATTTCTACTAAAATGAATGGAAAACCCAAAAAAATCAAGAATGGAAATTAAATTAAAAATAACTTTAAAAGAATTAATTTAAGTGACATGTAAGCCTTAGAAATAAACTTAGTCCCCACTGAAAAAGGGAAAAAAGACCCCCATAAATGAGGATTAAAATCCATCGAAAGTTAAAAAATTGGGGTATCCCGACTAAAAACTCAGTTTTGGAGGTTTTATGGGTATTTGTTGGCCTAAACAAAGAGTTACTAAGATCTCCATAATTAATAATAGTGTTGGGATCATTGCAGGCTTCGATTTGATATGTAATAGATCCCAAATGGATACCTGAATCAAAAGTTATGTCCATTTGAAGTTTGAGTTATGTTTTCAACTTATTTAAGATCTTTTATTATTTTTTTGAATTTTTTTATCTTTTAATTGATATTAAATAACTATTACTCATTAATAATAAGCAAATTATTAATAAAAAATCTTTTTTAGTTATTTTATATGCCATTTTCACTAAATACCTTATATTTTAAGTGTAAATGTCTAATTACCTTATCTAAAACGTATTGAAAAAAAATATATATTATATTTATATTAATATAAATATATTTATATATATTTTTTTAATGAAATGTAAATTTTTTGAGGTATAATTTTTTCAATTATTGTAAAAAAGTGCTAATTAATGGGGTCTTAACATCGCTTCTAAAAAAGTGTTGATAACCCCCCCTTTATCAGCCCTTTTTTACAAGTGCTGATAAAATATCCCATTTATTAGAACTTGTAAAAAATTGCTAATAAAGGTTTCCCTTTAACAAATTTCTTTCACTATTAAAAACCCCCTTTAACAACGTTAAAAAAAGAGGTGTTAAAGAACCCCTTTAATAACACTTTTTTAGCGTTGAAAAAGGGTGTCTTTAACAACATTTTTAGCTAGCATTGTTAAAGCTCTAGTGCTGGATAAACCCAGTTTTGTTGTAGTGTTAACTGAAAAAACCAGTGAATGTTCCACTATAAATTCAAGTGAAATTTCCATTGGATATTCCAATGGAACTTCTTCTAGAACATTCCAGTGTAAGATTCCACTGAAATCTTCTAGTGTAAAATTCCATTGGAAATTTCTATTGGTAACTTCAAAATCCACTAGATAAATTTCAACTGATACTTTTAGTATAAATTACAATGTAATTTCCTTTTAAAATTCTTATGTAACTTCCACCAGATATTCCAATTAAACTTCCAATAGAAAATCCTGTGAAAATTTCACTGAAATATTCTAGTGGAAACTTTCATCGAAAAATTCTAGTGGTACTTTCAACTTCTACTTGAAAATTTTAGTTGAAACTATCACTAAAAATTCCAATGAAACTTTCATGATAAATTCTAGGGAAACTTTTACTATAGAATCCCGTGAATCTTCCACTGGAAATAAGATTTATGCTTAAAAAATATTTATGAGGTCATTGAAAAAAAAATAGTTCTTATTTTAAACAAATTATTATTTTTCCCAATATATATACATATATACATATATATTATTTGAATGTGAGAAAATTTTTATTTGAATGTAAACAAATATCGATATGTAATTTTGATAAAAAAATTAATAATTTAATTTGTCTCAGAAAAAATATTTCTTATATTTTTTTAAAATATTTCATGAATTTAAAAATATTAATTAAAATTTCGGAATATAATTAAAATTATTGAAAGAAATATTTACAAAATAAATTATTTTGACTTTTTTTAATGGTATAATTTTTTTTTACATAAAAATTTCATTTTTATTTAGAAAAATTACTGCTTTTACAATATAATAAACACAATACTATTTTAGACATTTAAAAAAACATATAGGACTTTAAAAATATAAAATAAAATTTATTAATTTTTCCCTAAATGATTAAAAAAATTTATTTTTTGTCATATAGTTATTTTTAAATATTATTAAATACATAACACAATTTTCTAATAAAAATAAAAAATTGTTTTATTTTCAAATATAATTGGTTTTGAAACATAATAATCATAATTATTTGACGATTTTTTAAAAAATGTATGCATTTGAAAATATTAAATAATTTTTTAACTTTATTAAAATAATTTAAATGTTTGAAAAATATATTACTTTTTCATTTTTTAGAAAGGCGCGATAAATTTTTTAAAATAAGAAAAATAGTATTTCATTTCAAAATATAATTGATTCTAAAATATATTATGATTTATATTTTTTTATTAATAAATAATATAATATTAGTGTTAATCATGGAAAAAATTGACATTGAACGCTGCTTTTTTTAGGCACTGAAGACTTCTTCTCAGCTAGCATACCCTCTAAACCAATCCCTTCATGGATCAATATGCATGTAAAAAATCTAAGTTTCATTATATCGACATATCACTAGATGATCCAATATTTCACGGAACTGGAGATGATAAAAAGTGGTCATAGGAAGGGGCATGCAGTCAGTGCTGTGTTGGGTGCTTCATTTTATTTCCAATATTGGATGAATGTGACTGGTAAGTGACATCATTTGAATGATTTCACTCTCTAGAAACATATTTGTTTCAAAAATCAATAATATTTATCAATATACATGATGAATAGTTTATAATTTGACAGTATGTGATAAATCATCATAGAAAAACATGTGTGATTTTATTATTGAAATGTTTGGTGGTAAACTACACTATTATGATCAAAATAAAGAACATTGAAATTATTCCAATATATAATTTATATCAACATATAAAATAAAAACATGTGAGATAAAAATTTAATTACTAGAAATATAAAATTCAATCACCGTTAAAAGAAAACACTCAACAAATTTAGATTCACTGAAATGGAAGTTTCTTTGATAAAGGTTTTAAGAACCATCTTTTTGTAGTCATTGGTAGGATTTAGATTGGACCATCATGATATGAATTATTTGGCATCTTTTACATAAAATAAATGACTCCAAATGATTTTTTGAAAATTATATATCATTTTTCATCCATTATAACCAACATGAAAAACCACCAGTTTTAATCTTCATCATAAATTATAGATATAGCCACAACAACAAAATAATCCTTTTCCAGTGCTTTCATAACACTACAAAAACAGTGAGAAACACAACACTAGAAAGGGGATATTTCTCTACTTTTTATCACTTATAAAGGAACCAAATGACTACTAAAACCACTATTTAGTGCTGCAATAGAAAAAAACAAAAAAAATACAAATATATAGTATAATCAACAATAAAATCAACAAGATGTATATCATAATTGAAAAAAACAAATAATAAATAAATGTTATTATTTCAAAACATTATAAAAGTAATGTTTTTTGTGGAACACTATTTGCAATGAGAATTCATCATGAAAAATCACATTGAAAATTCCACGAGGATGATACTATTTATGATGAAAGTGTTTATCCACCAAAAATATTATTTGTGATGAATTATAGATAAATTCACAAATAATTTCCTACAAGCTTATTTGCAATGAAATTACGTTTTCTATTGTAAAATAAATTTGCGATAGATTAAGAGGAGCATTACAAATACTTTTAATGACAATGATCTTAATTCCTCCACATATAGTATTTTCAACAGAATTGTATATCAGTCACCAAAAATTATAAATGAATAATAAAAATTATAAATAAATGGAATTGAAAAAACAAACATTCTAACGGGTTTTGTACGATCATCATATGACCATATGTAGTAGAAGACAACACAACCACATGTAGATATATCATTAAGAATCAGTGCGTAAATAAAACAATAAAACATAATACCTAGAAAATTGCAACAATAGTCTTCTTATCCCCTGATGAATGATAATTATTGATAAAAGATCATGAAGAAGTGAACAAAAGTACCCTACCTTTTAGGGGGAAACATTAGCCAATAGATCCATGATCATATTGTGAGGATACTAGAATGATAATGGGGGTGTGAGAACATTTATCTTAGATGATGAACAAAAGTATGGGAGGAAGATACAATACACAATACCCAATAGAAGAGGACTTCATCATCTTATATTGGCATAACCCTAGTCTACTCGCATCATATGTGTTTTGTAATATTAGGTTAATTCATTAAATTTTTTCAATGAATTAATATAAACTGATTAAAACATTCATAATGTTTTTTAAATGAAAATAAAACCATTCAGGAGAAATAAATAATTATCCTATATATATATATATATTTACTATTGCATGTATATTTAACACATGCATAAAAATACCTATATCACATGAATGTATTAAATATACACTTATATATATGTATAATATTATATATATATATATATCTGTGTGTGTGTGTGTGAGTTTTAGTGCACGTCCAACAATCTCTCACTTAAACTAAAATGCCATAAGGACTTTATCCATAACTTCACAACTCTGTGAATATATCCAAACTCTTTTAGATATGGCATTTTGATAAAACTCTCTTCATTTTGAACAAAAACATTGTTGAAATTTTTTTCCTTATCCATGGGACTAACTATATTACCCTATGGCCCTTAGAAGCATTGAAAAAAACTATGAAATATTTATTTCATAGATGTAAGCAAAGGGTAGCCTCTAACAAAACTTTAGTGCTACTCAAGCTATTAAGGGGTCTGGTGTGATCTCCATCAAACATTCTCATATATCTATATGAAAATTTCCACCCCATGATGTATCATATACATGACATGTAACTTATATGCTGCCTTTTTTCTTGACATCAGTGAATACTAGACATGGAACATGCCAATCTAGTATTGGGCTCTCATTATTTTCTTAATTATATGAAAAATACTAACCATGTGGACAAATACATCACATTTCACTTATCTAAGTAGTTGAACACATCATATGTGAAATAAATAAGCATTTCCATGAATTTACTCAGTCTAATTCAATCTACGGTTTGATGTATTTTCTTGTTATATAAGCGGACAAATCCCATTTGGTTGTACTCCAACTAACGACATGATCAACAACATACCCAAACACCCCCTGATTAGATATTTTCGTATAGTGACTTGTATAAGTTGGGTATAAAACTGTGAATGTTCTCATTATTGGTATCTCGCTAATCTCCAGTAAGAAGGACTGATAATAAGAATACACCCCTAAGTATAACCATGACTGTATGACATTCCATAAGATACACATTAGTAGATCAATCCATTTTATAAGACTCTACTTATTACCTCAATAATCTATGCTTTAATATATCATATACAACCCTTTGTAATATATATAAGAATCCATTCAAACAAACCTTTACATATCATCACATCCCATTATACTCCATGATGATCATTGTTTAGGGACAACTCAATGTTTGTACATTGAGGGTATATTTACCATTCATCCATTCATGTAAAGTACATTATAGAACACATGATTCAATGATAAATCGTGATTTCATTTATTATAATAACATGAATCAATTATAACCATTACAATCAATCTTATAAGATATTCTTCATGAGTTTCATATTGTTACCACAAAAATGGTTTTCTTTACATTACATCCAAACGTAATTCTTGTCACATCCCTATGTGACCATCTGATTAAATACTCCCACTAATATCTTAGTGAGTAACTTTTATAAAGTATTTCAGTTTGAATAATGGTGAAACATAGGAATCATATTCCATATGTTCAACTCTTTGAACTTATATTCAAAATACTTAACTTCATAACATCAAATTTTATAATTTTATGTTTTATCTACTTAGAACCCTTTCTATGTACATCATCATCATCCATGGAACATTTTACATCAAAAAAATTTCCTTGAAATATTTTTTAAATAATGCAACTATTTACATTATCACTTTATTAGAACATTCCAAACTTTTTTAGGATAAAGTGATATCAATTTTTTATGGTAACTAATGTAACTCTTTACATTTATATTTACTATCATTACCTAACCTATTTTATGATACCAAGTGATACAATTTGTGTATTGTCTTTTATGAAACTTCAAGGAATAGTGATGTTAACTTATTATGGTAACTAAATGAAACTCTTTAATTTTTTCTTTACCATTACATATTCGAAACTTATTTAAGATATTAAGTATAGAATCACTATAATCTTATTCTGGTATAATCCTTTAGTTAATAGGGATATTCAATTTCTCACAATAACTAAATGTGATTATTTACATTTTTATTTACTACCTCCTATCCTAACACTCTAGGATAATAAGTGAAAAATAAATCAAACTTAGATTGTAAAAATCATTTATTTGTTAAATTTTAACTTATCTAAGTTCAATTAAACTCCCACTATCTTCATAAAAATCATATTCTCTTCAGAATATTTTTCTAAGACTGAATACAAACTAATATTTGTATTATTAAATAAACTTATTTCATTTTAGTGAGAATACTTAAAAACTAATTTATTGTTTCTATATCACATATGGTATTATGTGTGTTTGAAATTTTTCCTATTTTAAAATAAAACTTTATTTAAATATACCACTGATGTGTGGAAGGAAAACCTTTCCACTTATTTAAAAAAATATTTGGATAAAAAACTTTTATCCTGTATAAAAACTTTTATCCAAATCTTCTTCTAAAAACCATGATATATAAATTGATCATTCATAAGACATGCATATACATTTAATCATCTCATAAAAAAACTTTGTTATAAAACATACCCTTTTATCATATAAGGGAAGTGATATGAAGATACACATATTTTACTTAGATTCATATGAGATTGATACATTCCTTTACATTTAAATTTTTTATACAGTAATTATTTACTCCATCTCAAGAATATAAAATACAAGATCATTCAATTATTCCTTTGATTTTGAACTCCTTTATATATATAACAGTTGTAAAATATACATTCAGTGTCACATACCCTTCAAAATAAAATAATTAATTATTATAACATTAATAACTAATAAAGAAATTCCATGGAGTAATCAAACCCATTCATCCATTTTAGATAATCCCATCTTCTAGAATCCTGAATTCTTCTTGATAATACCCTCAGGTTTCAAATTACTTCAACTAACTTTTTAAAGAAATATTATTGGGAATTCAAAAATTTCCTCTTTCAGTTTTGAAGTTTTATCTCCTTGTATAGTTTGTACAGTACCAGAAATTACATATCACATGCCATGTTGATATATTCTCACCACTTTGATAATATTGGGTAAACTTCATTGGAATTTATCAATCTTACATGAACATTTCTATTGGTGAAAATATGATAAATTTCTTAACAATAAAAATACCTATTGGAATTCTTCCATCTTTATAAATATATTCAATCATATTTAATAACGTGGACATACCAAATCATACTGAGTAAATTTGATTAGAATTTATTAGTTCAATTATGCATTAAATTCCTTCAAAACATTAAATTAATCATTTCATGATTCCATCATAAACTAGATTCACTTTTTTAATAATTTAAACTATAATTTAGACATGAAGGAACTATTCCAACACATAAAATATTTCACTTTCTCTATAAATTCTCTTAAGGTAACAGTCTTATGAGTTACTTACTTTAATATTCTCATTACAAGGATTAATATAAAGTTTAGTTTGATTATTATGATGTATTTATCAAAAATAATACTTTTTTCCAATGAATATCATGTATTATATATCTTCATCAAGGAATTTTAATGAAAGTGTTCCCACATAAATTGATGACACTATATATAGTATCTATTTACTGATCCAAGATCTATATTTCATTAATTAATGAGTCCACTTGGGGGTTCATCACACTACATAGTTATTTAGGTAGGGAATCTTCCCAATCAAAACAATTGTGACTCTTAGATAGTTTAGTGGATAACCACTTATCCAAATCCATTATATATATACAATCAAAACTATTCCTCTGGTATCCTAATTGTTATGAATTCCAAGCTAGTGTATCCCAAAGAAAATACCAAAAACATGATAACCAAGGAAAATACAGGGAACCCGATATAGGCATGAAACTACCCAATAAGAAAATATAGTCACTAATTAATTTCTTTCCTTAAAAAAGATAATCCAGGGGAACCTGAAGTAGGAAAAAAACTATCTGATTGGATAATTGAGGTCTTTACAAGTGCTTCTTTTGAAGGAATATCACACTTAGTATTTGAGGGGTTTTTAGTCTCATTAATTTAATATGAATAATTTTCATATTAAATTCATAACTATTGCATCATATATAATCATAAAATTTTAAATTTTAATTCCATTTGTGTATGTATTCTTTTATCAATTTAGTTTTAGAGATACCTATTATAACCAAAAAATTAATGTGATTATACCATATTAATTTGTAACTCTTTACACAACCCACAAGTCTGTTTCAATCAACCAAAAACAAATGGAAAGTATTGTTTAACAAGTGTGGTCTTCAACAACACACTATTTTATTAAAGGGGAGATTGTTGAGAAAAAAACTCTATCTCTTTGTGATGATTTTGATGTTCAAAAATACCCTTATTTATTATTCTAATGATTTTACTTTGAGTATGTTTCAATAAATTAATATTATTTATTTATCTATTTTTGAAATAATATTTAATCGTTTTAATGCACGTGTAATATTTGAAAAAGTGTTCGGAAATTACTTTAGCATGTTATGGAAACACTACTCATACTCTACATGTTCGAAAATCACTTTAGTGTGTTCTGGAAACACTATTCATAGCCTACGTTGAGGAGTGTAGAGTAAGGATGAAAACTCTCACTAACGGGTTATTAGAAAAGTATGGTTAAGCAACCACACGTTATCAGAAAAGTGTGGAAGAAGAACCCTACATTTGGATGGAACCTTAAATTTGGGATATCAGAAAATTATGTAATGTTATGTTTGTTTCTCAAAATTATGGTTCATCAACCTTACTTTTGTGAAAAACCATACGTTTTATCAAAAAGTATGGATCATACACCTTACGTTTAGAAGCTGATAAAAGTATGGATTATATACCGTAAGTTTGAAAGTTGAATAGAAAAGTATGGTTTATCAACCATAAGTAGTGAACCTTATGTTGTGAACCTTACGCTGTGAAACTTACGTTGTGAACCTTACATTGTGAACCCTAAGTTTGGCATTAGAGATTCAAACACGACTTTATCAAGTAACGGTCTTTATGCGGATTATCAGGATGATTTCAATCCATATTAAAATCCCTAATCTAAAGCACATATTTGACTGATTCAAAGCTGTTTATATATGATTCAAAGGATCTATTTAAGAGGATCTTTTCATGGAGAATTTTAAGGGGAGTTACAATAGTTCTATTATTAAAATATTTGAATACCGTGATTCTATAGGAGACTTTTGTGGATCTAAATTTGAAAGGAAAATGATTGTATTTATTATATATAACTGTGTTATTTTGAATTAAAGTGGATATGATATAGATCATTGTGAAAGATATGAGAAGAATAGATTCTTGAGTTTTTCACTACTACAGTTTACAGAGACATTCATGATTTATAGATCTACAACTACCATGATCTATCAAACTCTGTTTTCTGAAGAAGAAGAAGAAACACAATTGAATATTTACCGATTCTACATCGAATATCTTTTGTGAATCGACTGCTGTTAAAGTTGAGAATTATATTTCAAGATCTACTGCAACCGAATAGACTCAGAACTATTCTACCTAAAGATCATTCTTTCTGAAGATGATGATCCATCGACTGTCAATTGCATGTTGTTTCAATTGTGAAGAACAACTGGAAAGTATTTCAAAGAACAAATACTATTTTACTTTGAGTGACCGACTTATTGTACTAAGCTGTGTGTTAGTTTCTGTGTATGAACCATAAGGCTCTGTTTAGCCTTAAATTTGTAAAGGTGTCAACTGCCTGCACTCAGTTGTGGAATGGTCCGTTGATAAGAGGATCATATAGTTAAAATCACCAAGCTCATGGAGTAGAGCGTTGGTGGAGTAGACTAGAGGAATTCTATTCCCCGAACCACTATACATCGTGCATCATTTGCTATTTATTTTCTACTGTTTAATCATTCTGAAAAAGTTAAAAGGGTAGATCATAATCTCATGAAGAAATTGTAATACAAAAAATTCACCACCTCCTGTGTATATTTGGTATAACCCGATCCAACAATTGGTATCAGATGTGGTTCTTTTGATAAATCTATAACAAGATGAAAGTTTTTGGATTATACAAAGCACAATGGCTGATACATGAGAGGGTATGTCAATGGTTCATGCTTCCTACTTCAATGGTGAAAATTATAGATGCTGGAAATCTAGGATGATCATCTACTTAAAGAACCTTGGATATAGAGTCTATTGAAAAATTATAACTCCCTATGTTATTTTAGAGAAACTTGAAACATAGAGTACTAATACAGAAGAAGAGTATGAAATAAACTCAAAATCTATGAATGCTATCATCTGTGGTCTTGGACCAGATGAGTTAAACAAAGTATCTCAGTTCCTGACGGCTTATTAAATGTGGCAGATGATTGTAGTTGCCTATGAAGGAACTGAAAATTTCAGACAGATGAGGCATGCCACTACAAAATTGAAATTTGACACATTCAGAATGTTTGAAGGAGAAAGTATCACCCAGATGAATGGAAGGCTTACAGAAATTGTTAATAACATCACTGTCTTGGGTGAGCCTGTCAAACAAGCAGATCAGATCTTGAAAGTTCTAAGATTACTACCACCAAGATGGAATGGAATTTCAGTTTCCCATAGGCAATTATTACAAGTCAAAAATCTTACAATGAGAGAGTTAATATGAACTCTTATGATGTATTAAGTTTAGATAGAAGATGAAGTGAATGAACATAAAGTATTGATCAAGAGTGAAAATACTACCTTGAAAGTAACATCCCAAAGGAAGAACAGAAAAATGAATAATGAAATCAAATTGAAATAAGAAAATTTTGAATCATCAAATTCAGATGTGGAACTGGCTCAACTAGCCAGAAAGTTCTGCAAATTATACAGAAAGAATAACGGATTCAAAAAATCCTTCAAAAAGGATGAAAAATAACCAAGGGAAGTTAGATGATATGAATGAAAAAAAGATGGGTCACATCAGACTTGACTGTCCTCATTTAAAAGGAGAAAAGAAGAATAAAAGTTTCAAGAATAATGATTATGAACAGAAAGAAGAAAGAGCAATGAAAGCCACCTGGAGTGTTTATGAAGACTCTAGAAGCTCATCAATGTCTTACCCGGAAAAAGAAGAATCAAATTTGAAAGCAAACATGTGCTTTATGGAAGAAGTTGATGAGGTACAATCTCACTACTCATCTGATTCTGATTCTAGTTCTAATTGTTGAAATAATAAACTCACAACCTACTGTAATATGCTGGAATAGAAATATGATTCCTTATTTAAGAAACATAAATCACTGAAAAATATTCATACTGCTGTTTTAGGAGAAATATACACTCTGCTAAAACAACATCAAGAGTTAATTGAAAAATATAACTCATCAAACACAAACTGTGCAGATAATGAAACTAAAATAAAAACACTGAAAATAGAAGTAGAAACATACAAAAGTGTATCTCTTATTTTTACAAAAGAAGAAAATACCCTAAAGGAAATACTTAGAAAGAATGTGATTAAAAAGGAAATATATGGAATAGACAGTAAAGGTGAGAAACCTAAACATTATAAGAACTATTTTGTCCCAAGTACAAAAGGTAAAATTTGTAACTACTATGGAACAAAAGGTTACATATCTAAAAACTATTATTTAAGGCAGCCAAAAATAATTGGGATTAAGAGAGCCTTTTTTTAAATAAGTCTATATGATTCTATTGATTATATAAAAACAAATCAAGTCTAGATTCCAAGGTCTTTACTAGCTAACACTACTGTACCCCATAGAATATGGGTAGAAAAACAAACCTTTGTTTAAATTCCATTGCAGGAAGCAGGTCACAGAAGTAGAAAAACTGAAATATTGTATATAGACAGTGGTTTATCTAGGAATATGAATGGAAACTCATAAAATTTCAGAATAATAACTCAAAAGTATGGTGGTCTAGTCACATTTGGTGACAATGCCAAATGTAAGATTATTGGCATTGGAATAGTTGAAGATCCAGAAGCAGTCTCAATCAATAAAGTACTCTATGTACAAGGATCAAAACACAACCTGATAAGTATCTCTCAACTCTGTGATGATGGTTATTTTTTTTATTTTTCTAATAAATTTTGTTATGTTTTTAAAGATAAATTTCCTAAATTTAGAGCACCCAGAACAATG
Source organism: Viscum album (assembly GCA_963277665.1). Lineage (NCBI taxonomy): Eukaryota > Viridiplantae > Streptophyta > Magnoliopsida > Santalales > Viscaceae > Viscum > Viscum album. Next base: position 1,265,811,113 of record OY728128.1, read on the forward strand.
TTTACACCCTGGACTTAAACTCCTTATGTAAACAAAAGGTAAATTGCTTAACTACTAAGATAAATAAATCTTGGATGTGGCATAGAAGAATTGGACATTGAAATATATATTCTTTACAAAAGTTATCTAAGAATAAATTAGTTTCGGATTTTCCTAGTCTCAAATTTGAAAGTGATAGATTCTGTGATGCATGTTAACTTGGAAAACAACACAAATCATCCTTCAAATATGTTAACAAAATTGCTACATCTAAACCTCTAGAACTTATCCATATGAATTTGTTTGGACCTTAAAGAATAGAAAGCTTGGATGGTAAATTATATTTATTTGTTTTAGTTTATTAATATTCTAAATTTACTTAGATTTAATTTCTAAAATATAAAAATGAAGCTTTTATTATTTTTTAAAGTATTTGCAAAGCTGTTCAAAATGAAAAAGATTCTAAAATAATTTATTTAAGAAGTTATCATGGTGGGGATTTTGAGAATGTGGAATTTAATTTCTTCTGCTCAAATATGGGTATTAAACACACCTTCTCTGAACCAAGAACACCTAAACAAAATGGAATTGTTGAAAGATGAAATAGGACTATTCAAGAAATTTCTAAGACTATGCTAAATTAATAAAGTCTTCCTAACTATTTCTAGGTAGAAGCTATAAGAACTGCATGTTATATAATGAATAGAGTTTTAATCAGACCAATTTTTAAAAAGACACCCTATAAACTTTGGAATAACAGAAAACCTAAAGTAAATTACTTTAAAGTATTTGGATGCAAGGTTTACACCTTAAACACCAAGGAAAATATCAGTAAGTTTTATCCAAAATATGATGAAGGTATTTTCTTAGGATATTATGCTATTTCCAAAGCTTATTGATTTTTTAATAAAAAGTCAAGGATTGTTGAAGAATCAATCCATGTGAAATTTTATTAATCTAATCCCTTTAAGAAAAGGAAAGACCAAATTGATGAATATGAACCTAATGATAACAAGAGACCCGAGAACTTAAAATATGATTTTGAAAAAGATTTAAATGAAATTCAGTCCAATTCAGAAGAACATGACATTGAAGAACCTAACAGTGTACTACCTACACAATCTAGAACCCTAAAGAATCACCCTTTAGAAACTTTTATAGGAGACATAGACACTGGAATCAAAAATATAATAAATGTGGGAAATCTTGTTTAATTATCTACCTTTCTATCCCAATTAGAACCTAAGATATTAGAAGAAGCCTTAGTTGATGAAAGTTGGATGATAGCAATGCAAGAAGAACTAAACCAATTCAAGATAAATGAAGTTTAGAATTTAGTTTGTAAGAACCCAGTTCTTATTCGGGAGGTATGAGATTCTTTTTTTCCTTTTTCCTTAAGTATTTTTAAGTAAAAAAGGAAAATATGGGAAAAATCACAAATTTTTGGGTACACACTGTGTACTTTCTATACACACGCCGTGTACTTCGGCTATGTGGGTTGAGAATACAGGGCGCATAGGTTTTTCGGTAAAAACAAACTACACGCCATGTAATTTCATATACACACCATGTACTTTGGCCATGTGGGATGAAAACACAGGGTGTGTAGACTTGTCGACAGTTCATTATATAATAACTAACTACACATCGTGTACTTAGTAATACACGCCATGTAATTATTCAGCACATGAACAGGGTGGCGGTGAAAAGTAGCCGCTAGAGGAATAGTTAAAAAAAATAGTACACACCATGTACTTGAGAGTACACACTGTGTATTTATGTTTTTTCATTATAAACAGGTTGTAGCCTCCTCATTTGGCAGATGAGGCAGTGGATTCATTTGGAGCACCAGGAGAGGAGGCCGAAATTGGAGGAGCTCCCGATCGCACGTCAGAACTCAGATTCTTCCGCTGTCGATCTCGTTTGAACCACGCGGGTAAGGCCTTCCCTCTTTTTGAACGTTTCCTTCCAATTATTTACCTAAGGGAAGTTATTTAAATTTGAAAGGGTACTATTTTATCCCAGATCTACGTCGTTCTTGGTTTTTTCAGAAGGCGCCTTTCACGTATATCGATTAGAGGAGATCGAGGTTGGTGGTCTTGTCTTTAATTACAACTGTTGAGTTGATTTTGTGTACCATTGTGAAACGCTCCCATGTTTGGGGTGTCATGTGGTTGAGACCTTGACTATAAAGATACCTAGATTTCATAGGTAAACTAAATGAATAAATGTAAACTGCTATTTGGGATCATTGCTTGGATCCAGGGCCACCCCATGGGTGTGTTTCCCTTGTTTAGCGGTTTGGCCAGGATACCTGTGGGTATGCGGTAATGATAGCATGTTTTGGGTTTTATTGAGAGGAAACATATATAAATTTATTTCTTCTACGTTGGGATCATCCTGGTTACTTTTTTTTTATGAATGCTTGAGGGCAGTGTTTTGCTTAGCCTGAGGGCAGTGTCTCGTTTAGCCTGAGGGCAATTTTTCTTATGGATGTGGGCAGTAACTTCCGTGCCTGTGGGAAATATCTCATATGACTGTGGGAAATATTCTTTATGCCTGTGGTCAGTCACCTGAGGGATTCGATTCAGCTTGCCTGAGGGTAAGTATTTTCATGTCTGAGGACAACGTCTACTTTGAATATTCATTGTGGTGATTTCCTATGTCGTACCTACCAAGCTAATGAAAAAGATTGGAATTGATAAATAATTATTAAAATGGAAATGTGACTAGTATAGATAGTTACTTTTGAGTACTGCTTAGTTTACTGCATTTTATTATTGCACACTGCTGTTTCACATTTTCACTGACAGTTGGGCATGGGCCTTTGGTGATTTCCTACTGAGATTTATTTCTCACATCCTGTTTGGGTCATGTCTTGGGCCCAGATAGATTATATTGATGCAAGTGTCAATAAGGGAAAGGGTCCCTATACTGGTATATGATTGATGCAGAGGAGTAGGAGAGCATGGGACCGAGCTTAGGCTTGCGATGCTGCTGGGTTCCTTTTACACTGTTTTGGTTTTGTTTTGCTGTACTTGTACTTTGTGCTGTATTGTATCTAATTTTAGTGTATCCTATTTTTTATGCTTTCTTAGGGTTAGTGACAAGTTGCATCATCATATATATGATTGTTGGTTATCTTTTACTTCAGTTCGGTTGTCCATTTCAGCTCGATATTGTTTACTACTTTCTCTTTTGTATGTTTATATATTTTATTCCGCTACACTACACTTTTACAAATGAGGGAATAGTTTCCCCACTATAAGTCCTTGTACCTCAATACTAGTCGGTAACCTCTAGAGTTTGGGGAAATGTTCTTGAGGTCATGTGACCAACCGTGTTCGGGGCACCCGTTTTATGGCTTTCGGAATCAGGACATTACAAAGTGGTATAAGAAGGTTTTATTTTATTTGACTTACTGTTTGGAGCCTACAGTCAGGAATAGGATGGAATTAGTATTTGGTAATAAGCTGTGCCCGGGAGTAGCTAACCCGTGTATAGGGAAAAGCCAAATTTACCTCGTATTGCAATTTTTAGGGTTTTCCAATTTTACAGTTGATGTGATTTTCACCATTGGGTGACGCACTTGTGGTGTGATGTTTATATTTTATAGTGGGTTCTATTTAGTCGTAACCCAATGAGATGAGGGTATTCCATCTCATGCATCATTTAATAACATGTCAGAATCACATGCCATTCATAGTTTCCATGCCATGTAGGTGCATTAGAAATTACATGTTGTTGTGATAGATGTTTTGCGAGAAAATGCATTCTATTGTGATAAGTACATTGATAGATACACCTACTTTTGATAGGGTATTGGTACATGTTATAGTTGGGTTTATGGAAGCTAAAATTTGGTTCCTGAGAAGTATGGGCTCTCTTGGACCGGAATTTAGCAGATCATGATCCAGCCTTTTGTTGCGTTTTGTACTATATTGTGAAATGTCAGGTGCAAAACTTTGGTTTGCGGGGAGTATAGTCCCCCATGGATTGGAATTTGGCATAACGATGCTTGAATTAAAGAAAAAGGGGCTCTAGAATAGTTTCTGAGGTCTACTATCCAGAAAACCAGACAACACGACATGTGGTTTAATGAACACACACCATGTAATCTTCTGTTCGGGAAGAAATGAAAAAAATTTAAGTGCATGTCGTGTACCCTATATAAACGCAATGTAGTTTGTAACCATGTTATAGGCTGTGTGGGTTGAAACACGAGACAGGGAAGTTCTTGTGGGAACACTTTGTGTACCCGTTGTACACGCCATGTAGGGTTAACCCTCTGTTCGCCATGTAACCAACAACATGGACGGAGAAATCTGAGCTTAGACACATCGTGTCAATGCCGAACAGGCCGTGTAGTTTAATCTGGGGATCCGGCCGTGTAGCTAACAACACGGGTCAGTGTTACCTCTTCTGGTACACGTCGTGTATATGTGGAACACACCATGTAGTGTGAGCTGTGTATCTAGCCATGTCACGAACAACACAGGTCGGTGAAGCTTGTCTAGTACACATCATGTACCTGTGGGACACGCTGTGTAGTCTTGACCGGTGAGAGAACGTGTGGAATTGGCCGTGTGACTGGGGAGATGGGGTGGTGTACACGCCGTGTGTGGGTGTAACACACCATGTACTTGGAGTTGAGACACGCCTAGGCCGACATTAGAACACGACCATATAAGGGCATAAGGGTACACACCGTGTAGACTTTATACACACCGTGTAGTCTCCTTTTGTTAGTTCTTATGATTTTTTTCTTTTCGTTGGCACTTTTAAACAAACAAAATAACATCGATAGTAATTAAACTAAGGTGTGTGTTTAACCATGTAGAGTCATGCCGCTGAGACAACCACAAGATTTTCTCCAAGAGAGTGTCAATGATTATACTCTATAGATAGTAGGCCATGGACTACCGATGGATCCTCCAGCAGTTCCAGATGCGGCGCCAGCCGTTATACCGGATGCTAGCACAGATGCGCAGTTCCATGAAGGCTTCATGCGGTTCATGAAGACCTTCTAGGGAGCACCACCAGTTACCACGTCTATGGAAGAGCTGAATCATATATTCCAGTAGTAGAATCTTCCTATGTTTTCAAGGGATGGAGGACCATAGGCTATGGATTCATGGCTGGGTTCTATGCAGATGATCTTCGACCATCTGGATACGCCTCCTAGGAGGAGGGTCAAGCTCACTACTTATATGCTATGTGATTTTGCCAAGAGATGGTGGGATGTTACTACCCAGACTGAGCATCACCGAGACATGGCGTGGGAAGATTTTCAGGCAATCTTCATTGACTTTTTCTTTCTGAAGACGCTAAGGGCATATCGGGCTCAAGAGTTCTTTAATCTCCAGCAGGGCGCCATGTTAGTGATGGACTATTCTGCCCGCTTCACCGAGAAACATCGTTTTGCACCTGTTTTGGTGGGTGACGAGACATTGAGGGATAGAATCTTTGGGGATGGTCTTCGATATGAAATTCGAGCGCTGGTAAATGTTTTCAAGTTGCCTATAGTACATGCTATTGTGAACTTGGAGTTGATTACTGAGCGGAACCTGTGGGAAGCTAGTGATGTGAACCAGGGCAGTTTGGCACCGATCTCTGGTACTTTTTCTACTGGAAAGAGGAAGGGGCAGATGGATTTCTCTCACGGTGGAAGTACTAGATAGAATAATTCTTCAGGTGGCCAGGTCATGTGCTACGAGTGTGGTGAAGAGGGGCACAAGAAACCTCAGTGTCCACGTGACCCAGTGGAGTGCCGAGCTTGCGGCAGGATGGGACATCTTCAGCATTTTTGCAGGGCATTTCTACCAGTGACTAGTGAGAGGGGTTCTGTGCAGACTCTGTGTGTAGAAGCAGGGCCAGCAGCTTCTTACCAGTCAGATAATTGGAATACGTTAGGACGTTCAGGCCGAGGTGGTGGTTGTGGTCGTGGTGGTCAGACACCAAGATCACAGAGACAACAGGGCAGGTCCGCTCAGGGTATCCATGCAATATCATAGGGCCATGAAACTGGGTAGACATATGCAGTGAAACAGACCCCAACATGAGCAGGATCCCAGACCTTCCACTGTGCGAGGTACTATTCTAGTTGCTTTTGTTTTGTCTTTTTTACTTTTTGATACTAGTGCAACACATAGTTTTATATCTTTGCACATTGTGGAGAGCCTTAGGCTATGTGTTTCTTCTTCTTCAGATATCATGACACTAGACACTCTGTTGGGAATTAGAACGGCATGTGTGCGTTAGTGCAAGGAGTTCCCCCTAGAGGTTGGTGGGTGTCACTTTCTATGGGACCTCTATGTCTTATAGATGACGGGCTATGATGTCATTCTCGGGATGGACTGGTTGGTACCCTTTCGAGCCTTTGTAGATTGATATCTTCGTAGGGTGAGTTTCACACCACTAGAGGGGGGAGAGTTTCTATACAAGGGGGAATGGAATGTCCAGGCGAGCCAAGCTAGAACCTAGCATTTTGGGAGAGGTAGAGTGACAGTCCAGATTTCGATTTTATATCTAGATGACCAGGGAACTTGTCAGAAGGATTTCACTTCAGTGGTTGATCGTTTCAGGGATGTTTTTCTGGACGCCTTTTTAGGTCAACCTCTTAAGTGAGAGGTGGATTTCTCTATTGAGCTTGTGCCAGGAGCGACATCGGTGTCCAACTCCTTATAGGATGGCTACGCCAGAATTTCTGGAGCTCAAGAGGTAGTTAGGGGAGTTACAGGAAAAGGGTTTCATCCGACCCAGTATTTCTCCCTGGGGTTCACCAGTCCTTTTCCCAAAGAAGGTAGATGGTACCCTCACACTCTGCATGGATTATCGGAAACTGAACCAGTTGACTGCTAAGAACCGATATCCCTTACCAAGGATTGATGATCTTTTTGATCAACTTCGAGGAGCACGAGTGTTCTTGAATTTTTACTTGAGATTCAGATATCATCCGTTGAGCATTGACCATCAGACATACTGCTTACAACCTTTTGAAGAATAAATGGTCTATACGAGTACTTATTCATGCCGTTCAGACTCACAAACGCGCCGGCAGTTTTCATGGATCTAATGAATCGTGTGTTCCAATCATATCTGGATTCTTTTGTGGTAGTCTTCGTGGACGATATCTTGGTGTACTCTCACACTCAACACGATGATTCCACCCATCTTGAGATCATACTAAGTACACTGAGAGAGCATCAGTTATATTCTAAGATCTCAAAGTTCCACTTTTGGATGGACTAGATACACTTCCTGGGTCATATTATCTCAGAGGTAGGAGTTGCAGTAGACCAAGAGAAAGTGAGAGTAGTAGTTTCTTGGGAGCAGCCTAAGAACGTGTTTGAAATACAGAGTTTCTTGGGGTTGGATGGTTACTATAGGCACTTTATACATGACTTCTCCCGCTTAGTAGTGCCGTTTATGGGTTTGACTAAGAAGGGTATGAAGTTCGTTTGGTCAGAAGCTTGTGAGACAACCTTTCAGGAGCTGAAAGAAAGGTTGAAATCCGCACTAGTCCTGATACTTCCAGAGAAATTGAAGAGCTATATAGTTTACTTTAATGCATCAGGTATTGGGATGGGATCTGTGTTGATGCAGGGTGATCGAGTAGTTGCGTACGGGTCTTGGAAGTTGAGGACACATGAGAGGAATTATCCGACACATGATCTCGAGTTGGCTGCAGTTGTATATGCATTACGCTGTTGGAGACATTATCTCTTTGGAGAAAATTTTGTGTTGTTACGGACCAAAAAAGTCTTAAATACATCTTTACCCAGCGTGACTTGAAAAAAATACAACAAAGGTGGGTTGAATACCTTCAGTCCTTCGACTTTGAGATTGACTATACACCTATTAAGGGTAACGCAGTGGCTGATGCACTGAGTAGGATAACTCAGATACAGGAAGTGCAGGGGTCCAGTGGTGAGTGGAAACTTATGGCTTTGTTCTCTGAGATGCATTTGGAGGTGCGCGATAGTCAAGGGAGAACCTATCTTTAATCTTTAACTATAACTTCTACCCTCCCAGATAGAGTGAGGATGAGACAACTATTATATTTAGAAGACTTAGTTCTACGTGAGTCGATGGGAAGTTAGGACCCTCCTCCTGGTTGGACGATAGGCGATGACGAGGTACTGCATATCCATGGACGAGTGTGGGTTCCAGGGGATATACGTGAGGAGTTAATGCAGGAATTTCATGCTTCAGCTTGGGCATTACATCTTGGGGTTACCAAAATGTACAGTGAATTGAGACGTCAGTATTGGTGGCTGGGTATGAAAAGATAGGTAGCTGGTTTTGTTACGATATGTTCCACCTGTCACCAGGTGAAGGCGGAGTATCAGAGGTCAACCAGACTGTTACAATAGTTACCGATTCCAGAGTGGAAATGGAATGATGTCACGATGGGATGCATGACCTGGTTTCTGAGGTCACCTTGAGGCAATGATGCTGTATGGGTTGTTGTGGACAAACTTATAAAGGTAGCTCACTTTTTTCCAATCAAGGATACCTTTGATGTTGACGAGCCCGAGAATTTTTATATCCTAGAGGTAGTACATCTTCATGGGGTCCCTCATTCTATTGTATCAGATAGGGATTCCCATTTTACATCTTGTTTCTTGTAGAGTTTTCAGAGGTCATTGGGTACACAGGAGCTTTTGAGCACAACTTACCAACCTCAGACCGATGTCCAGTCAGAGTGTACAATATAGGTGCTAGAGGACATGATGCTTGCATGCGTCCTAGACATTGGGGTCTCTTGGGAGAATCACATACCCATGGTCAAGTTTTCCTACAATAATAGTTTTCATGAAACTATTGAGATGACACCTTATGAGGCTTTATATAGTAGGCCATGCCGATCACCTTTGTGCTGGTTGGTGGTAGGTGAGACAGATTTACTGGGACCACGTCTCGTGCAGGAGACTTCAGAGCAGGTCCAGTTGATTCAGAAGCGGATGGCTACTGCACAGTATCATCAGAAATCTTATGCTGACCGCCGCAGATGACCCTTAGAGTTCGTGATCAGGGATCGGGTTTTCTTACGTGTTTCGCCAAGGTCGGGACACAGGCAGATTAGGAGACATGGTAAACTTTCACCAAGGTATGTAGAACCATTTGAGATTCTTGAGAGATTCAGGCTGGTTGCCTATTGTTTGCAGTTACCACAGAGGTACCTAGCCATGAACAAGGTCTTTGACGTATATCAGGTGCGCCATTATCACTCAAACCCATCTCATGTTTTTCAGCCTAAGGAGGTTGAACTTCATGTCGATGCATCCTTTGAGAAGCATCTGATTCATATTGTGGATATGAGCATGAAGGTTCTCTGAGGCCGGTCAGTTCCTCTTGTATGAGTTCTATGAAAGCATGGCCTAGTGTAGGATGAAACCTGGGAGCGGGAGACCGATGTACATGCTCAGTGGCTAGAATTTTTCCCAGCATTATCTTCACCACCCTTTGAAGGGAAATTCAGGGACAAATTTCTTTAAGGGGGAAGTTTATAAGAACCCGATTATTATTCTTAACGTATGGGCTTCTTCTTTTCCTTTTTCCTTAAGTGTTTTTGAGAAAAAAAGAAATATGTGAAAAATTCCAAATTTATGGGTACACGTCATGTACTTTTTGTAGACACGCCCTGTACTTTGGCTATGTGGGATGAGAATACAGGGCGCGTAGGTTTGTCGGTAAAAACAGACTACACGCCATGTACTTTCATATACACATCGTGTACTTTGTCCATGTGGGATGAGAACACAGGGCGTGTAGACTTGTCTGTGGTTTATGATGTAATAACTAACTACACACCATGTACTTATTAATACACGCCATGTAATCAATCGACAGATGAATAGGGTGGCGGTGAAATGTAGTCACCGGAGGAATAGTTAAAAAAAATAGTGCATGCCATGTACTTGAGAGTACACACTATGTAGTTATGTTTTTTTATTATAAATGGGCAGTAGCCTCCTCATTTGGCAGAGGAGGCAATGGGTTCATTTGTAGCACCGGGAGAGGAGGTCGAATCTTGGAGGAGCTCCCGATCGCACGCCAGAACTCGGATTCTTCCGCCGATGATCTCGTTTGAACCGCGCGGGTAAGGGAAAGGGTCCCTATATAGGTACATGATTGTTGCAGAGGAGTAGGAGATCATGGGACCGAGCTTAGGATTGTGATGCTGCTGGGTTCCTTTTTCACTGTTTTGGTTTTGTTTTTCTGTACTTGTACTTTGTGCTGTGTTGTATCTAATTGAAAAGTGCCATGATTTGACTGCTTTCTTAGGGTCAGTTAAATGTTGCATCATCATATATATGACTGTTGGTTATCTCTTAATTCAGTTCCGTTGTCCATTTCAGATCGATATTGTTTACTGCTTCCACTTTTGTATGTTTATATATTTTATTCTGCTACACTACACTTTAAAAAATGAGGGTATAGTTTCCCCACTATCAGTCCTTGTCCCTCATTGCTAGTCGGTAGCCTCTGGCGTTTAGGGAAATGCGCTTGAGGTCATGTGACCAACCGGGTTCAGGTCACCCATTATGTAGCTTCTGGAACTAGGACGTTACAAGTTGAAAGGCCTCATAACTATCCTATTATAGGAACCAAATGGGTCTTTTGAAATAAAAAGGATAATCAAGGAATAATAACTAGAAATAAAGAAAGACAAGTAGCTAAAGGTTATAATCAGGAAGAAGGTATATATTATGATGATACCTTTGCACCTGTAGCTAGATTAGAAGCCATTAGAATCCTTTTAGCCTATGCATCTCATATAAACTTTAAATTATTTTAGATGGATGTTAAGTCTGCCTTTTTAAATGGTTACTTATTGGAGGAAGTTTATGTTGATAAACCTCCTAGTTTTGAAAATTTACAAAAACCAGATTCGGTTTTTAAACTTACTAAAGCTCTTTATGGCCTTAAACAAACACCTAGAGCTTGGTATGAAAGATTAAGTTCTTTTATTTTAAAAATGATTTTACTATTGGGATGGCAGATCCAAATTTTTTTAATAAAACTATTAACTCTAATATTTTATTTGTTCAAATTTATGTTGATGGTATAATTTTTGGTTCAATAAACAAAAAACTTGGTCATGAGTTTTCAAATTTACTGCAAAAAGAATTTGAAATGAGTATGATGGGAGAATTAAATTTCATTTTTGGACTTCAAATTTATCAAAAATATTTTCGAAATGTTTTAAATAAAAGAAAATACATTATTGATTTACTAAATAAATTTGGACTTGAAAACAACAAGACATATTCAACTCCTATGTGTACTAATATAAAACTTGATTTGGATGAAAATAGAAAATCAGTTGACAACAAGTTATATGGAGGTACGATTGGTAGTTTATTATATCCAACTACTAGCATGCCAGATATAATATATTCAGTAAATATTTGTGCTAGATTTCAATCTGAATCTAAATAATCTCACTTAAGTGCTGTTAAAAGAATTTTTATATATATAAAAGGAACTGTTTTTCAATATCTTCTCTATCCAAAAACTTTTGATTTTAATTTAATTACTTATTAAAATGTAGACTTTGGAATTTGTAGATTATATAGAATAAGAACCTCACTGACTTGTCACTTTTTAGGAAAATACTTAGTGTCATGGTCTAGTAAGAAACAACACTCAGTTGCCCAATCAACAGCCGAAGCAAAATATATATCTGCTGGCAGTTGTTGTACACAAGTTTTTTGGATGAAAAACACTCATATGGATTTTGAACTAAATTTTTATAATACACCTATTTTATGTGAAAATAATAGTGCTATAAATATTTCAAAAAACCGTATTAATCATTCTAGAACTAAGAATATTGATATCAAACATCAGTTTCTAAGAGATCATGTTCTTAAAAAATATATATTCTTAGAATTTGCAAGCACTGAAATTCAATTAGCAGATATTTTTACTGAACCACTTCCCACTGCAAGGTATGATTTTATTAAGGGGGAGCTCAGTTTATTTATTTTTAAATGAAATTTTTAATTTTTAATTATTTATTATAATTCTTATTTTATCTATTTTTATTATTACTTGTCTATATTAATTTAAAAATTTAATCAGTTCTGCATTAAACTTTTACCGTGTTAGTTTTGAATTTTAAATAATTTAATAATTACTATGTGCGTAATGACATAGGAATCAAGGATGTCAGAAACTATTTCCAATTCCAAAACTATTCATTTTCTAAAAACCATTCGAAACCCCGAGAACATCTACTGATCTTCTCTACCCACACCTGAACCTTAGAAACCCTATATTTTCAAACCATCAGAAATCTGTGATAGCAATGGCCAAAAGAAAAAGGACTAATGATCTAGAAACCAAAAACGCCAAGTGACATCGGTCTGTAGGATGAAAGATTTTGTAAGTAAAAGTGATCGACATGTAATGGTTGTACCAGAAAGATTTGATGCTAAGGAAAGCCCTAGAATTTCAGAAACTTGAGCAAACCATCAATGGAGACTATACAGAGTTTCTATATGAGGTAGAACTTCTTCACTTTTTTAAATCAGTTCATTTCAGTCTAGGAGACGATGAAGATTCAATAATAGCTAAGATCGAGGAAAAAGATTTTTTGATTTCATCTATGGAGATAGCAAAAATTCTTAACTTCCCTCATGAGGGAGTTTTCCATTTAGATTTAAAGAATATTGGTGATAATGTCTATAAGTCTGAGGACATTATGTATATTCTGTTTCGCTCTATAAACATATGGAAGATGTTAGTGAAAGAACTAGAGACTGACCATAAGATTTTAGTTAAATTTTTTCAAATAGGTATTACACCCTGAATGTCAAAGATGGAGAAAATATTGTACCCTGATATGTATATAATGTATATGTTTATGATGGATATTAAGTTGAATTTTCTTAGATATATGGTGAGATATCTCAATTACTGCATCCAACCAGAAGCGAGGATGAACATCTATCCCTTTGGAAGGTTTATTTCAAAGATTTTATTTAAGACAGATATGATAAATATGGTGGATGACCGAGTGAGATGCCACCATAGTAACATCTTTAATGCTGGAACATTAAGAAATTTTGGTTTATTTTGAGGCACAATAAAAGGAAAACTCATGCCTGTTGGAGCATAAGAAGAACAAGAGAGTGCTCAGGAGCTACCTGCAAAATCAAAGGAAGGAGTAGCTGAATCTACGACTAGTTGAGAATGAAGGAAGATACGGTTTGAGACAGTTGATACACCTACTAATGAGGAAAGTCAAGAAGGAATTCAGAGGAGAAGGTAAAGAGTAACTCAAGAAGATGAGTAACCTATTCCAGCAAATGTTGGAACAACTGAAACTCTTCTAAGATACAAATTTATTAGAGAATCTGCAGTACATCAAGTTGACCAACCAACAATTTCTCAGATTGAGGTGACTCCTCAAGTAGAAAAAGAAATTGGGCATCTAACTATTGAAAATCCTATAGAATTTTAAGTTCCTAGATCTGAAACTATACAACCTACAAAGATTATTCCAGAGGAATTAGCCCAAGAAGAACCTGTTTTAGAGGATCCGGCCTTGGAAGAACTCAATGAAGAAGATGCTCAGGATGAGAAAGAACCTGTGAATATGAATCAAGTAGATAACCTTTCTGAAATTCAAAATAAAATTATTGGTGAATACTTTCATGTGGATGAGTTATCAAAGGACTCGAAGGAAAAATTAGTGGAGAAGCCGGTACAGAGGAATGATGAAGATAAGTTAGATGCGGAATCCCTACCTCTAGCACTAATAAATCCAGTGGAAGCTCAGAATGAGAATAAAGCACAAGGTGCCTCTGATTCTGATAATAATTATGTGGAGGAGTTAATTCGATAATTTAATAATGTTCATGATAAAAATTCTTCTTTAAGAAGAACATTAGAAAAGGAACATCTCAAATTTCAAAGACTGAAATCCAGTTCTGTTTCTCAGTAAGAAGTTGAAAATTTCAAGAAGAAAATGTTGGCTGAAGTTGCAAATCTCGAATCTGAAATGGTGATGAAGTCAGATTTACTAGAGTTTAAATCTTTCATGGAGCAACAATTCGCAACTGTCTGACATAGTGAAGCCAGTACATCAGGTACTTCACCTGATGTGATCAGAAGATTTCAGGCCATTACAGCAACTATGAGCAACATAAACGATAGACTGTAGGACCTTCAATGAAATAGTGCTCCTTTATCTGTGTTGTTGGACAATAAAATGTTTCTTATTGAGTAGTTGACTTTAATGAACATGGAATTAGAGTTTTTCTAAATTAGTTCACTGATAAGTTAACTCTTTTTATGGAAAAGGAAGAGTGGTTACATGAGATTTTCGGAGTCAATTTTATTGTAGACACCCATATGAATTAGGAAGGAAGAGATCTCATAGTCTAGTTAGGTGATGGACTGATGAAAAGGTTGAGACTACATATGTCATAGCTCAAGGAAATCATTCAGAGGCACTGAAACCTGTTCCTCAAACCTTTTTATCCCAACCTTGTTTCTCATTGTCATTATTGTACTTGTAATTATATTTTCAATAACATATATTTGAATCACATGTTTATGTGTCATTAATTTGTTTTATTATACTTTCTATGTTATAATTCCATTAATCTAGATTCAAATATTGATAACTAGTTTATCATAGCATTTACATAAGTTTAGTGCTGCATTAAATTGTGTTATATTCCTTCTTCTATCATTCTTTTTGATATCACAAAAAGGGGGAGAAATATAGATAAACACAATTTTTTTGATATTTTCTTTGGATAAACACAAAATTTATTTATTTATAAAGGAGGAGATATTATTTTAATTCATAAAGGGGGAGAAAATGTAAAAATTAGGGAATAATTTTGTTAAAATAAAATATGGTTTTTATCTTTGAAAAATTCTAAATTATTTGCAATTAATTTTGTAAGATAAATTTATTGGTAATTTCATGGGTTTTGTGATCATCAAAAAGGGGGAGATTGTTGAGAAAGCGTGGCCATCAACAACACTCTATTTTATTAAGAGGGATATTGTTGAGAACAACCCTTGATCTATTTTTGATGATTTTCATGTTAAAAAAATACCCTTATTTGTTATTCTAATGATTTTACTTTGAGTATATTTTAGGAAATTAATATTATTTATTTCTCTATTTTTGAAATAATATTTAAGAGTTTTAATACTCCTGGAATATTTAACAAAGTGTTCGGAAATCACTTTAGCATGTTTTGGAAACACTGTTCATACTCTACGTGTTCGGAAACCACTTTAGCGTGTTCTGGAAACACTGTTCATAGCCTACGTTGAGGAGTGTATCGTAAGGATGAAAACTGTCACTTATGTGTTATTAGAAAAGTATGGTTAAGAAACCATACGTTATCAGAAATGTATGGAAGAAGAACCCTACATTTGGAAGGAACCTTACGTTTGGGATATCAGAAAAGTATGGAATGTTATGTTTGTTTATCAAAAGTATGGTTCATCAAACTTGCTTTTGTGAACTACCTTACGTTTTATAAAAAAAGTATCGATCACATACCTTATATTTAGATGCTAATAAAAGTATGGATTATATACCATACATTTGAAAGTTGAAGAGAAAAGTATGGTTTATCAACCTTATGTTGTGAACCTAATGTTGTGAACCTTACGTTGTGAACCATACGTTGTGAACCCTACATTTGGCGTTGAAGATTCAAACACGACTTTATCGAGTAACATTCTTTATGCGGATTATCAGGATGATTTCAAGACATATTAAAAGCCCAAATCTAAAGCATGTCTTTGAATAATTAAAATTTGTTTACTTATGATTCAAAGGATCAATTTAAGAGGATATTTTCATGTAGAATTTTAAGGGGAGTTTCGACTGCTTTGTTATTCAAATATTTGAATATCACGATTCTATGAGTGACTTTTGTGGATCTAAATTTAAAAGGAAAATTATTGTATTTATTATATATATATGTGTTATTTTTAATTATAGTTGATACGATATAGATCATTGTAAAAGATAAGAGAATAATAGATTCTTGAGTTTTTCACTACTACAGTTTAGAGAGACATTTGAGATTTACAGATCTGCTGCTACCATGATTTATCAAACTCTTTTTTCTGAAGAAGAATAAACATGATTGAAGATTTACCAATTATACATCAAATATATTTTGTGAATTGACTATTGTTAAAGTTTCAAATTATATTTCAAGATCTACTGCAGCCAAATCGACTCATAACTCTTCTACCTGAAGATCATTCTTTTTAAAGACGACGATCCATCGACTATCAATTTCGTGCTGTTGCAATTGTGGAGAACAACTGGAAAGTATTTCAAAGAACAAATACTCTTTTACTTTAAGTGACCGACTTATCATACTAATCTGTGTGTTAGGTTTTGTGTATGAACTAGAAGGCTTTGTTTCACCTTAAAGTTGTAAATATGTCAACTGCCTGCACTCATTTGTGGAATGGTCTGTGGATAAAAGGACCAGACATTGAAAATAATCAAGATCATTGAGTAGAGTGTTGGTGGAGTGGACTAGGGGCCTTCTATTTCCTGAATCACTATACACCGTGCTTCCTTTTCAATTTATTTTCTGCTTCTGAATCATTCTGATAAAGTTAAAAGGACAGATCACTATCTCACTAAGAAATTGTAATACACACAATTCACCCCCCTCTTGTGTATATTTGGTATAACCCGATACAAAAAGTATATTTATACATATAAAAATTTGTCATATTCATAAGTTATATGAATGATTACTATAAAGGAAAATAATTCTATAATATTGAAAAATTCCACATGAGTAAGCCTAGAATGACAAATAAGAAAACTCGAATCACATTCATAGCCAAGGAAAGACTCTAGGAAAGTGGTTGGTTGGACCCCAAGTCCCTATACCTAGGGATACTTTAATCAAGTGAGAATTAAATTCATGAAAAATATTACACCTAGTATGCACTAACTATTCCCAACTACTATTCTCAAGATCCTAAATCTAATTACAAACCAAGGTCAATGTATATGAAAACTAAATTTTATGATATCAAATTTATCATGTTATAAAAGGCTCTATCCTAGAATAAATCAATCATAGATAATTTTTCCTATGAGCACTCATAAAATTAAAAATTTATAACTATGAATAAAATAGGGAATACCATTAAAATAAATGAACAATTCAAATATTTACACACGTGATAAACATTTTTGAACAATTTCAAAAATAAAATCTATTTATAAACCCTTTTATAAATTTATTGTTAACACTATGCACATTCCATGATTTTTAATATAAAGTATATATATTCCTTTAAATATAAACTCTTTTATATTTTTCATTGTATAGAATTTCCATTTTAAATATTTGATATTATATGAATTATAACTATTTATAATTCAATTTCTATTATGTAAACATTTTTCATAATCTAAATAACACATACTTAATTATTATTTATACATTGATGATATCAATAATCTAAAAAAAAATTATATGAATTAAATAATACCCAAATAAAGCCCCTAAAATTTGAACAATTTCAAATTAATTAATTATGAACTAAATATGAATATCAAGAAAATTTAACAAACAAGTAAACAATTTATTTATTTCCCAAAACATGAGACACTTATGAACTATTCATAAATAAATACCAATTATAAACATTTTATAAATTAAGAAGAATATAGAAAAGTTATATTTATTTCAATATGAACCCCTTCATGTTTTATATTATGTGAAATTCATATGATATTTCATGAATTATAAAAACTTTATAATTCAATATATATTATATAAAATTTTTTATATCATATAAATATCATATTTTTTATAATTTATAAACACATTATAAATAACCTTTTAGGATTTATAAATAAACTATTTATTTCAATATCATAATTCATTCCATTTAATTTTACAAAAGGTTTTTTAAATATATTTATGAATTAAACATAAAAATTCTATAATTAATTGTTTATTAAAACACTTTTATAAATTTTTATTATTATTTGAAAATATATTTTTCATTATTTATAAAAAAATTATAAATAATATAATTCAATTCATAATTGAATTCTCTTGATTAAAATAAATACTTTATTTATTTTCATAAACAAGAGTAATAAATATGAAAATTTTCATATTTGACAAAAGTTAATAAAAGAAATTTTATTAAACCAAGATTTTTATTATTATTCCCATTTTATAATCCCTTTTATAAATATTAATAACATAAATAGTTAAATAAAAAAATTTATTTAATTAATAAATATTAATTATTATTATTTATTTCCAAGCATGAAATATCTTGTTTTATAATTTGTATAGACTATTTTTTCATAAAATAATAAATAAGTTGATTTTTAAAATAATACTACCCTCTAATACCACTGATGGGTTTTGTATGATCAACAAATGATAATATGTTCCAGAAGATATCCCAAACATAGATAGATCTATCTTCAGGAATAAATACACAAAAAACTGTTAATTAGAGTATCTAGAAAAATCTATCAGCAGTCTTCTTCTTCCTCAGCAAAGGAGAATGCTTGATAAAATATTATGAAGTAGTGAACAAAAGATCCCTATATTAGGGGGGGGAAACACCAGCCAATAGATCTATGTCCATATCACAAGGATACCTGAATGATGAAGGTGTCTTATCACCTTTATCTTAACTAATGAAAAATAAAATGGGTGGAAGAGAAAATCCACTACACCTAATAGAAGAATATTCCATCCTCATATAAAGTAAAATCATGAGGCTCCCCACATCATATGAATTTCATAATGCTGGGTTAATTCATTAAACATTTTAAATGAATTAATATAATTCCATTAAGACATTCATAATGTTTTATAACTGATAATAAAACCACTTGGGAGAAATAAATGTATTTTTATTATCACATATATATTTAATACATGTATAAAAATACCCACATTAAATAAATGTATTAAATATAAACTTATATATATATAATATCATATATATATATTAGTGAACATTTATTTGGAAAATTTACATTCAATAATCCATTGAAAAATTCTTATTGAAACTCTCACTAGAAAATTTCAGTATCAACATCGAAGGGAAAATTCCAATAAAAGATTAATGTGGAAACATCCAGAAGAAAATTACAAAGTTTCTATGGGAATTCAATTGAAACATTCACTGGATAATTTTATTAGAATCTTAAAATTCAAAATTTTAGTGGAAAATTTTAATGGAAAACTCCAGTTGAAACTTTTAGTGGAACTTCCACCCAAATATTCATGTGGAAACTTCAAATATAAAATTATAATTGAATATTTTGATGGAAAATTACTATGTAAGGAAATTATAGTGTCACCTTCCACTAAAAATTATTGTTAAGACATCCATTGAAAAATTACAATTGAACCTTTTACTAAAATATAGAGTTGAAACTTCCATTAAAAAACCACTTGAAACATTCAATGGAAAATTTTAGGAAAAAATCTCAATGAAAAAAATCCACCATCAATTTATGCTATAAAATTCAATTAAAACATCCACTAGAAACTTACAATAATAATTTCCACTCAAATTTCCAGGGAAATATTTCACTCAATGTTCTAGTGGAATTCTTCATTATTTTTTTATTAAAATTATAGTGGAAATCTTCATTAAATTTTTTATTGTATATTTTTATTAGAATTTCTTGTGTGACTTTCACTATAAGTTGTAGTGTAACTTTCATAGAAATGTTTCAGGTAACATTTCAATAATAAAGTTTCATTGGAAAATTTCATTGGAAACATTACTAATTAATCTAAAAATCATCATTAAAAATTTTAGTTGAAATCTAAATTAAAAAATTTTAGTGGAAATTTTTACTGGATGTTCTATGGAAATATTTCATTGTAATTTTTCACTGAACGTTTCAAAAAAATATTTCAGCGGAAATTTTTTGTGGAAAAATTACTCATTAAGCTAGACACTTTCATTGAAAAATGTGTTGTAAATATTCATTAAAATATTTTAGTGGAAAATTTCATTAAAAGTTCCATTGTAACTTTTATTAAAATATTAAGGGAGCATCTACTTTCCCAACTACATTAGTTGAAGGTCTAGAAATTTTGTGAAAATGGTGCTTGACTAAAAATCGAATGAAACTTTAACTATACATTCAAATGAAACTTCTATAGTAAATTATATTGAAACTTCCATAAGAAATTACACTAAAACTTTCATTAAAATATTTCAGTAGAAGAATCCACTGGAAAATTCAATTACTAAGTTAAACTTCTACTAGAAAATTTGTACAAAATTTCACTAGAATTTCCATGTAAATTTACACTATAAATACAAGTGAAACATCCATGGAAAATTACAGTGAAACTTCTAATGGAACATTATAGTGAAAACTTGTACATGAAAATTCTAGTTGAAAATTCAAATTCAACTTTTTAATTATAGTGAAAAATCTTTTATAAATTTTGGTGAAACATATAGTGGAATATTCCATTGGATACTTCCTCTTAAAAATTTTAGTTTTAACTTCAACTTCCACTTGAAAATTTCACTTTAAACTTTAATCAGAAATTCTCGTGAAACTTCCACTAGAAATTCAAGTGGAACTTCCACTATAAATTATAGTGAAATTTATTTTGGAAAATTCTGGTGTAAAAATCCACTAAAAAATTCTAGTGTAAACTTCTACTGGAATTTTCCAGTGGTGACATCAAAATCCACTTAAACAATTTTAGTTGAAACATTTAGTATAAATAATCGTGTAACATCCTTTTAAAATACTTATGTAACATCCTTTGGAAATTTTAATGAATCTTCCAGAATAAAATCCAATGAAATTTCAAATGAAATATTCTAGTTGAAACATACATTGGTAAATTCTAGCGGTACTTTCAGCTTCCACTTGATTTTTTTGAAACTTTCATTGGAAAGACCAATGAAACTTATGTGAGAAATTCAAGTGGAATTTCCACTAAAGATTCTAGTGATACTTCCACTAGAAACAAAACTTATGATTAAAAAAATATCTATGAAGTCATTAAAATTAGTTTTTGTTTAGAAAACAAAATTTATTACATTTTTCTCAAAAAATTTAAAATTTATATATATTGTTCGAAACATGAATTTTTTATTTTCATAATTAATAAGAAAAATATTTTCTTTGAATAGTAACAAATTTTAATATACACATTTGATAAAAAATTTAAAAAATTACTTTTTTCAAAAAAATATTTCTTATATGTTAAAAAATATTTCATGTCTTTATAAATATTAAATAAAATTTATGAATATCACTGAAATGATTGAAAAAACTATCTAAAAAAACTATTTTGACTTTTTTTAAATGGTATAAAAAATATTTTTTTTCAAAAAAATTTCATTTCATTTAAAAAAAATAGGGTTTTTTTGTATTATAATAAACTCAATATTATTTTGAGTCTTTCAAAAATATTATAGGATTTTAAAAATATTAAAGAATATATAATAATTTTTCTCTAAATGAATGATTTTTTTGTAATATAGTTATTTTTAAATACTTTTATAAATACATAACACAATTTTTTAATAAATATAGAAATTGTTAAATTTTAAAATACAGTTGGTTTTAAAACATAATACTCATAATTAGTTTACAAATTTTAATTTTTTTTTGCATTTAATAATATAAAATATTTTATGAACTTTAGTAAAATAATTAAAGTATTTGAAAAATATATTACATGTTAACATTTTAAAAAGGAGAAATTAACTTTTTTACATAAGGAAAATATAATTTCTTTTCAAAATATAATTGAATTTAAAATATATTACAGTTTCTAATATTTTTTTCATAAATAATATAATATTATTGTTAATCATGAAAAAAATTGACATTGAACACCAATTTTTTTAGGCACTAAAAATTTCTTATAGGAGAACATACCCTCTTTTCTGTTCACTTCATGGATCGTTGTGCATGTAAAAACTCCAAGTGTCATCATCTCAACATATCAATAGATGTTCTGATATTTCATGGAATTAGATATGGTAAAAAGTGTCCATTGGAAGAGGGGTGTGGTCGGTGCTGCATTCGATGTTGCGCTGTCTTTCCATTATTAGATGAATGTGATCGGTAAGCAACATCATTTGAATGATGTCACTCTCTAGAAAGATATTTGTTTCAAAAATCAATAATATTTATCAATATCCATATTGAATTTTTTTTAAGTTGATGACATGTGATAAATACTCATAGAAAAACCTAAGTGATTTTATTATTTAAATGTTTGGTGGTAACTATTATTTTATGATCAAAATAAATAACATTGAAAATCTCCAATATATGAGTTATATAAATATATAGAATAAAAACAGGTGACATTAAAATTTAATGACTAGAAATGTTAACTTCAATCACCATCAAAATAGATCCCTAAATAAATTTAGAAACACTCAAATAGAATTCACTTTAATAAATGTTTTAAGAACCACCTTTTAGTGTTTGTTGGAATATTATAGATGGGACCATCATGGTATGAATTATTTTATATCTTTTACTTAAAATAACTAACTCTAAATGATTTTTTTGAAAAAATATATATCATTTCACATCCATTATAACCAACATGAAAATCACCATTTTTAATCATTATCATAAACTATAGAAATATTCACAAAAAATAATTCTTTTTCAATGCATAGAAAGGGTTTTCATATTACTAAAAAACACTGAGAAATGTAACATTGCAAAGGGGATCCTTCTACGATTCTTTTGTCCTTATAAAGGAACCAAATGAATATCAAAACCACCATTTAGTTCTGAAATATCCAAAAAACAAAAAATATAAATATATAGTATAATCAAAAACAAAATCAATAAGATGTATTTTAGAATCAACAAAAAACAAATGATAAATAAATGTCATTATTTTACATCGTTATAAAAATAATGATTTTTGTAGCGCGTTATTTGAAAATGGGAAATAATCAGGGAAAATCACAATGAAAACACTATAATTTGCGAAATACCATCACAATTCCCATGAGGATGATTCTATTTGGGACAGAAACATTTATCTATCACAAATAATTTTTTTGAGGAAATATAAAATTGTTTATAAATAATTTCCTGCAAACTTATTTGTGATAAAATTACGTTTTACATCACAAAAATAATTTTGTGATCGATTTAGAGGACCGTTGAAAATAATTTATTACCACAATGATCTTAATTCCTCTAAAAATAATATTTGTGACAGACTTATATATCAATCACAATTAACTATAGATAAATTAAAATAATAATTAAAATGTACTGAAAAACAAACATTCTGATGAGTTTTGTATGATCATCATATGATTGTAGCGAAAGACAACCCAAATACATATATATCTATATTTAAGAATCAACATGTAAATAAAACTATTAAACATAGTACTTGGAAAATTCTAACAGCAGTCTTCTTCTTCTTCGGTGAATAAAAATGTTTGATATCATATCATGAAGTAGTGAACAAAATCACCCTACCTCCATGGGGGAAATATCATCAAATAGATCCATGATCATATCGTGAGGATACCCAAATGCTTAAGGGGTTTTAGAACCTCTATCTTAGATGATGAACAACAGTATGAGAGGAAGAGAGAATACACCAAACCTAGGTGAATAGGACAACATCATCTTATATAGGTAGATCCCGAGGTTCCTTGCTTCATATATATTTCATAATGTTGGTTTGATTCATTAAAAATTTTCAATGAATTAATATAAATTGAATAAAACATTCATAATGGTTTATAACTGATAATAAAACCATCTAGGAGAGATTAATATATATATATATATATTCTGACATGTACATTTAATACATGCATAAAGATACTTTCATCACATGAATGTATTAAATATGAACTTATATATATATATATATATTTTAGTGTACATCCAATAATATTCCACTTGCACTAAAATCCTATTAGGAATTTATGCATAACTTTAAAAATTTGTGAATATATCCAAACTCCATTGGATATGAGTTTTTCATAAACATATATTTCTTTTGAACAAAAACTTTTTCCAAAAGTTTATACTTATCCAAGGGCATAACTGTGTTATGCTAAGGGCCTTAAAAAATTGATAATAACTTTAAAATATCTATTTCATAGATGTAATAAAAGAGTATCCTCTAGAAAAACATCTGTGTTACTTAATCTATGAAGGGGTTTGGTGTGATATACATCAAACATAATCATATTTCTATATGAAAATTTCCACCCCAAGATGTATCATATGCATCATATGTATCTTATATACTCCCTTTTTTCCATGAAATAGAGCAACCACTAGACATGGAACATGTTAATATAGTATTGGGCTATCATTATTTTCTTGATTCTCTGAGAAAGACTGAATAATTGGATGAATAAATCACATGTCACTTATCTAAGTAACTGGACACAATATATGTAAAATAAATAAGCATGTACATGAATTTCCTTAGTCTAATTAAATCTTGATTTAGATTTATTTTATTTTTATGAAAGTGGAAAAATCTCATCTTGGTTGTACTCCAACCAAAAAATGATCAACAAAAAAACCAACCACCCCTGATTAGCTAAGTTCATATGGTGACTTATGTAAGTAGGCTATCAAAGTATAAATGTTATCATGATAGTTATCTCACTAACCATTGGTAAAAAGGGCTAATATTTAGCATACACCCTTAAGTATATTCATGATTGTATTACATTCAATGGGATATACTTTAGCATATCATTCCAAGTAATAAGTCTCTACTTATTACATCAAGAATTTATTTTTAACATATAATATACAACCCATTGTAATAGATATAAGAATCCATTTAAGATGACATTTACATATCATCACAACTCATTATACTCCATGATGATCATCCATTAGGGACAACTAAAATTTTTTACTTTGAGGGTATATTTATCATTCTTCAATTCATGTAACGTAAATTGTAGCACACATTATTGAATGATAAATTTATATTGAATTTATTATAAAAATATGACACACTTACAACTATTACAATCAATATTTTAATAGATTATTCATTAATTTCATGTAGTTTCTACAAAAAAGGTTTTTTAAACATTAAATCCAAATGTAATTTCTGCCACATCCCAATGTGACCATCTAATAAAATACTCCCACTAACCTCTTCCTGAGTAACATTTATAAAGAAATCTTGTTTGAATAATGGTTAGATAGAGGAACAATATTCCATATGTTCAAATCTTTTAACTTATCAAAATCCTTAACTTTATAAAACCAAATGTTATAATGTTATGTTGTTATCTACTTATAACTCTTTCTATGTACATAATAATCATATTTGGAACCTTTTCTATAAAACTTTTTCCTTGAAATATTTTATAAAAAATGTAACTATTTAAATTATCACTTTACCAGTACATCCTAAAATTTTTCAGGATAAAGTGATATCCATTTTTTGGTAAATAATTTAAACCTTTACAACTCTCTTTACCATCACACTCTAAAATTTTTTATGATACCGAGTGATTTACCTTCTGTATTAACTTGTTTGAGACATTAGAGAATAGTTATCTTCACTTTTTATGGTAGCTAAATGTAACTCTTTACATTTTTATTTACCATATAATATAAAAAAATTATTTAGAATATTAAGTTAATAATCAACATAGTCTTATAATGGTATAATAAATTAGTTAATAGTGATATTCACTTTCTCACAATAACTAAATGTGGATATTTACATATCTATTTACTGTATCATATCCTAACTCTCTATGATATTGGGAAAAAATTAACTCAAGCATAGATCAAAAAAACCTTATATTTTTTAATTTTGAGAATCTCTAAGACCAAACATACTCCCAATATACATCATATTCTCTTCAGAATATTTTTATAAGACTCAATACAAACAACTTTGTGTTTTAGGAAATAACCTTTATTTCATTTTATTAGGAATATTTAACAAATAATATATTGTTTCCATTTCATATATGGTATTCTATATGTTTTCAATTTTTAATATTTTAAAACAACATTTTATTAAGATATACTACAGATGGGTGGCTCGAACACCTTCCCATATATTTTACCAAATATTTGGAAAAAAACTTCTATCCTGTATAAAGCCTTTTACCCAAATATTCTTCTCAAAAAAATGTTATGAAAATTTATGAATCATAAACCATTTATATACATTTAATTATTTCATAATAGAAATTTATTATCATACATCCCCTCTTATCATATAAGGGAAGTGATATGAAGATACACTTATTTTAATTATGTTCATCTGAGCTTGAGACAGTCCTTTATAATCAAATTCATGGTGTAGTAACTACTAACTTGATCTCGTGAATATAAAATAAAATATCACTCAATTATTCATTTGATTTTGAACTCCTGTATATTTACAGAAGTTATAAAACATACATTCAGTATCACATACCCTTCAAAATTGAATAATTAATTATTGTAACATTAATACATGACAAGGAAATTTCATGGTTTTCCCAAACCCCTTCAGGTATTTTAGATAATACCAAAATATAGAATCATAAATTCATCTTAGAAATACCCCCAGGTTTCAAATAAACTTAAATGAATTCTTAAATAAATATTTTTTTACATTTAAACATTTCCCCTTTTGGTTTTAATGTTTTATCTCCTTTTACAATTTATACAGTACTAGAACATACACATCAGATGCCTATTTGATCTATTCTCAACACATTGATAATATCGAGTAATCATCTATTGAATTTATACATCTTTCCAGAACATTTCCATCAATGGTAATAGGATAAATTTTCTAACCAAAAAAAGCATTATAGGAATTTTTCATTATTTCCAAAAATATTCAATCATATTGAATATCATGGACATAAATAATAATATTTAGTAAATGAGACTATAATTACATTGGTAAATTACATATTAAATTTATTTAAAACCTTAAATGAATCATTTCATGCTTCCATAAGAAACTAGATTCACTTATTGAATAATTTCAACCATAAGTTACACATGAAGGAACCATTCTAACATATAGAATATTTCACTTGAGTAAGAAATTTTCTTAAGGTACCATTCATTAGAATTACATTAAGATTCTAATTACAAGGATTAATATAATGTTTAGTTTGATGACGATGATTCATTTATCTATAACAATTTTTTTATCAGATGAATTTTATGTCATATATATTTTAATTAAGGAATTTTAATGAATGTTCTCCCACTAAAATTGAAGACCCCATACATCACATCTATTTATTCTTCCAAGGTCAATATTTTACTATAAAATGATTCTGTTTTGGAATTCATCACACTACTTTATAATTTGGGTACAAAATCCTCCTAATAAAAACATTTTTGAATCTTTTATAGTTTAGAGGCTAACCACTAATCCAAATCCTTTATATAGGTATACTTAACTTTATTCTTCAAGTATTCTAACTATTATGGATTTCCAACTAGTGTATCCCAAATAAAATTCCAAAACCAATATAACTAAGGAAAATTTAGGGGAACATGACATATAAATAAAACTACCCAAAATAAAATCCGATGTCACGCATTACATTCTTTCATTACACAAGATAATCCAGGGGAACTCGGCGTAGACACAAAACTACTCAATTGGATAATCTAGGTTTTGACAAGTGTTTCTTTGGAAGGAATCCCACACTTAGTATTTGAGGGTTTTTTAGTCTCATCAATTTAATATAAATCATATTAATATAAAATTAATAACTATTATAT
This sequence comes from Viscum album, assembly GCA_963277665.1. Taxonomy (NCBI): domain Eukaryota; kingdom Viridiplantae; phylum Streptophyta; class Magnoliopsida; order Santalales; family Viscaceae; genus Viscum; species Viscum album. The sequence goes on from OY728128.1 coordinate 1,265,838,870, forward strand.
CATATGTAATCAATATCTTTTCATGTTTTATTTTATTTTGTGTATACATGATTCAAACTATTTGGTTTTGTAAATCACTATTCCAACCACCATATTAATGTGTTAACCTCACATGAATGTGTAACTCTTTACGTAACCCACAAGTTTATGTTAATCACCCAAAAATAAAAGTCAACTATATTCAGACATATTTCAATGCATCATATGCCTAAGGAATATGAATGCTTCATGTAAAGGCATAGAGTTATATGTGATTGAGAAACTGCACACGAGTAAGTACAGAGCGATAGATAAAAAATTCCATTAAATTTTCTATCCAAGGTAAGATTCCAGGAAAGTAGGTGGCTAGACCCCAAGTTTCTAACCTAGGGATACATTACTCAGGATATAATTAAATTCAAGAAAAATTTAACACCAAAAATGACCAAACTATACCCAACAACTATTCTCAAGATTATAAATCCAATTGCAAACTAATGTCAAGGTAGATGAAAAATAAATTTTATGATATCAATCCTATCATGATATGAAAATTTCTATCTTAATTTTTTTTATCATATAATCTTTGACATCCGGTCATTCATAGTATAAAAAATTTATAACTATGAATAAAATAAGGAATAACCTTTAAATAAGTGAAAAATTAAAATATTTATACCTGAGATAAACATTTATGGATAATTTCATAAATAAAATACAATTATATACTCTTTTATAATTTTAGATTTAACATCATGTACATTTTGTAATTTTGAATACAAACACATTATATTCTTTCTATTTTGAACTCTTTCTTATCTATCATTATATAGAATTTACATTATAAATATATGATATTTTATGAATTATAAACTCATTATAATTCAATTTCTATTATGTAAGCATTTTACATAATCTAAATATCATGTGCTTAATTATTATTTAATCCTTGATCATATCAATCTTCAAAACATTTTTGATGTGACTTAAATAATATCCAAATAAATCCTATTTAATTTTAGCAATTTAAAATTAAAAAATCATGAACTAAATATGAATATTATGGAAATTTAACAAATAATTAAACTATATATTTATTTTTCCAAAAATATGACGTATTTAAGAACTATTCATAAATAAATTCATATTGTAAATAAATTAATAAGAATCTAAACATTTTATATTCATTTCATGATGAAAACCTTCATAATTTATATTAAATGTCATTTATATGATATTTCATGAATTATAAAAATTTAAAAATTCAATAAATATTATATAAATAATATTATATAATTTAAATATCATATATTTTTTAATTTATAAACACATTAAAAATAATGTTTTTTTATTTATAAATAAACCATTTAATTCTATATCATAAAACATTCCATTTACTTTGGAAAATAGTATTTTAAATATATTTATAAAATAACAACAGAAACTTTATAGTTAAATATTTTATACAATTTTTTTATAAATTATTATAAACATTTCAAAATATATTTTACATTAATTATAAAAAGTTTATTAATAATGTAATTAAATTCATAATTGAATTCCACTGATTAAAAAAAATATTATTTATTTTCATAAATAAGAGTAATAAATATAAACTTTTTTATATTTGAAATTTATTAATGAAACAAATTTTATCAAGCCTAGTTTATAATTTTTTCTCATTTTACAATACATGTTATGAATATAAATAACAAAATAATTAAATAAATTTTTTATTTAATTACTAAACATTAAATTTTCATATTTATTTCCAGGCTTGAAATATCTTATTTTACAATTTCTAAAATATATTTTTCATAAAATAATAAATATATTGATTCTTCAAAGATGCCTACCCGCTAATACCACTGATGGGTTTCATATGATCAACATATGGCCATATCTAGCAGAAGACAACCTAAAAAAGACATTTATATCTCCATGAATCAACTTGTAAATAAAACTATAAAACAGAGTACTTGGAAAATTCCTGCAGTGGTCTTCTTCATACTCGTGATAGAGAATGATTCATAAAATATCATAAAGAAGTGACCAAAAGAACCCTACATTTGAGGGGGAAACATTGACCTATGGATTCATGATCGTATCTCTTGTATTTATAAATTTTTAATGGGTTTTATCACCTTCATCTTAGATGATGAAAAATAGCATGGAAGGAAGAGATAATACACCACACCCAATAGAAGAGGTCATCATCCTCTTATATAGGGGAAACCAGAGGCTCCTCACTTCATATGAGTTTCATAATGTTGAGTTAATTCATTATATTTTTTCAATGAATTAATATAAACCCATTAAAAAATTCATGATGATTTTAACTTCTAATAAAACCATTTGATAGAAATAAATATATATCACACACACACACATATATATATTATCTCATGCATATTTAATACATGCATAAAAATACTTACATTACATGCATGTATTAAATATACAATTATATATATAATATAATATTATATATATATATATATTAGTGCACACCCAATACATTCATTATAAAAATAAAACTTATATAATAAAATGAAGTTCAGAAAACATGTGCAACTCACTTAATATACTTCATCATTAGATCATGTTGCTGCTCCTATGGCTGACATTACTGCTTCTGTTGTTATCGCTTCTCTTCTTTATCTCTGATCAATATCTGCATAGTCACATCAGGATCTCATAGCCTCACCTCATACTATGTAGTAGTGAAAGATGATAATTTGGAATTTTTTTCCTTCGATATAAATAATTACATCACTTTAGTATCATAGTAACTTGTCGAATTTGATCGTGGATCAACGCCAATCACCTGAACATTCTGAATAACACTTATTTTCACCTCCATCCAAGATACCTCATAAAAATGGCGACTGAACAAGGCATCATCCCCATAAATTGTTTCAGCCTAAATCTCCCACATTTGAGAAATATCATTCCTACAACCATATATATAGAATAAATAAATATAGAAAAATTATATCATGTTAAATTTTTAAGAAATACTATCCACAATATATCATTATTTATCTCTAGTAATTTTCCTAATTCTATTATTAATTTACATCCACTTTTACACATAACACTCTATAATGATAGTATCAATAGAAGACTGTATAAATTTATCACATAAATTTAGTATTATATATATTATTAAATAATATTACTTAACAATTTTTGATGATGGATACTAATTTTAATACTCTAATACCAGTGTGTTGCACCCTCTCTCCCCCAATGCTGTCAGCTAGAAGATGATCTCCACCTGAAAGTCTCCCCTATCAGGGTTGTTGAGAATCTATCACAATCATGCACATGTATGTTATTGGGTTAATGAGGAACTCAAGATTCATCAAATAAAATCACAATTTATCTATCTATATCCCTCTATTGAATGTTATATAATAACTAATTTAAACAATCATGCATGAAAACCATACATGACTCTCTAATATAGGGTTCCATCTATCATTAATAGAAGACCATAAACCCAAAAAATATTTAAAAATATAGTAAATTTGAAATTATATAAATTTAAAATAAAATAAAATATTTATTTATATGTATCATCTAGTACTTAACCATTCAATGATGGACATTGGTATAAACCTAATTTGATGACACCAACAATGTAGAAAAATAGAACCTCAGAATATAACTAGCCTGATCAACGACCAGATGGGAAAAATTGGAAATAGGAATAATTAATAACATAATTAAAAGAAAACAAACTAAATGAAAATTAAAACAAAAAATATAATAATTTAATTCCTTTAACGAGGATAAAAAATCAATAGATGGATTACGCTAATAAATATGATCAAGAATTATAAATCATGAAAGGCCTCAACCCATCCTAGTATTTGGTTCAATGTCATCAACCTTTCATTAAGAAGTAGGTGGATCATCACCCGATAGCTCAACCTTAGTCAATCTAAAAATTATCTCATTGAACATATCTTAAGAAATTTAAAACATAAAATGAAATTTATAAAAAATTATTCATTCTATATAAAAATATAAATAATTTTAAATTTATAGAACCCTTTATTTGAATGAAAAAAAGAGAAAATAAAGTTATGTTCTAATAAATGTTAATACATATATTAAATATAAAAACTAATAAATATTTATTGAAAACAAATAATAAATATTGATAATGACAATATGAAGGATTTAATACATCGTTTTTCATCTTTATTGGTGACAATGACTTTATCTTCCTCCCTGGTATCATCTATTTCCATTGGAGATTTAATTTCATCATCCATCATTATTTAAAATTCATTGTATACATAATCGATATTATTAATACCACTGTCCCTTAACTATGAGGTATTCTCTTTGATATCTATATCTTTTCAAGTGAGAGATGTATTTGGTGTTTTTATTGAAAAGTTTCAATAATATTCACTTAAATAGAACCACATTCATTTTATATATACTGATTTTCATGATATTTAATTTGTATTATACTTTTTCATTCATTTAAATCTCTAAAAGAATCATTGTAATTGGCATAATAATATTGACATGTATGATGTGATAACATAAATAGTTCATTTATAGAAAGAAAATTTTAATATTTAATTTCAATGAATCCATGTCATGAAGAATATGTAACCTTAAATCAGTATCAAGACAATAAAATTTAAAAATTATTAAGAAATCATGTCCTGGAGAGCATAACTCAATTATTTCATCCCGTATTCGATAAAAATCATTTGTACTTTTTTTTGTGATATGGTTCTTTAAAAAACATGAATGATTTTTTTGTGATTCACCATATGTGCGTCTATGAAATTTAAATATATCAAACACATATGTATTATAATATTTTACCAATTTAAATAGTGAGTTACTTTGTGAACATAATGGGCTATGAATTTTATTTCCTTATTACAATACCCAGATAAATAAAAAATAAAAAATAATTGATAAAATAAAATATTAATTTCATATGACCGATTATAAAAAATTTAACCTACCCGTCTTTGAAATTGATAGGAAAACATACACTATCTCTATTTTTCAAGAGTATCAAGGTAAATTTATTTTAATTCTGTTTTTATATTATCATCATATAATCTATAAAATAATTAATATAAATTTACATTTAAAAAATATTTAAAAAATATAAGCAAATGTATATCTTACTACACAAATAATTATAGTTATTCATAATTGAGTATAACATATGTATGAGCTCTATATTGTTCATCATTTGAAATAAATCATTCATGATCACCACCCAAACCAAGTTTAGGATAGTTAAATACTAATAGTCAATAATCTGTGACATCGTCAACATTTCCATCATTATAACCCATTTGATTATTGAATGATATTTAGATTAAAAAGGTCTCACATGATTTACACTATGTGTCACACAATTTAGACTCAACTATGAAATTCCAATATAGACTAACCATGGAAAAAAATGAATTGAAAAGATCATTACGTAAGGGTAAAAACACTATTTTCTCTGAATTGTGTATGAAAACTGTGCATGGAGAAAAGATTTCAATAATTTTAAAATTTCTATAAAAACAATTTAAAACATTAAATTACTCCAAAATAAGATAAAATAATATAAAATAATATAAAATAATAAATAATAGTGAGATGGGGGTGTCACACCCCAAGTCGATCAAATCCAACCTAGCCCTATTATCATATTTTATTTTGTTGGGTTAATTTAGTAACATGACAATGAAGCTATCACATATATTTTTTTATTTGTTAATAATATAGAGAACATACGATATGTATAAAAATTCTCGGATGGTAATTCAACAAAAATTGATATGTTTTTAGCCCAATTTTGTATGGGTTTTCAAAAATAATTTACCAAAAATGGAGATAGTATCCTTTACTTTCTCAAAAAATGGATCACCTGTTAAGGGAGAAGGTGATACACCTTCTTCTAAATTACCATCGAATGTTATCATCCAAGAATATTATTTTTTAATTATGGTAAAAAATTATAATGGTCTAGAAATACAGTCTTTAAGGAATGTTTCAACCTAACTGAGTGTGTATAATCTTTGCAAATGAGACACCTCGAAATTCCTTTAATTATATATACTATACATTTTTTTATTAGTAGTAAAGTTAGTTATTATCCCATAAAACATGGTTTTAAATTTGAAATATTCATTTCTAAGAGCATTATATAACATAACACCTGAATCCAACTTTAATTTTATATCATTGATCAATAGATCCAAATTAAAATCAATATCATTATCTGGTTATTCTAGTCATCAATGAATATTGAATTTGTATTACTACTTCGGTTATCAAACACCAAATTATTCCAAGATATAGGAATATTACTACAATATTTATAATTAATCAAAAGGATCATCATCTCAGAAGAAATATAACCAATAATATTTACATAGTTTTTAGCATCATCACTAGTAGGAACCCCAAACACATCAAATTGAATGATAATTTTAATGTCTTTTAGGTCTTATACATATATTTTATTCATATATATGACATTCCAGACCTAGTTTACTCATAAGTAACTGAACCTAGTTAAAAATATGGCCTCAAGCATGCCTCCTTGTATACCAGTGGTTGTCAACTTATGGTGAGAGTCTACAATGGTACAATGGGGATACTATACCCTATTTATCTGAGTACAACACAGTGGTAATTAATAATAATAAAGCACTAGAAATTATATTATGAAATATTTAAATAATAAAAGGTAGGGTAAATAAACATCTAGATAGTAATAAGCATTCAACTAGAAAGGTTGCAGTTCATTCCCTAGGAGTGCGAGTCAGGACTTCATCTCATTCATGGTTATTAGTGGACTGTTGTATGTTGGGTATATAGGGGACCCCTTTACATGGTGAAAAAATTATAAAGGGTACCTCCAGACCTGGCATCAGCTGAAATAATGTCTGATGAATAGGGATAATTTATCAACCCTTCCAAATATAAAGATCACTCATATAACTCGTAGTTTTTCAGATCACTTTCCTCTAAATATTTATTTGGAACTAGGGTCTAAAAGGTGTGTGTTATTCAAATATTCCTAGGCATGGGAAGATGAACTGGGGTTTTGTGATGTTTTTTGGGAGTCATGGAGAATCTCCTCTTGGTATCATCCATGGAATATAATCCATAATAAGCTGAGAAAACTTAGAGGTATCTTTAATTATTGGTTTAAGAACATGCCCCTTTTTGGATAACATTTTTAGGTGATCAATAGAGATATCGAGCAGCTGGAGGTGATTCTAGTTGATGAATGGGATGAGGCTTTATTTGGAGAGCTTATGAGCAAGAAAAATTTGTTGGCTGATATGCTTTTGAAGAAAGAGAATTTATCTCGTGAACAGTCGAGGGCCAAGTGTCTTCGGGAGGGTGATCTCAATACAAAATATTTTCAACCGTGCATTAAAGAAAAGTGGTGCATCATTATACCCATCATTATAATGGAGGATGAATCCTTTTTAAATGATAGGGATTTAGTGGGGGATATGGATGACAAGAACTTGAAGTCCTTGCTGGTGGGACCAAATTCACATCATTCAGGACGATATATGAGGGGTCAAACAAAAATCTATGATTCCATTCCTAGCAGGTTTTTTGTGGAAGATAACAAAAGAATATAGGATGTTTTGGATGAGTAGGAGGTTCATGATGTGGTCTGGTACCTCAAACCAGAAAGTTCCCTAGGACCCAATGGTTTTTAAGATCTTCCTACATGATCTCATGGGATGTGATGAAGGGGGATCTAGTTTAGGATGTTCAATATTTCTTCAAAGTTGGTTACCTCCCATGTGTTGCATGTTCCACAAAGATCATCTTGGTGAAAAAGGTTAAGGATCCCCAATCCTTGAATTAATAACGCCCCATCAACATGGGTAATGTCCCGTACATGGTGTTGGAATGAATTATCAACAAGAGAGTTGTGTTATATCTCTTCAGTTGGATCATTGAGGAATAACACATGTTCATAAATTGATGAACGATTCAAGGGGAAATTGGTTTGTCATAGGAGGTGATTAATGAGATTCATCAGAAGAATTATGGGAGAAATTTAGTTATTAATTTGAACTTGATAAAGGCCTTTGATAGGGTGGAATGGAGATTCATGATAAGAGTCCTATCCTACATGGGGATCTCTCAATGGGTGTTTGATCTATCATTTCAGTGTTTTAGCTCATCTTGGTTATCTATATCATTCATGGAAAAACAACTTAGCTTGTTAAAGGCTATTTGTAGTCTGAAATAAGAAAATCCCCTCTCCACATCCTTATTTATTATTTCCCAGGATGTGTTTAGATGGTACATTAATCTTTGAATTAACTCAGGCATGATTCTACCTTATTGTAGCAGGAACATCAAAGGAGGTATCTCCCACCTCATGTTTACTGATAATACTATCATTTTTACCAATGAAATTATAAGATTAATTTAGGGGATCAATGGGGTATTGAATGATTATTGTACCTCTAGCATTAAAGTGGTTAATAGGGAGAAGAGTTCCTTATGCACAATTAGTAAATTCTCGGACAGGTGGGTCAATTCCATGGGAAGCATACTAGGAATAAACAGAGGGGAATTCCCAATGGATTATTTTGGCTCCCTGGTGTCCCATAGTAAACTTTATATTAATCATTTTGATAAGGTAATAGATCTAATCAAGGGTCAAATCCTAAATTGTAAGAACATGCTCCTATCCTTTAGAGGGAATGTTAGTCTTGTCAACAATGTCCTCTCCTCTATGCCAATGCATGTCTTATTAACCCTGAAAGTACAAAAAAAGGTGATATCCAACATGGAGAATATGATGGTCTCCTTCTTATGGGATTACCAAATAGATGGTAAGAACCATTATGCATTGTGGAATATGTTAGATAAAACCCTTTATGAGGGGGTATAAACATCAGAAGTGTTACCTGGAATTTGATGGGGCTTCATGATAAACTATCATGGGAGGCTATAGAGGGGAAATAACTATGAGGGAAATACATGCAACTCAAGTATGAGAGTATATCCATGAAAAGAGAAAGACCCTCACCCATTGGAAAAATGATCCTTCCCTACACTATCTCTCTTCAGTAGTATGATTGATGCATTTTCGGTAAGGGAGATATAAGGTACTGACCATAGAACTGGGTAGGAATGATTCTTGATTTTCTAGGCTATCCCACTCTAGATATCTCATTTAGAGAGGAAAGTGAACACCCAGTCTTCATTCATTATACCCTTGATGAGAACTAGTGGGTTTTTTTGATAGTATTATTCTTAACAATGACAAAGAAAAATGTGTCTACATGGGTTCCACTTTAGGTATATTCTCAGCTAGAGACTTACTCAATATTTAGGTGCAAGTGGGAGACTAGGACGTGTGGGGGGAGGTAGTATAGTGTAAGGAGATCCCAATGAAATATAACATTATTGTATGGAATGTCTGGAAAAGGGTGCTTCCAATAGAGGAGAAAATACAGCGTATGAGAGTAAGCTTAGCCTCTAGGTGTAAATGTTACAGGGAACCAAAAAATGAATCAACCAAACAACTATTTATGGATAGTGATTGGGCGGTGGCAGTGTGGAGTGCATTTGGATTTTTCACAGGGCAGACCAGACATGAGGTAATGTTCATGGACTTCCTACAACGATGGTTTCAGGGTGATGAAAATTCTGGTTCTAAAAGAAATTCAAGAGCCGTTATTTTTGTTGTAGGGTGATGGATTGTTTGGTCTTCAAGGAACGAAGCATTCCACAAGGTGGTTAATGGGTCTGATATAGGTATAATTTTTAAAACCAAGAATATCATACTGTATCTAGCTCGGATGTGAAATAACTGGGAGGAATCTCCCTCCCTTAGACCTCTTCTGGCCACTACTTACTCCCCCAACTTGGTCAGTGTCTTGGCTCAAGGGTGGCGGGTTCAGTGGAAACCTCCCCACTAGGGCCTTAAGTTAAAAACTAACATCTTCTGCCTCATGGAATGTATGCAGGGGGGGGGGGGGTGATCAGGGACAAGTGGGGTTGATTTGTTGTGGAATTATAAGGATTATTCTGTGAAGGTGACTAACTCCAAGATCAAACTCATGCATTGATTATGATACTATGGTTATGAAAGAAGAGGAATATTAGGCTTAGCATGTAAAGACCCGTAAATTTCAAGGAATTTTTTTTAAATTCTTTGAGATTTTACAAGTACGCAGTTTCTAACGACGCTTGATTCTGAGGCTCGGTGTTCTCGGAATCAATTTTCGATGTTTAGCTTGGGTACGTTCAGTGAACGAACGAGTGAGTTTTTCTAACTTTTGAACCGGTGCTCGAAATTAAAACTTGAGGGAACCGATGAATTTGCAGCGCCGGGATTCGGTTAGGCGAAGCTTAACTTCGGCCGACAAGGTTCGAGAGAAAAAGTTATTTTCCGGAACTTTCGAGAAAAATAAAAAAATAATTTAAATGAATTATTTTATTTTTCCTTCTCCCTTTTTGGGTGGCGGGGCGGCGACAGGGCGGTGATGATTCACATCAATGAGGCTCATCAATGGATCATTAAACTCATAGAGTAACGACCCTTTAATAAAACCATTATGGCAACGCTGTGACATGCTCTTTTATATATTTTGGCACATTGAGATTATGTGGAGAAAAGAAATTGGAGGATTCTCCGGCGAACCTATGACGGACTTCCGCCCCAGCGAAGAATAAAGAACGCCAGCAAAACCTCTTCTTCTTCGACGCCTTTCGAATATTGGAGCTGGAAACCGATTCCAACGCCTTAACCCCCCCTTGAGGACAAATGTGCGACAATGAACTACTAAGAGGTAGGGGTTTATTTTGAGAATGTTAATATTCCCATGTTCATTTTCCTCTAAAATAAGAAGGCGGATCAACTCATTATCAAGTTGATCCAGGAACGATTATTTGCGGGTTGGGGATTATTATTTGAGGGGGAAATTTTTGGGAGTTAAAGTCAATCCTAACTAATTTTTGTGCCTTGTTTTTCATTGAACATTATTGTTGTTCGACCCCTTTTGTTATCAACTAACGCGGAGGGCGCGGGCTGAACAAACATGGCCGGAGACCCTCCACAGTTTGTTTGTCTGTGCGCGTGTTGAGGGGCAACAATGGAACAAGACCGCAATCGGTGTGTGGAAGCCGTCGTAGTAAAGAATGGGTCCCGAGAGAGCCGCAGGTGTAGACGGCGGACAAATCAGACCACCGGAGCACATCCGGTGGTTCGCGGAAGGCACTGCCGGCGCGCCACGCCGGCGCGGAGGTGCCGGCGGCGGGAGGCGGCGGCCCGCATCGGCCGACCGCCCCGAGGCGGTGGCGCCCCGACGCGCCGCCAGAAGGAGCCGCCATGGCTGAAGCTGCAACGGAAGGCGACTGGATCCCATGGCCGCACGGGATCTAGAGGAGGACGCAGTGCCCGCTGCGTCCGTGGAGCGCAAAGGAGGGGGGGGGGGGGGGACCGCGTTCCCCCCTACTCGGCCCACTGGCCGAGCCCGCGCGCCCCCCCGGCCTGGCTGGGGTGGGTCGTGCGGATTGGTTCGGGCTGCGCCTAGCTGGGCCGGACCCTGACCCGGGTCGGGACGCCCGGTTCGGGCTGACCCTGGGGGGGGGGGGGGGGGGGGGGGGGTTGGGCCGGGCCGAGACCCCCCATTTCGGACCGTTTTCGGTCTTTTTCCCATAACTTGGGCTACGGACCTCTGATCGATGCACCGTCAGTTGAGTTGGGATCCTTGGATTGAGAAGGCCGTTTAGGAGAACTTTGGGTAGGGCCGGGTTGGTTCGAACACAAAACCAACCGGGCCCTCAGAGCGGAAACGCTTATAACTTGAGCTCCGAACATCCGATTGACGTGTCGTCGACTTTTTGGTTTCCTCTTTGTGAGACAGTTCTTTTGTCTTACTCCACTCGAAGTGTGGAAGTATCTGAAGTATGGTTGGGTTGGTTTTAACTTAAAAACCAACCGGGTCCCTGGGACGGAAAATCCAATATCTCTCAGACCGGGCGTCCGATTGACGCGCCATCTGTCGCGTTGAGTTGCTATTGACGAGACGGAACTTTTTGATACATCAACTCTGGAAATTGTGACAGTTGATGTATCGACCCCTTGGCTCGTGGAGCGGACCCTCCTGGAACTGAGCGTGTTGTGTAAGAGAACCCTAGAGCTGGCTGCGACTGCGACGATGACGACTGCACTTGGATCCTCCGTGGGTTCAGCAGCGAGGACGACTATACTTGGATCCTCCGTGGGTTAGGCAGCGACGACGACCGTACTAGGATCCTCCATGGGTTCTACGGGGATGACTAATGTTCTTCTATCCTATGTGGGTCCGGCAGTATTTGACTCTGTACTTGTATCTTATGTGGGTCCGACAGAGTAGTTGGTCTTGTATCCTTTGTGGGTCCAACAACTTAGCTGGTCTTGTATCTTATGTTGGTCCGACAGCTTAGATGAATCCATGGCTACGTCTGATCATATCTATCTCCTTACGAAGTGTATACCTATGTGAGTTGAGTCTTGATCCTCAATCATTATCATTGATTTGGTTGACTTGCTTTCCTGTTTGGATTGGGTTGTGCTTTCCTATGTGGACTGGGTTGTGCTTGGGCTCAGGAGCTGGAGCCAAACTGTAACTGATGACTTAGGTATATGTATGGGAATATACCTAAGTAGGGTCATTTGATACTTCGTGATTGTATCTTTTCTGTTGTGGTTTATCCTGCGTGGTTTCTGAGAGACCTTCAGGGTTCTCGGGGTCCCTACTGAGTATCGTATACTCATCCCTGCACGGGCTATGCCCGCACTATGTTGTGTTGGATGCAGATGACGGACAACACTGATCAAGGTAGAGGCTTGTGGAGCTGGACGGTACCCGGAGGTGGACCACTTGGCGGGATGTACATGGAGCGGACGGACGGACCGAGGAGCTGAGGAGACTATCTGTACCCACCCTTCAGGTGGGATTTCCGGAGGACGACTCGAAGTTGCTATTTTACTTTCTACTGCTATACTTTCCTTTCAGTTGTACTGTACTTTTAGTTGGGTTGGTATACTGGCCCCTTTACTTTTTCAGCACTTACCTTGTACTCAGTTTCACTTAGTGTTTACTTTTCTTGTGTACTCTGTTGCGTATGTTACTTCATAAAGGCAATGCCTTCCATTTTTTTGGGATTTACGCCTTTGGTGCTAGTCGCCAGCCCTTGGCCTATGGAAGGTAGTCTTGGGGTAGTCAGGGCACGAGCCTCGAGGACGGGTCATGACAAATTGGTATCAAAGGAGTCGATTCTGCTGCAGAACTTAGGACTCTGATAATTTCTTATCTGCGAGGCAATAATGTTTAGAGTAACAAGTGTGGTTATCAGTCCAGGGTGTCCAGTGTTGGTGCGGCGGCTGACGTATCCATACACCAGGACCCTGACTTCTGATTTCCGACCCAGTACACAAAAATATTGATTGAATGTGTGTTTCAAAATCTTTATTTGTGATTACTTTATGTCATCTCAACAAGTATACTGTATTAATCGTTGCGCACCTATTTATTTTCAGGATGACCTCACGACGACAACTAGCTAGGGTTCTGAGCTTTGTGTGAGACGACATCCCACTGAGCGATGAGGCCTCGGTGCAGGGCCCCATTACAGTGGAGGCACCGATGGTACATTTACCCGCCGAGCCACCGATGCTACCAGCCCCTACGGTGGAGAGTGCACGCTGCCTCAGTGCATTGCACGAGTTTCAGAGGAAGAGGCCACCCAGTTTCCACAGAGAGACGGATCCTCAGGCAGCCGAGGATTGGCTGGAAACTATCTTCAGAGTCTTCAGGTTGGTAGGGACGCCAGCAGACCTCATGGTGATCCTTTCCGCGAGTCTCCTACATGCAGTAGAAGGTATATGGTGGAACCTGATGCTCCAGGTGCATGATGATGCATCTCTTCTTTGGAAGGACTTCGAGAGAATCTTCCTCTCAGAGTTTGTTCCGGTCACCCTCCATGCGGTGCGCATCTAGGAGTTACTACAGCTGTGGCAGGGCAGCATGTCAGTAGCCCAGTACTCGGTGAGATTTACCGACCTCTCGTGCTACTCCACAGACATGGTACGGGACCCATTCTTCTGGGCCTGGATCTTTGAGTAGGGACTGAGGCATGAGATCAGAGCTTCGACGATTCCACTCAGCATCCCGACTCAGGCGGGGGTGCTAGAGTGAGACCTGCTAGTGGAAAGATTTCTCGCCGAGCAACCATCATCAGCGAGACCCACCGCAGGACGGCATGGAGCGGATTCTTCCGCAGCAGGCAGTCAACAGACGATGCAGGGGTCCAAGTGGTCCAGGTCGTCATGTGGGCGACCTCAGGACACGGGTTCGACTATGTGGGGCACACGACGTAGAGCTAGCCTTCTGAGGAGCATACAGTGTTATGCATGCTGCGGTCAGGGCCACATGGCTCGTGACTGCCCGACCCGTCATGCAGATGAGAAGCAGATAGTGGAGGGACCTCCCAGGAAGAGGCAAAGGTTCGACCGTGGTGGTCTGCAGGGAGAAGGCGGACGAGGCAGAGGAGATGGCCGAGCCGCGGGTGGTGGACGACGCTTCGAGGCTCTACCACCACCACCCCCAGTCGGTCCACCCCGACCACAGGGAGCTGGTGGGCAGAGGCAGGCTCATCTCCAGGAAGTAGAGGCTTACGACCACGGTGCACCTGAGATGATTCGAGGTACTATCTGTGTCTACTCCACCCTTGCTGCAGTTCTTATAGACATAGGTGCGAGTCATTTTTTTATTGCCTCTGCCCTTGTTCAGAGCTCGGAGATTTTGACGGAGCTGTTGGCTCGATCCTTGCGGCTAGAGACTCATACAAGATCAGACTCGATAATTACGCACTGGTTCCGGCAGTGTGAGCTTACTCTAAAAGGCGAGAGCCTCAGCTGGGATCTTCTTGTAGCGGCGTCGAGGCCTTACGACATCATCTTGGGTATGAACTGGTTATCTACAGTCTATGCCCAGATCAAATGTATTAGTCGCAAGGTGCGGTGTGTCCATATGGATGGGACCAGGTTCACCTTCACCAGCGAGAAGGGAACCTTCACAGCACAGGATAGACTCACGCAGAGGAGAGGGTAGCCGATCGCATATCAGTTGGCTAGTCTCATCCTCGGAGCAGTCAACGTGCGGAGTCCGAGTTTTCCTTTAGTGGTGGACCAGTATGCGGACATTTTTCCTGACGATGTTCCAGGACTACCTCCTCACAGGGAGGTATATTTCTACATAGACCTGTACCCTAGGACATCACCGATATCCACCCCAGTGTATTGGATGTCTCTCGCCGAGCTTCATGAGCTGCGGGTACAGTTGGAGGACTTACAGGGGAAAGGTTTCATCCGACCCAGTGTTTCACCCTGGGCTTCTCCGGTCCTTTTTTCTAATAAGGCAGATGGGGCTTGCGACTGTGTGTCGATTACCATCGCCTAAACCAGGTTCTCTTGAGGAATAAGTATCCGCTTTCGAGGATTGACGACCTCTTTTATCAGCTCAAGGGAGCACGTTGGTTCTCGAAGATAGACCTCCGGTCAGGCTATCATCAGCTCCGAGTTTGGGATGAGGATGTGCAGAAGATGACCTTCATGTGTCAGTACGACCACTATAAGTTCTTGGTCATGCCCTTCGGTGTGAACAACGCTCCAGTAGTGTTCATGAGTCTCATGAACATGATCTTCCAGCCCAACCTCGATCAGTTTTTCATAGTCTTCATTGACGACATATTGATTTACTCGATGACTGAGGAGGAGCACGCCTACCACTTACGGGTTGTACTGGATACACTATGAGAGCACCAGCTTTATGCTAAGCTCTTGAAGTGCCAGTTCTGTCTTCAAGAGGTCCACTTTTTGGGGCACGTCATCTCTAAGGCAGGAGTTGCAGTGGATCCCGTGAAGGTCGAGGTTGTACTTTCTTGGGAGCCACCCAGGAGCGTGATGGAGGTACGAAGTTTCCTAGGTCTGGCTCGGTACTATCAGAGATTTGTGCCAGACTTCTTCAAAGTTGCAGCACCGCTTTCAGCTTTGACGAAGAATGGGAAACGCTTCGTATGGTCAGACGGATGTTAGTAGAGCTTCTAGGAGCTGAGGCGGATATTGACCAGTGTGCCCATCTTGGGGCTACTAGAGGAGGGCGTAGGGTACGCAGTTTACTGCGACGCAACAGGGATCGGACTCGGGTGTGACTTGATGCATGAGCGAGTAGTGATAGCTTATGGTTCACGACATTTGAGGCTGCACGAGCAGAACTATGCCACCCATGACCTAGAGTTATCAGCAGTGGCCTTCTCCCTGAAGATGTGGCGACACTATCTGATGGGCGAGCACTTTATAGTTTACTCTGACCACCAGAGTCTCAGGTACATCTTCTCGCAGAAGGACCTGAACCTGAGATAGCGGTGATGGCTCGAGTTCCTCCAGGATTATGACTTTGAGATTGTCTATACTTCTAGTAAGGGGAACGTTGTGGCTGATTCTCTCAGCAGGAGATCGGGCATTCAACTACTTGGAGAGATGACAGAGAAGTTAACCACTTTGTAGATATCCTTAGTGGATAGTGATGGGGCAGCCTATCTTCATTCCCTCACAGTCACTCCTCCTCTACTTCAGCGGGTCAGATAGGCACAACGTGGGGACGTGGACTGTGAGACGCGACGTGCACAGATATCCTCAGGACAGGAACCTGATGGATTTTCTGTAGGAGGAGAGCACATTATCCTTTTCAGGGAACGTACCATGGTACTAGTTACACTACAAGAGGAGGTGATGAGGGAGTTCCACACTTCCCCTCTAGCGGTACATCCTGGAGTAGTGAAGATGTATCAGGACCTCAGACGACAGTACTAGTGGCCAGGTATGAATAAGGTTGTGGCATGATTCGTTTCTCGATGCCTCACTTGTCAGCAAGTGAAGGCAGAGCACCAGGTACCTACAGGCTTGGTACAACCCTTAGAGGTCCCAGATTGGAAGTGGGATGGGATATCCATGGATTTCATGACGGGGATTCCACGTACTTCTAGAGGACACGACTCCATTTGGGTGATTGTAGAATGACTCACCAAGTCGGCCCACTTCTTACCTATAAGAGATCAGGGCTCAGTGGAGAGCTTGGGAAGCCTCTATGTTCAGGAGATCATACATCTTCATGGTGTGACATCGTCTATCATCTCCGATCGAGATTCTCACTTTACTACCCAGCTTTGGAAGGGGTTTCATGAGGCCTTTGGGATACAGCTACTCCTGAGCACTACCTTTCACCCGCAGACAGATGGCCAGATAGAGAGGACCATTCATACACTCGAGGACATGCTCCGTGCATGTGTCCTTGAATTTGGTCGCAATTGGGAGGATCACCTACCATTGGTGGAGTATGTGTACAACAACAACTACCACTCCACCATCAGGATGACACCATACGAGGCCTTGTACGACTGACCGTGCAGATCACCTCTGTGCTGGACAGACCCTAGGGAGTCAGCACTTGTAGGACTAGAGATGGTCCATGCCATGACAAAGAAGGTATAGATCATTCAGGATTGGATGAGGAGTGCTCAGAGCCAACATAAGTCCTATGCTGACAGGAGGTGGAGACCACTAGAGTTTGAGGATGGCGACCATGTTTTCTTACAGGTCTCACCTCGACGTGGATTACAGAGATTTTTCCGGGGCGACAAGTTATCTCTGTGCTTCATCGGACCGTTCCAGGTTCTCAGTAGGATAAGAGAGGTGGATTATCGCCTGGCTCTTCCACCTCAGTTACACCGAGTGCATGACGTCTTCCACTTATCTCAGCTGAGGAGATACGTGCACGACCCGACGCATATCATCGATCATGGGGAGATGGACATCGATGACAGGGCGACTTTTGTGGAGGTCCTAGTGGAGTTCGAGTATCGACAGGAGAAGGTCCTATGTGGATGGTCTATTCCTCTAGTGTGTATCAGGTGGCAGCATGGGAACCTCTAGGAGAGAACATGGGAGCGGGAGGCTCAGATGCGTGCTCAGTACCCTCATTTGTTCCCCTAGTTTATGATGTAGCTTTATGGGGACATAAAGCCCTGAGGTGGGAGTAATGTAAAGACCCATAAATTTCAAGGAATTTTTTTTAAATTTTTTGAGATTTTACGAGTATGCAGTTTCTGATGGCGCTTGATTCTGAGGCCCGGTGTTCCCGGAATCAATTTTCGAATTTTAGATCGGGTACGTTCAGTGAACGAACGAGCGGGTTTTTATAACTTTTGAACCGGTGTTTGGAACTAAAATCCGAGGGCACTAATTAATTCTCAGCACCGGGATTCTATTAGGCGAAGCTCATCTTCGGCCGGCAAGGGTCGAGAGAAAAAGTTATTTTCCGGACCTTCCGAGAAAAATAATAAAATAATTTAAATGAATTATTTTATTTTTCCTTCTCCCTTTTTGGGTGGCGGTGCGGCGATAGGGCGGTGACTATTCACATCAATGAGGCTCATTAATTGATCATTAAACTCATAGTGTAACGACTCTTTAATGACACCATTATGGAAACACTGCGATGTGCTCCTTTATATATTTTGGAACATCGTGATTATGTGGAGAAAAGAAATTGGAGGATTCTCTGGAGAACCTCTGACGGACTTCTGCCCCAGTGAAGAATGAAGAACGACGACAAAACCTCTTCTTCTTCGACGCCTTTTGAATATCGGAGCCAAAAAGCAACGCCGACACCTTAACCCCCCCTTGAGGATGAACACGCAACAATAAACTACTAAGAGGTAGGGGTTTATTTTGAGAATGTTAATATTCACATGTTTGTTTTCCTCTAAAATAAGAACGCAGATCAACTCATTATCATGTTGACCCGCACACGATTATTTGCGGGTTGGGGATTATTATTTGCGGGGGAAATTTTTGGTTTTTGAATTCAATCCTAACTAATTTTTTTGCCTTGTTGGTCATTGAACATTACTGTTGTTCGACCCCTTTTGTTATCAACTAACGCGGAGGGCGCAGGCTGAACAAACACGGCCGGTGACCCTCCGTAGTTTGTTTGTCTGTGCACATGTTTATGGGCGACAATGGAATGGGACCACAATCAGTATGTTGAAGCCGTCGTAGTAAAGAACAGGTCCCAGGAGAGCCGCATGCACAGATGGCGGACAAATCAGACCACCAGAGCGCATCCGGTGGTCCGCGGAAGGCGTTGCCGGCGCGCCACGCCGGCGCGGTGGCGCCGGGAGCCGGAGGCGGCAGCTGGCATCAGCCGGCTTCCCGGAGGCAGCGGTGCCCTGGTGGAAGGTGCCGGATCCTGTGGCCGTGTGGGATCCGGAGGAGGACGCGACGCCCACCGCGTCCGTGGAGCGCAAAAGAGGGGGGGACTGCGTTCCCCCCTGCTCGGCCCGCTGGCCGAGCCGGCGCGCCCCCCCCCGGCCGGGCCGGGGCGGGTCACGCGGACCGGGCCGGGCCACACCCTAGTGGGACGGACCCGGACCAGGGTCGGGTTGACCCGGGGGGGGGGGGGGGGGGGTTGGGCCGGGCCCAGACACCCCATTTCGGACCGTTTTCGGTCTTTTGCACATAACATGGGCTACGAACCTCCGATAGACACACCGTATGTTGCGTTGGGATCCTCAGATCAAGAAGTTCGTTTAAGTATATTACACTCAAGGTTTTGGAGAACTTTTGGTATGGCTAGGTTGGTTCGAACACGAAACCAACCGGGCCCTCTGAGCGGAAACGCTTATAACTCGAGCTCCGGACATCCGATTGACGTGCCGTCGACTTTGTTGGTTTCCTCTTTGTGAGAAGGTACTTTTGGCTTACTCCGCTCAAAGTGTGGACATAGATGGAGTACGGTTGGGTTGGTTTTAACTTAAAAACCAACCGGGCCCCTGGGACGGAAAACCCAATATCTCTCAGACCAGGCGTCCGATTGACGCGCCATCTGTCACGTTGAGTTCCTATTGACGAGACGGAGCATTGTGATACATTAACTCTGGAAATCGTGACAGTTGATGTATCAACCCCTTGGATCATGGAGTGGACCCTCCTGGAACCAAGCGTGCTGTGCGTGGGAACCCTAGAGCTGGCTGCGACTGCGACGATGACGACTGCACTTGGATCCTCCGTGGGTTTGGCAGCGAGGACGAATGTACTTAGATCCTCCGTGGGTTCGGAAATGATGACGACTGTACTGGGATCCTCCATGGGTTCCACGGCGATGACTACTGTTCTTGTATCCTATGTGGGTCTGACAATATTTTACTCTGTACTTGTATCCTATGTGGGTCCGACAGAGTAGCTGGTCTTGTATCCTTTGTGGGTCTGACATCTTAGCTGGTCTTGTATCCTATGTGGGTCTGGTAGCTTAGATGAATCAGTGGATACATTTGATCATCTCTATCGCCTTACGAAGTGTATACCTGTGTGAGCTGAGTCTCGATCCTCAATCATTATCATTGATGTGGCTGACTTTCTTTCCTGTGTGGATTGGGTTGTGCTTTCCTATGTGGACTGGGTTGTGCTTGGGCTCGGGAGTTGGAGCCGAACTATAACTGATGACTTCGGTATATGTATGGGCATATACGTAAGTAGGGTCGATTGATACTTCGTGATTGTATCTTTCCTTTGTGGTTTATCCTGCGTGGATTCTGAGAGACCTTCGGGGGTCTCGAGGTCCCTACTGAGTATCGTATACTCACCCCTGCATGGGCTAGGGCCGCACTACGTTGTGTTGGATGCAGACGATGAACAAAACTGATTGAGGTGGAGGCTTGTGGATCTGGACAATACCCAGAGGTGGACCACTTGGCGGGATGTACACGGAGCGAACGGTCAGACCGAGGAGCTGAGGAGACTATCTGTACCCACCATTCATGTGGGATTTCCAGAGAACGACTCAGAGTTGCTATTTTACTTTCTACTGCTATACTTTCCTTTCAGTTGTACTGTACTTTCAGTTGGGTTTGTATACATGCCCCTTTACTTTTTCAACACTTACCTTGTACTTAGTTTTACTTAGTGTTTACTTCGCTTGCATACTCTGTTGTGTATGTTACTTAATAAAGGCGATGCCTTCCCTTTTTTTGGGATTTACACCTTTGGTTCTAATCACCAGTCCCTGGCCTATGGAAGGCGGGCTTGGGGTAGTCACGACAGGGGCTCCAAGGATGGGTCGTGACATAGCATAGTTGACACTGTCTCTCTGATAATATTTAATGCACTGCTTGGAAAAGTTACCATCCCTTGGTCCATTGAGTACTCAATCTTAACATGTGAGGGGTTAGTGGAAAATCATGTAGAGATTCTTCACACTTGGCACAGAGTTAATACAACAATCAAATTCTTATAATCTATGGCGACCCTAAACTAGTGGACCTCATATTTCACTATCCTCGGGTCCTTCCTTCATGAGGGGACCAAATATGTTAAAGAAAATTCTCTTTGTCTTCACTATTATTGACCTCTGTGATGCGATATCCTTTGTAGTTTCTCTCTATCTTTGTATTTATAGTAAAATAAAAAGTTTATTATAAATAAACATGAATAATCAGTGATATACTAAGGCATTCACTAATACAATACATTTACTAAACCCTTGCATGGTATCTCCCATATAGGTCACATCAATGAATCATATGGAATCCTATGAGTTATCCCTTATAGGTATATAATTAACGTCTTAATAAGGAAGGTCATTCCCTTAAAGTGTTTAACATCCAAAATAATAATAAAGTATTAAATTTAATAATTTAAACATGATCCATGTTTAAATACATCCCATTTCACATTTTTTTAGTCTATTACATTAAACGTTTCATTTATAAATGAAAATTATTCAAGATAAGTATTTATACCATTTACAAAACATTAAACCCATTTGTAGTTCCACTTACATGTGACAAAAAGGCCAAGTGTTATGTCCTTTCCATTTAATAATTAATTTAATTCATTTATGTAATCCATAAACAAGTGTAATCAACACACCTAAGTGGTGGTTTGGCTATAGGTCTAGAATAGAAGTCCATAGAATTTAATTGA
Source organism: Viscum album (assembly GCA_963277665.1). Classification (NCBI taxonomy): domain Eukaryota; kingdom Viridiplantae; phylum Streptophyta; class Magnoliopsida; order Santalales; family Viscaceae; genus Viscum; species Viscum album. The sequence continues at coordinate 1,265,860,915 of OY728128.1, forward strand.
ATCCACCTTAAAGGTGTGGTTTAGGTTGATTTTATCAACCTACAACCATGAAAAAGGGGATAAAGAACATCATGTTTATGTTATAAATAATTGATTTAAGGTATTACACATTTTAGGAGAAACACACGAAAAGTATATCTTGTGGGACAATGAAAAAAATCACAAACATCTAGACCTTTTGGGATAAGTATTAGACCACCCACACTAATATGGTAGTATACTCCTCACATGTTATCAATAATAGATTTTGGATAGAATGATAAAAAGTAGGGTAACAAGATAAACCCTCCAAAAACATGGTATATAATCTCACATGGAAATAACATCCAAGATGGAAAAGAAAACAAAGAAAGGGAATAAGATGAATGATATACTTGTCCCGGAGGATCTATCACTATCAATGCTGATTGAATTAAAGCTCAAAGAAAGAAGATATCTCAAAATTAGATGAAGGAATAGGAGATATCTCAAACATGGGGAGATATTTTGTTTTTTAGGGTTAAGAAAAGGAGAAGATGGATTAAAGGAAGGAAGGAAAAAATCAACATTTACCACTTTTTAAAAGGGTACATCATTTGGTTTCACAGCTTGGCTAACCATGAGCCAACCGTGTGATACCCACTGTCCATGACCCCTCTACTCACATGGTTTAGGCATTTGGTTAGACAAAGTGTGATAAAAGCATGTGATTCACCTCTATAAATTTTTTTAGGCTTTTTAAGGATGTGTGGACCATGTTATATAGTTTGGTAAACCGTGATGCTCCCTTATTAGGCCACACTATTGAGGATCATGGTTAACACTAACAGTGTGCTAACCCCCTTAATTTTAAAAACCAGAACTCAAGATCGAACACTCTCAAAACCTCCATGACATCTTTATAAACTTACATTAAGGAAAAAGAAAGGACAAGACTAAAAATTAAAGGATATGTACCTATGTAAAAACAGAGATCTTACAACCTCCCAAATTTAAAACATCTCATCCATGAGTTTACCTTACAATGGTCATTGAGTTTCATCTGGGAATAAATCCATACAACGAGCACATATATTAGACTCTTAATAATTAGTATCATCTTGTACACGATCATGAAACCATAAAACCCACACCAAAGTAACTGTACTACATAATATTTCCTTCTTATATGACCAAAAATATGAACATGATATCCCTAAAAAGAATAATCTGTCTCTAAATCAACTTCTACAAGATCAAACACAAGATATGAAGAAGAATAACTATGTCAAAACTGAGAAACATAAAGTATATCATTCATGGAATAGTGCCTCCAAGGAGGATATATCTAATATTCTATCATCTTGAATCTATCCATGATCTCATAAGGCCTAATAAAACCAAGGGATAACTTCCCTTATCTTTGAATCTTTCGCGAATCCAATCTAGATTAGACATGAAATAATACATGATATCACACCTAAAACTCTAGAGGTCAGTTTCGATGATCGGTATACAAATTTTTCCTAGAATTAGTCATAGCCTTACATTTCCTTACAACCTCTATCAACTCCAATGTATCCTGAACAAGATGACGTGTTATAAGTGCAACGTACCCTACCTCTAACCAGTATATTAAAAATAGTTCCTCACAAAGAGGCATTGGTATAATCACTTAGAAAATGTTACTATAAGTGAAGTCATCAAGAGGTAAATATATTTTCTAAGAAACTCCAAAATCAAGGACACGTTCTCTAATTATATCCTATAATATCCATATAGTATTCTCAGATAGACTATCATTCAGTGGGTGATATGTTGTACCTAGAAGTACCTATGATCTAAGAGCCCTCTATAGCCCTTTCCAGAAATGGGAAGTGAACTGAGCATACCTGTCAGGTAAAATAGTACATGTAAACCCATAAAATATTATAATCTCTCAAACATATAGGATTCAAAGACGAACCATTAAGAAGGTCTACTAGATAAGAAAGAAGTGGGTGACTTTTGTTAGCCTATCCATGATAACTCATACAAAATCACTACCTCGAGGCAATTTCATAAATCATATCACTAAGTCCATGGTGTAATTTTCCCATTTCTACTTTGGGATGGGTAATGAATGTAATACACCTAATTTTCATTAGGGTTCCTCTTTCACTTTCTAACAGGTGTATCAAGAAGTAACAAAACATGCTATCTTCTTCTTCATACCCAGCCACCAATAATAGCAGCGTATGTCATGGTACATATTGGAGATTCTGGGTTGTACTTCCCTTTTGGAATCATAATATTCAAACTTAAATTCCTCTCATTTTTCTTGGGGTACCTATACATGATCATTGATATTCAAGATCTCATCTTCATCAATAACCCAAATAGATAGTGAATCCTTACCGACAACACTTCCACTTAAGACTAAACCAGCATGATATAAAATTTGTATCATATTCACTTGATCCATATGTGAAAAGGTAACTACTACATCCATGTGAAAAGGATATTTTTGAAAATCCTAAAATTTTAGATTCATCTCGTAAAGATGATCCATAAACTACCATTCACTACTATATTTTTAAACAACATGAGTATGAGTCTTTTGACTTAGAGTTTCAGGAACGGTATTTCCCTTTCCTTGATGTATGATATCTCAAATATTAATAACTAAATATATCCAGCCCATATTCACCTTTGAAGTTTCAAGTAACACTTATTGAATATGTATTTGAGTATTATATACTTGGTTTATACCATGAATCGTTCTCTCATAAAGTAATGTCTCTGGCAACTAAAAGCATGAACAATAAATGCTAACTTGAGATCTTGCATTAGGTAATTTCACTTGTTTGAACCCAAATAATAATACTATTTTGCTACAACTTTTTCCCCTTGCATAAAAACAGCTCCCAGACCTACTTCTAATGTATCACAACAAAATATATAGCCTCTTCTAGGCTCAGTTAAAGTCAAAATTAGTGTTGAGGTCAGCCTTCCTTTTAAATCATGAAAGGCTTTCTCAAAATCTTTGGACTATGATAATTTCACACCCTTCTTGTTAAATCCTATAAGTGATTCTGTAAGGTGTGAATATTTCTAAATGAAATTCCAAGAGTTACTATATAGTCCCAAGAAAATTTGTATGTCAAATACATTCTTGGGATTCTCCTAGGAAACATTTTCTCTCACATTCTTTGGATCCACTGATACCCCTTATTTTGATATAATGTTACCCATGAAGTGAATTTTATCAATTCACAAGTTTAATTTAGTGATTTTTTCATATATCCTATTCTATCTTAGTGTACTAATTATGATGTCATGGTTTTTGGCACGATCATATCAAGTCTGTTAATATACTAAGATAACATCCACAAAACTCACCACAAAAGAATCTTGATAGGGTGGAAAAATCAATTCATCAAGGCCATAAAAATGGTTGGTGTGATGGTTAGATCGAATATCATGACCAAATACTCATATAATCCAAACCTAATTTGGAATTCTATACATTTTATAATCATGGAATAAACTCACACCAGATGGTAGATCAATCTTAAATCAATATTTAAGAAGAACCTATATCCTTGGATCTAGTCGAAGAGATCATATATGAAAGGAAGTGGGTATCGGTTCTTAACTGTAAGCAGATTCAACAAATAGTAATCAACACAAGACCTTAGGGTAACATCCACCTTCATAGAAAAAATAATAGATGAACCCTAAGGATAAGTACTAGTTTGTATAAACCCTTTGGATTCCATCACCTCTAACTACCTCTTGAGTTCCAAAATCTTAATAGGATTCATCCTATATTGAGGAATAGACATTGGTTACACTCCTAAAAAATCTAAATAATGAACTCCTCCTCTCTCTCAAGGGGTAGGATAGAAAAACAATTGGGGAAAAAATATTTGAATTGGTCCATCATTGGAAGAAAAACAGACTATCATACTCTTCAATCGTAAAAAACTGGTAATCTAGGATGACACTCCACTCAACACATTATGATTAGGTCTATTTCAACATTCATGGACATCCTATTCCCCAGTTTGAATATAAAAATCACCCTTATGGGATATAAAAGACACCGTTATATGAAAAAAATCAATATAGGTGTGATAAGGTACTAACAATTCTATCTTAAAAATTATATCAAATCCTGGTATCTTAAGTATGAAAAAGTTCCATAAGAAATGATAGATGGTGATCTCGAGGGTAAAATCCTTTCACTGATGAACACTTTTAGACCATACTCCCAATAAAGTAACTAGATTCATTACATCACCAAATTAATCAATATCAAGTCCAAGACTCCCTGATACATCCATAAATATTAAAGAATGTGACTAACCTATGTCAAAAAATTTTGGTACTAAATTGAAGGCTATAAAGATAATACCTTTCACTATATATGGAATGTCACTCTATTCCATAGGAATAGCCTACACTGTATGTATCAAGAAATATACATATCTATGAGATAAAATATTAACTACTTGAGTAGGATCACTCAATTGACACTTCACATAAAAAATATAGCTTCCTCAACCTTGTCCATATCCTCGACCTATATAACTAGTGTTACTCAAACTCCTAGACTAGTGTGAAGCTACAAATCCTGCTCAGGATTAAAAATCAAGTGCAGATCCTCCCCTAATGGGGACCTATATAAAGGTCCGAAAAAAACTCTAATGATGAAAAATTTGGACTTATGATCTACACTCTACTTGGTTTTTGTAACACTTAGGCTTTGTGTGACCCTTCCTTCCATTATGATATAATAAAACATAAATTTCTATGTACTTACTCTGATTTTCATTATCTCATGAGAATCCTCCAGGAAATGCTTTAGGATTCTATATGAAGAACTTATGTACCTATAAGCTAAAAAATAATGCCCTATAGCTTTAGATTCCCTCATATTGTAGTTGGATATAAAGGCCTTAATTACAATTCCTGAAATGGAAGATAATCAGAAGGTGTTCACCTATGATTAGATGGAATACTTGGTCACATCCTCTAAGTGTCTCACTTTGGACAAATCATCACTAGTAAGATTCATAGTGAAGCACTGGAGCATAGTGAAGTGAGATGAATAATCAATGATGGATATAGTATCCTACTATAGGTGTATAAATTCCATATCTTGATCAGATATCAACATTTATAGGAAAAATTAATCATATAAGGTAGTTTGAAAGCCCCTCTAGAAAATAACTTGATGCTAATCTACCTAATTTAAAAGATTCTACCATTTCTTGGTGGATAAACAAATCATAAAATACACCATATTAAACCTCCTCTCTAGAGGCATATCCAAATGGTCAAAGATCAATATAATGACCTACGTACATGAATCAGTAGATTAGTGGCCACCATCCCCTAATAAATTAGGTGGGTGTTACTGGTTATGGAGCTCCCTCAATAGAATGCACTAACCTCAAGAAACTCTCTTGAAGATGAGCATTAGTTCCCAGTATTGGTATAGAAGGTGGTACTACTAGTGGTGCCTCTGGTGGAAGTATAGGTGGGTCAGGTCCCACTACCTCAGGAGAATGTTCATCTCCACCCTCTTGGTGCTATACCTAAGGCCCTTAATGAGGCATATATCTATAGTTCCAAGAACACACCTCAAAACACAACAACAGGAAAAAAGGAATTTTTCTTTGGATAATAAGATAGGAATAAGGGATCTCTACTGAAAACATACTAACCCAACTAATAGAATATATTTGGAGGGTACTGTTAAGATTACATATTTCAATTATAGAGGTTGATTTATATAGAGTGTCAATTGTATGTTATAGAGGATAAAACCCTTTAATTTATAATTGGAATCCCCATTTAATGAAATCCATTCCATATAAAAGTTAAATTTAGTAGTTTATATATATGGGTATAGTTATATGGTTTTCCATTCCCAAGTTATAAAGTTAGGAATTCATAAGTTATAATTGGAACTTTATGTGACTGAAAGAAGACCTTTACCTCTAGTATCAGGCTGCAACAAGCCCAAACACTATGATTTGATTATATGGATCTTCATTCCCAATTTATAGAGGAAAAACATTATAAATTACAAATGGAATCCATTTAAATAAACTTTCAAACATTTCATCCCATGTATGAAGGTTCCATGGATTAAATATTTCATAATTGGTTAATTAAGGATCCAACATTAGGATATCTGGTAAAACACCATTTAGGTTAATATATACAATTTAAGCAACTAATTATTTTTAACCTTTTGTCCTAAAATAAAAGTCAGTTAAAATAAAAGTATACTTATACAGGAAAAAATGATATGAAATAGGAAATGAAATAAACATGGTATGATTTATTCATGTTATATAAATTTCTATCTGCCTATAATGATGCATAAAGAAATGTTCCCTTTCCATTCCAACCAATGGTAAAATCTATAAAATAAAAAATCACGAAGAATGTGTATCACCCACTGGTGAAAATAGTATAATTATAATAGAAAAAATATAGAACAAATAGTACTATATTTATAAATTTTTATTTTCCCCCACATGTGAGTTAGCTACTCCCAGACACAAAATCATTACCAAATTCCAACAATTCTTTATCTACTACCTGCTAACCCAAATATTAAGATAATGAAAATAAACTTCTGATACTAATTTGTGTCATTCTGGACCCATGTCACTCATAAGTAACCAAACTTGGTTGGCCACATTTCCTCATGAATTCCTTCCCATACACCCGAGGCTGCTGACTTGTAGTGATGGTCTACGATGGTACAATGGGGTGAATATAACCTCTTTTTATAGTATAGAAAAATGTTAAATAATTATAATAAAGTAGCATTAATCATATATGAAACATTTAAATAAGACAAAGAAGTGGAAATAAACATCCAAATAATAATAAATAGTAAAAACCATAAGAAGTATCATATAAAGATAATTTATTATCTATAAAAAATGAACAGACATACATGGTAGTATGTATACATATAATACATTTATAAAAAAGGAAAAAAATATCTAAAACTATCCTCCATGAGAATCCCAAGCACTGTATCAATCATATTTTACCAATATTTGAAGATATCAAGAATCCATGGATGGAAACTTCCCTTTATCTCTACCAACATCAATGAAGTTTTGTTGGGTACCCAACAATGACCCAAATAGGGTGTAAGTAAAACTTAGTATGCCACCACCAATGGTTTCTAGTATAAATCCAGGCTATTGATATAAAATGTACTTGGGTGTAGGTATAATATAAAATTAGTAAATAAACAACAACTACGTTGAGATCATGGTCACCATGGAGCGCTTGGCTGACTGTACCTACTTTGAACTAAGACATGTGTCTCTAAACATAAGAACATTTTAGTTCATCTTATGAACGAAAGAAGATATTCAAAAGTCCATATAATATAATAATATATAATTCATGGAGAAACTAAGTCATCCTTAAAATTAGGAGGTTGAGCCAACACATAGTACCAAAACATGAAGCTTGGATATAGGGGTGTGAGTGTAATCCAAGAGATGAACCTGTGGAATTGAAATGTAATGATTTTTAATCAAGACTAAGGAACATTTAAAAGGTAATTACATGCTAGAATTGATTTGGATATTAATGATATAATCCATTGAATCACATGTCTGAGGACATCAAACCAAATCAAAGGATATAATTATGGAATTCTATTTTCTAGTGACTAAGGTGAATATTCAGGGATACACTGAGGCATTCACTAATATAATACATTGAAAAAAACCTAGTGTGGTATCTCACTTAGAGATCATATAAATAAATCAATTAGAATACTTTGATTTTTACTAAGGAATTTAAATTTGGGAATCCAAGTATTACTCAGTGTATGCCACATCCTAAAAGTGATCTAGGTCCATAATAATAATAATTTATTATATTTAATACTTGAAACATGATTCAAGTTTAAATCCAACCTGTTTCAAAATATCCATTTAGTCCATTCCATTATCCCTTTTATTAATAAATGATAAAATTATAAGAGAAGTATTCATACCATTTAACAAAACATTCATCACATTAGTCATTCAACTTACAAGTGTTAAAAGGGATAAGTGTTATGTACTTTCCATTTAAAAATTCATTTAATACATTTATGGCTTCCAAAAACAAGTAGAAAACTCAACACACCAAAGGGGTGGATTATCTATAAGTAAAAAATGGTTATCAATATAATTTAATTGAATTCCCTTAACGGGGTGGTTCAGGTTGAGGTCATCATCCCACAATCATGTAAAAGTGGATATGGAATATCAAGGTTATAGTCTAAATAATTAATTTATGGTATATCTCATTTTAGGAACAATTCATGGAAATTATAGTGTTCAACACAACATGAAAAAATCCTAAACATCTATACTTTTACCAAATATTTATAGATCACCTAAATTAATACAACAATAGTCTCCTCATCTGGTATCAACCTAAGATTTAGGCTAGAATGAGAGAAAAGGGAGAAACCAGACATATGTTATGAAAATAGGGTATCTAAGATGACATGAAAATAGTATCCAAGATATTAGAGAAAATAAAGAAAGGGAATAAGAATAATAATATACTTATCAAGGGGTATCAAACACAACCAATGAAGATTGAATTAGAGCTTGGATGAAAGAAAAACCTAAAATATTTGAAGAGGGAAGAGGAGAGATCTCATGAATTATGAGCTATTGTACATTTGAGGGAGGATAAAAGGATAAAACAAGTTAAATTAAGGAAGGTAAAAATCATAATTTCTGACTTTTTAAAGATATTCTTGGTTTGGTTGCATGTTTTGGATAACTGTTTTCCAACCATACGATTTTCGCTATCCATAAGTCCTCACCTCATAGGGTTTAGGTGCACAGTTTTTCTAACCAAGTGCCCAAACTGTATGATATGACTCTACAATAAGTTATATTATTTTCATGGATATACAAACCATATTGTAAGGTTTTTATAACCATGATTCTCCCCTACATGGACACATGATTGAGGGGTATAGTTAACACTAACTGTGAACCTAACTATTTCTTTCAAAAACTAGAACTTTAGGCCTGAAACTAAGGATGAACACTCCCAAAACCTCCATGAAATATTTAGACAATTCTATTAAGTCCAAATGAATGGTTGAGAATGAATATTTAAGGATCTATACCTCTATACAAAATAAGGATCATACAATAATTTTGTAAATATTCTATTTTTTTTTTGGGAAATGGATTAAATAGTTAATAAAATTATATAGGTTTTATAAAATTACATAGATAATAGTAATGGTAACCCTCAAATATTCCCCAGGTTGAGTGGTGACCAACTACTCCACCATTGAAGGTGCATTAGGCATCTACCAATAGAACTCAGGGAAGCTAGTTTCTTGGTAAAAGTTATTGTTATAGAGGAATCACTTGGATCCCATGAAGGTCATAGTATAGGCAGTGTTCTCCAAGATGATGATCAAGTAGGATATATAAAAAAATTCTATGAACTTAATTATTTTAAATGGGTTATAATATATTAAATTTAAAAGAAAATTGATGTAAAATAATTATAAAATTTTAATGAAATAAAATAATGTATATTTGTACAAAACACTTATAGATGTGAAATTATAATATAGTTTCATTAAAAAACTATACATTCAATTATCTTCATCTTCTTTGTATTAATTGTTAAAAATCTCTATTATGAGGAGTTTTTTTTATTTTCATCCTCTCTTACATGTTCTATTATTTCAATATTTTTCAGGGAAAAATAGTTGAATGTTTTCCGCTTGGTTATGTTCAATGTCAGAAATTAAATATTGAGCTTCCTCAACAATATCATACTAGTACATTTATTTTATGTATACAAAACACTATAAAATTCATATAATTTATCATCCACATAATAAACTATCTTCACTTATGACGACATGATAAATAAATCATGATCTTCATGCTTAGTAGTATGAATCGAGCCAGATAAGTTGAAATAAGTAAAATGTAATCAATGTTTTGTTATAAACAAATTTATATTAACCCACTTGAATTTGAATTAAACAATTGAAAAATGAATAGGATAGTTTAATTCAAGGATATTAATCATATTAGAATAATTTTCCCCCTCTTAAAGTGTAAATACACAAAAATTTTTATTTTTTAAACCTTCACCATGATTAATTGTATGAAACATGAAGTGACTAATATAGTTGGCTTAAAATATATTATCTTACCTTAGAGAAACTCAATACAAAAACATCTATCATGACCTAACCCACCAAGGTCCGACCTGTGACTACCCCAATACCACCTCCAATAGGTTAGGGGATGGAGACCAATAACAAGTAGACATATCCAACAAATGGGAGGTATTTGTCTAAAGTACCTATACACAAACAAACACCTCCAAGACCACACAATGCTAAAATGTAAAACAACTGAAACCAATGCATGCATACATCTAAGACCCAACAACAAAGATTTATAATAAATTACTAAAAGTGGAAAAAGGGCCAAATACAAGCCTAACCAAAAACTATAAAGACATAGACCTACTCATAGGGAGAGGAATAAGTTAAATTCAAGATCCTTGTAAAATAAACCAGTCTAACAAGTTCTATCTACACTCCACCTGCTCCCTATCCTCCCAAGACACTATAAAAGGGCTGTCATCTACATAAGACATGACACATGCAGGAAAATCCCATGGAGGGTTGAATATAAAAATACTATGTAGGAACCCAAAAAGAAATAAAAACGAATCACCAATTATAGTTTGATAAATATCAGATATAGAAGTCAATTTATAATAGAAACACCAAAATATACTCAGGAAGGACCCCATGCCACCGGGCATTCATAACCAACTACCAACAACATGATTTTTCTCAGAGAAATGATTGTTATAGGAGAATCCACTCCATGGTCTATGTTATCATAAGAGATACTCAATGAAGAGGTCTAGATCATTAGGATCAACCCAAGAAAGATCATCAGTCTAAGAAGGCCCTGATGCACAGATAGGGTGTCACACCTAGAACCGTTGAGGGACACCACAAACCTATTCTGGATCAACCTGCTATGTAGGGGATCAAATGAAAATGTTACCACTAACCCTATCGATATGGCCTAATAGATGGAGGATAAATTCCCTACTCAAGGAGGTCATGCTGATTCCATAAACCCCATCCAGGGAACAAGGATTATAGAGGATTTCACTCCAGTCTTAGGGAGGTACACTATAACTCTATCCAAGACTCAACCTCTAGAGGGGATCACAAACCCGTGATGTGGATATTAAGCTACACTGTACACTTAATGGAAAGGACCAAGGGAACCCAATAATCCTATAATGGTACAAAATAAGGAATATAAGATCTAAAAACACTCTTGAAGGGGGTATAGGGTATGTACCAAGGGGTGCATAATGTGTCAAGCTATCCCCTTGAATGCCCATGTTTAAAATACTCACACAGAATGTAAATATCCAGATACATGGTGTGTATAAGTATTAAATCACTTATAGAGACACACAATATCCTTCCCATGTCACCCAACCATGTCCGTGTATGGTGGCTGTGTCCTTGTATGGGACCATGTACACCAATCCGTGTTTTTGTCCAAGTATACAGTGTTCCACTTTTTCGTGTACCTTTTCCCACTTCCATGTACTCTGAAATGTACACTCCAAGCCTCATAGAAGGGGGTAAAATGGTGTGTGACCAATTCACATGGAGTGTGATACTTAACTTCAGCCAGAATCCTTACACCACAACTAGGGGGCCCACACGTTGTGTAACTCGAAATATATTCCGTGTTTCTCGTGATTTCCATATCCACTTCTGCACTATCCTACCATTCACTGAAGCCTTTAACCTCACTGAAACTTATAGATCGAGGTGGTTCCGAGCATCTAGTTTCCAAATATCAGGATTCTGGGCTCTGAATCCACTGGGAAGACAATCCTCCATGAAAAAACGATCAAAATTTGTCAAAACTAGGAAGAACAATAAAATAAAATCTATACATTCCTCTCCTAATCATCCACCGCCATCATCGAACCTTGAACACACCATTAATGACAAACCTAACCCATGGTATTAATCCATTCTGATGAAGAAAAATTTCACAACAATCGAATACTGGGTATTTAGTCGAACTACAAGAAAAAATAAAATACCCACGATGAATGTGCAAATAACGGGGAAAGAAATCCAAAATCCACAGAATGTGATGAACAAGCCTTGGAAATTTTTTATTTGGCCTCAATCAATTTCAAAGAATAATATGAACAAATAAAAATAAAAAAATGAATCAAACAATTCCATCAATTTAATTCTACCAACAATGCCCATATCAATTCTATTTGTAGAATTGATCCTCATTCATCCAGGATTAAGAAATAGGATGTAAATCACAAGGAAAAATACCTAACATGGATTTTTGATCAATCCTTTATGAAGAATGGTATTGTTAACAACATTTAAAATATCCATGGACTCTGTTGGTGCATCAATCCATGATATGATCCCAATCCATCGTCATTCACCAAGAAAATCTCTCCAATGGTTGTATGAAATCTCTATGGTTTGGGTGGCCAACCATGAAGAAATATCATAACCATACTTTTAAAGGAGGAAACATTAGCTACGTCAAAAAAATTATTTAATTTATTTCATTCATTTCACCCATGATGTATTTTTCACAAACGGCCCCTACCAACATATGTTATATCATGCCTAGGGTAAAACATGTATTCTGAACTCAACAATGTCCTTGTTTTTATGATCCAGGCCCCCATTATGGAGTTATTCTAGGTTTTTAAGAAAACTATGTGCATATTCTATTTAATATATTATAAAAATTTATTTCTAGCACACTGAGCCTCATAATCACAAACTGTCTCAGTGAATGGTCTTGAAAATTATTCATATAATAATAATAATACATAGAAAATCTGAGCCATTACATTCTACCCACCCTTGGGATTTTCATCCTAAAAAGAGAAAAAACTACACAAAAAAGATGAGGGTACTAGGCTCGCATCTAGGTCTCCCTCTCCTAGGTTCTCTCCCAAAGATTCTCATGCTACCACTGGACATGCACAAAGGGAATCAAATTCCCATGAACAATAATTTCCCACCAATCCTTGATCTCCAACGGGTACTCTAAAAAGGTAGATCTATCCTTGATTTCTAGCTCAAAATAGTCCATAATGTGTGATGTGTCATGCATGTACTGCCTCAGCTATGACACATGGAAGATGTCGTGTACGCAGTCTAACTATGGTGGTAAAGCTAAGTGGTATACCACTATTCCAAATCAATGTAGTATCTAAAAGGGACCAATAATCTCAAAGATAACTTGCTGCCACTACCAAATATCTTAACTCCACATCGAGGCGATAATATCAGGAACACATGGTCTCCTTCATATAACTATATAGTTCTTCATCATTGGTCCCCATATGACTTATGAAATCTCTTTGCAGTCCTCGTCTACTCCTAGATTATCTACACCTTCTCTATGGTTTCTCACACCAAATCTAGGCCCATGAGTACTTAATTTCCTAGATCAGTCCAACAAAGTGTTTACCTATAGATTTTTCCACACAAAGCATCGAATAGTTTCATACCTATGGTAGAATGTTAGCTATTGTTGTATGAAAACTACACCAAGGGTAGTTGATCCTTCCAACTATGAACAAAGTCCAACATTCAAGCTTAAAACATGTCCTCCAAGACCTGAATGATCCGATCTATTTGGCCATCAATTTGGGTGTGAAACGCTATGATTAATTGTAGCTAAGTACCAAAGGACTCTTAAAATACTCTCCATAAACGAGATTTGAAGCAATTATCACGATAAAATACAATAATCAAGGGAAATACATGGATTCAAACAATATCATATATGTAGAGGTGTACCAAGCTCTCTACTAAACTCTTCTCTCAAATAGCTAGGAAGTGTGATGGCTTTGTGAGTCTATCTATGATCACCCATATGGAATCATATCCCCTAGATGTACATGGTATTACAATCACAATGTCTATAGATATCCTATACATTGTTTTCTCTAGATCCTCAAGGGATTGGGATAAACCTACTGGATCCTGGTGATCTTCCTTCACCTACTGACAATTTAGGTATTGAGAGATAAACTATAAAACTCCCTTCTTCAATACTGACCACCAAAACTAACATTGGAGTTATTATTACATCTTTTACACACCTAGATGAACCAACAAAGGGGATACATGAAACTCTTAAAATCCTCCCCTTGCAAAGTCAAAGATACCATCATCTGTCCTCTGAAAAGGATAACATGCTCCCCACCTTTAGAATATCCATCAGGGGCATGCCTAGTGGATATATGAGTGCGTAAGTTATTACATTCAGTACCACCTAGCTGGTAATCCCAGAAATGGTGAAAAAGTGGTGGGTTAACAAGCATCGATGGAATATAGGAATCAGTATCCTAGTCGATAAAGTAAATTTACAATGAGGCTAACTGCTCCGACGTGTTGGCTAACAAATGAGAATAAGATGTCCTGCTGAAAGAGTCTTTCACCACGTTCCCCTTCCCAGGTGTATAGATAGTATCAAAGTCATTGTCCTAGATGAACTTTAGGAATCACCTCTATCTCAAGTTAAGATCATTATGAGAGAAGATATACTTGATTATCTTTTGGTTAGTTTAAATTATAAATCTCTCTCCCATCAGTTAGTTTCACCACATCTTTAGTGTGAATACGACCATTGATAACTCAAGATCATGGGTCATGTAGCTCTTCACATGTGGTATCAACTATCATGAACCATAGGAAATAACTACCAACCTTTGCATCAGAACACAACCAAGTCTAGTCCCTAATGCATTGCAGAACACCATTTACTCAACACCCTCATTTGGAAATATCAATATGGGAGTGCTCATCAACCTATTCCTCAGCTCCTGAAATCACTACCGGAACATTTCCTTCCACATGAAATGATTACCTTTATGAGTCTAGGCTTTCATGGGTGATTCCAATATAGTGAAATCATGTACACACCTATGATAGTACACTTCCAACCTAAGGAAACTATGCACCCCCGTAACACTCTTGTGTGACTCCTAATAAAAAACTACCTCAACATTTTCTAGATCCACTGGTACTCTAGCCTCATAGATGACGTGTCCCAGAAAGTGGACATATGGAATCCAATAATGATAATTCAAAAGATTCCCATAAATCTGGTTCTCTTTGATTGTGTCTAAGACCACCCTCAAGTGTGTTGCATTCTCCTCGTTGGATTCCGAATACGCTACGATGTCATCAATAAAGACAACCATGAACTATTCTAAGAAAGGATGAAAGATCTCTTTCATGAGTCCCATGAATACTTATGGGGAATTTTTTATGCTGATTGGAATCACCAAGTACACATAGTGACTGTAGCGACATATGGATTTCGTCTTCAATATATCCTCTTCCCATACTCACAACTGGTGATAGCCTGATCTGAGGTCAATATTTGAGAACCATCGCGCCCATCTCAAATGATTAAAGAGGTCATCGATCCTTGATAGCAGATAATTATTCTTCATAATTACTTGATTCAAGCTACTGTAATCCACACAACCTCAAACAACCATCATACTTTTTGGAGAAAAACACTAGGGATACCCATGGGGAAACACTGGGTCTCAAAAATCCCTTCTTGTATAAGTCCACAAACTGTACCTTCACCTTTCAAAGCTCTGCAGGACCTATCCGATATTCTAGAGAAGATATATATGTCATCCTAGGATGTGAGTAGATACAGAATCCTAGCTCATAGCGGAGAGGTAAACCTAGTACATTCTCCGGAAAGGTGTCCTTATACTCTACCACCACAACATGAAACTGATATCCCAAATAATCGAATACTCTAAGAGTTACTCTAGTCAACTGGTGAGAAATTAGATTCACTCTCTTATGCTTGATCTCATCCTACTCCACAAAGGTTTTATTTTCACCAACAAAGGAAAAACTCATTCCATCACTAAGGATGCACCACATCCTCTGACTAAAATAGTCAATATGGAAATGAACCATGGATAACCTTTCCAAACATAAGTTTACTTCATAAGGCCTTATTTCTTCATTGAAGTGATCCCATACAAAACTCTCACCTCTAATCATCATATCACATAGTAATCACAAGTGCATAATCACTGAGTCACCACCTTTCGGAGTGTCTAACTGTAATGGGCATGACAATGGCTCAACTAGAATCACTATGTCTTGAAACCGGAGAATTAGAAAGGAATGAATGACTCACAATCATATCTATAAATACTACAACTAAAGTAGAAAAGACACAGATCATACCACATATCATCCCTGGAGCCTTAGGGTCATATGCCTCCATACCTTGCAGTTGGCCTCATCCCTATTCACCAAATCTTTAAGCCTAGTTCAGACCACCTGAGGTGGTGGTAGTAATAGGTCAAACCTCTGACCACCTCCTACTACCTTTCTACCCCCTATACCACATCCTCCACCTTGTGGACTATAACACCCCTAATTTTATGGACCTTTTTTTGAATGAATTAATTTTAATTCATCTATTTCGTTACAATAAGTCAAATATTCTTTTAACATAGAACCAACATGGCTTGCCCTAGATGAAACACTGACTTGGCGTGCATTATATACAACACGATGTTTATATTTAACATCGTTTTATTATTATAATTATTTAAATGAGATAATTAAAACCTAGACATTAAAATCAGTAATTTGAATAGTAATAAATACTTTTCATATATGATTTATAATTTTTTCACATTAATAAAACTTATTTATAATGAAATGTATAATTTTTAGTAATGTCTTTATATGCTTTATAATAATATTTTCTTAAAGAAGCTGTTTTTTATGTCCTTTTGGGAACAATAATAAAATTAATTTTAAACATTACTAGAATTGTAATTTGATGAAATGGAATTCATTTTTGAATTCATAATTTTGAAGTTATATTAGGGGGATCTTTTTTGATTTTACAAGAAACTTCATTTATGTGTGAATAGTAAAAATTACTATAATTTAGTTAAAAACTACATTTTCATTTAAATAATGATTAGTGTTAAATTATATTTTAAAAATGATTTTTAATGTAATAATAGATAAATTATGAATATATTAATCCTATTTAGTTCATTAGAGTCATTTTTATATCTAAATTAGATATAAAAACTTATTGAAATTTTAAATGTTTTTATTTTAAAAATCTACTTTCTTACTATGTCTGCGGGATTAGTGTTAAAATTAATTTTCCAACTTTTGTGGCTTGAATTTTGAAAAATGGACATAAATAGTTGTAACCAGTATGGTATCTATAGTCTAATAAGATCAGCTTAATTTTTGACCAAAAAGATTAGTTAAAGTGATTAAAATGAATCATTGTGATTAAGGTATGATTAAGCTTCATTAAGGACTAAACCTTAATCTTAAGGACCAAAATAGCATGTACACCTATCCAAAAGCAATTGTCTACAAATAAATCGACCATATAATCTATTTTTTATAATTTTATTGGTTATTGGGATATTATTAAATGGGGTTTACCTACATAAAAGGTTATGTAAGGAAAAATACAAAAAGGGAACTTTCCTTACCTTTAACATTTATAAAAATTTGATATATATAAAAAAATAATATTTTCAATTATACATATAATTTTAAAATATAAATGGGTTTTTTATCATAATAATTTATAAATAATTTTTATATACAATTTAGTTACTTAAAATGATTATGAACCACCGACGGATTGATTATTTAGTTAATAATTAACTAAAATAAATGATACTATAAAAGTTAAAAGTGAAGTGAATTGATTGAATTATTGTCTTAAATTATTTTTTAAGAATAATATATAATTTTAAACATATTTAAAATTTCTTTATTTTATTTCTAATATTATCTTTATATTTTCAAATTAAAATTAAATAAATAATGTCGAAATTGACATTACTTTCATTTTACAATAAATCTTATTTTATTAAATGATTTAAAATTAATAAAAATACTATATTCTACCAATTTATTTTTAAGGGTTAAAAATATTAAATACGGTCTATTAATGGACCAATTGATCTTTTATATTAACATATTGACCCATAGATTGTTAAAATATTGTTATCATGGTCTGAGTTTAAGTAGTGTTTTGTGCGTCACATGCGATTGTTTTAGAAATTAATTTTAAAAAAAATATGAGATTTTTTATTTTGTAAATTAGGAATCATATTTATAATTCTTTTTCTCTATATTATATAATAAATCACAATTTTTTTATTCTAAATGGTTAAATTAATTAGGTTTGAAAACTTGATGGTTTAATAAAAACCAAAATAATAAAATTGGGGAATCAAAGAAGTTGAGGAACCAAATTAATAAAATGAAATTATTTTTGTGTGGTGTATATTTGGTTAGACCATAATTTAAAATTAATTCTTTATTTTTTCATTTTGGAGGCACATTAGTTGAAGGATACCTCCCATTATTAAATACCATTTGGTATTTATAATAGTGCCACTTCCCCTTCACTATAAAAGGGAAGACCTCTACCCATTATTAACACCTATTATTCCCCATGGCTTTCCAAATATCTGTTAAAATAATCTCCAAACATACCTTAGTTTCTCCTATAATCCTACCCTTGTGAATAAATCCATTCAAGGAATCTTTTTGGCACAAAACAAAAGGAGTTACCCGATTAAGAGGCAACGTCTTCTCTCAAACTCCTTTCTTTTATTTTCTTTCTCAACCCCTCAAATATATTTATTCCCTAAATGTATAAAAACAACAGTATATTCAATATAATATTATGTTTTTATGATAATTTTTATACCTACACTTACATACACCTCTATCTAATGTGTAAAATACATATTGTTTATGTGTACGACGAACTACCTCCACACAAAACGATGATTGTTCATTCTTCTGTACCACGTCTCAAGGTGGAAATTATGATGAAAAATATGTTTAAATATGTTATATATTATATATTATATTTATTATGTCTTTAATATTATTTAATCCTTTTAAAACACATATCTTTTTATTTTCTATTTGGTGTAAATATGATAATTTTGTTTGAGGAAGTGTGGACTACCGCCCTCTCAAAGCGATGCGATTCGTTCACACACTACCTGGAATGTATTTAGGACGAGTTTAGTGAACATATATAACATATATGATTTAATAATTCTACCAGAATAATTATATATATATATATATACATATATACACACATATGTAATTTACCTTTTTCTTTTAATAAGACAATAAAAACGTAAACAACATTCATGCGTATGTACGACTTACCATCTCCTTGAACAGTGTATTCCATTTCATATTAATATATTCTATATATTATTAAAATATAAATATAATGAATATACATGATATTTATATTATGATTTAAATTTTGTAAAATCATTATATAAGTATAAGAACCAAATATATAACAACTTAAGACACATGCGAAGAACAAATAGAATATTATCTGAAGTGAAACCTAACATAGGATGGTTAACAAGTGGGTAATATAAGGTCATAATAAAAAAATATATGGTATTAGATATAAAAATATGGTTTGTTAAAATATGTATAATAAATTTATATTTATTATATAGGTGGTTTGAAAGAATATGATGATATTCAATACATAAGGTAAGGGAATTTCATCTCAATTTTTATTTTTATGACATACATGCTTTACTCACCACCAATTCCATTTGTGTGGTGTGTATACATAACCTGGATTTATTATTATTATATTATTATTATTAAATTTATGGGTATTTATATATCCATATTATTATATTTATTTCATGGGGACAATTTTTCTAAAGTTAACAAATCAGTAAAATGATTTTGTCTCAATTTTCCTTCTTTGAGACATATGCCATGTTATGCACCTATATTTTTCCATGAGGTGTAGATAATGACTTTGAAATGTTATATAATGAATATCATTATTTTAATGATATTCTATGATTCATGTAATTTAATTTTCTCACATGTGGAGTATGGTTCAAAGTTACCAAGTGGTAAGAGTTTATTGAAACAATCTCACCACTTTTTGAGATTGTTTGTATTTATACTTCCTTTGATGAAATATTATGATACATATCTCAAGAAAATTCATTAATTTTATTCTCCTTTATTTATTCATGATTTATTCATGTATTGGTAACATTTCTTTACTCTTCAGAACATAATATAGTTAAGAACGTGTTTTTAAGAAAGCCCAACTTTACCCTCTAATCGGTCAGAAATATGTGTTCCTTCCAAACCATGTCCTCTAAAAAGGGTTTTCAAGAATATTATACTATTGTTATATAATATTTAAAAGAAATTTAATCTTTTTTTTGTCTTTTACCAATGATTTCAATGGAATATTATTTTTTCTTTTTGAAAAAGTCATTTTATTAACTTTTTATTGTGATAATGGAATATTGTTTTGACCTTGTATGATATGTACAGATTTACCTACCATCATTTCTGTGAAATTCAATTCCATATTTAAAAAGTTTAATTTTTAGGAAAATGATTTTAAAATTATTTTTCCCGAAAAATAGTTTTCAAATTTTTTTAAGATTCTTTCATAAGTTTTGAAGTAAAAAGGTTTTCAGAATATTTTCAAACTTTCTTTACATGTTTTCAAAGTTATTTTCAAAGAAATGGTTTTCAAAACATTTTATAGATTTATTTATAAATTTTCAAAGTATTTTCATAGTATTGGGTTTCAAAACGTTTTCAAGCTCTCTTTATATGTTTTCAAATAAAAGGATTCCAAAATGTTTCCAAATATTTATTTATAAGAATTCATATTAATTTTAAAGAAAATGTTTTCCAAAAGGTTTTTATATATTAAATATCATTTTTTAAAATAATAAAGGATATTTTCCTAAAGAAATGTTTTCAAAATATGGTTACAAGTTATTTTCAATCTAAGATGACATCTGTTGATGTTACTCATGCCCTTCTATGAAATTATCGAATAGTTCCATTCAAATTCTTCTTAAATGGTTTATGTTTTAATGGAATGATTCTTATGAATACCATTTATCCTCAATAGGTTATATATTTTTGAAAAATAATTCTTTTCATAGGTTATTATTTGGTGAAATGATTATGAAACTTATATTCTTATATAGGTTACGATATGATTACATATTTAAAACACACATTTAATTTCATGGGTTATGATGTGATTGTTTTTGATATTATGGAACACGTATGTATTATTTCATTAAGAGATGGGTGGGACCTATATATCCCTCAAATTCATTAGGTAAAGATTCATATTTCTTGAGATAAACTAAGATGGTCTTGGGAGTAAACCTTGACTACTAAGATGGGCAAGAGAGTGAACCATGACTAACAATATGGTATCAAGATTGAAATCATGCTACTAAGATGGCCATGGTAGCGAACCATGCCTACCAAGATGGTATAGGGAGTGAACCCATACTACTAATATGGTCTTGGAAGTGATGCTTTGAATACTATAGAAATAATATTATATGCTTATGTGTCTGCCATAATTCCATGTATTATTACTATATTATTCTTTCACGACTTATATTATTTATTTCCTTATGGTTCATGTCTTATGAACTTACAATATTTATTCCATGATACATGTTTATGATCTTTGCTATGTAGGGTATGATCTTATATTTTCATGATCATGTCCTTATACCCTTATTTTCATGATGATGCTTACACATCTCCCTTGTTTACCCTTACTGAGCATATAAGCTCACCCCTATTTATGTTTCCCTCCCCCAGGTTATGAAGATATGTATTATGCTTTATGTGTCTAATAATGTTTCTAGTAAAGAAGAACCTAGTGGGAGATGATATAGCTCATTTATGTTTGAGAGATTATGTTTCTATGTTTCTAAAGTCACTAGACTAGTACAGTCTTTAGGTGTCTATTTTTATAATGTTTTAAGTATTCCACAAAATTTATGTAATGTTAATATATGAAACGTGAGGGTATTTATAGTTTGTATCATAGAAAGGGTTTATCCAACCTTTGGAAACTAGTATGGGAAAACTTTAGTGATATACCTTGTTATATTTCTAAGGATATGTCGAGGTATGTCTCTAAGGATAAGTATAAGGATGAGACAAAATTTTGGATTTTTTTTGGGAATTTTGGTAAAGGAAAGAGTGAGTGGTTTTCTATCAATACATCCCTCTCTAGATACCAAAAGTGGATGAGGCTCTGGCATAGATGTACCTAGGGGTAATAACTCTGATATGATTTCCTGATCTTGACTTAGGGTAATATGGTACACAATAAGAGTACTTGCTACACACCTGGTTTGAAACTTCTGGGGGATATACTTTAGGAATTCAAAAACTATTTATGAACCATAATGAAGGATTTAAATAGAGGATAACTATGAATAACATTGTATAATCCTAATTTTTCATATATTTAAGAAGCATGATCCATGATTTAGACACCCTATAAGTAATTTTTTTTGATTATATGGTATCCCAGTATGATAAATGTTTCTCACACTATACATTATGGTTTTAGTCAATCGAGAGAACTATAAGAAACATGGTTAACATTTAACATTAAATATGTGGAAATTATGGGCATTATTAAGATATATTTCCCAATTGGAAATCTTATAAGGAGAATCAATAAGTTGGTACAAGTATTGGTTATACATATAATGATAAAGATACCGAAAATGATATGTGAAAGGTATGAGATGTTATTTGAGTATTATTTACATAATAAGCATGATTATATTAAGGATGAGGAAACTTAAAACATGATTCATATTTTATTTTCTAGGAAAGAGATATTAAGGAATAAGTTGATGAAGACTAAGTAATAGTTTATGAAAAAAGTTGGATGAATAAATTATTTAAGTTTTGGAATTAAAATATTATTTTATATAAATCATGAAATTTATAACTATTTTTAGTATAAATTTTCATTAAGTATTGAAAAGTACATGTTGAATGGTGATGAAGGCATAGAAAAATGATTTCATGGAAATGCGATATTTTGATTAAGGGAAGGTAACCATTAATTAATGCCTGATGTTGAGATAATGATGTTTGGATAAAGATATGATAAATATGAATAAGTAAATTGAACGATATAGATTAACCTAGAACTAATTATGAAAAAAATGTTATATGTCATCAAGGATAAAGTTTATAACTTCTTGTATTTAAATAATATATCCAGTAATCATTGGAATAAATAAGCATTCATGTTTTCCAAAAGTATTTATGGTAATTAAGGGAATATGCAATGAGGGCATTCACATGTTTGAAATGTGAAAATCAAGTTTTACTTTGTGATATATGTGGATCAATGTTATGTTGATTTCATGAATTTATTTCCAAATATTTTAATTTTCCTATTTTTTTAGGGTTATATGCTTAACCATTTATGGAATGTTTAAGTTAAACATCTGATAAAGTCAGTAAGATTAAAGTCTTATCTCTCCATATGAGGATTTATTAATATTGGATAAGTAGTTCAAACTACTTTGTGTTGATGATAACTAATGGGATGGTATATCATGAGTCTCATGATCTTTTAGTACTTTAGGAATGAAAAATTCACCTTCCTTTTTAGAGAAATTGGTTATGTGGATCAATGAACAACAAAGGGTGACATTGTGTAAAGACCCAAACTTGTATTAGTTAAAATTACTCTTGATATAATTAAATGTATTATTATGTAAAATGGTTATATAACATATGTGATTATTTGGTTTTATGATTTTGGATTTCAATATACCGTTAAGAATTGTTACCGCTGCTAATATAGTCGTTGAACAGTGATCACATGATTAGTATAAATATAGGGCTTTAACAAATCCAATTTACTCATAAAAATAAAGTGATGGACTCATCCATTATAATTGCTCTATATGAAGCCCATTTTTCAGATCTTAGAAAGTAGGTGGCATCATTAGACTTCACTATTGACCAAGCCCTAATCGAGCTTCAACATGTTAAGATCAAATGGAAACGCCTACGGGAGAAATGGAAGTTGATAGAGATTACCACCCGGGAGATATTATTCGAGCCACCCCAAGAGTCTATCACCATTTTACACCTTACCCTTATGTCTTATATGGGTGTCATAAGAGGTTATGTAACAATACCCTAGCACTATGATTATGTGCATTATTTTTCTATTCAATAAAGAATATGCATTCATTTTATTATTGTTACTTTATAATTAGTTTTTAAAGCACAAATAGTATTATTAAAAAATATATTTTGTTGAATTAATGTATTTTTGAATTAAATAATATTTTAATAAAATATTATTACAGAATTATTTTTTATTAAATATAAATTATCGTATAATTTTTATGAATACAATCATAATTTTTATTAAGGTTTGAAAGTTGTTTTTGAAAAAAACCATGAATTTAAGATAAATGCTTGTTTTTATTTTAAAAGTAAAAATTCACATGTTTAGAAAATTATTTAGATAAAATGAATATTATTTTATGAATTAGGATGTTGAAATTATCCAAAGCTGAATTTTTCATAATTTTCTAAAACATTTGAAATTTTGGGTAAAAATTAAATATCGTTTTAATATATAATGTGTTTTATGACTTCATAATGACTCAATAGTGATGTAATAAAATACTATAAATGCATTTCTTCATCAAAAATATGTTTTAACTTTAAAATAATGTGATTTTATATTTGTTTGATTAATTTTATGGTGCCTTAGTGGAAACTCCAAGACTTAACATTTTAACTTTTTAAATTGATTTCCTTGAGAGTGTGACTCACCTCCACATAAGAAATCATAATAATTTAATAATTTCTTCCATTTTCTTTATAAAATAATGTTTTAAACTCCCATTTGAAAAAAATGGGCAAAAACAATCGTTTGGTTTCTATTTTTGATTAGTTTAATGTGTGGTGTCCAAAACCCAACTAATAAAGAATTCCCTCTCTTTTCCTATAAAAACCCACCCAAGCTCCCACATCCTCTTCACTCAAAGAATTTTTAGCTTGAAAAACCTATGCCCTCCTCTATCTATAATCCTACCAAGGTTCCCCAAGCTCCCAAGAAGCCTCTCTCAAGCCTCTCCCAAGCATTTGGGATCACACTTCCATGTAAAGGATTTATTCCTCTCTCATTTTCGTCCAAGTTTCTTTATGTTTCAATACCCTTGTATTTTAAATTATAAATGTTGGGGTATGATTTAGAACTTCCCCTATATTTACCTCCTTATTTTTTAATGATTAGATACCCCTTTATCTTTCATTAATGCTTCCCAAGTACATCTGTTACCATGACGAAATTCCGTAAGGGATTTCTCTCTCGTCATTTACATTCAAGCAATTAATTTGTTTTATGAATCTAAATTCCATTAAATATGTTGGGACATGTGTATATATGACCCCCTTAATATTAATTTCATGTAAATATGATGAGACTCCCTTTTCTCTCTCATCAACATTTTTTATTAATTCTTATGTCATGCCGTTATGCTTCCCAAATTGCACCGCCATTTTCGAGGCCAAAGTCACTATGTAGTGAATACAATTCCCATTTATCTATCAAGGGTATTCAAATTTATGATAATTTAATTATTTATTATATAGTTTCATGTATAAATTCAACATTATTTTATCATGGAATAAATGATGATGTTTAATGAATCAATGTTATATGATCCATGTGGCACACTTATGCATGAAATGAAATGTTTAAGAAGGGTGCACACAGATAGTGCTCCAATACATTGGGTAAAGACTAGTATCATGAAACGTCAAGTGCAATGAGTGTTTACTCATTATAATTCAATTAAAATAAGGGTTACTCATGATCCATTTTCAATGAGTCATGGCTCATTCTAATATCATGTTAAATGTTGATGCCACATTTCCATGTTATGATAATCAAGCTATATCATGCCTTTATAGTTCCATACTGATGGTGGAGTGGTATCTGTTGTTGTATGAAAATTCCAAAATTGGTAGGTGGTCCTCCCAACTACGATGAAAATCAAGAATTCAAGCACGAAGCATGTCCTCCAAGGGCTGTATGGCCCGCTCTGTCAAACCATCCATCTGTGGGTGAAAGGCTGTGCTCAAGTGTAGCTTAGTCCCAAATGACTCATGTAATCTCTTCCACAATTGGGATGTAAAGTGTGCATCACAATCTAAGACTATCATATATGTGACTCCATGGATTCGAACTATCTTCTTCATGTAGAGGCATCCCCATCTCTCTACTAAGCCTTGTTCATGAATGGGTAGGAAGTGGGATGGCTTGGTGAGTCAGTCTACGATCACCCAGATGGTTCATTACCCCTAGACGTACTTGGTAATAACATCAAAAAGTCCATCAATATCCCATCCCATTTTCACTTAAGTACATTGAGGGGTTGTGTCAAACTTTTTGGAACCTGGTGATCAGCCTTCACATGATGAAAAGTGAGGGTTATCAAGACAAACTCTTCCACTACCTTCTTTATTCTAGGCCACTAATACTAATGTCAATGGTAATAGTATATTTTCATCACACCTAGATGTAATTACAAAGGGGTTGTATGGAACTCCATTAACAACTCCTCCCGCAATGCCACTAGCACTCTGGTGCGTCCTCTAAAAAGGATGATGTGCTCCCCACCATTAGAATATCTCTTAGGGGAATACCCTGTGGACATCTAGGCATGTGTAGATTCACATATAAAATCTTAGAGTTTCACCTACATTACTAACTATAAGAGTGTAGGGGAAACTACCTTCGACTGTAGAAAAGTTATCTGCTCTCTATACACAAAGGATATCTGAAGCGAGGCTAACTACTCTGAGTCCTCATTCAATAGTTGTGAACTCGATCTCTTATTGAGAGCATCTGCCACCATGTTCCCCTTCTGAGGAGTATAGACTATATCGAAGTCATAGTCCTAGAGGAAATATATCCAATTTCTCTATCTCAGATTCATATCCTTCTAACAAAATATATACTTTATACCCTTGTGGTCAAAGTAGATGATGAATCATTCACCCATAAGTTAGGATTGCCACATCTTCAATGCGAAGACTACAACAACCAACTCAAGGTCATGAGTCACATAGTTCTACTCATGTTGTCTCAATTTTCATGAGCCATAAGCAATCACTTATTTCCCCTACATCAGGACACAACCAATCCCGATTCCTGATGCATCACAGAATACCACATAGTCGGTACCCTCTTCTGTAAGCCTCAAGATAAGAGCACTCTTCAAGCTCTGTCTCAGTTGCTGAAATATATGTTGGAATATTTTTTTCAACATAAAGTGTTTTCCCTTCTTTTTCAATGTTGTCATGGGTGCTTCCACTTTGGAGAATTTGGGTAGAAACATCAAATAGTACCCAGCCAACCCAAGGAAACTCCATACCTCAGTAATGCTTTTGGGTGACTCCCAATCAAGAACTGCCTCGATCTTCACTGGATCCTATGAAATTACATCATATGAGATGACAAGTTCCCAAGAAATTAACCTTTGGTATCTATAACTCACACTTAAAGAGATTTTAATTAATATGGAGCTCTCAGAATCTATCTAGAACCATCCTCAGGTGTATCACATGATCCTCCTCATACGTTGAATACACTAAGATATCATCAATGAAGACCACTAAAAACTAGTGTATGTATGGACAAAAGATCTATTTTGTGACTCTCATGAACATTTTTGATGAATTCGTCATTCCAAATAAAATCACTAAGTACTCATAGTGGCTGTAACAAAATCTGAAAGCCATCTTCGAGATGTCATCATCTTGTACTTGAAGTTGGTGATAGCCTAATCTAAGGTATATCTTCCAGAACCATATCTCTACCTTCAGATGATTGAATCGGTCATCAATCCTTGGTATAGGATACTTATTCTTCACGGTTACCTAATTCTGGCTTCAGATTCCATGAATAACCTCAAGCTTCTGTCAGCCTTCTTGGAAAGCAACACTGGGACTGCCCATGGTGAAATGCTTGGCCTTACGAACCCCTTCCTCTGCAAGTCATTCAACTGTACCCTCAGCTTCGGGAGCTCTATCTGAAATTTAGGCATAGATATCAGTGCCAATATAGGGTACATATCAATTCATAAGTCTACCTCTCTATGAGCTGGTAATCCAAGATCATCCATTTGGAAGACATCCTCGTACCTGTCCACCACTATAGGAAACTGTGGACTCGTCTCATCCACTACACCAAGGGTCATGCTAGACAACTGATGAGTGATCAGATGGAACCTCATATGTGTGAGTCCATCCCATGATACAAGATCTCCCTCCTCACCAGTGAAGGAAAATATCATCCCATATCTGCAGAAACACTACACTCGGTGCCTCAAATAGTTGATCAGGGCATGAACTATAGATAGACAGTTCATACCCAGAATGACATTGTAATGCCTCAATGCCACTACTAGGAGATCCCAGCCAAATTTCTCACCTCCAAGAGTAAGCTCAAAATGTCAGCACCAGTGTGTGATTGCCGAATCCCCTCCAGTAGGAGTCTTTAATAGTAAGGATCGAGCCAACTGATTGATCGGAATATCCGAGATCCAAAAAAGGTTTGTAACAAGGAAGGAGTGACTGGAACATATTTCTATAAGAACAATAGATAAAGTGAAGAAGACATAGATCATACCTTGTATCATCTCTAGGATGTTGGGACCATAGGCCCCGATGGACTGAAGCTAAGACCACCCATGTCCACCTGCTTCTGGAGCCTGTGGCTGACCACATGGGGGAGGTGGTGGTAGTACCTCGTACCTACATCCACCTCCTGCCCCTCATCCTGCTCCTCTACCATGTACTCCAACTAGAGGACCACCCTGTTCTTGTCTCTATCACTGCATCGGCGGTCCCTTGACCATATTTATGTCCTCCGAATGGTGAGTTAGGAAATACCGAGCCATGTTCCCTTGCCCACTGCATGCGTATCATACTCTGATCTTCTAATGACTCCATCTACCTTAGGATCCTCGTAATCTACACCAAGGTTTGGGCCCTGAATAAAGGCCCCCATACAATATCTGTAGTGTAACAGGAGAGGTCTATGAACCTCACATAGTACTCATCCACTGTCAGGATGACCTGCTGTAGGTGAAGGAGCTCATTTATGCTCACAAAGTGAAAAGTCAAGGGGAAGAAAAACTCCCTAAAAAGTCACTTGATGTCAGACCAGGTGAGTTTTTCCTCCTCATGTGTCTGAATCATCAAACTCCACCACCTCCCTATCGAGCCCTGAATAAGGCACACATGTAAAACTTCCATATGGTCAAGTGGTATCCTCACTAAGTGGAATACTCACATCACTGCCTCGGGCCAATCCTCAGAAACTTGAGGATCTATCTCTCCCCTAAACCTGGGAGGTCGTTATCTCTGGAACTTGTGTAAGGAACTGAGCCTACGTGCGTCCTCTACCGGTAACATCAATAGTAAGTGGTGACCAATGGGAGGTGGTATTGCTGGGACACCTCCTAAAGGTACCATCTCAATCAAAAGTTCATGTACCAAGGCCTCATCACTATATGAACGATCATCATGGTAACACACTGGAATCTTGGCTGGATATCTGCATGGAGGCATCCTAAAATAGATCAAGATGAATCACGATTAATAGGTTATACCTGGTGAGCTGACTCTAACTAAAAAAATCATGAGAAAACATATAAGGATGCATGAAACCAGTGTATTCATGTACCAAGTCAGAAAGTAGAATTCTGGGTACTAGTGTGTGGACACGTCAGCCACCGCACCAACACTGGAATCCCTGGCCTGAAATCTGAACTCGAAACACTTAACAATATTTCCTCACAAAAATTTACAGACTCTTAGTTCTTCTGGTAGAACCAACCACCCCCTCAGATACCACTTTTTCATGACCCATCCCCTAGGGCCTTTGCTATGACTACCCCAAGCCCACCATCCACAGGCCAGGGGCTGGCGACTAGCACTGAATAAGAATATCCCAAAATGGAAGGCATTTTACTTTAAACATATACACATGCACAAATGTCAAATAGAATAAAGTAAAAAAAAAAGTTAAACCAAAACTGTCACTGAGGAAAATTTAAATAGTACAGAGGGGCCAAAATATAATCCCAAAACCAAACAAAAACTACAACTACTATGGTCCATCAACTTGAGACACTACTTGAAGGGTAGGTGAAGGGTAGCTGCCTGTAGTCGTAATAATATACCCTACTTTCCCGTCTCACTAAGCACCACTTGGTCCCAGACCACTAAGGTCTCCATTGAAGCGTCAATCACCTACATGAGACATGACAATTGTGGTTGAAGCCCGTACATGGGTGAGTAAAAACATACTCTGTAGGTACCCTAAACCACAAAGGAAAGGTCACAATGAAAGACCACATATAAATACCACACAACAAAGACAACTCAAACCATGTATAACTCAATGTATAGAAATTAAGATTATCAGTCATAGATCTAAATCATCTTATACTTCTGAGGGACTAATCCTTGATGAGTCACCAAGGTTCGTTCACCTACTGGACCATGGAGGGCTGCTACACTACTGGACCAATAAGGTCTTCTTGGTAGCTAGACCATAGTGGTCCACTCAGCAGCTGGACCACTGAGGTTAACTCGACTGCTGGACTACTGAGGTTTGCTTCACTACTTGATCACTGAGGTCCGCTGATCTACTATACCGCTGAGGTCTGATCGGCTGCTGGACCACTCAGGTCTGCTCGTCTACTAGACCACTAAGGTCTACTCCGCTACTGGGCCACCAAGGTCTGTTGGGATACTGAAACACTGAGTTCCGCTTGGCCACTGGACCATAGTGGCCCCACTTGTCATATCCATATTGTCACAACCAGCTATAGGATTCATGCTCTCCAGTGTGCTTGATTTAAGGATAATATACTCCTCAAGAAATAATTCACATCTTGACAGTCACAAAATCTCACTTAGAGTATTCCCAAAGGAACATTTCATCCTAAGGGTCCCAACTCCGAAGGCAGCACGTCAATCGAGTACCCAGTCTGAAAGATATTGGTCTTTTAGTAAATAGGGGTAGGTTGACTCTAGACCCAGTTAGACCTTGTTGGACCAACCTAATCAACCCAGACTGGGGGTCCCACATGAACCATCCCATTACGGATGACCCGACTTGTTTCAGCTAACCTGACCTGGTCTAGCCTGGCCTAGTGGCTAGGCCCATTGGGCCTCGCTAGACCCAACCCAGTTCGGCCATGGGTCCAGCCCTCTGGGTCTCCCCATGAACCGGTCCACATTTTCTTGCCCAGGTGACATCGGTGGGT
Organism: Viscum album; assembly: GCA_963277665.1. Taxonomy (NCBI): domain Eukaryota; kingdom Viridiplantae; phylum Streptophyta; class Magnoliopsida; order Santalales; family Viscaceae; genus Viscum; species Viscum album. The sequence continues at coordinate 1,265,892,226 of OY728128.1, forward strand.
CAAATATTCTCCAACTGAGGCTTCATAGTGGTCGGTTTTACTGCACTGACCCAGACTACATTGGTGGGCTGAATTGGATCCAGATCGGAAACCGCATTGACATATGGTTTGAAAAACATGCTGTCGTATGAGGCCGAACACCTCCCTCCACACACGTTCCCTGCTGGACCGCATGCTACTGCATGCCACAGCTCGCCCCGCAGGCCGATTCCCTTGAATCGACACCTGACTGTACTGCCCCTATGTTAGTTCACCTCCGACATGACCGGGTGCCCACATCCACTTGCCGCCAGCCACCGACATATGTGCCGACATCCCCTATTGCTACCACAACGTGCTGCCCATGCACTGCCTCCAGCCTGCAGCCATGGATTACATTCCACGGCTAGGTGCTGCCACCACGTCTGGGTATCATGGCTTTGTGCTGCCGCTGCGATTGGGTGTCGCGGCCTAGTTCTGCCACTGTGACTTGGTGTCACGGCCTCCTACCACCTCTGTTTCCCCTTGCTGATGTCGCAGACTGCCTGTATGTAGACCTTATGCCTTATGCTTCCTTGGACGATTCACTACTAACAATTGTGCCATGAAGAATGCAGAGAATGCAAGAATAAAATTAGGGGAGGATTCACAACACAAGAAAACCCAAAGAATGATCCAATTTTTTGTTTCTGTTGTTCTGGATGCGTTCATGTTAGTAGGATAATAAAGAACCAAAATAAGGTGAAATAGTCACTTAGATAGACATCCCATTTATCATGCATCATTAACCATCCTGCATGAACGATCAAACCATAGATCAACCTGTTTATGGGTTGTTCTGTGTTAACCGTTAAAATTTAAGAACAAGGAAAGGAAATTCACTCAGAAAAACCCCACAACTGGGATTGGATTTTTGTTCAAGGAAGAACGAGATCATGCACCTCTGTTCTTCATTCTTGATTTGTCGCCCACCGTTAGAAGTGATTCTATTAAGGGTGGAAGAAAGTTCATTCATAATTCATCCTTCGTCATCGCCACTCACCCAAGCCTTAGAGAAATCCCAGGATTTTGCCTACAATCCTTCATTTCTTATTAGTCTATTTATTGATGAAACCCGAATCGGATTTTTGGTTACACTATTTTGCAACGTCGCTAGACTGATTCAATAATGATGTTCATTAATGGGATTCAACATCACCTCTTAACTGGACCATGATGCTAACAAGTCACTACATAATAATGGAGAAAATATAATGAAATAACTTTTTATGCTATTTTATTTTTCATCCAAAAATTCTAAAAACTAACTTTTTCGGTCGACCGATGTCGGCCTATGTTAGGACCTTTCTAAGTGAATCCCAACACTCTGAGTTCAATGGTTCCCTATTATTTTTGATCCATGTACTGGTTTGAAGATTATAAAAACCTGATCCCATGTTTATTTGATGAACATTATAAATATTTTGAAAATACATTCCTTCTACTCTAGGTCTTGGAATCAAGTTCCGTCTCAGAGCCTGGTCAGGAAATAATCCCATTTAATTTACAAACATTTTTACAATGAATTTCAGAACATTACACTTTCAATGAATGGAAGGGTGTCAAAAATATTTATTTATCTTAGAACCTACATTCAACCATTTTAACATTCCAATCCTTTTGTTCGCCCTAACAAAAGAAGGCATAACATGATTCTTATATCTATCTTCTTTGAGAATAAATTTTGAAAGATCCGTGATCAACTTCTCCATATTGTTCATGTTGAAATTTAAAAAAAAACTAGAGAATCTAGGTGGAAGTGAGGAGGTGATTAGGTTTGTGCATAGATATTTGGGTAGTTTAAATCCTAATATCTCCAAACAGTCATTGTAACCATTCATCTTGACTACATGATGTTAGATAGGGACTCTATCTCCTAGCTATAATATAAAGTGTTCCATGCAGATTTGACACCTCTCAAGTTGCTCTTTCTTATAATAAATATCATTGTGTGAGGATAACATGGTGTAAATATCCATATCTTCATGAAGCTTTGGATACATAGTGGATATAAATGAAAAAATTAGGCATTGAAAATCCAATTCATTTCCCATATGTTTTCAGAAGAAATTATTCTCCTCTCAACTTTCCTTCCCATAAGTCCCATCAGGAAAAAAGTGACTTTGGTATATAAAACAATACTTATTATCAAATTACAATGCACTAATTCCTATATTATTCAAGGATGTTTTCATTGGTAAAAATATTATATTTCTCCATAATCAAACACAATTCTAGTGTGGTGTGGATTTCTATTATCTACAAAAAAATAATTTAAAATATTACTACTTATTATTTATTACTAATTTTGACATAATTAATAATTTAATAAAGTATCCCCCTATTTTATCAAATCCCAATATCCATTATAGATAGATTCATAATATCCAATCACTTTGATATTCTAGTGTAAATGAACCTTATTTCCCTTCTTATAACTTATATTGATGACTTATTAATTATTAAATGGTATTTAGGTATTATTTTCGTTCCCACTGCATTAAATCACAACTATTTAGTTATTTTGGTGGACTCCTCAATCTTGAAATCCTAAAATTTAATGTCCTAGATTTTCCACATATTATTTTTGAATATTTAATGGAATTATTTTGAGACCAGGTGCTGAGACGAAGTGCGATTACGATGCCTAGAGTGACCAGAATAAATGTTTAAAGAATATTAAAATATTAAATAGCACACATGCATATTTTTCATGAAGAATTGGATTCACTTATATATGGGTGCCCAGATCGTAATTCATATTTCACCATTGTGTTCAGAGTAGTGATTTTATGCTAGGTGAGGCCTAAAATCGGTCGACGTAGGTCAACTGTGGAAAGTAGTTTTTGGATGTTTAAAAGAAACAAAATAAATTAAGATTATTTTATTTAGCATTACGAAATGATGCATATATGGTTTTAATTTTAATAAACCTTGTTTGAGAATTCAGGTTTATCGTTATAACCTTGTAATTCCTCTGAATGGTAGAGAAGGAACTCTCTCCGACGAACGATGACAAACCGGAGAATGGATCTAAGATCGTCATGATGAAGGAGTTGGGATATCTCTTCAATGACAACAACATAAAGTTCATCATCAATGACCGATCCAAACTACATATAGGGAGTTATTTCATTTTAATATTTACTTATTTATGAATTTGATGATGAATGTGGACCAACCGACGAACATGTTGGTATGCGGTTTGATCTCTTGTGGGATGGGTGTCTTATTGCAGGATTTAAAAAAGGAGATATAATTGGTGTGATTTATTAAATATTAATTCATAATTATAAAGCGAATGGATTAAGGAGAACATGAAAAAAGACCTAGGTTCGTTCCTCTGGGTGTTCGTAGTGAATGTCTCTTCCCCCATTTTTAGCGTTCATCACCGTTGGACACACGTGGTCACGACTGGACCTTCCCGTAGGCTCCAAACGTGATCAGACCCCCCCGTATCAGAGGAAAAAAGACCACATAGACTGAAAAAGTGTAAATTGGCACCCAAATAGTCCATATATTCAACAATATAATTTTCCTGGCATCGAAGGAGCCCTGGTGGTCCGTGGAAGGGACCCCGGGAGCGCCGACAGACGCGTGCAAGTACAACGGAAGATGGTGGGGAAACCGATGTCGATGATGGTCCATGGGGAAATGAATTCATGCCACGAGGTATCTAGAAGTGATGATAGGATTTTGTGGGATGTAGGGAGAGACATGGACCAGGGGGAGGCACGTGGTCGGGGCAGACTGCATGCACCAGGGCGACACGCAGTCGGGGCAGACCATGTGGACCAGGTGGGATGCGGCTGGGGCTGGCCACATTTAGCATACAAGATAGACTGTAGTGTGGGGAAGACCAATGGATCTAGCCTGCGATCTAGTAGGCCTAGTGGGCCAGGTCTGTTCAGGCTGAATCGGGTCGGGTCGGGTCAAAGTCGGACCGAACCCAGGGTAGATCCTTTTACTAAAATGATCATAACATTCAAACCATGTATTTGTTTGATGATCCATTTTCAATTTTGAGACCCTTCTGACAAGAATTCCCCTTTGAGATAATCTAAGTGAGTTTTTTTTGAATTTTTCATAATACCTTTTTGGCTCAATGAGTAGGTTCTCTTGGAACAAGTTTGCTATGAGCGAAATCTTATGGCTTGCTGTGGCCTTGAGACAATGTGACATTCTAAGACTACGTGACTTACCGAGACTACATGTATTACTAAGACTACATGTATTACTAGGAATATGTGTATTAGTGAGACTACGTTTCATATCAGGGTTGAGTGTGTCATAGAGACTACATATCATATCAATACTGGGTGTTTTGTGGATGACGTCTAAAAATTCTATTTTCTATACAATAGACTTATACCTGTGTGAGTTGAGGGCACTTAGTGTATTTATTTGTGGTATAATTGGTGTATTTTTTTGTGGTATACTTAGTGTATTTATCTTTGGTATAATTAGTGTATTTATTTGTGGTATTTATTTATGGTTTTCCAGTGTCCTACTGAGTATTGTTTTACTCACCCCTACACGGGCTTTTCCTAGACGCGTCGTGTCTTGTGCAGATAATCAATGATTTGATGGAGTCCTAGGTGGACCGTGGCTAGGTGGTGCTTAAAAATTATTGAAAATAGAGGCGTTCTTTTAAAAATTCAGAATTTTTTCCCTATACCTTACCCTTCAGGTCGGGTTTTCTGTGGATGAGTTTCAAGAACTTATACTTTCACTTTTACAGACTCTTTCTTTTGTGTCCTTGTATTCTGGCCCTATGTACTTTCCAGTTTTATGCTATCTTACTATATTTCTTGTATCTTAGTGGAATCCATTATTGTTTAATTAGTTTTTTTCATTTAAAAATTTTGGGATTGGAGATGTGTGAGTGTGTACATGTACTTAGGAAAATGTGTCCCATTTATGGGATATTCCTACTCGGTGCTAGTCACTATCCCCTGGCCTACTGAAGGCGGGATTTGGGTAGTCATGACATGGTTCCCTATGGGAAGGGTCATGATAGAGTGGTATCAGAGGGTCTGATTCTACTTAAGAACCAATATTTTGTGAGATTGGTTTGGGGAAACAATGTTAAGTGTTTCAAGTTCTACTTTTAGGCCAGGGAAACCAGTGTTGGTGCGACATCTGACATATCTATAAAATAATACTTTAGATTATACTTTTCAACTTAGTATATAAAAATAGTGGTTGTAAGGAAAAAATGGTACATGCATCATATAGGATTTTGGTGTGTTCCCATGTCATTCATCAGTCAGCTCACCGGGTATACTCTATTGATCATGGTACATTATGTTCCATTTTAGGATGCCTCCATGAGAACAACCAACTAGCATTCCATTACATGATCATGAAGATGATCCACCTAGTGATGAGGCATAGATACAAGGGCATGTACCAGATGTAGCACCTCTGAGTGGTTTACTAGCGATACCACCACCCATCGAGCATCAGTTACTACCAGAGCTACCAGTTGAGGATACACGCTGCCTGAGTCCATTTTATGAGTTTCATAGAAAATTTCCTCCTAGGTTTCGGTTTGAGATAGACCCCTAGGTAGCTAAGTATTGGCTGGAGGTAGATACACTTTCCTTATTCCATGTGAGGATGCCTTCTGACCAGATGGTAGTCCCATCCGCGAGTCTTCTTCAAGGCTTAGCAGGGCAATGGTGGAGCTTAGTGACCCCGAAACATGATGAGACAACACTCTCTTGGGAATAAATAGAGCATTTATTTAGATAGGAGTTCTTTTTAGCTAAATTATGCTCAATACATATTCATGAGCTTCTGTACCTATAGTAGGGAAGTTAGGCAATGGTGGAGTACTCGACGAGTTTTAACGATCATTCATGCTACTCCACAGATATGGTACGAGGACCATTCTTTAGTTCCTTAAACACTGAGAAGGGATTACACCGGGAGATCAGGGCATCCATCATATCCCTTATAATTTCTACATATGATGGGGTATTATAGTGAGCTCTTCTAGTTGAGATATTACTAGAGGATTAGACACCGATAGTGGGAGCTACCACTGGGAACCAGGTAGATGAGTCATTGGCGGGAGGTTGCTGAAAATAGTCGTAGGGACCCAAGTGAGTTAGCCACTCTAGGGAATGACCCTATGACATAATATTAGTGGTGAAGGGCTCCCAGGGTAGAGAGAGTAAGCTGAAAACCAAGCTGTGTTATTCGTGTGGCGGTCAAGGACATCTGGCTCGAGATTTCTTGACCCATCATATGACTATTCAGGAGACTATTGAGGGACCACCAAGACAAAGATAGAGGTAGAAGAATGGTGGTATATAGAGAGGAAGACATTTAAGAGGATAAGGTTGGGAAATAGGAGGTGGGAGGAGTTTTTATGTATTACCACCAGCACCCCCAGGTGGTCCAAGACAGGCTCAGGGAGATGGTGGATAGGGATGCCGCCAACTTCAAGAAATGGAGGCTTATGATCCCGAGGCTCCAAGGATGATTAAAGACAGGGTCTATGTATTTTCCACCTTAGCTATCATTTTAATTGACACATGTTCTAGTCATTATTTTAATTCCACAACCCTTTTTTGAGACTCAGAGATTCCTATGGAACTGTTGACTTGACTCTTACTCTTAGGGACTCATACAGGAGGGGATTTAATTATCAAACATTGTTGCTGATAGTGTGAAATTACTCTTAGAGGAGTGAGTATCAGTTGGGATCTCTTGTTAGTGGCATAGAGGCCTTATGAAATATTTCTTGGTATGGACTTCCTATCCACATTCTATGCTCAGATTGACTATATTAGGTGCAAAGTACGGTTTGTCCACAATGATAAGATGAGGTTTTCCTTTTTTGTTGAAAAATAAATGCATGCAATATAATATGGACTCAAACATAAGAGGGTGCAGGAGATCACTCATCAGTTGGATAGACTAACCCTCAGTGCAGTGGTTGATATGAGTCCTCAGTTTATAGTAGTGGTTGGAGATTATGATGACATATTTCATGAGGATGTTCTAGGGTTACCTCTCCATAGAGAGGTAGACATATGCATTGATCTATTTCCCAGGATGATATCAATATCTACACCTACATATCAGATGTCTCCTACATAGCTTCATGATTTGAGGGTACAATTGGTGGACTTTCATAGGAAGGGATTTGTGAGGTCCATTATTTCACCTTGGGTAGCCCTAGTTTTGTTTGCCAAGTAGGAGGATGGGAGCTTGAGGTTATGTGTGTAATTCTGGCACCTGAATCAGGTGACCATGAAGAATAAGTATCCACTAATAAGGATTTATGACCTCTCCGATCAGTTTAAAGGGGTGCATGGGTTCTTGAGGATAGACCATAGATCTAGCTATCACCATATTTGAGTACAAGATGAGGATATACTGAAAAAGGCTTTCAGGTGTTGGTACAACCATTATGAGTATTTGGTGATGTGTTTTGGTTTGATTAATGCTCTGCTAGTGTTCATGAGACTCATGAACTGGATCTTCCAGCCTTACTTAGATCGATTAATGGTGGTCTTCATTGATGACAATATAGTGTACATGGCATCCAAGGAGGAGCACGTGACACACTTGAGAACGCTTCTGGACAAAATCAGAGAGCACCAAATATTATGGGAATCTCTCGAAGTGTTATTTTTAGACATGAGAGGTCCATTTTCTCAGACACTTCATTTTAGAGGATGGAGCTGAGAAGGATTTAGTGAAGATTTAGAAGGTGCTTAATAGGGATCCACCCAAGAGTTTTACTAAGGTGTGGAGTTTCCTTGATTTGGATGGGTACTATCAGAGGTTTGTACCCAACTTTTCCAGACTAGAAGCACCATTTAATAATTTTAAACTAAATGGGAATCCTTTTGTGTGGATGGAGAAGTGCTAGTAGAGTTTCCAGCAGCTGAGGTAGAGATTGAAAAGCACTCCAACTTTGATATTGGTAGAGTAGGGTACCGAGTACATGATGTTCTATAATGCATCAGGAACTGGGATTGGTTGTGTCCTGATGATGGGGAAAGCAGTGATGGCCTATGATTCACACCATTTGAGACCACATGAGTAGAACTACACAACCCATGATCTTGAGTTAGCAGTGATAGAGTTCGCATTGAATATTTGTCAACACTACCTGATGGGTGAGAAATTTATCATCTACTATGAACATAAGAGTCTCAAGTATATCATCTCTCAGAGGTATATGAACTTGAGATAAATTTGATGGCTAGAGTTCCTTTAATACTATGAATTTAAGATTGTTTATACTCCTGGGAATGGGAACATGGTGGCACATGTTCTTAGTAAGATATTGAGTTCCCAACTACTGAACGAGGCATCAGAGTAGTTGGATTTGTTGTAGATATCCATTGTGAATAAAGATGGAGAAACTTACCTCCAGTCGATGGTTGTTACCCATCCAATCTTACAGTGATTTATAGAGGCCCAACTCAGGGATACCAGCTACAAGACTTTACATGCTTATATGTTCATAGAGGATGCCCCTAACGGGTATTCAAAAGTTGGAGAGCATGTCATTCTTTTTAGAGGACACATGGTTTTACTAGTGAAATTATGGGGGGAGATATCTAAAGTGTTACATACATCAACTTTGGAAGTATATCTAGGTGTGGAAGGGATATATCAGGACCTCTGGCATCAGTTTTGGTGGCTGGGGATGAAGAAGGAAGTGGTAGAGTTTGTTTCTAGATGCCTCACTTATTAGCAAGTGAAGGCTGACCACCAAGTTCTAGAAAGTTTAACGCAACCCATTGAGGATACATAGTGGAAGTGGGATGAGATATCTATGGACATCATGACAGGTTTACCATGTATTTCCATGGGACACAATATAATCTCGTGATCATTTACTGACTCACCATGTCAGCCCACTTCCTACCGATTTGGGAGCAGAGTTCGGTAGAGAGACTGGGATTCCTTTATGTGTAGAAGATAGTTTGACACCATGGAGTTACATGGAAGATAGTATTAGATCATGATGCTCATTTCATATCCTAGTTGTGGAAGGGATTCCAGGAGGCATTTGGGACTCAGTTACGGTTAAGCACAATGTTTCACCCACAGAAGGATGACCAGACTGAGTGGACCATTCAGATTTTGGAGGACATGCTATGTGATTGCATCCTAGATTTTGGACTCGGTTGGGAGGATCACCCACCCCTAGGTGATTTTGTGTAAAAAAATACCAATCCACCATCATTATGACACCATTTGAGGCCTTGTGTGGGAAACCCTTTAGGTCACCAATTTTCTGCATGACCCTAGAGAGTCAGCACTCATGGGACTACAGTTAGTCCGAGCGATTGCATAGAAGGTGCAGGTCATCCAAGAGATGATGAAGAATACATAGAGTGATCTAAAGTATTATTCTAATAGACGACAGAGGCATTTAGAGTTAGAGGAGGGATACCATGTGTTCCTTAGTGTCTCTCCTCAACATGGGATACAAAAATATGGATGGGGTGGCAAGCTATCTCCGAGGTTCATTAGAACATTCCAGATACTATATAGAGTTGGTGTGGTGGCGTACAACTTAGATCTTCCTCTGTAGTTTGAGTGGGTGAATGACATATTCCACATGTCACAACTGAGGAGATACATGCATGATATATCACACCTCATTGACTGGGGTGAACTATACTTTTATGATGGGATAACTTTTGAGAAGTACCTGGTGGAGATTGAGGACCGACATGAGGGGATCCGTCATGGGCGGTCGATTCCTCTAGTGTGCATTCGATGGCATCACGAGAATCTGCAATAGAGAACATGGGAGTGGGAGCCTCAGATATATGCTCAGTACCCCCATTTTTTTGTATAGCATTTGTTTTTGGATTTTAGGGATGTAAATCCCTATGGTGGGTAGGATTTAATGTCCCATATTTTCCATGTATTATTTTTGAACATTATATGGAACTATTTTTAGGCCAGGTGTTGAGACGACATGCGATTCCAAGGCTAAGGGTGCCTGAATTTTTTTAAAGAATATTAAAATTTTAAATATCACACACACAATATTTTCTTGAATAAGTGGAATAACTTCTAAATAGGTTCCCAGATCAAAAATTTGAGTGCACAGTTGCATTCAGAGTAGTGAGTTTACCCGAGGTGAGGCCTAACATCGGCCAGTGTAGGTCAACTGCTAAATGTAGTTTTTGGACATTTAATGGAATAAAACAATCATGTTTACTTTATTTAACATTATGTTTTGAAGCAACAATGGTTTTATTTTTAATAAAAATTTTCAGAGAATTCAGAATTATCATCATAACCCTGTAATTTCTATGAAATACGGAGAAGGAAATTTCTCTGGCGACTGATGAAAGACTAGAAAATAGATCGAATATCATAATGCCAATGGAGTTGGGAGATCTCTTCATTGATGACAACATACCGTTCCCCCACCAAAAAAAGATCCAATCTCTAGGTAGGGTGTTTTTTTTATTTTTGATCTTTACCTGTTTATGAATTCGATGATGAATGAAGGAAAACCCATGAATATGTTGATCAACAGTTCGATCGGTTGTAGGATAAGTGTCTTATTAAGGGATTTAAAATGGGAGATATAATATGTGTGATTTCTTAAAAATTAATTCTTCATTATAATGTGAAAGGATCAAGGCCAATATGAACAAGTGATGAGGTTCATTCCTCCAAGTGTTTTTGGTGCCTGTCACTTCCCCCGTTCTTAGTGTTCTTCACCGTTGGACCCTCGTGGTAACAGATCGACTTGATGGGAGGATATGAATGTGATTGGACCCACATATTGGAGGAAAATTGATATCATAGGATGAAATAGTCTTGACCAGAATGTGATTAGGCCAGAACTGTGACCACATAAGTTTATGGGCATCAGAGGAGCCTCGGTATTCCATGGAAGGGACCACTGAAGCGACGACATCAATGACTAGAGCCAAAGATGGAACACAACAACGACCACTTTCTAGTGCGGTGGAAGATAGTAGGGTGGCTGGGGGTGATGACGGGACCACGTGGGATGTAGGGTGACCCGTGGACCATGGGGAGGCATGCGGTTGGGGAAGATTGTGTGGCCCATGGCCACACGTGGTCAGGGTGGACTGCATGGACCCGATGGAAGGTGGATAGGGTGGGCCGCATCTAGCACTCAAACTGGGCTGCAACACAAGCCAGACTAGGTTGGGCTAGGCTGGGTTGGCCAGACCGGGTTGGGTCGGACCTGGACAGGAGTTGGGGTAGATCATTTTACTAAAACTATCATAACTTTCAAACTGTGTGTCCGCTAAATGTAGCTTTTATGGTGTTGGAAACCTTGAGATAAGAAGGTAATTTTGAGGTACACTATATTCTTTTTTTTGGATGTTCACATATGACCTTATTAGCTCGAGGAGGAGGTTCTCTCAGAATGAATGTGCTACGAGCAAAATCCTATAGCTGGCTATAACCTTGAGACTACCTGACGTTCTAAGACTACGTGGCATACCTAGACTATGTGTATTACCGAGAATATGTGTCTTACCAAGACTACGTGTCTTACTATGACTACATGTCTTATCGAGACTGAGTGTCTCATCCGGACTACGTGTCCTATCAATATTGGGTGTTTTGTGGATTATGTCCAATAATTCTATTTTACATACAATAGACTTGTATCAGTGTGGGATGACTGTACTTTATATATTTCTTTGTGGTATAATTCATGTATTAACTATTGGTATACTTAATTTATTTCTCTGTGGTATAATTCATATATTTATTTGTGGTATTCCTTTGTGGTTTCAGGGTGTTCTTCTAAGTAATATTTTACTCACCCATGAATGGGATTTGCTCGCATGTGTCATGTCTAGTGTAGACAATTGACGTTTCGATAGAGTCCTAGGTGGATTGAGACCAATTGATTCTTAGTGAGGCTAGATAATCGAGGTGTTCTCCTACAAATTTAAATAGCTATCACTGTACCATAATCTTTTGGTATGGTTTTCTGCGGGTGAGTTTCAGGAACTTGAAAGTTCACTTTTAGAGACTCTTTCTTTTGTGGGATTGTATTCTAGCCCTATTTACTTTCCAGTTTTCTACTGTCATACTCTTTTGTTGGTATCTTAGTGGTATGAAATCTTGTTTACTTATTATTTTTCATTTCATCATTTTGGACTTAGAGATGTGTGCGTGTGTACATGTACTTAAGAAAATGCCCCTCATTTTTGGGATATACTTAATTCGTTCTAGCCACCCACCCCTAGACTATTGGAGGTGGGATTGGGGTAGTCATGAAACTGTCCCCTCTGGGATGGGTCAAGAGAAAAAATTATACATCCTTGGTTATTTCTACTAAGTTACCCCAAGTATTTCAAGGGAAACTACTCCTAATGCTAACTTGGTTAAGTCGAACCAATACTTTTATTAGATTTACCTTTTAGTTTAATGTATCATGATTAAGGATAAAAAAGTAAATTGAACTATGCTTTTATTTTAACAACAATTATGGTAGGAATTTTGATTAATTAATAATTTACACAGATGGATTCTGTTGACATATGAATAAATATTCTTCATTTTATTATTTATATATATGTTAATTTTATGTGAAACATAAATAATATTTGACTATGTATGTTAAAAAAAGTAATGTATATTGATTTTATCCATATAAATTATCATATTTTGTCATTTAATAATTTTTTTTGAAATTACATAAATATTAAACTATACCAATTATAATAAACTTACACGCATTACATTGTTTTTTAATCATGATTTCTAATTTGTTTATAATATGTGATTGTTTTTAATCATCATAGTAAACCATGAATTACATGAAAAAATAAATAACCATGCAATGATAAAATAAACTAAAATAAACTACATACATGAAATTATCATGATCTTTTGACTACAGATTGGTTTGTTGAGAAATGATAAACCAAACTTGAACCAAAGTAAAATAACTACAAGTTCCTTTATTTGGATTGTGTTTCCACATTTCACCATTCTCTTGTATATCTAATTTTTTGGATCCATACTGTAACACCCGAGACTTTTATGAGAAATATTTTGTTTTTATGTTATATAAATCATCAAAGGAATCTTTCACTACACACAACACTTGCTTGGCTTGCTTTACACACAATCACGACCTTCCTCGATAGCTTGCATCGTACGCAATACTGAGTTTCACTAAACAACAATATGCTATTAAAATATTATTAAAACTAGCCGTTATGAATAGTAATAACCACTTTTTGAAATTTTATGAATTTTATTTTTCAGAATGGACTACATTTTTGGATTCAGAATATCGAAATTAGCCTAGGGTGAAATTTTTGTATTTTTCTGAAAACTTTCAATTTCTGATGAATAGTGAAAACACAGGGGTACTATTTAAAAACCGACTTTTTATTTAAATAATTATTTATTTTAATTAAATTTATTTTAGGGGAAAATTGATACATAATACCTATATAAGTTCAATGCAATTCATTGGAGCCATTTTATAATAATTTTAGATATATAAAAATTTTATTGAACTTTTCACCGTCTTTTACCCACCTCCTAGGAGAATTTGCAAATTTACATAAAAATTAATTTTACCACTTCTGTGAGTGGAATTTCAAAAATCCGAGACACACAGTTGTTGTCAGTAAGTAAAATGTGGTTCAATGAGATGAAAATAATTTTTGGTGAATAGTGAATTTTTTCTTTTATTTACCACTGTTAAAAGTAAATAGGGTAATTAAGGGTAAAAATGATATTATTATTACCCTAAAACATGTCCTAATTCTATTGGATAAGTGTACTTTAACCAAAAAAAACCTTAGGAATAAAATATGACCATTTAGGCCCACTTGGATTAGATTAGGACATTTATTATTAATTTATTTAAAGAAGGGTTAAAATAGTAAAAATCAATGTCTAATAACTAAATAATTTTTAATATAGGTTTATACATAAGATAAATTCGACTATAAATATTCATTAGAAAGATACAAAGATTTACTACATAATTTTATTTTATTTGTAATTTTTAGACATTATATAATTTAATTTATTTATGACACAAAGATGATGCAGTAATTATCTTATTAATGAAATATTGACATAATTGATGTTATAAATACCCAAATAAATGTAATTTGAGAATTTTTATGAATTCCACTAATTTTATAGGTTAATATGACATGTTAGTGTTGATTTAATTAACGTTTTTTGAACTAATAATTATGTTATGATTTTCAAAAAAATCAATTACTAAATAGTGTCAAAATTGACAGAAAATAGTTTTTAAAACAAATATTATATTATTAATTGTTATTTTATTCCTAAAAATATAAGGTTCGGCAAAATGACTTATATAAGGTTATATATATTAATAATAAATAACTTGGGTTTCTTTTTTCTTGTTATAGTATGTTTATTAACCTTATAGTGTAAGAACACAAAAAGACACGGTAAAAGTAAAATTATCTAACTTAAAGTTAAATATAAATGATAAGGTTAAAATAGGAACCTAAACTTGTATAAATTCTATTGGATGAGAGGATTTTTACCCATAACCACCTTAGATTCGAAATAAATCAATTTGGATCTATTTAAAACCGAATTTGGCTTTATAATAAAATAATATTTTTAGTTTTTCCAAAGGAGCCCCTCTCCTCCATTATAAAAGGGCACCTCCTCCCCCTCTTCCTCACACCACTTTGAGACTTCAAGCTCGTCCAACCCCTGCCAATTTTTCCTCTCCACTTCCCTAGAGACATCCTAGAGGTCTTGGTCTTCTTCAAAGACCAATTTTAGTGCCCTAAAAGGAGGTCTCAAAGAAGCGCTTCAAAGAAGAGGTAATGTCCGTTACCAATTCTTTCAACTTTATTTCTTCTTCCACTTCTTCTTCATTAGTTGTTTCATTATGAAGTAATAACATCAGTATCACTCATACTCTGACATGTTATTATAAGTATTAAACAACCCAATTTTACCATCTATCCAACCTATGGAAAATGAAATCACCGCGCGTGCGTACGTACGGAATACCGTCTCCACGCCGTGGTGTAATCTATTTTCCCCCACCACCTTACTTGGATGGGTATAATGGTGTAAATAATAACTATATATGATTATTATAAAGTGATACTGATTCTGAAATAGTATACATATACACCAATACAATTCCACGATCATGGGAACGATATCATTGCTCGTGCGTACGTACGGAATACCGCCTCCACGATGTGATGCGACTCGTTCCACATGATCTTCATTGCATAATGATTATAAAAATGAATTGAATGAATAAATATGATATATAGTACACTAATACCATTCTGGAAATTAGGTATCTATAACCTAAAGAGAATAATAAGAATTTATTCGACAAAACACGAATAAGAACCAAAAGTAATAAACACCCGAATAACAAGTAGTAATGAAATATTACTAATAAGAAGCTAAGAATATGACCATATATGATATCATAAAAATACGTATGATTCTGGAATAAGTCAATAACATTATTTAAATCATTATACAGGAGGTTCAGACACTTACGAAGCAAATCAGACCTAAGGTAAGGAAAATATCACAATCTCATTTTATCCGAGATTGTTTATACTTTGGTATTTACTAGGGTGTATTTTATCATCCACATCCATGTTTCCTCAATATGTAATATTGTTTCCATCCACCTAAAATTGTTTAAATCCAATTTTACCCTTCAGTGAGTTTTTAGTAAAAGATATTAAAGGAATCTTTTGTCATTTTTCGTACGAGGTACTTTTTGAATTTTCTGAAAAAAGTACGAGAAGAATGTTTTTTTAACTTATACGGCCTGAATGTATTTTTAAAAAATTATTTCCAAGAATATTCCTTTACAAGTTTTCAGGTTTATTTTTAATCAACTTCTTTTAGTTTATAATTGTATGACATGTTAAGAAAGGAAAAGTGTTTTTGAAGTAGAAAAGATGTTTTCCTCAAGAATGGAGTTCAAGTGTTTTATCAAAATTATTTTCCATCTAAGATAATAAAGGGTTATGTTTCTATCCCTATTATTACGTTGATTTTATTATGTTGTGATGGAATTATTTTTATGAATTCCTTTATCTTATATGAATTGTTTTATGATATCATGGTGTTTAAGAATCCCATTTTTATTACATGGGTTATGCTATGATGTATGGTTTATGATTTTGTGGCACACATAAGAATGGTATCATTATGAGATGGGTGGGACCTATATCTCCCTCCAATTAATTGGGTAAAGATTTTATATCTCATGAGATAGACATGGCTGGAATGGCAGGTTAAACCGGCTCAGTGAAACAGGACTAAAACGAGGAGTGAACTCTGTTTAGAAACGGACTTTGTCTACTAAGATAGTCTTGGAAATGATTCTTGACTAATAAGAAATGATTCTCTATGATTATGTGTGTATGCCACAAAGTTTCATGTATTATGTTTTGATTATTGGGATTACATTTCACTGCTATGATTTATCCCATGTTATGAAATTATGATCTCTTTTGCAGGTTAAGATTTCCAAAAGTTATGTTTTTATCTATATGATGTGATTGATATTTATTTTGTTTACCCTTACTGAGCATTTGAGCTCACCCTTTTGTATGTTTTATTTCCACAGGTCAGGAAGTAGGTTATTAAGTAGGATATGCCAAAAAGGGACTCTAGATATGATGAAATAAATGGGAGGCAAAGTAGATGCCTTATGAACCAGTTGTTTATGTTTCCTAGTTTCTAAAGACTCTATACCTATACGGTCCTTTCCTAGTTTTTTTATATGTTGTAATAAGTGTGCTTCAATTCTGAAGTAATAACAATGTATGTAAAGTATGGGTCGTTATAGTTGGTATCAGATGAAAGGTATAGTCAACCATTGGAAACTAGGATGTGAAAGCCTTAGTAAGAACCCTAAGGATAAGTCTATGCATAGAACACGATCTTAGTGTTTTAAAAATGGCCATGAACAACCTATGATAAGACCTTAAGTGTGAAATTTTATTCTTAATTATGTGGTTTTCCTATTATAATTAGTGTTGCTCACACTATTCTTATTGGTTTTAGTCAATGGCTGGAACCGAAAGGAACTGTGTTAATGCGGAATGCGACGGGCAATGCAATGATTGTCCCCCTGAGCAACCAAACGTTATGGGAAATGGGATGCAAAATCTTGTAGCCATGCTCACACAACTTTCTCAAGCTATGAATCATGCAGGACTTCCAAACGAGCAAAGGATGGAGCAACATTTTGTTGAATCCTTCATGAGGAAGCATCCACCCTCATTCTGTGGGTCTACTGATCCATTAGTTGCTGAACAATGGATCAGTACCACTGAAAAGATATTTTCAGTTCTTCAATGTTCTGAACATGATAAAGTCATCTTAGCAGTGTATCGTTTGGAAGGTGATGCTGATAAATGGTGGAATATTATCAAGAATACGAGGCCAAGAGATGAAATTGAGTCAATGGAATGGGACGAGTTCAAGAAATTATTTTTCAATAAGTACTTCCCTCGTATTCTCCGAACAAATATGGAGAAGAAGTTTATTGAACTAAAGCAAAAGGATGATGAATCTGTTGGTACCTATGAAGAAAATTTTACAACACTTGCAAGGTACGCTTCTGGTATTATTATCCAACCTAAGAGTAAGATCGATCGATTCTTTAGTGGCTTACATCCAAGTCTTCGAAGGGCGTTTTCTATAAGGGACTTCAATAGCTATGAGGAAATCGTTCGATGTGCTCTCAAAGTCGAAATGGAGATTGGAGTAACCCATCAGTCATATGGGTTTGATAAGAAGAGGAAAATGGAATTCAAACGAAAATCTAAAGAGCACACTGAAAAGAAGATGTGTTTTCCATTATTCTCAAAGTGTGGAAAGAAACATGGAGGGGGTTGTCTTAAAGGGACAAGTAAATGTTTCAAATGTGGAAAGGAAGGTCACCGGGCATTTGAATGCCGCAATGATGGGAAGAATATGTCTAGTGATGCGAACAATGAAAAGGCTACACAGAGTGAACCTCCTACACTTCAATGTTACAAATGTAAAAAGATGGGGCATTATGCCAATCAATGCCCAAATCCAAGGGTTGATGATGATGGTCGATGTCAACAAACTTTTAAGGCTAAAGACAAAGGAAAGTCACAGGAAATTTCTATCAGCGATGTGGAGTACGATAATGATATGGTGAAAGGTACACTTACCATCTACTCTAAAGTAGAAAATGTTTTATTTGATTCTGGATCCACCCACTCCTTTATTTCTGAAGAATTTTCTAAGGGTATCACCGTATTACCTCAACAATTAGACGTTGAGTTAGCTGTGACAACCCCTAATGGCACAACAGTTGCATCAAAAGCTTATAATTCTTCTCCGATTGAAGTTTGTGGGAAAGTGCTTCCTGCAAATCTTGTGATCCTTCCTATAGTGGAATTTGATGTTATTCTTGGCATGGATTGGCTTTCTTTATATGGAGCTCATATCAATTGCCAAAGAAGGGAAGTCACATTTCATATTCCGGATCAATCTATGATCGTCTATTGATGAAAGGATGAACATAACCTTCCAGTGGAAATTTCTTCCATATTATGGGTCTTGATTCCACTAAATGAATGTTATTTATCTCAAAGGGTTGGTGAGAAACTCACGATTAAGAATATTCCCATTGTACGGGAGTTTGATGATGTCTTTCCAGAGGAATGGCCGGGTCTTCCACCAAATCATGAAGTTGAGTTTTCAATAGAACTCGTACCAGGTGATTTTCCTATTTCAAAGACACCTTATAGAATGACCCCAATTGAGTTTCAGGAATTGAAGAAGCAACTCCAAGATAATCTTGATAAGGGATTCATACACCCTAGTGCGTAACCTTGTGGAGCACCTGTTCTGTTTTCTAAGAAGAAAGATGGATCAATGAGACTCTGCATTGATTATCGAGAACTTAACAAGATCACTATCAAGAACAAATATCCTCTCCCGCGCATTGATGACTTATTTGACCAACTACGTGGAGCTCAATACTTTTTCAAGATTGATCTTCATTCAGGGTATCACCAATTGAGGGTCAAAAGGGAGGATATACCAAAGACGGCTTTCCGTACAAGATATGGACACTATGAATTTATAGTGATTCCATTTGGTCCTACTAATGCACCTGCTATCTTCATGGATCTGATGAATAGAGTCTTTAGATACTATCTTGATCAGTTTGTGGTAGTCTTTATAGATGATATTCTTGTATATTCAAAGAGCAAGGAAGAACATGAAGATCACTTGAGAATTATTTTGAAGACCCTGAGAAAAGAGAAGCTTTATGCCAAATTTACCAAGTGTGAATTTTGGCTTCAAAGAGTTTCATTTTTGGGTCACATAATCTCAAAAGAGGGGATATATGTGGATCCAGCAAAAACAGAGGTTATCGAAAGATGGTCGAGACCAACAAAAATAACTGAGATCTGAAGTTTTCTTGGTTTGGCTGGATATTATCGACGTTTTGTGAAATATTTTTCCGGATTATCTAATCCACTCACCAAGTTGACTCAGAAAGGAGTTAAGTTTGTCTGGACGGAGGAATGTGAAGAGAATTTCAAGGAGTTGAAAAGAAGGTTATCCAGTGCACCTGTGCTCACACTGCCTTGTAGTGGAGAAAGGTTTGTGATTTACAGTAATGCATCCAAGAAGGGACTAGGATGTGTTCTCATGCAAAATGATATGGTGATAGCTTATGCCTCACGACAGTTGAAAATCCATGAGCAAAATTACCCAACTCATGATTTGGAGTTAGCCGCAGTAATATTTGCATTAAAGATTTAGAGGCATTATCTTTATGGAGAAAAGTGTGACATTTATACTGATAATAAAAGTTTAAAGTATATTTTCCCACAAAAGGAGATGAATATGCGCCAAGGAAGACGGTTGTACCTGATTAAGGATTACGACTGCTCAATCCATTACCACCCTAGGAAAGAAAACAAGGTGGCAGATGCATTAAGTCGACAAGACCATGCCAGTTTATCCGTGATGAGGATCACAAAAGATCCAATATTTATGGATTTACAAAGGATGGATATTGGAATTATAATGAAAGGGGAAAAATATTATCTTTCTCAAATGAATGTTCAACCATATATACATGTGAAGATTAAAGAGGCACAAAAAGAAGATGTCGAGTTACAAAAGAAGGTGAGAAATGTTCCTGAATTCAACCTTGATTGTGATGGGATAATAATATTCAGGAATCGGGTTTGTGTTCCTCCTATCCCCGAATTAAAGAAGGAGCTGCTGGATGAGGCTCATAGTTCTTCATTCTCTATTCATCCTGGAAGCACAAAGATGTATAGGGACCTGAAAGAGTACTTCTGGTGGGATGGCATGAAAAGAGATGTTTCTGAATATGTCTCTCAATGCTTGGTTTGTCAGCAAGTTAAAGCTGAGAGACAGAAGTCTAAGGGGATGTTACAACCATTACCCATACCTGAATGGAAATGGGAAAACATCACTATGGACTTTGTCACCGGACTTCCTAAAACATCCAAAGGCAATGATGCTATCTGGGTCATATTTGATCGTCTTACAAAGTTTGCAAAATTCATTGCTATTAAAGAGGATTTTTCTCTAGATCAGCTTGCCAGGATATATGTAAAGGAAGTGGTAAGATTGCATGGATTACCACTTTCTATTATATCTGATCGGGATCCGAGGTTTACCTCAAAGTTTTGGAGAAGTCTTCAGCATACTCTGGATACAGAGTTGAGTTTCAGCACTGCTTATCATCCTCAGACAGACGGTCAGTCTGAGAGGACAATTCAAACTCTAGAAGATATGTTGAGAGCTTGATCTATAGATTTCAAAGGTGGTTGGGATCAACACCTACCTTTGGTGGAATTTTCTTATATTAATAGCTTTGACTCCAGTATTCAGATGGCTCCTTATGAAGCTCTCTATGGAAAGAAATGCAGGACTCCAACTGGCTGGGATGAAGTTGGGGAAAGAAAGCTATTAGGACATGATCTTGTGGATGAGATGGCAGAAAAGGTCCGATCTATTCAACAACACATAAGAGCAGCTCAGAGTCGACAGAAAAGTTATGCCGACAACCGAAGAAAAGACCTAGAGTTTGAAGTGGGTGATAAAGTGTTCTTACAAATATCTCCCTGGAAGAGGGTCATGAGATTTGGAAAGAAGGGGAAGTTGAGCCCTAGATATATCGGTCCTTTTGAAATACTGGATCGTGTTGGGAAGGTAGCTTACCGATTGGCGCTTCCACCAAATATCTCTCAATTTCACGATGTGTGCCATGTATCTCTCCTGAGAAAGTACATACCCGATCCTTCACATGTACTCAGCTCAGAAGTTGTACCACTAGAACAATATCTTTCTTATGAAGAACAACCGATAGAGATTCTGGATCGTAGGGAAAAAGTCCTACGAAACAAGACCACTCGCTTGGTGAAAGTTTTATGGAGGAACCACCAATTAGAAGAAGCTACATGGGAGCTTGAGGATATGATGAGGGATATGTATCCTCATCTGTTTGATATAAAGTGACGAATTTCGAGGGAGAAATTCATTTTAAGGGGGGTAGAATGTAACACCCAAGAATTTTATGAGAAATATTTTATTTTTATGTTATATAAATCATCAAAGGAATCTTTCACTACATACAACACTTGCTTGGATTGCTTTACATGTAATCACAACCTTCCTCGATAGCTTGCGTCGTACGCAATACCGAGTTTCACTAAACAACAATATGCTATTAAAATATTATTAAAACTAGCCGTTATGAATAGTAATAACCACTTTTAGAAATTTTATGAATTTTATTTTTCAAAATGGACTTCATTTTTGGATTCGGAATATCGAAATTAGCCTAGGGTGAAATTTTGGTATTTTTCTGAAAACATTCAATTTCTAATGAATAGTGAAAACACTAGGTTACTATTTAAAAACAGACTTTTTATTTAAATAATTATTTATTTTAATTAAATTTATTTTATGGAAAAATTGATACATAATACCTATATAAGTTCAATTCAATTCATTGAATCCATTTTATAATAATTTTAGATATATAAAAATTTTATTGAACTTTTCACCGTCTTTTACCCACCTCCTAAGAGAATTTGCAAATTTACATAAAACTTAATTTTACCGCTTCTGTGAGTGGAATTTCAAAAATCCGAGAGACACAGTTGATGTCAGTAAGTAAAATGTGGTTCAATGAGATGAAAATAATTTTTGGTGAATAGTAACTTTTTACTTTTATTTACCATGGTTAAAAGTAAATAGGGTAATTAAGGGTAAAAAGGATATTATTATTACCCTAAAACATGTCCTAATTCTATTGGATAAGTGTAATTCGACCAAAAACAACCTTAGGAATAAAATATGACCATTTAGGCCCACTTGGATTAGATTAGAACATTTATTATTAATTTATTTAAAGAAGGGTTAAAATAGTTAAAATCAATGTTTAATAAATAAATAATTTTTAATATAGGTTTATACATAAGATAAATTAGACTATAAATATTCATTAGAAATATAAAAAGATTTCCTACATAATGGTATTTTATTTGTAATTTTTAGACATTAAATAATTTAATTTATTTATGACACAATGATGATGCAGTAATTATCTTATTAATGAAATATTGACATAATTGATGTTATAAACACCCAAATAAATGTAATTTGAGACTTTTTGTGAATTACACTAATTTTATAGGTTAATATGACATGTTAGTGTTGATTTAATTAACGTTTTTAGAACTAATCATTCTTTTATGATTTTCACAAAAATCAATTACTAAATAGTGTCAAAATTGACATAAAATTGTTTTTAAAACAAATATTATATTATTAATTGTTATTTTATTACTAAAAATCTAAGGTTCCTCAAAATGACTTAGATAAGGTTATATATATTAATAATAAGAAACTTGGGGTTTTTTGGCTTGTTATAGTAAGTTTATTAACCTTATAGTGTAAGAACACAAAAAGACACGGTAAAAGTAAAATTATCTAACTTAAAGTTAAATATAAATGATAAGGTTAAAATAGGAACCTAAACTTGTCTAAATTCTATTGGATGATATTATTTAGACCCATCCACACCTTAGCTTCGAAATAAATCAATTTGGAGCTATTTAAAACCGAATTTGTCTTTATAATAAAATAATATGTTTAGTTTTTCCAAAGGAGCCCCTCTCCTCCCTTATAAAAGGGCACCTCCTACCCCTCTTCCTCACACCACTTTGAGCCTTAAAGCTCGGCCAACCCCTGCCAATTTCTCCTCTACACTTCCCTAGAGACATCCTAGAGGTCTTGGTATTCTTCAAAGACCAAAGTTAGTGCCCTAAAAGGAGGTCTCAAAGAAGCGCTTCAAAGAAGAGGTAATGTCCGTTACCGATTCTTTCAACTTTATTTCTTCTTCCACTTCTTCTTCTTTAGTTGTTTCATTATGAAGTAATAACATAAGTATCAATAATATACTGATATGTTATTATAATTATTAAACAACCCTATTTTACCATCTATCCATCCTACGGAAAATGAAATCACCGCGCGTGCGTACGTACGGAATACCGTCTCCACGCCGTGGTGTAATCTATTTTCCCCCACCACCTTAATTGGATGGGTATAATGGTGTAAATAATAACTATATATGATTATTATAAAGTGATACTAATTCTGAAATAGTATACATATACTTCAATACAATTCCATGATCATGGGAATGAAATCATCGCTCGTGCGTACGTACGGAATACCGTCTCCACGATGTGATGCGACTCGTTCCACATGATCTTCATTGCATAATGATTATAAAAATGCATTTAATGAATAAATATGATATATAGTACACTAATACCATTCTGGAAATGAGGTATCTATAACCTAAAGAGAAGAATAAGAATTTATTCGACAAAACACGCATAAGAACAAAAAGTAATAAACACCCAAATAACAAGTAGTAATGAAATATTACTAATAAGAAGCTAAGAATATGACCATATATGATATCATAAAAATACATATGATTCTTGAATAAGTCAATAACATTATTTAAATCATTATACAGGAGGTTCAGACACTTACGAAGCAAATCGGACCTAAGGTAAGAAAAATATTACAATCTCATTTTATCCGAGATTGTTTATACTTTGGTATTTACTAGGGTGTATTTTATCATCCACATCCATGTTTCCTCAATATGTAATATTGTTTCCATCCACCTACAATTGTTTAAATACAATTTTTCCATTCAGTGAGTTTTTAGTAAAATATATTAAAGGAATCTTTTGTCATTTTTCGTACGAGGTGCTTTTTGACTTTTCTAACAAAAGTATGAGAAGAATGTTTTTTTAACTTATACGGCCTGAATGGATTTTTAAAAAATTATTTCCAAGAATCTTCCTTTACAAGTTTTTATGTTTATTTTTAATCAACTTTTTTTATTTTAGAATTTTATGACATGTTAAGAAAGGAAAAGTGTTTTTGAAGTAGAAAAGATATTTTCCTCAAGAATGGAGTTCACGTGTTTTATCAAAATTATTTTCCATCCATGATAATAAATGGTTATGTTTCTATGCCTATTATTACTTTTATTTGATTATGTTCTGATGGAATTATTTTTATGAATTCCTTTATCATATATGAATTGTTTTATGATATCATGGTGTTTAAGAATCCCATTTTTATTAAATGGGTTATGCTATGATGTATGGTTTATGATTTTGTGGCACACATAAGAATAGTATAATTATGAGATGGGTGGGACCTATATCTACCTCCAATGCATTGGGTAAAGATTTTATATCTCATGAGATAGACATGGCTGGAACGGCAGGTTAAACCAGTTCAGTGAAACAGGACTGAAACGAGGAGTGAACTCGGTTCAAAAATGGACTTTGTCCACTAAGATAGTCTTGGAAATGAGTCTTGACTAATAAGAAATTATTCTCTATGATTATGTGTGTATGCCACAAAGTTTCATGTTTTATGTTATGATTATTGGGATTTCATTTCACTGCTATGATTTATCCCATGTTATGAAATTATGTTCTCTTTTGCAGGTTAAGATTTCCAAAAGTTATGTTATTATGTATATGATGTGATTGACATTTCTTTTGTTTACCCTAACTGAGCATTTGAGCTCACCCTTTTGTATGTTTTATTTACCCAGGTCAGGAAGAAGGTTATTAAGTAGGATATGCCAAAAAGGGACTCTAGATATGATGAAATAAATGGGAGGAAAAGTCGATGCTTTATGAACCATTTGTTTATGTTTCCCAATTTTTAAAGACTCTATACCTATACGACCCTTTCCTGGTTTTTTTATATGTTGTAATAAGTGTGCTTCAATTCCTAAGTAATAACAATGTGTGTAAAGTATGGGTCGTTATACATATTGGATCGATTATTGAACTTCCTTCACTAGCTAGGAACGTAATCCTTTAATAAATGTATACTCACATATAGGATATGGGTAATAATGATTTAGTGTTACATAAAATAATATAGGGACAAGTTGGATTATACTTTATAAAGGATGAAGAGATGATTTGTAGATAATAATATTTAATTAAGTAATATTTTTCACTTAACAAACCATGGAAAGAATAAATAAATTTAATTAAATACAAAAACACAACACATAAACATGTCGTTCAAGATTAGGATAAATCAAAAAAATCAATGAAAACCAAATTTAGTAATTCTAGAATTTATTTTAAATAATTATAATTAAAATAATTTGACTTGAATTTAAAAATTAAAAATTAAATTATATAATAAATTATTTATCCTCAATTCTAACCAATTACTAGTTTTTGAGATGCTAAAGAATCATATTAATTATTATTAAATAAATTATATTCAGTAATTTTTCAAAATTTTAAATAATTAAGTACAAGAAATGTACTTTTGAGGCCACATGGCATGTAATTATAGAATAATGTTAAAATATTATTACTTTAAATTATATATTACATTTTTTTTTCATCTTTTAGAATATACTATATGGAATATAACTCCCCATGGTGTGTTGAAATATTCATGGTGTGTTGTTTTTCTCAGTTAAATTGTATAGTCTTCATGATGTGCTTGACCATATAACATGCCATCAATATATGTGACATATATTGATGGAATGAATGTAAAGTAAGTAACTTGTAAAAACTAGTTAAATGCCATGTTCTATCATTTAATATAAGACAAGTAATTGCCCCATTTTTTGACCCACATAACATGTTGAAAATTACTCAACATATACTTGGTGTGGTGTGCCACATGTCACATGATGTGTTTTTGAAATATGTGTCAAGTAGTTCATTTTATGCTATGTTTTAAACTATTATTCAATATGAAATATGTAATGATTCCATGTATTGAACCAAATTACTCAATGAAATTTATGTACCATGTGTTACATGGAATGTACTAGCTAGTAACACACCGTGTATTCCTTGTCAACACACATATTGAGCTAGTAGTCGATACACTATGTGTAATGATGTCATGTATTGACACACATGATGTCCTCTAATTGACGTGACGTGCACCTTGTGAGAGTAATTATATGTTACAATTCATGTACTAACACACTACATGTTGTGTAATCCATTCATGTAGCTAGTGACCCCAGCTCCTCGGGATGAGGTCTTAGAGTTATATTCACTCAAATTTGGAACATTTTTTCCATATGAATTTATATTAACACTCCATTTAGACTATTGGACTGAAAATTAATATCTATATAAGAGTTATAGAAAAAAATCTCACAAAAATGATCAAATAGATTATAGATAATTATAAATTATAATGTGACCATTTTCATACCACTTATAGGTTCTAAGGTGCAGTAGAAACATTATAAAAGTTACATATTTTAGGTTTTTGTCATAATTAATGGAAAAATCAAATAAACTAGATAAAAAACCGTTGAATTTAACATATGGATCATACAAATTTTATTTATAACTAATTTAATTTAATAATTCCAAGACTATGATAATATTCCTTGTTTTAAATTCCACCACCCCTCTCATTTCATTGTTTATTAAGGAAGAGAATCCAAGAAATCTTTCTTCTAAATGTATCCAATTATGCTTCATGAATCCTAGAAAAATGTTTTCCAAACTCTAGCTACTATTATTAAAGAATATAGTGATTTATCACCATTATTATTGATTGTAACAATGATTACTTATTATCTCTATAGATTTACTAGAGGGAGTAAAAAGGATTTCACCCTAGAGTATGTGTCTCTATTTTTTGACACATCTATTTTGAATTAAATGAAATAATTTATAATATATACTTAGGGTTAAATAATTATAATTAAAAATATACCATATCTATTATTTAATCAATGTTCCTCCTCATGTCAAAATATAATAATATTATTATTATTATAATATCACATGATATGTGTTTATTATAATACAAATTATTAAATATTTAAATTAATATTTATTTAAATGATATCAAATAAAATATATTATTTATAAAAAATGAATTAACATGATCCATATCCTCCCATAGAATATTATATTCACTAAAATGGAAAATTAATATTTATTTTAATCTTTGTATAAAATAAGTAAATATTTATTTTAATCTATTCACTAAAACTATGAAGAGATAAATATTTATTTATTATTTTATGAATATTTAAAAAATTGAAAAACCTCAATTTAAATATTCAATGATTGAATATCTCGTGATTTAATTTATGTGGCCAGCCTTTAATAGAATAAATAATATTCTATGAAACAAAAAATAATTTATTTATAAATTTAAATTCAATAGAATTTAATGAAATTCTTGATATGCATAGTGTGTGGACTTCTAGATGTTTTTCTTAGATGGAAATATGTACAATTTCATAAATACTAAGATCAACATCTTGTAATACATAAAAAACCCATAAATAATGTTTTATATAGAAACTATAACAACCTTCCTATGAAATCCATAGTATAATACACTATTTTTGTCAATCGATACCTCATCAAGAATGATGAACACCCATGAGATCACCCTCTATGATACATTTATTTTTATTTGAATTTCCAAAATGGACTCATCTAGAAACTAATATGGCCTTTTATTTTGTTAAAAAGTTCCATTTCAATCAAAAGGATAGAGATATATTCATTCAAAAACTCAATAGGAATAAATTTTATTTAACCATTTTATTAATTACATATCAGTTATCACACACTAAATGTATGCTACCTCACATTGAGCATATCTCATGATTATTTTTTCCAATACCTCAAAGTACATGATTTATGGTACACATTAATAATAAACTCAAGTCTAGTTAAAGATACACACATCCATAGTGAGTAATATCCATTGACCTATAAATATTGTTGAATTCATATTTGTGAGCATGTTCACATAACCTCCCTTCTTGGTGATCACTATGTTCAATGTTCATGAGAAAAAGTCTCAATTTTTATAAGTCCATAGGGACATATATTCAGACATTATATTTACCCCATCTGAAAAATGTAACTAGACCACATGATATATTTATTTAATAATATTATCATGAAATCAATAGGTTCTCATTATAATGGGAGATTGGATAATTTTTTTAAATGTTATAATTTTAATAGGGTCATTATTACATTAATAATTCATAGAACATTAATGATTATGTGATAAAAATACTTTTAAATTCTAATAATTTAATGTACCAAATTCATTGGTTCTAGGACACAAAATCAAATAGTTATAGATGTGACATGATAAAGGGTAGGATCTATGGTGTAATTATTTTTTATGGACATTACACTATCTAAATAAATGAATGTAATTACTTGAATTTTGTTTATTATAATTATTAATCCTTTATATTGAAGTTACTCAGGTTTTGATTCACTTATCCATTTATATCTACCAATGTACAGGTTCATTAACATGGATTCCATGAGTGTATTGATACAGGAATGATTGGGTTTCTTGGTGGCCTGTTTAGAACATAGAAACAAACCTCAATAGTTGTTTATAAATTTAATTTCATCATGTATATTATATGTCAATTTTTTATAAATTTGTTTCACATTTCATGATTTTTTTTATTCCATATAATATCATTTTAAATCATTCATTCACCCTTATATATATTGGTTTATGTAAGGAAAATCATTGGTGGTAGATTACTAAGTTATGTACAGATACCTTGAATATGAATCTTAGTGAACAAATATTTTCTCTTATTATATTTCAACTAAAAGTAGGTACGTGAGGTTAGGTTATTTGATATTCATTGTATTAACATGATTTCACTAGTATAATATGACTCTATTTGTATTTGGAGTTTTGGTGACCATCACTTACAAGGGGAATCTACAATTTTTTTTCATATTTATTTTCTTTATTGATTTAGACTATTAATTATATTTATTCTATGGATTAATTTATGAGGTTATAATTAGACTAATGCATTTTGTTTTTGTGTATACATATATAGATTTTATTTATATTATCATACTACAAGTTGTCATTTTTTTTGGAAATATCATATATACAGATAGGTCATAAAATATTTTTAGCATAATGTAGTATTGAAATTGAATATCACCTAAAGAGGGTAAAAAAATTATTACAAAATAAATCTATTCCTTGGACCCTAATCACAAACACATGATTATTATGAAAATACATTGGGGTTTCTATGTAACAAACCTGATCAACGAAATATTCATGCAGGGTAGGTATAAGTTATATTAGAGAAATATTTTCATTTTATATGATTTTAATATAAGATATAATATCTCAGGACATAACAATTTACCCATAAAATACATTATAAAATTATTTATCAGGGATATACAACTTATACACCATATATATGAATGATTTTTTCATTCATGTGTCTCAAGTGTGACATAATTGAGAGTATGAATAGTCATCGAGCTTAGCTGAGGGCCAATATCTACCATTGATCATGAATCATTAGTTTAATGGAACATAGAAAAAATAGATTTTATATATTATGAATATTGTATTAGAATGTATTTAATTAAATATAGTCCACTAATAAAGTATCAATTTATTACCTAAATACCTTATGAGGGGTGATGTATTTATTTTGGGTTACTCATATATATTTTAAAGTTTTCATTGAAGAATCATAATATCTTTGTAACATTCTACAATAATCTATATTTTATCTTTAAGATCCTTGTGAAAATAAGAAAAAATATTTTTTTTAAAAGCGAATACATGGTTTTGATAAATTAAAAATTTAGTTCTTAAAAAAAGTTTGTAATACTTTTTAAAAGGAATATAATTTGAAATTTTTTAGATTTGAATATGGATTAGCTTTCTATATTTAAATTAATAATAAATTTTTCATTAAGACTTGTGTTGGGTGGTCTTTGTGGATAAATATTTTTCTATCTTATGTTGAGGTTTAATTTTAATAGTTTGTAGGTTCTTGACAGTTTTTATAGAGTATCTCAAACAAGTGTGTTTCCTTGATAAATTATGTATTAGATACATGTTTTTTTATTTTGATAGCTGGTTATTGTGTTAAAAGTATAGAAATTTATTATATGACCTTTTGATTAGAAATACTTATTAAGGGTTGATGTAACCATACCCATTATGGTTCGAGTTTAATAGTTTTCTAGTTCGTACAAGTATGTTTGATTATTATGATTTCTATGTTTTAAAATCCACGAGGAATATTTTTTTAGATTGAGTGGTTTATAGGTATATTTAAAGATCCATGTTGATTAAACATAATTGATAATCAACCTTTAAGTGATGTCATAAGGGAAATATAGTGTATATACTTTATTATATCTATGTTATCCATGATTCTGAAATTTAATAATATCTATCAATTTTATAGTGAATTAAGATCTTAGAAAACTAAAAAATCAGATTGAGGATAGCCAATTCATTTTTAAATGAATTAGTTTTTCATGAAATATACATGTATAATAGTATTTTATCTAATAAGTGACACTTGTTATAAGAGAATAACTTAAATCTAGAAAGAGGTCATTAAAGAACATTTGATGAATTTACAAAATCACAAATATAGTTTTTTTTATTTAGGTATATTTCATTACTGAAGGAATAGATAATTCTATAACTTTATATAGTTTTTTCAATTAATGAAAGAATAAGTTTATAAGTTACCAAGATAATTATGTTTCATATCTACCTTAAAATAGAATAAACTAATGTGGACCTTCATTTTGAGAAGGGTCATGATGATTTTTTTAATTATATAAACTGATGAACCTTGATTAAATGATGAAGTTGAGGTTGTATTTTTCAATAAAAATTTCTATAAGAAGTTAAGGTTATATTAAAAGGAATTTCAATGTGTGTATTCTAAAATTATACATTGTATAAAGTATCCAATAATTCATGTGATGATTTTTCTGATCTTCAGTGAATCAAATATAATATAACAAATTTCTATTCAAGTTACATTATGAGAAGAATTATATTAGACAACTATCAAGATTTTTATTATTTGAAATACTTTTGTTTATGATACTTGTGTGAAGAAACAAGATATATGAGATGATGAGTATCTGGATAAATGTTAGATTTAATAACATATGATTATAGTAGTAAATATCTACTTCTGTATGGAATACTCTATCTCTATATATGTATAATCAATGATATCTTTAATTAGTGATGATATACATATTGATTAAGACTCAGAGAAGTTAATATTGATGATTTTGAGTTGGAATTACAAATTTTTTTGAACTAATTAATATTATATATTTATGAGTTTATATAATAAAATCGGTCCCTGAAAATAAATTTAAATAAATTTTTAAATATTTTTATTTTTTCCAAATTCTAGTCAAAGTTGGAAGTATTTTAGTTTGATTAGATTAAGCCTTTTTATAAGTGAGATATTTGATAAATCCATGCCATGAAAATTATATGTTCATGGGAAATTTATTTTTGGAAAAGGAACATAATATTAAAAAGGTAATAATAAAGGAAAAATACTCATGGTAAGGACAACTGAGTAGCCAACCATCATAAAGGATAGATATCCAGGATCAGAGAATGGATTGAACAAAAAGTAAAAGTGGTGGTGTAGACTTCCATATAAGGAAAACATAGGGAAGGTGGAACATGGGGAGATGATCTGGGATAGATCCACATTGGGGGGGGGGGTGAGAAGAGTATAGAGAATGGAAGATCCATTATATTCTTACAGAAGATTGAGGAACATGAAAAATAATAAACCAGAACACTCCCATTATCATGAATGATGTGGGAATTTCCCTTAATAGGTACTATTAATTAATTTAAATAAAATTTTCCACCTGATATAATGTCATCGAACAAAAATTATTATTATAAATAAGGTTTTCAAATCACTTAGGTTTTACATCAGGAGTAAACCCTCTGCGAACTTTGTACATGACGTGAACAAAAAAACCAAATGGTCCACTTGAGAATAGATTAATCTCAACAAAACTAGAAAAATAGTATAGGAAGAATGTTTATGTATTGATAATGCTTTGTGAAGCTGTAATGGAAATAAAAAATTAGTATGAAAAAAACTAAAAACAGTATGAAAATTTGGATCATAAAGCTAGTTTACAGAGTTTCTTTGTGAAGGATTACATGAAATGATAGTATTCTAAATTATTTTGTGAATATGAAGAAAAAATTTAAGGTACATAAGGTATTCATGCATAAAAATAGTAACAGAGTTTTCTTACATAGATTTGAAATGTGTATTCTATAATGTTTGTATGGAATGGATTATATTTTAAGGATAATTCATAATTCTATTATGAGAAAGATAGGATGTGAAGTAAACATGTGATGCTTCTTTGAGAAGGTTGGTATGTGAACATAATTCTGGAAACACTCATTACATGATCATGTGTATAGTATGTGAGTATATATACCATATGAGAACATACCATGAGGTTTGAAAATACAGATGGTGTTTTTAATATTTTTATAACATAAGTAAATATTATATTCAATAAAATGGAAAATTAATATTTATTTTAATATTTGTATAACATAAGTAAACATTTATTTTAATATATGCACTAAAAATATAAAGAGATAAATATTTATTTATTATTTTATGAATAAGTAAGAAAGAGATAAACCTCAATTTACATATTATATGCTTGAATATCTCATGATTTAATTTATGTGGCCAACCTTTAATAGAATAAATACTATTCTATGAACCAAATAATAATTTATTCATAAATTTAAATTCAATAGAATTTAATGAGATTCTTGATACAAATATTTTGTGATCTTCTATATGTTTTTCTTGGATTGAAATATGTAAAATTTCATAAATACTAAGATAAACATCTAGTAACACATAAAAAACCCATAAATAATGTTTTATATAGAAACTATAACAACCTTCCTATGAAATCCATAGTATAATACAATATTTTTGTCAATCGATACCTCATCAAGAATGATGAACACCCATGAGATCACCCTCTATGATACATTTATTTTTATTTGAATTTCCAAAATAGACTCATCTAGAAACTAATATGGCCATGTATTTTGTTAAAAAGTTCCATTTCAATCAAAAGGAATGATATATATTCATTCAAAAACTCAAAAGGGATAAATTTGATTTAACCATTTAATTAATTCCATATTAGTTATCACACACTAAATGTATGCTGCCACACATTGAGAATATCTCAGGATTATTTTTCCAATACCTCAAAGTACATGATTTATGGTTCACATTAATGATAAACTCAAGTCTAGTTAAAGATACACACATCCATATAGATTAATATCCATTTACCTATAAAAATGTTGAATTCCTATTTGTGGGAATGTCCACATAACTTCATTCTTGGTGATCACTAAGTTCAATGTTCATGAGAAAAAGATTCAATTTTTATAAGTCCATAGCACCATATATTCAAACATTATCTTTACCCCATCTGAAAAATGTAACTAGACCATATGATACATTTATTTAAGAATATTATCATGAAATCAATAGGTTCTCATTATAATGGGAGATTGGATCATGTTTTAGATCTTATGATTTTAATAGGGTCATTATTACAGTAATATTTCATAGAACATTAATGATTATGTGATAAAAAAATACATTTATATTCTAATAATTTAATGTACCAAATTCATTAGTTCTAGGACACAAATTCAAATAGTCATAGATGTGATATAATAAAGGGTAGGATCTATGGTGTATTTTTTTATGGACATTACAGTATTAAGATAAATGAATGTAATTACTTGAATTCAATTTATGGTAATTATTAATCCTTTATATAGAAGTTACTCAGGCTTTGATTCACATATCCATTTATATCTACCAGTGTACAGGTTCATTGACATGGATTCCAAGAGTGTATCGATACAGGAATGATATGGTTTCTTGGTGGCTAGTTTTGAACATAGAAACCAACCTCAACTGTTGTTTAGAAATTTAATTTCATCATGTATATTATCTATCAATTTTTTATACATTTTTTCACATTTCATGATTTTTTTATTCCATATAATATCATTTCAAATCATTCATTCACCCTTATATCTAATGGTTTATGTTAGGAAAATAATTGGTGGTAGCTTACTGAGTTATGTACTCATACCTTGAATATGAGTCTTGGTGAACATATATTTTATCTTATTACATTTCAACTAAAATAATGCATGTGAGGTTAGGTTATTTGATATTCATTGTATTAACATGATTTCACTAGTATAATATGACTCTATTTGTATTTGGAGTATTTGTGACCATCACTTACAAGAAGAATCTACAAATTTTTTCTATATTTATTTTCTTTCTTGATTTAGAATATTACTTATATTTATTCTATGGATTACTCTATGAGGTTATAATTAGACTACTGCATTTTGTTTTTGGGTATACATATAGATATTTTATTTATATTATAATACTACATGTTGTCATTTTTTATAAATATCCTATATACAGATAGGCCATAAAATATTTTTAGAATAATGTAGTATTGAAATTGAATATCACATAAAGAGGGTAAAATAATTATTACAAAATAAATCTATACCTTGGAACCTAATAAAAAACACACGATTATTAGGGAGTTTCTTTGTAAAAAACCTGATCAATGAAAGATTCATGCAAGGTAGGTTTAAGTTTTATTAGAGAAATATTTTCATTTTCTATGATTTTAATATAAGATATAATATATCAGGACATGAAAAGTTACCAATAAAATACATTATAAACTTATTTATCAGAGATATACAACTTATACACAATAGATATGAGTGTTTTGTTCATTCATGTGTCTCACGTGTGACATAATTGAATGTATAAATAGTAATTGAGCTTAGTTGAGAGCCAATATCTACCATTGATCATGAATCATCAGTTTAATGACACATAGAAAATATAGATTTTATATATTATGACTATTATATGAGAATGTATTTAATTAAATATAGGCCACTAATAAAGTATCAATTTATTACCTAAATACCTTATGAGGGGTGATGTAATTAGTTTGGGCTACTCATATATATTTTCAGGTTCTCAACTAAGAATCATACTCTCTTTGTAATGTTTTAATATAATCTATATTTTATCTTTTATATCCTTGTCAAAATAAGAAAAAATATTTTCTATTTTTTAAAAGTGAATACATGGTTTTGATAAATTAAAATTTTCATTCTGAAAAAAAGTTTTTAATACTTTTTAAAAGGAATATAATTTGAAATTTTTTAGATATGAATATGAATTAACATTCTAGATTTAAATTAATAATAAATTTTTCATTAAGACTTGTGTTGGGTGGCCTTTGTGGATAAATATTTTTCTATCACATGTTCAGGTTTAATTTTAATAGTTTATAGGTTCTTAAGAGTTTTTATAGAGTATCTCAAACATGTGTGTTTCCTTGATTAATTATTTATTAGATACATGGTTGTGGATTTGGATAGTTGGTTTGTGTGTTAAAAGTAGAGATATTGATTGACTGACCTTATGATTAGACATACATATTAAGGGTTTATGAAACCATATCATTATGGTCCGAGTTTAATAGTTTTCTAGTTCGTACAAGTAAGTTTGATTATTATGATTTCTTTGCTTTAAAATCCATGCAGAATATTTTTTTAGATTGAGTGGTTTATAGGTATATTTAAATATCCATGTTGATTAAACATAATTGATAATCAACCTTTAAGTGATGTCGTAAGTGAAATATAGTGTATAAACTTTATTATATCTATGTTATCCATGATTCTAAAGTGTAATAATATCTACCAATTTTATGGTGAATTAAGATATTAGAAAACTAAAAAGATAGATCGAGGATAGCCATTTCATTTTTAAATGAATTATTTTTTCAGGAAATATACATGTATAATCGTATTTTATCTAAGAAGCGACACTTGGTAGAAGATAATAACCTAAATCTAGAAAGAGGTCATTGAAGATCATTTGATGAATTTACAAAACCACTAATATGGATTTTTTATTTAGGTATAATTCATTACTAAAGGATTAGATAATTCTATAACTTTATATAGTTATTTAGATTAATGAAAGTATAAGTTTATAAGTTACCAAGATAATTATGTGGCATATCTACCTTAAAATAGAATAAACTAATGTGGACCTTCATTTTGATAAGGGGATTGATGATTTTTTTAATTATATAAACTAATGAACCTTGATGAATTGATGAATTTGAGGTTTTATTTTTCAATAATAATGTCTATAAGAAGTTAATGTTATATTAAAAATAATTTCAATGTGTGTACTCAAAGATTCTACATTGTATAAAGTATCCATTAATTCATCTGATGATTTTTCTGATCTTCCGTGAATCAAATATAATATAACAAATTTTTATTCAAGATATATTATGAGAAGAATTATATTATAAAACTATCAAGCTTTTCATTATGTGAAATAATTGTGTTTATGATACTTGTGTGAAGAAACATGATATATGTGATGATGAGTAGATGGATAAATGGTAGATTGAATAACATATGATTAAAGTTGTAAATATCTACTTGTGTATGAAATACTCCATATCTATATATGTATAATCAATTATATCTTTAATTAGTGACGATATACCCATTTATTAAGACTCAAAGAAGTTAAGATTTATGATTTTGAGTTGGAATTACAAAGGTAGTTTAACTAATTAATATTATATATTGATGAGTTTATATAATGCAATCTGTCCTTGAGAATAAATTTAAATAACTTTGTAAATTTTTTATCTTTTCCAAATTCTGGTTAATGTTGGAAGTATTTGAGTTGGATTAGATGAAGCCTTTTTATAAGTGATATATTTTAGAAATCCCTACCATGAAAATTATATGTTCATGGGGAATTTATTTTGGAAAAGGAACATAATATTATAAAGGTAATAATAAAGGAAAACTCCTCAAGGTAAGGACATATGAGTAGTCAACAATCATAAAGGATAACTATCCAAGATTAGAGAATGGATTGAACAAAAAGTAAAATTGGTGGTTTATAATTCCAGAGATGGAAAACATAGTGAAGGAGTAATATTGGGATATGCTATGGGATAGATCCACCTTGGGGGGGGGGGGAGAAAAGAGTATAGAGAATGGGAGATCCATCACATTCTTATGGAAGATTAAGGAGCATGAAAAATAATAAACTAGAACACTCCCATTATCATGAATGATGTGGGAATTTCCCTTGATATGTACTATTCATCAATTTAAAAAATTTTATCCACCTGATAGAATTCCATTGAAAAAAAATTATTATTATAAATAAGGTTTTCACATCACATAGGGTTTTACATCATGAGTAAACCCTACACGAACACTATATGTGACATGAAAAAAACCAAATGGTCCACTTGAGATTAGATTAATCTCAACAAAACTAGAAAAATATTATAGGAAGAATGTTTATGTATTTATAATGCTTTGTGAAGATATAATGTCAATTAAAAAATAGTATGAAAAAATGAATAATAGTATGAAAAGTTGGTTCATGAAGCTAGTTTATAGAGTTTATATGTGAAGGATTATATGAAATGATAGTATTCTAGATTAGTTTGTGAATATGAGGACAAAATTTGAGGTACATAAGTTATTCATGCATGAAAATAGTTTCCGAGTTTTCTTACATTGATTTGAAATGTGTAGTCTATAAAGTTTGTATGTATTGGAATCTATTTTAAGGATATTTCATAAAGCTATTATGAGAAAGATATGATGTGAAGTAAGTATGTGATGATTCTTTGATAAGGTTGGTATGTGAACATAATTCATGAAACATTCATTACACGATCATGTGTATAATAGGTGAGTATACATACCGTATGAGAACATACCATGAGGTTTGACAAATACAGATGATGTTTTTTATTATGTTCTAAAATAACGATTGGATAAACATTATTTTTGGGATGAAAATGGTTATGCACATTCACTGTATCCTATAAATAATCAATTAATTCACTGTTAAGGGTTAAATTAAGAATTGAGAGGTGATTATCAAAATTTTAAGATCATTTTCTTTAGTTTATTCTCACATACTAAGTGATATAATATGTGAAGCATAATTTTTCAAAGATACTATTCATGAAGAATCATTCTTTGAAGTATTTTATCATATGAAAATTATTTTGAATTGTGCATGCATGTGATAGTTTATTATTTTAATGAAAAATTGAGTCTAAGAACTAAGTGTTATATGAATTTCTTGAAAAATATAATAACTCAATAAAATGGATGTTAGAAAAATTAGTTTGTTTCATACATACTATTTGTCAAGAGAATATTAATTCGTGAGTCTTTTGAGATGTAATATCATGAAGCAAAGTGAAAAGAAGTTTCATGATGTAGTATTTTGATGAATTATATTGATAAGAGAATAATAGAGGGAGATAAATAGATTGAAACTGGGAATTTTAAAAAAATGATAAGAAGACTTATAGTGCCTAAGTATTCGGATGATTGTGGAAGAATTAGATCACTGAAGATATGATGGACTGAGGGAGACCAATTTTATATATATTATAATTATAAATTAAAATTCTTGAATAAGTGAGAAGATGTAGTTTTTCGATCTAAAAGGATTTGGGAGGAATATATATGTCACAAACCAAATCTGGTCGCCATAAAAACCGGCACCCAACCCGGCCCGCAATAAGGCCCGAAGGGCATTCCCGATCCCCACGGGCTGGAACAAGTTCCCAGGTATCATGAAATGATGTTTGGGAACAATTTACCCAAGTTTATAAACATTAAACAACAAACAAACTCAATAAAAGGAATCTGGATTTTTTTAACTAAAACCATCTTTTACAAAATTCAGAACTGAATTACATATTTTAAAACAATTCAACAAGACTATAAAAAAGGTACCAAATCAAAAGGAAACAGACCAAGAAGCCTCATGGAAATGGGCACCGCCCTCAAGCCATCTCCACAAGACTTCACCACCAAAGACATGCTAGAAACCCGAACCACTGGAAATAAAAAATTGTATCCAAACCTGAAACAACAAAATAACCAAATCTACTTACACCCAAGGGTGTAAGTAGGGTGTGAGACAATTACCAGAAGGATACCACCACTAATATATTCCATGTGATAAACATTCAAAGACAAAAATCTTTCATGTTTTCATAAACAGAAAATGCTAGTTACAATTTCTAAAAGATGAAACTAACAAAATAAAACAGTTTTCAAGTGGGCTATCATTAATAATCAACACTTTTAAAAATAATGTCAACAATAATGAATTTCTAACCCAACTATACTATATGCCTATGGTAAGCACAAAGTAACTAATGAGCACAAGAAACAGGAAATGACCCCTAGGCACTTGCTCGTTGTGGGTCCCAAGTACCTCGTATCTCAGTGAGAGTAACCATCACAATATCTGTTCTCATGCACGAGCCACTAGTAGGGAACATAACCATAACTTAGTGGTCCCCAATCATCATCATCATAGTTTTGTTAGAGTTGTAAGAGTCAATCTTTCTATGTGAAACTGAGGCCAAACCCCACGGATTCACTAGCATACTAGTACACGTCCACCCACCCAGATACCCGAGTTTTCCCCTTGTGCTCAGAGAAGTTCAACAAGTCAATAAATATACACTGCACATGAAAATAGCATTTTCACATCACAATTTCACCAAACATCCCACATGTATTCCACACAAGTCTTAAAATCCACCTTTTCATTCAAATTAAATTTTAAATCATACTCACACCAAAAATAGCCCACAACACATTTTGTACATCTTTCACAATTCAACAAATCCGTTAACAATTTTATAAAATATTTCCCAAGATTCTAAATATCACATAACAACCCACTCACATGTTACATAATACCCTTTTCATAAACAAAGTCCATTTTTCACATCACACTCACGCAAAACAGCTCGAAAACACATTTCGCACCCACATCCCAATTTCATAAATCACCTTGACAAATTACAAAACATTACCAAAATGTTTTACAACATAACTAACCACTTTATGTTTCAAAAACTAATTTTAGGAACATACTATCACCAAAACAGTACATAAGAAACCATTTTACACTTTGTGTAACTCATTAAATCATTTATAATTTTCATAAAACCAACCCAAGAGGTGCAACCATGGTTTGCATACAAAACCCATTTCAAAAACCTAATTCAAGACCAAAAAAATTCCAATAACAATAGAAAGAAGAATTGGAAGCCCTAAAAACATTTATTAAACCACCCCCAAGTTTTATACAAATACCTAAAACAATAACACAAAAGGTACACATGAAAAACACATGTTTTCACAAATCACGTTCATGAAGTACAACATGGTTTCACACATTAAAACCATTAAAAAACCCCATTACAAGGCCCAAATGCCATTAAGGCATTAAAAAAACATTGTCAGCCCCTTTCAACAGTAATAAATCACTTTCATATGTTATAAAATACACTCAAATATTTCCCCAAGATCCATGCATGAAAAGCACCCAATTCCAAGCAAAAATGCAACTACAAAATTAAACACTTAACTAAATCCATCAAAAACCTGTTTTCACACCCAAAAAACAGATTTGAAACATACTATATTAATAAACCAAGAAAGCTAACTCATCATAAAATGTTTATACATGGAATCACCTACCTTTTAGGTCGAAACACTCAAAACATGGTGCAGAACATAAACCGAACCACCACCGCACCTCAAGGAATTGAAATCCAACATAAAACCAGAAGCATTCACCCAAAAGACAAGAAATCAATCCATAGGTTTGAAGCCTAAATTCTGGACATTTGGAACCTTATTGATAAGGTATGAAACCCTAATCACATTGAATATAACCCTAAGCAAATTGAAAGAAGAATGAAGAAGACCAACTTACTTGAGGGATCTTGTAGAAATCTCCTCACATACACCAGTAGATGAATTTGAAGAAAACCAAACACTTAAGGGAGGTTCAAACAAGGATAAGGAGACCATGTAGGAATTTGAATGGGGAAAAAGAGTGATAATTGAAGGAGTTATATAGGAATCAAATTACCTTTATTAATCTAACCGAAATGTGAGTGCTTCAGAAGTTTCGACCTAAACCGCGAGGAAAATGAGCTGAAAAGAGGGTTGGAGGATACTGGACACGCGGCTGGGTTCAATGGGCGTGTGTGGGGCTTGGAATCACCAAACAATCCTTAATATTAGATAAGTTATTAATTAAACAAATTTTATTTTTACAACTGGAATTGGGCTTTCGGGCAGGCCCAATCCCTCAAATAAAAACCCATATAAAACTTTGTTATGGATTTCTAAAGGCTCCAAACTATAATGGTGGTGTTAATATGTTAGGGGAGACCATTTAGGAACGTGAATGGGTGAAAAATATTAAAAAATAAAAATGTTATAAAAGAAAAAAAATTTAATTTTAAATCTGAAATTGGGCTCACGGTTTGGCCCAATTCATGAAAACTCACTGATTCCACCATAAAAGCTTGAAAAAACACCAAAAACAAAGCATACATGGAAATTAAATGAAATTTAACATTAAAATAAGTCATGTATGTGACAATTATCCCCACCATGAAAACTTTCCATCCCCAGAAAGCTACTACAAGGCCAGATACCAAAACCAAACCCAACCGATAAACCAAGATGTACTTTATTGCCAAGCTTCACCCCCAAGGGCCAAAACACCTCCAATGATCAATTAAGGAATGATTAATATCACATCCCAAACTTACACCATTTTACTGAAATGATCAATCACATTCATACATTATCCCAAAATGAAACTCCTCGAATGCTATCTGAACAAGACTCAAGCAATTCACCCAAACTAACAACAACTTCGAACAAGGTTACACTTTCCTAACATTAACTAAACCATTGGGAGCTCTCCAATCCCAACATTTAATCAAGTAAGATATTGGTATCTAGTTAGTTCCGAATGAGACTACCTACCAGCAAGCCAATACCATGGATAAATATGAGCTATTGGTATAGGGGGACACAAATAAGAACCCCATCATAAGAGGCAACCTATATTATTTTATGAGATAGAATCAAGACACTAACAGGGGGAGGCCTGAACGAACTCCCTAATACAAAGGGTATAATTCCATTCACAGTTTACTAAGGAACGTACATGAGAATCATAGTGGGTATCCCCACCATAAGAACCAACCATATTAACTGTCCAGCATGAGCCGACACAGAAAGACCCATTTTTTTTTAAAGATTTGGGATGGGCACAAGGTCAGTCCACAAGGTTTTGGAAACCGTGCACTAACTATGCAGATCATTCTTTCCACGTGGCTTCCTAGAACACTGTCACTACTAATCATGCACAAAAAGTGTGCTCAAACTATCTAGCCAAATTTCCAACCATTATCCAATGACTCAATGGAAACCAAAAGGGGAGGGAATGACATTAGGCGATGACATGGGTACAAGGCCCTCCACCTATTTCCACTGAACAAGAACAATAGAAGGAAGATGATGACACCATAGGTTTAAACAATTAATATCTTTCTCACTGAGGATACGTCATTGTACAAGGGTTTAAATGACCCAGGGATTTCCCCTAACTACAAGCCAGCTTCTCTCTGAGACCTATGGATGGAGCTCAAATGATCGAAGCATCGTCTACCTCACAATTGGTCCTTAGAAACCCCCTGAACGAGAATTATTCTTTCAGTGACACCAAAAACTACACTGCAATCCCTGATAAGATTGCCGAGACATAACACATTCCAAACTCACTTTACCCTAACCCAATATTTCACTGAAACAAGGGCTTAGAAGATAAACACAAATCACACCTTGTTCCTTCAGGTGAGAAACAATATAAGTAAATAACACCTATACTCACCTTCCTAAAAAAATGGATGATTTTGATATTTTTACAAGGGATACATTCTCTCAACATAATAGAGACTCTCAGAGTATTGAATGAATTTCACCTTTAGGGTCAATCGAGCACATGACATCACAAGGAGTCACCAAACATGACCATTGCGACTAATATAATCAATGAATGGAAAGGGGACTTATACTACATCCCCAAACAACACATAATTCTAGAAAGTGGCCACAATATCATCTTATGACCAGATTTCCCACACTGGTAGTTTATTGCGAACTCCTTCTTCTAAGAGAGTACAATGGACTGAGAGGACCTCATAGACACCATCCATATACTCATCCATTCTAATAACCCCAAACCACTTCCACCTTAGGAAAATCTAAAAACATAAGAAGCTATGGTCTCTTGAAACCTTCCATGATCAGTCACCCACTATAAGAGGATACACAAAACCAGGAAAGGAAAGGGTGTAGACTCAATCTAAAAAGCTCAAGATAAAGATTCCTTATATTGATCAACTGGAGGGTCTTAAAACAGCGAAACAATCTGGGTTGCAATTC
Source organism: Viscum album (assembly GCA_963277665.1). Classification (NCBI taxonomy): domain Eukaryota; kingdom Viridiplantae; phylum Streptophyta; class Magnoliopsida; order Santalales; family Viscaceae; genus Viscum; species Viscum album. Next base: position 1,265,936,194 of record OY728128.1, read on the forward strand.
AGTTGTGCACTAACCCTTAATGGGGTGTACCTTATCCAATGACTGAACCGAAGGACCCAAACAAGATGGTCCATTGGTCAGGATATACCACAAACCAGATCCAAAAACATGAAGGGAACCACTGTAAATGCGTTACAAAACATTTTTCAAAAGAGACCACTAACCGTCCCTACAACTCAACTTACCGACCATACCCAAACCCAAAACACAGTTTAAACAGGAGGGGCTCTTGGACTCAAATCATCCCACAACATCAATTTTTTCAAAAACACATAATACACACCATCTAGAACTATTTATAAAAAAATCATGTTTTTCATTGAAACCATTTCTTTGAAAACAAACGGTTCAGTGGTAAGCGTATCCACCAATGGTACCCCATGGGCCTCACACATGCATGTTTTGGTGCCACACCGGGCACCCTCCTCATATCCGTTCCAGCACTCATCCATTCATGCCGTCAACTATCCATCATCCCATATAACCACATGCATGTGGTCGATCATGGAAATACCAAAGGTTAAAACAAATATTCTTCCCACTTTTCAAAACCAAAACGGTCAACCAAAACATCCTTTTTCTCAAAACCACTAACCAGAAGATCAAAATACCAATTCAAATCTTACTAAACGTTTCAGAAAGACACAACCATTTAGACAAGAATTAACTTTCATGTTATTCAAATCAATTTCATATCATTTTATCCCACTAAAACACCCTTTGATTGTTTAGAAAACTCTATTGGAAACACCTTTTCAAAACCAACTTCAATATAGTTTCTACTTTTAAAAAGTGGTGTAAGCACGCCATTTTCCATTTGAATATAATTATGAAAATTCAGTTCCACCATTTCAAAAATCAAACCATTCCATCTTTATTTGAAAATCATTTCACAAAAACTTTACACTTCTTAAAACCAAGTCACTTTAAAATCAAAGTTCCAAGATTTCAAACTTAAAGAACACAAGACAATGTGAGAAGAAACTAGTTTCTGTGGGTGACATGGACATATGGTTGGTGGCCATACTCCAATCACTTCAAAGTCACAGAGAGTGTTTTAGGGAATATCCCTAGCTCCAAATCGCTTTCCAGGCTATGTGAGCTCACTGAGACCATTAACCCAACTATCATTTAATTTCCTCTAATCATCATTAAACCAAGAAAACCAAAGGACTCTGAAAGGTCCTGACTTCACCTGGAGACCTGAATCCCATCCTAAGGTGTGGTGATCGGCCACACTACTCATAACCAAAATTCCAAGTCCCAACATTCCTAACTCCATACTATCCTGAATGTTCCCCAAATAGCATGACGCAAAGAGAGTGAACCCCCTCTGATACCATTTTGTCACAAACCAAATCTGGTCGCCATCAAAACTGGCACCCGACCAGGCCCACAACAAGGCCCGAAGGGCGTTCACGATCCCCACAAGCTGGTATAAGTTCCCGGGTATCATAAAATGTTGTTTAGGAACGATTTACCCAAGTTTATAAACATTAAAAAACAAACAAACTCAATAAAACGAATCTGGATTTTTTTAACTAAAACCATCTTTTACAAAATTCAGAACTGAATTACATCTTTTAAAACAATTCAAAAAGACTATAAAAAAAGGTAAAAAATCAAAATGGAAGAGACCAAGAAACCTCATGGCAATGGGCACCGCCCTCAAGCCACCTCCACAAGACTTCACCACCAAGGACATGCTAGAAACCCGAACCACTGGAACTAAAAAGCTATATCCAAACCTGAAACAACAAAATAACCAAATCTACTTACACACAAGGGTGTAAGTAGGGTGTGAGACAATGACCAGTAGGATACCACCACAAATAGATTCTATGTGATAAACATTCAAAGACAAAAATCTTGCAAGTTTTCATAAATAGAAAATGCTAGTTATAATTTCTAAAAGATGAAACTAAAAAAAAAATAAAATAGTTTTCAAGTGGGTTATCATTAAGAATAAACACTTTTAAAGATAATGTCAACAATACTGAATTTTCCATCCAACTATACCTTATGCCGATGATAAGTAAAAAGTAACTAATGAGAACAAGCAATAGGAAATGACCCCTAGGTACTAGCTCGTTGTGGGTCCCAGGTACCTCATATCTCGGTGAGAGTAACCATCACAATATCTGTTCTCGTGCAAGAGCCACTAGTAGGAAACATACCCATAACCTTGTGGTCCCCAATCATCATCATAATAATTTAGTTAGAGTTGTAAGAATCAATCTTGCTATGTAAAACTGAGGCCAAAACCCACGGATTCCCTAGAATACTAGTACACGTCCACCCACCTAGATACCTGGGTTTTCCCCTTGTGATCAGACAAGTTCAACAGGTCAATAAATATACAATGCACATGAAAATATCACTTTCACATCACAAGTTCACCAAAAATCCCACATGTATTCCAAACAAGTCTTAAAATCCAATTTTTCATTCAAATGAATTTTGAAATCATACTCACACCAAAAATATACCACAACACATTTTGAACATCTTTCACAATTCAACAAATCCGTTAACAATTTTATAAAATATTTCCCAAGATTCTAAACATCACATAATAGCCCACTCACAGGTTACATAATACCCTTTTCATAAACAAAGTCCATTTTTCACATCACACTCATGCAAAACAGCCCGAAAACACATTTCGCACCCACATCCCAATTTCATAAATCACCTCGACAAATTACAAAACATTACCAAATTTTTCTACAACATAACTGACCACTTTATGTTTCAAAAACTATTTTAGGAACATACTATCACCAAAACCGTACATAATCAACCATTTCACACTTTGTGTAACTCATTAAATCATTTATAATTATCATAAAACCAACCCAAGAGGTGGAACCATGGTTTGCATACAAAACCCATTTCAAAAACCTAATTCAAGACCAAAATGCCATTAAGTCATTAACAAACCAGAATTTTTAGCCCCTTTAAACACTAATAAATCAGTTTATATGTTATAAAATACACTCAAATATTTCCCCAAGAGCCACGCATGAAAAACACCCAATTCATAGCAAAAAATGAAACTACAAAATTAAACACTTAAATAAATCCATCAAAAAACTGTTTTCACACCACAAAAAACAGATTTAAAACATACTAAATTAATAAACCAAGCAAGCTAACTCATCACAAAATGGTTATACATGGAATCACCTACCTTTTATGTTGAAACACTCAAAACATGGTGCGAAACATAAACTGCACCACCACCGCACCTCAAGGAATTGAAATCCAAACTAAAACCAGAAGCATTCACCCAAAAGACAATAAATCAAACCCTAGGTTTGAACCCTAAATTCTGAACATTAGGAACCTTATGGATAAGGTATGAAACCCTAATCACATTGAATATAACCCTAATCAAATTGAAAGAAGAATGAAGAAGTCCAACTTACTTGAGGGATCTTGTAGAAATCACCTCACGTACACTAGTAGATGTATTTGAAAACGGCCAAAAATTTAAGGGAGGTTCGAAAAAGTATAAGGAGACCATGTAGGAATTTGAATGGGAAATAAAGAGTGATAATTGATGGAGTTATGTAGGAAACCAATTACCTTTATTAATCTACCCGAAATGTGAGTTCTTAAGAAGTTTCAACCTAAACCGCGAGGAAAATGAGCTGCAAAGAGGGTTGGAGGATACTGGACACGTGGCTGGGTGCAATGGGCGTGTGTGGGGCTTGAAATAACTGAAAAATCCTTAATATTGTATAAGTTATTAATTAAACAAATTTTATTTTTAAAACTGGAATTGGGCTTTTGGGCAGGCCCAATTCCTTAAAGAAAAACCCATATACAACTTTGTTATGGATTTCTAAAGGCACCAAACTACAATTTTGGTGTTAATATGTCAGGGGAGACCATTTAGGAACTTGAATGAGTGAAAGATATTAAAAAAATGAAAAAGTTATAAAAGAAACAAAATTTATTTTTAAATCTGAAATTGGGCTCACGGTTTGGCCCAATTCATGAAAACTCACCGATTCCACCATAAAAGTTTGAGAAACCCAAAAAATAAAGCATAAATGGAAATTAAATAAAATTTAACTTTAAAATAAGTCATGTATGTGACAATATATATTAATTGGTGTCGAAGACACCTATATAAAAAAGAGATATTTATTAACTTGGTTCGAACATGTTTGTGATAGGGACTGGGAAAATTTAATTACTATTGGGAATATTGAAGGAGTATAGTGTGGTGTTATGATAATCAGAATGAGAAAGTTTTTGTTGTAAAAAAATTCTTTTATATTAAACAATATTATATTGGTACGTTCTAATAAAATCAAGGATAAGGATATGACATCAAGGATGAATCTTAAAAAAATTATTATATTTGGTTCCATTTAATTTCAGAAATATTTGGGTAAGGTCGAGAGAGATATAATTAGTATATTCAGATATTAACTAATCAAAAATATTAAATTAAACAAAATAATTTATAAAACACTCATCACTGATTCAATCCTATCTATTATCTAATAATATTTGACCACTTCAACTTCTATAAAGGAAAACTTAGATTCACTTTTTTAGATATGTGAGTTGATGGGAATGCATTTAAATTAAGTTAATATCAAGTATTTTCCAAAATTTTATAATAAGAAATATTATAATAACCCAAATCTTTTAAAATAATTGCAATTATTAATTATTATATTAGAACTAGATACAATGGATCACACCACCCATGATCGACCAGTTTACCAGTCTTTCAAAACTAGACATATACACGAATTCCACATTGTATTATAAATTTTAAAAATAACATGAAAAACATTCTTTCATCCCTAAAAATCATTCAAATATTCCTTCATTATATTCCAAGGAATATAAAAAAAGTAAAGGGTACCCTTAAGTGACCAGTAAGGGTTATATACAACTAAATCTACCATGAATAAATAAGTAATAATCGTTATTGTAGAGTGGATAATCAAAATAGATTCCATTTAATCAATAATTTTTTTTCAATAAAAAACCATGGATAATATAATATTTTATTCACATGGATAATTGAAACTGAATTCTCAATAAGTAAAATGCATAAATCTGGATATTCATAAACTTTTCACCAGGCCCTCATTCATGTTTTTACAAATCTCACAATCAAGGTGTCTTAATCAAGACATGCATCTTAATAATTTAGAAGGTTTAAATCAAATTCCCACCCAATATCACCAAGTTTTTGGTCTCATGAGTCATGTTTTTCATCAAGGATCTATCTATAATTGATCCACACTAATCACTTGATTATCCTATTAATTCTTTATAAATATAGAATGATCAATACAACTCATTCAAAAAATAAATCAATATTTATCGATATTGAATAAATAATTAATAATATTTTCATATCCAGTGATATTAATTTCTTGCATTAATTGATACTATATATAGAAATGGTATAAAATTCAAATTTCATAAAACTAATAGAAATGACATTGAATTCATACAAAATATTAAAAATATGGACATTATGTAGAATAATAATTTCCAATTAATAATGGAGAGTGATAGAGAACACGATAACATGAAAGTTAATGATATGAAAATATGGTATAATCCATTATCAGTAAAGGGTAACAAAATATCATAAATTAATAATAAATTATGTTTTCAAAGAAAACCAAGACTTAATTAAATTATAAGAATATTACTATAAATAACTTCCTTATAACTTTTTGTTAGAACATAGTTATAAATCACTTTCAAAATTCATTTCATTCCTTTCAAAAAATAACACTTTTTTCTTTTGATAACATTTTAAATAATAATTTCCTCAATATTGAGGAAAAAATCTATTTTAAAATAAAATTTTAAACTTTTAAAGGAATCTTCAATCTAAATAATGTCCATAATAGTAGGAAATTCCCATCATAAGATAATCATTAAAATAAATATTTGTTTCAAACGTTTGGAAAAATGTCAAAACGTACCTCATTTGGAAAATGACATGATTATTGATTTTAAAAATTTGTAAATAAAGTGAAATGTGGATGAAATTACCTTAAAATTATCATTGGAGAGTAAATAAGGTCATTCTTTTACAAAAAACGTACATGGAAGAAAAATATTTCAAAAGGAAACATCAAAATATTTTAAGTAAGGTTTTAAAAGAAACCCCCTTACATGTAACACAATTCATGATTATGGATAAAAAAAAGAATAAATGGAATATAAACATGTAAAACCCAAAACAACCAAATTATAATAAAATTAATGAGGATTTATAGATTTGCATCACATAATTTTTCTATATGAAATTTGATCATAAACGAGCTTGAAATAAAACGAAATTATAACAAAATTTCCTTATAGATTTAATTAAAATTTAATTTCAACCCCTTAAATGAGTAAACATGAATTCAAAATTTTAATACCCTGAATAAATAGTAATTAATGATATAATATTTTAAATGGTATGTATACACATAATATAAATGAAATTAGGTGCATAATATTACAACATTGATTTTTTTATAAGAGGAGTAAACCAAGTACAACGGGTGCCCTCAAAGAGGGAGGAAATGATGAAAACCGAGGGAGTACCCTTGAAGAACATCCTTAAACTCTATAAGTAGTGAACCCTGGATATCATAAATAACCAAATCCTCCTCCGGTACACCACTGCGAGCAAGTTCATCCACTGCAAAGTTAGACTCCCCCCAAATACCCCAATCAAAATGTCCATGATTGGAATTTATAATGCCGTGATGAATGATGTACGTCAAATACCATGACACCAAATGGTTCCCCAGAATAGAACTCACCATAATTTCATAATTAGACTCAATATTCACCACCTGGATACCACACTGCTTACAAATCAATAGAGACATGAGAGAAGCACACACACCACTACACCCAAGGAATCATGAGGACCATAGAAGTCACTGAATCCCAAAATAATTGAGCCATGCGAGTCTTAAATCACCCCGACACCTCTCATAACACCACCCATAAAAGATCCATCCATGTTAGATTTCAAACTGCCAAGTGGTGGCATCCACATGATCCAGCAACCCTCCCTCCCGTGAGGTGTGAGAGAGATGTTGAAGAAGTTGCAAGCCGTTCGGAACCCAGCAGGGTGTTGTTGCGCACCTCCAAGATGGTCTAGAAAACTGAAGAGATTCTAGAATCTGACATCCCCCTTCCCAATAATCCACCGGACAGATCCAATAAGCACCTAAATGTGGGATAACATACATCATGCTAAACTTTTAAACCAATCACAACAGGATCCCACTCTCTCCAGCTATCACCGTAATGAGCCCTGAAAAAATAATCTCACAAAGAGTCTCCTAAAATAATATATCAAGCAAGCCGACCTTGCATGCCCTGTATGGCTTAATCAAGGTTACAAATCCCCACTCTCAATTCATACACTGGTTTAGCCATTCGGGACCATGATGCCCAATGACAGCGGCCCAACAGGTTGAAGTACCAAAACAATGAGATCAGGATTCTCTCTATCTGCTGTATGCCCCCTACAGGACCTTGAGTAATGAAAACACATGCAATAGAATTGCAGTCAGAATGTTTTGGACTAATTCCACTCTCCCTCCAAAGGATGGAAATTTATTTTTCCAATTGAGAATCATTCTCAACAACCTGTTGGTAATGTCTTCAAAATGTTTCATTTTAATTCGGCCATTACAATGGGGAATACCACGATAAAGCACTAGCATCTACTTCCGCTGACAGCCAAGGGTATCCTGAATACCCCTACAATAACAAAATGAGACTAAATTACCCTTACCTTGGGGCTCCACTTAGTCATACATGTTTGACCCCGCTGCATAATGAATTTAAATTTAGTAAATAAATTTTTAAGACATTTTATTCCACCTTACACTTCTTAAGGTACTTTTATTATCATTTTAAATTCATTCATTGAATAGGACTTTATTACATTGACCACTAAGGGTTCTTCAATCAATTTCTACAAAATTACTTCGGTATATTGTCCATGGTTAAAGAAGATATGAAATGGTTCCATCATCTCAATAATTTTTATTAATTCATGAATATAATTTTTATTGATTTTATTCAATTTTACAATCATCCATTCATAGTGGCAGTATAAAACTAGTCACATCGTTTCTTGGAGGCGGTAGTTCCCACGTACGCATGAGCGTCATTATATTTTTTTAGTGGGAGAAAGGTAAGAAGGCATATGATATATTTTAGTTAAAAAATTCTAGTTATTTCATAAATATAATATATATAATTTAATTACATATTTATAACCATACATGTAAAACAACGATGAAAAATAAATTAACTGGTATGGGGAGAGAGTAGGTCGTGCGTACATACGAGTGATGTTTTCATTTTCAATCGGATGGAAAAGAGATGTTTAAGGGTTATTACTATTGTATGATAACACTAAATTATAAATAATATACTTATGTTAATATATTATCAGGGTTATACAATATTTTAATGAATTAGAAGAGGAAATAAAGGGAATACACTCTGTTCAGAATTGTACCTCTTCTTTGGAAAACAACAACTGGCTTACAACTTAAGACTTATATGTTGGTCATCTGATGGGGAAATAGCATATAGATCATGTAGATGAATGTTGGGAAGGTATTTTGGTCATTATTGGTCGATTAAAGTGTCAAAATAGTTTTTATTAAGTGAAGATAAGTGGTTTCATTTTATAAGTGAGGGCAATGACACACTTAGAATTACTTAAAATATCTAAATATAATATATTTCATAATCATGTCATGTGGAACCAAATGGAAATAATATCACGGGATTTATATGAGGAGGTATATATAACATTATCCAACAAAATTTATACTTGTTTATGTTTAATTTTAAACATTATCTTTTGGTTTGACCCCATTGTTAACTATTTGTAACCTTAACCGTGGTAAGATATTATTTATAATTTAAGGGTCATAAATTTTCTTCTAAGGTGATAAGTGGCTCAAAATGATCAATGGATAAAATTTTAGACTATTTATCATCATAATTTTCATATTTTCATATTTTCATATTTTATTTGATTATTAAATAATTTAATAAAATATTGTTTGTTCTAAAATATCAATAAATTTATTTTTTGGTCTATACATTTAATTTTATTTCAAAGACCACAAGAAAACAATAGAGATCTAATATAAATACATTTAACATTAATTATAATTTATAATTACCAATTAAACTCATGGTATAATTGGATTTATCCAAAACATATGAATTTTATTAATTTTAGAATCATTTACCATGAATTTTCTACTTCATGCAAACTCACTGTATCAGCATTGTGTATGAATTGAAGGTAATTATATCATAAAAAAAAATTAAATTGCAATCCTAAAAAAATTTATTTATCATAAAAATAACCTTTTATAACTGATATGAAATTCATTCCATCCTAATGAAAATATATTATAGATATTAAAAGAAAGAGAGTGACATTTTCTATTTATTCTCTACATAAAAAATATATATGTCATTATCAAAGGAAAATGGAACCCAAATTCTATATTTTGATTTTAGTATGAATATCTTATAATTAATATATTAAAATTAAATAAATTCTAGTGTTGGATTGATTTTTAGACCTTATATCATAGTTTTAAACTTAATTAACCAATTTTACCCAATAATGCGGTGATAAAAAATTTACACGGTTACTATTCATTACGACTAAAAATGAAATCAAACTATTTACAAAATTTTAACCGCATAATTCAAACTACGAAATCCTTTTTTCAAAATTAAATTTATATAATTGTAATAAATTAATTTAAATTTAAATGCGTAAAAGTAAACAAAATACAGTTTTTAAAAAATCACGTTTTATACTTAAGAATCAAATTATATCAAAATCAAATAAAATATCGATTAATGTAGAAGTATTTAATAAAATGGATATTATTTTAATTTAAAACCAAATTAAATATATAATAGGGTTTTTAAATTACAAAATTTGTTGAACTAAAATGATATTTTTTTAAAATTTCATTTTTTCACTATTCACTCAAAATTTAATATTTTTAGAAAAATATCAAAACATCATCTTAATCCTATTATGAAATGCTGATTTCAAATATTATGACCATTTTTCAAATGAAATTTATAAAATTGGTAGTAATTAATTATAATATCCACACACAAAATGGAAAAATCCTTTTTTGAAGAAAATATATTTTTGAGGTATAAAATTAATTTACTAAAAATTGAATACTTATTTATTATTCTGTGATAGAAAATATTCATTATATTAATAGATTTTACATATTTTTTATAATGTATCTATTTCCATTCATACCATCCAACCCAAAAACTTGGTTATAACCACAATACTTAAATAATATTATTTCACAATTTTAAATCTTGGTGATGCGTGTGCAACATGCTATCAAATATAGTGTCAATTTTAATAGTAAATAAAAAATAAAATCTTGGGGTATCACTACTATCTTATTTGTAATAATATTATGATTTCTTATCATTCGTCACTTGGACTAGTATTAAGAGATACAATAATAGTAGGGTTTCCACATATTATAGTAGGTGATCCTATGTCTATTTCTAAAAAGTGATATATGGTTGTAGCAGGAGAATCAAAAAACTATATTTTTATAGATACTTTAGAATATTTATACATAAAATACAATGGTTTACAAAATAAAAAGAAAATTTGGGACAAATTAGAGAATAATTATAAAGGTAACATGAATGCTAAGGAAGCCAAATGGAAAATTTAGAGAAGTATATTTAAGGATATTAAAATGGATGATGAAGAAAATTTTGATGAAAATATTACTAGAGTTAATTAAATAGTAAGAAATATATAACGATATTGGGAAAATATGAATGATTATATATATATTAGGTTCTTGGGGGTACAATTACCATAAACACACACAGAGGATTGAAAGGCATGCCACTGCCCCATAAGAGATAGCCCACCCATAAAGACTTATTTATTCAATACATGGACCATAGGCCTAGTTGGCATGAAATCCCATTACATGGCCCTGAAGGACCAAATTTTTGACCCGAAGGCCCATCAGTGAAAAGTTATTCTACAGTACCCTAGTTTCTATAGTGGTTTCTATCGTGCTGCCACCACTAACATTCCTTCTACAGTTCCCACCACCGCTACAGTGTTGCTAATGCTACATTTATACCATTGATACAATACTGCTACAAATATGATGAGAAATTTTGAAGAGAAATTTTTTATAATAGATGAATAATTGTATAAGACACAATCATTGTTGGTTGAAGCTTGGAATAATTTTAAAAATATTATAGAAGAATTAAAATTTATTTTAGGTTAAAGATGAGACATCTCAATCAAGATAAAAGAGGATTTTAGAGTAAATTGTTAATTCCAATCCAAATAAATGATAAATTAAATATTTTAACCCTAGAATTGTTGCTTCTAAAACCAATCCTCGACCATAATGGAACATGAAAAATTATGTTGTTTCTTTTCGGGGAATAAAGAATATTCATCCTTATAAAACATGTCACTACCAAGAATTATGGATGAAATAAGGGGGTGCCATTATGAGAATATGAGATCATATTTTCAATGAAATAATGATATGACTTGGAAAAAAATTACTATTCTAAAAAAATTAATGTTTGAATACATAGAATAAATAAATGGATGATTTTATTAGTAGGTTTATTGTGGTGAGGAATTCATTTCTACCTTACCTATATTTATTCCCTATAGTATTAAATTGAATAGTGGTCAAAATGTGAATGAATAAAAGTTATGTTTTGATGAATCTTTCAAGAAACTCTTTGCAAACCCAATAAGGATTAGAATGGAAAAAATGATTGTTTAACTATTTTATGGCACAATTATAAGATAATAAAAATATTTATTAATAAAAAGAGAATGGTATTTCTAAAAGGAGATAAGAAATGTCACAAAGAGAGATCAAATTTCAGGATCTATTTTCTGCAAATGATGAACCAAAGATTCAAGAGAATCTTTATATAAGGTGAAATCAAGATATGGAGTTATGAAATATATAAATATCCTACCAGGTCAAGAATAATTGATAAAAAAGATGCTGCCAAAACCATATGATTCATTTAACTTGATAGTTGATGTGAAGAAAACAACTCCACACAGTGAAACAATTGAATAGAAAATGATGATATTGAAACCTATAAAGACTCATAATAGGAAGGGATCATGAATATTTCTTCCTAGATCACACTATAATTAATTGAGAATATTTTTTGGGAGGAAACTCTCATAATTTCCCTATTTATCATTGAACTTAGTGGTTCCTCCTTTTTATTTTAGTTCATTTATTTATACTAACATGTAGGTAATTTAATGAGATGAATTTAATGGGAATCTTGATGTGTGATATAGTATCTAAATAAAAAAAGTTGTCAACATCATGAAATTCTTTAACTCTAATAATGAATATGGGAGATAAAACCTTGAGGGGAAGACAACATGTGGATGGAATCATTAAGGAAAAGTTATTTTTTATAAATCTGGAAACCAAAAATCATTTATAAATATTGGAATGTAAGGTATAACTTTCAATAAATTATACTCTTACTGTGATTTTGATAAATATAAAAATAAAGGGGTATTGATGGTTGATGAACATGAAATGATAAAGGGGGAGTTATATATCATTAACTTTAATGTTTCAAATGTATTTGGTAAAGATGAGTACAAGTTATACTTTTTTTGATAAATCTATGTGTAACAACCCCAAAATGTAAAGATTCATGTGGCACCACATGTTAGATTGATTAATTTAAATCTTTGATCCTTACGTTAATTCATTCTTGTTATTTAAACCCAATATTCTCGTGTAGAATAAGAGTTGAATGGATAGTGGATCATTAATAAGACACATGTGATGTCATCCTTCTCTCAAAATTTTTAATTACTTTGTTTTGATTAATTAAAGGAAGTGAATCAGTTTCTTGAAAATCATAGAAAGACCACAAAGAATATATGAGAATAACTTCTCTTGAATTAATATCTTTTCATTTATTATCAACATGGTGGAGTATAACTAATTTAAATTTAGAGTTTTATAAGTAAAATTGTTATTTTCAACAAATCCAAAGGTGGATATTGAAGAAACATGATGGATTAATGATTTTCGTATTGTATTTTTGGTCAATATAAAGTTGATGTTGTATTAAAATGTGTTTCATCCTCAAAAATTGGGCAACCAATGATTTATTGTAGGTGGTTGAATTTTTTCCAATCATTTATATCGTGATTACAATTTTCAAATGGTGTCCAATGAGGTTTGTTCAGGGAACTGGAAACACCCAATGGTTCTATATCCATGTTGACTTAGGGACCTACTTTCCAAATGTTGAAGATCATTAGGAGGTTCGGCCAATGACACATAAGAACTCACATTTGTTGATAGGTTGGGAGTTAAGGCTCATCGCACCCTTTTGGGGGGAATTATCACTAAATCTAGGAATATGTTATATATTTAAGATATGTTTACAAATCCTTCATTAATTCCCAACAATGCGATCATTCACCCTAAAATTAAAAATCAATTATTAGCGTGTATGGAATTTAGAATCATCTGTATGTATCAGAGGTTCTTCATCAATGGAGATATATATATTTCTATGATGATATTTATCAATGGTATCCTCTTATGTAATGATTATAGATTCTTTGATTATTTTTACAATGATGCTAGTTTCTAGCCACATAATGGGGCACTCTAAAGTGTATCATCATCCAGGGAGAAGAGAGTTATTTTGATGTCGGGATTGGACCCATGGATTGGATTCCTATGAATCCTTATGAAAGGAATAATAACCCATGTAGTTAAATATCACATAATGGGGAACATCATAACTTTTAAGGTCATGTGATAAGGAATGAACCATGCAGTTTAACAACATGCAGTAAGGACGTCAAGGTTGATGGTTCATAGTGAATGTTTGGTGTGGGACTTAAGCCGAAGTGGCCTAGGGAATGTGGATAGGATATGGATTCCCAAGTTCAATAAGACCCTACTTGGAATGTTCCCCAGAAAGATTAGGGGTGATTTGAGGTGTCGGGTTTGGACTCTAGGGAGGCTTCCTATGTGTCCCATTTGGATGGGAATAAAATATGACATAGTTCGGTTGTGAGGACCCATTCCTATGGGGTCCCTATGAAGGTTTTACTCAATGTGGAGTATGTTTCTTTTAGTGGATTAAATTGGAGCTTACTCTTAAAGAGTATTGCCTAGTGATTTGATGTTTAGGATTGGGGATTATTCTAAAAAAGGATTCCCTTGTTTTTTAGGAAGGTTTGGTTGGTTCTTACTCTTAAAGAGGATGCCCTGTGAAAGGGGCCATAAGGGATGTATTGACTTATGTTGATTTGGAGTCTTATTCAGGTATTACACCTAAGGAAGAGGCCCATGGATGAGTACTATGATATAACTAGGACTTATACCAAGTAGGAGGACCAATAGTTTTAGTTAAGTCTTACACATGGAATGATGACCATAGGTTAGATTTTAGGTTTTTTTCTTGAGGAGGATGCCTCAAGGATTGGTTATGATTGAGGCTTACACCTAATTGGAGTCCTAGATTTTTTTGTTGGGACTGAAACTTGTAATTATGGTCATAGGCTGGATTTTAGGTCTTATTCCAAGGGAGAATACCCCAAGGTTTGGTTATGATTAGGGATTACACCTAATAGAAGTACAAAAAGGTTCAGTTGGGACTTTATGTTGGAATGATTCCAATATTATGTATTTTGGACTTACTTATGAAGAGGATTCCCTAATATTTGGTTTGTTTTGGGGCTTACATAGAATAGAAATACCAAAAAGTTTTTTTTTGTGGATTACACTTTGAATTATTCACATAGTTTCAAGACTATGCATATATCAGGATCACCACGGACTCTTAAGCACACATGAGTCATGATCAGTGTAAGAAAAAAGAGGTGGAATAATATTTGAGAATCCAAATGATTTTCTATTCCATGAGGTCCAATAAATGGCCTTGGGGACCCATGCCTATGTAGAACCTATGAAGGAAGGTGAGAGAAAGATCATAAAGAAGATTCTCTACCAAAACATGAATCTAATTGTATAGAAAACACAAATGTGACTAACCTCTAATTCCACATGATTCCTGATTGAATGTGATAAATGAAAGGATGAAAAAGATCAAGAAAACAAAATGATCACACTTTCGCTGGTGGAAGAGGTTGGGGATATAGGAGAAAGAGAAAGGGATTTGATGCGCCTATTCCATCTCTTATTTTGTATCCCGGATAGTAACATTAGACCATCCCTTAGGGTATGACCTGGGAGCCTAAGAGGAGAAATAGTGCATCTTCCTTTGATAAATTCTATAGGATTAATCTAGGATTAATGAATTTAAATTTTTTTTGGGATGAGGATCTCATTTCCTTTAAAAAAGAAATTAAGTATGATCCTCACCCTCCCTATTTAGAATCAAAGGACTAGGGTCTCAAAGATGATGGGGGAAGGGAAAGGTCCAAAACCCCATGTACAAAACTAGGAGATCCCTGACACCACCCATTGGGTCACTGTCCTCATGACCATGGGAATGAATATATACATGCACCTTGAGGACCTTACCAATCCGGGATGAAAAATGCAGGACACCTCTAACTGAAGGAATGCATATCCAAGTGAGAGACAAGATGGTGTTCATCATTACAAGAGTTTTCATGTACATAGGATTTAGTGGGGGTTTCAATTTGGTCCCCCAAATATATGGGATCCAATGTAAGAGAATTCCTACCATTGGTGTCTTTAAATATATCTCAAAGGGGTGCTCATGCAAGTCCCATATTAGAGAGAGAAGGTGCTTTGTGTAGGGCCTGGGGGGAACATGAATTTCCTTGCATAGAGGGGTATTCCTTTGTGAGATAAATATTATTTTGGAAATGGAATACCCAGGAAACAAAAATTTGGTGAGGCTTTAGCATAGGCACCATAGGTCTCCTCTAGAGTCTTTGGATGGGTCTCACATAAGTCCCTAATTGGGGAAGGGGCCTCACGTAGGTGGTTTTACACTTGGGGGAAATAGGGTTCTCATAAAAGTGTCCTGTATTTCAGACCATGGTGGGACTTTGATCACACTATCCCCCTTATTCCATCCTTTCTTGAGTTTTACAGGGATACCAAAGGGGTTTTGGAGGATGCAGGAGAAAGGGCTATGTAGACAGAGCTTCAGGGATTCTTCCAATTTCCCAGTTGTTCAAATGATGATACCTTTAGTAATATTTATAGAAAAATATGAAACCCTATTAGAAGGAGTTACCCAATGCAAGTCCATGTCATAGGTACCTCACATAGGTGTCCCGTACCAGGGTGGCCTACCATTCAGTGCTGCGCAGGGGGCTGTGCGAGCTTACTGATGTGCGGGGGGATATGTAGATTCTATCATGGGAAATTACATATGATTAATCTTAGAGATGTTCCCCTATTTAATATTCCTTAGTTACTCTTAATAATATTTTCATCCCTCTTAAAAAAACTGAGTAAAAAAAAACCCCCCCTCAGGATTGGATCCGATCAAAAGAAAAGGGTATCATCCTAAAGTAGAATGGGGAAACAATTATGAAGGTGTTATTAGTCAACCATGCACGACACCCATGCAGGTTGGTGGTGTAGGACTGGTGTACAAGTCTAGTAGACAAGTCCATAGTGAAGATCCACAGCGTGGGTCTAGTGCGCAGGCCAATGGCTTCTTTAAATACTGCTTCCCCCTTTGCTGATTTCTATCATTCTGTGTCAGTGTTTTTTATCTCATCGAGAAGGTCATACATGCATCCTTACATCACTTATCCTTTTTTGAAGGTATCTTGAATAATTTACAATGGTACAACCACTTGAGTCACCATGATGTATAGATTTACCTCGACCGGTAGCCCAGGCGATGCATCTGGTCAAAAGGCATTCATGGATTCTTTCCCTTCGAAAAATTTTGAATTCTTAAAAGTAAAATTTAAACTTCTCTAATTAAATATTTTAACTTTATGAGAAAACATGATGCCTTCTTGAAGGTTTTCTATGGATCCTCTAATGGACTCTCCCGAGAATGTTGATGCACGTGCATCAGAGATGACTAGGGTTATTGGTCCAGAATACAGTGATATGGTTGAGCCTACTATTCCGAATCTTGAAAAGTATTTGTCACCATATCAACATGAGTAACCATGTAGTGATTAACTACCCTTGTATGGTCACAAAATATTTAGGGATACCTTTATCCCCGGGACTCTGAGTTACTTCCTAAAGTCATGGTTTGTGAGGAATACCAACTTCTCTTCTACCAATGTTTCCTCCAAGGGTTATTATATTAAGCAAGGAATGGTTCCCACTAACCATTTTATGCATCATAATAGATGAAATACTGATCTAAAAATACATATCCAGGAATCAAATCCTCCTCGTTATGAATCACCTATCCACGCTTCATAGAAAGATCAAACGAAAGGATGGAATGTGGATCGGGATTTTCGTTCTAGAGTGGGATTTAGGACTGAGTGTACGTGTGAATACTACATGCACCAAACTTGTGTAGAATTAAAAATTGAGCTTCCAGACATCCATATCTATGGGGATAACTGGGTATGGAAAACTTATATTTACAAGAACTCTAAAATCATCCTCAAGCTACTGAGTTGATGGAGTCCTCAATCAAATTCCATACACATGATGCATGGTGAAGTTTTAATTAATGCATGGGATGTCTAAAAACATTATGTATCACCCATTATAGGGGATATGTATGATATATTTATCCCACTAAAGACCACATGGGATGATGCTGAAAAGAAGACACTAATATCCCATTATCTTTTTAAGGTGGCAAAGAAAATGTCAAAAAAAAGATCCTCACCCCAAGGGTGAAATCCATGCTAAAACATGGATGAATGATTTTATCATGAAAGTAAGAGAAGTACCAATTTAAAGCACCCTAAAGGATGCACAACATTAGAGAATTGGGGTACTCATAGAAAATATTGGCCTACACCGAAGAAGGGATAATATACCCATTGGGATATAAGGATAATCCTGAAGTTTCTATGAAGACTCACCTATTTGGATTTATTGTAATGCTTAAATTCATTTACCAAATTCTGATCCATGAATCCAATGGAAGTTCAAGGTTGGGGACTTTGGTTATTGCAGTAAAAATAGAACAAGGGAGAAATATAGAGTTGGTTACCCCTATTCGGGTGAGGATTTTCTAGTACTTGCTTCATACATACAATGAGAAGTCTCTATTTAGAGTTGTAGGAATATATTAAGTGTAGTGGGGTTGGATTATAGTACAATTCATTTCATTTAATGCATTTTACCTAGTTAATTTCACAGATAGATAATTTCTCACATTTCTTCAGGATGTTTTTGGAATCCATCCTATGATCCTGATGTGTGATGAAGTTCTACGTATGATGAATGTTTCGGGAAAATTCAACTTCTTCTTATATGGTAATCAACTGAAAGTGACATTCATTGATGAAGTTAAGGAAAATGATAATGAACTGAGGTCATACATGAATAAATTCATAGATATTGTGTTGGTGGCTGACATTAATAGTGAGATCATTTGTGAGGCCTTTGTTCCATATATATTTATGTGTCAGTTCAAATTTATGCAATAATCAAGAATCTATCCTCCAATGCATGTTAGGACTGAGGAACATCTGATGGTAGGCCCATAGTTCTAGATCCTGTTGGGCATGGAGGTTTCTAAAATGTAAATTACATTGCCTCCTTTGGATGCCTCAATCAGGTTGGAGGCTTGGTATTCCAGTGTATAGATCTCTTCATACCCTCTACGAGTATTAATGAAAGGCATTAACTGTGTTGAAACCACATAAATTTATGATCATGGAATTAAAAATTTAATGGTTTGAACCCAATGTGATGATTCCAATACTCCAAATCCTTTGAGGTAATCTTGGGAAAAGTCCACTGAGAAGGCTGGGGTTGAGAAAACCACACCTCCTACGACATGGTGGTTTAGTCATCCCTGTCGGGAGGAGACTCATATTTCAACCACCCATTCTTCTGTGAGAAAAAAGAGGTCTGAAGAGGATTCAAAGTTGAAATGCATCAGTTCTTCCTCACAACTATACAAATCAGTGAAAAATTACATATGGGACTTGGAGATCCCAGCTTGGTAGGGAATAACTCATGATATTAGGTATGTATGTGTGTTTCTCAATGCCAGCTTGTGCATACAAGAGTTAAGAGATATCAGAGAAACCACTAATATCTACACCAAAAGTGATTTGGCTAAGGTGAGTAAGTACATTTAGGATCTTGAATCTTGATAAATTCAACTAATGATCACGTCATATTCACAAAGTGAGTGTGTGACAAGTGGGACTGAGGAGTGCTTAAGGGGTAACTAGTCACCCCAAAGAGTAATGGGATGAAAAACTTGATCCCCTTGATGTATTTCAATTTTATACCTTCCATTTTCTTCTCTTTCACCCAATGTTATTAATATTGAGGGGATTTATTGAGTATCTCAGAGGAGAAGAAGAATAATATGGATACAAAGTAGTAGCAATAGATGTTCTTGAGTCACTGGGGTTTCTGACTACAAGATCCCCCACTGGGGAAGTGATTGAGGCCCTTGGGTCCCTGTAGCTATCCCCAATCTAGAGGACTATGATGTAGGATATGGTATTTGGAATCCCTTGACCATCACCTGAAGTCTCTATTTCCAAGAGGACTGATATGTTCCCTTCAATGTCTCAATAGAGGAAGTGAAATTGGGTAATAATGTTGGCCGGATGCATAATCTATGGATTTTATTTGTGTTTTCATTCAATATCATGACTTGTTTGACATACTATTTTAACCATGATTTCTATTTATAGAATCTGCATCACTTTTCTCCCATATGGTATCTAGCACTAATCCTTCCTGGATTGAGTGGGACACCTTATAGGAGGCACATACCCCTACTGATGAATCCATCATCTCGATAGAAAAATCATTAAGAGATGAAACCGCATCTTCCCCCATTTTTAAAGAGAGGGGATAAGGAAACTATAATGTTAGATTCAATCTCTAAGGTGTCATGTGTTGTGTGTGACTCTTTTCTCCTCATGATATTTCATATCCATTTCCTACATCGAGGGACCTTGTAGTATTTAATGTTGGTCCCATTGTCAATATGGAAGGGGATAACAGGGATCCCAGATAGTCTTATGAAGGTGATGATGCTGACCATGACTCTATGAGACCTAATAATTCTATGCTTGACGAGAAGTTAGAAGAGGGTATCGATGGTGGAGCCAAATTTGGGTCCTAAGAAATGTAACTAGGACACCCCTACTGGTGAGGATGTTGTGATACTTGACACCATGTATCATGAAATGATGGATTTATTTAATCCAAACATTTAAAACTTTAGTTACCTAAAGGAGTTAGAGGATTCCAGTAGGGAATTGGATGAAAATGTGTTTTCTTCATTCAATTTCCAAGAATAGTTGTCTTTTATTAACCTAGCGATTTTCATAAAATGTCAACTTTTGTAGAATTAACTGCAGAGAAAGTTTTCAAGGAACTTAATGAAAAAAGAATACAAGTCCACACAACTCATGTTAATGAGGGAGTGACAGCTATGAATCCCAAATAGGAATATCCCTGAGATCCCCTGATCTAAGCTATTGAGATATCTCAAGAGGATGATCCTCATCAGTAGGTCCTCGCTCCAAGAGTTATGGCCAGGAGTGCCGATGAGGCATCAATCCCAATAGTCAACCTAACCATGGGTGAGTGTTATTATCCATTTAAATATCACAATTTTCATTTCTATCCTTTGACCTATTGATATTGATGAGATTTTTCACTTGTTATTGAGTTCCATTGACTTCAGTGACTTGGCCTGAGAGCGGGGGATTCCATGCTAGTCCCACCAATATCAGTATGTGAAACGGAGGTGATTTTGGAGGGAGAATCATGAGGCTGCTCATTGAATGTACTAGTTGTGGACTATGTCTCTCTCTACAAGAGTGGATTTGATTCTGATTTAGAGACACAAGAAACTTTTCTTAGTACACACTACATTGTCTGCTAGGATATTTGGAATATAATCAAGAAGATTACTCTTAAAGACATGTAGTTATGAATTCACCAACTTCCTTTCAAGATTTCCAATTTGGGATATGGTGGATTTGGTTACTATGAGATCCATGATGTAGTGAATTTAATCATTTAGGAAAGGGAATAATATGAAATATCATAGTAAGCCAAGGCACATCTGGTGGGATAGTTTGAGGAACTTAGTGCTGTAATGACACAAGTTGATCTCATCCACACAAAGATGGGGGAGGAGTATCTAGACTACATCGATGATTAATATCTCCAAATGGTATGACTTTAAGAAGAATTAGATTCTTTATAATTCTAGGTGGTTTATCTCCACCGATCCTTGGAAGGGGCATCGACATAGAGAAATGATGTAATCACTATGAAGAAGAAGAAGCTCCATAATTCTAATGAGTCTACTACAACACAATTATCCAATCTTCAGAAATTTTTAGAGAATGATTAAGCCTAAATTCATCTTATCAAATCCTATGTTGAGGGAAAACTATAAAATTTACTTGAGAATCTCCAATATATGGAAGTTACCCAACGAGATGGAACATAAATGAAAATGTTTTTTTTTGTTTCCAATCAATTGTTTTTTAATTTTTTCCTCATTAAAATCATAAAAAAAACTGGAAATGACTCATTTGATTGTCTTTTATTACCTTATAATTACAATTACAGGGGTCAGATATCGCTCTAATTTTTTCTTAATCAGTGGGGCCGATTGAGCATAATTTTATTGATTCTAAGGTTATATGAAAAACCATAAAAAATATTTGTCTTTTTATGTAATCACCCTATTTATTTTCTAAGTCCAACATGAGTATGAATTAGTGTGTGAGACTTGAATTGTGATTAGGATTCCCTTTTCTACTTTTTATGCTAACAATTTTTTTTTCTGGTTTCTTTTCACTGCTAATTTGTTTTCTTAAACTGCATGGTGTGCAAGTCTAGTAAGCTAAGGCTCTAATTTTTTTCCAGAGTTCCCTTTGATGATTTTCAATCTTGAGAGTATTTTATCTTTTTGTGGGATGTTTCAAGTAATGAAAGAAAGAGTAATGGTACTGGTGTTTTAGGTCGAACAACTTTGACCATAATTTTTTAAATGAGAACTCAAACAATACTTGTTTTCTAAGAATTTTCTTACATTATTTAGATACCTGAGGTGTAACTTTGAGCCACAATTTTATGCTACCATAATCTAAAACTTGATATTCATGAATAGATGAGGTATCACCTGTGGTTGATGTTACCACTTACTAAAAGACCTATTTTATGAGATGTTTTATGAAAATAAAACTGGGGTGTGTTACTATATAGTCAAATTAAGGCATCCTTTAGATGAATGAAACATAAAATTTTTGGATGAATTTTTCATATCCAACAATGGTGTGTTACAATATAATAATAAAACGAGTTCTCAATAATTCTAAAATTCTATTATTGATGCTTGAAATAAATTTATGAAGATTAGTATTTCTCAAAATGATGATTGGTGGTTATTTCAAATGAAGATGTCTAAGAATGAATAGAACATATTTATTTTCATTTTCTATTAATGGGAAACTGCTCCTACATGAATTTAGAATTTGAAAATAAGGGTACATTTTATTAAATGATCGATGTTAGGGGGGAAACCCCTTTTTCAAAAGGGTTGATGAATCACAAAGTTTAATGTCATGTGACTAGGATATTGACAGTGTGGTTTGAAATCTTATAGGGAGGATGTCGTTGTAAAATTTAATGTCCTATGACTGGGATGTTATGATATAAAGTTTAATGTCATACAATAAGGACATGATGCTATGTAGTTTATTATAGTACAACAAATACATTTGGGGGATATAAATTAAGTCATTATCTTGGACTGAAGTTTAACAATTCTACCCCTTCATGGTAATCTATCTGGGAATGGGCCATCACATTCAGGTATGTGGTGGGAAATTTTGTAGGATATAATCAAGAGATATATGGATCTAAAGTGTGGTATGGAAGAATGGGCTTATTTTGATAGAGGAGGTCTCTCCTAAGTATGATGTTATCATTGGTTGAAAACCCATTTTGTGGGCCACTTTATGAAAATCCAACGGGGGAATGTTATATCATAATCCAACAGAGGCATCATTTTTCTGAAAACCCCCTTTTTATGGTGAATTTACGAATATACAACAAGGACATGTGACAGCATAGTCCAAAAAAGGAGGTCTCAGGACTTCCGATATTATATTTTAGATTGTTGAAGGATGTTTATGGAGATTTGGATTTCCCTAGACACATAGTACGATTTTATGGAAGGAAATTACCTAAATATGGAGGGGTCATTTTAGTCAAAATTACCAAATAATTGGGGGAATAGGTTCCCTACACAAGTTTGAACAAAGTGTGGGAAATATGGTGCCCATAGTTTTAGGTCATACAATAAGGACCATAACATTATAGAAATGATAGGTGGTACATTGTCTACCAGATCAAGGATAATCTGGTATACTTCATACATGAGGGAGGAGATTGTAAACCATGAATTCTGTGGTTCTCAGAACAAGAGTAATGTTATGAGACATTTAGGCGAGGGATGACTAAGAACTGACATCGAATCATGGGTTCCAACATAACATCATTAAAGATGATGAAGATAGTAGAGGCTTCTCTGAGGGGTGAAGTTACCAGTGGTTGAAAAATAAGTTTTGTGGGATAATTTATGTAATACCAAATAGGACATGTTACAACATAGTCAAATAGTGGAATCCTCTTACTAAAAACACATTTTTGGGTGAAATTATGCATATCCAATTGGGGAGTGTTACTATGTAATCAGGAAAATGAGTCCCTGGTTATCAGAAATTCTATCATCAGAAGAAGGAGAAAGATTATGAAGATCTAAATGTGTTTAAGATTAGGAATATGATGTGTGGAAGGGATGTTTCAAAGCATAAAAAATCATTTGGACTGATATTGTTCATTAAGCATAGAGTCACTTTCATTGATCTAACTCATATAGTGAAGGAGGGAATCTCTATTTCCCTGGTGGAACCCCAAATTAGGGGACCCAAATTAAAAGATCCTATGTAGATATTTATTTCTTCATAGAAGAGAGGGTATTTTTCTTTACCCTGTGGTTGGGACTAGGAAATGTGGCCTAAGCATCACTATGTATCACATTGGAATGAGAATCAAGATACACATAGTTCTTGAGGTAATAACAAGTTTAATGTGATGTGACCATGACATCATCCATACAGTTTAGTGTCAAATGGTAATGAAAAAGGTGACTCAATGTTAAAAAAAGAAATATTGAGGCTAGACCTAGGTATAGGACCAGAGCGTCACTAAATATATTGTTGAAGCAAGAATCAAGCATCACGTAGTTCTAAAAATGATTCTCCATACTGAATGAATTTGTGTGTGCATAAAATGGAGGATTTTTAATATAGGCTCATGGATGGGGTAAGACACCATATTGAATCATCTTATAAAGATATCACTAATACATAGGTGAGTGGGAGAATTTCCCATGTTGTGTTGTGTTTGGTCCCATGATTGAAGATCCGGACATCACTAAATATCTCATTGGAATGAGAATCAAGCAACACATAGTTCTTGAGGAAGTCATATAGTTTATTTTCAAGTGACAAGGAAATCTGGTGTTCCTTTTACTGTCATTCATCCAAGACCATGATAGCCCCAATGTGAATTAATATGTCATACTCATGTAGGGAACTCTTTTACCAAAACTCCTAAACCAACATGAGCTATGCTCTGTATGAAAAATAAGGAGTGGAAAAGGTTTCTTCCATCACATAACACTACTAAAATTTGGATTTTTTGTGATAGAATATTAGTGACAGAATCCCATCCCAAATAGTCATTTGTGACAAGAGTTCGTTGAAAATAGTAACTATTTGCATAAGATGATTCATCCATCGTAAATAACTATCTCAGTTTTTTAAAAATAAAATCGAGAGAGACGTATCTTCCATGGAAAATAATATTTTTTTTAAATATCAAAAAATTAAAATAAAAACCATTTAAAATAAATAAAAATATTAATAAATA
Organism: Viscum album; assembly: GCA_963277665.1. NCBI lineage: Eukaryota > Viridiplantae > Streptophyta > Magnoliopsida > Santalales > Viscaceae > Viscum > Viscum album. The sequence goes on from OY728128.1 coordinate 1,265,961,384, forward strand.
ATATTTTTTTAATACATATATATATATATATATTTAAAAATAGTGATTATTTGCGACGCATGATTCATCCATTGCAAATAACTATTATAATTTTTAAAAAATACAATTGCAAGAAATGTATATTCCATGGAAAATAATAGTTTTTTTAAATATAAAAAAATAAAATAAAAAAAATTTAAAATTAATAATTTTTTTAATATATATATATATTTTAAAATATTAAAATTTATTTAAAAATTTTAAAATTAAATATAATCAAAATTAATTAAAATTAATTAAAATATAAAAATTAATGAAAATAATTAAGAATAAAGAAAACAATTAAAAATTTAAATATATTTAAAAATAATGAAAAAATTTAAAATCAATTAAAGAAAGAAAAAAATTTTAAAAATTTAAAAAATAAATAAAAAATTTACAAATTTTAAAAAATCATTATCTTTTAAAAAAATTAAAAATAATTACAAAAAAGAAAAATAATTAATAAATTTAAAAAAAAAAAATTTAAATTTACAAATCATTAAAAATACTAATATAATTAAAAAAATTAAAACAATTTAAAATAATTAAAAAAATTTATCATATAATTTAAAATATTTATACTTACTTAAAAATATTATAAAATAAAAATAATTAAAAAAAAAACTGCAACAAATTACAAAATTTAAAAATAATTAAAAAAATTAGTAATTATTTCTTATCGAAAAGGGGATGACCTTGTTTGTTTAAGTTTCAAACATTTCAATCAGTTTTTAATGGGTTTATTTGTAGAACTGGAAACATCCAATGATTCTACATCCATTTGGACCTACTTTCCAAATGTAGGTGCTCATTAATTGTGGACCGATGAGGCTTAAGAATTTTCATTTGTCGAGAGGATGGGAGGTCAGGCTCATCACACATTTTTGGGGGGAATTATTTTCTACTCCAGGACTCTCTTATAGATTTGAGTTATGTTCGTGAATCCTTATTAATTTACCAAGTATGAAAATGATCTTTCATTTAAATCTGACAATCAATGATTGATATGTGTGAGATTTATAGAATCTTTTATATGTATTTGAGGTTCTTCATAGATAGAGAATCATCTGTATTTATTAGAGATTATTAGTCAATGGTATCCTTCAACACATTATATAGAAATTTTTTGGTCATTATGATAACCATACTTGTTTTAAAGCCACTCAGTGGGGCACTTGAAGTTTATTGTCGTTCAGAAGGACATTGATTATTTCAGATTTCAGATCGTACCCGCAGATGAACAACCTATGTATCCTTGTTAGAAAAGGAATCAGAACCCACGTAGTTCGAGTGACGAAGTATGAGGTTTATGCATGATTAATGGCTCAAAGAGAGATGTCATAATTACTTTTATACTCTAAGCTCACATGAGTCATGCTCGGTGTGAGAAACAAGAGGTATTATTAAAACTTGACGATTGTGCCATGAAAGATGCAATCATAAGAAATGATGTGGTGATTACGTATGTATGACTGCCAAAGTAAATGAAGATAAAGTCTTTTTAGAAAAGAAGCCCAAGAGTAGGGTCCATAAAGGTGTTTGTACTTTATAGGGATTTGGGATTTTAACCTGGGACTTACTTCTAAAAAGGATGCCAAAATTTAAGAGGGACTTATGATTGGGTTTTATTCCTGAGAAGGAAGCCCAAATCAAAAGAAATTAAGACTAGGGCTTACTCATGAAAAGGAGGCCCAGGTTAAGAGAAATTATGGTTGGGGCTTACTCTTAAGGAGGATTTCCATATTAGGGAACTTGGGGCTTACTTCAAAGGAGGATGCCTAGATTAGGGAATTTGGGGATTACTCCTAAGGAGGATGCCCAGATTAGGGAACTTGGGGCTTACTTCTAAGGAGGATGCCCAGATTAGGGAACTTGGGGCTTACTCCTAAGGAGGATGCCCAGATTAGGGAACTTGGGGCTTACTCCAAAGGAGAATGCCCAAATTATGGAACTTGGGGATTACTCATAAGGAGAATGCCCATATTAGGGAACTTGGGGCTTACTCCTAAGGAGGATGCCCAGATTAGAGAAATTGGGGCTTACTCCTAAGGAGGATTCCCAGATTAGGGAACTTGGGGCTTACTCTTAAAGAGGATGCCCAGATTAGGGAACTTGGGGCTTACTCCTAAGGAGGATGCCCAGATTAGGGAACTTAGGGCTTACTGCTAAGGAGGATGCCCATATTAGGGATCTTGGGGCTTACTCCTAAAGAGGATTCCCAGATTAGGGAACTTGGGGCTTACTCCTATGGAGGATGCCCAAATTAGGGAACTTGTGGCTTAGTACTAAGGAGGATGCCTATATTAGGGAACTTGAGGCTTACTCCTAAGGAGGATGCCCAGATTAAGGAACTTGGGGCTAACTCTTAAGGAGGATGCCTAGATTAGGGAACTTGGGGATTACTCTTAAGGAGGATTCCCAGATTAGGGAACTTGGGGATTACTCTTAAGGAGTATGCCCGGATTATGGAACTTGGGGATTACTCCTAAGGAGGATGATCAGATTAAAGATCTTCTCATCTTAAAGGATGAGGTTGAATGAATGAAATATCTAGCCATAGTGACATAAAAATATGTAAATCACGAGGTTTTGAGAGATGTTCCATAGAATTCCTTTCAGATAAGGAATCCAACAAAACAACCATGCCATAAATGGATTTGAAGATGGTTTTGAAGGCTGTCCTCGAAGAGGAAATATGGATTTTAGGAAAGGAAGTGAATTAGAAGGAGACGCACAAGTATTGGTCTGGCATGCAAGTCCTGGCCGCGCTAGTATACTTGCGCGACATGAGTTCACTTGGGCGACGAAGAACATGTGAAGTGATACTTGGGAGACTTTGAATTGGAGCCCTTAGTATCATTCATAGAGTGTCTCAGATAGGTGGCACACAAGTTTCCTTGAGAGGGAAAGGCGATACTCAAGTATCATCACTTCTCTTAAGGGATGGACACTTAGGCACACAAGTATTGATGGGTTCTAATACTTAGGAATTATTTTTCCTCTTTAGAGATTCCATTCTAGGTAAATAATTACTTTATAAGTGTTTGGAAGACTTCAGATAGAGACATGGGTGACCCGAGCTTGATTATATGTTTTGGATTTTTCTGTCCTCAAAATGGGAGGCCCAAAGGGGGTATTTATAAGCCATTGAGGACCTTGGGTGAAAAAAAGAATAGGGTGCGCAAGTATACTTGCACGACCATAAGAAAACTTGTGCGACCCATGCTTAATGGGTTCCCTGTTCATAAATTTGTTAATTTTTGATTTTCTTCAAAGGATGACTCTCTTTGTGCTTATGGTATTCCCTTTTTTCATTAGTTTAGACTCTGTGATGGAAAGGAGCGTCAATAAAAGTCCCCCATCAGATTTGGATCTGAAAAAGGAAAGAGGATTTGACTCTGAGGAGAACGAGAAACCATGGGTCTTTTTTGTTATTGGCAGTTTAAAGTCATGTATGTCGGAGATAAAAATGTTAATTTTTAAGGTCGAATAGCTTTGACTGAATGGATTAAAATTAAATCAATTCCTTGATAATTTATCTGAAAACATATTACCACATTCAAGTATGGGGGAGAACATGTAAACTATGACTTAAGAAATTTTGAATATGAGGAATGATATGAAAAAAGGGCTAAAAGGCATTATAGTAAGTATTTCCTAAGAGTGAAGTTACCACTATTTAACAAACCCATTAGGGGGTTGAATTATGCAGGGCCACTTAAGGGCATTGGGTGCATAGTCAAATAATAACATCTTTTGGCTGACAGGTCTGTTATGTAGACTACTCATGCAAGGCCACCTAGGGGCACGCGCTGCATAGTTCAGTAAAAGAACTCTCAGAAATTTTACTTTCCTACTGCTAAAAAGCCAGTGGAAATTTATGAAGATTCAAATTTTCCAAAGCATAGATTTTTCTGTATGGAGAGAGGTACTTGAATATGGAGAGGATATTACCAATCAAGATTGTCAAAGAATTGAATGAATGTCACTCCTGCGAAGGTCTGAACCAAACATACGGAAGGGAAATATAAACCATAGACTTGAATACTTTCAGATCATGAAAAAGAGTATGGGACAAATATGTTAAGGATGGCTATTTTTTTGTGGATCCCTACATATTGTCATTAAGACCAATAAGGAAAAAAGAGGTTTTCCTCCCACGAATGAAATTACCACTATTTGACAAACCCGTTAGGGGGTTGAATATGTAGGGCCACTTAAGGGAATTGGCTACATAGTCAAATAATAACATCTTTTGGCTGAAAGGTCCATTATGTAGACTAATTATGCAAGGATGCCTAAGGGAACGTGCTGCATATTCAGGAAAAATAATTCCCGGGTACCAGAAATTTTATGACCCGAAGTCAAGAAAAGTGTTATGGAGATCTGGAAGTATTTAAGGTTAGGAGTATGACACATGAAAAATGGGTATTTTCCAATGCATGAAAGAGATACATAGACCAATGCTAACCATAATCATGTTGTGGCTAGGTCCTGAATTGAGATGCTGGACTTCACTACATATCACATTAGAATGATAATCAAGCCAAATGTATTTCTTGAAATACAGTTTAACATCATGTGGGACGAGAATGCAGGAGATCTGAGTTTAGTGTCATAGAGCTCGGAACATAAAAATGAATACACATTGTGTGTTTTATAAATCTGATGTGAATGAAGACCAGGGTTTTCATACCACATTCATGTTTTCATATGGGGGACTTTTCATCCAAGGGACTGAAAGTGGAATTTGTGGTTAGGCCGATGGGAATCAAGCCATATGTAGTTCTTGAAATACCCTATGTACAGATTTGGTTCGTACAAGTGAAGGGTGAAAGGGGACTTTAGTGCAATGATGGTTTGACCCAAGATTAAAGGTTTGAGCATTGACAAGTATGCAAGTAGTCCTTGGAATATAACATGATTGTAGATCAATGTCAATAATGATTCCCTCTCAGGTGAGGGTGTCAAAGAATGGTCTAGTTTATTTTCGTACAGGACAAAAGTGCGAAAAGTTTACGGTCATATGCATGGATTGGTGCTGCACAGTTTAGCATCATGTAGATCGGATGTATGTCTATACAGTTTAATGTCTTGTAGTGAGAGAAATGGGAGACTGTATATTTTAACATCATATAGAAAGGACGATGGTGAACCAATGTAAAAATATTGGTTTTGGGGGCGGCTTCACGAATCAACATCGCATGATATGGAGGTGAACTGATGTGAAGATATTGGTTTGGGGGGGGGGGGTTTCACGGATCAACATCATATGAGATGGAGGTGAGCCGATGTGAATATGTTGGTTTTGGGCTTAAACCTCAGGAGGTTTCCTATGTACCCAGCCTAGAAGGCAAGGATCAAAGTCTGCGTAGTTCGATTAAGAATGAATTGGTGATCAAGTTGTACTTGAGGACAACCCAAAGATGGTGTTGGGACTTGTGTGTGATTAGAGGCCCAAAGAGGGTGTTATGGCTGATGTTTACTCTAAGCTCACGTGAGTCATACTCGATTTGAGAAACACGAGGTAGAAACAACCCTAATGATGCACAGTTTAATGTCATGTAGGACATATAAAGGACAAGACATAGTTTAACGTCATGTTGGACGAAAGAGGGACCATTCAGTTTAAAGTCTTGCAGTAAGGACTTTGGGGACCGTGCAGTTTAATGTCATTTAATAAGGACAAAAGAGGGGACTATGCAGTTTAATGTCATGCAGTAAGGATAATGGGGGGACTATGTAGTTTAATGTCATGCAGTAAGAAAAAAATATGGGATGTACAGTTTAACATCATATAGCAAGGAAGATGGGTGTATTTGTGTTACACAAAATACGTCTTCAGAAATCTGGCATTGGTTGGAGTCGTGATGAGTTCTCCATCCGTTGTGATTAAAGAATAAGCTCCATTGGAGTAGAGCTTATGTATTGAGTAAGGTCCTTCCCACTTTGTCTCAAGATTGGGAGGTTTCTTTCCTAGTATCATTGGAGTTCTGAGAACCAATACCAATTCTCCTTGAATGAATGAACAAAGACGAACTTTTTTGTTGAAAGCCCGTGCTATTCAATTTTGACAGACTTCCATGTGGTGCAGGGTACACAATCTTTTTTCATCTAATCATTCCAATTCGTTCAATCGCTTTTGAGATTGTTCATTTGTATTTGAATGATCACAAATGTCTACTCTGAGTGAAGGTAATTAAACCTCAATGGGCAAGACTGCTTCTATTCCATATACTAATGAATATGGAGATGTCCGCATAGCAGTGCGGGTGGTGGTACAATAATCCCATAAAGCATGAAAAAGTTTATCAATCCATGATTTCTTATCTTTATCCACCATATTTTGTAGTATGTTTGAAAGAGTGTTATTGAAGGCTTATATCTGGCCATTGGCCACTACATAATACCGAGATGAATGGTTGGATTTGATATTGTATTCTTGATAGAACTTCCTTACCTCGGATGAACAGAAGTTGGTGGCATTGTTCGTCAATATGGTATGAGGGACACCAAATCTAGTAATGATGTTAGACTTGATGAAGCTAACAATGCTTTTAGAACTAACTTCTTTGAGAGGTATTACCTCTTCCCATTTGGAAAAGAAGTCAGTAGTAGTAATAATATACTTAAAATTCTTGGATTTAGCAAAAGGGTAAGGTCAAACTACATCCATTCCTCATATAGAAAATGGCCACGAGTATTTAGCTGTATGAAGCAACTCTGGGGGTTGATGAATGAAGTTGGAACATACTTGGAAAGAATGACACTTCTTAGTGAAATCAACACAATCTTGTATCATTGAAGGCCAAAAGTATCCAAGCCTTCAAATTTGATCAGATACTCTATGTCCAGACTGGTGGGCACCACAAACTCTTACATGTACTTCTTTCATGACAACCATTGTCTCTTCACCATCAATACATCTGAAGAGAATTCCGTCAATGCCTCTTTTGTAGAGAATTTTTCCTAGGTGATCTGGGCTATCATAAAGAGTAAAATTGACCACACATCGCCAGACTTGTTCTTTCCCGGCTCTATCAGGTGGGAGTGTTCCATTTTGAAGGTATTCCCTGATAGGTGTCACCCATTCTTTAGTATGACCATATGGTTCAAAAATGAGAATAATTTCATTGATTTCCTCTGTTCTGATTTGAACATAAGGTGAAACTGTATGACAGTGGGGAATATTGATGATTGTTTCGTCCTAATTTGGATTTTCCAGAGTTGTGGCTACATTAGCCAGTGCATCATCTTGAGCATTTTATGATCGCAGGACATAAGAAAATGTCAGTTCCAAAGGAAATTCCTCCATTAACTATCTGAAGTAATAATACAAAGGGATTAACTCTTCTTTTCTAATGGAATACTCCCCATTGAATTGTTTGATTACCAAGTCTGAATCACCTTTCACATTTAAGTGATTCACCTTTTCCTGAAGTGCCAACTCCAATCCTGCAATGAGAACTTGATATTATGCTTCATTGTTTGTAACACCTTTCAACAATAATAAGGAATAGGGTAGCACTGCCTTCTTTGGGAAAATAAGTTCAATTCCCAACTCAACTTTGTTGAATTTAGGATCTTACATTTTCTTCCCTATTGGACTTCTGAAAGCACCATCAAAGTACATTTCCCATGTTTGAAGATTATCTGTAATAGAGAATACTTCCTTATCAGGAAGCTCAATATCTAAAGATGTATCTTCTACCGAAGGGTGTTCATCAAGGAAACCATCTAGATCTTGGCACTTTATTTTCTTTTGAGACACATACTAGATATCAAACTGCTATAGAATAACTGCCCACCTTGCCTGACGTCCTGTAAGCATTGGACGACTAAGGATAAATTTGAGCGGGTTATTGCGAGATACCAATTGGACCTCCTGATGTTGCAGGTAGTGTCTCGATTTCTAAATTGCAAAGATTAACACTAGGCAGCACTTTTCAATACTTGAATATCATGTTTCTGCCTCAAGCATAGTCCGACTGAGATAGTAAAGGCTGTTTTCATTCACAACATCATTCTTTTGGGAAAGGAAGGAACCCAATGATTGCTCTAAATCTTTCACATAAAGAATAAGTGGTCTTACTTCAATATGTGGAATTAATACCAGTTGAATGAAGAGATATTTCTTGAGAATATTTAATGGCTCTTGACATTCTTCAGTCCACTGGTAAGTGACTCCCTTCTTCATCAATTTGGTGAGGGGTAAACATTTTCCTACCAGAGTAGCGATGAAACGCCAAATATAGGCCAAGTGTCCTTGAAGTCCTCTCAATTCCTTCAAATTTCAAGGAGGTGAAATACCAAAGATTTATTTTGTCTTATCAGTATCGACTTCAATACCACAATGGCGTACAACAAAGCTGAGAAATTTTCCTGAGGTTACCCCAAAAGAACATTTCAAGGGGTTCATCTTCAAATTATGTTGTCGAAGTTTGTGGAATATGATTTTCAAATCAGCCAAGTGATTAGAACATTTTCTGGATTTAACAACCAAATATTCCACATAACATTCAACAAATTTCCCTAAAAAGGGTTTGAAGATACGGTGCATGGCACGTTGATAAGTTTCACCTGCATTCTTCTGGCCAAAGGGCATTACCCGATAGCCAAACACACCTTGAGGGGATCTGAAGGCTATAGATTCTTCATATTCTAGAGCCATTCGGATTTGATTATACCCAAAATATATATCTATGATGGAAAGCGCTTCATATCCAACAATTACATCAATTAAGAGTTCTGTGATCGGAACATGAAAATCATCCTTGGGACAATGCCGATTAAGATCTCTGAAATCAATGAAAACTCAAATTTGTCCATTCTTCTTTTTCACAGGGAGAATATTAGCCATCAATTTGGGATATTGAACTTCTCTGATGAATTTAGCCTTGATAAGCTTATCCACTCCAACATTAATTTTGGAAGCATATGTTGGGTGTGTTCTTCATGAGGCTTGCTTGAATCCTCGATGTTCTTTTGGAAAACAAAAATAATGAGTAGCCACATCAGGATCTAGCCCTTCCATTTCTGTATAATTCCATGAAAATAAATCACGATTTTTAAAAAAAATTAAATATACATTTCTTGCTCTTCAAGTGTCATGGCCGCACTAATTAAAGAGGGGTGTGGATCTTCTTTTGTACCCAGATTTATTTCTCCGAGTTCATCCAAAGTGGTAGAGATACCTTCTTCAAATGCTGGAGGAGCACCCCTGATATCTTCCTCTTCTTCTTCAATATCTGTTACTTCTTTTGTTTCTACTTTCATAGTAGATGATGAAGAAGAATTTCGATGACGAGGAGAGAAGTTAAAATTTGAACATCTTGAAGAAGAGGCTACCATTTCTGACCCTATTGATGATGAAGGATCTTCCTTGGGTAATAAAGAGGAGATGATGGATTGATAATTGACATCATCGTTCATCTCTGACATTGCTCTAACTTTTTCTGGCCTGGTTGATGAAGTATAGAATTGATGGATTTCAGTGGATGAAATGAATACATCTCCATTTGAGCATTCTTCATTGCTTGGTGAATCAACAACTTCTCCCATGCTGTCTGGCTTGGTTGTCGGAATTGACATAATGGAAGTTTCCATAAGAGTATTTGGATTTTGGTCTATCCAGTCAATTTGACTGATAGGAAACACATAATATGTAATCACATGTATGAATGGGTTTATTGGAATCTTTTCCAAACAATATGGAGCATTAATTTTTGTAACCTATTTTGTCGTAGATACCTCCTTTCCCTCCATGTGATAGAATTCTGCCTCAATGTATTGAGATTCACATGTTTTGAATGTGGATTTATCACCATACAATGTCCTTATTTGACCATTGAAACAATATTTGAGACATTGATGGTATGATGAAGGTATAGCCACATGTTGATGTAGTCAAGGTCTTACAAGTAAAATGTTGAAGGATGTGTCATGGCGAACAACCATGAAATCTGAATTGGATACAAGGTCCCCAAACTGAGTTCTGAGTGTAATATCGCCCAGAGGTTCTTGTTCAATTTTATCATATCCTTGAAACATCAAAGTAGAAGGAGATAATTCATATTTGGTGAGGCCCAATCGACGAAGTTTATGAATAGGGATGAGGTTGACTCCTGAACCATTATCAATGAAAGCTCGTCGGATGTCTATATCATTGACCCTGCCAGATAAATACAAAGGTCTAATATTTCCATGCACAATATCATATTTATCTTCATTTGTAAAAGATATCACTGCATGGCAATCTGCAGAATCATTCTCTACCTGGTAGACTTTAGCCGCAACAATTTCAGTTTCTAATTCCTGAGGACTTGACAAAGCCTCAATGAGTGCATCTCGAAGATCCTTTGATAGATTCAAGGCATCCCGAATTGATAACTTGGCTGGTACTTGGGCCAAATGTTTCAAGACATCATACTTTTGGTCCAAAGGTCTGCGTTTCCCAACAGAAACATATGGTTTTGCAGGTGCCTTAGAAGTTGATGCTTTGGAAGTAGATGCATCTTGTATGGGGGTAGGAGTTGGAAATACTCATGGATTTGGAAGATTAGACCGAAAAGGGCTACTTATTTGCTGAGAGGAAGAAGGTGTAACTTCTAACTGGTCTTCCATAATAACTGTGCCAGGACAAAATCTTCAATGTGTGGAAGAACTTTCTTGTTCATGTTGATCCCACTGAAGGGCTCGACAATGAGTTTCTGCTACATATACAGTTCTAGAAGGGGTAGGATAGAAATAGTGGCTTTTGGAATATCCACGTCTTCCTCTATATCCTAGACCTCCAGAACTCCCTCTAATTCCTCTGTTTGATATAGGGAACTCAGGATCATAAAGATAGAAAATGTGACTGGCATAAGGATCTGTTAAGTGAATCATGTTTACAAAACCAAAGATCAACTCTTCATCTAATGAATACTCTACCTGATTAGCCAGTTTAGGCTGTGCCGTTTTGTGGGGAGGTATCCATGCTTTTGAAGTAGATGGCATAAAATCTGCAAGAGTCAAAGACAACTTGGGTTTTGACACAAGCTCATATTTCTTTGAATTATTCCACTTGTTTGAGGATTTTCCTTCTGATGAAGGGGGTTTTTCTATGGCATTCATAACATAAGACACAATTGGTTTCTTTAATTGTGTTTGTAAAATTGCATGAGTTCGGTTGATCATTTTCTTGACCATCCACTCATCATATTTCAATGCATTTTTTCTTTTGACTTTGTGCCACTCGCCTTCTTCCTCTGGATCTGTAGTAGTAACACTTGATACCTAAGCTGAAGAACATTTCAGTTTTACCTGTCTGGAGTCCACCATCTTTTGTAGGATGTATTTGAAGATGAAACACTCCTAAATGGGATTCCACAACATCTAATTAAATGGAAAATAGTTGGGAAGGTCTTCATCTCCTTCCTTGTTTGGCCTTTTAGGCCTTGGAAACTGAACCAAATTATTTTCCAAAGTCGAAATGAAGTAACCAGGAACATGTTCATTTCAGAAAGAATAATCTTTGTTCTTTAACTCCTCAAATTATTTCCGTCTTTGATCTCTTTGATCATCTTGACGAAACGGCCACTATTGTTGATGCTCAAGAGGTGGATCCCTTAAATAAGATGAATGTTTTGAAGTAGAAGTATGTAAAGATGCTTGTTTAAGTGTAACAGTAGCATTCTCTTCTCTCCCCATTCTCCTTCCTGGAGATGATGGAATTACATGAGTTTTATCATTAGTCTCTATGAGAGAATCTTCAATCTGTTGAGCGATTGAAGTAAGGTCTCAAAACCCTTCTTTTTTATTTCACAGGGATCAACGATGCGCGTAATTCATCACACAAATTTGGCACATATATTGGAAAAAATTCTTCTGGATGGAGTTATAAGATTAAGGAATATGTTAATCCCTTCCAACGAGCAATGAAATCAAAAACACTTTAATTTTCCCTTTTCTTACAATTGGTAAGATCAAAAACTATCATATTTGGAAATGTTGCACTAAATTGAAGAAGGAATCATTGACGGAGATCTTCCCACCTGGTAATTGACTGGGATTGCAAGCTTGAATACTAGACAAAAGCAGGCCCTTGTAATGACTGTACAAAACACCTGAGCCTAACTTCTTCTTTTTGTTGAGGAGTTCCCATCATAGGATCACAAAGAGAAACAAAATGTGTCAAGTGTTGTTATGGGTCTCCCAAACCATTAAAAATTGGGAATGTGGTACTTGAAAAATTTGATGAGGGAGGAATTTCATCCACCCATTCAGGGTAATCTCTCTTTTCTGGTTGAATTTGTGCACGTTTTCCTTCCATAGCTTCCAACCATGCTATTAATTTCTCAATGGTAGTCATTAAATTTTGAGAAACATCTGGTTGATCTTGGGCCTGAGAAGATGCAATAACTGGAGTTTGGATAGGTATAGTGACCGGTACTACAACTGATGGTAGCACTACCGGTTATTATTGCGCATAACCCATAGGATTAGACTTTCATGGGTGTACTGGTAAAGGAGGATATTCTTGATCCATCTTAGTAGCTGCAACAAATTCCCTTGACTGACTGACTCCAGAGGTAGGGTGGGACGTAACCTGAATTTTACCCTTTTCCTTGGCATGTGCCTTTTTGGAGTATGGAAGGGCATTTCCCGAAGGAATATCTTGCCTCTGGGCAGCCCTCTGGCTTCTGGTACACACACCTTCTTCATTTATTTCTATGTGCATAGCCTCATGCATAGGAACTTCTTCATCTGATCCCTCTGAGTGAGCCTCATGTTCTGGAGGATCATTAATAGCATCATTGATGACATTTATCGATGCATAACGCATTGCATCCCTTCTATCAAAATTTCTGCGATACTATCTTATTCCATATTCATTATGAGACATTTCCTTTTGTCGAGTTGATCCCTCAGGAACTTCTTGATGAACCGTAATTTGGAGGGAATCTCCTGATAATTCGGCTATGCGTTCCTCTTGTGGATTCTTTCCTAATCGAGAGAAGACAAACTTTCACTGAGGAAGAGATCGAGGATTTAAAAAAGTCCCCAGTTTGGTGGAATGGGGTTGTTCCTGCTTTCCCTACTCAACACCTTGAATCCAATCTGTTGATCCCAAGGGTTGAGCTAAAAGAGTCCCCAGTCTGGAAAGCTGAGGTGGTTCTTGAGCTGCTACATCTGAGACTTTCTTAAAAGCTCCCTTGATTTTGAAGACTTTAGTTTGGAAATTGGATAGATGCATCAACCTACATCCACTCAAATCACCTGGCCCAAATGACCATTGGATGATTTTTGAAACTTCTGTCACCTGATTATGCGCATGTTCTAAACGAGAATCATGTTCGATATTCTCATTTTCATGATGCAAGAGTAATTCAACAACTTGTTCTTTTTATGCCTGACTTTGGGAAGAACTAGTTGAGGCCTATTCTTGATAAAGCCTTTTATTACACACAAAACCAATTAGATGTGGCCGGACATGGGCAATTACACTACATGAGACCATTTTTGGTGGGCTTTGTTGACTAGAGAGTACAGTGAAATACAGTGCTCCATGAACACCCCATCCCCTGATATGAATATCAGATGGGGCATTGGTAATTAACTGGCACAATCTTTTTAATGTGCCAAGGCATGAACACTATAGGGCTCTCTGCTGTTTTTCAACCTTTGGATATCGATAAAATGAGAGGGATGCCAAATCAAATTGGAATTGTAACCCATATATTATCTTGACATAATTTTCATATTCATCATAAGATAATATTTTATTTTTCAAGTGACAAAGAGTTTTCCACATGTTGAGATGAATATCATGAATACAATCTTCTGTCAACATTTCTGAAATATCATACTGAGAGTCAGCCAAAGGCCAAAACATGACTGATAGTTCACCTTTCACTAGTTTTTTTCTTATATTCAGCACTTCCTCCTTATCATTCGATGAGGATTCTTCTACCTGATTAGACCGAAGCTGGTGCATCTTTGTTTCTTTATCATATTCAACAAGATTGGTAGAGAATTCATTTATCAAATTATAATATTAATGACCCAGGGGCGGTTCTGAGAATGACCTACACCCCGGGCTATCTTCTGATTGAGAAAGTATTTCACCTGCTAGTGGTAAAGCATCAGACATGACTGGCTTCACATTTTCATGTTCCTCAAGATAAGAGGGCTTTCTCATTACTGGATTTTCCTTTGAAGAATTTTCCAGGAAATGTGTATTACTACTGCGGAGAGGAATTTTGTATCTAAATTCATCATCATGGGGAGGACCACCATGGTGGGTTACAACAAAAGATGAAATCTTTTTCTCCTTGATTTTTTGGCGACATAGAGGGTTATCGTGGCTCTCATCTGAAGATGATACTTCGAGATAGACTGAATAGTCATGAAGAAAGTCTTCATGAGGAAGTGTCTAATGAAGACCTTTGGAGTTATTGTTCCCACAATTGGGAAATGAGAGAGTAGAAACTTGAGTTGTAACAGATAATTGTTTGAGGGCTTCAAGAACTCCATCATCGAGCAAGGCATTATTACAGATTGGCTCTTGATTTCTTGACTGTGCTGGACGGGTATTTTTCTTAGATGCCTTCTTACTCACTTTCGAAACCACATGTTAAATAAAGTGGTTATTATGGGTAGGTGTATGTGACCTCTCAAGAGAAATGGTCAGGTTAGGCTGATTATCTCCATTCAAATCGGGTGTTTGTGCCTGATTTGATTATCTGTATGACATGAGGGAGTATGCCCCACAACCCTCTTGGACTGGGAAAGAGGTGTGTATCTATTAGAGGGTGATATTTTGATGAGTCACTCCACTGGTAGGGATAGATTTGTATTTCTTTCCCTGTGATGCTGCTGAAGTTGTTATAATATTCGGACAGGCATCCAGAATATGGGCAGGGATTTGCTTCTACTCCTTCGCCATTGTCAAAATGTTCTAGGTGAATTTAGCTGCCGGAATGAGAATATACGTCCATTTAGTTCTTTTAGTAGGTGTGTATTCTTTCTCCTATACTCCTTTTCCGGTTAGTGAATTCTGACAGTACTCATGTGTGGGGGTAGAGAGTTGAGTCTGCTCCAAATTTGTCGTCGTAGCTTTCCAAATGACTTCTCCGGGTGCAACCAAATGAGACTATTGGCAGGATTGATGAACATTGGCAAGTGTATGTGCTAGCTATGTATTCTTATTCAAGTATGGTTGAATAATTTCCTTCAATACTGGCAGACGAGACTGCTGACAGAATTTAGGATTGTAAACAGGTGTATGTTCCTGCTTATTAGTTGCCACCATATTAAATTGGCGAGATTCTTTGGTTGTAGTTAGACGAGCCTAATGACTAGGTGATGAGTTATAAATAGGTGTATATGCCTACCTATAATACTCTGCCAGAATTGCCTGGTGGGATTGGTGTGTTACTTCCAGACGAGTCTAATGGGCCGTAATATCAGGACGGATGGGTGTATATTCCCGCTCATTATTTTCCATCACGTTGGCTTGATGGACTTCTCCGGAGGGGGAAGCAGTAAGAACCTTCTACCTGTTGACCGGATTTCACCTCTGACGGTTCGTTTTGTGTTCTCGGGTCTGAGGAACCCGAGCCGAACCCCTAAAGGTGGTACCCTCATCATGTTGAGGGCGCACTACCACACGAGTCTGGTGGAGATTATTGATGGGAGCCCTCGGGAAGGACTCCTGTCTTCTTGAATTAAGTCCTTGAGTGACCTTCTCATTCACCTCGCAATAATATGGGAGGGACTGGTGATGGCGTTCTGGGGATAACGACCCGAGATGGTTAGAGACGGTGGTTGGCACCACCTGCTTCTTGACCACTGGTCATCGCTGTCCGAACAGCCAGGGTGAGTTGTTAACTTGGAGGGCATGTCGAGCGGCCTCCAGAGTCGGAATGGTACCATGTTGATGGTATTCCTTAACCATGGCATTTGAGACCCAGCGTTGAAGACTCTGGGTAGGTGATGTCGTTATTAGAGCAGACGAGGATCCAACAGGAGTAGCAGTTAAGGCATTCACAGGTGTGAACTTTAAAGAAGCTATTTCTGTAATGCATAGAGATCTTAGAAAAGAGTTCCTGTGTGATATTACAGACATAATCAGGATACGTTCGGCCACTACATCTTTTTGATGAACACATATATTATTGATTGTTTTGTTGGCCCCCACATTGAGTTAAATAGGGGCCTAAAAAATAAGTAAAACATCATTTAACTTGGTTAAGGATTCACGTCGGGTTCACCATTTTTGTTTCTTCTGGAAAAGGGGATGACCTTGTTTGATTAAGGTTCAAACATTCCAATCGGTTACTAACAGGTTTATTCATAGAACCGAAAATATCCAATGATTCTATATCCATTTGGACCTTCTTTCCAAAGGTATGTGCTCATTAATTGTGGACCGATGAGGCTTAAGAATTTTCATTGGTCGAGAGGATGGGAGGTTAGAATCATCCCACCTTTTTAGGGGGAATAATTTTCTACTCTGGGACTCTATTATAGATTTGAGTTATGTTATTGAATCCTTATTAATTTACCATGTATGAAAATGATCTTTCCTTTAGATTTGACAATCAATGATTGATATGTATGAGATTTAGAGAATCTTTTATATGTATTTGAGGTTCTTCATCAATAGAGAATCATTCGTATTTATTAGAGATTCTTAGTCAATGGTATCCTTCAACACATTATATTGAAATCTCTTGGTCATTATGATAACCATACTGGTTTTAAATCCACTAAGTGGGGCACTTTAAGTTTATTGTCGTTCAGAAGGGCAGAGATTATTTCAGAGTTGGGATCGTACCATAAGATGGGCTACCTACATATCCTTGTTAGAAAAGGAATCAGAACCCACGTAGTTTGAGTGACAAAGTATGAGGTTTATGAATGATTAATGGAACAAAGAGAGATGTCATAATTACTTTTACACTCTAAGCTCACGTGAGTCATGCTCGGTGTGAGAAACAAGAGGTATTAGTAAAACCCGATGATTGTGCCATGAAAGATGCAATCATAAGAAATGATGTGGGGATTATGTATGTATAACTACCCAAGTAAATGAAGATAAAGATTTTTAGAAAAGAAGCCCAAGAGCAGGGTCCATAAAGCTGGTTGTACTTTATGGAGATTTGGGATCTTAACCTGGGACTTACTCCTGAAAAGGAAGCCAAAATTTAATAGGGACTTATGATTGGGTTTTATTCCTAAGAAGGAAGCCCAAATAAAAAAAAAATAAGAATAGGGCTTACTCCTAAAATGGAGGCCCAGGTTAAGAGAAATTAGGATTGGGGCTTACTCCTAAGGAGGATTCCCATATTAGGGAACTTGGGGCTTACTTCTAAGGAGGATGCCCAGATTAGGTAATTTGGGGCTTACTCCTAAGGAGGCTACCCATATTAGGGAACTTGGGGCTTACTTCTAAGGAGGATGCCCAAATTAAGGAACTTGGGTCTTACTCTTAAGGAGGATTCCTAGATTAGGGAACTTTGGGCTTACTTATAAGGAGGATTCCCAGATTAGGGAACTTGGGGCTTACTCCTAAGGAGGATTCCCAGATTAGTCTGAGTTTTGGATTTTTACGTACTCAAAATGGGGGGCCCATAGGGGGTATTTATAGGCTATTGAAGATCTTGGGAGAAAAAAAGAATAGGGCGCCCAAGTAACTTGTGCGCCACATATGGGTCGTGCAAGTATACTTGCGCGACCATAAGAAAACTTGCGCGGCCCATGCTTAAAGGGTTTCTTGTTCATGCCTTTGTCAATTTTTGATGTTCTTCAAAGGATGACTCTCTCATGATTATGGTATTCCCCTTTTCATTCGTTTAGACTCTGTGACAGAAAGGAGCATCAACAGTAATGTACAAATTATTAAAAATATCCATAAAAGTACAAATAATTAAAAAAATTACAATTCATTAAAAATATTAAAAACATATATATAATGAAAAATAAATATATAAAATTAATAATAATTTAAAATAATTGAAAATAATTTAAAAAATTCACATATATTTTAAAATAATTATACATTTTTAAGAATATTATAAAATAATTAAAAAAATAAAAAGATTTAAAAATTTTAAAAAATAAAATAATGGAAAAAATTTGAAAAAATTACAATATTTAAAAATAATTAAAATTTTGATAAAATTACAAAGCATTAAAATATTAAAACAATTAAAAACGGTTAAAACATTATAAATAAATAAAAATATTAAAAATAATTAAAAATAATCAAAAAAACAAAATAAAAAAAATATTATTAAAAAATACTATAACTTACTAGGAATGTGTAAATCATTGAATTATCAATTTTTAGGTCATAGAAATGACGAATTTGTTTCAATCATGTCGAATTGACAATCAACTTTTTTATTTCTCATTACTTGAATGTTGACAGACTATTTCATTTTAAATTTTCTAGTAATTTTTTATAATTTATATACACACACAAACATACAAATATAAAAAATAGGGAATAATAAACAATGTGACTCAAAGACGGATATATAAAATTCTCAATATAGGGTTGACCAAAAAAATAAATCATGTATCAAAATGCTCAACCTAGGGTTCTCCAAAAATAGAGAATAAGAAATTTGAAAAAATTCTAAATACTACAAACCCTAAACATAAAACAATTAAAAATATCCATAATATTCTAATAATTATAAAATTTCAATTAATAAAATAAAATAATTAACCTCTAACAACCCTAAACACCAAAATAATAATATATTAAATCTAAAATCAAACAATTAAAAAAGAACCTAAAATAAAATTAAAACAACTGGTGTCGAACCCGAACAACCATATAAAGAATAATAAATTTAGATTAACCCTAAATATCAAATAAATTATAAAATTGGGCCAAATTTATAAACCTAGTATTTCACCAAACCAATATTTACAACAATGAACCAAAATATGCAAAAAATAACATTGGATTTGAAAAGGGAAGTCTGTACCTAGCAGATCTGAGCCAAAATCAGCTAGAAAATAAAATAAATGAGCATTTTTGGAACTGAATAGAGTGGGGAGACCTAGGGCAATGCTGCGTCATGGTTGTGCAGGAGAGGGACTGGTGGAGCAGCCAGGTGGTGTGACAGCATGAAAAAGTGGTGTAGTGGAGATGTGCGGTGATGTAGTGGTGTGGAGTGGATGAGGGAGGAGTCACATCAGCTGTACGATAGAGGGGGAAGAAGATGGGGTTATTTAGGTTAAATGAATTATTTATTTGTAAAAGACTATTTGCAAAAGAATTAATGTCGTCACAAATAGTTATTTAGTGAAAAGTATTTTTGGTAGGAATTGAATTCTAGTGCAAATACTTCAGTGCAGACAGGTATTTGTGAAGAAATCCATAGTCCATCGCAAACTCCCATCGCAAATTAGTTTGGTGCCAAGTAGTGGAAGTTCCCTCCAAAACTATTTGTGAAAAAATAGTATCTTCTATCTCAATTAGTGATTATTTGCGATAGAACACTTATTTCATCCCAAAAAGTCAATGTTTGGGGAGTATATGTGATGGGTCAGTTGTCCATCCCAAATAATAGATTTTTATAGTAGTGTGAAGGAAATATAAGGTAAGGATAAGGCAATTTAGATTTTGTAGTGGATGGACCAAAAATTGAGATCCAGGTGTCGCTATGTATATACTAAGAAACAAACCTTACGTAGTTTTGAAATCCCATTAAGTTTAACGTCATTTGGTGAGGATGAATATGAACTAACCTGAAAGAGGGATAAATGTTGTATTAGGGCACATGGATGGAAATTTTGGAATCACTAACTATCCTCTGATGGCAAGAATCAAGCCACACATAGTTCATGGAAGGTTCCCTACATAGATCTGACTCATGCATAGGGATTGGGGGATTTTTGTTGTTGTGCCTATTCCCAGGAATGGAGATCCATACATCACAATGCATCTCATTATAATGAGAATCAATCCATTTGTAGTTCTTGAAAAGATCATGTAGTTTATAATCATACAATGAGGAAGTTGGCTGTGTAGTTTATTGTATTGAAATGTGGTCATGGATCACCTTACATAGAAATAAATATCATAGATGGATCAGAGGATAAGACCCAAGAATAACTAAATATTTTAATGGTGAAAGAATCAAGCCACTCATAGTTCTTAAAAATAGCCCCCTCATCAATCAGGTTTCAACGTAGGGGAAAATGGGCTTTGATATTTTTCAGAATGATGTCTGGGTCAAGGAAATAATGACTAGGCATCACTACATATCTCATTGTAATGATAATCAAGCCATACATAGTTCTCAATAATATCATGTAGTCTATTTTATTTCAATAATAAATTAAATCATGTAGTTCTTTTTCATGTAGTAAGTACGTGATAATTTTCGGGATTATACCTATTAAGGGGGACTATGTGCCACTATAGAGTGACAATGATGAGATTGGAGATTACACATGTGATCCACCCTTCCTTTATTCATTTTTTCTAGAAGATAGAGCATCTCGACCCACTGAGGTGTTATAGGGATGTGATTGGTACTTACACCTGAGTTGGAGACCCATATTTAATGGACCATGAAGAGTGTCTTAGTTTGTGGAATTTCTTGGGGTTTTTAATGTCGAATGAGTGGGATGTTAACCATGCAGTTTAATGTCATGAAATAAAGAAGAATGGTGTCTTTCAATTCTAGGTCACATGAATATGACCATATGTTGTTCAATTTTTCATCATACTATAATGGATATGATGCCACATATTTTAGCATCGAGTAACGTAGATGTTACACCATACCTTTTAATGTCAAGCGATAAAGACCACATACACAGTTTAATGTCATTTCATTGAGATGAACATGATGTGATCGCTTAAAATATTTCTTTTGGAATATCTCATTGGTTGGGGTTGTAATGACCTCTCCATCCATTGAGATCAAGAAATAAGCTTTGTTAGAGTACCTCATATATGGAGTAAGGTTTCTACCACTTTGGTTCAAGATTTGTTGGTTTCCTTCTTGGTATATTTGGAGTCCTGAGGACCAATACCATTTCACCTTTGAGGAATGAATAGAGGATTAAATTCTTGTTAAAGGCTCACACTATCTAATTTTTATAGACTTCCAAGTGATGAAATGTGTGCAATATATTTTCATCCAGTTTCTCCAATTCATCTAGTCATTTTGGATGTTTCTCATATGTTTATAGCTGGTCACAAATTTTTATATCAAGATATGGAAACTTGGATTTGATAGGTAAGACATTCTCCATTTCATATACAAATGAGTACATAGTCTCCCAAGTGTCATTATGATTTATTGTTAGGTATGCCCATAAATAATGTAATATATATTTAGTAAAAGACTTTTTATCTTTATCCACCATATTCTGAAGTATGTTTGATAGGGTATTGTTGAAGGCCTCTGACTATCCATTAGTAGATGCATGATAGTAGGATGAATGGATAAATTTGACACTGTACTCCTGATACCACTTTTCAACTTCAAAAGAATAGAAATTGGTGCTATTGTATGTCAATATTGTATGAGGGACACCAAATTTGGTAATGATGTTGGCCTTCATGAAACTGACTATGTTTTAGAGCTGAATTATTTGGGGGGGGGGGTATTACCTCATCCCATTTGAAGAGTAAATCATTAGAGGTCAGGATGTATTTGAACTACTTATACATAGTAGGAGGGGATAGCCCCACAACATCCATTCCTTATACGGAAAATGGGTTGGATAATTTGATTGCATGTGGTAACTCAGGGGGTTTATGGATGATTTTGGAATGCACTATGTAGGAATGGAATATCTTGGTGAATTTAGTGCAATCCTATTTCACAGTGGTCCATTAGTACCCATGCCTTCAGATTTGAAGAGAAACACTGATCCATAATTTTTTTCACATAAGTCTTCTGATTTTACTTCTTTAATGAAAGAGGTGGTCTCTTCTCTATCAATAAATATGAGAATGTCTCCATCAAAGCTTCATTTACAAAAGACTTTGTGGTGATTGTTCCATCACAAAGAGTGAATTTGGTTGCTCGTCATCAGATTTTCTTAGTCTGAACTCTATCCAATGGTATTACTCCACTATGAAGGTATTTCATGATTAACATCATCCTTATGGTAGTAGGACCATATGGTTCAGTTTCACGACCCAACCCAAGCCAGGGCTCGAGCCACAAATAACCCAAGCATGCCTCCATAGGCCAAGAGGTGGCGACAAGAGTTGAAGTCAAAATAACTTTGGGAGGCCTTTTCATTTGTACATGTACACAATAAAACACAATCATCTCAATGTCAAAGTGATGAGGGAAAGAATAAAAGATGAAACACTACTATAAAGTAAACCAAGCTTGCATGAACCTCTAGATAGTACAAAAGTATGGTTATGTAAACTATAAATTAAAGTGGAAAATACACGGCAAACTAGAAATATATCCCAGCCTAACAGAAAATAATAAATGTAAATAACTGGAAGAGATACTAGCACCTAAATCACAAAACATTACCACCATATGTGATCTAGGCACCCAGTATCCCTAACCTCCTTGGTAGTAATGGTTGAACTACCTTTCATCTTCATAAGACATAATACATGTGGGAAAATCCCATGAAGGGGTAAGTATAATCATACCCAGTAGGATGCCTCAAAATTTAAAGGGGGAGTGGTAAGAGATACAATAGAAGAGAATAAAAGTAGGTAACAAAAGGTACATTGAAGGAGTACAGCTCAACCCAAAAAAAGAGTGAAGGTAATCTTGTCTAAACATAAGGGGCTCAAGCCGGTGAGTAGATGAACTAATCATTGATTCTTCTCTATCTATAATTTGAGAGTATACTCATACAACCATAAGAAACTAAACATGGAAAGCATGTGACATACCCCACAGGTCTCCACCCCTCTTGGAAGGAGAGTGTCCAAATCCAAGTTGTGTATACAAAATAAGGATTGATATATATGCTCAGTTAAAGAATACCAAATGAGTGAGTAAGTAGATCACCATATCACAACTCTTCTCAAGAATAATATTATCCATTAGTTCCAAAATTCCCTTAATGTTTCTCAACATCCCATGTGTCTGTTTGAAGAAACCATCAATTTCAAACCTTTCCTCGTCACTCTTCCATACAATTGAGGGGCCAAAAACTCTAGGTATAGGACCCATGCCCTGGTACAATAGGAGGGATCCAATATGAAGGATGACGACCCATGCCCAGCCAGAAAAATGGGTTTTAATCTAATAGTCATCGAGGAACCATGCCCAGCCCAGCTGGAGGGTTTAACTTGGAAAGTCAAGGACCCATGCCCAACCTGGTTGGAGGGTTCCACTCAAGTATTCATCTATGATCCTTGATTAGCCCATCTAGAGGGTTCCACTTGAGAGTTTGTAGAGGACCCATTCCCAGCATGGCTGGAGGGTTCCAATCTAATAGTCACTGAGGACCCATGCCCACGTGATCATGATGGTTCCACTTAGGAGTATACATTGGTGATCCTGCCTGATCACTGCCATCATTGAGTGTCGCCTTAGTAAGCGTCATGTATGTAAAATTCAATGTCGTATTTTAAAATTCACAACTGAGGGCACCATCACATTCTATGTGGCATAGAAACATAGGAAAAACTACATTCAAGACAAAATCTGAGTCCAAATGAAATAGATTCTTAAGTTTAAAGATTCCTCAAATAGTAGTACATATCATGTTAGGGACCCACATGGCATGTGGTCCCATTATACTATCGACCATGTCCTCGACAGAACATAGCTTGATGGCCATGTAGCACTACATGGCATGTAAGGGTACTATGTGACCTGTCTCGGAAAAAATTATGAAGAATTCACAAGGTTCATTGGTGATTCGAGGGACAAAAAAAATATCACTAATATTACTCTTCAAACGGACCCAGATGGCCAAACATATCATACCATTGTGATCCTTATGAAAAAAAATACTCGAGGTAGTCTATTCACTTGCCTCAATTGGACACTCAGTGAAAAATGCGCATTTCACTACATCACGATCGAATGGAATATCATGATCCAATGCCATAAGTCTAGATTAAATACTCAAAATCAGTCTCCAAACATCCTCCTTAATTTCAGGTTCACAACATTGTAGACGGTTTTCCATTTTGACATCGTATGAGGATGATATATCTTATAGAAGATACTATAATAATAATAATTTTATTATTATGGGTATTTCCAATGACCCGAATCATGATTCCAAATAATTTATCCAACATCAGTTTAAAAAATTACTATCCTAATTCTAGGGGCTTGTTTCCACCGATGGTTCATCAATATGAGGTCGTATGAAGAAGATTCGATCAGATTGTTGTTTGACACCCAAAATAAGTAATAATTATATTTTATTATTATTTTCTTTAAAACTTATTCAAATAGTGTAACAATCAATCTCTCTCTAATTTGTTTTGGGAATATAGAAAGGGGAATCCTAAATTTATATTCATTTAATTAAAACAATATTTTCATAATAACTATTATAACATAATATTAAAAAATTACAACAATGGGGTCACGCTGGACCACCTCTTTTTTTTTCACTGCACACACCCCACCTTCAGGTTGGACTACTAAATTTATTTAAAGCCTTTATAAGAAAAACATTTTAATTTCATTTAAAAAACTTCCAACAATTTTAATTCCATCCAAATAAATAAAATGATTTTTATTCCTTAGAAAACATTGAATGATTTTCCTTCCATTAAATTAAATCCATCAAATTAAAAAAACACACATTTTATTCCTCCATTATTATTATTATTTAATATACCAATAATAATAAATAATATTTTATTTTATTAACTCATCCACATTATTAAAAAATCATCGTCACGCTTGTTTATCAATCCATTCTCATTTCGTCGAACCACTGTGAATCTGGGGGTCCAATCGGTCTCGGTACCTCCCGTCATAGTTGAACCGGGACCGCAGGTTTCCGATTGGTGATGAATGTGAATAAAAAAGGTAGAAATACACAAGAACAAATATTTATGGACTAAAGCCAAGCTTAATTTTTCATTCAATCTAGAAGAGGGTTCTTAAGGCTATAAAACAAATGAAAACAAATTAATTTCTATACATGAGCACACAGAAAGTCTGCAAAAGGGAGTAGATAAAAGAACAATGACCAATCTACTCAATAATTTAATTAAATGGTCATATAAAACCAAATTGAAGAGTCATAACTTGATTATGGATGGATTATTGGTGAATAATGCATTAAACAATGATTTGGTAGTATCTGTTGCATTCACTACATCCTAATATTCTCTGATATGAAGTTTCGTCGTAATCTTCCAATAGAGGAGGGTGTTCGAGTTTTTGATTTATCCTAGGGTTTATGTGGATAACCCAGAATAAATTGTCTGGGAAGAACTCTAATAAGGTCACCCATTTCACAAAAAACAAACTAATCAATCAATTAATTCATTAAACATACTTCCAATAACTGCCTTTACCAGACATCTTGCACCGACCTATTTTAGGTGACACATTGGGTAAACACTGCATTATGAATCAACAATGGTATCATATTTCTAATTCGATTATCCTTCTATGAGTTATTTGAGTTAGGTCTGTTAAATAAATTAAATTAATTAATTAATTTATCCAATACACTCACCAATGACTGTCCTATCCAAACATACCACACCGACCAACCTTAGGTTTCACTTAGGGTAAAATCAACATTCAGGTTTCAGGCATTCTATAATATTTCCGATAAGAGGATCCATTAAAGATATATTCCACTTTTTTAGGAAAAAAATAATCCATAATAAAAATTTATTTAATATTTTTAAAAAATTAATTTTACTGTCATCGGGCCTCGGAATCACATGCTGTCTCAGCACGTAGCTCTGAAAATATTCCTAGAAATTTTACAACGTCTTATAAGAACAACCCATAATCTATACATTATTCACTTATTAGAAACTTTTCATCACAAAAAAGAATAAAAAAGTAGAAACATGGGGATACTGAGCCCACATCTATTTTTCCATACATATTCCCTACACCAGGATGTACATCTATTGAAGAAGTGTGAAACTCCATCATCACCTCCTCTCGTAACGTGACCAGAACCACCATTCATCCCTAAAAAATGATGATGTGATTACCTTCTTCAGAAAATACATCGAGTGAAATTCCTAAGGATATATAGTCATTTAATACCTCATAATTGATGTCCCCTAGAATGTTGTGCCTCCACATTCTAAAGACAAATACTACCGCTGTTATCTCTAGGTATGAGTCACGTAATTCCGTTCATGGGGTCTCAACTACCTCAACTCATATGCAATAAATATCTGCCCATGCATCAAGGTTGTCACCGAGAATGAAAGGGTACCAATGAACATGACAGGTGAGTAGAGTCATCCAAAAATTAGAAGATAGACATGGGAAGCACGTGGCATACCCTCAAAATCTTCAATTATCTTGGAAGTAGACTAACCCCAAACCAGAAACACTACCACACCCCCTAGTGAAAACCCAAGAAAAAAGGGTCAAGCAGAAATACTCCACCAGCAATTCCATAACCTACTATCACACTCCAACACACAACCTATCCCTAAACGCAAAATTTTAAAGAAATAATTCACCAAACCTCGACACAATCATATTTGGTTGTCATTGACTCGCCTGTATAGTTTTGGTCATGTCACAAAAGTGCTTCTTGTTGGGGAAATAATCCCTCTTCCTCATGAATCCAAATCTTGGTCAGACTGTGTTATGTCCACCTTGAGTTCCTTTTTCACAAAATGATACCAAGCCCACAAGGGTACTAAAAAACAACAAAGGGTTTCCCAAATTCTCAACTGGGTCTTATCGGGACCTCTGTTTTCAAACAGCAACATGCAACCTGACCCCAAACACACAAGTTAGAGGGAATCATCCACCACACGTCGATACTATTTGGATTTGGGCGGCACTAACTCACCCTCAATGTTTGTCTCACATCTCAAAAACACATATTGGTGGGGGAGAACTACTCTTCCTTGTTTATTCAAAGAAACATTAAACAACACTAACACATGGTTACCCCGACGCCCCACATCACCACGATTTAATCCTCCAGAAAGAAGTGATAAGAAAAGTGTACCTCACACCATGTTTAAAAATTACTACTGTAGATGGTATAAGAGACACAAATTGTACCTCTTATCATCTCATGTTCTATAGGATCATAGATATTCAATGCTTGCAGTTGTCCGTAGCCCCTATAGCCAGCTCTATGAGCCTGATGTCGGCCACCTGATGGTGGTGGACAGAACTCAAATCTGCATCCATCACATATAACTCCTATGACTCCTTTTACAGCTCCGCCTCCTAAGGTAACACCCTGTATATGCTTGGGATATCCTTAATCACAGTGCTTCCTCTACCATGGTGTTCCATCATCTATCTATCAGTTCTTTCCAGCACGTCTAGTCAGGGAATCATGCACCATGTGACCACTCCTATCACAAGTAAAACAACGCTCCTCTCCGAGATTCCATGGTACTCTATGATACCTCTGATCACATGATCAGGTCTAATCATGGAAGGATATTATCCTATAAGGTCTAGAAAATTGGATTATGCCAGATACTATAGATGACTTGACTTTGTGGCATCTACTTCTAACTCTTACTATCTAGAGTTCCTCTAACAAAAAGATCTCTATCACCAGTTCCCGCTCCAGAACCCCGTCTTAATAGGGGATGCATAAGGGTATGATGGTGACTCAGATCTCTTTGTGGATTCACCACTCAAAAATCTTTCTACGAAAGTATCCATCCTATATAATGTCCAAGGAATAATGTGTAAGGTCTTTGAACATTTCTTCATACTTAGGCACTATCATCCCTCCCTGTTGTAGCTCTAGAAGCTCCTAGATCCAGGATGAACATAACAAGTAGGGGTAATAATCCTCATAGAAAATCATCTGGAAGTTGTCCCATGAGAGTGTCGACTCATCATGCATCTTTGTAACAATGCTCCATGTCATGAACCAAGCCAAAGTTCCATCCAACCCAACAACTAACCCGATCTTTGGCTTGAACTGAAGGGAATTCCTGATCCCCATTGGCTGACAACATGTTCTCGGGTATCAAGTAAACACATTAGAAATTTTTTTTCATGTTTTCATAAATATAAACAACCAATAATATTAAATAAATAAAACTAAATATCCATAACCAAACAAGATATAATAATTTTTAGATTCATGTTTGCAACTTTAAACAAAAAACTAAAATAAGCTACAAAAAGTGGAACAACAACACTATACCCAAAAGCACCATGAAACAAGAGGAGCATCATCCTATAGAAACTAACACCAAAACCTATAAGAAGAATACCACTAGAAACACAAATCAACATCCTGGTACATCTTTCCTTTATCTATGTAAAACATTACCATGTTTTTATACACCCAAAGGTGTAAGATGTGTGTGAGCCAAATACTAGTAGGATTACACCCAATAAAATGTATTCCATTCCATGAAATTAAATAAAATATTATCATTCACATTTCATTTAAAAAAATTGAATAATCCCTTGGAAAACATTTTTAAGAAGTCTATCTTACTGGAAATTACTTTTAACAGAAAATAATTTCAAGAGAAAATAACTTATCTCAAAAAAGATTTCTTTAAGATGAAATATACTCATGGTCCACTATATGATGATCCATGGAACAAAATTACATGAGATCACTAAATCAAGGGAAATCCCTATAGGTTATAGATCTATTGTGACACTAGGTACATTAAATCTGTGTGAAACACGGATCATCAAACTCATGTATGAGCCACTTGAGAAGAATCTATCAAAAATTCTAATGGTCTCCAACCATAATAGATTAGTTATTTTTGTAATCATCAATCCTTAAAAATGAATCTAGGACTAGCCACTTCTGAGTCTACTAGAATACTAGTCCTATTCCCCTAACCCAGACACCTAGGATTCCCTTTGTGCTCAATTTCACTTCACTTGTCACATAGTTCACCACATTTATACACACACAAAACAAATATTAATACACCTATGTGACATCCATTTATCATAATAAAAACAATTTTCAAATTAAAATGAACACAAAACAACTTTTAAAATAACCTTTTCGCCTATTCCACAATTTGTTAAACCACTTAAACAAATTTGAAATCACAATTATGGCATACAACATTGGTTCAAAAATGAAACACAACCCATTTCCATTAAAAATAAATTTTAAAACCATAAGAACATGAAATCCTTTCAGAATTCATTTATCAATAGAAAAATATTTCATTGAAAAAATTTAAATACTAATTAAATCATATTAAAATCATCCAAAAATGCTAAAACATGGAATCACCTACATCAAGTGTAGAAAATTCTAGAAATTGGTGCTAAATCATAACCGCATATCAAGAAAACCCTTTAAAAGAAATATTTAACCAAAAAAATTAATATTTAACCCTAAGAATCGAGTTCCCTCCCTAAATAGGTCACCAAAACTGCTGGAGAACAAAACCCCCAATAAAGAAGGAGATAAACTCTAGAAAAGAGGGTGAATCTAAGAGGAGAACCAATTACTTGAAGATTTCATGGATAAATAATTGAAAATACATCACCAAAATGAATATACAAGGGAAGAATAGGGAAAATGTGATGTTTATAGGGTATTAAATCCCATGTTGTGGAGAAAAAGGTTGATTCTGGGTTAAATCTTGAGAGGACACACTCGGTATTTTATATTTTTTAATGACCAGGACAAGTAACCCGGTTTTCCCGAACGGTTTTCCAAACCACGAGACAATAATGCACCCCTTAAATTCTATGTAGGAAATAACACATGATTATCTCCAATGGTTTAAAAACTTAATGCTAACTATGTGTTAAAAACTATCCAAAAAACACCACTTGGCAGCATGGTTACCCAGGAAAGGGTGCTCAATTTTCTAAACCGTGGGCTAACTGTGCTCTATGTACTTTTTACCCAAAACATCCATTTCTTTCCAAGAAAACAAATGAAACCCAAATATAAAAGTGATATATAAAAAAAATACTTCAAAAATATAAACATGTATGTGAAAATTCTCCCCACCGTGAAAACATTCCATCACCGAAAAGTCAACTTGAATCTTGATCAGAGAATAAAAAAAGATAATCTTCTTTAACCCAAGATTTACACACCCATGTCTCATGATAATCATTTACATGCTACCAAATAATGTTGACCAACAAAATATACTTCCCCTGAATTTCCTTCTACTAAATATCTAGAATCTTCACTGGCCACTCAGACACAGATAAGTCAGGCTCTAACACCATGTTTTCCCAATTCAACAGTTGATACAAATTTGGGTCATACTTATTCAATTGAGAAACATGGAACACATCATGAATCAATATCAATTGAAAAGGAAAATTAAACCTATATTCTACCTTACTAACAATCTAGGTAATCCTAAAATGTATAACATACCTTAGCATTAGATTTCCTTGATTTCCCAAATTATGATGACCCAAGAATGGTGCCACATTAGAGAACACCCGATCACCCAAAGAAAAATATAGATATAAATGATTATAATTTGAATAATACTTATAGAAACTGTAAGTAGTCAAAAAACACTACCTGATCAACTTGAATTTATCAGAAGTAACTTGCACAAGGATCAGTCCCAACAGTGAGGTATCACCCACTTCAGCCCAACATAAAGGTGACTGACACAATTGATCGTAAAGAACCTCAAAAGGATCAATTTGAATCAATTATTTGTAACTATTTCTCTATGAAAAATCAACCAATCCCATATTGATATCCCAAGAATCATTGAAATCCAACACACATGCCAAGATAATGTCTTCCAAGATCTATTTCACTTGGTCCTTCTAGCCATCGTTTTGAGCATGGTATGTCATGCATAACTTGACCTATGGCCCCATTGATTTTTGACGACCTTCCCAAAACTACAGGGTAAAATGGTGGTCCCTGCCCTAAACGATTTCCAACAACACTCTATGAAGCCTCAAAATCTATCGAACATACAACTGTCCAAGCTCATCCACCTTAACTGAATCGCTAATCAAAACAAAATGGGATGACTTAGTAAAATAGTCAATCACCAACTAGATGGAATTCCTTCCCCGTGGTGTATGGAGAAAGCCAACATTGAAGTCCATGGAGATCTCATCCCACTTCCAATTAGGAATGGGAAACAGTTGAAGCATACCTAAGGGGCTTCGTTTCTCTTATTTTACTTGCTTACATGTATAACACTATGTCACAAAGTCAGCCACATCCCACCTCATACCTGCCCCCCATAACTATCAAAAAATTTCATAGTAAAACATGGTATCACTTGGATGAAATACCCACTAAGATTGGTGGATATCATGCATCAACACCTTACTCATAGATAACCATACCAAAAAGAAACCCTTATAGCATAAATTCTCTCAAGGGACAATGACCAATCACATGGAATATCCCCACTATTAAGGAACTGTATAGGCTGTGGGAAAGATATCATCACCAGGCTGTTCCTACTGAGTCAACTCCAAAAATGAAGGTTTCAACTAAAAACTATCTAAGAACATACCTATAAGGTGCTCCTTGGTTTCCAAGTGAACCCAAAAAAGATCTCAGTTAAATCCCTATCATCACTAGACTCTCTAAATTCTTACACTGATACCCTTATGCTCATAGGGTCTTCCACAAAATTATCTTTTTCTGGGGTATGAACAATATCAATGTAAAACCCCTGAAGGTTCTATACCCAATGAAACTACCTTAGATTCTGATTTTTCTTGGATAAGATGTAGTATAAGATCTTGTGATCAGAATAAACCAAGAATTTATCCCAGAAAAGAGAATGGAGCCACATCTTCAAGGCGTGCATCACCACTACTAAGTCCAGGCCATGGGTTGGGAAATTATTATCATGTGGTCGAAGATGGAGAGAACCATACACCACCACATAGTTATTCTGTATAAGAAGACACCCAATATCCATACCTAATGCATTCTATTAAACCACATACCACTTTCCAGATTCCTGAAGGATCAAAATAAGGGAATCAGTTAACTAAAACATCGTCCCCTCTAAGGATTCTTGGAATTCCTAACTCCATTCAAACTTATCCCACTTCCAGGAGTGCACAATCAAGGATGATGTCAGCCGATAGAAATCTTAAATTAACCATATATAATACACTATTAGGCCCTAAAATCATCTAATTTATAAGAAATTCTTTAGATGATCCCAATATATCACTGTACTAATCTTATCAGGGTCCACTATAACCCCTTGTTTTGAGATCACATGACACATAATCTTCACTTCCCTGATCTAGAATGGAAAACTTAGAAAACATGGCATAGAGACGATGGTCCTAAAGGGTTCCCAAAATGATTCTCATGATCCTCCTCGATCTCAGAATAGACTAGTATGTCATCCGTGAATACAAAAAAAATGGAGTTGAGATACTAGGGGAACACCCTTTTCATAAGTGCCCTGAAAACCACAAGAGATTTTTTCAACCTGAAGGGAATTACCAAATACTCGAAATGGATGTACCTACTTCAAAATGCTATTTTCAAGACATCCTCCTCTCTAACTCTGACTTGGTCATAACCAAAACACAAGTAAATTTCTAAAAACCACCTTTCCCTTTTAAAATAATCGAAAAGGTCATCAATATGAGGAAATGGATACTTGTTTTGGATGCTCACATTATTCATCTTTTAGTAAAAAATGTATAACTAGAGAGATCAATATATCTTTTTGAGAATATAACTAGGGATGTACGAAGAGTAATTCTTAAGAGAATGAATCCTTTGGATTCCAAGTCATCTATATATACCATTAATTAGATCAACTCGGTGGGGGTCCATATGGTACAAGGGAAGAGATATAGGTTGCATTTCTAGTGCCAAGTCTATATAGAACTCCACTATCCAATCCAAAGGGAAACCAGAAAAGTCATCTAGAAATACCTCTGTGAGATCATCTAACACATGAGTTAATACACCATCATAAAAACACTAATCGTTCTCCAACACGAGTGAAGATATCTAAAAAAAGAGATTACCCAATTATGGAAGTGGAGGTCAAGAATGACTCAACCAAGTATCCCATTCACCATGAAAAACCTGGGCACTTCTATCAGTTTCCAAAAATCCCAGTAAACACTTATAAAAATCAATGTGTGCCTAAAAATGCACCATCCAATCCATACTGAGGATCAAATAGATGAGGTATATCAAAAAAAGAAGGAAATCCCATTCCAACTCAACCCCTGACACAGTGAGTGAACAAGATAGACACCCAAAACCCTACCCTCACTTCTTACCAAGAGGCATCACGAAATACATCACATACGACATAAGCTCTGTTGGAAATTTCAACACATCAACAAGATGGGATGAAATAAAGGAAACATAAGAACCTGTATCAAAGAGAGAAACAAATAAGGATGATGTAATAAGAATGGTACCTCAAACTATCTCAGGTCCTCCATCTGATCCTACCGGTTCCTGATTCACAACAATAATATGATTTACCTTAGCATGAGCCTGAGAAAAACCACAAACACATAGATCTTACCTAAACTAAATATACATTGAAGATGATACATTTCTATTTCCATGACCTCTAAACCAAGATCCCACCATCCTAGAGGGCTCTACATGGGTTAAAATTCCTCTAGAAGCTATAGATCCCACCCCTCTCGGATATGAACAAGTGACCCTACAAAACCGTTGCAAGTGACCTATATGTCTGCATTGATGGCATGATTTGGGTGGGCCTAGACACGCCAAGTACATGTGCCCCTATTTCCCAAACTGACGGCACATAACTGATCTATAATCTAAAATAACTAACAATAATATCTGATAAGGATGGCCCAAGCTACCACCACCCTTCTTCCCTTGCTTTTTCCACTTTATCTTCTTCTTTGGAAAACTTCCACGACCCACTACCAACAATTCTCAAGGGAATAAAAAATTTATTCTTTATCAATCTCAACCATAAAATCATGATCAACCACCTCTGTATATGTATTCAGTTTAAAAAAAATACTAGAGAATAAGTATCTGGCCACATCCCAATTCTGAACCTTCGAGGTTTCATGTGGTCATTAGAAATGATATCGGGTGTTTATCGTACCAGCTCTACAAAATGATTGGAATAATCCATTGTTTTATAATATCCCTAGGTAATATCCATAAAATATTAGGGTCAATCATAGTCCAACAAATTATAACAATACTAATCATTGAAAAATTTCTTGAAATCCGTCTAACTCATTTTCTCGGTCTTCCAAGATTGAACCACTAAGTCCCAACATGTCCAACAAGGACCTTCTAATAGAAATGAATCACATTTCACTCCGACATACTCCTAGGTATTGAGGATTTCAACCATATTTATATATTCTCAAGACACTCCTCTTTTTACTGATGTTTTTTCATTCCCTAAATAGTATGAGGATTATTCTTAAGAAACTCGTGATATTTTTCCTTCATATGACCTGGTTCATCTCCTCTAACCAGAGAAGGAAACAAACTCAATCCCTATTCCAAATTCTAGGCAGAAAGAACCAAAAATTCCACTAGTATCTAATCAATTGGTATGGAGAAATCTCTCTAGTCTTTTAC
Source organism: Viscum album (assembly GCA_963277665.1). Classification (NCBI taxonomy): domain Eukaryota; kingdom Viridiplantae; phylum Streptophyta; class Magnoliopsida; order Santalales; family Viscaceae; genus Viscum; species Viscum album. Next base: position 1,265,996,082 of record OY728128.1, read on the forward strand.
CATGGTTTCACAATAATTCTATAGGGAGGAATTTGACTACAAGAAGAAACAATCACAATGAAAACCATCACCACAACCATCCTCAAAGGTTTTCAGCGGCAACCACAAATATCATACACTTACACAAATAAAAACCTTAAAAAATCCATCATAATATCATGACCAGCAACAAAATCACCCCATCCTCACCCAGTGTCAATATTCATCCTACAACTAGTACATATCACCTGGAGTAGAAGTCACATAAAATGCCAAAATCCCATGGAGACTCATGATTTTTCACGAGGTGTGCTGGCCGGGCACCGTAATAGCAACCCGAACCTCAAGCCCCATCAATTATAGCTCCAGTATATTCAGACTCATCCCAAATAACTTGACCCAAAATGCATGTGACTTACACTGATTCCATTTTTTCACAAACCAACTCGGAGTGATATTCAACCAGACACCTGAACTGGTCTGTGGCATGGCCTGAAGGGCATTCCTGATCCCCATGGGTGGGAAACTAGTTCCTGGGTAACAATGAAATACTTTTTGAATGATTTCACCTAACTTCATAAATATAAAAAACCAATAATAATACATAAAAACAAAACTAAATAACCATAACAAAACATGACATAACAATTTTTATATTTATGATTTCATCTTAAAAAAACTAAAAGAGTATATAATAAAAGGGGAACAATGACACTATCCCCAAAACAACCATCCAACAAGAGTAGAATCATCTTATAGAAACCACCACTAACACCTTCAAGAAGAAGAACACTAGAAACCGTAACCACCAAACCGATACATATTTTCATTACTTGATTCAAAGATAACCAAGTCTATATACACTTAAAGGTGTAAAGAATGGTGTGATATAAATCCCAATAGAATTAAACCCAATAAAAGAGATTCCATTCCATAACATTAAAGGAAAAATTATCATGCACATTTTTTTAAAACATTTGCTGATTCTTTAGGAAATTTTTTTATGCAATACAATTTTAAACAAAATCAATTTTAAAGGAAAACCATTTTAGAGGATATAACTTCTCTCAAACAATATTACTTTAAGATGAAATATACTCAAGGTCCATCATTTGTTGATGCACAGACCCAAATCATAATAGAGCACTAAATCTAGTGAAATTATTAAAGGTTCTAGCTCTAGTGGGACACAAAGTACATCGTGTCTCAATGAAATTTGGTATGGAAACCAAAAATGAACATCATCTTCATGCACGAGCCACTATATAGGATTATATAAAAATTATAGTGGTCTCCAACCATCATTGTCTAGTTAGAGTTTTAATCGTCATTCCCACTAGATGAATCCAAGAAAATCCACATCTGTGTAAACTAACATACTTGTCCTAGTCCTCCCGCCCAAACACCTATGATTCACTTCATGCTCAATTTTCATTTCACATGTCACATAGGTCAATACATACACATAAACATAAGAAATACGAATACACATATTATACCACCACTTCTCATAATCAAAACCTTTTCCAAATTAACATGGACACCAAATAAATTTTAAAACAATATTTGCACCTCTTACAAATTTTTTTAAACCACTTACACAAATTATAAACCACAACTAATGAATAAAACATGGGTTGACACATGAAAAACAACCCATTTACTTTAAAAACCAATTTTTTAAACCACACTAACTACAAAACCTTTAAAAATAATTTCTCATCACAAAAATATTTCATATAATATATACAAATACTCAATAAAGCATATTAAAATCATTAAAAAAATGATAAAACATGGAATCGAATTTCTAAATTATAGAAAATTATAGAAATTGGTGATAAATGACAACCACATTCCATAAAGTAAATATTGGGCAAAAACATTAGTATACAACCCTAAGAATCAAGATCCAACCCTAAATTGGTCACCCAAACCATTGGAGAATAAAACCCACAAAGAAGAAGGAGAGTAACATTAGAAAAGAGGGGAAGTCAAAGAGGAGAACCACTTAATTGAAGATTTATTTGAGAAATCACTCTAAATACACCACCAAAATGAATTTATAAGTGAGGAATAGAGGGAGGGTGAGGCACCTAGGAAATCTTGAGTTTGGGATAAAAGGGGGGATTTGGGGTTAAATACCTAGAGGAAAAAACTGATATTTTAAATTTTTTATTGACCCAGATAGGTTAAATGGTTTTCCTGCATAGTTTTTGAAACTATGTTGAAACCAAACACTCCATGCTAACCAAGAAAGAAAGGTCATATGGTTTGCCTGATAGGTCTACAAACATTGCACTAACCATGTTATTAGGTACTGTCCAAAAACAAAACTTGGCTACACTATTACCTAAGAAAGGGCCCACAATTTTTCAAACCATGAACCAACTATGCGCCACCTGCTGTTTACCCAAAGTCTCTATTTTTATAAAAAACAAAAGGTAAATCCATAAAGAAAAGTGATAGATAAAAAAAAGAAAAATAAATCAAAATGAAAATAAGGATGTGATACTCCCCCAACGTCCAATGATCCATAGAAAAGGTTGGCTTCTAATTTCACAACTTAATCCATCGGGGTCCAAAGAAGCTTGAAGATATGAACCACCAAATCTATTCAATCCCATGCTTCCGAAGAATTTGAATCACCATAGAACCTCGATTGTCTCTGATGCTATAACTCATGGATTGTGCTAATCCTCATCACATCATCATCCTACTTTTCAAGAATGATCTACTTCTCAATAGGGGAAGGTGCTACTACCTACCAAATTGGAGTAAGGGGTCATAGGATGGAACCTAAACTGAGGCCTCATCACTAATTGGATCACTATTACAAACCATAGATAGTTTCCTAGATGGTTTTCATCACTGATGCATCTTGAAACTTAGCAAGGATATCATGGTTATAGGAGAATATATATATATATATATATATATATATATATATATATATAAACAAAATTGGGGATATGAATCACGAATTCAGTGAAGACTTAATACCCTATGATTCATGTACCATTAACCCCTACAAAAAATGTCTCAGAATGTTGTGTTGACAAGAAGGTAGGAATGGTCATGATGGATGGATACATCAATTTCCACACCATCACTAGATTCCTTGAACTGAGAGCTACACTCGAGACACTTTCACACTATTTCCCTAAACACAACCAAATCCCCTTAAGAGGATACATCCAAAAAAATTCTTAAGGAAGGAACTTGCTCTAATACAAGTCAATCGAAACCTAACCCAAGTCAGGGCTCAAAAAGCAACTACACCAAACATGCCTCTATAGGCCGATTGTTGGCGATAAATATTGAAAACATTTATAACTTGGGGAGGCCTTTTCCTAAGTACATGTTCACACAAACACAGAAGAATCACAATGAAAAAGTGTTGTGGGAATGAAAAAAATATGCAACACTACTATAAATTAAAGCAAGAATGAATGAATCTCTGGATAGTAAAAAAGTACAGTTTTTAAACCGAACAATAAAAAAGAAAAATACATTCCCAACAAGAATTGTGTCCCAACTTGACAAAAAAATGGAATGTAAACTACTGAAAGAGAGCCCATATCCTAAATCCCAATCTCTGAATACCATACGTAGTCCAAGCACCCAATATCCTTAAGCTTCTCTGTAGTCCCAGTCAACCTGCCCATTATCTTTATAAGATAGGATACATTTGTGAAAATACCATGTAGGGGTGAGTATAAAAATACATAGTAGGATTCCATGAAAGCTAAAGGGGTAGTAGTAAGAGATACAATAGAAGAACAATATAGTATATAACATAGTGTACAATGAAAGAGTACAACTCAATCCAAAAAGAGAGTGAAGGTAACCTCATCTAAACACAAGGGGTTTGAAACAATGATTAGATGAACTACTCATCGAGTCTTCCCTAACTATAGCAGGAGAATATACTCATCCAACCATGAGAAGCTAAACATAGAAATCACCTGAAATACCCCGCATGTCTTCACCTCTCATGGAAAGAGAGTGTCCAAATCCACGATTTGGATAAAAAATAAGTAAAAATGTGTATTCTCAATTAAAGAAGCCCAAATGATATAGTTAGGGGATCTCAATATCACAGCTAAACCCATGCAGAAGAGTATCCAATAGTTCCATAAGTACATCAATGATGTTCCACATCCCATGTACCTTCCCAGAAGCAACCATCCAAGTCAAACCATGACATTTCACTATGCCGCACAGTCGAGGGGTCACAAAAACTATATAGAGGATCCATACCCTAGTACAATAGGAGGGTTCCACTATGAAGGTTGAGGACCCATGACTAGCACGATTGGAAGGTTCCACTCTAGTATTAATTGAAGTCCCCTACCCATCTAAGATAGAGGGTTTGTCTCAGGAATTCAAGGACCCCTCGACGGATTGAATGGAGTGTTCCACTCCTGTAGTCAATGAGGTCCCATGCCAATCCAATCTAGATAGTTCCACTCTGGAGTCTTTAGAGGACCCATAACCCGACCAGTTAGAGGGTTCCACTCTAATAGTCATCGAGGACCCATTCCCGACCAAGATGGAGGGTTCCACTCCGGAGTAGCCTCCGGTGATCCCACCTAATCAGTTCCGTCATTAAGTTCCACTTCAGTAATTTTCATTTCTATAAAATTCCACACCATATCTCTAAATCCAAAAAAGAGGGAACTATAGAAATCTATGCAGAAAAAATGGGATAGGCTATTCATGGGGAAAATAAGAGTTCAAATAAATATGATACAAAAGCTTGAATATTACTCAAAAAGAGTTACGTGACATGTCAGTGACCCATATAGTGTGTTTCCCCTCTCTATATATTGGTTTTCCTCCCCAGAAGTTTGCTTTTTGGACATGTTTCACTACATGATGTGTAAGGGTATTAAACAACGTGTATCATCCAAAATCCGGAAGCATACATGTGGCTCATTAGTGATATACGGGAAAATAATAATTTCACTAACATTCATTTTGAAATAGCTCAGAATGGAAAAAAATGTCACACAATTACAATCCTCATAGAAAAACGCTTGAGATAGGACATTCCTTTGCCTCAATCGGACACTCGGTGAAAAAAGGTTCATTTCACCACATCAAACATGATTGGAATTTCATGGTCCCCAGCCATGAGTTTAAATTAAATACCCAAAATTAATCTTGAAACATCATACTTAATTTGTGGTTCACAGCACTGCAGACGGTTTGGAATTCTCACACCGTATGAGGAAGATATGTCGTATTCAAGATCCAATAATAATAATGTATTATTATTGGGAGTTATGTTGACAAGAATCATGATTATAAGAAAGGAATCCATCATTGGATTTAAAATTATCTTTGCAATGTTAGGGTCACACTTCAACGGATAGTTCATCAAACCGATGTCGTATGAAGAAGTTATGACCAAATTTTGGTTTGACAGACAGAATAAATAAAAAATAATATTTTATTTTTTTCTTTAAACCTTAATCAAATACTGTAACATTCAATCTCTCCACCCACATCCCCTTTTTCACATACATCAAGTGGAAACCCAACTTTCTTTTCATTTTATTAAACCAATGTTATCATAATAACTATTATAACATAATATTAGAAAATTACAACAAGGGGCTCACTCTGGACCCCCTATTGGTTTTCATTACACACATGCCCTCCTTTAGGTGGTCCTTATACATTTATTTAAATAATTTATAAAAAAAATTAATCTCCTTGACAGAAACTTCAAACAATTTTAGTTCCATCAAAATAAATAAAATTATTTTTATTCCTTTAAAAAACATTGAGTAATTTTACTTCATTTAAGATAAAAAAATTAAATTTAAAAAACATCAAATTTTAGGCCACCATTATTATTATTATAATTATTTAGTATAATAATAATAATAGATCATACTTTGATTTTATTAACTCATAAATATTATTTAAGAAATGATCATCTAGCTCATTTATCAATCTGTTCTCATTTCGTCGACCTGTTGGGAATCCGAGTGTCTAATCAGGCTCGACACCTCCCAACAATGTTGAACTTGGACTATGGGGTTTTGAAAGATGATGAATGTGAATAAAAATGAGTATAAAGGCACATAGAGAATGGTTATGGGATCGAGTACAAGATTTCATGGCCACTCAATCAAGAACAGGGATCCCAGTTTTAGAAAACAATAACAACAAATTGATTTCATTACATGGGAATATGAAAAGGGTGAAAAAGAGTGCAGGTCAAAGAAAAATGATAAATCTAATCAATAAATTAATTAAAATGGAATAAAATACCGAATTTAAAATTCCTAACTCTATTATTGATCGATCATTGGTGAAGAACACGTTCACCATCAATTTTGGAGGGTACATTGCATTCGCTATGTCCAGATTTGCTCTGATATGAAATTTCATCATAATAAGACAATAGAGAAGGGTGGATGAGATTTATATTTATCACAAGATTTATGAAGTTAACCCTAAATTAATATTCCTAGAATAAATCAAATAGGGCTATTTATTTAGTAGAAAAAAATTATTTAATTAATTCATTCATTAAACGCACGACCAACAACTTCCTTTACCAGACGTCCCGCGTCGACCAAATTTTGGTCATGACTTGAGTAAATGTCCTATTTTCAACTCAACGGTGGTCTCATATTTCTTATTTGAGTCTCTATATATGAGTTATTTGTTTTGGGTTATTAAATAAGATAAATTAATTAATTAATTTATCCCATGCACCGACCGACAACTTCCCCATCTGAACGTTCTGCGGTGACCAACCTGAGGTTGTGCTTAAGGTAATCTCTATGTTCTAGATTCAATTGTGGTATTATATTTCCAATAAGAGACTCCATTTAAGTGATATAACTCATTTTCTACAAAATCATGTGTGAGTAATAATAATATATTTAATATTTTTTTAAAATTAATTCTAGGCTCACCAGGCCACAGAATCTTATGCCATCTTAGCGGTTGACTTTTAAAATACTCATAGAAACATTATAAAGGATTAAATAGAAAAAAAGATTTTCTACATTTAGGGACATTATTTATTTCATTTATCTCTTCCATTCTGATTTGAATTAAAGGTGATACCATTCAATAATGCACAATGCTTATTAACATTTCATCTCGATTTGGATCTGCTAGAGCTGTAGATGCATCTTCCATTGCATCTACCTAGGAATCCTGTGATCACAGGATGTGATACAATGTTAGATATGAGGGGAAATTTTCTATTAACACCATGACATAGTCAATCAGGGTAATTCAATATAATTTTTTTGATAAAATAGTCCCCATTTATATATTTGATCACCAACTATGAATCAAATTTCATTTCTAGATGGTCCAATGGTATTTTGAGTGCCAGTTCTAGGACTGTAATGAGGGCCTAATATTCTACCTCTTAGTTAGTACAACCTTCTTATAATAGTAAGAAGTAAGGTATGACTAGTTTTTCTATAGAGATAAGAATGATCCTAATTCCTACATCATTAAACTTGGGGACTTCCATTCTCCTCCTTGTTGGGATGATGGATGTGCTATAAAAATACATTTCCAATGTTTTGGGGACACCTAGAATAAAGAATACCATATTATCAAGATAATTCTATATTTAATTATTTTGTTTTTGTAGATGAGTGTTCTACAAGGAAATATTCCAAAGCCTTGACTTTCACTGCTTTTTGAGGCACAAATTGTAAATCAAACTGATAAAGAATAACCACCCATCATTTCAGAAGTCCTATCAACATAAGATGACTAATGATGTATTTGAGTGGGTTATTGTGAGAGAACAAATGGACCTCATGGTGTTGTAGGTAGTGCATTAGTTAGTTGAACCATGGAGATTAATGATAGGAATCCCTTTTCGATATATAAATATCTTGTCTCAGCATTGAGCCTGGTTTGAGTGAGATAATAAATATTTTTTTATCCCTAATATTCATTATTTTATGTGAGGAAGGTTACCAGTGTTTTGTTTAGGGATGTCACATACAGAATAAGCATCTTTCCCTGAATAGGTTTAATTAACACTACAGGGCTCAGGGGGTGTTTCTTGAGGTTGCCAAATGCTTCCTGATAGTCACTGGTCAATTGATAAGTGAGTCTGTTCTTTATAAGTTTGGTGAAGGGGAAACTCTTTCATTAAAGGTTGGATTTGAAGTTATGGATGTAGTCTAGGTGTCATTAAAGTCCCCTTAAATTTTTACGTTTTAGAGAAGGTGATATGTTGAGGATAGATTTTGTTTTCTTTGGGTCAACTTTTATTTTTTTATGGAACATGATAAATATGGTAAACATTACAAAGGATAAAATAAAAGATGAATTTAAGGGTTTCACATCTAAGATATGTTGTCATAGTTTATTGAAGATCGCCTCCAAGATAATAATGTTTCCACAATGTTTTCAGGACTTAACCACTAGATATTCAATATAACATTCAAAAAAATATCCCTAAATTTCAGAAGATACATTTCCTGACATGTTGGTATGTGGAACCTGCATTTTTGAAGACAAAGGGTATTACCTGATAGCATAATATTTACTAGGGGGACTTGAAGGTGGTGTCTTATTTATCTTCTAGGGACATACAAATTTGGTTTCACCCTGAATAGCCATCTTTCTAAAAGAGGGGTTGATAATCAGCCATCACATCAATCTGGAGTTCTATGATTGGAATTGAGAAGGTATCCTTAGAGCAATGCTAGTTAAGATAATTGAATTCAATACAAACTCTGATTCAGTTATTCTTATTCTTATTCACAGTAACAATGTTGGATAGACATTTCAGATACTGAACATCCCAATTTAATTATTCCTTGATGATCTTTTCTAGTTCAGCCTCAATTTTGGATGAATGAGTTGGGTGTGTACTTCTTTCTTCCTATTTTTATCCATGACAGTCTTCTATCAAAACCATGTTATGGGTGGACACCTTAGGAGCAAGGAATAATTTGAGGTGAAAACATCGCAGTGTTTCTTCAAGAAGTTATATACCTCTTTATCTTCAAAACTCATGGACCCATAGATCAATGTTATCCTTGGATCTTTATCTATACCCAGTTTTATTTCTATGTGTTCATTAATAGTGGTGGAAAAACCTTCCCCAAAGGCAGGATTGGAGTCCCAATGGTCTTCCTCAACATATTCTTCCTTATGATTTACCTATTACGCCTCTTCTTGGGAATTTGGTTATGATAAGAGTTTCTCAAAGTTAGTGGAGGAGTCAATATTTCCACATTTAAATGTCAAAGAAATTACTTCCTACTCGATTGATGGAACATGGACTTTTTGGAGTTCTAAAAGGGAGAAATGGGACTGTGAATGACCATGATCATTTTCAACCATTGATCTAAAACTTATTCTAAACTAGATGATGAAATATGGTTGTTTTGAAGCTTTGGTGATCGAATGAAGACATTTTCATCCAGACATTCATTATTTCTCAAAGAGTTAAAAAAATCTCTTGCGTTGTCGGGATCAGTTGTCATGAATGACATCATGGAAGATGATAAAGGTGTTCTTGAATTCAGGACCACCCTTTTCATTTGATTGATGGGATTCATGTATTGTACATTGATCATCTTGAATGTTTTATCTGGGATTCTCTCCAAACCTTTTGGGGCATTTATTTGAGTGATATCATTAGTCATATATAGTTTCTCCTCCCTCTAGTAGAATCCCACGTCAATGTACTATGACTCAAGTGATTTAAATGGGGATTTGTCCCCATGAAATGTACCAATTTATCCATTGATATAATATTTGTGGAATTAGTGTTATGAAGAAGGGATATCCACATGATAATATAACCAAATTCGCCCCAGAAAAACATTTAAGGCTATATCTTTCCCAACAACCATGAATTCTGAATCAAACAGGACATCCCCAAACTAAGTTATGAGGTTTATTTCATGAAGGGGATTTTTTAAATTATTTTTGTAGCTCTGTAATAGTTATATGGAGGGGGAAAAGTGAGATTCTTTGAAACCCATCTAATGAAGTGTTCAGACCGGAATGAGTTTGACTCCTGATCCATTGTTAATGAAGACTCATCAGATATCAATGTTATTTATCCTTCCATATATATAGAAGGGTTTGACATGTCCCTATATGATGGAATACTCATCCTGATATGTGAAAGAGATGACCACGTGGCCTTTTGGAAAGATAATTATATACACGTTACACTTTAGTTTAAAAAACATCAACTTCAAATTCCTGAGGGCTCAATAAGGACTCTATGTGTGCTTTCTGGAGGTCTTTTGGCAGACTAAAGTCATATAGGATTAGAAACTCGGCCAAAACCATGGATAATCGATTCAAAAAAATGATACTTATGGTCTAATGGATTTTTTTTCCAACATGGGGATTATCTTTTTAGGTGATTAAAAGTATATTTACTTGATGTGGATGCATCATCCCTTGGAACATGAGATTGATATGCCTATACTCTCGTTGGATTAGGTTGACTAGGTCTTTCTACATGCCAAGGTTGATTACTCTATGAAGTATACTCTAGATGATCATCGCGTATGATCATGTTATGGAAGACCCTATCATGTGTGAGAGAACATATTTTCATCTCCAGATCTTGTTGGAGGGATCTCCCATGAGTTTCAGCTGCATTGATGATTTGAGCGGGGATGCAGTTAGAGTAGTCACTCCTAGCATGGCCATGTCATCCCCTATATCCTCAAATCCAACAACCTGTTCCCCTAGTTCATAAATCTAGTATAGAGAATTACAGTTCATATTCACACTAATCATCTAATAAAGGATCTATCAAGTGAATAACTTTGATGAAACTAAATATCAACTCCTCATCTTATGAAGATTCTGTCTCACAGGTTGACTCTTATTGTACTGTTTGGAGGGGCGATGCTCATGCTTCTATTTTCATGAAGTATACTAGATCCAAAGAGAACATGTCCTTGTTATGAGGTCATATTTCAACATTTTATTATTACTCTTATAGCCTTTTTGATTTTTGGAAGACTGGATTTAATCAGACTGAGTTGTCGATAGAGTCAGCAATGTTGTAGCTGAAGTGATTGAATAGAAAATTGTCTATATCCACTGCATTTGGATTATATCATGTGTCGGATTGATCATTTTTCTGACCATAAAGTTACTTACGTTATATATACTATTACTATTAACTTCCTTCCATTCATTCTCCTCCTACAGATCGGTTGTAGAGACAGATGCAACTTCAGCAGGTGGGCATCCCATCTTCACTTATCCAAAGTTCGTCATCTTTTGTAGGATGTATTCAAAATCAGTACACTTCTGGATGTTTTTCCCTAGAAAATTATTAAATGGAAAATAGTTCAAGAGATCATCATCACCATCATTACTGGGTTTATTAGGATTTGGATACATTATTAAGATATTTCCCAATGCTGAGATGAGGTAGAGATGGGTTTAGTCACTTCCAAAAGAATCGAACTTGTTATTAATCTCCTCAAACTATTTTATCTTATAATACCTTTGATCTTCATGAAGAGTTAATATTTTTTAGTGATTCCCAGTAGGCGGAACCCAACGATATGGTGTAGGCTTTGGAGAAGGAGTAAGTTCAGTGGTCTACTTTAACATTGCAGTGCAAGCCTCTACATTCCCCAATCTCATTCCTTGAGATGATGGAATTACACAAGAGTTATATTTGGTCTCTGTGATGGAGTCTTACACTCTTTGAGTGATCATATTGAGGCACAAAAACCGTTCTACATATTTCACATCGATAAGTCGTTTGCACAAATTGTCTTCTAGATTCTCTATATATATGGGAAACAGGACTTCTTGAGGTATTAGTCAGTTTAATGAGTATGTAAATATTTTCCATAAACCAATGAAATACAAGACCCTATAATTTTCCAACTATTTGTAGTTTAATAGGTCCATCACAGTTTTATTCTATGTCGTCGAGCTGAAATGGAAACGAAACTTATGAAAAAGGTCTTCCCACAATATAATTAACTAATCCAGAATGCTAGTTTACCATAAATGGTTGGTCCTTTTAGGGATTTCTCGAATAAACTATGTTTTAATGACTCTTATTAATTAGGGGTTCCCATAAAGGAACAATAGAGAGATAAAAAATGTATCCAATGATGTTCTTGATCTCCCAATCCATTAAACTTTAGAAATTTATGGTACCCAAACTTTGATGGGGGAAGTGTCGGATCTACCCATTCAGGGTAAGGTTTATTTTCCAATTGTACTAATGTGTGTTGTTTCTCCATGGCATCCAATTGATCTAATAGTGACTAAACAGTGTTCATGATCTTTTGGGGAATGTTTCACTGAGCCAAATCTTGAATAGGTGTAGTGCCTGATAAGGCCATCTATGGTGACACTGCTAGTATCTACTATAGGTAACCTATCAGTGTAGGCTGGTAAGGATGTTCCTAGAACAATTATTACTATGCAACCAATAGAGGGAATTCTCAATCTTCATTTGTGGGATCCAATTATATTTTTGGTTTTATACCATGTCGAACATATGTTCCAGATATACTACAACCTCTACGGCTAACCCTATTTGATGAGGTATGCCAGTAGGGAGTGTGATTTGAGGTTCATTTTACAGAACATATCAAATAGAAATACTGCCTTAGAAATGCTCTTCTTTGAGTCTCCTCAATTATTTCATATCTCTATCTTGTTGAGGAAATCATTATTCAAGTGAAAGGGGATCAACCTCCCTAAGAGGTATGTGAGACACAATCTTACACATTCCATTTTTCTTGTTGGATTCCTTTCGAGGAGTTAATGGTAGAGTTATTGAGGGAACACCATGATTTAGGGAGATTCTCTTGTTCTAGGTGTAACACCCCAACCCCAGTTACCCAGAGTCGGTGCATTATTACATAACATTGGAATGATATAAGGAAATCATTTCCCGAAATACCGACCAGTTTAGTAGCCTTGGAAATAATAGATACATTCATAAGTTTTACATTACAGTATAAAATGAAAAACTACAACAACATTGTTTCCGTAGACCACACTCATATCCCCTCAGACTATCCCTACAGGTCAGTCATAAAATAATTTTTCACATCCTGGGAATAGTAAAACATAGAAAGGGGTGATCTCATATGCTCAGTAAGGATAACAATATAGCAGAAACATTCATAAATAAGCATAAAAATTTAAGGCAATGTATAAAACTAAAACAAAAGCATTTTAACCTTGCACTTCAACATAATATGGAAAAGTTAAAATCAAATAATTCTATTTAAATATTCACAAGGATATTCTACTTGTCGAATAATCACATGAAATATCAATAGAAACTTTCATAATGATGGAATGCATAATTCCATACTTCATAACCACATATCCAAGTTCTTGTGCCAAGACTACAAATAATATTTTGTCAAGTCCTTGTGCCAAGACACTAGTTTGCCACATGATACCTACCACTGCTTCAAGGATCTATAGCAGGCTCCACCAGTCACTTACGAAGTCCAATTCATTCCTCATATGAAAAGGTTTAAACATAACATAAACATTAGTATTAAAAATAACATATGAAATGTCAATACTTTATCTATAAACCATGGATGGTGTAAAAATAACACATCCATAGTCAAACATATCACAAAACCTTCAATACAATATGGAAGTTTTGTATGATAATAAATCAACTTCAAACAATCTTAAAATCCATCAAAGGATACGGACATAGATGAAATGAATTTTTTTTAGAGAAATATCTCTTTCTATTTTGAAATCATTTAAAAGTCATATAATTATAAAAGAAAACTTTGTTTTGGAAAATATTCTTATAATCTTGTAATAGAAGCCTTGATGATGTTATAATGGTGGAAAATAGCCGCACACACCGTATAAGTTAAAAAACATTCTTACCTTAATTTTTTTCGAAAAGGTCATAAGGTACCTTGTTTGGAAAATGACGGAAATATTCCTTTAAATCCATTTTATAAAAAGTCAAAAAAGGGTATAAATGACTTTAACACATAGTCTATTAAATAGTAAAAATCTTTTTGGAATAAATTTTTAAGAAACATGGATGTGAATGATAAAGAGGTCCCAGTAGATACTTACGTGAAAACAACCTCGAATAATAAAGAGATTGTGAAATTAACCCTAACCTTGTACTTTTCCTTGGTCGAGGGTAGGTTAAACTCCTATACAATGGTAAAATAATTTTTTTAAATTATACAAGAACTATATACATTAATATTATATCATATATGATCTTTTAATATTTCTTTTTTAATAATATTTCAGTAGTATCATCATTTCAGGTGTTAACATATTTGTTTTCATTTATATGATTTGTTACATAAGTAATGTTTGATATGGACAGGATGTATCATATTAATATTAAAAATGATATTAAGTCTTTAAACATTATTTTTAATCATCAAATGAAAATTATTCTTGAATGGATACAATGGGGAATGAATTTCATCGCGTTTGTGGAGACGGTAATCCGTACGTACGCACGAGCGACAATATCATTCTTTTGATTTTAAAATAGTATATAATTGGATGGAATATCAAATATACAGAATCATTATCATGTTTTATTTATTATTTATATAATTTATACTAATTATTATACCCATCCAAATGATGAAGTGTTTGAATAACAAACTACACCACGACGTGGAGACGGTAAGCCATACGTACACACGTATGTATGGTGACATTTCATTCCTAGGATGAATAAAATAATGAATATGGTTGTACCATTTTTATAATAACATCAAAGTATATAGAATATACTGGATTTGTTATTTTATAATGGAAACAACAAATAAATAGGATGTGGAAGAAGAAAAGAACTTGAAAGAGGTGATGAAATATTTACCTCTTCTTCGGGTTCTTCCTTTTGATTTGATCAAAAGGGGTCATTAGGTTGGATTTATGACTAAAGGAAGGCCTCTAGGATGAAGGGAGGATAGTTGAGAATATATTTGGGCAGGGGTTGGACGATCCAAATGGCTTTGAAGGTGTGAATTTGATAGAAGGGGAAGAGCCCTTTTATAAGAGGGGTGAGGGGAACCTTAGGAAAAGATTGAAATATTATTTTATAATAAACTCATATTCGGCTTATAATGGCTCCATAATGATTTAGTTAGAGGATAAGGTGGGTATGGGTCAAAAAAAACTCATCCAATAGGTTTTATACTGGTTTGGGTCACTATATTAACTGTATCTTCTAGATTTAACTCTTAGTTAATTAGTTTGATATTTACCATGTCTCTTTAAGTTTTTATATTATATGGTTAATAAACATACTATAAACATACAAGAGAAACTAAAGTGGTTCATTAATTATATATATAATATTATTTAAGAACTTTGGGTGATACTTATATTTTTATATATAGAATATCAATTAATAATACAGTATTTGTTTTAAAAACTCTTTTTTTTCAATTTTGACACTATTTGATATTTTATTTTTTTAAATTCCTAACATCATTAAGAATTAGAAAAAAATATTTAATAAATACTAAAATGTCAGATTAACCTATGAAATTCGTGTATGGAATCAAAATTTTCATATTATATTTATTTTAACATCTATAATACCATTTATTTGATTCTTTCATTAATAAGGAAAATACTGCATCATCTTTGTGCTATAAATAAATTTAATTATTCAGTGTTTAAAATTTATAAATAAAATACCATTATATAGGAAATTGTATTATCTTTATAATGAATATTTATAGTCAAATTGATAACATATATAACCCTATGTAAAAATTGTTTTACTAATAGATACATGCTTTTGTCATTTTTGTATTTACATTAACTTCATTAATATAAAGTGTCAGTATCACTTACAAGTGCCTCCATGGGGTCCCAAAATAGACCATAGGATTCCCATGGTCATATATTTATCAAAAATAGGGTTATAACACATATTAAGGTAATTTAATATTATTATAAGATTATTTTTTTACCCTTATTTATCGGATTTACCCTTTAACCATAGCAAATAAAATATTTACCGAAATAATTATTCAAAATGTCTAAAAATAAAATATTCATATTTATATAACTTGTAGATTTTGATTCTAAATATGGAATCCATTTTTATAAATTTAAAACACATAAGTGGCAGAAATTAATTTAAAATTAATTCCTGTTGTCAAAAAAAAGTGCGTTTTTAAGAAATAATAAATATCAAAAGATTGACATTTGCTTATGTCTAGTTTAAATGTAAAATTATTTCCAATGACCAACATTGGATTAAATGGTAAAAATATAATCTAATTATAATTAAAAACCACTCAATAGGATAATTTAGAACTATAAATTATTTTTATTAAAAAATTTGTTTTTAATTAAAATTTTGTATTTTCACTATTCATAAAAAATTGAATGTTTTCGAAAAAATTCCAAAAATTCACCCCAATATAATTTTGATATTAAGAACGCAAAAATGTAGTACATTTTGAAATATTAAATTGTTAAAATTTCAAAAAGTGAGTATTACTATTCATAACGGCTAGTTTGATTGGTCATGTTGTGTTAGAATCTTGAAGTTGCGTATAATGAAAGCTATTGAATTATTCAAAGAGAAATGTACCATGGAAGCTTGGGGTGTTACATTCTCCCTCCTTCAAATAATTTCATCCTTGAAATTTCTAGAATATTACTGCATAACAAGATTTTGGTGGTTCTTCACCATAAGTTCTCGGGTTCCCACGTTGCCTCTACTATCTTATGGTTTCTCTATAGAACTTTTACCAGACGAGTCGTCCGGTCTCTCAACACTTGTTATCCTGTATCAACAACCTTGATAGGATCTTCACAATAAGATAGATCAGGTTCCAGTTCTAATTTCTCATAGGTAAATACATGCGTTGTGTCAGGCATGTATTTTCTCAACAGTGATACGTGGAACACATCATGAACATTGGAGAGACTTGGAGGCATTGCCAAATGGTAAGCTAAAACCCCAATTCGTTCTAGGATTTTGAAAGGTCCAACGTACCTGAGAATCAATTTACCCTTCTTACCAAAACATATAACAACCTTCCATGGTGATACCTTCATGAAAACATGACCTCCTACCTGAAATTCCAAATCCTTCCTTTGGTTATCGGCATAGCTCTTCTACCTACTTTGAGATGCTTTGATGTGGGTTTTGATTACCTTCACTTTTTCTATCATTTCCTCAATAAGTTATGGTACTATGAGTTTTCTTTCACCAGCATCATCCCTACAAGTTGGTGTGCAACATCTCTTTCTGTATAACGCTTCATATGGTGTCGTTTGAATACTTGAATGGAAGCTATTGTTATTGGAAAATTATACTAGAGGTAAATATTGATCCCACATACCGTGAAAGTCAAGTGAGAAAGATCTCAACATGTCTTTTAATGTTTGAATAGTCCATTCTGATTGTCCATCAGTTTGAGGGTGGTAGGTAGTGCTCAAATGATGTTCAGTATCTAGGGCTTTCTGAAGACTTTTCTAGAATCTTGATGTAAAAAGGGGATCACGTCAGAAATAATCAATAGGGGTACTCCATGAAGTCTTAAAACATCATTAATATATAGTCTTGGTAAACGTTCAAGTGGTAAATATTCTCTCATATAAAA
Source organism: Viscum album (assembly GCA_963277665.1). Lineage (NCBI taxonomy): Eukaryota > Viridiplantae > Streptophyta > Magnoliopsida > Santalales > Viscaceae > Viscum > Viscum album. The sequence continues at coordinate 1,266,013,670 of OY728128.1, forward strand.
GAAATGTGCTGACTTGGTAAGACGATCAATAATGACCCATATTGCAGATTTCCTTCTAGGAGTCTTTGGTAGTCCCATGAAAACTCCATCATAATATCATCCCATTTCCACTCAGGTATGGGAAGAGGTTGCATGACTCCTCTAGGTTTTTACATTCCTACTTTTGCTTGTTTACAAACCATACATCTTGACATAAAAAAATCAATCTCCCTCTTCATGTCATCCCACAAAAAATGTTCCTTCAAATCTCTATAAATTTTCATGCTCCCAAGGTGAATAAAGAAATTGGAGCTATGAGAATCATCCAACAATTATCTTTTTAGATCAGGTATATCGGGAACACAAAGTATCTTTCCAAATTTCAAAATTCCATCTTCATATACAAAGTCACTCAATCTCCCGTTATTTATAGCTTTAATCTTCTTTTGAAACTCCTCATCATCAGCCTGATAACTTTTTATCCTTTCTAGTAAAGATGGTTTGGAAACCATTGGAAAAAGCATTGATGTTTCATATTCCATGGTTATTCCCATATCCATCTTTACTAGATCCATGTATATAGGATCCTTTTCAACTCCCATCTTGTTCAAAAATCCATGATTCTTTCCGCTCAAAGCATCTTCCACTATATTTTCCTTTCCTAGGTGGTAGTGTATTGTGAAATCATAATCCTTGAGTAGTTCAAGCAACCACCTTTGCCTTATGTTGAGTTCTTTTTGTGATAAAATATACTTCAAACTCTTGTGATCAGTATAAATCTCTAATTTCTCACCATATAGATAGTGTCTCCATAACTTCAAAGCAAAGATTACAGCTGCTAACTCAAGATCATGAGTATGATAGTTTTTTTCATGAATTTTTTACTGTCATGATGCATAGGCAATCACCCTATCATTCTAAATAAGGACGCAACCATGTCCTTTCTTTGAAGCATCACTATAAATAACAAACCTGTCATTCCCCGATGGTAGAGTCAATATAGTAGAATTAAATAATCTTATCTTTAATTCTTCAAAACATTCTTCAAACACCTTTGTCCAAAAAAATTTAACCACTTTATGTGTGATCTTGGTTAATGGGTTTTCCAATCGGGAAAAATTCTGGATAAAACATCGATAATAACCTGATAAACCAATAAAACTGCGTACCTCAGTTATACTTGACGGTGATGGCCATTATTGGATTGCCTTGGTCTCTTAAGGATCAACAGATATTCCATCCTTAGAGACAATATGGCCAACAAAAGAAATCTATTGAAGCCAGAATTTCCACTTGATAATCTTCCCATATAATTCATTTCTTCTAAGAGTCTTCAGGATAATGCGCAAGTGATTTTCATGATCTTTTTATCTTTTGGAGTATACCAAGATATCCTCAATAAATACCACTACAATGTCATCGAGATATTCCTCAAAAACCCTATTCATTAGATTCAAGAAGACAGAGGGTGCATTAGTTAATCCAAAAGGCATTACTGTAAACTCGTAATGCCCGTACCGAGTTCGAAATGCTGTCTTTGGAATGTCTTCCTTCTTCACGCACAATATATGGTATCCATATCAAATTTCAATCTTTGAAAAATCTTGAGCTCATGAATTTGTCTAGATAGATCATCAATGAGAGGTAGGGGAGACTTGTTCTTTATCGTTATAGCATTGATCTCCCTATAGTCAATGCACAACCTCATAGATCCGCATTACTTTTTAACAAAAAGGATATGGGTTCCCCATGGAGAAACACTAGGGAGAAAAAATCCCATGTTACTAAATTCCTCTAACTGTTTCTTTAATTCCTCTAATTCCATAGTGTCCATTCTATAAGGGGTCTTCGATATGGGCCTTGAACTAGGAATTTAATCAATGGAAAACTCAATTTCTCGTTCTGGAGGATGTTTAGGTAAATCTTATGGAAACACATGAAAATATTCTTACACAATAGGTATGTCCTCTATTTGAACATTCTTTTCCTCTCCCATAGTTATTTCATTATCTTCCTCCCCAATAATTGAATTTAGTTGAGCTACTAGGGGTGGATCTAGATAAGAATCAGGTGGTGACGTTTCTGCTCTAAAGATAAGGTACTCCTTATCATCATTGAAAATTGTAACCTCCTTCTTCTTGCAATAAATTTCAGCATCATATACCTAAATCCAATCCATTCCAAGGATTATATCAAATTCAATCATGGGTATGATGATGAGATCAGTAGATAAATAACATCTATATGCCCTAATTGGGACTAATGCACACATATTTATTGCAATGATACTTCCCTTAGGAGTTTTGACTGACAACTACCTTGTTAAATCAAATTGTAAATATCTAATTTTCATAGAAAAATATGAAGATATGATACAATACAATGATACAGAATCAAATAAAGAATTTTCTAAACTTGAGAAAACCATTAAATTACCTGCCACCACATCTTTTGGAGCTTCAACCTCAGTAGTAGTGATAGCATAAGATTTTCCTTGATCCCTTGGAATTTTCTGAGGCAAGTTTTCTTGGAAATTAAGACATTCATTTTTATAATGCCCCTTTCTCTACAATTGTAGCATTCAACATTGACAACCTCTTTCTTCCCCTTGCAATCACGATCTTGGTGCCCTTTTTCACCATACTTGAAACAGACTCTCATTCCCTTCAGGAAAGTACCAGGGTGTTTCTTCCCACATTTACTGCAGGATGGATATTAAACTATTCCCTTATTCCGCTTATTTCCATTTCCAAAGTGTCCATGAGATCTCTTCTTCTCTTACTTTTCTTTAAAGTCGTAATACTTAGATAATTCCTTTTATGTCTTGATAGAACAAGAGACAATATATTCGTATGACAAGAAGGATTGTGAGACTAATTCTCAATGGAGAAATGGTTTTAACCCATCAATGAAACGATCAATATTACTTCTTGGGTTATGTATATAATCTACAACATGCCTCGCTAACAATGTAATGTTAGCTTCACACTTGAAGAAATTGTCATCCTCTTTTTGCCTCAGACTCAGAAATTGCCTTTCCATATATGCTCGATGGTCACGAGGAAAGTATTTTTCTAAGAAAAGCTCTTTAAACTCCATCCACTCCATATTTGATACTTTATCATCTTTATTTCTGTTTTGAATCAATGACCACTATTGATCAACATCTCCCATGAGGCGGTAAACTTCCATGACAACCTTTTCCCTTTCAAAACTCCCCAAGGCGTGGAATATTTTCTCTAAGGAATTTATCCATTTCTAATATACTAATGGATTTGTACTACCATTTAATGTCATGAACTATCCCAGTGGGTCCTGTTCCGTGACTCCCCAAGCCCACCTGCAATAGGCCAAGGGCTGGTGACTAGCACCGAGTAGGCATATCACTAATCATGGGAGGAATTTCCTAAGTACCTGTACACACACACACACATCTACAAGCCCACAAATGATGAAATGTAAAAACACTAAGGAACAAAAATGCATGCATACAACTAAACCCAACCAACAGAGTATGACAGAAGGTAAAGTACTGAATGCAAACTGGGTCAGAATACAAGCCCACCAAAAAAAATGTCTGAAAACTACAAAGTCCAACCTGTAAACACAAAAGGTACTAGGACTGTAGCTCGTAGCTGTAGGAATGCCTTTGCTTGTAGGGAACTCAGAAAGCTCGGTCCTATCCTGGTCCGCCCTTGACTCTGTCAAAAGTCTGCTCGTCTGTACATGACACGACACGTACGGGCAAAGCCTGTGCAGGGGTGAGTATAACAATACTCAATAGAGGACCTAGAAAACCACAAAGCAGTACACAAAGTAAAGGTACAATAATCTATGAAAATTATATGTCTACATAACATATAAAACAAACCAAATATACTCAAAACCTAGACCTGTAGTCTAGATACAAGTCACACAACCGCATACCCCCAGCTAGGGGTTCAGTTCGAAGATTACACGAAGCAAGCATTCGAGGAGAACACACTCCACGAGTCTTATAGCTATGATGGCATCCATCTGAGAAGTACTGTTAATCGGGAAACATCATGAGAGGTAGTTACACTCATTACGGGAGACACACTCCTGAGTGAGAAGGTTACGATAGATAGATGCACTCATTATGGGAGACACACTCCTAAGTGGGAAAGATCATGATACACAAATGAGGATCACTACCAGGGCCATGGCGGATACCACGAATCATCCAGAATTTACCTGATAGGTAGATGATCGATGCCCAGTGGAGTTGGTCATGTTGATGCCAGAATCTAACTAGGGTCAAGAATGGATTGAGGATCTCGATCCGGGCCTCTTGGATGGATGCCTGACTCTATCATAGATTGTCATGCTGAAGGGATCATACTCCTTTAGAATGAAATGATGCCTGACCTTCAGGGGAATGAGAAGAAGGTTCACTAACCCAAACGAAAGATGTCTAGGATATGGTGAACAAGAGGACCATGCCGTTTTCCAAAAAGTACACGATGTTTAGAAAAGTTACACGCTGTGTTGTCTGACCCCGGGTACTGCCCGTGTACAACGACCCGTGTCATAATGCTGGTCATATAGAAAACCTGAGTACACGGCATGTAGTATGACATACACACCATGTCCGAGTGACTGGGGTTGGCTCCATGTATGCTGGCCATGTGCCCGTACACAGTAATGAACCTTTGTACTCCAACCCGTGTAATCGATACACGAGGTAACCTGTGTTACCAGCCTCACCTGGCCGTGTGATAGATTACAAGGTCGTGTACTCCATACCATGCCCGTGTACCCCTTGGATACATGCCAAGTTCTGCGTATCCGACTCTACCATGTTGTACACGCCATGCTGTCTGAAGCCGTGTAGTCCAACCTGTGTCCGTGTACTTCCCAAAGTACACGTCGAGCTTCGGTGAAAGTATATCATGTTGTGCGACCAGGGTAACACGCCATGTAATTCCTCTCTGGCCCCTGAAACCCTAGCCACCACCGCCAGAACTACACGGAGTGTTCTTCGGATGTACACACCGTGTATTATAGAAATTTCTAGAAATGATTCCCTTCACTGGCATGCCTCCCGTGCTGCCCCGATCATCGATTCGGATGTTCGATCACCATGAAACTCCTTGGTTTTGCTCTCCCCAATGCCATGAAGCTTCTTCCGGTGTTTCCGGACCTCCGATCAGGCCCGAAAACATGCTTTGATCTTCCCACGCGAAGAAAACTTGAATAATGACCCTTCTGGATCCGGTCTGATTTGTCGCCCGCCATCATCATCGCACCTCTACAAGGTCACTGTGGGGACAATTCTTCAATTTGGGATCATTGCGTCGCAAATTTGTCATGCAAAGATTCGTTGTTTGTCGCCCCACGAAGAACGTGAAGAATGCGCGAATGAAAAGGGGAATAAATCCAATAAAACAAATTGAGAAACGAACCTCCGCCATAGTTCGTCACAACGTTGATACGTGCCTTATAGTTGGATTAAATGGGGTAGAAATCAATAGAAAAATCAACATGGATTAATTCCCCCATAATCATCCCAAAGAAAACCCTCCCGCAAGAACGTACGAATCCGCGGATCTACTTGTTCGTGGTTGATCCGCGTTCGTCATTTGAATAAAAGTAGGGAAAAGACAATTAAATAAAAACCCCTACCTTTAATAAAGTATAGATCACTGATGAAGAGGTTGTCCTACCGTCATCGTAGAGATCCTATAACCTCATTAGCGCAGCGATTCGTACCTTCGATCCGCCGTCGTTTTTCACCGAGAGGTTTCTCCATAGTTTTCCTCAAACTTTTTCCAATTATCGATGTTCAATTATACCAATGAAAAGGGAAACATTTTTTGGCATTAAAAAACATGCTACAGTATTAATGAGTCTTACTTTCCATTCTTGAGTCATTATGACGTTCCATTTTATTAGGGAAACAGCTGCCCCGTTGCCGTGCTGCAACAGATGTTTCCATAAAAGAAATAAAATAAACTTGCGAATTTATTTTATTTTATTTTACTTAAAACGTTAGAAAATTAAGTTTTTCACTCAACCCATGCCAGTCGAGGTTAGGATTGTTCTTAGGTAAAGTCGTCTTCCTGGACACAACGGTGCCCTCAGATTTTTAATCCAGGCATCCATTTGGAAACTGCCACAACCGCACACATGTTTTGACTCACTTAACTTAAAAAAAGTTCAAACCACCATCCCGGGCTCACTGGGCCTCAGAATGATGTGTCGTCTTCACGTCCGATCTCTAAATAATTCCATATAAAATTTAAAAATAATACATGAAAAAATCCGAGACATTACATTCTCCCCACCTTGGGGATTTACGTCCCCGAAAATCCAAAACAAAGGCTACTCAAAAATATGTGGGTACTGGGAATGAATTTGGGCCTCCCGCTCCCACATGCTCTCCTGAAGATTAGAGTGCTGCCACCAGACACGCACCAAGGGAATCGATCGCCCACAAAGGATCCTATCCTTCCAATCCTCGATATCCACTAGGTACTCAGCAAACATCACTCCATCCTCAATGTCCAGCTCACCCTAGTCGATGACGTGTGATGGGTTGGGCATGTACCTCCTCAGTTGTGACACGCAGATAACATCATGTACCCGATGAAACTGCGGTGGTAGAGCTAGGCATTACGCCACCTCGCCAACTCTGCATAGTATCTGGAAAGGTCCGATGAACCTCAGAGATATCTTTCCGCCTTGGCCAAATCTCCGTAACCCTCATCAAGGTGAGACCTGAAGAAAGACGTGGTCTCCCTCTTCGAACTCCAGAGGTCTCCATCGTCTATCAACATAAGACTTCCACCGGCTTTGTGTAGTCTTCATCTGCTCCCTGATGATCTGCACCTTCTCAGTGGTAGCTCGCACCAACTCTGGACCCATGAGTACTGACTCTCCGGGGTCGGTCCAGTAAAGTGGTGACCGGCAGGGTCTCCCATAAAAGGCCTCGAATGGTGGAGTGGTATCTATTGTTGTATGAAAACTCCACCAGTGGTAATTGTTCCTCCCAAATATGACCAAAGTACAAGACACAAGCTCGCAACATATCCTACAGAACTTGAATGGTCTTCTCCATCTGACCATCAGTCTGGGAATGAAACGTTGTTCTCAATCATAGCTGAGTCCCAAAAGCCTCCTGCAATCCCTACCACAACCGGGATGTGAAACAGGCTTCTCAGTCTGAGACTATTGTCGAGGGGACTCCATGAAGACGAACTATCTCCTACACGTAGAGGCATCCCATGTTCTCTACGGTACTCTTCTCCCTGATAGCTAGGAAGTGGGCCGATTTGGTGAGTCGTTAAATGATCTCCCAGATGGAATCATGCCCCTTGGACGTCCGTGGTAATCCTGTCATGAAGTCCATCGATATTCCACACCACTTACACTTTGGAACTTCTAGGGGGGGAGCTAATCCCACTGGAACCTGGTGCTCGACCTTCACCTGCTAGAATATAAGGCATCGAGAAACGAACTCCGCTACTGCCTTCTCTGTGCCTGACCACCAGAACTATCGTCGGAGGTCCTGGTACATCATTGTCACTCTAGGATGTACTTCCAAAGAGGATGTATGAAACTCTGTTAGGACCTCCTCCTGTAACTCCACTGGTACAACAATGTGTCCTCTGAAAATAAGTACATGCTCCCCAACTTGCGAATATCCATCAGGAACATATCTTGTGGATAACTGAGAACACAAGGCCACATAATCGACATCTCCTAGCTGTGCCTCCCTAACCCTTTATAAGAGTGGAGGGGAGAAAACCATCAACTGTAGGTAAGCTGTATCCTCTCCATCCATGAAGGATAATTTCAACGTGGCTAACTGCTCTGTCACCTCACTCAACAGCTTTGAGATCGACCTTCTGCTAAGAGTATTCGCCACCTTGTTCCCCTTCCTAGGAGTGTAGATGATCTCGAAATCATAATCTTGGAGGAACTCTAGCCAAAAAATCTACCTCAGATATAGATACATCTGTTAGAAGATGTACTTGAGGCACTTGTGGTCAGAGTAGACGATAAACCACTCACCCATAAGGTAGTGTCACTACATCTTCAATGCGAAGACTACCGCTGCCAACTCGAGATAATGGGTCGCATATTTCTTCTCATGTGGCCTAAGCTGGAATGAACCATCTGAAATCACCACCTGCCTCTACATGAAGACACAACCAAACCTGTTCCCTGATGCGTCACAAAAAACTATGTACTCAACACACAGCTCCGACAATCTCATGATTGGGGTGCTTGTCAAACTCTGTCTCAACCACTCGAAAGCCTACTGGAACTTCTTTTTCCAAATGAAGTGGTTCCCCTTCCTAGTCAAGGATTTCATCGATGCTGATATCCGGGAGAAATCAGGAATGATTCTCCGGTAATATCCTGCCAACCCAACGAAGCTTCGCACCTCCATCACGCTCTGAGGTTACTCCCATGCTAACATAGCCTACACCTTGGCTGTGTCTACAACTACTCCATCTACCGAGATGACATTTCCTAGAAAGTGGACCTCCTAAATCCAGAACTGGCACTTTGAGAGTTTCCCATAAAGCTGGTGCTCCCAAAGTACATCTAGGACCATCCGCAGGTGTCTCACATGCTCCTCCTCTAACGCTGAGTACACAAGGATGTCACCGATGAAGACCACTACGAACCGGTCCAAGTATGACTAGAAGATCCGGTTCATCATCCTGGTAGCGGCTTCTGAAGGCCTCAGCTCGCGAAGCTCTACAGGAGCCATCCGATATGCTGATGAGGAAATCGGTGTCGTCCCGGGGTGTAATTCGATGTAGAAGTCAATTTCCCAAGGGGGAGGTAATCTTGGTACATATTCGGGAAAGACATCCTCATACTCCGCCACTACTACTGGGAACTGGGAGCTCAAAACATATACTACTCCAAAGGCTATTCTAGAAATCTAATGAGCGATTGGCTGCACCCTCATATGCATAATCCCATTCTGCGCTTCCTGGGTTTCCCTTTCTCCGACAAAGGAAAACCTTGTTCCATCACGTTGGACACACCACACTCTTCGCCTAAAACAATCAATCTGGGCATGGTATGAAGATAACCAATCCATACCGAGAATGATGTCATAAGGCCTCAACACTACCACCAAGAGGTTCCAACCAAAACTCTCACCTCCAAGGGTAAGATCACACTGTCTAAAATGGTGCATGATTATCGAGTCTCATCCTGTAGGAGTCTCCAAGCGTAAGGATCGAGTCAAAGATTCTACTAGAATCTTGAGGTTTCATACTAGACATGTGGCTATGAAGGAATCATTGGAACCTATGTCTATAAGTACGACAGCTAAGGTAGAAAATACATAGATCGTACCTCGAATCATCCATGGAGGCCCTGGGTCGTATAACTCGACCACATGCAGCTTTCCACGCATCTATCCCCCAGCTCCCTGAGCCTATTGTGGACCTCCTGGGGGTGGTGGTGGAAGTAAGTCAAAGCGTCTGCCACCACCCGTAGCTCTCCTTGCTCCTCTACCACATCCATCATTTAGCGGGTCTGTCTGCTCCACTCTCTGCCTCTCCCTCGGTGGTCCATCCACCACTTCCCTATCAGTAGCTCGATGGGTAATAAAATCTATTGCGAGTTATACCCTACTGTCACCCGCATAACATCGCTTCTCCCTAGGCTGACTGGATCCAGCCTGAGAGCCATGGACTGTCGAACCTCTATCCTGGATCCTCCTATGACGTTTCCCACATCCAGATCCCTGAGCCTGATGTCGGCTCCCTACTGTCGGGGTCTCTGCACCTGTCTGCCTGCTACTGACCATCATCAGCTATCTCTGCTCCGCCAAGAAGCTCTCAATCATTAAGGCCCGCTCGAGCACTCCAATATAAGTTGAAATGCATAGAGGCACGACACTAGCTCAGATGTCTCATCGTAGACCTCACTCGATGGTCCGAGCTCTGAAGTACTGATCCCTGACCATATCCATCGAGTATTAGGCGAGGTTGGTGAACCCCGATGAATAGTCAGCTACTGTCATACTGCCCTGCTGGAGCTGAAGAAGCTCCTGGATAAACATAGCTCTCAGTGAAACTGGAGAGAACTCCTCCCTGAAGAGTTCCTCAAACTCCGTCCATGAAAGAGTCTCCTCGTTGTGAGTTTGTGTGGTCAGAATCCACCATCGTCCCGCCGAACCCTGAAGAAGGCTCGCTCCTAGGATCACCATCTGATCTGATAGTGTCCTCTCTAGATGGAAAAATCTGGTCATAGCCTCAAGCCAGTCCTCAAACGCCTAAGGATCGGGCTCTCCTTGGAACCTGAGGGGCCTCTGTCTCTGGAACTCATAGAGCGCGCTCAGCCTGCGCTCCTCGTCGGTCGGTACCACAGGTACCGTGGGATGCTCCACTGGTGGTGGCATAAATGGTGCACCACCTGGTGGCAACGACTGGGGAACTGGTCCCTTTATCGAAGCCTCATCACTGAGGGGTTCATCCTCGTGATCGCACTGCTGAATCCTAGTAGGTATGCATCGTGGAGGCATTTGTAATGAAACAAGATGTACCAAGGTCAATGAGTATATCTGGATAGCTGACACAAAGGACATGGAAAACACAACCCATTCCTATATGATCCATGTACCATTATTTTACTTCCCCGCAACTAGAGCTTTCATGTACCGAGTCGAAAAGTTGGTTATCCGAGTCCTGGTTTATGGATACGCTGGCCGCCACACCAACACTGGAGTTTCTGGCCTGAAAGCCATACTCGAAACACTAAACACTATTGCCCCAAACCAATCTCACAGACCCTTGGTCCTAAGGTAGAACCGAACACCTCAGATACCACTCTGTCACAACCCATCCTAGTGGGGACCACACCGTGACTCCCCAAGCCCGCCTTCAACAGGCCAGGGGCTGGTGACTAGCACTAAGTAGGCATATCACTAATCATGGGAGGGATTTCCTAAGTACCTGCACACACGCACGCATCTCCAAGCCCACAAATGCTGAAATGTAAAAACACTAAGGAACAAAAATGAACACGTAAAACTAAACACAACCAACAGAGTACAATGGAAGGTAAAGTACTGAAAGTAAATTGGGCCAGAATACAATCCCACCAAAACAAAAGTATGAAAACTACAAAGTCCAACCTGTAAATAGAAAAGGTATTGGGACTACTGCTCGTAGCCATAGGAATTCCTCGACCTGTAGGGAACTCGGAAATTTTTATCTTATCCTGGTCCGCTCTAGACTGCATCAAAAGGCAACTCATCTGCACAAGACATGACACGTGCTGGCAAAGCCCGTGCAAGGGTGATTATAACAATACTCAGTAGAGGACCCCAAAAACCACAAAGCAGTACACAAAGTAACATTGTAGTCATATATGCACAGTATAAGTCTACATAACATATAGAACAAACTAGATATACTCAAAACCCAGAACTGTAGTCTAGAGACAACTCACCCAACTGCATACCCCCAGCCTGGGGTTCAGTTTGAAGATTCCACGAAGCACTCGTTTCGGGAGAACACACTCCACAAGTCTTGAAGATCTGATGGCATCCATCTGAGAAGTACTGTTCGTCGAGATGTGTCACGAGAGGTAGTTACACTCATTACGGGAGACACACTTCTGAGTGATAAGGTTATGGTAGATAGATGCACTCATTACAGGCGACACACTCTTGAGTGGGAATGATCACGATACACAGATGAGGATCACTACCAGGGCCATGGAGGATATCGTGACTCATTCATAATTCACCTACTAGGTAGAGGATCAACACCCGGTGGAGTTGGTCACATCAATTCTGGACTCTACATAGGGTCAGGAATGGATAGAGGATCTTGATCTGGGCCTCTCAGATGGATGCCTGACTCTATCACAGAATGTCCTACTGAAGGGATCATACTTATGTAGAAGGAAATGGTGCCTGAACTTCAGGGGAATGAGAATAATGGGCAATAACCCAAACAAAAGATGTACAAGATACAATGAACAAGAGGACAATGTTGTTTTCCAAAAAGTACATGGCGTGTAGTAAAGTTACATGCCATGTTGTCTACCCCTGGGTACTGCCCATGTACAACAGCCCATGTCGTAAGGCTGGTCATGTTGAAAACCTGAGTACATGACATTTAGTATGACGTACACGCCATGTCTGAGTGACTAGGGTTGGCTCTGTGTATGCTGGCCATGTGCCCGTACACGGTCATCAACCCGTGTACACCAACCCGTGTAATTGGTACACGAGGTGACCCTAGTTACTAGCCTCACCTAGCCGTTTGATGAAGGAAAAAGTCGTGTACTCCATCCCGTGTCCATGTACCCCCTGGATACAGGCCGAGTTCTGCGTAGCTGCCTCTGCCATGCTGTACACGTCTTGCCGTTTGAAGCTGTGTAGTCCAACCCTTGTCCATGTACTTCCCAAAGTACATGCCTAGATTCAGGGAAAGTCTAACACGCCGTGTGACCAGGGTCACATGCCGTGTAATTATTCTCTGGCCCCCAAAACCCTAGCCACCGCCACCAGTACTACATGTCGTGTTCTTCGTAAGTACTCGCTGTGTATTCTGGAAATTTCTAGAAATGACACTCTTCACAGGCGCGCCTCCCGTGCTGCCCCGATCATCAATCTGGCTATCCGACCACCACGAAACTCCCGCGTTTTGGTCTCCTCGACCCCAAAAATCTTCTTCCTATGTTTCCAAACATCTGATCAGGCCCAAAAACATTCTTTGATCTTCCCGCGCGAAGAACGCTCGAAGAACAACCCTTCCCAATCTGGTCCGATTCATGGTCTTCCATCATCGTCGCACCACCTCAAGGTCACTGTGGTGTCGATTCTTCAATTCGGGATCGTTTCATTGCAAAACAGACATGCAACGATCCTTTGTTCGTCACCCTGTGAAGAATGCAAAGAACGCGTGAAAGAAAAGGGGAAGAAATCCAATAAAACAAATTGAGGAATGAACCTCCACCGTCATTCATCACGGTATTGATCCTCTCTCATTAGTAGGCTTAAATGGAGAAGAAATCAACAAAAAAATCAACATGTATTAATTCCCCCATAATCATCGCAAAGAAAACCCTCCCGCAAGAACATATGAATCCGCGAATCAACTTGTTCATTGTTGATCCACATTCGTCGTTTAAATAAAATAGGGGAAAAGAAAATTAAATAACAAACCCCTAACTTTAAGAAAGGACTGATCAATGACGAAGAGGTCATGCTATCTTCATCGTCTCAATCCTCCGTCCTCGTTGGCACAACGATTCGCAGCTTCGATCCGTCATCGTTTGTCAGAGAGAGGTTTCTCCAGAGTTCTCCTCAAACTTTAGCCAATGATCGATGTTCGATTATCCCAATAAAAAGGGAAATGTGTTTTGGCATTCAAAAACATACTGCAATATTAATGAGTCCAACTTTCCATTCTTGATTCATTATGATGTGCCATTTAATTAAGGAAACAGCTGCCCCGTTTCCACGCTACAGCGGATGTTTCCATAAAATAAATAAAATAAACTTGTGAATTTATTTTATTTTATTTTACTTAAAATGTCCAAAAGTTAACTTTTTCCCTCAACCCACGCTGGCCAAGGTTAGGCTTGTTCTTAGGTAAATTCGTTTCCCCAGACACAACAGTGCCCTCAGATTTTTAATCCGCGCATCCGTTTGGAAACATCCATAACCGTGCTCAAGTGCCGACTCACTTAACTTAAAAAAAGTTCAAGCCACCATTCCAGGCTCACTAGGCCTCAGAATGATGTGCCGTCTTCACGCCCGATCTCGAAATAATTCCATATAAAATTTAAAAATAATACACGAAAAAAATCCAAGTCATTACATTGAATGTTGGTGGTTGTTTCCTCATGAAGCGATGTAACATTAATCCTCCACGCTGGGGATCTGGGTGCTCCATTTGGGTAAGGTTATTATTCACAACCTGAGTGAGTTGTCCCAGTATGGTGATAAGATGATCAGCACTAGTTGCTTCACCAGCTCCACTATAATTATCTTGAGTAGGAGTGAAATCTCTACATCGATTACATGCGTTGATATGGTTTCTATTCCTTCTACTAGGCCCCATTTCTAAAAAATGTCATAAACTAGATTAGTTTATGAATCGGAATACATAATTCCAAACTTGTAAAACAGTTAACATAAACTGAACAGTTTATGGATATAATCCATAATCATAAAAATGTTTTCTTTAAGGAAGTATATACTCATAAATCCTTCATAATGTGTTGTAAAGAAAATAAGAATTATCCTAAGCATATCTCCCGGGAGTGTCATAACCAAGAGTGCAGCAAGGCCTATTGTTATGCACCAGTTCCCGTTCGAGTCTAGCTCAAAGCGGTATTTTCAAGTTTTACCTCTAGGTACATATGTTCTAGAGCCTCATGTACCTGTTCATATCCAGATAGGGATGTATTTCTTGTAAAACTCACAAAATCTCTATAATACGAAAATTCTAGGAAGTTATTCTATACTAATCCTCAAAGTCTATCTTAGGGTAATGTAAACTAATCATAGTTTATCTAAATCTAGATTCCATGGTTTGTACTAAACTTGCTCTCATACCAAATGTAATGCCCCGACCCCAGTTACCCAGAGTCGGTTAATTATTACAAAACATTGGCATGATACAAGTAAATAATGTCCTGAAAGACCGGTCAGTTTAGTAGCCTTTGAAATTCTAGATACCTTCATAAGTATTACATTACATTATAAAATGAAAACTTACAACAACATTGTTTCCATAGACCACACTCATATCCCCTCATACTATCCCTACAGGTCAATCATAAAATATTTCTTCGTATCCTAGAAATAATAAAACATAGAAATGGGTGAGGTCATATTCTAAGTAAGGATAACAATATAGCGGAAAATTTCATAAATAAGAATAAACATTTAAGGCAATGTATAAGACTAAAACAAAATCCTTTTAAACTTTAACTTCAGCATAATATGGAAAAGATAAAATCAAATAATTCCATTTACTTATTCGCATGGATATTCTACTAGTCGAATAATCACATGCAATATCAATAGCCACTTTCATAATGATGGAATACATAATTCCAAACTTCATAGCCATATAGCCAAGGACTTATTCCAAAAATAAAAATACAATTTTGTCAAAGACTTGTGAAGAGACACTAGATTGTCTCATGAGAACTACCGATTCATCAAGGAGCTATAGCGGGCTCCACCCATCATTTACTATGTCCAATGCAATCCTCAAATGAAAAGGTTTAAACATAACATAAACATTCGTATTAAAAATAGCATAAAAAATGTCAATACTTTATCTGTAAACCATGAATGGTGTAAAAATAACTCATCCACATTCAAAATATCACAAAACCTTCAATACAAAATGGAAGTTTTGTATCATAATAAATCAACTTCAAACAAGCTTAAAATCCATCAAATTATGTTGACATAGATGAAATCAAAACTTTTTTATAGAAATATATCTTTCTATTTTGAAACCATTTAAAAGTTGTATAATTATAAAAGAAAACATTTATTTTTAAAAATTCTTTATTATATTGTAAGGTAAGGTTCGATGATGTTATAACGACGGAAAATAGTCGCACCCACCGTTTATGTTATAAAACATTCTTACCTTAATTTTTTCGAAAAGGTCATAAGGTACCTTGTTTGGAAAATGATGGAAAGATTCATTTAAAACCATTTGATAAAAAGTAAAACAACAGTATAAATGACTTTAACCCATAGTCTATTAAATAGTAAAAAAAATTTGGAATACATTTTTAAGAAACATGGATGTGGATGATAAAGAGGTCCCAGTAGATACTTACGTAAAAACAACCTCAGATAATAAAGAGATTGTGAAATTAACCCTTACCTTGTACTTTTCCTTGGACTAGGGTAGGTTTAAATCCTGTATAATGGTGAAATAATTGTTATTAATTTTTAAAATAACTATATACATTAATATGATATGATATATGTTCTTCTAATATTGCATTGTTAATGATATTTCAGTAGTATCATCGTTTCGGGTGTTAACAGATTCGTTTTCCTTTATATTCCTTGTTAATTAAGTAATGTTTGTTGTGGATAGAATGTATCTTATTCATATTAAGAATTATATTAAGTCATTAAACATTATTCTTAATCATCAAATGAAAATTAGTCTTGAATGGATACGATGGGAATGAATTTCATCGCGTTCGTGGAGACTGTAATCCGTATGTACGCACGGTCGACAATATCATTATTTTGATATTAAAATAGTATATAATTGGATGGTATATCATTTTTAATAATTATTATAATGTTATATTTATTATTTATATCATTTATACTCATTATTATACCCATCCAAAATGATGAAGTGTTTGAATAACAAACTACACCACGACATGGAGACTGTAAGCCGTACGCACGCATGTATGGTGACATGTCATTCCTAGGATGGATAAAATAATGAATATGGTTGTTCAATTTTTATAATAACATAAAAGTATATATAAGATACATGATTTATTATTTTATAATGGGTACAACAAAGAAAGAGGAAGTGGAAGAAGAAAAGAACTTGAAAGAGGTGATGAAATATTTACCTATTTTTCGGGTTATTCCTTTTGATTTGATCAAAAGGGATCCTTAAGATGGATTTCTGATGAAAGGATGGAATCTATGATGAAGTTAGGATAGTTGAGAGTATATTTGGGTAGGGTTTGGCCGAGCCAAATGGCTTTGAAGGTGTGAATTTGAGAGAAGGGTAAGTTCCATTTTATAAGAGGGGTGAGGGGCTCCTTAGGAAAATATTGAAATATTGTTTTATAATAAAATAATTTTCGGTTTCTAATGACTCCAAAATGATTTATTTTAATGATAAGGTGGTTATGGGTCGAAAACCAGTCAAACAATAGGTTTTATATAGGCTTGGTCTACTATATTAACCTTATCTTCTAGATTTAACTATTTGTTAATTAGTTTGACATTTACCATGTCTCTTTCTATTTTTATATTATATGGTTAATAAACATACTATAAACTTCCAAGAGAACCTCAAGTGTTTCATTAATGACAATTATGATATTACTTAAGATCTTTAGCCAAACCTTAGATATTTAGTAATAGAATATCAATTAATAATACAATATTTTTTTAAAAACTCTTTTATGTCAATTTTGACACTATTTTCTATTTTGTTTTTGTTAAATTACTAACATCATTATTACATAAAAAATTCATTTAATGAATGATAAAATGTCAAATTAAGCTAAAAAATTTGTGTATGGCATCAAAATGTTCAAATTATATTTATTTTAACATCTATAATACCATTTATTTGATTCTTTCATTAATAAAGAAAATACTGCATCATCATTGTGTCATAAATAAATTTAATTATTCAGTGTCTAAAAATTATAAATAAAATACCATTATAGAGGAAATATTTTTATATTTCTAATGAATATTTATAGTCAAATAGATAACATAGATAACCTTATGGAAAAAATGTTTTACTAAGAGATATAAGCTTATGTCATTTTTGTATTTACGTTAACTTAATTAATATGAAGTGTCATTGTCACTTAAAAGTGGCTCCATGGGGTCCCAAAATCGGCCCAAGGATTCCAATGGTTGTACATGTATCCTCCAATGGGTTTAGAACATTTTTCCGGGTAATTTAATATTATTATAATTTTATTTTTTACCCTTATTTACCGGATTTACCCATTAACCATAGTAAATAAAATATTTACCAAAGTAATTATTCAAAATGTATAAAAATAAAAGTTATCTATTTACACAATTTGGAATTCCTTATTGTAAATTTGGAATCCATTTTTCTAAATTCAAAACATAGAAGTGGCAGAAATTAATTTAAAATTAATACTCGTTGTCAAAACAAAAAGCGTGTTTTTAAGAAGTAATAACAATCAAAAGATTGACACTTGCTTATGTCCAATTTAAATGTGAAATTACTTCCAATAACAAAAATTGAATTAAATGGTAAACATATAATCTAATTATACTTAAAAACCACTCAATAGTATATTTTAGCACTATAAATTATTTTGATTAAAAAAGTAGTTTTTAATTAAAGTTTAGTATTTTTCACAATTCATTAAAAACCGAATGTTTTCAGAAAAATACCAAAAATTCACCCTAATCTAATTTAGATATTCCAAACCCAAAAATGAAGTCCATTTTGAATGATAAAATTGATAAAATTTAAAAAAGTGAGTATTACTATACATAACGGCTAGTTTGATTGATCGCGATGTGTTAGAATCTCAAAGTTGCATACAACGCAATCTATTACATTATTCAAAGAGAAACATATTGTGGAAGATTGGGGTGTTAAATTAGGTACACAAACCTCCTTCAATAATTTCAGTTTGTATGATATTTTGAACCAAAACATCCTCCAGAAACTCCTCCCCTAAATTAACCTTGTGTCCTATGGGGTCTATATGGGTATTATTAATGAAATTCATTGATGCGTAATGTATTGATGAAATATTATCAGTGTATTGTGGGTTTGTATTTTTCTACGCCCTTTATGAGTGTTACTTTGTTCCTTAGAATGCGTGTTCTGATTAAGAAGTATTTCTTCCAGGCGGTTTCCATTGGATTTATTTATGGAACCAGAAACATCCAATAATTATTTATCTAAAAGGAACTTGCTTTCCAAAGGTAAGAATTTGTTGAGTTTGAACTTATGATACTTAAGAACATGCATTGGTCAAGAGGATGAGAGGTCAGACTCATCACACAATTTTGGGGGGAATTTTTGTCTACTTGGGGACTCTCTTATAGATTTGATGTATTTTCATGAATCCTTATTAATTATCCAGGTATAACATAGGTTTCCATTGGAATTTTCAATCAATTATTAATATGTATGAGATTTAGAATCATCTATATGTATTATAGTTTCTTCATTAATGGATACATCTGTATGTATTCAAGTTTCTCCATTGATGGTATCCTCTCATATACTTTTTAGATATTCTTTTTATCATCATTATAATGATACTAGTTTTTAAGCCACTCAGTGGGGAACTCTGAAATTTATTATCCTCCAGGGATACAAATGTTTGATTTGATATTGGATCGTACCCATAAAATAGGCTACATACATATCCTTGTGAAAGGAATCAGAACCCTCGTAGTTCAGTGCCTTTTAATGGGACATATCATACTTTTTAAGGTCATGTGATAAGGACCTAACCATACAGTTTAATGTCATCTGGTATGGAAACCTAATAGAAAGGTGCTTAGTCAAGTTTTGGTGTGGGACTTATGCCTAAATGGCCCAATGAACTTGGAAAGAATATGGGTTTCCATGTATGATTAGACCCTATTGGGAATATGGCCCAGAAAGAACATGGTTGATTTGAAGTGTTTGATTTGAACCTCAGAGAGGCTTACAACGTATCCCATTTTGATGTGAATCAAATCCCACATAGTTTTATTAGGTCTCATAGGAGAGTATAGTCCATTGAGAGAATTGAGTTTGAGCTTACATCTTGAAAAGGATTCCTTGGTGATTTGGGTGTTTAATTTGGGGCATACTCCTAAGGAGGATTCCCATTTATAGATGAAATGAGATGGAGCTTGGGCCTTATGAAGGCTTACTACGCATCCCAATTATGGTGGGAATCATAGTTCCCATATTTCAAGAGTTTAGGGAGGCTTAACTTGGGGATTACTCTTAAAAATGATGTTCGGATTAACGGAATTGAGGTTTGATTCCTGAAGAGGATACCCAATGAGCTTGGGCCCTGAGAAAGATTCCTATATATCCCAATTATGGTGGGAATCAGAGTTATCGTAGTTCATTCACTTTGGGTGTTTGTACAAATTTTTTGATCATAAAAAATCTCTAAGCCCACGTGAGTCATGATCGGTGTAAGAAACAAAAGGATGTAAAAGATTCAACAAACACACACACACTTTTCCTCCTCTGCTGGTGGAAGATGACGCGCCTATGGTGGCGAGGGTGGATGAGGCTGAGGAAAACGAGGAAAAGGGCGAGGTGAAAATACTTCCCTCTATTCTCATTACATTGGAAAATGTTCCAATGTATGGAAAGAGTGAAGGTGAAGGAACTATAGAAGAGCAAGACTGAAACATCCTACTTGAAAGGTTAGGGGGTTACAATAGGATGATTGCCCTAAAATTGGTCTTGGTATGGGAGTAAGACTTATCATTTTCATGAATGGAAAATCAAGTGTGAACTGTACCTTTCTTACCAGAGACCTGAGGTTCCATGATTTAGAGACAAAATGGGGAGGACATAACCCGAACCATAATCCTCCAAACCCGGAACTTCCCAAAACTATCCATGGGTGAAAGGTCCATGTGACTATAGATATAAAAACACAAAAACACTCCATGAATACTAACCCCATTTTGAATCCAATTTGGGAGACATCTGACTATGAATATACAAAACCAAATAGGATACACACTGATGTTACCTTATCAAAGGTTTGATATTCCATGAGGTTCTGGTGGAAGTTTCAAAATAATCCCTTTCCGACAAGTGAGACAATGAAGAAGAAGCCTTTCCAAGAATGGATTTGAAGATGGCTTGATGGCTTGTAGACTTAAGGGAGTAGGTGAATCAAGGATGGGTGGCCAAGTAAGTATCTGGAGAACATGAATGGGAAAGAAAATAGGCTTGGGAAACTTGTTGTTCACTTAAGTGATGAACAAACTGGATGTTAATACTTGGGTGAGACTTAACTGAAGCCTTCAGAAGTATTCACAGGTATTCCCAGAAGTGAGATGCTTAATTTCCTTTGAGAGGAAGGGGTGTAACACACGTATTTATGATTTAGGGAGGTTGGGTGCCTTAGGCGCAAAAATATTATGGATTTCAAACACTAAAGGGACTTAATTCATATGATCCTCCTTTAATTCCTCCATTCTAGGTGTTAAAGAACTACCTTGAAGGTTTTGGAAGACTTGGGCGAAGCAATAGGGATACCAGAGAAGCAATTAGTCTTAAGGGAAATTATTCCATATAAATAAATTCCATAAGGGTCTATTTATATTAAAATAATTGACCTTGGATGAAATTGTGGTGGGGTGCGCAAGTGATTTGCATGCCAGAATTGGGCATGCAAGTACCTTATGCACCGATGGACCGTTGACTTGACTAAGTTGATCCACTTTCCAAGCCTTTTCCTATTGTGATTTTATTAATGTATTTTTCCATCTTTTTATAAGGTATTTTCCTTTGTCACTTTCTAGAGTTTGTGATGGAATAGAGTTTCAACCAAATCACCCCCTCAGAATTGGATCTAGAATGAAAAGTGGATCCTTATTGAGGTAATGTTTTGAAAAAGGAAAAAATTAGTTTCATTGGTGGACAAGTGGAATCACACTTGGTAAATGAGCACACAAGTTTCTGGCACATAGGGTAATTTTCATCACTTATATATAGTGGTTTCACTTCCTTGAAAATTAAAAAGTCTTTTAGAAATCAATCTCTTAGTGTGCAAATATTTTCGCTCAGATGTTCCTGTCGGTCATGCTTCTTCTGTATATTTTTCATTTGTGCACCAAAACTAGGGCGCTGCACTTTCGCGCGGGTTTTATAATTGCGTTCCAAGTTTTTACTTATGTTTCCTTAATGACTTGTCCAATTGTTTTTAATTCCTTTGTCAAAAAAATCAAAAAATGAACATACTTTAAAGATTAATCTTGATATATTTTATAGGTTCAATGGCTCTTAAAAGAATCGTAACTACTGATGAATTGTCTAGTAAGAGAATTGATGATATGTTGAAGATTTTCGGTCATAAATACTTTGATTTATGTGACACAACATTCCAAGACTTGGCAAATTATCTAAAGAAATATCACTTTAATTTTCCCAAGAGTACTTATTTCACACTGTATAGTTATGTCCATCTACAGGATGTCAACATACCAGACCTAAAGAACCATATTTTACTTTCTTGTTTTCATGACTATACCAATTTCTTGTCTACCAATATTTCTGTGGCGGGCACATACATCAATGATTTGACAAAAAATAAGGCCTATTTCATGCATCACAACCTATGTTCTCTAGATTTGAAAGCACATACACCCAAGATATAGACAAACTACTATTCTTCCATATTTCGAGATTCATAGATAGGTCAATCAAATAGATTGAAGAAAAGATGGGATTTCTACCCTAGAGGGGGTATTAAACTAGCATGCGTGTATGAATATTGGGTGCGTAGGACGTGTGCGGAGTTTATGGATGACATAAAAGGTGTTGGTATTTTTGAGGATATATGGGTCAGGAAAACCTATGTATATAGGAATGATGGTTTTCTTCCAGATATACTAAGATGATGGAGTCCATAAACTAACTCCTTCTATTTGAGACATGGAGAATTAGGAATTAGTTTGTGGGATGCCAATAAGATCTATGGAGCTCCAATATTTGGAGATATTTATGATGAGTTTATTTATCCCACAGTGACATGGAATGACTCAAAAAAGAAACTAGCCTTGGTTTGTGATTTGATGAAAATATTTTATAAACTCAAGAATATGAACACAACTAATTCCCACACGAGAAGGGACATTAATTTAGGGGAATGTCTAGAAATATTCATGGTAAAGAAGAAAGAGAAGGGTCCCACTTGCACTCATCCAACAAGCTGTCGAAAGCCAGAAGAGAGAGTTACACCCGACACTTTTTGGCCAACATTGGAGAAAGAAGAATTTGAAAAGTGGGGGAATGAAATAAAATCCAATATTTATGTGATGAAACATCCTGCAGGTTTCCTATCCATGTAGATCAACATGTATCTATTACTAGTTTGGGATTCTAAGGGAGGTGTAAGGCCAAGAACTTTTTTTACCGCAACCAAGCTAGCCGAGAAAAGGATAGTAGAGATGGATACCCATATTTTGGAAAAGATTCATAAGAGATTATTTTATATTTATAGATGGAAGTATCCTTTCAGAATCGCAGGACCACTCCATGTGTTATCGGGGTAGATCACCACTCATTACAAAATTTATTCTATGAAAAGTGGGGTACTGGTCTTTGGATGTTCTTTATGACCATCTGTTTAAGATTTATTTGGTATTTCACCTTTGTATCTGAATGATTATGATATCCAAGATAGGTTGAGTATGTATAAGGATTTTCATCTTTTCCGTTATTGGAATTCGCCTACAGGGAAATTCATTGATGATGGGTCAACTAGCTTAGAGCTAAGGGAATATATGTTAGCTTCCAGGGATGGTGTATTGGACACCATGATTGATGGAGAAATCATATGCAGGGCCTGTGGTCCTTATATATTCATGCGTCAATTCAAATGTCTACAAAAAATTACCATATCTCCTCTCGTGAATGTTTGAATAGGGAAACATATGATGGTATCCCGACAACTATGGTTGCTAAAAGCTATAGAGAAAAATGGGGAAATATTTAATTTACCTACTGCTGATGAAATAAAAAGATTAATTATCTGGTACATTGATAACTGGGTCATATCATACATTGAAGGGGAGTTAAACCATGTTGTCCCTCATTTGAAGATAAAGAGTGGTAGTAGAAAGGAACCCTTTCATTTTGAAATAAATTATTCATCATCAGGGGCTGATTCATTGGAGTCAGAGGGTGGAGGTGAGGAGGCTCCAAGCTCACCAATACGACCTCATGCAAGATATAATCAACCTATTAGAGTCATGAGATCTATCCCATCAATCTCTATTGAGGCTGTACCGAGGTAGTATAGTCTCCATCATTTAGAAGAGCAATGAGACCCATTTTATTATCCCCAATCTGTGACTGTAGGAATTGGGACGAAACATAAATCCAAAACTACATGATCCTTTTTACAACCCTCTGGAATTTACTCTAAATATATATGACCAGAGGCTATTCAAACATGGAAAACATTAAATTGTGATTCTGAAACCATGTGGATAGATTTATGTGAAGGTTGACGTATTCCAGGAATAAGGGATCTATGAGCCTCTTTTGATATTCTCTTTAAGAATAATCCTGATTAAGTGAGAAATTATATTTGAGAACAAAAAATTCACTTATACGCAACTGAAAAATCAATTCCCACTATGAATCGGGTGAAATAAATGATAGGTCATGGTTCCAATGAAAGGGTTGACCCCTCATTAGATGAAAAATGGTGTGATTTTTTGGATCCTGAAGATGTAGGTTTCCTTTTTCTCACATTATTTTCTTCTTTGCAATTCGAATTTAGTCAAATAATTGTTACTCAAGGTAAATATCATTTTAACTTGTAGCTAGATAAAGGAAAATTGATTGAAGTTCCATCACCATGATATATCCCGGGTGGTACTACTCTTGGAGATACTGGATCACCCCAGAATCGAGAGAGATATCTCCTAGCCAACAGGAAATGGAGGATGAGATTGAAAGGGGCTTTTAGTCTCCAATACCTATTTTTAGAGAGGATGATGCATTTCCTCCCAAGAAGGCCATGAAATAAAAGCATCAGAGAAATAAGACCACTGTTAAACGTTTTCTCAGTAGTGGTAAGAATTCCTGACAACATGAATTTTAGCCTTATTCGTAAAAAGTGTTTATACTTCTTGGAATTGCAAGATATTCTTCTGTTTCTTCTCATAAAGAAATAACTGATAATCTTCAAGAGAATATGGAGGGTTCTTCCAAATAGGCACAAATTCTTGCTAAAACAGTTGTTCTTGAGGATGCATTTATACTAATGAAACCAATGTCTATTATCGACATTGCGCCTATTCCGAATATCAGAAGAGAAGAGACCTCTGGTAAATTAGTAGTGCTTCCCAAGGCACTAAACGTAACAAAAATGATTTCCATCTTGTGATACATTAGGTTCATCACATCACTAGAAAATCAAGTAACAAATGATGCTCACCCCAAAACTGTTGCTGAAGAAGTTGGTTGGGGTCAAAGGTTTTCAGAGGAAGGTTTCCAAACAACCACTCCGAATGCTCCCATGGGTGAGACAATCATCGGATCTAGGATATCATTGGATGCTATGATGAATCATGGTAGGTATTTTAAATAATTATTAGAACTTGTTAATATACCAAATTCAGTAGAAGATTTAGAAGTTCCCTGTATAGAACCAAATAGATGTGAATTTTCATTGTTCATCTTATTAATCTTTTTATGATTAATTTTCTAACCATGATTGATGAAATATGCAGTTCTATCTAAAGAAACTGATACAACGATGATGCCTGAAGGAAGTGTTGACATTACTGTCAATCCTACCATTACGAAGACATTGGTTCAGGTGAATCTTGAGATAGAAAATCTTCCTATGATTAATTCATAGGATCCAGTGAAAGTTAAAGAAAGTATTCCCCACCAAGAGACATCATCCAAAGCTATTGAAATTGAGAATATTTTGGAGGATTCTTCTCAAGCTGCTGATCTATTTTTAGGTAAGGGATATCAATATTGTGATTTTTCTCACTATTTTTATCCATTGAAACTAACCATTAAAATAATTTTTAATTCATCATATAGGGTTATCAACTTCAATGGATAGATCTGGAGGTGAAGCCTCCACATCAGATCAAACATTATTAGGAAGTGAAGTAACCATTATCAAGGATGGAGCAGAACTTGGAACTTCTTTAAGTGCATTAATCCCAGAATATGATCCTCCTTACGAAAATAATTCTAAATCATACCCCGAACTAAAAAAGGATATTCTTTTTGCATGTTGTAAAGCATGGTAAAATATATTGAATATAATATCTGAAATTATCCTTGAAGTACTACCCTAAAAAATTCCCTGAAATTCATCTCTCTTCATTATGCTGGGATTTTTCAGTTTTGAGTACTGTGAAATTCATACTGTAGTGAAATAGATTATCTGAAAAAGGGAGCAAGATTAGAGGCTTCAACAATATCTGATAAAAACTAGAGTATTGATCAAAACTGATGAATATGAAGACAAACTATCCTGAGATGAGTCCAATCATACAAAAAAGTTGAATGAACTGAATCATAAAATTTAATAAAAGAATGTTTAGCAGCTACATCTTCAATAAGAGTTAGACATTGTGATAGGGGAGCTTGACATGCTTCATGGCTCAATAGAATAATTCCAGAATGATGGTCAAAAATCCATTACAAATTCTAAGGAGGCACTTCTTCATTTCAAAGGGAATGGAACTGGTCGGATATCCAAACTTTAATAGTCAGCCGATGGGGATCAAGATGCCATTAATCAAATGAGAAGTTATGTATAAAACCTACTGTGATTTACTACAGTGAGACTCCAGTTTGTGGATTATCCTCTATGGATTTTCCTACTCACAAATGAAAATAATTTTTTCTTTAATCATCTCTGTCTTCATCCTTTGTATAGTTTTTCTTTACCTAAGCTAATGGGACTTGTAAAAGTAATTTTATTTTTACTAGGGTTATACAGGAAAACCCACAAACTTTGTATCTTTTGGCGTTTTATTGCTCAATATTTCCTAAAACCTACAAAATGTAAGTATTGTGAGCTGAGACTTAGACTTTTTTCCAGAGTTCCCATTGAAGGTTTTCAATCTCGTGGGTAATATGTGTCTTGGTTATTGGAAGTTTAGATTCATGCATGTTAGACTAAACAAGCTAATATTATAGGTCGAATAAATTGGACCATAAATTTTGAAGTTAGATCCCAAACAAGGCTCAGTGGCTAGGAATTGCTCTAATATTATTTTAATACTTCCAAGGGGAATCTTATGTCATTCTTTTTTTATGGTCACAAAATCTAAAACATGTATAAACATAAAGAAGTTCCTTTCCAATAATGAGGTTACCATTTTTTGACGAACCCATTATTGAGGTTGTGTTATGTAGGGACGGCTAGGGCATATACTGCAAAGAAAAACAATGGTATGTTTTGACTGACAGGACTGTTATGTAGGAAAGATTATGCATGTCTACCCAAGGGCACATATTTCATAGTCAAGCAAAAGAGTTATCAAGAATTTAACATTTTATTGTTGATAGATAAGGGAAAATAAGATTGGGGTGACTCAAGACCATAGTGGGTGGTATTTACATTGAAATGGATTTTATGAATAAAGGGTTATTTATGCTGACATATATCATGAATATGAAAACCACTTCTATATAAATTAGCTGTATGGGGAATGGTTAAAATTTGTTAGAAAGGGGGCTTTTTGATATCATGCTATGCAGTTTTGAGTCATGTAGTGAGGACATTGTATTGTGCAGTTTTAAGTCATGCAATGAAGAAATTATATTGTGCAGATTTAAGTCATTCAGTAAGGACATTGGATGCCTTTAATTTAAGGTCCTTAACTTTAACCAATTTTTTGAGACTCTCCAATTTCTTGATAATTTGTTTGGAAACATACTACCATGTTTATGTATGGAAAGGAAAAATTGTAAACTATGATTTGGGAATTTTTGGATCCAAAGAATGATATGGGGAAAGGGATAAACAATATTAGAGGAAGTTTTTCCAAATAACATAGTTACCTTTATTTGATGAACCTATTATGGGGGTTTTATTATGCAGGGCCAGCTAGGGCATATGCTGCATATCCAAATAGTGGTATCTTTTGACTAATCAGCCCATTATGTAGGAAACATAGGCAAGACCACCTCAGGGTATGTACTACATAGTTAGGAAAAAGAGTTCTAAAAAATATGACATTCTATTGCTAAAAGTTAGAGAATGTTTATGGGGATTGAGATTTTCCACAACACAGAGTTCGGTTTATAGAGAAAGGTACTTGGATACAGAAAGAGTATTTCCAATCATGATTTTAAAATAATTAGAGGAATAGGATTTCTACGAAGGTCTGTCCCAAACGTAGGAAGTATGGTATCTATAGTCCTAGGTCATACAACTAAGACCAAAATAGGAACTATAGATAATATGTGGTCAAATGAACCAAGGTTTTTTCACATTGATTTGAACTCATGGAGGGAGAAATGTGTAAACCAGGTTCTTGAAGACTTTCAGATCAAGAGAAAGTTAATGGGACAAATATACATGGATGGATTCTTCAATATAAAGATTATTGTATATTTTATTCAAAGTTTTAAGGGAAACAAAGATACTTTAACTAAGAAATAAGTTTCCATTATCTGACCAACCCGTTATGGGGGTTGTATTATTCCAGGAAAATTGGGGCATATATTGCATAGCCAAATAGTGGCATGTTTGACTGAAAGTACTATTTTGTAGGAAAATTATGCAAGGCAACCTAGGGTCACGAACTACACAGTCAGGCAAAAGAGTTCTCAGATATCAGAGACTCTATCACCAAAAAAACTATAAGAAATATTATGATGATCTGAAAATATTCAATATTAAGAGTGTGAAATACAAAAGGGGGTAATGCTAAATGTATAAGAGAAATATATTATTCAATATTTCCCATGATTTTGGAGCCCCTTACATAGATTTGACTCATATGTAAAATAGGTACATTCTTGTTTCTTTGGTGGGATACATGAAGAGAGAACCCAAAATGAAGACAACCACATAGAGTTTTGATTTTATGTGGAAGAGAGACAAAAATTCATCCCGTGGCTGGGACTAAGAGCTGATGCCTAGCTTTCACTATGTATCTTAATGAGATGAGAATCAAGCCATACATAGTTATTTGAACATTCCCTATGTAGGATTGATTCATACATAGGGAATACATGGGTTTTTAATCATGGGTGGGCCAAATATTAGAGATCTAGACGTCTCTACATATCCCACTGAAATGAGAATCAAGACAAACATAGTTCTTGAAATAATCATTTTCCACACCAATTGAGTTTGATGTGGGATATGAGGGATTTTAACACATTTTTGATGAAGGATTAAAATTAAGACACAAAATGGTATGAATATCAAACCATGTGTCTTAAAAGAGCACTCTGTATAGATCTAGTTCATATATAGGAGGATAAAATGGGAAATAATTTTTTTGGGTGCGGATGGGCCCATGATTGGAGATCCAGACTTCTCTACGTATATCATTGAAAATGATAATCAAACCACATGTAGTTATTGAAATGATGCCCCTATGAAGATTTGATTCAGACATAGGGAGAAATGGAACTCATGTTCCACTAAGGAGTAACAATTATGTCAATGATGCTCACATATAGAAGGTCTTAAGATCAAATAGATAATACATTAACCATACAGTTTAATGTTGTTTAATGAGGAAAAATGATGTCATGAAGTTTTATTTCATTCAAAAAGGAAAATGATTCTATGAATTTTATTGTCAGGAATAATGGACTCTTATGGTTGTTATGCAGTTTAATGTCTTACAAATTGGACGTCCTGATGTGCAGTTTAGAGTCATGCAGCGAGTACATGAAGTGATGTGCAGTTATAAAAATTACTTCTTCTAGAATCTTGCATTGGATGGAGTTGTAAAAATCTCCCCATCCATTTATATCAGGGAATAAGCTCCATTTCGGTAGAACTTATGTATACAATAAGTTCCTTCTTACTTTGGCTCATGCTTTGGAGGCTTCTTTCTTGGTATCATTGGAGTCCTGAGGACCAATACTAATTCTCCTTGAAGAAAGGACCGAAAGTGAATTTTTTTTATTAAAATTTCATTCTATTATGTTCTGATAGACTTCTAAAGGATACAAAGTATGCAATCTCTTTTCATCTAATCAATCCAGATCATCAAATCATTTTTGAGACTTTTCATCTATAGATAACAGATCAAAGATTGCAACTCAGAGTGAAGGAAATTGAATTTCAATTGGAAAAACTGCTTCTGTTCCATGCACCAATGAATATGGGGTTTCTTGAGTTGAAGTATGGGTAGTAGTTTGATAATCCCATAAAGTGTTCAAAAGTTTATTAGGCCAATATTTCGTATCTTTATCCACCATATTCTAGATTATGCTTGATAGGGTTTTATTGAAAGTCTCTATCTATCCATTGGCTACTGCAAGATAGCGAGATGAATGGTTTGATTTGATATTGTGCTCCTGATATAACTTCTTTACCTCAACATAACACAAATTGGTGCCATTGTCCATTAATAAAGTATGAGGGACAACATATATGGTGACGATATTAGCTTTTATAAAACCAAAAATGCTTTTGGATCTGACCTCTTTGAGAGGTATTTCCTTATCAAATTTGGAGAATAAATCTACAGTAGTAAGAATATATTTGAAATGCTTAGCCATAGTAGGAGGATAAGGTCTTACTACATCCATTCACCATGTGGGAAATGGGCAGGAGTATTTAGATGTATGTAAATGGTTGATAAAATGTTAACATGCATTTGAAGGGGATGGAATTTCATGGTAAAATTTGTGAAATTATGTGTTATTGAATGCCATAAATATCCAAGCCTTTATATTTGATCCAAAATCCAATGCCCAGATTGGTGAGCATAACAATATCCTGCATGTACTTCTTTCATGAAAGCTGTAGTATCTTCTCCTTTAATACATCTGAAGAGGATTCCATCGAAGCCTCATTTGTAGAGGATCTTCAAGTGATCTGGACTATCATAAAGAGTGAAATTGTCCACTCATCATCAAATTTGTTCTTTTTTAGCCTATCTAGTGGAAGTAAACAATTTTGAAGGTATTCAATGATGTGAGTCATTTATCCTGTGGTATAACCATATGTCTAAGAAATAGGGATAATTTCATTAATTTCATCCATTCTAGTTTGAAAAAAATGTGAAACCACACGATGATGGGAAATAGTGATGATTGTTTCGTCCTGGTTTGGATCTTATAGAGATATGGCTGCATTAACTAGTGCATCATCTTGGGCAGTTTGTGATCTTGGGACATAAGAAAAGGCAGGATCTGATGTTAATTCATCCATTAAAACAATGATGTAATAAAACGAATGGATTAACTCTTCTTTTCTGATAGAATAATCCATCTTGATTTGTTTTATTACCAACTTTGAATCACCTTTAACTTTTAGGTGGTTCAATTGTTCTTGGAGTGTCAATTCTAGGCCTACGATGAGAGATTGATATTCTACCTCATTGTTGGTACCACCTTCTGATAATAGAAAGGAATATAGTAACACTACCTTTTCTTGGGAGATATGTACAATTACTAACCCAACATTGTTGAGTTTAGGGTTCTAAATTCTCTTTTCCATTAGACTTATGTAAGCACCATCAAAGTACATTTCCCATGTTTGGGGATTATCTTGAATAGAGAAGACCTCTTTATCAATAAGTTCAGTATTTAATGATGTATCTTCAGCAGATGGATGTTTATAAAGGAATTATTACAAATATTGGCCTTTTATTTCCTTCCAAGGCACAAACTGGATATCAAAATGTTGAAAAATAACTACCCATTGTGGAAAAATCCCTGTTAGCATTAGACAATTGAGGATAAATTTGAGTGGGTTATTGCTAGATAACAATTAGAGATTGTGATGTTTCAGGTAGTGCCTCAATATCTATACTTCAGATATAAATGCAGCGCATCACTTCTCGATACTTAAATATCGAGTCTTTTGGTCAAGAATAGTTTGGTTAAGATAGTAAAGTCTATTTTCATTCCCAACATCATTCTTTTGGGCAAGAAAGGCACCCAGTGATCGCTCTAAAGCTGTCACATAGAGAATAAGTGGATTTCATTCAACATGTGGCATTAATACCTATGGAATCAATATATATTTCTTGAGGGTATCAAATTCCTCATGGTAGACTTCAGTCCATTGATAGGTGACTCCCTTCTTCATTAATCTTGTAAAGGGTAAAAACTCATCTGCCAAATTGGAGATAAAGCACCGAATATAGGCCAAGTGTCCTTGAATTCCTCTTAATTCTTTCAAATTTCTAGAAGGAGACATGCCAAGGACTGATTTTTTCTTCTCAGGATCAACTTCGATGCCATGATGGCATACAATGAAGCTGGGGAACTTTCCTAAGGTTACCACGAAAACACATTTAAATGGGTTTGTCTTGAAATTATTTTGCCGATGATTATTGTATATAGCCTCCAAATCAGTGAGGTGATCATAAATTTTTTTGGATTTACCCACCAGATCGTCCACCTAACATTTGACAAATTTTCCAAAGTGGGGGTTAAAGATATGGTTCATGGAATGTTGATACATTTCACCAGTATTCTTTAATCCAAATGGCATTACTCGATATAAAAACACACCTTGAGGGGATATAAAGGCTGTAGATTCTTCATCCTCTAGATCCATTTAGATTTGATTATACCCAGAGTATCCATCAATGAAGGAAATATCTTCATAGCCAGATTTTGCATCAATTAAAAGTTCTATGATCAGAAATATTAATTTATCTTTTGGAAACTTCCAGCTAAGATCTCTGAAATCAATGAAAACTACAATTTTTTGATTCTTCTTTTTCACTAGGAAAATGTTTTCTAGCCATTTGGGATATTTAACCTCCCTAAAAAAGTTATCCTTAATAATATTACTGACTTCAAATTCAATTTTTGATGAATGAGTTGGGTGTGTTATTCTTGCTACCTACTTGAATCCTCGATGTTCTTCTAGAAAACACATGGGATGAGTGGATACATCAGGATTAAGGACTAGAATTTTTATATAGTTCCAACCAAATATATCTCGATGTTTCTTTAGAAATTATGTTAACATATATTTATCTTTATAAGTCATAGCCGCACTAATTAAATTGGGGGAATTGATCTTCTTATTAACCCATATTTATTTCTCTAAGCTCATCCATAGTGGTGGATACTAAAGCATCCCTGAGATCTACTTATTCTTCTTCCATAGGTTACACTTCTTTTATTTCTACTTTCTTAGTAGGTTATGAAGAAAAACGTTCCAATCTAAGGGAGGAGTCAGTATTTGAACATCCTAAAGTAGAGGAAACCATTTATGACCCTATTAATGATGAAGGGTCTTCCTAG
Organism: Viscum album; assembly: GCA_963277665.1. Lineage (NCBI taxonomy): Eukaryota > Viridiplantae > Streptophyta > Magnoliopsida > Santalales > Viscaceae > Viscum > Viscum album. The sequence goes on from OY728128.1 coordinate 1,266,046,540, forward strand.
AGTATTGAAGAGGAGATGATGGGTTGGGAACCGACATCCTTTTCTTCATATAGTGTTGCTAAAACTTCTTCTAGCCTGATTGGTGAAGTAGAGACTTGATGAAGGTTGGGGGATGAAATGAAGACGTCTCCATTTTATCTTTCACCACTGTTTGGTAAATCCACAATTTCTCCCTTGCGGTCAGGCTTGATTTCTGTAATTAACATTATGTAAGTCACTAGATGAGTGGTCGAATTTGGGTTTATCCATTCAATTTTGTTGATAAGAAACACATAATCTGTACTCAAATGTTTGAATGGGTTAGCTAAGATAATTTATAGGACATTCAGAGCATTGATTCTTGTTATATCTTTGGTCACAGACCTCGTTCCATTCGTGTGATATAATTATGTTTCAATATACTAAGATTCACATGTTTTTAATAGATATTTGTCACCATATAATGTCTTATTTTTACCATTGAATAAGTACATAAGGAATTGGTGATATGAAGAAGGAAATAACTCATGTTGATGTAGCCATGGCCTTCCAAGCAGAATGTTAAAGGTTGTATCGTGATGTACAAACCTAAAATATGAATTAGACACAAGATCCCCAGACTGAGTTCTGATTGTAATATCAACTAGTGATTATTTCTCATTCTTTTCATAATATTGTAACATTAAATTATATGGAGATAAGTCAAATTCAGTGTGGGTTAATCGATTAAGTGTACATATAAGAATGAGGCTGTCTCTTGAGTAATTATCAATGAAGGTTCGCCAGATGTCTATATCATTAACCCTTACAGATAGATAAAAGGGCATGATATGTCAATGTATAACATCATCTTAATCATTATCTGTAAAATATATAACTGCATGACATTATGCAGGATCATTCTCTATACGTTAATCCATAGCAGCAGCAACCTCGACTTCAAACTCTTGAGGACTTGACAAGGCCTCAATACCTAATTCTCGATGATATTTTGATAGATTTATGGAATCCAAGATTGAAAACTTGGCCAATACTTGGGATAAATATTTTCAAACATCATAATTTTGGTCCAGAGGTCATCATTTTCAGCATGGAGATGTGGTTTTGCAGGTGCCTTGGAATTTGATGCTCCTAATGTAGATGTACATTGTATCATAGAAGATGCTAGAAATACTTCGATTTTTGGTAGATTAGAATGACTAGGTATATCCCCTTACTGAGAGAAATATGGTGTAACCGCTAATCGGTACTCCAATATAATCATGTTTGGACTGATCCTGTCATGCATGGTTGAATCTCTTTATTCTTGTTGAGCACACTAAAGGGGTCTCCCATGAGTTTCCACCACGTATATGGTTCGAGTAGGGGTAGAGTTAAAATAGTGGTTTCTAGAATACCCATGTCTTACCATATATCCTAGACCTTGCCTTCTTCTTATAGTTCCTCAGTTTGGTACAAATAATTTAGGCACATCATAACTAGAATCCTCCTAGATTCGTTAAGTGGATAACTTTAACGGAACTAGAGAACAATTATTCATCTGATAAAGATTCTGCTTGAGGGGTCAATTCTTTTTGTACCATTTGGTGGGGCAGTGCCCATGCTTTTGAAACAGGTGGCTTGAAATCTTCCAGAGTCAAGGAAAACTTGTACCTTGACATGAGCTTGTCATCTTCTGAATTCTCTTTGTCCTTCTGATCATGTGTCTTCTTTAAGGATTGTCCTTTAGAGGACTGATGTTTTGAAAAATATGGCTTTTCTATGGCATAAGTGGTAAAAGAAATAATTCAGTTTTTCAATAGTGTTCATAGAATGGCATGAGTTCGATTGATCATTTTTCTAATCATTTAATCATCATATTTTTGTGCACATTTTCTTTTAACTTCCCATTAGTCACCTTCTTTCTCCGGATCAGTAGCAGTAACACATGTTACTTGGGCTGATGAAATTTTTTGTTTCACTTGTTCATAGTCAACCATTTGTTTCAGGAGGTATTTCAAAACGAAACACTCTCGAATGGGATTCCCCAACATTTGGTGAAAGGGGAAATAATTATGAAGATCTTCATCTCCTTCTTTGATTGGTTTCTTCAGTCTTGGAAATTGAACAAAATTGTTTTCCAAAGATGAGATGAAGTAACCAGGAACCTATTTAATCTGAAAAGAATAAACTTCACTCTTTAACTCCTCAAAATATCTCCGGCTTTCATCTTTTTTATCATCTTGATGTGGCGGTCATTTCTGCTGATGCTTATAAGGTAGATCACTTTGATATGATAATGTTTTTGAAGTAGAGGCAGGTATATGTTCTTGTTTGTGTGTGACAGTAGAAGCCTCTGCTTTTCCTATTCTCCTTATCAGATATGATGTAATTACATGAGATTTCGCTTTAGTTTACACAATGGAATCCTCCACATTTTGGGGAATTGAAACAAGGTCTTGAAACCCTCCTTTGTATTTTGTAGGGATCAGTGGTGTCTATAACTCATCACACAAATTTTCTACACAAATTGGCAGAAACACTTCTTGAGGGAGTGCCATATTTAAGGAATATGTTTATCCTTTCCATCGAGCAATGAAATTTGAAGCACTTTCATTTTATCTTTGTTTTCTATTTGTATGATCTAAAACTATTGTCTTCGACAGCATTGAGCTGAATGAAAGAATGAATTTTGGATGGAGGACTTCCCATCCAGTAATTTACTGAGATTGAAAATGTGTATACCGGAAAAAAGATGTTCCCTGTTATGATTTCACAAAGCATATGAGATTTAATTCTTCTTATTGTTTAGAAGTCCCCATCATGGAATCACAATGCGAATCAAAATACATTAAGTGTTTCTCTGGATCACCCTAACCATTAATGATTAGAAATGTAGTGTTCAAAAAGTTTGGTGGGGGAGGGATCAGATCCACCCATTCAGGGTAAGCATTATTTTCTAGCTGTACTGGAGTACACTATTCTTCCATAGCTTCCAATCCAATTTTTAATCCCTTAATTATGTTCATATGAATTTTGGGGAATATCTGAATGAGCTGGGACATGTACAGGTACAACAGCTGGAGATTGAACTGTTGCAATGACCGAAAAAACCACTAGTGATGGTTCTTCTGGTATTTTTCTTGGATAACCCATGGGGAAAAGCCTATAAGGATGTGTTTGATCCTGCCCTGTATGTGTACCCAATGAAGGGAATTAATTATCTATATCTATAGTTTCAAAAAATCATCTTTTCTAAGATGTTCCTACAGGATGTGCAAGTTGAGGATCGACTTGGGGAGAATATCTGGCATAAATCCTGCTTTGAAGTAACTATGTATCGAGTATTTTCAACTCCTTCATCTCCTCTTATTACTTGAAAAATATTTCTTCATGTGAAGAAGATTGACCATCTCTAGTGGAAAAGTGAGATTTGATCTGACTTTTAACTTTCCCCTTGTTAGATTCCTTTCAGAGGGGTGGGAGTTTGTTACTTGAGGGAATACCCAGATTCTGGGTAAGCCTTTGATTTATGGTATGCACACCTCCTTCATTTTCTTTAGTGTGTACCATGTTTTGGATATGAACTTAATCTTCTGACTCTGTTGAACTAGAGTCATTCTACGGAGGATCTTCTGTAATGGTATTAATTAAATTCACTGATGCATAATTCATTGATCACATTCTGTCAATATATTTGTTTGATTTTGTCCTTCTGTATCTTCCATGAGACTATGTTCTCATATATGCTAAATTCCTAGGTATTGTTTGATGGATGGTAACATGAGTCAAATCCTTGGATGGTTTAGTTATGCGTTCACCTTGTGGATTCTTCCATAATCAGGAGAAAACTAACTTATGTTGTGGAGGGGATTGTAGATGTTAAAAATCCCCCGGCCCTATAGGTTGGGGTTGTTCTTTTTCTTGTTCTTCTTCTTCTTCAAAACTTCAAACTTTGTTTGTTGAATTTGAAGGATGAATTAAATAAGCCCCCAGCCCTGTAAGATGGGGAGGCTCTTAAACTTCTATAGCTGAGCTTCACACAACTGCTCTTCTGATTTAGTGAATTTGGGTCCAGAAATTGGATGGTTGCATTATACGACAACCAATCATATCACATGTTTTAGAAGATCGATGTGCTATTTTAGACATTTTCATTATCTGATGGCTGAAATCCTCTAAGTGGCAGGCCTGCTTAATGTTTTTAGATGCTTTATGCAAAAGTATCTCAACATCTTGCTCTCTTCGGGACTAACTCTGATGAGAGCTATTCAAGGCATGTTCTTGAGCATATATATGATTACACACAAAATATGTTGATTTTAGTCGACTGTGGGAAATAACATTGCATGTGACCACTTTTTTCAGGCTTTGCTGATTTTGGAGTGTAGTGAAATGAAATTCTTTCTGTGCACCCATCCTCTAATAAAAACACCAGAAGTGATATTAGAAATTAACTGGGGTAGCCTCTTTAGTTCATCGACGCATGCACGCTAAAGGGTTTTTTTCTACTTTTCAACCATTGGATATCAGGAAACTTAGTGAGATGCTAAGTTGATTTGGTATTGAAACCCTTATATTACCTTTAAATTACATTGATATTCTTCATATGGTAATAATTTGGATTTCAAATGATGAATAGTTTTCTATATGTTGAGGTGGAAATCATGAATACAGTCTTCTACCATCAATTTTGGAATGTTGTATTGAAGGTTCTCCAAAGACCAGAACATGACTGGTACTTCTCCTTTATCCAATTGTTTTCTCATGTTCAATATATCTTCTTTATATTTTACTAGAGGTTTCTCCACCTTTTACGGCACAATTGGATTCTCCTTGATTGTTTTATTACAAACAATGGAATCGGTCACGTTTTCCTCTACTACATTAGAAGAAAAATGACCCAAGGGAGGTTCGGAGAATGACCTTCCCCTTAAGATTTATTCCTTTTGAGAAATTATTTCACCCATTAATTACAAGGTATCATACATGACTAGCCTCATGTTCAAATATTCCCCAAAATTAGCAGGCTTTCTCATTACTACATTGTCAATTAGAGAATTATCTTGAAAATGTGAAATAATCCTACAGAGAGAACTTTCACAGTGAATTCCATAATGGGGAGGACCACCATGGTGGATTAAAGTAATGGATAAATCCACTTTGTCATTGGTATTCTAGCCACAACGAGGGTTTCTGTGGCTGTCATCCGGGTATAGGCTCTCTAGATCGACCAATTTTTTATGAAGACAGCCTTCATGATTTAGTGTTCGATGGGGAACTTAATAATTACTACTACTACTCCCATAATTTTGTAATGAGAGTGTAGGATCGTGAGCTGCAACAGATAAATGTATTAGGGCTTCAAGAACTCTAACATTAAGAGGAGCTTGAGTGGAGATTGGCTCTTGATTTTCCAACTGTGTTTGGTGAGACTTATTCTAGGATGTTCTTATACATGTTGTTGGGGCCACTTTTTGGGAGAAGGGGTTATCATGGGTAGGTGTATGTGCCTACCTAGGAGTGGCCATTTGAATGGGATGATTTACTCCAATTATAAAGGGTATGTGTTCCTGATCCAGTTGTCCGTATGATATGTGACAATATGGTCTATAACCCTCCAGGACTGGAAGAAAGGTATGTATCTACTCCAGGATGGAATACCAATGTGTCATACCAGGTGTGGGGATAGAATTATGTTTCTATTCCCCTGGTAATGCTGAAGTTGCTGTTATGATATTCTAGAATGCTTCTAGAATATGGGCAAGAATTTCTGTCTGTCCTTTCACCATTTCTAAAATATGTTTGGTGACTTCCGTATCCGGAATATGAATATACATCCATTAGGTAGCTAGAGTAGGTTTATGTGCCTACTCCTATCCTCCCTTTCTTATCTGTGGTTACTGACTATACAATTGTATGGGAGAAAAGAGTTGAGTTTGCCCTAGATTTGTCCTCAAAGAATTCAGACTAACTCTTCCAGATGATTCCAAAAGAGACAGTTGGTAGGCTTGATGAACGATGGATGGTGTATATGCTAGCTGGCTGTTTTACACCAAGCGTGGTCGACATATTTTTTTAATGATGCAATACGAGACTGGTGGAAGGATTAATGAGTGTTGGTAGGTGTATGTTCCCACTTACCAGTTTCCATCACATTTGATTGGCGGGCATCCTTGAATGCAGTCAGACAAGCCTGTTGACCGACTAATTGTTTGTAAATAGGTGTATGTGTCTGTTCATGGTACTCCACTTAATTAAACTGGCAGGATTGGTGGGTTTCTTCAAGATGAGTATGCTGGCCAGCAGAATTGGGACGGACAATTGTATGTTCCCGTATGATGTTTTCCATCAATTTAGGTTGATGGACTTCTTTGGAGGGGGAAAAAGTAAGAATATGCTCCTGGTTGGCCAAACATTGTCTCCGACGGTTCATCTTGTGGGCCTAGGTTTGAGGGACATGGGTTGAACAACCAAAGGCAACACCCCCATCATGTTGGGGGATCACTGCTGCATGATTATGCTGATGGCAATTGATGGTGGGATTCCTCAGGAAGGACACCTTAATCTTTGATTTGATACCATAAGTGACCTCTTGATCCACCACCTTGTAGTATGTCAAGAAATGACTATTGCATTCTGGGGATATAGACCCGAAACAGTTGAAGACTGTGGTTGTCACCATTTTATTCTTGACCACCAGTCATCACTGACCATATGATCGAGGGTTGTTGTTAACCTAGGGAGCCTATTGAGAAGCCTCCAAGGATGGTATAGTACCGTGTGGATGGTATTACCTTACTAGTACATTGGAGACCCAGCATTGAAGATGCTGAGTTGGTGATGTCATCCTTCCAGCGAATGACGATACATCTTGAGGAGTGGCTGGGTAATTCTCTTGTGAAAACTTAAAGAAATCCATTAGGAGTGAAGGGAGTTCTGGGAATGAGAAAAACGATAAACACCATTAAAGAATCATATTTTAGATGGATACATGTGTGATTGATTCCTCGTCTGGCCTTCCATTATCAATTGATTGAGGCCTGAAAGGCGGGTAACACAATTAACTTGGTTAAGGATTCCCATCAAGTTCACCATTTTTGTTGCGTAATTCCATGGAATATGTGTTCTAATTAGGAATCACTACTTCTAGGTAGTTTCCATTGGATTTTTTTATGGAACCGAAAACATCAAAAAATTCTTTATCCAGAAGGGAGCTACTTTACAACGGTAGTCATTCATTGAGTTTAAGCTTATGATACTTAAGAACATGAATTGGTCAATAGGATGGGTGATCATACCCATCACACCCTTTGGGGGGGAATTATTTTCTACTTTGAGAGTCTCTTATAGATTTGAGATATTTTAATGAATCCTTATTAATTCACCAAGTATAATATAGGTTTTCCTTTTATTTTTCAATAAATTATTATCATGTATGAAATTTAGAATCATCCACATGTATTCGAGGTGCATCATTAATAGATACATCCATATATATTCGCGGTTCTCCATCAATGTTATCCTCTCATATACTATTTAGAGATTCTTTTAATCATCATTATGATGATATTGGTTTTTAAGCCACTTAGTGGGGCACTATGGAATTTATTTTCGTCTAGGGAGATGAATGTTTTTTTGATATTGGGATCATACCCATAAAATGGTCTACCTACATATCCTTGTAAAAGGAATATGAACCCTCAAAGTTTAGTTCCATTTAATGGGAAACATCATACCCTTAAGGTAATTTGATAAGGACATAGCCATATAGTTTAATGTTATGTGGTAAGTACATCTAAGAAAAAGGTGCATAGTCATGGTTTGTTGTGGGACTTATGCCTAAACAACCCATGGAACTTGGAATGAATATGGGGTTCCTAGTAAGATTAGACCATGTTGGGAATATGGCCTAGAAAGAACATGGTTGATTTGATGTGTAGGGTTGGAACCTCAGAGAGTCTTCCTACATATCCCATTTGGATGGGAATCAAATCCCACATAGTTCGATTGGGTCTCATAGGAGAGTGTAGTAATTTGAGAGAAATGATTCTGGTTTTACTTCCTAAAAAGGATGCCTTGGTGATTTGGGAGTTTAATTTTGGGCTTAATCCTAATAAGGATTCTCATTTATGAATGAAATGATATGGAGCTTGGGTATTAGGAAGGATTCCTACATATCTCAATTATGATGGGAATCAGATTTCTCATAGTTCACGTGTTTAGGGAGGATAAATTTGGGGATTTCTCTAAAAGAGGATTCCCAGAGTAAGGGAATTTTGGTTGGATTCCTGAAGATGATACCCAATGGGATCAATCCCTGAAAATCCTTCATATATATCCCAATTATGGTGGGAATCAGAGTTCTCGTAGTTCATTCACCATGGGTGTTTGTACAAATGTTAAGATTATCACAAATCTCTAAGCCCATGTGAGTCAGTCTTGGTGTAAAAAACTAGAGGATGTGAAAGATTCAACAAACACACACACTTTTCCTCCTCCACTGGTGGAAGAGGGCATGCCTACAGTGGTGAGGGTGGACAAGGCTGAGGTGACCGGGGAAGAGGGCAAGGCGATGAGACTTCCCTCTATTCTATTTACATTTAACAAGGGTCCAATGTAAATAATGAGTGAAGGTGATGGAAGTAGATAGGAGCATGATTACAACCTCCTACTTGAATGTTTAGGGGCTTACACTAGGATGGATGCCCTAAAATTGGTCTTGGTAGGGGAGAAAGACTTATAATTTTCTTAAATGGAAAAGCATGTGTGAACCGTACCCGACATTTCGAGTTTTAGACAAGAAAAGTGGAGGACATAACCCAAACCCTAATCCTGCAAATCGGGAATTTCCCAAAACTGTTCTTAAGAGAAAGTTCCATGTGACTGCGGATATACAAACCCACACACAATCCATGGATCCTAATCCCATTGTGAATCAAATGTGGGAAACATATGACTTCAGATATAAAAACCCTAATATGAGATATGCTAAAGTTACCTTAACAAAGGATTGATATGTCTGGAGGTTTTGGTGGAGGTTTTAATATAATACCTTTCAGAAAAGGAAGCCAATGAAGAAGAATCCTTTTCATGAATGGCATTGAAGAGGGATTTATGGCTTGTAAACTGAAGGGATTAGGTGAATCAATTAAGGTCACCCATGTAATTATATGGTGCATAAGTATGGGCACACAAGTAGGATTGGGAAACCTGATGTTCACATAAGTGATGAACAAACTAGATGTCAATACTTGGGTGAGACTTAAATCAAGCCTTCAGAAGTACTCACAGGTATTCCCAAAAGTGAGGCGCTCATGTTCCTATGAGTGGAATGGTTGTCGTGAAAGTGTTTCAAGTTTAGGGAGGTTAGGTTCCTTAGGAACACAAGTGTTATGGATTTCAAAAACTAAAGGGACTTATGTCATATGATCCTCCTTCAATTCCTCCTCTATAGGTGTTAAAGAACCACCATGATGGTTTTAGAAGACATGGGTGAAGCACTAGGGTGACCAGAGCAACAATTAAGTTTTAGAGAAATTCGTCCGTAAAAATAAAGTCCCAAAGGGTCTATTTATAGGCAAATAAGTGACCTTGGGACTAATGGTGGTGGGGCATGAAAGTGGGTTTTATGCCAAAACTGGAAACGCAAGTACCTTACATGCCGACAGATCCATGGCTTTACTAAGGTTATCACATTTTCAAGACATTGAAAATATTGATTTTCATTATGTTATTTCTCCTTTGTTTCTATATATTTTCCCTTTTTTCACTTTTTAGACTCTCTAATGGAAAAAATGTCAAAAATGAGGCCTTTTCATCTCTTTATTTGATTCTTTGGGAGTTGTTCCAGGGATAGTAATCCAAAGGGAATCTTTAGATAGTTTGATCATGCACATCCTTAATAAGGATACTAGATCATAGGGTGGGATTAACTGGGAGGATATTTTTTTGCAGCTTTTCCCCTAATCAAGAGAATACTATATTTTTATACGGAACAAGTTGCTAAGATTAAAAATACTCAATCCATGAGAGCTGGGGATGTTCTAGTTCCACTTTGAAAACTCTCTGGGCAAGGTTTTCTAACCTCAATGGTTGAATTAAGAAACCCTCAATCCCTACGAATTGGGGTTCTCAAAAAGATCCATGGATGATAATTCCATGACATCACCTATGATTTTATAGATCATTATTCTAAAACCGGTTGGGTGCATCATTTGGAATGCACTTGAATCACCCGCTTCTAAATATTGCCATTCTATTTTAGACATTTGTGCAATATGATGATTAAATTCCCCTAAGTGGGAATATTGATTGATATTTTCAGATTCCTGAAGCAGAAGTTTTTTAATAGACCTCTCTATTTTAGCCCAACATTAGTGAGAGTCGTTCGGGGCCTATTTTTGTTGATTATATCATTATTTGTGATCAGGGTCCATTTATGGAAACCCCCCTTCATCTATGACATTACATGATACCACCTTCGATGGGATTTACTATTTGGGGAGTGTGGTGAAATGTAATGCCCCGTTTTCATCGCATCCCCTTATATGAACATTAGATAGGTAATATTCGATAAATTGTGGAAATATTTTTAAAGCATTGAGGAATGTGTGTTGAAGGGATTCTTGCTGTTTCTAAATATTTTAATGTCGTACTTCCAAGAGAGACACTAAGCCAATTTGGAATTTCATCCATTATATTAACACGATGTGAATTCAATAATAATTGTAAGGTAAATTTTTTTCTCTCAATTGATAATGATTTTTCTATATATTGAGGTTGATTTTTTGTACTCAATCTTCCAAAAAAACATCTTCAATTCTATATTGTGGGGAGGTTAAAGGCCATAAAATGACTAGTTTTTCATATTTATCCAACTTTTTCCACATGTTTTTCATGTATTATTCATCATTTTTCATAGGCTCCTTAACCTCGTCTGACCAGAGTGGAATCTTTCCTACTGCTTTATCACAAACAGTGAGAATGGTGGAGACCACCTATGATATACTAGAAGGAAGGAGATCCAAGTGGGTTTTCAAGAGTGACATTAACCTTGGGATATCTTCTGGATAATAAAGAATTTAACTTTTCAATGGGAAGACATTAGCCATGACTGGAATTTTTTCCCATGTGCCTCACTATAGTAGGGCTTTATCAACACTACATCTCCAAGGGGAAGACCATTCTGAAGAAGAAAAAATTACAGTGAATAGAACCTTTGTAGTGAATGCCATTATGGGGAGGACTATCATGGTGGATTGTAATAAGGGTAAGAACATATTTCTCTTTAATTTTATATCCATGTGGAGGGTTTTTATGACTCTCCTTAGGATATAGGCTCTCTAGACCGATCATGTTATGTTCATTAAGAAAGCCTTTATGGTGAAGTGTTCAAGGGGGACCTTCATAATTACTGCTACTGCCGGTGTAATTTGGTAATGGGAGAGTAGGATATAGAGATTCCATAGAAGAATGTACGAGGGCTCTAAGAACTCCCTCATTAAGTAGAGTAGGATCGTAGTACAAATCCTCATTTTCCAGTCATCTCTAGAGATGATTATTTTAAGATTCCTTCTTGTAAGAAACTCGAGAAAATTTCTAGGGAATGTGGGGGTCAGGTATGGAAGCTTATTTGATTAGATCTTGTGTTGCTGTTGGAATTTTCCAACAGGGTCCTAGAAATTTGGAGAGGGTTTGTTCCTACCATGGAGTTCCAATTGGAATATGTTGATTACCTTCTATTGGAATGGTTATATGTTCCCGATCTAGTTTATAGTATATTATAGGGGAGTTTTCTCCAAGACACTCCGGGATGGAAGAAGAGGCATGTATGTACTCAGGGGTGACATGCTAATGAGTTCCCTATTTATGGGGTAGATCTATGTGATCATTCCTCTATCACTTATATGGTAGTCATTATGATATATTATAAATTCTATACGAGTTAGCCTGGATTTGTGTCTAAACTTTAACCATTTTCAGGATATGCGGGGTGACTTTAGTAAATATAATAGGTATATATTCCCATTAAATATCTGTATCTGGGGTATGTGCCTACTCATTTCCCCCATTTCTTGCCAGTGGATACTGAGAGTAATCATGTTTGGGGATATGGACTTGAGTTTTCCCCATATTCATTCCTGGGACTTTTCTACTAACCTCCCCAAATGTAGTTAGATGAAACTGCTAGCATGCCTGATGAATGAAAGTAGGTGTGGACCAAGTGTGCTGTTTTACACCATATTTGGTTGGTGGGATTCATTGAATTCTTCAAAATGAGTTAGCTAGAAGGCTTGGATGGTGTAGTTACGTGTTTTTTTATTCTTGATGTGTGCCACCATATTTGGTTGGCGAGCTTCGTTAAATGATACTATATGAGTCTTCTGGAAGGCTTTGTTGGTGTGGTTTGGAGTTTTTCCCTACTAACGACTTTCCACCGGATTTAAATGATGGGATACCATGGATACCACAAGGTGATTCTTCTAGCTAGCTGAATTAGGGTGGGTATGTGTATTTTCTTACTCATAGGTTTACACAAAATTTGATTCATGGGATTATCTAGATGGGGAAAGGTGTTTAATTTATCCCTATTGGTTGGTTTCTTCCCTAGGAATGACATATTACATGCCCAAGTCTGGATCAACTAGGTTAGACTACTAAGGATGGAACCATCATCATGTTGATGGTTTACTATTGTGTGACATTGGTGGTGGTGACTATTAGTAGGATCCCTTTGTAAGTACAATTGTGTCATCTAAATGAGGCCATTTGTGGCCTCTTGATCCACCTCCTTGAGATAAGGGAAGGGCTAGTTATTGTGTTCTATGGATAATCTCTAAAAATTGGTGATGACGATGGTAGGTTCTATCTGCTTCTAGGCCACGGACCATTGTTGATTGGATGATATGTGGGGATTTTAGATCTAGAGGGAATGTGGAGAAGCCTCCAGGGTTGGGATCATAACATGGGGGAGATACTTCCTGACTAGTGCATTTGAGGCCTAGAATTTAGGATTCGGGGTTGGTAGTGGAATCCTTTTCTTTGATTAAGACTTAAAATGGAAATTATCCATGGAATATGTTTATGAAATCTAGAAGGAATCCATTTGATTGAAGGGTGTTCAGATAGAAAGTGACCGAGGTATAGATGGTAAACACAAATAAAAAAACTCCTTTCAAAGAAAATTCTCATCAAAATGAACTCAAGCGTGATTGATTTCCTTGTTTTGAACTGTTTTACTTTGAGAGATAAAGGGGCTCGATAGGTGGGTGACACCATCAACTTGGTTAAGGATTCACATTGGTTTAACCATTTTTTTCATTCGCAAAAAATTAGTCACTCAGTGATTGATTTCATGGGATTAAATTTGTTCCAATCATTCATATCAGGTTCAATATTTACAAATGGTTACAAACGGTTTTTGTTTATAGAACAAGAAACACCAAAAACTTCTATTTATGTGTTAAATCAGGGGCCTTATTTCTAAAGGCAGGTGCTCATTGAGAGGTTTTTCCAATGATACTTAGAACAAAAATTCATTGATATGATGGGTGGTGAGTCTCATCACACCCTTTTGGAGGGTAAATTATTCCTACATTGGGAATCTATTATATATTTAATATATGTTCATGAATCCTTCATTAATTACCAGGTATGATGTCGATCACCCATGAATTAACAATAAATTATTATCATGTATGGAATTAAAACTCATGTGTATGTATCAATGGTTATTCCTTAATGGAGGTATTTTTATGTTTTAGGTTCTCCATTAATGGTATCAAATTATGTACTAATTAGTTATTTTTTGGTCATTATTATGATGATTCAGTTTTCCAACCACACAGTGGATAATTCTGATATGTATCGTCATCATGGGAGATGTGAGCTGTTTTGATGTCAATATTAGACCCATGGATTGTCTTACAATGTATCATTATGAAAAAAAATCAGAACCCATGTTGTTCAGTGTCACTTAATGGGGCATGTCATACCTTTTAAGGTCATGTGATAAGGACTGAACTGTGTAGTTTACGTCATGCATTAAGGACATCTAGGTGGAAGGATCCTAGTCAAATTTTGGTGTGGGAATTATTCCAAAGAAGACCAAGGAATCTGGGAAGGAAATTGATTCCTTGGTTGAAAACAAACCATTTAAGAATGTGGACCATAAAGAATAAGGTTTATTTGGGGTGTTTTTTTGGACCCAAGGGAGGCTTCTTACAAATCCCATTTGGACGAGAGTCAAATACCACATAGTTAAATTGCAAGGAACCATTTCAATATAGTCCCTCTGAAGGTTTGTCTCATAGGGGAGTAAGGATCGTTGAGAAGATTAAATTGGGGATTACTCTTAATTGGATTCACTGGTGATTTTTGATCTTTCTTGGAGATTATTCCTAAAGAGGACTCCCTTTTTGTTGAGGAGGTTTGGTTGGAGCTTAATTCTAAGGAGGATATCCTATGGAAGGGTCCATGAGGGATCTATCGACTCTTAGATATTTAGAGGATTTTTTGGGGCCTACACCTAATGACAAGTCCCATGGATGAGTATTACTATATGACTGGGACTTATAGCAAGTAGGATGCCCAAAAGTTCTAGTTGGGACTTAAACTTGGAATGATTCCCATAGATTAGATATCGAGGCTTATTCTGGAGGAGGATGATCTAGAGTTTGGTTATGATTGGGGTATACACTTAATAGGATTCCCAAATGGTTTTGTTGGGAAATACACTTGTAATTATTCCCCTATGTTGTATTTTTGGGATAATTCCTAAGGAGGATTCGATGGGGTTTGGTTATGATTGTGGTTTACACTGAATAAGAGGCACAAAAGGTAATTATGGGACTTACAATGGGAATAATGACCATAGGTTAGATTTCAGAGATTATTCTTGATCAAGATTCATTATGTTTTGGTTATGATTATTGATTACACAAAATAGGAGCCCTCAAAGGTTTGGTTGGGACTTACACATGGAATGATTCCCATAGGTTAAGTATCTCGTAGTTTTCATGATCACTACCAACCCTTAATCACAGATGAGTCTTTCTCAGTGTGAGAAAAAAGTGGAAGAGGAAGATCTGAGAAACCACAAGATATAATTTTCTCTGAGTTTGGATACATGTACTTGAGCACACACATATATGGAATCCCTCAAAAGATATATTAGAAGAAGAACTATAATAAAAATATATTCCAAAATATGCATCTAATCATACAAAAACCAGGATCATGACTAACATATAATCCCAAATTAGTCATGATGAGTCATGCTTGAATGTTATAAAAAATTGGAAGTAAAAGACATGAATAACCACACAATATCTATTCCACTTGTGGAAGAGGCCGGGGATACAAGAGAATAAGAGAGGTATTTGATCTTCCTGTTCTATATTCTATATCATATCCAGGATAGTCACATTAGACTATCCATTTGAGTATGAACTAGGAGCCAAAGATAATAAAGATTGCATCCTCCTGTATTAAAGATAATGGGGTTACTCTAGGTGGGATGCCCTAAATTTTTTTATTTTGGGAGGATATCATTCCTTATCTAAGGGAATGTCAAGTGTGGTCCTCACCCTCCTAGACTAGAATCAGTGGCTTCAGGTCTCAGAGATGACGGGGGAAGGGGAACCCCAAAACCCTCATATCTGAAGCCATGGGATCTATGACAAAACCCCCAGGTTCTATGTATTGTTTCATGGTAATTCATATGTACATGCACAATAAAGACACTAACCGTTAGGAAGGACAAGTGTGAGACTGCTCTTACCAAAGGAATTCATATCCAAATGGGAGACACACTAGTGTACCTCATTAAAAGGGTTTTCAAGTGTGGTTGATTTAGTGGAGGTTTCAACTTTGTACCCTTAGATGGGGGATACAAAGAAAGAGGGTCCTTTACATTAGTGGATCGAAAGAGGTCTTTAATAGGGATCACGCAAGTCCTGGCCTCTAGGGTGAAGGTGATTTATGCATGGACTAGGAGGAATCAGAGTTTATTCACACAGGGGGTAGGCCCATGATAGATGATGATTCCTTTTAAAAAGGATCACCTGAGAAACAAAACATGGGTGTTTCTTTATCCAAGGAACCACAGGTATCCTCAAGTGTCTTTGAATGGGTTTAGTGTATGTACATGACTAGGTAAGGGGGCTCACACTTGTGGTTTTACACTATGAGAAATAGGGTCCTCATGTGGGTGTCTTGTATTTCAGACCCTGGAGGGACTACGAACCCAATATCCCACTATATTCCCCCTTTTCTCCTGTTGTATAGGGATACCTAATGGATTTTTGAGTACTTGGGTGAATGGGCTGCACCACGAGAGTTTCAGGGATTCTTAGGATTTTCTAGTGGTTCAAATGAGGATCCCTCAGGTCATATTTATAATCAAATTGGAAGCCCATGTTGAAGGAGTTACCATTTATAGGTCCTTGTAAAAGTCATATTTCCCATGTTTCCCATGTAGGGGTGTCCTGCCTTTCAGTGGTGTATAGGTGGATGTCCAATCTTGCTAATGTTTGGGGGGATGTGTGCGGGCCAGATTAAGAAGGTACCTTTGATTCTTATTGGGTATCTTCACCTATTTAAAAATATTTAGGTAATCTTCATAATATTTTTATCCCACTTGGTTACATTCAGTGTTATCAAAAGGAATTCCAACATATTTGTTCTGAGATACTACTTTGTATATTGCAACCATTGAATCTGTTAATGATTGTGTTGATCTCCAGTGAAAAAAATATCATAAAAGAAATAATTAATCATGATGAATTATGGTATGAATGAAATAAAAAAACTATAAAGAGGATCATTATGGGAAAGACATATGATATTGATACTTGTTAGAAGAAAATGGTTTATAACACGATATGTGTAAATATGAGTGGCTACAAAAATATGGGAAAAAATAATACATGATAAAAGGAGAAAATATATGGATGGTTTATGAAGGAATCAATCTCTATATATGTAATCTTGATTATTTATTAAATCAGTGATTAGAGACACTTAGATAAAGAGTAAAAAAATATGAGATCAATGATTTGAAATTTGAATTACATAGATTGTGGAGCTAATTGAAACTAAATAATTAGAATTTTTTATTTTTCAAGAGGACATTATGAATCAATTTAAATAACATTATAAATATTTCTATATTATTGATCTTTAGGTTGAAGTTGGAATTCATTGGGTCGGATTAGAAGAATCCATATTATGAGTGCGATATTTGAGAAATGCGTTCTATAGAAAATTATATTCTCAAGGGGACTTTATCATGGAAAAGGAATATAATAATTTATAGGTCATAAAAAAAATATATCCCATGATAGAAAACCCACCTAAGAAGCTTTCCATCATAAGGGAGATCTGAAAAATCTTAAAGGTAGGCTTGATTGTGGAGAATAAGTTATGGTGGGGAGATTCTACATAGGTAGAAATTGATAAAAAAATTAGGGAGACTCATGGGGATTGACATACTATACCTGGTAGTGCTTGAAGACCACTAGAATGGGGTGGCTCAAAAATAGTTTTATAGTGACATGAGGTGCATGATAGACAATAAAGTTTCACATGACCATTATCAAGTATAATGTGTTAATATCCCTTAATGAATTTTGTTCATTTATTTAAAAAATGCACATACAATGTTACAACATATCCTTCCACCTATTCTTTCTCTGTATAGCGTTTTCAACTCACATAGGGGTTTTTATGGGGAGTATACACTACATGAACTTTGTATATAGACACATAAAATATCCAAATGATTAAATTGAGATTAGGTGAATCACAACATAGAGAAAAAGAAACAAATAAAGGAATCTCATATACTTTTTATTATTTTCAATGATGCTACAAAATTTAACTATCAGTACACAATAATGAATAATAGTACATGAAATTGGTAAACAAGGTTAGTTTTTAAGCTTCTACATGATGGTTTCTATGCAATTTTAGTGATCCAAGATAATTTTTAGAATCCAAATATAGAATCACATGTGTGTAGGGTTTTAATTCATAAAAATAATTGATGGGAATTTAGGTATGTACCTTGAGTATGTATAGTTTCTGAATTTAGTATGTGATAGACTCTATGAGAAGGCTAGTTCAAAAATTGAGTATCAGGAAAAAAGAACATGAAGTAAGTATGCTATGTGAATTTTAGATGTTTTCTAGATGAATTTTATTTGTAATGAATGTAATATGTTAACATGAACCTAGTATTAAAACATTGTTTAATCATGTGAACATGCGATAAGGTTAATGAAACAAAAAATATATTTTTTTGACTAAAAAACATTAGATTTCATAAACCTGATTTATGAATTTATGGGTCTATTCACATTCATAGTAGCCTATAAATTACAATTTCCTCAATAGTAACTGTGTGAATAATAATTGAGAATATATTATCAAGAAATTAATATATTTTCCACCTATTGAGTCTCATATAATGGTTTCTTTAATACACAACACATCATTTTACCAAGCTATTATTCATGAAGTATCATTTTTTATATTATTTTTTATATGAAAATATATATAAAAGGTGAACTCATTTGGGAATATTTTATGATAATGAATAATTGAGTCTCTGAACTAGGTGTTATGTGATTTTTGTGAAAAATATAATATTTTCATGAAAAAATTATTACACAGAGCAATTGAATTTCTCACATATTGAGTGTTTCATGAAGAAGAGATAAAGTGTTCTATTGAAGAAATACTATAAATTATTTTGAGAAGTGTTTTTGTAGAGAAGTTTCACAATGCATGATATTTATAAGATAATAGTAGAGAGAGGGATAGAGAGAAAGATATTGATGTTCAGAGTATTGAAATGAAGTGGAACAGTTGCAGATCCCTTGCATTCATTGAATTATGAATGACGCATATCACTGAATATTTTATGATACGGAGTGAAGAAAATTATTTTGATTATGATAAAAAAGCATATATGTTCTTAAATAAGTGATAATGTTTAGTTTTATTGATCTATAATTCTCTAAGAGGTAGATCTATATTAATTGGAATATAAGTAACCATTAGAAAAAAGTAATCTTTCTAATTTTGGTTCAACCATCTTTATAACAGGTAGTGAGAAATAATAATTTCATGAAGGAAAAAAAATAAGAATAGAATGACTCTATACTGATGGGAACAATAATATTCATGGTGTTAAAAAATTCATTTATTATGTAAAATCTATGATTTGGTGGTTTAACAGATCACAATATGGAGCATGCTCTCATATCTAGTCAAAACCTTGTAAAAATTGGTGTGTCCCATGCCATTTTCATTATCAAATATTCTAGAAAGCATGAGGAATATAGATTTAGTGGATCACAATCTTAATATATCATAGAGGATTAATTAAGGAAAATAATTCATAAAAAGGGATAATTGATTCCCCCCTCTTAGTGATATAACCATATCTGGTAACTTTATAAACAACCATAAAAATAATTCTAAAATCATAAAGCACTAACACACTTTCTTGTAAATTTTGGAAAATTACTTTTTAAAATATGAAGAAATTTGAATGAGGTTTTTTAATAATTCAATTTCTATAAAAATAGTTATTTTATTAAATTCATAAAAATTAACATCATACATAGAATCCATGTTGCTATATATAAAAATCAACTAGAAGAAATTATCACTATTAATATTATAATATATATATATAGTGTTGTTGTGTGGTTTTTTCCTTTCCCTTTCTAAATGAACCCCACATTATCATCATGAATACCTCCCCATATCCTATATACATCCTAATGTGTCTCTATTTCATTACATGTTCTCCATACCATTCTATGATATTTTAATGATCCTTTTGTCAAAATTGTGGTAAATTTACATATATATTGAATTTACCCTTTTTGTTTCAATATGTAATTCACTAAATATTTGTATGAAAATGTAAATATTTTATGTTAATATTCTAAATTATTCATGTTTCTATTTTCACACATATATATATATATCTGTATATATATATTTTTTTAGTGGAATAAAATTAAAAATATTATTTCTGGGTGTCAGAACATAATTCTTTAATTATTCCATGCATTTATAATTTTTATATAAAATTCATGTAATATATTTTGAGAGTTGGTTTTGAAATATTAATTATGGAAACTTTAAATTTAATTTATAAATAGAATTATAAGTTTTAACTTCTAAATTTACTAAGTCTTCAGATCAAATTTAGTTAATAGAAAAAAAGAATACACTATTATTAGTTGAAGTTTTTTAGTTGTGGTTTCAATATCTATGGTTGGGTAATAATGTTTGGAATTTTTTGAATTAAATTTTAATTTTAGTAATTTATTTTTTGGTGTTCTCAATTTAATTTGGGAATCTTCTTCCATGTAGTTCTATTGTGACCTGCTTCTATGAGGGATGGTTTTTTGTGGAACACTACTACTATGAGATTCTGATACAACCCCAACCGACTATAAGAATAAAGCCTTGTGATCATGCACCCCATGACTAGGTACTTTGTAACTGTGACCTTCCGTTTCGATCAACTGTGAGATACCCAACTAACCAACTATGAATGGAAAATCCATTAACATTGCTTCTATTGTTAATTAACAAAAAAGAATAAATTAGTGTTAATGTGTGATCCTATAGTGCCTATTGGGTGATTCAACCATGATAATGGTTAGTCAATCTACTATGTTGGGACCCGTTGTACTGTACATATTCTTCCATGGATCTCCACCTATGGATCTAGTTATATTCCCAAGATCTATAATGGATATTCCTTCCATGATTGCAAAAAATCATCCAAACCAATTAAAGAGAAATTAAAGACATTAGAAATTATAATGAAACTAAATATGTTACTATTGAATTAACATTGAATTGGTTAGTATAAAATAAAGAGAACTGGGAACTAATTAATTACTAAAACCAATTGCAATAAAAAAATAGTTTATAAAAAACTAGGTTTTGTGAGGGTGAAGTGATTCTAGGATGGATTAAGGAATAATTTTCAATTAAAAAAGATTACTGAATTAAAAAGATATTAAATATGTATATTTTATCTTGATTAAATAAATCATAAGGATGAGTTGATTAAAGAAGAAACATAAAAAGAATATTCTAAAGGTTTGATGTTAGATGATGTAAGATGGGATATGAGTATGATATACTCTATAATACCAAATATAGGATTGAATATGCAAACATGTGATTCTCAAATACTAGAGGGGGGGTGTGAATTGTACTTTTAAAAATTCCTTTGTAACTTTTAAATATAGTTATGTTTAACAAGGTTAAACAATATAATTCACAAAACCTCTAAGTTATAATAACTTGCTTGATTCTGGAAAAGTGATTCTAGAAATGAAACTTAACAAAAGTTTACAACAACTAAGATTCTACCTTAAAGCGTATAGAATCTAACTAAATCAGAGTACAAGTGTGAGGAAGTATAAGAAAGTTATACTTTCTTCAACAATATAAATTCAGCCGAAAACTTGAAACAAAACAAGTAACAAGTAGTAAATAATTTAACCCAAAGAGAAGGGTATCCAACAACCTTGGATAAAGGTCCCTTGATTTACACTTTCAAGAAAGTCCGTCTTACCCACACCTAGGTAAGCCCTTGATATAAAGATCTGAGTCTGTCTTGCTATCCCTGAAATCCCTCAACTATCAGGTAGTCAGAACCTCTGTCTTCCTATCCTCGGAAGCCCTCGATTGTACACAACAACAATTAGAGTCGCATTAAGAAAATATGCACAAAGAAAAGTTTGAACAAGTCATTCAAAATTTTTGCACGAAGCTTGAGAGTTCATAAGAGCCTCTATCTGTAGAAATCACTTCAACAGCATGTAATCATAGTGGTCAAAGATGTTGTCATGTGTATTGTCAAGTATTTCAAAAGAGCTTCTATTTATAGGCACAACTCCAATGGTTGGATCCCTCCTCCAACAGTCATATTCTTCCTTGAATTTTGGAGGGACCTATACACATGTCACTAAAACAATGGTTAGTGAGTAAATGAAAGAACAACATCGTTTTATTACTAAACAAGTGTAAGCATAACCAAAATCTGATATTCGGAATATAGGAAAATGAAAGTTCAGAGTCTAACCAAAAATGAATTTGGAGTCTAAAATACAAAGATGTTTGGATTCTATTTTCTAGGAATTCGAGACCTGAATTCTATAGAATTCCAGAGTCGGAATTTCAAGGAAATTTGGAATCTGGATTCCCCATAATTCGAAGCCAGAACTTTAAAAGGTCGGAGTCAGAGTTTATAAGAATTCAGAGTCAAAACTCATAAGATTTCTGAGTTTGTTATTCAGAGAACTCGGAGTCATAACTTAGAAAAATTTGTAACCAGAATTCATATTTAGAATTTGGATTCAGAACTTAGAAGTGTTCGTAACTAGAATTCTGATTTAGAATTCAGAGTCAGAACTTAGAAGAGTTCGTCACTAGAATTATGATTCAGATTTCGGAGTCAGAACTCATGAGATTTCGTAACCAGAATTCTGATTCAGAATTCGGAGTCAGAACTCAGAAGAGTTCATATCCAGTATTCATATTCAAAATTTGGAGTCAGAACTCAGAAGTGTTCATAACCAGAATTCTGATAATTCTGATTCTAAAACATTATGCTTCATATCTAGGTAATTATAGGATTTCGAGGTTTTTTGGTCACAAACCAAATTTTACACTTAAGGAAAATATTCATATGAACAATGAAATCTAGATAAGGGTAAATTTCATTGGGTAAGGAAATTTTCCTTATAGAATTAAAACAAGGGGTAAAATGAGATTTTCCTTAAGATAAAGTGTTTGTGATTTTTAAAACAAGAAGAAATGGTAAAGTTATAAGGAAACCTTAATGACTCAACACTATCCCTCTTGAAATAAGGAATGGAAAATTCATAAGGAAAACCTTATTGACTCAAAAATCTCCCCCTTTTTGGAAAACACAAACAACCTTATGAAAAAGAATAATAGGTCTTAACAAAACTTTTCTTATCTTAGAAAATAAAACTTATCTCCCTTTTCAATTTGGCAAGTATGAATACGACTAACTCCCCCTTAGGATTTGGAACTCTAAGGATCGTATTCTAGATTTTTGGAATGGGATATTCATTATCATGAGTATAGAAATCTTCATAATGAAAAATTCCACTTATATAAACTCCCCCTTACCTTGGGATATATCTTGTTATACTTATAATTATTTTTTCCCCATTTAGAATTATTTTTCCTTCTCCCCCTTTGTGATTTTCAAAATGAGTGTGAGGTAATGGAAAATATGGTACATGAAATATTAGTATAGACATCCAAACAAAACAAGCAAGCACAATTTCATTACGATTGGAAAAATTTTTACAAGGAAAGGCATTACAACAAAAGATCGTATTAGGTCTATGTTGTTTCTTTTTCCTTGGGCATCAGCTTCTTCATGATTGAATTAAACTTTTTTAACTCTTTGTGATCCTCCTCTGCTTGCTTTTCCAAGGCTGTGATCCTATCCTCTTGAGCCTTCAGGACCTCTGCCTGAGCCTTTAGCAAGTCATCTTGCATCACAATCTTTTATTTCATCTCGGTCCGGAGATCCATCTCTATTTTCAATCTTTGGAAAACATAACTCAACTTCCCATTCAAATATTTGACATCTGGAATCCGAGAATTTTGTTTAAGATTTAGATTTTCCTGAAATATGTTTGTAAGATTATTGATTTTGGTGTCTTTGGTATCAAAATCTTCTTTGAAATATTCTCAGAATTGATCAAGCTCTTCCAAATGTTCAATGATTTTATTAGACCATATGGTCATTTTCTTGCAAGAATTTCTGTGGGCTTCATAATTGATAAGAAAATCCTTATGATCAACCTCAATCTTAACACATCTATCTATGACCATGGATAGAGAATCTGACTTCTGATTCATGCTATGCTGAAGCATCTGGAATATAGAATCAATTTCTGGAAAGATCGGAA
The DNA here is from genome assembly GCA_963277665.1 of Viscum album. Lineage (NCBI taxonomy): Eukaryota > Viridiplantae > Streptophyta > Magnoliopsida > Santalales > Viscaceae > Viscum > Viscum album. The sequence goes on from OY728128.1 coordinate 1,266,070,497, forward strand.
TGGTATCCACTAGCTTCTTTAGATACTGAACAAAAAAATCATGTCCTAATGCTAATGACTTCAAATCTGACATTTTGATAGGTGATGGTTCTTCCTCTAGATCTACCATCTTCCTCTTAGTGGATCCTCCAGCTTATTTTTTGCTCAAATATATTTGGTTGGGGTATCGACAACCACTTGTTTGCCTTTGTTGATTTTCAGAATAGCCTCTGCATCTAGAGACTCATGCTCACTTCCAGATAACTGCACGATCTTATCTTCATCAATTTTATATTTTACAGCTCCTGCCTCAATTTCTTCAGGGTGTATGAAGTGATGATTGTGACTCTCTTCCTCAGATACTTTGTTTACTTCCTCTTCACCCTACTCATCATCTCTAGGTGTAGCAAGTTTTGAAGATCCGGCTTGAGAATTCTGAAGTGAAAATTTTTATGAAACACATTCCTTTTCATGATACACTTCAACTTGCTTAATCACATCATCAGAGCCACCATTTATCTCAGTTTCTTGTACTTCTTATGCAGCTTTATTCTCTTCCATAATCTTCTCTTGTGGGTTTTCCGGAGTCATAAACCTCTTACCCGGAGTCTGAGGTAATGGTTCCACTAGGAAAGACTTTGGAACATGGATATTCTCGGATGCAATTTCTGTATCTCTCAGAAGGGATTGACAAATTTCAGCCTCTGAAAACTTCTTCTTTTGCCTTTTCTCTTTGGATTGCTTCTCAAGCTCTTCAGCATCCTTTTCTTTCAGTGCTATGGCCTCTGCAGGGTCCAAGACAAACTGTGGATCCCCTTATTTCCTGTTTTTCTTATCCCCTCTCCATTTTGAAGCCACTTCATCCAGATAAGATTTTTGATTTTTGGGTTTAGGAGGTGCGTATTGTGATTCTTTGGCCTTAGGAGTTTTCTCTGTTGCTTCCACTTCCCTTAACTTAATCTTGTTTCCATCTTTCTTTGAAGGTTCGACTTCTTCAAGATTTTTCGGAATGACTTCTACCTCATCCTCAGGTAGATCATCAAACTCACTTGACTCCTTTGAAAAACCTACTTTCATCCTTTTTATGGTATCATCTTTGATAAGAATTACCTTGCAATTCCTCATCTTAGAACTATAGGGGATCTTGAAAGATTCAAGAAACCTAACAATGAGCTTGGAAAGTAGGGCATGATACATAATAATTTGAGCTCTCAGATTTCCATTCTTGATGTTCTCAATCATAATGAGAATGTGCTTCATGAGGTTTACCTTCCTTAGGTTTACCAAAAAATCCAAGATGTGCATGTCACTTTTCTTAAGGGTTTCCTTATCACCCTTCCTTGGTATGATAATACCCTAAACCCATTGCTGTAGGATCCGATTGTTGGTAGATAGATGGGAAATCTTTGCGGTCTTTACATCTTTATGTCCAAGGTATTCCATAGCCTTTTCCTTAACAAAACTTCCTTGAACTTCTGGCAGTTTGTGTGAACAGAACTCGACTTCCCCTTCATAGGACAGCCCCACCAAGCTAGCAGCCTTGGTGTAAGAGAGTGCATAAGTATTTCTATAACTTTTAATGGAAAAATTTTCCCTACCATCTTCCTTAAAGAAAGTTTCTGACTCATAAAACACTATCAGCAAATCCGGATACACCACATCCTGAGCTCCTATATTTGAAATCGCTACACTCTCTGATCCATTAAGTTTGATATTATTGGATATAATGGAGTCATACTTATTAAAGAAGTTCAGATGCACCATCCTCTCCCTGTAAATTTGCCACTCCGAAATCAGCTTGACTGAAGACATCTCTTGAGAAGGAATTTTATCAGACATTCGGACATGAAGAATCTGGAAACCTGGAATGGGATTAAGAAGTTGGGCAGAGCGTCAACATACAAATGCGTTGAAAACCGATGTGGGAAAACCCATCAGGGGTCCTTTATATAGGCTATGGAAGTGGCCTTTCATCTTCCAAATCCAATCTAATGGTTGAGAAACCTTCTCATCTGATTTAATAGTTTATATGATATCCATAAGAAACAATTGAGTAGGATCCGATCTTTTGAGGTTTTTAGGAAAAAATAGAATTTGAGAATTTAAGATACAAAAGAAAATACTAGCAATGAAATAATGACTACAAAAAATTTAAGAAAGAAATCATACCTTTCAGATTGCTAAGAAGATTATTCATAATAGGTGATATTCTTCATGAACAAAAAAATTTGACTACGATAAACATATTAGAAAAAAATCTATGGTTGAGAATATTATTAAAAAAAATTTGAGTACCAAAATTCCATTATGAAAATTTTGAGTACGAAAATTTTCATTATGAAAATTTCAATTACGAAAAATCTCAGTACGAAAATTTCAAGTATGAAAAATTCATTATGAAAATTTCATTACGAAAATCTTCATTGCAAAAATTTCAATACAAAAATCTTTATTATGAACGTTTTGAAAACTTACTATGAAAATTTTCATTACGAAAAACTTGAAAAAATAACTACGAAAATTTTCATTACGAAAATTTTGAAAAACCAACTACAAAAATTTTCATTACGAAAATTTGAAAAACTAACTACGAAAATTTTCATTACGAAAAATTTGAAAAAACTAACCACGAAAATTTTCATTATACTAATCAAACAAATGTACTCCCCCTATGAAAAGAAGTTAATTACTATAAAGATATTAGTTCTACAAGAAGTTAATCAAGGAAGATTACCTTATAATTATCATTCCTAAATTCCATTTAATGTATTCAAATCTATCGGAGGGTAATGATTTTGTGAAAATATCAGCAATTTGATCTTGCATTCTGATAAATTGAAGAATGATATCTCCTTTTTGTCTGTGATCCCTAAGAAAGTGATGCCTATTATATATGTACTTTGCACGAGAGTGATGTGCAAGGTTTTTACTAAGGGAAATGGCACTTGTGTTATCACACATAATTTGAGTATTAGTAAAACTCAAGCCATAGTCTGTGAGTGTGTGTTGCATCCACAACACTTGAGCACAACAACTTCCAGCTTCTACATATTCAACTTCAACAATGGAAAGTTCTACAGAGGTTTGCTTCTTACAAGACCTAGAAACAGATGAATATCCTAAGAAATGACATCTTTCAGATACACTCTTTCTATCAATTCTACATCCACCAAAGTCAGCACCTGAAAAAGTTTATTAAAAAAATCATTTCTAGAAGTATAAAAGAGTCCTAAATCCATGGTTCCCTTTAAGTAGCGAAAAATTCTCTTCACTGCCTTTAAATGAGATTCCTTAGGATTGGATTGATATCTTGCACATAAGCATACTGAAAACATTATGTATGGATGACTAGCTATCAAGTAAAGTAAACTTCCTATCATACCTCAAAAAGTTGTTTGATCTACTGGTTTCCCAGCTTCATCAAGATCAAGTGTGTTTGAGGTACCAATGGGAGTACTTATACTCTTAGTGTTGTCATATCCATACTTTTTGATAAGATATTTAATATACTTCTGTTGGGATATATAGATTTCTTCTAGTTTTTGAGAGATTTGAAAACCAAGGAAAAATGTTAACTCACCCATCATACTCATTTCAAACTCATATTTTATTACATCCGCAAAGGAATCAGTTAATGATTGCCGAGTTGAACCAAATATAATGTCGTCAACATAAATTTGAACAATCAAAACATTTTTCTTATCATTCTTTATAAAAAGGGTTGGATCTGCATTTCCCTTTTCATTGTTATTTTGAAGAAAAAATCCTGTAAGTCTATCGTACCAAGCTTGAGGGGCTTGTTTAATTCCATACAGATCTTTGGTAAGTCTAAAAACATGATCAATATGTTTTGTATCTTCAATTCCAGGAGGTAGTTCAACAAAAACTTCCTCTTGAACATAACCATTAAGGAAAACACATTTCACATCCATTTGAAAAAGTTTGAAATTGAAGAATGCTACAAATGCAAGTAAAATACAAATAGATTCAAGTCTAGATACTGGAGCATACATTTATTCACAGTCTATTCCTTCTTGTTGATTATATCCTTTAGCAACTAATCTAGCTTTATTTATAACAATGATTCCATTTTCATCACACTTATTTAAGAAGACCCATTTCACTCCAATAACAGAAGTTTCCTTAGGTATTTCAACCAAGGTCTAGAATTTATTCCTTTCGAATTGATTTAGTTCATCTTGCATGGATTTAATCCAATCATCATCACCTAAAGCTTCATCAGTGCTTTTTGGTTCCAATTGGGAAATTAATGCTATATGTTCTACTTCATTTCTTAAGGAACTTCTAGTCCTTACATGTTGATTGACATCACCAATGATACTATCATTGGAATGATTCTTTAGAAACAACTTATTTGGGTTTTGTAAAACCTGTTCATCAACATAGTGTAGGAAATATTCTAGGGTAAATGTTTCAGTTGTATGTTCTTGAAAATTTTCTTTATCAGAAGGATTTTCTATCAAAGGTTGATAATCAGTTTTTGAAAACACATCCAAGTATGTTGGTTGGGGTTGTTTAAAAACAAAAGGATCTGTTTCATCAAATTTGACATGTACCGTCTCTTCTACAGTACAAGTGTTTTTATTGAAAACTCTATATGCCTTAGAAGTTGTGGAGTAGCCTAAGAAAATTCCTTCATCAGATTTTGGTGCGAATTTATGTACATTATATTTAGTATTTAGAATGAATACCTTGCAACCAAAAACCTTAAAGTAGGAAAGTCTTGGATTTCTTCCATTCTATTACTCATAAAGAGTTTTATTAAGAAAATTTCTAATCAAAACTCGATTTATAGTATAACAAGCAGTACTTACAGGTTCAGACCAAAAAAGTTTGGCTACAGAATACTCACTCAACATGGTTCTAGCTATCTCTTGAAGAATTCTATTTCTTCTTTCAACAACACCATTTTGTAGAGGTGTTCTGGGTGCTGAGAAGTTGTGAGTAATACCTTTTATACTATAAAAAGTTTAAAAATCAGAATTTTGAAAATCTCTTCTATGATCACTATGAATAGTTTTCAATGGAAGACTTTTCTCATTTTTTACATGGGCTCTAAAACTTTTGAAATAAGAGAAGTCTTCAGACTTCTTTGCTAGAAAATAGACCCATGTAAATCTAATGAAATCACCAACCAAGACAAATACATAATACTTTCCCCCATTGCTTCCAATTTCTGTTGGACCAAAAATATCCATATGTACTAGCTGTAATGCATCAGTAGTTGAGACTTTACCAACTGATTTAAAACATGATTTATGTTACTTACTATATTGACAATGGTCACAACCTTTTGAAGAATCAAATATAAGCTCCAGTAGATCCTTAACTAATCTTTTCTTAGAATGTTTTCATAAGTTCATATGGATACAGGGTCCTAAACATCTATACCATAACCAATAATGATATTTTATTGCACTAAGGCAAGGTAAGTCTTGCATCCTAAGGTCTTTTACGTTTAGTGTGTAAAAATTCTCTTGCCTATGGGAAGAAAGAATGAACTCTTCCTTGGAATTGTGTACTAAGCACTTGTCATTCCTAAAATTCACAAGGTCTCCTTCATCACATAATTGGATTTTTCTAATGAGGTTGTTCTTAAGAACCTTAACAAATAAAACATTTGAAATCAATGTTTTTCCAAGAAGAACGATGTTACCTATACAAATAATTTCCCCCTGAGCATTATCTCTGAAAGTTACTTTTCCTCCTTTAATTTTGATAATATTTCAAAATATTTTCTGTTACCAGTTATATGTTGAGAACATCCACTATCCATGTACCACGTATTTCTGTTGGTACTTTACCTATTTTTTTGAAAATAAGAAAAAGTTAGACTTTCAGAATTCAAACTTTCCTGGATCCAGAATTTTTAGACAACAAAAATTTTGGTATCCACATTTGTTTAGAAAAATAAGCTGTATAAAACCGAAATGTTTGAACTTTATTCAAGGATAAATTTTTCTTCCAATGTCCACCACTTTGACATTTAGTTCAAAAAGGGGCTGTAGAAGAAACAAAATTGTTGTTTTTGAAAACTGGTTTTTGGTGAGTATAACCTACTCTAGTAGTGTTTACTTGAGGTTTAATTTGAGAATACATTTTGTCAAAATTTTCCTTCCCAAAGGTAATGTTTTCAAGAAGCTTCTTAAGAGAAAATATTTTGTATTTCAGTTTAATGACTAAATTCCTATCCTCAGGAATCATTTCCTTAGAGTTAGATTTTTCCTCAAAAACTTTTATCTCTAAAATAGTATTCTTAAGATCTTTAGAAAGTTCTCTTTAATCGAATTTTCTTTCTCAAGGTATTTAGAAAGTTTTTCTAAAATCTCTTCTTTATCTCTAATATCCCTAGAAAGATCTGAATTCTCTTTTGAAATAATTTATTCCCTAGTATTTTCCTTTTTTAATTTCTTATAAATTTTAAAATTTCTCGCTTCAAGTAACTTGGAAAATCTAGAAAATTCTTCATATAAAGGTATTTCTTCATTTTCTGAGGATGAATTATCTTCATCAGAAGTACTATTTTCGGAATAGTAATTCTTATCAAGAGATAAATTTTTTAAAGCCTCGGCAGAGCATACCTTGGCCATAAGACATGTATTGGGGAAATAAGTAGTAGCAATGAATCCCATATTCTTATGTGCTGATGAATCATATTCAGAAGATTCACTTCATGAAGAGTATCCATAGCTATCCCTCCAAGTATCATTAGCTTTATGGATTTTCTTATGCTTTGATAGATAGAATATCTTCTTGTTCCTTTCTGAATTCCTTTCCTTATTTTCCTTCTTTTTCAACAAGGGACAATCGGTTCTAATATGATCTGTTCTTTAACATTCATAACACATAAATTCTCCATCTTTCTTATCTCTGTAGTCTTTCTTCTTCTACTTATTATGACGGTTCTTTTGAGCTATAATCTTGTTCATTCTCCGAGAAAGATTAGCTAATTCATTCTCAGACTTTTCTGTGTCACTAGATTCTGACTGAATAATGACTTTCTTTGTCTTTGATCTAGTTACTCTTTATGGGGTCTTGGATTTCATATGTTTAGAAGTGGTTGTAAAAGATACTCTTCCATTCCCATTCTTCTTCTTAACATTTTCAGAATCTCTCTTCATTCTGGTTTTATGCAGAAGAAGAGTTCCAAACAACTCATCTAAGGTAATCTGAGTGACTTTCTTGTTCTCATCGATAGCTATCCTCTAAGACTCCCATTCATTTAGCATGATATCAATGATCTTATCTACCAGAGCCTCATCATCCAAACTTTTTTCTACAATAGATTGTAAGCTATTCACGATAGTCATAAATCTTGGCTATACTTTGCTTATAGGTTCTCCATAAGAAAAGTTAAAGCTATGGTATTCGGCTCTCAACATAGCTCTTTTTGTCTCTATGACTTTAGATGTACCAAAATGTTTAACTTCAAGTTTCTTCCAGATAATTTTTGCAACTTCACATGATGATATTTGACTATAGATGTTCCTATTCATGGAACATAACAAATTATTTCTCACTCTAATGTCTGTTTGATATTCTGATTTCTCCTGATTCATAAAGGTTCTCAATTCATTATCTAGAATCTTATAATCTCTAGTCATCATTAGATAGTTATCAAGTCCAGTATTGATAAAAAAAGTCTTCATCCTATCTCTCCAGTACTCATAATTATTCCCATCAAAAACAGGAGGTCTGGTAGGATTTAGATTATCAATAAAACCAACATTTAAACCAGCCATCCTTAAGATAATAAATGGCACAAAAACTTGTTAGTAGTATAAGTCTGTAAACAAGAGAAAATATCCCAAGAAAGGAAAACATAGAACAAAAGTATCTTTAAGAAAAAAAATGAATCCGAACTATCTGATTATGAGAAACAGATTCCAAAATAATATGAACTCGGAAGTTCAATTCTGAGAATTTTCTTTTGAATCTAATTGTGAGATTAATTAAGATTTAACCAATTCCTCTGATACCAATTGTGAGATGGTATGTGAGTATGATATACTCTATAATACCTAATGTAGGATCGAATATGTAAACATGAGATTTTCAAATACAAGATGGGGTGAATTGTACTTTTAAAAATTCTATAAAACCTTTATAGATAGTAATGTTTAATAAGGTTAAACAAGATAATTCACAGAACCTCTAAGTTCTAATAACTTGCTTGATTCTAGAAAAGTGATTCCGGAAATGAAACTTAAAAAAAGTTTACAAAAACTAAGATTCTACCTTAAAGCGTATAGAATTTAACTAAATCAGAGTACATGTGTGAGGAAGTATCAAAAAGTTATACTTTCCTCAACAATACAAATGCAGTAGAAAACATGAAACAAAACAAGTAACAAGTAGTAAATCTTTAAACCCAAAATAAGGGTATCCAACGACCATGGAAAATGGTCCCTTGATTTATAAATTCAAGAAAGTCTGTCTAAACCACACCAGGGTAAGCCCTCGATACAAAGATCAGAGTCTGTCTTGCTATCCCCACAAGCCCTCAACTATGAGGTAGTCGTCACCTCTGTCTTCCTATCCTCGGAAGCCCTCTATTGTACACAACAAAAATCGGAGTCGCACTAAGAAAATATACACGAAGAAAAGTTTGAAAAAGTCGTTCAATATTTTTTCACAAAGATTTAGAGTTTATAAGAGCCTCTCTCTCTAGAAATCACTTCAACAACATGTAATCACAGTTGTCGAAGATGTTGTCAAGTGTATTGTCAAGTCTTTCAAAAGAGCTCATATTTTTATGCACAACTCCAATGGTCAGCTCCCTCCTCCAACAGTCCTATTCTTCCTTAAATTTCAGAAGGACCTGTACACGTGTCACTCAAACAACGGTTAGTGAGTAACTGAAAGAACGACATCATTTTGTTACTAAAAAAGTGTAAGAAAAACCCAAATCTTATATTCGGAATGTAATAAAATGAAAGTTTGGAGTCTAAAAAAAATATGAATTCGGAGTCTAAAATACAAAGATGTTCGGATTCTATTTTCTTGTAATTCAAAACCTGAATTCTATAGAATTTCGGAGTCTGAATTTCAAGGAAATTCAAAATCTGTATTCACCAGAATTTGTAACTCGAACTTGCAATGCTTGGAGTCAGAGTTCATAAGATTCCGGTGTCAGAAATCATAAGAGTTCAGAGTCTGTTATTCATAGAACTCGGAGTCAGAACTTAGAAAAGTTTTTAACGAGAATTTGTATTCAGAATTAGGAGACAGAACTCAGAATTGTTCGTAACCAGAATTCTAATTCAGAAATCGGAGTCAGAGCTCAGAAGAGTTCATAACCAGAATTCTGATTCAGAATTCGGAGTCAGAACTCAGAAGAGTTCATAACCAGAATTCTAATTCAGAATTCAGAGTCAGAACTCAAAGGAGTTTGTATCCAGAATTCATATATAGAATTCGGATTCAGAACTCATAAGAGTTCATAACCAGAATTCTTAGAATTCGTATCCTAAAATATAATGCTTCATATCTAGGTGATTATAGGATTCCGAGGTTTTTGGTTACAAACTAAATTTTATACTTCAGAAAAATATTGATATGAACAATGAAACTAGGTAAGGGTAAATTTCTTTGGGTTAGGAAATTTTCCTTATAGAAGTAAAACAAGGGGTAAAATGATATTTTCCTTAAGATAAGGTGTTTGTGATTTTCAAAACAAGAATAAATGGTAAAGTCCTAAGGAAACCTTAATGACTCAACAATCTCCCACATGAAAGAAGGAATGGAAAAGTCATAATGAAAACCTTATTGACTCAATAGATGATACATTAATACTCTTAAATTTTACTTGAAACTCATCATAGATAAATTTAATAGAGGCTTGGATAGTGATGAATAAAATTAAGTCAAATAGGGGCTTCATAACTATGATCTACGATCTAGGTGTTCAATTATTTTATGAGGTTGAATAATGTTTGTAACCTTTGTGTGGGTCTGATGAAAGTTCATTGATGATGAACCTGGAGGAAGCACATTTTTTGGAGTGTTGATGAAAGTATAATATGAAAGAGGTGAGTGTGTTTTGTGAAGAAGACCCAATTTTAATTGGATTATTTGGATGATGAAATTGGAAAATGGAATTTCCATGATCAAATATTAATATGAATAGAAAGTTTTGTGGTTGTTTTGACCTTAAATAACCATGAATAAATTCCTAAAAGTGTAATTATATTTTTTATGTATCATCTAATCAGGTATGAATAAAATTTATTCACTAGTTTAATTTTTTATACATCTATGTGAAGAAGATGGGGACCACTATGTCTCTAATTTTTATGGATTCCTTAATGAAGATACACACCTCTATGGGGTGTTAAGGAATTACCATTTGAATAATATAAAATTGTGATGAATCTTGAGATTAGCATTATATGATTAAAAATCAAATGGATTTTTTTAGGACGAGTAGATACCAAATCTTCACCATTATTCTGAAAGTTGTAATTGGAATTTTGAGAAGTTAATCAATTCACTTCAATTGATTATGTGATGGTCATTATGATCAAATGCATAATTATAATGGCTGTGTGGAGGATATTTTGGTAATGGTTTTTGAAGATAATATAAAATAACCAATCACTATTTTTTAAATGGAAATCAAGTATACATAATTCATGATTAGAGAAGATTTTGTGGAAGTAATATCAAAGATGAGTGATTTGGATGATTTAAGAGTTCATCTTACTTGATCCTCAAGCATATAAAAGTGTGTTTATTTCATTCCATTGAAGATATTTTTTGGATTCATAAGTTTAACAGTCATGGATTTCCATGTGAAAACTCTAGAGAATAATTCCATGACTCTCAATATGACTTTAGAATTAACGAGAGAATAAAATGAATAAATTATTCTATTAGATAGAGGTAGAAATTTTTGGAGAAGAAAAAAACATCATGAGAAAATTATTGAGGTGTAGATGGATATGGAGATAAATCTTTAAGAAGGGTATGATCTTAAAATTGAATTTTTATCTTATCTTTCTTCTCACAAATTGATATTTATTTTATAACATGTGTATTTAAAAACTTTTAGGGAGTCAAAATTTTAGGAATTATAACCTTAAAACTATTTTTCTTATATTTTTGGAAGATATATAGTGTCTTTTGGTGACCATAATTTTATTATTAATGAGTATCATTTTTCAAACCTCTGAGAACCGATAGGTCAGGATAGTGGATTATTTACCAAGGGACGTCATCTGATGTACAAAAAATACAAAATGGTTTATGATTTTCTTATACATTATTAAATAATTTATTTATTTAAAATTTGAGCAATCAATCATTCACTTAAGAGATTTTAATTAGTATTTATGATCACTTGAAGATATTTAGTGTCATTAACACACTATTATTCAAAACATGATCATAACTGTTATATAATATATCTAGAGTAGAAATAACATTAACAAATTATTTCTAATATGATTTATATAAATTATTAACCTGATAGTATACCTAAATACTCATATGATTTAATGTTCTTCCTTACCCATTTCACATAATCATCATCATTGTGTCATAATCACAGTTTCGTACAATTTTTTTTTCTTATTTTAGTCACACAATGTTTCTTCCTTATGGTTACGATACACTACTCACTAACTGTACTAGTATAAGTGTAACACCCGATACTTTTATGAGAAATATTTTGTTTTTATGATATATAAATCATCAAAGGAATATTTCACTACACACAACACTAGCTTGGATTGCTTTACACGCAATCGCGACCTTCCTCGATAGCTTGCATCATATGCAATACCGAGTTTCACTAAACAACGATATGCTATTAAAATATTACTAAAACTAGCCGTTATGAATAGTAATACCCACTTTTTGAAATTTTGTAAATTTTTTTTTTCAAAACGAACTTCATTTTTGGATTCGGAATATCGAAATTATCCTTGGGTGAAATTTTGGTATTTTTCTAAAAACATTCAATTTTTGATGAATAGTGAAAACACTAGGTTACTATTTAAAAACCGAATTTTTATTTAAATAATTATTTATTTTATTTAAATTTATTTTTGGTCAAAATTGATACATAATACCTTTATAGGTTAAAATTAATTCATTGGAGTCATTTTATAATAATTTTAGATATATAAAAAGTTTATCGAACTTTTCACCATCTTTTACCCACCTCCTAGGAGAATTTGAAAATTTACATAAAACTTAATTTTATCGGTTCTGTGAGTGGAATTTCGAAAATCCGAGAGACACTATTAATATCAAGGACTAAAATGTGGTTCAATGAGATGAAAATATTATTTTGGTGAATAGTAACTATTTACTTTTTCTTACCACGGTTAAAAGTAAATAGGGAAATTAAGGGTAAAAATGTTATTATTATTACCCTAACACATGTCCTAATTCTATTGGATAAATTTAATTCGACCAAATAAAACCTTAGTAATAAAATATGACCAATTAGGCCCACTTGGATTAGATTAGGACATTTATTATTAATTTATTTAAAGAAGGGTTAAAATAGTTAAAATCAATGTTTAATAACTAAATCATTTTTAATATAGGGTTATACATAAGATATATTCGACTATAAATATTAATTATAAATCTAAAAAGATTTACTACATAATGGTATTGTATTTGTAATTTTTAGACAATAAATAAGTTAATTTATTTATGACACAATGATGATGCAGTAATTATCTTATTAATGAAATATTGACATAATTGATGTTATAAATACCAAAATAAATGTAATTTGAGACTTTTTATGAATTAAAATAATTTTATAGGTTAATATGACATGTTTGTATTGATTTAATTAACTTTGTTTGAACTAATATTTCTGTTATTATTTTCAAAAAAATCAATTACCAAATAGTGTCAAAATTGACATAAAATAGTTTTTTAAAAAAATATTATATTATTAATTGTTATTTTATTCCTAAAAATATAAGGTTCAGCAAAATGAATTAGATAAGGTTTATATATTAATAATAGGCAACTTGGGGTTTGTTTGGCTTTTTATAGTAAGTTTATTAACCTTATAGTGTAAGAAAACAAGAAGACACGGTAAAAGTTAAATTATCTAACTTAAAAGTTCAATCTAAATGATAAGGTTAAAATAGATACCTAAACTTGTTTAAATTATATTTTATGGGAGGATTTTGACCCATCCCCACCTTAACTTCTAAATAAATCAATTTGGAGCTATTAAATACTGAATATGACTTTATAATAGAATAATATTTTTAGTTTTTCCTAAGCTGCCCCTCTCCTCCCTTATAAAAGGGCACCTCCTCCCACTCTTCCTCACACCACTTTGAGCCTTCAAGCCCGGAACACCCCTGCCAAATTCTCTTCTTTACTTCCCTAGAAACATCCTAGAGGTCCTGGTCTACTTCAAAGACCAATTTTAGTGTTCTAAGTGGAGGTCTCAAAGAGGCGCTTCAAAGAAGAGGTATTGTCCGCTACCGATTCTTTCAACTTTATTTCTTCTTCCACTTCTTCTTATTTAGTTGTTTCATTATGAAGTAATAACATCAGTATCACTCATATACTGGTATGTTATTATAAGTATGAAACAACCCTATTTCACCATCTATCCATCCTACGAAAAATGAAATCACCGCGCGTGCGTACGTACGAAATACCGTCTCCACGCTGTGGTGTAATCTATTTTCCACCACCACCTTACTTGGATGGGTATAATGGTGTAAATAATAACTATATATTATTATTGTAAAGTGATATTGACTCTGAAATAGTATACATACACTCCAATACAACTCCATGATCATGGGAACGATATCATCGCTCATGCGTACGTACAGAATACCGTCTCCATGATGTGATGCGACTCGTTCAACATGATATTCATTGCATAATGATTATATAAATGAACTGAATGAATGAATATGATAAATATTACACTAATACCATTCTGGAAATGAGGCATCTATAACCTAAATAGAAGAATAAGAATTTATTCGACAAAACACGCATAAGAACAAAAAGTAATAAACACCCGAATAAAAAGTAGCAATGAAATATTAATAATAAGAAGCTAAGAATATGGCCATATATGATATCATAACAATGATTATGATCCAGGAATAAGTCAATGACACTATTTAAATCATTATACTGGAGGTTCAGAAACTTAGGAAGCAAATCAGACCTAAGGTAAGAGAAAATATCACAATCTCATTTTTATCCGAGATTGTTTATACTTTGGTATTTACTGGGGTGTATTTTATCATCCACATCCATGTTTCCTCAATATTTAATATTATTTTCATCAACATATAATTGTTTAAATCCAATTTTACCCTTCGGTGAGTTTTTAATAAAAGATATGAAAGGAATCTTTTGTCGTTTTTCGTACGAGGTACTTTTTGACTTTTCCGACAAAAGTACAAGAAGAATGTTTTTTAACTTATACGACATGTATGGATTTTTAAAACATTATTTCCAAGAAGATTCCTTTACAAGTTTTCAAGTTTATTTTTAATCAACTTCTTTTAATTTAAAATTGTATGACATGTTAAGAAAGGAAATTTTTTTTGAAGTAGAAAGGATATTTTCCTCAAGAATGGAGTTCAAGTGTTTTATCAAAATTATTTTCCATATAAGATAATATAGGGTTATGTTTCTATCCCTATTATTACATTGATTTGATTATGTTGTGATGAAATTATTTTTATGAATTCCTTTATCTTATATGAATTGTTTTATGATGTCATGATGTTTAAGAATCCCATTTTTATTACATGGGTTATGCAATGATGTATGATTTATGATTTTGTGGCACACATAAGAATGGTATCATTATGAGATGTGTGGGACCTATATATCCCTCCATTTCATTGGGTAAGGATTTATATCCCATGAGATAGACATTGCTGGAATGGCAGGTTAAACAGGTTCAGTGAAACAGGACTGAAACGAGGAGTGAACTCGATTCAGAAATGGACTTTGTCCCCTAAGATAGTCTTGTCTATGAGTCTTGACTACTAAGAAATGATTCTCTATGATTATGTGTGTATGCCACAAAGTTTCATGTTCAAAGTTATGATTATTGGGATTACATTTCACTACTATGATTTATCCCATGTTATGAAATTATGATCTCTTTTGCAGGTTAAGATTTCTAAAATGTTATGTTCTTATGAATATTATGTGATTGATATTTCTTTTGTATACCCTTACTGAGCATTTTAGCTCACCCTTTTGTATGTTTTCTTTCCCTAGGTCAGGAATAATGTTATTAATTAGGATATGCCAAAAGGTACTCTAGATATGATGAAATAAATGGGAGACAATGTAGATGATTTATGAACCAGTTGTTTATGTTTCCCAGTTTCTAAAGACACTATACCTATACGGTACACTCATGGTTTTTTTATATGTTTTAATAAGTGTACTTAAATTTTGAAGTATTAACAATGTATGAAAAGTATGGGTTGTTATAGTTGGTATAAAAGGAAAGGTATAGTCAATATTTGGAAACTAGGAAGTGAAAGCCTTAGTAAGAACCCTAAGGATAAGTCTAAGCATAGAACAAAATCTTAGTGTTTTAGAAATGGCCATGAAAAACCTATGATAAGACCTTAAGTGTGAAATTTTATTCTTGATTATGTGGTTTTCCTACTATAATTATTGTTGCTCACACTATTCTTCTTGGTTTTAGTCAATGGATGGAACCCGAAGGAACCGTGTTAATGCAGAATGCGACGGGTAATGCAATGATTGTCCCCTTGAGCAACCAAACGTTATGGAAGCTGGAATGCAAAATCTTGTAGCTATGCTCACACAACTTTCTCAAGCTATGAATCATACATGACTTCCAAACGAGCAAAGGAAGAAGAAACATTCTGTTGAATCCTTCATGAGGCAGCGTCCACCTTCATTCAGCGGGTCTACTGATCCATTAGTTGCTGAACAATGGATTATTACTACTGAAAAGATATTTTCAGTTCTTCAATGTTCTGAACATGATAAAGTCATCTTAGTAGTGTATCGTTTGGAAGGAGATGCTGATCAGTGGTGGAATCTTTTTAAGAATACGAGACAAAGGGATGAAATTGAGTCCATAGAATGGGACGAGTTCAAGAAATTATTTTTCAATAAGTACTACCCTCGTATTCTCTGAACAAAGATAGAGAAGGAATTTCTTGAACTAAAGCAAAAGGATGATAAATCTGTTGGTACATACGAAGAAAATTTTACAAGACTTGCAAGGTATGCTTCTGGTATTATTATCCAACCTGAGAGTAAGATCGATCGATTCTTTAGTGGCTTAAAACCAAGTCTTCGAAGGTCGTTAGCCATAAGGGACTTCAATAGCTAGGAGGAAATCGTTCGATGTGCTCTCAAAGTTGAGATGGATATTGGAGTAACCCATCAGTCATATGTGTTTGATAAGAAGAGGAAAATGGAATTCAAAGGAAAATCTAAAGAGCACACTGGAAAGAAGATGAGTTTTCCCTAATGCTCAATGTGTGGAAATAAACATGGAGGAAATTGTCTTAAGAGGACAAGAAAATGTTATTAGTGTGGAAAATAAGGTAATCGGACAATTGAATGTCGAAATAATGGGAAGAAGATGTCTAATGATGCAAACAAAGGAAGGGATACATAGAATGAACCTACTACACTTCAATGTTTCAAGTGCAAGGATATGGGGCATTATGCCAATAAATTCCCAAATCCAAGGGTTGACGATGATGATCGACGTCAACAAACTCTTAAGGACAAAGACAAAGGAAAGTCACATGCAATTACTATCGGTGATTTAGAGTATGACAAAGAAGTGGTGAATGGTACACTTACCATTCACTCTAAAGTAGAAAATGTTCCATTTGATTCTGGATCCACCCACTCTTTTATTTCTAATGAATTTTCTAAGGGTATCGCCGTATTACCTCAAAAATTAGATGTTGAGTTAGATGTGACAACCCCCAATGGCACAACAATCTCATCAAAAGTTTATAATTCTTATCTGATTGAAGTTTGTGGGAAAGTGCTTCCTGAAAATCTTGTGATCCTTCCTATAGTGGAATTTGATGTGATTCTTGGCATGGATTGGATTTCTCTATATGGAGCTCTTATCAATTTCCAAAGAATGGAAGTCACATTTCATATTCCAGATCAATCTATGATCGTATATCAATGCAAGGATGAACATAACCTTATAGTGGAAATTTCTTCAATATTATGGGTCTTGATTCCACTAAATGAATATTATTTATCTCAAATGGTTGGTGAGAAACTCATGATTAAGAATATGCCCATTTTAAGGGTGTTTGATGATGTCTTTCAGGAGGAATTTCCGGATCTTCCACCAAATCGTGATGTTGAGTTTTCAATAGAACTCGTACCGGGTGCTTTGAATATTTCAAAGACACCTTATAGAATGGCCCCAATTGTGTTGTAGGAATTGAAGAAGGAACTCTAAGAGAATCTTGATAAGGGATTCATACGCCCTAGTGCATCACCTTGGGGAGCACCTGTTCTGTTTGTTAAGAAGAAAGATTGATCAATGAGACTCTGCATTGATTATTGAGAACTTAACAAGATCACTATCAAGAACAAATATCCTCTCCCGCGCATTGATAACGTATTTGACCAACTACGCGGAGCTCAATACTTTTCCAAGATTGATCTTAATTCAGGGTATCATCAATTAAGGGTCAAAAGGGAGGATATACCAAAGACGGCTTTCCGTACAAGTTATAGACACTATGAATTTATAGTGACGCCATTTGGTCTTACTAATTCCCCTGATATCTTCATGGATCTAATGAATAGAGTCTTTAGAGACTATCTTGATCAGTTTGTGGAAGTCTTTATAGACGATATTATTGTCTATTCAAAGATCAAGGAAGAACATGAAGATCGCTTGAGAATTGTATTGAAGACCCTATGAAAGGAGAATCTTTATGCCAAATTTACCAAGTGTGAATTTTGGCTTCAAAAAGTTTCATTTTTGGGTCACATAATCTCAAAAGAGGGGATATCTATGGATCTAGAAAAACAGAGGTTATCGAAAGATGGTTGAGACCAACAACAGTAACCGAGAACCGAATATTTCTTGGTTTGGCTAGATATTATCGATGTTTTGTGAAAGATTTATCATGATTATCTAATTCACTCATCAGGTTGACTCGAAAAGGAGTTACGTTTGTTTGGACAGAGGAATGTGAAGATAATTTCAAGGAGTTAAAAAGAAGGTTATCCAGTGCACCTGTACTCACACTTCCTTGTAGTAGAGAAAGGTTTTTGATCTATAGTGATGCATCCAAGAAGGGGCTGGGGTGTGTTCTTATGAAAAATGATATGGTGATGGCTTATGCCTCATGACAGTTGAAAATCCATGAGCAAAATAACCCAACTCATGATTTGGAGTTAGTTTCGGTAATCTTTGCATTAAAGATTTGGAGGCATTATATTTATGGAGAAAGGTGTGATATTTATACTGATCATAAAAGTTTAAAGTATATTTTCACACAAAAGAAGCTGAATATGCACTAAATAAGATGGTTGGAGCTGATTATGGATTACGACTGCTCAATTCATTGCCACCTTGGGAAAGAAAACAAGGTGGTAGATGCATTAAGTCAACAAGACCATGCTAGCTTATCCATGTTGAGGATCACAAAAGATCCAATATTTATGGATTTACAAAGGATGGAACTTGGAATTATAATAAAAGGGGAAAAATCATATCATTCTCAATTGAATGTTCAACCATCTATAAATGTGAAGATTAAAGAGGCGCAGAAAGAAGATGTAGAGTTACAAAAGAAGGTGAGAAATATTCCTGAATTCAACCTTGATTGTGATGGGATAATAAAGTTCAGGAATCGGGTTTGTGTTCCTCCCATCCTAGAATTAAAGAAGGAGCTGCTGGATGAGGCTCAACGTTCTTCATTCTCTATTCATCCTGGAAGCACGAAGATGTATAGGGACCTGAAAAGTACTTCTAGTGGGATGGCATGAAAAGAGATTTTGTTGAATATGTCTCTCGATGCTTGGTTTGTCAGCAAGTTAAAGCTGAGAGACAGAAGTCTAGGGGGTTGTTACAACCATTACCCATACCCGAATGGAAATGGGAAAACATCACTATGGACATTGTCACTAGACTTCCTAAAACATCCAAAGGCAATAATGCAATCTGGGTCATAGTTGATTATCTAACAAAGTTGTCACACATCATTGCTATTAGAGAGGATTTCTCTCTTGGTCATCTTGCCATGATATATGTAAAGGAAGTGGTAAGATTGCATGGAGCACCACCTTCCATTATATCTGATCGGGATCCGAGATTTACCTCGAAGTTCTGGCGAAGTTTTTAGCATACTCTGGATACAGAGTTGAGTTTCAGCATTGCTTACCATCCTCAGATAGACGGTTAGTCCGAGAGGACAATTCAAACTCTAGAAGATAGGTTGAGAGCTTTCTCTATGGATTTCAAAGGTGGTTGGGATCAACACCTTACTTCGATGGAATTTTCTTATAATAATAGCTTTCACTCCAGTATTCAGATGGCTCCTTACGAAGCTCTCTATGGAAAGAAATGCAGGACTCCAACTTGCAAGGATGAAGTTGGGGAAAGAAATCTATTAGGACCTAATATTGTTGATGAGATGGCAGAAAAGGTCAGATCTATTCAACAACACATAAGAGCAGGTCAGATTCGAAAAAAAATTTATGCCAACAACCGAAGAAAAGACCTAGAGTTTGAAGTGGGTGATAAAGTGTTCTTACGAATATATCCCTGGAAGAGGGTCATGATATTTGGAAAGAAGGGAAAGTTGAGCCCTAGATATATCGGTCCTTTGGAAATTATAGATCATGTTGGGAAGGCAGCTTTCCGATTGGCGCTTCCATAGAATCTCTCCCAAGTTCATGATGTATTCCATGTATCTCTCCTGAGAATGTACATACCTGATCCTTCACATGTACTCATCTTAGAAGTTGTACCGCTGGAGCAAGATCTTTCTTATGAAGAATAGCCGATAGAGATTCTGGATCATAGCGAAAAAGTCCTACGGAACAAGACCACTCGCTTGGTGAAAGTTATATGGAGGAAACACCAAATTGAAGAAGCTACATGGTAGCTTGAGGATATGATGAGGGATAGGTATCCTCATCTGTTTGTTAAAAAGTGATGAATTTCGAGGGCGAAATTCATTTTAAGGGGGGTAAATGTATCACCCGATACTTTTATGAGAAATATTTTGTTTTTATGTTATATAAATCTTCAAAGGAATCTTTCACTACACACAACACGAGCTTGGTTTTCTTTACACGCAATCGTGACCTTCCTCGATAGCTTGCGTCGTACGCAATACCGAGTTTCACTAAACAATGATATGCTATTAAAATATTACTAAAACTAGCCGTTATGAATAGTAATACCCAATTTTTGAAATTTTTTAAATTTTATTCTTTAAAATGGACTTCATTTTTGGATTTGGAATATCAAAATTATCATAGGGTGAAATTTTGATATTTTTCTGAAAACTTTCAATTTTTGATGAATAGTGAAAACACTGGGTTACTATTTAAAAACCTACTTTTTATTTATATAATTATTTATTTTATTTAAATTTATTTTAGGTAAAAATTGATACATAATACCTTTATAAGTTCAAAGTAATTCATTGGAGTCATTTTTTAATAATTTTAGAAATATAAAAATTTTATCGAACTTTTCGCCGCCTTTTACCCACCTCCTATGAGAATTTAAAATTTACATAAAACATAATTTTACCACTTCTGTTAGTGGAATTTCGAGAATCCGAGAGACATGGTTAATATCAAGTACTAAAATGTGGTTCAATGAGATGAAAATATTTTTTGGTGAATAGTAACTTTTTACTTTTTTTTACCATGGTTAAAAGTAAATAGGGAAATTAAGGGTAAATATGTTATTATTATTAACCTAAAACATGTCCTAATTCTATTGGATAAGTGTAATTCGACCAAAAACAACCTTAGGAATAAAATATTACCATTTAGGCCCACATGGATTAGATTAGGACATTTATTATTAATTTATTTAAAGAAGGGTTAAAATAGTTAAAATCAAAGTTTAATAACTAAATCATTTTTAATATAGGGTTATACATAAGATAAATTCGACTATAAATATTAATTAGAAAGATAAAAATATTTCCTACATAATGGTATTGTATTTGTAATTTTTAGACAATAAATAATTTAATTTATTAATGACACAATGATGATGCAGTAATTATCTTATTAATGAAATATTGACATAATTGAAGTTATAAATACCCAAATTAATGTAATTTGAGACTTTTTATGAATTAAAATAATTTTATAGGTTAATATGACATGTTAGTATTGATTTAATTATCTTTTTTCTAACTAATCATTCTGTTATGATTTTCACAAAAATCAATTACCAAATAGTGTCAAAATTTACATAAAATAGTTTTTTTTAAAAATATTATATTATTAATTGTTATTTTATTCCTAAAAATATAAGGATCAGAAAAATGACTTATACAAGGTTATATATATTAATAATAAATAACTTCGGGTTTGTTTGGATTGTTATAGTAAGTTTATTAACCTTATAGTGTAAGAAAACAAGAAGACACGGTAAAAGTTAAATTATCTAACTTAAAGTTAAATCTAAATGATAAGGTTAAAATATATAACTAAACTTGTCTAAATTCTATTGTATTAGAGGATTTAGACCCATCCCCACCTTATCATTGAAATAAATCAATTTGGAGCTATTAAAAACAGAATATTACTTTATAATAAAATAATATTTTTAGTTTTTCCTAAGGTGCCCCTCTCCTCCCTTATAAAAGGGCACCTCCTCCCTCTCTTCTTCACACCACTTTGAGCATTCAAGCTAGGCCAACCCCTGCCAAATTATCTTCTCCAATTCCCTAGAAACATCCTATAGGTCCTGGTCTTCTTCAAATACCAATTTTAGTGTTCTAAGAGGAGGTCTCAAAGAGGCGCTTCAAAGAAGAGGTAATGTCCGTTACCGATTCTTTCAACTTTATTTCTTCTTCCACTTATTCTTCTTTAGTTGTTTAATTATGAAGTAATAACATCAGTATCACTAATATACTATTATGTTATTATTTGTATGAAACAACCCTATTTCATCATCTATCCATCCTACGGAAAATGAAATCACCGCGCGTGCGTACGTACGGAATACCGTCTCCACGCCGTGGTGTAATCTATTTTCCACCACCAACTTACTTGGATGGGTATAATGGTGAAAATAATAACTATATATGATTATTTTAAAGTGATATTGATTCTGAAATAGTATACATAAACTCCAATACAATTCCATGATCATGGGAATGATATCATCGCTCGTGCGTACGTACAGAATACCGTCTCCACGATGTGATGCGACTCGTTCTACATGATTTTAATTTCATAATGATTATATAAATGAATTGAATGAATTAATATTATATATATTACACTAATACCATTCTGGAAATGAGGTATCTATAACCTAAATAGAATAATAAGAATTTATTCGACAAAACACGCATAAGAACAAAAAGTAATAAACACCCGAATAAAAAGTAACAATGAAATATTAATAATAAGAAGCTAAGAATATGGCCATATATGATATCATAACAATGATTATGATTCCGGAATAAGTCAATGACATTATTTAAATCATTATTCTGGAGGTTCGGACACTTACGAAGCAAATCGGACCTAAGGTAACAGAAAATATCACAATCTCATTTTTATCCGAGATTATTTATACTTTGGTATTTACTGGGGTATATTTTATCATCTACATCCATGTTTACTCAATATTTAATATTATTTCCATCCACATATAATTGTTTAAATCTAATTTTACCCTTCGGTGAGTTTTTAATAAAAGATATGAAAGTAATCTTTTATCGTTTTTTGTACGAGGTACTTTTTGAATTTTCCGACAAAAGTACGAGAAGAATGTTTTTAACTTATACGACATGTATGGATTTTTAAAACATTATTTCCAAGAAGATTCCTTTACAAGTTTTCATGTTTATTTTTAATCAACTTCTTTTAATTTAAAATTGTATGACATGTTAAGAAAGGAAAATGTTTTTGAAGTAGAAAGGATATTTTCCTCAAGAATGGAGTTCAAGTGTTTTATCAAACTTATTTTCCATCTAAGATAATATATTATTCTGTTTCTATCCCTATTATTACATTGATTTGATTATGTTGTGATGGAATTATTTTTATGAATTCCTTTATCTTATATTAATTGTTTTATGATATCATGATGTTTAAGAATCCCATTTTTATTACATGGGTTATGAAATGGTGTATGATTTATGATTTTGTGGCACACATAATAATGTTATCATTATGAGATGGGTGGGACCAATATCTCCCTCCAATACATTGGGTAAATATTTATATCTCATGAGATAGACATGGCTGGAACGACAGGTTAAACCGGTTCAGTGAAACAGGACTGAAACGAGGAGTGAACTCGGTTCAGAAATGGACTTTGTCTGCTAAGATAGTCTTGGCTATGTGTCTTGACTACTAAGAAATGATTCTCTATGATTATGTGTATGACACAAAGTTTCATGTTTTATGTTATGATTATTGGGATTAGATTTCACTATTATGATTTATCCCATTTTATGAAATTATGATCTCTTTTGCAGGTTAAGATTTCCAAAATGTTATGTTCTTATGAATATGATGTGATTGATATTTTTTTTATACCCTTACTGAGCATTTGAGCTCACCCTTTTGTATGTTTTCTTTCCCCAGGTCAGGAAGAAGGTTATTAAGTAGGATATGCCAAAAGGGACTCTAGATATGATGAAATAAATGGGAGACAATGTAGATGATTTATGAACCAGTTGTTTATGTTTCCCAGTTTCTAAAGACACTATACCTATACGGTCCTTTCATGGTTTTATTATATATTGTAATAAGTGTACTTCAATTTTGAAGTATTAACAATGTATGAAAATTATGGGTCATTATAGTTGGTATCAAAGGAAAGGTATAGTCAACCTTTGGAAACTAGAAGGTGAAAGCCTTAGTAAGAACCCTAAGGATAAGTCTAAGCATAGAACACAATCTTAGTGTTTTAGAAATGGCCCTAAACAACCTATGATAAGACCTTAAGTGTGAAATTTTATTCTTGATTATGAGGTTTTCCTTTTATAATTAGTGTTTCTCACACTATTCTTATTGGTTTTAGTAAATGGATGGAACCCGAAGGAACCATGTTAATACAGAATGCGACGGGCAATGCAATGATTGTCCCTTGAGCAACCAAACGTTATGGGAGTTGGAATGGAAAATCTTTTAGCCATGCTCACAAAACTTTTTCAAGCTATGAATCATACAGGACTTCCAAACGAGCAAAGGAAGGAGAAACATTCCGTTGAATCCTTCATGAGGCCGCGTCCACCTTCATTCAGCGGGTGTACTAATCCATTAGTTGATGAACAGTGGATTAGTACTAATTAAAAGATATTTTCAGTTCTTCAATGTTCTGAACATGATAAAGTTATCTTAGCAGTGTATCGTTTGGAAAGAGATGCTGATCAATGGTGGAATATTATTAGGAATACGAGGAAAAGGGATGATATTGAGTCCATGGAATGGGATGAGTTAAAGAACTTATTTTTCAATAAGTACTTCCCTCGTATTCTCCGAACAAAGATGGAGAAGTAATTTCCTGAACTAAAGAAAAAGGATGATGAATCAATTGGTACCTATGAAGAAAATTTTTCAAGACTTGCTAGGTATGCTTCTGGTATTATTATCCAACCTGAGAGTAAGATCGATCGATTATTTAGTGGCTTAAAACCAAGTCTTCGAAGGGCATTAGCCATAAGGGACTTCAATAGCTATGAGGAAATAGTTCGATGTGCTCTCAAAGTTGAGATGAAGATTGGAGTAACCCATCAATCATAGAGGGTTTGATAAGAAGAGGAAAATGGAATTCAAAGGAAAATCTAAAGAGCACACTGATAAGAAGATGAGTTTTCCCTTATGCTCAAAGTGTGGAAAGAAACATGGAGGAAATTGTCTTAAGGGGACAAGAAAATGTTTTAAGTGTGGAAAATAAGGTCATCGGGAAATTGAATGTCGAAATAATGGGAAGAATATGTCTAATGATGCAAACAAAGGAAGGGATACACAGAATGAACCTACTGCACTTCAATGTTTCAAGTGCAAGGAGATGGGTCATTATGCCAATCAATTCCCAAATCCAAGGGTTGATGATGATGATCAACGTCAACAAACTCTTAAGGCCAAAGACAAAGGAAGGTCAATGCAATTACTATCGGTGACGTGGAGTACGAAAACGAAGTGGTGAAAGGTACACTTACCATCCACTCTAAAGTATCAAATGTTTTATTTGATTCTGGATCCACCCACTCTTTTATTTCTGAAGAATTTTCTAAGGGTATCGCCGTATTACCTCAACAATTAGATGTTGAGTTAGCTGTGACAACCCCTAATGGAACAACAGTCGCATCAAAAGTTTATAATTCTTCTTCGATTGAAGTTTTTGGGAAAGTGCTTCCTGCAACCTATAGTGGAATTTGATGTGATTCTTGGAATGGATTGGATTTCTCTATATGGAGCTCATATCAATTTCCAAAGAAGGAAAGTCACATTTCATATTCCAGATCAATCTATGATCGTCTATTGATGCAAGGATGAACATAACCTTCCAGTGGAAATTTCCTCCATCTTATGGGTCTTGATTCTACTAAATGAAGGCTATTTATCTCAAATGGATGGTGAGAAACTCATGATTAAGAATATGCCCATTGTACGGGAGTTTGATGATGTCTTTCCGGAGGAATTGCCGGGTCTTCCTCCAAATCGTGAAGTTGAGTTTTCAATATAACTCGTACCGGGTGCTTTGCCTATTTCAAAGTCACCTTATAGAATGGACCCAATTGAGTTGCAGTAATTGAAGAAGCAACTCCAAGAGATTCTTGATAAGGGATTCATACGCCCTAGTACATCACCTTAGGGAGCACTTGTTCTGTTTGTTAAGAAGAAAGATGGATCAATGAGACACTGCATTTATTATCAAGAACTTAATAAGATCACTATCAAGAACAAATATCCTCTCTCGCGCATTGATGACTTATTTGACCAACTACACAGAGCTCAATAATTTTCCAAGATTGATCTTCATTCAGGGTATCATCAATTAAGGGCCAAAAGGGAGGATATACCAAAGACGGATTTTCGTACAAGGTATGGACACTATGAATTTATAGTGATGCCATTTGGTCTTATTAATGCCCCTGCTATCTTCATGGATCTGATGAATAGAGTCTTTAGAGACTATCTTGATCAGTTTGTGGTAGTCTTTATAGACGATATTCTTGTCTATTCAAAGAGCAAGGAAGAACATGAAGATCACTTGAGAGTTGTATTGAATACCCTAAGAAAGGAAAAGATTTACGCCAAATTTACCAAGTGTGAATTTTGGCTTCAAAAAGTTGCATTTTTGGGTCACATAATCTCAATAGAGGGGATATCTGTGGATCCAGCAAAAACAGAGGTTATCGAAAGATGGTCGAGACCAACAACAGTAACCACGATCCGATGTTTTCTTGGTTTTGCTGGATATTATCGACATTTTGTGAAATATATTTCACAATTATCTAATCCACTCCCCAGGTTGACTCGAAAAGGAGTTAAGTTTGTTTGGACATCGGAATGTGAAGATAATTTTAAGGAGTTGAAGAGAAGGTTATCCCGGGCACTTGTACTCACACTTCCTTGTAGTAGAGAAAGGTTTTTGATCTACAGTGATACATCCAAGAAGGGGCTGGGGTGTGTTCTTATACAAAATGATATGGTGATAGCTTATGCCTCATGACAGTTGAAAATCCATGAGCAAAATTACCCAACTCATGATTTGGAGTTAGCTGTGGTAATCTTAGCATTAAATATTTGGAGGCATTATCTTTATGGAGAAAGGTGTGATATTTATACTGATCATAAAAGTTTAAAGTATATTTTCACACAAAAGGAGCTGAATATGCGCCAAAGAAGATGGTTGGAGCTGATTAAGGATTACGACTGATCAATTCATTACCACCCTGGAAAAGAAAACAAGGTGGAAGATGCATTAAGTTGACAAGACCATGCTAGGTTATCCACGATGAGGATCACAAAAGATCCAATATTTATGGATTTACAAAGGATGGATCTTGGAATTATAATGAAAGGGGGAAAATAGTATCTTTCTCAATTGAATGTTCAACCATCTATACATGTGAAGAATAAAGAGGCACAGAAAGAAGATGTAGAGTTACAAAAGAAGGTGAGAAATATTCCTGAATTCAACCTTGATTGTGATGGGATAATAAAGTTTAGGAATCAGGTTTGTGTTCCTCCCATCCCAGAATTAAAGTAGGAGATGCTGGATGTGGCTCACAGTTCTTCATTCTCTATTCATCCTAGAAGAACGAAGATGTATAGGGACCTGAAAGAGTACTTCTGGTGGGATGGCATGAAAAGAGATTTTGCTGAATATGTCTCTCGATGCTTGGTTTGTCAGCAAGTTAAAGCTGAGAGACAGAAGTCTAAGGGGACGTTACAACCATTACCCATACCCAAATGGAAATGGGAAAACATCACTATGGACATTGTCACCGGACTTCCTAAAACATCCAAAGGCAATAATGCTATCTGGGTCATAGTTGATCATCTTACAAAGTCGGCACACATCATTGCTATTAGAGAGGATTTCTCTCTGGATCAGGTTGCCAGAATATATGTAAAGGATGTGGTAAGATTGCATGGAGTACCACTTTCCATTATATCTGATCGGGATCCGAGATTTACCTCGAAGTTCTAGCGAAGTCTTCAGCATACTCTGGATACAGAGTTGAGTTTCAGCACTGCTTACCATCCTCAGACATATGGTCAGTCTGAGAGGAAAATTCAAACTCTAAAAGATATGTTGAGAGCTTGCTCTATGGATTTAAAAGGTGTTTGGGATCAACACCTACCTTTGGTGGAATTTTCTTATAATAATAGCTTTCACTCCAGTATTCAGATGGATCCTTATGAAGCTCTCTATGGAAAGAAATGCAGGACTCCAACTTTCTGGGATGAAGTTGGGGAAAGAAAGCTATTAGGACCTGATCTTGTTGAAGAGATGGTAGAAAAGGTCAGATCTATTCAACAACACATAAGAGCAGCTCAGAGTCGACAAAAAAGTTATGCCGACAACAGAAGAAAAGACCTAGAGTTTGAAGTGGGTGATAAAGTGTTCTTACAAATATCTTCCTGGAAGAGGGTCATGAGATTTGGAAAGAAGGGAAAGTTGAGCCCTAGATATATCGGTCCTTTTGAAATTATGGATCGTGTTGGGAAGGTAGCTTACCAATTGGCGCTTCCACCGAATCTCTCCCAAGTTCATGATGTGTTCAATGTATCTCTCCTGAGAAAATACATACCTGATCCTTCACATGTACTCAGCTCAGAAGTTGTACCGTTGGAGAAAGATCTTTCTTATGAAGAACAACTGATAGATATTCTGGATCGTAGAGAAAAATTCCTACGGAACAAGACCACTCTCTTGGTGAAAGTTTTATGGAGGAACCACCAATTTGAAGAAGCTACATAGGATCTTGAGGATATGATGAGGGAGAGGTATCCTCATCTGTTTGTTACAAAGTGACGAATTTCGAGGGCGAAATTCATTTTAAGGGGGGTAAAATGTAACACTCGATACTTTTATGAGAAATAATTTGTTTTTATGTTATATAAATCATCAAAGGAATATTTCACTACACACAACACTATCTTGGCTTGCTTTACACGCAATCGTGACCTTCCTCGATAGCTTGCGTCGTACACAATACCAAGTTTCACTAAACAACGATATGCTATTAAAATATTACTAAAACTTGCCGTTATGAATAGTAATACCCACTTTTTGAAATTTTGTAAATTTTATTTTTCAAAATGGAATTCATTTTTGGATTTGGAATATCAAAATTAGCCTAGGGTGAAATTTTGTTATTATTCTGAAAACTTTCAATTTTTGATGAATAGTGAAAACACTAGGTTACAATTTAAAAACCAACTTTTTATTTAAATAATTAGTTATTTTATTTAAATTTATTTTAGATCAAAATTGATACATATTACCTTTATAAGTTCAAATTAATTCATTTGAGTCATTTTATAATAATTTTAGATATATAAAAATTTTATCGAACTTTTCACCGTCTTTTACCCACCTCCTAGGAGAATTGGCAAATTTACATAAAACTTAATTTTACCGCTTCTATGGGTGGAATTTCGAAAATCCGAGAGACACAGATAATATCAAGGACTAAAATGTGGTTCAATGAGAGGAAAATATTTGTTGGTGAATAGTAACTTTTTACTTTTTTTTTTACCATGGTTAAAAGTAAATAGGGAAATTAAGGGTAAAAATATTATTATTATTACCCTAACACATGTCATAATTATATTGGATAAGTGAAATTCGACCAAAAACAACCTTAGGAATAAAATATGACCATTTAGGCCCACTTGGATTAGATTAGGAAATTTATTATTAATTTATTTAAAGAAGGGTTAAAATAGTTAAAATCAAAGTTTAGTAACTAAATCATTTTTAATATAGGGTTATAAATAAGATAAATTCGATTATAAATATTAATTAGAAAGATAAAAATATTTTCTACATAATGGTATTTTATTTGTTATTTTTAGACAATAAATAATTTAATTTATTTATGACCCAATGATGATGCAGTAATTATCTTATTAATGAAATATTGACATAATTGATGTTACAAATACCCAAATAAATGAAATTTGAGACTTTTTATGAATTAAAATAATTTTATAGGTAAATATGACATGTTATTATTGATTTAATTAACTTTTTTAGAAATAATATATCTGTTATGATTTTCACAGAAATCAATTACCAAATAGTGTTAAAATTGACATAAAATAGTTTTTAAAACAAATATTATATTAATAATTGTTATTTTATTCCTAAAAATCTAAGGTTCGGAAACATTACTTAGATATGGTTATATATATTAATAATAAACAATTTGGGGTTCTTTTGGCTCGTTATAGTAATTTTATTAACCTTATAGTGTAAGAAAACAAGAAGACACGGTAAAAGTTAAATTATCTAACTTAAAGTTAAATCTAAATGATAAGGTTAAAATAGATACCTAAACTTGTCTAAATTCTATTGGATGAGAGGATTTAGACCCATCCCAAACTTATATTCGAAATAAATCAATTTTGAGCTATTAAAAACCGAATATGACTTTATAATAAAATAATATTTTTAGTTTTTCCTAAGGTGCCCCTCTCCTCCCTTATAAAAGGGCACCTCCCCCCTCTCTTCCTCACACCACTTTGAGCTTTAAATCTCAGACAAACCCTACAAAATTATCATCTCCACTTCCCTAGAAACATGATAGAGGTCTTGGTTATCTTCAAATACCAATTGTAGTGTTCTAATTGGTGGTCTCAAAGAGGTGCTTCAAAGAAGAGGTAATGTCCGTTACCGATTCCTTCAACTTTATTTCTTCTTCAACTTCTTCTTATTTAGTTGTTTCATTATGAAGTAATAACATCAGTATCAATCATATAATTTTTTTGTTATTATAAGTATGAAACAACCCTATTTCACCATCTATCAATCCAACGGAAAATGAAATCACCGCGTGTGCGTACGTACGGAATACCGTCTCCACGCCGTGGTGTAATCTATTTTCCACCACCACCTTACATGGATGGGTATAATGGTGTAAATAATAACTATATATGATTATTGTAAAGTGATATTTATTATGAAATAGTATACATACACTCCAACACAATTCCATGATCATGGGAACGATATCATCGCTCGTGAATACGTACGGAATACCGTCTCCACGATGTGATGCGACTCGTTCTACATGATCTTCATTGCATAATGATTATATAAATGAATTGAATGAATGAATATGATATATATTACACTAATAACATTCTGTAAATGAGGTATCTATAACCTAAAGAGAAGAATAAGAATTTATTCGACAAAACATGCATAAGAACAAAAAGTAATAAACACCCGAATAACAAGTAGCAATGAAATATTACTAATAAGAAGCTAAGAATATGGACATATATGATATCATAAAAATGAGTATGATTCAGGAATAAGTCAATGAAATTATTTAAATCATTATACAGGAGTTTCGGACACTTACGAAGCAAATCGTACCTAAGGTAAGGGAAAATATCACAATCTCATTTTTATCCGAGATTGTTTATACTTTGGTATTTACTGGGGTGTATTTTATCATCCACATCCATGTTTCCTCAATATTTAATATTATTTCCATCCTCCTATAATTTTTTAAATCCAATTTTACCCTTTGGTGTGTTTTTATTAAAAGATATGAAAGGAATTTTTTTTTTCATTTTTCGTACGAGGTACTTTTTGACTTTTCTGACAAAAGTACGAGAAGAATGTTTTTTTAACTTATACAACATGAATGGATTTTTAAAACATTATTTACAAGATGCTTCCTTTAGAATTTTTAAAGTTTATTTTTAATCAAATTCTTTTAGTTTAAAATTATATGACATGTTTAGAAAGGAAAATGTTTTTGAAGTAGAAAGAATATTTTCCTCAAGAATGGAGTTCAAGTGTTTTATCAAAATTATTTTCCATCTAAGATAATATAGGGTTCTGTTTCTATTCCTATTATTACATTGATTTGATTATGTTTTGATGGACTTTTTTTTTATGAATTCCTTTGTCTTATATGAATTGTTTTATGATGTCATGATGTTTAAGAATCCCATTTTTATTACATGGGTTATGCAATGTTGTATGATTTATGATTTTGTGGCACACATAAGAATGGTATCATTATGAGATGGGTGGGACCTATATCTCCCCACAATGAATTCTCTAAAGATTTATATCTCATGAGATAGACATGGCTGGAACAACAGGTTAATCCGGTTCAGTGAAATAGGACTGAAACGAGGAGTGAACTCGATTCAGAAATGGACTTTGTCCACTAAGATAGTCTTGGCTATGAGTCTTGACTACTAAGAAATGATTCTCTATGATTATGTGTGTATACCACAAAGTTTCATGTTTTATGTTATGATTATTGGGATTATATTTCACTACTATGATTTGTCCCATGTTATGAAATTATGATCTCTTTTGCAGGTTTAGATTTACAAAATTTTATGTTCTTATGAATATGATGTGATTGATATTTCTTTTGTATACCCTTACTGAGCATTTGAGATCACCCTTTTGTAAATTTTATTTCCCCAGGTCAGGAAAAAGGTTATTAAGTAGGATATTCCAAAAGAGACTCTAGATATGATGAAATAAATGGGATACAATGTAGATTCTTTATGAACCAGTTGTTTATGTTTCTCAGTTTCTAAAGACACTATACCTATACGGTCCTTTCATGGTTTTGTTATATGTTGTAATAAGTGTACTTCAATTTTGAACCATTAACAATGTATGAAAAGTATGGTTCGTTATAATAAGTTGGAATTAAAATATTTATATTTTACACAAATAGAGAACCACATAATTTTTTTTCACCATTTATAGGGAAGGTAACATGCGGCCAATTGAAAAAAAAACATTAAAAACAGAATATAGATTTTTTTAAAAAAATTATAATTTTTTTTCCAAAAAAAATATATAAGCTAATTTCATGCTCATTGTTTTGTGATGTTATTTAACTTTAAACTTCTCACTGAATAAACACTAGGGAATCATTATCTTATGAAATATAAAATTTAGTTATACAATAAAAAAATGATATAGTTCCCTTAAAAAGAAAAAAGATTAATTGGATAATTTGGATATTAAAAGACATGAAAATATTAATCAAAACATGAATATACTACAAACCATGATTATAATATCATGGAGTCTAAGACGTAGGGAGTTCTTATTTACTTTATTGTTTGGAATCCCGTCATTTATTATGCTATCCCATAGGTTATGAAATTAAAAAAGAAACTATTCAATCCTCTACATGATTCTATCTCTTAATTCCAATCCCACTAAGGAAACATTATAATTTATTATAGATTTCTATAGTTTTGTGATATAGATTACCTTTCATAGGTAGAGTTTAGAGGATCTTAGGTATATGGTGTTTCCTTTTTTCCTCAAGATAAGTTCTAGGATCTGATTTCAAAACCTTGATGCAGAGATTTCTAAGGCATATGATCAAGAGACAAAGTCATTTATAGGGAAATTATATCCTAGGGAAAAACCATAAATGATTTACATACAATTACTAGTTTTATACAAGATGAAGTATATATTTAACATGATAGTGTATATTAGATTATGGCATTACTTAAATAATTTCGCAAACCCCAATTGGATCCCCATTTATGATAGATGTCTATTACAATAGTCTTACTACATAATAACAAAATCTAGTTGGTAAGTATTATGGTATAGATTTTTTAGACATGACTACTGATGAGATTAAACAGATATTTGATAAATATATCAAAAGTCTCAACATAAGTTCACTAGGAAGAGAGTAATTTATCCTAATAAAACAAACACTCAGGATGCTTTTGTGAATGAATAGTAAGGAGTGGTGTTTTCATTATGGGATATGTGTTCAAACTCAAAATGGATGTACTAATTATAATATTCACAAGTAGCCAAGTGAGAGTGATTAGTTTTTGGATTATATTTCAATGAATTATAACAAAAATGATCCACTTTAAAATAAATATAATAATGTATTTAAAAATCACCTGAATTCATCTTGGAATAAACCATAGGGTTATTAAACCACCTATTTCATGCCATAGTTACATGTTTCATCTTAAGAATCAATTTTAGATTTGTTAAAGTCCATAAAATTAAAGTTTTGTTTGATAAATTGACTATTCAATGGATAATAAAGGTAAATTCCAAATAATATAACATTAATAACATGGACATAAAAATATTGCAAATTGATAATGATCTAGGTGGGAGAGATAAGGGAAATATAACCAACACAAATATACCCAATCAAAGGGATATTTCCATAGATATCCCAACTAGATCATGATTGAAATCCTAATAATATATTAAGATGTAGTGTTGGGGGGAAGCGATTTATGATTTAACTAAAACTATAAATGAAAATCTAGAAAAAATGCATAAACATGGAAATTAATTTCCAAAATGAAACTATTAATGAACAATTACCTGGAAATTATAAAGAAAAAAGGAAAATTAAATATTAATTGATAATATATGGAAAAATGAATTTTGGGTTTGAGGATAGGGTAGGTGATCCACTATTTTTGAATAATTTTTTCCTCTCACCCCTTCCCCCATGAGTTAAAAAGAATGAAGAACCATAATACATAAACATTTACTAGAAGTTCAAAGCCATTATTATCAATATTCTTTTTGTAAATTCTTTGTAAAAAAATTATTAATATGTAATATTATTAAAAAAATTTCATATCTAATAAAATATACTGCGGAGATTTTAACACCATTAATCTCACTGGGGATTTTATTTCTATCCTTAAAAAGTGGTTACCTCTAAATAATAATGGATTTTGAAAAATTATTTATTATTTTATAATTTGAGTAGGTGGGGGAAAAACATTTTTTAATTATGTTCTCATATCAATTTTATGTGTTACACCTTATTTTTTAATATAGGTCATAGGGAAATTAAAAAAACTTATGTTTTCCGATAGATAGATGATATGTCACCTTCTTATCCTTATAGAATACTATATAACCTATTAGTTAATATTTAGAAGCTCACACCGCCCAATTATTTTATTATTCATGAAATAAAGTGTTGTAATAAAGTTCTCGATTTTCTTGGGAGACCTTTCATATCCACTTACGGGGATGTTATAAATTTCTCAGAGGGTAAAATAATTATGATATTAGGTGAGGATCTGAAAATGTTTCTTATTTTTAAAGAGTCTCCATTTGTAGTAAGTTAAAAACTAATGGATTTTTATATGGGTGTTATTAGAGTTGGGGCATGGAAGGAAAATCACCACCTTTATGATGATATAATCAATGAATTAGTTGATAGACATTTTAATGATTATTTTTTTGATTCTTATTCCACTCATAAGTTAGAAAGATTAAGAAACATGATATCCAAAATAAGAAATTAATTAATAGGATCATGAGTTTGTCATTCCAAAACCATGTTACCTTGCAGATAATGTTTTCCCAGTTATTTATCATTGTTCAAAACCTTCTCTTATACCCAATTTCTAATTCAATTTAATATTCATTATAATATATAAATTCAAATCATATTTCTGTTACTTTTTCAATATGAAATGAATGTTTAATTCATGGGGAAAATTATTGGGTTATTTTTCCCTAATTTTAAATTTAAAATAAGTCTTCCCAACCTCTTTAGACTACCATAAGTGAAAATTCGGATAGCTTTCCCAAAATAGATAGCAATTAAATGCCTTCTACATTACACTATTTGGATTATAAATTTTCTATCTATGAGTTTATGGAGTTATTAGAAAATCATTAGGAGGTTCCTCCTACTGCACTCAAGTATATTGATTATAAAATTCTTAATGGTAGTGAGAAGATTATTGGAGTTTTTTAATGTATCTTGGAAATATTTAATTTCTCATGTGTGAGAGGGAATTTGGGGAGTAATACTAGTATACCATTAAATTTTTTTTGTGGAATAATGTTAGAAAACATATCATGAGGGATGAAAGTGTTGAAGACCAAATGCATCCCCCTAAACAACAAACATACAATCATTTTGAAAATAACTTTAGAAAAAGTAAATAATAATAAGCTCATTTGAATACCCCTTTCCTACAAATATATTAACAGAATAACTTTCCTCTCTCCTTTTGTGATTCACCTCAATACCTTTATTAATTAACATTCATATCTTCCTAATAAGGTCAAAAAAGTCCCATAGAGAGTTGGTCCTCTCTAGGATGATTCTCACCAACACTTTGTAGTTATATTCCAAATATGCAATATTAATTTAAACATCATGTACATCTTAAGGACATATACCATATCTCTATCTTATTCTCCCAATGAGTTACATGAATCATAAAAAAAACTAGAAAAGAAAATGACATATCCTATTCTATCTCTCCCAAAACCTCTGCCTCTCAAAACACTTGAAATACATGATACGTTAACATTAAATTTGAGTCCCAACCTTGTACGATTCCATCTAACCCATATCCCTCAAATAATCCCTTATCTCCCTTCATTTTCCCACACTACAATAGGAATAAATCATCTCAAGGAAACTGAATCATTTCTACTATCAAGGATGCCTCTTAGTTAATCCACTAATGACATTAACTGGAGTTGAATAAGACATTGTGATCTGAGTATCCCCTCCCCTTTCTTTATTTCTAGACTTCCTTAAGACTCAACATTCCGTTGTAAAATTCATGCTACGAGCCCTCTTTTACACCATGTTAAAGTCTTCTCATTGTATATAGGATGCTACAGTCTCTGTAATAGAGTCTCTCCATATAGATAACCCCCATTCGATGTTCGAGAGATCTCTAGATACTAGTATCCCAATCAACATTGAAGAATAAATTCCAGAGTGTTTAATTACTCGGGGACATGTTGCACCAACATCTAGAAATAAAACTCACTCCCTTATTCTAAATATCTTCATATATGGTAATAGAATTTTTCCTCATCCTCAAAACCAAAAATTTCATCTTGACTGGTATCTTTATACTCTATAGTTTTATAGAACATTCATTTTGTCCACTTCTTTTACACACATTGTCTCAAAAATCCCAAAAATTGAACTTCCCTAACCAATATTTAGTGAAAACACACCTATCTGGTTCTTTATTTTTGATTATATTTCTAAATATGATCTTATACATTTAAATATGAATATAATTTATAAAATTTTAAACAATATATCATCCCAAAAAATTATATCAGGAACTAGACATCATGGGGGATAAAGCGTATCTTAAACCAAATTATTTTTCCAAAAGTTGATCTCACCCCAACCCTCACCCATATAGTTTTCTCTACTAGAGTCTCAAGATGATATACCACGAATTTTTATAGCCCATAAAACTTACTACAGTTAGACTCCCACTCCATTGAATATTTTTCATCTCTATTTTTCATATAATAATCCCAAAGGGTATTACCATTAATGATCTTCAATGCTAGTTTTTCTTACATGGCCTGCATGGTTTCTATTACATTCTGATGATTTATTACTCCTTCCTATAAGGGCCTATCCATCGACTCCCATGATTCCTGGTGACATCAACCATTCTGATTTTTATCCCATATAAATTTGAATATGATTTTTTGGACATGATATATTATCCCTATAGGAGACTTTATCACCTACATAACAAGCATTGGAATTGAGGTGAGAATTATATTTTCAGGGTAATACGACCTCCATAATTGAGTAAACTATTTTTCCAATTTAAAATAACCCCATAAACTTTTTGATTATAACTTTTAAAATACCTTTTCTGATTCTTTTATCCAAAATAGGATCCCCTAGGTTAAATATTGGGTAGTTGTTCCATTCCCTTCAATGTTTACATTGGATCCTACTATGGTGAATTTCTCAACACTTTCTGAAAATTTATAATTTGTTCTTCCCTTGATTAATTATTTGATCACTTTGGGATTCATATTATTCTACGAAATTATTCCACTCATTGATAAATTTTAATATACCATTAATAAAAAAAATATCAAAAAAATATGATATGATATATAATACTTTCCCCTAATATGTTCTTATATGGTAGAATTACTACCTATTCCAAACCCAATTTGATCCTCCTTGAGATAGCATCTTATTAAATAATAAATAAACTCTGTGACATAGGGATACCATGACATATACCAATTACTATCTTGAAGAAGATGAAACTCATGTCCATCAGATATAACAAAATATATGGGGTAGAGTAGCATCTGAACTAGATATCACAAGATCCATCGGAGAATATAAAACTTATCATAATCTCTAATAATGAATCCCCACTCAATCCTATCATACAACTTGTCCATATCATCTTGTATAATAAGATTTTTAACCAGTTGTCATCTTGTTAATATCTTTAACCATGACAGTTTCTATACCCGCCACACCTTGAATGATCCTACCTTGTATAAACCCATGTTGTTCCTTAGAGACTAGATTTGTAATGATCCAAATGATTCTTTTTCTTATGTGGTTTTTCAGGATCCAGTAAATGAAATTTCATAGAAAAATATGGTTTTATTGATCAATAAATTCAGGATGAATAATATTTGGTACCAAGAAAACCCTATAAGCATACACACCTATCAGAAGTCCTACCCTTTAATTGAATTTGGATTATTGTAATTTGTGTTTGGTTGTTATATTTTAAATTCTATAATCTACATACATGTAGTTTGTCCATTACATTCCTCAATAATAAAAGGTGTTTCCATGCATCACTTCTACCCTGTGGTTCTGATACCCTCTATGGCCAAGAGAAGAGAGACCTATGAATATGGACCCTGTGATCATATTATTTGAGATCATACATTTCTATCTTGATAAATTATGATGAATCTACCAGGCCTACCATAAATAAAAAATCAATTAACTATTCCAGTGTTTTGAATCAATGATATATTTGATTTTTTTGAACCATTATGTCTTACCATGTTTAGGGGGTTCTTCTACCATGATAAGGGTCATCAAAGATTCCATATAGAGATCAATTCTACCATTCCTATTTATATATGGATCTATTTCAATAGATCCTCCTATGTACAAAATATTTGTATAGGAACTTTCTTCCGTGATTGTGATAAACCATTCAAACAAGTGATTCTTGAAATGAAGACATTGTAGCATATGATATTTCCAATAAACTAAGAGTTTTGGTGAAACAAAACCAAATTTGTTTGGATTAAATCAAGATATGTCAACACTAAGGACATAATTAAACAAACTGTGATTAAAATGAAACCATTGAGGCTAAAAAATTGTGGGTGAGGTTGAAGACATTTTGAGCTGCATTAAACAATTATTTTCAATTTATGGATGGAGATTAAATAAAAAATTGGTTAAATATGTGTATTTAATCTCGATTAAATTTATTATAAGGTGGAATTGAATGAATATGAAAAATAATAAGATGTCGAGGTTTTGAGGTTAGATGGGAATTTAATATGTAAAACAAGTATAAAAAACTCATCATAGAAGAATTCAATCAAACTAGGATAGTGAAGACTCAATTGAAGTTGAAATCGAGGATGAAATGTAGAGATATGTGATTTGGATATACATGTTTATTGGAAGTTCAACTAATTTTTTTTCTCGGTTTTGGTATGATGAATGGTCATCAATGATGAAACCAAAGTATGCCTTGGTTTTAGAGTGTCATTGATTACAAAATTTGAAAGAGGTGAATTTCATTCATGAAGAATAACCAACATTGATTGGATTATGAAGGTGATGAATTTTTTCAAAGGTGTATCCCAGATCAGATATAAAGAAGAAAATATATTAATTGAGGTTTCTTCAGACTTCAAAAACCAATACCATATGTCTATAAGTGTTATGATTAGTTTGATATGAAGAAAATTTGGGATAAATAAAATTCATTCAATAGTGTAATTTATTATTGGTCTATAAAAAGATGGTGGGGACCCATGTGTCTCTAAATGAAACATTTTTATAACCCAATATTCATACTAATAAGTTGTTTAAAGGAATTCTCTTTTGTATCATATATAATTGTTAATACTATTGAGCTTTGGATGATTCTATTCAATGAAAATAGGGATTGTTTGGGGATGATTGAAGACTAAATATTCCCTAAAATAATTTTTTCCTACACAATATTTTCTTTTATCATACACATAACGTCAAATTAGACATTATAAAAGGTAATAAGGTGATTTAACTAATTAAGTTATGGTTATAATGACCACCTATATAAAGATAATGTCCACATTATGTTCATGTCTGCATAGGAATTCCAAGCTAATTTAAAATGACAAAACCATAATTTTTTAATTTAAATCAAGGAAAATGAATCCAATAATAGAGAAACGTTTTATGGAGTTATCTCATTGCTGATTAATTGGGAATCTTCTAGTGTTTAACTTACTTGTTTTTGAATCCTATGCACATGTGGTATTTTATAATTTATTGAATAGATTTTTCGGCGTAATAGGTTGAACAATCGTAGGGTTCGACATGAAGAATTTATAAAGGAAGTATGGTGATTTTGACTATGAAATTGAAATTAGTGCATGAATAAAATAAAAACTTCTTCTATTAGAGTGAGAAACATTTGGTGAAATTAGAAACATTGATATTATGTGACTGAGTTGGGGTAAAACTTGAAGCTGGAGCTTGAGGAATGAGTCGATATCACATGAGAATATTCCCCCTATCATAATTATCATTACTTGATATATATTGTTTCTAACATGTTCAATTAACCACTTTTAGGAGGCCAATTTGTTATAGATTGAAACCGATAAACATTTCTGATCTTATTGTCCAAATTTTTTCAGTTTGTTTCTTGTTTTGTGCCTTGAATTTCATTCTTATTGAGTATCATTTTATAGTAATCTAAGTATAAATGAGTGAAATATGAAAACTAATAACTATGTAATATCATATAAACTATTAAAAATTAGAAAATTATGATAATAATCAATTATATTATTGGACAAATCATTTCCTAAAAATTTGATCAATCAACCACTCTCTTAGGAGAGTTCACTAATGTAAGATCTTGATTTTTCATCAAATTATATTCATAATTATTGTTTATGTAAACTCATAATTTATCCTCGGTTTTTTATGATGGGATTTATTTTTTTCAATTTTGAGTTTGTAGGGTCAGAGGCTTGAAATTTATGATTTTGGGAAATCAAAATGGGGTACTTTCTTAGTGCATGGTTTGTGCTAACTATGAAAAAAATATGTGGTTTGAAAAAAAGAGGATCATGATTTTTAAAACAATATGAAGTGTCCCAAGAAATTGTGTGAATATGTTTAGTGAATTTTAGAGGCATGTAAGACCTTTTAAAAATAGTCTATCAAACCATGCACCACAACTATGTAATATAGAATGTTCTAGACAATGATCTTAGTATGATTGGAACACGATTAGTCAAACCTTGCAGCCAAACCATGATCCCATTTAAATAGAATCAAATTATGTTTTTACCCATACAATTTTTTACCTTGTAGATAATTTTTAACCACATTTCAGTCTAGTAGCAGTGATAGGAATATCTCCTCCCCTTATTTTGGTTATTATGTACTTCTCCTTTGATCCTCCGTTTTCACTTCTATTTATCATGTTGGAAGGATTTTGGAAATTCTAATACCCCTAATGATTCCAATAGTATTTTTTCATTCCATATAATTATCTAATACATTGTTTAACATAAATTACATATATTTTTGTCTTTTTTAAGGTTTCTCCATTTCTCACATTTCCTCTCAACCCTGAGGCCAATAATCACTAAGTGGAACTCATACCACCTAGGGTGGGTGGTCTTAGGATTTTATTTTAAATTATATTTGTATTATTTGTTTTTGGATTCTAGGATCATGATGAATTATCAGATAAATGAACTAAAAATTAATTTAAATTATTTTGATTCATTGTATCAGTCTTATAAGATTCCATGTACATAGAAAATAAAGTTGCGTTGGGTAAACCCCTATTAAGACAATGAAAGAAGTACATTTTTCCTCCTTTATTTTGTATGGGTGAACTAATTAGGTATTTCATGGAACCCCTCAGTGATATAATTATCTAATATCAAAATTGGGATTATTTGGATGACCCATAGGTCCTGGTAGGTCTAATGATCATGGAATGAGTAAATGAAAATGTGAATTATACCCTAATGTAATGGATGTCATCAATTGTAGAGTTTTAATATTATTTAAATTTTGGAATATTGAATTTTTCAACATCCTTGGAAATGGTTATCGATATGGAATAATTTGTAGGGATTCCATAGATTACCCATGAGTTGTACTGCATGGAAATCCATATAAGATAATAGGATTACAATAGTGGAAACAGGTGAATATTGGGGTGTGAATACACCTTTGGATTCAATGAGTTACAATGTTATAGAATTATTCATATGAGACAAGGGATTATACTTTGATTTATTATGATTAATTCCCTAGATATTCTCTCCATGTATTCATGTAATTTTTTACTTATTAAATTCTATAGATTAATTCCATGGAATCTTGAGTGGTACCCTTATTGAATGTCCTGGTATGAGCTCCCATGATTTGGATAATGTTTTCTTAATGTTGAATGCCTCATGAAAGTCCTCGTATTCCAATTGAGAAATGAATTCGAACATCAAGGGTGGTCACTTGAGTTTAGACTAGGTTAATGTATTTTTTTCTAGAATTTATAGAAGGTAATGATAGGTAGATCCGTGTGTTTCCATAAGGTTATATGATTTTGGTCACCTTGGTGATACACTTTTGGAAAATTTTGGTCCATGATACCTCCACAGTGTTTAGTGATAGGAATTATTTATAACACGTAGGGTTGGCTTGGGTTTTCACCTTGTGGCCCAAGGTTCGACTTGGTTCCTTTTATTTTCATATATTGTTATTACTCATCCTGCTTCATATGTTTATTACAAAACCTTATGATTTACAACTAGAGAATATATTTTCAGTATACATCATTAGTGGTGGCCTATTGTGTTATTCTCACACATTGTTCAGGAATCTATTGGATACCTAGATATAAATTTTAGATGAATGTTGGGATATTGGAATGGTCAATGTAGATGATACTTGCGATATTTATTAGATTATAGTTGGGATTTTAGAGCCAGGATAGAACATTAAATGTAAGGGTTTTTTAAGTATTTGTCTTTTTATTTTATTTTTGGGGCTCATTTTATATGATTTGACTATGTATTCTTTCTTGTTCCTTATGTGGAATCAATATGATAATTAATGGGTCTTGACATGGTATTTTAGAACATGTTTATTTTGTATGGATGTGATGTATATGAATTTTTTGTTATTTAAATTAAATTGGACTCTAAAAAATGCATTGTATTTCCACTATACAAATAATGGACCCACTCTACATGTTGGTGGACTTTGGAAGATGGGGAGGCACACTTGAGGCCCCATCTCACATTAATATTGGTAACCGGTTCAGTGAATT
Source organism: Viscum album (assembly GCA_963277665.1). Taxonomy (NCBI): domain Eukaryota; kingdom Viridiplantae; phylum Streptophyta; class Magnoliopsida; order Santalales; family Viscaceae; genus Viscum; species Viscum album. The sequence goes on from OY728128.1 coordinate 1,266,113,775, forward strand.
TCATTTAAGGGCATTAGAAAAATGAGTCAAAGACTTTTTCTTTATTTTATTATTTTAGTCTAGTATATTAAAGAATAGGACATTTTAGGACTTGGTAATGAGCTTTTTCTTTTGAGTAAATATCCCACATATGAGGGAAAATATATTTTTCTTGGGATGTGAATTATTGTTCTTAGAATTAATTGTTACAGTTGATCTATTTTGACTTGAAAGAGGGACTTGTTTTTTGAGTTTATGGTTTATGGGATGTTTCTCCCATGAAGTGTTAATAACTATATCATATTAGACCTGTAAGTATTTATATTCCATTACCATTATTATAATGATTATTTTATTAGGATTCCTTGTTATGATATTTTGTTAGTTATTTAAAATGTTAGTGTTAACCTAAACAATTTTTTCCTTTATGGCTTAATGTTATCACTCTATATAACCAACCTATAAGTAAATAAGGACTAGAAATTTTAACTTTTTTAAGTTGTAATATTAATTGTAACTAGTTAAATGTTATCCAATAATAATTTTAATGGGGTTTTCCTCTATAACTTTTGATAGAAACTTAATATAATGACACTGGGGAGATAAAATTTAAACATATATGGTATGTAGAAATTTTTTTAAGAATATTATTGTTTGTAGTATATGAGATCTCGAAAAATTAAATGAAGGTTTGGGTTAAATAAAATTCTAGTACGAAAATTGTCAAGTGTTATGCCCTTAACTTGTGAATGAAATTTTATTTAACAAATCATAGTGATGTGAGGAATCCTTATATCTATGAATTGAACCTAGTTTGGGTAGATATGGCTAGTGAGAGCTCCCGAATTGTGATATTAGGAGCCAATATTGTAATCTATTTCTATAAAATTTGAGATGAAGATATTTATTACTATAATGTTCTAAGAATTTATTTGGAACTCTATATAAATGCCTCCTCATTGACCACGAGTTGAGATCCAGAAGGGTAGTGGAGAGAATTCCTCTAAGGTATAGATGCCTGAGGAAACAATGGAACATAGATAGGGTATGAAAACATTACATTGGGAGAGTTTTATTTAAGTAATTATGTATATCGATATGGATTCACCACTAGTAATATAGATCATTTCTGAGTTAACTCGATTGTTTTATCTACAACCTTCACATAATATTAAGGGGGATGGTTTTACCCCTGAATCTGAATCCAGAATTAAAAAAATTCCACACAATTTTTGGGCCTCTAGAGACAGCCCCTAAAAAGAGGGTAAGGATTTCCAGCTTTGTGTTTCAAGGTAAATATGGATGGTGGTGGGATATTATGATATAGGATGATCAACACATGGGTATGGTATGGAAGGATTTCCATGGTATTTTCATTGATCACATTTTCCCCAAGACTATTTGGTCTAATATGTCCTAAGAGTTCATCTACATTGAGAAGGGGAGTTTATCTATTATAGAGTATACTTCTTAGTTCACTAAGATAAAATTGTTTAATATTTATATGTATAGTGATGAGTTTTATAGAGTGAGTTTCTTCATGTATGTAATTAGGTAGGAGATAAAGGTGTTGGTGAATATTTTCTGCCATAGTCATATAGATGGTTAGTCAGGATTTTATTTCCACGATAAATCTAAGAGAGGACCATGTTCTTGGGAGGTCAGTTCCAATTGGCAGTGGATCATTTGGTTGAAGGAAGCACTAATTTTATTGGTATCAATAGAAAAGTGGGTGATATAATAGCAAGAGAGATATTACAGTCATATGTCATCAGTGAAGAGGTGATGTTCATTACCATTGGAATTATGATAGGAATCTGGTTGAGTTACAATCTTATAGAAGGATGGTTGATCCCAGAATAATTTATAGAATAATATCATAGTCACCCAACAATAGAGATTATGGGTCTATTTAAGGTTTTGTAGCTAGATAAACCTCTCCTTGGAGGGGGTAGTTGGAGTTTAACTGTTCACACATGTCTAGGTGGTTGTAGAGTCAGATTAAATAATTCAAAAAAAGTTTTATTATGCATGAGAGTCAGGAGGTGTTGTATGGTAAAGTCCCATGAAAGATGAATGCAGTACAGCCTGGTCCTAAAAGTGGGTTGTTGTGATTTCTACTGTTATTGGTTCTATCTTAGTGGATTCGGCCTTAATATTTTCATTATATTTCATAAGGGCCTCACACTCATTATTTTATACTTAGTTTGTGGAAGTTATGGGTTTTTTTATCGAGTATATGTATGGGGAATTATCCATCTACACTACGATAAGAGTATGATCTAATAGAGTGCATTTTTTGTAGTAATTTTTTCTCTCATGAATGGTCCTTATGAGTTCCCATTGACCTTTTTCTACTAGATTTTACCACATTTGACCTAATTATAGGAATGGATTGGTTGTTTCCCTTTTGAAATATTATGGATTTCTGTCATCAGTTAGTGTCCTTAATACTAATTTATGGTGGTGTATATGTTCACAATAGAGAGTGTGATTTTCTGGCTGGTTGAGAAGGTCCATATCAGAAGATGATTGGTGGGGTTTTAACCTAGTTTTTCATAATTATATTAGATAAGGGTATGGAGAGGATGGTAGGTTACCCTTATATGGTTGACCAATTTTTAGATGTTTTCCCTAATGATTTATTTGGGTTTCCCCCTAAGAGGGAGGTGCATTTCACAATAAATCTTGCATGTGGGGATCCACCTATTTCTATTCTAATACTTCAGATATTACTAATAAAGATTCATGATTTGAAGATCCAAGTGGAAGACATAGAGTAAAAGGGGTTTATTCACCCCAATACATCTTATTGGGGCTCTCAAATCATATTTACTAAGAAGGATGATGGTTCCTTATAGATATGTATGGATTATCAATGGATGAATCAAGTGACTATTATGAATTGATATCCACTATTTCATATTTATAATATTTTTGATCAACATAAGGGTGGTTGGATCATTTTTAAGAACAAATTTAGATTAGGTTACCACTATGTTTGGGTGATACCCTTTTATATACCATATACCAATTTTTATAGTGGTTTTGACCTATACGAGTACTTGGTGATGCTGTTTGGATTGATGAACAAGCCATCTGTGTTTATTTCCCTGATGAAAAAATCTTCCACCCATACCTATATGCCTATGTTGTGGTTTTTTGGATGATGTCATCATGTTTTCATAGATGAGGGAGGACCCTGAACAACACCAGGAGATCATTTTAGACCTAATATGGGAGTATTGCACGTACACTATAATCTAGAAGTGTCATTTTTTGATGGCTTGGTAAACTTATTAGGGAATATTATATCAGAAGTGGGTGTTTCAATTAACCCCAATAAAGTGATATCTGTGGATTCATAAGATCATACCATGTAGATTTTTGATATTCCGAGCATCTTAGGATAACTGGATAATATATATGGTTTATATAGTAATTTTTATATATGGCAGAACCACTTCCAAGGATGACCAAAAAAGGATAAAAGTTCATTTGCTCAAAATCTTGGATAATTCATTACAGGTATATAAGGAGAGATTAACCTCATCATTGATCTTGGACTTACATGAGCCTAGAAAAGAATATGTTGTGTATTAGGATGCAGAAATCATCTGTATGGGAATATTTATGATGCATGGGATCGAGTCATGGAATATGGGTCTTAATGGTTGAGTCCTCATTAATGGAATTATACTATATATGATATTTAGTTAGTAGTGATTGTACAAAAATTGAATTAAAAGAAACACTATCTATTAGGAGAGAGTATCATGGTCTATATGAACCCTAAGATTTTGAATTATATTTTCACTTAGTGGGACCTCATACTTCAATAGTGAAGGTAGGTTGAATACTTCTCATCTTTCGAATTTGACATTCCCTATACACCAGGAAAGGGAAATAGAGTTTTTGAAGCATTAATCTTGATGGTGTAGCCTTAGGCTGTCCAAAAACTGAGTATAGAGTGGAAAATAATGGTGCCTTTTTTGGAAATGCATATAAATGTCCAGGAGAACTAGGGAATGATAAGTCCCTAAATCCTTAACCATGTTTCATTTTCCTCTATATCAGATTAATGGGATAAAACATTCATATATAGAGTGGTTCACTCTCAGGGATAAATTTCATGGTAGGGAGCCACGACTACCATATGACATAGATGATTATAAGTGTATCCATGTTCAAAGGCGTGTTTTAGTGCATATGGGCATGAGATATATGTTAAAGTGAGAATCTATTACTTCTAGGTGGGTAGTACACCTAAGATCAAAGCAATTGTATTGTGATTCTTGTTTTATGTATTGGTTGTTTGGAATAAAGAAGGAGAAATCAAAGTTCTTTACGAGGTGATCCAACTTTAAATAGGTTATGTATGAGAATCAGTAGCCCAATTGTATTCTTTAGTCCCTATACATTACAGAGTGGAAATTGTATGATGTCACCATGAACTTTGATATAGTTTTACCAAATATTCCATTGGGGAAATATGTGGTATGGGTCCTTATGGATTAGCTTATACTATTTTCCCACTTTTTGCAAGTAATGGTGACCTTTATAGTGGATTATCTAAGAAGGTTTTATATTAATGTAATAATATAACTATATGGGATTCCTAGTAAAATCTTTTCTAAAAAATATTCTTTTTTCACATAATGGTTCTGGAAGGGGTTGCCAAAAATGTAGGTCACTCAGGTGATTTGATGTATAGTTCACCACCCTCAGACTGATGGATAGTCCGAGTGGACTATTTTGGTTCTGAAATTCACATTGAGGTAATGTTTCCTTGATTTTTGTGGTTCTTAGGAGAACCATATGTAGATTTTGGAATTATCCTATAACAATACTCATTAGGTGATGTTTTAGATGATTCAATATAAATAATTATGTGGGGGACATGTTGTTCACCCTTGTGATTTCTAGATGTAGGTAAGGAAGTGATAGTTGTGACGATTCATATTCAAATGTTGAATTATAAAGGATGTTTGGTTTATTTTGAAGAGAATTAATACTATGAAATGTTGGAAAAAATCATATACGGGGAAAACATTTTGACCTCTTGAGTTTGAGGTAGGTGATCATGTGTTTTTACACAGTTCACCAAGATTGGTGAACTGAACTATATAATGTATGGGAAAATTATCACCTATACCACTTTAGTAATGCTTCCATATTATCCTTTACATTTATTTCCTCTCTGATTAATCCTGAGTATTCTGATGAATTGAGAATCCCCTTCCATTTATGTTTATTAAATCACCAGAAAATGTTACAGTCTATTTTCTTCAAATATCCTCATTGAGAAACAAATTATAAACATTAGTGAAAACTAATTCATTAATACCAACTGAAAAACTCACAAATATTACCAAATCCTCATAATTCTTGATTAATTAAGAAAATAAAAAAAGTCTCCCAAACATTATATGTAAATGTTGCCTTCATAGCTAGCTCTAGATATTGATAAAACCATTCAAAGGATCTGAAGCAGGCCATCCTTCCAATATCCTCAAACATAACAACCTTCTAATTAAGAAAACCATTTTCAGTGCTATATGTTTCTCATATATATAAATAATAGTTATCATCTATTCCACTACGGTTTTGATCTATAGAATTATGAATGCAAAAATTACCGTCTAATGACTTTTGTATCACAAGTGTCTTATGATCTGACTTTTTTCCATCCACCATTTTCTATTATTTCTTATTTGACACCCTTAAGTGGAAGATCCATATCTTTTATAATAATATTTTCTTCCATATCCATTCCCAAAATACTAAAATATGTCCTATAAACTCAATTGATATGGATAATTCCATCCTTTAATGCCATCCTTAAAAACAATAATGACTCCCAATAAAATTTAAAAACAGTTGTGAAAGTGAATTTTACCTAAAAGGATTAGTGAAATAATGATATTATTGAAAATGAATTCATTTTATACCAGTTTTTGAGAATTCATCCAATCCATTCCTTTGATAACCAGTCAAAATAATTTGTTATGGAATCACCTTAATGAAATATATTTTAGATGGAACACTCTATGATTAATGTTACAGAACATGGAATAAAAAATGATCACCCAAATCACCACACTATAGAGAAACAAATTTATCCCTATTCAATACAATAGATAACAAAACATATATATATATATCAAAAGTAAATGTAATCTAAAAAAGATCACTTTTTTTATATTTTTTGGACTAAATGTCCAATTTCCACTTGAGAAAAATTATAGAAATTAATTTATATAAAAATTAAAACATTACAAATGAGAGACTAATGAGTAACTGTGTATTACTAGAAAAAACAATCACAATTTTAGTATGTTTTAGATACTTTTAAATAACTGTGGCCCAAACCTCCATTTATAGAGTGTATCTACTATCCATTTAGATGAAATTAAATCAAATAAATGTGGTAGATAATCCATTACATTATTCCCACCGAAATATCATATAAAAATACACAATGTGGTCACTTATTTAGTTAAAAAATAACTATTATAGTAAACTAAACTTTCTAAAAAATACAGAAGTCCTATATGAACTTTGAGAGAAGGATTACCTTGCAATAAACACTTATAAATATCCTACATTCAAAGAACCACATTCTCGTAACCTCATTTTAGAACAATGAAGTAAAACACTATCACTGCTACCACTTCAAAAAAATAATGATATTTAATAACTTCTCCTTATTTTCAAAATACTTCATTCAATTGAAGTAGGATACACAAATTAACTATAATCATTATACTATTGACACTAGTCATGAACATGTAGTGATTGATATGCACACTTGACGATATGTGACATATCACCTTGGTGTTGTAGTCACAAAAAAGGAAAATGTTTAAACATTCCCTAGATTATATGAAATATAAATTTCATAATGAATGAGAAACACTAACTTTATCCATATGAAAAGATTTAAATCTAATTTTGAGAATATAAAGTGAAATATTTTTTGGATAGTGAAGAACCATTTTCCCTAATTGAGAAATATCTACATAATATAATATAAAATATCATATCTTTTAAATAAATATCATGGGTGGAATATCAATGATCATGAGGTTATAACTCCTTATAACCCTATTATATAACCCTTATTTTATATCAATACACACCCTATATAATAATGTGACGATTCAAAGTAAATCACATATATTAATCATCCTGAGGGAACGTAAAGGGTAAAGTAACTATTATACTTATCCTTCGTAAATTCAACTAATTAATAAAACATGGATGAACAAAATAATAAAATAACTATCTTGGCCAATGATTGCAAGGGTAATAAAATCGAAAAATCAAATAAATTCTTATGGTAATATCAAGGTAATGATAAAATATTATGCATCGTAGATATATTATTTATCACTACCTAAGAAACAAATTCCCCAATCTTATATCTATAAAAAGTAATTCTAATTGAGAGTTAAAATGTATAAGAAAATGATCTCATTATGCCTAAAAAAGTTTCCCAAATTTGTTTCCAATTAAGAAATGTTCTTGAATATGACTTATAATAATCTAGAATTTTTCAACATGATTCTCCATTAATATAGAGTAAAATAAAATATCATCAATAAACATCACAAAAAAAGGTCAATAAAATTATTGAACAATCGATGGACGAATCTTATAATTACTGTTAGGGTAATTATAACTCCATAGAGAATCTTAATGAAACCAAAATTCGCATAATGATTGTATAATACCATCTTCTGAATATCTTTCAACATCAATATCATATAGTGATATATAAATCTTAAATTTGAGTTTGAGAATAAGATAACATCCCATAATAATTAGAATTTTTCATAATCCTTACTAATATATATATATTGATCACCATCACTTGATTAAATAATAAGTAATATATTCATAATATGAAACTATGAAAAGAATTATTATAAATCAACATTGATGTATCCTATAAGGATACACCAGGGTGAATAAAAATATGTGATATATTTATTATGACTCTATATAAAAATAAATATTATAGCTCACTGTAAAACTAGTTACTTATTTATATAATAAATCAAAATAAAAAATCTACTACCACACATTAATATTATTTTCACCTCCACCATAGATGAAAAAATCAATTAATCTTTAATGTTATGATAAAATTACTTACAAATTTATAAATTAAAAACAGTCAATTTATTTTTATTCTCTGATGAATACCATGTGATATCCATTCATATTAAAATAAATCAACCTCATTTGATATAAATTGATATATACCTGTAAAATATATATAAAATTCATGCTAAATATGACATGACAATTTTTTTTTCAAATATTGAATAAATCCCACAAATATGTGATTTCCTAATATCACTAACTAGAAAAAATTATTATCCTCTAACTAACCATGTCTGATAATACACTAAAGAATATAACTTGACTTGTTGACTAAAAATGGCAGAGTTTAATATTATCAATCTCAGTAAAACCATACTAAAATATAATTAGAATATATACAAATCCAAAAAAATAGGATATAGTTGATAAGTCATAAAATATACCTATCACTGCTTTATATATCCTTAGCTTATCAATTTTCATAATTTTTAATTTTCAATTTCCCGCTACTCTTTCACACATTCATTGCCATATTTCCGCACCCAAGTGGGAATCATGTTCTAAAACATATTTTTAAGGAATATAATGGAGAAGTAATTTATTAATATAACACTTTATCAAGGGTTTATTAGGCTAGTTATGATGCTATTATATCATTGAAATTAGTGGATACAATGTTTTTTTATAGAAAAGTAAACCATTACACTAGACCATTGTCCACATTTCCTCCTGATATATAGGAAACCCAATATTTTAATGTACCAAACCTCTACATTCATAATATATCACAACATTTTCCATATGATAGGTGTACAATATGCTTTCCCAAAAGAATAATGAATAAGGGGTTATATGATAATGACCCAAGTAAACTATATTTACTGAGATAAAATACAAACTCCAACTAAAATAATTATTTATATTCACCCATCATTAACTACATTAATCCATTCTAAATCCATTCATTAAATGTCTTTAATATTTTTTTGAAAAACATTTTTTATGTTGTATTTATTTTCAATAAAAATAGGTTAGTTAATAAAAAAATGTAAAGGTATAATGAATTGATAATAACTCTCAAATATAGATAAACATTGGGTGATATATAGAATATTTGAAGGGCTGACAATCACTAATTATTTGGGACATTGAACAGATTATTTAAAGGTATTCATGTAATATTTGAAGAACAAGTGACCTTTGTAAAATAGTTCTTTAGAAGTTGTTTAAACAAGATTAAATGAAGCTACATGATGAATAAATCCTTTTCTATATAATGGTTTGTAAATAAGGTTATGATTTAATAATGAAGGCATATATAGATCTGGAATATTATAAATAATATGGAAAGGTTTCCTAATGTTAAACAAATTTTACGGTGTAAAATTTTATAGTATTTATCATCATCATTCCATGGTTATGAATTTTTATGCGATGGTTTATTTTGAAAAGAAATATTAAACCAGGAATATTATTAGAGATACATTATTATAATTATATAAATTACAAATTACACACTATGTTCCAGGACTCCTAATGTGAAAATGAGTTTTTATGGTTAATTTGAAAAATATTTGGGTTCAATCACACTTTTCACACCACAAAATTATAAGTATCACTGTGATGGGGGGTTAAGAATATACTTAAAAAAATGTTTAATAAATTTCTATGTTGTGAATTTCAATATGACACCAAAAAATAAATCTAGGAGATATTTAATGAATATGTAAAGGATGTAAATTCATAGTGATAGAATTGTTCACACCATGAAGGATATCTATGATGATTTTGAAAATTTTCCACTGAGGTATTGTGCCAGGGAAAAAAAGGTAACATCATAATAAAATATAGGATGATTTATATGTTTCTTTCTCAGTAATATTCATTTTATTATTACATAGTTCACATCATGACCTTTCTGGTAGTTCAAAGAAGTTATAGGAAAACTGAATCGTAGTGTAGTAAATCATCATATCATACCCTGATTCTAGTTGTTTGTAGAATTATAATAGAGTTTGATATAGAATACATATGTTTTTTCATTAGTTTAGAAACCAATAAATATTAAATTATAACTCAGTGGTATAGATTTATATGAGGATGATCCAAATTCTAGAATTTATATGGTATAAATTGAATTTTGAAATGTGATTTGAATTTTAAATTTGAAATTTAAATCATTTCAAGTTATGTAATAATAAATTGTGTGTAATTAGAAAATGAGAAATATAGTTATGAAAATATAGGTATCCAATGTATTTTTTTTCAAATAGAATAATATACAATATTCTACAACATCAGTTCATTGAATATTTGAAATAATGAAAATAATGTTTTTTATGAAAAATCATTATTGAAGATTTGGTTTGATTGAGTTGGAGATGATTGTTGTGCTCAAATTTTTAAGATCATATTTTTGTGGAAGATAATGGGGGAATATGTTTTTCTGAAGTTATAAAGAGTGAATATTGAATAATAATTCCATTTCTAGAATTATTATATCAATTTTTGGATTAGTTTTAAGAAAAGGTTTTTTAAGTATCAAATTATTAAATCTTATTAAACAGAAATATATATATTATGAATTTATATTAAGAGAATAATTTTAAGATTATTAGTACATATATATCTATAATATATTTTTCATATTACTATTAAGTATTTTTTGCAACCTTCACGCCCTTAAATAAATCGAAATAGTATGTTTAAGAGAAAAATTGGCAGTGACCCTTGGATAGAAGTGATATTACCTAAAACGTAGGAGGTAGAGAGTCTTAGGAGGTGGTGAAATAATCCCAAAATTAGGTAAATTATGTGATCCATGTTGTTGAGTGGCCTTACATAAATATTTATACCATACAAATAGTTCCTTATAAGAGATTTGGTACACCAACACACTAATAAGTGTATTCTCCCTGGATGTACCCTATCATAGGTGAACCAAGTTAAATATACACATTTATTTATTTTAAATTTCATTATCAGAGTGTTTGAGTGGGTAGGGAATTAAAATTTTGATTTAGATTCCATGAACCAAAGGAACAAGAACCAAAATAAAATAGAATTTGGAAAATAGTTTAATTCTGATGATACACTTTTTCATATTTTTCTCATGGTGTACTCGGTTCCTATAAAAGTATCATAGAATAATATCTTATTGTAAATAGTATAATGTTATATTGTGTATATAGTTTTGGTAATTCCTATAGTTAGAAATATCACAACCTATTACCTATAATAAAATAAAGGGGGAATAATTGGCTAAAAATCATTACCCCAAACTTCTGAATAGTTGACCTCCATTTATAGATATCCAACATATCATAATGATGCTCTAAATAAGTATTAGTTATATATAACATTTCTATAAACATTGTTTAGTAAAATAACACACTTAAACATAGATATTCCACAATATCATACTATAAATATCCACTATAATGACCCAACCTGAGTTGACCTGACACATAAGCTAAGATGAATTACTTCAAGGTGAAGATCAAAAAAAGACCAAAACATGTCTCAAGTATAAGTAAAAAGAGTTAATTAAATAGATTTCAACATATATAAAAAATTATATTACCATGATACTTACAAAAGAAGATAAAATCATAATCATAGAAACAAATCTACTTCAAGAACAAATTCAAAACTACATCTCCATGTGATCATCTATCATGACCATCCAAACCCATAATAAAGGAAATAACCAAGATATTTCTATTGAGAAACATGATACACTTTAAATTAATTATTTCATAAAAAATATAATCTATATACACTGAATGAAATATTCATGGTATAGGGAAAAATCCTATTCAGATACCACCATGAATATATACAATGTCTGTCACCATGAAACCATTTGTTCTAGTTTTATATAAAATATTTATTTAAGTTAATTTACTTTGAAACATTTTTTTATAAATAATACTTTGGTTCAATTAAAAAAAACCACATTCAAATTCACAATAATATAGTATAAACATGAATTAAAATATATAAATTAATAATAATATTCATTCACAACTCACAATTTATCAAAGTTAGAATTGAAAACATCACACATAAATGTATCCAAGAGAACAAATTATAATTTTTAACCAACCAATATGAATATATATAGTATATAAAAGGAATACTAACCTAACATACACGATAATCCTATGATAACTATTCCATCTATAGTATTTGAGTTTCAAAACCATTTCCCCCATTAGTTTCACACTCACTAAGGTTTACAAATGTCCACACCCAAGGTTCCCAAAATTTTCCCATGTGAAATTCTTTCACTAAACATTAAATAAACCATATTAATAATATTAAAAAATGTTTTCAAAATAGAATAATCACCCCCACATTTAAAAATAAATTTTTAGAGTCAACACTATCTTTCAGGCATTTCATTGAATACGACGTGTGAAAATATACTTTTAAAGAAAAAAATTAAAAAACCATTTAAAAAGATACCAAATATTTAAATTCTTAAATAACAATCATTTATTCGAAATCAATAAATTTCATTAACAAAACAAAAATAATGTAAAAGAATATAAGGATAACCAAGGGAAAAAACATTGTATAAACACACTTACCTTGAAAATGATGAAAACCTAGTCACCTTTGACAACATAGATTATAATCAGAGAGATCAAGGTCTCATAAGCATAGATCCACAATAAACATCATTAATACTCCATAAAACCCTTCAGATCCATCATTCAAATCCCAATTTTTTTCCAATGAAATAAAAAAAATATAGAATAATAACAGATTTAGAGAAAATAAGATAATTCAATAGGATATATAAGTATACTTTGAAGATATCCACCCAAATAAATTGAGAAACATAAAGGAATAAATGAGAGAACCCTCTAGAGTGACAAGGATAGGATAGTTTGAAAAAAATGATAGATCAGAATAATATTAGAGTTAAAAAACCAAGGGAAATGGGAAAATTTTCTAAATTTAAGAAACCTATATGGGGAACACAGTTAGGTTTCTTGGTATGAAACACTATTCACTAAACATGAGGTACCCACTATCCTCGAAAAACTATAATGCACCTCTAGCTAGGAATAACCACATAGTCAGATAAACTATGTTTGAGTCATGTTATAGTCTCTATTCTAAAAGCAACCATCCGCACAGTTTTCCTAGTGACTCGATCAGTTAGAAAAACTATGAAAATCATCACTAGAACCGACCAATCCATATTGAATTGTTATCACATGGTAAGAAAAACAACTCCAATAAAATGTGTGATGGGAATATTTCCCCCAAAACACCAAATTTTCAACCAGAGACTCCTAAAACCCTATATAACCTAAAAATACACACTAAGATAAAAATTAAAAATACTTGTGAACCATAGGGCCTTAATATTATACCCACCCTAAAAATATATACCCCCAGAATGTGCTCCATATTGTATACTTATAAAAATATAATGCCACTAAAAACTCATCAAATTTTTTATTCCAAAATATCATCGATATCTTGACCGCAATACATAGTACGCAAATAGGAATTATTTTAACATACAATAACTCAGTCTATCAATACATATTTAGAAATTTCTACCCAAATAATGAGGTTTTATGATAAAGGTCAACATCCTCCCATTATATCACTTTTTATGAATTCCTTTGAAACTTCCTCAACTAGGAAAAATAAAACAAGTTTTGAATCCAAATCTTGTGAGATATAAAGTCTACTAAATTACCCAAAATTATAGGTAGTTCAATGATATTCAAAGGGACATCAATCCTTAGTTACAACATACCATTATTATGCAAAATATATTTCCCTATATGAGGTGAAAAACTAAGAAACATCAGATCAACCACTAAAAACTCAAATGGGTGATAAAGACGATTCACATAAGATTTATGATGACTCTGATCTTTTTTGGACCTCTCCAGATCAACATCACAACTTTAAACATCTAGTAAACAAGTCTCTATAAAAAAAGAACATTATTATAAATCCTCACATCATAAGGGAGTTTGACATGGATTCCAATAAAATGAATTAAAGGGAATAATTTTAAAGAGTCTTTGTAAATGTTGTTATAGGATAATTCAACCGTAAATTTTTTTTTCTTATGAACCACTGAAATCATGAACTGAGACACGAAATATATCCAAATAAATTTTAATGCATCACAATGTTTTCCCATCCATCTTAGGGTGACGTGTCAAGATTAACATTATCTTGGAACACAATGCCTCTTTATTTTTCCCCAAAAATCAGGATATAGACTATGGGTTCCTATTATAAACAATATTAGAAGGTACTCTATGGTGCTTCATGACCTCTCAAACATAAAGCAACCCAAGCTCTTCCAATTTCATTATCTCTTTAATATGAAAAAAATGAGACACATAAGTGATTCAATCAATGATCACCCAAATGACATATATCCCATTTGGAGTCTTTTTTAAATGAACAAAAGTGTCCATTTCTTTCCAATACTACTTCCACACATAAATGGGTAAAGCATACGACAACCCAACATATCACTGGTTCTCTAACATTATCCTTTGTAATGTAAGGATTCATGACATGGATTCTACAAGAGACAACCTCATCCTTGACCACCACTAATTATTCCTAAAATCATGACATTCATTGGTAGTAACAGGGTTCATAGACAAAGTAGTCTAATTTCCATTATCAAAAATATCTTTTCAATGTGGTATCAGAATGAGCATTCTAAAACCAGAACAAAACTAACCATCAGAAGACTAAGACTAGACATATGATGTCTCCCCACTATTTAGGATTTTACTGGAATACTGACAAATGATGTATATTTCATACTCATGGTGAATAAAATATTGAAGCGATTGATAAACATTCAAACAATCTAGGTACACCTTCCCATCAACTTCCTCCACACACAATATCATCTTAGTGCAAAGACTCATCAAGGACCACTCCTGTACTGATTAAATAAAATATTGAGTTAGTAAATTTCTATAAAAACAATATAAACCACATTAAATTTCCTAGGTGTCTGTGAAATATAAAAATAAAATGTCTATAGTCAGTTAACCCAAAATCTCTATCACAAGTTCAGGAATCTTGGGGTGAAAATATACTTCATTCTATTTTGATTTGAAAATATAGTAAACAATTCCATAAAGATACAGTGGTGCGATATATTAATATAATTCATTATTTATTCCAAATCAAGATCATAGGTAGGATAATTATTTTAATGATGATTCAATTGGGAGGATCCATAAGAAGCCATCTATTTAATATGTATTAGAACACATCATAATCTTGTTATTGTGGAATATAAAAAAATCCTGTAAAAATCCCTATTCCTGAAGAATTAGAACTAGAGATGTGGTCAATATCACCTTCCTCACCTCAAATAATCATTGACACTTTTCATTCCATTCAAACTTGAATCCGTTATGGTTAATGTTTTTATTGGATGCACAAGTTGGGAGAAATTCCAAAAGAGAAAACTTTATAAACCAACCAAGGCTAAGAAGCTCCAAATCCCAAAATTTTCTAGGTTTCTCTTAAGAAATCACTCCATGGATTGTATTTGGATTCACTGAGACTCCCCTTAAATATATAAATGGACCATAAATTTCACATCATAGAATTCAAAATTCACATTAAGACTTATTTCCATATAGATACCATTCCTTTAGAGTTCTAAGGATGATATCTAGATGATCTCTGTTATCCTCCTCTAACAAAGAGTACCCAAAAATATCATCCAAAATACAAACACAAAATCTTCCATGAACTGATGAATGATCTGATTTATAAAATCCATAAACTGTATATGAGTATTAATAATACCAAATAGTGTAAAAAAATATACATAGTGTCCATACCTTCTCTTTATAGGATATATTCAGAATTTACTCCTCTTAGACACTCAACTAATGGTACCCTTGGTGATGATAAATCATAGAAAATCACCATGATCTAATATGTTGATCTAACTGGTCTTCAATCCTCATAAAATTTTACATTTCCCAACAGTCATGAAATTAAACTTTTGGTAATCACAACAATGCCAAAGTCTTCGATTTACCTTATTAGTAAAGGGGACTAGTGGAGAGCTTGGTAACACACCCGGATGATTGAATCCTTTGGACTCAAGATCCTCACGACAAACATTAATCTCTTCAAACATAGTAGGTTCCATATGATAACATAGAAAGAAGATGGGACTTTTCCCCAAAAAGAGTTCAATAGAAAACTAAACCATTCATTTGTGCGTTAACCCAAAAAACCATTCAGAAGGACCATTGAATACTCACCCACAATAGAAATAAGTGTACCACATAAATTACAGTCAATGAAATTTATAAATATCTCAAAAAATTACCTGAGATCATTTTAGCATTATAAACAATAGGCCCATATCTCATAGATGTAGTATCCCACACAACTGGAAATACATGAGTAACCCCTTCATAAGAAAGAAAATGAACCTAACGACGATAAAAATTATTCTATAATTTAATACTAATAATCCAATCCATGGAAAATATAAGGTCAAATATGTCGAGTATAATAACTAGAAAATCCCAGATAACCTTTGGGAAAGTGATCAATTTTAAGAACTCAAAAAAATTGAAAACATTCCCTTTCTACGTTCCTAAGGTAGTGAAATGATCCATTATTAATGCAGAAGATCCAATTGTAGTACATACATGTCATCAATATAGATGATATAAATGAATGAGATGAAAATGTATTAAAAAAATAAAGGACTATAGATGATTAAAAAAAATACATTTCCTTTAATAATAGTGAACCATACAAAATATTCCTCTGGTGCATACTCCATTGCAAAAAGACACCACAAATCAGTTATGTCCCGTGCTTTTTTAACTGTATGTGTATATAGCTTTGAATAAATTTGAGATCAACTACATTTTCAATGATATAATGAGTTTGATAGACCTTGGTAAGAGTGGAAATATTTCTATTTCACAGAGATACTCTTCTAAAAAAATTATTAAGATACCCATATTGTCTATAATTATGTAATTTCTTAGGTGAAATAAAATAATCATGCTTTGTATGGCTAGTTTTTTTCCAAATTTAAAGAAAACCACATTTTATTTCCCTAGTGAAGTCCCTTTAACCGATTCTGATATAAACTAAACACCTTTATTTGATTCCTTTTCTATCTAGATGATATGTTCTTGCAACCCCCTGGTGAAACCGAAACTCCACTCAGACAAATATTTATTTCTTTGTATGACTCAACCATAGAAGCTTCATCAACCACCACAGAAAAAGATGGAAACAATAAGTGAATTAAAATAGGATGAATGTCAACCCTCAAACCCATATCAATCCTCTAAGATTTAAGGTAGTCAATAAAAATTATCTAAGATGATAGGTGAACAAACTGGGTGTACTAAGTAGCATATTCCATAACTGAACGCTCCTCTGGATCCAATGTAAAAAATTCACCATCCTTCACATCCTGCAATATTTTCTGATAAAACAATTTATTAAATACATTTTTGAACATGGTACAAGTAATATTCTTAATCAAATTATCTTTGATGATGGAATCCCACCATTTCTTCCCTATTCCTCTTAGAATATATGTGGTGAAACTAACCTTTGAGTCATATGGAATCTTCAAGAAGTGTAAAATCCTCTAAATCTATTGAAATAACTATTCTGATTCATGGGGTCCCTTATCACTTTTAAATATATGTGGATGATTCTGGGTAAATTGTGAACAATGGTCTACCATTATTCAACAGTTTCCAACCCCCATCTGACCGAAATTATAGATTTTTCATATAACTACTTTCACCAATGATGGGTTTACTGGAGGGTTAACCTTTAAAACCTATCTCCCTGACTCGTCTCCAATATTTGGACTATATATTCTAGGATTCATTATCAATATAGTAAAATATATAACACTATATTAACTTAGGGTCACACCTATGAATCAATAGAAAAATTCAATAATATACATTTAGACCTTTAATTTAGAAAAATGATGTATGAACCTATTGAAGGTACACTAAAAGAAAATAGTTGATGGTTTATTTTAATACACCCCAAAAATTAGCTTTATCTATATACAAAAATATTATGAAAAAAACCTTACCACCCATTGTAATTGATGGATAGATATGAATGCGATCTTGTTAGGAACCCATCCGTACATACCACCCAAGTTCGAACTTACTCTTGTCTACCATAAACCATAAATCAATCCTAGGTAGTGTCTTCAAACATACACTTAGTTATTCACTCTAATAAATTTTTTATGAATCATCCTATTTCCATGTAATACATTACACAATTTGGATCACCACAGGGTAGAGATCAAAAAAATAGAGAAACCTATCTCATGTAAAAAAAATATTTATCAAAGTAGATTGAAACATAACGAAAATTAATGTAAGAATAATACTTAAAAAAATAAAAAAATAGTAATTTTCGAAACTAAACATAGTAAAGACCAAACTCAAATCCACATCTCCATGTAAACACCTATCACCACCATCTGAACCATCTTTGATGGAAATAATAACCAAGTGAAGTCGATGAGCTGCCTGATGACCTTCAATTTACCTATATCCAAAAAAATTATACTTTTATATTCCTAGAGGCATATGAAGTGTGTGAGGAAAACACCAAGAAGGATACCACTATGAATCTATTTGTCATATGTCACCATAAAACCCTTATTTTTAGATTTAACATAATATAATTTTAAAAAAAAGACCATTTTCAAAAAATGTTTCATAAATAATACATTGGTTATGTATAAAACAAATAATAGTTAAATCCAAATGAACATGTTTATAAACTAGAGGGAACATATAGAGTGAAATTATCAAAATCACTCATAACTCAGAAGTTAAATATGTGAGAATTTAAAATAATATTCATAATTGAATCTAATAGAAAAAACATAATTTATATATAGGCTATGAGAATATGTATTTAAGATACACGAGGAATAATAATATGACATAAATTTATATCCAATGATACTATGTCTAGATATAGTCTATAAGTATTAGAACCATTTAATCCAGTGGTGAAACACTAACTAATGTTTGTACATGTCCATGACCAAGGGTCCCAAAATGTTCCCATGTGAAATGTTTTCACCAAACATTCAATAAAACATGGAATTTTTTTAAAAAAAACACATGTTACGAATTCCCACCCACATGCTTTAAATTCCAATTATAGAGTCCAAACCATATTTGGGTTATTTCATCGAGTATATGGTGTGAAAAAAAGTTTAATAGAAAAATAACTTTTAAATCTATTTCACAAGATACCCAATATAAAATTTCATAAAATAACCACCATAAATTCCAAATAAATGAAATTAACAAAATTAAACTAAATTAATTTATATAAGTGCATAAAAAATCAAGGGATGTAATCATTGTATCGAGACACCTACCTTTATAATGAGGAAAACCTAGTAGCCTTTGAAAATGATGATTGGAATTCGATAGATCAAGACTTCAAAATCCTAGATCTATAATAAACATCATCAGTACCCCATAAAACCCTCTAAAGCTTACAATAATATACTAATTGGGTTAAAATGATATAAAGGGAAGATATATTGATAGAAGATCTATAAAAAAGTGGATAAATTGGTTGGATATCAGAACATACCTTGAAGATATATTCCCAAAACGATCATTAAACACCAAGGAATAAATGAGAGAACCATATAGAGTGTTATTGGGAGGATGGTACGATCTAATAATGAATTTAGAAGATATTAGAGTTAAATAAAACAATGGGAATCTTGGTAATTTTCTAATTTCAAGAAACCCGGTGCACACGGTTAGGCTGTACGATAAGAAAAACCATAGGCTAAACAAGTAGTATCCAATGTGACTAAAAAACAAAAATGTATGGTAAAATGGGAATAGAAACATAGTCTACATACCATATTTTATCCAACACCCCAAAATTCTAATATAAGAAAACTGTATTCGATAGCGTGTATGACACGCAACACCAAGCATGTAAGGGAATATAATACCCCAAGACTTTAAATCATAACTAAAATTTTAAATAAATTCAATATATTATATAAATTGTAATGAATGAAATATTTAGTTATATTTCATCACACACAACAAAAACTTTCTTTGATGACTTGGGTTACACGCAAGAGCGAGTTTTCTCGAACAACAATGTATTATTAAAATATTATTATTTAATATAATAATATTCAAACCAAATATTAAACTTTTTGTTATAAATGGTATCCAATAAATTATTAAAATATATGTTTTATAAAAATATAAATAGAATCCATTTATTATAACATAAATATAAATAAATATATGAACGAATTGAATATAAAGAGAATGTTTTTATAGAATACAATTTTTTTGCCTAAATAACTGTTTTATCCTAATAAATTAAATTAATTACAATTAGTGAGTGATATTAATGAAATATATATATATGTGTGTATTATATAGTCAATAAAATATTTTCTATGTTTATACAATGTATTAGATAGACATAAGATATGAACAAACCCAATATTACATATAAAAGCCTATATTTTAATAAAGGATCTTTTACAGCCTTTTAATGGTGAACCTATTTTTAATAATTTTTTTTGGAACTTTTATAAATAATATATGTCAATATAAACTGAATATTCAAAAGAGAAACTTAAAAATTAGGGTATGGTGAATTTTTTGTATATTTTTGTGATGTTTCATTTTTTTGATGGACAATGAAAAATACAGAATTGAAACTCAAAACAACTTTTTTTGTCTAATTAATTTATAAGGTAGAATTATCTTTTTTGGTTTTTCAATTATAATTAGATCCATTCATCGTAATATGTTAAAAGTTAGGTCATTTTAATCAGTTTTAATTGAAAAAAGGATATTAAAACATAGAAAACAGTAGAAAAGTTTTACTTTAACAACCTGTATTGTCAACCCATTTGTAGGATTAAATTTCAATTAATTAACGTGAATTATGTGATTTGAATTTGGAGAAATGGATTAAATGTTTTTAATCATCATAATTTATAATTTATAATATGTTAAATTTATTTTTTTAGGAAAAATATTAGTGAAATTAATTAAAATTAATTTTAATTATTTAGATAAAAATTATCAAAATAAAAGACTAAATCATAAACATAAGTGCCAAAATGACACATACACTTTTTCAACATATTTTGAATAGAAATATTATGACACTATAATTACATGGATATAATTTTGACCATTATTGGACCCACATAACATTGGAAAAACATGGTTGAAATTCCCTTTCCAAAAATTTATAAGAGTGCCGCTCCTCATCCACTATGAAAGGCACTCAAACCTTCCACTTCCTAACACCTTTCAAGACACATTGGATCAAACAAAATCTGTAAAAAATGCTCCTCAAAATCCCTCCCCTAATCATATAATACTAAACTTGGGTCGAAATAAATCCATGGAATCCCTTTTGTGAAAACAAAAAAGAGTTACCCCAAGAAGAGGTAACATCCTTCCTCATGCTCATTAATATTATTTCATTCTCCACTCAATCAATTATCCTTATTATACAATTAAATAAAAACACCAGTATCATAACTACACAGATATAGTAATAATTTTAAGGTTAATATTAAAATTACATAGACTTCCAACTAATTGGTAACCAACTTACCATTTGTGTGTACGACGAACATCCGCTGCATGAAACGACGATTGTTCGTTCTTCCTTTACCACCTCTCATGGTGGTAATTATGGTGGAAAATATTTTTATATATGATATATATGATATTTATAATTTATTTATTCTTATTTTATTTTTATATAGAACATAACATTATGCATTACATCTAGTAGGAATACGATAACACCGTTTGGTGATGTGTGGACTACTGCCTCCTCAAAGTGATGTGATTTGTTCACATTATAAATGGAATGTATAAAATATTGTTTTAATAAACATATTAAACATATATGAAATTAATAATATAATTTAATTATAATATAAATATGTATCATTTAATTTTTATTATTTTAATATGATAAAGTTACGAAGGTAGTGTTCATGCATATGTACAACCAACCGTCTCCTTGAACGGTGCATTTAATTTCTTATTTAAAAATATTATAGACTATTATAAATACATATATATTTGATATATATGATATTTAAATAATGGTTTAAATTTTGGAGATGATTAAACCATGATATTATTAATAGTAACAACAAATAAAAAGTCAAAACTTACTCGACAATCTAAGCAATTAACACCCGAAATAGTGTAAATAATGAAAGATTATTGACAAACGTGAAATAAGATATTATAAGAAGTTAATATATTATAATATAAATACTGTTATGGTTATTTAATATGTTATTAACTTGTTTAAACCCATTATACATGATTTTAAATATTTTGACCTGAAAGGAAACACGATGTATGTGATTTCAACTCAATTTACATTTTATTGGGACTTAATTGTTCTTATCAACGTAGTTACTTTTATATGGTGTATATATTTACAATTGAAATGTTATATCATGAATATATTTATTATAATGATATTATAAGTTTCATTTAATATTTTTCATTCATATATTTTATGATTATAATATTTCAAAGTGGTATTGGAAAATTTGGAATGTTTAAAGATTATACTCATCGAGAATAGTTTTAATTATTATCTTTGCAATGTCACTTCCTTTTATCATTTTTATCTTTATCTAGAAACAATAACATTATTTTTTTGCACCATATTTCTTATATATGTATTAAATACAAAAAATGTTTCAAATAATATCATGATTCATTCATTCTTCATGATATTTTGAGTTTCAATTTGAATTATTTCATCTAAGGGGATTTGAGTTAATAGTTACCAAGTAGAAAAATACTTTCATAACCCAATTTATTTTTATTAGATTATACTAATACCTCATTATTTTTAGTATTATATTATTATGTGTATAAGGACATTGAATATCTATTTATAGATTTCAAATTCCTTATGTGTATTTATTGTTGATACACATAATCTACTCATTGATTGATTTTCACTTAAATGTTATAATATTTTCAAGGGTTTACTTTATAATCTCATTTTTGGGACTGTTTATAGCTAAATTTCCAAAAAAAAATTATTTAATAATTTTTTTAATAAACCCTTTCATTTTATCATCCTCTAGTTATTCATGACATTTATATGATAATAGTACCATTTTCTTACTCTTAGACACTTAAAACATTTTAGAAAATGTTTTAAAGAAAACCCGTCTTCATTTCTCCCTTAAGTAAAAAAACCTATTTAATTCAAAAAACGTAGTTTTCTAAAAATATTTTTAATTTTTTTAAACCTTTAAAAAATGATTTATTGAATATATTTTTACTATTTTTTCTTTTGCCAATTTGTTCAATGGAATCTTCTTATCACTTTCTGAATAAGGAATTTTTCTAACCTTTTTACCATAGAAAAGGATGTTTTTTTACCTTGTATGAAATGTATATATTTTCCCACCATAATTTATTCAAAGATTCCTTTTCATGTTTAAAAGGTTAATTTTTAAGGAAAACGTTGTCAAAAGATATTTGAAGAGAAAGGGATTTTCAAAATGTTTTTCATAATGAAAATTATTTTTTATTCTAGAATGTTTTCAAAAGTTCTTTCCATAGAGTTACTATTAATTAATAACAAAAAAAATATTTATAATCCACTTGGGACGTATTATATTGATACCATACTTATTATTCCACTAGATGGTTTATAATAGATTTGGCTAATGTTAGTATTCACATTCACTTCCTTGATTCATTATTTATTCTCCATGAAACATTCGATTTACTATGATAAATTGACATTAAATTTACCCTAAATATCCATATAATTATTTATAGATACGATTATTTCCTTAATAATATTACATTTTCCATACAGTGTATACTTTGAATGTTATTTGACTATTTGTGAAATATTCATAAATCCTTATATTTTATTCAATACAGATCTCGGATAATTTGTAGTGTTTATTCGATACGGGGAATGCTTGGGTCATGAGAGACACAGGTTGAGGAATATTTAAAGTAAACCCTATGGGCAGTTTCCATTTAACGAGATCCCATAGATTCATCAGTATACTCTTCGGATGAAATTATGTTGAAAAACACTTCGTGTTTGTGACCAGTATGTAATAAACTATCATGTTAAAGGTATAAACATTAGAGATAAGGTTGGAAAACCAAATATATTTGTTCCCGGTATATTAATAACCATCTTCTGGAATGTCTTGACTGTAATGGTTCCATGTACATAGAAAACATAATATCCAATAATTTATAATTTTACTCATTTAGTTTCAATTATTATTCACCCATGATATTTTTCATCGACATATCTATGGATACATTTCATTTTTAGTTCATTGATTGAATGACATGGGTTTCCATTTCATACCTTTCCATAATAAATTTTTCATATATACTTATTTAATTGAAAATGTTTTCAGTTATTTACCATTACATATTGAGTATTATCAGTGATTTATTTTTCCTACTGCTATAAATTACCCTTATTGAGCATTTTATATTAGAATTATTATGTTTACTTACCCTAAGAATCCAAGAAGTATATTATGAATGATATTAAATGATACTCTACATGGAATAAAGTTATCATCCAATGGAAAAATATATTGTAATTAGTGTATTCATTTGTAATAAAAGACTCTTGTATGTATTTGGTATAAAAAGACTACTAATATGATCAGTATATTGGGATTTGATTCCATGTAATCATGCATATGTAATGATATTAGACAATGAATTCAAGCTTCTAGGGTTAGGTTGCTAATATTGGCATAAAATGGAGGTTTATTAGAAACCTTGGGAACTAGATTTAGAAATACCTAGATTAGAGGAAATAAAACTATGGTATAATTTGAGTTTAACTATAGAAGAAAACCCAATAATTTTTGTAAGTAAAGATAAGGAGGGTCTCCATAGAAATACATTCCTGTCTGGATAATACTAGTGGTTGTAGTTCTGGAACATATGTAACTAGGAGTAACAACTTTGATAAGGTGTGTCGGTCTTGACTCGACATAACCCAATACATAACAACTGGCCTTACTTTGCACCTAGTTTAAAACACCCAAGGGATATTATTAGGATAATTCACCTTTAATTTACAAACCGTTTTTAGGATTTGAATAGATAATAATAATTAATGTCCTTGGTTATACCTGAGGTATCTAAGATTGATAATTATTTTTCAAGATATAGATATACTAAATATGTTTATATGTTTTTTCATAAATGATAATTGATTATCCCACTAAGGTTGTTATATTTAAGAAATTACATCCTATATAGGATATATTATAATTCATGAAAGAACCTATGTGGAGAGAAATTGAAGAATTATTGATGTATTGAGGTTGTGTTGAAATACTTATTTAAATGGTTATTTAGTGATTAACTATATTTAAAGGATTTCCATCATACTTATATTTGATATTATATCAACATGGTATTAGAAAAGGAAAACATGTATGTCTGGTAAAAACCCATAAAATCTCAAAAATGCACATGACTTGAAGCCATGACCATAGGATGATAAGGGTTTCAGGACTACCAATGTCCAACGTGAAGTCATTGAAATGTTTTCATTGTTTTTAGTTAAAAAATTTGATGAATTATTATTAACAATGAACTAGTAGTGTTACTTTTTAATATTATATATTAATGTATTAACAATATTGACATTGGAAAATAGTTAGAGATAAATAGTTAGACTCTTTATTATTTTACATGCCTTAATATTAGTTAACAGTTTATTTTGGTGCTTTAGTATAAAAGATAATTTTTTGGATATCCATTTATTGAAGTAATGGATTAATTGAAAATTTATCAAAGCATAAACAAAGGATGAAATTATTTTTATAGAAATATATCAAGTAAGTATATTTCTTTATATACATAGGCAAAAAAAAAACAAATTTCCCAATATTAAGAAAATAAAATAGAAATAATTTTTTTCCCTAATACTGTACTTTTTGTTTGACCAATTATCATTTAAATCAACCCGGACTTATGGTTTTAAGGCCATATACTTTCTATTGATCATTTAATTGTTTGTTATTTATGATCTCAATTATTCCCTAATAATATTTACAATTTTCCACCAAATATTTATATCTACGTTTTGTTATTTATCTCTTGCATAGAGACCTAGTAATATGTTAGTCCATCTAAACTTAATACTTCCCATTATATGATCTCTATAGGATATTTTAGAAACCCATCTCATGATGTGGGATTTAAACATAGTAAATACCAAAACATTTATTACCAATATAGATTTTAAATTTATTAGATGTAATTTAATTAAGGTGTGGATAATGGAACACCCTAAAATTTTAACATAAGAACACTATATTTGATAGCATGTATGACACGTAACACCAATCAGATATGGGAATATAATATCCTGAGAGTTTACAACATAATTAATATTTTAAATAAATTAAATATATTATATAACTTGAAATGAACACAATATTGAGTTATATTTCATCACATACAACAATGAATTTCTTTGATGAATTGCGTTACATGCGAGACCGAGTTTTATAGAATGACAATATATTAATAAAATATTATAATTTAATACAATAAGAATTAAGCTAACCATTAAATTAATTGTTATAAGTAAGTATTATATAAATTATGAAACTA
This sequence comes from Viscum album, assembly GCA_963277665.1. NCBI lineage: Eukaryota > Viridiplantae > Streptophyta > Magnoliopsida > Santalales > Viscaceae > Viscum > Viscum album. The sequence goes on from OY728128.1 coordinate 1,266,140,609, forward strand.
TACTATTTATAAAAATATAAAATTAATTAATTCGTTACAAAATAATTAGAAACCAATATATGAACCAATTGAATAAAAAGAGAAAAGTTTTATAGAAATCAATTCTTTTGACCACAAAGCTATTTTATTCTAATAAATTAATTTAATTACAATTAGTGAGTGATATAAAATTAATATATATTACATATTGAATATAATATTTTATACATTTATCCAATATATTTTATAGACATTATATAAACACCAATCCAATATTACACAAAAAACCTATATTTTTATAAAGGTGTTTTAATAGCCTACTAAAAGAGAACCTATTTTAAAAAAAAATTCATAAAATTTTATAAATAATATATGTCAAAGTGAAATTAATATTTGAAAAAATAACATAAAAATTATGATAGGGTTAATTTTTGGTATTTTTATGTGAAGTTTTATTTTTTAATGAATAGTGAAAAATAATGAATTTTAACTCAAAACTAATTTTTGGTCTTATTTAATTATAAGGTTAAGTTAAATTTTTTATTGGTTTTAAAGATTAATTAGGTCAATTTAATATAATTTAACATAATTTTTTTCATTGGAATCAATTTCAATTTGAAATTGGATATAAAAACTGAGACATCTTTTGAACATTTTTACATTAAAAACTAGCATTATTGTCTCATCTACGAGATTAAATTTAAATTAATTTATACCACTTCGATGACTAAAATTTGGAAAAATGGATTTAATATTTGGAATAAGTAGAATAAATAATTTCTATACGGTAAAATTAGTTTTTAACCAAAACTATTAGTGAAGGTAATTAAAATTAATTACAGCGTTTAATAGAAAAATTATATTATCAAAGGATTGATCATTAATCTTAAGGGAAAAAATGACTTACAAACATTTAAAAAATCCATTTTATAGACATATTTATACCCTATAATCCATTATATATAATGTTTATTATTATTAGTCTACATTGCAAGATAAAAACATCGGTGTAATTCCCCTTCCAAAAATTTTCAAGAGTACCACTCACCCTCCACTATAAAAAGGAACTCATCCCTCCCACTTCCTCACAACTCTCAATACAAATTATATTGACCAATATATACAGAAATATCTCATAAAAATAACTACCCTAATCCAAGAAGTCTAAAATTTGGAAAACATTCTTCCAAATAATCCCTTTGGTGTAAACAAAAAATGTTATCCAACGAAGAGGTAACATCTTTCATTAGGCTCTTTATTTTTCTTTGTTTCTCCACTCTTTCAGTTATAATTATTCAATGATTATATAAAATCAAATATATACTAAATATACCAAGATTTTGTTATGTTATGGTTTTTACATAAAATTAAACACAATTCCATCTAATTGGTAATGAACATACCATTTGTTTGTATGATGAACTTTCATCACACGAAATGATGATTGTTTGTTCTTCCATTACTTCCAGTCATGGTGGTCAATATGATGGACACTCTATTTATATATGATATAAATGGTATTTATAATTTATCTATGATTATTTAATTTTTATATAGAATATAACTTAATTCTTTCCATCTTGTTGGAATATGATAACATCCTATGTGGAAGTGTGGACTCCACCTTCTCAAAGCCATGCGATTCATTCATGTTATACATGGAATTTATAATGTATTGTTTTAATAAAAATATTTTTAATATTTTTAATTAATATTATACTTTAATTAAAATTTAAATATTTAAGATTTATTTTTCATTATTTTAATATGACAAGGAGGTGAATGTAGTGTTATTTGCGTACATACAACCTACAATCTCCCTAAATGGTTCATTTAATTTATTATATACAAAAATTATGGATTATTATAAATAGATATATAATAGATATATATTATATTGAAATAATGTTTTAAATTTTATAAATGATGAAATAAATATGTAATTCATAGGAACAACAAATAGCATGTCAAAACTTACTCAACAAACAAGGCAATTAACACACCAAACAGTGAAAATAATGAATGAATATTAACAAATAAGAAATAAGATTTAATAATTAGTTGATATAAGATATTATAAATATTATTATGGATTGGAATAATTTATTAACATTTTTAAACCCCTTATAATTGAGGTTAATGGACGATCCCCCAAAAGTAAATGTAAAGGAATGGATTTCATCGCAATTCATATTCCATTGATACTTATTTATTGTTATGCGCCTAGTTTTTTATATGGTGTTTAAATTTCCATTTTACATTTTATATCATGAGTATATTTATTCTCATGATATTATATGTTTCATTTAATGTTTTACTTTCATGGAGATTATTATTTAAATATTTTATAGTGGCATTGAACACTTTGAAATGTTTAAAGATTATTTTCCTAGAGAATGTTAATAATGATTATCTTTTTAATCTCACTTCCTTTTGTGATTTCTCACTTTTTCTTGAGAAATTCATTTTTTCACCTAGTTTTATATATATGGGTTACATACTAACACTTTGTCATAAAATATCAAGATTAATTCATTCTTTATGATACTTTGAGTTTCAATTTGAATTATTTCATCTAAGTGGATTTGAGTTAAAAGTTACCAAGTGAAAAATAATTTCCCAAACCAATTTATTTTCATTGGGTTATAATACTACCAATATCATGATATTAGTTTTACTCATTGGTAATAACACATTGACTTTCACTATGTCCATTACTATACTGACAATCAAGATGAAATGTCTAAGAATGTGGACCTGCAAAATCCAAAACTGAAACATAAAGAGATTCCCATAATGGTGGAACTCATAGATTATGTCCATGACCATCCAAAAGTGTCTCTCATTATCCTTATTAGATTCCTAGTATAATGGGATGTCAAGTTCTCCTAATGTAAAAGTGACATTAAAATATTAAAAGATCCATTTCATGAGTCCCATGAAAACTATTATGGAATTCATTACATTAAAAGGAAAAACAATGCTATTATAATTATCATAGTGATATTAGAATTCCTTCTTCTAAACATCCTAATCCCATACTCAAAGCTGGTGATAACCTGAACTATGGTCAATCTTCGATAGCCATCATTACCCTATAAACTAGTTGAAGAGTTCCTCCATCCCAAGTAGTGGATACTTATTCTCCAAACTCAACTAGTTCAGATGATGGAATTCCACACACAACCTCAATCTCTCATATACAATAGTGAAAAATACTGACCCATCCCATGGGGTAACATAGTATCTAACAAGTCTTTTCCTCCACATGTCCTCCAAATTGACCCACACCTCACAAAGATATTTTGGAGCCATCCGATATGATACTGGAGATATTAGGGCAATCCTTAGGTGTAAATTAAAGAATATTTATATATAATTATTGGGAGGTAAGCTGAAACATCCACAATAAATTAATCCTCATACTCTTCTATCACCATATAATGTTGAAATACCATAACATACACACATCTAGGGGTGATAATATACAATTTTTGAGTAATCAACAGTATCCTTCTATGCATGATCCCATCAGGCTCAACCTTGGATTCCATCTCACTCAAAAAGGAAATATTTGATCTTTCACAATGGTTACATCACATCCTCCACCTGAAATAGTAAATATGGACATAACCTATGGATTTCTGGTATATACCTAATATGATGTTGTAAAGAATTATTACTACTATAAATAGATCTCATAAGAATTTTTCACACCAAAGAGTGAGGTGAAACAATCAGAAGAGGTGTGTGATCACTGAGTCACCACTAGTATAAGTCTGCAAGAACAAGGATCATTCCAAGTGGTCAACCAGAATCTCAATGTCTCAATCTAGGGATGTGTAATGAAAATAGTGGCTCACACCTATGTATATTAGTACTGTAGATAATGTATATAAGACATAGATCAAACCTCTAATCATCTAGAGAGCCTTAAGGCCATAAGGATCAACTTATTGAAGCTATCGTCATCCTTGACCATAAATTCCCCTATCCTGGAATGGACCACCTAGGGGTGGAAATGGTGATATGTCAAACTGCATACTACCTCTTATTTCTCATCCTATAACTTCACCACATGTTATTTCCTATATAAAACCTTGATATTTCCACTATATCTATCCGTGTGATCCATTAACTATATTTATGTAAGCTATATGATTGTTTGGAATGTCTCAAGTGTGATGTACCCAACCATCAATAGAGAAAAAATGCCTCTTTCTAGTCTATATAAATCAATCCATGAGACCTGAACTTCTGATCCTTTGTGTTGCGATCACCTCCAAAAGAATATTTTATTCCAAGATCCCTATTACTGGAATTAGAAAACAACTATTGAGGCGTCACTTCCTTCACTACCATTACCAGCACCTTCTATCGATATTTACTCCACCCAGAATATATCCACTACTAGAAACCACTCAAGAACTTGAGAAATGGCGGGAATAAAGATAGATATCACCCTATCCCCAATATATCAACATAATACATAGTCAAAAACTCTTGCTCTGAATAATGGATCACTGACCAAATCTATATAGTATCATGTGTGGTAAGTTAACATCGTTGAATACTCTACCACGATCATATTACATTACTAAAAATGCATATGCTCATTACTACATAATGATAAAAATGTAGATAGATAGAATTATTAAATTAATTGATGTTCAAATTATTAATTGGATAGAGTTGTATCATCATGAGATTAATTCAGTAGTCTCCACCATCACCCAACAAAGACATGAAGAAGACTCACTTCATGGACTACCATATGATCTCTAAGTGTACTCATAAGGTGGAAAACTCAGGTGACTACATCTAGTCAGTCTTGATCATCCTAGGGATCTAGGTCACCATAAAACATTGGAGGTCACTTCCTCTGAAACTCATTGAGTGGGTTCATCTTATAGACATCCTCATCCAGTATTGTCGTCACAATACTCTACTAAATGAGTGGTGGAATATCAAGAAAACCACTCGGAGGAACCAACTCTTGTATATGACCCTATACTAAATTCGCATCAATCATCAGACTATAATTGTGATCATACTATATAAGAATAATTGGATATCATCACAGAGGTAACCTTAAATAAACAAGACACTCTAGGACAATGAGTATATCTACAGAGCTAACTAAATATAGACATGCAATCCACAAACCATTTCTTTATGATGCATGTACCAATGATTTTAAGGAAACCAATGAATACGTGTACAATGTCCAAAAGTATTTTATTAGAGTCAGGTTGAATGGATATGTTGTCCCCCACACCTAAACTATAATCCCTATCCTAGGAGATGAACTTGAAACTCATTAACACTATTTCCATGAAACCCAAACCAAAATCATAGCTTAATAAATTTAGCAAACTATGGTCCTTAGGTATTACCATTCTTTCATAACACTATTTCATGACACAAACCATTGGGCCCCACCTAGATTGTGATATGATGAGTGTGAAAACCCCAAGACCACCTCAAATAGGCTAGGGGCTAGATATCAATGATGAGTTGGACTATCTCACATATGGGAGGCATTGGACTAAGTAACTATGTACACTCACACAAATCTCCATGAACATACAGTGACAAAATAAATTTATAACTGATATGAATGGATGCATAAATCTATAATCCCAAAATTAGAGTATTACAAGTATTGTATAGAATAAGGACCAAATCAGGCCCACAAAGAACTAGAAACAAAGTACAACTTACTTAGAATGAGGGGAATACTACTAAACATATCATCAGTAAGAACCTGAATATTTCTACCCCCTAAAATGATCTGTCAACTCCCAGTCCTCCTTGAACTCTGTAAAAAGGAATATATTTTTCATACAAAACAACATGTGTAGGTAGAGACCATAAAGTGGTGAGTATAACAATACCTAGTAGGACACCCTAAAATCGCTAAGCATAATATTATTGGATTTGTTTTCTCATCAATACACATTTATGCCAATCAAGATATAAGACATAATGATAAAAAAATAAAACCTATATATACTAATAAAATAAAACTATTCTCAAGGAGTCTCAACTAACACTAATATCAATAAGATTCTTTTTAAGGATTTATGGTATTTCTCAACTTGGAGAAACCACTCAATGAGACATGATGTCACTGAGGAAACTCAGCAAAGAGGTCATGTGTGTCTGATCTTCCCATGAAGGACACCCAAGATCTATAAAGATCATACTATCCAGATAGGGGATCACACAGTAGACCACTAGGGGAAGACACAATCCCTACTGGATCAAACTACTAGATAAGAGACTGAAACCCTGCTCATGGTGGTCACACAAGTACCAAGAAACCCACATATTAAGGATATGATAGATGATACCACCCCATGACTCCTAGAAGGACAACATAATACTATCCAAAAATAAAAGCCTTAGAGGGTATTAAAATCATTTATTGAAGACTTAATTCCATACAATACCATCAAAGGGATTGTCCCACAAATCACACTCAAATGAACCTGGTATTTACAAAACAATTGAAGGGATTTAAGAAATATATGAAGAAGTAAATAACATGTACATAGGGTATAGTACACGTACTTCTAAAAACGGACCTGGCCATTTCTATACTCACATTCCACTTAATATTCTTGTGTACACATGTCCATGATCTTTTACTATGATCATGTCCATTTACCTGGATGTGTCTATGTACCTGGTTGTTCCCATATACTCCACCCATACTTGTGTTCTTGGGAATGTCCATTATCATGTATCCTCTAGGGTACACCCTAAGCCTCTAGCATAGAGTCACATAATGATTGACATGTTTCACACATCACATGGTACTTTTATTCATGTGTAAACCCTAACATCGTATCCATATCCCCAAAAGACTTGTGTTCTTTGGGTAACAAGCCATGTAATGAAAAATTTTATAGTTTTAATGGGTTATTCACACGTTTCTTCAATGTAATTATCACATCTATCAATCCTTCTCAGATATTTAAGAAAAGGGTTGACATTACATTTCACTACTGATAACTGGATTCTGGTGTTTGATCCACTTGAAAATCAACCACTACTACATCATGCCATTATATCATACATAAAACCAGAAATTATGGTAATGACTAGTACAATACAAACCATCTTTGATCATTATCCATCATCACACTTTGATTTAACACTTGATCATAAACAACACTTACTGTATCAATCCGTTATTCTATAGAATGGTTGCGTAATAATCGAATGTTGGGTATTTATCAAACCAACATATAATTGAATAGGTGATGATGAACACGTGAATAAATAGTTGAGAAAATACCAAATCAAAAAATGAGGATGGTAACTTGGCCATTTTTTGGTTTTCTAATATTTATTATTATTATAATGATGAATGATGAGTAAAGTAATAATATCAATTCCACATAAAATAGGATGATAAATCCCACACCCATACAACACGATCAACTATAAAATAAACGTGTTTGTTGATTTTATTTGTGCTCATTGTGGGATAATCAATAGAAAAATAAAATATTGAAAAATAGAACCCTACCATATTTTGGATCAATTCCTGATGAATGAAAATCTATGTCATCATCATTGGTGAGATCCTTGAACTGTGTTGGTGAAAATGATCCTCATTTTATCATTCCAAAGCCTTCCTCCAATGATTTTTACCAATCCTCAGGGTTATATTGTGTACCTTGTAAATTTTATATAGTATTTTATTTAAATAGGTTAATTAAGTCACTATATAAAAAATGTAATAAAATAAATAAATAAATAAATAAATTAGTTTATTTTATTATTTTCACCAGTGACAACACTATATCTAAATTTTTGAATCCAATAATGAATAAGTAACTGAAGGGGTAAAACCCACATTCTAGACTCTATTATGGTATCATATTTTCCATGCAGGACCCATTTTGGGAGTTATTAAACTATTTGAGGAAAATTCTTTTAATGTGATATTAATACATGCAATATTTTTATTATAAAAATACTACGATCGTTGGGCCTCATAATCTCATGTTACCTCATAGAATGTATATAAAAATATTAATAGATATATTTTAAATATTTACATAGAAAAAATAGAGACATTTAAAGTACAATAAACCATTGAAATTTTATTTTTTGGAGAAATTTGAGCCTATAGTCTCTTTATTAAGGAAAGAAAAGTTATGTAATCCCGAAATAAGTCATTTTACATTTTCTATGAAGGAAGATTAGAATAATGTCACAAGAAATACTACTATAGAATATTTTCCCTTCAATAGAAGCACATTTGTTGGAAAGCCATCCACAAGGTTGTTGGCTTCTGGAAATGCATGAGTAATGATGTAGTCCACATAAGAAAGATTTTCAAGATAGTTTATCCATTTTTATGTTAGCTTCCTTGAGATATGAATTGTTACCATCCAAATTGATTTCACAATGGTAGTAGAGTCACACTCAATCCATATATTGCACTAGCATTTTTGACATGAATTATAAAAAGCTCCTATGAAGCCCATCATTTCTACTTCTAGGGAGGTGACATTTCCATAAGAACCATAGAGGTATTCTACAACATCACAATTGTATTCTCTGAAAATAACCCCGTATCCTGATGGGCCTATAATTCCCTTCAAGGAACCATCTATATTTCATTTCATCTATCCCATTAAGGGTGGAAACCATAAGTATTAAAAAAGTTTTATATGGTTTAGGAATGTTTCCTACAATATTCAATTACCAAATGATAGTAAATTCCTTGAAAAAAATTATTGAAACATTCATCATGAAATGAGTTTACATGCTGCTCTACAATGCTAAAATTGGACAACACCATTTTGGTGTTGAAATGAACATTGGAGTGGATTTACTAATTTCCTACTCTCGAAATGGCGTGAATTATTTCAGCACAACCATCCTTGAAGAGAATTCCAATCTGTTTTTATAATTGGAGATCCAACAATGTGCATAGGAACACATTCCGTGAATTTGTTTGAGGTAAGTGTATTTCAAATATATCTAGAACAACCTTCCATAGGGATGAAATAGTTTTTCATCACAAGAAATGATGATAAATTCCTTCCTGATGTTAATGAAAATGAGCGCACTTGGGGTATAGTGAGATACCTACATGTTGCAAATTTTCATCAGATGAAAGGTTTTTGAGTGAGAGTCTTCACACTAGTGTGAATTGTGAAGGGATAAGCCATATTTTGTCGAAGTTTCCAATCCCTTTATGGTCTCCTTGAAGTTGGTTATCATAAAACATATTGGTGTTTAATTTCCAATTTGGATACTGATCCCATATAAGCAAATCATCCTGGTCAATAAAATCATCGATTGAGATAGTAGAAGCAATATAATTAGGGAGAAGTCCCTATTTTCCAACTGACACCATATTCCATTTTTCCTCAAATAGTTTCATCTGTGTACTATAATTCAGTAAATCCTTATAATAAAAATCACCTTGTAAATGATTTTAATACCAACTTCATTGGTAATCTACCAAAAAACCTTGAAGGAAATCCTCTAAAATTTGAATCATTCACTTTGACTATCCATTATATTAAGGATAAAAGGATGTATTAACATTTAATTTAGTACTAAATGAATTATAATGTATTTCCAAAAAAAATAAGTTTAATCTATGTTCATGATATGATACAATAGAAAGTGGGACTCCTCGCAATCTGATTATCTCTTTAACATAATGTACCGAAAGATGATATATAGACAATATATATATAATAGGTTGAAAATTCACATATCTAGTAAAATAATAAAAAATAACCAATATCACATTATTATGTCAATATGTATTTGGTAATCTAACCAAATTATCCATGTATTTTATTCACCCATTTCTCTTCCATCACAGAAAAGGTTGATGCATCCCCTTAGGTAATAATCGTTCCACTTAATACTATTAGCTTTTCAATAATTTTATTTTAAATTCATAAATATATATTTTAATTCCATCCCTCCAAAACTTTTCTTGTTGGACTCTATAAATATTAGGGCTGCTATGATGAATAGTAAATAGAGAGCTATGAGCTTCACTCAGAAATTATTTCTTAAATTGTGAATAAAAAATCACACTTAATATTTTTCTAAATATCAAAACACCATCTTTTTCATTGTTGAATTTAGGAAACTTACCTTTGCTGACTAATTCATCCTTATCATATTAAATAAAATCCTACTTTTGATCATTATTAATTATATGTGATAATGACAGTTGCACTAAATCCAAAAAATGATCATGTTTCAACATACACAATTTCTAGAAAAAATTATTTAAATCAGTAACTAAAGGGTAATGTTCTGTTTTTGAAATATTTAATGATACATTATCTTTCTGACTTAAAACATTGAAAACTATATTTTTTTTCTAGACGGTAATTTATTGTGGAGTCAAAATTGACAATCATTTTGGGCCATATTCTTTGTCTCTTGTTTAATTTTTTTGAGTGAATATATACTTGAAAATTTTATGATCAGAATATATTTTACTTTTAGGTTCATATAAATTGCATATGTGTATTTTTAAATAGAATAATGTAGCCTTTGGTTCAATGTCATGTATAGGACAAAATATCTCATGAGGATTTAATTTTCCGGAAACATAATAAATTAATCAATCATTATGCATTAAAACCAACCAAAGTCATTCCAAAAAGCATCATTGTATATAAAAAACTCACTAATACTGGGTAGAAGGGTCAAAACTAGAGAATTCCATAATACTATTTTCAATTTATGGAGACATTCTACCCATTATTTCTTCAAAATTAATTTACCTTGTTTTAAAGTTAATATAGTTAGTGGTCCAGATAGCTGAGAAAAGTTTTCAAGAAAACATAAGTAGTAACCAACAAATCAAAGAAAACTGTAAATATCTATGATATTTGTAGGTATTTGACACTAAAAAAACGTTAGTTTTAACTAGATCAATAATTATCCCATATTTATTTACAATATTTCCAAATAATGAAAATTATTATAACCAGAATTCAGAGATACAAAATTTTCCATATTATTAATTTTCTTTTAGTGTTCATAAAACAATTTCTTCCCATGATCATCATAACATTAAGAATATATTAAGATTTCATTAATAAAAATAACTAAAAAAATTATGAAGATACCCATATTTTCTATAACTATGTATTTTCTTAGGTGCTATCATACAATTATGCTTGGTATGGCTAGTTTTTTTCCACATTTACAGAAAATGGCCTTTTATTGCCCTAGTGATGTCCCTTTAACTGATTCTGATATAAAATTAATACCTTTATTTTATTCCTTTTATATCTAGATGATATGTTCTTTCTAACCCCTTGTGAAACCGAAACTCCATTGAGACAAATATTTATTTCTTTGTCTGACTCAACCATAGAAGCTTCATCAACCACTGTAGAAAAAGTTGGCAACCATAAGAGAATTAAAATTGGATGAATGTCAACCCTCAAACCCACATCAATCCTCCAAGATTTAAGGTAGTCATTAAAAATAATCTAGGATGATAGGTTAACAAACTGGGTGTACTGAGTAGCATACTCCATAACTGAACGCTCATCTGGCTCCAATGTAAAAAATTCACCATCCTTCACATCTTGCAATATTTTCAGATAAAAAAATTTATTAAATACCTTTTTGAACATGGTTCAATTAATATTTTCAATCAAAATATCTTTGATGATGGAATACCACCATTTATTATCTAGTCATCTTAGCATATATGTGGTGAAACTAACCTTTGAGTCATCTGGATTCTTTAAGAAGTGTAAAATACTATCAATCTATTGAAGGACCTATTATGATTCATGGGGTCCCTTATCACATTGAAATATAGGTGGATGATTATGGGTAAATTATGAACCATGGTCTACCATCATTCAATTGTTTCCAACCCCCATCTGACCAAAATTATAGATTTTTCAGATAACTACTTTCACCAATGATGTGTCTACTGGAGGGTTAACCTTTAGAACCTATCTCCCTGATTCCTCTCCAATATTTGGACTAGATATTCTAGGATTCATTATCAATCTAGTATAATATATAACACTATATTAACTAAGGATCACACCTATGAATCAATATAAAAATTCAATAATTTACATTTAGACCATTAATTTAAAAAAATTGATGTATCAACCTATTAAAGGTACAGTAAAATAAAATAGTTTAAGGTTTATTTTAATACACCCCAAAAAGTAGCTTTATCTAAATACAAAAATATTAAGAAAAAAACCTGACCACCCTTTGTAATTCGTGGATAGCTATGAATGCGAGATTGTTAGGAACCCGTCCATACTTACCACCCAAGTTCCAACTTACTCCTGTCAACCATAAACCATGAATAAATCCTAGGTAGTGTCTTCAACCATACACTTAGGTATTCACTCTAATACATTTTTATGAACCATCCTAATTCCATGTAATATATCACACAATTTGCATCACCACAAGGTAGATATCAAAAAATGTGAGAAACCTATCTCATATAAAACAAAAAATATTTATTAAAGTAGATTGAAACATAAAGACAAGTAACGTAAGAATAATACTTCAAAACAAAATAAAAAATTGTAATTTTGGAAACTAAACATAGTCAAGACCAAAATCAAATCCACATCTCCTTGTATGTACCTGTCACCACCATCTGAACTAAATTTGATGGAAATGATAACCAAGTGAAGCCGATGAGCTACCTGACAGCCTTCAATTTACCTATATCCAAAAAAATATATTTTTATATTCCTAGAGGCATATGAAGTGTGTGAGGAAAACAACTATAATAATGAAACTATGAATCTATTTGATGTATGTCACCATAAAACACTTATTTTTAGATTCAACACAATATAATATTTTGAAATAAATATCATTTGTAAAAATGTTTCATAAATAATACATTTGTTATATATAAAACATAAAATAGTTAAATCTAAATGAATATGTTTATAAACTAGAGGGAAAATATAGAGTGAAATAATCAAAATAACTCATAACCTAGAAGTTAACTATGTGAGAATTTAAAATAATATACATAATTGAATATAATAGAAAAAAATATAATTTATATATAGGCCATGAGAATATGTATTTAGGACACACAAGGAAAAATAATATGACATAAATTTATATCCCATGATACTATGTCTAGCTATTGTATATAAGTGTTAGAACCATTTCATCCAGTGGTGTCACACTAACCAATGTTTGTATATGTACATGCCCAAGGGTCCCAAAATGTTTACATGTGAAATTTTTTCACCAAAAATTCAATAAAACATGGTCAATTTTTTTTTAAAAAATTACAAGTGACGAATTCCCACCCCCATGCCTGAAATTCCCATTATAGAGTCTAATCCATATTTGAGTTATTTCATCAAGTACATGGTGTGAAAAAAGTTAAAAAGAAAAATACCTTTTAAATCTATTTCACAAGACACCCAATATAAAATTTCATAAAATAACCACCATATATTCCAAATAAATGAAATTAACAAATTTAAACAAATTAATTTATAAGAGTGCATAGAAAATCAAGGGAAGTAACCATTGTATTGAGACACCTACCTTTATAATTAGGAAAACCTAGTAGCCTTTGAAAATGATGATTGGAATTGGATAGACCAAGACTTCAAAATCCTAGATCTATAATAAACATCATCAGTACCCCATAAAACCCTCTAAAGATTACAATAATATACTAATTGGGTTAAAATGAAAGAAAGGGAAGATAGATTGATAACAGATCTATAAAAAAATGGATAAATTGGTAGGATATAAGAACATACCTTGACAATATACTCCCAAAACGATCATGAAACACCAAGGAATAAATGAGAGAACCATAAAGAGTGTTATTGGGAGGATGTTATGATCTAATAATGAATTCAGAAGATATTAGAGTTAAATACAACAAAGGGAATCCGTGTAATTTTCTAATTTCCTGAAACCCATATGGTGCACACGGTTAGGATGCACGATAAGAAAAAACATGGGCTAATCAAGTAGTATCCAATGTGACTAAAAAAATGTATGGTAAAATGGGAATAAAAACATGGTCTACATACCATATTTTATGCAACACCCCAAAATTCTAATGTAAGAAAACTCTATTTGATAGCGCGTATGACACACAACACCAAGAATACAAGGGAATATAATAACCCAAGACTTTACAACATGACTAAAATTTTAAATAAATTTAATATATTATATAAATTTTAATGAATGAAATATTTAGTTATATTTCATCACACACAACAACAACTTTCTTTGATGACTTGTGTTACACGCAAGAGCGAGTCTTCCAAAACCACAATGTATTATTAAAATATTATTATTTAATATAATAATATTCAAACCAACTATTAAATTTTTGGTTATAAATGGTATCTAATAAATTATTAAAATATATGGTTTATAAAAATATAAAATGAATCCATTTAGTATAAAATAATTATAAATAAATATATGAACGAATTTAATATAAAGAGAATGTTTTTATATAATACAATTTTTTTGCCTACAAAACTGTTTTATCCTAATAAATTAAATTAATTACAATTAGTGAGTGATATTAATGATATATATATATATGTATGTATTATATAGTCAATAAATTATTTTCTGTGTTTATCCGATGCATTTTATAGACATAAGATATGAACAAACCCAATATTACATATAAAAGCTAATATTTTAATAAAGGATCTTTTACAACCTTTTAATGGTGAATCTATTTTAAATAAAATTTTTGGAACTTTTATAAATAATATATGTCAAAATAAACTCAATATTCAAAAGATAAACATAAAAATTAGGGTAGGGTGAATTTTTTATATATTTTTGTGATGTTTCATTTTTTGATGGACAATGAAAAATACATAATTGAAACTCAAAACAGCTTTTTTGTCTTATTTATTTATAAGGTAGAATTAACTTTTTTGGTTTTTCAATTATCATTAGATCAATTTTTTATAATTAGATAAAATTTAGGTCATTTTAATCAGTTTTAATTGGAAAATTGATATTAAAACATAGAAAATATTATAACATTTTTACTTTAACAACCTGTATTGTCAACCCATTTGCAGGATTAAATTTCAATTAATTAAAGAGAATTATGTGATTTGAATGTAAAGAAATATATTAAATGTTTATAATAATCATGATTTATAATATTTTAAACTTATTTTTTTGGAAAAATATTAGTGAAATTAATTAAAATTAATTTTAATGATTTAGATAAAAATTATCATAAGAAAATACTAAACCTTAAACATAAGTGCCAAAATGACACATACACTTTTTCAACATATTTTGAATAGAAATATTTCGAGACTATACTTACATGGATATAATTTTGAACATTATTGGACCCACATAACATTGATAAACATGGTTGAAATTCCCTTTGCAAAAAATTACAAGAGTGCCACTCCTTATCCACTATGAAAGGCAATCACACCTCCCACTTCCTGACACCTTTCAAGACACTTTGGATCATAAAAAATTTGTAAAAAAAAAGCTCCTCAAAATCTGTCCCCTCATCATATAATACTAAACTTGGGTAGAAATAAATCCAAGGAATATCTTTAGTGAAAACCAAAAGGAGTTACCCCAAGAAGGGGTAACATCCTTCCTCATGCTCTTTAATATTATTTCATTCTCTACTCTTTCAATTATCCTTATGATATGATTAAATAAAAACAACAGTATCATAACTATACTGATATATTATTATTTTTAAGGTTATAATTACAATTACACAAACTTCCATCTAATTGGTAACCAACTTACCATTTGTGTGTATGAGGAACATCCGCCTCACGAAACGATGATTGTTCGTTCTTCCTTTACTGCCTCTCATGGTGGTAATTACGGTGGAAAATATTTTTATATACGATATATATGATATTTATAATGTATTAATTCTTATTTAATTTTTATATAGAAAATAACTTTATGCATTACATCTAGGGGGAATACGATAACATCGTTTTTGGTTGTGTGGACTACCACCTCCTCAAAGTGATGTGATTTTTTCACATTATAAATGGAATGTATAAAAGATTGCTTTAATAAAAATATTTAACATATATGAAATTAATATTTTAATTTAATTATAATATATATTTGTATCATTTAGTTTTCATTATTTTAATATGATAATGTGATAAAGGTAGCATTAATGCATACGTACAGCCAACCGTCTCCTTGAACAGTGAATTTAATTTCTTATTTAAAAATATTATGGATTAATATAAATACATATATATTTGATATAAATGATATTTAAATAATTGTTTAAATTTTATATAGGATTAAACCATGATATTATTAATAGGATCAACAAATAAAAAGTCAAAACTTACTCGACAAACTAAGAAATTGACACCCGAAATATTGAAAATAACGAAAGATTATTGGAAAATGTGAAATAAGATATTATAAGAAGTTAATATATTATATTATAAATACTATTATGGTTATTAAATATGTTATTAACTTGTTTAAACCCTTTATACTTGAGTTTAAATATTTTGACCTAAAAGGAAACACGATGTATGTGATTTCATCTCAATTTACATTCTATTGAGACTTAGTTGTTGTTATCAACATAGTTACTTTTATATGGTGTATATATTTACAATTGAAATGTTATATCATGAATATATTTATTATAATGATATTATAAGTTTCATTTAATGTTTTTCATTCATATATTTTATGATTATAATGTTTCAAAGTGGTATTGGAAAATTTGGAATGTATAAAGATTATACACATCAAGAATTGTTTTAATTATTATCTTTGCAATGTCACTTCCTTTCATGATTTTTATCTCTATCTTGAAACAATGACTTTATTTTTTTTCACCATATTTCTTATATATGTATTAAATACAACAAAAGTTTCAAATAATATCATTATTCATTCATTCTTCAAGATATTTTGAGTTTCAATTTCAATTATTTCATCTAAGGGGATTTGAGTTAATAATTACCCAGTGGAAAAATATTTTCATAACCCAATTTCTTTTTATTAAATTATACTAATACCTCATTCTTTTTAGTATTACCTTATTATGTGTATAAATACATTGAATATCTATTGATTGATTTCCACTTCTTTACGTGTATTTACTGTTGATACACATAATCTACTCATTTATAGATTTTCACTTCAACATTATAATATTTTAAAGGGTTTACTTTATAATCTAATATTTTGGGATTGTTTACAGCTAAATTTACAAAAAGGAAATTATTTAATAATTTATTAATAAACCCTTTCATTTTCACATCCTCTGGTTATTCATGACATTTATATGATAATAGTACCATTTTCTCACTCTTAGGCACTTAAAACATTTTAGAAAATGTTTTAAAGAAAACCCAAATTCATTTCTCCCTTAAGTCAAAGAACCTATTTAATTCAAAAAACACTATTTTCTAAAAAGATTTTCAATTTTTTTAAACCTTTCCAAAATGATTTATTGAAGATATTTTTACTGTTTTTTTACCAATTTTTTCAATGGAATCTTCTTATCACTTTCCGAATAAGGAATTTTTCTAACCTTTTACCATGGAAAATGAAGTTTTTTTACCTTGTATGAAATGTACATATTTAACCACCCTAATTTATTCAAAGCTTCCTTTTCTTTTTTAAAAGGATAATTTTTAAGGAAAATGTTGTCAAAAGATATTTTAAGAGAAAGGGATTTTCAAAACGTTTTTCAAAATGAAAAATATTTTTTCCTCAAGAATGTTTTCAAATGTTCTTTTGATAGAATTAATATTCATTAATGACGAAAAATATTTATTTATAATCCAATTTGGACTATTATGTTGATACCATACTTATTATTCTACTATATGGTTTATAATAGATTTGGCTAATGGTAGTATTCACATTCATTTCCTTGATTCATTATTTATTCCCCTTGAAACATTCAATTTCATATGATAAATTGACATTGAATTTCCCATAAATATCCATATAATTATATGTAGATATGATTATTTCCTTAACCATATACCATTTTCCATACGGTGTATACTTTGAATGTTATTTGACTATTTGTGAAATATTCATAATCCTTATATTTTATTCAACACAGATCTTTGATAATTAGTAGTGTTTATTTGATATGAGGAATGCTTGGGTCATGAGAGACACGGGTTGAGGAATATTTAAAGTAATCCCTACGGGTCGTGTCAATTTAATGAGATCCCATAGATGCATCGGTAGACTCATTATGTGAAATTATGTTGGAAAAACCCTTCGCGTTTGTGACCAGTATTTAATAAACTATCTTGTTAAAGGAATAAAAATTAGAGATAAGGCTGGAAAAACCATATCTTTTTGTTCCCAGTATGTAAATAACCATCCTGTGGAATTTCTTGACTGAAATGGATCCATGTACATAGAAAACATAACATCAAATAATTTATAATTTAACTCGTTTAGTTTCAATTATTATTCACCCATGATATTTTTCATAGACATATCTATGGATACATTTCATTTTTAGTTCCTTGATTGAATGGCATGTGTTTCCATTTCGTACCTTTCCATAATGAATTTTCCATATATAATTATTTAATTTAAAATGTTTTCAGTTAATTACATTTGCATATTGTTTGTAAACTTCCTTATCATTTATTAATTACATGGCATGTGTGTTCAATTATTTACCATTCCATATTGATTATTATCATTGATTTATTTTTTCTACTACTATAAACTACCCTTATTGAGAATTTTATATTAGCATTATTATGTTTCCTTTTCCTAAGAATCCACAAATTATACTATGAATGATATTAAAGGATACTCTAGATGGAATAAAGTTATCATCGAATGGAAAAAATATGTTGTAATTAGTGTATTCATTTGTAATAAAAGACTCTTGTCTGTATTTGGTATACAAAGACTACTAAAATGATCAGTCCTTTGGTATTTGATTCCATGTAATCATGCCTATGTAATGATATTAGACACCTACTTGGAGCTTCTGGGGTTAGGTTTCTAATGTTGGTATCAAATGGAGGTTTATTAGAAACCTTGGGAACTAGATTTAGGAATACCTAGATTAGAGGAAATAGACCTACAGTATAATATGAGTATAACTATAGAAGAACCCGCTAGAATTTTAGTAAAGTAAAGATTAAGAGGGTCTCCATAGAAATACATTCATGTTTAGATACTACAGGTGGTTGTTGTTCCGGAATATATGTTACTAGGAGTAACAACTTTGATAAGGTGTGTCGGTCCTGACTCGATATAACCCAATACATAACAACTGGATTTACTGTGAACCTAGTTTAAAACTCCCAAGGGATATTATTAGGATAATTCAACATTAATTTACAAAACATTTTTAGGATTTGAATAGAAAATAATAATGAATGTACTTGGTTATACCTGAGGTATCAAAGATTGATAATTATTTTTCAAGATGTAGATATACTAAATATGTTTATATGTTTTTTCATAAATGATAATTGATTATCCCACTATGGTTTTTAGATTTAGGAAATTCCATCCTATATAGGATAAATTATAATTCAAGGAAGAACCTATGTTGAGAGAAATTGATGAATTATTAATGTATTGAGGTTTTATTGAAATACTTATTTAATTGTTTATTTAGTGATTAACTATATTTAAAAGATTTCCATCATAATTATATTTGATATTATATCAAAATGGGATTAGAAATGGAAAACATGTATGTCTGGTAAAAACAAATAAAATCTAGAAAGGCCACATGACTTGAACCCATGACCATAGGATGACAAGGGTTTCATGCCTTCCAATTTCCTACGTGAAGTCGTTGAAATTTTTTCTTGTTTTTAGTTAAACAATTTGATGGATTATTATTAACGATGAACCCGTAGTGTTGCTTTTTAATATTATAGATTTATTTATTAAAAATATTGAATTTGGAAAATAGTTAGAGATAAATAGTTAGACTTTTTATTATTTTACATGCCATAATATTAGTTAACAGTTAATTTTGGTGCTTTAGTATAAAAGTTAAATTTTTGGATATCCATTTATTGAGTTAATGGATTAATTGAAAATTGATCAAATCATAAACAAAGGATGAAATTACTTTTATAGAAATATATCAAGTAAGTGTATTTCATTATATAAATAGGCAAAAAAAGAATTTTCCAACATTAAGAAAATGATATAGAAATAAATTTTTTCTCTAATAAGATATTTTTGTTGGACCAATTATCATTTAAATCATCTCAAATTTATGGACTTAAGGCCATATATTTTCCATTCATCATTTAATTATTTTTTATTTATGTACTCAATTATTCCCTAATAATATTTATACTTTTCCTCTAAATATGTGTGTCTACGTTTTGTTATTTCTCTCTTACATAGAGACCTTGTTATATGTTAGTCCATTTAAACTTAATACTTCCCATTCTATCATTTCTATAGAATATTTTTGAAACCCTTCTCACGATGTGGGATTTAAACATAGGAAATACCAAAAAATTTATTACCAATATAGAGTTTAAATTTATTGGATGTAATTTAATTAAGGTGTGGATAATGCAACGCCCTGAAATTTTAACGTAATAACACTATATTTGATAGAGTGTACGACACGTAACACCAAGAACATATGGGAATATAATATCCTGAGAGTTTACAACATAATTAATATTTTAAATAAATTAAATATATTATACAACATGAAATGAACACAATACTGAGTTATATCTCATCACATACAAAAACGACTTTCTTTGATGAATTATGTTACATGCGAGACTGAGTTTTAAATAACAATAATATATTAATAAAATATTATAATTTAATACAATAAGAATTAACCTAACCATTAAATTAGTTGTTATAAGTAAGTATTAAATAAATTATTAAACTAAACTATTTATAAAAATATAAAATTAGTTCATTCGTTACAAAATAATTAGAAACCAATATATGAACCAATTGAATATAAAGATAAATGTTTTATAGAAAACAATTCTTTTGACCAAAAAGATGTTTTATTCTAATAAATTAATTTAATTATAATTAGTGAGTGATATAAATATATATATATATATATATATATTATATATTCAATATAATATTTTATACATTTATCCAATATATTTTACAGAGATTATATAAACACCAATCAAATATTACACATAAAAACCTATATTTTTATAAAGGCGTGTTAATAGCCTATTAAAAGAGAACCTATTTCAAATGAAATTTCATGAAATTTTAAAAATATTATATGTCAAATTGAAATATATATTAGAAAAAATAACATAAAAATTATGATAGGGTTAATTTTTGGTATTTTTATGTGAAATTTTATTTTTTGATGAATAGTGAAAAATACTTTATTTTAACTCAAAACTAATTTTTGGTCTTATTTAATTATAAGGTTAAATTAAATTTTTATAGGTTTTAAAGATTAATTAGATCAATTTTATATAATTTAATATAATTTTGTCATTGGAATCAATTTCACTTTGAAATTGGATATAAAAACAGAAACGTCTTTTGAATATTTTTATATTAAAAACTCGCATTATCGTCCCATCTGCGGGATTAAATTTATTTGAATTTATACCACATGGATGAATGAAATTTGGAAAAATGGAATTAGTATTTTGAATAAGTATAATTAATAATGTCTAATAAGGTAATATTAGTTTTTATCCAAAACTATTAGTGAATGTAATTAAAATTAATTACAATGTTTAATAGAAAAATTATATTATCAAAGGATTGATCATTAATCTTAAGGGAAAAAATGACCTAGAAACATTTAAAAAATCCATTTTATAGACATATTTATACCCTATACTCCTTTATATATAATTTTTACCATTGTTGGTCCACATTACATGATAAAAACATAGGTGGAATTCCCATTCCAGAAATTTTCAAGAGTACCACTCACCCTCCACTATAAAAAGGAACTCATCCCTCCCACTTCCTCACACCTCTCTATACAAATTATATCGACCAATATATACACAAATATCTCTTCAAAATAACTACCATAATCTAATAAGTCTAAAATTTGGAAAAAATCCTTCCAAATAATATCTTTGGTGCATACAAAAAATGTCATCCAATGAAGAGGTAACATCTTTCCTTAGGCTCTTTATTATTATTTGTTTGTCCACTCATTCAGTTATAATTATTCAATGATTATATAAAATCAAATATATCCTAATTATATCGAGATTTTGTTATGTTATGGTTTTTACATAAAATTAAACACAATTCAATCAAATTGGTAACGAACATGCCATTTGTGTGTAAGATGAACTTCCACCGCATGAAATGATGATTGTTTGTTCTTCCATTACTGCCAATCATGGTGGTCATTATGATAGACACTCTATTTATATATGATATAAATGGTATTTATAATTTCTTTATGATTATTTAATTTTTATATAGAACATAACTTTATGCTTTCCATCTTGTTGGAATACAATAACATCTTATGTGGAAGTGTGGACTCCTCCTTCTCAAAGCCATGTGATTCAACAATGTTATACATGGAATGTATAAAGGATTTTTTAATAAAAAAATTTAAAATATTTGAAATTAATATTTTACTTTAATTAAAATTTAAATATTTATCAGTTATTTGTAATTATTTTAATACAACAAAGAGGTGAATGTAGTTTTATTTGCATACATACAACCTACAATCTCCCTAAATGGTTCATTTCATTTCTTATCTAGAAAAATTATGGATTATTATAAATAGATATTTAATAGATTTATATTATATTGAAATAATTTTTTTAATTCTATAAATTATTAAACAAATATGTAATTAATAGGAACAATAAATAGCATGTCAAAACTTACTCAACAAACTAGGCAATTAACACCCAAAATAGTGAAAATAATGAAAGAATATTAACAAATAGGAAATAATATATAATTATTAGTTGATATATGATATTATAAATATTATTATTGTTTGGAATAATTTATTAACAAGTTTAAACCCCTTATAATTGAGGATGATGGACGATCCCCCAAAAGAAAATGTAAAGGAATGGATTTCATCACAATTCATATTCCATTGATACTTATTTATTGTTATGCACCTAGTTTTCTATATGGTGTATAAATTGCCATTTTACATTTTATATAATGTGTATATTTATTAAAATGATATTATATGTTTCATTTAATGATTTACCTTCATGGAGATTATTATTGAAATATTTTATAGTGGCATTAAACACTTTGAAATGTTTAAAGATTATTTTCCTAGAGAATGTTTTTAATGATTACCTTTTTAATCTAACTTCCTTTATTGATTTCTTACTTTTTCTTGAAAAATTTATTTTTTACACCTATTTTTATATATATGGGTTACATACTAACAATTTTTCATAAAATATCAGGATTCATTCATTCTTCATGATACATTGAGATTCAATTTGAATTATTTCATCTAAGTAGATTTGAGTTAAATGTTACCAAGTGAAAAATAATTTCATAAACCAATTTATTTTTAATTGGGTTATAATACTACCAATATCATGATATTATTTTTACCCCATGATAATACCACATTTACCTTCATTGTGTCCACTACTACACTGACAATCGATATGAAATGTCTAGGAATGTGGACCTCCTAAATCCAAAACTGAAACATAAAGAGATTCCCATAATGGTGGAAATCATAGATTATGTCCATGACCATCCAAAATTGTCTCTCATTATCCTTATTAGATGCTTAGTATAATGGGATGTTAAGTTCTCCAAATGAAATAGTGACATTCAAAGATTAAAAGATCCATTTCATGAGTCCCATGAAAAATATAGTGGAATTCATTGCATTAAAAGGAAAAAATGCTATTATAATTATCATAGTGATATTAGAATTCATTATTCAATAAATCCTAATCCCATAATCAAAGCTAGTGATAACCTGAACTGTGGTCAATCTTCGATAGCCATCATTCCTCTCTCAACTAGTTGAAGAGGTCCTCCATCCCGAGTAGTGGATTCTTTTTTCTAAACTCAACTGGTTCAGGTGATGGAATTCTTCACACAACCTCAATCTCTCATTTACCATAGTGAAAAATACTAGCCCTGCCCATGGGTAAACACAGGTTCTAACAACACTTTTCCTCCACATGTCCTCCAAACTGACCCACACCTCACAAAGATATTCATGAGCCATATGATATGATACTGGAGATATTAAGGCTATCCCTAGTTGTAAATTAAATAATATTTCCTTATATTTATTGGGAGGTAAGACGAAACATCCACAATAAATTAATCCCCATACTCTTCTATCACTATATAAAGTTGAAATACCATAACATACACACCTCTAGGGGTGATAATATACAATTTACAAGACATAGATCACACCACTAATCATCTAGAGAGCCTTAAGGTCATAAGGATCTACTTATTGAATCTATCATCATCTTTGACCACAAATTCTCTTATCCTGGAATGGACCACCTAGGGGTGGAAATGGTAATATGTCAAACTGCCTACCACCTCTTATTTTTCAACCTATAAATTCACCATGTCTTATTTCTTACATCCAACCTTGATATTTCCACTATCTCTATCTGTGTGATCTATTGACACTATTTATGTAAGATATAAGATTGTTTGGAATGTCTCAAGTGTGATTTCCCCAACCATCAAAAGAGAAAAAACACCTCTTTCTAGTCAAACTCGAGCCATCCAAGAGACCTGAACTTTTGATCCTATGTGTTGGGATCACCTCCAAAAGAATATTTTATTCCAAGATCCCTATGACTGCCATTGGAGAACAAATATTGAGGTGTCACTTCCATCACAAAAAATACCAACACTTTCTATCGGTATCTACTCTACCAAGAATATATCCACTTATAGCAACCACTCAAGCACTTGAGAAATGGTGGGAATGAAGATAGATATCACCATATCCCATATATATCAACATAATTCATAGTCAAAAGTTCATTCTCTGAATAATGGATAACTGACCATATCCATATAGTATCATGAGTGGTAAGTGAACATCGTCTAATACTCTACCACGATCATATTACATTACTGAAAATGCATATAATTCATACTACATAATGATAAAAATGTAGATAGATAGAATTATTTCCTTAATATATGTTCAAATTATTAATAGGATATATTTGTCTCATTATTATACTAATTCAGTAGTCTACACCATCACCCAACAAAGACCGGAAGAAGAATCACTGCATGGACTACCATATGATCTCTAAGTGTACTCATAAGGTGGAAAACTCGGGTGACTAAATATAGTCAGTCCTGATCTTCCTAGGGCTCTAGGTCACCCTAAAACATTGGAGGTAACTTCCTCTAAAACTCATTGAGTGGGTTCATCGTATAGACATTCACATCTAGTGTTATCATCATAATAGTATAATAAATGAGTGGTGGAATATCAAGAAAACCACCTGGAGGAACCAACTCTTGTATATGACCCTATACTAAATCCTCATCAATCATCAGACCATCATTGTGATCATAATATATAAGAATAATTGGATATCATCATGGAGGCATCCTTAAATAAAAAATACAGTCCATGGTCAATGAGTATATCTACAGAGCTAACTAAATATAGACATGTAATCCACAAACCATTTCTATGTGATGCATGTACCAATGATTTTAAGGGAACTGATGAATACTTGTACAATGTCCAAAAGTATGTTGTTAGAGTCAGGTTGAATGGATATGTTGTCCACCACACCTAAACTAGAATCCCTATCTTTGGAGATGAACTCGAAACTCATTAACACGATTTCCATGAAACCCAAACCAAACCTCATAGCTTATTAAATTTAAAAAACTATGGTCCTTAGGTAGAACCATGCTTTCATAACACTATTTCATGACCCAAACCATTGGGGCCCACCTAGATGGTGATATAATGAGTGTGAAAACCCCAAGACCACCTCCAATAGGCGAGGGGATACATATCAATGATGAGTTGGATTATCTCACATATGGGAGGCATTGGACTAAGTAACTATGTACACTCACAAAAATCTCCATGAGCAAACAATGACAAAATAAATTAATACCTGATATGAAAGGATGCATAAATCTAAAATCCCACAATTAGAGTATGAAAAGTATTGGATAAAATAAGGACCAAATCAAGCCCACAAAAAACTAGAAACAAAGTACAACTTACTTAGAATGAGGGGAATACCTACTGAACATATCATCAGTAATAACCTCAATATTTCTACCCCCTAAAATGATCCGTCAACTCCCAGTCCTCCTTGAACTCCGTAAAAAGACATATATTTTTCATACAAAACAACATGTGTAGGTAGAGACCATGAAGTGGTGAGTATAAAAATAACTAGTAGGACACCCTAAAATCACTAAACATAATATTTTTGGAGTTGTTATCTCATCAATACACGTGTATGTCAATCAAGATATGAGACATAATGATAAAAAAAATAAAACCCATATATACTAATAAAATAAAACTAGTCTCAAGGAGTCTCAACTAACACTAATATCAATAAGATTATTTTTAGGATTTATGGTATTTCTCCACTATGAGAAACCACTCTATGAGACATGATGTCACTGAGGAAACTCATCAAAGAGGTCAAGTTTGTCAGATCTTCCCATGAATCACACCAAATATCTATAAAGATCATGCTATCCAGATATGGGATCATACACTAGATCACTTGGGGATGCCACAACCCCTACTAGATCAAACTACTAGATAAGAGATTGAAACCCTATGCATGGTGGTCACACCAGTACCAAGAAACCCGCATTTTACGGATATGATAGATGATACCACCCCATGACTCTTATAAGGACACCACAATACTATCCAAAACAAAACCCCTAGAGGGTATTAAAATCCTATACTGATGACTTTATTCCATACAATACCATCAAAGGGATAATCCCACAAATCACACTCAAATGAACCTGGTACTTACTAAACAATTGAAGGGATTTAAGAAATATATGAAGAAGTAAATAACATGTACATAGGGTATAGTACTTGTACTTCTAAAAACGGACCTGCCCACGTCTATACTCACATTCCACTAAATATTCATGTGTACACATGTCCATGATCA
Organism: Viscum album; assembly: GCA_963277665.1. Lineage (NCBI taxonomy): Eukaryota > Viridiplantae > Streptophyta > Magnoliopsida > Santalales > Viscaceae > Viscum > Viscum album. The sequence goes on from OY728128.1 coordinate 1,266,167,752, forward strand.
TGTACTATGATCATGTCCATTTACCTGGATGTGTCTATGTACATGGTTGTTCCCATATACTCCACCCATACTCGTGTTCTTTGGAATTCCCATTATCATGTATCCTCTAGGGTACACCCTGACCCTCCAGCATAGAGTCACATAATGATTGACACGATTCAGGCATCACATGGCACTTTTATTCATGTGTAAACCCTAACATCGTATCCATATCCCTAAATGACATGAGTTCATTGGGTAACATGCCATGTAATAAAAACTTTTATAGTTTTCATGGGTTATTCACATGTTTCTCAAATTTCATTATCACATCAATTAATCATTCTCAGATATTTAAGAAAAGGCTTGACATTCCATTTCGCTACTGATAACTGGATTCTGGTGTTTGATCCACTTGAAAATCAACCACCACTACATCATGAAATAACAACATACTTAAAACCAGAAATAATGGTAATGACTAGTACAATCCAAAACATCTTTGACCATTATCCATCATCACACTTTGATTTAACCCTTGATCATAAAAAATAGTTACAGTATCAATCTGTTGTTCCATAGAATAGTTGTGTAATAATCGAATGTTGGGTATTCATCAAACCAACATCAAATGGAATAGGTGATGATGAACATGTGAAGAAATAGTTGAGAAATTACCAAATCAAAAAATGAGGATGGTAACTTGTCCATGTTTTGGTTTTCTAATATTTATGGTTGACAGAATGATGAATGAAGAGTAAAGTAATAATATAAATTCCCCATAAATTAGGAAGATAAATCTTGCACCCATACAACACGATCAAATATAAAATAAACATGTTTGTTGGTTTGATTTGTGTTCATTGTGGGATAATCAATAGGAAAATAAAATATTGAAAATAGAACCCTACCAAAATTTGGATCAATTTCTGATGAATGAGAATCTATGTCATCATCATTGGTGAGATCCTTGAATTGTGTTGGTGAAAATGATCCTCATTGTATCATTACCAAGCCTTCCACCGATGATTTTTACCAATCCTTAGGGTTATATTGTGTACCTTGTAAATTTTATATAATATTTTATTTAAAGATGTCAATTCGTTCGCTATAAAAAATGTAATAAAATAAATAAATAAATAAGTTTATTTTATTATTTTTACTAGTGACAAAACTATATCTAAATTTCTGAATCCAATAATGAATAAGTCTCATAAGGGGTAAAACCCAAATTCTAGACTCTAATATGGTATCATATTTCCCATGCTGGATCCATTTTGGTGGTTATTAAACTATTCAAGGAAAATTCTTTTCAGGTGATATTAATACATGAAATATTTATATTATAAAAATACTACGATCATTGGGCCTCATAATCTCATGTTACCTCATAGAACAGATATAAAAATATTAATAGATATATTTAAAATATTTACATAGAAAAAATAGAGACATTACAAGTACAATAAACAATTGAAATTTCATTTTTTGGATAAATTTGAGCCTATAGCCTCTTTATTAAGGGAAAAAAAGTTACGTAATCCCTAAAGATGTCATTTATCATTTTATATAAAGGAATATTAAAATCATGTCACAAGGAATAATACTATATAATATGTTCCCTTCAATAGAATCACATTTGTTTGAAAACCATCAGCAATGTAGTTGGCTTCTAGAAATGCATGAGTAATGATGTAGTCCATAGAAAAAAGCTTTTCAAGATTGTTTTTCCATTTTTATGTTAGATTCCCTGAGATATGGATTGTTCCCATCCAAATGGCTTTCACAATGGTAGTAGAGTCACACTCAATCCATACATTGCACTAGCCTTTTTTACATGCATGATCAAAAGCTCTTATAAATCCCATCATTTCTACTTCTAGGGAGGTGACATTTCCATAAGTACCATAGAGGTATTCTACAACATCACTATTGTAGTCTTTGAAAATAACACCATATCCTGATGGGCCTATAATTCCATTCAAGGAACCATCTATATTTCATTTCATCTATCCCATGAAGGGTGGAAACCCTAAGTCTTAAAAATATTTATATGGTTCAGGAAGGTTTCCTACAATATTTAAGTACCAAATGATAGTAAAGTCCTTAAAAAAATTATTGAAACATTCATCATGCAATGAATTTGCATGCTGCTCTACAATTCTAACATTAGAAAATGCTATTTTGGTGTTCAAATGAACATTGGAGTGGATTTCCTAATTTCAACCTCTCGAAATGGCGTGAAGTTGTTCAGCATAACCATCCTTCAGGAATATTCCAATCTATTTTTAGAATTTGAGATCCAATAGTATGCATAAGAACACATTCAGTGAATTTGTTTAAGCTAAGTGTATTTCAAATATATCTAGAACAACCTTCCATGGGGATGAAATAGTTTTTCATCACAATAAAAGATGACAAACATCTTCCCAATGTTAATGAAAAAGAGCACACTTGGGGTATAGTGAAATACCTACATGTTGGAGATTTTCATCAGATGGAAGGTTTTTGAGTGACAGTCTTCACACCAGTGTGAATCTTGAAGGGGTAAGCCATTTTTTTTTGAATTTACCAATCCATTTATGGTCTCCATGAAGTTGGTTATCATAAAACATATTGGTGTTTAATTTCCAATTTGGATACTGATCCCATATAAGCAAATCATCATGGTCGATAAAATCATGGCTTGAGAGAGTAGGAGCAATATCAATAGAGAGAAGGTCCCTATTTTCCAACTGACACCATTTTCTATTTTTCCTCAAATATTTTCATCTGTGTACTATAATTAAAAATATTCTTATAAAAAAATCACCTTTTAAATGATTTTGATCCCAACTTCATTGGTAATTTAATAAAAAATCTCGAAGAAGATCCTATAAAATTTGAATCATTCACTATGACTGTCCATTATATTGAAGATAAAAGGATGTATTAACATTTAATTTAGTACTAAATGAATTCTAATGGATTTTCCAAAAAAATAAGTTAAATCTATGTTCATGATATGATACAATAGAAAGTGAGACTCCTCGCAATCTGATTATCTCTTTAACATAATGTTCCAAAAGATGATATGTAGACAATATATATATATAATAGGATGAAAATACACATATCTAGAAAAATAATAAAAAATAACCAATATCACATTATTGTGCCAATATGTATTTTGTTATCTAACCAAATTATCCATGTAAATATTCACCCATTTCTATTCCAACACAGAAAAGTTTGATGAATCCCGTTAGGTAATAATCATTCCACTTAATACTATTAGATTTTCAATCATTTCATTTTAAATTCATAAATTTATATTTTAATTCCATCCCTCAAAAAATTTTCCTTCTGGACTCTATAAATATTAGTGATGCTTGGATGAATAGTAAATAGAGAGCAATGAGCTTCACTCAGAAATTATTTCTTAAATTGTGAATCACAAATCACACTTAATCTTTTTCTAAATCTCAAAACACCATCTTTTTCATTTTTGAATTTATGAAACTTACCTTTCCTGACCAATTCTTCCTTTTCAAATTAAAAAAATTCCTAAATTTGATATTTCTTCATTATATCTAATAATGACTGTTGCATTAAAGCCAAAAAATGATCATGTTTCGACATACACAATTTCTAGAAAAAAATTATTTAAATCATTAACTAGTGGGTAATGTTTCTTTTTTGAAATGGTTAATGATACATTATCTTTATGACTTAAAACATCAAAAAATATATATTTTTCCTAGATGGTAATGAATTGTGGAGTAAAAATGACAATCATTTTGGGCCATATTCTTGTCTTTTGTTTAATATTTTTGAGTGAATATATACTTGCAACTTTTATGATCAGCGTATATTTTACTTTTATGTTTATATAAATTGCATATGCATATTTTTAAATAGAATACTATATTATTTGGTTCGAGGTCATGTATAGGATAATATATATCATCATGATTTAATTTTCCTGAAACATAAGAAATTAATCAGTCATTATGCATTAAAAAACAACCAAAATCATTCAAAGAAGCATCATTGTATATAAATAACTCACCAAAACTGAGTAGAAGGGTCAAAACTAGAGAATTCAATAATCTTCTTTTCAATTTATGGAAACATTCTACCCATTATTTGTTCAAAATTAATTTACCTTGTTTTAAAGTTAACATAGTTAGTAGTCCAGATAGCTGAGAAAAGTTTTCAAAAAAAAAAGTAGTAACCAATAAATCAAAGAAAACTGTAAATATCTATGATATTTGTAGGTATTTGACACTAAAAAACATTAGTTTTTACTTGCTCAATAATTATCCCATATTTATTTACAATATTTCCAAATAATGAAAATTTTCATAACCAGAATTCAGAGTTACTAAATTTTCTGTATAATTTATTTTCTTTTAATGTTCATAAAACAATTTTTTTCCATGATCATCATAACATTAATAATATATTAAGATGTCATTAATAGAAACAACAAAAAAATTATCAAATAACTCATGGAGAAATCTTTTCAAAAGCTCTATTAATATAGTTGGGGCATTTTTCAACCCAAAGGGTATAACCAAAAACCCACAAGGCCCATACCTAGTTAAAAATGCTATATTTGTAATTTCGGACATCTTTACTTTTAAGTGAAGGTACCCAAACCTAGGATTAACCTTAAAAAATATTGTGCTCCTTAGAGCTGATAAAATAAGTCATCTATATAATGAAACATATACAAATTCTTAATAGTGATGATATTAAATTATCTATAATCAATGAAAAGCCTCATGGAACCATATTTATTTTTTATAAAAAAATTGGAGAACACCATGGAGAAGTTCTGTGATGAATGCATCCTTTTTCAAGTATCTCTTATAACTGTGTTTTCAATTGAAAAAATATATTCGAGCCATTAGATAAGGTAGTTTTGATATTTTATTAACATATCAAACTAAATCAATAGTAAATTCAATCTCTTGATCAGGTATTGTACCAGTAAATTCATCAATAAATACATCCCAATATTCATTTACTACCAGAACATCTATAATTTTAATAGTTCCCTCTTTCTCAATAATATATTCATGATAACTTTCATTCCCATATTTAATGAATTTCTTTGATTCCTGATATACTATAAATGGTATAAATTTTTTCATATATAAAAACTAAATCTTATTCCAAAAAGCAACTTATTTTGAATTAAAATCTATCTTTTCAGAAAAACATAAGGAAAATCCATACATAAAATAACAACAAACTGTAAAAGGGTCTTGGAATCATGTATTTCATTTAAATCATTTAAATATAAAATAACAAGAAGATTCATATAATTTCTTTTTTAACTTAATAACAACCCTATGTATTTTTACAAAAAATTATGGATTCATTTATTGAGGTGAAATTTACAATTTACAATAAAATTTCTCATAAATGATTAAATTTTTAGACATAAAAATAGAAAAATACATTGACATAATATGAATAAATAAGTAAAGTACCTAACACCAAATTACTGTATAGTCCAAACTCTACAAAATTAGTTGAAAATGATTTAGACACACCTTCATACATGTCATATTTTTTAATTTCACCCTTTATTCCTATCCTTATACAAGTACTCTCATAATGAACCATTTCATTATAATTAAAAAAATCCCACTACCCACTTTTCAATATTTAAAATATCATTAACTTGACCTTTTATTTCTCTCAAAAATGAGCCAAAGGTCCAAACATACCAAATCAGAATCACTTCACATATTTAATATGTAATTTTCCTTGGGTTATTTTTACCAAACTTATTTTAATATGGAAACTTGTTTTTCATACCATTTTTTCCATGATGGATTCTTCCCATTTCCTTCCAGGATGACCAATTTTTCTTCTTGTTCTTATAGAAGACATGTTAATTGTAAAAATCTATTTTTACCTTCTTGACACATCAAACAGGTTTCTCATTACTTTTAAATTCATGATAATTCAATTCCATTCAATACAATGGATTTATTCCTGAGTAAAAATGATTAATTTTTCTACTAATATCAAAGATGAAATTTCATTCATACCTTTCTAATCAGGTGATGTTAGGTTCATACAAGACCACTGAATATTTCTCCCCAGAACTCAATTACTAGAAATTATTTTCCATATTATGATGAACAACCTTAGGAAAATATATTTGAAGAAAAATAATCCTAAATTCACCCAATTCAACGACATTAATTTCTTATATTTTCCTCATATTATCTACCATTGACCACTACTGATTAGATTCACCTTGAAAATGATGAAAAAATTTAATTAAGGTTTTATTATTCAAAAAACCCATGAATTAAAATATATTTTCCGAACATTGAATCAATTCCTCAGTTACCACATGGTCAGATGGTCCACCAAATACTAGAGGGTGGTATTTCATGAAATGATCTATAATATAGATATTCCTTTGTGCGGAATATGGTTTCACTCTAACTTGGATTCCACCACCATTATCAGCATATGTAAACTGTTCCATTATTGAAACAAACAAACAAGTTCTAATTACAACCATTTTATCTTTTTGAAATGGAAGGAAATTATCCACTTTATTCCTTCATACATCAACTTTACTATTTCCACTACGAAAAAAATTCTAAAAATATATTGATTTGATGAACCAAAATGGAAACCATCAAAATATATCTCTTAATAAGAATAAATTTGAAAATCTTATGGGTAATTAATTATACTATACCAAAATCTAAATTATTTAATCCTTGCTCAGATATAATATATAAGGCCCCAATCCCTATACACCACATAAATTTTTTAAAACATGATTTTTTTCATTTTAAATGTTATTTTCAGGTTATAATTATATTTAACTATGTAATAACTCTTGAATAAGAAACCCATTCACTAAAAAGTTGTCACTTACCCTCAGGGTCTATTTTTTCGCAGTATAATACTTTTAAAATGAATCAAATTTTATTTTCCTGAATAATATTCAATTTTTCACCGTGACATAACCCTAATATTTTTTTTGGAATATGTAGGATGAGAATTGAAAGCTCATTAAGAGACATAAATAAAGAAGAAAATAAATCTATTAGTTTATTTCAAAACCATGAAAATATATATGAGATTCTACCGTTAACATAATTTTAACATCCCCAGTTTCTAGTAATTAATTGTGACTTTATGATTTTAAGGATATAATTTATATGGGTGATGTTTGGAATAGTTTGGGAATCATTAAATGTGTTTTTGGGGCTAATGGGAAGGAATACAGGCTGCACACAGTTTTTACAAACCATTCGATATCCTAAAAGAAGCTGTTCACTTTGAAAATGGAATTGGTATTTTGAGGTAATGGATTTGGAACAAATAGAACATGGTTATATATACCGTTAAAGATGAAAATTCGAGGGTCATCCTTAAGGAAGTGGCTAAGGCATGTTTAATGCACAATTTTCATAACAGTGTGACTAAACCATGTAATTTTGATTGTTAGATCCCAAAAAATGGATCTAATGTGTTTTGCATTTATGTGTATAATATTCCATCAAATGTGTCTCTAACATGAGATTTTTTATCTCAAAGGTTGGAGAACCTCTCCCAAGAGAATTGGAAGTGATCCCGAGCTATCCCTTGGTGCGTTGAAGCACGATTCTTGCAGTAAGTGTTAATTCTTCATCATTCTCGACATTTTTATTATATCTACTTCACACCAACACTACTAGAAGTCATTTTTTTCACAACATGTGTATACCAATGGTTCTTTTGAACCATTTTTGGTAAAGATGGAATTTAGATGAGTTTTCCCAACAGTTTGATGAAAGCATTGGTAAAGATGGAGTTTAGATGTGTTTTCCCAATGGGTTCATCAAACCGTTGGGAAAGCATTGTTTTTCCAATGGTTTTTAATAACCATTATCAAAAAACCCAATTTCTACTAAGGCAGGTGACCCCCCCCCCGATTCTAGATGAAGATTGTAGAAGGTGCGCGACCCTCCCAGAAGCGATTCCCAACTCCCAGAAGACCTTGAAGAAGCCCCATCACAAGTGCACCTCTTCCATCAGATCAGCTGCTAGGTTAGACTCCTTCCACCTCTTCTCAAGGATATCCTTCCACATCTTCTCATGATATCCTTCTATTCTCAAGGATATCATTATTCCCTATTTCTAGGGTTTTTGGAAAATTATATGATTCACTTCTCCACGTGTACTCAAATCACTAAATCCATTAATTGTGTACTCAAGTCACTACATCGGTGTACACATTGTCCAATTAATGCTTTCATTACACATATACATTTATAAGGTCATGGTGTCACTTTCTTGTGTTATAATTTTAAATATTCATAGTTTTTTTTAATCTCAATGCTTCAAATATTACAGATTCATGTATATGAACTCATAAAAAATTGTTTGTAATATTTATTCATAGTATTTCATAAAAATAAATCCTTTCATTAAGATCATGTCAAACCTGAAGATCTTATTCGTCTTAATTTTTGTACACTATGTGTATTACATAACAAGTATGTCTCATGTTTCTATCAATATAGATATATATATAATGAAAATCTATTCACTTATCCTTTTCAAAATAGAACATATGAAGTATTATCTTGAACTTTTCAAAATAGTATGTGGTCCCTAATTATTATTCACTTAAGAAATATGAAATACTAAACCGTACAATCCAATGTTCTTTATGAATAAAATATATACAAAGGGAACTCTCGGTGGGACCTCTCGTTTTCCTATGTAGTACTTCTTCATTCTTCATGAAACTAATTCAGAGAATTTCAAATTCGCAATATTAATGAATTTTAGTTTTCCTAATATAACCATTAATCATTTTTCCTTCAACATCATACACGAGTTATTCAATCACATTTTTAAAACCCAATGACCATTTTCACTGATTTGGGGTTCCTTAAAATGATTGGGAAAATCAAGAAAACACATGTATTGAATCATTTTTCTAATATGGTTTCAAGGATACAAATTCATCTAGAAAATCATGACTGCATGGTTCAACTACCAAGAGGACCATGGGATTATTATTCTTCACACAAATGAAGTTGTTTTCTGCAAGTATGCATTTTTGTTTTCACTTTTGATTTAGCCAAAAGGGGAGCTTTTTGGTCATTAATCATGGTTGCGGGTGGTCATTTATGATTTTAGATAGTATGACTTTGTTTTACTTGATATATCCAATATTATTTTTGATTTATGTTCAATTTTATTATCTTTGACAAATGATGTTGTTTAATAAGTTGTTATTAATGGTTGTAATAATGACGATATGGTATAACGGTTCACATGGTGTGTATAATGGTTGAAGTGGTGTCTACAATAATCTAGTGTCTTGTGAATGTACATGGGAATGTACACACAGTACATGACTTGGTTATTCATGAAAATATACATGGACCATCCCTTATGGTGAAAAGTATGTTTGGCCAAATTGGGTGCTGAAAACGTCCCATTTACACATGGCTTTGTTTCATGGGTATGCCAACATGATGTGTTGTCCATAATATATAATAGGTAGTAATTAGATCAGTCAAAACACTTTCATCCCTGAAATTCAAGACTACATGGTTAAATTGAAGAACCCATGTTCTAATGACATGCCTAACATTGTTTCTAACTCACCTCACCTAAAAATAAACTAGAACACTGGTTAAATGAATACACCCTACCAACCTATGATCTATGGCCCCAAACCTAGAATCCTTTATTCCATGGTTTTGGTGAAACTTGATGAGGCCATAAGTACTTTTGATTTGACCCTCATCCTACTCCTCATCCTAATCTTCCTAAAGAAGTTTAAGTATAAAACTCATGCACTCCCAACATGACCCTTAAGGATTATGTATTCCTTGATCCACTTCCAATATCTTACTGGGAAATCCTTGAATATAGGCATTATAAATTCTGTATCTCATTTTCTTATATACACTCTATTTTGTTGTATTTCTTAATATGATTCTCATATAGAGTAATGTGCCAGTTATTCTTTTATTTAAAATAAAAAATTGTCATTTACCTAAATATTTTTTTGATTGAACTTCAATATTATTGGATTGATTTGAAATGAATTATTTCAATTTTTTTTATAGAATGGATAAAAGTTGGATGTATGAAACTGGTTGGATTTCAACTGATTTTCAAAATAATTTGAACAACATTTTAGATTTTGCATTTGACAGGACTTCATATAGTGGCCGCATAAACATCCCATGTTTTAATTGTGGTGGAAGACCTTGGTTGAGTCGTGAAGCAGTTAGCTATAATATAATGAAATATGGTTTCAAAACAAACTATTATGTGTGGTATCACAATGGAGAGATAATGGAATCTCAAAATGTTGATGATCCAAATGATAGGACTGAATTGGAGAATTTGATATATGATTAGTTTCCATTTATTCGGCATCATGAGAAGGAAAGGATGTCCAGCCAACAATATTTTGATACAGGCACACATGATGCGTCCAATGAAAATGATGATGTTGATAGGGTGAAAAAATTGAATGATGTTGCGACGAATCCACTATATCAGCAATGTGGTAAAATGATAAAGTTGGAATTTTTAATCCGATTGTTTCTTGGGAAAACTGTAATGACCCAATGTTTTTAATGGAAATTCCCTTCTAATAAATATTCCATGAAATAACATAATAATGAACAACTAATTGATTTGTGACCTTTAAACATAAGTTTGTCACTTCTGTGTTTTGAATTTTGAAAATCTGACATACACGATTGTGTTCAAGATGTTTTTTTGAGTCTGATAAGAAAAACATAATTTTTTGGTGAATAGTAACCTAGCCTAATGAATAGTAACATACCCTTATGAATAGTGATATACCGTAATGAATAGTAACCTCACCTATGACAGTATAAAAATAATATTCAAGTTAGAAGTACAATATACCTATGTTTTAGAATGATTTAATTCATGTTTTAAATTCGATTTTTGATAATATAATATGATTTTAATTAAATATTTAAATAATCATATTTAGAAAATTATTTTTGAAAAATGGACTTCATTTTTGGATTCTACACGTTGAAAAATGGTTAGGGTGAATTTTTGGGATTTTTCATAAATACTTGAATTTTTGATGAATAGTAAAATATGATAAATTACAATAAATGCTAAATACTGCATCATAGGTGATGTATGGCTGATGTAAGATGATAATCCCGAATCCTCCTTGATTATTTTAGTATATTTTAGGATAATTCTAAATTATTCACATTCTTGTCCTTAAATAATAAACTAATACTTAAAATAATGGGAAAACCTCCCCTACCTTACTATAAATACCCCCTCTCCTTACCTCTTTCCCACACACCTCTCAATCCTTGTGCCTATCCCAAATTCTACCCAAAAATCCTCCCATGCTCCTTCCCCATGTCCAAGGCCTACTGGTCTTACCAAAAGGCAAAACCAAAGGCCTTAAGAGGGATCTCGAAGAGGGGAAATCAAAGGGTAAGGATCCCCTTTCATTTTCAAGTGTTTTATTTTCAATTTCCTTATTTTCTGATACCTTCTTCCCCTTCCCTTATCCAAAAGGCATTAAAGCTCCATAATCTCATATATTCTGGATGTTAATTATGTTTATGTAAAAATTCAAGCATCATTCTTCTTCTCCTCTCCCTCACGTTCTAAAATTAAAACACCATCTGTGATCGACATCGTGGATAATGTGTTTTCAATTTCTTTTATCATCTTTGTTTCTGGTCATGAAACAATTTATGTTATGTATGAACCAGATTATTACGTATGTTATATATCCAATTTATGGTTCTTTAATCCTTATACATTCATGATTTCAAATAACAATACAAAATAAGTTAAATATGGGTAAAATCGCTAAAATTAATTCAAGCATTTATCATTAATGTCTTATGTCATGTTTATCTTTCACTCCAATTAACCAAATTAATTTTGTAAAATTATGGATTTTCACTAATGCTATATAACATCAATTCTGGACAACCAATTTCATCTTACATTTTATTCAAACCTAAATACAAGTGAGCTTATCATTAAAACCAAGGAAACAAACGGACCCAAACTATGAAATTGAACCTTATAATCAATAAAAATGGGTATGAATGAACTTAAAAAGGTTATAATAAATATTTTACATGTATATAAGGTTCTGGACCTATTGATTAATAAACATATTTTTACTATTCAGGTCATTAATAACAAGTGGAGAACACCAACAGACTTAAGGTAAGGGATCCTCTCCTTTTCACTCATAATCAAGATTGTTCTCTATGCTATGTATTTTTTCTTAATACCAAGTGATGGGGTATGTTTATTACACCTTCCCCATACTTCTCTAATGTTTTATATCTTATGATAAACCCCTTTTCTCCCTCATAAAGCCCTCTTAGGTACACCCGACACCATGCTGGTAAAATCGTAAAGAATTCTACCCACACCTTCTTCGTTATTTCGGGTTGTCTTATCTTTCTTTGAAAATGGTGTTATCAAATCTATTTATGTGAATATTATTAATTATTTATATTCTTAAAGATTCTAATATCAAGACCCTTTCATCAATTCCTTTCAAGGATATACATGTTTCTGAAATATTCCGTCCTTAGAACTTTTGGATAAGAAAACCTGCTTTAAGGGGAGTTCTTGAATTTTTACCCAAATTTGATGTGCACTCTATCCTCTATTTTAAGAAACCACTTCCCTTGGAAATTCATTATTTTTTATTATGAAAGCCTTCATGGTTCAATTCTGGTTTTATAATGTTTTTTTTACTATTTTAAAGATCTATAGAATTTTCCTTAAAACCGCCCAAAAATGTTTTAATGCTAATGTATCTAAAATACATTTTTTATATGTTGTAACTTATATTTGACACCAATTACCATGTTATATGCCTATTTTACCCTATTAATGGCCACATATGTTCTAATTCCTTCCTTTTATGGGCACTTTCATGATACACCCATTGGATATGTTTTATGTCATGATTGTGGTACCCAATTCTTCCCATGGGTAACCTTATGTTTATGTATGGTTGATTATGTATGATTATTTATGTGGAAAGATTATTTATGTGGAAATAATATTCATGAATATGTTGAGATGGGTGAGACCATATGGTGCTCCAATTCATTGGGTAAGGATAAGTCTCATGAGATGCGATGTGAAACGAGATTGGCGGTTAGCCTTGACCCGTACGGTAATGGGAAATGGGATTGGAAGTTAGCCTTGAACCGTACTAAAGATATGATTTCTGATTCTTCCACATTTGTAATATTCCATGTTTATATGATCCCATGATTATATTAAATGATTTAATAAGTTTCATGCTTTGGATATCATTATGTCATGCCTCTTAACTCATGTTCTTGAGATGTATCCTTATGTTCATTTCCTTACTAGGAAATTTTAGCTCATCCCTTTGTTCATGTGTTCCCCAGGGTACCCTAGGAAGATGTAAGATCTCAAAGGAAGTTAGAATATCTTTATAGATATTAAATAGATATTTTTTTAGCCCCATGTTTTATGCTATATGTACCTAGTCTTCCAAGACACTAGACTTACTGATCTTTGGCATGTACTCTGATGATAAATTATGCTTAAAATAATGTAAAAGGCTTAGGTCGCTATAGTTGGTTTCAGAGGATGGTCTAGTTATTTGTGGTGATTAGGAATAGAGCACCATAGGGAGAAAATTAAGGATGAGACTAGGTATAAGAAAATAGTCCTACATTCTGGTGAGTATAAAGTAAATAGTTTATGAAGTAAATACATCCCTGTCTGGATACAAGTAGGTAGAGGTGGCTTTGGCACAAATGTATCTAGGGGTAAAACCCGAAAACACTGCTTTGAGCTAGAGTCGAATGAGAACTGGTGCACGACAATGGGACTTGATGCACTCTTGGTTACGACAATCCTAGGGGATATGCTTTGGTAGATTCACAAACATAGTAAAAACCATTTTTAAGGGGCAAAAAAAGCCTATAAGAATATATGTTAAGAAATAGATCGAGGATACCCTAGATATAAACCTAAGGAATCACAAGTCAGGATATACTTTTTCTTTATAAGTTCATACTATTATGTTCAAAGTTTCTTTTTATGCTCAATAACTAATTATTCAAGACCTCTAATTATACGTTCTTTTTCTTAGTTAATAGAGGGAAATAGAAGAACACGTTCCAAAAACCAATGTGATAGGAAATGTGATGATTTCCCTAATGACATGCTTGATGTGACGGAAGCGGGTGCTCAAAACTTCATGGCAGTACTTTCTCAGCTGTCTCAAGTTATGAATAATAACTTGAATCAAGTGGAACCTCCCCCTCCTCCAAGGAAAGAGAATGTTTCCGTAGAATCCTTCATGCGGCAAAGGCCTCCCATGTTTAGTGGGTCTTCTAATCCCCTCCTCGCAGAGCAATGGATTAAATCCATTGAAAAGTTTTTCTCTATCCTCCAGTGCTCGAAAGAAGAGAAAGTTGTACTGGAAATCTATCATTTTGATGGGGAAGCTGAATAGCGGTGGACACTGATCATGAATACAAAGTCCCAAGAGGAAATTGATTCCATAGATTTGGAGGAATTCAAGAGGATGTTTTTCAACAAATATTTTCCTCGAACCCTCCATCTCAAGATGGAAAGAGAGTTCCTTGGACTCAAGCAGAAGGAAGATGAGTCCATCAGGGCATATGAAGTGAAATTTAAAAGGTTTTAAAGGTATGCCTCTGGCATTGTCATGAACATCGAAATCAAGGTGGATCGCTTCTTTAGCGGACTAAAGCTGAGTCTTTGAAAAGTGTTGGCAATTCGAGACTTCGACAGCTATGAGGATATTGTTCGTTGTTCCCTCAAGGTTGAAATGGATATTAGAGACTCTCAGTGGTCTCATGATCCCAGTGACAATAAGCGGAAAATGGAGAACAACATGGGTGGTTCATCAAACAAATCCCATGATGGAAAAATCCCCACTTTCTGCTTTGCATGAATTGTGGGAACAAGCATCTTGGTGATTGTCTCAAGGGAACCAGGAATTGCTTCAAATGCGGAAAGTTTGGTCATCTTCCCAAGAACTACCAAAGGGATATGAAAAATCCCGCTGATGTTGAAGAAGAACAGAAGGTTCAGATCAACACTCAGCCTGCATTGCAGTGTTTTAACTGCAAGGAGCTTGGGCATTATGCGAACAATTGCCCTTAGCCAAGGGTTGTCAGAGGAAATAAACAATAACCTCCAAGGAAACAAGGATGGGATTATGATATCACTACTGCTGAGGTGGAGCCAGAAAACGATGTGGTGACAGGTACACTTGTTATTCATTCAAGAATAGAGAATGTACTATTTGATTCTGGTTCTATGCATTCTTTCATATCTTGAAAATTTAGTAGAACTATTCAAATACCACCTCAAAATTTGGAGGAAAAGTTATCTGTGAGAATAGAGAATGAAGAAATTATTACATCCATGGTTTATAACTCCTCCCCGGTTAATGATTGTGGACTGAACCTCCTAGAAAATCTTGTCATACTTCCTTTAGTGAAGTTTGATGCTATCTTTGGCATGGATTGGAAATCTTTGTACAAGGCCTACATCAATTGACGGGAAAGGGAGATTACTCTTCACATCCCGAAGCATCCTCTGATTCTTTTCAAGAACAAGGAGGAAGATGAGTCTCTTTTAGAATATTCATCTCAAGTGTGGATATTGCTGCCTTATGAGCATGCATACCTAACTCAAATGATTGAGACAAAGGAGAGAATCATGCTTGAAGACATTCCCATCATGAGGGATTACACTGATGTATTCCCTAAAGAGTTTTTTGGTCTTCCCCCTGACCGAGAGGTTGAGTTCTCAATTGAACTTATCCCTGGATCTCTGCCAATCTCAAAGACACCTTACAGAATAACCATCGTAGAGCTAGAAGAGCTGGAGAAGTAGTTATAGGAGAATATGGAGAAGGGTTTTATACGCCCGAGTTCTTCACCGTGGGGTGCTCTAGTCCTCTTTATTAATTAGAAGGATGGATCAATGCGCCTATGAATTGATTATCATGAGCTCAATAAAATCAATATAAAGAACAAGTATCCCCTTCCACTGATAGATGACTTGTTCGATTAACTTTGTGGTTCCAGTTATTTCTCTTAGGTGGTCCGTCGGTTGGGATATCACCAACTAAAGGTGTGGAAGTAGGATATTCCCAAGAATTCCTTTCAAAAGAGGTATGGACACTATGAGTTCATAGTGATTCCCTTATAACTCACTAATTCTCCAGCAATTTTCATGGATTTAAATAATAGAGTCTTTAGAGATTACCTCAACACATTTATGGTGGTCTTTATTGATGATATTCTAATATACTCCAAGAGCAAGGAGGAACATGAGGAGCATTTGGAAACTGTGTTAAAGACTTTGCGGAGGGAGAAGTTGTATGCAAAGTACCTAAAATGTGAGTTTTGGATGGAGGAAGTATCATTCTTGGGGCATGTTATCACCTGGAAAGCGATATATGTGGACCCTTCCAAGACGAAGGCAATTGAAGAGTGGCCGAGGCCAACTTCTGTAACAGAGATCCACAACTTTTTAGGTTTAACTAGGTATTATTGACTATTCATGAAGAAATTTTCACCATTGTCAAAACCGATGACCAATCTTACACGGAAGGGAGTAAACTTCAACTGGACACAGGAATGTGAAGACAATTTCAAGGAGTTGAAAAGGAGGCTTATCACTACACCGGTACTCACACCCCTTTCAAGTGGAGACCTCTTTTTGGTATATAGTGATGCTTCTAAGAAAGGATTAGGCTATGTTCTAATGAAAAATGATAAAGTGATAGCCTATTCCTCAAGAAAGCTGAAAAACTATGAGAAAAACTATCCCACGCATGATCTGGAGTTGGCTGCTATGATCTTTGCATAGAAAATCTGGCGGCATTATCTCTATGGAAAAAATTTGAGATATATACTGACCAAAAGAGTCTCAAATATATATTCACATAGAAAGAGCATAATATGCACCAACGAAGATGGATAGAGCTCATCAAGGATTATGACTTCTCAATTCACTACCATCCCGGTAAGGCAAACAAGGTGGTAGATGCTCTACGTAGATTGGATCCTGCATCTTTATCAATGACGATAATTGAAAAGGATCTGATCTTCTTCGATTTGCAAAGGGCGGACATGTAAATCATTAAGGGAGGAACATCATCAATCCTTTCCCAAATTATTTCTCAACCATCCCTCTTGGAGAAAATAAAGGTTTCTCAAAGAAAGGATGAGACAATTCAGAAAAGGGTGGAAGTTGTTAAAAATGGGAAATCCTTCGATTTCAAAATTGATGAGAAAGGAGTTGTAAGATTTGAGACACAATTATGTGTACCATATGATACAAAGATAAAGGAGCTGTTGAATGATGCACATATCTCAACATTCTCTATCCATCCTGGGAGTACCAAAATGTACCGTCATCTCCGAGAACACTTCCGGTGGGATAACATGAAGAAGGAGATTGCAGAATATATATCAAGGTGCTTGGTATGTCTGCAAGTTAAAGCTGAGTGACAAAAGTCCAAAGGTATGATGCACCCATTGCCTATACCCATGTGGAAACGGGAAAATGTTACTATGGACTTTATCACGGGTCTCTCGAAGACGTCGAAGGGAAATAATGCGATATGGGTTGTAGTTGACCGACTCACCAATACATCCCATTTCATCGCAATTCAGGAAGATCTCTCGCTTGAACAACTTGCAATGTTATATGTGAAAGAAGTGGTGAGACAACATGGTGTTCCACTCTCAATTGTCTCTGACCATGATCCAAGGTTTACATCTAAATTCTAGAGGAGTCTTTAACAAGATTTGGGTACTGAATTGAGTTTCAGAATGACCTATCACCCCTAGACTGATGGCCAGTCTAAAAGAACTATTCAGACTCTTGAAGATATTCTTAGAGCCTGCTCTCTAGAATTCAAAGGTGGATGGGATCAGCATATCCCATTGGTTGAGTTATCATACAACAATAGCTTCCACTCGAGTATTCATATGGCTCCATATGATGCTCTGTATGGAAAGTGATGTAGAACTCCAACCTGTAGGGATGAAGTTGGAGATAGAAAGCTACTTGGACCTGATCTTGTTCAAGAGATGACATAGAAGGTTCAAGTCATCCAGAAACACATCAACGTTGCTCAAAGTTGGCAAAAGAGCTATGCTGACAACCGTCGAAGGGACTTGGATTTCGACGTTGGAGAGAAAGTCTTCCTTCGAGTATCTCTATGGAAGAGAGTCATGCGATTTGGGAAGAAAGGGTAGGTAATCCCAAGGTATATTGTCCCCTTTGAGATCCTTTACCGCATAGGATTCGGGGCCAATCGGCTTGCACTTCCACCGATTATGGCTCTATTTCATGATGTTTTCCACGTATCACTCTTGAGGAAGTACATACCTGATCCCTCACATGTACTAAGCTCAGAGGTGGTACAGTTGGAAGATGATCTCTCCTTTGCGGAGCATCTAGTAAAGATTCGGGATCAGAGAGATAAGGTTCTACACAATAAGACAATCCATCTTTTCAAAGTGTTGTGGAGGAACTATAAGTTTGAAGAAACAATATGGGAATAGGAGGAAGTAATGAAGGAAAAGTACCCGCATCTGTTTTTGGCCTAGAATGTAAAATGAAATTTCATGGGCGAAATTTATTAAAGGGGGAAGAATGTAACGACCCAATGTTTTTAATGGAAATTCTCTTCTTATAAATATGCCATGAAATAACATAATAATGAACTACTAGGTGATAAGTGACCTTTAAACATAAGTTTCTCACTTCTGTGTTTGGAATTTTGAAAATCTGACATATACGGTAGTGTTCAAGATGTTTTTTGGAGTCCGATAAGAAAAACTTAATTTTTTTGGTGAATAGTAACCTACCCTAATGAATAGTAACACAACCTTGTGAATAGTGATATACCCTAATGAATAGTAACCTCACCTATGATAGTATAAAAATAATATTCAAGTTGGAAATACAATATACATATGTTTTAGAATAAGTTGATTCATGTTTTAAATCTGGTTTTTGATAATAAAATATGATTTTATTTAAATATTAAAATAATCATATTTATAAAATATTTTTGAAAAATGGACTTCATTTTTGGATTCTACATGTTGAAAAATGGTTAGGGTGATTTTTTGGGATTTTTCTGAACTACTTGAATTTTTTATGAATAGTAAAATACGATAAATTACAATAAATGCTAAACACTACATCATAGGTGATGTATGATTGATGTAAGATGATCATACCGAATCCTCATTGATTATTTTATTATATTTGATGATAATTCTCAATTATTCATAGTCACGAACTTAAATAATAATCTAATACTTAAAATAATTGAAAAAACCTCCCCTCCCTTACTATAAATACCCCCTCTCCTTACCTCTTTCCCACGCACCTCTCAAGCCTTGTGCCTAGCCCAAATTCAATCCAAAAATCCTCCCAAGCTCCTTCCCTACGTCCAAGGCCTGCTGGTCTTACCAAAAGGCCAAAACCAAAGGCCTTAAGAGGGATCTCAAAGAGAGGAGATCAAAGGGTAAGGATCCCCTTTCATTTTCAAGTGTTTGTTTTCAATTTCCTTCTTTTCTAATACCCTCTTGCCCTTCCCTTATACAAAAGGCATGAAATCTACATAATCTCATATATTCTAGATGTTAATCATGTTTGTGTAAAAAATTCATGCATCATGCTTCTTCTCCTCTCCCTCAAGTTCTAAAATTAAAACACCATATGTGATCGACATCGTAGATAATGTGTTTTCAATTCCGTTTATCATCTATGTTTCTGGTCTTGAAACCATTTATGTTATGGTTGAACCAGATTATTATGTATTTTATATATCCTATTTATGGTTCTGGAATCCTTATACATTCATGATATCAAATAATAATACAAAACAAGTTAATTATTGGTAAAATTGCTAAAATTAATTCAAGCATTTATCATTATTGTCTAATGTCATGGTTCTCTTTCAATCCAATTAACCAAATGAATTTTGTTACCTCCTGGATGTTAACTAATTCTATATAACATCAATTCTGGACAACCAATTTCATCTTACATTTTATCCGAACCTAAATACAATTGAACTTATCATTAAAACCAAGGAAACAAACGGACCTGAACCATGAAATTGAACCTTATAATCAATAAAAATGTGTATGAATGAACTTAAAAAGGTTATAATAAATATTTTACATGTATATAAGGTTCTGGACCTATTGATTAATAAACCTAATTTGACTATTCAGGTCATTAATATCAAGTGGAGAACACCAACGGACTTAAGGTAAGGGATCCTCATCTTTTCACTCTTAATCAAGATTGTTCTCTATGCTATGTCTTTTTTCATAATACCAAGTGATGGGGTATGTTTATTACACCTTCCCCATACTAATATAATGTTTTATAAGTGATTATAATCCCATTTTCTCTCTCATCAATCCCTCTTAGGTACACCCGAGACCGTGCCGGTAAAATCGTACCGAATTCTACCCATATCTTCTTCGTTCTTTCGGGTTGCCTTATCTTTCTTTCAAAATGGTGTTATAAAATCTATTTATGTGAATCTTATGAATTCTGAATACTTTTAAAGATTCTATATCAAGACCCTTTCATCACTTCCTTTCGGGGATATACATGTTTTTGAAAGATTCCCTCCTTAGAACTTTTCGATAAGCAAACCTGTTTTAAGGGGACTTCCCGAATTTTTAACCAAATTTTAAGTGCACCATATCCTCTGTTTTAAGACACCATTGTATTTGTAAATTCAGTATTTTTATTATGAAAACCTTCTTGGTTCAATTCGGGTTTTATAATGTTTTTTTCTATTTTAAAGCTCCATAGTATTTTCCTTAAAACGACACAATTTTTTTAATGCTAATGTATCTAAAATAAATTTTTTATATGTTTTCAATTATATTTCACACCAATTACCATGTTATATGCCTATTGTATCCTATTAATGTCCATTTATGTTCTAATACCTTCCTTTCATGGACACTTTCGTGATACGCCCATTGGATATGTTTTATGTCAGGATTGTGGTACCCAATTCTTTCCATGGGTAACCTTATGTTTATGTATGGTTGATTATTTATGATTATTTTTGTGGAAATACTATTTATGTGGAAAGAATATTCATGAATATGTTGATATGGGTGCACCCATATAATGCTCCAATGCATTGGGTAAGGATAAGTCTCATGAGATGCGATGTGAAATGGGATTGGCGGTTAGCCTTGACTCATACTGTAATGGGAAACGGGATTGGCGGTTAGCCTTGACCAGTACTAAAGATACGATTTATGATTCTGCTAAATTTATATAATTCCATGTTTATATGATCCCATGATTATATTAATTGATTTCATAAGTTTCATGCTTTGTATATCATTATTTCATGCCTCTTAACTCATGTGCTTGAGATGTATCCTTATGTTCATTCCCTTACTGGGAAATTTTAGCTCATCCCTTTATTCATGTGTTCCCTAGGGTACACTATAAAGATGTAAGAGCTCAAAGGAAGTTAGAAGCTCATTATGGAGATTAAATAAAGATGTTTTTAGCCCCATGTTTTATGTTATATGTACCTAGTCTTCCAAGACACTAGACATAACAATCCTTGGCTTGTACTCTAATGATTAATTATGCTTAAAATAATGTAAAAGGCTTGGGTCATTATAAAAACTATGTATGGGATTTTAAATACTTCAATTGATTACATTCATTCCTTCTTGAAGGACTTACTTCCAAATGATGCAGATATTCCCTCAAACCACTATATGACATGGAAGTTAGTTGATGAACTTGGATTCTCAAAAAAGAAAATCCATGATTTCCCAAATGATTGCAGCTTATTCTGGGAGGGAACTGCTGAAAGAAATGATTGTATCAAATGTGGAACCTCTCGATGGAAGCCAAAAGTTGATGGAACACCATCTTGTGTGCCACAAAAAGTAATGTGGCACTTTCCATTGATCCCCATATTACATAACCTATTAATGTCTGACGAAATATCAGTAAAAATCCGATGGCATCACACTGAGAGAAAAAATAATAATGAAGAGTTGGTTCACCCTGTAGATAGATTTTCATGGTAGAGATTTGAAGCTCGATATCCTGAATTTGTAGCTGACGTGCATAATGTGAGACTGGGTCTTTCATGTGATGGTTTTAATCCATTTGGGAATATGCTTACTTCGCACAACACATGGTCGGTTTTCATACACATTTATAACCTTCTCCCATGGTTGTGTATGAAAAAGCCTTACACATTTTTGAGTATACTGATATCTGGCCCTTCTGATCCCGGAAATGATATAGATGTATACATGAAACCATTAATAAAAGAGTTGAAACTTCTTTGGGATGTGGGTGTTCCCACATATGATGCATGTTTGAAAGACATATTTCAGATGCGTGCTGCGCTTATGTGGACGATCAATGATTTTCCTGCTTATGCAATGATGTATGGATGGAGCACAAAAGGAAAATTGTCATGTCCTTTTTTATGAAGAATACTCGATCGAGAAGACTAAAATATCATCATAGTTTTAGTTTTATGGTACATCAGTGATTATTTCCAATGAACCATCCATATAGAAACAATCATCGAAGATTTGAAAATACCATGGAGACTAACGATCCACCTCAGCGTATGTCTGGAACTGATGTTCTTAATTAATTGAAAGATTTTAGTTATTCCTTTGGGAAGGGTGTAATGAAATATAAGAATAGGAAATTTTTTTCCAATGATACTTGTTACAATTGGAAGAAGAAGAGTATACTATATGAGTTGTTTTATTGGTCAACCAACTTATTACATCATTTCTTAGATATAATTCACATTGAATAGAATATATGTGAAATTTTGCTTTCGATTCTTCTAAATTTCAAGGGGAAGAAAAAAGATGATTTACGATCTCGACATGACTTAGTAGATTGGGGGATTAGACCGGAATTGCATCATTTATATATCAGAGAAAATAAATGGAAAGTTCCATGTGCTTCTTATATGATGACACCTGCTTAAAAAATCAATTTCTGGAAGTGCTAGAGACTATTAATGTTCCTGATGGCTATTCAAGCAATATATAAAAATGGGTCAACAATAAAAGTTGAAGCTGAAATATTTGAAGACTCATGATTGTCACGTCCTTTTGCATGAGTTGATTCCAATAACAATCCATCATCTCTTGTCCAATAATGTAAGAGTCCCAGTTATTCGGTTGTTCTATTCGTTTAGAGATCTTTGTGCTTAGAGGTTTTCCAAATCCTTCTTGAAATAACTATTGGTAGAGACACCATTAATTTTGTGTGATTTAGAGAAAATATTCCCTCCATCATTTTTTACATGCATGTTGCATCTGACTGTCCATCTTCCGACAAAAATACTTCTTCTAGGACATGTTGCTTTCCGTTGGATGTATCCAACGGAAAGAAACATGTACACATTGAAATCATATGTTTAGAATAGGAATTATCCCGAAGGTTCTATTGTGAACGGTTACTTGGCTCAATAATTTATGGATTTCTGATCAATGTATTTTTGTGATCTTAATATGAGAATAAATAGACCAATGAGAAATGAATAAGAACAGTATGAGCAATTTGAACCCATTTTTCCATCACTTCCTCATACAAGAGGAATTCCGGGATCATATACAATGACGACATCAAGCCTTGAAGAGTGAGAGATGGCACATCGCACAATGTTTCTCAATTGTGATTTGTTCGATGAGTATATCAAGTATGTAAATTTTATATGTATCTTTTATCTTATCTCTTGTAATTTTAAATATTTGTTAAACTATTATTATTTTTATCTACATGGAACATATAGAATTGATATATAGAAAGCATCATTTTTTATCTTTGAGAAGGATAGAGACTTTTCATAGCAAAGGGTTTTATGCTTGGTTGAAATTGAAGGTAAAAGTTTTTCTGTAATAACTAAATAAAAATAATATTTAATTAAGATTACTATTTGTTTACATTTTAGGTGTTGATTTTTTCTGCAGAATCAGTTTCTGTGGAAACAATAGCTTTGGCTTTTGGTCCTAATACCATGGTTCATGCTTGTAAATCACTTGTGGTGCGAGAGTTAGATGATCCACTAGTCGTACCCGATTTGACTATGCCCCTACCACATACATACCTTCTACACCCCATTTTGATCCTGGTGTGTCTTTAGGGACACATGGGATATTTAGGCCTCCGATGTTTACACTTCTAGTTGGCCAGACGTCTATGCCATCATCTTTTTCTAATGGTTCATCATCTCCGAGCTATTATATTCCACCTTATTCGACTCCTGCTCTGACATAGTATGTGGATGAGGAGCGTACACTGAGGAGCACTATAACATCCCACATTTTATAACATAAACTTTCATTACATTACACAAAACTGAGGATCTCTAAAGTTTAGTGTCTCGGAAACCAGGAACATAATACATAAAAACAACAGAAAACATTTTTTTCTTAAACACTTGAAAGGCCTCTCCTTGAGTTCATCCTAGGTTCATTTCTGCATCTCATAACCTGGGGACATACATCAAAAGAAAGGGTGAGCAGAAGGCCCAGTAAGGGAAACAAGAGAAACATTTTACATGTGAACTTGAGATACTTTAATAAGGTCACGAAATGAACATTAAGGCATGAGAATAAATCATGAAGAATATCAGAATAATAATAATGTTTTTCATAACATGAAGATGTGGCTACAACATTTAATATTGACAATCATTTCCATTTCACCAAGTTCCATCCCCAAGGTGTAATAAAAAATTACCAAGGTTATTCACCATGGCGTCTTTAAAATGGTCATCTCCAGAGATTAAGGCTTCACCCAATGAATTTGAGTGCTATCAGGGTGCACCATTCATTTTTATTTATTATCATGTGAACCACATATATCATCATCAATAATTTCATAAAAAACCCATATAGCATAAAAGAAATGGGTTTCATTTCATAATCATAACGTTTTAAAAACTGTTTTAAAGACATGATCTTTATGTCACTTTAAACCCACGGAAAGGAAAGAGGGTCTCATGTATGTAAATCCCAGAATTTAAAATAGAACATTTTGGTATATATGTGTATACCCCTTTAAAATAAAGAGCTTTTAGTATTCACTTAATAAAATAAATGAATTTGAGAATAAGAGAGAGACATTTTGAGACGGGAATTCTGCAGCATAACGGCCGTGTTACGAGGTTTTAGAAAACATTGAAAAGAGAGGGGACATGGGTCACCCACACATAAATGATCCATAAAACAGTAGGGGAACAGAATATAAAGGATTTAAGAACATGGTAATGAAATTTTAAAGATATACCATATGAAATGAAGAACATGAAAGGAAGACGAAAATAAGATTTCTCTTATGAAAATTCGGTAGCCTAACGACATCACAAAAACTTAAGAAAAACGAATTGAATAGATCAAATAGGGTATCTCATCATAGGAACATAAAAGATCAGTATGATAGATATATAGATCATACCCCAACATAATAATAAGGAACTTGAAATACATGACATGAAAGTAGAACTTTGAAAATGAGAAAGGTGAACGAATCCCTTAAAAATTCGGCAGCCTAAAGACGTTATTTAAAATTTATTAAAATGAATTGATGATAGAAAGAGGGGGTCTCTCATCATATGAAAATAAAAAGGGCAGTAAGAGTAATATAAATGAACATCCTCCAACATAAGAGCATGGATCATAAATGAAATAAAATAAAAGAGATTACTTGAAAAGAAAGAGAGAGGTAGGATCCCTTACCTTAAAACGTATCTCTTAAAACTCAAAGGTTTGGACTTTGAGGGCTTAGGGCACCGTGGAATGACTCCTTGGGAGGTAATGAGACCAGAGCTTCGTTGGGAAAGAGTTGTAAGTGAAAAATAAAGGAGAAAAGGGTGGGTATTTGTATGGAAGGTGAGGTGATACTTTAATAATTTCAAGGGACACCTCACAAGTGGTTTTCTTAAAACCATGGGCTCTCCCATGGTATTTCCCATGGAGTTAGGCCACATAGAGCACCCAATACAATAATTCATCACCTTTGGTCAGACAACCCTTAAAATATATCATGACATCATCATGGCACAATTATGATGTCATTAAACATACTGAAACCCTAAAACTGCATTTATACTATTCACTGAAAATTCATCTTTCTCAGAAAAATCCTAAAATTTCACCTCAACCAAATATCGATTCTCTGATTACAAATATGAAATACATTTTATAAAAAAAAAATTTAAATATTTTTAATTTAATTTTTAAATAAATACACTATTCACCAAAAATTCATTTTTTCAGAAAAATCCCCAAAAATTACCATAACATAATATCGATGCTCTGAGTTCAAAAATAAATTCCATTTTATAAAAATAATTTTCTAAATATTTTTAATTTAATTTTTAATTAAAAAACACTATTCACCCAAAAAAACTAATACTTGACTAAAAATTTATGAAACCGTTATTTACCCATTTTAGTGAATCACATTACTTAATCAAGGTGTCTAAATTATATTAAAACATTCTTTAAGTGAGATTACTAATCCATTTGGTCACATTACTAATCCTAAGCGTAAAATCACTATTCATAATTTACTATTCATCAAAAATTAAGTTGATCTTATTAGACTCCAAATTCTTTACTGAACACTTTTTCTGAAGACCATTTTTTGAAAATCATTACACATCATTATTTATTTAAGGTTTACATAAATATTTTAAAATATCCTTTTTTTTTCAAAATTCATCAATAAAATACATCCTAAAATTATCCAGACATTTGAAATTTCACAAACTTCACTAAAGGAAGAAATCTCAATTTATTCATCCCAAAGGATTACACAATGAATCTACGGTCTCGTCACATATCCCCCCTATAACACCAGCATATGACCTAAGTGTACGGTGTGTGTAACACCTCGAGATTTTATGAAAAATATTCTTTTTATTTTCATTAATGTCTTGTGTTGTACGCTACACCAAAAGAAGCTTTCACAACACGCATCCTTGACTTTCCTTCCATTACACGCAATCGCGACCTTCCACGATAGCGTGTGTTGTACGCAACACCAAGTTTCGCTAAACAACGATATGCTATTAAGATATTATTAAAACTAGCCGTTATGAATAGTAATAACCAATTTTTGAAATTTTGTAAATTTTATTTTTCAAAATGGACATCATTTATGGATTTGGAATATCGAAATTAGCTTAGGTTGAAATTTTGGTGATTTTCGGATAACTTTCATATTTTGATGAATAGTGAAAATTACAAAATTTTAATTAAAAACAACTTTTTCAATCGAAATAATTAATAGTGATAAATTATTAATTTGAGTGGTTTTAAAGTATATTTAGAATATATTTTTACAATTTAATACAATGTTGGTCATTGGATGTAATTTCACATTTAAACCAGTTATAAACAAGTGTCAATCTTTTGATAGTTATTATCTCTTAAAAACACGCCTTTTGTTTAGACGACGGGAATTAATTTTTAAAATTAATTAATGCAACTGATATGTTTTGAATTTGGTAAAATAGAAATCATTTTTGAGTTCATAATATCAAATATATCTTAGGCCTAATTTTTGGTATTTTTCTGAAAACTTTCAATTTTTGATGAATAGTGAAACCACTAAGTGGTAGGTTAAAAACTGAATTTTGCATAAAACTTAATTTTACCGCTTCTGTGAATGGAATTTCAAAAATCCGACAGACACGGTTAATATCATGGACTAAAATGTGGTTCAATGAGATGAAAATAATTTTTGGTGAATAGTAACTTTTTACCTTTTTTTTACCACGGTTAATAGTAAATAGGGTAACTAAGGGTAAATATGATATTACTATTACCCTAACACATGTCCTAATTCTATTGGATAAGTGTAATTCGACCAAAAACAACCTTATGAATATAATATGACCATTTAGGTCCACTTGGATTAGATTATGACATTTAATATTATTTTATTTAATGAATAGTTAAAATAGTCAAAATCAAGGTTTAATAATTAAAACATTTTTAATATGGGGTTATACATAAGATAAATTCGACTATAAATATTAATTAGAAATCTAAAAAGACTTCCTACATAATTATATTTTATTTATAATTTTTAGACATTAAATAAATTAATTTATTTATGACACAACGATGATGCAGTAATTACCCTTTTAAGGAAATGTTAACATAATTGAGGTTATAAATGCTCAAATAAATGTAATTTGAGACTTTTTATGAATTGAGCTAATTTTATAGGTTACTATGATATATTAGTGTTGATTTAATCAACTTGGTTTGAACATATAATTCTGTTATGACTTTCACAAAAATCATATATCAAATAGTGTCAAAATTGACACAAAATGGTTTTTAAATAAAATAAAATATTATTAATTGTTATTTTATTCCTAAAAATCTAAGGTTCGGCCAAATGACTTAGCTAAGGATATATATATTTATAATAAACAATTTGGGGTTCGTTTGGCATGTTATACTAAGTTTATTAACCATATAGTGTAAGAAAACAAAAAGACACGGTAAAAGTTAAATTATTTAACTTAGAGTTAAATCTAATTGATAAGGTTAAAATAATAACCTAAACTTGTCTAAATCCTATTGGTTGATAGTATTTCGACCCATCCCCACTTTAGCTTCGAAATAAGACCCTTTGGAACCATTATAAACCGATTTTGACTTTAATATAAAATAATATTTTGAGATATTCCTAAGGTGCCCCTCTCCTCCCTTATAAAAGGGCACCTCCTCCCCCTCCTCCTCACACCAATTTGAGCACTCAAGCTCGGCCAACCCCTGACAAAATCCCTTCTCCACTTCCCTAGAATAATCCTAGAGGTCCTGGTCTTCTTCAAAGACCAATCTTAGTTCCCTAAGTGGAGGATTCAAAGAGGCGTTTCAAAGAAGAGGTAATATCCATTACCGATCTTTTCAATTTCTTTCTTATTAAACTTCTTCTTCTTTAGTTGTTTAATGATAAAATAATAACATCAGTATTAATTACATACTGATATGTTATTATAAATATGAAACAACCCTAATTCACCTTCTATCCATCCTACGGAAAAATGAAATCACCGCGCGTGCGTACGTACGGAATACCGTCTCCACGCCGTGGTGTAATCTATTTTCCATCATAACCTTACAAGGATGGGTATAATGGTGTAATGAGTAACTATATATGATTATTATAAAGTGATATTGATACTGAAATTGTCTACATACACTTCAACACAATTCCATGACCATGGGAACGATGTCATCGCTCGTGCGTACGTACGGACTACCGTCTCCACGACGCGATGAGATTAATTCTCAATGATTAACCATTCATGAATGATTATAAAGTATATATAATAAGTACTAATGAAATATATGACATAATAATGATACTAGATTTATGTAAATTTATATGTATGTCATCTACTTAATTCCATTCACTTCAATAAGGAAATGAAAACAGCGTTCATGCGTACGTACGGACTACCGTCTCCATGAACGGTGTATTTCATTCCATTTATCGATATTATATATATATATATATATTATGAATATATATTATATATAAATAATTTTTTACATTATGGATATAAGTAATCATGATCCAAGTAATCATATTAATAATTACAAGTTAAAAACACGAACGACAAATGAGACGATTTTACCCAAAACGCTACTTTAACATGAATTTACAAAAGAACAGGTAATATAAAGTCATAAGTGGACCATATATGATATAATAACAATGAATATGACTCTGGAATAAGTCAATAACATGATTTAAATCATTATACAGGAGGTTCGGATACTTACAAAGCAAGTCGGACCTAAGGTAAGGGAAATATCACAATCTCATTTTTATCCGAGATTGTTTATACATTGGCATTTACTGGGGTCCATTTTATCATCCACATTCATGTTTCCACGATATGACATATTATTTACATCCACCTACGAGAAGAATGTTTTTTTAAATTATACGGAATGAATGGATTTTTAAAACATTATTTCCAAGAAGCTTCCTTTACAAGTTTTCAAGTTTATTTTTAATCAATTTCTTTTAGTTTAAAGTTTTATGACATGTTAAGAAAGGAAAAATGTTTTTAAAGAAGAAAGGATATTTTCCTCAAGAATTCATTTCAAGTGTTTTTTCAAAACTATTTTCCATATAAGATGACATTATTTGATATGTATGTTTCAAGTAAAATGTCTCTATGATTTAAATGGTTTCAATTTTCTTATGATGAAATGATATCAATTGTTTATGGATTATGATGGCATGATGTTTAAGAATCCCATTTTATTACATGGGTTATGCAATGATGTATGATTTATGATTTTGTGGCACACATAAGAATGGTATCATTATGAGATGGGTGGGACCTATATCTCCCTCCAATGCATTGGGTAAAGATTTTATATCTCATGAGATAGACATGGCTGGAACGGTAGGTTATACCGGTTCAGTGAAACAGGACTGAAACGAGGGTGACTCGGTTCAGAAATGGACTTTTTCCACTAAGATAGTCTTGGCAATGAGTCTTGACTAATAAGATATGATTATTTATGATTATGTGTGTATGCCACAAAGTTTAATGTTTTAAGTTATGATTATTGTGATTACATTTCACTGCCATGATTTATCCCATGTTATGAAATTATGATCTCTTTTGCAGGATCGGATTACCAAAAGTTATGTGCTTATGTATATGATGTGATTGATATTTCTTTTGTTTACCCTTACTGAGCATTTGAGCTCACCCTTTTATGTTTTTTCCCCAGGATATAAAGAAAGGTTTTAGGTATAAAAAAAAGAAGATCTTTATGGGAGATGTTGAAGATTTTTCACCAGGGATTAGAAGATTATATTCTGAGTTTCCAAAGACACTAAACTATTACGATCCTTGCGTGTGTGTTTTTGTTATGTACTAAGTATTCCGCAAATGTAATGTAATGTCAATGTACGTCAGGATACGGGTCTCTACAGTTGGTATCAGAGGAAAGGTTTAGTCAACCTTTGGAAACTAGGATGCGAGAACGTTAGTGAGATCCCTAGAGATATTTCTAAGGTATGTCTAGGGATGTCTCTAAGGATAAGTATACATATAGGATACAGTCCTAGAACTACGGTAACGATCATATAATTTAACCTAAGATGTTAGATATTGAGGATACTCCCCATTTATTATGTTGTTTTCCCTAGCCTGATTTTTTCCTCTCACACTATTCTTTTTGGGTTTTAGAAAATGGCTGGAAACAAGATGATTCATGATAATGGAGGATATGATGGACAATGGAATGATATTCTTCATAATGAAATGGGATTTGGAAGTCCAAACATCATTATTATGCCGAATCAGCAATCTCATAATATGATCAATAAAGTAAAATTTGGTAAGTTTCCTGACTCGGCTAATAAGAGAAAGATGGAGTTTCATGATGATCATAGTGGAAAGAAAGTTCAATTTCCCCTATGTAAATCATGTGGGAAGAGGAATCAAGGATAATGTTTCAAAGGAACTGGAAGATGCTTTGGGTGTGGAAAAGAAGGACACAAAGCCAGTAAGTGCAAAGGAAAAGGTTCAGTTAACACCAGGGATGAGGATAATGGTATTGCTACGACATTAACCATGGTTAAATGTTTTAAATGTGGAATGTACGGGCATTATGCAAACCAATGCTCTAAGGGAAAGTCTCCTGAAGAGAATCAGTATGGTCGTATGGGTAGTATTTATGTTGATGATGATGAAGAGACTACAAATGATATGTGAGATGAAATAATTGTTGAAGCCCGGTCAATGGTTTAAGAATGTAGTGGAATGATGACATGTTTATCATGTGTAATGTTGTATAAGTAATCTCATGGTACTATGGAATAAAGAGACATCTAAGGATTGTTACACTGTTGTCTTTCCTTGAGTTTTGAAAGTGTATGATTAATGGTACCAGTACCCATGAAAGGTTATTCAGATATTTTTTGGAAAGTAGATGATATGCGCATAATGAAGGAATAATAAGATAATGAGTTATTTGATTGTATTCATGATCTCATGACTGATATAAGGAGAAGGTTATATCATGGTTTGAGTATATAGAATTTTTGGATTTTGGTATGTGGAAAGAGTTAACTTTTAACTGCATTCATGTTTTCACTAAGGTTCAATGGGTATTCAAGAGAATACGTGATTAAGGCCTTTGAATGTTTGGAATGTGACCAACAAGACATATCTTATGATATATGGGGATCAACGATGGTATTAAATCTCTGGTAATTGTTTTCACTATATTATGAGAGTGGACTGCAGTATTATGGGTAAGCCTAAAGATTGGAATGGATTATGTTGGACATAAGTTAGTATTGTTTAAGGATAGAAGTTTTTTTCCGATAGAAGTTAGTTGATGGGATGTTATAGTAATATAGTTTTAGAAAAAGGACAACCTGCAGGACGGGCGACAACCCATCGCGTCGGACAAGGCTGTGGGAATCGAACCCACAACCGAAATGCGACTGGCCTTTATCGCCTACCACTGGCCTACAGGAAGTCCCTGTTTAGTAGAAACTAGTTTTATTATGTTAAGTAGTATGATATATGAAGTATAAGTCCATTTTAGGAACCATATATGATTAATCTCACTATAGAATGACTTATGTATATTTAATAACTTTTGCTAACCTTTTGTTTGAGACAGATGGAATGACCCGTCATTCTATCACATGATCTGCTAACACTTCACGAATAACAAATTCAACTTCATTTATTTAAGAGATGAAGTGGAAATTGTTCAAGGCACGAACAATAGTGAGATTGTACCAAAATAAAGTAAGTATTTATTCTAATTCTTCAACTTTAGGGAAACGATCTTGAAAACTAAAAATGTTGTCCTAGTGCTCTTATATCTGATTAATCATATGGTACCTTAGATCGTCACAAATTTATGGATTTGTGATTGTTGGCTTTTACATAGCCATGTTCTCTACCACCCTCCATCAGAACATGATGGTTAGATTTTTCTTCCATATCCATATTTTCACCTATGTGGAAACCCAGTGATTAGTTTATTTGGGGTAACCATTACGTTTCATACCTTTGTTTTTAAAGATTGGTTTTGGTATTCCTTTTTAAGATGTGGGTTTCTATTAAAGAAACTTTCGAATAGTAAACCATTTATAACCCAGACGAATTTCGAGGGCGAAATTCTTTTTAAGGGGGGTAGAATGTAACACCCCGAGATTTTATGAAAAATATTCTTTTTATTTTCATTAATGTCTTGTGTTGTACGCTACACCAAAAGAAGCTTTCACAACACGCATCCTTGACTTTCCTTCCATTACATGCAATCGCGACCTTCCACGATAGCGTGTGTTGTACGCAACACCAAGTTTCACTAAACAACGATATGCAATTAAGATATTATTAAAACTAGCCGTTATGAATAGTAATAACCACTTTTTGAAATTTTGTAAATTTTATTTTTCAAAATGGACATCATTTATGGATTCGGAATATCGAAATTAGCTTAGGTTGAAATTTTGGTGATTTTCGGATAACTTTCATATTTTGATGAATAGTGAAAATTACAAAATTTTAATTAAAAACAACTTTTTCAATCGAAATAATTAATAGTGATAAATTATTAATTTGAGTTGTTTTAAAGTATATTTAGAATATATTTTTACAATTTAATACAATGTTGGTCATTGGATGTAATTTCACACTTAAACCAGTTATAAACAAGTGTCAATCTTTTGATAGTTATTATCTCTTAAAAACACGCCTTTTGTTTAGACGACGGGAATTAATTTTTAAATTAATTAATGCAACTGATATGTTTTGAATTTGGTAAAATAGAAATCATTTTTGAGTTCATAATATCAAATATAGCTTAGGCCTAATTTTTGGTATTTTTCTGAAAACTTTCAATTTTTGATGAATAGTGAAACCACTAAGTGGTAGGTTAAAAACTGAATTTTGCATAAAACTTAATTTTACCGCTTCTGTGAATGGAATTTCAAAAATCCGACAGACACGGTTAATATCAAGAACTAAAATGTGGTTCAATGAGTTGAAAATAATTTTTGGTGAATAGTAACTTTTTACCTTTTTTTACCACGGTTAATAGTAAATAGGGTAACTAAGGGTAAATATGATATTACTATTACCCTAAAACATGTCCTAATTCTATTGGATAAGTGTAATTCGACCAAAAACAACCTTATGAATATAATATGACCATTTAGGTCCACTTGGATTAGATTATGACATTTAATATTATTTTATTTAATGAATAGTTAAAATAGTTAAAATCAAAGTTTAATAATTAAAACATTTTTAATATGAGGTTATACATAAGATAAATTCGACTATAAATATTAATTAGAAAGATAAAAAGATTTCCTACATAATTATATTTTATTTATAATTTTTAGACATTAAATAAAGTTATTTATTTATGACACAACGATGATGCAGTAATTACCCTTTTAAGGAAATGTTAACATAATTGATGTTATAAATGCTCAAATAAATGTAATTTGAGACTTTTTATGAATTCAACTAATTTTATAGGTTACTATGATATATTAGTGTTGATTTAATCAACTTGGTTTGAACATATAATTCTGTTATGACTTTCACAAAAATCATATATCAAATAGTGTCAAAATTGACACAAAATGGTTTTTAAATCAAATATTATATTATTAATTGTTATTTTATTCCTAAAAATCTAAGGTTCGGAAAAATGACTTATATAAGGATATATATATTAATAATAAACAATTTGGGGTTCGTTTGGCATGTTATAGTAAGTTTATTAACCATATAGTGTAAAGAAACAAAAAGACACGGTAAAAGTTAAATTATTTAACTTAGAGTTAAATCTAATTGATAAGGTTAAAATAATAACCTAAACTTGTCTAAATCCTATTTGTTGATAGGATTTCGACCCATCCCCACTTTAGATTCGAAATAAGACCCTTTGGAACCATTATAAACCGATTTTGACTTTAATATAAAAAAATATTTTGAGATATTCCTAAGGTGCCCCTCTCCTCCCTTATAAAAGGGCACCTCCTCCCCCTCCTCCTCACACCAATTTGAGCACTCAATCTCGGCCAACCCCTGACAAAATCCCTTCTCCACTTCCCTAGAATAATCCTAGAGGTCCTGGTCTTCTTCAAAGACCAATCTTAGTTCCCTAAGTGGAGGATTCAAAGAGGCGTTTCAAAGAAGAGGTAATATCCATTACCGATCTTTTCAATTTCTTTCTTATTAAACTTCTTCTTCTTTAGTTGTTTCACGATAAAATAAAAACATCAGTATTAATTACATACTGATATTTTATTATAAATATGAAACAACACTAATTCACCTTCTATCCATCCTACGGAAAAATGAAATCACCGCGCGTGCGTACGTACGGAATACCGTCTCCACGCCGTGGTGTAATCTATTTTCCATCATAACCTTACAAGAATGGGTATAATGGTGTAATGAGTAACTATATATGATTATTATAAAGTGATATTGATACTGAAATTTTCTACATACACTTCAACACAATTCCATGACCATGGGAACGATGTCATCGCTCGTGCGTACGTACGGACTACCGTCTCCACGACGCGATGAGATTCATTTTCAATGATTAACCATTCATGAATGATTATAAAGTATATATAATAAGTACTAATGAAATATATGACATAATAATGATACTAGAATTATGTAAATTTATATGTATGTCATCTACTTAATTCCATTCACTTCAATAAGGAAATGAAAACAGCGTTCATGCGTACGTACGGACTACCGTCTCCATGAACGGTGTATTTCATTCCATTTATCGATATTATATATATATATATATATTATGAATATATATTATATATAAATCATGTTTTACATTATGGATATAAGTAATCATGATCCAAGTAATCATATTAATAATTACAAGTTAAAAACACGAACGACAAATGAGACGATTTTACCCAAAACGCTACTTTAACATGAATTTACAAAAGAACAGGTAATATAAAGTCAAAAGTGGACCATATATGATATAATAACAATGAATATGATTCTGGAATAAGTCAATAAATGATTTAAATCATTATACAGGAGGTTCAGACACTTACAAAGCAAGTCGGACCTAAGGTAAGGGAAATATCACAATCTCATTTTTATCCGAGATTTTTTATACATTGGCATTTACTGGGGTCCATTTTATCATCCACATTCATGTTTCCACGATATGAAATATTATTTACATCCACCTACAATGGTTTAAAACCAATTTTACCCTTCGGTGTGTTTTTAGTAAAAGATATGAAAGGAATCTTTTGTCGTTTTTCATACGAGGTACTTTTTTGACTTTTCTGACAAAAGTACGAGAAGAATGTTTTTTTAACTTATACGGAATGAATGGATTTTTAAAACATTATTTCCAAGAAGCTTCCTTTACATGTTTTCAAGTTTATTTTTAATCAACTTCTTTTAGTTTAAAGTTTTATGACATGTTAATAAAGGAAAAATGTTTTTAAAGAAGAAAGGATATTTTCCTCAAGAATTCATTTCAAGTGTTTTTTCAAAACTATTTTCCATATAAGATGACATTATTTGATATGTATGTTTCAAGTAAAATGTCTCTATGATTTAAATGGTTTCAATTTTCTTATGATGAAATGATATCAATTGTTTATGGATTATGATTGCATGATGTTTAAGAATCCCATTTTATTACATGGGTTATGCAATGATGTATGATTTATGATTTTGTGGCACACATAAGAATGGTATCATTATGAGATGGGTGGGACCTATATCTCCCTCCAATGCATTGGGTAAAGATTTTATATCTCATGAGACAGACATGGCTGGAACGGTAGGTTATACTGGTTCAGTGAAACAGGACTGAAACGAGGGTGACTCGGTTCAGAAATGGACTTTGTCCACTAAGATAGTCTTAGCAATGAGTCTTGACTAATAAGATATGATTCTTTATGATTATGTGTGTATGACACAAAGTTTAATGTTTTATGTTATGATTATTGTGATTACATTTCACTGCCATGATTTATCCCATATTATGAAATTATGATCTCTTTTGCAGGATAAGATTACCAAAAGTTATGTGCTTATGTATATGATGTGATTGATATTTCTTTTGTTTACCCTTACTGAGCATTTGAGCTCACCCTTTTATGTTTTTTCCCCAGGATATAAAGAAAGGTTTTATGTATAAAAAAAAGAAGATCTTTATGGGAGATGTTGAAGATCTTTCACCAGGGATTAGAAGATTATATTCCGAGTTTCCAAAGACACTAAACTATTACGATCCTTGCGTGTGTGTTTTTGTTATGTACTAAGTATTCCGCAAATGTAATGTAATGTCAATGTACGTCAGGATACAGGTCTCTACAGTTGGTATCATAGGAAAGGTTTAGTCAACCTTTGGAAACTAGGATGCGAGAACGTTAGTGAGATCCCTAGAGATATTTCTAAGGTATGTCTAGGGATGTCTCTAAGGATAAGTATACATATAGGATACAATCCTAGAACTACAGTAAAGATCATAGAATTTAACCTAAGATGTTAGATATTGAGGATACTCCCCATTTATTATTTTGTTTTCCCTAGCATGATTTTTTCCTCTCACACTATTCTTTTTGGGTTTTAGAAAATGGCTGGAAACAAGATGATTCATGATAATGGAGGATATGATGGACAATGGAATGATATTCTTCATAATGAAATGGGATTTGGAAGTCCAAACATCATTATTATGCCGAATCAGGAATCTCATAATATGATCAATAAAGTAAAATTTGGTAAATTTCCTGACTCGGCTAATAAGAGAAAGATGGAGTTTCATGATGATCATAGAGGAAAGAAAGTTCAATTTCCCCTATGTAAATCATGTGGGAAGAGGCATCAAGGAGAATGTTTCAAAGGAACTGGAAGATGCTTTGGGTGTGGAAAAGAAGGACACAAATCCAGTAAGTGCAAAGGAAAAGGTTCAGTTAACACCAGGGATGAGGATAATGGTATTTCTACGACATCAACCATGGTTAAATGTTTTAAATGTGGAATGTACGGGCATTATGCAAACCAATGCTCTAAGGGAAATTCTCATGAAGAGAATCAGTATGGTCGTATGGGTAGTATTTATGTTGATGATGATGAAGAGACTACAAATGATATGTGAGATGAAATAATTGTTGAAGCCCGGTCAATGGTTTAAGAATATAGTGGAATGATGACATGTTTATCATGTGTAATGTTGTATAAGTAATCTCATGGTACTATGGAATAAAGATACATCTAAGGATTGTTACACTGTTGTCTTTCCTTGAGTTTTGAAAGTGTATGATTAATGGTACCAGTATCCATGAAAGGTTATTCAGATATTTTTTGGAAAGTAGATGATATGCGCATAATGAAGGAATAATAAGATAATGAGTTATTTGATTGTATTCATGAGCTCATGACTGATATAAGGAGAAGGTTCTATCATGGTTTGAGTATATAGAATTTTTGGATTTTGGTATGTGGAAAGAGTTAACTTTTAACTGCATTCATGTTTTCACTAAGGTTCAATGGGTATTCAAGAGAATACGTGATTAAGGCCTTTGAATGTTTGGAATGTGACCAACAAGACATATCTTATGATATATGGGGATCAACGATGGTATTAAATCTCTAGTAATTGTTTTCACTATATTATGAGAGTGGACTGCAGTATTATGGGTAAGCCTAAAGATTGGAATGGATTATGTTGGACATAAGTTAGTATTGTTTAAGGATAGAAGTTTTTTTCCGATATTATTGATGGTATGTTATAGTAATATAGTTTTAGAAAAAGGACAACCTGCAGGACGGGCGACAACCCATCGCGTCGGACAAGGCTGTGGGAATCGAACCCACAACCGAAATGCGACTGGCCTTTATCGCCTACCACTGGCCTACAGGAAGTCCCTATTTAGTAGAAACTAGTTTTATTATGTTAAGTAGTATGATATATGAAGTATAAGTCCATTTTAGGAACCATATATGATTAATCTCACTATAGAATGACTTATGTATATTTAATAACTTTTGCTAACCTTTTGTTTGAGACAGATGGAATGACCCGTCATTCTATCACATGATCTGATAACACTTCACGAATAACAAATTCAGCTTCATTTATTTAAGAGATGAAGTGGAAATTGTTCAAGGCACGAACAACAGTGAGATTGTACCAAAATAAAGTAAATATTTATTCTAATTCTTCAACTTTAGGGAAACGATCTTGAAAACTAAAAATGTTGTCCTAGTGCTCTTATATCTGATTAATCATATGGTACCTTAGATCGTCACAAATTTATGGATTTGTGATTTTTGGATTTTCCATAGCCATGTTCTCTACCACTCTCCATCAGAACATGATGGTTAGATTTTTCTTCCATATCCATATTTTCACCTATGTGGAAATCCAGTGATTAGTTTATTTGGGGTAACCATTACGTTTCATACCTTTGTTTTTAAAGATTGGTTTTGGTATTCCTTTTTAAGATGTGGGTTTCTATTAAAGAAACTTTCGAATAGTAAACCATTTATAACCCAGACGAATTTCGAGGGCGAAATTCTTTTTAAGGGGGGTAGAATGTAACACCCCGAGATTTTATGAAAAATATTCTTTTTATTTTCATTAATGTCTTGTGTTGTACGCTACACCAAAAGAAGCTTTCACAACACGCATCCTTGACTTTCCTTCCATTACACGCAATCGCGACCTTCCACGATAGCGTGTGTTGTACGCAACACCATGTTTCGCTAAACAACGATATGCTATTAAGATATTATTAAAACTAGCCTTTATGAATAGTAATAACCACTTTTTGAAATTTTGTAAATTTTATTTTTCAAAATGGACATCATTTATGGATTCGGAATATCGAAATTAGCTTAGGTTGAAATTTTGGTGATTTTCGGATAACTTTCATATTTTGATGAATAGTGAAAATTACAAAATTTTAATTAAAAACAACTTTTTCAATCGAAATAATTAATAGTGATAAATTATTAATTTGAGTGGTTTTAAAGTATATTTAGAATATATTTTTACAATTTAATACAATGTTGGTCATTGGATGTAATTTCACATTTAAACCAGTTATAAACAAGTGTCAATCTTTTGATAGTTATTATCTCTTAAAAACACGCCTTTTGTTTAGACGACGGGAATTAATTTTTAAATTAATTAATGAAACTGATATGTTTTGAATTTGGTAAAATATAAATCATTTTTGAGATCATAATATCAAATATAGCTTAGGCCTAATTTTTGGTATTTTTCTGAAAACTTTCAATTTTTGATGAATAGTGAAACCACTAAGTGGTAGGTTAAAAACTGAATTTTGCATAAAACTTAATTTTACCGCTTCTGTGAATGGAATTTCAAAAATCCGACAGACACGGTTAATATCAAGGACTAAAATGTGGTTCAATGAGATGAAAATAATTTTTGGTGAATAGTAACTTTTTTCCTTTTTTTACCATGGTTAATAGTAAATAGGGTAACTAAGGGAAAATATGATATTACTATTACCCTAACACATGTCCTAATTCTATTGGATAAGTGTAATTCGACCAAAAACAACCTTATGAATATAATATGACCATTTAGGTCCACTTGGATTAGATTATGACATTTAATATTATTTTATTTAATGAATAGTTAAAATAGTTAAAATCAAAGTTTAATAATTAAAACATTTTTAATATGGGGTTATACATAAGATAAATTCGACTATAAATATTAATTAGAAAGCTAAATAGATTTCATACATAATTATATTTTATTTATAATTTTTAGACATTAAATAAATTAATTTATTTACGACACAACGATGATGCAGTAATTACCCTTTTAAGGAAATGTTAACATAATTGATGTTATAAATGCTCAAATAAATGTAATTTGAGACTTTTTATGAATTAAACTAATTTTATAGGTTACTATGATATATTAGTGTTGATTTAATCAACTTGGTTTGAACATATAATTCTATTATGACTTTCACAAAAATCATATATCAAATAGTGTCAAAATTGACACAAAATGGTTGTTAAATCAAATATTATATTATTAATTGTTATTTTATTCCTAAAAATATAAGGTTCGGCCAAATGACTTAGATAAGGATATATATATTAATAATAAACAATTTGGGGTTCGTTTGGCATGTTATAGTAAGTTTATTAACCATATAGTGTAAGAAAACAAAAAGACACGGTAAAAGTTAAATTATTTAACTTAGAGTTAAATCTAATTGATAAGGTTAAAATAATAACCTAAACTTGTCTAAATCCTATTGGTTGATAGTATTTCGACCCATACCCACTTTAGCTTCGAAATAAGACCCTTTGGAACCATTATAAACCGATTTTGACTTTAATATAAAATAATATTTTGAGATATTCCTAAGGTGCCCCTCTCCTCCCTTATAAAAGGGCACCTCCTCCCCCTCCTCCTCACACCAATTTGAGCACTCAAGCTCGGCAAACCCCTGACAAAATCCCTTCTCCACTTCCCTAGAATAATCCTTGAGGTCCTGGTCTTCTTCAAAGACCAATCTTAGTTCCCTAAGTGGAGGATTCAAAGAGGCGTTTCAAAGAAGAGGTAATATCCATTACCGATCTTTTCAATTTCTTTTTTATTAAACTTCTTCTTCTTTAGTTGTTTCATGATAAAATAATAACATCAGTATTACTTACATACTGATATGTTATTATAAATATGAAACATCCCTAATTCACCTTCTATCCATCCTACGGAAAAATGAAATCACCGCGCGTGCGTACGTACGGAATACCGTCTCCACACCGTGGTGTAATCTATTTTCCATCATAACCTTACAAGGATGGGTATAATGGTGTAATGAGTAACTATATATTATTATTATAAAGTGATATTGATACTGAAATTGTCTACATACACTTCAACATAATTCCATGACCATGGGAACGATGTCATCGCTCGTGCGTACGTACGGACTACCGTCTCCACGACGCGATGAGATTCATTCTCAATGATTAACCATTCATGAATGATTATAAAGTATATATAATAAGTACTAATGAAATATATGACATAATAATTATACTAGATTTATGTAAATTTATATGTATGTCATCTACTTAATTCCATTCACTTCAATAAGGAAATGAAAACAGCGTTCATGCGTACGTACGGACTACCGTCTCCATGAACGGTGTATTTCATTCCATTTATCGATATTATATATATATATATTATGAATATATATTATATATAAATCATGTTTTACATTATGGATATAAGTAATCATGATCCAAGTAATCATATTAATAATTACAAGTTAAAAACACGAACGACAAATGAGACGATTTTACCCAAAACGCTACTTTAACATGAATTTACAAAAGAACAGGTAATATAAAGTCATAAGTGGACCATATATGATATAATAACAATGAATATGATTCTGGAATAAGTCAATAACATGATTTAAATCATTATACAGGAGGTTCGGACACTTACAAAGCAAGTCGGACCTAAGGTAAGGGAAATATCACAATCTCATTTTTATCCGAGATTGTTTATACATTGGCATTTACTGGGGTCCATTTTATCATCCACATTCATGTTTCCACGATATGACATATTATTTACATCCACCTACAATGGTTTAAAACCAATTTTACCCTTCGGTGTGTTTTTAGTAAAAGATATGAAAGGAATCTTTTGTCGTTTTTCGTACGAGGTACTTTTTTGACTTTTCCGACAAAAGTACGAGAAGAATG
This sequence comes from Viscum album, assembly GCA_963277665.1. Lineage (NCBI taxonomy): Eukaryota > Viridiplantae > Streptophyta > Magnoliopsida > Santalales > Viscaceae > Viscum > Viscum album. The sequence continues at coordinate 1,266,210,674 of OY728128.1, forward strand.
TTTTTTTAACTTATATGGAATGAATGGATTTTTAAAACATTATTTCCAAGAAGCTTCCTTTACAAGTTTTCAAGTTTATTTTTAATCAACTTCTTTTAGTTTAAAGTTTTATGACATGTTAAGAAAGGAAAAATGTTTTTAAAGAAGAAAGGATATTTTCCTCAAGAATTCATTTCAAGTGTTTTTTCAAAACTATTTTCCATATAAGATGACATTATTTGATATGTATGTTTCAAGTAAAATGTCTCTATGATTTAAATGGTTTCAATTTTCTTATGATGAAATGATATCAATTGTTTATGGATTATGATGGCATGATGTTTAAGAATCCCATTTTATTACATGGGTTATGCAATGATGTATGATTTATGATTTTGTGGCACACATAAGAATGGTATCATTATGAGATGTGTGGGACCTATATATCCCTCCAATGCATTGGGTAAAGATTTTATATCTCATGAGATAGACATGGCTGGAACGGTAGGTTATACCGGTTCAGTGAAACAGGACTGAAACGAGGGTGACTCGGTTCAGAAATGGACTTTGTCCACTAAGATAGTCTTGGCAATGAGTCTTGACTAATAAGATATGATTCTTTATGATTATGTTTGTATTCCACAAAGTTTAATGTTTTAAGTTATGATTATTGTGATTACATTTCACTTCCATGATTTATCCCATGTTATGAAATTATGATCTCTTTTGCAGGATAAGATTACCAAAAGTTATGTGCTTATGTATATGATGTGATTGATATTTCTTTTGTTTACCCTTACTGAGCATTTGAGCTCACCCTTTTATGTTTTTTTCCCCAGGATATAAAGAAAGGTTTTAGGTATAAAAAGAAGAAGATCTTTATGGGAGATGTTGAAGATCTTTCACCAGGGATTAGAAGATTATATTCCGAGTTTCCAAAGACACTAAACTATTATGATCCTTGCGTGTGTGTTTTTGATATGTACTAAGTATTCCGCAAATGTAATGTAATATCAATGTACGTCAGGATACGGGTCTCTACAGTTGGTATCAGAGGAAAGGTTTATTCAACCTTTGGAAACTAGGATGTGAGAACGTTAGTGAGATCCCTAGAGATATTTCTAAGGTATGTCTAGGGATGTCTCTAAGGATAAGTATACATATAGGATACATTCCTAGAACTACGGTAACGATCATAGAATTTAACCTAAGATGTTAGATATTGAGGATACTCCCCATTTATTATGTTGTTTTCCCTAGCATGATTTTTTCCTCTCACACTATTCTTTTTGGGTTTTAGAAAATGGCTGGAAACAAGATGATTCATGATAATGGAGGATATGATGGACAATGGAATGATATTCTTCATAATGAAATGGGATTTGGAAGTCCAAACATCATTATTATGCCGAATCAGCAATCTCAAAATATGATCAATAAAGTAAAATTTGGTAAGTTTCCTGACTCGGCTAATAAGAGAAAGATGGAGTTTCATGATGATCATAGAGGAAAGAAAGTTCAATTTCCCCTATGTAAATCATGTGGGAAGAGGCATCAAGGAGAATGTTTCAAAGGAACTGGAAGATTCTTTGGGTATGGAAAAGAAGGACACAAAGCCAGTAAGTGCAAAGGAAAAGGTTCAGTTAACACCAGGGATGAGGATAATGGTATTGCTACGACATCAACCATGGTTAAATGTTTTAAATGTGTAATGTACGGGCATTATGCAAACCAATGCTCTAAGGGAAAGTCTCATGAAGAGAATCAGTATGGTCGTATGGGTAGTATTTATGTTGATGATGATGAAGAGACTACAAATGATATGTGAGATGAAATAATTGTTGAAGCCCGGTCAATGGTTTAAGAATGTAGTGGAATGATGACATGTTTATCATGTGTAATGTTGTATAAGTAATCTCATGGTACTATGGAATAAAGAGACATCTAAGGATTGTTACACTGTTGTCTTTCCTTGAGTTTTGAAAGTGTATGATTAATGGTACCAGTATCCATGAAAGGTTATTCAGATATTTTTTGGAAAGTAGATGATATGCGCATAATGATGGAATAATAAGATAATGAGTTATTTGATTGTATTCATGAGCTCATGACTGATATAAGGAGAAGGTTATATCATGGTTTGAGTATATAGAATTTTTGGATTTTGGTATGTGGAAAGAGTTAACTTTTAACTGCATTCATGTTTTCACTAAGGTTCAATGGGTATTCAAGAGAATACGTGATTAAGGCCTTTGAATGTTTGGAATATGACCAACAAGACATATCTTATGATATATGGGGATCAACGATGGTATTAAATCTCTGGTAATTGTTTTCACTATATTATGAGAGTGGACTGCAGTATTATGGGTAAGCCTAAAGATTGAAATGGATTATGTTGGACATAAGTTATTATTGTTTAAGGATAGAACTTTTTTTCCGATATTATTGATGGGATGTTATAGTAATATAGTTTTAGAAAAAGGACAACCTGCAGGATGGGCGACAACCCATCGCGTCAGACAAGGCTGTGGGAATCGAACCCACAACCGAAATGCGACTGGCCTTTATCGCCTACCACTGGCCTACAGGAAGTCCCTGTTTAGTATAAACTAGTTTTATTATGTTAAGTAGTATGATATATGAAGTATAAGTCCATTTTAAGAACCATATATGATTAATCTCACTATAGAATGACTTATGTATATTTAATAACTTTTGCTAACCTTTTGTTTGAGACAGATGGAATGACCCGTCATTCTATCACATGATCTGCTAACACTTCACGAATAACAAATTCAACTTCATTTATTTAAGAGATGAAGTGGAAATTGTTCAAGGCACGAACAACAGTGAGATTGTACCAAAATAAAGTAAGTATTTATTCTAATTCTTCAACTTTAGGGAAAAGATCTTGAAAACTAAAAATGTTGTCCTAGTGCTCTTATATCTGATTAATCATATGGTACCTTAGATCGTCACAAATTTATGGATTTGTGATTGTTGGCTTTTCCATAGCCATGTTCTCTACCACTCTCCATCAGAACATGATGGTTAGAATTTTCTTCCATATCCATATTTTCACCTATGTGGAAACCCAGTGATTAGTTTATTTGGGGTAACCATTACGTTTCATACCTTTGTTTTTAAAGATTGGTTTTGGTATTCCTTTTTAAGATGTGGGTTTCTATTAAAGAAACTTTCGAATAGTAAACCATTTATAACCCAGACGAATTTCGAGGGCGAAATTCTTTTTAAGGGGGGTAGAATGTAACACCCCGAGATTTTATGAAAAATATTCTTTTTATTTTCATTATTGTCTTGTGTTGTACGCTACACCAAAAGAAGCTTTCACAACACGCATCCTTGACTTTCCTTCCATTACACGCAATCACGACCTTCCACGATAGCGTGTGTTGTACGCAACACCAAGTTTCGCTAAACAACGATATGCTATTAAGATATTATTAAAACTAGCCGTTATGAATAGTAATAACCACTTTTTGAAATTTTGTAAATTTTATTTTTCAAAATGGACATCATTTATGGATTCGGAATATCGAAATTAGCTTAGGTTGAAATTTTGGTGATTTTCGGATAACTTTCATATTTTGATGAATAGTGAAAATTACAAAGTTTTAATTAAAAACAACTTTTTCAATCGAAATAATTAATAGTGATAAATTATTAATTTGAGTGGTTTTAAAGTATATTTAAAATATATTTTTACAATTTAATACAATGTTGGTCATTGGATGTAATTTCACATTTAAACCAGTTATAAACAAGTGTCAATCTTTTGATAGTTATTATCTCTTAAAAACACGCCTTTTGTTTAGACGACAGGAATTAATTTTTAAATTAATTAATGAAACTGATATGTTTTGAATTTGGTAAAATAGAAATCATTTTTGAGTTCATAATATCAAATATAGCTTAGGCCTAATTTTTGGTATTTTTCTGAAAACATTCAATTTTTGATGAATAGTGAAACCACTAAGTGGTAGGTTAAAAACTGAATTTTGCATAAAACTTAATTTTACCGCTTCTGTGAATGGAATTTCAAAAATCCGACAGACACGGTTAATATCAAGGACTAAAATGTGGTTCAATGAGATGAAAATAATTTTTGGTGAATAGTAACTTTTTACCTTTTTTTACCACGGTTAATAGTAAATAGGGTAACTAAGGGTAAATATGATATTACTATTACCCTAACACATGTCCTAATTCTATTGGATAAGTGTAATTCGACCAAAAACAACCTTATGAATATAATATGACCATTTAGGTCCACTTGGATTAGATTATGACATTTAATATTATTTTATTTAATGAATAGTTAAAATAGTTAAAATCAAAGTTTAATAATTAAAACATTTTTAATATGGGGTTATACATAAGATAAATTCGACTATAAATATTAATTAGAAAGCTAAAAAGATTTCCTACATAATGATATTTTATTTATAATTTTTAGACATTAAATAAATTAATTTATTTATGACACAACGATGATGCAGTAATTACCCTTTTAAGGAAATGTTAACATAATTGATGTTATAAATGCTCAAATAAATGTAATTTGAGACTTTTTATGAATTCAACTAATTTTATAGGTTACTATGATGTATTAGTGTTGATTTAATCAACTTGGTTTGAACATATAATTCTGTTATAACTTTCACAAAAATCATATATCAAATAGTGTCAAAATTGACACAAAATGATTTTTAAATCAAATATTATATTATTAATTGTTATTTTATTCCAAAAAATCTAAGGTTCGGCCAAATGACTTAGATAAGGATATATATGTTAATAATAAACAATTTGGGGTTCTTTTGGCATGTTATAGTAAGTTTATTAACCATATAGTGTAAGAAAACAAAAAGACACGGTAAAAGTTAAATTATTTAACTTAGAGTTAAATCTAATTGATAAGGTTAAAATAATAACCTAAACTTGTCTAAATCCTATTGGTTGATAGGATTTCGACCCATCCCCACTTTAGCTTCGAAATAAGACCCTTTGGAACCATTATAAACCGATTTTGACTTTAATATAAAATAATATTTTGAGATATTTCTAAGGTGCCCCTCTCCTCCCTTATAAAAGGGCACCTCCTCCCCCTCCTCCTCACACCAATTTGAGCACTCAGGCTCGGCCAACCCCAGACAAAATCCCTTCTCCACTTCCCTAGAATAATCCTAGAGGTCCTGGTCTTCTTCAAAGACCAATCTTAGTTCCCTAAGTGGAGGATTCAAAGAGGCGTTTCAAAGAAGAGGTAATATCCATTACCGATCTTTTCAATTTCTTTCTTATTAAACTTCTTCTTCTTTAGTTGTTTCATGATAAAATAATAACATCAGTATTAATTACATACTGATATGTTATTATAAATATGAAACAACCCTAATTCACCTTCTATCCATCCTACGGAAAAATGAAATCACCGCGCGTGCGTACGTACGGAATACCGTCTCCACGCCGTGGTGTAATCTATTTTCCATCATAACCTTACAAGGATGGGTATAATGGTGTAATGAGTAACTATATATGATTATTATAAAGTGATATTGATACTGAAATTGTCTACATACACTTCAACACAATTCCATGACCATGGGAATGATGTCATCGCTCGTGCGTACGTACGGACTACCGTCTCCACGACGCGATGAGATTCATTCTCAATGATTAACCATTCATGAATGATTATAAAGTATATATAATAAGTACTAATGAAATATATGACATAATAATGATACTGGATTTATGTAAATTTATATGTATGTCATCTACTTAATTCCATTCACTTCAATAAGGAAATGAAAACAGCGTTCATGCGTACGTACGGACTACCGTCTCCATGAACGGTGTATTTCATTCCATTTATCGATATTATATATATATATATATATATTATGAATATATATTATATATAAATCATGTTTTACATTACGGATATAAGTAATCATGATCCAAGTAATCATATTAATAATTACAAGTTAAAAACACGAACGACAAATGAGACGATTTTACCCAAAACGGTACTTTAACATGAATTTACAAAAGAACAGGTAATATAAAGTCATAAGTGGACCATATATGATATAATAACAATGAATATGATTCTGGAATAATTCAATAACATGATTTAAATCATTATACGGGAGGTTCGGACACTTACAATGCAAGTCGGACCTAAGGTAAGGGAAATATCACAATCTCATTTTTATCCGAGATTGTTTATACATTGGCATTTACTGGGGTCCATTTTATCATCCACATTCATGTTTCCACGATATGACATATTATTTACATCCACCTACAATGGTTTAAAACCAATTTTACCCTTCGGTGTGTTTTTAGTAAAAGATATGAAAGGAATCTTTTGTCGTTTTTTGTACGAGGTACTTTTTTGACTTTTCCGACAAAAGTACGAGAAGAATGTTTTTTTAACTTATACGGAATGAATGGATTTTTAAAACATTATTTCCAAGAAGCTTCCTTTACAAGTTTTCAAGTTTATTTTTAATCAACTTCTTTTAGTTTAAAGTTTTATGACATGTTAAGAAAGGAAAAATGTTTTTAAAGAAGAAAGGATATTTTCGTCAAGAATTCATTTCAAGTGTTTTTTCAAAACTATTTTCCATATAGGATGACATTATTTGATATGTATGTTTCAAGTAAAATGTCTCTATTATTTAAATGGTTTCAATTTTCTTATGATGAAATGATATCAATTGTTTATGGATTATGATGGCATGATGTTTAAGAATCCCATTTTATTACATGGGTTATGCAATGATGTATGATTTGTGATTTTGTGGCACACATAAGAATGGTATCATTATGAGATGGGTGGGACCTATATCTCCCTCCAATGCATTGGGTAAAGATTTTATATCTCATGAGATAGACATGGATGGAACGGTAGGTTATACCGGTTCAGTGAAACAGGACTGAAACGAGGGTGACTCGGTTCAGAAATGGACTTTGTCCACTAAGATAGTCTTGGCAATGAGTCTTGACTAATAAGATATGATTATTTATGATTATGTGTGTATGACACAAAGTTTAATGTTTTAAGTTATGATTATTGTAATTACATTTCACTGCCATGATTTATCCCATGTTATGAAATTATGATCTCTTTTGCAGGATAAGATTACCAAAAGTTATGTGCTTATGTATATGATGTGATTGATATTTCTTTTGTTTACCCTTACTGAGCATTTGAGCTCACCCTTTTATGTTTTTTCCCCAGGATATAAAGAAAGGTTTTAGGTATAAAAAAAAGAAGATCTTTATGGGATATGTTGAAGATCTTTCACCAGGGATTAGAAGATTATATTCCGAGTTTCCAAAGACACTAAACTATTACGATCCTTGCGTGTGTGTTTTTGTTATGTACTAATTATTCCGCAAATGTAATGTAATGTCAATGTACGTCAGGATACGGGTCTCTACAGTTTGCTATGGTGAGAGAGTCTGAGGGAGGCTTAGAAAACATTTCCCTAGTAGTAATCTCCACTAACTTGAACTTCTCCCATAGGTGTTTCTGTTCAAGCTTGACACGGTGGAGTTTGGATTTGGCTTGGTCCAAAGCGAAGCCCAATGATGCCACCACCTTCCCAAGCTCTGATAAGTGGGCTTCATAAGGTTCGAGTCTACCGGATGAAGCCATCGACTCTTCTATCTTCATTAACCATTAACATATCTATTAAATAGTTAAGAGCAAGTTAACATACTATTCAAAAAGTTTGGGTCGTTACAGACACTCCACCTATACAGGATATTCCTTTAGCTTCTGCATATCCAGTGATACCCATTGATCAAACTACCACAAGTATATTTATATAACTCTAAAAATATTTTATACCAAAATTTATTTTTATTACAACTTGTATTGATAATTTTTTTCTTTAATAACAGATTCATATATTGATAGGAGGTGGGGGAGGGGGGTATTATCTTGCATGTGGTATGGAACCGCTAGACACAATTGATGGTTGAATACATTGATGATGGATAGATGATGATAAATCTCGCTAGGAATGTCAGGGTTTTTTGGCGACGCTAGCCAAATACTCCGACATCATTTCGTTCAGCCCTCTCTCTTGGAGACATCTACCAGACAAAGTCAAGGATAATGCATGGGCACAAATATGGGTAAAAAATCTATTGGATGTAATGTAGTATTTTTTGTATTTATATGAATTAAAATATTAGGTGTCAGCTTTGGTATAACTTCCTTGATGGTGAAGGAGCATAAATAGCGCATTTAAAGGAGCTAGGAGAGATTTGGAGAGCTTATAAGCATGAGCTGTATATTGGATAGTGTGATAGAGTGGGGACGAAGTTAGAGACATTACCTATCATGGATGACTGCTTGATAGAGCAATATTGCCAAATGATTACCCATTGGGCGACTTCCAAATTTAAGTTATTAATCCCATTTGAGGTATTCAAATGACAGTTTTCATATTTTTCATTAATATTATTTAATTTATTATTAAACATTATTTAGGAATCTTCTGAAAAACAACATTGATTCAAAGCAATAACTTCACACTTTGGGGTTCACTACTATGTTAGATAATGAGAGGCAGCTGGTACGATATATTTTTTTATAATTTTTCATTAGTACTTTCCCTTTTTATTGTTTCCTACTTAAATAATGTGATTTATTGAATATTGAATATATGATTATACTTGCTCTTTATATTGTTTCAATGTCATTACAGAAGCACAAATTGAATATTTAAGGAAGTATCCCTTGAGCAAAATTGTTTTGCTCGAGTAGAAGGAAAAAAGATGGAACTATGGTTAATGAACCGACACAAGAAAAGATTGTAAGTTTTAATTTGTTTATTTAAAAGTTTAATATCTATTTTGAAATTTAATAATCTATTAATATTTTTAACAGGCTGCTTTAGAGGCCCTTGATGCCCAGGAACCTGACAATTTAGGGCCACATGATCATTTATATTATGTTTTGGGAGATGAAAACTCTGGTCGAGTACGCTGCCGACCTAGTAAGAATATAGTCCCGATGAGGTATTGGTCCTCTCTAGGTATCCATTCTAGTACCACCGAGTTGGAACAGATCAAGGAGCATGCAAGAAAGTCTGATAAAAGGTCCACATAGTTGGAAGTACAAGTTCAAACGAGGGACAAAGAATTTATGAAACCGATGAAAGCTTTATCTTCATCACTTCCACCAGAGGCCAGCGCTTCTTTTCAGACATATATATGTCGTTGATGGGTGCATTACGCAATGAACCAGGAGGTAGTTCTAGTGGTGGTCAAGATGATGAAATTCCTGGTGATGATGAGGATGCTGAAGAGGATGAGGGCGAGGATGAGGATGAGGACGAGGGCAAGTATGGGGCCGAGGGTGAGGATGGGGCCGAGGGAGAGGATGGGGCCGAGGATGAGAATGTGGATATTGACGAGGATGACAATGTGGACAGAGATGACAGTGAGGATTAGGCCAATGATGACAGTGGTGATGGTGATGGTGATCAGAGGCGGATTGATCCATTATATTTTTTAATTCTGTATAACTCTTTATTTTTTGAACCTGGTTTTTCACTATGGTATGGATATTTTTGAATTCAGTATGACTCTTTATTTTTGACCAAATATGGATGCCCCTTTAATTTAAGAATTATTTAAATTGAATTTTGATTATTTATTAATTATTCTTAATTATATTGAATTGCATATATTGAATAAGTTTTCTTTAATATAATTGTTTCATTTGATAAATAAAGTCATGTTTTTATAATAAAACCCCTCCAACGGAGGTGCGCTGTTTGTGAGAACTCTCTGTGATAGTTTAGGGTGTGATAATTTCACTCTCAATTAGTATTTTCAACTACCTTGTACCAATTTTAAAAACAAATAATATAAAATATATATCTTTATCATTCCATAATCCTGAATCAAGAGTCTATTTTTTATAACATAAGATCTGTTTCTATAATTTGAAGGACTACTACATAGGATTTATTTGGAATCCTGGTCGGAAGATGATGCCCCACAGATGTCACTGGATCGGGCCAACATGTCGCGGTAATGCCACAGTCACGCTGTGGTCACGCCGCGGTCACGCCGCGGTCACGCCGTGGTCACGCTGCGGTCTCGCCGTGGTCACGCCGTGATTTGGCCCCGCTCCAGGACGACACCACGCGGCGGTTCGCAGTCTCATCAAAATTCAAAGTGTGATACCTAGATATAGTTTTAGATACATTACCCACCCTCCTTCCTGGACCCCAGACAGCCTCCCCACCCTCCTCCCAAATCCCCAGATATCCCCCCGGACAGCCCCCCACCCGCCTCAATCCGAGGCACGGTGTGGCCGGTACCACTCAAAGTGTCTTTCATTTGTTTAAAATGGATACTCTTTTAAGTAAAAACAACTGGCATACAGAGAACCGAACAAATACATTCGGATTGTGTTGATACTTTAGGAAAACTATCCATGGGTCATTTGTGACGTGTACGAGTCAACCCCGCCTCAATTCGAGGCATGGTGTTGCCGACACCACTCAAAGTATCTCACTTTCATTTGAAATGGACAACATTTTAAGTGAAAACAACAACTAGAATATAGAACAATGACCAAACACATTTGTATTGTGTTGATACTTCAACACAACAACCCATGGGTGAATTGTGAAATGGTCTGCCAGACGACACGTCAATCAAAGGTGTCGTGTGACTGCGCTGGCCGAAAATGCACTCCGCCTGTTGTAAATGGCCAAAACATGGGTTTTACGGTCAAATGCATGCCGAAAAACATCATAATGACTTGAAATCAGACAAAAACACCTTAAATATTATTTGTGTGGTGTATGAGTAGACAACACGTCATTCAGATGCGCTGTTTGTGCAGCACGACTGAATATGTGTTTTTAGGTGTTAGACGCCCTTGAAAAGCGTGCGTGGGGTGGTCCAAACCAACCGAACGACCTCGGAAAGCCATGAAATCGGATGACAACAAAGGGTGGGTGTATTGTGAAATGGTAGGCTAGAAGAAAAGTCAATCAGAGTTGTTGTGTGACCGCTCTGGCCAAAAACGCACTCTGCATGTCGTAAATTGCCAAAACATGCGTTTAACGGTCAAATGCATACCGAACGACATCAGAATGACTTGAAATCTCAGTAAAACAACCTAATTATTATTTGGAAGGTGTACGAGGAGACGACATGTCATTTGGACACACGGTTTGCACATCACGGCTGAATATGTTTTTTTAGCTGTTTGGCGTGCTTGAAAAGCATGCGTGGGGTGGTCGAAACCGGCCGAACGACCTCAGAATTCCATGAGATTGGACAAAAACAAAGGGTGGGTGAATTGGGAAATGGTCGGCTAGACGATACGTCAATCATAGGTGTCGTGTGACTGTGCTAGCTGAAAATGCACTTCGCGTGTCGTAAATGGCCATAACATGCGTTTAATGGTCAAATGCATGCCGAACGACATCATAATGACTTGAAATCACACGAAACACTCTAATTATTATTTGTGAGGTGTACGAGGAGACATAACATCATTCAGATGCGCGGTTTGTACGACACTGCTGAATATGTGTTTTTTAGGTGTTTGGTGTGCTTGAAAAGCGTGCGTGGGGTTGTCGAAACTGGACGAACGACCTCAGAATGCCATGAAATTAGACGACAAAAAAGGCTAGCTGAATTGTGATATGGTTGGCCAGACGGAACATCAATCAGAGGTGTCGTGTGACCTCATTGGCTGAAAACACTCTATGCGTGTCGTAAATGGCCAAAACAGGTGTTTAGCGGTCAAATGCATGCCGAACGACATCAAAATGACATAAAATCACATGAAAAGACCCTAATTATTATTTGTGAGGTGTATGAGGAGACGACACGTCATTCAGACATGTGGTTTGCATGGAACGACTGAATATGTGTTTTTATGTGTTTGGCGTGCTTCAAAAGCGTGCATGGGGTGGTCGAATTGGCCGAATGACCTCGGAATGCCATGAAATTGGAAGACAACAAAGGGTGTGTGAATTTTAAAATGATCGGCCAGACGACACGTCAATCAGAGGTTTCGTGTGACCGCGCTGGCTGAAAATTCACTCTGCGTGTCGTAAATGGCCCAAACATGGGTTTTTACGGTCAAATGCATGCCGAACGACATCGGAATGACTTGAAATCACACGAAAATACACTAATTATTATTCTTGAGGTGTCAGAGGAGACAAAATGTCATTCGGACGCGCAGTTTGCACGACACGACTGAATATGTGTTTTTAGGTGTTTGACGCACTTGAAAAGCGTGTGTGGGGTGGTCGAAACCGGACGAACAACCTCAGAATGCCATGAAATTTTATGACAACAAAGGGTTGGTGAATTTTGAAATGGTTGGCTAGACGACATGTCAAACAGAGGTGTCGTGTGACCGCGCTGGCCAAAAACGCACTCCATGTGTCGTAAATGGCCAACACATGCGTTTAAGTGTCAAATGCATTACGAACGAAATAGGAATGACTTGAAATCACATGAAAACACCCTAACTATTATTAATGAGGTGTAAGAGGAGACGACGCGTCATTCGTACACACGGTTTGTGCAGCACGACTGAATATGTGTTTTTCAGGTGTCTGGAACGCTTGAAAAGCGTGCTTGGGGTGGTCGAAACCGGCCGAACGACCTTGGAATGCCATGAAATTGGACGAACACAAAGGGCGGGTGAATTGTGAAATGTTCAGCTAGAAGGCACGTCAATCAGAGGTGCCGTGAGACTGCGCTGGCCGAAAATGCACTCTGCATGTCGTAAATAGCCAAAACATGCGTTTAACGGTCAAATGCATGCTGAACGACATCGAAATGACTTGAAATCACATGAAAACACCCTAATTATTATTCGTGAGGTTTATGGAGAGAGTACAAGTCATTCGGATGCAATGTTTGCACGACACGACAGAATATATGTTTTTTAGGTGTTTGGCGCGCTTGAAAAGCGTGCGTAGGGTGGTCGAAACTTGTTGAAAGACCTTGGAATGCCTTGAAATTTCACGACAATAATGGGTAGGTGAATTGTGAAATGGTCGGTCAGACAGCACGTCAATCAGAGGTGACGTGTGACCGTGCTGGAAAGAAAAGCTCCTCGTGTGTCGTAAATGGCCAAAACTTGCGTTTAATGGTCAAATGCATGCCGAACAACATTGGAATGACTTAAAATCACATTAAAACACCCTAATTTTTTTCGTGAGGTGAACGAGGAGACGACGAATCATTCAGACACGCGGTTTGTGCGGCAGGGATGAATATGTGTTTTTAGGTGTTTGGCGTGCTTGAAAAGAATGCGTGGGGTGGTCGAAACCGGCCGAACGACCTCGGAGTTCCATGAAATCAGACGACAACAAAGGTTGGGTGAATTGTGAAATGGTCGGCCAGATGGGAGATCAATCAGAGGTGTCGTGTGACCGCGCTGGCCGAAAATGCACTTAGCGTGTCGTAAATGACCAAAATATGCGTTCAACGGTCAAATGCATGCCGAACGACATCGGAATGACTATAAATCACACAAAACACCATAATTAGTATTTTTGAGGTGTACGAGAAGACGTCACGTCATTCGGATTGGCGGTTTGCGCGACACAGCTGAATATGTGTTTTTTAGGTGTTTGGCACGCTTGAAAAGCATGCGTGGGGTGGTCAAAACTAGCTAAACGACCTTGGAATGCCATGAAATCAGACGACAACAAAGGGTGGGTGAATTGTGAAATGTTCATTCAGACGGCACATCAATCGGAGGTGTTGTGTGATCGCGCTCGCCGAAAACGCACTACGCGTGTCGTAAATGGCCAAAACATGGGTTTTACGATCAAATGCATGCCGAATGACATTGTAATGACTTTAAATCACACTAAAACATCCTAATTATTATTTGTGAGGTTCATGAGGAGATGCCACGTCATTCGGACATGCAGTTTGCGTGGCACATCTGAATATGTGTTTTTTAGGTGTTTGGTGCACTCGAAAAGCGTGCATGGGGTGGTTGAAACTAGCCTAACGACTTCATAATGCCATGAAATCAGACAAAAATAAGGGGTGGGTGAATTGTAAAATGGTGGGCCAGACGATACTTCAATCGGAGGTGTCGTGTGACCGCGCTGACCAAAAACGCACTCAGCGTGTCGTAAATGGCCAAAACATGATTTTAACTGTCAAATTCAAGGTGAACGACATCGAAATAACTTGAAATCCCACGAAAACACCATAATTATTATTCACGAGGTGTATGAGGAGACGAAACGTCATTCGGACAAGCGGTTTGCACGACATAGTTGAATATGTGTTTTTTAAGTGTTTGGCGCGCTTGAAAAGCATTTGTGGGGTGGTCGAAACCAGCTGAACGACCTCAAAATTCCATGAAATCAGACGAAAACAAAGGGTGGATGAATTTTGTAATGGTCGGCCAGATGGCACGTCAATCAGAGGTGTCGTGTGACCACACTGGCTAAAAAAGCACTCCACGTGTCATAAATGGCCAAAACATGCGTTTAACAGTCAAATGCATGATGAACAACATTTTAATGAATTGAAATCACACCAAAACAGCCTAATTATTATTAGTGAGGTGTACGGAGAGACGACACGTCATTCAGACACATGGTTTGCACGGAATGGATGAATATGTGTTTTTAGGTGTTTGGAACGCTTGAAAAGCGTGCGTGGGGTGGTCGAAACCAGCCAAACGCATTCGGATTGTGTTGATACTTTAGGAAAAATATCTGTGGGTCTTTTGTGATGTGTAAAAGTCAACTCCACCTCAATACAAGGCATGCTGCGGCCGTCACCACTCAAAGTGTCTCTCTTTTGTTTCAAAAGGGCATCATTTTAAGTGAATACAACAACTGACATAAGGAAAACTGACCAAATGCATTTGGATTCTGTTTAAAATTTAGAACAATGATCCATAGTTTATCTGTGACGTGTATGAGTCAACCACGCCTCAGTCCATGGGCCAGTGTTTCCGGAACCACTCAAAGTGTTTCTCTTTTGTTTGAAATGGACAAGATTTTAAGAGAAAACATCAACTGATATACTTAAAAACTGACCAAATGCATTCATGTAGTGTTTATATTTTAGAAAAATGATACATGGGTAATTTTTGATGTGTATGAGTCAACCTCGCCTCAATCCTAGGCATGGTGTGGCCGACACCACTCAAAATGCCTCTCTTTTGTTTAAAATGTACATCATTTTCAGTAAAAACTACAACAAAAATACGGAAGACCGACCAAATGAATTCAGATTCTATTGAAACTTTAGGACAACGATCCATGGGTCATTTTTGACGTGAATGAGTCAACCCTGTCTCAATCCTAGGTGCGGTGTGGCTGGAACCACTCAATGTTTCTAACATTTATTTGAAATGGACAACATTTTAAGTGAAAACAACAACTGACATATATAAAACAGACCAAACACATTCAGATTCTATTGATACATTAGGAAAACGATCCATGGGTCATTTGTGATGTGTATGAGTCAACCCCGCCTCAATCAGAGGTGCGGTGTGGCTGGAACCACTCAAAGTATCCCTCTTTTGTTTCAAAAGGACATCATTTTAAGTGAATACAACAACGGAAATTTACACTCATCGACGATAGTTAGAAAGTCTTTTTAATGAGTTGGGTAGTTTCAATCATTGGTTAATAAGTGATGAGACTCCTAAGAAAATACCTTTTCACCATATATTATAAAAAACAGAAGTTTAATGCAAAATGCAGCACAAATCATTACATACCCAAATCTAGGATCAGAAAAAATTGGATTTGAGCCAATTTTAAACACTTATTCAACTCTAATAATTATTTATTAGAATATTCTTCCTTTTATAATTTTATGGGGAGGTGGGGGGTGGATATGCTGGTTGGGGGGTTGGGAAGGGGTGATATGAATAACTACTGGAAGAGTGGTTGTCATATGATGATTGAAATGGGTGTAAATAATGTTTGAGTTATTGAAACTATTATTAACTCTACTGGATGATTGTTGTCATATAAATATTGAAATAGGGAATTGTAGTAGATGACATGGTTGGAAGAGATTTATTGTTTTATGTATTTTTTGTGCTATTTTAGGTGTTTTATATGCTGTTTTATGTTTGTTTGTATGTGGTTTTTGTGGTATTTTTTATGCAGGTGTATATTAGAGGGGCTAATGGAGTGGCTGCTGTGCAGTAGGTCTGAAAAAACACAATACCAATGGTTTTAAACCATTGGAATACTTTGAGATAAATTTAAAAACTATCCCAACGGTTTTAAAACCATTGGTATAGTGTTTTATATTCAATATATACCAACAGTTTCTTGAAACCATTTGTAAAAATGTAATACAAACATATACCAACAGTTATTCTACAACCGTCGGTAAATCAATAAATACAGTGGCCTATACCAATGTTTTAGATAAAACTGTTGGTATAGGGATTTCCTAATGGCTTACTACCCTACAGTTTGGAAAACCATTGTTATAGGCTATACCAACAGTTTTCCAGCCTATACCAACAGTTTAAAACCGCGAGTATAACATTCTTTTCCAATAGTGAAATTCTTGGTTTATAATATATACACCTGATGTGGGTATAAATAAGGTTTTGTATGTTTAATAAATTTATATTTTTCCTTGGTTGTGACAGGGTAATAGATCTAAGGTGGGTTTGTGAAGATTTAACCTGGTTTCATTGGCATTCTTTGTCCATTTATCATTTTCTCCAAAACTCTTGATGTAGGTGGCTTCACTCTCAAATATTATTACTAGAACTGATTGGATTGATTTCAAATTAATTATTTTGTAAAAATTTTATTGTGAATTTTCTATGTAATTATTGTTGAAAACAGTCTTGAGTGAGGGTTTTTTGGAATCATGGGAATTGGTTGTTCTTAAAACTGTTCTTTGGTTGGTTTTAAAATGTTGATTTTAAATTGAGAATTTTTCATGAATTATAGTAAAGGGAATAATATAAATGTTTTCAATAAAAGGGATTATTTTTTTTGAAATTAATTGGGGATGGTTTATTTTAATTAGTTTGTTTAAATGTTTTAAATAAAGGAATGTTTTTATTGAAAAAGATGAAATGGTTGTTTTTGGAATTGTTTTTTGGCATAATGGTTGTGTGTGTTCATGCACATTTGGGACAAATAAGGATAATAACTATCCACCATAATTAGTGCGATGGGTAAGGGTTAGGGATCTACCCCATCCAAATGGTTAACTGGGTGATGACTCAGTGAAAGGATGACTGGCCATTCATGAGTATAGTGAGGTCCATGTTACAAGAATTGCAGGATCTATAGATAGGTGGAATGGAATAGTTACTCCAAAATGGATATTGAGAAATCGATTCAAAGCATTGTTTGGTTCTTTTCATGCAAATTTTATTTTCCTTGAAAATTGGGTGACATGGAACTTGTTTATATTTGGCTATAAACTATTTTTAGAAGTTTTATATATTTTGATATAAAATGTTTTTGGAATGTTTTTCATATAATTTTTTTATATAAATGTTTCTAACCTTTTTATACTAGTATCTTGAGTAGGGAAGTCATTAGAGAAAACATTCTACGTTTTAGTACTCATCCCGGGTTTGGCACCTTGGTGCTTTTGCATATTTCATCAACTAGGACATGGGAAAAGGTAAAGCATCACATGTCATGAGCACTACCTCATGATATGTAGACTATTTGGAGAATTTGGAGAATAAAGCATGTGGAACTTAGAGTGTTGTGGTTGTGTTGGAGTTTTATTAGTTTTTTTCCACTGTTTACTATGATATAGTAGTCTTCCGATGAGGAACTTGATTTGGGAATGATTTTTTATGTATGAAATGTTGGGTTGTATTTCATGGTTATCATGCATTATATAGTGGTATGTTTGGTTAGGAATTGTTGGTTAGTTTTTTATTATTTATAGGAAAATCACCCCCACCTATTTAATTAATTCTACTCGCATTTATCGCTAGAATTTAGCCTATTGGTGGTGTCTCTTAAGGTCTAGTAACACCTCACCATCTTCTCAAGACAGTTAGAAGGGTGGGAAGTGACATATGATATCATTTTTGTTTGGTCCAATTTCTATTTGAGACAAGTGGTATCAACTTGGTCATTCAATGTGGAATAACTGGTCATTGGTTTTCTTGGTCTTGGAGTTGAATTTATTCATGTCTATTACTTGAGTTGGGAACATATAGAAGAGTAGGATTGTCGAGACTTGAAATATAGAGCATAAAAATACAAATAAAACCTTTTTATGCTGAACTTTAATTTAATTGGGAGATAGAAACATATGTTTTTTTCACACACTTATAGGATTTTGGTACCTCATTATCCTAGATTTATCCAATGAGAAGAGGATGACATGCATTAAAGGAACAAAATCCCCCTAGGATTTCATATTTCATTTTTAGTAATAATATATGGTTATATTCACTATGTTCATTTTTGAAAAATGTTTTATTTTTTTCAATTGAAGGACTCTGAAAAGAGCATAGTTGGTGCATTTTGAAAATAGTTTGATTTTGAAAAGAGAGAAATTTTTTTCAAAGATATTTGAACATTGAAAAGGTTGATTGTGAAAAACCAAGTTCTGATAGATAATGGGATTTAATTTGAAATGATATGCCTTCAGTTTCTAGAGAGTGAGTCTTGTGAAATTTTTTGTTTGTTTAGAAAATGGAACCCAGTAGGCGTCGTAGACACCAACCGGAAGAAGCTAATGAATATGTGGTTGCACATGAGAAACTGGTGAACCAAAATCTTGCTTAGAGTATTTTCCATGAATTTCTATTTGTGGACATAGGGAACTGTAGTCATATTCCAATATAAGTGGATCATTCCATACAGTTCTAGAAATAGAATCCAACTATGTTTTGGGGTTATTTGGAAATAGAAAAGGAAGAGGTGTGGCTGAACATGATGAATCATATCTTTGATTTCATCGACACAATAGTGTAGTTCAAAGACTATATAGTGAAATATATGGGGGATGATATTTCACTCTAGTAGTGGGATATAGCGGTATAGGCTACAATTGATCAAAGCCTTAATTGAGAGGATTTCGGGGAATTATTCAACAAAAATTCTATCGTCATATATTCATGATTTAGAGAACAATAGAATTATTCAGCCTGATGTAGGAAAATACTCGTATCACCGAGTATGAGGACAAATTCATGAATTCAGTACACTTTTCACCCAAGGTTTCTGCTAGTGTGTCCTTGAAATCACACATCATTGAATTGGGATTGGGGAAGGTGATTCACTCAAAGAATACCATACTCTTTATTATGGATTACATATAGATGATGAATAGAGAAACAATGGATAAAAGAAATGTATTATGAGATATGGGAGGAATAATTATAATGATACCAACAGGATGTAGTTTTAACTCTAATACTGGGAGAAAATAGAAGAGGGGCACTTACATTCAAGGTGGTAGAAAGAATCAGAATCAAATGGCTAGATCAATGAATCTTTCTCCAAAACCAAAGTGCCAGAATGGATGTTTTAATTGTGGTTTATTCGACCACATGACGTGAAATTGTACAACACCACCCAGGTCATGCAAATTATTCAAATAGATGAGGAATCTTTAGTGTTATCCTTGCAATAATTCAAGGCCAGGTTCTCGAGACACTTCATAGGTGTCGCAAGAATAATATTACTCAATGAGTCGAGGACCGTAGAGTCATTCTCATTAGTAGAACAGAGATAGCCATGGTGATTCTTGGAATACCATGACCCCTCGGCAAGGGAAATCTCAAAAAGGAAACAAGGAATAGAGTGAAGCAGCAAAGAAATTATATGGAGTTGAGAAGATGATTGTAGATGATCTTGTTGGACCATCTATGGTGAGAGGTAAAATTATTTTAAATTATACCATTTGAATGTTTTTTTGATATTGGTGAATTTTATTCCATCACTAATTCTTGTGATATTGATATTACAAGTTTAAAACTTGAGATGATTCCTTTAGTGATAAAAAATCAAACTCATCATGGTCAAAGAGAATGTCGAGCCTTTATGTGTAGAGAATGTTCTATAACTGTTGATGCAGTTGAACTTAAATTGGACTTCTTGGTGTTGGAGATAGATATATATGGTGAAATCCTAGTTATGGATTTGTTGAAAAAGATCAAGGATCACATCGACTATTATAGTAGAATAATTATTTTCAAGATTGAGGATGGCACTAAGAATATATTTAATGGATAAAGGTTAGTAAAGGCATGTGCAATGGATTTGGTGGCACTGGTAGTGGGGAAGATATTTTATCAGTTTGTGGTGTTAACATCGGCATCGATGGTAGAGATTGAGGGTAAAAGTTTTCCAGTAGTTTTGGATCAATTTCCAAATGTTTTTCCCAATAACGTCTCAGGTTTACCACCTATAAGGTAAGTAGAGTTTATGATTGATATTCTTCTAGGGTCTAGTCCAATTTATCTTACCTCTTATAGGATGGCCTATATAGAATTAAGGGATCTGAAAGTGTAGTTGGAAGAGGTGGAAACCAATGGTTTTATTTGGATGAGAACATCTCTATGGGTATCACTAGGCTTGTTTATAAATAAATCATGTGGAAGTTTTTAGATTTTGGATGATTATTATAAGCTTTACCAAGACATGATCCATAATATTTATCAACTTCCACACATCAGTGTACTTTTTGATCAGTTGAGGGGAGCCCGGTGGTTCCCTAAAATTGACTTGTGATCAAGATATCACCAATTATGTGTTAGGAAGGAGGATATTATGAAAAAAACTTTCAAAATAAGATTTGGCCATTATGAATATGTGTTAATGAATTTTTGTCTTAAAATTTACCCAATAGTCATTATGGAAATGATGAATCAAATATTTCAGAGATATTCGGATTATTTTCTTATGGTGTTTGTGGATGCCATATTGATGTATTCTAGGAAAAGAGTTGAGTACAAGCAAAATTTTTTGACAGAGTTTGGAATATTGAGAGGCCATCATTCGTATGAAAAATTATCAAAGTGTGATTTTTTAATATATGAAGTATGCTTTCTTTGCCCTGTAATTTCCAAATGAGGTGTTCTAGTGGATCTAAAGAAAATAGATGATTTTATATCTTGGGAATCATAAGAAAATGTCTTTTAGATACATAGATTTCTTAGTGTGGCTAGTTATTATCAATTATTTTTCCGTGACTTCTCATGATTAGAACCACCAATGATATCATAGAAAAAAAAAGAGCATTCCATTCCAATGGAATGATGAATTCTATAAATCTTTCAAAGAGCTGAAAATTCACCTTACATCAACACCTATCTTGATATTTCGAGAACCAGGATATGGGTATGTGGTGTATTGTGATTCTTCAAGAACTATTTTTGGATTTGTTATCATGTAAAAAGGACATGTTTTTTCTTATAGATCAAGGTAGTTGAGTGTTCATGAAAATAATTACCTGACACATGAGTTGGAATTAGCTACACTATCCTTGACTTGAAAACATAACATCATTACCTCTTTGGTGAGAAATTTATTTTGTTCGTGGATCATAATAGTTTGAAACATATTTTCTCAGAAATGGATTTGAATCTGAGACAAATAATATGGATTTAGTATCTATAGATGTTAGACTTTTACTTAATGTATACAACGGGTAATGAAAATTATGTGTCTGATTCATTTTTCCGAAATTCATATGCTCAGTTATTAAAAGAACCTTCATATGAGTGGCAGTTGATGTAAGTCCTAGCCGATATGCATGTTGAATGTGAATACTAAGGCAATGTTTCAGTTTTCTTCTTAGTTTTTGTATTTACTAATCCAATGAAGATATTAAATGACACACAAACAACCAATGATTAATGTGTTAAAATGAGTTCAGAACATAATGGTCAGGAGACCATTGAGAGATAGAGGGCAAGTGGGAATTCAGTTTTGTGGTTCTAGAATAAGATGCTTGTACTAATGGCTTGTCAAGAACAAATTCTTCTTGCTTACCAATATTCAAGATGGGATTTTCATCCTCGAATATAGAAGATGTATAAGCATATGAAAGCATAGTTCTGGTGGAAAAGTATGAAAAGGAAGGTAATTCAGCTTGTTTCAAAGTTCCTAACTTGTAAGAAAGTTAAGGCATAGAATTAGTGACCATTAGGTATGTTTCATTTTTACCTATCTCAGTGTCGAAATGGGATAAAATAGTGATGTATTTTTTCATAGGTCACCCAAGAACATTTCAAAAACACAATGACATATGGGTGATAGTGGATCAACTCATAAAGTCAGACCATTTAATCCATATTCAAGAACATAATATGGTGGAGGATCTATCAAAAATCTATATCTTTGAAGTGGTAAAGATACATGGCATACAATTTTCGATAATACCAGATAGAGATCTGAGGATCATTTCTCCTTTTGGAAAATCCTTTCAAAAATCCCTTCAGACTCACTTGAATATGATTACGGCATATCATCCTCTAACAGAGGGGCAATTTAAAAATATGATACATACGTTTGATGACATGTCATGAGCTTGTGTAGTGGATTATTGTTTCTCATGGTAAAATCATATTCCATTGGTGGAGTTATAATATAATAACATCTATCATGCCTCGATACATATGACTCCTTTTGAATCATTGTATGGGTGTCCTTATCGGTCTACACTATGTTGGGTGGAAATAAGTGATACTTTACTTGTTGGTCAAATAATTGGTCATGAAATTACAATGAAGATTTAGTTGATAAGAAAAAGTATCGATATGGCTCAGAGTCATCAGAAATTGTATAAAGATCATCTTCATCGACTGTTGTCTTTCGCGGTGAGTGATCATATGTTTTTATTAATTTTTCCACGGCTTGGACATCTATGTTTTAAGAATAAGTTCAAGTTATCTCCTCAATATATTGTCCCTTTCAAGATAATGTAAAAATTCGGAGAATTGAAATATTTATTTTAGTTTCCACCATGGTTTAGCACAGGGTACAATGTGTTCCATGTTTCTCAGCAAAAAAAGTATTAGCCGGATCCTGATCATTTGATCAGATGGGATCACATTGACTTAGAGGCAGATGCTTATTTCGTACATTTTCCAATGCGGATTGTAGATAATAATGGGAAAGTCTTATGTGAAAAAAGAATCGGTCTACTATGAGATTCATGGGAATATGGTCATGTATAGGAAGATACATGTGGACGTGAGAAGGAGATGAAAGAGAAATGGAAAAAACTATTTCAATACACCAATTGTTTTCTACTTTCTGGGGATGGAAAGACCAATGGTGGTGTGAATGTTTCACCCTTGTTTTTTGGAAAGTAACCCTTCAATTTTTAATTTCAAGATCTAATATATATGGATGAATCTATAATTAGTTTAGTGAACATTAAATTCATTTTATGGTCTAAATTGAAGGCGCATAGGCTCACACATTGTGTCCAAACCGTGTGAAAGCCTAAGAGAAACAGTGCACTTTAAAAATGGCTTGTGTGTTTTGAGGTGGTGGATTCAGTACAATTGGTGCATGGTTATCAATTCCATGTGAATATTAACCTTATTATAGTGGGTAATGCATATTAAGTGCAGCGTTTTCTAAACCTTGCGACTAAACCATGTACAGGGTCAAAGTTAGATAATAAAAAAGTGGATCTAAAACGTTTTTCCATTAAGTGTCTCATTTTCCCTCATATGAAGCCCTAACTCAAGATTTTGGTCTATAAAAGGTTGGAGAACCTCTCCCAAGAAAAATGGAAAATACTTGGAGCCATCCCTTGGTGTGTTGAAGCATGATTCATGCTGTAAGTGTTCTTTCCTCAAATCATTCTTGACATTTTTCTTGAATATACATCTCCCCTCTTGTCGGTTTTATTAATCTACGCCCACTATGGTTTGATATATAGTTGTGGATTCTGAATAATTTTTTATTCAGTCTTTTTTATGATAGGGGAAGTGATCTAAGGCAGGTTTATGAATATTTAACCCTATTTCATTTTCGTTCTTCATCTGTTTATAGGTTTCACCAAAACTCTCAAGGTAGGTGGATTCAATCTCAAATACACATGCTAGAACTAGTCGAATTGATTTAAAATTGAATTTTTTTGTGTAAAATTTATTGTTAATTGGATATGTAATGATTGTTTATAATACTCTTGAGTGATGGTTTGTGGAAACATGGGAATTGGGTGTTCTTAAAAAGGTGCTTTGACTGGTTTTAAACTGATGATATTAAATTGAGTATTTTTTGGGAATTGTGGAAAATGAAAATAATACAAATGTTTTAAATAAATGGGATTATTTTATTGAAATGATTTTGGGATTGTTGATTTGAATTAGTTTGTTTAACGGTTTAGAATAAAATAATGGTTTTGTTGAAAATGATGAAATGGTTGTTTTTTAGCATTGGGTTTTGGCATAATGGTTGTGTGTATTCATGTTCATCTATAAAATATATGGTCAAATAGTGTCCCCCATAATTAGTGGGATGGATAAGTGTTAATGATCCCCACCCATAAAAATGGTTCACTAGGTGACAACTTAGTGAAAGGATGACTGACCCCTCGTGGGTATAGGCAGGTCCACATTTCATGCTTGGTTGGATGTGTGAATTGGTGGAATGGAATGGTTATGAAAAAATAGATATTGAGAAATGGATTTAAAGTATTGGTAGTTTGTTTTCATGAATAGTATATTTTTTAAAAAATTTGTGGACATAGCACTTGTTTGTATCTGGTAATAAACTATTTTTAGAAGTAATTTATATTTTGTTATAAACTATTTTGATAGTTGTTTCACAGAAATTATTTTGTAAAAATGTTTCTAACCATTCTATCATAGGGGAATGAGTAGGGGAGTCAATGGGGGAAAACCTACTAAGTTATATTTCTCATCCCTACATTGGAACCTTAGTGATTTTTCAAATGTCATCTATTGGGACATGCGATAAGGTAATATATCACACATCATTAACACTACCTCATGATACATGGGATATTTTTTGATGTTGGAGTATGGATAATGTGGAACAAGGAATCTTGTGGTTTTATTGAAGTTTTTTTAGTTTGTCTTCTGCTATTTACTTTGATGTAGTAGTCTTCCACTCTGGAACTTGATTTGAGTATGATTTTGATGTATCAAATGATGGGTAGTCTTTCATGGTTATCAGAATCATATAGTGATTTGTGTGGTTAGGAATTAATGGTTAGTTTTTTTTATTAATTAATGGAAAATCATCCCCCACCTATTTAATGATTCCCTTTGGCATTTATTTCAAGTTTTTGGTGTCTTGTGTATGTCTCTTAAGGCATAGTAATGTGTTTACAACTTCTCAAGCCAATGACATGTGGCGGGATGTTACAATAATAAAATTTTATCTCAAATAATTATTTTATTTAACAGGAAATCATATTTACTACCCAGTATTTTTCTTAAAACAATTATAATAAAACATAATGGATAAATCATGACATGAGGGTTTCAAAGAAAACATGAGAACCCATGAATAACATATTCTAAAAAGATACCTTTATACATATAAAGGGAACAATAATTACTCTAAAAAAATATAATGATCATACATTTTAAAATAAAAATAATTACATGAAAAATCTTTATCAATCATAGAGTTGTCATTTACGTCCCTTCAGACTTCATCTTTATAGAACACTTACAAGAATCCTTATATTTTTAATAAACTACTTGGTTAATTACAAAAAATCATCAAGTTAACATAATACTTACTCACTGATATAGAGGTATATATCCAGATTATCCATCATCATAAACATTATTCAAGGGACATATCATACATGAAAGACATAAAATTTTCATTTCCATAATCATACTCATAAAAATATAGTTTTGAAACCATATGTAAATAATTTTTGGAAAATGATACACCACATTCCATTAATTGTTTTTTTCAAAACTAAAATACCTAGAGGAAGGGAAGAAGTGTATTTATTTGAAGAAAACTGGGAATTATGTAATGTAATTTAAATATCAAATAATGGTTTTGATGATGGGTAATTACTTTCAATTTTAATAGTTAAAAAACATTCCTTTTATACTTTGAAAAGAAAATCAGACATTTAATATGAAATAAGAAGAAACAATCATTTCAAAGGCCATTGTAAGAAATTAATAAGATAGGTAAAATTAAAATTTTATTTATTAATTTTAATATTATAAATAAAATAAAAAAATTGACACGAAGGAAAAATATTATAAATAAATCATCAAAACATTAGGTTTTAATAAAGAACATAAATTACCTGGAGTTCAACTTGTCATGTATGTTCTTTATATTTATAGATAATAAATTTAGTTTAATTATTTATTTCATTAATAATTTTCAAGTTAATTATCTTCTATTATTCTTTTTTCATAACATATTACCATGTCATACATTAAGAATTAACTTTTTAAGATTACTTTATATGTTTTTAGGATATTTGATTCATAGGAACAATGTTACATTTGTAGGATTAATATGGTAAAATGATCATTATTAAATCATTCCAAAAATATGAACCATGTTTTAATTAAAATTTTAGCATTAATTATACTATTATATCCAAAAATATATGGTGGTAATGAAACATTTATTATTTTATAATCATGTAGATAGTAGTCCACACATAACATATGAGTAACGTTTACATTTTTCATCGAACATGAGGGAAAGAAAGTAAATAATATTTTATCTTCATATAATGATAAATATAATATAAGTATCATATTATTTATTTAAACTAACATTTATATATCATCCCTTGTGATGTGATTATTAAAAATAAAATGCATCGATTCATGAGGCGGTAGTCCACATGTACACACGAGTATTGTTTTCATTTTTCATTGAATGATAAATAAAGAATTATAATATTAATTAAAGATATAAAATTAAATATAAGTAATATATATCATATTTGTTTTTCATTTTTTCCATAAATATGACCAACTATAAAAGTCAGTGATGAAAAATGAAATACACCATCTCACGAGGTAGTAGTCTGTACATACACACAAATGATGTTTTATTTTTTTAGATGGTTAAGTAAATGAAAAATGGTTAAGACATAAAAATAATAAAAAATAATTATATGGAAGATACTAATTTAATTATATTAGAATGATTAAGATAACTAAGAATGTAAAATAATATATAAAAACAAAACTCTTGGTCAAGAACTATATATATTCTTTGGGAAATCTTCTTAAGATTATTAATAAAACCATAATAGGATGGAATTATGATCAAATAAGGACCTCTAGGACATGGGAAATGATGTTAATAAAGGTCATTGGTAGTTATTTTCTTAGATAATAGAATATTTATGTGTGGAGAAAAGAGGACGGGGGCGTAATTTTATAACTATGGGGGATGACACACTTAGAATTTTTCAAAAGATTAAAATATACTAATGACTCAGTCAATCAAATTTGATCAAAATGACTAATTTTAACTAAATAGATATGTTATGGTCTATATAAAATCATAAAATAGGATTTATAATGATTTATAGGTCATTTGATCATTTATAATATTTCAATTAACCTTGTTAACCCATTTTAACTCATACCCTGATAATTGACTTTTTTTCCTAGGTTAATATTCATAATGAGTGTAAATTTGGTTGATCTATTTACCAAATTTGAAACTATTCATTCCAAATATTAAATCCATTTTCAAGATTAAATCTATAATGATGGTAAAAATAAATTATGAAATTAAAACACAAAACATGATAGAAAATAGTTTACTAAATGAATGCCTCTTTATGAATATAAATATAATTATTTCGAATTCAAGTATATTTTTGATCCCAAGGGTATTTTTTTTATTTTTAGAATAAATTAATTTAATTATTAAACTAATTTAAAATATAACATTAATTTGTAATTATATGAAAATAAAACACAGTTTTTATAAAAATAAATATTTTATTCAATTCATAAAAAATTAACTATTGTTGAGTATTTTGAAAAATACACATTAATATATGTTTGGATTGATATTTTCAAAAATTAGGTTCCTTTTTTCCAAATTTAAAATTCTAATATTTTGAAATTTTGCATTAAAATAAAACAATATAGTAAATATAAATAATTTTAGTCTGAATAAAACTATTTAAATCTCGATTAAAAAATTTATTAGTATTATTATAGTGAATATAACAAAAAAATCATATTCATTAACATTAATAAGAAATGAAATTAATATATTTTCAACATTTATTGGGTTGTAACATATTTTATATCACATTAATTTGAAACATCATCTAAATTTATTTTATTTTTTATATTTTTTCAAAATGTTAATGGATGTCTAATTTTATCAATTATAAGTGATAAAACTAATGAATTTTTAAATCTAGATTCTGTTAAATTCAACAAAATATATTGGATAAAGTCCTAATTTTTCATATCCTAGGACAAAAAAATAAAGTGGTGTGGTGGAGTGGAAAAAATTTCCTTGCAGGAAATGAAAAGGATAATGATAAATCCATTCAATTTTACAATATACATCTATGAAGAAACATCTTGTCATCATTATAATAAAAGTATGGTTGGAAAATTATCATAGGAAACACCTAATGAAATATGGAAGGGAAGGAAGCCTAGAATCTTCTATTTTAGAGTATTTGGTAATAATGTTTAGATTAGGAATACCAAAGATTATTTTGAAGAATTTAATTCAAAATATAATAATAGTATTTTTATAGGTTATGATAATTATAATATCATATATAGAGGTTTTAATGAAATCATATTAGGTGTTGCCAACGAGCCTGTACCCGAGTGGTAAGGGCTCCTTCTTGGAATCCAAGTGACCCGGGTTCAAAACAGAGTGGAGGTGATTTTTTGGGTTACTATAGCATTACTGTAGCAGTACTATAGTAGTCACTATTCAGTACTACAGCAGTCGGAATTATTCACCCGATTTGGGCCTTCGGGCCACCGGTTTGGGCCTACGGGTCTTCAGGGCATTCGGGTCATCAAAGGCCTTCGGGCCATGGGGCCTTTGGGTCATGTAGACCATGGAGTAGCCCAGTTCACACAGAACATGACCCAGAATAGGATCAGAGCAACAGGAGTAGCAGCCACCAGATGTAGAGCTAACCGGATTGGAAGAATGAGAGGGTATGGCAGCCGCCATCGGGACCAGGCACCGTGAAACTTTGTACGGGGCAATTCTAGACAATCAACAATGCAAGGTGGGGAGCTAAGGCGATCAATGATTCAATACGCTGGGGAGGGGCATTTCTAGTGGCCTGGGCCTATGGGTCATGTAATGGGCATGGTATGCCTCTGGGCCTTCAGGTCATGTATTGCGGGTCATGTCGAGTCTTGTGCCTTGGGCCTACGGGTAATGTACGGGTTCCCCTTAAACCCTTAAAAGGGGGATTATCTATAATAAAATAAAAAAAGGCCTTCGGTCCATTCAGGCATATTAGGTGTTAAATGTAATAAACCATCCTAGGTTAACCTAATACCAAACACATCTTGGCTCTCTGGCGGGATTGTGGAACATTACTGATCACCCTGAGCTAGAAACTAATGTTTAGGTATGACAAGTGGACATGTGGGAATGATTTCACTATTAATAACAAGGATATGAAATGAGATAAAACTTATGACTCCACATGAGGTTTAAGGTTCTAGGTGAAACATAAGTGTTTTATGGGGCATTCCCAACTTATCCTTTTATCATGATCAATAACTAATTCTAGATTTACACAAAGATAAATGTGGCGATCAATGAAATTTTATCGAAGAATATAATCAATGGATAAATTTTTGAACTAAATCATAGGATTGTATAATATTATTTATAATTAATTTAAGAAATAAATGAATAAATTTTTTAGAAATTCAGTATTTTTTGAAGATCCAAACAATGTATCTAAGTCGTACTATCATTCTATTGTAGTATACAAGAATAGATTCCCTCTTTTGGTTATCCAATCATGTTCCATGAACCTCTTAACTTTATCATAGGAATCTACAGGTTCTATAATGACAGATCTTAATTCTTATGTCATTTGACATTGATTTCCCCAAGAAATACTTTGTGAAAGGGTTCTCTTCAATTTCTCTTTACATAAGAGTGATGGTGGAATATATTTCTCTATTATTTTGAGGGTTCATTAAGATGGATATCTCTAGTGATTCTAGAGGAGTCTATCTAGATCTCATTGTGCGCAACACAAACGAATTTACTCAATTAAGAAAATAATATAAATAGGTTTATATATAGCTTGGGTTAGAAAATAAGAACTGTATAGGTTTCCTTAATTATTTCCCAAATCCATATGGAACCCATGTATATAATAATAATCATATTATTTCGTAACATGGGAAAAACTCCAAAATTAAGGTAAATATTATTTATTCAAATAAAAATTAATATATATTATTTCCCACTCGATCCTTAAACTCAGTTTGATATTCCTACACAATATTTATCGAGAATTGAATAATAACAATTTATTTAATAAATTAATATCACAACATTATTCATCAATAAATAAATAAAAATATTATATTCACTAAGTAACAAAAAATATTTATTAAATATTATACTCACATAATATTCTCTTGAATAAATAGTGATAGAATATATGAGATCAATAAAATATGAATAATTTTTAAACAATTTTGGGGATTAATATTTACACAACATTTTAATTAATAAATAACAATATATTATTTATATGAGATTATGAGTACACTATGTGTTTGACCCTCTATGCCTCTTTCTCAGTGCCATTAGGAATAACAGCCTATCGTCTAAGGTTATCATCTAGAAACACACTAACTCACACATTGAGAAAGAAGTTAATGCCATAATGGCATAATACCACACACAAACTCTTCATGTTTAATATAATCTCTTTATTGTGGTATATTTATTCAATAAGTTTGTGTACTAGTTCCATCAACCTATGTGCTTGATGTCTCTTTATTTGAAATTCTAGAAAATGAACTTTCCTATAGAACACCATGGATATAGATTTATTTAGGCTATGTCATTTCAATCAATGGAACTAAGATATCAACTTCTTTTAAAGAAGAGATTCGAAAATCCTAACTCACATTACTCATCAATGAAATATTACTCGTGATGCACCAAATATATCATGCCTCACCACTAATATATTCCATCATGATTTTAATAAATAAATCAAATTAATTTATAGATCATATATTAAAGAATATTTTCATGAAACTTATGAGTTTTCATTATAGTGTGGAACTTCTATGACCTTTGAGTGTGAAAACTAATCTGAGGACATTGTCATAAAACTATGTTACATAGAAGAACAATCATGGCTTGATAAAGAGTTTATAAGTATTCAAAACAAGGAATACATGTTTTCATAATGTATGGAAAATATGGTCCTAGAGAAGATACCCAAACATACTATTCGTTTCACTAGAGCCTTAGAATAACAATGTTCATCCCACTCACTCTCACATGACACACAAACTTCTTTTGAGATAGGCCTTTAGTCAATGGTCCACCAGATTTATTTTGGGAATAATGATTACTAGAAGTTGACCCCTATAAGAAAAATCCCTCAATAGGTGATATATCCAAAGTATATTCCTTATTAATTGGTGTGACTTTAGATCTTTTGTAAGAGACACCACTATAGTGTTACCATAACACTCTAGGATGGGTTCATTAATTATCGGTACCACATTAAGATCCTAGAAAAGGGTTATTTATACAAAATCGTTCCTTGTATTTAATACTCTATGTACTTGGAATCCATTATAGAATTAGTGGAAACTTGATTCTTTGAACACTTCCAGCTCACATATCCTATATTTAGAAAGAAAACATATCTTGATTGAAACATTAAATGATTCTGAGTTTTTAGAAAACTGGAATCATTATAACCCATAATGACTAGCTCCTTATCCACTCTATACACTGTGAAAACTTTGATTTTTCTTCTCTGATACATAATGATAGCCTTAATAATAGAAAAAACTTATTCTCCTAAATCTTTATGATATCTTCCAACCTTGATCAATGCATAGGAAACATAATTTATAGTAAGTAACATGACCTACATTATTGATTATATCTCTAAATAATATAGGATCTTACTCATTCTCTCTTTCACCTATTGTGTAGGAGAATTTGTTTTATTAGAAATATTTGTACCACAAAACCCTAGAACAAATATTATCTGGAATTGTTCCATAATAAATCTATTTAGTATCTGGTAAATATATGTACTTTGACATAGTCTAAGTATCCTCTTGGATATATCATAAATGATCTTGATCCTAAGAATGTAGGCCAATTCACTAAATTCCTTCATAGAGAAACATTTTTTTAACCAGTCCTTAATAGACTGTATGACTGGTACATCATTTATAATAAGTAAAATGTCATCAACATATACAACTAGGATAACGACCACAATATCACTAAATATCTTGTAAACATAGGGATGACATTCATTGTTATTGAATCCAAATTCATTTATAACTTCATTAAATTGAATGTTCCTTGAACTAGTTTCTTTCATCAATCCTTAAATGGACCTCTGCACATTACATTTTCTTTTGGAAACATCTGGACTCAAAACCCCTTATAGTTGTGTCATGTAGACATCTTCATGAAGGTTCCCATTAAGGAAAGATGTTTTCACATCCATTAGAAAAATTTCATTATTATGGTAAGATGCTATAGAATGTAAAATTATGATTGATATAACCATGAAAACCGATGAAAAGGTTTCATTGTATCCAATTAAGTACGTGGTTTAAACCCGTCTGTAACTAGACTTGATTTATAGGTATTTACCTTACCTTATTTGTATAGTTTTGTCTTCAATACCACTTCTATCCCTATTGTATTTACATCAACTAGAACATATACCAAAACCCAAACATGGTTTTGATACATGGAATCCATTGTATAATTCAATGATCCTTACCATCTTGCAGCTTCTGAGACCTCTACTGCCTCTTCTTATGGGAGAGATTCATCAATGTAAACAAAAAATCAGTAACCATCTTTAGTGACTATAAACCCACATCTCTTGGGTTCACTTACATCTCTAGTTCTCTTATGCAATACTTGTGTTTTAGCAACTACTTCTTCCATGGGGACCTTTGGAATTTATTCCTGTACAAACATCCCTGTATCTTTAACATCAACTTCATAGAAGTCAATCTTTCTCCCACTATCCTTTATGGGGATGTACTCCCTCTCAATAAATATTGATTTTCTAGACATATTCACATTCTTGTATGATAGTTTGTGTAGGTAGTATCCATTTACTTGCTTAGGATACCATATAAAGATACATATTCCCCTCTAAGGTGCATGTTTTTTTTCTGATAAGGCCTTCACATATTCCTCACTTCCCCATACATGTTTATGTAACAAAAAAGTTTTCATTTCACTCCATAACTCAAAGGGGATTATGATTTCATCTTTAGTTGGTACATAATTTATTTTGTATGCCACAATTTGTAATGCACATCCCCAAAAGGATAATGGAAGTTCTAGTTGACTCATCATCAAAATTAACATGTCTAACAATGTATGGTTCATCCATTCAATAACTCCATTCCACTATAGCTTGTATGGTGGAGTGATTTGAGATAGAATCCCAAACTACCATAAAAAGCTGATAAACTATTAGTTGAGATATTCAACACCTTCATCTGATCAAATCTTCTTTATGTTATTTCCATTTTCATTACCTACTTAATTCTTGAATTATTTTAATTTCTAAAAGGACATGGACTTAATCCTAATCATATAGACATAACTATATCTAATTATGTAATCAGTAAAAGTTAATATTTAATAATAACAACCTATTGAATCTACTAGAAAGAGTCTATAGACATCAGTGTGTACCAATAATTGATGCTATGTGACTCTATAACCTTATCCAGTAAATAGTAGTTTGGTTAAATTTTCATTTAAAAAATGACATATTTCACGTGGATATATCTCCAAAGAGTGTTAATAACCATCTTGATAGATCATTGTCAAACACTTATTGTCTACATAACCGTGATAGTGATGCCATTTGATGGGTTTTATATTAGTCATGTGAACATGATTAGTTTTATATTTCCAATACTTGGTTCTCATAATTTTATGCATAAATACCATTATTTAAATATTCCATATCATAGAATATTATTTCATTATAAAAGAAACAACCTTTGGTTTCAATCTTAATAATAAACCCATCTGTATCAAATAAGGATACAGAAATAATGTTCTTGGTAATAGTTGGTATATAATAAAATTATCTTAAAACCAATATCATTCATGTTTGTAGAGACCCGAAGCTTGGCGTACATGGACAATACATTACTTTTTCCGAATACTTAATACATAACAAAAACAGACACACAAGGATCGTAATCGTTTAGTGTCTTTGGAAACTCGGAATAAAATCTTCTAATCGTGGTGAAAGATCTTCAACATATCCCAATAAATATATTCCCCTTTTTTTCTACCTAAAACCTTTATTTATATCCGGGGGAAAAGAAAACATAAAATGGGTGAGCTCAAATGCCCAGTAAGGGTAAACATTGATAACATAAAACAATCCATAATCATTTTGAATGCAAAAACTTGAACATAATATCTAAACCTTCAAATCTTGAGAAAAGACATGAATCTTGGAAGTACGTAAGGCATATATCATAAGGGAACATAAATCATGATAAAATATCATGGGAATAAAACATGTAATTGTGGCAACCATTAAGCACATGATATGATTTCCATAGTAGCCAAGGCATTGCTGTCAAGACCATCTTAGTGGACAAAGTCCCTTTCTGAATCGAGTTCACTCCTCGTTCCAGTCCTGTATTACTGAACCGGTTTAACTTGCCATTCCAGCCATGTCTATATAATGAGATATAAATCTTTACCCAATGAATTGGAGGGAGATATAGGTCCCACCCATCTCATAATGAAATCATTCTTACTTGTGCCACAAAATAAACATACATCATTCATAATAACTCAATGAATAAAATGGGTTTCATAAACATCATTCCATAATCACATAATCCATATAAAATAAATGGATATCATTTCATAATAAGGAATGTGAAACCATGTAAATCATAGAGACATGATACTTGAAACATAAACATATGAAATAATGTTATCTTAGATGAAAAATGGTTTTGATAAAACACTTGAAATGAATTCTTGAGGAAAATATCCTTTCTTCTTCAAAATCATTCTCTTTTCACAAAATGTCATGAAATTTTAAAAGAAAAGGATTTTGTTGAAAATAGTCATGAAATATTTTGGAGGAATCTTCATGAAAATAAGGCTTTATAAAACTGTAAAAATCCCTTCACGCCGTATAAGTTAAAAAAAACATTCTTCTCGTACTTTTGCCAGAAAAGTCAAAAAAGTACCTCGTAACGTAAACAAAAGAAAGATTCCTTACATACCATGTAGTAAAAGTAAAAAATCGGTAAAAAGGACTTTAAAAATATTTGAAAACACTTTTATAAAACATGGACATGGATTATAGCAATAACCCCAGTAAATACTTACGAATAAGCAATCTCGGATAAAAATGAGATTTGCAAAATTTTCCCTTACCGTAGGTCCGATATGCTTCGTATGTATCCGAACCTCCTGTATAATGATTTAAATATTGTCATTTACTTATTATAGAATCATATTCATTGTTATGATATCATATATGTTTCACTTATGACCTTATATTACCTGTTATTTTGTAAATTCCATGTTAATGCAGCGTTTTGGGTAAAATCATTTCATTTATCGTATGTGTTCTGACTTGTCGTTCTTGATATTATTACTTATATCCTGATTTATATAATTCTATAATTTAAAACATGATTTATATACAATATATATTCATCATATACATATATATATTATAGATCTATAAAAGGAATGAAATACACCGTTCATGGAGACGGTAGGCCGTACGTACGCATGAACGCTGTTTTCGTTTCCTTATTGAATTGAATGAAACTAAATAGATGACATACATATATATATATACATAATTCCAGTAGAATTCATATATTTCATTATTATTCCTTTTATAAACTTTATGATCATTCATGTATGGTTAACATGGAGAATGAATCTCACTGCGTCGTGGAGACGGTAGTCTGTACGTACGCACGAGCGATGATATCGTTCCCATAATTATTGAATAGAATCAGAGTGGATTGTATAATATGTCAGAATCAGTATGATGTTATAATAACCATATATAGTTATTATTTACACCATTATACCCTTCCATGTAAGGTGTTGGTGGAAAAACAGATTTCACCACGGCGTGGAGACGGTATTCCGTACTTACGCACGCGTGGTGATTTCATTTTCCGTAGGATGGATATATGGTGAAATAGGGTTGTTTGATACTTATAATAACATATCAGTATATGATTTATACTGATGTTATTACTTCATAATGAAACAACTAAAGAAGAAGAAGTGGAAGAAGAAATAAAGTTGAAGGAATCGGTAACAGGCATTACCTCTTCTTTGAAGCGCCTCTTTCAGACCTCCTCTTAGGGCACTACAATTTGTCTTTGAAGAAGACCAAAACCTCTATTATGTTTCTATGGAAGTGGAGAAGATAATTTTTCAGGGGTTGGCCGAGCATGGAGGCTCAAAGTGGTGTGAGGAAGAGAGAGAGGAGGTGCCCTTTTTTAAGGGAGGAGAGGGGAACCTTTGGAAAAACTAAAAATATTATTTTACTATAAAGTCATATTAGGTTTTTAAAATCTCCAAATTGAGTTATTTCTAAGATAAGGTGGGGATGGTTCGAAAAAATCTCATCCAATAGAATTTAGCAAGTTTAGGTTTCTATTTTATCCTTATCAGTTAGATTTAACCTTAAGTTAAATAATTTTACTTTTAACGTGTCTTCTTGTTTTCTTACACTATAAGGTTAATAAACATACTATAAAAATCCAAACGAACCCCAAGTTGTTTAATACTAATATATATAACATTATCTAAGTCTTTTGGCCGGAACATATATTTTTAGGAATAAAATAATAATTAATAATATAATATTTGTTTTGAAAACTATTTTATGTCAATTTTAACACTATTTTGTAATTTATTTTTGTGAAAATCATAACAGAATGATTAGTTCGAAAACGGTTAACTAAATCAATACTAACATGTCATATTAACCTAGAAAATTAGTGGAATTCCTAAAAATCCTCAAATTACATTAATTTGGGTATTTATAGCATCAATTATGTCAATATTTCATTAATAAGATAATTACTGCATCATCGTTGTGTCATAAATAAATTAAATTATTTAATATATAAAAATCATAAATAAAACACCATTATGTAGGAAATAGTTTTAGCTTTCTAATGAATATTTATAGTCGAATTTATCTTATGTATAACTCTATATTAAAAATGATTTACTTATTATACTTTGATTTTATGTATTTTAACCCTTCTTTAAATAAATTAATATTTCCACTCACAGAATCGGTAAAATTATGTTTTATGAAAAATTCAGTTTTTTTACTACCACTTAGTGGTTTCACTATTCATCAAAAAATGAAAGTTTCCAGAAAAATACCAAAAATTAGGCCTAAGCTATATTTGATATTATGAATTCAAAAATGAGGTCTATTTTACCAAATTCAAAACATATCAGTTGCATTAATTAATTTTAAAAATTAATTCTCGTTTTCAAAACAAATTGCGTGTTTTTAAGAGATAATAACTATCAAAAGATTGACACTTGTTTATGTCTGGTTTAAATATGAAATTACATCCAATGACCAACATTGTATTAAATGGTAAAAATATATTCTAAATATACTTTAAAACCAATCAACTTAAAAATTTATCACTATTATTTATTTTGATTGGAAAAGTTGTTTTAAATTAAAATTTAGTAATTTTCACTATTCATCAGAATATGAAAGTTATCGGAAAAGTACCAAAATTTAACCCTAATATAATTTCGATATTCTGAATCCAAAAATGAATTCCATTTTGAAAGATAAAAGTTATAAAATTTCAAAATGTTGGTATTACTATTCATAACTGCTAGTTCATAATAATATTATAATAGTATCTCGTTTAGTGAAACTCGGTATTGCGTACTACACACGCTATCGAGGAATGTCATTATTGCGTGTAATGCAAGACAAGTCAGGGATGTGTGTTGTGCAAGATCCTTTTGGTGTAGCATACAACACAAGACATTAATGAACTAAAAAAAATATTTTTCATAAAATTTCGGGGTGTTACATTCTACCCCCCTTAAAATGAATTTCGCCCTTGAAATTCGTCAGGGTTATAAATGGTTTACTACTGGAAGGTTTTTTTAATGGAAACCCACATCGTAAAAAGGAATACCAAAACATGGATTTAAAAACTAAAGTATGAAACATAACGGTTACCCAAATTAACTCATCACTGGGTTTTCACGTAGGAGAACATAGGTGAAAATATGGATATGGAAGAAAAATCTAACCATAAAGTTCTTATGGAGAGTGGTAGATAGCATGGATATGAAAAATCCAACAATCACAAAGACATAAATTTGTGATGATCTTGGGTACCATCTGATTCATCGGATATAATGGCACTAGGACAACATTATTGGTTTTCAAGTTCATTTCCCTAAAGTTGAAGAATTTGAATTTGAATAAATACTTACTTTATTTTGGTACAATATCACTATTGTTCGTGCCTTGAACAATTTCCAATTCATATCTTAAAGAAATGAAGTTGAATTTGTTATTCATTAAGTGTTAGTAGATCATGTGATAGAATGACAGGTCATTCCATCTATCTCAAACAAAAGGTTAGCAAAAGTTATTAAATATACACAAGTCGATCTATAGTGAGATTAATCATATATGGTTCCTAAAATGGACTTATACTTCATATATCATACTGCTTAATATAATAAAACTAGTTTCTACTAAACAGAGACTTCCTATAGGCCAGTGGTAGGCGATAAAGGTCAGTCGCACTTCGATTGTGGGTTCGATTCCCACAGCCTTGTCCGACGCGATGGGTTGTCACCCATCCTGCAGGTTGTCCTTTTTCTAAAACTAAATTACTATAATATCCCATCAATAATATCGAAAAAAGTTCTATCCTTAAACAATACTATCTTATGTCCAACATAGTCCATTCCAATATTTATCTAAAATACTTCGGTCCAAGCTCATATTATAAAGAAAACGATTACTTGAAATGTCATCAACCAACCACTATTTATTCCCCATTAACTTGTTGGTCACATTCCAATCATGTGAATACCTTAATCATGTATTCTCTTGAAAAATGAATACCCATTAAACCTTAGTGAAAACATGAATGCTGTCAAAAGTTAACTCTTTCCACATACCAAAATCCAAAAATTCTATATACTCAAACCATGATATAAACTTCTCCTTATATCAGTCATGAGCTCATGAATACTATCAAACATTTAATTTTCTCCTTATACCTTCATTATGAGCATATCATCTACTTCCCAAAAATATCTGAATAATCTTTCATGGTTACTGGTACCATTAATCATACACTTTAAAAACTTAAGGAAAGACAACAGTGTAACAATCCTTAGATGTCCCTTTATTCCATAGTACCATGAAATTACTTATACAACATTACACTTGATAAACATGTAATCATTCCACTACTTTCTTAAACCATTGACCGATCTTCAACAATTCTTTCATCTCATATATCATTTGATGTCTCTTCATCATCATCAGCATAAATATTACCCATAAAACCATACTGATTCTCTTCATAAGACTTTCCCTTAGGGCATTGGTTTGCATAATGCCTGTACAATCCACATTTAAAACATTTAACCATTATTGATGTCGTAGCAATACCATTATCCTCATCCATGGTGTTAACAGAACCTTTTCCTTTGCACTTACTGGCTTTATGTCCTTCTTTTCCACACCCAAAGCATCTTCCAGTTACTTTGAAACATTCTCCTTGATTCCTCTTCCCACATGATTTACATAGGGAAAATTGAACTTTATTTCCTCTATGATCATCATGAAGATCCATCTTTCTCTTATTAGCTGAGACAGGAAACTTACCAAATTTGAGTTTATTGGTCATATTTTGAGATTGCTGATTCAGAATAATAATGATGTTTGGACTTCTAAATCCCATTTCATTTGGTTTCTCATGAAGAATATCATTCCATTGTCCATCATATCCTCCATTATCTTGAATCATCTTGTTTCCAGCCATTTTCTAAAACCCACAAAGAATAGCGTGAGAGGAAAAAATCATAGTAAAGGGGGAGTAACTTCAATATCTAACATCTTAGGTTTAATCTAAAATCGTTACCATAATTCTAGGACTATAAAATATACTTATACTTAACCTTAGGGACATCCCTAAACATACCTTAGAAATATCTCTAGGGATCTCACTAAAGTTCTCACATCCTAGTTTCCAAAGGTTGACTAAACCTTTCCTTTGATACCAACTGTAGAGACCCAAAGATTGACGTACATGGACAATACATTATTTTTTTGGAATACTTAATACATAACAAAAATAGACACACAAGGATCATAATAGTTTAATATCTTTGGAAACTCGGAATAAAATCTTCTAATCGTGGTGAAAGATCTTCAACATCTCCGAATAAAGATCTTCCCTTTTTTTTACCTAAAACCTTTCTTTATATCCTGGGGAAAAGAAAACATAAAAGGGGTGAGCTCAAATGAACAGTAAGGGTAAACATAGAGAACATAAAACAATCCATAAACATTTTGAAATAAAAAACATGAACATAAAATCTAAACATCAAAATCTTGAGAAAAGACATGAATCATGGAAGTACGTAAGGCATATATCATAAGGGAACATCAATTATGATAAAATATCATGGGAATAAAACATGTAATTGTGGTAACCATTAATCACATGATATGATTTCCATAGTATCCAAGACATTGTTGCCAAGACCATCTTAGTGGACAAAGTCCCTTTCTGAATCGAGTTCACTCCTCGTTCCAGTCTTGTATTATAGAACCGGTTTAACTTGTCATTCCAGCCATGTCTATCTCATGAGATATAAATCATTACCCAATTCATTGGAGGGAGATATAGGTCCCACCCATCTCATAATGAAATCATTCTTACTTGTGCCACAAAATAAACATACATCATTCATAATAACTCAATGAATAAAATGGGTTTCATAAACATCATCCCATTATCACATAATCCATATAAAAGAAATGGGTATCATTTCATAATAAGGAATGTGAAACCAAGTAAATCATAGAGACATGATACTTGAAACATACACATATGAAATAATGTCATCTTAGATGAAAAATGGTTTTGATAAAACACTTGAAATGAATTCTTGAGGAAAATATCCTTTCTTCTTCAAAATCATTCTATTTTCACAAAATGTCATGAAAT
Organism: Viscum album; assembly: GCA_963277665.1. Lineage (NCBI taxonomy): Eukaryota > Viridiplantae > Streptophyta > Magnoliopsida > Santalales > Viscaceae > Viscum > Viscum album. The sequence goes on from OY728128.1 coordinate 1,266,252,159, forward strand.
TTTAAAAGAAAAGTATTTTCACTACTGGAAAATGGACCTATCCCCACGGTTCTCCTCAAAACCGTGGGGATAGGTACCCCCTATACCCACGGTTTTGGAAAACCGTGGGTATAGGTCAATTTTCAAGACCTGTACCCACGGTTTTCAAAAACTGTGGGCATAGGGGGGTCTATCCCCACGGGTTTCCAAAACCGTGGGGATAGGTCTTGAAAATTGACCTATACCCACGGTTTTCAAGAACCGTGGGTATAGGGGTACCTATCCCCACGGTTTTGAGGAGAACCGTGGGGATAGGTATAGGATAAAAAACCTATACCCACGGTTTTGAAAAACCGTGGGTATAGGTTTCCCATGTGTGCGCGGGAATTTTTTTTTTCCGCGGGAATGATTTTTTTTTGGCGGGAGTCCTATACCTTCGGTTCTTCCCTCTATACCCATGGTTTATATAACTATATTTAACTAAATATATACATATATACACATAATTGATAGTAGGGTAGTGGTAGACGCGATACTTTGCAGCGAGGAGGTCGTGGGATCGAAACCCGCCTGCAGCTTTATTTTTGGATCTATACCCACGGTTTTGAAACCGTGGGTAAAATCCATTGACACCGTGGAAATTGGGAATGTTTTTTTGACACAGTGGCAGAACACCTATACCCACGGTTTTGGAAAACCGTGGGTATAGGCTGGGGACCTATACCGACGGCGTTCCAGCCCACGGTTCCCAAAACCGTGGGTATAGCCTATACCCACGGTTTTGGGGGCTATACCCACGGTTTCGAACCGTGGGTATAGGCCTTTTTTCCAGTAGTGTTTGTTGAAAATAGTCATGAAATATTATGGAGGAAGCTTCATGAAACTGAGGCTTTATAAAACCGTAAAAATCCTTTCATGCCGTATAAGTTAAAAAAGCATTCTTCTCGTACTTTTGCCAGAAATGTCAAAAAAGTACCTCGTAACGTAAACAAAAGAAAGATTCCTTATATACCATGTAGTAAAAGTAAAAAATGGGTAAAAAGGACTTTAAACATACATGAAAAATCTTTTATAAAACATGGACATGGATGATAGCAATAACCCCAGTAAATACTTAAGAATAAGCAATCTCGGATAGAAATGAGATTTGCCAAATTTTCCCTTACCTTAGGTCCGATATGCTTCGTATGTATCCGAACCTCCTGTATAATGATTTAAATAATGTCATTGACTTATTACAGAATCATTTTCATTGTTATGATATCATATATGTTTCACTTATGAATCTATATTACCCGTTCTTTTGTAAATTCCATATTAAAGCAGCGCTTTGTGTAAAATCATTTCATTTATTGTATGTGTTTCGACTTGTCATTCTTGATATTATTACTTATATCCTGATTTAAATAATTCCAGAATGTAAAACATGATTTATATACAATATATATTCATCATATACATATATATATATTATAGATCGATAAAAGGAATGAAATACACCGTTCATGGAGACGGTAGACCGTACGTACGCATGAACGTTGTTTTCGTTTCCTTATTGAATTAAATGAAACTAAATAGATGATATAAATATATATATATATATAAATAAATACAGTATCATTCATATATTTCATTATTATTCATTATAAAAACTTTATGATCATTCATGAATGGTTAACATGGAGAATGAATCTCATCGCGTCGTGGAGACGGTAGTCCGTACGTACGCACAAGCGATGATATCATTCCCATAATTATTGAATAGAATTGGAGTGGATGGTATAATATATCAGAATCAATATGATGTTATAATAACAATATATAGTTATTATTTACACCATTATGCCCATCCATGTAAGGTGTTGGTGGAAAAACGGATTTCACCACGGCGTGGAGACGGTATTCCGTACGTACGCACGCGTGGTGATTTCATTTTCCGTAGGATGGATAGATGGTAAAATAGGGTTGTTTAATAATTATAATGACATATAAGTATATTAGTTATACTGATGTTATTACTTAATAATGAAACAACTAAAGAAGAAGAAGTGGAAGAAGAAATAAAGTTGAAAGAATCGGTAACAGACATTACCTCTTCTTTGAAGCGCCTCTTTGAGACCTCCTCTTAGGGCACTAAAATTTTTATTTGAAGAATACCATAACCTCTAGGATGTTTATATGGAAGTTTAGAAGATAATTTGGCAGGGTTTGACCGAGCTTTAAGGATCAAAGTGGTGTGAGAAAGAGAGGGAGGAGGTTCCCTTTTATAAGGGAGGAGAGGGGAACCTTTGGAAAAACTAAAAATATTATTTTATTATAATGTAATATTCGGTTTTTAATAGCTCCAAATTGAGTTATTTATATGATAAGTTGGGTAGGGGTCGAAATCCTCTCATCCAATAGAATTTAGACAAGTTTTGGTTTCTATTTTAACCTTATCATTTAGATTTAACCTTAAGTTAAATAATTTTACTTTTATCGTGTCTTCTTGTTTTCTTACACTATAAGGTTAATAAACTTACTATAAAAAGAAAAAAGAACCCCAAGTTGTTTATTATTAATATATATAACATTATCTAAGTCATTTGGCCGAACCTTATATTTTTTGGAGTAAAATTACAATTAATAATATAATATTTTGTTTAAAAACTATTTTATGGAAATTTTGACAGTATTTGGTAATTGATTTTTGTGAAAATCATAACATTATTCTTATTTCGAAAAAAGTTAACTAAATCAATAATAACATGTCATATTAACCAATAAAATTAGATTAATTCATAAAAAGCCTCAAATTACATTTATTTGGGTATTTATAACACCAATTATGTCAATATTTCATTAATAAGACAATTACTCCATCATCTTTGTTTCAAAAACAAATTAAATTATTTGATGTATAAAAATTATAAATAAAATATTATTATGTATGAAATAGTTTCAGATTTCTAATGAATATTTATAGTCGAATTTATCTTATGTATAACCCTATATTAAAAATGATTTACTTATTAAACTTTGATTTTAACAATTTTAACCCTTCTTTAAATAAATTAATATTAAATGTTCTAATCTAATCCAAATGGGCCTAAATGGTCATATTTTATTCCTATGGTTGTTTTTGGTCGAATTAATCTTATCCAATAGAATTAGGACATGTGTTAGGGTAATAATAATATCATTTTGACCCTTAATTATCCTATTTACTTTTAACCATGGTAAATAAAAGTAAAAAGTTACTATTCACCAAAAAATATTTTAATCTCATTGAACCACATTTTAGTCCTTGATATTAACCGTGTCTCTCGGATTTGCGAAATTCCACTCACAGAAGCGGTAAAATTATGTTTTATGAAAAATTCAGTTTTTTTTACTACCACTTAGTGGTTTCACTATTCATCAAAAAATGAAAGTTTCCAGAAAAATACCAAAAATTAGGCCTAAGCTATATTTGATATTATGAATTAAAAATGATGTCTATTTTACCAAATTCAAAACATATCAGTTGCATTAATTAATTTTAAAAATTAATTCTCGTCATCAAAACAAATAGCGTGTTTTTAAGAGATAATAACTATCAAAAGATTGACACTATTTTATGTCTGGTTTAAATGTGAAATTAGATCCAATGACCAACATTGTATTAAATGGTAAAAATATATTCTAAATATACTTTAAAACCAATCAAATTAAAAATTTATCACTATTAATTATTTCGATTGAAAAATTTGTTTTAAATTAAAATTTAGTAATTTTCACTATTCATCAGAATATGAAAGTTATCCGAAAAGTACCAAAATTTCACCCTTAGCTAATTTCGATATTCCGAATCCAAAAATGAAGTCCATTTTGAAAGAGAAAATTTATAAAATTTTAAAAAGTGTGTATTACTATTCATAACGGCTAGTTCATAATAATATTATAATAGTATCTCATTTAGTGAAACTCGGTATTGCGTACTACACACGCTATCGAGGAAGGTCTTTATTGCGTGTAATGAAAGAAAAGTCAGGGATGTGTGTTGTGCAAGGTCCTTTTGGTGTAGTGTACAACACAAGACATTAATGAAATAAAAAAAACATATTTTTCATAAAATCTCGGGGTGTCACAATGTTGGAAATGAAAGGTGGTAGTCACCAAGTGCTAGAGTATCCAGCTTGACACTATTTGGAATCTTACAAATCCTCCTCTCCTCTAGAAATCATTCCAAATCAATAGGGTTTCAACATTTGTATATGGATGTGAGAACCACATGATATATCTAATACCCAATTTTTAGATGTCGAAATTTTCACGACCCGTCCCAGTGGGGCCCGAGCCGCAACTCCCCAAGCCCGCCTCCAATAGGCCAGGGGCTAGTGACTAGCACTGAGTAGGCATGCTACTAACATGGGAGGCATTTCCTATATACCTGTACACATGCACACAAACCTTCAAACCCACAAAGTAGAAAAGTAAAAACTACAAAAAGGAAAAGATGCATGCATGCGCTAAAACCCAACCACAGAGTACGACAGGAAAGTAAAGTACAAGAAAGTAAAACCCTGGGCCAAAAGTACAAGCCCACCAAAAAGAGAGTCCGTAACAAAGTCCAACCTGTAAAGAAAGGTGCTGGGACTGTAGTCTTTAGCCGTAGGAACGCACCTTGGCCTGTCTGATCTCACTGGGTATCGTCCGGTCCTGGTCCGCCTAGAAACCTGTCAAAGGCTCGCTCGACTGCACAAGACACGACACGTGCGGGAAAAGCCCGTGCAGGGGTGAGTATAACAATATCCAGTAGGAAACCCCGAAACCACAAATGAAATACAGAAAGGGAAAATAGCACAAAAGAAAGGTATAGTCATCTCTAAACAGTATATGTCTACCGATCATATAACAGGAACATCCAGATATACTCATGCACGACCGTCTATCACGAATACCACCACTAGGATCCATCTCGAAGATTCCACTAAGCACGAAACCATGATAACACACTACTAGGTCTAAAGAGAGAGATACTAAGTACTTTTTTCGGGAGAACACACTCCAGAAGTACCTTGAAAACATGCTGCTCAGATGAGGATCACAACCAAGTCATGGGGTGATTCTGACAACTCAGTCTGAGGTAATCCTCTAAGCAGAGGATCAGTGCCTGGGTAAATTTGGTCACGTCGATACCAAGAACTCTACCTTGGGTTCCAGGAATGAATAGAGGATCCGACTCTAAGTCTCATAGAGGGGATTCCAACAACTATATTCAGGATGTTTTGCTGAAGGGATCATACTCCTGTGTAAGGGAAATGATACCAGAACCTTCAGGGAAAAGACAAAGGGTACGAACCCTAAGAAAACTAGTCCAAGTCACAGAAGACAAGTGGCCCAAGTCAATGAAGAAATGGTTACACGACATGTAGTATGGTTTCACGTCGTGTTCTTTGACCCTAGGTACTGCCTGTGTAATCGGACCGTGTTATCCGTTCAAGCTGTGTAAAACCAAACTACACGGCATGTAGAAAAAGTAAACGCCGTGTCCCTTAACACCGGGTACTGCCCGTGTAACCGACCCATGTCATTTTGCTTTTTGTATAGAAAGTAACTACATGACGTGTAGAAGAAACCCATGCTGCTTCCGAGCACCTGGGGCTCGCTCCGTGTACGGTGGCCATGTGCCCGTACACGAGGTATCCCATGTATCTGGCCGGGTCTGGCTGGGGAGGGGTATACACGACGTGTCCTTGGCTATGTACCCTACCCGTGTCCGTGTACTCCCGGAGTACACGCCATGTAATCCCGCCGACGAACACACGTCATGTATCCCATACTACACGGCGTGTAGTCGGGAAATGTCCAGAAATGTCGTCTTCTACCCCGCGCTTCGGCCGATCTTCTGGATCATGTTTCTCTGGTCCGTTCATCCCGATACTCTAGGGGTAGGTTTGTTTCATCATACGATCATCGTAACAGGTGTTTTTGGCTCATAAATTGGATCATTAAGCTCAAACGATCCATCCGAAGAAAAACACCCGAAAACTCATATCTTCTGATCCACTCTGAATCGCCTATTGAAACCGTCGTCGCACCTCTGTGACATTACTTCGGGGTTGGATCTACAATCTCAAATTGTTACGCCAACAAACGAATGCACAACGATCTATTTCATCCAAGAACGCGTAGAACACACACGTAGAACGCATAGGAATCAGAAGATAAAAACACAACAATCGAGAGGGACGAACCTCGATCGATGTTCGTGTCGACCTTGGTGCATCACTGTTAGAAGGTTGAATGAAAACCAAATTAAATTCAAGAATCAAATCCACATGATTCCCGCAAAATCCCATCCTGCAAGAATGATCGATCCGCGGGATAATCTGTTCGTGGATTTATCCACGTTCGTCAAGGAAATAAAAACCAGGGAAGAAATCATAATTTAAACATCCTACCTTGATTCCGGGGCATTCTTTGGTGATGATCTGGTCGCTGCATCGTCATCGCCGTGTTGGGAGGTTTTCTCCAGAGCCTCCAGAGCCTCCAGAGCCGCCAATGGTTTCAGGGTTTTGAGGTCTGTAACCCTGGACCCTTGCGCCAGCCTTTAATTAAAAAAAGGTAATGGATATCTATTGCATCAGATTTAAAAGATTTCGCTGTAGAATAAAATATTTTTTTTAACTATTTTATTACTCTTACATCCCAAAAATTGGATTCCACCACCGACCAGCGCCAACCGATGTTAGGCCTCGCCTAAGGTAAAATTGTTGTTCCGAACGCAACGGTGCCCTCGGATTTTTGATCAGAGAACTCATTTAGAAGTTATTACACTTTTTTCAGGAAAACCGCACGTGCTCGTAATTTAATTATTAAATTAAATTCAATCATTTGTTTCGAGCTCACCGGGCCTCGGAACAGCACGCCGTCTCAGATCCTGGTCTTGAATTAATTACCATATAATATTAAAATAATACTTGGAAAAATATGGGACCTTACATCACACCCACCTTAGGGCTTTTACGTCCCTGAAAAGTCAAAACAAGTGCTACTAAAAAAGATGTGGGTACTATACGCGAATCTGAGCCTCCCGCTCCCACGTGCTCTCCTGGAGATTCCCGTACTGCCAATGGACACGCACTAAGAGAATAGATCATCCATGAAGTATCCTCTCATATTGATCCTCGATCTCCACTGGGCACTCTGCAAAGGTCGCCCCATCATCGATTTCTAGCTCGCCCAAGTTGATAACGTGCGATGGATCATGCACGTACCTCCGTAGCTGTGACACATGGAAGACGTTGTGTACCCGGTCCATCTGAGGAGGTAGAGCCAAGCGATACGCCACCTCACCAACCTTACTCAGAATCTAAAAATGGCCAATGAACCTCGAATATAGCTTGCCGCCTCGGCCAAATCTCCGCAATCCCCGTCGAGGTGAGACCCGAAGGAACACGTGGTCTCCCTCCTCGAACTCCAAGGGCCTCCACCTCCTATCGGCATATGATTTCTGCCAACTCTGTGAAGTCTTCATCTGCTCCTGGATGACCTGAACCTTCTTTGTAGTAGCTCTCACCATCTCTAGGCCTAGGAGTGCTAACTCTCCTGGGTCAGTCCAGCAATGTGGCGACCTGCAAAGTCACCCGTACAGAGCCTCGAATGGTGCCATACCAATAGTGGAATGATAACCGTTGTTATAAGAAAATTCCACCAGTGGTAGGTGATCCTACCAGCTACAAAAGAAGTCAAGTATGCAAGCTCGAAGCATATCCTCTAGGACCTAGATGGTCCGATATGTCTGACCATCAGTCTGGGGATGAAACGCTATGCTCAAGAGTAACTGATTCCCAAAAGCTTCCTGCAATCCCTTCCACAACTGAGATGTGAAACGAGCATCACGATCTGATATGATCGTGGATGGAACTCAACGAAGTTGAACTATCTCATGCACATAGAGTCGTCCCAAGCTCTCTACTGAACTCTGATCTCGCATGTCTAGGATGTGGGCTGACATGGTGAGTCGATCAACGATCACCCAGATGGAATCATGTCCCCGGGACATAGGTGGTAAACCCATCACGAAGTCCATGGATATCCCGTCCCACTTCCACTCAGGCACCTCAAGGGGCTGTGTCAAACCTTCTGGCTCCAGGTGCTCAGCCTTTACTTGCTGAAAAGTATGGCACCGAGAGACAAACTCTACCACACCCTTCTTCATTCCTAGTCACTAGAACTGATGTCGGAGGTCCTGATACATCTTTTCTACGCCTGGATGCACTACCAAAGGGGATGTATGGAACTCCCTCAGAACTTACTCCCACAACATCGCTGGTACTACCGTGTGCCCTCTGAAAAGAACAACATGCTCCCCACCTTCTTAATATCCATCAGCAACATCACCTATGGATATCTGAGCACGTAGAGTCTCAGAGCTTGCATCCTCACACTGTGCTTCCCTGACTCGCTGTAAGAGTGGAGGGGTAACAACCATCGACTGAAGGTAAGATCCATCATCTCCATCCACGAAGGATAACTGTTAGGTGGATAACTGCATCGTCTCCTCATCCAACAACCGCGAACTAGATTTTCATACTAAGAGCATCTTCCACCACGTTCCCCTTCCCAGGAGTATAAACGATCTCAAAGTCATAATCCTGGAGGAACTCAAGCCATTGCCTCTGTCTCAAATTCATATCCTTATGAGATAAGATATATCTGAGGCTCTTGTGATCAGAGTAGATGGTAAACCACTCGCCCATCAGGTAGTGCTTCCACATCTTCAATGTGAAGACCACCGCTGCCAACTCAAGATCATGGGTCACGTAGTTCTACTTGTGTGGCCTCAACTGACGTGAGCCATAGGCAATCACCACTTACTTCTGCATCAAGACACAACTAAGCCTGGTTCCTGATGCGTCTCATAACACTACGTACTCAACACCCACCTCTGGTAATCTCAAGATCGGGGAGCTCATCAAACTCTATCTCAACTGCTGGAAAGACTGCTAGCATACCTCGGTCCACATGAAAGGTTGTCCCTTTCGGGTCAAAGATGTCATGGGTGCTACAATCCTAGAGGAATCAAGGATGAATCTATGATAGTAGCCTGCCAACCCAAGGAAACTCCGCACCTTCGTCACACTCCGGGGTGGATCCCATGCTAACACTGCCACCACCTTGGCTGGGTCCACTGCTACACCATCTGCTGAGATAGCGTGTTCCAGAAAGTGGACCTCCTATAACCAGAACTGACACTTCGAGAGTTTCCCATAGAACTGGTGCTCTCGGAGTGTGTCCAGAGCCATCCTTAGGTGTCTCGCGTGCTCCTCCTCAGACGCAGAGTACACAAGGATATCATCAATGAAGACCACTACAAACCGGTCTAGATAGGGAAAAAAGATCCGGTTCATGAGTCCCATGAACACTGCTGGGGAATTCGTAACGCCAAAGGGAATCAATAAGTACTCATAGTGACCGTAGCGAAATCTGAAAGGCGTCTTTGGTATATCCACCTCCCGTACTCGCAACGGGTGATAGCCTGATCGTAGATCAAACTTCGAGAACCATCGTTCCCCTCTCAACTAGTTGACGAGGTCATCAATCCTCGGTAGTGGATACCGGTTCTTCACGGTCACCTGATTCAAGCGCTGGTATTCCACACACAGCCTCAAGATCCCGTCCACCTTCTTGTGAAACAACACTGGGGCCGCCTAGGCTGAAACACTGTGTCTCACAATGACCCTCTTCTGCAAGTCTTCCACCTTCACCCTTAGCTCACAAATCTCTGAAGGAGCCATCCGATAAGCTGATGCTGATATCGGTGTCACCCCAGGTTGCAACTCAATGCAGAAATCTATCTCTTGATGGGGAGGTATCCCGGGGACATCCTCCGGAAAGATGTCCTCATACTTAGCCAATACTGCTGGAAACTGGAAACTCGTAACATCAGCTGTGCCAAGGGATAGGCTAGCCAACTGATGTGGAATCGGTTGTGCCCTCCTATGCATGGGTCCATCCTGCGCTGCCTAGGTCTCTCTTTCACCGACAAAAGAGAACCTCGTTCCATCACTACAGACACTCCACACCCTTTTCCTAAAATAGTCGATCTGGGCATGAACTATGGATAGCCAATCCATACCAAGAATGAAATCGTAAGGCCTCAACGCTACACCTAAGAGGTTCCAACCGAAACTCTCGCCTCCACGTTTAAGGTAACATTGTCTACAGAGGTGTGTGATCTCTGAATCTTCTCCAGTCGGTGATTATAATCGCAAGGGTCGAGTCAATGGCTCAACTGGAATCTCAAGGTCTCGAAAAAGATATGCAGCCATAATGGAATGACTAGAACCTGTATCTAGTAGTATCACATCCAAAGTAGAAAAGACACAGATTGTACCTCTAATAATTCCAGGAGTACCTGGGTCATACGCCTCTGCTTCCTGTAGCTTTCCCTACCTCTGTCCACCTGCTCCCTAAGCCTGGGGTGGACCTCCTGGGGGTGGTGGTGTTAAAAGGTAAAAATGATGACCACCTCCAACTGCTCTCCCAGCTCCCCTACCACGTCTGACACCCCGTGGATCTGTCTGCTCCACATGTTTCCTCTGCCTCGGTGGTCTATCCACCGCCCCCGTGTCAGAAGTACGGCGGGTCGGACAATCTTGAGTGAGATGTCCCCTCCCATTACATGAGTAGCATCGCCTCTCTTGAGGCTGGATGGATGCGCCCTGTGAACCCTGTATGGAAGATCCCCTGTCCTGGGATCTCCTCTGAAAACGTCTCCCACACCTAGGTCCCTGACGTCGGCTCCCTGCTACCGAGGTCTCTTCTCCAGGTCACCCACTACTAACATTTGCTGGTTGTCTCTGCTCCGCGAAGAGTCTCTCGACCACCAAAGCCCGCTCGAGCACCCCATCATAAGTAGGAATTCTCATAGGGTTGATGCCAGCTTGGATATATATGAGCAAGCCCCACTCAATAGTCTGAGCTCTGAAGTACTGATCTATTACCATATCCATCGAGAACCGTGAGAGGTCGGTAAATCTCGACGAATAGTCAGCCACCATCATGGTTCCCTGCTGGAGCTGAAGAAGGTACTATATGAGTACTACTCTCAGGGTAACCAGTGAAAACTCCTCTCTGAAGAGACGCTCAACCTCCGACGATGAATGTGTCGCCTCATCATGGGTCTGAATAACCAAACTCCACCATCGTCCTGCCGAGCCCTGCAGAAGGCTCGCTGCCAGGATCACCATCTGATCTGCTGGTGTCCTTACCAAACAGAAGACTCTGGCCACTGACTCAAGCCATTCCTCTGCTGCCTGAGGGTCAAGCTCGCCTCGAAACCTGAGGGGTCTCTATCTTTGAATCTCATGGAGTGCGCTCAGCCTAAGCTCCTCCTCCACTGGTACAGCAGGCACTAAACACTGCTCCACATGTGGCGGGATAATTGGCACACCACCTGGTGGTAAAAATGGGGGATCCGGTCCCAGTATTGAGGCTTCATCACTAAGGGGGTCATCCTCGTGATCGAGCTACTGGATCCTAGCGGGTGCACGTTGTGGAGGCATCCTGTTGAAGAGACAAGATGTATCTCAGTCAGTGAGTCTATCTGGAGAGATAACTCAAAAAGGACATGGAAACCACAACCCATTCCTATATGATGCATGTACCATTATTGTTTTCCCCTAACACTAGTGATCTCATGTTCCGAGTCGAAAAGAAAGTTATCAGAGTCCTGGTGTATGGATACGTCGGCCTCCCACACCATCACTAGGGTCCCTGGCCTGAAATCCAAACTCGAAACACTTAGCATTGTTGCCCCAAACCAACTCACCGACTCTCGGTCCTAAGGTAGAACCGAACACCTCTGATACCACTCTGTCACGACCCGTCCCAGTGGGGCCCGAGCCTCAACTCCCCATGCCCGGCTCCAATAGGCCAGGGGATGGTGACTAGCACCGACTAGGAATGTTACTATCATGGGAGGCATTTCCTATAAACCTGTACACACGCACACACACATCTAAGCCCACAAAGCTGAAAAGTAAAAAACTAAAAAAAGAAAAGATGCATGCATGTGCTAAAACCCAACCATAGAGTACGACAGTAAAGTAAAGTACAAGAAAGTAAAAAACTTGGAAAAAGTACAAGCCCACCAAAAAGAGAGTCCGTAAAAAGTCCAACCTGTAAAGAAAGGTGCTGGGACTGCAATCTGTAGCTGTAGGAACACACCTCGGCCTGTCTGATCTCACTGAGTATCGTCCAGTCCTGGTCCGCCAAGAATCCTGTCAAAGGCTTGCTCATCTTCACAAGACATGACACGTGCGAGAAAAGCCCGTGCAGGGGTGAGTTAACAATACCCAGTAGGACACCCCAAAACCACAAAGGAAATACAACAAGGGAAAATGCCACAAAATAATGGTACAGTCATCTCTTAACAGTATATTTCTACCGATCATATAACAGGAACATCCAGATATACTCATTCACAACCGTCTATCACGAATACCACCACTAGGATCAAGATCGAAGATTCCACTAAGCATGAAACCAGGAGAACACACTCTTAGGTCTGAAGAGAGAGATACGAAGTACTTGTTCCAGGAGAACACACTCCAAAATTACCTTGAGAACATTCTGCTCAGATGAGGATCACAACCAAGTCATGGGGTGATTCCGACAACTCAGTCTGAGCTAATCCGCTAAGCAGAAGATCGGCGCCCGGGTAATGTTGGCCACACCGATACCAAGAACTCTACCTAGGGTTCCAGGAATTAATAGAGGATCCGGCTCTAAGTCTCACAGAGGGGATTCCAACAACTCTATTCAGGAATTTCTGCTGATGGGATTATACTCCTGTGTATGGGAAATGATACGAGAACCTTCAGGGAAAAGACCAGGGGTATGAACCCTAAGAAAACTAGTCCAAATCACAGAAGACAAGTGGCCCAAGCCAATGATGAAATGGTTACACAACATGTAGTATGGTTACACGCCGTTTTACTTGACCCCAGGTACTGCACATGTAAATAGACCATGTCATCAGTTCAAGCTGTGTAAAACCAAACTACACAACCTGTAGAAAAAGTACATGCTGTGTCCCTTGACACCGGGTACTGCCCGTGTAACCGTCCCGTGTAATTTGGATTTTTTAGATATAATGTAACTACATGGAGTGTAGAAGAAACCCACGCCATGTTCGAGCACCTGGGGCTCGCTCCGTGTATGCTGGCCATGTTCCTGTACACGGCCTCTATCTATGTCCGTGTCACCTGCCCGTGTACCAGTACATGGAGTATCCCATGTATCTGGACGGGTCTGGCCGGGGAGGGGTATACACGGCGTGTCCTTGGCTGCGTACTCAGCCCGTGTCCATGTACTCCCATAGTACACACCATGTAATCCTACCGACGAACACACGCTATGTATCCCATACTACACAATGTGTAGTTGGGAAATTTCCAGAAAAACTGTCTTCTTCCCCGTGCTTCGGCCGATCTTTTGGATCACGTTTCTCTGGTCCGTTCATCTCGATAATATAGAGGTAGGTTCGTTTCATCATAAAAACACTGTAACGGGTGTTTTCGACTCTTAAATTGGATCATTACCCTCGAACGATCCATCCGAAGAAAAACTCCTGAAAACTCGTATCTTCCGATCTGCTCCAAATCGCCTACCGAAACCGTCGTCGCACCTCCGTGACATCTCTTCGGGGTTGGATCTACAATCTCGGATCATTGCTCCAACAAAAAAATGCGCAATGATCGATTTCCTCCCAGAACGCATAGAACACACATGAAGAACATGTAGGAATCGGGAGAGAAAAACACAACAATCAAGAGGGACGAACCTCGATCGATGTTCGTGTCGATCTTGGTTTGTCACCATTAGAAGGTTGAATGAAAACCAAATTAAATTCAAGAATAAAATACCCACGATTCCCATAAAAGACCATCCCGCATGAATGATCGATCTGTGGGATAATATGTTCGTGAATTAGTCCGCGTTCGTCGTGGAAATCAAAAACGGGGAAGAAATCACAATTTAAACATCCTACCTAGATTCTGGGGAGTTCGTCGGCAATGATCCGGTCGCTGCGTCGTCGTCGCCATGTTGGGAGATTTCTCCAGAGCCTCCAGAGCCTCCAAGGGTTTCAGGGTTATGAGGGTTGTAACCCTGGACCCTTGCCCCAGCCTTTAATTAAAAAAGGTAAAGGATATCTGTTGCAACTGATTTAAAAGATTTCGCTATAGAATAAAATATATTTATTTAAATATTTTATTACTCTTAGGTCCCAAAAACTGGATTCCACCACTAACCAGCACCGACAGATGTTAGGCCTCACCAAAGGTATAATCGATGTTCCGAACGCAACGGTGCCCTCCAATTTCTGATCCAAGCACCCGTTTAGGAGTTATTCCACTTTTTCCGGAAAACCGCACACGCACTTAATTTAATTATTAAATTAAATTCAAACATTTGTTCCGGGCTCACCGGGCCTCATAAATGCACGCCGTCTCCGAGCCTGGTCTCAAATTAATTCCCATATAATATTAAAATAATACAAGGAGAAATCCAGGACATTACAGAAATATTACACTCAATAACCAACACAAAATTAACACCCCATTGCTTATTGGTGTAACTCCTCTTTATAAGGACTCACTAGCCATATGAAAAACATACTTCTTACTTTTCCATGACATACATCTGGATCTTACTATTCTTGAAAGGATGGCGTTCAGAAGCCTTAAAATTTTAATGATTTTTGGTTTCCTTCACATTGTTCTTCTATTTATTATTTACCGTAATGACTAAATGTTTTCCATGACCTATTTCTTTATCCACATGGAGAATCAAAGTAAGTTGTTTTGAAAGATTATTCTCATTATTTTTAGTGTTATAATTAAAAAAACTAGAGAAGGTCTTGGGGTGTGAGGAATGTATGAGATCTAGGGGAAATTCATCTGGTAATTAAATCCCTAAGATTTCCAAGCATTTAATGTATTTAATATGCTTGACTACATGAGGCACAGTTCACACAGACTCTCCAGGATTTGTTATAAAAAGATAATTTTAGATCTTTTATTTATCTTCTATGATATTCTATTGATTGAGATCTCAAAGGTGATACATCATGATATATGAATCCATGTCCTAATGTTTCATCCAATTATCATTGGTCATACATGTTAACATGAAACACTGAATATATGTGTAATCATTCAATAGTTTCTCACAAAGAGAAAAATCTTCCTAACTAGAATCATTACTAAGATAATCTGGAACATGTTTTTATAGAACCTACAATATCAATTCATGAAATAGGATAATGTATATGTTTATTTCTAGTCGTGGAAAATTGTGCTGGTGAGAAAGTTATCATTGTCATGTATAGATCAAAATGATATTTTTGAAGTAATTTTTATTTATGTTTCATAAAATTATACGAGAGGAGTTTTATTACATTTTATATTAAATTAGAAAAATAAAAATTATAATATTTATTAATCTCCCACTATTTTATCAAAGTCCAATGGCCACAACCATTGGTTTCAGAATATCTAAGTTTCTTGGAAATTCTTTTGGTGAGGATTCATATTCCCCTTATCGTCACCCCTTATTTTGATGGACCTGAAAATTGAAGGGTTATAAGTGGGAATTACTAATGCCAACTATATTAACTCACACTTCCCTGATCTGTTTAGTATACTCCCAAATACTGAAATCCATAAATTGGATTTCCTCATCCCTTGCCTCTTAGTTATACCAATTCTTTCATTGGTAGTCAAACTGTGATTTGAAATAAGTTATGTCAACCCAAAACATAAAGTCAGAAGAACCTGATAATTTGAAGAAACCGAACATTTTCTAGTCAAGTACATTTAGCTATGTTTTGATTTTAACTAAAGTAGTGAAAAGATATACCAACATAATATATATAATTTTATGGATTTCATTTTATACTATTTTAATAACAATTTTTTATATTTATTACATGCTTGTTAATATTAAGTAGATTTACCTATGTGATTAACCATATCATAGATAATGTTTCAGTAAAAGATAGTTTATTTTAGTTTTATCTTACATTCCTGTTAATTCATTAATGTCATCATGAGAAAACATACATAGTGAAATAACTACGAAACTTTATAGAAAAATAATAAAATGCTATGATCATTATTTTTTACTAGTGGAATGTTTATAAAGTAGATTTTAAACTAACCATCAACCAAGGTGGATAATACCTGGAACCATTTATGGTTCATGTTGTAGCCTCCCACCTACCCACCCATGTATCTCTATTGGAATGCTTTCACCTTAGATCCAAACTTGAATATCCCCCCACAAACATGGGATATCTGTCCATTAACTTTACTTTTACTCACATGTAGGTGTGGTTAAACAAATGGTTGGTTAAGGGGTTTACATAAAATAAATCACGGTCACCCAGAACCATACATAATGAGAGGAGAGATAACACAGATGCCTAAAATTTAATTTATTAATAAATTAAATGAAACAAACCACTTTATAAAGTTTGGTCTTGGATCATGATAATCCACATGTATGTAATGATTTAGTCATTTAATAAAATAATCATTCAATTATAATTGTTCTTATTTAAGAAAAATCATCCTGAAATGAAATAACTATCCCCTTTAATTAATAAATAATTTTACCCTTATTATCATCCAATGCTTCTTGAGATTATCATACAACATAATTTTAATCACATAATATAAATTTATTTAAAATTAACTATGTAAGAAATATTAACCTGGAGGTAAGACGGTGAGTACCTGTCTAAACTACCCAACATGTATTATAATCATATACTATTTAATCTTGTGACATGTGGAATTCATGACTTATCATATAATTTCATTGAATGTAATATCAACTAAATGACCAAATGACACATATGATATTTACGTAGCATTTTAGGATTCAATATGTGTATAATAATAACTATAATACATCTTATTCAATTTATGTAGATACAAGTATTACAAATTAATTATCAGAAATTTATATATATATATATGTGTGTGTGTGTCTGTGTGTGTGTGTGTGTGTCTAACACATCAAATGGATTATACTATCAGCTTAATGACCACACAAAACACTTGTTAATAAGGGTTTCCCAGTATAATAAATTATGTTTTAATTCGGTGTAATTTCATTAATGTACACGACATGCATATTGTAGTTTACACAACATGTATTTTTCTCACCATATATCTACAACAAATGCCGGGGGACTCAATTTGTAACCAAGCCACAAAATAATTGGAGAAAATTGAATATACATGGGATACATGACATGTTATTTATGATTTACCCAACCATTTTTTATATAGTCCATGTAAGAAGATGCACGACCAATCTGTGACTAAAAGACTACACATTGTGTTCAAATTTACCTGATGTGAATATCAGTTGACCATGTTTCAGGCTAGACTGATCAACACATGGTGTGAAATTAAATTCAAATATTTACATAAATGGACACACTTTGAATAGATTCATAATTAATTCATCATTAATTAAACACTAGTACATGTTGTCTACCTCAAGGATCTACAACGTGTACACTTGTATTGTCCATCCAGACTTTTTAGCACCTTCATATGAAAAAATTTATTTATTTAATTCAAAAAAAAATTAATTTGATTATATTTTTGAGAAAAGAAGATGAAGAAATATTATCTTTGAATTAGGATTAAAGAAAAATTAATGTGGACTTGAAAACAAATGAAAAATTAAAAAATCAGTAATGGATATTTAAATAATTATAAATATTTATGTGACCGCTTTAACACGACATGAAGGTTCTGGTGCCGTAGAAGCATCATATGGGGAATTCCAAAATAATATTTTTTGTATGATCGATGATTAATCTAAGAATTACACACTAACAAATGCCACGATCAAGATAATTTAATCAAATAATATAGATAATGGATAAACACAGAAACCAAATAACATGATCATCACATATTATTTATAATTAATTTAAATACATAATGAAATAAAATTTTAGAAATTATTTCATCACTAATAGATCTGAAAATGTCTCCACGTGATACCATCATTCTATTCTAGGAATTAATAATAGTTTACCTGTACAGTGGTCCATACATGTTCCACAATCCTCCAAATGTTGCTGTAAGAATCTCTTGGTGCTTGATCGGTAGATCATAACAATTATGTCATTCACCTTTGATCACCCTAACAACCACTATGAGGAAGGGTTCTATTCAATCGATCGTGAATTTAGAGTTGTGGTGGAAGAGGTTCACTCTTCATTCTTCAGATTGTTCTTAAAGAGAGAGCACTCTAGGGCTTTGAGAGGATTATTTATGGATCACATTGTGCACAACACCAACGAATTTTCAATATTATGGAAATAATATAATTGGGTTTATATAATACTATGGTTATAAAATAATAATTACCCATGAATCCATTATTATTTCACAAATTCCTACTGAACCCCATGCCTTTAATAATAACATTTTTTTACTTCTTGTCCTTCCCTAAACATGCAGATTAAATTAAATATATATTAGTTCTCTTTGGAATATTATACTCAGTGCATCATCTACCACAATATTTATTGTCCCTTGAATAATGAATATTTATTTATTAAATAAATATAACTACATTATTCACCAATCAAGGAATAAATTTGATATTCAAAAAATAAAAAATTTGTTAAATATTATGCTCATATAATATTCACTCGAATAATATGTGAAGGAATATACGAGATCACAAAATCATGTATAATTTTTAAACCATGTGAATGAATAATATTTATTCAACTTGTAAAATAATAAATAATAATATACTATTTAATTGAGATTTTGGATACACTTTTTTTGTGACCCTATAGGCCTCTTTCTATGTGGCATTACGCAAAGTAGCCTAAATTCCAAGGTTCGAGTCTAGAAACACCCCAAAAACCCCATAGAAGAAGAATGTTATGCTACAATGACATAATAACTCATATAATTGGTTACTATGGAATATAATCTATTAATTTTGATATCACTAATCAAGTAGTCGGCATGCTTATGCCGTCAACTTATTCCCTTGATGTCTTTTTCTTTGAAATTGGGGAAATCAGACTTACATATAGAACACCATTGCTAGGGATTTAGTTAGATTATATCATATCTATTAGAGGGACTGATATATTATATTCCATTAAATAATAGAAGGCTTAAATCATTTCTCTCATTATTAGTTACAAAAATATTACTCAGGATGCTCCCAATGTAAACTACATCATCGTGAAAATATGTTGTGATAGTTTTCATCAATACATAAAAGTATGTTACTTATAATACTCAATAATAATAATTTTAATTTCAATGGATCCATAAAAACATTCAAAAATATTCACATCTAATGACACATATAAAATTAGATTTCATTTGGTGGGTCTCATTATCATAATATCATACACGAGATATTACTATGGGTATACACCCTCAGAAGGTGCCAAAAAGTCCTATGTGTCTCCAATTTTGATAGCCTATATAACTTGTTTCCCATAAATGATTTAATTTCTATATTGAAAATATATTTATGAATACTCATGGATATTTTGAGTTCTCATTATAGTGTGGTACAGTAATGATCTTTTAGTGCGACAATTACACTCAGGAAATTACCACATACTATGTTATGCATAAGAAAAATCATGATGTGGTAAATAGTTTGTTAATATTCAATACAATGAATACATGTTATCATAAAGTACATAGAAGTTTCTTCTAGGGAACAAACTCTAAAATAGTTCTCCATGTATTGGACAACCATGCAAAATTAAATAATAAAAAATAGATTAATTTCATCTAAGAAGAAAATAACAATAATAAATTGTATGAAACACCTTTCAAACAATTTATTAAATAAAGAAACAATTTTTAAAATAATATTAAAAATACACATCTAGGAAACCAAAATATAAACAAAACTAGTTTTCGAGGTGCCTGATGGACAATAAGACCCACACACGTCAAATGAACTGTGAAGAAAATCTCCCCCATCAGGATGATAATCCAAAGTCACCACCATAAACCCAACAAAACTACTTCCAAATTAGGAGGTATATCTAGCCAAAATGAATGCTAGAAACTAATGGACCTTCAAAACAAATTAGGTCTACATACCCACTAATGTGTGTATGTAGGGTGTGATCCAATACCGATTATAATACCCCCATGATTCTGTGTAACTTATTTTATAATGAAACCCAAAATTCTTGTTCAAACATAAATATTAGAATTTTTTTTCATTTACTCTACACAATAGATAAATAAAAAATAACACCTCAAGAAATTTATTAAAACTAACCATTAAAAACATGTATGAAAGAGGACTTACCATGGAATTGTTATTTCAGAAACCAACCAATCCACATTAATACATTAATCCTTTTAATCAAATAAGTTAAAACATCCATTTATATAAATAATATCAATTAATTAAAAAACACTCACATTGTTTAAAATAAAATCAATGAAATTTTAATAAACTCTTTCCATTTGAAAAGAAGTACCCCTTCTAAGTTCCAAGAGATTTACACACTCATCAACAATGGAAAAAGAGCAGATATAAAGCATAATTGGATAAAAATACATGAAATTTCATAATATAATAATAACTTCATAAAAAAATCCATAAGACAACAATCCATGATAATAATTAATGAAAATATACAAGTTAGCTCAAACAAGAGAAAATTTCATTCCATTAACAATAAAGAAGCATAACCTATGATATATATCATCAGGTAACTCTATAATGAATAATGTTTCAATACATGACATGTATAGGTGGAACCAAATGATGATAGCTTTATAGTAACAAAACTCATCACCCAAATCACTTTAAAGAAGCCCCATAAGTGATGAATCCCCAATTAAATTAACAATTTTCAACTAGGAGATACTAGCCAGTGTGTAAACTTGAAATAGAAATGTTAACATCACTTGTTTTCACACATAATAGTACAAAGTAAGTCATGGAATATATAATTGATGTGTGCTGTTATCAAACCAACATTAATCATATTAAAATCAAATAGACCAAAGGTAATATAACAAAACAATAAAATAAATTCCACCACCAACACCCCAATCATAATTTCGCCCTTCCCAAACAAATAATAATGAATGAAAATTCATTTAACCACTGACATGTATATAACCATAAAAATATGTATTAATGTAAATTGATAGGTTTTAAAAATCAATCAATATATTATATTATTCACTAGGTTCTAAATGGACCTTTATATTAAAACTAGAACTACCCCTTGGGAATTCTATTTTTAAGACAACCTTTAATGAAAAAATGTATATGAATGAGAAATAATAATATAACACCAAAGAATAATTATTAATTCAATGAAAGGATCTCACTAAAAATTAAAATAAATCAACACATCTATTTTTAAGATAGGATACATATTTTAAATATGAGACCGTTTAATTCAAGAGAACATCATTAAAACATGGGAACACCCAACTTTAGAAATGTTTAATTTTACAAAACATCATGAACAAACTTTTTTATTTGATAAACCAATTAATGGTATTTTATCAAACACTAAATATGTGTGAAATACTATTTAAGAATAAATTTACATCGAATAATGATATTCATCCATTTTTTTCAAAGGAAAAAAATAAAATTAATCATGGAAAACCCTTGAAAAATATATATATTACATATAAAACATTAATTTAATTCAATTAAAAATGTAAAATATATATAAATCATGTAACTCATTAATACAAAGTTTTTTGACAGAGAAACCTTCCTCAACCAGCACAACCATGTCACCTATGAAGACCACCACCTGATTGGTTCACAATAGATGGATTAAAAACAATGGAACCCCAAATTATTTGACAATTCTATCACAAGAAATTGGACAACATATCCACTAAGGGTCAAATAATATGGCAGAAATGTAAGAAACATTATGTATAAGGTATTATAATCTCACATTTCATTCAAGGGAAGAAACCACCAATAAAACACCATAAATTCACTATGTAGGTTCTTGGAAGAGGAGGAGAAGGATACATGAGGCTTATTAAAACCCATACTATTCAAAAAAACATATTACAAAAAAATATAATAATATTCATTAAATAACATAATAAAACCACACCAACACTATATAGGATTCATTTCATTTGAAACATGGAAACATGGACAACTGATTCTTAAAATATACACATTGTTTGCTACTAATTCATTAATTAATAGAACAATTTTGACACAAATTACATAATACCTTTATTCATATCATGAGTAAATGAAACATAAGAAAGGGAAATAATATATTCTAAGTATGTTAATATAAAGGATATATCAATCATATCATAATCATAAGAAAAAATAACATAAACAAAAAATTTGAAAATTATATCCTCCATATCAATTATCATGATATCATGTCATGGGATAAATCAAAGATTTTCATAAAGAATCAAAGAACATACTCAATGAGGGAATAACATAAGACATGAAATTGTGGAATACACAATATCAAATAAAATTATTTCTATACAAGTCAAGGCTAGTTTTTGAGACTACCATAGTCGACAAAGACCTTTACTCAACCAGTTTCACTCCCCATTTTAGGATTGTATAACTAAACCGAGTTCACTTGTCCTTCAAGTCTAGTATATCTCATGAAATATTAATATTTACCCAATTCATTGGAAGGAGTTACAGTTTCCTCCTATCACATAATTAATACCATAAATATTTATTCCATTATAACATAAATCATTCATCATATTATAACCCATGTAATAAAATATGTTGCATAAACATCATTCCATCATAACATAACCCATGAATAAATGGGTTTCATAAATATAATTACAAGATAAAACTGAAACAACTGTAGATATAATTGGGATATTATAATTAAAAAATATCCCTAGTAAAGAATAAGAAACATCAAATAATGTTAGCATATATGGTAAAAGATCACATGAAAGTAATTATTGAGGAAAATATCATTTATGCTTTGAAAAAGTTTTCTTTTCTTAAAATACCACAATATTTTAAAAGAAAACATTTTTTAAAAAATTACCTTATAATTTTGTAAGGAAATATTGAAGGAATACATGCATCATGGAAACATATAAATATATTCATGAGGTATAACTTAAAAAAACATTCTTTTCAAACTTTTTCTTGAAAATTCACAATGTACCTTGTTTGGAAAATGAAAAAAATATTCCATTCAAACCATTTAGTAAAAATTTACAAATTGGTAAAATTGAATTTAAATAATTGTAAAATTATAAATAAAATATTTTGGAAATGTTTTAATGAAACATGGGCATAGAAGATAAATATTCGTCAATAGACACATATGTATAAATAATCCCAAATAAAAATGAGATTGTGAAATTAACCTGCACCATAGGTTTGATTTCATTATTATGTATCTAAAAATAATTTATTCTGTTTTAAATAATTTTATTAATTTATTTTTGAACTATATCAATTTTTATGATATCATATATGATCATATTATATCATCCTATCACCTGTTTATTGATAATAGTTTTTTATTACCCTTCTTTTTAGTGTTAACAGCTTCATTTTCCTATGCATGTTTTATCATATAACTACCTGTTCTTATGCATAAGATGTAGTTCTGAAAATTCAAAAATAATATTAAGGTAATATATATCATATTTATTCATTATATTCATTTATATAATCGTTATTGAATAGTGACTATGGAAAATGAATCACATCACCTCATGGAGATGGCATGCCTTACATATGACCAAGCGATGGTATCATTAGATTATTGCTGAAATGGAAAATAAGTGGGTGGTATATATATTTTTCCAAGAATAAATATAATTTTATAATTATAATATATATATTATTAATATCATTATACATATCCAAAAAAATGGTGAAGAAAAACTGATTGCAACAGAGCGTGGGGACGACAAGCTGTACGTACCCACACTCAATATTTTTCATAGGATTGATAAAAGGAGGAATATAGTTGTTACATTATCATTATAATATCTCAAAACATATATTATACAATAGTGATTTACTTTATATTGGAAACAATACATGAATATGATTGAGAGGAATAACTAATCTTGAAAGATCCAGTAAAGAAGATTACTTCTTCTTCAATAAAATTCCATTAGATATCCCCTTAGGGATAATGTAGTAACTCTTTTGAGAATCCTAGCACCTATATAATGTGAAAAGGGAATTAATAAAGGGAACTTTTCATTGGATGGTCGATCTTGAAGGCTCAATGTCATGTCAAGAAGTAAGGGATGAGGTGCCCTTTTATAATTGAGGTAGGGGCAGTTTAAGAATTTCTGAAAATATTTATTTATAATAAATTATTTATCAATCAAAATAACTCCAAAATTCAATTTATTTCAATGTAACATGAGATAAGGTTTTAATATTATCAATCAATTCATTTTAGACATGTTTTTGTAATATTTTAAACATTATAATTTTGATTAAAGATTAGTTAACATATTTTAATTTTAATTAAGGTAACATCATTTTCAAGATTAAATGGTTTTAATTTTTTAATTATTAAATGTAAATTTTACCATAATTGATCAATTTATAAAATTTTGGACCACATTAAAATGAATTTGTATATTTATATAAATTTTGTGATTTTTAAATTATTGAATAAAATATTATTTTCATAAAACATCATTATTGTCAATTTTGACAGTGTTCATTATCTAGACATTTAAAATTATCCTGAAAAAAATGTAACATTGAAAAAAATATTTTTTATTATATCTCTAAGAGGTTATGTTAATCGGTAAAATTCACTGATCACATTAATTTTCTTAAATTATATTTATTTTAATATATTTAATAATAGTTATTTGGTTTTTAAATTAATAAAATAATTACTTCATATTAGTTTTATAAAAATTTAATACTCCTATTTGTTCACTAAAAATTAAAAATAAAATACCATGATTAAAATAAATATTCAATATTTAAGGAAAAGAGTACATTAAACCTCATAATTTTGATCCTTAGGTTTTAAGGTTCTAATTTTATTTTTCCAATAAAATTTGGTCATGAGTTAGGTTCATTTTGGAGTCCTTATAATTTTATTTTTAATATAAATTAATTAATTTTCCATTTACCGTCGTAACAGAATTTAACAACATTATAATTAATATTGACCAAAAATAAAAGAGTGATATTCAATAAATTTGGAACATATGAATACTAATTTTTCATTCATTTTTATAATTTAAAAACAAAAAGGAGAGTTAACTTTAAAATAAAACTAATAAAATACCACGAAAAATCATTTTTTGAAAAAAAAATCCATTTTAAAACATGAAACATATTAATAAAAAATTACTGTAAAAGATAATTTTAAGAAATGATAGATATATTATTTTAAACAAATATAAGTTAATAAAATGGTAAAACTAATACACTACATAGTTTGGTCTTCTAATAGATTTAAAAGAAATTACCATTTTCAATAATAATCAAAAGTTTCACTACTCCTTGAAAAAATAAATGATTTCAGAATAAAATAATTTAAAGATAGTTTTGAAATGATGAATACAAAAAATTAAACTAATATCTTCACATAAATTTCATAAAACTTTTATAAATTAATAAATGAAAGAAAAGACCATTATTAAATGAATTTTTTTGAAGAATAAAGTGATTTTACTAAAATTGTGTGATTAGTTTCCAAGAACATACCAAAACAATCATATTTATTTGGATATTTATTTTTCTTTAATAAATTAGTTATTATTATTTATTATAAAAAATTTAACTATTAGTTTATACTAATAGTGTCTCAAAGTTGGTCTGAACTCATAGTTGCATGCAACAGAAGCTATTGAAGAATTGAAATTATATAAATTGAAGAATTTATTAAAATATCGGGGTATTACATTCTACTCCCCATAAAATTAATTTCACTAAAAAATTGTTACTTAGATAAACAAATATGGGGATACCAATGCCTAATCACACCATCACATTCCAATGTAGCTTCTTCAAATTAGTGGTTCTACCATAAAACTTTAACCTATTGAATAATCCTTTTTGGTAAAACTTTTTCTCTAAGATCCAAAATATATATCAATTTTTCTTCATAAGAAATATATTTCTTCAGTGTAATGACTTCTATGTTTAGTGAATGTGAAGGAGAATGTATATAATTTCTTAGGAGAGTTACATGGAACACATTATGAACTTGAGATTGATTCAGTGTACTATTTTATTTATAAGATCCCTTCCCAACATGAACAAGAATTTTAAAATGACTGAAATATCTAGTTCCTAGCTTGAACTTATTTTTAAATCTCATTACTCTCTTTCAGAGATATATTCAAAGAAATACATAGTCACCCACTTCAAACTCATTTCCTTTTCATTGATTGTCAACTTCACATTTTTTTCAACTATATGATGCTATTATGTATTGTGGAATAGATCTAACATTCACTGATATTTCCTCAACCAGATCAGGTAGAAATAGATTACATCCCCCAATTTTATTTTCGTAGGTTGTAGCTCTTCAGTTATCATCATAGAGTGATTCATAAGGATCCACTTCAATACTTATGTGAATGCTATTGTTGTATAAATTATATACCAATGGTAGGTGTTTATACCAACCACCTATGAAATACATTGAGAACGATATCAACATGTATTTTATGGGTTGTATTATCCTCATAGACAGATCAACCATCTATGGATGATAAGTATTACGAAAACATAACTCAGTATCCAAATCCTTCTGAATACTTCTCCAGAACATTGAGTTAAACCATGAATCCCAACAAGATATAATGGAATATGGAACTTCATGATATATCACCACATCCATAATATATATTCTTGAAGGATGATCAAGGGATTAATCTTCTATGATATAAATGAAGTATGCTAATTTTATAAGGTGATCATATATAACCCATATAGTAATATGGAATTTGTAGAGACCTGAAGCTTGATGTACATGGAAATTACATTACTTTAGCGAAATACATAATACATAACAAAAACATACACACAGGGATTGTAATAGTTTAGTGTCTTTGGAAACTCAGAATATATTCTTCTAATCATGGTGAAAGATCTTCAACATCTCCCTTAAGATCTTCTCCTTTTTGTTTTCTTACCTAAAACCTTTCTTTAAATCATGGGGAAAAGAAAACATATAAAGGGTGAGCTCCAATGCTCAGTAAGGGTAAGCATGGATAAAATTAAACAAATCATATACATTTTAACTTCAAAACATGAACATAATATTTAAACATCAGAATCTTGAGCAATGACATAAATCATGGAAGTACGTAAGGAATAGATCATAAAGAAACATTAATCATGATAAAATAGCATCGGAAATAAACATGTAATTGTGGAAAACCATTAAGCACATGATATGATTTACATAGTAGACAAGGCATTACTACCAAGACCATCTTAGTGGACAAAGTCCCTTTTTGAATCGAGTTCACTCCTTGTTCCAGTCCTGTATTACTGAACCGGTTTAACTTGCCGTTCCAACCATGTCTATCTCATGAGATATAAATCTTTACCCAATGCATTGGAGGGAGATATAGGTCCCAACCATCTCATAATGAAATCATTCTTACTTGTGCCACAAAATAAACATACATAACCCAATAAATAAAATGGGTTTCATAAACGTCATCCCATCATCACATAATCCATATAAAAGAAATGGATATCACTTCATAATAAGAAAAGTGAAACCATGTAAATCATAGAGACATGATACTTAAAACATAAATATATTAAATAATGTCATCTTAGATGAAAAATGGTTTTGATAAAACACATGAAATGAATTCTTGAGGAAAATATCCTTTCTTCTTCAAAATCATTCTCTTTTCACAAAATGTCATGAAATTTTAAAAGAAAAGTATTTTCTTGAAAATAGTCATGAAATATTTTGGAGGAAGATTCATGAAAATAAGGCTTTATGAAACAGTAAAAATCCATTCATGCCGTATAAGTTAAAAAAACATTCTTCTCATACTTTTTTTCGGAAAAGTCAAAAAATTACCTCGTAGGGTAAACAAAAGAAAGATTACTTCCATACGATGGGGTAAAAGACAAAATGGATAGAAAAGGACTTTAAACATACATGAATAAACCTTTATAAAACATGGACATGTATGATAGAAATACAACCATTAAATACATACGAATATGAAATCTCAGATAAAAATGAGATTTGTACAATTATCCCTTACGTCTGGTCCGATATGCTTCTTACATATCCTAACCTCCTCTTATTTGAAGCGCCTCTTTGAGACCTCCTCTTAGGGCACTAAAATTGGACTTTGAAGAATACCAGAACCTATAGGATTTTTATATGGATGCATAGAAGAGAATTTGGAAGGGGTTGGCCGAGCTTGAAGGCTCAAAGTGGTGTGAGGAAGAGAGGGACGAGGTGCCCTTTTATAAGGGAGGAGAGGAGCACCATGGGAAAAACTAAAAATATTATTTTATTATAAAGTCATATTCGGTTTTTAATAGCTCCAAATTGATTTATTTCTAAGCTAATGTGGGGATGGGTCGAAATAATATCATCCAATAGAATTTAGACAAGTTTAGGTTTCTATTTTAACCTTATCATTTAGATTTAACCTTAAGTTAAATAATTTTACTTTTACCGTGTCTTCTTGTTTTCTTACACGATAAGGTTAATAAACTTACTATAACAAGGCAAACGAACCCCAAGCTGTTTATTATTAATATATATAAACTTATCTAAGTCATTTTTCCGAACCTTAGATTTTTAGGAATAAAATAAAAATTAATAATGTAATATTTGTTTTAAAAACTATTTTATGTTAATTTTGACACTATTTGGTAATTGATTTTTGTGAAAATCATAACAGAATGATTAATTAGAAAAAGTTAATTAAATCAATACTAACATGTCATATTAATCTAGAAAATTAGTTTAATTCATAAAAAGTCTCAAATTACATTTATTTGTGTATTTATAACATCAATTATGTCAATATTTCATTAAGAAGATAATTATTGCATCATCTTTGTGTCATAAATACATTATATTATTTAATGTCCAAAAATTATAAATAAAATACAATTATGTAGGAAATATATTTAGCTTTATAATGAATATTTATAGTCGAATTTATCTTATGTATAACCCTATATTAAAAATGAGTTACTTATTAAACTTTGATTTTAACTATTTTAACTCTTCTTTGAATTAAATAAAATTAAATGTCCTAATCTAATCCAAGTGGACCTAAATGATAATATTTTATTCCTAAGGTTGTTTTTGGTCGAGATACACTTGTCCAATAGAATTAGGACATGTTTTAGGGTAATATTAATATCATTTTACCCTTAATTTCCCTATTTAGTTTTAACCGTGGTAAATAAAAGTAAAACATTACTATTCACCAAAAATTATTTTAATCTCATTGAACCACATTTTACTCCTTGATATTAACCGTGTGTATCGGATTTTTTAAATTCCACTCATAGAAGTGGTAAAATTAAGTTTTATGAAAGATTCTGTTTTTTAACTACCACTTAGTGGTTTCACTATTCATCAAAAAATGCAAGTTTCCAGAAAAATACCCAAAATTAGGCCTAAGAGTTATTTGATATTACGAATTCAAAATTGATTTCTATTTTTTCAAATTTATAACATATAAGTGGAATTAATTAATTTGAAATTTAATTCTAGTTATCAAAACAAATAGCGTGTTTTTAAGAAACAAAAACAATCAAAAGATTGATACTTGTTTATATCCAATTTCGAAGTGAAATTAATTCCAATGAACAACATTGGATTAAATGGTAAAAATATATTCTAATTACACTTTAAAACCAATTAAAAATATAATCTAACCATATAAATTATTGCGATGAAAAAAGTTGTTTTTAATTAAAATATAGCGTGTTTTTACTATTCATTAAAATATGAAAGTTATCAGAATAATAAGAAAAATTTATCCACAGTAAATTTTTATATCCTGATTCCAAAGAAGAATTTTATTTTGTCAAATTGAACTTATAGACATGTCAAAAACAATATTTATTGTGGGTGCGCCATAAAAAGGCGGCAAAACTACATTTTTGAAAAATACTTATTTTACTCGAAAAAATTGATTTTGTTCTCATACAATGTTTTAGAAAATGTGAAAGATGATTAATAATGTTATAAAATTCAAAATGTAGTTGATACTGTACATAATGGTTAGTTCATATAACATATCGTTGTTTAGCGAAACTCAGTATTGCGTACAACACACGCTATCGTGGAAGGTCGCAATTGCATGTAATGCAAGCCAAGTCAGGGATGCATGTTGTGCAAGATCCTTTTGGTGTAGCATACAACACAAGACATTAATGAAATTAAAAAGAATATTTTTCATAAAATCTCACGGTGTTACATACTACCCCCCTTAAAATGAATTTCTCCCTCTAAATTCGTCGGGGTTATAAATGGTTTACTACTCGAAAGTTTGTTTAATATAAACCCACATCGTAAAAAGGAATACCAAAACATGGATTTAAAAACTAAAGTATGAAATGTAACGGTTACCCAAATTAACTCATCACTGGGTTTCCACATAGGAGAACAAAGGTGAAAATATGGATATGGAAGAAAAATCAAACCATCAAGTTCTGATGGAGAGTGGTAGAGAACATGGCTATGAAAAAGCCATCAATCACGAAGCCATAGATTTTGTGATGATCTAAGGTACCATCTGATTCATCAGATATAAGGGCACTAGGACAACATTTTTGGTTTTCAAGATCATTACCCTAAAGTTGAAGAATTTGAAATAGAATAAATACTTACTTTATTTTGGTACAATCTCACTGTTGTTCGTGGTTTGAATAATTTCCACTTCTTCTCTTAAAGAAATGAATTTGAATTTGTTATTCGTGAAGTGTTAATAGATCATGCGATAGAATGATGGGTCATTCCATCTGTTTTAAACAAAAGGTTAGCAAAAGTTATCAAATATACATAAGTCCATCTATGGTGAGGTTAATCGTATATGATTCCAAAAATGATCTTATACTTCATATATCATACCGTTTAATAAAATAAAACTAGTTTCTACTAAACAGGGACATCCTGTAGGCCAGTGGTATGCGATAAAGGCCAGTCGCACTTCGGTTGTGGGTTCGATTCCCACATCCTTGTCTGATGCGATGGGCTGTTGCCCATCCTGCAGGTTGTCCTTTTCTAAAACAACATTACTATAACATCCCATCAATAATATCGAAAAAAGTTCTATCTTTAAACAATAATAACTTATGTCCAACATAATCCATTCCAATCTTTAGGCTTATCTAAAATACTTCGGTCCAAGCTCATAGTATAAATAAAACAATTACTAGAAGTGTTATCTACCAAGAATGTGAATACAAGCATTTATCCCAAATATATCATAAGATATATCTTGTTGGTTATATTCCAAACACATGAATACCTTAGTCATATATTCTCTTGAAACATAAATTACCATAGAACCTTCGTGAAAACATGAATACTATCAAAAGGTAACTCTTTCCACATACCAAAACCCCAAAATTCGATATACTCAAACCATGATATAACTATTTCCTTATATCAGTCATGAGCACATGAATACTATCAAACATTTCATTTTATCCTTATCCCTTCATTATGTGCATATCATCTTCTTTCCAAAAATATCTCAATCACTTTCCATGGTTACCGGAACCATAAATTTATTGAAAACCACAATAGACCAGTACATAAATATTCCAATATTCCACGATACTATATACAACATTATTTTGGAATCCCATTACATAAACACTTAATCATTCCACCACATCATTGTCATATTCAACATCACTAATAGTGATCTCATGTGACATCCCTTTGTCCTTTTCCTTAAGTGGTTGCTCATGTCGATCATCACTAACCCTTGGATTAAGGCATTGATTAGCATAATGCCCCATTTCATTGCACTTGAAGCATTGAAGTGTTCGTGGTGTGTTCTATGCAGTATTTTCTTTATTCACATCATTAGCAACCCTTTTTCCATTACTTCAACATTCAGCTGCTCGATGACCTTCTTTTACACACTTAAAACATTTTCTAGTCCCTTTAAGACAATAGAAACCATGCTTCTTTCCACACTTTGAGCATAAGGAAACATTCATA
The DNA here is from genome assembly GCA_963277665.1 of Viscum album. NCBI lineage: Eukaryota > Viridiplantae > Streptophyta > Magnoliopsida > Santalales > Viscaceae > Viscum > Viscum album. The sequence continues at coordinate 1,266,284,383 of OY728128.1, forward strand.
TTCTTTTCACCATCACTTGGAGATTTCTCCTTGAACTCCATCTTTTGTTTTTTTTCAAATCCATGAGATGGATATGTAACACAAACTTCCATTTCTACCTTGATAGCACAACACACAATTTCTTCATAGATACTGAAATCTCTTATAGCTAATGCCCTTCAAAGATTTAGTTTTAAGCCACTGAAGACTCGATCAACTTTACTTTTAGGTTGGATGATAAAGCCAGATGCATACCTTGCAAGCCTTATAAAATTCGCTTCATATATACCAACAGATTCATCATCCTTTTGCTTTAGTTCAAGAAACTACTTCTCCATCTTTGTTCGAAGAATACAAGGGAAGTACTTATTGAAAAATAAGTTCTTGAAATAATCTCATTCCATGGACTCAATTTCATCTCTTGGACTCATATTCTTTATAAGATTCCACCATTGACCAGCTTCACCTTCCAAATGATGTACTTATAAGATGACTTTATCATGTTCAGAACATTGAATAACTGAAAATATCTTTTTAGTGGTACCGATCCATTGTTCAGCAACAAGTGGATCAGAAGACCCACTGAAAGAAGGTGGACGTTGCCTCATGAAGGACTCAATAGAATATTGTTCCCTTCTCTGCTCGTTTGGAAGTCCATAATGATTCATAACTTGTGTAAGTATAGCAATAAGATTTTTCAATCCATCTCCCATAACATTTGTTTGTTCAGGAGGACAATCATTGCATTGTCCATTACATTGATCAACACGGTTCCTTCAGGTTCTAGCCATCGTCTAAAACCCAAAAATAATAGTGTGAGAGGAAAAAATCATTCTAGGGAAAACCACATAATAATGGGGAGTACCTTCAATATCTAACATTTTAGGTTTAATTCTAAGATCGTTATCGTAATTCTAGGACTATAACCTATACTTATACTTAACCTTAGGGACATACCTATACATACCTTAGAAATATCTCTAGGGATCTCACTAAAGTTCTCGCATCCTAGTTTCCAATAGTTGACTAATCCTTTCCTCTGATACCAACTGTAGAGACCCGAAGCTTGATGTACATGGACATTCCATTACTTTAGCGGAATGCTTAATACATAACAAAAACATACACACAAGGATTGTAATAGTTTAGTGTCTTTGGAAACTCATAATATAATCTTTAATCGTGGTGAAAGATCTTCAACAACTCCCATAAGATCTTCCCCTTTTTGTTTTCTTACCTAAAACCTTTCTTTAAATCCTAGGGAAAAGAAAACATATAAAGGGTGAGCTCAAATGATCATTAAGGGTAAGCATGGATAAAATAAAACAAATCATATACATTTGAACTTCAAAACATGAACATAATATTTAAATATCAGAATCTTGAGCAATGACATAAATCATTGAAGTACGTAAGACATAAATCATAAAGAAACATTAATCATGATAAAATAGCATGGGAAATAAACATGTAATTGTGGAAAAACATTAAGCATATGATATGATTTCCATAGTAGCCAAGGCATTGTTTCCAAGACCGTCGTAGTGGACAAAGTCCATTTCTGAATCGAGTTCACTCCTCGTTCCAGTCCTGTATTACTGAACCGGTTTAACTTTCCGTTCCAGCCATGTCTATCTCATGAGATATAAATATTTACCCAATGAATTGGAGGGAGGTATAGGTCCCACCCATCTCATAATGAAATCATTCTTACTTGTTCCATAAAATAAACATACATAACCCAATAAATAAAATTGGTTTCATAAACGTCATCCCATCATCACATAATCCATATAAAAGAAATGGATATCATTTCATAATAAGAAAAGTGAAACCATGTAAATCATAAAGACATGATACGTGAAATATACACATATGAAATAATGTCATCTTAGATGAAAAATGGTTATGATAAAATACTTGAAATGAATTCTTGAGGAAAATATCCTTTCTTCTTCAAAGTCATTCTCTTTTCACAAAACGTCATGAAATTTTAAAAGAAAAGGATTTTTTTTGAAAATTGTCATGAAATATTTTGGAGGAAGCTTCATGAAAATAAGTCTTTTATAAAACCGTAAAAATTCGTTCATGCCGTATAAGTTAAAAAAACATTCTTCTCATACTTTTGTCGGAACAGTCAAAAAATTACCTCGTAGGGTAAACAAAAGAAAGATACCTTCCATACCATGGGGTAAAAGTCAAAATGGGTAGAAAAGGACTTTAAACATACATGAATAAACATTTATAAAACATGGACATTGATGATAGCAATAACCCCAGTAAATAATTATGAATAAGAAATCTCAGATAAAAATGAGATTTGCACAATTATCCCTTACCCTAGGTCCGATATGCTTCGTACGTATCTGAACCTCCGCTTCTTTGAAGCGCCTCTTTGAGACCTCCTCTTAGGGCACTAAAATTGGTCTTTGAAGAAGACCAAAACCTCTAGGATGTTTCTATGGAAGTGGAGAAGAGAATTTGGCAGGGGTTGACCGAGCTTGAAGGCTCAAAGTGGTGTGAGTAAGAGAGGGAGGTGGTGCCCTTTTATAAGGGAGGAGAGGGGCACCTTGGAAAAAACTAAAAATATTATTTTATTATAAAGTCATATTCAGTTTCTAATAGCTCCAAATTGATTTATTTAAAAGCTAATGTGGGGATGGGTAGAAATAATCTCCTCCAATAGAATTTATGCAAGTTTAGGTTTATATTTTAAACTTATCATTTAGATTTGACCTTAAGTTAAATACTTTTACTTTTACCGTGTCTTCTTGTTTTCTTACACTATAAGGTTAATAAACATACTCTAACAAGAAAAAAGAACCCAAAGTTGTATATTATTAATATATATAACCTTATCTAAGTCATTTAGCAGAACCTCAGATTTTTAGGAATAAAATAAAAATTAATAATATAATATTTGTTTTAAAAACTATTTTATGTCAATTTTGACACTATTTGGTAATTGATATTTGTAAAAATCATAACAGAATGATTAGTTTGAAAAAAGTTAATTAAATTAATACTAACATGTCATATTAACATATAGAATTAGTGTAATTCATAAAAAGGCTCAAATTACATTTATTTGGGTATTTATAACATCAATTATGTCAATATTTCATTAATAAGATAATTACTGCATCATCTTTGTGTCATAAATGAACTATATTATTTAATGTATAAAAATTATAAATAAAACACCATTATGTAGTGAATCTTTTTACCTTTCTAATGAATATTTATAGTCGAATTTATCTTATGTATAACACTATATTAAAAATGATTTACTTATTAAACATTGATTTTAACTATTTTAACACTTCTTTGAATTAAATAATAATAAATGTCCTAATCTAATCCAAGTGGACCTAAATGATAATATATTATTTCTAAGGTTGTTTTTGGTCGAGATAAACTTTTCCAATAGAATTAGGACATGTGTTAGGGTAATATTAATATCATTTTTACCCTTAATTACCCTATTTACTTTTAACCGTGTTAAATAAAAGTGAAAAGTTTCTATTCACCAAAAATTATTTTCATCTAATTGAACTACATTTTACTCTTTGATATTAACCATGTCTCTCGGATTTTTGAATTTCCATTCACAAAAGCGGTAAAATTATGTTTTATGAAAAATTCAGTTTTTAAACTACCACTTAGTGGTTTCACTATTCATCAAAAAATGAAAGTTTCCAGAAAAATACCAAAAATTAGGCCCAAGAATTATTTGATATTCCGAATTCAAAATTGATATCTATTTTTCCAAATTTATAACATATAAGTGGCATTAATTAATTTTAAATTTAATTCTCGTTATCAAAACAAATAGCGTGTTTTAAAGAAACAAAAACAATCAAAAGATTGATACTTGTTTATATCCAATTTCAAAGTGAAATTAATTCCAATGAACAACATTGGATTAAATGGTAAAAATATATTATAATTACACTTTAAATCCAATTAAAAATATAATATAACCATAAAAATTATTGCGATGAAAATAGTTGTTTTTAAATAAAATATAGCGTGTTTTTACTATTCATTAAAATATGAAAGTTATCCGAATAATATGAAAAATTTATCCAAAGTAAATTTTTATATCCTGATTCCAGAGAAGAATTTTATTTTGTCAAATTGAACTTATAGACATGTCAAAACAAGATTTAATGTGGGTGCGCCATAAAAAGGCGGCAAAAATACATTTTTGAAAAATAGATATTTTACTCGAAAAAATTGATTTTGTTCTCATACCATGTTCTAGAAAATGTTCAAGATGAATAATAATGTTATAAAATTCAAAATTTAGTTGATACTATTCATAACGGGTAGTTCATATAACATATCGTTGTTTAGCGAAACTCAGTATTGTGTACAACACATGCTATCGTGGAAGGTCGCGATTGCATGTAATGCAAGCCAAGTCAGGGATGCGTGTTGTGCAAGCTCCTTTTGGTGTAGCGTACAACAGAAGAAATTAATGAAATTAAAAAGAATATTTTTCATAAAATCTCGGGGTGTTACAGAATTTATATTTTTTAGGGATTCTAATGACAAAATCCACTCTGATATTTCCCCTTTTCATTGTGGTATTGGTAATGGTTGTAACATCCAATTATACTTCTATCTCTTAGCTATAATTTTCTGAAAAATCAAGCAACAAGAAACATATTCTGTGATATTTTTTTTATACCATCCAATAAGAAATATTCTTTTAGGTCTCTATGAATATTTGTGCTTATAGGATGAATAGAGAATGATGAAATATGAACCTTATACAACTACTCCTTATTTAAGTCTTAAGTGGGATGGATACATACAATATTCCTAAAAATTATTATTCCATCATAATCAAAGTTAACCTTAGAAAAATTTCTAAGGATCATTTGTTTCCCTACATCTTCCTTATCTACCTCATTAATCTTCTATTGTATAGATGTTTGAACATTAATTTGAGAAAGATAATATTTATCCCTTTCCTTTATGATTAACATATCAATCCTTTTGGAATCCATAAATATTGGACCTTTTGTGATCCTCATCAAAGATAGGATTGCATGGACTTTTTGACTCAAATCATCCCCCACCTTGTTCTATTTCCTAGGGTGGTAATGTATTGAGATGTTTTAATATTTAATCAATTCCAACCATCTAATTGGGTCTATATTCATATCTTTTGGAGTGAAAATATAGTTTAATCATTTATGATCACTATATATGTCACTCCTTTCTCCATAAAGACAATTCCCCCATATTATTAATGTAAAATTTACCATAGCTAACTCCAAATCATGATTTGGGAAATTTTTCTCATGGATTTTCAATTATTGTGAGGCCTAAGCTATCAACAAATAATTTTTCACAAGAACACATTCCAGATAATTCTTGGACACATCACTAAAGATAAAAAACTATTCTCTACTATTGGGTAGTCTGATCACATGTTGACTAACTAATATTATTATCAAATCCTAAAAATCATCTCCACATTATTCTATCCATTTGAGCTTAACTCCAATACGAGTCAAAATGGTGAGTGGGTTATATAATCATGATAAATATGTCAAAAAAAATTGATACTATCAATCCAAGCTAAGAAAAAAATTTGATCTCATTTTCTTTTGTTGGTCTAGGATAGAATTCAATAACTTCTGTCATTGATGGATACAAAAATATTCTCTATTTTGAGATTATGTGTCTGAAAAATGATACTTTATGAACACAAATAAAAATTTCTAAATTTTTCATAAATATTTTCCATAATTAGGGTCATCAGTAAAATCCTCAAGTGATCTCCATGTTCATTCTTTCTCTATGAATATACAATAATATTTTCAATTAAGACTACAAAAAACTGATCGGGACAATATCAAAATACTTTATTCATCAAATATATGATATTAGAGGAAGAATTAGTTACACCAAAAGGAATAACTATAAATTCAAAGTGTCCATAACTTATATATAATTCTGTCTTGCGTATACCCTTTTTATTGACCCTCAATTGACGATATAGAAAATAAAAAATCAATCTTATAAAATTATTGAGCTACGTATAGTGGATCAAATAAGTGATCATTATGTTGGAGAGGGTATTTGTTATTGATAGTGATCTTATAAATTTTTTTATGATCAATGTATAGTATTATTGATCTATATTTGTTCTTAATAAACAAAATTAGTAAACCCCAAGTTGACACACTAGGGTTTATTAATTCCTTGTAAATATTCTATTAGAGCTACTACTCCAATTCCTTTAACTTAATTGGGTACATTCTATATGGAGTCATTCAAAAAGGAATAAAACACGGTATGAATTCTATTGATAACTCAACATCACTATTCAGTGGGAGACCAAGAAATTATTCTGGAAATCCATCAAAAAAATATCATAATATAGGGGTATCCTTAGTGGTGAGTTTCTCCCAAACCATCTTGGATAAATATCCTTCATTTATTTGAATTATGAGCCACAAGATGGAATTCATTTGAACTAGAAGTTCATGTTCATCCTTACATTAATTGATGTCCATATATTCATTTAGAATATTTAATGTGAATTTCCTTCCTTGAAAATTGTTTTCAACTCCATATAGTGAAATCCAATCCATGTTAAGAATCACATTGAATTTAACTAAAGGAAGGATCAGAAGATTTTAAAGAAGCACATTCCCACAAACAACAACTGGGCAATAATTATAAACTTTTGATGTGACCATTATACCATAAATATTTATCCAAGATAATTGAAAATATAATTATTGAGGTAATATAGATATACCATTAAAATATTATTTAGAAATAAAAGAGTGGGTGGATCTAGCATCAACTAAAACATTATAAGTATTAGAGTGGATGATAAGTTTACCTTTCACCACTTCATTGTCAAACTCCTCATCACCAATAGTGTTCATATGTAATTTTCTTTTGTCATTGTCTATAAGAGGTTTGTGATGCTGATTCTCATTGAAAAACCTTGTATTTTGGAATTGCTTATCCTAATGACCATTTTCATTCAACATGAAACATTGAATTGTGGGAGGTGAGTTTGGGGTATCCTTTACTCTATTTGTATAAGTAGTTATATTTTTCCTACAATTTTGATAGTGAATTGACTTATGACCTTATTTACAACACTTAATTAATTTATAAGTCACCATAAGATATTTTAATCGATGATTCTTTCCACACATTTATCATAAAGTATAATTCATATTCCTTTCACTATGGGTTTTATATTTTCCTTTATATTCCATTTTCTATTCTTATTTAAGCCTTAATATTGTTGGGTAACTGAAATCTCCATATCAACATTGAGAGCACATCAAATGATTTCCTCGTAGAAAGTGAAGCCCATTATGGATAATTCCCTTTAGACACTTGGTTTTAATACACTGAATAATTGATCGACTTTACATTCTGTTTTGATGCTAAATATAGAATAATACATTTCATGTCTTGTAAAATTTTACACCTAGGTACCAATAGATTCATCATCCTTTTTCTTAAGATCATATATCTTCTTATCCATCTCTGTATGAATAATAAGAGAAAATTAATTATTTAAAAATATGTTATTTATCTTGTCCTATTCCATAGAGTTAAGTTTATCTCATTGCCTAATATTCTTGATAAGATTCCACTATTGATTTGCATCACCTTATAAATGATAGACTACCAAATTGACTTTCTCATGTTATGATCATTAAATAATTGAAGTTATCTTTTCATAAGTATTGATTCATTGGACATCCTCCAGAGGATCTGAAAACCCACTAAAAGAAGGTGGGTGTGCCCTCATGAAGGACTCAACAAAATGTAGTTATCCCTTTTTCTCTTATGGAAGTATTTCATGATTTATATCCTGAGAAAGTTGTATGATTATATAAATAATATTTTTTATTCCAAATCCCATAAAATTCTATTTTTTGGGAGGAAAATAATTTCATTTCTCAACATATTGAGCATTTACACAGTTTCTTTGGCTCCAGTGCATTGAAAAAAACCAAAAATATAGTGTGAGTAACACTAATCATAGTGAGAAAACCACATAATCAATGAAAATTACTTATAAAATTCCTATTCGAGACTCCTTATATTTTTTCCTGTGTTATTTATGATCATCACCAAAACTCTGTGCTAGTATACTATACTTAGACTTATCCTTAGAGTTCTGACTAATTTTTTCTCATCTTAATTTCCCATGGTAAAGTAAAACTTGATCTGATACTAACTGTAATGGATCATTCTTTTAATAAATAAATATTACATCAAAATAGAAGAATATTAAAAACATAACAAAAAAACCACATAGGATTAGTTTCTTTGGAAACATGGAATCATAAAAAACTAAGTCATAAAATATATACATCATCTCACAATTATTCATTCATTAAAAGAACCATTTATGACACATATTACTTAAAAAATATCTTCATATACTGAGGAAAATATACATAAGTAATGATGTTCTAAAATAATTAATAATGGTAAAAAAGGGAGATATCTATCACATCGTAGTCATAAGACATATGAACATAAACAAAACATCTGAAAAGTATATCTTGAATATCAAAGATCATGATATCATGCCATTAGAAAATTCGTAGATCTTAATAAAGAATTAATTATTATATTCTATAAGAAAATAAAATAATAATTGAAATTGTGGCATACAAAAAAGCATAGAAGGTCATTTCCATATTATTTAAGGCCCATTTCCAAGTCTATCATAGTAGATAACGTGCTTTTCTGAATGGGGTTACTCCCCATCCCAACCCTTTATTACTCAATCATGTTCACCTCTCATTCGAGTCCTATATATCTCACAAGATATTAATATTTTCCAAATATATTGGAGGGTTATATATGACCCACGAGTCGCAAAATGGAAACCATATATTTTATTTCCATAAAAACATAAATCATTCCCCATATCAGAACTAGTGGATTAAAATGGTTTTAATAAATATCATTCCATCATAACATAACCCATGAAAAAATAGATTACATAAATATCATTCCATTATAAAAATAAAACAACCATTAAATAAATACAGAAAATATCATTGAAAAATGTCCCATTAAAGGATATGTAACCTAAAATAATATTATCATATATGAAAAATATGACATGAAAATAATTATTGAGAAAAACAATATTTCTTTTTTAAAAATATTTTCTTTTTATAAAATGCCGCACAATTTTAAAAGAAAAAATTATCTTTGAAAATAACTATGTAATATTGTAAGGTTATATTGAAGGCATTATGGTGTCATGAAAGATAAAAAAAATTATTCATTCCATAAATGTTAAAAGAAATATTTTCATACTTTGTCAAAAAAAATCAAAAAGTAACTCATTTGGGAAACAAAGAAAAGATCCCATTCAAACCCTTTAAAAAAAATTTAAGCAAGCTTAAAAATGAATTTAAAAAATTGTAGAAGAGAAATGATTTTTTTTAATTTTTTTAAGAAACATCGATATGTTATATAAATATTCCCTAAGTATATATTTACATATAAAAAACACCAAATAAAATTGGGATTGTAATGTTAACCATTACCTTACACTTGATTTCCCTCATATGTATCAAAACCTTATGTATAATTGTTTAAATAATTTTATTAATTTATTGTATCACTATCTTAATTTTTAGGATATCACATATGATATTATTATAACATTTTATCTACTTTTTGTTAATAATATTTCTTTATTACACTACTTTTTGATAATTACTCCATCATTTTCCTATGCATGTTTTGTTTTATAAGCCCCAGTTCTTATTAATAGGATATAGTTATATAATTTATCAATTTAATATATATCATATTTATTCATTATGTAAATTTATATAATTATTCTTGAATGGTTTTTGATAACGTTATTGCAGGAGCGGTAGTATCATTCCATTAATGATGAAATGTTAGAGAAGTGTATGGTATATTTTTTTCCATAATAAATATAATGTTATAATTAATATATATATATATATATATATTATTTTCATCATTACACCCATCCTTATAAAACAATGATGAAAAATAGATTACACCATGGTGTGTAGATGGTAAGCCGTACGTATGCACGTGCAACGATTTTGTTTTTTTGGGATGGATAAAAGGTGGAATATGTATATTACCTAATCATAATAATATATGAGAATATATATTATGCATTATTTATTAATTTATAATGTAAAAAATACATGAATATGAATTATAATGAGAAATAATTTTGAACGAGTTGGTAAAATAGATTACATATTCTCCCAAATACATTCTTTAAATAAACTCTTAGGGACACTATAGTTGGAATTTTAAGAAGACGACCACCTCTAGAATGTGAATAGGGTATTCTATAAGGGAAATTTTCTGGGTATGGTCAATATTGAATACTCAGAGTTATGGGAATAAGTGAGAGAGGGGGTTCCCTTTTAAAATTTTGGTTTTGGGAATTATTGAAATTTTTAAAAATATTAATTTATTATAAATTAAATCTCAATAAAAAAACCTCCAAAATTCCATTTTTTAAAGATAATATTTGGTATTGTTGTAATCTCACCATACAATACATTTTCGATAAGTTTTTGTGTTATTTTAAACCTTATCATTTTTATTAACCCCAAGTTAACCAATTTTAATTATAACTAAGGTAACAATATTTTCAATATCAAAATATTTTAATTTTTTATTTTGTGATATAAATTAGATGATATATGAAATAATTATAAAGTTTTAGAACATATTATAATTATTTTTTATTTTTATTTATGTTTTATGATTGAAATATTATTTAAAAAAATATTATTTTAATAAACTCCCAAAAGTGTCAATTTTGACACTATTCAGTATTTGGAATTTTAAAAATATCAAAATAAGAAGTTAACTTCGAAGAAAATATATTATTATATTTTAAATATGTCATGTTCATTTGGTAAATTATTTTTTCACATTAATAATCTCAAATTAGAATTATTTTAATAGTTTTAATAACATTTATTTGATATTTATATTAACAAAATAATTACTACATAAACATTGTATAATTATTTAGTATACATATTATTCAATAAAAATTTAAAATAAAATAATATTATGAAGATAAATAATATTGGTTTTTTGGATAATATATATTGTCAAATAAATCGTTTCAGTAACCATTTATTAAAATTAATTATTATTTTATAAATTAATGTGACATCATTAAATTTTTATTATGTATTATTTTAAATATCATAATGTCATCTAACTGCCCAAACAAGTAAAAATTAAATTTTTTTCATGAAAATATGTTTATTCAAAAAATAAATAAAATTTATATTCATTCATAACAAATATTTTTCCCCATGTGGACACATAATGGATATTTAAGAAAATGAAAGTGAAAATTTGTTACTTTGTTTGATTTAGATATCATATAAGTAATTTTAATGGAAATTTTCCCAATAAATAAATTAAATTTAGATCCTTTGGTTTTAAGTGGAGAATTATCTTTATAACATAAAAGTTGTTTGTGTTTTAGGGTCATTTTAGAGCATTTATGATTGTATTTTTAACAAAAAATACCCAATTTAACCTTTACCATGGAATGAAAAATTACCGAAGTTACAATTCATATTGGAAAAAAACCATAGAGAAATAGTTAATAAAAATGGAAATTAGAAATCCAAATTTTGAGTCCATTATTCAAAATTTAACACCCAAAATTTTCATAATTTGATTTATAATAAAACTTGCAAAACGTCATGAAAAATAGTTTTTAAGAAAAATACCATTTTAAAACATAAATTGTTTTTATAATAAATTTCATTATTCAATCCTTTTAGAAAAACACAATTGGGTTATTTTAACTCAATTTTAACTAGTGAAAATTTAAAAATAATTAGAAACAAATTTTTTCCTTTTAATGTTTTTAAAAAAAATACAATTTTCAATAAAAATCATTATTTTCACTATTCATTAAAAAAGGGTAGTTTAAAAAAAATATTTTTAAGATAACTTTTAAATGAATAATTAAAAAATTAAAATAAGTTTCTAAAATTAATATTTCTGAACATCTAAAAATTAATAAATATAAAGAAAACTCATTTCTATGAGAATTTATATTTTAAGAATAAAGTGATTATACTAAAATTGTGTTATTATTTTCTAAGTGATTAGGAATCACTATTATTGAGTCAGAAATTACATTTTTATTTAATAAATTAGTTATTCATATTTATTCCATACATTTTAAGAGCTGTGTTATACTAAAATTGTCTCCTGGTTCGTTTGAAGTCATGGTTGTGTGAAATACATGTTTTTGAATATTTAGAATTATTTATAGAAAAATAATTATCAAAATATATAGGCGTTTCAAGGATAACATGATGAGGTTTTCTGGTGGGAGAAACCAAATGAGGTCCCCATAAATAAAAAACATGAAATAAGAAATACCCATAACTAGGTAGGTCCCATAGTTTCCTCACACAGTTTACCAAACTTTGTAGTAACCATGAAATTTACACTTTCAAAAACTATACAGGTCACACAATATCCACAACATGGTTTCCCAAACTATGTAATTAATCATGGATCCTTGTAAAAGTTCCATAAAATTCCAAATATTACCCCGAGACACCGAAAAATAAAGGGATAAATTAATCATATATAAAACAAGAATGTGACATTTCAGTATTTACAATTCCTCCCACCATGCCACTTTGTTCCCCAAGAAAGTTTTAGATAAATTAAGTCAAGGAAAAAAAATCAATACAAAGCCATATAAAGAAATTAATCAAAAATAGATAATTCTCAAACTAAAAACCAAGGCCATGGGAAAAGAACAACCCACTTCCCAAAATGGCCATTATAAAATGTATTAATATTTACCAACCTCTAGATCAGTAATATTTCCATAACTGTTTTCCTCATTAAAAAAATAAGGAGAAGATAATCAAAAATATTTTGGTATGACCACTAATCTGATCTTCTTAAAAATTTAGGATCTTTAATAAACACAAAAATGAAAACACACAAGTTCTATCCAAGTCATGGCTGAGAAAAAGTAAAAAACAAGCCGAACCCTCTTGAACATTATTGGCTAGAAGAACTAACATAAATCACAAATCCCAACCAACAATATAAAGGGAAAACTCCACATGAATGGATGAAACACACAAAAGGTATCCTCACCATCTATTATTAATCAAAAATATTTACACACTATATATATATCCCAAGTGATTGAACTTTGCCCAACATGCTCAATTCCACTAATAAAAAACAACTGACATAAAAGACCACTAGAGATAACATCGTTGAAAAACCCTAAAAGTGTTATTAGACATGACAAAAATGAAAAAAAATCCATAAAATAGGAGAAAAATTTGAAACAAGAGAATAGATGAACATGGTTTTGACAACAGGTCATGAGACTAAATGATGTGTAACATGGAGAAAAAATAAAAGAGCAACTACTCATAGTAATCTTGAAAGAAAATTATCATCTATGTATCCCTCAAGATCTAACAAGAAAGAAACATCTTATTCTCATTACCCCGTCCTCCACCCAAGTTATACTCAAGTTATCCATTGAAAAAACCGTAACCCATGGTCTATACCAATCATAAATGATTGTAATCATAGTTAATAATTGATTCAAGAGCATCTCAAAAATTCACAAAAACAGAGTCAAAATAAACATCATTAATTAAATCAAAAAATATAGTGTATATATGATATATAGAACAAACTATTATAAAGGAAATAGTTATAAAAGATGATACTACCAAAAAAATAGGGTCTGACTATCTAGTTTAAAAAATTTAACAAACTACAATATTTTATTGGAATACAAGATATATTTACTTCAAGAGGGGGGAGAATTTAAAAAAAATTAAACAATTTACAAATTCAAACTCATTTAAAAAAATAAAAAGGAGAATGAGAGAGAAAAAATTTATAATGAAATTGTTATGATATGTTGAGTTCAAAATTAAGATGGTAAAATTAAAACAAAGTAACAATGAAAATGTATATAAAAAAAGTCAATATGAAAATGTATATAAATAGAAACGTATGAACTGTGGAACAAAAATATATAAGGCCTTAAATGCTTGCAGTATTTAAATTAACATAATGATTAAATAAAGCATATAAACCGAAATTTAAGAATCCCAAATTATAAAATTATTGGTTGTTATATATTCCATAACCCTAGAATCCATCCATCAACCTAAGCGAAATAACATTCAATCATACTTTCATAATTCCTTGATCTCACCTTATCAGATTTAATTATATCTATATAGTCTTTAGATCAATTGATCTCATAATTTATGACAATAAAAAAGACACTAGTGCAGAAAACGTTTTTTACGTCGGTTATTTTTCATTTTTTATGTCGGTTTCTAGATGACGTTAATACGTGCGACGTTATAAATATGGATTTTGACGTCGGTTATTTAAAAACCGACGTCAAAAACCTAAAATCGCGATGTTTATCACGTCGGTTATTTTAGAACCGACGTGATAAAAAAAATGGGAAGGGTTTATCACGTCAGTTATTTATCAACCGACGTGAAAAAAGGCCTGGAAAATGGTTTATCACGTCGGTTATTAAACAACCGACGTGATAAACAGGGGTGAGGGGGGTTTATCACGTCGGTTCTATAAGAACCGACGTGATAAACTGGGGTGAGCATGGTTTATCACGCCAGTTCTTATAAAACCGACGTGAAAAACCGGGGGAGGTGGGTTTATCAGTCGGTTATTCAATAACCGACGTGATAAACCATTTTCCATGCCTTTTATCACGTCGGTTATTCAATAACCGACGTGATAAAACATTCTCCAGGCCTTTTATCACGTCGGTTATTAAATAACCGATGTGATAAACCATTCTCCAGGCCTTTTATCACGTCGGTTATTAAATAACTGACATGATAAACCATTCTCCCGGCCTTTTATCACATCGGTTATTAAATAGCCAACGTGATAAACTATTTTCCAGGCATTTTATCACGTCGGTTATTAAATAACCGACGTGATAAACCCAATTTTATTTAAACAGAATGCAGTCATCTTCTCTCCACCAGAATCAACCAGAAAACAAGTGAAGAAATCGTACCACAAAAACAGATGTAGATCAAAATTAAGCATGTACATAGATAACATATAAAACTTACCCCCTATACAGCCCCCACCCTCATTTAAACCCCATGGACAGCCCTCCCCGTCCCCGTTGGAGCCCGCACCCTCATGTATACCCCCTGGACAGCCCTCCCCCACCCCATTGGAGCTCCCACCCTCATGTATACCCCTTGGACAACCCTCCCCCACCCCATTGGAGCCCCCACCACACTCCTGGACTGCCCCCCGACCCCCGGACACCCCCAAACACCCCTCGACAACCCCCCACCCGCCTGAACAGCACCCCCTCACCCCACTTGACAGCCCCCACCACACCCCTGGATAGCCCCAAACACCACTGGACAACCCCCCCACCCCTGGACAGAACTCCCACACCCCTGGACATCCCTGCCACCCCCCAGGACTATCCCCCACCCCACCGGACAGCCCTACCAGACGGCTGGACACCCCCAACCCCACTGAACACACCCCCACACCCTTCGAACCCCTCCCCCACAGACCCAAATCCATACCAGAAAAACCATGAACAGTAGACCAAAACAAGAAGTAGAGCAAAATTAAACATTCACTTATATAACATTCAAAACATACACTGTCAACTTCAAAAAAAAACTAAATCCAACCTAAACAACTACCAAATACACAATTAAAACGACAACATTCAAAATTACATTTTCAATTACAAACAACTAAAATTCAATCAAACCTGTAAAATAATTTGACCACTCCACTTGTAGGTGTTTGATGTCTTCAGCAGTATAGGGTTGAGGGTCATCAAAAAGCTACAAATGAAAAAGAAGATAGTTAACATGTATAATTAATAAATCAAATTGAAATATTATGGAAAATTTTAAGAGGAAATCGTACCAGGTCAAAATTCACAACTATCCCAGTTGTTATTATTTCATACATAAATCTTAACATATAATATCCGCATTCGATGACGCCTTGTTGTTCATGACAATTCTGTTTGAATGAGTGTGAATTCAATATATTATTTTTATGTAATAAATCAAAAAGTACAAATTATAAATGGAAATTTACGTTCGCATTTACATATTTGATCTTTGCATTTCTTTTATTTGTGGTTTTTTGAAAGTAGACCCATGCACTGTTAGAAAATAATACGAATGGGTTAAATTTAAAATTTATTATAATATATAAAACTATTGAGAAATTGAAAATTACTTTTCCAATACATTCTTAAAACTTTCCCGCACATCACCATGAACAGAGAATATCCAATAAAGAGCTTTCTCCCTTGGGCAAAAAATCCCTAACATCTAATGATCACTGATAAAAGGAAATATAATGTTAGTGGCTTTTTATGTTAAAAGATAATTAACTCTTTGAGAGAAATGTGTTTCATACCTCTCACAAAAAGGCATCATCCAACATTGTGTGATTATATTCTTTTCAAATCTTTCAGCAATATAAACCATTATTTGTTCCTCATTCAATGCACATGCTTCAGGGGAAATCAATTGCGGGTCCATGAATCCATATACTTATGTCAGGTCATTCCTCTAACAAATTTTATAAAGATACCTAATACAAAACATACATAAGTATACATTTTTAATAAATATAACACCGGGAAAAGGTGTTAAGACTTACATGGAAAAAATTTGCACCACGTTGATGCCCAACTTATCTCCAGTAACAAGCTCCATGATATTAGTTTTTGTAATACCCACAATTATTTCACGTCCACAAACATGAGATTCCATTGGAAAGTCATAAAAACCCAACAAAAAATGTGAATATCATGACAATCTGTCAAGACCACTGGAATCTGTATCTGATGTCATAGCATGTCATCTTTGTTGTTGTCTATACAGTATTTCTTTACCTTTGAAGTATTCCTGTGAATTTTTTTTGAAAGATATAGTAGTTTTCAAATGATAAAACAAAATTAATAAACAAATAAAATAAAAGATATAACATTCATACCTCTATGGTAATGAGTCGAAGAATTCTGGATGGGCAAACTAAAAAATGTCTGATACTCTGTCCAACTGTCGCCACCTCATCTGTAGGTATTGATACCCTAGCTGATCTATCTATAATATCCTGTACAGTGACCCTCTGATTCTCTACCTCTAATTGTTGATGATGAACTGTATCTCCTATACAATATACCAACCCGTATGCTACTATATGATGTGGATAATCATCAACATACAAATCGCAATATGTAGGAAGCTGCGGCGGAGGCGTAGGATAAAAAATGGGGTCCGCAGGCTGAGGTGGGGGAGTGGGAGCTACTGGAGGAGGTGGAAGATAAATAATGGGGTCTGCAGGGGGAGGTGGAGGAGTGGGAGCTATAGTCTGAAATTGTCTTTGCATTTCTGCAAACATAGACTGCACCGACTCTCGAATCTTGTCCTCCATCGTCACATTAATATTTTGAACTTCAGCCTCCAAGGATTCTATTTTTTTTATAAACCCACTCAATGTTAGAAGTTGAAGAACGTGGAAACACTTTTCTTACCGATACACCTGCCGGATATCCTATTACACGACCAGGATGTTTAGGCCTTCCCAATGCTGCAAATAAATATCTTCCCTCCCAGTAGCTCTAAATGTCCCCTATGAACTCTGCTCCTCAAGAGAGTCCTGTATTAATTAATTGAAAATTTCTGTAATGATTGAAACTTTTATGAAGAAAAAAGTTAACTTAAATAAATTAAATAGATATCTTACAATCCTCTCAGCTATGATTCTCTATTCTTCCGAAAGATATTGCGCTTTTTTTCCCTTCCGAGCTCTCTTCCATTTTTCATGTCTAGATGGAGGGGATGGAGGGGCCACCTCTCTAGAGCTTGAAGACTCAGATCTTACTTGTTGAAATTTTTCCGCCATCATTTGTTCTTCCAATAATGCATACCCTCCCCGAGATAAACTATGAGGGTATACATTTTTAGATTGGATCTCCTGATGAGATTTCCTTGTTTTCTATAATTTAAGAATAAGAAATCATTAACAAAACATTAATAAAATCATTTATATAATAAAGTTTATAAAAGTTTACATTGCCCTTACCAGAAATTACTCTTTTTTTCTACTTTCAAAAAACTATCTCCATGTGTCTTCATCTATAAAAGGATATATACGACATGGATTGTCGTGACTCCTATGACCATAAATGAAATTAGATGAGAGGGTTTATTTGAAATCCCTCCATCTCCTGGCAGCCAATGATAAGCATTTCTTCCTGAATCCTCGAGTGTCAGGAATATCAAATGTCATCTGATAAAGACAAGGTTAAACATATTATATATACTAGAAACATTAAAAGAATGGTCAAACAATGACAAAAGATCTTACCAAAATCGTCTCCCACAACTGAGAGATAATCTCTTTATCTACACCTCTCTAATCATCATACAGAATGCTTACTTTGTTCTTAGCTTGAGTTTCAACAATACTCTTAAAATATTTGGCATTCGGACCTCTAGGAATATCATCATCATCAAACTTAACGACTATCCTCTGATCCTGCGTACGGGCAAGTGATAATTTTGGTAAATGTGTGCACCCACGTTTACCAACCTTTGAACTCTTTTTCGTAATAGGAGCATGTGAATGTTCATCCCCAAGGGTATGACCAGCAATATGCTCCTCTCCAGAATCATGTGGTTGATCATCTGAATGATCTGTCATTATCCTTCAAATCAAAAAAACAAACGTCAGTTCACAAATATACAAATTCAAATATTTTAATACTACTGTAATCAGAAAATAGAAAAGTGTACTAAGTTACATAATAGTAAACATTGGTAATATGGTAAGCATTTTAAACAATGGTAAAGATGAAAAATATGGTCAAGATGGTCAAGATGGTAAAAATGGTAAAAATGGTAAACCTGGTAAACATTGTAAACATGGTAAAGTAATTGTCAGTGAACAAAAATAAGCATTTTAAAATTCATGTAATGGTTACAAACATGATAAAGTAAACTAAAAAAACTCAAAAAAAACAAAAACATATACTTATTTTATTTTAAAACATATTTTAATAAATAAAGAACTTACAATATCTAACATTTATGGAAAATATAAATGTAAACAAGAAATAAACATATGTTACCTGTAATTTTAGGAATGTACAAATGGATTGTTTTCCCAAATTCCTTCATCGTGATCTTTCCTTATGGCACAAACTATGTCTTCAACATGATCATCATTATGTTCTATTAATATTTCCATGGAAGTAGGGATCTCACATAAATCAGCATATTCATGAAGTTCATCCTCACCAACATATTGTTTTTTACCTTGTAAAACAACAGCCCACTGCATATCTGATTGATCTACTATATAGAAAATTTGTTTTTCATGTGTTTCCATTATAAAAGAATCATCTGTGTCTTCCAATCTATTCAGATTAACAAGTGTCATTCCAAATTCATCGTGTCTGACACTGTTGTTACCATTAAACCATTTACAGTTAAAAACAGGAACTTTAATTTTAAAGTAATCAACCTCCCATATGTCTTCAATCACTCAATAATATGCACTTGATGCAGAAATAGGGTTTTTGTCCTTAGTACTCGAAAAATGCATTGCTTCTGCAAACACCAATACACCACTATTCTGAACTGCACTTCTATTGTCCTGAGCTTTTGTATGAAATGTATAACCATTAATGTCATAACCGGACCATGTTATCACATTTAAAAATGGACCACCCACTATCCATTTTAATGTCTCTGATACATATGATCTACCAAGAAAAGTCTTTTTAATCCATGACAAAAAAGTTTTGTTGTGCTCATTCAAAATCCACATTTATTTCTTCTTTGGATGACATTGTTTCAACTCATTAATATGCAATGTGATATACGACTGAGCATCAGCTATGTTATTCAAGATGTATGATTCTAACTTCTTCATCTGTTCAGATGACAATGATTTGACTTTCAAGCCGTGAATCCCCTTTCCCTCATTATTAACTCGTTCATGGTGAGATGGAGGCAAACCCATGTGTTGCGCCGCAGCCATGTAGCTCGTACAAAACTCTGCTACCTCCTCAGAAATATACTTTTCAATAATGGAGGCTTCAGGTCAATATAGATTTTTAACATACCCCTTTAATATTTTCATATACCTTTCAAAAGGATCCATCCAACGAAGATATACAGGTCCACAAATCATTATTTCTCGAACTAGATGTATCATTAAATGCACCATTATATCAAAAAAAGTTGGAGGAAAATACATTTCCAATTGACAAAGTATAAAAATTGCATCCTTTTCCAAAATGTTCAAAGCATTCACATCAATCGCCTTGTTACAAATTGAATTGAAAAAATAACACAACTTCATTATAGTCTTTCTGACACGAATGAGCAATATTCCACGCAATGCAACTGGTAGAATTTGTTGCATCATGACGTGACAATCATGTGATTTCATACCTATCAACTTCAAGTCCTTCAATGAGACAAAATTTTTTACATTAGAAGAATAACCTTGAGGAACTTTGGTATCATGAAGACACTGACAGAAGCTAATTTTATCCCTCTTTGATAATGTATGACAAGCCGGGGGAAGAAATGTTCGTCTTCCTTTAGAAGTGGGAGCTAACTCCAAATGTATTCCCATTGATAGTAAGTCTAATCTTGCATTCAACCCATCTTTAGTCTTTCCTTTAATATCTAACAATGTTCCAATCAAAGAATCATAGATATTCTTCTCCACGTATATGACATCAATATTATGTTTAACTTCATGATACCTCCAATATGGCAGCTAAAAAAAATTGACCTTTTCTTCCAAATATGTCTATCATTACCAGATTTGTGTGTCTTTCCCAATGTCCCGTCAAGGGTTTTCACCCTCTCAAAATACAGATCAGGGGATAAAGGTTTTGGAGCAGTATCAAATTCTTGTGAGCCATTGAATGCCTTTTTTAGTCTTCTATAAGGGTGTTCCATAGGAAAAAACTTTCGATGACCCATGTACACTATTTTCCTCCCATGATGCAATTGACAATATGACGTTTGTTGTTCGCAAATTGAACATGCCTTATGCCCTTTAACACTGTATCCAGACAAATTTCCATACGCTGGGAAGTCATTTATAGTTAACAGAAGCACTGCATGCAGTTGAAAATATTCCATTTTATAAGAATCATACACCCTAATACCATCAGCCCATAACAGTTTCAAATCATCAATCAACGGTGACAAGTAAACATCAATATCATTACCAGGTTGCTTTGGACCAGAGATCATTGTACTCAACATGACATATTTGTGATTCATACAAACTTCAGGAGAGATGTTGTAAATTAAAAATAAAACAGGCCATGAACTATGTGTGCTACTGAGTGTTCGGTATAGATTCATTCCATCTGTGTACAACCCTAGTCTGAGATTTCTAATTTCATTTCCAAATGTAGAATACTGCGCATCAATTTTCTTCCATTGTGGACAATCAGCTGGATGACGTATTTTTCCATCACATACCTGATCTTCCGCATGCCATATTAACCTTTTTGCATCATGCGAATTAGCAAATAAACGTTTGAAATGATTAACTATAGGAAGATACCACAATACCTTTGAAGGGAGCTTTGTAATCTCTACATCAGCCTATGATTTTTCTTTCACCTTATACCGTGATGTCCCACATTTTGGACACTCTGATAGAAATTCATATTACTTCCTATATATAATGCAGTGATTCAGATAGGCATGTATTTTCTGGTATCCCAATCCCATCAGGCATAATATTTTCTTGCCTTTGTAATGTGAATCTGGAAGATCGTTGTCTTTTGGAAGAATGTCTTTCATCAATTGTAGCAGCTCTGTAAGACTTCTTTCACTCCATCCATGCTTCGCCTTCAGGTTAATCAATCTTAAAACCACCGACAAAACTGTAAAATCTTTACAACCAGTATATAATGGTTTTTCAGCATCACCATATAGATGCATAACTGTCGGTTCTATCTCAATTTGTTCTGCTACAATATCGCGAATCATTTCTTCAATTCCATCGGAGTTACCATCTTGTGAATCGTCATCATCAGTGACATTCCGTCCAGTTTCACCATGCCAAATCCAAGGGATGTAACTCAGATTAAAACCATGACAAATCAGATGATCTTTTATCTCGCTACTTTTCAACTTCTTCATATTCAAACATTTCAAGCATGGACATAAAAAAATGTCACTACTTGGAACATTTCGTTTTGAAAAATCCAAAAAGGCATCAAAACCTTCCTCAAATTCATTGCTCATTCGATGTGCCCTAATCCAACTTCGACTCATTATTACCTATAACAAATATCAACAAAAAATATATATTGTTAAGATAAGACAAATATATGTTTATACGAAAAAAATCATAATTTGAATGTAAACCAATTTAAAATATAAAACAAATCTATAGGTATTTAAAAAAATATGCTTGAATATTATTTTTAAAACAAAATATAGTTAGATATAACAGTTTTAAATTTCATTGAATCAGAGAAAATCATGACGCCTACATAGTATAATATTGATTGCGGTTTTGATGTTTTAATATATTAGATAAACTACCTATTTAACATGTTATTAATGGTTTCTGTAGACCCTAAATCCATTTGGTAAATATTTTCACACAATTATAAAAATAAATGGAAGTATTTTTGGGAGGAATATGTTCAATCATTTGATTTTGATGTCCCATATTCTATAACAAAAGGCAATGTGGATACCAAATCCCTTAGTTTGGTTTTTTATTCTCAAAGGGTTTGTGATGAAAAAGAAGAGTATAAGTTAACGTATATGATAAATAAAATACAACTATATTTTATTTATGGTTATGATAGAATGAATTCATACCATATCATTAAGGATCTGCTCCCACCAAAAGTAACCCTCCTCAGTTCGAAATGAATAAATTTAGATAATTATGCATGAATTCATACATGTATTGTTGTACATAAACCAAAAAGAAGATTATTTGTACTAAAAGTAAAACTAAGAAGAAACAATAAACTCTATATACTCAGGAAAGCTACTCCACAACACTTCCATGCTACTAACATCTATAAAAAACTACAAATTGCTTTTAAAAACCAAAAAAAATTGTTTATATTTATGTATGGTGGGCATAACATGTATACATAGTAAGATCCTCCCTAAAACATCTCATGAAAATGTTGAGGAAGCACAATAAAGCCCTATGAAAAAAGGAATCTAAATCATCACCTAAACAAGGAAAAATAGTTTCATATACTCACTATGGATCACTCACAAAATAATTCATATAAATAAACCGTTTCGTATAAAAAATTATATATATATATATATATATATATTAAAATTAAGGTTCTCGGATACCACTTCTCCACTAGTTTTCCTCTCACACCTCAATGCGCTACTCCACAACACTTCCATGCTACTAACATCTATAAAAACTACAAATTGCTTTTAAAAACCAAAAAAATTGTTTATATTTATGTATGGTGGGCATAACAAGTATACATAGTAAGATCCTCACTAAAACATCTCATTAAAATGTTGAGGAAGCACACTAAAGCCCTATGAAAAAAGGAATCTAAATCATCACCTAAACAAGGAAAAATTGTTTCATATACTCACTATGGATCACTCACAAAATAATTCATATAAATAATCCATTTCGTATAAAAAATTATATATATATATATATTGAAATTAAGGTTCTCGGATACCACTTCTCCACTAGTTTTCCTCTCACACCCCAATGCTAATGTCATAGTCCCACCCCGCCCACAAATCATCCTACACCATGTGAAATTGTATCACTTCCATTAATGAATCATATGTATCTTAGATTATCTCATCACCATCTTATCAAAATAGTAATGAGGTGCATACATGGAAACCACTACATCTTGTTTACATTAAATGTACAAAAATCGCAAAACATAATTATAGAATATCCGTGAAAAAAAAACGAACGAAATAAATTCGTGGAAGGCTTACTTGAATGTTGCGAGTTGAGATGATAGATCCGAGAGGAGTGAATAAGATAAACAATGAAGCCAAAATGAGTTTAACGCAGGTCGATCGACGAGCCGATTAGGGTTTATAAACTATTTTTTAAATTTATAACGTCGGTTATTTTAAAACCGACGTAAAAAAGCTCCCGCGCTTTGGTTTTTTACGTCGGTTATTTTATAACCGACGTAAAAAACGTGTAGATATCTCATTTTTTACGTCGGTTATAAGATAACCAACATAAAAAACCAATGCGCGGGGGGTTTTTTACGTCAGTTATTTGGAAACAGATGTAAAAAACCCGATATCTACGCGTTTTTTATGTCGGTTATCAAATAACCGACGTAAAAAACCAAAGCACATGGGGTTTTTTTTACGTCGGTTATAAATTAACCGATGTAAAAAACCCGTAGATATCTCTTTTTTTATGTCGGTTATAAAATAACTGACGTAAAAAACCCTGCGCTTTGGTTTTTTACGTCGGTTATTTGATAACCGACGTAAAAAATGCGTAGATATCGGATTTTTTATGTCTGTTTCCAAATAACCGACGTAAAAAACCCCCCGCACATTGGTTTTTTATGTCGGTTATAAGATAACCGACGTAAAAACTGAACATGTGCGATTTGTAACGTCGGTTATTTTAATAACCGACATTAAAAATCTACTCGCTGCATTTTTACGTCGGTTATATATAACCGACGTAAATGATGGTGACGTAAAAAACGTTTTCTGCACTAGTGAGATAAAAAAGTGCATAATAAAATTTATAAGAAATCTACACCAATAGATTCTCTAAAAAATAAATCCTATAGAATGAATAAAAGTTGAAGCATTACAGAATGTTGGAATTTGTAGTCTTCATAATGTTTGAAATCGATCAGGTATATTATCACCGTCATATTTAATTACTTACCTCAAGATCATCGTGTTATTTATGGATGAAAGATTCAATGACTCCAACATTCATATTTTATGAATCCAAAGTTTAGTATGGAAGGAATCGACAACATCAACCACTCCTTATTAGAGATTCACTATTGTTCTATATGTACTGATGATGTTTATTGAGGGAATCTACAACTCACAATTCAAAAAGTAGAAACATAGAGAAAAAGTTTCCAAAAACATTTATGTAATGGAAGTAAATAGAACTCATAAATAAATTTCATCTTATTAAACATAAATTTGAAATAATTTTATTGATTAAGTTAATATATAATAGAGTAACTATTTTAGAATAACTGAAAACATTGGAAAAAATAATCATAAAAACCATTATAAGATAATAAACCTTAAAATATGGGTATTATAATTATCAAAAGTATTGTAGAAAAAATTATTTTGAACTAACATGCCACTCAGATAAAAATAGGGGTTGAGGCTTCTTCAAAATTCTATTGATCATAAAAAACCTTATAATCTAATAGAGATGCTCGCACCAGTTATAGTTTCCCAGAAATTATATATAATAGGGTTTAATGTGCCAAAAATTCCCACAAATGAAGAACACTACTAGATTTATCTTCTTACTCGGCAGATAACCCCTCTCGACACCTGGAAGAGTTAAAGCTTCACATGAAATAGGATTCCCTATAGATAATATGTTAATAATGATAGTGTATTACATTGATTCTATATAGTGGGACATGATATATTATTTCAAAATATAAATGAGGTCTAGATTAAGGAATCAATCAAATAACTAATCCACCATTGAGTCATTAATTACTTATAATGGAGATAAAGGGACCAATCTAAGGAAATGTTCAAAATATAGTCTTTCACCAAATGATCACTCTGATGGATACCAAAGAACTCCACCACCTTTAAATTGAAAATTACATGGGATAAAACTATTATATAAAGGTTTCTTTAAATATTAACATGATAAAAAAACAAAATGTTGAGCATGGATGGTGAAATTCTACTAATCCAAACCTAATATATCAAAAAAGGTGTAGTGCAACCCATCTTATAGGATTCTAGATTTTATAGTGACTTTAATATCATATTGATCATATCAACCCACCCCATATCATCCTATGATTTTTGATAACCACTAAAAATTGGAATATTATGATTAAGAAACTCATGTATATACTCCATGAGTCGAGAAGAACAGGTCCCTGCCACTTCATCTAGATTATGGAAACATTCATACATAGAAAAGAAAACTCATGGATAACTTACAAAACTACATAAGAAATTCCCTTACTGACTTTAACATTCCCATATGGGGTTCTCATTATAATTTTTTTTGAAACAAACCATTCAATAAACCCATTATGAACCCTAATTCTAGAGATATAAGAAATTAATCAAATAGAAAATGATTAAAAAATGCGCATTATGACCCCATTTCAAAAGATCCTAATAAGGCCTTCTTTCTATTTCAAAATTGTCCAAGAGTTTATAAAAATATATTTAACGGTTTTATGTCATAAAAAATAAAACATTTCAATACAAAAAATTAAAGAAACCATCTTCAGGGAAAAAAAATTCTCTATAAAGACAAACACTTCAAAATCGATATATCTAACACAAAATTACTCATTATTTTTTAATAAACCCTAAAAAATAATATTTAATGAGTTTCAACACATATAAATCCCCTAAAATTGTTTCCATGAATAATATTGGAGCTTAAAATCACTACCTCTAGATAATTGTTTCTTCGTAAAGATTTAAAACTATTCATTAAAGAAACCCAAAACACCACAAACATCATTTTGAAAATCCCACACACTTACCAAAGCATAAAATATTTCCATAAACATTAATTTAAAAACATTGAAACTCCATTAAACATTAACCAATTATTCATGAATAGCTATATCAATCCTAATTTAAGATAAATGCTTCAATAAACTGAAAATAACATAATTTATTAAAATCATATACTGTGACTGGCTTGTATGAATAGTTCATTAGACCATTGAAAAGCCATGGAGTTCTACAAAAAGGTATTTGAATTATTCAAATGACCTGTGCATGGTTTGATAGACCGTGTTCCTCAACTTTTCACCAATATATTTATTATGGTTTCACTCAAAAACTAGGAACTCTGTAACATGTCTCCTTGTGTTTCCATAAAACTCATAATAGTAGTATATCAAATCAAAATATCTGATGAATATAGAATGATAAATAAAAATTCAAGATTAAACACCTGTGATCCCATGGAAACTAAAGGTTTATCATGAGGAAGAGCCCTTAAATATCTCATATCCACTAAAAAATTAGGTTTCAATGGTTCTGACTTATTTTAACTATTAACCACCCAATAAAAAGAAGGATTTAATACCAATTTTAAAAAACCAACCTAATTTTACATGGAAAATCACCTGACTTGGCCCATTATAGATCTTGAGGTTTGTTCTTTATCCCCCCAGGATGGAAACTGGTGCGAGGTTATAATTAGTTCACACATGGGAATAATTTTACCTTTTGGAAAAAATAGAATCAAGAATTAGTTCTTACTAAGGATCATACACAATATGTCTATGTATCGGACACCAATTCCAATGTGAATAAAAATAAATAAAACATTGACATCCAATCATAGAATCATAATTAAAAATATACCAAAAAAATTCATACATTTCTATTAAAAACCCATTTTATATAAATATTTTAAAATCCATAACTAGAAATACAAATAAAAAACAAAATAGGTTTCCAGGGAATCTGATACACAACCCGACCCATACTAGTCTATTGAACATAGAAGAAAAAATCATTCATCACCACATGTCTCTCAAGTAACAACTATGAACAGAAAAAACTTATTTCCCATAAAATTTTGGTATCACACTATTGTGCATTCAAAACCCTGATAGACCTACAATGACATAAAGGTAGCATACCCACCGATGAGAGAATGTAATATTTTATCCGACACATAGTATGATACCACCATGAGTTCAATTTACCCCTTTTATAATGAAATGAATAATTATTGTTTGAAAATTAATATGATCAAATAGTTTTTTATTCTATTCACATAATATTTTAATACATATAAAATACATCAAGTAATTATTTAAAGAAAACCATTAATAAAGAATGAATCAATGATGAATAAAAAATAATTTTCATTTAAAAATATAACCATTCCAATTTAAAACATTTAGACTTTAAAATAATACAGTTAAACTATCCATTTCCATTAAAAACATAACTGTTGAAATCAGACCATCCAATGGTTTAAAATAAATTAAAAATAATATTAATATAGTATTGAAATTTGAAAACAACTACCCCTTTAAAATTCTAAAAAAATTACACAAAATCATTAATAATGGTCAAGTAACATTGAGAAAGAATAATATAATATAATTACATGGAAATTCATAATGTAATGATACTAACATCATAAGGTAACCCATAACAAATAATCAAAAATCATAAGTAACCAATACATCATGTTTAACAAAAATAAGAGAAAATCGCATGCCCATAAATAATAAATATTTATTATATATGATACATATCCTAAGGAAATTCCATAGGGACCAATGGGTCAATAATCAATGTGTATTGGTGGAACAAACTGTCAATGGTCAC
The DNA here is from genome assembly GCA_963277665.1 of Viscum album. Taxonomy (NCBI): domain Eukaryota; kingdom Viridiplantae; phylum Streptophyta; class Magnoliopsida; order Santalales; family Viscaceae; genus Viscum; species Viscum album. Next base: position 1,266,313,053 of record OY728128.1, read on the forward strand.
ACAAATCATCACTGGAATATCTTTCAACAATCCTCTTTAGAGACAAATCCCCTAGTGCTATCATGACATTAAACTAGGGGATATTGTCCAATGTGTAATACTCAACTTGGAATTACAACCTCCACAGATTTCTTACTTAATAGGCTAGGTTTTCTCATAAAATAACTAACAATGGTGGGAAATTATCCTGGAAACATAAATCACATGAAAATCACCTATCCAATGGTAATATAATGTTATAATCAATGATTTTCCACCTCCATCACATCCCCTTCCATAATGATCCCAATTACCAAACCCATATTCATGACGTAAATTTATTTAATCCTTCACTTTATCACATGCATGACAATTAGTAACAATAGAGATTATCTTGTGTGTAAATATAAATCAATAAATAACATTACTTATGGGGTTCAATATATGAATTTATATTAATACCGTGTACCATAAATTTTTAAATTCAATTTTAAAACTATCTTGGAAGAAAAAGTTTAAATTCAAGGGAAAACACAATATATCATAAAATCTTAAATCATAAATAAATACATGGAAACACTATGAAATATGATAAATCAACCCATCCATTTTTAAGCAAGGAAACAAATTTAAAAAATAAAACCCCCTTTAAAAATTGTAAAACATTTAAAACATTAGAAAACCACACATTCAAAATATATTTTATCCTAAAAAAACAGAAAAATAATTATTCATGGACAAAGCCATCAAGGAAATTTTATCAAACTATTAGGATTCAAAAAATTCCATTTGAAAAATGTTCCACTGAACTATGAAATTCAACCATTTCTAAGAAATGAAGAACCAATAATAAATGAAATACCCATGAAAACATAGGGTAGAAATCATATACCACCGTAATTTTTTTCAAAAGCTCAGTTTAAACATCAGTAATTCAAGGAACTATTTAATAAAATGGGATGAGATGAAAACTACTACCTCAACCATCACAACCATTTCACTTATGATTTACCCCACCATATTGGGTCTCAGTAGATGGATTGAAACCCTTATAAATTAAAATACTTAATTAATAGCAATTTATAACCATAAAAATTAAGAAACCTATTCACTATTGTAAGAGACAATGTGAATAAATGATGAAACAAAGATGAAAATGGTGGAGAATCCAATAACATTCAATTCATGAATAAAACCAATAAAAATGGTTAAACCCACAATATAGGTTCTTGTAATAGGAAGAGGTATTTCGTATGTACCTATGGTGAAGCATTTGGGTGAAGGATGCTAAATGGGGAGGCAACAAATAAAAAGAACTTGAATTTTCAAAAGTAACAAAAATTGGGCAGGTAAAATATTTTAATCACATGTTTTAAAAAACATTTCATTAATAATTCAATCACTACAGTATAAACCGACATAGGTCTCTTGGTTATTATTTCTTTATTTTCCAAACCATCACCAAACTATGTGACACTAAAAAAATTCTAATTTTTTTTATATTTCTCCTTAAGTCACCTCAAACACAATAGAGGAATATACCACATCATCCTAAATGGGAAATTGACTTTTCAAGGTGATTCATTTATAAATTAATACATATCAAATGTAATAAAAATTGTTTAAAATAATAAAAATCTTGTTTATTCCATGTTGTTGTATGTTTAATGGATTTTAAATTCATATTAACTATAAAATTATATTTTGACACATCAATTGAGGGTGAAGTCTCTCCCCTAAAAAATAATAAAATTAATTGAAGATTATCCAATTTAAATAATAATGAGTTCTATAATTGTTGGTGTTAAAACTATAAATTCAGGATGAACTTTTTTTATTATATTTTTTTGATTTTGTACCTCAAAATTTAGATAAATATTAATCTGGTTAAAACTATATCATGGTAAAAAATTAAAAGTAAAATCACTATGATTGAAAAATATTTGAGACATGGTTAATCCCCCTAAAAATCCGAATATTATTGGAACCAAATAGATGACTAGAAATAAGATTGATGAATCTAGTAAAATAATTATAAGGAAGGCTATATTATTGTCTTAAGGATATTACCAATAAGATGGAATGGATTTTGATGAATCATTTGAACATATTCATAGATTAGAATCCATAAAAAATCTCTTGGAAGATGAATCACATTATTGAATTAGATTTTCTCAAATGTTTGTCAAATGTTTAGTTTAAGATATATATTTCTAAGATTGTTTTATTGAAAACCCCACATGTTTTGAGAGAAAATGTTTCCCTAATAAAGTAATAACGATTTTAAAAATACTGTTAGGGTTTAATAGAAACTCCTAGATCTTCATATGAGAGGTTATCATTATTTCTTCTAATTAGTAGTTTTAAAAAAATAAAAATTTAATCAAATATTTTCAATAAATATGAATATAATAATATTATTATTAGTCAAATTTATTTAGAAGAATTTGTTTGGATCATTACATGAAAAAATTGTATTAAATTATATGATTTGATGACATGTGAGTTTGATATAAATTTCATTGGTTAATTAAAAATTTTCCTTAGTCTTAAAATAATTTAAATGCATGAATGAATTTTTCTCAACCAATCATATTATGATATGGGTTTAATTAATAGATTTTGATTAGATTCAAGTAAGTGTTAAAATACACTTATGTGGAATTCATGCAATCCAAATAAGATTAAACTTGTAAAATTTGTTGATGTAAAAACATTTAGAGGAATGAATGAAATTTTATTATACTTAACTACTTATATGGACTATTTAATGTTTAGGGTTTTAATTTATAAACATCATCAATATTATATAAAATATAGTGATTTGTTTTCATTTAAATGATTTTAAAAGGAGTCTAAAATATTTCTCTTGTTTACCCTACTAGAACCCATTTTGATTTAATGAGTTATATTGATTTTGATTTTTTAGGATGTATTATAGGGAGAAAAAAACATTAGGTATGGTTCATTATCCTGGTAAATATTTAGTCTCATGTGTCTCTAAGAAATAAAATTATTAGCTTTGTAAACTAATTAAGGTTATAATATTACTACAACATCTTATTATTCAAAATAATTATGGATAAAGTGAACTATTTATAATATTGGATTCTATTTAAAAAATATATCTAATTTTTGTGATAATACCTCTATGATTTCTATTTATAGAAATCCTTTAGAACACTCTATAACTAAGCATTTCATATCATATTTCACTTTCTTCGAGATCATGTAAAAAAAGGGAATATAACTCCAGAATATATTTCCCCTAAAAATTAGCATATTGATATTTTAAAAAAACCATTATATTTTGATAAATTATGAAAATTAAATTTTATCATTTCATGATATAAGTCTAATTATTTAATTTTTTCCTTGTGTTTAAGGGGACTTTTGAATTTTTAATTTTGAATTCATGAATTTAAAATTATGAAACTATATTAGAAATTAAATTTCACTATGTAAACTTATTTAATCCTGACAATACATAAATTTAATTTCATATTAATAATAATTTTTAAATTTTAAGGATTTACATTCTTTAAAATATTTTTTATATTATTTTTCATATATAGAAAATATTATAATTCCAACTAATTTGTTTCCCATGTTTTATATGGTTTTATTTTAATGTTAAATTTATAAATTTTTTAAATTTAATTTGATAAAATGGTATTAAATTTTTATATTTACTTATAAATATACTTTTCAAATAATTTTATTTTTTTTGTCAAAAGATATAGATTTTTTTGGTGAACAGTGAAAAATAACATTTTTAATAAAAAAAGTCAATTTCATGAAATTAAAAGGTAAAAGGGTATTTTAGATTGGTTTTAAAGTATAATTAATTTCATTTTATTAAATATAATATAATTAATTCTCAATTAATCATTATTATGCATGAGTTTGGTATATATTCCTTTTTAGTATTAAAAACACATTAACCAAAAAGATTTTTTTCGATGTGTTTTTTGTGCTCTTATTAAAACTAATTTCAGAATATCAAAAAATTGAATCATAAAAAAATAATTTCATATATAAAATCAGTATTAAAAAATTTATTAATGTGTTCAATTTCATTTTATTCTGAATGAATAGTAACTATGATAAAAAAGTTTCACCATGGTAAAGGTTCAAAACGGTTAATTATGGTTAAAAAATATTAAAAGGGCACCAAATATTATATTAAACCATATTTTATGAGATTATTTTTTCCCATAAAATCTTATATTTGAAATGATATAGTTTTATGGCCACATTACCTTGAATACAAATTTATATTATTATAATTCCTTAAAAAAATCATAGGAGTGCCACTCCCCTACTTATAAAAGGGAACCCCCTATCCTATATTATTCACATAAGTTAACCCTTTTATATTGATAAATAATTGTAAAAATTATTTCAAAAAAACCCTCACCATGTTATAGAAATCATTTTCTAAATAAATTACCAACCAATGAGGGATTAAGGTGAAATCCAATTGAGATTTTTAAAATAAGATATATAATCATTAACTGAGTGTTTGTAACACATTTAAATCTATTTCATCAATGATAAAAAAATAGAATATTTAAATTCTATATATTTAAATATTATTATGTTTATTTTAAGTATTTTTTCACCATTTTTCCATTCTATGGGAAATGAAAGCATCGCTCTTGTATACATGTAGACTTCCTCGTCCATGAAGTGATGTACTTAATTTATCATTACCACTTCATAATGATAGTTATTATGGTGGATATATTGAAAATATATATGAGAATAACTAAATAATTATGATTCTATAATGATAATATATTACTTAACTTCTTACCCCTCCATCCGTGAGAAAATGAAATCTTAGCTCATGTGTACCTGTGAACTACAACCTCCACGAAGCGAAGTGATTTTTTTATCATGTTCAAATATTCATAAATAGTTTTAAATTGTATTTAATATATATAAATTATAATTATTTAATGAATTATATTATTTATATGATATAATAATTAACCTTTTCAACCTGTTCAACCAATAAATGTTTTGGGATTACAAACCAAACATCCTCAAAACAACCAACATATACCTACCTGATTCAATACCTATATATAACATTATAATAAATGAAATAGAAGGAATAATAATAAGGTAATAAACCTTAAATGTTTTATAATTAAATATTATAATTAATATAATTATATCATATAATAATGATATTATCTAGGTGGTGAGTCAAACTCAAACGAATATATTTCTCCTTATAACAACATTTTAAAAGTTCAAATGTTTTCATTCTATTATTAAAATATAAAAATTTTAATTAAAATTATTTATATATGTTATTAATATAAATTAATTTAAGATAAAATTATTTTTAAACAATGCATGACCCTTCTTATTAAGTTTATAAAAGTAGTTATTTTAGCATTTTGAAAATGGGTTATTTTTGACTTGTTTACAAAAGTGTAAATATAGTCCTTTTTAATTTATAAAATAAGAGTGGAATTTATATATATCATTAAAATTATTCATTAAGAATATTCTTATAAATTTTCTAATTCTTTTTCAAAATAATATAATATTTCCCATTATTCTTTAATTCTTAAAGGGTTTTCAATGAAAAATAATTTTTATCTTTATTATTACATGATTTAAGAATGTGGATATAAAGATGTGTTAACTAAAATAATTTATGAGATTATAATATGTAAATTATGGATTGTATTTTTTTATTTTTTTATGTTCTTTTTATATTTTTTATGATGATGGGTGTGCCTGATAAATCTCTTTAATTCATTGGATTATGAGTTTTTTCTTTGGGAATAAATGTTGGAATAAACTGAGTAGAATAGTCCATATGTAAGAGTTTTTGTAAGAGTAATTATAAATGTGATATGAGTATGATTCATCAATATAACTTTATAAATATTATATTCTTTTAAATTATTATTTTTTGGAATTTTTTTCATAATATAAGCTAATAAGATTTATTTTAAAGGAATTTTTATGCCCCTTTTATGGATAAAAGTATGTTTTTCAAGAAATAGTTTTCATGAGAACCCTTTTTTAAAAATAAACCATAATGATTATGATTTTTAATTCAATATTAAATTTCATATGTTTTATGATTATATTTTTAAAATGAATCTTTTTTCAAGAGAATGAAAATGTTTTTTGGATTTCAATGATTATTATGTAAAGAGTGAAAATTTTCTTACAGTATTTCTTGATTTCAAAAATAGACTAGTGGATTTCTTTCTTTTCAATACTTTATTAAATTTTTTTTTCACAAACCACATTTCAGATGTATATAATAGAGAGTAATTATTGGAATAAACTATAACAAGGCTGTAACAACCCCAGCTATAGTAACCCCAATCCAGTGTCTATTTTATTATATTGGTATATGACCCAAGGGATCACATAAACAAGGATCAATCAATTCAGTACTCTTATATAACAAAATATATGCATGATTCCAATTTTATATTTGAAAAAAAATACTCAGTAGAATAAAAGTAAATAATATTCATCCTTAAAAATCATTAAAATATTCATTTTTAATCCGGGGGAAAACAAAAAAATATTGGTGAGCATAAATTCCCAATAAGGTCTATTCACAATGAAACCTATTAAGATTAAATAAGGAACAATAAATATGGGAAGTTAAATAACAAAAAAAACCATCCATTTAATCAATAAATTGAACATGAATTGAATCCATTTATTATATCAATGTAATAATCTAATGGATAATAGTAAATGAATTCTCAGTGAAGGAAATGATTAATATTGGACATCATGATCTTAGATTCCATAATGTTATTGTTCTAAGAAATATTATATTGATGTGTAGATATAGACCAAACATCCATTTAATAAGGCTAACCAACTGGTTTGTATCATGGGACCCGAAAATGAATCGAGGGGATATATAATTCTATGATCCACCCATCACTTGATACATAAAAAATATGTTTATCCAATGATCTCATCATATATTTAATGATCAATTGAAATAAAAAATAATATTTCTTATCAAAAAATATCCTTATTAAGTATGGAATATGGAATATCTTGATTTCTGTATCCAAATAAATAACTATCATAGTAAAAAACATATATATGTAGAAATGAAATATGATTTAGGAAATATGAATATCCAAGATACATAAAATATTTATAAGGAGTAGAAATTTAATTTCAAATAAAATATGATCATAAGAAAGTGAATATTTCAGGAGAAAGTTAGTGACCAATGAATGAATAGAAGAAAAAGGAGGAATGTAAATTCATCAAAAATATTGGTTTTATGTTAAAATAATGTCATTTTGTGAAATAAATAAAATCTAAATGAAACATTAATATAATAATTCCTTAAATATTTATTTTTAAAACTATTGGAAACATGTAAAAGAAGCTAAATAATATATAATGGTTATGACAATGAGAAAATTTGTTAACAATGTGTTTTTAAAAAGTGAAATTCTTTCAGACTATTTAAAAAAATTCAAAAGGAATCTTTCATAAAACACAAGAAATACTCCTTTAAGTCATTGTAAAAATCCTAGATATCATAATATTTAGTAAATAAATAATTTGAGTAAATACAAATGACTTCTTTAAAATAATTTTGAAAAAGTATAGACATTGAAAAAATATACATGGTCAAAATTTGAAATTAGATTAGATTTAATTTTAAATATTAATTTTATTGATTTATGTTTCAAAGAGAGGAAATTATAGAAGAAAAAATGGAAACCCCTTAAATATATAAATTATAATAAAATATATGGAGTTTGCGATGAATATACTATATGATTTATTTAATAGAAATAAATGAAATCCAAAAAAATATAATTGTAAAATAGATTCTTACCTATTTTATAACATTTAAATTATAATCCCTTGAATGAGTAAACAAGAATTTATATTTTAATTAAAATTAATAAATAGGGATATCCTGACCCATCCCCTGGGGCCCGTTCCGTGACTAACCCAAGCCCACCATTTATAGGCCATGGGCTGGCGACTAGCACCGAAAGGCTTATTCTGTAAAACTGGGAAGGTATGGCCTTAATTTACTATAAGAACATGCAACCAAGCACAAGGAAAGATACGATCACAAGTAAACTGTATAGTAAAAAGAGTTATGAAAGTAAGAGGGGCTGGATTACAAGCCCAACAGTAAAGGTACAAGTTCAACAGAAATACAATACACCTGTAGAAAGAGAAATACAACTACTAGGTCTTCCTCTGATGTTCCTACCCAAAGGATAGGTATAGACCACCTCCATAGCACTCCACATCCACCCATATTTTTTGCGTACCGACACACCGTATGGTCCACCTCTGGCACCGTCCAGTCCTGGTACCCTCAGCCATGATCATTGTTGTCCATCGTATTCACCAAAAACAAAAATGTGAGCGCATAGCACATCTAGGGATGAGTATAACGATACTCAGTATTGACCCTGAGACCCTCAAGGTCTCACTAAATCCACAAATAATAAACCACAAAGCAAGAAATGTACTGACAACCCTACTTAGGTATATACACATACATATATCTAAGTTATCTAGTATAACCATCTCAATCATGAGGAAACACAAGGTCCAAACCAAAAGCCCAAATCTCAACTGTTCCACAAAGGAAGAAATACCCTGAAGGTAAATACCACATAGGTACGCCACACAGAAGAATACCACCAAGGTATTACCATGAAGGAAAGTACCACATTGGTACGAACTCAGCTCACACTAGGTACATCTTAGGTATGGTAGTAAAGATGATTAGATATTACTACAGAATAATAATACTCCGTTAAGAGGAAGGCCCATGTAGGATCCTAAATTATCATAGGATCCACCGAGGATCCTTGTACATTGTCAAACCCACAGATGATCCTAGTATGGCATTAGACCCACACAGGATCCAAGTACATCATCAGACACACACAGGATCTTAGTACAGCAGACCCACATAGGATCCTAGTACATCATTAGACCCACATAGGATCATAGTACACCAGACCCACAAAAGATCCTAGAGTAGTCCCACATGGATTTCTAGAGCGTATCCATGTGGGATCCTCAAATATAGACCCACGAAGGATCCCTTTCTCATGATACAGCCAGCTACGGGGTACCCACACTAAACATTCTCGTCTCTAGGAGATTCCACTCCTAAAGCTACTGGTCGATACCCCACCTATCACAAAGTCCCACGAAGTATTATCCCAAAGGACTGCCATGTAATACGGGTCTTAATGCGACAAACAGTGTGTCAATCAGACACCTGGTCTGTAAGTTATTAGCCTTTTAGTCCGGAGGGCCCAGTTGGATTCGTGCTTGATCCAACCCGACCATACCCCAACATTATCCAAACCTCAAGTCGGTTATACCCAACGTACCATCTCGCTAAAAGGTTTTCGGTGCCACATATGGTTCGTCAAACGGATGCCTGTCGATCATGATATGACCGAAGGAGCGTAAATGGGTCGAAGCTGGTACGGGTCCGGTCCGACTCGGTCGGACCAACCAATCCCGCTGCACGACCCGGACCGCGGTGCGCCTAGGCCCAGGGGGTCCGGCCCGGCCCAGTGGGCCCGACCTGGCCCGCGTTGGGCGGCCCGGCCAGACGTCCTGCGGTGCGGGGTGGCCACGGTGTGGCGAGGAACCGGGGTGCGGTGAGGCGGCCGCGGTGTGGCAGTCTACTGTGGCTGGCCGGATGGCCAAGCTGTCCACTCCACACGGTGCGGTCATGTGTCGTGCCTTCACCAGCGATAGGCTCAGCTGGCTTTCCTCTCTTCATCACCACGGCACAAGCCGCAACCCTTGCTCATCGGGCAATGCGGACACGTGCCATCAGGCCATCATGTGGCCGACATCCGTTGGCTGACACTTTTCTCCACTGCGTAGGATACAACAACCATGAAAAACAACAGAGGGATTAGGACGTGTTTGTTCGGCCCGTACCCTCCTCATTAGTTCGGTAACCGGTGGATCAAGAGGATTAATTCAACTCAAAACATGATGAAGAAACAAGAAAAACCCTACTTCTAAGGTTTGTTGATGTGTCACATGAAGAAAAACGGTGAAGGCGAAGAGGGTGGAAAAGATCGTCGCTACCGTAATCACGCTTCCAAAGTCAGCTCAAGTGTCGTCCTCGTTCTTTGTTAGAGAACTATTCTTCATTGGAGAATAAGAGTTCCTCCAAATATTTTCCCCCAATTCCCCTTTTCCAACACTTCCGCAAATTTTCCAACAAAAAGAATATCCAACCAAATTAAATATGTTTGTCTATTTAATTTGTTGGCACAATTAAATTTTTTAATTAATTGTGATGTGGTTGGAAAAATTAAAGTTGATGAAGTTCAAGAGACTTCTCCACATTAAAGAGGGAGTTTAAGGGGGTCGGGTGGTCCACACCATTGAATTCAAATTGGGGGTTTTAGTTCAGGTGGTCCCCACCTCTATAACCCATGGGGGGTTTAAACAAAATAAAATAGAAGTTTATTTTATTTTATTTTTATTTCATGAAAAAGTGAAAACTATATTTTTCCCTCAACCTACTGGGGTCGAGGTAAAATTCTCCTCGGGAGAATACTGGTGCCACAAGTTCAACAGTGTCCTCAGATTTCAATTCCAAGCACCAGTTTAAAACTTACAAAGACTCGGTCGCACGTTTACTGAACTTACTTGAAACAAAGTACATAATTTCATTCCATACACATAGGGCCTCAGAATCACGTGCTGTTAATTCTTGCAGACTCATAAAATTCCAATATAATTAACAAAAAATTTACATGGAATTTCTAGGTCTTTACATTCTCTCCACCTCAGGGCTTTACCTACCTGTAAGCCACAACTCAAACTAAGGAAACGAGTGGGGATACAAATGAAGTATCTGAGCCTCCACTCCCATGTGATCTCGTGGAGGTTCCAATGCTGCCAGTGAACATGCACCAGAGTTATCGACCACCCATGAAGGACCCACACTTTTCGACCCTCAATCTCAACTAGAACCTCCGTAAATTTCACCCCATCATCGATGTCCATCTCACTGCGGTCGATGGCGTGAGAATGGTTGTGCACGAATTTCCTCAGCTAGGATATGTGGAAGATGTTGTGTAACCGGTGCAACTGAGGTTGAAGATATAGATGGTAATCCACCTTGCCCGCTCTACTGAGAACCTAAAAGGGTCCGATGAATCTCAGAGATACCTTACCGCCCCGGCCAAATCTCCGCAAACCTCGTCAGGGTGAGACCCGTAGAAAGACGTGGTCACCAACCTCGAACTCCAGAGGTGTCTATCTCATATCCGCATAAGACTTCTGCCTGTTCTATTCAGTCTTCATCCACTCCTAGACGATATTCACCTTTTCTGTGGTAGCTCATACCATATGTGGTCCCATGAGTGCTGACACCCCTGTGTCAGTCCAGCACAGAGGTGATCTGCAAGTTCATCCGTAAAAATCCTCGAAAGGTTCCATCCTAATGGTAGAGTGATTGATGTTGTTGTATGAAAACTACACCAATAGAAAGTGACCCTCTAAGATGCGACCGATGTCAAGGAAGCAAGCACATAGCATGTCCTCGAGGGTCCGAATGGTCTGCTCAGTCTAGACATCCATCTGAGGATGGAAGGTGGTGCCCAAATGAAGATGCATCCCGAAAACCTCCTGCAACCCATTCCATAGTCGGGGAGTGAAATGTGTACCTTGATCGAAGATAATCATCAAGGGTACTCCATGTAGCCTCACAATATCATCCCCATAGAGGCATCCCAAGCTCTCTACTGAACCCTGCTCTCTTATCGGTAGGAAGTGAGCCGAAATGGTGAGTCAGTTGACGTTCACCTGGATAGAATCATGAACCCTGGATATACGTGGGAGTCCTATCTCGAATTCCATTGATATCTCATCCCACTTACACTCTAGGACCTCTAAATCCTGAACTATGCCTGCTGGTACCTGATGATCCACCTTCACTTGCTAACAACTGAGGCACCAAGAATGAAACTCTGCTACGACTGTCTTCATTCACAACCACCAGTTCTATCATCGGAGATCCTGGTACATCTTCGGCACTACTGAATGTACCTCTAGAGGGGATGTGTGTAATGCCCTCAACACATCCTCTCTAAGTGACACTTCTATCATGGTACGTCCTCAGAAGAGGATGATGTGCTCCCTACCTTCAGAAAATCTGTCAGGTGCATATCCTGTGTATATATGTGCACGTCGAGCCTCGCAGTCAATGTCCCATGCTGCGCCACCCTAACTCACTGAAGAAGTGAGGGAGTGAATATAAGAGACTAAAAAAACTATGCTCCATCTCAATTCACAAAGGATATCTGCAAAGCATCCTGCTACTCCGTCACCTCACCTAGTAGCTATATACCAGATCTCATGCTGAGTGTATATACTACAACGTTCCCCTTCCCTGGAGTATAAACTATCTCAAAGTCATAGTCCTGGAGAAACTCAAGGCAACATAACTGTCTCAGGTTTAGGTCCTTCTAATAGAAGATACACCTGAGACTCTTGTGATCCATGTAGACTATAAAACGATCACCCATCAAGTAATGTCACCACATCTTCAAGGCAAAGACCACTGATGCTAACTCCAGGACATGGGTAGCTTAGTTTTTCTCATTCTATCTTAGCTTTTGAGAACCATATGAGATCAATGATAGGTCTTGCATTAGGACACATTCGAGCCTGGTCCCTGATGCGTCACAGTAGACTACCTACCCAACACCCTATGCCGGAAGCCTCAAGATGGGGGCACTAGTCAGACTCTTCCTCAGCTCTTGAAAACTCCACTGGAATCTCTCCAACCACACGAAGGGTTGCCCCTTCTTTTTAAATGCTGGTAAAGGTGCTTTAACTCTAGAGAAATATTGCACAAAACTCTGGAAGTATCCATCCAATCCCAGGAAACTTCGTACCTATGTCACACTGTTAGGTGGCTCCCAAGAAAGTACCACCTCAATCTTCATTGGATCCACCACAACTCCAGCCTCTGAGTTGACATGTCCCAGAAAGTGAACCTCTCAGATCCGGAACTAGCACTTCGAGAGCTTAACATAAATCCAGTTCTCTCAGAGTGTGTCTAGAACAATATTCAAATGATAGGCATGCTCCTCCTCAGTAGCTGAGTTGATAAAAGTGTCGTCGATGAAGAGTACTACAAAGCGATCAATGTATGGTTGAAATATCCTGTTCATGAGTCCCATGAACACTACTGGAGCATTTTTTACACCTAATGGAATAAAAAAGAACTTGTAATGGTCGTACCAACATCTGAAAGCATCTCCTACACATCCTTGTCTCATACTCTGAGTTGGTGATTGCCTGAATTGAGGTCTATCTTCGAGAACCACCGTTTTCCCTTCAGCTGATCAAAGAGGTCGTCAATCCTCAAGAGTGGGTACTTGTTCATTATGGTCACCTGGTTCAGGGTCCAATAGTCAAAAAAAGTCTCAATCTCCCATCTGCCTTCATGGAGAACCAAATCAGGGTTGGCCAAGGAGAAACACTGGTCCGAATGAATCCCTTTCCCTTTAAGTACTCCAATTTTACCTGCTACTCAAGAAGCTCCACAAGATCCATCTGATATGCTGGTGTAGATATCATAGTCGTCCAGGGGTAAAAGTCAACGTAAAAGTCCACCTCTCTGCGAGGAGGTTGACCCGGAACATCGTCAGGGAAGACATTCACATACTAGTCTACCACTATAGGATAACTCAGACTATCCAAATCATCTGCTTTGAAGGTAAGGCTATCCAACAGATGAGTGATCAACTGCACTCTGCCCCAGGTAAGTCCATCTTGTGCTACAAAGGCTCCCTTCTCGCCGGTGATAGTAACCCTGGTCCCATTCGTGTGGACACACCGCACTTTATAACAAATCCAATCGATCTGGGAATGTAATGTAGATAACCGGTCCATACCCTAGATGATGTCATATGGCCTTGACGCCACTACTAGGAGATCCCAGCCAAATCTCTCACCTCCTAGAGTAAGCTCACACTGTCGGCACCAGTGTGTAATCGTCGATTCCGCTCCCGTAGGAATCTCTATCCGTATGGATCGAGCCAATGACTCTGCTAGAATCTTTGATCTCCAAACGAGGGTAGTTTAAATAAAATAATGACTGGAACCTTTGTCTATAGTTGAGCCTTCCCCTGTCCACCTTCTCCCTACGGTTGGGGTGGACCTCCTGGTGGTGGTGGCGGTAACATCTTGTATCATCACCCACCGCCAGCTGCACGGACTACTCCTCTGCCACGTTCACCTGCTCTCTACAGACCTCCTTGGTTGAACCTCTGTTTCTACCTAGGCCATTCTTCTACCATCTTCTAATCATCTATATGGAGGGTCAGGCAGTCTCGAGCTATGTGACCCTTCCCGCTACATGTGAAACACTACCCACTCCTCGAATGACTGGCTCTGTCTCCATTGCCCCACACAAATGACCCTGAATCCTGCGGTCATCCACATGTAGGCTGGTCCTCTTGGACCTCTGTGACATCTGTCTACTGCCAGCTATAGAAGACTCCAGAATGTGTTGACTGGTGGTGGGTCGCACTGCTGGTGACTTCTCAGCAAGAAATATCTTCACTAAGAGGGCTCGCTCTAACACCCTCGCCTGCGTCGGGATGCTTAGTGACATCATCAAAGCCATGATCCTTCCTGAGTCCCTGATCGAAGGTCTGAGCCCTGAAAAATAAGGCACGTACCATATCAGTGGAGTAGCGTGAGCTGTAGGTCAACCCCTCTGAGTACTGGGCCACAGTCATACTGTCCTACTGAAGATGAAGAATCTCTTATATGCGCACTACGTGAAGAGTCACTGGGACAAACTTTGCCTAAATCAGGCTTTTAAAGTATGCCTAGAGAAGAGTCACCTCGTATTGAACTAGGAGAATCAAGATCCACCATCTTCCTACTGCTTCCTGTAAATTATTGGTGGCAAGGATCACCATGAGATCAGCTGGTGTCCCTACAAGTCGAAAGACTCTCACCACGGCCTCCAACCAATTCTCAGCCGCCCGTGGGTCTATCTCTCCCCTGATCCATGGTGGACTCTGGCTCTGTAACTCATGCAATGCTCTCAAGTGGTGTGCACCCTCTGTTGCTGGGGATGGTGGCATATGTGGCCTAACGGGTAGTGGCACCACTAGTTTCCCTACTGGAAGAGGGCCCTGCACCGAGGCCTCATTGCTCGGTGGGCTATCAGTGCGTACTATACCCAAAACCCTAGATGGCTGTCTGCGTGGAGGCATCCTGAAAAGAAAATGTTTTTCCATGGTCAATAAGTTATACCTGATGAGCTGACTCAAAGATATCACAAAGAAAACTCTTGAAAACACACATGGAATCATAGTTTTCATGCACTGAGTCGGAAATCAGAAGTCAGTGTCCTGGTGTATGGATACGTCTTCCACCGCACCAACACTGGATTCCCTAACCTGATAACCACACTCACTAAAATTTACATTATTGCTATTAAATGATAAGAGTCTAGTTTTCTATGATAGAACTGACTCCTCTGATACCAATTTGTCACAAAATGTCCTCCATGTCCCATGCCGTGACTACCCCAAGCCCGCCTTCCATAGGCTAGGGGTTGGCGACTAGAATCGAAAGGCTTATTCCAAAAAAACGGGAAGGCATTTCCTTTATGTCCTATAATCACACAAAACCAAGCATAAGACAAGATAAAATCACAAGTAAACTACATAAAAAAAAGAGTACTGAAAGTAGGAGGGGCCAGAATAGAAGCCCAACAGTAAAACTACATGTACCACTGAAATACAATAAAACTGTTGAAAGAGAAAGACAACTATTGGGTTATCCTTCGAGTTCCTACATGAAGGGTAGGTATAGAATACCTCATCAGCACTCCACATCTGCCCATCTCCTCTGCGTACCGACACACATTGTGGTACACCTCTAACACCGTCCAGTCCTGGTACCCCCGTCCTCGATCAGCGTTGTCTGTCGTCTGCACCAAACACAACAAGGTGCAGGCATAGCCCATGTAGGGGTTAGTATAATGATACTCATAAGGGATTCCAGGACCCTAAAGGTCTCATGAAATTTACAAAGTATAAACCATAAAACATGAAATCAACTGAAAAACCTACATAGGTATATTCCCTTATATACACCTAAGATAACAAGTATACCCATCTCAATCCTGATGAAAACATATGGTCCAACCCAAAATCCCAAATCTAAACTATTCCAAAAAGGAAGAAATAACATGAAGGTAAGTACCACACGAGTACGACACACAAAAGAATAAAACCAAGGTATTACCACGAAGGAAAGTACCACACAGGTACGGACTCAGCTCACACTAGGTACATCTTAGTTTCGATAGTAAAGATGATTAGATATAACTAAGAAATAATCTTACTCCGTTAAGACGAAGACCCACATAGGATCCTAAATTATCATCGGAACCACCAAGGATCGTAGTACATCTTCAGACCCACACATGATCCTAGTACAACATCAGACCCACACAGGATCCTAGTACACCATCAGACCCACACAAGATCCTATTAGAGTAGACTCACACAAGATCCTAGTACATCATCAGACCCACACATGATCCTAGTATAGCAAACCCACATAGGATCCTAGAGTAGTCCCACATGGATTCCTAGAGCGGATCCTTGTGGGATCCTCAAATACATGCCCACGAAGGATCCCTTTCTCATGATACAACCAGCTACAGGGTACCCGCACTAAGCTTTGTCATCTCTGAGAGAGTCCGCTCCTCAATCTACTGGATGATACTCCAGCTTCCACGAAGTCCCAGGAAGATGTCTCCTAAAGGACAACTATGAAATAGGGGTCTTAACGCAACACACGGTGCATCAATCAGACAATTTGTCTGTAAGTTATTATCCTTTTAGTCCCAAGGGCCCGATTGGTTTCATGATTGATCCAACCCGACCATACCCCAACTTGATCCAAACCCCAAATGGGGAATACCAAAAGTACCCTCTCACCCTAAGGTTTATGGAACCGTAGACGATTCGTCAAATGGATGCTCATAGCTCAAGATATGGCCAAAAGAGCATAAATGGGTTGATGATTGTCCGGGTCCGGTCCGACCAACTGGGTCCAGCCCAGCCCGTGGAATGACCCCACCTACGGTGCAGCCCAGCCCATACTAGGCAGCCTGTGATGGCGGCTATCCGCCGCAGTTGGCCGGATGGCGAGCCGTCCTCTCTACACAACGTGATCACACGCCGCCCCTTCACCAGTGGCTGGCTCGGCCAGCCGTCCTCCCTTCGTCACTGTGACACAAGCCGCAATGCTTGTTCATCAGGCGACGTAGATGTGCGCCACCATGCTGTCGTGCAGCCGGCCTCTGCTAGCCGCCACCTTTCTCCACCGCTTATAATACAAGAATTATGTAAAACAGTGGAAGGATCGGGCCATGTTAGTTTGGCCCGCACCCTCTGCATTAGTTCGGTAACAGGCAGATCAAGGGGATTACTTCAAATGAAACCAAGAAAAAGAAACAACAACAACCCCTACCTAGAAGGTTCGTTGATGTGTCACATGAAGAAAAATGGTGAATGTGACGAGGGTGCCAACGATCATCGCTACCTAAATCAATCTTTTGATGTCCGCTCTAGTGTCATCCTCGTTCTTCGTTGGAGAAGCATTCTTCAATGGAGAAGAAGAGTGATTCCAAAGTTCTTCCCCCAATGCCCCATTTCCAACACTTCCCCAAATTCTCCCACAAAAAAGAATACCCAACCAAATAAAATATGTTTATCTCTATAATTTGATGGCACAATTAAAGTAGTTAATTAATTGTGATGTGGTTGGCATAATTAAAGTGAAGGAAGTTCAAAAGACTTCCCAACATTAAAGATGGAGTTTAAGGGGGTCAGGTGGTCCACACCCTTGAATTCAAATTGGGGGTTTTAGTTCCTGTGGTCCCCACCTCCATAACCCATGGGGGGTTTCAAAAATTAAATTAAAATAGAAGCTTATTTTATTTTATTTTATTTTTATTTCACGAAAAAGTGAAAAACTATCTTTCACCCTCGACCTACTGCAGTCGAGGTAAAGGTCTCCTTAAGCGAATACTGGTGCTGCGAGTTCAATAGTGTCATCATATATCAATTCCAAGAACCGGTTTAAAAGTTACAAAAAACCGCTCGAACCTTTACTGAATGTACTAGAAAAAATTTTCAGAAATTCATTATGGGCACACCGGGCCTCAGAATCACACACCATCAATTTTCACAGACTCGTAAAATTCCCATATAATTAAAATAAATTACATGGAATTTCAGGGTCTTTACAAGTGGTTACTTTTGAATACATGAATTGGATAATATATGCACCACATATATGAAATTAAGTGCATGATATAAAATATTGTTCAATGGAGTTGAAATTGAGATATAATTCCTTACAGAGATCATAGTTTTAAATTTGGAATTAATAAATGAATTGATTATTTATAACAAATGAATTTCTACATAGAAAAATTGGAAATTAAAAATAAAATAATCAGAGGTAATTAATAAAAACTTTTAATAATATAATTAATTAATAAGTAATATACTCCAATGAAAATATATTAAATTGTGAAAACCCTTACCTCGAATCCAAGCATTCTATATATGTCCTTTAACTCTCTTATACTAAGAATATATTAATTATTTACTAGTTTAAGAATCAATTAGAGGTATATAATGGTATAATTAAATAATTTATTTTATTTACTTCACTGAAATGTTTGATTACATAAACAGTTTAGTCCATGTTGGATGTTTTGAGTACGTTCAATTCAAATTTCAAAAAAACATTGGAAAGATAACCATGATAAAATAGGTTTTGGTCAAAATATATCCTGAATTATAATACTGAAATAAATCTATAATTTTAATAGAAAATTAAATGATAGAATCACTCATGAAAGAATGACATGAGAAATGAATCACATGACTTCAAAAAGTTAGTTTTCTACAAATATACATAGGTGGCATTACAATTTTTTATCAGGTTGAATGGTAATAAGGAATGTAACATTTTATATTTATAGAATAAATTTTATTCATAAATATGATATATATTTATTAATTACATCATAAAAACTATCCTTTTGAGGTCTTGGTGAAGGGTTATACACATAAATTTATGGAGGTGGTAGTACACACACATGCATGAATGATGTTTTTATTCCCCATAGGATCGAAAAAGGGATGAAAGAAGTTATTATATTAAAATAAAAACAAAATATTATATGTCAAAAAATGATTTTATTATATTATAATGGTTAGGATATTATTTATGGTGGTATCAGAATAAGTAACATGAAAATTATTGGTTGAGACTGTAATATCCCAAATTTTCCTTTTATTATTTTTAAATTTATATAGATTATGTTTGAGACCAGATCCAGAGACGGTGTGCTGTTCCGAGGCCCGAGGTGCCCAGAATAAATGTAATAATAATATTAAAATATTAAAAGCACATATACACACTTTTCATGAAAACGTGTAATAAGTTATACTTCAGTTTCTGTAACGCCCCGACCCCAGCTACCCAGAGTCGGTGCATTACTTCATAACATTGGCATGATCACAAAAGATCAAGTCTCAAAAGACCGATTAGTTTAGTAGCCTTGGAAACACTAGATACATTCGTAAACGTTACATTACATCATAAAGTGAAAAACTACAATAACAAAGACTCCATAGTCCACACTCATATCCTCTTCTGACTACCCCTGCAGGTCATTCATAAAATACTTCTTCACATCCTGGAAAAATATTAAAACATTGAAAGGTGTGAGCTCAGATGCTCAGTAAGGTTAACAATATAGCGGAAGCTTTCATAAATAAACATTAACATTTAAGGCAATGTATAACTAAAAAAACCTTTTAAACATGAACTTCAACATAATATGGCAAAAGTAAAATGAGATAATGCCATTCACTTCTTCACATGGATATTCTACTGGTCTAATAATCACATGCAAAATCAATAACCACTTTCATAATGAGGGAATGTATAATGCCAGACATTCTGAAACATTTTGTCAAGGCCTCGGCCAAGACGTCTAATATGATTAAGGCCTCAGCCAAAACCATAAATCAAATTGGGAAAGGGCCTCGGCCAATTCCACGTCTAGTTGTCTCATGAGACCTACCGATGCATCGAGGAGCTATAGCGGGCTCCACCCGTCACTTATTAAGTCCAATACATTCCTCATATGAATAGGTTTAAACATATCATAAACCATAACATAATCGTATGACATAAAACATGCATAAAGGAAACATAACATTTCCATATTTCAATCACAAGATATCAATACAACAGATTGATATAATAAAAACGCTTTCAAAACCATTTTCAATAGCAAAATAAAAGAAAGTTAAAACTTTGTATTTATTTTTCATTAAAAAAAATGATGGCTTGTAGAGGAAGCCGAATCTCAAATAATGGTCACGACGGCGGAGAAGTCGTTGTCGCCGCATAAGTACGGAAAGAAAAACATTCCCTTTTGTCGTTTAGTAAAACGCTTTGTATAAAAAAGATTCCTTTTGAATAAACGTAAAAGTCAAAGGGGTTTATACACCGTATAAAAGAAAGTTGTGTATAAAACCAAATATGCCTCAATGAAAGGGGATTGAGACGAAGTCCTTAAAAAGATCATTTTTTATAAATAAAGTACATCTATAATGTGTATTAACTATAAGTACACATAAATAATGTACAAATTCAATATAGGACATAATAATATCATGACATAATTTGAAAGTAGGAGATTAACCCAAAGAATGGAAGTTGGGTTAAGAAATTCCCTTACCTCGTGTCTGACTTGACTCAACCGTGCTTTAACCTCCTGAATAATAAACTAGAGTTAATATATACCTTATTAAGAACCATTTTCAATTTCATTATCCTTTTTATATCACTTATTACAATGATATGAACATTATGTAATTATTTAAGTTAATAACGGTCGTTTTGTCGATCTTTGGTACTTGAGTCAACAATAAAATTCTTATAATTACAAGTTGTTTATGTGGTAGAATATCCATTATCTCCAGAATTATATTCATGATTTAGATTTCATATATATCTCATATATCCAGTATATACATTCATTTATAATATTACGTAACATTTAGAGGTAAGAAATGAAATGCACCGTTCATGGAGACGGTAAGCCGTACGTACGCATGAACGCTACTTTCATTTCAATTTCATATTTAATGGAACTAAATCATAATTATATAAATGTATAATATAATTCCAGTATAACATAGTGTATGATACCATTTACTCCATCCTTTATACATCCCACATATGGCATTAACGATTCAAATCACTTTGAGGGGGCGGTAGTCCGCACTTCCTAAAATGAAATTATCGCGTTTTACCCATAATGGAAATCATAAAGTATGACATAAATGAGAAATACTGAAGCATAAGGAAAACATAAACATATTATATATCATATATAAAAATAGTGACATCTTAATGGCCACCTTTGGAGGTGTTATATGAGTGTTGAACAATCATCGTTTCGTGAGGCAGAAATTCGCCATCCACAGAAACCGTATGTTCTTTAACCATTAGATGTAGGTGTGTGTAAGTGTAGCTCGAATCCTTCTTATAACATCCAAGTATATTTAGGATACTGGTGTTGTTACAAAAGAAATGAACAAAAAGATTTTAGGGTGTTGGAGAAGATAAATAAAACAAAACAACATTAGAGAAGACATTACCTCAAAATCGGGTAACTCTTTTTGATTTGAGCCAAAGGCTTTCTTGGGAAGAGTTCTTCCCAAAGTGAGGCTTCTAGGAGTAAGAGGGGGAAGTTGGGAGAGTATTTGGGAAGAGGTGGGCCTAGCAAAATGGCTTGAAATTGTAAATGAGGTGGAAGAGGTGGGGGCCTTTTATAAGTGGAGAGGAGGGGCTCTTTTGGAAAGATTGAAATGTTACATTATTACACAATGATTTTCGGATTATAAAGGTCCAAAACTTATATAATTCGAGGAAAAGGTGATAAGGGTTCGAAATATCCTCATCCAATTGGCTTTGGACAAGTGTAAGCCATGGATTTTGCATTATCTTCCCATTTTATTTAAATCGTTAAATAATGAGGTCATCACTGCATCATCATGATGTCATAAATAATCTAATTTATTTAATGTCTAAAAATTATAAAAAAATACTATGATGTAGGAAATCTTTTTAGCTTTCCAATGAATATTTATAATCAAAATTTTGACTTGAGTAACCTCACTTAAAAACTGTTTTAGTAAAACAACTCATGTTTGTGTCAATTTAATTTTAACATTAAATAAATTTATATTAATGTCATTTTCCTACTAAAGTGGCTCCATGGGGTCCCCAAGTTGACACATGGGTTGTCTTGGTCGGCCATGACTCATCCAATAGGAGTAGGACAAGTGTCATGCTCATCTCATATTATTATAACATTATTTGTACCTTAAACTACACTAATTACCTCTAATCGCGATTAAGAACTTAAAAGTTACTATTCACCAAAAAATTATTTTAATCTCATTGAACCACATTTTAATTCTTAACGACAACCATGTATGTCAGATTTTTGAAAATAAAATCACAGAAGTGGTAATATTTCATTTAAACGAAAAATCAGTTATTTAAGTACCACTTAGTGGTTTCACTATTCATCAAAAATTGAAGTTTTTCAGAACAATGCCAAAATTTCACCCTAAGCTATAATTGATATTATGAATTCAAAAATGATGTCTATTTTACAAAATTCCAAACATATAAGTTGCATTAATTAATTTTATAATTAATTCCCGCTGTCACAACAAATAGCTTGTTTTTAAGAAACAATTTATATCAAAAGATTGGCAATTGTTTATGTCCAATTTCAATGTTAAATTAATTCTAATGACCACCATTCGATAAAATGGTAAAAATATATTCTAATTATACTTTAAACCACTAAATAGTATAATTTATCACTATAAATTATTTTTATTAAAAAGTTGTTTTTAAGTAATTTTCACTATTCATAAAAAATTAGAAGTTCTCAGAAAAATACCAAAAATTCAACGTAGGCTAATTTCGATATTACGAATACAAAAATGAAGTCCATTTTGAAATATAAAATTTCTATAATTTTAAAAGGTGGTTATTACTATTCATAACGGTTACTTTGATTAGTCGCGGTGTTTTAGAACTCGAACTTGCGTACAATGCAAGCTATTGCATTATTGAAAGAGAGGCGTATCGTGGAAGCTCGGGGTGTTACATTCTCCCCTCCTTCAATAAATTGCATCCTCGCAATTTGATATTTTTCTTTGAAAATAAAAGGTTGAAAATAGAAAATACCTTTGTGGAAAACCCACATCGGAAATAAGGTTAATAAAATTTATCCTTAATAAGAGGGAAAGGGAAATGAAAAAGTCACCACCCAATTATGATCTTGATTAGGAGAACATTGGTGGCAATTAGAGACATATAATTGGAGGAAAAACGTAAATATTTGTAGGGAGTGATTGAGGTCATCAATCACAATCAACTGTCAAATTGAGGGCCTCAAAGCCTTCAATCTATGTTGATTTAAAATATCACCAGTTCAACAAGACATAAGGTATTAGGATAACGCATTTTTTTGTTTTAATATCCCTTTACTAAAGTTTAAGAATTAGTTTATTCATTGAATAACAGATAGGTATATATATATTTATGCCTGACAATTAGAGTTTCAACCTTCAACTCACCTTTCACTCAAAAAGATAATAGAACCCAAAAATATTATACTTTTCCTAATTGTATAAGGTTCCAAATGTTAACACATACAATTTAGATTAGTAAAATTATTTTCTAATAACCAGGGACTTCCTGTAGGCTAGTGGTAGGAAATAAAGGCCTGTCGCACTATGGTTGTGGGTTCGATTCCTGCAGCTTTGTCCGACGCGACGGGTTATGCCCCACCCTGCAGGTTGTCCTTTTCCTAAAAATATAGTACTATACTATTCCAAAAATAATCTTCATAAATGTTTTAACCTTAAACAATACTATCCAAAGATCAACTTAATCCACTCCAACCTTTATAGTTATCCAAAATACCTCTGTCCAGACTTTCTCTAAAAGGTCTCTTAATTCCAAAATCAATTTATCAGATTCCCCAAACAATGTAAAGTTTCTCTTATTGTCACATACTAAAAATATGATTACCTTCATCATATTAAAACCTTACTGAAATCAACAAGTACTACAGTACAATCCTTATATATATATATCACATTATTCTAATAACCGAAATATAATCCATCAGTCCAAAAGCACCAATACATTAGTTATTCTGCTTCAACTGTAGTAACAACATAAGATTGTCCTTGATCCCTTGGCCTTTTCTGAGGTAAGTTTCCCTGATGCTTAGGACATTCATTTGCATAATGAACCATTTCTCTACAATTATAGCATTCAACTTTGATAGCCTCTTTCATTCCCTTTCAATCACGAGCCTGGTGACCCTTTTCTCCACATTTATAACAAACTCCCATTCCTTTTAGGCAAGTACCAAGTTGATTCTTCCCACAATTATCACATAATGGAAAATCCTTCTTTCCCCTTTTCCCTTTATCTGTCTCTTGTTCCACCGTTCTCTTCTTCTCTTGCTTTACTTTGTTGTCATAAGACTTAGAAAATTCCTTTTCTGTCTTGATAGCACACGAGACAATATCTTCGTATGATGAGAAGGTTTGTGATACTAAAGCTCGACGGAGAAATGGTTTTAACCCATCAAAGAAACTATCAATCTTACTCCTTGGGTTACGTATATAATCGGCATCATGCCTCGCTAACCTTGTAAAGTTAGCCTCATACTTTGCGACATTCTCATCCTCCTTCTGCCTCAAACTCAGAAATTGCCTTTCCATATCTGCTCGATGGTCATGAGGAAAGTATTTTTCTACGAAAAGCTCTTTGAACTCCCTCCATTCCATATTCGATACGTCATCATCTTCCTTTGTGTTTTGAATCAGCGACCACCACTGATCGGCATCTCCAGTGAGGCGGTAAACTGCCATGACAACCTTCTCCCTTTCACTACTCCCCAAGGCATGGAATATTTTCTCTAAGGAATTTATCCATTGCTCAGCTACTATAGGATTTGTACTCCCATTGAAGGTTGGTGGTTGTTGCCTCATGAAGCGGTCTAAAATTGATCCTCCACGTTGCGGATCACGGTGCTCCATACGAGTAAGGTTATTATTCATAACCTGAGTGAGTTGTCCCAGTATGGTAATAAGTTGATCAAAACCAGTTGTATCTCCAGCTCCACAATAATTATCTTGAGAAGGAGGGCAATCCCTACATGGAGAGCGTGCATTGATACAGTTTCCATTTCTTCCACTAGGTGCCATTTCTAAACAATGGCATAAACTAGATCAGTTTATGAATCAAAATACATAATCCCATACTTATAAAACACATAACATAAATTGAACTATTTATGGATATAATCCATAATTATAAAAATGTTTTCTTTGAGGAAGTATATACTCGTAACCCTTCATAGTGGTTTGTAATGAAAATTGGAATTATCCAAAGCATATCCCCCGGGAGTGTCGTAACCAAGAGTGCAGCAAGGCCCGTTGTCGTGCACCAGTTCCCGTTCGAGTCTAGCTCAAAGCGGTGTTTTCGGGTTTTACCCCTAGGTACATCTGTGCCAGAGCCGCCTCTACCTGCTCATATCCAGACAGGGATGTATTGCTCGGAAAACTCACAACATCTCTACAATACCAAAATTCTAGGAAGTTCTTCTATACTAATACTCAAAGTCTATCTTCAGGATATGTGCTCTAATTAGAGTTTATCTAAATCTATCTTCCAAGGTTAGTACTAAACTGCCTCTGATACCAACCGTAACGCCCCGACCCCAGCTACCCAGAGTCGGTGCATTACTTCGTAACATTGGCATGATCACAAAAGATCAAGTCTCGAAAGACCGATTAGTTTAGTAGCCTTGGAAACACTAGATACATTCGTAAACGTTACATTACATCATAAAGTGAAAAACTACAATAACAAAGTCTCCATAGTCCACACTCATATTCTCTTCTGACTACCCCTGCAGGTCATTCATAAAATACTTCTTCACATCCTGGAAAAATATTAAAACATTGAAAGGGGTGAGCTCAGATGCTCAGTAAGGTTAACAATATAGCGGAAGCTTTCATAAATAAACATTAACATTTAAGGCAATGTATAACTAAAAAAAACCTTTTAAACATGAACTTCAACATAATATAGAAAAAGTAAAATGAGATAATGCCATTCACTTCTTCACATGGATATTCTACTGGTTGAATAATCACATGCAAAATCAATAACCACTTTCATAATGAGGGAATGTATAATGCCGGACATTCTGAAACATTTTGTCAAGGCCTCGGCCAAAACCATAAATCAAATTGGGAAAGGGCCTCGGCCAATTCCACGTCTAGTTGTCTCATGAGACCTACTGATGCATCGAGGAGATATAGCGGGCTCCACCCGTCACTTATTAAGTCCAATACATTCCTCATATGAATAGGTTTAAACATATCATAAACCATAACATAATCGTATCACATAAAACATGCATAAAGGAAACATAACATTTCCATATTTCAATCACAAGATATCAATACAATAGATTGATATAATAAAAATGCTTTCAAAACCATTTTCAATACCAAAATAAAAGAAAGTTAAAACTTTGTATTTATTTTTCATTAAAAAAAATGATGGCTAGTAGAGGAATCCGAATCTCAAATAATGGTCACGGCGGCGGAGAAGTCGTTGTCGCCGCATAAGTACGGAAAGAAAAACATTCCCTTTTGTCGTTTAGTAAAATGCTTCGTATAAAAAAGATTCCTTTTGAATAAACGTAAAAGTCAAAGGGGTTTATACACCGTATAAAAGAAAGTTGTGTATAAAACGAAATATGCCTCAATGAAAGGGGATTGAGACGAAGTCCTTAAAAAGATCATTTTGTTTAAATAAATTAAATCTATAATGTGTATTCACTATAAGTACACATAAATAATGTACAAATACAATATAGGACATAATAATATCATGACATAATTTGAAAGTAGGAGATTAACCCAAAGAATGGAAGTTGGGTTAAGAAATTCCCTTACCTCGTGTCTGACTTAACTCAACCGTTCTTTAACCTCCTGAATAATAAACTTGAGTTAATATATACCTTATTAAGAACCATTTTCAATTTCATTATCCTTTTTATATCACTTATTACAATGATATGAACATTATGTAATTATTTAAGTTAATAACGGTCGTTTTGTCGATCTTTGGTACTTGAGTCAACAATAAAATTCTTATAATTACAAGTTGTTTATGTGGTAGAATATCCATTATCTCCAGAATTATATTCATGATTTAGATGTCATATATATCTCATATATCCAGTATATACATTCATTTATAATATTACGTAACATTTAGAGGTAAGAAATGAAATGCATCGTTCATGGAGACGGTAAGCCGTACGTACGCATGAACGCTACTTTCATTTCAATTTCATATTTAATGGAACGAAATAATAATGATATAAATGTATAATATAATTCCAGTATAATATAGCGTATAATACCATTTACTCCATCCTTTATACATCCCACATATGGCATTAACGATTCAAATCACTTTGAGGGGGCGGTAGTCCGCACTTCCTAAAATGAAATTATCGCGTTTTAACCATAATGGAAATCATAAAGTATGCCATAAATGAGAAATAAAGAAGCATAAGTAAAACATAAACATATTATATATCATATATAAAAATAGTGACATCTTAATGGCCACCTT
This sequence comes from Viscum album, assembly GCA_963277665.1. Taxonomy (NCBI): domain Eukaryota; kingdom Viridiplantae; phylum Streptophyta; class Magnoliopsida; order Santalales; family Viscaceae; genus Viscum; species Viscum album. The sequence continues at coordinate 1,266,340,911 of OY728128.1, forward strand.
TGGAGGTGTTATATGAGTGTTGAACAATCATCGTTTCGTGAGGCAGAAATTCGCCATCCACAGAAACCGTATGTTCTTTAACCATTAGATGTAGGTGTGTGTAAGTGTAGCTCGAATCCTTCTTATAACAACATCCTAGTATATTTAGGATACTGTTGTTGTTACAAAAGAAATGAATAAAAATATTTTATGGGGTTGGAGAAGATAAATAAAACAAAACAACATTAGAGAAGACATTACCTCAAAATCGGGTAACTCTTTTTGATTTGAGACAAAGGCTTCCTTGGGAAGAGTTCTGCCCAAAGCTAGGATTCTAGGAGTAAGAGGGGGAAGTTGGGAGAGTATTTGGGCAGAGGTTGGCCGAGCCAAATGGCTTGAAATTGTAAATGAGGTGGAAGAGGTGGGGGCCTTTTATAAGTGGAGAGGAGGGGCTCTTTTGGAAAGATTGAAATGTTACATTATTACACAATGCTTTTCGGATTCTAAAGGTCCCAAACTTATATAATTCGAGGATAATGTGATAAGGGTTCGAAATCCCCTCATCCAATTGTCTTTGGACAAGTGTAAGCCTTGGATTTTGCATTATCTTCCCATTTTATTTAAATCGTTAAATAATGAGGTCATCACTGCATCATCATGATGTCATAAATAATTTAATTTATTTAATGTCTAAAAATTATAAACAAAATACTATGATGTAGGAAATCCTTTTATCTTTCTAATGAATATTTATAATCAAAATTTGGACTTGTGTAACCCCACTTAAAAACTGTTTTAGTAAAACAACTCATGTTTGTGTCAATTTAATTTTAACATTTAATAAATATATATTAATGTCATTTTCCAACTAAAGTGGCTCCATGGGGTCCCCAAGTTTTCCCATGGGTTGTCTTGGTCGGCCATGACTCATCCAATAGGAGTAGGACAAGTGTCATGCTCATCTCATATTATTATAACATTATTTGTACCTTAAACTACACTAATTACCTCTAATCGCGATTAAGAACTTAAAAGTTACTATTCACCAAAAAATTATTTTAATCTCATTGAACCACATTTTACTTCTTAATGACAACCATTTATGTCGGATTTTTGAAAATAAAATCACAGAAGTGGTAATATTTCATTTAAACGAAAAATCAGTTATTTAAGTACCACTTAGTGGTTTCACTATTCATCAAAAATTGAAGTTTTTCAGAACAATGCCAAAATTTTACCCTAAGATATAATTGATATTCCGAATTCAAAAATGATGTCTATTTTACAAAATTCCAAACATATAAGTTGCATTAATTAATTTTATAATTAATTCCCGTTGTCACAACAAATATCGTGTTTTTAAGAAACAATTTATATCAAAAGATTGGCAATTGTTTATGTCCAATTTCAATGTTAAATTAATTCTAATGACCACCATTGGATAAAATGGTAAAAATATATTCTAATTATACTTTAAAACCACTAAATAGTATAATTTATCACTATAAATTATTTTGATTAAAAAAGTTGTTTTTAAGTAATTTTCACTATTCATAAAAAATTAGAAGTTCTCAGAAAAATACCAAAAATTCAACGTAGGCTATTTTCGATATTACGAATACAAAAATGAAGTCCATTTTGAAATATAAAATTTCTATAATTTTAAAAGGTGGTTATTACTATTCATAACGACTACTTTGATTAGTCGCGGTGTTTTAGAACTCGAACTTGCGTACAATGCAAGCTATTGCATTATTGAAAGAGAGGCATATCGTGGAAGCTCTGGGTGTTACAGTTTCGAAATTGGAAATTTTAGGAAATCGCTACGTCCAGAATAGTGACATTACCTTAGGTGTGACATAACATTGGATGGTGCGAGATGGTTGTGAAAAGTAAATTATTCCATTTTGAATGAATAATGTAAATTAATGATTTATATTAATTTTTTCCAATTTATCAATGTAGTGACAGAACAATGCTTATTATTTTATTAAAGCCTTTAATAAGAGATCTGGGGTTAGGATTATAACCCTAGAATTTCAAAGAGTCTATAGAGAGAAACCCTAGATAATTCTCTCAATGGCGATGACATCGACTTGGATCAGATATCATTCTTGAAGGATCTTTCCAAAAAAAATTGATCTTCAATATTGAATGATCCAATTCATAGGTTGGATGTTTTATTTTTGATTTCTTTACATGTTAATAGATTCAATGTTGAAGGCAGACCCACCAATGAATAGGTTGATACATTGTTTGATCATTCCTTTAGGGATAGGTTATACTCTGTGGGATTTATCAGGGTTTGATCATTTGATAATTGATTTGTCTTTCTAATCATTCTTAGTGAATTGATCAAGGATGGAATAAACAATGACTGATGTTCCTTTATCAAATTTTTTCCTTTTGTATTTTTCTCTCCCCTTCATTCAATGTTTTCTTCATTCTTCAAAGGGTTTTTGAAGGATTGATTTTTGTTCTTAGTTTCTTGGTGAAACAATCCTATATTGATGATCCAGTAACGGGATAACCTAATGAAGGTGCAATAGAGATAACAGCGGATGAATCAGAATGGTTTGGGAAATCTATTCTAAAAAGAGGTTTGTATTAAGATGAAAAAAATTAATTTCTATGCAGATTGATGTCCAAAAATAAATCGATGCAATGTTAGGGTGATGAAATGACATAGGATCTGAAGTTTCGAGGAAAATAGACCATCATAGTGGAAACAAAGAGATTCGAAGATGTGTGGGAGGAAGAACTCGATTGTTCTCTAGTTTCCCAAACATACAATGTGTAATATGGGATACATGGTGTGTGTTCATAATCATACCACTCTGTGTGTACATTGGGAGTACAAGGGTATGGGTGGAGTAGATATGATTCCAACACGACATGTACGCCCCCACAACATATCCTAAACCAAGTACACAGAATACCCTGTGTACTTGTACCCAGGTAGAGATACACAGATTTACATTGTATTATCGAACATGGAAGGAGTACACGAGTAGACCCCGAATGAAAGGACACAATGTGATACTTCTTCTTCATGTTGTGTACACTTATACTACCTGAAAAAATTTAGAATGACACGAGCCATTGTACACTGGATGTACCTGGGGTCAAGGGACACATTGTGTGACCCTACTACACATTGTGTATTCGATTAAACATCGACTGATTCTCTTGACATCTTAATCTTGGATAAGTTTTGTTAGGGTTCATTCCCCTATCACATTCCTACAGGTAGGTATAAATCATTTCTTACTCCTAATACTTTGATCCATTTAGCCATACTTCCAAGACAGAATAGTTGGAATCCTATAAGAGGCTAGGTGTAGGATCTTATATTCATTATTCATCCATTAGGTAGTGTCCTTGGTATTTACATGACCAATTTCACTGGGCATCCATCCTATACTTAGGAGGTTAATCTAGAGGGAGTTGTTAGAATCACCCCATGGCTCTGGCTATGATCCTCATTTGTGATATTGTATTCTCTTAGGATATATTAGTGTATCTCTCTAATGATGGTTCAAGATGAATAGTAATTTTTTGATGAAAGGCATTAGTGCTATCTGACATAGGAATGTGTTCTCCTGAATTATTACTTCATGGTGTCTTTGTGATGAATTCCAAGTTCTGGTTTATAGTGGTTGTGTCTTACATCTAGAATACATGCCTTGTTTTGAGAATATCTAGATATTCTTGTTATATGTGACGTATACATATACTCTGTAGAGCTGACTGTGTCTTTCTTTTTGGATTCAATGATTACTACTTAGTATTGTTACACTCACCACTATATGGGATTTTCATACATGTGTCATGTCCGGTGTAGAGGAGAACCCTTTTGAAGAAGTCCAAGGTGGACCATGACTAGCTGGTTCTTTGTGAGATATGGAAGGATAAGGTGTTTATATAACTATATATAGAAGTCCAAGTACCATTTTATTATAGGCTGGACATTGTGGTTTCAGAAAATTTTGGGTGGGATTTTATTTTGGCATAGTTTTCATTGATGCACTCTAATTTAAATTCATACACTTGTTGAGATATTGTGGTATACATACATTTGGTTTTTTTTATATTTCAACAATTTATGGGCTTCGAGATGTTTTCATGCATATAGGTACATAGGAAATATCTTCCATGTTAGTGAATTGCCTACTCGAAGAAAGTCACCAGCCCCTAGCCTATTGGAGGTGGGCTTGGGGAGTCACGACATGGTCCCCACTGGGATGGGGCATGATAGAGTGGTATCAAAGGAGGTCAGTTCTACTATAGGACTGAGAGTCTCTAAGATTGTTTTGGGGAAACAATGTGAAGTGTTTCTAGTTCATCTTTCAGGCCAGGGACTCCCGTGTTGGTGTAGTGACTGACATTTCCATACACTAGTACTCTGATAAACTAGTTTTTACATGGTACATGATATCATTGGTTTCATGGAAAATAATGGCAAAAGCATCATATAGGAATGGGTCTTGGTTCCATGTCTCTCTTGAGTCAGATATACAGATTTACTCATTGACCATGCTACATCTTTTTTTCTTATAGGATTCCCTCAAGATGCATACCTGCTAAGATTCAATAGATCGATAAAAATGATGATGCATTAGTGATGAGGCTATGATACATGGACTAGTTCTATAGGTGTTACCTATAGGTGCTGCACTATCCATACCATCACTTATGGAACAACACATGGTACCTGCAGTACTAGCAGATGAGAAGCACGAGATGATCATGCATCACAAGTTTCAGAGATAGAGACCCCTCATGTTCCTAGGAGAGACCAACCCTCCGGAGGCAGATAATTGGATTGAGGTGGTGACCTGAGTTTTACATTTTGTCATGACACCAACAGATTAGATTGTGATCCTAGTAGTGATCCTTCTATAGGGTTCAATAGGGAAATGGTGGAGTTTTTCCACCAAGACACACAATGAGGTGATTATTTTGGTGACATAGTTATATAACCTATTTAAAGAAGAGTTCTCAGTAGTTACACAAAGAGATGTATGTATTCAAGAGCTTCTTCAACTCTAGAAGAGAAGGATGTCCGTGGCTAATTATTCTTTGATGTCCACCAACCTATTTGGGTACTTAATGTATAGGGTTAGAGATCAGTACTTTAGGGATCAGAAAATTGATGAGGGTCTTTATATGGACCTCTAGGTCAATGTTATCCCTATATGAATTCTGACATATACTATGGTTCTTGAGTGAGAATAGGTGGCTAAAAGATTCTCGGCTGAGCAGATATAGTAAAAGATATTCAGTAGTTAATGAGTAGTAGTAGAGACCTTGGAAGTAGGGAGCCGATGATAGTCCATGGGACTTGAAAATCATAGATGTTTCGGTAGGAGGTTCTAGGACCGATGATCTACAGTTTAGGGCTATGAGGATGGTCTCTATTTTCCTAGGGAGATGTGGTGCTATTCATGTGATGGAAGGGGAAAGCATTATTGAGATTGTCCAACATTACATGCTTCTAACTGGAAGACAGTGGATGGACCAACAAGCCAGAGGCAGCGACTGAAGTAGGTAGAACATCATAGTGGTAGATAAGGTATAAGAGATGGGAGAGAAGGATGGGATCTGATAATGACTCATGGTAAGATATTTTTCTTTTCTTCTTTAGCTATAGTATGGATAGACATAGGTAATAGTCATTATTTTCTTGCCAGATATCCTATTTGAGACATAGAGATATAGTTTGAACCGTTGACTCAAACCATACACTTAGAGACACCTAATATAGAATACTTAGTGATCACACATTTGTGTCGACAATGTTACCTGAACCATGGGGGTGATAGTTTCGGTTAGAACCACATAGTTGATGCATTGAGGCATTACAACATCATTCTTATAATGGATTGTTTATCAATAGTCCATGCCCTGACTGACTATTTTAGTTGAAGGATGCAGTGTGTCTATAATAATGGAATGTGGTTTTCGATTGTTGGTGAAAATGAATCAGAGGAAGAAAATGATGGTTTCATGAATATTAGGGTAGAGGAGATTACTCATTAGTTGTCTTGCCTAACCCTCAGTTCAGCTAATGCTATGAGTTACCAGTTTCCTTCAATGGTAGTGGAGTACAAGGACGTCTTCCTAGAAGAAGTTCTTAGATTACCTCCCCACCGGATGATAGAATTATTAATTTATTTACACCCCATGATAACAAAAAAAACTTCACTAGCATAGCAGATGTCTCCCATAGAGCTTCACGATCTAAGGGTAGAATTAGAGGATTTTAGGAAGAAGGGATTCACGAGACCCATTTTTTCACCATATGTAGCCTGTTTATGTTTGCAAAAAAGGAAGATGATAGATTGAGGTTATATGTGGACTATCATCATTTGAACAGGTGACTATGAGGAATAAGTATCCACTATGGATAATTTATGAAATCTTTGATCAGTTGGGGGAGAAATAATGGTTCTCAAAGGTTGATCTTCGATTAGGCTATCACCAGCTGTGAGTATAAGATTAGTATATATTGAAAATGACTTTTATATTTTTTTGGGTCACTATGAGTACTTGGTGTTGCCCTTGGGTTTGAAAAACTCCCCCTAAGTGTTCATCGGACCCACGAACAAGATCTTTCATTCTTACATAGGCTCGTTTGTTTTACTCTTCATCGATGACATCCTTGTGTACATGGCATTAGAGGAGGAGCACGTGAGACACTTTAAGATGGTTCTAGACATACTACGAGAGAAACATATTTATGTGAAACTCTCTAAGTAAAAATTCGTGATTTAGGTGGTCCACTTTCTAGGACATGATATCTTCGAAGATGGAGTGGTGGTGGAATCGACCAAGGTTGAGGCTGTGTTATCATTGGAGCCACCTAGGAGAGTGATGGAGGTGTGAATATTCCTTGGTCTAGAAGGGTATTATTGGAGATTCATACATGATTTATCAAGGATATCAGAAACTATCAAATATTTTATGGAAAGGGGTAGTCTTTTTTGTGAACTAAATGTCCAAATAAGATTTCCAACAGTTGAGATAGAGTTTTTACTACCACCCCGATATTGAGATTTTCGGAGGAGGGTGTTGATTATGTATTTTTCTTTGATGAATAATGTGACCGGGCTTGGTTGTGTCTTGCTTCAAAGGAAAGAGATGTTTGACTATGGTTCACACTAGTTTAGACCACATGATCCTAAATATGAGACCCACGATCTTGAGTTAGAAGAGGTGGTGATCCTATTGAAGATGTGGCAGTAATACCTAATGGGAGAGAGGTTTATCATATACTCCTATTTAAGGAGTCTCATGTATATCTTCTCTAATAAGGATCAGATCTCAAGATAGAGGCAATGACTAGAGTTCCTCTAGGACTATGATAAAAAGAGTCTCTATACATGTGGGAAGGGGAATATGGTTTCTGATACTCTCAATAGGAGATGTTGTTCTAATTTTTTTTTCAAGGAATTGGAGAATCTGGCCTCATTCGAGTTAACCTTAGTGGACAGAGATGAAGTATCTTACCTCCAGTCATGGTTGTTACCCCACTAATCTTATAGTGAGTTAGGGAGGGATCAACATGTGAATACCATCTTCAAGAATCTATATGATCAGATATCCCCATAGAATGCTTCTAAAGGATATTGAAAATGTGGGGAGCACATCATTTGTTTTTTAGGAAGTACAGTAGTATCAATGGGGTTGTAGGAGGAGGTTATCAGGGAATTTTAGATGTCCTCTTTAGTAGTATATATGGGTTTGAAAGATGATGTACTAGGACATTTGACGTTATTTAATGTGTCCAAGGATGCAAAAGGGGGTTGAAAAGTTCATTTATTATATCCATACATGTCTACAAGTTAAGGAAGAGAACAATGTTTCAGTAAGTTTAGCTCAACCCCTTGATGTTCTATAATGAATGTGGTATGGCATATCGATGGACTTTTTAATGGGTTTACCACACATATCTAAGGGAAATGATTCCATATTTGTTATCATTGATTGACTCACCCAGTCAGACCACTTCCTTTCTATCTGAGTGTATATTTCAGAAGAGTGCTTAAGATTCCTCTAAGTTCAAGAGATTGTTTGACTATATGGAGTTCAAAAAATGATTTTTTTCAGATCGTAATGCTCATTTTAAATCCTGGTTCATGGAAGGGATTATAAGAGGTTCTTGGGACCCAGTTACAGTTGAGCATATTATTTCACTAACAGAAGGATGTCCAAAAAGATAATATTATTCTTGTTTTGGAGGAAAGGCTCTGAGATTTAATGTTGGACTTTTACCATAGTTTCGAGGATCACCTTCAAATGGTGTATTTTTTATACAATAAAAGTTACCATTTCACCATTTGTATTGGACCATTCGAGGCTTTGTATGGGTGACCTTATTGGTGACCACTTTTTTGGACTAACCAAGGAGAGTATGTACTCATGGGACTAAAATTCGGGTGAGATACTAGTGAGAAGGTTAAAATCCTCCAGGAGCAGATAGAGACTACACAGAAAAGTCAGAAGTCTTATGTTCACCGGTGGTAGAGGCCATTAAAGATTGAGGAAGAGGCCATGTATTCCTATAGGTCTCACCTTGAAAATGATTAATGAGATTTGGTTTGGAAGACATGTTATCATTGTGGTTTATATACCCTTTTCTGATACTTCGTAGAGTTGTAAAGGTGTCGTACCACTTAGATATTTCCTACAGTTAGATCAGGTACATAACGTCGTCCATGAGTCGTAGTTGAGGAGGTACGTGCATGACCCATCATACATTATCTACTGGGGAGAGATTGAAATTGAGGATGGATAGATTTTTTTGAGTACCCATTTGAGATGAGGGATCAGATGGAGATGATACATTGTGGGAAAGCGATTAGTTTAGTGTGTCTCTAGTGGAAGCATGAGAATATCTAAGAGAGAACATTGGAGTTGGAGTCTTAGATTCATGATCAATACCCTCATCTTTTTGAGTAACCTTTGTTTTACATTTTTGAGGTTGTAATTCCCCAAGGTGGGGAGAATTTAATTTCCCAGATATTTTGTGTATTATTTTTAAATATTATATGTATTATTATTGAGACTAGGTGTGGAGACAGTGTGAGATTTTGAGGGTTAGGGTGTCCAGAATAAATGTTTTAATAATATTAAAATTTTAAATAGCAGGAAAATAGAGTTTTCATAAAAAAGTGTAATTACATCTAAATGGGTTTCCGAATAAAAAATATGAAGAAACCATTGTATTTGGAACAACGACATTACAATAGGAGCAACTGAACATTTTCTATCATGGGTCAGCTTTGAAAAGAAGTTTCTAGATTTTATAATGAATTAAATAAACTTAAGATTTATTTTATTATTCTATTTTTCATTGAAGAAACAATGAAACATCACGTAATCATATAATTATGCTTTTAGGAAGGGATTTTGGGTTAGTGTCATTACCATGGAATTTCTTGGAGGCTTTGGAAAAAAATCCTTGAGAATTCACTCAGTAGCGATGATAGAGAATTCGATCGGTGATCATTCATGACAGGTCTCACCAGTGGAAATTGATCTTCAATAGAGAATGATCTAATTCATGGGTAGTACGCATTATTTTTTATTTCGTTCCCCATTGATAGATTCAACGACAAACACCGACCAACCGACAAATAGGTTGATCCACGATTCGATCGTTCCTTGTGAGATGGGTTATACTCAGTGAGATATATCATCATTTGATCATTTTAGAATAGATTTGTTTTTATGATTATTCTTATGGGAATGTATTTTGGTTTTAACGAACAATAACTGAGGTTCATTCCACATATTTGTTCTTTGGGTAGTTTTATCTCCCTCGTTTTGTATGCGTTCTTCATTCTTTGACATGTTTTTGAACAATGAATCATTTGACTTTGTTTCTAGAAACAATGATCCAAAATTGAAGGTCCAACATCAAGAAGAAATAAGGGAGGTGAAATAATGATGACGAAGGATGAATTAGAATTTTTTAAGAGAAACTGTTATTCGAGTGGTTTCTGTCAAGGTAAAAATAAATGGATTTTCAAGCTGATCGAAGGCCTGAAACATATTGATTCAGTGTTTGAGTGATGAAATGACCAAGGATCTAGAGTTTCAATGATATTAGACTAGAAGAGCGGAACATGGGAGATCATACGAGGTGTGGGAGGATGTAGTTGAGTATTCTGGAATTTCCAGAACACATGGTGTGTACTGTGGGCTACACGGTTTGTGTTCATTGTCGGACCACTCAACTATTACATTGGGAGTACACAGGTATGAGTGTAGTATATAGTTTCCCTATACGATTTGTACTCCCCCATATGAATTAACTTGGACCAAGTACATAGACTTTACTATGTATTGGGGCATGGGAAAAGATACACGATTTGACACCATGTACTGGGACCTGGCCAGAGAACATAGGTGGACCCTCTAATTAAAGGACACAACATGCGACTTCTTCTACACGCCTTATACCGATCTTCTACAAAACAGAGTTTGGAATGACATGGACCATTGTATAGGGGCAGAATCATGGGTTAAGGGACATGACATGTGACCCTACTACACACCATTAATGCTTTTATACATGGCTTGATTCTCTTGTCCTCCATATATTGGACATTTTTCGTTAGGATTTGTTCCCCTATATCTTCCTTGAAGGAAGGTAAAAATTATTTCCTACTCATTTAATTATGTTCCCTTCAGCAGTATTTCCTAAATAGAATTGTTGGAATCCCCTAAGAGGCTCGGAGCAGGATCCTCTATTCATTCATCTTTCCCTAGGTACATTCCTTTGTATTGACATGACCAACTACAAAAGTCATTCATCCTATACATATAAAGGTATTATATATGGAGTTGTTGGTATCATCACATGTCCTTACATGTGATCCTAATATGTGGTATCATATTCTATTTAAATCTATCCACATATCTCTCTCATGATGGTTCCCGATGAACAGTACTTCTCAGACAAATGTCATCAGTGCTATCAGACTAAGGAGTTTGTTTTCTAGGACAATTACTTTATATAATCTTTAAGCTAAATTCCCAGTGCTGGTATACAGTGGTTGTGACTTACCTCTAGACTGCATGTCTGTGTTTGAGTATATCTAGATATTCTTATTAAATGTGATTTAGACATATACATTGTAGAGATGAAAATATCATCCTTTGTATATTTCTTGGTGGTTTCAGGGTGTCATATTAAGTATTTTTATAACAACCCCTACATGGAATTTTCCCACATGTGTCATGTCTTGTGTAGACAGGCCACATTTTGCTGTAGTCCTAATTGGACTAGGGCTAGACAATGCTCAATGAGATCCGACAGGCCGAGGTGTTCTTATGGATATAGATAAAACTCAGAGTGCATTTTTCTTACAAGTTATACTTTTTGGTATAAAGGAGCTTTTTGGTGGGCTGGTATTCTAGCCCGGTTTACATTACTGCACTTTACATTACTGTCATACTCTGGTTAGGATATAGTGATATGAAAGGATTTAGTTCTTAGTGGTTTTTATATTTCATCATTTTATGGGATTAGAGATGTGTGTGTGTGTACATGTATGTAGGGAATTCCTCCCATGCTAGTGATATGCGTACATAGTTCTAGTCATTATCCCAAGGAATATTAGAGGTGGGAATGGGGAGTCGTGGCATGGGCCACATTGGGACGAGTTGTGATTGATGATTACTTTCTATTTGATGAACCTCCTTCAATTTCCTCCCCAATAACCTCAGGGATGGTCTTTTGAGAAGAGAAAAACTCTATAATGTATCTAAATAAGTATGCTGGGGGTTTTGATAGTGTTTTTTGAAACTAGAGTGCTCAAAATATGTGAGGAATATATGATAAGGGGATCCCTTTTATAAGTGAGGGGGGCACCCATGGAATTATATAAAGTATTAAATTAATATAAATTCATTTTCATGGTAAATTGGATCCAAAATAATATTTTTTTAAATATATGATGGTTATAAGAATAATTGATCAAATATAATAAAATTTAAATAATTTTAGGCGATGTATTAAACGTTATATTATAGTTTTAATCTCCCTTTAATCCTTTTGATGATCATCGGGATATCAATTTAATTTATAATTAAGGGGTTTAGATATTTAATATAAAAAGAAAAGTGATCAATTATTGGATAACAGTTCAAATTATATACCACATACCTTTAAATTTTCCAAATATTAAATTTTTAGGAATTTAAATTATTTAATAAAATATATTTTTAACAAAAAATAACTTAAATGTTAGTTTAAGAACTATAAACATGTTTTGAAATTAGGGACATAAATACAAGAATGTAATTCGAATATAAACTCTTTAATAGTAAATTATACATTATTATTTACCATAAAATTAACGTGAAACTATAATTAATCCAAAAAATAATACTTTTGATATTTTTAAAACCCTAAACTTCTATTTTTCTACTTCTTGCAAAAAAAATGTGTTAGCACTGTGTAAACATTTAATGTAATTATATGACCACAGAAAAAATAAATTATCATCATAAAAATAAATTCATTATGCTTAACATAATCTTTTATATTTACACACAACATCATCGTATCTATATGTTAATGTATAAGAGAAATTAAAAGCAAGAGAGTGACATTTTAAATATTCATTACTCTAAAATAAATAATGGTGTTTATTGAATAAAAAATAAACAAGATGAAATATTTGAAAATATATTGTTTTTTTTACAAATTAAATACATCTAATACAATACATGCACATTTATGGATTATTTTTAAGCCTCATTATATAGTTTTAACCATATTTATCACATTTTCCCTTGTACCAAGGTGATAAATTTTACCATTCTTACTATTCATAATGACTAAAAATAAAAGAAATTTGTACCTCACGATTTGAAATGTGTAATAATTTTTTTCAAATTCAATTTTTATCAGTGTCAAAAATTAATTTAAAAATAAACCCACAAAATATGATGAAAATTAGTTTTTAAACAAAATGTATTTTTCAAGCATAAGACGATATAACATGAACTCTACAAAGATTAATCATAACTATATTAATTTTATATCTTATATAGTGTCTATAAATTTAATTTATATAATTCATGATTATGGATTATTTCAATTAATTAAAATGTAATAACATTATTCACTTAAAACAGTTTTATGGAAAATGTCTATTAAAGAACATAATTAAAATTATAGAAAAACGAAATATATTATTTATTAATAATAAATTAATCATGTCATGTTTCTTAAAATTGATTTTTCATTACATTAAATGAAAATAAAAAATATAGGGGGCAGTTAAACAACATTATAAAAATAACAGAAATTATTGTTTTATAAAAAATGGTTTTTTCTTTATTCAATAATATTTTTTCTAAAATTCAAAAGAAAAATATCCAAAGATAATATTGAAATAAATATTTCAAAAATGATATCAAAAATTTTAAAATACTATTTATAGTTGTAAGAGAAAATATTTATAATATCCTTGCAAAAAATAAAATAAGAATCATTTCTGAATAAATGATACTTTAAAACATAAATAGAATTTATTATTATTCATTACCATGTAAAAAATAATATGAATGTTAAATTTTTTGACTTATTTCATTATTTGTATTAAGTAAATCCATTCTACATGCATTTAATATTTTTGTTATTCTTATTTGTACCCTTTATCTAAATTAAAAACATATTAATGTTATATTTAATTAATATTATTTCACAGTTCATTTAAACTCAACATTACATATGTTGATACACTATAAAATATAATTTTCTTTCAAAAAGAAAATATATACTAATATTTTGGTGTATTACAGTCTCCATTCCTTAAATAAATTTAATCATTTTAATTAATTTTACTTATTAATATACATCTATAGGACTCATACTTAGAAGTTAGTAACTAAAAAAGTACCTTGGAATATGAGTGAAATATTCCACACAGGACTTGACAGATTTATCATAAGTTTTCTCGAGTTTGGGAAATTCCTTTAATTTTTGGAAACAAATGATAAAATTTACTCATTTTATTAATTCCACTTATATAAGTATGTTTTCATACATTAATTTACAGATTCATGATCATGTTGAGTTTTTCATGTTTGAAGCACTAAATTAAACATTTAATTTGTTATAAGATCCACAAATGGATGAAAAATTATTCCTTCTATTTATCTCCATTAATGAGAACAAAAAAAGTTAGCATATGATGAGATACTATCCAATATAAATTAACATATATATTATTAAATACTACATCAATATTCAAAGACTAATAAATATCCCCTAAAGTTAAAAATAAATCATTCTATAAATAACTTACATTAAAATATTAAAAAATATTCTTGAAAATTTTTAAACCCCAAAAAATAGAAATATTTTATCACATATTCATGCAAGATAAATTTAACTTTTTTCTCCAAAAATTATTAATCACCCATAAATTTGTTTACCAAAAAAATATATTCCTTATCATATAATATCCAATATAATATTATAATTCTTAAAAATAACTTAAATCACTATAAATCCATATTAAAATCATATATTTTTCTAAAAGACAACTCACCCATTATTATTAAAAAATATTCTATGGTTATGTATATATTAAATCATTTATTCCCAAAATATGATAACACTTTTTCCATAATTAACCATATTAATATTAATGATCATATTAAACAAAAAGGTTATTAATATGATTAATCTCGTTTTAAAAAAATGTGAAATAATTATTCACTATATAAAATTTTAACTAAATTAATATTGTAAGATCTGAATAATTTCTGATATATTTATCTTCAATGCAATTTTTTATATGATATCTCACTTTATATGAAATGATAAGTTTAAAAAGACCATGATATAATTTAAACACGACCTATATTACCTAGAAAATTAAATTAGTAGTTTAAATTTTATTAAATGAATTATTAAAAATATTTCTTTTAAAATGGAATATCTTTGGTAAATAAATACTCAATTCTTAGTACTAACATTTTATTCTTCAAAAAAACATTTTCATCAAAAATGTTTTTTTTCTTTTTCTAATTAAATTTTATAATTAAATTATACCACTGTTATAAATTATATTTAATGAAAAAGATATCATATTTAAAATAATCTATGAAAATAATCTTATGGGAAATTTTGGGAAATCTCTAAAAAGATTGCTTTCGTAGTGAATAGTGAAAAACTCAATTTTTTTAAAACAATATTTTTTAATTTTATGCATTTAAAATGTTCAATTTTAATTTAAGAGTACTTCAAAGTAAAATAGTTTATTCTTATTATGTGTAATATGACTAATGTTATTGGAATCAATTTTATGCTTGATATTGATATAAAAAAATTTCATACATAATAAGGCATTTTTTTGGAAAATATGTTTTCATAATGTTTTTTGCAACACATCGAACCTTGATTCTACCCAAAATGGTGATCTAAACCTGATTGGTCACATGGATTCAAGTGCATCTTCCCAAATGACATAGGCTGCACACACCCCTTGGGAGGTTTAAATGGGCATAACATGTTAATTCCTTACGGCGCACCCCATGGGTGACCTTGAAATAAGAAACAGGTTTTAACACACCCAAACGAAACATACAGACAACCTCACAAGGTTTGACTAAGCCTACACCAAGTAGCTTCCTTGAAAACGTGGCCATGCCAAAAATTACAACAAGCGGTGAAAATTTCAAATGCTCAAAAAAACAAAAAAGACGAAGAAATGTATATACCACCTACCTTGGCTTGGTAGTAGAGTGCTCATCCAATATTGTGTCCTGATTCTTCATAGATGTTAAAGAGATCAGAATAATGGATAGAGAATAAGATATTAAGGAATATGAGCCTGTAATCAAATAGTTCACTCATTATTCTGAATAAAAAAATTTCTACAAATGAATATAGGCCTTACTGATGGAGATCTGATGAGACCAACCACACTCAAATCAGAGGGCGGATGGTGACGTAGAATCAATTCCCAACTTATTCTCCCTTTGGAAATTTTCTGAACATATCTCCTCTATCCATTGAACCCAAAATTGGTTTCAGTTTTAAAAAAGAAAGAAATAAAATTTAATTAAAAAATTTAAAATAACTCACATAGTAGGCTTGTACGGTTTACCCACATAGTTTCCTAAACCATGTAGAAACCATATGCAGCTCACTGTCTCCAATTTCCTCTTCATATGGTTACATCGCATGGTCTCACTTACAATGTGTCAGCCGTGTAGATCTATCTATAAAAAGTCATCAACATTTCAGACTTACCTCACTGCCGTGCGGCCTCTACCACACGGTTCCCAAAACCATATATAAGCTACTGCCTCCACTCGCACAGTTAGACTAACCCTATGGACTATCCCACACGATTTCCACTAACCACAAGTTAGTCCTAAAACACCACTAAAACATGGTATCAGACTCTGAACAGACCACATACAACCCCAAAATACCAATGATCACAAGGGATACATATCTAAGGCCATAACAAAGCATTTAAAAAAAGGAAAATGATTCATAACTCATACAAAAACACATATTCTTACAATTTTCCCTCTTAAAAAAATTCATCCCTAATTTACTCTCTAAAGGGTGGTCAAGATTCTTCTATGAATATCTCTAGCCACTGAGCATCTACGTTAGCCTCCCGCTACCATGTCTCATCCTGTAAAAGGTTATGCGTCCATATCACCGATACTAGAGGAATTGACCTTTTTCATAGAGCTTGCGTTCTCTTATCAATGTTATGAATCAGATTCTCCTCAAAGGAGGCATCAACCTAATGCTAAAACTCCTCAGGAAAAAAATGTGAGATTTTTATGAATGTTTACGATGCAACTGATATAGGTAGAAGATTTCTTGCATGGATCGATACCTCTGGGGTAACTACAACCAATAGATGATCAACCTGATGCTATCCAAAATCATGAATGGCCCCACATATCTCAGTTAATCTTTACCATATCTCCTGACCCCTAGAGTCCCAAACATGGTGAAACACCCAAGAAAACTCAGTCCCAGACCTCAAACTCTAGAGGTAGTCTAGAATGATCTCTATAAGATTTTTGACGAGCCTTTTCTATATCCATGTCCTTTTGAATCAACAGGACCTGCTCAAAAGTCTACTGCATGAGACACGGTCCCTGTAAATCTATCTCTCCAACCTCTAACCTACACATGGGATAATGGCATGTCCTACTGTATAATGCATTGTAAGGTTCCATCAATATCATTTCATGATAATTGTTATTTTAGGAGAATTCAAAAAGGGAAATATGCCTCTCCCAAGAGACCCCAGAATCAAGGAATCATGCTTATAGCATTTCTTCTAGTACCAATATTGTATGCTCTGATAGGCCATCAGTCAGAATGTGGTATGTTGTGCTCAGAAGCACCTATGTACTTAGCACCGTATGAAAACTCTGCTAGAAATGACATGTAAAGTAGGCATCACTATCTGAAATGAAAGTGTGTGGGACCTCATGTTGTCATACCCACTCTCATATATACAACCATTGAAGATTATCATCATTGAAGGTATCTGTGATCAACCAGAACTGAGAGAAATACATAAACATGTAAAAAAAACCCACACAACATCCTTACCACGAGGTGACCTGAGAAAAAAAATCAAGAAATCCATTGCAACATCATCCCATTTCGACATAGATATAGGTAAATTCTATAAAATACTAGAGGGTCGCTGATGTTTCGCCTTCACCTACTGGCAGGTAGAACACCTCGTAAAGAAACTAGAAACCTCTCTCTTCATACTTGGCCAATAATAATGATGACATACATCATGATAAATCTTGGGGACACTGGGATTCACTACCCAAGATGAAGCATGAAACTCCCACAACTTCTCCTCAAGTATATCCACTAGAACCCAAAAAAATTCATGGATATGAAGGATTCTATCCTCTCTTACTGTCCAACTAGGAGGAGGGTCCTCACCTTCTACACTCTCCCATAGAACCAGGGCCACCTGAATTTTATAGTTTCCTCATCCTAAATCTATTCAATAGGGTAGAGGTCATAGCTACAGATGAAAGATAACGCTACCCTTTTCTATCATGCACCTTTAGATGAATCTCAGAAAAGTGTCATGAACTACCACTTGCTACAGGCCTACTGCACTGTATGAACCTGATTCCGCATACTCAGTGCATTGGCCACTGCATTTCCTTTACCATGAATGTAAGAAAGATCAATGACAAAGGATTGTTGGCAATCCACCCACCTTCGCTGCCTGAGATTCAAATCATGCTGTGTAAAGATATATTTGAACATCCCATTCAGCATTGTGAGTAAACACTGCACCCCTAGTGATGTAAAGTCACTGTTCGATTATCGAAGTCAATGTACACTAGATGAGTCACTAACCTTTCCATCCTAAGAATGATGTCAGACCTTGTCATCTTAAGGATATAAAGAACCCAGATGAAGTGAAACCCTATGAACTTAAGGGGAATCCCATAAATTGTCCCACATCACCCATTCTGTCTCCAAATGGCATGTCTAGAATAAAAATATCCAAAAATCCAACAAGCCTGAGGATCTTAACCACTAGTTCAGATTTAAAAATATTCAACACACCTATATCAAAAAGAGAAGGTACAAGAGTTTAAGCTACTATGATCATACTTCTCAACATAGATAGTCCAGGATTCCAATCCTGTTGGGTATGTTGACCAACATAAGTCTATCCTATATCATGGCCCTATGACACAGCCTAGCCACCCTGAGTTGTTACACCGTACTGTCTCTGAGAACCTGGTGTCCGGCTACCACTACCACGACCACCACTACCATGGCCTGACTGGTCACTACTGCACTAACTCTCAAATTAATGTCGATCTAAAGAAACAACTCAAGAAACTAATTTTGGAGCTAACCCCTACCAATTGGAGCAAGAGGTAATGTCCTACATAACTGATGCATATACCCCATCCTTCCGTAAGCTCGATAATTAATTGGGTCTTGGCTGAACTAATTCTTTATGTGTCATAGCCTATCACACTGATGGAAATACACCAAACATCCTGAACCCACCACCTAACTGACACTCATGTAGTGGGAAGCCTCAAAGAGGTGCTTCATGACTAAATATGTAGATCCAAAGGGTCGAGAAACAACACCCCCTATTTTGTACCCCCATCATCCCTCAGGTTATGCTCTACGATCAGTTCTTGATTCACAATCCTTGTGATAGAAGTCTACCTAAACACATTGAACTGATATTTGATAGCATGTCTAAGACCTTCCTTAAAGCGTATCTCCCTTGTCAGCTCATCAGTAAGATACATCAACACCAATTGATGCAACTCTGTAAAGCATGCTGAATATTCCATAGCCATCATAGAACGTGGCTCTAGACACAAGAAATCAGTATCCCACTCTTCTCGCACAGTCATTGGGTAAAATTAATTGTATAAGCTGGTTTATAAATTAGTCCAACCCATATCTCATACCCCATCAGCATAGTTCAAAACATTGAACCCGCGCTTCATCACCCACATTGGATATATTTTTGGAAATTGACCCTTTTCTCTGGAGGATTCTCTAGATTCTAAAAACCTCTAATGTGGTATTAATCCATTTATATACAACCCGTGTACCATTATCCATTGAAAATGTTGGAGGATGCAGCTACTAGAACACCAACGTCGACTCAACCATAGTCACGACATGCTATGGTGCTCCCTGGAAGGTTTACATATATCAAAATAATCCTTCACGGAACTATTCATCATCACCTATGTCTGAAACAACCCTTGGTGCCTCATATGGAACTAATGGAGGATCAACTAGTAGCCTGTTTCATCTTTGAAGTATAGTCATCACCTCTATTGCAGCGTACCATTGGAGGTATTCATGGTGTCATGTCTATACAATGAAAAACCCATGAATCAGAGAAGAAAAACATTAAATCACACAACATAAAACTATAGGATAGAACAAAACCCTCCTAGAAACCAAGTCAAACCCGAAACCAGCTCCAATATCTATGACTATATAAATAAAATCCATAAAAAAACTATAAATTATTCCTCTAACCCACTAAAATGCCGGGTCTTGGTGAAGTTTCTATTATGAGTTCAAGATTCCATTTTCATTTCACATTTAGTTATCCCAGAAATTCCACCAATAGTTTACCAATTCCTAATCAATGAGGGCTCATAAAACCTCATGAATCCAAACTATGGCTCGCATTCAAACCACACATATGGAAAGTTCATTTAGAATTTAAATTTCATTGGTGCATCATTTCCCAATTCATAATGTCCCATACTCCATATGAATTTAAATATGATGTCACTCCTCTATCCACTTAACAAAAACTATAATAATAGTTGTAAAAACAATCACATCAACTATAAAATAACTTGAAATAAGTAATGCATCCCAGATAAAATGGAATAATTCATGGAATGTGAATTATAACAAGTGCCTACATGATGCATGAAATGGAACACCCTCATCTCATCAGGTTTCAACTAAAATAGAACTCAAAATTGCATCAATAGTAAAAACATAAATCATGTGTGTCACCCAATGGTGAAATAAAGGTAACTATAACCATCAACATCAACAAAATAACAATTCTTTTCATGACAATTTTGATTTTCCTTATATGTGGGGTAGCTACTCTAGGGAACAGTTTATTACCAAACTCTATTTAATTATTATCCTTGTCTAATGTCCCCAAAAAGTAATTAAAACCAGAATAGAAACCTCCTATGATACCACTTTATAACATCTTGGACCCTAATACCTCCCAAAACAGTACTCTGGACCCGATTGGTCACAGGGCCACAATCGCATCTCCCAAAATGATAGATGCTTCTGACTAGAATGGAGGGACTTGGTGAGTCTGTGGGGAGACAATGCCTTCATTACCATTGTATCAAAATGGATGCCAAATATAATAAATAATGGAATTGAAATAAACATCAGTCAACTAAAAGTAGACAAGACAAGAACCCAAGTCAATAAGTAGAGAAGTCTCATATTTAAAGTGATGAAAATGAGATATGTATCTAGAAAGCATCCAAATTAGCATGTGGCAATAAAATAAAATATAGATGTCCCAATAAGAAAAAAAAATACCAAAATGGTATTCCAGTAGCATCACAAGCCTCATCTTGGTCCTATGCTCCCCTACATTAATGCCATAATCAACAACCTATACTAGGGTACTTTCCCGTATCATCACCTATTACCATATAAACTATTTGGGACATTATGGAGGCCCAAATAGGTCTTGAGGTAAGCATCGTAGTAGGAAACCACCCAGAGTATATATATTTATAACAACAATTCATCATGTTCTACAAAGTGTAAGGAAAGTAGTAAAGAAATAATGTGTGCCCATGGAATAAGTCTACTATGGTAAGTAAAACTAAACAACCTATCAAGGATACCTTCCAGAAGAGTAAGCTTATAACAAAGCAGCTATAGAAAAAGTAAATAAACCACATGGCCATGCCGTACATCCACCTATACCATGTAATCCACAACCACACTATATAAGGAAGTCAGTAATTCCTAGGACCACGCCGTATATTGAAGTGTATACCCAAAGGGCTGGATCCATGGTCTCACATACTATGGATTTCTTGAAATAAATATATACCACGAAGGGAAATATCCAAGGATCAAATCCTTGGAATAAGACTAGATTCCCATGGGTGTCCCAGTGGAATCTCGGTCTAGGCTCTAGTTGGAGTCCTAGGAACACGTGTACAAACATTTCCTATGTGAGTCCATGCAAGAAGGATACACAAGGTAGAAATGCTTGAGGCATCCCACATTATCAATACCCAAGGGCAGAGTCAACCTTTGGAATCCACTACCTCATTCCAGATCCATAGAGAGAAGTCCATGTCATCTATAAAACCATTCAATCAAAATAAACAATTCAAAACCAGAATGATTATATCCACTCAAAAAACCAACTACAAGCCATGAGTATACCCAACCATTCATTAATTTATCAATCACCATTCATATTGGCCCACCCTCCCATATTCACCATTGAACATTCCATTAATCAATTCATATAGATATTCCCACCCATAACACCCATTTAACAATACAATCTATTCAACAATCATAATTGCATAACAATATATCACTAGGGCAGGAGGCATAACATATCCTAAGTATATATTCAAACCCCTTAAGGCATCTAAGGGCTTACGCTAACAAGAAAATCTCAAACACACACCCCTTGGGTGGTTTAAAATGGAATACCATGTGAATTCCTTAAGGTTCACCCCCTGGGTGACCTTGAAACCAGAAATGGTTGTCAACACACATTAACAGAACCTATAGGAATGCTCACTAGGTCCGACTAAGACTACAATAAGTATATCGCTCACAAATAGGGTTTTTCAGAAAAGTCCGACGGGTGGTGAAAAGGATGGATTCACGAAAATCACCCAAAAAGTCAGAAAAAAGTGTAGACCACCTACCTTAACTTGGTAGTAGAGAGATCATCCATTATCAAGTACCGACTCGTCCTTGTTTAGGAGAGATTTTAAAAACATATGAACATATGGATATTAGAGAATTTGAGACTAAAATAAAATAACATAATTTTTTTTGATGATTTAAGAATGACTAAAATGGAATGTAGGCCCTACCGATGCAGATTCGAGGAGACAAACCACACTCGAATCAGAGGTCAGATGACGACTTTGGATTGATTCATAGCTTATGACCCCTTGAGGGATTTTCCCATTATATCTCCTTTCTACATTTAAAAAAAGGGTTATAAGTTTATTGTATAAAAAATTCAATTTAATTATTGTTTTCAATATCACTTGAAGGCTTGCATGGTTTCTCAAACCATACGGAAACTGTGCACTATTGACTATATCCAAGGGGATCTTTACATGGTTACCCTGCACTGTCTGACTAACCATGCAGTAACTGTGTGGATATATATATAAAAATTCTTCAACTTTTTATACATACATTACGAACATGAATCTACTACTTCATGTTTTCCCAAAACCGTGTGTAATCTGCTACCTCCACTAGAATGGTTAGACTAACCGTGAGGCCTATGCCACATAGTTTCTCATAACCATGCATCAGGCTTAAACCACCCCTAAAACCTAGTTTATGAATCCAAACAAGCCTCATAAACCCCCTAAAACACTTGTGATTAGAATGGGTATATATTTATCGCCATAAATAAATATAAAATGAAAGGAAAATGATTTAGACCTCTTAAAAAACCTAGGTTCATACATTTTTCTGTATAAATTTAAATTAAATTATATCATATAGTTGAAGTTAATTTGACAAAACGAATTCCATATTTGGAATCTGAGTATTTAATATAATTAAATTGGTCTAACTTGACTATTGGTGATTATGAATAGTAATAATAGCAGATATTTTCTAACTCAGTAAAAGAGGTAAAACTAGGTGAAAACCGTGGGGTAAAACATTAAAATGTATCTAATATTTTTTTTAATCTTACTGGATTTTTAGTTTTTGTATAAATATTTTCTTCATTAGTTAAATAAATGTTATAAAACATTATTTTTGAATTTTGGATTCATGTCTTGACTTTTGTTAAGGTAAGTTATATTTTTTTCAAATTAATAACTATTTTGGGTCATTTAGTTGTAGGGAGTTGATGGAAGAGTCCATTTGGGTTTTTATTCGCATAAATGTTTTAAAACCATAATTTTTTTATTTTTTAACCCAAAAAAACATGCAAAACATATTTATTTCTTTATTTCATGGTGAAATGATTTTCACTCATAAATTTCATATTTTTATAAAAATTTATTTTCATACAATTTGGTTTATTACATTCAATGTAATTTATACCACCTGTAGAAATTAAATCAGATAAAATGTTTTAATGATTTTGAATAACAATTTCTAATTTTAGTTATATTGGACCATTAATTTTTGATTATATAATTATGTTATCTTGGTAAAAAGTCCTATTATAATGGTTAGTGTTAAAATGGGTTTAATGTTGTTTAACTATAATATAAGGATTAAAATGAATCTAAAACAAGAAAAAAAGTGATTGGTTGAGTTTTTGTACCCTATATAAAGTTTCATTTGAATGTGGGGTGCCTTGATACTACTTGACATGATTATAAAATATATATTTTAATATTTTTAGTAATTCCATGTGTGTCGTTTCCCTCTCCTATAAAATGATAAAACCTCTCCTATATTATCTACAAATAAAAATAATTACATATCTACCATTTTCTATCATAATACCATATTATCTTCCTTTTACACATCCTAGATCTTCTGTTATTTCTAAAATTCTATCCTTTTAAGTCTTAGGTTGAATGCTAAAGGAGGTTTCTCAACCGAGAGGTATAACTCTAAAATAGTTACTATAAATTATATTTATTCTTATAAAACCTAAAATTATGTGGTATTTAACATAAAATAATAAAATACATATCCTTCATAATATAAAATGTTATTAGGTTTATGTATATACCATTATCCATCTTATTCTCCGTCAAATGGGAAATAAATGTATAACTTGTGTGTACGTGAACACTACAACCTCCACTTAAATATATAATTCATTTTCCATAACCATCATGAATGATTTATTATTATAATTTATTTATTGTCAATTTATGATATTAATGATATTATTAAGGTTCTATAATAATAAAATATTATTCATATTTCTTTCCTACTTTTTGATAGAAAATGAAAATATTGTTCATGCATAAGTAGGGCCTACCATCTCCATGAGTGGTGTAAATAATTATTTTATATATAAATTTTACGGATAAATATAAAAATATATATTGTGGATAATAAATATATTATTCTAATGATTAAAATTTGATATAATATTTATGTAGTATGAATGTTCAATGATTGAAAGTAC
The DNA here is from genome assembly GCA_963277665.1 of Viscum album. NCBI lineage: Eukaryota > Viridiplantae > Streptophyta > Magnoliopsida > Santalales > Viscaceae > Viscum > Viscum album. The sequence goes on from OY728128.1 coordinate 1,266,365,810, forward strand.
CAAAACAAAACTCCCATGAAAAACAAAATAGTTAACACCTTAAAATGATGATTTTAAATGAGAAATAATAATAAATTGGTGTTGAAATGTTATAAGTTGATTATATATGATGTTATATTTTTTATATATTATTATTTAATATAATTACAAAAAATGTAAATTTATTATGCAATAGGTTAGACTGTATTGGTAACAAGCCAGACATTCATGTAAGGGATTTTCGTCTCAGTTTTATTTCTGGGAGACACACGCAATATTCACAAACTATTTATTTTATGTGGGGAAAACATTGAAAATGTTTTTTTAAATTAAAATTTAAATATCGGGAATTCAAAATTACCTCTAATATTTTCTCTTCCATGAGTTTTTTATTTAAATGTTACCAAAAGGGTATTTGTTTTATGTTATAATCTCACTGTTTACTAAGACAGTTTATAAATATATTATTAACAGTTAAATTTCATTATTTACCTCTTAATGATATCATGATGTTTATTATCCTCTATTTCTTCATGTTATTTCCATGTAGTAATACTATTTTCCTCTCATGATTACTTACAAATATTGATTGAATGTTTTTAAGAATAAATGAATTTATTTCCCTTTTAGTTGGGAATATTTTTCATCTATATCAATATATTATAGAAAATATTTCCATGAATGTTTTTAATATTTTATTATGAGAGTTTAAACATATTTTTATTTATGTTTTAATTTTTTAATTTTTTAAAAAATAATTTTCCTATCATTTTCTGACCAATGTATTTTTTATATTTACCGAAAACATAAAAGGAATTTCTTGCTTTAACATAAACAAAATGAATTGAATTTTCCACCATCATGACCTATAAATGATTTTAAGAATACTTTACAAGTTCATGGGTTTATTTTCTAAGAAATTTTATTCCTTAATATTTATGAATTCTATAGATTTTAATTTTTTTGTTTCAAAATGAAATTGGTATTCCCCCCCAATAAATATTCAATGTTATCTTTTAAAGGATTTTTCTATTTCAGGAAACATTCTTTAATGCCACACATGATTTAATAGAGATATGATCCAATTATACCATCCTTATTGTTTCTCTTAATGTTTTATGATTATAATGATGATATTTTTGTGAAAACAATTTATTTTCCATGGGTTATGTTAGGATGAAATGTTGAAATGTTTATGAGACCTGTTTCCTTTCTACATGATATGATACATGGTGAATGATTTATGATATAATGGAACAAATATGAATGGATAGTTATTATGTGATTGGTGGTTCTATAATTATATATACCTCTAATACAATTAGTAAATATAGATTAATGGTGAGGTAATAAGAACTAGAACAGGGTGTGATCCTAGTTATGTATGGAGCTCAGTTCACTATGCTAGTCTTGGGAGTGAATCATGGAAAAGGATACAATAGAATATGGATTGAACCCAATCCACTATGATAGTCTTGTAAAAAATTGATGACTGATGAAATGATCTTATATAATTATATATATGTAAAAAACCTATGACTTGGTCCAGTTTTATGATCTCAAGGATAGTGTTATTTGATTACATTATGATTTATATATTATGAACCTCTAGGCATTATGAAAAAATTATATATTATAATCTATGATATTCTAGGTATGGATTTTCTTATGTTATGATCATCATATCATATCATTATTCTCATGTTATACTTATGAAATCATTGATATATCACATTTTTACCGTTACTTATAATTTGAGCTCATCCTTTCATATATTTACTTTTTCTAGGTTATAAGTAGTGTGTGTTTGTGAAGAGTACTATGTGGCAATTGTATTTTGGGAAATTTCAAATATATTTCATTAAATAAGAATATTATTAATCTAGTTTTCATAGAAACTAAACCATTATAGTCCTAAAGAGTGTATTTTTAATATATAGCGAATATTCATCTATAGTGATTTAAGATCTATGAATGAAAATTATGAGTCACTATAGTTGGTGTATGGGGCAAGCTTAGTAAATAATTGGAGATTTGAATTATAGAATTGTTCTGAAAACCCCAAGGTTAAGTGTTAGTGGATGATAAAATCCTTAAGATTTTATAATTAAGATATTACGTTTTTTTCTAACAATATATCCCTATATGGATACTAAAAATGGAATTAGGTTTTGAATAGATGGATATATGGGTATTAACCATAAAAATATTTAGTCGAGTATATCTCAAACAACATTCTATTTCATGGTGAGCGTTCCCTTAAATTGAACCTAGTTTGAAACTACTGGGTGATATAATTATGATAATATAAAATTTCCTTATGAAACATTATGATAGATTCGAATAGATGATAACCGTGTATTACTTAGGGTGTTATAGAAGGAAAAGAAGTTGTCATAATTTAGAACATCATATGACAAGATTTTAGTTCTAGGTTGATTAGGAATATCTAATGAATGTCACTCCCACTATTTGGGTCTTATTACCTATACATGATATATTTTTATCACAAATCGCTTCGGGGAAACTCAATATTAAAGATATTTCTATTGGTTCATATTATTCCAACGTATTTCCTAAGGATTAGCTAAGAATTTTTAAGAACCCAAGTTTCTCCATAAGGTATGTCTTACTTCCATTACAGTCTAAGCCCATTATTTAGGAAGATTATGTGTTTTTTAAAGTCCTTAAGAAAGATTGGGGGTGTTCCAAGGGTTCAGGATACAAAAAGGGAGAAAAAGGATTTTTTGGGGCCAACATCATGGTCTGCGTAGAGTTAGTCCAAACAGTGTGGAAATCCCAGAAAACCATGCGAGGGGGCTATTTTTGGACATTAGCCTCCTCTCGATTTGTGAACAGTTTTGAAAACAATGTAGTTAAACCAAGTGAAGGGGTTATTTTGGGATAAATGCACCCGCATGGTTTCCACAAGGTTTGGAAACCGTTCGGGTAAACTGTGCAACCCAGAAACATTTAAAAAATTAAAAAAATGACCTTAAGAGATTTCTATTCCCAACTTTGTATTTTCCTCCACCTCTCTTGAAACCCTCGGAACAAACCAAATCACCCAATAGCTTCCAAGCATAGATCTCCTTCATCTTAGGGCCCTTTGGGGGGTCATTGGTTACAGATTGATGATACAGGTAAGGCTAAACCCTTCCTTACTTCATTTTCTTGATTCAGGTTGGTATCTGTATTTTATCTTCTTCAAAATCTACCATGACCCTCTTTTTTCGGTGAGGTTTAGGTTGGGGATTCATGGAATTATTGAATAGAGATCTAAGGCATCAGTTGAGAGTGTGTTCACCAATGGATTTGAGGTTGGTGGTCTACAGGTTATATCCCTTGGGTTTTTTGTTGATTTGTGCATGAAGGGTTTTTATTCATTCCCTATTTTGATGAGTTCTTGGTTCCTTTGACATGATGTGATGTATGGGGTGCTATACCACCAAATGAAACCCTCATGTTCCCTGTGAGATGCTTGGAGGACGATGTGACCTATTTTAGGGCCACCCATGGGGTGCACCAAACCTCCTGAATCGCTAAAGGAAACATAGGGTGTGAAATGGATACATGTTGATATGTAGTCTTAATGAATGTGTTAATTGGTTAATGCATTAGGTTTGAAGGGTTTTGGATATTGGGGACCAATGTGATTAAAGGAGAAGGGTTTTTGGGTTAGATTTTAAATGGGATAAATGGGAATAATGTGAATATGATAAGGAATATGTTTACACTTCAATATGCATATTGAGTTAGGCTTGGGAAATGGGAAATGTGATAAAAGGGTTAGATAATATAAATGATGAATATGCTAATGGATTGGGGAAAAATTATCATTTTCCCATTTATTTACATAGTTGTGATGTTGTAAATAATATAGGCTATGCTAGTTATGATACTGTTAAATGAGATGAATGATAAATAAGCTTGTTCACATGGATTGGTAGTGTGGGGTATGGACTAGAGGTTCTATTTACATGGGTTGAGTTTGACCAAGGTTTAGATCCACCCCTAAATTCATAGGTTAGGGAAGGGGACATAGTTCTATTATCCTAATGGTTTCATTCCACCGGATAGAGGAATCAATGTGAGGATTATGACTTTTTCATAATATGATACATAGTGAGATATATTTTATTTTATTTACATATGCTTGAGAATATTGAACATGCCTATATCATTTTAACACATGAAAAAGTTATATTAAATCAAGAAGTGCTGAAGCAGTGAACCCAGAATCAGGGGAACTATAATTAAAAAAGGAACATAGTCTAGAATAGAATATTGAAATGTTTATCTTTATTTTTCCATTATTATAATTTTAATGAACTAACTGCTTTTATTGGATATTTTGTAGACACCGTTGGTGGTTTCCTGATGAGTTATACTCACACCGTTGTCAGTCTGCTATTGGGTACCTGAGCAGATCCCATCCTTCCAGGTCAAGAACAGGGCAAGGGCCCTATGCTAGGGAGTTGAGTTGGACATGGCACATGTATGGGTGAGGTTCCAAACATGGAGTGTCGACCATTTTTGGGACACTGCTAATTTTCATCCTTTTGGGGTTTTTCTCACTTAGCACTGTGGAATGACATGGAATATTTACTTTTGTATATGTTTGTACCCAGTTTTAAAAATTGGTTATTTATGCATGTCATTTATTGTTCCATATATTTTATGTTGTTTAAATTTTTATCTGTTGTGTCTTACTCTAGTAATGAGGGTATAGTCTCCCCACATGACCTATTAGACCCTCGCTGCTAGTCAGAATCCTCGGGCATATGGGGAGGCATGCTTAAGGTTATGTGGCGACCTGGATCAGGGCACTGGATTACTGGCTCTAAGGTTGGGGGAGTTACAAAGTGGTATTAGAGGATTTATTTTCTCTACTTACAATATGGGGATGGTATATATAAGTGGTGAGGAATGTTTCAGGACTTGGTAATGAGCTCATTCATATGAGTAGCTGACCCATGTAGTGGGGGAAACCCATGTCACTGTGGGAGGGGATTGTTGTTCTTATTGTGTGTTGGTATATTTGATTTTATTTCACCATGGAGTGATGCACTTATTGTGTGATTTAATGATTTTGGGATATTTGTCTCGTGTCTATAAGGGTAAGAGGTTGTTCATTCATGCATCATTCTCGGCACATATGAAGGTAAATGACATGCATCATGATAGGAACACACACGAGAAGGGTGTGAAGCATATGAAGTCTAGGAATTTTTTGTTTTCCTAAGGGAAATGAAATCAAGGCTATTAAAATGGCATGAATGGGTAAAAAGGGAAGTGAAAATGTCAAGTAGTAATTAGAAAATGGTGCTTGATAAAAAAGTAAAAGTGTATTAATCTATTTTGAGAGTATGTTGGGATATGGAAATGGTTTTGAATGGGTGTAAAAGATAAGGCTTGTGACCATGTGAATTAGATTCTTGTGTTAGCCACGACCTAGGGACAGATGGCCAAGGGTAGTGATTTTGTTGTTATTGGGCTTGTTTGGGTAGTGTTGGCGAACTGATTTGGTCATGGAAAGTGATGAGTCTACCTATATGTATTTTTTCCATCATAAAAGTGTTATAGTTGCGTTCTAAAGCACATGTTTGGCATTATAGTTAAATGAAACCTCAAAGAGGTGTTCCTGTTGGGAGACTTGAGGAAATTGCTGAGAATTATCCACTTGTAGTGGAGATGAAGAATGCGGTTATCTATGAAAATTGGGAAGAGTAGTTCTGTGAGAAAATTGCTGGTTTTATGAAGATTATGGATCAAGACCAAGGGTGGGTTGCACAAAGTATTTTTGACCTGGCCAGGGTGTTTTAGCTGTAGCACCCTCGGAACTTTACCAGAGAGTGTGGGATAGAGGCAACAATGTTTTGGAGAGATTCCATCCAATCAATTCTTGACCATCTAAAGACTCTTCCCATGAAGTGAGTAATGTTAGCGGCCTATATGTTGAGATGTAAAGCAAAATGTAGGTGGGAAATCATGGTTCAAAGGGAGCAGGATGAAGGAATGATGTGGAAGGAATTTTAGGAGAAGTTCCTCGATAAGATCTACCTAGAAACCTTGAGGTAGGAGAAGGATGAATATTTTATGAAGTTGAATCACGGTACAATATCAGTAATGGACAATGCTAGTCATTTCACCGATTTGAGACACTTCATTCAGACATTGATGGGAGATGATAATGCTATGTAGAAATGCTTCCAGGATGGGTTGAGACACGAGATCAAGTCTCAGGGGAATATCTTCCATCTAAAAAGGTTTTCTAAAGTGGTGGATCAAGCCCTTATATCGACAGGGAACTTGCAATAACATTCATGTAGTGAACTTGTGGCACTATATGGGCGAGAAAGTGGTGCGGATTCTGGTAGTATGAAGTGTCATTTTGGAATCATTCAGCATGGTGTAAGTTCTCAGAGCAATTAGAAGAGGGGGTCATATTCTAAGGGGGTGACTAACTCTCATATTATCATTGTGGCAGGCTAGGTCGCATGCATGACCAGTGTCCCCACCCACTGGTTGAGTGCTGAGCATGTGGTTGGTTAGGCCACATGTAGAGGTTCTAAAATAACCCAAAATAGTCAGAAAATTATGGAGGTGTAAGGCAGATGATGAGTGTAGGAAGAGGGTCGGTTACCTATATCCAGTAATTTTTTTTGTCTCCACTGGTCGTATTGGTAAGGGAGGTGTATGTGTAACTATGGGGAGAGATCATCCCTACCAACCGAGTAGTGTAGTGGAGGGGACTCAATCTGGAGCCAAGGGTAAATGGGTATGTCATCACCAAGTATTTCAGGCTACACCTGAAGGTGGTGAGGTAGGACCGTCTATTAATCGAGGTATTATTCCTGTAGCATCCATGATTTAAAGTACATTATTTTATATAGGTTATTGGTATTCCATTATTTCTTCTAAGTTTGTAGTTGTGTTGGGATTAGTCATGGAGACTGGATGTGGCTCAATGTCACTTGATACTCTGTTAGGGGTACGATTTGAGGACATTTGGTAGTGTAAGGGATGTACTTTGGGGGTTTGTTGAAATCATTATCTGTGGGAACTGTTTCTCCTATAGATGTTAGGTTTTGACCTAATCATGGGTATGGATTGGTTGGAGTTATATGAAGACCATATCAATTATTACCATTGTCAGGTAACGTTCACATTTCTCAATGGATTCCCTTATTCCCTTCGTGGTGAGTGGGATACTCGAGTGGACCGCACAGGGCAACTACACCAGTAGTAGGAGGAAATCACAGCCCATGTGGCACACCTTATATTATATGATGAGGAAAAAGGATATCCAATCTTCCCTTTTATTGTGGACCAGTTTTAGGATATGTTTCCTAAAGACTTCACATGTTTACCACATTAGAGAGATGTTGAGTTTACAATCAAATTGCTTTTGGGAGGGGAGTCAGATTATATTCCACCTTATCGAATGACACTAGAATAACTCCATGAAATGATGGTTTAGATAGAGTAATTAGAGAGTAAGGGGTTTATACGTCCTATTAAATCACCTTGGGGATATCATGTATTTTTATCTAAGAAGTATGATGGATCAATAAGGATATGTGTTGATTATAGAATGTTGAACCAGATGATGGTTTAGAATCAATACCCTATTCCTAGAACCGATGACTTGTTTGATCAACATAGTGGTGACTCAATGTTTTCAAATATCAATATTAGATTGGGATATGATTAGTTGAGGGTGGAAAATTCTGAAATACCTCAGATAGCATTCTAATGTAGGTACGGGCAACATGAATTTCTGGTGGTGCTGTTTGGACTAACCAATGCAGTAGTTGTGTTCATGGCCCTGATGAACCAAATATTTAAGTTGTAGCTGGATATGTTTGTATTTATATTCATTGATGAAATCTTGGTGTACTCCAGAATTCATGAATATCATGTCAATAATCTTGACATCATCTTGAGTACACTAAGAAATCATAGGATTTATGCCAAGCAATCAAAATATCTGTTTTGGATTGAAGAGGTTCACTTTCTAGGACACATCATTTAGGAGTCATGTGTGTCGATAGACCCTAAAAAGGTGCAGGCTATGGAGTCTTGGGATAAGCATAAGAACATCTTTGATATTCAGAGTTTTTAAGGTTTGATCGACTGTTATCAAAGGTTTATTAGATATTTCTCTCATTTGGCAGCGCTAATCACAGGCCTAACCAAGAAAGGGATCAAGTTTGATTGGTCAGAGGCTTGTGAGAATATTTTTCAAGAGATGATGATGTAGATGACTGCCACATTGATTTTGATCTTACCCGAACCAGATAAGAGGTACACTATGCTATATGATTCATCAGGTGTTGGACTTGGGGAAGTGTTGATGCAGGTTGGGCGATTTGTAACTTATGGGTCGAGATATTTTAAGCCGCATGAATGTAATTGTCCTACTCATGACCTAGAGCTAGGTGTTGTGGTCTATTCCTTAATGTGTTAGAGGCATTACTTATCGGGAGATCACTTTATGGTTTTTACCAAATATAAAAGTCTCAAATACATCTTCTATTAATGAGATTAGAATCTTCGACAACAAAAGTGGGTTGAATACTTGCAGTATTTTGATTTTGTGTTTGTGTACACACTAAGGAATGGGAATAGTGTCGCTGATGTGCTGAGCCATATGACTCAGAATCAGGTAGTTCAAGAATCCAGTTAGGAGTGGGTGATGATGTCCTTGTTTGTTGAGATGCATTTTGAGGTACAAGATGTACACATGAATATGGCCCTTGCATCTATAGTAGTTGATTCCACACTTTTTATCCAAGTTAAAGAGAGCCAGTTTGTGGATCTAGAGTGTCTAGATATGAAGTAAAGTATTAAAGGTGGAGAGTCACCATATGGTAGGAATTTCTATACAGATGGAGTTTCTTATGTTCATGGACATGTTGTAGTGCTGATAGATGTTTGAGAGGAGTTGATGCGCGAGTTTCACGCATCAAAGTGGGTAGTGCATCCGGGCTTGACTAAGATGTCCTGAGATCATTGAAGGATATTTTGTGGTAGGGAATGATGAATGAAGTTGCAAGTTTGGTGGAACAATGCCATACCATTCAATAGGTGAAGGATGAACATCAGTGTTGAGGTTGGTTGTTTCAGTCATTGCCTATTCCAGAGTATAAGTGGAATTACATCATGAAAGAATTCATAGTGGGTCTTGTGAGGACACCTCAAAAGAATGATGCAATTTTTGTGGTGGTATATCAGTTGACCAAAGTGTCCCATTTCCTGCTGATTTAGGAGACCTATACAATTGAACAGTTGGGGGAACTATATGTTTGAGAAATGGTACGGTTGAATGGTGTGTTGAGAACCATAGTTTCATATCATGATCAATGATTAACCTCACACATCTAGAAGGGGATACATAATTCCCTTGGTATCCAGGTGTTTTTGAGTATGTCTTACCACCCACAGACTGACGGGTAATCAGAGCATAATATTTATGTATTAGAAGACATGTTGAGAGCATGTGTTCTGAATTTCTGTTGTTCTTGGGAAAATCACATGTCAATTATTGAGTTTTCTTACAACATTAACTTTTAAGATATAGTTTAGATGTATCCTTTTGATGTACTATATGGTAGACCATGTAGATCTTCATTTTACTGGTTAGAAGTCAGAGAATCTGTGTTGTTAGGACCGAGTTTTATGCAGAAGACATCAGAAAAGGTTTGTTTGATTCAAAATAATATGGAAACAGCTCAGAGTATATAGAATTCATAAGAATATTGGTATCAAAGACCTCTCAAGTTTATGGTGGGTGATAGTGCGTTTCTTCAATTGTCACCAAGGTTGAGTCACCATTGAATTCAGAAGCATGGGATGCGGGCACCTAGATATGTGGGCCCATTAGAGAATGTGGAAAGGATTAGACCCATGGCATAATAATTAGCCAACAAATAATAGTTTAGTGGGATGCATTATGTTTTGCATGTTTTAAAACTCAAATAGTATTACCCTGATCCATCTCAGGTGATAAATACTTAGGATGTCAAGCTTGAGGCTGTTGTGTCCATTGAGGAGCACCCAATTCATATTGTAGATCATAGTGAGAATGTTTTGCAGGGAAAGGTTGTTCCCTTGGTACATGTTCTATGGCATCATGTAAATTTTTAGGTAAAGCTTGGGAGAGGGAATTTGATATGCATGTCTAGTGTCCTGATCTCTTTTCTTTGGTAACTCAATGATGCTCAGGAAGAGCGGCTCGAGGATGAGTCGTCATAAGGTGGAGAGTTTTTAAGATCCCAGATTTCTTCATAATGTATGTTTTACTTTAATTTTAGTATAATTCTGTTATTTTGGAATATTCTGTGTTTTACCAAGTCCTTAAGAAGGATCAGGGGTGTTATTGGGGTTCGAGACATGAAAAAGGTCAAAAAAGAGTTGTTTGGTCAAGCCGCATGGTCTGCACCTAGTCTGTCCTAACTATTTGGGAATCCTAGAAAACCATGTGAGGAGGTTGTTTTTGAATAGTATCCTCTACAAGGTTGGAACAAGGATTGAAAAACCAAGCTAGTAAACCGTGCAAGGAGTTTATTTTGGGAACAAAGAATCCGCATGGTTTTCACATAGTTTGTCAAACTCTGTGGGTAAACTGGGCGGCCTTGAAACATTAAAAAATTTAAAAAATTCAATTATGGAATTTTTATACCTGACTAAGGATTTTACTCCTCCTTCTCTCTTGAAACTATAAGAAAGAACCAAATCTCTCAATAGATTCTAAGGATCAATCTACCTCATCTCTGGGCCATTTGGAGTTCCGTTGGTTGCGTATTAATGATTCAGGTATGGTTAAAAACATCCATGATTCTTTTTCTTGATTCAGGTTGGTATATCCATTTTATATTTTTATGATTCTATCAAACCCTGCTTTTTTAGTGAGGTTTAGGTCCGGACATCAAGGGTTGATTAAATCGGGATCTAAGGATTTGGTTGAGATTTCATTTTCCAACAAATTCAAGGTAGATGGTTTACAAGTAATATCCCTTGGTTTTGGTACAGATTTGTGAATGAAGGGTTTTTATTCTTTACCTATTTTAATGAGTTCTTGGATCCATTTACATGATGTGATTTATTGTGTGTCTAAAAAACCTAATGAAACCCTCATGATCTCCATGGGATGCCTGGAGGATGATGTGACCTATTTTTGGGCCACCCATGAGGTGCACCGAACCTCTCAAATGGATAAAAGAAACATAGGGTGTGAAATAGATTCATGTTGATATAGAGACTTAATGAATGTGTTAATTTGTTTATATAATTGGTTATAATGGTTATGGCTAGTTGGGTCTAAGGTGATTAATGTCTAATGGTTTGTTTTGGTGGATTTTAAATGGGTTAAAATGGAATAATGGGAATATGATAAGGAATTATACATACCCCTGAATATTTAATGCGAGTTTAGAAAGGGAAATGGAAAAAGGGACTAAAGGGTTATGTAATAAAAATGTTGAATGTGTAACTGGATTGAGGAAAAATGTTAATTTTCCATTTTATTGATATTTTTGTGATTTTGTAAATGATATTGGGTATGCTAGTTGTGATATGGTTAATTGCGGTGAATGATAAATAAGCATGTGCACATGGCCTAGTTGTGTGGTTTATAGACTTGAGGTTCTACACCCAGAGGTTGAGATAGACCGTGGATCTAGCTCCACCCCTAAATACACGAGTTAGAGAAGAGGACAAAGTTTTATTCCCTTAACAGTTGCATTCCACCCAGATTGAGGCATTGAGGTAAAGATTATGAGTTGTTAGAATGTGAATCCTAGTGAGATATGATTTGATTTTATTTCTATATTCTTGAGAATAATGAACATGCCAAATCCATTGAACACATGAAAAAGGTAGATTAAATCATGAAGTGCCAATTTTGTGAATCCGGACTCAAGGGTAGTATAATTAAAAAGTAACATACTATATAGTGGCCTATTGAACTATTCAACTTTTATTTTTCCATTATTATCATTTTCAGGAACTATATTCATTTTCTAGATATTTTTTAGCCACCATTGGTGGTGTCCTACTGAGTTATACTCACACCCTGCTCTAGATTCCATTGGGTACCCGAGAAGATTTCATTCTTGCAAGTTAGAACAAGGGAAAGGGACCTACACTAGGGAGTTGAGTTGGACATGGGATAGGTTTAGGTGAGGTTCCAGACTTGGATTCAGGACCATTTTTGGGATACTAATTTTTTTCTTCCTTTTGGGGTTTTATTCAATTGGCACTGTAGTATGACATGGAATATTTATGGTTGTATATGGTTGTACCCAGTTTTGGGAATTGGTTATTTATGCATGTAATTGATTGTTTCATATTATTTCTGTCATATAAATTATTATTTTCTATGAATTACTCTGATAATGAGGGTATGGTCTCCCCACATGACCTTTTAGACCCTCTCTTATAGTTGGAAACCTCCATCATAAAAGGTGGGACACCCGAGGTCACATGGCGACTAGGCTAGGGGAACTAGATTAGTGGCTCCTATGTTGGGGATGTTATAGAATTTACCCAAATCATGTAAAATCATACCTAGTGCTATAACTATTTTTGAAGACCCATATATAATGGACCCAATTGAGTTGAATGAATTAAATAATCTACTCCAAGATAATGTTGATAAAGAATTCATATGCCTGAGTGTATCAACATGGGGAAACCAATTCATTTTGTTAAGAATAAATACATTTCAAATCATCTTTTCACCGATTATCGATAACTTTATAAGATCACTATTAAGAAAAATTAACCACTACCCAATTTTGAAGATTTTTTTGATAAATTATGATGATATAAATACATTTCTTATATTTACCTTCATTCTGGAAATCTTTAATAGAGATTCAAGAAGGAGGATATACCCAAGACAGTCTTCCATATAAGTTATGTTCTTTATAAATTTATAGTAATTCCATTTGGATATACTAATACTCCTATAATATTCATGTATTTAATGAATATAGTCTATACATATTACCTTAGTCATATTGTTGTTTTATTTACAGATTAAATTGTTATATATTCAAAAAGAATGGAAGAGAATTAAGATCATTTGAGGATTGAGTTTTATTACTTTAGGATGGGGAATATCTATTATAAATTTACAAAGTGTGGATTTTGTATATAGAAAGTATCATTCATGGGTCATATAATCTGATGTGAGTGCATATTAGTGCACCCTTCAAAGATAGATGTTATTGAAACATTTCCCTATAATAACCCATATAATAATTAAATTATTTCTTTTCATTCAAGAATTATGTTGTCAAATTCCTTATAAATTTATAATGAAATAATATGAATTTATAGAAATTTAGGAATTCATACTAATAGAATGGCCAAAAGGATTTAGGAATAGTAACACGACCATTAGGAATAATAATCTATCCAATAGAATAGTCACCCCACCTAATAAAGTATAAATAAAATGTATCCATCATATAAGTAAAAATATGATATATTTATATCATTGAACAAAAAAATATTTTATTGAAAATTATAAATTATGTATTAGAATTTTGTTAAATAATAAATATTTAAATATAAATTTATAATTCAAATAGAGATTTAAATGAAAATTTTATTTCCACAAAATATATTCATAAATTAATATTTTATTGTCTTATGATTACAAGACAATTTTATGAGACGTTTATTATTTTTTCAAATTGTTAAAAAATCTATTATTGTTTTAAACTGGTATTTTTTGAATAAATTATGATTATAATTAAAAACTAAATTTCTCATATTTATAAAATTATTTTTAAAAAATGGAGTTCATTTTTGAATTCTACCTCTTGAAAATTAGTTAGGGTAATGTTTTGGGATTTAAAAATGGAGTACATTACGTCAAGGGTGATGTTCCACTAAGGTATGTACCCTTGGTTCAAAATAAAATGCAATAATTACTATATATATTCACAATAAACAACACTATTAATTTTCATGAAAAAAATATTTAAACAATGATTAAAATAATGGGAAAACCCCTCTATGCCACTATAAATACCACCCATGACCTTCTCTTCTCCAAAAACCTCTAAAGATTTTAGACTTGTCCAACTTATTCCCATTAATCTTACCAAGACTATTCACCATGTCCAAGACCAATTGTTCTTACCAAAATTCCAAAACCAAGGTCCTAAAGGAGGTTCTCAATGAGGATAATCAATGAAGTAAAAATCAACACAAATTTTATTTTATTTATTTTTGAATTATATTTCATTTCCAATACCTTATTTACAAAACCATATAAAAGAGGTGTGAAAAATCTATTATATTATATATACTATAATTTTATCTTATTTATAGAAAAAATAATCACCATACTTCTTCTGCTCTCCCTATTTTCTAAAAATAAAAACACCATGCTTGAGGTTTCAATTTACCAACATCATGGATGATGTGTTTTCAATTTCGATTACCACATTCATTGATGGTATTAAAACCATTTTAATGGTTGAAAAATATTTTAAGTATTATGATATAACCACTTCTATATTTTTTAATTATCACATATACATAATATTAAATTATATAATGAAACTAGTTTGCGATTATCAAAGAACCGCCAAAATGATCTAAACAGATATCATTAATTATTTATATAATTATTCATAATAATATCTGAAAATAATGGTTATAGTATCATTTAATATTATGGAAACATATTAATTCCATTTCATTCTACATTTTTAGTTTTTCTCCCATTTTTACAAGAAAATAACTTATGAACTGACCCCAGAAACTTGGTAAGGAACACAGCCGAAATAATGGAAATAAAAAAAATATTATTAATATATTTGTTGAATGATTTTATAAAATAATCATATAAGGTTTTATAAAAATAAATATGTCTCTGTAAAATATTAATGACACTCATTAAACCATTATAAATAAGTTTTAACATATTTGAATATTTATTAACCAGAGGTAAGGGAATTCTAAACCATTATGTTTTTGTTTGATTGTAGGTGTATTATTCTTTTTGTGGAATACATATTGCTAAACATGTTATGATGGGTACACCCAGAAAAAGCTCTAATTCATTGGGTTTTTAAAGTTGTAGTTCTTCTATATGGTTACTCTAAATGTAATTTCAATGGTTACGCCATAAGGTTGCCCTTACGGTGATATTGTAAGGTATACGTGAGAGTTACAAATCATATGGTAGCCACAATGGTTACAATATTAAGTGAGTAATTCCCCAAGTAACCTCTATGGTTTATTTATGTTTTATACCATCTATGTCTTTATCGTGTTTTCAAAAAGTAACTATATGGTATATTTTGGGAAAGGAGTATTCCTTTGTGAAATTTATTTCATATGTTTATTATTATTCATGTACTAATGGTTTCTCTGTTAAATATTAAATCCCATACTAAGATTTTTGTTCTCACACCATGTTTTAATGTGTTTTTAATAAGGTTTAATGATGGGCAGGAGAAAAGAATAATCCAAGATGAATGTTGTGAATAATTTTCATGAATATATATCATTTTTATTGAAAATATTTGTATTATGAAAAAATAGACATTATTTTAGTAATATAATCTTTGTATGGTTATTGTTCAATATGTTTGAATTATTTCCCAACATTATAAAAATATAAACTGAAATGTTCTTTGGGAATGTAATGAATTGAATTCTAAAAGAATTTACTAAATTATTTAATGTTTAAGTCTGGGTCCTTGTAGTTGGAATCAGAGACCAGTTTATATAAAATTGGGACATAGGATGATGTTAATTAAATAATGGAAATAATTTTTTCATAAAGGTTATTTTGAAATGATTTATAATTTAAATATTACCTTATTTATTCATTTATGATATGTTTGTTCTGAATGGTTTTCACTGAAGAAACAATGAAAATGAAGTAGGAAGGCACCAAGAGGATGATATCTTTCTGAATCTACAACCAGGAATTGTGGGAATTATGTTGAGACCCAAATCATGACGTACATGGACATTACATTAATTTTGGGGAATACTTAATACATAACAAAAACCAACACACAAGGATTGTAATAGTGTAGTGTCTTTGGAAACTCGGAACATAATCTTTTAATCATGGTGAAAGATCTTCAACATCTCCCATAAAGATCTTCCCCTTTTATTTTCTTACCTAAAACCTTTCTATATATCCTGGGGATAATAAAACATATAAAGGGTGAGCTCAAATTCTTAGTAAGGGTAAGCATGGAGAAAATAAAACAAATCATATAGATTTTAATATCAAAACATGAACATAATATTTAAACATCAAAATCTTGAGCGATGACATAAAACATGGAAGTATGTAGGGAATAGATAATAATGGATAATAAATCATGATAAAATAGAATTTAAATAAAACATGTAATTGTGGGTAACCATTAAAAACATGATATGATTTCCATAGTAGCCATGGAATTGCTGCCAAGACTATCTTAGTGGACAAAGTCCCTTTCTGAATCGAGTTTACTCCTCATTCCAGTCCTGTAACACTAAACCAGATTAACTGACCATTCCATCCACATCTATCTCATGAGATATAAATCATAACCATATTAATCAGATGGAGATATAGGTCCCACCCATCTCATAATGAAATCATTCTTATGAGTGCCACAACATGAACAAAAATTATTCATCATTACGCAAAGAATAAAATGGGTTTCATAAACATCATCCCACCATAACATAATCCATATAAAAAAATGGATATCATTTGATCATAAGAAAAGTGAAACAATTTAAATCATAGAGACATTATACTTGAAATATAAACATATTAAATAATGTCATCTTAGATGGAAAATGGTTTTGATAAAACACTTGAAATGAATTCTTGAGGAACATATCCTTTCTTCTTCAAAATTAATTTCTATTCACAAAATGCCAAGGAATTTTAAAAGAAAAGGATTTTGTTGAAAATAATCATGAAACATTGTAGAGGAATCCTCATGAAAATTAGGCGTTATGAAACCGTAAAAATCCCTTCTTGCTATATACGATAAAAAACATTCTCCTCGTAATTTTGTCGGAAAAGTCAAAACGTTCCTCGTATGGTAAAAAAAAGAAATATTCCTTCCCTAAGAAGTGGTAAAAGTCAAAAATGGGTAAAATGAAATTAAACATATATGAATTTGTTTTGAAAACATGGACATGGATGATAACTATAACCCCAGTAAATACTTACGAATAAACAGTCTCAAATAAGAACGAGATTGGAACAGTTATCCCTTACCTTAGGTCTGATATACTTCGTGCGTATCTGAACCTCCTGTATAATGATTTACATAATGTCATTGACTTATTAAAGAATCATATTCATTGTTATGATATCATATATGGTTCACTTATGACTTTATATTACCTGTTCTTTTGTAAATTCCATGTTAAAGCAGAGTTTTTGGAAAAATTGTTTTATTTATCGTATGTGTTTGGACTTGTTGTTCTTGATATTATTATTACTTATATTCAGATATAATTACTTCCAGAATGTAAATCATGATTTATATATCATATATATTCTGTATATATCTATATATATAATAGAGAGATAAATGAAATTAAATACATCGTTCATTGAGACGGTAGGCCGTACATACGCATGAACGCTGTTTTCTTTTTCTTATTGACTTGAATGGAAGTAAGTAGATGACATATATATATATATAAATCAATCCAGTATCTTTATCATGTTATATATTTCATTATTATTCATTATATATACTGTATAAGAATTCTTGAGTTGTTAACATGGATAATGAATCTCATCGTGTCATGGAGATGGTAATCCGTACGTACGCACGAGCGGTGATGTCGTTACCATAATTATTGAATTGAATTGGAGTGGATGATATAATATCTCAGAATCAGTATGATGGTATAATAAATATATATAGTTATTAATTACACCATTATACCCATCCAAGAAAGGTGGTGGTGGAAAAAAAGATTACACCACTGCATAGAGACGATATTCTGTACGTATGCACGCGCAGTGATTTATTTTTTCGTAGGATGGATAGAAGTTGAAATAGGGTTGTTTCATATTTATAATGACATATCAGTATATTAGTGATACTAATGTTATTAATTTATTATGAAACAAATAAATAATAAGAAGTTGAAGAAGAACGAAACCTGAAAGAATCGGTTGAAGAGATTACCACCCCTTCGACGCGGCTCCTATTATCCTCCTCTTAGGGCACTAAAGTTTGTCTTTAAATAATACCAAGACCTCTAGTAGGGTTATATAGAATCGGAGAAGTGAAATGGGTAGGTTTTGGCCGATCTTGAAGGCTCAAATGTGTGTGAAGAGGAGAGGGAAGCAGGTTCCCTTATATAGGAGAGTAGAGGGGCACTTTGGGAAACCTTAAAAATATTAATTAATAATAAAATGAAACCCCACTTAAACACCTACAAAAATTACTCAATTCAAATATGGGATGATAAAGGGTTGTAATCTCATCAACCAATAAAATTTATACATGATTTATGTTTATCAACTTTATTTATCATTATTTAATCGATTTATTTTTATTAGTGTAATAAAATTATAAATTATAAATTGTTATAAATACATACTTAAATGTTTTCAATTTCTCATAATTGGATACTTTATAACCTTTTTTATCATATAATTTTCAATTTGTAGTTTTTAATTTTTTTTTGTGATTTGTAAATAATTTAATAATATGTTATTTTTATTAAAAATCTATATTGTCAATTTTGACACTATTCATTATATGAATTTAAATGAAAACCACACAGAAGATATGTCCGAAAAAATATATAATAGATCCTTAACATGTCATATGCATCAAAAGAATTAATGGGTCATATTAATCTGTTCATATATTATTTATTTTAATATATTTAAAACCATTTACTTGGTATATCTCTTAATAAAATAATTACTACAACATATTTGTATAATTATTTAATATACTTATTTTTTGCATAAAAATTAAAAATAAAATCCTATGATAAAGATAAATATAATAACTTTCATAATAATATTTTTACTCGAATTTATCATCTTAAAATCACAATATTTAAATTTTTATATTTATTAAATTATGTAGGTGAAATGTTTGACATCATTTAAAATAAAATAATATAAATGTCATAATCAGTTTTATAAGGCTCTAAATGGTCCACGAATCGACCCTTGGATTCTTAGGGTATAGATATACATGAAAAATAATGTTTGGTCACGTTTTTGGGCCTATAAAAGACAACAATCATAAAGCCATGAATTTGTGATGATATAAGGTACAATCTGAATCATTAGATATAAGTACACTAGGACAAAATTTCTTTTGATTTCAAGATTATTTCCCTAATATTGAAGAATTGGTGAATTAAAAGAAATACTTACTTGATTTTGGTACAATCATACTGTTTTCTGTGCCTCTAACAATTTCCACGTTATCTCTTAAAGAAATGAAGTGGAATTTGTCTTTCGTAAAGTGTTAGCAGATCATGCGATAGAATGATAGGTCATTCCATCTATCTCAAACAAAAGTATAGAAAATGTTATTACATATACCTAAGTCCATCTATAGTGAGATTAATCATATATGGTTCCAAAAATGGACTTATACTTCATATATCATACAACTTAATATAATAAAACTAGTTTATACTAACCGTGGACTTTCTGTAGGCTAGTGGTAGGTGATAAAGGCCTTTCTCACTTTGGTTGTGGGTTCGATTCCTACAACCTTGTCCGACGCGAAGGGTTGTCACCCGTCCTGCAGGGTGTCCTTTTTCTAAAACTACATCATTATGAAATTCCTTCAATAATATCCAAAAAGTTCTAGACTTAAACAATACATACTTATATCCAACATAATCCATTTCAAATCTTTAGGCTTATCCAAAATACTTCTGTCCAAGATCATATTATAAGGAAAACAATTACTAGAAATGTCATCTTCCGAGCATGTGAATACCATCATTTACCCCCAATATATCTTGTTAGTCACACTCCAATAATGTGAATACCTTAATCATGTATTCTCTTGAAAAATTAATACCCATTGAACCTTAGTGAAAACATAAATGCCATCAAAGGTAAACTCCTTCCACATACCAAAATCCAAAAATACTATATACTCAAACCATGATATAACTTTGTCCTTATATCATTCATGAGCTCATTAATACTATCAAACATTTCATTTTATCCTTATCCCTTCATTATGTTCATATCATCTTCCATCCAAAAATATCTCAATCACTTTCCATGGTTACCAGTAACATAAAATTATTGAAAATCACAATAGACTTATACATAAATATTCCAATATTCAACGATACTATATACAATAATATTTTGGAATCCCATTACATAAACACTTAATCATTCCACCACATCATTTTCATATTCAACATCACCAATAGTCATCGCATGTGACTTCCCTTTTTTCTTTTGCCTTAAGTAGTTGCTTATGTCTATCATCATTAACCCTTGTATTAGGGAATTGATTAGGATGATGCCCCATTTCCTTTCACTTGAATCATTGAAGTGTTGGTGGAGAATTCTCTTTAGTCTTCTCTCTATTCACATCATTATCTACCTTTTTCGCATTACTTCGACACTCAACTGCATGATGACCTTATTTTCCAAACAAAAAACAATTTTTAGTACCTTTTAGGCAATCTCCACCATGCTTATTTCCACACATTGAGCATAAATAAACATTCATCTTCTTTTCACCATTTTTTTGAGATTTCTCCTTGAAATCCATCTTTCGTTTCCTGTCAAAACCATGAGATGGATATGTAACACCAACTTACATTTGTACCTTGATAGCACAATGCACAATTTCTTCATAGCTACTGAAGTCTATTATAGCTAATTTCTTTTGAAGACATGGTTTTAAGCCACTGAAAAATTGATAAACTTTACTTTCAGGTTGGATGATAAAGCCATATGAATACCTTTCAAGCCTTGAAAAATTTGCTTCATATATACCAACAGATTCATCATCCTCTTGCTTAATCTCAAGGAACTCCTTCTCCATATTTGTTTGAAGAATACGAGGGAAGTACTTATTGAAAAAAAGTTCTAGAACTCATTCCATTCCATGGATTCAATTTCATCTTGGGGCCTTGTATTCATAATTAGAGTCCACCACTAGTCTGATTCACCTTCTAAACAGTAAAAAACTAAAATGAATTTTTCATGTTTTGAATAGAGAATTATGGAAAATATCTTTTTAATGGTACTGATCCATTTTTCAGTAAAATTTTTATTAGAAGACCCATTGAAAGAAGGTGGTCGTTGCCTCATGAAGGAATCAATAGAATATTGTTCCCTTCTCTACTCATTCGGGAGTCCATAATGATTCATAGCTTGTGTAAGTATAGAAATAAAAATTTTCACTCCATCTCCCATAACATCGGTTTGTTCAGGTGGAAAATCATTGCATTTCCCATTACATCGATCAACACGGTTCCTTCAGGTTACAACCATCATCTAAAACCCAAAAAGAATAGTGTAAGAGGAAAAAATCATGCTAGGAAAACAACATAATAAAGGTGGTGTACTTTCAATATCTAAATCTTAGGTTTAATTCTATGATCGGTACCATAATACTAGAATTATAACCTATACTTATACTTAACCCTAGAGGCATCCCAAGACATACTTTAGAAATATCTCTAGGGATCTCACTAAAGTTATTGCAACCTAGTTTCCAAAGGTTGTCTAAACCTTTCCTCTGATACCAACTGTAGAGACCCAAAGCTTGACGTACATGGACATTACATTACTTTTGCGGAATACTTAATACATAACCAAAACCAACACAGAAGGACCGTAATAGTATATTTTCTTTGGAAACTCGGAACATAATCTTTTAATCATGGTGAAAGATCTTCAACATCTCCTATAAAGATCTTCCCCTTTTGTTTTCTTACCTAAAAACTTTATTTATATCCTTGAGAAATTAAAACATATAAAGGGTGTGCTCAAATTCTCAGTAAGGGTAAGCGTAGAGAAAATAAAACAAACCATATACATTTGAACTTCAAAATATGAACATAATATTTAAACATCAAAATCATGAGCAATGACATAAAACATGGCTGTACGTAGGGCCTAGATCATAATGGATCATAAATCATGATAAAATAGCATGGGAATAAAACATGTAATTGTGGAAAACCATTAATCACATGATATGATTTCCATAGTATCCAAGGCATTGCTGCCAAGATCACCTTAGTGGACAATGTCCCTTTCTGAATCGAGTTCACTCCTTGTTGCAGTCCTATAACACTGAAACTGATTAACTTACCGTTCTAGCCATTTCTATCTCATGAGATATAAATCTTTCCCCAATGAATTTGAGGGGGATATAGGTCCCACCCATATCATAATGAAGTCATTCTTATGTGTTCCTCTACATGAACATAAATCATTCAACATTACCCAAAGAATAAAATGGATTTCATAAACATCATCCCATCATAACAAAATGCATATAAAAAATGGATATCATTTAATCATAAGAAAAGTGAAACCATTTAAATCAGAGAGACTTTATACTTGAAATATAAACATATTAAATAATGTCATCTTACATGGAAAATGGTTTTGATAAAACATTTGAAATGATTTTTTGAGGAAAATGACCTTTCTTTTTCAAAATCATTTTCTTTTCACAAAATTCCATTCAATTTTAAAAGAAATGGATTTTCTTGAAAATAATCACAAAAACTTCTAAGGGAATCCTCATGAAAATCATGCATAATGAAACTATAAAAATCCCTTCATGCTGTGTACGTTAAAAAAACATTCTCCTCGTACTTTTGTCAGAAAAGCAAAAAAGTTCCTCATATGGTAAATAGAAGAACGATTCCTTCCATAACATGTGGTAAAAGTCAAAAATGGGAAAAATGGTATTAAAAATACATGAAAAGTTTTATAGAAAACATGGACATGGATGATAACAATAACCCCAGTAAATAATTACGAATAAACAATCATGGATAAGAACGAGATTGGAACAGTTATCCCTTACCTTAGGTCCGATATTTCTCGTACGTATTCGAACCTACTGTATAATTATTTAAATAATTTCATTTAATTATTATAGAATCATATTAATTGTTATGATATCATATATGGTTCACTTATGACATTATATTACCTGTTCTTTTGTAAATTCCATGTTAAAGCTGAGTTTTTGGAAAAATTGTTTTATTTATCGTACGTGTTTGGACTTGTTGTTCTTGATATTATTATTACTTATATCCTGATATAATTACTTCCATAATGTCAATAATGATTTATATATCATATATATTCTGTGTATATATATATAATATATAGATAAATGAAATTAAATACACCGTTCATGGAGACGATAGGCCGTACATATGCATGAACGCTGTTTTCTTTTCTTTATTGACTTGAATGGAAGTAAGTAGATGACATATATATATATATATATATAAATCAATCCAGTATCTTTATCATTTCATATATTTCATTATTATTCATTATATATACTTTATAATAATTTTTGAGTGGCTAACATGGAGAATGAATCTCATCGCGTCATGGAGACGGTAATCCGTACGTACGCACGAGCGGTAATTTCGGTATCATAATTATTGAATTGAATTGGAGTGGATGATATAATATCTCAGAATCAGTATGATGGTATAATAAATATATATAGTTATTCATTACACCATTATACCCATCCAAGTAAGGTGGTGGTTGAAAAACAGATTACACCACGGCGTGGAGACAGTATTCCGTACGTACGCACGCGCGGTGATTTCTTTTTTTCGTAGGATGGATAGAAGGTGAAATAGGGTTGTTTCATATTTATAATAACATATAAGTATATGAGTGATACTTATGTAATTAATTTATGATGAAACAAATAAAGAAGAAGAAGTTGAAGAAGAAAGAAACCTGAAAGAATCGGTAGAAGAGATTACCTCTTCTTCGACGCGGCTCCTCTTATCCTCCTCTTAGGGCACTAAAGTTGGTCTTTAAAGAAGACCAGGACCTCTAGTAGGTTTCTATGGAAGTGGAAAAGTGAAATGGGTAGGGGTTTTCCGAGCTTTAAGGCTCATATTTGTGTGAAGAGGTGAGGGAAGGAGGTGCCCTTATATAAACGAGGAGATGGACACTTTTTTAAACCTTAAAAATATTAATTAATAATAAAATGAAACCCCACTTAAAAACAACAAAAATTGGCTCAATTCGAAGATGAGATGAGACATGGTTTTAATCTCATCAAACAATAATATTTAGACATGTTTTATGTTTATCAACTTGATTTATTATTATTTAATATATTTAATTTTATTTGTGGTAATAAAATTATAAATTATAAATTTTTATAAATACATACTTAAATATTGTAAATTTCCTATAATTGGATACTTTATAACCTTTTGGACCAAATAATTTTCAATTTTTAGTTTTTAATTTTTCTTTCGGATATTTAATGAATGTAATAATATGTTATTTTTATAAAATATCAATAGTGTCAATTTTGACACTATTCATTATTTGAATTTAAATAAAAACCACACAGACGATATGTTTGAAAATAAATATATAATAGATCCCTAAAATGTCATATTCATCAATAAAATTCAGGGGGCACAATAATTTGTTCATATATTATTTATTTTAATATTTTTAAAACCATT
Organism: Viscum album; assembly: GCA_963277665.1. Taxonomy (NCBI): domain Eukaryota; kingdom Viridiplantae; phylum Streptophyta; class Magnoliopsida; order Santalales; family Viscaceae; genus Viscum; species Viscum album. Next base: position 1,266,390,509 of record OY728128.1, read on the forward strand.
TATTTTTTATATCTCTTAATAAAATAATTACTACAACATTTTTGTATAATTATTTAATATACTTATTTGTTGCATAAAAATTAAAAATAAAATCCTATGATAAATATAAATATAATACCTTTTATAGTAATATTTTTAATCGAATTTATCATATTAAAATCACAACATTTAAATTGTTATATATATTAAATTATGAAGGTGTCATCTTTGACATCATTTATAATAAAATAATATAAATGTCCTAATCAGTTTTATAAGGCTCAAAATGGTCCAAAAAAATACCCTTTTATTATTAATTAGTAGATATACTCGACAAATAATGTTTTTTCAAGTTTTTGTTCCTTTTGATAGGTATTTGTATTTTAATGAAAACTACATTATTGATTTTTCACTAAATAAATAATTTCTTCATCATTAATGTATAAGCTATTAAGGTAATTAAATATTTCACAAAAATTAAAAATAAATCACCATGATAAATAAAAAAATTTTATATTTCAAATGAGTATTTATAATCGAATTTATATTCTGTACAACCTTATATTAAAAATAATCTAATTATTAAAGTTTGAGTGAGACATTTCATTTTGCTTTAATAAAATAAATAAAAGGTCTTAATCAAATACAAGTGGGTTAAATTACATTCCATTTCAACCCAAGTATCATTTAGGGTAAAATATAATCATCCAATTATATTAGTACACGTGTTAGGGTAATTTTATAATATTATATTTACCTTTAATTACCCGATTTACCTTTAACTATGGTAAATAAAATTTACCGTAGTTACTATTAATAATGACTAATATAAAAAGTATATTATTAAAATAATTTGGACCTACTGATTCCAAATATGGAATCCATTTTTCCAAATTCAAATCACAGAATTTTCAGAAATTAATTTAAAATTAATCCCGTTGTTAAGAAAAGGAGTTTTAAATGTTAAAACATTTGCAAATATTGAAATGATTTTACCTATGAATTAAATGTAAAATCAATGCTAATTACATACATTATATTAAATGGTAAAAATGTATTCTATTTATATTTTAAAACTATTCAATATTATTATTTAACTGTATAAATTATTACGATGATAAAAAGTTGTTTTTAATTAAAATATAGCATGTTTTTATTATTCATTAAAATATGAACTATATGAGAATAATATGAAAATGTTATCCTGAGTAAATTTTTATATCCTGATTCCAAAGAAGAATTTTATTTTTTCTAATTGAACTTATAAACATGTCAAAACTAGATTTAACGTGGGTGTGCCATCAAAAGGTGACAAAACTGCATTTTTTGAAAAATATTTATTTTACCTGAAAAATTTATTTTGTTCTCATACAATGTTCTAGAAAATGTGTAAGATGAATAATAATGTTATAAAATTCAAAATTTAGTTAATAGTATTCATAAAGGCTAGTCTATAATAATATTATAACTGTATATCATTTATTAGTGAAACCTGGTATTGCGTACTACACACGCTATCGAGGAAAGTTGCGATTGCGTGTAATGCAAGCCATGTCAGGGATGCATGTAGTGAAAGCTCCCTTCGGTGTTGCGTATAATATAATTAAAAACATAATTCATTTATACATTAAACAAAATATATACTTAATATTGTGTAGAATAATTTCTACAACACAAACATTAAACTGTGTGTAACACGAGCCAAGAATAGTGTTGCATATAATGCAAGCTAATTCAGTGTTGCATATTGCAGAAGCTAATTTTGGTGTAGTGTACAACACAAGACATCGTTTAAATTAAAAAGAATCACTCTCATAAAATCTCTAGGTGTTACAAATCAAAAATGAATAGTGTGTGACAGTGATGACATAGTTGACGAAGGAAATAAATAGAGTCGGGATCCATGCAAGAGAATAACTAGAGCTACAACAAAATAACATGATGTTAGTGGAACATTTTACAAGGAACCACACTATTTTTTTCAGTTGATCTTCAGACCCAGTGACGATTGAAGGATGGAATAAATCCCTAGAAATGATATTTGATTTTGTGGGGCATTAAGATAGTAAAAATTATTGTTATTACCATTATCATTTTTAAGGTGAAGCTGACCAGTGGTGTTGAATGGTCCGAAATATCAGGTATAGTGAGGAGATTGATGCCTTGTAATGGGATGAATTTAAAAATAATTTCATCGAAAAATATATTCTTAAGGATGATCTAGTTATCCTGGAAATGAAATTCAATGAATTGAAGAAAAAAGAGGAGGATTCAATGGCTGTGTATGAACAAAACATCACCCAATTTCAATGTTATGCTCCAAATATTTTTTGGGATCTTGATAGAAAAGTAAATATTTTTTACTCAGGATTGAAGAAATTGTATCAAAAGGTATTAGCTTGTAGTGAATTCAAAAGATTTGAAAAACTGCTATGATGTGATAAGTGGGTAGAAATGGAGTTATCTGAGGATCATTTATAAAATCAATACAAGTATAAGAAGAGGTCCATATGTCAAATTAAGGGTAAGAATCAATCAATGAAATTTGAAGGTAAGAATGTAAAGTTTCTAGTTTGAGAAAATTGTTGTAAAAAGATCCCTGGGGAAAGACTTAACAAAACATGGAAGTGTTTTTAATGGGGTATGTTTTGAAATATGACACGGTATTTTGTAATGAAAACGAACTTAAGTTCAATTTTGATAAGAAATATGTAAAGTGGTTTAAATGTGGTTAAGTAGAAGATTTTGGAAATACTTACCCAATGAAAGATCCAAATTATTAAAATTAATTAGATTATAAGAAGAATGGTGTAGTGAGATCCTTTGTGACTACATCCACAGATTTTGGGCTATCCAATTAATTGGTATCGAGTTTTTCTATATAGTCAGATATTGGAAATGTCTTGATTGATACGAGGTCTATACATTCCTTTATTTCTAGGAATTTTTTTATTAAATTGGAACTTTCACCTCAAGAAATGAGGCCATAACTTTTGGTTACAACACTGAGGGAAGTATTATAGAAAAAAGTAATTATAAGAATCATCCTATTGTTGTCTATGGAAATCAATTACCTATAAAACTTGTTATTTTACCCTTAGTAGAGTTTGATGTGATTCTAAGTAGGTATTGGATTTATGTTTATCATTCTAAGATTTATTTTAGGGATAAATAAGTTTTTATCGAAAATGAGATTCAATTTTTTTAAAAGAATGACCCCATAAAATTGATAAAATATTAGGAAACTGAAAAAGTGTTAAATTATTGAATTGAAAGTTATCTTGATCATAATGTTTAAAACATGGGAAATGCTCAAATTAATGATGTGAACATTGTAAATGAATACATAGATGTTTTTTCTGATGGGATTGCCGATTTTTTACATGATCATGAAGTTGAATTTAGCATTGACATAGTTCCTGAGGTTAATACAATTTCAAAACCTCCTTATCATATGGTTCAAGTGTAACTTCTTGAATTGAAAAATCAATTGCAGGAGTTTCCTGATAATATCTTCATTTGTCCTAGAAGATCACCATGGAGTGATCCTATTTAGTTCATTTAAAATACATATGGTTCCATTAGACTTTCAATTGATTATATATATTTTATTTACATTACTCTTAAGTATAAGTATCTTTTTCCACATATCGATATCTTATTTGGTCATCTCTAGGGAACTAAATATTTTTTCAAGATTGACTTGAGATACATGTACCATCAGCTAATGTTGAAAGAGGATAACATTCCAAAAAAAGCTTTTTATACAAGATATGAGCATTATGATTTGTTTTTTAGGCCCTTTGGTTTGAAAAATTCCCCTGATGTATAAATGGAACTTATGTATAGAATATTATGTTAATATTTGGAAATGTTTTTTGTTTATTTATTGATGATATTTTAGTATTTTCACAAACTTATGAGGATCATGAAAAAAAATTAAGGATTACATTTCAAACTATCAAAGAAAATATGTTATATGGGAAATTTTGAAATATTTGATTTCTGTTTCCAATAGATATCTTTTCATGGTCACATTTTAAATGAGGAGGTAATAACTGTTGATACCGCTAAAAGGAAGTGGTTGATGAATGTCCAAGACCTATAAATGTTATAGAGATTTGTAGTTTTCTTGGATTACTATGTTATTATCGATGGTTTTTTTTGACAATTTGCAAAATGATATTGTCTGCTAACTAAGGTAACACAAAAGGGTTTAAATTTATTATGATTGAATAATATTATTTTTATTTTTAGCAACTGAAGAATAGATTGGTGAATGCTCCAGTTTTGGCCTTTCCTTATAGAAATGGTGATTTTGTTATTTTCAATGATGCTTTGTTGAAGGGAATTGGTTATGTTCTGATAAATAATGAACAGGTAATTAATTATGGTTCAATATAATTGAAATATGAAAAGTTAAATTATACCACACAAGATTTCCAATTAGTATCTATTGTTTTTTCTTTTAAAATTTAGTGTCATAATTTATACAGAGCCAAATGTGAAATACATACTGACCATAAAAGTCTAAAATATATATTAAATCAGAAGGAATTAAACATGAGACAAAGAAATGGATTGAATATGTAAGGGATTATGATTATATGATCAATTAACATCCTTGGAAATCAACCAATGTGGATGATGTCTTTAGTAAAAAACATCATGAATCATTAACCATGTTACATTTGGTACAAGACCCATTGATGAATGATTTGATGAATTTTGGTTTGGAAGTTGTTGGTGTAGAAAATTAAGCTATTTTGTTTTATGTTCTAGTGCAGTCATCTCCATTAGATAGAATTAAGAAAGCTTATATAGAAGACCATGAGTTGATGAAAATGGTTTAATTGGTTAAAAATGGTAAGTTTGTAGAATTTAACATTTATAAAGATTGTGTTTTATGATTTAGAAAGAGATTATGTGTTCCTTGTGATTCCTAGTTAATGAATGTATTTTTTTTTGAAATTCATAGATCACTATTTTCAATTCATTCAAGCCGTACAAAGATGTACAAAGACCTTGAAGACTATTACCAGTGGGATACAATGAAAGGAGATATTTTAGATTTTACCATAAAATATTTGACATGTCAATAGGTTAAATTAGAGGGAAAATACCAAAGGGGAAAATTATAACTTTTCTTGTTCCATAGTATAAACGAGAAAATATATCCTTGTAATTAGGGGTGAGTTAACCAAATACATAATCAAGTAACAATGAAATTTGGGTTATTGTTGACCGAATTAGTCAATCTTCACTTTTACTTTATATTAGCGATACTATTTATTTGGATAATATTTCTTGGATGTACCTCAAAGAGATTGTCTAGTAAAATAGAGTTTAACTTTACATTGTATCTGACCATGATCCCAAGTTCAGTTCTAACTTTTGGAAAGGCCTTCAGATGTTGTTTGGAATGTAATTAAATTTCATCACAACTTTTCATCCAAAATATGATTGACAATCAGAGGAAAAAATCATATATTCGAGGATATGTGTAAATCATATTCAATAGATTAATACAGAAGTTTGAATTGACATATTTATATAGTTTAGTTTTCTTATAATAATATATTTCATTTCAGTATATGTATGGAACCTTTTTAAGAATTATATGGAAAGTTGTGTCAAGCTCCATCTTTTTGGGATGAAATCTGGGAAAGGAAGTTAATGAGAACATAATTAGTTGAGGAAGTGGATGAGAAATTGATGATAATTTAGTAACACATGAGTACATATTAGAGTAGTTAAAAATCCTATGAAGACAATAGAAATAAATACTTTTCTTTTGAGGTAAGTGATCATGTTTTTCTTAGAATCTCATCCTAGGAAAGTGTTATGTGTTTTGTTAAGAAATGAAAGCTATATCAATGGATTATTAGATATTATTAAATCCTTGAGAATTTTGGACCATTATCTTACCGAGTATCTTTTGAAATAAGTTTATCTTCGGTTCATAATGTTTTTCATGTTTTGATGTGATGAAATCAAGTGGCCAATAAATATCATTTTCTTTCCCAAGAAGTATTTTAGTTGAAAGAGATCATATCTTACGAGTAAAATAATGTTAACATTATTGATCATAGAGATAATTTATTATGGAATATTGTAATCAATGATATTATGGTTTTTTGGAGAGACCACATGGTTGAATAAGAAGCACAGGAACTTAAAAATGCTATGAGGGAAAGGTACCCTCACTTGTTTAATAAGTAAATAAAAATAGCGTGGATGAAATTTTCATAAGTTGTGGAGAATGTAACAACCCAGGTAATTATAAAATAATATATTTTCATTCATAATTATTAAGTCAAATTCAGTATAAATATATAATTAAATAAGTGGTATTTATAGAAATATAGTAATTCATACTAACGGAATAATACCTTCACCTTAGGAATTGTAACATAGCCATTAGGAATAGTAATCTATCCAATAGAAGAGTAACCTCACCTAATAAATTATAAACAAAATTTATCTATCCTATATGTGAAAATATTATATAATTATATCATTAAACAAGTAAATAATTTTTTTTATAAATTATAAATTATGTTTTTGATGTTTTTTAAGTAAAAATATTTAAGTAAAAGTTTTTAATTAATATATTGATTTGAAAAAAAAATAATTTTCATAAAATAGATTAATAAATTATTATTTTATGTTCTTATGATTATAAGATAATTTTTTGAGGCATTTTTTAAATTTTTAATGTATTATAAAAACATTTATAATTATAAAACTTGTATTTTTCGAATAAATTAATGTTTTAATTAAAAATTAAATTTGACATATTTAGAAATTTTTTTTCCAAAAATTAACTACATATTGGAATTCTACACCTAAAAAATGGTTAGGGTGAATATTTCATATTTTTATGAAATACACAAATTTTTGGTGAATAGTGAAGTATGATAATTTATGAAATGGGAAAAATACATGAATTATTGAGAGATGGATGATGTTATACTAAGGTAAGCACCCTTGGTTTGAACTCACGTGAACTAATGAGATTATTTAGTCACAATAACTATAATTATTTCTTTTCGTATGAAAAATAATAAAATATTGATTAAAATAATGGAAAACCCCCTCTTCACCTCTATAAATACCACCCCTCGCCCCCCTCTTCTCCTCACACCTATCATTCTTTTAGGAATTTCTAGTTTCTTCCCAATACTATTCCCAAAACTCTTCCCCACGTCAAAGACCTTATGGTCTCAACCAAAGTCCAAAACCAAGGGCATTAAGAAGGTTCTCAAGGAAGATAAATCAAGAGGTAAAAATTCTCTTTCATTTTCTTTTATTTCCTTTTCAATTATTTTTCTTTCCTTGTACTCTATTCACCTACGCTTATTCAAGAGGCATTATAAAATCCTTATTTTATATAAAATATAATTCTATCATTTTTGAGAAAAAACAAATCATCATACTTCATTTACTCTCTCTTTTCTAAAAATAAAAACATCATCCGTGAGGTGTCAATTTACGACATAGTGGACAATTTATTTTCAATTTACATTACCTGATTCACGAATTTTCCTAAAACCATTTTAATGGTTGGAAAAATGTTTAATTATTGTTTTTTATCATTTTTTATGTTCTAGAATGAACACATATAAATAATATTAAAATATATAGAGAAACTAGTTTGTGATTATCAAAGAACCGCCAAAATGACCTATAAATATATCATTAATGTTTTATCTAATGATTCATAGTCATATCTAGAAACAGTTATTTATGGATTAATTTAATATTATGGAATAATATTAATTCCATTTCAATATACTTCTAGAGTTTCTCTTCCATTTTGATATGAAAATCCATTATAAACCCACCATGGAAACCGTGTAATGAACGCACCTGAAACAATGGAAATATAAAAAACTATTATTAATAAATTAGTGTAATAATGTTAATAAATGATCATATAAGGTTTTATAAAAATAAATATGTTTCTATGAAATGTTAATTACACTCTTTAAGCCGTAATATAAGAGTTTTAAACACATTTTGATTAAGAAGGGCATGTGGTAAAGATATGGTCAACCCTTATGTTGATGCTAGATTGCTTATGTACGATTATTTATGTGGAAAAAATATTGATGATTTTTTTGATGTGTGTACCCAAATAGTTCTCCAATTCAATACATATATTTATGTTGGAGGTCAACCCAATGGTAACTCCTATTATCTCTGTCATTGTTACACCATTAGGTAGTTGTGATGGTTACATTGTAAGGTAGTCATGATGGTTACATTATAAGTTCATTGTGAGGGATAAAAATCATACGGTGGAAAAGTTGCTTACAATATTAATTAAATAATTCCCTAACTAATCTATATAGTTATTTATTTTCTATATTTTATATTGAAAATATCATGTTTTCACAAAGAAACTATATGATACATATAGGGTGAATGGTATGTCTTTATGAAAATGATTTCATATGTTTATAAGTATCCATATGATAATGGTTTCTATCTTTTTTTTATATCACATGATGAGACTTTTGGGATCATACAATGTTTTAAAATTTATTTTCTTAGGTTTTAAGGATGGTTAATAAAAAATGATAAGACAAGATTAATTTTGTGAAGCCTTTTCAAGAATATATTTCATGTTTTTATTTAAAACTTTTGTATATGAATAAAATTGATATTGTTTTAGTATTATCCTATTTGTATGGTTGTGGGTTGATATTTATGAAATATTTCCTAACTATCTAAAAATTTAATCCTAAAATATCATTGTTAATGAAAACACGTAAATTTTAAATGATTTATCTAGGTTATGTAATGTTTAATATAAGGTCCTTATAGTCCCAAACCAACCATTGCAAAGAGATCCAAAGTTTTCTAGGGTTTGAGATATAACATTGATGATTTATGTGATATTTCTCATTTATATCTAATATAATATAGATGTTTTCTCAGATGTGATCTGTGTTCCTTCAGATAGATGAATGTAATGAAAATTTAATGGATCCAAAAATTGGGTTGGTCAGCACCCCTTATCTTAAAATTCCCTACTGTAGAGAGTGTTTTGTAATCTATATTACTAATTGAAATAGTTTATTGGGATTATTATTCATCAGAAATTATAAATTGATAGCATATTCCTCATACTAATTGAAAATTCATGGGAAAATTTACACGAATCAATATTTGGAGTTGGAAGCATTAATTTGTTTCCTTCAAAACATTGAGGAATTATATTTATGGTAAAAAATTCAATATATATATACTTATTATTAAAGATTTATTTATTAATTTACATTAAATATTTGAATATGCCCCAAATTTTATGGTTGGAGTTGTTTAAATATTATGACTTATTAATAAATTTCCACGCTAGGAATGTAAACAAGGTGGCTGATACTTTGAGTCAGAAACACCAAGCTTATTTTTCAATAATGATGATTGAAAGTGGTCAAATATTTATTGATTCATATATAAAATATATTGAAATCATTAGACAAATAGGAAAAATAATATCTTTCTAAGATACTTTTCCAATCATCCATCAATGTGAAAATTAAGTTGATATAGAAGGATGATGTAGAACTATAGAATATGGTGAGAATTTTATCAATATATATACATTATTTTAACAGAATGATAAGTTTTAAAAACCATGTATGGGTATCATTGATACCAGATATGAAGAAAGAGATATTAGATAATGTTAATAGTTTATCATTATTTATTCATCCTAGAAGTACAAGGATATATAATTAATAAAAAATTATTTTTGGTATGAAAACATTAGGAGAGATATTTTAGAGTATATATCCTGATTCATAGTATGTTAGAAAGGCAGCTTTAAGAGATCAAACTCTTAGTGGATAATTCAGACATTACCCATAATATATTTAAATTTAGAAAATATCACTCTAGATTTTGTTATTGGACATCCTAAAAAATATGAATTCCATAATTCCATTTGGTTTTTAGTCGATAAACATAAGAATTTAGAACACTCAATAACTATTATAAAATATTTCTATGTTTCTTAGAAATTCATAATACCGTTTATAAATTGGTTAGGTTACATGTAGAAAAAAATTATATTGTAACTAATTGGGATATGTTGTTTACCTCAATGTTATGAATATGTTTTCATCATGAAAAATATTTAATGTTTTGTTTCAGTTCCTTTATTCATCCTTAGAAAGATAACATATTAGATAGAACCATTCAATCCTTTGAGTATATGCAGATTATTTTTTTCTATGGATTTGAAAGGTAGTTGTGGGTAAAAAATTCTGTTAGTAGAGTTTTTTTACAACAATAGGTTTAATTGAACATTTAAACGTGTCCTTATAAATCCATATATGGAATGAAATTTATAAATATAACTTTTTGGGTTGATTGTGGGTAAATAATGGTATTGGGATCTTATCTAGTTGACTAAATGATTGATACCGTTAGATCCATTCCACATCAAATCAACGAAGCATAGAGTCGATAGAAACTTTTTTCCCACGATCATTGATGAGATCTATAGTTCAATCATGGTGAAAAGGTATACCAATTAACATGTCCCTAAATAAAGGTTATGGTATTTTGAATGTTGGAAAAATATTATCCCTATATATATCAATTTTAATGAAGTTATTTATAATATCGGGATTCTATATTATCATTTGTCACATCCAGTGAATATCTCTAATGTTCAAGATTTGTTCCATGTATCTCTCCTAAGGAAGTTAATACATGTTCCTTCTAATATACTAATCAAGTTTTCATAAATCTATAAAATGAATAATTTTATGATGAAAAAAAGTTGGATATTATGGACCACAAAGGGAATCTATTTCAGATAAACGATAAATTAAAGGAAACAATATGGGAACCAAAGGATGTGATGCGGAAGAAGTTTGCTTTGTTTCTTACAATTGAGTGATGAAATAGTGAAAGAAAAATTACAATAATGGTTTAAAATCTAGTACCCTTATAATTTAAGATATGTTTCTCTTTAAATAAATCAAATTCTATTTATATATCTCATTACACACAACACATAGTTTAAACAAACAACATTATAAATTTTATTATTTAGGTATGAAAATTATTACCTATAAATTAAAGTTGGTGGTATGAATAAAAAAATTATGAAAAAAATATATAATGGTTTTATATAATGTAAATAAATTGATAAATAAGTACTCGATTTTTAATAAAACCTTTTATGGTTCAAATGTTACTTTTCATCAAAAATGTTTTTATTAATTTTTTTGAGAAAATATTATATTTAATTTCCAGTGATTTTTAAATTCTTTTTTATAAAAGGATATTATTTAATAAATTATAATATAAAAATTATATTAGGGTGAAACATCATGAGTTTTCTAAAAATATTGATTTTATACTGCAAAATGAAAGATAAAGATTTTATGGAAAGCTCTCTTTTCATTTCAATAATTTTATATGATCAATTTTTTTCAAATGATTAAAAAGTAAGATTATATCATTTAAAATTTTATTAATCCAATTATTTTTACTTTAATAAATAGTATTCCTTGTTTTAATATAGAAACATGTTACTTTAGAAGTCATTTTCTTTTTTTGAAACCCCATTTTTATCACATTTTGATGGTTTAATTTTAAATTAAATTCCCCCAATTTTGTGAAATATGTTCGATAAATTAGATTTAATATTTTTTTCACAAATAATTAATATAATTTAATAGTTATGACTTTATTTTTATGAATAGGAACCATTATAAATACATGTAACCTTATTAAAAGTGGTAATATTAAGATAAAATAATTAAGAAAAACATTAAAATCTATATAGTTGAATATAGAGTATACCTAGTTTAATAAGGGACTCTATCCACAATAAAAATATTAATAGTTAACAGAAACCATTGTAAATATGAATGAATGGTGAATTAACCCAATCCAATATGATAGTCCTGTAATGGATCCTTGACAAAGAAAACTATTTTATATTCTTAGTTGTATTCCCAAAACGTTTTATTATTCCAATATTATTATATCATGGCTCATATTTTTTGATTACATTATGATTTATGCCTTCTTAACTTCGACGATTTATGAAATGACTCAAAATTATGATCATTGATTTACTAGGATCATGTTCTCATAACTTTACACATATGTTATGGTTATGTGATCATTTATCTCTCTCTTGTTTACCCTTACTGGGAATTCGAGGGCAACCTCTATTATTCTTCCTTTCCAAAAGTTATAAAGAAAGGTTATATATAGTGTATGTCTGAGAAGAGTATTATGAGGGATGAACTTTGTGGGAGATATTGAATATCATTCATGAAATAAGAATATTATATATCTAGTCTCCAAATAAATTATTTTTTTTAGTCTTTTGGCATGTATTTGTAAAGTGTGCTGAATATTTATCTATTAAGACATAATATATATATATATATATTAAATATCTTGTTTATTATACACATACTAATCTAATGGGTTTTATTTATATAAATTTCTAAAAAAATACACTTAATCATATTAAACAATGATCACATAAAACCTCAAGTGGGGTATCTATGCCATTAAAATTATGACCAACCCTTGACTTATCAACCAATAAAACTTTAGGTTTTTCCAATATCACTATTATATTTAATAAGTTTCTAATGTTTGTATCCTCTAATTAATCATATTGATTAACAATGAAAATATGAGTTTACCTGATCATATCCCCCAATAGTGTCTATCTAGGTTTGTAGTCTTATTCCCACTGATCGCACACTTCTTGTGAATTTTTTAATATCGAATCTACCCTATTCTGAGTTTTATACCCTATGTGAATCTATTCCATGCCCACATCCATTTTTAGGTAACCAAATAGGGATTATTTTTTATGAAAATCCATAAAATATATAATTTACCAAAACATGTGAAATTTATGTATACATAGACGTATCCCACTATAGGAAAATCAGCACATAGGTTCAGTTTCTTTGGGATATAGGGGTGGTTTAAACCACCACAATTAGATGCTTTGGAAGTTTCAAAAAACTACCGCTAAATTGTGTGTTTGTATACAATACATGGTGTTTTCTTTAATTTATTGGTGATTTAGGGCTACCATCATAGTGAATGTATTTTTCAACAGTTTTTTGTAATTTTAGTAGAAATTTTCTCGATGGGAAATTATTTTTTTGTGGTAGTTTAAAATGCCGCTAAAAAATAATTTCATTTTCTCTGCAAAAACCACCGTGAAAACCATGAAAACTCCCACAAAATGAAAATGGAAGATGAAAACTATGTCGAAGTGGTTAGAAATTCTACTAAATTATTGTATTTAGTGGCAGTTTGAACCACTGCCCATAGTAAAATACCAAATTATAACTGTGGGTTTAACTGCCGCAAAACGTGATCCACTTACATAGCGGTGGATTAAACAAATGCTAAAGATCGATTAAAAAAACACTGCTGATTATGTATCTGTAACATACCATGTAAGTAATGAATAATAGATATTTTTATCTATGTCTATTAATGATTAAGATTGTGTTTTAGAGGCTTAAAATGAAAATAAATACAATCTTATGCATGGAATACACTAATATTCTTAAAAGATTGTTTTACTGCCTTTCGATGGCAAATCCTTCTTAAATTTATCTTTTGACAATTTTATAAGCTATGTTTGTCAAAATAAACTTATTATTTATGATTGGGACATCAAAATTTACTTTGTGTGAATTTTTGGTATTTTTCCGATAAAGTTCATTTTTTAATGAATAGTGAATAATGTTGTATTTAAATTCAAAACCTCTTTTTAATCTAATTTATTTATATGATTATATTATCTTTTGAATTTTTTTTGAAGTGAAATTAGAATATATTTTTACCATTTTATCCAATGGTGGTCATTGGAATCAATTTCACTTTGAAATTGGACTTAAACTAGTGTCAATCTTTTGATACATATTGTTTCATAAAAACACGCTATTTGTCATGACAGAGGGAATTAGTTATTAAATTAATTAATGAAAATTACATGTTTTGAATTTTGTAAAATAGAAATAATTTTTGAATTCGGAATATCAAATATAGCTTAGGGTGATGTTTTGGTATCTTTCTGAAAAACTTCAATTTTTGATGAATAGTGAAACCACTAAGTGGTAGTTAAAGAAACTGATTTTTCGTTTAAATGAAAATTTTCCACTTCTGTGACTTGATTTTCAAAAATATGACATACATGGTTGTCATTAAGAAGTAAAATATGGTTCAATGAGATTAAAATAACTTTTTGGTGAATAGTAACTTTTAAGTTCTTAATCGCGATTAGTGGTAATTAGTGTAATTTAAGGTAAAAATAATGTTTTAATAATATGTGATGAGCATGAAACATGTCCTACCATCATTGGATGTGTCATGGCAGACCAAGACAATCCATGGGTCAACTTGGGGACCCCATTGAGCCACTTTGGTTGGGAAATGACATAAATAACTTTTTATTTAATGTTAATGTAAAAATGACACAAACAAGAGATGTTTTACTAAAAAAAAATTTATATGGGGTTATACAAGTCCTAATTTTGATTATAAATAGTCATTGGAAAGCTAAAACTATTTCCTAAATCATAGTAGTTTTTTTTTATAATTTTTATATTTTAAATAAATTAAATTATTTATGACATCATGATGATGCAACGATTACCTCATTAATAAAGGATTTAAATAAAATGAAATGATAATGTAAAATCTACGAACTAAACATGTCCAAAACTTATTTGATGGGTGGATTTCGAACCCTTATCACCTTAACCTAGAATTATATCAATTTGGGACCTTTTGAATCCGAAAATCATATTAAAATAAAGTAACATTTCTTTACTTTCCAAGAGGGCCCCTCCTCTCCTCTTATAAAAGGCACCCACCTCTACCTCCTTACCCACACTTCCAAAGCCTTTGGCTCGGCCAACCCCTGCTCATTTTGTCTCTCCACTTCCCTCTCTTACTCCTTGAAGCCTCAATTTGGGTAGAAGTCTTCCCAAGGAAGCCTTTGAGCTCAAACCAAAGAGAGTTACCTAATTTTAAGGTAATGTCTTCACTTGAGTCCTTTTGTTTTATTTTGCTTCTCCAACCCCCTAAACTCTTTTTATTAATTTATTTTGTAAAAAATCCAGTATCTTCAATATACTAGGATGTTTTTATAAGAAGGATTCGAGCAACACTTACACACACCTACATCTAATGGTTAAAGGACATACTGTTTTCGTGGATGGTGAATTTCTGCCTCCCGAAACGATGATTATTCAACATTCATTTAACACCTTCAAAGGGGGCCATTAAGATGACACTATATTTATATATGATATATAATATTTTTATGTTTTCTTTAAGATTCTGTATTTTTCTGTTTGGTCATACCTTTATAGTTTCCATTATGGGTAAACGCGATATCTTCATTTAAGGAAGTGCGGACTACCGCCCCCTCAAAGTGATTTGACTCGTTAAATACCATATGTGGGATGTATAAGGGATGTAGTTATGATATTATATATGATATTACAATGGAATTATAATATACCTTTATATCATTATGATTCCATTCTATAAAATACAAAATAGAAATGAAAGTAGCGTTCATGTGTACGTACGGCTTACTGTCTCCATGAACGGTGCATTTAATTTCTTACCTCTAAATGATTTTGTAATATTATAAATGCATGAATGTACTGGATATATATGACATATATGATATATACATCATGAATACCATTCTGGATATAATGGATACATGAACAACTTGTAATTATAAAGGGCTTATTTTTGACTCAGGTACCAATGATCGTTAAAGCAACCGTTATTAACTTAAATAATTACATAGTGTTCATAACATGGAAATAAGTGATATAAAAGGAATAATGAACTTGAAAAATGTTCTTAAACAAGTATAAATTAACTCAAGTTTATTATTCAGGACATTAAAGAATTACCGAGTCAAGTCGGACCTGAGGTATGGGACTTCGTCTCAATCTCCTTTCATTGAGGCATATTTTGTTTTATACACAACCTTCTATTATACGGTGTATAAAACCCTTTGACATTTACGTTTATTCAAAAGGAATCTTTTTATATGAAGCGTTTACTAAACGACAAAAGGGAATGTTTTTGTCGTTCGTATGCGGCGACAACGACTTCTCCGCCGCCATGACCATTATTTGAAGACGGGTGGTTTCGTGATAGACTAAGGGTGGGTGAGCCCGATATAGATCTCCAATGCATTAGGTAACGTGAAGGAGTAAAACGTTAAGGTTTCTCTGAAGCGATTTAGGGAATATACTGTGATGGGTATTCGAAACGTAACCAAGAGGGTTACTCCCTACATAAGAAAGTTATGAATGCCTCAAGTTACCTTTATGTCTTATGATTTCTATGATTTATTCATGATTTGATGAGGTATGTTAAAGTGATTATGTTTTATGGGTAAAGTATGATTTCATTCTTATGTATATATGTGCCCATGTTTCCTTTCCATATTTTTATATCCCTTACTGAGATTTTTATGCTCATCCCAAGTTTTTTTGAAATGTTTTTCACAAGTCAAGGGAAATGTACATGATATGATGATAGTGTTGAGGATGTGTCAAGAAAGAATCCATGTTTTATTTTAAATATGTTTCCATTGATGGGAAAGAAGAATACTATCTTTATGTAACCACTTTGTTTATATGTGGAATGTAATTCATGTTTTATGATCTAATTCTCTAAAAATCTAAAACCGAAAAGATCCTCGATGTGTAATCTTATAATAACTCAAGATTAAGTAAGGTTTAAGGCTTGGGGCCTTATAGTTGGTATCAGAGGTCGGTTTAGATAACATTTGGAGTTAGAATTCTATTAAATGATTATCCAAAAATATTTTTTATGGTCAAATTGAAGTGATATAGTATTTGAAGATTACCATGTTGCTTCATCTAAGACATGTTTGTTCAGAATGGTTTTCCGTAGAGGAAACCGGGAAGAAGTGCTAGGAAGGCATATAGAAGGAAATAACCTTCCGAATCAGCATCCTGAGATGGTCGGAATTGGAACTGAATAGTTTGTTGCAGTAATGGCGCAGTTGACTCAAGCGATAAATGGTGGTGGTATCCATGCACGAGATCAGCCAGATCAACCGCAGAGGAACATGTCAGTGGTGGTACATTTCATGAGGCAACATCCCCCATCATTCAGAGGATCATCTGACCCTATGTTAGCTGAAGGGTGGATTAAAGCACTGGAGAAGATTTTCGATGTCATGGGGTGTTCAGACAATCAAAAGGTTAGTCTTGCTATTTACCGTTTGGAGGGTGAGGCAGATCAGTGGTGGTCTATGGTTAAAAATATCAGGGACGCTGATGAGATTGATGCTCTTGACTGGGATGAATTCAATGGTATGTTTCTTGAGAAGTATTTTACTAAGTTTGTTCGACATAGGATGGAAAATAAATTCTTGGAATTGAGGCAAGAGGAAGACTCAGTGGCTACTTATGAAGAAAGGTTCACTCGATTGGCAAGGTATGCTCCAAATTTTATCCGAGACCTTGATAGTAAAATAAATCGTTTTTACTCAGGATTAAAGCCAAAATATCGAAGGGCATTATCTTCTCGTGAGTTTAAAAGTTATGAAAAGCTTGTTCGATGTGCTGAGAAGGTGGAAATGGAGTTTGCCTATGATCAAGTGTTCTATAACAACCAACAGAAGAAGAGACCGAGGTGGCAGGAGAAAGGTAAAAATTCTTCAAAAAAGTCTAATGTTAAGAAAACTAAGTCTCTAGTTTGTGATAAATGTGGCAAAAGGCATGCTGGGGAATGTCTTCTGAATTCTGGAAAGTGCTACCGATGTGGTAAGATGGGACATAAGGCTCGTGATTGCACTGAAAAGGATCAAGTTGAAGGTAAGACCAAATTTGATTTACAGTTAGTGAAATGTTATAAGTGCAATGAGATAGGTCACTATGCAAACGAGTGTCCGAAAAAGAGCTTGAGTGATGGGAAGCAGTTAGACTACAAGCAGAAAGGGGTGGTGAAATCCTTTGCAACTACTTTAGCAGATGTCAGGCCATGAAATGAATTTGTATCAGGTACTTTGTTTGTTTTTTCAAATTATGCCTGAGTGTTGTTTGATTCGGGGTCAAAACATTCTTTCATCTCTGAAAACTTTTCTAGTAAAATGGGAATACCATCTCATGAAATGACTCCTGAACTTTTGGTAAAAACACCTAGGGGAAATGTTGAGGCAAAAAGAATTTATAAGAATCTTCCTATCCTTATCTGTGGAAAGAACCTACTTGCAAACCTTATTGTTCTACCTCTAGTAGAGTTTGATGTTATCCTGGGTATAGATTGGATCTCTATTTACCATGCTAAGATTGACTGTAGAGCTAAAGAAGTTTCTTTTTAGAAAGAATTTCAGTTTGTGTACAAGAATGAACCCTTACTGTTGATAACTTATCAAGAGGCTGAGAAACTTGTAAAAGATGGAAATGAATGTTACCTTGCACACATCGTTTAAAATAAAGGAATTGTTCAGATTAATGATGTGCCAGTGGTAAATGATTATCCTGATGTTTTTCTTGATGAGTTGCCTGGAATAATACCAGATCGGGATGTTGAATTTACTGTTAACTTAGTTCCTGATGCTAAGCCAATTTCAAAACCCCCTTATCGAATGGCTCAAATTGAACTTTTAGAGTTGAAGGAGCAATTGCAAGATTTATTAGAGAAAGGTTTCATTCAACCTAGCACATCACCATGGGGTTCTCTTGTTTTATTTGTTAAAAAGAAAGATGGTTCAAAGAGACATTGCATTGATTATAGAGCCCTTAATAACATCACTGTTAAAAACAAATATCCTTTGCCTCATATCGATGATTTGTTTGATCAGCTCCAGGGAGCTCAGTATTTTTCAAAGATTAACTTGATATCGGGGTACCATCAGCTAAAGGTAAAGGAATCAGACATTCCGAAGACTGTGTTTCGTATAAGATATGGCCATTATGAATTTGTAGTAATGCCTTTTGGGCTAACCAATGCACCTGCGGTATTCATGGACTTAATAAATAAAATTTACCATGAGTTCTTGGATAATTTTTTGGTGGTTTTCATTGATGATATTTTGGTGTTTTCTAAAAGTAAAGAGGAGCATGAAAGTCATTTAAGGGTTATTTTTCAAACCTTAAAAGAAAAGAAATTGTATGGGAAATTCATCAAGTGTGAGTTTTGGTTGCAACAAATTTCGTTCATTGGTCACATTGTTTCAAAAGATGGGATAACTGTCAATCCTGCAAAAAACAAAAGTTGTGTAAGACTGGCCAAGACCCACAAATGTAACTGAGATTCGTAGGTTCCTTGGTTTGGCAGGCTATTACCGAAGGTTTGTTAGAAATTTTTCACAGTTATCTAGTCCAATGACTAAGATAACTCGGAAGGGTGTTATGTTTATCTGGACAAAACAATGTGATGATTGTTTTCATGAATTGAAAAATAGATTGGTGAAAGCTCTAATTTTGGCACTACCTTCCAGGAATGGTGAGTTTGTTATCTACTGTGATGCTTCATTGAAAGGACTTGGTTGCATCCTAATGCAGAATGATCAGGTAATTGCTTATGCTTCACGACAGTTGAAAACTCATGAAGTAAATTACCCTACACATGATTTGGAATTAGATGCTATTGTTTTCGCTTTAAAAATTTGGAGACATCATTTGTATGTTGTATAGTGTGAAATATATACTGATCACAAAAGTTTAAAGTATATATTCACTCAGAAAAAGTTAAACATGAGACAGAGGAGATGGCTGGAATTAATCAAAGATTATGATTGTACAATTCATTACCATCCGGGAAAAGCAAATAAAGTGGCTGATGCTTTGAGTCGAAAAAGTAATGCTTCATTAACAATGTTGCGTTTGGAACGTGATCCTTTGGTTAAGGATTTGATGAACTTTGGCATAGAAGTTGTTGGTGTAGGAAGTTCTTCTATTTTGTTCCAGGTATCAATGAAATCTTCTCTATCAGACAAAATCAAGCAAGCACAAAAGCAAGACAGTGAGTTGCAGAAAAAGGTAGAGTTGGTTCGGAAAGGTAAGTTTCCTGAATTCAACATTGATAATGATTGTGTTTTGAGATTTGGGAAGAGATTGTGTGTGCCTTGTGATTCACAGTTGAAGAGAGAGTTGTTATGTGAAGCTCATAGTTCTCCGTTTTCAGTTCATCCTGGCAGTACTAAGATGTACAGAGATCTGCGGGAGTATTAATGGTGGGATGGAATGAAAAGAGATATTGATGATTTTACTGTGAAGTGTTTGACATGTCAACAGGTTAAAGCAGAGCAGCAGTTACCGAAAGGGGTGATTCAGCCTTTACCAGTGCCAGAGTGGAAATGGGAGAATGTATCCATGGATTTTGTTGTGGGATTACCGAAGAAATCTCGAGGTAATAATGCAATCTGGGTTATTGTTGATCGCTTGACTAAATCTGCTCACTTCCTTGCTATACGAGATACTTTTTCCCTAGATCAACTTTCCCGTTTGTATCTTAAAGAGATAGTCAGATTACATGGAGTTCCCTCTCCATTGTATCTGATCGTGATCACATGTTCACTTCTAACTTTTGGAAAGGCCTTTAGAAGTCATTGGGTACTGAATTAAATTTTTGTACAGCATTTCATCCTCAATCAGATGAGCAGTCAGAACGAACAATTCAGACCTTGGAGGATATTCTACGAGCTTGTTCGATGGATTATCAGGGAAGTTAGGACCAACATCTTGCTTTGGTTGAATTTTCATATAATAACAGTTTTCATTCCAGTATACAGATGGCACTATTTCAGGCATTATATGGGAAGCGTTGTCGAACTCCATCTTTCTGGGATGAAGTGGGTGAAAGGAAGTTGATGGGACCAAAATTTTTAGAAGTGTTGGCATAAAAAGTTCAGTTGATACAAAAACACATGAGAACAGCTCAGAGTAGGCAGAAGAGTTATGCAGACAACAATAGGAATGATCTAACTTTTGAGGTAGGTGATCATGTTTTTCTCAAAGTCTCACCATGGAAAAGTGTGATGAGATTTGGTAAGAAAGGAAAGATGAGTCCAAGGTTCATTGGACCATATGAAATTTTGGAGAGAGTTGGATCAGTTGAATACCAGGTGGCTTTACCTCTGAGTTTATCTCAGGTACACAATGTTTTTCACATTTGGATGTTGAGAAAGTATATGCCAGATCCATCTCATGTTTTGAGTCCAGTGGTAGTTCAGCTAGAAGAGAACCTGTCTTATGAAGAACAACCGGTCCAGATTCTTGACCACAGGGAGCATGTGTTACGGAATAAGGTGATTAATCAGGTAATGTTTTTGTGAAAAAACCACATGACGGAAGGGGAAACATGAGAATCTGAAAATGCAATGAGGGATAAGTACCCCCATTTATTCGATAAGTAAATAAATTGCGGGGACACAATTTTCTAAAGGGGGGAAGGATGTAACATCTCAAGTAAGTAATGAATAATAGATATTTTTATCTATGTCTATTAATGATTAAGATAGTGTTTCAGTGGCTTAAAATGAAAATAAATACAATCTTATGCATGGAATACACTAATAGTCTTAAAAGATTATTTTACTGCCTTTTGAAGGAAAAACTTTTTTAAATATATCTTTTGACAATTTTATAATCTATTTTTGTAAAAATAAACTTATTATTTATGATTGGGACATCAAAATTTACTTTGTGTGAATTTTTGGTATTTTTCCAATAAAGTTCATTTTTTAATGAATAATGAAAAATGTTGTATTTTAATTCAAAACCTCTTTTTAATCAAATTTATTTATATGATTAGATTATCTTTTGAATTGGTTTTAAAGTGAAATTAGAATATATTTTTACAATTTTATCCAATGGTGGTCATTGGAATCAATTTCACTTTGAAATTGGACTTAAACTAGTGTCAATCTTTTGATACGTATTGTTTCATAAAAACACGCTATTTGTCATGACAACGGGAATTAGTTATTAAATTAATTAATGCAACATAAATGTTTGGAAATTTGTAAAATAGACATCATTTTTGAATTCGGAATATCAAATATAGCTTAGGGTGATGTTTTGGTATCTTTCTGAAAAACTTCAATTTTTGATGAATAGTGAAACCACTAAGTGGTAGTTAAAGAAACTGATTTTTCGTTTAAATGAAACATTTCCACTTCTATGATTTTATTTTCAAAAATCTGACATACATTGTTGTCATTAATAAGTAAAATGTGGTACAATGAGATTAAAATAATTTTTTGGTGAATAGTAACTTTTATGTTCTTAATCGCGATTAGTGGTAATTAGTGTAGTTTAAGGTAAAAATAATGTTTTAATAATATGTGATGAGCTTTAAACATGTCCTACCCTCATTTGATGTTTCATGGCCGACCAAGACAATCCATGAGTCAACTTGGGGACCCCATGGAGCCACTTTGGTTGGGAAATGACATAAATAACTTTTTATTTAATGTTAAAGTAAAAATGACACAAACAAGAAATGTTTTACTAAAAAAATTTTTACATGGGGTTATAAAAGTCAGATATTTGATTATAAATATTCATTGGAAATATAAAAAGATTTCCTATATCATAGTATTTTTTTTAAAATTTTTAGACTTTAAATAAATTAAATTATTTATGACATCATGATGATGTAACGATTACCTCATTAATAAAGGATTTAAATAAAATGAAATGATAATGTAAAATCTATGAACTACACATGTCCAAAACATATTTTATGGGTGGATTTCGAACCCTGATCACCTTACCCTCTAATTATATCAATGTGGGAACTTTTTAATCCGAAACTCATTTTAAAATAATGTAACATTTCTTTACTTTCCAAGAGTGCCCCTCCTCTCCTCTTATAAAAGGCCCACACCTCTACCTCCTTACCCACACTTCCAAAGCCTTTGGCTCAGCCAAACCCTGCTCATTTTGTCTCTACACTTCCCTATCTTACTCCTTGAAGCCTCAATTTGGGTATAAGTCTTCCCAAGGAAGCCTTTGATCTCAAACCAAAGGGAGTTACCCGATTTTAAGGTAATGTCTTCACTTGAGTCCTTTTGTTTTATTTTGCTTCTCCAACCCCCTAAACTCTTTTTATTCATTTATTTTGTTACAAATACAGTATCTTAAATATACTAGGATGTTGTTATAATAAGAATAAGATCTACACTTACACACACCTACATCTAACGGTTAAAGGACATACTGTTTCCGTGGATGGTGAATTTCTGCCTCCTGAAACGATGATTGTTCAACATTAATTTAACACCTTCAAAGGTGGCCATTAAGATGAAACTATATTTATATATGATATATAATATGTTTATGTTTTCTTTAAGCTTCTGTATTTTTCTTTTTGTTCATACCTTTATGGTTTCCATTATGGGTAAACGTGATATCTTCATTTAAGGAAGTGCAGACTACCACCCCCTCAAAGTGATTTGATTCGTTAAATACCATATGTGGGACGTAAAAAGGATGGAGTTATGATATTATATATGATATTACACTAGAATTATAATATACCTTTATATCATTATTATTCCATTATATAAAATACGAAATAGAAATGAAAGTAGCCTTCTTGCTTACGTATGACTTACCGTCTCCATGAACGGTGCATTTCATTTCTTACCTCTAAATGATTATGTAATATTATAAATGCATGCATGTACTGGATATATATGACATATATGATATCTAAATCATGAATACCATTCTGGATATAATGGATACATGAACAACTTGTAATTATAAAGGGCTTATTTTTGACTCAAGTACCAATGATCGTTAAAACGACCGTTGTTAACTTAAATAATTAAATAGTGTTCATGACATGGTAATAAGTGATATAAAAGGAATAATGAACTTGAAAAAGGTTATTAAACAAGTAGAAATTACCTCAAGTTTATTATTCAAGACATTAAAGAATGACCGAGTCAAGTCGGACCCGAGGTATGGGACTTCGTCTCAATCTCCTTTCATTGAGGCATATTTTGTTTTATACACAACCTTCTTTTATACAGTGTATAAACCCCTTTGACCTTTACGTTTATTCAAAAAGAATATTTTTATACGAAGTGTTTAATAAATGACAAAAGGGAATGTTTTTGTTGTACGTATGTGGCGACAACGACTTCTCCGCCGCCGTGACCATTATTTGAATTTTGGCTTCCTCTACAAGCCATACCTTTTTTAAAAGAAAAATAAATACAATGTTTTACTTTTATTTTATTTTGGTATTGAAAATGGTTTTCATAATGATTTTATATCAATGTGTTGTATTGATATCTTGTGATTGAAAGGTGTAAATGTTATGTTTCCTTTATGCATGTTTTATGTGATACAATTATGTTGAGGTTCTTGGGCATTATTATGAAGACGGGTGGTTCCGTGATAGACTAAGGGCGGGTGAGCCCGATATAGCTGTCCAATGCATTGGGTAACATAACTCCGTAGAGATTTAGGGAATATACTGTGATGGGTATTCCAAACATAACCATGAGGGTTACTCCCTACGTAAGAATGTTATGAATGCCTCAAGTTACCTTTATGTCTTATGATTTCTATGATTTATTCATGATTTGATGAGGTATGTTAAAGTGCTTATGTTTTATGGGTAAAGTATTATTTCATTATTATGTATATATGTACCCATGTTTCCTTTCCATATTTTTATATCCCTTACTGAGCTTTTTATGCTCATCCTAAGTTTTTTTGAAATGTTTTTCACAGGTAATGGGAAAGGTACATGATATGATGATAGTGTCAAGGAAGTGTCAAGAAAGAATCCATATTTTATTTTAAATATGTTTCCATTGATGGGAAAGAAGAATATTATCTTTATGTAACCACTTTGTTTATATGTGGAATGTAATTCAAGTTTTATGATCTAATTCTCTAAAACTCTAAACCCGAAAAGATCTTCAATGTGTAATCTTGTAATAAATAAAGATTAAGTAAGGTTTAAGGCTTGGGTCCTTATAGTATCTCCAATACCAGTGCACTAAAAAAACTATTCCAATTTCACATGCACATACATCCGACATCCAAACGAATATACGGAATCCTAAATATTGATATGAAAAGGAACTTTCAAATCCACACACACTTTTCTGATTATCACTCATTGCTTGGTGTAATAATCTTCCCACCTAGCCCATCCATGTGTTCCAACTTAGGAACCAGGGTTACCCATATGAAACTATATAACCCGAATAGTGTTATCATCCATGATATAACATGTATCACCCATAATGTACAAAGTAAGAACAACTTATTTTCCCATACTTAGTATTCTGTAAATTGGAAAACAAGTGTCTTTCATGGTGTATGTAATACATTGATTTTATTTTAGTTTTAAATAATAATGATGCCATGTGTAGAGCCATTCCATCTTATAAATATTGTGGATTTAATGAAGTTCACACCCATAATCCATTTCAAATATAAATTCATAAGGTATATGTAGTAATCAAGAGATAACTCTTAAAATTTCATTTAATTAATTAGGTTGTCCATTCCATAATTAAAGGTTTCTATGAATTGAATAAAAGTAATAGGTCCATGGGACTACCTGTGGAAGTTAACACCATTCATGAAAAGGTATGCGGTAGGACATACTAGCATGAATTCCATATGATATCATCTAGTTCGCTCAATAAGACATAGTCCCTAACCACATCAATGAGGGTTTAGTCCCTAAGACATATAGAGGGGGTTATCACATCCTCCAACAATTCATTTGAACATCACATTGATATTTTAAAAAATAGTACACATAAAAGGGTGTTTTATTTGAAAAACTATTTATATTATGTCATTCAAGGATTAAACCATTATGTAGGGTTCATATTTGAGGTTCATGGTCCTTAATATGGCCAATTTAATAAACAATGGATACTAATCATAATAAACTATATTCAACAAATTAATATACAAATTCACAAGTCACCGCATGAATGTACGACCATAAATCATTATGACATAATTTATAAAACATCATGATTTGGAAATATAATAGAACAACTACCAAATACCATCGATGACTGGAAAGACCAATATTAAGTCATTTTTCTATCCATATCAAGAGAAATTATGGAAATAGATGAATGCCTTGATAATATGGTGAATTTAACTACACCAAAATAACGCATCTAGACAGGTGATAAATGTAGAAAGAAGGGAAAAAGATTCCTATAATCACTCAGTGATATAAAACTCATATAAAAAAGGTTGAATTCAACAACAGATAATGGGGATCAATCTAACAATTTGAGAGGAGAGGATATGAGGTGCATGGGCCAGAGCACCCATGAGCACACGAACTAGAAATAAAGACAGGGTGAAAAGGAATAAGGATGGAGGGGAATTTTTATAATTTAGACCATGTTTAATGAGGGGCATAGTTGTTCTACATAGTTATCCACACTGTGTACCAACCATTCTCATGCCACTTATTTATGGAGTGTGTTTTCACAATTCATGAGAAAAAATGGGGAAACCATTCACAAACTATTCATTATACCTCTTCTCAATATCTCCATCATATTGTACTAGTGAATGGATATTTGTTTGTTTTCTATTCAATTAGGCAACTATTAGGAAGACAGTATAATGATCCAGTGGGATAACTTCATGTGTGTTCTGAATGATATGTGTCTACATATATAAAATTTTCCCTACTATATTCATAGCATGAAACTGGTGGATCATATAATCTTGGTCAAATTCTAGATCATGCCAAGGTCTAGCCTTTTGATTCAAAAGGTTAACCTTGTAAATATTTGTGTCTCTTGTGTGTGTGTGTTGGGTTGTGATGATCAAAATAAAAAAGATAAATTGAGTGAGAGAATAATAGAATCTCTCACCAAAACATAAAAAGGTAAAATCTAATAGGGATTAAATATTATTAATTAGACTCTAACACTGATTCAATCCCCCTCTACGTATTGATCATATCCCTCCTTGGATCATATAAATTGTTATTACAGTGTTGGTTCATATCTAATTGGGTTATCTATTGGAATTTTATTCTATTTTTATTGTTTAAAGTCTATCTCATGATTTATAATGAATTTTAGTTTTAGATAAGAATTATTTGAATTTGACCAAAATTTAGTATCTCCCATAACATTGATAAATACGAAAAATAAAGAGAAGAAGAAAATTAAGATGACATCCCTATAAAGTAAGGAATATGTTTCACCATAATATAATGATAAATGTGATATATCTAATTTATAATGAGGAGTGATGGTGGTTTATTCTACAAATAATGATGTGGAAAATCCATCTACCTTAATAGGATAAAGACCCTCAAGTGTTCAATAGATATTTTTAAATTCTTATCAAAACTATTTTAATAATAGGAATGAATAAATGGGAGTGATCACATGCCATCTATAAAAGATAAGTAGAGAATACTATAAAATTTTATGAATTAAGGGCTATCCACTATAAACAAGTTGATGGGTGTTACAAAACATGATATTCCCACGAAAATAAACAAGAAGGATGATCGCTCATCCTTGGGTAACAAACCTAATAAATTTAGGAAAAATGAATTATAAAAAATGGTTCTTGACAATAAATAAATTTAAAATATTCCATGTTGGATGTCAAAGAAGGATATAAATATTCCTGAAGACATTTTAATGATTTTAGAAATACCACCAAAAACCTCCTCCTGATCATATACACTATAGATATAACAACATATATAATTTTACACATTATTATGTGATTAATAAATATAAATACAAATTAATTAAATATAAGAATTATAAATTACTAGAGTCCTTGGAAGACTGGGTTCATAATATATAAAAGGAAACATGAGAAATCAATAAAGTGTTAGGTCATAAAAATGTTTGGTGGAAACTCTGTGCCACACATGATACATATACAAACTAACTATTACCATATTTTTCCAACATATCAATAATACAACTAATCACTTTCTGATGATGAAAAATTCTCATCACCCTCTCCACCTCCATTTCTACTTCCTACTACAACTTGTAAGAAAATTCAATTGAAAATTAAAAACTGTTGTATATCTATATTTAAACATAAAAACAAAAAATGATTGAAATCTAAATAATTTTAATTTTTTTTATTTACCTTCTCACCACAAGTTGATGAAATAAATCTGGGGATGATCTAGTCGTTTTATAATATAAATCAATGAATGCATTCTGCAAAACAGATATCTGATCCCCCTATTGTTGAACTATGTTTCATAGAGATACATTCTCTCTATAAGTATCTCAACATTTAGAATGACTACAACCATGAGTAGATGCAGGTAAAATCCCTGGTGTCCTACCAAAGACCTCAGATTGTACGGTTCCCAAACCCATCCAACGCACTATTCCAGGATTCTCCCTCCCAAGGACATTAGCAATTGGTTCTTCCTCGGAGACTGAGTAAGACTCTGTAGGATTGACATCCCATAGTTCATTAATTTTTACCTATAAATAAAATATCAGTCATATTAATATAAATATATTTTAACATAGTAGCAACTGATAATATGTTATTATAATTAAAAATGAGTTCATACCTCATCTTCTTGGGTAGGCTCATTAACAAAACTCCCTTCATATTTTTTGTGTACATTCAAACACACTTCTATTCAGGAATCTTGGTGACCTAGAAATTGCTACTTAATTAATCAAAGATCAATAAATAGTTTAATATATTAAAAATATATTATTTTATTATAAATATTTAATCAAATGAAAAGATTACTAGAGCCGATCGACTTCTATAAAGTCTTTGTCCCTGTAGTGTGAGGTATGACTTTTTTAGCACATATTGATGAATTATTATTTGAAATATCTTGAAATAAATAAAATTCAATTTAAAATTAATGTATTCAATGTCATCCCCTCTTAATATACATGAATAAATGTAAAATGATATTAATAAAATAATATATATTTAAACACCATCTGCTTCTCATCATGATGTTTTTCAACAAATACATTCCACTGCTCTTTGGGTACCCAATTAGGTATCTTTTCATACATATGTTGGGAGGTTAACAAATTATCATTGACATCTGACCACAATATCAATTTAATGTCATCCCATTTCATTCTTATATTTCTCAATGTACTCTTTCGTGCTTGCACATGAGCAACTATAAAGCAGAAAAACATCTGTACAGAGAAATTTGTTTTGAAAATATTATAATTTTTAAACATGAAATTCAATTACACAATAATGTATTAAAATTAATTTTATTTAGGAATAAAAAACATAATTTTTTCATGTTGAAGGAATATTCCTCCAATCATTATACGATATAGTAAGGGAAACTGGCTCTGCATCCTACTGGCGTATAATCTAGCAAAGTAGTCCTACAACATTATCCGTAGGGACCTCATATGAATCAAATGAGATAACTATATTCTCTCTAGTTAGATTCTATACATCTGTAACTTTTATATTTTTATATATACTTTCATTTTTAACATCTACAATGAACAAACATTCATTATAAAAAATTAAAATAAATTTATTCATATTAAAATTTGTACCTATAAAATTCACCCTCCAGTATCCTCGCGAATAACTAGAAGTGGAACACTGCTCCCTCACTATTGAGGCTCCTGAAGGGGGAGGCGATGGCCAAGATACTAAAGAAATGCTCATAGAGGGTTTGATAGATAGTGTAGGTGTAGATGGTGCAAGCGGTAAGTGGATGGTGGCTCGAATGCTGTAGGCAGGGATACAAATGAATCGTCATCTGTCACAGTGGTGGATGAAATAGTGTAGTGTTTCCTCCTTAGCATTCCTATCGTTTAATCAAATAAAATTAGGTTTCGAACACTTATTTCAAAAAATGGATGTATAATATAAAATTAAAAATTATAAAAGATGCAATATACTAAATAAACAAATATACATAACAAGAATAATGAATGACTGTAGAAATGAAATAATTGGTTTCTAAATGAATTCATATCTGTACATATAATCATTTTTCCTTCAATCATGTCAGTAACCTACTCCATTACTTCATACACTTCATCCACCCTTGAAAGAATAATATTTTTAATATCATTATGGACAAATAATTACTTTTCTTACTGTTTATTAGATTTAGTGTCAGAGGTCAAATCTTCAACTTAATCACCCAAATCATAAAAAACTCTTTGTTTTATGTGAGAAAATACACTCCAACCTTCATCCACAACATAATTACCATAATATACCATTTAATCTTGCGATGATAAGATATATAGATCATGTATTTCAGGAACACCAATATCCATTAAGTGAGAGAAGTTAATGGAAGTAAATTTCACTGAATTCCTTTTAACACCTCTGATAATATTGGCCAAATTGAATTGGAATAAAAGAACTTAAAAATTCCTTTGGTAGATTAATTCCATAATATCAGTAAGATTTACATAGTATCCTACTTCAGGAAATGTAAATATACCACTATTATGTGTTTTCAAACCCTCAGCTCGATCGATTATATGAAATCTAAATCCATTCATGTTATAAGTGTCGAGCTTTCTAACTTGTTTTTGAGGACCTTGGAAGAGAGACTTCAAATATTCTAACAACTCTGATCGAGTGTCATTATTTATGATAAAAAAACATACAATATAATATTTAAAAAATATATGTGTCAACCAAATATCCATATTTATTGTAATATTTATGAACTCACACATCGTGCAAACCATTATACAAGATATTTATTAACAGATTTCATTATATCTTTCTCATTTTTTTATTTGGCCTCTCATTCGTATCTTTGTTTGTATCCTCAACGCTTTAGTAAATGGATCTGGAATTTTAATATTCAAAAGAACATAGCTATGTTCCTGTAATAATTCCATTTCTGTTAGTGTAACATTTGAGGTCCTCTCAACTGATCTATAAATAACATGATTTTTTTTGATTTCCAATGCTTTTGAGGTTGATTAATTGTTTCATCAAGACATCAAACTTGATTAAATATTTTTTA
The DNA here is from genome assembly GCA_963277665.1 of Viscum album. NCBI lineage: Eukaryota > Viridiplantae > Streptophyta > Magnoliopsida > Santalales > Viscaceae > Viscum > Viscum album. The sequence continues at coordinate 1,266,421,526 of OY728128.1, forward strand.
ATTATCATACAAGTATCAAGAACAAAAGGTAACACACTCCTCTTCCATGTAGCCTTCAGCATTAGAGCCTTCTGGTTTAGCTTTATTTCTCATGTATGATTTCAAATGCCCAAGATATCTATGAAATAAAATAAATAAACACAATTATTCATTTAATTTTGTGCCATCTATTGTTTACATAACTGAAAAACATATAAACAAAGTACCTATCAATTGAATACACCCATTGATAATGTAAGGGGCCTCATAATTTAGCTTCCTCAACCAAATTTTTAGTTAAATGCATCATGACAGTAAAAAATGATGGAGGAAAGATAATCTCCATCACCTAAAGTGTCAATAAAAACCTCTATAGAATGTTTTCAAGCTCAAATGGATGTAGATATTTCTCACGTAGTTTTTTAAAAAATGTATATAATTGGAGTATAACCACAATAACTTTTTATGTAATAATTTATGCAATTCCCTTGGTAGTAAATACTCAAACAAAATATGTGAATCGTGAGTTTTCAATCAATTTATCCAATGATTATTTAAGTCAACACACCACGATATGTTACTTTAATACCCATAAAATACCTTCACATGCTTTAAGATTTGACTAAATGTATCTTTATCCTTATTTTTCATTGAAACAATTGCTAGGGAATGATTTTCATTCTCATGTGTCCAGAGATCACGTATTATGTTCATTATTTGTAAGTCATTCTGAGCATTGAGATGATCCTTTAACATTCCCTAATAATTAAGAAATGTGAAGATACAATTTTCATATAAATTTTTCTCAATATGCGTCACATCAAGATTTTACTGCAATAATTTAAATTCAAATTCAAATGTTTGAAGAATATACTTTTTTTCTTCCATTATTTCATTCTAATTTTACTTGACGCCACACTTTAAACTTGTTTCCCACTATCATTCAAATGATGAACCATTCCAAATTCGATTTCGACATTTCCAAGTTATGCCAATATTTTAGAACCACTTAATAACATTGGATATGGTCAAAAATCAATGAAATCGTTAAATTTTTATCTGTTCATCCAAAATATATGAGATGAATCGAAAAAGCATTGATGGAACAAGAAGCACAATTTTATACTATGAGGTAGCTTTTTGTGCTCAAGATCAGTGCTAAAAATATGAAAATCCAAACCCATGTGTGTTTTTCAACAAGATATATTCCCAAGTCCATGGTAGTCAATAATGGTCTACATTAAAACAATGTGCATTTTGAACAGTGTTTTAGAAGAAGCTTCATATGTGTCAACACCATTGATCCATAAATACTATAATTATTCAATTAAAGGCTGAAAGTATACATCAATATCACATAAAGGAATTGGTTTCTAGGAATAATCATCAAAATGATTAAATATATTTTTTTCATAGACATCTACAGAGACATATTATAAGGGATAAAAACAATTGGCCAAATGCTATAAATGGTACTCAAAGTCCCAAAAGTGGTGAATCCAATGAAAACTAATCGAAATAAAAAATTCCTAGGATCAGTTGAGAAATATGGATGTAATGAATCAAATTTCCTCCACAATTTTGAATCTTGTGGATGTCGCATTAACCCATCATTGTTATTATATAAAAAATGAAACTTCATGTGTTCGATGGTTTTCGATGACATGAATAATCATTCCAATCGATGTTTTAAAGGAATGTAATGAAATAAATTTCTAGGTGTGTTCATTTTCTTCTTCTTCATGCTTGTTTGTTGATTTAGAATTCCAAAATCACCCATTAACTACCATATAAAGGAATAATAATTTTTTTCAATCATGTCAACTTGAATCATCTTCCCAATAAAGCATACAATCATTGGGACACACATGTATTTTTGTATAATTCAAAACAAGCTTGTTAAAAATGTTTTCATATGATAAAAAGACTCTAGGATGTTTTCTTTAAAAAATTCATTACATAATAATTCCAATATAATGGGCATTTCCTTATTTTTATTTCTGCATAGTCATTTGATATGGTACAAAATTAGAAAAAGTGAATGTTTTGAATATTTCAAGCATCCACTATGAAACTCTTGATTTGAATTATCAACTAAACCATAAAACTTATTTTCCTTAGTGAATTTTTCTCTTACAATAATCTCTATAGAATTAGTAGGAGGATCCAATTATACGTTAGAAACTTGATCTGGTTGTCCTACAGTCTCAAAAACATCACTTGTCACATTTCTATTTGTAGCACCCTCATCTGGTTGTTCTGATATGTTTTGATGTTGATGGTGGGTTCTTGAAATGATAAATGCATCATTTATAACGTTTTTCATTTCATTTTCCATTGTTGACAAAGTTGGTATCTCATTCAGTTGATTGACATTAGTGTTCAACTGTTAAGAAACGTTCGATTCTCTATGCCAAATCCAACAAAAATATTTAGTAGGGAGTTTCCTCAATACTAAATGTTCATAAACATAGTCTATCATTAACCATGTTCTGAATTTACATTTAGGACATAGAAATCTTATTCTACCTTTAACAGATCTATTGGAAATTCCAAATTCTTTAAACTCACCCAAACCCTTATCATACTGAGGTGTGTTCCTCGGTAATGTGATCCAATGTTTATCCATGTATATCACAATGTTCCTACACAATATTAAAAAGAAATTAAAACACATAACTATTACTAAATAGGGAAAGTGATTCATATACACTAGTTGAAATAATATATAAATATCTAAAATAAGGATATCCTATATAAATGCATATGGAAAATAATGAACCCAACCACTTTATAACCAAATCATGCAAATTAAAAAGATCCATAAAAGAATAGAGAGATAATAAAAATTTGACCATGCTATAAAAAATGAACTATATACTACATGTCAGGAAATGATTACATCAGCAGCAGATCGTATACATCATAAACAAAAATTCCAAAAGAAAAACTAAGGAAAACCTTGAATATGGTCCCAAGACTAATTCTTCTCCCAATCTCCAAGGCCTTATCCTAGTAATACAATCATCAAGCCTTGAGCCTTGCACAAACCCTAGCCTACAATAATGTAGAATCAACTAGGTTACCAAGATCCATGGTTTCCTAAGAAAGGTGTGATTATAATTAAAGAGGCCACCACCAATGTTATCTGTAAATGTTACCAAACTATAATAATATAATTGAAAAATTGGTATAAATAAAAAAATAAATAATTTAATTAAAAGAAATTAAATAACCACTATGGCTCTGGCTCTGCGATGACACATGAGAATCTGATGAAAAACATATCACCTAAATTTTTTTAATTAATATAATGATTAAATATGTTTCAATGATGATAATAATATTTCATGCATTATCAATCACATTAATGATAAAAAATACAAAGAAGAAACCAACGACATTGCTGAAACCAATAGTATATATGATGGAAATGATCCTAAAAACATTGACACATTGGATGAAATCAATGAATCATATTGCACCAATGAAATAGATGACATGGGTTACATGGTTATGAGAAACAACACTAACAATGTTGATGATTCCATGAAGGAAAAAAATTACAATGACTGTGGTGACATTGTAAAAAACCATTGATGATAAAGACCCCAATTAACTGAAGAACAAAGGAAAAAATGATGTCAAGGAAAAAACTAGTAACCACAATGACACTAAATACATAGATCATACAAATGAAATTGATGACATGGACCATACCAATGGAAATTATGACATAAATAATTTCAATGATTTCAGTGAAATTGAATACATCTATGAGACAAGCATCATTTGTGACACCTATGAGATGAACCATACCAAATGAAAAATTAAAAAAAAAACAAATAAATCCAATGACTCTAAATAGAATGAGGAAAAAGATAACAATGACGACACTTATTACCATGAACACATCAACACTACCAAATATGATAATGAATGTGACAACACTAACGACCTACATGATATTAATGACTTAAACAAATATATGTGAAGTATAACTTTATAAATTTAATTAATTTTCATGACATATGTTTTTTAATAATAAAACACATATATGTTATGTTTAATTCAATATATTCAAAAAACTAAATATCTGTATTAAAATATTTATTAAATTAAAAGACCAAAAAAAAATTGTAAATTAGAATTAAATTATACTAATTTTATAATAGGCTGGTCATAGGAATTATATGATCAACATATCATTGGAAAATACTTAATTATTCCCATTAACTACACAATTAACATAATACGTCTTATAATGTTCTTTTTATTACTTGTATAGTAATAAATTTATAAAAAATATTTTTTTGGAAAATAAATATTTTCTCTGTTCACCTTAAAATCAATTATTTTAGAAAAGAACTAAAATTTCATTTAATAACTCACAATATACTTTCCCCTTTTTAGGATGTTCTACCTCATTAAGGGTTGTTATTTATCTTGGTAATCCTTGAGGGTAATGATCAAATGGAATATTTCCTACCATTGGATATTATAATCTTTTAATATTAGATCTCTTTTTAGTTTTTGGACTTTTAAAAGGATGGAATAAGCCATAGTGAGTATTAAACCATTTTCGATAAAACGTCATTTCATGTGCTTTTATGGTAATGTTTTAATATCATCGTATAAAGAATTGTTTGTTTAATTCCCATATTTTATGAATTATTATCTATAATATATGAATTCTATCAGCCAAATAAAAAAAATTAGATTATAATTTTTAACATATAGTTAAATAGAAGTATTTTCTTCCAAAAAACCTATGCAATTACATTCTCACATCTTAATCAAATTACGAGCTCATATTTGTAATAATAACATAAAAATACAATAATTAATTATATGTAAAGATGATCAGGACATGGGATATATATTCTAAGAGATATGAAAAATTTTATCTCAGGGATTATTGGGTAATATTTATTTTCCCTCATAATAGCCATATATAATGATTCTCAACCATGTATTCCAAATATAACTCTACAAAAATATCTTAGGAGTTTCTAGGGGCATTTTATCAACCAAGATCCTATTTATAACCAATTTCTAAAACGAAAATGATATAAATAATATTCAAAAGAATCATATTAAATGATCATTTGAATATAAAATCTCAATCCCATGAAACCATATTTTAATACATAATAATTTCTATAGAATACTCATTTAGTTCAACTATGTGGAACTTGGTTCATTGAATATTTATATTTTAGGAACTTAAGATTATTTTTGTTGTCTTATTTCATAAATATTTAATTAATGATATTAATTAAATAACCAAAATAGTAATGAACACACATGGTATGTAAATTGATCAATCACCCCGAATCGATCTGTGACACATATGATGTGCATTCTCAATCACCCCAGAATGAAAACTAGTTGCAAGGTCTCAAAAAATAATTAGTCAGAATGATTTTAGCATAACTTGGAAAATGGTTAAATCAAATATAAAAATTAAACTAGATTAAGAACAAAAAAAATAATAGGATACATTCCATATGTATACAAATAATTTACACATAATGAAAGAATGAATACATAAATAAAACTGAATAAATGAAATGGGTGACATTAATAACCCCAATGAATATTATAACATCAATGAAATTGATGATGTTGATGACTTAAATTACAATAACAAGACTGATTAAACTATTGGTATCGATGGCCAAAACTAATGATATAGTTTTACAATGTCTAGGTATTCAGGGTGTCGTCGGGGTCGTGGGGGTTGCTGGGTCACGAGCTCTATGGGCTTCAGGGGGTCGTGATGGGTAGTGAGGCGTGATGCGGGGAGTCAAGGAACGATGAGCTTTGGGGGGTTGTCAAGGATGCGCAGGTTTCCGAGGTACTAGGGTTTCAGGGGGTTGTAGAGGTCGGGGGGGGGGGGGGGGGTGGGGTTGGGGGTGTTGGGGGAGTTGGGGGTGTTTGGGAGAGAAGTTTTATTGTTGTAAAAAACCATGTTTCACAGAGGCTTATTAAAAACCACCACTAATTTATTTAAAAACAATTTAGAGGTAGTTTATTAAACTACCGCTAATGGCTAATAATGTTTGAGTGTCCTCAAATTCCATCATTGGGACATATTATCTAATTTATATTTTCACAAATTTTTTTCACAAGGTTTCTAAAAAACATTCAATGATACAAAATATAACATCCTCAACTCTAGTAAAACTGTGCCAATGTGTATTTCATTACATCATAATAAGATACAAGGGATTACATCAGCGTGTATCGATAAGTATAGAAGTCTTGAATTACTCGATACATACCTGATTTTCTATTTATATTGGAATTAAAAAATAACGCATAGTAAAAGTAAATAATCTCAATCCTTGAAACTCATTAAATTATTCATTTTTCGTATCTTGGTGAAATGAAAATATAATAAGGGTGAGATTAAATTATTAGTAATTGTTACATAAAAATTAATCTATTAATAATAAATATGTCATAATTAATATGGTAAGGTAATTTTCGGAAAACACATGCCATTAAATTAATAACATGCACACAGAAAGAGTCCATGGATAATATGTAAGTAATAATCACATCGATAATGTTAACTGAATTCTCAATGAGGGAAATTAAAAATATTGGATATCATGGTCTTAGATATCATTATATCTTGACATAAAGGTTTTGTGTTAGAAAATTTACATTGATGGGTAGATATATACCAAAATCCCATTTAATAAGGCTATCAAACTGGGTTGTCTCATGAGACCTATTGATGAATGGGGAGCTACATAATTCAGTTCCCCACCCCTCACAATAAATATAATGTATTTCATACATATTTAGTAATAAATTTAATTCAAAAATAATATTATTTAAAAATAATTATAAATATTTAATAAATAATATGAAATACTAATATTTCCCCCATCAATTAAATAATATTCATATACAGAATTATATTTCTAAATGTTAAATTGTTTTATTAATAACAATATCCATGATAGAGAAATATTTATATGGAAGAGAGATGTAATTTCCATTGAAATATAAACATAATAATGTCAATCAATAAGGATATATTTAATTAATAAGAAATTAATAAGAGATAAAATTATACCATCAATGCATTAGGAATGTTGGTTTTGAAAAAAATCTTGTCTTTTGGGGAATAAAAGAATATTGAAGATAAATATTAAAATTATAATTCATTAAAGGTTTTTATTTTATAAAAAAATTTAAAGTATTTTGATGAAGATAAATATAGTATAATGACAATGGGGTGGGAAAATCCATTTAGTCAATATACCATTAAAATAGACATGCGTTTTAGCTTTTTGTATTGAAAGTTTAAATTGACCCTTTTAGAAATCATTCTATATATTCCTTTAAAAAATTATGAAAAATAAATTCTAAAAGAATTTCATTAATAAATAAATATAATAAATAAAAAGGTCCATCATAAATCAAATTTGAAAAATATAGACATGAATCAAAAATATAACCAGTTAAAAAGTGAAATAACATCTTACATTATTTTAAACATTTCATTTCTTGATAAATGTGAAAAATAGAGGATAAGTTTAATCCAAACATGAAAAATACTTAAATATCAATAGTATATTAAAATATATTGATTTATGAAGGGTAAATTATAATATTCTTTAAAAAAATAATCACAAAAAATAAGGCTGTAAAATACTTTCTTAGCACTTTAGTAAATTATAAATTATAAACCCTTGAATAGTTAAAAATAATAAAAAATCCAATTAAAATTAACAAATAATAGTAATTTCAAATACATTAATTCTTAGTAGATACACCACATAAAAGGAAATTGGTTCATAATACCAAATATGTCTGAATAGAGTGGAAATTGAGACAAAATCCCTTATAAGGATCTATGTGTTCAAGTGTTAATTAATTATGGAAGTGATTATTCATAAAAAATGTAAATACCCATAATAAAAGTTAAAATAAAACATTAAATAATAATATTTAATTACAAACATAATCTTGGCATAACATAGCCAATGAAAAAGTAATATAAGCTAATAAAGAGATATTTAATTATGAAGCTCCATTTCCTCGAGTCCAAAGTTTCACTATATGTCATTTAAATCATTTATAATAACAATATATTAATAATTTAATTTTTTAATTATCATTACTTGGATTATTACCATATCATTAAACTAATTATTTCTATTATTTCGATGAAATAATTTAATACTAATCAGTTATGTTCAGAATCGGTGTTTTGAGTACATATAATTCATAATTTCAAAATAAATTTTTTATTTTGACCATAGTCATAGTTGAATCATATATAGAAATATAATAATGAAATAATTTTCATTTTCTAATATAAAATAAAATTTCATAATCACCCCTAAATGAGAGAAGTGAAAAATGAATCCTATCTCTTCTTGGAGGTGGTATTCCACACGAACATAAGTGTGACATTGTCATTTTTTACACATGGAAGGGTTATAATTGAAGTAATATATTATAATTCCATAATAATAATAATTCAATTAAAATCATATAAATTTATTTAATCTATCATAATAATTATTCTCGTGAGGTGGTGAATGAAATCAAAAGACATCCCTAAGTGGAGGATGTAGTCCACACATACACATGAGTGAGGTTTTAATTCCCTATATCATGAAAAATTTGCTGAATGAGGTTATTAAATTGGAATTATAAAATTATAGTAAAGGGAAGATAATTTTTTATTTTATTTTAATTTTTAGGACATAATTTAAGGAGGTATAAGATGAAAAATGAAAATTCTTAGATGATATGATTACATCCACATTGATGAACCTCCTTTTATTATCTCATTACGGATCAATTTCATGAACATTCATGAAGAATAAAACCAAAATAATATTTATATTGGAATTTATTAGCGTTTTAAGGGTTTTGATGAACTTGATTTATCAATTTTCGTGATTAATAGAGAACAAGTGGTTCCCTTTTATATGCTATTGGTCGAGCACTCCTGGAATTACTGAAAGTATAAAATTAATATATATTAATTTACTTTTTTATTTAATAAATATTATATTTATAATATGGAGTGTGGATAAATTTATATAACCACACACAGTAAATTTAGACATGTTTAGATGATGTTCTGACCATCATCTAATAGATTAAATCATTTGTTAACCATTTTGACGATTACAACGATATTAAAGATTTTAATCATAGGTGGTCAATATAATTACCATAAAAGGAAAAGTATCCCATAAGTAGAAAAAGGATAAAATTATAGACCATATCCTATTTATTTTTGAAAATATATGTTATTTATTTAGTTTAAATCATTTTATTATATATTATTTTATAAAAAATACAATTAAATTCATTTTAAGAATTAGTCACATATGCTTACTTTATAGATATCAATATAGGAATATAATTTTAATAATAACTCATTAAATATAAAATGTATATCATTATTGAGTATAAAATTCATGTGACACAAAAATTATTCATAAAAATATTTCATTTGATGTATTTAAAACCATTTAATTTGATTTATCTACTGCTTTCACAAACACAATGTCATCATCGTGTTACAATTTATGTAGTTATTCCATCGCTAAAAAAATTATCATCATCAAAAAATTTATAATTTTCAAAATAAATTTTTATATAAATTCATAAAATATTACAACCCCTACATGATCATATTTGACCAATTTAAAACAACGGAATGATATTTAGGACATTTTCTTTAAATAAACCAATAAAAATGTGTTAGTAAAGTCCAAATTGATCCCAGATTCAATATTTTGAAATATATGAATGGGATGGTAGAATAAAAATTATATAATAAAATGTAGTAATGTGTATGGATTATTTTTAAGCCTTGTTCTATAATTTTTAAACCTATTATCACATTTTACCCTTTATATAGGTGATAAATTTTACGACATATACTATTGATAATGTCTTAAAAAAGGATCAATTTAAAAAATATGAACCATAAGATTCCAAATATAGAATCAATTTATAAAATTAAATTAAAACAAGTGGTAGTTATCAATTTACCAATAAACTAATAAAACATTATTAAAAATGGTTTTTTAGGAAAATGAAATTTCCATAGATAATATGATATTACATTAGCTTTAGTACTAGTAATAAGTTGGTATATTAATTTAAATTCATATATATAGAAATATAATCTATAAATTATATTTAAATAATTAATCCCGAGTTATTATTTTAATTAATGAAAATGTAAAAAATTTATGCCCTTGGAAATAGTTTAAGTAAAAATGTGCTTTTAAGCATAAAAATCAACTGATTTTAAAATAAAATATAATTTGATAAATATTTAGATTATTTTTAGTAAAATGGATCATATAATACATTGAAAATGTTAAAAAAATAGTACTTATAAATTACAATATTTAATGAAAATAAATGAAAGCTATACCAAAACCTGTATTTATCACTATTCACGGAAAAATAAATCTTTTCAGAAGAATGAAAAAATTAACCCCATGGTAATATCAAAATATTTATTTAAAAAATGATATTAAATTTCTCAGACACTATTTATAAAATTGGATGAAATTAATTAAAATATCTACACATAAAATGCAACAAAAACCATTTTTGAATAAATGTAACTTCAAAGAATAGTAGAAATTAATTCTTAATCTTCCCCTTGTAAATTGATTTTTGATGAAATATATATTTTTTGATTTAATTATCTTTTTTTATTAATTAAATACATTATATATATTTTATGATTTACTTATTCATATGTGTACCTTCCAATGCAACTATTACGTTAGAAAATTTTTATTTAATTTATACTGTTGCATGTTTCATTTATGATTCAGGTTACATGTTGTTCTTTTATCAAATGAAATGTTATTTATAAATGAAAATTTATAATAAAATATTTGGGTATTAAAAAGAAGAATTTATTTGTTAGGATGATTAATATTTAAAGAGGCTAATGTGTTTTCAATAAAACAAGTGTTCAATTTTATGAATCATGTCTGTATGGATAAAATAGACATTGAGTGTAAGTTCCCACAATATTTTGAAAGTGTTTTAAAAATAATATTTTTTACTAATTCTATAAAAATTTAAACCTAAAGGTTCCAATAAATTTCCGAAATTGAAACCCCAATTATAAATCTTGGGATTATTATTTTTTTAGATTATGGTTCGTTATAGTTGTTATCAAAAGATGGTTTAGATAACATTAATGATGTGGATGTTATTATAAAATGATATTTATGGTATTTTAATATATGTATAATATATTATTTAAGAAAATTTATGGGTTTTCTTATTTATTTTTCTAATCTATGGCTATTGGAGAATTATTTTCCGAAAAGGAAACATGATTAATGAAGTGGAAAACAATATGAATGTTTTTTTTTGTTTTTGAATTCGTAAAATAGAATGAATAGAATTGGAATAAAATAATTTTATTCTCTTTTAAATTTGATTAAATCAGATTTTAATGGTGGTACCCAAGCTAGTGAGTGATAAATTCTTCCATAGAGGAACATGTCTATAGTTGATCATTTCAGGAAACAACACCCTCTAACATTTTGCGAAACCTCATATCTAGTTTTTTTGAAGGATTTATTAGTACTATAGAAACTTTAATAAAGGTTTTGGTTTATTATAAACATGAAAATTTAACTATTTACATTTACCATTTTGAAAATGAAGTCAATCCATTGGGCACAATAGATTGGAATACCAATGTAACATACGAGATTGATGCCCAAAATTGGATAATATTAAATGATATTTTCAATGATAAGTGTTTCTATAATATTATTTAGATTATTATGGAAGGATTTATTTTTGGAATTAAAGACAATCTAGGAAGAAAAAAATGTTTCCTATTAATAATTTACATGATTTTCCATGTATGAACAAATTTTCATTATGGACCCGATTTCAAAAATGAAAAGTTTACATAAGATGGAAACTATTTTTGAAAAGAGAATTAGCATCTTGTGAGTTTATATTCTATTCTAATGTTTTATGGTGTGATTAGAAGTTAAAAATGGAGTTTTTGTTCTTTTAAAACAATAATTATATGAAGTGATCCCGGTGGGAAAAAAGTGTAAAGTATCCGTCAAATATATTCAAAGGTAAGAGGTCAAAATTTCCCTCTTGTGATAAGTTTGGAAGAAAAAAACATATAGAGTGACTTATGAAATACGTAAAGAATTATAAGTTTTATTTTGAGACATTTATCTCATTATTTCAATGAAAAATAATGTTAAGGGTCATACTAAATATGATAAATAGATTCTATGATTTTTTACAAGAAATGAGATGAGAAATTTTGTTGATGCATGTCTGAAAAAAATCATGAATGATGAAAATCAACAAGAACATAGCAATAATGGTGTGGAAATGTTATTTGTGACTAAATTATGAAATTTAGGCCCACCAAATGAAGTGGTGATATGTATATTAATTATTTACATACATTATTCAAAAGTCTTGTTTGATTTAGGGTCCACCCAATTTTTTTGGGGAATTTTCTACAAAAATGTAAATATTATTTAAATTAATTGAGAGATAAATTCTAATAAACAATCTTAGTGGAATAATTAATGTAAAATATATTTAAAAAAATATTCAAATTATTTTCTATGGAATTATTTTTCTGGAATTTTTTTGTTCTGCCCATATATGAGTTTGATGTTATTATAAGTGTGATTTGGCTATCAGATTATCATATTAAGACATATTGATGATCTAAGGAAGTTGTATTAAATTTTCAATGTTAGTTTTAATTTATATATAAGAATTATTTTTTACATTTGACTGTATTACATTTATTGGAATTTAAAAGGCACTTAAAGCAGTTTCATGAAATGGGTTTTATTCAGTCTTATACTTCAAATTAGGGCGATCTTTTTTAAAAGGATTGTTCAATAAGATTTTGATTTGATTTTAAATACTAAAATAACATTAATTTTAACTACATATATTGGTTACCTCGTATAAATATAATTTTTGATCTAATTCAGTGAGTGCATTATTTTCCAAATATTGAACTTAGGTTCGAATATCCTTAGTGTAATTTAAAGGAGGAAAATATTACAAATAAGATGTATTTTATAAAGAATGGGAATTCTTATTTGGGTTTATTCCCTTTGTGTTTGGATAATGTTCCAATGATTTTAATGGATCTTATTGATATAGTTTTCTATTAGTATATTGAATTTTTTTGTTATGTTTATTAATTTCATTCTAGTTTTTTTAATTATTATTAGGAAAAAGAGAGACATATATGCATTTTTCTTGAGTATTTAATAAAAAATAATTTTTATGGAAAATATTACAATGTTTGTTTTGGTTAAAATATATTTATTTCATTGGATATATTGTGTATAAATATGGAATAACTATTTATATTTTTAAAACTAAGGTTGTATAAGATTCTAAATACCACAGTACAATTTTCCCATAGATAATTTTGAGGGGTCACCATAAGACCTAAGAAATAACCCCTTGAATTCATGAGGCTATAGACAGACATTGAGGGTTTAATAAGTATGTTAAAAAGACTATACAATTTGTTACTATATTATAATCATAGTATAAAAATGATAAATATCAATATAGTCACTCCGAAAAACGAACGTGAAATAAAAAAAACATAATAATATTCTCCATCCATGTAATACTATACTAAATTTCATATTAAATTCATAAATTTTTTCAGTGAAATATTCAAAATAAATACTTCAAACAAATTTCCCATGTTCAGTCCAATATCCAAGCTCTAATCCTTAGAAGAAAATATAACCATTCAAGCATAGGTCCACTTTCCCTTGTCGATAAAGGCATCCATGAAGTCTTCTCGGGCACCAAATGATGTCCCTTACAAGGTGAATGTTAAACTAAGTAGTCGACCATAATCAATATATATAAATATCTAGTCTAATTACAAGTTTTTGAAAATGTAAAATATACATAAGAGTTATCTAAAATTAAATGAAATAAATAAATAAATAAAATAAACCCATTTACTATTGGGATCTTGAGTTTCATACTAGTTTATCCACACCTGCTTTGGAAAGTAGTATAATTCTTCTTTCCATACCAATGAATTATTGTAAGAAAATTATATATAATATTCATATTTGATATCATAATGCACATTAAACCCATGGATAATTCATATGCCGAGGGAAAATTATTTATTTTGTTTATAATAGACCCAATGATAATTCCTATGCCATGTGTCAATAATAATATGTAGGTAAATATTCAATACCCCCATACCAAAGAATGTAAATAGTCTAATTACATGAACATTTATCCAATTACAAGATAATTATTCCTATTTCATGATAACATGACAAATTTCATATTTACATGTCAATAACATCCAATTACAAATTCAAATATCATGCCAATCCGAGATTTATAATCTAAAACCCATAGAGTGACACAGATTACAAGGAATTATCCAAGGGGAAACCTTCAACTACAAAATTTAGTTTTAAAAACACAATATTCATATAACTGAGATGTCCAACATAGGGTCAAGTAAATGTCACCTAAATGGTGTCTTAAAGACACAAGTTTCAATCACTGATATATCGAATAGAATATATATGAGGTATATTTAAAATGATTTAGGGTCTTTATGTTATTACTAATTGAATGAGGCCACACTCATGGTGGGCTAATGTGATCTCACAAGTCCCATATGCTAGAAACCAAAAGAAAATGACAAGAAAATTATTTAGACTACCAAAATCTGGAGAAAAGAAGAAGAATCTCTAAAATAAAGAACCTATATCTTGTGAAACCAAAAATATTTATATGAAAAAAGATAGTCTTATCCTATTAGAGCTAGAAGAATAAGGAACATGAATAATTAAAGAAGATATCACAAAATCTGGTTAAATCTCACACATTTTAGACCTCCTAATAAAATATAGATAAAGGAATCCATTTCTATCATTGAGAAAATTGAATAATACCTAAGTTAAACTTCACATTATTTAATAAAAAATTATAGTTCAAATAGAGGTCTGAATAACAAAATATCGATTAGGAGGATGAAGCATAGGGTTTCCCCCAATTAAAAACCCTGATAGGCCTACTAGCTAGCTGTTGCGATCCCACCAATGATCTAGTGGCCCACCAACTAGACAGTTCTAGTGTACTTTCTAGATAGGGATCCATGTTTTGGAGTAGGGATACTACCTATTCCACCAATTAACTACTGTAATTATAATATTTCCCTTTCTGAATGATATTTATAGCTTCTAATAGCATAGCTCCTCTTAGCACCACAACCATCTCTAAAAATTATTTTAGACCAGAAGGGATTATTAATCTTTGAATTTAATTATGATGAATAGAAATTAAAGGGGTATGTACCACAAGGTGGAGTAGGGTTTTATAACATACACACTATATAATATCTCTTCCTCTAGCTATGATCCCATGAATCATTCATATCGATTAGTAAATAAATTTTTCCTCTATTCCAATATATATGAACCCATCTTGTAGGTATCCTCCTAAAAATTCCCATGCTTCCATTACACTCATTTGAATAGAATAATCATTTATTCTAGAATCTAATCACTACATTCCATAATATGAATTAGGTGATACTCAAAGGATGCATCAATAACAAGATTGATATAATCAATTTCTATAATGTTTGAAGGATCATGGTGATATCTTCAGACTTGTGATACTTGAAAAATGTATTTACTGGAACTATAATTATAAGGCCCCAGCCTTAAACCTTACTTAATCTTGAGTTATTACAAGATTACACATTGAGGATATTTTCAGGTTTAGAGTTTTATAGAATTAGATCATGAAACTTTCATTACATTCCACATTTAAACAAAGTGGTTACATAAAAGACAATATTCATTCTTCCCATCAACGGAAAAATATTTAAAATAAAACACAGATTCTTTCTTGACACATCCTTGACACTATCATCACATCATGTACCTTTCCCTTGACCTGTGAAAAACATTTCAAAAACTTGGGATGAGCATAAAAAGCTCAGTAAGGGTTATAAAAATATGGAAAGGAAACATGAGTTCATAAATACATAAGAATGAAATCATACTTTACCCATAAAACATAGGCATATCAAATCATGAATAAATCATAGAAAACATAAGACATAAAGGTAACTTTATGCATTCATAACATTCTTACGTAGGAAGTAACCCTCTTGGTTACGTTTGGAATACCCATCACAGTATATTCCCTAAATCGCTTCGGAGAAACCTTAACGTTTCACTCCTTCACGTTACCCAATGCATTGGAGAGCTATATCAGGCTCACCCGCCCTTAGTTTATCACGGAACCACCCGTTCTTCATAACAATGCCCAAGAACCATAACATAATCGTATCACATAAACATGAATAAAGGAAACATAACATTTCCACATTTCAATCACAATATAACATTTTAGGATATTGAAATAATGAATCCATTCAAAAAGAAACCATTTCCAAAACCATTTAAAACATTTAATAAAAAGATTTTTGAATCAAAGTGTCCCATACCACCTTGAAGATTTTAGCATTTTAAACCATTAATATCCATATAAATAAATCCTTCAAACCATTTTGAAAACATGGATATTAATAAGAACAAATAATTAAAACATTTAAAACAATATTTTGGTTAAAGGGGTTTTACCAAAATTAGAGACACTTGAATACAATAATCGAGGAATAACATTTAGTCAGAATTTTATAATATCATGAGAATAAAAGGATTCATGATATAATACTCCAAAGGACAGTATATACACCATATAAGAGTGAATTGGTGCATAACAACAATGAGCCCTCAATAGAAATGTCAAATGTGATGAAATCCCTTATAAAGAAGGTATCCTTAAATTAAGGACAAATAAATCTCAAAAAATATGTGTGACAAATATATATACACCCAATATGAGTGGATATTAAGTGTAAAACAATAAAAGGTCATTCATACATATTCAATGGATGACATATTCAATGACTACAAGTTGAACCCAAAGAAATCGAAATTGGGTTAAAAAGTTCCCTTGACAGCCTAACAGCATCACATCAAAATGAGTTGATGAGAGATAAAAAGTGTATCTCATCACTTGGACATAAAATTTATATCAATAAGGATGTATGAGAACATATCCCAACATAAAAATATGTAAATTAAAAGACCCAATAAAAGAAGTCTTTTAAAAAAGAGGAGGGTGAAAGGTTCCCTTACCGACTTGGGTATCTTTCAAAACATACACCCCATGAAAGAAAGACAACAGGTCATTGATGTAAATACTCATAAACGAAATTATATTACACAAAGAGTAGAATAATGGGTAGTACATACACCACTCAATGGAATTTGTGGCAAATGTAGCATAAATCTCACGGGAATAAAAGTGAGATGAAAAATCCCTCACGAAAACTCGGCAGCCTAACGGCGCCACATAAAACTTCCGAATATGGATTGATGAGATCAAATAGGGTATCTCATCACATTACAATATAATGTACAGAAAGAGGAATATAAAAGAACAACCCCCAACATTACAAATAGTAGCTTAAAAGAAGTGACATAAAGGAGAGTACTTAAAAAGAAAGAGAGAAGTTAGATCTCTTACGAAAGTTCGGTAGCCTAACGGCGCCAATCAAAACTTCCAAAATGGATTTATGAGAGAGAATAGGGTCCCTCATCACATGAAAATAAAAATTATAGTAGGATTAATATAAAATAGCATCCCAATAACAAGAAATATGAGCTTTAAAAGGAATGACATAAAAGAGTGTACTTAAAAAGAAAGAGAGGAGTAAGATCCCTTACCTCGGGTCCGACTTGACTCGATCGTTCTTTAACGTCCTGAATAATAAACTTGAGTTAATTTCCACTTTATTAAGAACCTTTTTCTAGTTCATTATTCCTATTAGATCACTTATTTCCATGTTATAAACATTATGTAAACATTTAAGTTAATAATGTTTGTTTTGTCGATATTTGGTTCTTAAGTCGAAAGTGGACTTCTTACCAATACATGTTGTTCGTGTGGTCAAATGTTTATTATATCCAGAATAATATTCATGATTTGTATATCATATATGTCATATATATCCAGTACATGCATGCATTTATAACATTACATAATCATTTAGAGGTAAGAAATGAAATGCACCGTTCATGGAGACGGTAAGCCGTACGTACGCATGAACGCTACTTTCATTTCTATTTCATATTTTATAGAATGGAATAATAATGATATAAATGTATATTATAATTACAGTATAATATCATATATAATATCATAGTTCCATCCTTTATACGTCCCACATATGGTATTTAACGAATCAAATCACTTTGAGGGGGTGGTAGTCCGCACTTCCTTAAATGAAGATATCGCGTATACCCATAATGGAAGCCATAAAGTTAAGACAAAAATGAAAAATACAGAAGCGTAAATAAAACATAAAAATATTATATATCATATATAAAAATAGTGACATCATAATGGACACCTTTGAAGGTGTTAAATGAGTATTGAACAATCATCGTTTCGGGAGGCAGAATTTCACCATCCACGGAAACCGTATGTTCTTTAAACATTTGATGTAGTTGTGTGAGAGTGTAGCTCGAATAAATCTTATAACAACATCCTAGTATATTGAAGATACTGTTGTTGTTACAAAAGAAGTAAATAAAAAGAGTTTAGGGGGTTGGAGAAGCAAAATAAAACAAATGAACATGACAGAGTGAATTACCTTTAAAAGTGTAACTCCTTTTTATTTGAGCCTAAAGGCTTCCTTTGAAAGGATTATGCCCAAAGGGAATCATCTAGTATGAGGAGAGGGATGTGGATAGAGTAAATGTGCAGGGGTTGGCCGATCCAAAGGCCTGAGGAGTGTGTTAAATGAGGTAGAGGTGGGGGCCTTTTATAAGAGGAGAGGAGGGACACTTTTGGAAAGTAAAGAAATATTACTTTATTTGAAAATGTGTTTCGGTTTCAAAAGGTCCAACATTGATATAATTCGTGGATAAGGTGATAAGGCTTCGAAATCCACTCATCCAATAAGTTTTGGACATGTGTAGTGCATTGATTTTACATTATCTTTCCATTTTATTTAAATCGTCAAATAATGATGTCATCACTGCATCATTATTATGTCATAAATAATTTAATTTATTTGATGTCTAACAATTATAAAAAAAATACTATGATGTAGGAAATCTTTTTATCTATCCAATGGGTATTTATAATAAAAAATATGACTTGTATAACCTCACTTAAAAATTGTTTTAGTAAAACATATCATGTTTGTGTCAATTTTACTTTTACATTAAATAAAATGTTATTTATGTCATTTCCCAACCAAAGTGGATCCATGGGGTCCCCAAGTTGACCCATGGCTTGTATTGGTCGGCCATGATACAACCAATGAGGGTAAGACATGTGTCAAGCTCATCTCATTTTATTAAAGCATTATTTTTACCTTAAACCATACTAATTACCACTAATCGCGATTAAAAACTTAATAAGTTACTATTCACCAAAAAATTATTTTAATCTCATTGAACCACATTTTACTTCTTAATGACAACCATGTATGTTGGATTTTTGAAAATCAAAACACAATGATGGAAAAATTTCATTTAAACGGGAAATCAGTTTTTATAAGTACCACTTAGTGGTTTCACTATTCATCAAAAATTGAAGTTTTTCAGAAAAATCCCAAAAATTCACCCTAAGCTATATTTGATATTCTGAATTCAAAAATGAAGTCCGTTTTACAAAATTCAAAACATATAAGTCACATTAATTAATTTAATAATTAATTCCCTCTGTCATGACAAATAGCGTGTTTTATGAAACAATAAGTATCAAAAGATTGACACTAGTTTAAGTCTGATTTCAAAGTGAAATTGATTCCAACGACCACTATTGGATTTAATGGTAAAAGTATTTTCTAATTTCACTTTAAAACCAATTCAAAATATAATCTAATCATATAAATAAATTAGATTAAAAAGTGGTTTTGAATTAAAATACAACATTTTACACTATTCATTAAAAAAAAGAACTTTATCGGAAAGATACCAAAAATTTACACAAAGTAAATTTTGATGTCCCGATTCTTAATAAGAGTTTTATTTGGTCCAAAATAATGTTTAAGAGTGAAAAAAACTATATTTAATGACGGTTCTCCATCAAAAGGTGATAAGTGAACCTTTAGTGAAAACTAGGGCATATACGCCTAAAATTGAATTCTTTCCGTATTTTAAGCCTTTATCTTTTATTGTATAAATGTAAAAATATTTAAAAACATATATAATCATATTTTAGTTATTTCTATCCATTCCCGCCATTACAACGGCTACATGTTAACTACCATTTAGAATAATATTATTTTATTATTAGAGTGCAACGTAAGATTCCCAAGAAACTCGTTGTTGTGTGTTGGGTACGCCATCGAGCATAGCGTCCCCTTTAAAGTCATATTAATATTTTATTCACAAATATGGATAAATATGAAAATGTCATATTCCTTATTTACCTGGGGTGTTACATCCTTCCCCCCTTTTGGGAATTGCGTCCTCGCAATTTTAAAATTGCGCTTGGAAATATCCTTGAACGTCCCACATCGGAGAAGAGTTGGTAAAAAAATCACTTTAAAATAAAGAAAGATAAGTACAAAGGTCATCCGAGTTAACCCATACTAGGATTCCAAGTATGAAAATATGGACATGGAGGAAAAAACAAAGGGTCATGTTCTGATGGAGAGTGATATAAAACATGTTTAGGAGAAAGTTAACCACGAGAAAATCACAAACTTGTGATGGGTTAAACGGTATTCGATTCCCCGGTAGGAAAAGTTAATAGACAACATTTTTGTTTTAAGTTACTTTTTATTGAGGAATTTATTCATATGGAAGCATAATCACTTATCATGTTGAATTTCAACTTTTACTAGATTCCTTAGTCAAACTCATATTTTTTTCCAAAAGACGAGTATTTAGGGAGACTTGTTCGCATTAAGAGTACTATAATCAACTTCTAGAGAATCACCTAATCCCAAAAAGAGAACTATATACATCCCATGTTTTTAGGCTTTAACCAAAACCAAAACCAAAAAGGTTAGTACAAGATCAGATAATCCAGAAAAGGATAACCCCTTATAAAAAGAAAATCTATTCTTAATCTCCAAAATTTGTCAAACAAACCCCAAAGTTCAACGAGGACCATCCGATAAACAATTTCTCCATAAAATTCTTCAAATTATACCAATATAAGATTGAAACCCAAATATTTGAAGGATTTAGTCACATAGTCTTCCAAGTTAAATCGTAACATTTATCTCCAAACAACATCAGTTGCTCCTAAAGTCTCACATTGAAAAGTAATTATCCTAATCGCATATCCTCCAAAATCAACTTACTCTTAATTCGTAAAATCATATAACTAAAAAGAATCAGTCAAACTAACCAGGGGCTTCACGTAGTCCAGTGGTAGGCGATAAATACCAGTCACACTTTGGTTGTGGGTTCGATTCCCGCAGCATTGTCCGACGTGACGGGTTGTCACACGGTCTACATGTTGTCCTTTTTCCAAAACTATATAATTCTCAAATCATTACCCAAAAAGGGATAAAATCATAAAAAATAACCATAACATAATTTAACCTCAATTTTATCTCATGCCTTTCACTTCAATCATAACATATGGTAACCCATAATTACCTCAAAAGTAAGGATCATATAAACCCAAATGGTTCTTTATAACTATGTCCACAAAAGAAAAGATAACTATTACTTGAATAAAATTTTCCTATATTAAACATCAGGGTTACACATAATATAAAAAGTCTTCTAATGTAACTCCATCATCAAAAGAGACTTAATACTCTTAAGAATTTCACCCTAACTCTTGAAGCCCTCATATGTTGACATCTTACTCATTCAACATTCTTCATGATCCATTATCCATTCCTTTCCAACTTATTCCGAAATACCTCTTTCCTACAAAAAAAATCATGAATCATATCCTAAGATTCCAAAATAAGAAAACAATAGTCATGAAATAGTACATACCTTTGATTGGTCATTGTCAGTTTCTTCATCCTCAATTGGAATGGCATTAGGTATTGGTAAACGAATATTGGTACACTCTTGGTGACCCCATTCACGAAACTTCTTCATAGGACATGTGTTTGCATAATGACCATGCACACCACATTTAAAACATTCAATTGATCCCTCAGAAAGAACTTCTTTCCCTTTCCTCGAGTCAACTGGATGCTTCCTTTTTCCATGGTAGGTTCTTGCTTTATGACCTTCATTTCCACATCTATAGCATATTTCTGTCCCTTTGAAACATTTTCCTAGGTGTTTCTTTCCACATCTTTGACACATAGGTTTTTGAACACACTTACCTTTATGATTATTACCTGTACTTCCGTAGGGATTTTTTTCTTGCATATATGATGCCTTAGAAAAATCTCCAAGGTTTAGGTGGTCAATAATGACTCCAGATAGTTGGTTGAGGATAATCAAAAGAGTTCTCATTGCAGCTCCCATATCATTCAGTTGCTTGCTCAAAAAACTGTCACAGTTTCCTTCACATCCACTGTTACTTTGGTGCCTGCTAGATCCAGCCATTTACGAAAACCAAAAAGGTCAGTGTGAGTATATCAACAAAACCATCATGTACTAATGAGTAAGATAGACAATAAGATATACTTACTCATTCACTTTATCTAAAACTAAGACTCTTTCTGAAATCCTAACCATTATGGTAATTGTCAATTATGCTTAAAGAATACCCTAACCTCTAAAGTTATCTAAACCGACCTTTGATACCAACTATAAGGCCCCAGCCTTAAACCTTACTTAATCTTGAGTTATTACAAGATTACACATTGAGGATCTTTTCAGGTTTAGAGTTTTGGAGAATTAGATCATGAAACTTGCATTACATTCCACATTTAAACAAAGTGGTTACATAAAAAACAATATTCATTCTTCCCATCAACGGAAACCTATTTAAAATAAAACACGGATTATTTCTTGACACATCCTTGACACTATCATCACATCATGTACCTTTCCCTTGAACTGTGAAAAACATTTCAAAAACTTGGGATGAGCATAAAAAGCTCAGTAAGGGTTATAAAAATATGGAAAGGAAACATGAGTTCATAAATACATAAGAATCAAATCATACTTTACCCATAAAACATAGGCATATCAAATCATGAATAAATCATAGAAAACATAAGACATAAAGGTAACTTGAGGCATTAATAACATTCTTACGTAGGGAGTAACCCTCTTGGTTACGTTTGGAATACCCATCACAGTATATTCCCTAAATCTCTTCGGAGAAACCTTAAGGTTTCACTCCTTCGCGTTACCCAATGCATTGGAGAGCTATATCGGGCTCACCTGCCCTTAGTTTATCACGGAACCACCCGTTCTTCATAACAATGCCCAAGAACCATAACATAATCGTATCACATAAACATGAATAAAGGAAACATAACATTTCCACATTTCAATCACAATATAACATTTTAGGATATTGAAATAATGAATCCATTCAAAAAGAAAACATTTCTAAAACCATTTAAAACATTTAATAAAGAGATTTTTGAATCAAAGTGCCCCATACCACCTTGAAGCTTTTAACATTTTAAACCATTAATATTCATATAAATAAATCCTTAAAACCATTTTGAAAACATGGATATTAATAAGAACAAATAATTAAAACATTTAAAACGATATTTTGGTTAAAGGGGTTTTACCAAAATTAGAGACACTTGAATACAATAATCGAGGAATAACATTTAGTCAGAATTTTATAATATCATGAGAATAAAAGGATTCATTATATAATACTCCAAAGGGCAGTATATACACCATATAAGAGTGAATTGGTGCATAACAACAATGATCCCTCAATAGAAATGTCAAATGTGATGAAATCCCTTATAAAGAAGGTATCCTTAAATTAAGGACAAATAAATCTCAAAAAATATGTGTGACAAATATATATACACCCAATATAAGTGGATATTAAGTGTAAAACAATAAAATGTCATTCACACATATTCAATGGATGACATATTCAATGACTACAAGTTGAACCCAAAGAAATCGAAATTGGGTTAAAAAGTTCCCTTGACAGCCTAACAGCATCACATCAAAATGAGTTGATGAGAGATAAAAAGTGTATCTCATCACTTGGACATAAAATTTACATCAATAAGGATGTATGAGAACATATCCCAACATAAAAATATGTAAATTAAAAGACCCAATAAAAGAAGTCTTTTAAAAAAGAGGAGGGTGAAAGGTTCCCTTACCGACTTGGGTATCTTTCAAAACATACACCCCATGAAAGAAAGACAATAGGTCATTGATGTAAATACTCATAAACGAAAGTATATTACACAAAGAGTATAATAATGGTCAGTACATACACCACTCAATGGAATTTTTGGAAAATGTAGCATAAATCTCACGGGAATAAAAGTGAGATGAAAAATCCCTCACGAAAACTCGGCAGCCTAACGACGCCACATAAAACTTCCGAATATGGATTGATGTGATAAAATAGGGTATCTCATCACATTACAATATAATGTACAGAAAGAGGAATATAAAAGAACATCCCCCAACATTAAAAATAGGAGCTTAAAAGAAGTGACATAAAGCAGAGTACTTAAAAAGAAATAGAGAAGTTAGATCTCTTACGAACGTTCGGCAGCCTAACGGCGCCAATCAAAACTTCCAAAATGGATTGATGAGAGAGAATAGGGTCTATCATCACATGAACATAAAATTTACAGTAGGATTAATATAAAATATCATCCCAATAACAAGAAATATGAGCTTTAAAAGGAATGACATAAAAGTGTGTACTTAAAAAGAAAGAGAGGAGTAAGATCCCTTACCTTGGGTCCGACTTGACTCGATCGTTCTTTAACGTCCTGAATAATAAAATTGAGTTAATTTCCACTTTATTAAGAACCTTTTTCTAGTCCATTATTCCTATTAGATCACTTATTTCCATGTTATAAACATTATGTAAACATTTAAGTTAATAATGTTTGTTTTGTCGATATTTGGTTCTTAAGTCGAAAGTGGACTTCTTACCATTACATGTTGTTCGTGTGGTCAAATGTTTATTATATCCAGAATAATATTCATGATTTGGATATCATATATGTCATATATATCCAGTACATGCATGCATTTATAACATTACATAATCATTTAGAGGTAAGAAATGAAATGCACCGTTCATGGAGACGGTAAGCCGTACGTACGCATGAACGCTACTTTCATTTCTATTTCATATTTTATAGATTGGAATAATAATGATATAAATGTATATTAAAATTAAAGTATAATATCTTATATAATATCATAGTTCCATCCTTTATACGTCCCACATATGGTATTTAACGAATCAAATCACTTTGAGGGGGCGGTAGTCCGCACTTCCTTAAATGAAGATATCGCGTATACCCATAATGGAAGCCATAAAGGTAAGACAAAAATGAAAAATACAGAAGCGTAAATAAAACATAAACATATTATATATCATATATAAAAATAGTGACATCATAATGGCCACCTTTGAAGGTGTTAAATGAGTATTGAACAATCATCGTTTCGGGAGGCAGAATTTCACCATCCACGGAAACCGTATGTTCTTTAACCATTTGATGTAGTTGTGTGAGAGTGTAGCTCGAATAAATCTTATAACAACATCCTAGTATATTGAAGATACTGGTGTTGTTACAAAAGAAGTAAATAAAAGGAGTTTAGGGGGTTGGAGAAGCAAAATAAAACAAATGAACATGAGAGAGTGAATTACCTTTAAAAGTGTAACTTCTTTTGATTTGAGCCTAAAGGCTTCCTTTGAAAGGATTCTGCCCAAAGGGAATCCTCTAGTATGAGGAGAGGGATGTGGAGAGAGTAAATGGGCAGGTGTTGGCCGAGCCAAAGGCTTGAGGAGTGTGTTAAATGAGGTAGAGGTGGGGGCCTTTTATAAGAGGAGAGGAGGGGCACTTTTGGAAAGTAAAGAAATATTACTTTATTTGAAAATGTTTTTCGGTTTCAAAAGGTCCCACATTAATATAATTCGTGGATAAGGTGATAAGGCTTAGAAATACACTCATCCAATAAGTTTTCGACATGTGTAGTTCATAGATTTTACATTATCTCTCCATTTTATTTAAATCGTCAAATAATGATGTCATCGCTGCATCATTATTATGTCATAAATAATTTAATTTATTTAATGTCTAAAAATTATAAACAAAATACTATGATGTATGAAATCTTTTTATCTTTCCAATTAATATTTATAATAAAAAAGATG
This sequence comes from Viscum album, assembly GCA_963277665.1. Taxonomy (NCBI): domain Eukaryota; kingdom Viridiplantae; phylum Streptophyta; class Magnoliopsida; order Santalales; family Viscaceae; genus Viscum; species Viscum album. The sequence continues at coordinate 1,266,447,899 of OY728128.1, forward strand.
ACTTGTATAACCTCACTTAAAAATTGTTTTAGTAAAACATATCATGTTTGTGTCAATTTTACTTTTACATTAAATAAAATGTTATTTATGTCATTTCCTACCAAAGTGGATCCATGGGGTCCCCAAGTTGACCCATGGCTTGTCTTGGTCGGCCATGATACAACCAATGAGGGTAAGACTTGTGTCAAGCTCATCTCATTTTATTAAAGCATTATTTTTACCTTAAACCATACTATTTACCACTAATCGCGATTAAAAACTTAATAAGTTACTATTCACCAAAAAATTATTTTAATCTCATTGAACCACATTTTACTTCTTAATGACAACCATGTATGTTGGATTTTTTAAAATCAAAACACAATGATGGCAAAATTTCATTTAAACGGAAAATCAGTTTTTATAAGTACCACTTAGTGGTTTCACTATTCATCAAAAATTGAAGTTTTTCAGAATATTCCCAAAAATTCACCCTAAGATATATTTGATATTCTGAATTCAAAAATGAAGTCCGTTTTACAAAATTCGAAACATATAAGTCACATTAATTAATTTAATAATTAATTCCCGCTGTCATGACAAATATCGTGTTTTATGAAACAATAAGTATCAAAAGATTGACACTAGTTTAAGTCTGATTTCAAAGTGAAATTGATTCCAACGACCACTATTGGATTTAATGGTAAAAATATTTTCTAATTTCACTTTAAAACCAATTCAAAATATAATCTAATCATATAAATAAATTAGATTAAAAAGTTGTTTTGAATTAAAATACAACATTTTACACTATTCATTAAAAAAAAACTTTATCGGAAAGATACCAAAAATTTACACAAAGTAAATTTTGATGTCCCGATTCTTAATAAGAGTTTTATTTGGTCCAAAAGAATGTTTAAGAGTGAACAAAACTATATTTAATTACGGTTCTCCATCAAAAGGTGATAAGTGAACCTTTAGTGAAAACTAGGGCATATACGCCTAAAATTGAATTCTTTCCGTATTTTAAGCCTTTATCTTTTATTGTATAAATGTAAAAATATTTAAGAACATATATAATCATATTTTAGTTATTTCTATCCATTCCCGCCATTACAACGGCTACATGTTAACTACCATTTAGAATAATATTATTTTATTATTAGAGTGCAACGTAAGATTCCCAAGAAACTCGTTGTTGCGTGTTGGGTATGCCATCGAGCATAGCATCCCCTTTAAAGTCATATTAATATTTTATTCACAAATATGGATAAATATGAAAATGTCATATTCCTTATTTACCTGGGGTGTTACAATAATACCTTGGAAGATACAATCAATATTTCAATAGTATGATTTATTAAAATATTTAAAATAGGAAAACAAACTAGGGTGATAACTTTGCCTACTTATGAATATATTGTTTCCCCAGTTTTGGTGACACCCACAAAAAGAAAGGGTGACCAACCTAAAATTATAGTGGTTATCTCTGATTCCCAACATAATATTTATATCTTCTCTATATAGATTATAACCACTTTATAGTTAATTTAACCTATTAATTTTTTTCTTCACGTGAATCAGTCCAATGAGTATTGATCCGCCCACCTCTAAACAATACAGAGGTGAACAACATAATCATCTATATAAGGACTAAAATGAGTCTATTAGGATTGATTATTGTAAGCTATTATTATCAGAAAACTCTTTCAAATATATATAATACTCATAATAACCACCAAATTCTAGATAATAGGATAAAAACATGTCCCATGATTCATCTATTCTGATTAACCATTAATTTGAGGATGATAGGTTATGCATAGAAGAACCTATGAAACCAATGCCTTATGAATACTATTCCATAAATAGAATTGGTATACGGAACTAATATGATTCCCAGTAGAACAATATTTAACCAAAATACCTCCCATATATAGAGGTTACCCAATTCATCAATGGTGATGGTCTCCCTAATATGAAAGACATAGACTACCTTCATTAATCTATCCGTGATACCCCATAAATAATTATTACTTTAGGAATCCTAGGTAAACCGTTTATGAAAACCATAGCGATATCAACCCACTTTCATTTAGGAATTCTCATGGGATTCAATAATCTAGTAGGATGTGTATTTTTAGCCTTTGTCCATTGATAGGTGAAATTTCACACCACAAAAGAAAATTTCCCTTTATTTATCCTTGGAAACCAATACTTCCTACAGAGGTCATGATTAATCCTTATCTATCCAGTCTCCACCAACCATTTTGAAGCATATAATTCCATAATTATATCCTCAGACAAGTTTCTATGAACCCAAATATTACCATAGACAAGTATAATCTCATCACCAACAAAGAACCAGCTAGATGATGTTTCTCCCAAAAATATTTTTTTCCTCACGTCTAAACACCCTGTATTAGATAATTTTGTACCATTGATTCAATTTACATGTGATGAAACAATAGAGATTGATTTCATAGTTATTATCTCGTAAGACGTCAGAATATCTAGATGTATATCCAAAAAAAGTCCATCAGATTCTACTCATAACATGATTACAAAATGCATGAGTCTACATCCTCTTAATCATGTTGATGATAATGATATTTCCCATAGTATGAGTATTTAAAAACAAAAAATCTCTAGAATGTAGATATTTGATCCAACTCCTCTATCAGTTGTTTTGGTCATACTATGAAAATATGTAATTCACGATTTCTTGATTCATGTATAAAATAAATCTATTAAACAGTAGATAATATTTATATTATCTCAAATCATATAGCACCATACATAATTCCAAGTATTATTCATGATAGTAATAATCATCCACTCTCAGCTTCCTGAAGCCATAAGAAACCACTTGATCCAACAACATCAGAACTAATTTAATCCTAAGGCTTAATGTGTTTCAATATATGGTATTCTCTTTACCTATATCACGTAAGGTTTTTATCAGTGATGATTTTAGTATCATCATCTATTCCTATCAAGCATACCTATATGAATAGCACCAATAATAAATCACTCCGTTCTTGGTCAAACAAGATATTGGATCACCCATATGAATAAAATAATAGTTGAATCACCAGTGATAGCCTACCGAAACTAAAAATATGAAAATATAAAATACATTCCTCGATCCCCCTAACAAACCAAAAACACCACCTTTTTTAGATCTATTGATACTTTATGAGTTGAGATAACAAGGACCAAGAAGTTTCTAGGTCAATATAGAAATGGAATTTAGAAATATTAGTTTATATTTTATGCTCTCTCAGTGTACTTGAGATAATTTGAATACATTCAGCATGACCATATCTTTAATGGGAGTCCACCAAATTATTTTTTATGAAGACGACAAAAAATGATCAAGATATAGATGGAAGATGTAATTAATCAAGGTCATGCATACTGGTGGTTTTTCTTCAGACCAAACTATATTACAAAAACCTCATACTGTCCATATTTACACTTTAATGTAGTCTAGGTTATATCTGGAGGTATCTGTGAAAAATGATGATACCTTGACCTCATTTAAATATTAGAGAATATGTGATCTCCTCTCAGGTGATCAATGTGATTATAAATACATGGAAAGGTATACTAGATTTTGAATATATTATGGGCATGCCTTTCTTAATCCACACTTAAATGAAAGGTTCTATATTCCTTCTTGTAAAATAAATGGGGAACACCATGGTGATATACCAGGCCATATGAATAAATTAGCTTCCAGATCCTCCAACTACATATTCAACATCGAAAGATCCATTGGTGTTATATTTTTGGGAAGAAAGGGAAAAAGTTCATCTCCTGGAAAAAGATTGATGGTGAAATATATCTCTCATTTGAGGGGTAATATTAATAATAATTCAAGAAATTCATCCAAAAGATAATCCACCACCGAGGGAAGCTACAATGCTCTGACAAACCATCACCTAGAAAAAATCATAACTCATACATTTTTATTCAATCCAAATTGCAATAAGTTAGTCATACACGACCAGCCGGAAGATCCTATTCACCTTGATCAACCTTACTCTTTCATTATAAAGATATCAATTTTGTAATCTTCCAATAATAGTCGGTATGTTTCTGATACGAAAATAACTAATCCATTCCAATTATAAAATTGAATCCATCCATTTCTAGAACAACCAAATCCCAAAGAAATTGATTACCACCAATTTTAAGAGAATACTTCTTACTATAGGAGATATCCCCTAATCACATCTGTAATAGTGAATGTATAGTTATAACCCCAACCATTATTTCATAGATAACACCAAAACAATGTATAATTGAGAATATAGAAAGGACTGTGATGTTCATGTATCAATCAAATCCAAGAAAGTGTATATTCCACAAGATTTTTACCTTTCATAGTGGAATTAACAACAATAACTATAAGGCCCCGGCCTTAAACCTTACTTAATATTGAATTAAATGAATAATTCACATTGAGGATCTATTCAGGTTTAGAGTTTTAGAGAATTAGATCGTAACTATTACATCTCAAAAGATTACAAAGTAGACACTTCTACTATGTTTCCATAAAATAAAAACTCTTAAAAAGAAACATGTCTTGTTCCATGTTTTAGATAGCCTGACTTTCCCTTGATCCCATCCTTGACCCTAATCCACATTAAGTCCTGTGAAAAACATTTCAAAAAAAACTTTTGGTGAGCATAAAAAACTCAGTAAGGGATACACAATGAATGAAAACTGTTAGTTTTTCAAACATCAAGAAAACCATGTATAACTTTATCAAAGTAATACCTTCACCTTCATGAAGTAGTAAAAACTCTTCACTAAATAAAATATCATTACTTACCTTTTTGTAACCAAAGTATTACCATAAAACCCTAATAAAGAACACATAACATATAAAGGTAACTTGGGACATAAACATACTTAAATGGAATAACCATACGGTCGACTTCCACACATACTTAATGGAATATCCATACGGCCGACTTCCATACACAATGCATTGGAGGTTATAATGTAACCACCCATCCTGGTATTCACGGCACCACCCTTCATATGGTTCATCACGTAACCACCCGTCAAATGTCCAAGTACCATTATAAAAACATAAGACATAAAACAAATATAATGGAAAGAAAACATTTCCACACATTGATCACAACATATCACTTAAATATATTGACATAACAAGTCCATTATAAAAACCATTTTCAATACCAAAATACATAAAAGAGTATATGGTATTTATTTCATTTTAAAAAAAACATTACAGCTTGTTCAGGAAGCCAAAGACCAAATAATACTCGCAGCGGCGGAAAAGGTCGTTGTCACCGCGTACGTTAAAAGAAACATTCGTTTTTGTCATTTAGTAAAACAATTCATAGAAAAAGAATCTTTTTGTATGAAAGTAAAAGTCAAAGGGGTTTATACACCGTATAAAAGAAAGTTGTGTATAAAATGAAATATGTCTCAATGAAAGGAGATTGAGACGAAGTCCCTTACCTCGGGTCTGACTTGACTCGATCGTTCTTTAACATCCTGAATAATAAACTTGATTTAATTTATATTTTCTTAAGAACCTTTTTCAAGTTCATTATTCCTTTTATATCACTTATTTCCATGTTATAAACATTATGTAACCATTTAAGTTAATAATGTTTGTTTTGTCGATATTTGGTTCTTAAGTCGAAAGTGGTCTTCTTACAATTACATGTAGTTTCTATGGTCAAAGGTTCTTTATATCCAGAATGACATTCCTGATTTAGATAGCATATATATCATATATATCCAGCATATACATGTTTTTATAATATTACATAATCATTTATAGGTAATAAATTAAATGCACCATTCATGGAGACGGTAAGCCATACGTACGCATGAACGCTGATTTCATTTCTTTGTCATATTAATGGAATTAAAACTAAATGAGAGGTATGTATATTTTAATTCCAGAATTATATTAATCATTTAGACGTATCATTCATCATATATATCCATTATATACATGTACTTATAATAGTACATTACATTTGGGGATAAGAAATGAAATGCACCGTTCATGGAGACGGTAAGCCGTACGTACGCATGAATGCTACTTCCATTTCTATCTCATACTTTAATGGAAAGAAATAATAATGATATAGAGGTATATTATAATTCCATTATAACATCATATATAATAACTTTAAATCCATCCTTTATACGTCCCACATATGGCATTAACGAATCACATCACTTTGAGGGGGCGGTAGTCCTTACTTCCTAAAATGAAGATATCGCGTATACCCATAATGGAAGCCATAAAGTTAAGCCACAAATGAAACATACAGATGCTTAAGTAAAACATAAACAAATTATATATCATATATAAATATAGTGACATCTTAATGGACATCTTTGAAGGTGTTATATGAGTGTTGAACAATCATCGTTTCGTGAGGCAGAAATTCGCCATCCACGGAAACAGTTTGTTCTTTAACCATTGGATGTAGGTGTGTGTGAGTGTAGCTCAAATACTTATTATAACAACATCCTAGTATATTTAAGATACTGTAGTTGTTACAAAATAAATGAATAAAAAGATTTTAGGGGGTTGGAGAGGCAAAATAAAACAGAAGGACTCAAGGGAAGACAATACCTTAAAATCGGGAAACTCCATTAGGTTTGAGCTCAAAGGCTTCATTGGAAAGACTTCTGCCCAAAGTGAGGCTACAAGGAGTAAGAGAGGGAAGTGGAGAGACAAAATGGGAAGGGGTTGGCCGAGCCAAAGGCTTTGGAAGTGTGGGTAAGGTGGTAGAGTTGGGGTCCTTTTATAAGAAGAGAGGAGGGGCACTCTTGGAAAGTAAAGAAAAGTCACTTTATTTTAAAATGATATTCAGATTTAAGAGGTCCCACATTGATATAATTCAAGGATAAGGTGATAAGGGTTCGAAATCCACTCATCCAATAAGTTTTGGACATGTTTAGGTCTTAGATACTACATTATATTTCCATTTTATTTAAATCGTTAAATAATGAGGTCATCACTGCATCATCATGATGTCATAAATAATTTAATTTATTTAACGTCTAAAAATTATTAAAAAAATACTATGATGTAGGAAATCTCCTTATATTCCCAATGACTATTTATAGTCAAAAATATGACTAGAATAACCCCATGTAAAAATTATTTTAGTAAAAAAACTCATGTTTGTGTCATTTTTATTTTAACATTAAATAATGAGGTATTAATGTCATTTTCCAACTAAAGTGGCTACATGGGGTCCCCAAGTTGACCAATGGATTTTCATGGTCGGCCATGACACATCCAATAAGGGTAGGACATGTGTAAAGTTCATTTCATAGTATTACAATATTATTTTTACCTTAAATTACACTAATTACCTCTAATCGCGATTAAATACTTAATAAGTTAATATTCACCAAAAAATTATTTTAATCTCATTGAACCACATTTTACTTCTTAATGACAACCATGTATGTAGGATTTTTGAAATTCAAAACACAGAGGTGGTAAAATTTCATTTAAACGAAAAATCAGTTTTTTAAGAACCACTTAGTGGTTTCACTATTCATCAAAAATTCATGTTTTTCAGAAAAATAACAAAACATTACCCTAAGCTATATTTGATATTCCGAATTCAAAAATGAAGTCCATTTTACAAAATTAAAAACATATAAGTTTCATTGATTAATTTAATAATTAATTCCCGCTGTCAGAGCAAATAGCTTGTTTTTATGAAACAATAAGTATCAAAAGATTGACAGTAGTTTAAGTCTGATTTAAAAGTGAAATTAATTCCAACGACCACTATTGGATTTAATAGTGAAAATATTTTCTAATTTAAATTTAAAACCAATTCAAATGATAATCTAATCATATAAATAAATTAGATTAAAAAGATGTTTTGAATTAAAATACAACATTTTACACTATTTATTAAAAAATGAACTTTATCGGAAAGATACCAAAAATTTACACAAAGTAAATTTTGATGTCCCAATTCTAAAGAAGAGTTATATTTGGTCCAATAGAATTTATATGATTGATCAAAACTATATTTAATGACGGTTCGCCGTCAAAAGGGGATAAGTGAACCTTTAGTGAAAATTAGGGTATAAATGCCTAAAGTTGAATTCTTTCCGTATTTTAAGAATTTATCTTTTATTGGATAAATGTAAAAACATTTAAAAACATATATAATCATATTTTAGTTATTTGTATCCATTCCCGCCAATACAACGACTACATGTTAACTACCATTTAAAATAATATTATTATATTACTAGTGTGCAACGTAAGTTTTCAAAGGAACTCATCGTTGCGTATCGAGTACGCTATCGAACATAGAAACCCCTTTAAAGTAAAATTAATAAATATAGAGATGTATTATTCTTTATTTACATGGGATGTTACATCCTTCCCCCCTTTTGGGAATTGCATCCTCGCAATTTTATTAATTTATCAAAATAAGTGGGGGTATTTATCCCTCATAGCATTTTCAGATTCCCACGTTTCCTCTTCAACCATATGGTTTTTCCACAAAACCTTTACCTGGTGGATTATCTTATTTCGCAACACTTGCTCTCTTCGGTCAAGAATCTGGACTGGTTATTCTTCATAAGAGAGATTCTCTTCCAACTGAACTACCTCTGGGCTCAAAACATGAGATGAATCTGGCATATACTTCCTCAACATCGAAACATGAAAAACATTGTGTACCTGGGATAAACTCGGAGGTAATGTCACTCTGTATGCAACTGATCCAACTCTCTCCAGAATTTCATATGGTACAATGAACCTTGGACTCATTTTTCCTTTATTACCAAATCGCATCACACTTTTCCATGGAGAAACCTTGAGAAAAACATGATCACCTACCTCGAAAGATAGATCCTTCCTCCGGTTGTCTGCATAACTCTTCTGCCTGCTCTGAGCTGTTCTCATGTGTTTCTGAATCAACTCAACCTTTTCTGCCATCTCTTCTACCAATTATGGTCCCATCAGCTTCCTTTCACCCACTTCATCCCAAAATGCTGGAGTTCGACACCGCTTCCCATATAATGCCTCAAATAATGTCATCTGTATACTGGAATGAAAACTGCTATTATAAGAAAACTCAACCAAAGAAAGATGTTGGTCCCAACTTCCCTGATAATCCATCGAACAAGCTCGTAGCATATCCTCCAAGGTCTGAATTGTTCGTTCTGACTGCCCATCTGATTGAGGATGAAAATCTGTACTAAAATTTAATTCAGTACCCAACGACTTCTGAAAGCCTTTCCAAAAGATAGAAGTAAACCTGGGATCACGGTCAGATACAATGGAGAGAGGAACTCCATGTAACCTGACTATCTCATTAAGATACAAATAGGAAAGTTGATCTAGGGAAAAAGTATCTCGTATAGCAATGAAATGAGCAAATTTAGTCAAGCGATCAACAATAACCCAGATTGCATTATTACTTCTAGATGTCTTTGGTAATCCCACGAAAAAATCCATGGATATATTTTCCCATTTCTACTCTGGCACTGGTAAAGGATGAAGCATCCCTTTCGGTAACTGCCGCTCTGCTTTAACCTATGGACAAGTCAAACACTTCATAGTAAAATCAGCAATATCTCTTTTCATTCCATCCCACCAGTAATACTCCCGCAGATCTCTATACATCTTAGTACTGCCAGGATGAACTGAAAAGAGAGAACTATAAGCTTCACATAACAACTCTTTTTTCAACTGTGAATCACAAGGCACACACAATCTCCTCCCAAATCTCAAAACACAATCATTATCAATGTTGAATTCAGGCAACTTACCCTTCTGAACCAGCTCTACCTTTTTCTGCAACTCACTATCTTGCTTCTATGATTGCTTAATTCTGTCTAATAGGGATGATCTCACTGATACCTGAAACAAAATAGAAGAACTTCCTGCACCAACAAATTCTATACCAAAGTTCATCAAATCAAAAACCAAAGGATCTCGTTCCAAACATATCATGGTTAATGAAGCATTACTTTTTCAACTCAAATCATCAGCCACTTTATTTTCTTTTCCCAGATGGTAGTGAATTGTACAATCATAATCCTTGATTAATTCCATCCATATCCTCTATCTCATGTTAAATTCTTTCTGAGTGAATATATACTTTAAACCTTTGTGATTAGTATATATTTCACACTTTACTCCATACAAATGATGCCTCCAAATTTTTAAAGCAAACACAAGAGCAGCTAATTCCAAATCATGTGTAGGGTAATTTACCTCATGAGTTTTCAACTTTCGTGAAGCATAAGCAATTACCTGATCATTCTGCATAAGGACACAACCAATTCCTTTCAATGAAGCATCACTGTATATAACAAACTCACCATTCCTGGAAGGAAGTTCAAAAACTAGAGCATTGACCAATCTTCTTTTCAACTCCTGAAAAAAATAATCACATTCCTTTGTCCAGATAATCTTAACACCCTTCTGAGTTAGCTTAGTCATTGGACTAGATAACCGTGAAAAATTTTCAACAAACCTTTGGTAGTAACCCTCCAAACCAAGAAAAATACAGATCTCGGTTACATTTGTGGGTCTTGGCCATTCTTCAACAAATTTTGTTTTAACAGGATCAACAGTTATCCCATCTTTAGAAACAATGTGACCGAGGAAAGAAATTTGTTGTAACCAAAACTCACACTTGCTGATTTTTTCATATAGTTTCTTTTCGTTTAAGGTTTTAAAGATAACCCTTAAATGACTTTCATGCTCCTCTTTACTTTTAGAAAACACCAAAATATCATCATTAAAAACAACCAACATTTTTCACCTGAGTCAACTGAGCCATCACTACAACAAACTGGTTAGTTCTGATTCTGACCATCTCAGGATACTGATTTGAATGGTCATTTCCCTCTGTATGCCTTCCTAGAAAATCTGTTCTGTTTCCTCTATGAAAAACCATTCTTAACACAGAAATATCTTAGGAGAAGCAACATGGTAATCTTCAAATGCTATATTATTTAAATCATACCATAAATTAACTTATAATTTAACACTTTTCTAACTCCTCAAGTTGTCTAAACCGACCTCTAATACCAACTATAAGGCCCCATCCTTAAACCTTACTTAATATTGAATTAAATGAATAATTCACATTGAGGATCTTTTCAGGTTTAGAGTTTTAGAGAATTAGATCGTAACTATTACATCTCAAAATATTACAAAGTAGACACTTCTACTATGTTTCCATAAAATAAAAACTCTTAAAAATAAACATGTCTAGTTCCGTGTTTTAGATAGTCTGACTTTCCCTTGATCCCATCCTTGACCCTAATCCACATTATGTCATATGAAAAACATTTCAAAAAAAACTTGGGGTGAGCATAAAAAGCTCAGTAAGGGATACACAAAGAATGAAAACTTTTAGTTTTTCAAACATCAAGTAAACCATGTATAACTTTATCAAAGTAATACCTTCACCTTCATGAAGTAGTAAAAACACTTCACTGAATAAAATATCATTACTTTCCTTTTTTGTAACCAAAGTATTACCATAAAACCCATAGAAAGAACACATAACATATAAAGGTATCTTGGGACATAAACATACTTAAATGGAATAACCATACGGTCGACTTCCACACATACTTAATGGAATAGCCATACGGCCGACTTCCATACCCAATGCATTGGAGGTTATAACGTAACCATCCATCCTGGTATTCACAGCACCACCCGTCAAATGTCCAAGTACCATTATAAAATCATAAGACATAAAATAAATATAATGGAAAGAAAACATTTCCACACTTTGATCACAATATATCACTTAAATATATTGACATAACAAGTCCATTATAAAGACCATTTTCAATACCAAAATACATAAAAGAGTATATGGTATTTATTTAATTTTAAAAAAAACATTACGGCTTGTTCAAGAAGCCAAAGACAAAATAATACTCGCGGCGGCGGAAAAGGTCGTTGTCACCGCGTACGTTAAAAGAAACATTCGTTTTTGTCATTTAGTAAAACGCTTCGTAGAAAAAGAATCCTTTTGTATGAAATTAAATATCAAAGGGGTTTATACACCGTATAAAGGAAAGTTGTGTATAAAATAAAATATGCCTCAATGAAAGGAGATTGAGACGAAGTCCCTTACCTTGGGTCCAGCTTGACTTGATCATTCTTTAACGTCCTGAATAATAAACTTGAGTTAATTTTTATTTGCTTAAGAACCTTTCTCAAGTTCATTATTCCTTTTATATCACTTATTTCCATGTTATAAACATTATGTAACCATTTAAGTTAATAATGTTTGTTTTGTCGATATTTGGTTCATAAGTCGAAAGTGGACTTCTTACAATTACATGTTGTTTGTGTGGTCAAAGGTTCTTTATATCCAGAATGACATTTCGGATTTGGATAGCATATATATCATATATATCCAGCATATACATGTATTTATAATATTACATAATCATTTAGAGGTAAGAAATGAAATGCACCGTTCATGGAGATGGTAAGTCGTACGTACGAATGAACGCTTCTTTCATTTCCTTGTCATATTAATGGAATTAAAACTAAATGAGAGGTATGTATATTTTAATTCCAGAATTATATTCATCATTTAGATGTATCATTCATCATATATATCCATTATATAAATGTACGTAAAATAGTACATTACATTTGGGGATAAGAAATGAAATGCACCGTTCATGGAGACGGCAAGCCGTACGTACGCATGAACGCTACTTCCATTTCTATATAATACTTTAATGGAAAGAAAAAATAATGATATAGAGGTATATTATAATTCCAGTATAACATCATATATAATAACTTTAAATACATCCTTTATACGTCCCACATATGGCATTAACGAATCACATCACTTTGAGGGGGCGGTAGTCCGCACTTCCTAAAATGAAGATATCGCCTATACCCATAATGGAATCCATAAAGGTAAGACACAAATGAAAAATACAAAAGCTTAAGTAAAACATAAACATATTATATATCATATATAAATATAGTGAAATATTAATGGCCACCTTTGAAGGTGTTATATGAGTGTTGAACAATCATCGTTTCGTGAGGCAGAAATTTTCCATCCACGAAAACAATATGTTCCTTCACCATTAAATGTAGGTGTGTGTGAGTGTAGCTCGAATCCTTCTTATAAAAACATCCTAGTATATTGAAGATACTGTATTTGTTACAAATGAAATGAATAGAAAGAGTTTATGGGGTTGGAGAGGCAAAATAATACAGAAGGACTCAAGTGAAGACATTACCTTAAGATCGGGTAACTCCCTTTGGTTTGAGCTCAAAGTCTTCCTTGAGAATACTTCTGCCCAAAGTGAGACTACAAGGAGTAAGAGAGGGAATTTGAGAGACAAAATGGGCAGGGGTTGGCCGAGCCAAAGGCTTTGGAAGTGTGGGTAAGGTGGTAGAGGTGGGGGCCTTTTATAAGAGGAGAGGAGGGGCACTCTTGGAAAGTAAAGAAAAGTCTCTTTATTTTAAAATGATATTCGGATTTAAGAGTTCCCACATTGATATATTTCGAGGATAATGTGATAAGGGTTCTAAATCCACTCATCCAATATGTTTTGGACATGTTTAGGTCTTAGATACTACATTATCTTTCCATTTTATTTAAATCGTTAAATAATGAGGTCATCGTTGCATCATCATGATGTCATAAATAATTTAATTTATTTAACGTATAAAAATTATAAAAAAAATACTATGATGTAGGAAATCCTTTTATATTTCCAATTACAATTTATAGTCAAACATCGGACTAGTATAACCAAATGTAAAAATTATTTTAGTAAAATAACTCATGTTTGTGTCATTTTTATTTTAACATTAAATAAAAAGGTATTAATGTCATTTTCCAACTAAAGTGGATCCATGGGGTCCCCAATTTGACCCATGGATTTTCTTGGTCGGCCATGACACATCCAATAAGGGTAGGATATGTTTCAAGTTCATTTCATATTATTACAATATTATTTTTACCTTAAATTACACTAATTATCTTTAATCGTGATTAAAAACTTAATAAGTTACTATTCACCAAAAAATTATTTTAATCTCATTGAACCACATTTTACTTCTTAATGACAAAAATTTATCTGTGATTTTTGAAATTAAAAACATAGAGGTGGTAAAATTTCATTTTAATGAAAAATCAGTTTTTAAGTACCACTTAGTGGTTTCAGTATTCATCAAAAAATTGAAGTTTTTCAGAAAAATACCAAAACTCTACCCTAAGCTTTATTTGATATTCCGAATTCAAAAATGAAGTCCATTTTAAAAAATTAAAAACATATAATTTTCATTAATTAATTTAATAATTAATTCCCGCTGTCAGAGCAAATAGCGTGTTTTTATGAAACAATAAGTATCAAAATATTGACACTAGTTTAAGTCCGATTTCAAAGTGACATTAATTCAAACTAACAATATTGGATTTAATGATAAAAATATTTTCTAATTTCACTTTAAAACCAATTCAAATGATAATTTAATCATATAAATAAATTAGATTAAAAAGAGGTTTTGAATTAAAATACAACATTTTTCACTATTCATTAATAATGATCTTTATCGGAAAGATACCAAAAATTTACACAAAGTAAATTTTGATGTCCCGATTCTAAAGAAGAGTTATATATAATCCAATAGAATTTATAAGATTGATCAAAACTATATTTAATGAATTTTCTCCGTCAAAAGATGATAAGTGAACCTTTAGTGAAAATTAGGGTATAAATGCCTAAAGTTGAATTCCTTCCGTATTTTAATCCTTTATCTTTTATTGGATAAATTTAAAAACATTTAAAAACATATATAATCATATTTTAGTTATTTCTATCCATTCCCGCCAATACAATGGCTACATGTTAACTACCATTTAAAATAATATTATTATATTACTAGTGTGCAACGTATGTTTTCAAAGGAACTCATCGTTGCGTATCAGGTACGCTATCGAACTTAGCAACCCCTTTAAAGTAAAATTAATAAATATGAAAATGTATTATTCTTTATTTACCTGGGATGTTACAATAATACTAGGAGTAAATTGCATTGTGGACAATATACTTCCCCTTATATCAAGGGGTACATCCTAACTCGCCTATAATTATCTTTCCTTCTTATTCTTCATTTACTTTATTAGGGATCCATGTACACTACCTAGCCCACATGTATACTGAAACTCCAAATACCTATTTCATGAGGAGTAGTTGGTTTCCGACTAGTATCTAGTGCCTTCCATGATCCTCTTACACTACTAGGTTATTGAGTTTCCCAAAAAAATTATGTACTTGAACCATATTACCACAATCTTGACACTCCAATGAAGTAAATGGACACTTCAAATGCTTATGTACAGTCTTACCACACTAATTGCACTACACCTGGGTGTGGGCCTAAGATGGGTTTCCACTCACTTGGAATATTATATAGTTTCTTAATTTTGGGGAATTAATGATGTGGTTATACCTACTATATGAATATTAACAACATGATCATATTGATGAAGAAACATTCCTACCACATGGGGCCTCTATTAGGTTCCATTCAGTGATGAGAGAATGATTAGAAATGTCTGAGATGTTTTTCAAGTAGAAGAGTTTCACTTTTGGCATGATTTCATACAAAATCCAATCATAGAATTAGTTGTCTAAATATATATCATGTCTTATAAATTATGGAGAAAAAAAGTTCAATTTGATAAAATGACCATCATTGTCCATCAGAAACATGATCCAATATTTCAAGTGTATGAACTCATGATCATTTTCATTCCTTAGTGTCTATGGGTAGATGTGTCTTAGTAACAACTCATGCTAGTAATTACAGATCATTTATTCATGATATAAAGTATACACTATAATTTCACACTAGTTATTGGGTTGATCAATTTGGATATTGGTACAAAACACCACCCTCCCATCCATGGGTGTCTCTAGGTGAAAAAAGATCATCTCGAAAGGCATGATCCAAAACACTACTGCCTTAGGGACACCCGCCCCAGTAAATATGAGTAGACTCAAAAAATATAACTCTCTCATCAGATAAAACATATAATGGATTACATGATTAATATCCATCTACATGGATCATATGATCCACTAGAAAATATCACATATAAAATCTTCTATAGGATTCTGTATAGCCATAGGAGGTTTTGTTCTTATATAATGTGGCATGAAATCCTTACCACTGTCTTGAATTTCAAGTAGAATACGATAAATATACATTTCTCTACAATGATCATCTCACTCCTCAGATCGTAGGGTATATAGGATATTCAAAGGTACTGGAAAAAATAAGGGGAAAAAGAACACCATGGATAAATGGTCAGACAAAATCATAAAATTAATTGAAAAGAACCTATATAAAGATGAATTAAATATTGCATTTATCTAATGATATCAATAATACATCTTACAAAAATAGAAAAAACCATATACCAAATTTTTTAGTTATTTGAGATTATCTACATATTAATATTATTTTAACCCACTTGAGAATTTTTATCCATAATCATTTGCATTGAGAACCTTTCATGAAAGTTGACATAATAAAATCTAAATCATAACCTATAAATTTGGTACATAAGAAATGGGAGAGATTAACCACTTAGTAATTGAAAAGAAGTCTCATAAAGTGATAAGTCATAAACATGAAGAATAACATGAGAATGATATAAATAACATTATAAAAGCACAAAAATCATAGATTATAATAATAAAACTCAATGTAATAATATACGAACATAAGAAGATCATGAAGCAACCATAAAAGAGATATCCTTTATTAAAAAAATATTAATAATTATAAAACATGTGAGCATGATATAAAAGTGAGGAGTCATTTAAAAATAATTAATAATCATGAAAACCTAGTAAAATATGATATATAAGAAAAATTATTTCACAATCATAAACATATTATTTATTATCCCTGTCGGTGTGGATACTTCACTAGAACAAAAGCCGGTCCTAGCGGCGGTTTTTTTTCCTGTTTAGTGGCGGTTTAAACCGCCGCTATATTGTGTGGCGGCGGTTTACAAAAACCGCCGCTAAGTTTGGCGTCGGCAATCTATTAGCGGCGGTTTTTTCGATTCCGCAGCGGTTTTAGAAATGTGTCGTAGATCCGTCATTTAGCGGCGGTTTCTCTTCATTTAGCGGCGGTTATATGGGTATCTGATATTTTTTATTCGCGGCGGTTTTAACCGCCGCTAAATTCAGGCGTTTGATGTGCCTATTCTGCGGTGGTGAAAACCGCCGCTACATATCAACATAATATATTTAGCGGCGGTTAAAACTGCCGCTAAATTCTGCCCAGTTCATCATTTAGCGGCGGTTTTAACCGCCGCTAAATGCTCACAGGTATGGCATTAGCGGCGGTTAAAACCGCCTCTAAACGTTGAACTGGAAAAAAAATATGTTGGATCTGCTCCACCACTGCCCTAAATTTTCCAAATCCCTGCAAACAAATTAAGTACAGTCGATGCCTCAAAAGACTATCTAAACAAGTGTAAGTGAAGACTAAATCCAAGATTGAGCTATGTCTTGGTAGACACATCATAATTCATTAAATTTCAATATTTAATTATAATTAAATGTCAAATCATGACATATAAATGGTTTCCAATAGAGACCATCTTTGGTGTCCCTCATTGGAATCAAGATTCTCTCGGAATTTAATAGTCTTCATGATCCCAACCACCCTATCCTCATATTTCTTGGGCATGTTATTCGTCGAATTAAGTGGTGAGTTTCTGTCCATCTAAGAAAAACGAAGCTAATGCCTAATTTTAAAAAAAGTACACGGTGTGTACTTGAAACTACTTGTCGTGTAGTGTATGTTTCTATACAGTTCCTAGCCAGAACACTATATGGTGTGTATTAAGATTATAGTCATGTAAACCCAATTACACAACATGCAACTAGGTTACACGGCATTTAGACCTCTTTTTCCTCCACTTACATAAGAATAACCTTAAAAAGGACATATTCATACCTCAAATGAAGAATCATGTTCTTATAGTTTCTTAGTTCTCACAGACCCATATGCCCTTCACTAATGAGTGGAATTTTATAAATTATCCATTTTTTAAGGATTTCATACTCTAGGAGAGATATACCTTGGCCCATTCCAGATCTAAATAATAGAATTGATCATCGATGGGGTATTCAAGGATGGAGAATGATTCTAAGAGGAATATGTCTTCTCATCTTCTTGTGAGATGGAACGAGGACCAGTATTTGGTATGAAGAATTAGAATCATTAACGTGAAACTAGTCACTCTTCAAATTTATGAATGGGATATAAATTTAAATCCCGTAAACCAATGCAACTCCACCACTCATGTCTAGGTAAGACTACATGGTTTAAACTGGGTATACTAGAAACTAAAAAATCTTTGTGATATGTCATCTTGTATTGGTATACTGATGAAGATAGATTATATGAATATATCTAGGGAGTGTGGTATATATTCTATAATTCTAGTTGATTCTATCACTGAATATATGTTCCTCTAAATGATTAATTTTAATGTCAATTATCATAACATTTAAGTTAAAATTAATTATGAATATACTCCACCTTTTTGGGAGTTATACAGGATTTTGGGACACTCTGTTTCAAACTGAAGAGTAATTCACAAGTGAAAAAATACACCCATTGATTATAACTCTTTGAAAGAGGTTAAAACATAAAATAAAAGAAAATCACTTCCATTGATATAGGTGAGCCCTCAAAGAATAATGATTCAACCAAATTGGTTAGGAAGCATTCTAATTCCCTTAACTTCAAAAAAATGAAGGGTAAAACATGGGTTTCCCTTGTTGATGAATAAGAAAGGGAATGTGAAATGGAAATTCAATCTTCAAGATACCAAAATTTTTATATCCCCACCATAGATGGAACAAGTCATAATCCAATATGTGTGGATGATACAATCACAACTGATCTTACCCAGGAGATAACCTTTCTTTTTATCTCTTTGAAAATAAACTCCTCTATGCATGCACCTGATATGAATGAGGAATCCCTCTCGTCTCTCTTGAATGGAAGAAAATCATCCACCCCCCCCCCCCATTAACATGAAATCATAAAAAATAATATATGAATGGGTCCTACTATGTTTCTTATGAATGACACATGAATTTCCATCATAGTCCTATAGAAAATATCCCAACATGATAACATAAATCTTGGGTTATTTAGAGACTAATATATACATGTAATAATTAATAATATTTTACACACCCCACTCGAGTTGGATTAAAATCCAACTCTTAGATAACCATAGAATGTGTTCATTAAAATCAAGGATGGGGAGGATATGTATTGAAGACCACCACATCTCTTATACTCCCCCTATATTAGTATCTTTCATTGATACAAGTAGAGGATGATTACATAAGGATTGGTATAACACATTGAGGGATGGTTTTATTAGGTGGATATCCTATGAATTAATTATATCATACTTCCCTAGTTCCCTAATACAAGATTTTTTGTTTGTTCTAAAATATATGACAATATGTTGGTGTATTTATTGGTGGATTTGGGAGGGATGGGATATGATGTTGTATTCTTATTGGGAGATAGTTGAAAACTAAGTTTCATGTGGTCAAAGTGAAACAATAACTAAATTCATATAATTTTAAATTAATTCCCACAAATGGATTATTTCATGACAGATCTTTGAAGAGGATGGGGGATTAGTTTACATTTATAGTGGTTTGTTATTACTGATACAAGTTAACTAGGTTATTGATACACTCTTTACAGTTTTCTATGAGTCACATTGGTGATGATCATATGGATAGTACATGATATATTTAATATTTATAAATATACTATATTTAAGGCTTTGAGGTAGTATTTGTTGAGCGAACTAGTAATTAAGAGCTCTAACATTGGGTTATTTTTATTTCCTCCACATGATTAACATTTTGAACAATTTTATATTTATTTATTTCATTTTATTTTAACCCATGGGGGATTTTTTATGTATAGTTTAATGGATAATTTATATTATATTGTAGTTGATTCGATGGTGTTTTTATTCTGTGCTCTTGAAATATATGGGGCAATGATTCAAAATTTTATTTTTTATATCCCTGATACTAGTATCCATCCCAGTGGCTCATAGAGGTGGGATTTGGGTTCACTATTTATCTCCTCTAGTTTTAAATGGTATTTTTAAATAAATATTCATTTATTAAAATAGAATGTTGTAACCGGAAGAACGAAACGTTATGAAAAATTATTTTATTCCCCAATATGATATGGCATCATCACATGCATATTGCATTAAGAATCTTTTTGTCAACACATGTGGAATCCAGAACACAATAAATAAAATGCATATAAGGAAACATGAGAAATCAAGAAAATGTTAGGACATGGAAATGTTTGGTGGCAACTATGTGCCATAAATGTTACATATACAAACCAACTGTTATCATACTTGTTCAACACATCAATAATACTACTACTCATCATCTGATGCTGCATCGTCACCCTCTCCACCTTCATCTCCATCACCTGCTGCCACCTGTAAGAACATTATATTGAAAATTAAATATTGTTGCATATTTATAATAAAAATTAAAACCAAGAAAAGTTTGCAAACTAAATGATTTTGATTTTTTTGTGATTTACCTGCTCACCACTACCCGATGCACTACCACCGGGGGCATATCTGCTCATATGCTGACGTATTTCAAGCAACTCTTTCTGCAAAGCAGATATCTGATCCCCCTGCTGGTGAACTGTGTTTCGTAGAGCAGACATCTCCCTCTGAGCATCTTCAGGTATGGAATGACTATAACCAGGAGTAGATGAGGCCGAAATCCCTGATGGCATGCGAAAGACCTCAGATGGTACGGGTCCCAAACCCATCCCGCGCACTCTACCAGGATGCTCCTTCCCAAGGACTTGACCAATTGGGTCATCCTGGGAGACTGAGTAGGACTGCCCAGGATTGGCATCCCATATTTCTTTAATTTTTACCTATAAATCAAATATCAATATATATTAACACAGCAAAAACTGATATTAAGTTATTATAATAAATAATTGACTTTATACCCCAACTTCTCTGGCAGGTTCATTAACAAAACTTCCATCTGTTTTTTATGAACATCCAGCCACAGTTCTGTTCGGGATGCTTCATGCCCTAAACTCTGTGACTGCATTAAACAAAGATAACTCATCAATCAAATATGTTAAATATATAATATTATCTTATAAATATTTAAACTAATTAAAATATTACCAATGACATTCGGCTTCTTGAAAAGCTTTTTGAACCCGTAGTGTGCGGGATTACCTGCTTCGCCCGGTTTGAAGCATTCTTTCTTGAGAGATCCTGAAATAAATAAAATTCAATTTAACAGTATTGTATTCAATGTCTATCTCCTCTTCATGTACATGTATAAATGTAAAATGAGGATAATATAATAATATATATTTCAATACCATCCGCTTCTCATCACGATGTCTATCGACAAAAACCTTCCACTGTTCTTTCGGTACCCCACTGGGTATCTTCTCATACATCTGCTGCACGGTCAACGAAGAATCGTTGACATCACACCACAACCTCCATTTGAAATCTTACCATTTTTTCCAAGATTTTTCAATGTCCACTTCCGTGCTATCACATCAGCAACGGTAAAGTGGAAGAACATCTGTATACAGAAATTCATTTTGAATATATTAGTAAAATGACATTCAATTAAACCATAAAGTAAAAAAATTACCTTTATCTGAGAATCATAAACTTCATCTTTCCAGTTTGGAGGCATATGCCTCCAATCATCATACGAAATAGGCAGGGAAACGGGCTCCGCTGCCAGCTGACCTATAATCTGACCAAGTAAACCTGCGGCGTCATCCATCGGGACCCCATAAGAATCAAATGGAACCACTATCTTCTTGCCATGCATGTTCCTAACATCATAACTTTTTATGTCTTTTTACACGGTTCCATTGTCTTCATCTGCAATGAGCAAACAATTACTATAAACAAAATGCAATAAATTTATTTAATTAAAATTTGTACCTATGACTGCGACCCTCCAGAATGTCCGTGATGAACTGGAGGGGGCGTGTCGCTGCCCCACTGCTGAAGCTCCTGTAGGGGGAGGCGATGACTCATCCTCTAATGAGGCATCCACTGATGGTGTCAGAGATGGTGCAGGGGAGATGATGCCGTGGGGACAGACGGATCGTCATCTGTCGCAGAAGAAGAAGGAATAGTGTACCGCTTCTTCCTTGGAATTCCTGTCATTTAATCAAATAAAATTAAGTTCAGAATATATATTTCAAAAAATTTATGCAGAAAAAAAATTAAAAATGATAATAGATGCCCAGTATTAACAAACAAAATATATATAACAATGATAATGAATGACTACAGAAATGAAACAAGTAGTTGCTGAATGAATAAATAATTGTACATACAATCATTTTCCCCTTCAATCATGTCAGTTTCCTGCTCCATTGCTTCATCCACTTCATTCATCCTTGCTAGACCAATATTTTCAATATCATGATGGACAAATAATTCTGCTTCCTGTTGTTGATGAAATTCAATTGCAGAGGTCAAATCTTCCACTTCATCACCCATATCATACAAATCTCTTTGTATTACATGAGTAACTACACTCCACTCTTCATCCACAACATCATTCACATAATATACCATTTTTTCCTGCGATTCTAAGATATATGGATCATGCAGTTCACGATCACCAACATCCATCAAGCGAGAAAAGTTTACAGAAGTAAATTGCAAGGAATCTCTTTTAACACCTCTGATAAAATCGACCCATTTGCATTTGAATAAAACAAAAGAAAAATGCCCGTGGTAGTTTAATTCAATAATATCATGCAGCTTTCCATAGTATTCCACTTCAGCAAATGTAAAAATAACACTATTCTGTGTTTTCAAACCCACTTCTCGATCGACTGTACGAAATCTAAAACCATTCACATTATAAGCGTTGAACTTTCTAACTTGTTTTATAGGACCTCTAGCAAGAAACATCAAATCTTCTGAAAAGTCAGCTCGAGTATCAGTATTCATGATCTGAAAAAAAAAATATAATTTAATAGATTTGCAAATTGTATGTGTCAAAGTAATATTCGTATTTATTGCAATATTTATAAACTTACACGTCGTGCAAACCATTCTACCAGCTCTTTATTCACAACTTTCGTTATATCTTTTTCATTTCGTGTTCGGCTTCTCATTCGTCTCTTTGTTTGTATCCTCAACTCTTCAATAAATGGATCTGCAATTTCACTATTCAGCAGCACATATCTATGTGCCTGTAATAATTCCAATTCTGTTAGTGTCGCGTATGAGGTCCTCCCAAATGATCGGCCAATAGCAGGAAATATTTTTGATTTCTGATGCATTTGAGATTGATTTGATGTGTCGTCAACACGTCCAACTCGAGTAAATCTTGTCTCAATATCATCCAAATATCTGGAACAAAAGGTGAGACACTCCTCGGCCAAATAGCCTTCAGCAATAGATCCTTCTGGTTGAGCTTTATTTCTCACGTATGCTTTAAAATGGCCAAGATATCTGTGAAAAAAATAATAATATTATGCATTTATTTAAATGCCAAAAAATGTTTACTTAACTAGAAACATATAAATAAAATACCTCTCAATTGGATACATCCATCGATAATGAACGGGGCCTCCTAATTTCGCTTCGTCAACCAAATGCACAGTTAAATGCATCATGACAGTAAAAAACGATGGAGGGAAGATCATCTCCATTGCACAAAGGGTCAATACAAACCTCTCCTGTAGGTTGTCAAGCTGAAATGGATGTAGAGATTTCTCACATAACTATTTGAAAAATGTGCAGAAATGGAGTACACCAGTAGTAACTTTTTCAGGTAATAATGTACGCAATGCCAATGGTAGTAACTGTTGTAACAAAACATGTGAATCGTGACTTTTCAATCCATATAACTTATGATTATTCAAGTCAACACACCTCGAGATGTTACTCGAATACCCATCAGATACCTTCACATTATTTAAAATTTGAAGGAACGTATCTTTATCCCTATTTTTCAATGAAAAAATGGCCGGAGCATACTTTTCATTCTCATCTGGCTAGAGATCACGTTTTATGTTCATTACTTGTAAGTCTTTGCGAGCATTGAGATGATCCTTCGACTTTCCATGCTCATTAAGTAATGTGAAAATAAAATTATCACATACATTCTTCTCAATATGCATCACATCAAGATTGTGGTGCAAAGAATTAAATTCCCAATACGGAAGTTTGAAGAATATAATTTTTTTCTTCCATTGTTGCGTTCTGATTTCACTTGACGATGCACTTAGCACTCGTTTTCCGCTATCATTCAAATGATGAACCTTCCCAAATTCTGTTTTAACATTTTCAAGCTGTGTCAATATTTCAGAACTGGTTAAAAACTTTGGAGGTGGTCTACGATCAATGAAACCATTAAATTTTGATTTGTTCAGCCGAAATCTATGAGATGCATCAAGAAATCTTCGATGGCACAAGAAGCACCATTTTCTACTGTGAGGTAGCCGTCTGGGCTCGAAATCAAAGTTACAAATGGGACAAGACAAACCCGTATATATGTTCCAACCAGATAAATTCCCAAGCCCAGGGAAGTCACTAATGGTCCACATTAAAGCAGCATGCATTTTAAACATTGTTTTAGAAGAACCATCAAATGTCTCAACACCGTTGCTCCATAACTCCTGCAATTCTTCAATCAAAGGCTGCAGGTATACATCAATATCATTTCCAGGCATTTGTTTTCCCGGAATAATCATCGAAATGATAAAAGATGTTTGTTGCATACACATCCACGGAGGCAGATTATAAGGGATCAAAACAACTGGCCAAATGCTATAACTCGTACTCAAAGTCCCAAATGGGTTGAATCCATCAGCAGCCAATCCCAATCGAACATTCCTAGGATCAGCTGAGAAATCTGGATGTAATGAATCAAATGTCTTCCACGATTGGGAATCTCGTGGATGTCTCATTAACCCATCATTGTTATTATCTACAGCATGCCACTTCATGTGTTCGACGGTTTTTGATGACATGAATAATCTTTGCAATCGAGGCTTCAAAGGAAAGTAACACAAAACTTTTGCAGGTGTGTTCCTTTTCTTCTTCTCCGTGAAGTTATGTTCAGTCATACTTCCAACATCACCCTTTGACTGCCATCTAGAAGAAGAACATTTCTTACAATTCTGTCTACTTGAATCCTCTCCCCAGTAAAGCATACTATCATTGGGACACGCATGTATTTTTGTATAATTCAGACGAAGCTTGTTAACAACTTTTTTCATATCATAAAATGATTCTGGGATTTTTGCTTCAGGAAATGCATCACGAATCAATTCCAATAACATGGACATTGCCTTATTTGTAATTCCACATAGACATTTGATATGGTACAACTTCAGTAGAAATGAAAGCTTTGAATATTTCAAACACCCACTATACAACTCTTGATTTCCATCGTCAACTAAATCATGAAATGCATTTTCCTCACTGAAGTTTTCCCTTACATTTGGCTCCACATAATCAAGAGGATCCAATGATATGTTACAATCTTGATCTACTTGTGTTACAGTCTCAGAAACATCACTTGTCACGTTGCAATTTGTAGCACCCTCTTCTGGTTGTTCTGATATGTTTTGATGCTCATAGTGGTGTCTTGCAGTGCCGAATGCATCATTTATGAGGTTTTGCATTTCATTTTCCATTGTCGAAGAACTTGGGACCTCATTCTGTGGATTAACATCAGTCCTCAATCTTTCTGTATTGTTTGATTCTCCATGCCAAATCCAACAAAAATATTGCTCAGGGAATTGCTTCAGTATTAAATGTTCGTAAACTTCATCTCTCTTCAACCATGTTCTAAATATACATTTAGGACATGGAAATCTTATTCTCCCTTCAACGGATCGATTAGAAATTGCAAAATCTAAAAACCCATTCAAACCCTTAACATATTGAGGTGTGTTCCTCGGTAATGTGATCTAGCTTTTATCCATGTATATCACAATGTGCCTACACAAAATATACGATAGTGTAAGATTACAGAAACATAATATAATAAAGATGAACCATTGACCATAAAGTATGCATAATATAATAAAGATGATTCATTGACCACATTTACCATTTAAGACCAACTGAACAAGTCTGGTCCATAGGAGACAGCGTCAACACCTCATTGAGGAGCAATAAGAATATCGGGATACACACTTATCATAACACCATCGATCACACATTTATGTTGCCTCAAACAACACCCCATTGATGTGTGATCGAAACTGATCATAATGAATTTTAAATCAAGTTAACTACATTCACTGAAACCATTTTCACAATGGGTAATGTTTGTTTTATTGTTCTAGGGAAATCTAAATGGCCACATTTAAGTTTTGGGGTTCATCTTGTGATGGAAGCATGAGACATGGTGTTTGAATTTCTTTAATAAATTAGTGATAATGACCCTCCTAAGGTGGAGAGAATTATGTTAGTCATGGAAATGTGGAGAAAACTGTAGAGTGGATGTGGAGGAATCAAGGTTCCAAATAGAAACCTATAAGGGATATGTTTGGGGGTTCTTAGGGAAGGCCAGGTGGAACTTGGATATGGTGTGTGTAGGTGATGGAGGTATACCTTAAGTGAGAAGGCTTCATGTTTGGGTAGAGGGGCTACATGCCAATAGGGGAAGTTGGGAACCAACGGAGTCAGTTAGCAGGAATGGAAAGACATAGTTGGATAGAAAGGGAATTGATGTGGTGGGCTGCGAGGCACCTCAAGTTAATGTTGAAATGATAAGTTTATACTAGTAATGTGAATGAGTTTTGAAGAAGAACCAAGTAGTCCTTGGTTGAGATATGGATGGTGAAAGTGTGACAAATTTGGGTAGTTTTGGCAGAAATAATGAATGCTAGAATTGGGTGGAGTTTTCATGGATGTTGTGAGTTGGAAAACATGTTAGGGAAGTTTTGAAGGTTGAGTTGAGGTTCTGTTGACCTCTTTTATGATGAGTGAAGTTCTCAAAACTAGAAAATTGTGGTGACGAAGTAAGTAATATGGTGTTGAGAACCATGGAAGGAAAGTAATCGATTAATGGTGTGGCTAGAGTTTCAAGTTGGATGGTCTCAGGTAGGAACCATATTAGTGTATTAGTTTTGGTCAACAGGGTTAGACATCTGAACATTACTACCTATCAAACTTAGTCTAAAAAAATAAGAACCCTAAGTGTTTTATTATAAATGAAAGAAATCAACCTACCTATATCGCAAAAACACAAGTATCTCCCATACATCGATCTCAAAACGAGTATACAATAAGCTCACCACCTAAAAATAAATCCATAAACCTGGGACAACCCCTCTCACAGGTTTCCCTAGATCAATAAAATACTGACTAATAAGGGTATGAGTCACAACTAAGGGCCTCCAAGTCTCCTACCTATCCCTACCAATCAAGTCTCATATGAAGTTTACTAGGTATGACCACCTAACCCATAGGTCAAACTCTCACTAAAGTCTTATCTCATGAGGCATCATATATGAACCCATATAAATGTAGGGCTTCTAAAATGCATGAAAAATATCACTAAAAGAGGTAAAAATAAGTTAGGTAAAAAGAACATTGACCTACAAGGGTAAAAAACCTATCAAATTAGCCTACCAAGTCCCAATCCTCTCTAAGAATTCTGATAAGGGACTTCTCCCTATAGGGTAATGTCATCAAGTAAAAAGATAATGAATAGATCTTCACCAAGAATCTGTATATGATAATACCCCCTTGAGGTTTCTATTTACTATAAATGTATATGTACCTATCAGAATTACACTAGATGACCTGACTAGATAACCATAAATAAAGTCTAGTTATGTAAAATATCATAGCAAGCTAAATGGGAAAACTCCATGTAGGTTATTATAAATATTTAGTTAACCACACATGAAAATTATACACCCAAAAAGGATCTACTGAAAGGTAATTAACTTACAACATTTTATCTACAATGGTAAACAGTAAACACACATTATTACCTCAACTATCCATGTCATACTATACAAACACAGTTTGGTTAAGTAGAATTTCACTCCAAGTTATGTGGGAAACACTATATAGGTGATTAATGACACTTTAAATAAATAAACCTAAGTAACCATTCCATATGAGGGGTAAAACACTTGGGTATCATGACCTATCGGCCTACTAGGGTCACTTCACCTCCCATACATGAGGACGGAGTCATCATCCTCATCATCAAACATATCACTATAGATCAAAAAAGGCCTACCATAAGAAGGAAATATATATAAAAGTTGGCCCAATTGAGTGTAATTCCATAAAGAAACAATATGGGAAAAAACACTTAGGTTTTTGTTGAATCTTTTAAAAAATAGCCTATGTTGTCAATAAAATCACACACTAAATGGCTTAAAACATATGTACCCTATGTGAAAAATATGATTCCTAAATACCTCTATCCTCTACCATCCAAGAGTCAAAATCAATCATTGGCCTCTCACCAATGGGAAAAGATCCAAAAATCTACAATAAATCATAAAATATACATCACATATGCATTTCTAAAGGTAGAAAACCATATAAAACTATGACATCGCATATCAAGAAAAACAATACCATACCCCTAACAGCCTGAAATTCATACCAGAAAAAGTATTCTTGATGCAACGGTATTATATCCATCCCAAATTATAACACATTATATATAATACTATCTATCATGTCCTAAATAGCAAAACAACAGGAATAGAACAACCTCTTATACCACTTAGTTACATCCCAACACGTTTCACTCTATAAAAAGTAACCGAACTGGTTGGTGATAAGGCCTCAAGTGTGCCTACCCATATCTAAGAGGCTACTGAATAAGAGTGAGGGCCTATGGTGTGATAGTGGGGATAATATTCCCTCACATTAGAGTAAATGTAATATTGGAAATAACCAAACATCATCCATATTAGTAAATAAATAGAGTGTGGAAGCAATAAATATAAACATGGATGTAATAAAATGGAAAGAAATAAAGGATATAAAAGTATTGTAATACATAAAACATTGATCCCCCACCAATCCAACCACACATACATGAGAAAATAAAAAAAATACAAGGATTTACTGCTAAGTTCATGTTGAACCACATACATTATCTCCACACACACATTCTTGTTTTACCACTTGATCAGTCTCAAGCCTTAGCCCTACCTGTGATTGCAACCAAGTGAATTTATGCTCAGGTACCCTATTACAATGGTGGCCTAATCTGGGTGTGAGTAAAAAACTTAGTAGGGTACCTCCAATGCAGTACTATACACAATTTGTAAATTCATTATATGTATACGTGAGCTACTCATCAAGATAAAAATAATAATCATATATTACTGCTGAAAATATTTGAATAAAAAAGGTTGTATCAAGGTATGTTTCCATAAGGCATGCTCAAGGTAAGCAGTCATCCTAGCCGAGATAAAATTAGAAATAAAATAAAAAAGTGAATCTATAGTTGATACTTGTATTCATGATCCTGATCACTTATACATCCTATGAATATGGGGATTGGGTTGGATATCATAAAACTAAATCTGTATAAACCTATAAATCCTTGGGTCCATGATCCCAATCAACAATACCTGCTCATCCAGCACCAAAATCTATTTTGATCATGTTACATCACCAAAGGGGGATATATGAAAAAAACTTTACTCATCTGTACTCACCTCCAATAAATATGATGAAGGATTCTAGGTATCAAATAAATATCCTATGAATATGGAATTGATATAGATTTCATACTACTCATTTCATGCATAATCCATTTTGATGTCTAATTACTAGGTCTAGTCCATATACAATCATGAAATCCAAAATTAGATAATCCCTAAGGGGGATGAACCTTAGGTAATCTGTAATGAATTATCTTTGGATCTTGGATACCACTCAGAATCCATTCAATAAATAGCTCAACATCCCACTCTCAGACTAGTTTGGTGAGTACTATAATGGTGAATCCACATGATACTAGGTACCATTCTAGGAATAAAATGAGAAGATCATCGTTAATCCTTAGGGAGATCATCAATATCCCAATACTCAGTGGAAGTGCACCCACCTCACAACCTTTATCATCCCCTGGGTTCTAGTGAGCTATCCATCCTTAGATTGACCTAGTATAAGAGGGGTTTTGTGAAACTGTCATCGACATAATTTTCTAATCCCTCAATAAAAAGGAATCCCAGTAAAAATTTGTACTTTTGGTAATAGTAATAGTATTATTAAATCAAAGAGGCTTATAAGCTAGATCCCAGGAAGCACCTTTGGGCATAACTGTCATAACATCACATCATGTTAGGCCCTATGGTCCAAATTCTAGAAATAATGTATGGAAATCATAGTTTCATCAATAGTAAATGAGTGAAATCATAAATAAAAGAGTGAGTATGGTTGAATTCCTAAAACCACCACCACTACCTCATCCCATTCAGCTTATATTTTATGTGTGGGTTCTAAGCCTGGAACCCTATATTATCTCTACTTAAACACATTATGCACTAGCTCAGGGTTTGTCAACTATTAGAGAACCCACTAAGGTCCCCAAGCCTAATACACTGGAGAGGTACCCATATTCGAATCCTCCAAATTAGATTAATGGTCTTAGGTGAATAACCAATGCACCAATACATTACATCCTAAAACATAATGAGTATGGTAGAACAACCTTGTTAGCTACATGGCACCTTTCCACTATGGAAATAATTATAAGATGGTTTATGATCTAATTTTAGTGCCATGTTCTCTCTGGGATAGTTCAAACATTAAACCAAATCTTGGTTTCCTAAGGTCTATCTACCTAGTCTTGTACAAGGCTGACATTCCTAAAAAAGTGTAGTATCACCACCTCAATGTTTTGAAGGATACTTGGTTTCTTAATAAACTAAGTCCCAACAATGTAGGTACAAGGTGTGAGACTAGTGCACTGGTGTTGTTAGTGACCCCTAACATTCATCCATTACAATAAGAATCCAATTTAATTAATTAAACAACCATTGGTATAAAATAAACAGGTTGTGTTCCCCATAGGTGAGATCTTAAGAATACATATACTAAATAAACATGCATAAATAAAAAAGGGAAGGTATGACATACCACCTACCTTTAGTAAGTTTCCCATATAATTTTACAGGGGTTAGAAGCAGCCACCAAGGCCAGTCCAAGATCAAACAAGATATGAAAGGACCCATCTCAATCTAAAAAATAAAAATTAATTAATTATAACAACATAATAGTGAAATTATAAAACCCAAAAATTTATAATTAAAAGAGAACATATTATTTAAATAGGAATAATCCCCAAAACCTCCCCTATATATCTCGTCGCACCTAAACTGCAATCTAAAGCTTTCCAAAAAATAGTGGAACACCCTCAACCATGAACTAATCCTAATCCCTAAACAACAGTGTTAAAAAAATACCCTAGTGATCGCAGGGGGAGGTCGCGGGCACCGCCGGAGGAGGTCGCGTGGTCGCCGGAGGAGGTCGCGGGGTCGCCGGAGGAGGTCGCGGGATCGCCGGGGGGGTCGCGGGGGGCTGCGGGCGAGGGTTGCAGCACGCGGGGTTGGGGGAAACGGGGGTCGGGGTAGGGAAGGGTCGGGGTTTTTTAAAAAAAACAAAGGTTTAGCGGCGGTTTATTAAAAACCGCCACGAAACGTATTTCAGAAAACGTTTAGCGGCGGTTTTGTGAACCGCCGCCACAAAACCGCCGCTAGACACTGTTTATTTTGTAGTGCTTGTACTCTTAAAATTATGAGTAGAGCCTAATGCATTCACACTCACCACTTTTTAATGTATATACTTGATAACCTACTCACATGTAATGTTGTGATTTGTTTTTAATACCATAAACCCTTTATTTATGAACCTAGAATCAAGAAGTCCAGTTTACACATAAAAAATTGATAATATATTGATAATATCAAAATCAATTGTTGTGAACATAAATATTTTCTAACTTATTCTCACATAATATTGTGAGTATAGGTTAACACCATCATAGTCAACCTTTTTGAACCTAGTGAATTTATAACATGTTCATAGATAAAATTCTCTACAGAGCTTAATGCCTTTACACTCACCCTTTGAGAACCTAATGACCTACTAACACATTCACATAACATTTATCTAACATTTGTCACCTAATTCTAATATTCATGCGGGGGTTTTCACATGCTGGCTGGAGAATACATCATTCCACCCCATACCATAAATTGAATTTTTAACATATAAAATATAAACCACCAGTCCTTATTGTAATAATATAATGTTATGTACCATACATCCTTGTCACATGATATTAAACCATACAAAAGCATTCATTTTCACATGTTTTAAAATTGAATGGTTCATTTATCTGTCACATGGTGTTAAAAAGCATAATACATTAGTCCTTTCATGAGAGGCCCCCAATATTGTTGTTAGTATCCCACCGCATCCCTAACCTACTATTATTCATAACCATGTGTGGTTTGATTTCATCATGAATTGGATAAATAGTGACACCCATATTAAAAATCCAAAGTCCAACAATAATATATTAGAAAAATAACCGTATCTATGGGGAAGAAGCACATAATTTTTTTCATACAATAAATACATGTATCATGATTTATAATTTGAAAAGATACATATTTATTATTATATTATTCAACCCAAACCCAACAAAAAATTCCAATCATGGGTGTCATTATATCCTATCGTTCCAATTTTCTTGCAATCACTTCCATGCAATGAAGGAACCCTCAAATTCATTGTTTCTCACACCGAGTATTAATCACATGGGATTTTTAATCCTAGAAGGGATATTATTACATTATAAATACACGGGGTCTAAAAATAACAACCTTAAAATGGTTAAAAATATCATTTACGATGCTTGTGTGGTGAAGTATTTCTTCACCAATTTTTACATCATGGTTTCAACCAATTGTCCTTGTAGGAAGATGTTAAACTAAAAGTCAACCATATTAATATAGGTGGATTGATTCTGTATTTTACAAGATGTGTATTGATGATAGTAATCAAATACCTTGGCTCATATTCCAAATTAAACAAAAATTCCCCCACAATCATGTGGATGAGATATATTTTCATATGAAAGATTAGCACACGTTTTGTTACCACTAATAAACGCATACTATAAAATGCACCTCTCCCCACATAAAAACCTAATCAATGTTGGGAAATTATTTGTGAACCAAATTTCAAAATATTACATTTTCATGATATATTTACTCATACTTACACAATATGTCTTATTCCCAACCACATGTTCTTCCCTATAGGAGAGAATATCTTCTCTACCTTTTGTCCCCTTAGGGATTTAGTCACATGAGTTTTGTTATAACTAACTGTAGAAGATGTCTCCACCTCACCATTGGTCAAATATATGAAACCCTAAACTATAGTCACCATTCATACTCATCTCCTGATGATAAATTTCATGAAATGTTTTCATATTCACAAGACCATTAACCTATGTGGTGTTTTTTCCAGCTCACATGACCATAAAGTACTCACAGTGTTCACTCAAAAATGATCTTAATCAATAACCATGATTCACCCATACATCTTGAGCACCAAATATGATATTTTTAAGGTTTAAATGGAACATTATTTTATTCATTGTTCATCCCACCTATTGATGTATCATGTTAAGAACTTGGTGGTTTAACCATGGAATTTTCCAAATCAATTTGCACACCCCTTCGTACACCAAACAAACATCACACATTCTTTAGAATATATTAATAGGTTAATTGATTTAATTAATCATATTGGTTATATCTCACCTAGAAATTGTGGTAATAAGGTTTTATTGATCTAAAGAGACAATACTAGTAATATATGGTTAATTGAAAAATTATCAACTAATTATGTGAAGTAACCCCTAGTGGACATTTTGGTCTCGAAGGAAAATTCCATCGAAACCCCATGTTCATTCCCCAAATTGAGTATGGTAATGGAATTCCTATTCCCACCAATATAAATCTAGTATATGTGGTATTAGTTTTTTACCATTAGGAATCACTATTCTACTCCAACCAGCCTCATGTTTGGATTTATACACTTGAGGACATGACTTACTTTATTAATTTCTCTATTATCAAATGGATCAAGAATGTTTCTATGTTTTATTCTATAATACTATAAAACTATTATTCCAGTAACACCCCAGGTAAATAAAGAATATGAAATTTTTATATTTATCCGTATTTGTGAATAAAATTTCAATATTAATTTAAATGGAACTCTATGCTCGATGGCTTACCCAATACGCAACAACGAGTTCCTTTGAAATCATACGTTGCACTCTAATAATAAAATAATATTATTTTAAATGGTAGTTAACGCCTAGCCGTTGTAATGGCAGGAATGAACAGAACTAACTACAAAATGATTATATATGTCTGTCAAATATTTTTACTTTCTACAATAAATGTTAGAGGATTAAAAAAATGCAAATGAATCCAATTTTAAGCATAATCATTCTAATATTCTTTAAAAGGTCGATTAAACGCCTTTTGATGGCGAACCTATTTTAAATCCACTTTTTGAAAATTTTATGTGCTATATTTGACAAAATAAAATTCTTCTTTAGAATCGGGACATCAAAGATTACTTTGCGTAATTTTTTGGTATTTATCCAAAAAAGTTCAATTTTTAATGAATAGTGAAAAATGTTGTATTTTAATTCAAAACCTCTTTTTAATCTAATTTATTTATATGATTAGATTATCTTTTGAATTGGTTTCAAAATGAAATTAGTATATATTTTTACCATTTAATACAATAGTGGTCGTTGAAATTAATTTCACTTTGAAAATGGACTTAAACTAGTGTCAGTCTTTTGATACTTATTGTTTCATAAAAACACGCTATTTGTCATGAAAACGGGAATTAGTTATTAAATTAATTAATGTGACTTATATGTTTTAAATTTTGTAAAATGTGCTTAATTTTTGAATTCAGAATATCAAATATAGCTTAGGGTGATTTTTTGGAATTTTTCTGAAAAACTTCAATTTTTGATGAATAGTGAAACCTCTAAGTGGTACTTATAAAAACTGATTTTCCGTTTAAATGAAATTTTGCCACCTTTGTGTTTTGAATTTCAAAAATCCGACATACATGGTTGTCATTAAGAAGTAAAATGTGGTTCAATGGGATTAAAATAATTTTTTGGTGAATAGTAACTTATTAAGTTTTTAATCGCGATTAGAGGTAATTAGTGTAGTTTAAGATAAAAATAATGTTTTAATAATATGAAATGAACTTGAAACATGTCCTAAAATCATTGTATGTGTCATGGCCGACCAAGAAAAGCCATGGGTCAACTTGGGGACCCCATGGAGCCACTTTGGTTGAGAAATGACATAAATAACTTTTTTATTTAATGTTAAAGTAAAAATGACACACACATGAGATGTTTTACTAAAACAATTTTTACATGGGGTTATACAAGTCATATTTTTGACTATAAATATTCATTGGAAAGATAAAAAGATTTACTAAATCATAGAATTTTTTTTGAATTTTTAGACGTTAAATAAATTAAATTATTTATGACATCATGATGATGCAGCGATGACCTCATTATTTAACGATTTAAATAAAATGGAAGGATAATGTAATATCTAAGACCTACACATGACCAAAACCTATTGCATGAGTGGATTTCTAACCCTTATCACCTTATCCTCTAAATACATCAATGTGGGAGCTCTTAAATCCGAATACCATTTTGAAATAAAGTGACTTTTCTTTACATTCCAAGAGTGCTCCTCCTCTCCTCTTATAAAAGGCCCCCACCTCTACCTCCTTACCCACACTCCCAAAGCCTTTGGCTCGGCCAACCTCTGCCCATTTTGTCTCTCCACTTCCCTATATTACTCCTTGAAGCCTCACATTGGGCATAAGTCTTCCCAAGGAAGCATTTAACTCAAACCAAGGGGAGTTACCCGATTTTAAGGTAATGTCTTCTTTTGAGTCCTTATGTTTTATTTTGCTTCTCCAACCCCCTAAACTTTTTTATTCTTTTCTTTTGTAACAACTACAGTATCCTCAATATACTAGAATGTTTTTATAACAAGGATTCGAGCTACACTTACACACACCTACATCTAATGGTTAAAGAACATACTGTTTCCGTGGATGGTGAATTTCTGCCTCACGAAACGATGATTGTTCAACACTCATATAACACCTTCAAAGGTGGCCATTAAGATGTCAATATATTTATATATGATATATAATATGTTTATGTTTTACTTAAGCTTATGTATTTTTCATTTGTGGCTTACCTTTATGGCTTCCATTATGGGTATACGCGATATCTTCATTTTAGGAAGTGCGGACTACCGCCCCCTCAAAGTGATGTGATTCGTTAATGCCATACGTGGGACGTATAAAGGATGGATTTAATGTTTTTATATATTATGTTATACTGGAATTATTATATACTTATATATCATTATTATTTATTTCCATTAAAGTATGAGATAGAAATAAAAGTAGTGTTCATGCGTACGTAAGGCTTACCGTCTCCATGAACGTTGCATTTCATTTCTTATCCCCAAGTGTAATGTTCTTTTATAAGTACATGTATATAATGGATATATAAGATGAATGATAAATCTAAATGACGAATATAATTATGGAATTAAAATATACATACCTCTCATTTAGTTTTAATTCAATTAATATGACAAAGAAATGAAAGTAGCGTTCATGCGTATGTACGGCTTACCGTCTCCATGAACGGTGCATTTCATTTATTACCTCTAAATGATTAAGTGATATTATAAATACATTTATATTATTGATATATATGATATATATGATATCCAAATCAGGAATTTCATTCTGGATATAAAGAACCTTTGACCACACGAACAACATGTAATTGAAAGATGTCCACTTTCAACTTAAGAACCAAATATCGACAAAAAAAACATTATTAACTTAAATGATTACATAATTTTTATAACATGGAAATAAGTGAAATAAAAGGAATAATGAACTTGAAAAAGGTTCTTATGAAAATAGAAATTAACTCAAGTTTATTATTCAGGACGTTAAAGAACGATCGAGTCAAGTCGGACCCGAGGTAAGGGATCCTACACCTCTCTTTCTTTTTAAGTACAATCTTTTATGTCATTCCTTTTAATGATCATATTTCTTGTTATTGGGATATTCTTTTATATTAATATTAATATAATTTTTATGTTCATATGATGAGAGACCCTATTCTCTCTCATCAATCCATTTTGGAAGTTTTGAGTGGTGCCGTTAGGCTGCCGAATATTTCGTAAGAGATCCAACCTCTCTCTTTCTTTTTAAGTACTCTCCATTATGTCACTTCTTTTAAGCTCCACTTTGTTATGTTAGGGGATGTTCTTTTATATTCCTCTTTCTATAAACTTTATGTTAATATGATGAGACACCCTATTTAATCTCATCAATCCATTTTTGTATATTTTTTGTGGCGCCGTTAGGCTGCCGAGTTTTCGTAAGGGATTTTTCATCTCACTTTTATTCCAGTGAGATTTATGCTACATTTGCCACAATTTCCTTTGAGTGGTGTAAGTACTGCCCATTATTCTACTCTTTTTGTAATATACTTTCGTTTTATGAGTATTTACATCAATGATGTATTGTCCTTCTTTCATGGGGTGTATGTTTTGAAAGATACCCCAGTCGGTAAGGGAACCTTTCACCCTCCTCTTTTTAAAAGACTTATTTTGTTGGGTCTTTTAATTTACATATTGTTATGTTGGTATATGTTCTAATATATCCTTATTGATGTAACTTTTATGTCCAAGTGATGAGATACACTTTTTATCTCTCATCAACTCATTTTGATGTGACGTCGTTAGGCTGTCAAGGGAACTTCTTAACCCAATTTCGATTTCTTTGGGTTCAACATGTAGTTATTGAATATGTCATCCTTTGAATATGTGTGAATGAACATTGATTATTTTACACTTAATATCCACTTATATTTGGTGTATTCATTTGTCACACATAATTATGCAATTGATTTATACTTAATCCAAGGATACCGTCTTTGTATGGGACTTCATCTCAATCTCCTTTCGTTGAGCCATATTTTGTTTTATACACAACCTTCTTTTATACGGTGTATAAACCCCTTTGAATTTTAAGTTTATTCAAAAGGAATATTTTTTATACGAAGCATTTAATAAATGACAAAAGGGAATGTTTTTGTCGTACGTATGCGGCGACAATGACTTCTCCGTCGTCGTGACCATTATTTGAGTTTCAGCTTCCTCTACAAGCCATACCTTCTTTTTTAAAAGAAAAATAAAGACCATGTTTTAATTTTTCATTTATTTTGGTATTGAAAATGGTTTTCATAATGTTTTTATATCAATGTTTTTTATTGATATGTTGTTATTGAAAGGTGGAAATGTTATGTTTCCCTTATGCATGTTTTATGTGATACGATTATGTTGAGGTTCTTGGGCATTATTATGAATACGGGTGGTTCCGTGATGAACTATGGGTGGGTGAGCCGGATATAGCTCTCCAATTCATTGGGTAACGCGAAGGAGTGAAACGTTAATGTTTCTCCGAAGAGATTTAGGGAATATACTGTGATGGGTATTCCAAACGTAACCAAGAGGTTTACTCCCTACGTAAGAATGTTATGAATGCCTCAAGTTACCTTAGTGTCTTATTATTTCTATGATTTATTCATGGTTTGATGAGTTATGTTAAATTGCCTATGTTTTATGGATAAAGTATGATTTCATTCTTATGTATATATGAACTCATGTTTCCTTTCCATATTTTTATAACCCTTACTGAGCTTTTTATGCTCATCCCAAGTTTTTGAAATGTTTTTCACATGTCAAGGGAAAGGTACATGATGTGATGATAGTTTTAAGGATGTGTCAAGAAAGAATCCATGTTTTATTTTAAATATGTTTCCGTTGGTGGGAAGAATGAATACTGTATTTTCTATAACCACTTTGTTTAAATGTGGAATGTAATGCAAGTTTCATGATCTAATTCTCTAAAACTATAAACCTCAAAAGATCCTCAATGTGTAATCTTGTAATAACTCAAGATTAAGTAAGGTTTAAGGCTGGGGCCTTATAGTTGGTATCAAAGGTCGGTTTAGATAACTTTAGAGGTTAGGGTACTCTTTAAGCATAAGTGAGATTACCATAATGGTTAGGATTTCAGAAAGAGTCCTAATTTTAGATAAAGTGAATGATTAAGTATATCTGAGTGTTTACCTTCCTCATTAGTACATGATGGTTTTTTTTTGATATACTCACACTGAAATTTCTGTTTTTAGTGAATAGATGGATCTAGCAGGCACCAAAGTGACAATAGGTTTGAAGGAAACTGTGGTGGTTCTCTGATTAAGAGACTAGATAAAATGGGGGATTCAATGAGTAAACTCGTGGTTGTTCTAAACCAACTATCAAGGAGTCATGATCAACCACTTAAACCTGGGTATGATCTTTAATGCATCATGTATGAGATGACCAATCGATGTAGAATTTCAGGTAATAATTATAAAGGTAATCATTAGAGTTTATATGATCCTTACTGTTGAGGTAATTATGGGTTATTATATGATATGATGGAAAATGAAAGGCATGTGATACACTTGAGGTTAAAATATGTTATGATTATTTTTGAAGATTTTATCTCATTTTGGGGAATTTTTTAAGAATTATATAGTTTTGGAAAAAGGACAACACGCAGACCGTGTGACAACCCGTCGCGTCGGACAAAGCTGCGGGAATTGAACCCACATCCAAAGTGCAACTGGTATTTATCGCCTACCACTGGACTACGTGAAGTCCCTGGTTACTTTGTCTGATTACTTTTAGTTGGATGATTTTATGAATCAAGAATAAGTTTATTTTGGGTTTTCTATGGAAATGATTAACCTATCATCGAGGATATGTGATTCGGTTAATTACTTTTCAATACGAGACATTAAGAGCAACTGATTTTGTTTGGAGATAAATGTTACGATTTAACTTGGAAGACTATGTGACTAAATCCTTCAAATATTTGGGTTTCAATCTTAGTTTGGTTTACTTTGAATAATTTTATGGACAAATTGTTTATCGAATGGTCCTCATTGAAATTTGGGTTTTGTTGGACAAATTTTGGAGGTTAAGAATAGATTTTCTTTTTATAAAGTGTTATCCTTTTCTGGATTATCTGATCTTGTACTAACCTTTTGGGTTTTGGTTTTGGTTAAAGTCTAAAGACATGGAAAGTATATAGTTCTCTATTGTGGTTTAGGTGATTCTCTAGAAATTGATTATATTACTCTTAATGCGAACAAGTCTTCCAAAATACTCGTCTTTTGAAGAAAATATGAGTTTGATTAAGGAATCTAGTAAAAGTTGAAAGTCAACATGATAAGTGATTATGTTTCCTTATTAATAAATTCCTCAATAAAAAGTAACCTAAAACAAAAATGTTTTCCATTAACTTTTCCTACTGGGGAATCGAATACCATTTAACCCATCACAAGTTTGTGATTTTCTTATGGTTAACTTTCTCCTAGAGATGTTTACTATCACTCTCCATCAGAACATGACCCTATGTTTTCTCCTCCATGTCCATGTTTTCATACTTGGAATCCTAATATGGGTTAACTCGGGTGACCTTTGTACTTATCTTTCTTTATTTTAAAATGATTGTTTTACCGACTCTTCTTCCGATGTGGGACTTTGAAGGATGTTTCCAAGCCCAATTTTAAAATTGCGAGGATGCAATTCCCAAAAGGGGGGAAGGATGTAACACCCCAGGTAAATAAAGAATATGACATTTTTATATTTATCCCTATTTGTGAATAAAATGTCAATATTAATTTAAATGGAACGCTATGCTCGATGTCTTACCCAATACGCAACAACGAGTTCCTTTGAAATCATATGTTGCACTCTAATAATAAAATAATATTATTTTAAATGGTAGTTAACGCCTAACTGTTGTAATGGCGGGAATGAACAGAACTAACTACAAAATGATTATATATGTTTGTCAAATATTTTTACTTTCTACAATAAATGTTATAGGATTAAAAAAATGCAAATGAATCCAATTTGAAGGGTAAACATTCTAATATTCTTTAAAAGGTCGATTAACCACCTTTTGATGGAGAACCTATTTTAAATCCACTTTTTGACAATTTTATGTGTTATATTTGACAAAATAAAATTCTTCTTTAGAATCGGGACATCAAAGTTTACTTTGCGTAAATTTTTGGTATTTTTCCAAAAAAGTTCAATTTTTAATGAATAGTGAAAAATGTTGTATTTTAATTCAAAACCTCTTTTTAATCTAATTTATTTATATGATTAGATTATCTTTTGAATTGGTTTTAAAATTAAATTAGAATATATTTTTACCATTTAATACAATAGTTTTCGTTGGAATTAATTTCACTTTGAAAATGGACTTAAACTAGTGTCAATCTTTTGATACTTATTGTTCCATAAAAACACGCTATTTGTCATGACAGCGGGAATTAATTATTAAGTTAATTAATGTGACTTATATGTTTTGAATTTTTTAAAATAGACTTCATTTTTTGAATTCGGAATATCAAATATACCTTAGGGTGAATTTTTGGAATTTTTCTGAAAAACTTCAAATTTTGATGAATAGTGAAACCTCTAAGTGGTACTTATAAAAACTGATTTTCCGTTTAAATGAAAATTTTCCACCTTTGGGTTTTGAATTTCAAAAATCCGACATA
The DNA here is from genome assembly GCA_963277665.1 of Viscum album. NCBI lineage: Eukaryota > Viridiplantae > Streptophyta > Magnoliopsida > Santalales > Viscaceae > Viscum > Viscum album. The sequence goes on from OY728128.1 coordinate 1,266,489,821, forward strand.
AATGGTTGTCATTAAGAAGTAAAATTTAGTTCAATGGGATTAAAATAATTTTTTGGTGAATAGTAACTTATTAAGTTTTTAATCGCAATTAGAGGTAATTAGTGTAGTTTAATATAAAAATAATATTTTAATAATATGAAATGAACTTTAAACATGTCCTAACCTCATTGGATGTGTCATGGCCGACCAAGACAAGCCATGGGTCAACTTGGGGACCCCATGGAGCCACTTTGGTTGGGAAATGACATAAATAATTTTTTTATTTAATGTTAAAGTAAAAAATGACACACACATGAGATGTTTTACTAAAAAATTTTTTACATGGGGTTATACAAGTCATAGTTTTGACTATAAATATTCATTAGAAATCTAAAAAGATTTCATAAATCATAGAATTTTTTTTATAATTTTTAGACGTTAAATAAATTAAATTATTTATGACATCATGATGATGCAGCGATGACCTCATTATTTAACGATTTAAATAAAATGGAAAGATAATGTAATATCTAAGACCTAAACATGTCCAAAACCTATTGGATGAGTGGATTTCGAACCCTTATCACCTTATCCTCGAAATACATCAATGTGGGACCTCTAAAATCTGAATACCATTTTGAAATAAAGTGACTTTTCTTTACTTTCCAAGAGTGCCCCTCCTCTCCTCTTATAAAAGGCCCCCACCTCAACCTCCTTATCCACACGCCCATAGCCTTTGGCTCGGCCAACATCTGACCATTTTGTCTCTCCAATTCCCTCTCTTACTCCTTGAAGCCTCACTTTGGGCAGAAGTTTTCCCAAGGAAGCCTTTGAGCTCAAACCAAGGGGAGTTACCCGATTTTAAGGTAATGTCTTCTTTTGAGTCCTTTTGTTTTATTTTGCTTCTCCAACCCCCTAAACTCTTTTTATTCTTTTATTTTGTAACAAACAAAGTATAATAAATATACTAGGATGTTGTTATAAGAATTATTAGAGCTAAAATTACACACACCTACATCTAATGGTTAAAGAACATACTGTTTCTGTGGATGGCGAATTTCTGCCTCACGAAACGATGATTGTTCAACACTCATATAACACCTTCAATGGTGGCCATTAAGATGTCACTATATTTATATATGATATATAATATGTTTATGTTTTACTTAATCTTCTGTATTTTTCATTTGTGGCTTACCTTTATGGCTTCCATTATGGGTATACGCGACATCTTCATTTTAGGAAGTGCGGACTACCGCCCCCTCAAAGTGATGTGATTCGTTAATGCCATACGTGGGACGTATAAAGGATGGATTTAATGTTATTATATATTATGTTATACCGGAATTATTATATACCTCTTTATCATTATTATTTATTTCCATTAAAGTATGAGATAGAAATGAAAGTAGCGTTCATGCGTACGTACGGCTTACCGTCTCCATGAACGGTGCATTTCATTTCTTATCCCCAAATGTAATGTACTATTATAAGTACATGTATATAATGGATATATATGATGAATGATACATCTAAATGATGAATATAATTCTGGAATTAAAATATACATACCTCTCATTTAGTTTTAATTCCATTAATATGACAAAGAAATGAAAGTAGCGTTCATGCGTATGTACGGCTTACCGTCTCCATGAACGGTGCATTTCATTTCTTACCTCTAAATGATTATGTGCTATTATAAATACATTTATATTATAGATATATATGATATATATGATATAAAAATCAGGAATTTAATTCTGGATATAAAGAACCTTTGACCACACGAAGAACATGTAATTGTAAGAAGTCCACTTTCCACTTTGGAACCAAATATCGACAAAACAAACATTATTAACTTAAATGATTACATAATGTTTATAACATGGAAATAAGTGATATAATAGGAATAATGAAATTGAAAAAGGTTATTAAGCAAATAGAAATTAACTCAAGTTTATTATTCAGGATGTTAAAGAACGATCGAGTCAAGTCGGACCCTAGGTAAGGGATCCCACACCTCTCTTTCTTTTTAAGTACAATCTTTTATGTCATTCCTTTTAAAGATCATATTTCTTCTTATTGGGATATTATTTTATATTAATCTTACTGTAATTTTTATGTTCATATGATGAGAGACCCTATTCTCTCTCATCAATCCATTTTGGAAGTTTTGAGTGGCGCCGTTAGGCTGCCGAATTTTTCGTAAGAGATCCAACCTCTCTCTTTCTTTTTAAGTACTCTCCTTTATGTCACTTCTTTTAAGCTCCACCTTGTTATGTTGGGGTATGTTCTTTTATATTCCTCTTTCTATAAACTTTATGTTAATATGATGAGATACCCTATTTGATCTCATCAATCCATTTTTGTAAGTTTCATGTGGCGCCATTAGGCTGCCAAGTTTTCGTAAGGGATTTTTCATCTCACTTTTATTCCCGTGAGATTTATGTTACATTTGCCACAATTTCCTTTGAGTGGTTTATGTAATGACAATTATTCTACTCTTTTTCTAATATACTTTAGTTTTATGAGTATTTACATCAATGATGTATTGTCCTTCTTTCATGGGGTGTATGTTTTGAAAGATACCCAAGTCGGTAAGGGAACCTTTCACCCTCCTCTTTTTAAAAGACTTCTTTTGTTGGGTCATTTAATTTACATATTTTTATGTTGGGATATGTTCTCATATATCCTTATTGATGTAAATTTTATGTCCAAGTGATGAGATACACTTTTTATCTCTCATCAACTCATTTTGATGTGACGTCGTTAGGCTGTCAAGCGAACTTCTTAACCCAATTTCGATATCTTTGGGTTCAACATGTAGTTATTGAATATGTCATCCTTTAAATATGTGTGAATGACCTTTGATTATTTTACACTTAATATCAACGTATATTTGGTGTATTCATTTGTCACACATAATTATATAATTGATTTATCCTTAAACCAAGGGTACCATCTTTGTATGGGACTTCGTCTCAATCTCCTTTCGTTGAGCCATATTTTGTTTTATACACAACCTTCTTTTATATGGTGTATAAACCCCTTTGACTTTTAAGTTTATTCATAAGGAATCTTTTTTATACGAAGCATTTACTAAATGACAAAAGGGAATGTTTTTGTCGTACGTATTCGGTGACAATGACTTCTCCGCCGTCGTGACCATTATTTGAGTTTCAGCTTCCTCTACATGCCATACCTTCTTTTTTAAAAGAAAAATAAAGACCATGTTTTACTTTTCTTTTATTTTGGTATTGAAAATGGTTTTCATAATGTTTTTATATCAATGTGTTGTATTGATATCTTGTGATTTAAAGGTGGAAATGTTATGTTTCCCTTATGCATGTTTTATGTGATACGATTATGTTGAGGTTCTTGGGAATTATTATGAATACGGGTGGTTCCGTGATAAACTAAGGGCCGGTGAGCCCGATATAGCTCTCCAATGCATTGGGTAACGCGAAGGAGTGAAACGTTAAGGTTTCTCCGAAGAGATTTAGGGAATATACTGTGATCAGTATTCCAAACGTAACCAAGAGGGTTACTCCCTACGTAAGAATGTTATGAATGCCTCAAGTTACCTTTATGTCTTATGATTTATATGATTTTTTCATGGTTTGATGAGGTATGTTAAAGTGCCTATGTTTTATGGATAAAGTATTATTTCATTCTTATGTATATATGAACTCATGTTTCCTTTCCATATTTTTATAACCCTTACTGAGCTTTTTATGCTCATCCCAAGTTTTTGAAATGTTTTTCACAGGTCAAGGAAAAGGTACATGATGTGATGATAGTGTCAAGGATGTGTCAAGAAAGAATCCATGTTTTATTTTAAATATGTTTCCGTTGATGGGAAGAATGAATACTGTCTTTTATGTAACCACTTTGTTTAAATGTGGAATGTAATGCAAGTTTCATGATCTAATTCTCTAAAACTCTAAACCTGAAAAGATCCTCAATTTGTAATCTTGTAATAACTCAACATTAAGTAAGGTTTAAGGCTGGGGCCTTATAATTCCAACATTAGGACCAGTCCTAAAATACCCCCATAAATCAGGTTTGTTATGATGGCATTGGATCCACATGGGTTCATGCATTCACATCTGGTTTTATTTTCCTTGGATAGATATATCTTCTGCTTATGGTCCAAGCTGAATCACCTTAAATCCCAGAACCCTATAGTATTAGATGTAAAAAACTAATGGTCTTGGATCTAAGAACCCTAAAGGAATTTTTTAATCAATGCTACACGACCTTAATCTACATTAGTTATACACCCCCAAAACCTGATGATAACAAACATGACCTATTTAATTATCATGAATAAAATAAAAAATATGGCACTCATTTAAGATACATAATTTTGAACCTTGAAGAAATTTCCTCCTTAAATTACCTTAATCTGTAGAACAAATGAGTCCTTATTAGATGGAATTAAATCTAATGACACATAGTCCATTATTTGTGACCCATTACCTATATGATAGTTAGATCCATGTAAAGCTACCTGATATATGATCCCTATCTATAAATTAGTATACGGTATGAATACTCTATTTCTAAGGAAAATCATTCAACTTTTGCGTACTATATGTAGAGACTGAAATAATTATAATCCCATACATGGATGAAATATTAAAATTCTCCACCCCTATATAAGAGCATGTTCAATATAAGGGGACAATCATTTCCCAAGGAATTTTGGTGGTGCATATATAGCCCGACCAAAATTCCATGGTATATCCAAAATATGATTAACATTTCCTAATTTCCTTTCATACAAGATAGATATTTGTAGGGAAACATTGAAAAATAATTATGTGTGGTTTTAATCCAATAACAAGGGAAATGAAGTGATTCCTTGAATCTTATATTTTTGGACCGATGACAGATTTCATCACTTTCAACCATATACCTCTATGAAAGAAAAATCCTTAAAGATATCTTTTCTTTCATTAAAATGGAATTCACCCAAATTTTCTACATTCTGATATCTTGTGTGGTTTAAATGATTTTCAACTTGTCTCTGGTTTCTCACACTGAACATGAATCATTCAAGATTAGGGGACCAAGGGAGTCACCTTTACTGTTATAACTGAGATGAAGGTTTTATTCAAATACAATGAACAGAGTTAGGGTTTCACCAGCTTAATTTTTCAAGTGATAGTCTTTATAGTAAGACTATAAACTACATATCACATGTGTCTACACAATATGAAATTAAATTACATGGTTACAATAACAACCACATGACATTAAAATATGAGGTATATTTCCATCATGTGTGATTATAAACTATTCAGTGTGGGAATTTTTCTCTAGATCCTTTCATCCATAAATGAGAGATCAATCAATAAAGATTTATTTTTTTCAAAAACCATATGTTCCTTAGAATATTAATTCCACCATTCATGCATATGATATAGATCAAAGAAATTGTTTCTGAAACATATTGTTTATTTTATTACCTCATACTTTTAATATTAACCATTATATCCAATGTTAAGTCTATTCATTATAGAATTTTTATAGTCTAAATGTAGTGGGAATTCAGAGGAGGGGATCTTATAATTAGTGGAATTAATAAATATTGTCCCGTGTTCAAAACCAAACCACATGTATGAATGTGAATGAGAAAAGTTTATTTATCTTGAATGGTGGAAACCATTCATCCCATGATAGAAAAAATAGGTTGGGTCAATATCCTTTACGAAAAATGAGCCATGTGAAAAATATATAGACAAAAAACCAATAAAGAACTATAAGAAAGAACCCACATGACCATTACCATTGGTTATGGATCAGGGAATGAAAATAAAGGTAATCTCATTTCTGGTAATTTTCTATCCCTTGAACATATATAGAAACCAAATACTACTCATAATTACCAAAAACTATGTAAACCTGATAGTCACACAAATCAAAGAAAAATATATAAATATAAGGACTATAGAATCAATACTTGTTGTAGTTTTTATTCCTTAGATAGGTATTATGGGAGAAAAAGCCCCAAATCATTCAAATAAGTCTAAGGAAGGTCAAGGTGGATGGAATGGGGAACCAAAAAATTTTCTAAGATGGTATTAAACTATCTATGGAAGAGAGAATTCTAAAAGAGATAGTGCTGAAAAAGAAGAGAAATTAGGGCTTCTCCTGCACTATAAGGAATAAATTTTGGACAATTAATCATATTTCAGTATTCCTAAAGTGTAGGTTGTTAAAATGTATGATATTTATTTCTAAGATGATTTTATCTTAGAGAAAATTGTTTGGGTTGGAAAACATGATGGATTTTGGAACATGGAATCATCGACTAGAAAATAATCTTTGTGTAGTATGTGTAGACATGGGAAATGATTTATATACATTTTGAGGACCTAAATATGATCTATGGTGACATGTAGGTAAAATTTACAGAATGTATTCTATGTAGTGTGAATGAATCTATATATTTCAAAATTTTCAAGAATAGTATTGTGGTTTATTTTATAGTTTCATTTGGGACGTTTTGTTTTATCTAGGTTCTCACATATCTCTTAAAATTGGACTTAAAATAAACGAAAATAATTAATTTTTTAATTCTAAAAATCATAAACACTATTTTAAATAACTATTATAATAAATTTTATTTCTTTATGGTCTGTGATACAAGACTATAAACAAAAAATCAAAAACAATATGAGGTTATATCTCCTCGTCAAGAGAATTTTTTCATTACAAAGTGTAAAAACCTATTGAGTTCACAATCCCTTCTTAAATATTTATGTTATCAATGATACCAATTAATATCTCTAATGATTGATTCAACACCAAAAAAATTCCTTGAGTTGATATACTCTTATTATAACACCTCAACAATGATTCATTTTATCCTCTTAGTTCTCACTTACATGGAAATTTTTGCAACATGGATTCGTTGATTTGATGTGATCCCTCTAGGATTTTATGTTGAAAAAGTATTCCAATAAAACTATTATGTAACCTCTAGGGTATTTTTTGGTCCTAGAGAAGTCTACCTAAAGCCCATCTACCATCCATTTACTTAGCATGGCATAAGTTATCCTCCATTACTAATGGTTATTCTATTACTAATAGTCTAGAGTTCCAATTGATTCAGAAATTCACATAATATGATTAATCCATCAATAAAAAAACTATTCACAACATTCAATTAACCTCAATGATACAAATTTAGTAATCATTACTATATTCAGAGAATAAATATGATATTATATTCTTGAGCCCCTTGCAATCTGAGTGTGCCTCTCCTTTGGAGATCCTGAAGTCTTAAGTCAGGTTTCCCCTTCTGAAAACAATTATCCACCTAGGTCTAATCTACATGAACTTAAACTAAATCCCTCATATTTGTTAAACATAGACAATATTGGATTTGGGAGCCTCTAATAACACAAAGAAATCAATTTTCCATTACATTATATGATACCTCATTTCATGGTCAAATTCGTTCGACCTAAAACATTAGTTGTAATGTTCAGGCTTTCAATCCCTTATACATCAAATGGAAATATACATATTAACTTTCTTATTGAAAAATAATAATATAAGGCATTTAAAAAAGAAGAGTTTTCACTCACTCGACATTCTCCCACACAACCTAGAAAAAACAAGAACATTTAGAAGAAAAAGAAATCACATAAAACTTGTTAGGTTGAAGACCCATAAAAGGAGGCCTAAAGAAAATCCATGTTCATACTGCCTAGTCCTCCCCATTAATGTCTTATGAAATAAGTTATTTTGAATAATAAAAGATATAATTCCCCTAGAGACTGTCGTTTTATAGTAAAAAAAATCAAGCTAGGAAAAAATTAGATCCATATATTTTCACCTATAGATTTGTTTTAGGATCAAATTTCTCAATTTTTATGAATATGAAGTACTAGATCTAATTTATATTGGGAATTAACTTAAACATATTAGCTTTTCCTTCTCCGTGTGGCCTAAAAGTTTATCAGGAGATTCAAATCTGTGTAATGTCCCCATAGGTGCATAAGTCTTTTTCCATTAGTGTAGGGTAAAGTGATGATATTCACTCTGTGATATATGAGCCTGGTCTACAAAGTATATTTTATCATATAGTTCCTCATCAATGAAACTATATTAAATATATCATCCCTATATCTTTAATCTTGATCTATAGAGGAGTTATAAATAAGAACTATGTGTGGCTCCATTTCAAATCCCGCGAGACATGTAGTGGAATCTATATTAGAAATCTAGGATTTTGCTACAAAAAAAATATTTATTCCACTCTATATTTATTTATAACAGAATGTATAAATTTATTGATTTAGTATATCTATGAATTGAGTAGAGATATATCATTTTAAAAATTTAAGAACCTCAATTAAATTTTTTCTAATGGTAACCCGAATTCCTTGAGTTTATATTCTCCTCCTAGAGAAATTCAAAATACTTGAGTTAAGATCCTCATTTTGAAAATCCTCTCATCACTAGTGAGACAACCCCAAATCCCATGTCAATATGTAGGAATGTGTAAAAGTTTCTTACATTTACTATATTATCATATTCTTTATATTATGAATAAAATTAATTCTAAGGGGAGGGGGGATTTATTTGGTATATAAGAAAATCATTCATTCTGAAAACTATATCTCATAACCCTTAAAACAATCCTCACATAGAAAATATATATTTTTTTGAGAATAAATGTGTCTCTATAATAAAATAATATGAAAATTTGATTTCATGTGTCATAAGACTAGAAAAATCCCATGGAATTGTTTTATTTATTTATATGTCACTGATAAAAAATGTTTTGAGTACATAAAAAGAATTACTGAATGTATTTTCAACACTGATTGGGAAAAAAAATAAATGGTGTAGTTCACATCCAATCCTACAATTTGATGGGACAAATCACCCTAAAGAACATACAGATCCAATGTTATGGTCATAAAGGGATTAAATTATGCCAAATACCGCTATTGAGAAGCCTTCATAGAGTATCATGTGTAGATAAACTGCATGGAGAATCGACAAGGAGCACCTACACAGAGCATGTGTGTGGTGAACCTTAATGGAGAACCTTCCTAGAGAACCTATGGGGAGAAACTAAGATGGGGACCTATGTGGATGACTTGTAGAGACTCCCTTCACCATCAAGGATCATAAATTTCCCTACAAATAGTCCCCTAGTCACCTCAATTGTGGAGGATAAAAGGTGGAGAAATTTATCAATGCACTACCCACTAAATTATATTACCCAATTCTTCTAGACCATTAGGCATCTTATCGTGCTTTAAAATGAGATGGGATAAATCAAAATGAAGGATGATTGAGTTTTCAAATGTCTAGTACATCAATGACATTTGTTAAGAAAACATTTCAACCTATGTGGAGCACTTGTTCCAATCACTTATATGGATGACCTAAAAAGAGAACCTTCATGGGAAATTAAGTGAAGCACACGCACAAAGTAACTAAAAAGAGAAACTATTATGAGAACCTATGTGGAGCACCTGTTCAGAGGTCTTGTGTGGAGAACTTGTATAGAGTACTTGCGTGAAGAAAATTAATAGAGCACTTATGTGGGTAAGATAACCCTCTATCATGGGATAAGAACCTCATCTATCCCATTAACATGGGATAAGTACCTCTTTTAGATCTCCTCAAATTAGATAAGAACCTATGACATTACTATATCTTAGGCTAATCCCCTTTGTTGTCCCTTAATTGGGATAATCACCTAAAATGACCTCTATCTTGGGATAATATCCTTAACTACCCTTACACTTAGGCTAAGTATCTTTGAAAGCCATCACTTGGGCTAAGCATCTTTGATGGACCTCACTTGGTCTGAAAACCATAGCTAACCTTCTAATTTAATCTTAGATCATTCAAAATCCCTCACATAGGGTAAAAATCTTTTTCATCCCCCTACCCAGGGATACACACATTTTATAGGCCTCACTTTGGATAATATCATTCTCTATCCCTCACAGAGGATAAAAACCATAACTATCCCTATAACATGGGAAAATGACCTAAACTATCCCCCACATGGGATATGTAAAAATTCATTGAGGCATTATAACTGGGAATCAACTACTTTCATATACAATTAAAGATGAGATATACCACTAACTATAAGCCTATTAATTAGTATAATCCCCAATATTAATAATCCCCAATCCTCATAATGTAAATAAAAATTGTTGGAAGAATCCATTAAAAAACATGGTCATCCTCATAATTTAATCCCTGAACAAACTTTAAAATCTCTATGAGTCGAAAAAATCTATGTGGTTCTAGAAAAATGGGATTCCTCTAAATTGTAAGCCAAACCAAACCATCAAATAACCATGAGTCAATATATATCTCTTGGTTCCAAAAATATGATAAACTTTTTTGTTGTAAGACCCAACCATAAATTCAAATATCCATGAGTCAAGATACTATTTATAGTTTTCAACAATTGGGTATCCTAAGAGGGGTAATCCCCATCCAATACATCAAATCTCTACGAGTCAAGATAATTCATATGGTTTATAAAACATATAATTCCTCCTAGGTGTAAGCCCAATAAAAACATTAAAATCATCATATGTCGATATACTCCTCATGGTTCCAAAAAAAGGGTTTTCCTCCTATGTCTAACCCACCACCAAACCTTAAAATCTCTTTTATTATAGACTCTTCATGGATCAAAAAACATGGGAATACTCCTAGGTGTAATACCTAACCATGAATTAAATTTACCATGATTTTAGATAAGTATCATGGCACTATAAACATGGGAATTATCCTAGGTGGAATACCCAAAAAACCTTCAAATATCCATTAATTTAGATACTCCTCATGGATCCATAAACATGGGAATCCTGTTAAGAATAATCCCTCACCATGTATTAAATCACACATGAGTCGAGACCCTTCACCTGGTTTAAGAATCACATCAATAATAATCGGTGTAGGCCCCACCCAAGCCTTCAATTCAAATGGTATGAAATCATATGATGTGACTAATATTATATTGTATCTTGTTTCTCACACAGGGTATGAGTCACATTGGTTTAGATATTTCTAATGATCATATAATTAGTGTGGTGAAATTTCCTTCATCATGAGACTATCTTTTTGAGGGGTAATCCCAAACCATTCCTTAGAAAGATGTAGGTTCTGAATCCAATTTTATGCAAGATTCATAGAATGCCTCTTTGAGGTCTAAACCCAATTTCATTTCCTCTTTACCAATTTCATCGAAGTGAATGTTTTTATTCCTTTTTTTCATAGGACATGTAGAATGACTCTTTTAGGTTCATTCCCATCTTTAAAACCCAAACTTTCCTTGTATGAGAATAAACTCTAGAGATCTAAAAAATTATAATTTAACCAAAGGATCATACAATTAATAAAAAAATAATGGAGAACCTTTATAGGTTTATTTCAGAAACATAGTCATGATAAGATCATGGGAACATGGGAAACCAATCTCATGATAGGGTATGGGAAGTATTCATGAATATGAGTTATGTCTATAAGATAGTTTCAGAGTAAGAAATAATTCCATCAAAAAGGATGTGATGAAATTGAACTCTAATCATCTAGAACAACATTTTTTCTATGATGTCACTAGAAATTTCCCAGTGACTACCTACATTTGGGAAGAAGGTCCAAATTAATATGGAACAAGTGCAAGTAGGAACTCCGTATTATTTTTACATGAAGAAAAAATAAGAGTAAAAACATTTAATATCATTAAATATAAGATAATCACGGTAAAAAATAAAAATCGGAAACTATTTACACCCATTAAAATGAATCATGGTGTCTAACATAGAAATGTTCCAAGGGATTCAAATTTTAGACAATGAAACACTTTGAAATTGAGAAGTGAATTGATAATGCGCATGGAATCTCACATCAATGAATATGAAATTTAGACAAAAAAATTAGCTATTTTCTTGATTAATTAATGACACTCTAAAATCAAATAAAACTTATATATCTAAATTAAATTTATATCTAAAACCCATAACCATAAATATTACCCTTTTATTATTGTTATTATAACTATTAATCAAACTTATATTAGTTAGTTATAGCGTATGAAGAAAATTAGGTGTGAGTAACTTCAAATATTTTACGTATGTATAATAACTTTAATATCATTATACATTATTTTATATAATGTTATATTTTTTATATCAGATTTTTTTATTTAATATAATAGTTATATATATTTTAAAATTTCTTATTTCATTTCAAGTGTGTTTTGGTGATGTTATGTGAAAACCAAATTGATACCAACTTATTTTGTTAATTTTAGCGAAAAAATGTTATTTTAAAAATCAGTTAAAGAAATAATTTAAAATTTTCATAAAGATATAATAATTATTTTATTAATATATTATAATAATATTAGGTTCCATGTTTTCATAGCTGTTCTTAATAATATTATAAATAATTATTAATATAGGAGTAAAAACAACCCAAACATGAATACGCTATATTTTAATTGGGGAGTACTGGTAAGGATGTTTCTATGTTCATATAATATATTATAATAGAATAATAGTGATATTATTTTTTTAAATGCTAAAGTAATATTTTATTTTTTATATAATTCATGAAAATCTAAAAAAACTAAAAACCTTCTATCATGGAGGCGATAATCCACAAGTACAAATGATTGGAGTTCCCATTTATCAATAAATGGTATGGGGTGGAGGTGGATATTAAATATAAATGTATATTTCAAAATTTAACAATATATATTATATATTAATCATTACCATTATTAATAAAATATTTTGAAATCTACAATGAAAAATAAACGACATCTCTTTATGGAGGCGATAGTTCCCACAAGGCACCAATGATGGTTATTTTTTATAAATGGATGAAAATAAATAAATAATGGATGTACCACTAATATAAAAACATATATTTATAAACATAATACTAAATTAAATATATATTTTTTATAATATATTTATAAGATTGTGATTTTGAATACAATCTTAAGAGGAGATAACAGTTACTTTAGAGACTAGATTTTCCCTTGAATATTCCCCTGAAATTTAAGGCCTTAAAATTAATATGAGTGAACATATGAGTATTTTTGTCATATATGATTATCGGGGTAGTAAAATTTAATAGTTTCATGGAATAATTTTAATGTTTGGTTTGTGTTTAAAATTGTGTAATTTAATCCCTTTCATAAGAGAAGAAACACACACTTTTATAAACACCCCTAATATTTTAATAATTACATGAAACTATTCCACGTTCAGTGGCTCAAAATTTTGAAAATTATTGATTTTTTGGAGTATTTAGTTCAAAATATAATCCAAAATTTCTTTAAAACTTGTTTTAAAAATTTAATAATGCTTCCAACAATTTATTTACTTTTAAATATTTCACTTTTAAACGAGGTAAATTATTTTAACTAAGTAGTTTTATGTTTTATTAAATATGTAACATAACCCATATAACCAAATTTTCGTAATATGGGAAACAATTTCTTTTATTATACCAATATCAGGTTCTAAATATTTGAAAATTTAGTTTTAAATTAAAATAGATAATGTATAGAGAAATAATATTATTTGAAAAATGCCATTTTGATGATTATTGATTCTTAATGATTTTTAGTACTGATTATAAATTAAAATATACTTATTATATATATCAATGTGTTTATATATGAAATTATATACATTATTTGATGGGTTTTAATTTAATTTATTCAATATAAATTACATTATATTAATATGAAAATATTTTTTTAAATAATTGTTTCACTATTCACATGGTAATTGTAATTAATCCTAAAAATATATGTATATACCCAAAAGAACAATTGCACATATTAATTAATATTAAAATTGTTATCTCAATTACAATAATCATTTAATAAAATTTACATTATAGGTGTAGGGATATTATTCCTAACATTAGTGCATGAATCATGTAAAACACCATATATTTGGAAAAAAAATATTTAAAGAAAAGATTTATGATAAGATCGAATTATAAATTAAATTGATAGAAATAAATCAAAAATAATTATTATCTTTCAGAGTGTTTTTTTAAGAATAAAATACATCAAATACATCATTTCATTAGGTTATAACCAATTAACCAAAATAGTCAGAAACCAGTTTCATTAATGTAGAACATAAATTTTCAAAATATTGAGAATGCGTTTTAAAATTTTAAAAAGAAATTTAAGCCAACATATACATAATGTTTTGGATAAAATGATTAATGAACTTTAAATTTATTCATATAATATGAAATTGATGACATTAGTTCGTATTTTCACTATTCACCTGAAAATTGATAATTTTAGAAAAATCTCAAAATTTATTATAAGATAATTTTTTTGTTAGGAATTAAATAATGAATTTTAACATATCATATTTAAATTTGAAAATTTACATATTTTAATTTTGAAACTAAATTTTATTATATAATTAAAAAAAATATTGGAAATACCAATTTATGCATTATGTCATATTAATTATTTACATTTTAAAGATAATAAGTTTAAATGGATCACCATATTAGTGTTTATTATAAATTTATTAGTAAATTATTTTTAATATTTCATGGTTTGTTTCCGTTGGGTACATCATGTGAAATTAGTTATAATACATAGTATGTACATTAAAGGATCCAAAATCCCTATCATTACATTCAACCCCATAAATATATTTCATCCTCATATTTTCATGTATCATTCACTAAATAAAAAATATTATATATCCATGAGATACTAAATATATTTATTCTACCGAGATATCCACCTCATTATCCTTAGTATGTAATGGAAACTATTTATACAAAATATACTTCTTCTGAGTTCTTAGAGATAATCCTTTCGTAGTTTCATTTCCTTGATCATGATTCAACCAAATATTAGAAGGAAATATGTTATAATAATAACCAATATACCTAAAGTATGTGAATATGAATTTTCAATCTTAATATTTAATCTCAAATTACACCATTATTTCAAATTATGATACTTTCATTTTAATTATGTTATATTGAGTTCATCCAATATATTTTTGGTTATACATAGGTTTCTTTATTTTGGGATGTATTACGTTTCTCAAACTAATTACCCAATGTAATTCAGAATACAATCCTTCAATGTGGATTGCAAACAAAATGATTTCAACCAATATATGTCCCATGGGAGTTCCCTTACATGTGTGAAATCATATTCTGACTCATTATATATCATGTTGATGATTGAATCAATGCTCAACCGACCATCTTCATGGAGATTACCCCTAGGTGGATCTATGCCATAACCTCATACCCATGCGAATATATAGACATGGGTTCATTACTAAAAAACATTAAACAACACTTTATCAATATTCTAGAATACCATCCTATTATTTAAATCAAATCTCAGGTATTAACTATGTTTCTCTATCCCTAATATCAATTTTAAAATAACTAATATCAAAAAACAGTTAAAATAATCTCCAAAATAACTAAACCCTACTCTGATACCTACTAATGTGACCCAAGCTATTCAAAAACTAAATATTATATTGATATCCAAATATAAATAATAGATCTCACAATAGTTGCACAACCCAATGATCAAACATGTTAGTTCCTTGGATATATTACACATAAACAACTTTTTTAAAAAAATTACTAAATTTTACCCATATTCATCCTTCCATAGAAACATTCTATACATTTATCATGATATAATAATCTTTATATCCCTAGGGTTGAAAACATAATAATGTGTTGATCTCAAACACTATGAATGGAAAAAGAAATATCATAAATTATTTCATTATCAACCTAAACAAGAATATGAGAAAGAAATAAATAACATATTAAATGATAAAAATACTATAAATAAAAGTCAAAAACCGAAATAGAGATCTATAAGATCATAATAATTTCATTATGGAGCCATAAAAAATGATGTAGCTAAAAAATATCGATTATCATAAAATTGAGTGCATCATATAAAAGCTTAATATACTTTAATGAAAAGGAATAATCCTAAAACATTTAATATACTGATAAATAACATAAAAATGGGTAATAATCATAAATATAGGATTTATTATCCTTGTAAACTAGGATACCCACCAACAAGTCGACTCATAAAATTATGAGTAGAGATTAACGCCTTAATAGAAACTGTTGTCAAAAAAGAAACTTATTATCATTTTCACAAGTGAAATTTTAATAAGATCATAATTCCATGATAGTCACCCTTTAGTATCCTAGAGGCTTTCAAAACCACTCACACATAAAAGTTTGAATAGTTATAATGTCATCACATTCACCTTTTGGGATCTTTAATGACCTAAAATTTTAAATTACTTTTTCCTAAAGTTTTGTATTATATTATTTTATACTCAACATAACTATATATATTTAATAATGAAGTAAGTATAAATTCAATTGATACCATTGGAGTTTTACCATTACATGACTTTTGGTCAATATGATTGTTGGAAACTATAAAATACTTTTAATATTATAAATAGTATTTATATGTAGAAATTACTGACAATAATTAATACTGAAAAATTGAAATGATGACCTCAACGAGTAGAGTTGTGTTATATGAAGACTATTTGGAAGAACATGGGAGGGAGGTATAATTACTGGAATTCACTCTTGACCAACCAAAGCAGAGATTCAACAAGTTAATCTTGACTGAAATCTCTTATGGGAGATGTTCTAGACAGTGTAAATTACCACTCGGGCGATGTTATACAATATGTTGCATGAATATATTAACATCACACACCATTCCCTTGGGTCATATGTGGGTGATATAATGAGTTATTTTTATTGTACCTAGTTACATAAAGTGTAATCCCTTTATATGAATAAGATTTTTATTCCATCATATTGTTTTTTGGAATAGTTTTGCTTCATAAAATTGAGATGGAATTTGATAAATTGAATTTTTGGGTCTAAATTATAATTTCTAAAAATGATATAATTATGATAATAAAATATGGTTTTTTGAATATTTTTTATTTTAATGAAATTGTGTGATTAGAACACTCCTATTTAAATATTAACGGTAAAAATAACTCTATATTTGTAGAAGTCAAAAATGTGATATGAATTTTCTATCCACTATTATTTTTCAGAAATAA
The DNA here is from genome assembly GCA_963277665.1 of Viscum album. Classification (NCBI taxonomy): domain Eukaryota; kingdom Viridiplantae; phylum Streptophyta; class Magnoliopsida; order Santalales; family Viscaceae; genus Viscum; species Viscum album. The sequence continues at coordinate 1,266,506,953 of OY728128.1, forward strand.
TGATTTTTTATATTCAAAATGTAGAATTATAAAATTTGGAAAATTATTATGAAAAAATAAATAACATTTTTAAATAATCCCATTGTTATTAGGCTTGGGTGAATTTACGATAATTTTATATAATACATTATTTTTTCCTGAATAGTTGTAATTCAATTTGAGTCTTCCAGTATGTTTAATGAATTCAAAATTATGTCATAAAGATGTAATAAAAAATTAACCATAATCCACTAAATAAAATATTTTATTTTATAAATATCAATAAATTATATATATTTCAATCAGTTTTAAAATATAAAATTTAAATACCAAATTTAAAAATGGAAGCCATAACTTCAAAAAATGATATTTTATTAAAAATTTAATTTTCCTAAACAAAATAATTAAAATAGAAATTTGGTCAACTATTTTTAGAGAAAATGAAATAAAATACGATCCATGTGTCTAAGAAAATGGGAAAAAACCATGGGAATTCCCATGTCATTGCATTTACCACTACCTAGGTTTTTGAAGTCTTTATTTTGAAATTAATAAATAGAGCCCCCAATTTTTTTATAAAATACCCACCCATTTATTCATTTAATTTGACTAAAAATCATTCCTTCATGATTCTATGATAGTGTAAAATATTAATTAGTCCTTATAATGTTTTCTCAAGCCCCAAAGGTCCCAATCATTGATTTTTAGGATTTACACTTCATGGTAAGGGAAGTATCATTATTTTCTATTTTTTTCAAGAACATATTTTTATATATATCTCATAAATGTTATGGTCACTCCAAATTATGTCCAATTAAATTCATTCATTTACGTCCAAATTATCTTCAATAAATGGTAGGCCCATGTCACCTCTCCTTTTAACCTTTCATTAAACCAAATTTTATACCCCTTACACTGTCAATTTTACATCTAAAAATTTATCTATTCTCATAAATAAATTCCCATTTATTTTTTTTGAATGAAAAATCCAATTTCATTTCTAGTGATATTCACCAGGATATAGAAATTATTTATTTTATTCTTCTAATGTCAAACATAAAACCCTCATTCCCTTTCCATGGATTAAAAATTACATAATGATCATGTTTTTAATGAACTTTTGAAACACCATGATATTGATATGTAACCCATTTTATTTTACCATACTTATGTTATTTATGAAATGATTAATTATTTTACATGTGGATCATTTTATAATTATTACATATGATGTGTTTTCCATGATAATGCTCTAATGCATTGGGTAAATAACATAATCTCTAGAGATGAACTATTTTACGATACCTTGGAGAATAACCTTGGTAATATTTATAAAATCACGATGATAAACAATGGTGATATTCTTATAAATGTCTCCATTAATGGCTATAACCAAATTTCCATGTTATTATTCATTTTATTATTATTATTATATGCTTGTTAGTCATGAATTTATGATATTCCTCATGTTCTTATTGATATTTTTGAAGATAACATGAAAAATATTTCCATTTCTTTTACGTACTCAGCCATATGATCACCCTTTATTTTGATATGTGGCCCTATTTTATGAGTTGCAGTAAATTTACATAGTAATAAAAAACTAATAAACCTTTCAATTTTTTTAGAATAATCTTTTTTATTTTTTCTTGTACTATGTACCATTTTTCCACAAAAATAGACTTTATAATTTCCTTTGTTTGTATAATGCAAATGAAAAGTTATATAATGAAACAGATGAGACACCACTATTGGTTTCAAATGACAGTTTAGTTATTTGAGGAAATTAGGATTTGAAAAATTAAATAAAACCCTTGAGAAAGGATAAATATAGGAAACCATTCTGGTATTTCGGTAAACTATTCAGAAAGTGTTTTTTGAGAACAGAAATCCATGTGTGGATATGAAAAAATAGACATTGTTCAAGAACATATGTACCTATGGGTAACAACTCCAACAAGGTGAGTCAGGCCTGATTTGGTGTTACCTGGTACATGAAAATGGGCCGCACTGTTCACCTGGTTGACACTCCTGGAGGATATTTTTTGTTAATCACAAGATTTTTATGAACCATTTTTACGGATATATGGAAAATTTCATTATTGTTAATGAGTAACATATTTAATCATGATGTTTTATGAAATAAAATTCATTTAGAGTTATAATATTAAAAAATAAACCTTTTTTCTCATTAAGGTTTTATTCTTATAAAAACTAGATAGAAATATGAGAAATGACATAAATTGTGAGTGCAACAGACCAAACACTGAAAAACCTCTAATGGTAGATGGAATAGAAAATTCTTGAAAATGATGAATAAAATGACTCGAGTTTTGAACAATAACTTGAATCAAATAGTGAGAGCAGATTCATGTCGAAGGAAAAAACTTTATATTGGGTCCCTAATGCATCAACCACCACATTCATTCAGTGGATATATAGACCCATTTATTATTGAACAATGAATATTCTCTATAGAAAAGTTATTTTATGTACTATATTATTTGGAACAAGATAATGTCACCTGAAATGTGTACCTCTTAGAGGGAGAACTTGATTAGTGGTGGACACTAATATAAAATTTTAATCCAAGAAAGGAGATTAAATATATGGTGTTGGATGATATTAGGGGAACCTTTTTCAAAAAAAATATTTCCCATATATGATGGAAAAAATGAAGAAGGAATTCCAAGAGGTGAAGATGAAGGAAAATGAATCTATGGGATTTTATAAGGTGAACTTTATAAGAATTTATCACAAAACCTATATCAATATCATGAATCTTAATTGATTGGTTAATAAATTATTTAGTATACTAAGTCCCCGTCTAGAGAAGAATCTTTCCAATCGAGACTATGAATGACATAAGAAGATAGTGCGTAGTGATTTTAAAGTTGAACCAGAGTTTGGAGAGATTCATTTGACCCATAGATCGAATGAACAACAGAGATCAATGGAGCCAAACTGAGGGGGTAACTTTGATCATGGAATAGTAGGAAAAAAGTAAATATTTCCTCATGAAAAAATGTGGCAATAAGAATTTGGGGTACTACTTGACCAAGAGTGGGTAACGTCGAAAATATAAACGAGATGGCCATATTTTGGTGAACATTTATATTGAGGTTAAGCCTCATCTTCTCAACCCTAATGAAATAGTGAAGATGGAGAATAACATGCCCAATGTTTAATACTTCAAGTGTGGATAACTTGGCCACTTTTCTAATCACTGTGAAAATACAATGACCTAGGAGGGGAATCACCATCAAATTCAACATAGGCTAAGGGAGAAAGGTCGTGTGTCTTCTATCTTAATGGCTGAAGTAGATTCTCCAAAATATGTGGTATTAGGTACTTTGGTAGTTAACACAAGGATATGAAGTACTTTTTTTTATTCTAGTTCTACACATTCATTTATTTATTCATATTTGAAAATAATATATAATCAATCCCTAAACTTCTATATTTAGAGTTATTAGTTAAGAATACTAGAGAGATTATCCAAACATCAATAGTGTATAGAAACTATAGTATCCACTTTGGCGAGCACAATCTTATTGAAAATATATTATTTATTCCCATGCTTGAATTCAAAATTTTACATGTGATAGACTATATCAAAAAATATAATGATATGATCAACCGAAAAAGGATTTAAATCATATTATTGTTCAATGGAAAACCTAATTTTATCTTCAATAAAGATATATCTCAACCAGATATGTGTCTAGAAACACCTTCTATAGCATGATTTATAGAAATATTCGGTGAAGATGTATAAGGAAATGAAACGATATGAAATGAAAATGTTCTAACTATTTAGGAACACATAGAAATTTTATAGAGGAATTACCTGGATATCCTCTACAAATAGAAGTATATTTCTCCATTGATGTCATGTTTCAATCCAAGCTGATATGAAATGACCAATATAGGACATAAAATGTGGTGTTGGAGGAATTAAAGAAACAACTTTAAGATCTATGGGAGAAGGGTTTTTTTTGAACATGTGTGTCTTCATGGGGAGCACCCATTATATTTGTAAAGAAGAAGTATGGATTAATGTAGTCATTCATTGAATATATTGATCATAACAAGATCACACTAAAGAACAAGTACCCTCTTCCATGAATTGATGATTTATTTGAATAGATTTGAGGGGATCAATTCTTCTCCAATATTGATCTTTGAAATTTTTATCATTAATTGAGGGTGATGAAATAAGATATTCCATATACCACCTTATGATCAAGGTATGGGCATTATGAGTTTTATGTTATTCCAATGAACATGAAAAATATAATAGCTATTTTTATAGATGTGATGAATAGTGTCTTTAAGGGGTGCCTTGATAATTTTGTGGTAGTTTTAATTAATGATATTGTGATAGGTTCCAAATTTTAGGGGGAGTATTAGGGTTATATAATGTTTATATTTCTATCATTGAGGAACATGAGGCTATTTGGAAAGTTCAGTAAATGAGAATTTTGGTTACAGAAAGATTTTTTCTGGGGAAACATTGTATCCATGATGGAATCTTAATTAACACAACCAAGAAAAATGTTATATAGGAGTGTCCATATCCTAAAAAAGTAGCTGTGATTCATAGTTTCCTTAGTTTATCATGATATTATTGAATGTTTTTGGAAAAAAACTAATGACTTTATAATCCACTAACCGAGTTAACTGAAAAGGGGAAAATTTCATCTAGAAAAAGGAGTGTGCATAATGTTTCCAATGGTTGAAGAAGATATTGCTTAGTACACCCATGTTAACAGTACCCTTTATCAGATATGTGGTCATTATATTTAGAGATTAATCATTGAATGGTATTGGGTACATCCTTATGATAAATGAAATGGATATGACTTATGTATCTCGATAGATCAGCCCCATGAAAAAAATTATCATATGCATGAATTGGTGCTAGATGTGGTTATTTTTTCACTGATGATTTGAAGCAACTATATTTGTGGGGAGAAATTTGATATATGCATAGACCAACAATTTTTGAAGTATATTCTCCTAATGAATAAACATAACATGATATATAGTATATGGTGGGAACTTCTTAAAGACTATGATTATTCAATTCATTATTATCTCAGGAGAGAAAATAAATTCATTCCTCTTTTAAGTAGGAGAGACCATATTTTTTGGTAATGAAGAGGGTTCAAGAATATCCTTCACTCACATACCTATTAAAACTGGATATGGTAATCTTAATAGAAGGGACATCATCAACCATATCCCAAATTTTTTCTCAACCACCATTACTAGAGAATACATAGAAATATCAAAGAACATATACTTTTTTATAGAAGAAGATCGATGCTATGAAGAATGGGAAGTTTCCTGATTTCAATATTGATAAAGAAGGTGTATTGAAATTTCACACTAGGACATCTGTTTCATTAATTTTGGAAATTTGGAAGGAGATAATGGATGAAGCTAATATATAGACAGTGTCTATACATCATGGAAACACTAAAATGTATATGGTCCTTCATGATCATTATTGGTGGGATAAAATGGAAAGGTGAATTTTTTAATATAATATATGGTTTCTGTTTTTTTAATAAGTGAAGGAAGATTGAAAACTTCTTAAAGGGGTAATGTTATCAATACCCATACGAGGATAGAAGTGGTACAATATAGCTATGGACTCTATAACTAGTTTTTAGAAAACATCCAAAAGAAACAATGTGATATGGGTTATAATGGATATTCTCACCTAGACTGTCCATTTCATTTCCCTTAGGGATGATATCTTTGTTGGACAACTCTCCATGATATAAATTAAAAAAGTAGTAAGGCTGCCAGGAGTTCCACTATAGATCATTTCTAATCATGATCCAAGGATCACAGAAAAATTATGGAGAAGTTTTCAACAAGATCTAAATACTAAATTGAATTTTATTATATCATATCACCCAAAAATTAATGGAAATCATAAAGGAATAATAAAACACTTGAGGGAATGCTCAATGAGATTAAAATAATGATGAGATCAACATCTCCAATTAGTTGAAGTTTCATACATTAACAACTTCAATTCGAGTATTCATATGGTACCCTATAAATTTCTATATTGGAAGTAATCTAGAACTCATACTTATTGGGATGAAGCAGGCGAGAGAATGATTCTTGAGCCTGATCTTGTGCAAGAGATGAAAAAAAGGATGATGCAATCCAAAAACACAAAATGCATAGTCAGAGTCATCAGAAGAGTTATGATGACAACAATTAGAGGGACTTGGATTTTTTTGTTGGTGAATAAATCTACCTTTGAATTCCCTTTTGAAAGAGGGTCATACGATTTGGGGAGAAAGTATAGCTTATCCTTAGGTACATTTATTCCTATGAAATTTTTGATCGCATAGGAGATGTTGCCTATCGACGATCACTTCTAATAAATATAGCTCAATTTCATGATGTATTACAGATATATCTCATCAGGAATTACATTCATGACCCTTCACATATATTGAGTCCTGAGGTTGTATATATGGAACCTGAACTCACTTATGAGGAGCTCCTGGTATAGATCTTGGAGCGTAGAGACATTTTTTTATGCAACAAGACTACCCACCTTGTCAATGTGTTATGGAGGAACCATACATATGAAGAAGCAACATGGGAACCCGAGGAAATAATGAGACAGAATTACCAACACCTTTTCTCATCTTAAGGAATGCGTTGATATTTAGGGGATGATTCTTATTGAGTAAGAAGAATGTAACTATTAAGAAATTTTAAATATTTTTTTTTCTGAAATTGTGTGTCCTATTATTCTATACTCAAGAAAACTATATCTATTTAACTATGTAGTGACTGAAAATTTAAATCGGAAAATCATGTTTTGACCATTATATGACCATCGGTCAATTATGACTGTTGGAGACTATATAATATTTTTAATGATATAATTAGAATTTATAATTAGAAATGACAAACAGTAATTATTGAAGAAAGAATAATTGATGGACACAACTAGTAGAGTTATTCCAAACAAATACCATTTGTCATAACTTTGGAGGGAGGTAGAATCATTGGGCATTGATCTTGACCAAGCCTAATACGAGCATCAAAAAGTGATGCTTGAATGAAATCTCCCGTGTGAGAAGTTCAAGTTATTGGAAATTACCACTCGTGTGATGTAAGCCGAGTCGCCCAATGAAAGCTATCATCATAGAACAACTTGACATTAGGACGTATGAAGAATCTATAAGGTTTTATGTTTCAATTCTCTATTTACATAATGTGTAATCCATTTTTTAAAATAAAATATTCATTCAATCATTTCTATTTTCAGAGTTTTTTTAAATAAAATTGAGATGAAATTTTATAAATTGATTTTTTTGGAATGAAATCCAAATTTCAGAAAAATTATAATTAATATATTAAAATAATTTCTTTTTAATAATGTTTAGTTTAAAAATATATATTTATTAATACAAATGTATTTAAATATTAATGATAAAATAATTTTATTCTTTTTCATGAGCAAGAAATTTCACTATGAATTTGTTATCCACTATTATTTTTAATAAATAATGATTTTTATTTTTAAAAGTAAAAATTAAAAAAATTGGATAATTATTATGTTAAAATATTTATCATTTTTTAAATGAAAATGTCAAAATTAGGTTAATGAGAATTTATTATAAGTTTCTAAAATACTTTATTCGTTTACAGATAGTAAAAATACATTTTGAGTTTTCTAGTATGTTTAATGATATCATAATTATGCCATAATTATGTAATATATAATTAACCAAAATAGATGACTTAAAATATGTTATTTTATTAATATCATGTATTTTAATCTATTTTAATCAATTTCTCAATATATAAATTAATTTCCAAATTTTAATATTGAATCCTTATCATTAAAAATATTATTTTATGAAAACTATAATTTCCCTTTCCAAAATAAGTAATATAAAATTGTTGTCGAATATTTTTGGAGAAAATTAAATAAAATATGATCCATGTGTCCAATACCATGTTAAAATACAATGGTAAAACTAATAGTTTTTCATTTTCCAATACCTTGGTGTCTAAAGCCTTTATTTTGAAATTAAAAAAAAATCTTTCAATATTTCTATAAATAACCAATCATTTATTAATTTTATTTCACTTAAAATTCTTCCTTCATGAATATATTATAGTTTTTCCTCTTAAGAAGTACTCCCAAGGTGTCCTCAGTCCCCCAAGGTTCCAATCATTATGTTTTAGGAGTTACTATTCATGAAAAAGGAAATTTTCTTCTCTACCCTTCATTTTAAGGACATCTTTTTATATGTCTCATCAATGTTATGGTAAATACATTGTATTTATGTTTTAATTTATTAAATTACAGTAAAATGTTGTTTTATCAATGGGAGACCCATATAACCTCTCTTTTTATCATTTTCTAATGCCATATTTTATACCAGTTACTCTGGTGATTTCACTACTCAAAATTTATCACTTCTCATAAAAAAATTCCATTTTATTTTATTATTGTGAATACACAAAGAAATTTATTTTCTAGGGGTTTTAAAAAATATTTAAAAATGATTTATTTTATTCTATAAATGATATACATAAATCCATCATTCTATTTCCATGGGTTAAAAATGATATAACGACCAGGTTATTAAACAACTTTTTAATGCCATGATTTTTATATGAATTCCATTTTATCTTTTATCCATGGGTTGTTTTAAAAATTTCTTGTCATTTTTTAAGTGGATCACATTAAAATTAATACATATGAAACGTGTACCTTTATAGAGCTCCAATTTATTTGGTAAATTGTGTAATCTCTAGAGATTAAATGTTTTACATTACCTTGGTGAATAACCTTGGTAATTTTTATGACAACTTAGTAAAAAACATTGGAAATATTCTTATTAATGTCTCATTTCAATAATATACCCACATTTCCATGTTATGATTCATGTTGTTATTAGTATGATATGTGTAATGTCGCCAACCCGGAAGACACTAAACTGGTGCTCCGAGTCGGGTAGTTACATAACCTTAAGCACTCCTCCCCATACGCCAAAGGCTGCCGACTAGTAGCGGGGGTCTTTATGGTAATATAGGAAGACAATAATCCCTTTTAATCAAAGTAAGCCACAAAAAAATAAACCAAATAATGGAAATAGTAACCAATAAACAAGGAACATGTATAACAACTGTTTTCCAACAATAAATATGCCATGTCATACTACAAATGCAAGAGTGAACAAAAACCCAAAATAAAGACAATGGCCAAAATTCCAAAAATGGTCCCAACTCCATGTCTGGATCCTCCACAAAGTGCTACCCATGTTCACTCAACTATCTAGAAAAGACCCTTTCCCTTCTCCTGACCTGAAAACATGAAGTATGCTCGGGTACCCAGAGGCAGCCTGAGCAGGGTGTGAGTACAACTCAGTAGGCCACCACCAACGGTGTCTACAAAATATCCATTATAAACTGATAGGTCATGAAAAAGAAATATGAATGATAATTTCAAAGTAATTATTCAAGGTTCCATTAGCCAGTTTATAGCCAAATCCATTTCCACTTCAATTACCATCCATTTCACACCAATTATCATCACTTTTCCATTGGTTAATCACATACATTATGTTACATGGGTCTAAGGCCAAAAATCGCATGTTAGAGGGTGAACACATCTTTATCCTATCCCAATATGACTAAACCCCTCATAGAAACCATATCCTCACCACGAAGCCTCAGTCCGGGTGGATGTGATATCCTCACCTCGAAGCCTCAGTCAGGGTGGATGCAACCGTTAGGATAATAGTGCCACAATCCTCATTCCTAACCCGTGCATTTAGAGTGGAGTTCAGAGAATCAGTCTTCACTCTACCCATGGGCAGAGATCCTCAAGTCATAACCCACTCTACCAAGCCATGTGCACATGCTTATATATATAAGTAACCATCAACACACCATAACATTGTCCTTTGACAAACACCATTCACAACAAACCACATGCGAATTTAAATTATTCTTTAACCCAGCAATACCTTACCATTTCACATCATTTAACCATTCACCTGATTCCCCTTTGTTAGGATAACCTCACTAAGCATTCAACACTAGACCCATAAGCTATCCCTTTATGGTCTTTAATCAGTTTACACATTAACCCATTTAACCCATTCATCATTTCCATGAATCAACCATTCAACCCATTCCAAATAACCATCAGTTTATTTCCAAGTCATGGTGCTTCTCCTAACTTATATTCCATATTCAACCAATCATTCCAACATATTCATCAAGGGATATATCATTCATTACAACAAGGTCACATTACTGGAATGGGAGGTTTTCCCATGGTTCTTTACCAACGATCTTCTTAAACCATTAGTAAACAAGGGACATGACACCCTTTACCAATGGTTTCCTAGAACCTTTGGTAATGGGTGACTCAAACACCGTTTTACCAATAGTTTTAAAGAACCTTTGGTAAATTTTTACCCCAAATACAGTCGGCCTCACCTCTCCCCCATTCACAATAGAACCCTAAATCTGCAGCGCTCATCTTGTCACGCGACTTCCCCCATCTGAACCACTGAAACTCCATTGGATTCATCTCAAATCAGGTATTTTCATCTTTATACACATAAAATATTTATGTGATACCTTTTTTTAATTGTTATTCATCTAATATTTTAGTTTTATGTTTTGATTTTGATGTGTATATAATTTTTTTGTGTTTTTATTTAATCTAGAATTTCTCCATTCCAATAAATTAAATTAATTAAATATTTAAACCTCTATTGAAGAAGAAACATCTCAAATTCATTGCGGTTGGATTCCAAATTTTATAAGTATGTGTTTTATGCTTTTTCTTCATCTTGTAATTAATCGTTACTTGGAAATTTATGTATAGGTGTTTATTATTTTTAGCGACGTTTCTATGAATTTTTTCCTTGAAATTATTTGTGAAATATTATTTAACCCTATTATCATTGAATTGAACAAGTCTTGAATTTTATGATTATAATTTTGACATCTTTCAAGTATTTATGAATTATTCAATTCTATGAGTGTTTAGATTTATTTTCAAAGAATATTTAAAGAATGAATTGGTGAAATTGAGTCTTTGTCTCGAGTTTTTATTAAAAGACTAAAATAAATTGATTTTCATGAAATGAGTGGACCTATTTAATGTTTCATAAGTAGTTTCAAAAGATTTAATTTTTGAAATGACAATGAACCCTCTTGGAATGATTTTTTTGAAATGAGATTTCTTTGGTAATTTTAAATTAGATATTTATTCAAGTGGAAATAGGTTGTAATCCCACTTTTTGAATTAATATTTAGAATTTTGAATTATAAAACATCCTTTAATTCCTTTGCGATGTTTTGAAATAAAGTATTTATTAAAGGACTGTTTAGAATTACATGTTAGTTTTTGGAAGGAAGTTGGTATTGATAACCTTTCTAAATATTGAATTAAATAAGGGGTTTTGAATTGAATTGAATATTTTTTACCACTCAGTTGGAACTTTATGAAGATCCTCAATTGTAATAATTCATTAATGTAACTTGCTCAATTCTTGTAATTAAAATTGATGGATGTTGAAAATGGGATTATTCACATCGATGGAGATTGGGGTGAGATTGAGATATGATTTGAGGTCCAAATAATATGATTGATATTGATAAGGATCCTCATTGTGATCCTCATAACTTCATTATCTTACTCACCTCATTTGACTAGTCATGGTGACATAGATAGTTAGATGGGAAAATCTAGATTTAGGATTCACTTGTGGACTCAAACCTCATCTAGTGGAATTAACTACTGGAAATCTGGGTTTTCCCAATGGTCTTATACAAAAAATTCATCAAGGTGGCCTTTACCAATGGTTTCATTAAACCGTTGGTAAAGGAAGACATAGGTGATTTAAAATGGATTTCGAAAGATATTTCAGAATTGATTTAATATTGAGGAAAGTGTTTTATTAAAATAATAATTTTTTTAATAAGGCTTGTGTAATGTAATTTGTTATAGTACACATGTTAGGTGACTATATTTGGTATTTAGTAACACATGAGATAACAGGTGTGTGAGAATGTGTTGTGAAAGAGATTCCATGGTTGGTTGAAGATTATATTTACGTTTCGAGCCTATTAATGAGTTGTTTTAAAGATATTTTGTGATATTTACCTTCTGTTTACTGGTGAAAACTGGGATATGAAGATGTGGTTCATGATTAAGACATATCATTACTGCTAAACATGTAGATAAACCATGCATAGTAGTGAATTATTAGAATGTTCGATGTTTATAGTTATTTTTTATTTGGAGTTTTTTTTATCTTTCTTATTGATACCTATTATGGGAATTTATTTTAGTTTCTAAATTGGCTGAGACTCCCCCACCATGCACAGTGTATGAAACCTGTACCCCGGACAGCCCCCCGCACTACCCCCACTCTTCTCCTTGGTCCCCGAACAGCCCCTCGGACACCCCCCTGACGGCCCCTCGGACAGCCCCCCACCATCCTCCCTGGACCCCCAGACAGTCCCCCCAACCTCCTTGATTTCACATGCCTTTTTTTCTCTGATCATGCAATGTTATTTAGGATTATTACATTTTGTATGTCTTGAATTATATGAATGTCTTTGTAAGCTTATTAGCTCATGATCATCAAATTCATGTGATGATATGATTTAATTTGAATACAAAGACTTGTTGTACATTCTCCATGTTATGTGAATTATGCCTTGTTTGATTTGGTTTAGTTGTCAATTGTTATGATAAGACATGGGTTACAGGTTAAGGACTCAAGGATGGACTCATCATGGTCAGGGAATTTAGACGTGAAATTCCAGAATGTATTCATTTGTTTCTAGTTGAGGGCTCCCATGATGGTTTCTATTACCCATGAGTGATATTGGTTCCTTAAAGATAAACCAAGGACATGTCTATTTTACAATATGGTAATACCATGCCTCAGGTGTGGCCGACACCACTCAAAATGTCTCAGGTCTATTTGAAATAGACGACATTTTAAGTGAAAATAACAACTGGCATACGGAAAACCGACCAAACGCATTTGGATTGTGTTGATACTTTAGTAAAATGATCCATGGGTCATTTGTGATTTGTACGAGTCAACTTCGTCTAAATATGAGGTGCGGTGTGGTCGGTAGAACTCTAACTGTATCCCTTTTGTTTAAAATAGTTGTGATTTTAAGTGAAAAGAACAACTGGCATATGGAAAACTAACCAAACACATTATGATTCTATTGATACATTATCACAACGATCCATGGGTCATATGTGATGTGTAAGAGTCAACCCCAGCTCAATCAGAGTTACAGTGTGGTCGGGATCACTCTAGGTGTCTCTCTTATGTTTAAAATGGACAACATTTTAAGTACATACGGAAAACCGAACAAACGGATTATGATTGTGTTGATATGTTAGAACAATGATCCATGGTTCATATGTGATGTGTATGAGTCAACCCCGCCTCAATTTGAGGCACGTTGTAGCCAAAACATTCGAAGTGTCTCAATTTTGTTTGAAATGGATAACATTTTAAGTGAAAAGTACAACTAACATATGGAAAACAGACCAAATGCATTCAAAATGTGTTGATAATTTAGTTCAATGATCCTTGGGTCATTTGTGACATGTACGAGTCAATTGCCCCAATCCGAGGCCCGGTGTAGCCGGAACCACTCAAAGTGTCTCTGGTTTATTTGAAATGGACAACATTTTATGTGAAAATAACAACTAGCATATGGAAAAACAAACAAACGCATTCGGATTGTGTTGATACTTTAGCACAATGATCCATGGGACATATGTGATGTGTATGAGTCTACCCCGCCTCAATCCGAGGCATGGTGTGGCCAGCACCACTCAAAGAGTCTCAGGTTTATTTTAAATGGACAACATTTTAATTGAAAATAACAACTAGCATACGAAAAACTGACCAAACACATTTGGATTGTGTCAATACATTAGAAAAATGACCCATGAGTCATATGTGGCATGTACGAGTCAACCCCACCTCAATTTGAGGCCCATTGTGGTCGGTACCACTAAAAGTGTCTCTCTTTTGATTCAAAGGACATCATTTTAAGTGGAAACCAAAACTGACATATGGAAAACCGACCAAATGCAATCGGATTTCGTTGAACCTTTAGGGAAATTCTCCATGAGTCATATGTGACATGTACAAGTTACCCCAGCCTCAATCCGAGGCGTGGTGTGGTTGGAACCACTTGAACTATCTCCCTATTGTTTAAAATGGACAACATTTTAAGTGAAAACATCAACTGACATACGGAAAACCAACCAAATGCATTCAGATTCTGTTGAAACATTAGGAAAACGTTTCAAGATTCATTTGTGACATGTAAGAGTTAACCCCACCTCAATTCGAGGCCAGGTGTGGCCGGCACCAATCAAAGTGTCTCAGGTTTATTTAAAATGGACAACATTTTAAGTTAAAACAACAACTGACATACAGAAAACTGACTAAATGCATTTGGATTCTGTTGAAACTTTAGTAAAACAATCCATGAGTCATATGAGACGTGTACGTGTTAACCCATCCTCAATCCGAGGTGGGGAGTGGCCAGAACCACTCGAAGATTCTCTCTATGGTTTAAAATGGACTTCATTTTAATTGAAAACAACAAATCACATACAGTAAACCGACCAAAAACATTAGGATTCTATTGAAACATTAGGAAAATGATCCATTGGTAATATGTGATGCGTACGAGTCAACCATGCCTCAATCAGAGTCGTAGTGTGGCCGAGATCACTCTAATTGTCTCTCTTATGTTTAAAATGGACTACATTTTAAGTACATACAGAAAACCGACCAAATGGATTCTGATTGTGTTGATACTTTTGAAAAAAGATCCATGGGTCATATATGACAATAAAGAGTCAAACCCACCTCAATCCGAGGTCCTGTGTGGCCAAAACTACTCAAACTGTCTCTCTTTTGATTAAAATGGGCTTGATTTTAAGTGAAAACAAAAACGGACCAATGGAAAACTCTCCAAACGAATTCGGTTTCTATTGAAACTTTTGGACAATGATACATGGGTTATATGAACCATGTACGAGTCAACCCCTCCTCAATCCGAGGTGCGGTGTTTCTAGCACCACTCAAAGTGTCTCTTTTTTGGTTTCAAAAGGACACCATTTTAAGTGAAAACAACAACTGACCTACGAAAAACTGACCTAACGCATTCAGATTCTGTAGAAACATTAGGAAAATGATCCATGGGTCATGTTTTACATGTACAAGTCAACCCTGCCTCAATATGAGGGACGATGTGTCTGGCACCACTCAAAGTGTCACATTTATTTGAAACAGACAACATTATAATTTAAAACTACTGGAATACGGAAAACTGACCAGACACAGTTGGAATGTGTTGAAACTTTAAGAAAATGATATATGAATCATATGTGATGTGTAAAAGTCAACCCCACCTTAATCCGAGTCATGTTGTGGTCGACACCACTCAAAGTGTCTCATTTTTTTTGAAATGAACAACATTTCAAGTGATAATAAATGACATATGGAAAACTGATCAAATGATTTCAGAATATGTTGATACTTTAGGAAAACGATCCATGGGTCATTTGTGACATGTACGAGAAACCTCACCACAATATGAGGCACATTGTGGCCGGTATCACTCCAAGTGTATGTATTCTGTTTAAAATGGACATCATTTCTATAAAAAGAACATTTAAATGTGTATGTTTAAATGAATTATGTATGTTTATAATTAAGTTATGAATTCTGATTTAATTATGGATATGTATAGTTCCAGTTACATTATATGTTAAATGAGTATGAATTTGTTCTGTATATGTTTGTGTTAGTTGATAATTATAGGTACAAGGAGATTGGAGAATTACCAGTGCTGTGCAAATTGTAGGCTGCTGTACAAATTGCAGGCTGCTATGCAATTTTCACAACATATCCTATAGCAACGATTTCAAACCGTTGGCATTGGATTAATAGAAGGTTTTTACCAAAGGTTCAAAGGGTATCGTTGGTAAAAATACATTCCCAATGGTTTTAGAAAGCATTGGGAACCATGGGAAAATTATTGTTTTCCCAATGGTTCAGGGGAAACCGTTGGGAAAAAAATTTCCCAACGGTTTATGGATCTGTTGGGGTAGGATAATTTTTCTAACCTATCCCAACCATTATATATAAACCATTGGGAAAAGCTATACTAATGTCTTAATTACCGACAGTTCGCAGAACCATTGGTATAAGGTATACCAATGGTTCTCTCGACTTTCTTAATGGTTCAGAACCGTTGGTAAATCCTCCTTTTCTAGTAGTGTCACTTGTTTAACAACAATACCTAATCCTGGGAAATGCCTAAACACCCCATGGGTGTCCCTAATTAGGTCAATTCATTCTGAACTTATCCCATGGGGATCATGAGGGTCCCCATTTACCATTTTTAGTCACCTTTTATACCAAGGCATCCATGTTGATTCAATGCTCATCAAAAGGAAACCATGAGCAATGCCACACATGCATGAATCCACCATAATACTGTTGGATAAAACTTGTAGGCCACCTACCTCGAAACCACGATTGAATGCACACCCAATGGAGTCCTTATACCTCAATCCAAACACCACTTGGATCTTCAACTGAGAACTCACCCAAAAGATAGGGTTTAAGAGCTTCAGAACAAGAGGGAGAGAAGATAAAAACCCTAAACCAAAAACAGAAACAAGGATGGGATTAGCCTTACCCGGAGCTTCGATACACATCCAACAGAACCAAAAAAACCTTAGAAACGAGGTATATCAAACACTTTGAGCTCTTGGTTGATTTGGTTTGTCCATGTGGTGAAGAAGGAGGAATGGAGTGGAAATCCAGAGTGGGTTCCTAAAAACCCGGAGTGGCAATTTTGTAATTTTTCCCATCATTAAGAGGTCGCATGGTTTAGCCACACGGTTTGACAAACCATGCGCAAACCATGCATATGCTACTGTCCGGAGGAGGAGGGGTCACATAGTTTACCTGGCAAGGCCCCACGGTTTTCCATGGCCGTGCGCAGGCCGTGCACCCTGGCGTGTCTTGCCCAACTTTCATTTCTTTAGTGCCCCGAGCCCCCGAAACACCCCCAAGAGCTCTCATACTTTTAGATGACATATCTTTAAGCCCAAAAAAAGAGATTCAACCAAAATATAAGGAAAATATACCTTTACAAAAACATGGATCTTACAACCTACCCACCCGTAAAATTCAAGGGAAATTTTTTCTTAATTTTCATTGGAATTTTACAAGAGCGCAGTTTCTGACGGCACCTAATTCCGAGGCCCGGTGTGCCCGGAATCAATTTCCAAAGTTTGGCTCTGGTACGTTCAGTGAACGAACGAGCGAGAATTTCAAACTTTTGAACCGGTGCTCGGAATCGAATTCCGAGGGCACTGATGAACTCGCAACGCCGGTAATCACTTAAGGGAACCTTTACTGTAGTTGCGTTTGTGCGGGAGAAGAAGTTAATTAGTGGGGTTTAATTAAAAAGAAAATAAAATTGTTGAATCAATTCTATTTCTTATGAAAGTGGTTATTTTCTCCCATGGGAAGTTAGTGGTGGTTCCCACATCCACCCAACTTCCCATGTGTGGATAATTGAAATGGTGGGGCCCACACGAACCCCCCACCTTTTCAAATCCCTTAACTCTCTTAACCCCTCACTTTCCTAACTCCCCATTAACTCACTTTCATTAATTTTTGACAACTTGTTATAATTAATAAAGTGAGGTACCTTTTTTTCAAACTCTTGAATTTAAAATGGTAAGGTTGTGTTAATAAAATAAGACTTGGTCTTATTTTATTATTGTTAGAGTTTTTCCACCTTGAGAGGATTGGGAAGCGTGAAGTCTTCTTCTTCAACCTCGACGAAGAACGCGAAGAACACCGTTCTTCAACGAGGAACTTCTCCGCCGAAGAACTCGGTTCTTCCGCGACGCCGTATCCACGACACGACGTTCTTCTTCCACGTCGTCTTTTTCGCAACGAAATCTACATCAACAACTTCGAATCCTTGCTTCGCGACGTCGACGTTCTTTTCTCGCGACGCCCAACCTCCGCGACGCTCATCTTCCGCGACTCGTTGACGAACACCGTTCCTGAACCGAGGTAGGGGTTTTATTTATTTATTTGTTCTTGATTACCAACTTGACGATCTTCATGGATTTAAACCATTTGGTATCGAATAACGCGAGGGGGTCGGACCGCACAAACACGGCTGACCCTCCTCCTTAATTTTCGTATTGGTTCCTTTGTGGTTGGTACGGGAGAGCGTCTTGCCGTCGCACCACACGGATTCTTGCGGAAGGAAATGCGCGGCGCTGTCGAGCTGCGCCGTGGAAAGAAGATTAAGAACGCGGCGTCGTCGCGCCGCATAGAAGAAAACCGAAGACGTCGCAGCTGGAGTGGGGCCACAGCGGAGGGGCGCGGTGCCGTCGCACCGTGCCGGACGACAAGGGCCGCGGACGGTTCCGGGCTGCGGCGGAGCAACGTGACCGGCGGCCGGACCGGGCTGCCAGTGTCGGAATTGGAAGGGGACCGGCCACCGCCGGTCCCGTTGAGACGGAGCCGGCCCGCCAGGTCAGGCCAGACGGAAAGGGGAGGAGCCGGGGGAATTAAATTCCCCCGGCCGACTTCAAACGGCCCCCCATAAATGGGGGGGGGGGTTACTGAAGGGGGGCAGGCGCCCCCCTCCCTTTTTCCAATAGCTCGGCCTAAGGCCGAGCTGGCAGCGCGCTGGGCGCGCTGTCCCCAGCCGAACCAGGGACTGGCCGGTCTGCCAGGCTGGGCCGACCCGGACCAGGGTGGGTCGACCCGGTTCAGGCCGACCGGGGAGTCTCGGGCCCGAAACCCCCGTTTTCAGACCGTTCAGGTTCAATTGCCCATAACTCGGGCTACAGACCTCCGATCGATGCGCCGTCAGCGGTGACATGATCCTTGGAACAAGATGGTCATTTCGGTATATCATACTCAAGGTTTTGGAATACTTTGAATTCGGACGGGTTGGTTCGTACACGAAACCAACCGGGCCCTCGGAGCGGAAACGCTCATATATTGAGTTTCGGACGTCCGATTGACGTTCCGTCGACTTTGTTGAATTTATCTAAGTGAGAAAAATCATTTGGATCACTCCACCCAAGGTTTGGACGCCGGTGGAGTATGGTCGGGTTGGTTTTGCCTTAAAAACCAACCGGGCCCCTGGGACGAAAAAGCCAATAACTCTCAGACCGGGCGTCCGATTGACGCGTCGTTTGCGGCGTTGAGTTCCTGTTGACGATACAAAACTTTTGGATACATCAATTTCGAACTGTGTGTCAGTTGATGTATCAGCCTCTCATCTCGTGGAGCGGACCCTCCCGAACGAGTTTGCTGTGTGCGGGAACCCTAGAGCTGGCTGCGACTGCTACTGTGACTGCGACGACGACTGTGCAGAGATCCTCAGTGGATTCGATGACGACGACTACAGCACTCAGTGATCCTATGTAGATTAGTGCTACCGATCCTGTGTGGGTTCGATCCTGTGTGGGTCAGCGCTCGACGGTTCAGTCTAAGCCAGCGCCTACAGATCTTATGTGGGTCTGATCCTATGTGGGTCTTTGCGGGGGTTAGTTTCCTACTGATCCTGTGTGGGTCTTTGCGGGGGTTAGTACCTATCGATCCTTTTTGGGTCCGACGACTTAGATGGATCAGTGATCATCTCTATCGTCTTTGAAGAAGTATACCTGTATGAGATGAATACTGTTTACTTTCCTGTGCTGATTGTGTTGTACTATCCTATGTGGATTACATTTGTTTACCTGTGTGGAATACGTATACTTTCCTGTGTGGACTGGGTTATACTTGGGCTCGGAGGATGGAGCATATTGGAATTGATGACTTAGGTATATGTATGGGCATATACCTAAGCAGTGTCGGTTTTAATTCGTGATTGTATCTTTCCTTTGTAGTTTATCCTTTGTGGTTTTTGGGAGACCTTCAGGGGTCTTGGGGTCCGTACTGAGTAGCTTATACTCACCCCTGCACGGGCTATGCCCGCACTACGTTGTGTTGGTTGCAGACGACGGACAGCGCTGATCGTGGTTGAGGCTTGCAGAGCAGGACGGTACCTGGAGGTGGATCACTGGGCGGGACGTACTCGGAGCGGACGGTGGGACCCGAGGAGCAGTGGAGCTATCTGTACCCACCCTTCCGGTGGGATTTCCAGTGGACAGCCCGGCGTAGTGGCTTTTACTTTTCAGTTGCTGTTTTCCCTTTCGATTTGTACTTTACTTTCAGTTTGGGTTTGTATACTGGCCAACTTACTTTCCGCACTTACAGTTGTACACAGTTTTTACTTAGTGTTTACTTTTTCCGCTTGCTTACTCTGTGGTGCTTGTTTACTTTACAAAGGCAATGCCTTCCCTTTTTACCAAGATTTACGCCTTGGTGCTAGTCGCCAGCCCCTGGCCTATGGAAGGCGGGCTTGGGGTAGTCACGACACGGGCCCCGAGGACGGGTCGTGACAAATTGGTATCAGAGGAGTTCGGTTCTACCGCGAACTCTGATATTTTCTATGTAAAGCAATAGTGTTTAGCGTATTGAGTGTGGTTATCAGTCCAGGGAGTCCAGTGTTGGTGCGGCGGCCGACGTATCCGTACACTAGGACCCTGACTTCTGATTTCTGACTTAATGCACAAAAACATTGATTGCATGTGTGTTTCAAGTTTTCTTTGTGATTACTTTGTATCAGCTCACCAGGTATACTGTTCTGAACGTGGCACACCTGTTTCTTTTTCAGGATGGCCCCACGATGGTAGCCAGCTAGGGTTCCGAGAGTCGAGCATGACGACATCCCACTGAGGGATGTGGCCTCGGTGCAAGGCCCTTTGTCAGCAGTGGCACCTGCGGTAGCTCTACCCGCCGAGCCACCAATGCTTCCTGCACCAGCCGGGGACGATGCACGTTGCCTTAGTGCATTGCATGAGTTCCAGCGCCAGCGACCACCCAGGTTCAGCGGGGAGACAGACCCCCAGGTAGCCGAGGACTGGCTGGAGGCAGTCATACGAGTTTTCAGGCTAGTGAGGACACCAGCAGACCTCATGGTGATCCTCGCTACGAGCCTACTGCACGCAGCAGCGGGCCGATGGTGGAGCTTGATGCACAGGTGCACGATGAGGCATCTCTACTATGGACAGACTTTGAGAGCCTCTTCTGCTCAGAGTTTTTCCCAGCCACCCTCCTTGCGGTGCGCATTCAGGAGATTCTTCAGATACGGCAGGGCAGTATGATGGTCACCCAGTACTCAACGAGATTTACTGATCTCTCACGCTACTCGACTGACATGGTACGAGACCCATTCTTCCGAGCCCGAACCTTTGAGCAGGGATTGATACACGAGATCAGGGCATCATTGATCTCCCTTAGCATTCCGACTCAGACAGGAGTACTGGGGAAATCCCTTTTGATCGAGATTTTTCTTGCTGAGTCTACACCAGCGGCGAGACCTACCGCAGGGCGACACGTGGAGGAGTCTTCTGCAGCCGGCAGTAGATAGATGTCACAGAGGTCCAAGCGGGCCAGGCCGACGGGCGGACAACCACAAGATACTGGCTTGGAGGTGCGGGGCACACGTAGCAGAACCAGTCTTACGAGTGGAAGACAGTGCTATGCATGCGGCGGGCAGGGCCACATGACTTGTGATTGCCCAGCCCGCCGTGTTGAGGAGCAGCAGACGTTTGAGGGACCACCGAGGCAGAGGCAGAGGGTCGACCGTGGCGGTCTGCAGGGAGGAGGAGGAGGAGGCAGAGGATCTGGCCGAGCAGCAGGTGGTGGGAGACGCTTTGAGGCTCTACCACTACCACCACTAGGAGGTCCACCCCGACCACAGGGAGCTGGCGGGCAGAGACAGGCACAGCTCCAGGCAGTGGAGGCCTATGACCACAGAGCGCCTGAGATGATTCGAGGTACTATCTGTGTCTATTCCACCATTTCTGCAGTACTTATAGACACAGGAGCGAGTCACTCTTTCATAGCCGCTGCCCTTGTTCGGAGCTCAGAGATTCCGACAGAGCCATTGGCTCGATCCTTACGGCTAGAGACTCCTACGGGAGCAGACTCGATGATTACGCACTGGTGCAGGCAGTGTTAGATTACTCTAGGAGGTGAGAGCTTTGGCTGGGATCTTCTTGTAGCGGCGTCGAGGCCTTACGACGTCATCTTGGGCATGGATTGGTTATCTACGGTCCATGCACAGATTGACTGTTTCAGGCGCAAGGTGCGATGTGTACGCACCGACAGGAGCAGGTTCACCTTCACCGGCAAGAAGGGAGCCTTTGCAGCACAGGATGGACATTCGCAGAGGATAGGAAAACCCATCACTCATCAATTGGCTAGCCTCATCCTAGGAGCAGTTGACGTGCGGAGTCCTGGTTTTCCTGCAGTGGTGGATCAGTTTGCGGACGTTTTTCCCGACGACGTTCCAGGACTACCTCCTCGCAGAGAGGTAGAATTTTATATTGACCTATACCCCGGGACAGCCCCGATATCAACTCTAGCATATCGGATGTCCCCCGCCGAGCTTCGAGAGCTATGGGTACAGTTGGAGGACTTGTAGGGCAAGGGGTTCATCCGACCCAGTGTTTCACCCTGGGCTTCCCCGATATTGTTCGCCAAGAAGGCGGACGGGAGCTTGTGACTTTGTGTTGACTATCGTCGCCTGAACCAGGTGACAGTGAGGAACAAGTATCCACTACTGAGGATTGATGACCTCTTCGATCAGCTCAAGGGAGCACGGTGGTTCTCGAAGATAGACCTCAGGTCAGGCTATCACCAGCTCAGAGTTCGAGACGAGGACGTACAGAAGACGGCCTTCAGGTGTCGGTATGGGCACTATGAGTTCTTGGTTATGCCCTTCGGCGTAACCAATGATTCAGCAGTGTTCATGGCTCTCATGAACATGATCTTTCAGCCATACCTCGATCGATTTGTCGTGGTCTTCATCGACGACATTTTGATTTACTCGACGACTGAGGAGGAGCACACCTACCACTTACGGGTTGTACTATACATACTCCGAGAGCACCAGCTTTATGGAAAGCTCTTGAAGTGTCAGTTATGGATACGTGAGGTCCACTTCTTGGGACACGTCATCTCTGAGGTGGGAGTTGCAGTGGATCCTGTGATGATCGAGGCAGTGCTAGCATGGGAGCCACCCAGGAGCGTGATAGAGGTGCGGAGTTTCTTGGGACTAGCTGGATACTACCGGGGATTTGTGCCAACTTCTCCAGAGTTGTGACACCACTCTCATCTTTGACGAAGAATGGGAAACCCTTCGTGTGGTCAGACAGATGTCAGCAGAGCTTCCATGAGTTGAGACAGAGATTGACCAGCGCACTTATCTTGAGGTTGCCTGAGGAGGGAGTAGGGTACGTAGTCTACTACGATGCATCAGGGACCAGACTCGGTTGCGTCCTGATGTCGGAGCGGGCAATGATCGCCTATGGATCATGTCAGTTGAGGCCGCATGAGCAGAACTATGCTACCCATGACCTGGAGTTAGCAGCAGTGGTCTTCGATCTGAAGACATGGAGACACTATCTGATGGGCGAGCACTTTACAGTCTTTTCTGACCATCAGAGTCTCAGGTACATCTTCTTGCAGAAGGACCTGAACCTGAGACAACGGAGATGGCTCGAGTTCCTCCAGGACTATGACTTTGAGATAGTCTATACTCCTGGGAAGGTGAACATGGTAGCCGATGCTCTCAGCAGGAGGACGAATATTCAGCTACTTGAGGAGGCGACAGAGCAGCTAGCCTATTTGCAGATATCCTTCATGGATAGAGATGGAGCAGCCTTTCTTCAGTCTCCCATAGTCACTCCTCCACTACTACAGTGGGTCAGAGAGGAATAGCGTGGGGACGCTGACTGTGAGATGTGGCGTGCACAAATATCCTCAAGACAAGCACCTGATGGTTTCTTCTTTGAAGCAGAGCACGACATCCATTTCAGAGGACGCACCTTGGTACCAGTCTCTTTACGAGAGGAGTTGCTAAGAGAGTTTCACACATCTACTTTAGCGGTACATCCTGGAGTGGCGAAGATGTACACGGATCTCAAATGATAGCAGTGGTGGCTAGGCATGAAGAAGGCTGTGGCAGAGTTCGTTTCTCGATGCGTCACTTTCCAGCAGGTGAAGGCAGAGCATCAGGTACCAGCAGGCTTAGTACAACCCTTGGAAGTCCCGAAGTGGAAGTGGGATGGGATCTCTATGGACTTCGTCACTGGACTTCCACACACTTCCAGAGGTCACAACTCCATCTCAGTGATTGTCGACTAACTCACCAAGTTGGCTCACTTCTTACCCATCAGAGAGCAGGGCTCAGTGGAGAGCTTGGGACATCTTTACATTCAGGAGATTGTATGGCTTCACGGTGTTACATCTTCTATCATCTCCGATCGAGATGCTCGCTTTACTTCCCGGCTTTAGAAGGGGCTGCAGGAGGCGTTCGGGATGCAGCTACGTCTGAGAACAGCCTTTCACCCTCAGACGGATGGTCAGACGGAGAGGACTATTCAGACTCTCGAGGACATGCTCCGCGCATGTGTCCTAGACTTTGGTCGTAGCTGGGAGGACCACCTACCCTTGGTGGAGTTTGCGTACAACAATAGCTACCACTCCACCATCGGGATGGGACCATATGAGGCGTTGTACGACCGACCTTGCAGATCTCCTTTGTGCTGGACAGATCCTGGGGAGTCAGCACTTGTGGGACCGGAGATGGTCTAGGTCATGACAGAGAAGGTCCAGGTCATCCAGGAGCGGATGAGGACAGCTCAGAGCCAGTAGAAGTCATACGCTGATAGGGGGCGGAGGCCACTAGAGTTCGAGGATGGCGACCACGTCTTCTTGCATGTCTCACCTCGACGTGGATTACGAAGATTTGGCCGAGGCGGCAAGATATCTCCGCACTTCATCGGACCCTTCCAGGTCCTCAACAGGATTGGCGAGGTGGCTTATTTCCTGGCTCTACCACCTCAGCTGCACCGAGTTCACGACGTCTTCCACGTGTCTCAGCTGAGGAGATACGTGCATGACCCGATGCATATCATTGACCATGGGGAGCTTGACGTTGACGATGGGGCAACTTTTATGGAGGTCCCGGTGGAGATCGAGGATCGACAGAGCAGGTCCTACGTGGACGGTCGATTCCTCTAGTGCGCATCAGATGGAAGCACGGGAACCTCCAGGAGAGAACTTGGGAGCAGGAGGCTCAGATGCGTGCTCAGTACCCACATTTGTATCTCTAGTTATGATGTATCTTTACGGGGACGTAAAGCCGTGAGGTGGGAGTAATGTAATGACCCGTAAAATTCAAGGGAAATTTTTTCTTAATTTTCTTTGGAATTTTAAAAGAGCGAGGTTTCTGACGGCACCAAATTCCGAGGCCCGGTGTCCCCGGAATCAATTTCCAAAGTTTGGCTCGGGTTCGTTCAGTGAACGAACGAGCGGGAATTTCTAACATTTGAACCGGTGCTTGGAATCGAATTCTGAGGGCACCGATGAACTCGCAACGCCAGTAATCGCTTAAGGGAACCTTTACCGTAGTTGTGTTTGTGCAGGAGAAGAAGTTAATTAGTGGGGTTTAATTAAAAAGAAAATAAAATTGTTGAATCAATTTTATTTCTTATCAAAGTGGTTATTTTCTCCCAAGGGAAGTTGGTGGTGGGGCCCACATCCACCCAACTTCCCATGTGTGGATAATTGAAAGGGTGGTGCCCACACGAACCCCCCACCATTTCAAATCCCTTAACTCTCTTAACCCCTCACTTTCCTAACTCCCCATTAACTCACTTTCATTAATTTTTGACAACTTGTTATAATTAATAAAGTGAGTTACATTTTTTTCAAACTCTTGAATTTCAAATGGTTAGGTTGTGTTAATAAAATAAGACTTGGTCTTATTTTATTATTGTTAGAGTTTTTCCACCTTGAGAGGATTGGGAAGAGTGAAGTCATCTTCTTCTTCAACCTCGACGAAGAACGCGAGGAACACTGTTCTTCAACGAATAACTTCTCCGCCGAAGAACAAGGTTCTTCCGCGACGCCGTATCCGCTACGCGACGCTCTTCTTCCACGTCATCTTTTCCACGACGAAATCTCCGTCAACGACTTCGAATCCTCACTTCGCGACGTCGACATTGTTTTCCCGCGACGCCCGACCTCTGCGACGTTTGTCTTCCACGGCTCGTTGACGAACACCGTTCATGAACCGAGGTAGGGGTTTTATTTATTTATTTGTTCGTGATTACCAACTTGACGATCTTCGTGGATTTAAACCATTTGTTATCGAATAACATGAGGGGGTCGGACCGCACAAACATGGCCGACCCTCCTCCTTAATTTTCGTATTGTTTCCTTTGTGGTTGGTATGGGAGAGCATGGTGCCGTCGCACCACGCAGATTCTTGCAGAAGGAAATGTGCGGCGCCGTCGCACCACGCCGTGGAAAGAAGTTTAAGAATTTGACGCCGTCGCGCCGCGTCAAAGAAAACCGAAGACGCCGCGGCCGGAGCGGGGCCGCGGCGGAGGGGCGCGGTGCTGTCACACCACACCAGACGACAAGGGCCGTAGCGGAGCAAGGTGACCGGTGGCTGGACCGGGCCGCCGGTGTCAGAACTGGAAGGGGACCGGCCACCGCCGGTTCCGTTGAGAAGGAGCCGATCGGCCAGGTCGGGCCCGCCGGAAAGGGGAGGAGCCGGGGGAATTAAATTTCCTCGGCCGGCTTCAAACGGCCCCCCATAAATGGGGGGGGGCGCAGTTACTCAAGGGGGCAGGCGCCCCCCCTGTTTTTCCAACAGCTCGGCCGAAGGCCGAGCTGGCAGCGCGCTGGGCGCGCTGTGCCTAACCGAACCGGTGCCTGGCCGGTCGGCCAGGCCGCGCCGCACCGCATCGGGCCGTGCCACGCCCAGCCGGGCCGGGCCGACACGAACCAGGGCGGGTCGACCTGGTTCGGGCCGACCGGGGGGCTCGGGCCGGGTCGGTCCGGGCCCGAAACACCCGTTTTCGGACCGTTCGGGTTCAATTCCCCATAACTCGGGCTAAGGACCTCCGATCGATGCGCCATTAGTGGTGATGCGATCCTTGGAATGAGATGGTCGTTTCGGTATATCGCACTCAAGGTTTCGGAATACTTTGAGTTCGGCTGGGTTGGTTCGTACACGAAACCAACCGGGCCCTCGGAGCGGAAACACTCATATCTTGAGTTTCGGACGTCCGATTGACGTGCCGTCGACTTTGTTGAATTCCTCTAAGTGAGAGGGATCTTTTGGCTCACTCCACCTGAGGTTTGGATGCAGGTGGAGTATGGTCGGGTTGGTTTTTCCTTAAAAACCAACCGCGCCCCTGGGACGAAAAGGCTAATAACTCTCAGACCGGGCGTCCGATTGACGCGCCGTCTTCGGCGTTGAGTTCCTGTTGATGATACGGAAATTTTGGATACATCAAAATCGAACTATGTGTCAGTTGATGTATCAGCCTCTTAGCTCATGGAGCGGACCCTCCCGAACGAGCTTGCTGTGTGCGGGAACCCTAGAGCTGGCTGCGACTGCTACTGTGACTGCGACGACGACTGTGCAGAGATCCTCAGTGGATTTGACGATGACGACTACAACACTTAGCGATCCTATGTGGATCAGTGCTACCGATCCTGTGTGGGTTCTATCCTATGTGGGTCAGCGCTCAGCGGTTCTGTGTGAGCCAGCGCCTACAGATCCTATGTGGGTCTTTGTGGGGGTTAGTTTCCTACCGAACCTGTGTGGGTCTTTGTGGGGGTTAGTACCAATCGATCCTTTGTGGGCCTGATGACTTAGATGTATCAGTGATCATCTCTATCGTCTTCGAAGTAGTATACCTGTGTGAGCTGAATCCTGTTTACTCTCCTGTGTGGATTGTGTTGTGCTATCCTGTGTGGATTACGTTTGTTTACCTATGTGGAATACGTATACTTTCCTGTGTGGACTGGGTTATAATTGGGCTCGGAGGTTGGAGCATATTGGAATTTTTGACTTAGGTATATGTATGGGCATATACCTAAGCAGTGTCGGTTGTTACTTCGTGATTGTATCTTTCATTTGTAGTTTATCCTTTGTGGATTTTGGGAGACCTTCAGGGGTCTCGGGGTCCCTACTGAGTAGCTTATACTCACCCCTGCACAGGCTATCCCCGCACTACGTTGTGTTGGTTGAAAATTACGGACAACGCTGATCGTGGTTGAGGCTTGTAGAGCAGAATGGTACCTGGAGGTGGATTACTGTGTGGGACGTAATCGGAGCGGACGGTGGGACCTGAGGAGCAGTGGATCTATCTGTACCCACGCTTCAGGTGAGATTTCCAGTGGACAGCCCAGCGTAGTGGCTTTTACTTTTTAGTATATGTTTTCCCTTTCGAGTTGTACTTTACATTCAGTTTTGGTTTTTATACTGGCCCACTTACTTTCCGCACTTACAGTTGTACACAGTTTTTACTTAGTGTTTACTTTCTCCGCTTGCTTACTCTCTAGTGCTTGTTTACTTTACAAAGGCAAGGCCATCCCTTTTTACCGGGATTTACGCCTTGGTGCTAGTCTCCAGCCCCTGGCCTATGGAAGGCGGGCTTGGGGTAGTCACAGTACGGGCCCCGAGGATGGGTCGTGACACCACCTTATAACGGCTTGTCCTCGAGCCGAGTTTCTAAGCCTCATTGATCCACTGAAGAGAAGAGTTTGGGCCACTGGGGCCACATATCTGATTCTCGCTCCCATGTTTCTTCCTGAACATTCCTATGCTGCCACAGTACTCACACTAATGGCACAACCATGCCTCGCAAGAAATTTTCACTACGACCCACAACACAAACTGGATGCACCACAAAGGACACATCTTCCTCATGCTCCACACCCTCCACATCAACCATGTGAGATGGTTAGGGTGATACCGTCGATTCTGTGACACATGAAACACATCAGGAATCCCACCATACCATTGTGGAAGAGGCAATTGGTAATACACTAGTCTGATCCTATCTAGAATCTCAAAAGGTCCCACATACCTGGGTGCCAACATACCCTGCTTTCTAATCCGACGGTGAACCAACCTTGGCAACACCCGAAGGAACACTTTATCACCCACCGCAAACTCAACAGGTCTACGCCTCCGATCTACATATGACTTCTGCCTACTATGAGTCGTATCCATCCACTTCCAAATCATCTAAACATTCTCTGATGTCTCATGTAGGAGACTCGACCCCAACAACTCAGATTCACTGGCCTCTAGCCAACACAATGGAGATCTACAGGGCATCCCGTAGAGTTCCTCATACGGTGCCATCCAAATTGTAGCCTGAAAAATATTGTTGTTGGAAAACTCAACTAACGATAGGTTCCTCTACCAAGAACCACCAAAGTCCAAGACACAAGCTCTCAACATGTCTTCCAACACTTGGATTGCATGCTCCGACTGCCCGTCCTTTTGTGGGTGGATAGCCATACTCAAAAACACCTGCGTACCAAGCGCCTTCTGCAACCCTTTCCATAAACGCGATGTGAAGTGCAGATCTCAGTCCAAAACTATGGTTCGTGGGACATCATGAAACCACACTATTTCCCGAATATACAGCTCACCCCACTGGTCTACTGTAAAGGTCCCTTCAATCGGTAAGAAATGAGCCACCTTCGTTAACGGATCCACAACCACCCAGATTGCATCATTCTTCTGTAGCTTCCTCTAAGGACCCAAAACAAAATCCATTGTTACATCATCCCACTTACACTCTATAATAGGCAATGGATGAAACAAACCACCTGGGCATTGATGCTCGGCCTTCACCTACTGACAGGTAAGGCACCGTGCCCCAAAGCCCGCAACTTCATTCTTCATTCCAGGCCACCAAAACTACCTTCAGAGATCACGATACATCTTGTTCAAACCAAGGTGCACTACCCACTTTGATGCATGGAACTCAAACATCAACTCTTCCCACACACACTTTGGCACAACCACACGATCAAGAACACGAACAACAACATCAACGCCAACCGCCAAACCAGAAGGTAGCTCCCCACCTTTAAGATTTTCCTTCACGATCAAACACTCAAGATCGTCAAACAGACCTTCCTTAACTCGAATCAAAAGCATCGACTCCATTATTATGGAATCAAGAGTGACCTGAGCAATCTCCTCCTGCACCTCTAGGTGCATCTCTACAAACAAAGCCATCACATTCCACTCGGTGCTGGACTCCTGAAGCAGCAGATTCTGAACCTTCCTGCTCAGAGCATCAGCAAAACTATTTCATTTTCCTAGAATGTACACCAAATCAAATTAAAAATACCATAGATATTCAAGACAACTTTGCTACCGAAGGTTCAGATCCCGTTTTGAGATGATGTACTTTAAACTCTTATGGTTGGTGAACACAGTAAACCGTTCTCCAGAGATATAGTGCCTCCAACACTTCAAGGCGTACACCACTGCATCCAAATCAAGGACATGAGTGGGATAGTTCCACTAATGGGGTCTCAACGGCCTTGACCCATAAGCCACAACCCGCTCATCCTTCATTAACACAGCCCCAAGTACGACTCCGGATGCATCACAAAACATGATGTACTTCTTACCCGGCTTAGGTAAGATCAAGACAGGTGTGGTTGTCAACTGCTTCTTCAACTCTTGGAAGGCATTCTCACAAGCCTCAGACCACTTGATCCTGATTCCCTTATTGTTCAAGCCCGAGAGTGGTGCTGCCAAGCGAGGGAAATCCTGAATGAACCTTCGGTAATACCCGGACAAACCTAGAAAACTTCGAACATCAGAAACACTCTTGGGATTCTCCCAAGATACAACCGTCTACACCTTCTTTGGATCCACTGAAACACCATCCCCCGAGATTATGTGACACAAAAAATTCACCTCACATATCCAGAATTGACACTTTGATAGCTTGGCGTATAGCCGACACTGCCATAGCATACCCAAGACGATTTCAAGATGTTGGGCATGATTGTCATGAGATTTCGATTACACTAAGATACCGTCAAGAAAGAAAATCAAAAAATAATACAGATAGGGATGAAATATTTGGTTCATAAAAGCCAAAAACACCATCGGTGCATTGATTAAGCCCAAAGGCATTACCACAAACTCAAACAACCCGTACCAACTCCAGAAAGCTGTTCGCGGTACGTCAGAAGACCTCTCCCTCATCTGGTGATAAACTAACCTCAGATCAATCTTAGAAAACACTGATCCACCCCTCAACTAATCAAACATGTCATCAATTCTATAAAGAGGGTATCAATTTTTCACCGTCATATAATTCAACTTCCGATAGTCAACACACATCCTCAACGACCCATCGACCTTCTTTGTGAAAAGCACGGGAGATCCCCAAGGAGAATTACTAGGACAGATAAACCCCTTACGCTCCAAATCCTCAAGCTGAACCATCAGTTCCTGGTGTTCTGATAGTGCCCTTCAGTATGGTGGAATAGAAACTGGCTCCGCTCCCGAAAAAAACTAGATTGTGAGCTTGACATCCCTCTTGGGTGGTAACCTCGAGAAATCCTGAGGAAACACATCCTAAAACTGATCCACCACATGAGGAAAATTAGATTGTTCCCCTCCCTCATCTTCACTAAGAATGAGACATGCCACTTGAGCCGTGAGACCACTCATCTGTGGGAAAAACCACCCTGGATTCCATGCTCGAACATCCCATTCACCACGGTGGAAATATTTGTCACCATCAAGTGACCTGAACGATACTCTACGACAATAACAGTCTATGTGCGCCCGATAAAACACTAAGCAATCCATTCCCATGATTTGGTCAAACCCTGACATCTCGAGAACAAACAAGTCCCATAGAAAATGATACCCACCAACGTCCAAGGCACATCCCTTTCACTGCTTGATATCCTCAACCCGCACCCCCAACGGAGTGTCAATTGACATAACTCAACACACCCCCTCCACTGGTAAACCCAGCACTACCAGAAGTTGAGAAGAAAAAAAGAGAGTGTGTGGCACCTGTTTCAAACCATGCACTAGAAAACATTGAAGCTACAAGGATCGTACCTCGAATAGTTGATGGTCTGACCTCACCATCGCCAGGGAAAACTGAACTGCCTGATGCTTACTTGCCCCTCTACCCTGGGCTCCAGCCTGAGCACCCTGCACCGCACTGCCCTGCTGGCGTGAGCAATCTTGACTTGGAGTTCCACATCCACCACCCCTGCCAGTATGGCCCGTGGAGCTCCAACTGCCTTCCTGATATGAGGAAACTGATCCCCTTATCATACCTGATACCTGCTTTTCATAATCACGCTCACCCGTCTGCCGAGGGTTCCTACAGAACCTCTGAAAATGCCCCATCCTACCGCACGAACGACACTCAACTGGAGGTTGAGGACACTGACCATGAACATGACCCAACCTACCGCACTGATAACAGAACACTTAGTTTCCGCCCTGAGAGGGTGACCCTCTCTTCTGACCACCTTGTTGGAAACTTTCCAAACGACGCTTCCAACCCTCGGAAGATGCTCCACTTGTCCGCCCAGCTGGCACGACAAGCCTACCACCCTAATATCCCTTTAGGTTCCCTTCAGAGATGAGTGACTGATCCATCACCTCTTCAAACCTCTTCAAGAAGAAGATATTTACATGAGATCTAATCTCATGTCTCAACCCATCCTAGAAACGCCTTGCTACCGCTACCTCATCCCCTGCTAATACTAGGATAAAGTGTCGAAAATCAGTGAAGTGATTAGCATAGTCCATAACCGATAGCGATTCCTGAGTCAGGCTCATAAACTCTGCGGCCTACTCCTACCTCAACGTCTCTGGGTAGAGATGCTCTAGAAACATCTCCAGGAAAACCTTCGACGCCATCCCCTCAGCCTGCTCAGTCTAAGCCTTAATGTCCCACCAATGCCTTGCCCGACCCCACAGCATATAAACAACCATCCTTATTCACTTTTCAACAAGGGGTCTCTAGATGATCCAGTATCATCTGGACAGACTCTAACCAGAACTCTTCTACCTCTATCCCACCCTCTCCGGTGAAGGTCGGAAGGGATGCAGTTGGAACTCCCTAGTCTTCTTAATCATAATCGTTGCAACCCTCCCTAGGTCCCAATCCATCATCTGCATAAGGCGAGCCAAGTTGTCCTAGAACTGGTCTTCTCAACCTTCATAGATCACCACATTTTCGTGCTCTTCTACCAGAGGAGTGTTCTCAGCAACATCTTCTCGTTTCCAAACTAGTAACCAATGTCATGGTGGAATCTCTCTATATGGGGTAAACAACCATGCACTACCACCAAAATTACACAACATTTTACAAAGAAATTTTCCACTTCATTTCAAACCCTTATATTTCATTAAACATCATTTAACCACCTGTTTGATTTCATTCTTCTAATTATTTCTTGCTTTCATGAAATCCATGATGCACCCTACTTTCCTGCCTCACACAACCACCCCGTGCGTGTGCATAACACAATTAATGTCACCTATCTCCCTAAGTTCCTTTAATGATTCATGAATTCAAACCCTCGTACCGTTTAGGCCACAAGCCTAATATCATAAATCAATCACATCAAACCACATGTGTAAGGGTTAGCTACTCCCAAGCACGATCTCCTTTTCCAAGGCCCGACACATCTTAACCCTTGGAAACCTATCCTAAATAACAAGACCTCAGAGAAGGAGAAGAAAGACATCCTCTGATACCACTTTGTAACATCCCTGACCTGGAACCCACTAAACTGGTGCTCCGAGTCGGGTAATTACATAACCCTAAATGTGCCTCCTCGTACGCCAAAGGATGTCGACTAGCAGCGGGGGTCTTTATGGTCAAGTGGGGAGACTATAACCCCTTTTTATCAGAGTAATCCACCACAGAAATAAACGAAATAACGGAAATAATAACCAATAAACAAGGAACATGTTTAATAACTATTTCCAACAATAAATATTCCATGTCATACTACACGTGCAAGAGTGAACAAAAACCCAAAATATAGACAATGGCCTAAATCCACAAAATGGCCCCAACACCAAGTCTGGATCCTCCACCAAGGGCTACCCATGTCCACTAAACTATCTAGCAAGGACCCTTTCCCTTCTCCGGACCTGCAAACATGAAGTTTTCTCGGCTACCCAAAGGCGGTCCGAGAAGGGGGTGAGTACAACTCAGTAGGCCACCACCAACAATGTCTACAAAATATCCAGTATAAACAGATAGTGCATTCAAAAGGAATATGAATGATATTTTCCAAGTAATTATTCAAGGTACCATTATCTAGTTCATAGCCAAATCCATTTACAATTCCATTACCATTCATTTCACACCAATTATCATCACTTCTCCATTGGTTAATCACATACATTATGTTACATCGGTCTAAGGCCTACAATCGCATGTAATAGGGTAAACACATCGTTATCCTATCTCACTAGGACTGGCCCCCTCATAGAAACCATATCCTCACCTTGAAGCCTCAGTCCGGGTGGATACGATATCCTCACCTCGAAGCCTTAGTCTGGGTGGATGCAACTGTTAGGATAATAGAGCCTCAGTCCTCATTCCTAACAAGTGCATTTAGAGTAGAGTTAAGAGCATCCGTCTTCACTCGACCCATGGGCATAGATCCTCAAGTCATACCCCACTCTACCAAGACGTGTGCACATGCTTATATATATAAGTAACCATCAACCCATCATAACATTGTCCTTTGATAAACACCTTTCACAAAAAACCACACGAGAATTAACATTATGCCTTAACCCATTAACACCTTACCATTTCACACCATTTAACCATTCAACCAATTCCCATGTGTTATGCCTATCTCACTAAGCATTCAACACTAGACCTATAACCTATCCCATTATTGTTTTTAATCAGTTTACACATTAACCCAGTTAACCCATTCATCATTTCCATGAATCAACCATTCAACCCATTCCAAATAACCCTTATGTTATTGCCAAGTATAGGTGCATCACCTAACTTCTTTTCCATGTTGAACCAATCATGCCAACATATTCATCTAGGGCTCTACCATTCATTACAACAAGGTCACCTATTTAACAATAATCCCTAATCTAGGGAAAATCTAGCACACCCCATGGGCGGCCCTAATTAGGTCAAGTCATTCTCAACGCATCCCATGGGGATCGTGAGGGTTCCCATTTACCATTTTAAGAACCTTTTATACCAACACATCCAATTTGATTCTATGCTTATCAAAAGGAAACCATGAGCAAAGACACACATGCATGAATCCACCATAAAACTATGTGATAACATTTTTAGACCATCTACCTCGAAACCGCGGTTGAATTCACACTCAGTCAAGTCCATTGACCTCAATCTGACCACCCCTTAGAGCTTCAACCTAGTACTCGACGAAAAGATAGGTTTTTAGAGCTTTGGAACAAGAGGGAGAGAAGATACAAACCCTAAACCAAAAAGTGAAACAGGTTTGGGATTATCATTACCCGGAGCTTCGATCCGCATCCAAACAGCACCAAAATGCCTTAGAAATGAGGGAGATTGACCTCTTGGAGTTTTTGGGAAATTTGGTTCGTCCCTAGGGTGATGAAGGAGGAATGGAGAGGAAATCCTGAGCGGGTTCTTAAAAACCCGGAGTGGAAATTTTGTAATTTTTCCTAACATTAAGAGGCCCCACGGTTTGAAAAACTATGTGCAAACCGTGCCCGAACTGTGTGCACACTACTATTTGGAGGAGGAGGGGTCACATAGTTTACTTGGGCAGGCCGCACAGTTTTCCCTGGCTGTGCGCAGGCCGTGCGCCCTGGCTTATATTGCCCAACATTCCTTTCATTCATGCCCTGATCCCCTTAAACACCCCCGAGACCTCTCATACTTTTAGAAGACATCCCTTGAAGCCCGAGACAATAGATTCAACCAATACATAATGAAATCCTTCCTTTCCAAAAACCGGGATCTTATAATATGCCTCTTTATAATGACTTTATATTTATTCTCAGGTTCTTATTGATATTTCTCAAGATCACCTATAAATTGTTTCCCTTACTTTACCTTATAGATCCATATTCTCACTCTTTTCTTTGATGTATATCCTCAGGCTATGAGTTATAGTAAAAGAACATCGTATGAACTAATGAATAAGACATTCATATTTTTTATTATAATTTTTAATGTTTTCTAATATTATGTATCTTTTTTCTAGGAAACTAAACATTAAAAGATCATTTTTTGGTACAATGTAAATGAAAAATTATATCAGAAAAAAATGATGGATTTCATAGTAACATTGACAAATAAAATCATATAATTATATAAAATTGTGATTAGGGATTAATGCCAGCACACTAAACCTTTGTGAAAATAGTGACTTTCCAACATGTTCACTTGTAAAATCATGAGTAGAGTATGACACTATCACACTCACCCTTTATAAACCTTGTGACTAGTTATAATTCAATTGTAACATTTCTATCTAATGAGATACAATATTTTACCTAGTTTCTTTAAGGGAGATTTAGTTACCACCCATCTCATAATATATAACTTAATATGACACAAAAAAATCCCCACATAATAAAATAACACATATAAATAAAATGTATTTGATGATATTCAAAATTCACCACATAAAGAACTTGTGAAAAAAAAGGATTCATAGATTATCCAAAAGTAAATTAGTACAATATTATAATAAACCCATTGAATATAATGTATTAAGAAAACATCAAAATATAATCATGAATTAAAACTATTGATTTAAAATACATGATCACCTAAAAAATTCACACAAATATTAAATCATGAAACACAACTCAATTTTATATAGTTTTTTTGAAGATAATAAAAAAATCCTAAAAAAATAATTTTGAAAATAATTTCATATTCACCATTATAAAAGATATTATTATGACCCCATTTTCAAAATGTATAATTTTTTTACAAAATTGTGAATAAATCCATCCATGGAATGAAAATTGGTTAAAAAACACTTTTAACCAAAAGTTAAAAGATAAAATCATTTGAAATATAATGCAATGGAAATAATATTTCAAATAATAGATTATATAACTCAAACAAAAGAGTTTGAGTTACCTTTTCTCTTATAGATGTAACAATTCATGGATCAAGGAAATGTGATTTCAATACCTTATTATAAATATTCCCTAAAAAACTATCCTTGAAATTAAAAACGATTTTAAAAAATGATAAGTTAAAATAATTTGAATTTTTTATTCATAAATGAATAATTATAATGTTTTCAAAAATTGGAAGTTGAAGTAATTTTTTAATTTGTTATATTAAAAGATTCTTTAAAAATACAAACTTAAAAAAGAGTCAAATTTTTCCAAAATTAAATCTTAAAATAAATAGAATAATTTTAATAATAAAAATAATATTTCACAAGGGAGAACAATAAAAAAGTTTTATAAAATGAAATTTTTTTCTAGATTATAAAAAAACATATTTTGAAAGGATGGAATTTTTTTTGAGAACATTGAAATTTCTATATTGAAAACCCCACATCGTTATAATAGTATTATATTTTTCTTTTAAAAGAAGATAATTAATTATGAAAATAATATAAAAAAACCTATATTAACATTCAAAAAACGTAAATGAAAATTGAATGGATGGAAAATATAGACACAGAAGAATGTCTTAATTTGTAACAAGTAGAGTTTTTCATAACAATAATACACATTAATTTGAGAGAAAATTAAATAAAATAATTATATATTAAAAAAGAGACGATATTTTCATAGAAAATAATATGGAATTAGAAAATAACATCACCATATATTATAAATATATTCGAGTCAATATAGAATGATTATATTTAAAGAATATATATTTTGACCAGATAAAGAGATTCAAGTCATGAAAACCCTTTATCACCTTTGTACCACCGGAATTGAAATCATTTGAGAGGTAAAACATAAGATAAATAATGAAATATCCTAAAATATAATAAAATAATGATAAAAAATTTAAAATGTTGTATTAGTTAAACTATTTAAAAAGAAACATGGTGTGTTGTATAAACACGTATCAAGTTATTCAAAGTTGAGAGAAAGACACAGTTACAACTTCCGAAGAGAATGGATTGAAAGAGAATTTTAGATATGTTGTTAAATTAACCTTATATATCATTTAAAATTGGGATTTATGAAAACGAATTTCATTAGGGAAATATCAATGGCACATACAAGAGTAATTGGTGAAAAAACTGAAATCATTCCTTATTGAAAGTGAACTTGAGACAACAAGCCCTTTCATTATTTCCCCAATTTTTTGATGAAACTATAGAATAATTAAATAAATACATAGAAAAAAATATATCATATTTTATTACCTTAATAATAAATATTTCCCTTTCTAATAAATATAATAATTAGTTATCACGAGTGAATTAATTAGTTATAACATATCATGACCATCATATGTTTATAAATTTATCTTTTTTATACATGTTGAACATTTTTAATATCATTAAACATAAGTTTATATAATATTATTTATTTATATGTAATCATTTAATCTATAAGGTATAACTAATATTTATTTAAATTTTTATAATTTCATTCCATATGTGTTTTGGTTATATTTGGTGAAAACTGAATTAATAATGACTTTTTTCCTGAAATTTTGGTGATTGAAAATGATAATTTAATAATAAGTTAAATAATTAATATAAAATTAATATAAAAATATAATAATAAATATTTTATAAAAATATTATAATATTATTTGTTTCTACGTTCCCATATTCATCCATAATTGTATTTTAATGTATTTTTTTTGCAATGTTTATGAAACAGACCCAAACTTGAACGAGCTTTAACTCAATCAATGAGTTTGGTTTAGAATGTGTATATTTTGACATAATATCATTATAATATAGGAATAATTATATTATTTATATTTATTTATTATGGATAACCTTATTTATAAAATTTATGTGAATCTAAAATAAAAACAATAAAAATGTTTCCTCATTAAGGAGGTAATCTGAAAGTAGACATGATTGGCATTCCTATTCCTCAACGCATGAGATGGGGTGAAGGTGGATATTAATTTGAAATTTAAGGAAAATAATTTTATAATATATATCATTTTTATTCACATTAGTATTATTAATACACTCTTATAAATCTTTAATGTAAAACAAATGGCATCTCTTAATAGAGGTGGTAGTTCAAACAATGCACTAATAATGATCTTTTTTAAGAGGATGAGAATATAGAAATAATGGTTTTACCACTAATATTAAAACATATAAATATATTAATGATAATGAAATCATAATATTTTTAAAATCATTATTTTTTTGTAAGATTAAGATTAATAATAAACATATAAGAGGACATTACACTTATTATCGACTTGATTTTTCTCTCAGAAGATCTGTTTATATTAAAGAAATTATGAAAATGATGATTATGTAAGGTATTTTTTTCAATTAGGGTTATAGGGGGTGTAACATGGAGATTTTTATCAGACAATTTTTAAGGTAGGTGTTATTTTGAAAAGGTGTAATTTATTCCCTTTTGTGAGAGAGGGAAAGTGATCTATTGGAAACACCCATTAATTTTTAATAATAAAATGACACTATTCATATTTAAAATGATAAAAAGTTTTGAAAATATTGACATTGGCATGTATTCGGGTTGATAATGGATAAAAAACTACTTTAATCTATTTTTTGAACATGTTATTATGCTTTTAAATTTATGTTTTTACATTTAACTCTTTTACTTTTAAACTAAGTAAATGGAATTTAACTAAGTGATTTTTTTGTTTTATTAGAAAAAATATAACCCATATGTACAAATTTGGATTTTATTGATAAAATTGAATAATATATTTAACAAAATTCAAATTATATACATTTTAAAATTAAATTGTAATTGAAAATATATAATTTGAAGAAACACTATGGTATTATAAAATTGACATTTTAACCATTATTGTTTCTTTTTATTATTTACTATTTATTAAAAATTAAATGAGTGTTAATATATTTATTATGTCATTAAAAATCATCTTTTTTAATTATATAATGGAGTTAAACATAATTTTTCTGAAATAAATTACTTGATATTTATAATAAAATAATTTTATAATAATTTTCCACCATTATCATTGTAACTAAAATTAATTCTAAAAATTTAGATGATACAAAAAAATATCCATATTAAATAATACGAATTTTATTTTATCAAAAATAATAATAATTTTTTAAAATTAAATTTCTATATGTTGGGAAATTAATTTTAATTTTAGCACATGGGTAACTTTGAATCTCATTTATAAAAAAAAGATTATTTTCTGAAAAAATATTTACGATTTGGATAGAATTATTAATGTAATTGGTTCCAATATATTGAAATTAAATATTATAATTATTTTTTATTTTACAATTATAAAAAACATTATTTCATCATCTTATAATTATTTTAAAAACAATCAAGAAATATTTTTCTTAAAACGCTACAAAAATTTTCAATATTTTGATCATGAGTTTATAAGTTAAAGAATATTTTAAAAATTGATTTATTAAAATTTAAAATATATTATTTTATAGAAAAAATGTTTTAAAATACTTTCCATCTATTCATATGATATAAAATTGTTGACATTAGTAAGTGTTCTAACTATTCAACTAGAAATTCATTATTTTAGAAAGATATCAAGAAAAAATTCTATGATAAATTATATGTGAGGAATTATAAATTTAATTTTACCTTTTCAAATTTAAAATAAATAGTAATTAAATTTTCTATTTTAAAATAAAATGTATAATATAAAAACAATATTTATTAGAAATAACCTTTTTAATATTACCTCATATTAATTATTTTCTTTCTAATGTTTATTTCATTTAACACTTTACCATATTAATGATTTATATATATTTAATAATATTACAATATTAATTTTTTATGGTTTGATTACATCTTTTGTATTAAGTGACATAACATATAGAACATAATATGTCTTCTAAAACATAAAAACTATCTGGCCATTATAAAACATGTGAATAACTTGCAATAAAAGATTATTTTTATTTATTTTATCTGACATGACGTAGAGTTTAATGCTCATTGGAGATAGCTATATATTTTATGTGAAGTAAAT
This sequence comes from Viscum album, assembly GCA_963277665.1. NCBI lineage: Eukaryota > Viridiplantae > Streptophyta > Magnoliopsida > Santalales > Viscaceae > Viscum > Viscum album. The sequence goes on from OY728128.1 coordinate 1,266,548,180, forward strand.
ATATACCTATAATGAATTATGTATTCTAACATATTTCCCTACAAAATTTATACAATGAAAGAATATAGACCTCAATCCATATCAACCTAGAGTGAAATATCATAAGTCACTAATTCCTCATGACATGTATATAACCCACCATGAAATATAATCATAATTATAACAAGCGAAACTCAAGAACAACAATATCATCCACATAAATATGGTCTTTCCTCCAAAAATGGATTAAGTAATCCCATGAATATGACTATTACCAAGCTTAATCTATACTTTGTCACCTATCTACATTACCTAAACAGTAATAGAAAAGAAAAAAAGGACTCCATCTGATACAAATTTGTAATGTACGAGGACCTATTCCCTCTCATGTGACTAGAGTTGGTCTTTATTGGACCTGAAGAGTACCTCCAAATATTCTAAAATAATCTTACATGCATTGAGGGTTTAATAGGTTTAGTGTAAATACTATACCCACTATCACAAAATAAATATCTTTGTGAATACCAGATGAAAAAATCAACAAAATCACTTTAGTAGATAAAAATATAATTTAAAAAACATCCCAATATCTCCAATCAATGTAATATTATTCTAAATGTCATTATAAATTCATAAAACATACGAAATGAATGAAATAATAAAAATAAAGACTCCCAAAACTTGTACTAAATTACATGATATGTCCAATCTCCTTGCTTAAATCCCGATAACTAGAGTCATCTATCCAAGAATAGAGCCACTTACACTTGTCTAGACCTGTATCCATGATGTTTTCTCAGGTACTAAATGGTGGCCCAAATATATTATGAATGACACTTAGTAATAAAACTCCAATGGTGTCTAAAACAGTCCATCTTGAGTAATACATTATGAATGTGTACAATATATATAGAAATTAATTTAAATTAGATGAAAAATAATTAAATTAAACCCAATATCCCTCTTTATCCTTGGTGATACCATAGGTTAGGTAGAACTTATTCAGACAGTGCCAAAATTCCTTTTTTTCATTGCCCATTAATGTGTCCAAAAAAGGTATATAGAATATCAATATTTGATAGAATAATGTACAATGTACCAATTAAAAATTCATATTCTATAGGCTAATTAAATATTTAGTTCTGAAAATACCAAAGGAGAATTCCCATTTTTGGGCCAATTACATTTCCAATTAAAAATAGACCAAATGAGAATTCCCATTTGATGAGATAATCACAAAAGATAGTTAAATATTAAATACCAACATTCCAATTCAAAAAAAATATCCCAATTACATGAAAATTTATAAAAATATTAAATTATTATACTAGTTTCATTCTAACAATCCGAATTACAAATTTAGATTTCAATTATACCAAATTAATAATTAACATATCAAGGTAAGTCTATATTTTAAATAAACTACCCCTATGGTGATAAGGTTCACACGAATTGATCCAATGACCATATCAAAACTCTACAATTTTGGAACAAGATCAGTAGATTCATATATCCAAGATTTAAAACATAGGTCTATGGATAGGCACTCCTCATCTGTGGATCAATGACTAAGGTTTTCATCATGGATAGTCCTTAATAGTTCCTTGTAATGTATATGTAATATAATTTAGGATATAAATTTAATAAAAATTTGAATTAAGTAATTTGAATAACATTCCAATGCGATAACATAGGTTACATATCCTTGAAACGAAAAATATACTACATAGAGAACCTTTAGACCAAATTTTTCAAAAGAATAGAAGAATAATCCTACGAATGAAGCACCAGGATCAAAAAAACCCCCCAAAACTCCCTATGAACAATGATATAATCATCCCATTAGGATAGAAGGTAGAAGAAGAATGAAGAAGGATAATATATTTCACCAATTCTAAACAAATTATAGACCACCAAATCGAATAATGAATTACAGAATATAATGTAGACATTATAGAAACTAAAGAATCCCAATAGAACACTCAATGTTTATTGATCAATAATTAGGGTCATAAAATGTTATAATAAACATAAAATAAGATTGGAGGTGGAATTATGTTCCATTACATGGTAAAAAGCCATGATAAGCCCATTGAGGAGCCCCTGGGATCCCATTATGGAGCTGGTTGCCAACTGGGTGGCCAGTGATGGATTAACAATGTAATTAACAAACCCAAATTATCCATTAATCAGTGGTAAATTAATTAAATTGTAATTATATACAAGAAATCACATCCCAAGAGACCAAATAGTTAAGTAGTTTTTTAAAATGAGATACATACGTGAGTATCACATTACTTTTGAAAGCATAAATTGCAACATAGTGTAAGTAAATATTACACATCATTGAAATCATTAAAAGATTCCTTATTCATAACCTGGTGAAAGGAAAACTACTATAGTGTGACCTTAGATACTTATTAAGGGTTCCATAAATAAAAATATCTGAAGAGTAAAAAATTAATGATCAATATGTTAAGGTAAACAACTGAAAACAAATTCTTTTTAATTAATAAATTGAGAAAAAAATGCATCCATGGATAATATCAATGAAAAAAATATAATGGATTATAATAACTAAATTTTCATTTATTAAAACTATTAAAATTAAACATCATGATATTTATACCATTAAATCCTTTTGTAAATATTTTTTAATTGATAGCTAGGTATACACTAGGAACCCATTTGATGATGGATTCATAATTTGTCTCATAAGTCTCATCAATGCATTGAGGGGATATCTATAAATGATCCTCCCCAGTAAATATAGAATTAATGAATTTATCATATATTCAATGAACAATTCAATTCATAAACAATATTACTTATTAATAAATATCCCCTTTGATTAAAGAATACATATTAATCAATTTATTCCCAGTCAATCAAATAAATTTCATAAAAATCACTATATATAGAAATTATATATGGTTTAAAAAATAATAGTATCCATGATAATGAAAATATATATTTTTGGGAAATGTATTTTATAATTATCACAAGAAATTCATAGTTTCAATGGACTGTTAACTATAAAAAATTTATCAATTATTTCTATATCAACACATTCATGGGTCAAATTGATCACAAACCATCGAGAGAAATAATAAGGATGGGATCATTAAAACAAATCTCATGTAGAGTATAATAAAATATTAGTTAGTTGTTGTTAATAAATATAAATACCACAAAAATATCATTAAAAAATTCTTGAGGAAAATATCATTGTGAATTTCAAAACTAACTGTTAAAAACTAATAATCTATACAATAATTGGGATTTTTTTGATAAAAATAATGTCAAATATTAATGGAAGCTTCAAGAACTCGATAAGTAATCGTTACTGGAAAATTACATTCATGTCTAGTGTGTTAAAAAAATTTACATTTAAATTTCTAGTAAAAAGTTAAAGAGTTCCCTATTTAGAAAAATAAAAGATGTCTCATTTACTTTTTTTTGTAAAATGTAAAACATGGGTAATAAAAACTAATAAATATATGGTTAATATTAAAAATATGCTTTAAAAACATTTTATGGATAATATAGATATGTATGAAATTTTATTTTGAGCTAGAAATAAAAATTAATTTATCTTTTCTTAAACATATTTTCTTAATTAATTTTAGTACCAAAGATAACAAAATTGTAATTTTATAATAAAATTTACTGAATAACCATATGATTTAAAAATTAAATGGCTTTATAATAAAATGTTGAAATAATTTCTTTCAATGGGAAATCTAGAATAACAATTTTGATTAAAATGATATTGAAGAATAATGCATTACCACTATGGTAACTCTTGAATCATGACTCCCACGTAATAAAAACATACAATGAATCATTAGATACCATTAATATAAATTTATTCATTATATTACAAATTAAATAGGTAATGGATACTCCAATTACATATAAATATGGGTATAATACCAAACATATATTGGTAGAGTGGAAACTGAGATAAGATCTCTGACAAACATCTTACCATTAAAGTGAGGATTAATAAATGAATTAGTTATTGGGATTAAATTTAAATCCATATAAAAAATTGGAAACACAACACAAAATAATATAAATGCATTACACATATAATATTATAACATCTAAGACAATGAAGAAGTAATATAAACTAATTAATGAAAATGATTATAAAAAACTATACAAAAAGGTAATTTAAATGCCAAATACCAATTGATTAAATAAATGAAATTAAGACATAAAATACAATTAATTATAAAATATTTAGGATATACCATGTAAAAATGGATTTATATTAACCATATTAAATAATTTAGGTGCATAACATTACAATATGACCCAATAAAGGAAAATTGAGATGAAATCCATTACACAGATAAAACAATTTATGTGAGAATAAATCAATCAATTTATTTTGTGTATCCAATGAAAATATTTATAAAATCACTATAAATATAAAATAAAATAATAATTATTCATTAAATATATAGTCAAATAATATCAAATATGAGGAAGACGTAATAAAACACACTGAAAATAAATTGAAATATAAAACTCATTTCCACTTTATATCATTCATGTAAAATAACCTTGCATGATATAATTTTAACTGAAACCTAAAACACAATGAATTAATAAGTATTAATTATATGACTTGAAAAATGGGATCCAAAAACTCCATATAAAACAATTTAGGTGTATAAAATTAAAATAATCTCCAATGAAAGGAAATAGAGACAAAATACCTTATCTAAGGTCTGAATTGTTATGCACGTTATTTATCTCAATAGATAATTAAATTATCTTAATTATTTAATTTATTAATAATATTTTTAATTTATGTTATTTGTTTTATTTTATTTGAAATCATGGTATATTTTATTACATAATAAATTATCTTCATGTCATATGCTTTGATGATATTATGTTTATATGTCCAAAATGCTTTCAGTTATTCTATTATTGTAAAAAGGCCATTAATCAATCATATATAGATTAAAAATAAATAAATAATTATAATTTTAATAAAATATTGTTAATTTTTGAACAAACCCTGAAATATGGTTATGAGAAATGAAGTAACTTATAGTCCTGGAGAAGGTATGCCATTTGTATCGATGAGTAACATTTCCATTTTTAAATGTGTTGGGACCAAGCTGAATGGAGAAGAAAGTTTGAAGAGTTATACTTTGCAAAGTGTTGTATTTTGTTGTCAAAGAAGATAAATCAATTCACTTTGTAGAAGGATCACAAACCAGACGATGCTTTACTGATATGTATTTCTCAAATATCATAAGTCAGGAGAACTTGTGATGCAATCCTTATGATAGAAAGAGGGAGAAATGATGATGCCAGTCATATATAGTTTTGATTGGAAGGAGTGATGCTGCTGGAAGATAGGGAAGTTTCTGTACTTCCCATTGCAACTCTGACGATTCTAAAGCTGATCTATCAAAGGATAAATATCACGATAGTGGGATTCGTGATAAGAGAAGAAGAATGATTATATGATGTAGTAAAGAGATAAAATGACAAAGCAATAGACAATCTGGGGATGGCAGAAAAGCACAGTTTAAGGTGGCGCTGTTTTCCAGTGTTTGCCAAATTTTAGGGCCTGAAAATTGGGAGATGAAGAAATGTGCTTGGCAATGGATGTTGCGAGCATGATTGAAGATGGTTTATATTTTTACTTGAAAGGAGTTATTCTAGGTCAGAACATTGAAAAATGACCATGGAATGGAGTGCGCGGAAATTTAGGCATGTTGCGCGCAAAATTAAAGTGGTGCGCTCAATATTTGCGGGTTGCGTGAAATAGAAGTGGGTTGCGCGAAAAGTTGGATCATTGCGTGAAATATTTGCGAGATGCGCGAAATAACTGCGGGATGCGCGAAATAGAGGAATGATGTTTTTCGCGCAAAAGGTGGTTCGAGATCAGAAGCTCGAAAATTGGCAAAGGCATGAAATGCTCTAAAGATTTGAGCAGTGTGCGAAATATGATGTCGCGGGAAAGATTGGGTTTGCGCGCAATATGGAATGCGATGAGGAATTTTGCGCGCAATTGGTACTTCGTGCTTAGAAGGATGAAAAATGGCAAAGGCATGAGGTGCGCGAAATATTGAAGCATGGCGCGAATTATAAAGTTGCATAAAAGAGTTTTTACGCGCATGGATGAGGTTTTACGCACGGATTAGTGTTTTTCGCGTGGGGTCAAAAATGCCTATAAATATGAGGCTAACACTTATCAGTTGTTAATGCTCGACACCTAGAAGAAATCCCGAGCTCTGGTGCGCGTAAATTATACGCTAAGTGAGTTGCGCGAAAAGAAATAAGTTTGCATGAAAAGAGGATAGCTGCGCGAAAAATTGAGAAGTTGCGCGAAAAGAGAAAAAGTTGCACGCAAAAGGAAAGTTGCGCGAAAACGTTTTTCACGCCAAAAGGGGTTTTTTACGCGCAAGTCATTTGAATTGCACACAAGTCACCCTAATGGCTGCGTGGAATATTTGGGGTCTTCACACGTATTCAGTAGTGCATAAGGGAGTTCCTACCGGCTTCTGGGTAAGAAAGTGAAGATTTGTACTTCAGAGAATACATCTGTTCAATTGTAAAGAAGCACTGAAACATTGTGTTACCCTATTTGTGCTAAGAGGGAGCACACGCACTATTGGATTGTTTTCAAAGTGCTGCACGAGTGTAAGGGTATATACTACTCATTTTATTCCACATCAAAGGATTGTTTTCTAGTGGATTGTGTGGTACTGGATTATTTCCGTACCACACCAAGGACGTAGCTACTCTTGTTGAGTAGTGAACCATGTAAATCTTGTGTTCCTGTGGTTGTGTGTGTTCAGTAGGGAAGAAACTCTTTAATAGGAGGAAAAGGTTGTTTCAAAAAGGGTAAACTTAAAAAGAAAAAGATATCACTGATTCACCCCCTCCCCCTCTCAGTGACACTTGGATCCTAACTGGGAACTTCAAAATGATCATAATAAAAATATGGTAAGTAAAATTTTACCTTTATATAATTTTAATTATATAATAAATATAATATTATATCTTCAAATATATTTATATATTGTAGTCATGTGATGTGTTATTGAAAAACGAATCACATCGCTTCATGGAGGTGATAATTTCCAGATACGTAGAAATGAATTTATCATTTTAAATGAATGGAAAGGTAATAAATTATAAGATATATTATTTTTAAAATATTTAAATATATCATGGTTGTCATATATAAATTTTAAATCCATCATTAAAACTATCCATGAGTTGTGGAGATGAAAAATGACTTACATTAGTTTACAAGGCTGTAGTCTATCATACACACAAATGACTAGATTGTCTCCCATTTGATAAAATAAGAAATTGTTATAAGGTATTTAATAAACATAAAAAAATAAATATATTAGAGTTAATCAAGTTATTATTTCATTGTTTTTGAATACTTTTCTACGGAGGTGAAAGATGATATAAAACCAAGACACTCAGTTAAGAACAATACATCTTCTTTAGAGAACCCATTTCAGTTTATAACTAAATAATTCCAAGGAGGATTTTATGATTAAGACATTGAATATAGGACATAAAGAGATATTTAAGTAAGGTATTTAGGATATTAATGTTTGAAAAAATTGTTATTGATGTGTGGGGTGGAGGGGAGAAGGGGTTCCCTTTTATATGTGAGTATAGAGGTACTTTTGTAATTTCATAAATTATTCAATTATAATAATGTTATATTCAATAACACTACTACCAATATTTAAAGGGATTATGATTTGGGAGTGTATAAGGTTTATATATGTCTATAAAATATGATTTTTACATGTTTAATTTCCAATATAACCCTTATCTCTTAGTTTAATCCTCGTTAAACTAGTTTTATCATTTACTACATTAACAATCTTTTTAAACTCAAAAGGGTTATAATTTATGTATAAAATAAAAATTAGTTCATAAATTGAAAATTAATGAAATTTATGACTATTTATGATCATAAATCTACTATTTCATTTTCTCAAAAAAATTTAAATAATTTAGTAAGATATGATTTAACATAAAATATCATTAAAGTAAATTTTGACACTATTCATTTAGTTTGAATTTAATGACATAAAGACAAAAAATAAATTAAAATATAATCCATTAAAACATTATCAAAACATCATTAATAAAAAAAACTTTTTCTACAATAATAACTCCTCAGAAATACATTAATTTTAATATTTTTTAAATAATTTACCATGTGTTTTCCATTTTTTCCACAAGCATTGTGACAATGTTGTATAAGACATTAATGTAACTATATATGTAACACCTTGATCCCTGTTACCTAGAGTTAGTGAATTATTTTAATACATTGTATTTATTACAAGGAATCAAGTCCCGAAGGATTGATCAGTTTAGTAGTTTTGGAAAATAAATTACATATGTGAACGTTACATTACAATTTTGAAAATAAAACAAAACATAAATAATCTTTTGAGAAATCCATTATTCCCCTAGCTTAACCTGACATATCAATCATAATACACTTCTTGGCATCCTGGAAAAAATAAAACATCAGAAAGGGGTGAACTTAGATGCTCACTAATGATAAACATATAGCGGAAACTATTGTAAAAAACATAATAATTTAAGGTAATATACAATACTAAAACACAATCCTTTTAAACATAAACTTCAACATAATATAGAAAAGATAAATCAAATAATTCCATTTAATTATTCATATGGATATTCTACAAGTCTAACAATCACATGTAATATAAATAGCTAATTTCAAAATGATAGAATGAATAATGTCGGAAATCATAACCACATAGTCAAGGCCTCTTTCCAGGACTACATACAATGATTTCATCAAGGCCTTGTTCCAAGACACTAGTTTCTCTAATGAGACCTACCGATGCATCGGGGAGCTATAGTGGGCACCACCAGTCACATACAATGTTCAATATATTCTTCATATGAAAAGTTTGAAATATAACTTAAATTTTTTTATTGAAACAAGCAAAAGAAATGTCAATACATTAACTATAAACCAAGAATTGAATAAAAATAGCACATTCACATTCAAACATATCATAACTCATTCAATAAAATATAAGAGATTGTATTATAAACATCCGATCTCAATCATGAATAATATACACTAATGGATGTTGACATAGTTTAAAATTACCAGTAAAACTCTTTGAGAGAAATATCCTTTTTGTGAAACAATTTAATAGTCAGGAATATATAAAGTAAGTCATTTAGAATAGATTTTTTTAATAAAAGTGTCTGATACCACATTGAATCTTTTGAATGGAATTAACATTTTAAAATAGTCATTCCATATAAATAAACCCTTAAAATCATTTAAAAAAAGACATTAATTAAAATGTTTTAAAAAATAAATCAATAAAGTATTTAAAATACTGAACATTCTAAGGAGTACCTTACACAAAACCTTAAAATATTAATTTTGAAATCATTTTTATGAAACATGGACATGGATGATAAAAATCTATTTGTAAATATGTACACATAAACCATCTCGGATAATAATGAGATTGATGAAAGAAACCTTACCTTGTACTTTCCTTTGGATGAGGGTATGGTTAACCACCAATATCACGGTATTTTGTTTATAATTTTTAGAAATTAAATAAACAAATTTAATTATGACACAATGGTGATGCAACAATTGCTTAATTAATAAAGAGTTGAAATAAATATTATTATAAATATTAAGATAAATTTAGTTTGAAAATTTTTATTCCATATACTAATTTGATAGACTAGTATGACTTGTTATATTTTAATTAATGAAGATTTTTCTAATGAATCATGTTGGTTTGGATTTTTAAAAAACATCATGATATGAATAGTGTTTGAATTGACATAAAAGAGTTTTTAAATTAATCAATATTTTATTAATTGATAAAATAGTAATAAAAATATATGATTCACCCAAATGAAATATATGATGTTTAAAATGTCATTAATGATCTATTTTGGATCTATTATAATTTTATAATAAATATATTATCCATATAGTTTGAAAATATAAGTGGACATGGAAAAAGATAAATAAGTTAATAAAGGGATAGATAAAACAATATAAGGATTAAAAATATCCAAAACCTATCCAATTGTGATTGGATGATTTTATTTAGAATTATATGCATCTTATATTCGAATTAAATAAGGTTTTGACCTTTATAAACCGAAAATAATTATATAATAATGTAATATTTTAAAACATTCCTAAAGAGCTCCTCCTATCCCTTATAAAAAAAATCAAAACTAACCCTTATTAAAACCTCTCAATCCCCCCTAGGCTCATCCAAACTATTCCCAAATAATCTCTCAAGATCCCTCCATTCATCCTAGAAGCCTTACTTTAGAGAGAATGAACATTATGTAATCTTTTGGTTCAAACAAAAGGGAGTTACCCGATTTAAGAGTAATGTCTTCCCTCATGTTATCTTCTATTATTTTAGTTCTTAAATCTCTATGCTCTTAATATTATTTTCATAAATAGAAAAAAACTGTATCCTCAATATATTAAGTTGTTTTTTTATAAGGATTCAGACTAGACTTACACAAACCTCCATATAATGGATACAAACATATTGTTTCTGTGTACGACGAACTGCTGCATCACAAAACAATGATTTTTCGATTATCTCTTACGCCTCTCATGGTGGCCATTTTGATGGAACTGTATTTATATTAGATATATATTATATTAAAATTATATATATAATTATCTATTTTTATTTATATCATACCTTTATGGTTTCCATAATGGGTAAATACGATAATTTAATTTGAGGATGTGCGGACTACAACCCCCTCAAAGTGATATGACTCATTCATTCCATATGTGGAATGAATAAAGGATTATGTTAATGAAATTATATATGATATTATACTGGAATAATAATATACCAATTTATCATTATGTTTTCATTCCATTAAATATGAAATAGAAATGAATGTAGTGTTCATGCATAGTTACGGCTTACCGTCTCCATGAACGGTGCATTTCATTTCTTATCTCCAAATGTTATGTACTATTTTAAATACATTTATATATATACTGGATATATATGATATATATGATATCAAAATCATTAATATAATTGTGGAGATAATGTACTTTTTCCCACATGAAAAACTAGTAATTATAAGAAGTTCATTTTTGACTCAAGTACCAAATATCGACAAAACATCCAGTATTAACATAAATGATTATGTAATATTTATAACATGGAAATAAGCAATATAAGAGGAATAATAATCTTGAAAAAGTTTATTGAGAAATTATAAATTAACATTATATTTTTATTTAGGAGATTAAAGAATGAACAAGTCAAGTCAGACACTAGGTAAGGGAACTTCTTAACCCAATTTCTATTTTGGGTGAATCTTATACTTTTGATTATGTCATGATATGATTATGTATGAAATAAATTTGGATATCCTATCTTAAATTTTTACTTGATTTATGGGTTCTTATGTTGAATAAATATAATTGATCTATTTTATTTTAAAAGGATCATTGTAAGGGTCTTCGTCTAAATATCCTTTCATTGAGGCATCTTTTGATTTATACATGACTTTATTTTAAACTCTGTATAAACCCCTTTGAATTTTAATTTCATTCAAAGGGATGATTGTCTCTAAGAAGCATTTTATTAAACGAAAAAAATATATTTTTTAAATTACGTAGTGAGAATGACCTTTCCACCACTTTGACAGTTATTTGATTTTTGGATTCCGTAACAAGACATAATGTTTTTAAAAGGAAAATAAATACAATATACTCTTTTTACATATTTTTTTATCGAAAATGGTTTTTAGAATAGATTGGTAATGTCAATATATTTATATGATTTATTGTGATTGGAATGTGTAAATTATATCTTTCCTTTATGTTTGTTTTATGTGTTATTAATATGTTATGGTTGTTGGTAATTATTGAGGTATATGGGTGGTTCCAGGATAAACCTTGGACGTGTGAGCAGGAGATAGCTCCCCAATGCATTGGGTAACATCACAGAGGTACATGTTATTGTTTCTCCTAATATATTTCGAAAGTATTTAGTGATGGGTATTCCAAATGTAACTCCCTACGTAGCTGTGAAAGCTACGACATAAGTACAATATGGATGCCACAAGTTATCTTTCTTGATTTATGAATTTCTTGTGTTATTCAGGAATCTTATGACCTTGTGTGGTATGTTAAATATTGAAATGTATGATTTCATTGACATGTATGTATTGATGGACTAATGTATTCTTTCCTTATATTATAACCCTTACTAATCATTTAATGCTCATCCCCTGTTTTTAAATTTTTTTTACAGGACTTAAAGATGAATAGGGTCAAGGATGGGATCAAGGAAAAGTCCTGATATCTAAAACATGGTTCTAGACTTGTCTTTTTTAAGAGTTTTTATTTTGTGGAAAAAATGAAAACTGAGTAGAAGTTTCTACATTGTAATTTGTGAAATTTAATGTAATAATTGTGGCCTAATTCTCTATAACAGTAAACCTGAAAAGATCCTCAATGTGAATTCAGGACCTATCTCAGGATTATGTATTGTTTATGGTTGGGTTCTTATAGTTGGTATCATAGGATGGTTTAGACATCATTATGGATTAGAAATTTTTGTTAGATACATGGTTAGCCATTATGTCTACTCCTTAAGTTAAATCCTTTTTTTGTAACTTTTTCAGATCAAGGAATGTCTATTACAAATGGAAGGAGCAGGATCTCAAAAGACATTCCTATCTCTTCATGATGACTTACTTGCAATAATTATTTCCATGTAATGTCCATAGGGCTGTAAAACATTTTCTAACATTCAAATCACTTTCATGAAATTTTTTGAGACATAAAACACCTCCTCTATACCTTGATTACATCGGGGATCATTGGATGTATTTAATCAAATCTTATTTTTTCAGTACTATCATATTTTCAATATAGGTAAATATTATCAAGGTATTTTCAAATATTTTACCTTATCTCATGATTTTGAAGCATATTATGATTTTGAAAAAGGTGTGGACGAAGGAGACCTTTGCACAACCTATTTATATTTTCTTTTAAATTATAGTCTTTCAGCACATACTTAAGCTATTTAAAAAGGAACATTGATTGAATGTTTCAAATCAAACTCAGTCAAAATATTTTATAGAAGGAATATTTTATCAGATGTTTTGAAATTATATGTCATACATGAATATTTTTTGAAACTGTTTTTTTGTGATCACCCATACGACCCATGTTGTAGGAGCTATATTTGAATAAAGGAAGTATATTATTTTAATGGATCTATAAATTATTGTTGCAGTGCATGAACCATATATCTAAGTGAACAAGATAACTATGAAACAAGGTGGAAACCATGATCAAGGTACACTTTACTTTTTTTGGGAAAAATAATATTTTATGGAGGAAAAAAAATTTAAATATATATAATACTTCAGTATTATGATACTGATGTCATTATGTGTTGGGATGAAAATGATCGGTATAAGAAAACCATTGGGGAAAAATCATGTTATGGTTATTTTGGTTGAGTTTATCTCATTTTTGGGAATTTTATAAAATTATATTGATTTTGAAAAACGAAAAAACACAGACCGTGTGACAACACATCGCGTCAGACAAAGCTACATGAATCGAACACATAACCAAATTGTGATTGGGATTTATCGCCTACAACTAGCCTAGGTGAGTCCATGGTTAGTATGACTTATTATTTTTTGTTAAATGATTTTATTTATGAAGAATATGTTGATTTGGGATATTATGTTTTATCAAATGGTTATCCTTAGTATAGGAAAATGATTTGGGGAATAAGTGACAATGGTTATTTGGGAATAGATTTTCTATTTTTGGGAAACAATATTCTTAAAGAAAATAGAATACTTTGGGATTTCAATTTGGGAGTAATGGAGGAATTTTATTTTAGAAAAATCTATATTTTTTATGTACATATGGCGATTTGGGTTATTTATTGAAATGATTAACCTATCCTAGAGAATATGTGACTTAGTTAATTACACTTCAGTATGAGACTTTAAGATTAGTCAGTGTTATTTGGAGATAAATGATAAGATTTACTATGGAAGACAATGTGATCAAATCCTTATGAATTTTGGGTTTCAGACTTAGTTTGGTTCATTTTTACGAATTTTAAGGACATTTGTTATTTAATGGTCATTTTTTAGATTCGGGTATTTTTTATTCAATTTTAGTGATTAAGAGTAGGGTTTATTTATTATGAAATATTGTCTTTTTTGGGGAATATCTGATCATGTACTAACCATTTTGGTTTTGGGTAATGTCTAAAGATAGGGGAAATATATGGTTCATCTTTTGTGGATTATGTGATTCTCTAGAAAATCAATCTTGTGCTTCAGGTGTGACCAAGTCATCTTGAATACTCATCGTCTAGAGAAAAGAGGAGTTTTTTTGTAGAAACTTACTAAAGGATAAAACTCCAGTAGAATAGTTAGTAGATTTTCTTATGTCCTTGGTCAATATCATAAATAATTTCTCCAACTGTATGAATGGAAGCATAAATGAAAAAACTGTTTTCTTTTTACTTCTCCTAACGGAGAATGAAATGCCATTTATCCCATCACAGGTTTGTGGTTTTCTTGTTGTTAACTTTTTCTTGATCATTTTTCTATCACTCTCTATCAGAACATGATGGTTATTTTTTTCATCTATATCCATGTTTTCATGGAATCCTAGAATGGTTTATCTCGTACGACCTTGTAATTTTCATTCTTTCTTTTAAAGAGACAATTTTATTGAAACTTTTTCCGATGTCGGAATTTTAATGAAATTTACAAGCCTAATTTTAAAATTGCGGGGATGGAATTTCTAAAAGGGGAAGGATATAACATCCCAGTTAAATAAAGAATATGACATTTTCATATTTATTAATATTTTTGAATTAAATATTAATATTAATTTAATGTGGATTCTATGCTCTATGGCATACCTGATACGCAACAAAGAGTTTTTTTGAAATCACACGTTTGCACACAACAATGAGTTATACAAAAAAATAATAAGAAAATATTTTTTTTAAATGGTAGTTAACACATTGCCATTTTATTAGCGAGAATAAACACAAATATCTAAAATATGATTACAAGTGTTTATTAAATGTTAATAAATTTATCCAATAAATTTTAGAATCCTAAAATGTGAATGAATCTAATTTTAAGCATAAACACTCTAATATTCTTTAAAATGTCGTTTTACTTCCTTTTGATGGTGAACCACTTATAAATCTAGTTTTTTTACTTTTATATGTTTCATTTTACCAAATAAACTTATTATTTATAATTGGGGCATAAAAATTTACTTCGGGTAAATTTTTGATATTTTTTAGCTAAAGAACATTTTTTAATGAATAGTGAAAAATTATGCATTTTAATTCACTACTTCCTTTTAATCTAATTTATTTTGTAGTTATATTGTTCTTTTAAATCATTTTAAAGTGTAATTGGATTATATTTTCACAATTTAATAAATTCTTGGTCATTGGATGTAATTTCACTCTTAATTTGGGCATAAACAATGGTAAATCTTTTGATAGTTATTATTTCCTAATAAAACGTTTTTTTGTTTTGACAAATGAAATTAAAATTAAAATAATTTCTGACACTTCTGTGATTTTCATTTGGAATAATTTATAACAAATTTGGAGTCATGATGTCCATATTTTGTAAATAAGAAAATTTTATTTTTTTTACATTATGGATATTTACATCAGTGAATATATTATTTACCATGGTTAAAGGGTAAATCTGGTAAATAATGGTGAAAATAATAATACAATATTATCAAATTACCCATAAACACGTCTTAACACTATTTTTTGATACATTTTCGACCATGTAAATCCTTGGGTCTATTTTGGGACCCTAGGGGGCCACTTGGGATTGATAATGACACTTTATATTAATTAGTTTAAAGTATGGGAAAAAATAACATAAACATGAATCTTTTTACAAAAATAATTTTTATATTTGTTAATATAAGTTATATATTTGACTGTGAATATTATTAAATATAACATTATTTCCTACATCATGGTTTATTATTTGTAATATTTATACATTAAATAAATAAATTTAATTATAACACAATAGTGATGCAGAAATTTCGTCATTAATTAAGGATTCAAAGAAATGATATTATAAATATTAAAATAAATTTATTCTGAAACATTTTATGCCATCAAATAATTTTATAGAATAGGATGAATTGTTATATTTGAATTAATTCAGGTTTTTTGAATGAATCTAGTTGGTTTAGTTTTAAAAAAATGCTTCATATGAATAGTATTAAAATTGACATAAAAGAGTTTTTAAATCAATAAATATGTTATTTAATTTTAAAATAGTCCTATAAATATGAAATTCGTCCAAATGAAAAATATGTTGTTTAAAATTTCATTAATGGTTTTTTTGGGTCTCTTGGAATTTTATAATAAATATATTAACCATATAGATTGAATATATAAGAGGACGTGGTAAATGTTAAATAAGTTAACAATGGGTTAAATAAAATAATATAGAGATTAAAAAGTATCTAAAACCATTCCAATTTTTATTGGTTGATTTTATTTCGACTAATATACACTTTATATTCGAATTAAATAAGTTTTAGACCTTTAAATACAAAATATAATTATATAATAAAATAAAAATTTCAAACATTCCTAAAGAGCCCCTCCTCTCCCTTATAAAAATCCATCAACTCTAACCCTTACTCACACCTCTAATCCCCCCTTAGCTCATACAAAATCATTCTAAATATTCTCTTAAGATCTATATATTCATTATAGAATCCTTAAATTAAGCATAATTCACTTCAAGGAATCCTTTTTGGTTCAAACCAAAGGGAGTTACCCTGATTTATAGGTAATGTCGTCCCTTAACTTCTCTTCTTTTATTTCACTTCTTCACTCCCTATGATCTTATTATTAATTAATTAAATAAAAAAACCATTATCATAATTATAATCGGTTTTTGTTATGAGAAGTATTCAAACAACACTTATACAAACCTCCATCTAATGGATACAAACATACTGTTTCTGTCTATGACAAACTCCTTCCTCACGAAACGATGATTGTTTGATTATCTCCGACCATCTCTCATGGTGTCCATTTTTATGGAACTGTATTTATATGTTATATTTATTATATTTATATTTCTTTTATGCCTCTATATTTTTCATTTATATTATACCTTTATGGTTTCCATAATGGGTAAATACGATAATTTAATTTGAGGTAGTGCAGACTACCGCCCCCTTAAAGTGATATGACTATTTCATGCCATACATGGAACACATAAGGGATGGATTTAATGAATGAATATATGTTATTATACTCGAATTATAATATACCTATTCATCATTATGTTTTCATTATATTAAATACGAAATGGAAATTAATGTAGCGTTCATGTGTACGTACGACATACCATATCCATAAACGGTGCATTTAATTTCATATCTTCAAATGTTATGTACTATTATAAATACATATATATATATATACTTGATATATATGATATATATTATATCAAAATCATTAATATAATTCTGAATATAATGTACTTTTGACCACATGGATAACTTGTAATAATTTTAAAGTCATTTTTGACTCAAGTACCAAATATCGACAAACGACCATTATTAACATAAATGATTTCGTAATGTTTATAAAATGGTAATAATAAATATAAAAGGGATAATAAATTTTAAAAAGGTACTTAATCAAGTATTAATTAAATTTAGTTTATTAGTCCGGTGATTAAAGAACAAACGATTCAATTCGGACACGAGTTAAGGGAACTTCTTAACCCAATTTATATTCATTGGGTTGATCATCTACTTTCGATTATGTAATTATATGATTATGTAAGAAATATCTATTTATATCCTATCTTTAATTTTTTACTTTATTTATGGGTACTTATATCGAATAAACAAAATTGATCTATTTTGTTTACAAAATGATCTTTGTAAAGGACTCTGTTGAAATTTCCTTTCATTGAGGCATCCTTTGATTTATAAATGGATTTATTTTATATGGTCTATAAACCCATTTGAATTTTAATTTCATTCAATGGGAATATTTTCTTTACAAAGAGTTTTACTAAATGAAAAAATAATGTTTCTTTTTAATTTATGTGGTGACAACGACCTTTCCGCCGCCGTGAGCGTTATTTTATTATTTGTCTTCCTTAACTAGCCATAATGTTTTTAAAAGAAAAATAAATACCATATAATCTTTTTACATATTTTGGTATTGAAAATTGTTTTGATAATGGATTGGTTATGTCAATATATTTCTATGAGATATTGTTATTGAAATGTGTAAGTAATATCATTCTTTTATGTTTGTTTTATGTGTAATGAATATGTTATGGTTCTTGGGAATTGTTTACATATATGGGAAGTTTCATGATAATACTTGGGTGGGTGAGACTGAGATAGCTCTCTAATGCATTAGGTAATGTGATGTAGGTAATCGTTAATGTTTCTACTAATATATTTAGGGAATATAATGTGATGGGTATTCCAAATGTAACTCCCTACGTAGATATGAAAGAAAAACTTAAGTATTATAGGGATGCCACAAATTACATTTATGATTTATGATTTCCAAGTGTTATTCATGAATCTTATGATGTTGTGTGGTATGTTTGTTATTAAAAAGAATTATTTCATTGTTATGTATGCATTAATTGACTAATGTTTTCTTTCCTTGTTTCATACCCCTTTCTGAGCTTTTTATGCCCATCCCATGTTTTGAAATGTTTTTTACAGGACTAAAAGATGAATAGGGTCAAGGATGGGATCAAAGAAATGTCTTGATGACTAAAACATGGAACTAGACAAGTTTTGTTTTTTTTATGAGTTTTTATTTTATGAAAAAATTTGAAACTGAGTAGAAGTGTCTACATTGTAATTTTTTAAATGTAATATAATAGTTATGGAATGACTCTTTAAAACACTAAACCTGATAAAATCCTCATTGAGAATTCATGACTTTACTCAATATTATGTATTGTTTATGGTCGGTTACCTATTTAGGGAGGTCATACTGATTGAACAAATCCCACCTAGGGAACATATATGGTATAGGATGGCACTATAGTTTAATGGTGGGATACTAGAACTCTATCTGAAACTCGACCTTTAGAGTGGGTCACAATATTATGATGCAGTTGTAATTATTCAATATAACCTCATAGAATTGGACCAAGGGAACATTCTCAACCTAGAATGGTCTAAACTAAAGAGACAAAGAGATAAAAAAACTTTTTAAGGGGGTATATAACCTGTATAAAGGAGTACATAGTGGTTCTAGCTATCCCCATGATTTTTTTTGTGGAAGATATTCAAATAAAATGTAATTATTAGTATAAATGGTGTGGATAATGAGTACATGATGTGTAGAGACACACAGTACCCTCCATGTGTCACCCTGTTATGTCCATGTATGGTGTCTATTTCTATGTATCGGTCTGTGTAAACCAACCCATGTCTAAGTTCAAGAACATAACATGCCACATGCACCCATATATATTTCCATAACCATGTTCTCTCATAATTTCACATCGATCCATCTGGATAGGGCCACACACCATTTAACACAGGTTAATCACCTTATGATACTTATCATCATCTTGAAAACCTGACCACCATTTAACGGCCCACACATGATGGGTAATCCCAATTTACATTCCATGTAGCTCAGTATTTTGAAGATATGAATTTTTCTCCTAAGTTATTCCTTAAGTGTCTTTTCCCCCTTTATTATCTCCAAAAAAACACTTCATAGATCTCAGATCTATGTTGAGAGAACCTTTATGTTACTTTCTCACCAAAATCTTTCCCAAGAAATTGATTGAAAAGGTATACCAAACAAAATATTTTACATGGGATGCTCAGGAAGAATAATAACACTTGTTCAAATATCATTCTCCCTTGCCCAACCTCCTCCATCATCTATTCTTGAACTACAACCCCCATCATGTTTCGTACCCACAATTTTGATCCCGTGCACTAATGAATGGTCGCACAATAATCAGAAACTTGGTATTGGATGAACAAGTGGAAAAAATAAATTCCAACGATTATTGATCAAATAAATTGGGGATAAATCCACATGACATAAAATGTGAAGAATGTACCTTGTACTTTATATTATTGTTCTGATCCATTATCATACTAAATGATGTACAAAGTGGAATAAATAACCCTATAAATTATAAAATTCCATCAAATTAATTCTACTATTGATGCATGTGTCAATTTTAATCGTGGAATTGATTCATATTATTCTAGAATAAATAATGGGATGTAAATCACAAATGAAAACAGCTTGCTAGGATTTTGAATCAATTTTTGAGGAATAATAGTTTTGGTTCCATTGTTGGAAGAAGAACCAATAACTCCATTGGTGCAATGATACATGATCCGGTCCCAATCCATCATCATTCACCAAGAAGGATCTCCAATATTTTTTTAGTCTACAGGGTTTGAGTGACCAATCATAAGGAAATTTTATAACTCAAAATTTAAATGGGAAAATATTATCTATGTCTAATTAAAAGTAAATAAATAAATTATTAAATTCCATTCATTCATTTAAGCCTGTGATAAATTTTTATCAAATGGCCCACACTAAAAAATGTTTTGTCACAATAATGGTAAAAACCACGTAATGAACTCAACAGTGGCCTCATGTTTCTAATATGGGACCTAACTAGGTCTTATTTTACATTTTCTGAAAATCTATCTGTGAATAGTAGTAAATAATTATATATAATTATAATTTTTTTTCAGGGAACACCAATCCTTATAATTTTAGAAAATATTAGTTCTTGGTCTATAAAATAATCCAAATAATTTCAAAAAAATATACATAGAAAATATGTGTCAATAAATTATCCCAGCCCCTTAGGTATTTTCATGCTGAAAATAGAAAAACCTACTCAAAACAATGAGTGTACTTGGCTTGCAAATATGTCTCCTGATCCCAAGTGCTATTTGGAATATTCCTATACGGGAACCTAATACAAACATGGTGAATTGATTTCCCATGAATGACCATATCCTGATGATCCTCGATGTCGACCTGTTACACTGAAAAAGTATGTCCATCCTCAATTTCCATATCACCATAGTCAACAACATGCAACAGGTCATGCATATACCTCCACAACAGTGACATATGGAAGACATCATGTACTCGGTCCAACTACTGTGGTAGAGAAAAGTGGTACACCACCTCAAAAAATCTACACAATATATGGAAGAGACTAAAGAATATCATAGATAACTCTCCGCCATAGAAAAATATCTGAAATTAATGGCAAGGTGAATCTCTCAAGGACACATGTAATCCATTATTGAACACCAAAGGTATTAAATTTCAGTTTGTATATGACTTATGAAAACTCTGGGTAGTACTCATCGACTCCTGGATGATCTGCACTTTCTCTGTAAGATCTCACACCAACTCTGCTCCCAAGAGTGATGACTCACCTAGATGAATCCAACAATGTGGTGACCTAATGGGTCACCCATACTAATCAACGAATGGTGCCATAAAAATGGTGTAATGGTATCTATTGTTTTACACTAACTCCACCATGGGAATTTGTTCCTCTCAAATGATGGAAAATTCCAACATCAAATCCATCTAGATGTCCACCAAAACATGAATGGTCCACTTTGTTTGGCTTTTAGTTTGGGGGGTGAAATGATGTTCTCAAGATTAAATAAGTACTGAATCCATCTAATAATCGACCCCCCAAAATTGACATGTGAATAAAGATTCATTCTCATAGATGATCATCAAGGGAACTCCATAGAGTCAGAATATGTCCTACCCATAGAGGCATCCCAAGCTCTCTATTGAACTCTACTATCGAATAGATAATATGCGGGACAAATTGGTGAGTCGGTATATGACCACTCAGATGTAATCATGTCTCATAGACAAACGTGGTAAACCCAACATGATTTCCCTTGATCTACCATCCCACTTCCTCTATATAAGTGTATGAGGTTAGGCCGAACCCACTG
Source organism: Viscum album (assembly GCA_963277665.1). Taxonomy (NCBI): domain Eukaryota; kingdom Viridiplantae; phylum Streptophyta; class Magnoliopsida; order Santalales; family Viscaceae; genus Viscum; species Viscum album. Next base: position 1,266,570,285 of record OY728128.1, read on the forward strand.
GAACCTAATACTCAACTATCACGGTCTTATACGTGAGGAATCGTGAGATGAACTCTAGAAATCCTTTCTTTATTCTTACTAACCAAAACTGATTCTAGAGGTCCTGCTACATCTTTTATAAACCAATATGCACTCTTAAAGGGGATTTATGAAACACACAGAAAACCCCCTATTACAATGTAAAAAATTTATAATCATATGTCCTCCCAAAAGGATTATGTACTTTCCACCTTCAGAATATCCATCAAGAGAACAACCAATAGATATCTGAATATGGTAGGTATTACAATTGGTATCATCATTATGAGAATCCCTGAAAATTTGTAAAATTTGTGGGGTAAAAACAATTAATTGACGTTATGAAACACTACCCTGGCTCATAAAGTAAAACTACAATGATTCTAACTGCTACGAAGCTACATGAATCTATTAGGGAAAATATATAATTCTGAGATATTCATCCAGCATATTCCACCTTCTATGAGTGTAGAAAATTGTGAAGTAATAGTTTTGGAGGAACTATTTCCATCACCTCTATCTCATGTTAATATATTTTTTTTGAGAAGATATATTTTAGGCATTTTTTTCAGTGAAAATTATACACTGCTCACCCATAAGTTAGTGTCACCAGATCATTAGTGTGAAGAATTATTATGCTAACACAAGATTTTGGCATACGTAGTTCATCTCATTTGGTCTCAGCTGGCATGAACAATATTCAATAACCAGTTTCTTATACATCAGAACACAACCATGTCCTGACCCTGATGCATCATTGAACACTAGGTACTCCACACCCTCCTCCAAAAATCTCATGATGAGAGTGCTTGTCAACATTAACCTCAAATCCTAAAACCAATGGTGGTAGTTTTCTGTGCACATGAAATGCTTCCCCTTTTGGGTCAACTAATTTAGGGGTGTTTCTTCTCTAGGTAAATCATATAGAAACCTCTGATAGTACCCTTACATCGAAGGAAACTACGCACCTAGGTACAACTTTTAGGTGGCTCCCAAGAAAGAACCACCTCAACCTTTTCTAGATCTATTTCTAGTCCATCCTCTCAGATGACATGTCCCATAATGTAGACCTCTCAAATACCAAATTGAGACTTTGGGAGCTTCCAATAAATATGGTTCTCTTGGAGTGTGTCCCATACCATCATCATGTTTATTATGTTCTCCAACTTGGACCCCAAATACACTAGGATGTCTTCGAGCAAAAACACAATGAACTGATCTAAAAAGAGATGGAATATATGGTTACTGAGACACAAGAACATTTTTGGGGCGTTATTCATACTAAAAATAATCACCAATTATTCATACTGATTGTAGTGACATATTCATTTCATCTTTGGAATATCCTCATATGACACTATCAATTGGTGGTAGCAAGATCTGAGTTTAATCATCGAGAACCAACATGACCCTGTCAACAAATTGAAGAGGAATTATATCCTTGGTATTGGATAATTATTCTTCATAGTCAGCTAGTTTATGCATTGATAGTCTCAGGATAACCTAAACATCCCATCCGTTTTTTGGTAAACAAAAATGAAGATTCCCACCGAGAAACATGGGGTCACACAAAACCCTTCTCTTGCAAGACCTCAAACTACAGCCCCAACTCTCAAAAATCCACTTGACCCATCTGATATAATAGTACATATATCATTTCTTTCCTGATATGTAATTCGAAGAAAAATTATTTCTCTCATTGGGGAGGTGAACCTGGTACGTCCTTATGAAATACATTCTTAAATTCCTCCACAAATAAATGAAATTGATAGCCTAAAGTATCCACTTATCTAAGAGTCATGACATCCAACTAGTGAGTAGTCTTCTACACTCTTCTATTCATGAGATCATCATACTCTAAACAGTTATATTTTTCACCAAAAATGAAATCCTCAATCCATCATTGTAGAAACCCCACATTATCAACCTAAATTAGGGAATATGTCCATGAACTGTGGATAGCCAGTCCATACCCAATATGATGTAGTTAGGACTCATTGCTGAAAAAAAGAGATCCCATAAAAAACTCTTACAATAAATTTTTAGATCGCTCTATTTTGACCAATGCATAGTCACTTACTTACCGCATGTTAGTGTCTCTAATTGCAATGTACAAGCCTATGGATCAACCTGAATATCTAGGTATTGAACCTGAGATGTGGAAAGGAAGGAATGACTCACACCTATGTCTATAAATAGTTCCACTAAAGTATAAAAGACATAGATCATACCTCATATCATCCCATTATCCATAGAGTTGTAGGCCTCCATAGCTTTTGTCTATCCTAAACCATGTCCACTAGCTCCCTGAGCCTAGAATGGACTACCTAGGGGTGGTGATGGTAATTGGTCCAACCTCGAAACTCATATTTCATCACATTCAACCCCTAAACCATTTCCTTCACACTGAGAACCACACTAATCCTACCTCTAAATATGCCTCAAGGGTCCATCAACCATCTCACATCCTACTATATAAAAAATCAGAAAATACTGAGTTATATGTCCCAGAACATTATAGGAGAAACACTTTCTCTCCCTTGGATGATTCAAACCACATTGAAATCCCTACAATGCTAACATTATGTCCATGGATTTCTTATTGAAGAATATCTTATTCTTGGTTTCCTATTATTTCCTACTGGTACCTACTGTTGTGGTCTTAGATCTTGGGTGCCCACTACTATCTCCCATTGTCGGTGACTTATATACCAAAAATCTCACAACCACAAAGGATCACTCAAATACGCAAGCATAGGTGGGAATACCGAGGGATTCAAATAAAGCCCTGATGTGTTGGTTTAATATATGATAAAAGGTCTAATATATGAAGAATTGATCATGAACCATATCCATGGAGTAACCGAAGTGATCAGTAAGCCTTACTGAGTACTATGTCATGGTAATAATTCCCTGCTATAGATGTACAATCTCTTGTATATGTACCGATCACAACATGGATGGATAGAAATCCTCCCAGAAGAGATGCTCAATTTCTAATTAGGAGAGAGTTATCTCACTGTGTGACTGATTCACTAAACTCCAACATCACTCAATAGATCCCGGATGAAGACTCGCCAGGAGGATTTCTATATGATCTGCTGATATCCTAACAAGACAAAATATGTTATTGAGTTCCCCTGGCTATTAATTATCCACCTGGGTTTTTGGCTCACCCCATAACCATGGATTACATTCCCATTGAAACTCATGAAAGGCAGTCATCCTGTGTGTATCCTGAATAAATAGTTCTAGAACTAGCTGATACTTGATGGGTAATTGTACAGCTGGTATACCAAAAATCGGTGATATATATTGAACATTCCCCTACACTGATTCCTCATCACTAAGAGGATGATACTTATGATCACACAGTGGAATCCTGGTTGGCTGTCTGTATGAAGGCATCCAGAAATAAAAAAAGATGTACCATGTTCAAAAGAGTATATATCTAGATTTCCATAAGGAAGGAAATAGAAAACACAACCATTACTATATGATTCCCATATTGAAATTTTCCCTACATTCAATGTGTTCATCTTACACATCTAATGTACGTGGAATAGAGTTATAGTGTATGGATATATCAGCCATCACACCAACAATGGAGTCTGTTTCCTAAATTTCAAACTCGAAATAGTAAACCCTATGGTCCAAAAATAAAATCATTCTCTCTTGTCCTATGGTAGAACGGACTAATAAAATAACACTCATTCATGATCCGACCTTCTGAGTTCTGACCAATGACTTCCCCAATCCCACCTCTAAAGGCTAAGGGCTGGAAACCAGTGATTAGTAGAAATATCCCACAAATGGGATTCATTAAACCAAAGTAACTACAAACACCCACATATACAATATAATAGAAATATAAAATGTTAAAAAACTGAAACAATGCATGTAAACATCTAATATTACACAATAGAGTATGACAGTAACGTAAAAAAGTATGAAAAGTGTATAAATAAAAGGTCCAAAAATGGTAAAGAGTTTAACATGATTCCCGATAAAGGACTAAAGAAACATTCATGCTCCCGATAACCACCTTATTATGAAAATATCACGATAAGCTCCATTCGACCCCTATCCTCCCAATACAATTTCAAGAATTACATCATCTACATAAGACATGAAACAAGTGGAAAAATCATATGCATGGGTGAGGATGAAAATACTCAGTAGGACACATAGAAAAGAATAAAAAATAGGAACCAGATATAGTAACCACAATAAAATATATAAAAATAAATCTATAAAAAACTCGAAGATATACTTAGTAAAGATACCATGCCCCATGCAGTCATAACCAACAACCAACTATAAGATTATTCTGAAGTAAATATTATTTTGAGAGAGTATACTCCATGAGTCATTCTATCAATTGAGCCAATAAACAAAGAGGTAAATATAATTGGTCCCTACCCAAGAAATATCACTAGTTTAATATGACCCTGATTCTTATATATGGGGTCACAAAAAAACTAATGGGGGACAACATGAACCAAATTTGGATCAACCTTCTATGTAGGGGATCATATGTCAATGATAGCTCAAAACCCTATTGATGCAACCTTCTAAAGGGACGATCAACCTACTACTTGGGGAGGTCATGGTGATTCAATAAACCCTACATATGAAACACATATGATAGGGGATCACACTCCATTACCATAGAGGGACACTAAAACTCTATCTAAAACTTAAACAATCTAAGGGATCACAATCCTATGATGTGGATGTAATGGTGAACTGTGTCGTTGAGGAATTGGACCAATTTTACATGCTTAAACTATTCTACTGAAAACTAATGAAACAAATAGATACAAACACTCTTGAATGGGGTATAGAAAATGTACTTGGGGGTACAAATTGGGTCCAAATTTTCCCATACCTCCCGTTGTGGAAGGGATTCACATGACATTTAAGTCTTAGTATATGTGGATTGTCGAAGTAGAACACACTGTTTAGAGAAACACAGTAACCTACCCATGTTACCAATCCCTATTAATGTATGGAGTATGTTTTCATATGCCAGCCAGTACAAACCAAACATTATCCATTTTGAAGAACATGGAGGGAAACATGGAAGTATACTTTTTCCCATTCTTGAATACTCTATGATATAAACACCAGGAAATATGGGAAGGGATAAACATTATGTTATAGGGGTCATAATCCTTATGACCCTTATCATCATCACAAAACCCTATCGAGTGCAAAACAGGCCCTAGACATTTTTAATTCCAATTTAATCATCATTTTTCTTGTGATTTTTTGGATATGGTGGATTCTACAATATTATTACTCAAGCTCAATTGAATCCCCAATTTATACTAGAAAAAAACTATAGATATTAGATTTAGGTCTACTGAGAATTTTCATTGATTTCTTTCCAGAATGCAGTCCTTGAAATAGATCCAAAATGTACCCCTGATATATGTTTTTCTGAGCGCCACCTTAGAAGAAAAAAACCCTCGATCCAATATTGGTATCTTTTGATCCAACCACCCCCATCATCGATTCTCTAACTGAATCCACTATCGTGTCTCCTACCCTCAGTTTCAATCCATTTCTCTAAGGAGTTATCCTTTAACAATCCGCAACCAGGTACTAGTTGAACTATTGGCCAAAATAAATGTCAATGATGATCGAACAGTAAAATTGGGGAGAAATCCATAATCCCTAAAATATGAGGAATGATCCTCAACTTTTGTTCATCAAGACTCAATCCATTATAATAAAAAAGAAAAAATGAAAAGGAATAAATCACCGTGAAGAGTTATAAAATTCTGTGAAAATAATTGTAATTATAATGAAAGTGTTAATTAGGTTTGTGGAAGTGATCTATCTTCATTGGATATTATTAATGGTATGCAAATCAAAAAGAAAATAAAACTTACCTAGAGTTTGGATTGATCAATAACGAATAACGGTTGGGTTTATTTCATTGATAGGATCCAAATACACCAATAGTGAAAGAATCCACGATCCAGTCTCGTTCCGTCATTGTTCACCAAGAAAGCTCTCTAACAGTTGTCTAAATCTCCACGTTTTAAGAGGAAATACCTACGGAAATCATATAAGATTACTTTTAAAGAAGAAAATAGTCACTAAATCAAAATAACTAAAATAAATAAAGTATTTAATTTATTTCATTCAATTATTCCCTTGATGAATTTTTCACAAACGGCCCGTGGCAACAATGTTTATATCACACCTAGGGTAAAATCCTCATTTTGAACTCAACAGTGCCCAAATATTTCTGATCTTGAAACAGTTTTTGGATTTGTTCCTCATTTTCACGATAACCTCATGTTTTTTCAAATTAATATATTTAATAGATTTCGAACATTTATTCTGGGCATAATGGGCCTCAGAATTGCATGTTGTCTCAACATCTGGTCTCGAAAATAATCCATATAATATTTAGAATTAGTACTATGAAAAAATGATTTACTACAACTAAAGAGTGGAAATTTTTACTATTATATGAAAATAAGAAGAATACACATTGGATATTAAAATTAAATAGGTTTCTGAGGATATTTTCAAATAATTTATTTCATTGGAAATTCATGCACAAAAAATCCCAATTAAAATGAGGTTGCACTATAAAATCTTATAAATTTGGTAATTTAAGAATCATAACACATTAAAAGAAATAAATTCAAATAAAAAGTTATATAACACGAATATAAAGATACCAGTGGTATAACATATCAACGTATAATTAAATATGAATCCTAAAATTAAATAGGTGTATACAACAATATATTTCACACTAAAGTAGAAATTGAGACAATGTATTTTACAATGATCATACCATTAATGTGATGATAAATCAATGAATTGATTATGTTTATAATATGAAAACCCACATAAAAAAGTGAAAAAAACATTAAATAATAAAAATTCATTGCATACTTATTCTTATAATGTATAAAAGAATGAGGAGGTAATATAACTCAGTAGTTATGAAACCCATTAGAACATGGAAACTCATATCTAAAACACATTTGGACAAAATTTTTTTAATTGATACATAAAATTCCATTATTTATTATTTATGTAACAAGTATAGGCTATAATATATACAATATCTAAATAAATTTAGGTGCATAAAATTGAAATAATCCCCAATAAATAAAATTTAGAAGAAATACATTAAAATTTTCATAATGAAAAAATTAGAATTAATCACAGAATTAATATTCAATATAATATATAAATCTTTATAAATCAAGAGAAAATAAAATAGAAATAGTAAACATTAACTACACAAATTTTAATAGAATATCAAATAAAATGATGAAGTAATATAACCACATGAAAAGAAATTGAGATGAGAAACCACTCACCATTTGGATACATTAATGTAAAATCCCCATAGATGAAATTATATGAATCAAAATAAAAAATATAATGATGTAAAAAAAGTATTAATGACATAACGTGTAAAATGAAAAAATACACAACAAATAAAATAAATTAGGTGCATTGCATTAAAATATTCCTGATCAAAAAGAAATTGAGTCAAACCACTCACCTTATGTATGACTCATCACGTATGATATTTATCTTCCCAAATAACAAAATTATGTTAATTATATAAATTATTAAAAAAAATTAATATTTTTTTTTCTATTTTATTTTTTATAAAATTTTTCATTTTATTACATAATCTATATTGTTTATGTTGGGAGTTTTGATGATCACCAGTTCAAATGTCCAAAATGAATTTAGTAGTTTTTTATGGTAAAAGAGGTAATTATTCCATCATTTCATGACTAATAATAATGAAATAATTATTTTTTGAATAAATAATTTTTACTTTTTTAAAACCTTGAGAAATGGTTTTCAAAAATAGACTATGGTAGAATCATGGAGATAATAACCAATACTTATGCATGAGTAATGTTACCTGTAACACCACAATAACAGAATTCTAGAGCGAGAGTATTATTTAATTATATTTTCATGATTGAAATAAATATAATTCGAAATGTATGATTAGTTTAGATGTTTTGGAAGACTAGATTGCAAATATGATACCTGAAGTACATATGGAATGATAGAAAACAACATGATATGTATTAAACCAAAATAAACTTCCTCCTTGAAATAATATTCAAGGTTCTCTTCTTCATAACCTAGAAAAAGGAAAACTAATAATTGTGACTAAAATTCTCAGTAACGGTTAAATACTGTGGGATAATGAATCAATAATAAGTGAATCATAATCAATTAGACATAACTAATTTGGCATGATGAATAAATAAAAATAGTTTCAATCAATGAGAATAGAATAAAAATGCATCCCGAGATTTTTTCATAGGGAAAACCCCATGGAAAGAAATAACCAAATACTAAATAAAGAGAATTCTTATTATTTTGACATCATGTATCTGACACATGATCCATTATACCATCTAGATAGTTTAAGTCTATGGATAGAAACTCGTCTGATTTTTAGAAAATATAACTTAAAGAGTTTATCGCCAACATATTTGTCTCCCGAGACATGTCGATGCATTGAGGGGGTATAGCGGGCCCTGACCATCAATACTAGTAAAAATAATTATTTATAAAACAATTTAAAACAATGACAACACGCGTTTGCAATATTCGTATTGAGTAGAGGATACAGATTCATCAATATTTCTACAGTTAATGTAACATTACACATAAACAACGTATCATAAATTGTATACGACTAATACTAAAATAATATCCTTTTAACAATAATATGGATATATAATTTAATTGGAATTTAAAAAGAAAAATAATCTAAAAGGGGTATTAGTTACTCCACAAAAGAATGATGGGGTTCATAATACCAAGTAACTCTAAATGAAATGGAAACCGAAACAATGTCCCTTAAAAAATTGTAATCAATCATGTTAATAATCATCAAATGAATCACATAATAACATTAATATGAACATAAAAATGATATTATATATAAAATGACTATAAACATACACCACATTCAAATAAATTTTTGCATAACAATGGAAATATCATAGAAATAAAAGTGAGATGAGAAACCCCTTACCTTAAATTTGAATGTGCACATTCATAGATTTTAATGACCCAAATAATCAAATTTATCTTCATTAATTAATAATTATAGAACCTAATATAAATTTAACCAATTTATTTTAACCTTACTAGGTTCATTCATTTCTTTTTTGATGGGTTTAAGAAGTACAAATTTATTTTATTGGAAACATTTTCTTCCTTGGTTTTCATGATCTGTTTAATTGTATTCAAGAATGGATGTTCATTTGAAATGTGGTTAAAAATCAATAATTGAAAATATATATTTTAGTGACATTAAATATATATAAATTATCTTATAATGATTTTTTTTATATACCGAGAGGATGAGTGATTGAATAAATGTTAACAATAAATGATTTGATTAACTTGGCAGTTTTTCGCATAATGAACTTGTTTTGTATTATTATTTTTAAATATGTGTGTGTATGGTTTCCAAAATATCAATTAAGATAAAATACATATATTATGATCAGTTTCAACCATTAAAAAGTATTCAAGATTAGTCCTGAAGTTATTAATGAAAATGAAAAAACCCTTCTTCCTTAAAAATGATAATTAACACATCTTGGACAATGTTTTCATTTATATTATAAAAGGGGGAAAAGGAAAGTTAATGAAGTAATATTCCATTGTCCTAAAAAAATTATAGTAAAAATAATGTAATATAGTTTTTTTAGTATTTTTATGAGAAGAGGAGTGAATAAAAATGATAACAAAGGAACATGAAATGAAAACAAAATAATTTAAAAGGGGAATTTACCTCTAGAATATATCATTCTTGGTGAGCCTCTACAATGGAGAGGATTTGGTAGTATGAAGATACCACGGGATTATGGATGTTGGGAAGGATATTAGGGAGGGATTTGAGCATAATTTAGGTAAGTATTGAAGCTTGAGAGAAGTGAATAAATGAGGGTGTGAGGGGTAGTATTTATAGTGGAGAGGAGGAGGGTTTTCTTAATATTTTAATCATTAGTTTATCATTTTCCCCTAAAATATGAAATAATTATGATTCCATGGCCGAAAATTAGTATTAAGTGCATTTGTGTTCAACCCAAGTGTGCTTACAACAGCAATGATGCAATGAATATTTTATTTATCAAAAAATTTATATATATGGTAAATTATCATATTTTACTATTCATGAAGAATTATGTATTTTAAAAGAAGACTGAAAATTCCCCGTAACCATTTATAGACATGTATAATCCAAAAAAGGAACTACAATTTTTGAATTTTTTTTATATATTTGATAAATTTATTTTTCAGATAAAATAATCATTTAATTGAAAGATACAAACACATAAAATATTCACCTTCATTTTTAAGGTGCCTACATTTTATTTATACTTTCATGGGAAGCGTTACCACTTATAAGGGTCATATTACTATTCATAAGGGTAAGTTAATTTTCATATGGTTAAGATAGTATTCATAAGGGTAAGTTACAATTAGTCAAAAATTATGTCGATTCTATCCGACTCCAAATCTCACCCAGATCACCACTGTGTATGTCCTTTTTTTGAAATTAAAAACTCAGAAGGGGAAAAATTATGTTAAATGGATAGATTATGACAATCTTATATAAATATCAATGTTTAGTTTTATATATAATCCGTTTTTCATTCAATATAGTCTATCTAATGAATTGATAGTATTTAAGAGAAACATACCCTAAACTGTTAGGGGTGTTATATTCTTTTAACCATTGGAAATTGTTTCCTCTAAATTTTTAATGAATGAAGCCCTTTACTAATCTATGGGTGGTTATTCTTTATAACATACTTAGATTATGACTTTTCTTCCTTCATTATATGGTTTCTCCAACGAACCTTTTCAAGTCATGTTTTACGATTTCTCAATACAAACTCTCTTGTGTCAAAAATCTAGATAGGCTCTTCATAGTAAGAAAAATCAGGTTTCAGCTCTATTTATTCATAGGTGAGTGCATGTGTTTGGTCTGGAATTTATTTATCTAACAATTTAATGTGGAACCAGTTATGAACTTCTGAGATTCTTGGTGTAATGGCTAAATAGTAAACTATAGTTCCAAATCATTCTATAATTTCAAATGATCTTATGTACGTGGGGATTAGTTTACCTTTATTATCAAACCATAAGACACCCTTACATGGAGATACTTTTTAAAATGCATGGTACCCCGAAATTCCAAATCCCTTATCCAGTTTTCTGCATAACTCTTTTTCCTACTTTGGGATTCATTAGAATGGGAATGAATTGACTTTACCTTTACAATTGTCTCTACAATAATCTCTGGGCCTATAAGTTTCATCTCGCCAACTTCATCCCAACACGTTAGAGTTTGACACCTCTTTCCATATATTGCTTTATAAGGTTCGATTTAAATATTTTAGTGGAAAATATTATTTTATTAAAATTACACCAAAAGATAGTACTGATCGCATGTTCCATGAAAGACCGGTGAGCATAATATCAACATACCTTCCAAAATTTGAATAGTCCTTTCAGATACTCCATCAATTTGAGGATGACAAACAGTACTCATATGTATCCCAGTATCCAAATCCTTTGGAGATACTTTTCTAGAATTTTGATGTGATATAGGGATCTAGATCAAACAATATAGATTGATGTACACCAAGAAGTCTTACAACATCATTAATATAATGCCTTTGCAGGCACTAATGTTTTAAACCCTATCTTATTGCAAGGATATATGCAGATTTTTAGGAATGATTAACAATTACCCATATTTAATCAATCCTTATAGGTGTCCTCAATAGTCCTATTACAATGTCCACCGTATTGTCATCCCACTTCCACATAGAAATATGTAGAAGATTCATGAACCCTGTAGGATGTTCTCTATAAGCCTTCACTTGTTGAAAAACTAGGCACCTTGACACATAGTTATCAATTTCACGCTTCATGTTATCCCACAAAAAATGTTCCTTTATATCCCAATACATCATGGTGCCTCCGTGGTGTACAGTGAAATTTTAGCAATGAGCATCATCTAATAGTTCATTTTTTAGCTCATGTACTAATGGAACACATAACATCTTCCCAAATTTCATAACCTCATCCTCATACGTAAAGGCATCTAATCATCCATCATTAAAAACATTAATTTTCTTTTATAGATTCTCATCATCATATTGAGAGATTTTTATCTTCTCTAGTAAAAATGGTTTAGCAATCATTTGAAAGAGGAATGATGTTTCCCCTTCCTTAATAATTCCCATATCCATCTTCATGAAATCCATGAATATAGGATCTCTCTCAATCCTCATGTTGTTCATAAGTCCATGATCATTCCTACATAAACCATATTTCACCTTATATTCATTTATGGGGTGGTAGTGTATTGAAAAATCCTCATATTTGAGTAACTAGATCCATATAAATAGCCACATGTTAAGTTCTTTCTATGTAAAAAAGTATTTCAAACTCTTGTGATCTGTATATATCATACATCACTAACCATAGAGATTGTGCCTTCATATTTTAAGAGAAATGATTATGGTTCTGACTATAGATCATGTGTTGTATAATTTTTTTCATGATTCTTCAGCTACGTTGATGCATAAGCAATAACATTATTAGTTTTCATAAAGAAGAAACCCAATTCATTATTTGATGTGTCACTGTATATCAAAAACCCATTATTTATAAAGTGATGAGTCGAAATTAGAGTATTGACCAATCTTATTTTCAATTCATCATAGAATATATACATTTATTTATCCATAATAACATTACCCCTTTATGTGGGAGCTTAGTTAGCGGGCTAGCCATTTGGTTGAAATTCAGAATGAAACACCGATAGTAACCTGCAAATCCAAAAAACTGCGTACCTCAGTTACATTCATTGGAGTAGCCCATTCTTGGATTTAAATTGTTTTTTCATGATCCCCTTAGATTCCATCCTTATAGATAATATGCATAATAAAATAAATGTATTGAATCCAAAATTAATACTTGCTAAACTTCCTATATAATTCATTTTTTCTAAGAATTTTTAGAATGATCCACATGCGATTATCATAGTCTTCATAGATTTTGGAGTATACCTTGTTATCATCGATAAATACCCCAAAAAAGTCATCATGATATTTCATAAAAACCTTATTCATTATATCCATGAAAAAAGAGGGTGTGTTAGTCAGTCCAAAATACATTACTATAAAATTGTAATTCCCATACCTGATTTAAAATTCTATCATAGAAAGATCTTCCTTCCCCGCACATAGCTGATGATATCTAGATCGAAGGTCAATCTTTGAAAAACAACGGGATCTAGGAAGTTTATCAAATAAATCATCAATGAGAGGAAGATGATACTTGTTCTTTATCATAATTTCATTGATCTCCCAGTAGTCAATACACAGCCTCATAGATCAGTCTTTTTTCTTCATAATGAGAACAAGGGCTTCCCATGGAGTAACACTAGGGAGGAAAAATAACTTATCACTCAATTCCTATACTTAATTATTGAGATCATATAATTCCACAATGTCCATTCAACATGGAGTCCTTGATATATGTCTTACACTGGAAATTAAATCAATAGAGAACTCAACTTCTTGCTCTGTAGGATGTCCAAGTAAATCCTCAAGATATTGATCAATGTATTCTACAACAATAGTAAAATCTTCAATTTGAATAACCATAGATGGTGTTTTCTCTTCCTCCCCATGAATTAAATTTTTAAGAGATACTAAAAGTGGATCTAGATAAGATCCATATGATTATGTTTCTTCTATAATGTTAATGAATTCTATCTAATTATAAAAATTTGTAACTTCCATCTTTTTGCAATAGATTTTCACATCATAATTTGAAAGCTGATTCACACTAAGAATTATGTCAATGTCAATAATTGGTATGATGATAAGTTCATCAACTAAAGTATGTTTATGTGTCATACAGAGGACTAGACGACACATATTTTTTGCAATGATACATCCCTTATGAGTTTTAACTAACAACTCCTTTATTAAATAAAATTTAAAAATTCTTATTTTATGGGAAAACCGGGATGATGTAAAGGAATGAGATGATCAAAATAAAATAATTATTTGAATAAGTATTAGGAACGAATTAAAGTACCTACTACCTCATCATTATGAACATTGACCTCCACGATTTTAATCACTTAAGCTTTACCTTTCTCCCATGACCTTTTTTAATGTAAGATTCCTTGGTGATTAGGACACACATTTTCATAGTGTACCATCTCTCTATAATTGTAGCATCAAACGTCATAAATATATTTCGTACCCTTTAAGTCATTATATCTATGACCCTTTTCTCCACTCTTATAGAATATTCTCACAACTTTCATGAATTTCCTAGGATGATTATTTAAATAGTTCTTAGAAAATGGGAATTGTTTCATTCGCTTCTTATTCTTTGGAACTTCACCCATTCCATGTTTATTAGAGTACCAATTCTTATCTTCGATAACCTTGATAAAATTTGATCTAGAAAATTCTTTCTCTGTTTTGATGGAAATTATTAAAATTTCATCATATGATGAAATTTTTGAGAAGATGGTTCCCTTCGAAGACTTGTCTTAAGACCATAAAAGAAATGATAAATCTTATCTTCAGAATCGCATGGATAATATATAGAATACATTGATACTGTTATGAAGGTATCCTTTTACTCTACAACAATCTCTGCTCCACTTTTCTTTAGGATAAGGAATTTCCTCTTCATTTCAGTTCGTTGTTCACAAGGGAAATATTTGTTGAAGAATATTATTAATAAATTTCTCCTTTTTATATCTTCTATTTTTTCTTCCTCTGTGGAATTAGAGATCAAGGACAACCATTGATCAACATCACCCTAGAGGCAATATACATCCATTACTACCTTTTCATTTTCATTTAATCTCATGGATAGAAATAATTTTCAAGGTACATGATCCACTACTCAGCTACCACTGGATTAGTAGTCACACTAAAATATGGGGGCTTCTATCAAATTAAACGATCGAATACAATTGTTGCATGGTCATTAATCACTGCCTGAGTAAGTTGTCCCAAATGGTCACAATCTGATCTTCTCCAACACCGACTGTTTTGAGTTGATCATTAAGGAAATACCGATATTTTCCCGGGGTATTTATTTGCTTTAATCAATTAGGTTCCATCACTAAACAATTGAACACACACAATTAGGTCAATATTCATAATTTATAACCATCAAACACATAACCTAATTTGAAAAGTTATGAAAATATAATCTCATAATCACCATCAAGGTTTATATTAATTTAAATCCATTATAATTATTTTTAAAGAAAATTTGAATTATCATAATCACATCCCCCAATGATTGTCAAACTAGGTCCTTAGTAAGTCTCGTTTTCATATAACATGATACCTCTGGTCAAGCCTGAAAATATTTGTTGGAGTTTTTACTCATAAGTATACCAGTTTTAAAATCATTACCACTTTTAGTATCTATATAGGGATGTATTTTCAAGGAATACCCACATAGTCTTTACCTTACAAAACATCTAGGATGTTACTATATGCTTATTCTCAATGTCAATCTTAGGGTTATGTCCTCTAACCTATGTTTCCTAAATCTAGTTTCGAAGGTTGCTTCTAAACAGTCTCTAATACAAATGGCAATTCCCCAACCCTAGAAGCCCAAAAATGGTGCATTATGTTATTATATTTTCACGATTAAAAGAAATAAAATCCAAAAGTTCTGACTTGTTTAGCAGTTTTAGAAGTCCATATTATATACAAGATACATATAGTACATTTGGAATGATAGAAAACAACATGATACACATTAAACTGAAATAAACTACCACTTGACATCTTATCCAAGGATCTCTTCTTCAGATCCTAAGGAAATGAATCCTAATAAAGGTGAGCTCAAATTCTTAGTAAGGGTTACATATAGTGGAATCATGTATCAATAATAAGTGAATCATAATCAATTAGACATAACTAATTGGGCATGATGATTAAATGAAAACAACATCCATCAATAAGATTGGAATAAAAATGAATCTGTAGATTTTGTCATAGTGAAAAAATCATTGAATGAAATAATGGAATACTAAATAAAGATAATTATTATTATTTATAATTAATTTAACTGGAACATGATCCATTATACCATCATTATGGTTTATGATTGTGGGTAGAAACCAATCTGATTTTTGGAAACAATATCGAAGGGTTTGTCGCCAACTGATTTGTCTTATGAGTCCTGTAAATGGATTGAGGGGCTGTATCAGGACCCACACATCACTTCCTGTCCAAATCAATCTTTATAAAAAGATTTAGTATAAGAAAAATATTACTTTTCAATATATGTATTGAGTAAATGATACAAATTCATCAATATTTCCATAGTTAAGGAGACATTCCACATAAACACCATAAGTAAAATGGTATACAGATAAGACAATAATAATATACATGTAACAAGAATAAGGATATATAATTTAATTAACATTTATAATACATTATCTCAATGGGAATGTAGTTACACTACATAAGAATGATTAGGTGCACAATACCAAGTAAATCCCAATAAATTGGAAACCGAAACGAACTCTCTTACAACATTGTAATCGATCGAGTTAATAATCCTCAAGAGAATCATCTAATACCATTAATATAAATAGAATTAGGATATTATTTATAAAATGGATGAAAATAATATACCACGTACATGAAATAAGTGGGGAACAATAGAAATATTATGGAAATAAAAGTGAGATGAGAAACCCATTTCCTTATCCATGAATGTGTTCCCAAATTTATCTTAATGACCTGAATAATAAACTTTTTCTTTAATAATTAATAATTATATAACCTAATATCAATTTAATTTCTTTATTTTATCATTATTTGGTTCTTTCATGGAAATGATGATGGATTTTAGAGGTTCAATTTTATTGTTTTTGAAGCAATTTCTTTGGTGGTTTTCTTGATCAGTTTACTTTTATTCATGAATGGAAGTTCATTTGATACGTGGTTAGATATAAATAATAATTATTATATATTATTTGTGAAATTAAAAAGATATAAATGATCTTATACTTATTTTGGTTATATAACATGAGTATGACTTATTAGAGAAATGTTTACGATAAATGCTTGGATTAACGTGGCAGTTTTGTGCATAATTAACTTGTTTTGTATTATTATAAAATATTTAGAGTGTGTAAGGATTAAAAAACATTAAAGATGATAAAATACGTATATTATTATCTTTTTCGACAATTAAAAATGTTTCATGTCCATTCATGAAGATATTAATGCAAATTGAAAACCCATTTTCCATGAACGTTATAATTTACACTTATCGGACAGTGTTTTATTTTATAGTATTAAAGGAGGGAAAAGAAGAGAGGATAATAGAATATTCCCTTATCATAAAAAAATTACAATACATATAAGTTACTTTAGTTTTAAAAACATTTGGATTAGAATATCTATGAATAAAAAAGATAACAAATGAACTTTAAAATAAAATAAAAGAATTGAAAAGGGGAATTTACCTCTTGAATCTATCTTCCTTTGACAGCCTCTTTAGGGGAGATGATTTTGTATTATAAATATTCCATGGGCTTCTAGAAGTTGGGTAGGATAACAGGGATGTATTCAAGAAAAATATAGGCATGTCCTGAAGATTGAGAGATCTAAAAAAATGTGGGTGTGAGGGGTGGTATTTAAAGTAGAGGGGAGGCGAGTTTTCATAATATTTTATTAATTAGTTTACTATTTTTCCCTAAGATAAGAAATACTAATGATGTGTTGAACTAAAATAGTAAATAGTGAATTTGAGTTGGAAACATGTTTTCTTACTTCAGCAATGATTCAAGGAATATTATATTTATCTTAATGCATATATACGGTAAATTATCGTATTTTACTATTTATAAAAAATTCATGGATTTTAGAAAAACCCAAAAAATTCACCGTAACCATTTTTAAATGTGTAGAATCATAAATGAGTTCAATTTTTTGAAAATAATTTTTTAAATATGAGAAACTTAGTTTTTAATTAAAATTATCATTTAATCAAAATGTATCCACACTTAAATTATTCACCTTCATTTTTAAGGTGCCTAAAATTTATTTATTCTTTTATGGGTAAGGTTACCAATTTTAAGGGTCATATTATTATTTATAAGGGTGGATTAATATACATAAGGGTATGTTACTATTCATAAGGTAATTTTATTAATCACTATAAATCATGTTGATTCTATGAACTCCCAATATAATCTTGATCGCAACCACGTAAGTCCGGTTTTTGAAATTCAAAACACAGAAGTGGAAATTTTACATTTCAATGATAGATTATTATTTTCTATTATAAATATCAAATTGTTTTTTCATATATACTTTAGGATTCATGAAATATAGGATATCTAATGAATTGAAATTATTTCAGAGAAATATACCATAAAAAGTTTGAGGTGATATATTTCCATTATTCAACATTCATTATTGAAACAAGGTAAGTGTTCTTTATTGTTTTAAAATTAATCACTATATATTAAATATATTATTTTTTATTTAATTATAATTATATATAGTATTTATGTGACGTGCTTTTGAAATCTTAATCATGTCACTTTGGGGAGGTGGTAATCCACACATACACATGAATGACATTATAATGTTTAAATTAATTCCATGGTAAAAAGTATATCAAATTTTTTCTTTAAAAAGTGATAAATGTGTCAAAAATATAATATATATATATATAGTAAACACATCATGAAAACCATTAGTAAGTGGTGGTGGAGGAAGATGAATTAAATCGGTTCATGAGGAGGTAATCCACCACACACATGAATGGATATTTTTTTTCAATTTGATAGAAGATGAGGGGGGTATAGGGTATTATGATAAAGTATAAAAAATCTAATTATATGAGAGAAAATTATTTTTTATATCATTTTCTAATAATATTTCTTTGATGAGGAAGAAGATGTAAAAAAACACAAGGTTGGAAAAAAGACCTCTTCATTGGACAACCTTTTTAGGATTACACGTAAAGCCATTCTAGAATGGTTTTCCGATAAAAATGACAGTGGGTCGTGGGGATGAATTTAAAAAAGATATTTGTTAAGGTATTGTCTAAAATAAAGTGTTCATGAAGTGGGTAGCGGATATGATAGGGGGTTTCCTTCTATATATTAGGGTAATAGAACTTATAGAATTTATAAAGTAATAAATTATAATAAGGTCATATTAAATTGAAAAATTCAAAATATATATAGATAATAATTTGGGATAATATAAAGATGAAATGTGGATACTTTTTTTCCCTATAGGTTTTATTAGTAATATAACCTTTATCTCTTAGTGTTTCATTTGGTAAACATATTTTGACGCTATCTACGATAATCAAGTTTTCAAAGTGAAAGTATTTTAATTTTTCTTGTAATTTATTAAATGAATAATAAATGGAAAAGGAATGAGATTTTAGGCTAATTATCATCACAATATTACTATTTACTAATTTTTTTTATTTCTGAATAAGTTAATGATATATTATTTAACAAAAAATATTAGAAATGTAATTTTTGACACTATTCATTTGACATGACTTTAAATACATAAAAAAAATAATTATTTCCTAATATTACCCATATTAACATCAATAATACATCATTAATAAACATAATTTTTTTGGAAGAAGGAATCATCCCCAATACCTTACTTTTAATGTTTTTAAAATTATTCACCTTTATTTCTCCACTGTTTGCACAAGTATTGTGCCAACATTAAATTTGAAATTTAGGTAACTATATATTCACAAGAAGATAAAAATAAAGTACCATTATTGAATAAATTTATTTATTTTAAAAATATCCTTTAATATTCAGTCAAAACTAATTTTTATTTATATTTGAATATATAATATATTTTAAAAGAAAATAGAGTGACATTTTGTCTTTTTTTTTGTGAAATTGTAATTTTGATTAATTTCATCAAAATGTGTCACATAAATCACTGAATATATAGTATAAGATGATAAGGGTATAAAATAATTTCTCTAAAAATCATTAAAATGAAAAATGGTGGCACTTTCACCTTGTTTTAACCAATGTTTTCAGGATTTACCCTTTTACCGTGGTGAAAAATGTTTATTTTTTAACAGTTCATTGAGGGAAAAAAATTAAGCTGAACATGTTGAATAATATTAATAATTATGATTAAAAATAAGAAATATATTTTATGAATTTAAATTCAAATATGTTTTAGAATTTTGATTAAAAATGATTTTGTAAAAACGTGTCGGAAAAAATGGTTTTCAAGAAATAATGTTTTCAAGAATAAGATTATCTTACATTAACTATATTAATAGTAACCACCGTAATATTATTTTAAATAAATATTATAAGGCCCCAGCCTTAAACATTACTTAATCTTGAGTTATTACAAGATTACACATTAAGGATCTTTTTGGGTTTAGAGTTTTAGAGAATTAGATCATAAAACTTGCATTACATTCCACATATAAACAAAGTGGTTACATAAAGATAGTATTCTTCTTTACCATCAATGGAAACATATTTAAAATAAAACATGGATTCTTTCTTGACACTTCCCTGACACTATCATCATATCATGTACCTTTCCCTTGAACTATGAACAATATTTCAAAAAAACTTGGGATGAGCATAAAAAGCTCAGTAAGGGATATAAAAATATGGAAAGGAAACATGGGTACATATATACATAAGAATGAAATCATAATTTACCCATAAAACATAAGCACTTTAACATACCTCATCAAATCATGAATAAATCATAGAAATCAAAAGACATAAAGGTAACTTGAGGCATTCATAACATTCTTACATAGGGAGTAACCCTCTTGGTTATGTTTGGAATACCCATCACAGTATATTCCATAAATCTCTTCGGAGAAACCTTAACGTTTCACTCCTTTGTGTTACCCAATGCATTGGAGAGCTATATCGGGCTCACCCGCCCATAGTCTATCACAGAACCTCCCGTCTTCATAATAATGCCCAAGAACCTCAACATAATCGTATCACATAAAACATACATAAAGGAAAAATAACATTTCCACCTTTCAATCACAAGATATCAATACAACACATTGATATAAAAACATTATGAAAACAATTTTCAATACCAAAACAAAATAAAAGTAAAACATGGTATTTATTTTTCTTTTTTAAAAAAAGGTATGGATTGTAGAGGAAGCCGAAACTCAAATAATGGTCACGGTGGCAGAGAAGTCGTTGTCGCCGCATACGTACGATAAAAACATTCCCTTTTGTCGTTTAGTAAATGCTTCGTATAAAAAAGATTCCTTTTGAATAAACGTAAAAGTCAAAGGGGTTTATACACCGTATAAAGAAGGTTGTGTATAAAACAAAATATGCCTCAATGAAAGGAGATTTAGACGAAGTCCCATACCTCGGGTCCGACTTGACTCGGTCGTTCTTTAATCTCCGGAATAATAAAGTTTAGTTAATTTCTACTTGTTTAAGAACCTTTTTCAAGTTCATTATTCCTTTTAAATCACTGATTTCCATGTCATGAACACTATGTAATTATTTAAGTTAATAACGGTCGTTTTAACGATCATTAGTACTTGAGTCAAAAATAATCCCTTTATAATTACAAGTTATTCATGTATCCATTATATCCAGAATGGTATTCATGATGTAGATATCATATATGTCATATATATCCAGTAAATTCATGCATTTATAATATTACCTAATCATTTAGAGGTAAGAAATGAAATGCACCGTTCATGGAGACGGTAAGCCGTACGTACGCGTGAACGCTACTTTCATTTCTATTTCGTATTTTATAGAATTGAATCATAATGATATAAAGGTATATTATAATTATAGTGTAATATCGTATATAATATCATAACTCCATCCTTTATACGTCCCACATATGGTATTTAACGAATCAAATCACTTTGAGGGGGCGGTAGTCCGCACTTCCTTAAATGAAGATATCGCGTTTACCCATAATGGAAACCATAAAGGTATGCACAGAATGAAAAATACAGAAGCTTAAGGAAAAAATAAACATATTATATATCATATATAAATATAGTGACATCTTAATGGCCACCTTTTAAGGTGTTAAAATAATGCTGAACAATCATCGTTTCGGGAGGCATAAATTCACGATCCACGAAAACAGTATGTCCTTTAGCCATTAGATGTAGGTGTGTGTAAGTGTATCTCGAATCCATCTTATAAAAACATCCTAGTATATTTAAGATACTATAGTTGTTACAAAATAAATTAATAAAAAGAGTTTAGGGGGTTGGAGAAGCAAAATAAAACAAAAGGACTCAAGTGAAGACATTACCTTATAATCGGGTAACTCCCTTTGGTTTGAGCTAAAAGGCTTCCTCGGGAAGACTTCTGCCCAAAGTGAGGGTTCAAGGAGTAAGATAGGGATTTGTAGAGACAAAATGGGCAGGGGTTGGCCGAGCCAAATGCTTTGGGAGTGTGGGTAAGGAGGTAGAGGTGGGGGCCTTTTATAAGAGGAGAGGAGGGGCACTCTTGAAATGTAAAGAAATGTTACTTTATTTTAAATTGATTTTAGGATTCAAAAGGTCCCACATTGATATAATTCGAGGGTAAGGTGATGAGGGTTCGAAATCCACCCATCAAATAGGTTTTGGACATGTGTAGTTCATAGATTTTACATTATCATTTCATTTTATTTAAATCCTTTATTAATGAGGTAATCGCTGCATCATCATGATGTCATGAATAATTTAATTTATTTAAAGTCTAAAAATTAGAAAAAAAATACTATGATGTCGAAAATCTTTTTATCTTTACAATGACTATTTATAATCAAAAATCTGACTTGTATAAACCCATGTAAAAATTGTTTTAGTAAAACATGTCTTGTTTGTGTCATTTTTACTTTAACATTAAATAAAAAGTTTTTTATGTCATTTCCCAACCAAAGTGGCTCCATGGGGTCCCCAAGTTGACCCATGGATTGTCTTGGTCGGCCATGACACATCCAATGAGGTTAGGACATGTGTCAAGCTCATCTCATATTATTAAAACATTATTTTTACCGTAAACTACACTAATTACCACTAATCGCGATTAAGAACTTAAAAGTTACTATTCAACAAAAAAATTATTTTAATCTCATTGAACCACATTTTACTTATTAATGACAACCATGTATGTCGGATTTTTGAAAATAAAATCACATAAGTGGGAAAGTTTAATTTAAATAAAAAATCAGTTTCTTTAACTACCACTAAGTGGTTTCACTATTAATCAAAAATTGAAGTTTTTCATAATGATACCAAAACCTCACCCTAAGCTATATTTGATATTCTGAATTCAAAAATGATTTCTATTTTACAAAATTCAAGACATATAATATTCATTAATTAATTTAATAATTAATTCCCGCTGTCATGACAAATAGCGGGTTTTTTTGAAACAATATCTATGAAACATTTGGCATTAGTTTATGACCAATTTCAAAGTGAAATTAATCCTAATGACCACCATTGGATTAAATGGTAAAAATATATTCAGATTACACTTTAATACCAATTAAAAATATAATCTTACCATATAATTAAATTAAATGAAAAAGAAGTTTTGATGTAAAATGCAGTATTTTTCACTATTCATTAAAAAATTAACATTGTCAGAAAAATACCAAAAATTTATCCAATGTAAATTTCAATGTCCCAATCATAATGAATATGTTTATTTTGACAAACATAGCTTATAAAATTGTCAAAAGATAGATTTAAAAATGGTTTTCCATTAAAAGGCAGTAAAACAATCCTTTAAAAAATATTAGTGTATTCCATGCTTAAGATTGGATTTATTTTCATTTTAAGCCTCTAAAACACTATCTAATCATTAATATACATTGATAAAAATATATATTATTCATTACATACTTGGGATGTTACATCCTTCCCCCCTTTAGAAAATTGCATCCCCGCAATTTATTTACTTATCGAATAAATGGGGGTACTTATCCCCCATTGCATTTTCAGATTCCCATGTTGCCTCTTCCATCATGTGGTTTTTCCACAAAACCTTTACCTGATTAATCACCTTATTCCGTAACACTTGATCCCTGTGGTCAAGAATCTGGACCGGTTGTTTCTCATAAGATAGGTTCTCTTCCAGCTGAACTACCTCTGGACTCAAAACATGAGATGGATCTAGCATATAATTTCTCAACATCAAAACGTGAAAAACATTATGTACTTGAGATAAAATCGGAGGTAAAGCCACTCGGTATGAAACTGATCCAACTCTCTCCAGAATTTCATATGGTCCAATGAACCTTGGACTCAGCTTTCCTTTCTTACCGAATCGCATCACACTTTTCCATGGTGAGACTTTGAGAAAAACATGATCACCTACCTCAAAAGATAGATCCTTCCTCCTGTTGTACTCATAACTCTTCTGCCTGCTCTGAGCTGTTCTCATGTGTTTCTGAATCAGCTGAAATTTTTTTGCCATCTCTTCTACCAATTCTGGTCCCATCAACTTCTTTTCACCCCCTTCATCCCAGAATGCTGGAGTTCGACACCGCTTCCCATATAATGCCTCAAATGGTGCCATCTGTATACTAGAATGAAAACTTTTATTATATGAAAACTCAACCAAAGAAAGATGTTGGTTCCAACTTCCATGATATTCCATCGAACAATCTCGTATCATATCCTCCAAGGTCTGAATTGTTCATTCTGACTGCCCATCTGATTGCGGATGAAAAGATGTACTAAAATTTAATTCAGTACCCAACAACTTCTGAAGGCCTTTCCAAAAGTTAGAAGTAAACCTGGGATCACGATCAGATACAATGGAGAGAGGAACTCCATGTAACATGACTATACCATTAAGATACAAACGGGAAAGTTGATCTAGGGAAAAAGTATCTCGTATAGAAAGGAAATGAGCATATTTAGTCAAGTGATCAACAATAACCCAGATTGCATTATTACCTCGAGATGTCTTCGGTAATCCCACAACAATGTCCATGGATATATTCTCCCATTTCCACTCTGGAACTAGTAAAGGATGAAGCACCCCTTTCGGTAACTGCCGCTCTGCTTTAACCTGTTGACATGTCAAACACTTCACAGCAAAATCAGCAATATCTCTTTTCATTCCATCCCACCAGTAATACTCCCACAGATCTCTGTACATCTTAGTACTGCCAGGATGAACTGAAAATGGAGAACTATGAGATTCACATAACAACTCTCTCTTCAACTATGAATCACAAGTCACACACAATCTCTTCCCAAATCTCAAAACACAATCATTATCGATGTTGAATTCAGGTAACTTACCGTTCTGAACCAGCTCTACCTTTTTCTGCAACTTACTGTCTTGCTTCTGTGCTTGCTTGATTATGTCTGATAGAGAAGAGTTCACTGATACCTAAAATAAAATAGAAGAACATACTGCACCAACAACTTCTATGCCAAAGTTCATCAAATCCTTAACCAAAGGATCACGTTCCAAACACAACATTGCTAATGAAGAATTACTTTTTCGACTCAAAGCATCAACCACCTTATTTGCTTTTCCTGGATGGTAATGAATTGTACAATCATAATACTTGATTAATTCTAGCCATATCCTTTGTCTCATGTTTAACTCTTTCTGAGTGAATATATACTTTAAACTTTTGTGATCAGTATATATTTCACAATTTAATCCATACAAATGATGCCTCCAAATTTTTAAAGGAAAAACAACAGCAGCTAATTCCAAATCATGTGTAGGGTAATTTACCTCATGAGTTTTCAACTGTCGTGAAGCATAAGTAATTACCTGATCATTTTTCATTAGGACACAACCATGTCCTTTCAATGAAGCATCACTGTATATAACAAACTCACCATTCCTGGAAGGTAGTGCCAAAACTGGAGCATTCACCAATCTTTTTTTCAATTCCTAAAAACAATCATCACATTCTTTTGTCCAGATAAACTTAACACCCTTCCGAATTATCTTAGTCATTGGACTAGATAACCATGAAAAAATTCTAACAAAACTTCGGTAATATCCTACCAAACCAAGGAAGCTACGAATCTCAGTTACATTTTTGGGTCTTGGCCAGTCTTCCACAACTTTTGTTTTTGCAGGATCGACAGTTATCCCATCTTTAGAAACAATGTGACAAAGGAAAGAAATTTGTTACAAAAAAACTCAAACTTGCTGAATTTCCCATTAAGTCTCTTTTCTTTTAAGGTTTGCATAATAACCGTTAAATGTATTTCATGCTCCTCATTACTTTTAGAAAAAACCAAAAATTTCATCAATGAAAACCACTACAAACTTATCCAAGAACCCATGGAAAATTCTATTCATTAATTCCATGAATACAGCAGGTGCATTGGTTAGCCCAAAAGGCATTACTACAAATTCATAATGGCCATATCTTGTACGAAATGGAGTCTTCAGAATGTTTGATTCCTTTACCTTCAGCTGATGGTACCCCGATCTCAAGTCATTCTTTGAAAAATACTGAGCTCCATGGAGCTGATCAAACAAATCATCGATATGAGGAAAATGATATTTGTTCTTAACAGTGATGTTATTCAAGGCTCTATAATCAATGAAAAGTCTCATTGAACCATATTTCTTTTTAACAAACAAAATATGAGCACCCCATGGTGATGTGCTAGGTCGAATGAAACCTTTCTCTAATAAATCTTTCAAATTCTCCTTCAACTCTAAAAGTTCAATTTCAGCCATTTGATAAGGGGGTTTTGAAATTGGCTTAGCATCAGGAACTAAGTCAACAGTAAATACAACTTCCCGATCTGGTATTATTCCAGGAAAATCATTAGAAAAAACATCAGGATACCAATTTACCACTGGCACATCATTAATCTGAACAGTTCCTTTATTTTCAATGATGTGTGCAAGTTGACATTCATTTCCATCTTTTACAAGTTTCTCGGCCACTTGATAAGTTATCAATAGTAAGGGTTCATTCTTGTACACAAACTGAAAGCCCTTCTGAAAAGAAAATTCTTTAGCTCTACAGTCAATCTTAGCATGGTAAATAGAGAGCCAATACATACCTAGGATAACATCAAACTCTACTAGAAGTAGAACAATAAGGTTTTCAAGTAGGTTCTTTCCACAGATAAGGATAGGAAGATTCTTATAAATTCTTTTTGCCTCAACATTTCCCCCAGGTGTTTTTACCAAAAGTTTAGGAGTCAATTCTTGAGATGGTATTCCCATTTTACTAGAAACGTTTTCAGAGATGAAAGAATGTGTAGACCCCGGATCAAACAACACACTGGCATAATCTGAAAAAACAAACAAAGTACCTGATACAACTTCATTTGATCACCCGATATCTGCTGAAGTAGTTTCCAAGGATTTCACCACCCCTTTCTACTTGTATTCTAACTGCTTCCCATCACTCAAGCTCTTTGTCGGACACTTGTTTGTATAGTGACCCATCTCATTGCACTTATAACATTTCACTAACTGTAAATAAAATTTGGTCTTACCTTAACCTTAATCCTTTTCAGTGCAATCACGAGCCTTAGGTCCCATATTACCACATCGGTAGCACTTTCCAGAATTCAGAAGACATTCCCCAGCATGCCTTTTGCCACATTTATCACAAACTGGAAACTTAGTTTTCTTACCATCATACTTTTTTGAAGAATTCTAACCTTTCTCCTGCCACCTCGGTCTCTTCTTCTGTTGGTTGTTATAGAACACTTGATTATCGGCAAACTCCATTCCTACCTTCTCAGCACATCGAACAAGCTTTTCATAACTTTTAAACTCACGAGAAGCTAATGCCCTTCGATATTTTGTCTTTAATCCTAAGTAAAAAACGATTGATTTTACTATCAAGGTCTCGGATAAAATTTGGAGCATACCCTGCCAATCGAGTGAACCTTTCTTCATAGGTAGCCACTAAGTCTTACTCTTGCCTCAATTCCAAGAATTGCTTTTCCATCCTAAGTCGAACAGCCTTAGGAAAATACTTCTCAAGAAACATACCTTTGAATTCATCCCAGTCAAGAGCATCAATCTCATCGGCATCCCTGATATTTTTAACCATAGACCACCACTGATCTGCCTCACCCTCCAAACAGTAAATAGCAAGACTAACCTTTTGATTGTCTGAACACCCCATGACATCGAAGATCTTCTCTAGTGCTTTAATCCACCCATCAGCTAACACATGGTAAGATGATCCTCTAAATGATGGGGGATGTTGCCTCATGAAATGTTCCACCACTGACATGTTCCTCTACGGTTGATCTGGCTGATCTCGTGAATGGATACCACCACCATTTATCGCTTGAGTCAACTGCGCCATTACTACAACAAACTGTTCAGTTCCAATTCCGACAATCTCAGGATGCTGATTCAGAAGGTTATTTCCTTCTTGATGCCTTCCTAGCACTTCTTCCCTGTTTCCTCTGTGGAAAACCATTCTGAACAAACATGTCTTAGATGAAGCAACATGGTAATCTTCAAATACTATATCACTTCAATTTGACCATAAAAAAATATTTTTGGATAATCATTTAATAGAATTCTAACTCCTAAAGTTATCTAAACCTACCTTTGATACCAACTATAATTCCCCAGCCTTAAACCTTAATTAATCTTGAGTTATTACAAGATTACACATTGAGGATCTTTTCGGGTTTAGAGTTTTAGAGAATTAGATCATAAAACTTGCATTAAATTCCACATATAAGCAAAGTGGTTACATAAAGATAGTATTCATCTTTCCCATCAATGGAAACATATTTAAAATAAAACATGGATTCTTTCTTGACACTTCCTTGACACTATCATCATATCATGTACCTTTCCCTTGACCTGTGAAAAACATTTCAAAAAAACATGGGATGGGCATAAAAAGCTCAGTAAGGGATATAAAAATATGGAA
Organism: Viscum album; assembly: GCA_963277665.1. NCBI lineage: Eukaryota > Viridiplantae > Streptophyta > Magnoliopsida > Santalales > Viscaceae > Viscum > Viscum album. The sequence continues at coordinate 1,266,599,309 of OY728128.1, forward strand.
AGGAAACATGGGTACATATATACATAAGAATGAAATCATACTTTACCCATAAAACATAAGCACTTTAACATACCTCATCAAATCATGAATAAATCATAGAAATCATAAGACATAAAGGTAACTTGAGGCATTCATAACATTCTTACGTAGGGAGTAACCGTCTTGGTTACATTTGGAATACCCATCACAGAATATTCCCTAAATCTCTTCAGAGAAACCTTAACATTTCACTCCTTCGCGTTACCCAATGCATTGGAGAGCTATATCGGGCTCACCCACCCTTAGTCTATCATGGAACCACCCTTCTTCATAATAATGCCCAAGAACCTCAACATAATCGTATCACATAAAACATGCATAAAGGAAACATAACATTTCCACCTTTCAATCACAAGATATCAATACAACACACTGATATAAAAACATTATGAAAACAATTTTCAATACCAAAATAAAATAAAAGTAAAACATGGTATTTATTTTTCTTTTTTAAAAAAATGTATGGCTAGTAGAGGAAGCCAAAACCCAAATAATGGTCACGGTGGCGGAGAAGTCGTTGTCGCCGCATACGTACGACAAAAATATTCCCTTTTTTCGTTTAGTAAATGCTTCATATAAAAAAGATTCCTTTTGAATAAACGTAAAATTCAAAGGGGTTTATACACCATATAAAAGAAGGTTGTGTATAAAACAAAATCTGCCTCAATGAAAGGAGATTGAGACGAAGTCCCATACCTCGGGTCTGACTTGACTCGGTCGTTCTTTAATCTCCTAAATAATAAACTTGAGTTAATTTATACTTGTTTAAGAACCTTTTTCAAGTTCATTATTCCTTTTATATCACTTATTTCCATGTCATGAACACTATGTAATTATTTAAGTTAATAACGGTCGTTTTAACGATCATTGGTACTTGAGTAAAAAATAAGCCCTTTATAATTACAAGTTGTTCATGTATCCATTATATCCAGAATGGTATTCATGATGTAGATATCATATATGTCATATATATCCAGTACATTCATGAATTTATAATATTACATAATCATTTAGATGTAAGAAATGAAATGCACCGTTCATGGAGACGGTAAGCCGTACGTACGCATGAACGCTAATTTCCTTTCTATTTTGTATTTTATAGAATGTAATCATAATTATATAAAGTTATATTATAATTCAAGTGTAATATAATATATAATATCATAACTCCATCCTTTATATGTCCCACATATGGTATTTAACGAATCAAATCACTTTGAGGGGGCGGTAGTCCGCACTTCCTTGAATGAAGATATCACATTTACCCATAATGGAAACCATAAAGGTATGAACAAAATTAAAAATACAGAATCTTAAGGAAAATTTAAACATATTATATATAATATATAAATATAGTGACATCTTAGTGGCCACCTTTAAAGGTGTTAAAAGAATGTTGAACAATCATCGTTTCGGGAGGCATAAATTCACCATCCACGGAAACAGTATGTCCTTTAACCATTAGATGTAGGTGTGTGTAAGTGTATCTAGAATCCGTCTTATAACAACATCCTAGTATATTGAAGATACTGGAGTTGTTACAAAAGAAATGAATAAAAAGATTTTACGGGGTTGGTGAAGCAAAATAAAACAAAAGGACTCAAGTGAAGACATTACCTTAAAATCGGGTAACTCCCTTTGGTTTGAGCTCAAAGGCTTCCTTGGGAAGACTTCTGCCCAAAGTGAGGCTTCAAGGAGTAAGAGAGGGATTTGGAGAGACAAAATGGGCAGGGGTTGGCCGAGCCAAAGGCTTTGGGAGTGTGGGTAAGGAGGTATAGGTGGGGGCCTTTTATAAGAGGAGTGGAGGGGCACTCTTGGAATGTAAAGAAATGTTACTTTATTTTAAAATGAGTTTCGGATTAAAAAGGTCCCAAATTGATATAATTCGAGGGTAAGGTGACAAGGGTTCTAAATCCACCCATCAAATAGGTTTTGGACATGTGTAGTTCAATGATTTTACATTATCATTTCATTTTATTTAAATCCTTTATTAATGAGGTAATCGCTGCATCATCATGATGTCATAAATAATTTAATTTATTTAAAGTCTAAAAATTAGAAAAAAAATACTATGATGTAGGAAATCGTTTTATATTTCCAATGACTATTTATAATCAAAAAATTGACTTGTATAACCCCATGTAAAAATTTTTTTAGTAAAACATTTCTTTTTTGTGTCATTTTTACTTTAACATTAAATAAAACGTTATTTATGTCATTTCCCAACCAAAGTGGCTCCATGGGGTCCCCAAGTTGACCCATGTATTGTATTGGTTGGCCATGACACATCCAATGAGGGTAGGACATGTTTCAAGCTCATCTCATATTATTAAAACATTATTTTTACCTTAAACTACACTAATTACCACTAATCACGATTAAGAACTTAAAAGTTACTATTCACCAAAAAAATTATTTTAATCTCATTGAACCACATTTTACTTCTTAATGACAACCATGTCTGTAAAGAACTGTAAAATTCAAGGGAAATTGTTTCTTAATTTTCTTTGGAATTTTACAAGAGTGCGGTTTCTGACGGAACCTGATTCCGAGGCCCGGTGTGCCCGGAATCAATTTCCGAAGTTTGGCTCGGGTACATTCAGTGAACGAACGAGCGGGAATGTCTAACTTTTGAACCGGTGTACGAAATCAAATTCTGAGGGCACCGATGAACTCACAGCACCGATTTTCGCTTAAAGAGTCCTTTTCCGAGGTTGCGTTTTATGCGGGTTGAGTGTTAGTTTTGGGGAAAGTTGGATGTAGTTAAATAAATTGTGGAACACGATTTATTTTAAACCATGTTGTTTATATCCTCCCAAATGGAGTTAGAGGTTGTACCCACATCCAATTAACCTTCCTTGAGAGGATTAAGTGTTGTGGGGCCCACATGAACCCTAACTCTTGAACTCCCCTTTAAACTCCCAATAACTCCTCTTCTTTTTAATTTTTACAACTTTAGTTATTAATTGAGATGAGTTATTTAATTTCAAACTTTAGAAATTCAAAGAGGTGAAGTTGTGTAAATAAAATAAGGCTTATACTTATTTTATTTTGGTTAGTTTTCTCTTGCCACCTTGAGAGGTTTTGGGAAGAATTCTTCATCTTCTTCAACCTTGACGAAGAACGCGAAGAACTCTTAGGCTCCGATGAAGAACACTGTCACCATAAGAAGAGAAAGACGTGTCGTCTCTTCTCTTCTTTGCAGCCGATGTGTTTCCGAAGATCGACGACGCCGCTTCTTTCGATCTTCTTCCCGTGTCAACAAAAGGAGACGCCGTTTCCTCCTCAGGCTTCCTCCGTTAGCTTATGAAGCTTCTCCAGCGACGTTACCTCTTCGGACGCACCTCGACGTCAACGTAATCGACGTTCGATTTCCGCGACACCCGACCTCCGCGATGCTTGTCTTTTGCAGGTCGTTGACGAACATCGTTCCTGAACCAAGTAGGGGTTTTATTTTAAAATATTTCAGTTCTTGATTCTGGCATGTCGAATTTCATGGTTTTCGACTAATTGTTATCGAATAATGCGAGGGGGCCGGTCCGCACAAACACGGCCGACCCTCCTCCTTTTTTTCTTAAATGTTTTCTTTGTGGTTGGTATGAGGGAGGGTGGTGTCGTCGCACCACGCGGTTTCATGCGGAACATATGCGCGGCGCCGTCGCGTCGTGCCGTGGAAATGAATTCAAGGACGCGACGCCATCGCGCCACGTCGAAGGAAACAGAGGACGACGCGGCCGGAATGGGGCCGTTGCGGAGGGGCGCGGTGTCGTCGCACCGTGCCAGATGACAAAGGCTGCGACCGGTTCCGGGCCGCGGTGGAACAAGGTGACCGGCGGCCAGCTGGTCCGCCGGTGTCGGAAGCCGGAAGAGGACCAGCCTTTGCCGGTCCTGTTGAGAAGGAACCGGCCGGCTAGGTTGGGCCAGCCGGAATGGAGGAAAACCGGGGGAAATAAATTCTTCCGGCCAGCAGTCAACGGCCCCCCATAAATGAGGGTGGTCCGCGGTTTCACAAGGGGGGGAAGGCGCCCCCCGTTTTTCCAACAGCTTGGCCGATGGCCGAGCTGGCAGCGCGCCCAGTGCACTGCGTCCAGCCGGACCGGTGCCTGGCTGGTCCACCATGTCGGGTCGGGCCGGGCCGGGCTGACCCTGTCCGGGGCTGGTCGACTTGGTTCGGGCCAACCGGGGGGTCTCGGGCCGGGTCGGCCCGGGCCCGAAACCCCCGTTACCGAACTATTTGGGTTCAAATGCCCATAACTCGGGCTATGGACCTCCAAACGATGTACTGTCAGCGGCAATGCAATCCTTGGATCGAGAAGGTAGTTTCGGTATATCACACTCAAGGTTTCTGAATACTTTGAGTTCGGTCGGGTTGGTTCCTACACGAAACCAATCGGGCCCTTGAAGCGGAAACGCTCATATCATGAGCTACGGGCGTCCGATTGACGTGCCGTCGGCTTTGTTGAGTTCCTCTTAGTGAGATGGATCTTTTGGCATACTCCGCCCGAGGTTTGGATGCAGTTGGAGTACGGGCAGGTTGGTTTTGCCTTAAAAACCAACCGGGCCCCTGGGACGAAAAAGCCAATAACTCTCAGACCGGGCGTCCGATTGACGTGCCGTCTGTTGCGTTGAGTTCCTGTTGACGATACGGAACTTTTGGATACATCAACTCTGGTCTATGTGACAGTTGATGTATCAGCCTCTCGGCTCGTGGAGCGGACCCTCCTGAACGAGCTTGCTGTGTGCGGGAACACTAGAGCCGGTTGCGACTGCTACTGTGACTGCGACGACGACTGTGCAGAGATCCTCAGTGGATTCGACGATGACGACTACAACACTCAGTGATCCTGTGTGGATCAGTGCTACTGATCCTGTGTGGGTCCGATCCTGTGTGGGTCAGCGCTCAGCGGTCCTGTGTGACCCAGCGCCTACATATCCTGTGTGGGTCCGATCCTATGTGGGTCTTTGCGGGGGTTAGTACCTATCGATCCTTTGTGGGTCCGACGACTTAGATGGATCAATGATCATCTCCATCGTCCTCGAAGAAGTATACCTGTGTGAGATGAATCCTGTTCTTTCCTGTGTGGATTATGTTGTGCTATCCTGTGTTGACTACGTTTGCTTTCCTGTGTGGAATACGTATACTTTCCTGTGTGGACTGAGTTGTACTTGGGCTCAGAGGTTAGAACGTATTGGAATTGCTGACTTAGATATATGTATGGGCATATACCTAAGCAGTGTCGGTTGTTACTTCGTGTTTATATCTCTCCTTTGTGGTTTATCCTTTGTGGATTTTGGGAGACCTGCAGGGGTCTCGGGGTCCCTACTGGGTAGCTTATACTCACCCCTGCATGGGCTATGCCCGCACTATGTTGTGTTGGTTGCAGATGATGGACAACGTTGATCGTGGATGAGGCTCGCAGAGCAGGACGGTACCTGGAGGTGGACCACTGGGCGGGACGTACTCGGAGGGGACGGCGGGACCCGAGGAGGAGAGGAGCTATCTGTACCCACCCTTCAGGTGGGATTTCTAGTGGACAGCTCGGCGTAGCAGATTTTACTTTTCAGTTGTTGTTTTCCCTTTCAAGTTGTACTTTACTTTCAGTTTTGGGTTTGTATACTGGCCCACTTACTTTTCCGCACTTACAGTTTTAATCTTTTTTACTTAGTGTTTACTTTTCTGCTTGCTTACTCTGTGGTGATTGTTTACTTTACAAAGGCAATTCCTTCCCCTTTACCGGGATTTACGACTTGGTGCTAGTCGCCAGCCCCTGGCCTATGGAAGGCGAGCATGGGGTAGTCACGGCACGGGCCCCGAGGACAGGTCGTGACAAATTGGTATCAGAGGTGTTCGGTTCTACCGCGAACTCTGATCTTTTCTATGTGAAGCAATAATGTTTAGCGTATTGAGTGTGGTTATCAGTCCAGGGAGTCTAGTGTTGGTGTGACGGCCGACGTATCCGTACCCCAGGACCCTGACTTCTGATTTCCGACCTAATGCACGAAAACATTGATTGCGTGTGTGTTTCAAGTTTTCTTTGTGATTACTTTGTATCAGCTCACCAGGTATACTGTTCTGACCATGGCGCACCTGTTTCCTTTTCAGGATGGCCCCACGACGGCAGCCAGCTAGGGTTCCGAGAGTCGAGCGTGACGACAGCCCACCGAGCGACGAGGCCTTGGTGCAGGGCCCTTTGTCAGTAGTGGCACCGGTGGTAGCACTACCCGTCGAGCCACTGATACTTCCAGCACCAGCCGATGATGATGCACGTCGCCTCAGCGCACTGCATGAGTTTCAGCACCAGCGACCGCCCAGGTTTCATGGGGAGATGGACCCCCAGGCAGCCTAGGACTAGCTGGAGGCAGTCGTACGAGTTTTCAGGCTAGTGAGGACACCAGCAGACCTCATGGTGATCCTCGCTGCGAGCCTACTGCACGCAGCAGTGGGCCGATGGTGGAGGTTGATGCTCCAGGTGCACTATGAGGCATCTTTACTTTGGATGGACTTTGAGAGCCTCTTCCTCTCGGAGTTCATCCCAGCCACCCTCCGTGCGGTGCACATTCAGGAGCTTCTTCAGCTGCGGCAGTGCAACATGACGGTCGCTCAGTACTTGGTGAGATTTACAGATCTCTCATGCTACTCGACCGACATGGTACGGGACCCATTATTCCAGGCCCGGACCTTTGCGCAGGGATTGAGGCACGAGATCAGGGCATCGCTGATCTCCTTCAGCATACTGACTCAGACGGGAGTACTGGAGCAGGCCCTTTTGATCGAGAGCTTTCTTGCTGTGTCTACACCAGCGCCAAGACCCACCGCAGAGCGGCACGTGGCAGAGTCTTCTGCAGATGGCAGTCGACGGATGACTCTTGGGTCCAGGCAGACCAGACCCTCATGCAGACGACCTCAGGACACTGGCTCAGTAGTGCGGGGCACACAGCACGGAGCCAGTCTTTCGAGAGGCAGACAGTGCTACTTCTGCGGCAGGCAGGGCCACATGGCTCGTGACTGCCCGACCCGCCATTCCGAGGAGCAGTAGACGGTTGAGGGACCACCGAGGAAGAGGCAGAGGGTCGACCGTGGCGGACGAGGCAAAAGAGCTGGCCGAGCTGCAGGTGGTGGGCAATGCTTTGAGTCTCTACCACCACCACCACCAGGAGGTCCACCCCGACCACAGGGAGCTGGTGGGCAGAGACATGCACAGCTCCAGGTAGCAGAGGCCTACGACCACGGCACACCCGAGATGATTCAAGGTACTATCTGTGTCTATTCCACCCTTGCTGCAGTACTTATAGACACAGGAGCGAGCCACTCTTTCATAGCCGTTGCCCTTGTTCGGAGCTCGGAGATTTCGACAGAGCCGTTGGGTCGATCCTTCGGCTAGAGACTCCTACGGGAGAAGACTCGACGATTACGCACTGGTGCTGGCAGTGTGAGCTTAATCTAGGAGGCGATAGCTTCGGCTAGGATCTTCTTGTTGCAGCGTCGAGGTCTTACGACGTCATCTTGGGCTTGGATTGGTTATCTACGGTCCATGCACAGATTGACTGTTTTAGGCGCAAGGTGTGATGTGTACGCACCGACGGAAGTAGGTTCACCTTCACCGGTGAGAAGGGAGCCTTTGCAGCACAGGATGGACTTACGCAGATGAGAGGACAACCCATCACTCATCAGTTGGCTAGCCTCATCCTAGGAGTAGTTGACGTGCAGAGTCCTGGTTTTCCTGCAGTGGTGGATCAGTTTGCAGATGTTTTCCCCGACGACGTTCCAGGGTTACCTCCTTGCAGGGAGGTAGACTTTTATATTGACCTGTACCCCGAGACAACCCCGATATCGACTCCAGCATACCAGATGGCCCCCGCCGAGCTTCAAGAGCTACGGGCACAGTTGGAGGACTTGAAAGGCAAGGGGTTCATCCGACCCAGTGTTTCACCCTGGGCTTCCCCAATTTTGTTCGCCAAGAAGGCGGACGGGAGCTTGCGACTTTGTGTTGACTATCGTCGCATGAAACAGGTGACAGTGAGGAACAAGTATCCGCTACCGAGGATTGATGACCTCATTGATCAGCTCAAGGGAGCACGGTGGTTCTCGAAGATAGACCTCAGGTCAGGCTATCACCAGCTTAGAGTTCGAGACGAGGACATACAGAAGACGACTTTCAGATGTCGGTATGGCCACTATGAGTTCTTGGTTATGCCCTTCGGCGTAACCAGTGCTCCAAAAGTGTTCATGGCCCTCATGAACAAGATCTTTCAGCCATACCTCAATCGATTTGTCGTGGTCTTCATCGACGACATTTTGATTTACTCGACGACTGAGGAGGAGCACACTTACCACCTACAGGTTGTACTAGACACACTCCGAGAGCACCAGCTTTATGGTAAGCTCTCGAAGTGCCAGTTCTGGATACGTGAGGTCCACTTCTTGGGACACGTCATCTCTGAGGAGGGAGTTGCAGTGGATCCTACGAAGATCGAGGAAGTGTTAGCTTGGGAGCCACCCAGGATCGTGACGGAGGTGCGGAGTTTCTTGGGTCTAGCTGGATACTATCGGAGATTCGTTCCAGACTGCTCTAGAGTTGCGACACCACTCTCAGCTTTGACAAAGAAGGGAAAACCCTTCGTGTGTTCAGACAGATGTCAGTAGAGCTTCCAGGAGCTGAGACAGAGGTTGACCAGCGCACCAATCTTGAGGTTTCCTGAGGAGGGAGTAGGGTACGTAGTCTTCTGCGATGCATCAGGGACCAGACTCGGTTGTGTTATGATGCAGGAGCGGGTAGTGATCGCCTATGGATTACAACAGCTGACGCCACATGAGCAGAACTACACTACCCATGAACTGGAGATAACAGTAGTGGTTTTCTCTCTGAAAACATGGTGACACTACCTGATGGGAGAGCGCTTTACAGTCTTCTCTGATCATCAGAGTCTCAGGTATATCTTCTCGCATAAGGACATGAACCTGAGACATCGGCGATGGCTCGAGTTCCTCCAGGACTATGACTTTGAGATAGTCTATACTCCTGGGAAGGGGAACGTAGTAGCCGATGCCCTCAGCAGGAGGACGAGCATTCAGCTGCTTGAGGAGGCAACGAAGCAACTAGCCCATTTGCAGATATCCTTTGTGGATAGAGATGGAGCAGCCTTCCTTCAGTCTCTCACAGTCACTCCTCTACTTCTATAGTGAGTCAGAGAGGCACAGCGTGGGGACGCTGACTGTGGGACACAACATGCACAGATATCCTCAGGATAGGCACCTGATGGTTTCTCCTTTGGAGCAGAGCACGACATCCTTTTCAGAGGACGTACCATGGTACCAGTCGCTTTGCGAGAGGAGGTGCTGAGAGAGTTTCACACTTCTGCTTTGGTGGTACATCCTGGAGTGGAGAAGATGTACCAGGATCTTAGACGACAGCACTGGTGGCCGGGCATGAAGAAGGATGTGGCAGAGTTTGTTTCTCGATGCCTCACCTACCAGTAGGTGAAGGCTGAGCACCAGGTACCAGCAAGCTTGGTACAACCCTTGGAGGTCCCGGAGTGGAAGTGGGACATGATATCTATGGACTTCGTGACTGGTCTACCACGCAATTCCAGAGGTCACGACTCCATCTGGGTGATTGTCGACCGACTCACCAAGTCAGCTCACTTCTTACCCATCAGAGAGCAGGGCTCAGTGGAGATCTTGGGATGTCTCTACGTTCAAGAGATTGTACGGCTTCACGGTGTGCCATCATATATTGTCTCCGATTGAGATGCTCGCTTTACTTCCCGGCTTTGGAAGGGATTGCAGGAGGCGTTCGGGACGCAACTACATCTGAGCACAGCCTTTCACCCTCAGACAGATGGTCATACAGAGTGGACCATTCAGACTCTCGAGGACATGCTCCGCGCATGTGTCCTCGACTTTGGTCGTAGCTGGGAGGACCACCTACCCTTGGTGGAGTTTGCGTACAACAACAGTTACCACTCCACCATCGGGATGGCACCGTACGAGGCGTTGTACGGCCAACCTTGTAGATCTCCTTTGTGCTGGACAGACCCTGGGGAGTCAGCACTTGTGGGACCGGAGATGGTCCAGGCCACGACAGAGAAGGTCCAGGTCATCCAGGAGCGGATGACGACAGCTCAGAGCTGGCAGAAGTCATACGCTGACCGGAGGCGGAGGCCACTAGAGTTCGAGAATGGAGACCACATCTTCTTGCGGGTCTCACCTCGACGTGGTATACAGAGATTTGGCCGAGGCGACAAGTTATCTCCGCACTTCATCGGACCCTTCCAGGTCCTCAGTAGGATTGGAGAGGTGGCTTATCGCCTGGATCTACCACCTCAGTTGCACCGGGTGCACGAAGTCTTCCACATGTCTAAGATGAGGAGATACATGCATGACCCGACGCACATCATTGACCATGGGGAGCTTGACGTTGACGATGGGGAGACTTTTATAGAGGTCTCGGTGAAGATCGAGGATCGACAGGAGCGGGTCCTACATGGACGGTTGATTCCTCTAGTGCACATCAGATGGTAGCACGTGAATCTCCAGGAGAGAACTTGGGAGCGGGAGGCTTAGATGCGTGCTCAGTACCCTCATTTGTTTTCCTAGTTTTGATGTATCTTTACGGGGACGTAAAGCCCTGAGGTGGGAGTAATTTAAAGACCCGTAAAATTCAAGGGAAATTTTTTCTTAATTTTCTTTGGAATTTTACAAGAGCGCGGTTTCTGACGGCACTTGATTCCGAGGCCCGATGTTCCCAGAATCAATTTCTGAAGTTTGGCTCGGGTACGTTCAGTGAACGAATGAGCGGGAATTTCTAACCTTTGAACCGGTGCCCAGAATCGAATTTCGAGGGCACCGATGAACTCACAGCGCCAATTTTCGCTTAAAGAGACTTTTTCCGAGGTTGCGTTTTATGCGGGTTGAGAGTTAGTTTTGGGGAAAGTTGGATGTAGTTAAATAAATTGTGGAACACAATTTATTTTAAACCATGTTGGTTATATCCTCCCAAAGGGAGTTAGAGGTGGGACCCACATCCACTTAACCTCCCTTGAGAGGATAGAGTGTGGTGGGGCCCACATGAACCCTAACTCTTCAACTCCCCTTTAAACTCCCAATAACATCACTTCCTTTTAATTTTGACAACTTGAGTTATTAATTGAGATGAGTTATTTAATTTCAAACTTTCAAAATTCAAAGAGGTGAAGTTGTGTAAATAAAATAAGGCTTAGACTTATTTTATTTTGGTTAGTTTTCTCTTTCCACCTTGAGAGATTTTGGGAAGCATTCTTCATCTTCTTCAACCTTGACGAAGAACGCGAAGAACTATTAGGCTCCGACGAAGAACACCGTCACCATAAGAAGAGAAAGATGTGTCGTCTCTTCTCTTCTTCGCAGCCGGTGTGTTTCTGATGATCGACGACGCCGCTTCTTTCGATCTTCTTCCCGTGTCAACGAAAGGAGATACCGCTTCCTCCTCAGGCTTCCTCCGTCAGCTTATGAAGCTTCTCCAGCGACATTACCTCTTCGGACACACCTCGACGTCAACGGAATCAACGTTCGATTTCCGCGACGCCCGACCTCCACGACGCTTGTCTTCCGCGGGTCGTTGAAGAACATCGTTCCTGAACCAAGTAGGGGTTTTATTTTAAATTATTTCCATTCTTGATTCTGGCATGTCAAATTTCGTGGTTTTCGACTAATTGTTATCGAATAATGCGAGGGGGTCGGTCCTCACAAACACGACTGACCCTCCTCCTTTTTTTCTTAAATGTTTTCTTTGTGGTTGGTACGAGGGAGCGTGGTGCCGTCGCACCACGCGGTTTCATGCGGAACATATGCGCGGCGCCGTCGCGTCGCGCCGTGGAAAGGAATTCAAGGACGTGACACCGTCGCGCTGTGTCGAAGGAAACTGAGGACGCCGCGGCCGGAACGGGGCCACGGCGGAGGGGCGCGGTGCCATCGCACCGTGCCGGAAGACAAAGGTCGCGGCCAGTTCCGAGCAGCGGCGGAACAAGATGACCGGCGGCCAGCCGGGCCGCCGATGTCGGAAGCCAGAAGAGGACCGGCCTTTGCCGGTCCTGTTGAGAAGGAACCGGCCGGAATGGAGGAAAACCGGGGGAAATAAATTCCCCCAGATATCAGTCAATGGCCCCCCATAAAAGAGGGGGCCCGCGGTTTCACAAGGGGGGGCAGGCGCCCCCCGTTTTTCGAACAGCTCGGCCGAAGGCCGAGCTGGCATTGCGCCCAGCGCGCTGCGTCCAGCCTGACCGATGCCCGGCCGGCCTGGGCCGGGCCGCGCCCAGCCGGTCCGGGCTGTGCCGGGCCGGGACGACCCTGTCCGGGGCGGGCGACCTGGTTCGGGACAACCGGGGGGTCTCGGGCCGGGTCGGCCCGGGTCCGAAACCCCCGTTACCGGACTGTTTGGGTTCAAATGACCATAACTCTGGCTATGGACCTCCAAACGACGCGTCGTCAGCGGCGATGCGATCCTTGGATCGAGGCGTTCATTTCGGTATATCGCACTCAAGGTTTTGGAATACTTTGAGTTCGGCCGGGTTGGTTCGTACACGAAACCAACCGGGCCCTCGGAGCGGAAACGCTCATATCTTGAGCTACGAGCGTCCGATTGACGTGCCGTCGGCTTTGTTGAGTTCCTCTTAGTGAGACAGATCTTTTGGCATACCCCGCCCGAGGTTTGGACGCAGGTGGAGTACGGTCGGGTTGGGTTTTTCTTAAAAACCAACCGGGCCCCTGGGACGAAAAAGCCAATAACTCTCAGACCGGGCGTCCGATTGACGCGTCGTCTGTTGCGTTGAGTTCCTGTTGACGATACGGAACTTTTGGATACATCAACTCTGGACTATGTGACAGTTGATGTATCAGCCTCTCGGCTCGTGGAGCGGACCCTCCTGAACGAGCTTGCTGTGTGCGGGAACCCTAGAGCTGGCTGTGACTGCTACTGTGACAGTGACGACAACTGTGCAGAGATCCTCAGTGGATTCGACGACGACGACTACAGCACTCAGCGATCCTGTGTGGATCAGTGCTACCGATCCTGTGTGGGTCCGATCCTGTGTGGGTCAGCGCTCAGCAGTCCTGTGTGAACCAGCGCCTACAGATCTTGTGTGGGTCCGATCCTGTGTGGGTCTTTGCGGGGGTTAGTATCTATCGATCTTTTGTGGGTCCGACGACTTATACGGATCAGTGATCATCTCCATCATCCTCGAAGAAGTATACTAGTGTGAGCTGAATCCTGTGCTTTCCTGTGTGGATTGTGTTGTGCTATCCTGTGTGGATTATGTTTGCTTTCCTGTGTGGAATACGTATACTTTCCTGTGTGGACTGAGTTGTACTTGGGCTCAGAGGTTGGAACGTATTGGAATTGATGACTTAGGTATATGTTTGGGCATATACCTAAGCAGTGTCAGTTGTTACTTTGTGTTTATATCTATCCTTTTTGGTTTATCCTTTGTGGATTTTGGGAGCCCTTCAGGGGTCTCGGGGTCCCTACTGAGTAGCTTATACTCACCCCTGCACGGGCTATGCGCGCACTACGTTGTGTTGGTTGCAGACGACGGACAACGTTGATCATGGATGAGGCTCGCAGAGCAGGACAGTACCTGGAGTTGGACCACTGGGCGGGATGTACTCGGAGCGGACGGTGGGACCCAAGGAGCAGAGGAGCTCTCTGTACCCACCCTTCAGGTGGGATTTCCAGTGGACAGCTCGGCGTAGCAGCTTTTACTTTTCAGTTGCTGTTTTCCCTTTCGAGTTGTACTTTACTTTCAGTTTTGGGTTTGTATGCTAGCCCACTTACTTTTCCGCACTTACAGTTTTACTCTATTTTACTTATTGTTTACTTTTCGGCTTGCTTACTCTGTGGTTCTTGTTTACTTTACAAAGGAAATGCCTTCCCTTTTACTGGGATTTACGCCTTGGTGCTAGTCACCAGCCCCTGGCCTATGGATGGCGGGCTTGGGGTAGTGACGGCATGGGCCCCGAGGACGGGTCATGACAATGTATGTCGGATTTTTGAAAATCATATCACAGAAGTGGCAAAGTTTCATTTAAACGAAAAATCAGTTTCTTTAACTACCCCTTAGTGGTTTCACTATTCATCAAAAATTGAAGTTTTTCAGAAAGATACCAAAACTTCACCCTAAGCTATATTTGATATTCTGAATTCAAAAATCATGTCTATTTTACAAAATTCAAAACATATAAGATGAATTAATTAATTTAATAAATAATTCCCACTGTCATGACAAATAGCGGGTTTTTTTGAAACAATATCTATGAAAAGTTTGGCATTAGTTTATGACCAATTTCAAAGTGAAATTAATCCTAATGACCACCATTGGATTAAATGGTAAAAATATATTCAGAACAAACTTTAATACTAATTAAAAATATAATCTATACATATTATTAAATTAAATGAAAAAGCAGTTTTGATGTAAAATGCAGTATTTTTCACTATTCATTAAAAAATGAACATTGTCAGAAAAATACCAAAAATTTATCCGATGTAAATTTCAATGTCCCAATCATAATGAATATGTTTATTTTGGCAAACATAGCTTATAAAATTGTTAAAAGATAGATTTAAAAATGGTTTGCCATCAAAAGGTAGTAAAACAATCCTTTAAAAAATATTAGTGTATTCCATGCTTAAGATTGGATTTATTTTCATTTTAAGCCTCTAAAACACTATCTAATCATTAATAGACATAGATAAAAATATTTATTATTCATTAATTACTTGGGATGTTAAAAATATATTTGGATATATTTGATACACATTTCATTTAAATAATTGCTTATTTTTGGGTCATATTAATTAATTAAATTGGTGTAACATTATGCACTTAAAAACAGCTTTTTAAAAAAATGTTTATTTAATACTTAAAAAATCTTAATCCAAAATCTTGTATAAAGATGATTTAAATATAATTATTTATATTATATATAACTAATTATTACTTATGTCAAATTAAATAAAATTAAAAAAAGTATTTTACTTTTAAACTACCTAATGTATTTAAAAATAATCGTAATTTTACAAGAAACGATATTTTTCAATATTAAATAAAAAATAAAACATTTCAAAAAAATACCAAAATAATTCACCCTAATTGAATTTAGAAATTATTATTTAAAAAATATAGTTCATTCATTATAATTAAATTAATAATATTAGAATAATTTAAATATATTATTTTCTCAAAAATTTAAATAATAACATTTAAAATAATAATAATTTTTTGAAGCATGTATAAAATTAATTAAAATTTGATTCCTTATTAAAAAATATATTTGATTAATATAAAATATTTGTACCTAATTTTGTTAAAATGGTTATTCCTATTCATAACTCTAATTTTAATGGCAATTTTATTATGGCCACATTTAAATTTTATATTATGGAACTTTTAGGTTCATTGTTTCTTATCATATACACTATCAAATATAATGTTCCTATTTTAAAATATCAAGGTATTACAGCTCTCAAGTAATGAATCCTTATATTCCAGGCTATCAGCTCTCTAGTGTAACTACATCATTTATTCTATTCTATGCCACAAATGGCCTTTGATTTCTCTACTCCTCTGAGAACCCAAGAACCTCCAAAACTTATTTCGGAATAAGTGTGATGTTCAATATAATTATTTAAATAGGTTTATTATAAATTAAATAGGTATGTATTTCATTAGGGATCTGGTTTTTCAAATAATTTCGTTAAAATAAAAAGTTCTCATAGATTTGATGTTTTATTGGATTAGAAGGTACTATTGAAAGTTTATTGAAACATTTTATTGTTTATTCATCTCAATAAATATGTTACCTAAAAAAGGTAAAGAGAAATTATTAAATGAATGGGAATAATTTTTTTGGGAATTGGAATGGTTATTCACTAATTGTACACTATAACCCATTCAATAAAAAATGGAGACTTTTTAATTTTTAGACATGCCTCTTTTGAAGCGAATTGTTTTTTTATTGATGAAAAATTCTATGGTAATTGAAAATGATTAATGAAAATTGATAACCTGAGATTATAATTAACCTAGGAATGATATTTAACTAAATGTTGTATTTTTTTCATTGATAATTTAGTGACATCATTTATGTGGGGTATAATGTGAAATAAAAACTGATCATCGAAGATTAATGTATTTAATCCCTTAAAATGGGTAAAAAAATATCAGATATAGGATAGTTGGAATTTATAATAGTTTATGATTTTAATATTATCTATAATACCTATAATTATAATAAAATTGATAATTACATGATCTAAAAATGATAATAAATCATTAGCTATGAAAGATTTATAACATGACCCCACTGTCAATGATTTAATAAATGGACGCTTAAAAACTGTGCATGCTAGAACTACTTATCTTTTGGTTTAGCTGTCATTATATTTATCACTTTCCTATAGAATTAGGAAATATCATAAAGAAGATTGATATTTGAATGAAATAGAATAGTTTTCAATAAATTTACTTTTTCTAAATTTAATATTGACATAGAAGGTGTTATGAGATTTGAAAAGTGGTTGTATATTCCATGTAATCCCCAATATACGAAGTCAGCATTATGTGATTCTCTAAAGTCTCTATTTTATATTCATCATGGATGTAATAATATAAATAAATAAATTTTGTTATATTATTAGTGGAAATGAATGAATATTAATATTAATTATTTTTTCATGAAATATTTTATATTTCAACCATTTAAAGCTGAGTGATTACCACCAAAGGGGATTCCATAGCATTTTATTTTTCATGAATTGAAATGAGATATTTATTTTTGTATTTCATGGTGAAATTACTAAATAAATCTGAATGAATATTTATATTTGTGTTATTATTAATTGATTAACTAATTTAGTTAATTTAAATTATATTCGAGATAATCTATCTTCATATCGACCTTCAATAATATAGATTAATTAGATAATAAGACTACATGGAGTCCATATGTCCATGGTATTCATTAAAGATCCCAAATTTACCTCTAATTTTTTAGAAAGGATTTAAAAATTATTTGGGAATCAAATTTAATTAATGTATTGGTCTTCATATTCAACTTGATGGATAGTTGGAATGAACAATTCAAAATTTTATGTATATTATTTAATATTTTATTATTATATTACTTGGTATGTGGGGATCAACATCTCTATTTATAAGAACTTTATTATAATAAAAGTTTTCATTTTAGTACAAAATTTGAATATTTTGAGGAATTATAGGAAAAATATTATAGGACTCCAACATGTTGGGAAGAAGCCAATGAATGAAAGTTATTGGGACCAGAAGTGGAAGATGAAATGGTTAAGATGGTAAATATGGTTCAACATCACATGAGAGAATCCCAAATAATGAATAAAATCTATGAAGATAATTGGATGAAATAAATTTCTTCTAAGGTATTGGATCATGCAATTCTATAAATAACTCCACATAAAGGTGTTATGAACTTTTTAAAGAAATGAAAATTAATCCAACTGTTTATTGGTTAGTATGAAATTTTGTAAAAAGTATGATTAATTACATACCAAACAGATCATCCTCTATGTATATCTTAGATACATGATCCATTTCATTTTCCTTTGTCAGGAAGATTTGTACCCAATTCATCTCATGTTTTTAGCCATGAGGTTTAATAGTTGGAACAAAATATTTCAAATGGAAAAATACTTATGTATATTCTAGATCATATGAAGTTGGTTTTTCAATATATGGAAACTCATAATTTTAATATTATTTAGATAAATATATGATGGAAAAAGTTACATGGGAAAATTAAATGGCTATGTTGGGAAGGTATCCTTTCCAATATAAGTGGTAGAGAAAATTTTCAATAAATAATTTCATTAAGGAGTTGGAAATTTTACCACCTAGGTAATTTTAATAATAAATCATGTTCATGCATTATTGATATTCTGGAATATATATTATGGATTCACAATATTTATTATAATTTTATATCTTTTTTAAATTGAAAAATTGTTTAATTATAACTAATGTTTTTTCTATACATTATGAGGTTTTTTAAATAAATGGTTCCTCATTTTAGATATTTGATTTGGTAAAATCTATTAATTTATCAAATTAACATATGGGATATATATCTGTTTTAATTTTTTATTTTTTAAATATTGGTTTCTGGGTGAATATTAAAAATATAATGTTTTATAACACTATTATTTCATTAAAATATTTTAAAAATGCATTCCTATTTTAGATTCATTTTTATTTAAAATTTGTCTCTTTTTATTAAAAATAATCCAATTAATTCCATAATAATTTAAATTATTCTATATTTTTGTTCAGATTAATTTCTATTCTAAAAAAATAATTTTTTAGACAATTATTTTTCCATTTTATTTTTCAATATTATATTAAATTTTTTTACACTTATAAAAACATAATATTTAAAAATAGATTTCATATTTAGAATCATTATGTTCAAATTTATTAATGAGTTTTGTTTTATTTTGTGTCATAATATAAATTAAATAAGGTAAAAATGTGTCACTTGGTTAGAGGGTAAAATAAGTCAATAAAGGATAAAACTAAGTAGAATAGTCCCAAAATCTCATCATAAATCTTATTATATGATAAAATGAGTCCAAAATATCATAATATATTAGAAATTTTATAGTTTTAGGGACAATTTCTCATGAATAACTATATATTATTTTAAAACATTTTAAAAACTCTAGAAGTGCCTTTGACTCACTTGTAATAGGCCACAAATTATACTATCTCATTCACATACCATGATCGATTTATATTGACCACTACCTACCCAAATAACTTTCTAAAATCCATTATCACATCATCTATTTCATTTTCTCACCAATACACCAACCTAATAATCCTAAAACTATTATACAATGAGGGTTTTTGAAATAAGAGATATAGTTCTGTATAATTTTTGATGATTCTTTGATATTATACCTCCTAAAAATATTATTTAAGGATTTTTAATAATAACATTAGTATGTCACATATATATAAATTTTATTATAAAAATGTTTCAACACATTCCCTTTTTTTCTATCATTTGATAAATGAAAACATCCCTTGTGAATAAATGTTCACTATAACCTCCATGATGTAATGTGTTTTGATTTACATCACCATATCACTAGTCTTGGTATAATGATGAATTTAATTAATATTACTGATATTCGTGATGTAATTATGATTCTTTAAATATAATTTTATACTCACATCCTTACCTTCAATTCCATTTTAAAATGAAAATGTTGCTCATGTCTTTAGGTGTACTACCACCTCAATAAAGATACAGGATTCATTTTTCATCATTCCATGTCATGGATGTTCCAAAAATTGTAGTTAATGTATAAAAATGATCATTTATTAATAATCAATAATCATTATATGATGTAATAATAACAACATTGATCATGGTAAAACTACTAAAGTTGTTTTTGGGATTTTTAACTGAATGTCCTCAAAGGGGTTGACATAAAATAATATTATTTAATAAATAAAGTAGGCATCATAATAAATGAAATAAAAAGGATAATGGTACGTTAATAACAACAAAAAAGTTTATTAATTATTCAAATAATTAATAAACGTAAATTATATATGAATGAGAGTATATATGTGCTGAGTAAGGATTGAGTTATGGTTTTTTTTCTTTAGAACAATATTTAAAATTTGATGTTTTTTCGATTTTACATCCATATCCTTGTTCGTTTAATTTTTAATATATGTTATTAATATAATGAATTATATTTTAAATATTATTTTAAAATATGTTTTTATATATTTATTAAGTTCTTAAAAGAAGTTTTTTAATGTTATAAAAATAGGTTATTTCTTATATATCTCCAAAACATAGAAAGAAACATATTTTAAGATATACAAAATGAGAGGAATTTACAACCATAATGATCGCTATTTATAAAGATTAAAATGGAATTTCTCATGTTATATTCCAAATTATATATTACTTCCCATCAATCTAGAATTTTTGGCCTAAATAATTTTAATAAAATTGATTTTTATCCATATATTTTCATGAAACCCGAAATCTCTTATATATATGTGTTATTTTTTAAAAACAATGATGAAAATGGATTATTTTATATGTTTTATGTATGATATAATCCATTTATTTCATTTATGATGACATGTTATCCTTATATAGCTCTCCAATGTATTGAGTATTGATTTTTTTTCACTAGGGAATATATATTCAATATAATTGAGTATGTTATTCAATTTGTATGAATTCCTACAAGAGTGATTGTAAGAGTGATATAAAGATGATATACCTACTTTCCTACATAAATATTCTATGATTAAAAATTATTTTCTGTGGAATTATTTTGATATCATAAAGTAAACTAATAATATTATGTTTAAATTTATGTTTATACCCCTTTTATGGGAATAAGTCTATTTTTCATCAAATTTTTTTCATTAGTACTCACGTTTTACGTGAAACAGTCATTGCTATAAATAAAAAAATATTACTTAACTAATAAAACCTTAATATATTCTTGAAATGACATGTTGGGAATTCTTAATCCCCATGGGATGGATATAAGCACCTAGCCATCAATGGAAACCTCTGGAAACAACTATTTCCAAAAAATAACATCAAACATGATGACCTAAACAATGAAAATGTTGATATTTTAACACAAGTAAACAATAAAAATGTGACTATAGTTTAGAAAATAGAGGTCTATAAAACCAAGGTACCATGTATAACAAAAACATATTTCTACATAACATATAATAACTACCACACTCTCACACCCTACTGAAAAAAACCCACCACCACCCTATGGTGAATTTCCTTTACACATTTTAGAAAAATAAATATCTACCTACACCCAAGGGTGTATATAGGTTGTGAGAATATAATTCCAATTGGATCCAACTAATTATTTCATAAGAATAAATTCTAAATTAAAACAATTATTTTCAATTAAATAAATAAAAGATCCGATATACCATTTTACAAAGTATAATATAAAATAAGGAAGAAAAACCTTCTTAGAACATGTAAAATATTACCAATAATCGTATTTTCAAATAACTTCCTTAAAATATTTAAATAAACATTTCAAATAATAGTAAAATGGAAATATTTCAATTTTTTAAAAATTTGATAAATATTAGTTAGGACCATCATACAATTTCCATGACTGATACACCATATGGTTCTTATAATAATTAACAATATCAATCACAAAGGTCAAGGATTTTCTCCCGAGACTGGAAAACTACTACAGGTCTGTCCCTAAGGATTGAACATTAACTTAGACCAACATGCTTAGGGGGTAAGAGTTTATCCATGAGGATGGATCGCTGGATCAATAACGATCACATTTGGGCTACCATTTTTCAAAATTAATATCATTTAAAGGGAATTAAATATATATATATATATAAATATATAATATAAAAACCATTAAAATAATATAAAACATGTCTTAAAACCATTTTTATTAATGACACTAAATTGGAAAATACTTTTCATAAACATAACCAAAATCAAATTATACCACGAAAACATTTTTTATTGATTTAACTAATATTAGAACCAATTTCAAGGAGAACAAAGAAAAGGTTTGTAGAATGAATCTATTTTATAGAACTAGAAATCTTGAGACCCATAGAAATCAACTACCATAATGAATCCACATGCTGAAGATATAATGTCTAAAGAAGAAAGTGGAGGAGCCCCAAATTCATAATTCCCAATTGGAAAACCAAAATACAATAAACTAATATTGTTTTTATGGACTATTCATACCAAAAATTAGGATTAATGTAAGAAATAATAGGATCATAGACAAAATTTCAGTTAGACTCATCAAAAGATGGCCACGACTTCAATAAATACTTCTATTTACCAATGGTGTAATTTGGGAGAGCCAAAATATTCCAATGAGTTCCCCTAGGTTTAAATTGATTGATTTATTTTGCTTGAGGATGGATATGTAATAATGTAGTGGATTTATGATTGCAATACGATCTTTTACTGACACTTCCCAGCAAGAACATTGTCAATATGTGCCCATAACTTTAATCCTTGGTAGATAGAGGTACAAATTGAATATATAACCCTATCTTGATGAGTGTAAATATGATTTTTTCTTAGTTTCTATTCCTCCTTTCATTATTTGTGTTTTCTACATTACATTGGGTAAAAAACCATGGTAATTCATCAGATATGGTGTTTCTTATTGGGAAATGTGAATCTATTCTTGATTTATAAATATTTCTCTCTCTATATTTTAGATTCCTTCATGTTAATAAATTAAAAATATTTAGAGATATGTGTTTTAATGAAAATTATTTATTCTAAAAATCATCAATTTGTAAACCATGAAATAAGATTCTATAATTTATTAAAGGCATGGACAATGATTAGATGAAATATGGGTTTTATGTTAATGAGATGGATTTATCCTTTGATGTTATAACTAAAAATGGTTTTAAATAATGGTTTTTAGAGTTTTAATGTATTTTTAAGGTTTATTTTTGATAATAACTTTGAATTATTTTAATTATGAAAAATGGTTAGACCAACTATGATGATTATTGAGGTAGTGAGCTATCCAAAAGGATAAAATCATACTTTGTTGGCATCTTTTTATAGGTCAATGTGCACAATAGATGTCCTAATGTTTATTAGGTGGTGTCAATCCCCAACCACGATTTTATTTTATTTTATTATTTTCTCAATGTTGGATCTTTTGGTAGAAGTTCATGGAGAAATTCTAGAGAGAATTTTTGAGTTTTTTTAGTTTAAGATGTGTTTGGGACCTATGCATGGTTTGTGTGCATGGTTTTAGAGGAAATAATGAATCTTGTTATTGAAGATGGAGTTTTATGTTTTGTTTCCTCTTGAATGTTTTTCGTTCATAGTGTGCAAATGGTTTTATCACAAACCATGTTAGAACAATGAGTAACCGTACGGTTCATGGGTGGTTTTGGGGGTAAATCTCACAACTTGTGCATGGTTAGGAAAATCCATTCGACAACTATCCAGGAACCTCTATCATTGTAATAAAGGCCTCCTTCATAGAAAATTTCATGATTTTCCAAAATTTTGAATCTAGCCTATACATATTCCCAATTCTTCTAGTAGGGTGAGAATGGTTGGAACACAATTTAGAAAACTATGGTGCCAAACAGTAAGACTTATCCAGTTTATTAAAAAGTTGTAATTATCATCATTCCATCAGATTTTTGTATCCCCGTTTTACTCCATCTACGTCCTGGTCTATTTTGGTTCATGAGAGGTCTCTCAAACCCTTCCTCCATTGATTCACCTTCCTTGGTTGATGTGCGTTCAATATTCTATAAGGACTATTTCTTGGATTTTGGATAATTTTATCTTCTTCTGATCCCCCTCTCATTTTCATATAGTTTATCTTGGTTTGGGTCATTATATTTCAAAACGTTGGTTAACAGTTTTATGTTTTGGGTAGTATTTTTGATGTTAGGATGTGTAGTTAGTCTCTTGGTATATTTTCTTCCTTATCCAAAAGATTCATTACTATTTCACACCATTAAGGTATGTTTTCAAGCGATTTTCATTCTGTAAAATCCCATTTGATACATGGGAATTTATAATAAATTTTTAAAGGTTATGTTTATCCATGTTATGTGATAGTTTGACTTATCATGGTGTTTTTATATTGTCATTTTGATGAAAATGGGGTCTTCAATGTATTTATTTGTTCTGCCTATATTTATGTGTACAAATCATTTGATGAAATGGAAATTGTTATTGAAAAATAAAATTGGGTGGTTTGGATTGTACTTTTTTAGATAGGGTTATTAGTAATTTTTTTTTCATTTTTAAATGAGGTTTGTGTTTGGTTTTAATTCCTCATTATGGTTTACTGATAATGTGTGAGTAGTTGTGACCAGTGTAAATTCTAATAGTGAAACATTAAATTATTATTCAGTTATTATTATGGTTTACCATCAATATTTTATTGGACGTGGGAATATATATATGTTAATGGGCTGTGCATATCAATAAGAATGTTAATGATAATGGTCTTTCATAAAAATTTCAACCCTATGTACTATATTTTTAAACCCTTTTCCCTCTTCCAATATATCTTATTTATCTTTATATCCATTAAAAGGTTTCTTCTAAAACCTATGTTCTCCCAAAATGCCTCCCGGTCACCCGAATGACATCCAATGTGGTCTTCAAATATATTTCCTAATGCTTGGTTAATTTGGATCCTTGAACTGTAATATGGTAAATACGTGAATAAAAAGGCTGATTCGGCACGTTTCAAACATTAATGATATTTTAATATTGATTTTGTAAAAAAATTTGGAAATGAAAATTGATTTGTTACATTTATTTTCGGGTCAGTAATTTGTGATGTTTTTGAATTTTTTTTTAAAATAAATTTGATATATAGGACAAATTGGATCTTTGATAGGATCCTTGTATGGTGGGAACCCTTATGGTTATACATATGATGATTTTGAATACATATATTCAGTTTCAAGTGTGGGAAATTCATTCATTGTGGAATCTATTGGTGATGGTTAACAACAAGCATCTGATGACCACCCCGTTATACATTATACTATTATCAAGGGTTTCCTGGACAACATCTATAGGGTCAATTGATTGTTTTCTACTAATCTCAATTATAAATATTTTTTGTAATATTTCGGACCTTTTTTTCTTTATTCCCTTGCTAAAATCTAGTGGTTGAGGTGTTTTGGGAGGTCGAGGTGACTCACCCCCAACACTTTTCCAAACTTCCAGATTTGTGAACAGTGTTTCCTGTTCGGTGTACAGTGTTTCCAGTTTTTTGAACAGTGTCACATTGTCATTGAAATTGAAGATATGTAGAGTCACATTGTCACAAAAATGGAATATCTACATCTTCATGGTGTCATAGAAACATAAGATCTACAGTGTCACTGTGTCATAGAAATAGTGAGTCTACATTGTCATGGGGCCAAATAAAAAGAAGATATATAGTGTCACAGTGTCACAGAAATGGAAGATCTGTAGTGTCATAGTATCACAAAAAATTTATATCTACAGTGTCACGGTGTCACCGAAACGGGAGATATACAATGTTTCCATAACTATTTCATATTTTCTTTTGCAAATTTCTAGATTGTTCCAATTTCAAAAATTTAATGTTTTTTTGATGTTGAACACATTCATGGCCTCGTTTTATGGGATTTAGGGCTGATTAAAATTCCTTAAATCCGATATAAATTTTCCTAAGGTTCAGTATGCCTATACTTGTTAAAACTCCATTTTGTAAGGTGACCCACTTTTAAGGAAAAATCTAGCAGATATTAAACCTATGCTCTGTTAAATATTCTAACAAGGTGAGATATATTCCACCCACATTCTTCCTCCATGTTCTCTGGTGTGACATGCTCGAACTATTCCTTCCTTCCCATAGGTGTCATGCGATCAAGCCTTCCTCATTGGATTAGTTCCCCTTGAATTTTTTATTGCTGCAAGTGCATCCCTTATTTTGGTGAAACCAAACAATATTGACCAATCATAAATATAAGGTATCATATATCTTAGTCCTTTTGGGTTCATCTTATTCTATTTATCATTTTCTTAATATGTCATGCTATCTCTGTTTTCTTAATTGACTTTTCTTGAGTTTTGGATGGTGTGGTGGTCTCTCTGCATCCTCATGTGGATGCAGTCCTCTAAGAGAGGTGATCATGATATATTTTGTTAGTCTGTTCAAAGATCATAAAAAACCTTTTGTGGTAGGGGATTTGTTGTTATCTATTATTTTATGTGTAAATGTAGAGATATCATGTTTTATACCACTGGATCACAATGTAATTTACATAATAAATATTTTAACCGGCTTAATAAATTTGTATCAATCATATGTGATTGCCTCTTGTTTTTCTAGATATTGTGACATCTATACATTCATTTTTTATCATGTTGTTCTTGATGGAAATTGGTAAATAAAGTAAAATGAGATAAATTCTAATTTTTTGGACAAAGATAAAGAGGCATGTAAATGAATCTTGTTATTGTTGTTGAAATTTTTTGTTAATCAAATTGACGTAGTAAGCATGTTTAATTATTTGTGATAGTTTACTGTTTAGTATTCCCATCGTTGGGACCTAAGAATAATAAATCCCTTAATTCAAGATGGATTAAGTAGCCCGATGTTTGATAAAATGATAATGCTTTGTAAGGTTCTGAGTTACCCTCTTTCTTGTAACGGCCAAGAGCCTTATGCTTGGAGCTATGAGAGCTCATCGTGTTTGAAGGTTGAATGCCTTGTTTAAGGGCCACAGGCATAATTGATATGTTTCTTGTTTCCTGATACATGCGTTTTGAAGTGAGAATGAATGGATTCTTTGATTTTTTGGGGTAGGGAGGCCCACTGGTTGTGGTAGTAGTTTATACCTAGAGGGGCGAGATGAATCAGTTTATGCATGTAGGTTTTGGGGAGGACATCATGGATGACGAAACAAGTTGGATGTGAATGTTTGGATGCTTACTGATTCATGTTGGTTTTTAACTTATTTACATTCCCCAATACACAAAGTAGATGGTTTTATTGACCTTCTTTAATAAGGGGAGAAGATACGCATGGTATTCCACATGCTTTCCGTGTTTAGCTACCCTAGGGAGGAGGATTCTAGGCTCTTGATATAGGTGGAAGAGATTAGACGAGTTTTTTATCTACTCACCTTTTTAGACCCATTTTTTAGTATCTAAGAATTTTTTTCCATATTTTTTTGGAATAAGGGAGAGTAATAATGTTGTTAATAAATGATTTAATAATTGATGTTAACCCATCGGTTTTGAGCTTGCTAGGATGCAATGGTGCAGATGCAATTTAAAGGAACTCTGGTCTTTGGGTGTGATTCTAATGAAATATAATGTGGAAATTTTAAATTGTTAATTAATGTTAAAAAAAAAATTAACATAAAGTGAAACTGATAAAAAGGGAATGACGTAATGCAATAAATCACATTAAATGGTTTTCTACTTATATGATGCCTAGTCTTTGAAGTGACAGTTGGGAGTTCGAATGACATTAGCTATAGTTTAGTATAAGACGAGGTTATTCCCACAATGTGGTTGTGATCTATAGTATATTATTTACCTTTTGTGTTTCTATATGCTACTCCACCCCTTCAGTTAGGGAATTCAACACCCTGAGGATTCTATACCCTAGGGGATACGTTATTCCAAGCTTTCAAGTGGGAGGATAGATGTGGGACTACCCCCTTTGTCCCCACTCTGTTCTCCTGGTAATTACTTGTGCTGGTATAAAAAAGGTTAGTTTCCCCCCTATATGTGTGTAGAGGGTTGTAATGTCTTGTGGTTATTCACAAACATATATTCTAGATATAGTTTTACATGGAGTGCTATAAGGTGTTGCATGCATATGTTGTAATGGATTGAGGATCCGTACTCGGTGTATGGGATACAATGGACCGACGTTTAATTCCTGATGTATGATACACATTATGCGAGATGTGGTGGCTCTCAGAGACTTCCTGGTTACTTTGGTTTCATGGATGTGGTGGTTTTTCTGCATGAGGTTCATGTTGTGGTGTTATGCCTAGGTGTCTATGGGCAAGGATTTTTGAAGAGAGATGCTTAGGACATGTGCCATTGGGGAAAAGTGGTAGACTAGTGGGTAAGTTGTATAAGGGTACCCATGATATTATTTTTTTATATTATATACTCTATTATGTGATACATAGTGATAGTATCCATGCTGGGGCTAGGAACAAAGTATAATAGTTTATGTGACGAGTTAGTTTCACTTATTGTTCACTGTCCTTTAACATTCTTTCATTACTTTTACACAAGTCTCTGGGGAGGATCCTAATGAGTATACTATTATACTCACCCTATTTATATATAAACTATTCTTTAGGTTCCTAGGAGTAGGATGGAGATCAGGTTTGTAACTACTAGCTTAGGGTTGCATGAGTTTTTTGGGATTTTTGGTTGCTACTGTTTTTAATTTCATTTGGTTCTTCTAGTTTTCCATTTCAGTTGTTATAGTTCGTGAATGATAATAGATATGTGTAGTTGGGATTTCATATATATTGTAGTCTGAGATGGAGTTGGTTGGTGTTTGTCTTATCTCTCACGTTCACATGTGTTCTCTTAGAGGGTAATGCCTCATATTGGTGAGTTTATTATACCCTTGGCGCTAGTCGCTGACCCGGGGCCTACTGGAGGAGGGATTCAAGGGTCATTATCACATACCTCACATTTCCGGCCAAGGAGGGGGTATACCTTGTTTGGAGGGGTCATGAAAGATTGGTATTTGAGGTCTGGTTGAGGAATAAAATAGAGTTTAGTGTTAGGAACAAGTGAGGTTGGATGGGTTTTTAAGGAAACAGTGTCAGTCAAGTTTAGCAAGTGATGTAAACACTGAAGACCGGCTGAGACATAGGCGTTTAGGTCCCCCCTGTAATCTCTTGCATGAACCTTTATGTTTTCAGTGGCTACTATACGAGGTGATACCAATTGCATGGTAGAAACCTAGGAAAGGATCACACATCATTCTTCTTTGTGAGTGTGATTTAATGGGCAGAACATGGGATATGTTAACTTAAAATGAATAAAAGAAAATAGATAATTATTTAACATTGAGTCTTACATATTCCTATTTTAGGATCTCAAACTATTTGTTATTTTATAAGTTCGGCTCTAGGTGGGCGTCCTCATCAGTTTCATGCAGATGATATCCAGCTGGCTGCTCCAGCAGATCGCCACAGGGTAGAGGTGGATGATGATGACACTTGAAGGAGAACATTCTGAGAGTTTTAGAACCAGATTCTATAGAAGTACGAGAGCTCCGTTTTAGATGCAGTCATAGAAGACTAGTTGGGAGAGGTTGAGATAGGATTCAGTTTGATCTGTGCTTAGAAGGAGCACTGGGGTCTTTGGTTGTGACGATTCTTTGTGGAGCAGTGAGGCAGTGGTAGTTCTTCTCCCTAAGGGATCGCGAGGAGTCGACATTCTCATGGTATGAGTTTTGAGAAAATATTAGAGTTGAGTTTCTTTCATCGACCGTGAAGGCATCCTGTCTCCATGAGAATCTTACCCTTCTATAGGGGAGCTCCAGTGTGTGATATTTTGGAATTTGTTTCAGGAACCTTTTATGATATTCTTCAGACAAGTTTTCAGATAAGGAGGGATGTGCGAGGCATTTCGAGGAGGCTTTTCATCCAAAGATCTAGCACCAGGTCACCCTATTTATCTTGAAGATAAATCATGAGGTTTGGGAAAGGGAAGTGTTTGTCAAGAGGACATTGTCCATAATGAAATCATCATGAGATTAGAGTGTTAATGATTCCTCATGAAGGAAATTTTGGTCCAGGGTTCCCGGTTTTCACGGAAAAAGAATTTTTGTTCGGCCAGGGGTAGGTCACAGCCCTCACCATTCAGTTTCTCCAGTGTCAGTGGATCTTAGGCCTATTACAAGGTATAAAGTTCTTATTTTTCTGGTGCAGGGTGATGTCATAAGAAGAAAGAGTGCCCGAGCTTTCAGAGCAGTCATCCTACACCAGGTGTTCTGCTCCAGGTTCCTCGGTTGAGGCAGTTCCAACTGAGGCAACATCAGTAGGTTGCACTAGCTTTGGATCTGTAGAGGGAAGATGGGGTAGGCAGAGGACATCCTAATGACGCTCCCCACCCTTAGGGAGCAGAGCATAGCCATGGCAGTGGTCTTCATCAGGGATAGAGAGGTCATGTTATCTTCAGGCTTTAGCATTTCTAGCACCAGGCAAGCGAGATGTTGTTCGAGATACCTTTTGCTCGATTTATATTTGGTAGTATGGATTATTTGATTCAGGAGCGACACAATCCGTCATATAATCGACCTTTTTCCATGGTTTGGGACATGAGGTAGAGAAGCTTATAGTTCCCTAGGCATTGACTATGTTAGTTGGATGTAAAGATGACTTATTTAAAGTATGTAGAGACTGTGACCTTGTGCTGGGGAAGAACCTCTCTTGGGGAAATAACCTATGTTTATGGATACAACTATATGGAATCATCCATGGCATGGATTTTTTGTATTCAGTGCAGGATTTTTTGGATTACATTAGGAGGCAGGTGAAGTTCTTCGATGCTGATGGAGAGCCGACAGTGTTTGTTGATGAGAAAGACCCTTGGATGGGTCTAAGGCATGTTCTATCCTTATAATCCTTGATGGATGAGATGATGTTGAGTTAATCATAGGTTCAACAATTTGCATTTCCCAGGTTCGTAGAAGAGTAGCCTGATGTATTTCTAGAAGAGTTTGTAGCATTACTCCCTCGAAAAGAGATCATTTTTGGGATACAACAACAACCAGAAAAATATCATATCACTATGTCTCTATATAGTATGGACCCTTCTGAGTTACGAGAGATACATATCCACGATGGAGGAATGTTACAGTGCAGTTTTTTTCAGCAGAGTGTATCACTGTGGGGTGCACCGGGTTGGTTCACGGAGAAGGAAGATGATAGTTTGCGGTTGTGTATCGATTATCATTTCTTAAACAAAGTGATATTTTTGGATTTATATACTCTTCCAAAGATTGATTATTTATTCAATCAATTGAAGGGTGAAATATGGTTCTCGAAGATCAAATTGTAGTTAGTATATCATCAGATGTGTGTGAAGGATGAGGATATCATGAAGACTGCTTTCCATTTTCATCATGGGCATTAAAAGTTTGTTGTAATGTCATTCGTTGTGACAAATTCTCCATCTATGTTCATAATATTGATGACCGTTGTGATCCATGAATTCGTGGATATGTTTTTACTAGTTTTTATTGATAACATCCTTGTCTACTCTATGTCTGAGGTGGAGCAAGCAGAGAATCAGAATTCCATTTTAGAAGTTCATCGTTAATAGATGATATTTGGGAAGCTGTCAAAGTGTGAGTTTTGGTCTCAAAAAAAATGTTTATTGGGGCATGTAGGGTCCCATCCTGGAGTAGCTATGTATCCATCAATGATAGAAGCATTTGTTAATTGGGAATCCCCCAAGAAAGTGGTAGAGGTGTGAGGTTTCCTTGGTCTCATATGCTACTACAGGAGGTTCGTAGCCTATTTCTATTGAGTTGTGACTCCTTTGACAACATTGACCAAGAAGGGTCAAGCATTTCTATGGACTGATGGTTATCGGGCAGCTTTTCATTATCTAAAGGAGAAGTTGGCATGTGTTTAAATTCTTTTTCTTCTAGTAGATGGAGTTTATTTTGATGTTTTCTGTTATGCTTCACATTTGTGTTTAATCATTTTTTTGATGCAGTATAGATCATTCGTTTCTTATGGGTCTCAGTAGTTGCACTCCCATGAACGTAAATATTCCACCCACAATTTTGAGTTGGTGGCATTGATGTTTACTCTGATGGTATGGAGACATTACTCTATTTTCATGTTCTTTGTTATTTTTGAAGATCATAAGAGCATGAGGTATGTCTACCTCAAGCATGATGTAAACATGCAATAATTCCGGTTGATGATGTTCTTATAGGAATAGAACTTCAAAATCTCGTATACACCTGGGATGGGGAATGTTTGAGCTGATGCATTGATAATGAATTCATGTAGTAATGCATTGCATGAATATGGTGATTCCAAGAGAGTAATGGAATAACATTAAGCATTACACCTCGATATGGGAGAATTTGGGGGCAGAGGCTGTGTTTTTTAGATGATTGTATAGTCATCTCTGGTGTAGTAGTTGGAAGAGTCCGTGTTTGGGGATCTATTGGTGAATTTCTGGAGAGACCAAGTTTTTTGTGCCAAGGACAATGATCATGGGTATCAGGATAAAAAATACTAAGTGTTGTATCCTGGATGAATTTTTGTTTCTTTGAAGATGTGTGAGATGGTTCTTAGAGAGTTAAATATTTCACCATTAGTTGTGCATCTTTTCATGAAAATGATGTACCAATTCTTGAAGGGTTAGTTTTGGTGGCCTGGGCTGAAGCATACAGTTGAAACCATTTGTGTCTCTTTGTTTGGTCTTTCAGAAGGTGAAGGATGAGAATCGTGTCCCTATTGGTTTTCTCCTACCATTAGATATTCCTAAAAAGAAGTGGGAGGAAATCTCCATGGACATTTTACTTTTTTAACTCGAGCTCAGGGAAGCCATGAAACAATTTGGGTTGTATTTGATCATTTAACAAAATCATCCCACTTCATAGAGATCAAGGAATCGATATTAGTGTATGTTTTGGCGAGGACGTATTTTGAGAAGGTGGAAGACTCCATAGAGTCCTGAGGACGATCATTTCTGATAGAGAACCTCATTTTGCCTATACGGTGTTCAGAGGTCTTCAGCATGCTTTTGGTTCTCAATTATTCCTTAGCACTTCTTTTCACCCGCTAAAAGACGATCAGACGGAGCGAACTAACCAGACTCTTGAATATATGCTGCACTCTTGTGTCCTAGATTTCTAATATTTTTGGTTAAGGAATATACCCATGGTAGAGTTCACATACAACAATAGTTTTCACTACACCATCGGAGTGTCGCTGTTTTAATTCTTGTATGGCCAAACATTACATTCTACATTGTGCTATACTGGGGTCGAAGAGTCCGAAATTCTTGGACTTGAACTACTACAGAGCACAACAGAGACGGTTCTGGTGATTCATGAGTGGATCAAGATTGTGCAGTATCGTAAAAAATTATATACCGATCAAAGGCGGATATATTGGGAGTTTGATGTTGGGGATCACGTGTTTGTTATGGTAACTCTTCATTGTGGTCAGTGAAGGTTTGGTCATGGGAGTAGGATTTCTCATTGGATTATTGTGCCTTTTGAGGTGTTGGCTTGTATTTGAGCTGTGGCGTATTGAGTAGTACTTCCCCCATTGAGGAGCCGAATAAACGATGTTTTTCATGTATCACAAATTCTTCGTTATCTTCATGATGACTCTCACATCATCAATTGGGGAGATATTTATGTTGACGAAGAAGCGACTTTCGAGGAGCGGCCTGTGGAAATAGAAGACCTCAAAGAGAAGGTGTTGTGTGGGTATTCTATCGCCTTGGTGTGTGACTTCTGGTGACATAGTGGTGTGGGGGAGAGTACCTGGGAATGTGAGTTGTATATACGTGCTCAATAACCCTAGTTGTTTAATGTGTAACTATTTTCATGTAAATTTTTTCGCTTTGTGGTTATAGACCTCTTGTGTTTATAATATGGCTTTATTTTTTTGCTTGTTGTGGAATGATCTCTTTTGAGAGGTATCTCGGGGGGTGGTTTATCAGACCCATTTTGTTTTTCATTTTGGGTTGGTTTTTTATTCTCGGGGATGAGACTATTTTGAGTGTTATCTGATGAAACAACATGAAACTCTCTAGTCCATTCCCTTGCTAAAATGTGGTGGTTGAGGTGTTATGGGAGGTTATGGTGACTCATCTTTAACACTTTTCCAAATTTCTAGTTCTGTGAACAGTACTTATAATTTTCTGAATATTGTTTCATGTTTTATAAATAGTGTCCCGATGTCACAAAAAACACTGAGTCTACATTATCATGGTCTCACAGAAACGTATGATCTATAGTGTCATGTTTTCATAGAAATGGTAGATCTATTGTTTCATGGTGTCATAGAAATGGAAGATCTATAGTGTAATAGTGTCACAAAAATAGAAGATCTACAGTGTCATGTTGTCACAGAAATTGATGATCTACTGTGTTTCCATAATTGTTTCATATTTCATTTTCCAAATTTCTTTATTATTCTAGTTTCACAAGGTTATCATTTTCATTGAAGTTAAATGAATTCAAGGACTTGTTTTAAGGGATTTAAGG
Source organism: Viscum album (assembly GCA_963277665.1). Classification (NCBI taxonomy): domain Eukaryota; kingdom Viridiplantae; phylum Streptophyta; class Magnoliopsida; order Santalales; family Viscaceae; genus Viscum; species Viscum album. Next base: position 1,266,633,199 of record OY728128.1, read on the forward strand.
CCCATTCAAAGCCTATAACTCCTATATTTATTTTCCTAAGGTTTGGAAAGACTATACTTGGTGAAACCACATGGCTTAATGAAACCCCCTATTGATGGAAAATCCAGTGTATCATAAACCACTACTCTATTTAATCTTCTAAATGGGAAATATATGTTCCTCCCTTATTCTTCCTCCTTGTTCTCTGGTGTGAGATGATCAAAATTTACATTGTTCCTTTAGTATTCATGTGATCAAACATTTCTCCTTGGATTGGTCACCCTTGATGTTCTTCTTGATGCAAGCAAACCCCCTATTTTGGTTCAACCATGCAGTATCGATCAATCATCAATATAAGGTATGATCTATTGTCATTATTTTGGGTTCATCTTATTCTATTTCTCATTAACCTATACTAGAAATATATATCCATTTATGTAAGGCAATTTTCTTGGGTGTTGGATGGTGTGGTGGTGTCTCTGCATTCTCGGGTGGATGTAGTCCTCCAAGAGAGTTGATCATGATATGTTTTGTTAGTCTTTTTAAAGAGAATTAGAAAAATTTTGAGGTAGGGGATTCGTGGTTTCTCTATTGTCTATCATGAAACTATAGAGTTAGCATGTTTTATCCCACCGGATCTCAATGGAATTAAGATAATAAATATTTGAACCAGCTAAATAAATTTTTATTGATCGTATCTTATTGCCTCTTGTTTTTCTAGATAGTGTAATATCTATGATTTCCATTATTAGCCTATCATTCTAGATGGAAACTAGTAAAGAACTTAAACATGGACTAATTGGAATTATTTGGATAAGATAAAGAGGAATGTAAATGAATCTTAGTGTTGTTGTTGTAATTTGATGTTAATTAAATTAGTGTCATAAGGATGTTTAATTATTTGTGATAGCTTACTATTTAGGTTGCATGTCATTGGAACATATGAAAAATAAACCGGTTAATTCATATGTATTAATTAACTGGCTGTTTGATAAAAAGATAATGCCTCATAGGGTTCAGAGTTACCCTCTTTCATGTAAAGAAAAATAGCTTTATGCTTCGATCTGTGAGAGCTCATTGTGTTTGAAGGTTGGAAGAATTGTTTAAGGGACAAGAACCCAATTGATATGATGTTTGTTTTCCTGCTTCTTGTAATGTTATGTGTTCCTAGATGGCTATTGTGATATGTGGGGGCAGGGAGGCCCATTGTTTGTGGAAGCGGTTGACACCTAGAGGGGCGAGATGCATCTGTTTATGACTGTTGGTGTTGGGGAGGACATCAGGGATGATGAAACAGGTTGGATGCGAATATTTGGATGCTTGGGGATTCTTGTTTGTATTTTGTCTTCTTTACTTTCTACACTGGTCAAGGCAGCTGGTTTTCTTACCCTTCTTTTAAAAGGGGAAAAGGCGCATGAGGTATGCCATGTGCTTTCCGTGTTTAGCTTCTCGAGGGATTATGGGTGTACACTCATTCTATAGGTGGAAAAGTGTAACACCCCGAGATTTTATGAAAAGTATTCTTTTTAATTTCATTAATGTCTTGTGTTATATGCTACACAAAAAGGAGCTTTCACAACACACATCTCTGACCTGGCTTGAATTACATGCAATCGCGACCTTCCACGATAGCGTGTGTTGTACGCAACACCAAGTTTCACTAAACAACGATATGCTATTAAAATATTATTAAAACTAGCCGTTATGAATAGTAATAACCACTTTTTGAAATTTTGTAAATTTTATTTTTTAAAATGGACTTCATTTTTGGATTCGGAGTATCGAATTTATCCTAAGGTGAAATTTTGGTACTTTTCGGATAACTTTCATATTCTGATGAATAGTGAAAATTACTAAATTTTAATTAAAAACAACTTTTTTAATCGCAATAATTAATAGTGATAAATTATTAATTTGAGTGGTTTTATAGTATATTAATAATATATTTTTACAATTTAATACAATGTTTTTCATTTGATGTAATTTCACATTTAAACCAGTTATAAACAAGTGTCAATCTTTTGATAGTTATTATCTCTTAAAAACACACCATTTGTTTTAACGACGGGAATTAATTTTTAAATTAGTTAATGTAACTGTTATGTTTTGAATTTGGTAAAATAGACATCATTTTTGAGTTCATAATATAAAATGAAGCATAGGCCTAATTTTTGGTATTTTTCTGAAAACTTTCAATTTTTGATGAATAGTGAAACCATTAAGTGGTAGTTAAAAAAAACTGAATTTTTCATAAAACTTAATTTTACCACTTCTGTGAGTGGAATTTCGAAAATCCGAGAGACACGGTTGATTTCAGTAAGTAAAATGAGGTTCAATGAGATGAAAATAATTTTTTTGGTGAATAGTAACTTTTTACTTTTTTTACCACGGTTAAATGTAAATAGGGTAATTAAGGATAAAATTGATATTATTATTACCCTAAAACATGTCCTAATTCTATTGGACAAGTGTAATTCGACCAAAAACAACTTTAGGAATAAAATATCACCATTTAGGCCCACTTGGATTAGATTAGGACATTTATTATTAAATTATTTAAAGAAGGGTTAAAATAGTTAAAATCAAAGTTTAATAAGTAAATAAATTTTAATAAGGGGTTATACATAAGATAAATTCGACTATAAATATTCATTAGAAAGATAAAACGATTTCCTACGTAATGGTATTTTATTTGAAATTTTAGACATTAAATAATTTAATTTATTTATGACACAATGATGATGTAGTAATTATCTTATTAAAGAAATATTGACATAATTGATGTTATAAATACCCAAATAAATTTATTTTGAGACTTTTTATGAATTACACTAATTTTCTAGGTTAACATGACATGTTAGTATTGATTTAATTATTTTTTTTCGAACTAATCATTCTGTTATGATTTTCACAAAAATCAATTACTATATAGTGTCAAAATTGACATAAAATAGTTTTTAAAACAAATATTATTTTATTAATTGTTATTTTATTCCTAAAAATCTAAGGTTCGGCCAAATGACTTAGATAAGGTTATATATATTAATAATAAACAACTTGGGGGTTCGTTTGACTTCTTATTGTAAGATTATTAACCTTATAGTATAAGAACACAAGAAGACACAATAAAAGTAAAATTATTTAACTTAATGTTAAATCTAAATGATAAGGTTAAAATAGGAACCTAAACTTGTCTAGATTCTATTGGATGAGAGGATTTCGACCCATCCCAACCTTATCCTCGAAAGAAATGAATCTGGAGATATTTAAAACCGAACTTGACTTTATAATAAAATAATATTTTTTGTTATTCCAAAGGTGCCCCTCTCCTACCTTATAAAAGGGCACCTCCTCCCTCTCTTCCTCACACAACTTTGAGCCTTCAAGCTCGGCCAAACCCTGCCAAATTCTCTTCTCCACTTCCCTAGAAACATCCTAGAGGTTCTGGTCTTCTTCAAAGACCCATTTTAGTGCCCTAAAAGGAGGTCTCAAAGAAGCACTTCAAAGAAGAGGTAATGTCTGTTACCGATTCTTTCATCTTTATTTCTTCTTCCACTTTTCTTCTTTAGTTGTTTCATTATGAAGTAATAACATCAGTATCAATCATATACTGATATGTTATTATAAGTATAAAACAATCATATTTCACCATCTATCCATCCTACGAAAAAAGAAATCACCGCGCGTGCGTACGTACGGAATACCGTTTCCACGCCGTGGTGTAATCTATTTTCCGCCACGACCTTAATTGGATGGGTATAATGGTGTAATGAGTAACTATATATGATTATTATAAAGTGATATTGATACTGAAATAGTATACATACACTTAAACACTAGTTCACAATCATGATAACAATATCATCGCTCGTGCGTACGTACGGACTACCGTCTCCACGACGCGATGAGATTCATTCTCCAAATTAACCATTCATGAATGATTATAAAGTATATATAATGAATAATAATGAAATATATGACATGTTAAATTTACTGTATTTTTATATATATATAAATATGTATGTCATCTACTTACTTCCATTCAAGACAATAAGGAAAGGAAAACAGCGTTCCTGCGTACGTACGGACTACCGTCTCCATGAACTGTGTGTTTCATTTCATTTATCTATCTATTATATATATATATATATACTGAATATATATGATATATAAATTATTTTTTTATATTCTGGATGTATGTAAATCATGATATACGTAATAATAATGTCAAGAACAACAAGTCCAAACACCTACGATAAATGAAACGATTTTACCCAAAACGCTTCTTTAACATGGAATTTACAAAAGAACGGGTAATATTAAGTCATAAGTGAACCATATATGATATAATAACAATGAATATGATTCTTTAATAAGTCAATAACATTATTTAAATCATTATACATGAGGTTCGGACACTTATGAAGCATATCAGACCTAAGGTAAGGGAAATATCACAATCTCATTTTTATCCAAGATTGTTTATACTTTGGTATTTACTGGGGTGTATTTTATCATACACATCCATGTTTTCTCATTATGTAATTTTATTTCCATACACCTACAATTGTTTAAATCCAATTTTACCCTTTGGTGAGTTTTTAGTAAAATATATGAAAGGAATCTTTTGTTGTTTTTCGTACGAGGTACTTTTTGACTTTTCCGACAAAAGTACGAGAAGAATGTTTTTATTAACTTATATGGCGTGAATGGATTTTTAAACAATTATTTCCAAGAAGCATACCTTACAAGTTTTCAAGTTTATTTTTAATCAAATTCTTTTAGTTTATAATTGTATGACATGTTAAGAAAGGAAAAGTGTTTTTGAAGTAGAAAGGATATTTTCCTCAAGAATGGAGTTCAACTGTTTTATCAAAATTATTTTCCATCTAAGATAATAAAGGGTTCTGTTTCTATCCCTATTATTACATTGATTTGACTATGTTGTGATGGAATTATTTTTTTGAATTCCTTTATCATATATGAATTGTTTTATAATGTGACGATGTTTAGGATTCTCATTTTTATTACATGGGTTATGCTATGATGTATGGTTTATGATTTTGTGGCACACATAAGAATGGTATCATTATGGGATGGGTGGGACCTATATCTCCCTCCAATGCGTTGGGTAAAGATTTTATATCTCATGAGATAGACATGGATGGAACTGTAGGTTATACCAGTTCAGTGAAACAAGACTGAAACGAGGGTGACTCGGTTCAGAAAGGGACTTTGTCCACTAAGATAGTCTTGGAAATGAGTCTTGACTAATAAGAAATGAATCTCTATGATTATGTGTGTATGCCACAATGATTCATGTTTTATGTTATTATTTTTGTGATTACATTTCACTACTATGATTTATCCCATGTTATGAAATTATGCTCTCTTTTGCAGATTAAGACTTCCAAAATGTTATATTCTTATGAATATGATGTGATTTATATTTATTTTGTTTACCCTTACTGAGCATTTGAGCTCACCCTTTTATGTTTCCTTTTCCCTAGGATATAAAGAAAGGTTTTAGGTAAGGAAAAAAGGGAAGATCTTTATGGGGGATGTTGATGATCTTTCACCATGATTAGAAGATTACGTTCCGAGTTTCCAAAGACACTAAACTATTACGGTCCTTGTGTGTGTGTTTTTGTTATGTACTAAGTATTTCGCAAAAGTAATGTAATGTCCATATACGTAAAGCTTCAGGTCTCTACAGTTGGTATCAGAGGAAAGGTTTAGTCAAACTTTGGAAACTAGGATGCAAAAACGTTAGTGAGATCCCTAGAGATATTTCTAAGGTATGTCTAGGGATGTCCCTAAGGATAAGTATACGTATAGGATACAGTCCTAGAACTATGGTAACGATCATAGAATTTAACCTAAGATGTTAGATATTGTGGATACATCCCCTTTATTATGTTGTTTTCCCTAGCATGATTTTTTCCTCTCACACTATTCTTTTTGGGTTTTAGACGATGGCTAGAACCCGAAGGAACCGTGTTGATCAATGCAATTGACAATGCAATGATTTTCCTCTCGAACAAACAAATGTTATGGGAGATGGAGTGAAAAATATTATTGCTATACTTACACAAGCTATGAATCATTATGGACTTCCAAATGAGCAGAGAAGGGAACAATATTCTATTGAGTCCTTCATGAGGCAACGTCCACCTTCTTTCAGTGGGTCTTCTGATACAATTGTTGCTGAACAGTGGATCAGTACTACTAAAAAGATATTTTCAGTTCTTCAATGTTCTGAACATGATAAAGTCATCTTAGCAGTATATCGTTTGGAAGGTGAATCTAATCAATGGTGGAATCTTATCAAGAATACGAGGCCAAGAGATGAAATTGAGTCCATGGAATGGGATGAGTTTAAGAACTTATTTTTCAATAAGTACTTCCCTCGTATTCTTCGAACAAAGATGGAGAAGGAGTTTCTTGAACTAAAGAAAAAGGATGATGAATCTGTTGGTATATACGAAGCGAATTTTACAAGGCTTGACAGGTATGCATCTGGATTTATCATCCAACCTGAAAGTAAAGTTGATCGATTCTTCAGTGGCATAAAACCAAATCTTCGAAGGGAATTAGCTATAAGAGACTTCAGTAGCTATGAAGAAATTGTGCGTTGTGCTATCAAGGTAGAAATGGAAGTTGGTGTTACTTTTCCATCTCATAGTTTTGACAAGAAACAAAAGATGGAGTTCAAGGAGAAATCTCCGAATAATAGTGAAAAGAAGATGAATGTTTCCTTATGCTCTAATTGTAGAAAGAATCATGGTGGATATTGTCTTAAAGGGACTATAAAATGTTTTAAGTTTGGAAAATAAGGTCATCGAGTAGCTGAGTGTCAAAGTAATGGAAAAAGGGTTTCTAATGATGGGAATAAAGAAATGACTGCAGAGAACGCACCACCAACACTTCAATGCTTCAAGTGAAAGGAAATGGGGAATTATGATAATAAATTCCCTAATGCAAGGGTTAGTGATGATCGACATGAGAAACCAATTAAGGAAAAGGACAAAGGGAAGTCACATGCGATCAATATTGGCGATGTTGAATATGAAAACAATGTGGTGGAATGATTAAGTGTTTATGTAATGGGATTCCAAAATAATGTTGTATATAGTATCGTGCAATATTGGAATATTTATGTATTAGTATATTGTGGTTTTCAATGGTACTAGTAACCATGGAATGTGATTGAGATATTTTTGGAAAAAAAGATGATATGCGCATAATTAATGGAAAACGAGAAAATGAAATGTTTGACCGTATTCATGAGCTCATGACTGATATAAGGAGAAGGTTATATAATGACTTGAGTATATAGAATTTTTGGATTTTGGTATGTGGAAAGTGTTATCTTTTAACTGCATTCATGTTTTCACTAAGGTTCAATGGGTATTCAAGAGAATACATGTCTAAGGCCTTTGAATGTTTGGAATGTGACCAACAAGACATATCTTATGATATATGGGGATCAACGATGGTATTAAATCTTTGGTAATCGTTTTCACTATATTATGAGAATGGACTGCAGTATTATGGATAAGCCTAATGATTGGAATGGATTATGTTGGACATAAGTTAGTATTGTTTAAGGATAGAAGTTTTTTTCGATATTATTGATGGGATGTTATAGTAATATAGTTTTATAAAAAGGACAACCTGCAGGACGGACGACAACCCATCACTTCGGACAAGGCTGTGGGAATCGAACCCACAATCGAAGTGCGACTGGCCTTTATCGCCTACCACTGGCCTACAGGAAGTCCCTGTTTAATAGAAACTAGTTTTATTATATTAAGCAGTATGATATATAAAGTATAAGTCCATTTTAGGAACCATATATGATTAATCACACTATAGATCGACTTATGTATATTTAATAACTTTTTCTAACCTTTTGTTTGAGACAGATCGAATGACCCGTCATTCTATCACATGATCTGCTAACACTTCACAAATAACAAATTCAACTCCACTTATTTAAGAGATGAAGTGGAAATTGTTCAAGGCACGAACAATAGTGAGATTGTACCAAAATAAAGTAAGTATTTATTCTAATTCAAATTCTTCAACTTTAGGGAAATGATCTTGAAAACCAAAAATGTTGTCCTAGTGCCCTTATATCCGATGAATCAGATGGTACCCTAGATCGTCACAAATTTATGGCTTTGTGATTGCTGGCGTTTTCATAGCCATGTTCTCTACCACTCTCCATCATAACTTGATGGTTATATTTCTCTTCCATATCCATATTTTCACCTATGTGGAAGCCCAGTGATTAGTTTATTTGGGTAACCGTTACGTTTCATACTTTTGTTTTTAAAGATTGGTTTTGGTATTCCTTTTTAGGATGTGGGTTTCTATTAAAGAAACTTTCGAGTAGTAAATCATTTATAACCCCGACGAATTTCGAGGGCGAAATTCATTTTAAGGGGGGTAGAATGTAACACCCCGAGATTTTATGAAAAATATTCTTTTTAATTTCATTAATGTCTTGTGTTATATGCTACACTAAAAGGAGCTTTCACAACACACATCTCTGACCTGGATTGAATTACACGCAATCGCGACCTTCCACGATAGCGTGTGTTGTACGCAACACCAAGTTTCGCTAAACAACGATATGCTATTAAAATATTATTAAAACTAGCCATTATGAATAGTAATAACCACTTTTTGAAGTGTTGTAAATTTTATTTTTCAAAATGTACTTCATTTTTGGATTCGGAGTATCGAATTTAGCCTAAGGTGAAATTTTGGTACTTTTCGGATAACTTGCATATTCTGATGAATAGTGAAAATTACTAAATTTTAATTAAAAACAACTTTTTTAATCAAAAAAATTAATAGTGATAAATTATTAATTTGAGTGGATTTAAAGTATATTTAAAATATATTTTTACAATTTAATACAATTTTGGTCATTGGATGTAATTTCACATTTAAACCAGTTATAAACAAGTGTCAATCTTTTGATAGTTATTATCTCTTAAAAACACGCCATTTGTTTTAACGACGGGAATTAATTTTTAAATTAGTTAATGTAACTGTTATGTTTTGAATTTGTTAAAATAGACATCATTTTTGAGTTCATAATATCAAATATAGCTTAGGCCTAATTTTTGGTATTTTTCTGAAAACATTCAATTTTTGATGAATAGTGAAACCACTAAGTGGTAGTTAAAAAAACTGAATTTTTCATAAAACTTAATTTTACCGCTTCTGTGAGTGGAATTTCAAAAATCCGAGAGACACGGTTGATTTCAGTAAGTAAAATGTGGTTCAATGAGATGAAAATAATTTTTTGGTGAATAGTAACTTTTTACTTTTTTTACCACGGTTAAAAGTAAATAGGGTAATTAAGGGTAAAAATGATATTATTATTACCCTAAAACATGTCCTAATTCTATTGGACAAGTGTAATTCGACCAAAAACAAACTTAGGAATAAAATATGACCATTTAGGCCCACTTGTATTAGATTAGGACATTTATTATTAAATTATTTAAAGAAGGGTTAAAATAGTTAAAATCAATGTTTAATAAGTAAATCATTTTTAATATGGGGTTATACGTAAGATAAATACAACTATAGATATTAATTAGAAAGATAAAAATATTTCCTACGTAATGGAATTTTATTTGAAATTTTAGACATTAAATAATTTAATTTATTTATGACATAATGATGATGTAGTAATTATCTTATTAATGAAATATTGACATAATTGATGTTATAAATACCCAAATAAATATAATTTGAGACTTTTTATGAATTCCACTAATTTTCTAGGTTAATATGACATGTTAGTATTTATTTTATTAACGTTTTTCGAACTAATCATTCTGTTATGATTTTCACAAAAATCAATTACTAAATAGTGTCAAAATTGACATAAAATAGTTTTTAAAGCAAATATTATATTATTAATTTTTATTTTTTTCCTAAAAATCTATGTTTCGGCCAAATGACTTAGATAAGGTTATATATATTAATAATACACAACTTGTTGGTTCGTTTGGCTTCTTATAGTAAGATTATTAACCTTATAGTATAAGAACACAAGAAGACACGGTAAAAGTAAAATTATTTAACTTAATGTTAAATCCAAATGATAGGGTTAAAATAGGAACCTAAACTTGTCTAGATTCTATTGGATGAGAGGATTTCGACCCATCCCCACCTTAGCCTCGAAATAAATGAATTTGGAGATATTTAAAACCGAACTTGACTTTATAATAAAATAATATTTTTAGTTATTCCAAAGGTGCCCCTCTCCTCCCTTATAAAAGGGAACCTCCTCCCTCTCTTCCTCACACAACCTTGAGCTTTCAAGCTCGGCCAACCCCTGCCAAATTCTATTCTCCACTTACCTAGAAACATCCTAGAGGTTCTGTTCTTCTTCAAAGACCCATTTTAGTGCCCTAAAAGGAGGTCTCAAAGAAGCACTTCAAAGAAGAGGTAATGTCCATTACCAATTCTTTCATCTTTATTTCTTATTCCACTTTTCTTCTTTAGTTGTTTCATTATGAAGTAATAACATCAGTATCACTCATATACGGATATGTTATTATAAGTATGAAACAACCCTATTTCACCATCTATCCATCCTATGGAAAAAGAAATCACCGCGCGTGTGTACGTACGGAATACCGTCTCCACGCCGTGGTGTAATCTATTTTCCACCACCACCTTAATTGGATGGGTATAATGGTGTAATGAGTAACTATATATGATTATTATAAAGTGATATTGATAATTAAATAGTATACATACACTTCAACACACGTTCACGATCATGAGAATGATATCATCGCTCGTGCGTACGTACGGACTACCGTCTTCATGATGCGATGAGATTCATTCTCCACATTAACCATTCATGAATGATTATAAAGTATATATAATGAATAATAATGAAATATATGACATGTTAAATATACTGGATTTATGTATATATATATATATATGTATTTCATCTACTTACTTCCATTCAAGACAATAAGGAAAGGAAAACATCGTTCATGCGTACGTACGGACTACCGTCTCCATGAACGGTGTGTTTCATTTCATTTATCTATCTATTATATATATATATATATACACTGAATATATATGATATATAAATTATTTATTTATATTATGGAAGTAAGTAAATCATGGTATAAGTAATAATAATGTCAAGAACAACAAGTCCAAACACCTATGATAAATGAAACGATTTTACCCAAAACGCTTCTTTAACATGGAATTTACAAAAGAACGGGTAATATTAAGTCATAAGTGAACCATGTATGATATCATAACAATGAATATGATTCTGTAATAAGTCAATAACATTATTTAAATCATTATACAGGAGGTTCGGACACTTACGAAGCATATCAGACCTAAGGTAAGGGAAATACCACAATCTCATTTTTATCCGAGATTGTTTATACTTTGGTATTTACTGGGGTGTATTTTATCATCCACATCCATGTTTTCTCATTATGTAATTTTATTTCCACACAGATACAATTTTTTAAATCCAATTTTACCCTTTGGTGAGTTTTTAGTAAAAGATATGAAAGGAATCTTTTGTCGTTTTTCGTATGAGGTACTTTTTGACACTTCCGACAAAAGTACGAGAAGAATGTTTTTTTAACTTATACGGCATGAATGGATTTTTAAAAAATTATTTCCAAGAAGCTTACCTTACAAGTTTTCATGTTTATTTTTAATCAAATTCTTTTAGTTTATAATTGTATGACATGTTAAGAAAGGAAAAGTGTTTTTGAAGTAGAAATGATATTTTCCTCAAGAATGGAGTTCAACTGTTTTATCAAAATTATTTTCCATCTAAGATAATAAAGGGTTCTGTTTCTGTCCCTATTATTACATTGATTTGACTATGTTGTGATGGAATTATTTTTATGAATTCCTTTATCATATATGAATTGTTTTATGATGTCACGATGTTTAAGATTCCCATTTTTATTACATGGGTTATGCTATGATGTATGGTTTATGATTTTGTGGCACACATAAGAATGGTATCATTATGAGATGGGTGGGACCTATATATCCCTCCAATGCATTGGGTAAAGATTTTATATCTCATGAGATAGACATGGATGGAACGGTAGGTTATACCAGTTCAGTGAAACAGGACTGAAACGAGGGTGACTTGGTTCAGAAAGGGACTTTGTCCACTAAGATAGTCTTGGCAATGAGTCTTGACTAATAAGAAATGATCCTCTATGATTATGTGTGTATGCCACAAATCTTCATGTTTTATGTTATTATTTTTTTGATTACATTTCACTACTATGATTTATCCCATGTTATGAAATTATGCTCTCTTTTCCAGATTAAGACTTCCAAAATGTTATGTTCTTATGAAATTGATGTGATTGATATTTATTTTTTTTACCCTTACCGAGCATTTGAGCTCACCCTTTTATGTTTTATTTTCCCCAGGATATAAAGAAAGGTTTTAGGTAAGAAAAAAAGGGAAGATCTTTATAGGGGATGTTGAAGATCTTTCACCATGATTAGAAGATTACGTTCCGAGTTTCCAAAGACACTAAACTATTACGGTCCTTGTGTGTGTGTTTTTGTTATGTAGTAAGTATTCCGCAAAAGTAATGTAATTTCCATGTACGTCAAGCTTCGGGTCTCTACAAAAAGACTCGATGATTAGTCAATACACTCACCGTGATGATACCCCTTATGTTTATTAGCATAGAATGTTTTTCTAGATTTCCTAGGAATAGGGGAAAGTAATAATGTTGTTAACAAAAGATTGAATAAATTAGGTTAACCGATGGGGTTGCAGATTGCTGGGATGCAATGCTGAAGTTGAAATTTAAAGGAACAGTGGACTTTGGGTGTGATGCTAATGAAATATAATGTGGAAATTTATAATGATTAATTAATGATTAAATAATTATTTATAGTATTTTGAAACTGATAAAAAGGGAATGATGTAGTGTAATAAATCTATTTAAATGGTTGTGTGCTTAGAGGATTCATAGCCTTAGAAGTGATTGTCCGAAGTCTGATAGAAGTTAGCTAGATTTAGAGTCTATGACTAGGTTATTCCGATATTGTGGTTGTGAGCAATAGTATATTCTATACATTTTGTGTTTCTATACACTAGTACACACTTTCAGTTAGGAGAACTAACGCCGCCGGGATTCTGAGAATTTAGGGGGTGGGGGGTCTATTTTCCCCAACATTACAGTGGGAGGATAGATGGATGACTACTCCCTTTGGCCCCACTCTCTTCTCTTGGTAGTTACTTCTGCTAGTGGGAAAAATGGATATTTTCCCCATATATGTGTGTAGAGGGCTGTAATGGCTTGTGGTTATTTACACACATATATTCTTGATATAGTTTTCTTTGGACTACAATAGTTATAATGTGTAAGCTATAATGGCTTAAGGATACTTACTCGGTGTATGGTCTATAATGGGTTGAGGTTTAATAACCGACATATCATACATGTTATACGAGCTATGGTGGCTCCCAAAAAATACATAGTTACTATGGTTGCAAGGACATGGTGGGTTTAATGCCTAAGGTTCATGTTGTGGTTCTATGCCCAGGTGTCTGCGTGCAATCCTTTTTAGAGGGAGATTCTTAGGACATGTGACATTGGGGAAAAGCGACAAAATAGTGGGGAAGATGTATCAGGGTACCTTTGATATTCTTATTTATATTATATACTTTTGTATGCGATACTTTGTGAAAGTATCCATGGTGAGGCTGGGAACATAGTATACATGTTTAGGTGATGAGTTAGTTTCACTTGTTGTTCACTATGGTTTAAAATTATTTCATTACTTTTTCAGGAGAGGATCCAAGGAGGATCCAACAGATTATATTGTTATACTCACCCTATGTATACATAAACTATTTCTAGGTCATAGAGAGCTGGCTGGAGATCAGGCTGGTTACTAGGACCATGGGGTTGCAGGAGCTGTTCGGGCATCATGGTTGTTGATGTCTTTACTTTCCTTTGCTACTTGCTGTTTTCCATTTCAGTTATTCCAATTCTTGCATGATATCACATATGTGTACATGGTATTTATTTTATATTGCAGTATGAGTTGGAGGTGGTCTGTCTCTATCTTATCACACTCTTTAGTATGTGTTATCTTAGATGGTAATGGCTCCCATTTGTGTGTTTACTATACCCTCGGTGCTAGTCACAATCTCGGGGCCTACTAGAGGTGGGACTCAGGGGACATTATATCCCTTCTCACATTGGCGGCCCTAAAGGGGTAAACCTTGTGGGGAGAGGGTCCTGACAATGGTACCCTTGGGATTGATGATAGGTCAACTGGTATTTTCCATTTTGTATTATAGTTTGGTGTACCCTAGTTCGTTATGGACTATGGATATGCATCATAAAATAATGTGAGAGTCTAAATCAAGTACGTCCATGGATTTATTATAGGGATCTTTTGGAAATTCACATCCTTACTATCCTTATATTCCTATTTTATTTCCATTTAATTTTTGTTACATTCCTACATTTTTTATCTATACCTATACTATTTAATATATTCTTTGTATAGATCTTTAATAAGCTCTTTTGGATTCTTATTTGGAAAATTTTTGTCAACATTGAGATATAATGAATATCTTTTTCAAGAATAAAGTCATTATTTTTTAAAACATGTATTTTATAGAATATATGTGTTCAATTCTTTAATGATAAAATCCCTCTCTTCTTAAATTTATTTCAAAATAGAATTTATGGATTTCTTTGGGATAGAATGTTTATGGATTCTATGGTTTATATCTATTGATCTATTTTATGGATGGAAGTGACCAGGAGGTCACATAGAGCTCTGATCAAGTCCTGGTTTTGTTCTAGTTTAGTTATGGGGGTTTACGTTTTTTTATATTTTGTTTTACCTGGATTGGATTAGAATGTTATTGGGTTATGTTTGTTATAGTTTCCAATGGTGCACTCTATTTTCATTATGTATATTAGTTTATTATTGGGAGAAAATTTTCCCATCATTTTATATTTGATGAATGAAACTATTTTCCATCCCAAGAGGATCAAGAACAACTCTTGGTTATTTTTGTAGATCAGTTTGGGTGACTTGTTCAAGGTTTTCCTAGGATGGTTCTTGAAATAATGTTATATGAGTGGCCATTTTTTATTTATGGAAGTTAGGAAGTTTGGAGATAGTACTACTAGAACATGGGTGGTAGTCAGGAGAAGAGAATCATGAAATCTTTCTCATCATGATCCTTGAGTTACAAAGGGTAGTCGAGGAATTGATCCATTTTTTTTGTTTTATGGACAATTTTTTTTGTGGTTTGGAGAATGAAAATGGGTGTGAATCAATGCTACATGGTTTTCTTTCACGGAGTAGTGACCTATGTGGATCATGAGTTCATGCTTCATTATATTTTTAGTTGTTGGTGTTTTATCATGGAATAGTCTTTTAAACCAATTTTAAGGGTAATTCATGGACACTAGTTATATATTTCATGTGTCTTGGTCAATGTGAGTTTTTTTTGTTTCATTTTGGTCAGCCTGAATGAATTTCAAATGAAAAATGATATTTGAAAAAAATGGTTTTCAACAGGAAAAGGATTTTTAAGATATTACTTTTTAAAAAAATGGGATTTGGTATTGAAATGGGATTTTTAAATGAATCTTTGTATTTTTAGAAAGTGGACTTGGAGGAAAATGGGTAGAATTTGGAAAAGAATCAATTTTTTTAGTGAAAGTTGAATTCTAATTTCGTTTATTATTTTTGGATTATAAATTTTAGGTTTCATTTCGAAAAGTAAATTAATGGTGAATTTTTAGATTTGCATTGATGTTTGTTTTGTTTTTCCCTTAGTGTTGTATAGAGTATGTCACCTAGAACGGTCCTAAAAGTTTCTAGTGGGTGTCTTCCAGCTGCTGACTCTACCAAAACTTATAGTGATGTAGATTAGTCAAGATATTCTTTATCCCCTTTTTTTCATTATGATTGCAGTTTATTTGAGATTTCAGATTGGATTGAGAAATCTTAAGGTTTTTTAGGTCTTTCAGAACTCCAGATGTTTTAAGGGTGCTAGTTGTAAGGGATGTGGTTGAAGGTCTAACATTGAACTAGTGAAAGACGATCATAATATCATCATTGTGTGTTTGGATATATTGGGGTATATTCAAGACCACTATTATCATATGGTGATGAAACTACCAGAGGTCATGGATACTCAACAAGGTCAACTGATGGTGAATTGGAAATATTACCATTTTAATGAACTAGTTTTATTTTCTTTAGATATAGTGTTGGTAAATTAGTTAGAATCTATTTTATTTTTGTGGGATCTCTATATAGTTTTAACTGAACACATTATTTAGTATGGGAATGTGATAGAGGGAAGCCCATGGTATCTGATTGTCTGGACTATTTTGGTGCTCATGAGGGTTTCCCATATTTTGAGGAGTTTGAACCAAAGGAACATGTTCCATACAATATCCTTGTTTTTTTCCTTTTAATTCATGGACCAAGCAATTTCTTCTTTCCAGTTTAGTCAATTTGGGAAATCTAATACATATGTTTGTAATCCTCTAAAGGATTATCATTAGGGTTTCCCCAGGTGACATTAGATGAATTTTGGTAAGCTGTGTTGATGAAAAAAGATGTTTTAGTCGGGGATTATAAGCTCTTGACCATGGTGGAACAAATTCTTCAAAACACTGGGGATGTAACCATAGTTCTTAGAGTGATGATTCTCAAGAAGATCAAGAGTTTATTGTATCGGGGGATGTGGTTATTAGAGGTTTTATATGACATTAGAATGGAGAAAATTAATGGATTACCCTACTGTTGTCTTATTTCATTGTGATTCTTTCAGTTTTATGATCTTAGTGGCCTCCGTCTTCAAATTATGTGTCTATTCATTATTTATGTAAACCATTGTATACTTAGTATTAATGTTAAATAGTTTCACTTATGGGATGTTTCTTTTTGGGTATGTTAATTTTTGTAAATGATGAACTGTGGTTTCAATCAATGTCTAGCTTTAGTTCCATTCTTTTGGTTCCCTTTGTTTTGGAGGTATCCATGTTGGTGGCCTATGATTGTTGCATTTTATATAATGCGGAGACCAACCCCATGTATCTCTTATGGTTTTCTATAGTTTTTATGGGTGTGTCATGGAATGTTGAAAGGTTCTCTTGAGGTTTGTAGTTTCATTTGGATTTAGTTAGTTTGGAGCTAGAGTTATGTTCCTCGTTCGGCTGGGTGACATTAGGGGAAGAATGTTTGGGGGGGGGGTGTGGAGGGAGTGTCACTCATTGACCCTAGTTGTTTATTTAAATCTTTTAATGATATTGGATATTTTATTAAATGATTATATTGAGTTCATGATGATAATATTTTAGTTTTGGAGGCTTTAGGTGTGTTTTTGTCCTTTTTCATTGTTTGTTTTCAGGGTTTGAGAGGAGACCATGTGCCTGTTTAAGGGCAGGTGAGGTTTTTAGTTTAGTTTATTCTTTCTTGGTTTGTTTTGAATGTCATGTGAATATTTTGGTAGAAATTGATAGAGAAAAAGGAGTAACCAGGAGACTATTTGGTGGTGTCTAAGATAAGCCGCATTGATTACACAATGTTAGGAGAAAACATGCATAATGTGTGTTGGAACCTATAAAATTTTAACAGAGTCATTTTCACTTATTGAAAACATTCTCCCAATCTAGAATCTAGCCCATGAATGTGGTCATTTCTATTAGTAGGGTGTGCAAGTTTAGTGCATTGTTTTGGAAACTTTGTGTCCAAATGATGCAACATATGTAGTTTCTTAAAAAAATTAAAATAGAAGTATTTCCCTATTATGTTTTAACCCCATTCAACCCCTCCTCCCATTGATTGATATAGGTGCATTATAAGGATCCCAAACCCTTCATCCCTTACTTCTCCATTCATGATTTGTGATCCTTTAGGCTTCTATGATGAGTTCCTCTTGGTTTTGTCCAATTTTCTCCTCTTATTCACTCCCCCTCTTGGTATAATGGTTTCTCATGGCTTGATCCCTTCATTTTAGAACCCTAGTATAAGGTTCAGATGATATGAGTTAGTTAATTTGTTGATAGGGGGTGCATTTTTCCTCTTGGGGCATGTTTTTCCATATAAATATTTTACATTGTATTCATACACCATTAAGGTAGGAATCTCCATCCATTTAATTTTATAAATATCCCATGTGATCATTGAGAATTTATAATAAATTTATAAATGTGATATATATTTCTGTGATGTGATTGTTTGATTTATCATGGTGCATCTATGTTCAAAATATAATGTGAACGGATTTTTAAAGGATTTTTTGTTATGCATTTTTATGCATAAAATTCGTTTGATGAAATTTTAATTGGACTTTCCAGATTGTATTGGGTTCCTTGGATTATACATGGTCTAGTTTTCAGTTTTTAGTAATTTTTAATCATTTTTAATTATGTTTTTGTGTGATTTTAATGAATCATTGTGTTATAATACTCATGTGTGAGTTTTTGTGATTGGTGGTTATGTTACTGGTGTGTTTTTGAATTGCTATTTGGGAATTTTTATGGATTAACAATGATATTCCATTGTATTTGGTCATATCCATATCTTCATAGGGTATACATATGGATAGAAAAACAAATGGTAATGGTCTTTAAAAAAATATACACCTTAAATAAAAGATTTCAAAACACCTTCCCCCCTTCATTCATATATATTTTTTTATCCTTATCTCATTTAATATGGTTATTCTAAAACCAATATGCTTTATAAATCGATCTTGGGCTTCCAAATGACCTAAAATGTAGTTTTCAAATGTAGTTTCCTATGATCATATTGTTTATACCTTGAAGTGTAATATAGTATTTAAAAGTCACAAAAGGACCATATGGAGGATTTTATTCATATATGGTGTTTCTATATAATGTTGGGCAACCATTTTAGAGATGGAAATGTATTTTTTAATGTTATTCCTTGGTCGGTATTTTGTGATGTCTTGGAAATAGGTTTTAAAACTTATGGGATATGTAGGATCGAGTAGCACTTTAAGAGGTTCCATATAGGATAAGAACACTTATGGTTGTCCCTCTAATTATAGGTCCTTTGTATAGTTAGTGTTAGGTTTGGGTAAGGCACGAACAATGGCATGTTTGGGTTATTTTTAACACCATGCATGTGATAACCTCCCAATTCCCATTAATACTCTTATCACATGTTTCCTAGATTTCATCTTGAGGGTAGATTTATGGTTTCTTAATAATACCAATTAAACGGGTTGATAGCAACTAGATAGAGGATATGCAATGAGGGATCTTCCAATGGTGAGTATAGTTTAGTGAATCCATGTTTGTTATTGACTACAGAGCTTCACCATATGTTGAAAGGTGAGTCTGAATAGATTACATATAGGGATTTCTTATATATATGTATAAGAAATTACCATGATTACTATCTACATGTTCCTATTTTATTTTTTTAGAATTTTTTACATTCCACATATACTTTTACTTTTCAATAATAGTACTATTAATATATTTCCATGTATTACTCTTTTATCACTTTTTTGGCTTATTATTTGGAATTTTGTTTTTAAACTAGGAGTTGGAATGGATATCTATTTTAAGAAAAAAACATTGTTTCTTTTAAAAAAGTGGGTTTTATGGAAAATATGTTATTGGATCATTTAGGATAAGAACCATATTTTATTAAATATTTTTCATTGTAACTTTTATTGAATCTGTCATGAAAAGACATGTAGAGTTTCTATGGTTCTTATTTATTGGGTTATTTTATTCTCACACCTACCTATGCCACTTGATGTCAATAAGAATGAGTTGTTTTACAGATCAGTTTTTTATGTTTCTTGTGGATTGGAATGTTTTTATGGATGGTGTTGAATGTGAGGTCACATCTAGATCTGGTTGTGTTTTGTTATGGCTCCTGTTTAGTTTTTTGGATTTTAGTTTTCCTAGGTTTTGTTTTAACTATATTGGATTATGATTTAATTTGGTTCTATGGGTTTTAGTTTCTTTCTTCATGCTCGGTTTGGTTTCATTGTATTAGTTTTTTACTATGTTAAATCATTCACATAATGATATTATTAATACATAACACTATTTTTATATAGGGAGGACACATAAATCCTCCAAATCATTTTCTATGGTCTTCTTTGTTGACCGATTTGGGGTCCACCCAGTTGGGTTTTAGATAGGGATCAACTCTGAGTAGTAAAAAATTACCACTTCTAACTATTGTTTTTAGGGAAATTTGTACACCATAAGAATTATTGATCATAAACATGTTATTAAGAAACATACTAACTTAAAATAAATGTTTCCATAAGGAGTATCTATCCTTATTTCCATTCTCTTAAATTTTTATTTAAATTTTTATGAAAATTCCATAAAAACAGGATTATTGGTAATATTAAAAAAAATTAAAGTGGTTTATTTTTATGATTTATATTAAAATGTGTAAAAATTTAACCTAATAATTATATTAATTTTATTGAGAATATTTGTTTTAAATTATAATGTCTACGTAGAAAATACTTTATGGTTATTGTTGTTGTTTTCTCACATACAAAAAACACCATTGGGTTTATGTAGATCTAATTTTTTTTCTGATGCAAGTAATGGAATGTATCCATAGGTTGATGGAATATTTGTTCATTATCAGTGTGTGGGATTATGATGGTGAATAAATTTCACACATAGATGGGTTTTTTTCCACAATTTTGTACCTTGGTTTGATTTGTGGAATTTTTGCACTAGTATATTCCTTACAACTAGGAATTTTCCACTCCTTACTAATATTGAAATACTTAATTTATCTGTTTTTATATCACATTATTTTATTACATATTATGTACAAATCATACAAAAATGTTGCTCTTGATTTCTAGGAACTTTTTTCTGGCCCATGGTGACCAGGAACACACTTTTGGCTATGTTACTACTTTCTCATGTTCTAGATAGTTAGGAGATACATGTTGGTCGGTAAAAAATAGTATAAGATTTGGCTAATCAATTCTCATTATTTATATACAACATGGAATGTCTTGGAATAAAGGATATAAAAATGTTATAAGATTTGGATGATCAATTCTCTATAGATGATCCTTAATAGAGAAACACTCTAATTGATTAGAATATCATCAATCCAATTGTTAACACTTTCATGGACATGGGGAAAGGATAGAAAACCCCCGAACTAGGATAGAGAGGTGGGACCTCAAATATATGAGGACACAAATCATCCTGAGGAGTTTTTTCATTAGAAAAAACCACCTTTCTAGGGAAATAAAAATACACAGGTGGTAGAAGATAGGTTTTGAATGATAAAAAGACTCTTTAATTTCATGTAGACCCCAGAATCCAATAATATGAGGTTCTTTGTATACAATCCTAATTCATTGAGAAGATTATTTTGTGATTTGGTTTAATTTTAAAGGAAGTTTCATGTCATGGAGTGGGAATAATTTATTGAAATATTCACTACAAGATTCCAAAGTGAGACTTTGATCAAGGTTAAATTCCTGGAGTTATTCAACATTGATCAAGGGAACCAAAAATTTATGAAATATGCTAATTCATTTTCTAGGCTTTCTCTCTTTTCACCTGAGGTTTTTATCAAATAAAAAGTTAATGGCTCAATCATTTACATAGAAATTCAAATGGATATTTAGTTTCATATATTGATGCTAAAAAATTCTATTTATAATCATGGTTGTTGATTGATAATTTATTGTGGAAATTTATGTGGATGGTTATTCCTATCTAATCATAGTACCTCTTACCTCTAGTGGTAGATTTATTGGATCTTATAAGAGTAAGAGGAAGAAGATGATATTTAATTGATGAAAAAATGATGATTCCTCAAAGAATAAATTTTCCACAATATCATCATAAGTTAATCGATAGACATGATAATAGTGTCCCTAAATAAAGACAAAAAAGAACATTTACCTCATACCACCATAGATCTATAATATGTGTGGATCCCATGGTCACTTTCACAAAATATGTTAGACCATTTCTTATCCTATCTCTAAAATATGGTCATAAAATCTTAGAGGATATGAGGTGAAGTCATATACTTCATGGAAAATAGGGTTCCGACAACATGCCTTATTAATGATGTTTTTATACATATTTGGGGAGTCTTCATTGGATATTGATGTAGGTCCAATAACCATGATATTTACCACTTCCATTTCATTGAACATTGAGACTATTTTATTTGATTCAATTTCTTATTAATATTTCATACCATCATGTATTATTGATATCTTAATGAATCCAATGGTACTCATTCCATTCTTCAGGGAGTTGGTGATGCCTATAAGAAAGAAGAAGTAGTATGGTCTATTCTCCTCTTGATCATTATGTTATGTGACATTGAGTTAGTTTTATATTTTATTGTTCTTAACATGAAAATATTCAATTCTTTTATTAGTATTGATTGGTTGAATAATAAAAAATAAAAAATTTATTTTTATTGAATGGGAGTTGAGGTGTTATTAGGTGGAAAATCCTCTTCCAAATCTTTGTTATTTGATGTATTTTTCTATGGTGAAAGACAAATTGAAATCATTTAGTAATGAGATTACTCTAATAGTAAACGAATATACTAAATATTTTCTAAATAAAATTTCTGGTTTTCCTCCAGAGAGTGATTTCATGTTACTTATTGACCACATATTAGGAAATAAGTCTTCATTGACCCAATTTTAACATATTTATAAAATTGATAGGAACGAGATAACAATATTGATAAATTATTTGATATCCAATGGAATTTTACACCCAATTGTGTCACCTTTTTTTTCTCTTAGATGATAATCTAAAGAAGATTGGTTGTAAACTAAATTATATCTATAACACTTCCAAAATCGTCAAACCCAACCATTAAGGGAATATATATAATTTATCACATAAAATTAGTATTTTCCAATGATTCCATTACAGTTCGAGATGGAAACTAATTGCAAAGAGAATCCACAAACAAATTAACTTTTCCGAGAGTATATGTAATTCTATAGTTGGATGGAACAATTATTCCACCCATTTTATCGATTTTTCATTAAAACATTATATGTAAAATTCATAACTAGAACTCATGTAGTCACTGAAAATGATAAAATTATTTATGAAATGATTATCTCTCCAACTCTTAATGAAGTATATAATATCTATGATTTTCAGATAATGTGTGGGATAATTACTATCCTGAGGTAAAAGATGATGGGAACAATAGCCAATAAATAATTACAGTACATTATTATTCCAACAAAACCTATAACAAAATAATCATAGTAAATAATATAGCCTTATCTTTCCTCTGGAAAATTCAAGATTGGTGTTGTGTTCATACACTACATTATCATATTATTGGATGTTTGACACTTTGAAGTTTACTAAAATATAACTCCCTTATAGGTCTGATCCATCAGAGGTGAGGTATGATTATATAAATCCTTTAAAAATTGTTAATAATATACTATGAGTCATGGGAGACTTTGAATATAATAGGAATTAGATTGTTCTTCCCAAAATAATATATTAATCACTTATTCCAGATCAATTGAGATGCCTTCTTCTAAGAACACATATCATAATAACAAAACTATTTTGGATCCAAAATTATCATTTTGATAATATTTCATATAGGTTGTGATCCCATAAAACCCATACAACACATTTAAAATGATTCACATGATCTTATTCACTCATTTAGTACACCATAATTTCATCAAGAAACACCATGCAAAAAGATTCAAGATACTGGTGGAAAATAGAGTTCATCAGTTCAATTAATACTATAGTGGCATTTGTATAGAAAAAATGAATCACAAGGAACTCAAAATGGACATAATATCATCATAAGGCATCCATCAAAACATATTTTTTAGTGTTCTACATAACTAGGAACTACGAAGATGACTTATGACATGATGCATCACTTCTAGTTAACTAGAATGAAAGAGGGCTTAAATGACATTTCATCACATTACAATATATTACTATAGTTAAAGGAGAAGAAAAAAAAATACTTTTTGGTTATTTGAGCCTCTCCCCATGAAAACATGAAAATGGACTGAGATGATAATTTATTTCATTGTTAATTTACAAATTCATGAAACCAAAAAATTAATGAATTAGAGATGTTGTATATGTAAGAGATTGTAATGTTTTATGGGTATCCAAAAACCATTCCCTCAAATAAATTTCCATATTCCACTTCTATTTTTTGGAAGGGTCTTTTGAGGGAGATTTGATCTTTGGTCATATTAAACACAATATATCATTATTAGATAAAGGGGCCCAAAAATGAGAAATTAAAATTTTGGAAGGTATATTATGTTCTTGTGTCATAGACATTGATGGTTTATGGGTAGACTATTTGGTTCTGGTTGAGTTCACCAAAATAAAAGAACCAAATCCCATATTAAGAAGGAACCTTTAAATTAATTTTAAGGATGACAATACAACTAAATTTTCTACAGCTTTAATGTTATTAAAAATTATTCATTTAGTCCCATTTTTTTTGAGTAGAGAATGAGAATGATCTAGTTTATTCATCAGTATTTAGTGTTGTATCAAAGAAAAAAGTATTTTTTAGATCACTACCATTTATATTTTTATTTTTTGGTTAGTTACCATGTATTTTTAAAATTATCACCCTGGTTGGGCCATAAAATAATCAAAAAGTAGTTGAATCTTGCTACTAAATATGGGTGACTTTTTGAGTTCGTTGATCATTTAGGTAAGGTGGAATATATGTTATCCTTACCACCTAATATTTATTTTATCCAAATTTTTGTCAATGTGTCTCATATTTATATGTATTATCGAGACATATCTCATGTTCTAAACTTTTAATGAATTTTAGTTTGTCTATCGACTGGATCCAGTTCATGTTAGTTGGGTAATTCGGGTTAGTTCATTAAATTCATGTTTTTTATTTTGTCATTTAATATTTCTTATTGGATGTTTTAATAAAATATTTGTGAAATTTTTATTATTTCTTTTGGAAGCAATAAATAATTTATCCCTTTGTTTATTATGTTATAATTAAATATTTTCTTATTGAATTTTACAATCGTTAAAAAATACTAATGAGTTTCTTTATTTTTTTCCCATCATGAAATTTTTTTTCACACACCGCATTATGATATGTTTTTCATAGGGCCTCAAGATTTTTAAAATGTATAGAACAATATATCATTCGATTATGGAGTTTATATATAATGAAATTTACTTCTATTCAACGAAACATGAATTTCAATTCGAATAATCTCATCTTAGTTAGAAAAATGGTAATTAAGGGGAAGTTTCCACATTGTTTTATAGGAATTTGATATGTAAGGGTTTTTAATAAATATAAATATTCATTAACGGAAAATCTTCTCTAAATTTAATAATTTTTAACAATTTTTATATATTTTTTAATTATGGACACTCTACATTATGGGTCCTCTTACTTAGAGCATAATTTTTAAATAGATAATTTTGTAGTAGTGGATCCTTAACATATGTTTTTAAATATACAAGTTAAAAAATATATTCTACCACATATGTTAAATTTTTTGTACATTTTTTATGTTTATTTATTTTTAATATACTATAATATTCTTAAAACATGTAATCTATTTAATTTTATTAAAAATTGTTTTCAAAAGTGGAAACATATTTTTTACTTCTACCTTTATTATAAAATGTTTCATTCCATGTAATCACTAATAGAACCTATATTTATATTAAATTCTCGTAATTTAAGTTTCATTTTCTCTCCGAATAATCATTGTATATTTTTGGTGAGGAATTATTGAAAATTTATTGTTAGTGAAAAAATTGATGATTTTTTAAATAATTTATTATTTATAGTCAATTCCAAAATAGGTGATAAACATTGAAATTGATATTTATTTATAATTATCAAAATGAGGGAGAATATTAGTGTGTCCATGATTCATTTTATGGTTTTGATAATTAAAAAACATTTCATATTGTACCATCAAATATTAGTATTTTACTAGTAAAATACTATTTTCCAATAAAAAGAGTAGTCATAATATACCACAGTACTTTTATGTGTGTCAAATTTAAATAATAATTTTTTTAAATAGGATTATTAATTATTAAAATTATTATTTATTTATTCATATAATTATTTATTTTTATATTATATTGAAGATCATTACCTTTAAATTTCATAGAATGATGGTTACAGTAGTTTCAATCTTGTTTACAAAGATAAAAATAATTTTTACATAGGATATGTTAGGATAGTGTGAATATTATTTACATAATTAAAATAATTCTTATACACCTTATGATCATGGATACATAACACAAATAGATCATTGAAATATTCTTGTCCACTACATGTTTATATTTTTGAATCATTATAAATTCATATTTAATATTAGATAACGTGTATGGAGAATAAAAAATTTATGTTTACAGTTAGTTGATGTTTACATAGTACACTCTGTCTATGGTGTATCGTTAGATGATTTTTACATAAAACAAAAAGGTTATTTTTACATAGAACACATTGGTTTTTCTACACATAATCATTATTATGTAAACAGAATGATTATATATAATTTATAATCAATTCTTAGACATGATTTCATTTTTTAAAATCATGAAATATACTCCTTCTATATATTATTTTTATATTTAATTTTTCATCTTGTTTTTTTATTATTTTCATATTTATAATTGTTTTTTAAATACCACCTAATTATTCGGATTCTATAAAAATATATATGGAATTATTTTCAATCAAATTTAAATCAATAGTTCATTCGATAAAGTGTATACTTGTAACTTTATATAAATCCATGATTTAAAAACTCAAATTTTTTAAAATATGAATATTCCTGTCAAATTTTTATCATATTATTCAAAGAGAATTAAATGTTACATATCATAAATTATTAAATGTTATACTATTTCCTCTTACATGCTTATTTTTTACATATATATTATGTTTATAGATTATCAAAGAATTGATAAACATCGACATAGTTCGTTGTCTTTGAAATAGATAAATACGACTAAATAAACAAGATAAATTTACAAAAACTATACGTTAATTTATCAAATTTTTAAGGGTGAGATGTTTTAAGGAACAATATATATAAAAGGTTTGATGAACTAAGGAGAAGAGTGAATTTTCTAGTGGTTGGGGATATTTTAAAAAATTACTATGTGACATAATTTTTTAATCAATCGATTTAACTATTTTTATTCAACAACGTCCTTCTAATTATTTCTTTTTAAAAAACTATTTCCTTAACTCTCATAACTGTCACTATTTGATATGGATACATGGTTCCATATTGTATATTTTTCATTTTTTTACATAATCATGGGTGGGTTATACTATTCATTATAAAGTAGGATTATCAGGATATAAAACCCTAAGGAAATGTATGTCTGGGTTCTTATATAAATTGTAAAAGGAATGTGGATTTTAATTATGAATTTGTATAGATAAAGGAAACAGGTCTCGGTCCCTAATCTCAAATGAAAACAAGTTTTTTTGTGACTCATTGTGTGAAAAATTATGTATTGGGTTACGACTTTATGGGTTTAAAATGATGTTATAAAGGTATTTTAATCCTCCTAAAATGTTTTAGACTCCAATTTATTGGGTTTCATTTCTCTAATCATTTACGAGTGGTGATGAGTATACATATGATAAATATATATCATTATACTGATGTTTTTAGGTACAAACATATTATTCTTTTGTCCTGTTATTATTTTTTTCGATCACTATTTGTTTCTATTGTTTTTATTTTTTTGAGATGGGTTGGAGGATAGTATTGAGGAGTTAACGGGGTGTGGATTCAATCATACATCCAATAAGTATATATTTCATCCACCATCTCACCATTGAGGGACACTAGGTAGTCGATAAAAATAAAAAATGTATACAACACTTTGTTATAGACATTATCCTATTTGTTTCTTCCCACTAGCTAATTGGAGAGAGGAAAATAGTTTACAAATTCTTCCTACAACCAACAATCAGTTGTATGGTCATCATCTTATAGTCATATAATGAACAACATGATTATGGAGGCTAACGTCTATCCTGTGGTTCTTGTTTAGGGTAGTTAATTTTGAGTGTTATCAAATTTTTATGCAAACAAAACACCATTTATATTATTATTCTAGTTAATTAAATATTAATTTAATCCATTCAAACCTGAAGACTCTCATGGAACAAAATTTTATCTCCAATCTCAATTCCATGAGGAATCGAAGTGCCGGATGTTACCTCGGTTCTATCTTTGTATGTTTATCAATGTTTTGGTCTAAGATATAATTATTCTTTTGAGAGCTATTGTATCATTCTTGGATGGACTATATCAATGGTATAATATTTTTATACCTGGGTTTCTAATGGTATTCGTTTTTATCCATTATTGAATTAAAGGTTCTTAAAAAGATATCTAATCATGTTTTTGTTTCTTGGGAATTATTATCATGTGTAATTTCACTAGCTTCCTTATTTATATAAAGCAATAATTTATAGACACTTGATTGGGAATTTTTGGTTCATGATCCTTCATCAATTAATAATATCATTGGTTTGTTGGTTCTTGTGGATCTATTGGAGTGATTATAATATAAGTGTTTCAATGTAGGTGGTTTCAGGAATTGGATTTATCTTACAAACCCTATCGCCTTTCTCTTAGAAATTTGTTTCTAAATTGTTGGAAAACATAGTTTATGGATTTATCAGTAATATGTATTTTCAAATGGTTTCAAAGGTATGACTTGTGTAATAAGGTGAATTTTGAACAACTATATGAAAAGTGATTTATTGAAATATCTTTCTAGTACAAATAGTTTAAATATATGATTTATAAGGTTTCAGTGATGAAATAATATTTTAATTTAATAAATGTGGTCATCCTGATAGTGATAAATGATGAAGTATAGAGTTATCCTTAGGGATGAAATCGCTCCCCATAAACCTATTCATCTAGTGTATTGTATTCACTAGGATTACTTATTTATTTGACGGATCCACCAACAAGAATGAACTCATACCCCTATACCAGTTTTTAGAGGGTAATGTGAACACTAGGTGGAAATAGATTACATAAAATTGATCGAGTATCCTATCTAACTGAAAATAATGTTAACTTGAGAGTATGTTTTAACTATTTTTATATTTAAAATTATATTTTGGGGTTTTTATAGAAATTCATTGAAAAATGGTTTAATGGTACGTTTTATAATTTTTGGAAATTGGGGATTTTTCATCCATTACATTGTAATAAATACTATTATACCATATTCTTTATAATTATTTGTATAAGAATTTATTTTTTTATCAATTCTGCTTTTGAAACACATTAGGGGATAAAAATATTCTTCTTTTTATCACACATTGAATACACCTTTACGTTTATATTTATCTTGTTCGATCTGGTCCAGGTAATAGAAATACGTTGTAGGGAGGCATCACATTTTCTAATTACTAGGGTGTGGGAGTTTAAAATTTACTATAAGTCAGATGTAGATAGTGTTTTTTTAATTTTAACATTATTTTGTTTAGTGGGTTTATATATTTCTATCTATATTTATTTTATATATTACTTCTTATCTACTTAAATTAAAATACCAAATTTTTATTTTCTTCATGTTTTGGTGATTATGTTTTTAAGAAAAAACGATTAGAAATAGTAATTATTGATTCCCAAGTGCTTGTTGTCAGCCCATGAGTATCGATAACTCACATTAGGTCAAGTCAGGACCAATATTGTGTTACTGTTAGGTAGGTAGTTCAATTTGGTTTATGAAAAATTAGTATCAAAGGTAGGTTTTTCAATTTATACATTTACAATGCATTTTTTATTTATTGATTAATATAAGAATGGAATATTGGATCTTTTGGTATATGTTGTGAGTGAGAGTATCACATGGTGAAAAAATCTATAATTTACCACAATTTGATTGGATGTGTGTATTTTGGGATTCATTATGTCTGAATCATGGTCTTTGTTTTCTACGCATTTTTTGAATTATGATTGGAATATATTATTCTAAATTTTAAATGATTAATTGATCTCATTTTCCAGTGTCTCTTTTCAATTTTTTTATAGTACCATTCCCCATAAATGAATTATATTTATTCATTGAAAAAATTATTCTAATAAATATTAGTAAGGAAACCCTCCAAATGATCAAAAAATCATTGAATAAGTTGTGGAAATTGTCCATGCTATGGACCACAGTTTGGTATATTTACCTATTTAGGCTAGATATGCAGAACCTCAAAGAGATGTGTATATGAATCTTTCCTAAGATTTTATTCATTATAAACCTATACAATTCAAAGGAATAAAAAATCTATTTGGAGGTAGATTATTGGATCAGAAATATTGAATGGATTTTTCTATTCCTAGAGAAAGTAAATTTGACTAATGTAAGGTGTGTCATCATTAAGTTAGAATTACTAAGAAAACGTATATAGGGTTTTTTTATTTTAGGAATGAATCATGATGCCTTGGAGTGGAAATATTTCTTGGAAATATTTATGACGAAGTTATACCCAGAGTCTATGACATTATGAAACACATGGAGTTCCTTAGCCGAGATTATATAGACAAGAAAGGTATGGAATATTAAAAATACTTCCCCAATATCTCTTTGTTTTCACATGAGGTTATATTTAATGAGATGATGATGGTACAATGTTTTCTAATGGCTCTTTGATCAGATTCCATGTAATAGGTCTTCATATTATATGTGGCCACCTGTGATGATGTGGTGGTTGTGGTGTTCATGATAGATATTGTCACGTCATGTATGTTAGGGCTTTTCAGAGTTCCTCATATATATGGTAGTGTTTTTAGTGGTTCGTACAAGTTAAATAATATGAAAATTGAGTTTCAAAGAGGAATTGGTAATGGTGCTTCTCAGAAGCCCTTTACTACACCACCAATAGTATTAAGTGGAAGGACATGGTACCAGTGTGTCCAGAAGGAGAACATTGAGCTTTCTTGTGGTATTACACATATAATTTGAAATTCATGTGGATTTAGTGATCACTTGTAGATGTTTTATCATGATTTTTATTCTTTAGGATCATTAATATTATTTACAAATCAGAGATGATCTATTGTGAATTTATATTCTTCATGAACATTTTTTTTCATCTATAAGCCTTTGGAATTATGAAGTTATAAAAATTTGTGCATTTTATAATGGAAGCTGATGTGGGTGCCCTGAATATGAGAGTTACCATTTATATCTCATCTTTGAGAGAGACTAATTCATTGGATATTGGTTACTCTCAATATTTCCTATCAAATTATGTGTTGGATATTTTTAATCATCTAATGTAACATATTCCATTCATTATTAAATTGGATATGCCTCTATAAATAAAGAAGTAAATGGGTTTCCCATGTTCCTCAAATACTTTCTTTATGTGAATCATTGACCTCATATTGGATTTTATCTTTCATAAATTGAACTTTTCATTTTTTATTATTTTCATATATTGGTTATCTATTCATAAGAACTAATTCAATTTTTATCCTTGAACAGTGTCTTTTATCATGCTTGTTGGGAACTCTTGTGTGTTTCAAGGTGAATGGTACCCACAGTTTGGACTTGTGGGACATCCCGTTCTAGAGAATGAAAATTTGATATATATATATATATATATATATGGTTGAACTAGGATTAAAATATTTTTTTTGCTATTAATATATTTTTAAATGAATTTCATAAATTTTTTCAAAATGATTTTATATGTTTTCCTCTAGAGAGGGTGGTGGAGTTATGGATTTTTCTAGAACTAGGAACCAAAAAAATATAGATTCTATATTAATGTATGGATCTGGCTATGTTGAAATATATGAATATTCAGTTGGATGGTGTGAGATCTAAGGAATTTACATTCATTAGGGTGTTAGTGTGGGCATCCCTAGTTCCCTTTTTTGAGAAAATTATTGAAACCAATGACTTATGTCTTGATTATAATTTTATTAATCAAATAATGGTTAAGAATAAACACCCCTTGCATGTCTTTGATGACTATTTGACCAGTTGAAATGGGAAAAATGTTTTTCTAAAATTGATCATATGTTTCTTTATTACGAACTTAGAATCAACGATTTTGATACTACAAAGACTGAATTGAATAGTGTTTGTGTACACTATGATTACCTCATAATTCTAGATGGCCTAATTAAATCCCCCCATTTTCATCATAGAACTGATGAACTATATTTTCCATTAGTATCTTCACACTTTGGTTTTTGAATTTTTGTATGTAATTATGGGGTAATATGTGACCAAAGAATATTTTGAACAACATTTGATGAATGTTTTTGGAATCATAAGGTATCAATACCTCTATGGACAATTTTCAGAGTATCTATTTTAGATCTGAGGATTTATCTTCATCATACATGTGATCTCCAAACATGTTATTTCAGTCGATCATAAAAAGGTGATGAATATAATGTAATGTGAATATCCTTATAATGTCTTCAATGTTAGAATATTCTTGGGGTTTTATGATATCATTAGTAGTTCATATAGTTTTTCTATAATATAGCATCACCTTTGAATAATCTCATCTGAAAGGGGTTGAAATTATTTTGGGATTTTTTGTGCCAGGAATCCTTTGAATGACTAAAGAGACATTTCATTTCTTTATCTATTTTGATCTTACAAGAGGTCAGGTAGGGTTATGTGTTTTTTATGCTTGAGGTTTATGTTTCTAATGTGTCAGTATATATGTAGATCATGTGGTGAGATCTGGATCACACCATATTTGAATTCATGATAGTAATTATCCAACTTATGATTTGGAACCCACATCTATTATTCTTGCACTTAAAATATAGATTAAAAATATTATTAGGGAAACTATTTCCATTTACTATTATCTTAAGAGATTGAGTAATAACTTTTCATAAAAATATTTGGACCTACAATAGCGATGATGGGTGGAATACCTAAAGTCTCCCGACATTGATAAATTATATACTTTGAAAACGGGTATTGTGGTTTCATATTTTATTATTCAAAATAGTCCTTTTATATCTACGAATGAAGAAATAGATAAATTAAAATTTATTGGATGGTTTTCTTAGATGCACATGGGATTTATGGAGAAGTACATTAGTATCATTCTGACTAGTGTTCATTTGAAAAAACATATCCATGAGATTATTCTCTAGGAGAAGCAGTATGATGTTCAGTACAAGAAATTTCAGAGATTTTTTATATAATTTGGAGACCATCAATTAGTGGTCTATCTCTAACAAAGGTATTCATTAATTTAGAAATTGGTATGTTATTACACTGTCGAAGATAAGTCTTTATTGGTGTATTATCATCATTCTGTATGGTATTTACACTTAGGAACAATAAAGATGTTTAATATCATAATATATTGGTTTTTTTGGAATTGTATAAAACATTATATATTAGACTTTTTATCATAAAGATATACTTACATCCAGATTAATGAAGTGAATTAATATCCTTCTAGTTATCTTCTTCCTCTTATAATGCCAACATGAAAATGCAAATTTCGTTTGTTGTATTTTATCATTGAAATACCTCAAAATACCTATGTTAAATATTCAAATATGATGGTGATATATTAGTTGAAATACCAAATCATTTCATATAAATTCATGAAAACACTTAAGTAAAAAGACTTGGGGAATTTGTATAAGGAAAAGATAATATGCTTTCATGGGGATATTATGGAAATTATCTCGAACATTAAAGCCCAAATAATCAATCAATTTTATAAGGTCTTATAAGAAGAAATCATAACTATGGTAATGTTGAGAACAACATATCAAATAAAAAAATATGGGAAAACAAAAATAGATAATATAATTTAGGAATATTTCTTCCATGTTTTTGTGTTGGATTTTTGAGGTGTTATTTATTGTCCCTTAAGGCTGTTCTACATTTTATACAATAAGTGTTACCAATAATCCATAAATATGGAACAAATTGAATCATTATATAAATGAACCTACAATTGAACTCTCTATTGGTATGATATTGGTGGATCTTCTTTGATAAGAAATAATTTAGTTCCTAAAATAATGAAACCTATATAGTAGGTTTTTTAGTGTTTGGGGATAACACAGATCCATTAAAAGTAATACGGAGATCACCATCATTGACCTTTGGAGTTTTTGGTTGGTGAATTGGTGTTCTTGATTACCTCACCCTGATTGGGTGATAAAAATACTGTTTAACAATTGATTTTGACTATTAGAAATGTGGGACTATTTGAGGTCATTGATTAGATTGTGAAAGTAGATTATCACATGGTTTTACCTCCTCAGTTTTCTTTGATCATACATATTTATCATATTTATAAACTCAAAAAACATAAACTAAAACCAAATCAGGTTTTGAATTAAGTAAACATCGACACAGTATTTGATATTTCAGTGACTAATAAACCGTATCATGTTTTTGATTCATAGGTGAAGGTTATTATTAGAGGTATGAACTCATTGGTTAAATTTTTGTGGGTGAATGTGTTCGACTCTCATGAAACCTGAGAAAAAGTGAATATGTTTCTAGAACATTGGAATTATCTCTTTGTGGAACATCCTTATTTGAAATAAATTTCGTTGGGAAAATATGTATGATGTATTGAGTTGTAACATCCTATTAGTGTTTTCAGATACTACTATCATCGTAGTTTGTTATGTTTTTATTTTTGGTAATAACTAATTGATTCTAGTGTTTTTATTTTTATAATAGGTTTCAGAGGTGTGTTCTAAGGGTTAAGTGGTTTATGTTACTGAAAATGTATAAAATGAGGTTATAGGAGGTATATTAGCTCACTGATGAGGACCAATGACCAGTCGATGGAGGTTGGTATTGGAAATGTTTATAAATTCTGCGTACACCAATCTAATAGCTAGTGGAGGCCCATGTCTAGATAGTGGAACTGATCTTGGACTGTTATGTAAGCATTCTATTATCTTTTTATAAAATAAAAACCCAAATATAAAGATTTAATCTGCATCCCTTGATCCTATTTTAATCCATTCAAATGTAGAGACTCTCTTTGGTAACCTTCTCCAAACATAATTCTTTAGTATATTGAAGTAAAGATCATATCCGTAGAAAAATCTTGGAATATTAATCAGTATATCGGTTTGGATCCCCCTTTCATTTGAGTCTCACTTATTTCTATTTATCGATCAACTATTTAAATGGTGTTATTTTCTCGATATGGATTTATAGTGGAATTAATTTTAGATCTACAATAAAATTGAATGATATTTTATAAAATAAAAATATAGTTTGTTCATTTTTTTTAATTTTTTTGGTAGGGTTTCTAAATGATCGAAAAACATGGTTTTTGGATTATCCTTGAAATTAAAATTTTAAATGGTTAATCACATGTGAAATATGGTGTTTTTTCTATTATATATAATAATGTATTTATACCTTAGTGTTTTTAATGTAAATGGTTTAAAATAATGATTCATGTGGTTTGAAAGGTGGAATTCTATTTGAATGTTTTTATATGTTAAACCAATATATTATCAATGAAGAGGTGTGGATCTATCCTCGATGATGAACACTTTCCACTAGATCATTTATTTCTGTGTAATGCGTGCACTCTGTATTCTATGTTTTGGTGGGGAGCCAATTTTGATATTGAACCCATAACCCATTAACATATTATTTTAGGGTAATGTTCACAATTGTTAGCATTTAATTTTCATAAAAATGTAGAAGGACCCATATTTTCCTAAAATTGATTTTATCATAAGGGAATTTTTGACCAATATTTATATTTTAATTTTTCATATGAGATATTTTTAGAATTTTTTTGAAAATAAATTAGTTGAAATATTTTAAAAACAATAAAAATTTGTGATTTTTAATGATTTATACCCGATAGAAAAAAATTAAATCTCATGTATCATCATTATTTTATTGATAACTTATTTTATTTTTTATGATATATTATTATCATAAACATTGTGGAATCAGAGTGACATTGTTTTTGGTACAAATTATATTAAAATTTGGGTATATATAGATCATTTTTTATGATATAGTTATAGGCTAGGATGATTCGGCAGGTGATGAGTTTTCTTATTAGTAGGGATTGGGAGTTTGGAGGTTACTACATGTCAGATGGAGTTGGGTTTTTTTATATTGGTACAATTTTGTAGTTTGGTTTTTTAGACACCTCTTCATCATTATTTTTCATATTTTTAGATGGGGACATGTATTGGAATACTAGATTTTTATTTTATTCATGTTTCATTCTTTATTTTAGGTTATATAAAAGCACATTCCAAATGTAGTTCTTGAGCCCATGAAGTTATCACCTTCCTATAAGGATAAAGAACACCCATTGGTCTTTTTACAGACTATATCAAGTTGATGTTAGTTGGGTAATATGGTCTGATTAGTGATATAATCAATTAAAACTACTCTAAAATTTCTCTTATTGTGTTTATTTTATTTTCCAATTAATTAATATCCTACCATAATAATAATTAATAATTTTAATATGGTGATTAGTTTACCCCTATTGAGTATTTGGTCAACTACTATTGGGACATAATATCTTATGTTCATGGGAATAATACTTGATGGAAGTCCGTTGGAATTATGGTATTATTATATAATTACAAAAATAGTATGTATGTTGATGAACCTGTAAGATATATATTATGAATTAATGGAGAAATATTTTTTTAAACTCATCATATAAATAAATATATAACATACTTATAATAATATAGGACTTTCTTCACAAAGGAAAATATATAAAATGAAGGATATAAATATCATACACTATAAATATAAGTATAGATATCACCTTAAAATGATTAAGAACTTCATATCTATCAATAATTTGATATAGTAAAATTCTTATTCATTATAAAGAAATTATGAAAATTACACTCTGATGATAGCATGAAGAATGAACATCAAAATATAAAAAATAAATTTTATGATAATGGAATTACAGAAAAATTAATATAACTGTATTGTTACGAGTATAAAAAATATAATATATGTTTGATGATTCCTTATTATAACTTTTTGTTGGAACATGGTTTTATGATTTATTTGAATATAGAATGAAATATGGAAAGATAATAAGAAATTGTGTTTCATTGAGATCAATTTCAACTCACGAGGAATAAAATACAACTATTTTACTTATTATAATATATAATATTACTTTTATTCAAGTAACATAGGTAATTATTAGATCTCAAGATACATTATTATGTTACTGAAAGAATAAATTATACACATAAAGAGAGAAGGATGAGTTTTATGACATATGTACTATCAGAATAAATTAATGACAACATGAAGAAAGTGATTTTTGATTTTGAGATGTCATATATTTGGAGTACCACATGAAATAGAAGATAAAAATATACCCAATAAATGTTATTATTAAAAGATGATGTAATATATTAATAAATTAAAAAATATGGGGAAATTATTTATCATATCATTCAATACCCTAAAAACATATGATTTGTTATTTTTTAGTATAGTTTTTATATTTATCTTTATTCCAAAATTATACGGAAAATTATTTATGGTTTATCTATTTGATATTCACTGTTATATTCTTTGAATGATACTGGATGTTGTCGCGGTGATTTGGGTAAAAAATAAAATGAGTAATTAGATGGGTGTATCGATTTATAAATATATTTATGGAATATAATATTAATAATATTATAAGACGAAAAATTGGAAAAGGAAGAATCTAGTTAAGAGTATCATGTTATCATATGATATGACATTCATAATGAATTATGTTGAATGTGATAGAGAATTATTTATCATAACATATGATATTATTTTGTAGTTTATTGTAATAGAAATTGAAATTTAAAGAACCTGTTGATTATTAGAATAAAAAAGTGATTACATGAATCATTATTAAAAATTAATATTAGAATATTTTCATTTTTGAAGGAATATATAATGAGATTTTAAAGTTGAATACTAAATTAATTTATATTTTGTACTACAAAATTATAAAGATGATTTTTGGTTTCATTGAACATTTTTATTTAATGAATTTAATCTATAGAAATTAGAATGACTATGATTAAATAATCCAGGTATTTATGGATCTCAATGACTTAACTGTAAATAGGTAAAAATATTTATTCCTATTATTTATATTTTTTTGGTACGTTACAAGAGAATAGGAAAAGAAAGAGATTTTCATAAATAGGCTCAAACTAATAGGTAATTGAAGAACATTGTATATTCAATTATTCTTCTATGAAATTTAATACATGAAGTGAAGGGTAAAAGATTCAAGAGAAGAAATAAGTATGGAAGAATATTGTTATGTTACCGTTAAAAATATTTAACTATTTACTCATTAATGATTAAAATTTGATAAGTATATTTTAAGATATGCTACACCATATAGATTTATTTTCTAAATAAAATTCATCTATTATCATTTGTGAATGTTATAATAAATTGAAGATATTTTAATTCATACACCTCATTAATTAATCTAGATGCCAAATAATCATACTGAGGTGTGGGTGAAGTAATACATTCATATACATAAATAAGTAGACGATTTGTCGACTACTTGTTCATAGTTGTGAGGTCCTTGGTAAAAGGATCTAGATACATAAAAAATTTCATTTACTAAGTCAAAATGTATTTCGCTCAATATATATGAACCAAATAAATGGAGAATAATATAGATAAGTTTTCGTACGCATAGTAATGGTATAATGAACTAATGAGTGTTAAAATTACATTTTTTGGTTAGCTAATGAAAATTCCAAAAAAAATCCATTAGAATCCTTTGTATTCATAAAATTTTGTTTCCCTTTGAAATATTACATTATTGAAAATTGTAATCAAATGTGAATTTTATTGACATAATAAATGTTTCATGGATTTAAATGGGATGGTAATCATATATTTTGATGTTGGAAATTCAATTATTTTATTCAATTTTAAAATTATATGGAGGTGAATGAATTAAATTTGACAAAATAAATCAAAATTTTAAAATTTGAAATATATTTATGTGTGTTTTTAAATGATTTCTAATGACAAAAAAGATATTTATAAGGGTATGGAAATCTGTTATAATTGATTTTAATAAGAGATATTTGTATTTAATTGTCTAAAAATTAATTTCAATTAAAATGATTAATTTAATTGAGATTTTTTGGCATAATACATACAAAGAAAAAATTATGCTTTTAATTGTGCAGGCCAAGAAGAAGGTATAAAAAAACATGGGGAAATGATAATACACATTGGATGACTCATGGTCACTAAAGTGAATTTTTTTGTGGTGATCTCATGTTGAAAAATCCATGTGACCACATTAATAATATAAAAATTATTGTGCACTATAATAAATTCATGTGAACATAATATATTCTTATAGTTAGTATATTAACCACAAGATAAAATTTAACCTACCATTGGAGTACTCTTATTGCTAGCATAATACCACCCCTTGGGGAAATAACTGACCACATGAAAGTTTACACTAAATGACCTCAAGACTATTTTGACCATCTTTAACCAAGCGACTATGAATTTTTTTATTAACCTAGAATATCTATCTCTGAAAATTGGATATGATCCCTCCTCATTGTTTTCCCCAGTTTTTGATCCTTGGACAAACAATAAATGAAGGAAATTACACATATGTGAATTCTATATGAAGGAATATTCAAGTGGACTCTGGTCAGATTGATCAAGGAGGAACAAAAGATGGGTCTTCCTGATTTCAAAAGAACATAATGAAGATAAAGTTGAAACATTATCATGTATATGAAAAATGATGATGAAGATAATGAAAGAGACCATTATTATAGTGTAGTGTTCAATAAATTGTTGTAATATTCACCTTTTATGATAGAACATGAGTTTATATAATAATAAAGACAACTTTTTCTTGACAAGTGATGACTGGAACTGTGATTGGAAGAATGATCGATGATTTATCCATGAATATGATGTTTTTTAACTAAAACTGTGAATTCCATATATAGATAAGAAGAATATAAAGAACTTGAGTACCCCGGTCACTCTGGATATGATTCCATTAAGATGATCAAAAAAACTATTCCACATTTTTTCCAAACAATTCAATAATTGAAGCTTCATTAGTGTCAGACACCTCTACAA
The DNA here is from genome assembly GCA_963277665.1 of Viscum album. Taxonomy (NCBI): domain Eukaryota; kingdom Viridiplantae; phylum Streptophyta; class Magnoliopsida; order Santalales; family Viscaceae; genus Viscum; species Viscum album. The sequence continues at coordinate 1,266,673,425 of OY728128.1, forward strand.
CCATAATGCGCCTCACCATCAGAAAAATTCCTTGAAACTTTTTTCTTAAATTACATATCCAACCCAAGCAATAATTCATCATAGTCACAATAAGGCCGAAAATTCAAAATCCCAATACAACCCCAACACTCTATATTATTTTAAAGACCCATATGTATTGAATCCGAGTTCCTGAATATCATGCCCATTTCAATGGTAGTCAATATAAAATTACAAGAATGAATACATGCAATAAAAAAACATAAGATATCAAAAAAATCTATAATTCATAGTGAATTTTAATGAATGGAGGAGATTCTACTTTGATTATTAATAAATAAGAATAGTGATTTATGTGGGAATTAGGTATATAAAATGGAATAATCCTGATGATGGCTAACTAAATCCAATTAATCAATACACATAGAACCCAGCTGATCAAAGTTAAATCACTCTCTTGGAACTTATGTTCATGGAGAAGGCGAGAGATGAATCAAAATTACCTATAAATATTTCTCTTCTCCCAGTAAGAAAATTTCAGATCCTTTCAATATTATATATGATCTTATGAAATTCTTCACATTTTTAATGTTAATTATAACAATTCTTAGCTAATATATTATTTTGTAATAATTTTATTATCCCACTAATTTATTCATATTTTTCTCAACATCCATTCAATTATAGTGAAACTGGTAAGACTGAATTGTGGATGATTAATATGTGGGATATGTCCCTAGAGTATATTTCATCGTCACTTAGAATCCCTATTTATCAGTTATATATTTTTCTATTCTCGTCCTTGATGAAATAGTGAATTTGAGAGAAATAGGGAGATTATATTGAGCATCTCTTTCAGATGATCTTTTTCATTCTCCATTTTTTCAAATAATTTATTAATCCATTCACATAGTTGATACATAATACAATTTTAAATATGTAAATTGAGGAGAAAACAACATATGATGGATCTAGGTGCAGAGAAAATGATTTACTCTACTGAGTGTGTTAATTTTATATTCCAAACCAAGGATGTATAACTAAAAATGAATAAAGAGATTTTGTGTGTGTGTTTAGAATAAAAAATAAAATTTTCTTCATAAATTAATGAATTATACAGACTTTATTGTTGGTATAGAACCAATGGTGTATGTTTAAGAGCACATGTAATCAATATAGGATTTTAATAATTTCATTCAATCTTTATGTGGTCAAATTAATTTGATTTATATTCATCAAAAAAATATATTATTTAATATGTATGATATTTTTTAGAATAAAAAAAAACAAAAACACATTAGTGACTATGATTTCTAAGATACCATGGTCCACACCTTGAGAAAATAGTTCGGTCAGCCAGTTTGTTGTATTAAGAGTAAAAACAATTTTTTTTCTGAGTGAACCTGAAAGGAATTTCCATCAAAATAGAATTAGTACTTGGGATTAGGATTTAAATTCATGTTCATAGAACCAATTTAAATACTATTTTTCCTCATTATGTTTTAACTATTTTGGGTGATTTCATTTGTTTTCTTTTCATATTTACTTATAATTTGGAGAAACATCACAATGTGAATATTATTTAATCGAGCAAAAAACATTTTATTTGTTTAAAACCACAAAGGAGGGTAAGGAAATGAATTTTCATTGGAAATATATGTAGAAACATTATATACACTACAATGGGTAGGTGGATGGGAGCTAATACACGATTATTCCCAACAATCATCAATAGAAAATCCCCACAACATCAAACCGAAGATGAGTATACACTAGAGGATAGAAAAAATTACATCAATATATCCCAACTAAAAGAACCATAAATTGAAGGAATATGATACAAAATGGGTAATATTAAATTACAAGTCATCTACAACATTCACCTATCTCCAAGAACTCATAGATACAAAAAAAAAGATTATGATTTTGTGTCGATGGTATTTTCTCAAGTTGATATTGAAGAGGAGGAGAGAGTGTCTTTTGAAATGGAAAATCATATATTATATATCATTGAGAATATCTTTCAAATAACTACTATATCTTGAAGATAAATGAGAAGATGAAATTACTAAGGGTGAAACTTATTAGAAATTTTCCTTCACCAATTTTATTCAATATGAACATCCCTTTTACCAGTATTATGCTATGATACGAATTAGAATGATGTCTTCAGGAATTGGATGATAAAGATGAAACTGAGGTAGTAACTCTCAAAGGGAATATAAAGTTGGATATTAAAGAAGAGACTACATAGTTAGATGAAGAAGATTTATATAAGGAATAATTTGAAAAATCTATTGTAATCTACTCTTGATGATTTTATAGAGACTGTACAGTTGAAGTGGATGATAAAATATTAGAAACTCTAATGCCAATGGTGAATAAAAAATCCCTTAAAATCACCCAAAGTATCAAACAGAGGGTGCCACAATAGAATAAGACATACAATTGAAATGATATAAAGAAGAAAGAGTAGAGGATACTGCATGTGAGGGAGATTATTTATTTAAACTAATGTTACATTGATATTATTTTATATGATTTATTTATTTACTCTCCTATAGTTGGATGCGAAGAAGAATTAATATAAAATCTGCTAGGGTAAGATGATCCCATAATGGAAATGGTCTTGTTTATGGATATAACACCCCAAGATATTATGAGATGGATTGTTTTTAGTTTCATTGATGTATTGTGTTGTACACTATAGAAATATTATCTTTCACTATACACAACACCGTAATGGCATGCAGTATATGCTACACTATACATGTCTTCTGTTACACACAATTTCATGTTCTTTCGAAAGAATTCATTTCACACAACATTGAGTATAGATTTTCTTCCATGCATGAAAGAAATATGTTTTTATTATTTTATATAGAACACCAATGTAATCATGTACTAAACGCAACACTCACTTGGTTTGCATTACATACAAGAGTGGCCTTCCTCGATATCTTGCATTTATGCTATACTGAGTTTCACTAAACAACTATAAATTATTGAAATGGGATATAAACTAGCCATTATAAATATAATTAACCACATTTTTAATTATATATAACATTAACATCCATCTTATTTATTTTCTAGACAATATATAAGAATAAATTCAATTTTTCTTTGTTAAAAGTTGTATTTTTTAAAAAATGTAGTTTTTCGGCCTTTTGATGGAGCACATATTTTATATATTATTTTTCAAACTATTAAAGATTCTATATAACAAAGTAAACTTCTTATTTGGAATAGGGATATCAAATTTTACTTTGGTTTAATTCTTGGTATTTTTCTGATAAAATTAATATTCTAATGAATAGTGAAAAATATTACATTTTAATTCAAAATTGCAATTTTGTCTAATTTATTTCTAAAGATAGATTATGTTTTTAATTGGGTTTAATGTGTAATTTGGTTATTTTATAATTTAATCCAATGATAGTGATTTTATGTAATTTCACAATAAAAAAATATTAATTTATGCATATACTTTATAAAAAAAATCATGTACATTATTATATTAATTATGAAATTGTAAATAAACATTTATGTTTTAAAAACCCAACAACAAATTTATTATTTTTGAAAAAATTATTTACATATACTATGATAAAAATATATCATATTTTCATTTATAGGATACATTAATTTGATTTATATATTCATAGGTCATGTTTTTATTCGACTGAATAGATTATTAATCCTAATGGTTATGTTACAATTCCTACGATCGAGTTATTATTAAATCAATATAAGTTACAATTTTTTTTAAAATATCACTTATTTCATTCTTTATGTACAAGAATTATTTTTTAGGGAATCTATATTCTATTTATGTGTTTTAAAAATATGATAAGGTAAATATCATTGAAAAAAATGAGGTTGTTACATTCTTCCCCCCTTTTAAAATTTCTCCATGAAAATATTGTTTTAAAAACTATGGTGAAAATAGGTGAGTGTCCATCACCTTTATTTAATCTTTTACCTCCAATTTCATTTATTCATACATATGATTAATCAAAAAACCTAGAAAATAAGGGCCTTCTTATTGTGTATGGATTAATATTTTCAGTCCATGATCATTACTAGATTCTCTTCATGTGAGAGGTCATTACCCAATCATACCACCTCAATATTCAGTACATTTGAGGGTTCAGTTACTCACTTCCTCAGAAGAGATATATTGAACACATCCTGAACAAGAGCAATATTTTTTGGAAGTCATATCCCATATGCCACTACTCTTATATATTCAAGGATCTCAAAGGGGGAAATATACCTTGGATTGTGCATTCCTTTATTTACAAAACCAAACCAATCTTTTCTATGGTGATATTTGAAGGAATATTTTCTCTATATTTTAATCCATGTTGATTTTATTCATCCCGACATAGAAATTTTTATAACTATGAGAATATTTTATATATTTTTGGATGGATTCAACCATCTCTATTATCTCTTGCACAAGTTCTGGTCATGTAATGTTTCATTATCCAACTTTATACTAATAAGTTGGCATTTCACATTGTTTCCCAAAATGATTATTATATAGATATATATGAATACTTTAGTGAAATATCTAGTTTTATGAGAAATAAAAATTTGTGATATATTGATCCCATATATCTTTTAATACCTTTGAGTAGGCTATTAGCATGTCCTTGTGCATTTGAACAGTTTTTCCGATTGGCCATTAGTTTAGGGATGATAATCAGTGATGAAATTCAATTTTATACTCAAATCCTGCTAATGACTTCTCGAGAATTCATTTTTAATCCTTGGATCATGATAAGATATGATCAGAGGTGGAACCACATACGACCTCAACTCTTTCTTTACATATATCATAGTATGTTATTCAGGCGAGATATCTTACCGAATAATAATAAAGTGGACAATCTTGGTGATTCAATCCACCATAACCCGTATCACATTGTTTACTTTGGATGTTTTCACAAGACCAATGAGAAATTTTATAGTGACATCCTTCAATTTCTATGTGGGTATATGAAATGGTTTCATTATCCATTTAGACATAGGTTTCCCACATTTAACATGATAATATATCAAGAACCTGAGGTATACTCTATAATGAACTTCGTCTTATTTTACAAACAGATGTTTTGTCAGTGATCACGAAGCATATTGGTACTTCCATGATAGATATATAAAGGTGAGCTCTGTTCATTATCCAATATATCCATTTTTATATCAAGTTATGAAGGAACACACAAACTTTTCCAAACCGAATCAAATCATCATCATTGATATGGAACTCTTGTAGATTCCATTTACCTCTTTCACCTTCTTTTGATGCTAAAGATTGTCCATTTGTTCCTACGTACTTTACACTTGGATGGATGGTTGGGAAATATTTTGGGATAGTTAATATTTTTTCCCTACCATTATGATTTCAAAATACATCCTTTTCATATAAATGAAGATATGGTCTTTCTATATTTGTATAATTGACAGAGTAACATGTACTTTTCTGCTAACAACATTTGATACCTTTTTTTCTTTCCCAAAAGGTAGTGAAAAAAGTAGTCATAATACTTGATTAACTCTGACCATCTTTTTCGACACATGTTTGATTAATTCTATGTAAATATATACATTAGACTCTTATTATTGGTATATATGTCAAAAATATTCCCATAGACGTTGTTCTACCAAATCGTCAATGAAAAGTTCACAACTTCTAACTCCAGATCACGGGTCGAGTAGTTCTTCTCATGGATCATCAACTACCACATGGAGAATGCTATACCATTTTCATTATTCACGAGTACACAACCTAATACTATATTTGAAGAATCACTGTTTATCAAAAAACTTCATCCAATTGTTGGTAATATGAGTATAGGTTCCATGATAATCTCTTCTTTCGCTCCCTAAATAGTTCCTCAAATTCATCCATCTAGATATAATTTTCCCATTTCCCTGTTAACTTAGTTAGCAGGATAGGCAATCCTGATAAAATTCTCAAAAAACATTTGTAGTATCCAAATAACCATAGAAAACTGTAGATATGATCCATGTTCCTCATTACTCTTGTTGATGATTAGAATATCATCATTAAAAACTAAATGAAATATTTCAAGCTAGTGTCTTATAATTATATTCATCAAATCAAATAATATTTCAGGAAAGTTAGTTTGTTTGAAGGGAATCACTAAAAACTCATAGTGCCAATGCATTAGATGGAAGGAAGTATTTTGAATACATTATTTATTCACCATTTGTTGATGATATATAGAATGAAGATCTACATTTGAAAATTATTGAGATTATCAAAGCTAGTCAAACAAGTCCTAAATACATAGAAGGGGATACATGTTCTTTATTATGATATTATTGAGATCCCTGTAATCAATTCACATCCAAATTTATCCATCCATTTTCTTTTGAATGATTACTGGAGAACCCTAGGTGAAATTCCCTATGACTTTTAAACCATTTTGCTAATTTCTTGTGTAACTGCTTATTTAACTCATTCAGTTCGATCGAGACCATCAAGTAGGGGAATTTTGATATAGGAGTGGCTCAAATTATAAGTTCTATTGTAATGTATACCTTGTGATATAAGGGATTTTTGTGTAACACAACGGGAAATACATCACTATATTCCATCCCAATGGGCATTTCATCCTAGTTGATACCATTATTTGAACAAACCATTTGAGTGAGGTATTCATTTTCATAGGTAATCAACACCCACACCATTTAGGGAATTTCCAAAATAGATTTTTGGTCTTCCTTTCATTTGTAGAGGGGTGTTAGATGGTTTGAAATTTCAAATGATATTTCCTTTTCCTGGATGATGATGTGTGCTCCATATAATGGGAGCCAAACCTTGTCCGCATTACATTCCTCCAAGGGATGTATTACAAGACTCTCTAGAAGAATCATCAAATATAAAATGAAAAGAGAGGATTACAACTCATGGGTTGCAATGATATCACCACTAGGTGTTTTTATGGATATCTCTAATTCAAGGTATCAGGGCTTCAATTACATAGTTCAAGAAATATTTCAATATAAAAAGGACTGCATAGAACAAGAATAAAGTATGAATTTTCCCGTTTATTTAGTGATTATGAATTTTAACTTATACTACTTTATATTCATATTCGACATTAGTAATAGTGATGGAATACGATTTCCCTTGAACCTTTGGATATGATGGAAAATGATGAAAAATACCTTCAATGATTCAAGGTTTAATGGGATGGCTTGTATAGTTCTCCTTATCAATATAGTTGAGCTATTGAACTATGGGTGGTGATCTCCTTTACTCCCTCATATTGGTTAGATTATTCTTGTCTCTCTCATATTCAGGATATTGGTGGACTTCTCTACCACACTTGAAGCATTTCACATTCCTTTTGAGGAAATTCCTAGGAAATTTCTTCCTACATTTTTTAAATTTGATTGGATGATTTTTATTTCAACATTTTTAATTAGATCATCTGGATTGAAACTCCATAATTTTTTCTTATCTCCATACCCATGGAACCATTCTATAAACTCAATCTCTACTTTTAGAGCTCATTGACAAACTTATCCATAACTCCCAATGTCTCAAATAGCTAGACCTATTCAAAGGTTTGGATTTAAACCATTAAATAATATATCTATTTTTTAATTATTGATAACAAAACCTATGAAATTTTTTGAAGACTTATGAAATTTGATTTATAATCCATGATAGATTCACCTTCTTTTTTTACTTCAGATCTCTGAATTCTCTCTCTATCATCTTACTAAGAGTTTTAGGGAAATACTTGTTATGTTATATTTTCTTAAAGTCTTACCACTCCATCTCCTATATTTCTTCCTTCATCAATGTGTTCTTAATCAACAACGACCATTGATTATACTTTCCATCTAAATGATAAATTAACATTGTCACCTTCTACTTATCAAAATATTTAAGCATAGAAAATATATTCTCCATTGTGATGACCCACTATTCCATGTTGAGTGGATCAGAAGAAACAATAAATGTTGGTGGTCATTTCTGTATCAAATAATCTATAGAATGTTTGTCCCACTCTGGAGATTGCAGATGTTCCAAATTTATTAGGTTATTATTCATAGTCTGTGATATATATGTAAGCATAGTAATGAAATTTTTAAATCCACCTCCCAAGCCATTGGGGATGTCATTAGGGGAATTACTGCATTGTCCCTAACTGAATTTTGTGGCCAGGTTTCTCCTAGTTATGTTGGGAAAAAATCCCTCAAGGTATCATTGATGCATTTTTGAGGTGATTGTGTTTGTTGACAAAGTGGACATCTGAGTGGTGATTGTTGAAAAAGCAAAACAATGACATAAAAATTTGTTGACAAAGAGGATTTCATGGTGGAATGTATAGTTCAAGAGCTGAGGTCAACAATCCAAGTTCGATTCAAGAACTTCGACAAAAGGAATGGATGATCTGGAGGCGGTACAAAAGAACAGATACAAGGTGGCACCGTTTTCCAGTGATTTCCAAATTTTTGGGCCTGAAAATCTTCAAATGAAGAAAAGCGGTTTTTTGAAAAGGGACTTGTGCGCCGTGTACTTGAAGGCTTGGAAACTTGCGCACCATATGTTTTTCAAGATCAGATCATCACAATAACGAAAAGGTACAAGTGTCGCGCAAGTATTGGTGGGGTCACGCAAGTGACTTGCACGCCATGAAAGAGAGATGCGCATTGATGCCTTGGAAGCATGAGAACTTGTGTGCCTGTGGTCTTTCAAGATAAAAAGATCAAAATATGGCAAAGGAAAGAGGTTCACGCAGGTGACTTGCAGGAGAAGAAACCTTCGCGCCGAGGCTTGCGCGCCGAGGAGAGTCTTGCGCACCGTCACGCAATGGTAACCAAATGCCTATAAATACTAGACCACCCTCTTCATTCTTCACCAGAGTTCAACACATTAAAGATTCAGAGCTCCCGTCGTGTGGGTGTGGTGGTCGCGCAAGTGGTGCTGTGTCGCGCAAGTGGGACTTGCACGCTAGTATACGAAGATGCGCGCCAAGTGTTTATTGCGTGCCTGAGGTGGTTTTGATAAGGAAAGAAGTGAGTCGCGCAGGTTTGGAGTTGCAGAGGCTTGTGTCACTCAAGTGTTGAGGAAGTCTTAGGCTCCAGTTGTGACTTTCGCGCCGGATTAGACTAGTGTGCAAAGTAAGGTTTATTTCTAGCAGTGTTTTTCGGGATGCGTGGAAGCTGGATGTTTTCCCGATACCTTTGGTGCCAAGAGAGATTCATCTACGGGTGAAAGCTGGACTTCCACAGAGCATCAACATACAGAGGAAGATGAATTATTTCTTGCAAATGAAGAGTCTTATAGATCTATAAACTATGAGTGGATTCCTTCTAGAGCAGTAAGGTGAGGAAGAGGAAGAAGGTGATCCTTTCCACCGACAGTGAGCCAAAGGGAGAGAAATAGAGAGTGACCCTTGGGAATGTAGTGAGCTGACCCTAAACCTTGTAAAGTCAGTGAGCCTGTGGTAGAGTGACTTTGTATGAACCTTGTATTCCAAATCTAGTGAAGAATAGTGGAATTTGGTACGACCGGAAAATTGTCGGCGTATGCTCCTTGGACGTAGTCATTAGCGGTGAACCAAGTAAAAATTGCAGTGTCATGTGCATGCTTTACCTTCTGTTTATATTGTGCAACAGGAAAGAGAGAGAAGAGTGTTTTTCTTAACGGTGAACAAAGATCATAACGGGCTTTAATTTTGAATTATTCATACCCTGATTCACCCCACCTCTCACGGTACTCAACCTAGTAAACCTAACAATTGGTATCAAAGGGAAAGGGTGATATTAGTTCTTCTCTCAATGGATGTCACTAATCATAAAGGGATTCCGATCTTTGATGGATGTAATTTTCAGATATGGAACAATAAAATGCAACACTATTTCTGATCCTTGGGAATGGATGTGTTTTCAGCAGCTATGCATGGAATCACAACTGATATTAATAATGGTGCATTATCAGAAACTGAGTATAGATAGTTGGATGCTAATTCCAAAGCAATAAATGCCTTAGGGGGAGCCCTTTCCAATCCAATATAAACAAAGGTGATGTCATGAAAAATGTCACATTCCATGTGGGAAAAGCGTTTGAATATATATATGAAGGGGATACAAAGGTCAGAGAGGCAAAGGTGCAGGTTTTGTAGGAGAAATATGATGATCTGAAAATGAACCCAAATGAGTCTCTTGACGCATTCTTTGACAGGGTAAAAATTATTGTGGAAGATATGCAAGGTCTTGGAGAATCCATTGAAGACATAATGATCGTAAAGCGCATATTGAGGAATATTCCACCTCATTTCAATCCAAAAGTTTTAGTACTAGAATATAAAGATCCAAAAGAGCTGACAGTAGGCAATTTTAACAGTACCTTGGTTGCATATGATATAAAGAACGATGATAATGAGGCTGTGGAAAAGGGGATGTCTAAAGAGGTGGCATTTAAAGCCATGAAGAAGCTCACCATTGAAGATTTTCAGGAAGAAGAAGAGACAGATGAGGTAATGTCATTTCTCTCCTCAAATATATATGGAGGAAAAGGAATGTTCAAAGGGAAGCTCCCAGTTTCTTACTTTAGATGTGGAAATGTTGGTAATCTTGCTGGAAGGTGGCCCAAAACGTTTCAAGAATAAAACGATGAAGATGAAGTTGAAATTACCAAGAAAAAATCTTTAGCCTATGTGAAATGGAAGAAGAAGTTCAAGATAAATTTCTTTAAGAAGAAGAATCTTCTTTCACAAGAAATATACAGTTCAGATGAGTCTGAGGGAGAAGAAATTGAAGAGATAGAAATATGAAAAGATCTTGGAAAAAAATGCAGTGGTGGTTGTTGTCAATAGTGCACAAGAAAAGAAAGAAAACGAAACTGATGAGGAAGAAGAAGAAATTGAATGGAGGGTTGACATGGAAGCTGAATTAGAAGCAGCTTTTGAAGAGATAGATGTTTGGAGGGAAAAAACAAAGAAATCCAACAAGGTGGTACATGATTCCAAACTCTACATGAAACAACAGGAAGAAGAGAAGTCTGAGCTAGTGAAAGAAATTGAAAATCTTAAGTCTCCCAGGCCAGAACGCACAGAAAAGGTTGATGAGCATAAGATCAATATTGAAGAACAGAAAATGGTGATCGATTGCATGAAAAGAAAAGTGAAAGATCACGTCAAGCATATCAAAGAGATTGAAGAAGAAGTTGTCAGTTTTGGGAGAAAAGTTAAAGACCAGGAAAAACTATTGAATCCCAACACATTCTGGGGAAAGCATGTCATTATAAAGACTGAAAAGAAGAAAGAAGATCCTAGTAGTTCAGCAGGAAAGAAGCAGCAATTGAGCTCCGATGTTAAGGCTGATTCAGGGCTTAATCAGGAACCAAAATCTATGGTAGTTGAATTCAGACCACAAGCACCTGTCCCGAGATTGAAGGTGGATTTGGGCACAAAGAAAAATCAGAATATGCAGAGATCCCAAGGGGAAACTTGTAGTGCTAATGTAACACGAAGGAATGAAACTTATATCAGGTGTTATTGTTGTGGAAATATGGGACATTCACAGTATGTGTGTTCTATAGCCAAAAGATACTGAAGGGAACAAGAACAGAGGTGGCAGCCGAACAGGGAATAGTTTTCTAGAATATATTTTGAAGGAAACTATTTTTGGTGTGGAGGATTTGGGCACAGGGCTATGTACTACACTTCTACCATTCAGAGTAATGTGCCAAAGCAGAATCAAAACGTTAGCAAGAAGCAAATCGATAAACTGACAAGTGAGTTAAAAATGTAGAATAGATTTGTAGCTTTTCCAGATAAAGATGATCCATCATACTCTGAGAAAGAACAGATTCCTCAATCCATTCCAAGTGTGAAAGAAAAAGTATGGACTATGAAGATGAAAATTGAGAAGGCCGTGGTGGCATAGATTTCCCTTATAGCATCAGATCGCTCTAGTGTGTGGATCCTTGATAGTGGTTGCACATCTCACATGACGGGTAATAAAGATCTTGTTACAGGCATAAAATATGAAAATGAAGGAGTTGTCAAATTTTGAAATGATGAAGGCCTGAAGATTGTTTGCTTATGGAAATCCATGTTTGGGGGAAAAGAAATGAGACGTGCTAATGTCTTCGTAGTAGAGGGTCCCAGTCCTAACTTGCTCAGTGTCAGTCAACATTGTGACTCTGGGCACTCTATCCGATTTACCAAGAATATGTCTACTGTCAAAGGAAAAGATGGAGCAGTCATTTATAGGGAAAAAACAAAGGGAAATCTTTACCTGGTAGGTGTGGAGGAAGATTCATGCTTTTTATCCCGAGAAGAAGATAACCAGCTGTGGCATAAGCGACTTCGTCATCTATGCCAACCATCCATAGATGATCTGGTAAAGTGTGATACTGCTAGAGACCTTCTCAAACTATCACGTGATTTCACCCATACGTGTGATTCTTGCCAACAAGGGAAGATTATCAGAAACACATAGAGACCAAAGGAACAAAAATCATCTAGAGTTCTTGAATTGGTGTATGTTGTTGTTTGTGGACCTATCTCACCACGAGCTATAAATGGGAAAAGGTATTATGTTCTTTTCATTGATGATTTTAGAAGAATGGCCTGGGTGTTTGTCATTACCCATAAGACAGAAGTGTTCAGTTGCATAATGAAGTATAGGAGAGAATTGTAAAGGATGCTTGAGCAGAAAATTATGAAGTTTCGTACTGACAATGGTACGGAATTCACAAACAGTCAAGTTAAAGAATATCTCGAGAAACACGGGATAAGGCATCAAGTTTCATCAGTGAGAACTCCCCAACAGAATGGATTGGTTGAAAGGAGAAACCAGATCATCAATAACATGGCCAGAATGATTCTTATTGATAAAGACCTACCCAAATAAATTTTGGAAGGAAGATGTTTTGACATCGGTTTGTGTTTCGAACAGGTCTCTATTGTGTCCGAAGCAAGGGAAGACTCCGTATGAACTATGGTATGGAAATAATCCAACGTTAAAATAATTTCGAATCTTTGGAAGTATGTGTTTTATTCTCAACAAAGAAAATCACAAGAATTTTGAGGCATGAGGAGATGAGGGGATATTACTTGGCTACTCAGGGAAAATAAAAGCATATAAATGCTTCAACAAAAGGCTAGGAAAAATTGTTGGGAGCAATGATGTCACCATAGTTGAAAATGAACAGAATACTCAACGACCCAGTGACCAGTTTCCAGATGAAAGTGATGAGGAGATAAGTAACACAGGGGGAGTAGAAGTGGAAGAGGCGGACTCAGAAGAAGATACTGATGATGAACAAGAAATTGTGAATTCTGTGTCTACAAGAAATCCGAAGAGTCGAGATGAAATTGATAGGCAGAATATCATTGGTGATCATATAGCTCCAGTTCAGAATCGAAGAATGAAATCATTACAGCAAACATCGTTTTTATCTTAGGTGGAGCCGAAATGTTTTTCTGATGCAGTTGAAGATGAAAACTGGGTTCAGGCTATGAATGGAGAGCTTGATCAAATTGAGAAGAACCATACATGAGAGATTGTTTCGAGGCCAGTAGATAAGAATGTCATCAGGACTAAATGGGTCTATCGCAACAAGATGAATGAAGATGGAATAGTGATTCGGAACAAAGCACGACTAGTGTGCAAGGGATACTCCCAAATAGAGGGTAAAGATGCTGATGAGACATTTGCACTGATTGTAAGGCTGGAGACAATCAGATTTTTTTTGGCCATTGCAGTGTAAAGAAAGTTCAAAGTGTTCCAGATGGATGTCAAATCTTCATTCGTGAATGGTGTTATGGAAGAGGAGGTGTATATTGCGCAGCCAGATGGTTTTCTCATTCATGAGGATGAGAACAAAGTTTGCAGGCTGAAGAAGGCGTTGTATGGGCTGAAACAAGCGCCACGAGCATTGTACTCAAGGCTTAATCAATACTTGAAGAAGCTTGGTTTCCAACGTGGGGGAGTTGATTAAAATCTTTATTTCAGCAATGAAATAAATCAAAGGATGATGGTGCTGGTTTATGTTGAAGACAAAATATTTGGCGGATCAGAGGAAGCTCAGTGTAGACAGTTCTCTAAATTCATGAAAAATGATTTTGAAATGTCAGTGATTGGAGAGCTAACATTTTTCCTTGGTTTACAGGTGACACAAGGAAGTAATGGCACATTCATTTCTCAATCCAAATACGCAAAGGAGGTTCTATGAAGGTTTTGAATGGATAATTCCAAGGAGATGAAGACTCCGGTTGCCACCCGGATGAAATTATCAAAAGATGATGATGGCAAGGCAGTTAATATCACAGAATATAGGCAAATTATAGGATGATTGTTGTACTTGACTGCAACAAGGCCTGAAATTGTTTTTTCCACATGCCAAGCAACGAGATATCAGAGAAATCCCAAGGAAAGCCACATACTTGCAGTGAAAAGAATATTTCGGTATATCAAGGGCATGGTGGACTTCATCTTGATATATAAAGACAAATCTCAGACATAGTTATTGGGATATACTGATGCCGATTGGGCCGGTTCAACGGATGACAAGAAATCATCATCTGGAGGTGCATTCTATATTGGTGGACTGTGTATTTCTTGGCTAAGCAAGAAGCAAGATTTCATTTCATTAAGCACTACAGAAGCTGAGTATATTTCAACCACTCAAGCTTGAACACAATTATTATGGATGAAGCAGCAGCTTGAAGATATGGGAGTTGAAGTAAAGTCTCCGATCGGAATCCAGTGTGATAAATCAAGTGCAATCAATCTTAGAAAAAATCAAGTTCATCACTCAAGGACAAAGAACATTGAGATCAAATATCATTTCATCAAGGAGAAGGTGGAAAAAGGAATTTTGAAGCTGGAGTATGTGCCTACAGAGGTACAGGTTGCAGACATTATGACAAAGGCCTTACCCGAGGAAGCTTTTGAGAGACATCGACTGGCTCTGGGAGTCCATTCGACTCCCCGCACTTGAAATAGCGTGGATGCAGAAACCCCATCTCCTCTAGGTATGATTTGTTTTCCCTAATGTGCTGATATGTGTTCTCTACTCTGTTAGAGACTGCAATGAAGTGACCTTTGGGTTCGATGATAGAGGCGGAGAAATTAGTGATTGTTTAAGGGGAGATAGTGTGGCAATTTGATAAATCGTGATTGATACGGGGAGAAGCTGACAGGTGGAGCAGCTAGATAGGGGGAGAGAAAAGTGAAAAGGGGAGCGTATTAAATCTGACGATGCTATAAGTGCCCGATCAAAGACTAGATATCCGGAAAACTAAGGATCGTGATAAAATCAAAAGAGTGATTAAGAAGGGTAGTGTAGGAATGCGGTAAGAATATTTCTAGCCAATGGTTTTCCAACAATTGGCATCAGTTTGGCAACAATTGGTATCAGTTAGGTGTCAATAGTGGGTGTCAGAGTTGATGTGATTCATGGATGAACTTTTCATTTACTCTTGTTTCTCATGTCGAGCATTGCTCATTTGGTCTTAGAGTATGTGTTGAGTAAATCATAGATTGCTATCAGAATCGCAATAAGACGAATGGTGGCTGAAGAATCAATGACGTATATTTTTATGGAAGAGTTGTCAACAAACCCAAAGGGGGTTATTGTTGGGAAAAAATCCCTAAAGGTATCATTGAAGCATTTTTGAGGTGATTGTCTTTGGTGACAAAGTGGATATCTGAGTGGTGATTGTTGACAAAGAAAAATGATGACATACAAATTTGTGGAAAAAGTGGATTTCATGGTAGAATGTCGAGTTCAAGAGCCATGGTCAATGATCCATGTTTGATTCAAGAATGTCAACAAAATGAATGGATGATCTGGAGGTGGTACAAAAGAACAGATACAAGGTGGTGCTGTTTTCCAGTGTTTTCCAAATTATTGGGCCTGAAAATTGTCAAATGAAGAAAAGTAGTTTTTGGAAAAGGGACTTGCACGCCATGTACTTGAATGCTTGGAAACCTGCGCGCCATATGTTTTTCAAGATTAGATCATCAAAATATGGAAAAGGGACAAGTGTCGCACAAGTATTGGTGGTGTCGCACAAGCCACTTCTGCGCCATGAAAGAGACTTGTGTGCCGATGCCTTGGAAGCTTGAGAAATTGCACGCCTATGGATTTTCAAGATCAAAAGATCAAAATATGGAAAAGTAAAGTGGTTCGCGCATGTTTGGAATTAGGTCGCGCAAGTGACTTGCAGGAGAAGAAACCTGCACGCTGAGACATGCGCGTCGAGGAGAGACCTGCACACCATCACGTAGGGGTGACTAAATGCCTATAAATACAGGACCACCACTCTTCATTCTTCACGGGAGTTCAACACTTTGAAGATTCAGATCTCCCATTGTGCTGGTGTGGTGGTCGCGCATGTGGTGGTGTATCGTGCATGTTGGACATTCGCGCCAGTATAGGAAGTTGCGCGTCAAGTGTTCATTGCCCGCCTGAGGTGGTTTTTGAGAGGAAAGAAGTGAGTCACATAGGTTTGGAGTTGCAGAGGCTTGGGTTGCACAAGTGTCATGAAAGACTTGCACACCAGTTCTGAATTGTGCGTCGATACTTGCACACCAAATTAGACTTGCGCGCCAACTAAGGTTTATTTCTGGCAGTGTTTTTCGGGCTGCGAGGAAGCTGGATGTTTGCCCGATACCTTCGGTGCAAAGAGAGACTCATCTATGGGTGAAAGCTGGACTTCAACAGAGCATCTACATACGAAGGAAGATGCATTACTTCATGAAAATGAAGAGACCTATAGACCTATAAACTATGAGTGGATTCCTTCCAGAGCAGTAAGCAAAGGAAGAGGAAGAAGGGGATCCTCTCCACTGACAATGAGCCAGAGAGAGAGAAATAGGGAGCGACCCATGGGAAAGTTGTGATCTGAACCTAAACCTTGTAAAGGAAGTGAGCCTGGGACAGAGTGACTGTTCCCGAACCTTGTAATCCACATCTAGTGAAGAATACTTGAATTTGGTACGAACAAAAACTTGTCGGCGTATGCTCCTTGGACATAGCCCTTAGCGGTGAACCAAGTAAAAATTATTGTGTCACGTGCATGCTTTACCTTCTGTTTATATTGTGCAACAGTAAAGAGAGAGAAGAGTGTTTTGCCTAACAACGAAACATGATCAGAACGGGCTTTAATTTTGAAATAGTCATACCCTAATTCACCCCCCTCTCAAGGTACTCAGCCGAGTGGACCTAACAATTGGTATCAAAGGGAAAGGTTGATATTAGTTATTCTCTCAATGGAGGTCACTAATCATAAAGGGATTCCGATATTCAACGGATTTAATTTTCAGATATCGAAGAATTGAATGCAAAACTATTTACTGATCCTTCGGAATGGATGTGTTTTCAGCAGCTATGCATGGTATCACAACTGATATTAATTGTGGTGCATTATCATAAGACGAGAATAGATAGTTGGATGATGATTCCAAAGCAATCCATGCCTTAGGGCGAGCCCTTTTTTATCCCATCTACATGAAGGCGATGTCATGAAAAACATCACATGCCATGTGGGAAAAGCTTTGGAATCTATATGAAGGGGATACAAAGGTTAGAGAGGCAAAGCTGCAGGTGTTGTGGAACAAATATGAAGATATGAAAATGAACCCGAATGAGTTTTTTGACGCATTCTTTGACAGGGTAAACATTATTTTGGAAGATATGCGATGTCTTGGAGAAGTCATTGAAGACATAATGATCTTAAAGGGCATCTTGAGGAAACTTCCACCTCGGTTCAATTCGAAAGTTTCAGTACTTGAAGATAATGATCCGAAAGAGCTGACATTGGACAATTTTTACAGTACCTTGGTTTCATATGAAATGAGGAATGATGATAATGAGGTTGTGGAAAAGGGGAAGTCCAAAGAGGTGGCATTTAAGACCATGATGTAGCTCACCATTGAAGATTCTCAGGAAGAAGAAGAGACAGATGAGACAATGTCATTCCTCTCCTCAAATATTCAAAGAGGAAAAGGAAAGTTCAATGGGATGCTTCCACTTTCTTGCTTTAGATGTGGAAAAGTTGGTCATCTTACTGCAAGGTGCCCCAAAAAGTTTCAGGAAGAAAACGATGAAGATGAAGTTGAAATTCCCAAGATAAAATCTTTGGACTATGTGAAAGGGAAGAAGCAGTTCTAGAGAAATTTCTTCAAGAAGAAGAATCTTCTTTCACAAGAAATATACAGTTCAGATGAGTCTGAGGGTGAAGAAATTGAAGAGATAGAAAACACAAAAAGATCGTGGACAAAATACAATGGTGGATTTTGTCAATAGTGCTCAGGAAAAGAAAGAAACCGAAACTGATAAGGAAGAAGATGAAATTTAAGGGAGAGTTGACATAGAAGCTGAATTACAAGCATCTCTTGAAGAGATAGACGTTTGGAGAGAAAAAACAAAGAAATCCAACAAGGTGGTACATGATGCCAAACTCCACATGCAACAGTAGGAAGAAGAGAAGTCTGAGCTAGTGAAAGAAATTGAAAATCATAAGTCTTCCAGGCCAGAGTGCACATAAAAGTTTGATGAGCATATGCTCAAGATTGAAGAATAGAAAAAGAAGATCGATTTATTGAACAGGAAAAGTGAAAGATCACGTCAAGCGTATCGAAGTTCTTGAAGAGGAAGTTGTCGGTCTGCGGAGAAAAGTTAAGGACCAGGAAAAACCCTTGAATCCCAACACATTATTGGGAAAGCAGGTCATTACGAAGACTGAATAGAAGAAAGAATATCCTACTATTTCAGCAGGAAAGAAGCAGCAATTGAGCTCAGAAATTAAGGCTGATTCAGGTGTTAATTAGAAACAAAAATCTGTGGTAGTTGAAGTCAGACCACAAGAACCCGTCCCGATATTGAAGGTTGATTTGGGAACAACGAAGAATCAGAATATTCAGAGATCCCAAGGGGAAACTCGTAGTGCTGAAGTAACATGAAGGAATGCACCTTATATCAGGTGTTATTGTTGTGGAAAGATGGGACATTCACAATATGTGTGTTCCATATCCAAAAGATACCGAAGGGAATAAGAAAAAAGGTAGCATCCAAACAGAGAATGGTTTTCTAGAACATATTCTAAAGGAAACTGTTTTTGGTGCGGAGGATTTGGGCACATGGCATCGTACTGCACTTTGACCATTCAGAGAAATGTGCCAAAGCTGAATCAAAACATTAGCAAGTAGCAGATCGATAAACCGACAAGTGAGTTCAAAATGCAGAATAGATTTGTGGCTTTGAAAGTTGAAGATGGTCCATCATACTCTGAGAAAGAACAGAAGCCTCAATCCATGCCAAGTGTGAAAGAAAAAGGATGGACCAATAAGAAGAAAATTGAGAAGTCCGTGGTGGCCGAGATTTCCCTTAAAGCATTAGATCACTCTAGTGTGTGGATCCTTGATAGGGGTTTCACATCTCACATGACGGGTAATAAGTATCTTGTTACAGCCATAAAATATGACAAAGAAGGAGTTGTCAAATTTGGAAACGATGAAGGCCTGAAGATTGTTGGCACCAGGAAAGCCAAGTTATGGGGAAAAGAAATGAGACGTGCTGATGTCCTGGTAGTAGAGGGTCTCAATCATAACTTGCTCAGCGTTAGTCAAGTATGTGCCTCTGGGCACTCTATCCGATTTACCAAGAAGATGTGTATTGTTAAAGGAAAAGATGGAGCAGTCATTCTACAGGGAAAACGAACAAATGGAAATCTTTACCTGGTATGTGGGGAGGAAGATTCATGCTTTTTATCCAGTGAAGAAGAAAACCAGCTGTGGAATATGCGACTTGGTCATCTATGCCAACCATCCATGGATGATCTGGTAAAGTGTGATACTGATAGAGACCTTCCCAAACTATCATGTGATCGCAATCATATGTGTGATGCTTTCCAACAAGGGAAGATCATCAGAAAGACATACATGCCAAAGGAACAAAAATCATCTAGAGTTCTTGAATTGGTGCATGCTGATGTATGTGGACCTATCTCACCATGAGATTTAAATGGGAAAAGGAACTATGTTCTTTTCATTGATGATTTTAGCAGAATGTCTTGAGTGTTTGTCATTACCCATAAGACAGAAGTGTTCAGTTGCATAAAGCAGTATAGGAAGGAATCAGAAAGGATGCTTGGGTAGAAAATTATGAAGTTTCATACTGACAATGGTACAGAATTCACAAACAGTCAAGTTCAAGACTATCTCGAGAAACACGGGAT
The DNA here is from genome assembly GCA_963277665.1 of Viscum album. Classification (NCBI taxonomy): domain Eukaryota; kingdom Viridiplantae; phylum Streptophyta; class Magnoliopsida; order Santalales; family Viscaceae; genus Viscum; species Viscum album. The sequence goes on from OY728128.1 coordinate 1,266,693,653, forward strand.
AAGGCATCAAGTTTCATCAGTGAGAACTCCCCAACAGAATGGAGTGGTATAAATGAGAAATAAGATCACCGGAAACATTTCCAGAATGATGCTTATTGATAAAGACCTACCGGATAAATTTTGGAAGGAAGTAGTTTTGACATCGGTCTATGTTTCGAACAGATCTCTATTGTGTCCGAAGAAAGGGAAGACTCCTTATGAACTATGGTATGGAAAGAAGCCAATGTTAAAATACTTTCAATTCTTTGGAAGTATGTGTTTCTTTCTCAACAAAGAAAATAACAGGATGTTTGAGGCACGAGGAGATGAGGGGATATTCCTTGGCTACGCAGGGAAAAGAAAAGAATATAAATGCTTCAACAAACGGCTGGGAAATATTGTTGGGAGAAATGAAATCACCATAGTTGAAAATGAACAGAATACTCAATGACCCAGTGACCAGTTTTCAGATGAAAGTAATGAGGAGATAAGTAACACAGGGGGAGTAGAAGTGGTAGAGGCTGACTCAGAAGAAGATACTGATGATGAACAAGAAAGTGTGAAGTCTGTGACTGCAAGAAAGATGAAGAGTCGAGCTGAAATTGATAGGCATAATATCATTGGTGATCAGACAGCTCCAGTTCAGACTTGAAGAATGAAATCATTATAGAAAACATTGTTTTTATCTCAGGTGGAGCCGAAATGTATTTCCAATGTTGCTGAAGATGAAAACTGGGATTAGGCTATGAATGAAGAGAATACTCAGATTGAGAAGAACCATACATGAGAGATTGTTTCAAGGCCAGCAGACAAGAATGTCATAAGGAATAAATGGGTCTATCTCAATAAGATGAATAAATATGGAACAGTGATTTGGAACAAAGAATGACTAGTGTTCAAGGGATACTCCTAGATAGAGGGTATAGATGTTGATGAGACATTTGAACCGGTTGCAAGGCTGGAGACAATCACATTATTTTTGGCCATAACAATGCAAAGAAAGTTCAAAGTGTTCCAGATGGATGTCAAATCCGCATTCTTGAATGGTGTTCTAGAAGAGGAGGTGTATATTAAGCAAACAAATGTTTTTCTCATTCATGAGGATGAGAACCAAGTTTACAGGCTGAAGAAGGCGTTGTATGGGCTGAAACAAGCACCAAGAGCATGGTAGTCAAGGCTTGATCAATACTTAAAGAAGCTTGGTTTCCAGCGTGGGGGAGTTGATTACAATCTTTATTTTAGCAACGACACTAATCAAAGGATGATGGTGCTGGTTTATGTTGACGACATAATATTTGGTGGATCAGATAAAGCTTAGTGCAGACAGTTCCCCAAATTCATGAAAAATGAGTTTGAAATGTCAATGATTGGAGAGATAACATTTTTCCTTGGTTTATAGGTGACATAATGAAGTAATGGCACTTCGATTTCTTAATCCAAATATGCCAAGGAGTTTCTAAGAAGGTTTGGAATGGATAATTCCATGTAGATAAAGACACCAGTTGCTACCCTGATGAAATTATAAAAAGATGATGATGGCAAGGCAGTTAATATCACAGAATACATGAAAATTATTGGAAGTTTGTTGTACTTGACTACAACAAGGCCTAATATTGTTTTCACCACATTCCAAGAAGCGAGATATTAGGGAAATCCCAAGGAAAGCCACATTCTTGCAGTGAAAATAATACTTCGGTATATCAAGGGAACAGTGGACTTCATCTTGATATATTTTGACAAATCTCAGACAGAGTTATTGGGATATACTGATGCCGATTGGTCCGGTTCAGCGGATAACAGGAGATCAACATCTACAGGTGAATTCTATATTGGTGGACTATGTATTTGTTGGCTAATCAAGAAGAAGAATTGCATTTCATTAAGCATTGCAGAATTTGTGTATATTGCGGCCACTCAAGCGTGCACACAGTTATTTTGGATGAAGCAGCATCTTGAAGATATGGTGGTTGAAGTAAAGTATCCGATCGGAATCCAGTGTGATAACTCAAGGGCAATCATTCTTAGCAAAAATCCCGTTCATCACTCATGGACAAAGAACATTGAGATCAAATATCATTTCATCTAGGAGAAGGTGGAGCAAGGCATTGTGAAGTTGGAGTATGTGCCTACAGAGCTACAGATTGCGGACATTATGAAAAAGTCCTTACCCAAGGATGCTTTTGAGAGACATCAACCGGCTCTGGTAGTTCAGTCGACTCCCCGCATTTGAAATAGTGTGGATGCGGAAACCCCCTCTCCCCGAGGTATGATGTGTTTTCCCTAATGTTCTGATATGTGTTCTCTACTCTGTTACAGACTGCAAAGGTGTGACCTTTGGGTTCGTTGACAAAGGGGGAGAAAATAGTGATTGTTCAATGGGGAGACAGTGTGTCAATTTGATAAATCATGATTGATACGGGGAGAATATGACAAGTGGAGTAGCCAGATAGGAGGAGAGCAATGTGAAAATGGGAGCGTATTAAATATGACCATACTAGAAGTGCTCGATCAAAGACTAGATATCACGACAGCTTAGGATCATGATAAAATTAGAAGAGTGATGCAGATGGGTAGTGTTGGAATGCAGTAAGAATATTTCCAGCAAATGGTATTCCAACAATTGGTATCAGTTGGGTTTCAACATTGGGTGTCAGAGTTTATGTGATTCATTGATGAACTTTTCATTTACTCTTGTTTCTCACGCTGAGCATTGCTCATGTGGGATTAGAGTTTGTGTTGAGTAAATCTTTGTTTGCTATTAGAATTGCAATGAGGCAAATGGTGGCTAAAGAATCAATGGCGTATCTTTTTATGGATGATTTGTCAAAAAACCCAAAGGGGGATACTATTGGGAAGAAATCCCTTAAGGTATCATTGAAGCATTTTTGAGGTGATTGTGTTGGTTGGCAAAGTGGACATCTGAGTGGTGATTGTTGAAAAAGAAAAACAATAACATACAAATTTGTTGACAAAAAGGATTTCATGGTGGAAAGTAAAGTTCAAGAGGTCAGGTCAACGATTTATTTTTGATTCAAGAACATCGACAAAAGGAATGGATGATCTGGAGGCGGTACAAAAGAACAGATACAAGGTGGCGCCATTTTCCTGTGTTTTCCAAATTTTTGGGCATGAAAAAAATCAAATGAAGAAAAGTGGTTTTTGGAAAAGGGACTTACGTTCCATGTACTTGAATTCTTGGAAACTTGCGTACCATATGTTTTTCAAGATCAGATCATCAAAATATGGAATAGGGACAAGTGTCGCACAAGTATTGGTGGTGTCGCACAAGTGACTAGCGTGCCGTGGAAGGGACTTGTGTGCCGATGCCTTGGAAGCTTGAGAACTTGTGTGCCTGTGGTTTTTCAAGATCAAAAGATCAAAATATGGCAAATGAAAGAGGTTCGCGTAAGTTTGGAATTTGGTCACGCAAGTGAATTGCAGGAGAAGAAACATGCGCACCGAGACTTGTGTGCCGAGGAGAGACTTGTGTTCCATCGCGTAGGGGTGACCAAATGCCTATAAATACTAGACCACCGCTCTTCATTCTTCATCAGAGTTCAAGACATTGAATATTCAGAGCTCACGACGCGCATGTGTGGTGGTCGCGCAAGTGGTGGGTGTCGCGCAAGTGGGACTTGCGTGCCAGTATAAGAAGTTGTGCGCCAAGTGTTCATTGCGTGCCTGAAGTGGTTTTGGCAAGGAATAAAGTGAGTCATGCAGGTTTGGAGTTGCAGAGGCTTGTTTCGCGCAAGTGTTGAGGAAGACTTGCGCGCCAGTTGTGACTTGTGCACCGATACTTGCGTGCCAGATTAGACTTGCGCGCCAAGTAAGGTTTATTTCCGGCAGTGTTTTTCAGGCTGCGTGGAAGCTGGAAGTTTTCCAGATACCATTGGTGCAAAGAGAGATTCATCTACGGGTGAAAGCTGAACTTAAATAGAGCATCTACATACAGAGGAAGACGCATTCCTTCATGCAAATGAAGAGACCTATAGGTCTATAAAATGTGAGTGGATTCCTTCCAGAGAAGTAAGCAAAGGAAGAAGAAGAAGGTGATCCTATCCACCGGTAGTGAGCCAGAGAGAGAGAAATATTGAGTAACCCATGGGAAAGAAGTGAGATGACCCTAAACATTGTAAATGCAGTGAGCCTACGACAGAGTGACTGTGCCCAAACCTTGTAATCCACATATAGTGAAGAATAGTGGAATTTGGTACGACTGACAACTTGTCGACGTATGCTCCTTGGACGTATCCCTTAGTAGTGAACCAAGTAAAAATTGATGTTTCTTGTGCATGCTTTCCTTCTGTTTATATTGTGCAATAGGTAAGAGAGAGAAGAGAGTTTTTCTTAATAGCAAAAAAATATCAGAACGATCTTTAATTTTGAATTAGTCATAACATGATTCAACCCCCATCTTAGGGTACTCAGCCTAGTGGACCTAACAAGTTCCTACCAATTTCTAAAATAAAAATGGTTCGAACAAAGAAAATGACCACAAGTCATGAATTAAAATTTTATTTAATTTTTAAATGGAATTTCTTGTGGGATCAATTTTTTTAGTTTTTTTATTAAAAAATCATATTAAATTGTAACATATACATAGTCTAATACTATGGATATTCAAAAATTTTCATTAATCCTAATTCATGAATTAAAAAAACATTCTTTGATACCAACAATTGCAATCTGACATTTCATACATAAATATTGATTAATCTAAAAGATAAAATAAAAAATATAGGTACAAAACTGTGATACAAAGGTTTAATATGTTGGAAAAAATAGGACCATACATGAATTATCCATAATAAAACACAAACATTTATTTAAAATCTTAGTTTTTCATCTTTATAAACATAATTATCTTCTTAGTAAATCTAGTCACCTGAGGATATACATCAATGAAGTGAGTGATCTAAAATCTCAGTAAGAGGATAAATAAGGACATGAATCCATATAAAATGGGTGAGTATAACAATAATCTTTATTACATAAGAATATGTTCATAATTATAATCATGAGAGTATGTATTATACAGAATTATGGAATGGGTACAATTAATAATAATAAGACATTATTCCTTAGTGGTCAAATACCACACATATTTTTGAACAAAGATTACCTCATGTTCACACATAACATATATGCATAATCATGACATCTAAATTCTGAAAAATATAGAATCTTGTTCACACATATTGTGCATTATCTCATAAAATAAATCACATATCCAAATGAATAGGGGTGATATAATCCCAGTTGTACCCATGTCATCATAATATTTTGATAATCATGCATTCCATATAAATTATAAATAAATCAAAGAAAAAAATTAAAACATGTAAAGGAATGTGTTTCATAAGTATTTAACAAAAAATTAATAAAATTGGGGTTCCATAATGGAAAAGGGATAAATATATTTGATATAATATTGATCATTCTTGAGTGAATAAGAAAGAAGTCAAGAAAAGTTAAAATGTGTTTTTAGAAAGAAGAGTTATTTTAGAAAATCATTTTATTTTTTCATAAAATCAGATTGAAAACATGTATATACTATAGATGAAAAGTTAAGGAATATTAATGTTTGTTTGAGGAATTTTAAAAGAATATACACACTATAATTTGGCATAAAATTGGAATAAACAAAAGAAAAGGAGTTGGGTTCAAGAATCCCCTTACCTTACATCCAATTTATTTCTTCACTTTCATATCCTAGATATCCAAGTTATATTAATTAATTAGTAAATAAATAACCTATTCTATAGGTATTTTGTTTATTATAAATTTATTGAGTTCATTCATGACCATTTAAATGAGTTATGGTGTTCAATTTTATTGTTTTGGGAGTTTTTGTTTTCATGGTTTGATGGTCAGTATAATTATATATAATTGTGGAAGCACAGGAAAAATGAGAATAATTCTCTAGAAGTGAAATTATTTTTCATTAATGAAAAAAAACTAAAATGTTCTCATATATAAATGTTTTATGTGGTTTGATGATGATTCATTAGATAATATTTTTATAAAAATGTTTTAATTTATTTTGGCGATTTTTTCGACCATCAAGAACCTGTATAATTTTATCAAATATAATTATTTTATAATGATTAAACAATATTAAATAACTATTAATACAATTATTAAAACCTTCTTTATCCATAATAAATGTTTCTATGACCATACTTGAAGGAGATAACTAAATAACATAAACTTATCATCCATGAAGGCGGTGAATCGACACCTTATAGATGATGTTTTCATTTTTAGAAAAAAAGAGAGGAGAAAAGTTTTAATGATATATTATTAAATTAATATAAAAAATAATATATATATATATATATATATATATAATATAATGGAATTTTAATTCCACTTTGGGATAGGTATGTGAGCAGAGGACAAGAAAAGAAAATTAATTGAAAAGAAATTAAAAGAGAAAGAGGATTTTACCTCTTGAATTTATTCTCCTTGAGAACGATTTTAATGCACATGGGATTGGAATTTTGTTGAGATTATAAGCTATTAAAAGTGGGGGAGAGTATTGGAAAGTGTATTGTGATGAATTTATGAAATTTTAATATCTTATTTGGTGTAAGGTGAAGAGGTAGTGTGGGTGATATTTATAGGGGAGGTGAGGGGTGTTTTATTGATTATTTTTGTAACTAGTATATTATTTTGGCTTAATACTATAAATAGTGTTTATTAAGAGACTAATATAGTAAATAGATAAGTTTATTCAGATATAATGTTTCTCAAATCATACATACATCAAAGAGGAATCATAAATTCAGGTATTTATCTTATTTCGTAAATTATCGTATCTCACTATTCAAAAAAATTGAACAATTTTAAAAAATCCAAAAAATTCACCACTACTATTTTTGGATATTTATAATTAAAAAATAGAATCCAATTTATTAAAATTATTTTAAAATTTTTTGAAATTTAATATTTAAATTAAATCATCTTTTATTTGAAAATTTTCGATTTTAATATTTTAATTGATTTCACGACACTTTGACAAATTAATTAAGGACTAATAATATTATAATAAAATAATAAAAAAATATTAATTTATGAATATATTTAATGAAAAGAAAATATTTTTAATAATTATATTAATTATAAAATTTTAAATAATATTATATATTTTGGAAAAATTACAACACTTAATTTATCATTTATAAAACATTTATTTACTTATACTTTGAAATAATTCTATATTATTTTCATTTAAAAGGTACAAAAATTTTGTTTATAATTTAATAGGTGTGATTTCAATTCTATTGTTTGGATTACTATTCCTAATGTTAATGTCCATATTACAACGACTAAGTTACTATTTCATTGGTATAGGTTCATTGATTTCTATAAATATCATTTATTTCTTTATTTATTTATGATAAAGATGTTTTTATTGGGATATCTATTATATTTATGTGTTTTATAAATATAATAAGGTAAATTAAATTTATAAAATTTTATATCAATATAATAGAAATGGAAGAAAAATATTTCCATGTGTATACTCAAACAGAAACAATTTTGAATAATGATAGGATTGTGAAATAAACCATTACCTCAATACATGCCTTTCTTTTTAATCTGAAATCCTGATGTATAGTAAATATTTACTAATTATAATTTTATTATAGAATAATTAATATATCATACAATTTATTATTTATTGAAACCATCTTATCACATGTTTGTTAATTAAATCTTATAAGAATCCCAGTTCTAGGTCATAAATGCTTCATTTTCCAAGAATGTCTCAGTTTTGCGGTCTTGGTCATTATAATTTGATACCTGGTCTATTAATTTATATAAATTTAATTCTTAAATAAAACTAATATATAATAATTATACACATATTTATTATCATTCACAGGAATTCGAGGTAGAATAATGGAATGCACCGTTTATGTAGATGGTAAGCCGTACATACACATGAAAGAAGTTTCCATTTTTCAACTAATGGAATGAGATAAAGGTAAAAAATAATTTTTATTTCAAAAATAATTGTAATATAATATTCATAATATATATTCATTAAACCCTTTATAATACCCATCCATAAAATTGGGTGAAGAAAAATTAATTGTATTTAAATGTGGAGCTGATAATCCATACGTATGCATGAGTGGTACTTTCACAACTTATTTTATAGGAAAATTTGTGTATAATAGTGATTTTTATAATGATAACATCATTTAATAATATTTATGATAATTAATATATAATTTTATTTTAAAAATATTGAATTTTGATGAGGTAAGGAAGAGTACAAATAGAATGTGATTGGTATGAGCTATTACATCGTCTTCAAAACGTCTCCTTTAAATCAAATATAACGAGATCCATTGCCGGTCTATTAAAAATAAAATTCAAATATAATTTTCTAGAAATTTTTATATGATTAATTGGAAGGGTATGGTCCACATGAAAATATCATAGTGATATAAAGACGTGGGGGAGGAGGTGACATTTTCTAATTGAGGTGAGGGTCACTTTGGGAATTTCCAAAAAGATTAAATTAAAATAAATTCATTTTATATATAAATAATTCTAAATCAACATCGATTAAAAGTGAAGAAAATATAAGGTTGTAATATATTCAGCCAATTGGTTTTAGACATGTTTTCATGTTTTTTAAATATTATCATTTTGATTAACATAGAGTTTTACCTATACTAATTTTAACTTTGGTATGAAAATTTTCAATATTAAATGGCTGTAATTATTACATATATGGTGTAAATTTGTCCATAAAGGTTCTATATATTTCAATTTAGACCATAAAAAAATAAATCTATATTTTTTAAATATTTTTATATTTTTAAATAATTTATTACTACATTAATCCCCTAAAATATCATTATTTTGAATTTTGATACTATTCACTATTTTGACACTTAAAAATATGTAGGCAAAATATAATATTAGAACCAAATATTTTATTATATCCCTAAAATGTGAAGGTAGTGTAAAATTATGGATCTCCCAAAATATCTAAAAAATATTTTTCTTTTAATATTTTTATTATCAATTTTATTTATTTTTCTATTAGTTTAATAATTACTTCATATTCATTGTGTAGGAATTTAGAAAAATTATATAATTTGTAAAAATTATAAGTAAACTTCCATTATTAATATAATTGTTTTTAATTTAAAATAATATTTATATTCAATAATATATTTTTTAAGGCCCATATTAAAAATATTATACTTATTAAAAATTAGGGTTGGGAATTTTTTCACATTATATGATTTTAAAAATTTCCAAGACATTTTCATGAAAAATTTTCAATTAAATAACTCAATTTATATCCTTAGGTTTCATGGCTCGAATTATTTTCATAAAATTATAAAAATTATGAAACGATATTTCTTTTTCCATTATTTTTATTTCATATTAACTTGTTTTACCCTTTACAAGGTAATAAGTTTTAACACAATTAGAATTTATAACGAAAAAATAATAGTGAAATATTATATAAAATATTAGCCATATATTCAAAATATTGAATACTTTTTCCAAAATTCAAAACAAAAAAGTTTCAGAATTTGATTTAAAATGTAACTGAAAAAACACAATGAAAACTGTTTGTTTTAAAATACACTTTTAAAAAATAAAATGATTATATAATATATTCTATTATAAGATCCACCTAAAAAACCATAATTAGAATTTTAAAATAAAAAATAACTAATATAAATTTGAAACTAATCTTAAACTTGATTTTATTATATAAAACATTTTAATGAAGACATAGTTTTCAATAAAAATCGGTATTTATTACTATTATTTGAATGATAAATGATTTCATAAAAATGCAAAAAAATCATTTTAAGATAATTTTTATATGGTGAATTAAATAAAAGAAATTATTTTTTCAAAAAAATTTATATAACTTTGAAAAATGAATATTAACTCACAAAAATAATAAAAAAATTATTTTTTAAGAAAATGTATTTTTAAAGGATAAAATGTCTTTTCTAAAAAATGTGTGATAATTTTCAAGATGTTAACAATAAATTAATATTGATTTATACCATTATATTAATATCATAAATTTGTTATTCCCATTGATTCTCATGAATTTAATCGATATGTTATAATGAACATATAATATAATATAACACTGTTCATTTAAACACATTGTTGCATGAAACACAAGCTATCGAATAATTAAATTTTTCTAAAGAGAAATATTTAATTAAAATATTTGGGTGATACACGACCTTTAGAGAATTATTGTAAAGAATCCCAAGGTAGCGGATGATTGATTTTGATAGGTTTTTTTTTCATTGAGATATAAATTAACATTTAATTGAAAGGGAAATGGTAATTGGTGTAATAAACCATTAATGATTATGATGTGATATGATTATATCCTTACTATTATGATATGATGAGTCCCATGTTGTAATTATTTTATATAGTGGGCTCTACCCTTTACCATGCTATGATTCTTATTTAAAGCAGGATTTTTCCAGTCACATTCCTGAATCCTCAAACAGTGGAAAATGCCCAATTATACATGCTGAAATGATTTAATATAGGGATATTCCCAGTGATACATGTTGAAATGATTATATATTGTTATATGACTAGTGGTACATTCTAAAATGGTTATATATAATTATACCAATATGGATACATGTAGTAATGATCATATTTAGTGCTATGTCAGGAGGAAAAAATGCTTATATAAGGGGATCGGTCTAGTTTATTAATTAAACAATGGTTTATGGTTATGGTTTTTGTGGTTGTTATATATGATTATAGACATTCTAAAATGGTGTTGAAACAGTTTGATTGATGTATTTTATTAAATTTTTAAATAATACCTGTATTTATCACTTTATTTTCATAAAATTTTTATCAGACATGTTTCTATACATTGTGTTGTTAACCTAATAATTTTTACAGACACCATATTTGGGATTCTTGTTGGTAAACTAGTAGATTAAATAGATGTTGTTTTGGATAAAGGAAAGAGACCTTGCTGATGATTTTTGATTTCATAGTTGGGATGTGGTTTGGAGATCAGACCGAATTGGGGTTCGGGAATGTGGTCATTGAGTAATTTGGTGCAAGCGAGACCTATTATTTGTATTTCATTATATTTTACAATTATATACACATCATATTGTCATTATATGGTTATTAATTGTTGGTTTATTAGATTATTTTTTTACTTACCAGGTGTATTATATTCGTTTTCTGTGGTTTTTTTATTACACTAATATATCATTATCATTTGATAATTTCACTGTGTTGTAACTCTATACAAGGGGGTATAGTCTCTCCCCAATACTTATCACACTATAAATTCTAACCAACAAACTTTGGAATATGGGAAGGCACACTTGAGGTTTAGTAACTAACCTACTTTGGCAATACTAGAGAGTTTCAGAACAGGGGATGTTATAATGCTCAGGATATTTAGAATAGTTATGAGACTTAAAAACCACCAAAGTTTTCATCATTTTCTTATTAACCCAATGTATTGTGGGTTTTTACCCATGTCTGTTTCTACATATAAAATCAGATTAATATGTTCCAAAACATTATTCTCATTATTTGTCATGATATAATTCAAAATATACTGGATAAGGTCATGATTAGTGAGAAAATTATGAGATAATTGTGCAACTCATCTGGAAATTTAATCCGAAAGATGTCTAAGCATTCAATGTAGCCAATAAGAATGACTAATTTAGTCCCAATGGATCCAAATATCTAAAAATAGTTGTTAAAATATAATTGGAGTCCTCATAACTCTTTTATCCCACCTTCTCATGATAGTTATTTCAATGGAAAGAAATCATGCAATACACATCCATGTCCACATGGTTCATTAGAAGCTCACAGGTCATATAAGATACCATAAAACACAAATAATCAGTAGTATCATTCAAATATTTCTCATATTTGGTTAACTCATACTCAAAAGACATTTCCCAGGCATTTGAGGTATATATTCCTTAAATAAATACAATTTTCTTTTCATGGTATAGGATAATAGAAAATATCATTTTCCAATGATTGAATTTTTTTCTGATAAGGTTATCCTTATCTAGTATGGATTGTAAATATATGATTTAATTATTGTTTATTACTATTTTTATAAATAAAATGAGAATATTATTAGTAATTTATCTAATAAAATTTAGACAAATAAATATATACTATTTTTTAATCGCCAAATATTTATTCAAAACCCAATCGTCCTCACCATTGTTGTTATAATGTCATCTTTCTTTTACATTATAGTTGAAATGATCTATATTCCCCTATAATAATCATGAATTTTTTTTAGATAATAAATTTGGTGGAAGGTTTTGGTTGGAATTCCAAATTAAAACTATATTAACACACAATTCAATGATTTCTTGTGTAAACTCCAAAATTCCAAAATCATTAAATTTGATTTCCTTTACTTTTTCCTCTTATTTATACAATGCCTTACATTTTAAGTAAACCCTTGATGTGATCTATTTTATGTCAACCCAAAAGGTCATGTTATAATTCCCCATTAATTGTAATCACCTTAACATTGGAAGTCCAAGAACTTTGAACTATTGTATAATTTTAACTCCTATAGTGGAAGGCTATAGAAATATAGTATATATCACTCAGGGATTTTAACTTTATGAATAAATTTAAAATTATTATATTAATTAATTTCTTGTTAATATTAAGTTGATTTTCTTGAGAGAATAATAAGGTGTTAGATAATTTTTTTTCACATGCTTGTTTATTTTGGTTCATATTGAAAACATGTTAACTTATTAATTAATATGATCATGAAAAAACCATACTGAAATAACCATGAAATTCAACATAAATAAAATATTAAAGGTGTATGATCATGATATTTTACTAATGATTAGTTAATCAATGTGATGATAAACTAATTATTTACATAGGAAAAACACTATGAACCATCTATAGTTTGTGTAGGAATATTCCACTTATCAGCCTATGTATCGATCATGGATTTTTTTTCTCCATGGATCCAAACTCAATCTTCCTCCAATAACGTGGGAGATCCACCCTTTACATATGTTTTTACTCATATGTATGTGAGGGGAACTAAATAATTGTGTATAAGGTTTACATAAACACAACCATGGGTATACATTCCCTTACATAATGATCGAAAGGCTGGCACATAGTATAAAAATGAATTAAAGAAAATTAATGAAACCAATCATATAAAAAGTTATTGTATTTTCTAAGAATCATTCAAAATCATGAAAAACATTATGCTTTTAACAAAATGTAATTAAATTCTATTCATTATTATTTAATATAAATCACAATCAAATCAATTAATTATCTTATTTAATAAATCAGTTAATTTATCATAATTAGCACTAGAATTTCTCCTGAGATTCTCATACATTATTATTTTAATTCAATAAAATTCATTTAAAATTGACTATGTACAATAAATGTTCCTTGGAGGCAACATAATGAGTATTCATCTTAACAACCTAATGTGTATTATATTTTTATAATGTTTATTGACACAACATCTAATATAGAATACATATCATATAAGTTCACGGCGTGTACTATCAAATGAATGACTGAATAGAAAACATATCACTTAAGTATCATATAGAATTTCAGTTCACAATTAGTAAACACTATATTATATCTTATACACAATACACAGTTTGTAAAATTACATAGAAAATAAATTAGACATTTAATATATATATGAAAATTGTCACATGAAATGTAATATTAAGTTAATGACCATATAAAACACATGTTTATAATTCTTAAATAGTATAATAAATTATTTTTTAATTATAAATAATTTGGTAGAAATGAATATCATGTACATTCCACCTTCATATTGCCTATTATCCTAGCTATTTATTTAGAACACATGTTAAGGGGATCAGTGTGTAACTATGCCACTAAAAATATTAGAGTATGGTGTTTACCTAGGATATACAGCATGTGATCTCCAAATTACATGGTCACTAGTCAGGTAGGTCAAGTAAAACGATACATGCTCTATCCATGACCAATGGAATACTCATCGTGTATGTATGTTACAAGGTGTGTACTGCGTTTGAATGTCCACGATGATAGACCAATCAATATGCAGTGTGTAATTAAATACATAGCATGTAATAAATAAAAATATCTCAAATTAATTATAAATAAATTTAGGGTGGATTAAACAATGGTACATGGAATTTACCAATGGGTTACTTGGCTCACACTCTTTTTTTGGCTGGGAAGACACCTCAATACCTCTTGAATAGATCTTCAAATATTTTTCATTCATATAATTATTCCATTTGATTATCTTGGAATGAAACGAAGAGGATGAAAGGATAACTCACAATTAATATTAAAGAATAATTAAATTTTAATTGAAAACTAATATAAAATTCATAAACCAATCAATGATATTTAAATAAATATAAATAATTATATGACCCATATGATACTTGTTGAATTTTCTAAGTGCTACAGAATCACTAGATTGGTCATGCCTATATGGATTTTATCTAAATCCATGATTAATCTTATATTTACATGATGGTAAACACTGTGGTCAACAAAATTAAATAAAATAATATTGATAAATGAAAACACCCAAAAAATGCATTTGATAACCACTCATTGTTTATAATTAATCAAATAAATTACAGAATTAGCCTATGGGGATTTATTTATTAATAAATGAATATAAAAATTTCTATACATCATATCATCATTGCACTGCATGAATCAATTATTGATTCCATCCAACAATTTCTCATAGGTGTACCATGATCCTCCAAATATCTCGATTGGAATATATGGGTTCTCGCTTGAAAAATCTTAACCATTACATCTTTCACATTTAATCACCCAGTGAATCACCTTAAATAATGGTTCAAATCAATCCCTATAAAATTGAGAGTAGTGGTAGAGGATGATCACTCTAATTTTTTGAGAGTGTACTGGGAGAGGAGATCTATACGGATTTGAGAGCATTCCTTATATATATCATGGTTCTTAAACAAATTAATTGTATATATTAGGAAAATATTATAGTACTATTTATAAACCTCTAAGGTTATAAATCACTAATTTCATATGTAACCTATATTATTTGTTTAATCCCTATGAAACCCCATGTATATAATTAAAATAACAATAATAAATTTTTTATTGACATGATCAATGAGAGATAATTTAATTAAATTTTATTTATTTAAATAATCTTCAATATATGTTAAATTTTACTAGACCAACAGACTCAGTCTGCCTTTCCTCCCCAATATTTATTAGACCATGAATATTGACTATTAGCATAGTAGATAAATACCTCTACATTCTAATAAATATATAAATTTTACATTCTGTAAATGGGAAATAAATATTAATTAATTATTATATTCAAAAAATATTTCATCAAATAATAGGTGATTAAATATATGAGATCAAGAAAACATGAATAATTATTAAACCATGCATAGAAAAATTATTAATTCTACTTATTAAAAAATTAATAATAATAATATATAACCGAGTATTTGGATACACATAGTATGTGACCATATAGAACTCTTTCTTAGTAGAATTTGGAAGAGTATCCTAGAGTCCATGATAAGTGTCTATCAACATGCCAAGAAACCCATATTGAATGAAGTTAGTTCCACAATGACATTAATCCACAAACACATTATTACTATGTAATATAATCCTTTTATCATGATACCTATAATCAAGAAGGGTTCATGCTGATACCATCTAACTATATGCTCTATGTCTCTTTGTCGGACCATTAAAAAAATAGAACATTCCTATATAACACTATACCCATGGATTTGTACAGGCTATATAGTATCCATAAAATGGACCGTGATATCAAATTCAGTAAAATAACATAAGGGAAAAAACCTTTATCTCATTATTCATTAATGAAGTGTTATGTGTGATGAACATAATGTATCCAACCTCTTGATAAACATATATTGCCACAATTTTTAGCAAAACATAAAATTATATGAAATTTAATAATTATTAATATTTATCTTGAAGACTAATGATCAAGACACAAGTCCATATATTGGAACATCCAATGACACATATAAATATTGATTTCCTACAGGTGGGTCTTATTCTCGTAATATACGAGAGTGGATATTACCAAGGGTGTACACAACGAGAAGGTACCTAAATGTCTTACAAGTATCCAAACTTGATAGTCTATATCATTTGTGTTTGTCAAATTATTTCATTAATATATAAAAGATATATTTTAGAATAACATCACAGAACTTCTTGGTTCTCATCTTAGCAGGGAACTACAAAGACCTTTTAATGAGACAACTACTCTTAAATATTATCGAATGCCATGTTACAATGAAGAATAATCATGATGTAACAAATATTTAATTAATATTAAAATCAACGAATTTAGGTTATAGATAATTAAATAGAAGTCGGATCTAGGGGAATAACCCCAATACTTAACACATCTAGCATAGGGGCAGTTGGACCATGACCCCACAAGGTGAGGGAGTACCACAAATGATCATAGAGGGACTCCAAGGAGTGGGTTTTCTTATTATTTCTCACATATTTATTATGTTATAATACCCCATGAAATTTTAGGGTTTTTTGGAAAATAATGTTATCATTTTTTATTAGTTCCACTAGATTAATTGAGGTTTTTGTGAAAATGTTTTCATGCTATGTTGGGATGGGAACATATCTATTCTATTAGGGGTTCAGTGTAGTTATTTACTCCATAGATTTTGGATTTAATTATTCATTTGTTCAATTTTGGGTTTTGATGATTAGTTTAATAATTTAAAGATGATTATGGTCAGTATAGGTTCTCATGGACCATGAGGATGTTTCTAAATTCTTGGGATCAATTTTTCAGTCATCGGTTTAGATATGTTTCTCTATAAATAAATTTGAATATTTAAAACCACGAATGATTATCTAATTTTTAATAATGCTATGAAATTCATAAAAGATAATAAATTTATACATATCTTCCATTCCTATGCGTGTTAGCTTCTTTCTTACTTTTATTGGACATAAATATGGGTTTCTAAAGTTTTAATTCTCAAAAAATATTTTAATATAAATTGAAAATTATTCAAGTGTTTGTGAATGTTTATTTATGGAACTATTTAATGGATTTTAGTGATGAAGTTTATTTTTTATTTCTTAATTATTTTACAAATATAGGACCTTTTGTTTTTTTAAAAGCATGTAGAAACTAAGGATTGGATTTTTCTCTTGACATCTTGTGTTTCAATGAATGTTTGATATTCCTTATTGAATATCAGTGACATTTAAATTTGAATGTGTTTATAGGGATTTAAGAAATAATTTTTAATATCTAATGGATTTTGACATTTTTTTTCAGGGTTTTATTTTCTAGAAAAGAATTCATAACATGTTTTTTCAATGTTTTTATCTAGATGATCAATTATCACTTCATAAAAAGTGTTTGGATTGAGAATCAAAATTTTATATGTGGATATTTTTTTATTTGTTGATGTGAGAATTTAGATTCTGTTGATGTTTACATATTGCAATCTAATGAGTCTTGGTTGTTTTATAATGGGATTTCTTTTAGAGGATCTTTGTAATTACCCAATATTTTACTCTAAATATTTCAATTAAAAAATATACTATGTTCAATACCATGTTTTACATGAAATACCCCAAAAGAAACAATATATTATAGGAATATTATTAATGGAAAATAACAAAACTAAAAATTTTTGTGAATAAAAATATGTTAATGAATTATAAATTCAAACAAAATAGAATTAAGAAGGGACAAAATTTTAAAATATCATTTATTGATAAACAATTTTTTTTTGTATATTGTATTTTAATATAAAAGAAAAATTTATAAAATTTATAAATTTAATATCATTAAATTAATTTATTTTTTGAAACCATAATTTTAAAATTATTTTATAGTAATTTTTTTATTTTTATAAAACAAATGATTTTTATAGGTGAATAGTGAAAAATACCGATTTAGCTAACCTTGTCACTGTTATGAAATTTTAATAAAAAAATAATTACTAAAAATTTTTTTAAAATTTTTTTTCAAATTTATATTTATATTGTAAAATTCATTTTAAAAAAATATTATATTGGCTGTATAAAATCCATGTTTTTTATTTTGGAGGCTTGAGTAAAATTTTTATATAAAAACTAATCTCATTTGATTATATTAAAAATATTAATTTTCCCCAATTCTTCAAATTAAATCTATCAAAATGTAATTAATATTTTAGATCAAAATTATTAAATTATTTAATAATTTAAATTTTATCACAAGAAATAAAATTATTATTACTAAAACTAAATTTAATGACCATGATAATGGTGAAAAGGGTTATTTTCATAAAATTATTTTATTAATGTTATGTAATTTTTTCCTTTTAAATTAAACTTATTTATTTTATATAAGGAATTTGATATTAATTTTACACATATATAAAAAAATATTATCGCTTATTTAGTTGGTAATTAATTTCATATGTAATTAAGAATACTTAATGGTGAAAGAAATTATGTTATAAAATTCTATTTTTCTATATATAAAATTATTTATTTTAAATGTTAATTTTATAATAATTGAAAATTAACTAATATTTTATTTAATTAAAATCTTGGGTTATAAAATAAATTATCATAAGAGTAGCTACATCAAAGTTTTAATTAAATATAAATAACTTGTGTAAAAAATGATTACCATGGTAAAAACCAAAATGGTAGATGTAAAAGTATTGCTGTAAAGGACATGATAAAAATTTAAAACATGTGAAAATAATGAATTATTGGGTCTTTAATGAACATATCTCACCCTAAAATTCATTATTTTTAACTTTTAGGTCCATTTACCCTTGAATAGTGTAATGTGATCACTGAAACATTTATGTGTATTTCCAAAAAAACTCCATTTTCTTCACTTATAATATGAGATCATTTCCACAACATATATCCAAAAATTACAAAGAATTATATCTACAAGAATCCTACCCTAATATATAATAAACTATGTTCCCATTTTATAACACCCCAAGCTTCTACAATATGTTTCCCTTTGAATAATACAATAGCTTATGTTATACGAAAATTCGAGATCCAACACATCGCGACCAATCAAACTAGCCGTTATGAATAGTAATACCAACCTTGTGAATTTTTTTAAATTTTTTCTTTCAAAATTGACTTCATTTTTGGATTTTTAATATCGAAATTAGCTTAGGGAGAATTTTTGGTATTTGTTTTGAAGACTTTCAATTTTTCATGAATAGTGAAAAACACTATGTTATTGTTTAAAACTGAATTTTTATTTAAATAATTACTTATTTTATTTAAATTTTTTTAGGTCAAAATTGATCTATAATAACTATATAAGTTCAATTTAGTTCATTGTAGTCAGATTATAATAATTTTAGATATTTAAAATTTTTATCGAACTTTTTACTGTCTTTTACCCACCTCGAAAAAGAAATTGCAAATTAGCATAAAACATAATTTTACCTCTTCTATGTGTTAAAGATAAAAATCCAAGAGGCTCGGTTAATATTAGTAAGTAAAATGTGGTTCAAGAAGATAAATATTTTTTGATGAATAGTAACGTTTTCATTTATTTACCACGTTTAAAAGTAAATAGGGTAAATAAAGGTAAAAAAAATATTATTACCCTAACACATGTACAAATTCGATTGGATATGTTTTATTAGACCAAAAAACAAGGTTAGGAATAAAATATTATCCTTTAGGTCCTCATGTACTAGATCAGGACATTTATTTTTATTTAATTAAAGAAGAGTTAAAAGTGTTAAATGCAAAGTTTAATAACTAAACCATTTTAATACATAGCTAAACATAAGATAAATTCGACTATAAAAATTCATTATAATGATAAAACAATTTCCTACATAATGGTATATTATTTATAATTTTTAGACATTAAATACTTTAATTTATTTATGACACAATGATGATGAAGTAATTACCTTGTTAATGAAATATTAAAATAATTGTTATTATAAATTACCAAATAAATGTAATTTGAGACTATTTATGAATTCCACTAATTTTATAGGTTAATATGACATGTTAGGGTTGATTAAAAGAATTTTGTTCGATGTAGTAATGCAGTTATAAATTTAGAAAAAACAAAATACCAAATACTATCCAAATTGACGAAAAAGAGTTTTTTTAAAAAAATATTATATTATTAATTGATATAATATTCATAAAAATATAAGGATCAGCCAAATGATATAGATAATGTTATATATATTAATAATGAACCACTTGTGGTTCTCTGGGATTTTTATAGTAAGTTTATTAACCATATTATATAAAAATACAAAGAGACATGGTAAATGTAAAACTAATTAACTAAGAGTCAAATCTAAATGAAAAGGTTAATATAATTACCCAAAACTATCTAAAACCAATTAGTTGAAGGGATTTTGACCCATCCCCACATTATCCTCGAAATAAATCATTTTTGGGTGATTATAAACCAAAAATTATTTTATTATAAAATAATATTTCAATCTTTTTTAAGGCGCCCCTCACCACTCTTATAAAAGGAAACTTCACCTTCTCTCAAATTCACACAATAAAAGCCATTTGGCACGGCAAAACCCTGCCCAAATATCCTCTCCACTGTTATCACATAATCTTAGAGGCCTTCCTTTAGTCAGAATGCCAACCGACAGAGCCCTTTTGATTAAATCAAAAGGAAGAACCCAAAGAAGAGGTAAATATTTCATCAACTCTTTCATGTTTTTTCTTCTTCCACTTCTTATTTCCTTATTATTTCCATTATAAAATAATAACTCCATTATCTTCTATATACTGTGATGTTATTATAAATATGGTACAATCATAATCATTATTCTATCAATCCTTTGAATGACATGTCACCATACGTGTGTACGTACAACTTACCATCTCCACGTCATGGTGTAATTGTTATTCAATACATTATTATTTACGTGGGTATAATATTAATGTTTAATTGATTTAAATAATAATTATAGCATGTTAATTATTCTTTATATAAGATATAATATATATTTATAATTATTTTAAATCAAAATAATGATATTGTCGCTCATGCGCACGTACGGATTGCCGTCTCCACGAACACGATGAGATACATTTCCCCATCGTAATCATTCAAGAATAATTTTCATTTTATTATTAAATATAATGTTTATGATCAAAATATCATTCTGGTTATGAATCAAATACATCCTATCCATAACAAACACATCTTATGTAACAAAACATATAAAGGAAAATGAATCAGTTAACACCCAAAATAATGATAATACTAAAATATTATTAACAAAGAAATATTAGAAGACCATATATGATATCATATTTATGTATATGGTTATTTTATAATTTAATAATAATTATTTAACTTTTATAAAAGAGTTTAACGTACCCTCAACCAAGGAAAATTACAAGGTACGGGTTATTTATACAATATCTTTATTATCCGAGGTTGTTTTTACGTAAGTATCAATTGGGACCTCTTTATCATCCACATCCATGTTTCTTAAAAATGTATTTCAACACATTTTTACTATATACTAGAAAATAGGTTAAATACATTTATACCATTATTTGAACTTATATGTTTTGAAAGGAATCTTTCAGTCATTTTCTAAACGAGGTAGTTTATGACCTTTTCGACAAAATTAAGGTAAGAATGTCTTTTTTAACATATACGGTGGGTGCAGTTATTCTCGTGCATTATAACATCTTCAAAGAATCCCTTACAAGAATATAATAATTTTTTCTAAATAAATGTTTACTTTTATAATTATGTAACTTTAAATGATTTCAAAAAAAGAAAGAGATAGTTCTCTCAAATTGTTTTGATTTCATCTATGTCCACATCCTTTGATGGATTTGATACTTTTTTGAAGTCGATTCATTATCATCCATATTATATTGAATGTTTTGTGATATGTTTGATTGTGAATGGTTTATTTTTATACCATTCATGGTTTATTGTTAAATTATGGACATTTCATATGCTAGTTTTAATATGATTTTTATGTTATATTTTAACCTTTTCATATGAGGAGTGTATTGGACATAATAAGTGATGGGTAGAGCCCGTTATAGCTCCTCGATGCATCAGTAGGTCTAATGAGAAAACTAGCTGTGGAATTGTCCAAGGCCATTCCCAATTTGATATATGGTTTTGGCCGAGGCCTTAATCCTTTTTAGATGTCTTGGCTGAGGCCATGACAATCTATTTCGAAATGTCTGGAATTATACATTCCCTCATTATGAAAATAATATTGATGGTTCATATGGTTATTCAACTCGTAGAATAATCATGACTATGTTTTATTATGAATTATTTACTCAGCAGATATTCCTTCCATAAAGGTATTCAAGTTTATTATTTGTAAAGGCATGTGTTTTCAATTATTCACTATGCCTAATAATTATGTTATCTTTTGTTGTATTTCTTACCCTTACTTAGCTTTTGATCTCACCCCATTCTAATAATTCATTTTCTTTAGATATGAAGATGTTAGTTATTAGTGACTAACATTCATAATCTAGGAGGCTTGGATGGTTCTAATGGAATAAATTAGTGTTTTATTTCTTTTCATGTTGTAAAGTTGAACTTATGTATGAATATTTTTTCCAACAATACTAAACTGATCGGTTTTTTGGGACATGATTTCCTTATGATCATGCCAATGTTATGTAATAATGCACCGACTATGGGTAACTTGGTTTGGGGTGTTATAGTTTGTATCATAGGAATTTTAATAAAACCCTTAGAAGCTAGATTTATAAAAATTCGTATTATTTCACATTATCCTAAGATAGAATTTGAGATTTAGTATAGAAAAACATCCTAGAATTTTGGTATTGTTGAAATTTTGTGAGTTTTCCAAGAAATACATCATTTTATAGATACGAGTAGGTAGAGGTGGCTCTGGCACAGATGTACCTAGGGGTAAAACCCGAAAACACTGCTTTGAGCTAGACTCAAACGGGAATTGCTACACGACAACGGGTTGCAGCTCTCTTGGTTACGACACTCCTAGGGGATATTCTTAGGATAATTCTCATTTTCGTTACAAACCAATATGAATGGTTTATGAGTATATACTTCAAAGAAATTGTTTTTTGATTGTTGATTATATCCTTAAGCTACTCAATTTATGTTAAGTGTTTTACAAGTATGGAATTGTGTATTTTGATTCATAAACTAGTCTACTATTTGCCATTATTTAGAAATGGAACCTAGTTGATGGAATGTAAACCATATCAATGCATGTAATCCATCTAGGGACTTCCCTCCTACACAAGTTAATTACATCGAAGCTAGTGATGAAACTACTGCTGATCACCTTATCACCATACTGGGATAACTCACACAGGTTATGAATAATAACCACACCTGTATGAAGCACCCGGATCCAAAATGTGTAGGATCAATGTTATACTGATTCACGAGACAACAACCACCAAAATTTAATGGGAATACAAATCCATTCATAACTGAACAATGGATAATTTCCGTTGAGAAAATATTTCATGCTTCGGGGAGTAGTAAAAGGGAGAATGTTGTCCTCGAAGTTTATCACATCACAGAATATGGAGATTAGTGGTGGCCATTAATTCGAAACACAAAGGATGATGAAGAAGTTTTTAGTATGGAATTGAGAGAGTTTAAATAAATTTTCTTAGAAAAATAATTTCCTCGTGACCATCGAGTAGATATAGAAGGGCAATTTCTTAGTCTAAGGAAAAAAGAGAATGATAATGTTGCAAAGTATGAGGCTAACTATACAAGATTAGCAAGGAATGCTACATATTATATACATAATCCAAGAATTAAGATTGACCAATTATTTGATGGGTTAAACCCATTTCTCTGTCGAGAATAAGTATCGCAATCCTTCTAATCATACGAATATATTGTATCATTTGCTATCACGAAAAAAAGGAATTCTCTATGTCTTACAACTTTAAAGAAAAGATAGATTAGAAGAATCCTTCTGAACACTCAAGGAAAGGAAATAAGGAAACATGGAAGAAGGGAAGAGTTGAATTTCAACCCTGTGATAATTGTAGAAGGAAGCACCCTGGTGCCTATATAAAAGGAAAAATAGTATGCTACAAATGTGGAATGAAAGGCCATATTACTAGTGATTTTAAGGGAAAGAAAAAAACTACCAATGTTTAATGCTACAATTGAAGGGACATGTGACATTATGCAAATAAATGTCTTAAGAGACAATGAAACTTACCTCATAAAAGGCCACGAGATCAATGCCAAGCATAAGTGATCACTACTACTGAAGTCGAAGCTCGAAAAGACATCATGGCAGGTAATTTAATGGTTTCCTCAAGTTTAGCCATTACTTTATTTGATTATAGATCATCGTATTGTTTCATATCTTCCTAATTTGCTATGAAAATGAGATATTTCCAATTTGTCTTAACAAGGGAGTTTTCAGTCAAAACACCTATGGAAAATATCATTGCAACAAAGTTTTGTGAATCAGTCCCCATTAGTGCTTATAAATGTTATTTATCTACTGATCTCATCATCAAACCCATGATTGAATTTTATATAATCCTCTGTATGGATTGGTGTTCGGACCATGATGCAGAAATTTTTTATAAGAAGAAGGAGGTCACAATTCTCGATGATGATAAGGATCACCTTATCTTTAGAGCAGAAATGTCACCACGTGATTCTTATCTAGATCCACCACCATTTTCTCAACTAAATAAAATTATTGGGGAGGAAGAGAACAAAATAATTAAGGGTGAGTAAACGAATGTTCAAATAGAGGATGTACCTATTGTGAATGTATATGGTGATGTGTTTCCAGAAGATTTACCTGGACATCCTTCAGAATGAGAAATTGAGTTTTCTATTGATTTAATTCCTGGTTTAAGGCCCATATCGAAGACCCCTTATAGAATGGCCATTGTGGAATTAGTGTAAGTAAATAAAAAACTAGAGTAATTGAGTAACAAGGGATTTATTCACCCTATTGTTTCTACATGGGGATCCCCTGTCCTTTTTGATAAGAAGAAAGATGAATCTATGAGGTTGTGCATTGAATATTGGGATATCATTACTATAACAATAATGAACAGGTATCACATACCACGTATTGATGACTTATTTGACCATATTCATGGAGCTCAATATTTTTCAAAGATTGATCTTCGATGTACATACAATTAGATGTGCATGAAGAAGGAAGAAATTCTGAAGACAACATTTCAAACTAGGTATGGGCATTACGAGTTTACAATAATGCCTTTTGTATTGACAAATGCACCCTCTATCATCATGGATCAAATGAATAGTGTTTTCAAATAATATCTTAATGACTTTGTAGTGGTATTTATTGATGATTTCTTAGTATAATAAAAAATCTATGATTATAATGAAAATCAGTTGCGTATTATCCTGACGACTCCTAGAAGATATGAATTATATGGGAAGTTTATCATGTGTGAATTTTGGATTTAGGAGATTTCTTTTCTTGGCCATATTTTCTCTATGGATGGATCTCTATTGACCCTTCTAAGACAAAGGCAATCCAAGAATGGCCACCACCAACAAGTATAACTGAGGTTCCCAACTTTATTTGTTTAGTAGGTTATTATCAATATTTCATCCAGAATTTTTCCTGATTGGCTAGCCCATTAATGAAGCTCACTCATAAAGGGGTCAAATTTTTTTTGGACAAAAGTGTGTGAATAATGTTTCAATGAACTTAAGAGAAGATTAGTCAATGCACCTATCTTGAATCTACCATCGTGTAATGATGTGTTTTTTATTTATAGTGATGCCTCAAAGAAAGGACTTGGTTGTATCCTTATGTAGAATGATATATTTATTTCCTATGCATCACGACCTCTAAAAATTCATGAAAAAACGATCCTACTCATGATCTTGAGTTAGCAGCAGTAATATCTTCTTTGAATATTTTGATACACTATCTCTATGGTAAAAAATGTGAGATTTATACTGATCAAAAGAGTTTTATGTATATTTTCCCTCAAAAGGAACTCAACAAGAGGTAAAGGAGATGGCTTGAACTAATCAAGGATTACGATTGCATGATACACTACCACCGAGGGAAGGAATATAAGGTGGATGATTCATTGAGAAGAAAGGATTGTCGAGTTTTGAATAAGATGAGAGTTGAAAGGGATCCTATTTTCTTGGATCTTGTAAAGATTGATATGGTAATAACCATGGAAGGTGAAACATCAATAATTTTTCAAATGGTTGCTAAACCATCTTAACTAGAAATGATAAAGAGTTCTCAGACTGAAGATGAGGAGTTTATAAAAAAAATTAATGGTGTGAATGATGGGAGATTGAGTGACTACATATATGAAGATGGAATTCTAAAATTTTGGAAGAGGCATTGTGTTCCTAACATACCTAATCTAAAAATGGAATTTTTCAATAATTCTTATAGCTAAAATATCTCTATAATCCCTATAAGTAATAAGATGTATAGAGATTTGAAGGAACATTTTTGGTGGGACAACATGAAGAGGGAGATTGCAGATTTTGTGTCACGGTGTATGGTTTTTCAACAAGTGAATGATAAAAGGAAACCACCTGGAGAAGTCATGCAACCTCTTCCCATACCTGAGTGGAAATGGGATAATATTACGATGGACTTTTTCATGGGGATACCAAAGACACCTAGAAGTAATGATGCAATATGGGTCATTGTTGATAGTCTTTCCAAGTCAACACATTTTCTTGCTATAAGATAAGATTTACCACTTGAACCTTTAGAAATACTATATATTAATGAATTTGTAAGACTCCATGGTGTACCTATATTTATATTTTTATGATTTTGATTCCCATTTTACAACAATATTCTAGAAATGTCTTCCGAAATCCCTGGATACTGAACTTCGTTTGAGCATTGGCTACCACCCTCAAACTGATAGGCAATTAAAACGGACTATTCAAACAATAGAAGACATGTTGAGATCATGATAACATGACTTTCAATGTATCTGGGATCAATATTTACCTCTGGTAGAAATTTTCGATAATAATAGCTTCCATTAAAGTATTCAGATGGCACCATATGAAGCGTATATGGAAAGAGATGTTGCACATGAACCTGTTGGGGTGATGTTGGTGAAAGAAAACTTGTAGGCCCCAAAAATGTTTAGGAAACAATGGAAAAGGTGAAGGTTATCCAAACCCACATCAAGGCATCCCAAAGTAGGAAAAAGAGCTATGCCGATAATTGAAGGAATGATTTGGAATTTTTGGTAAGAGACCATGTTTTCATGATGGTCTCTCCAAGTAATGGTGTTATACGTTTTGGAAAGAAGTATAAATTGAGTATCAGGTACATCGGACCTTTGAAAATTCAAGAACGAATTGATGATGTAGAATACCGTTTGGAAATGACTCCAAGTCTCTCCAATGTTCATGATGTGTTCCACATATCAATATTGAGAAAATACATGCCTGACCCAATGCGTGTACTCACATATGAGGAAATTGAACTGGAACCTGATCTTTCTTATTGCGAAGAGTCTATCAAGATTCTCGATACAAGAGAGCAAGTATTGAGAAACCAGACAACACGTCTGGTAAATGTTCTATGGAGAATCCATAAGATGGAAGAGGAAACCTGGGATCTTGAGGAACTTATGATGAAGAACGATCCAAATTATTTTCTGTAATAATATTCTAGAAATTTCTAGGAAGAAATTATTTGAAGGAGGGTAGAATGTGACACCCCAAGCTTCCATGATACGTTTCCCTTGGAATAATATAGTCGCTTGTGTTGTACAGAACTTTGAGTTATAACACACTGTGACCAATCGAACTAGCCGTTATGAATATTAATACCCTTTTTTTTGAAATTTTATAAAATTAATCTTTCAAAATGGACTTCATTTTTGGATTCGAAATATTGAAATTATCTCTGGGTGATTTTTTGGTATTTTTCTGAAAAATTTATATTTTTGATGAATAGTGAGAAAATATAAGTTATTGTTTAAAACCGAATTTTTATTTCAAAAATTATTTATTTTATATAAATTTATTTTAGGTACAAATAGATAAATAATACCTATATATGTTCAATTTAATTAATTGTATTTGGTTTATAATAATTCTAGATATATAACAATTTTCTCGAACTTTTTACCATCTTTTAGCCTCCTCCTAGGAGCCTTTGCAAATTTGCATAAAACTTAATTTTACCTCTTTTGTGATTTGAAATTCAAAAATCCAAGAGAGACAGTTGTTATCAGTACGTAAAATTTTGTTCAATAAGATGAAAATAATTTTTGGTGAATAGTAACTGTTTTTTTTATTTACCACGGTTAAAAGTAAATAGGGTAATTAATGGTAACAATGATATTATTATTACCCAAAACATGTCCTAATTCTGTTGGATAAGTTTTATTAGACAAAAAACAAGCATAGTAATTAAATATGATCCTTTAGGTCCACATTGATTAGATTAGGACATTTATTTTTATTTAATTCAAAGAAGAGTTAAAAGTGTAAAATTCAATGTTTAATAATTTAACCATTTTTAATATCAGGATAAAAATAAGATAAATTATACTATAAATATTAACTATAAAGATAAAATAATTTCCTAAAAAATGGAATAATATTTATAATTTTTAGACATTAAATAATTTAATTTATTTATGACATAATGATGATGCAGTAATTACCTTATTAATGAAATATTAAAATAATTGATATTATAAATACCCAAATAAACGCAATTTGAGACTTTTAATGAATAACACTAATTTTCTAGGTTAATATGATATTTTAGGGTTGATTATATGATTTTTATAAGTAAAAATGCTATTATGAATTTAGAAAAAACAAAATACCTAATAGTGTACAAATTGACATAAAACAGATTTTAAAAAAAATATTATATTATTAATTGATATAATATTCATAAAAAAATATGGTTTGGCCAAATGACTTATATAAGGTTATATATATTAATAATGAACCACTTAGGGTTCTCTTGGCTTGATATAGTAATATTATTAACCATATAATACAAAAATACCAAGAGACATGATAAATGTCAAACAAATTAACAAGGAGTTAAATCTAAATGATATGGTTAATATGATGACCAAAACCTCTCTAAAACCTATTTTTTTAGATTATTTCTCCCATCCACACCTTACCCAAAAAATAAATCATTTTGGAGAAATTATAAAAAAGTAAATATTTTATTATAAAATAATATTTCAATCTTTTCCAAAGGTGCCCCTCACCCCTCTTATAAAAGGGAACTTCCCTTTCTCTCAAATTCACACCTTCCAATCCATTTGTATCAGAAAAACCCATCCCAAATACCATCTCCACAATTCGCCCTTCATCCTAGAGGCCTTAATTTAGTCATAAATCCAACCTAAGGAGACCTTTTGATCAAATCAAAAGGAATAACTCAAAAAAGAGGTAAATATTTCACAACAACATTCACCTTTTTTCTTCTTCCACTTCATTTTTCCTAGTTGTTTCCATTCTAAAATAATAACTCCAGTATATTTTATATACTATGATGTTGTTATAAATATGGTACAAACATATTCACATTTCTATCCATCCTTTGAATGAAATGTCACCATACGTCCGTACGTATGACTTACCGTCTCCACATAGTGGTGTAGTTGTTATTCAACAAATTATTATATGGGTGGGTATAATAATGATGTATAACTGATGTAAATAATAAGTATAACCTGTTAATGATTTTTTATATATGATATACCATCTATTTACATATGATTTTCAATCAAAAGAATGATATTATCCCTTGTGTATACGTACGGATTACTGTCTCCACAAATGTGATGAGAATCATTTCTCAATCGTAATCATTCAAGAATAATTTTCATTTTATGAATAAAAATAATGTTTAAGAACTAAATATAATTCTGGATATGAATCATATACATCCTATCCATAAGAAACACGTCTTATGTAGCAAAACATATAAAGTCAAACGAACTAGTTACACCCGAAACGACAATAATAGAAAAATATTATTAAGTAAGAAATATTAGAAGATCATATATGATATCATATTTATGTATATGGTTCTGTTATAATTTAATAAAAATTATTTAACTATTTTAAAGAAGGTTAAAGTACCATCGACCAAGGAAATGTACAAGGTGTGGGTCAATTATACAATCTATTTATTATCCGAGGTTGTTTTTACGTTGGTTTCTACTGGAACCTCTTTATAATTTACTCAAAGTTTCATAAAAATGTATTACAAAACATTTTAACAATTTACTAGAAAATAGGTTAAGGTTATTTATACCCTTATTTAAATTTATATGTTTTGAAAGCATTCTTTTAGTTGTTTTCCTAATAATGTACTTTATGACCTTTTCGACAAAATTAAGGTAATTTTTTTAACTTATACGGCGGGTGTAGTTATTCTCTGCCTTTATAACATCGTCGAAGCATCCCTTACAAGCTTATAAGAATATTTTAAAAATAATTTTTTCTTTTATAATTATGTATCTTTAAATGATTTCATAAAAAGATAAAGATATTTCTCTCAAATTGTTTTGATTTTATTAAGGTCAAAATTCTTTGATGGATTTTATACATGTTTGAAGTAGATTCAGTATCTTCTATATTGTATTGAAGGTTTCGTGATATTTTTCGCTGTGGATGTGTCATTTTTATACAATTAATTTTTTATGGTTGAAGTATTTACATTTTTTATGCTAGTTTTAATATGAATGTTTATGTTAAATTTCAACCTTTTCAAATGAGGAATGTATTGGACTAAGTAAGTGACGAGTGGAGCCCACTATAGCTCCTCGATGCATCGGTAGGTCTCCTGAGACAACTAGATGTGGAATTGGCCGAGGCCATTCCCAATTTGATATAGGGTTTTGGTCAAGGCCTTAATCATTTTTAGACGTCTTGGCTGAGGCCTTAATAAAATGTTTCAGAATGTATGTAATTATACATTCCCTCATTATGAAAATTATATTGATGGTTCATGTGGTTATTAGACTAGTATAATACCCATGACTATGTTTTATTACAGAATTATTTACTCACCTCATATTCTTTCCATAAAAATGTTCATTTTTATTATTTTTAATGTCACGTGTTTTCAATTATTCACCATGGATAATATTCTTGTTATCTTCTGCTGAAAGGCTTACCCTTATTGAGGATTTGAGCTCACCCCTTTCTTATGTTTCATTTTACCATGATATAAAGATGTTTATTATGAGTGACTTGCAGGAATAATCTAGGAGTATTGTATGTTTGTAATGGAATAAATTAGTGTTTTATTTATTTTCAAGTTGTAAATATGAACTTATGTATGAATCTTTTTTCCAATAATACTAAACTGATCGGTCTTTTGGGACATCATTTCCTTATGATAATCCCAATGTTATGTAATAATGCACCATCTATGGGTAACTTGGGTCGGGCCATTACACATTTCCTTGAATCATTTGTCTTTCTAAAAATACAATCTAAGGTTCATTAAGTTGTTATCAAAGTGATAACTTCCCAAAGAGAGAGGTAATGTTCCGAACAAATATATTTTAATTATTTTCATATTCTACCCTCTTAGAAATATTACATCAAAAAACATGGGATAAAATAATTATTTATAATATTATGAAACGTTATTATACTAATTTAATAACAATTTTAACCTTCCTCCAAAACCATTCAAAAATAAATGACTTTATCCTTTGTATATGCGAACTACCACATCCATGAATGCCAAAAAATAGTTTTTTTTACACAATTATATTCCTATATATCCATATATATTAAAATATGGCTACAAAATTTAATAAAATATAATCAATATCACTAAACTTATGTTATAATAATATTATTCCAAATGAATTAGGTTTTTAACCATACTCTCCCATAGATTGTAGATTACGCTTATTTGGGTCAGTATAACCACCAATAGAAACAATGATATAATTTTATATCATAAGTAACTAAGGAAACATTGATGTTGTTGATATTAGGTAAAAATAATTAAATAATGTGTTTTTTCTAGATTGTAAATATTAATATCTGACATATTATTAAGATACCACCACTTATTCCTGAAAATTACAAAAACAAGCTCATCATCGTCTTCATCATCAGGAATAAAAATAAAAATAATTATGAAATGAAATTATATAATGATAAGTAATCATAAATAATCATATATTGTTCTTATAATGATCTCACAATGATGATATATGAATCTTTAAGAAATAATTAACATCACCATTATGAGACTAGTAATCAAAGCTAATAATATATGATTAGGAAAATAAAATATAAATATCTAATATATTTTTACCAAATGATTATAAATGAATGACATAAAAGATTAAATGAATGAAGAAGGTTTTTTAATTAGTTATTACTATATTTTTTCTATTTATACGTTATTTTATAGAGAGTTTTGCTATGTGGGATCTACGGTAATGGTTTTTTCCACTCAATTTGACTTCATTGAGATATAATTTGTTTCAATAATTTTTTCCATTATGGGGTGTATATATTGTATATGTATTTATTTATATTATAATTTTCATGAAATATTGTGGAGTTAAATATATATCTCATTTTGTACCTTTTATTGTTTTTTTATTCAAATGAGAACAATGTTATAAGGGTTTTTTTCTAGACTCAACATCTTCTCTTCAATCATAATTCCTGATCATTGAATACGGGTTTACAGGATTGATTTATTTTGTTTTTTAATGATTTAATTTTTAATTTTCACATTTTTTATCAGGAATTATAATTATGATATTATTTATTCATATAATTTGATGATGTTAAGAATAATTCACATCCTCTCAAATAATCACCTTTTCCCCATGTTTAGATATTATCTTCCAAAAAATGTTCTTATTTATATATAGAAATAAATTATGTGATATATCATATGAGATTTATAGTCCCCTTATACATAATTAAAAAGGATACTTTGCAAATATATTTATGACGGTAGTTTTTAACAAGGGAATTTAATAATATAAAAAATCCTTGAAATCCTATCCCATTAGAAAACCGTAATTCATTTCCAAGGATCCATTGTTAATGAT
Organism: Viscum album; assembly: GCA_963277665.1. NCBI lineage: Eukaryota > Viridiplantae > Streptophyta > Magnoliopsida > Santalales > Viscaceae > Viscum > Viscum album. The sequence goes on from OY728128.1 coordinate 1,266,726,833, forward strand.
TATTTTTAAAATTATATATTTCCAAAATGTTTTGACCTAACCTTTTTGGCTCAATTTAACAAAATTCAATGCTGTATTAATGAATATTTTTTTAAAAATTAATCTTTTTCTATAATTCTCCAATGAAACATTATAAAAACATTATATTTTATCAATGATCCATTATTATGCATTCTTTTTAAAATTAAAATTTTTCAATTCATGTTTTTTAATCCATTAGTTATTTTTAAATTCTTTATTATTTATATTAACCTCCAAATAATGATTTTTATAACTATTCCATTTAAATTCATCAAAAAATTTATATTCTATAGAAATGTATTACATCTAATTATTTGTATAAAAATATTAAGAAATGCTTTCTGAATACATTTGAATCTTTTTATTCTATTTTCACCCTTTATATAAATTTTTTTACTACCTTGAAAGTTAGGTTTCATGAATTTCCCTCCAACATTCTTTTTTTGGATTTTATTTTTGTACCAGCCAATCAATTTTTTTAATGTATTCAGTGTGATACCATTTGGAAATGTTATGAAACCAATTTTTATCCCATTGGATTTCATTAAATAAATAATTATTAAAATATTATGGTGAACATGTGTAAGATTGTGTATGGGTGGGGTCATATATGATGGTCCATTTCATTGATTATATTTTATATCTCAAGAGATACCCTGATGGTATATAGACATGATGACATATATGTTTTTTACATGACACTGAATGTACATCATCACATAAATCGTTATTCACATGATATTGTGTGGAAATAATCACATTAATTTAGTCACATGATGGTTCATGGACATGGGAAATTATTGATGTTTTCACATGTTGCTTTGTGTACACGAACACAAATATATTTTTCACACAATAGCTAATAAACATAATCAAATATATATTTTATCACCTAATTTTTTGTGAATATGATCTCATGTGTATTTTTTCACAAGATTGTTCTTCCACATGACTACTCTGAACATTTACCAAGATATCATGAGTTACTAGGCATATGATTATGAAATATTTCTTATATCACATTCTGACGATTATTCGTTATGTATCATGTTTATTATCTCAAACTCTTATGCTGTGATATAGAGTGGTTCAATTGAGAATAAATTTCATTATGTCAAGACAAATAAAAAACTATTATTTTGTTATGATATTTTTTACAGGAGATTTCCCATGATCATGTGTTATAATATGATTATAATCTAACTCTTGATGGCATGTTTATGAGTTTTTTCTATTATTGAGCTTTTGAGGTTACCCCTTTCTTATGATTCCATTCTTGAGGTTACGATTTGTAAAACCTACCAAGATATTAAAAGGAGGAGTTTTGTTGTTCAATTACTGAGAAATGTTAACATGTACCATAAAATTACTTTCATTTTTATGTACTAATTTAATAAAATAAATATTATATTCTTAGTAGTGTGTGATTTTTATGATATTTAAATTTCATCTAATAAAAATATATTTATCTCCCATTTTATCAAAGATAGTTTTTATATAAAGTACTTTTAGCACCATATTTGGGAGTTTATGTATGGGCTTACTTAGGTAGTGTCAAAGAATTGTTTGGTGAATTTTCAGGATTTATGTTAGAAAATTTTAAAGAAAACCATGTGTATAAATATATGAAATGGATTACATAATTTGTTTTGGGTAATGATTTTGGTATGTTAATTTCCTAGAAATTACATCAATGATTGTGTATTGGTAATTGGATGAAGATGTTTCATAGATTCAACTAGTGGTAATCAGACCGAAGAAGGTTCACTGAGTATTAAATAAATCTTCACTCAGTGCAATATGATTGGGCCTAATAATATACATTCTACTAGACCCTCCATGGGGATATGATTTTGTTAATCCAATTCAATTTATAAACAATTATAATGACTGGATCCCATCTTTATTGTATGTTATAAAACCTAATAAGAATATGACTATAGATAACATATTATATTCTAAATGAGTTATTAGTTGATCCGATTATATCATAGTTGATACAAAATTAATAGAGTTTGAAATGAAGGTTTCATTGTAGAAGACTTCTAAGGATTTACTTTTTATATTCATATGATCATTTAATACAATTTTCATTGATATTATGAAAAAAACTTTTGGTTTTAGTATTTTGTGTTGGGATTTTGTGTTTTGTTGTCTATATTTCATGTTTTTGATTTTAAAATCCAACAAAATATTTACTTTTTAAAATTTTATTCAACATACTATAATTTATTTCTTTTAAGTTAGTCATGATGTTTAGAAATATATTATACTAGGTCATAGTTTTTTTAAATATATTGAGAATAATACATGATGTTTTTTTAATTATATTTCATATTAAAGGTAAAAATATTATAAAATTATTATTCAACTACAAATATGTCTAACGAGGGATCTATATATTGGAGCTTTTTTTTGAAATTGTTCCTTGTTTTTAGTTAAATGTTAGTTTTTTGTTTGTAGTCTTCATAAATTATTAAAAAATAACATCAGTTATATATCATGAAATTTAAGGACACTTGTATCGTTGAAAATATATGAAATTTATCTATATTTTATTTGACTATGAGAAAATTTGAAATTGTGGGATGGTTTCTCCAAGAAATAACAAATTCCCTATAATATTTCAATTTCATTTTTAGCATATCTTGAATAATAATTGTCATAGTTTCTTGATTATATATTATGATAATGAAGTTAAATATTAATGTTCTTTAATCCAATGAAAATATCATAATTTTATAGATATTTAATTCAACTACACCATCAGATAAAAAAATATTTACAGTCTCTAAAGAATCATTGAATATTATGTTTACAATTTACCTCATGGTGATGTCTCAAAGTAACTCTAGGATTTTTTTAATGTAAGTACCTATTTTTTTTATGTGACCACATAATATTACCACCTGATGTTTTTTACGTCCCCACGTGATGTATTTATAAACTATCCACATGATACTTTTTGTCCATCGACTGAAAGTGTATTTCGTCCAAGCTACAACAAATGAACAGTCCTACATGACATTTTATATTAAGATGAAGTCAAATTTTATACTAATCTTGCACCTAAATTGATCACAATAATAATAACTTCCATAATCCTTTTGAAAAAATGAAACAGAAATGATACTTTCGTGCGTTTTTCCTAGAGTTACCACAACCAAATTCATGTTATGAATTGTGGTTTATAGAGAAAATGTATACCACATCATGAATACATTTATTCAAGTAGTATGCAATATTCCTCAGGAATACATGCTTTAAATAACTCTACATTTAATTTCATCTAACATGGACATCATTAAATCACTGAATCTTAGATGATAATAATCTTCATAAAATTTCTAAGAATGAAGTATTGAATAGACAATGAAGTGGATGAAATATAAGAAAATGATCAAGGTTATAAAACTCCTGTAATGCATCAGAAACCAAATGCACACGCATTTGTTTAGTATTCACAGGATAACCATGAATTCTAAAACATCCTTAACTTGACTGATGAAATGAACACATGGTATGTAAATATACCAGATGTTATGTCAACTAACCACATGTTATGATTACACAATATGTAAATCTATCTCATGTGATGTAAATTGACGGTATGTTATGGTCAAAAGGAATGTGTAAAAACTAGATGATTTAAATTATTCACAAGGATAGAAGACATACCAAACATTATAGTAACATCATATGTTAATTGACTATGAGGAATATTCCTATGATCAATGATACTATCAGTAAAATATATACTATATTTAATTTTTATGAAATATAAAAATTTTCAGCACACACTAATTTTTTGTTATTTTGATTATTTATATTTACAAAATTTGTATTTTATATTTCATTTATTGATTTAGTTATTGAATAGTCTTATATAATATTTGAAAAATAATTTTGGAAAACCTTTACACTATTTTATATTATTTTTAATTAATTATATAATGTCACATATACATTAAACATGTATTTATAATATTCAATTTTTTATATTTTTTGATGATATCTTTGTATAATTTCATTATAAGTAAATATTTAATGGAATATAACTTATTATAACTTATATTTTGGTTTTTAATGTATTATAATTAAATTTTTAATAATTACACACTGTAAAAAATTAGAAAGTAAATTGAAATTTGATTTTAACAGTTAAATTTTATAGAAATTTTATGGAATTGTTTTGACATTAAATTATGGGGTAATTATAGACTATTTGATGATGAATTAGAATATGTTTTAATTAATATTTTTTTTATTTAATTTGAATGGGTTTTTTTATTATTTTTGGAATGTTATTTTTTCCATTTTGGATAATTATGAAGTTTGAATTTGAATAATTTTGCACATATGGATATTTCATCATTAGTTTTATAAATCCCATTTGATGGATTCGATAGAAATTCAATGGAAACGCATTATGAAAATGAAATATTTTGATAACAAAAATAAACTTATTCTTATTTTTCAAGTGTTGAACAACCCATGTCCCATGCAAAGAAGTTTTCATCTATTTGATAGATTTTCATGCGAACAATGAAAACATTTATGACTTCTACTACTACCATAATGAGACATCATTATACATTAATCATGATCAAATACATATTCTTGTTTAATTTAAGTTATATTTCTTCTTGGTTTCCTAGGTCTATAATGCTACTTTATATCTCTCACAAATTCGCTCACCTTTTATTTATGATAATACATTCAAAATAATTCTTTCTTTCTTTTTTTATATTATAACTCCTAGATTTCAAACAAAATACAAATAAAGCTGTGACTCTCTTAGTCTAAACATTAATCATGATCCAATATAAATTATTATTTCATTTAATATATATTTATTCTTGGTTTTCAAGGTCTATAACACCACTTTCTATCATTCACACATTCTCTCAAATTATATTTAATATATTACATTAAAAAAAGTTCTTTCTTTATTTTTGTATATTATAACTCCTAGATTATAAACTAAAAACCATTAATGTTCTCACTATCATTGTTTAAAGGTAGTATTTTAATAGGGTTTTCAATTCTCATCCATTAGTGAGTGTATCAGTGTGGTTATCCCTATAATTTTTTGAAAATTATTTTATAAATGGGTTATGGTACAACTTAAAAAATCAGTATAGTGCAGAACGTATCTCTCAGTAAATAGAGAGGTATAAGAGTAGACACCGCCTAAATTTTACTTAACCAATATAAAAAATTCATATATTAATTCATTTATATTTAAAATATAATTAAATCTACTAATTAACAATTATATTTATTTCATCTTTTTATATTTTTTTAGTTTGTCTATTCACCCCTCCTTTATAAATTTTACCATCACCATTTTTGATATTATATTTGGTATCAAAGGATTACATTGTTAATGATAGATTAACACCCATATTTATATTATTGATATAGAGAATATAATATCAATAAATTATTTTTTATGGGTTTCATGTTCGTATTTAAATATTTTTTTGGTAACCATTTTTCCTTACATTATAGTACAATGAAAAAAATCATTATAATATGGAAGGAATTATGGTTAATGATGTACAGATTCCATAGAATCTACCTCTCTTTGATAGAAATAATTACATGCACAATAAATACATAATGGAGGAATACCTCAAAGAGTTATGAAAATAAAACATTTTAATCATAATAAAACCTTACAAGAAATGAGAAGATGACCCAAATAATCTTATGGGAAATAATGATTTTAAATATGTTTTAAATTAAAAAGTACTAAATATTTTATATTATGCTATTAATGGATGTGTGTATAGTATTGTGTCTATGTGAAATACAACTCATGATATTTGTAATATTATACATGTAAATAAATACAGCTAATAAATTTTAACTCAAACCAATATAGGAATGTTTTGAGATGAGTGCTAAGACTTAAAAATGGGTGATAATGAAACTATAAGCAATATGTTCCACTGATTCGTTACTATTTTTATTAGAATGAATCATTTTTTATAATCGTTATAAAATCCAACTATTATTAAATGGGTTATAAGAGAACTACCAAATGAATATCATTTCAAAAAAGTTTTCCTGAAATGAAATTAGAAACATAAATGAATAAACTCATGATGAATTGATTGGATCACGTCTTCAGTATGAACTAGATATGAAGAACCAAGATGAAGAGGCTTTTTTAAATATAAAATATTTATATTTTATATTTTTATATTTTGTATCAATAGAATCTTATGATTCTAAATTAAGAAAAGTGGAAAAAAATGATATGGCTCAAATTATGTTTTGAGTTTACAAATTGGTACAAAGTAATGGATTCAAGAATGAATATAGAAGGGACTCTCAAAAATAAAAAAAATGTAGATATGAAATATATTACTAATTATAATACATCATATGTTACATTTTTTAAGTATTGAAAAAATGTATTTTCTTTACTGACTTCCCAAAACTGAAAAATAAGAAAAAATACAAAAAAAGGAATTGAAAAATTATTAGAGTTTTACTGAAAAATTTGATTGTATTGATGAAACTGAAAATGAAAAAGAATTTAAAAACTTATTCTTTAGGGAATTCATGAAGAAGGTATGTGATGCATGTTAATATTCTTGTTGATTTGATTCTAATTATAATTTTTAAAATATTAATGTTTTTGAGTTAAAAGATAAAACTGAAAGGCTGAGAAAATTATCTCTCAAGCATGTAATTTAAAAAACAAGATTAAATAAAATAATGAGAAAATTATTATGAGTATAATGTTAATTTAAAAGAGAAATAAGATTAATGTAATACTTCTTCTCGTTCACATTAAATTGTTTTTGATAATTACAAATTTACCTAGTATTTGAATAAAATATTGAAAAAATAAGTTGAATGTTTTAACAAATCTTGTCTAATTTTATTCATGGTTGTGAAATATATCATAAAATAATGTATTTGAATACAAAATGTAAAAATATATATGTCATTTTCTATACTAAATTTTTAATTTAGATTTACTAAAATCATATTTTGTAAAATAAAAACGTTTTCACCTCTAAAATTATATATTTTCAATGTGGTATGAAAGAAAACTATGTGAATTAATATTGTATTAAATTTTAATATTATTATGGATTTATGAGTACCCATATTTGAAAATATATTCTCTTTAGAGTTCCTTATAATTATTGTTTAAAGATAATGTGGCTACCTAGTTTTTTCTTTTAATTTGACAAGATACAAAGTATATTAGGCACCACAATTGATAAGTAATTTAATTTTGAAAGATAAATGCATTGGATTTAACAAGGATGATATGTGATATATAGAAAATAGATTATCTAGGAATATGCCTACATAAACATCAATTTTAATGACATTAAATAAATTTGATGGGGGTATTATTACGTTTTGATATAATTCCAATTGAAAAGTAAAAGGTTTTTGAAATGTTCGTATTTCAAATACTACTTTTATTTCTAAAGGCATATATATTGAAGATTTAAAAATAATTAAATTATTATATCTCAATAATTTTATGATGGAATGGAACATAGAATTTTAAATGGAAGATTTTTAGTTTTCCCGAATGATTATTATTATATGATAATCAATATTAAAATAGTTATATAATTGAAGATTCTGAACTAAAAGATCAATATTTTGTGCAATTGAATAATTTTTAGATTAATAACAATATTTTCATAAAAAATTATGTCATGATAATTTTACTATGACATATATTATCTAAAAAATTATATTATTTTAGAAATAGCTACTATCTATAGAGAATAACTTCCTATTAATTACATTGCATGTAAGAGAAATCACCCAATGTTTAATTAAAATCCACCAATCTGATTGGTAATAATAGACCCTTAAAATTTTTGCAAATTTATTTATTTATTCCTATTAAAATTTATAACTTTGTATGAAATAAAAAACCATACTTAATATTGATGAATATAGTATATTTACATTGGTATATTTTCATGAAGATATAAACGATTCTTATCTAGTTTTTTATTTATGTAATTTAGTTCAAAATGATAAAAGTTTTATGATTATTTCATTTTATAATGATAATGGTTTTGAATTGAGTATTTAAAAATTTATAAAATTGGGTGAAAATATAGGTTATTTGGAAAATGTGTTTACTCTAAGAACACCTTAACAAAATGGCCCTATACAATAGAAAAAATTCAACTGTTATCGAAAATGATAAAACTATGTTATGTGAATATAATTGATTAAGAAATTTTGGATGGTATTAATCCTTACGGATTAATATATTTTAAATTTAATTATAATTATAAATTTTCTTAATAAAACATATTATGAATATTTTAATAGTTAAAATCTAATATTTTGATTTTTTAGAGTGTTTAGTTGTAATGTTTTGATTTTAAATTCAAAGAGAAATTTAGATAAATTTGAGGCTAATAGTGATGGATGTATTTTTTTTAGTTATTATAAAATTAGTAATACTTGTAGTTTTTATAATAAATGAATTATTTTTTTGAAGAAGATGATCATATTATATTAAATTAAAATACAGTGAAATTGAATTTGTATTTTGATTTTTTAATATTATATTTAGATATTTTACTTTTGGTGTAGAAAAATACCAAGATAAATATGAATTAACACAGGGGTATAATATTTCATATCCTTAAGGTCCCATATATTGTAAGTATAATATATATCATCAAATTGAAAATATTATTGATAATATTTATTTGTGTATTAAAACTAGATTTATTTAAATTTTATTGGACATTGGGATTTTATTTCTTATTTTGTTTCTAATAATATAAATGATTTGTTAAATGATTAAATTTGACTTTTTAAATACAATATGAAGTACATTAATTTTATCATGATATTGTTTGTTCATTAGTTGAACCTTATTTAGATAATCATTTTATTGGAATAATTGGGTTTTAGAAATAACATGGATGAATTGGGACATATTGTTAAGAATAATGCTATAACTTTTCTTAATGGTTATTATTAAATATAAGAAATAAATTTTGATCAATATTTAACACGTATTTATATAATTAAATACATTTTAATTGTTTTAGAATTTTTTTATTTTCATGGTTATATGTTATTTTGAATAGTTGTAAAAAGTATATTTTTAAATAGTTTATTTCTGGATAATTTTATATTTATCAACACATTGGTTTAGAAATTTAGAAATTTTATGATTATATTTTTAATTAATAGATCTATTTTATTTTATTGATTATGAAACTCATGCATGGTATGATATACATACATTTTTATTGAAAAATGGACTTTTTAGGGTTAATGTTCATTATACTATATTTATTAATATGGTTTCAAATGATATCCTAATTGTAAAATTTATTTTTATGACAATATATTAGGATTGAAAAACTGTTTTATTTGTAATTTGTTTCTATATTTAAGGGAAAATGGGTTTGATATGAGTCTTTTGGTTGATTTGAAATTTTTTACAGTTCTTAATTTGTTTAAAGAAATGATAGTATATTTTTGAATAAATAAAATCATGACAAAGACATGGTTAAACATTTTGGTTTTGATTATTATAAATTCTTTATAAATACAATTATTATTAGTTGAAAATTTTAGTCAATTTTTTTAAAATTTGATTCTGATGTTTTTCAAAAGTCTATTGATTCTAAATTATATAGAGTTATGACTGAAAGTTTATTCAATTCAACTTATTCTTACCCCAATTTTATGTTTAGTGATTTTGTGTGTGGAAAATTCCAATCAGAACTTATGTAATCTCACTGTAATTATTTCAAGTATATTATTTGATATGTTAAAGGAACTATTAACTATGTATTATTTTGTTCTGTAATTTTTTTTTGTATTCATTAGCTTCTAAGACTCTAATTTTGGAAGATGTAAACTTGATATAAAAAGTCTCTCAGGAAATTTTCACATTCTCTGTGTGAATTCTTTTTCATAGATTTCATGAAAAGAAAACTATGTTGATTTGTAAACTTATTTATGTGAGTAAATCACATCAATATATTATTTTTCTTATGAATTTTTTATTTAGAAAACATTTTCTAAAAATGGTTTTAATTTTGACCTAATTCATATTTATTGTGATTATTTTACACCATTTCTACTTCAAAGAAGCCTTTAATTAATTCAATATGGCATTTATTTTAAATGATTTCAATTTTTTATTAACCAAGGATACATTATTCAAGAATATATTCCAAATGAAAATCAATCAGTGAATATTAGTGCTAAACCACTAATTATTTCAAAAATATAGAAAAATAAATTTTTGCTCGGTATGTTCGATATATTGTTTAAGAAAACTATTTAAATTCTTTACTTTAATTAATATTCATTTATTATGGGGAATATTTTTAAATTATAAATTTATATTTTTGACTTCTTTTTTCAATCGACATATTTTGAAATTCTTAATATTTACATTTTTATAAATTTCAAAAATGTAGAGAATTCAATAAAATCATGTTTTTCATTTTTAATTTCTAAAAAGGTGTAATTATTCATTAATATTTTAATATTCTATATTTTAAATAATACAGTTCCAAAAAAAATATTTTTTATTACATATAAATTTACACATAATAATTTATTTAATAAATTTTAATTATATATTCTAAAAAAATATTTACTAGATGAATTTTTTTTATTTTAAGTTACAGTATTTTGGATTTTATAAATATTAATTTAAATTAAATATTTTTATATTATCGAATTTTTCCTCAACTATGAAGATTTATATATATGTCTTTAATGTTATCACTTGTGGTCCTCATTTGATGTACATTTTGGCTATATAATAGTTTTGGTTTTCTATTTTGTTTTAGTTATTAAATAATATCCAATATTATATAGCACATAATTTTGACAAAATTACTAAGCCTGAAATATAATTGATTTATCCATATTTCATTCAAATAAGAATAATCCTAAAATACTTATTTTGATGGTTTACGAAATGACTAAATTCTCTATATTATTTACTTTTTCCTAAATTTTTGATATTATATTATTTCATTTTTTAAATGATATATCATTATAATGAATTTGGATTGTATTATTATTCAATACATTTAGAAGATAAAAATTCATATACATTTAAGTGTAATAGAACAAATGCATATTCAGCTGTCCAATTCATCGAAAAAGTCATTGAATCTTTTGTCGACTAGTAACCACATGGTTATTTCTCAAAGTGATAGCATGATGGTTTTTATGTGACCACATGATGATTTTTATGTTATCATATAATGTTTTTTAAAAGAATTCATGATGTATTTATGCGGCAACATAATGTTTTCTTTGTGACTGCATGTTTTTTTCAAGTGATTCCAAGTATATTTCCACCAAAAGTGATCATCGTTAATTGAACAATTGTGTAAAGATAAAGTCTATTTTTTTAAGAATATTTCACCTATAAGTCTCACTTTATTTCTTTCTACCATCACCCTTTAGAGAAATGAGATCAAATTTAATGTTTAATATAAAATTCTTGGATTTTCTACTCCCACACTCAAGCAATGTCTTGTTGTATATATAGAGTCTATATACTACTTTATGAGAAAATGTATTTATGAATTTCATGATATGCCTTGGGCATACATGATTAATAGAACATTGTTTTCATTTTCAATTGAAATTGACCTTACGAAATCTATGTATCTTCAAGGATCATACACATTATATAATTTATGGTCTCGAATAATTCAAATTAGGGTTAAGATGATGGAATTATGACTAGATCTAACGGTTATGTGAATCATTTTTGTATAAATGAAACAAAATGCACATGAAATTATTGATTCTTCTATAGTGTATAAGTGTTAACAAACCCACCATAATATGACAAGTGTCATGGCTACATGGTATGTAATGCTACTACATGTTATGTCAAGAAACCTTATTTAATGACCACACTAAATGTGCACTCAACACAAATTATTAACTATTCACATAGTTAGTAGAATGACCACCCATTATGAAGACATGATAAGTTAACTAGACATAAGGTATATACCTCATGGTCACTCAAAACTTGTGACCAATTTTCTACTTTATTTATTTTTTTAAATCATTGTTTTCAATATGAAACATTTTTTTATTGTGAAGATTTAATAATGTAAATTTTATTTATTTTATGTGATTTTACTCCTTAAAAACTATATACTTATTGAAAAATATTTTTGGATTATTTTGAAATAGTTTTATGTTAATTATTTAATATATTTTTTATTAGAACATATATATTCAACATACATCTTGATTAATTTTGTGTTTATGTCTTGAGTTGATCTAATTGTATTATTTTCATTCAAAAACAAATATTTAAGGACATATGACTTTAAAAACTTATTTTTTAGTATTTAATGCACTGTAATTATATTTTTAATAATTATGCACTATATGAAATTATAATTTATTTCATAATTTCTTTTTAATAGGTAATTTTATTAGTAATTTTTATGGAATTGCATAGATATATTTGTACAGAGTTATTATAAACAATTATATAATGAATTAAAATTAGTTTAATTTAGTCTTTACATTTTGAATCCAAATGTTTTTTGTTATGATTATTTTTGAAAGAGGATTTTTCTATATCTTGGATAATTTCTAATTTTTAATTTGAATTAATTTACCTTGTTATAGATTACATTGATAGTTTAAAATATCTTATTAAATTTATTCATGAAACAATCAGAGGATACCAGTTACGAGAATGAAAATTTTTGAGATCCAAAATACATTACTATGAACTATGATGTGTTGTATAGACCAATTAATATGTTAAAATGTTCTGATATGTTGTATTAAATATGATTTTCTAAATAAAAACTTCTACCAATTCTACTACTATCTTGATTTGAAATTCTAATACAGTACCCATGAAGCATCACTCGTGCTTCCTTTGTTTATCTAGTATTTCATATTGGTTTCTGGAATTTGTAACGATTATTTACATCACTCAGAAATTAACTTAAGCATAATTCTGATTTTAAATTTAGAATAATTATTTCACCCATTCTTCATACTAGGAGTAAAATATTATAAAGGTAGGATAAGTTGGTTGTGACACCTATGGTCAAAATTTAGTATTATAATTTAGTTATGACTCCCCATTAAAATTTTAGTGTGTCAGTGTTGTTATCCCCTAACATATTAGAAAATTAACTTTCATCCAGTTATGATTCCACATTCAAAAATAATTTTAGTTAAAAATTTATCTCTAATATTTTAGAGTTGTATATGACATTACTTGGTCTAATTTAGACCAAACCACTAAAAAAATTCCTTATGTTCATTCATTTTTTTCCACTAATAATTAAATATTTTAATTATATTTGATATTTATTTTATTATGATAATTGGTTTAGCTACCCTATTCACTCCCACTATAGACCCACAATAATAACTATTTATGATTTTACATTTATATGTAAAATCAATCATGAAAATAAAGATATGGGAGGTATGTCTCTAGAAATTCCTAAGGAAGAATATTTGGGATACAATTCTTATTCTAACTGAGGACAGAGAGGTGGGTATCTAACTATAAATTATATTATTTTTATTGTCTATCCCAAGAGTCTCTTAGATAAATTATCTTGTGATTAATAATAAAAAAATTGGATATTAAATTTATTAGAATAGGGGAGAGTATAATTCCCCATAATTTTACTATATATCTATCCTTTAAATAAAAATAATTTGTTTGAAAAGATTAATCACATGTAACACTGAACTATAAAATCTCAATAAATATTAGATTTTTTTGAAAATTGAATAATAATAGAAAAAACTAGTTAATATAAAAATTAATAAATTGAAAATTCTTAAAAAATAGGATTAAGAGCATTTAATTTTTTTAAATAAAAATTTTCAATGAAATAATTTTTAATTTTATATTATATTTATATTTAGAATAAAAATTTATATAATTTATAATTTCATTATTTTTAAAATAAGGTATTCTTGGAATTATTCATTTAGAAACTGTTAGAGGGTGAGTTTTCTAATATATTTTAAAATAATCTAAAAATAGCATTTTTTATCATATCATTACATTAATAACATTATTATAACATAATAACAATGTAATTTTTTTGAAAATACATTTATATATAAATATATTTTCATATAGAAATAAATTATTTAAAAAAATACTTGTTTGAAGTTATTCAACCCTTGTTTAGTGTTTTTGAAACTTAAGAAATATTTTACACTAAGAACCATTTTTATTAGCTTATATTAATGAAATTAGTTTTATGAAGTTATAGAAATTAAATATGACAAAATTTATTTCATATTTTAGATCAAACATTTAATATTATATAATAATATTAATTTCTTATAGATAAAATCATGAATACATAAATTAATTTTAATGGCCATGATAATTATGAAATTGTTATTTTCAATGAATAGATTAATTACTATATTTTAATTTTTTTCCAGTAAATCAAATTGATATATTTTATTTAAAAAAATTTATATAATTTTAAAACATATATAAAATTTTTTTTTCACTCATTTAACTATTAAATAATATTATATGGGATTAATAATTCTTATCTGTGAAGACAACATTTTTCTCCAAAATAGTTTTTTTTTGTATTTTAAATAATATAAATTAGCAGTCAAATTAAATTTATTTAGAAATGGAATTTTACTATACAAGGAACAAATATTGTTTTAAAACGTTTTTTTAATAGGGTTACCTTATATATTTATTTAAATCTAATTTACATGGGTAAAAACTAGTAACCAACATAAAAATCCAAAAAGTTAAAATATAAAAATCTAATTGTAAAAGACCTGAAATGTATAGAACATGCATAAAAATTAACTATAAAGTTTCTATTAAACTTATATCACCACAATATTCATTATTTCAATCTTTTAGATCCATTTATCAAAGGACACGACCTTAAACATTACATAATCTTGAATTACGTCAAGAATTCACATAGAGGATCTTTTTTAGGTTTAGATTTTTGGAGAATTAGTCCATAAATATTACAAAAAAACTTGAATATTACATGTAGACAATACTACCTAGTATCCATTTTTCATAAAAAAAACTCTTGAAAAAAAGAGACTTGTTTACTTCCATGTTTTAGACAGCATGACTTTTCCTTGATCTCATCATTGACCCTATTCATATTTTTGTCCTGTGAAAAACATTTCAATACATTTTATGAGAATAAAAAGCTTAGTAAGGGTCATAAAATAAATAAAGTAAACAATATACCATAAATAAATGGAACCATACTTTTCAATCATAATATACCTCATGAAACCATAAGATTTATGAATAACATAGAGAAATCATAAATCATAAAAGGTAAATTATGGCATTCATAACATAATAACATTGTAGCTATCACAGCTACATAGGGAGTCACATTTGGAATACCTATCACAATATATTCCCTAAATCTATTTGGAGAAAAATTAATGTTTACATCCGTCATGTTACCCAATGCATTGGAGAGCTATCACGGGCTCAGCCGCCCTAGGTTTATCACAGAACCACCTGTATACATAAAAAAATTCCAAATAATCATAACATAATAATAACACATAACACCAGAATAATGGAATGATAACATTACCACATTCTAATCATAATATATCAAACAAGGAAAGTGAAATAAAAAATGCTTTATCAAACCATTTTCAATACCATTTAAAACATTTATTGAAGACATTTTTGAAATCAACGTGTCTCATACCACTTTGAAACTTTTAAATAAATCTCATTTGAAAAAATTAATTTTAATATAAATAAATACATAAAACCATTTGTAAAACATTGGCATTAATATGAAATATTTAGCAGAATTAATCTTTTAAACATTTAAAACAATATTTTAGTTAAAGAGTTTTTATCAAAATGAGAGATGCTTGAATGCAAATAATTGAGTAATAACATTTTAATCATAACATTATAATATCATGAGAATAAAGGTATTCATGATATTATGTTCCAAAGGACAATATATACACCACATAATATTGAATTGGTGAATAACAACAATGAAGTTTTAATAGAATGTAAATCGAGATAAAATCCCTAATAAAAACTATATCCATAGATTAAGGAAAAATCAATTACATAATAATATGTGACAAATAAGAATACACTCAATAAGTTGATATTAATTGTGAAATAGTCAGATGTTATTCCCAAATATTCATAGCATGACATAATCCAGAAGTAGAAGTTTAACCCAAATAATTGAAATTTGTGAAGAAGATACCTTATTGAAATTTGGCAGCCTAATAGTGTCACATTGAAATTCAAAAAATGAATTGATGAGAGAGAAAAGGATATCTCATCACATAGACACAAAATTTACAGCAATAATGATATATAATAACATATCAAAACATAATAATATGTAAATTAAAAGACATAAAAAAAATAAGTCTTTTAAAAAGTCTAGGGTGAAATGCTCCCATACAGAAAATTGACAGCCTAACGACGTCACATTAAAATTTAGAAAATGAAATGATGATAGAGAAAATGGTATCTCATCACATGGATATAAAATTTACAGAAAAAAGGATATTGTCAAAAATATCCCAACATGAGAAGGTGTAAATTAAAAGACATAACAAAATAAAGTCTTTTAAAAAGAGGAGGGTGAAAGGTTCCCTTACTGATTTGGTAACATACAAAACATACACCCCATGAAAGAAATATTATACAATGAAGATTTAAATACCCATAAATTTATGTATATTACAAAATAAATATAATAATGTGCAGTACATAAAGCACTCAAAAGGAAATAGTGGCAATATAGCGTGAATCTCACATGAATTAAAAGTGAGATGAAATCCCCTTACCACGTTGTAATCTATCGAGTTTTATGATAAAAAGATAATAACCACCAAATAAATCACATAATACGAAGAATATCAGAATAATATATATCAAATTTTAGTACAAAATACACCACATTCCACAAATAAGTGGTGAACAATGGAAATCTCATAGAATTGAAAGTGCGATAAGAAATCCCTTACATCGTGTCCGACTAGACTTATTTCTTCCTTTTTCTTCAAAATAATAAACTTAAGTTAATTTAAACTTGATTAATAAACCTTTTAACGATTATTATTCCATTTATATCACTTATTACCATTTTATAATCAATATGTAATCATTTAGGTTAATAATGGTTGTTTTGTCAATATTTTGCACTTGAGTAAAAAATGAACACATTATAATTACAAGTTGTCAATGTCATCAAGAGTCCATTATATCTAGAATGATAATCATGTTTTAGATACCATATTTACAAAGACAACATAAACATATAAATAAATTTTATTAAAAGGAATCTTTGAATTAAAATACTATATTTTTCACTATTATTTAAAAATTGAATTTTTTCAGATAAATACAATAATTTTACCCAAAGTAAATTTTGATGTCCAGATTCTAAAGAAGAATTTTATTTTGTCATTTGTAGCATATAAAAGTGACCAAGAAAATATTTAAAGAGGGTTCTCTATAAAAAAGATGTAAATAGTCCTTTTAAATTAAATTATGATTAAAATTAGATTCCTTCACATTTTAGGCCTCTATCTTTTATTGGATAAATGTAAAAACACTTAACAAACATGTATAATCATTTTGAAGTTTGTTCAGTTCATTCCCACCGTTACAATGGTTAGGCGCTAACTTCCATTTAAAATAATATTATATTATTATTATTATTCAGTATGACCCAACATTGTGTGCCACGTAAGATTTTAAAGAAACCTGTTGTTGTGTATTGGGTACAACATCAAAAATATAATCACCTTAAAGTAAAATTAATAATAAATTTAAAATTTTTAATAAATTTGAAAATTTTATATTATTTATTTAAATGGGATGTCACATTTAGCATTGAATATTGTTGCGACATCATTGAAAAAGTGACAGGACATTTAAAAATGCTATTTTTCACTTATAAAAGGAGATCACTTCAAACAAATTTAACCACCCTTTCCGGAGAATTTTATCCATAAAAACACAATATTATTATCTAAAAATTTGTCTCTCCATATCCTAAAAGATGTGTTACTTCCAAAATACCATGATAAAAATCCTTTAGGTGTTACCTAAGGGAGAATATATTAAGGAATAGGTAGTGTTCCCAACCAAGATATATTAATTATTTTATTATTCTATGATAAAAAACCAATTATATCCCAACAATATAATAAAATAAGTATTTAAAATTCTTATAAGTGTTATTTTACTTACATTATCCAACATAATGTTAACATTTTTTTATCTCATTATGATTTATTTATCATGAATCACAATATAATTTCCTTTATGAACCACTCCTTTTGTGTGATGGAATTTCGGGTATCAACCGATCTATTTCGTGAAGTCATTTTATTAGATACCATATCAAAATGATATGAAACCCATTATCATTACATAGGTATTTATGAAATGGTAAATGATTGATATATTATATAATATATATGTATCAATATTTATGGGTGGGGTCTTATATGTCACTTCACATAATTTGATATATTTTTACGTCTAATTAGATAAAATGATGCTGTGTGGACATAACCATATATAACTTTATTCGGTTGATTGTGAGTGAAGATGATCACATATAGATTTATTAACATGATGGTACATGGGTGTTATCAAATATAACATTATTCACATGATGTTTCATGCAAAAATAAAATATTTATTTATAAAAACAACATTTCATGTTAATGATAACATTTATATTTTTTCACATGATTGCGCATTAGTGTGATCATGTTTTTATTTACTAACATGACTGTGCGTAGACATTGTTGATCTTATTTTAGCTCCCAATATTACAATTTTTAATTCATATAATCATTCTGTATTTTTATTTTATATTCCAATGATTATCCTCCATGTATCATATATATTATCTCACACTCTTATTCCATTGTATGTATTTATTCAATTGGGATTATGTTAATTTCTATTATGACAGATGGATAACTCTTATTTTTATATTTTCGTTTTAATAATATATTATCCCCTAATATGGTATTCTAATTTTCATGTAGTCTATCCTTTTATTAAATATTGAATATTTTCTCCAAAATAAACATTTTTATGACCTTTTATTTAGCATCTATTTAACTGGTTATGATTCTAAGTATAACATACAAGGATTCCAGAAGGGTTCCTGTGTTGTTTGATTACTGAGAAATATTTAGAGGCATCATTTAATATAATTATTATATAGATGGTCTATAAAGACACTAAACCATCCACTATTGTGATTTTATGTTTTTTTGATATTTAGTTTTGAACTTATAGAGATAATTCAAAATAAGGATATGTTTGTTTCATTCTGTGTCAAAAATAGTGTTTAATTGATGTGTTTTTATAACCTTATGTAGGAGTTTTGATGGGGTGGGTTAATGTAAGATGGGTTTATTCTTGTAATTAATGTACAATGAGATTTACTTCATAATTTATGTCACCCAACATAAATTTGTTGACCCTGTAAAACTCTAAAACATTGTTAAGGAAAACAAGGACCAGTAGAACTTGGAATGACGTGTCCTACAAATAATTTTAATATCCTACAACAATAACTAAAAATTTATATATTATATTTATAGTTTCATTAAAATGGTATAACTACACCACTAAGAAAAAACATTTGCAAATTTTGGTTTGTGACATGAGTGTGGTTCCATTATCTGGGTGTCACCACACCCTGAGAAAATGAATGATCTCTTTAGTGGCTCACAAACATAGTTGGACTTGGTGTGTTGGATTTTGGGATAGTAATAGGATCATAGGTGTCTATGAACATGGTTTCTGTGGAACAACTTAAATGAATTTGTTTACGATCAGTTATCATATATTATTATTCGGATATTTATGTCTATCTATTTTTAGTAATTTTCCATTACGTAAGTGGATACTAATACTATTTATATATACTTTCCTATTGTGTTATATATCAACTTCTGTATATTCTTGTATTTTATAATTTTCAGTTATCATGTAATTATTATTTTTTTTGGAATTCCCATATCATTTAAATGTATATTTTATATATTTAAAGATTTATTATAGGTATTTCAGAAAAATTATTTAAAATAATGTTATTTCCCTTTACTTATAAAGTGTGAGTATTTGTGAAAGCATTCCATTGAAATTGATTCATTATATTAATTCAATTCCTTCAAAAATTTTATTCGAATCTTAATTAAGTTTATAAATGGAAAATTATTTACATTAGATAAAAAATTAATATAATGGTTTAATGTGAAATGTATTGATTGCATTGGAAAACATACATTTGTAGTATAGTTTTTAAAATATCTTGAAAGGGACACACTTTTAAATGTTATGCGTGGAATGTGGGTAGAGAAGTAGTGGAATTTCTATCTATATCTCAATATATATATCTCTCTCTCTCACACACACACAAATATATATATTAAATGTTCTACTTATGTTCAACATGAATGAAGTGATAAATCTTAGGATTTTAATTTGAGTATAGTGGTTTAGCCAAGTTGAAGGAAATTTTTTTGACACACAGTGATGGGTATAGAGATCCATAACATTCATACATAAATATGACATATTATTTGATTAAATTTCAATATATAACAATACAATCAATTGTAGATCTACAAATGATTAGTATACTTTAAAAATTTGATAAATATACAATTGGTTCATAAAATATCTATATCTTCACCTATTTTTTTCTTCCTAAATAAATCCCTTGGTATAAAATCATAAATAAGAGAATTATTCATATATTATTGAAATGAAAACATAATAAAGGGTGATCTTAGATGGTCAGTAAGAGAAAATAAGGGAGATATCAATGATAATTTAAATATACATGTCCGTAATAGGTCTGGTAACATGATATTATCCTTTGAAAATCATACCCAACAATTATTATATCATAATCACATGTCATAAGAAAAAAATCATGAAATTTCATAAGACATAAATCATAATGGAATCAAAGATCATGATCCATTAGACCATAACATTGGCAATCGATCATGTTAGAAAAGAGAGGCATAATTAATGCAATAATTGTAATCATATAAATATTATGTAAAATATTACCAATGTGACATTCATAACATGTCAAGGTTGGAAAAACCACACATGTAGATCCTTGAAGTTTGGGATAACCTCCCTTGTTACCTCTGTAGGGATTGAGATGACCTCACATGTACTTTATTTTTTGGTTTTTGTTATCCTTTTATATCTCATTGAGCTCAAAACACATTAATATTTTCCCAATGTACTATAGAAAGATTTAATTTTGGACCCACATATAAAATTATCATAAATCAATTTATATGTATTCCACAAGATCAAAAAAATTAATTATAACATAACCCATAGAAAAGAAAATGATTTTCACTAGTATTTAATCATTATAATCATAACCCAACCAAATAAAAAATAAAAACCGTATTATTTAATCATATCCCTTATAAAAACTAATTAATATAATGATATGTTATTAAAAATGAAAAATTACTTTAATATATCACCAGAATATTTCTTGTACAAAATATCATGATAATTTTTAAATCACATATTAAAATATAAAAATGTCAAAAATATTAAGGATTTTTTAGTAAATAAATCTAGAAAATTTTCTTAGATAATTAAAATAACTGAGAGGCATTGATAGTGATAATTATCATTAATTCCATTTGCATTAATTTTTTTTTTCTGTTCATATGATTAGTAAAGGTCAAAACTTACTCAATTAAGAAAAATATAATATCATTCTATTTAAACAATTTTTAAATAAATTAAATCATGGGTAAAAATGAATTTTATTAATTATAATAAAATTTATAAAAAATTGTTGAATTTTTTTTAGGAAATCATGGACAAAACGGATAAAATATTTTCAACAAAAGAGAAAAATAATGCCATTTTTTAAAAGTATTTTTTTGGATCTTGAGTATATAAAATTTAGAAATTAAATGAAAACAATTATTATCATGAAATAACTATAGGATAGGAAAATTAATGTGGTTTTTTTGGAACTAATCT
Source organism: Viscum album (assembly GCA_963277665.1). Taxonomy (NCBI): domain Eukaryota; kingdom Viridiplantae; phylum Streptophyta; class Magnoliopsida; order Santalales; family Viscaceae; genus Viscum; species Viscum album. The sequence continues at coordinate 1,266,748,938 of OY728128.1, forward strand.
TATAATTTCATTCAGTGGAAATTCAATCACAAACAATCCCAATTAAATTGTGATTGGAACATAAATGTCTTACCTCAAGATTGGCATTATTTGAAGGAAATATAACTTCTTATATAATAAATTTAAAAATATTATAATTATATAATATAGATATTTATATAAATATAATATCATATATTATCAAATTATAACATTGTTTTTAACTTTTATTCATAATCCATTATTAAAATCATTATTTATGTGTGTCAACTATTTCATATTTCATGAGAATTTCATTTCGGTTGTTATGGTAGATGTAATTTTATTATGGATATATTATATAAAGAATATTATTTATGATATTAATATGTTATTTATTTTTTATATAATTATTTATAATCTTCCATAATAGGTAGAGATAGAAAATTGAATTGCACCGTTCAAGGAGATGGTAGGCCATACCTACACATGAATATTGTTTTCCTTTTATAAATAGAAAAATCAAAAAAATATGAATAATATTTAACACTTATATAATAATAAATATATAGTATATATCATATATATTCATCATATCTATCCATTATAACATCAATGTAAATTTATAATGATAAATGAATCACATCGCTATATGGAGGTGGCAGTCCACACATACATACAAGCGTCTTTACAATTATCCAATAGATATAAATGTAAGAAGAATGATATGATATTTTAATTATTTAATAATAATAATTTGATAAATATAATTTATAAATATTAACTCATAATAATATCCATCCATTAATGATGGGGATGAAAAATGAATTATATCACTATGCGGAGGAGGTAGGCCACACAAACACAGAAGCGATACATTCACTATATATTTGATGGAAATGATGGTGGAGAATGGGGGTTTCATAATCCTCATAACATGTAATTATATTTTTTGTGCATAATATACTTTTTTAAGATAAATACAATAGATCTAGATGAGCTATAAGAAGAAATAATTTGGAATAGGTTGGGTAAGATGATGACCACTTATTCGAGATAACTCCTTTAGATTCATTGATAAGTACAATAGTTATTATCTTTTTTATAATAAAAACACCTATAATTTGTGGATATGGGATTTTTGAGGATAATATTTCATGGTTTGGTCAATCTAGATATCTAAAATTGGGGTAAAGAAAATATATATGTGTAATTCTATTATAATGGAGGGAGATGAAACGCTTGAAATTTTTAAAAATAATCAAAATATAATAAAGTAATAATAATGAAAAATTAAAAATGGTTTTATATATGAAGAAAAATAAGATATGTTTAAAATTTTATCATAAATTTAAATTTGTACAGGTTTTGGTGTCATTTTAAACCTTATCATTTGGTATAACCCATTTTTATCAATTTAATCTTTAACTGTAGTAATATCTTTTTTCACTGACATAATTAAAATTAAATCATTGAAATTAGATAAAAAATGAAAATAGATGAAATTACATAAAAAAATCCTTATTTTATTATTTAATTTTTTTTATGATTTTTATATAATTTAATAAAATCTTATTTAAGATAAAATACAATAATATCATTTTAGAAACTATTAATTTTATTTCACATTTAAGAAAACATCAAAGAAATTAAATTTTAATATAAAGCATTAAACCATTCATAATATGTTATATTTATTGATAAAATTAATGGAAATAATTATTCACCCAAATTATTTTATGTTTATTTTTTTAAAAGTATTTATTTTATTTTTATAGAAATTGAAAAAATATTGTGCCGACGTTGCCTAACAATTTATGGTAATTATTAAATCACTAAATATTATAAATAAATTACCATGATAAAGAAAATTAATATATATTTTTAATAATCATTCACAAAATCACTTATTCATTTTTATCTTAATAATAATAATTTATATTTACTATTATCAAAATAGTGAAATTTTGTATTTATCTATATCATAAAGTAATATAAAAGTAAAAATCAATGAAAACTGAAAAAATATGGCCCTAATTTTGAGGCCTTAATGATAATTGTTGAACTCCACTCATCTAATATAATAATGTCAAGTGTTAGTGGAATTTTAAAATAATAAACAAAAGTTTTAACATAGTTTCACCCATACCTAGGAGAACAAACATTAATAAGGATACTATTTATAAGGACCTAAAATAAAATGAAACCTATTTACCAAATTTTAAATTCGTTAATCCAAATATGAGATCTAGTTTTTAGGATTCAATTTTATATGTTTCAAAAATTCATTTGAAAATTAGTGCACAAAACCTGAGGAAAATAGGTTTTTTAGAAATTGTTTAGTATAAAAATGTATTTAATGTTATATTAATCTTAGAAATAACATTATATTAAATTTAAAACAATTTATGAATATATAGTAAATGCATTTCGTTAAAATTATTTAATTTATTAAGGTAAAAACACATCACATGCATAAAAATGGTTTTTAGAAAAAACATCTCTTTTACATTAAAATTATTATTATTTTTCTAATTTCTAATAAATTGATAAACAGTGATTTCATTTTACAAAGATTTAAACCATAGTATTTTCATAATTTTTGTTTTCTTATTCATACCCACAAATCCAATTTCTAAAAGATAACATTCACAGCAAATAATAATATTTCAATAGCATTTCATGGTTCATTTAGAATATGTGTTGTGTGAAATTAATCCTATATAAAAATTAAAATTTATGTACAGATATATATATCATAAATATCAAGGTGTTACGTTCGACCCCCTTAAAATTAATTTCAACATTGAAACTCTATCACTCTGATAAAAAAATGAGGATATATCTATTTGATCAGATGAGCGGGTTCCCACACATCTTTTCAAATTTATGATTTCTCTAGTGATCTTTAAATAAGTGGGTAGTCTTGTTCTTTAGAACATTATCTATATAATATATAATATATACCTATTTTGATAGGTCGGAAATATCATTCACTCATGATGTATCCAATATGTTTAATACATATGATGGATTTCAAAATTTACTTCCTTAAAAGATATTTATAGAACACATCATCAACAAGCAAAAGGTTCAATGAAATTGACAAATGATACGCTACCACACCTTCTCGACCAAGAATATCAATTGTAACACCCCAAGATTTCATAGTGTGTTATTTTTCAAAATAATTCAATAACATGCACTACACACAACACCGAGTTCAAGCGCACCTTGACTTACTAAACAAGCCGTTCAAAAGAGGTTATGAATAGTATTAACTAAATTTTAAACTTTATATAATCCTTATAATTTTAGAATCCATATTATGAGTTTCTTAGAAATAATGTAAGTACAAATTCATTTTTAGTATTTCACTTTTACAATTTTTAATCGTAAACCCTTTTTAAATCCAATATTTTAAACTTTTATATATTCAATTTGATTAAATAAATTTACTTTTTAGAATGGGGACATCAAAAATTTAAAATGAAACATCCCAAGATTCCATGGTACGTTTCCCTTTGAATAATTCAACGACATGCATTGTACGCAACTCCCAGATTCTAACACACCACAACCAATCAAACTAGTCGTTATGAATAGTAATACCTAATTTTTGAAATTTTATAAAATTTATCTTTCAAAATGGAATTCATTTTTGGATTCATGATATCGAAATTAGCTTAGGGTGAAATTTTGGTACTTTTCAGATTACTTTCATATTTTGATGAATAGTGAAAATTACTAAATTTTAATTAAAAACAACTTTATTAATCGAAATTATTAATAGTGATAAATTATTAATTTGAGTGGTTTTAAAGTATATTTAGAATATATTTTTACCATTTAATACAATATTGGTCATTGGATGTAATTTCACAATTAAACCATACATAAACAAGTGTCAATCTTTTGATAGTTATTATCTCTTAAAAACACGCAATTTTTTTGACGACGGGAATTAATTTTTAAATTAATTAATGCAACTGATATGTTTTGAATTTGGTAAAATAGAAATCATTTTTGAATTTATAATATCAAATATAGCTTAGGCCTAATTTTTGGTATTTTTCTGGAAACATTCATTTTTTGATGAATAGTGAAACCACTAAGTGGTAGTTAAAAAACTGAATTTTTCATAAAACATAATTTTACCGCTTCTGTGAGAGGAATTTCAAAAATCTGAAAGACACGGTTAATATCAAGGAGTAAAATTTGGTTCAATGAGATGAAAATAATTTTTAGTGAATAGTAACTTTTTACATTTATTTACCACGGTTAAAAGTAAATAGGGTAATTAAGGGTACAAATGATATTAATATTACCCTAACACATGTCCTAATTCTACTAGACAAGTGTATCTCGACCAAAAACAATCTTAGGAGTAAAATATTATCATTTAGGTCCACTTGTATTATATTAGGACATTTATTATTATTTAATTAAAAGAAGAGTTAAAAGAGTTAAAATCAAAGGTTATTTACTAAAACATTTTTAATATAGGGTTATACATAAGATAAATTCGATTGTAAATATCAATTAGAAATCTAAAAAGATTTCCTACATAATGGTGTTTTATTTATAATTTTTAGACATTAAATAATTTAATTTATTTATGACACAATGGTGATCCATTAATTACCTTATTAATGAAAAAATTGGAATAATTGATATTATAAATACCCAAATAAATGTAATATGAGACTTTTTATAAATAAAAATAATTTTATAGGTTAATATGACATGTTATGATTGAGTTAATTAACCTTTTTCGAAGTAATCATTATGTTATGATTTTTACAAAAATCAATTATTGAATAGTGTCAAAATTGACATAAAGGAGTTTTTAAAAAACATATTATATTATTAATTGATATTAAATTCCTCAAAATCTAAGGCTCGACCAAGAGACTTATATCATGGTAGTTGTATCATTAAAGGACCACTTGGGGGTCTCTTGGATTTATATTGTATGTTTATTAACCATATAATATAAAAATATAAAGAGACATTCTAAAAGTGAAACTAATTAACTAAGAGTTAATACTTAAAGATAAGGTTAATATAATGACCCAAACCTGTCTAAATTATATTGGTTGAGTTGTTTTAGACCCATCCCCACCTTATCCTTTAAATAATCCACTTTTGATCCATTAGAAACTGAATATGAATTTATTATAAAATAATATTTTTAGCTTTTCCAAAGGTGCCCCTCACCCCTCTTATAAAAGGGCACTCCCCCTTCTCACTAATTCACACATTCAAAGCCCTTTTTCACGACCAAAACCTTCCCAAATACTCTCTCAAATTCCCTCAATTCAACCTAGAGGCCTTATTTTGATCATGAATCTACCCTAAGGAGCCCTTTTGATCAAATCAAAAGGAAGAACCTGAAGAAGAGGTATGACAACCCTGCTTTTTATTACAACTTAAACAAGCTTTATTACATAAAACATCACTTGATACAACAAAAAAGATCGAGAGGTTTAGTGTCTTTGGAGATTAGGATAATTAAATAAAAACATAAAACATGAAGTACAACATATTTATTGAAAACTTCCTTTACATGACCACTACATTCCCTCGTACTTAGCATTGCATGGGATAACTTGAGGACATGTATAAGAAAAGGGTGAGCTATAAAGCCCAGTAAGGGAGTACACATGGAATAAAATGAGAAGTAAAATACATGTTAGGAAATAGGCATGTCAATAGAGAATAACATAAACATGAACATAAATTCATGATAAAGCATGATAATAATGACATGGAAATGTGGCAGCAACACTTAACATTGAATTAGCATGAGCCAAGGCTCATTGTACATGGAGCAAGAGTAAACCCTCATTGCACATGAAGCATGAGTAAAAACTCATTGAACATGAATTAGTATGAGTCAACACTCATTGCACATGACGTATCATGATACTATACTTTACCCAATGCATTGGAGCGCTATAAGGGCACATCCTTCTTAAACATTTCATTTCATGCATAAATGTGCCACATGGATCATAAAACATGGATTCATAATAAAATAATCATTCATTCCACGATAAAGGAATTTGGAATTCATACATGAAACTTTACAATCAATATGTAAATGTGCATAAAGGTGAATACCATTGATGGAGAAATATGCATGGTATTTACTACACAATGACATTGGTTTAGAAAATCGGTGCGATTTCGGAAGCGTAACGGTGTGACATATAAATTCATAAAAATGGTTGATGAGAGAGAAAAGGGTTCCTCATCATATTTAAATGTAATGGACAGTAAGGAGGTCATATAGATACATGTCCCAACAATTAAAATGGAATTTAGATTCATGATACAAAATTATTGCTTGAATTTAAAAGAAGAGAGAGAAGTTCCTTTCGGAATTTCGGCATAGTAACGGGTGTACATGGGAGGCATTTAATGAGAGAGAAAGGGGTCTCCCATCATTAAAACAATAATAGGGTAGTATGGGGGAGGTGCGAAACCATACCCCAACAATCATAATTGAAATTAAAAGGGCAATACAACTTAAAGAAAATTGACAAAAAGGAGAACAGAAGAAAAAAACCCTTACTTGAAAGTGTGCTTCCAATGGCTAGAGAGAGGCTTGTGAGAGGCTTCGTGGGAGCTTGGGGAATCTTGGGAAAATTATAGAGAGAGTAGGGAAGAGGTTGGAAAAACTCCAAAGGATTTTAGTGTGGAGGAAGTGGGAGCTTGGGTGGGTTTATATAGGAAAGGTGATAAAATTCTTTATTATTTTGGTTTGGGACCCCTTATATTAAACTAATCCAAACCACAATCCATACCATGGTTTTTCCCATGTTTTCAGGAAAAGGAAAGAGGAAAACTATATTTTACAAGGTCAAGGTCCGAACTTATTAAAATATTAGGTTTGCTTATGTGGAGGTGAGTCACACTCCCTTGAAAATTAATTTAAAAATGAAAAGTGTTGAATATGTCTTGAGGGGTTCATTAATGCTTTGAAAAGTAAGTCAAACAAACCCAAAATCACATTATTTAAATGATAAAACATACTTTGTCCAGACATAAGGATTATGGTATTTTATTACATCACCATTGGGTCTTTATGATGTCATAAAACACATTATATATTTAAACGGTATTTAATTTTTACCCAAAAATTTGACTGTCTCAGAAAATTATGAAAAATTCACCGATGGATAATTTTGATGTCCTGATTCCAGAAATGACATTTATTTTATGTAATTTTTTTTAAAAATGTTAATTTTCACTTTTAAAATAAAAACCAACATTTATCGAAAAATCACGAGTTTTGACAGAAATGGCCTTCAAACCTTAATAAAATTTTTAATTGCATTCATAAAATTATAAGATCAATTATATATAATAAAAATTAATTTAATAATAATATTATTATTTTATTAAAATATTATTTAATTCAAAAATACTTTAATTTAATAAAATAGATTTATTAATTAAATAATAACTAAAAACACCATTTGTACTTTAAAAACTATTTACAACATATCAAAAATGACTAGAAATTATATTCATTATTATATACAGAAAAATAATGTACATGAACATAGTACTACTTATTTGTTACATAACCCCTTAAAACAGCCGCATAAGACCTAAGGTAAGGTGTGCGATGGTGAGAGACTCTTGGGGTGGCTCGGATAACATCGCTCGAGTGGTAATTTCAATCAACTTCCACTTTTCCCATAGATGGTCACGTTAGAGCTTGACATAATGAAGCTCAGCTTGGGCTTGGTTAAGGGCGAAGCCCAAGGATGCCACCTCTTTTCTGAGCTCCGACAAATGGGCTTCATATGGGGAAATTCTACTGGATGAGGCCATCAATTCCTTTGTATGAGTAAAATTGGGTTCGTTAAAGCCTTATATTTATACTAATCATGTGATCACTGTTCAATATCTATATTAACAACGGTCAAAATTCATAACATAAAACCAAAGAATTTGACATCTTATAAAAACATTTTTCATAAAGAGACATTTAACTGGATCAAGAGGGATTTTCCATTAATGAAACTTTGGGTTGTTACAATATTACCCCCTTAAGAAATTTCGCCCTCGAAAGTTTCTTTTTCCCACACTAAAACAAATGTGGGTAACTCAGCTTCATCATATCCTCCGACTCCCAAGTTGCATCTTCAAACTTGTGGTTTCTCCACAACATCTTGACGAGGGGCATTGTCTTATTTCGTAGAACTTTTTCTCTACGATCTATGATCTTCACTGGTTGCTCCTCTGAAGAAAGATCATCTTCCAATTGTACCACCACATAAGAGAGTACATGTGAAGGGTCCAATATGTACTTTCTTAAGAGGGATACATGAAATACATCATGCACCTTGGCCATAGTAGGTGGAAGTGCTAGTCGATTGGCCACATCCCCAACACGATCAAGAATCTAGAGGGGGGCGATGTACCTCAGACTTAACTTCCATTTCTTTCCAAACCTCATGACCTTCTTCCACGGAGATATGCGTAGAAACACCATTTCTCTAACTTTAAATTCAAGGTCTTGTCGATGGTTATCTGCATAACTCTTCTGTCGACTCTGGGCTACCTTGATATGATGCTGAATGGTTTTCACCTTCTCTACCATTTCCTCGACCATTTCTGGTCCAAGCAGCTTACGTTCACCGACCTCATCCCAACATGCCGGTGTTTGGCACCCTTTCCCATACAGGGATTCATATGGTGCCATTTGGATGCTCTAGTGGAAACTATATTTATAAGAGAACTCAACCAGAGGAAGATGTTGATCCCATCCTCCTTTAAAGTCCATTGATCACGCTCTCAACATATCCTCAAGTTTTTGGATAGTCCGCTTGGATTGGCCATCAGTTTGAGGATGATAGGCCGTACTGAAGTTCAGTTCAGTATTCAGAGCATGTTGAAGACTCTTCCAAAACATAGAGGTGAATCTTGGATCTCGGTCAGACACAATAGATAGTGGTACTCCATGCAACCTTACCACTTCTCTGATATATATCCGTGCCAGTTGATCTGATGAGAAATCCTCTCGAATAGAAATGAATTGTGTCGCCTTTGTAAGATGATCCACAACAACCCATATTGCATTGTTGCCTTTGGATGTCCTTGGAAGTCCGGTGACAAAGACCATGGTGATGTTATCCCATTTCCATTCTGGTATGGGCAATGGTTGCACAATCCCCTTAGACTTCTTCCTCTCTTCCTTCACTTGCTGACACACCAGGGACTTTGATGTATATTCAGCGATCTCCTTTTTCATATTATCCCACCAAAAGTTTTCTCGGAGATCTCGATACATCTTTGTGCTCCCTGGGTGAATAGATAAATTTGAACTATGTGAATCATCCAAAAGTTCCTTCTTCAACTCCAGACTTGATGGAACACATAGTCTTTTCCCAAACCTCACAATTCCTTCTTCATTAACATTAAACTCCGAGGATTTCCCCTTTTTGATAGCTTCCACTTTTTCCTGAATTCCCACATCATCCTTTTGAGCATCCTTTAACCTTTCTAAAAGAGATGGTTAAGCAATAATTTGTTAAAGGATTGATGATGTTCCCTTCTTTATGATTCCCACTTCCATCTTCATTAAGTCTAAGATGATTGGATCCTTCTCAATTCTCATCATTGATAGAATCGTCGGATCCTTTCTACTTAGGGAATCTGCCACCTTGTTCGCTTTCCCAGGGTGGTAATGTATTGAACAATCATAATCCTTGATGAGCTCTATCCATCTTCTCTGGAGCATATTAAGCTCTTTCTGTGTGAATATATATTTAAGACTCTTGTGGTCAGTATATATCTCACATTTCTCTCTATAGAGATAATGCTGCCAGATTTTCAAGGCAAAGATCACAGCTGCCAACTCCAGATCATGCGTTGGATAGTTTCGCTCATGGATTTTCAACTTCCTTGAGGCATAGGATATCAATTTATCATTCTGCATCAGCACACAACCTAAGCCCTTTTTTGAAGCATCACTGAATACCACAAAAAGTTCCCCACTTGTGGGTAAGGTGAGCACGAGTGCAGTGATAAGCCTCCTTTTTAACTCCTTAAAGATTTCTTCGCATTCAGAACTCCAAGAAAACATTACTTTGTTTCAAGTTAGCTTGGTAAGAGGGTTGGACAATCGTGAGAAATTTCTCACAAATCGTCGATAATATCCAGCTAACCCCAAGAAGCTATGGATATCGGTTACCGATGTTGGCCTCAGCCATTCCTCAATTGCATCTATTTTGGAGGGATCCACAGATATCCCATTGCTTGTGATGATATGGCCCAGGAATGAGACATCCTTCAATGAAAAATCACACTTTCTGTACTTTTAATAGAGCTTCTCCTTGTGCAAAGTCTCCAATATAGTTCTTAAATGCTCCTCATGATCCTCCTTGGTTTTGGAGTATATCAGAATAAAATCTATAAAAAGTACCACAAATTTGTCAAGGTATTCTCTAAAGACTCTATTCATCAATTCCATGAATATTTCTGGAGCATTGGTGAGTCCGAAAGTCATTACTATGAATTCATAGTGCCCGTATCTTGTACGAAAAGCAGTCTTGGGGACATCTTCCGCCTTAACCCTTACTTGATAATATCCCGACTGCAAGTCCACCTTGGAGAAGTATTGTCCTCTATGCAGCTAATAAAATAAGTCATCGATTCTTGGGAGAGGATAATTGTTCTTAATCGTGATTTTGTTATGTTCATGATAATCGATGCAAAGCCGGATTGACCCATCCTTCTTCTTGACGAAGAGGACCGGTGCGCCCCATGGTGATGCACGTGGGTGTATAAACACTTTATCCAGATTCTCCTATAGTTGTTTCCTCAGCTCTTCAAGCTCAACAACAACCATTCTATATGGAGTCTTGGATATTGTTAATGCACAGGTATAAGTTCAATTGAGAACTCAACATCTCTTCTTGGAGGAAGACCAGGAAGTTCCTTGGGAAACACTTCTGCGAATTCCCTCACAATAGGAATTTCTTCAAGGATGGTTTCTTCTTTGAAATTAATCATCTGAGCCAGATACGCGTGCCCATAGGGCAGTGATATCCACACTTGAGATGATGGAGCTAAAGGAGATTCATCTTCTTCCTGACACTTGTAATGAATCGTGGGTCGATTTTCCATATGGAGTGTGATTTCCCTCTCCCGACAATTTATGTTGGCTCTATATAAGGAAAGAAAATTCATGACAAGAATTAAATCAAATTCCACCAAAGGGAGAATGACGAGGTTCACCGGGAAATTCAATCCACAGATTATAACAGGGGAGGAGTTATATTCATGGGATGCAATGATTTCCCCATTTTCCGTACACACCGACATATTTACTTCCAAGATTTGTGGTGGTGCTGGGATTGTTCTACTAAACTTTCAAGATATAAATGAATGCGTAGAACCTGAATCAAAAAGTACGTTCGATATTCTTGAATTAATAACTAGCGTACCTGTAACCACTTCGTTGTCGGGGTTCACTTCAGCAGAAGTGATGGAAAAAGCTCTTCCTTGCTGTCTTGGAGGTTGATGGTTTCATCTGATAACCCTTGGATTAGGGCACTGATTTGCAAAATGACCCGGTTCTTTGCATTTGTAGCATTGAACAATGCGTTTAGGTTTGAACAGAGTGTTCCTCTCCTCTGTCGCAGTCGTGGGTCCTTCTTGCCGACAGTTAATAGCTAGGTGCCCTTCTCTTCCACACCTGAAGCATTTTCTTGTCCCCTTAAGGGAATTTATAGGGTGCTTCATTCCAGACTTTTGGAAAGTGGGGTTCTGGAACTTGTTAGTGTCGTTGGATTTATCCATCGGACCACCAGCATTGAAGTCCACCTTATGCTTCTTGTCCCCATGATACCCCTGTGATTCCCCAATCTCCATTTCGACCTTGAGGGCACATCGGACAATTTCCTCATAGCTGTAGAAGTCATGGATCGCTAATGCTTTTCGCAAGCTAGGCTTCAGCCCACCAAAGAAGTGGTCGACCTTACATTTGGGGGTAACGAAAAAGCCGGAAGCATATCATGGAAGCCTTGTGAAGTTTTCCTCATACGCTCCAACAAATTCTTCATCTTTTTTATTGAGGGAAAGGAAGTCCCTTTACATCTTAAGCTGGAGGGTGCACGGAAAATATTTATCGAAAAGAAACTTCTGGAATTCCTTCCATTCCAAAGCCTCGATCTCCTCCTCAGGCTTCGTATTTTTGATCAACTTCCACCATTGATCAGCTTCACCTTCCATACGATAAGCATCCGGGAGAACCTTGTCTTGTTCAGAACATTGAAGGATGGAGAAGATCTTTCCAATGGAGTTGATCCATTTTTCAGTGATCGTGGGATCGGATGATCCACTAAAAGTAAGAGGCCTTTGTCTCAGGAAGCTCTGGATAGCGACTTGTTTTTTCTTAGGGGGTTTTGAACGTTCCTCTTGACCCGTATTTCTATTCAAAACTTGAGTTAGCTGAGAGAGAAGCCTGAAAAAGTTCATGATTCCCGCTCCCATTGGATTTGGCATCTCAATAGTACAGTCATTACACTGATCTTCACAACGGTTGTTAGCCCAAGTCCTCCTATTACTGGCCATTGGGTGGAATAAAAGTAAACTTAGGGGTAACACATAAAGGGTAATCCAAAGAAAAAAGTTGATGACTCAAAAATAAACTTTTGTTTCCCTAACTCATGAGTCTATAGGCTTCAATCTAGGCTTTTCATGATCTAAATTCAAACATATATTCTTAGGGGCATTTTTCCCTTAATAAGGGTTTATACTAAGATTGTGAATTTATCAAAACTTATCCCCCTGGATTGTCGTAACCAAGAGCGCAGCAAGGCCCGTTTCCATGCACTAGTTCCCGTTTGAGTCTAGCTCAAAGCGGTGTTTTCGGGTTTTACCCCTAGGATATATCTGTGCCAGAGCTGCCTCTACCCGCCCGTATCCAGACATGGATGTATTTTTTTGATAAACCACTTACTTAGTATTTACCAAAACTTAGGGATGTTTTTATTATACTTAGTCTTCTATCTAAGGCTTTACTAGAGTTTTCCTAATCCCAACAATAACTAAACCTATCCTCTGATACCAACTATGACAACCCTTCTTTTTATTACAACTTAAACATTCTTTATTACATAAAACTTCACTTGATACATCAATGAAGATCAAGAGATTTACTATCTTTTGGGATTAGGATCATTACATAAAAACTTAAAACATGAAGTACAAAATCTTTATTGAAAACATCCTTTACATGACCACTATATTCCCTCGTACTTAGAATTGCATGGGATAACCTGAGGACATGCATAAGAAAAGGGTGAGATATAAAGCCCAATAAGGGAGTACACATGAAATAAAATGAGGAGAACAATACATGTGAGGCAATAGGCATGTCAATTGAGCATAAGATAAACATGAACATAAATCCATGATAAATCATGATAATAATGACATGGAAATGTGGCAACAACACTTAACATTGAATTAGCATGAGCCAAGGCTTATTGCACATGGAGCATGAGTAAGCCCTCATTGCACATGAAGCACGAGTAAACCCTCGTTGAACTTAAATTATCATGAGTCAACAATCATTGCACAAGACATATCATGATACAATACTTTACCCAATGCATTGGAGCGCTATAAGGGCGCACCCTTCTTAAACATTTCATTTCATGCATAAGTGTGCCACATGGATCATAAAACATGGATTCATAAAACATAATCATTTATTCCACGATAAAGAAATTTTGAATTCATACATGAAACATTACATTCAATATGAAAATGTTGATAAAGGTGAATACCCTTGATGGAGAAATAGGCCTGGTATTCAATACACAATGACATTGGCTTAGAAAATTGGTGCGATTTCGGCAGCGTAACAGCGTGACATATAAATTCATAAAAATGGTTGATGAGAGAGAAAGGGGTTCCTCATTAAATTTACATGTAATGGACAGTAAGGAGGTCATATATATATATGTCCCAACAATGGAAGTGGAATTTAGATTCATGATACAAAAGTATTGCTTGAATTTAAAAGAAGAGACAGAAGTTCCTTTCGGAATTTTGGCAAAGTAACGGGTGTATATGGGAGGCATTTAATGAGAGAAAAAGGGGTCTCCCATACTTCAAACAATAAGAGGGCTGTATAGGGGAGGTGTAAAACCATACCCCAATATTCATAATTGAAATTAAAAGGGAAATACAGCTTAAAAAAAATTGACAAAAAAGCGAAAGGAAGAAAAAACCCTTACTTGGAAATGTGCTTCCAAAGGCTAGAGAGAGGCTTGTGAGAGGCTTATTGGGAGCATAGGGAACCTTGGGAGGATTATAGAGAGAGTTGGGCATAGTTTGGACGAACTCCAAAGGATTTTATTGAGGAGGAAGTGGGATCTTGGGTGGGTTTATATAGGAAAGGTGAGAAAATTCTTTATTATTTTGGGTTGGGACCACTTATATTAAACTAATCCAAACCACAAACCATCCCATGGTTTTTGCACATGGTTTCTGGAAAAGGAAGGAGGAAAAGAATATTTTACAAGGCCAAGGTCTGAACTTATTAAAATATTAGGGTTGCTTATGTGGAGGTGATTCACACTCCCATGGAAATTAATTTAAAACGCAAAGTGTTGAATATGTCTTGAGGGGTTCATTAATGCTTTGAAAAGTAAGTCAAGCAATCCCAAAATCACATTATTTAAATGATAAAACATAAATTGGCCGGACATAAGGATTATGGTATTTTATTACATCACCATTGGGTCATTATGATGTCATAAAACACATTATATATTTAAACGGTATTTAATTTTTAGCCAAATAGATGACTGTCTCAGAAAATTATGAATATTTCACCATTGGATAATTTCGATGTCCTGATTCCAGAAATGAAATTTATTTTATATAAAAAAATTTCCAAATATGTTAATTTTCACTTTTAAAATAAAAACCAACATTTATCGAAAAATCACTGGTTTTGACAGAAATGGATTTCAAACCTTAATAGAAATTTTAATTGCATTCATAAAAATAAAAGATCATTTATATTTAATAAAAATTAATTTAATAATAATAATATTATTTTATTAAAATATTATTTAATTCAAAAATCCCTTAATTTAATAAAATAAATTTCTTAATTAAATAATAACAAAAAACACCATTTGTACTTTAAAAACTATTTACAACGTATCAAAAATGACTAGAAATTATATTCATTATTATATACAAAAAAATAATGTATATAAACATAGTACTACTTATTTGTTACATAACTCCTTAAAACAGCCACATAAGACCTAAGGGTAAGGTGTGCGATGGTGACACCTTATATCCGAGCTCCGACAAATTGGCTTCGTATGGGAAAATTCTACTGGACGAGGCCATCGCTTCCTTTGTCTGAGTAAAATTGGGTTCGTTAAAGCCTTATATTTATACTAATCATGTGATCACTGTTCAACAGATATATTAACAACGGTCGAAATTCTTAACATAAAACCAAAGAGGTTGGTATCTTATAAAAACATTTTTCATAAAGAGAATTTTAACTGGATCAAGAGGGATTTTCCATTAATGAAACTTTGGGTCGTTACAAGAGGTAATGTTTTCACCACCTTCTTTCAAGTTCCTTTCTTCTTAAACTTCTTCTTTCTTTGTTATTTCTATTCTAAAATAATAACTACAATATCTTCTATATATTTTGATGTAATTAGAAATATGGTACAACCATATTCAGTATTCTATCCATTCTTTGAATGGCATGTTAGCATACGCGCGTACGTACGACTTACCGTCTCCACGTCGTGGTGTAATTGTCATTCAATAAATTATTATTTGGATGGGTATAATAATGATGTTTAATTCATGTAAATAATAAATATTAAATGATAATGATTCTGTATATAGGATATACCATCCAATTATATATTATTTTAATGTCAAAAGAATGATATTGTCACTCGTGCGTACGTACGGACTACCGTCTCCATGAACGCGATGAGATTCATTCTCCATCGTATCCATTCAAGTCTAATTCTAATTTGATGATAAATAATAGTATCTGAGGACTTGATATCATTCTGGATATGATTAAGATACAACCTATCCATGACAAACATGACTTATGTAACAAAACATATAAAAGAAAACGTGTAAGTTAACACCCGAAACAACGATAATACCAAGATATTATTAACAAATAAAATATTAAAATATCATATATGATATCATATTAATGTATATGATTATTTTATGATTTAATAACAGTTATTTCCCCATTATACAAGAGGTTAACCTACCCCCAACAAAGGAAAAAGTACATGGTAAGGGTTTATTACGCAATCTCTTCATTATTTGAGGTTGTTTATATGTAATAATCTACTAGGATCTCTTTATCATCCACATCCATGTTTCTTAAAAATGTATTTCAAAAAATTCATACAATTTTACAGAATATGGGTTAAAGTCATTTATACCCTTGTTTTACTTTTTATAAGATGTTTATAAAGAAATCTTTTCATCATTTTCCAAACAAGGTCCTTTTTGACCTTTTCGACAGAATTAAGGTAAGAATGTTTTTTTAACTTCTACGGCGGGTGCGGCTATTTTCCACCGTTATAAAATTTTTCAAAGCTTCCCTTACAAGATTATAAGGATATTTTCAAAGTAAGTGTTTCTTTATAATTATGTGACTTTTAATTGATTTCAAAATGAATATTTTAAGAATTTATGAAAGGTACTCTTTATCAAAATAAGAATTTTAAATTTTTAAAAGATTTATCTTTCTAAATCATTTTAATTAATGTTCATGTTTTCAAATAATTTTAAGTATTTATTTATATGGAAATGAATGTTTTGAAATGATATTTCTTTTCAAAAGTTTCTAAGTGGTATGGTACACTTTGATCAAAAAATCTATTTTAAATTAATTCCTTAATAAATGTGTGTCTTTTAAATGATTTAAAAAAAAGAGATATTTCTCTCAAATAGTTTTGATTTCATCTATGTCAACATCCTTTGATGGATTTTAAGTTTATTTGAAGTTGATTTATTATGATACAAAACATCCATATAGTTTTGATGTTTTGTGATGTGTTTGACTGTGGATGTGTTATTCTTATACCATTCGAGGTTTATGGATAAAGTATTATATTTTGTATGCTAGTTTTAATACGAATGTTTATGTTATGTTTGAACCCTTTCATATGGGAATGCATTGGACTTAATATGTGACGGGTGGAGCCCTCTATATCTTCTCAATGCATCGTAGGTCTCATGAGACAAACTAGTGTCTTGGCACATGGCCTTGGGAAAATCTTATTTGTAGTCTTGGCACGAGGCCTTGGCTATGTGGTTATGATAGTCTGGCATTACACATTCCACTATTATGAAAAGGGGTTATTGATATTGCTTGTGATTATTCGATTAGTATAATATCCATGTGAATAAGTAAATGGCAGTATTTCACCATATTTTTTCCATACTATGTTGAAGTTCAAGTTTAAAAAGATTTTGTTTTAGTTATACATTGCCTTAAATGTTTATTATTACTTATGAAAGTTTCCGCTATATTGTTATCCTTACTGGGCATTTGAGATCACCCGTTTTTCTATGTTTTATTTTTCCCAGGATGTGAAGAAGTATTTTATGAATGACCTAAATGGATAGTATGATGGGATATGAAGACAATATATTATTGTAGTTTTTCACTTATTGATGTAATGTAAAGATTATGAATATATCTATTGTTTCCAAGGCTACTAAACTAATCCGCCTTTCGAGACTTGATCTTTTGTGATCATGCCAATGTTATGTAATAATGCACTGACTCTGGGTAACTTGGGTCGGGGCGTTACAGTTCGTATCAGAGAAAGTTTAGTAAAAACCTTGGAAGCTAGATTTAGATAAACTCTGATTAGAGTAAATAGATCTAAGATAGACTTTGAGGATTAGTATAGAAGAACTTCCTAGAATTTTGGTATTGTATAAATTTTGTGAGTTTTCCTAGAAATACATCCATGTCTGGATACGAGCAGGTAGAGGCGGCTCTGGCACAGATGTACCTAGGGGTAAAACCTGAAAACACAACTTTGGACTAGACTCGAACGGGAACTGGTGCACGACAACGGGCCTTGCTTTACTTTGGGTTACGACACTCCCAGGGGATATTCTTAGGATAATTATCGTTTTCTTTACAAACCATTATGAAGGGTTTATGAGTATATACTTCCTCAAAGGATACATTTTTATGATTATGGATTATATCGAAAAACTATTTCATTTATGTTATGTGTTTTACAAGATTGGGATTAGGTATTGTTATTCATAAACTAATCTAGTGTCTGCCATTGTTTAGAAATGGCGCCTAGTAGAAAGAATGAGAACTCCAATAATGCAATGATCCAAAGAGAAAGAAGGATCATATCTTTCATGGTCTTAAGCCAAAATTTATAAGAGAAATAGTCTCCCATGTTTTAACATCATATGAAGAAATAATATCATGTGTTGATAAGATAAATAAAGAGTTTACTGAGTCCTATGGCTTTGAAGGGAAGCAAGAGAAGAAAAGTATGGAAGATGGAAAGATGGATAAAGGGAAGAGGGAAAAGAAGAATTTTCCCATATGTGATAACTGTGGGAATAAACACCCTGGAACATGCCTGAAAGGAAATGGATTTTGTTATAAGTGTGGATGAAAAGGGCACAAAGTACGTGACTGCAAGGGTAAGAAAATGGTTTCAAATGTACAATGCTTCATTTTCAAGGAGTTTGGACACTACGCGAACCTATGTCATAGTCATCATACTATGCCGCAAATGATGCTATTGGATAATAATCAAGTTTTGATACTACCACAGATGAAGAGGAATGATTAGAGTTCTTATGTTGATTATGTCATTTGAGTGTTGTATCAACAATGTACTTGTTAGAATAATTATGGAGTATATAAGGACTGTACTGCAGTACTATTTCATTAAGGTCTTGAGATTGTGTGGAACAAAGAAAAGTGACTCAATAACAGGCTAAATTTTTGGAAAATATTTGGTTGAGAGAAAGATAAACCATAATATGGTTCTGATACCGAGGTAGTGATTTTAGAATAATACATGATTGATTTGGATAAATTATATTGGATATTCTTGACTACCTTGAAAATGATTAATGATTTGTATATTCCATCATTGTTGGGGTTTACAACATTTTTGGATTAAAGGAGCATATCTATTATTCTGTAAGGAATAAGGGATCATGAATGTAATCAATAAGGTTTTATGGTAATTCAGGATGTTGTACTGTTTTAAAAGAATAAATGATGAAGGTGTTCATATGTTATTACGCAGCAATAGGATCTTCATTGTGTTTACCTTCCTTGTAAATTTTGTACTGAATTATTTTGGATAGTTCTAGTTTTGATTATTTTGGATTGCCATAAAAAGGACAACCCGGAGGTTGGGTGGCAACCCGTCGCGTCCGGCAAGGCCGCGAGACTTGAACCCACAACCGAAGGGCAACAAGGGTGTATCACGTACCACTGACCCACGTGATGCCCTGGATTGAATAATGTCGATTTTTTAATGGTTCTTTTAGATGATTTATAAATTAATTTTTTAACCCTATACGAATAGGATAAATAGAATATTATTTTTAAGTTCTATTATCTTTTAGAGTAAAAGATGAGTTTGTGGTAGAACTTAGTTAAAGGACGAGATTCTACATGTCAAGTATATATTTTTCTACTTCTCCTATTCAATGAAGAAATTAATTCTTATACTATAGTGAAGGGATCTTAAAACAAAAAAAATGTTTGTTATCTGAATACCATATGATTTGTTGAACCGATGGTATTTTAAATCATCATAGATTGATAAATTTAAGGCCCTCAATTTTACACTGGTTTGTGATTGATGACCTCAATCACCACCTATAAATATTTACGTTTTTCCTCTAATTTTATGTCTCTAATTGCCACTAATGTTCTCCGAATATAGATCATAATTTGGTGGTGACCCTTTCATTTCTCTTTTCCTCTTATTAAGACTAAATTTTATTAACCCAATTTCTGATGTGGGTTTTCCCACAAAGATATTTTCTATATTCAACCTTTTATTTTTGAAGAACAATTTCAAATTATGAGGATGCAATTTATTGAAGGAGGGGATAATGTAACACCCCAAGATTTCGTAGTGTGTTATTTCTTCAAAATAATTCAATAACTTGCACTACACGCAACACTGAGTTCAAGCACACCATGAAATACTAAACAAGCTGTTCAAAAGAGGTTATGAATAGTGTTAACTAAATTTTAAACTTTATATAATCCTTATAATTTTAGAATCCATATTATGAGTTTCTTAGACATAATGTAAGAACAAATTCATTTTCAGTATTGCACTTTTTTAAACTTTTAATAGTAAACCCTTTTTAAATCCAATATTTTAAACTTTTATATATTCAATTTGACTAATAAAATTTACTTTTTAGAATGGGGACATCAAAAATTTACAACGAAACATCCCAAGCATCCATGTTACGTTTCCCTTTAAATAAAACAATAGCGTGCATTGTACGCAACTTCGAGATTCTAACACACCACAACAAATCAAACTAGCCGTTATGAATAGTAATACCATCTTTTTGAAACTTTATAAATTTTATCTTTCAAAATGGACTTCATTTTTGGATTCATGATATCGAAATTAGCTTAGGGTGAAATTTTGGTACTTTTCGGATAACATTCAAATTTTGATGAATAGTGATAATTACTAAATTTTAATTAAAAACAACTTTTTTAATCGAAATAATTAATAGTGATAAATTATTAATTTGAGTGGTTTTAAAGTATATTAAAAATATATTTTTACCATTTAATACAATGATGGTCATTGGATGTAATTTCACATTTAAACCAGACAAAAACAAGTGTCAATCTTTTGATAGTTATTATCTCTTAAAAACACGCTTTTGTTTTGACGAAGAGAATTAATTTTTAAATTAATTAATGCAACTGATATGTTCTGAATTTGGTAAAATAGACAAAAAATTTTAATTCATAATATCAAATATGGCTTAGGCCTAATTTTTGGTATTTTTCGGGAAACTTCCATTTATTGATGAATAGTGAAACCACTAAGTGGTAGTTAAAAAACAGTTTTTTTCAGAAAACATAATTTTACCGCTTCTGTGAGTGGAATTTCGAAAATCTGAGAGACACGTTTAATATCAAGGTGTAAAATGCGGTTCAATGAGATGAAAATAATTTTTGGTGAATAGTAACTTTTTACATTTATTTACCACGGTTAAAAGTAAATAGGGTAATTAAGGGTAAAAATGATATTAATATTATCCTAACACATGTCATAATTCTATTGGACAAGTGTATCTCGACCAAAAAAAATCACAGGAGTAAAATATTATCATTTAGGTCTACTCGAATTAGATTAGGACATTTATTATTATTTAATTCAAAGAAGAGTTAAAAGAGTTAAAATTAATGATTATTTACTAAAACATTTTTAATATAGGGTAATACATAAGATAAATTAGATTGTAAATATTCATTAGAAATATAAAACGTTTTCCTACATAACTGTATTTTATTTATAATTATTAGACATTAAATAATATAATTTATTTATGACACAATGGTGATCCAGTAATTACCTAATTAATGAAAAAATTACAATAATTGATATTATAAATACACAAATAAATGTAATTTGAGACTTGTTATAAATACCAATAATTTTTTAGGTTAATATGACATGTTATGATTGATTTAATTAACTTTTTTTGAAGTAATCATTCTGTTATGATTTTTACAAAAATCAATTTTTGAATAGTGTCAAAATTGACATAAAAGAGTTCTTAAAACAAATATTATATTATTAATTGAAATTAAATTCTTAAAAATATAAGGTTCGGCCAAGAGACTTATATCCTGATAGGTGAATAACTAATGGACCACTTGGGGATATCTTGGATGTATATAGTATGTTTATTAACCATATAATATAAAAATACAAAGAGACATTGTAAAAGTGAAACTAATTAACTAAGAGATTATACTTAAAGATAAGGTTAATATAATGACCCAAAACTGTCTAAATTCTATTGGTTGAGTGGTCTTCGACCCATCCCCCCCTTAACCTTTAAATAATCCACTTTGGAGAAATTATAAACTGAATATGAATTTATTATAAAATAAAATTTTTAGCTTTTCCAAAGGTGCCCGTCACCCCTCTTATAAAAGGGCAGTCCCCCTTATCCCTAATTCACACATTCAGAGCCCATTGGATCGGCCAAAACCGGCCCAAATACTCTCTCAACTTCCCTCACTTCAACCCAGAGGACTTAATTTGATCAGGAAGCTAACATAAGGAGCCCTTTTGATCAAATCAAAAGGAAGAACCCGAAGAAGAGGTAATGTTTTCACCACCCTCTATCAAGTTCCTTTCTTCTTCAACTTCTTATTTCTTTGTTATTTCTGTTATAAAATAATAACTCAAGTATATTCTATATATTGTGATGTAATTATAAATATGGTACAACCATTTTCAGTATTATATCCATCCTTTGAATGGCATGTCACCATACGTGCGTACGCACGGCTTACCGTCTCCACGTTGTGGTGTAATTGTCATTCAATAAATTATTATTTGGATGGGTATTATAATGATGTGTAATTCATGTAAATAATAAATATAACATGATAATGATTCTGTATATATGATATACCATCCAATAATATATTATTTTAATGTCAAAAGAATGATATTGTCTCTCGTGCGTACGTACGGACTACTGTCTCCACGAACGCAATGAGATTCATTCTCCATCGTATCCATTCAAGTCTAATTCTCATTTGATGATAAATAATAGTATCTGAGGACTTGATATCATTCTGGATATGATTAAGATACAACCTATCCATGAAAAACATGACTTACGTAACAAAACATATAAAAGGAAACGAGTAAGTTAACACCCAAAACAACGATAATACCAAGATATTATTAACAAATAAAATGTTAAAATATTATATATGATATCATATTAATGTATATGATTCTTTTATAATTTAATAAAAATTATTTCAACATTATACCAGAGGTTAACCTACCCCCAACCAAGGAAAAATTTCAAGGTAAGGGTATATTTCGCAATCTCTTCATTATTCGAGGATGTTTATACGTAATAATCTACTGGGATCTCTTTATCATCCACATACATGTTTCTTAAAAATGTATTTCAAAAATTCTTACTATTTTACAGAATATGGGTTAAAGTCATTTATACCCTTGTTTGACTTTTTATAAGAAGTTTATAAAGGAATCATTCCGTCATTTTCCAAACGAGGTCCTTTTTAACCTTTTCGACAGAATTAAGGTAAGAATGCTTTTTTAACTTATACGGTGGGTGCGGCTATTTTCCACCGTTATAAAATATTCAAAGCATCCCTTACAAGCTTATAAGAATACTTTCAAAGTAAATGTTTTATTTTATAATTATGTGACGTTTAAATGATTCTAAAATGAATATTTTATGAATTTCTGAAAGGTACTCTTTATGAAAATCAGAATATTAAATGTTTTAAATATTTATCTTTCTAAATCTTTTTAATTAATGTCCATGTTTTCAAATGATTTTAAGGATTTATTTATATGGACATGAATGTTTTGAAATGATATTTCTTATCAATATTTTCGGAGTGGTATGGGACAATTTGATCCAAAATTCTCTTTTAAATTACTTCCTTAATAAATGTGTGACTTTTAAAAGATTAAAAAAAGAGATATTTCTCTCAAATAGTTTTGATTTCATCTATGTCAACATCCTTTGATTGATTTTAAGATTATTTGATGTTGATTTATTATGATACAAAACTTCCATATTGTTTTGATGTTTTTGTGATGTGTTTGTCTGTGGATGTCTAATTCTTATACCATTCGTGGTTTATGGATTAAGTTTTTACATTTTTTATGCTAGTTTTAATATGAATGTTTTTGTTATGATTGAACCCTTTTATATGGGAATGCATTGGACTTAATATGTGATGGGATGATCCTGCTATTGCTCCTTGATGCATCAGTAGGTTTCATGAGAAAAACTAGTGTCTTGGCACAAGGCCTTGGAAAAATATTATTTGTAGTCTTGGCACGATGCCTTGGCTATGTGGTTATGATAGTCTGGCATTATGTATTCCATTTTTATGAAAAGGGGTCACTGATATTACATGTGATTATTCGATTAGTAGAATATCCATGTGAATAAGTAAATGACATTATTTCATCCTATTTTTTCTATACTTTGTTGATGTTCACGTTTAAAAGGCTTTTGTTTTAGTTATACATTGCCTTAAATGTTTATTCTTATTTATGAAAGTTTCCTCTATATTGTTATCCTTATTGGGCATTTGAGCTCACCCCTTTTTCTATGTTTTATTTTTCCCAGGATGTGAAGAACTATTTTATGAATGACCTATAGGGATAGTATGAGGGGATATGAAGACAATATATTGTTGTAGTTTTTCACTTATTGATTTAATGTAAACTTTATGAATATATCTAGTGTTTCCAAGGCTACTAAACTAATCGGCCTTTAGTGACTTGATCTTTTG
The DNA here is from genome assembly GCA_963277665.1 of Viscum album. Classification (NCBI taxonomy): domain Eukaryota; kingdom Viridiplantae; phylum Streptophyta; class Magnoliopsida; order Santalales; family Viscaceae; genus Viscum; species Viscum album. The sequence continues at coordinate 1,266,773,527 of OY728128.1, forward strand.
TGATCATGCTAATGTTATGTAATAATTCACCGAATCTGGGTAACTTGGGTCGGGGAGTTACATCAAAATATATAACTTTTATAAGGATTTTATTTAGATTAATTTAAAATATCATAATCTTATTCCACATTGAAAATCTTATAAATACATTATCACTAACATTAAATTCTATATATTAGTGATTATTATCAGTGAACCTTTTTTCAACATTGAGCAACCTTGATATGATACTAATTGGATCCAACTTTATCATCCATTTTATTTTCTTCCTCATGTACTGATATGTTTCAATATTTTACATTGTTGTAAATCATTGAAGTTATACTCCTATTTTCGAAGTGGGATTCATAAGGATCCATCTAAATGTTTGAGTTAAAAATATTATTGTAGGAAAACATGACTTTAGTAATGTGTTGATTCCAACCACCATTAAAATCCATAGAACAAGATCTCGTTATATCCCTTAGGGGTTTAATTTTTCATTCATAAAAACCTTATATCTGAGGATAATATATAGTATTGAAGCTCAACTTCATATCCAGAGTCTAATGAAAGATTATCTATAACATCAAGCTAAACCTATTATCATGATCAGATACAATATAACGTGTCCAACTAATAAACACCACCAGTTCATTAATGTATTTTACGTATAGATGATTGAGAGAGAAGTATTATTTGATATAAATTATGTGTTATGACCTTTACAGGTGGTCAAATACAAACCAAATTTTTTTATGGCCATTATACATTTTGGGGAGTCAGATGAAAAAAATCTATGGTGGTGTTTCCCATTTCAAATCAGATGTGTGTAATTGTTGTAACTCCCCTATAGTATTTTGTCTCTTAGAGTTAACATTATGTCATAGAATGAAATGATATTCATACTCATCAAAATCTATATTATTTTTTTCTATCATGAAATTCTCTTAAAAATATCCATACATATTCATACTTCTTAGATGAATGTAAAATTCATCACTATTAATTTCATCAACAACTCCTTCTCATATGGTATTGACGTTATGCCTACACGGTTCATAAAACTGATCATTCCATTACAATCAATGCGAACTGAAGAAATTTTTCTATATTATTCTATAGTTTAGAATATTATATCTATTCTTCTTTGTTCTTAATAAGGAAATGTGGTTGACAATTTGTTTGAGAAAGATAAGATTTATAAATATCTGCTATTATTTCTAGATCCATCCTTTTCAATGTCGTAAATATTTGTTCTATTGTGATCATCATCATAGAATAAGTTCTTATGATCTGTTCAACTCAAAACATCAACCATCTTGTTCACTTTTATATGGTGGTAATGTATTAACCATTCATACTATATAATCAACTCCATACATATTATATTCCTCATTTTATCTATTTTTTTGTGAATAAATAATTTTATATTTTATAATTAATATATGTTCCACACCATTCTCATGTAATATAATGCATCTATATCATTATAAAAAATTTACCATAGGAAACTATGAAAAATGAGTTCGGAAATTTTAGTCATGAACATTTAATAAATATAAGGATTAAGGTATCACTATATAATTCTTCATGATGGTGAATTCTAAACCCTTCTTTGATGCATCAATGAAATTGAAAAATACTTCTTCATTATAGGGTAATGTATGAACTGATGTCTTGACCAATATTCTCTTGGGTTCCTTGAAATTTTCTTCACATTCATCTTCTTAAAGAAACTTGGCTCCCTCACGAGATAACATAGTTGGTGGATTAGATTGCTTGGATAAATTACCCAAATGAATTAGTAATAACTTTACAAACTAATAATAATATTGATCTCAAACACATTGGTTGGTCTGGACCAACATTCAATAACATTTTCCATTGATGAATCCGCTGATATACCACACCTGAGATTATATAAACACAAATGGCACTTTTTATAGCCAAAAATCACATTTTAAAATTTTCATAAATGTTATTATTCTTTTGGACTTCAGTTCAATACCCATGTGATCTTCATTTTTTTCATGATTTATAGATATATATGAATATAATCTATAAATAATACTACAAATTAATAAATTTAATCTCTATATAATCTATTGATTAAATCAATGAAGAAAACATCATAATTATTACGACCAAATGGAATCATAATAATTTCATAAGGTTAATAACATGTAGAGAATAATTCCATTAGTATTTGATTTTCCCAAGAACAAAATTAATGATATCTATAATAGTTTTTAATCTATGAAAAGTATTAATATATGAAAATTTTTCCCAGAAAATAATTAATACATGGTATAGGATTCTAATTCATGACATTAATATTATTAGGTTATCGATAATAAATGGATATTCATATTGTTCCATCTTTATTTTTAACAAATAAAATTTCAACCCTAGATAATGAAAATGTTCAAATGATTTACTTGTAAAAACTGTACAAGTGTTTATTATTTAATTCACAAAACGTTAATAATTTCTATTAAAGATAAATTTTATAAATTTTTTGAAGCACTAGTTATGTGTTTTATTGGAAAACTGACTTCGTGATTCCTTGGGAAAATGGGTGAATCTACAAAAAAGACAACTAAATTTTGAACAATAAGAAAATATTAATTGTTGAGTTTCCCTTTGACCAACTGAGATAAACACCACTTTTGAATATGAATCAAGAACTATATAATTTATGTGATTTTATTGGAAGTTAATATTTACAACACATTGGTATATGATCATAGGTCTCCTTAAAATATGAAACCTGATTTAGCTTCCTTGATAATTGATGTGTGATTATTATGTGGAAAGGTAATCCATGACTAATATAGCTTCAAATTCTACTACAGTTTGAATTATGGTATTTTTAGGATGCACATTCCAAAAAAATCAACATCAAAAGAGTCATGTACCTGATATATGGTCATTTAACCATTAGAGTTTTCACTACTAATTCAGTATTCATTCATTGAGGTGGTATTTTTATACCCTTTGAAAATTTTTATGATAAAATAGAACGGGTAAATCCAAAATCGAATAACACATTATATGTTCAGGAGTGTATAGTAACTGTATATTTTACCATTTTATTTTCATACCCTTCATCAACAGTAGTAATATCATGAGATTTACAATGGTATCTATGTCTAAGAGGTTACTGATGTCAATTATCATGAATAACATCCATGATTGATCACTAGTTTATATAATTCTAATTCATTTTCTATTTGAAACACTAGAGTGTGAGTGGTTCACTCTTTGAATCTTTCCTCCGTAATTTCCTATCTTCTTTCCATCAATTTATCATTTAACATCTTGCTAACCTTCATTTACACACATAAATAATTTAACAGTCCCCTTAAAAGTTCCTCATTTTCTCTTTCATTGAATCACGAATTATGGAAGACCTATCTTAGTACCCCCATTGTTATTATTATTAAAATTTCTATTTAATTCCATATTTTTTTTCTTTTCTAAACCACAAGATTTATGGGTAACTCAAATAACCATTTATAAATTTGTAAAACATGAAATAATTTATTTACTAATGTACCTTTTGGATAATTCCGTTTAGAAGCTCATTTTTAAACCAACAAATAATAGTTAAATCTTAAATTATGGTATAGTGAAAATACCATAATCATTCATCAGAAGTCTCGTGAAATTTACCTCATATGGAGTGATGGATTCATCATCATTCTGCCTTAGATCAAATAATTACTACTCTATTTTAATAAAAAGAATTTGAGGAATGTACATATTAATAAATAACCTTCCAAAATCATCACACTCGATGGATTCCATTTATTAAAGTTTCATCATGGTCTTTATGAGATTCCACCATTGATGTTATTTGCCTTCTGAAAGATATTTGAAAATAATTATTTTTGTCTTTTCAAAACACTAGAAAAAAAGATCTTATCAATGGTTATTATCCGTTTCTATGAAACATGTTGATCTCTACCACTACTATAATAATGTGGATTTTTCCTCATGGTGGAATAAATGAAACTTTTAACTCTTATTTTCTAATTGAGAAACTCAATATGATTCATGAATTGGGATATTTTTCTATGAATAATAATGTCATTTTTATTTCAATTTCCCATAACATTGAGTTTCATGGGAGGAAAATCATTTTTTTTCAAAAATATAACACTAAAACATTTTTGTAGGTGTCATCAATTAACTAACAATAATTCATTGTGTGAGAGACAAAAATCATAGTGGGAAACCTCATTATCCTGAAAATTAATTTCTAGGATTTCTAAATCACCACACATTTTTTTTAATCTATGAATAATTTGGTTCAACCCAGTTCTTCCATGGTCATAATATATTGAAATCATTAATGATGGTTTATAAATAAAATGTGAAATAATACAAGGATATCATTTTTAGTGTAAAACTAGGTTCAAATTAAGGTAACAATAACTATGAACCAGAATGATCGCTGAAATATACTCGACCAACTCATTTAAGGATTATAACCCATAGATACATCTGTGGCCAAACAACATCCTCTTTTAGTATCAATATGTAGATTTTTTTTCATAGAAAAGGAATCTACTTAATTTACCATGACATAGTATATTATTCTGTACATAATCTTATCCTAAGGGTTCTCAATAATGATTTCAGATCCTAGTTTCCAAAAGGTAACTGAACCATTCTATGATACAAACTATAGTGAATAGTATTTTTCATGAATAAATATCACATATTATTAGAATAATCTTGAATAAATAACATTATGATCCACACTAGAATCATAATGGTTTAGTTTCATTAGAAACAAAGATACATAATCAAAAATTTCATAACATATCTACATCCCCTCCTACGAAGTTTTTCATAACTAGATCCTTCTTATAGACATCATACATTAAAACTTTTCTTCATATCCAAGGGAAAATACAACATAATAATGGTTGACCACATATTCTCATCAATGTTAAAAAATGGATATATCAATGATAATTTAAACATAACATGGGAATTATGGGTATGATAACATAATACTGTCCCTTGAAAATCTCCTCAAAAAATTCTATTATCATAAACATGAGTAATGAACTAAATCCAAGAAGTTAATAAGACATGAATAAAAAGGGGATCAAATAACATTATCCATGAGAATATAATAGTGGCATACGATCATGGAATAATAAGTGGAATTATTTTTAGAATAATTGTTATATCAATGATTACCACCAATACATTTATAAAATGTTAGGTTTGGGTTAACTGACCACGTACTTGCTTCAGGATTAGGATAACCTCCAATATACCCTATTTTTTGATTGGGATGGCCTATAGTTTATACCCTTTTTTTACTTTGGAGAACCTCCCTTATTCACTTGAATATCATTAAAAATTAATCATTACCCAATATATTATAGGGATATAGAAATCTGATCTCACATATCAAATAATCCAAAATCCATGCACATGTATTCCACATGATCATATAAACATTCATCATAACATAACATGAGGAAAAGAAAATAGGGTTCAACAATATTTAATCATTACAACGATAAAAAATATAGATAAATGATATGAAATAATTTATTTACATCACTCGTAAATCAAATGCAACATAAAATTTTGTTATCATATATTAAAAATTATATTAAAAGATCACTATATTATTTCTTTAGTAAAACATTGTATTCATTCTTATATCAGATATTAAAATAAAAAAATCACAAATATATAACAATGAATTTTATTTAAAAATAACAACGGAAAATTTTAATGTAATCTTAAAATCATTTATAATTTATAATGGTTTGAAATTCCAAAAACTTTGTGTATGTTAAAATAAGGGTTCCATTCACATTTTCTGTAAATATAAATAATTACCCATTTAGGAAAAGAAATGAATACTCATTTGAACCATTTTTTCAAAAAAATTTAATTAATAAAAATAAATAAAATATCATATTATAATAATAAATATATACATGAAAATATTTTTTTGAAAACATGGACATGGAAGAATAATGATTTTCAATCAAAGAGAGAAATAAAGAAATTTTTTATTAAAAACATTCTTTTAGTGTATTATGTAACTAATGATAGGAAAACTAATAGAAAACCTATATATTCAATAAATAACCACATACGAATAATATTTAAAAATTTTATCATTTAAGGATCATATAATTTATTTCAATGGTAATTCTAGAATAAATAATCCCAATTACAATAAGATTGAATCATAAATCCTTTTCCAAATGATTGAATTGATTAAAAGTCACTCTAAACTCTTATGGAAGAGAATTAAATGTATTATAATTATATATATATTTCACGTACAATATCATATGTGATCGACATATTATATTTTAAAACCCACTGGTAATCATTTTCTTTCTAAAATCACAGTTTCTAAGTGTTACGTATTATGTTTTTCAAGAAAATTACTATTTGGAAGTTCCAATAATTATACTTTTATCTTGGATAAATAATATATAGAAAATTATTTATTATATTAATATTATATATATATTCATTATACAAATATTTCTAATAATCTGTGAATGGTATATATACAAAAATGAATTACACTGTTTATGGAGACGATTAGCCATATGTGAAAATGAGCGCTCTTTTCACTATTCTACAGAAAGAAAGAAATAGTGAAAAATAATAATTCACCTTTATATAATAATTATTAAATAATATTTATTCATTAAATCAATCCTTATTACCTTTAATGTAATTAAAAAACTAAAGTTGAATCATATCGCTACGTGGAGGTGGTAGTTGACACATACACATGAAAAATGTTATTGTTTTCCAGCTGATTGGTATGTAAGATGGTATAAAAGGACCTAGAAGAAAACATATAATATTATTCAGTTTTATGTACATAATTCATTTATTACATTCCATTAATCATTTCTATCCATTATTTTCTAGAATTAGTCCACCCCCACTATATATATTAATAATACATCATAAAGTGGAAACATCTACTCATTATCTATGTTTTAAATAAGAATACATTAATGATAAAATTAGTTTATTTTTCATAAAATATATTCAAAATTTCCATCTTCACATTATCCATTCCCTAATCATTATAAAAACCCTATGAAAAACATTTTATAGCATGGTATGACAATAAAAAGCTCATAAAGGGTCACATAAAAAGAAATAAAGAAACCTGTTAGTTCATGCATACTTACACAAGATTTGAATTTATTCAAAATAAAAAATAATGTAAAAATTACAAAAATTTATTAACAAGGAAATTAAATTTTATTCCCAAAAATATCATAACAAATATTATAGAAAAAATAAAACTCATAAATGTTCGTTAGAAATCATGAAAAAACATATAAAATGTTTTTCAAAAAATGTTATTTATTTCATCCTAATAAAGTAGCATATACATTTTTGTAAACATATGGTAAAGCGTTGACACATGATAGCATTAAATAAAGATAATAGTATCATAAGATCCTAAAAACTTGGGAAATGTTCCATAAACACAAAATATGACATATTTATAATTCAATGATAAATTCAATGAAAATATCACCTAGCAGATTCAGTCACACATAAGATATGGTTAAAACACTAATCTCATGCATAATGTCTCATGAGACCCATGTTTTAACCAATTGATTGGATTACACCCAGGGTTCTCACATAACAACATGTGAATGATTATATGTCCTAAAAATGAAATCAATTAGACCAAATAAGCATAATAATAAATCAATGAATGAAATGGGTTTCTTATTATTTTCTCACGTTATAGTCACTATATATTTCTTATGAAGGAATTGAGAAATTAACTAAATGCATTCATTACTCATAAAAATTAAAATATAATAATACAATAATATATGTGAGAGACATATATACATAATTAATAATAATTCCATAACATAAAAATTTTATCTAAGTGAGATAGGGATAAAATTACAAAACCGAAAGAAAAAATGTCGTATAAAGAGATCCCTCACTATAATAAGAAAAACATTATCGAATATCAAAATAACAATTCAATAATAACCTTTTCTGAAAATAAATATAACAAATAGTAAGACGATTATAATTTGAATAATTAAGGGAATCATATAAATAAATTTAAATAACAAATAACGGTTGTGGGGTTGAAAAAGTCTACAAATATCGTATATGTAAAAATAAAACATTCATTTTGTGTTTTTAAAGAAACAAAAAATGTTTCTTATATAATTTGTAAAAATATCCATTTTCAAAACCATTTAAATAATGTAAAAAGGGTCATAAAAATTTATTTCTATACATTTATTTCCACATAAATACATTAATAAAATTCACTTAAGAATATGGAAATGGAAGAGAATGATTTAGAAAAAAAATTATTAATACCTTTAAAATTGGGTATTTAAAGAAAAGTGCGACTTTAATAAGAAGATAAAAAGATTAATTTTTAAAAACACTATACAGAAAAAGAGTTGGAACATAAATATTAAAAGAGTATTTATAAAATAAATACTCTTACCATTATTTTGAATCATCACATATGTTATTTATATTCATAAAAATAAAAATATTTTAGTTATTTAGATTATAAATAGAATTTGGTATTATTAATATACCATTCAAATTAAATTTTACAATGTTATATTCCATTATATAATAATTTATTTTCATATCTGACATTTTGAGGATATTTAGATCATAAGTCCAAAATGAATTAAGTTTCTTAAAGTGGTAATTATTCCCTCATAACTGGAATAATAATCATATAATAGATTTATTCCATTATATATAAATTATTCCTTTAAAAACTAACATGAAAGACAGCTATAAAAGATGAACTACATTACAATCTGGAGATGATATGTCGTACACAAACATGTGTAACATTTTCATTTTTCAATGATCACTATAAAAAAAAGTTCAGTATTATTGTATCTTAATATAATGATAATTATATCATAAATAACATATTATTTCTTCATAAACTCTCTTATATAGAATCCATGTGATGTGGTTGTGAAATATGTATCACATCACTTCATAGAGGTGGTAATCCACACAGACACACACACACAACAACATCATCATTCAATGGAGGTAAAGGTAAGAAAATAAATTATAGATTAAATTTTATGAATTATAAAAAATTATTTAATATCATCTATAAATATAACTTAATTTCATCATTACATCCATCCATGATAGGTGGTGATGGAAAAGTAATTACATCGGTTCACAAGGCGGTAGTCTACCGTACAAATGAACAACAGTTTATTTTCCCACCCAGTGGAAGAGGAGAGTGATATAGGTCTTTATATTGATATAAAAACGTACTATTATATGTTAGTTACATTTTTTTTGTTATTTCATAACATTTGAAGATGATTTGTTAAAGGTGGAAAAATAATAAAATCTAAAACAACCGATTAAAAGCAATATATCTTCTTCGGACAATCTCCCTTGCTTTACATCATAAGCCCTTAAAGGCTGACATTCCTCCAAAACAATTTTTGTTGAAATAGGTTATGGATTATAAGATATATTTTGGGTAGTTATTAATTAGAACCCAAAAGATTATTAATTTTTATGAAAAAGTGAACTTGTTCCATTTATAAGTGAGGGGAGGAGCAAATTTTGGACTTCTTAAAGTAATAAATATCTATATATTATTTATTATGAAAATGTGGATCAAAATGAAATATATAGAAGATACTATGAATATGTTTATAAATAACTAGTACTCTCACATGCTATTGAATGATGTCATCGATTAATGGTTTCTATTTTAATAAGAGACTAATATTTATAAAAGTTGAGTAGAAAAAGTAATGTTTACTAAAATTAAATTAGAAAATAATGGATTATGATCATGGAAAAAGAGTGAATATAATCTAAAAACACCACTCAAAAAGTTGAAAAAGAAAAAGAATAGATTAAAAGTATATGAATTTTTAAATCATGAGGAAGGTGATTTGAATTCATTTAAAATTTCATTTACAATAACTAAAATGCGGGCAATGAAATAAAAAATGAATGAAAAATCACAGATAAGACAATGGTTAAAATATTAAAAATTTGGAATATCAAAATAAATTAAATAATAATAAATTTATTGAGTGGGATGTTGAGGAAAAAAGAAAACAGAGTGAAACTATTCATCATGTATAATAAACAATATGGGAAAAGGAACGTAGAGATCACAGAGTGTAAATTCATGATGTTATAAAATGAATACCTAAAAGATAGATTATTGGAGGAAAATAGATGGATAATAATATGTAAATATGAAATTATTTATGTACATAATGTTTCAATGTCCAATATCATAAGGACTCTCTATTGAGTCTTCTAGATGCAATAAAAGTAATCACTTAAATTGATCGAGAGGCCATGGCAGGAGATGTTGTGCTAAACCTTATAGTATCTTCAACATCTCCTCAACATTGAAAAGAGGCCACACATTTTTTCCCTCATATCATCTTATAAATAGGTACTCATGAAGGCATGTTGTTCTAGGAAAAACAAATTCAACTCCTCCATTGTGTCTCGCTACTGCAAAGTATATTTCCACCCCAAAGATAAATTAAAGGACTCTTAGATCTGTCAACAGAGATCAGAATAATTAAAAAGTCATGATATGCGAATTGTAAGAGTATTGGGCATAAGTAAATTAAATCATTCTATAGAACATCATATATGAAAATATGAATATAAATTAAATAGATTCAATCATACAGGTGTTTGTGATTTGAAAGGAATACCACATGCATAAAGAAATGATGTCAAAAATAGAAGAAAAGAATGATTATAACTTGTTCTGACCAGAAAAATTTGATGTTTTGATTCAACCAAACATCAACTATACCACAAAGATTAATACCATAAATTGTTTTACTCAGACCAGATTCCCAGATAGCACCTGCTGGAATTGGAACGTCTACATATAAGATTCTTATTTTTTTTCACATAGACAACTGGATCATTGGAGAAACCATAAATAAATTATAAATTTTCTTATAGAACACATATTCTTAATCATGTATAGTTATATTATAGAAAAAAATGATTCTATTGTGTTGATAATTTCCTTTTCATAAATGTTGTGGGGAAATTCATTATCCCAAAGTAGTAGTATTCCACATGACATTCTTGTTTCAAAATAGGTCACTGGCATTCCGTTGTTCAAAATTGCAACATCAGTATTTTCCCTACAAAATAAAAGATATAAATTCATTAATATACCAATTTTTAGCTATAATAATCAATAACAAAAACATGTATCTACATATATATGTGTGGAAGGGGCATCATTTAGAAGCATTGTTGTGGTAGTAGTATAATGTTAATGACATAAAAAATCAGAAAAGTCTTACACAATAATGAAATCCCTTACCATTCCATAATCGATATGCTTCTTTCCTGTGATGTGAGATTGAGTTCACTCAGTAGTATCATTTCCTAAATGAAAAGATCCATAAATCTCACAAAGATCAATCATTTTATATAGAGCAATAATCAACACATTTTCAGTTTATGGTTTATAAATCAACATTGTTTTCTCAACATTAAGTACCTACCCATTTCTCAGTCCTGGCTATACTACATCAACTATTCCTGATACTCAATGTTCCTCAACTTGTTCCAGGTGGTTCTTGATTTTTTCCTCTAGCACAAATTTTTGGAGAGAGGTCATTTCCCAGTTTTTCCATCTATAATCGTAAAACCATAGTCCACAAATCAGTCCAAATATTGTTGAATTTTTATGAATAAATGAAAAATCTAAATTTTTTTACATGAGTATCATTTTATTTCCACCAAATTAATGAAACATATAAGTTATTTTCTTTAATGTTTATATTGAAATCAGTCACATCCATGACAAAATTAATTAAAAATATGTTAAAAATACAGATTTAGTGAAAGATAATAATGATAAGTAGTTGAAAATATGTTAAAAATACAGATTCAGTGATAAATAATATTGAAAATAAATAAAAAACAATAACCTGTATCATAAATTATAAATTAAAATGAATGAAAAGGAAAAAACATGATGTAAAAGATACAAAAAAGATAAAATTATGTACATTCATTTATCAGAAGAAAGGATAAAATTATAGCTTATTTGTGTTGTTATAGGTTTTATTTATACTATAATAATAGTATAGTAAAATGTATAAGTATAAATGTAACATATATTTTTAACATAAGAGAGTAGATAATATTTTTCCATTTCCTTTCAATTGTAGCATCATATTTTAGTAAATTTTTCGGTTTTTTTATTTTTTCCTTCAAATGGGGATACACATCATTGAATTGTCTTGTTCTTGTCATAGTATCTCTAGAGTTTTTGACATTTAGTTATACCACATCATCATCATCAAACTCACTGAACATATTTTTTTACAACAAAAAATGACTTTGATGAATTAGTAGAAAAAATGTTGACAAATGTAATCATTAAATGACAATCTAATATTTACCAATTTTAAAGAAGAAGAACAAATGTATTCTGTTTTAATGATATATTCAATGTAATGGAAAGTGAAAAAATTCAGTAATGTCCACCCAAATGATGTAATGAAAATAAAATACAATGAAAATATATATCTTAATACCTTAGTGGAGAAATAATTTGTAGTAGTTGTAACAAATCCAATGTCATTGTTGTGGCTGACTCTTAAACCTATGCAGCTGAGAAATTATAAAAGAATACTATTTTAGTTTTACATAACTAATCTTATGCAATAAATGAATGATAATAAATATTAGTTGTTTTGTTAAGCCAATAAAAGATAATTACACACAAGAAACCACATAATGTTTCATGGATAAACTGTCTAGGAATATATACATATATTGAAATAAAAACTAAAAAACATACCTATTTCTAACTATAACAATGTATATTGAAACTAAATATTAATGTTTTGGAACCATAACAAAATAATATGTAGGAAAATTAATTTTGTACATTAATTTCTATTAAACAATACCATTATAAATTTCATGAGGAACGAAACTAATTACATCTATAAGACAACCATTTTTTAACCTATAGAATAAAGATAATATAGTGAAAAGAAATAGAAAAACCCTAAAATGTGATGGAACCAATGATGGTTTTATTCCTCTCAAAATATCCATGTTAATATGTATGAATGTTTTCATCGGATACGAAATTTTAAAACCATAACCAATATTTTTGGTAATATATTAATAAGCATGTTTGTTGTGGCATGGTTGCATATTCACCCGTCAACTTCCACATAACTAGAGCTATTGAAATCATTTTATTTTATGGTTCAAATTGGTCGGTCCATAATTACCTTAACTACGTAATTGTTATTCTAGATTAGCTCAATTATAGTTCCAAGTAGAAGGGGGGTGTAAAAGTGATTATCTTCATGTTTTTCTACTCATATCTGCTTCCAAAGTAGGAGACATAATGCTTGTGACATGGCTGAAAACAAGATCAAAAATATTGGAGGGATACAGAGAGCAGTGGGTTTCCACGTTCTTGGAGGTTGGATATCTTTGTTTGGGTGACATGGAATCATATCTGGGTGACACATATGAAAAAGTCACCCAACATTAGTATATTTAGTTGAAGTGGATTTCATAGCGGTTTTGAACTCGTACCATCTCATCCAACTACTAGTATAGACAACTGGTTGGATGATCACCCATACAGTTCATCATTAAACATCAATGATGGATTTATTTTATTCACTTCAATAAAGAGTTTCCCCCATTCCCTTTTATCACGATTGGCCCTATTGTCCCATCGTAAATCAAAGGGGTATATATTCTGATTTCTCTCCTAGAGTTCCATGAATAATTGGATCTCATTAATCTCTTTCTAGTGGATCACATTTTTCATAATCTATATTTCTTGGTTTCCTTTGATATAATGGTTAACTGATTTCGGGTTTTGAATAATTGTGTGATTGGTGGGTTGCTGACCTCAAGGCCCATGATGTTACACTTGGAAGATGAATACAGTTTGGATATCACATAGTTGAAAGTCGAATGGCACATCATGGGAAACTACATCTCCATATTAAGATGGATATATATGATTTATATGAAGTGAGACCCATCTATTTAACCCATATGGGTTTCCGTTCTAGGTTTTTTTCTCCCTTTTCAGAATCCAACAATTTTAAAATCCCTTGGAAATCCTGTGGTATTTTTAAAATTGATACTATATCATTATCTTTGTAATGGCCTGGACCCTCTTGGTCCATTACTTTGCCAATATCTGGCATTTTAGATTCCATGGACCCATCAGGTCCGGATTCGTAGGGCATCATATCAGTGGAAGGATGTCATCGTGGTGTCACGGATCGATGCCAGAGGGGATTTTTGGGTCTTCCTTCCCACAGTTTTTTTAATGACCCTTTTATGTCTTTTAAAAATTTTAAAGTGGTTCAAGGCCGTTTTTAGCAACATATTCAATGTTTTAAATCCCCTAAGAGTGGGGTGACCCTCAACGGACCCATTTTAATCTCATTAAATGAAGTCCTTTAACAAACAACTATTATGGCCACCCCTTCGATGTGGATTGTGAAATAACTATTAATTACCTCATGTGTAACCGTCCAACCACATTGTGAATCCTCAATTTTCCTTTAATTCCATTAAAATTCATAACCTATAACTTAAGGATCACTCCTTTTTATCGCATGATAATTCTTTATTTTCTTCTTCTTTATGGATGGTTCCTTTCCTTATTTGGTGTGTTTGGAGTCCCCTTTTCCATGTCTTAGGGTGTGCATGTGGTGGAGCCTTTGCTACTAATTCTTGGAGTCCTTCGAGTTCCACTCCTTCAAGTCATGTATCCCCAGTTGTTTGCACCATTAGAAAAACTTCGATCGTTGATCATCCAGGTAGTGTTCTTCCTTCGTCTCTCTTTACTGTGCATCACGCGAGGTGGGTATAAAAAGTTTCCAATGTGGATGGATGAAAAAAAACCTTAAAAAGTCAATAAATGTTTCTTAAAGAATGATGGGGTTTGTTTAATGATATTGTGGTACTATTTTACCTTTTTCTAATAGGTTGTAAATTGTATGGGCTTCTGTCCACTGAAAATCATGGCCGTTGGTGGTCCCGTATTTTGTAGTCACCCTGATTAACTAGAAAAAAATACGGAACTAAATGAATGGCATATTAAAATTTGAAAACTCACCCGCTCTATTCTAGTGATGTGGGTGTTTGTTCTACTTGATGCTTTTGAGGTGCTGTGGATGGGGATTTGATCCCCTATTGTGGTATAGTTGTTGGTTTGGGGATCTGAGGCCATGGGGGGCCATGTGTGGGGGCTTGGTTTGGTTCCATTACATTGTGGGATCTCACAGATCCCTTTGGTTATTGTTACTTTACAAGAGAACTGGGTGTGAATGCATAAATTCTTTCTTGGCTGTTTTTCCTTCCCCGTCTTCTGGCTATGCCAGTTAGTTTCCTAGTAGTGAAGAATTATCTAAATTTAATCACTTGATTATGAAAACAATAATGGGTTCAATGGGAAATTGGTTCACGGGAATGAGTTGTGACATGGTTGTGGTTGTGGTGCTTCTTATGAATGAATAGTAACAAGGGTATTTGTATATGGAATTGTTTTTGAACCCCACAGCTGGGATGAGTTCTTGTTACCTATATGTATAATTTAGTTTTTATGTTTCCTATTCACGCACCATCAATGTTTAGAACTTTGTGTCGAATACCCCCATTTCATGGTGGATGGTGTTTTTCCAAACACTCCTATGAGTGGATGGTTATTAGATCCTATTCTGCTCCCTTTCAAGAGTAGACCATGATTCTTCGTGCAGGAAATGATGGCCTAAAGTCCATTATAGCCCAAGATTCTTTGGACGTGGTACATTGTGGTGGTTGGCCCAGGTGTCTGTGGGTAGGTGGTTTCCCATGTTCTTTTGGGATGAGGACCATGTGTCTTTATGCGTGGTGGTAGTTGTTCTAGTCCAGGTGTCTGTGGGCGTGGTTATGTTGTGGAGGTTGTCCAAGGTGTGTAAAGGCAGGTGGTTTCCCAAGTGCCTTCAAGATGAGTCCTAGGTGTCTTCAGGCACTGTGGTAATTGTTCTCTCTCAGGTGTCTGCGGGCGTGGTTACGTGGGGATGTTATGGACCAGGTGTTTGGGGGTGGGAAGTGTGGATGTGGTCGCCTAGGTGTGTGACAGTGGGGGATCAAAGTGGGACTGCGGTGAGAATGGCTTAGAGGTTTGATGGGTTGTATGTCTTCAATATCCCGTGGGAATGTGGTGTGGGGTACCCAAATATTAATGTGCTATTAGTATTACATTACATGACCTATGCTATTTGGGGAGTGTGCCATGGTGAGGTTGGGTGGATAAATTCCATACTAGGTTATTTTGTTATCTCTTATTCTCATTGTGCATTTTAATGCCTCCACAATTGTTCATGATAGCTTTTGGTTTTCCCTACTATGTATATCTATATACTCACCCTATGTATATAAAACAACTTTCAGGTTACCAGGAGGACTTCGGGTATCATCCATGACCGTAATAGTTCGGGCTTTGGGACAATTGTAGTTACTGTTTTTATTTTCTTTGTTACATTCCTTTGTATTTTTCTTTTACTTTTTAGCAATTACATTTGGAACATGCATATGGTAATGGATTGTTTTGGTTTTACTTTTACCTCCAGTTTTGGTGTTCTTTTGGATTTACTATCTTATCTGCTAATCCTACTAAATAAAAAGTGTAATACCATCCATTTTGTGTGTAATTATATACCCTTGGTGCTATTCGCCACTTCAGGAAATATTGAAGGCGAGTTTAGGGGGTTCATTATTTCTACTTTAACTTAAGGAAGGAAGGGTAATGCAATATTTTATCCCTTCCCTCATCCTGGTGAAGGAGGATCATGACAGAAGTGTATTAGAGGGAGGTTGAGAGATAGGATGGAGTCCAGAGATAGACACAATGAGGATATCATGGGATGGTAGGGAAACAGTGTTTAGAAATATTGGTGTATGAAATAGGCCAGGGAAGATTGGCTAGGATAGGTGATTTTATCCCCCCCCCCACCGTGATCTGATGCAAGGACTCATGACCTAGCAAACGACTAAGTGAGGCTACACTGATTGCAGGTTAGAGACTCTAGGAATGGAATATGCATCAGAATCACTTGTGTTCTTGTGTGTTCTGGGTGGTCAAGGAATTAAAAAAATAAGTCTATAAAAAATATAAAAGAAATTTTCTACACTATTCGGGCTTAGGAATTCCTTGTTTTTTTGCAGTTATGGTACCCAGAAAACTACCATGGGAAGTTGGGGTGATCGAGTCCTAGGAGGCTATTTTGGCTGATCAAAAGTGGGCTGATTGAGAGGAGGAGGATGACTCGTAATAGAGGACACATCATTCCTTTCAATGTCATACCCTCGGGATGTACGAGGGCAGCGTCTCGTACATGGAGACATAGAGATGACTCGAAGATCTGGTGATAGAATTCATCTTGATTCAGGCTCTGATGGATTACTGGGTTCCCTTGAATGTGAGCCAGATGCAGGGAACAACATGTAAGTGGTGGACGCTCTATCTTGGGGAGAAGAGAGAGGCTGAGGTCACGTGGGATGACTTCAAGAGGGAGTTCCAGGTGGAATTTTTCTCTTCCATGATGAAGGCTAAGAAGAGGCAGGATCTACTCTCTCTTCCACAAGAAGATTATGTCAGTTAGGGAGTTGGGGTTCATGTCCAATGTTCTCCTTTTCTTTTCTCTATAACTCTTTCCTGAGAAGGTGTCTCGAGAAAGACATTTAGAAGAGGCACTCTGGCTTTCTCCTCAGTACACTGTTACTCCCTTCACCATACCGACATACTTAGAGGTCCAGAAGAAGCATGAAGTGGTAGAAAGGATGAACACACTGGGAGGTGTGCCACAATAGGGGAACCTATGGGGCTCATCAAAGGGGATGTTTGTCAGCAGCAGACCTCCAACGTCAAGGCCTTATATGTTTTGATTAGTGGGGTGTAGCCTCCAGCAGTTCCAGTTTCGATCTCTCGGTCCTCTCCCTTTCCTCGCGGGATCAGGACCGAGGTGCATCCTCTGTGGAAGCCGTGGGAACCTCCGTAATCAGTGCCTAGACATAGTGTTGTATAGTGGGGTGGGAAGGTTCAGCTCCCACCTCTACAACATCAGTTTCAAACAAGGCCCTTTTAGCAGTAGCAGCAGGGACAACGGGCTCCCACTCCCTTGAGAGAAGACATGGAAGGAGGAGGCTAGCCTTAGGGTGCCATTTAGGGACCTCAACTCGGGTGTGGTTGGGGAGGTGGATAACAGTAGAGAGGCAGAGGATCTAGGAGTGGGTAGTTGCCCACTGTAGAGGTAGTAGTTCAAATAGGTCCTGAAGTCGTTCGAGGTACGATCAACTTGTTTAGAACTCTTTCATGTGACTTGTTTTATTCAAGAGATTCACACTCCTTTTTTACACCCATTCTAGCCCATTCCTTGGGTCTAAACATAAAGAGACTCTACATTCCCTTGGTGATGAGTATGCTAGTTGGATATCATACCGGACTGTTTGATATTTGTAGAGGATGGAGACTGATGTTGGGGCCGCATCAGCCTAGTTGGGATATTCTTCTACTTCGAATGAAGCTATGAGATATCATCCAAGGAATCGACTGGATATTTTCTATGCACGCTGTTATTGAATTCTTCTGGAGAAGAGTCTTTTTCTCCAATGAGGATGGCAAGCCTATGGCTTTTGTGGGCGAACTAAGTTGTCAGTTTGGGGGACAATGTGTAGAGTCTCTTCTTTCAATGTTGCGTGAGCATTTAGTAGAATCCATGGATGATGAATTAACGGATATTTTGAGAGTTTCTGGAGAGTTCCCGGATGCTTTTCCCATAGAGGTTGTGACTCTACCCCCAAAACATGACATTCAGTTCATTATAGACTTATATCCTCATGCTAGTATGATTTCCATGGCTCCTTATCAGATGGAGCCTTATGAGTTGTAGGTGTTGCTGATTCAAATTGATGACCTGATGAAGAAGGATTTTTTCTAACACAGCGTGTCACCACGGGGTGCTCATTTCTTGTTTTAAATGAAGGCAAATGGTGGTATTAGGATATGCATAGACTACAGGAGACTGAATCAGGTAACAGTCAAGAACCCTTACACTATCCTGAGGATAGACTATCTCTTTGACCAGCTGAGGGGAGCATGTTGGTTCTCTAAGATCGATCATTAGTCTGGGTATCACCAGTTAAGGGTAAAAGACGGTGATATTCTGATGACTATTTTTAGGTGTAGGTATGTGTACTTTTATTTCGTAGTCATGTCGTTCGGTGTTACAAATGCACCTATTGTGTTAATGGGGATCATGAACTCTATTTTCCATGATTTTCTGGACCGGTTCATCATTATGTTCATCGATGACATTTTAATCTACTCAAGATTAGAAGAAAAACATACTAGGCATGCCAGGATGGTCTTGAAGGTCCTTTGACATCACCAGCTCTATGGAAAGTTTTTCAAGATCAATATCTTGACACGATAAATGCATTTTCTTTGACACGTGGTGTCTCATAAAGGGGAAGTGGTTGTTTCTTGGGAATAACCTATGATTTTGATGGAGGTTTGTAGTTTTCTAGGTATGGAAGGCAATTATCAGTAGTTCATAACCGACTTATCTCAAGTTTCATATCCTCTAATAGCTTTGACCAGAAAAGAAAATCCCTTTCTATAGAGTGTGCAGTAACAGGAAGCCTTCAATTATCTAAAGGATAAGTTGGTCAATGCCACAGTGCTAGGGTTACCAGAATAAGGGATGTTCTTTGAGGTGTTTTTTGAAACTTTTGGACATACCCTGGGGTGTGAACTGATGCAAAAATAGGGAGTGATATCTTATGGGTCTAGGTAGTTATGTCCTCATGAGTATAACTATGCCACTAAGGTCCTATAGCATATAGCAGTAGTGTTCTCATGGAAATTCTGGCAGCATTACCTCATCGGGGAGCACTTTGTAGTTTTCACAGATCATAAGAGTTTGAGGCATATCTTTACCCAGTAGGACCAGAACATACGACAATGAAGGTGGGTGTAGTTTCTTCAGGACTACATCTTCAAGATATCTTAAACTAAAGGTAAGGGGAAGGTTGTGGATGATTCCTTGAGTAGGATGTCATGGAGGGAAGTTGTTTAGGAATCTGTGGATGCTTGGAAGGCAATGGGGTATTTGGCTTCCCTACACCTAGATGTAAGGGTGGATGGTGGTAGAGGTTTTCTGTTTTAGATGACAGTGCAGTCTTCTCTATTTCAGTTGGTGGAGTCTCAATGGGCAGACTTAGAGAGTGAAGTGATGTGTGATCGGGTTAACCAAGGGAATGCATCGAAAGGGTGGTCAGAGGATGGTCAAAATCAGATGATTTTCTAAATGAAGTTGTTTGATCCAGAAATGATGCATGATGGTGTTCTCTGTGAGTTCCATAACTCACTCATAGTGGTACACTCTGGAGTTTCCAAGTTGTAATTAGGCATGAGGGAACATTTTTCATGGCCCGGGGGAAAACAGGAAGTGACAAAGTTCATTGCAAGGTGCCCGGTGTGTCACCAGGTGAAGGCTTAACACCACATTCCAAGTGGGTTTTTACAGCATTTAAATGTCCCTGAGTGGAAGTGGGATGACATCTCAATGGATTTTCTTATAGGACTACACAAGGTTCAAGGATACTGTGATGCTATCTGGGTAGTGGTAGAACAGTTGATGAAATCAGCCCACTTCCTGGCAATCAAGTAGTCGATTGTAGTGGAGGCCTTATCATAGAGATACAAGGATGAGGTGGTGAGGTTTCATGGAGTTCCGAGGTCCATAGTTTAATTTAGGGATCCATGGTTTACCTCATGAGTCTGGTGGGGATTGAAGCATGATTTTGACACCCAGTTGCACAGTAACAACACTTTCCACCTCTAGACAGATGGACATAGAGAGCAAACATTCCAGACATTGGAGGATATGATACGGGCATGTGTTTTGGACTTCAGGGGGTCATTGGAATGAAATTTTCCCCTATTATAGTTTGCGTACAATATGAACTATAACTTTACTATTTTCACAGCATCATTTGAATCCTTATACGGGAGGTCGTGTCGTTTGTCCATGTGCCGGACCGAGGATGGGGAGGTAGGTGTTCTTGGCCCAGAGGTATTGTATAGCACAACAGAGAAGGTTCAGTTTGTGAATGAGAGGATGAAGGCTTCCCATGACCGGAATAAGTCTTATTCCAATCATAGGAGGAGGTGCTTAATGTTCGGGGTTAGAGACCTTGTGTTCTTGAAGGTTTCCACTCGATGTG
Organism: Viscum album; assembly: GCA_963277665.1. NCBI lineage: Eukaryota > Viridiplantae > Streptophyta > Magnoliopsida > Santalales > Viscaceae > Viscum > Viscum album. The sequence goes on from OY728128.1 coordinate 1,266,794,848, forward strand.
GGAAGAAAAGGTTCAGCAAGGGGAGAAATCTCTCTACTAGGTTCATTAGGCATTTCGAAGTGTTTGGGTGAGTTGGTGAGGTGGGATATTAGCTGCCTTTACCAACACTGTCTGAAAAGATCCATGATGTTTTCTATGTCTCCCATCTTCATTGATATCTACATGATGACTCCCATGTCTTTGAATGGTGATAGTTGGATTTTGGGAATGATGCTACATTCGGGGATAGACCAGTGAGGATCGAGGATCGAAAGGATAAAGTGATTTGTGGACGAACCATCCATTTGGTTCATGTGTTGTGGAGGAAAGGTGGCCTAGAGGAGAGTACTTGGGACTGGGAAGCTCAAATGCACACCCAATACCCATAGCTGTTATGAGTCGCTGTTTTGGGCCTTCCTTGATGTATTTTTGTGACCTATTGTGATGTAATGCTGAACTTGTTGGTTTATGAGATGATTTTAATTCCTTACCTTCTGAATGTTTATGAATAGTCCCGATATGTAGGTAAGGGAGAACCTGATTCCTAATCAAGATGCATCAATGCAGATGCGATTAAACCCGTGCGGGCGAGTCAGTGCCACCCAAAGTGGATATTATATTAGCAAGGAGGAAGAGAATCCCTGATCACTATGTCAGGACAATGTGATATTTCTGTTTCATATGGGTGTTTTGTGTGGGTTTCCCCTGATAGGTATCTTCTAGGCTGGTTGTTCAGGTTCAGTTTGATTCTCGAGGATGAGAATAGTTTGAGAGGAATCTAATGTAATGGCTTGGACCCTCTTGGTCCTTTACTCTACCAATTTCTAGAATTTGGGATGCCCTGGACCCATCAGGTCTGGATCCTAAGGGTGGTGTATCGGTGGTAGGATGTCATCGTGGTGTCACCTATCGGTGACATCGATCGGTGTGTCATCGGTTGGTGAGTCAGGGATAGGTGTCACACCAATCGGTTCTAGAGGGGCTTTTTGGGTTTTCCTTCCCCCAGTTTTACCGTAATTCTAATTTTATGTCTTTTATTCTTTTTAAAGTGGATCAAGGCCTATTTTAGATCCATAAGAAATGTTTTAAATCCCATAAGAGTGGGGATATCCTCAACAAAACTGTTTTCATCTATTTAAATGTATTCCTTTAACACACAACTGTTATGGACGCCCCTCTGATGTGAATTATTAAATAAAAATTAACTCCATCGTGTGTAACTGTCCAACTTCATGGTGAAACCACTATCTGCCTTTAATTCCATTCAAAATTCATAACCCTTAACTATGAGATCTTACCATTTTATCGCACATGAATTATTTTTTCATTCTTCTTCTTGGCTGGATTCTTTCTTTCCTTGTTGTTTTTGGAGTACCCTTTGCTGAGGCTAGTGGTGTGCATGTGCTGGAGGCTTTCGAACTCATTCTTGGACTCCTCCGAGATCCTCCCCAGCAATTCATGCATCCCTAGTTGTTGGCGCCAGGAGAAAAACATTTATTTTTGATCATCCATGTAGGGTTTTTCTATCGTATCTCTTTACTATACATCATGTTGGGTGGGTATGAAAATGTTCCTATGTGGATTGATGAAAAAAACCTTAAAAATATAATAAATGGTTCTTAAAGAATGATGGGGTGTGTTTGATGATGATACTATACTCTTTAACATTTATTATATGTTGTGAATTGTATGGGCCTATTTCCACTGAAAATCATTGTCGTTGGTGGTTCCTTCTCACACACTAATAGTCCTTTATTTTCTGGATATTTATGCGACTGAATGGGACTAAATTGAAAACTAGTTAATCATGTAAACTAGGTTTATTTAATGGATTCCCAATAAATAAAAAACCATTTGTGGTCACCCTGGTCATCCAGACAGAAATACATAATTAAATGAATGGAATATTTAACTTTGAAAACTCCCTTTCTCTATTCTAGTGATGTGGGTTGTTATTCCTATTGATGCTTGTGAGGTGAAGAAGTGGGGATGGGATCCCCTGTTGTGGGATTATTTTTTTTATGGATCTGAGGCCGTGTGGGGAATTATGTTGGGTCTTGGCTTGGTTTCTGTACTTTTTGGGATCTCATAGATCCCTTGGGTCATTGTGAGTTTACAAGAGAACTGGGTGAGAATGCTTAAATTTCTTCTTGGTTGTATTCAAATCCTTGGCTTGTGGCTATTCCTATTAGTTTCCTGATAGTGAAGAATTATCTAAATGGGGTCACTTGATTTGGATAAAAAGAATGAGTTCGATTGGAAATTGGTATCCGAGAATGATTTGTGACATGGTTGCGGCAGTGGTGCTTCTTATGAATGAATAGTAATGAGGGTGTTTGAATATGGGTAGGTTTTTCAACCCCTAGGCGGGGATGAGTTCTTTTTACCTATATGTATAATATAGTTTTTATGGTTCTTATTCGTGCCCCATACATGTTGAGCACTTCACGGCGAACAACCCAATTTCACGGGGAAGGGTGTTTTTCACAACACTATTATGAGTGATATGTTATTAGCTCATTTTCTGCTCCCTTTCCCGAGTAGCACAAGATAATTCGGGTAGGCTGAGACCTCCTGATGCCCATTATATCCAATGATTCTTCGGTCGGGGTACGCTATGGTGTTTGGGCGAGGTGTGTGCGGGAATGTGCTTTCCCATGTGCCTACACGATGATGCCCATGTGTCTTCTGGAATGGTGGTAGTTGTTCTTGATCGGGTGTCTTCGGGCATGGTTAGCTGTGGTGGTTGGCCCCAGTGTCTTCGGGCATGGTGCCAGTTTCTTTGGTTATCTCCTTTTCTCACGGGGCAGTAGAATGCGTCCCCACTTTTTCATGAGAGCTTTTTGTTTTCCCAACTGAGTATACCTGTATACTCACCCTATGAATATAAAATTGCTATCTGGTTACCAGGAGGACTTCGGGGATCATGTAGGACCCTACTAGTTCGTGCTTTGGGACAGTTGTCATTTATGTTTTTCTTTTCATTGGTACTTTCCTTTAGAGTTTTCTTGTAATTAGTAGCACTTACATTTGGAACATGTATATGGGAATGGTTTGTTTTGGCTTTACTTTTACTTCCATTTTTTTTTGATTTTTTGGATTTTCCATCTTGTCTCTCAATTCTACTAAATAAAAATTGTAATGCATTACATTTTAGGTGTAATTCTAAACCCTTGGTGCTAGTCACCACTCCGGAGCCTATTGATGGTGGGTTTTGTTGGGTCATTATCTTCCCTTCAACATGGGGAAGGAAGGGTCTGACAATCCGTTATCCCTTCCCTAATCCTAGTAAAGGTTAGTTTTGAAAATCATGGTGTCATCCAGTTGCCCAACAAATATATGTCGAATTGGATATATCAAAACAACCTGTTGAAAATGTTTTCTTTTGTCGGGAGTGGATCCACTTTGCATGTTTACAAGTAATTCAGATCCACATCATCAACCTCTAGTTGTATGAGGGGAGATGGAGTTTGTATATTTTAAGAAGAAATAATCAATATTTTATTGTGAGTCTTGGATGCATCGAGGCAGTCCATGAAAGAGAATATACCTTTGTTATAGATGATATGGTGTAAGAGACTGATGTAAAAACCAGTTACTACAACATTTGCGTTGTGACATGGCTGCAGACAACATCATTAATCAAAAAATTACTACTGATAAAAGTTTCAACTGAATAATTATTTTGAATCCAAAAAATAAAAACAGAGTACATGTTAATAAGTGGATAAATAGAGAAGATAACTCTATGGCATAATATCCAATTATCATCATCATCCAGTGAACAGAACTCAGGTGGGTACGATCAATCATTGAATGACTCATCTGCAATATTCGATAATCAGCATCATACATTGAATAGATGTTATTGATATTCATTTACAAATACTGTAACATCAAATGTCTACATTATCTACATACCATCATTCTACACGACATTATAAATAACTTTATCTTCATAAAAATAAATCTTATAAAGAAAAACCATCAGAAACCAAATGAAATGCTTGGCCCCATAACATGTCTTGGGTAAATATCGATTGATATTCAGTGAGAACATGATTATAATCATTAATAACTTTTTTAAATTACTTTCTATTTCCAACCAAACACATATTTTGAACATTTTACCTATCAATTCCTGGAACCGACTTCCACCAAACAAAATAGGACCTTGGTACAGAAATTTAAAAGTTGTGGGAAAACAGACAAAAATATTAAATGAACACCTTTAAAATATAAAAAGTATTAAAGGAGTTAACCATGATAAGTTATGTAATTTCAGTAAACTTCTTAAATACTGGAAAATCAGGGTATAACAAACATGTTTGGAATGTTCAATTTCAGCCAGAATAAATTAATATTAAATCAAAGGGAATGTATGAATAATTTTTTTAAAATTCTATAGTCAACTTTGAACGCTGAAAAAAAAAATTTAAAATTTAACTTGGATAGTGTGAAATATTAAATGATATGTAAATTCATTGAAATGCTTAAAAACTGGAAAAACATGGTTTAGCAGACATGTTCAGAATTTCCACTTTAAGTCATCATAAAAGAATAGTTATCCAAAGGAAATGCTAGAAATATGTTTTGAAAATTCAAAAGGAGACCTAGAATGCTGAAAGAACACATTAGTAATTGAGTATTTATGTTGAGGAAAGAACAACAAAAACCTCTCATACCTACCATTTTAAATCAATTACAAGTATAGCCTAGTCAAACTAAAGAATAAAATGATTATAATTGTATCATTAACCCCTTGTGTTGTAAAAAATATAATATTTTTGATTCCATAACCATAAACCTGATAAATATGAAGAAATAGTTGGTAAAAAACACTAGGATCAAGAAAACATGACCTTGTTACAATGAAATTTAAAAAAATGGGGCAATGTAGACAACAATAATATATGGACACTTTTCAAATATAAAAAATGACTAAAGAAAATAACCATTATGGTTAGAAATTCAGAAATAATATCAATTTCATTAAAATACATAAAATATGAAAAACTGGGTTTATCAAACATCTTCAGTGTGTTCAATATAATCCAACATAAAATAAAAAAAACAAACTAAGGAAATGCGGGCATTAAATTTTGAAAAAGAAAAAGAAAAATGTGAACAGCGGAAATTAGACATTTGTGCAAAGGTAAAAAACAAAAAAAAACTCATACATTCCCATTGTAGTATAATTGAAATATTATTAAGTCAAACTCAAGAAGAAAAATATTATCTCTATATTATTAACCCATTGAGTTTTAAATAATATAAAAATGTTTAGTCGTTACCGGTAAATCAATTCAAGATGAAGTATTAGTTGGTAGAATAATAGTAGGATCAACCAAAGAGGATGATTGCATAATGAAATTTAAAAAACATGGAAGAATAGACAACAAAAATTAATGACCTCCTTATAGATCAAAAAACAATTAAAGAAAATAACAAGTATTTTTTGAAATTTACAGAGATATGAAATTGATTAAAATGCATAAAAAATAAAAAATCTGGGTATACTAGAAATGATCAGCTATTTGAATTTAAGCATGAAAAAGACCCTAAGGAAATGGAGAATTTTGTTTTGAGAATGAAAAAGGTCAAACTGCTCGCTGAAAAAAAAACATTAGAAATTCAATATTTATGCACAAACAAAAACAACACAAACAACTCATACGTTCCCATTGTATCCAAATTCAAGTACAATCATGTCAAACTCAAGAAGTATGTGATTATCAATGTATCATTAACCCCTTGACTTGTAAATAATATAAACCTGATGAGTCCTTTACCACAAATCAAATCTAGATAATGAATTATATGGTAAAAAACAACAGGATCAAACCACTTAAAATATTATGAAAAATTGTTCATCGAAAACATGTTCTTCGATGTTGAAACTTGTTCTTCGATACGATCCCATCTCCTAAAATCAATAGATTCACTAGATCAGAAACCACAAGAAAGAAAAAAAATCCAAGAAAGTTGATGTCAGAGAGAAAATGAATTAAAAAAATAAAGTATGCATTTTCACATAACTCTAGGAACAAAGCAAAGATGGGTTTATTGTTAAAGAAATATATAAATATACACAGTCTAGAGGATTGTAGGAGAATACACGGGAAGCAGTGACAGTCTTAGTAAGTTGAATATGTATGTAATTAAACACATAATTAAACACGTTTATATAAATAGCACTAACAAATATGCATTATAGAAATTGGTCCAGTTATGCATTGAATAATATAATATATTCTTAATCGTTCTATACTAAATAATGTGGTGGAACATAAAGATGTGAATGATTTTAAAAAATGCATATTTTTAAATAGACAGGAAGGAGTTGACTAAATATTTCTATATCAGAGAATTTTATATGTAGTTGCAACTGTTTGAAAATTAATATGAAATGGTGTACAATAAATATTGGAGACACATATGAAAAATTCTTAAGATTTAAAGTATTGTAATGTTTGGAAGAAAAATTTACTCTATGTAGATCGAGAAGAAGAGATATGTATTTCAAATGAAGGTGTGGAGCTTGGCTTTGAATAAATTCCAAAATATTCTGTAGGAGTACATAGATAGGGTTATTATGAGGGAAGAGTTAGGACTGTATAGAATCTTTGAGGGGAAGTAGTGAAATTGTATTGGTTGTTAACTAAATTGTTCGAAAGAATTACTTGGACTAAGACACCAGGTATGATACTCAGGAGCCGTATGAGGTGATGAGGAGAATCGCGAGTAGGATCCTAAGAATGATAGGTGTGTAGTCATGATAAGGAGGCTGGAACTGTAATTGTGGGATTTGTAGTAGGATGGGATATCAATGTTGCATGGTAACTTAAGGAGAAGTGGAGGTAAATACCTTTCATACAGGGTATGGAAAGAAGTAATGAAAAGCGATGGAGATTTTGGGACCGAAATCGCTTGAAGTAGATAGTTGTAGCCCAATGCTGGCACTGATAAGTGTCAACAGTAGGACATCGAAGGAATCATTAGCACGAACCCAAATAGAGGAGGCTTGTGGTAGGAATGGGAAACCAGTCATTCAGTGGATTTGAACGAACTTGTGATCCAGAGATAATTGGAACTAATTCTCAAATGAGAAAAGGTACATGATGGAGAGGTGAGTTCAAATCATTAGAAAGAGCAAGATAGAGTAAGATCACATCAAACTGCAGGGAAATCGGGGGGAGGATGACAACGTCGGTAGGGGTTTTCGGGAAACACTAGGATGCATAGAGGTGAAACCGGAGTGGGTGAAGGATACCGAAAACAGTGCGAGGGTGACCTGAAGTCAGGAGAGGAGCAAAATGGAGAAGAAGGATGACAGAGAGCAATGTAACTGAGAGAACGAACACTACGGCGGTTGGTGTTTTTGGGGATTGTAGGTCACAATCAGGTGAAACCCGAGTGGGAGCGGGAGTGAGAGAGAGAGAGTTTGAGGTGGATTATAGAAGAGAATGTGAGCGGAGGTGGGACATGGTGTTACGAAGGAACGATGCGTAAGGAATCTAGTGCATGGAGAATCAGAAGGGTTACAAGTTTTAAGGGAGAAATCCCGAATTAGAATATATTGTAGATTTCATATAAATAAATTTACATATGATTATACTAGGTTTTAACTCTACCTTTTTTTATCATCTTGTCGCCATTTTTGACTATTAATATAGTCATGATGATTTTACTATTTAGGGGTAAATACAGTAACTATAAAATTAAAATTGGCCCATAAATGAACAATGTTTCAAATTTGAAACCATATCCAAATAATTTTTCCAAATATAATAATTTTTAAATGTTTAAATTGTTTAATAAAAAAATATTTCTTTAAAATTATCTTTAATATTGATTTCCAAAAAAATTAATTTAATTTGAATTTTAAAACAACATGAGAGTAAAGGTATTAAAATATTTTCCATAATAATTATATAATATGTTATTATTATATAACAAATTTTTGGAACACAGTAATTCATTCATATTATATTACATTTAATATTTATAGATTTATTTATTCTATCTTTATATTAATTAATTAAATATCCTTTCATCATTGCATAAGCATTTAATATAATTATTTCATTAATAAATGTAAGGCCCCGACCCCAGTTACCCAGAGTCGGTGCATTATTACATAATATTACCTTGATAACAAAAGATCAAGTATCGAAAGATTAATTAGTTTAGTAGCCTTGGAAATAGTAGATATATTCATAAGTCTTAAATTTCATCATAAAGTAAAAAAACTACTACAACATCTAGTCTTCATATCCCCTCATACTATACCTGTAGGTCATTCATAAAATATTTCTTCACATCCAGGAAAAAACTAAACATTGAAAGGGGTGAGCTGAGATGCTCAGTAATGATAACAATATAGCGGAAACTTTCATAAATAAACATAAACATTTAAGGCAATATATAACTGAAAAACCCTTTTAAACCCAAACATCATAATAAAATGGCAAAAATAAAATGGAATAATTCAATTTACTTATTCACATCGATATTCTACTTGTCGAATAATCATATGCAATATCAATAACCACTTTCATAATGATGGAATGCATAATGCAAGACTATCATAACCACATAGCCAAGGCCTTGTGCCCAGAATAAAAATAAGATTTTGTCAAGGCCTTGTGCCAAGACACTAGTTTTTCTCATGAGACATATTGATGCATGGAGGAGCTATATTGGGCTCCACCCGTCACATACTAAGTCCTATTCATTCCTCATATGAACAGGTTTAAACACAACATAAACATTCATATTAAAACTAGCATACGAAATGTCAACACTTTATCTATAAACCATGAATGATATAAAAATTACACATCTACAGTAAAACATATCTCAAAACCATCAATACTATATGGAATTTTTGTATCATAATAAATCAACTTCAAATAAGCTTAAAATCAATCAAAGGATGTTGACATAGATGAAATCCAAACTATTTGAGAGAAATATCTCTTTTTTTTTAATCATTTAAAAGTCACATAATAATAAAATAAAAAATTTACTTTGAAAATATTCTTATAATATTGTAAGGTAAGATTCTATGATTTTATAATGGTAGAAAATAGCCTCACCCGCTGTATAAGATAAAAAAGACATTCGCACCTTAAATTTTTTGAAAAGGTTAGAAATGACCTTGTTTGGAAAACGATGGAAAGATTCTTTTATAAACATATTATAAAAAGTCAAAAAGGTTATAAATGACTTTAACCCATAGTCTATAAAATATTAAGAATGTTTTGAAATACATTTTTAAGAAACATGGATGTGGATGATAAACGGGTCCCAGTAGATAATATAAACAACCTCAGATAATGAAGAGATTGAAAAATTACCCCTTACCTTGTACTTTTCCATGGTTTAGGGTTAGTTTACCTCTTGTATATTGGTGAAATAATTTTTATTAAATTATAAAAGAGTCATATAGATTAATATGATATTATATATGATCTTTTAACATTGCTTTGTTAATAATATCTTAGTATTATCGTCGTTTCGGGTGTTAACTGATTCGTTTTCCATTATATGATTTGTTACGTAAGCCATGTTTTTTATAGACAGGTTGTATCTTATTCATATAAAGAATGATATAATGTTCTCAAACATTAATTTTAATCATCAAATGAGAATTAGTCTTTAATGGATACGATGGGGAATGAATGTCATCGCGTTCGTGGAGACGGTAGTCCGTACGTATACACGAGAGACAATATAATTATTTTGATATTAAAAAAATATATAATTCGGTGGTGTATAATATATAAATAATAAATAATGTGTTATATTTATTATTTACATGAATTAAACATCATTATTATACCCATCCAAATAACATTGTTTTGAATAACAATTACACCATGACGTGGAGATGGTAAGCCGTACTTACGCACATATGGTGACATGTCATTCAAGGGTTTAATAGAATTTGGAATATGGTTGTACCATATTTATAATTACATCAAAGTATATAGATGATACTACAGTTATAATTTTATAATGGAAACAACAAAGAAAGAAGAAGTGGAAGAAGAAAGGAACTTGAAAGAGGGTGGTGAAATCATAACATCTTCTTCAGGTTCTTTCTTTTGATTTTATCAAAAGGGCTCCATAAAATGAATTTTGGACTAAAGGAAGGCCTCTAGGATGAAGGGAGGGAAGTTGAGAGGATATTTGGGAAGGGTTTGGCCGATCCAAAAAGCTTTTAAGGTGTGAAATTGAGAAAAGGGGGATTGCCCTTTTATAAGAGGGGTGAGGGGCACCTTATAAAAATGTAGAAATATTATTATATAATAAATTTATATTCGGTTTCTAATGGATCAAAAGTGACTTATTTCGAGGATAAGGTGGGGATGGGTCTAAATCCCTTCAACCAATAGATTTAATACTGGGTTGGATCACTAAATTAACCTTATCATTTATATTTAACTCTTAGTTAAATAGTTTGATATTTACCATGTATCTTTGTATTTTTATATTATATAGTTAAAAAACAAACTATATACATCCAAGAGAACCCCAAGTGGTTAATTAATGATACAAATATCCTTATAGAAGTATTTTGGCCGAACCATAGATTTTTAGGAATATAATATCAATTAATAATATAATATTTGTTTTAAAAACACTTTTATGTCAATTTTGACACTATTTGGTATTTTTTTTTTCTAAATTCTTAACAGCATTATTACTTCGAAAAAAATTCATCTAACCAACCCTAATACGTATCGTTAACCTATAAAATTAGTGGAATTCATAAATATTCTCGAATTATATTTATTTGGGAATTTATAATATCAATTATTTTAATATTTCACTAATAAGGTAATTACTGCATCATCATTGTGTCAAAAATAAATTAAATTACTTAATGTCCAAAAATTATCAATAAAATACCATTATGTAGGAAATATTTTTATATTTCTAATTAATATTTATAATTGAATTTATCTTATGTATAACTCTATATTAAAAAAATTTATTTATAAAACATTTATTTTAACACTTTTCACACTTATTTGAATTAAATAATAATAAATGACCTAATCTAATCCAAGTGGACCAAATAGGTTCATATTTTATTCCTATGGTTGTTTTTGGTCGAATTATACTTTTCCAATAGAATTAGTACATGTGTTAGGGTAATAATAATATCATTTTATCCTTCATTACACTATTTATTTTTAACCGTGGTAAATAAATGTAAAAAGTTACAATTCACCAATAAATATTTTTATCTTATTGAACCACATTTTAATCCTTAATATTAACAGTGTCTCTCAGATTTTCAAAATTCCACTCACAGAAGCGGTAAAATTATGTTTTATGTGAATGTGTAAATTATCCTAGGAGATGTGTAAAAGACGGTGAAAAGTTCAATATTTTTTTTATATTTTTATAGTTATTATAAACTAAATCCAATAAATTAAATTGAAAAAATATAGCTATTTTGTATCTATTTTTAACTAAAATAAATTTAAATAAAATAAATAATTATTTAAATAGAAATTCGGTTTTAAACTATAACTATGTGTTTTTTCACTATTCAAAAAAAAATAATGTTTTCCGAAAAATACCAAAAATTCACCTTAAGCAAATTTCGATATTCCAAATCCAATAATGAAGTCCATTTTTAAAGATAAATTTTATTAAATTTCAAAAAGTGGGTATTATAATTCATAACGTCTAGTTTGATTTGTTTTTGTGTGTGTTAGAACTCAAAGTTGCATACAACAGACGCTACTGTATTATTCAAAGAGAAGCATACCGTAGAAGCTTGGGGTGTTACATTATCCTCTCCTTCAAGTAATTTTGTCCTAAAAATTTATAGAATACTACCACATGAAAATAATCAGGTGATTATTCATCATAAGTTCCTCGGGTTCCCATGTTGCCTCTTCCATCTTATGGATTCTCCATAGAACGTTTTCCATACGAGTCATATAGTTTCTCATGACTCATTCAATCGTATCAAGAATCTTGATAGAATCTTCAAAATAGGACAGATCGGGTTCCAGTTCTAATTCCTCATTGGTGAGTACATGCGTTGGCTCAGGAATATATTTTCTCAATAGTGATACGTGGAACACATCGTAAACTTTGGAGAGATTTGACGTCATTTCCCAATGATAAGATACAAGACTAATTCGTTCTAGAATTTAGAAAGGTCTGATGTACGTGAGACTCAATTATCCCTTCTTAACAAAACATATAACACCCTTCTATTGTGATACCTTCAAGAAAACATGATCTCCTACATGAAATTCCAATTCTTTCCTTCGGTTATCAGCATAGCTCTTCTGCCTACATTGAGATTTTTTGATGTGGTTTTTCATTACCTTCACCTTTTCTATCGTTTGCTCCACATGTTCCGGGGCTATAATATTTCTATCACCAATGTCATCCCAACAGGTTGGTGTGCGACATCTCTTTCCATATAACGCTTCATATGGTGACATCTGAATACTCAAATGGAAGTTATTGTTATAAGAAAGTTCTACCAGAGGTATATATTGATCCCACATACCCTGAAGGAAAAGTGAGCAGGATCTCAACATGTCTTCTAAGGTTTGAATAGTTCATTCTGATTGTCTATCTGTTTGGGGGTGGTAGGAAGTGCTCAAACGAAGCTTAGTATCCAGGGCTTTCTGAATACTTTTCCAGAATCCTGATGTATAATGCAGATCACGATCATAAACATTTGATATGGGTACTCCATGATGTCTCACAACTTCATTAATATATACTCTTTCTAGACGTTCAAGTGGTAAATCCTCCCTTATAGTATGAAAATGTGATGACTTGGTAAGACGATCAACAATGACACATATTGCACTGTTCCTTCTAGGACTCGTTGGTAGTCCCATGTAAAAGTCCACCATACTATTATCCCATTTCCACTCAGGTTTGGGAAGAGGTTGCAATACTCTTCCAAGCTATTTCCTTCCAGCATTCACTTGTTGACAAACCATACATCTTGACACAAAATCATCAATATCCCTCTTCATGTTATCCCACCAAAAATGTTCCTTCAAATCGTTATACATTTTTGTGTTCCCAGGGTGTATAGAGAAATTGGAACTATGAGCATCATCGAAAAGCTCTCTTTTTAGATCATGTATATTGGGAACACAAAGTCTCTTCCCAAATTTCAAAATTCCATCTTCATGTAAAAATTCACTCAATCTCCCATCATTCACTCCTTTAATATTCTTTTTAAACTCTTCATCATCGGTATGAGAACTATTTATCCTTTCTAGTAAAGATGGTTTGTCAACCATTTAAAAAAGTATTGATGTTTCACCAACCCTGGTGATTCCCATATCCATATTTACTAGATCCATGAAAATAAGATCCCTCTCAACTCTCATCTTGTTCAAAACTCCATGATCTTTTCAACTCAAAGCATCTGCAACCTTATTTGCCTCCCCCGGGTGGTAGTGTATCATGCAATCATAATCCTTGAGTAGTTTAATCCATCTCTTTTGCCTCATGTTGAGTTCTTTCATAGAAAAAATATAATTCAAACTCTTGTGATCAGTATAAATCTCACATGTCTCACCATAGAGATAGTGTCTCCAAATCGTCAAAGAAAATCTTATAGATACTAACTCAACATCATGAGTAGGATAGTTCCACTCATGAATTTTCAGTTGTTTTGATGCATAGGCAATAACACTATCATTTTGAATAAGGACACAACCCAGACCTTTCTTCGATGCATCACTATAAATAACAAACCCATCATTCCCCGATGGTAGAGTCAATATTGGAGAATTTACTAATCTTTTTTCAGTTCTTTGAAACATTTTTCACACTCTTTTGTCCAAAAAAAATTTAACCCCTATACGTGTGAGCTTTGGTAATGGGTTTTCCAACTAGGAAAAATTCTGTACGAAACGTCGATAATAACATGCTAAAGCAATTAAACTGCATACCTTAGTTATACTCGTCGGTGCTGGCCATTTGTGGATTGCTCTTTTCTTAGAAGGATCAACTGAAATTACATCCTTAGAGACAATATGGCCAAGAAAACAAATCCCTTGAAGCCATAATTCACACTTTCTATTCTTCCCATATAATTCTGGTCTTCTCAGAGTCTTTAATATAATGCGTATGTGATTTTCATGATCTTCGTAGCTTTTGAAGTATACCAAGATATCATCTATAAATACCACAACAAAATCATCAAGATATTCCTTGAAAACTCTGTTCGTTATATCCATGAAAATAGAGGGTGCATTAGTCATCCCAAAAGGCATTACTGTAAACTCATAATGCCCGTACCTGGTTCGAAATGCTCTCTTCGGAATTTCTTTCTTCTTAACACCCAACTGATTGTATCAAGATCGAAGGTCAATCTTTGAAAAGTACTAACCTCCATGGTGTTTTTCAAATAAATAAACAATGCGAGGTAGGGGATACTAGTTCTTTATTGTTATAGAAATGATCTCCCTGTAGTCAATGCAAAACCTCATAGATCCATCTATCTTCTTAACAAAAAGGACAGGGGTTCCCATGGAGAAACACTAGGGAGAATAAATACTTTATTACTCAATTCCTCTAGTTGTTTGTTTAGTTCAACTAAATCTACAGTGTCCATTCTATAAAGGGTCTACGATATGGGCCTTGAACCAAGAATTAAATCAATGGAAAACTCAATTTATCTTTCTGGAGGATATCCAGGTAAATCTTCCGGAAACACACCTACATATTTTTTCACAATAGGTACATCCTCTATTTGATCATTCCTTTCCTTACCCACAATTATTTCATTCTCTTCCTCCCCAATAATTTAATTTAGTTGAGCTAATGGGGGTGGATCTAGATAAAAATTAGGTGGTGATGATTCTACTCTAAAGATAAGGTGTTCATTATCATCATCATCAAAAATCGTAACCTAATTCTTCTTAAAATAAATTTTTTCATTATGGTGAAAAATCCAATCCATACCGAGGATTATATCAAATTCAATCATGGGTATGATGATGAGATCAGCAGATAAAGAACATTTATGTGCTCTAATGGGGACTGATTCACAAAACCTTGTTGCGATGATACTTCCCTTAGGAGTTTTAATTGACAAATCCCTTGTTAAATCAAATTGGAAATATCTAATATTCTTAGCAAACTGGGATGATATGAAACAATGCGATGATCTAGAATCAAATAAATCATTGGAAAAACATGAGGAAACCATTAAATTACCTGCCACCACGTCTTTCGAAGCTTCAAACTCAGTAGTAGTGATATCATAATCTTGGCCTTGACCCTTGTCCTTTTCTGAGGTAAGATCCCTTGACGATTAGGAAATTCATTTGCATAATGTCTTGTCTCCCTGTAGTTGTAGCATTGAACATCAGTAGCTTCTTTCTTCCCATTGAAATCATGAGATTTGTGGCCTTTTTCACCACACTTGTTATAGACTCCCAACCTTTAAAGCAACTACTGGGGTGTATCTTCCCACATTTACTACAGGATGGATAATCAACTTTTCCCTTCTTCCCCTTATTTCTATTTCCATAGTGATAATCTAATCTCGTCTTCTCTTGATTTTCTTTAAAGTTGTAAGATTTAGAGAATTATTTTTATATTTTAATAGTATATGAGACAATATCTTCATATGAAGAGAAGTATTGTGAGAATAATGATCGATCGAGAAACGGTTTTAACCCATCAAAGAAACAATCAATCTTACTTATTGTGTTATGTATATAATCTATAGCATGCCTCACTAACCCTGTAGGGTTAGCCTAATACTTTGCGACATTCTCATTGTCATTTTGCCTCAGGCTTAGAAATTGCCTTTCCATATCTGCTCGATGGTCACGAGGAAATTATTTTTCTAAGAAAAAATCTTTAAACTCCATCCATTCTATATTTTATGCTTCATCATCTTCCTTCGTGTTTTGAATCAATGACCACCATTAATCAGCATCTTTAGTGGGGTAGTAAACTGCCCTGATAACTTTTTACCTTTCACTACTCCCCAATGCATGGGATATTTTATCTAAGGAATTTATCCGTTGCTCATCTCCTAATGGATTTGTACCCCCATTGAATGCTGGTGGCTGTTTCCTCGTGAAGTGATCTAACATTGATCCTCCATGCTGTGGATCAGGGTTCTCCATACGGGTGAGGTTATTATTCATAACTGGAGTTAGTTGTCCCAGTATGGTGATTAGCTGATCAGCACTAGTTGAATCACTAGCTCCACTATAATTATCTTTAGCAGGAGGGAAATCCCTTCATGGAGTGCATTCATTTATACGGTTTCCATTACTTCTTCTAGGTTCCATTTCTAAATAATGGCATATAGTAGATTAGTTTATGAATCAAAATACATAATTCCATACTTGTAAAACACTTAACATAAATTGAACTATTTATGGATATAATCCATAATCATAAAAAATGTTTTCTTTGAGGAAGTATATACTCATAAACCCTTAATAACAGTTTTTAATGAAAATGATAATTATCCTAAGCATTTCCCCTGGGAGTGTCGTAACCAAGAGTGCAGCAAGGCCCATTGTCGTGCACCAGTTCCCATTGGAGTCTAGCTCAAAGCGGTGTTTTCGGGTTTTACCCCTAGGTACATCTATGCCAGAGATGCCTCTGCATTCTCATATCCAGACAGAGATGTATTTCTCAGAAAACTCACAAAATCCCTACAATACCAAAATTCTAGGAAGTTGTTCTATACTAGTCCTCAAAGTCAATCTTAGTGATTTTTTCTCTAATCAGAGATTATCTAAATATATATTTCAAGGTTTTAACTAAACACCCTCTGATACCAACTGTAACTCTCTGACCCTAGTTACCCAGAGTTGGTGCATTATTACATAATATTGGAATGATCACAAAAGGTCAAGTCTCGAAATATCGATTAGTTTAATTGCCTTGGAAACACTAGATATATTCATAAGTCTTACATTACATCATAATGTAAAAAAACTAAAACAACATCTTGTATTCATATCCCCTAATACTATCCCTATTGGTAATTCATAAAATACTTCTTCACATCCTGGAAAAAATAAAACACTGAAAGGGTTGAGCTCCGATGCTCAGTAAGGATAACAATATAGCAGATACTTTTATAAATAAACATAAACATTTAAGGAAATTTATAACTAAAACAAAATTCTTTTAAACATGAACTTCATCATAACATGGAAAAAAATAAAATGAAATAATTTTATTTACATATTGACATGGATATTATACTAGTCTAATAATCACATGCAATATCAATAACCACATTCATAATGATGGAATGCATAATGCCAGACTATCATAACCGCATAGTCAAGGCCTTGTTCCAAGACTACAAATAAGATTTTGTCAAGGACTTGTGCCAAGACACTAGTTTTCCTCATGAGACCTACCGATGCATCGAGGATCTATAGCAGGCTCCACCTGTCACTTACTAAGTCCAATACATTCTTCATATGAACATGTTTAAACATAACATTAACATTCGTATAAAAACTAGTATACTAAATGTCAATACTTTATCCATAAACCATGAATGGTATAAAAATAAAAAATCCACAGTAAAACATATCAGAAATCCATCTTTACTATATGGAATTTTTGTATCATAATAAATCAACTTTAAATAAGCTTAAAATCCATCAAAGGATGTTGACATAGATAAAATCAAAACTATTTGAGAGAAATATCTGTTTTTTTGAAATCATTTAAAATTCACAAAATTATAAAATAAAACATTCACTTTGAAAATATTGTTATAATCTTGTCTGGGATGCTTCTACGATTTTTTAACAGCATAAAATAGTCACACCCGCCATATAAATTAAAAAAGACATTCTTACCCTAATTTTGACGAAAAGGTTAAAAATGACCTTGTTTGGAAAATGACGGAGAGATTCCTTTATAAAAATCCTATAAAATTCAAACAAGGGTATAAATTACTTTAACCCATAGTCTATAAAATATTAGGAATGTTTTGAAACAAATTTTTAAGAAGCATGGATTTGGATGATAATGTTGTCCCAGTATATAATATAAACAACCTCAGATAATGAAGAGATTGTGAAATGAACACTTACCATATACTTTTCCTTGGTCTAGGGTTGGTTTAACTCTTGTATAATGGTGAAATAATTGTTATTAAATTGTAAAACAATCATATACATTAATATGATATCATATATGATCTTTTAACATTGTATTGTTAATAATATCTTTGTATTATTGTTGTTTCTGGTGTTAGCTGATTCATTTTCCTTTATATGATTTGTTACGTAAGACATATTTGATATGGATAGGTTGTATCTTATTCATTTCCAGAATTATATAAAGTTTTTAAACATTACTTTTAATCATCAAATGATAATTTGTCTTGAATAGATACGATGGGGGAATGAATCTCATCGCGTTCGTGGAGACGGTAGTCCATACGTACGCATGAACGAAAATATCATTATTTTGATATTAAAATAATATATAATTGGGTGGTGTATCATATATACAGAATAATTACCATGTTATATTTATTATTTAAATGAATTACACGTCATTATTATACCCATCTAAATAATAATGTATTGAATAACAATTACACCACGACGTGGAGACGGTAAGCTGTACGTATGCATGTATGGTGACATGTCTTTCAAGGGATGGGTAGAATACTAAATATGGTTGTACCATATTTATTATAACATCACAGTATATAGAAGATACTGGATTTATAATTTTAGAATGGAAATAACAAATAAAGAAGAAGTGGAAGAAGAAAGGAACTTGAAAGAGGGTGGTGAAATCATTACCTCTTCTTCGGGTTCTTCCTATAGATTTGATCAAAATGGCTCCATCAGATGGCTTTTGGAATAAAGGAAGGCCTCTAGGATAAAGTTAGGTATGTTTATGGGATATTTGGGCAGGGATTGGCGGAGTCAAAAGGCTTTGATGGTGTGAAATTGAGAGAAGGGGAGTGCCCTTTTATAAGAGGGGTGAGGGGAACCGAAGGAAAATCTTGAAATATTATTTTATAATAAATTCATATTCGGTTTCTAATGGTTCCAAAGTGACTTATTTAGAGTCTATGGTGGGGATGGGTCGAAATAATTTCAAAAAATAGATTTTATACTAGTTTGGGTCACTAAATTAACCTTTTCATTTATATTTAACTCTGAGTTATATAGTTTGACATTTACCATTTCTCTTTGTATTTTTATATTATATGGTTAATAAACATATTATATACATCCAAGAGAACCCCAAGTGGTCCATTAATGATACACCTATCATTATAAAAGTCCTTTGGCAGATCCTTATATTTTTAGGAATATAATATCAATTAATAATATAATATTTGTTTTAAAAACTCTTTTATGCCGATTTTGACACTATTTGGTATTTTGTTTTTGCTAAATTTATAATAGAATTATTACTTAGAAAAAAAATCATCTAACCAACCCAAATATGTAATATTAACCCATAAAATTAGTGTAATTCATAAAAAGTCTAAAATTATATTTATTTGGGTATTTGTAATATCAATTAGTTTAATATTCCACTAATAAGGTAATTACGACATCATCATTGTGTCATAAATAAATTGAATAATTTAATGTCTAAAAATTATAAATAAAATACCATTATGTAGGAAATATTTTTATCTTTCTAATTAATATTTATAATCCAATTTATCTTATGTATAATCATATATTGAAAATGTTTTATTTATTAAACATTGATTTTAACTCTTTTTACTCTTCTTTGAATTAAATAATAATAAATGTCCTAATCTAATCCAAGTGGACCATAGAGGTTCATATCTGATTCCTAAGGTTTTTCTAGTAGAATTATATTTATCCAATAGAATTAGAACATGTTTTAGGATAATAATAATATCATTTTTACCCCTAATTACCTTATTAACATTTAACTATGGTAAATAAAAGTAAAATGTTACTATTCACCCAAAACAATTTATCTTATTGAACCAAATTTTACACCTTTATATTAACCATGTCTCTCAAATAATTTAAATTCCACTCATAGAAGTAATAAAATTATGTTTTATGTGAATTTTTAAAATCTCCTAGGAGATGTGTAAAAGACGGTGAAAAGTTCCATAAAATATATATATATAACTAAAATTATTATAAATTGACTCAAATGAATTACATTGAACTTATATAGGTATTATGTATCTATTTTGACCTAAAATAAATTTAAATAAAATAAATAATTATTTAAATAAAATTTCAGTTTTAAATTATAACTCGGTGTTTTTTCACTATTCATAAAAAATGAACGTTTTCAGAAAAATACCAAAAAATCCCCCCAATATAATTTCGATATTCTGAATCCAAAAATGAACTCTATTTTGAAATACAAAATTTATAAAATTTAAAAAATATGGTATTACTATTCATAACAGCTAGTTTGATTGGTTGTGGTGTGTGTTAGAACTCGAAGTTGCGTACAACACAGTCTACTGTATTATTCAAAGAGAAGCGTACCATTGAAGTTTGGGGTGTTAAACTAAAACTTATAAATATTATAAATTTCAAAAAATAAACTATCTCTTAAATTCCTATTTATAACATAAATTATGTTATTTTTGTCTCTATTATAAAATATTATAGTTTTTAAAAGCAAGAATGTTACATTTTTATTTGTATCATTTTCTTAAATTATTATAATGGTAAAAATCAAATAAATATGACAAAGTTGTCATATATTAATTTATTGGATTGACATGGAATATTTAAAACAATAAAATTGGATAAAGGAATGTGTGATTGTTAAATTTTGGTATTATTGTATTATATATAACCCTAAATAACTAATTTACCCTTACATTGGTTATAATTATTTAGTGTGGTTAATATTCAAAATGTCCAAAATTAAAGAGACATATTTAAAAAAATAACACTAAATTAAAAATATTTAACTCAAATTCATGATTAAATGTATAAAATTTGAAAATTTTATTTTTAAAATAAATCTACAAAAAGTGATGAAAATCAATTTTTTAGAAAAAAACGCTTTTCAAGGAAAAAAATATTTTCTATTAACTCTCAGACTTGTAGAATTCATTAAATGAAATAAAATTCATATAAATAAAAATATAATATATAAATATAATTTATATTATTCCACGTTATTTGTTTTTTAATTAATTAATATGGGAATAATTATTCACATAAAAATAGTTTTGAGGAAAACAGTTTTTAAGTATAAAAATAGATTTATTATAAATTCCATCAAATTAATCATATAAATTAAATTAATTAGAATATTATAAAATAAATCGATCCCATATCACTTTAAGAGAAAAATAAAAATAAAATGGGGATATTATGATTTATTATAATGATGGGAAATTATAATTTTATAAATTTTTTTATTTTATATTCACTAAAAACACATTTTTTCATAAAAATTTAAAAATTTCAACACAATATAATTTTTTATACTGAATTAAAAAATTATATCTTTTTATATAATAATATTTCTAAACATTTTAGAAATTAATTTGATAATCCTTTCCCTAAGGTATTAAAAACTATTTTTGAAAAAATTATATTTTTGTAAAATAAATTTTATTTAAACAAAAATTGAATTCTTAATTCCAAATAATTTTTAAATAAATTTCTATGGTGTGTGATATTTTATTATATTAAATAATATAGTTATTCAAGATAATTACATCAATTTCAATGGATTTATTATAATAATCTTATTAATTTAATAATATTTCACGATTTGTTTATGGTGAGAGTTGTGTGTCATATTTGTAAGAGAACATAATGTTTTTATTTTAAAATACTATGTTGATACATTCATACCCCATTAAATTAAACTCATAATTTCTATTTTTCCATTATCTCTATATTTACTGATATGATATTTAGAATTATATTTTTTAATCCAATATCATAAAAAGAGTTTACAAAATTTTCTCTTGAAAAGAGGGAAAAATATATACAATAGTAATATATGATAACACATAAAAATTTATCTAATATATAACATTACTGTGAATATAAAATATATACATTTGAGAGATATATATTTTCTAAAATAATAAAATAGAGTGATAACGAAATATGATCACAAGACAAAGAATGATCAAGTGAAATTTAATGAACATAAAATCATAAAACAAGGAATTTCCAAAAAGAAATTAAAATTAATATAAAGAAAGGTATCAAGAAATATTTTAATATGATTTTAGGAATTTATTTACCATGTATACTCAGAAAATAGTAGAATATACTTTATTTAGAGGTATAATTTCACGCTTTATTTGATTTTCACCATAATCAAATCTCTTTATCTAAATGATGATTATTTGATGCACTTCCCTTTTCATTATTAGTTTTCATTAATTTCCAGATATTATTAGGTAATTTTAAATTTTTTCCCAGTTTATTAATAATTTATTTAAAATATAGGACATTACATTTTAAGAGATAATATGGTCAAAAATAAATAAAACATTTTAATTCATAAAAGTTTGATTTTACTAATAAAATTCTCATGAGATATTAAAATGTGTTTTTAACACTTTTATAAATAAAATTATGCACCCTCGATAGCACTCAACCAAAGGGATTCAAGAAACATAGCCTACCCACTATATTCCAGCTATGAAAACAATCCCTTAAGGGGATCCTATATAGAGACAAGTGGAGAGCAAGCCATGTAGTGATGATCTCTGGTTGCATGTGGTCTAAGGCCAATGCGAGCTATACAAGATGGTGTGACCCATGTTTTGTGTGTGAAAGGAGTATATAGGATCCCAAACCCATAGTAGGCTTCTGAGGTGATGAATTCATGGGTTTTAATATATACAAATATCTGAATCATCAAATGTTTGAGGTGGATTTAAAACATGGAAGGATGATTATCTAAGATAACAAAATTGTGAGGATATCTATCATCATTATCAAATGTGAGTAATGTTAAAAATTAGTAATCAATTATGTGACCATTAATTTAATGAATTAACAAGTTTTGGAGATATTATTTTGAAAATTCCATGATATAATTAAAAAGGGAAGATAAAGCTAAACAATTATAAATTATCTATCATATTGATTATCCATAATTTCTTTTTTAATTTTGTTTGATAGTCCAAGAAAACATGTTATAAATAATACCTTTTCACTATAAATACTATATTATAGAACTACTATTTGTTGATTACATTGGTTACTACTTATACCACACCCTCATTGGAAATTAAATAGATTCTTCCACACCACATGACACGTGTACTTGAATACATTGTACCACTACCATCAATAAAGTGAAATTATAACCTCAAAATGGAATTACAATGACCAAAAATGAAGATAACATATAGGGGTAGAGAAATAAATCTAAATAGGCCACCTCCCATGTTTGGAACTATAATATACTCTCATATCATGTTCATGAACATGTGATATAACCATCCTTTTGTGAAAACAAAATAGATTTCTTAAAATAAAAAACTAAATGAAAGGTTTGGGTTCTAAAAAACAATTAAATATTCCACCCGCTAGTTATATCCTGACACGGGTGGTAAATATACCCTTTCGATGGTCCTTAAAAGTCAATTTACAACATGTTACTTCCCTAACCTCTAGACATCAGGTCCGCCTTCCAGATCTACAACCGATATATTGGATATCTAACAAAAAAGAAATGAATTAGGCACCCTAATGTGTTACAATAGACATCCACATGGGAATTCCCATATGCTGAGATCAAAGATTGAAATGTAATGACAAAAAATAGAGATAGATTCCCCACACAAAACTCCATAGAAATTGTCGGATTAAAAAAGTCATGCAGAATAAAGTGTTCTCAAACATAGAACTGATATATACACCGCCTATGTGATCCGTCCACATTTACCCAAGTATAACACCACCTTATGGTCTCTTCACACAACACCCAAAGTATAATCCATCCATGGTATTATGAGCACAATAGTATCCATGAAAACTATAAATATACCCTCTAAATAGGGTGAATATTAAACTAGAGAGAGTTTTCTCATTATAATCCTCCATTAACTACTTAATCTCATCTAGAAACAACCAGAAAATTGAGGAAAAAAAGAAATAAAACTCATGGAAAACACTGATTATTATATATCCTAAGAGTATCCTCCCTAAACTGAATTCATAAGAAGAAACGACATAAACATCATAACAAAAGGCCAAATGTTGTTTAATAAAACTCTTAAACCCATTGTTCATATTGGTGAACCAGCTAAACCAATCAACCATATGCCAAGAATAAAAAAGGAATCTCTTAGTCCCTTGGATCATAACCTCCACAAAAAATACACAACAGAATCTCAACAACTATCTTTCGAATAAAAATTAGGGCTCCCAAGCTCCCAATGGGGACAACTTAAAAATGAATAAAACTAGGGTCATCCCCCTACCCGTAATATCCCACTCCATGCCTATCCAATGATCAAAAACCATCCAAAAGTCCACAATAAAAGAAGAACACATGATGAGGTATTTTTCAAGATTATCCAAAGAACAGGGCACACCTAGTGATATGACATTCTAAATGACCAACTGTGTCCACTAACTGGTCATGAATCATCAAAAAATCATAATGGAATCCAATTTTAATGATTTCATATAATGGTATTCCCTTCATCCTTGTGGCTATCTAATGTTAAGGAAAATATAATGGATCCTCGGTATAAGAAAAACCTCATAGATAAGGGAATTAGAGAAAATATCACTTGGCCTTAATAATAAGAAACCAATCCACATGTTCTAACTCAATCATATGGGTGTCGTTATGTGTACCTTAATCTAAAATATTAAGTAAAATGACATCTAGATGTAACGTCTATCCAATTACATCAACCAATTCTAAAGGATCTGAAATCTCTAATCCTCAGTCACATTTGACAAACATCAATATTTTTATCCTCGAGCAATTGGTATCATTTGGTAGGGACATACCACGATCCTATAAGTGATAATATAATATCCCACTATTTAGTATCCACACAAAGAAACTCAAATATATCACCATGTCACAATCAATCGAGGTCATTCATTGAGATCATAACATTCACTAGGACCTTATAGTTCACAATCCATCCCACAGTGGTATTCTGAAACCAAACCTCAAATAAATCATCATTCACAACTCTCGTAGTCAAAAGAACCAAAAAACAACCTATAAACACACAATGGATTACGCCATCATGATCTAGATTAAAAAATTATCAAATGGACTACTCATAGATCTAGTTATGAATCAGAGACCCACAACACCCACAAAAACACTTATTTGAAAAATTTCATAGTGTATAGTTCTGATTATATGTTGCGTGCTCTCAAAGATGCACATTTCCATGTACATTTACATGGAAATTGAATTTGTGGGGTTTTTCTATCCACAGGAACATATCACGGTCATTCATGGGTTTTCTAATCTATTATTTCATGAGAAGGGTGTACATGGGGCCTTCTCATATACTGATACACACCCATGTACCCATCACATTGTGTGTCTACACAATTACCTGGATACATGTCTATGTACTATTATACGATGTGTACCTTGAGTACACATCTTGTTATCACAAATTACTTGCATTCCCATGTAGTTGACAACATTAAAAATTTATTTAAAAAAATATACGCCTATTTAATATGAATTTTAAACCTAAAAACATCATCTTCCATAGATAAGAAGAACGCCTGACATGTTTTTCGAAATCTTACACCATGTGATCTTGATTTCTAAATGGGAAAGAACTAAAAATCCCCAGAAAACATATAATTTCCAAAAAAAAAACACCCTAGTGGCTCAACCAACAACGTGAACTACCCATACAAGGCTTACAGACAAATAAAGGGCTATTCTATGGTAATAGTAGAACAATACTTTTAAAGGCCCAACCCCTGGTAATGAAATACAAATCCTTTAGTCCTTGATCCATGAGATGGGGTTGGGTCCAAATTTTGCACCCAATGCAATGTTATTCCACACATTAGAAAAACCACCCATTCTAGACCCGACTAGGGTGACATAATTTCAATTTGAAAGTCCATTTAAAACATACAAATAAATGATCATTACCAATTTATTTAATATTTATTAAATTAAATACTAAATATAATGAGAAAATTATAATGTCTTGGATTTATAATAAATTTTTTTCCATGGGTAAACACCCAGTTCTTAGAACCTAGTGGTCAAAACAATTATCAATGATCATCTTGTATAACAATTTATTATTTTACCCGTGAAACACTCCTAGGGAAAAAATGATAAAATCTCCCATTATTTTCACAACCCTTAATTATATTAGGCATCAAATAATGTAACAATTGAAATTTTTATTCCTTTAACATGCTGAATAAATTATATTAAATGCATAATTAATCAAAAAAATGAATTGACAACATTCCTTAGTATGAAATTTTATAGTACATCATAAAAATAAATGCAATATGGTAATAAAATATAAATAATAACTATAAAAATTGTAGTAAATATAAAGGAACATATAAATAAAAATAACACAAACCTGAAATTGTCATCTAGTGGTTTTTCCTTTAAAAATATTTTGCAAATATAACTATCTAAATAAATATCATTAAACATAAAATAACATTTTTTATTGAGAATTAATGAACTAAAAAGAATTAATTTTTGATAAATACTTAAGGTTATATGTAAGATTGAAAATATATAAAATGATTATTAAATAATATTTGGAAATATATATTATTTTTTAAAATATATATAAACATTAAGAATGCCTGAAATAATTTTTTATATAAAATATTTGACAACCAATATCTATTTATTTTTTTAAAATGAAAAATATTTTATTTTTAATATATTAAACAATTATAAATTATTCTTAACACCAATTATGGAAATAATTTATGATAATAAGTTATATATTATAAAAAATTACATTAGAAATTACTTTTATTCTTGTTTTTTTAATAATTACGATGTAATTTTATTTAAATATTAAAATTTTCATATTTATAGTTTTATTTTGGTATAATATATTTCTTATTTTAAATCAATGAATATATAATTTTTTAGTAAGTTAGTTTACTTATTTTGGAGAAAAACAATTCATTGAGGTAAATAGTGAATGACATCAGTACTTTAGAATAACGATAAAATGAAGTATATGTTTAATGTGATGTATAAATAATATAAAAAATAAAAATAAACGTGTATAATAGAGGAATTATTTATCCATATTGTTTTTCCACACATATGAGTAACATTTCATGTGAAAATTACCTTCCATTATTAGTATGTAATGAGAAATTTTAAAAATGCCACTCAATCACCTTTATAAAAGGACTCTTCCATCACCTATTCCAGTACACTCATCTTCTTTGGTTCTATCTCGAATATCATATCATTTTTTATCTCTTAAGGAATTATTCCAATTAAAATTACTTCTAGTCCAACAAATATGGACTAAATACATTAATTCGAAGAAAGCCACATCGAGATGATATGAATTCATCTATGTATGTATGTAGTTATTCTATAACTTTTTTTTTACCTTAAAATCAAAAATATTTCTAAATACAATTATACAATATAATTATTCTATATTGAAATCATTATTATTATATAATAATGATATTAGTATAATATAACTCTATAATCTTACTCATTCATATGTATAACATGTTATTTTTTTGGGTTGATTTATCCACCTTCTTGAGTGATTCTATGATATATTTTCCATTTATTTCATGAATATGTATTAATGATTTTCTTAAACCACGATTTTAATGATTAATATATATTATGATCAATTTTATCAAATGGTGTAACTAAAATATATTATATTTATATCCCACCATTGAATATTAATAAAATGAATTGAAATGCGTGTGTTTGAATTCCATTATTGAAAACCATACATATATATTACTTCAGTTGAACATAGAAATTCATAAAAAATAGAAAAGGTATGTTTCTAATACCTTTAATAATATCTGATTTATGATCATGTTTAACAAATATAGAAGATTACAATTTCCATTAAAGAAATAGAATACGATAACCAGAATTACAAATATTTGATATTGTAAGTAAACATTGACTAACTAATATATATTTAATAAGAGAATATAATTGAATAGTGGAATTGGTAATATATAGGAATAATGTTGGAAAATAATTGATTATGTAGGTAGTTTTTAATATGATGGATGTTAACACGCATTCATGGAAGTAATGGGTAAAAGTATGGGTTCATTTTAATTAAAACATCTAAATAATGATTTTATGTGAATAAATTTCAATACAGATAAATTATAAATTATTTCGCTATAAATACACATATATTTTCACCTCCTATGGTTATTTTGGCGGGGTTATAGGAATTCATATGATTTCCAATCAAATAATTTTATAATTCACATAAAATGACTCTTCATTGTGGGATAAACATTGTATATTCTTTTTATTAATTTCATAGAATAAATAGAGATAATTATTATTGACATTAACATACTCATATTTACCTGAAAATAATAGTTCAAACCTTATCCTTTTACCTTTTACCTAATGAACCCTCAAAAAATCATGTTTCAATGATACTAACATAATACTAAACTAATATACATAAAATTAAATTAAACATAAAATGAGAACCTCCACAATAATATTCAGTACACCCTCAAAAAAATGAGAAAACGATATCCATCTAGAGGAATACTAATATCCCCTGGACTAACTCTCATAGAACAAAGATAATCCTGTCACGATTATACACAAATCCAGGTTGGAAATATTTCTACCTTATCCTCCATCCATCTTAATCCTGGTTCCACACTACCCTTTATGGTGATATATATTTCTCAAATTTAAATTTTAGTTGAATTCCTTCTATAAATTTCCATACTTTTCAAAATACATCCCAATAACCTCAAACAAGTAAAAACCCATAGTATAAGACTAAGAGAAATTTATGCCTATCAGTTATGTGCCTTTCAATCCATTCACATATTTATCAATATAAACCAATCCTAAATGAAATCAAACATATCAGAATAATTTTTTTGATTAAAATGACATCAAATAAGGATAATTTATTCACAAATAACCCTCCCTTGTACACTCACCCATGCCACCAATCCTCCCTATGTTATGAAATAAACGAATGAACCTCCCATGAAACACATTCATAAGGCTATGCAAAATCACAGTAGTCCACTCCATGAATTTAGTATTATCCCAAACCAAAAATAACACTTACAAATAACATGGGAGTTATTAGGAAGATACCAATGAATTTACAACGTATTGTTGATTTATTTAATCTGTTTAATTCATGATGGAATAATTAAATGATATAACACCTCGCCAACATACTCAAACACCTCAAATTGTGATATAAACTAAGGATAGTGATTTATTAATCGATTAAAATTACCCTTACCATGCTATGTATGACCTATTAGAGACACATGATCAATAACATTAATCTCTACATGAATACTTCACAAATTAATATAAGGATTTTAGTGGTATTACTTGTATATTATTCATTATGATCTACAATAATTCCAAGACCATGAATAACTAACTCCCTAACATCTGTCTAGTAAAAGGATGGTTTTTAATTCTGCCTATATAATTTCTCAAATAAATCCATGCCAATGGAAGATTAATAACTATTAAAACACACTAAAATATTAAAATATGAATATCATATTTGATAGTGTGTATGACACAAAATACCAAGAGTATAATGAGATATAAAAACCTAATAATTTATTATATATTTACTATCTTATATAAATGAAATATATTCTAAGACATACAATGAAAACAATACAATGATGGCTAATATTTTATGCAATAATTACATTCTTTGATGGATTGTCTTATACGCAAGACTATGTTTTACTGAATATAGTTAATATTATCATTTAATATGAAAATTACCACATAGATAATAAATTGAAGGTTATAAATTTGATAAATAAAATATGAAATATATGGTTGAATTCAATTATTACATTTTAATTTGAAATGAACATGAAAACTAATTGACTATAATGGATTTTTTATAAATTTTTTTTAATCGCCACATTTTATCTTAAAAAATATCTTAATTAAAATAAGTGGATGATATTAATGAAATTTAAATATTTCATAATAAATTATGTATTTTTACATTTATACAATATATTTTATTAAAATAAGATAATCACATAACCAATTTTAAGCATACACGAATTATTATTAAAAAAACAGTTTTGATGCCTTTTTTGGTTGAAATTTTTTTAAAATTAAAAATTAAGACTTTTGTAAATTATATTTTATAATTTAAAACTCATTATTTCAATAATAATTTAAAAATTATCTTCAGATTTTTATTTTTTATTTTTTGGAATAATATCATTTTTTGATTAATAATGAAAAATAATGGATTTTTATTGAAAACAACATTTTCATTTAAATAATTTATATTTTTATACTATCATTTTCATTTGGTTTAGTTTAAATATACATAAATTATAAATATATTAATACAATTTCAGTCATATAAATCAATTTCATAATGATAATAAATATGATTTTTTTAAAGATTTGAACTTTTCCTCTTAAAAAACCACGTTCTCAGCACATTTACGAGATTAATATTAAATTAATTTTATGAAATTCTATGTTTTGAGTTTAAAAAAATGGATTAAATAATTGGAATAATAATAATAAATAAATTATAATAATAAGAACTTATTGTTTTTCAATGTATTTTGTGAATGAAGTTAAAATTAAATTTAGTGATTTAGAGAAAAACAAGATTTCTACAGGACTAAACATTAAATTAATGTGTCCAAATGACCTAAAAGATTTTCCAACACCACATCGATGGCCATATTTCTACCATATACCTTATATTATTTATATGGGACTACTAATTAAGACACGTTACATGCTAATTACCTTGGTAGAATTCCCTCTTTCAAAATGTTATATGTTTTTCTGTCACCCCATTTATAAAAGGACCCCCTCTACCCCTTTGTCACTCCACTCTAATAAATTTTTTCATCCTTGATAAACCCAAATAACTCTCTAACCAGAATACCTTCATTATATATGTCTTATAATTGGTATAAATACAACATAAAAAAGGAATATGTGCAAACCTAATGATGGTACTGAATTAATGTTAATGGTTTTCTAAAAGATTTTATATTTTATTTCCTTATCCACCTACTTAAATTTTTTTATCATTATTATATACTAAAATAAGCATATAAAATATAATTAGAATTTTAAATATTAAGAAAATTACCTTAAAATTCACACACATCCATAAAATGGGTTACGAAATCATCATTTATGTGTATGGTGGACTACCACCTCCTGAACTGATGTCATTTCTATTTTCCATTACCGCATTTCAAGGATGGTATTAACGAAATAAATAATATTTACATATGATATATGGTTTATTTAATATGTATTTATTCTTCCTTCATTATTATATAACACATAACATGATGAATTCCATTTTCTGGGAATATAATAATTTCATTCGTGTGTTTGGTTGACTACCACATCGAGAAGCGATGTGATTCATTCAAGATTTACATGGAATAAATTAAGGATGGTTTTAATAAAAATATGTGAAATATATAATAAATAATATTAATAATTTTAAGAATATATATATATATTATTTATGTTTATTTCTTTCAACACGACAAGAAAATGGATTCAATGCTCATGAGTATGTATGGCCTACCATCTGCATCAAAAGTGTATTTCATTTCCTATCACAAAATTATATGGATTACTCTAAATAAAGATATAATAAATAGATAATATATTTATGTCATGTTATAAATTTCATATGTTATGAAATAATTACCTATTAAATAGGAAAAAATTATATAATGTAAAAATATACTAAAAAAACAAGGCAATTAAAGACCGAAACAATGAAGTTAATGAATGATTATTAAAAAAGGGCCAACAAGATGTTATAAAATGATGTTATATGTTATTATAAATATAAATATGGTTTCTTTATTAGTTAATAAAATTCCTAAAACTATAATACCTGAGGTTAAATGGTGTTCAACCAAATGGGAATGTAAGGTAAGGGATTTCATCTCAATTTGACTTCATTAAGGCATACAGTTATGTTATGTACCTAATAATTTTTATATGGTGTATATACACTCCTCTAACATGTAATATCATGAATAAATAATTATTCATTGTATTTTTAGTGTCAATTATAATTATCTCAACTATGGGGATTTGAAATAAAAGATTCCATGTGGTAATGATTTACAAAACTCAATTAATTTTCATTAGGTTATATTACTTATTAATTGTCGTTAATATTATAATATTATGAGTATAATATGTTTTGTTTATATTAAGGTTTATTTAAACATTTTCTCCATTGATTTATAGTTTATATACATAATTGATTCAATGGTCGATCCTCAATTCAATATTATGATCTTTTTAAGGGTTTATTTCACAATCTCATCCCAATCGAGATTCTTCATTCTTGAATTTACATTAATGGAAATTATATGATACTTGTTTAATAAATCCATTAATTTTCTTATATTCTAGTTATTAAATGTATTTTTCAAGTCATAGTATCATTTTTCTACTCATTGGTACTTAATCTTATATAGAAATGTTTTAATAAAATAGGAATACATGTCTCTCATTTACCTGAAATCCACTTTCATAAAAAACCATATTTTCTAAAAAGATTTTCAATTTTTTTTCCTTATACATTTAAAAAATATTTATTAAAAGATATTTTAACCATTTTTCCTTTTTTTATACGAAATCATCTTATTTTTTTTATGATTGTGGAACTTTTCTAATTTTTTTTCAATTATAAAATAGTATTTTTTTTACCTTGAAAAGAATTAACCGATGCATTTTTCATAAAAATGAATTTTCAATTTTAAGTAGATATATTTAAATAAAACATTACTAAATGTGATTTTCAAAGAAAAGTATTTTGGAAATTATTTTCAAAATTGAAATAATATTTTCATCAAGATTATTTGTAATTATTTTTTATGGAAATTATATTCATCAATGAAAAAAACGTTTATTCTTTATCTATTTGGTATACATTGTATAGATACCATCCTTATTATTACATTTTATGGAGTATGATTATTTTGAACTTGGATCGTATTGAAAATCACTACATTGAATCATTTATACAGTCATTAACTTCTCATCGAGTCATTCACTTTCCAGTGATCATTAAACATTAAATTTCCACTATATATTTTGATTATTTATTAGGGATATGATTATTTCCCTAATTTTATACCAATTTGAGATTGAATTTTTTCTCTTATATTAGGAAATATTTATAAGTCTATATTCTTTACTCAATACAGATATTTTATAAGGTTCGTTTTTTATGAATTAAATAAATTATTTGATATATGTTGAATAATTTAGACTCGTAGTGATGGGTGGTGTTGATTCTTTATATAGGCCATCTATGCAACGACATATATCATGAGAAAAATATACTGGACAAATTAAATTGGTTTACACCAATATTATTAAACCATATTGTGAATAGTATTGACAATATATGTTTTTATGAGTCATATACATGAAATAAAATATTTAATCATATCCCTCACTCGGAATTCAGTTATTATTATCCATTATATTTTCTAATATATATATATATATAAATAAATTTCATTCATAATTTGTTTACTAAATTTCATTTGTTTACAATTAATTACATTTCTATATTTTTATGCACTCCAATAGGAGTTATTGATTACATGAAATGTGTTCTCTGTTATTTAACATTACATATCTATTATGCTCTTTTATTAATTATTTCTTCCATTGTATTTAACCCTTACAGACCATTGAAGCTGACAATTTTTATATTTCCTTTTACTAGGATTTTATAATGTTTAATATGAATGATATGTGTATTTATTCAATATAAAAAAATGTTATTCTATAAAAAAATTATGCAGTAACTTTTATATTCAAATGTTTTATAATACTAATTTATATATATAATTTACCAATAATATAAAACTAATCAGTCCTTCGGGATGTGATTCCATATATATTTTCGAAATGTAATGGTTACAAGAAGTGGATATGGGATTATTGGGGTTGATTCACTATAGTTATTATTAAAGGAAGAGTAGTAGAATTCATAATACAAGATTCAGAAAAACATAGATTGGTAACATAAACCGATGGCATAATTTGTGGATACACAATGAATAAAATACTAATGTTTTGTTATTGTTTATATTATGTGAAGTTTTTCGAAATACATTTATTTATGGATGCTGTAAGTGGATGTGGTTATAGAACATATATACCCAGGGTTAATAACTTTGAAAAGGGTGTGGTGGGTTTGGATTAAGCATAACCTAGTACAAAAAAGTGTGACTTATTGAAAACATGGTTTGACATTATAGGGGGATATTTCTTGGATTACTCACACTTTCATTGAAAAACATTATGATCGATTTGAATAGATTATGATAATGAAAACCTAGGTTAAACCTAAGGTGCGATAGATTAAAAATAGTAGTTCATGATTTAGAAATTCAAAAAATGATTATATGGTTTTCTCACGATGATTATTCTTACTCACACTATGTTTTTTGTTTTTAGTCAATGTATATTAAAAAGAAATAATATTAGTAATTATTATGAGGG
This sequence comes from Viscum album, assembly GCA_963277665.1. NCBI lineage: Eukaryota > Viridiplantae > Streptophyta > Magnoliopsida > Santalales > Viscaceae > Viscum > Viscum album. Next base: position 1,266,829,579 of record OY728128.1, read on the forward strand.
AAATGTTGTGAAAATTGGAAACAAAAAATGATTCTTATAGGAGAGAGTGAAATCATGTTTATGCCAGATCAGTTTTCCCAAAATATGATTAAAAACATCCAACTCCCGGAATCACCAAAGAAGAGAATGATAGAGTTCTCTAAAAAATTGAGTGGTGTATACCATTGTTAAATGGAGAATCAATTTTCCTAAGGTATGAAATTTGGAAGTAGAATCCATGAAAACTTCGTCAATTAAAAAGAGAAATTATTTATGTGTTGAAAAGAAGGGAATCAAGAAAACAATTTCTAAGGAAAAATGAAGAGTATGATGGAAGGAAATAAATCTCTTCCCAATGATCCATTTATAGATTGATGCCTTAAATGTGGGGAACCTGAGTATTACCCATTTCAATTCCCTCTAATAAATGGCATCCCTAGACCTTGGAAGGAGTATTATGAAAATAAATCAGAATAGCTATTTGGGCATTGGGATTGAAAAATAAATACAGTGTAGATGTATTTTATAAATGTTATTTTGGTTATAGGACTGATGTATCATATAAGGATTCTGTTAAATCATAGAAGAAATTTTTTATTCATTAACAGAAGAGTTATGGATACCTTCTTGGATTAGTGAGTTTAAAATTTATCATAATTTCAAATTCTTAAACACTAATTTTTTGTTTTATATAGAAAGAATGTGACAAGATTTGTGATATTTTGTGGAAATGTTATTCCAATAATATTTTTTTGTGGAAATATTATTTTAGGAATAATACATTTAAATTTTAATAAAATGAAATTTTAGTGGAAATTATAACCATTAGGGTTTATATGATCATTAATGTCACTGTAGTAATATTAAAAGAAATATAATATACTTTTTTAAAAAATATGTTAAGCTGAATACCGTAGTAAAATTGTTATTTAATTATTAACAGTATTGAAGGATGTAGAGAAAAAATTTCTAGGACTTTATATGTATTATACAGCTTATAGAAATGGAAAACCCACATGAAGGGTGAATATTCATTAAATCTAGCAAGGCAATGGCCTTTTAACTCATGAACGAATTCCAATAAAGGATTTACGCCTACCACTGAACTATGTAATGTCTTGGTTAAGCTATCATTATATTTAGTTGAACAATTTTATGAATAAATATTAATGATGTATGAGTGGTGTTATTTTTGAGTATTAGATATTAATTTATTAACTATATTGCGTTTTGATCTTATGATATGTTATCAATGAATTTTAGTTATTATGGAATAAAAAATTTCATTTCTGGATATTTATTTTATAGAAGAAAAAATGAATTGGTAATTATTCAAAATTGAACTGTAGGATGAAATTGTGATTAACAAATAGTAAAGTATCAAGACATAAAAATAATTACTCAGATTTATAAAATTGATCATGAAATGAAATGCTATCATATTACAATCATTTATGATGACATCAATGACCAATTGACAATAGTTAGATTTAATTTTTTGAGCTCTTCAAATTTCCATTGATAATTCAACTATTTGTGATAAATGACCAAAATCACTTTCTATAAACATTTCTGCATTTTCTCATTGTCCATATCATCAATTGCTGTCGATGTTATCCTACATGGAATCCTTGTTATGTGTTTTTTCTTATGACCATTGTACTTCCCATTCTCTATTTTCGAGAGGATATTTTATGAAAACTACTAATGATTGATGATATAAATTAAGGAATTTTAAAATATCAATTATTTTATTTCCATTATCATTATTCAACTTCAAAGACATAATTTATTTTAGTTGTGGATCGTGTAACACCCTGAATGTTTAAAATATGAAGATCATATTCGATAGTGTGTATCAAATGGAACAAAATGTATATAAAAGATTATTACATCACATGAAATTATAATATATTTAATATTTTATTAAAAAACAACATATTAAATAGCTTTTAATGCATGGAATTACGAGTTAGCATGGATTACACACAACAAGGACTTTCTTCGATGACTTTCATTAGACACAATATCAATTTTTAATGAATAGTATTAACATTAGTAGTTAAAATGAAGATTATGTCACAGAAGTGAAATTAGAGGTTATAAATAGATTAAATAACTTATGAAATATATGGTTGAAATAATTGGTGTACATTTAAATAGAAATTAATAAAAAAACTAACTGAATTTTAAGGAAATGATTTAATAAAAAAAATTGCACCAAAGGTTTTTAATCTCAATAAATTACATTATTTATAATCAATGGATGATATTAATGTACTTTATATATTATATATAACACTGTTTTTACATTAAACTAATAAATTTTATAAATATAAGACAAGAAAAAACCTACGTTAACACACGAAATGTAATATTTTTATAAAAGTAGTTTTTCCGCCGTTAAAAGATGAACGTTTTTTAAAAATAAATATTAAAAAATTTATAAATTTTATTTTAAAAAATAAACGTCATTTTCGAATGTGTAATTTCAAAATTAATATATGAATTTTTTGGTATTATTTGTAGAAATGTCATTTTTATGAATATTGAAAATATAGGATTTTAATTGAAAACATCGATTTCATTTAAATAATTTATAATTTTAAACTATATTATTAATTTCATTTAAAGACACAATAGTTCAATTATAAAAATATTAATATAATTAATTCCATTGTATTCAATTTTAAATTTCAATTTTCAATTAAAACATTGTAGACCTGTGATCTCTTTCTTATTAAACACATGTCTTCTCAACACATATATGAGATTAATTTTAAATTAATTTATTCCACATATATGATTCGAATATGGAAAAATGTATTAAATTTTTGGAAACACAATAACATATAATTTATAGTTTCCAAAACATAATTTTTTTCAATTATTTTTGAATGTAGATATAAATAATTATAACGATTATGAGAAAAATGAGATTTCCTAGTGACTAAACATTAAGCCTAAGATAAAAAATGACCTAGAACTTGTCCAAAACCAATTTTTCAGGATTCTGTAGACCATATACCTTATATTAATGATATTTTACCAATATTGAAGTCACATGACATGGAACCAACATGGTTAGAATTCCATATTTCAAATATTTACATTTTTTCCACTCACCACACATATAAAAGGCCTCCTCCAATGAAAAATATTGACACCTCTAAAACCACATTATTTTAGAAATTTACTAACCAAATAATCCCCAAACATCCCTCTACATATCCTAGATACTTATCATAGGAATAAATCCTACATTGGATGGCATTTTTACGAACCTAATGAGGATACTAAAAGAAGCAGTAATGTTTTTCTAAATGAATTTTTATTTTATTTCCTTCTCCACCACCTAAAATTCTTTGTATACCATGCTTATATAAAAACCATATTATCACCAATATATTATGATTTTTTTGGTTAATGGTAATAGACATGTCTTCTAACACTTCACATAAAATCGTGTTAATAAATTAGGTTCTACTCAACCACTCTTTTGATAATTATTTTTTTCGGTCCAATTAGGAGAGTTTCCAGTACAATTTTGAGAATATAGGAAGGGTCATTGGCTATGTAGGGATAGAGGTAAATTTTAACAACCCATGATCCATAATATTACCAACCATGAAAAACCATGCAATGTAGGTTTTCATAGTTGGAGCATGTTTTGGAAAAATATGCACCCACCGAGATGAAATCATTCACATGACAATATGGGTATATAGTTCGACAAACAATGCAACACTCTCTTGCTAATTATGTGATTAATGTTTTTATTTAAAAAAATATTTTAAAACCTAAAAACCTTATGTTTATGTTCCGGATGAACCCATTTTACCCTGACTTGATTTATTATTCTTTGGAGGCTCCCTAGATATGATTTTGGGTCATCTTTAACATTTTTAAGTAGATAAAATCTAGAATAATGTCATTAATTATCTCCCCAAAAAAAATTATTACACTTTTCCTTCCCTAATTACATCTTCCTCTATCATATTTAGGGTTTTTTAGATCTTTGTGTTGTTGAGGATCTAATATACATGTTTTTAGATCTTGAATCTAGGTTTCATTATTAGATATTCATTGCTGACATTCTTCATTTGAGTTTCTTGTTATGGGAATTGTGATACGTGATCCCATGATCCAAAGGTAAATGGTCCATTATTATTTTTTAAAATTTATTTAAATAGTAATTAAATGATTTAAATTAAATTTCATTCTATTAAATTACTAAAAATCAATTCAGTGTGAATGGTATTTAAATTGAAATGGTATGGATTTTGAGGAAAACCCCCAATTCCATTTAATTGTGGTGTGATTTGGATTTGATGTAATTAGGAAGTTGATCTGGAAAAATTTATTTCAAATTTCTATTTGAGTAAAATGGATTAAAATATTTTTATGAGAAACATTGATTGCTTTTATCCCTAAAAGGAAAGAATGGATTAAAAACCAATTTTCTAGTTTTAAGAGAAATTGTCATATTGAAATGGAAATTAGGGGAATATTATTTTGAATAGTTTTGAATTAATTTTCCGATTATTGATTATTTTATCACCATAATCAATTGTTTGTTTTTTGCATGTGATTTGGGACAAGCATTCTTGTTTTGACTCTTTACCGCAACAGAAAAAGCATAGTGCCAAAGATCTTATCCCCGATGGGATGTTGATTTGTTCTCTTTGACCCATTTCGCTGGGATGTATGTATACAAATTTCCATGTTCACTATAAGAGTGTGTGAGGATCACATAACATGAAACTATTGTACCTCTAAAAAAACATGTTTTTTATTTGTGATTATATTAATATATATTACTTCTTTTCTAAAAATAATTTACACATTCCTTGTGAATTATATTAATATTTTTATATAGAATATTTATTAATAATTTGGTTAAATTTTTCCATCAATTTAAATTAATAAAATGATTTTTGAATATGAATTATTTTCTCGATGACTATTTAATTAAAAATTGAAAGCATATATTGCATAATTTTTTTTGGAATATTATCATGGAATATTTGGTTATAACATATTGGGATTTTTGCATAATCACAAACTATTCCTTCATGTGTTTTGTGTATTCCTTCTACTAGGTTTGAGAAATGAAAAATCACCTCTTTGAGGTTGTGGTTGTTGAAATTTAGGCATGGAGTACTATTTCCATTGAGACTTGGGGTGTTTAAATTTTAGATTCTAATGCTCTGGGGTTGAAAATTTTGTTTATATAAATATCCTTCTTCTACTAATGTTCTCTATATAGATTTTTCTTCTCATAATACTAAATTGTATTTGTTTGTTCCACAACTTATGTTTAAAAATAAATCTCACCATTATCTTTTATGATATCATGTGTTAGTCAAAAAGCCATGGTAATTGAGAACTCCATTCAAACAATGTCAGAACTGGTTAAGATATCAAGGTGTCTAGGTATCCAGGTTGGTTCATGAAAAAGTGGAATCAAACATGAAAGTTAAGAATCCTTACTTGGTGTTAGTATGTTGTTATGTTATATTGTCGGGACATTGGATGTAGTTTCGTGTGAGTTATGATTATCCTCTCACAATAATGAGGCTTAATTACATTGTGGTGGTTTGGGAAAGTAGTCTTCAGGATATTTAAAGTCTTTTATATTCTTATGATTTCGATAAATTGAAATCCAATTTTTTTTACCACACTGATGGGATTAATTTTCTATATTTCTTTAGATTAATTAATGATTGTAGCCATTGTCAAACATCTTCAATTTTTCTTTCTAATTTTGTGAAACATCATGCCTCTGAGAAGACATGAAAATCAGATCTCAGAGGAAGTAGACAATGAAAATCATTGTGAACATATTTCTGAGTATTAAAAATTGTTTGAGGCCATTGTGAGTGTTTTCCAAACACTGGGACATACACCCACACCCCTTACTCTATGGGGATTGGTTGTGGAACCTCATATTGATGATTTCATGATCCATGTTACAAAATTATTTATCGAGAAGACACTAACATTTTTGGACTCAAATAATTCTCAAGAGGTCGAGGATTGGTTGAGAAGGGTTGAGATTTTATTTGCGATCTTGGAAATTCACGATTCTATCAAGGTAAAATGTGCCAAAATCATGATATAGCAACCTATATGGAGATGAAAGGATATAATGATGAAAGTGAATAAGCATGAGGGAATATATTGGAAAGACATTAGAAATCATTTCACTTACCAATTCTATCCAGAGATCATAGTTTTAGAAAAGGATATAGATTTTTTCAAATTTGATCAGACTGAAAGGACCATGAAAGAATATGAAACTGGATTTGTTGTTATTATTATGTTTTCACCTGAGATTATATAAAATTAAATGATGCATAATCAATGTTTAGAGATGAGACTTTTATCTAATATTTCTTCTCTAGTTTTCTTACGGAATATCCCTTCTTACGTTGGTGTGCGAGATAGAGCATTGTTGGTTGAGATAGACCTATATGGGAATTTTTTTAAGGAGTAAATTTCTCTCCAAGTGAGAGTTTAGTGAGGTCCTTTAGTGGAATTTGGATTTTTATTGAGTGTCATGGTGGATCTAGATAATTGGATTATTGTACACGTCCAATTGTTTCTAGATGAGGTCATATAATTTTCAAATATTTTGGAAGGACTGGGCACTCAAGATGAGTTTTCACTAAGGCACCCAGGGTATGTGGTTCCTATGAACACTCAGGTAACATTAAAAATTTATATTTTATCTATTATAATCCATGTAGAAGAACTACATCATTTATGCCTAAAAGTAATAATGTGGGATCATATTTCTCAATGAAAAAGGGGTTCCAACAATATGCTTCTAGAAAAATGCTTCTTAATGTTGTGAAAGAGCCATTAGAAGAAATAGATATTGGTCCAATGATTGTGATTGGTACCATAACCGTTTCTTCATCTCTAATGACTACTTTACATGATACTAGTGCGTCTCATAAATTCATTTCAACCTGTATTTTGAGTATGGTAAACAATACAATAGTGATTTTATCATATGTAATGGATATCACTACAATCTCAAAATTAATAGAGAGAAGAGTTTGGGTTTTCATGGTTTTGTTTTATCATTATTATAGATTTATCATTAATGGGATTTTTTTAATGATCTACATTAATCCTATTGATGACATTTTGGGATGGATTGGCTCATTTCTATTAATGCCATAATTGATTACTATCTTCGGTGTGTCTCCTTTACTATTCCTAATGGGGTGTGCAATATGATTTAGGGAGAATGGGGCTCATGGTCATGTAGAGCTAAAACATATTATCCATAGTTGAGGAAACTGATATATGTGTTATCGGGTGTCTTGGATTGAGAATGTTTGATTGATTACATCTCTCTACTTTTCTTGTCATTTCTCGATTTTTTCCATCAGACTTCTATGTTTATCTAGTAGTAAGAGAGTTAGAGTTATATATTGACATAGTTTCAAATAGCCTTCTAGTATATAATTTTTATTTAAATATGAAAAATACTAAAATAAATAGTTTAAGACTCAATTAGATGATATTTTAGAGAAATCCTTCATAGGCCTGAGTGTGTCATCATGGGTGATTCCGATTTAATTTTATAAGATTTTTGATCAGTGACATTATTTTTGTGTCAATTACCAATATCTCAATCCACTTTTGGTAAATAAAAAGTATTTATTTCCTTGGATATATGATATTTTTGACCAGTTCAAAGGGTGGAGTGGTTTTCAAAGAATGATCATCGATCTAGTTATCTTCATTTGGGAATAAAATAATCTAACATTCAAAAAACCACCTACTAGAGATGGTTTTTCCACTATGACTACCTTTTCACGCTATTTGGTCTATTGAATTCTTATTTAGACTTCCTGTATTTAATTAATAGGATTTTCCTTGAGTATCTTGATACTTTTGCAGTAATATTTTTGGATGAAATCCGTTTTTACTTATTGTACGTAGAACGTCATGTGTGTTATCTTAGGGGAGTTCTAGAATTTTTGAGAAATCACTATCTTTATTCCAAGCTTCAAAATGTAATTTTTTGATTCATGATGTTTTATTCTTTGGAAACATGGTGTATGAACATGGTATCATAGATGAAGTTGAGAAGGAGAAAGCTCTTATGAATTGTTAATAACCAATAAATGTTTTTGATATTTTTAGATTCTTGGGTTTAGCATGATATTATCACCAGTATGTAAAGAACATATCAAATTTGGATTCATCGATGACTTCTATATCTCGAAAGGGATTAAATTTTTCTTTGGTTGGGAAATGTTAGAGTAATTTTTTGAGATGAAAATTATTTTTGAAACAGTACCAATTCAGACTCTTCCAAATGATGGGAAGGGCTATGGGGTTTTTTTTGATAAATTAGGTTTATGTTTGAGTTGTTTTCTTATGTATAGTGTTCACGTCATTTACAATGAATCCCCGTAACATAGAAAACATGAGAATAATTATCTCACCCATGACCTTGAACTCATAGATGTAATTCATGAAGTTAAGAGTTTGACAAATTCCCATTTCTAAAATTGGATTATCATGTATTCTGACCACTGGAGCATTATTTATATCTTCTATAAAAAATATTTTAATCTCTACCATAGGTTTTGGGTGGAATATCTGCAATATTATTAAATTAACATCACATATTCCCCAGGGAAAGAGAATGCCATTACATATTCTTTCAGAAGGATACTCCAAAACCAGTCCATGAATGAATTCCCTGAAGTGTGGAACTTAATGAATCTACTTTTATAGTTTCATATAAGATTTTATGAATTAATGGTTGATTTTTTTGGCTATTTTTCAGTTGACATCATCACATCACGAGATGATTCTTGAGGAACAATATCTTGATGATTATTTCCACAACATTAGAGGCTCTACTTACAGTGGGGAGACCATTAATGAGTGTTTTATTATCTGTAGAGGGTATTATATGATTTTGGAACCATTAATTAGTACATTTTCTTGTGAGAAAAAAAATATTATTTCATAATTACCTTGTTCCTAGAAAGGATTTCACCTAAAACCCATGAATATATTCTATGACTGGAGAAGATGATTTTAGTGGATGGGTATGTGAATGGGAATTGATGATTTTATTTATCATTATAATACATTCTAAAAGTTTAAAGATAAGAACCCAAGACCTTCAAGTTTCCTTCCAGAAATTCTATTTCTAACTTTGAAGTGGGATGTGATCTCTATGGAATTAATTGTTGGGTTTCTCTAGAACCAAAATATTAAGAATTGGATATGGGTTTTGATTAATAGGCTACCCAAATCGGATCTCATTGTACCCATTCATGATAAAACATAAGTTTAGGATCTAGGAAATATTTAGGTTAATGATATTAATCATTTACATGGACTTTTATCTAGTATAGACTCTAAAATAGATCCCTATTTTAATTATTATATTTAGAGAATCTTTTAAGAGGAACATGGATATCATGATCATTTTAGTATGAAAAAATTTCCATAGTCAGATGGCCAGATAAAATTACCTAAATATATTCTTGAGTATATAATTTGGGGGTTCATTCACTAATTTAGTAGAGGTTGGAATTACATTTAGGACTAGTTGGGTTTTCTTATAACAATAGTTACCAGTCTGCGTTCTGAATTTCTCCTTTTGGGGCCTAGTATGGTCAGTTTGGTAAATATCTGTTATGTTGGTAAAAGGTTGGTGCATGTTTCTTGGTAGGATGAGGTTGGTTCAGAAGACGAAAAACAAGATTTCTATTATTTTTCATATAATTTTTATGTTATAGATATGGTATAAGTCTTGTGTTTATCATCACCATAGACTTCTAGAATTTTCTATTAGTGATTAGGCGTTCTAGAAAATTTCATCCCCTTTGGGACTTCAATATCTTGGGAGGGAAGGGAATATTTCTGCTCAAATTTTCATAAAATTAGAGGGATTTTATAATGTAGGGAAGGTGGACTATAATTTATCACTAAAACCATAGTGGATGTCGATACAAAACGTGTTCCATGTATCTAATTTACAAATGAATCTTTCTAACTCATATCATGTTCGTAGATAGTGTGATCATGATATTGAGGCCTATTTATCTATGAATTAGCATATAGTATAGATTTTTGATTCAAAAACAACGGTACTTCATTAGTGGATGAATTTTTTTTTGAATTATATAGAGATATGATTCCGACACTTATGATACTTGGGAGAGAGAGGAAGTGAAGAAAAAACAATGGAGAAATATTTTTTGAATGGATGCTTCTTGATAGGTTTTATAGGGATTGAAAGATTCTATAGAGTGGTTTTGGAACATCTTGTTACCCTTCTAGGTACACCATAATCCTAACTTCTAATATGCCCGGGTTGGGGTTATTTAGATGTGTTTCATGTGAAATTACTAAAATTTTGAAAGTCTCTTGGGTTGTTATTTTTTGGTGCAGTATTTTCCCAAACTGTGTTTATTACTAGAGAATATAATTCAAACCCAAGCAATGGGGGTATTCATGGTTGGTGCATTGGTTGAAAAACCATGAACCCACCATGCAGAATTTTTTTACTGTATTGTAGGGGCACATGGTTATGGTGCACAAGTTTACAAATAGTGACACCCTTCCCTACTAACCATTCAATAATTTTTTTAATTCCAAAAAGTTGTTTAAATTTTTTAAAACCCAAATTTATGTGCCAAAAAATTCCACTAAACGATAAATCTATTTATTCTTCCTTACAGGCTCACTAAATGTTATTTTTACTACTAAATCCCTTTATTAAGAGGATCATATATATGTGACCATAATTTATCCTCCCCCTAGTAAGACTTCTTCCCCTATTTCTTCTCTCACAATCTCTCCATCTCTCCTCCTTAGTGTTTTATAGATCTCCATATTGACATAGGATCTAATATTTCTAGTTTTTGATGTTGAATCAAGGATTAATTATTGTTTCTCTATGTCTAACATTTTTCATTAATGTCTCCCATTGAAGGCATTGTGATATATGAACCCATGATCCCAAATAAGTTGGGTCCATATAAGTAAATCAAATTAACATAACCTTGAATTTCATGATATAATTTAAATTTCATTCAATTAGTTTGATAAAATCGAATTGGGTGCAAATAAGGATTCAAATTAAAACTGTATTAATATATGGGAGAAACCAGTAATTCCTGTGAATTGGTTTTTGATTTGGATTTGATGGGATTTTGAAATTTGTATGGAAAAATTGATTTGAAATTTAATTTTTTAAAAAATGGATTAAAACATGTCGATTGGAACAATTGATTGGTTTTATCTCGAACAACGAACGAAATGATTAAAAACATATGTTTAAATTTTTAAATTAAAATTGGAATATTGAAATGGAAAATGGGAAGTTTTATTTTGAATAGTTTTGAAATAGTCTTTCCATTATTGATTATTGTTTGGAGACAAGAAATCCTATATATTTAGTAAGTTATTTTGATTTAACATTCATAGTTTGGAGCTTTACAACAATATCAAAAACATAGTGGGGAAGATCATATCCCTGTTGGTATATTGATTAGTACTCTTTGACTAGTGTCTAAAGGACTTATGTATACATGTTGTTGTTATCACTATATGAGTGGGTGAGGATTCCATAACATAGAACTACAGTACCTCTAGTAAGATGACAATGTTTCTCATTTTTTATGATTTTGATATATATATATATATATCATTTTTTAAATAATTATACACATATTCCTTCTCAATTTATAAAAACTATTTAATATAAATGTTTATTAACACATTATTTTAAAAAATCAATAATTAAATGAAAAACATGTATTGTTTTAAATATGAAACTGTATTTCCATGCTTGGTATACGTGAATTTGAAATGATATATTGTTTTATTTTATTATCATCTTGTTATTGAATATCATGTGAGACACTACTGGGATGTAATCTCACACACCACTTATGCCTTAGGGTATTTTTAGGATACCATCTACTAGGTTCATGTAAGGGAAAAGCACCTCTTGGTGGTGGTGACTAATGATACTTGGGAATGGATTGTGGTGTATGCCTGGAATTGGGTTGTTTACCTTTTAGTTTCTGGTACATTGTGTCTGTACATTAGGTATATATACCTTTTTTTATTCTAGAAATGTCCTCCAAATGGTGTTTTATTTTGGGCATACCTACTTGAGTCTATTTCTTATAGTATATTTGTGAAAAACCGATTCCCAACATTATCTAATATTATTTTGGTTCTATTCACCAACCCATGGGGATCAGGAATTCCCTTCGGGGCATGTTAAAGATATATTGGGGATTAGGGTACTGAGAAATGTTGAATGGATCAGGAAAATTCAATCTAATAAGTTACAAAATCACCATTCTTCTGCATTGAGGACTAATTCTCCGTGAACATATGCCATTTTTTAAGTTAAAAACTATTAAGGATGGGAATAATGATGTAAATACTATTTATATATGATATATAAAATATATTTATGATGTATTTATAAATTTTTAATTATTATATAACATATAACATTATAATTTCTATTATATGTGAATACAATAATTTCATTTGTGTGTACGACAGACTACAGCCTCACGAAGTTAAGTGATTCACTTTTTCTTTAAATGAAATACATAATGAAGGTTTTAATAAAAATAAGTGATATGTATGATATAATAATGATACTGAAATGATAATTTATTTATGACATGCAAATTTCTTTTTTTTCGAAACTCTATGAAAATGAAAACAATGTTAATGGGTACGTACAAGCTATTCCAAAATCCCAAGAGCTATATATTTTAATGTTTTTTGGATAAACCCCCATGTAAAGGGTTGAGGGGGAACCCATTCATAACCCAAAGGCTTAGTGGCAGCTGGCCCGTACATGAAACGAAGGCCCAGATTCCTGTAGCTTAGTACAAGGAATTTGAAGGCTGAAGACTTGAATTTAATTTTGTAACTACCCCTCCCCAACACACACACACACACAGATATATATATATATATATATATATATATATATGAAAGAACATGTTTCCCCACTTTCCATGGTTGTTCGACTAGAATTTCCCAATGTGGAGTTGTACAGCTTCCGGTAGCGATGGAAAGATCCATAACCTCTCATTATTCCAATCTAGTTACACATAATCAATTCATTGGTTTATTCTTACGTCAATTTTGTCATCTTATTATCATTTTGTTTTATAATCTCATTATTATTAACATTTTTTATTCATGAATTTCCATTAACAGAAATTTTATGACCATTTTTTATTAAAATTATTAATTTTTTTATTCTTTTGTTACAATGATATTTTTTCATGGGACAGTACAATTTTTCAAGTCTTTTGTGCAACAAATTATTGATAATTTTTTTTAATAAATTGCGACTTTATTTCCCACATCGGTCAAAAATTAATTTTCTAACAGAACCATGTTTTCTAAAAACGTTTTCAAAATTATTTCTATATCCTTTTAAAAATTATTTTTGAAAATAAATTTCACATAATTTTTTTCTTTTAAAAAACATTAGTGGAATTTTCTTGTTTCCTTTCATACAAGGAATTTTTCTATATATTTATAATGAAAAAATAAAAATATTTTTCCTTATATGTAATTAAATTATGTCATTTATTCAAATATTCATTTTGTATTTTAAGAATATATTTTTAATGAAAATGGTTTCAAAATTTATATTAATGAAAATAATTTTCAAAATAATTTTCAAAATGAAAAATTATTTTCATCAAGAATGCTTTTAATTATATTTTTTATGGTAATTATATTCAACAATGATTACAAACTTTATTCTTACACTAATGGTAATAAGTCATATTTATACCATCATTATTATTCCACATGATGTATTATGATTATTATGACCAAGGATAGTGTTTCAATTCACTTCCTTAAATCATTTTCAATGTCCATGAATAAACCTTGAATTATTCACATTCCATTAATGGTAGAACATTAAATTTACCCTAAAAATCAGTATTATTCATCATGGATATTATTATTTCTTAAACCATATACCATTATTATATAGGGTGTTTTCTTTGATATTTATTTGATTATTTGTTGAAATATTCATATGTCTGTATTTTTTACTCAATACATATATTGGATAATGAACATTGTTTATGAATAAATTAGTTATTGGATATACGAGGAATGATTTGGATATGAAATGATTCATGGGGCCCATAAAATATATATTTTCTTGATGCATTGATAGTTCTCATGATAAAAATCAGTTCTCTAAATTAAATTGGTTTCCACCAGTAGTTAGAACCCATCTGGTGAAAGGTCTTGATGGTATAGGTTTTGATGTGCCTCATACAAGGTGTCTAATATTTATTAAATTTTTTCATTCAGAATTCATTTATTATTATCCATGACATGTTCACTATCAAAAGAAAAATTCATTTCAATCTCAATATATTGATAAAATAGAACATGATTCTTGTTATATAACTTTTTTAGTTTATTTATGAACTCCCTTTGCAGTTATTGATTTCATGGCATGTATTATTAGTTATTTACCTTTCCATACTGATTATGCTTATTCATTCATTATTTATTCCACTATACGTAACCCTTACTAATTATTTGATCTCACCCTTATTTTTTTTCTCCAGGATTACACAATGTTTTCTTTGAAGATTATGCATTGTTTTTATATTTAGAATACTGATTTTCATAGAAAACACATATGTTGTAATTTGTGTATTAAAATGTAATGTAAAACTCATGTATGTATCTATTTTACCAGGAATACTAAAATATTCCATCCTTTAGGATGCATTTCCTTGAATCATATGCCTATGTAATTATAGAAGACAGTAGATCTGAGCATAAAGAGGTTTGGACTCTACATGTATTATTATAGGAATACTCAACCAAGGGAAAATGTTTCACATATGTACTACCAAAATCTAAAACACTTATGTGTAACATGTACTCTAATAAATATATAAATCAATCAATAAGATCATATATTAATGTATAAAATATTGTTCAAATTCATATTATAAATCCAAATGTATGTTAAACAATATTCCATGATTTAATGTTTAATCAATGATCATTATAATAGATGACCATAATTGGATCCCCTTGATGATACATCATCTCTTTCAATCTAAAACTGAATAAATAATTCACTACACTCAACTCCACGATCACAAAAAAATGAGTATAATCAAACAAATAAAATCAATTCCCCATGATCTCACAAGAAATCAATAGGAAAATCAATCAAAATGATCAACCATTTTTGTCACATAATATTAAATGTATGTAATATATGTTCTTGAACATTATAACTAATTATAGTCACAGATAAACCAATAAACAAGACCCAAAGTCCCCTACTAAACTTGTTCTCTTCCTGATTCACTCTAATTTATGATGAAACGTGTCAACAAATGATATAAAACATGAATTATTATGGAAAATAATGAACATGAGAACTAATTAGCTTCTCCTTTAATTACTTAAATACAGTTTGAAAATAATGTTTCCATACAAATTCCTGTTCTTTTTTTCCAATTTTATTAAAGGGGCCATAAACAAAGATAAATAATAGTTTTGAATATTATTATTACCTCTAAGACCAAGTAAAAATGGAAATATCTCAAATATTCTAATGAGAGTCCCAATACAAGACTAACTTATTATTTAAAGGACCCAATATTACTCCATTATAAGAGGCATCATCCCCAAAAAAACACTCCTCTTGAGTTGAACTTATTCATTTGGAAACATTATATAAAATTTCTATAGTCAATTAACATATACAAAATCCAAATCTTCTAAATATTACCCTATTTTTGCCTCAATTATGAAATAATTTAATTGATGAGAACTACCATAAAATGAACCAAGAACACATAAAACATAGAGTTTTTTCATGGATAAGAAAAAAACATAGTTGTTCAACTAATATAATGGAATAACCACATGATGAAGTGTCTATAATGACATCAAACGACAGTTTTTAAGATATCATTCATCTTTTCCATTATCTTATGGCATGATGACCATATATTAGCTTTTGATAACCAACTATCATCCTTTAACTTGTGAAAAAAATCATTGAAACTAACAATAGGATAACCATTCTCTAATATTCTCAACATCAACCACCTATGGACTATACATGACCTCATGATACCATATAACTTATATTCAAACAACCATGGTGCCTTTTATGTGGATATAATGATGAAGATTAAACACTTATCTAAGAGATATCTAATATGAATATGAACTAAAAAATCTCAAAGGAACCATCTGATATAGGGACATTAAAATTAAATAAACCTTAGGTTTAAATTCTATCCCCCAATAAAATATAACATCATGAGGGTAGCTTCACAATAACGTCTGGGAAACATTAGTTAACTCCCACACAATTATAGAAAACACTGATGCCAATATTTATTTTGAACCAAACATAAACTCTTCATGTTGAGAAGATATATTCTCTACACACATGTAATCCCTATAATGATCCTTATCTCCAATGGACACTATAAACAATTTTTATTTAAAAAACATCGACTCAAAATTAAATAAAAAATATTTTGTATTGAATAAAAGTAATACATGTTGATAAAGAACTCAAATGATAGTATCTTTATTAAGAATAAATCTTCTAATGATTGATTATTACCTATCATTACATTGAAATAAAAACACTATTAAGAACAATGAAAAAGAATTTTCTAAAATAAGAGTAAATAGAGACATTGAAAAAAATAAGACAATTATGACATTGAAATGTGGATTTACATAGCTAAAAAATAATCTATATATCCATGGAATGAAAAAATGATATCACCATGTCTTCGAGAATTTTTTTTGGTGAATTCTTATAGTAAAAAAATCCTATCTTTATTTGAGATTATAATGAAACGAGGTACTATAGTAAACCTCATTGATAAAACACCAAATGTACATTGAAATTATATTGTGTTATAATACCAGTGGAAGTAAATCCAAAATTCAAAAATACCCCATCTGTGTCACTAGGCACGCTCTCCAACAAAATCTATATCAAATTCTATAATACTATGATTCTCAATAGAAGTAAATGGTCATATCTGCTATCATGAGTAAACATTTCAATAGTATAGAATACTAGTAGTTGACACAACATCATCCAATTGATTTTGATACACCATTATGAGACGCCTCATATTCCTGAAATATATTTTATAACTAGACTAACTCCCAACTCGCATACTCATCACTGAGGGCCTAGGTGATCGAATCATAACACACATACCTATTATATAATTATTCATGAATATTCCATAAATATCACAATAAATCACACACTAGAAATTAAATTTTTTGAGTCATTGGAAATTAGATATATAAAAAACTTATTTGACATCATTTTCATCTTCTACCATAAATAGTGATAGCCTTTTAAAAGCATCATATCTTATAATCTAATCCTTAATTAGGGGAATGGAAACATAAGAACATTTTGATCCTATATTCTTAATAATGATAAACATAATATGCCTAATTGAATATCATAAGTGATCATTAGATGAAAAAATGGATATTATAACCTAATAAAAGTACATGGTCATTACATAAGAGAATCAAACCCGAATAAAAAATCAAAAAAACATGAGTCAGGTTATAAAACATTTCGAATATGTTATGAGTTATAGGATAGTTGAAATAAGAGTCAATAATCCTGATCCATGATAACATAACGTAGATACAATGCATTACATAAGAATATAGAACAAACATTAATAGAAAAATCATAATAGATATTAAGGATAAATACCATTTCACTCATATCATAATAGATTGGGATGACCACCTAGCCATAACATAGTGTACATCGGAAAACATCCACATCCTTAGGTTAACCACCCAGAAACCTTTAAATTAATGGACTTAGGCTAATAACCCATATCCCATACTTATCTAGTGTGATATAAAACATTACCCAATGCATTGCATGGGTATAATACACCCACCAATCACAAAATGATAAACCATCTATGTATGTGAGATAAGAACATGAATGCATTCACAATTCAATCATAGATTAATTCACTCATGGAATTATATAATTATTATGAAAAAATAAAGAAGATATTATTATTTGGAATATAGGGAATTATGGTGGGTGAATATAATAGATAATATTCCCAGTACTGTATACGAAACATTTATGGATGTTGAGGCAGATTATTAACATTTTTAAAAGTGCATTAAAAAAATATTAGTTGAATGAAGAAGAAATACCATATCCATTTTAATACCTTGTCTTAAAAAATATATAATATCACAAAGGGAAATGAATTTTCATTGGAAAAATGAAACATTAGAAATGAATCTTCATTATAAAAACATTTATAAAATTTGGAAAATGTGTATCTTTTTAATTTGTTAAAATTGGATATTATTTTCACACTATTATAAAGAGAGTCAATGTTGGAGAAAACCACTGAAAAATCAATAAAATAGAATTAAATATCTAACTAAAGTTAATTTAATTGAACAAGATTTTAATAAATCATATAAGTAGACATAAATAAATCTATAAGACTAAATAAAGAATTTAAAAATGTGGGATAAAGATTCCCAATTGAAAAGGGGAGTTAATTGTTTTTTCTATTACAAGAGATAAATTTTGTAAACTATGATACAAATGGGATTGAATGTTTAATTTAAAATGTCAAAATCCTAAAAAAAAATGGATATGAAAATTGCTATGGGTATATAGGGAAAGATCATAAAATATCCATAGATGTAAATTTAGTCAGACAATCTCACATTAAATGTTATATTATATAGAAAACCCATATGACATTTTTAACTTTTGAATCAAAATGAATTGAATGTGAAAATCCATTTTGAAAATATAAATACAATTAATTTCATGATATTTATGATGAAATATATACAAGGGTAGTTTATAACCCAGAAAAATTAGGCTTTATGGGGAATATGAAATATATCTTGATGAAAACTTCTACAAAAAATCCCTTTAACTGCACTATGGTTTACCATTATCTACAAAAAAAGAGATAACCCCAAGAGTGTGATTAAAAGTCCTTTTATTTTATCAGTGCTAAAAATGAAATCATAAAGGGGATATATATTAGTGTTAAAAAAGAAATGATAAAGCAGCCCTTTATCATCACTGATAAAATAAACATTTATCGGTGATTTTATTTATCACTGATAAAGGGACCCATTATAAGCATTACTAAAATTACAAATAAGGTATTCCATTAAAATTACTTGTAAAAGTGTTGATAAAAAGATCCTTTATCATATTTGATAAATGATTCCATTATCTACCCATTTAGTAGTGCTAATAAAGGGGCATACTGCAGTGTGCTGTAACTGCACACTAAAATACATGAAATAGGTTACCGTGCTAAAAAATTACATCAATATTATAAATTTTCATAATCTTGTACAAATACATAATTAATAAAAACTATATTTACTAAAAAATTCAATAAAAACACAATTTTGTAGAGAAATAGAATGCACATATAATAAATATAAAACCATCCATATATGAGAAAAAAATTCACCTATATAAGAAAAAAATTAATAAATTAGTAAAAAGATAAATAAATTAAACAAACAGAACATGTTAATTTTAAAATGAACATTGATCCATACGAGGAACATTATGCATTAGATTGAGTTTCAGTAGATTCTTGAATGGAAGACCATTTATTATTTATCTTCAAAAAATATCTCTTTGAAAATTAACCGAACATGTATAAGACAAAAATGATAATGAAATTAATAATGTCATATCATATAGATTGATAAAAAACATTCTAGGCTCATTTTCCGGGTTTTAGTGATGTGATGTGCATTTTAAACTAAAATAACACTTATAAATTCAAAAGATACACCTAGAGTCATAATGGTCCCATTTTGTATTGGATATACATGTGACTAATTCATACTTGTTGAAGAAGACATTGAATTAATTTTCCATATTTATGAAGTTAATTATAGTGTGTTTGATGGGATTTCAGTGAGCGATAATTTTTGAAGTAAAGTTTCAATTTTAAATTGGTAACAGACAAATTGAGCCATGAAAGGAACATTGTATATTAAATTGGGGTAAATATAATTCTCAAACAAAAAACATTACATATGTATCATATTTATAATTTATCAAAACAATTTTAATGCATTTCCTATGTTTTGAGTTTGTAAGTTGACTTTTTTACTAAAATAAATCTAAATAATAAATAAAAAAACGAACTTTAAGATTTACTGATGAAACTGTGTGTCAGATTGAGGTTCAGATAATTCATATAAATCAAAAATTATATATTTATTGTTTTACTAATGTATAAAAATAATAGTAATGCATTTCATTGATTTAGTTTATACAATATATGTTTTTATGAAAAATTTCATTTTAAAATAGGAACACACACTTAGATTCATAACTATCATAAAGTGTTTTGGTTTGAATTGATTCTCATTCATACACTTCCAAAATAACTTATTAATAATTTTATTAAATTATAAAAACAATAAAAGCATGTTTTTTTTAGTTTTCAGTGAGCCATAATTTTTGAACTAATTTGAAAATATTAAAATGATAAAAGACAAATTGAGTCATTTTGGGAATATATTATGTCAAATTGAGGATTAGGCGATTCCAACATGTCAATAATAACTTATAGATCACTTTTCTAATTTATCGAAACAATTAAAATGCATTTTCTTATTTTGGATAATGTCAATTTCCTTTCTACTAAAATTAATTTGAATTTTAAATACAAAGACACTCTTATAGTCATACCAGTCACACCATGAATTAGATTGAGGTGCAAATGAATCATAAGCTTTCAAAATGACTTATGGGTTACTTTCTTAATTTATGAAAACAATCCAAATCCCTTTTCTCTATTTTGAGTATATCACATGTGTTTTTTAATAAAATCTCATTTTAAACTAGAAAGGCACAATTTGAGACATATCAATCACATCATGTGTCGGTATAGCGATATTGATTCATACAAGTCACACACAACATAATAATCATTGTAAATCATTATCTAGATAATATGATTGTGTTTTCTTCATTTTTAGCGAGTGACACTTTTTGAACGAATATGTTAATTTCAAACTCATAATAGACACATTCAGTCATTCCCATCACATCGTGTATCAGATTAAGATACGGCTGATTCATTCCCATTGAAAACGAATTATGAATCAATTTACTAAATTATCAGAACAATATGAATGTGTTTTTTAATTTTGAATATGTCAGTTGTATTTTTTATAAATATCAAATTCAGTTTTAAATAAAATGACACACCTAGTATCATACCCGTCACACCGTGCTACAAATTGAGATTTGGATGATTCATACATTCCCCAAATGACATAATTATTAGTTTACTAATGTATCAAAATATTATTAATGTGTTTTTGTGTGTGTTTCACTTGTGTTTTTCACTGAAATTTCATTTTAAACTTGAAACACTCACATCGAGTTATGCAAATCACAATGCATGTAAATTTTACTTGAGTATAATTCTTATACGTCAAAATTGAATTATGAATCATTTTCATAATTTTTCAATGCAACTTTAGTGGATTTTATCTTTTTTCCCGATTGACACTTTTAGAACAAAATTTTTAATTTAAAATGGATTATATACAATTTGAGTCATATTGGGTAGATAATGTATCTATTTGAGGTTTGGCTAATTCCTATACATCCTAAATTACATATGGAAAATTTTCTAATGGTATGAAAATAAAAAAAAATTATTAGTTTTAGGTATGTGATACAATTTTTTAACTAACACTAAATTATAAACTAAAAAATTCATTTCAAGTCATACCATTATTAACATGTGTCAGATTGAGTTGCATATGACTTTGTATGTTATTTGTGTTTTTCATTCAACTATCTTCAACAAAACAAAAAAAAATTATTCATTTTGATGGAAGAAGAAACCCCATGCTGATAGAAACTTCTCCTCCAATGGAAATATGTTCTCACATTTCTAGATTTTTGTAGATGATGGATGAGAAAATATGACTTCCACAAAGTTATGAGAAATTTTTTTAAGAAAAAATGATAAGGAAATTAACATAAAAATAAAAGATAAATTGGCGACAAAATAAACTAAATAAGTATTATGAATTCTCCTTTTTAGGATGGTGGTATAACTTCATGATCTGTTTATTTTTCATTGTTATCTTAGTTGGTGCTTCAAAGTCCTATTTATCATAAGTATGAGTAGCGTTGAAAAAACCATCCCAACATGACTAAAAGAATACACCTATACAATAAAATAATTATTATGCTTTTATTACTATAATTAAATAAATTAAACAAAAATATGAAAAAATAAATTAACAAATTGTCATTTTTAAACTAAAACCACTCAATTTGAGTCATACCAGGTACGCCATGTATTTCATTGATGTATGGTTGATTAAAAAGTATATTTTAATACGAAAGTGCACTCAACAGTATGAACCATAAACTAATTTTATTTCTTGAAAACCCATAATGTAGAATGTATTGGATAATAAAAAATAAAATAACATCAGTTTGAGTGAGTCATCCCTATTGAGTTCATGATTATAGTAAGTTTGTGGATCATCCATGTTAACAAATTGATTTATTCCATGAAAACAATAACCATTAATTTTCACCAATTATATTTAAATGACTGAACTAAAATAAAAATTTACAAATTATTTTTATTGATCACAATAAAATCAATATTTCCCCTTCATCATGATAGAGAGGAACAATTCCTTGAAAAACCATTAAACTTATTTGATATAATGTCATTAGTGTCACACATTATGTATTTTAAGAAGATACTAATCTACAATAAAAAAAGTTTAACACTTTTTTGATAGTATTTAACAACAATATTTTCCTTTATATCATTCAAATGACACCTAGATCTTGTGTGTCCACTAAGTCTTTATAAAATGTGTAATATATTAATGTATAAATTTCAATATTACATGTGATGATAAACATTAAAATAACATCATCATTATTTTCTCAACAAAATGCTAATATCCCTTTTTAATTTTTTTTATGGATAAATATGATGAGTTTTTTATTTATGAGCTTTTGAATATAGATCATATTACATAATCAAATTTAACATGCCTAAGGAATGATATTTCTATAGATTTACAAAGAAATTGGGATATTATATAATGAATTTAATTAATGTTTGAATAGACCAAACAATTCCACCACCCAACAATTTAAAACCACTATATTGGTCTTTTCTGAAATCCCATGATTTAACCAATAAATTTTTAATATTTTTAATTTTTTATAGGTTTTGGATCAAACTAGTAGAATATTTTTCAAAGGGGACTTCATTTGGAATTTCAGTGCTTTATGATTTCATTTGAAATTAGTTTTTCATTTCTGGGATTTTTTTCATAATTTTGTTTCATTTAATTTGATTTCATGTTTCCTTTGACAACATCCCTCCTCTATTACTAAGTTTCTCATTGCTGGTTTTCCTCCAATAGTTCCCTAAAACACATGCTGGCGTCAGGGGTTTATTAAACATGTATTTATTCAAACATTAGAGCTCGATTATATACCTATTTGATGATTGTACTAGTGTTGTATGACATCCATGTTGTAACACCCCAATCTTCCATGGTACGCTTCTCTTCGAATAATATAGTAGCTTGTGTTGTAAACAACTTCTAGTTCTAACACACACCACAACCAATTAAACTAGCCATTATGAATAGTAATACCCACTTTTTCAAATTTTATAAATTTTATCATTCAAGATGGACATCATTTTTGGATTCGTAATATCAAAATTAGCTTAGAGTGAATTTTTGGTACTTTTCTGTTAACTTTCATATTTTGATGAATAGTGAAAATTACTAAATTTTAATTAAAAGCAACATTCTTTAATCGAAATAATTATAAGTGATAAATTATTAATTTTACTAGTTTTAATGTATATTTAGAACATATTTTTACCATTTAATAGAATTTTTTTCATTGTACGTAATTTCACATTTAAACCGGACATAAACAAGTGTCAATCTTTTGATAGTTATTATTTCGTAAAAACACTCTTTTTGTTTTAACAACAGGAATTAATTTTAAATTAATTTCTTCCACTTCTATGTTTTGAATTTAAAAAATGTATTCCATATTTAGAATCAGGAGTTTCAAATTTTTTAAATAGGTAACTTTTAATTTTAGGCATTTTGAATAACTACTTCGGTAAATATTTTATTTACCATGGTTAAAAGGTAAATCCGGTAAATAAGGGTAAAAAATAATATTATATTAATAATAAATTACCCTAAAACGTGTCCTAACCCTATTGGTTCATACATTTCTGACCATGTTCATCTTTTGGGCGATTTTGAGACCCCATGGATCCTCTTTTATGTGATAATGACACTTTATATTAATTAAGATAAAGTGAATACCAAAATGACAAAAGCATATATCGTTTAGCAAAACAATTTTTACATAGGGTTATATATGTTATGTTTTAGAAGATAAATATTATTTAGAAATCTAAAAATATTTCATGTACAATTGTATTTTTTTTAATAAATTTTTGACATTGAATAATTAAATTTATTTATGGCACAGTAATGATGCATTATTTTATTTATAAATGAATGAATCCAATAATTGGTATTATAAATGTTAAAATAAATATAAATTGAAAGTTTTGATGTCATACACGAATTTTATTGGTTAATATAACATGTTAGGATTGCCCAAATAAATTTTTTTTGACTTAATAAAGTTGTTAAAACTTTATCAAAAATCAATTATTAAATTGTGTCAAAAATGACATAAAGGAGTTTTTTAAAGAAATATTATATTATTAATGGATATTATATTTATAAAAATATAAGGTTTAGAAAAAGAACTTATATAATGATAGTTTTATCATTATTGGACCACCTTGGGGTTTCTTGGATGTATATAGTATGTTTCTTTACTATACAATAAAAAAATACAAAGAGACATGGTAAATGTCAAACTAATTAACTAAGAGTTAAAATTAAAAGATAAGGTTAATAAAGTGAGCCAAACCTGTATAAAACTTATTGGTTGAGTTTTTTTGTCCCATACCCACCTTATCCTCGAAATAAATTATTTTTGATCCATTATAAACTGAATATGAATTTATTATAAAATAATATTTTAAGTTTTTCCTAAGGTGCCCCTCACCCCTCTTATAAAAGGGCACCTCCCATTATCACGAATTCACACCTTCAAAGCCTTTTGGATCATCCATCCTCTTCCCAAATATCCTCCCAACTTCCCTCACTTAAACCTAGAGGCCTTAGTATGATCCTAAAGCCAACCTAAGGAGCCCGTTTGATCAAATCAAAACGAAGAGCCCGAAGAAGAGTTAATGTTTTCACCACCCTCTTTAATGTTTCTTTCTTCTTCCACTTATTCTTTATTTTTTATTTACATTAAAAAATAATAAATCCATTATCTTTTATATACTATGATGTTATTATAAATATTTCAAAACTATATTCATTATTCTATCAATTATATGAATGATAATTTCATCATGCATGCGTACGTACAGCTTACCGTCTCCACATCGTGGTGTAATTAGTTATTCAAAACAATGTTATTTGGATGGATATAATGATGAGTAATATGTATATAAATAATTAAAATAAAATGATAATTTCTCTGTAAAATTAATATAACATCCAATTTCACACCCTTAAAGAAATGATATTGTCGCTCGTGCGTATGTACGGATTACCGTCTCCACGATGTGATGAGATTCATTTCCACATTCACCATTCATCAATGATTATAAAAATATATATTACTAATATGTATGTGATATATAACATAATAATGATAATGGATATATATATATATGTACTTACATATATTTGATCCACTTAGTTCCGTTTAATACGTTATGAAAACGGAAACATCGTTTATGCGTACGTACGGACTACCATCTCCATAAACGGTGTATTCCATTTCACATATATATCTATTATATATAATTATATTCTAAATATATATTATATATTAATCATGTTTTATATTCTGGAGGTATTAAAATCATGATCCAAGTGATACAATCAAGAGTAACAAGTTAAAACACGTACGATAAAGAAAACAATTATTAACCGAAATGTTAATTTAACATGGAAATTATTGTTAAATGGGTGGTAAAAAGTCATAAATGAATAATGTATGATATAATAAGTATTAATATGGTTTTGTAATAATTTAATAACATACTACGGTCTTCATACAAGAGGTTAAACATACCCTCGACTAAAGGAAAGTGCAAGGTAAGGGGTTTTCATCTCACTAATTATTCCCATGAGATTCGTACCATATTGCCACTATTACCTTTTGTGTGGTGTATGTACCTCCCATAATTGTGTTACTTGTGTAATACACTTTAATTTATGTGTATTTACATTTTAATTTTATGATACCTCTTTCATGGGGTGTATGTTTCGTAAGATACCAAATTGGTAAAGGTTTATTTCACAATCTCTTCATTATCCGAGGTTGTTTATACGTAATTATCTACCGGGACCTCATTATCATCCACATCCATGATTCTTAAAAATGTATTTCAAATCATTCTTAATATTTTATATACTATGGTTTAAAGTCATTTATACAATTTTTTGAATTTTTATAAGATGTTTATAAATGAATTTTTCTGTCATTTTCCAAACAAGGTCCATTTTAACCTTTTCGAAAAAATTAATGTAAGAATGTCTTTTTATAACTTATATGACAGGTGCAGCTATTTTTCACTGTTATAAAATCATTGAAGCTTCCCTTATAAGTTATAAAAATATTTTCAAAGTAAATGTTTTCTTTTATAATTTTTTGACACTTAAATAATTTCAAAAAAAAGAGATACTTCTCTCAAATAGATTTGATTTCATCTATGGAAAAATCATTTTAAATATTTTAAATATTTATTCTTCTATACCATTCTCATTAATTTCCATGTTTGAAAAATGGTTTTAAGGATTTATTAAAATGGACATGAATGGTTTAAAATGTTAATTATATTAAAAAATTTCAAATTGGTATGGGACACTTTCATTCAAAAATTTATTTAAATGTCTTCCTTTCTAAATTGTGTAACTTTTAAATGTTTTCCTGAAAAGGGATATTCCAATTAAAGATTTTAAAAATCATTTCCATCTATGTAAAATCCTTTAATAGGTTTTAAAATTGTTTTGTAGTTGATTTATTATGATACATAAACTTCCATATTTTATTGATGGTTGTATGATATGTTTGACTGTAGATGTGTTATTTTATACCATTCATGGTTTATGGTTAAATTATCGACATTTCGTATCCTAGATATTATATCAATGTTTATGTTATGTTTTAAACTTTTGATATGAGGAATGTATTGGACATAGTAACTGATGGGTGGAGCCCGCTATAGCTCCTCGATGCATCAGTAGGTCTCATGAGACAACTAGACACGGAATTGGTTGTGTCATTTTCCCAATTTCATTTATGGTTTTGGCTGAGGCCTTAATCATTTTTAGACGTCTTGGCTAAGGCCTTGAAAAAATGTTTTAGAATTTATGGCATAATACATTCCCTCATTATGGAAATAATATTGATGGTTCATGTGGTCATTTGATTAGTAGAATACCCATGATTATGTTTTATTATTGAATTATTTACTCAGCTCATATTATTACCATAAAAGTATTCATGTTTATTATTGGAAAAGGCATGCCATTTCAATTATTCAACAGGCTTAATATTTATGATATTTTCCTCTTTATTGCTTACCCTTACTGATCGTTTGAGATCACCCCTTTTTATGTTTTATTTTTTCCAGGATTCCATGAAGTGTATTGTGATTTGATATGCAGGGTTAAGATTAAGGAATAATGGTGTTCATAAAGGATTATTTATGTTGGGTTTTATGTTATAAAGTATAATATAGAATTCATTTATGTAAAATATTTTCCAAGACTGCTAAACTGATCAGTACTTCGGGACATGATTCATTGTAATCATGCCAATGTAGTAAAAAAATTTACTGACTCTGGGTAACTGGGGTCGGGGCGTTACAGTTAGTATCAGAGAAAGTTTAGTACAAACCAAGGAAACTTGATTTAGATACACTCTGATTAGAGCACATAACCCTAAGATAGACTTTGAAGATTAGTATAGATGAACTTATAATAATTTTGGTACTATAGTGATTTTGTGTGTTTTCCAAGAAATACATCCATGTCTGGATAAGAGCAGGTAGATGTGGCTCTGGCATAGTTTTACATAGGGGTAAAACCCAAAAACACCTCTTTGAGCTAGACATGAATGGGAACTGTTGCAAGGAAATGGGCCTTGCTGCACCCTTGGTTATGACACTCCCGGGGGATATGATTTGAATAATTATTATTTTCTTTACAAACCATTATGAATGGTTTATGAGTATATCTACTTCCTCAAAGAATTGTTTTATGATTATGGATTATATCCATAAACTATTCAATTTACGTTAGGTATTTTACATGTTTGGAATTATTCATTGCAATTCATAAACCGACCTAGTGTATGCCATTGTATAGAAATGGCGCCCAATAGAAGGAATGTGAACTCCAGCAATACATATGATCCAAAGAGTATGAAGGATCATATCTTCCATGGTATTAAGCCAACATTTAGAAGGGAAATAGTCTCTCATGTTTTCTCAACATATGAAGAATTAGTATCATGTGTTAATAAGATAAGTAATGATTTATATGAGTCGTATGGCTTTGAAGGGAAGCAAGAGAAGAAAAGGATGGAAGAAAGAAAGATGGATAAAGGGAAGAGGGAAAAGAAGAATTTTCCCATAAGTGATAACTATGGGAAGAAACACCCTGGAACATGCCTGAAGGGATTGAGAGTTTGTTATAAGTGTGGAGAAAACGGACACCAAGTACATGAATGCAAGGGTAAGAAAAATGTTTCAAACGTACAATGCTTCATCTGCAAGGAATTGGGGAACTACCTGAGCCAATGTCCAAATCATCAGAGTGTGCCTCAAATGATGATATTGGATAAAAATCAAGTTATTATACTGCCGCAGATGAGGAGGAATGATTATAGTTCTTAAGTTGTTATTAGAGAATTAAGTCATTTGAGTGATGTATCAACAATGTACTGGTTATAATAATTATGAAGTATATAAGGATTTTACTACAATACTATTTCAGTAAGGACCCGAGATTATGTGGAACCATGAAAAGTGACTCAATATCATGCTAAATATTTGGAAAATGCATGGTTGAGAGAATGATAAACCATAATATGGTTCTGGTACCGAGGTAGTGATTTTGGAATAATACATGATTGATTTGGATAAATTATATTGGATACTCTTGACTACCTTGAAACTGATTAATGAGTTGTATATTCCATCATTGTTGGAGTTTACAACATTTTTTGATAGAAGGATTATATCCAGTATTCTATTAGGAATAAAGGGATCATGAATTTAATCAAGAAGGATTTATGGAAATTCTGGATGTTGCATTGTTTTAAAAGAATAAGTGATAAAGGTGTTCACTAGTTATTAAGCAGAAAAAAGGATCTTCATTGTGTTTACCTTCCATATAAATTTTGGACTCTGATTTTGGACAGAAGTATTTTGGATAATTCTAGTTTGAGATTATTTTTGGATTTCCATAAAAGATCCACCCGGAGGTCAGCCGGCAACCCGTCGCGTCAGGAAAGGCCGTGAGACTTGAACCCGCAACCGAAGGGTGACAGGGGTGTATCACCTACCACTGGCCCACATGATTTCCTGGATTGAATAATGTTGTGTTTTTAAAGAAAAATTCTGGTATATATATTATAAATACATTTTTTTAACCATATATGAATAGGATAAATAAAATATTATTGTTTAGTTCTATTATCATTTAAAGTGAAATATGAGTTTGTTGTAGAAATTAGTTAAAGGATGGGACTCTACATGTGAAGTATATATTTTTCTTCTTCCCTTATTCTATGAAGAAATTAATTCTTATAATTTAGTGAATGGATATTAAAACCAAAATTTTTTTATCCTAATACCATATGTTTTGTTGAACCAATGGTATTTTAAATCATCATAGATTGATGAATTTAAGGCCCTCAACTTTACACTTGTTTGTGATTGATGACCTCAATCACTACCTATAAATATTTATATTTTTCTTCCAATTATTTTTCTCTAATTTCCACCAACTTTCTCCTAATCATGATCATAATTTGGTGGTGACCCTTTCATTTCCCTTTTCCTCTTATTAAGACTAAGTTTTATTAACCTACATTCAGATGTGGGTTTCTCCAAAGGTATTTTCTATTTTTGACCTTTTATTTTTTAAAAATGATTTCAAAATGAGAGGATGAAATTTATTGAAGTAGGTTAGAAAGTAACACACCAAGCTTCCATGGTACGCTTCCCTTTGAATAATACATTAGCGTGTGTTGTACGCAACTTCATGTTCTAACACACACCACAACCAATCAAACTAGCTGTTATGAATAGTAAGAGCCACTTTTTAAAATTATATAAATTTTATCCTTCAATATGGACTTGATTTTTTGATTTGAAATGTCAATATTAGCTTAGGGTGAAATTTTGTTACTTTTCTGATAACTTTCATATTTTGATGAATAGTGAAAATTACTAAATTTTAATTAAAAACAATTTTTTTTAATCAAAATAATTAATAGTGATAAATCATGAATTTGAGTGGTTCTAAAGTATATTTAGAATATATTTTTACCATTTAATACAATTTTTTTCATTGGACATAATTTCACATTTAAACCGTACATAAACAAGTGTCAATCTTTTGATAGTTATTATTTCTTAAAAACACTCTTTTTATTTTAACAACGGGAATTAATTTTAAATTATTTTCTCCCACTTATATGTTTTGAATTTATAAAAATGGATTCCATATTTAGAATCATGAGGTCCAAATTGTTTAAATATTTAAGATTTAATTTTAGACAATTTGAAAAATTACTTCGGTAAATTTTTTTATTTACCATGGTTAAAGGGTAAATCCAGTAAATACAGGTAACACAAAATATTATAATAAAAATAAATTACCTAAAACGTTTCCTAACCATATTGGTTCATACATGTCCGACCATGGGAATATTTGGGTTGATTTTGGGACCCCATGGATCCACTTTTAAGGGATAATTACACTTTATATTAATGAAGTTAAAGTAAATACAAAAATGACAAAAGCATATATCTTTTAGAGAAAACAGTTTTAAAATAGGGTTATATATGTTATATTTTCGACTATAAATATTAATTAGAAAGTTAAAAACATTTCCTATATAATGGTATTTTATTTATAATTTTTAGATATTGAATAATTAAATTTAGTTATGACACAATAATGATGCTGTATTTTCATTATTAATGAATGAATCAATGAATTGATATTATAAATGTTAAAATAAATATAATTTGAAAGTTTTGATGTCATAAAAGAATTTTATTGGTTAATATAACATTTTATTATTCCTTAAATGAATTTGGTTATAATTAATACAGTTGTTAAGACTTTAACCAAAATCAATTATTAAATAGTGTCAAAATTGACATAAACAAGTTTTTAAAAGAAATATCATATTATCAAATGATATTCTATTCCATAAAAACTAAGGGTCAGATAAAGGACCTATATAATGATAGGGGTATCATTAATGGACTCTTTGGGGTCTCTTGGATGTATAAAGTTTGTTTATTAACTATATAATAAAAAAATACAAAGAGACATGGTAAATGTCAAACTAATTAAATAAGAGTTAAAACTAAAATATAAGGTTAATAACGTGACCCAAACCTATCAAAACCCCATTGGTTGAGTTGTTTTTGACCCATACCCAGCTTATACTCAAACTAAATCAGTTTGGAGACATTATAAACTGAATATGAATTTATTATAAAATAATATTTTAAGTTTTTCCTATGGTGCCCCTCACCCCTCTTATAAAAGGGCACTCCCCCTTATCACTAATTCAAACATTCAAAGCCTTTTGGATCGGCCAAACTCAACCCAAATATCCTCCCAACATCCCTCAATTCATCCTACAAGCCTTAGTTTGATCAGAAATCTAACATAAGGATCCCTTTTTCATCAAATCAAAAGGAAGAACCCGAAGAAGAGGTAATGTTTTCTCCACCCTATTTCAAGTTCATTTCTTCTTCCACTTCTTCTTTATTTGTTATTTCCATTATAAAATAATAAATCCAGTATCTTCTATATACTGTGATGTTATTATAAATATTTCACAACTATATTAATTATTCTATCCATCTTATGAATGATAATGTCACCATGTGTCTGCACGTACGACTTACCGTCTCCACGCCATGGTGTAATTTGTTATTCAACACTATGTTAATTGGATGTATATAATGATGAGTAATATGTATATAAATAATTAAAATAACATGATAATGTCTCTGTAAAATTAATATACCATCCAATTCCACACCATTAAGAAAATGATATTGTCGCTCGTGCGTACGTACAGATCACCATCTCCACGACACGATGAGATTCATTTCCACATTCACTATTAATCAACAATTATAAAAATATATATTACTAATATGTTTGTAATATATGAAATAATAATGCTACTAGATATATATATATATATATGTACTTACATGTATTTTATTCACTTAGTTCCATTCAATACGTTATGAAAACGGAAACAACGTTTATGCGTATGTACGGACTACCGTCTCCATAAACGGTGTCTTCCATTTGGCATATATATCTATTATAAATAATTATATTCTAAATATATATGATATATAAATCATTTTTTATATTCTCTAAGTATTTAAATCATGATATATGTGAGACAATCATGAGTAACAAGTTAAAACACGTATGATAAAGAAAGCGACTATTACCCAAAATGATAATTTAACATGGAAATTATTATTAAATGGGTATTTAAAAGTTATAAATGAATAATGTATGATATCATAAATATTAATATGGTTCTGGTATAATTTAATAACATACTACAGTTTTCATAGAAGAGGTTAAACTTACCCTCGACTAATGGAACGTGCAAGGTAAGGGGTTTTCATCTCACTCCTTATTCCCGTGAGATTCATACCATATTGAAAGTATTACCTTTTTTGTGGTGTATGTACTTCCCATAATTTTATTCCTTGTGTAATACACATTAATATATGTGTATTTACATATTCATTTTATGATTCCTCTTTCATGGGGTGTATGTTTCGTAAGTTACCAAATTGTTAAGGTTTTATTTCACAATCTCTTCATTATCAATGGTTATTTATACGTAATTATCTACTAGGACCTCTTTATCATCCACATCCATGATTCTTAAAAAAGTATTTCAAATAATTCATACTATTTTACATACTATGGGTTAGAGTAATTTATACCCTTGTTTTAAATTTTATAAGATTTTTATAAATGAATTTTTCCGTCCTTTTCCAAACAAGGTCCTTTTTAACGTTTTCAAAAAAATTAAGGTAAGAATGTATTTTTTAACTTATATGACCGGTGTGGCTATTTTCTTCCATTATAAAATCGTCAATGCTTCCCTTACAAGATTATAACAGTATTTTAAAAGTAAATTTTTTCTTTTATAATTTTGTAACTCTTAAAAGATTTCAAAAAAAGAGAGATATTTCTCTCAAATAGTTTTGATTTCCTCTATGTCAACATCATTTTAAAAGATTTAAAGATTTATTATTCTAAACCATTCTCATTATTTTCCATGTTTTCAAAATGGTTTAAAGGATTTATTTAAGCGGACATGAATGTTTTAAAATTTTAATTAATTTAAAAAGTTTCAAAGTGGTATGGGACACTTTGATTTAAAAATGCCTTTGAATGTATTCCTTTATAAATTGTGTGACTTTTAAATGTTTTTATGAAAAGGGATATTTCAATCAAAGAGTTTACAAATCATTACCATCTATATCAAATCCTTTAATAGATTTCAAACTTGTTTTGAAGTTTATTTATTATGAAACAAAACTACCATATTGTATTGATGGTTTTGTGATTTGTTTGACTGTGGATGTGTTATTTTTATACCATTCATTGTTTATGGTTATTTTATTGGCATTTCGTATCATAGTTATTATAAGAATTTTTATGTTATGTTTAAAATTTTTCATATGAGGAATATATTGGACATATTAAGTGATGGGTGGAGCCTGCTATAGTTCCTCGATGCATCGGTAGATCTCATGAGACAACTAGATGTGGAATTGGTCGAGGCGTTTTCCCAATTTGATTTACAGTTTTGGATGAGGCCTTAATCATTTTTAGTCGTCTTGGACGAGGACATGACAAAATGTTTTTGAATGTCTGGAATTATACATTCCAATATTATGGAAATAATATTGATGGTTAATGTGGGCATTCGATTAGTAGAATACCTGTGATTATGTTTTACTATGGAATTATTTACTCAGCTCATATTCTTTCCATAAAATTAATCATGTATATTATTGGTAAAGGCATGTGGTTTCAATTATTAAAAATGCTTAATATTTATGTTATTTTCTACTGTATTTATTACCCTTACTGAGCGTTTGAGATCACCCCTTTCTATGATTTATTTTTTCCAGGATTCCAAGAAGTGTGTGGGGATTTGATATACAGGGTTATGCTAAGGGAATAATAACATTCATAAAGGATTATTTATTTTGTGTTGTTTGTTATAAAGTGTAATGTAACATTCATCTATGTAATCTATTTTCCAAGACAGCTAAATTGATTGATCCTTTGGGACTTGAATCCTTGTAAACATGCTAATGTATTAAAAATAATGCACCGACTCTCAGAAACTGGGGTCGGGGCATTACACAAGTGACTCTTAGATCAACTGCTATGACCATTTTTTTACAATTTATAGAATACATGGCAAGAAACTACATCCATTTTTGTTATTGTTTTCCAATATTTTCTTGGAGATGGTTTTCTTTTACACATCAGTAATATTTTACAGTACATATAATGGGATAATAGAAATTATATCCAATGATCAATAGTTTAATAAAATATGTGATGTAATTTTGTTTTTGGAAAACATTCCTTAACTAAAATTCCTGCAAGTTATTATTTAAAAGGGATGTAAATTTTTTTACAATTTGTAGCCTGAAACAGTTTCACAATGGATATTATCTCCAGTAACAACTAATGTGCGCACTTTTCAAGAATTTTCATAAATTATAACGTGTTATGATCCACATGCTACTCCTCTTCCAAAAAATTCTATTGTTTTCAAGACACCACATCATCTCATTATCTCTCTCAGTATCCGACCATACATCCTCCCCCAACTATGTCTCTAAATCTTACTTCAACTCCACTTCCACCACCACCTCAACCACTTCCTACTACTCTATATATGCCTAAAAATACTCATTCTCCTCCACAATTGCACAGTCCTTCCCTTTATCTATATCCATTTTTTTTTACTATTTTTAAGAAGTAACTACTAAATAAATTGATTTCCTCTATAATACACCCCCTTGAGAAATAGATAAAAAATAATATATAACCGTTATAACACTAACAATTCACTTCCCAAATATATTTCTTTAGTAATTGAATGTACTAGATCACAAACATTGAATATAATCACCTAAATTTGTGTTGAAAAACATTCTTACAGTATGTATACTTCCTATCAATCTATAAACAATTTTACTTCTTATATTGGGTACAATGGTTTTCTGAGATCATGGTATCACATAGAAAATATAGAAAAATAAATTATTAGAAAATATTTTAAATGAATTTGTAATTATCTTATGAAATTACATATTAGATAATTCTGTGATTTTGATCGTTTAGGATCTCTCTAATAAATTTGTAAACATAATATCCATAATTAATTCCATTATCTTGCATTAGATAGCAAATGGAAATTGAACAAAATAAGTAATTTTTTGAAATATATTTTTATAGTTAAATGTTTCTATATATAACTTAATATGCTTCCATTAGTAGTAATCTCAATCCATTTTTATGTTTCATTGATGAATTAATTATTTGATTTAGAATATATTTAGAGGCCACACTATGATAAACATGTTTTTTAAAACACATACTAAAACATATAATTCTGCGTCTATTTATAATATTTTCCTTATTGATTATTAAACATTCAGAATAAACGTTATGTGTGGTTGGTTTATAGGGTATCCATGCATTTTATCAAATTAAGGAATCATTTGGGTTGATTGATATAAATCAACATCTAGTACTGCCTAAAAAATATAACAAATAACTAATGAAAAAAATAAAAATATATTTTATGTGATAATATTTTAGAGATTTAAATCTACATTGTTGAATTAAAAATGTAACATCCCAAGTAAGTAATGAGTAATAGATATTTTTATCTATGTCTATTAATGAGTTAGATAGTGTTTTAGAGGCTTAAAATGAAAATAAATCCAATCTTAAGCATGGAATACACTAATATTCTTAAAAGATTGTTTTACTGCCTTTTGATGGAAAACCATTTTTGAATCTATCTTTTTACAATTATATAAACTATTTTTGTCAAAATAAACTTATTATTTATGATTGGGACATCAAAATTTACTTTGTGTGAATTTTTGGTATTTTTCTGACAATGTTCATTTTTTAATGAATAGTTAAAAATACTGCATTTTACATTAAAACTGCTTTTTAATATAATTTATTTATATGATTATATTAACTTTTGAATTGGTTTTGAAGTGAAATTAGAAGATATTTTCACCATTTAATCCAATATCGGTCATTGGAATCAATTTCACTTTGAAATTGGACTTAAACTAGTGACAATCTTTTGATACTTATTGTTTTATAAAAACACGTTATTTGCTCTGACAGCGGGAATTAATTATTAAATTATTTAATGTGACTTATATGTTTTGAATTTTGTAAAATAGACTTCATTTTTTAATTCGGAATATCAAATATAGATTAGGGTGAATTTTTGGTAATTTTCTGAAAAACATCAATTTTTGATGAATAGTGAAACCACTAAGTGGTACTTATAAAAACTGATTTTTCGTTTAAATGAAATTTTTCCACCATTCTGTTTTGAATTTCAAAAATACGACATACATGGTTGTCATTAAGAAGTAAAATGTGGTTCAATGAGATTAAAATAATTTTTTGGTGAATATTAACTTTTATGTTTTTAATCACGATTAGTGGTAATTAGTGTAGTTTAAGGTAAAAATAATGCTTTAATAAAATAAGATGAGCTTTACACATGTCCTACCCTCATTGGTTCTGTCATGGCCGACCAATACAAGCCATGGGTCAACTTGGGTACCCCATGGATCCACTTTGGTTGGGAAATGACATAAATAACTTTATATTTAATGTAAAAGTAAATATGACACAAACATCATATGTTTTACGAAAACAATTTCTAAATGGGGTTATACAAGTCATATTTTTTATTATAAACATTAATTAGAAATCCAAAAATATTTCCCACATCATAGTATTTTTTTATAATTTTTTTTACATTAAATAAATAAATGTATTTATGACATCTTAATGATGTAGCGATTACCTCATTAATAAAGGATTTAAATAAAATGAAAAGATAATGTAAAATCTATGACCTAAAAATGTCCAAAACCTATTGGATGGGTGGATTTCGAACCCTTATCACCTTATCCTCGAATTATATCAATGTGGGTCCATTTAAATCCGAAACTCATTTTTAAATAAAGTAATATTTCTTTACATTCCCAAAGTGCCCCTCCTCTCCTCTTATAAAAGGCCCCCACCTCTACCTCCTTACCCACACACCCAAAGCCTTTGGCTCGGCCAAACCCGGCCCATTTTGTCTCTCCACTTCCCTCTCTTACTCCTTGAAGCCTCACTTTGGGCAGAAGTCTTCCCAAGGAAGCCTTTGAGCTCAAACCAAAGGGAGTTACCCAATTTTAAGGTAATGTCTTATTTTGAGTCCTTTTGTTTTATTTTTCTTCTCCAACCCCCTAAACTCTTCTTATTCTTTTATTTTGTAACAACTATAGTATCCTCAATATACTAGGATGTTGTTATAACAAGTATTAGAGCTACACTTACACACACCTAAATCTAATGGTTAACGAACATACTATTTCTGTGGATGTTGAATTTATGCCTCCCGAAACGATGATTGTTCAACATTCATTTAACACCTTAAAAGGTGGCCATTAATATTTCAATATATTTATATATGATATATAATATGTTTATGTTTTCCTTAAGCTTCTGTATTTTCCTTTTTGGTCATACCTTTATGGTTTCCATTATGGGTGAACGTGATATCTTCATTTAAGGAAGTGCGGACTACCGCCCCCTCAAAGTGATTTGATTCGTTAAATACCATATGTGGGACGTATAAAGGATGGAACTATGATATTATATATGATATTATACTTGAATTATAATATACCTTTATATCATTATGATTCCATTCTATAAAATACGAAATAGAAATGAAAGTAGCGTTCATGTGTACGTACGACTTACCGTCTCCATGAACGGTGCATTTCATTTCTTACCTCTAAATGATTATGTAATATTATAAATGCATGAATGTACTGGATATATATGACATATATGATATCTACATCATGAATAACATTCTGGATATAATGGATACATGAACAACATGTAATTATAAAGGGCTTATTTTTGACTTAAGTACCAATGATCGTTAAAATGGCCGTTATTAACTTAAATAATTACATAGTGTTCATGACATGGTAATAAGTGATATAAAAAGAATAATGAACTTGAAAAAGGTTCTTAAGAAAGTAGAAATTAACTCAAGTTTATTATTCAGGACATTAAAGAACGATCGAGTCAAGTCAGACCCGAGTTACAGGACTTCGTCTCAATCTCCTTTCATAGAGGCATATTTCGTTTTATACACAACCTTCTTTTATACGGTGTATAAACCCCTTTGACTTTTACGTTTATCCAAAAGGAATCTTTTTTAAACGAAGTGTTTTACAAAACGACAAAAGGGAATGTTTTTGTCATACATATGCGGCGACAACGACTTCTCCACCGCTATGACCGTTATTTGAGTTTCGGCTTCCTCTACAAGCCATACCTTCTTTTTAAAAGAAAAATAAATACCATGTTTTACTTTTTTTTATTTTGGTATTGAAAATGGTTTTCATAATGTTTTTATTATATCAATGTGTTGTATTGATATCTTTTTATTGTAATGTGGAAATTTTATGTTTCCTTTATGCATGTTTTATGTGATACAATTATGTTGAGGTTCTTGGGTATTATTAAGAAGACGGGTGGTTCCGTGATAGACTAAGGGCGGGTGGGCCCGATATATCTCTCCAATGCATTGGGTAACGCGAAGGAGTGAAACGTTAAGGTTTCTCCGAAGAGATTTAGGGAATATACTGTGATGGGTATTCCAAACGTAACCAAGAGGGTTACTCCCTACGTAAGAATGGTATGAATGCCTCAAGTTACGTTTATGTCTTATGATTTCTATGATTTATTCATGATTTGATGAGGTATGTTAAAGTGCTTATGTTTTATGGGTAATGTATGTTCTCATCCTTATGTATATATGTACCCATGTTTCCTTTCCATATTTTTTATATCCGTTACTGTGCTTTTTATGCTCATCCCAAGTTTTTTTTGAAATGTTTTTCACAGGTCAAGGGAAAGGTAAATGATATGATCATAGTTTCAAGGAAGTGTCACGAAAGATTGCATGTTTATTTTAAATATATTTCCATTGATGGGAATGAAGAATACTATCTTTATGTAACCACTTTGTTTATATGTGGAATGTAATGCAAGATTTATGATCTAATTCTCTAAAACTCTAAACTCGAAAAGATCCTCAATGTGTAATCTTGTAATAACTCAAGATTAAGTAAGGTTTAAGGCTGGGGCCTTATAGTTTGTATCAGAGGTCAGTTTAGACAACTTTAAGAGTTAGAAAAGTGTAAAATTATAAGTTAATTTATGGTATGATTGAAATGATATAGCATTTAAAGATTACCATGTTGCTTCACCTAAGGTATTTCAGTGTTAATAATGCTTTTCCATAGAGGAAGCAGAGAAGTTTTTTTTGGGAAGGCATAATAAGGGAAATGACCTTCTAAATCAGCATACTAAGATGGTCAGAATCAGAAATGAACAGTTTGTTGCAGTGATGGCTCAGTTGACTCAGGTTACTACTGAAGCAGTTGAAATGAAGATTGGTAAATTCTCCAGTTTTGGTATTTCCTTCTCGGAATGGTGGGTTTGTTATATACTGTGATGCTTCATTTAAAGGACCTGGTTGCGTCCTAATGCAGAATGATCAGGTAATTGCTTATGCTTCACGACAGTTGAAAACTCAGGAGGTAAATTACCCTACACATGATTTGGATTTAGCTGCTGTTGTTTTTGCTTTAAAAATTTGGAGGCATCATTTGTATGGAGTAAAGTGTGAAATATATACCGATCACAAAAGTTTAAAGTATATATTCACTTAGAAATAATTGAACTTGAGACAGAGGAGATGGCTGGAATTAATCAAGGATTATGATTGTACAATTCATTACCATCCGAGAAAAGCAAATAAAGTGGCTGATGCTTTAAGTCGAAAAAGTAATGCTTCATTAGAAATGTTGCATTTGGAACATGATCCTTTGGTTAAGGATTTGATGAACTTTGGAATAGAAGTTGTTAGTGCAGGATTTTCTTCTGTTTTGTTTCAGGTATCAGTGAGATCATCTCTATCAGATAGAATCAAGCAAGCACATAAGCAAGATAGTGAGTTGCAGAAAAAGGTAGATCTGGTTTAGAAAGGTAAGTTGCCTGAATTCAACATTGATAATGATTGTGTTTTGAGATTTGGGAAGAGATTGTGTGTGCCTTGTGATTCATAGTTGAAGAGAGAGTTGTTATGTGAAGCTCATAGTTCTACTTTTTCAGTTCATATAGGCAGTACTAAGATGTATAGAGATCTGCGGGAGTATTACTAGTGGGATGGAATGAAAAGAGATATTGATGATTTTATTGTGAAGTGTTTGACATGTCAACAGGTTAAAGTAGAGAGGCAGTTACCAAAAGGGATGCTTCAGCCTTTACCAGTGCCAGAGTGGAAATGGGAGAATATATCCATGGACATTGTTGTGGGATTACCGAAGACATCTCGAGGTAATAATGCAATCTGGGTTATTGTTGATCGCTTGACCAAGTCTGCTCATTTCCTTGCTATACGAGATACTTTTTCCCTAGATCAACCTTCCCGTTTGTATCTTAAAGAGATAGTCAGGTTACATGGAGTTCCTCTCTCCGTTGTATCTGATTATGATCTCAGGTTCAATTCTAACTTTTGGATAGGCCTTCAGAAGTCATTGGGTACTGAATTAAATTTTAGTACAGCTTTTCATCCTCAATCAGATGGGCAGTCAGAACGAACAATTCAGACCTTGGAGGATATGCTATGTTCTTGCTCTATGGATTATCAGGGAAGTTGGGACCAACATCTTTCTTTGGTTGAATTTTCATATAATAATAGTTTTCATTCCAGTATACAGATGGCACCATTTCAGGCATTATATGGGAAGCGGTGTTGAACTCCAGATTTCTGGGATGAAGTGGGTGAAAGGAAGTTGATGGGACCAGAATTGGTAGAAGAGATGGCAGGACAAGTTCAGCTGATTCAGAAGCACATGAGAACAACTCAGAGCAGGCAGAAGAGTTATGTGGATAACCAGAGGAAGGATATATGTTTCAAGGTAGGTGATCATGTTTTTCTCAAGGTTTCTCCTTGGAAAAGTGTGATGCGATTTGGTAAGAAAGGAACGATGAGTCCAAGGTTCATTGGACCATATGAAATTCTGGAGAGAGTTGGATCAGTTTCATATCGAGTGGCTTTACCTCTGAGTTTATCTTAGGTACACAATGTTTTTCACGTTTCGATGTTGAGAAAGTATATGCCAGATCCATCTCATGTTTTGAGTCCAGAGGTAGTTCAGCTAGAAGAGAACCTATATTATGAGGAAAAACCGGTCCAGATTCTTAACCCCAGGGAACAAGTGTTACGGAATAAGGTGATTAAGCAGGTAAAGGTTTTGTGGAAAAACCACATGATGGAAGATGCAACATGGGAATCTGAAAATGCAATGAGGGATAAGTACCCCCATTTATTTGATAAGTAAATAAATTGCGGGGACGCAATTTTCTAATGGGGGGAAGGATGTAACTTACCAAGTAAGTAATGAGTAATAGATATTTTTATCTATGTCTATTAATGAATTAGATAGTGTTTTAGAGGCTTAAAATGAAAATAAATCCAATCTTAAGCATGGAATAAACTAATATTCTTAAAAGATTGTTTTACTTCCTTTTGATGGAAAACAATTTTTGAATCTATCTTTTGACAATTTTATAAACTATGTTTGTCAAAATAAACTTATTCTTTATGATTGGGACATCAAAATTTACTTTGTGTGAATTTTTGGTATTTTTCTGACAATGTTCATTTTTTAATGAATAGTGAAAAATATTGCATTTTACATCAAAACTGCATTTTAATCTAATTTATTTATATGATTAGATTATCTTTTGAATTGGTTTTGAAGTGAAATTAGAATATATTTTTACCATTTAATCCAATGGTGGTCATTGGAATCAATTTTACTTTGAAATTGGACTTAAACATGTGTCAATCTTTTGATAATTATTGTTTTATAAAAACACGCTATTTGCTCTGACAGCGGGAATTAATTATTAAATTAATTAATGTGACTTATATGTTTTGAATTTTTTAAAATAGACTTCATTTTTGAATTCAGAATATCAAATATATCTTAGGGTGAATTTTTGGTAATTTTCTGGAAAACTTCAATTTTTGATGAATAGTGAAACCACTAAGTGGTACTTATAAAAACTGATTTTTCGTTTAAATGAAATTTTGAAACCTTTATTTTTTGAATTTCAAAAATCCAACATACATGGTTGTCATTAAGAAGTAAAATGTGGTTCAATGAGATTAAAATAATTTTTTGGTGAATAGTAACTTTTATGTTTTTAATCGTGATTTGTGATAATTAGTGTAGTTTAAGGTAAAAATAATGCTTTAATAAAATAAGATGAGCTTGAAACATGTCCTACCCTCATTGGTTGTGTCATGGCCGACCAAGACAAGCCATGGGTCAACTTGGGGACCCCATGGATCCACTTTGGTTGGGAAATGACATAAATAACTTTTTATTTAATGTAAAAGTAAAAATGACACAAACA
This sequence comes from Viscum album, assembly GCA_963277665.1. Classification (NCBI taxonomy): domain Eukaryota; kingdom Viridiplantae; phylum Streptophyta; class Magnoliopsida; order Santalales; family Viscaceae; genus Viscum; species Viscum album. The sequence goes on from OY728128.1 coordinate 1,266,872,914, forward strand.
TCATATGTTTTACGAAAAAAAATTTAAATGGAGTTATAGAAGTCATATTTTTGATCATAAATATTCATTAGAAAGATAAAACGATTTCCTACATTATAGTATTTTTTTAGAATTTTTTTGACATTAAATAAATAAATGTATATATGACATCATAATGATGTAGCGATTACCTCATTAATAAAGGATTTAAATAAAATGAAAAGATAATATAAAATCTATGACCTACATATGTCCAAAACCTATTGGATGGGTGGATTTCGAACCCTTATCACCTTATCCTCGAATTATATCAATGTGGGACCATTTAAATCCGAAAGTCATTTTCAAATAAAGTAATATTTCTTTACTTTCCAAGAGTACCCCTCCTCTCCTCTTATAAAAGGCCCCCACCTCTACCTCCTTACCAACATTCCCAAAGCCATTGGATCCGCCAAACCCTGCCCATTTTGTCTCTCCACTTCCCTCTCTTGCACCTTGAAGCATCACTTTGGGCAGAAGTCTTCCCAAGGAAGCCTTTGAGCTCAAACCAAAGGGAGTTACCCGATTTTAAGGCAATGTCTTCTTTTGAGTCCTTTTGTTTTATTTTGCTTCTCCAACCCCATAAACTATTCTTATTATTTTCATTTGTAACAACTCCAGTATCCTTACTATACTAGGATGTTGCTATAATAAGGATTCGAGCTACATTTACACACACCTACATCTAATGGTTAATGAACATACTGTTTCCGTGGATGGTGAATTTATGCCTCCCGAAACGATGATTGTTCAACATTCTTTTAACACCTTCAAAGGTGGCCATTAAGATGTAACTATATTTATATATGATATATAATATGTTTATGTATTCCTTAAACTTCTGTATTTTCCTTTTTGGTAATACCTTTATGGTTTCCATTATGGGTGAATGCGATATCTTCATTTAAGGAAGTGCGGACTACTGCCCCCTCAAAGTGATTTGATTCGTTAAATACCATATGTGGGACGTAGAAAGGATGGAACTATTATATTATATATGATATTATACTGGAATTATAATATACCTTTATATCATTATGATTCCATTCTATAAAATACGCAATAGAAATGAAAGTTGTGTTCATGCGTACATACGGCTTACCGTCTCCATGAACGGTGCATTTCATTTCTTACCTCTAAATGATTATGTAATATTATAAATGCATGCATGTACTGGATATATATGACATATATGATATCTACATCATTAATACCATTATGGATATAATGGATACATGAACAACATGTAATTATAAAGGGCTTATTTTTGACTCAAGTACCAATGATCGTTAAAATGACCGTTATTAACTTAAATAATTACATAGTGTTCATGACATGGTAATAAGTGATATAAAAGGAATAATGAACTTGAAAAATGTTCTTAAGAAAGTAGAAATTAACTCAAGTTTATTATTCAGGACATTAAAGAACGATCGAGTCAAGTCGGTCCCAAGGTATGGGACTTCATCTCAATCTCCTTTCATTGAGGCATATTTTGTTTTATACACAACCTTCTTTTATACAGTGTATAAACCCCTTTGACTTTTACGTTTATCCAAAAGGAATCTTTTTTATACGAAGAGTTTTACAAAACGACAAAAGGAAATGTTTTTTTCATACGTATGCGGCGACAACGACTTCTCTGCCGCTGTGACCGTTATTTGAGTTTCGGCTTCCTCTATAAGCCATACAATCTTTTTAAAAGAAAAATAAATACCATGTTTTACATTTCTTTAATTTTGGTATTGAAAATGGTTTTCATAATGTTTTTATTATATCAATGTGTTGTATTGATATCTTGTGATTGTAATGTGGAAATTTTATGTTTCCTTTATGCATGTTTTATGTGATACGATTATGTTGAGGTTCTTGGGAATTATTAAGAAGACGGGTGGTTCCGTGATAGACTAAGGGCGGGTGAGCCCGATATAGCTCTCCTATGCATTGGTTAACGTGAAGGAGTGAAACGTTAAGGTTTCTCCAAAGAGATTTAGGGAATATACTATGATGGGTATTCCGAACATAACCAAGAGGGTTACTCCCTGCGTAAGAATGTTATGAATGCCTCAAGTAACCTTTATGTCTTATGATTTCAATGATTTATTCATGATTTGATGAGGTATGTTAAAGTGCTTATGTTTTATGGGTAAAGTATGATCTCATCCTTATGTATATATGTACCCATGTTTCCATTACATATTTTTTATATCCCTTACTGAGCTTTTTATGCTCATCCCATGTTTTTTTTTTGAAATGTTTTTCACAGGTCAAAGGAAAGGTACATGATATGATGATAGTGTCAAGGAAGTGTCAAGAAAGAATCCATGTTTATTTTAAATATATTTTCATTAATGGGAATGAAGAATACTATCTTTATGTAACCACTTTGTTTATATGTGGAATGTAATGCACGTTTTATGAGCAAATTCTCTAAAAATCTAAACCCGAAAAGATCCTCAATGTGTAATCTTGTAATAACTCAAGATTAAGTAAGTTTTAAGGCTGGGGCCTTATAAAAAAAGAGTGTATCTGATTTTTTTTTCTAAAAAACGTTAAGAAACTCATCTCTTTTAGTCTCAATTTATTCCTTATTCAAAGTATGTTATTTATAAATGATATCGGGATTATTGAATAAAAATGATGATTTGAATGGTTTTACCTTTATAATATAGTAATATAAAATCCTATAGAAATTGTTAATAATTAATGACATTAATTACCATATTCTTTCAATATTTTGACATACATATTATGAAAATGTATCTTATGTATGTATTCAAAACTGAGGTTCCCAACCATTTGTACTTGAGAATATCTTTTCTAATATAAATACCAACTATGTCTGTCATGGAATTTACATATATTTCTTATCTATATAGAATGTAAGTCACAATTAAATCATTAAATGTGGTGTCGTCATTCTTTTGTAATGATAATAAATGTTTATCTAGAACTGGTAGAGATAAGGTACTCCTTACAGGTCATTTTGATTTCTTAGAAAATTCACTAGATGTTCTTGATCCAACCTTCCATTTCCCCAATGTTTAATCCATATATAATATCATACCTCACATCATACTTTTATAAATAAAATATTTTAGGTTTTTCTTATGAAAAATACATTGTTAAATACATACCTGTTGTATCTTTATAAAATTCAATGAACATGATACAAAATGTCCAATAACATCATTGACCATACCAATATCATAATTATCACGTGGAACTATAAGTTGAACAATCAGCTTATGAGTTACCTCGATGCCCAATCACATTTGATATTTTAAGAGTTATTTAGGGTGTAGATTTTCTCCTAGAATAGTATACATCATACCCTACACAACAAGGTGGTTCATGGGTGTTGAAAAATAAATATCACATAAAACTATACCCAATGAATTTTTTGTAATATAATGTTATTAGAAGTTATTTGATTCACATTTATGATAAAGGGTAATGAAAATTCTGACTTCCATGGATAAGGTATGCAATTTAAGGGAATGACTAGCCTCATAACTTCTGGGATCATTTGGTTATTCATGGGTAGATATTTTTTCCACTGCTACTTTTATTTGTTTTTTCTCATAAATTGGTTTTCTAAATGATATTGGGTAATAATATCTTGAAAATCATATATTTTTTTTCTTTAATCCTTACACTAACATATCTATATATATTCACATGGTTTTATCTTTTCAAAATATGTTTCATAAGACACTCCAAGATGTACTCCTCAAACATTACCATATTAATTTGATAGAATCAAGTATATTTGAAAGTGGTTTTACTTCATGTACGGTCATTTTCAATTCTTTTTTGTAAACCATATAAAAATTATGAACATAAATTGTTATTTTTAAGTAATAAAAAATATAAAAGATAATGAATTATGACTGTTTCATACTTACACATGTCTCCCATATTACTTTTTTGTTTTCATCAAATAATTTACCATATTTATTTAAGTGAGACTCATTCCATTACCCATGATGTGGGATAGAAGTGGCTTCAGATTTTGATTCATCAATCTGAATATACAAAAATGAGCATATGTTGTTTCAAATCACAATAAAATTGTATTATTGATTTAAACTACAAACCAATTTCCTCCCAAGTGATGTGTACCCCATACCTGATTGTTGATATATGTACGTTGTTATTGATATAGGTTATTTATTTTTAATTCACTTTTACTCTTTATTAAATTAATAATTCTGTATCAAATTGGATAAAATAAATTTTTTTTTGTAATATATTATCAACTGTAATGCACCTGAAATGATAACACATGGTAAAAATGATGTAAATATTACATATTTACTTATTTATAACATTTTCATAACTACCTAGTGGGTGGGTTTTACTTTCCCCTAAACATCCTTAAGATGTAACTTGGTTATATGTCCCAGAAATCTTCTATGGTCTTTTTTAGAATTCATTATGAAAAATTTCATATAAAATTGTATACATATAAATGAAATATTTATGGAATAATGAAATGTAAATAAAAATTTTATTATATATTTATTCAATAAAATAGATAATGTATATTGTAATGTTACTGTTATATCATTCCAAATGGATTATTTCATTATAGATATGAAATTTTTTCATGAGTCAACATTAATTAGATAATTCATCCTTATTGTCACCTGAACATAAATAATGAACATTTAATTGTTGAGGTCAACATATTGGTTGTGTGGATTCCAACCAATGTAAAATTTTATACATTTACTTATTTCCTTGATAATTTTATTCAAAACAATGATGTTACATCATTATTTTTTTCTCAACAAGTTTTTTATCTCTTAATAATTATTAACCTCTTCATCAAAAACATGTTCTTCATTGGGATTGCTAACATCATCATGTGACAAAGATTTTTTCTTTACAAGTAGTAAAAAACATAATTTTTCTATAATTATAATAACATAAACATAGAAAATGATTTTAGAAATGTTTTACGTATTCTCCATTGAAAATATGTTGAATTCTTTTACTCTATTATCACACACTTTTAATAAAAAAAATCATGAATCCATTTAGATTGAAATTTGAAATTTAATTTAAGAAAATAATTTATCCATTATGGAAGGTGTTATCGAATGATATCATTTTAAAGGATAATGTTATATAAAAATATCAAACATGTTAGCTTTATCTATTGAATAGTTACTATTTAATTTCTTCATGATGCTCATCCTCTATCTCTTCTAAACATGCACATGTATTCCTTCAACTCTTATGAGAAGTATTCATCCCATAAAGAGTACCCATAATTTGTTTAGATGACTCATACTTATAATAGTTCAGTAAACATAGAAGAGATGGGGGATGCTTATTCAGAAGAAAAATGAAATAATAACTGTTCAGACAATGAAGTAAATGAGGATAAAAATTGAAACCATAATTTTTTACAAATTACAAAATCTTAATTTAAAATTTCATATATCATCTCAAAATTCAAAATGGTCCCCAACACTACAATAGGAAAACAGTCTCATCCCTAATTAGATACACTAACTCTAATCTATATTACTAGTTATATTCCCTAACCAATATCTAGAATATAAAAGATATATGCCCACCGAGGTTCACCTGTTGTGTGTGAGTATAAAAATTAGAAAAAAAATACTAACATCGAACCAAAATTATAAAAAAATTAATAAATATGAGTATATGTGCAATGTATTAAAACTTTAAATACACATGTATTCCGTGTCATTGTGTACTAACCAATATACCATGATAATCACATGTACTGACATCATTTCATTGTAGTGAATTATAATGATCATACCATAGGTTTAAACCATGGTAATTCCATGAAATTTATATCATCTCAATAATAAGATGAAATCATTTGAATCATATTAGGAGAAAAAAATATTTTCCTCCCTCTAGAAATAACCACATCACCTGTACCATGAGATTCGTCCTTAGACCCATAACATCCAATACATTCCCTAAGGTATTACTATCACGTGTACTTATTGAATCCAAATCATGAAATGGGTTAAACATAGAAATTTTTTTTATGAGGTGATTTTTAAATGTGGGAAGTCTTAAGATAATTGGTTCCCATAGGAATGAACCAAATAACATATGTCATAATGCATTAGTTATGCATGGAATAGGAAAAACAATAAAAACGGGAAAACAACAACACAAATGTCCCATCACCATCACCCTAGCCCTTGATGAATGAGTAACATGTCTATAATAACTCACAATGTAACATAACATACCTAGCCTTACATAATACCAATAATATTCTAATATACTATAATCAAAGATCAATAATCACTCATTATATAATCTCATAGTCCATAGGATATAATTCATCACTCACACAACTCAAATCTCAAGAGAAAGGAAGTGATGTGATCAACTAATCCATCCTACGCATTATACGTTATCCCACTAGGTTTCAAGGGACTATACATGATTTTATTCCAAATTTATAATCACTAATCAGGTGATCATAAAATACCTATTAACACATAACTTCCTTAATAAAATTAGTCAATGGGAAATTCATTCAATGTTCTACCATTATGGGCTACTTCCGTTAGACCTAATTATCCTCACAAGGAGTCTTTTAGTCTGACCCATATACATCTTCACAGAAACATCCATAGTGATATCCTATGTCATAAGTCCATGTCTCGCATTATTAATGAACTATGGTCTATAAAGAAACCACATACAACTATCAATCACACAATCTGCTCTCAAAGGTCCCTCTCACAAAATCATACATGAATATCCCAGGTTCACCCCATTTATTTTATATTTTAAAAACCATAGGTATTTTCCGAACTAAAAAATCCATGGATTATATTGTAAAGAAACCACCACATGAATCTATAATCATCCCAAAGAGTATTGAATGACAATTTTTCTAATCCATTGTTACCTATTATACGTAATGATCATAAACCCTATCAGAAGTCACTATCATCTAATTTCCCATATTTACTATTCCAACATATCACATGTAATACTAAAAGACATATAAAACAATGCTTTATAAAAAATAGACAATCCTTATACAAAAATATTTAATCACATGAGTCCATTAATCATCAATAAAATAGTAAAATATGCAATTACAAAATAATAATAATTAATTTATATAGAATATAAGCCTTGCAATCCAATAACAAATTCAATAAACCCTACCCCTTAATAAAGTACTGATAAACCAAAATTTTTTTTGAATATTTTATTGATAATAAATTAAAAAATTTCCTCAGATTGTGGTAAATTTGTGTATTTATAAAATATTTTTGATTAGATCATTTATTTGAAACATTCGTGAAAATTCTTATTTTACTCTGTAAAATTCATTGTAGAATTCCAGAAATGAATGTTTTTATATATAAAATTTGAACATTAATGTTTTTAAATATATTTATAACATAATGGGATACAACTTTCATTCAGGACATTGGAGCTAAATCATGCATTTGATGGGTTTAAAGGGGCCATGGTGTCAAAGAAGGGATTTCCCCACGAGAATGGATATTGGTTCTGTATTTAGGCAATTACTTCTACATACTTTCTTGGATTGGGAAAAAACATGGAGAGTATCTTGATCACATGATTTATCAATACTCATCCTTTTATATGGAAACCTAGTTTAATAGTTTGTAAGGTCCAAGAGGCTTTGTAACATGGAATAAAATATTTGTCCAAATTTCTCCATTCCCACATGAAACCACTTGTATCCTAGCCTCCCATCTACTCTATCTATTGGAGGTATTCTATTTTGTAGGTGTTGGGTACATGTATTAAGAGATTGGTATAAGAGGATATGTGGTTATATACCATTTCAATTCACAATTGGAGGAGGGAAGCTACCAATCATGGATCTCCAACAAAATGCTCTTCTTTTCCTCTTCCTTGTTGTAATGTTGTAGTACATTTAATAATGTATTAGTTTCTATTCCATTTCATCTATTATTTTCGTTTTTTATTCTCTTATTAATTTTCCACTTTGGTCTATAAATCAAATAGTAGAAATTTGATTGGGTTATACACTTTCAAAATCTTTCCAAATGCAGTCTGTTTCAATGATGACTATGCCACCTATGGAAGAGTACCTTTCATAGTAATCAATGTACCTTTTACATTATTCATTAAGTTTTTTTAATCAATGAGATACTATAATTCACATAATATGGTCACATAATTTAGTTTTAATTATAAATGAATCTAATCACACAATAGGTCAATTGACTCAAAAACATGTGAGGTCGAGATTTGTGTAAATTATGAGAGCGCTATCTTAATCGGTAATACAAGACCATAAGGGACAAATTTTTAATGTTAAAATATTATAACTAAACTAAATTAATCTCAATTTATAGAATAGAAATGTTTTTTAATTCCCCATTGACCATAAGATAACCTGATAACATCAATGAAGGTAGGGTGTTGTGATTGCATGTTTGGAAGCTAGGATTGGATTCAAGTAACTTCATCTTTGTGGTTAAGTTAACTCTCGTAGGGATTTAAGGTTAAAAAATTAGTGGATTATAATAAATGGATTTTAATTTAAATGATAATGTCAAATAAATTTTTGAAGAGGTAGAGTTTTATCGATTACACATTTTAAAATATTTTGTAGGAAAGTGCTTCTTAAAGTGTGTTATTAATCTAGTTAAATTTCAAAAAAAATAGAAATCTTCTTCCAACATAATTTTTCATATTTTATAAATAGTACAAAAACCATCAAAATTTTATGTAATGTTTTTACTCTCTTTTATTTTATTTTTAGAATACCTTAAATCTGTTTTTTAATTTACATCATCCTTTGAGAAACGAGTCTGGTCAGCCACTCTTCTACACCTAAGTACCTGAAAAATCACACTTCATTTGAGAGTGCCCATGATATAGCCATTCAAATTGAATCCATTTATAGGGAGTAATGAAGTTATTATATCCAATTTGAGATATTTGTATCAAGCATCAAGGACGACTTCCATTCGTATGGAGATCTCAGGGATCAAGCATGAACAAGGTGAGTCAATATACGAGTACTGGGAGCGATTCAAGAAGTTGTGTGCAAGCTATCCACACCAAGAAATATGTGAGAACCTCCTAATATAATAATTCTATGATGTAATCACACCTATAGTAAAGAACATGGATTTCGTCGTGGTTAGAGGATCATTGGTTGAAAAAAAACTACTGCTGCACGTGCATTGATTGAAAAGATGACACAAAACAACCAACAATTTGGTGATCATGGAATAAAACTTGTTAGAAGAGTACATCAGGTAAGTACTTCTTCTCTTCAAATTAATTTAATTTATACCAAGTTGTAACAATTTACCACTATTGTGAGGCATATTTCATTGGCTTAAAAGACATCCCAACCTACTCCTTCGAGGCCTTGTGGCATTTGCACAGAAAAAGGCCACCTAACTAACAATTTCCCTCAATTAAAAGAGATTGAGGATTAAACTGTCGTATTTACTGTGAGAAAATATCAGCACAAACAATAGCCACATACCCAAAATATGATTGAATCCATTACACCATAATACAAACAAGGGTGGAAGGTGCAATCAGACATGAGGTATGGCTCTAGACAACAACAAAGGACCTCTTTCAAAAAAAATTCCAGCTGCCTCTGCCTTATCAAGAGGGGTTCCAACAACCCAAAATGAAATTTGATGACCATGAAACAACAATCTATAAATAGGGGAATCCCCCACCTAAGGCAGATTCAAACACAGATGGACTTTTGAAACAAATTTTTCATAATTGTCTGAATGATTTGATGAGTCAATGTTTGGAGTTGAGTGAGTTGAAGACTCAAATGAGAAAGATTAACACTGCCCTCTATGAACTGGTAATCTATAATTCCAGAAATCTACTTTGAAAACCTACTAAAAATCCCAAGGGGAATTTCATTGCCACATTGAGAAGTGGGAAGAAAACAACTAAAACATCTCCACCTATTTTCTACCCGGATTCACCTCAACTATGGAGAAGCTCCATTCCATACCAACTAAAGTGAAACCAAAGGATAAAGACAAAGGTAAGAAAAATATTGAAATTTTTCCTCCAAAACGACATTCATTTCCCAATATAGTTTTTCAAACCTAAATGAAGGATGAAGCGGTGATGCAACAAGTGGTTTTTTTACACATTCAAGCATGTGAAGATGGACATCCCTCTACATGAATCCATTATGAAAATGCCATGTTATGCTAAATTCTTAAAATAACATTATAACAATCAAAGAGGGTTCAAGGTAAATGAGATGATAAATCTTGGAAGAAATGTTTTAGAACTCATTAAAACAACTCTAGCAATGCCAACAAAGTGCAAGGATCATGGGAAATTCACCATACCATGCACCAAAGGGGAGTAGCACTTTTCTAATGCTCTTTGTGATTTAAGGGCTTTCATAAATGTATGAATCACTCTGTATTTTATTATTTATAGGTAAGCGAGTTGAAGCCGATGAGAGTAGTGGTGAAGTTAGAAAATAGAGCTACAACATATCCAGTAGCTGTCCTTGAGGATGTAATTGTTCAGGTTAGAGACAAGATATTTCAATCATAATTCTATGTGATTAACATGGAAGATTATTATGTAAATTCCTGTGCTTCCGCTATATCTAGTAAGACCTTCCACAAAACTAAAAAAATGGTCATAAATTTTCATTAGGGTACACTTTACATGGTGTTTGGAGATGGAGTTGTTATATTTAATGTAATGGACTCCATGAAGTATCCCATAGAGGACCAGTCTTCATTTTTTAACTCCTAGTTTGACCCCCCAAGTAAAAACCTCATTGATTTTGATTGTCCAATGCTTGGGGAGATTATGATCATTGGATATAGTTTGATGCCTATGTGTACTTCCAAACCTATTGCTAATTAACAAGACTCTATTATATTTTATTATTAAATGGATTACTATTTTGATCGTGTTCAATATGATTTTGAAATGGTTGTTGAGTATGCTGATGGATTTGATGAATTGTTCCCTGATTTCGATGAATTTTGTTTTTCTGATATTGATGTTATTTATGCACATATTTTAAATCCTCCAATTTCTCCATCAATAGATCACACCATACATTATAACTAAATCCATTTCTACCAAATCTAAAATACATATACACGTTAAGTGGTGAGAAATTACCAGTTATCATTGATAACAATCATACTTTTAAACATGATGAAAAACTTTGGAATCTTTTGAGGCATAATATCCGAGAAATCAGGTGAAACTTGGATGACATAACAGGTATTATCCCCTCTATTTTCATTCATAGGATTCTTCTAGAGAATGGGGCTAAACCAGTTAGGTAGCGGCAAAGAAGACTGAATCTATCTGTTCTAGATGTTGTAAAAAAAGATGAATATTTAATCATTGAAGGTATAATCTATAACATTTCAGATTCCCATTAGGTGAGTTCTATTCAGGTTATTCCTAAGAAAAGTGGTGTTATTGTAGTTAAAAATGATTAGGATGAGTTAGTTCTAATGAGGGTGCAAAATAGTTGGCATGTGTGTATTGATTATATGAATCTAAATTAAACGACTCACAAGAACCTTTTACCCCTCCCATTGATTGATCATATTATTGAGAGACTACCTAGGATAACAAAATATATTTTTCTGTATGGATTTTATGGATATTTTCATGTTATAATCACTCGAGAGGATCCGAAGAAGACAACATTTACTTGTTCATTCAGTACATTTTCCTACCAGAGGATGCCATTTGGACTTTCCAATGCCCTAGGTACCTTCTAAAGATGAATGGTGAGTATTTTTTTATTTTCATAATACCATCAAAGAGGTATTTATGAATGGTTTTACAGTGTATGGGACTTCATTTGATGATTTTATTTATAGTTTAAAAAGTTATTGAATCATTGTGTTGAGAAGAATATGGTCTTCAACATGGAAAAGTTACATTTTTTGGTAGAGCATGACATTCAATTTGGTAATGTTGTGTCAAAACAAGTGATAGATGTTTATAGGTCTAAGGTAAATATTATTTCATCATTACCATTTCATTCATGTCTAATATATGTTAGATATTTACAAGGTCATGTCAGATTTTATCAGCGTTTCATCAAATATTTTATAAAGATTTCCCATTATATCTAAAAATTACATAAAAAGGAAGCTAGTTTTTTGTTTGATGATTATTGAAGGACATACCTTTATGGGCTAAATATGTGTCTGACCATTCCACTGATCATATAGCCCCCCACAGTGAGAGATTTTTTTGAGCTTATGTGTGATGCCTCCAACTTCACAGTTGGAGCTGTATTATCTCAAAGGCTAGAGGGACCTTCATTTGTGATCACCTATGATTCGAGGACATTGCATTTGGACCAAAAAAACTAAACAACCACAAAAAATGAGCATCTTAATATTATATATTCTTTAGATAATTTATGTTCAAATTTATTAGTCTCTGAAGTAGTTTTTTTCTAACCATAAAGCTCTGAGGTAACTTGTGATGAAGACAAATACGAAACATATGATTATTCGATGGACCCTTCTTCTTAATGAATTAGAACATGATATAAAGGATAACATGGGGTCAGAGAACCTGGTGGTAGACCACATGAATTTGCTTACTCAAAAATTAGAGGATGATATCATGGCCTAGGTACCACTTTGGGACACATTCCCTAACGAGCATCATTATTGCATATCAATTAAGAATATTTGGTATGTTGATTTAGTAATCTAAATTTTTTCAATTGAAATTCCTACAAATTTGAAGAATCATCAATTCCAAAAGATAAATAGTGAGTCAATATTTTATGTTTTTCATGATCCATACCTCTGGAGCATGTGTATCGATCATGTTATTAGGAGCTGTGTTCCTTATCATGAGTTTGAGGCTGTTCTGCAATTCTATCATACACTTGCTTGTAGTGGACACTTTGGACCCCAATAGAAACCTATGAATGTTTTGGACTCTAGATTATACTATCCTATATTATTCCATGATGCTCATGTGTTTTGGAAGTCATGCTCACATTGTCAACACACTCGAAATATTTCGTGGAGACATGATATGCCTTAACATCCCATTTTATATTGTGATATTTTTGACGTATGTGGAATTGATTTTATGGGTCCTTTTAATAAATCAATTGGATTCTTATATATTTTCGTTTTTTTATTATATGAGCAAATGGGTGGAGTCTATGGTCACCAAGAGTGATGATTCTCTTGTTATTTTTGAATTTGTCAAAGAAAATACTTTTTCACAGGTTTTGAGAACCAAAATCCATTATCAGTGACCAAGGGACACACTTCTCGAATCAAAATTTGTCTTCCCTCCTTAAGAAGTATGGGGTGAAACACAAAACATCAACACAATACCAACCCCGAAAAAATGTTACGCTGATGTTTCAAATCGTGAGTTGAATTTATTTTGGAGAAAATACTACATTCGAATAGGAAGGATTAGAGAAAGTTCTTGGATGATGTGCTATGATCTTATAGAACAACATACAAGACACCCATCAGTATGTCCCCATTTTGGATTTTTTTTGGGAAAACGTGTCATCTCCCCATGGAAGTTGTGTATCGGGCTTATTGGTCTATAAAGAAATGTCATATGTATTTGGCCAAAGATGGAATCCAAAGGAAGTAGCAAATTCATGTGCATGATGAGATTTAGTTGTCTTCATAAGAGAACATAATGTTCTACAAGGAATGATCAATAGCATCTTATGATAGAATGATTCAATAAATGGAGTTTCATGTTGGGGTGAATGTCCTTCTCTATTGTTCACAAGTAGAGCTGATTCCTTGTAAGTTATGTTTCAGATGGATATGTCCATATATTGTATCTAATGTTTTTTATGGTGTAGTGGAGATCCCACAAGAGGATAGTAGAAGAAATTTTACAGTCAATAGGAAATGTTTGAAGAAATACATTGAGGGACACCCTACAAATATAGTGGATTTCATCAAACTGCATGACACCATCATCACTTGATCATCATATGCTATTTATAACCATTTCACTTTTATATTCTTTTTCCTATTTGAAATTATACATTTCATGAGCATATATGATCTCATAGGTTCACATTGAGGACAATGAATTATTTTATGTTTGGTGGAAGGGAATAAAAATTTGGGGTACATATTTAGGATTTTCATTTGTGCATTTTTTGTGAATTAATATTATATTTTTGGTTAAAATTTTCAAAAAAAGACAAAAATAATCAATAAAAAACACAAATATATCACATAACAATATCTTGTGGAACATGTGGAAAAATCATTGTTTTAAAATTCATTGGTAAAATTATAAGCAAGAGTAATATTTCATCATCAAGGGTTAATTTTTATAAAAATTGATGTCATCGAAGATATGAGTGATTATGTCATTATAATACTTTTTAGATTTTATCATCATTATTTGTGATCATTGTTTAGGGTAAATTGTGTAATTGATTTCATCGCCCAAATTTACACTAAAACAAGAATTATGAAATATTTTATACTCAATATAATGTATAGTCATGTTAGGTAAAATAATACATTGGTTGATCCATACGTTCATTTTTCATCTGATCAGTTTCATTATTGTAAAAAATTAACCTTTGCATTTTTACCTTTTATTCAACTGTTGTACGGCCTAAAAAATTTTGTGGGTTGTGTCTTAGATAGGTAAAAAGAAACTCTTCATAAAAAATTTATCTTGTTATAACTATTACAACTAGTTACATGAGGAGATCAAACACAGGTTGAGATTTGAGTGTGATATTTTTCCAAGAGGATGTTATGAAAAAAAGTGAGGGGAGTTATGAAATTTTAAGAAATACGGGCATATCTAGGTAGGGAGAATAACATTTGACTTTAGGGAATTATTAAGTTAGTGGGTCTTGAAATTATATTGTAAAGGAATGTAGAAACACTACTAAAATCTGATGTTTTCGTAATGGATATTTAAAAATGGTATTTTCAAACTGTTGATAAACTAGAAAAGGCCACATTTTCCAACGGATTTTTCAAACCATTGGAAATGTGTAAATATACATAATATTTTACAATGGTTAGAAAAAACTGTAGGGAAATATTTTGTTTCTCTACGATATACCAATAGTTTTAATAAACTGTTACCGTTGGGAATGTTTTCTCCCAAATACCCTGAACCCTAGCTCCCAGTCACCCGATTGCCTAACCTAATCGAGGGCTCCTGTAGAAATTTTCTCTGTCAAGAAACAATCTCCAATAAAACATATTTTTTATACACTTAAAATTAGTAAGTTTTAAGTTAGTATTAATGTTCCCCTTCTATTATTTTATATTTTGTGTTTTGATTTTGGAAAAATTAGAGTTCGTGCAGTCTTTGAGGTATAGAACCCTTTGATTTCTTTTTTGTTTTTTGTTCAACACTTCAAACATGATAAATAGTTTGTTTAGTGGGGTTATATGTTAGTTTATGTGGAATTTAGGTTAGTTTTAAATTGGATTTGGAGTTTTTATTTATAGGTATTGATATTGAGGATGAATTGGCATTGGTTGGGTGATGGATTGGAATTGTGAACACCCCACTCCCACCACACCCCCCAGGACACATCCCACCTGCCTAGACAACCCCCTGGATATCCCCCATTGGATACCCCCCACCCCCCTACTCCCCCACCCACATGGAAACCCTTTCCCCTTGGACAACGCCCTCCCCCCACCCCCTAGACACGCCCTCCCCAAGGGCACCCCCACCCCTTGGATAGCCCCCCCACCCCCTGGCACCCCTCCCCCTCGGACACCCCCACCCTTTGGATAGCCCCCTTCCCCCCACCCCTGGACACCCCCACCCCCACCCACCCGAGACACCCCTCTCCACCATGGAAAACCCCCTGACACCACCCCTAGACACCCCACCCCCTGAACACCCTCCACCCCTAGGACAACCCACCACCCCACCCACTTAGACAACCCCCCTGGACACCACCACACCTCCGAGAGACCACCAAACCTCCTATGTTCTTGGCCCAATTTTTAAATTGGTATTAACAATTTAGTTGATTTCCCATTTCCCCAATAAAATTATATATGTAACCCTGTATCCTTACAAATTGAATTTGTAATGTTTTGATAAATTGAATGGGTTGTTTGGAAGTAAATGGTTAATTCATGATGATTTTCATTTCATAATGAATATGATTATTTAAAAAAAAATTACCCTAAGGGGGATGTAAGAGGGGTAGGGGGCTGTCCAGGTGTGGGGGGCGGTCAAGGTGGGGGTGGGTTGTCCAGGTGGTAGGGGGCTTCAGGGGTGTAGTGGTTCTATAGGGGTGTTGGGGAGGGGGGTATGGGTTACCCATGGAGGGGTGTGTGCTGTCCAGGGGGGTCAGGGTGGGGTTACCTTGGGGGAGGGGTGTGGGCTATCCAATGAGGGGGTGGGCTGTCCCGGGGGGTGTCAAGTGGGGTTGGGGGTGGGCTGTCCATGTGGGGGTGGGGGTGGGGGTGGCTGTCCAGGGTGGTGTCGGGGGGGGGGGGGGGGGGGCTACAGGGGAGGGGAGTGGGATGTCCCGGGAGGGTGTGGGATTTCCAAGGGTGGTGGTGGGAGGGCTATCTAGGAGGGGGAGGGTGTGGGATATTAACGGGTGGTGGGATGTCCAAGGGGGTGGGGGTGGGCTGTCCAGTTAGTGGAGGGGGCTGTTGGTTGTCCAGGGAGGAGGGGTGGGCTGTCTAGGTGTGGTGGGGGGGGTCCATGTGGGGTGGGCGGCTATCCGGGTGGGTGGGGTGGGGGGGTGGGGGGTAGTGGGGCTGCATTGGTGGGGGGGGGGGTATCCATGGAGGGGGTCAGTTTTCCACTATGATACTCTAAAAAAATAGAAATCAAATATAACAAATGTATAGTTTCTTTCACATGTTAACACTTTTATTGAAGTTCCATACCAACAATCACTCTTACCCTTCCCAGAATAAGTGATATATACAAATAAATCTCACTCATTTTCATATCCACTATTCATATTGATCCCATAAAAATATAACATTTGTACAACTCCATATCACCTAATGATATAACAAGGATCATACTCTTCGGAGTATTGTCCCATCGAAACCTGGGTAATAAAACTTGATCCACATATGATAATTGGAGGTGTGATTACAATTGGGTGTGTTGTGATTTATATGTTAGATATTCACGGTTTACACCAACAGTCTTCTTGGTCATCTATAATTGGCTTGAAATCATGTTACAATTGGATAAAGATTGGATTTTACAACCCTAGTTTGCGGGTGGACACCCCCACCCCCTTGGACACCCCACCCCTTAGATAACCCATTCCACCCCCTGGACACTCGACCCCCTACATAGCCTTTCCACGCCTATGGATAGGCATTCCATCCCCGTGGATAGTGCTGCCACCACCATGGACATCCCTTCCATCCATGTGGACAGCACTGCCACCCCCATGGACAGCCCCTCCCCGCTCCCCTGTGGGTAGGCTGCCTGCCCACCCCGTAACTCCTGGATAGCCCTGCCACCCCCTGAACAGCCTGCCCACCCCTGGACACCCCAACCCCCCAGGACAGCCCCACCACCCCCATGAACTACCCGCCCACCTTTGGACACCCACCCCCAAGATAGCCCAGCCACCCCCGTGGATAGCGCGCCCGCCCCTGGACACCACACACCCCCTGGACACCGCCACCCTCATGGAAAACCCCCACCCCCTTGGACACCTCGTACCCCCTGGACAGCCCCACCACTCCCCTGGATAGCCCGCACACCCCTTGGACACCTTGTACCTCCTGAAAAAACCCCACCCCTGGAAATCCCCCCACCCACTGGACACCCCAGACCCCCTAGATGGCCCCTCCACCCCCATGGATAGCCCTCCCACCCCCTTGGGCACCCCAGACCCCCCTGGACTCCCCAATCCACCCCAGACACCCCCCGTGGATAGCCTTCCCACCCCCCTGGGCACCCGTACACCCTGGATAATTCTTCTCCACAAGAGTACATGATCTTTTACACTCATGTATAGTTCATCCAAGATATATTGTTATAAATATTGTATTTTTTGTCATTTATATTATGATTCTCATATAGAGTAGTGTGTTAGTTATGATTTAAAATAATGTGAACAATTCTCATTTACATAAAAATATTTTTTGTTAAACATCAATCGTATTGAATTACTATTGACGAAATCACTTTTAAATTTTTTTTATAGAATATATAGAAGTTTGATGTATGAAACGGATTGGATCTGAAGCGATTTTCAAGAAAAATTAGAGATATTTTTAGATTTTTCATTTTATAATGCTTCAGATAGTGGTCACATACACTTCCCCGATTACAAAATTGGTGGAAGACCTTGGTTGAGTCTTGAGTAAGTCAGATACAAAATAACAAAATATGTTTTTCAAGAAATATACTCTGTGTGGTGTCACAAAGGGGATAAAATGACATCTCAAATTGTTGATGATCCAAATGAGAGGACTAGATTGGAGAATTTTTTATATGACCAGTTTCTGTTTATTTATCATCATGAGAAAGAATGGATTCTGACCCAAAAAGATTTTGATATGATCACACATGACATGTCGAATGAAAATGATGATGTTGTCTGAGTGAAAAAATTCAATGACGCTACCACGACTCATGTATATCAACAATGTGGTAAAATGAAAAATGTGTAATTTTTAATCCAATTGTTTCAGGGGAAAACTATGTATGATATTTCTAATTCTCCCATCAATTACATTCTTACCTTTTCGAAGTACATACTTCCAGATGATGCAGATATTCCCTCAAACCACTATATGGAATGGATGTTAGTTGAGGAATTTAAATTTTCAAGAAAAAAATTCATTCTTGCCCAAAATATTTCAGTTTATTCTAGTAGGAAAATGTAGAATAAAATGATTGTATAAAATGTGGCACATCTAGCTGGAATCCAAAAAATGATGGAACACCATCCCGTGTGCCACAAAACTAATGTGGAAATTTCCATTGATCCCCTGACTCCACAATATTTTTTATTTCTTATTAAATATCAATAAAAATGTGATGGCATGATACCGAGAGAAATAAGACTAATGATGAGTTGGTTCGCCCTGCAGATGTATTTTCATGACAGATATTTGATGATCGATATCCTTATTTTTCAGCTGATGTGCATAATCTGAGGTTGGGTCTTTCATGTGATGGTTTTAATTCGTTTGGGGATATTCTTACATCAGAAAGCACATGGCCACTTTGTGTAATCATTTATAATCTTCCCCAATGGTTTTGTATTAAAAAACCTTTCACTTTCTTGAGTATACTGATATCTAGCCATTCTGATTTAATAAATTATATAGAAATATACATGAAAACTTTAATAAAAGAGTTGAAACTTGATTGGGATGTGTGTTTGCGCACATACAATGCATGTTTGAAATGGAAATTTCAGATGTGTGCTACGCTTATGAGGACAATCAATGATTTTCCTGCTTATGAAATAATGTCTGGATGGAGCACGAAGGGAAAAATATCATGTCCTGTTTCAATGAAGAATACACAATCCATAAGACTGAAACATCATTGTAGTTTCAGTTTTATAGGACATCGATGATTATTTCTAATGGACCATCCATATAGAAATAATCATCGAAGATTTGACAATAACATGGAGACTGATGATCCACCTTAGCGTATGTTTGTAATTGATTTGCTTAGTGAATTGATTGATTTCATTTTTTCATTTTGGAAGGGTCAAATGAAAACTAAAAAGAGAAAGAATGTTTCCACTAAAACTAGTTACAATTCGAAGAAGAGAAGAATCTTCATTGATTTAGCTTATTGGTCAACCAATTTGTTACATCATTTCTTAGATGCAATGCAATTTGAAAAAAAATATATGTGAAATGTTGCTTTCAATTATTTTAAATGTTAAGGGAAATACAGAAGATAACTTAAGTCCTTGGCATGACTTGGTGGATTGGGGCATCAGACTAGAATTACATCTTGTGCATATCAGTGAAAATAAATGGAAACTTCTATGCGATTATTATGTGATCAAACCTACAAAAAAATGAAATTTTATTACGTATTAGGGAATATTAATGTTCTTGATCTCTATTCATGAAATATATCCAAATGTGTCAATAGAAGAGATTCGAAGCTAAAATCATTGAAGACTCATGATGATCACATTCTTCTACATTAGTTGACTTCGAGAGCAGTTCGTCATATTTTTTCCAATAATGAAAGGGTGTCTGTTATTCGGTTGTGAAATTTTTTTTAGAGATCATTTGTGCTAAGAAGACGTCCAAATCTTTCTTGCAAAAAATGTTTGAAGATTCCATATTAGTTTTGTGTGAGTTAGAGAAAATATTTCCTCTATAATTTTTCTCATGCATGCTGCATCTAACTATCCATATTTCAAGTAAAATACAACTTATATGACCTATTTCGTTTCGTTGGATGTATCCTACTGATTGAAATTTGTACACATTAATGTCTTATGTCAGTAATAGAAATAATCTCGAAGGTTTCATCGTGAACAGTTAGTTGGATCAAGAATGTGTGGATTTATTCTCTATGTATTTTTCTGATTTTACTACAAGAATGAACAAACCAATAAAAAATGAAGAAGAACAGTATGAGAAAATTGAACACAGTTTTCCCTCACTTCTTCAAACTGGAGGAATTCATGGATCATATACATTGACGACATTAATAATTGAATAGCGGGAGATGGAACATCACACAGTTTCTTTCAACTATGATTTGTTCGATGAATACATCTTGCAAGTAAATTAAATATGTATATCTTATATATATATTTATATATGTTAATATATTCCTATTTTTATCTACAGGGAAAAAAAGCAATTCTAAATAGAAATCATGTTTCATTATCTTTGAGAAGGAGGGAGAATTTAAATAGAAAAGGGTTTTCTTCTTGGTTAACCTCGAATGTAATAATATTGCGGTATAAAATAATTAAAAAAATATTTAATTATGATTAATATTGATTTATATTTCAGGTAATGAGTTTTCCTGCAAACACTGTCCCTAAGGAAATAAGAGCTTTGGATTTTGGTCTTAATATCGTGGTTCATGACTATAAATCAATTGTTATCAATGGGTACATATTTATTATCACTGAACGAGCACATAACATGACAACAAAACATTATAGTGTTATGGTTGCTTCCACAACAGACTATTATGCTAGTTCATCAGATAGTAGACCGAAATTGAAAAATTTAGGTTATTTAGATTCATTAAAAAATAATATTGGATTATTATTCTCATAGACGAGTCACGGTGATAATATTTCTGTGGTTTGATTCGATGATGAGGAATGGCATGTTTATTGATGATTGTGGATTTCGAATAATTTTCATGACTCCCAATCTTGCAACCGATGAACCATATGTATTGGAAGCATTAGAGAAACAACTTTTTTATGTCAAAGACCATCTTTGACATGAATTTGGTGTCATTATTGAAGTAAGTCCATGACATATTTTTTATTATGGTGATGATGGAATTGACACCATCCTTATTGCCATTATAAACGATCCATTTATTACTTTTGATGACTCTGATTACTCAATTTTCAGAGTTTATTGTGATCCTGAAGTTGTGGTGGGAAATATATAAAATCATCCATTCATGTTCTCAATTCTTTTGGATTACCTCAACTTGGACTATTAAGGATGGTACTATATAAATTTATTTAATATTGACTACAAATATGTTGTATCCGATTATACTTTTATGTACATTTTCAATGTTTATTGGTTGCAATTTTATTTGAATTTCATTTTCTAATTTGGAATTGAACTTTATTCAAGCATATGAAACTCCCATGCATAATAAATTATCCAAGAAGAACATGACTATTCCACTTCCACAAGAGTTTGAGTAGAGACCAAGACAAGGAAGACCATAGCTGGATCCTAAGAATGACTACCTGAGATATCCACTTATGGAATTTTTGATTCATTTATAGTGGTAAAATTTATAATAATTATAAAAAACCAAACCATTCGTACAGTAATCATATGTTCCAAAATAAGGAACACAAAATCACAAAACCCATAAAGATACATCATAAATAATTCTTCATAAAACCATTTCAAAATCACATAATAGACACTTCATTCTATTTAAAACTACCAAATGGTTTATCATAATCTATTTTAAGGTTCCATCTAAAAAAATATACTATTTTGTCCCACAATAAAAATGAAATCCATTTCTAAATAACCAAATCCCTCTCCCTATCATACACACAAAAAACATTAATTTTTTCCTAAAGAAACACATACTAATGAAATAAATAATTTCCAAAACCATTTTATAAATACAATGATATTAAAATCCATGAAATTAATTCCATTAAAACCATTAAAGCCCCCTGGACAACCCCAACTCCCTGGACGACCCCCACCCCTCCAAGACACCACCCCACCACCTGGACACCCCTACCCCTAGACATCCACACCCCCATGGACAGCCACCCCCACCCCTGGACATCACCCCACCCCCCATGGACAACACCACAACCCCCTGGATAGCCCCCACCCCCTAGACGCCACCCCACCCCCATGGACAGCACCCCACCCCCACCCCCTTGACACCCCACCCCTGGAAATCCCCCCCCCAACCACCGGGACACCACCCCACCCCCTAGACACCCCCATGGATACCCCTCGCCCCACCCACCCTAGGAAACCCCCCTAGACACTACCAACCCACTAGATCCCCCCCATCCCTGGACACAACCTCACCCTGGAAACCATACCACCACCAGAACACCCCCACTCATAGACACCCCACCCCCATGGAAAGCCACCCCAACCCCTGGGACATCACCTCAGCCCCCTTGGACTACCCCCCAACCCTGGACTGCCCCACCCCTAGAAATAACCGCACCCTTGGACACCCCCACCCTTGGAAAGCACCCCCCAATCATCTGGACACCACCACACACCCCTGGACACCCCCATGGACAGCCCACCTACCGTGGACACCCCCAACCCCCATGGGAGACCCCCACCCCATGGACACCACCCCACCACCTGGACACCCCCACCCCCTATACACACCCACCCCATGGACAACCACCCCCACCCCTTGGAAACCACCACACCACCCTTGTATAGCCCCCAACCCCCCTGGACCTCCCCCTCACTCCATGGACACCACCCCACACCCTTGAACCCTCACCCCCTGGACACCCCCCACCCCCTGGACATCTGCACCCCCAAAAGCCCGCAAACACCCGGGACACCACCCCACCACTCAAGAAAACCACCCCACCACCTGGACACCACCCCACCCCCTAGACACCTCCTCACCCCCAAGACACCACCCCACCCCTTGGACACCACCATGGACAGCCCCCCCCCCCCACCCCTCCTGGACACCCCAATCCCCCTAGACACCCCCACCCCCTGGGCACCCACACCACCCTTGGACATCCACCCAAATCCCAGAACAACCCCCAACCCCCTGAATTCTGAATTGAATTCTTTATGTATTTTATTAACATATGAATTATATGTTAATAATGTATGGGTATATTTTTTATATGTGTATACTTGCTGTAATTACATTATGAATTATGTGTGAATTTGGTATGTGTGTTGAGGGAAATTAAAAAAATAATTGGAGTTATTATGACTTATGTATGAATTATGTGTTAGATGAATTTTGGATGAATTCATACAAAATTTTGTATGTATTAAGGATTCATACTTGTTAATGGTGTATTGTGTTACCTGTTTTTTGTGTATGTATTATGCTGGTCTGTTGTGTATGAACTTTTGTGGAATTTCTGTAGCTGCACAGGAGTTGTTTCACCTGCATAGGGGGAGGCCAGCAATTTAGCTTGCTTCTGGTAAAAAGGATATGCCAATGGTTTACAACCGTTGGAATATGTGTAAAAGTAGAGCTTATACCAACAGTTTTATGTAAACCATTGGAATAAGTATATACCAACGGTTTGTAAACCATCAGGATAGACAATTTTACTTCATATTTACCAACTATTATTGGGAAACCGTTGGAATAGAGTGAATTCTTCTAATTACATACAGTTCAAAACTATAGGAAACATTTATACTAATGTTTTACTAAAACCATTGGTATATACTGAATTTTTCATACATATCCCAACGGTTTGGACAACCGTTGGTATAGTTTTTACCAATGGTTTTCTATCCTTTACCAACAATTTTAAAACATTGGTAAAGATAAAATTTCCAATAGTGAAAAGGTTTAGTGAATCAAACTTGGTATGATTTTTTTACTTGAATTGAATATACTAAATAAATGATGGATTTACGGGCTTGGAATGGTTGGCACACACACACATGGATAATTAGTGGCATAGTAGACCCCTGAGTTGATTCGATATGATTAGTTTTCTGAATCTCTTTTGATTTACTTTTTACACAGTTTATGACGTAATGAATTTATAATTTTTTGATACTGACTTTTGATGGGATTCTTATATTTCCTATATTTTCATTTTGGATTTATAAATTTATATATGCACATCTTGTCACAATTTTTTCGAATAAAATATGTGAGGTTTTTCCTAGTAGTGGAAAAGGGTAATTGTGGGGGAGTTGATAAAAAATTATTGAATATTTTCATGAAAATGAATGTTAAAATTTACGCACATTACATTAAATATGTTTATTTATAAAATATTTGGGATTAGATCATTAATTTTAAATTTTGGTGGAAATCCAATTTTTCCCATTAAAATACACTGTAGATTTTTGGATATAAATAATTTTATATGTATTATTTATACATTAAATATTAAAAATATATTCTTGAATTAAATCGATTCAACTTTCATTCAGGACATTGGAGAAAAATCATTCATTTGATGGTTGTAAAAAGGCCATGAAGTCAAAGATGGGATGCACCAACCAGATTGGACATTGGATCTGTATTTGGGCCATAACATATACATAGATTCTTATATTGGGCTCAAATATGGATAGGAGCTCAACCAAAAAATACATCACAAATCAACATTCTAGATGGACATATGGTTCACTCTTTTTGAATGCCAGACATTCAGGGAAACATGTTATAAAATATTTGGACAAATTTCCCCATTCATAGTTGAAGCCACTGGAAACCAAGACACCCCTCGAATCTATAAATTGGTGTTTTCCACGTTTTTTATCATTGGGGACGTGCATTAGGAGATTGGGAGTAGAGGAGAAGTGTATCTATATGATTTAAATTCCAAATTGGAGGAGGGAATCTACCAAGTTAGGATCTCCTCCAAAATTCTATTCTTTTCCTCTTCTTTGTTGTACTGTTGTCATACTTTCAATAAAATCATAGTTTATATTACATGTTTTATATTATTTTATGTTTTATTATTCAAATTAATATTCTTATTTGTGCTGAAAATCATATAGTAGAAATGATATTTACTTATACAGCATCCAAATTGTTGCAATTGCAATCCATTTCTATAATGACTACGCCGCCCATGGAAGGGTAGTTTTCATAGTAATTGATCTAGCTCTTACCATATTTATCAATTCATTTTGAATCTAAGATCTAATGTAATTCACTTAATTGGATCTATTAACTGATTTTTAAATTTAAATGAAACTATGAATGAAATTTATCAACTGAAAAAAAACAATGGAGGTCGAGAATTGTGAAAATTGTTAGAGCGTGATCTCAGTTGGTAATACAAGACCCGAAGGGATAAATTTTCAGAATTTAAATATAATATATAAACTCAATTAATACATATTTCCAAATCTGACATGTGGTCTAATTAACCACTGACCATAAGATAACCTTAGAACATAAATCAAATCAGGGTGCTACAATCTCTTGTTCCGAATCAAGCCTATAGTTTGAGTAATTTAATATTTGTGGTTATGTTTACTTCTGTAGGGTTTGAGGGATATAAAATGAGGGGATTATAATTTAGGGGATGTTAATTAAAATTTTAATGAAAAATACTGGAGTTAATAGGAAGATTTAAATCTTTTACCCATTTAAAAATATTTCTTAAAAATAAAATCTTCTTATTGTGTGTTATTAATCAAGATTCATTACAAAAACAAAAACAAAAAATGAAATATTCATCAAATTTACTTCTTCTTTTATAAATGGTAAAAAACCGTATCAATTTTTTGTGTTTTTATTCTATTCTATATTATTTTTAGAATACCATTTATTTTTTTTTTAAATTTACTTCCTTTTTTGAGATATGACCTTGGTCATCCACTTTGCTGCACCCAAGTACACAAAAAATCACACTACATTTGGGAGCACCCATGATAGCTCCATTCAAGTAAAAGTTCCAGAAAAGGATTACTAAACCATGATGTGCACTAATAGTATATCATCATTCAAGAAAAATATTATTAAAATCACACGGTTACCTTGATTATTGTCCTAACATGTGATTACAGATATAAATATTCTATATATAAACAATTTTAAAAAACCATGAAAATCTAAAAAAATATATTGATTGACCAATTATTTGTCATAGAATGCATATTGATTGAGGTTATAACTAACCCATTAGAATAAATCTACCATGTTATATCAATGACATCTAATATGTGTATACATAATTCCATGGAGAGAGGAACCTCATACAAATTTTAAAGGATATTAGTTTCCAATTAGTAATATTGGGTAAACATTCCTTATTGGTCCCAAAGGATTACTAAACCCATGATTTTTTTGATTAATTCCCCATGAATATGGGCGATAATTAGACACTATAATGAATGAAATGGGATGTGTGTTTGATTACGAGAAACTCACCAGGGGAGTTCCTAACCAATGAAACCAAATATTCTAGGCCCACTCAATAAAAATACAACCACCTAAGTCAAAATAACATTACGAGGAACCCAAATAAGAAATAAATGAGTTAGGCGGAGGAACAAATAATATACCTTGGATTCCAGATTTTATTCTTCTAGGGGAATGTAGTGATATCATGTTCAAAATCATTGATTCATTCGATCCTTGTATTCTTTTGAGATTTGATTATTTCAAGCCTTGGATTCAAGCCATGGAGGCTTTCGATACTTGATTAGAGAATTTATTCAAGCATGGATTCTTGAAGGTGGAGTGTCGGAAGAAGGTGACATCCTCGAAAAGCATTATATATCTCGACATAAATAGTCAAAGTATGGATTATTTAAATGGATTTCTAGACATTTATTAGTAATTATTAAAAAAATGATAAAGATACATTTTATCAGTGCTAAATTAATAAGAATTGATAATGATAAAACATTATCATGGATAAAGAAGCACTGATATAGATTTTTGTTTATCAACACTAAAGAACCGATAAGAAAAGCTATATTTTTAGTGATAAAATTAATGTTTGGATAAATGATTTATAATTAAAATTATAAATAAAAAACTAGTAAATATATTTAAATATTATATCTTTATTTTCTATAGTTTTATTATTATTTAAAAATATAATGATTTATTATAGTTATATAAATACATATTAAAAATATAATGTAATATTCACTTATAATTGTAAATATTTAATTTTATTAATATAGTAAATATAAATTAGTAAATATATTAATAATTTTAATATATTTATAATTATAGATATTTGTATATGTATGTATATATATAATAAATATAATTATATATATATATATATATTAATTATTTATATATATTTATTATTAATTATAAATAAATAAATATATATATATATCATTATATACAATAAAATATATATATATATATATATATATTTAATGTTGTTGGGGACTTACCTAAGTGATAAAGGTGCCTCAAATTCTGCATCATACCCAGGTTCAAATCTAGGTGGACATTAGTACTATTACATTTCTATGTAGGCGTTGATGCGGATGGTGACATGGCTAGCGGTGACAGGGACATGATGCAGTCATGCAGTGATCTAGGTATGACACATGCAGGATGAAGATGGAAGGACACAACACTAGGTATTCAGGTCATGTTTTGGGTTTCATGCCCACTAGGCCTATGGGCCATATAATAAATAAATAAGGCGTGATGGGTAGGATATCCCTAGGGGGGGCTGTGGCTTGCCTCTCCGACCTATGTGTGTGATGTGTGTGGGTTTGAATGTAATGGTATGCTCAAACATGTAATATATATATATACATATATTTAATAAATAAGTATAAATAATGATATATTTATAAATATAGTAAATATATACATTATTTATATATTAAATTTTCATCATTTTATAATTATTTAAATATGAAATTATAAAATTTAAATTATATAAATACTTTAAAAAAATTTATATATTTATATTATTTTATATACATTTATATAAAAATATATATATTTAATTAATAAATAAATATAAATATAAATACGAATTTAAAATATACATATATATATATATATATAAAGAAAATAAAAAGTAAAAATAATGATAATGATAAAAATAAAAATAAAAATTAATATAAATCGAGTAAATATATTCCTTATTTAAACAAATTTATTACAATTTTATAATTATTTAAATATATATAATTATTTATTTATAATTAAATAATGTCTTTTTTAAAATGTAATATCTATTTATTTATAAGTATAAATATTTAAATTTGTATATTGTGAATATACATTTATAAATATTTACTTAAAAATATATTTTTACCATTATTAATGATTATAAAATCTTAAATGCAATCATGTTAAACATGAATACAAACAATTGAATAAATTACATAAATATTTCGTGTCTATATTTATATATATATAATATTTAATTAATTATTTAAATATTTGTCTGTTTGTGCAACATAAATAAAAATTCCTTACGTGTGTGTATGTGACATCATTGCAATAAAGGTATAATATTTTTTTATTTGAAAAATAAAACATCATTCTCTTTTATCAGTTGCTTGATATAATTAGTAAATATTTTCAATCAATATTAATTTTGGATTATAAACCATTCTTCACTAAATATTTGAGTGGTTTAATATGCGAGTATAAATAATTTGGATTATATTAAATCATATTTTAGGAAATAGTATACATTAATATATATATATATATTTATCAGAGAATTTATTTCTATATTAAATGTATTAGTGAATAAATATTAATAAAAAAACTCTAATAATTTATATGTCATTAATGTTATTTTAATTATTAATTTTTAATGATTTTATATATTAATTTTGAATATATATTTTTTATTACTATTTACACTCAATATTTTCATATGATAAACATATTAATTTTAATTAATAAATGATTCATTAATTAAAATTTTAATAACATCTAAATATATTAATTTATATTTTTTTTGATAATTATTTTAATTTATTCATTTTTCTTCTAATTATTACAATTATTTCATTTTATATAAATATATTATACATATTCATATTTAGATTATATATATATTTAATTTATTTATTTTTATCATTAATTATTTAATTAATAAAATGTTATATATTTCACATAATTTTATCATTTTTAATTTTTAATTGTTTAATTCCATCATTTTATGCATTATATATATATATATATTTCATATATACAATTTAGTATAATTTATAATTTATATATATGTATAATAAATTTATTCATTTTTATCAACAATTATTTAATTAATAAAATTGAAATTATTAATTTAATTTTATTATTTTTAATTTTTAATTGGTTAATTTTCTCATTTTATTCAGGATCATTATCAGCGCAAAAAAACCACGCATAAACTATACCCTTAACCACCATTAATAATAAAATTCTAATAAAGTGTACCTTTAGCACCGCTAAAAATAAGGTGTTGATATATTTTATCATTTATTAACATTAAAGAATAGTGATGATTACATGTACCCTTTCATAGTGTTTTTTATCTCAGATGAAAGGTACATTTATCTGTGATTTTCACTAGCGCAGATAAATGTTAGCATTGTTAAAAGTCTATATTACACTAGTAGAATAAAAAATTCAGATGAGAAACCCTTACTATTACTCATGACTTCCATAGAAGTGTTTTAAAATCATGTAATAAACAATAACATTAATCAGAAATTTTAAGACCTTATTCATTTATATTTTATTTTCTTTTCTTTAATTATGATAATTTTTTACATATATATTAGTTAGTTATTGACTGTATTCATCATTAGATGTAAGAATTTAATAATCCTTTCATAAAAGTTTCATAATGATGATGAGTATGTGTATCCTTTGATTAAAAAAATATCAGTCCTCCATTACTCAAGGTTTTGGAATCATTTTAATATAAGGATTTATGTGTCCCCTTCTAACATTATAGAAAATCTATGAATGGTTTTAAGGAATGAAATCTATGAAAAGCATTTTTTAGTAATTTAACAACAACCATGAGTTACATTATAATGATCATTCATTTTTAATCCATATATATAGAATATTATCATTATATATATTACTCTACAATAACATATATTATAAGTATTAATGACTATATATATATTCATGTTGAAAATGATGATACTGGTGTAACGTCATTCACGTATGTGGTTGAACCAACCCAAAGACACTACATGATTTTTGTCATCTATTATCATAGTTGAAAATTACTCTTGTAGATAAAAAATGCTACTATAAACTAAAATCATTGTCTTGTGGATCATTGATAAAATAGCCATCACAACATCCCTGTTGTCATTAATTTCATAAAATTGTCACTATAGAAGAAAATAATTATGGTTTTAAAAATCGTAAAACCTTCCATGGAATCCCAAGTAGATCTAATGGGATTATAGGTTAATACCATATTACCATGTCAAAATGACCATGACAACATGATGATAAATCAAACCCCCAATGGGATTTGAAACTCATATAACCTCTTTACAAACATAGAGACATTAATATACAACTAAAAAATCACATATAAACAAAAATATATATATAATTTATATATTTGAGAATATATTTAAAATAATTAAGCATATTTTATTATTAATATGAAATTAATAATTAGTAATATTCACAAATTCATATCACCCAAATCATAAGGATTTCAAAAACCATTGCTATTGGTGTACCGATAATTACAGTTTTGGAATACTATCATAATATGGTGTGACATAAGTACATTTTTTTGGTTTGGTATAAACATGGATTTAGGAAAACTTATAGCCATATTCAAGATAAGAACATTGATATTGGGGATTCCCATGGACATCCGATATGATTCCATTGAAAAATAATTTTCCCACAATGTTGTGGGGACCTATATATTAATGATTTTAAAAAACCATAATAACTTATGTCTTTATTGTTATGAATTTATAAAAAATATAATATTATATTTTAATTTCATTGTTTTGAAAACTCTGAAAATAGTTCAATGGTTATTAGATAAAATTATATTAGTTATTATAATAAAATTTACTAGTGAATGTGTGTGAGTTTAGAGATATATAATAGTGGAATTATTTTTTTAGGTGGAATGATTTTAATATTAAATCATTATAGTGGATGTGATGTTGTAGAGAGATTAGTGATGATAGCGTAATTGAAAAATTATGGGGAGATACATTATTAATGAATTCTTTCTTTGAACAGAGTTCTGTTATAATGAGTGATTTAAAATTAGTTCACGGAAACAGAAGCTGCCAAATAACATATAAGAATATAGAAGAGGAAATTTGGGTTAGAATTAAAGAATAAATTTAATTCCATGATTAGATTGGGAGGGTTTGAGGATGTATTCTTATATAAGTGAGTTTTAAATGAAAATTCCATAAAAAAACATTTCCTAATGAATAGGGTTGTCATTTAAAACGTAAAGTAGAACAAAGTGGGGAATAATTTTGATGGGATATGTTTTGTTCATGAAATAAATCATCGACACCTTTTTATAGATTTGTTCATGATATTTTATTCCTTTTATAGTTAATTTATGTATGTTTTACTTTAATTTACCTTTACAATGGTAACATAATTCTTACCTTGGTGTCGTATTTCAATTATTAAAAATTAAAATAAGATT
This sequence comes from Viscum album, assembly GCA_963277665.1. Classification (NCBI taxonomy): domain Eukaryota; kingdom Viridiplantae; phylum Streptophyta; class Magnoliopsida; order Santalales; family Viscaceae; genus Viscum; species Viscum album. The sequence goes on from OY728128.1 coordinate 1,266,904,967, forward strand.
CTTTAATAATTTTTATGTTGTGATTAATTGATTTGAATCCATTTAACGTAATTCAATTTCTAAAGAATTGATATTTAATAGATAAATTAAAATATAAAATATATAGAAGTATTCATTTATGTAGAGAAGATAGTTTTAATCAATAATTGTATTTGTAGAAATTTATTATAAATTAATAAAAAATGACAGTTACTCTATTTTTTGTTCATTGGAACATTAAAAGTGTTTAATTTAATCCCTATAATAAAAATTCATATTAACAACGAAAAAATTTCATTAAAAACATTAATTTTTAACAACAATTTATTTTATTCACATGTTATTAAATTTAGTTATTAATGTTCTGACCATTTTAATTTATCAATCCATTCATATTAAAATAATTAGTTAGATATTATAAATTCATTATCGAATTAATTAATAAGAATAATATTTTATACATAATGGAAATATATATTTCTATAATAAATATTTACATTAAATATTATTTTTATATTATTTATTATTTTTTAATTATATTATTTTTAATTAATTACCTTACCCATTAGATATTCCAAAAAACAATATATCCAATGATAATATTTCCAAAGATTATACATACAATATCTATCTTTATAATGAGCATACACACAAACAAAGAGAGAAAGAGATATATATATATATATATATCACAATCAGATTCAAAATCAACATAATGTCTTTTTTATATTATTAGAGTCAGTCAAATTTTCTTCTTCTCTCTCACCATATAAATTATATTCCCCAATCTATATATTATTTAAATACTTTCATATAATTTTATGATCTTCATGGAAAATAATCAGAATATAAATTTTATATTCATGGTATTTTTATTTACTTGTGGTTTTCATCCAATTTATATTTTTAAATGATGTTTCATGTTTCATTCTCATAAGGTATTAATGTTTTTCATTAATTTTAATTTTAAATCATAGTACAATGTATCACAATTCTATTGATTTTAGTGTTTTATGTGGAATAAGATACTCAACATAGTATTTATTTAAAATGAAAAATACATTGTAAAATAATGTGGTTTTGCATTATAGCGATTAAAATAATTTCACCCTCAAAATAGTTTTACTATAATTAAACAAATGTGGGTATTTCTACCTAAATACATCTATAGGTTCTCATGTAGCTTTCATGAACTTCTAATATCCCTATATAAATTTTACTAGGTGAGTGGTCTTTTATCATGGTATGTTTTCTCATTGATGAATGAATTTTAACCGTTGTTCCTCATAATAGATATCATGTTCCAGTTGAATAAAATTTGAGTTTAGTAAAGTGAACACTTTAGTATGTGCTTCCAAAAAAGTGAGACATAAAACACATCATGCACTTGGAAGAGGTTTTAGAAAACTTTAAGATAATATCCTTCCATTCCCACATGATCAAATATTTTAAAGGGGAAAACATATCCAGGGATCAAAATTCCAATATTATCTATTATAATTTCCCAATAATATTCTGAAATTAATTTTTATAACTTTTCTCTAACTTGAAACTCCAAATTTCATCAACTATTACTGACATAGATCTTATTTCCACTTTTTGTAGTTTAAATTTTTCAATAAATAGTTTGAATCTTGTATTAAATTTCATAGTAAAGAGATATTCCATGTATATTACTGTCCATATGTATCTGAACTTGTTTGATTTCAATACCTCATCCAATTCAAATCCTCATATTGTCATATTTTATTAGTAGAAATCAAATTGTTGTTATATGAGAACTCCAATTGAGGAGTGAGTTGTTCCCAACCTCCATTTAAATCAATTTAATATTCTCTCATACTATACATAAGAGTTTTAATTGTACTTTATAATGGACCATTAGTCTAATAATGATAACAAATATTATGAATCATATCTATATCCACTTCATGTTAATTACAACTCCATAACATTTAGGTAAACCTCATATCCCAATCAAATATAACTGACAATAATAGTCAATGAAGCCTTATGACTTCATTTATGTATATCCTAGATATTATTTCAATAAATAAATATTCTCAAAGAATAATTAATATTCTGAATTGTTATGAAAATAAACTAAAAAAATGTAATTATAACATTTATATTTCATGGAATGATCTACAATAAAATCCATTGTGATGTTCTCCAATTTTCTTATAGTAATATTTAATGGTTGCATCATCTCCATAAAATTATTATATTCACCATTTTATTCATGGAATACTAAGAATCATGATATATAATCTTCAATCTCTATATTTATATTATCCTACTAGAAATGATTACTGAGATCTATATACATTTTATTCTTCTGAGACAAATAGAGAATGATGGGCTATGTGTATCATCATATAACTCCCTATTTCAGTTTTTGTATTGGAAGAACAAATATTCATTTACTGAATCTTATAATTCTAACATATTCAATGTAGAACTAAGGAATATTCCCAACCATCATTGACAGCACCATATCATTATCTTGTGAGTCATTGATCTTTACATGGATGGATTGATGAGTAGTCATATTTGATGGATATGATTGCTCATCTAACATCATTATTGCAAGTTCCACCCTATGAAATTCAATAAGTATTTAAACTTTTTCAATAATTTTCATGGATAAGGTTGAGTGATATTTCCTATTCAAATAATCGACCTCAATTTTTTCCTTCCTAGTACCATAATGTATCAGGAAGTTACAATACTTGATCAAATCTAACCATCACATTTGGTGCATGACTAACTCTCTATGTGTTAACATATAATTCAAACTATTTCTATATACATATATTTTATAAATTCAATATATAAATGTTTCCTCTATATATTATATGTAAATATTATCATTTCCAAATCAAAATCATGTATTGTGTAATCTTACTCATGGATCTATAATTTTTTTGAAGAATATGCTATAACCATGTCATTATTTATGGGGAATCATCCATATATCTTCTATTTTTCATAAATAAATATTATATAACCTTCCTCGTTGTAGTGTAATTTCATTACTAGTATAGTGAAACTCTATCCCCTTAGATTGTTGAAATGTTATTAGCATTAAAAAATCCATAGTAATTTGTATCCCGTTCATGTTAACATGGTTAGTGGATGGTGTAGTCAAGATAATTTTCTCATGATGTGATGAAAATATTTTACTTATCCAAGATAAATATGGATGTCTTTTGCAGTGGTCTGTCTAGGACATTTCGCAATTATATTTTTATTTGAAGGATCCATATAAATTACCTTCATTATTATTATATAATATAAGAATGATAATTTGTACAAATAGAATCCACACATTTTAAATATGGCATAGTATTTCCCACTACAAAATGATTGAAGTAAAATTCATAAATTATCTTAATGAACATCATTTGTATTGGAATATATTAAAATATCATCTATAATGGATATAAAATAATACCATGGTATTCTATATAGTATCTATTTGTTACATCCATAAATATATAAGAAAAATATCTGATTCTAAAGGGAATAATAATGAATTCATAATTACAAAATCTTATATTAAAGGATATATTGGGAAAATCCGATCTTTTCCCCATTAATTGGTGATATCTGAAACAAAGGTTAATATTTTTTATGTATTGTGACCTTTGTTTAGATATCAAAAATTATGGGAGAAAATTAATGATGTACCCAATATGACCTTCACAAACCCATGATGATTGTCATTGGTAAGATGAGGATTAAAATTTTAAATTGAATGACTTTAAATGGTCTTCCCTTTTTTACTCACTTGTATCCTATAATCTATATAAGAATGATGTATAGTACCATTGGCTTCGTAAACATGATACTAAAAAATTTATATCATGTTATAAGGTTCATCATGTTTTTTCTATTTTTGTTGAAATATAGAATATTTCTATATATTACACATTTATTTATACATCCAGTTCATATATAAAAAGTGGACATATGTGGAGTGATATGGTATGATCTCTATTAAAATTTCCCAATATTGTGTTATCATGGGATTCTCCGACACTATTCAAGTGAATCATGGATGATGTCGAAACTATTGGGGATGAATTTACATGAGGTAAATATACAATTAATGGATTGAGAGCTAGTTAACTGGATATGGGTTCTGTATAGGATGGAGATAATAATTATGTTATTAATGTTTCTGGTCTTATTCTTACAAATACCCATTTGGATCAAAACCATATGATGATTGACAATATCCGTACCATGTGATGATCAATACCACTTTCTTTTAAATTTTCAAATTCATGTCTGTTAATTATTGTATTCTTGGTGGTTTTCATGGAAGCATGGAATATTTAATCCCATGGAATCCCCATTCAGATTTTATCCACTATGATAAAACATACAAAAGGTAGCTAAATGAATAGATAGAGGGCTATTTCTATATGATTAATGATGGAATAATGATTGTATTAAATGAAATGTTTTACTTCCAAAAAATAAACAATATTCAATATGATCCCTCTAAAGATAAAATCAAATCCCACTATAAGTTTTTTGAGCTTCTAAATATCAATTTAAATATATTTGGGGCTCAATATAATGTGGAATGGTTAAAGGAAGGATCCAAAAATACAATGTTTATTAATTGAATACATATGGTAAATAAGGCTAGGAGAGGGTTCACATTCCTCAATATTAATTGATTCTTCTTCACTTCATTAAATTAAATTTAAAATGTCGTGACAACATAATTTTATGTTATATACTCTGAAAATGGATATTTTAGTACTAACATGAGGATTGATAACAATGATCCTTCAATTTTTTATTAGAAGAACAAGATGATTATCAAGGATCATAGGTGAAATGAAATAAAAGTATCCTTGTTCTTATTGAAAAATGATAGTGTGATTGGAGAAGATATATTACCAATAAGTTCTTCATGTTAAAGTTAAAAATTATGTATCATATGATCACAAATATAGTAAGGTAATTATTTAAGAAATCCTTTATTCCCCATGGAACCTCTGTCATTTTCATATCTTTCATTCCGAAAAAGGATAATTCTATGGATATTAGGGATTAACATGTGGTATGATTTGGAACAGAATCCAAATAGTCAATATAAATATTACTTCAACCTGGTTGGGTAGTAATTTATGTCATTACCCCAAATCAGTTCAGATAATTTTTTAGAAGTAATATTTAGAAATATATTTTCACTACATATGAATGCATTGACATCATGATGAAGAATATGAAATATGAAAATAATTTTATAGAAATTTACATCGTTATGTCTATTGAAATGATTAAATAAGGCTTCATCTTCAAGAATCTTATAAATATTGGATTCTAATAGACAATTATCAATTCGATTAATACTATAAAAATGTATTCAAGGTAATCTGCCCTCATTAATGTATCTCCATAAGGAATTTTCATGTTTTTAGGGTGTTAGGCAAGGGGACCCCCTTTCTGGACTTCAATTTTCTTTGCCTGAATAATATATAATCCTATGTCTAAATGAACTTTTTTATTATTTCTTATATGCGTAAGTCAAGGTTGGGTGGGAAATTGTTTCCCCATTAAATTTTTTCTATGCTGGTAAAACCCTTATTTTGGGACATGATATCATTAAAACCATATCTACATTATAATCAATTTTAGGGAACTATGTGAATGTTTCTAGGAAAGTCCTCAGTTGGAACAAATTATTTTTGGATTTCAGGGATAGGTTGTCTATCAAAATGAAAAAGAAAGTGGCCAAATCACTAATGGTGAAGAAATAATAACGTAAATTTATATATCAGGGTGAGACCATTTTTTGAGGGAAGGTTAAAACATATAATATTGAAAATAATCAACCCCAAATTATCACTCAAATTGAATCATGGAATGGGAATACCATGTCCCATGAAGATAGTATTTTACTAGTCAGTTCGGTGATTAATTCTATGTTTTTTTATGTCTTCTCAATGTACAGATGTCTCAATGATCTTATCAAAGAGCTTCAGGGGATGATCAGAAACATCATTGGGACTATGTCCATTCTTGGAGGAAGATGCTCTTTGTGTCCTAGAAAGTGTGTGTCAATCCCATTGAAAAGGGAGTATTCAGAATAAAGGATTAGTATATTTCTAGTGAAGGTATCCTCATCAAATTTACTTAGATCATCATATCATCCAATGAAAGATCATTGGAGTTCCAACCGGGCAGATTCATCCCAGAATTGTAAATGGTGTATTCCGTATACTTATCATTATCTATCTGGACAAAAATTATGAAATAATTTTTTTTCATATCATGAAACAATAAAAATGGATGGTTGCAATATGTTTAATCTAACATGTTCCAACACACCATGGATCACCAGGACCTTACTCGAGGATGTTGTTATCCCTCAAAACTTAAAGAACACATCCATTTCTAAATATAAATGTATGTATTCTTGAAATTATTATTTTATTATTGCTCCTAGATTGAAATTTAATGTTATGAATATATTTATAGTGATAATATCATTTGGATGTTCACGTATTGTGGTAAATGTTGGGAAAAAATACCACAAGGTTTCATTGAATTATTTTTGAGGTGATTGTGTTTGCTGGAAAATTGGACATCTGTGTTGTGATTGTTGACAAAGCAAACCATGATGTACAAATTTGTTAACAAATGGGATTTCATGGTGGCATGTCGAGCTCAAGGGCTAAGGATAATGATCCATGTTTGATTAAAGAATGTTGACAAAGGAATGGATGATCTGGAGGCGGTAAAAAAAGAGCAGATACAAGGTGGCGTAGTTTTCCAGTGTATGCCAAATTTTTGGGCCTGCAAATCAAAAAATGGAGAAAAGTTGTTTTGGAAAAGGGACTTGCGCACCGTTGTCTTGAAAGAGAGGAAACTTTCACGCCATATGTTTTTCTAGATGAAAACATAAAAATATAGAAAAGGGAAAAGGGTGGCTCAATTTTTATGGTTGGTCACGCAAGTGACCTACACGGTAGAGACAAGCGCGCTGAAGCATGCATGCTGGGGGGAGACATGCATGCCATCGTGCAGGGTGTCCAAATGCCTATAGATATAGGTCTACCCCTCCTCATTTGTTGAAGATTTCAACACTTTGAAAAATCAGAGCTTTCGTCGTGCAGGTGTGGTGGTCGTGCAAGTGGTGTGTGGTCGCACAAGTTGATGTTGTGTGCGAGGTGATAGTTTCACACCTAATGTGGTTTGGTCAAGGGCAGATGTGAGTTGCCCATGTTTAGAGTTGAAGAAGGAGGTGTTGCGCAAGTGGTTGAGGTGGACTTGTGTGCCAGATTTTGCAGAAGTGCGCCATATTTTGCAGAAGTGCGACAGTTGTTGGTTGCGCACCAATAATGGTTTGGGCGTAAAAGGGTGTGAGTCGCGCAAGTTTGGAGTCAAAGATGCTTGTGTCGCACAAGTAGTTGAGCTGGACTTGCGTTCCAGTTATAACTTGTGCGCTGATACTTGTGTGCTTTATTATAGAAGGTCACCAGGTAAGGTTGATTCATGAATGTGATTTAGGGATGCGTGAAAGCAGGATGATTGTATGATACCTTCGGTGCAAAGTGAGATTTATCTATGTTTGAAAGTTGGACATCAACAGAGCATCTATATACAATAGAGGATGCATTCATTAGTGATAATGAAAAGACGTACAGGTCTATAAACTGTGAGTGGATCCATTCCAGATCAGTGATCAATGGAAGAGGAAGAAGGTGATCCTCTCCACCGGCAGTGAGCTAGAGAGAGAGAGACAGGGAGTGGCCCTTGGAAAATCAGTGAACTGACCCTAAAAATTGTAAAGGTAGTGATCCTGGGAATAGAATTGATATATCCCAAACGTTGTAAACATCAATGTGATTTTATTAGATTTTGTACATTGGCACATCTTCGGTGTATGCTCCTTAGACGTAGCCCAGTGAGGGTGAACGAAGTAAAAATCGTTGTGTCCTGTGCATGCTTTAGTTTCTGTTTATACTTTGCTGAAGGAAAGGGAGAGTAGAGAGTCATTCTTAATAGTGAGACAAGATCAATAGGGGCAGTTGTTTTAATCTGTCATACCCGGATTCACGCCCCTCCCTCTGAGGGTATCTAACCTAGTGGACCTATCAATTGGTATCAGAGGGAAAGGTTAATATTAGTGGTTCTCTCTCAATTGGAGGTCACCAATCATAAAGGGATTACGATCTTCGACGGGAACAATTTCCAGCTCTGAAAGAATCAGATGCAACACTACTTCCGATCACTAGGAATGGATGTGTTCATAGCAGCAATGCATTGCATAACAATTGATATCAAGAGTGGTGCATTATCAGAGGTTGAACATAGAGAGTTGGATGCAGATTTGAAAGGAATTAATGCCTTAGGGGGAGACCTATCAAATCGTATCTATACAGAGGTGATTTCATTCAAAACATCACATAATATGTGGGAAATTTTTTTGAACATATGTGAAGGTGATACAAAGTTTAGAGAAGCGAAGCTGCATGTATTGTGGAAGAAGTATGAAGATCAGAGAATGAACCTGAATGAATTTGTTGATGAATTCTTTGACAGGGTAAATATTGTAGTGGAGAACATGAGAGGTCATGGAGAAGTTATTAAAGATGTAAAAATTGTGAAGTACATCCTGAGGAATCTTCCACCACGGTTCTATCCGAATGATTCAGTTTTGGAAGATAAAGACCCGAAAAAGATGACAATGGATAACCTGCCGAACACAGTTATTGCATATGAAATGAGAAATGATGATAATGACCCTATGGAAAAGGGAAAGTCCAATGAGTTGGCATTCAAGGCCATGAAAAAGCTCACCATTGAAGATTCTCAAGAAGAAGAAGAGATAGATGAGGTGATGTCATTCCTTTCTTAAAATCTGCAAAGTGGAAAATGAATGTTTAAAGGGAAAATTCCACTAGCATGATTTATATATGGAAAGGTTGGTAATATTTCTATAATTTTTCCCAAAAAGTTTCAAGATAACAATAATGATGATGTCAAATTTGGAATTCCCAAGAAGAAGTCTTCAGTGTTTGTGAATGGGAAGAAGCAATTCAATAGAAATTTCTTCAAGAAGAAGAATCTTATTTCTCAAGAATTTGAATGTTCAGATGAGTTTGGGGATGAAAAGGATAAGGATATTGAAAACTACAAAGATCATGGGGAAAATTCTTTGGAGGCAGTTGTTGGCAGTGCTCAGAAGATGGAAGAAACTGACATTGATGAAGAATAAGATGTTGAAAGAAGAGTGGATTTGCAAGCTATGTTAGAGGCTGTTGTTGAAGAGATAGATGTTTGGAGGACTAAAACAAAGAAATCCAACATATTTTTCCATGATGCCAAACTCTACATACAACAGTAAGATAAAGAGAAGTCTGAGCTAATGTAAGAAAATGAGAAACTCAGGTCATCAATGCCAGAGAATATAGAATCATTTAGTGAGTACAAACTCATGATTTAAGTACATAAAAATGAGATTGATGTCTTGAATATCACAGTGAAAGATCATGGAAAGCAGATCAAAGATCTTGAAGAAGAAGTTTTCGGTCTGTAGAAAAAAGCTAAGGATCATGAAAAACCTTTGATTCCCAACATGCTCTTGGGAAAGTAGAATATTATTAAAACTATAAAGATGAAAGAGGAGCCTAGTAGTTCAACAGGAAAGAAGCAGCAATCGAGCTCATGCATTATGGCTGATTTGGGGATTAATCAGAAATAGAAATCACTCAGAGTTGAAGTCAGACCGCAAGCACCTATTCTGAATATGAAAATTGATGTGGGTACAAAGAAGAATAAAAAAACTCTGAGATCTAAAGGGGCTAATGGTAGTATAGAAGAGACACGTAGTAATGAACCTTTCATAAGGTGTAATTATTGTGGAAAGATGGGACATGAACAGTATGTGCGTTCCATAGCCAAGAGATATCGAAGGGCACAAGAACAAAGGTAGCATCCAAACAGAGAATGGTTACCAAGAACATATTTTGAAGGACATTGTTTTTGGTGTGGAGGATTTTGGGACATGGCTAGGTACTGCTCATCGACCATACAAAGAAATGTGCCAAAGCAGAAACAAAATGATCACAAGTAGCAAATTAATGAACCGAGAGGTGAGTTGAAAACACAAAATAGATTTTCAGCTTTGCAAGATGAAGTAGGTCCATCAGACTCTGAGAATGATCATTTGTCTCAATCTATACCGAGTGTAGTGACCAAAATATGGACCAAGAAGAAGAGATAAGAGAAGGTAGTGGTTGCTGAAATTTCCCTTAATGCAGCAGATCATTTTGGTGTGTGGATCCTTGAATGTGGTTGTACGTCTCACATGATAGCCATAAAGGATCCGATTACAGGCATAAAATATTACAAAGAAAGAGTTGTCAAGATTGGAAATGATGAAGGCCTGAAAATAATTTGATTGGGAATGGTCCGGTTTGGTGGAAAAGAAATAAGACGTTGTGATGTCCTAGTTGTGGAAGGTCTCAATCACAATTTTCTCAGTGTCATTCAGTTGTGTGACTCATGGAATTCTATATGGTTTACTATGAAGACACATGTCATCACAGGAAGAGATTGTACAGTTATACTACAGGGAAAAATGGGAAAAGGGAATCTCTACTTTGTATGTGGAGAAGAAGATATGTGCTTTTTATCCAGAGAGGAAGAGAACAAATTACAGCATAAGCGACTTGGTCATCTATTCCAACCATCCCTAGATGATATTGTGAAGTGTGATGCAGTAGGAGAGCTCCTCAAGCTATCAAATGATTGTACTCACACGTGCGATGCATTCCAACAAAAGAAGCTCCTCATAAAGACATATAAGGAAAAGGAAAAGAAGTCAACAAGAGTTTTCAAATTGGTGCATATTGATGTTTATGGTCCTATCAATCCAAGTGAAATTGATGGAAACATGTACTATGTTCTTTTTATTGATGAGTATAGGAGAATGGCATGGGTATTTGTTATTTCCCATAAGTCGGATGTGTTCAGCTACTTAAAACAGTACCAGAGGGAGTGTGAAAGGATTCTCAGATAGAAAATTCTGAAGTTTCGTACTGAAAATGGTACAGAATTCACAAACAATATGGTGGAAGACTATCTCGAGAAACATGGGATATGGAATCAAGTTTCTTCAGTACGAACTCCCCAATAGAACAGAGTGGTTGAAAGGAGAAATCAGATCATCAATAATATGGTGAGAACAATGCTTATAGATTAAGACCTACCAGAGATGTTTTGGAAGGAAGCAGTATTGACATCAGTCTATAATTCTAATAGGTCGATATTGTGTCCGAAGGAAGGAAAGACTCCGTATGAAATGTGGTACGGAAAGAATCCAAAAGTGAAATACTTTCGAATATTTGGAAGTAAGTGCTTCATTATCAACAAAGAAAATCATAGGAAGTTTGAATCATGTGGAGATGAAGTAATATTCCTTTTCTAATCAAGAAGAAAAAGTATAAAACAACATTAACAAGAGGATAGAAAAAGTATTTGTGAGTAATGATGTCACTATTGTGGAAAATAAAGAGAATATTCAATAGCATAGTGAATGGTTTCTTGATGAAAATGAAGAAGAGGAAAATAACACAGGAGGATCAGAAGTGGCAGATGCTGACTCAGAAGAAGACACTGAGGATGAACATAAAAGTGTCAAGTCTTTGTCTGCATGGAAGCCAAAGAGTCAAGATGAAATTGAACGATAGAATATCATTGGTGATCAGTCATCTCCCGTTCAGAAAAGAAGAAGTAAATCACTATAGAAAACATCATTACCATCACAGGTTGAGCCGAAATGATTCGCTGATGTAGTTGAAGATGGAAACTGGGTTCAGGCTATGAATGAAGAGCTCGATCAGATAGAGAAGAACCAGACATGGAGGATTGTTTCAAGGCCAGCAGATAAGAAAGTCATCGGGACTAAATGGGTTTTTCGCAACAAGATGAATGAAGGTGGCACAGTGATTCGAAACAACGAAGGACTGGTGTGTAAAAGATACTCCCAAATAGAGGGAATTGATTTTGTTGAGACATTTTCACCGGTTGCAAGGCTGGAGATAATCTGATTATTTTTAGCCATAGTCGTGCAATGGATTTTCAAAGTGTTCTATATGGACATCAAATCTGCATTTTTGAATGGGGTTCTAGAAGAAGAGGTGTACATTTAATAGCTAGATGGTTTTCTCATTCATGAAGATGAGAATAACATTTGTCGATTAAAAAATGAACTATACTGGTTGAAGCAAGCACCAAGAGCATGGTACTCAAGGCCGGATCAATATTTGAAAAAGATTGTCTTTCAATGTGGTGGAGTTGATTACAATCTTTACATCAAAAAAAAAACATTAATCAAGGAATGATGGTGTTGGTTTATGTCGATGACATAATATTTGGTGGACCAGATGAAGCTTAGTGCAAAAAGTTTTCTAAATTCATGAGAAATGAGTTTGAGATGTCAATGATTGGTGAGCTAACATTTTTCATTGGTTTACAGGTGACACAAGGCAGTAATGGAATTTTCATTTCTCAATACGAATACGCCAAGGAGGATCTAAGAATGTTTTGGAATGGATACTTCGAAGGAAATGGAGACGTCAGTTTCTACATGGATGAAATTATCAAAAGATGACAGTTTCTGAGATGTTAATATAATTGAATAAGGAATATTATCGGTAGTTTCTTGTACCTAACAACAACAAGACATGATATTGTTTATGCCACATGACAAGAAGCATGTTACCAATGAAATCCCGAAGAAATCCACATGCTCATAGTGAAAAGAATAATTTGTAATTTCAAAGGCTCCATGGATTTCAGTCTGATGTATAATGACCAATCTCAATCAGTGTTATTGGGTTACACAGATCCAGACTGGGCCGGATCAGTAGATGATAGAAAATCAAACGTCCGGAGGTGCATTCTATCTTGGTGGACTGTGTATTTCATGGATAAGAAAGAATCAATATTTCATTTCATTGAGCACTGCGGAGGATGAGTATATTTAGGTCACTCAAGCATGCACATTGTTATTGTGGATGAAGATGTATCTTGATGAAGTGAGAATTGATGTGAAGTCTCCGATCTGAATCCAATGTGATAACTCAAGTGCTATCAATCATAGAAAAAATCCAGTACATCACTCATGGACAGAGCACATTGAGATCAAATATAATTTCATCAAGGAAAAGGTGGAGCAACGACCATTGAAGTTAGAGTATGTGCCTACAAAGCTACATGATGCAAATATTTTGATAAAGGCCTTACCCAAGGAAGCTTTTGAAAGGCATCAACTGGTTCTAAGTGTTCAGTCGACTCCCCACACTTAAAAGTATGTGGATTTGGAACCCTCCTCTCCCTAAGGTATGATGTTTTTCCCTAATATGCTGATATGTGTTATCCACTCTGTTACAGACTACAAAGTAGTGACCTTTGGGTTTGTTGACAAAGGGGGAGAAAACAGTGACTGTTCATGGGGGAGATAGTTTGACAATTCGATAAATCATGATTTATATGGGGAAAAGCTAACAGGTGGAGCAGCGAGATAGGGGGAGAGTTGTGAGACAAGGAGAGAATATTAAATGTGACGATTCTAGAAGTGATCGATCATAGAATAGATATCACGATAGCTGAGGATTTCGATAAAAGAAGAAGGGTGGTGTTGGAATGAGGTAAGAATATTTCCAAAAATTGGAATCATTTTGGTGTCAACAGTGGGAGTCAGAGTTGAAGTGATTCATTGATGAACTTTTCATTTACTCTTGTTTCTCATGCCGATAATTTCTCATGTGGGCTTAGAGTATGTGTTGAGTAAGTCCTTGATCGCTATCGGAATCTCAAAAGACGAATGGTGGCTAAAGAATTAACGATGTACATTTTTATGGAAGAGTTTTCAACAAACCCAAAGGAGGAGATGGTTGGGAAAAAATACCTCATGGTATCATTGATGCATTTTTGTGGTGATTGTGTTTGTTGAAAAAGTGGACATCTGTGTTGTGATTATTGACAAAGCAAACCGTGATGTAAAAATTTGCTGACAAAGGAGATTTCATGGTGGCATGTCGAGTTCAAGGGTTGTGGTTAATGATTCATGTTTGATACAAGAATTCCGACAAAGGAATGGATGATCTCGAGGGGGTAAAAAAAGAGAAGATACAAGGTGGCGTCGTTTTCTAGTGTTTTCCAAATTTTTGGGTCTGAAAATCAACAATATAGAGAAAAGTAGTTTTAGTAAAGGGAAATGTGTTCCGTTGTCTTGAAGAAGAGGAAACTTGCGTGCCATATGTTTTTCATGATGAGAAAATCTATAAATGGAAAAGTGAAAAGGGGTGCTCAAGTTTTAGGGTTTGTTTCCCAAGTGACCTGCGCAGCAGAGACTTGCGCACCGAAAATTGCGCGCCGAGGGGAGACTTGATCGCTGTCATGTAGGGTGTCCAAATGCTTATAAATAGAGGTCGACCCCCACTCATTCGGAGAAAAGTTCAACACTTAGAAAAATCAAAGCTCCTGTCACGCAGGTGTGGTGGCCGGGCAAGTGGTGTGTGGTTGTGCAAGTAGAAGTTGTGCACCAGGAGATAGTTGCGCGCCTAAAGTGGTTTGGGAGAGGAAGGAAGTGAGTACCCAAGTTTAGAGTTGAAGGAGGAGGTGTCACACAAGTGATTGAGGTGGACTTGCACGCCATATTTTGAAGAAGCACGACAGTTGATGGTTGCGTTCCAATATTGGTTTGGGTGTAAAAGGGTGTGAGTCGTAGAAGTTTGTAGTTAGAGAAGCTTGTGTTGCCCAAGTAGTTGAGGTGGACATGTGTGTCAGTTATAACTTTCACGCCGATACATTCACCCTGGCTTAGAGAAGGGTTCCAGGTAAGGTTGATTCACGAAATTGAATCAGGGTTGTGTGAAAGTAGGAAGATTTCTGAATACCATCGGTGCAAATTGAGATTCATCTACGGGTGAAAGTTGGGCTTCAACAGAGAATTTACATAAAATAGTGGATGCATTCATCAATGATAATGAAAATACATACAGGTCTATAAATTGTGAGTGGATCCTTTCCAGAGGAGTGAGAAAAAGAAGAGGATGAATGTGATCCTCTCCACCAGCAGTGAGCCGGAGAGAGAGAGATAGGGAGTGACCCTTTGGAAAGCAGTGAGCTGACCCTAATCATTGTAAAGGAAGCGAGACTGGGAATAGAAGTGATCTATCCCAAACATTGTAAACAGAAGTTTGCTTTTAGTGGATTTCGTACATCGGCACATCCCTAGTGTATGCTCCTTGGATGTAGCCCAGTGAGGGTGAACCAAGTAAAAATCGATGTGTCCTATGCATTCTTTAGTTTCTGTTTATAATTTGCTGTAGGAAAGAGGGGGAAGAGGGTCTTTCTTAACAGCGAGACGAGATCAATCTGGGTAGTTGTTTTAATATTTCATACCCTGATTCACCCCCCATATGTGGGTATCTAACCTAGTGCTCCTAATAGTAACCTCAACCCTGGGGTGTGGTATATGCCCGAGGGTGATGTCCACCACATATCCCATTGTGGATTCTAATATAAAAGAAGGCCCAAATCCCTCTAGATACATTGATAATAATATATTCTATATGGAAGAAGAATCATTTGAATTAGTAAATACTTCAATACTATAATTTTGATTTCCTCAGTAGGTTATCATTATTTTGATTCTAAAGACTGTATTAATCATTTTTTTACCTGTGACTTTTCTTAAAGGATTCCATATGACATTAATGATAAATTTAGGTGTATAATGTATATGGAATGTTTTGAGGTCATAAATTAGTCCCCAGTTTCCACTAGATACAATGAGCATGTGAATGGGATGCTTCTTGCTTCAACTAGTGCTATTATTGACTTTACAAGGAGATCACTTAATGGACATGACACTATGAACCTTTCAATATCCTTTCATGTGTTAATCAATCCATTAACATCACATTCAATTTTTATAGAAAGATACAAATAGTGAGCATAAAAATTTATCTTTATGATCTGATTATAATGAGCATGTTTGTAAATCATTATAGGACTTGAATCCACTAGGTGTCTATATCGGTCAGGTGGATCCCTCTAAGCTCCTCTTAGATAAAGGTCAATGTGGATGTGGTGGAGTCAGGTGAAATTGAGATTTTATATTGTGGTGGTTACTTCCATACCCATAGGGACTTCGTTAATGTCTCTTTTTTTCGCTTTATTGGAAATGGATGTTCCATTGAAGCTGAGTTATAGTTGATGAACAAGGCTATCGTGTTTGTTTTTATCATGGATGGAGCATCCTATGGATGGATTCAGATTCAATTATTGTAGGAAGTCTCTTGAAATCCAATTACAGGGATGTTCCATGGAGAATATTTACATCTTATATTTAATTCCTTCAACATTCCAGTTGTATTGACTTGGAGATCACACATATTTAAAGTGAATCTAACCAGGTTGTTGATCCACTATTAGAGAGTTCCACTATGGATTAATTCTCGGGATTCTTGTTTGTGCCCCTAGGATTCCAAACACATTTTTCAAGGTGGATACATAGAGTGCCCTTTATACTCTCATATAAAATCCCCCATAAAATGTATTGAAATTATTATTTTCATAATAAATTTTGGTAGGATGTGGAATTCCTTCCCTTAGACATATTTGATTATTCTTCCCCTCTCCACAAATATAAAACTCCATCAAAATGAGTTGATGATACATGTTCTTGATAATTATATTCATAAGTTCATGATAATAAATGAATAGATATATTGATAAACATTTCTTCATAATAGAAAGGATTGCTTTAATCCATGGTGTATAAATTGGTTTTATAAAACACTTATACATATTCTATTAATATGGATTACTCAAATAAAAAAATTATGTAAAATCTTTCTTATAAAGTGTGTTCAATATAAACATAACACTAGCTCTGAGTTCTATAGAAATGTCAACCCCACAAACTGGGGAAAAATGATAAATTCATTCACAAATATATTAACAAATAATATCACAATATAAATATCTTTAACATAAAAATTTCCCCCAACCATTTTATCCAAATACCCCTCAGGATTCGGCATTGACACCAATATATTATAATTAATTTCTTTAAGGAGTTGATAGTCATCTTTTCAATAATAGATGATCATAGGTTGATTTTTTATATATTATATGACTTCTATATCCCATTAATTAATACAAAATATATGAGGATATATCAAATCCATGCACAAAATATAATAAAATTCCACCAAAAAATGAAGAATATGTTTTCCTGAAGCACATTGCCATCAGATTCTACTGGCGAGGAGTTATAGACTTAGGATATAAACTTTATTCCAATTATATTTTTGAAAAATATTTCAACATCTATTGAATGGGGTTATGAATAAATAGTCTTAGATATATTTTAAAATATTATTAAATTAATAGAATAACGATAAATTAAAACGTTTCAAATATTAACCATACCTATCACCGCCCTAATTTTTGGATTATGTCTTTCCACTCCTAGGAAATCCAAAATGGTTACTATTAGTATCATGTAATAATAAGCATAGTAAGAAATCAAATGAAATATAAAATCCACCACATGATTTCCAAAATTATGAAACCACCATTTCATCCTCATAAATTTTATGTTATATATATTATATTAAATTCAATAATGGGTTTTTGTGGTTTAATCCACATAATATTAATAATATAATCCCCCATAATTTCTAATCCCAACTATGACTCTAAATGATGTGACCTAATCACAACATTAATATATATTAAATAACCTTACATTAATAGTCACCTCATCTCAAAATAAATCACACCCTAGATGCAAATGGTTTAGTGTGTTTGGAGATTAAATACACAGACAAAACTTTTTACATATTTTTAAAAATCTCATGTAGATGTTATTCTCTCATGATAGCCTTTTTTACACATCATAAAAATTAATTTTCTTTATACCCTATGTAATGGAAACATAAAAATTAGTTAGCTCATATGCATAGTAAGGTTAGACATAGGAGGCATCAATCAAAGATAATAAGTGAGCATAAAATGGGAACATTAGATTAAGAACATAATCAAGGTACACAGAGAAAACATAATATAATTATACCATAATAAAATTTAGATAATAAAACAAGAATCATGAATGATTTATTTTATATTAACATAAGACACGAGTCATAGGAAAGTGGAAACACAAGTCAATAATAATTATCCAATAAAACACAACATCAGAATATTGAATAACATATGACTGGGGTAAAAAAATTATAATATAAATCATAAAATATATTAAAGAGGACCTATTATACAATAATATCACAATGAAATAGGATGACCACATTCAAATAATGTAGTAGTGTTGGGATAACCACTCACCCCCATGTCATATCAGAATTGGGTTAACCCCCATATCTCTTAAAAAATGTAATTGGGATAAAAAATCATTCCATATTAATATAATGAGTTATAAAAAATTTCCAAATGAATATTGGTTTACAGATGACCCACTAGATAATTATAAACCATACATATGTATTCCACATGAACATCAAAAAATTTATAATTCCATTATAACATGGATAAATAGTAAAAAAATTCCTGATTGCATCAATAAGTTATTTTGATATGCCATACATACTATGAATTTGTATAGTTTAAATGTGGAATATTCATAGTAAACCATACAAAATTTAAAATAAAGTCTATATAGATGAAAATATCTTTTATAAAAGCACTAAAATTTACGTTTAGATATTCAATGAATTGCCCTTTAATTTTTTGATACATTTTATGAAAATATTTTATAAAAAAAATATAAAAAAAATATCTTATAAAATCTTAAAAATATTAATGGGATGATTAATTATGGAAGAATATTATAAATAGTGAAATATATTCCATGAGGAATGGTTTAAAAAGTATATATCTTTTCACAATATTGTAGGTAGAGTAAAAATTGGAATAAAAACCAAATAAAAATAATAATAAAAGAATCATACTTTTATAAATAAAGTAAACTAAATTAAAAAATAACAAACAATATCATAAAATTAGATATCAAGAAATTCTTAAAAAATATATAATATTTACATAGAGGAGAAATATTCACTACCAAAAGGAAAAGTTTATCTCGTTTCTCCTATGAAAATTTCTTAGGTTAAGATAGAATTCAATGGAATGATGAAAGGGTGATGGGAAATAAACAACTAATGAAGAAATATATTATAATAATATATAGTATGTTTTATAGATAAATAACCATCAGTTTTTTAGATTTAATTTTATTCATAATAATATCAAATTTATTGTTAGTTAGGAATGAAAAACCGGATGGCTTTTGTATCTTCTGAATCCAAGGATATTGAAAGCAATTAAAAGACATTAAAAGTATAAATGACATTAATTTAATTAACAATATAGTGAATCACATAAATGGGAAGTATATAATCTAAAAAACACTATTGGTGGTGTATATGGAACATATCTTAATGAAAGGAATATTTAGATGTGAAAGCCCCAACTTTACACTTGTTTTTCATGGAAGATATTTAACCATATATATAATGAAAATAAAATTATTTATAAAATATTCAAGAAAAATATTATTATCATTTACCTATTATATTTTTCAATTTTAATAATTTATTTAATACATATTAGTTAGTTATTGTTTATTTTAATCCATGAATATTAGTAATTATTGATCATTTCATATGACTTTCGCAATGGAAATGTTAGTCCCTATTATTTGATACCAATTTCATCATTGAAATATTAGTAATGGTTGTGTAATAATTAAATTACAATAATTTTTGTATTTATTTAATCATCTTATGAGAAATATTGGTTTATGTTGCGATAATGGAATCCATGATGATCATTTTTCAGGTTATTTACTGATAAGAATGAGTTACTTTGTTATGATCTATCATTTTTTATGTCCTCATTTTTGAAACACAATCATGAAATAAATTCCAATTTAATATAATATATTTTCATTATTAATTTGTTTATTCTCATTCATGGTTGAATTAATTATGTTGGTATTGTGTCTCTCCTATAGGTTGTATGACCCACCAAAATAAGAAAGTGTTTTACTGCTGAATTGAGAATGAGTTTAGAGTTATATAATTGAATACTAATTTTATAAAAATAATAATTATTTTAAAATCACATAATAAAACTATACTATAATATTTATACGTATTGTATATGAGAAGGTAATTGTGAATTTAAGGTATGAACATTGTTGAACCCTATGTGAAATGGTTAATTTAATAATAAAAAATCATTGTTATTTATGCTTTTATGTAAATTTAGTCAAATATTAATTCTTCTATAAATATGTTTATATATGATTAATCATGTCTACATATGTTTATCTATGATTATTTATGGTTTGATGTTGACCTAGAAGGGTTTTGGATTGAAATTACACATGGTGTGTATTTCATGTTTTTGACTCACCGTTAGTTATCTTCATGAGTCACCGATGAAAACGGTGGCACCTATGACAACAGTCGCACCGATGGCAATGGTCACACCGATGAAGAACCATCGCACCAATGTAGAATAGTATAACTAAGGACAACGGTCTCACCGATGAATAACAGTCGCACTGATGAAGAACGGTCGCTCTGATATAGAATGGTCGCACCGATGAAGAACGGTCGCACCGATGAAGAACAGTCGCACCATCAAATGAACTACTGAAACCGATGCTGATCAAATGACCTACTGAAACCGATGCTATCAAATGACCTACCGAAACCGATTCAGATCAAATGACCTTCCAAAACCGATGCTGATCAAATGACCTACTGAAACCGATGCAATTTCAAAATGCCTTACCAATATCATGACTCACAGATAGTCATGAAAACTTTTTGAACATTTTACTAACCTTTTAAATTCCAATGGTCATATTTTCTTAGTAAAATGCACCTGTTATTAATTAATGTTGGTTGTTGGATGTCAGGATACCATACCTCATACGTGTAAAATGTTAATCATTCTGTTTTCCAGATCTCAAGGAATAAAAAAAAGATCTGCAGTGAAAAAGATGAGATGAATGAAAAGAAATGTACTTACATGAAAGAAGGTGCATGTGTGTGAAGTCCCAGGGAACACAAGGAAAACATGAAGAACAACAGTAAAAACCAGAGAGCCTAAAGAAGATCTTTCACCTAGAACAAACAAAAAGACTAGTAGTTGTGCCTTACTTAAAATCATATACACTAGTCTAAATAGCAATAGGAGAGAAGAAAAACGATACACTAATTTGATTCATCCTCACCAGAAAGAACATGACTTCCATCTTCAACATCAAAACGAGTCCAGAGCATATCTGCAATTACACAGAGCTTTCTAGACTCTAGTATTTCCCCTGTTGTATCCCTTTTCATTACATTCTGAGCTGTGTGCGTGCGCATTTGTCTACTCCAGATACACATTGTCTCATGAGCTGAACTGGAGGATATTAAATCCTCTCACCAAACATTCTACACCTTCTTGTTTCCCACTGTGATTTGTGGAAGAGGTCAAGTGTGACCTGAACATCCTGAGATCTATTGCTATTGTTTTTCCCATGTAGAACTGTAGTAGAGGTCGTAGGACATGAACAGTCTCTGTATTGTTGTTTTTTCCCCGATCTAGGGTGTGGATCAAGTTTATATAAATTGGATGAGAGGACTAAGTCTTAGCTTGAGACTGAACCTCTTGGTTTTACCAGCTGTGCATCTTAGTTTAAGTTTCAAGTATATTATATATATTTTGTTTTCCACTACTATTTACATTGAAATATAAATCTATATATAAGTTACTCTTATAGTTAAATTAGAAAGTGTTTGTAACTTTTGTAAATCATTATATTAGCTTAAAAATCTAATTTAATCCTCTTATTAAATTAACTGAGACACAATAAATCTTTTGATAATCTAATTGAATCTTTACAGTTTTACAATATCACTATAGTTTAACTTGTTTTTAAATTGGGGGATATTAAGGGAAATATTTTAACAAATATTTTAATTGGAACTTAATTCACCCCCTAATTATCCACTCTGACCAACATTTGGTATCAAAGGATTGTTATTATTATTAATGGGTTTTGAAACACTCTATTTTTCAACTGTGATTTTAGTTCTATCTCAAAGATCTTAAATTTCTTTTAGTTTTAAATTTTATCTCTTTAAATACATTTTCTAAAATCATATTGTGGATAATATAATTGAATGTGATTCTACCAATAGGCCACCCTTCATTAATGGTGTTAATTATTTCCAATCGAAGCTTAAAATGAAAATTCATTTAGAAAGTTTGGGATTTGATATCTGGACTGCTATAGGAACTCAATATAAGATTCCAGACACTGAGAGAAACTACTTGGGATGAACCTACTAAAATAGCTTATAATAATAATTATAAAGCAATGAATGAACGGTATTGTGCTTTAAGAGATGAGAAATTTAATCATATATCTTCTTGTAAAACTGCTTATGAAATTTGGGATATCTTGGGTGCTTCTCATGAAGGAACAACAAATGTTAAGGAAATGAGATTGAATACCAATACTATTAAGTATGAAAATTTTAAAATGAAGCATGATGAACCTATTTCTGAAATGTATCTCAGGTTCATTGACATTGTCAATAGTATGATCTCACATGGAAAAGTTGTTCCTATAAAAGAACAGATCATTGGGAATATTAAGATGTCTTCCAGACAGATAGAGATGCCCATTAGTTTCAATTATAGAATGCTGTGATATTGGTGATTTACCTGTTAAGGAATTAATTGGTAAGATTATGATGTGTGAAGAAGAACTGAAGCTACACAAGGAAGAATATGATGAACCAAAAAGGAAATCAGTTGCATTTAAGTCTACTGCCTCAAAGGTAATGTACAAGGAGAAAGTTCACAAACCTACTGATAGATCAAAAAGTAAAAGTTCAGATTCTGACAGTGATGCATAGATGGGTCAAATAGCCAGGAGATTGAATAAGTTCTATAGGAAGAAGAAATTCTCCAGAAAATAAAACTACAAAGGTAAATATGACAACCAAGGTCACTAGAAGTAAGATTGGATGAAGTCTGATAAGAGTGATGAGATTATCTGTTATGAGTGAAAAAGGAAAGGACACATTAAGGCTGACTGTCCAATGTTAATATTCAAAAAGAAATATGACTACACGGAAAATAAGTACATGAATGAAATGAAAAAAACTTGGAGTGCTTCAGAAGACACTTCACGTGATTGTGATTCTACTAAGGATGATGACTCTCACAAGGCTAACATGTGTTTTATGACAAACACAACTGAGGTAACACTACACACTCCTGCTTTAAATTCATATTACTTTGGAGTTGATTCTGATTCTGAATATGAAAATATGTCTAGTAAAGAGTTATTTGAATACTGTAATATGCTAGAATAAAACTATAATGAATTGAAGGACAAGTATAAAGCTATATAGAGACAACATGCTCTAACCAGTTCTGTTAAATCTGCCCTTTATATAGAAAAGGAATAGAATGCTCAATTACTGGAGGAGAATACTGAACTAAAATTGTCTAATGAGAAATTAAGTATGGAATTATAGAAATTCACAAATAGAAAGGATACTCTTACAAAAATGATAGGAAAACAAGTGGCACAAGAATATACCACTGGAATAGGCTCTCAGCCTGGACAAAGACAGATTACTAAAAATAGATTTATTCCTAAATTTGGACAGAATGCTTCCAGTTCAAGTTCTAGAAATTCATATGCTTAAACTAGTTATTCATTTGGTTATAGAATAAATAAATTTCATCTTTCAGAATCAATTGATTTTGTAAATTATTTGAGACCAATAAGAAAAATCTAGGTACCTAAAGCTTTGCTTGCTAACCTGTCTGGACCAAAGATAATCTGGTAACCAAAATAATTTTATATCTAAACATGTTTTGTAGGAGGCTTTCATGAAAATTTCTCATAAGAAGGTATGGTACTTGGATAGTGGATGTTCAAGGAATATTACTGGAGATTACTCATTCTTTAAAAACATAATCAATGTTGATGGAGGCCATGTCACCTTTGGTGATAACTCTAAAGGAAATATTTTCGGCCTATGCCAGATTGGTTACCCTAATTAAATTCTAATTTCCAAAGTTTTATTTGTTGATGGAGTAAAATATATCATGTTCAGTATTTCTCAATTGTGTGATGATGGTTTCAATGTTATATTTGAAAATGATTCATGTAATGTTTTTAATTCCAAAAATGTTTTATAAAATTCAGCTTTGAGAAATGAAAATATTAATGTAGTTGATTTGAATCCTTTAGCTAACCAAAATATTACTTGTTTAAATGCTTTTCATAATGAATCTTGTCTTTGGCACAAAATATTAGGACACTGCAACATTCATTCACATAGAAAACTAATTAGGAAGAACTTAGATAGAGACCTACTAAATATTGAATTCCCAACTGATAATGTTTATAATCCCTATCAAAAGGGAAAGCAACATAAAGTTTTTTTTAAATCAAAGAAAGATGTTTCAACTTCTCAACCTCTCGAGTTGGTTCACATGGATTTGTTTGGACCTTCTAGAGTTTCTAGTTTAAATGGGAAGCACAATGTCTATATCTTAGTAGATGACTTTTCTACAAATACTTGGGTATACTTCTTAGCTCACAAAAGTGAAGCCTGTTACTTTTTTGTAAAATACTCCAAGTCTGTAGACAACCTTGGTGGACTTAAGATTAATACCATATGAAGTGATCATGGTCGTAAGTTTGAAAATCATGAGATTGAATCTTACTGCTCACACAGTGGATATAATCACAACTTTTCTGCCCATAGGACACCCCAACAGAATGGTGTAGTAGAAAGATGGAGTAGAAACCTTCAAGAAATGGAAAGAAATATTCTAAATGAATTTTATTTGAGGATTTATTTTTGGGATGAAGCTATAAATAAATCATGAAACATTATCAATAGAGTCTTGATCAGACCTGTTATTAAGGAGACCCCTTATGAACTGTGGAATATTAGGAAACCTAAAGTTAGTTATTTTAGTGTTTTTGGTGGCAATGTATTTATTCTTCACACTAAGGATAATATTTACATGTTTTCTTCTAAAAGTGATGAAGGAATATTTTTAAGATATTCAATTACTAGAAAAGGCTATATATTCTTTAATAAAAGAACGAAGTGTGTGGAAGAATCTGTTCACATCAAATTTGATGAAACAGATCCACATGAACCTAAAACTTCTCTTGAAAATATTGAAGAAGATTTGTTTCTTCTGAATCTTAATGAAAAAAATAGTGACACTTTTGTTAAGTCAACCAGCTTTGGAAATGTTCCAGAACATTCTTATGATGAATCAGAACCTAGAGAAGAACCTGAAATTTGTAGTCCCACCTTCACTAGATCAACTAGGATTCTAAAGAATCATCTTTTAGATACTGTTGTTAGTAATATTGATAGAGGGACTCAAACTAGAGCTTCTCTAAGAAATCATGTTTAACATCACGCCTTTCATTCACATCTAGATCCTAAGAATATCAATGATGCAATCAATGATGAATTATGGGTAATGGCAATTCAAGAAGAGTTAAATCAATTTTAATGAAAAAATGTTTGGAAATTGGTAGAAAGACCTAAGGACACCTTGAACATAGTCACTAAATAGGGTTTTATAAATAAAGATAATGAATAATGAAATATAGTTAGAAAAAATGTCTGGATAGTTGCATAAGGGTATAGTCAAGAGGAAGGTATAGACTATGAAGATACCTTTTCACTTATATCTAGATTAGAAGCTATTAGGATCTAACATGCCTATGTTGCTCATCGGAATTTCAAGTTATATCAAATGGATGTCAAAAGTGATTTTCTAAATGGTTTTATAATTGTAGATGTTTTGTTTGAAGAACCACCTGGATTTATAAACCCCAATTTTCAAAATCATGTTTTTAAGCGTCCTAAATCTTTGTATGGTTTAATATAAGCTCGAAGAGCCTGGTATGATAGACTTAGAAATTTTATTATTTCTAAAGGATTTTTAAAGGAATTTAAGATCCCAATCTTTTTATTAAATGAATTTATAAATAAATTTTTATTGTACAAATCTATGTCGATGATATCATCTTTGGAACCTCAAAAAATTCATTATGTACTGAATTTTCAAAAATTATGCAAAATGAATTTGAAATGAGTTTAATTGGAGAACTCAATTATTTTCATGGCTTTCAAATATTTCAAAAGAAATATGGTATTATTTTAAATCAAACTAAATATACAAAGGATCTTTTAAAACATTTTGGTTGGGATCGTAACAAGGGAAGTGATACACCTATGAGTACCACCTGTAAATTGGATTATGATGAAACTGGGAAATCAGTTTATCAATCCAATTACAGAGGTATGATTGGGAGTCTACTTTACCGTACTCCTAGTCGACCAGATATCATGTTCAGTGTATGCATGTGTGAAATATTTCAAGCTAATCATAAAGAATCTCATTTACTTGATGTTAAAAGGATTTTCCAATATCTTGAACATACTACCAATTTAGGTTTGTTTTATCCAAAAGGACAATCCTTTGACTTAATGAGTTATTCAGATGCTGACTTTGATGGTTGTAGGTTAGAAAAGAAGAGCACATCTGGAACATGTCATCATTTGGGAAAGTCCCTAGTATCTTGGTGTAGTAATAAACAGACCTCTGTTGCATTGTCTACTGCTATAGTAGAATACATTTCTGCTAGTAATTATTGTGCGCACATTCTACGGATGAAACACACCGTATTGGACTATGGATATCAATTTAAACATGCGTCTATAAATTGTGATAACACTAGTGAAATTAGCATCTCTAAGAATAATATCTCTCACTCTAGGACCAAACACCTTGATGTCATAAATCACTTCTTGAGAGATCATTATAAAAAAGGTGTTATTTTACCTTGATTTTATTGACTCTGAACATCAATTAGCTGATATCTTCACCAAACCCTTGAGCTCAGAAAGGTTTAACTTTATTCAGAAAGGGTTAGACATGATCGATCAGTGAAACTAATCAGTGAAACTGATCCGTGAAACCGATCAGTGAAACTGATCAGTGAAACCGATCAGGGAAACCGATCAGTGAAACCGAACAGTGAAACCGATCGGTGAAACTGATCAGTGAAACCGACCAGTAAAACCGATCAGTGAAACCAATTAGTGAAACCGATCATGTGTTACCATTTGTATTGTATAGTGTTTAACACTTTTAGTTTATGTAAAAACGACGTTGTTTTACTTAATCGATATTATATTTAATATTGTAACTGTAAATGATAAATTTAATGACCCGTGACAATTTCTGATCCCAAGAACTGTGAATTTCTATCTCCCGTGGAACCTTACCTTTTCTGAAACTTGAACCTCTTGAACCTCTCGAAACTTCTTAAATCCATAAAATCTTTTAAACCTTTCAATCCTTTAAATGGCAAAGAAAAGCCGACAAATCAAGGAATCTAAAGGTTCCTCTCCTATGAAACGCCAACAAGGAGAATCAAGAAACACGACTCAATGGTCAGTGAACCCGGAGTTGGAAACTCGGGTGGTTACAGCTAAAAATGATGTATGTTCCGAATGGGTGTTAACCAGTAAGTCTTCTTTTTTAAAAGTTTTAGAAATGCAAGGATGGAAAAACTGGTTCTGTGATTACAACAGAGTCTACTAACCAAAGCTTGTGCATGAGTTTTATTTGAACATAACTATTTTATTGGATGGTGCAGAAGCTGCAAGATTATATTCAGTAGTAAAAGGAAAAAAATAACTTTTTCTTCAAAGCAAATGGACTGAGTGTTTGGGAGTACCTCATTATGGTAGATATGAAGATTATTCGGGTAATATTCCTCCTAACACTGAATATTTTTTGTATGAATAGGCTCTGGAGATGCTGACTGGAAATTTTGAATCCAGAAGAATAACAACAGTTGAGTTAGATGGTGATAGTAGAATTTTGTTTAAGTTTATTTAGCACCAAATCTATCATAGAAAGTGTGATTTTTCTACTGTGAAGTAATAGGATGTTTTCTTGTGGTTTCTATTGCTAAATGATGAGATGATCAGCCTATGTAGATATATTGCTGTCCATATTTCTGAGATGGTAAAACCATCCAAGAAAGCTACAACCTTGTTCTACTCTAAGAAAATCACTGCAATGTTAAAGATTTTGGGCTCTGATGAAGAGGGAGATTAATGTATCTCATCCAGTAGTAGTTTTTTATTAACAAGGATATCAGCAAAAGAATGAAAATCAACTGGAAACCATGGAAAAGGCAGGGGTTGAAAATGAAGATAAGTTGTATGACTCCTTTAATCCTTATTACCATCCTAAGAGACCAAAGGGGATGAGAGATCCTGGTTTAAAACCAGATGATGAAGTTTTTTATTCTGATGAGGAAGAGGAGATAGAAGCTCCTAAGGAAACTCGAGATTCAAGTAACGAAGGAATAGGGGAAGCTATGGGTGATGATGATGTCTATACTGAAAAGGAACCTAAATCACCTCCTGATGACATGAGTGATCATGATACAGTAAGTCCTAAGAAAAGATGAATGGAATTTGGACTATCTAGTCCACCTCTTAAGTTACTAGAGTTAGAACCTTTTCTAGGTGAGGAAGAAGATGAATATGAGGAATCAAGTTTTGATGAGTTTGAATCTAGTAGTAAAGATAGTATTGATGTGACCTCAGTAAATAATAATGGAAATGAAAATGGAAATGATGATGGAGATGATGATGATTGAAATAATGATGATGGTGGTGATGATGCTACTGCTATTCGACCAGTAGATGGTCAAAATGTGATCCAAGATGATCCACAACCACAAAAAGTTAAAGAATAAGATTTTTCTAAGGCTGAAAGAACAATGCAGACAGAGATTGATTTAGGTGAAGAAATCTCACATGAAAATTATGGAAAAACTGATTTTGTATAGCCCTAGTATACCACTTGTAATGATGCATGGGAAGAACACCCAGGTTATGTTGGTCTTGGTTTGGATTATTCAGAATAAGAAGAAGAAGAAGGGGTTCAAAAAGAAATGGAAAGATTTTTAGTTAAGGCTATAATAGTTGCTGAGAATGTGAAAGTGACAGCAGAGAGACCCGGTCCTTCAGTTTTCTGATCAGATTTAGACAGATTTAAAGATGAGTTGCTCTATACAGTTAGAGAGACAACGATAGAGAAATTATCTCATGCTTCTGCTCCTGCTTCTGTGAATTTATCTGAGGCTTCAATGGATGCTATAGCTCAAAGAGAAGTTAATATTATCAAGCCATACATGTTCAATACTAGTAAATTGATTGGCAAAAACATCACCTCTCCAAATCAAGCTCTCAAGGAACTAGGCACTGATTTAGTTTCTCTGTCGTGAGAATTCAAATCAACCATCTCTGGTATGATGGGAGTTCTGAGAAATTTGATAGAACATTTGAAGAAGTCAGATTCGATAAAGTTGATGGATGAGATAACTCAGGTTGTTTCTCAAGCCTGCTCCTCCAATGTGACCATGATTACTGGTCATGAGATCAATGCGTTAAATGATTTTATAAAAGAAGAGTTAGCTACACTTGGATAGCTTTTGGATTTGGAATCATTGAAAAGGATGAAAGAACACAGTGATCGTATTCTCAAGATAGTGAATCTTTATTCAGCTGATGCTACGAAGGCTCAGAAAGAGATAAAAAAAATTGGAGCACTATTTTTCTAAAATCTATACCAAGCATGAGTTGAGCCATCAGTTTAATGTCCTGACTGAAAATTTGAAGCATCCTCTAGTTATTCAAGCCTTTAAGGCTTAGGTACAGTAGTTGAAAGATTTTACTCCTACTCTAGAGATATTCATGCCGAATAAGGATGATTTTGAGAAGACCATGAAATATTATGGTGAAGTCATTCAAGATTTTATCAATATGCTCAAACCCTTTCTTCATGTGCAGGATAAGGCAATGGTTTTTCCTACTGCTGAGCCTCTCAGTCAATCCACGGTTGCTCATGGCCAGTTATAAGTTTCTCAAACTCTCTCTAATATTTGGTTGGTCTTTCAGCAACATCCTTCAACAAGATCTTCTACTCAACCACAAGTGACCCTCTTACCCTCTCTATTTCCATCCAGAGCTGTTCTTCCACCTCTCTCCATTTCGCCAGATCAAACATCCACCAAGCCACCCTCTAGGCCATCCATTCATCCATCTTCTTAAGGAAAAGATCCGATGCATCCCACAAAGTAGCCATGACTGTCATTTTAGATAGGGTGTCTTTTATGTGTTTTCTTTTCTAGTAAAATTTTCAGTGGTTATTTCAATGGAACTTTATTCTGTTTTCTCACTCTACTCTCACTGTCTTTTTTGATAATCCCAAAGTGGGTGAACATGTATACAATCAGACTGTATGAAGTAAGGGGGAGAAATGATGACTGCTTAAATTCTCAATTTGTTTATGATCCGGTGCATTCTTTGATGATCTGGTTATATTTGGCTATATATTTTGTTTACATAGGGGGATCATACTGAATGTTACATCCTTTCTTCTCTTCTCTTTTATGCCATAGATTTGTGATTATAAAAAACGGATAGATTGTTGAACCCTCTGTGAAATGGTTATTTTAATAATCACAAATCATTGTTATTTCTGCTTTTATGTAAATTTAGTCAACTATTAATTCTTCTCTAAATGTGTTTATATATGATTAATCATGTCTAAATATGTTAATATATGATTATTTATGGTTTCCTATTGAACTGTAAGTGTTCTGGATTGAACGGACACTTGGTGCGCATTTCATGTTTTTGACTCAAAGTTAGTTAGCTTCTTGAGTACCTGATGACAATGGTCACACCGATGAAAATAGTCGCATCGATGACAATAGTCGCACCGATGAAGAATGGTCGCACCAATATAGAATAGTCGCACTGATGAAAATGATCGAATGGATGAAGAACGGTCGCACTGATGTAAAACAGTCACACCGATGTAGAACGGTCGCACCAATGAAGAACGATCGCACCGATAAAGAACGTTCAGACCATAAAATGACCTACTGAATCCAATGTTGATCAAATGACCTACCGAAACCGATGCTGATTAAATTTCCTATCGAAACCAATGCAATTTCAAAATGACTTACCGATCTGATGACTCACTAATAGTGATGAAAACTATTTGAACTTTTTACTAACCTTTTTAATTTCAACTATCATATATGCTTAGTGAAATGAACATTCTATTAATTAATGTATGTTGTTGAATGTCAGGAAACTGTACCTCGTACCTATAAAAAGGTAATCATTCATTTTTCCAGATCTCAAGGGAAAAAAGGAAGATCTGTATTGAAAAGGAAGAGCTAAACGAAAAGAAAAGTACATACACGAAAAAAGGTGCACATGTGTGATGTCCCAGGGAACACAAGGAATACATGAAGAACAAGAGTAAAAAATAGAGTTCCTAAATTAGATCATTCACCTAGAACAAACACAAAGACTTGTAGCTATGCCTTACTGAAAATCATATGCACAAGTCTAAATAACTACAGCTGAGAGGAACAATGATACTTTGTTATGAGTCATCCTTATCGGAAAGGACCTGACTTCCATCTGCAACATCCAAAGAAGTCTAGATCAGATATGCAATAAAACAGAGCTTTCTAAACTCTATTATTTCCTCTGTCATATCCATTTTCTTAACATTTTGAGCACTGCGTGTGTACATCTGTCTACTCTAGATACACATTGTCTCTAGAGCTGAACTAGAGGATATTAAATCCTCACACCAAAATTTCTACACCTTCTTGTATCCCACTGTGTGTTGTGGAAGAGGTCAAGTGTGACATGAATAGCCTGAGAGCTGTTGCTATTATTTTTCCCACATAAAACTGTGGTAGAGGTCTTAGGACCTAAACAGTCTCTACACTGTTGTTTTTTCCCCGATCAAGGGTGTGGATCATGTTTATATAAATTGGTTGAGAGGACTATGTCTCAGCATGATACTGAACATCTAGGTTTTATATACTATGCATCTTAGATTATGTTTAAAGTATATTATATATATATTGTATTCTGGTACTATTTACTTTGAAATAAAAATCTATTTTAAAGTTACTCTGATAGTTAAATTAGCAACTGTTTGTAACTTTTTTAAATCAGTATATTATCTTCAAAAGCTAATTTAATCCTCTGATTAAATTAACTGATACCTAATCAATATTTTGAGAATCTAATTGATCCTTTATAGTTTTATAAATTCACTATATTTTAACTTGTTTTTAATATTGGGGTATATTAAGAGAAATATTTTAACAGAAATTTTAATTGGAACTCAATTAACCCCCTCCCCCCTCATTAGTATCCACTCCGACCAACAAACATAGATATTAAGATAAATAATTTTCATTTTTAACACGGGTTAATTTAGAATGAATGATTTTGAATCCCTCTTGGAACCAAAGGATATGAAAAATCATATAAGAATTTATTATGAAAAAAAAGAATGTAATTAAATAGATAATTGGATGGTTTTATTTTTTTGATTGGGGTATAAGAGATATACATTAATATGTGTGTTCGAGTGGAAAATTTTCAAATCTTACTTTCCTATGGTGTAAGGTATACTTTTTAAATGCAATTTTCTTGTAAAGTAGATAACAATATAGATTAGATACATTTTTTGATAAATGAATTATCCAAAAATTTATATATAGTTATTTATGATATTTTATTCCTTTACTAATTAGATAATCCCTATTTCACCTCATTTCACATTTATCACAGTAACTCAATTTGTAAATCAGTAAATTAGTTTTTACAATTGAAAATAAAAGCAACAAGATTATCTAATTTTGGTGCACGGGTTAAAAAAATGTAATCTATTAAATCTAATTAAATTTCTCCATTTCTCCATTTTAACATTTAAATGTGAATATAAATATAATGAAAAATATATTTGGTTGAGATGAATATTTTAAAACAATATATGCTCTTAATATAAATTTCTATTAATTATTAATTACATGATTGTTAATATATATTTATTACTTCTAATTTTATAGGTGATAAATTTTATTATTATCTTAAAAATTTACAATTAAAAATAAAAAGAGTAGTGATAAAAACATTATTATTTAATATCAAATTATATTAATCACATCATATTAAATTTAATTTTTCATTATGTAAACATACAATTTTATCAAACTAATATTATATAAATATCTATTTTGACTTTTTAATTACATCAAATAATTTTTGAATAATAATTATATGGTTAGAAATAATAAAAAAATTATATTATTTGAAAGAATTTATTATCATCTTCTTTGATTCCTTATTTATTATATTGTAATTATATTATTTTATATTTCATATATTACTTATTGGATTAACCTATATATAAAATCTATATTTCCAATGATTATATATCAAATATATATATATATATTATTCAAATTCTCTTCATATATATAATTTTACCAACATTCTCAACATCATTCATCTTATTTAAATTTCTATAAACATGTAATTTATATATCTAATTCTCTAAATTATTTTCACTACAGAAATCAAGGTGACGATCATTATTGAAAAACACGAGGATAATGATTTTTTATGTTGGTATTGTAATTTACATAAATTTGTATTCCTCATATAATTTTTTTAATGAAGTATTATATTGAATTCTATTAATGTATAAATTCTTATCATTCATTAAAATAATTTTTCTCAATAAAAAATTAATCTATTCATTTTATTTTGGTGTTGTGTGTGAAAAAATACTTTGAACACTGTATTTTTTTAAATATTGAGGAATAAAGTATTTATTAAATAAAATACAAAGGAATGTAGATAGAGGGGAATGGGGTAAGATATAAAAAACTTTCTTCAATCAAGATAGGGAAATTTCACATGAAAATTAGTTATCAATTCTAAGAGGATTAGAACAATCAAAATCCAAATAAGATTCATCATCTAATCGAATGAAAAATTTACCTTGATCCTTTATCCTATGTGAGATAGATAGGATTATCACAATGGGATTCAAATGAAAATAGTCCTTCATATGATTGTTTTATTCAAATGTGTCATTGAAAATTCTTTAATTTATAATACATTTGTTTCATAATAGAATCTATATATGAGATTTTATTTGACATTTTTTAATCTCAGAGTCCTTCCAATTGATCCAATTTATTTTACAGTCCACTTATTATTAGGATATTTTATGATATTGGTACCTAAATTAGCTAAGTCAATAGTGAGAAAATAAGTAGAATGCATCACTTCTCCAACTTATCCTTATGTTACATGAGGTTTTAATGATATGTGTTTAGTCACGCCTACATGGTGAGGGAATGTGTCCATTAACATCTCCTATACATATCCTGAGGACCTATATGGTCTGTCTCAGTCCCTACATTTTTATAGGGAATATAACACATATTCTGTATCTCCTCAGTCCTGATACATGGACCATCCTATTGGTGCTTCACACTACGATGCTTGTGGACACCCTGTTACTATACTGCATTGGAAACAAAAGAATTGTTACGAGACATAATATCTTTATCATTAGTAGCATTCAAATATCTTGTAATCATGCTATCTATCATCTATTCAAGAACGGAGGTAGAGGATCCTTCATTGAATTTCTTTTTTTGTAGTTCCTTCTAAACCATATAGTTATGGACCTTAGAAGACCAAAATGAACAAGTATTAGTATGAAAACATAGATCATTAGGATATCAAATTGATTTAAAATCCTTACCAAATGATGAAAATTTCTCATATTTAATATCTAAATTGATATCATCTATCTTCTTGGAGAGAACAACCTGATCAGGAAAATAATAATTAAGATTAATTTTGACTAATACCGAAGAATAATATCTTGAATTATCCATCTATGTAGTTTTATAAATATTAAGGGGAATTACCACACCCAAATAAATATCAATCATGATAAAAGTGTTCCATAAAATATAACTCACACCCAAAATTCGAATCCATACATGATCACTAGGGTTCTTGATGGAGAATAGGTTAAATTAGATGTTTCATTCATTGATGGTAACCAATACTAGTTTAAGGGAAATGGAGAAGAACCCCCATTATTGTTGCTTGATTTCCTTAGTTGGGAAAAGGGTTTAAAAAACAAATTTCTAATTGAAATACTTCTGAATTAATAAAAATCCCAAATTACATTTAATTGAGCCAATAGGTTATCTAACATAAATAGATTATCCCCAACCAAGAAAAAAATTCGAGCTAGAATTGAGAAGTATAAAATCATATACCTATCGGTGACATTATCCTTTTTAACAAGAACACGAACAACCATAATTTTAGAGATTATTATTTCAGGAGTGAATTCCTCGATAGATACAAAATATACCCTTCATGT
The DNA here is from genome assembly GCA_963277665.1 of Viscum album. Classification (NCBI taxonomy): domain Eukaryota; kingdom Viridiplantae; phylum Streptophyta; class Magnoliopsida; order Santalales; family Viscaceae; genus Viscum; species Viscum album. The sequence goes on from OY728128.1 coordinate 1,266,940,406, forward strand.
ATAATCATATATCATTGTACCATCATGATCTGTTCTCATTGAAGTGGTTACCCAAATTAAAACCACATCCACAACCAATCTTATACATAATAATCTTATGGGTGATTAACATAATTGTGATATAAAATTAATAATCCAAAATCTATAAAGGAACCAAAATCTTAAGGTTCATGCTATTATTGAGATGGCCTATGAGGTAAAATTTGTTTCTTTTGAAAATGAAACTAACTGCCTTCTCCACACTGTCTTCTAGAAGTTTTATTAAACTATAATTTCTAATGGTCACAAGATACGAAATCAATAATGTTTAAAAACATCCAATAGCATCCCAATAACTACTTAATAAAGAAAAAAAAGAAGGATACTATGTATAAATCCCTTCCAAATAAAACTATTATTTCCATGATAATTGAGACACCTATATAGTGCTCTACTAGTTAAAATATTTTTATGACTTCCCTCTTAGGATTATCCAATCCAAGAAAAACATTCTATATAACATTATCTTTAGATAAAAATTCATGGTATATAAATAATATAAATGATATGTCCCACTATTGGATTTATATAATTACAACCTTCTCAGAATTCTATTCCATAGCCTCCTTATTAGGAAGAAGATAATGAAGATAATGAATAAGACTTATAAATATAACAACTATATCCAAGAAAACCAGGTTACCATACCAAATAGAGTTAAACTCATAATGCATAGGTACCTTTAACATTAAATAAAGTAAATCAATAAGTATTACTTAAAATAATCTTATCATGATAACTTAGACTACTTCCACTCACATCAAAATGTAATATAACACTGGTAATATAATTTCCCCAATGAATAAACTACCAAACAGATTAATTTATCATTAGTCTAATAGATTCGGATCAAATATATAATTTTTTCAACTAACTATATCACTGTCTTTTTAATAGAGAAAATTCTTTAATAAATTCGTAATCTATGACATTAAAACAGATGAAATTCCTTCCTATATGAATCTCTCAATTTTAGGTTTGGTTATACATAATCATTGACCACAAATTTGACTTCTATGTTTCATGAAACCATTATAGGGAAAATTATAGACCCATATATGTGAGATAATTTCAATTACATATCTCATTTAGTACTTTAACAAAATTAGAAATTGGTCGGGAGTAGAGATCATAACCTCGTTATTAAAGAACACCTCTAAGATAGGTAATGTCATTACACACAAAAGGATGTATTCCACAACCATGAGTTAATAAGATTTCATGATTCACATGAAAAAATGATACCCCTTTTATGGGGGTGAACATGTATGATATTGGTGGAATATAAAATCCATGTATAAGTAATTTTGGGTCATTTTTTGAACACCCATTCAACAAGAGGAAAATGTATACAACTAATTTTCATTCCATTTACATAAGATATGGTTCAAAAAACAAATGATTATACCCTACACACATCCTAGATACTCTAGGATGTAAATTCATATGCCCCGTATATCACCTTTCTCTTTTTTGTAGTCTACAAAAGGCCCTATACATATAATCATTCTGTTACCCCGTTTAAAAATAATTATCCATACCGTATGTTATCGAAATATATAGACCAGACTTATCACCTTAACTTAAAGTATGAAACTTGAACTATGTGGGCTTCGATTCCTATTTCTAGTAAGATATTCAAGGTGACTATTTTAGGATTAATTAAATCATATATCCTAATATAACCATCCTTCCTGAGGAACATCAAGCACCATGGAACCAACCTATTAGGATTCATCAGATAGAGTGACCACAATTAAATTTAAACTATGTATGTATGTAATAAAATTTAATCATTTTTTGTCCCCATAGGAATATAAAATTTATGATTTCCTACTATAATATAAATCATAAGTTTACCGAATAGACATTTATCTATCATTGTATCCCATTAGAATTTAAATTAGCCTAAATGGCCAAAAGGCCTTATTTTTATTTTATTTTGGATAATCCCCCTTTTAAGGTTTTAAGGGGACCCGCACATGACTTGTAGGCCCAAGGCACAAGGCTTGAATGACCCACAATACATGACCTGAAGACTTGAAGTCATACCATTCCCATTACATGACCCGTATTCCCAACCCACTAGAACTTCCACTCCCCAACTTCTGCATCATTGATCACCTTTCTCCCCAACCTGCATTACTGATCAGATAGCATTTCCCCAGACAAAGATGCACCGTTCCTAGTTTCGATGGTGGCTTCCATACTCTCTCATTCATCCAATCTAGTTAGCTCTGTTTCTGGTGGTTGCTACTCTTGTTTCTCTGATCTTCTTATAGGGCCTGTTTTGTGGGATCTGGGCTACTCCATGGTCTCTATAGCTCAAAGGCCTTGTGTCCTGAAGGAATTTTATGTCCAGAATGACATTGAGGCCCGTAGGCCCAAACTGGTGGCTTGCAGGCAAAAATTTGATGAATAGTTGTGGTTGTTATAGTACTGAACAATAACTGCTACAGTAACTGCTACAGTACCGGAAAACTCACCTCCACCCGGTTTTGAACCTGGGTCTCTTGGATGCTATGTAGGAGGCCTTACCACTCGGGTATGGGCTCATTGGCATTGGAATTTAATCTTGGAGCATTCTTACTTTAATTTTATCCATGATTGTCTTCATAAAACAATACACATTGAGTTTATATATAAAACACTTAACCATGTTAATCTTGTAAAAAATAATTTCAATATATGAGTGTCTCTCTATAAAGATTTAAATTATGGTGTTTTATACTTCATGTAACTGAATAAAAAATACACCCCTATGTGTGATAAATATATGATTCCATTATAAAATAATGTGAGGAAGAAATAATATTATCCTATTTTGTATCTTAATTATACCTTTACATTTAGGTTATACAATTTTATATGGAATAAATAGATAATCCTAATAAATGTCTACATTAATTGAATCAAAATTGTTTTCACATATATTATTAAATATGTGAGTGGGTTTCAAGCTAGGTGATAAAATTATTAGTTGGATGATATTGCCACCCATCCTAGAGTTCGACGAAAAGAAATATCATCATCAAATTTATAGAGAGTGTCCTCCTTCGTTTTGAATGGGGGATTGATAATGGGTTGAAATGGTGTCCTTCCACGTAAAAAGAATCTGATGAAAAGGCATATTCATGATATTATATATCATAATTTATTTTAGATATAATAGTTAGATAAGAATAATTACTATATTATCACACATGAACCATTCACATGGATCCTATAAAGACATTTATACAATCAACATACATATCCATCGACCAGAAAATTCATTTATATATTTCAAATCCTGTAAAAAAAGATAAATGATTTTTTCATCAAATAATTCCAAATTTCATACAAAAATGAAATCTTCTTGTGTTTTCATTAACATAATATTAACCACATAACCATACATATCACACAAGAGGATTATTATAAAGTCAATATATATTTCTTATCTATGTCAATATAATTTTGTAATCATCAAGGAAAAATACTCACCATTGGTTAATAAAATTGATTTTCCATCAATAATCAATTCATGGAAATAGTAAATAAGATATTTTTAAAATTTTTTCTGTTAAAATTATTTTTTCTATTAGTAAATGTTCAAGTCACTAATAATTATATATATATAAAAACTTCATAATATGAAAGGTACATGAGGGATATCATCTTTAATAGAGAGATCTCTTATTCAGGCAGGGTTTCACCGTATGGCCTCATTGGGATTCCTTTTTTGAGACTACTAGTGACATGACAATGATGGTCGTCATTTTTGAAATAGAACACATCAGTTTTGGGGTAAGATTCGGTCTCTTTGGTGGGATGGAAAAATTAAGGCTTGGTGTGATGTCGGGCTTAGGGATTGGTGGTGTCTTATGTGGTCGATTCCAACCTTGAAAAAATCAGCCAATGTGAATGGTGGTGATCATATCATATCTGGTCTAGATCTATTGTTTCAAAGAAGATATGGTTGGAATCAGTAAATATTGGATGTCCATGGGGGTTCTGGATTCATGATGGAGTGCAAGGAGGGATGGAGAGTGAGTCATGGTTGACGATAGATTAGTGTTCCATAGTGATGGGGTGCTCTCATTGGGGTCATGGTGACACAAATGACATTTGGTGCGATGGTGTTAGATTTGGATGTGTGAAAATCAGGATATGGTGGAAGGATTCAATGGTATCCATGGAGAGTGACAACATTCTTTGGGGATGGGTACATTTAGATATGGAGTGTTTGTCGGTGTGTTCTAAATCAGGATAGTGTCGATTTGGGTATTTATTGTGGTTATTGTGTAGGTTTGTTTCACTTGTAATGTGTTTTTTAAAATGGGATATTTATCCACCAAAATCTAAGGTTGTGTTCCACCAGGCCTTTGGGATTGTAATGGGTTTTACAAAATTCCAGTTCAAAAGGGGTTGATGTTTTTTTAATTTTTTTTCTAAAATAATGGGGTTGGTCCCCATCATGATTCGCCAAGCATGATACATGTGCACATTCACTCATAGTTTTTAGAGAAATGATTAAATAAATTAACTTCAATATCATATATTATCATATAAATATATTTTAATAACTAGATTAATAAAACATTTACCACATCATTAAAAACTTCTATTTCAACTGTTCAAGTGATGTCCAAGGCTGTAAATAGTATCCAGTCAAGTTCCATCCTATCCATTTTCTATATAACAATTATATATAAATAAATCAACTAAAACTAGGATCTAATAACATATTGTAAAATCCCATAATAGTTACCCATTTTTCAGTCTGGTCTAGAAAAATACATGACCTTATATATTCCTATGAAATTCTAGATGATTTTGACTAGAAATGAGGGGACAGTCAAACAATGATGAGATTATTCCCACAATATATTATCTAGTAATAACTATTAGTAAATAAATTAAAAAAAATTAATTTCATATTTCAATTTTTGAATTATAAATGAAATATATGTATATAAAAAAATATCGTAAAACATTAAAAAATAAACTTATATAATTCTACAATAATCATGATTCAAAAGGTTGATCAGTAAATATAATGATTATTCACATGACATATACCAAATAAAAAGCATAAATAAACAGAGAAACTACTCAAAACACCCTCGAAATAAACTAATAATTATCTATATCTCTATATCAATTTATTCTACCTTAATCACATGTTCTAGGGTCCTTTCCCTAACCACCATTCCAATCTGGAAATTTTTACATCCCCAAGGAGAATATAGTTGTTATGGGTATGAACATAGAATAACACTAATAACATTCCACCTAAGATAAACCATCATATATGAAATTTAATGTAAAATATGATTTGAATGCTGTAATGATCATCATTCATCACTTAAAATGTATTATTTCTTACATACAAATATACCATAATGGTAAACCTTTCTTTAACAATTCTGGTTGAATTAGATGATTAATAATTTTTTTGTCAAGTATCTCTTGGTGGAAACACCACAAATTTTAGGATAGGATATTATCATGACTCTAGATGTATTAATCTAATCCTAGGGTATGATATTATAACATTGGTCTTAATGAGCTCAAATCCAACATCAAAGTGGTCTTAAATGGATTATTTAATTAGATCTAGGTCATGAAGACCTCCTAGTATTAACAGATCTCGGTTATATTTATTTATATGGTCATACAATTTCCACATGAAACAATATGCTACTATAACATTTATTTTTGTGAGTTTCTCCAATTTACCTTTACAGTTTCAAAATCCCTTAGTTATCAGAATGCTCAAAAACATAGTTGGTAGATATGTGGTCTTAGATATCCCCACTAATTCTATCATTCATTTTATTAACCATCATATCTATGGGGAAATGGATGTTTCCAATGTTCCATTTGATCTAGTTTTGATTAATGTAGGTGAGGAGTATCGATGAAAACAATGTGTGATTTATGAATTATAAAATGAGTCATGTTCTGTTTGTAAGCATTTGGGACACTCAATGGATGACTGTAAAATAGGGCCTCAGTATCCCACAATGAAGACAGGTGAGGGGAGTAATAGGGGATTTTCTGTAATGGATTCCAAATATAGAAGCAGGACGTGAATCCACCAGCGACTGATGTATCTAGCAGATTGAAGAAATAGGGAGTTCCTGATACTCTAGGGAATGTGATCTTTGATACGGGATAGAATCTTCCTACTAGTAATGAAAAATGAATATGTTCAGGGACTAGTAATAGTTCCAAACAATCACTGGTTCAACATAGCTCATGTGTGTAGAGAACTACTTGTATTTCTGGCCCTCTTCTTAAGGGTCTCAATGGTGACAGTGGGAATATTTCGGATGTGAAGCTTAAAAGGGTGGAAGAAGGAGGTCTCAAGACTCACATGGATTCTTCAAATACTAATAAGGTGATTTTATAGAATTTTTTCAATGTTATTGAATAGAATGAGGATCAAACAACAACATAAAGAGGATACTCCTATAGATTTCAATAGTTATGAACTTCAAGTAGGGAGTGGGACCTTGACTAGGAATATTCCAAGGGAGGTTATAGAGCTGGTTTTTGGAAACTATTTTGGGTTATTATCCCATGATTATATGGTCCAATTTATTTGAAATTACGTGGTTAGAACATACAATAATGTGTAGAGGGTCCATGAGAATGGGTCCAGTGATGAATATTCCATCCATATTGTAGGCGATACAAAGGATGAGGGAGATTAGTACCCATGTCTGAGGAGATGTAAGAGTAGGAGGGGAATCCAAAAAGAAATTAAGGATTACTCATATTTCCTTCTTCCAATTGAGATTAGATTTGTGAAGAAGTATAAGCCCAAGTCATTGGTTAGTTTCCAACAAGAGGCTGATATTATAACTCAGCATGCTTAGAAACTTATCATGAGTTCCATAGACATAATTACAGAAAATATTTGAAACATTAACGCTCCTAGCAAAGTGGCTAAATGAATAATAATAACGGATATAAGGGTGAATACTAATGAAGATTGTGCCACATGGATTGATAAAAATGAGCTAATTATAATAAGGGGATCTGATAAGGGGAAGATCATTATTGAAGAGTACATCCTATCCATGGACAAGTAGGCGTCAATGATCTATGATATTATGGTGGAGGAACTCGATACTCTGGTAAACTCATTCTTGAGGAAACAATTTAGAGAGCTTAAAAGAGGTAGGCTAAAATTGTAATTTTATGGTTCAGTTATTTCATTTTTTCAATGAACTACATTTTCTCATTTTTTTTCCCATAAAATAGCTTGATAATAAAAAATTATTTTTTATTATGAGTATATACATAGTTGGTTCTATGGAAAATTATGTGAAAAACCTAATAGACTTATACATATTCATATCTCGTATAGTGGCAGTTATATTAAAAAAAATTCTATTTCAAGAATAGAAATAACTATTACATGTATGGTTGAGTGTATATCTATAACATAGGTTCAACTAAAGGGGTGATACCAAGATAGTAAAAGTGGGGTTTCATAATAAAATAAACATGTATGGTATACTACTAACCGATAAATCATACTCTATGGAAAAGAAATATTAAAAAATTGAATGTGTTGAATATGAAGGGGCCATTTAATTCATAATGATGGAAAATTTATTTTAATATTTATTTCTATAAAAAATCATTATAAAGAAATGCATTCACAATGTATATCTAATGCATTTGATAGGAAATGAATGAATGTGATTTACTTTTTTTTGGAAAAATCATGTAGGAAAATGTTTCTACTCAAGTTGGTGTCTCAAATGAATTGGGAATTACCAATAGATACCAATCCAATATTAAAGATATTCAATATATTAGATTGAAGAAAATAATTCAATACATGATAAAATCTATATTTTTATTATTGATCATTAATGGTGTGTAAGAGATCACTATAAATGGTTCAAATTCTTATAGCTTCTAATATGAGAAGGATGATTCAATGTTTCTATATTGTTTTGTTTTTTTTATTAAAAATGGAGGGATTAATTATATGATTTTCAAAACAAAACCCACTATGGATAGCAGAAAAATATAGGTATTGTAAATTTCAACATTTGTTGTTATAATGTAATATATTTCAATCAATATTTTCATCACTAAAAATGGGGTAGTTCCTAGAATACCTGAAAATATAAAACCAAACCGTGATACTAATTTATTAATTTCTTAGGAAAAGGAACCTCAGTATTACCAAAGGACTAAAAAAACCCATAAAAATACTATCTTATTTGAAATATCATTGTGGTGGAGATTTCAAGATTAATTTTTGTGAGATTGAGGATAATTTTACTGATCGATTGATAAAAACATTAACATATTAGACACAAGGGAGTCATGTAATGTCTCATAGTAGTCGATACATGGAAGAATGAATGTGATGGTCACTATCATATTAAATAAATCATGGTAATAAAATGAAGGAAATCCAAATTTATAATCCATTCATTGTGTAGTATATTTATATTGAGATTGAAGCGATAAAAATAAAATATAATTTTTTGCTTCCCATAATTGATAAACATCCTGATATATTATGGGTTTTGATTATATGATCAAATTTTAATGAGTAGAGTGTCATAAATGACATAGAGTAAAATCATGCGAGAATAAGGCATGACTTGTATTTAAATTATTGCAACGTTAGAAAATTAATAGACCAGTTTTTAGTATGTATTAATTTTTTATAATTTATATGATTATAGAATGAAATTTAAATCTATTATATAAAAGAGAACAAAATTATAAAATAAATGAAATTGGGATTGGTTTATTAATAATATAAAATATTAAATAAAGGATGTATATAGAAAAAAAGATTAATACATGTACAAAAGATTAATGATGATTTTTTTAAAGTATCAATATTGATTTATAATAACTGATAAATATATAGAAGATGTTAGATTATTTGAGAAATATTTTATTAAAATTTAAATATGAGAATTTCTTTATTTTTGTGCTTCTTTCATTAGCATTGTATCAATGTTGTGCAAGAATCTAATGTAATTATTTTAAAATTATAAAATTAAAACAATTTTAGATGTTAAAAAATTATTTATATTTAAAATAATAATTTATATCAAAAAATAACTTCTTTTTTACCAATATTAAAAAAATTTAGAGATATAAAAACCAAGAGAGGTACACTTTTTTATTTAATATTAAATTAAGGCTATTTTATATGTAAATTGTAAGAAATTTCCAAATTTTTTATCCATCAATTGTAATAGTCGAAACACAGCTATACAATAAAATAAATATATGTGTCAGGGATATTTCCAGGTCTTATCTCATTATTTTTAACCATAATTTTCTGATATACCCTTACCATGGTGAAAAGTATTTGCTAAACTTAAAATTAATTATGGAAAAAATAAAATATGTATATTTACTAATTTTAGACATACTAATTAAAAAAATGGAATCCATTTTCAAGATTCATGTTCTAGTATTTGAAGAAATTTATTTAAAATTTATCTTGTAAAACATGATGCAAAATAGTTTTTCCAAAAACCGAATTTTTAATTATGAATATAATTTTTTACCAATTTCAAGAACAATGCTGATTCCTATAATGTTTTTGTATTATTTTTAATCAAAATAATATAATTCAAAATATAATGTGATTTGGTAAATACATGAAAATAAATACATTTATCAATAAAAATAATCAGTTTTCACTTGTTCAATGAAAAATAAAACTTTTCATAATAACTCCAAAATTCCACCTATGATAATTTTTATACACCAACTAAAAACTAAGGCCTGTTTTTCCAAATTAAAATTAATGAAATTAATAAATATATCAATAAAATAAAACAATATAATATATATAATGAAATTTAGTAAGAAAAAATCTATTTCGTTTTTGGAAGGAAAATTTATCTATATACATATAGTTAATGTAACTCAAAAAATATAATTATTAAGTATTAGTACGGAATGAAATTTTTTTCTTCTAACATTACCTATATTGTAACATTCTTCCCCATTTTGAAAATTTCAACATCAAATTTTTTTTATTTAGTTAAAAAATTGTTAATATTTATCCTTCATTTAATTTCGTTATTTCCATGTTGATTCTTTAACTTTATGATTTTTTCAAAAGACCTAATGTTGATGAATTATGTTATTCTAAAATAATTTATCTCTATGTTCATAAATATATTGTTTCATATAATTATAAGAATGGTTTTTTACGAATTAAAAAACATTATGGATCAAAACATGGGATACATATGATACATATTATCTTATCAACAAATACATGAAACATGACTTTTAGATGAGATCAACATTAACACAAGGTCACTCGATAAAAAAATGGTCAATGATTTACTAGGTTTTCATATTTTCTTTTGAAATATGAAATCAACTTCCCATTTTTACGAAAACACATAACACTTTTCCATTTAGATACTTAAAGAAAAACCTGACCACTTACCAAAAATGAAATATATTTATTAAAATTATAAACATAACTATTATGCATGTTCTAAGAAAATCTTATGTGACATTGAATAATATTTACCTTCGAAACCATTAATTCTAAAAACATTGTTCCCATTAACTTCCCTTCATCTACAACATTATAGCGTGACAGAGTTTCACATCACATACCATATAATACCTCAAAAGGTTTCATTATTATACTATAATAGAATCTATTATTATATAAAAACTCAAATATTTAATTTCAATGATCAAAAGTTCCGTCGAAATCCATTGAATAATAATAAACATATCTTCTACGGTCTGAATTATTCAGTCAGATTTTCCATATTATTAATGATAAAAATACATAATAATGTTACATTCCAAACCCAATTACATATAAAGTCATTTGAATAAATTATAAGTAATATAGGATCATATTTATATTCAATGGAGAGATAATATATATGTAACATTTATTTCTCTATGATAGTCTTGTACGAAACACGATCTCAAAAATAATATCTCAAATGGGAAGTAAACGTAAATATTTAATAATTCAGTCCATATTAACCCAAATTTCATTATTACCACGATTTTTACTTGCTACAATGACCACAAAATACATTTATAAATTTTCCCATTTAAACTCTAACATTGCAAAATATTGTGGTATACGTTCCAGTATTTTTTTAGAATTTAACCAGTTTTCTTGTTAAATATTCCATGTTGAATTCTACCTTACCTTTATTCATCTCATCCAACTAGTAATACTCTTGATGATATTTAAAAATATATGTTTGTTAAGGATGAATGGAAAACTGGTAAATATGAGCTCTAATAAATAATTATATCATCAATTGGGAATCATAATCCACACAAAATATCATTCCAAATATCAAGAAACCTTCCTTGTAAATTCTAAAATTTAGGTAACATGACTTTCATTACAATTTAAATGTTTTCTTTTGAATCATTATTCACCCTATAAGATTCCATATTTCTTTGTAACAATGTAATCTTCACTAAAACCAACAAAAAAAAGAGGATGTTCTGGAATCCATAATTTCAAGGAAATTGTTTATTAAATCAATTTCCAAAGGATCAGGTTCTAAAAATAGAATGTTTAATGATGAATTATCTTTTCATATCGAAGATTTGAATACGTTGTGTTCATTTCTAATATGGTAATTAATCATGCAATAATAATAACTAATCATTTACAACCATATTTTATGCTTTTTGTTTAACTATTTTGGAGTAAATATATACAAAAAAATTAATATTAGTATTTATATCAGTCTTTACTCAATATATATTATGCCTCTAAATTTTTAATAAAAAACTATTGTAGAACACAATATGGAGTAACTATAAACTCATAATGACCCTATGTAGTTAGAAAAATTATCTTAAAAATATTATCCAACGTTATCACCAAATAAAGATACCCTAATAGGATATTAATCTACTAAGAATACAGTTTTCAATGAATCTTATATAACAAATAGTTGATTTGAGGAAAATGATTGTTTTTAATAGTGAAGTTATTCAATGTTATATAATCAATGAAACATATCATTTAAAAAATATTTAATTTTTTAAAAAAATATGGAGCAACCCTTGTTTAAGAGCTTATATGAATTAAACCATTATATTATGACACATGTAATAAATTTGTCAATTCCAAAAAATTTCAATAGTCATTATTTAAGGGGTTTATCAAATTGGATTATCGTCCAACACCGAGTCATTCTAAAATAAACCCACTATGTAGGGAAAAACTATAAAATTCATGAAGAAAGAATTCATATATTTTTTTCACTACTATCATATCACTTATTTTAATATATTTTTTTTAATAATATGAGCTAGGTAACTTTCTATACAATCTAAAAAAATATATAATTATAAAATGAAAAAAACACATAACCAAAATTATATGAAATTCTACTATAGGTAGCTTAGGACAATTTTCAGGAACAAACATCCCACACATTATAATATTGGATTTCTTATATATCATTGTTGTTTAATATTTATACTCAGTGTTTTCACAAAAAGATGCACATTCTTTTCATGAAGTTATATTATAATTTGATATAAAAATTTCCCATGAATGAAGGAATATTAATTTTCAGAGTGAAATAGTGTGACGACCAATAATTTCCCTATATTATATTTAGAATAAATTTAATTTGGTTGGTAACATAAAATATACACAACACTGGGTTTAAATAAAACACTATTTATTCATCTTTATTTACAGTAAATTAAATAATAACACTTTTATGGAATTCATATATTAAATTTATATTTTATATATCCAATAAAATATTTGGAAATTCATTCAATATATTTTATAGAAATAAGATAAGAACAAGCCCAAAATTGCACATAAAAATCTATATTTTTATAAAATCATTTTTACTACCATTTGATGGCACACCTATTTTGACTATAGATATTGAAACTTTTATAAAATATTTTTTTTCTAAAATAATGATATTGTTTTAAATTTGATTATAAAATTTATCTTTGGTTGAACTTTTTGTATTTTTTGGGTAAATTTCATTTTTGATGAATTTTTAAAAATATTGCATATTAGTTGAAAACAGCTTATTCATCTGAATAAATTATAGATATACATTATCTTTTTAATTGTATTTAATGTATAAATAGATAATTTTTTTATCATTTAGTCTAATATAGGTCCTTTGAATCAATTTCACATTGAATTTTGATATAAAAACATTAAAATTTGTCGAACGTTTTCACTTTAAATACTCGTTCTCTTGTTCCTTCAATGAGATTAGTTTTATATTAATTTAAAAAATTTCTCATTAATAATTTTTAAAAACGGATTCCATATTGGGAATCATTGTATCAAAATTTTGTAAATAGCTTCCTTTAATTTTTAGACATTATAAATAATAACTTAAATTTTCTATTAACATAGGTAAAGGTAAATCTTGTAATTTTCGGTAAACATAATTTTATAAATAATATAAAATTATTAAAATAGTTTTATTAATTTTATTGTACGTGTGACTATTGATTAAAATCATAATTCAGCTGATTTGATGGCCTCATGGAGTCACTTGGATGACTTTAATACTATTAAAAAAATTTATTCAAGGGAAAGTTGAATATGTCATACACATGTGTATAAAAAGAAATTGATATTTTATATATTTTTATTCTGAAGATATCATAGATTATAAATACAAATTCTATTTTACCATGTTTATATTCATCGTGATAAATTGTTTTCATTTATACGGTAAAAATATTTAAATTAAAGGATTTCATAATGATGATCGAATAATTATTTAGTTAATTGACACTTACAATAAATGTTATTATAAATATTAAAATAAATAAAATTTGATCTAATTTGGGTAATAATATAATTTTATAAATTACCATTATATATTATTGGTGTATTAAAGGATTTTCATTGATGTTATCTTATGTATTGATATTTGTTAACGATTCAAGAAGTAAATAGTTTAAAAATTTACATTAATGACAATTAAAATTAGATAATATTTTTTTAAATGTTATAAAAATAATAAAAATATAATATTCTTCCCAAGGATGGATATAATGTATAAAATTTCATCTATGACTCATTTATGGATCATTTGAAATTTTATAATAACTATATGAACCCATACAGAGAAAAATGAATGTTGTCGCGGTAAGAGATAAATTGAATAACTATGGGTAAAATCCAAAAGATAATGGTATAAATGTAACGTGACATATTTAAAGATTATTGTTTGAGATAATATTGGCCCACACACATTTTATTATTGAAATAACTCTGTTCAGAACCTTTTATAATTGAAATCTAATTGATATTTCTATTGTGTTCAAAAGTTCCCCTCACCTCCATTATAAAATGGAACCTCCTTCATCACTTCCTATAACAACATTTAGACCCTTATCTTGGCCAAATAATACCCATTTAACCACCAAAATTCCCTTCATTCATCCTAGAATCCTTAAATTTGGTAGAACTCCCACCAATGAAGCCCTATTGTGATATCAAATGGAGATATTTATAGAAGAGGCACCGTTCATCAACAATTATTTTTATTCTTTCATAAAAACCTTAATTTATTTATTTTAACTGTATATATACAAATAAATATTGTAAATTTAGTAATATGTTTTTATATTATGATTTCAACCTACACTCACTAACTATACAATCTAATGGGATATGAAATCATCATTCGTGTGTACGGAGGACTATAACCTTGCGAACAGATGCCATTTGTTATTCCATTACCACCTTTATTAGATAATAATAATGATATAAATTAATTTTTAAATATAATATATATGATATATTTTTACTTGTATAACAATTATATAAAAAATAACATCAATATTTGGAATTATTTAAATGTGATAACATTGTGTGTGGATGTGTGGACTACTGTACAGTCAAAACAATTTTATTCGTTCAAAATTTATTTGGAATGAATTAAGTATTGGTATAGTAAAAATTTATCACATATATTAATTAATAAATCTAATGAAATTATATGAATTTCATTATTTATTTCAATATTATAAAAGAATCACAACAATATTCATGCCAACAAACAACCTACCATCTCTAGGAAAGTTGTATTTCATTTCCTATATATATATGTAATAGATTATAATAAATACATACATTACATATATATGTTATTTATTTCATGTTTATATTTATGGAAATTACTAAATCATGATATAATTAAGTTGATAAAAATATAAAAAATCAGAACACTTTTCACAAACAAATAAGCTATTACCCAAAACGTAACATTAACATAAAATTGTTATTAAGTGGGTAATATAAGTCATTAGTAAATAATTTATGGTATTATAGATATAAATTTGGTTCTCTGATAGTTTTATAAATAATTATATTTATTATATATGCGTTTCTAATTATTATAATGAGATTCAATAAATTAGGTAAGAGACTGTTGTCTCACTTTTATTTCTGTGCGAGACAGGCCTTATACAATATTTGTTTATTCACTGTGGTGTATATAGTGACTGTGAATGTCTTTTATTACTATTATTTTGAATATTATGGTATTTTGAAATCCATATAATTTTATTTCTTCCATGGGGAATACGAATCTATTTATTATAAAGTGTTAAGGGTTTAGTCAACAATCTTGTTGTTAATCAAGAATGTTTCTGTTTAAATATCCACTCAGGAATATTTCTCTATTATGTTAATGTCTTAGAAAAATGATTTCATTACTTTTATATTATCCAATGATTTTTTATTGTCATTTTTAACCCTTTTTTGGTTTCTAGAAAATTCATTAAATGGAAGATTCTTGTCGTTATTCAAAATAATGTACTTAATGAATTTTATTAAAAAAGCACAAGGAATGAGTTCTCTAACTTAGACACAATAAATGAAATTTCATGCCATTATGAATCCATACTATTTTAAAGCCTCAATTATATGTATACAAGTTACTTTTCAAATAAACAGTTTTCATTTATAAATGATATGTCGTTTATAAAAATTATTACAAAGTGGTAAGGCGTTTCATCTCAATATACATTCTACTGAGACTTATTAATTATTATTAAAAAATTCACATTATTGTGATGTATATACTTCCCCTTTTAAATTTAATAACATGATTCACTCATAAAACATATACAATTTTTTATGTAGTATACAATGGCCTTTATTTTATTATCTTGGGAAGTATTAAAAAAGTAGTATTCTTCATTCAATACAAATATCTGATAAGGCACATTACTTTCTAGTGAAATCAATTACTATGTATGAGGATTTATATAGAATTTAAATGAAGGGTGTGGCTTAGAATTTATATATCCCCTTTACGCATCAACATCTTCTCATGTGAAAAAATAATTTCTCAAATTAAATAGGTTTCTACATGTTGTTTTAAACCATCCTGTGAAAGGCATTGATTGTATATATTTTCATTTTATTGAAACATGATGTGTAATAATTTATTATTACCTTCAATTAGAAGTAATTTATTATTATTATTTTTCTAGGAGATTTTTTATTTGAAATTTTATATGGATGGATGTCATTACCATCTTATTTACTAAAGGGAATTTTTTCAGTTATTTACCATTCCTTATTTATTATGCTTTATCATGTTTCTTTTGAAATGAATGTGTTATCAGTTATTTACTATAGAATACTAATTTATTTTCATTAATTCATTATTTATTCTCTTTTACATACCCTTAATGATCATTTTTTATAATATATATTTTGTTTCCTTCCCTAAAAATCCAAGTGGTGTAATAGAAAAGATATTCAATTATATGATAAATGAATGAATGTAATTCTCGAATTTTAAAAATAGATTTTTTTAATTAGTGTATATATTTGAAATACAAGACTCATGTACGTATCTAGTAATCCAAGAATACTAAATTTCTGGTCTTTTAGGATATATTAACTTATAATCCATACAATTCAATGGTAGTAGACACTAACTCCGAGAATAATAGGTTCAAGACAGTATTGTTGGTATGAAAATAAGTTTAGTAGCAACATTGAGAGCTAGATTTAAGAAATAATAATTAATATAACATGACTATAAGTAATAATTTTTAGCTAACTACAAAATAAAATAAATGTGCATTAGTTATATAGATATTGTGTTGTTTTCCTAGAAATATATCACTTGATGGATGCTACAGGTGGAAATGTTTCTGGAATATATGTTTCTTGGGGTAACTTTTTCAAAAAGGTGCATCGCGCCTGACTAGAGTGAAACCCAACACATGAAAATGGGACGTACTTTGAACCTATTTTTACACTCTAGATGGATATTCTTAGAATAGTTTACAATGATTTGTTATCCAGTATGAAATATGGGAATATATGATGAAAATTAATAACCTATGTTAAAAATAAGGTGTTTTGGAATAAATATTAGGTTATATGATATTATATAAAGGATTACACATTTTTCACATTATGACTATTGTTACTCTCACTATGATTTCTAGTTTTAGTCAATTCATGCACTCTGAAAGAGTCATATTAACATTGAACATGATGAACATGTTCGTGGAGATGAGTAACCAAATGGGATGTCAATTGGAGTGAATTATATCATGTTAATTCTTAATATGTTTTCTCGAAACATCATTTAAAAAATATAACTTAAAAACTCTTGAACACAACAAATAAAAGATGGATGTAGTTTTCTTAGATCTCCCTTGGTGGAGACCATAGAGAAAGGAATTCATGAATTCTATTATGATAGAATTTTTGAAGGAGACACCCACAACAGTGTCTCAATAGAATAGAGAAATGCAGTATGTGTGGGGAAAGACATTAAAAATAACAAATAAAAAAAATTAATAGTATGATGGAAGGAAATAACACTCATTATAAGAATACATTTTTAGTTTATTTATTTAAATTTGGGGAACCTCAGAATTACTAGAGTCAATTCCATCTTGTATAAGAAAACTATAAACCAAGAAAGGACCTATGTATTTTGTATTTATGTAATGGTGTTGTATTTAAAATAATAGTTAGAAAAATATTATGTGAATAACATTATTTTATGGATATATATAAAATTTATATTGAATGTTATATTAACTTTGTTTCAAAAAAAGGACAACATGTATATATGGTGACATCGAGTCAATTTTGACAAGGTTGTGGGGTTTGGACCCAGAACCGAATGTTGACAATGGTGTAGTACATACCACTAGCCTATAATAATTCCTAATTAGGATGATATTTTATCTAGTTAAAATATCTAATGTGAAATGTTTATTTTTTTTATTTTTGGTACACTTTATCAGATAGATGACATTTGGATTTGATAAAGATTTGGTTATTAATAGATTAATATGATTTTGGAAGATGACGAATATTTTTGAATCATATAATTTTAATGTAAATAAAATATTATGAGGAAAAAAAGGCTGAATTAAATTTTGGATGAAAAAATGATTTTATTGTAGACTTATGATGATTCAAGTTGTTTATAAAAATTATTGGCATATTCTTAAAATAATGTGATCATGAAAATCAAATTTTTGGTATGAGGCATTAAGAGTGATTGCTGTTATTTGGAAGACTAATTGAACAAATTATTTTATTATTTGGGTTTCAATATTTTTCTAGAAAATTTTTGAAGAAGGATTTGTATTATTTTAATTATCTATGTTGAACTTTGGGTATTACTATTTGATTTTTGATATTAAATTTGATTTTCATCAAATAATGTTTTTTTTATTTTTAGAAATTATGTTATATTCTAAAAAAAATTGGATAAGGAATTATAATATAGGGAATAATTAGTTATAATTATTTATGATATTGTGATCCTTATGAAGTTCATTCAAATTCTCGGGTCTAGAAAAATTCATATGAGATACTCATCACCTGAAGAAAAAGAAAATTTTGTTGTGAAAAATTTCCAATGGATGAAAAACTACATGTCAAGTAAGTATGTTTCCTTATACTCCATGTTTACGAAGTAAATTAATTAATTTACTTTAGGAAAGGGATTTTAAAAAAACATTATCAATTAGTTTTTCTTAATGGGAACTCAATGGTCTTTTATTTGGTCATAGATTTATGGTATTTTGATTGTTATATTTATCAAAAACAAGTTCTCTATAATTCTACATAAAAACAAGATGGTAATATTTTTCATTCATTCCCTTGAATTAACTATGTTCCCTTATTCAAAATCATGGGGTTTTCAACTATTAATTTTTAAAATATCAAACTAGTGGTTACCAAGATCATGTTTGAATTATGGGGATTCCATTTATTTATAGTGTGATGAATTTAACACACCAATAATCAAAAATATTTTTTATTTAGGATAAATTTAATTTTTTTGATATCTTACAGTGCATGCAACACCGAGTAAGAGACTACTTTTTCTTGTTATACACATTAAATAATACACTTTTAGATAATTAATATACTTAATTTATATGTAATGTATCCAATAAAATATTTTTTCTTTAATCTAATATATTTTATAGGCCTATGATAAGAACAAACCCAATATTACACATAAAACCCATATAATTAAAAAAGTCTTTTTTCATCATTTTGATGGTAGAATTTTTTTAAATATATTTTTTCACAATTTTATAAATTTTATTTCAAAAAATTAACATATTTTTATATCATAATATAAAAAAATAATTTGGTTTAATTCTTGGTAATAAACTGATATGTTCCATGTTTTGAAGAATGGTGATAAAAAAATTATTTTATTTTAAAATAACATTTTCTTCTAAAAAATTTATAGTGATAAATTATATGTTTATTTTTTAAAAGTTTTATTAGATCAATATTTTATTATTATAATTAATTTATGTATTGGAATGCATTTATAATTTAATTTGGATATATAAATAATTAAAACTTTTGATCATTTTCACTTTAAATTGTTTTTTCTCCTTCTATAGATGAGATTAATTTTTAATTAATTAATTCTTTTAATGTGTTTTGAATTTTAAGAATTTATTCCATATTAAGAATCAGCGGTTTGAATTTATTTAAATGAGTTCCTTTTTGGACATTATGAATAGTAATATTCGTAATTTTTATTAATTCAATTGTTTGAAAATCGAGTAATTAAGGTTAAAAATAATGTTATAAATTTTATAAAACATATCTAACACTTGTAATAATTTTGTTAGATGGGTGATTGTACTTCAAAATCAAACATTGACCGATTTAATGGTCTCTTTGAGCCACTTGGATGAATTTAATCCTTTCTTATGTTTCATTATAATGACTGACTGAAAAGTAATTTATTTGTAAGACCACTTTTGAGAAAAAAGTTAGGAACCATGAAATAAACCATATAAAGAGAAAACAGAATCAATTAATGAATGATTAAGCCTCCAGAAATTGATCTCCCTAGACATTTTCCAAGAGATAATGGTTACCTGAGTTTCTAGTATATCAAACAACATATCTTCAAATGGGAAGGCTAGCTTGTCCCATGTATTGATGTATTACTCATTGCTGATCATTCCACTATTGAATCCAATAACAAGAACAATATCCTCGATGTCCATAACATAATATTTCACCTCATTGAGGGTCTTATTCAATGAACTCCCCCATCATTTTAGTGGCTTCCTATTCTGTTGAATTGATTATTAGAACATGATCAACCACATCTTCTTCCAAACTCATAAGGAATTACAAGGATTGATCGAACACCTCATATGACATACACTATTGAGAAGTGAAATTATTGGAAATATTCTTGTCCTTTAATTTCATTTCTAATCATGTCTCCATTTAAAGTGGTAGAAAAGAGTAATCATTCCTCGCTTTATGAATGGTCATCTAATTCCTATCACTCCTCAAAATCAGAGGCCTCTCTCCCAAGACCTCCTCTGTATCACCGACACTAAACTCACTCTTATTCCTATCCAAAGAGGACATGAACAACTCATCTTCAATTTATTTCACCCATTCAATACGATTACTGAGTGAAATTTCTTCAACCTTTATAATAGGACTTTTCTTGAGCAAGTCCATACCTTGTGCCTTCTTGCTCAATATTTTATGCCCTATGGAATAACACGGTTTTCATTCTATGGGATCCACTACCTACCCTCCTACAATGCAATAACCCCCTAAACACACCACCTTTACAAATTATGTGCCCATATGGCATATACAATCACTATCAACCACCCATGGAGGCTCTAAGTTAGCCTCCTTTTTGATATCATACTCCTTTCCTCTACAAAAGCTTTCCCAAAAGGAATAGGATCCACCAAATATTCCCATAGTCACTTGAAGATATTACAATCAATGGGATTCCCATTATATGGTTCCTTTTGAATTAACATAGTCATTATCTCCATATCCATATGCGCCTGACCAGGGAATCTAGTATTGTTTGATTAAGGAGCCCTATCTTGATCTAAAGCATCTAAACCTACCAATAGATCTAGCTACCTAATACCACACCTATAGAACCCTAATGAGTGAGCTAATCTCATACATAATAAGCATTAATCGACTCATGATTCCTAAACCACATGTTTCCTATACCAAAACTCTTCCCCAACTATTATCCAAACAAAAATAGGAGGGATTTTTAGGAATAAACGTCCAAACATGAATGAGGGTTAATTGGGTGGAAAAGGGATTGAGATCGACCATTAGGAAAAAAGAATGTATATAAAAATTTCCCAATTGATCAAAATATCATTAGATTATAGAATAGAAAGGTGAGACTAACATGGAGTACCTAATTGGGTACTGTGGAAAAATATCGCAACATTTTGTATTCGTAAGTCAATCTAGACAGAAAAATTGAGACCCACTGAAACTTCAGGGAGCGAATGCCCAAGATTTTATAAGATCCTCTATTGAAGTGAAAAAATCGAAATGTTTTTCATATCAAGTAGCCCCACTATATCTATCTTTTTAAAATACCATGATTCAAACATGAATTGATCAAAATTTTCAACCAGGGGCCAACACTTCGAGAAAAAATGCATTTAATGTCTATTTGAGGAGATCTGAAGCACCTTTGAACTCCGTGACTGAGATCAGGAGGTAAGGGAAGCAGTTGAAAAATGAGGTACCCTAGGGAACAAAGAGAATCATGGGAATTGATGGAGGAATACAGGATTGGAAATGGGGGAAAGGGAGGGTGTCACATCCTTAATGGAGAACAAAGGTCCCTCCCCCATGGGGTGGGGGAAGGCATGATGCATGCCACCATCATGATGTTGGAGCTAAACTGGTGTCCCCCGAGCGAGAAGACCCATCCTTATATAATCTTGGTTTTATTATAAGGTATTTCCATTATGTTATAGTGATGTTTTTAATAAGTATTACAATTTTTATATTTAGTGATTCAGAACATTTCCTTTCCAATAAATAGTTCTTTAGAAGATAAAATTTGTAGCCTCATTGTGATAGTTATTTTAATTTTTGGGGAACAAAAAAATTAAATTGAAGTAATGAAAAATTAGGATTGAGTAATTTTTTAATTAATGGTCATATTAAATAGATGATAATAAAACTATTTAAATAAATATCATTATATGTAATTTATTTTATCCATAAAATTTACGTATGAATTATACATAATAAGGATGTATTTAATTATTTTTTTATAATTTATAATTTTCATTGATAGATTTTAAAATTTCTTTAAATGAATAGAGTGAAAATTGACATTAATGATATTTTAATATAAATAACATTTTATTAAATGATATACAATTCTAAACAGCCTAATATTTCGCCAAATGATTGAGATAATATTGAAAATTTCATCCTTGAATCATTTAAAGTTTTTATGGAATTTTATTGTATCTACATTAACCCTTACAAAGTAATAATTCATGTTGGCACAATAAGAGTTAAAAGGTATAACTAAGGGTTAAGTCCAAAATATAGAGGAAAAATATGGCATAAATATAACTGAGAATTAATTTTTTGATGATATAGACCAATAATAATATTATATTATAAATAACTTTCTTTTTAAGCATTTTATTTGAAATTTAATTTTTATTTTTGGAGTTTCAAAAAGTTCCCCCACCTCATTTATAAAAGATATCCTCCTCCCATACATCTTCCAACCTCATTAAGCCTTCTATATGAACCAAAATCCATCAATTTATCCTCAAAAATATCTTCCTTTATACTAAATGTCATTCTTTGGGCAGAAATCTTACCAAGGAAGTATTTTTGTACAAATCAAAAGGGGATACCCAATGAAATGGTAACATTTTTCAAAGAATGTGTTTTGTTCTATATGTCCCTTTAACCCATTGAATTATTTTTAATTAATTTTTATATAATTACCTTAGTATTTTATATATACTGTGTTGTTTTATATTAATGGTTAATCCTACACTCACACATACTTCCATCAAATGGAATACAAAATCATCAACCTTGTGTATGACAGATTACCGCCTCAGGAACCATTGTCATTCATTGTTCCATTTCACCCATACATGGTTGGTGACAATGATAGAATTTATGTTTTTATATGATAGATAAAATATTTTTCATTTTTTATACTTAAAGAATTATTACATTCCATACTACATCATACATTCAATTTTCTATAAATATAAAAACATAATTTTTAGACATGTGGACTACCACCTCCTCTAAATAACGTGATTCATTCACACATTAAATGGAATGTATTATGGATGACTTATGTGAAAACATGAGATATATATGACATAATATTTCTATTGAAATTATATTATTTACTTTATTTCAATATTTATGATATTAAAATGGAAACAACAATCATGTGTATGTACGACGTACTATCCCACTAAATAGTGTATTTTATTTAATATTACAATATTTTTTATGATAATTTTAAATTATTATATATGTAATATTAATGATATTTATGTCATGCTTATATTTATATATATATTAATAAATCATGATATAAGTAAAAAAGTGATAATATAAAACAAATCAAACCACATGTGAAAAACAAAGTGGTAATTAACCAAAATGCAAAATTAAGAAGAAATTGTAAATAAATGGGTAACATAAAGTCATATGTAAATCACATATGGTATTAAAGAAATGAATATGATTTTCAATTATTTATATTAAACCTATTTTTATTATATATTATGTTTGAATGTCTATGATGTGGGTTAAGGCATAAAGTAATGTATTTTTTTGTCACATTTATTTTGGTGGGACACATACCTTATACACTATTTGTATCTTCTATTCGGTGTATATGATTTTATTGAATGTATTTTTAGACTATTATAAAAAATTATGGAATTTTAATATAAATATAATCTTCATTATTTCATGAGGAATATGAATCTAATAACAAAGAAGTGGTAAGTGTTAAACTTACAATCACATCATTAATCAAGATTGTTTCTTTTTTAAGTATCCACTAGTGAATATTTATCTTCCATGTTAGTGACTTCTTTAAATGGTTTTAGTTTTTTTAATATTCTCCAATGATTTTTTGAATTCATTTTTACCCCTTTTTTTCATTCTAAAAAAATTATCAAAAATTAAGATTTCTTTCTTTTTACCAAAAAAGGAACTATATGACTTTTCTTTCAAAATTGAAAGGAACGTTCTTTAACTTATACAACATGAAAAAAATTCCTGCTATCATGAATCCCCAACGTTTCAATGATTCCATTATAATATTAACACGGTATTTTATTAATATTCTATTTTATAAATTAATTTCACTTTATAAAAATTATTTTATAGTGGTAATGGATTTTATATCAATTTTCATTCCATTGTGAATTATTCCTTAGTATGTACTAATTAACAATAATGTGGTGTATATACTTCCCTTTTTCATTTAATAACATTATTCACTCATAAATCTAATACCTTTTTTAGATACGTTTATTACATTGATAATTTTTTTATTATCTGGGGAAATATTTATAAATCTGTATTCTTGATTCGTTATATATATTTCACAATTCACATTGTTTAGTAATTAAATTGATTTCATAATATGAGGAATTATTTATTCAAACAATTATCGGTGGGTCCAAAAAAATTAATATCGCCCCGATGAATCAACAGGTTCACATGAGACAAAATAGATTCACATATTAGATATTGTTCTACCTATCATTTTATACTATCTTGTAAATGGTCATGATTGTATAGATTTTCATGTTCCACAAACATGACATCCAATAATTAAGAATTTATTTCAATCATAATTCAGTTATTATTATTATTAATACATGAATTTTTTTTGAAAATATAAATGGATGAATGTCATTATCATCTTATTGATTATATGATGCCTGCTTTAGTTAATTATCCATCTATGTTGACAATGATTTATAAAGTTATTTTAATAGAATTTGTGATAAATTATTTACCTTTCCATATTTATTTATTATCATTAATTAATTATTGCTTTGGAAAAACTTACTATTACTGAGTAATTGATCTCACCATAATCTTTTTCCATCCCCATGAATCCAAGAAGTGTGATAACAATGATATACAAGGATACAGTAGATGGAATAAAGTTATCCTCGAAAGAGAAATCTATGTTGTAATTAGTGTATCCATTTGAAATACATGACTCATTTATGTATCTGGTTTACCAAGACTTGGAAAATGGCACTCACAATTCATATGGATAAACTTAAAACAATGGTAACAATTTATAAATAACTTACAAAATTCCCAGATATGTTTTTTACCACACATGCCACATCTTGGGGATTTACATCCAAATTTTTTAATCGACCTGTTATCCATATCCTTCAACCATGAACACTTCTCACTCATATCATCTTGGGGAATATATTTTCTATTAGACTCCATTTGAAAATTCTGAGCATAATTAACAGCATTTTCATTACAATTAAATACTCATGTGACTAATAATCTTCATAAAATTGGATTCAATCCGGAGTAAAATTTATAAATTGTTCTATTAAGGTCACAATATAAATTTTGGTACATACTTATCCAATCATATAAACAATTATTCGTACATTGATACTTAATATTCATCTTCTTTCCTGAAATCCAAGAAATTATTCTCCATTGTGAGTTGAAAAACCTTAGGAAAATATGTCCCTAGATTTTTTTAATTTTATCACATTACCAAGAATCAATCCCATCTGTCAATTGAAATTATTGAACAACAACCACCTTCAATCAACATCACCTGCAAGATGTTAAATGATAGAAGTTAACTTTTGATGTTATCCACATCACATGAGGTAAAATATATTAAATTTTTCATTGATATATCATTTTCCTACTGATGTATCTGATGCTCCATTGAAAGAATAAGGGTGTTTCTTTATTAAATTATCATATATAGACATTTTGATATTAGGTATATACAGTTTCTCTACAACATGGACTCCCTTACAATTTATAGCCTATGTTAACTAATCCACCACTATAATAAATTGTTAGGTTCCATTATGATCAATTAGAGGATAGTGATTTGGATTGAAATTATAATCATGATACCTTCTTACATTAGAAACCGTGTTTCCTCTTTGGGAAACTATTTTGAACCGAAATGTATTAGATAAAAATATGTGTTAATCTTTATAATCTATAAAATATCAAATGAACCATAAATTTTGATATTTCAATGTTATTATAATTTTTTTACTAACCTTTAATGTTTTCTAAACCCTTTCTATGATACTAATTATAAGGACCCATCCTTGAAAATCACATAATCTAGTTTCATTAGGCTAGAAGTCACTTAATTTCATTTCAAAAGATCATTTAAGTTTATATTTAATGATAATTTTCTCATAAATATTACATAATAAACCCATATATTACAAAGTGGACACTTAAACACAACATCCATCTTTTCCAAAATATGAAACATTTAAAATTAAATAGGTTTTACTTTCATGAAAAATGATTTAATCATTCGAATTGACTTCTTATTTTTTCATTCTCATCCTTCAAAATTTTGAGAAACATTTTAATATACAAATTACCACAAAAATCTTATTAAGGGACATAAATGAAAAAAACAAATTAGTCTAGTTAAAACATGAACAACCGAATTTTTTTAGTTTCTTCATAATATATTATTTTATATTAAATAAGACACATCCACAAGAAAAATACACTCATTATTCAGAAATAAACCATTTAAAACCCATAACAAACAAATAGAAAACATTTTATGTAACTTAATAAATTATATTCATAACCCATGATAGAAATAACTACATACCAATTAAATCCAAAATGAAAACCACCCTGATGAATTACCTCATTCTTGAATTTCAAGACATGGATCATTATTGAATTAGTTATAGAGATATATCATGATTAACAATCTTATATGATATACCATGATTATTTTTAGTGTTTGTGGAATCAGTATAACCCATTGTATAATATATATGTATCACCCATAAGATAAGTCATATCAGAATCTCCCATTATCATATATAATGATCATGTAACATATCATTATAAAATGTTTTTACTCATTCACCTTTACATTTTAAAATACATAAGAAACCCTTTTGAAACAATATAAAAAAATAACATAGAAAATCAACCCATTAAAACACTTATTTTCAAAAATAAAATTACTAGAAAACCATTAAGAAAAAGTTTCCATTTTAGAAAAAATTGACTATTATAAAGAAATGAGAATATCAAATAATTTTAATTATTTCATTAATTTTATATATATGAATTTAATCTATCATAATAATATCCTTTGGGAGATAGTGATGGAAAATTAAACACATCGCTTCATGATGGTGGTAATCCAAACGTACGCACATGCGATGTTTTCATTTCCCATAGGTTAAAAAATGAGATAAAAACTAGTTATAACCTAATCATAATAACATCTAAAAATGTGTAAGATAAATATTTAATTATTTAACCATTGTTAAATAATATTCTAAGATTGTGGAAGAAGAAAATAATGTGATATAGGATTGTTAGGACATATATATATATACTATTTAGACAAACTCTAGGGGCTATATCTTAATTAAAATTGGATTCATGTTTTGGTTGTACCAATACCCATAAGGATTGAGTAGTGAATTTGGGGAGATAATTGGGATGCCTTGAAAAAATTATGATGAAAAAAATGTGTGAGGAATATTGGAGAGGAGGTTACCTTTTGTAATTGTGTCGGGGGAAATCATTGAATTACAATAATTATTAAACTAATATAAATTAATTTCACATTAAAAATCAATTCCAATTGAAATAATTAGATTATATGATGAGTATGGTTCTGTATAATATAATTAAATAATTTATTTAGAATATTATATTTCGTTTTTATCATTATATATTTGTTTTAACACCAACAAAACATTTAATCAATTACGACGGTATCAATGTTTTTTACACTTTTGAGGACTAGAAATTTACTATAAAAGAAAAAAAACTTTAAATAGAAAAAGGTTGAAATTTTAACCAATATCACATTAAATTCATTGAATATATTGTTTTTATTAATTTTAAATCATATAATTATATATATTGTATTATAAATTACAAAAAATATAATTTTTGGAATAAATAATTTAATTGGACATTGAAAAAAAAATTAAAGAAGATAAATTAGAATATAAATCATTAATAATAAAAAATATTTTATATTTATCTATAAAGTTTGTGGTATACTATAACTTACATTAAAAATAAGACTTTTATAGTTCTTAAAATTATTTTCATTTTTTTTCTAAAGCGTGCAAATGCACTGTGTCGATGTTGTGTGAGTATTAATGTAATTTTTTAACAAATAAAATAAAAAATTTATTTTAAAAAACATTTATATGTTAAAATAAATTTTCTTTTCTAAAAATTTATAAAAATTAGATATATTAAAAAAATAGCAACATTCTGTTTTTGTTTTTTTATAAATTTTTTATGATTGCCATTATCAAAGTAATAAAGTAATACATAAACAAATGTTCTATGATGTGATAATAAATTTATAATAAAAAAATTTACAATGAAATTAATAAATTTTTTATTGATAGTTTTTGGGAATATCAAATTATCTTAAACAGTGATTACTGATTTAACCTTATTAAGGTGACAAATATTGAATATAGTAACTATTCATAATGACCAAAATTAGAGAGACATATTTACTAAATTTTGATAGAATTATTTCAAATATGGAATGTATTTTCAATGAATTAATTCTTATAAGTATAATTAAATTTTTTAAAAAAACTCACAAAATGTGAAAAAAAATTTCAAGAAATTGGATTTTTAATTTAAAAATAATTTTATACCAAATTAAATAATAATATTGATTCCGATGACATTTAATTTAATTTTTTAGTAAAACTAATCTAATTAAATTTTACACATAATCCAGAAACATAATTTGATATTATATAAACATGAAAAGTAAGGATGGTTTTCAATAAAAATCATTATTTTCACTATTCATGGAAAAATCACATATTTCATAAAAATAAGAAAATTTAAACACTATATAATTCTGGAATGATCATTTAAAAATTGAATTTAATTTTTTCTAATTAAAATTATAAAATTTCAATGTAAATAAATTAAATAATAATATCTAATATATGTAGAAAAATTTACTACGAATTAAAAATTTTCATTTTAGATAGACAAATTACAGAACATTATTATAATGAATATATTTATATAAAATATACTAAATTAATATTACTAATATGTGAAAATGTTTTATTCTCAAAATAACCGTGTTGTTTTTTTAATAACAAACAAATTAAATTAAATTAGTTAGACGTTGAGTAACAAAATTTGTGCAGTATTTAAAATAAGTATTTATGTTTAAACTGAAGTCTACATATTATTAAATTTTATTATCTAAAATGATATAGAACATTATAAAAACGTAAAAAATGTTTTAAATGATATCTTACTAAATTATCAAGTAATTATTAAGTAATAAATAAATATTAATACAAATTGCATGTTAATTATCCATATGTTGATTCAATGTTAACACAGTTGCTACACAACACATGAAATGTTATAAAATGTGACTTATAGATAAGATAAAAATATATAAGGATATGATTGTGTTTATGTGACAAATTTTATTAATTTAAAATTATAATAATATTAAACCTAAGATTAAAAAATTATACTCATATTTTAATAATCAATTAACAAAATTAACCCTGAAAAAATTGGTGTTTTAGTACCTCTCACCAAACTATTCTATTGATTCATGAATTTATATCATTTTAAATCTGTATATGTTTCATAAATTAATATCCATTAGTTCCATGAAATATTTCAATGTAATTTTACCAACTATTAACACAATTAATGTATCTATTTTAAAGATTGATATAGGTATGATTTATATTCTTTTTTATTTATATAATTCCTTCAAATTTATATTTTAATGCGGAGAAAATATATTTATAATGTATAAAATTTCATAAAATAATGTATAATTGTCTAATTTTAAATAATAAAATATAAAATACCGAATTAATAAATCTATTATATATAACTTTTTTATATTTAATTTTCTCTTTTATTTTTCATTTATTTTCTTCTATTTTATTTTCTTTCTTACAATCATTTTTAAAGAAAGATATACCACTCATTGTTGGGTTATTAATATTCATTTTACTTATGTTAACCCTTAATGGTATTACCATTATTCACCAAAGTGTTTATATACTTATATAATCATATCTAATAATCGTTTGGTTAAGTCTTAAGATTTTATTTTTAATAATTCATTTATATTTTTTCGGTTTAATAATTACAATTTATTTTCATTTGAAAACTCACTCATTTTTTGGATCATTTCAGTTATTTATTCATATGTTTATCTTGACTTGGTATCATCTCTATAAATGGTATATGTAATAGAATACATGTTTAACATTGTAAATACAACATTTTATAAAATATTTTATTATTATTATTATTATTATTATATAATATTTTTCTGAATTTCAAGAAGAAGTAACAAATTATCAACAATATGGATATTATAACTCTATATAAATAATTTTTTTAACTCTTAACCTACGACAAGAACAAATGTTATGGTGATATAATTTTGAACTTCTACAAGCATAAAATGTAAATTACTATTAATATTTATGACAATAAACATCAATATTTAATTTTAATATGATATTAAATAATTTAAATTATTATGTAGAATTAGTAAATCAACATATTTTAAATTATAGTAGTGTATAACTCTTTATAAATTTTCATAAGGGACAGGTTAGGTGGAAAAATATTTGATGGAATGGGGTTTCATAATCCTTTCCTATTCTAGTTTACAATACTTCCCTCTAAATTTTCATTTACTCAATGTATATTTTTTTAGATTTTTTTCCACATCTTATTATTTATCTGTATTCATATATATTTAATTTATTTATATTTTATTTTTTATATTACATTTTATTTTTGAAATTTAAAATTTTAAAGCATTTTATTTCAGTCATTATCTTTTATTGGGAAAAAATTGATTCTAATGCATTTACATTAAAATTTAATATCTAATATTTTTTATTAAGTATATGAATCTTTGAAATTTTATATGTTGATTGATTAATTTGAATAAAAATATCCTCTCAATTAAATGTCTAATTAGTTTTTCATTGGAAATGTTATATTGAAATTAACTAGTTTATTAACTCTATTATTAGTTATTATGACTGATTATAGGTTTTATGATTAGGACGATCTACAAGATTTTAATAATTTTTAAAGACCCTTAAAATTCAAGGGAAATTTTTTCTTAAATTTCTTTGGGATTCTACAAAAATGCAGTTTCTAACGGCACCTGATTAAGAGGCCCGGTGAGCCCGGAATCATGTTCTGAAGTCTAGCTCAGGTACGTTCAGTGAACGAAAGAGCGGGTTTTCCTATCTTTTGAACAGGTGCTCGGAATCGAAATCCGAGGACAGCAATGGAATCACAGCATCGGTAATTTCTTAGGAACACCTTTTTTGGAGTTGTGTTTGCTCGGGTGTGGTTATTAAAATAATGGGTTAAGTAATGAATAAAATAAAATTTGTGCAACCAATTTTATCTTTATTTCTATGTAGTTAAAACCTAAGCTCTGTGGTTGGAGGGGGACCCACAATATCCTACCCCACTAGGTAGGATATTAGTGGGGTTGGGTCCGCATGAGACCCCCCTATTCAACATCCTCAAACACCCATTTTGTAACACACCTGCACCCCCTATTAAATGCCGAGTCAACAGTCACATTAATTGGACGATTAAAAATCTTCAATTAATTCAATTAATTGAATGATTTTTTTGAATTTCAAATGGAGATGTTGGCTTGTGTGTTAATTAAATAAGACAAGTCTTATTTCAATAAGGGTTGGTTTGTTGTGTGGGAGGAATTGGAGAGGAATTGCTCAAGATTTGGAATCCTCTTCTTCCTCCTTGAAGAATGCGAAGAACACACCGCCGCCGACGAAGAATGCCGGCCTCCGACGAAGGACGATGAAGAACACAGAATCCTCGGAGATCTACGATGCGACGCCATGTACCGCAACGCTGACGATTCTATTCTCTGTGATGCTGACGACGCTTATGGAACCTTGTTCCGCGACGCTGTCTTCCGTGACGATTATTTCCTGTGACGAACCTTCGTTCGACGACACCTTGAGGTAGGGGTTAATATTGTTCGTGTAATGATCATTGTCGTTCTTCATCTTTTATTTGGGTCCAGTTGTTTTCAACTTAACGGGAGGAGGTCGGACCGCACGAACATGACCGACCCTCCTCCCCCCTTGGTTGTTGTGTTTGTTGCGGCTGAAAGAAGGCGGCGCGGTGTAATTACACCGCGCGGAAACATGGAGGGATGAGGCGAAGAAGTGCGGTGCCATCGCACAACGCCGTTGAGGTCGAACAAAGCCACAGCGCCGTCACGCCGCGCCGGAGAACCACGAAGAGGCCGCCGCCGGAGCGGGGCCGCGGTGGAGGGGCACGGCGCCGTCGCGCCGCGGC
Organism: Viscum album; assembly: GCA_963277665.1. Taxonomy (NCBI): domain Eukaryota; kingdom Viridiplantae; phylum Streptophyta; class Magnoliopsida; order Santalales; family Viscaceae; genus Viscum; species Viscum album. The sequence goes on from OY728128.1 coordinate 1,266,973,413, forward strand.
GGTGCAAGGTGGGGCAGCCGGAACCGTCGGCCGCCGGCACCACGGAGGGTGGGACCATGGCGGTCCCGCGGCGGTATCACCGGCCGGCTGGACCGGGCCAGCCGTTTTAGGGGGAGACCGGAGGTCATATCCCCTGGCTGGAAAACAGATGTGGCCCCCACGTGGGGGGCTGCAGTTTCAATCAGTGGGGCAGCACCCCCCACCCCCCCTTCCACTCAGCTCGGCTAGCACCGAGCTGGCCACCCGTGAGCCGCGCCCACGCCAGGCCAACCCGCAGCCCAGGATGTGCTAGGTCGGCTGGGCCATGCCCCACGGACCAGGCCACGCCATAAATGTCCGGACCCAGACTCGGGGTAGGTCGAACCGGTTCGGGCCGTCCCAGGGGGTCGCGGGCCGGGTCGGTCCGGGCCCAAAACACCCTAAAACCAAATAGGTCCGTTCTTTTGCCCATATCATGGGCTACAAAACTTCGATTGATGCACCGTCAGTTGAGATGTGATCCTTGGATCGAGATGGCTGTTTCAGTATATTTCAATCAAGGTTTTAGAGAACCTTGGGTATGACCAGGTTAGTTCGGGCACGAAACCAACCGGGCCCTCAGAGCAGAAATGCTTATAACTTGCGCTCTAGACGTTAGATTGATGTTCCATCGAAATTTATGGATTCCTCACAGTGATACGGACCATTTGGATTACTCCACTCAAGGTTTGGACATAGTTGGAGTGCGGTCGGGTTGGTTTTGACTTAAAAACCAACCTGGCCCTTGGAACGAAAAAGCCAATAACTCTCAGACTGGGCGTCCGATTGACGCGCCGTCTATCACATTGAGTTCCTCTTATCAATACAGAACATTGGGATACATCAAATCCAGACTTTGGGTCAGTTGATGTATTAGACCCTCGGCTCGTGGAGCGGACCGTCCCCGAACGAGCTTTCTGTGTACGGGAACCCTAGAGTTGGCTGTGACTGCGACGACGATGAAGACTGTAAAGAAATCCTCCGTGGGTTCGACAGCGACGACTACAGCACTCAGCGATCCTATGTGGATCAGTGCTTACCTATCCTATGTGGGTCAGATCTTGTGTGGGTTAGCGCTCAGCGGTCCTGTGTGGGCCAGCGCATACCAATCATGTGTGGGTCAAATCCGGTGTGGGTCATTGCGGGGGATAGTACCTATCGATCATGTGTGGGTCTGACAACTTAGATGAATCAGTGGATAAATCTGATCATCTCTATTGTGTTACAAAGAAGTATACATGTGTGAGCTGATTCATGAATTTCAATCAATAACTTTGACATGATTGACTTTCTTTCCTATGTGGATTGGGTTGTGTTGCCCTGTGTGGATTGGGTCATAGTCCTATGTGGACGTGATCAAACATAGGCTCGGATATTGGAGCTGAATGGGAATTGATGACTTAGGTATATTTATGGGCATATACCTATATTGTGTTGGTTGTCACTTCATGATTGTATATTTCCTTTATGGTTTATCTTTTGTGGATTCCTGGAGACTTTTGGGGGTCTCGGGGTCCCTACTAAGTAGCATATACTCACCCCTACATGGGCTATGACCACACTATGTTGTGTTGGATGCAGACGACGGACAACGCTGATCGTGGTTGAGGCTTGTGGATCAAGTCGGTACCTAGAGGTGGACCACTGGGCGGGACGTATCCGGAGCAGACGACTAGACCCGAAGAGATGAGGATTCTATATGTACCTACCCTTCAGGTGGGACTTCCAGGGGATTGCTTGACGTTGCTTCTTTACATTCAGTTGATTTATTGTCTTTCCAGTTGTACTTTACTTTCAGTTTGGGTTTGTATTCTGGCCCATTTACTTTCCGCACCTACTTTTGAACCCAGTTTTACTTACTGTATACTTCTTCTTTCTTACTCAGTGGTGATTGTTTACTTTATAAAGGCAATGACTTCCACATTTTGTCAAGATTTATGCCTTGGTTCTAGTCGACAGCCCCTGGCCATTGGGAGGCGGGCTTGGGGTAGTCATGACACGGGTCCTGAGGATGGGTCATGACAAATTGGTATCAGAGGAGTTCATTTCTACTGCAGAACTCAGGACTCTGATCTTTATTCCGTGTGAAGCAATAATGTTAAGGGTATTGAGTGTGGTTATCAGTCTAGGGAGTCTAGTGTTGGTGCGGCGACCGACATATCCGTACACTGGGACCCTGACTTCTGATTTCTGACTTAGTTCACGAAAACATTGATTGCATGTGTGTCTCATGTTTTCTTTGTGATTACTTTGTGTCAGCTCACCAGTTAAACAACATTGACCATGGTGCACCTGTCTCTTTTTAGGATGGCCCCACGATGACAACCAGCTAGGGTTCCGAGTTTTGTACGTGACGATAGCCCACCGACCGACAAGGCCTCGGTGTAGGGCCCTATTACAGCGGAGGCACCTGTGGTACCTCTACTCGTCAATCCACCGATGCCACCAGCCCTTGCCCCTGAGAGTGCACGTCGCCTTAGTGCACTGCATGAGTTCCAGCGTCAGAGACCACCCATGTTCCTAGGGGAGACAGACCCTCAGGAAGCCGAGGATTGGATGGAGGCAGTTGTATGAGTTTTCTGATTGGTAGGGACACCAGAAAACCTCATGGCGATCCTTGCAGTGAGTCTCATGCACGCGACAGAAGGCAGATGGTGGAGATTGATGCTCCAGGTTCATGATGAGGCATCTCTCTTCTGGAGGGACTTTGAGAGCCTCTTCCTCTCGGAGTTCATCCCAGCCACCCTCTGCGTGGTGCGCATCTAGGAGCTACTACAGCTGCAGCGGGGTAGCATGACGGTCACCCAGTACTCGGCGAGATTTACCGATCTCTCGGGCTATTCGACGGACATTGTATGAGACCCATTCTTCCTGGCCCAGACCTTCAAGCAGGGACTGAGGCATGAGATCAGGGCATCTCTAATCTCCCTCAGCATTCTGACGCATGTAGGACTACTGGAGAGAGCCCTTCTCATTGAGAGATTTCTTGTTGAGCCTACACCAGCAGTGAGACCTACTGTAGGGCGGCACGTAGCGGAGTCTTTTTCAGCCGGCAGTAGACAGATGTTGAAGAGGACTAAGCGGACCAGGCCATCAGGCGGAAAACTATAGGATACAGGCTCGGAGGTGCGGGGCACATGTAGCAGAACCACTCTTACGAGTGGCAGACAGTGCTATGCATTCGGAGGGTAGGGCCACTTGTCTCTTGACTTCCCAACCCACCATATAGAGGGGCATCAGACGGTTGAAGAACCACCTATGAAGAGGCAGAGGATCGACCGTGGTGGTCCGCAGGGATCAGGTGGACACGGCCGAGGAGATGGTCGAGCGGAAGGTGGTGGACGATGTTTTGAGGCTCTACCGCCACCATCACCCGGAGGTCCAACCCGACCACATGGGAGAGCACAGCTTCAGGCAGCTGAATCTTACGATCATGGAGCTCCGGAAGCGGGTGGACAAGTGCGGGACTAGCTCCAGTCATGGAGGCTTTTTTCCATAATGCCTCTAGCTTCTTTGTTTGTGTTTCTTTGTGTCCTTGTTCTTTGAGTTCCAGTAATAAAAGACTCTTGCAATAGTGACATTTTCTTTCTTGTCTTTTTTATGTTAATACTAAGAGGGTCTGGTCAAAAACTATTGACTTGACCCTCACATACGAGATTCCAACTAGAGAAGACCCAGTGAAAACACACTGATGCCGACAGTGTGACTCAACCCTTGGAGACGAGAGTAACAGTTGGATCTCTTGGTAGCATTGTCGAGGCCTTACGATGTCATCCATGGAATGAATTAGTTGATCATGACAGGATTGACTGTATTAGACAAGGAACGTGGTTCATCTAAGGGATGAGACTGGATTTCTCTTTTCGGAAAAGGAGAAATCTTTGCATCTTTTCAGAACGTTAAGGAAGAAGGGGCAACCCTTCATGTGGTCAGACATATGACAGCAGAGTTTCCAGGAGCTGAGACAGAGATTGACCAGCGCACCTGTCATGAGGCTTCCAGAGGAGGGAGTATGTTACGTAGTCTATTTTAATGAATCAGGAACCAGAATCGGATGTTTCCTGATGCAGGAGCGGGCAATGATGGCCTATGGATCACGTCAGTTGAGGCAGCATAGGCAGAACTATGCTACCCATGACTTGGAGTTAGCAGCAGTGGTCTTCGCTCTGAAGTTGTGGTGACACTACCTGATGAGCGACTGATTTACAGTCTATTATGACCACTAGAGTCTCAAGTACATCTTCTCATAGAAGGACCTGAATATGAGACAGTGGCGATAGCTCGAGTTCCTCCTAGACTAGGAATTTGAGATAGTGTATTCTCCTGGAAAGGGGAACGTAGAAACCAATCCTCTCAGCAGGAGGACGTGCATTCAGCTACTCGGGGAGGTGACAGAACAACTAGCTGCTTTGCAGATATCCTTCATAGATAGAGATAGAGTAGCCTTTCTTCAGTCAGTCAAAGTCACTCCTCCACTTCTACAGTGGGTCAGAGAGGCACACCGTGGAGACATTGACTGTGAGACACGACGTGCATAGATATCCTCAGGACAAACACCTGATGGATTCTCTATAGGAGGAGTGCACATCATCCTTTTCAGAGGACATACCATGGAACTAGTTGCTTTACAGGAGGAGGTGATGAGAGAGTTTCACACTTCCTCGTTAGCGATACATCCAGCAGTAGTGAAGATATACCAGGATCGTAGATGACAACACTGGTGGCCGGGTATGAAGAGGGATGTGGCAGAGTTCGTTTCTATATGCCTCACCTACCAGTAGGTGAAGGCGGAGCACCAGGTACCAGCAGGATTGGTAAATCCCTTGGTGGTCCCAGAGTAGAAGTGGGATGGGATATCTATGGATTTTGTGACTGGACTTCCACGTACTTCCAGATGACACGACTCCATTTGGATGATTGTCGACCGACTCACCAAGTTGGCACACTTCTTACCCATCATAGAGCAGGGCTCAATGGAGAGCTTGGGACGCCTCTATGTTCAGGTGATTGTATGGTTTCATGGTGTTCCATCATCTATCATCTCTGATCGAGATGCACCGTTTTCTTCCCGGCTTTGGAAGGGGTTGTAGGTGGAATTTGGGATGCATCTACGTATGAGCACTGCCTTTCACTCTCAGACGGATGGTCAGACGGAGAGGACCATTCAGACTCTCGAGGACATGCTTTGGGCATGTGTCCTCAACTTTGGTCGGAGCTGGGAAGATCACCTACCCTTGGTAAATTTTGCGTAAAACAACAGTTAACACTCCACCATCAGGATGGAACCATACAAAGCATTATACAGCTGACCATTCAGATCACCATTGTGCATGACAGACCCTGGAGAGTCAGCACTTGTGGGACCGGAGATGGTCCAGGACATGACAGAGAATGTCCGGGTCATCTAGGAGCAGATGAGGATAGCTCAGAGCCGACAAAAGTCTTATGCGGATAGGAGGCAAAGACCACGAGAGTTTGAGGATGGCGAACACATCTCTTTATGGGCCTCACCTAGAAGTGGATTATAAAGATTTGGCTGGGGAGGCAAGTTATCTCCGAACTTCATCAAACCTTTTCAGGTACTCCGTAGGATAGGCGAGGTGGCTTATCGACTGGCTCTACAACCTCAGTTGCATCGGGTGCACGACGTCTTCCACATATCTCAACTGAGGAGATACGTGAATGACCCGACACATATCATCAACCATGGGGAGTTGGGCATTGACGATGAAGAAACTTTTGAGGAGGCCCCTGTGGAGAACAAGGATCAACAAGAGTGGGTCCAATTTGGGAGGTAGATTCCTCTAGTGCGCATCAGATGGAAGTATAGGAACCTCCAGGAGAGCACTTGGGAGTGGGAGGCTCAGATGCGTGTTCAGTACCCTTATTTGTTCCACTATTTAATGATATATCTTTATGGGGATGTAAAGCCCTGTGGTGGGAGTAATGTAAAGACCCATAAAATTTAAGGGAAATTTTTTCTTAATTTTCTTTGAGATTTTACAAGAATGCAGTTTCTGACGACACCTGATTCTGAGGCCCGGTGATCCCGGAATAATGTTCCGAAGATTAGCTTGGGTACGTTCAGTGAACGAACGAGCGAGTTTTCGTAACATTTGAACCGGTGCTCAGAATTGAAATCTGAGGACACTGATGGAATCGTAGCACCGGTAATTTCTTAGGAACAAAATTTCTGGAGTTTTGTTTGCTCAGGTGTGGTTATTAAAATAATGGGTTAAGTAATGAATAAAATAAAATTTATTCAACAAATCTTTTTTTTTATTTCTATGTAGTTAAAACCTAAGCATGGTGGTTCGAGTGGGACCCACAATATCCTACCCCAATAGGTAGGATATTAGTGGGGTGGGGACCACATGATACCCACCTATTCAACTCCCTCAAACCCCCGTTTTGTAACACACCCGCACCCCCTATTAAATGCTGAGTCAACACTCACAATAATTTGAAAGTTAAAACTCTTCAATTAATTCAATTAATTGAATGAACTTTTTTGAATTTAAAATTGAGATGTTGGCTTGTTTGTTAATTAAATAATAAAAGTTTTATTTCATTAAGGTTTGGTTCATTGTGAGAGAGGAATTAGAGAGGAATTTCTCAAACTTTGGAATCCCCTTCTTCCTCTTTGAAGAATGCGAAGAACGCACCGTCGCCGACAAAGAACGCCGTCCTCCGAAGAAGGATGATGAAGAACAACGAATCCTTGGAGATTGATGATGTGGTGATGTGTACCGCGACGCTGACGATTCTCTTCTCTGTGACGCCGACGATGATTATGGAACCTTGTTCCGCGACGCCGTCTTCTGTGATGATTATTTCCCGCGACGAACCTTCGTTCGATGACACCTTCAGGTAGGGGTTAATTTTGTTCGTGGAATGATCATTGCCGTTCTTTGTATTTTATTTGGGGCCTCTTGTTATCAACATAACGGGAGGAGGCCGGACCGCACGAACATGGCCGACCCTCCTCCCCCCTTGGTTGTTGTGTTTGTTGTGGCTCGAAAGAAGGTGGCACGATGCAATTGCACCGCGCAGAAACATGGAGGGATGCAGCGAAGAAGCATGGCGTTGTCACGCCGCACTGGAGAATAGTGAAGAGGACACGGCCGAAGCGGGGCCACGGTGGAGGGGCGCAGCGCCGGCATGCCGCACCGGCCGGACAAGGCCGCGACTCAAAGTTGCGTCGGTGCAAGGCGGGGCAGCAGGAACCGCCGGCCACCGGCACCTCAGAGGGTGGGACCGTGGCGGCCGCACCGGCTGGCCTGCATGGGCCGACTGTTTCACGGGGAGAACTGGGGTCGTAAACATGGCTGGAAAAATGGTGCGGCCCCCATGTGGTGGGCCGCCGTTTCAATCAGGGGGGCAGTGCACCCCCCCCCCTTCCGCTCAGCTCGGCCAGCACCGAGCTGGCCACCCGCGCGACGCGCCCGTGCCAGGCCAACTGGCCACCCAGGCCGGGCCAGGCCACGCAGGCAGGGCCGGGTCAGTCCGGGCCCAAAACCCCCTAAAACCAGACATGCCCATTCTTTTGCCCATATCATGGGCTACAGACCTCCGATTGATGCACCGTAAGTTGTGATGAGATCCTTGGATCGAGACGGTCATTTAGATATATTACACCTAATGTTTCAGAGAACCTTGGGTATGTAATGGTTGGTTTGAGCATGAAACCAACCGGGCCCTCGGAGCGGAATCACTTATAACATGAGATCCACACATCCGATTGATGTGCCGTCAACATTGTTGGATTCCTCTTAGTGAGACAGACCTTTTGGCTTACTCCGATCAATATTTGGATGCAGTTGGAGTGCATTTGGGTTAGTTTTGACTTAAAAACCAACTGGGCCCCTCGAACGAAAAGACCATTAATTCTCAGGCCGAGTGTCCGGTTGATGCGCAGTCTGTCATGTTGAGTTCCTCTTGTGGATACAGAACGTTGGGATACATCAACTCCAGACATCGTGTCAGTTGATGTATCAACCACTCTGCTCGTGGAGTGGACCTTCCATGAATGAGCTTGCTGTGTGAGGGAACCCTAGAGCTGGCTACGACTATGATGATGATGAAGACTGTACAGAAATCCTCCGTGGGTTCGACAACGACGACTACAGCACCAAGCGATCCTGTGTGGATCAGTGCATACCGATCCTATGTGGGTCAGATCCTATGTGGGTCAGCGCTCAGCAGTCCTGTGTGGGCCAGCGCATACCGATCCTGTGTGGTTCAGATCCTGTGTGGGTCATTGCAGGTGTTAGTACCTATTGATCCTATGTGGGTCTGACAGCTTAGATGAATTAGTGGCTACATCTGATCATCTCTATTGTCTTACGAAGAAGTATACCTGTGTGAGATGTGTCTTGACTTTCAATCAATATCTTCGATATGATTGACTTTATTTCATATTTGGATTGGGTTGTGTTATCCTCAGTGGATTGGGTTTTACTCCTATGTGGACGTGATCGAACATGGGCATGGATGTTGGAGCCAAACGGGAATTGATGACTTAGGTATATGTATGGGCATATACATAAGTAGTGTTGGTTGTTACTTTGTGATTGTATATTTCCTTTTAGGTTTATCCTTTGTGGATTTTGGTAGACCTTCAGGGGTCTCGGGGTCCCTACTGAGTAGCATATACTCACCTCTGCACGGGCTATGCCCGCACTACGTTATGTTTGATGCAGACGACGGACAACGCTGATCGTGGTTGAGGCTTGTGGAGCATGTCGGTACCTGGATGTGGACCACTGGGCGGGACCTACACGGAGCGGACGACTGGACCCGAGGAGCTGAGGAGACTATCTGTACCCACCCTTCAGGTGGGACTTCCAGTGGATGGCATGACGTTGCTACTTTACTTTCAGTTGTTGTACTTTCTTTCCAGTTGTACTTTACTTTCAGTTTGTGTTTGTATTCTTGCCCATTTACATTCCGCACCTACTTATGTACACAGTTTTACATAGTGTATACTTCTGCTTTCTTACTCCGTGGTGATTGATTGCATTATAAAGGAAATGGCTTCCCCTTTTTGTCGGGATTTATGCTTTGGTGCTTGTCTCCAGCCCCTGTCCTATGGGAGGTGGGCTTGGGGTAGTCACGGCACGGGTCTTAAGGAAGGGTCGTGACATAATTATCGTACTATATTTTTCATTTAATAGTTATTTCTTTATGATTTTCTATGAATTATTTTTATATAAGAAAATAATTCTATTTTAGGATGGAATATAAATTTATGAACCAATACAAGATCAATATTTCTATATGTCTTCAACATTATTAGTTTCATTATTTTTACCTACCAAACACATTTATTCTATGTGTATACCACATACAGATATTTATATGCTAATAACATATATGATAAATAATTAAATAGTATTGAAATATTTATAGTGAGAATAATGAAGTCAGAATTCATGTTATGGTTATTGGTCGTGAGTTAAGAATGTATATCAATTAAAGAACATTTATTTGTAGAAAAAATGTATACGTTGTTTATCAGTGTGGTTTTAATTATGTAATTGTGTTTCTAATTTGATAAATATATTAACCTAATCATATTAGGAAACTAGTGATTGTATTATTTATTTAAAAACATATATATATTTGATGGTTATGATTGGTTTATTTTAATATATCATATGGAATGTCATATATATTGTCACATATATATTTATGGTTGTCTTCCAATATTTTCACATATATATTTCAGGAAACCAACGATTGTATTATTTATGGTTATGATTGGTTTATTTTATCAATTATTGTGCCTAACATTAGGAAAATTCTATGATAAAGTGGCTGGGAATTTATAAAAGAATGTGGTGGATATTTTTTAATTAATATATATTGTTCCTATTGTGTTATAGAAATGTCAAACAATCCATGAATTGAATTAAATGATTTTTTAGATGACAATAACATGATCAATTTTTTTGATGGCTGAAATGGGATTAATTTATTCCAGTTAGATTTTGTATTTTTGAAAATCTATAATGTATGAGTTTGACCTTACAAGATTGAAATATTTTATTTATATTTATTAAATATATGTATAAGACAAAATAATTTCGCAATTATTCATATACTGTATGGAGATGTATATTGTGGTGTCGTTTACTGTATAGTTATTTGATAATGTTTTTAAAAAATCATTTTAATACCCCTTATTTCTATAAAAGTGGCAATATTTCACTATAGGCCACTCTTTGGTTGTAATTACAATGTAGGTAATTCTTAATTATTTTCATCATTAAAAGGATAATAGGGTCACACAATAGGGTATAGAATAAGTATTCTATTTGATACTATGTTTTTTCCAACTTTTAGAGATATTATATGATTATATTATCTAAAAGGATAGTCTATAATAATAATATGATATGATTATATGAAAAATGATTGAGACGATTTTTTGTAAGTCGGATATTGATAGATATATTCACTAAATCATAAACCATAATGCGGTGGGATTCAACACATCATTGGTTTTTTTTCATATAATGGTGTGTTGTTTGTGAAGACTGATGTACTATATAATTTTTTTGATCCTTCTACATATATTATTTTACAGTCTTCTTGTTACACATAATCTGATGATTAGATGACGATAAATGATTGATATGTGGTATAACATATTAAAAAAAATTATATATCATTTATAAGCTATAAAAAATAATTTGAATAAAGAGTGGGATTTTTTTGTAACATATGAATCTATTGAATTTTATATGGATAGTAAATATAATGGATTATTTCTATTTAAATGGAATTCATTGGCCTCAATATTTACAGAGGTGATCATTTTATAACAAATCAAAATCCTCACAGTATCTTCAAATTATAAGTCATATAATTGTTACTATAACAATATTTGAATGATAATAGGTCCTAATTTTTTTAATTCAGATTTATTCAATATGAATGATTCAGTTGATTATTTGTATGATATCTATAAAAAACCCACTGGTCAAAAATCATCATTGAAAAACAAAAAATAGTGTTTTTTTCATTTTTAACAATTCAATTTATTATATTTAATATGGTAATATTGGATAAATTTACATTTTCCTCATCTCAATTTCAAAATATATATAACATACATGACTATTCATTAATTCTTATCAATGGAGGTGAATATGAACATTAAAATATACACTAGATAATTTTAACCTATATATTTTGTTAGCTATATGGTTTTCAAAATTGTGAACCAAATAATGAATTTCTTATTTAACATTTTTTCAATGAATCGATGTTTGAAAAGTATGATTTGACTAACCATGCTTGAAAAATAGTACATTACCCACTACCTCTAAGGAAACTATGAATATAATTTTCATGGGTATTCTAAAAGTAAACCTAACTACACATTAACTAATAAGTTTATAAATCATCAAATTTCAGTATAAACATTCATAATTACAAATATTAACATATATAATCGTTCTACTAAATCCTAATTATCCTCATCATACAACATTTTATTTCTGATTGTTGATGGTTTCTATCTTTCTCAAAAAACCATGTCCATTTCCAATATATCTGGTTCTCTCTTCCGCATGTCACCTCTATAATCATTCCATTATTCTATAACACACCCATCAACGGAATAATTCCTCCCCTCAAAACGTTGTCCCACATATCAATTTTTTTATATCCATGATAAAGGTGTCATTCATTTCCAAATTTAGCCATATTTTAGTTAATAATATGATATGGATCATATATGTCATTCCAATATTAAGATACTTGGGGCTCATCATGAATATGAATATAATATATTAAAATATCTAAATTATAACCACATATTTAATTCAATCGATGATATCAGAAGGAACCACATTTGAGGGTGTCAACTATCTATCGTTACCTAGTCAATGATGTGATTACAAATGTGACACTTGTTAATCTGCCACATTTTTCACTAGACTAGGTCCAAATTTGGAATTGTATCCATATTTAGTATAACATGATAACAATAAATATATAGCCTTCAAAAAGGTTCATTTAATTTTTTCTATCTTGAGGGACACTATATAATTGTTTTTATTATTATATTCCTCATGATGTACATGAACCTCTTATGGTCTCCCAAATTTGAGCATAAAAGTGAAAAACATGACCTATAATGTATATATAGTCGATTTCTATTACCTATTAGTTTGAGTATAATGTGAAATAATGATATTTGAAGAAGTACCCATCATTTTTTGATTTATTCTAAAAAATATCCTTATAAATAGTGAATATATATCTAACACAATTGTTGAAGGAACTACGTGAATTATCATTCGTCCATTAACAAAAACCCATGTATTCTACTTTAATATGAACCTAAATAGTCTTAATTTGAGATGATTTTTTATTTATGTCCATAGTCAATGAGATTGGGTCATGCTTCAACATTGACATAGGTAAAACAACCATTAATTTGATATTGTATCATTTCTTTGTTATCATTGTAAAACAATATAATAACCCAATTTTTTTTGATAACCAACGTTCACCTATTGATAAAGTATACAATGAAATACAAAATTATCTATTTCATTCATCATTTTCCCCCAATATATTTAATTTATCAATCCATAGTAGGTCCTCATTTCTCTCGAATACACTAGTATACTATATTTACGAAGCTTTATATATGTTTATCATTTAAATGTTTTTAATCTGATACCTTATTTCTAAAATAGAACAAATGGTTAGATACAGGTTAATGACTTTCAAAAGTATCCTTACCATTTATTGGGGCATTAATATTCTTACATTTGATATTAAATATTTATCCCTATTTTACATATTGGAAAATTGTATAATTTTATTAAATAAGACATTAGATGATGCCAGATCAAAACTCTGAAACATTTAAATGAAAATATTCCATCACAATCATTAGTTTCCACTATGTTTTTATAACATGACCTGATCTAATTAGGAACCACTAAGGTCAATGGAATTCCTTGTGTGCCACCCAAAGATGATATCTATTAGGACAGGGGCTAGTGAATATTAATGAGTAGACATATCACAAAATATTGTATGACTTGGACTACATCAACCTACAATAGACACTTATCTCGAATACTCAAAAAAAAAGATCATCGGGAAAATAAATATAAACAAATTATCCTTATAAAACACATGAATTATACATCACGTACAATTAAAACTACACATATAAAAATAAAAACGAACTCTACAACCATCAAACATCTAAATCTGATGCTTACAAGACTCCAGGTAACACTACTAGAAAAATCCTATACCCATGATTTTGAAAAGGCCATGTCTATAGGTATATATATAAATATATCCAAATAATTTATCATTATATTTATGAAATTTAATTTTATAAAAGGATCCATAAAAAATAATGATACATATAGAAAATGTTTTTAAAATCATTAGAATATGGCACCTACACCAGCAGGTTTTTCCAAAACTGTGGGTATAGGTCACTATAAGTGACCGCTACCAACAATATACTCAAAACCATGGGTAAAGGGTTTATAAAAGGGACATATTCCAATGATTTTGGAAAAAAACCATTGGTATATGGTCTTTTTATGGTACCAATACAAATGGTGTTTCCCAAAATTATTGTATATGGTCTCTCTAAGGTACTTATACCAACAGTTTTGTCAAAACCATTGGTATATTTTTATTAGTATAACTATAATTTATTGTTTTGTTACTCTTTTTCCCTACATTCACTACAATATAAATCCCCCGTCATAATAGTCTCCACTACCCTCATAAAAAACCATGAATAACCACACATCACTATGCATATCTTGGATTCTGCTCTGAACAAGAAAAACACACTCTATATCCAACAATAAATAAATTGAACACTATGTTTTCTTCATAGAAATGAATCATGTGGGAAGAATAAAAATTTATGGGGGACTATAAAAAAACTTCTTTGGAAACCCCAAAAATATAAAGGAAATAAATTGAAAAATTAATCTTAAACATGAAAATAAAATGATATATAAAATTTAGATGAGGGGAGATCTTGATATGATCATCCAATAGATTTATCAGGGTTGAATAGAAGTATCAATAATAATTTTTCAAAACCATGATGGACAAAAATCATTTGAAACTAGTGATTTTAGAAGTCTTCATAACATAGTGAAGAAAAAATTTGATAGACTAGCTATATTTCATTTTTTCAATGGTAACCATGCTTGTAATTTCAGAATTAATTATCTCAATAAATTTGATCTTATTGATTTCATTAATTCTAAAATTCCTATTAGAAAAAAATTGAGGAACCTTTCATAACTGATGTATGAAAACATCTAATGAGGGAGTTCAACACCACAATTTTCACCACAATCATGTTAACAATCTAGAATCCCATTGGGGGACCTCACCTTGGATAGGGATAATAGTCAGTCATGGAGTTACCATCCCCAACTATAAGAAACAACCAACTATGAGAAAACTGGTTCACATTTTAAAATTTTAGTTCATGAACCACATATCATATAAGGAAAAGTATAGTATAATGGTTAATTGACTCTATAGATAGAATATATCACCAATTGGGAATATGAGAGTAATAATAAAGCTACATGTGATGGGGTGGAAGACCATTAACCTAGTTGGGATATTAAATATAGAGATATCAACTACATTGATATATGATCCCTCACACCATATTTGAGGGGAATAATTACCCTACTTGTAATGGTATAGGTAACCCACAGTATAATACAAACACATCTCCTAGGGAGATTATCCCTGAGAATTATTTGATTATCACACACAAACCTTATCATTGACCCTGTGAAATTAAATTATAAATCATATCATCCAATTATATATAATTCTAAAGATGTATGAACATAAAAAATTATTTTCATGAAAAAACACTAATGATAGTCTATTTAGAAATAACAATCACCTGGTGAAAATTGAAATAACGTACCACACATGGAGTGAGAGCCATGTGTTGGTTCCTCAGTGCACTACAAGGTTTGATGGGAGAGATAATTGATGTAGTTATGGATGCTTCGTTACCAAAATAAGGCTAGTCCTAGGAACCATCAATGTGGTCTTATATTTAAATCCCCCAAGTGTAAAATCACCAAATCTGAGTTAATGGATCATTCAAATTTCCGATCGAAGTATTTTTTTAAGGAGATGATCAAATCATAAAAACTAATATACATTGGGTAAAAATAATATATAATTATAAAAATATATATTGGCCAAAGATTTGTGTTGGATGGGGTTAGGGGTGAACCCTGAATCCTAGGATCAATGAAACCATATGATCATTTTTTAATGGAAATATTATTTTAATAATATACCTTTTTATCCCTTATAAGGTTCCTAACCTTTGAAATCTCAATGTTGATATAGGTCATGATTGGGGAAAGATAGGTTCTCTATATCCATCCAACATTTAAAAATTCTCTCACCAAAAAATAAACTATAGGGGTTCCTAGAATTTTAATATCACAAAACAATCTCATGCAGAAAAAAAAACCACAATAATTTGAGCATTCTTTATCAACATAGGTCCGACTGGTTAGGAAATGTAGTTCACAATATAGCATGATGGGAAAAAAATATTTCACCATACATATTTATTTAGTGATTTTCAATTAAAATAATGAAATAAACAAAAACTCACATCTACTCCATGATAGACTTACCATGACTCATCACCCAACACCTTTCCCCATATGCTTGTAATCCCGTAGTAAGGGATAGAGATAATCCATAAACTATATTTATCCATTATAAAATTATTCATTAAAAAGGTTTCTCCTAGGGGGATCTTTTCTCCACACATTTAAATAGAGTTATAGATAATTTTCATAGGATAACAACTTAACTATGTAGATGTGCATTATTGAGTGCATCATAATATTCCATGCTAAAACTAGGAGAGTTTCAAAGAAACATGACCATATATACGTACATCAATTTCCCTATAAACCCTATAAATAATCAACATATACAAATGATTATATCTAAGGGATTAAGATAAATATGGGCCTTATTTACCAATATCCATGAATAAATCCAAAAAAATCATCTATAAACATCCAATATCTGTGAAACATATTAATTCACTATCAAAGTGATCATTGGCTTATCTTCGTCACTCTTTGAGAAAGATACTAACTATATAATTAAGAATAATAAATAACTCATCAAACTATTGAAAACAATAAATCTACCAATCCAGTTACCCAATCATTAAATATCTCATTTAAATGTTCATGACCATTCAAATGACCCTCCAATGTTTTCTCTAAATCCCTATGAGAAGAATGAATAATAAAGAGTGATAAAAAATTAAAACTCCCAGTGGATCATCATCCTCTAGTCCATATAAATAATTTCCATGTGATGGTAATTCCAACTAATGATCCAATAGATATACGACACTAAGTGTTACACTTTATTGTTGTTGGATCACTTAGAATATCCACAATGAAATTTAATAAAAACATCAAGGGATGTGATTTATTCATCTAGTGATGTGGGATATTTTCATCACACATTTTAATGAAATACCTTTATGTTATAAATTTATGAATATCTGGTTATATAGGAAAAATAAAATAAAATCACCAATTTAGGCCTCTGTCACACTAGGGATGATTTTTGGGCCATTACCATCCTTCGAAGCTTAGTATAATGCATATATTTCGAAAATAATCAACTGATTTGTAGAAATCTTATCATCAACCTACAATATCATCTCAACACATATTCGTCCACTATAATCATCAACCATTACAAAAATAGAATTCACTATGATATCTTAATACCATAATGACTCAACACCATGAAGGAAAAATGATACTCCATAAATAAAATACTCATGTTATGAGATTCCACAACATAAATGATACTCTTGTGGTACGACATGGGAAATACCATAAATACTAATCAAAATCTTATATTAATGTTAGATAATGATATGAATTTTCCTCTTATAATCAATAAACTTCATAATTGTGATCATTATTCCCTTAAACCATCACATGAATTCTATCTCCCCAATAAAATTTTATGCTAACATAAGTATACCATTGAGGGACATCCTACTGTTTCCCATTTGAAGAATTAATTATTTCCACTATATTCCTACAAAAATTATTATTATTTACAAAAACAATTCAAAAACCCAGGCATATCATATTATTGGCATCCAATTATATATTAATCCTTATGGGATCTACCTTCCCTAATAAAAGGAATCCCACTCATTACTAGGGATAAAATTTACTTTGGTTAATCTACTGCATATCACGACAGTGTACTAGCTATGATAACCTAAACATTCCTAGGTAGGTTCTATTATATATCATATTTTTCATTATTAATCACATAAAATACCTCATTCAATATTATGTATAATCCCACAATATCCACTGGGATTATTGAAAAAGTGTCACCATTAATTGAACTCCTACAGATTACTTGAGTCACATTATAATATCAAATAGAATCTATAACCATTGGATATATGATACAATAAAAATAAATTTCTCCAATACCATTCATTATGGGTTCCTCTAATAATATAACAAAAATTATATGCATAAAAAATATTTTTACACCCATAATATTTCAATACATCATGTGAATCATATTATAGATTTTATTTTCAACATCCCAAGATAAAAAAACTAATTCATTGTGATCATTATTATAGTGGAATACTGTATTTCCCATCTCCCACAAATATATTAAAACTCTAACTTACATAAAAACATAATAATAATAAACTAGGCCAACAAAATGAAGTTCTATGAACATATTTCCATCATTAATTTATAGGTACATACAATAAACATATATGGATCTATTTTGGTAAGATGAATTATTTTCCTCAAAGATATAGGGAATCCCTAGCAGGAATCCTCTGTCTTGTAAAACTACCTAGGTGTATATGACATATGTGGGTTATCATGGAAAAACTACCAAAGCATGATAAATCCTCCAACAGAGTCTCTTATTTAACCATAGTGATTGAAAAACTCAACTGTAAATAATTTCCAAGTCACACTGAGTGAGGTCCTTAGGCCATAACATGTAATCATATATATTAATGCTTCTCTGATGTGGGTATAATAATTTTATATTCAACTATGTCCTGAACAAGGTCTCAATCTCATACAACTTTAGAGTCATCCCATCATGTCTTTAAAAAAAACACCATCAATAAAAACTCACTATTCATTGTATGTATCTTAACATAATAATATTCATATGGCCAATGATGGTAAAAAAAATTAGGCATCTGAGTCTGAAATACCTGTGAAACTTCTAAAACCAAGGAATTGGGCTTTCCTAAACACACATGATGTATATAACATCGAACGAAGACATACAATCATTATATAATTCATATGTTAATAATCAATAAGAAATAACACCAACTAATACCAAAATAACTAAAATTATATTTAATAAGGAGATATTAATACTAAATTCATAGAGTAATGATATATTTCAAATAAATTGAAAAAAATAACACCTAATTTCTTGATAAATTATGATGTGATTCTTAATCACATGTGCATGCTCCTCACAACCACGCTTATTCCAATAATTTTTCTATCAATGTACATAACACACCATTTTATAGGATAACCCCACACATATATTAGTATATTATGGTGAAGAAACATTGAAAGGACAATAAATATCATGACCAAATACAATATGATTTATATAACAATATTCTTGAACACCAAAATAATTTCTCAGAGGTATGGGTGATTGACAGGTTATTAGAGTCCTAATGAAAGTATACATTGGATGCTTCACCAATGCTGGTATCCATATAATGATAACCAAACTCAAGAATAACATAACCTAATTTATTTAAATTTATAAAATAGTCTTGTCATGTCAGCTATCTATGAACTTCATCCCAAATACCAAACCACTCTAAGAGCCCTATAACATGGACTGGCCTACTTAGGCCCTTCCCCAGACAGTGAAAACCAAAGTGTTCTACCCAAAACCTACCCCTTATAGATTTGGGGATTTGGAATAAAACCATGTGGGAATATCACACAATATGGTAGGGTTTATCCTATATCAACCTAAAATAGATACTTATATATAATGCTCTGAATAATATGTAAAACTATAAGTATATATGTTAAAAAATTAACAACATACAACATATTCCATAGAAATCAATTAGAACTCAATTTCACATAGAAAAATTAAAAAGGAACTGTATATCCAACTTGAATCCAATATCTGATATACAAAATAATTTTGGAATGTAATCCTCACTTTTTGTGCACCCATATTGTTCTCCAGACCCAACAGTCATTTCCGCCATCCGGAACCACCATGACCCACTATACATCACCAAGAGTCACCCAACATCATCATTAAACAAGAAAAATAATCCCTTATGAACTCTACTTCATATTCATTATAACAATATATATTAAAAACAAATCATGATTAGGGATGAGTATAAACAAACTTAGTGGGATTACAAAAAACATAACTAAATGACAAGAATAAATCCATCTAAAAATAGTAAAATATAAAGGATTAAGAAAAATAGAATATATAGATTTGATCACCCACGAGATGTATAAAGTTTTTATATAATTCATAGACATATTTTCCCCAACCATGTAGGGCCATACATCATGAGAAAATATATATGATCAGAGGCTTGATAACCTACAAAAATATGAAGTGGATAACATGGATGTATATCATATATAAAATTAAACCATTGTGGTTCTTGTGGAAGAATATATCATGATGCATCTGATCAAATACACCACTATACCTTCCCCATTTTTATTATAATGTAAAAATAAGGACATAAACCTCACCCTAACATACACACATCTAATGTGGAGGTACTTCACCTTAATTTTCACCACATATTATTTACCATTTTATAAACATTGAGGGATCCCTACCCTGGGACATAGGAAAATTTTGGTCAAATAGGTAATGAAACCCAACGTATGAAATACATAGATATGATCAAACCCACATCACCTATTAGAAATTTTACCAGAGGAAATGAGACCAAAAATAGGAAAAGTATCTGCCAATATGGTGAAAAAATCTACTGATAGAGGATCTTGAACCCCATGTATCTGGGGAGAATATCAACCCAACATGTAAGGGGGTGGAGGACACTCACCCCCCTAATCTCATAGAAAGGGGGGAAAATACTACATAGCTATAGGATACCATTACCTATATATTATGGGAATAGATAACCAATCTGTAAGGATATGGGGGCCCCTCCATAATATAAAAACATTTACATGGGACTAATGACCCAAAGATTTCTCTAACCATCACATATGAACCCCATCATCATCTATGAAGTGATATATAATAAAAATATCTTTATTACAATTAAACATCCTAATATAGATGAATTCAATACTCAACATAGAAATACTTGGAATGATAATAAATATTGGATAATTATTTATTTAAAATCAAGAACCAATGAAGAGATTTTGAAGAAAACATGACACATGTGGTGTACACATCATGGTGGGACCGTGAGTGCCACATGGAAATTTGGGAGGGAATGTGTGAAATACCACATTTGAGGAACCTATAACCTCCCATATATATGATGTTTGGAAGACCCAACCCTATATGGTCACCCAATCAACCATGTAGCTGATATAGAACATTCTAAGATGACCCCCCCCCCCCACCACCTACATCACCAGGTACAGTTGTTTGGTCCCATTTTTCTCACCCACATACTACATGAATGGAAGGGTATTTTATAATATCTAAATGATTAAATAGGTTGGGGTGGCATGTTCTCCCCCTTTTATCACTATTTCAAGACCCATATCACCACGACCTCTCTAGGATAGTCACATCATCCCACACATATATATGGGGAAGTAACATGTCATTTCCAATAACACATATGAGTTTGGTTTTATTTTAATTATCAAAGAAAATATCTATCCTCATGTTCCATAGTATATTCTTAAGGACCTAGTTTGACCATAATTCCCTATAATAAATGAATTATCTTTAATCCAAAAGATTTTTATAAAAAAGAGGTAATCATCTTAACCGTTTTATTTCAAGATTTTTTCTTTTTATAAATTTCCCAAATATTATATAATTTTATAAAACATTAAAAAATAAGTATCATTAGTTTACATATATTTTATTACAATTAAGTAACTACCATTATCTACTTTTTTTAAATCCATAAAAATAATGAATACATTGTATAGGTGAACGTGTAGACTTCCACCTCCATGGATAATTATTTTTGTTTTTTATCATCACCTCACATATGTAGTTGTAATGATGGATTGAATGAATTAATTTTATATAAATGACATAATAATGATTCTTTAAAGATAAATAATTCTATAACTTATTTACTTTTCATAAATCATAATATTAAAATACATCCCATTTTTACATGTAGATTACAACCTATATATACAAAGTATTTCGTTTATTTATTAATTCATTAAATGGATGGTTCATGAAATTTTTTTAATGAGAAAATATAATATTTATAACATCATTTATATTCATTAAAGTTTAAATATCAATACATAAAGAAATTTTTTACACATTAAACCATTATTACGTCTTCTTGTTTCGGTCAATTTGATAAGCTAAATGATTATTCTGATAATGTTAATATCATGAATTTGTATAGAATTTTATATACTTGTAATTTTATATAATAATGGTTAATATAATATTTTTTTAATTATTATAGAGTTATAATGTTCAAAAAATATGTTTACATATAAACATAACTCTTTTTTTAATTTTATAATCCCTAAAAATTGAAATTCTTAATCATTCCATGTGAACTGTTTACATAATTTCAATAAAGTTACTATATAACTCTATAAAATTTTAATTTTTTTTGTAAATTCTTATAAAGAATATAGATATGAGGAAAAAACAACCATGGGATATGGACTATAATCCTTGAATCTTAAAATATACGGAAAACAAAATAATGAGCACAAAAATATTTATTTTAATGATGAATAAATACTATGTCCATAATAAGAAATGTAATTGACTGTTATCTAGTAATCAAATATAAAAATATCTTTGAAAAATGATTATATTATATAGGATTTAAATAAATTGGGAATATAGAATTCAAATGAATAAGTGGATGTTCAGGGAATGATATTTATCTTTAAACTATGTAATAAATTATTAAAAGTTTTACTTTAAACGATTTTCCACTCTAGCCATGTTCTTTAAATTATTTCAAAAGTGTTTTTATTTATACTATAATTTTTTTATGTAATTTTATTGTATCTTTGATTTTGTTTATAATATATTAATAGGGTATCATTTTCGTTTTTTCCATTGAGGCTGTTTTTATTTTATTTTAAAAAATTAATAAATAAAGTTTTTTAACATTTACTGTATAACCACTTTTTCTTGAAAAAAATGATGTTATCCATTATGAAACTTATTAATCATATTTTCTTCATTTTTCAAAAATAAATAAAACTCCAATTATTCTGTTAATTGTTTTGTTAATATAATTATGAAAAAAATGATATTACATTTTATTTTTAGGGGATAACTATGACTACATATTCTTATGGGTTTAGCGGAATGTTTCTACGAGTTTAATGATAGTTTTTCAATAACTTATGTTTCTTATTAATGTTGCGATTCATGGATACAATATATAATTATGGGGGGGGGGGGTTAAAGATCCCTAATTCATTGGGTAATATAGATTGAGTAAATTGGTTATAAGTTAAATATATGAAGTGGATAAATAACATTAGATATAATTCACTTATAAAATGATTTGATGGTGATATATCATGATAAGATAATGGTACTCCTATAATGATATTGGAATTCACCATGTAAGATATTTCATTGTTAGGGTGTTTGAAATAATTATATTATTATGATGTCACATGAAACCGTCATGATTATTACATACATTTTATTATTTTTAATGAAATTTATTTTGAAAACCATTGGGAAAATAAGTTTAAGTTTATGAGTCATTATGTGATTATTTTTCCTCAAATTTTAATTCATGAAAATTTAATCTTTTATATGCGGATTCATATTTTTCAAATCACTAATGTGTTTTCTTTATTTGTATATCCCTTACAAAAATTAGTTTTGGACATCCAACATGTTGAAATTTTTTCACTAGGATTATGAACATATATGAACTATTATATGGTTGAAATTAATGTAATGGAGACTTTTCCTAACTGTAGAATGTTTTTCAAGGATCAAATATCAGTGAAAAAATAAGAACCAATTTTTATTATGAAAATGCAACATTGTATGGTAGTTTTACTTATGTAAATGAATGGGTTTTCATAATTATAAAATAATATGAACTAAAAAGATCATGGTAATGTTGAAAAGAACAAAATCTTTGCTATTAAACAAATAATTATCTGTTGGTTATATATGGGTTGTATAGTTGGTTTCAATGTAATTGATTTTATAACTGTAAAGTTTATGATATAATTATTTGGGAATAATTTAAAATATTTAGATAACCATAGGAATTAACATGTTGGTTTCACATCATAACTTATAAGTCATCAATCAAAATAAATGATAGTATATTTGGAGAATTATGGTTATTTTTGTGGGTAAAATGATAAATAAAAAGAGTTAAATATAATTTGACATAATTAATTCAATTGATTGTATGGTATAATATGGTATACTCATACTAAGGATTTCTTTGTTGAATATAACCAGTTTTAACCATGTAAAAAATTGTTTTGAAGGAAAATGTTGATGTTTTTATGAATGACCAACCAAACAATATTGAAGTTGGAGTGTGAAAATATTTGGATATTTCTAAAAATATATATTTGATTATAATTAACTTTTTAGGATTAGATAAAATTACAAACACATTAATTTAGGGAAATATTAATATTTATAGATGTCAGAAGATAAATGACATGGATAAAAATATATTAAACATTATATGCGTCAATAATCTTGGAATAAGTACCAGTGGAGATATATCAATTGAAAATAAAGATGTTTTATATGTGTTCAATGAGGTCAAAAAGGAATAAACCAATATTGAAAATTGAATACTTTTGTTAATAAAATAAAGGGGAAGAAATTTCTTTATATGGAATAAATTAAATGTTTTAAATGTTGAATTATGGTTATTTTTCATATAAATTCCATAGTTGTAAATATCATGAAAGGGATAATAAATAATGTATAAATAGATGCATAGAAAAGTCAAATAATATTATAGATGAGGAGGATGAAATAGGAAATAACATATAACTGGTATGAATTATTTTAACACATTAGATTATGTTTTGCATATGTGACGGTGGCTGTTTAAAATCTGGGCATGATTATTATTTTTAATTACAGGTAGAAAGTATTAATGAACAAGTTAAAAAAAATGGTTTAATGTTTTGGAAGGATCATGAAGGATTTATGTGTATATATATAGGGTTTCAATAGCTATTATTTAGTCTTATTATATTTAAATTCGGACATTTTTGTGGATAGTGACCGATTCAATGGTATATATACACATTTTTTGGGCTTATGTGATTATATATTAAATTTATTCATGTTATTTTGGTAGATTTTTATTATTTTTAAATATATAATTTTGGTATATGATACTATTATGTTTAGAAATTTATTTATTTTGATATTTCTTTGAAGAACAATCATATTTTATTGTGGGGAAAGAAGCTTAATGTTATAAATATCCATTAACGATAATAAATTATTTTATTTTGAGGTAATTAAGTTTAATTAGGTTAAATGGTTGTCATATTTTTTGGATCATTTTATGATTATTATTTATGGGATATTATTGGCTAATATGAAATTTTATATGAAAATGGATAGTATTATTTGACGAATAAATATTTGGTTCACTAATAGAAGAAAATTGGTTTTTTTGTCCTTTGTTATGGTGATTCAGGTTATTTTTATGATTTTTTATAGTTTAAATAATATATGATAGGGATTATATAATTTTTCAATTTGAACTTTTTATTGATTAATGTGTTTTTAGATAAATGTTAAGTTTATTTTAGAAGTATACGTGAGGAAAAATTTATATTTTTTAGGATTCAATCTTGGTGAGACAAAATTTGAAAAATTTTGATAGTAGTAATTTATGGAATGATTTATTTTTAAAATTAAGTGTAATTGTTGAGACTTTAGATATTAATGTATTTGTTTATCATATGAATTATTCTTCATCTTTCGTTGTGTATTATAATTACTTGTGCTAACAATTTTTTGTAATTTTAAATATAAAGACAAAATTGGAATAACATGTAATCCTTTTTATGGATTATATGAACCACGTAAATCTAATTTTATGGTATTAGGAATGAAAATATCATAATTTTTATTTACCATTTAGAGTATGAGAAGTAGAAAATTTGGAAAACTACTCAAAACACAACCAAAGGATGTTATCGTGCTTATGAAATAAAAAATAATAATTATATTTTCTCATTCTCTACCTCAGTGGTAAAATAATTCTTTAATCGTAAAATATATGATTGTAAATCTATCATGTCTTATGTGGAAAATATAACTTACTTATCATGGTATTCATTTGGGAACTCATTCAAAATCAAGAGTCATATAAAAATTCAATGAAGGTTTTAGAATTATTTATTTAAGAAATACAATGAATATTTATAATAACGTATAAATTACAAATATATATCTATTTTCCTTACTATGTCATGATACACTCATTTTGGTAAGAAGTAATTAATATTTCAAGGTCGTAATTTCATTAAATGAGGAGAAGGTCGAACCGTTATATTTTAGAATTTATTTTCCATTATAAATATTATTCTTCAATGATTCTATTACCTAAATCTATAAAAAAAGTAAATGAAAATAAATTAAAATTTATGGTAAATATAAATAAATATATAATTTATAATTTAAAAATAAATAGTTAAAAATAATTTTTAATTGATATAAATTAAGATTATGAACAATCAATGATTAAAAAAATTGTGCTATTATAAAATTATTTTTCCCTTATATATATATATTATTTAGAAATTAATTTTAAATATTATTGATTTTTTGTTTTGTTAAAAGATTTTAATTTTTTAATTTGGAATTTCAAAATAGACTTGTCATGTATATATTGGATATTTTAAAAATATTATATTTTTAAGCGAATTTTGAAAATACCAATTTTATTAATAATTTAAATTTTTTGAAATAATCATGGTATAAAATGACATAAAATTTTATGAAAACATTTTTCAATAAAAGCTATATGTTTGGGAATTAAAAATTAAACATTTTAGTATATTAATTCAAATTTTCAAACCCATGTATGATATTTAAAATCCAAAGAAATGTTTTTTAATGAAAGATTTATTTTTGATCACTTTCTAAAATAATGTTTTCATAATTTTATATTTTCTAAAACAAATATCATTAATTAAATTAACACTTAGTTTTTATTATTATACAAACAGATGTCATGGGGATCCAATATTAATATTATTTCTTTATAATTTCAGTTCAAATGATTAAATGAATTTTTTTAATAACTATTTCTCTTTTTTTAGCATTATATATATAGATATATTTATGTAAAATGTAATTATTACCCCTATAGATTATGAATATTATAAAAACAAGATATATATTTGGAATCATTATTTTTTATTCTTATAATAAGTTCCATTTTATTTTCGGTAATAATGAATAATTACTGGGGTAAATATTTTGTACCATGGTATGGATTATAAGGGTAAACAAGGGTGTTAAACTAATAGAGAAGGCCAAAATTATTAGAAAATATTTTCTAAATTTGGTTGTATGACTATTTTTTAGTATATTATTATCCTATCATCAATAAATTGGCCATTTTTTACTTATTCCTTAACGATGAAAATTCTGTTATAGTGTATATTTAATATATAAAATTATAGTCTTGCTCACTTAATATATTATCATTATATTGATAATGATAATGAAATTATTAGTGTATTAATATTTTAATTTGTTTACAATGTATTATGTAAATTATTTTTTCCAAATTTGTATATATTTTTATATAATAATATATATATATAGAGTGTTATTATATAGAACAAACACAACACTTATTCAAGTAATTGAAAAATCAAGTAAATGATATTAAAAATAATAAAAGTGACAGTTTTTTATGATTTTATAGATGAATGTACAGATAATTATGAACATTGAGTGATTATTTATGCATTTATATTCGAACTACATGATCAGTTTATCATTTTAATGTCTAATTATGTGAGTAGTCCTAGAAATGACTACAAAGGCTACATAAATTTACTTTTTTTATTAACTCGTATAAATAAATTATTTCGAGTAAAATTTATGGAAAATGAAATATAAAAGCTCAGATGTTCCATTTATGGCCCACTTTAAATTTTAAATATATAATTGAAAAACGTTAATAACACAATATTTTTGAATATACCATCAAGTATTACATTTAAAAGGGGAATCAATCTTACATTTCCAAAGACACATATATGATCAGGTCTCTTACCAAATTATAGAAAATAACTCCAGAAACATCTTATTATATTTTTTAATCCTTTTTTGTGACCATATAACTCTCTTAAAAAGGCATTATGTTCAATTAAAAGTAGGGTCCAAATGAAGAGGTAAGCAGTTTAACTGAGTTCTTTCAAGTTACATTTTTTTACCCTTTTCAAAATATTGTATAAATATATAATATATAATTAAATATATATAATTATTTTTCTGAAATGTTATTATATTGATGTAAAACCCATTCTATATGTCCATTACATAGATAGAAAAATAAAAACTTTTTTCGTGTTTATGTTTATGATGCTGTCTGTATGGAAAACATATTTCATTTTTCATCCCCACATCACATCACATGAATCAATAATGGAAAATATTAATGCATATAATATCAATGAATGAATTATGATTCTTGAAATATAAATCATTATCTACCATATTTAATTTTCTTCTATAGGAAAATGAAAACATCCCCCATGTGTACGTTCACACAACCGCCTCCTCATACGATGTATTTTGTTTTTCATTACTAATATTCAAGAATGAATATAAAAATTGATTTAATTAATAAATAAAAAATTTGTAACATTATTAATCATATTGAAATGTATCATTATCATTATAAAATAACATATTCTTACTCAACAAATTTTTATGACATGTTCTTGAGTTGAATGATTTTACCACCCAGATAAAAATTGTTATAATTATTATTTCATGATTAAATAATGAATTTAATGTATTTATATTATTTTTTAACAATGAATAATATTATATATCTTTTAACAATTATTTATTTTTGATAATCTAGAATTTATTTAGTTACAAATTTTGATATTTCGGAAATTGATTAATCATAAAAAATGTAAAATTTTAATCCTTCTATGAATATCATAAACATATGTAACATAACATGATTAAGGAAAAAAAATAAATATATAAAAGTAATAGTCTATATTACACTAAATTTTATGATATAATGAAACTGTGACAATGTTTTTAGTATTGTAACCATAAAATCAGAACATTTATGGACAACAAAATTATTACGTTAAAAATATTGATTATAACAAAACATTATTACTAAGAGGGTAATGTGAAATTATATGTGAATGAAATATAGTTAAAAAAGTATAAATATATTTTGATATAGGCGAATAGTAAATATTAATTTATTATATATGGACTATAGAGTTCTTTTGACTAACTGGATGTTCAATGTAATTGATTTTTCTAAAAAAAAATTTAAATTATTTAGTGTTTCTTGTACACACATTTTCATCTAAAGATAATTTAATTGAATTATTTAAATATTTTACTTATTAATACAACATAATTTTTTTTTCAATTTAAAATAGCTCTTAATTTCATTATTAAGGGTTAGAAGATATTTTTTTTCATTTTCTATATGGTCTTTTTTTACTATCTTTACAAAAGTGAAAAAATGATGTTTTTAAATAATTACTGCATGACCTCTTTTCCCACCTTCATATTAGTTATTTTTTTAAAATTTTCTAATGAATATTTATAGGGGATTCAATGTAAAATAAAATTCCATTTTTAGGTTAAATATTTATATTAAAAATTAATAAAATAAAATGGCAGTTCCATTTATTTTTATTAGATAAATATAAGTGTATATTCTGATCAATTAAAATGAATGTTTTTATTGGGTTAATGATAAAATTTAATTCCACTTTGTGATTTATTATGGTTATGGTAACTATGAATTGAACATAATGATGTTTGAAAATGGTGAATATCTCGAATTCATTGGGAAATGTTGATGATTTTAATGATATGTAATTTACTCTTATAAATTTGATGCAATTAACTGGATATAAGTTATAGCAATGAGGATGTAATAATGACAGAGATAGCTGAACGTAAGCTACTCTTTTGAATAATCTTGAATTAACGAGGTAGGATATTCTATTATTTGGTTGAATGAAAAAATTATATCATTATGATGTTATAGGTAACCTTTATGAATATTCAATTTTCCTTTTTGATATATTGTAAAAAATTTCATGATTTTTTTTAAAGGAAGTTTATTTTAAAAGTAAGTGATTTTTTAGTCTAAATGTTTTTAAAAAAATATAATGATCTATATATTATTTAATGTTTTATCATGGAAAAATTAGATTCCTTTTTATATCCCTTACCAATATTTTTTTTTGTTTATCCCATGTTTTCAATTGTTTTTCATAGGAAATATGGATTTATAGTAACTATAGATTGGTCGAACAAGTAATAATGATGATTTTTCAAATGTAATTTTTTTTTGCTAAAGATGAAACTAGATGGTAACCATAATAACAAATTTTTATAGAATTATTTTTACAGAGTGCGATATAGTTCCCAATGAAAATGTTTGGATTTTCGTAATTTTCTAAATTTATATTCCTAAATGATCATGGGAATGTAAGAATGTTCAAAATCATTGACATTAAACTTTATGTTATAGGTTTGTTATGTATGGATTTCTATGCCTTCACCCTCACATATTTTTCCTTATAAGCCTCTTAATGTCACTATCACATTGATTGACATCGACACCTCCTTTGTCTATTATCCTATTCACACTAACCTTACCCTCACACATACCATCATATTGGGCTTCTCCAGCTGCCATCAGTAATGCCCGAGAAACATTCACTTCGGCCAACCGACAACTAGGATAGTTTCCCATCATCCACATGTCAGATAAAAATAAATAGAGACAAAGGTAGAAGTTGTACATTTTGGGAGATAGAGAGAATAAGAGAGAGGGAAGAAAAATTGGAAGAAGTACTACAAATTCTACTTCAATCCACCAAAAATTAAATCAAATCACATAGAATAGTGTTAATGAAACAATTACCGAACCTTTAATGAACCAATCCAGGTCACCATCCAACTGACACCAGACCCAGTCCCTAGAAAGGGCCAAATGGTGTTCCCAATCCCCCCGGGCAGACAGAAGTTCCAGAGTATAATGATAAAGTGTGGGAATGATTTACCAGAATATTTATAGATTTAAAACAACCATCAAATTTAACCAATAAAAAAATAGAATTCACATCCAAGAATTCTTGTAACCAAAACTGTAATTTTAGTTACATATTAATTCTAAATCCCAAACAATAAGTGCCACTAGGAAGGGTGACCAAAAATGAACTCAAAAACTTCCCCCTGGTGAGAGGACACCACCCTCAAACCATTTCCACAATGCCACACCATCAAGTCACTTAACAATAAGAAATAATACTCCCAAAATTCTCATCCTTACCTACATCAGAAATAAAAAAACGTACATACAACCCAATGTTTATGTGGGGTCTCTAATAATTCCCAATAGGATTCCACAAATAATATATTCCATGCTTAAATATTATATAACAAAACATATCCATGGTTATCAAACAAAAATAAATAAATACATAAACTATTTAAATGAAAATAGTTTTGTGGATTAAAAAATTAATGAAAATTTCATAAATTAAATCACACAAACATAATTACTTATATGATAACCCCAATGTCACATAGTGTGCTGACGGTGATTAAAAATTAAACAAGGAGCACAAAATATGTGATAGACCATAAATATACTACTGATAAATGGGACCCTATAATATCATGTGTAAGTGAAAAGTGGTATTGGAAACAGAAAAATTTTCATTCTCCTGCATACTCCATTAATAGGGAGCACATATATAACTTATTGGTCTCCAATGATAATCCTAATGATTGGATAATGTTGTAGTCTTCAATCTCCATAAGTGAAATTGGGATGATGCAACTTCTCTGTCACTAGCGCACTAGTCCTAGTCCACCTACCTAGTACCCATGATTCCCATTTGTCCTCAATAGGATTCATGCCCATGTTACATTTCAAATTAAAAAAACAAAAAAAAAATAAGGTTGTACCTCTACCCAACACCACACAAGCACAACGAATTTACAATATGAAAAATGACACATGGAAAAAACCATCCAAATCCTAATCTACATAACCCACAGAACAAATTAAAATAACTTCAAAGTCAATAAAAACATTTTCTAAATCAAAAAAACCACAAATAATTTATTAATGAATTTCATAATATGAATAATTACTTTAATAAAAACAACTCATACATATCTTTTTTTATGAAAAAAAACATTTTTAACACTACCATAAAATTCAAACCTATTCCACTGCACAGTTTGACAAACTAACTGCAAAATTATTCGATGGATAATAAATAGTTGAACATGGGTTCTCATAGAGAAATTCATCAACATTTCAGAATTTTTCTACTAACAAAACTAATTCACATTAAATCTCAAATAGAAATATATTTTCAATATTCAAAATAATAAATAAAAATTATTAATTAATTAAACACAGAAATTAATTTCTAAATTAATATTTATATGGGAAATTAAAAATTATAAATTGGAAGAATAAAAAAACAAAGTATATTGCACCTACTAAAAGTGGTCTTGGAATGTGGATGTGAAAGATGAGTCCTTCATGTGGTGGTTGGCGCCATTCAGAAACATTCTGAAAGGAGGATCGACCAAGCAATTGTGCGTAGTGGGTTTCAGCTTAAGGCGAGTTGTAGGGGAAACACATGTGAGATGTTTGATGGAGGAGGGGAGAGTGTCGGTTAGCGGCATCGCTGGAGGGAAGCAAGGGAGTCATGATAGGGTTCGTAGAGGGGGTGTGGTGGGAACCAGGGGGAAGGGAAGGTGCCTGTGTGCGATGGAAAAGATGGGGAATAAGATATAATGTTGGAAAAAAATATAAAAAAGGAAAATGAAATGAAATTAAAGATAAAATAAATCCTAAAAAATATCTATACCATATTACAATAATTAAAATCATAATTATTATAATAATGATTAGATTAGTAATATTAGTGGTAAAAACGATGTTAAAAATTGTATAACAATAATGTAATAATAATTATTACCAAATTAAAATCTTAAGAAAATTAATAATAATATTGATAACATTAATTATAACATGTTAATAATTTTATAACTAGGACAATAATTATCATTACCAAGCTATTTAAAATATTAACTAAAACAATAATAATGATAATAATCCCAATATTATTATTATTATTATTATTATTAAGACCCTCTTAAATTATTTTATAAATTTTATCATTTTATATTGCACCTGACTAACTTGTTTATTTGTTTAACTAACTAATCACACACCAGGAAGGATGCACATTGATATGGTGAAGCCATACGGATTTCTCCATTCCCTTCCCGTGCAATAGATATGCCAATCCAAAATGAACATTTTTAAGGAAAAGAGAAAAACTAATGTCGGGCCCAACCCACAACTCAAAAAAGTAAATATTATGCCTTATAAAATTATAAGATTAAAATAAAATTAAAATCATTACCAATGTAAGATGATTGTGTGTGATAATTATCCCCCCCACCATAATACCATTCCCCCTTATAAATTCAATATGAAGCACAATTAGAGAAAAAAATTGGGTACTCCTGCCCAAATCATAATTTCCCATCCCAAGTCTCTTGCTCTTCTTTCCCATTATTCCAAAGTATTCCAACCAATTTAATGGAATTCCCATGAAGCACCTTATCATAGGAATCCACTATTCAAATAGGCCACTCAAACCATGATAAATCAACCTCTATCTCCATCACATCCTTGTTCAACACATGAGACAGGTCTGGATTATACTTTTTCAATTGGGAGACATGAAAAATGTCGTGAATCCATTTCAAAAAAGAAGGTGATGCTAACATACATGAAACTATTCCAACCCAATCAGTATTCTTGAAAGGATTGACATACCTTTGTGTAAGATTTCCCTTCTATCCAAAGAGATGGTGACCCAAGTGAGGAGAGACCATCAAGAACACCGGATCACCCATGGAAAACTCAAGATCACGATGCCTCTGATCTATATAAGATTTGTGGATACTCTCATCTATCAATAAACTTTGTTTGATAGAATTTACTTTCATAAACATCTCCAACACAGGGGTCACCCCCCAAAAGTAAGGTTCCACTTTACTAAGCCCAACATAAAAAAGACCAACATGGTCGACCATAGAGCTTCTCAAAAGGAGGCATTTGAATAGATGATTGATAGCTTTTTTATAGGAGAACTCGACCAATCCCAAAGGGATATTCCATGATCCTATGAAATCCAACGAACATGTTCAAAGCATGTCCTATAGAATATAATTTTCCCACTCCATCTGGACATCAATTTTTGGATGGTATGTTGTGCTCATTTTGATCTGTGATCAAAATGGCCATTTAAGGCTTTCCCATAACTGAGAAATAATGTGGGGGTCTCATTATGAAAAAAATGTTGATGATAAAATATAAAGGCCTGCAACCTCATGAATATTAAATTGACCCATCTCATCCACCTTATTTGTATCTTTAATCAGAATAAAATAAGTTAATTTGGTGAAATTGTCAATCACTACCCAAAAAGCCTTCCTTCCCCAAGGTGTACGAGGTTATCCAATAATGAAGTCCATGGAGACCTCGTCCAACTTCTAGGGAGAAATGGATAACCACTGAAGAAAACTAGAGGGTATGTGATGTTATTCATTCACATGCTGACTAGTATAACATCTTGATAAGAAGTCATTTATGTTTCTTCTCATACCTAGTCTCTCAAAATAGAAATAAATAAAATAATACATGTTGGAAGTACCAAGATGGTTGGCCCACTGAGACATTGTTATATCATACGACACCACCTACCACAGTGATAATGGAACACCTACGTAGCCCTTGAAGAATTAAACTCTCTTGGGAGATGGAGACCAATCAGAATAAGTCCCCCACCACGAAGAAACTGCATAAAATGATGGAATAGATCATCACCGAGATACACTCTCCGAATGAAGTCCAGAAGAGCAGGAGTAAACTGAATACTCTAAAAGAATGTAACCATACTGTGCTCCTTGGTCTCCAATTGCATCTTAGCAATGAGCCCCCATCAAAGTCCACTCATCTATGGGCTTCCTCAAAATATACACCGGCACATTCCTACTCAAGGCGTCAGCCACCACATTACCCTTGCTCTGTGTATAAACAATTTCCACGTCAACCCCATTTAGATACTCGATCCATCAGAACATCCTCAGATTAAGATCTTCCTATGTGAGGATAGGGTCTAGACACTTATGGTTAGAATAGATCAAATATTTCTCCCCAATGAGGTAGTGATTCCATGTCATTGGGGAATGGATCACTACTTCCAACTCCATGTCATGAGTTGGGTAATTCTCTTAATTTGGTTGGAGTTAGAGAGAACCATAAGACACTACAAGATTATTCTACATGATTACACACCCAAGGCCAATACCTGAAGCATCAGAATAAACTATATATCCCTTCTCAGACTCTAGAAAATCTAACCCAGGTACGGTAGTAAACTATCTCTTCAACTAATAAAAGGAAGCCATGCACCATGGGATCCATTCCAACATCAGCCCTCTCTGTGTGAGTGTGGTCATTAAGGAAGAATGCCTTGAGAAATATAAAAAATTCATATAATAACCTACCAGTCCAGGAAAAAACCTGATCTAGATCACATTACACAATTGTTCCTACAACACAACTACACTGATCTTCTCAGGATCCATTGAAACCCCTTGATCTAAAATGATGAGGCCCAAAAACATCACTACTCTAATCTATAAATTACACTTTTAATGTTTCTCATAAAGACGATGATTCTGCAAATTTCCCAACATAATCATAAAATGATGCTCATGATCCTCCTAAGATCCATAGTAAACAAGTATGTCATCCAAAAATACCACGACAAAGTAGTCTAGGTATTGGTGGAACACCCAATTCATGGGATCTATCAAAACCTCTAGAGAATTTATCATCTTAAAGGCATAACACACTACTCAATGTAGGAATACATATTTTCGAAATCCATATTCTAGATGTATACTACTTTCAACCTAATTTGGTGGTAACCCAAACACTAGTCTATTTTTGAGATACACTTTTCCCCCTTTAGTTAGTCAAAAAGCAAACCAATCCAAAGAAAAAGATTTTTACTTTTAATGTTTACATTATTAAGTATCAAGTAATCGATGAAAAACCAAAGAGATACGTTGGCCTTCTTTGAGAATATGTCTGGGGTGACCCATGGAAAGAACCACATGTGTTTTAATCCTTTAGATTCCAAATCATCCTATTGCCTCTTTAATTCCCTCAATTTTTTGGGGGCCAATTGACATGTGGGAAGAGATACAGGCTTTGTTATCAACACTAATTCAATCAAGAACACCACATCCCTCTATGGGGGTAAGCCCCAAAAATTGTCTGGAAATACCATTGGAAACTCATCCACTATAGGAGTTAATCAACACCGAAGAGCACCACCATCGTCCTCCATGGAGAGTGATGATAAATGATAATAATGACTTCCCAACAAGGAAAGTGTAGGTCCCGCATGACCCGACTAAGGATCCCATTCCCCAAAAAATACATTCGGACTCCCATCAAGTGCCATTAAAAAAACTCTACAATGATAGAAATAAATAAGCACTAGAAATCACACAATCCATTCAATTCCATGGATCACATCAAACATGTCAGTATCCAGGACCAAGATGTCACATTTCATCAGAACCCCTGTAACGGAAAGAACACATGACTGGAACTTAAGGCCTTATTCCATCTTCTTCCCCAATGGTGTTACCAAATTCATTGAAAATGATATCCTCTTGGTTGCTAGGTTCATTAGATTCACAAGACGAGATGATATAGTAAATATAGATGCAAAAATATCAAATAATAATTCATCTATAGAAGATGAAATCAGAATGGTACATTGAATAGTCGAAGGTCCTACATCAGAACCCACTGGTGCATGATCCAAAAAATGTAGATTCATTGTCCCTAACTGATAATGGATACTCGATTATGGATCTTCCCAATCATTCAATACATAGAATACAATATGTTCCTACCGCCATGCCCACTAAATTGTTATCCCATCATCCCGGTAGGCTCCGTCTAAATTGGTACTCCCCTAGAATCCATAGATCCTACACCACTCTTATATAGGAGCGTCTCCTCATAAAAGCACTGAATGTTTCCAGTAACTCCATATAGATAACAAGGCCTGGGAGTGGAGGGAAATGAAGACCACATGTGTCCAACATTCCCCTACTGATGGAACACCATAGGCCCTACCCAAGAAGCCATATATTATGTATTACAAAGAGGATATCCAGAGCTACCACCACCCTTCTTTCCATTCTCATCATGCTTCCTCATCTTCTTGGATGAGATGCGACTACGAAAAACTAAAATTTCCCCTAAAATAAAAGACCAACCTTGTGTTTATTCTCAACTCTTCATGCCTGGTCAACCACCTCACCATTAGTCTTCATCTGGAAAAGTAATACTTGAGAGTATATCTCTTGTCACCAAACTGTTTCAAAACTCAACGACATCATTTTGTCATTAGAAACTATTTTATTTTCATATCAAACAATATGGGTGAAGAGTTTATCAGAATCCATCACTAACGGGTCCCCCAAAACAAGATCCATGAATCCTCATGATCTAGAAAACACAAAGTCATCAGGGAATTAATGATCATTAATAAAACACTTGATGCCCCCCCATCTCATCTCCTCATGCATCCCAT
The DNA here is from genome assembly GCA_963277665.1 of Viscum album. Classification (NCBI taxonomy): domain Eukaryota; kingdom Viridiplantae; phylum Streptophyta; class Magnoliopsida; order Santalales; family Viscaceae; genus Viscum; species Viscum album. The sequence continues at coordinate 1,267,010,687 of OY728128.1, forward strand.
AATAGATCACTGAGTCCCACAACCTTCAACTGAAATTTTTTTTAGAAATGAATCACATTTAAATTTGAACTATTTAAGAGTGGCCATGAATTCAAACATGTGCTCTATATTCTCATGAAAATCATCCCCATCATAAGACTCCGTGCTACCTCCGAATTAAGGAGTTTGTTCTTGAGAAATTCAATGGATTTGTCCTTATTTGGACCAGATTCCTCTTCTCTGACTAGATAAGCAGAAGTAGTAAGAGTTTATCTATGGCATAGAGTCCAAATAAACTACACTAAAACTTGCACAATCCTCTGATCAAGTGGAGAGGGATAACTCTTTCTGGATTCTACCCATTGTTGTAAGAGAGCTCTCTATAGAGGCATGATCCTGCAAGTAGCAAGAGTCACTTAAGAACAACATTAATACATGAGATTTGAAAAAAAAATCAAGAATAATAAACATCAATAAACCAAACATGCTATTGAAACACAATGATCGAACCACTTCCCCCACCCGATGTCCACACACAGTCTGCTGTCAGCATGTCCCACGCAGAGGAAAAATTCAATCATGCATGCCAAAATACCATGATTACATGAGGTATATCCAAGGTTTGTTGGCCAAGAACCCTATGTTAAAATTGAACCCAGCGTCCCGAAATTCCTTTCTCTAATATAACTAGACTCGTCCCTAATAAAACCCAAAGGGAGAAACCTACCTCTGACAACATTTTTTTACTATCAAAATTGGGTCGCCATCCAACCGATGTCCGACCTGGTATTTGGCACTGCCCGATGGTTGTTACTAATCCCCATGGGCTAGAACATGTGCCAAGTTATAAAAATAAAGTTAGGGATTGATATACTTGAATATGTATAGTTATAAAACAACAATCCAAATAAACAAAACTAAATCTCGACCTCAAAACCAAAAAAAAACATTATAGAAAACTAGAATATGAGTTACATATTTAATCAAAATCCCAAAAAATAAATACAACTAGGTAGGGTGAAAAAAAAAACAAAAACCAACACATAGTGAGAGGAAACCAACCATAATCAATATCCTTAATACCGATGTAAGAAGTTAGGTGACAACATGAACCACCACTCCCAAAATCCTTCCCCCAAAATACATCAGACTTAAAAAATATACTTACACTCAAAGTTCTAATTAAGGCGTGAGATAACTCCTAATATTATTCCCCCAAGGAATGATTCCATGAATTAATATTAAATGAAAAAATATTTTCAATTTTATAAAATGAAGATAAATAATTGATTTTAAAATGATTAAGGGAAAATGGTTTAAGGATAACGACATTAACGAAAAACAATTAAATTAAAACACACACATGAACATAATTTAAGGATAAAATAAATTTCACACCATATGCATATTGTGAGTTTAATAAAAAAACAGGAAAAAAATATGGGACGGTCCCTAAATATAGTAGTGAGAAATGAGACCATAGAACATTGCGTCTAAGTGCAAAGTTGTGTAAGAACAACAACAAATGTATTCTCATTCATGATCCACTAGTAGAGAATATTTCCATTACCTATTGGACTCTAATATTCATCTGAACGTATATTTAATGTTGTATTCATCAATCCAACTAAGTGAAATCAATCTGATTCCACTTTCTTGTCACTAGAACTGTAGTCTTAGTCTGCTCATCTAGTACACATGCTTCCCATTTGTTTTCAAGAGGTTTCAATTACATGGAACATGGAAAATTAAAATCAACAAAACAAACAAGTTGCTACCTATACCAAACACCTCACTCACACACCCAAATTCCATTTTGAAAATATAAAGACACTAACAAAATTCTGAATTTTTTTTATCACTTATAAAACCTATTAAAAAAACTATCCAGTCAATGAAAACATTTTAATCATAAAAAACCCACTAACAAAATTTATTCAACAATTTAAAAATATTCCGCATGATTTTAAACACAAAAAACTCACCCAAATATTATTTTGTGACAAACAAATTTTTATGTCTACACAAAAAATACAAACCGTAGACCTTGAAAACGTTAACAAACTAACTACATGATTTTTTGAACAATAATAAAATATTGAACATGAGTTTTCACAGAGAAATTATTTAACATTTCAAAAACATATGACCAAAAAAACTAATTCTCAATAAATATCATATAAAACTAGATTCACAACATGAATAATAATAAAGATTGAGGCTCAATTAATTAAACTCACAAATTAACTTGTCAATTAATAGTTATACATTGAATAATATACCTTAGTGTATGAAACCACACCGTTTTAATGTAAAACACCCATAGCACATGAAAAAGAATGCTAAAAACACAATGATACCCTAAAAATAAAAAATCAAATCAATCCAAAAAAAAACAAACCAAAATCTATAAGAAACTCTAATAGTAAATATACCAATTTGAATAATGAACACACAATGTATAACGCACCAATGATAATGGGTCCAGGAAGCTGGCCGAGCAACATGGGGCCTACCCGAGGTGGGTGACACTTGTTGAGGACTTACATGATGGAGGTTTAGCCAAGCAGTTGCGTGTAATGTGGTTCATTGTTTGGAGGGTTATCGGGGTAGTAGACACGGGAGGTCCGTCAGATGAGGGGAGTGTGTCAGTCAGCATCATCACCTGAGGGCAGTAGGGGTGCTAAGAAATGGTTTGGAGAGGGGGTGTTCTGTGAACGAGGGGGATGGGGGGAGTAGATGCATGATATAAATGATGGGAGGAAGAGATAATGTGGGAATAAAATAAAATAAACCAAAAGAAATAAAAATGAAAATACAGATAATATAAAACCATAGAGAAAATATAAACCCACTTATAATAATAATAATAATAATAATATTCATGGTCAAAATGTTGTTAAAAATTATTTAACAATAAATTATAAGTAATTGTAACATAATTAAAATCATAACAAATGTAACAATAATATGGTTATAGTTAGGAATAACATGTTAATAAAGGTATGACCATTACAATAATTTAATATTATTCACCTAATTATAATATTAACTGAAATAATAATAATGATAAAAATTCCAATATTAATGTTATTATTATAATTATTATTAAGGAAACTCTTTAATTATTTTATCCCTTTTCTCATTTTATTATCAGATTTCTTTACTTGTTCATTAGGTTAACTAACTAATTACACATTGTCCATAACACACATTTATCGAGTGAAGCCATATGGCTTCATTCATGCCTTTCCCATGCACTAGTTAGTGCCAAGCCAAAACACTAATTTATCAAAAATATCAAAAAACTCAATTCGAACACGACCCACACCAAAGTAAAACAAATTTTACGCCTAATAAAATTAAATGAAAAAAATAAAAATAAAATCAATTCTGATATGATATTTCATGTTGTGACACTACCTTATAAACTAAAGGGCATATGTATTATGAAATTCAAAAATAAACTTGGTAAAAGCATCAGGGATTAGAGAAAATTCAAAATGAATAATTAATACTATTAATCATAAAGGATGGTTTTTTTATTTATACATTCAATAGAAATTCAATATATAAAACTAGATGAATGGTGGAATGAAAATAAAATATTCCAACATCATGTTGGGACAAACATTGATGAAGATAACTTCTATATAAGCGGTTATTGCTAATATGATTTATCTATTCATCGATTCTAGAGACTCTAAAAAAATACTCTCAAGATATCTATAGTGAAATTTAAATTCTAATTATTGTATTTTTGGTAGATGACATTAGAAATAATAAAAATAATTTAGAGAAATCGTATGTTTCTGTCTATTTTTTTTAAAGATTCACCACATGTGTTAGTCTTGGGAAACGGTGAATCGAACTCAAAATACAAAAATTCTATGACAAAATCAATCTCTAATGTTAATATATTTTACATATATAACATATAATAGTATTTTTTTAATAAATGAAATTATTCATATATATTCACATTAGAGGGATAAATAGAATATAATATATTTAATATATTATTCGCCAGCATATTCAATGCCCGCAACTCATTGAATACTCAACCAATTGGAAAATACTATACACTAGGATTAATAAAACCATCACAATTTTAAGCTGTTATCTACATTGTTAAATTTACCATTTTACCCATAGGGAGGTCCTAAGACACTAAAACCCCAATTCCGAGTTAGATCGTGATTAGAAATGGACCTAGAATTTACCTTAAATATCATTTACTTTTTGAAGTTTTTCACTAAAGAATCAAATATATTATTTCCATTATTTTTTATATATGAAAAATTAACACTATAATTTTTAGGATACTAAACCCATCTAAATTTCCTCAATTTAATATTCAATTCCTAAAAAAATATAACACAATATTGTCTAGTCCAAATAATCCATTAAAATTTCATTAAACAAGTATTATATGTTGCTCATCATAGAATGAAAAACTACCATTATGTTTTAGACATGCATAAGTTTGACCTTATCGAATAGACATAACATTATAGTTTCATTTGGAAGAAAACAATTTCTTTTTTGTACACATATCCTACAACCAACTACTAAAACATCTAATTATGTTATTACCCATTTTTAAATTTATAAAATTAATCTTGAAATTTCCACCCGTATAAGTAAATAAGTTTAATAGTGATTATTGCAATGATATAATATTAATAAAATATATATATTTTCTAGACAAATCTATAATGATATGAATATTAATTGCATTGTTTGAAAAACTCCAATACATCACCAGTTCAAATTTTTATGTTTCCATTAAAATATATGTCCCAAAGATGGAATTTTGTAATGCCCCGAACCCAGTTACCCAGAGTCGGTGCATTATTTTAAAACATAGGCATTATTAAAAGGAATAATGTCCCGAAATACCGATCAGTTTAGTAGCCTTGGATAATAGATTACATACATTAACTTTACTTTACAATTTCAAACATAATACATAGCATAAATAGTTCTTTGAGAACACCATTATTCCCTTTAGCTTAACCCTGTATATCAATCATAATACACTTCTTGGAATCTTGGGAAAATGAAACATAAGAAATGGGTGAGCTCAAATGCTCAGTAAGGGTAAGAAATACATTGAAAGATAACTTAAATATTATGCATGGTGAATAATTGAAACCACATGCCTTAACCAATAATAATCATGAATACTTTTATGGAAGGAATATGAGATGAGTAAATAATTCCATAATAAAACATAATCATGGGTATTCTACAAGTCGAATGACCACATGAACCATTAATATTTTTCCATAATGAGGGAATTTATATTTCTAGACATTATAAAACATTTCGTCAAGGCCTCGGCCAAGCCATATAAAAATGATTAAGGCCTCGGCCAAAACCAAAAATCAAATTGGGAAAGGGCCTCTGCCAATTCCACATCTAGTTGTCTCATGATACCTACCGATGCATCAACGAGCTATAGTGGGCCCCACCCATCACTTACTATGTCCAATACATTCCTCATGTGAAAAGGTTTGAACATAATAGAAACATTCGTATTAGAACTAGCTTATGAAATGTCAATAATTTAACTATAAACCATGAAGGTATAAAAATAGCACATCCATAGTAAAGCATATCACAAAAACATCAATATAAAATAGAGTTTTGTATCATAATAAATCAACTTAAAATAATCCTAAAATCCATCAAAGAACGTTGATAGAGATGAAATCAAAACTATTGGAGAGAAATATCTCTTTTTTTGAAATCATAGAAAAGTCACACATTTATAAATAATGTAATTTAAAAGATATTTTTGAATCAAAGTGTCCCATACCACATGGAAACTTTTGAAAATTAATATCATTTCAAACATTCATGTCCATATAAATAAATCCCTAAAATCATTTTGAAAACATGGACATTAATTAAAATTATTTATAAAGATAAATCATTAAAAAAATTAAAATTCTGATCTTGATAAAGAGTACCTTTCATGAATTCTTAAAATATTCATTTTGAAATCATTTAAAAGTTTCATAATTATAAAATAAAAAATTTACATTCAAAATATTCTTATGATCTTGTAAGGGATGCTTCGACGATTTTATAACGACGGAAAATAGCCTCATAAGCCGTATAAGTTAAAAAAACATTCTTACCTTAATTCAGTTGAAAAGGATAAAAAGGACATTTTTTGGAAAACGATAGAAATATTCCTTTATAAACCTCTTATAAAAAGTTAAAAAAGGATATAAATGGCTTTAACCCATATTCTGTAAAATAGTAAGAATGTTTTGAAATACATTTTTATGAAACATGGATTTGGATGATAAAGAGGTCCCAATTGATAATTACGTATAAACAACCTTGGATAATGAAGAGATTGTATAATAAAACCTTACCAATTTGGAAACAAACAAAACATACACCCCATGAAAGAGGTATCAAACAATGAATATGTAAATACACATAAATTAAAGTGTATTACACAAATAATACAATTATGGGTAGTACATACACCACCCAAAAGGTAATAGTGGCAATATGTCATGAATCTCACGGGAATAAGGAGTGAGATGAAAACCCCTTACATTGTACATTTCCTTGGTTGAAGGTAGTTTAACCTCGTGTATAATGGTGAAATAGTTGTTATTAAATTATACAGGAATCATATACATTAATATGATATCATATATGATCTTTTAACATTGCTTTGTTAATAATTTCTTAGTATTATCGTCGTTTCGGGTGTTATCTTACTCATTTTCTTTAATATGTTTTTTTACATAACCCATGATTGTTATATATATGTTCTATATTATTCATATCCAGAATGATATCAACTCCTTAAACATTATTTTTAATCATCAAATGATAATTAGACTTTCATGGATACGATGGGGTATGAATCTCATCGCGTTCGTGGAGACGGTAGTCCGTACGTACGCATGATCGAAAATATCATTCTTTTGATATTAAAATAATATATAATTTATTGGTATATCATATATACAGAATCATTATCAAGTTATTTTTATTATTTACATCAATTACACATCATTATCAAACCCATCCGAATAATAATGTTTTGAATAACAATTACACAACGATGTGGAATCTGTAAGTCGTACATACGACCGTATAGTGACATGTCATTAAAAGGATGGATAAAATACAGAATATGGTTGTACCAAATTTATAATAACATCACAGTATATTGAATATACTGGATTTATTATTTTATAATGTAAATAACAATGAAAGAACAAGTTCAAGAAGAAAGGAACATGAAAGAGGGTGGTCAAAATATTACATCTTCTTCGGGTTCTTCCATTAGATTTGATCAAAAGGGCTCATTAGGTTGGATTTATGATACAAATAAGGCCTCTAAGTTGAAGTGAGATATGTTGAAAGAATATTTGGGCAGGGGTTGGCTGATTTAAAAGTCTTTGAAGATATGAATTTGAGAGAAGGGGGAGTGCCCTTTTATAAGAGGGGTGAGGGGATCCTTTGGAAAAGCTAGAAATAATATTTTATAGTAAATTCATATTGGGTTTCTAATGGCTCCAAAGTAGATTATTTAAAGGTTATGGTGGGAATAGGTCTAAAACCACTCTACCAATAGTTTTTAGATAGGTTTGTGTCAGTATAATAACTTTATCTTTTTAATTTAACTCTTATTTAAATAGTTTGACATTTAACATGTCTCTTTGTATTTTTATATTATATAGTAAATAAACATACTATAAACATCCAAAAGACCCCCAAGTTGTCCACTAATAATGCACCTATCATTATATAAGTCCTTTGGCTGAACCTTATATTATTAGAAATAGAATATCAATTAATAATATATTATTTGTTTTAAAAACTCCTTTATGTCAATTTTGACACTATTTAATATTTCAGTTTTGTTAAATTCATACAAACTTTAATAAATCAAAACAAATTCATTTAAGAAATCCTAATATGTCATATTAACCAATAAAATTTTTGGGTGTCATCAAAACTTTCAAATTATATTTATTTTAACATTTACAATACTAATTATTTGATTTGTTCATTAATAATGAAAATACTGTGTCATTATTGTGTCATAAATAAATTTAATTATTTAAAGTATAAAAATTAAAAATAAAATAAAATTATATAGGAAATCTTTTTACCTTTAAAATAAAAATTTACTGTCTAAAATATAACATATTTTACCTCATGTAAAAAAATTTTTATAAAACATATTTTCTTTTGTCATTTTTGTATTTACTTTAACTTAATTAATATAAAGTGTCATTATCAATTACAAGTGGATCAATGGGGACCCATAATCGACCCAAATATGCCCATGGTCAGACATGTATGAACCAATAGGGTTAGGACACATTTTAGGATAATTTATTATTATTATAATATTATTTTTTTACCCTTATTTACCGGATTTACCCTCTAACCATGGAAAATATAATATTTACCGATTTAATTATTCATAATTTCTAAAAATAAAACATAACTATTTATAAAATTTAGACCTCATGATTCTAAATATGAAATCCATTTTCCTAAATTCAAAACACATATGTGGCAGAAATTAATTTAAATTGAATTCCCATTGTTAAAACAAAAAGCGTGTTTTTAAGAGAAAATAACTATCAAAAGATTGGCACTTGCTCATGTCCAGTTTAAATGTGAAATTATGTATAATGAACAAAATTGGTTTAAATGGTAAAAATATAGTCTAATTATACACTAAAATCACTCAAATTCCTAATTTATCACTATAAATTATTTCGATTAGGAAAGTTGTTTTTTATTAAAATTTAGTAATTTTAACTCTTCGTCAAAATATGAAAGTTATCCAAAAAGTAACAAAAATTCACCCTAAGCTAATTTCGATATTCCAAATCCAAAAATGAAGTACATTTTGAAAGATAAAATTTATAAAATTTCAAAAAGTTGGTATTACTATTCATAACGGCTAGTTTGATTGGTTGTGGTGTGTGTTAGAACTCGAAGTTGCATACAGAACACACTAATGTATTATTGAAAGAGAAGAGTACTGTGGAAGCATGGGGTGTTACATTCTCCCCTAATTCAATAAATAGCATCATCCGTACTTATGATCGGTATTAGAAACTTGGTGTTGACATTTCAAAATAATTTAGTTGAAATCCCACATTGAAAAATGGAATAATGAGACCTCTATTTAAAATAATGAGTGGTAAGTATGAAGGTTACTGAAAATATCACATACTAGGGTTCTATGTAGAAAAACATGGATATGGAAGATAAATATAATTATCAATATCTGATGGAGAGTTGTAGATAACATGGCTATGAAAAGGCCAGCAATCACAAAGCCATAAATTTGTGATGATCTAAGGTACCATCTAGGACAATGTTTTTGTTCTAAGTTCCTTTTCTTAAAGTTGAGGAATTTATTTATGAGATTGGCTAAGATTATAAGGAGATATAATTACTTTATAATTAGAGTTTTATCCATTAATATATTTCTACCAAATACTCATCTTTCACTCCAAAAATAATGCAACTCAAAATTAATCATATATGGTTCCAAATATAATGAATTTATAATTCACATATCAGACCCTTTATAAAAAAAAGAAACTACATTATTCCATCCAGGAACTTCACGTAGTCCAGTGGTAGGTAATAAATCCCAATCGCACTATGGTTATAGGTTTGATTCCCGCAGCTTTTTCCGACGCGATGGGTTGTCACATGGTCTGCATGTTTTCCTTTTATAAAAATCCAAAAATAACCTTTCATACATAATCCATTCCAACCTTTAGACTTATCCAAAATACTTCTAACCAAACTCACAGTCTGTAATATATAAGGATGTTAAACACATTGAAGATGCTTATTTCCTTGTAATAACATGTGAACACCATCATCATGTATTATTACTATAAAACCATTATTGATTACATTCATGCTCCCTTATTAATTATAGATTACTGGATATATTCCTTATATCCAAATTTTTTGAATATTCCAACAATAATGAAATAAACATACTATTAAACAGTTCCAAAAATGTCAAGAATATCCAATATAATTTATCGAAGTCAACTATCTCTTATTCCAAAATCACTACCTCATTATCAGGATCATATTAAGGATTACCATTCCATCAACCATGTATTTTCGAAAATGTGTATCTTACTATGAAGTCACAATTCTTAAACCATATAATCTCAAATCCTCAATAAAATAGTAATGTAGTGAAATCCTTATTTATCTCCATAATTCATATAACTAGTATATTGTTGATACAACACAAAAATGAAATAATCTAGTAATAACAACATAAGAACACTAGTCATTATTCTTCATCTGAGGTAGTATCATAACTTGATTATTATCCAATTGCATCATTTGGGGCATACTTTGATGATTTGGACATTGGTTCACATAGTGTACCAACTCCTTGAAGATGAAGAATTGTACATTTAAAACCTTTTTCTTACCCTTGTCGTCACGTATTTGGTGTCCTTTTTCTCCACACTTATAACAAAATCTCATTCCCTTCAGGAAATTTCCAGGGTGTTTCTTCCCACTATTATTAGATATGGGAAAATTATTCTTTTCCCTCTTCCCATTATCCATAATTCTCTCTTCCATCCTTTTCTACTATTGCTTCCCTTCAAAGACATAGGACTCTTAGAATTATTTACTTATCTTATTAACACATGATACCATTTCTTCATATGTTGAGAAAACATGAGAGGCTATTTCCCTTCTAAATGATGGCTTAATACTATGGAAGATATGATTCTTCTTACTCTTTGGATCATATGTATTGTTGTAGTTCACATTCCTTCTTCTGGGTGCCATTTCTATACAATGGCATACAATATGTCAGTTTATGAATTGTAATGAATAATTCCAAACATGTAAAATACCTAATGTAAATTGAATAGTTTATGAATATAATACATAATCATTGAAATTTTTTCATTGAGGAAATATATACTCATAATCCCTTAATAATGGTTTGTAATGAAAATGAGAATTATCCAAAGAATATCCCCTGGGAGTGTCGTAACAAAGAGAGGACCAAGGGCCATTGTCGTGCACCAGTTCCCGTTCAAGTCTAGCTCAAAGAGGTGTTTTCGGGTTTTACACCTAGGTACATATGTGCTAGAGCTGCCTCTACCTACTCATATCCAGGCAGGGATGTATTTATTGGAAAACTCACAAAATCACTACAGTACCAAAATTCTAAAAAGTTTTTCTATACTAATCCTCAAATTCTATCTTAGGATAATGTGTTCTAATCAGAGTTTATCTAAATCTAGTTTCCAAGGTTATTTCTAAACTTTCTCTGATACCAACTGTAACGCCCCTACCCCACTTATCCAGAGTCGGTGCATTATTTTGAAAAATTGGCATGATTACAAAGAATCATGTCCTGAAATACCGATCAGTTTATCATCCTTGGAAATAGATTACATAGATTAACATTAAATTACAATTTCAAACTTAAAACACATTATTAATAGTTCTTTGAGAAAACATTATTCCCTTTAGATTAACCATGCATATTAATCATAATACACTTCTTTGAATCCTGGGAAAATGAAACATAAGAAATGGGTGAGCTCAAATGCTATGTAAGGGTAAGCAATACATTGGAAGATAAAATAAATATTATGCATGTTGAATAATTGAAACCACATGCCTTTACCAATAATAAACATGAATAATTTTATGGAAGGAATATGAGCAGAGTAAATAATTCCATTGTAAAACATAATCATGGGTATTCTACTAGACGAATGACCGCATGAACCATTAATATTATTTACATAATGAGAAAATGAATCATGCCAGACATTCTGAAACAATTTTTCATGGCCTCGGCCAAAACGTCTAAAAATGATTAAGGTCGTGGCCAAAAACCACAAATCAAATTGGGAAAGGGCCTCGACCAATTCCATGTCTAGTAGTCTCATGATACCTACCAATGCATCGAGGAGCTATAGTGGGATCCACCCATCACTTACTATGTCCAATACATTCCTCATATGAAAAGGTTGAAACATAACATAAAAATTCATATTATAACATGCATACGAAATGTAAATACTTCAACTATAAACCATGAATGCTATAAAAATAGCACATCCACAGTCAAACATATCACAAAACCATCAATACAATATGGAATTTTTTATCATAATAAATTAACTTCTAATAAACATAAAATCCATCAAAGGATTTTGACATAGATGAAATCAAAACTATTTGAGAGAAATATCTCTTTTTTTGAAATCATTGAAAAGTCACACATTTCTAAAGGATGTAATCTAAAAGATATTTTTGAATCAAAGTGTCCCATAACACATTGAAACTTTTAAAAAGAAATATCATTTCAAACATTGATGTCCATATAAATAAATTCTTAAAATCATTTTGAGAACATGGACATTAATTTAAATGATTTAGAAAGAGAAATAATTAAAAAATTTAAATTTCAGATATTGATAAAGAGTACCTTTCATGAATTCTTAAAATTTTCATTTTAAAATCATTTAAAAGTCCCATAATTATAAAATAAAACATTTACATTCAAAATATTATTATAATATTTTAAGGGAAGCTTCGAAGATTTTATAATAGTGGAAAATAGCTCCACACGCTGTATAAGTTAAAAAAACATTCTTACCTTAATTCGGTTGAAAAGGTTAAAAAGGACCTTGTTTGGAAAACGACGAAAATATTACATTATAAACTTATTATAAAAAGTCAAACAAGGGTATAAATGACTTTAATGCACATTCTGTAAAATAGTAAGAATGTTTTGAAATACTTTTTTAAGATACATGGATGTGGATGATAAAGAGTCCCCAGTAGATAATTACGTATAAACAACCTCATATAATGAAGAGATTATGAAATAAACCTTTAACAATTTGGTAACATATGAAACATACACCCCATGAAAGAGTTATCATAAAATTAATATGTAAATACACATAAATTAAAGTGTATTACACAAATAATACAATTATTTTCTGTACATACACCACACAAAAGGTAATAGTGGCAATATGTCATGAATCTCATGGGAATAAGGAGTGAGATGAAAACCCCTTAACATGTACTTTTCCTTGGTTGAGGGTAGTTTAACCTCCTGTATAATGGTGAATAAGTTGTTATTAAGTTATGCAATAATTATATATATTAATATGATATCATATAAGATCTATTAACATTACTTTGTTAATATTATCTTAGTATTATCGTCGTTTCAGGTGTTAACTTATTCGTTTTCTTTTATATGTTTTGTTACATAAGCCGTGTTTGTTATGGATAGGTTGTATATTATTAATATACAAAATGATATCAAGTCCCCAAACATTTTTTTAAATAATCAAATGAGAATTAGACTTTCATGGATATTATGGGGAATGAATCTCATCGCGGTCGTGGAGACGGTAGTCCGTCCGTACGTACGAGCGACAATATCATTCTTTTGATATTAAAATAATATATAATTGGATGGTATATCATATATACAGAAGCATTATCATGTTATATTTATTATTTACATTAATTACACATCATTATCATATCCATCAACATAATAATGTTTCGAATAACAATTACACCACGATGTGGAGACGACAAACAGTACGTACGCATGTATGGTGACATGTCATTCAAAGGATGGATAGAATACCGAATATGGTTGTAACATATTTATAATAACATCAAAATATATAGATGACACTGGATTTATTATTTTAGAATGGAAATAACAAAAAATTAAGATGATTAAGAAGAAAGGAACTTGAAAGAGGGTGGTGAAAACATTACCTCCTTTTCAGGTTCTTCCTTTTGATTTGATAAAAAGGGATCCATAGTTTGGATTTTTGTTCAAAATAAGGCCTCTAGGTTGGAGTAAAGTAGAGAGAATATTTGGATAGGGGGTGGCCGAGCCTAAATGCATTGAAGGTATGAATTTGAGAGAAGGTGGAGTGCCCTTTTATAAGAGGGGTGAGGGGCACCTTTGGAAAAGCTAGAAATATTATTTTATAATAAATTCATATTCGGTTTCCAATTTCTCAAAAGTGTATTATTTAAAGGTTAAGATGGGGATTGGTACAAAAATACTCATCCAATAGGTTTTAGACAAGTCTGGTTAACTATATTAAATTTATGTTTTTTAATTTAACTCTTAGTTAAATAGTTTGACATTTACCATGTCTCTTTGTATTTTTATATTATATATTCAATAAACATACTATAAACCTACAAGAGACCCCCCGAGTGGTCCCTTAAAAATAAATCTATTATTATATATGTCCATTGGTCGATCCTTAGATTTTTAGGAATAGGATATCAATTAATAATATAATATTTGTTTTAAAAACTCCTTTTTGTCAATTTTGACACTGTTAAATAATTTATTTTTGTTAAAGACTTAACAACAATATTAAGTCGAACCAAATTCTTTTAAGAAATCCCAATATGTCATATTATCCAATAATTTTTTTTGGATTTCATCAAAACGTTCATATTATATTTATATTAACATTTATAATACTATTTATTTGATTCATTCGTTAATAAGGAAAATACTGCATCAGTATTGTGTCAAAAATAAATTTAATTATTCAGTGTATAAAAATTATAAATAAAATACAATTATATAGGAAACTTTTTTATATTTCTAAGGAATATTTATATTCTATAATATAACATATATTACCCTATGTAAAAATTGTTTTGTTAAAATATATATGCTTATGTCATTTTTGTATATACATTAACTTAATTAATATAAAGTGTTATTATCACTTACACGTGGATCAATGGGGTCCCAAAATCGACCCAAAGATGACCATTGTTGGACATGTATCAAAATATAGGGATAGAAAACGTTTTAGGGTAATTTATTATTATTATAATATTAATTTGTTAACCTTATTACCATATTTACGTTTTAACAATGGTAAATAAAATATTTACCGAAGTAATTATTAAAAATGTCTAAAAAAAAGTAACCTATTTACACAATTTGGACCTCCAGATTCTAAATATGGAATCCATTTTTCTAAAATTAAAACATAGAAGTGGCAGAAATTATTTTAATATTAATTTCCGTTGTTAAAACAAAAAGTGTGTTTTTAAGAGATAATAACTATCAAAAGATTGACATTTGCTTATGTTCATTTTAATTGTTAAAATATGTCCAATGAACAACATTGTTTTAAATGGTAAAAATATAATCTAATTATACTCTAAAATCACTAAAATTTATAGTTTACCACTTTTAATTATTTTGATAAAAAATTTGTTTTTAATAAAAATTTAGTAATTTGTACTATTCGTCAAAATATGAAAGTTATCAGAAAAGTACCAAAAGTTCACCCTATGAAAATTTCGATATTCTGAATCCAAAAATGAAGTCCATTTTGAAAGATAAAATTTATAAAATTTCAAAAAGTGGGTATTACTATTCACAACTGCTAGTTTGATTGATTGTGTTGTTTGTTAGAACTCGAAGTTGCGTACAACACACGCTACTGTATTATTAAAAGAGAAACGTACCATGGAAGCTTTGGGTGTTACAAATTTCTATAAAATTAACATAAGGAATAATAAATTTTGATTTTAAATATTTTTCTTATAACCTATCCTTCCCCAACATCTCCCAAATAATTTCCAAATGCCTTCTGTGAACTTCTTCTAATTTCACGTAAATAATGATATCTTATATAAACATAAGAAAAAAGGTGAATATATATTCTCAAAAAAAATATGAAGAAAATAAAATCCATATGATATTTAGTATGTTAGGTTGTAATTATCATGAATCCAAAATGTTCATAACTCATTGTGAAAAATTTATTCAAGTCGTATTCTTCCTTAATCCTTTATTGGTAATATCATGATATTAAGTCGATGATCAAAAAAATCATTAATTCATTAAAAAAATAAATAATTCGAAAATTTATAGAAGAATGGATTTATTATTTAAAATCACATAATTTAGTTTCTTGTAGACAATCGATAACAAGAAGTTGGTGTCAATCATATTTGAAAATAGATTTAGTGTTTCCACAGAGGAATCAAATAGTGTTATATACCCATTAAAATATATATTCTAAATATTAATATTAAAAACTTATAACTTTATTGTTTCATGTGATATGAAATTTGGTATATTTTTATTTTTATAGGAAATAACATGATAGATAAATCAAATCCAGTCTCTAGTGGAATTCCAATGCAGTATTTCTGAAATACATGGAGATGTAAAACCAATAGCACTATCAAATAGGGTATATACACTAATTATCTGTATAAAAAACCTATCTAGGAAATATGTAAAATTTATAATTTATCAAATTAATATTCTAAATTGATACATGAAATTTTCTCACTCACCTTGGACATTTCGTATTCCTCAATATGGTTAAGTAAATATGAAATTACAATAATAACCGCCAACACTAACCTTAAATATCTCCAAAAATGGATTTTAATATAAATATCACACATTTTCATATTAGGGACTGTTAAATCTCTTAATATATTTATATAACATAAAATTAATGAAAAATGTACAAACTAATAATTAATTTGTCAAAATTCAAAAAGGATTTAAATTTTTGATGATTAATACATTTACTCCAAATGATAACTCGATATATAATACCTTTATAGATTTTAAAGAATGAGAGATACCTATATTAATATATGTTGAGATCATGGTTGAGGAAAAAATAAAGGTACCTTGTACTATAGTTGGCCCTTCATTAGATTCAATCAGTGAATGCCCTTATAGAAAAAATCATGACTATTACTCTCGTTTTTACACTATTAATGGTTAAAAATGAACCCGACTCATCATTTACCTCAATAATATATATATTTAACTATATAAAATATATTACCCATATTATATTGGAATACCTAACACTATATTATTGAGAGATGTTGTAGAAATTTATTATGTAACTGTGATTTCAACACTAATAACATTAACTTTGATATTTACGATAGATTTACTTCAAATATTATATTAAAACATTTGTAACATATATTATTAATCAATCCTTAATATGAAATTGAGTTTTTTTTTGAATCAAAATTTTGAAGATAAAGTGTTAGATTCATTAGAATCAATAATATTGATTTATTGAAAGACAAATAAATCTATTAGCATTTGATTTTTTTAGTTTTTAATTTATTCCTAACATTATTATAGATAGATGATTTTATTTTATCTCTAAGTGATTATCTGGACGTCAGAAATATAAGCTTATGTTTCAAATGTAATGATGTTCTAGAAGCTATTATAAGCACATTTTTTAATGCTATTCGTGTTAATAGGTCAAATAGAAATAATTTTTTAAATTTATTCCTCCTTTATAGGTGATATAAATTTAATGAAATATTTATATAGGTTTTTACATTTTCATGAGAAATCATATATGTGTTTTAGAATAATATTATATGTGATATAATAGTTATATCTTCTTGATAAATGTTAGGATGTGGCAGTCTTAGTCACACAAATGACAAGGTTCTTAGTGAATGAAGAAGCAGAGAATTAACCATTATTAAAAATATAATTATGTATAATACCCAATAGGTTGTGGAATTTTTTTATTTTATTATAATTTATATATGGAAGAAGAGTAGTGGTCTAACAAAGACACCTCTGGTCACACAAAAACTCAACTAAGGAAGAGTATCTTGGAATCATTGGAGGAGTATTTATAATATGAAAAGTCCTCAAAAGACTTAAGCATTTAGTGGGGACAGTTTCCAATCCAAGTAAGTATATATCATGGAATGAATATGTTTTTTGGATGAAAATAAAGGAAATTATCTTAGAATACAATATTATTTATTCTTTAGGTGAGGATTATATGTGAGGTCTTTTCCTTTGCTAATTTATATAGAATAATATATAATGTTGTTGAAGATATGGCCATGTTGTGAAGATCATGATGTATATTTTGATGTTACTATGTTTCTAGAGCTATCAAAAATATTTTAGGAAACACACTATGAAGGGTTAAGTCACAATGCACTGTGAAATTGAATAATGACATCATTTTTTTAGTAGTGAAATGTTTTATGGGTGTGATCTAGAAAATTATATATTTGTATATTATATGTTTTTATGGGGATTAATGCATTGAGTAGATTATGGATCTATGTTTCTAGTCAATAAATTAAACTAAAACCCATTCAATGGTGAAAATTATCATGTCATGATAGTGCTTATTCATCAACACTATAGAATTATAATTCTAATATGTTATGGGATAGGTCATTGTATTGAAATGAATATCTTTAATAAAAATTAATTAAAATATTTGGAAGAGTTTTAATCAGATATGAAGGATATTTTAAGGATTTATTTTCCAATCATAATCATGATGACATGAAAATATTCTGGAATGGATATTTGGAGAATATATCTAGAATTATAAAGAAATTCATTTGAAGGACTTGAGTTGTAGAGATCTCTATCTATATAGTTATTATAAATTTTTGTTCTACAACTATGAGGAATAAATTTATATACAAGAATTATTGGAAGTGGAATTATAGATTTCAAGTGAGGAGGATATTCTAGGTCGATTTTAAAATAAATTGAGTTAAAAAATGGATGTCGTAAAAGAATATTCCAATTATGGATGGTGGAGTTTCATGAAATATCATTCAAAGTGGATAAAAATGATCTCTGTGACGTTCAAAACCAACCTATGATGGGGAAATGTAGATATTAAACTGAACCATCTAAATATAGTTCCAAAAAACTATTGAATCTATTTTATTTGTCTTCCATTACAATTGAGTTTTTCAATCTATAGTTATGAGAAAAAGAGAGGAGTTTGGGTGTGGCCTTAGAGAAGAAGTGAGACATCTGTAAACATTGTAAGTGTAGTGACTCCAATTATAAGAGTGTCCTATATTAAATCCACCATCAATAAATTTAGTTATTGATTAACATCATATCAAAACATTAATGATTTCATGCTCCCTAGATCATCCTAGTGTTGTTGAACAAAGTATTATTATTATATTCATGATGAATTATTGATTATATGTAGTATGAAAAAATTATTGAGTTTTGGTTAAGTAATATTGAATAAAATAAATAAGGGATAAATATATGATGTGTAAGAATATGATCATAATTTTAATAAGACGTTATAGATGGGAATATTAATTATATGGCCAAGATCATCTAGGGAAGTGATATTTTTAGGAAAAGGTGTTTTTAGTAGAAAGGTTCAATACCCAAATTTACCCCCTTAGGGTATTACTATCTAAATTCCATTATTGTATTGATATGTTGTATAAAAAATTATGGCATTTTTTTAAAAAAAATGTCTTATGTGATCCGATATGATTTTGGTTTAATTCTGCCCTTATAATTTTGTGGTGAAATAGAAAATGGAATGAATTTTTTAAAGAAGGATAACTCAAAAAGAATTCATTGTGGTGGAATAGTTTTCTGGAAATTTTAGATTTAAATAAAATATTCCAGTGACACTGAGAAAGGCACATAATTACTTTTCCTCTAATGAATTTATTAATACATATTATGATATATTATTGTTATCTTGGGAGAAAAATATCCCACGTTAAGATGGATATAATAATTACGAGAAGAACCCTTGGAATAAAAATGTAGAATATGTACCCTTATTATAAAAGCTAGATAAGAGGCTGTAAGAATAGAATAAGAATTTAATGGATGAAATAAGTAATAGGAGATCCGTGTAAAGGTACTAAAAATTGAGGATAAAATATTTAAAACTAAACAAGATACAGTTAATGTCAGATACAAATGAATGAGAAAATAAAAACTCAAAAGAGAAATAGTTATAAGAAATTTATAGAAAATAGTGGATGCATAAATCAAATTCCATGGGGAATGGCCTCAACTAAAAAATAATTTCAATTACTAAAGTCCAAGATGGAAGAACTAGCTTCATACATGACAAAACTGGTTAATGAGAAACAAAGGCAACAACACATTAATGTAATCATTATGTATTCTGTTATATAGTCCAATAAAATGGTGGAGTAAAATTTAAATACTTTATAAAAAATTAAATTCATCAAAGGATGAGATTCCTGGGGGTAATACTCTAATGAATGATATGAATTCAAAAATTATGAATAAAATAAAAAATACCCTCAAATTGAAACAGTAGTTAGTGTAATCCAAAAAAGAAGTAAAAAATTATTTTCGATAATTAATACAATTCAATATGATTATTTACAACAGTTATTTTTTATCCTAATAATAGTTGTAGTAATATAAAGAAATTTTATTCTGTATTGGCGGATAAGAATGAAATAATTTCAATTTCTAAAAGGCTATGATTCATGGGGAAATCCAACCATGTACATTATGAAAACTCTCAGATGTATGATATGAAATGATCTAGGGGAGTTCCCAAGAATAGGAAAAAATTATAATTTTTAGACACACACTCAAGTACTTCCTTAAAATGAGTAAGTAAAATAATATGAAGGAAGGCATCAAGACATGTTATATTATTATGGTATACATGGTAATATTTATAGATGTTATTATGATTCATTAATATATATATATATATATATATATATTTATATGATTTAAAATTAATATTAGAAAATATAGTGTTACCAACCAAAGAGATGGAGATATGGTCATTGTTTCAAATATTAACCCCACTCTAATCAAGCCTATAAAATTAATTTTAATATAAATTACACTAGAATAAATGGATGGAACTATATTTTATATAATATTAAATCTATACCATTTAAAAATATATTTCGTGGTCATTTTGAAGAACATCACTGCGATTAAAATGATATTAATAAGAGTTACAAATTCATTTTAGGAAAAAGTTAAGCTGGGTAGATATGATGAATATTTTGAAAGGAAAAATATATTCACATGTTGTTATATTCAATATGAATGATGTATCTTAAGCAATGTTTTTTATTTAAGAGAAATATGATTCCTATGGAGAAAAAAGGATTAAAATTTTGGAAATAAAAGTCCAAAATGTGATATTCCATGTGATAATTGATTATAAGAGTACCCGAGGAAGAGTAATTTTTTGGGACTGTGATGAAATGTAAAAAACAAATAATTTGAAATTATGTGGGTCTATAAAAAAGGATATAATGATAGAATCCTACTTTTAGGATAAGTTAGAATTTTTTTTCTATAGGTAATCGCTATCATAGTCAGTATTATTAAAATACAATATCCCACATCGTTATATATTTAAATATTGTTAATCATTTTTTAAGTGACTCACTTTTTTCGGGGGATATGATCCATAGTAAAGTTAAAATAATTGAGGTAATTAATGTGATTATATAATTTAAAGTAATAATTAAGTATTTTTATTGTATATTTCGAATCATATTAATTACAAGATTTCATGTGACAAAAATAAGCATATATGTAGTAAGATATAATATAAAAATTGTTATCAAGGTATGTTTTATGTGATGGAATAAATGGAATATATGTAAAACAAGGATTTGAAATTGAATATGAAAGAATATGATTATATAAATAAGTTAAAATAATAATTAATTTCATTATTATTTTATTCAAATCATTCATATACCGAAACATTGGATATCTATTATTGTTTTATAGGGTATGGAATGTTGTTATAGATGGATAACTCTTATAATGCATATTAAAATTAAATTTTGTAATGAATATATGAGATATTGGGGTTGTATAGATATGAATATATAAGGGGTGGTATTTCCATCAACTAAAGAATAAAAATAGGTGTATAAAAGAGGAAATTTACTTTGACAAAATTGTATCAATTTTGACAATTTGTTTATGTGTTTGTGTCTAGAGAAAATATGTAAAGAAGAAATTTGTTACAAATAACACTCTATATAATTAATTTTTATTGACTAATTGTTTTTTGAAAGTGTGGTAGAGAATAAAGGAAGAGTTCCTTGGAAGAATATTAATTCTTTAAATTCATATTTTTTTACGGAAATGGGTTGGCTCAATGGGAAATAGTATTTTTTAGATTAATCTATTCTTTATAACTCTTAATTTCATCTCAATAGTCTTACTAGTTGTGTTAATGGATCACTACAAAGTGGAAGGACTACACACTAAAATTTTTTCATAATGAATCCATAGTGGAGAAGTTGCTAATATAAAAAGAAAATTCTAAATTTATAAAAAAGAAATTGTTTCAATTTTAAATAAATTGTTGATTAATAGAGCTAGAAATTATAGAATTAGTAATGTATATTTCTATAAAGGTAGATTAGTGTCTTTAATTTAATGTAATAATCCCACCAAAAGTTTATAAGTTCAATTTATGATTCCTATATACTCATCAATGATATAATATAATACTTCCATGGAAACCATTCTATTGAAATGAGTTAAGATTTTATATATTAATTTTCAAGAGGATCTTTTAGGATTAAAAAATTTAGTTCTCGATAGTGTTATCAAGTGGTGTCCATAAAGAATCCATCATGTGAAATGAGAGAAAGATATTGTGTTTTTTGACCATAAGAAGTTATATGATCCTGAATATAGGTTGTAGTTCTTTATAACAGGTGATAATATTTAAATATCTAAAAGAGTGTAGTATTAACCCTAAAAATTGTCTCAATCCTGAAGGGGGGTAGTAGTTAGGGGTATTTGAAAAATCATTTGGTCATGAGGATGATTAATATTTATGATAGTGTTGCTGTAATGGGTTGGACCTCTTTGGTCGGTTACTTATTAAAGATTTCATGTGGTCAAACACGACGCATGTTATAATAATAATTTTTTATAATAATATTTGATAAGGATGGAGAGAAAATATTTGGTGTTAATTAGATTAAATGGTTTTAATTTAGTCATTGTGAAATAATAGAAATAAAATTTAATGTATTTAATTCAATGAGGGGGGTTGCATGGTTTCTTTTTGATTTATTTAAATTTTTAAAAATATTAAATTATGTGTGTAATGGGCATATAATGGGAGGCGCATGGGGGGGGTGTAACCCTTTATGGGTAAATCCAACTTGTATATTGGAATATTTAAATAATTATAATAACATTCATTTAATAGAATATAAAATAATAAAAAAATGGTAATGAAGAATGGAAGGGGTTCCCAACTCGTGCGTGATTATAATGTGATGGGAGAGAGGGAGTAATTATAAGATAATAATTGGGCGTTGATAATAATAATAATAATTAATGATAATTATGGGGACTCGTTGACGAATTTGAAAGAGGATTTATTACTATTATATTAAATAATAAATTTAAATGGTGGATTTAAGTGTATGATTAATTAAATTTAATTGTTTTCATTTAATATGAGAATAACCATGGTAAACTAATTAAATGGGATTAAATTAGAACACTAATGATCGGTGTTATTAATATTAATTCTATTAATAATAACATTGAAGTGATAATGGAGTAATAGAAAGGGGAGGCACCACTTTTGGTGGAAGAAATCATGAATGGAAGAGATATTGGAGAGAGAAAGAGTTTAAAGGAAATAAAGATTTAAAATTTAAAGAAATAAAATAAATTTGGAAATCAATCAAGGTGGAATGGGGTAATGTGCACCAAATTGGAGAGGATTTAGTTCGTGAATCTTAAATGAGATTGTAGAGAGATATTTTCATTGAAATGTTATAATAATAATAATATATTATTATTATTATTATTATTTATGGTTGTCAAAACCATAATTCATTCATAACTTTTTCGTGCGACCTCACTTTTATAAACTGTCAGTAGCAGTGTAACCCTGATATTATGACTGTAATTTTAAGAACAATGATGAATACATTTTTATGACTACTGTCTCGATTCAATAAAACAACTATTATTAATTGAAGTTATTATTATCATTAAATGCATGAAAACAGCATGACGTGTCTTTTGTTGACCAGTCAAATTGTCTAACAGTTGTATGGTCAAGTCGTGTATTCATTAATACACGCTGCATACCATTTTACCTTTTCATTACCTATATAAGATATGGTCAAGTGTAAATTACGGACAGCTCTTCTTCTCCACATGAAGACCCTCCAGGATAACCTAGAAGCCTCCCCCCTTTCTTCTTCATCCGGACTCCGATCATCGATTTGTTGGTGGCTGCGGGATTGTGTCGAGAAGGCGAACATCTTGCACCTTGTTCCTTTCCCTCTTGTTCGACTTCCTCTTCATAGTTTCTTACTGAGGATATTGCTAATATTTGACAGGAATGATTCTATTTGAAGAATTTCATCTTAATAGTACGTTCTACCCCATTCTTATTCCTACCTCGATCTCCTCGTTCTGTTCCTCCTTGCCATGCTATGACAAGTGACACCTTAAATCATAATAACGTCTCTCTTGGTTGTTAGTACGATTGTGATGCAGCGTCCACGGGAGGACATAATCGTCGGGAGGAGTGATAAAAATCCTCGTATTGGTTGTTCTCGTAGAAGGTCATCAAAACATGTTCAAGTAGGGATCTTACATTCGTCTCTCCCTATTTTTTGCATCATGCGGGGTGGGTATCCTCTTGTTTTAATGAGATACGTTTGAACCAGTAAATAAAGAAAATTAATGTTTAAATAACGGGTTTGGGGAAATTTTGTTGATATTTTAGTTTTATTTCCATCAATGATTATCCTTTGATTATGTTGTGAATTGAATAAGATTATGCCTTCTGAAAATCACATTCGTAGCGGGCCTTTTCTTGCTCAATTAAATGTTGCCTTGTTTTTTGTATTGTTTCATGAATGTAATTTCATAAAATGTAGAAATTGGTTAATCATGTAAAGATGGCTGATTAAATGAATACCTGGAACCCTTGTATGATCACCCTGATTAAACTAAATGAAAGAATGAATTTTTTGTGGGTGTTGGTTGGGGTTTAATTATGTGAAGGGGTGTTTCATGGGTTGTTGTCGAACAGGTGTACTTTGGGGCTGCAGTTGGCTTGGTTGTGGGTTGGCGTGTATGACATGGTTGAGATGGGCAACAGATCTACGGTAAATGGTATCAAAGGGATGACGATGTGGTACGGGTGTTGTTTCCGATGTGTTTTTGGTTATGGTTGTTGGCAGCAGGGCTGTAGGGATGGGTTGTGCATATGAATAAATGTGGAAGAGTTAACTAAGGAATTTTGGGGCATAGTAGTTGAATAAATAGAGAATATCAATGGAATTTATTGGCTGATAAAAAAAATCGTATTGTATTGCTTGTGTTTCCCCTAACAGTATTTTTGGTTGGCAGGGATATATTTTACAAATGATTGATCTGGTTCAGTTTTTGTTTTTTGCTCTGTAGTTAAGGAACTGATAAAATAAAACGGTTGCAACATGAAATGATTAATTGGGTTTGGGGCTATTTATTGTGTGCATACATTTGAGGTAGCAGTGTCGAGGCATGTGCTCAGATCTTTTGTATAGAAGCCTTAGGATGGGATGAGTGGTTGATATAATTATATAAATCTGTACGTTTTATGTTTCTTTACACACCCCGCCCATTTTATGCACTACGTGCCAAACACCCATGGGATGGGGGTGAGATTCTGAAACATCAAAAGGATGGTGGGTTACTGTTCTTCCCTGTGCTCCCTCTTCCAAGGTCTATAGCCCAAGATCCTTTGGGTAGGTTACGACATATGTTTCCCAAGAGTCTTCGGGATGATGATATGATATGTTCCCAGATGACTTCGGGATGTGATGTGATGGGGTTTCTAGGTGTCATTGGGATGAGATGTGGTTATGGCTAAGGACTGAGTGTCAGCGGGATACTACGAGCTTCATATGGCCAGGTTCTGACACTAACTCAAGATTTATATGGCCTGGTTGCGGCACTAGCTCAGGAAGAGGGGGAAGCATCAGAGCATTACGCGTGAGGTCTTGAGGATTATTCAGTGGGAAGGTGGTGCAGTGTTATCATACTTTGATAATATGACTATACTACTCTATTGACATGTGATATTTAGTGACTATGGCTTGTAATGTTGGGTGGATACTTTCCTTTCTTGGATTTGGTTCCTTCTATTTTTTTACAGGGCATTAGGATGTCTCCCCACCTGTGCATGAGAGCATTAGGTTTTCCTATTGAGTATACTTGTATGGTCACCCTACGTTTACTTTCATTATTTCAGGAGGACTTCGGGGACCATGTGGGACCTTTCTAGTTGGGTGTTGGAGTTTTTCAGGTTGAATTTTTTTCTTTCTTTCTTTTTTGGTATCGTACTTTGGAGCTTTTCTTGCCCTTGTACATTTGATTCAGTATTGTTTAAAACATGCATATGGGTTTGGTATTGAGTTTATTTTCATTTACTTGTTTCATTTTTCTTTTGGTGTTTGATTCATCCTATTTTTAGAACATAAATAATTAAAAGGATAATGCCTCCCCTATTTTTGAAAACGCATACCCTTGTTGCTATTCGACACTTTGGGGCCTACTGTAGGCCGGACTCAGGGGGTCATTATATCCCATTCACCATTTCCAGCTCGGGAGGGGCATCTCCGATTAGAGGGGGTCGTGATAGAACTGTATTAGAGCTGATCGTTGAGAGATAGGATGGAGTCTGGAGTAAGGCATAGTGTGGATTTCATGGGATGGTAGGGAAACAGTGTTGGCTGATCTTGGTGTGTAACATAGGACATGGACAACTGGCTAGGACATGTGATTTTTGGGTCCCCCGTGATCCGATGCAAGGACTTTGAGCTTACCGAATTACCAAGTAAGACTACATTGATTGTAGGATAGAGACCCTAGAAATGGTATATGTATCATCATGATTTTTGTATTACTTGATTTGGGTGTTCTAGGGAAGAAATCGAAATATAATGACGAAATGAAATCTTGGGAAAATTTTCTTGCTACTTGGGCTTAGGAGTTCCTTGTTTACCCAACAGCTATAGCACCTGGACTTCAATAGAAAGGAAGACGAGTGGGACGCAGACAGTTTCACGCAACAGAAACGGAAACCCTATCAAGGCCCGGGATTGAGAGAGATGTTTTCGGTTTTACTTAAATTCTCTCATTTATATTTTTTTCTAAATATATGAGCATCACACTCCATTGTTGAAACTCATTTTCTCCCATGCTTTGGGCATGTACCTTGTTATTCATGAGTCTATAATGCTATATTGTTTTTCTCTTTCCTTTATGATGTGTGTGAAGAGTCCTAACATGTGGGGAGAGGAGGTATTGATCCCTAATCAAGTCACATTAATGTGGATGTGATTAAACTCATGTGGTCGAGTCAGTTCCACCCAAAGTGGATAGTATATGGGAATGGGAGAAGGAATTCCCCAATCCATGTGGTGTGGATGCGTGTTTCTTGTTTTGGGTGGTGTTGGGGGCATTGTGTGTATGCGAAATACTAAATTATAAGGGTGGGGGGACCTAATCCCTAATCGAGACGCATTAATGTGGATACGATTAAAACCATGCAGGTGATTCAGTGCCACCTAAAGCGGATAATATCTCTACATGGGGGTAGGAATTCTCTGACTGATATAATTAGGATAGTTGTTGGATTCTTGTTATGATGAGAGCCGTGAGAGGTATCTTGCGGGGTGGTTGTTCGGGCCATTCCCCTATTTATTGGTTGGTTTTTAATTCTTGAGGATGAGAATGTTTTGAGAGGTATCCGATGAAATGGACCGGACCTCTCCGGTCCATTACACTGTAAAAATTTGATGTGGTCAAACACGACGTGTGTTATAATTATAATTTTTTATAAAAATAATTAATAAGGGTGGCGTGAAAATATTTGGTGTTAATTAGTTTAAATGGTTTTAATTTTATCATTGTGAAATAAAAGAAATAAAATTGAAAGTATTTAATTCAATGAGGGGTGGTGCATGATTTCTTTTTGATTTATTTAAATGTTAATAAATAATCAATTATCTATATAATGGCCATATAATGGGAGGCGCATGGAGGGGGGGACCCCTTATGGGTATATCCAACTAGTATTTTTGAATATTAAAATAATTATAATAATATTCACTTAATATATTTTAAAAATAATAATAAAATGATAATGAATAATGGAAGGGGTTCCCATCCCGTGCGTGAATATCATGTGATGGGAGAGATGGAGTAATTATAAGATAATAATTGTGCATCAATAATAATAATAATTATTAATGATAATGATGGCGACCTGTTGATGAAGTTGAAAGAGGATTTATTACTATTATATTTAATAATAAATTGTAATGGTGGATTTTTGTGTGGGATTAATTAAATGGAATGGTTTTAATTTAATTTGATAATAACCATGGTAAACTAATTTAATGGTATTCAATTAGAACATTAATGATGGGTGTTATTAATATTAATTTTATTAATAATAACATTGAAGTGATAATGGATTAAAGTAAAGTTGAGGCGCCACTTTTGGTGGATGAAATCGTGAATGGAAGAGTGATTGGATAGAGAAAGTGTTTAAAAGAAATACAAATTGAAAATTTAAAGCAAAAAAATAAATAAGGAAATCAATCAAGGTGGAATGGGGTGATCCACACAAAATTGGAGAGGATTTTGAGCATTAATCTTGAATGATATTGGAGGGAGAAATTTTCAATGAAATGATATAATAATAATAATATAATATTATTATTATTTTTTATGCTTGTCAAAACCATAATTTTTCTATAACTTCTTCGTTTCACATCGGTTTTACGAACCTTCAATGGCATTGTAACCCTGAAATTATGACATTCATTTTAGGACCAAGGATGAATACCTTTTTATGACTCATGTCTCAGGTCAATAAAACACCTATTATTAATTGAATTTATTTTTATCATTAAACGCATGGAAACCGCGTAACATGTTGTGTGTTAACCAGTCAAACAACAAAACAGTTGTACGGTAATGTCATGTATTCATTAGTGCACGTTTTATACCATTTTAGCTTTTTAATGCCTATATAAGAGATGGTCACATTTTATTTACGAACCCCTCTTCTTCACCGCACGACGACGCTCCCAGATGACCCAGAAGCCATTCTCTTATCTTCTTCACCTGGACTCCGATTGTCGATCTATCAGTGGATTTAGGAACGTGTCAACAAGATGAACATTGTGAACCTCGTTCTATTCCCTCTTCTTCAAATTCCTCGTCGCAGTTTCCTACCGAGGTGATTGCTGATATTTGACAGGAACGACACTCTTTAATGAAAGTCCTCTTAATGGTACATTCTACCTCGTTCTTATCCCTCTATTGATCTCCTCTTTCTATTCCTCCTATCCTTGATAGGACAAGTGACACCATAGTCCTTAATGGAGCCTCTCTTGGTTGTTAGTGTGGTTGTGCCGCAACGTCCATGGGAGGACGTAGTCATCCAGAGGAGTGATCTAAATCCTCTTGGTGGTTGTTCTCGTAGAAAGACATCAAAACCTGTTCAAGTAGGGATCTTAGCTTTGTATCTCTCTCTTTTTTGCATCATGCGGGGTGGGTATCATCTTGTTTTCGTGAGATATGGTTAAAATATTAAATAAAGATAATAACTAGCTAAAGAACGGGTTTGGGGAAATTTTGTTGATATTGTTGTTTTATTTCCCTCAATGATTATCCTTTGATTATGTTGTGAATTGAATAGGCTTATGCCTACTGAAAATCACGGTCGTTGGGGGAATTTTCTTGCGCAATCAAATGTTTCCATGTTTTTCTGGATTGTTTCTAGGATGGAATTTCAAATAATGTGGAAATTGGTTAGTCATGTAAAGTTGCATGATTAAATGAATACCTGGAACCCCTGTATTATCACCCCGGTTAAACTAAATGAATGAATGAATTTTTTGTGGGTGCTTGTTGGGGTTTAATTATGTGAAGGGTTGTTTCGTGGGTGGTTGTGGAACAGGTGAGCATCAGGGATGCGGTTGGATTGGTTGTGGGTAGCTGTGTATGATATGGTTGTGATGGGTGGCAGAGCTATGGTAAATGGTATCAAAAGGATGATGATGTAGTACGGGTGTTGTTTCTAATGTGATTGTGGTTATTTTGGTTTGCAGCAAGGCTGCAGGGATGGGTTTTGAATATGAATTAAAGTGGAAGAGTAAAATAATGAATTGTGGGGCATGGTAGATGATTAAATACAGAAAATCAATGGAATTGATTATATGATAAAAGAAAATGGTATTGTGTTTCTTGGGTTTTACCTAACTTTATTTGTGGTCTGTAGGGATAGTTTTTACTAATGATTGATCTGGTTTGGTTGTTGTTAGTTGCTCGGTAGTTAAGGAACTGATAAACTAAAATTGTTGAAACATGAAAATCTTATGGGGTTAGGGGCTGTTTATTGTGTGCATACTTTCGAGGTAGCAGTGTCAAGGCATGTGCTCAGATATTTTGTGTATAATCCTTTAGATGGGATGAATTGATGATATAATTATATAAATCTATAATTTTTATATTTCTTTACGCACCCCACCAATGTTGAGGAATACGTGTCGAAAACCCATGGGATGGGGGGGGGTGAGATTCTCAAATATCTAAAGGATGGCTGGTTACTGTTCTTCCCTATACTCCATCTTCTAGGTTCAATAGCCCAAGATCCTTTGGGCAGGTTATGAAAGATGTTTCCTAAGATTCTTCAGGATGAGGTTGTGATATGTTCAAAGGTGTCTTCAGGATGTGATGTGATGGGGCTCCCAAGTGTCTTCGGGATGAGATGTGGTTATGGACGAGGATTGAGTGTCGTCGGGATACTATGAGCTTCGTATTTCCAGGTTGTGGCACTAGCTCGAGCTTCGTATGGCCAGGTTGCATCACTAGCTTAAGAAGAGGGGGAAGCATCAGAGCGTTAGGCTTGATGGCTTGAGCCCTATTCAGTGGGAAGGTGGTGTGGGGTACCCATACTTTGATAATATTACTATACAACTGTATTAACATGCAATATTTGGTGAGTGTGTCTTGTAAGGTTGGGTGGATAGATTCCTTACTAGGCCTTGGTTCCTTCTATTATCTCAGATGGCATTAGGATGTCTCCCCACCGGTGCACGAGAGCTTTAGATTTTCCTTCTGAGTATACATGTATTCTCACCCTACCTTTACATTCAGGTTTTCAGGAGGACTTCAGGGACTGTGCGGGACCTGGCTAGTTGGGCTCTGGAGTTTTACTAGTTGCAGTTTTTGCTTTCTATCCTTTGGTATCGTACATTGGAGCTTTTATTGTACTTGTAATTTTGTTTCAGTATTGTATAAAACATGCATATGGGTTCGGTATTATATTTATTTTCATTTACTTGTTACTTTTTCTTTTGGCGTTTGATTCATTCTATTTCCCTATCTTAAATAATAAAAAGTGTAATTCCTCCCATATTTGGGAAAACTCATACCCTTGCCGCTAGTCACTACTCCATGGCCTACTGGAGGTGGGACTCAGGGGTCATTATCTTTCTTTCACTCTTGCTTGCTCAAGAGGGGAATCGTTGGTGGGAGGGGGTCGTGATAGTTGCTGAAAATTCTAAAGGGGTTATATTATTCATCTCATTGGGAAGTTTAAGTGGTTGATATATTTTTAACAAAATAGTGGGATTATGGGAGACAAAACAATATGTTTGGTATATTTTTTGGTTACACAGTTATTAAAAAAATTAACCGTTAATGAATATATAATTTCATATAAATGTGGATCTACCAATGTACAAAAAAATAAATCATCTTTTTAAAGTATGAATAATCTATAAGAAATTTTAATCACTTTTTTCTATTGGTTATCCATTTTACGGTACAAATGGAATTATTCTTCTAATGATGTTTTTTATTTGTGGGTGATTGACATTTTTTGAAGGGTTTGAAATGGATATTAAATTTTATTGTGAATTCATGAATGTGTTTCTGAAAAATATTGAAGGAGTTACAATATATTTATATATACCAATGGTTATAAATATTATTTTATAAAATAGTAATAAGAAACAAATTGGTGAGGAGGTTGTTTAATTATGGAATCAATGTGATGTTTTATAATTTTTATTATATTTTTTAGTAATAATATGTACATTTTCATTAACCACTCCATTTTGATACCCATGGTGGTGTTGAAAATTTCTAGATTGAAATTTTCATGGTGTTTTAGATGAAATTTATTGATTTAATTTTTATGGCACAAGAGCTACTCTGTCATCATGGTCCAAGTAGGAAACAAATTTATCACCACTAAGGTGACAAAGGGTGACATATCTTTCTTCATGACCATTGTGTATGGGAGCTGTGACTCCCTTCAAAGGGAAACTATATGGAGTGACCTCAATAGATTTGACCCGGCCATGATACCATTGGAGGTCGGTGGGCATTTTAATGTTATTTCTATTCCAGATGAAAGGAATGGCAGGCATCCCTTTCAGAGGAAATAAAGTATGGATTTTGCGCAGTTCATGGTAGGGAAGGGCCTCATTGACCTTGGCATTAAAGATGATAATTTCACATGGTACAACAACCAAAGGGGTATCTGTCACTCATTGAGTCTCTTTCATAGGTGTCTGGCTAACATGCAGGCCACTACTATGTTCTCCAATGTTGAGGTGTGTCTCTTGGTTTGGGTTCTATCAAACCATTCTCCACTCCTCCACTATTTATCTTCTGGACAGGACCTACATGGAAGATTCGGATACTACCACCAGTGGTCGGAAAAACTAGGGTATCATGACTTGGTAAGTGCAATATGGAAAAAACCCACTTAGGGGAACACATGGGTTTCAATCCAAAATAATCTCTGGTGTCTCAAGTCATGAATACAGGAGTGGGGGAAAGCTATGGAAAACCTGGATAATGACATTGAAGGTGCCATGGAAGAGGCTGACCACCTTGAACATAGATTGGAAGAGGAGTGGGATGTTTAGTCTTTTGAGGAGATATCTTCTAGGATGGAACTTTTTGGCATAACTTCTCCTAAAATAGGAACTCTTGGAAAGAGAGGAAGCGATGATAAAATGGATCAGGGAGGGAGATAAGAATACTACATTTTTTCGTGTGTGCATCACAGAGTGAAAACACCCAAGTAAACATAATATGCTCTTGGATGATGGAACCTACACAGACAACAAGGATATGGTGGGGAGCCTGTCACACACTTACTTCAAGGAACTTCTCCTGGGCTCCATCCCGGGAAGGCCTAATAGGTATCTAGCGGAGGACGCATGGATTTTAGAAGTGATTCTTAACCTCCTTTTGGAGTAGGAAAATGAGATACATGGTTCAATACCCAATTCAATGGATATTCATGATGCTATGATGAGCCTCAATCCGGATAGTTCCAAAGAACTAGATGGTTTCCCAGGGTCTTTCTACATGGCCTCATGGGAAGTGGTGAAGGAGGACATCATCTTGGAAATCCAAGAATTTTATTAAGGGAGGGAGCCTGTCGTGGATTGATTGTGCCACCACCATGGTACTTTTTCCAAAAAACCAGGAACCCTTCCTCCATCATTAATTATACACCGATAAGTCTGTGTAACTTTCCTTGCAAAATTTTGGCCAGTATCCTCAATACATGATTGACCCTTGATATTCCTCAGCGGGTCTCTATAGAGAAACATGGGTTGGTGAAGGGTCGAACAATCCAAGGTGCAATGTATCTGGTACAAGAGATGATCACTGGTATCAATTTTAAGACGCGTGGGTCAAACATGGCCATTAAGTTGGATATGAACAAAGCATATGACCGTATCGAGTGGGGATTAATTAATAAGGTTCTAGAATGTTTGGGCCACTAAACCTAGAATTTTGATCTCATATTAATATGTTTTAGATCCCCATGGATGGCGGTTTCACTTATGGAGAAGTCTTATTGTTTATTCAATCCCATTCGGTGTCTAAGTCATGTGAACCGACTTCTCCAAGTATTTGTATCCTCTCATAGGATATCCTCACCCGCCTACTAGACAAGGGCATTAGTAGAGGTGAAATTATGCCTTTCAGAAAGAGTATGAGAGCTCAGTCCATCTCTCACTTGATGTTTGCGTATGATACCCTAATTTTCCTGAATGCTGGTAGTAGATCGATAAGAGGTCTGAACAAGGTAGTGGAGGAATACTGCCAATGGAGTGGTCAGGTCATCAATAAAGATAGAATCTATTTTTTATATCTAATCGATTTTTACCCAACAAGATTTTAGTGATTCATCTCAACCTCAAAATTAAAATAGGATTTTTTACCATGGAGTACCTCGGGGCCCCCATTTCTCCAGGAAGACTACGCATACGCGATTTTGACATCATCATCAGCAAGATTAATGACAACATCCTCATGTGGAAAAATAGATACCTCACCTTTGGTGGCCGCATAGCTATGATAAACAATGTTTTATTGGATACTCCCATCTATAATCTTTCTTCTATCAAAACACCAAAGGGAGTTATCAGAATCAATTACATGGTTTTTTCCCAATTTATCTAGGATCTGATGTTGGAAGGGAAACGATGAAGCGTCTCCTGGCGGAGAATGGCCATACCTGCTACAGAGGGCGGTATCAACATTCACAGCTTGGAATATACCCTTCTCTTCATGCACACCATGTTGTCATGGGAAGTCCATGAGAAACATTCACTTTGTGGAAAAACCAAGCACAAGCCTCAGCATTGGTATCTGAATGGTACGGATGGGCACAACTCTATGTTTCGGTCTAACATCGCTCCTCTGGTCTCTGTCCTTCAACCACAAGTGTGATGGATCATCGATTGGGGTGAGTTATTTTTCTTGTTTCATAATTGGGATGGAGAGTTAATTGGTTTTCTAGGTTACCCCGATCCCAGCATTTCATTTCGGGAAGCCAACCTTTACCCGTCATTCATTAATGCAGTGTTGTATGAAAACCAGCAGGGCTCCTTCAACCTCATTGAACTGTCCTACGATCCAGATAAATGTATTTACACTCTTTCTTCCTCTGGTGACTTCACATATAGGGACTTCAGTCCTACCCAGATCATGCAGGAGGGAGCTGATAATTAGAACGAAACTCTGTGGTACAAAGTCATCCATTCGAAACAAAACTTCCTGTCTTAGAGAATTAGAAACGGTGCAGTCTCGAAAGATGAAAACTTTAAATAGTGAGGCATTCTGTTGGTGTCGCGTTCCTCATGCTGTAAAAATCATAATGAGGAGAGCGTAGATCATCTATTTTTCAGGGTTGATTGGAAGGCTACAGTTTAGAGAGCCTTTGATGATTTTACAACTATCCTTGACCCCAACCTGGCATCCCTCTCGTTTCTCGATAGGTGGTATCATGGTGCGGGCGACAGGGGCCCTGAGAAGTAGGCACGTACCATGATTTTATATGCAGGGTGTTGGTGTATCTGGAAGGACATGAAGAAGGCGAGGCATGATGGGGTCCTCTCCAATGGAAGATTAAATACCATCATGACTAAGAATCTTCTTCTTGACATGGTCGGGCTCATCAACAACTGGAGGGAATCCCACTCCTTTGGGTGCCTTTGAGGGAACTCCCCCCCACTCCAGACTAGTTCCAACAACTCCAGCATCCATTGGGTAAGATTGAATCCTCCCCCGAAAGGATATAAGCTTAACAGTGATGGGTCATGAAACATGGGGGTGAACCGAGGAGGTGGGGATCTTTGTGACTCACAAGGTTCAGTTATTTTGGCGTTTTCCTCTCGTCTCGGACACGGTTCCTCTCTGCAGGCCGAGGCGACGACCATGCTTCTGGGTTTGACCCTGTTCCAATAGAAAAAAATTCCACTCTCAGAATTTGAAACTGACTCAAAGATATTTAATGATGCAATGAATGGCCTGTGCACTTACCCTTGGTCAATTACCTACATCATATGAAAGTGTAGAGGTGCCCTCAATAACAACACCAAAGTGCTTCACTCCTGGTGGGAGGGGAATCATGTTGCGGATTTTCTTTTGTCTGTTGATGTCCTCAGATCTGACCATATTTTCATCCATAATGTGCAAACCTTGAAACCTAAGGGGGTGGATTTGGTTAGATAGGATGCCCTCGGCCTCCACTTTTTTTTGGCCTCCTTAGTAGAGTTATAGTGGTTGGAAATCATTTTTTGTAATCTTTTTTGTAAATAATAAAAAATTATAATGCTGGATTGATGGATGGATGGAGGAAAACATATATATCATAATGTGATATTTTGAATTCTAGGTTTAATGGTTTCATATAGGGATTTGGAATTGGTAAAACTGCACGCAACTTGGAATTTTCTAATGTTATAATAAATAGAAAATATGGGGAGTCTAGCAATAGGTTTTTTGAGGTCAAGTCAGCATTACTAAATCCTAAATTAAAAATTGAATTAGAAGAACACCACACCATTAAGGAAATTATATTGTAAACTTGGATTTCTAGAGTTGGTGGAATACAAGATGGTGAGTGTGTTGGAAACCATGTTGTAGGTATTTTTATCAATAGAGTCCATATTCCACGATATTTTGAGTAACAAAACATGGAAAAGCTGATACAATGTCCAAAATGTGTGTTTATGGAATTTAATGCCCTATTGTGTTTGCAAAAATTGAAGATTAAATTAGTTTTTTTCACATTGAAAAATCTTCAAATATTTCTTAGTTTTGGATTGAAATTTTTTTATGGGGAACAATGGTAGATATCAATATTAAAATAAATTTGTTCTCATTTTTACTGAAGTAGAAATTAGTAGTTGAGTTTTTTTGAATTATGAATATAATGTTCAAATATTTTTACAGTATACATTATGGTTGCTTTGAAAATTATTGAGAATCACCCATAGAGAAAAGGTAGATAGTAATATTTAATACCAAATAATAGATAACCAATAGTGATGTACATTTATTATTTAATATTGATAGGTAATGTGTGGTCTATACAAGTTACATTTAAGAACAAGATTGGATGAATAATTTTTATATCATATTAATGATGATTGGTAAGGGATGAACAAAGAATAAATAATAACATCAATTAGAATATGGTTTTGAATCACTAATTGATTATATTATTGTGAGTATGAAATGTGTGTTAGAAATATGTATATAACCCTCATGAAATGATGCTATAGGAAGGGTAGAATAGTTAATTGAATTATGATAAATAGTTATATCTTTCAAAAGTTGTAATCAAATACTACTAATGTTTTGTTAAATTGGAATACCAATAAGATGTTAATATGTTCTCTTTGGATATAGAATATTATGGGTGAACTATGAAAATGCATATATCCATAGTATTTATTTTGGTGCATTTGATTTTTTTATAAGATAGATCTAGCTCTATTTCAGAAATAAAAAGAAAAAGATCTAGTTAATATAATAAAATGATGAATAATAGAAACACTCTAATTCATAACCCCTATTATGGTATAGAGGGCCTATATTTTTAATAAGTTCTATATATAGTACATATGTTGTGTTGAAAAACTAATTCTCATTATTGTACATGATTCATAGGAATTGAAAAGGGAATGAATTAACATGTTTATTTTTGTTTCTTCAATATAATATAAATGATTTCTCATAGTTCTTCATAATGTTTTATAATTTTTCTATATGTTATGATTAATTTTCATTCAAGGAATCCTCTCTATATATTATAAACCAAATTATATAGAGAATCAAATAATCATTTGAGTAGAGGTTTATCCCATTATATGAGCTACTGATAATTTTCCATCGATATGATATAATGTATAACCTGTGGGGGAATTCATTTCACTGGGAATATATTTTAGTATTAAAATATGGAAAATTCACTAATTATATAATAATATTTATTCATATGGTGAGGGGAATTTGTGAGGTATTTCCATTGATGATTCATGGTGAATAAGATATAATGTGATGGTGGATATGGACGCATCTATATGGGACGTGGAATTTTTTTAATGAACTTCATTTCTATAGGTTCCATTATCATGGTAGAGAGAATCGCCAAGTAAACTCAATATGAATGTTTAAGTATGTCTAGATATTTGGTTACAACATTGTAAAGGGGTAAGTCACACCATATTGTGAAATTCAGTGATGGCTATCCAATTTATTTCCATGAAATGTTTTTTTTTCATGTGACCTAAAAAATTTTGAAGATATATATTAAACACAATGATTGGGTGTCCCATTAGAATTAGGATATTATAAATTGGGTTTTTTATTCCATTGAAAACTAATGGTTGATTCCAGATGATGATTATTTCACCAGTATATGGTTGAAACAATAGCCTTATGGATTTTTGTTTCCTATATTTCAATAATGAAATTAAAGGATTAAATTTTATTTCTTGAATCAAAATTAATGAATATATTTGGAATTTATTTACTTATATCTGAAAAATATTTGAATGATGGATTTTCTTATCATACTCATTAATATGCGAAGAACATAACAAATGAAACCCCAAATAATCGCTATTATACTAGATAAAATTATTTTTGTAAGTATGTAATTATAATGATACCAATATCAATAAATTTTATTGGTTTATATGGTGAAAATACATGAATAAAATTTATATATTTGAGTCTATGTTATATGAATTTCAAATAAAATTATAGGATAAAATTTTAGATTTATACCTGAATGAATGGAAGATAGAGTTGTAAATCCCTAAAACATTCCAATGAAATAATTAAAGTTTCCATGAAATATGGATAATTGACTGAAAGAGTGGTTTAATGAAGGTAGCATTGGGAATAAGTGAACTATCCTTAAACCTTATAAGGTGATTAGACCAAAGGAAAATATTTACTTAGCCGAATCACAGTACCAATAAATGTGGATAGTGGATTCTCGTTTATGGACACATTACTTATTGCTTTATCTGTGAATTAACCGAGTGTGGGTTAATAATGTAAAGTATTTTTGACATGTATTCCTACATGATTCTATTCTGTATGAAATTTATTATTGAATATAGGTGAAATAATCATTGAAAAAAAAGACTATTGTCCAATTATAAAATTGGAAATAATCATATACTAAGATAAAGAAAAAGTTAAGAGTGACCTTACTAATTATGAGGTTAATATCATCTATGGATTTTTGAGACTGAGGGAATGTTTTTTAATTGGAAATTATTCATAGCTAGATTTAGCCCCTCTTAAGGTATCTCTTACAAAAGTCCCATTTGGGCCAAAAAATATATCTCGACTTCTCAAACTACCACCCAAATATGAGTCACTTAATTTACTATTCATTTTAGTAAAAATATTCTTACCTACTTCTGGACGAAGAATTAAAACTCTCATATTTTTAGTATCCTTCCTGTCATCTTTTTGAACAATTAAGTAATTAACAACTAGGTAAAAGGTAGGTATAACATATAAAATTAAAATCAGTTGAATCATAGTTAATATTCATATTTTTAATCATTATGCCGTGACAAATAAATTTATTATTATAATCAGTACAAAGATAAAAAAATCAAAAAATATGACTTTAACTCTAGTATCATTATGTTTGACTCTTCAAACTTCATAAACTCTGAATTACATAGTCAACATCTATTTTGATTACAATAATTATTTTCTATACATTTTATTAAATATAATATATATCGGTTAATTTTATACCACTTCTTCGTAGACAACATCATTCCTATTTTTACTTCCACCATTATTGTTTCGGTGCGGATGTGCGTCGGGTTACACTGTTCCGCCAGGACGCGTTCGCGCGTGCACCCGTCAACCCGAGGGGATGGGCGCGTGGCTTGTGGTCCCGCAGTCCCACTTTCCAAAGGCGGGCGGCATCCGTCCCTTATTCAGGGGCGTCTGCTCCTTGATCGAAACCGGGATGATGGGATGTCGGCTCCTCCTTCCTTGGACGTCTCCTCGGAACTCGTCGCCTAATCCGGGTCTCCCTCATAGATTTAAGACATGCTCGTGAATCTCGTTCCTGGCGCCATATCTTCATGGACACCGGTTAATTACGCTGCTTCCGCCCGGACGCTCCAAGGAGTCTGGTCGGGGTAGCAACCTGCGGTGAGAAGGCCGGGTGGCTCTGGGTGCTGGGGGCGTGTCGTAACACTGCGGCTCTGCACGTCTGTCTTCCGTCCCTAATAGGGCTCCTCGAAGGCATGATGGCCTGAGGCATCCCGCAC
This sequence comes from Viscum album, assembly GCA_963277665.1. Lineage (NCBI taxonomy): Eukaryota > Viridiplantae > Streptophyta > Magnoliopsida > Santalales > Viscaceae > Viscum > Viscum album. The sequence goes on from OY728128.1 coordinate 1,267,050,737, forward strand.
TGGGTGCGGGGAACTGTGTCACCTGAGGTTTTCCTCAGCTTCCCATGTTTAACACGGGGTACGCCGCGAGTTTAACGTCCAGCGGGGACGGCATCGGACCGATCAACACGAAAAGTGGATCAGATGACAGAACCCCTTGCGGGGAACCTCCGACGCTGGGGCCAGCGCATGGGTGGCTTCCCAAGTGATGTGGAGTGGAGAGAAGTGGCATGACCCCACCGGGATGTGGCGGCCCGGGTAAGGATCAGGATGGATGATGGAGTGAAGAGCTTGGACCCCGTAGGGGCTTCCTACGTACCGCGCGTTAGCACGGATCAAAGTCAACGTAGTTCGGGTATACAGTTTAACGTCATGCTGGACGTCGGCAAGCCGACTCACGAAGGGGTCGAGGCCGCCGGGCGGAGGATTGAACCGAACCACCTCGTACAGAGGGGGATGGAACGGCCGGGTGGATCACAGTTTCACGTCATGCTGGAAGATAAAAGGAGAGATGGAAAAAGGGGCTGTGGGGAGGCACAGTGGAGATACACACGGGCAGTCTCCCACAGGGGCGGATTTATAGGTGAATCGACGCAAGCGTGAACCCTGGAGGGGTCCACTGATGGACGAACCGACGTGAATACGACCGGGACGACCAGGTGGTGGGCTTGAACCTCAGGGAGTCTTCCTACGTACCCTGTTTAGAAGACAGGGATCAAAGTCCACGTAGTTCATTCTGTCAGGACTTACGCACTTGAGGCAGCCCGGATGCGGAAAAACTCAGTTGGAAGGGACTTGGACCGAAAGTAGGAGACACCTCGATCCCAGTCACACCCTCTACTGGCTTCGGCAGTGGGGTAGCGCAATGGAGATACACATGTGCAGCCCCCACAAGAAACTAGGGGTTTGTAATACCCTACCCCCGTAGGGAAAAGCCGCTCCCATTAAATCGTCTCTAAAGAGGGGCAATCCCGACATCCCTGCAGAGACGAGCGGGTGGGGGCCACATCCAAACAGGGGGGGACCCTGCGTGCGAGGCACGAGATCGGGTGATGCGGACGGTTTAGCGTCTTGCCGGACGAAGTACAGTTTACCGTCGTGTGTTGAGGACGAAGCGGACGGTTTAACGTCTTGCCGGACGAAGTACAGTTTAACGTCGTGTGTTGAGGACGAAGGTGCTTGGCATTTTAACGTCTTGCAGCACAGACGATAGGGGCTAGGCAGTTTAGCGTCGTGCAGCTTGGACGTAGTACAGTTTAACGTCATGTTGGACGGATGCAGTTTAGCGTCATGCGGGACGAATGTGCAGTTTAACGTCATGCTGGACAAATGTGCAGTTTAACGTCATGCTGGACGTATGTTCAGTTTAACGTCATGCTGGACGTATGTGCAGTTTAACGTCATGCTGGACGTATGTGCAGTTTAACGTCATGCTGGACGTGTGTGCAGTTTAACGTCATGCTGGAAGTTGGTTGCTGACGATGGGTCCGTGTCACTTCGCGCAAGCCTGGAGGGCCGCACGGGAAGACAACGCACGGTGCGGGCACCCAGGATGAAAATCATCGGGTGCCACGCAGGCGGGTAACCTCAGGGGGTCAAGGGGGGCGACCCTGGCGGATTGCGCGCAAAAGAGAATCTTTGCGCGCAAAACAGCAGGGCGGCGCGCAAAATGGCGGGCTACCGCGCAATCGGGCCAGCCCTTTGCGCGCAGATGATTGAGATTGCGCGCACCGGGCTTCGGACAGCTCGCGGGGGCAACGGCTCATTCTCTAACGAATGGCCACTTTGAAAATGGGGGGTGCGCGCAATTGGGCTGGATTGCGCGCACCCGGGGGCAATTGTGCGCAAGAGGCTTCTTTTGCGTGCAAAGGCCTTCGGGTTAAGGATTTATTCAAAGGGAAGGAGCCAAGGGGATTGCGCGCGAAGGCGAACCCCAAGGCTCTATTGCGCGAAAGAAAGAAGGTTACCTGAAGATCGGCATTGCGCGCGGAAGGGGTTGGATTGCGCGAACGAGCGACGCTTCGGATTCTGGCAACCTTCAAAACGTCGGGGGTCGCCTTATATTTATAGGCAACCCCGGGCGCGGAATCCGGTCTCGGGCGCGGAATTCCCTTCGCGGGCGCGGAATCCGGACCCGGCGCGCAAGGGAGCCGCGCAGGCCACGGGCGCGCAAAATAGCGCGCCGGCCCAGCGCATTGCGCGCAGCCCGGGAGGATTGCGCGCCGAGACTCAGCTTTGCGCGCGGGCCTCTGAAATTTCGCGCAAGTCCTCCGGGCCCTCCGGAACGTGCCTCTGACTCCAAATATCACTTCGCTTTCCGCATCCAGAGCTTCGTTTGGGAGCAACGGACTTTTCCGGCGTCTACAAAATCCCATCCTCGGAATCTGATCGGCGAGAGGTCGCAACGATCAGGTTCCGAGGGAGACGCCGGAATGCCGAAGTCCTGGGCTGCGCGGGACTTAGTCGCGCAAAAAGGGGCGCCGGGCGCGCAATTCGCAGCCGCGGTCGCGCAATCGAGCGTTCCGCGCGGCACGGAATCCCGGCCTCATCTATAAATAGGGGTCCAGGGTTCCGCGTTCCGTACACAGGCCTTCCGCGCGATAAGCTTCAACGCTCTCGTGCGCGAAATTGCCTTTTCCGGTCGCGAAATTCGCCCGATCGGCGCGCAAAACCATCCGGAATTCGCCTGTCTTTGCGCGAAAACCCGGAACTTTGCGCGACATTCTTCCCAATTGCGCGCCATCCACTTGGATTGCGCGCCAACCTTCAAACTTCTCTACCAGCCTCGTCCGATCCCGCACGCTTCATCCCTTAACCCGCACGACTCCCGAAACTTCTGAGATGGCCGCGCATCAAGGAAATGAGGGGGATGCCGCCACTCGTAGAGCTGAGATGGCGACGAACGAGGAGGTTTACGGAGCCAAGGAGATTGTTTCCAACAATCAATCCTTGTTCGACTTGCTGACGCCGGCCCAGAAGACATATCCTCTGTCGGACAACTTGCCGCTCTGGAACTTCGGCATCCTGGATGAGGTTCCGGTGCCAGGGTTTGAGGTTGATGCGCCACGGACCTGGGTGACTTGGGAGGACGAGCTTCCCCGCTATAACATCACCAACAATGGGCATCCTGCCAGGGAGACCAGGCACTTGGACGTCTACGTCCTGAACCCGAGGACGCGAACCATTGACGGGGGTGAGCCTATTGCGGAGAATTCTCCAGCCCTCTACTCGAGCACATATCGCCAGAGTGTCACTGACGACACCAAGGGCTGGCTGAAGGACTGGGACTTGCGGTCTGGGGGAAATTTCACCAGCGAGTGGGCCTGGGCGTTCTGGGTACGCCACACTTGCGATCACTTCGCAGAGGAGCTGCGGTACATCGGCCTGTTTGAGGCGGTGTGGACGTCGCAGTTCCACTTCTACCAGCAGTCCGAGCTCGGGCCGGAGCTGTTCACCCGCTGGTCCTCGGATACCAACACCTTCCATCTTCACCATGGGGAGGTCGGCATCGGTCTCTGGGACATCCACTGCATCGGAGGTATCCCGCTGGAGGGCTACCAGTATGATGAGTTCCTGCCTCCGAGGAACACCTGAGGTGATAGGTCACGGACTCCCATCCTGGCGTGGCATCTGCTGGACCTGGCTACAGAGCGGCTCGGGGTCAAGGACTTCCAGAAGGACATAGCCTACAAGGAGTGGTTCGGCCAGTTCTTGGAGCATGACCCAGCGGTCAAGATGCCAGGCAGGGGGAAGCGGTGCCCGACCGCAGCTCAGAGGAGCCGGAACGGGTCGTACTGGCGGGTCCTGGAGACGGGCGACTACCGCTCATGGGGGTACCGCGTCATCAAGGCCCGGGACCCAAATGTCCGGTACGCGGCGTTCCTGGCCGACTTTATGAGTGGGTGGCTCCTGCCAGTGCGGGACGCGAGAATGGGCGTTCGCCCGACGACACTAGCGGTGGCGGGCGCTATGGCCGCCAACAAAAGATACAACCTCGGGGTCCCAGTGCTGGTGAGGCTTTATGCCATCCTGGGACGCATCTCACGAGGGGGGTCGCCACGAAGGATCTGTGGGCCCTTTCAGTTCTTCCACGGCTGGGTGGCTGCTCACCTCGGTGGGTACACGTTTCTGAACGCCATCATTCCTCCGGGCAACGGCCTGCGACCCTCCCTGCTGAACATCGCGGGGGTCGCTCCGATGACCCTAAGTGAGGAGGGCGTGAGGATTCGGATTGGAAATCATGCCAATTTCAACTTCAGTCCGTTCCCCACTCCCGTCAGCCAGATGATCGACAACGGGCAGGGTCCGCTGGAGCAGCATGAATACTTCCTGAACATGCGGGGCGGGGTGCTCGTGGCTCGGATCGACGGGAAGGTGATCTGCGAGCCTTACGTGCCAACCCGGTTCGCCAGGCAGTTCGGGTGCCTTCAACGGATGCTGAAGAGGGTATTCACTGCTGTCCGGGAGGAGACGAACCCTTGCGTCCTTCGCCAGATGTGGCTAATGTTTGCCGCTTTCGGCTCTGGCGACATCATCACTCTCCCTCCTACTGGGGTTGACGCAGGCTTGGCAACCGAGTACGTCGAACACTGGGCCATCGCGTACCCCGAGGGGCTTCTACGGAAGCCAGTTCGGCGGCTCGAGGTTACCCGTGCGGAGACCGGGCGTCAAGGAAGGAGGCGAGGCGCCGCCACACGGGGGAGAACGGAGGCGCGCCAAGCAGCGGAGCCGGCGCGAGCAGGGACTTCGGCGGCGGGCACATCGCAGGCTGCCGCTACGACCTCGGCGCCCAGAGAGGGGGCACGCGCGGTGGTCGAAGAGCGGCCCGGGAAGCAGGTGAGACGTCTGCTCGAACCCTCCCACGATGCAGTCTTCCCGGCGCTGTGGTCGGCCTGGATGACCCTACGGCAGTCACTGGGGACCGACGCCATCTGGAAAAAGATTCTCAGAGAAGGAATCCATCTGCCAGAGGTCGGGCGCCTCCATATTGCCGACAGGGTGGACTTCAACCGGCAGTATGCGTATCTGATGGCCATGGACGATTACGCACGCCAACGTGGTCAGCGTGCGGAGCCATCCCTTCTGGTGAAGGTGATGCTCGGTCTAGAGCCCGCTCCAGAACAGATGCCGCCGGAAGAAGACGTCAGTAACGACGACTCCGAGGAAGAGGAGGAGATGGGGGAGGATGAAGGCTCCGAGGGAAGATCCCATCAGGGGAGTCCGCGGGAGAGCGGCGAGGTGGCCGGCTCTGACAATGTTGATGTCACCGAGATCCTCGAGGTCCGCTTCTATCCCTACTCAATCTGCTTCATCCATTCTCTTATGTAGCTTCTAACCCATTTCTCCATCTTTCTCAGGAGCGCACGGATGTTGGTCAGGCGTCCTCAGCGGGAGTAGGAGGGGCGCCAGCAGGACAAGGCGGGGGCCAGGCACCCATTATCGAATTGACAGGCGCGGAAGGGCCCCCTGCTGCAACTGTTCCTGCGGCGGCCGGGACAGCGGAAGATGACGCTCTGACCTCCCGTAAGTCTCCTTGCTTTACTGCTGGTGCCTGCCGTTGACGACCGTGACTAACCATGGCATGCCCCGCGCAGTGATCTCAACACTGGAGGCTCGTCGGGTTGCCGAACCCGGGCCATCTACGAGTGGACCAGTGGTGGACATGCCGCCTGCTCCGGAACAGACTTCCCAAACCGAGCCGGCCCCACCAACTGCTGATCAGGGGGCTGCGGACGCCGGCGGTGCTGACATCGGAGAGAGGTCGGGGGCTGACGAGGGTGTCAGCGCCGCTGGGGAGAGAGAAGAAGGTTTCCCAGATGTTGGGGAACCTATCCCTCATGAGGAACTCCCAGGGGCGGACCCTGCAGCAGACCTGCTGGCTGCCTTCCCTGCCTACCGGCCTGCCGACCCCGAGGAGATGGACGACTCGGACGCGGAGGCGGTCGAGGAGAGCCGGATAACGCGCCACAGGGGGTGGAAGTGCATCCAGCGCTTCCTCAAGCGAGGCCCATCAGAGTGGCTGGGGCGCATGGGATCACTTCAAACCTGGCTGCGCTTCCTGTGTGCCGGGGGAGCTGATGCTCAACGCCTCCATCTGACGGTCCGTGATTTCATGGCCGAAAAGATGCGCGAGAGCTGCCGGCGTGCCGACGTCACACAAAGTCGGGACATGTCGGAGAGCACACGGGCGCTCCTCGCGGCGGAACAGGAAGTCCGGCGCCTCGAAGGGCAGGCGGCAGAGACGGAGGCCTTCGTCGCAACGTGTACCGAGCTTGTGGAGCAACTAGCAGCTCAGCTGGTTGACGCCCAGGTACAGCTGACGGAGGCGGGCCAACATATGGTCACAATTCAGGTCGAGCGGGAGCGTGCACAGGCCAGAATCGACGAACTGCGTGCTGCGACCGCCGACGAAGAGAGGGCACGCAGAGAGCGAGAAGCAGCTCTGGAGGCCACCAGCCAAAGGGTAGCGGCATTAGAAAGACTCACTCAGCACGCTAATCCCTAAAGTCTTTGTTTTGCCGTTCCCAGAACATTTGCTTCCGCTACCTTGATCCATTTGTATGAACCAATATATTTATCTGCATCTTTTGGCTTAACATGCTCAACCACAATTCACTGTCTTGCGGGAGCGTTAACCAAGCATCAGGAATCCATAGTTGGGCCTGGATTTCTGGAGAAAAGAGGGAGGTCATTCCTAGGAATGGAGACCTCAGACCTAATCAATGTATCATCCCCCCAACTTGTTCCAACACACGAGCGGGACAATGCTAGGGGCGTTGAGATTTTATCCGAACATAGGGAAATGAGAAAGGGTGAATCGCGTGCCCCGAATCCAGACATCCACAACGGTCGGCCTTCCAGGAAATGCCCAAGACGGTAGGCGGACAGTGGATCGACCATAACAACTGCAATAGACGGACCGAAGGTCATCATCCATATTGCAGGAGGCGGACCACATGTCATCATGAATACCGCTTTGGGGTTCCTTCAGACACAAGGGTGGAAATCCAGATCAACAGGGCATGCGAAGCGTGGGGCGAAGTGACGATTGTTCGGACAGAATCCAACGCTCTCAGAATTGCGCCACCGTGGGGAAAGCGTATTAGGCGGATGCACTAATCTGGCCGTGAATCACCCCAATTCTCAGACAGCACCTCTTTGACGAGGAAACCGTCACTTCCCATCATTGCAGTGGGGCATCCCAAGCTGAATCGGGGAGAATATCACAACTGCACCACTCTACCAGAAGTCAGGCCAGACGGCCGGCGACGAGGAGGGGCGGGACTTAACGATCCCTGAGGCTGGACCCGAGTCGAAATGCCCGGGCGTTCCTACGTACTCCATCAAGCTGGAGATCAAGCCACACGTAGTTCTGAGAGTGCAGTTTAACGTCATGTAGGACGCAGAATCCCGTTTGGGGAGATTTTAGTTTAAGGTATTAGAGCTCGGACCATAAGGGGAGATCTTAGTTTAAGGTCTTAGAGCTCGGACCATAAGCGGAGATCTTAGTTTAAGGTCTTAGAGCTCGGACCATAAGGAGAGATCTTAGTTTAAGGTCTTAGAGCTCGGACCATAAGGGGAGATCTTAGTTTAAGGTCTTAGAGCTCGGACCATAAGCAGAGATCTTAGTTTAAGGTCTTAGAGCTCGGACCATAAGGGGAGATCTTAGTTTAAGGTCTTAGAGCTCGGACCATAAGGAGAGATCTTAGTTTAAGGTCTTAGAGCTCGGACCATAAGAACCTCAAAGTACGCCACATCGTGCTCCTATCCCCTGGGTATGCGAAGATGCACTGAGGGATAGTGTCAAGAGTGTCGAGGTTTCGCCTGGTCAGAATGGGAGGTGGAAAATGTGAATCATGCGGCCATTCACTCAAGGACTGGGGGCACCGGAGTAACGATATGGGAGTACTGACGACCGTGGCGGAAAAGCAGCATCAATATCGCACTAACCGTTGGTGGAATGAGGCAGCAAACGAGCATCGACCGCTCAATCGCAGGATTCATATCGATTTGCTGCCCGAGGCCATTGGGGGTACCGGCCCGAGTCGGTGGGAGAGCACTGAGGCATTGTGTCTGAACCGTTCATGGGGGCTCCACCCAGGGCGTAGACGATGGGTCCGAATGAAAGGGAGCACGAAGCCTGAAAAGTGGAGGAAACCTGGCCAAGCGGATCCTGACCCTCCTGGAAATAAACCAGAGTACTCTTGACACCGGTGGACCACTGCAAGGGGTCGGGGAACACGCCTTGAGGGTGACCTGAAGGCGGCGGATTCCCCAGAGAAGGGGGAATCTCTAAGAGGTGGGGGGCTGGACCCGAAGATTCAAACATCCGGGCGTTCCTACGTATCCCATAAGGATGGGAATCAAGCCACACGTAGTTCTTGAAGCGCGGCGCAACACAATCGGGCACCAGTGCAGGGAAGAGTGCGGGTCTGACCCTCGCACACAGAAGGAGCGGCATTTGATATTTCTTGTTTGTCTTTAAAGATGAATGGTTTTTCTTTGTGCGGAGACATGCCTGTGATTGAGAAATCTCTGGCGTCGCCACAATAATCAAGCCACGGAAGGCATTGATGAATGGCGTGGTTATTAACCAGCGCCTAACATGAGTGTCCCCTGAGGAGGACATCACGATGCAGTGCCGTTTCTCGTCGGGCGGCCAAGACGATCACAGTTTACGGTCGTGTGGTAGGACCAGACAACACAGTTTAAGGTCGTGTGGTTCGGACCATGGAGGAACCCGCTTATCGCGGTACGGCGGACACTGCGGAGGTGGGAACATACCCAGCCCTGCGGTCACGCACGATTCCAGGAGAAGAGTCTTGGGATAGGGGTCTGCGTATGTCCATCACCCGAGGGGCAGAGATGCTAGCCTCCAGATATACTGGGCCCAGAACGCGATTGTTCGGGCGACTCCTTCCTCCTTATGGGGACGAGGGTCCAGCTACGCATGGCCCTTAGGGAGGACATCCGCATATATCCTTGGTGCTCAGATCATGGGAGCCTCGAACGACATCATTACCCTGGTTGGTCTGCCTAACGTGTAGAGGTGTACTGAAGGTCAGTATGAAGAGAGTGTCGAGATTCCACTACAACGCACAAAGGCGGAGTGTGATGAGGACTGCGCAACCAATGTTCAGAGCCTGAAAGAGCCGACATGGCGATCAAGGACGTTGCTGACCATATTCGCAACACAACATCCGATCGCGTCAGCCTAAGACGGGGCAAGCAAACGAGCATCGACCGCTCAATCGCAGGATTCATATCGATTTGCGGCCCAAGACCCGCCGGTAAATCGACCCGGAGCGGTAGGAGATCACTGAGGCATCGTACCCAAACTGCTAACGAGGATCCCTTTGAGTGAAGGCTCGAATCAAGAGGAAGCGCGAGACCTGACAAGCAACACAGGACTTGTCGGGATTGAATCTGACACTACGAGTCATAGACCGAAGTACCCAAAACATGTTAACAGATCACCAGGAAGGGTCGGAGGACTCACCCTGAGAGCAACCAAAAGAGGGAAGATCCTCGTGATCAACCAAGAGACGGGGCTGGACCTGAAATTTCAAACATCCAGGCGGTCCTACGTATCCCATAAGGATGGGAATCAAGCCATACGTAGTTCTTGAGAGGCAGTTTAACGTCATGCAGGACGATGAGAGATAAAAAAGGAAGGGGGGAGCAGAAGGCATCCCCAAACGTGGGGGGGGGGGGGCGTACAGCGTGACGAGCAAACTGACGTGAATGAGGGTATAGCCCCGCGCTCACACCATACGCCGCACACCCGGGGGCAACTGGGCCAAGGGCCCGAGATGGGACGGAAATTCCCGAAGGATGGGGCTGGGCCTGAAACATGAAGGTTCAGGCGGTCCTACGTATCCCATAAGGATGGGAATCAAGCCGCACGTAGTTCTCGAGAGGCAGTTTAACGTCATGCAGGACGAATGCTGAACAGTTTAACGTCTTGTAGCTCGGACGTAGTACAGTTTAACGTCATGTTGGACGAAACACTCGGCAGTTTAACGTCTTGCAGCGCGGACGATATGCTAGGCAGTTTAACGTCGTGCAGCTTGGACGTATGCAGTTTAACGTCGTGCAGGACGTGGCACTTGGCAGTTTAACGTCTTGCAGCGCGGACGAATGCTGAACAGTTTAACGTCTTGTAGCCTGGACAAATGCAGTTTAACGTCGTGCAGGACGTATGCTGAACAGTTTAACGTCTTGTACCTTGGACGAATGGTTCTTGGCAGTTTAACGTCTTGCCGCGCGGACGTATGCAGTTTAACGTCGTGCAGGACGTATGCTGAACAGTTTAACGTCTTGTAGCTTGGACGAATGGTGCTTGGCAGTTTAACGTCTTGCCGCGCGGACGTATGCAGTTTAACGTCGTGCAGGACGTATGCTGAACAGTTTAATGTCTTGTAGCTTGGATGAATGGTGCTTGGCAGTTTAACGTCTTGTCGCGCGGACGTATGCAGTTTAACGTCGTGAAGGACGTGGCACACTCAGACAAAGTACTGCTTGAGGAACCTAGCGTTGGTGGGAGGAGTGACACGCTCACCATCCATAGTCGCTAGGGAGTACGCTCCATTGGGATAGACCTTGTGGACAACAAATGGTCCCTCCCACTTGGGCTCCAACTTGGGCGGCTTCCTGCCGGGGATCATCGGTGCTCTTAGGGCTAGCACTAGATCACCCTGCAGGAAGGAGTGGAGGCGAACCTTCTTATTGAATGCTCGAGCCATTCTGCTTTGATGCCTCTCCAAGTTGTGCAAAGCGCGAAGTCTATTCTCATCCAGTGCTTCCAACTCGACTAGACGGGCTTCAGCAACTCTGTCCGGTGCTTGCTGGTCGTAGACCGTAGTGCGCAAGGACGGCAACTGGATCTCAATGGGCAGGACGGCCTCAGCTCCATACACCAGGGAATAAGGGGTCATCTGGGTGGAATTGCGAGTCGTCATCCGATAAGCCCAGAGGGCGTTGTGGAGCTTGTCCGGCCAACTCTTCTTGTTCTGACCAACCATCTTTTGCAGAATGTTAGAGAGGGTTTTGTTAAACGCCTCGATCTGTCCATTCGCCTGCGCATGATAGCGAGATGTATGGTTCGAGCGAATGTTATACTTGGCGTACAACTTCTTCAACTCGGCTGCTCGGAAATTGGTTCCGTTATCCGTGAGGATAGCGTGAGGCACTCCAAATCGATGAATGATGTTGGAGGTCACGAAGTCAGCGATCGAACAGGATTTGACCTCTCTGAGCGGAATCGCCTCTGCCCATTTGGAGAAGAAGTCTGTGGCGGTCAGAATGAACCGGCACTGGCGAGCTGTCGCCGGCGGGTAGGGTCCCACAACATCCATCCCCCAGACTGCAAAGGGCCAAGAATACCTGGTTGTATGGAGAGGCTCCGGCAGCCGATGCACAAAGTTCGCATGAACCTGGCACGCATGGCACCTCCTGGCATACTCGATGCAGTCATGGATCATGGAGGGCCAGAAGTATCCCAAGCTCCGAATCTGGTGGGACAGCTTCGGTCCAGTTTGGTGGGCGCCACATGAACCAGCATGAACCTCTTGCATGACTCGTGGGATCTCAACTCCCTGAAGGCAACGGAGGAGAACACCATCAAACCCGCGTTTGTAGAGGATCTGCTCCAGGCCGGGACTGCTCTGGAGGACGAACTGCGATGCGCGGCGTCGAACTCGCTCGCGCTCGGCCCACTCCGATGGAAGAATGCCATGTTGGAGGTACTCAACCAAAGGCGTCCTCCAATCAGGGGCTGATCCGACTGTCATATCTGGGGTACTCGGGGCTCCGAGCATAGGGGCAACCGTGGTGAGACTACTTACCAACGGGCCGCGATCTTCTTCCGGGATAACGGGAGCGATGAGCCTGCGCCGCGTCACGCGGACGATCAGGTTGTCCTGTTCAGGCTCTGCAAGTGACGCAGCAAGGCTGGCCAAAGCATCTGCTCGACCGTTCTGCGACCGGGGAATATGGACAATTTCTGGCCGAGAAGGGAATCGAGCCATCAGAAGGAGGGTGCACTCCAACAATGGCACAAGTTCCGGCTTCCTGACAACATAGTCGCCATTGATCTGCTTAACGACCAGCTCGGAGTCCCCTTTCGCGCACAGATGGGGCACGTCGATCTCGAGAGCCAACTCGAGGCCGGTGATGAGGGCATGGTATTCCGCCTCATTGTTGGTACAACCCTCTGACAACAGGAACGAGTATGGCAGCACGGCTCGCTCCGGGGTAATGAAGACGATGCCCAAGCCCACTCTGTTGAGCTTAGGATTATCGAGTCTTCTACGGGTGGGGCTCCGGGAGGCACCGTCAAAGTGCATCTGCCAGCATGGATCGGCTCGATCAACCGAGAGAATGGTCTCATCAGGAAAGCCTAGATCCAGCGGCTGATCCGCGGAGGTCGGGTGAGCTGCCAGAAAGTCTGCCAATGCTTGCCCTTTGATGGCCTTCTGAGACACATACCTGATGTCGAACTGCTGGAGAATCACAGCCCACCGCGCTAGACAGCCAGTCAACATAGGTCGGCTCAGGATATATTTCAACGGGTCTACCCGAGAAACCAACTGTACCTCATGGTGCTGCAAGTAGTGCCGTAATTTCTGTATGGAAAATACGAGCGCCAGGCAGCTCTTCTTGATGGGGGAATACCTAACTTCCGCATCGAGGAGCATGCGACTGAGGTAATAGAGGCTATTCTCCGTTCCCTCGTTGTTCTTCTGGGCGAGAAGGGCACCCAGGTACCGTTCCAGGGCGGTCACATAGAGGACCAGCGGCTTCCCGGATACAGGCGGCATCAGAACCGGAGGTTGAAGCAGGTACTGCTTGATTTCCTCGAAAGCGGTCTGACACTCTTTATCCCATACATAGGTGGCACCTTTCTTCATGAGCCGAGAAAAGGGCTTACACTTGCCGGCCAGATTCGCGATGAATCGGCGTATATAGGCTAAGTGGCCTTGGAACCCTTGCAGTTCCCGGACGGTACCTGGGGGAGGCATTTGGCTAATCGCCCTGATCTTCTCTGGGTCGATCTCAATACCCCGGTATCTTACCACAAATCCAAGGAACTTTCCGGAGGTGACCCCAAAGGCACACTTCAACGGGTTCATCTTCAGGCAGCGAGACCGGAGGAAGCCGAACACTTTCTCAAGATCTTTGAGATGGTCCTGACGCCGGCGCGATTTGACAACCAAGTCGTCGACGTAGCATTCCACCAGTGTGCCGAGGATTGGCTTGAATATGCAGTGCATCGCCCGTTGATAGGTGGCACCTGCATTCTTCAGGCCGAAGGGCATGACCCGGTAGAAAAAGGTACCTTGGGGGGCCCTGAAGGCAGTGAACTCCTCATCCTCAGGGGGCATCCGAATTTGGTTGTATCCGGAGTATCCATCCATGAAGGAGAGGGCTTGGAACCCTGCCGTGGCATCAATCAACAGCTCTGTCACTGGAAGGGGAAAATCATCCTTCGGACAGTGGCGGTTGAGATCGCGGAAGTCGATGCAGACTCTGATCTGCCCGTTCTTCTTCCTGACCGGCACAATGTTGGCCAGCCATTTGGGGTACTGAACTTCCCTCACGAAGTTGGATTTGATAAGCTTGTCAACTTCGGCCTCAACGATGGCACCGTGGGACGGGTGCATCTTCCTAGGAGGCTGCTTGAACCCGCGATGGTTCGTCGGGAGACCAAGGCGGTAGACGGCTACCTGAGGATCTAGCCCCGGCATCTCGTCATAGCCCCAAGCGAACACATCACGGTGCTGCCTGAGAAAGTCCACGTACTGCTGCCGCTCCTCAGAGGGCATGGCGGCACTGACCAATGTGGGTCTTGGATCGGCCTCGGTTCCAAGGTTCACCTGTATTAACTCATCGACCGTGGCGGGGACGCCCTCCTCAAAGGCTGGGGGTGCGTCTTCCACGTCCTCTCCACTCGGGGAGGGATCTTCCACGGGAGAGACTGCGTTGGAAACTGCATTGGGGCTACCAGATCCTGCTGGGCCACTGGTGCTGGCACGGGCGGTCGCGGTCATCTCATTAGGAGACTCGCAGGCCGTCGAGACCATGGCGACGTCCAACCGGTGAATAGGGAGGACGTAAGCGTCATCCAGACTTGCCCAGGGATCAGTTGCAACAGCGACAGGCTCATCCTCACCTGCCAGGATCTGCTTATCCTTGCTCTTGTAATAGTCCGCGTCCAGATAGCGGGCTTCACACGAGGCAAAAGGAGAGGCATCTCCTTGAATCACGCCTACTCGACCATTAAGGGAGTATTTGAGGAATTGGTGATATGACGAGGGAACCGCCGCGTGAAGGTAGAGCCATGGCCTGCCCATCAATGCGTTGTACGCAGTGTCCTGAGAGACTACCATGAATTCGGTGTTGGCAACCAAGTCACCGAACTGGGTCTTCAAACGTATCTTGCCGACCGGGGTTTGCTCGGTGCGGTCATACCCCTGGATCCTGAGGTCGGAGGGAATCAAGTCATCCTCAGACAACCCCAATCTCCGGAGCGTCCGAGTTGGAATCAGGTTAATCCCGGACCCCGTGTCGACAAGACAGCGCCGGACTTCAAGGCCATTGAACTGGCCAGCGACATACAGCGGACGAATATGTCCCTGTATAGGAGGGTCTTCATCCTTACCAGAGAACGAGATAACTGCCTGGCATTCGGCGTCCTCGATCGTTTCGGCGTGAAAGGCCTCTGCAGCCGCAATCTCTGTCTCAAACTGGAGGGGGCTTTTCAGGGATTCAGCGAGTGCCTCGCGCATCTCAGATGACATGCACAGAGCCTCAAGGATGGAGAGCCTTGCTGGGATGTCATCCAAGTGCTTCAGGACATCATACTTTTTGGCCAAGCGTGAGCCCAGGGTTGCAGGAGGTTTCTCAGCGATTGGAAGCATGACGGGCCTTGCCGGTTGGATCGGCGGCCGACTGGTACTTGGCACATCTCGCTGTTCACTGGCTGCAGTCCGGGAAATGGTCACCGTACTGGGGTCAGGAGGCCGAGATGGACTCGTGGCAGGGCGGAGCTGGTCGCGATGCGGCTGAGGCGGTTCTGCCTGGTCCCACACCACAAACAGCGGCGGAGGCGAATCCGTCATCCCCGAATGGGGGGGCGGCGCACGTTGTGCTCGGTTTTGAGCCTGCTGCCTAGTCTCAGTGGCGTGCACAGCCTGGCTGGAGGTACCAACGGCTGTGCCCCGGCGACTCCTGCTGCTGCGGTTCTTCCGACGGTGGCGACGACCGGGGACACTAGGGAGGTCCACCTGGTGTTCTTCAACGTCGGGAACCGAAAAGGGATTTACCAGCTCGACGGTGTTAACCGAAGCGTACCCATCACCGTCATCGGACGAATCATCCATCACCGGGCGGATCCGAGGAGGGACCCCCATCTCCGGGGGCATGAAATCGCCGAGAGTGCGGGATAGTGGCGGAACCGGCGGGGCGCGCTCTTCCTTCTTGCGCTGCAGCCGTTTGCTCCTCTTGGAAGAGGCAGGCTGGGACGACGATGCCGAAGCAGCACCCGCAGATTCTGGGGGCTCAGGCTGATTCAAGCGCGCACGGATGATTCCATGGGCGCGAATGGTCATCTTGCGGGCCATCCAGTTATTATACTTCTGGGATCCGCGGTTGGAGACCAGCTGCCATTCGTCCTCGTTGCCACTATCGTCATCTGATCCCACGAACACGCCCGCCACTTGTGCCGGAGATGGGCCCAACCTGATTACATTGTTGTTAATCTGGTCTTGGAGCCAATCCTTAAACACATAGCACCGCTGGATGGTGTGCCCCAGGGCCCAATGGTAGGGGCAGTAGCGGGGGTTATTCGTAAGATGTGCCTCCTCTGCCCTCCAACACTCAGGCAGTCGCACAATCCTCTGCTCCAGGGCGCTCCGGAAATAACCGGGGACCTGATCCTCGTGGAATGAGTAATTCAGGTGTCGTGGGCCCCTGGGAGCGTGGTCTTGACGAGGGGCTGGATGGGCCGGCCGAGGAGGTGGACCCTGATTATCTCGCCTGGGTTGCGGCGGTACATTACGCGGAGGGGCCGGCCGGTTCTGAGGCTGCCGCTGCTGGGCCGGGAACTGAGCCCGTGGAGGCGGATTCCTGTGAGGCTGTGGAGCTAACCTCACCGGAAGCAGCTCCAATGGCCTGGGGGCCTCTATCTGGGCGACAGCAGCGGGCTCAGCCCTGCTGACTCTCCTTGCAGGAATCATAGGAGGCAGCGGGTGTGCCTGGCTGGCCTGTTGCAGGGCTTCCTCAAGACGTTGAGCTTTGTCTGAGAAGTCCCTGAACCCTCCGGGGTAATTTTGAGTGATCAGGGAAGGGACCAGCTCGGTCTTGACGTTCCCGACGCACATTGTCAGCAACTTCTCCTGAGTCAATGGCATGTCAAGGGAATACGTGAGACCCTTCCATCGGGCGACGAAGTCCGCGACTCGCTCATCAGGCCTCTGCTTGCACTTGAAGAGGTCTGCGATACTTGTCTTCCAGGTCGTGGAACTGAACTGGTAGAGGAACTGTCTACGGAGGTCCTCCCAGCTGGTTACCGACCCGACGGGGAGCTGGCTGTACCAGACAAATGCTGGCCCTTCCAGTGTCTGAACAAAGCGGCGAAGCTTAGCTGCCTCTTGCTGCGCCGGAGTCCCCAACATAGGCCCGCACCTCGAGTTGAAGTGGGCTAAATGATGTGGCGGATCTCCAGTCCCGTTGAAGGGAGCGAAAGTGGGATTCCCGAATCCCGGAGGCGCCGGCATGTCATCCACCCATGCTGGGTAGGGCTTGCCGTCCGGTGGGATCGCCAGCTGCCGAGTCTCCAAGGCCTCCAAGCGGGCAATGAGTGCCGCCATCGGATCGTCCGGACATGGGTTCCAGTCCTGGCGAGGATCTCTAACCACGGGCGCATTGCATGGCCCTTCAATCGGGTCATCGACCGGGTCGTCGAACTCGGCAGCTCGTGGGATGGCGGGCGGAGCGGCCCTTGGGGCAGCAGGAGGAATCCGAGCGGGGTCTCTCAGGTAGTCACGCCGCTCGGGAGGGTGTGGCGAAACATACCGTGCCCTCTTGCCGTAGGCAATGGCCTCTCTCCTGTCGGCGAACACGGCGTAATCACGGTTGCCCGAGAGAGTCTCGTCGAGGAGCGGTTGTTCCGGTCCCTGCTGTCCTGGCCTAGGATCACCGTAGTCAGGCCGCCGTTCTGCAGCGCGCTCGGCGAGGAGCTGGTCAACCAGCTTCTTCTGTTCGGCGAGCTGCTGACGTAGCGTAGCCTTCTCGGGATCCTCCTCTGCCCTCTGCATGGAGGCAGATGGGTCGGCGGGCTTTATAGCCTCGCTGTGCTCTTTTCCTTTATTGACGTTTCGGCTCAACGTCAGTGCTTCAGTGGGTGCGGGGAGCCCCAGGAGGTTCCTCTGATGACGAGTAACTCTCACCGATGCCTCTGACGACGGCTTGACTTCGGGGGGGAAGCCCCCGTCGAGAAGTCCCAAGTCGTTCCCCTCTCCCGACAGGTCAGCCATATTGACTGTCTCCGTCCCTGGGGATATACCCTCAGGGCCGCCCAGTGAATCGGGCTGTCGGCGAATCACACTGAAGTGTAGGGCAGTGTACTGCCCCCATCCACGGATATACACGTGGGGAGTGGCTTCCTCGATAACTTTGCGGAGTACTTGAAAACACTCAACGCATCGTTGTTGGAGGGCCTCGTGGTGCTCAAATGACCCGGGGTGCCAAACCGCGGGGAGCATGGCCAGGTCAATTTGACGGCACTGCTCACCAATATCCTCTAGGTGCGCTTGACTCCCGGGGTATGGCATTTGTAGGCGGTGAAGACAGGAGCGAGTCTCCCGGAGAGTTCGGCGGAAGCATTCGAACTCATCCGGGGTGAGCGATTTGGGTGCATCAAAGCCCGGTCCTGCGACTGGCCAAAACTTCTCAGGGAAGTGGCCCTCTGCAAGGACGGTCCAGAAGCTCCACGACTCAAACTCGGGACCCAGATCTCCTTGGTCCTCTTCAATGGCTGGGAACGGACGGGGAACCGGCAGTGGTGCCGAGGCGGGCCGCCGGGCTGACGGGCTGGCCGGCGGTGAATACGGCGAACAGGCCGATTGGCCTCCATATCCCGGGCCGCCCTCTGAGGGTGGCGGTGCCCTGGCTACCACATCACGATAGGACGGACCGGCGAGTGAACATCCTGCCGTATCATCGGTGCTCGCCGAGGGTGCACTAGATCGTGGTTCGACCGTTGGTCCCCAGAAAAAGTCTTCGGCTTCTCCGATCGAGACGGAAGGCACTTCCGGAGGGGCCGGTACCAACCGCAAGCTTGATCCTTGGGGGTCTACCAGGCCCTCGTTACTCCGGATATACCTTCGGAGATAAGAGGGGATCACATCGATCTCGCTCTCGGGGAGCACGAGGCTGACGTGCCGCATTCCTATCCCTGCCCTTGACTGGCGGGATTGGGGAAAGGGCTCTGTCGCCGAATCGTACTCCGCCTCTGAATCAGAGAAGCGAACCGGTCGGATCTCTGTCCGGAATTCCGTAACATTCTTCCCTCGGCATCGACGCCTTGCCTTCCTGCCCCTGGGTGGTTCTTCGGAGCAGGGCTGATCTCTGTCCTGGCGTCCTCCGGCCGCACTGGTGCTGGGGCCAAGAGGACTGGAAACCAAGGTGCGAGGGGCACCGGGACAGATATCAAAGGGGACGCGGGGAGAGATGATTCCGGGCAGGCCTCCGGGCCGGGATCGGAAGGTGGGATGACCCATGCCTCCTGGATCGGCCACACGGAGTGGATCCCGCTGGTGAGTAGCGCTACCGCGAGGTGGTCCGCGGTGGCTACTGCCTGTACCAGCAACCGGGAGAGTCGACCCAACCTGCCTTTGGGGCGGTCGGGGCCTCGATCCAGGTCGGGCATAGAAGTTCCCCTGCTCAGGATGCGCAGGGGCCTGGCGACTGGAGCCAACAGTGGCTTGGGCCAATGCGGCCGCTGTTGCTAGGGCCCCAAGGTGGGCATCCTCCTCCGCTCGTGCCCGACGTTGGCGTCGGGACAGACGAGTCGGGATGAGCGGCGCGGGCAGGTGGAGAGTCCGCTCTTCGACTTGAGAGGCCTGGCGGCGGTGTCGTCGTGGCCTGGCGGGAGCCCTTACCGTAGATCCCTGGAGCGAATCCCGGATAGGGTGATCCCGGACATCTTCCAACTCATCTGCATAGGGAAGGGAACTGTCAGAGTGCTCCGGGGATAAGCTCCCGAAGCGGTTGGACGTGGAGGTGGGCAGCGGTGCCTCCCTGCGCGGCCCTCGGGGGCGGTGGTGGTGGCGAGGCGCAGCCTCCTCGAGGTCTAGGCGAGCCATGTCCCTAGTGGGGATGACTCCCTCTTCCTCATATCTCTGCACCAGGGTGTTGATCACCCTTCTCTGGATGACCTCCGAGGGGGAGAGAGGGCGTGGTCGTCACGCAATTGCGGCTGCTGGGACGGCTGTGGAACGGGCGGGACCGCACGGAGTAGCCGCGTCGGTGTTTCCCCTACCCCTGCGCCAGTGGGTGGGTGGCGATCGGGCACTGGATCGGGCGACCTGATTTCTGAAAGCAGGGAGAAGGACCCATTAATACTGACAGGAAAAAGGAATCGACAACCAACCATTAGCACCACGACGCCTTCCGTGGGGGGAACCCAGGCCCTCGACGTTGCGAGACGGAGTGCCCGATGTCCCTTCCCCCGCCCCTGGCGGGTAAGACTGAATGCTTGGCCGGGAAACATGCCTGTCTTCCAACACCTCTGAAAGCCATCAGTCTTCGTATCGAGGAGAAGAGATTCACGTCGGGTTCACCATTTTTCTGTTTCGGTGCGGATGTGCGTCGGGTTACGCTGTTCCGCCAGGACGCGTTCGCGCGTGCACCCGTCAACCCGAGGGGATGGGCGCGCGGCTTGTGGTCCCGCAGTCCCGCTTTCCAAAGGCGGGCGACATTCGTCCCTTATTCAGGGGCGTCTGCTCCTTGATCGAAACCGGGATGATGGGATGTCGGCTCCTCCTTCCTTAGACGTCTCCTCGGAACTCGTCGCCTAATCCGGGTCTCCCTCATAGATTTAAGACATGCTCGTGAATCTCGTTCCCGGCGCCATATCTTCATGGACACCAGTTAATTACGCTGCTTCCGCCCGGACGCTCCAAGGAGTCTGGTCGGGGCAGCAACCTGCGGTGAGAAGGCCGGGTGGCTCTGGGTGCTGGGGGCATGTCGTAACACTGCGGCTCTGCACGTCTGTCTTCCGTCCCTAATAGGGCTTCTCGAAGGCATGATGGCCTGAGGCATCCCGCACTGGGTGCGGGGAACTGTGTCACCTGAGGTTTTCCTCAGCTTCCCATGTTTAACACGGGGTACGCCGCGAGTTTAACGTCCAGCGGGGACGGCATCAGACCGATCAACACGAAAAGTGGATCAGATGACAGAACCCCTTGCGGGGAACCTCCGACGCTGGGGCCAGCACATGGGCGGCTTCCCAAGTGATGTGGAGTGGAGAGAAGTGGCATGACCCCACCGGGATGTGGCGGCCCGGGTAAGGATCAGGATGGATGATGGAGTGAAGAGCTTGGACCCCGTAGGGGCTTCCTACGTACCGCGCGTTAGCATGGATCAAAGTCAACGTAGTTCGGGTATACAGTTTAACGTCATGCTGGACGTCGGCAAGCCGACTCACGAAGGGGTCAAGGCCGCCAGGCGGAGGATTGAACCGAACAACCTCGCACAGAGGGGGATGGAACGGCCGGGTGGATCACAGTTTCACGTCATGCTGGACGATAAAAGGAGAGATGGAAAAAGGGGCTGTGGGGAGGCACAGTGGAGATACACACGGGCAGTCTCCCACAGGGGCGGATTCATAGGTGAATCGACGCAAGCGTGAACCCTGGAGGGGTCCACTGATGGACGAACCGACGTGAATACGACCGGGACGACCAGGTGGTGGGCTTGAACCTCAGGGAGGCTTCCTACGTACCCTGTTTAGAAGACAGGGATCAAAGTCCACGTAGTTCATTCTGTCAGGACTTACGCACTTGAGGCAGCCCGGATGCGGCAAAACTCAGTTGGAAGGGACTTGGACCGAAAGTAGGAGACACCTCGATCCCAGTCACACCCTCTACTGGCTTCGGTAGTGGGGGAGCGCAATGGAGATACACATGTGCAGCCCCCCACAAGAAACTAGGGGTTTGTAATACCCTACCCCCGTAGGGAAAAGCCGCTCCCATTAAATCGTCCCTAAAGAGGGGCAATCCCGACATCCCTGCAGAGACGAGCGGGTGGGGGCCACATCCAAACCGGGGGAGGACCCTGCGTGCGAGGCACGAGATCGGGTGATGCGGACGGTTTAGCGTCTTGCCGGACGAAGTACAATTTACCGTCGTGTGTTGAGGACGAAGCGGACAGTTTAACGTCTTTCCGGACGAAGTACAGTTTAACGTCGTGTGTTGAGGACGAAGGTGCTTGGCAGTTTAACGTCTTGCAGCACGGACGATAGGGGCTAGGCAGTTTAGCGTCGTGCAGCTTGGACGTAGTACAGTTTAACGTCATGTTGGACGGATGCAGTTTAGCGTCATGCGGGACGAATGTGCAGTTTAACGTCATGCTGGACAAATGTGCAGTTTAACGTCATGCTGAAAGTATGTGCAGTTTAACGTCATGCTGGACGTATGTGCAGTTTAACGTCATGCTGGACGTATGTGCAGTTTAACGTCATGCTGGATGTATGTGCAGTTTAACGTCATGCTGGACGTTGGTTGCCGCCGATGGGTCCGTGTCACTTCGCGCAAGCCTGGAGGGCCACACGGGAAGACAACGCACGGTGCGGGCACCCAGGATGAAAATCATCGGGCGCCACACAGGCGGGTACCCTCAGGGGGTCAAGGGGGGCGACCCTGGCGGATTGCGCGCAAAAGAGAAGCTTTACGCGCAAAACAGCAGGGCGGCGCGCAAAATGGCGGGCTGGCGCGCAATCGGGCCAGCCCTTTGCGCGCATATGATTGAGATTGCGCGCACCGGGCTTCGGACAGCTCGCGGGGGCAACGGCTCATTCTCTAACGAATGGCCACTTTGAAAATGGGGGGTGCGCGCAATCGGGCTGGATTGCGCGCACCCGGGGGCAATTGCGCGCAAGAGGCTTCTTTTGCGCGCAAAGGCCTTCGGGTTAAGGATTTATTCAAAGGGAAGGAGCCAAGGGGATTGCGCGCGAAGGCGAACCCCAAGGCTCTATTGCGCGAAAGAAAGGAGGTTACCTGAAGATCGGCATTGCGCGTGGAAGGGGTTGGATTGCGCGAACGAGCGACGCTTCGGATTCTGGCAACCTTCAAAACGTCGGGGGTCGCCTTATATTTATAGGCAACCCCGGGCGCGGAATCCGGTCTCGGGCGCGGAATTCCCTTCGCGGGCGCGGAATCCGGACCCGGCGCGCAAGGGAGCCGCGCAGGCCACGGGCGCGCAAAATAGCGCGCCGGCCCAGCGCATTGCGCGCAGCCCGGGAGGATTGCGCGCCGAGACTCAGCTTTGCGCGCGGGCCTCTGAAATTTCGCGCAAGTCCTCCAGGCCCTCCGGAACGTGCCTCTGACTCCAAATATCACTTCGCTTTCCGCATCCGGAGCTTCGTTTGGGAGCAACGGACTTTTCCGGAGTCTACAATTATGTATATGAATTTAAAACAATATATTTTATCTTTAAATGGTATATAAAAATTGAAATATTTATTTGATCATCTCTTGTAAAAATTTCTTTTCATACACTCTATCATTTCAATAAATGGTAAAATGATCCTTAGAAAAACTATTTCTATATCCATATGCATTGAATGTTATTAATATATTCTAATTTCTTATAAATTAATAACTCATACTTATGATATCATGAGTTAATGGAGACTCCCCATTTTCTTGACTCCTCGATATTGAATGATTTATATTTATATAAGCATTCTATAATATTTTCCAATCCCAAATAAAATATGGAAAAGTAAAATATTATTACATAGATGATCAAACTATATATAACAATAAAAAATATATATTTCTAATATATATCTAATGGTATTTATTAAACATACAAAGGTTCCCTCTCTTAACAATTTAGTTTTCCATAACGATATATTATTTATTTATTGTAAATTAGTTTCATTATGAATCATTTTAAAAATAAATTGATTTTCACACAACTATTTTGAAACACATTTTAATGTTTGTAAACTATATACATGTCACCAGAGATACATGTACACATGGTCGATCTCAACCCATCATGGTCATATAAATTAACACCGCCCAAAAAACTAACATAATTGAAGAGGTACATTTATATCATCTCATTTATGAGCTATATAATAAGACATGTTTTTCTAAAAAGAGGTCAAATATTCCCTTTTAGAAAAACATTTTTAGTTCAAACCATCAATGTATTCCCTATTACCATAAGTTCAAAGAGTGAAATTTTACCCCATTCTCTATTATAATATTTCAATACCACAACATAGATAATTAACCTTATCATAACATGATATTGTATTATGAACTTGAATTTAAGTTAATTACTCAATCATTAATTTCTTAAAACTTGTGTCGATGAAAAAATGTAATCAATAGTTAAATTTTCTATTTAAATTTATTAATAAAATACTGGATATGAAAATAATTATTTGTATAAAACCAAATACCACTATACAAATCTAAAATTTTAATAGATAATTTGTAATATATTAAAATAAAAACAACCATTTGATTACACATGATGTAAAAAAAATTAATAGTACGTGAACTATAACCATCGAATGATGGATAGTCCAAATAATTTAACAACTTGTGAAAAAATATCAATTTACCATTCCAATGGTGGAGATCTTCGATTCATTTAATAATGAACAATATAGCCTTGTATTTCCCAATATCATGATTAAAAACATTTACATACATAGATAATGATGTGAAAGTAATGGAAAATTAAAAAATTATTTTTATGAATTCCAAAAATCTCCTTTATCCATTGTTATGTATTATCTATGAAAAAACGTGTAACTAATTATATTTTTAAAAAATCGGAATAATTTTTAAAAATTATTTTACAAAAAATAGTAGACATGATCTAAATCAATGTTTCAAAGCCACTAAAAAAGAAACTAGAATAAAAACATAGAAAAATAGTGATATCCCATAAATTAAATTATTTTCCTTAAATGTATCAATTTCTATGAATAATGGGAGTTATTAAAAATAAATATGTTGAAAATACTATCTTATTACCACACCATCACCCACCGTACCCTTCAATATAAAATTGTTTTTTCTTTAATGAAACACATTCATCAATATCACATACCATGGATCATTTTTATATTAATTCTGAAAATAAAAATATTATTCTATCCATTGAATCCTTATTGACAAAAACTATCCATTTCTCATATTAATTATCTAGTAATTATAAAAAATTACCCTTGTAATTTTTTCCAATCAAATCAAAAATAAAATCAATATATTAAACCTGATACAATTTAATAGGGAATAATATTTTCAATATATATATATAATAAAATATATTTTAGTGGAAAATAAATAAATCTAAAAGTTCAAATCTATATATATAAAAATCCAAAAATTCAAAACATCTATCAAAATTAAGAATCATTATTCACAAAATGAAAATTGATAAAATCTATAAAATCATTTTTCCAAAATAATATTTGATGATTTTCATGTTAATATAACAATTAAATAAATTTATCTACATCTTATTATAATTCCATAATCCATTGATTAAGGAATAATAGTCACTTACCTTGACTGATGATACCTAAAATTCTTATACATCTTGAATTGAAAATGATGATCCTGAACCAATCAATTAATCCCAATGAAAAAAATCAAGATATTCATTATTTTATTTATCAATGGTTATAATATGATCCTATTTATAATTTTTGATATATATATATATATAATCACTCACCTTTTATCAAGATTTAGTTCAAATTATACACAATCATGATCCATCATTTTTTTAGGATAACACCTTAAATAACCCTGGAGAAGTATTTGGCTTGATCAAAAATTGATTCTAGTGGTAATGATGATGAAATGGGAAAAATTAGGGAATTAAAAGATAAATATAAAACTTGATACCCAACAATATGGTCATCTAAATTTCATCAAAATACAAACACCAAAACAATACATTCATCACTTTTATATTTTTTATCATACAATGACCAAATATCATTATAATGTAAAATTTATTTAAAACCAATATGCATAGATAACATACAAAAATGTAAAAATATTTCATCTAAAAATGAATTATTCAATAAATTCAAAAATCATTGAATTAAGATCCAATACATAAAAAATGTAAATTTTAATAATACTTAATTGATCTAGGGTATGACGATGAACTCAAAAATATTATGTTAAAAGGTGTTCAAATAAAAACATATTAATGGAAAATTAAACAAGATTACAATTAAAGTTTTGTTGAATGTGATCATAGGGAGTTGAACCGATATTTTTTTACATAATACTAAAATCATGAAGCATCCTTTGGGAATGATATTCTCCCAAATATAACACATCTAATATTTATGTGAGGTCAAACACTGAGAAAAGAAAATAAAATTGTCATGCACTATAGAAAATACCTCTTAAATTCTTACATACCATTATAAAAACTTTTCCAACCATTATAAAAGTGGATACGAGATAAATAATTTATTTAATACTATAAAGTATTGTATATATCTTTTTCCAATAAAAATAGACCAAATATAATTAATAAACAATACAATTGTAACCAAATATATCATGGGAGGAAAAAAAATTTGATTCACAGATATAATTATATTCCAAAAAACAAACCATGTTTTTTCATATGGAATGATAATTGGGTTTAGGTGATATCTAATTGAAATTATTTTCTAATAAACATATTAATGTTAAAGATCAAAACCTCTAAAACATACAAACCCACCATGTATATTTAAAATTAATATAAATCGATGAAAAATATCACTGTTTTATTATTAGATCAAATCATATATTAATGTTGTTTTATCAAATATATAAGTCTAATAAAGCGTTTGGATTGGATGGAATTAGAAAATATGAGGATCAATATGATCACTATTTTTTTTGTTAAGATAGATTTACCTGATCTATACTGGAACCAACTAACCGATATAATTTAAATTTCATAACATAAAAAAATAACTTTTTTATTAATTATCTTAATATTAAACATTAATAATAATTAAATATTGTCACTATATTATATATGATACTTTAAATTCTTGAGGATTATTTAAAATAATACATTAAATACAAATTAACATTTATATTTTAATAATATATATATATATATATATATTTAATTTTTATAAATTTCCATAAAATATTTAGTTTCCTATCAATGAATGATGTAATAATAATTAAATAATTTAATATTAATCATTATTAATTTAAATAATTAATTAATATATTTACGATTACACTCATTGAAATTTTAAATCATTTTATTTGGTCATTTTATATAGAAACTTATTGTTTTTTTAATAACGAACATAATTATATTATAGTATTTATAATAATTTGAAATGATCAATATTTAAAACATTTTATTAATACAAAATGAATTCTATAATTTTGGTACGATCCAATTACCCATGTATCATTTAAACTGTATTTAGCTTATATAATGTTTTATGTTTTTAAGGGGACATTTAACACATTAAACCCATATCTTGAAAATTTTTATATCACAATTCACTAAGTAAATTAATAAAATACATCATTATATAAAATAATAATTATATTGGTATGACAATACCCTTTACTTCTTCCTGATTAATCAAAATCCATGATATTAATCTCCATCATAACAATAAAAATATATCATCTTGACCATGATAAATCCCATCACATGATCAATAATATATCCAATTAGTCTTGGATTAATAAAACTTCTCAGAAATCCCATACTGACAATCTCAGATATGGTTTAATAAGTTTTCATACTTAAAATGAATATTTTTTAGATTTACCTATTCTTAGATAAGTTTAGTGTTTGTGGGAATTTGGTAGATGATAAATAATCAACCTACATAAACTAATAACAATTTAACTAATTTCATCATAATAAACCACTTATAGGTTTAGAAAATCATTATTAATATACGATACCCCATAAGGGGTATACATTATATAATGGGTGACATAAATATCCTAGTAAGGGGATAAATAATGGGAAATAAATGGAGTCATGAATAAACAGAGTCCATAAACAATAAGAATGGTTAAGACTAAAATGTAATCATTGGATCATACATAATAATATATATAATATAAATATGTAACATTCATAATATGAATCCACAGAAGCGTACTTTCTGCATTAATGTAAATACAACTAATAAATATTGTCATTGGATCTCATCCCATTCTGTATTTATAAGATCTCATAGGAAAATTTTTTTACCCAACACTAGAGAGGGATGTTCAATTTCAGGACCACTTGTAAAATCCTATATTTTATTTTTTTATGTTATTGTTATTTATCTTTTTTATATTTTTCTTTACCCTTGAGTGTTGGGTGTTTCATTTAAAATTTTTGTGTTAGGGGAACTTTTTTCTTGTGTTGCATGTTCTGTGTACATGGTTATTGAGAAACCATGTGACCTATTAATGATAATCCCGTTTTAGTTCTTTTTTCTCTCACATGGGTTGGGTTTCATGGGTAGCACAAGGTTATATTTAAACCATTTGGCTCCAAGGGATAACAGTGTGGGTGATGTTGTTTCCATAGATGAGGTGAAAGTATCTGAGCAAGGTTAATTAAAACTATTTGACCAACATTCAAATAACTATGTAGGTTTTAATAGTACCAAACTACACATGTGGTGTGCTGTTCCCTAAACAATCCATCCAAACCATGTGCATTACCTATGAGTATATTATGAAATTCATGATTGGATCATAATTTTCCAAACAGTGTTTCCAAACCATTCTTAGAGTCATGAATCATTAAAAATTAGTTTTTAACACTTTTCCCCCTCAATTGTTACCCTAAAACCCCTCTCTTCCACCAAATATGTGTAGTGAATACTAGGGTGGATCAATATCTCTTTCATAGACCCCCTCCATCTTCCATGGTGAAGTCATTTGGATTCCTTCATTGGGGGTGGGGTGGTGATTTATCATGGTAATATTTTCATCTCTTCTTCATCTTCCTTATTTTTCAATTTTCTCATTTGCTCATTTTCTCACTCAATTTCTTTGGTATAGGGTTCATGAATCTATGGTTTCAAATTCGTTATTTTATTTTGATTAGTATATTATTATGTGTAATTTCCTACTCAGACCCTTGTGGAATTATTTACAGTTTCCCTTATTTAAATGATGTGAGTTTGAGTAAGGTTTCCCTTTACATATAACCTTCAAAATTAAGAAAATTTTAATTCCTAGAATTCACACCTTTTTATACTAATTAATGATATGAATTATTTATAATTATTATATAGTTTGAAATCTAGTTTTTATTATTTTAATGGATTTTGGTTGAATTATTTTACCAAAAATTACACACCCAATGTTCGAAAAAATACGTTATTATACTTTATAATGGTTTTTTTATTTCTAAATTAGCATTTATATTTCGAAATGTATTTCAAGTATATCATGATATTATATATGATTTTATTGGTTAATATTAAATGTTCTGACTCCTAATGAATACATGATGGTCAGTTAAAATAAAAAAAATTGGGTTTTCTAGAGAAATTCCCCTTGGGATGCATCTATTTACATGATGATTTATAAATGGAATGATAGGTCCATGGATTGGGAATTATGTTGTGACTTGGTGGTTGAAATGAAAATTGATTATTAAATGGGGTGATTTTGAGGTGATTCTTTGATATTTTGAATACTAGTTTCTCTTTGGCTAACCCCAATTGTAGAGATCAAATGAGAATATAAAAAATATCAAAATATCCTAGAAGGATTGTTGCCCAGATTTAGGATTATGCTACGAGATGTGGAATTTAGTATTGACTATCTATTATTTGGGATTGAGACCATTAGATAGGCCATCTAGGGTATGGCTAAGCTAAATAGATATTTGATTTCATTAGGTATGCTGATAGGATGTATCAGGATATAGTATGTTCTAGATTTTCCCCTAATCTCCTTGTTGTTCCTAGGTTTCTTCACACTTATTTATCTATGATGTATAATATAAATTCATAATGTTTTTTGGAGTATTTACACCTATGAAAAGGGAGTTGAATGAGTGTTTAATTTGATTAAATTTTCTTCTTCGAAATAAATCCAAAATTACCTATTAGAATATTATCCACTGTTACGATAAATAAACATATCCCCGAAGAAGTAAAAAAAATTCCACAAGGACACAACTTTTTTGAATGGTTTGGAATATAAATGAGCATACTCATTACCATGATTGGTTAGATGCCCCAATCCTAGATTCTCCAATATAATCAGAATCATTTAAAATATACATTCTTCAGAAGCCTAAAGTCCCGCAATATCTTTTAGAGTCCCATTAGAACAATTGTTTCACATAGGATTGTTAAAAAAATTATTACACAACAACACAAGAAAGGATAATGCTGAATAAAGACTATTTCTACAACAACTAATTAATATATTTATTTGATTCCTTCAAGATAAATAAAATATTATATTATATCAAATTGAAGAACTTACATAAACATTTTCTTCCACAAAATTCTGTCTCTTGACTTCTAAAATTTAAGGCACCCACACCAGTTACACAGAGTCGGTGCATTATTACATAACATTGTCATGATACAAGGAATCATGTTATGAAATACCGACCGGTTTTGTATCCTTGTAAGTACAAGAAACATACATATGTTTTTCATTAAATCATAAAATAAAATACAACAACATTGTGTCCCCTTGGAACACTCTTATATCCCATATCCTCCTCTATGAGTTTAATCACAATATACATTTTTGAATCCTTGGAAAAAAAACATATGAAAGGGGTGATCACATATTCTTAGTAAGGGTAAAAATATATTCGAAACTATCATAAATAAGCATAATATTTTAGGAAAAGTATAAGACTAAAACCCATTCCTTTTAAAAATAAACATGAACATAATATCGAAAAGATAAATCAAATAATGGAATTTACATATTCACATGGATTGTCAAATAATCGCAATGTAATATCAAAAGCTAATTTCATAAGGATGGAATGCATAATTCCAGACATCATAACCACACAGTCATGGCCTCTTTCCATTAATACAAATAATATTTTTCCAAGGCCTATTTATAAGACACTAATTTGTCTTATGAGTCCTACCAATGCAATAAGGAGTTATAGCGGGCTCCACCTGTCACTTACTAAGTCCAATTCATTCCTCATATGAAAAGGTTGAAACATAACATAATAATCCACACTAAAACTACAATACGAAATGATAATACATTAAAAATAAACTATGAATTATATAAAAATAGCACATCCATAGTCAAACATATCACAAAACCTTCAATATAAGAAATAAACTTCAACCAAATGTAAAATCAATCATATGATGTTGACGTAGATGAAATAAAAATTATTTAATAGAAATATATCTTTATATTTTTAAGTCATTTTTAAAAGTCGCCTAATTAAAAAAAACAATTATTTTCAAAATATTTTTATAAGCTAGAAAATAAAATTTAAAAGGAGTTATAATGGTGGAAGATAGATGCAGCCGCCTAATATGTTAAAAAAAATTCGTTGCATAATTTCTTGATAAGGTCATAAAGTAACATGATTGGAAAGTGATGAAAAGATTCCTTTTAAATAATTTTATAAAAATCCCAATGAGGGTATAAATGATATAAACCATAGTATAAAAAATAAAAAAAATGTTTAGAAATACATTCTTAAGAAACACAGATGTGGATGATAAAGAAGTACCACTAGATACTTACATATAAACAACCTCATATAATAAAGAGACTGTAAAATTAACCCTTACCTTGTCCTTTTCAATTATTGAGGGTACGTTAAACTCTTGTATAATAGTTAAATATTTTTTATTAAATTATAAAACAACCAAATAGATAAATAATATATCATATATGATCTTATAATATATATTTGTTAATAATATTTAAGTAGTATCATTGTTTTGGGTGTGAAATGATTCATTTTACTTTATATTTTTGGTCATGTAAGTCATTTTTGTTATGAATATATGTATTTTATTCATATATAAAATGAAATTATGTTCTTTAAATTTATTTTTAATCTTAAAATGAAAATTATTCTTGAATAATTACGATGGGGAACGAATGTCATCGCGTTCGTTGAGAAGGTAATCTATATGTACACTCGACCAACAGTATCATTCAATTGATAGTGAAATTATATATAATTTGATGGTATATAATATATAAAAAATAATTTACATTTTATATTTATTATTTAAATCTATTATACTAATTATTATACACAAATAAATAATTAAGTGTTGAATAAAAAACTACACCACGATGTGGAGGTGGTAAGCTGTACATATGCTGGTATGGTGACTTTTTCATTCATAGGATGGATAGAATAATGAATATTGTTGTACCATATTTATATTAACATAATATTATGTATAATTTAATGGAGTTATTATTATGGTATGGAAACAAGAAAGGAAGAGGACGTGGAAGAAGAAAAAAACATCGAAAGGGGTGATGAAATTATTACCTCTTCTTTAAGTGATTCCTTTTGATTTGATCGGAAGAGATACATAGGATGGATTTATGTTCAATGAAAGGAATCTAGGATGAATTTAGGATAGTTTGGACAATATTTGAGTAGGGTTTTGTTAAGACAAGTGCATTTCAAGGTGTGATTTTTAGATAAGTGGATGTACCCTTTTATAAGAGAGGTGTGGGTAACTTCAGGAAAACCTTGAAATATTATATTAATATAAATCATTATAGGTTTCTAATGACCCAAAAAAGATTTATTTGTTGTATAAAGAGGGTATGGGTCGTAAAACACTCAACCAATAAGATTTTGACAGGTTTAGGTCACCATATTAACCTTATGTTTTAGATTTAACTCATAGATAAATAGTTTAACTTTTACCATGTATTCTTTTATTATTATAATAAATGGTTAATAAACATACAATAAATGGTTAAGAGAACCCCAAGTCATTAATTATAGACATATATAACAATATCTAAGACCTTTGGCTAAGATTTATATTTTTTGGAATATTATATCATTTAATAACATAGTATTTGTTTTAGAAACTCATTTTTCTCAATTTTGACATTATTTGGTATTTTGTTTTTGTCAAAGTCATAAAAACATTATCACTTCGAACAAAATATATTTAATCAACCCTAACATGTCATATTAAACTATAATATCAGTGGAATGAATAAAAATTCTCTATCTACATTTATTTTGATAGTTATAATATCAATTATTTTAATCGTTCATTAATAAGATAATTAATGGATCATCATTGTTTCATAAATAAATTTTATTATATAATTTCTAAAAATTATAAATAAAATACCATTAGGTATAAAATATTTTTATATTTCTAATTATTATTGTAAGTCGAATTTATCTTATGTTAACCCTATATTAAAAATGTCTTCGTTATTAAAAGTTTAATTTAACACTTTTATCTCTTCATTAAATAAAATAATAATTAATGTTTTAATCTGACCCAAGTGGATCATATTTTATTCTTAAGGTCTATTTTGGCCGAAATATACTTATGTAATTGAATTAGGACATGTTTTAGGTTAATTATAATTCCATTTTGACATTTAATTATTCTATTCACATTTCACCATGGTAATTAAAACTCAAAAGTTACTATTTGAAAAAAAATATTTTCATCTTATTGAACCAAATTTCTCATAATGATGTCAACCGTGTATCTCAGATTTTTTAAATTCAATTCACAGAAGTGATAAAATTACGTTTTATTCAAATTAAAAAATGTGTCTTGAAGGTGGGTAAAAGACGTTAAAAACATCAATAACATTTTATATATCTAATTTTATTATAAAATGACTCCAACGATTTAAATTTTACTAATATAGGCATTATGTATCTATTTTAAATCCAAAATAAATTTAAATACAAATAATTATTATTTTCATGTATGTTGGTTTTAAACAATAACACAATAATTTTTAGTATTCATCAAAAATTGAAAGTTATCAGAAAATACCAAATATTCACCTTTTGAAAATTTAGAAATTTCGAATCCAAAAATGAAGTCCATTTTGAAAAGTAAAATATTAAAGATTTACAAAAGTGGGAATTTATATTCATAACTGCTATTAAAATGGCTAGTTTGATTTTTCGTGGTGTGCTAGAACTGGATTTTACGTACAACACAAGCTATTATATTACCAAAGGGAAACATACCGTAGAATCTTGGGGTGTTACATTCTCCTCACCTTCAAATAATTTCGTTTACAAAATTTCTAGAATATAACTGTATAAAATGATTCGAGTGGTTATTCATCATATGTTCCTCGGGATCCCATGTTGCCTCTTCAATATTACGGTTTCTATGTAGAACATTTACCAGAAGTTTCATCTGGTTTCTCAACACATGTTCTTTCGTATCAAGAATCTGGACATGCTGTTCACAATAAGACAAATCTTATTCCTTTCTATTTCTTCATAGGTTAGAACATGCATTTGGTCAGGCATGTATTTTTTTAACAGTGATAAGTGGAACACATCATGATCTTTGGAGAGAGTTGGAGGCATGGTCAAATGGTAATCTAAAAATACAATTAATTCTAGAATTTCGAAAGGTCAGATGTACCTGGGACTCAATTTACCCTTCTTACCGAACCATACAACACCTTTCAATGAAGATACCTTCATGAAAACATGATCTCCTACTTGAAATTAAAAATCCTTACATCGGTTATCTGCATAGGTCTTTTTCTTACATTGAGTTTCTTTGATGTGGGATTGGATAATAATCACCTTTTCCATTGTTTCCTGAACATGTTCTGGGCCTACAAGTTTACTTTCACAAACATCATCTCAACAAGTTGGTGTGCAACATCTCTTTCCATATAACGCTTTATATGGTGTCATCTGAATACTTTAATGGAAGCAATTTTTATAGGAAAATTATACCAGAGGTCAGTACTGATCCCACATTCCTTGAAGGTCCTATTAGAAAGATCTCAACATGTCTTCTAAGGTTTGAATCGTACATTTTTATTGTCTTTCAGTTTGATGGTGGTAGGACGTGCTCAAACGAAGTTCATTATCTAGGGATTTCCGAAGAAATTTCAATTATCTTGATCTAAAATGGGGATCACAATCAGAAAAAATTGAGTGGGGTACACACTGAAGTATTACAAAGTCATAATATATAGTCTTGCAAAACGTTCAAATGTTAAATCATCTTATATATGAAGAAAATGTTATGAGTTGGTATGATGATCAACATTGACCAATATTGCATAATTCATTTTAGGATTCTTTTGTAGCCCCATGATAAATCCCATCATGATATCATCCCCTTTCCACTCATGTATTGGAAGACGTTGAATGAATCATCCATGATGTTGTCTTCCATCTTTCACCTTTTGAAAAACCATGCATCTCAACACATAATCAGTAATATCCCTCTTCATGTTGTCCCACCAAAAATGTTCCATCAAATCGTTATACACCATAGTGCTACTAGGGTGTATAGAGAAATTGGATCTATGAGCATCATCCAACAATTCCCTCTTATGACATAGTATATAGGGGAAAAAGAGACATTTCCCAAATTTCAAAATTTCATTTTCATATACAATGTAATTAAATATCCCATCATTCACACCATTAATTTTTTTTTGGAACCCCTCATAATCAGTTTGAGAACTTTTTATCCTTTCAAGTAAAGATGGTTTGGAAAAAAATTAAAACTGTATTGATGCATCCCCTTCCATGATTATTCCCATATCCATATTTACTAGATCCCTAAACATATGATCCCTTTCAACTCCCATGTTGTTCAACTCTCCCTGATCCATTCTGCTCAAAGAATCTTCAACATTATTTTCCATCCCCGGTTTGTAGTGTATAGTACAGTCATAACCCTTGAGTAGTTCAAGCCATAGCCATTGCCTCATGTTGAGTTATTTCTGTTAGAAAATAAACTAAAAAATCTATTGATCAGTATATATCTCACATTTATTACATTAGATATTGTGTCTCTATATCTGCAAAGAAAAGATTACAGCTTCTAACTCATAATCATGAGTGGGATAGTTTTGTTCATGAATTTTTAGCTGTCGTGATGCGTAAGAAATAACTCTATCATTCTGCATAAGGACACAACCAATTCCTTTCTTTGAAGCGTCACTATAATTAACAAACCCATACTTCTCTGATGTATGAATCAAGATAAGAGAATTGACTAATCTCCACATCAGTTCTTCAAAACATTCTTCACAATATTTTATCCAAAAAAAAATGTATCCCCATTACGTGTGGGCTTGGTTAATGGGTTAGTCAATTGGGAAAAATCATAGACGAAACCATGATAATAACCTACTAATCCAATAAAACTACATACCTTAGTTATACTCGTCGGTGCTGGACATTCTTGAATTGCCATGGTCTTTGAAGGATCAACAGATATTCTTTCCTTAGTAAAAATATGGCAAAAAAAATCTCTTAGAGCCATATTTCACAAATTCTAAACCTCCCATATAATTCATTTCATCTAAGAGTTTTTACAATAGTGAACATTCTATTTTCATGATCGTTGTATCTTTTGATTATACCAAGATATCATCAATAAATACCACTAAAAAGTTATCAAGATATTCCTTGATAACTCTATTCATTAGATCTATGAAGGCATAGGTTGAATTAGTCAGTCCAAATGGCATTACTATAAACTCGTAATGCCCATATCTGGTACAAAATGCTGTCTTTGGAATTTATTCCTTCACTACAAACAACTAATGATATCCATATCAAAGGTTAATATTTGAAAAATATTGATCTCCATGAAGTTGATCGAATAAATCATCAATGTGAGGTAGGGGATTCATGTTCATTATTTTTATTGCATTAATCTACATGTAGTCAATGCACAAACTCATAGGTCCATCACTCTTCTTAACAAAAAGAACAAGGCTGCCTATGGAAAAACACTAGGGTGAAAAAATACTTTATTACTCAATTCCTATAGTTGTCTCTTTAGTTCCACTAATTCCACAGTGGCGATTCTATAAGTGGTCCTCAATATAGGCCATGAACTAGGAATTAAATTAATGGAAAACTTAATTTCTCATTCTGAAGGATGTCAAGGTAAATCCATTGGAAACACATCATCGTATTCTTACGCAATAGGTGCATCCTTTAATTGAACATTACTTTACTCACACCAAGTTATTTCATTCTATTCCTCCACAATAATTGTATTTAGTAGAGCTTCTTGGGGTAGATCTAGATAAGAATCAACTGGTGATGTTTCTACTATAATGATATAGTATTACATATCATCATCAAAAATGGTAACCTCTTTCTTCTTACAATAAATTTTCACATCATGGTTGGAATGCCAATCCATTCTGAATATTATATCAAATTCAATCATGGGTATGACAATAATATTAGTAGATAACGCACATTTATATGCCATAATGGGAATTTATTAACAAAACATTGTAGCAATGATACATCCCTTATGAGTTTTGACTGAAAACTCCCTTGTTAAATCAATTTAGAATTATCTAATTTTCATCTAAAATTGGGAATATATGTAACAAATCGATGATCTAGAATTAAATAATGTAGGTTCTAAATTTGATGACACCATTAAATTACATGACACCACATTATTCAGTGCTTCAACCTCAGCTGTAGTGATCATATAATCTTGGCCTTTCCCCCTTGGGCTTTTTGAGGTATGTTTCCCTGCTCTTAGGACATTCATTGGCATAATTCTCCATTTCTATTCAATTGTAGAATTCAACATTGAGAGCTTCTTTCTTTCCCTTACAATCACATCCTAAGTATCCTTTTTCACCATAGTTGTAACAGACTCTCATTCCCTTCACACAAGTACCAGTGTGTTTCTTCCAACATTTTTTACAAGATAGAAATGCAAATTTTCCCTTATTCCCCTTATTTCCATTCCATAGTGTTCAGAATATCTCTTCTTCTCTTGCATTTCTTTAATGTTTTAAGATTTAAAGAGTTCATTTACTCTCTTTATATCACACGAAACAATATCTTCTTATGATGGGAAGGATTTTGAGACTAATTCTTGATGGAAAAATGGTTTTAACACATCAATGAATCGATCAATATTACTCCATGGGTTACATATATAATATGATACATGCCTTGATATCCTGGTAATGTCATCCTCATACTTTGTGACATTTTCATCCTTATTTTTCATCACAATTATGTATTATCTATCCATATCTGTTCGATAGCCATGAAAATGTATTTCTCTATGAAAAACTCTTCAAACTCCCTCCATTAAATATTTGATACTTCTTCATCCTTTTTTGGGTTTTTCACTAATGACCATCATTGATCGGCAT
This sequence comes from Viscum album, assembly GCA_963277665.1. Lineage (NCBI taxonomy): Eukaryota > Viridiplantae > Streptophyta > Magnoliopsida > Santalales > Viscaceae > Viscum > Viscum album. The sequence goes on from OY728128.1 coordinate 1,267,088,353, forward strand.
ATCCCGTAAGGCGATAAACTACAATTAATTTTTTTCCTTTCAATACTCCCTAAAACATGAAAAAATTTCTCTAAGGAACATATATATTGATTAGCTACAAATGGATTTGTAGTCACATTGAATGTTGGTGGTTGTTTCCTCATGAAGCGATCTAACATTGATCCTCCACGTTGGGGATCAGGGTTCTGCATATGGGTAAGGTTATTATTCAAAACCTGAGTGAGTTGACTCATTGTGGTTATAAGTTGTTCAAAACCTATTTCATCACAAGCTCAACTATAATTATCTTGAGTAGGATGGAAATACCTACATGGAATATGTGCGTTGATATAGTTTCCATTCCTTCCACTAGATGCCATTTCTAAACAATGACATGAACATGATAAGTTTATGAATCACAATACCAAATTCCAAAATTGAAAAACACCTATATAAGTTAAAATGTCTACAGATATAATCTATAAACATAAAAAATGTTTTCATTGAGAAGGTATTTACTAATTAATCTTTCATAATGGTTTATAAATAAAATGGGAATTATCCTAAGCATATCCCCCAGGAGTATCATAACCAAGAGTGCAGCATGGTCTGTTGTCATGTACTAGGATACCTCGGGTCAAGCTCGAAACTCCTTGTAGGAGTTTTCCCTCCTTGGTACATTTGTACTAGAGCTACCTCTACCGGATCATATCTACAAATGGATGTATTGCTTTAATAATTCACAAAATCACTACATTACCAAAATTCATGGAAGTTCTTATATACCAATCCTCAAAGTCGATCTTAGGGTATTGATATTTTATCAGAGTTATTCTAAATCTAGATTCCTATGATTTTACGAATCTTCCATTGATAACAACTATAAGGTTCTAACCCCAGAAACCCAGAGTCTGTGCATTATTATACTACATTGGCATGATACAAGGAATCATGTCTCGAAAGACATATTAGTTTAATAACCTTATATGTACTTGATACATACATAAGTTTTACATTACATCATGATAAAACAACAAAATTTTGTCCCATTTGAACACATTTATAACCCTAAGCAAATTCATATAGGTTAATCATAATATACTTCTTTTCAACATTGAAAAAATAGATCATAAGAAATGGGTGAGCTCAGATGCTTAGTAAGGAAAACTATAGAGTTGAAACTATTATAAATAATCATAAACATTTAAGGAAATGTATATGACTAAAACCCAAGACTTTTTTTCATAAACGTTATTATAATATGGAAAAGATAAATCACATAATGTCATTAACTTATTCACAGGGATATTCTACTAGTCTAATAATCACATGTAATATGAATATCTAATTTCATAGTGATGGGATACATAATTCCAGACATCATTACCACCTATTCATGGACTTGTGCCAAGAACAAAAGTATGATTTAGTCATATCCTTGGTCCAAGAACCTAGTTTGTCTCATGAGACATACCGATGCATCTATGAGCTATAGTGGGCTCCACCCGTCACTTACTATGTATAATGCATTCCTCATATGAAAAGGTTGAAACATAACATAAACATTCGTAGTAAAACAATCATACGAAATTTTAATACATTAACAAAAAATCCTGAATGGTATAAAAATATCACATCAACATTCAAACATATCACAAACACATTATTACAATAAATCAACTTCAAGAAAACTTAAAATCCAACAAAGGATGTTGGTATGGATGAAATAAAAAATGTTTGAGATAAATATATCATTCTATTTTGAAATAATTTAAATGTCAAATAATTATAAAAGATAACATTTATTTCAAAAATATTCTTATAAACATATAAGGGTATATTTGATGGTTTTATAACGACAGAAAACAGTCGCACCCGCTGTATAAGTTGAAAAAACATTCTTTCCATAATTTGTTGAAAAGGCCATAAAGTACCTTGTTTATAAAGCAATGGAAAGATTATATTAAAACCATTTTATAAAAATTAAAATGAGGGTATAAATGAATTTAACCCAATGTCTAGTAAATAGTAAAAATGTTTTGAAATAAATTTTAATGAAACAGGGATGTGGATGATAAGAGGTCCCAGTAGATACTTACATATAAACCAGCTTGGATAATTAAGAGATTGTAAAATTAACCCTTACCTTGTATGTTATCTTGATCAGGGGTATGTTAACATCCTATAGAATTGTAATATCGTCGTTATTAAATTATAAAATAACTATATACATAAATATGATATCATAAATTATCTTCTAATATTGATTTGTTAATAATATTTCAGTAGTAGCATTGTTTCAGGTGTTAAGTGATTGGTTTTCTTTTAATTTTTTTACATAATCCATGTTTTTTATAGAGATGATGTATTTGATTAATATCCTGAAAACCATTAAGTTCTTAAACATTATTTTTAATCATAAAATGAAAATTATTGTTGAATGATTATGATGCGGAATGAATCTCTTCGCATTTGTGGACACGATAATCCGTACATATGCATGAGGAACAATATAATTCTATTGATGATTAAATAACATGTAATTGGATGGTATATCATATATAAAGAATAATTAACATTTTATATTTATTATTTAAATCAATTATACTCATTATTATACCCATTCAAATAATGATGTGTTGAATAACAACCTACACCACGTCGTGAAGATGGTAAGCCGTACGTATGCACGTATGACAAAAATTTTCATTCATATGATGGATATGATAATGAATATAGTTGTACCATATTCCCAATAACATCACAGTATGTATAAGGTACTGGAGTTATTGTTCTGTAATGGAAACAACAAAATAAATAGGAAGTCGAAGAATAAAAGAACATTGAAAGTGGTGATGAAATTATTAACTTTTCATCGGGTTCTTCCTTTTGATTTGATCAAAATGGATCCTAAAGGTGGATTTATAATAAAATTAAGGCCTCTAGGTTTAATTGACGGTAGATGGGAGGATACTTGAGTAGGGTTTGTCAGAGTTAAATGGCATTGGATGTGTGATTTTGAGAGTAGGGGAAGTACCCTTTTGTAAGAGAGGTGAGGGTCACTTTAGGATAATATTGAAATATTCTTTTATTATAAAATCACTTTAAGAATATAATTGATGCAAAAGGATTTATTTTGAGGATATTGTGGGTATGAATGATAAACCATTCAACTAATAGGTATTATACAGGTTTAAGTCAACATATTATCCTTATCGTTTATATTGAACTCTTTGTTAAATATTTTAACTTTTACCATGTATTCTTGTATTATTATAATATATGGTTAAAAAACATAATATAAAAAGACAAAAGAACCAAAAATGGGTCATTATGGACATATATAACTTTATATAAGTCCTTTTTCCAAACATTATATTTTTATGAATATTATATCATTTAATATATCATTATTTGTTTTATAAACTCATTTATGTCAATTTGAAAAATATTTGGTATTTTGTTTTTTTGAATGTCATAAAAAATTTATCACTTTGAATATTTTTTTAATCAACCCTAAAATGTATTATTAACCTATAAAATTAGTGTAATTAATCAAAAATCTCATTTTACATTTATTTGGATATTTCTAATATAATGTATTTAAATATTTTATTTATAAGATAAATAATGCATCATCATTATGTCATAAATAAATTTAGTTACTTAATGCTTAAAAATTATAAATAAAATTCCATTATATAGGAGATCATTTTATATTTCTAATGAATATTTGTAGTCTAATATATAATATATATAACCATATATTAAAAATATTTTAGTTATTAAAATTTCAATTTAACAGTTTTAACTCTTCTTTATATAGAATAATAATAAATGCATTAATCTAATACATGTGGATCAAAGAGGATCGTATTTTATTCCTATGGTTGAATTCTTTCGAAATAAACCTATCCTATAGAATTAGGACTTGTTTTAGGGTAATTATAATATCATTTTACCATTAATTACCATATATACTTTTAACCGTGGTAAACTAAATTCAAAAGTTACTATGCATCCACAATTATTTCAATCTTATTGGAAAACATTTTACATACAGATGTCAACCATGTCTCTCAGATTTCTATAAGTGAATTCATAGAAGTGGTAATATTACGCTTTATGAAAATTTTCAAATGTGCCTAGACGGTGGGTAAAAGAAGTTAAGAAGTTCAATAAAATTTTATATATCGAATCTTATTATAAAATGAATCTAACTAATTAAATTGGACTAATATATGCATTATGATTCTATTTTGAAATTAATTTTTTTTAATAAAAATAATAATTATTTAAATAAATGTTGGTTTTAAACTATAACACATTGTTTTCACTATTCATCAAAAATTGAATGTTTTCAGAAAAATACCAAAAATTTACCCTAATATAATTTTGTTATTCTAAATCCAAAAATGAAGCCCAGTTTGAAAAATAAAATTTATAAATTTTATAAAAGTGGGAATTACTATTAATAACTCCTTTTAAAATGGATAGTATGATTTGTCGTGGTGTTCAATAACTCGAAGTTGCGTATAGCGCAAACTATTGTATTATTCAAAGGGAAACATTCCATGAAATCTTGGGGTGTTACATCAACTATTTTATGCTCATATAGTATGAAAAATTATTGTTATGTGCATTAAATCATTATTTCATAACATATATAACATTTTTCAAATAATCTGTAAAAAAATATTATACTTATTTAATTGATGAATTCACCCACATACACTTCCACATACAGATTGAAAATAATTTTATTGCATTGTGGGAAACATCTCAACCTAGGAGGGAAACAAAAGTTTATCATAAATTTCACTTTCATGAACGTCATCACCACTAATAGCATTTCTTATCTTCTCATAATCTATATATTAAGAAACATAGAAAATTATAGACATCAGCATAATATTTATTGAAGAATTCTATAACACAATTATTTTGAAAACATGTAATGTAGTTTTAAAGAAGATTATGAACATCTATGTTTTTTTTTGAAAATGACTTTGCATTAAGATGTGCTACCCATCACTCTTTAGGGAATTTTATATTCACACATAACACATCATTTACAATGTGGAAACACAAAAAATTATCCAAAAATCATCCGAGGTGATTTACCACAAATTCTCTTCATCCTCATTACATCTCTAATGAAAAACTCAACAGATTCTATTTTAATATCATCTTCAAAAAACAAGTAAGAAAACTATAAAGAAGATATAATACTCAATCTAAATCAATTTTAATATTCTTTGAACTCATCTAAATCAACCACGACGAAAAATAATTATTCTACATGGCTATACAAAAAGGGAATTCACCATGAATTATCACCATCCAAAATCCAACACCATTAATGAAAGTTGATTTTTATCATTCATAATATTATTCTTCTTCTAAAAACTAGTGTCGTCACATAAAATATTAATCTGAAAAATAGTTCTCTTAAAATTTAATCATAATTCATTCTTCTTTAATCAAATTATTATTGAAATGAATTCTATATCTACATATAAGTCAACACATAACTAATTTTTTATAACTTTTTAAAAGACCTAGAAGTTCCTACAAGGAACGGAAGCCCACTGGTGCTCGATCTACAAACCCTCAATCATGAGGGGTTCATAAATGAATATTCCATTCATGGGAGGTATAATATAATCTCCCATAAAGTTTAGATGGAGCACATTTGAGACAGTGATCTGATTAGATGAACACAACATCTATTATCTTTTAAATGGACAGGTGAACAATACCCGAGAACTTCTATGCCACATCAAAAAATCAACCAAAGATAACTACAAGATTATTTCTCTAGTCCTACTACTATACAAGAAAGGTGGAAATGAGGTTATAAAAAATATTTCACTTCACAACACACCCACACATTCCATGACACACATGGTCCACGTGCACCACATATGGGGAATTTCAGTCCAAACCATGTGTGCATTAAGGTTTTCTCTTTATGGACCCTATTCAAGGGCCCATATGCTGGATTATACATGGAACACATCTACCTATTTCTTATCTACCTATGGAAGGACTTCCCATGGGTGTATACTCTCTTGGGTCCCACAAAGTGTTGTAGTGATCTAGCCATTGTGGCTCCCTTGGTTGGATTATTTTTTATATGAGGCTCGTGTGAATGGATACATTGAAATATTAGACATATCATATAATTGAAATTATAATCCTTTTCAAATGCAACACCAAGGGATTCACAACTCCGAAAACCCCAAATTAATCTTTCTTAAAATCTTGTACACTTTTTTAGACAATGTGTCCTTTGTGACACATGTATTGGGGAATTTTTATAAGAACAACAATCCTCACAACTAATATACCATGAAAAATAATCTATGCGTGACATCAAATTCCACATAAAGATGATTTTTTTCATGTGTGAAATCCAATTCTCATAGATAAATCCGTAAAAATATTATACCAGTCACCACTTCATCCATAAGAATTACCCATGCATCACCAATTCATGGTTACTCACCATGAACATAATTGTACATAATAACAAGAAAAGGAATAGTTAGACTCAACAATGTACCCCATTTTATTATTTTCTTTTATTCGTTCACATATATCTTGTGACATAAAATGAATATTATTATGTCACTTCATTACTCCCCCTTAATTAAAATCAAATGAAAATTGTAAATGGGGAATTCTTATCTCATCTATCTTCTTAAAAAGTAAATCTATTATTTTCTTAAAAGAATGAATGTCCTCACATGAGTTGAAATGTATCCCGAGATAATCACCTTAAAGTATACATGGACATACCCAGTATAGAAAACAAGATAGATACAAACAATAGTATAAAATCTTTCTTTTTTAAACATCCTGACATATTAGGTCAACGTCATATTGGCATCAAAGAGAATTTAATTACGTGCAGACACGTTCTAAAACAAATCATTGATGTCAATTTCACAAGAATAAATATCCCTTTTCTCAGTAATTCAATAATTGAGAACTCATATTAAATAAATTAAATTTACAATTAAATAAGTGTGTGACCAACTGACTCAAATTTTTTAAATTCTCCCCCTTATGAGATGCATCTACATCAAACATCAAGGAATTACATGAAATCAATGATGAACAACACTTCTCTTTCAATTTATTTTTATTTGAAAAATACACTTGAATGTATGGTGAATAATGTGGTACCTATAGATAGTACTCATATGAGAGGATATGTATGAACAATATGTTTCAGCCTTATATCAATAAAACTTTCTTTTGGAATTTTTTTGTGAAAATATCTCGAATATTATCACTAGAATAAATGTATTCTAATTAATATCATTATCTTCCACCATTTCATTGATTACATGATACTAAATATCAATATTCATGTACATTGAATGTATAACTAGATTTTTAGATAATTCAATATCAATTTCATTATCACATGAATAATTTTAGTGGTCTCTTAGTCTATATTTTCAATTCTACCAACTCTACTTGCATCCAAATAATATGTGCCCATGAATGTGTAGATACAAAATATTAATCCTTATACATGATTAGTTTAAATAAATTATGATTCATGCATTCCCAACTGAAACATCCAACTCCCAGGTAGAAGGTTCCATTTGAGGTTGATCTCATATCATTACAATCACCATCCCAATCAGAACATATAAAATAAAATAGTTTCAAATATACAGAGTTACTTTATAAAAACGCATTGTTTTGTGTTCTATTATCATATATCATTGTTATTTTAGCAGGAAACATGTGAGACTATTTTGGACCACTATGATATCTTGAATATAGATTCACATTATAAGTTATAACTACCATAGATACTGTAAGATAAATAAATCTTGTAATGATTATTCTGAATTATTATTGATTAAAACTATTTCTAGCTTTCTCCTTTTTCCAACTAAAATGGTTATTGAAACTAATTTTTCAACTTTTATTCAAATTTTTTTCATAAATAGTGTGGAATTATTTTACTATGATTAAAACATGTAATGTGGCTTCTATTGATGATGAAATTGTTTAAAATATTCCATATTACCATGTTTGAGCATCTCAAAATTTCTATTAATTTTCCTTGAAAATTATTCAAATAGACATTCATTATTACTTGAAGATATTACTTCATCAATATATAAAATTACGATGAGTTGACCTTTTGAAATATCTCCCACATAAAGGATTCTATTAACTTCTCAATTTACATGTTTCATATCCGTTAACAACCAAATAATTTGGAAAACAAGAATATAGGGTACTTTTTTAATCCCTAATATTCTTTCCTCAATCTACATACCATACATCCATCATTTCCCAAAACAATACCATCTTGTTTTTTTGATATAGACTTCCTTATTCAATAATAACATTTAGAATAAATATTTCATAGAAAATTGATAAACTTTTTAATGATTGTCTGAAGATACTACAAAAATAATTATAATGGTTTCTAGTATTTTTCCTAGGGAATTTGATTCCAGAAATTCAATTGATTCTTTTTGAAAATATCCTTTTCATAATAGTCAGGTTTTGTTTTAGTGTACTTTTCCATTCTAATTTATCTTACCCATGAGATCCCACATGGTACCACTAATATTTTTATTTTTAAGCCTTGATACAAGATCCCACGTGGAGTTGTTCTCAAAATGATAAAGGTACTCATTCATAGTTTGTATCCATTCCTCATTCCCAACTGCTTATACAACTATGTGAGGTTGAATTTGAGAAATTTTTTAATTATGATCTTTATTTCTCAATATACTTCTTTTTTGAGCTGGATAAAATTGATTTGCAATGATATTGTTTGTCTCTACATGTTTCTTTAATTCATAATACAATTCTATCTTCTTTTCATCAACTATATATTCCTTAATGGTATGTTTAGAATACACATAATCTATATTTTTCTATTTGTCATTGTCTTCAAATTTTATATCTTCCATTTTCATACCATTTTCTTCTGAATATTTTGAATCTTCATCTTTTGCGATATTTAATTTGATTTGGTCTCAAAAATTTTAACATCACTTTAGTCAACCATCTTATTCATCTGCCTATTTTTATTATTTGTAGCATCTTTCATTAGTTGGGTAGACTAGGAAAAATACTTTGATTATATTTTATATAATTTTTACAAGAACAATATTGTAGGTTTTTATAATTAAATAGATATATATATATATATAATTATTTAATGGTTGGGGTTTTACCTCATCTCTTATACTAACGTTTGTGTTTTTGGTATTAGTTGTCATCTATTATGTATGTGTATGAGAGTACATAAAACCTCTCTCTCTAAATGCATCAAGTTGTTGTGTTCAAATAACATAATTTTACCCATTTCAACAGTGATTATATACATTCATTCAACCACCCCATTTTGTTGTGTAGAATATGGCGTGGTGTTCTAATTATTTATTAACTGAATGGAAATATCACTATAAATGGAATCACATGTATGTTCCAAAACATTATCTAATATCAGTTTCTTTATGTAGAGACACATCTCATTCTAATCTTTCCTTCAATTTTTAATTATCATTTTAGTTTCCTCTAACATTTTCATTATAACATATACATTAGTCATATGAGTACAATCATCAATAAATGTAGTGAAATACAGATCAGATATAGTATATATTTCTCTCACTTGGATACATAATGCACTATTAATTAGTTCAAGGGGTCTAGATGATAGAATATCCAACCCATTGTGTGGAATCTAGACCAATTTATTATTTTAACCATTTTAAAATATTTCATTACTTTACCTTCTTATGTTAGGAAAATATCTCCCAATATAAGTATTCATGATTTTTATAATACTAATTTGAACAAGATATCTGAAACCACTATTATATAGTTTTTTTTATCATTTCCACTCATTCCAATGGAATTGATATAATCGAAAATTTCAAATAGATTTCCATTGGTTCTTTTTTCCATGAGTGATAATTATAATATCCATTATAATTTTGATGATACATAAATCCATTTTTAATAAAACCTTATTCCAGGCATCACAATGTTGACTGGCACTATGAAAATTTTTCTTCAACCCTTCAATATATAAAAAAATATTTGAGTTTCAATTTTGGTCATAAATATTTTCTTTTCCAACTCCAATAATTTTAAAATAAAAATTCATTTCCAAAGTTCATGCACTCCCCCTTCCTAATTCACACTGTTTCTTAGATTTTTTGTTTTACCGTTAATTTGTGATAAATATACACAATTAAGAATCCATGACTTTGTTTTTCAACCAGATTTAAGTGAAAAATATGTGAAAAGTAATTTTTCTACCTTCCTTTTATGAATCCCCTTTCCATTCATAATTTTAGCTCTTTTTTCTAGGAGAATAATATTTAAATTTTTAAAAGCATGATCTTGATGATCACATAATCCACATATTTCTCTCAAATAGTCATATTTTGTTCTATATTAGAAAATATAATGAATAACACATAACCTGTTTCATACTTTGACAATATACTATCCAGTTATCAGAATACAAACCCCTTGATTCATGTCTCATTTCTGGTATGGACATGTTATATGAACCTGAATAATATTGATGCATAAAAACTCCAAAAAACTAGTAGTTTCTTCTCAATCATGATCATATCAACTGATAATTTCCATATCTTGATGACTTTTATTATTGTATTTCCATATACTAGGATTGTATCTATTTTAAAGGGAAAATATTATTGTAGAATTTATTTGTTCCTTTGAATTAGAAGATGATTTTTTCCAAGACATCATGTTTAATAGTGGTCTATAATTTGATTTTGGACATGCATTATTGGAGATAATAGATTTATTTTTGGATTCCCATAGTGCTGAAAAAATAGACTTCATTGAACCATTTTTTTCTCAAGTTTTTAATGATTATTCCTTGAACAGAAAAACATTACTGAAATATTTTATAATTATTTTAATGTAGTTTTATGCATCATGAAACTCTAATTGAGTATTTTTCTATTCTTATTACACCATAGAGAGTATTTTTTAAGGTTATTCACTATTATTTTTATTTCTTCCACATTCAATTTGTGTCATTTCATTGTATCAATGTAAAGAATCTATTTCTTTTCATATTCTTCCTATTTGTCATTTATAATATCTTATTATTTCAATAATAATATATTACCTTTCTTGAGATTTGTTTTCTTTCTCAATAAAATAATCTAATTCATTTTCAACCATGTTTTCTAGATTTTTTTTCACATTCATCATATTCACATTATAATGTTTAAAAATGATTTTCAACATGAGACATTAATTATGTTTCAACTATATGATTAGATACTTAATGGGGGAGTTAGCATTATCTTTTTTTCTCACTAATGTAATCATTTTAATTTATAATAATTTATTCTCTATCCCTTTAAATTTGATTGTGGATTTTGAGATCATCCACCAGTTTTTTTAATGGGTAATCATTATATATCACAGTTTACACAATTATTTTAGGAAAAATCATAGAAAAATATTTAATTTAATTATAGTTATTGAAAATTATAGGTAATTTAGTTTTACCCCTCAATATTCCCTTCATGAATAATGTGGATATAAGGGAAATGATTCAATCCAAATATTTTTCTTCAATTTCATCACCAAATTTTCTTTATTATGACACATCATCATCTCTATTTTTTGTCATTATCATGCCTTCAAAATCCATATCATCATTGATATTTTTCAAAAGTTTGGGATATTTTTAATTTAATATATAATGGGTGTGTATTATAATTCATCAAGTGTATGATCATATAGTTCTTCTAAAGATAATAATTTGGGATCAATCTTGTGATGAAAATTTATCATTAAATTTTTTAATAGTTGATTCATCATTAATTTCTCTAAAACTATTAATATTGATGACAATTTTATTGACTATTGTGAAATAGTTAAAAAAATATTCTTATTCATGCATATTTAAATATTTAAAATTGATTCTCCAATTTTAAAATTTAGCAGCCCTGACATTCTACTTTCCTTTACAATAATTTTTTAATTTATGAAAAAATTATTATTTTTAGTCACATAACCTTTGTGTAAATATTTTTCTAATTGATTCAACTAATTGGATTTTTTTTCAACAACATTCATATTTTTATTCTTAGTAAAATTCCTAATAGATTTATAAATAATATATTGGAATACTATCGTAACTCCATCTTCAACATCAAGTCTAGGAGAGAGAAGATAGAGAAACATCTTATTCTTCCAACTATGACAGTTTTTCTATAGAATGTAGGAACATCCCTATAATTGATAGAATTAAGATTTTCTATCATTGGTAATTAATAGTTGCTTGCCTTGATACCAATTAAATTTCCCAAGAGGAGTTTCACCACTAAGAAGGGGGGATTAGTGGAATTTTTTTAAATTTTTATTATTTTGAAATAAACCTATGATGACCTATTAAAATCTGACCTACATTAATTCTTACCCAACCCTTCTCGAATACAATTAAAATAAAGGGAAGAAGAATAAAATATTTTTAGATGGTTCTATCTAAAAATGAGACTACTCAATTCATTGACTCATTAGACACCCCAATTACAGATTCATCACTATAATCATAATTTGTTACGACATAAATTTCATGATTTGAATAGAGTCCCAATATTATTTCTATACTCCAAATTAAACAAAATTTTCACTCTAACTTATTACAAAATAATTACACAAAAACAAAAAGAAAAAAGAAAAATTATGACTTTTAGTAGTTCTACAAAAACTAATGAAGCTCTTGCTTTTTATTCATTAAGATAAATTATATATTATATTCTCACAAATAGAATAACTTCGCGGAATATGTTTTTGCTCAAATTTCTATATCTTGACATTTCAATTAGTTTCATGTCAAATAGAATCCAAAATTTTCATTATGTGAATTAAATTATTTTAGAATAACATATAAAAATGTTCGAAAACATTCATTACAAAAATATAATGTTTGAGGAACTATTGATAATACTCACACACACTACCACATATAGTATGAAAATAATTTTATTTCATCATGAGAAATATATAAACTAGTGATAAATAGATGATTCAATTGAAAAAAATTCATCAATGAAATTTGGTTACACTTATCTATTTTCTTCTCTTCGTATAATTTATCTGTTAAGTAATCCATCATTTTTATATATCAATTCAGTGGTTATAGAATCAGATTATCATATAATTATTATTCAAATGACAGATGATGTTTTAAATTGGTTTAATCCCAACGAATCATTTTTTCTGCAAATGACTTCATGTTCACATGTTCTACGAAGCCTTATTCCTTCCATAAATAATATTCATATAGTGATTTATTTTCTCGGTGGATTCACAAACTGTTATCCAAAAATCAGGAATAAATCTTTATTACAAATTCTCATCAACCTAATACTAGCTCCAAACATAAACAAAACTACATCTACTCACATATCATCTTCACATAAAATGGATGGAAACTATAAATCACATATAGAACACAAAAAAATCCATTTCGATCATTGAAAATCCAAAATTAATTAACCATGAAATAAACTAAATCATACCCATTGATTTCCACAAGGTAATTCAGCATAATGAATCACCAACGACAAACCAATTCCCTAAAAGACGATCATTTATCATAATTCATTTGATTATTTTTCATCCACAAACTAGTTTAATCACATATCATCGTCCTCTATAAAGCATTTCTGCTAACATCTCTACAAAAATCAGGCATCCCAAATAGAATAATTATTGAAAATAATTTAATTACTTTATGGAAATCAATAATCTTTGGATTTTTAAAACTCTAGAAAAGTCTTGGAAGTTCGGAGAAGGAACCAGAGCTTGCGGGTGATCGATATGTTAACCCATGTTCATTAGGGGTTCATTATCGAATAGGGAATTCACGTGAGGAAGGATAATATTTCCAATGAAGATCAGATGGATTTCATTTAAACATGTGATATGATTGGAAGACTACTATAATATTTGTCTTCTTAATTGATAGGTGAATAGTACCAATGAACTGGTGTCCTAGATCAAGACATCAACTGAACCACACATTAGTTTGTTACACTATTACTTCCACTACACCCTTGATATTATACTGAGGTTGAATCTATTATTCCACTACACATCACACTCACATGGGACGTGGAAGACAATTTGAATGGGAACCCCCAATGGGGCCTCCTTGCCATAATTATGCATGCCTTCGAGCATGTTGTCTGTGGGTCCTATACATGATCCCATGTGTAGGTTATACATGGACAACATAGAAGTCTTACGGGGATTCCTATAACAATCCTTACTATGGGGGTGCCCACCATTGGGCCCCCCTATGCCTGGTAGAGGGATATCCATGGTGTCTCCCTTATTTGGATTATTTTTAATATGAGGCTCACATGAACGAATAAATAGAAATATTCTATATGTCATATATATTTAATTTCAATGCATCTCAATTATAATTAAAATCCATTAAAATATTCTAAAATCCCCAATTAATATTCTATAAATTCTAATACACTTATGGTAAACAATGTCTCATCCATGAAACATGTCTTTGGTCATTTATATTATTGCCAAAACCATCTAAATATAAAAACCATAATTAACTATCAACGAAATACAATTAAATATAAATAATAATTGTCTAATAATGAAATAAAATGATATTATATGCTTCCATAACCATTCACTAGGCTTCATCACTTTAACCATAACAATTCTCCAGGTACCACCACATAAATTTTACTCACCAATCACATAATAACACACTATGAAAAAAATAAAACACATAGGCTCAGGATATTCTTAACTAGTATGGTTTCATTTTTGTTATTTTATCATTCCACAATTTTTCATGGCATTATTTTTGTTACATACTTATGTTGTGTCTCATGGAAAATGTTCAATTTTAGTATGAAATGGTTTTATGAAAAATGTTCAATATTTTTGTTGAAGGTAATTCAATCACTTTTCTTTATTTTCTATCATGATGTATTTAATATTAACAACACTACCCATTTAAGAAAAACTTATTTTTAATGTGAGGGAAACAAACCATGATTTATTAATATATATATGCTGAATAACATATATTTTTATATTATATTTCAAACTGGTAGAAAATTTATCATTATTTAATAGAAATGAATTGGGAATAGTTTTATTTGGTCATTCCTACTGAGTTTTAATAAGGAAACCTATAATATTTTTTTTATCTTTACCTATAGTTTACATGTTGTCTTTATCACTATATACTAATGGTGAGTTTTGGGTTCAGTGATTGGCCTATAGTCTCACACAGAGATCAATTGGTAATGAGTTCAGTTGGGTTTTATTCATAGTTTTTTGTTGTTGTTCTTATTGAACATTTTTATTTAAAATCAGATATCATAAAACATTAAATGGATTTTTTTATTTATATTGTAAGAAATATTTCTAACTATCTCTAATTTATTCCCTTGGTGATTTTAATTACACTAGTTTTTTTTTGGAAACACACCTTGGGTATGTCATGGGATGACTCGGGTGACCGATATGGGGTTGAATTTGGTTTGTTTGTGAAATGATGCTATCTAATATTAGGTTCTTTAGAGAACCTAGATTTTTTATCACCCTAATTTATTTATTTTTTCAAGTTAGAAAGAGTTTTATTTTTATAAACAAGTGTGTAGGTATGATGAGGTTTCTATACAACACTTTCCATTCTAATCCTTGGGTTAGTAAGGGTAGTTGGTTTTTGAGTTTTCTTTTTTGAATTGAATCCATTATTTTCTCAGTAATTTGTGGTTTGGTTGATTATGTTCAGTTTATATACCTTTTTTGAGTTTTTTATGGATCATTATGTGCTTGGGGAACAAAATCAGTGTTTATAAAGTGGTTTCCATTAAGAACAGATATCCTAAAATATAATGTTTATCCCAAGAAAGTGGTCCTAAATAACATTGCAACACAATGGTGTGATTAGAATATAAACACCAACCATATATTGAATTCACCCATAGTTACTAGTCCCTGCTTGGAAATTATTTTAGGACATAATTAATATGAAAATTTTCATGGAGACTATTTTTTAAATTATAAAAACCATGATTTGAAGTGGTGTTGTTTTAATTTTGAGAATTTTCTAATGAGTCTTCATATTTATTTTTATGAAATTATAAAAAAATATATTTAAATTAAGTGAATTATTTTAAAATATGGTTAAAATTTAATTATATTGGTGAAAATGATGATTCTTTTAAAATTGAAAACAAATTAAATGGAAAAGATTTGTATTTATTAATGTAAATTAAGGGGGATTAGTTGAATGAAATTAAATTATTTTTAGAGATGAATTTTGTTTTGAAAGGGTTTGGGTATGATTTGAAAATAAGGTTTGGTGAAAATATTCAACTTGGTTTCTATTCATGTTTGGTTTTTATATTTTGTGATTTATTGATAGTGGGATAATTTTGATTGAATTTTATTTTATTATTATTTAGAGTTTTCCCCCACATAAAAATCAATGGAAAATCAAGGTGAAACATTGGGTGGTTCATTTTAAGTGGACCCTCAAGTTGATCAACTTAGAGGTTTCCTCATTTATTTTTGGAATATAAAACCAAATATATTTTATGGGAAATAAGATTTTTTTCGTGAGAAAAATGGTTGTGATAAATTGAAATGATATTTAGATTCCTTCAGATTAATGAATATAAAAATTTTAATTATTCTACCATTTATCTCAATATAATCATGTTAATTGTGGTGAATATAGGCCATGTGGACCAAGCCTTAGAAAGCCCTCTACTAGGAATTATTCATGGAATCATTTATCTGGAAAAACATTATTGAGACTGTGAAGGTGGATATGGTGATGGTCATGTTTATCATCCGGGAAGGTGATGGATTAGGGTTATATTTTTTTGTTGTCATTTGGATTTAATTCCATTTATCTGAGGGCTGGCTAAGGATTCTTCTATAAAAGAATGTAATCAAGAGAATGGAATTCGTCTTGAACTTTTATTGAGGGAGTTCAAATTCTGTATATCCTTATTCTATGTTGTGAGGAATGATTGTAGGGTTGAGGCCACTTTAATAGGTGATCTAACGGTAGAAAATATCCTTTTAGTCTCTAGAAATCGTGAAGGGAATTTTAGTATAGGTATAAGAATATGGGATAAAGTGGAAATCATTGGTTGTGGAGTTAGGATTCCTTCTGATTTTTATTATCTTCTTCTGATAATAAGACCATAGTATGTCATCAATACAGCTAGATAGGTCACACTATGAATTTTTTTGCTTGTATTCTGAAGAACTTTCATGCATGTTGTCATTTAGTACATATCCAGAAATTCTATAAGGGGATTTCTTGTAATAATCATAGAGTTAAACCTAGTCCTTTAATGAATCTGATAGGTCAATTGGATAAATGTGGTGACAAAACCTGTTTTTATGATTTTTTGATGTAAATGTTTCCTTCAATTTAATGGTTGTATATTTTGATTCTTCCTCTTGTTTGAAATATTATATGATACTTTGTATCTTTTTGGATATTTTGTTCAGATGGAATCTTCATTAGGGGCAATTATGAATTTTTTTCATCCTGGAGAGAATGTGTATTTCATTGAGTGTATTGACTCTACTTCCTTATTTAATTTTGTGACCATGTGTTGTTGTGTCATTTTAGATAATTAGTGTTTGAAAAAATTCATTAGTTGTTACATGGTTCATCCTATTATGGTGGGTATTCCATGATGGCCTCCTATACCCATTAAAAGCAATACACTATTTGCAACCATAAATTTTCTTCAGATTGTCAATGGAATGGTGTCCAGTAGTTTCTGTATATATTTTTGATCCATTTCATCATGAAGGTACCTTCTCCTTTGAAAAATGATGGTCTCTTGAAGAAGGCTTTGTGGTTGTGGTGATGGTGAGATGTTTTAATTGGATAATGTGATTTCATTGTCTTTTATAAAATTATTTGAATTAAATGAGTTATATTTGATACCAATTTAAGTCTGATCATAGTGTTGTTGTTGGTTTCATCAGTTTTATGTTTTGAATCATGTGTGTGTGTGTGAACCATTTCCTTTAACCAAATAAACTGAATACATTGATGGTTTTTGTGAAATGAAAGTTTTACGGTGGGGAGAATTTTAACATCATAGATTTTATTTTATTTTCTTAACTTCTAGTTTAAATTTTATTCTTTGGAATTAAAATTTAGCCTTGGTTGTTTTGGATAATGTTTTTGTGTTTTGGGATATTTTACTTCCATTTCATGGGTTTTATAAACAGTTATGGGGAAACCATGGGACCTCTTAATTATAGTCCTTTCAGTTCATTTTCCACTACAATGGTTAGGGTTTCATGAGTAATAAATGGTTATATTCAAACCATGAACCTTTTGAGGGATACCATGTAGGTCTTATGATGTCCCTATATGAGGGTGCAAGACTTAAGCAATATAAGTACAAACTATGCGAGAATCTTTCACATTGATCTTCAATTATTATGCATACCAAATCACACAATTGGCACACAGTTTCCCCAAACATGGGGATAACCCATATAGGTGTTCTTTGAGTTCAAAAAGGGACACAATATCAACACACAAATTTCTAAACCATGTAGCCAAATAGTGTTCAGTGTCCATATTCATTAAAATTTTATTTTCAAAATTTTACCCTCTCAGTTTTTACCTAAAAGACCACTCGTAGACATAATTCATGTCATGTGACCTTGGGTGGCTGCTCCCCACTTCAATACGCATACCATAACCCTTCCATGGTGAAATTAAGTAGATTATTTCTTTTTTGGACGGCAATTTATCTAGGTAATATCTTTATCCCTTATTTATCTTCAGTATTTCCCAATTTTCTCCATGGTTCCTCAACTCCATTAGTCTATTTAGTCATGGGTTCTTGACTATATGTTTTTAATTTCTGGGATTTTCATATTATGGTTTTTATGGGGTGTTATTTCCTCTTTAAAAACTGGTGGAGTTTTTTTGGATAACCATTGTTCAAGTATCATGAATTTGAGGATGGTTCCCTTTTCACATAATCATTAAATTTATGAATAATTCATTTCATGGGGTCTACACTTTTTGTACCATCAACAGAAATATGAATTATTTATATTGATTATTTAGAATATAATTTTTTTATTATCTTTCAATTGAATTTTTTAGAATTGGTTTTCATGTTCTTTCAAACCAAGAGTTTGATAAAATGCATTGCTTACCTTTATAAGTGTTTTGTGGTTTCTATATAATGATTCATATTTACAAATTTTTATTAACTATTTAATGAAATTATATGTGTTGTTTTTGGACCTCATTGATATGGTTAGAAACCTAAAAAATACATGTGGCCTAGTTGTCACATTTAAAAATTTGGTTTTCGTAAAAAACTCACCTTGGGAGGCAACGCCTTCCATTATGATTTCAAAAGGGAATGATTGGAACTTGTACGGAGATGATCCTTGTTAATTTTTATTTTGAGTGAAACTGGGTTATTCTTTAGGGTGATCTGTGGGAAATACTTTCATGTGTTGATTTTTGGTTTCCCGTTAGCTGTCCGACATTGTAGACATCACATGTGATCTAGGATTAGTTAACAGAATATCTAAGATTGTTTTCTGAACTTGTTTAGGATTATGATCCATCTAGTATACTATAGTATGAAATTACTATTCCTTGTTATTAAGAACCTCATATTGTATTGATAGGATATGACCAAGTAAGAGGGATATTTGATTTCACTATTTGCACTAACAGGGCAGATTATGATATATTTTGTTCTAGATTTTCCCATGAGTTCTTTGGTGTTTCCAATATTCATGAAAATAATTTATATATAAAGGATAATATAAGAGCTTCACCATATATGGATACATGTGTGGATTTTCACATTGTAATATTATTTATGCTATTCTTTTGGAAAAATTATTATAATGTGTCTCCTAAAAAAGAAAAAATTCTGGTTTAAAATTAGTTTTCCATTTTTTTGAAAACTATTTTTAAAATAATTTCAAACACTATTATTAATTTTATACCATTATAACTCACTATATTTCTATATAATATGACCAAAAATCTCCTTTTAAGAAGAATATATTTTAAATGATGAGGCCAATTTACAATGATTTTTTTAAAAAATAAATATATGAAAAACATATGTTTAACAATTGTGATTCAAACTACTAATAAATTGATATTTCATTTTAAAGTTAATTAATTGTTAATATTTTCACTTGGGAACACATAATGAGTTGTAATTATTATGTCTATACATATATTATTTTTTTGACACATGTTTAAGATCCATCTTAGTTTTATCATTAAGGAGAGAATTTGGGTTTTGGGTTCGTTGAGGGACCTATGGTGTAAAAAAGATATCTATTAGATTACATGTTCTATTTTATTTTTTTATTTTTTATGTATTGTTGTTCTTGTTGGTTATTTTTTATTTACAATGGTATTCATGTTTACCTTTTAGTTACATGTTCATATTTATTTTGTGATAATTGTTTCCTTCTATATATCATTGATACTCTGAGTTCCTATCACCACCCCTCGGTTATTAGTAATATGCCTCAGGGACATCACATGCTGGCTTGGGTGACCTGTTTGAGGTTTACCCTATTCGGTTCAGAACACTATCCAACACATCATAATAAAATTATAATCATGCCTTCAATATATAAAATGAAAGACACATTGTTCATTCATAAATCGATAAACATAACATTGATAACTCGATTTGAAGGAGAATCATGTTTCACAATAATCACATTAGTTATATATTATAATCTATTATGGTAGAAGATTTATAAATATATTTAAATAAAATGAAAGAAATGGGAGTTTACTAAGTTATTTTTAATGGAAAAAATTTTCAAATGTATTAATTATATGTTAAATAGATTTGGATAAAAGGTTAATTGAGAGGATATAAAATCGAGACACAGGAAAACATCGAATCAATGGTATCTAAATATTAAGTGTAAGAAAAAATAAATGTGAGAATAAAAAAATAAAAAACCTAGAATAGGTAATCAATAGAAAATATATGATAAGGGGAAATGAAATAACATGAAATTATTCAAAAAAGAACAAATAAAACATATAACAGTGTTCAATGAGAGGATATGATAGGTTTCTATACTATTTTCCCAATAAATAAATGGGTATATTGAAAATTAATAAATATAAAAAGACAGGCATAAAATTTAGTCAATACATATATTGGATAAATTATATTACATAAATCATTATTAATAAATAAAAGTTTATTTAAACCGAAAGGGGGACAACCAAGTTAGAGACCCATTATATATGTTGTCTATTACATTGACATGGCTAAACATCAAGTACTATAAAATACCTAATTATCATTGAAAACTATACTTTTTATGAACATTTTCATGAATTTTACTTTTTTCATCAATTATTTATATTTTTGGTTAGTTATTATCCCTTTATTGATAAATTTAATAATTTATTGGATGTTTAAATAATTCCACAAATGTTTCAATATTATTTTACTAATCCATCATAATTATTAAAAATCTCATAATCTAAAAAAAATTAAAATGAATAAAATTTCATATTGTAAAAATATATATGTTATGCAAACAATTTATGATGGCGTTTATATGAAATGATAATACAATATCCTTGTAGTTGGAAAACCAACTATGTAATGATGTGTTAATGGATGAGGTAATTTTGATTTATATATTATTTAATGTATATATTCATTTTATATAACCATAATTTTTCTTATTATTATATTTTTTTAAATAAGATAGATAAAAATTAAAATAAGAATTGAATCAGAATTGAATGGGAATTAATTAAAATTATTTCCTCTTGAATTTAAATAACTTTTAGCAGATGAACCTCCTAATCATGGATACTTAGACATTTATGTGAAATAGTGATATAAGAAATTTGTTAGTAGATTTAGAAATTATATTTTGAATTGATTTTTAATAATGGGAAATTTTATAGAAGTGGATTTCAGCAGCCCACGAGGCCACACTAGAAAGAAGAAACACAACAACTCATTCTGCTTAATGGTGGGAATATTCTTTTCTTGTAAATGCTTCTTGGGGTATTTAGGCCCATTCACTAGGGCATATGGTCCATGTTGTAATGTGATTTGATTCTCACTAGTTCTATGGATCATGTAATGGGTTTTCTCTACCCATAAAATGAGTTGTTTCTGAGGTTAATAAAAGAAAGTAACAACTTCTCTCCCACTTTTTAAGAACAAATAGAAGAATTTATTTTATAAAAAAATCCTAATATTTCCAAAAAATCATGATTATAAGCATTTTCAAACATTTTAAAATTATTATCATATAATTAATAATTTATGTTATAGGCTTTGGGTATTGATAAAAAAATTTCAAACATATATAATGATTAATGATTAATTTGTTACTGAAAAATATTATTATATATATATTACACTATATTTTTTCTATTTTATAAAAAAATTATTGTTTATAAAATTCCTAAGAATTCACTATTAACTAATTTTAACATGTTGATTCAAAATATTTTATTATTCTTTTGAATATGATATAATAAAAAATTAACTTCAATATTGAATATAAAATTCGTTTGTTTAATAAATAATGATGTAAGACATTGCAAACAACTATCACAATAGTTTAGTTAGATAATTTGAAAAATTATATTTACTATATTAAATATTAATTTATTGAAATACGTTATCGATATCTTTTTATATATTTATATATGTAGTCATTTAATTAATTACATATATTGTTCAATTTTACTATTCCAATTCAGGTTACTAATCTGATGTCTATATTTCCAATTCCTACTTTAAGAATTACAATAATTATATTGGCTTTCAAAACCCATATATTCACCTTAAATCATATAAATTTTATTCCATTTTAAACAATGTCATATATTTTAAAACATAGAAATTAAATTTATTTGATTTTCTTTCTTATTATAGTGTAGTGTGCATTTATATTGTTTCTAAAAGACCATAACCATTAGTTTCATATTATAGTTGTCATGAATACATGTTTTTACTAATACATTGTACATTTATTAATCTTATGGAATGTATTCATCATTAATTGGTATATTTATATACAATAAAAATATAATAATGATCATTTTGATTTTTTTTAATATGAATATTTTATGGTATACATTTATTTATGAATTCATGTTTTTTTAAAATAATTACATAATGAATAGTGGAAAAATAATTATGGGATATGTATATATAAATATTCATTTTTTATATCATAAAAAATAAAATAAAACATAATTTATCTAATTTTCCATATATACACTAGTTGTGAATATATATATATATGTATGTATGTATATATATATAATATAGGATGTTATATTCGACCCTTCTTAACGAAATTGCACACTCAAAATTTTAAGTCATTAATGAAAACTTACATATATTTTCATATTTTCTCACTAAATAAATTTTAACAATTAAAGTCATATTAATATTAAATAATGCTAATTTATGTTCTATAAATACATACATTTCATTCGTAACATGAATGTTTATTTTGAATTTCTATTTTCAGAATCCTCGGTATAGTGTCATTGGGTACTATGTATATAATACATCCTCAACATATATAATACCATTAGAATTTAACAAAATCCTTCACAAAACACTTCCTATAAGTTCATCAAAGATACTTAATATAGGATACCCCAAAAAAAAATATCAAATAAATTGGGAGATAAGAATCTCAGTAAGGGTATGGATAATGGGAATGAAAAAGAAACATTATCTAATACAATTATATTATTGATTCTAATGACCATCATCACAATAATGTTATAGTATGATAATATTTTAATATATAAATACCAGTAAAATGGTATGAAAAGTTGCAAGTATATAATAATCATACATCATAAGTGTTAATTAAGAATTAGTGCTGAAATAAAATAACATTTTTGGGAAAAGGCTAACTTCCCATTACATAAACATAATATGTCATGATAAAAAAGGATGAACAAATAAATTAAAGGGATGTATATTATTTTGAAACCCCTTCACATTATAATAAATTAATAATCATATATTAAATGATAAAAAATATAGGATCATGGTTCATATATGACGTAGTAATAATTACATAGATAATCAAAATTGAATGTTAATTGGGTTTAATAGAAATATTTTCCATTATTTTATACCTACAACAAGGGAGTAATGGGTAAAAATATTGTTAAATACATAGAAAAAAAATTAATAGAAAAAAGTGTTTTAAAAGACGTAAAAATAAATAATATATTGTCAATAAAAAAAAGAAAGAAAGTTAGAAGTTGTAGTGAGAGGAAATCCTACTGAGAGTTGGGATGATATCCAATCAAAAGATTTATAACACATTCTTTAAAAATAAATATATAAGTAAAAAATAAATGGTAACATGAATACCTATAGAGGAATAATGATATATAATTATGACCTGTGTAATAGGAATGAAATTCAATGAATTTGAAATATAACATAGTTGAAGATATGAAATATTTAAAATAATTGAACTGATATGATTTCATAATATTCTTAGTCAATAAATGTTGATATTGAAATGAATAAATATGAAATAATAATATAAAAATAACAAGGATACATCCATTTGAATAAACATAATGACATATAAGTATACTAATGATGAAAATGGGATTTAATTATATTGTGATACAATCAAGATATAAATCCCTTACCAAAAATCCCATGTTCCATTGATACACACCAACCTCCAATATAATAAAGAAATATTTCATTATTGAAATATTAAAAAATAACTATGTAAATTTTAATCCATCTTAATTTTTCACATATTTCAATTGTAAATTTGTTATTATAAAGTCATTATAAATACGATTCATGAAGTAATATTTCCCCAAAACATATAATTGTTATTTTAATATTTTTATATCAATATTTTTTTTAACATAAGATCCATTATCTTTACAAGATCAAATATAAATAAAATTAAATATTAATACCTTATATATTATACACTAATTATTTATGAATGGGGTGACATTTAAAAATAAGAAATATTCATATTTTATGATTATTTCAGACACATAGTATTCATAAAATTTAGTTTTTATATTAATGTTTTTTAAATATTTGATTTATAATGTATCTAGATATTTTTACTAAGTGGAAATGGATAAATATAAGTAATGTAATAAAAAATTTAAGAGAAAGGATGATTGATATTACCTATTAGGTGAATATAACTTTTATAATGATATATTTCTAATATAAAAGGAATAAAAGTTGATATATCTTAGGGATATAAATTATTATGGAGAATATTTAATTACTGTATTGTGTTATATTTTAGGTAATGGGGGAGTTTTGAGTAGTGGTTTGTAAATATAGGTATGATTAGTTATTTGTATGTGTATAGGAGGAGGGTTTTATGATAAAATGTTGAAATAATACAATTTTATCAACAATACTAGTAATATGGTTCATATTAGTGAATGTTAATAGTTTAAAACACCTCGTATCTAAAACAATTTGTCTCTTCAATTATACACAGAATATCAAATTTACATTCTGTGAATGAAAGAAATTGTTCTTTGAATTTAACAATAATATAAAATTTATAAACATTTCTTGTATCTTTATTATTGCAATACTGATTATACATGGATAAAAAAATTACTATTAAAAGTTAAGAAAAGATATAATGTTATTTAGGTTCCTGAGACCACTAAATATGATGTTTACATTTTCATTATTCGGAATAACCTAACTATTTTTTATTATATAAAATAAATTTAAATTTTTATAGATTAGTTGAGGTTAATATTTAATAAATCTATCCCCGTGATAGTTATTTTTTCACAATGAGAGCTTTTAAAAATTAATACTAACATTGGAATTCTAAGACAATGAAATAGGTAAACATCAATTTCCTTTTAAATGGACTCCCATATTGACAAACAAAGTTCACTATTTACCTAGAATAATAAATAATAATTCAAATGTTTTTTTATTGATTAATTTATTAGTTGAAATATTCTTTTTTATAGGAATTTTTTCCATAATAAAAATCATGTAAAATAAAGTAATAATAAAATAGTCACACTATATATTTTTTCAAAGTTATATATATTGATTCCAAAATTTATCTATTCTCACAATTCTCATGCACTTACAACCCAAAGGATGATAAGAATAATTATGGTCAATGAGTTTGTAATTATTTTTTAAAAGTTATAGTGCTTCAATTCTATTCCAAGGAATACTTGTTTTGTGTAATCCATCAATTTTTTAATATTAGATGTAAATTTAATTTTATTGATTTATTGCATGAGACAATGACACACAGCTACATAGCTATATATAATTAAAGAGGCTAACTTGTGGTTATAAATTACATTGTTTTCATTAAGGGGTGACAACATGGGGGTCTCCACAAAAATTAATTATATATATTATAAAAATTTAGTTATTATTATATAATAAATTTATACATACATACAAATACATAGAATCATATATAATAGAGAAATATATATGTTTTCTCACCATGAATTTTGTGATCAAATGAATCATATATGTTAGTTTATATTCATAAAAGGTTAAAGTGATATGGTTGTCAATTTATTTTGGTATTTTTAATATGAAATTTTGTTTTCAATATATTTGGACCCTAAATTTATTTGAATCATGGATTGAGAAAATTATTAGGGAACTAATGTGTTCTTTTTTTGGAGTAGAGAAAAACTAAAAACCTAATTATCTTAGTGTATGATTCTTATAAAATGATTTTCATAAAATAATCATTTAGATTTTTATGTGTGTGAACATAGTTTGAGGATAGTTATTGCAACGGAAACACATTGGGGGTTTTCAGTGTGACCAAAGTTCTTCGGAAATACTACAATTTTATTTTTACCTAAGTGTAATGAAATAATTATATGTTTTAAAAATATTATTAGTAGATAATAATGGTGATGAAAATAAATTAAATTCATCAATTTATAAACAATGAGTAAATGTTATGTTGTGGAAAATATTTTTTTGAGACACTAATATTAGAAATACTAATTATATATGAAATATATGTTAAATTTTTTGTATATTTATTACTTTTAGTTGGGTTTTGTGTATTATAACAAACCATCACAAGTCATTTTCTTAAGGAATGATACAGTGCCACTGATTTTAGGTGACATCACTAAGACATCCAAGGCCAACCATAAATTCTAAGGGCTTAGAAGAAAATTAGGGGATGTTTCTCTATTTAATGATAATACAACATATCAAAACTAAAAAATAAATACCCTAACATTTTTTATAATTCATGTTTAAATGTAATATAATCTATAGTGGAAACCAGTAATCCAAAAAAATCATAGTGAAAAAAAATATGGAATTGAAACAAACCAAAAACTAAGACAACAAGACTTGGGGGATCTAATGACCCGATTCATGTACTCCATAACATAGCTCTGAGAACCAATATAACCTACTACACTCATGGCATCAAGATGAATCTCTAAGGATATTAGATATCTCCACATTCCTTATATTTCGGTAAATAGAATACATAGATGCATTGAGTTTCCAAAGAATTGGTGAATATATACTTAGAAGGAATTCCCCGATGACTTCCCAAAAATATTTTCTAGTAAAAAACATGATTGGAAAAATTATATAAAACATTCATAAAAAAATAAAATAGGTTTTAATACCTCGAAATATCCTGAGTGGGGGTGCTGAATTAGGGTTTCAAGTACTTATTTTAATAATATAGATCGTATTCCCACATTAGTAAAACCATAACATACATGTCTGATGAAATCATGAAATTACTAAACACTAATTCCTAGATATAGAAACACAACATAATATTTTTACTTCGTTCACTATTATTTGAAAATCCAATGATCATACATCGATATTGTGTTAGTCATAGATTGATTAATTGTTAAAAACTAGATTTATAGATTAAAATTGATTGAACATGTCAAATCATGCATGGAAAACTATATTTATTAGATATTTAGCGATGACTCACTTTCTCTATAAGGTCACTTCAATCATCTACCCATTTATAACTTTTTTATGTGTAGTCATTCTATGATTATTAATTTGATGGTTTCTTCCATATTATGGTACACTAATTTTATGAGTTCCAACTTATATATCTTATTATAGCGATTCAAGGAATTAAAAAAACCTTTCCTAAGATCATGTATTATCGTGTATATATCATTAATGAAACACCCATTTTATTCAAAGCCTATTTTTGTTTCAAATAACATTAAAATTTTATGAAACTAACCACATTAATGAGCCTCCCATCATTCATGATGATACCAAATTTCATTAATCTCCTTCACTAAAATTCATTATCATTAATTAGTTCTCAATGATTCATTTTAAGAAACACGTGTTCATGTGTATTTCATGATTCATTTAAAAAATTTGTTTATATAAATCCTTTTTAATTCATAGTGATAATTCCACTTCCAATAAAAATTTCCAATCCTTAAATGATAAATGGTTGCCTACTTATAGTTGAGGGTTAACCTTTTGTTAAACTCATCGAGTTTCAAGATACTCCACATGTATCATTAAAAAATTGTCTTTCTCAAAACTCTGCCATGAAAGAAAATATAGTCTCAATTCACCAACATCATCTTGTCTTAGTGAGATGGTGAAAATCAATTTTTTGTGACACTAGAAAACTCAAAAAATATACATATATTAATTAATGAATTTTTTATTCTAAAAATATTAATTTAATAAAACATTTCATTTTCTATAGATTTTTACATTTATTAAACCCTGCTGATTTATGGAATAGTCAACAATGAAGTCACCTACACTATAAGATCACTTGGAATAGAAACTCACTGATCTAATCTATGTAAATTGTAATGAAACAAAAAATAATGTCCATTTTTAGATTTTAATAAACATGGTTCCAATAATATTATATAACGATACAAGAGAAGAACTTATGAAGAAAATAAAAAACAATATTTATCTATTAATTGACATTTTCAATATGTATTCCCTAGTTCACACACACACAAACACTACCACACAGATATACAACCATACATAAAATCGTGGTTCTAACTTTAATGGAGGGACATTAAGGTCGTATTCTATCAAATGATGATGGAGGAAAATATGGCCTTATTATTCCCTATGAACTAATGACCACCAAAATAAGAAAGATTCTATGAGAAAACATTTTCCAAAAAAAAAACCATTGAAAACATTTTATCATTTTGCATCTGGCACCAGAACCATTTTAAAAATTTTAAAACACTATTTTAAAATTGTAATCCGTGAGGTTTAATTAAAATTAATTTAATCAAAAAAAATTTCATAAAAATCTAAATAACAAGTTACTTTTAATAAATAAAAAATCTAATAATTTTTTTAAAATATGTTCCATCATGATATAGAACAATATATATTAGAGTTACATGACCTTCAACTCAACAAGTTGAGAAAATAAAGAAAAAACGTAGTGATTTTGGATACAACTATTGATATTATTTCCTTCATTGGATATAGAAATATCTCATCAAGATCATCAATACAGAATATGGATCTATCCAAGGATAATGGTATCTAATAATATAGGTGGGATTGAAAACAAGAGAAATAATAATATACTGTGAAAATATTGAATTAATATTTAATCTGGTCTTCCAATGTAAATTGATTTCCCAAAATATTACTACAAATCAATGTGAGAATCCAATTTAGCCTCCGGAGGATGGGTAGTTCTATACCCTAGAAGAATGGGTGAATAATGAGATTTTTGTGGTAATAGTATTACTTAAAAATTAAATTCTAGATCCATTAATATTGGGTGTATGGAAAGGTCACATGGGTTTCCAATCTATGTGCCATCCTTAAAAATTCCAATAGATAATACAAGTATCCATATTTTTTGGGATACATGGTTATTCAAACTATACTCTAACCATGTAGTAAAATAATATTAGGCCGACATTCAACATGGTTGGGTCTCATGGATAGAAAAATCTTTTGAAAACTCTTCTTTTTAATCAATTTTTTTTATTTTTTCCCCAAGGAATTAATATATTTTGGAAGATACATTCACCAACCTAGTTACTCCCAACATCACGTTCAAGGTTTCATGGAGTTGATGAACGATTTCTGAAATATGTGTTCAAAACATGCACCGTTGAAAATTATCCAAAACCTCCTAGAGCCCCCTAAAATTTAACCATAGTATTATATAAGCTCATAACAGATAATAAGAGATTAATCTACCTAACAATGATGGTGATAAATTCTATTCAAAAATTTTATTTCTATCATTGAAAATTAGAAGATGGTTGGGTTTTTGGAAGATTTTAGTCAATTGCACGAAAATTTCTTTTTCACACACCCATATCACATAGGGAATCTGACCATGCTGCCATAAAATAAAAACAAAACTATTTTACCCACAAATATGATTCTGTTTCATATCCAAAATACATATCAACACATGAATCAATGTAGTGTTCAGTTCAAGATCAACATGGTTGAATCAAATGACATGGTTAGGGTCAGAAAAGTAAATTTTAGATTGAGATACACAAAACATATTATGCATATTGGAGAATCTTATTATTCATTACAATTGAGATGATAAATTAACCACTCATTCAAGTATCTCATAATAGAAACCATTATTAGAAGAAAACATGTATTTTTTATACAGAAATGATGATCACCTAACCTGAGACATATCCTAATGAAAACGTTATTATACACCTCAAACGATAATGGTCATCTAGGATTATCCACATATGTTTTTTGATGAATTTGAGTTGCTTCCATTATCATCTATATCATCAAAGTCATCTCTACTATCTGATGCACTGTGCAAGGTCTAATAAGTGATGTCTCACCTATTTCCAACCAAAATAATTGAGAATGGGTTGGGAAGAAATACAATGCTTTAAATGGATCCATATGTGTTTAATCTTGATAGCAGTTATAATATAAGAGCTAAAAATAATGTTATATTCTCTATCCATGATCCCTAAAATTCAATCACACATTTAGTTAATATTTCTTCCAATATTTTCATAAACTAATTGTATTTTAATTATTTTTTAGGATGATAAGAAATGATCATGGTTAATTATGTTTCGTGGGATCGATGTAAGCATTAACATAAATGAGATGTAAACCTAGGGTCCTGATTAATTACTATTGACACGATAAAACCATTCATCTTTACCCCTTCCTTATTGAAATTTTTGGATAAATATTCCACCAAATCATACTCATGAATATCGGTGATGTGAGATAACCTCATGATTCAATCGATGTCCACCCATATAGAATCATGTTTATGAAATGTTCTATGTTGAAATTATTGAAAATACATAGTCATATTTTCCCATTTCCACACATGAATCGATATATAGTGAAACATACTTAACGGATTTGGTGCTCCACCATGTCCCAGTAATAGGTGAGACATCACGAGATGAACTCTTCTAATTTGATCTTCATGAAAACCCACAAAAACTATATCTTCAAAACATCATACATCTATTGAATTTCAAGCTAGATAACCCATCATGAATGGTGGTTGGTAGAAAGGAGTCAGTCTTAATATTTTTGGGGAACTACAATCTGATATCTAAAATGGTGTATACATCCCTTTTCTATCATCCACCACTCAATGGAATTCCCAACAATGGTTGTTGACCTCATGATTAAAAATATAGATTTGATATCTAATTATACTAAAATAGATTAACCTAATTAAGAACAAGGGATACTATAAGTTCAATTAAAAGATCACCTTGCAATGTGAAGTATAAACATTGACTAACACTAATAACCACTAACTTGAAGCCTCTTTAGAAAACTGATTACATGTATTCCTTGTCAATGTTTCTATTATAGAATTTCCTTTTCCTAGTTATACATTTAGTTTAATTCAAACATTTATCGATATCCAATCCATCAATATTTCTATAAATTCAAATGCCGATGTGGTAAAATGTTCAAAACGCTATTTTGAACTATGGAGACAATAAATTTCCCACTAAATGGATAATTCTGAAATCTATTTAAGGAATATACTCCCAAAAACAATTTTAAATCATTTGTATGATTATCCATTTCATTCCCATATTACTAGAATGAACCATATGTAATAATATGTTCCCTCTTCAAAAGCACACATTCTATCACAGATCTAGATGCATCATAATAGATGACATAAACTTATTCTAACTCCAAAAATGTAAGGATATGTTCGGATACATGATGAACCATAAGCTTTAGAAACATTCATCATAGTTAACATTCTTTTAGAATGGAACACAATTATTTTTAAAAGCTATCATCAGGGAGGTGATTTGTGAAACATCACATATAATTAAACGTTAGTTCTCTTCTTTTCCATTGAATCTAAATATGTGAAAAGAATTATTTAGTGGTTTCCTATATATAACAACTTATATATTTTAAGGATCTATAGTAACTCATATATTATAAATAAACCAAATAAGGAAATATATTTCCTGTATCCAGATGTAACACTTTGAAATCATATCATGATAATGATGTTCCGAAAAGGTATTAAATTATATAACCAACTATTCTTCACAATCTTTATTTTCCATAAAATTCACTATGATATCATCAATGAACACATAATTAAGGAAATAAATATACCAATGAAATTTTAGATTCATCAATTCTATAAACACCACTACTACATTCATAAGACCAATAAACATATCCACATATTCGTAGTGGCCATTTCAACCCCATAAAATATGTTTTTAGCATATAACCTTTCCAAACCTACAGTTGGTGATAACCTAACCATAATTCCATCACATAAAACCACGAAGATCTTCTCAAATGATCAAAAAATCATAAATAAATAAAATATGATACTGATTCATTATCTTAATTTGGCTAATATTATTTTAATCCACAAAATCTTTTCTGATTCCTTCTTCCTTCTTTACAGAAAGAATATGTAATAATGATAATTATGTGCTCGAATGAATTATCTCTTTTCTTTCAAATTATTCAACATAGAAATTGAATTCCCGCAGATCTATTTGTTACGTATTAAATAATGGAATTGAAATATAGACACTCCCTATTTGGAAATCAAACATAAGCTCCACTTATCTTTTAGGTGGAAATCCAGAGAAGTCTTCAAGAAATACATTAGGAAACTGGTTTATAATTGCTAAAAAAAATTACACTTCCCAATCTCATCGATAGATGATAAGGTAAATAATGCTAACTGAAAAGAGTTATTTCCAACCACCAGTTCCAGGAATCCAATTATTGTTGTATTAAAATCCAAATTTCCTCTAAAGATAGTCATTATTCCATTATAATATGTTAAATTTACCATTCAATCACATAAGTTGATTTGGGTCATGAATGACGTCGATCAATCTATTACTAATGTTCTATTGTAGATATCCAATGAATGGAGATTGAAATTCTATACCAGTTCATTCTTATCAATATATATCAATAATAATGCACATTTAGAGTCACAAAACATTCAATCTCTTAGAGGTATTTTAGGTTTAAAAATAGAAAGCATCATCTCAACATGTAATCCCATATGATCAATTACACAAGAAAAATAAAATATTTAGATTCACTTGTATAAAAGCAACATTCATTAGGGTATACATAAAAAATCATACCTAACACCATCAATGTTCTATATTCATTATCCATGATCATCTTTTTGACACCATAATTTTTTTATTATCTCTTCCATAACCTATTCCAAAATAC
Source organism: Viscum album (assembly GCA_963277665.1). NCBI lineage: Eukaryota > Viridiplantae > Streptophyta > Magnoliopsida > Santalales > Viscaceae > Viscum > Viscum album. The sequence goes on from OY728128.1 coordinate 1,267,122,198, forward strand.
AAATATTGCACAACCTAAAGATTCATGGTGTTCCTAAAATCATCTAGACTTTCTCAGTTCTCAAGATGAGAATTATTCTGGGGAGATCAAATTGATGGAACATGGGATATTTTACAAACATTATATGAATATAAAATTCTAGTTTTTAGTGAATTGTAATAATAATGATGAAGATAATTCATATGGTTAAATATGTTACATTATTGAGGTTGTTTTGTGCATTATCATTTCTTATGAGAAGTCAAACCACCTTGAAAATGACCATTATTAAAATCTTTCACAGTGGAAAACTAAAATATCTTATTTATACATTTGGGTTTCTCACCAAACTTAAATGTAGGATTCCTTCATTCTATTATTCCCAGAATTTGATTTCTCACCTATTCCTATATTAATAAATACACTCCCTCTTATCAGTTTTCTAGAAACAAGTATTTCTACAACTGTTGATAATTTTTCTATTTCAATATTGTTTTATATACAATAAAAATCTATCATAGAATTAATATATGGTTGTAGCATAGACTCCATGAATTCAACCTCTATGAAAACACTAATATAATCATCTGGGTAGAATGGTCTATATTCATAAATTTAGTGCCATACATTTCGATGGAAGGATTTTCCTATTGCAAGCTAATGGAATTTTTTATTTTCTTAATTTTGAAATTCTAAAGATAGAGTTATTTAGAAAATAAATTCTACAAATACTCATATGTCATTCCATGGTGAAAATCATCTTTGGAATCTATGTATGATTAGTTTCTAGGGAATTAAGGCATAGAATGGGTTTCAATCGATTTTTTGGTTGGGGGGGAGTTTCCGGACCTCACATAATTTCTTGAATTGGGTTGTGAATTAGTTCCTCCATTCCCAGAAACACCCAATGGTTCCTTCATCCATATCTAGGTACAGACCTACATTCCAAAGTTGGGTGGTCATCTTGGTTATTATGCCGTAAGACTCTTGGGGACTCAAATTGGTTGAAAAGATGGGAGGTCAGGCTCATTATACCCTTTTTGGTGGACTTATTTCATACTTCATTTCTATCATATATAGATATGATATGTTCATGAATCTATTCCTAATCCAGACATGATATTAGTTACCCAAAAAATTAATATAGATTAATTCTCTTTAATATAAATGTATTAGGGTCTCTTAGTGAGTCCATATGTATGTATCTGAGGTTATCCATCATTTTTGGGTAATGGGAGGGTTCTTATATATGATGATGACATATAACCAGGTGATTCCTAGTGTTACTCAATGAAATGAGGTTGTTAATAATATTAGGAGCATTATTGGGCCAATATGAAGCATCTTATATATTATGGTTGTTATAGGTATCAAAACCTATGTAGTTCGTTCAACCCATTCATTTTAACTTCATGTGAAAATTACTTTTATGGATTATATGGGACAACCAATATTCAAGATCGGGTCCTAGAAGGACTTCATATATTTATTGGGTATATGGATAGTCATATTTGTAATAGTTCATTCATTTAGGGCTTACATATTTAGGTTTTCCCTAACATTGTAGTGACCTTTAGTGTAGATGATGGGATTATTTCAGATCCCTAAGCTCATGTGAGCTATTCTTAGTTTGAGAAATATGGGATGAATAATGTCCTTCAAATTTCTCATGATGTTGGATTTATGTGATGTGATTTCCCTGGATGATTTATCATGGAACTCATGTCTCAGAGATATGTCATATGTATCCTGATTATGGATGTAATCATATTCATCATAGTTCTATTAGATTCTCAATCTATTGGTATATTAGGTTAGATGATCATCTCTTGTTACTAATTGGGTCTCGATGGCTGAGATTTTAGATTCATAAAATCACCTACACCAAAATAGGTGTTTATTATAACTTGAACCATAGGAAGGCATCCTATGTATCCTGGTTATAATAGGAATCCAAGTAATCATATTTCAGCATATATTAGGGATTACACACTAAGTATTCACACACCATTTTAATGGTATATAGTGTAGGTGTTATGATTATGGGAAAATCCTGAACCCACATGAGCCATTCATGTTTTAATAAACAAAGGATATACATTAATCAATGTGATTACATTGAATAAAAGAGAATTATATGATGGGATTGAAATTCATGATCAATATGGAGCCCAAACATATAGATATGTAGTCTATGTATCCCTTACATTGTAGGAATCAAATCTGTTTTAGTTCCCATTATTGGGGATGCCACACTAGGGCTTCTCTTTCGATTTGGGATTACTCACCAAAGGCAAAAAAAATTATCACTCCACGGGATTCCCTGTCATTATTTTCTAGTGGGTGTCACATGATCCAGTTGACTTGTCCTAGAAGCCATCACATCACCTTATCTACTTGTTAATTGATTGTATCATGACCCAACTAAAGTGAAAAAATGTCATTTTCAAGAGTTTTCTTGAAACATATATAGTATTTCCAAAGATTAATTACAACATGGTTTGAAGGATGTCACATATCATGGTAAAAATCACTGTAAGGCTTTGAAAAACCTGGTCGTCATGTCTAGAGGGCATTGCGGGTATCACCTAACATTCCTAGAGGGTTTCATGAGATCTTAGTTGTCATCCAGATGCAACAATGATACATTAATGATATGATCGAATGATGCTATATGATTTTTTTGATGAATATGAAGGACATTTCATGGAATGGGTGATAGACCTAGAAGGTTTTGGGAAACCAAAATTGTGAGCTAAGGGGGAAAGTGGGATTTTCTATGACATGTGTGAAGAATCATGCATGTCCCAAAAAGCTTGAAGAAGGAATTTCATGAGGTCTGGGAGAAGTGTCCAAGTGATTTTACATGTTCGTGGATGACTCACACGATGTGCATGAGGGACATCAATCATATCTTTGGCTTTATTATACAAATTTTAATCTTGGTTATATACCTTATAGTTGGAATTCCCTAGGTTTATTCAGTATCAATTTCAATTTGTCCCCCATGATCTTCTAGACATGCAATACGTTCATCACACATCTCGCCAGGGGTACTTCTCATAATCTATGGATGTTCAAACAAAATACCTTATGTGTGCCACATGATTTCTCCTTCCATTTGGTAGTATATTAGCTAATTAATAACTTTTGGTGTTGAGATCAATAGATATTAGAAGTCCTCTATAACCTGATATACTAGAAGATGAGATTCAAGTCATCTTGACTCCAACTCATTCTTCATGTTGGGGTGGGAATTTATAGGCATCATCACACCGGTTGTTCAATATCTTTTGCGGCATATATAGTGAATGTCCGTGTTGGAGATGCTGAAAGGATCTGGCACTACATTGTTCTATGAGTCTCTTCCCTGGAAAACTCAAATGAAATAACTTGATTTTCAGCACCCGTGGGTCCCACTATCAATGGGTCCTTTTTTGGAGTATTTCCAATAAATGAGGACTCGTTGAATCATGTAGTCCTATTGAAGGACTTCCTTATTGTCATGTTAAAACCTCCAAGGGTCTTCTCAAGATCCCAGTTCCGGTTGAAATGAATTCGTGAGATAACTAATGACATACCATCCACATTCTATGATACAATGATGGAATATTTGAGGTCTCTATGGACCAAAGTATAGGCTTCCATAACACATCACAAATATTTTATGACCTTGAGTAGCTTTTGACATTATCCTATATTATTCCATTTGTTTTATGTGACAATGTTTGAGAGTCATGTGAGATTTTATGAGTAATGTTAAAGACAATTACTCTATTTTTTAGAGACACTTCATGTGACTCATATGGTTCATATGGGTGTACATGAACATTTTGTGGAACATTCTATTCATTTTTTCATTGCAGAGCCAAAGGGGGAGCACGAAGCCACCAGGAAATACCCTAGGATCTTCATGTGGCGAGGATGAAAATCCTAAAGGGTTTTGTGAGAAGTGGTGGACTTTTCAAATGGGACTCATGGTGCCCTAAAAATCACCAGAGTCCCACCACATGCAATTTAGTACCCACAAGTATGTCCCTCCTCATCACCATTTATCTCCATTGTTTTATTCTAAAATGTTTGGAGGAGTTCGCAATTTTTATCAAATGATGATAAGGGAAAACATTATCCCCTTTAGTGATGATCCACATGAAAATTGTGGAATCAAGGGGCCTCCACCTTATTTTCTATCCATCCTCCCATTTTCATAGGATTATCATGTTGGATTGTTATGTGTTTGTTTTTGAGAACACTTGTGGTCTAGGAGAGATCATTCTACATCCACCCACATGGTTATTTTTTATCCGGAGAACCTTTGCTAAATTTTAGGGTATTTTTAAATGGGGCACAATAGGATCCATCAAATGTTATGAACTGTTAATGGAGACTTCACGTGGCCTTATAATAGTCACATGATCACTTGTCTCTTATAGGTTCATGCAATCCATAATTCTCAACCACCATCATCTTCCTTTTTTTCATATGGGGGAAATGATACCCATACTCAGGTATTTCTTTCCTTATGAGTTTTCTGATCCTCATTTACTAGGATTCAGTAAAATCCTCCCTCTTGAGAGACATCCACACGGATAAGGGAGCAATTTTGTGGTTGGTAAACACTTTCCCAAGTCATTGGCGGGGTTGTGAATCAGTACCTCAAGAGAGGTTTTGTCTATCAAGTGACACTTTTTATTCCTCAAAATTCCCTCGATATAGGGGGTGGTGGAGATAAATTCATTCCACTAGTCAACACTTCTCTATTGTACTCTCAAATTTGAATTGGTTTTGTTTGTCCATCACAAGACCATTCTGTGAGTCATGATCAAAATAATCTATTCGTGTGCCCTTACCGCAAGATATATTACACAAAAACACTTTCAATTGGAAACTAGTCTAATCTAAATATAGACCATGAGTCAATAATTATTTTTTATATTTTTACCACGAGGCACTACAATGGTCTTGTGGGGTTTTTTCGGTCTGATGGTTTGATTATACGATTCAACCTATTTTCATGACCCTGATTAGGTAATGTGACCACAATCCTAAAAAGGGGTCAAGAAATTACGTGATTCCCTATGGGGGTTATGTGACCCCTGAGTCCTTCAAATTTCATTTCATCCACAAATCTAATATGTGACTCCCAAATTCCTTATTGAGTCATGTGATTTTTTTGATGTTATCGAAACATATACTCCTCTATTTTTTAAAATATCTTATGTTACCTTTTTATGATGTATCAACGTACTTATTTTCATATGGATTATGGTTTTCTTCATGGTTACTCAACTGTGACCAATCAAAGGGACATAATTTCTAGGAATTTTAATTTTGATCCCTGGTATCACATACATACTAATAATCTAACCACGAATATGTTCCTTTCATCAGACATCCATAATTATCTATTATATCATTGACTTCTTATGAATGTATTTTTATACTTGATGATGCTAATATTCTTCCTTTATTTTTTTTTGCATCTTGCCTGGTGAATGATTTTCTTGACTTTATTCAGATGATGATTTCAGATGATGAAAAATTGTTTCTGTCTCTATCCTATGGATTGTCTTATCTTTTGGCCAACTCTCCTCTAGTTCTGGATTGTTGTGGTTTCTTCAAACTACCTATTGATTGGAGATATTAACCTATAATAGATTATTCTATATATAAATTTGGTATAATATGGTATATGTAATCAGATCTCTGTCTTAGTAGAAACATCTCTCATGATTGGGAATTATCTTTCGAGGTAAGACAATGCTTCCCATAGATTGGTCATGACTTATACAGTGTTAACCTTTATAAATCCCTATGGATATATCAATTCATCATCTAACACTATCTCATCCTAATTTGAGAGACGATCATTCATTAGTTCCCTGGTAATAACACATTTCACTTGTCCCATGGTGAAGAGGGAAACATCATATGGGACATCTATCAATTTGGAGAGATTATACCCCTTTAAGAAATTTATGTTTATTTACTCTGTACTATATATGTCTAGGATGGTTCTTTGTATAAACCAATTCTAGTGAGGGAGATGATTGTTATTGTAAGGGATAAATATATGAAATACTTGACAATAAAATCAATTATTTATTTCAAGGATTGTATCAATATTTTCCTCTCTAGGAGCTATGATAGGTCAACTACTATTCTCCCTTGTATTTTCCTGTCCGAGAAAGCACGTGATAGTGAGGACTTTTTTGGGCCATATTGGAGGAACAAGATTATACAACATGTTGATATTATGTGAAAATTATGATATCTCAAAACCTAAGGATGGATGGTTTCATAAACATATTTTTGAATGGGTGGGTCTTTCAAGATGAGGACACATTTATGATTCATATTAGCACATTAGTTATTGTAGTGTGACTTATAGAAGGGAAGCACCTTAACATAGCTGTACCAGTCCTTGTACACCCTTATCTAATTATGAGACATATTCAACAAGGTATCACCCCCTATAGGATTAGTGGTCCTCTCTGGTGCCTATATGTCTTGATAGGAGTGCATTTCCATTTTTATGAATATTACAATGCTTCTAGGATCCCAAACTCCATATCCTATCAACATTTTTTAAACATCTCTGGGGTCAAGATTATGTACCTAATCTATACTGAGAATAAGGGAGCAATATTCCAAACTGACGTCTTTGACTTTTTCCCCTTTCATGCATATGATGGGATGATCATGGATGATGGAAGTTTATCACTTTATAAAAGTTCTTATGTGATATCCCCTTGAGATGGGGTTCTCGCAGCCATGTGGAAGAAATGGTCATATGCGATCCATATACAACGTATTGATATTTTTTTAGTTAGGATAAACTCAATGAGATCAGCCTCTTCCAATGGTCGGGGGTTCAAGGTGAGAGGCATCCGGGGGTTATCCGCCAATTATGGTGGATGATAACATGTGAAGACAGAGAGGCTGAGATTATGGATCTACATGGTGATGATTCATTTTCATTCATTACAATTGATTATGACCAGGATTGGGTAACATCTTATCGGAATTTGGGGCTTGGATATTCAGTGCATCATCTGAAAAAATGTTTCAAATTTCTGATTCCACTACTATAAAAAAAATTGATGGTATACCTTGAGAGACATTGAGTAAGAGTTCCAATTTTCATTAAAACCACATGGATGGTGAAATATATTTCATTTAGGGATTTAATTCCCCAACATTGGGTGTCTATGATGAATCTATATAGAGAATAGCATATGAGGCTTCTTCTCCTATTTCAGCATTGATATGACAGGTCGACCATCCTTCTTCAATATCTACCTCGTTGGTTGTAGTGAATCAATCACATCGTAGACTGATTTGGGTTAAAATTCACACTTGGTTTACTAATAACCCCTTGGAAAAATTCAATAACCAAGGGGAAAACCATGACCTATTATTTCATGATTTATGGGGAGACATATTCGATTTATAGCCTTTTGTGAAATGAGGAGGAAAATCATCTTTATCTAAAGTGACATGGCCACATAACAAAAAATGATCTACTAGGTTTTGTGAATGAGGAATCCCATCCTATGAAAATCAAAGAGACAAATCAGGCATTAGGTCAAGGTAACCTATTATTTTCAGAATAAAAAACATAGATAGATTCATGGATTTCACAAATATGGAGATATGAGGATAGTATTTCTTATCTAAGGTGTAATATTCTGACATCATCATCCTCATTTCCCACTTCTCATAAGAGGTTTGAAGAGTATTCTACAATGTTCAATCCCTTCTATCTTGGAGGAGAAATAGAAGAATCTAGGAGAGTGGAACTCCAAAAATCAATTGATGCCTCTTACCATACTCAATCTGATCCTTCCAACATGAACAAATTTCTTTTATCGTGACTCATATTTTTTAAATACACTTGCTTTTTTAATGACACCTCTAAGAGACAATGAAATATGGTTATTCATCCAACTATTTCACTGTGTTTATGTATGAATTTTATGAATTTCATTTTCTTCCCTTCAGGATTTGTATGATATCACATTGCATTTTATCATTTGTAAATCATCCTCAATACACATCCATTTCTTTACATCTAATGGAAAAAAATACGCGGAATTTAATTTTGAAATACTAATATATAACCTTCATGTGAGTCTCAAGAATTCCCATCGTTATGAGAATATTTATTGATAATCTATCCAGTCATCTTGAAATAACATCATTTTTAAAGGTATAATCCATGTAGAAGATAGTTCTTGAAGGGTGAGTGATTTATATTTCACCAATGGTGAAATCATAGATAGAGTAACCTGATTGTTCAAATACAATACAGTGGGCCTCACAATGTTTTATAGGATTAATTATTTGCAGGCATTGTATCATGGGGTCTTTTAGCTCTGGCCTGATATCACATTATGTTAAGGTATTTTAGATCGGACATTGTATTTTTATAGTTTAAGGAATTTTATCTTAGACCATCTATCACATTAGTTTAAGGTATTTTAGCTCAAAACATTAATTGATTTAGTTTAGGGTATTTTACCCTAGTCCTTCATTAGAATTAGTTTAGGGTCATTTAACTTGGACCGTCTATCTATTTTGTATATGGTCTTTTATCACATACCTTCTTTTGCATTAGGTTTTCGTCTTTCATCTCGGGCCTTACATTACTTTAGTTTATGTTCATTTAGCTCAGACCATCTATCACTTTAGTATATGTATTTTAGCTCGTACCTTCAATCTCATTAGTTTAAGGGCCTTTAGATCAGACAATATATATCTTTAGATTACATTCCTTTAGAAAATAACATCAATTTATTTATTTTATTGTATTTTCGATCATAGCTTATATTCATTTATTTTATGGTATTTTTTCTCAGACCATCTATCGATTTATTTTATTATCTATTAGACCAGTCCTTATAAAAAAATAATTTGGAGTCTTCTAGATTCGACCATATATATGATCGTGTGATATGGTGAAGAAATTCTAGGAATGACCTAAAACACTCATAGGTGATGGGATCTAGCATGGTGTTGCAGAGGCTTGTGAGGATTGGAAGGCCCTTATTGAAAAGTGAAACATTTGGTTTACAGACATTGGTACATATGTAGGATCCATGGGTATGTATTCACAGTCCTGAAAAGGGTCTCTTAAAGCCATGTATTTTTTCTAGGGTATATAGAATATTTGCGGATGTAGTCTTGGATAGGGACACAATACTATGGATACAAGGTTCAATTGTATTTTTGGGGTATTCAGGATGTAAATCATAACCCAAATGATTGAGTATATGGAGATTGGATGGAGCAGACATTCTGGTGAAGACCCATAACACTATAGGGTTCCATGTTCTATTTTGGTGTTGTGAGGGATCCCAAGGATTAAAGCTACATTATAATAAAGATTAGGATCATGTAGTAGTTGGGTGATGACCCATATGTATCGATATATTGGATAAATAAATATGACCTCCACATCTTTTCAAGGGCTACGAAAGGTTTCTTAAGACCCAAACACCTATATGATGATGTTAGAGATGGGGAGAAAGCTATCTAGGAAGAGTTATGTAACCCTATGAATGTTTATCTATTAATTTGAAGATATAAATTTAAACACCATGGTTTTGATGCATGTGGCATGATCCATCAAAGGGTCAAGAATTGGGTTCCTGATTATAGCCTCGATTAAGGGTACACAACTTTATGATGTTACATCGAGGATGTCGAATCTGTTCAAATTGTTTGGTATGGGGATTTTTAATCACGGTCTGAGGTGATCATATCAGGTGAATGAGTTTGGAAAATATTATTAGGATTAGATAAAACTCAATAAGGTGTTTAGTGATACCATAATGATATTAGTGCTCACCAAAATTGGAATGTCATTTTTTAGAGTGACACATTTAGTATATCACTATAGGCTCATATGCCGAAGCCATGGGAATGTATGCATAGTCATGTAAAGGGTCCCTTGATTTCAAATAACTTTTCCATGGGACATGACAGTTTTTCGATGATATAAGACACCCAAATTATGATGTTTTATTGGTGAAATGTGTAATATCCAAGAAGAGATCAAGCACCCCAGAAGTTATATCAACACATACCGAACATATTATCACTATGAGTAGATGAAAAAAACATTTCTATTTAATATTCCCCGACCAGTGGATCCAGTGATCATAACATTTATTTTAATAGGTCTATATGTTATAACCAAAAATCATTATTCCTTATGGATTTTCACTATAATTTATTCCTAAATATTTAGAATTTGGTGTTTCTCGGGTGGAGACATGACTTCTTATAAGGATTCCCGTTGCAGGTTTTAATTTAGAAATTTTTTGTGTCCCTTTCATTATCAGTTTAAGGTCATGCAATTTAGACAATTCTAGGTTAGAGTTTATGGTTATACAACTTTGGCCAAAATCCAGGCAGTTCAATGTCAAGGTCCACATGGACCAAATATGGGAGATGTCAAACATGAGCCAAATTATGATACCCAGGAATAGGAGAACTCTAAAATCATTCTATGTAGGGTATGGTGATGCGGTAAATCACAAAAATAATTTTATTATGTAATTATTAATGACATGGGATAGTCATATAAGGATTAGTTCATAAACATTGAGTTGTTTAGTGTTGTCTTGATGTTATCATAGCTCACAAATATTTCTATTTCTTTTTTATAGAGTGACTAATTTAGTTTAATACCATAGGTGCATACACAAGAGCCATGTGAACGTATGAATAGTCAATAAATAGGTCCCTTGAAGACTAATATATTTTCCAAGGGCTATGAAATTTTGATGGTGATCTGAGACACTCAACACAAGATATGTGGAAAATTTGTTAAAGTGATTTTAAATGATGGTAGAAGCACCATGTACTATGGTTAACTGAGGTAAGTCTCTTATGTTCCACTGATAAGGATTGAAAAATGGGAAATTTTCTAAAATTTGTTTTTTCATATATTGGGGAAATTTATCTATGCAGGTTAATGTCATGTGGTGAAGACAATATCTATACAGTTTATCTTAATGTGATAAGGACATTTTCCATGACGTTTATCATCATATGGTAAGGAAGTATTCCCATGAGGTTTATTATCATGTTGTAAGGGAATAGGAATAAAAAAAAGTGGATGAAAATGTTACAGTTCAGCCAAAGGGTGAATGTATAGGAGTCGCTATAGATCTCCTGAAAATGAAAATCAAACCATACATAGTCCGCGAACGAGAAACTGTCTCTGAAAGCCTGGATTGCATGGATAGGTGTGTATTTTTTAATTTATTACTGTAGATAGGCCTAGGAAAACAGGTATAGGAACCACCATGTATCATATAATAATAGGGATCAAGACACATATATATCTTAAGAATATTTACAATTTAACTTCATTATTTAAGAATGTATATGCACCAACATGAAGAGTCAAAATATTTTGGATGGGCCCGATGAAGAATTTCCAAGTATCACTATTTATTTAGTGAAATATGAGAATCAATCCATTTGTATTTATTAAAATTACTTTTAGTTTAAAATCATTTGGTGACAATAGATGTTAACCAACACCAATTGATGTGAACATTAAAGTTGGGACCATTGGTGGAAGTTGGGAAATCACTATGTATCGCATGAAATATGAGAATAAAATCACAAATAGTTCTTCCAATCCATGAATATTGACATCATGTTGTGAGGATAGATGGTATTCATTTTATGGTCTTGTATATTGAACCATGATGAGCATATTGAAGATGATACACCTTCCTTATGTGGGGAATCCCTTTCTAAAATTCATAAGCCAACGTGATCCTTGTTCGCTGAGAGAAACAAGGAATTGGAAGGATCCCATAAAGAGACATTTATGTGAGGGAAATGGGATTTCTATTTTATATAGTAGATAGGACAATATATTGGATCAATGAATCCCTACATATCACACTTAAAATGAAAATCAATAAATATGTAGTTCTAGGAAACATGTGTAGTAGAACTTCTTATGATAAATATGTGGGTATCTTAACTTGCATGAATATGGATATTGTGTATCTTTAAATTTTCACATAATGTGAAAAGGGAAAAGATCACTTAATGTGAAGGGAAAGAAATCCAATGGTTGGGATAATGAATCTAAATTCAGTAATCACTACGTAACAGATTGAAAACTACAATCACACCATATGTAGTTCTTAAGAAACTGTAGAGTTTAAAATCATGTGGTAAGGATTTGTTATGAATTTTTTATTCTCAAGTGGGTAGGAAAAATTTGTACAGTTTAATTTAATGTATATATGATGATCTGTAGAACTTAATATGATGTATATAGCCATTCTAATAGCCTATTCAATGAATTTATTAAAAAATAATTCAACGTTGTGTGTTGTGACACACTCCACATCCACAGTATCTAGAGAATATATTCATTTATGATAAAGATTATTTATTACATAAGGTCTTTCCCAAATGGTTTGAAATTTTCGGTGCCGCTTTCCCAGTATCCTTGGGGTTCTGAGAGCTACCACCAGTTCTCCTTGGTGGAATGAACGAAGGAAAAACTTTTTATTAAAGGTTCATGCACTCTGATACTAATGGACCTCCATTTTTTGAAATATGTGAAACCAATTCTTATCTACTTTATCCAATTAATCCCGACTTCTTTCAGTTATTCATCATCTGAGAGATGCTCAAAATGGTTTTTCAGAGTGAATGATGTTGGAACTCTATGGGTTGAACTGACTCAATTTCATACTTAAATGAGTATGGTGTTTCCTATGAGGCGGTACACATGGTGGCATAGTATTCTCATAAATCATGGAGTTTATCCAGATAATTAATCTTATCCTTGTTCATAATCATATTTAGTATAACTTGATAGAGTCTTATTGAAGTCCTCTATCATTCCATTTTCCTTCGCATGATAGCCCGATGAGTGATTGTAATCGATATTGTAATACTGATAAAACTTTTTCAACTCTGTGGAATAGAAATTGATGACTTTGTCTTCCAATACAATGGTATGGAATCCAAACATGGTGAAATTATGGGACATCATGATGTTGATGATATTCGTCATACTGAATTCCTTGAGGGGTATTACCTCAACCCATTTGGAAAATAAGTTTTTATTTGTAATGATTTATAGGAATTTCTTAGTTGAGGCTATGTGATATCACCCCACAACATACATCCCCCAAAATGAATATGGCCAAGAATATTTTTTAGTATGTAGAATTTTGGGGTCTTATTGCTTATGTTTTCATGAATATGGAACACATGACCTTTCCTGCTGAATTTCACACAGTCTTACATTATAGTTTTCTAGTGATATCCCAAACTACTAATCTGATGGGAGATATTGGTTCTAGATGAATGGATGCTAGATGAGCTTGATAAAAATTATTTTTTGATTTTGAAAAAATCTCCTTCATCTAAGAAACTGATGAAAATTTCATAAAATCGAAGCTTATAGAAGAACATTTTGTTCATTTGGAAAATCCAGAAGATTGATTTTTGAGGTTCAGATCCTAATCATTTCTCTTATAATAGGATTTTTTGGGAGAATCCCATTTTGGATATAACCAATTATGGCCTCCAATCATCCATGAGTGGTCATTGTTTCATCATGAAATGGAAGATTACTGACTCGATTAAATTCCTTCATATCACATATGCTAATATAGGAAACCATTCATGGATGTGCAATATAGAAGGTTTATTTCAACTAATCATATTCATCAATGAAAAAAATTTATTTATCCAACACATTGACATGTGTACCCTACGATCTATTTATTTGATGAAATGTGGGAGAAAAGGAGAACACTATCGTCAATACTCTGACATACCCAATGAGAGGGCCCAGTTCTTTATTTTTAATAGCTTATTCACCATTTTTCTAATTTACCACCAATTATTAATCACCAATGATATTTAGGTAGGTTATATGCATATATAGGGAATGTTACAATCTAGATATGTGGTCTTATTATTCTTCCTAATTACTCATGTAGCCTTTCAACAGCGGGAAAGAGTAGGAAAAAATTTCTTTTTCATAACAGACCAATATAATCCCTAAAAAAACCCAGTTTTTCTTCATATTTTCGAACCTTATACATACATGACTCTGTGAGGCACCATAAAATTTCATCTACCATGTCTAGGGAGGGTAAGGGGTAAAGAATACCTCTTCATCGTGGACCTCGTTATCTTACAGTGTATTTTATAAGGATTGATGTGCTATGAGAAAATCATCTTGGGCTTTCCCTTTCATAGAATTTTGTGATATAAATTGATTCCATATTGCTTCAGAATGACCACCTAATGTTCCAAGAATCTACTGATCATAGAGAGACCAAGGATTTACTTAAGAGGATAGATATGAGAGACTAGGTGGAAATCATGGTACTAGAAGTAATGACACAACTTTTTCACAAAAAAGATGCGTTTAATGTAGTTCTTTTCGATATCAAAATATCTAGTTTCAATACCTAGAAACATCTAGCTGAGATAGTAGGTACCATTCTAACCTAAAACAACATTTTTCAGTGTGAGGAGTGCATCCAATGAGTAATCCATGGTGGTCAAATATAAGATGAGTGGACACCCTTACATAAGAAGCATCAAAACCGATGGGAACATCAAGTACTTCATGAGATAATCAACAGATTTTTGACATTCCCCATCCCATTGGTAGGAGATTCCCATGATCATTAGTCTAGAGAAGGGGAAATATTTTCAAACAAGGTTAGATATGGATTACCGAACATAGATGAGGTTCCATTGTTGTACCCTATGCAATTTTATATTTCTAGGGTGATAATGAAAAAATAGTAGTAGTCTTCTCTTTGTCCACCTCAATGTCAAAATGGTGTACCACCAACCTAAGTATCATTCTTGATGTTACCCAGAAATTAGAGACTAGAAAATTTATCATTACATAGTGATATTAATTATTATAGAAGATTTTTAAAACATATTTGATGTGATGAAATTTCTATTGGGATTTAAAAACCATGTCATCAACATAACACTCATATATCCTTCATAATAATACAATATATTAGTGATGAATGGTGGAATATTTTTTTTATCCAGTGTTCTTTAATATGAAGTGAATGACCAGGTTGTAGAAGTTCCCTTGAGGTGATCTGAAGGTGCTGGATTCTTCATCTATGGGGGTCGTCTTGATCTGATTGTAACCTTAGTACCCATCCCTGATGTGTAGGGATTAGAGTTAATCAATTTAATATATCAAGAGATCATTAATCGGAAATGGGAACTCATTCTTTAGAAAATTCCAATTATGGTCTCAGAAATTATTGGAATCCCTAATATACCCATTCCCATTATCGATGGGGATGATATTTCAAATCCATCTTCATTATTTCAAATCTCCAAAAAAATTGGATTTGATCAACTAGTCAACTTTCGCCTCTATATTAGTGGCATGAGATGGGTGCATCCACCTGGATTCTGATTTAAAGGAAAGATGCCCATCAGGAAGTTTGAGAGGGTGTGAACCCACATCTGGATTTTTTTTGGAATTTATTTTAGTTATAGGTGAACATATATTGGTGCTTCTTTAAAAATGATATGTACATCTCTCTCTCTTCAAGGATCATTGAATCACTAACATGTTTATTTCTTGATCCTTTTTCTATTCCCAAATATATTTTCTTGAGCTCATCTATGGTGGTGGAGACCCCTTCTTCGATTGATGGAAGGGGATTCCTAAGATCATATTCATACTCTTAAATTTCTTCTTATTTGGATACATTTTTACGTTATGTTGAATGTATAGGTGCATCTCTATCACTATGATGGCGAGGGAGGCTACTAGATAAGACATCATCATCACTTTTTATCTGATTCATTGGAGATAGATTCTATAGCTGATTGTAAGTTATATTGTTACTGAGTAAATTAGAGGGATCGACCTCTGTGATTAGATCATATTCTTCAACCATGTAAATGGGGTGCACAAATCATTGTATATTCTTCTATATATATTCACATGGAGGTCACCATTATATTTGGAGCTAAAAAATTTATATCATCATCCACCATTGGTTGCTTGCCGCCATTATTTTAGTAATATACTTTATAATAGGTGGGATTTCATGTCATTAAGGGGGATCTGTAACCATGTAGTATGCTGAACATTCCATTGATGGGGTGAATTAGACATTTATAGAATTTTGATTGTACCACCAAGTGGTTATAGAGCTAGGGTCGTCCAATAAGGACAATATATGTTATTTCTTTCAATATAACCATGAAATCAATGTCATATGTGAGTTACCCAAATTGGGATTTTAGTTAGATATTCTTGAGATGCCTTTTCTCTTTCTTATTATATATTTTAATGTTTATATTTGTAGGGTACAAGTCCCCTTTGCTGCACCATAAACTTCGGAGATCACAAACATGGAAGAAATTGATCTCATATCTATTATCATTCAACACCCTTTGAAGACTAAGATTATTAAGGCCACTTGAAACATTTAAACACTTGATGTTCCCTTTGATATCCTCTTCATAATCTTGATTATTGAATGAGATGGAGAAAAGATATTATTCGGTCATTGTCTCCTCTAATAGTCCTTACCTACAACTACATCAGTATAAAATATGGTGGAATCTAGTGGAATTAAAGATGTTCCTCCCTATGTATTTTCGAATGGTGGAGAAAAAATTGGATGATAACTTGTTTGGTAGTATAGATAACTATTTCATCATACATACTCACCACAGGTCGGTGGCACATTATATGGGGATGCTCTGGGGCATGCATTTCATGAACCGGGGCGTCTGACGGTGATGGTCCTAGTGTTTGTGCAGATTTTGAGGGAGTATCTACTTCCAATGGTTTCGGTTTCACTATGATTTAATATTTTTTGAGAATACAATATTTAACCTATAGAAATTGGTCATGTAAGGAAATCATACATGGGAGACTTCTGGAGGGCTCTCAGGCACCCCTTCCCTCTTTGACCATAGTAGATAAATATAACTAGTCTCTTATGCATTTATATCTTATATACTGATATGATTGGTATATTGAGTCTATCCACATCTATTATATTATTATGTATCCTTGGTATTCATGAATTTTGTCTCGTGGTTCCTGATTATGTGCGGGGAAACCATATATGGGGTATATTCTTCATTAGAAAAGGGGAATTCCAAGTGTTTCACATTGAAAGAAAAAAATGAGCTTCTCATATGATGATGATTCTATTTGTTAGGGTGGTTCCCATCCTTCAAATATTTTTTATAAGAAATACTAAAGTGTTAAGGCTTACATTAGAACATAATACAACTCTTCTTCTTATGCCGCTTCCTCCTTCAGGTGGTCACACCCACTTTTGGGAGGAAAATATGAGGTCTCCTTATAGGGTGGTGGGGATATTATGAGCCTATACAAGGGTTCATTTAGAGCAGAGGGGGATCAATCAGCTATTTATTGATTAATATAGTATGTATACTTCGGTGATCACTTGGCTGAAGCATTCTACCCATTGTCTTCTTCTTTTTATTAGATGATTCTTATGAAAACCACTTGGTCAATAGAATTGTATAGAGTCACCTATCTAGAGTTGAACATGCCATGATACACATCATTGATGGTGAAATTATTCTAGATACTATGACCCATCTTTTTATGGTAAGGGTTTTAGTCCTTACAAATTATGAGGATGACATCATCAATCCATCTATGATGATGAATCCTGAGCAAGTTAGTACTCATGACTGTAATGAAATAACTGGGGACTTGTTCATTATATAAGGAGTATACTTTGTTCATCCATTAGAAAAATCCTTGGGGAAACTGATTTCCCTAAAAATATATATGAGGGTTATTTTATGGTTTTTTCTACATGATAAGCGGTGCCATAATGTTCAGGGAATACCTAGGTGCTTGGATAGGCACCATTGTAGGGTTGATAATGACAATTTTAGCTTCTTATCTTCATTTCTTTTCCCATGTGATGAGGGAATGAGTCAAGACATGGATCAGGTTTTCCAAATAGCATATGGAATAAAGTGTTTTGAATTTGTGACCTTTGGGATCCCACTTGGATTCTTCATTGGGATTAGGGGCGTCTGCACCTCAACCCAAAGATTATCATTATAAAAATCTAGTACTGTCTTCTATGAGATGGTGATGCTATGAAAATATGTTAATCCATTTTAGCTTTCTATGATATAAGAAAAATTAATATACTTATGTTGTTTTTTGTTCATTATTTTTATGATCACTCTTATCCTTAGTATTGAAAAAAACTGACAAAGGTACTGATGATGAAGGCCTTCCCATACTGGAACAGATCCTACTAGCAGACTTATGTACTAGAAAAAGGAACGGTATGTTAGGTTCTAGGTGAAGCACTTCATATTTGTGGATTCCTTTTGATCTTGAGGCCCCATCTTTTACCTATATTGGGATACAATGTTTTTCAGATGTTGTCTAGGGTCTCCTTCACCATCAAGGATTGAGAAGGTAGGTATTACAATGTTTAGTGGAGGTGGAGTATCATTCACTTATTCGATATATGAGTTCCATTTAGGCTACACATATGTGGGTGTCCCAACCATTTCATCTATTCTAGTATCATGGGACTCATCGAGGACATGTAACTCTAGGGGAATCACATTATGAGATTCCTCCCAACCATAACGAGAGGGTGGGGACTATGAGGCTGTTTGACATTTATTTCTAGTTCAATCTAAATTTTTTCAAAGACTAAATGGAAACCCTGATGAGAGAGAGGCTATTGCTGCAATAGAGGTAAATCATGATAATTTTTGAATTCCTCATTTAGGTGGATTGGATTTCTAAAACCAGCGACAATATGAAGCTATGATACCAATATTTTTGGTAGATCTGCTATGAGAGGTGGAATATTTATCCCCTACTTGAGATGATTCATTGTGGGAATATTGCATCTAATTAGCTCCTCAATGAATTTCTAGAGAGCTCTTATTTCACATTGACATTGCGATAATTATTCCTCCATGAAAGGAACGTCAAATATTCTATGTGGTGATTAAGATGTAGCTATACATTTCCATTATTATTTTATAGTATTGCATTGAGGAGGTGGGAACTCATTATTTGGTGGTTCCATATTTAGAAGCATTTGTTGGTTATGTGTGCACAAAACCTCATTTGGTGAATCCTGATCACCCTCCTCTGGGGTTTCATTTTCAATTACGTGTACTTCTATGTTCATGTATTGATCGATGTCTTCGATATTGAATGTAACAAAATTCACAAAGGCATTTCAGTCCATGGTTGTTGTGCCATTTCTTTCAATGCAATAGGCTGGGTTTTCACTATATCCATTACGAACATTATTTGAACCATTTTCCTTGTTGTGATGTCTTGTATTGTGACCCCGATGGTGTCTAATTACCTTTACCATATCCTCATATCATATTTCCCTATGAATAGTTTATTTTAGGGAGTTATTGGTTATGAATGTCGAGCGAACCCCAACTAGAAGAGGTTTGTCTTGCAGTTATAGGAACATGTGGGACACTGACCCTTGATTTCATCCTCTTGACCTAGAAATGACTACTTCTAAATATGTTGATAATGATGATCAAAATGACCCAGTTCTATTGGGTTGGGGTCATTTGGGGACCCAATTAGATTTTATTGGTCATGTTGTTGAGGATCCAATGACTATAGTTGGGGAATTGATGATTCTATAGATTGATATGCAGTTATAAATTCCCCCACACTAGTGATGTATGGGAGATCTCAAAAAAACTCTGATTATTCTAGGACCCTCTCAGGGTAGGATGAACATGGGCACCTCGATAATCCAGGAATAGTGCCCTCTTAGTTTACATTCCAAGAGGGCACTTCCCCCTCACCAATGAACCTCCCGACATGGGGGAGAAAATCATTGAATAAAGTTAGTAATGTATGCATGAAAACAGACTAGTTCCCCTCATCCAACACTAAAACACCTATGAATCTACATCACATGGTTTGAACCCATATGGTTCAATGCTCATGATGCTACCAGGATAGTTTGGAATGAATATGAAGGAGTGTATCAACAAGATGGCGGACAACAATACCGCCCTGCTAAATAGGTCTCTCCATTCTCCCTCATGAATCCAAGGAATGTTTTCTTTCATCCCTTGCATCCCATATGAACCCGGACCTATTCATGTCTATATTTTTTATAACACTTTTGGGAACTTTCTGTGATGATAGTGCATGGAAAAGGGTGGCAATAAGAACACTATTAACCAAAGAATGGAAACCCCTGAATGATAGGTACCTACATTTTCAGTTGAGGATCCTATTAGAGATGCGGCTCATAATGTGATCAACATCCTTCACCCAACATATTCTCGATGATATGGGGCCCCCATGTAGATCATCAGACATCACCTACTTTGAAAGATGAGGGGATTCCAAGTGGATATAGCATGATACGGGGAACATTTTTTGGAGATATAGAAATTTTTCTAGAGCATGTTTATGACTCGAATGCTCGGACGGAAAATATTCTCAAGAACCGTGACGATGCCACAATAGGCCATCTATTTGCATTCATAATGACCAATGAATCGTCTTTGAAAATATTGTGGGAGATGGTGGAGGAGTTTCATCTTCTTCTGTAGATATGTATCCAACCATTGATCATATTTTTGTGAATGAGGTGACTAATAATTTTCAGTGAGAGGATAAAGAGGCTCGGGGAGAGGGGGTCTCCCAGCTGTAGGCCCCGAATAACATTTAAAAATTCATGTGATTTCCCCTTGAATTTCACTTCAAACCAATAAAAACTATAGCACTGAAAGATGAGATAATACAACCAAAGAAAAAATACCATACATGAGAGGGGCTTGTTGATTAGGCCTCATTTTATTCGATCATATGATTTATTCATGTCCAATTTAATCACAAGATTTGATCCATGGACCTTGGAGTTGATATCTCTCACAAGATATTGGATCACTGCTATCTCCCCATGGAAATAATTTCCTTTCTCAAATATGTGGTTCTCCATAGATATCCCCCGAGGGAGATGGCCCACAAGTATTCAGTTAAATATGGTTGCAAGGATTTTGTAATGGAATTCTCACATAATAACCAGGTGATGATGAAGGATTGATGATGCGTTACTGATTCTGGGGATGTGAACCAAATATGTGGTTGCATCCACTCATGGGAGAGACCCTCCCTTGAAAAAGGCTTGAACCTTCATGGTGCGGTCACCTTTAACCACCTCTCATGCATCTCTATAGAGGGATCATGAAAATCAATCTTGGTGGAGAGCTCTTTCTATCATGAGGTTCATGATTTCCTCGTGATGTATTCATCCATTGGAAGGGCCTAAATCATCTCATTGACCACTGTGTACTCCTAGTCAGAGATGTCTACAATGAACTTTGCTTCCCCCCAAGGAATCCTTTAATCATGCAAGGGTTGGGACCTATGAGAAAGTCTCTAGAGAAAAAGTGGGGGAGGATTCCCACCACATCCCTGTCATTTTAGTATGTCCCGTACTTTATTAGAATGTTAGGTGGTATCTTTTACTTCCTTTACAAAATGCATGCATCGAAAATGGTGGTGTTCATTTCACCATCATCAAGCCATCTTACCCTCAAGGACTCCACCACCATCCATTCATACAGGATAAATATATCTAAAAGGATGGATTTTTCCCTGGATAAATCATTGAACACCACTTCCTCCTAGTTTTCCTCAAGGGTCACTTCAATATGATCAATGCTATGCATTGTAGCCTCAATGTCTCCATCACTTAGAGTAAACTTTTTTTGCCATCCCGCCAGACGACTCTTGAGCATTAAGAGTTTTTTGTGAATGGAAATCCAAATCCTCCCCTAAATGGCCACACTTTAGGACTCTCTAACAACTTTGTGAAATCCCATATGGTTTACCCAATGGTTATTGAATCTCAGAGACACAAGAGTCAATTGCCTTACTAAGCTAGATACGAGGAGCATGGAATGGTCATAGAGACTGCACACAAGCTGGATTACTGTGATGTTGGGTTATGCTGAACTGGACTACATGTTTCCCAAGTACCAATCTAATTTACTACAGGAGTGCCAATACCCACATTGGTTTTTGCACCATGTGAATCAGTATCCAATGTAACTGAGGTCCGAGAGTCCGTTGGAGGCCATGACACTGAAAAAGGGCAGTCTTTAATTCCCTGGGAAGGGACCCATTCCCTTCCATTAATTGGGGTGTTCAATAACATTACAATCCCCTCTCAAGATCTTGGGATAGTTACCCGGATAAAATATAGAGAGATATTTCCAAAGGGTCTCGCTTTGCTGGTAGTCACGGCCCCCATAGATGAAGGAGACAAAAAAGATTCTTTATCATAGTACATCTTGGTGGTGATGTGTTGGTCCGCATACTGAACAAGATGAATAGAGATATTACGCTTCAATAAGATCCATATATTATTGCTGATAGGTTATGTGTGCATGAACTCATGCATGTATAGCATACAAGAGAAATCATAAATTTTAGAGGGGTTTTGATTGTGCTCAATAATGTAAATGAGACTGAACTTGTGATTATGAAGTACAGATGTAATGAAATCCATTTTAACCCAGTTTCTGATTCCCAGTTCATTCTATATAACCATTGGATACATTAAAAATGAATGTTACCAAATATGGATCTATGAATATTATCTATCCGGGAGCATGAGGGAGACTTCTCCCACATATCTTGAGCATGGGCTCGTGTGCATTGACCTTTGCAGTTAGAGGGGGGTGAAAGAGAATGTAAGGAAAACATTAAAGGGAAAGGGAAACCGATATTAGTTTCTTCCAAGAGGGTAGAGGGGATTCATTCCATTCAAGAGCTTGGACGGGGGATGGATCCTCAGGAAGAGGGGAATGGGTGAGAGAGGGATGCATGAGAGGGACGGAAGGGTGACTCGAAGGAGGAGGAGGGGGCGAGATAGAGGATGGGGTGAATGATAATATTTGTTGGTGAAAGAGAGAAAGGCTGTCATGAGTGGATATGAAAACCCTATCCATTAACTACATCAACATGGACTACAATTTGGGGAGGTGAAAAAGAACTTGGGGTGGGCCGGGGTCTAGGGGAGGCTAAGAAAGTTGTTCAAAAACACTGAGAGGTGAAGGGAGAGGGGATGAGATGGGACATGAGATTATCATTGAATGTTCTAAAATGTATCCAAGTGCCCCAATAGAGGAAGGGGAACCCTTTAGATTCTATTCTAGAGACATCATGAGGGGATAACCTAGGTGGGGGGATAGAGGAAACCACCGAAGGACAGACCTATAGACCATCAGATCTAGAAGTGGACGGTTCCTGGGTGGTGCGAGTAGGCGTTGTTCACTAAGGACGGCTGATACTGCCCTGGTGGATTTTCCTGGAGACCTTAAGGGGGTTCCCTTGAATGGAACATGAAGAATTGAACGTCAGATAAATGAGTTAGATTAAAGGCTGCACCCAACTAATGGAATCGTTAACTCGTAGAGATATGCTATCAGGATGAGGGATTGAAATGTCCATTTCAACATATATCATGGCCTCCTAATAATTAGATTAGCTCCACGTAAGAGCATTATTGCAGTGAAAGTCCCCTAGCAGGTCACCTTTATGGAAAACTCTATTCACATGTCAATGTGGGTCTCCTCATCATTATACTTACACACCTCCATCTTATTAGACAATAGACGATGACTCTGATGGTCGCCTACTAAATAGAATGGTGTATTTTGATATGTTTATGGGAACCATATAATGTTCAACCCAATGTTATGAGCACCTCTCTATACGAATGTTTTAGAATTTTTTACACATCTCTATACTGAGGTATCTGGGAAAGGGGAGAATTTCTTTTTTTGTGGGAGATATAGCCATGGGGAGGTTGAACACGGTGGATTTAAGTGTTATAGTCCATCCGATCCATCTCCACATTACCATAAGGTGAACTATAGTGGTGATGAACATCTCTTTCTTTCCCTTTTATAGAAGATTAAATGAACCATTGAGGTGTTAAGAATGTCGCTCTAATAACCTCAAGGAACCTAGATTTGATATGATTAGAAATATAATCCTTCTTTTGTGTAGAGATAAGAATATATTGACCTACCTTTTTGGATTTTTCAGAAATATGAGCCTATTGTGTGATAGTTTCCAGAACATATATATGACCATATGGTGTATCAGGAGTTTGATCCCACTGTTGGGAAGTTGTTTGAATTTTCCAACAACATGTCTCGTTATTAATAGTAATATAACCCCATCATAAGGCATGTTCCATTTTCACTTGGTAAATATGACTCATGATAGGAGTATGAACCTAATCTAGATCCTTTGGGATATCATGCTAGTCATTAATGGATGGTGTATATGCCTTCTTAGAGGCTTGTACCACTCTCACCCAGTGAGCCCCATGTGGAATAGGAATATTGGCCAAGTAAAAATATGAATTTCCCACAATAATATTTCCAAGAACCTCTTTAATGGGAGAAGGTATGTTAGACTCATCTTTTATTTCTACATAATGAGGGTGGCGCAGTCTCTCATTGGAAGATGTAGAAATTTTGGCCTTTATTCCATTATGGGATAGAATATGCCATATAGATTCACTGATAGGAATATGATCCCTTCCCAAGGATTTTTTTATAACCAAATGACAATCCTTAGTCATAATGAGAATATATTCCAATAATTGGGCCTTTAGAGTATGCCACCGGACTTCATATATCGGAACATGAGCCTTTTTTAATCCATTTTCCCCTCTCACATGGTGATCCCTGACTTGAGTTGGGATATAGGAATGATCATGGCCTTTGGAATATACCTACAAACTTTTTCTATAGGAATAATCCCATGTCCTAATGTGTGCACCCCTATAACCTGGTGACACCCAGTTGGAATGGGAGTATGAGCCCAGACCGATGCCTCATCCTTTATCAGAATATGCCAATAATCCTTTTAGATGTGAGAATGAGTGTGCACTTTCTATGATACAACCAATTATTCACAATGATCAGATCTTTGAGATTCTATAGCATAGGGATAAGAGTATGAACATATTCATTTATCTAAAAATGTTATAGAATATGACTTTAGAGATCTTCATTTTTTGCATATATATATTGGTATTTTAGAAAATTATGTGAAGGAATACAACCCCTCACATTTTCCATCTCCATTACTCACTAACTTATGCATTAGATTGAAGAAGGGATATATGACCACTGTATTCCTACATATTCCATCATATTATGTCGATATAATTCGTGCAAAAGACTAGGGATATACATCTCACACATGCATCATACGGGAATATTCACATAGACTTGTTCTGAGCTGTCAAGGATATGAGTCTTCTAGCTGATTCATTCTAATGTTTTCTAAAATTCATATGCTGAAAGAGTTAGGATATGAGAGTTATTCTAGATATCATGTGCTTTCATCCTATGATGTTACTTCAATACTACCCTTGGATGGAAAAGAGAGGCATCATTGTGTCATATGGTACCCTTAGTACGCAACGAGTGGGTACCAGTGGGATAATATAGGAAATGATCATCGGAAGGTTTCCTCCTTGGTGGCATCTGAACTGAAAGGGATCTATATTTGAATTTGTATTCCAACTTTTGTAGATATAGAAGGTGGAAGTTATCATGCTCCAAGGATAAGATCCTAAAGATATTGGTTATAGAAATGAGGGATACTATCATAACATCATCCTTTTCCAGAAGATATAGATTCATCAACATACAATCTTTGAGATCCTTAAGGGAAGCTTCAATGGTTGGGATGGTACTGTGTTAGTGGTACTCCAAGAACTCCATATATTCCACATGTAATTGGATCTATCAATTAGTTGTGATTTCATTGCAACCTGTCAACGTCACAACCATATATTATATACCAGAGCGAGTGATGGATGATGAAGACATTAACTTGGGTTGGGATACTATTGATTAGAGTAGTGTCTGCAATCACATATCCAACAAAAAACTAGGTTACAAATTACTGTTATTTCATAGTCATAAATATGTTCACTAAGATATGCATGATTAAATTAATTTTCATGTTTTATTGATTTTTTCATTCAACTTGCATGGACATGTTAACACTGGGATAGAGTTAAAAGAATCTCATTCATAGAATATCCTCTATATGATCACGTTTGTCTTACATATTTTTTTGTATAATATTTTTACAAAAATTGCACTAAAAGGTTCATTTAGATATTTTCTTTATTTATTACATATATAGATAAAATGAAATCAATCAACAGATTATAACCCAACTGTTTGTTACAATAGTGCTTCGCATAAGCTTCATTATTTTTTCAATTAGGTTTCGAGGTGTGGAAGGGGATTCTAATGATGGTTTCTTTAGTGAATTTTTTTTATTTAATATAAATTTTGTGTTTTTGTATTTATTTTAATAATAAAATATTAATATTAGTTCAATAATCATGGTTTCTTTTATTATGAATGTTTTTTTATTTTTGAAGAAATTATAAATTATTGTAGGGAGGTAGTTCTCTTTTCTATTTATAATAATTATATATTTTATTCTAAAAATTTTATATTATTTTTGATATTATTTAATTTGTTAGAAACATTATTTGTTAAACAGTGTGGTTGTAGGTTAAAACAATACATATGAAATGTTATATAATGATGTACTCAAATTTGGGTAACCATGACTGATTTGTATGGAATTTTAATTTTTTTTATTTGGATTGAGATATCACATTATGTTAATAAATAATCCATTTATATTTCATTTGAATAATGGGGCCCATATATATAATCATGGTCAACTTTTTTATAAGGCCCTAGAAATAAACATTACTTAATATTGAGATAATTCAATATTTTGACATTAATTCAAGTAGAGGATATTTTTAGTTTTAGAAATTTAGAGAATTAATTCATAACTTATACATAATTTCTTGAATATTACTAGAAGAAACTTATACTCACTATCAATTTTTTTTATAAAAAAAAATTAAAATAGAAAAATGTTTTATTTAATATTTTAAATAGTAATCCTTTTCCTTGATTCCATCATTGACTCTACTTTTTTGAAGTCCTGTGAAAAAAATAAAAATGTGGGATTAGAATAAATATATTATTAAGCAATTAAAAAATGAAACAAAATTATTATTCATGGGACAACATGAAAACAATGAATACTTTCCCATAAATTAATTATTTTCAAAATTAAGAAGAAGTAAATATACATCACTAAATATAAGATAATTGATTCTTTTTTCAAAAAATAGATTACCATAATTCCAATAGAAATCAACATATATCATATAAGGGTTACTGGTTGAATACAAAAACTAAAATGGATTAACCATACCGTTGACTTCTACACATATCATTAAAAGGAATAGCCATATAGCTAACTTCCACTCCCAATGTATTGGATGATATAACATAATCAAACATCCTTAGTATATTATGAAACCACATGTCATTTGATTTATCACAAAACAACTAGTCATTGGTTTATTATGTTACCACCCATAAAAAGTCCATGTACATTTATATAATCATAACATGTAATATATTTAAAATATCTACATTTAACTAATTACATTTCATTTGAAATCACATGAATTCATTTAATGATATTGAAATTGAATATCCACATTCAAAAACCATTTTCAATACGAAAACACCCTAAAAGGAAATAAGGGATTTATTTTCCTTTTAAAAACATTATGGAATACAGACGAAGCTAATATCAAATATTGGTTATGATGGCAGAGAGGTTGTTTTCAATGAATAAGTTAAAAATATTCCTTTTTAGTTTGGTGAAAATCTCCATAGAAAAAACATTCCATGTGAATGAAAGTAAAATTCGTAGGGGTTTTTTATACAACATATCAAAATAAGGCGGTGTATATTATCAAAACTTGCCTCAATGAAATTATATTGAGATGAAGTCCCTTACTTTGAGTATGGAATTCCTCGTTCGTTCTATATATTCATGAATAATAAACATAGTTTAATTTCTACATTCATTTGAATTTTTTTGAAGATTATTATTTATTTTATAACACATACTACCATATATAAATATGACATTAATATTTAAGTTAATATCAGTTGATTTGTCGATATTTGGAACGTGAGTAAAAAATGAACTTGTTTCGATACAAATTCCCCATGTAGTAAAAAGTAAATCATCCCCAAAATGATATTTGTAACGCCCCGAACCTAGAAGCCCAGAGTCGGTGCATTATAACATATCATTGGCATGATCAAAAGGAAATATTTTCTCGAATGACCGGTTAGTTTAGTATTATTGGAAACAAGATTCATACATAAGTTCATGTTTACAACATGAAAAAAATACAATACAAATTTATTCCAGTAAAAACGTCCTAGCCTCCTAGATTATGCCTGAAAGTCACTCGTAACTAACTTCTTGATATCCTGAGAAAATGAAATATAAGGGGAGAGCTCAAACGATCAGTAAGGGTAAACAATACATTGGAAGATAACATAAATATTAAGCATGCGGAATAATTGAAACCACATGCCATTACCAAAAATAAACAGGAATACTTTTATGGTATGAATATGAGCTAAGTAAACAATGCCATAATAAAACATAATCATGGGTATTCTACCAGTCGAATGACCACATGAACCATCAATATTATTTTCATAACGAGGGAATGTATAATTATAGACATTCTAAAACATTTTGTCAATGCCTGAATCAAGTCTTTTAAAAACAATTAAGGTCTAGGCCAAACCCATATATGAAATTGAGAAAGGCATCTACCAATTCCACATCTTGTTGTCTCATGAGTCCTACCGATTCATCGAGGAGCTATAGCGGGCTGCACCCGTCACATACTAAGTCTAATACATTCCTCATATGAAAAGGATGAAATATAACATAAACTTTAATAATACAATTAGCATACGAACTGTCAATACTTAAACCATAAACCATGAATGGTATAAAAATTGCACAACCACAGTCAAACATATCACAAAAACTTCAATACAATATAGAAGTTTTGTAGCGTAATAAATCATCTTCATATAAACATAGAATCCATGAACTGATGTTGACATAGATGTAATCAAAACCTTTTTTACAGAAATATATCTTTCTATTTTGAAATAATTTATGAGTCTCATAATTATAAAGAAAACATTTAGTTTTAAAATATTCTTATATTATTTTAAGGGAATCTTCGACGATGTTATAATGGCGTAAAATAGCCACACCTGCCGTATAAGTTAAAAAAAGGCATTCTAACCTTAATTTTTTTGAAAAGGTTATAAAGGACATTATTTGGAAAATGACGGAAAGATTCTTTTATAAACCTCTTATTAAATTCAACCAATGGTATAAATGACTTTAACACATAGTCTATAAAATATTAATAATGTTTTGAAACACTTTTTAAAGAATCATGGATGTTGATGATAAAGTGGTCCCAGTAGATACTCAGGTAAAAACTACCTCAGATAATAAAGATATTTAGAATTAACCCTAACATTTGACTTTTCCTTAGTCGAGTTTAGGTTAAACTACTGTATAATGGTGAAATAAATGTTATTAAATTAAACAATAATCATATACAATAATATTATATCATATAATATCAATTAATACTACTTTGTTAATAATATCTTAGATTTATCGTCATTTCGGGTGTTAACTGATTCGTTTTCCTTGATATGATTTGTTATGTATGTGATGTTTTTTATGGATAGGATGTATCTTATTCATATTCAGAATGATATTAAGTCTTTAAACAATATTTTTAATCATCTAATGAAAATTAGTCTTGAATGGATATGATAGGGAACAAATCTCATCGCGTTCATGGAGACTGTAATCCGTACGTACACACGAGCGACAATATCATTATATTGATATTAAAATAATATATAATTGGATGGTATATAATATATACAGAATCATTATCATTTTATATTTATTATATACACCAATTAAACATCATTATTATACCCATAAATATAATAATTTATTGAATAACAATTACACCATGACGTGGATACAGTTATCCGTACGTACGCACGTATGGTGACATGTTATTCAAAGGATGGATAGAATAATCAATATGGTAGTAACATATTTATAATAACATCATAGTATATATAAGATAATTGTGTTATTATTTAATAATATAAACAACAAATAAAGAGGAAGTGGAAGAAAAAAGGAACTTGAAAGAGGTGATGAAATATTTACTTCATCTTCAGGGTTTTCCTATTGATTTGATCAAAAGGGCCCATAATGTTCGATTTCGGACTAAATTAAGGACTCTAGGATGATGGGATGATTGTTGATAGGGTATTTTGGTAGGTTATGGCAGATATAAATGGATTTGAATGTGTTAATTAGAGTGAAGTTTTAGTTCCCCTTTATAAGAGGGGTGAGGGGAACCTTAGGAAAAGCTATAAATATTACTTTATAAAAAATTCCCTTTCGGTTTATATGGGATCCAAAATGAAATATTTAAAGGCTAATATGGGTATGGGTCGAAAACAACTCAACAAATAGGTTTTATATAGGTTTGGGTCAATATATCAACTTTATCTTTTAGATTTAACTCTTAGTTAAATAGTTTGACATTTACCATGTCTCTTTGTATTTTTATATTATATGGTTAATTAACATACTATATACTTCCAATAGAACCCCATGAGGTTAATTAATGATACACCTATAATTATATAAGTCTTTTGTCTGAATGTTATATTTTTAGGTATTCAATATCAATTAATAATATAAAAGTTGTTTTAAAAACGCTTTTTTGTCAATTTTGACACCATATGGAATTGTGTTTTTTCTAAATTCATAACAGCATTATTACATTGAAAAAAACTAATCTAACCAACCCTAATATGTCATATTAACCTAAAAATTAGTTTAATTCATAAAAAGTCTGAAATTACATTTATTTAGATATTTATAATGTCAATTATTTTAATCCTTCATTAATTAGATAATTAATTCAGCATCATTGTGTCATAAATAAATTAAATTATTTAATGTAAAAAAATTTAAATAAAATATAATTATTTAGGGAATTATTATAGATGTATAATTAATATTTATAGTCGAATTTATCTTATCTGTAACCATATATTAAAAATTTTTTAGTTACTAAACATTGATTTTAACTCTTTTAACTCTTCTTTGAATTAAATAATAATAAATGTCCTAATCGAATCCATGTGGACCAAAGAGGATTATATTTTATTACTAAGGTGTTTTATATCGAATTATACTTATCCAATATAATTAGGACATGTGTTAGGGTAATATTAATATCATTTTTACCCATAATTACCCTATTTACTTTTAACCATGGTAAATAAAAGTAAAAACTAACTATTCACCAAATATTTTTTTCAACTTATTAAACAACATTTTACTTACTAATATCATCCTTTTCTCTCAAATTTTTGGAAATCAACTCATAGAAGTGGTAAAATTATGTTTTACGTAAATTTGACAATGCTCCTAGGAGGTGTGTAAAAGACGGTAAAAAGTTCAATAAATTTTTCATATATCTCAAATTATTATAAACCGACTCCAATGAATTACATTGAACATATATAGGTATTATTTATCTATTTTTGACTAAAATAAATTTCAATAGAATAATTTTTTTTAAAAAAAATTGGTTTTAAACTATAACTCAGTGTTTTCACTATTTATAAAGAATTGAATGTTTTCAGAAAAATCTCAAAAATTCACCCTAAGCTAATTTTTACATTCCGAATCCAAAAATGATGTCCATTTTTAACGATAAAATTTATTAAATTTCAAAAAGTGGGTATTACTATTCATAACGACTGGTTTGATTGGTTGTGGTGTGTTAGAACTTGATGTTGCGTACAACACACGCTATTATATTATTCAAAGAGAAGCGTATCGTGGAATCGTTGGGTGTTACATTCTCCCCCCATTCGAATAATTTCATACTTGAAATTTCTAGTGTATTACTGCGTAAATGGAAATTGGATTCTCATCATCATATGTTCATTGGGTTCCCATTATGCATCTTTCATCTTATGGTTTCTCGATAGAACTTTTATCAAACGAGTCCTCCGATTTCTCATTAATTTTTCTCTTGTATTAAGAACCTTTACAGGCTCTTCGCAATAAGAATGATCGGGTTCCAGCACTAATTCCTCATAGGTGAGTATATGCGTAAGGTCAGGCATGTATTTTTTCAACAGTGATATGTGGAACACGTTGTGAACTTTGGGGAGACTTGGCTGTATTTCCAACCGGTAAGCTACAAACCTAAATCCTTCGTGAATTTCAAAAGGTCCGATGTACCTGAGACTTAATTTTCCCTTTTTTATGAAACTTATAACTCCCTTCCATGGAGATATCATCACGAAAACATGTATTGAGTCAAAATTCCTCTTTTGACTTCTATATCATGTTTGGGAAATCACAAATGCATTCTATCATATTTTGGAAATTACAATTGTCTTCTATTATGTTTATCGTATCGTACAATGTTGATCGTACTGACCATATCATATCGCACAATATTGATCGTACTGACCATATCGTATCACACAATATTGATCGTACTGACCATATCGTATTGTACAATACTGATCGTACTGACTCTATCAATCGTACCATACTGACTCTGTCAATCGTATCGTACTGACTCTGTCGATCGTATCGTACTGACTCTACTATTCAGATGTTCTTTACTTGTTTTGATACTTTGTCAAAAGCACTTGTTTCATATGAATCGCACCATTGCTTATCAATATATATATCCTATTTTAACCAATATGATGTCATTGAGATAGTTACAAACTAATCAAAAAGATATCGTACTTTCTGTTTCAATATGACCGTTATGATGCCAAGTATCCATGTCCCTCCAAGTTTTTCGTAGAAATATGACCGTTGGAGGAGTTATGACCGTTGGAACCTGAGGCCTATAAATAGGAGGTCATTTGAAGTTGAAAGAAATTAATATTTATGATGAGATGAATGAAGAGACTTCGTGAACTACAAAGATTCTAGATAGAGACACTGTGACTTCTCTCATCTGCCTTGTGCGTCCGATCATCGTATCGAGAACTTTCAAGTGATTGAAAGACAGCGGTGCCGATTCCCTATAAAATCGAGGGCTGTCGGGGATAGGCAGACAGACGTGCCGATCATCGTATCGAGGGCTGCCGGGGATAGGCATACAGAAGTGCCGATCATTGTATCGAGGGCTACCGGGGATAGGTAGACAGACGTGCCGATCATCGTATTGAGGGCTCACCAAGGTGTTGGTAAGACAGACCCTTTTATCCTAGGTTAAAGGATAAACCTTCTCTTTGGGTTAAAAGAATTGTAATACTTTTACATTTCCGCTGTTACTTGTATTAGAAAGGAATTTGTATTGTTTCCTTTCTTCTTTACATATTCAATTGTAATTGTTTCAATTACAATCGTTCTATTACATATTGTATTGATTGATTCTATATTCTTTAAGGTATAATCATTCATCTGTGTAGTACTCTGATTATTGTATTCATCATGAATACAATTGTTTTACATTACATTAGTATTACAATACATCATACCTTTTTACATTCAATACAATTGTGGGTGTTTGTATTTGTATTAGTTTAAGATCATTTAAACTACTGTCTTAGTTTCTAAAACTCAAAGGTTTTTAAACCTACAATTAACCCCCTCTTGTATTGTTCCATCTAATAAACTTATATATCTACATATTCGATCCAACAATTGGTATCAGAGGAGGGTTTTCCACTAATTTGTATTACTGGCTTTATTTCTTTCATATTTTTTAAATTACTTACTACACAAACGTGTGGAGTGGAAAAGTTTTTCTTTTGCATTAGATGGCAGGAATAAACATTGGGTCAATAGACAATTTGAATCCTTTTAGACCACAAATCATTGATGGGAATGATTATGAGTATTGGAGAGATTGTAAGAAGAATTTCGTTATCAATACTGGTGTAAAAAAATTTATTATGCTTACTGTAGGTTACAAAATTCCTTATAATGAAATTATTACTTTCACCAACCAGGAGAAGCAAGAATATCAACTGAATTACAAGGTATGCAATACTTTATTATGCTCTATGTCCAGGAATATATACAGTCAGATATCTTTATGTGAAGCAGCCAATTGTATTTGGAAGAAATTAGAAGTTACTCATTTTGGTACATCCAAGGTTATAGAAACAAGAAGAGCAAGGCTTCGAGCAGAGTATCATGGATTTGTTTTTCCTTATTGAGAGCCAGTATGTAAAGTGAAACAAAGGTTTATGACAAATGTCAATAGCTTAAAATCTATGTGAGAAAAAGGTCTTGATGATGAATCTCTTGTTGATAAGATTATAGATATAATTCCAAATGAATTGAAGTCAAAAAGAACAGCTATTGATGAGAATATAAAAGTTTCCCAGATTACTCTTGATGAACTCTTTGGAACACTTCTACAGCACGAGACGATAATGAAGAGAGATGCTGATTTCAACAAGAAGAAGAATGAGAATAGAAGTGTAGCCTTTGCATCTAAAGCTAAAACACATGAAAGGCTTACAAGGTCTAAATCCAAGAAAGTTGTTATATCTGATTCAAGTGATTGTAATCTTTTGGATAATGAGTTAGCCAATCTTGCTCGAAGGATGAACATGATCGTGGGAAAGAAAGACTTTCAATATAGATTCAAAGAGAATGATAGGAAGGATAGGAATGATTCAGAGGTAACTTATTATGAATGCAAGAAAGCAGGACATATAAGGCCTGATTGTCCTTTACTGAAAAGGAAAGATAAAAAGGAGAAACATTATGAAAGAATCAAGAAAAGGTTTTATAAGACAAACAATGTATTGAAATAAAATGATACGTGGAGTGCAAGTGGTAGTGATTCCTCAGATGATTCTTCAGAATATGAGACATCAGGACAAAGGAATATTGGACTTCTAGCCAGACTACCAATTAATGATCATTGTCTCATGGCTAAGGTACATAATGCTGAAGATATTACAAATTTCTCTTTGAATGCAAATTATACTGATAATAGATATTATGAATCTTCAAATGATGAATCCTCATCATCAGAAGATGATACATTACCTTCTTTTGAATAAGTCTCTAGATTTGCTAAATTACTTGAAAATGAAAATTCTAAACTCAAGAAGAAACTTGAGAAAGAAAATTCTAGAATTTCAATCTTGACTAAAGAAGTATCAGATCTTTCTAAAGATCTTGATGTGAAAACTTCTAATTTTGTAAGTATTTTAATAACCATTGAGAAAGTTAAATCTGATAAGGATAAAGTTTCTAAAGATATTGAAACTGTAATTTCAAAGAAAAACATTTTAGAGCCCAACTCTAGTTCAAATTCAAATGTTTTGGAAAATAAGAATTTGGTTTTAAAACTAAAGTCTGAGATTTTATCCTTGAAGAAATGTTTGTCAAACTTTACTCATGGAAAAGAAAACTTTGAAAGGATGTATTCTCAAATTAGACCTTTGAGAAATTGTTCTGGTCTTGGTTATACTTATTCCAAACCTGTTTTTAGCAATAAATATTTTGTTCCTCAAAAAAACCATTTTCTGTTCTAAGTGTCAATGTGGTGGACACTGGAGAAGAGATTGTTCTCTTAACAAAACTCAATCTTTAGGATTTCATAATGCTCATTTTGCAAAACAAATGTGGATTCCTAAAATTCTGTTATCTAACCCTTCTGGATCCAAACAAGTTTGGATTCCGAAAAACTAATTGTTTCTTTTTCAAAAAAAATGAGAAGTGTACCAATAAGAATATTTTGTACATGTATAGTGGTTGTTCTCGACACATGACTGGAAACAAAGATCTCTTTGAAAAGGTTATCAAAATAAAATGTGGAAAAGTTACCTTCGGAGATAATTCTCAAGGAAAGATTGTTGGTATAGGTAATATTGTCTTTCTTGGAAAAGTTCTTATCTCAAATGTTTTGTTTGTTAAAGGTCATAGGCACAATCTTATCAGCATAAGTCAATTATGTGATGAAGGTTACCTTGTGAATTTTATAAATGATAAGTGTTTAGAACAAAATTACAAGGATGAGTTCATTCTTTCTGCCCATAGGCAAGAGAATTTTTACACTATTAACTTAGAAGACCTTAGGAACCAAATCCTACCTTGCTTAAGTGTAATAGAAGACCAATCATGGCTATGGAATAGGCGACTAGGACAATGTAATCTGAAATCCTTAGTAAACTCTCAAAGAAAAGACTTGTAAAAGGACTACCAGACCTTAGGTATGATTCTTCAAAAGTCTATGATCCTTGTCAATTTGGAAAGCAACATAAAACTAGCTTTAAATCAATTAATTAAGTTACAACTTCTAATGCATTACAGTTAGTGCATATGGATCTTTTTGGTCCTTCACAATCTGGAAGCATTGGAGGCAAATACTATGTATTTGTTTTAGTTTATGACTTTACTAGATTTACATGGGTTTACACTCTCACAAAGAAATCTGAAGCCTTTTCCTATTTCAAAACTTTTAGAGCCCAAGTTAAAAATGAGAAAAACCTACCATTGACAACTATTCATAGTGATCATGGTGGTGAATTTCAAAATTCAGATTTTGAAACTTTTTGTAGTAAGAAAGGTATTACTCACAATTTCTCAGCTCCAAGAACTCCTCAACAAAATGGTGTTGTTGAAAGAAGAAATCGTATTCTTCAGGAAATGACTCAAACCATGTTGAGTGAATACTCAATTGCTAAGCACTTATGGGTTGAAGCTGTCAGTACTACCTGTTATACTATAAATCGTGTTTTAACTAGACCATTTCATAATAAAACCCCTTATGAGTTATGGACTGGCCGAAAACCAAATGTTTCATACTTCAAAGTTTTTGGATGCAAAGTATACATCCTGAATACAAAATATAATCTACACAAATTTTCACCAAAATATGATGAAGGAATCTTTCTAGGCTATTCTACAACATCTAATTCTTATAGTGTTTTCAATAAAAACACTTGTACTGTTGAGGAAACAGTGCATGTAAAATTCGATGAAACTAATCCTTTTGTTTTCAACCAACCCAATCCTCCATCCTCGGATGTGTTTTCTAAAAATGTTTATCAACCATTATTAGAAGATCACTCTGAAAAGGAAAATGTTCAAGAACTTTTTCCTGAAACATTTACCACATAAGATTTTCAATCATATGTTGATGAGCAGGTTTTACAAAACCCAAATCAATTGTTTCTTAGGAATCATTTCAGTATAACATCATTGGTGATGTAAATCAACCTGTAAGGACCAGAAATTCCTTAAGAAATGAAATAGAACATCTTGCTTTTCTTTCACAATTTGTTCCTAAAAGTCCAAGTGAGGCCTTAGGTGATGATGATTGGATCAAAGCAATGCTAGATGAACTAAATGAATTTGAATGGAATCATGTCTGGACATTAGTTGACAGTCCTAAAGAAACAACTGTAATTGGTGTAATATGGGTTTTCAGAAACAAATGTGATGAAAATGGAATCATTGTATGAAATAAAGCAAGACTTGTTGCTAAATGCTATAATCAACAAGAGAGAATAGACTATGAAGAAACATATGCTCCTGTAGCTAGACTTGAATCTATTCATATTCTATTAGAGTTTGCAGCATATTTCAATTTCAAACTATTTCAAATGGATGTCAAATGTGCTTTTATAAATGGTTTTGTTCAAGAAGAAGTTTTTGTCGAACAATTTCTTGGTTTTCAAGACCCAAAACATCCTGATCATGTTTTTAAACATACCAAGGCTCTATATGGTCTTAAACAAGCCCCTAGAGCATGGTATGATAGACTTACATGATTTCTTTTACAAAACAATTATACAAAAGGTACAACAGATCCAAACCTTTTTATAAAAATGGAAAACAAAAATGTTTTGATTGTTCAAATCTATGTTGATGAAATCTTATTTGGATCAACTCAGAAATCTTTAACTGATTCTTTTGCAAATTTAATGAAATCTAAGTTTGAAATGAGTATGATGGGTGAGTTAACATTATTTTTAGGTTTTCAAATTTCTCAAAAACTGGAAGGAACTTATATATCTCAACATAAGTATATAAATGATTTACTCAAAAAGTATGGATTTGACAAAACTAAAAGTATTAGTACTCCAATTGGTACCTTAAATACTCTTGATCTTGATTAAACTGCGAAACCAGTAGATCAAACAATCTTTAGAGGTATGATAGGAAGTTTGCTATACTTGATAGCTAGTCGACCAGACTTGATGTTTTCTATTTTCTTATGTGCAAGATATCAATCTAATCCAAAAGAGTCTCATTTAAAAGCCATAAAAGAATCTTTCGGTATTTAAAAGACTCTATGGATTAAGGTCTTTTTTACTCTTCTTGAAATGATTTTGTTTTAAAACGTTTTTCAAATGTTGACTTTGGTGGTTGTAGAATGGAGAGGAAAAGTACATCTGGAACATGTCATTTCCTAGGAGATTCTCTAGTTTCTTGGTTCTGCAAGAAACAACACTCAGTAGCACTATCCACTGCTAAAGCTGAATATGTAGCAGCTGGAAGTTGCTGTGCTCAAGTATTGTGGATGCAGCACACACTCACTGACTATGGATTGAGTTTCTCCAAAACTCAAATTCTTTGTGATAATACAAGTTCCATAGCTCTCAATAAGAACCCAGCACATCACTCACGTGCAAAAAACATAGATGTTAGGAGTCACTTTTATAGAGATCACACACAAAAAGGAGATATTGTTTTACAATTCATCGGAACGCAAGATCAACTTGCTGACATTTTTACAAGACCTTTACCTTCCAATAGATTTGAATATATAAAACAGAAGCTAGGAATGATTACATTAAAATAATCATTCATATCTACTTCCTGTTTTACATCTCTCTTAATAGTAACAAACTCCTCGTAGAAAGGGGGAGAACATTTCTTTTTATGTTTCTCACTTTATTTCATTTTATCTTATGATTTTCATTTTTTCCCTTGCTATGTCTTTTCTGTTTATCGTATTGACAATTTTAGTTTTTCGTATATCATATTAATAATTTTAGTTTTCTGTTCATGGTATTGAATCGACCGATGATGGTATTGAATTTCTTTTCCATCGTATCAATCAATCCTGGTATTGAATCGACCGATGATGGTATTGAATTTCTTTTCAATCGTATCAATCAATCATGGTATTGAATCGACCATTAATGGTATTGAATTTCTTTTCCATCGTATCGACTGATGATGGTAATGAATTTGTTTTTCATCGTATCGACCGATGATGGTAATGAATTTCTTTTCCATCGTATCGACTGATGATGGTAATGAATTCCTTTTCCATCGTATCGACCGATGATGGTAATCAATTTTTTTTATCGTATTGTTAGTTCATGGTAACAAGATTTTTTTCCATCGTACGGTCAGTCCATAGTAACAACATTGTTTTCCATCATCATGATGATTTTTTTTCTTACGATTGTATTTTCTTTTGATTTCTATCAAAACCAACAATTACCTTACGTTCTCCGACAGGTATTATTCATTTTTTTAAAAAAAAATTCTTTGTTTTAATCCTAACCATTGATCTAGTTTTCTCTAATCTTGACCATAGAAGATCAATGGTCACCCTTTCTCGACCGTAGAAGATTAACGGTCACCCCTTTATCGCCTATAAATAGCCCCCCCTCCCCTCCCCAAACCCACATTGGTTTTTCAGGATTTGATGCGAAGCTCTGTTCCACCAGCTATAAATCATCGTATGATCATCTCATTGGTAGAACCTTTATGTCTCAATCCTCTGCTAACACTCCCGCTGAAATGTCTTCAAAGACATTTACAGAGAATGAATTTAACAGAGAAAGGTTAGTATCTCGGGATTTTTTCGATACGTACGATTCCACAATCAGTAGGATCATTTTTTTTCAAGGGTGGGAACATCTGTGTGTTGAAAAACCTGATTCTCAAGATCCAGTTCTTTTTTATAAAGTTTGACAATTTTACAAAACCGTTTCTTTCGACAAAGACATGACTATAAACTTTGCTGTGTACAATAGAAAATTGTCCATGTCTGTGAAACAAGCGGCACATTTTCTAAATGTTTCTGTAGAAGGGGATTCTTTCTATCCATCGCACAAACTACCAGAGGAAGTTGGTACGTTTAATAGAGAAAGTACTGAAAAGACTTTGTTTGTTATTAATGAAGAAAAGAGAAAAGTGTCTCATCTTTCTATGGACAATCGTTTTGTCACTTTATGGATGCAAGGTTTTCTTATCCCAAGGAAAGGGGATAGAGAATGTTTGAAAGTTTCTGATATTTTCATGCTTGACTATCTTGTGAATATGAGAAAAGTAAATCTCATGGGGTATGTTTTTGAAACCATTAAGAATGTCAAGACAGGAGGGATTAAGTCCCAAATGATTATGTATCCAGCCATCCTTACGAAGTTCATTCTTGAGAGTATGAAGTTTTGTAACATTTCTTTTGAAAGGAAACCCCATAGATTTGAAGACTTCTTGGATTAGCAAAAGTACGATGAAAAAGTTGAATGTTTGTTTTGATCTCAATTCAAAATTTTTTGTCAGAAATGTAGAAGCTGTATTGGCTCAGAATCGGTTGGCACCTATGCCAGCCAAATATTTTTAGTCTACTGGTGTAACTCAAAAGTATGATCCGTAAACCAGTTCAAAGCCCAAGAAG
Source organism: Viscum album (assembly GCA_963277665.1). Classification (NCBI taxonomy): domain Eukaryota; kingdom Viridiplantae; phylum Streptophyta; class Magnoliopsida; order Santalales; family Viscaceae; genus Viscum; species Viscum album. The sequence goes on from OY728128.1 coordinate 1,267,162,934, forward strand.
AAGCCGAGGTATAGTAAGGAGGTTGTAGCAAAATAGAGAAAGGATAAGGAAGAGAGAAAGGAAGGTGATCCGAAGTTTATTCTTGACCCTGCTGAGGCTTTTGCAGAAAGAGTAAGGGTAGAAGAAACCCTTCAGGCTGAAAAGAAGAAAAAGGTTCTTTTGAAAAGAAAGGCTCAGGACTTTGATGTCTCTAAAGTTTTGAAAGCAGTAAAGGAAGCTAGTGCTCAACTAACAGAAGAAGTGCACCAAGAGCCCATCGTATAGAGTCTCCCTGAGAAAGGAAAACAAAAAAAAGTGATGGAAGAGATAAAATATGTGGATGAAGAAGAAGGAGACTTTCTTTTAGAATTTCTTCAAAGTTCAAATAATATTAGAGAGGAATCGGTTCAAAAGCTGAGTGAAGGTGTTCAACAAACTCCTCATGCCGATCAAGCACGATCTCCGGACAGAATGTCATCTCAAGAAAAGAAAGGTGCTCAATCCTCTCACTCTGATAAAGTTGTTGTCATTAGTGACAGAGTGGAAGAAGAAAGAAAGAAGAAAGAAAAAGAAAAAGGAAAACAGCCAGTTTTTGACTCAAGCCGATCGTATGAACTAGCATCGTACGATGAAGATACTGATTCAGAACATACAATCTCTCTCAAAAAGAGTGATTACATTGTTCATGTTTTGAGAAGAGTTGAGAAGACCATTCATTATTTTCCGAGGCTGGAAGGGAAGATTGATTTTATTACTGATAATCAAAAGAAGAGGTTTGGCTCTGTAAAAGAGTTGAGAAAGAATGTATTGTCAGTTGAAGACGATTTGAAAGTTCTTTCAGAAAGTTCGGTTGCTCATATGAAGGCCTGCAATAAGATGACCAAGTGGTCGTACAAAACAGAGAGCTCAATCAATGATCATGAAATAGCAATTGAAGATATAAGGAGGTTGTCAAATGAGCTTGAAATTTCATTCAATAAGCTTGACAGAGAAACGGTTGAAAGGTTGAATATTTTGTCTTCTCAATGAGCCGATGTTCCTTTAGTAAAAGATTTGCAAGAGAGAATGAATGTTTTTCAATCTGAATTCTCGAAGGTTTCATCTTTCAAAGATGAAATGGTCTTGTTGAAGAATCAAAATTCTGTGTTATCCGAAGATAACAAGAATTTTCAAAATAGAATTGATACTCTTGAAGAAGTAATCAGAGTCCAGGAAGAGACTATCAAGAATCAAGATTAGATTTTTGCGGACCAACAAGAGCTTCTCAGAACTCAGTGAGAATCTATTTCTGAAGGAAATAAAGAAATCAAAATGATGAAAGCTGTTCTTCATGAGCTCATAACGAAGGAGAAGGAAAGGGAAATCAAATGACTTGTATTCATTTTCCTTTGAAAGCTGTCTTTTTTGTAATAACTTTTATGATCCTTTTCTTTTATCAATTGTCTTGTGTTTATTTTCTAACTCCCTCAGACAATTCAAGATTACTCATTTCTTTTTGTAAATCACAAAGGGGGAGAATATTCACAAAGGGGGGGAATTTTTATAAAGAGGGAGAATGCTTTACAACACTGTTGAGGAAATCTACGAATACAATCCTTAGGAAAGTCCACACCTAAGGGGGAGTTAGTTCTATTCAATTTATTATTCAGAATAGTTTCCAATAACTCAGGGGGAGATAAGTATTTCTTGTTATATTTACTTTGTGTGTTGTGCTTCCCAAAAAGGGGGATATTGTTGAGTCAAAAGTCCACTTTTGACTTCTATATCATGTTTTGGAAATCAAAAATGAATTCTATAATATTTTGGAAATTACAATTGTCTTCTATTATGTTTATCGTATCGTACAATGTTGATCGTACTGACCATATCGTATCGTAAAATATTGATCGTACTGACCATATCGTATCGCACAATATTGATCGTACTGACCATATTGTATCGTACAATACTAATCATACTGACTCTGTCAATCGTACCATACTGACTCTGTCAATCGTATCGTACTGACTCTGTCGATCATATCATACTGACTCTACTATTCAAACGTTCTTTACTTTTTTTGAAACTTTGTCAAAAGAACTTGTTTCATATGAATCTTACCATTGCTTATCAATATATATATCCTGTTTTAACCAATACGATGTCATTGAGTTAGTTACAAACTAATAAAAATGATGTCGTACTTTCTGTTTCAATATGACCGTTATGATGCCAGGTGTCCAAGTCCCTCTGAGTTTTTTGGAGAAATATGACCGTTGGAGGAGTTATGACCGTTGGAACCCGAGGCCTATAAATAGGAGGTCATTTGAAGCTGAAAGAAATTAATATTGATGATGAAATGAATGAAGAGACTTCGTGAACTACAAAGATTCTAGAAAGAGACACTGTGACTTCCCTCATCTGCCTTGTGCATCCGATCATTTTATCGAGGACTTTCAAGTGATTGAAAGACAGAGGTGTCGATTACCTATAAAATCGAGGGCTGCCGGGGATAGGCAGACAGACGTGCCGATCATCGTATCGAGGTCTCACCAAGGTGTTGGTGAGACAGACCCTTTTATCCTAGGTGAAAGGATAACCCTTCTCTTTGGGTTAAAATAATTGTAATACTTTTACATTTCCACTGTTACTTGTATTAGAAAGGAATTTGTATTGTTTCCTTTCTTCTTTACATATTCAATTGTAATTGTTTCAATTACAATCGTTCTATTACATATTGTATTGATTGATTATATACGCTTTAAGGTAGAATCATTCATCTGTGTATTACTCTGATTATTGTATTCATCTTGAATACAATTGTTTTACATTACATTAGTATTACAATACATTATACCTTTTTACATTCAATACAATTGTGGGTGTTTGTATTTGTATTAGTTTAAGATCATTTAAACTAATCTCTTAGTTTCTAAAACTCAAAGGTTTTTAAACATACAATTCACCCCCCCTCTTGTATTGTTCCATCTAATAAACATATATATCTACATATTCGATCCAACAACATGGTCTCCAACCTAAAATTACAAATCCTTCCTTTGGTAATCAGCATAGCTCTTGTACATACTTTGATCTGCTTTGATGTGGGATTGGATTACTTTCTCCTTTTCCACCATTTCCACCACAAGTTCTTGGCCTACGAGTTTTATTTAACCAACATCATCCCAACAGGTTGGTGTGAGACATCTCTTTCCATATAACGCTTCATATGGTGCCATCTGAATACTTGAATGGAATCTATTGTTATAGGAAAATTCTACCAAATGTAAAAATTGATCCCACATACCTTGAACGTCATGTGAGAATGATCTCAACGTGTCTTCTATGGTTTGAATAGTCTGTTCTGATTTTCCATTAGTTTGGGGGTGGTATGCAGTGCTCTAACAATGGTCAGTACCCAGGGATTTATAAAGACTTTTCCAGAATCTTGATGTAAAACGGAGATCACGATCAGAAACAATCGATAGTGGTACTCCATTAAGTATTAAAACATCATTAATCTATATTCTTTATAATCGTTCCAGTAGTAAAACTTCTCTTATATCAATAAAATGTGCTGACTTGGTAAGACGATCAATAATGACCCATATTGCATCATTCTTTCTAGGAGTCTTTCGTAGTCCCATGACAAATTCCATCGTAATATTATCCCATTTCCACTCAGGTATGGGAAGAGGTTGCAAGAATTTTCCAGGCGGTTTCCTTCTAGCTTTCACTTGTTGACAAACCATACATCTTGACACAAAATCTTCAATCTCCCTCTTCATGTTGTCCTGCCAAAAATGTTCCTTCAAATATATATACATTTTGGTGATTCTGTGGTGTATAGAGAAATTGGAGCTATGACCATCATCCAAATATTCTCTTTTTAGATCAAGTATACTGGGAACACAAAGTATCTTCCCAAATTTCAAAATTCCATCTTCATACACAAAGTCAATCAATCTCCCATCATTCACAGCTTTAATATTATTTTGGAACTCTTCATCATTGGTCTGAGAACTCTTTATCCATTGTAGTAAATATGGTTTGGCAAAAATTTGAAAAATATTGATGTTTTACCTTCTATTGTGATTTCCATATCTATCATTATTAGATCCATGTATATTGGATCATTTTCAACTCTCATCTTGTTCAAAACTCAACCATCCTTTCTGCTCAAATCATCTTCCATCTTATTTTCCTTCCCTGGGTGGTAGTGTATCATGTAATCATAATCCATGAATAGTTCAAGCGATCTTCTCTGCCTCATGTTGTGTTCATTCTATGATAAAATATAATTAAAACTCTTGTGATCAGTATAAATCTCACATTTTTTCACCATAGTGATAGTGTCTTCAAATCTTCAAAGACAATATTATAGATTCTAACTCAATATCATGAGTATGATAGTTTTTCACGTGAATTTTCTACTATTATGATGCATAGGCAATAACTCTTTCATTTTTCATAAGGACATATCCAAGTCCTTTCTTCGATGCATCACTATAAATTTCAAACCCATCATTCCCCGATGTTAGAGTCACGATAGGATCATTGACTAATCTTCTCTTCAATTCTTCAAAAAATTCTTCACACTCATTTGTCCAAACAAATTTAACCCTTTTTCATGTGAGATTTGTTAATGGGTTGGCCAACCAAGAAATATTCTAGATGAAATGTCAATAATAACCTGCTAAACCAATAAAACTCATACCTCAATTATACTCGTTGTTTCGGTCCATTCATCGATTTCCTTGGTCTTAGAAGGATCAATATAGATTCCATCATTGGAGACATTATGGTCAAGAAAAGAAATCTCCTGAAGCGAGTATTCACACGTGTTAAATGTCCCCTATATTTCATGTCTTCTCAGAGTCTTCAGGATAATGCACAAGTTATATTCATGATCCTCATAGCATTCCAAGTATACCAAGAAATCATCAAAAAAAACCACTATAAAGTCATCATGATATTCCTAGAAAACTCTATTCATTAGATCCATGATGATAGAGTATGCATTAGTCAGTCCAAAAGGCATTACTGTAAACTCATAATGCTCGTACCTGGTTCGAAATGCTATTTTTGGAATGTCTTCCTTCTTCACATAGAAATGATGATATCCAGATCAAAGGTCAATCTTTGAAAAGTAATGACTGGCATGAAGTTGGTTGAAGAAATCAACAATGCGAGGTAGGGGATACTTTTTCTTTATTATTATAGCATTGATATCCCTGTAGTCAATACATAACCTCATAGATACGTCTTTCTTCTTAACAAAAAGGATAGGGGCTCCCTATGGAGAAACACTAGGTGTAAAAAATCTGTTATTACTCAATTCCTCTAGTTGTTTCTTTATTACCACTAATTCCACAGTGGCCAATTTATATGTGGTCTTCAATTTGGGCCTTGAACGGGGAATTAAATCAATGGAAAACTCAATTTCTCGTTTTGGAGGATGTCCAGGTAAATCCTCTAGAAATACATCCACATACTCCTGCTCAATAGGTATATATTATATTTGAACATTCTTTTCCACACCCACGGTTATTTCATTCTATTTCCCCCCAATAATTGAATTTAGTTGAGCGACTGGGGGTGGATCTAAATAAGAATTAGGTGGTGGTGATTCTTCTATAATGATATGGTGTTCTTTATCATCATCATCAAAAATAGTAACCACCTTATTCTTATAATAATTTTTTTGCATCACGGTCTAATAGCCAATTCATATTGAAGATTATATCAAATTCAATCAAGGGTATGGAGATGAAATTAGCAGATAAATAACATTTATATGCCCAAATGGGAACTAATTCACAAAACATTGTTGAAATGATACTTCCCTTAGGAGTTTGGACTGACAACTCTTATATTAAATCAAATTTGAAATATCTAATTTTCATAGCAGACTGGGAAGATATAAAACAATGAGATGATCCAGAATCAAATAAAGCATTGGCTAAACTTTAGGAAACCATTACATTACCTTCCACCACATCATTCAGGGATTCAACCTCAACAGTAGTGATCCAATATGCTCGTCCTTGATCCATTTTCCTTTTCTAAGGCATGTTTCCCGGACGCTTATGAAATTCATTTGCATAAGGTCCCATATCTCTGCAATTGTAGCATTGAACATTGGTAGAATCTTTCATTCTCCTTCAATCACCAGCGAGATAGCGTTTCAGTCCACATTTTTAGCATAATCGTTTTTCATTTTAGATAGGTACTAGGGTGATTTATTCCGTAATTATCACAGGGTGGAAATTCAAGTCTTCACTTCTTCCCTATTTCTTTATTTCCTTTTCCAGAGTTTTCAACATATCTCTTCTTCTTTGGAATTTCATTAATGTCATAAGACTTAGAGAATTCTTTTCTGTCTTGATAGCACATGAGACAATATCTTTGTATGATGAGAAGGATTATGATACTAATTCCTGACAGAGAAATGGTTTTAAACTATCAAAGAAACTGTCAATATTACTTCTTGGGTTACATATATAATTTGCAGCATGCCTCGCTATCCTTGTTAAGTTATCTTTATACTTTGCTACATTCTCATCCTCCTTTTGCTTCAGAATCAGAAATTACCTTTCCATATCCGCTTGATGGTCATGAGGAAAGTGTTTTTCTAATAATATTTCATTACACTCCCTCCATTCCATATTTGATACATCATCATCTTCCTTTTTGTTTTGAATCACTGACCTCCATTGATCATCATCTCTAGTGAGGCGGTAAACTGCCATGAAAACATTTTCCCTTTCGCTACTCCCTAAGGCATGGAATATTTTCTCTAAGGAATTTATCCATTTCTCAGCTACTAATGGATTCATACCCCCATTAAATGTTGGTGGTTTTTTCCTCATGAGTATGTCTAACATTGATCCTCTGCATTGTGGATCATGGTGCTCCTTACAGGTAAGGTGATTATTCATAATCTGTGTGAGTTTTCCCAGTATGGTGATAAGTTGATCAGCACCAGTTGTATCACCAAACCCACTATATTTGTCTTGAGAAGGAGGGAAATCCCTATATAGAGTGTGTGCATTGATACAGTTTCCATTCCTTCCACAAGGAGCCATTTCTAAACAATGGCAGACAATAGATTAGTTTATGAATCACAATACATAGATAAAAACTCGTAAAACACTTAACATGAATTGAATAGTTTATGGATATAATACATAATAATAAATACATTTTCTTTGAGGAAGTATAAACTCATAAACCCTTCATAATGGTTTGTAAAAAAATGAAAATTATCCTAAGCATATCCCCAGGGAGTGTCTTAACCAATAGTGCAGCAAGGCCTATTTTCGTGCACCAGTTCCCATTCGAGAGTAGCTCAAAGTGGTGATTTTGGGTTTTACCCCTAGGTACATCTGTGCCAGAGCCTCCTCTACTGGCTCGTATCCAGAAATGGGTGTATTTCTTGGAAAATTCACAAAATCTCTATAATAAAAAAAATTCTAGGAAGTTCTAGTATACTAATCCTCAACATCTATCTTAGGGTAATGGTCTCTAATTAGTGTTTATCTAAACTTATTTTACAAGGTTTTTACTAAAAATCTCATATACCAACTGTAATTCCCCAACCCTAGAAGCCCAGAGTCAGTGCATTATTACATAAAAATGGCATGATCACAAGGGAATCATTTCTCGAAAGACCGATCAGTTTAGTATTATTGGAAACAAGATTCATACATAATTTCAATCTTACAACATGAAAACAAATACAACATGAATTTATTTCATTAGAAACATCCAAGCCTCCTAGAATATGCCTTCAAGTCACTCATTAATAACTTCATCATATCCTGTGGAAATGAACCATAAGAAAGGGGAGAGCTCAAATTCTCAGTAAGGGTAAGCAATACAGCGGGAGATACCATAAATTTTAAGCATGGGGAATAATTGAAACCACATGACTTTACTAATAATAAACAAGAATACATTTTTGTCAGGAATATGAGTTGAGAAAATAATTCCATAATAAAACATAATCCTGGGTATTCTACTACTCGAATGACCACATGAACCATCAATATTATTTTCAGAATGAGGAAATGTATAATGTCAGACATTCTGAAACATTTTGTCAAGGCCTCGGCCAGGACGTCTAAAAATGATTAAGGCCTTGGCCTAAGCCATATATCAAACTGGGAAATGCCTTATCCAATTCCACTTCTAGTCGTCTCATGGGACCTACCGATGCATCGGGGAGAAGTATCGGGATCCACCCATCACGTACTAAGTCCAATACATTCCTCATATGAAAAGGTTTAAATATAACATAAACAATCGTATTAAAGCTGTAATATGAAAGGTCAATACTTTAACCATTAACAAAGAATGGTATAAAATAGAACATCTATAATCAAAAATCTCACAACACCATTAATACAATATGGATGATTTTAATAATAATAAATCCACATCATATAAACTTAAATTCCATCAAAGGATGCTGACATAGATGAAGTCAAATAATTTTCTAGAGAAATATCTCTTTCTTTGTTGAAATCATTTAAGATTCACATAATTATAAGGAAAATATTTATTTTTAAAATGTTATTATAATCATGAAAGGGAATATTCGACGATGTTATAATGACGGAAAATAGCCGCACCTTCCGTATAAGTTAAATAAAAGATATTCTTACCTTAATTTTGTCAAAAATGTTATAAAGGACCTTGTTTGGAAAACAATGGAAGGATTCATTTATATACATCTTATAAAAGTCAGAAAAAGTTATAAATGAATTTAACCCGTTGTCTATAAAATAGAAATAATGTTATGAAATACATTTTTAAGAAACATGGATGTGGATGATAAAGAGGTCCCAGTAGATACTTATATAGAAACAACCTCAGAATATAAAGATATTTTAGAATTAACCCTTACCTTGTACATTTACATGGTTGTGGGTAGGTTAACCACCTATATAAAGGTGAAATAATTGGTATCAAATTATACAAGAATCATATATATTAATATGATATCATTTATGATCTTTTAATATATATTTATTAATAATATCTTAGTATTATCGTCATTTCAGGTGTTGAATGATTCGTTTCCTTTATATGGTTTGTTACGTAAGTAATGTTTGTTATGGATAAGATGTATCTTATTCATATTCAGAATGATATTAAGTCTTTAAATATTATTCTTTTTCATCTAAAGAAAATTAGTCTTGAATGGATACGATGGGGAACGAATCTCATCACGTTCGTGGAGACGGTAATCCGTACGTACGCATGAGAGACAATATCATTTTTTTGATATTAAAATAAAATATAATTGGATGATATATCATATATACAAAATAATTATAATGTTATAGTTATTATTTACATCAATTAGACATCATTATTGTACCCATCAAAATAATAATTTATTAAATAACAATTACACCATAAGGTGTAGAAGGTAAGCCGTACGTACATACATATAGTGACATGTCATTGAAAGGATGGATAGAATAATGAATATGGTTGTACCATATTTATAATAACATCATTGTATATAAAATATACTGTAGTTATTATTTTAGAATGGAATCAACAAATAATGAGGAAGTGGAATAAAAATGGAACTTGAAAGACGTGATGGAATACTTATCTCTTCTTCGGGTTTTTCCAATTGATTTGATCAAAAGGGCTCCTTAAGATGGATTTCTGACTAATGGAAGGACTCTAGGATGAATTGATGATAGTTGAGAGGGTATTTAGGTAGGGTTTGTCCAAGCCAATTGGATTATACTATGTGAATTAGGGAGAAGGGGGGAGTTCCCTTTATTAATAGGGGTGAGGGGCACCTTAGGAAAATCTAGAAATACTATTTTATAAAAAAATAATTTTCGGTTTATAATGGCTCCGAAATTGATTATTTAAATTATATGGTTGGGATGGGTCTATAACCACTCAACCAATAGGTTTTAGACTGGTTTGGTTCAATATATTAACTTTATCTTTTATATTCAACTATTAGTTTAATAGTTTGACATTTACCATGTCTCTTTGAATCTTTATATTATATGGTTAAGAAACATAATATATACTTCTATGACAACCCCAAGTTGTTCATTAATGGTAAAAAAATCATTATATATGTCTTCTGGCTGAACCATATATTTTTATGATAAACATATCAATTAATAATATAATATTTGTTTTAAAAAATCTTTTAGGTCAATTTTGACAATATTTTTAATTTTGTTTTTGCTAAATTCATAAATGAATTATTACTTCAAAAAATATTTATATAACCAACCATAATATGTCATATTAACCTTGAAAATTAGTGTAATTCTTTAAAAAAAATTATCGTTATTTGGATATTTATAATGTCAATTATTTAAATCTTTCATTAATTAGGTAATTACTACATCAACATTGTCCCATAAATAAATTAAATTATTTCATGTATAAAAAATATAAATAAAATACCATTATGTAGGAAATCTTTTTATCTTTCTAATTAATATTTATAGTCGAATTAATCTTATGTGTAACACTATATTAAAAATGGTTTAGTTATTAAACATTGATTTTATCTCTTTAAACTCTTCTTTGAATTAAATAAAAATAAATGTCCTAATCTAATATATGTGGACCAAAGAGGTTCATATTTTATTCAAAAGGTTTTTTTTTGTCTAATTATTCATATCCAATAGAATTAGGTCATTTTTAAGGTAATAATAAAATCATTTTTACCATCAATTACCCTCTTTACTTTTAACCGTGGTAAATAAAAGTAAAAAGTTATTATTCACCAAAAATTATTTTCATCTTATTGAACCAGATGTTACTTAATGATATCAACCTTTTCTCTTAAATTTTCGAAATTCAACTAATAGAAGACGAAAAATTAGGTTTTATGTAATTTTTCAAATGCTCCTAAGAGGTGGGTAAAAGACGGTGAAAAGTTCAATAAACATTATATATATATAATTATTATAAACTAACTCTAATGAATTACATTGAACACATATAGGTAATATGAATCTATTTTGACCTAAAATGAATTTAATTAAAATAAATAATTTCTTAAACCAAAATTCTGTTTTAAACTTTAACTTTGTGTTTTTCACTATTCATCAAGAATTGAAGTTTTTAGAAAAATACCAAAAATCCACCCTAATGTAATTTTGAAATTCCAAATACAAAAATGATTTACATTTAGAAAGACTAAATTTAACAAATTTCCAAAAGTGGTATTTCTATTCATAACGGCTGGTTTGATTGGTTGTGGTGTGTTAAAACTCGAAGTTACGTACAACACACGCTATTGTATTATTCAAAGAGAAGCGTATCGTGGAAGCTTGTGGTGTTACAATATTCATGATTTAAATATCATATATTTCCAGTATATATGTATTAATATTAGCCCATAACAATTGTATATAACAAACAAAATTAATTGTTCATGGAGATGGTATGTCATACGTACGCTTCAACGCTATATTCATTTCATTGTCCTACAAAAAGAATAATAATCGAATGATTTAAATATATATTATAATACCAGTATTATAATTATTTCATGTGTGTCTCATAGGTATAATAAATACATTCTTTACACATCCCATTTATAGAATGAACGAGTCATATCACTTTGAGGGGGTGGTAGCAACACTTCCTCAAATGGAAATATCGTATTTGCACATCACAAAAAGAAAAAAATTATGTTGTAAAAAATTACGTAATCATAGAGATAATTTAAATATGATATATATCATATATAAATATAGTTCCATCATGATGGCCACCATGATTTGTAGTAGGGGAAAATTGAACAATCAACATTTTGTGAGGCAGCAGTTCGTTGTACAGAGAAAAAATATGTTTTTATCCATTAGATGGAGGTGTCTGTTTGTGTAGTTCAAATACAGATCATAATAACATCCTAATGTAGGGTAGATACTTTTTTTAGGTAATATAATAATAATAATAGAATAGGGAGTGGAGAAAGAAGATAAAGGAAAGGAACAAAAGACAAGACGTTACCTCTAAATCAGGTAACTTTTTTTGATTTTAGCCAAAAGGATTTATAGAATTTTCTACTCCCCAAGCTATGAATTCAAAGAGGAAGGGGGGATATAGGTAGAATAATTGAGTATATGTTTGATGAAATAATGGGTTTGAGAGGTTTGATTAAGTGGGTAGAGGTGCTGGCCTTTTATATGAGGGAGGAGGGGCACATTAGGTGTAATGTCCCAGTTCCAGAAGCATCCCAAAGACACTTCGTGCCTGGTTGGTCACATGGCCTCTAACACATTTCCCCGAATGCTAGAGTCTACCAACTAGTAGCGAGGGCCTTGGGTATGTAAGTGGGGAAACTATGACCTCATTTGGAGTGTAATACAACAGATGTAAAATAGATATACAATAGTGGAAGTAGTATAATCATGAAAAAGTGAAAATCAGAAGAATATGAATAATAAACTAGAGTACACACACACACACACATATATATATGAATGATACATGATACATATTTCTAGGAAATATCTCAAACAATTCACAATGCTATAATAAAAATAGTTCTAAACCAAAGAACAAAATAAAAATAGATGACAACTCCTCAGCAACGCAAGCCTCAGCTTGGTCCCTTGGTCTCTAGCTCCACAACACTCATGTTCCTGAAGTAGAAGGGAGCTTTCCCTTATCTATACCTACAACAATATAATCTGTTTGTGGCAAAAAGCATGGAACAAATAGAGTGTGAGACTAAATCCTAGTTGGAAACCACCTCATGATATGTGCCTAACAGTCAGTTAATATATGGCAGGTAACAAGGAAAAGAAGGAAGTAAAGAAGGATAAACTCAATAGTATCCAATCCTATAGTTTCGAAGCATTCAGTTTCATATATCAAGTAAATATCTAATCGAGTAGGAAAACATAAACTAGTAACCCTCTGCGATGTAGTCACATCCTATCCCTTCTAGTTCTACCTAGATATAAAAGAATCCCTCTAGGAAGCACACACAGTCAACCCCTCTGGTTCAAATTTCATGGATATAACAATGACTCGCTGTAGAATCTCACACCCTCAATTCACCGTATAGTCAAATCTGATAAATAATCTCTATGGAGGCCCACACGGTAAATTATACATATAGTAAAAATTGGTCATAGAATCTCTGAGGAAGCTCACGTGGTCAATTACCTATATAGTCAAAATTGATAAAGACTCTCCGAGGAAGCTCACACAGTCAATTCCTCATATAGTAAAATGTGATAAAGACCCACTGAGAACGCTCACACGGTGAATTCCCCATATAGTCAAAAGTGATAAAGACTCCATGAGGATTCTCACATGGTAAATTCCAATTATGGTCTACTACACTAGGTTCTCACGGCCCTATGTAACTTAAACGAGCATTGAAATGAAATACGAAAAAGTAACCCTCATGAACTACTTGAATAAATAGTCTACAACATATCAAGCATGTCAGATAAAATAGACACTCCATCCTACAGTACTACGCATGTGAGAACATCAATGAATCCTAACAGCTAAACATTACCAAACAGTCATAAACAGAACATGCATGAGAAAAAATTCCAATGCATAGCAATCAACACTATTTGCATTCGATTAACCTCTACTCAAGCATACAAGAATGGAAGGAATTTAAAAGACTTAAAATGGTAAAATTACAATATCCAGTTCAAGGGTATTTGAACAAATTGCTCATATAACTCAAATACATTCAATGGAAAGGTACAAACCACCTACCTCGGTATTGGGAGATCGTTATACGTTAACCTCAAGTCTTGAATCACTCAAAACACCATAAATCTAATAAAATGTCTAAAACATTCAACGGAGGATAACTTGATAAAGAGGATAAATCAGGAAACGAAGCTCTAGTAGAAGGAAGAGCATACCAAGGTGATCCCAACGCAATCAATGGTGGTCAATTTGGAGAATGGGTGCTTGGTTGGAGGATTAGATGAAGATCATCGCCGTATGGGTGCTCTTGGTCAAGGAAGGTGATGAAGAAGGTGTTTCTATCGATAAGACGTATCCTCGGTCCGTTTAATGGAAAAAACAAAGTACACGGCGTGTACATTTTAATTACACGACATGTACTTGACCTTACCGAGACTCACATTACGAGGACTCTAGGTCACTACATACGGTCGTGATCACAACCGTTACATGACCAGCGCACGAATACTTATGGTGACAGAGTACATGGTGTGTACTCATAAAGTACACGACGTGTACATCATAAATTTCTAGAAATTCATATTTTTCTAAAAAAATGACCAGAAAAGGAAAAAATACCTGAAAAAATATCTGGGTTCATAAAAACTTCCCCAATTAAAAAAATCATCCATAAATTTCCCTAGCAAGGCGGCGTAGAAGAAGAAACCCCAAACAGCTCCAACCACTACGATCATACATTGGTGTCCCTCTCACAAGTCTCATTATGTACTCGTCCGTGATAGCATAACACTCGTACTAGAGGAATAGATCAACCATGATGAACCTTCAAACTTTGTTCAATAATCCAGATAGGATGCCCCTCAAAAGATGCATCCACTTCCAACTCAACCTACTCAGGTGGGAAGACACAAGACGGGTCTGAGAAGTAACTTCAAAGCTGAGAAATGTGGATGATGTCATGCATTGCCTGGTATCTCTGATGAAACTAAAACTGATGGGAAACCAGCCCAACTCTCTCCAAAAAGTCAAACGCCCTGATGTACCATGGTGAAATCAAACCCTGTCTCCTAATACTTCTACGACCCAACCTCAGTGTGACACGCAGGAGAACCAGAGTCCTGACCTCGAACTCTAGAGGTCATCTCCACTGATCCACTTATGATTACTATTGAGACTGTGTGGTAGACATCCTCTTCAGAATCAACTCTATCTGCTCTGTGGTCTCCAAAAAAAGATGAGGTCATGGTATAGCTTCCTCCCGTGCCTCCAACCTACATAAGGGTGATCCGCATGGCCTACGGTAAAAAGCCACATAAGGTTTCATCTGAATAGTTGCTTGAAAACTATTATTGTAGAAAAACTCTACTAGAGGTATATGATTCTCTCGAGAACCACTAAAATCAATGATGCATGTATGAAGCATGTCATCAAGAACCTAATCATACGCTCGAACTGGCCATCTGTCTGGGGATGGTAAGCTACACTCAAAGTACCTGTGTACCCAAAGCCTTATAAAGCCCCTGCCAGACCCAAGAAGTAAAATGTGCATCTATGTCCGAAACAATGGATTGTGGAACCCCATGTAGAAGTAACATATCTCAAATGTAAAACCATTCTATCTCATCAACACTGATGGTCTCCTTTTTCAGTAAGAATTGAGAAAGCTTTGTCAGTCATTCAATGACAAGCCATACAACATCATTTCTTCAAGGAGACGTCGGCAAACCTGTCACAAAATCCATCGCGACATCGTTCCATTTCCACTCGGGAATGGATAACTGCTAAAAAGTCCTATTGGTCATTGATGCTCCACTTTCACCTACGGATAGGGGGAACACTTCATGATGAATCCAGTAACATCTCTTTTCATACCATGCCAACAATACTAACGGTGTTCATCATGATACATCTTGATGACACCAGGATGAACTACCCAAACTAAAGAATGAAAGTCTCACATTATCTCCCAGTGTATGTCTGCTGGCACCCATATACACCCCATGAATCCCAAGATATCATCCTCACATATGGTCCATCCAGTAATAGGGTCCTCTCTTCACACACCTTCCCGTAGGACATGGTCTTCAGAATATGATAGCTACCTCATTCGCACTCGATCAAGAAGCGTAGAGGTAACCACCCCAGAAGAAAGAAAAGTCTTCCCCTTTCTGTCGTGCACCTCCAAATGCATCTTAGAGAATAGAGATATAAGCTTCCACTCACTACTGGCCTCCTCAACTGCCTGTATCTGAGTCCTCCTTCTCAACTCATCAACCACTTCATTGCCTTTACCAAGATTATAGGCATGCTAAATGTCAAAGGACAGAAGGTACTTGACCCACCTGCATTGTGTCAAATTCAGGTCACGTATAGTGAAGATGTACAGGGATATTTTGTGGTCGATGAAAACCACAAAATTTTCACCCGGAAGACAATGTCTCCAACAGTGTAAAGTGTGAACAACAATATCCAACTCAAGATCATGTGTCATGTAGTTCGTCTCCTGTGGCCTCAATTGTAGATACCTGTATGCAATGACTCATGCCCCCTGCATATTATTAGCTCCCAAACCAATACCTGAAGCATCACAATACATAGAATAACTCTTTCCTGGATCTTGAAATACTAGTATCGGTGCTGAATTCATCCTCCCTTTCAAATTTTGAAATTCGGACGCACTAGAATTTGACCACAAGAAATTTTCACCCTTCTTAGTCAGGACCGTCACTAGTGCTGCAAAGCATGAAAATTCTTGTATGAAATGTATTTAGTAAATAGGAAAACCTAGAAAACCTAGTATCTCAAAGTCGTTATTCGGATGATTCTAGGAAACTACTGGTCTCACATTCTCTAGGTCGACTGATACCCCTGTCTTGGAGATAACATGACCTAAGAAGTGAATCTCGTCCATCCAAAAGTGGCATTTCGAGAGTTTAGAATATAACTGATTCTATCTCAGTGTAGCCAGAATGATCTCAAGATGGGTATCATGGTTGTGTCAAGTGTGAGAGTACAGTAAGATATCATCCATGAAGATCACAATTAAAGAATCAATGTATGTATGGAACACTCAGTTCATCAGTGCCATAAAAACTGTAGGTGCGTTTGCGAAACTGAAAGGCATAACCATATACTCGTGCAGACTCTACCTACAATGAATGGCTATAAGATGTATATCTCATGGTCTACCATGCAATTGATGGTAACCAGACCTCCAGTCAATCATTGAGAACACCCGGGCTCCTCGAAGATGATCAAAGAGATCATCAATCCTCTTAAAGCGATATCAGTTCTTGACCATCAACTGGTTCAGCTTCCAATAATCCACACTAATTTTGAGGGTACCGTCTTCATTTTTCTCAAATTGGATAGGAAAACCCCATGGATAATTACTGGGTTAGATAAAATACTTAGCATGTAACTCCTCCAACTACTTCTTGAGCTACTGTAACTCTAGTGTAGCCATTCTATAAAGAATAATGGGAACATGTGCCACACCTAGTACAAGGTCAATTGAAATTTATACCTCGTGCTCCAGAGGAAACTTGAAAAGTCTGATGGAAATATGTCCCGGAAATGATCTACCATTGGAAGAAAATTGAACTGTGAAATCCCCTGGTCATCTAGATATAGACTAGCAATCTGGGCTATAACTCATCCAAACACATGATGCTTGGGTCCCACTATGCACTCCATGACATCCCATTCACCCTTATGAAGAAAAGATCCTCCCTCTGGTGATATAAAACTCACCCTACGACGATAATAATCGAACAAATCCTGTAAGGGAATTAACCAGTCCATTCTGATAATGACATCATATCCTGTCATCTCTTTGACATTGAGGTCCCATAAGAAGTGACACCCACCAACCTCTAGAGGGAACTCCTTGTACCAGAATACACTAGCCTTTCTAGTCCCCAATGCAGTTTCTGGCATCATGATATTAGTAGAAGCAATGAGACATATCCCAAGGATCTCTACAGTAGCTACATATATAAAGCTATAGGAAACTCCTGTATCGAATAGGGCAGAATCTAAAACTGAGGCAACTTGAAGTGTAAGAAGGAACATCTGAAATAAATCATTCATCATTTTTAAATAAATTGATACATGGAGTGTATAATGACTACACGACATGTTCCCAAAATCCTTTCACATGGGCGTGTACTTGTGCCGAAACTATTCATGTAAACACCCCATACACACGACGTGTCGTCCTAACACATAGTGTGTACTTGGATTCTCTTCCTCTGCCCGAGTTCACTTACACGGCTAAGCCACATGGTTCTCCTTGAACAAGACTGCACATCATGTTCGTTCTAGACACTTTGTATACTAGACGAACATCACTGACCCGTGTTCTTAGTGACACGGTCGGGTACACAACTCACACTACGCGGCGGGTTACAGGCGCCCACGGTGTGTACCAAGGTTGATCGTAATGACCCATGTAGTTAGTTACATAGCTGGATTCATGTGTTACCCTACATGGCGTGTTCCTATCAGAAACAGATTGTATTAGAAGATACTCAATCGACCCGTGTTGTAAGTGACACACCCTGTAACATGGTTCTACAACACAACGCGTACATCTGGTATGCGGCGTGTTTTAAAAAACTTCCCAAACTACGTTTCCCAACCCACATAGTATGAGACACGTTTAGAGACTACAAGGCGTGTACATACCGTACACGGTGTGTACTTATGAAAAACTATTTCTTCCCGAACAGAAGAACTTGTGGCCTACATTAGACATCACACGCAATGTATTCTAGGTTTTTCCAGGTAGTATGTCTCAGAATCAACATCGGAACCCAGAAAACACTGAAACGAACATTGAATGTTCCAAATTCCAATCTGTGAGGGGCCATACTCTCCAAAAATCAGAACGTGGAATCTTAAACATGTTTTAATCAATATAACATGAAATGATCCACCCAATTCCAGTCCATGAAGGCCTATAACACCTCATGAAAAAATGTTTGGCATTCATTCAAACAAAACCTTATTCAAACAATTCCCTATCAAATAACAGGTATTCTATCAAGGCACACATCGCAGCATCATGCATATCTAGCACAATATTGATCACAACAACAAGCAATCGCTAATGCACCATAAATGGCATGGAAAGAATGCACAACATGAGATTTATAGAAAATTACAATATGATGCATGAGAAGGTATACCCTCATCTCATCAGGTTGCAATAGAAATAGAACCTCAATATCATCAACAATAATAGCACAAAACATGTGAATCACCTAATGGTGAAATCAAACAAACTGTAAAATCGAAAAACCAATAAAATCGCATTAAATGAGGTAGATTGGATTTTCCATGTACACAAGATAGCTACTCCTAGGAACAACTTAATACAAAGTGCCTATTCCTTACTATAACTAGTTATAGTCTCCAAACAGTAAGTCAAGAAGAAGGAAATACCTCTAATACCACTTTGTAATGTCCCAGTTCTGGAAGCCACCTAGAGGCCCTCCGCACCTGGTTGTTTACAATGACTCAAGCACATTTCCCCAAATGCAAGAGGATTCCAACTAGCTGCAAGGGCCTTGGGCATGATAGTGGGGAAACTATGCCCACATTGGTAGAGTAACACAGTGGAAGTAAAACAGATATACAATAGTGGAAGTAGTATAATCATGCAAAAGGGAACAATGGAAGAATAGAAATAATTAACTGGAGTACATATATTTATATATATGAATGATGCATGATACATATGTCTAGAAAAGTAGCCAAACAAGTCACAATCCTGGAATAGAAACAGTACTATACCAAAGTACAAATGAAAAACAGATGGCAGCTACTCATCATCGCAAGCCTCAGCTTGGTCCCATGCTCTCCAGGTCCACAACACACAAGTACATGAAGTTAAAGGATGATTTACCCTATCTATAACTGCAGTAATATAAACTGTTTGGGCCCAAAATCAAGGCCCAAATAGGGTGTGAGAATTAATCCTACTAGGCTACCACCACAAGATCTGTGCCTAACAGTCAGTGAATATATGGCAGGTAATAAGTAAAATAAGGCATTAAAAAAGGAAGTACTTAGAAATAACGAATCATACAGTTTCAAAGCATTCAGTTTCATATATCACGTAAACAACTAATCAAGCAGGAAAACACAAACATGTGACCCTCTAGGAAGTACTGACAACCTATCCCCTCAAGTCCTACCTAACAACACAAGCAACCATTTTGGATAAACAAACAGTCTACCACTCTTATTCAAATTACAAGGATATGACAAATACTTTGTGAGGAATCTCACACGGTCAAATCCCCTTATAGTCAAAAGTGATAATGACTCTCTGGGAATCTCACAGGGTCAATTAACCATATAGTCAAAAGTGGTCAAAGACTCTCTGAGGAAGCTCACAAGGTCAATTCCCCATTTAGTCAAAAGTGATAAAGACTCTATGAGGAAGCTCACATGGTCAATTTCCAATATAATAAAAAGTAATAAAGGCTTTCTAAAGAATCTCACATAGTCAATTACCCATATAGTCAAAAGTGAAAAAGACTCTTTGAGGAAGCTCATAGTGTCAATTCCTCTTATAGTCTACTAAACCAGGTTCTCACGGCACTTTGTAAGTCAAATAAGAATAGAAATTCAATACAGACAATGTAATCTAGAAGAACTCCTTTGCTAAACAGTTTACAACATATCAATCATGTTTGATAAAATAATCACTACATCCTATAGTATTAGGCATTGGAAAACATTAAGGAAGCCTAACAGCTAAACAGGACCAAATGATCATAAACAGAACATGCATGGGAAAACACTTCCAAAGCATAGAAATCAACCCTATTCACATCTGATTAACCTCTACTAAAGAATACAAGCATGGAATTCATTAAACAAGGTTAAAATGATAAACTCAAAATACCCCGTTCAAGGGTATTGGAAACAATTTTACACATTACTCAATGAATTTCAATGTAAAGGAACAAACCCCTTACATATGTATTGGGAGAATGTTTTACGTGAACCTCAAGCCGTGAAATTTTCAAGAAGACCGTAGATCTACAAAAATGTCTACAAAGTTCAGCGGACGATAACATGAGAAAGAGGATAAATCATGAAACAATGCTCTAGCAGAAGGAAGAGCTTACCAAGGCGATCCCAACACAATCAACGGTGGTCGATTCTGAGAATGGGTGCCAGGTCGGGGGCTCAGAGGAAGATCGTGTATGTATGGGATCTCTCGGTCAAAGAAGGTGAATAAGAAGGTGTTTCTACTGATAAGGCGTGACCCTATTCCGTTTAATCAAAAAAAGAAAGTACACGACCTGTACTTTTGATGTACACTGCAGGTACTTGCCCTTACCAAGCCTCGCTTTAGGCAGCCTCCAGGTCACCACACATGGTCATGTGTATAGCCATTACCCAGCCCGCACACGGCTACCTACGATGATTGAGTACACGACATGTACTCATAAAGTACACAACATGTACCAAAAAAATTTCGTGAAATTCTTCTTTTTCTTCAAAATTACTAGAAAAGGAAAACATACCTGAATTGAAGATCCGGTATCTAATATTCAGAAAGACATGAAATATTAATTTTTTATAATTTAAATATCAATTTATAATGGTAAAAAACTCATTTAACTAGAAGATACGATGATTTGGTTTGGAATTCCAATCAACTAGTAATTTTTAGGCAAATTTGCAATATTTTTTTATCCTAATAATTTTGTTTTAATTCTTATTTTACCCTTTTTAATCTTAATGTGATATCTTGTTTTTTACAAATTATGGGTTAATTAAATTACCACATCATATCAAACGACCCAAAAAAGGATTAATTAAATATTTGGATTTATCTTAACCATTTTGGAGAGTCATTGATTTTTATTAATTTAAAATCGTTTAATAAATTATTTTATATTTTAAATTAGGAAATATGTCAATTTGGTAAACTATTCATACAACACTATTTTACCAATATATACAAAAATGATAACTTCAAAAAAATTAAATAAATCATAACCTGTCATATTCACATAGAGAATTCATGGTTGACATTAAATATATAAAATAATATTATTTTTAATATTTATAATATCATTTATTTGATTCCTTGATTATTGAAGCAATCACTACATCATTATTGTGTCAGAAATAAATTTATTTCTTTAATGTAAAAAAATTAAAAATAAAATACCATTATGATGGAATTTTTAGATTTGTAATGACTATTTATATTTGGATATATTAATTATATAACCCCATATAATTTTTATTATAAAATCCACATGTTTATGTTATATTTCTATTTACATTAAATTAATTCTTAAAAAATTTAATTATAAAATCTATTTGTCTCTATGGGGTCAAAAAATCGACCCAAGGATGCCCATGGTTGTAAATATCTTATGACATATAATCAGGACACATGTTAGTGTAGTTTAATATTATTATTATATTACATTTTACCCCTATAATACTATATTTAACCTTTAACCATTGTAAATAAAATAATTATTGAAGTTACTATTCACAATGTACAAAATTAAAGGATCATATTTACAAAATATGGATGATAGGAATCTAAATATGGATCTATATTTCGTAATTCAAAATACTAAAATGGAATATATTATTTTAAAATTAATTCCCACTGTAAAACCCACAATGATTGTTTTTATGAAGTAATAACTGTCTAATGGTTGACATGTGTTTATTTCAAATTTTAATGGGAAATTTTCTCTAATTTCCTACATTGAATTAAATGTTAAAAAATTACACAAATTACACATTAAACCCAATTAAAAGGAAAATCTAACTATATAAATAATTTTTCAAAAATACATTAATGAATTAAAATGCAGAATTTTTCACTATTCATTAAAATTTTATTTTCATCAGAAAAATTGGAAAATTAAATCCAAAGTAAATTTTTATGTTCCGATTCTAAATAATATGTTTATTTTTTCGAATAGAACATATAAAACTGAAAAAAAATTATTTTTGAAAATGGTTCCCCATTAAAAGGCTTTAAAATGGACTTTTAAAAATATTAGTGTATTTTATGCTTAAAATTGGATTCACTCCCATTTTAAGCCTCTAAAATTTATTGGATAAATGAAAAAACATTTAACAAACATGTTTAATTATATTGTAGTTAGTTTTATTTATTCCATCCAATACAACATCTAGGTATTAACTTCCATTTAAAATAATAATATTTTTTTATCTGTATAACTCAATGCAGTGTGCAACGTAAGATTTCAGAGAAACATGTTGTAGTGTGTCACGTACACTATCAAAAAACATAACCCTTGAATGTAAATATAATAGATTATTCCTAAATATTAATAGTTATGATAAAGTTTGATTCTATAAATACCTGGAATGCTATATCATTCCCCCCCTTTTAGAAATTTCATCCCCACAATTTTATTTACTAATCAAATAAGTGGCTGTTTTTATCCCTCATACAATTTTCAGATTCCCACATTTCCTCATCAATAATTTGGGTTTTCCATAAAACCATTACCCAGTGACTCACCTTATTCTGCAACACATTCTCTCTATGGTTAATAATCTGTAGTGATTGTTCCTTATAAGAAACATTCTCTTCCAATTGAACTAGTTATGGACTCAAAACATGAGATTGATCTAGCATATACTTTCACAACATTGAAACATGAAAAACATTGTGTGCCTTGGATAAACATGGAGGTAAAGACACCATGTGTGCAACTGGTCCATCTTTATCAATGATTTCAAAGGGTCCAAATATCCTCGGACTCAAAAATCCCTATTTATTAAAACACATAACAATTTTCCATGAAAAAACATTGAAAAAAATAATCACCTACCTCGAAAGAAAGATACTTCGATTATTTATAAACTTAACTTTTCTTCCTTCTCTATGATTTACACATGTTATTATGAAAAAATTGAACATTTTCTACCATATCTACTACCAATTTTAGCCCCATAAACATCCGTTCTCCTACTTAATCCCAAAAAGAAAAAGTTCTACAACACTTTTCATATAATGACTCAAATGGTGCCACCAGTATAGTAAAATTAAAACAATTATTATAAGCTAACTCAACCAAAGAATGATGTTGATCCCAAATTCAATGGTAATATATTGAACTAGCATATAGAATATCCTCCAATGTCTGAATTGTTTGTTTTGGATAACCCATCTAATTAAGGATAAAAAGATGTACTAATATTTAATTCAGTTCCAAATGTTTTTTGAAGGCCTATCCGAATGATAGAAGTGATCCTAGGATAACAATAAGATACAATTGACAGGGGAACACCATGTAACCTAAATATCTCTTTAATATAAAATTTAGAATGTTTATATAGATATAGAGTATCTAGAATAAGAATAAAATGAACTTATTCAATCGATCATTAATAACCCAGATTGCATTGTTACCTCGAGATGTTTTTGGTAAACCAATATTGAAATCCATGGAAGCATTTTCTCATTTACACTTTGGAACTCGAAAAGGGTGAAGCATCTCTTTCGGAAACTGCCACTCTACTTTAACCTATTGGAAAATAAAACACTTCCTAATAAAGTTAGCAATATATCTTTACATTCTATACCACTAGAAATACTACCAAAGTTCTCTATACATTTTGGTACATCCAAGATGAACAAAAAATAGAGAACTTTGAGCTTCATATAACAACTCTTTCTTCATCATCGAATCACAAGGCGTAGGTAATAGTTTTCCCACCCTCAAAAACCAATTTTTATCAATATTAATTTCTGGTAAATTACCGTCATTTACTATCTATACCTTTTTATACAACACAATTTCGTCCATCTATACATTCTTAATTTTGGCTAATATAGATGTTTTCACTACCTCCTGAAACAAAATAGAAGATTTCCCAGCACTAAAAATATCAAATACGAAATTCTTCAACTATGAAACCAAAATATCTCATTCCAAACATGTCATGGATAATTTAGAATTAGTAGTTCAAATCAATACAATAGCCACATTATATAACTTTCATAGATTCTAATGGGTCGCGAAATCATTATCCTTGATTAATTTGAGCTATTTCCTCTATCTCATGTTTAAATATTTTCTAGAAAATATATACATAAATGTTTATTGATTATTATATATTTCACACATTACACCATAAAAAAGTTGACTCAAAAATTTCAAAGAAAAAACAACAGAAGATAATTTGAAAACATGCGTAGGTTAATTTACCTCTTGAGGTTTCAACTGATTTGAATCATAAGAAATTACCAGTTCATTCTGCATTAGAAAACAAGCAAATAATTTCAATTATGAATCACTATTGATAAAAAAAATTAATCATTCCTAGATGGTATAGACAAAACTGGAGCATTTACCAATCTTCTTTTTAGTTCCTGAAAATAATCAGAACAATCTTTTTTCTAGATGAAATTAACTCCCTTATTATTTTAGTTAGTGGACTAGATAACTGAGAAAGTATTTCAACAAACCTTCAGTAATAAACTGCTATTTCAATAAAAATACGAATATAATTGATATTGGTAGGTCATGGACACACATTAATAACATATCTTTTAGAAGGATTAACAATTATACCATCTTTAGAAACAATATGACTCTGGAAAAAAAACTAGGTAACCAAAATTAGCTCATACTAAACATTTCATATAGTTTCTTTTATTTTAATGTTTTAATATCATTCATTATATATGTTTCATGTTCATATTGAATTTTATAATATACCAAAATATCATCTATAAACACAACCACCATTTATCACATGATTCAACTAATCCATCAATCAAAAAATCTGTTCAGTTCATATTCCGACCATCTCTGGATGTTGATCTAGATGGTTATTTCCCTTTATTTGTTTTCCCTACATAACTGTTGTATTTCCAATGCGGAAAACCATTCGAAAAAACATATCTTATATGTAGAAAGAAGGAAATCATCAAATCTTATATCATTATAATTTTACAATAAATAGAAAATATTTTACGGATATTCTATTAAAAATATTCTAACTCTCAATGTTATCAAAAGTGACCTTGGATTCCATCCTTAAGTCCCCAGCATTAAAAATTACCAAATCATGTGATAAGTTAATAATTTGAATTTAATTCACATCAATGATATTTTATAATTTATATCTTTATAGAATTTGGTCATAACTTATATAAAACAACTTCAATATTACATGTATACACTTCTACTCAGCATAAATTCTTTTCATGAAACAAAAAACCTTAAAATGAGAAACATGTTTCCTTCTATGTTTTAAACTGGATGACTAGTCCTTGATACCATTCATACTATATTTTTTTAAGTCTAGTGAAAAAAATTTCAAAACATGGGATGAGAATAAAAATATTAGTAAGGGATTCACAAAAGATGGAAAACTATTGGTCATGTGTTAATAGGAAAACCATGAATACATTATCAAGAAGTAATACTTTTATCCTTTAAGAAGTAGTATATATACATCACAGAATATAAGAACATTTTTTACTTTTTTTCAACAAACATATAAACATAATCATATAGAATGAATCATTTATCATATAAGGGTATCTTGGTACATAAACATACATAAATGGAATAACTATACATTTGACTTCCACACATATCACTAAATGGAATAGCCATACGACCAACTTCCAAACCTAATGCATTGGATGTAATAACATAACCACCTACCTTATTTTATCATAGAACCACCTATAATTTGGATTATCACATAACCACCAATCATTGTATAATCATGTAACCACCCATAAAATGTCCAAGTACATTTATATAATCATAACAAGTAAAATTTTAAAAATAACAACATTTCACTAATAACATTTCATTGTAAATATCAAGAAATCATTTCTAGATTTTGAAATTGTAAATGAGCGTTCAAAAATCATTTTCAATACCGAACACCCAAAAAGGAAATATGGTATTTCTTTTCTTTTTAACAACATTACATCTTATAGATGAAGTTAATATCAAATAACGGTTACAATGATAGAGAGTTCATTGTCACCACATATGATAAAAACAATTCATTTTTCATTTAGTAAAACACATCATAGAATAAATATTACCTTTCAATTAAATCAAAATTATTGTTGGTTTGTAATACATTTTATTAAATAATGTGCTGTATATTATCAAAATATGCCTCAATTAATGGAGATTGAGATGAAGTCACTTACCTTGAGTCCAACCTGTCTCATTCAATTCATTATATTTCTGGATAATAGACTTCAGATAATTTATACTTTCTTCATCACATCGTTCATGTTTAATATTCCTTTTATGTGACTTATTACAACATTAAAAAATTTACATAATTATATAAGATAATATCGGTCGTTTTGTCGATACTTGGAACTTGAGTCGAAAATGAACATGTTTTGATATAATATTTTCCAGTAGTGAAAAGTAAGTCACCTCCATAATGATACTCATGATTTAAATATCATATATATCGAGTATATATATTTATAATAGTCCATATCATTTGGAGATAAGAAATAAAATGCATCGTTCAAAGAGACGTATGGTCGGACATACGTAAGAACACAACTTTCATTTCATTATAGTTTAAAATCAATAATAATAAAATGATATAAATGTATATTATGATACCAATATTATATTTCTGTCATTTATTTTTTATATATTTAATAAAACCACCCTTTATAAGTTCCATTTATAGCATGAATGGGTCATATCACTTTGAATGGGCGGTAGTCCACACTTCCTCAAACGAAATTATCATATTTACACATAATGGAATTCAAACAGGTTTGTTTTAAATAAAAATTACATTATCATAGAGACAATATAAATATAATATATATCATATATAAATAAAATTCCATTATAATGGACACCATGAGAGGTGGTTGGGAAAAATCGAACAACCACCATTTTTTTAGGCAGTAGTTCACCGTACAATGAAATAGTATGTTCATATCCATTAGATGGAGTTGTGTGTAAGTGTAGTATAAATACATCTCATCAAAAATCCTATTATATTGAGGATATGTTTTCTATTATTAAATCAATGAATATGAAAATCATAGGTAATAGTGAAGTAAAATAAAGGAAAGGAACGTGAGAGACAATGTTACCTCTAAATCTGGTAGCTTCTCTTGATTTGAGGAAAATGTATTTATTGAATTTCCCTATGCCCTAGGTGAGGATTATTGTAGAAATGGATGGATTTTTTGAAATTATTTGAGTATAATATGGATAATCCATGGGGCTTGAGAGGTGTGAGTAACTTTGTAGTGTTAGTATCCTTTTATAAGAGGGAGGATGGGAAATTTATGAATAACATGAAATATTAATCTATTATAAATTAAATTTAAATTAAAAATGGACCTAAAATCATTTAATTACAAGAAAAGATGATTTTCATTTGAATTCCCATCATTAATTAATCTTTATACATGTTTGATAAAAAAATCCTTGTCTTTTTTATATAACGATAATTTTACCCTTTTTAATTTTATCTTTATATCATGTTACTTATACATTATGGGTGAATGTAAATATCATTCCATGTCAAATGACCCACAAAAAGTAATTTATCAAATATTTGGACATAGCTTAAGCATTTGGATGGATATTATATTTTAATTAATTTAATATCATATAATAAATTGTATTATATTTTATGCTATGAATTATGGCAATGTTGGATAGTATTCATACTAGAATTTTTTATAACCTCATAGAAAATGATTTCATCAAAATTAAAAAAAATTAATCATTAATAACATGTCATATAAACTTATAGAATTATATGAAGACATTAATTATATCGAATATTATTTTTTTAATATTTATATTATCATTTATTTGAATCCATTATAAATGAATCATTCACTAAAACATCATTGTGTCATTCATAGATTTATTTATGTATCGTCTAAAAATTATAAATAACAAACCGTGATATAGGAAATCATTTTATCTTTCTAATGAATATTTATAGTATAAGAGATCAATTATGCAACACCATATAAAAATTGTTTTATAAAAAGAAAAAAATTTCTGTTATATTTCTCTTTATGTTAAAATAATTATTATAACATGTAATTATCACACCTATTTGGCTCTATGGGGTCCCAAAATCGACCCATGGATGACCATGGTAAGACATATCTCATCAAATAGGATTAGGTGTAACGTCCCTGTTCCGGAAGCAGCACAGAGGCACCCCGTACCTGGTTTGTCAAATGGCCTCAAGCACATTTCCCCGAACGCCAAAGGCTAGAGACTAGCAACGAGGGCATTGGGTGTGATAGTGGGGAAACTATTCCCTAATTAATATAGTAACACAATGGATGTAAAACAAATATACAATATTGGAAGCAGTAAATATTCAATACAACAATTAACAGTAGAATACTGAATGAAATAAGCAACAAGAGCACATATATAATGACGCATGATACATATGTCTATGAAAACAGCCAAACAAGTAACAATGGTGAATTACAGTACTAAAATAGAGTACATGAAAAATAGAAACCAACTCCATAGCATCGCAAGCCAAAGCATGGTCCCATGTTCTCATGATCCAAAGAATTCAAGTACCTGAGGTTGAAGGGCCCTTGCCCGTATCTATACCTGCTACAATATAATGTATTTGGGCCCAAAATCATGGACCAAATGGGGTCTGAGAATAAAACCTAGTAGAAAACCACAAAGAGATTTGTGTGTAACAGTCAATGAATAAATATGGAAGGCAATAAACAAAAGAAACAGTAAACAATGAGGTACTCAAGAGTAACAATTCCATAGTTTCAAAGCATTCATTTCCACATTGCAAGTAAACAGATAATCAATAACATGTAACCCTTTGGGATGTACTCATAGCTTATCCGCCTCTGGTCCTACCTAGAAAACAAATGACACCCTTTGGGAAGTACACATAGTCTAACCACTCGGTTTCAGCTTTATTATAGACTCTCTATGGAAGAACTCACCGTCAATTCCCCCTATAGTCTCATATTGGTAACTAAAAGGCCCTATGCGGAATCACTTATGTCACATTACCCCTATTTCCCACATTGAGGAACTAGAGACACTCGGAGGAAGCACTTACATAAATTCCACCTATGGCCTCACATCATACCAATAATAACGGACAATCTGGAGAATCCCTTAAGTCTATTCTCCATATGGTCCACTACACCAGGTTCTAACAGCACCGTGTAAGTCAAACAAGCATAGAAATGAAAAGTGTCCAATGTAAACCTCAAGAACTCCATGGCTAACAAGTCTATAACATAACAACAAGACAGATAAGAATCACTCCATCCTACAATACTAGGCCTGTAATTTATACAATATCATAACTTGAAAAGCTAGACCAAATGGTCAAAACAAGAAAATATTCCTGGGAAAAAAACTTCCAAAGCCTAGAAATTAACCCTATTCACATTCAATTAACCGCTACTCAGGCATACAATCATAGCAATAAATTAATAAGGCTAAAACCATATACACACAATACCTCGATCAAGGATATTGGTCCAATTGCACGTATAACTCACAAACATTCAACAGAAAGGAACAAACCACCTACCTTAGTGTTGTAGGATTGTTATACATGAACCAAAGACTTGAGTCTCCCAAGAACACCGAAGATCTACAAAAACACTAAAAATGCTCAACTAAAAACAACTTTGAGAAAGATTAGGAATCAAGAAATGAAGATCTAGATGGAGGCAGAGCATATTAAGGTGATCTCAATGCAATCGACGATGGTCGATTCGGAAAACAGACGCTCCATCGGGGGCTTGGAGGAAGATCGCAGTTGTACATGTTCTCTCGGACAAACTAGGTCTAGAAGTAGATGAATATGTCTGTCAGCCATGACCCCGGGATGTTAAATGAAAAAAAGTACATGTCGTGTAGTTTAGAAGTGAAAATCATGTACTTTCCTTCATCGGCCCCCGCATTAGGCGGTCTCCTGGTTACCACACATGGTTGTGTGCATGGCCGCTACACGACCAACACCCAGCTACCCGTGGTAACCGAGTACAAAGCGTGTACTTAAAAAATTTCTAGAAAGTCTTCTTTTCCCCAAAAACACTAGAAAAAGGAAATAAATACCTAAAAATATGATCTTGGTTCTTAAAAACTTCGCCCCTTAAAGAAATTCGTCCCGGAATTTCCCTAGCAAGGTGGCGTAGAAGAAGTATCCTCAAACATCTCCGACCACTGTGACCGTACATTGACCGCCCTCTCCTAGGTCTCATCCCATACTCTCCCATGCATCCATAACACTCATACTAGAGGAACAGACCGGCCATAGGGAACCTTCACACTTCGATCAAAAATCCGGATAGGATGATCCTCAAATGAGGTGTACACCTCCAACTCCACCACTTCTAGTTGAATAAGAAGAGACGGTTTTGAGAAGTAACATCAAAGCTGAGAAACATGGAAGATGTCGTGAATAGCCTGGTACCTTGGAGGTAACTGCAGCCAATAGGCAATAAGCCCAACTCTCTCCAAAACCTCAAACGGTCCAACGTACCTCATTGAAATCATACCCTGTCTAATAATCCTCCTGTGTCCCAACCTCGATGTGACACGTTGGAAAAATGGATCTCCAACCGCGAACTCCAGAGGTCGTCTCCAACGATCAACATGAGTCTTTTTTCGAGTCTTTGCAATATCCATCCTCTTCCTAATCAACTCTATCTACTTTGTGGTCTCCTGGACAAGACGAGGTCCCAGTATAGCTACCTCTCCTTCCTCCTTCCAACATATGGGTGATCAGTATGGCCTACTGTACAAAGCCTTATTAGGTTCCATCTGAAAAGTTTCATGAAAACTATTATTGTAGGAAAACTCCACAAGAGGTATGTTCTTCTCCTAAGTACCTCAAAAATCCAAGATGCATGCTGGAAGCATATCCTCAAGTGCCTGAATAGTACACTCTGACTATCCACATGTTTAAGGGTGGTAATTTTTACCCAAAAGTACCTGTAATAACCCAGATCTTCTTTTAAGGTATGTTTTTTTTCTAGTCGTTTTTGAGAAAAAAAGAAATTTATGGAAATTTTTGAAGTATATGCTCAGTACTTTATGAGTACACGCCGTGTACTCGGTCAACACAGGTAGCCGTGGGCTGGCTGTGTAATAGTCGTGCACACGACCGTGTGTGGTGGCCTGGATTCCACCTAAAGGGGGTCTTAGTAAGGGCAAGTACAAGCCATGTACATTAAAAGTAAATTCCATGTACTTTTTTTCATTAAACTTACCGGGGTCGCATTTGACAGACAGAACCATCTACTTCTCCACCCAAGTTTGTCCGAGAGCACCCATACGACCGTGTTCTTTCTAGAATCCCCAGAGCGAGCATCTGATCACAAATTCGACCGACGTCGATTCTGTTGAGATTGTCTCGGTAAGATCTTACTTCTGATAGATCATCCTTTTCTAAATTCTCATAGTTCTAAATTTATCCTTAGTTGAATGTTTTTAACGTTTTTGTAGATCTACCATGTTCATGGGTGATTCAAGGATTGAGGTTCACGTATATCGATATCCCCACAATGATTTATGTGGTTTCTTCCTTTTCGTTAAAGTTCATTGAGTAATATGTTAAATTTTGTCCAATACCCTTGAACAGGGTATTTTGAGTTTACCGTTTTAACCCTGTTAATTTCCTGCCATGCTTGAATTCATGAGAAGAGGTTAAGCAAATATGAATAGTTTTGATTTCAATGAATAGGATGTGTTTTCCCATGCATGTTTTTTCCGATCTTTTGGTCATGTTTAGCTGTTAGTGTTCCTCGATTTTTTCCCATCCCTAGTATTGTTGGATGGAGTGATTATTTTATCTGATATGCTTGATATTCTATAGACTATTTTTCCAAGTTGTTCTTGAGGTTTACGTTGTCCGTATTGCATTTATATGCTCATTTAACTTACACATGGTCGTACGAACCAGGTGTAGTAGACTATAAGGGGAATTGACCGTGTGACATTTCTCAGAAGGAGAGATCCGACCGATAGTAGGAAGCACATCATAGAGACTGAACTAGGAGATCTTAGTAGGCGGGATGCAACTTTGGGTATCTAGGAGGTGTGCTACCAGTTTTAAAAGAGCAGGAAAACATGGCCACATTGTCCAAGGGACCTAGTGGAGTGCTGAAATTTTGGAAAGATGGGTCATCATCAGCGCTTCTGTCAGATACTCTCACTAGCAGCAGGTGACATGGGTTCTTTAATGACTTCTCATTCAGGAATAACACCACCAGTTCCTCACTAGTTTGGAACCAAGAGTTCTTACAGCTATTCAGGACAAGGTGGAGGTCAAGGACATGGTAGCTAGTCGCCATGTTTTCAGCGACAATAGGGTGGATCATCTCAGAGTGGTCAGGCAGGTTCACAGGGCAGCGGTGCAGGCCAGACTTTTGCACTGGACCCGACCCAACAGGAGCAGTATCGTGGACCCTCTACTATTCGAGGAATGATCTTAGTTTCCTGGGCTTTTGCTTCTGCTCTATTCGATACAGGGGTCTTCTCGTAGATTTATATTGGCTTCTGTTGAGGAGGGCCTTGGTCTCTGTATCTTTTCTTCTGATGATGTATTTACGCTAGACACTCTGTTGGGGACGAGAATAGCTAGTGTTCATCAGTGTAAGAAGTTCCCTCTAGAGGTTGGTGGGTGTCACTTTTTATGGGTCCTCTATGTTCTGAAGATGATAGAATTAGATTTCATTATTAGAATGGATTGGTAATATCCATTCCATGCTATTATCAATTGCTATCATTTTAGGGTGAGTTTTACGTCACAAGAGGTTGGATATTTTCTTTTTAAGGGAGAATGGGATGTCATGGCGAGCAGAACGGGACACGAGCATCATGGGTTGAGAGGAGTTACAGCCCAGATCACTAGTATATATCTTTATGTCCAAGGGACATTACAGATGTACTTTCCTCTAGTGGTCAATCTTTTCCTTGATGAATTTTCATAATACTTTTGAGGTATTATTCCAGAGCATGAGATACAATTTTCTATTGAGCTTGTTCCAGGGATGACACCACTTTCCATTCCTCCTTTTAGGATGGAAACACCAGAGTTGTAGGAGATCAAGAAGCTATTGGAGGAGTTTCCGAAAAAAGTGTTTCATCTAACCCAGTACATCCCTGTGGGGTTCTCCGGTCCTATTTACGAAAAAGGAAGACAATACCATTATGATTTTTATGGATTATCAGAAGCTGAACCAATTTATGTTCATGGACCGATATCACTTATCGATGATTGAGGATCTCATTGATCAACTTTGAGGAGCCTGGGTGTTCTCAAATATTGTCTTGAGATTTGGTTATCATCAGTTTCATGTTAGACCATCTGATATACCTCTTACATCATTATGGAGTAGGTATGGTCAATACGAGTATGTGGTTATGCCGTTCGGTCTCACGAACGCGCCTGGAGGCTTCATGGAACTGATGAACCGAGTGTTCCATCTATACATAGATTCTTTCTTGGTGGTATTCTTGGATGATATCTTGGTGTACACTCAAACTCAACACGACCATGCTACCCATATTTATATCAGTCTGAGTACAGTGAGAGAGAATCAGTTATATGCTATGCTATCAAAATGACACTTTTGGATGGACCAGATTCACTTCTTGTGTCATGTTATCTAAGAGATAGTAGTATCAATAGTCCTTGAGAAAGTCATAGAAGTAGTTTCATGGGAGCATCCAAAGAACTTCTTTGAGGTACACAGTTTTCTAGGGATGCATGGTTATACAGACGTTTCATACAAGAATTTTCTTGCTTAGCAGCTCCACTGATAGGCCTGACTATGATTGGTGCAATGTTCTTGTGGTTAGATTCTTAAGAGTCAGCCTTTCAAGAGTTGAAATGGAGGTTGACTTCAGCATCGATACTAGTCTTTCTAGAGGTGGGAATGATCTATACTATTTACCATGATGCATCAGGTATCGG
Source organism: Viscum album (assembly GCA_963277665.1). NCBI lineage: Eukaryota > Viridiplantae > Streptophyta > Magnoliopsida > Santalales > Viscaceae > Viscum > Viscum album. The sequence goes on from OY728128.1 coordinate 1,267,197,587, forward strand.
TCAAGGAGATATTCTTATGTAGGGGGAAGGAGTTGTCGCGTACGAGACTCTATAGTTAAGGCCACGTGAGAGGAACTAGTAGACACGCGATCATGAGATGGCTATTATTGTTCATTCTTTATGCTGTTGTAGAAATTACCTTCTAGGCGAGAATTTTTTGGTTTTCACTAACCACAAAAGTCTCAAGTACATCTTCACTCAGCGTGACCCGAATTTGAGACAAAGATGGTGGGTTGAGTACCTCCAGTCCTTTGACTTTGAGCCTTCCTATACACATGGGAAATGAAATGTAGTGGCCGATCCACTGAGTATAAGGACACATATTCAAGGAGTTCAGGTGGCCAGAAGTGAGTGGAAGCTTATGGATCTGTTCTCTATGATGCATTTGAAGGAACATGACAGATAGGAGCAGCCTTTTATTTCTTATGTGGTTGTTAACTATACTCTTCTTGATCGAGTGTGAATTAGGAAGATATCAGATTCTGAAGGCATATTCCTACAAGAGAGTGTGTCATGAGAGGACCGTACTCCTTGATGTACAGTAGGTGAGGATGAGATCTTGCATTTTCTGGGGTGTGTATGGGTGCTAGCAGATATACACGTGGAGCTGATGCGGGACATTAATTCCTTAGTTTGGGCTATTCATCTTGGTGTCACCAAGATGTATCGTAATATACACTATCATTATTGGTGGCCTGGTATGAAAAGAGATGTTACTGGTTTCTTCATGAAGTGTTCCACCTTTTAGCAGTTGAAGGTAGAGTATCAATAACCTGTAGATATTTTGTAGTAGTTTCCCATTCCCTAGTGGAAATGGAATGATGTTTCAATAGATTCTATGATAGGGTTACAGAGGTTTCCTCGAGGGAATGATGCATTAGGGGTTGTCATTGATAGACTCATGAAGGATGCTCAAATCATGCCAATTAATGAGACTTTTAGTGTTGATTTGCCGGGGAGGTTGTATATTCAAGAGATTGTACTTCTACATTGGGTTCCAAAATCCATTGTTTCAGACAGAGATGGATGTTTTACTTCTCGGGTCTAGCAGGGGATTCAAAATTATTTGTGTATGCATGTACATTTCAATACAAATTACCATCCCCGGACAGATGGAAAGTCCGAGCGTACGATTCAGGTGCTTGAGGACATGCTTCAAGCATGCATCCTGAATTATGGAGGTTCTTGGGAGAGACATATACCTCTTGTGGTGTTTTCCTACAATAATAGTTTTCAAGAAATTATTCATATGGTACCATATGAACCTTTGTACCGTAGGCCAGGCCAATCACCCTTATGTTGGATGGAGGTAGGAGAGGAAGCTATGTTGGGACCTTGTCTTGTTCAGGAGACCATATAGAAGATAGTGTTGATTCAGAAGAGGATGGATACCTCACAGTCTTGACAGAAATCTTATGTAGATCAGCAGAGACGACCTCTGGTCTTCGTGATCGGGGCTCACGTTTTCCTGCAGGTCACAGTGAGGATGGGGAACTAAAGGATTATGAGACATGGTAAGCTTTCACCAAGGTATGTCGGGCCATTTGAGGTGTTAGAGGGAGTTGGTCCAGTTGCCTATCAGTTGCAATTACCTGAGAGGTACCGGGTTATGCACGACATCTTCTATGTTCTCATCTTCGACGTTACGACTCAGACCCATTTCATGTCTTCCCACCTTAGGAGATTGAGGTGGAAGTGGAAGAATCTTTTGAAGAGCATCATATCATTATTGTCGATCAATTTACAGAGGTTCTCCATGGCTGGTATGTTCCTCTGGTATGAGTGAAATGGTAGCATGGGCGAGTATAGGACGAGACTTGGGAGAGGGAGGCAGATGTACGATCGTAGTGGCCGGAGCTGTTTGGTGTTTCTTCTTCTATGCCTTCTTGCTAGGGAAATTTAGGGAGTAATTTCGTTAAGAGGGATGTTTTTAAGAACCAAGATTTTCTTTTAAGGTATTTTTTCCTTTTCTGGTCGTTTTTTAGAAAAAGAGAAATATCTGGATATTTTTGAAGTACACACCATTTACTTTATGAGGACACGCCATGTACTCCATCACCACAGGTAGCTGTGTGCTGGACGTGTAATGTCAATGCACACGACATTGTGTGGTGACCTGGAGGCCGCCTAAAGCAAGGCTCGGTCAGAAAATGTACACAGTGTGTACTTCAATAGTACACACAATGTACTTTCTTTTTCTCATTAAACGCCCCGGGGTCGCGTCTAACAGACAGAACTATCTACTTCTCGACCTATTTCATCCATGAGCCACCTTATGACTACTATATTTATTAGATTCCCCGAGCGAGCATCTAATCCCCGATTTGACCTCTATCAATTGTGTTAGGATCACATCGGTAAGCTCTTCCATTAACTAGAGATTTGTTTTCATTTTTCTCTACCTTCTCAAGTTATCATCTGTTGAACATTTTAGATGTTTAAGTAGATCTACCGTGTTCTTGGGCGATTAAAGGATTGAGGTTCATGTATATCGATCTACCCACACTTAGTTATGTGGTTTGTGACTTTCCGTTGAAAGCCTTTGTGTAATCTATTCAATTTTGTTCAATACCCATGAATGAGGTATTGTGAGTTTACTGTTTTAACCCTGTTAATTTCCATCCATACTTGTATTCTTGAGTATATGTTAGTCATATGAAAAATATGGTTTATTTCTATGAATTGGAAGTGTTTTCCCATGCATGTTCTGTTTACAACGGTTTGGTCATGTTTAGCTGTTAGGCTTCCTTGATGTTTTCCCATGCCTAGTACGGTAGGATGGAGAAATTATTTTATCGAACATGCTTGATATGTTGAAGACTGCTTAGCCAAGTAGTTCATGAAGTATAAATTTGTTGTACTGCATTGCTATTCTCTTTTAACTTACACAGGGATGTGAGAACATGTTGTAATATACTATTAGGGGAATTGACTGTGTGAGCTTCCTCAAAGAGTCTTTATCACTTTTGACTATATGTGGAATTTACTGTATGAGCTTCCTCAGAGAGTCTTTGACCACTTTATAGGGAATTGACCATGTGAGCTTCCTTAGAGAGAATTTTACCACTTTTGACTATATGTGGAATTGACCATGTGAGCTTCCTCAGAGAGTCTTTATCACTTTTGAGTATAAGGGGAATGGATTGAGAGTTATTCTTCGGAGATTCATTGTTATATGCCGAAAACTAAACCCAAGGGGATAGGCTATGTGTACTTCCCATAGGGTTACCTACTTTGATTAGCTACTTATATGATGAGTGGAATTGAATTCTTTGAACTGTTGAATTGTTTACTGTTGATTACTTCCTTGTTTTCATCTCTTTTACTTATTGCCTACCATATATATTCACTAACTGTTAGGAAAAGATCTTTTGGTGGTTGCCTACAAGGATCAGTCTCACACCCTATTTGGGTCATTCATTTAGGCCAAAACAGATTATATTGTTGTAGGTATAGATAAGGAAAATCACCCTTATATGTCTGGTAAATGGCTGCTTTGGAGATGGAGAGCATGGGACCATGCTTAAGTTTGCGATGTTGTGGAGTTGTTACTTCTTTTATTTGTACATGGGTATTTGTACTGTATTCTAGCTTTTTGATTTGTTTGGCTGCATTCTTAGACATATGTATCATGCATTATATATGTGTGTGTGTGTTCTCCAGTTTATTTTGACTTTTAGTCTTTCAATGTTTACTATTGTATTGTACCTTTACTGCTTCCCCTATTTCCATTTTTTTACATCTACAATGCTACTCTTCCAATGAGGGAATAGTTTCCCCAAAATCACACCAAAGTCTCTCATAGATAGTCAGTAGCCTCTGGTGTACAGTGAAATGCGCTTGAGTCAATGTGAACGACCAGGTACGGGGCGTCTTTGGGCAGCTTCTAGAACTGGGATGTTACAGTACATGTATACCCAAAACCTTCTGAAGCCCCTTCCAAAACTGAGAAGTAAAAAACATGCAACCTAGTTTGAAAAATAGAGAGTGGAACCCCATGTAGATGTATAATCTCTAAAGTGTACAACCATCCAAGCTCATCAACACTGAAGGTCTCCTAGATCGGCAATAAGTGATAACCTTTTCAATTCTGTCTATGACAACACATACACCATAATTCCCTCAAGGGAACCTCCAGAAACCTATCACGATATCCATCATGACCACATTCCACTAACACTCGGGAATGGGTAACTGCTGCAAAAGCCCCACAGGTCGTTGATGCTCCACCTTCACCTTCTGACAAGTGGAACACCTCATGATGAACCCAACAACATCTCTCTTCATACATGGCCCCAAATTCTAACGTTGTAGGTCACGATACATCTTGGTGAAACCAGGATGAACTGCCAAAACTATGGAATGGAATTCATGCCTTATCTCTTCATGTATTTCTTCTAACACCAATACGCACCCATGAAAATGCAAGATCTCATCCTCACCTATGGTCCATCCACGATTATGGTCCCCTCTTAACATATTTCCCGTAGGGCTTGGCTTTCTGAATATGATAGTTGCTTCATTTGCACTCGATTAAGGAGAGTAGAGGTAATAACTATAGAAGAAATAAGATTCTATAATTTTCTATCATACGCCTCCAAATGTATCTCAAAGAATAGATCCACTCACTTCTGGAATCCTGAAGTAGCTGTATTTGAGTGCTAATACACCTTTCATCAGCTATAGTGATTCATTTTTCCATGCGTGTAGGAATGCTCAATGTCCAAAAACAGAAGGTTCGCAACCCACCATCACTGTATTAGATTTAGATCATGCTAAGTGAATATATACATGAGGATATTGTGGTTTGTGAAAACCACAATGTGCTCTCCCAGATGATAATGTCTCCAACAACGTAAATCTTGAACAACTGCTACCAACTCAAGATCATGTGTCGAGTAATTACTCTCATGTGGCCTCAACTTCCAAGACCTGTACGCAACGACTCCTTCCCCTGCATAAGAACAACTCGCAGAAAGATACCTGTAGCATCACAGTAAATAGTATAGCTCATTCTTGGCTCCGACAATACAAGTATCGGTGCTGAAGTAAACCTCTCTTTCAGCTCCTGAAATGCTGACTCACAAGAGTCTGACCACAAGTACTTCACACCCTTCTTAGTCAGAACCATCAGTGGTGCCGGTAAACATGAAAATTATTATATTGAACATCTATATTATCCATCCCCCCCTAACAACTAAGTACCTCAAAGACATTCTTTTGATGATCAAAGAAAATGACTAATATCAATTTCTATGAATCTACTGATACTCTAGTCTCTGAGATAACATGACCCATGAAGTGAATTTGGTTCATCCAAAAGTGGTATTTTAAGCAAATAGCATATAACTGATGCTCTCTCAGTGTAATAAAAATGATCTCAAGATGGGTAGCATGGTGGCATTGAGTGTGAGAGTTCATCAAGATATCATCCACGAAGACCACCACGAAAGAATCCAAGTATTGATGGAACACTCGGATCATCTGTGCCATGAAAATTGAAGGTGCATTCATGAAACTGAATAGAATAACCACATACTCGTATAGACCATACCTACTCTGAAAGGCTGTAAAAGGTATATCTGATGGTCTATCATGCAAATGATGGTAACCAGATCTCTATTCAATCTTTTAGAAGACTCGGGCTCCTCAAAGATGATCAATGATTTCATAAATCCTTGGCAAGGGATATCGGTTCGAGACATTCAACTTGTTCAACTTCTGATAATCCACACAAAGTCTAAGCGTAGTGTCTTCCTTCTTCGCAAACAGTACAGGCGAACCCCAAGGAGAAGTACTGTGTTAGATTAAACCATTTTCCTGCGACTCCTCCAACTGCTTATTGAGCTCCTGTAACTCTGGTGTAGCCATCCTATAAGGAGGAATAGACACTGGTGCCCCTCCTAGAACAAGATCAATAGAAAATTATACCTCACGCTCTGGAGGTAAACCTGAAAATTCCTCTGGAAAGACGTCCTGGAAACGATCCACCATTATATGAATGTTCATTGGTGAAGTCCCTTGGTCATCCAGATAAAGACTAGAAATCTAAGATGTAACTCCTACCAACAAAAGATTCTAGGGTCCTGCTCTACTCACCTGGACATCCCATTCACCCTTGTGAAGAAATTATTCACCCTCTGGGGATGTGATACTCACCGTACAACAATAGCAATAAACAAAGTCCTAGAAGGGAAATAACCAGTCCATTCCATGAACGATGTTATAGCATGTCATCTATAGGACATAGAGATCCCAAAAGAAGTGACACCCACCAACCTCTAGAAAGAACTCCTTCCACTATCACACACTAGTTTTTCCTATCCCCAAAGAAGATTATAATGTCATGAAATCAACATAAGAAAATATATAGAGCCCAAGCCTCTCCAAAATAGATACAGATATAAAGATATGGGAACCCCCCCTTATCAAAGAGAGTATAATATTAATATAAGGCAACTAGGATCGTACCTCGAACTGTGGAGGGTCCGAGATTCTGCCTCTGGTGCGTCTGATCCACTACAAAAGTCTGGCCATTACTGAAACCATGTGACCTTGCCATACCACTTTGAGCTGATCCACAATGTTGTCGCTGAAAGCCTGGTGACTGAATACTGTGAACATGACCATCACCCTGGCCTAAACAGCCAGAAGAACTCCAATTCCCATACTGGTGAGAAACTGGTGGTGTTTGATCTAAACGAGGAGTCATAGAAGAACCTCTCTCACTAGTAGTTGGTGAGAAGAACTAATAAAAGTGCTTAAGGTGGCCCTTATTGCTACTATATCGGCACAACACTGGGTCTCTACGGCAATGTGGCCTCATATGCATGTTCTTCCCACACTGGTAGCACACATCTGCATACGAGAAAATGTGTCTCTCCTCCTTCGATCACCGTGCGAAGACCCCCTGTGGCACTTCCAGCTATCAGTAGGAGGGATACTAACTCCAGATGTCGAGCTTTCCTGGCCCACAACTCTGGAATCACTCATTTTTCACTCCGTGATCAGTGCTTGGTTGAAGATAGATGTGATGGAGGTCAACCTGAAGATGTTCACATGGGATCAGATGTCGTGCCTCAGAACATTATTGAACAACCTTTCTTGGAATAAATCATCACCTCCTGGAATAGGTGTGAAGCACTACAGCTCTATGAAGAAAGAAGAATAATTCATAATTGAGAGAGTACCATGCCCCTGACTAAGGAACTCTAATGCTCGACTAAACCTCAAGGTCTCCAGGTAGAAGTAGTCATTGAAGGTAAACTGGAACTCATTCCACTCCATAACCTACCGGAATCCCACCTATGAGATCACATGCCAACATATATTACTGGAATCCTGAATCATTTATGTTCTGAGCTTGACCCTCCTCTCTGGAGGAATCTCTAGAATCTCAAAGATAGGTATCATGGCTTCTAACCATGACTTTGCAGCCTGAGGTCCTTATCCCCATGTGAAGGTGGTATGATTCTACTACTGGAAAACCCATGTTAGCTCAGCCATATATGGGGAATGATGCAGTAATCCTTGGAAAGTATACATGAACCTTATAAAGCCCTATTGGAACTGTGCATCAGCACCTGTGTCCAAAATGACGGTTGGTGCCAAGACTGGCACAACTAGAAGATATATATGGAGTCCCTAATCACTTATGTCTGGTGTCTTATTTGTTGCCCTGTAACTGGTGTAAAACTGGAGGATGTCTCGGTGGAAAGACTCTGCATGGTCAAATGCACACCTTTGATTAGGATTATCAAGGATTGAAAGTTGTAATAGTAATAAGGGAACATGAGAAATAAAGCACTCATGTTTTACAAAACACTGTTAAACGATGTGTATAATGCCTATAGGGCGTGTTCCCTTAAGAATTTCACATGGGTGTGTACTCCTACCAACACTGGTCGTGTAACACCACAAACACACTGCCTGTTGTCCAAACACATAGCATGTACTTTAATCATCTTCCCCTTCATGAGTTCTTCTACATGGCTAGGCCACACGGTTCTCCTAAAACAAGAATACATGATGTGTTCTTACCAGACACGGCGTCTACAAGATGAGCTTCACTGACCCATGTTGTTAGTGACATAGCCGGTTAAATGGATGACTCTACACGGTGTGTTTGTGCCAGACAAAATGTGTACAAGGAGATTTGTTCAACCCATGTTTTTCGTCACACGGCCGAGTACTTGGGTTACACTACACGGAGTGTTCCAGATGGACACAACATGTTTTAGAAAAAACTCAACCAACCTGTGTTGTTAGTGACATTGTCGGTTACATGGTTATATAAAATGGCATGTACATCTAGTTCCTGACATGTCCTACCAAAGGTTCGAAACCCATTGTTCCTGCCCAAATAGTCTGAGACACGGTTAGCGTCTGCATGGTATGTACATACAGTACACAGTGTGTACTTCTGAAAAACAGTTTCTTCCCAAACAGAAGATCACATGGCATGTATTCACCACTACACGACAAGTATTCTAGTTTTTTCAAGACAATAAGACTCAAAAACTACTCTGATGCCCAAAAAAACACTGAAACGATCATTTATGTTCCAAATTTCGATCCGTGAGGGCCTATGCTCCCTGAGAATTAATGATTGTCATATTATACATGTCATAAATAAGCATAATAGATCAATGATCCACCATATTCCAATCCATGATGGCCCATACCACCTCAAGAATGAAATTTTGGCATCCATTCAAACAAAACTATACACAATCAAGTAACCGATTAAACAAAATGCAATTTTATCAAGGAATCTTTAACAACTACATGAATATCTAGCACACCATCAATCACAACAACATGAAATTGCTAATACAACCTAAATGTCATGGTAAGAATGCATGACATGTGATTTCTAGCAAGTTCCTATATGATTCATGAGATGGAATACCCTCATCTCATCGGGTTGCAACAGAAATAGAACCTCAAAAAATCAATAATAACATCAGAAAACATGTGAATCCCCTAACTGTGAAATAAAGTCAACTGAAAATTTGCAAAACTAGAAAATCTGAAATAACAAGGTAGAAAAGAATCACTGCATCCTATAATACTAGGCATGGAAAGTAAATAGCAGCCTAATAGGCAAAGCTAGACCAAACAGTAAAAACAAGAAACATGCATGGGAAATCACTTCCAAAGCATAGTAATTAACCCTATTCACATTCAATTAAACTCTACTCTGGCATTCAAGATTAGAAGGCAATTAACAGGGCTAAAACTGTAAATGTGCCGTACCCAAATAATGGGTATTGGTCCAATTGCACATATAACACGATGAATTTCAATAAAAAGGCATAAACCACCTACCTCGGTGTTTTAAGACCGTAACACAAGAACCTTAATCCCTGATTCACACAAGAACACCTTAGATCTACAAAATGATAAAAAAGATCTACCAAAGATAACTTGAGAAAGAGGAGGAATCAGGAAACGAAGCTCTAGTAGAAGGAAGAGATTACGAATGTGATCCCAAGGAAATCGAAGACAGTCGATTCAAAGAGCAGATGCTCGATCGGGGTCTCGGAGGATGACCGCAACTATATGGGTTATCTTGGATGAACTAGGTCAACAAGTAGACAGTTTTGTTTGTCAGACGTGACCCCATACATTTAATGAAAAAAAAGAAATTACACGACATTTATTTTAGAATTACACCGCGTGTACTTTCCTAATTTTCCCCTGCACTAGGTGTTCCCTAGGTCAATACACATGGTTGTGTGCATGGCCGCTACACGGCCATCACCCGGCTACCCGCGGTAACCGATTACACAACGTGTACATAAAATATTTCCTCAAACTCTTTTCTTCATAAAAACCCCAGAAAAAGGGAAAAAATACCTGAAATGAAGATCAAGGTTCTTAAATTAGGAAACATGTTAGGGTAGTTTAATATTATTATAATATTATTTTTTACCCTTATTTACCAGATTTACCCTTTAACCATATAAATAAAATAATCAATGAAGTTAATATTCATCATGTACAAAAAAAATAAAAGGTACCTATTAACACAATTTGGAACTTCTAATTACAATTATGAAATCCATTTTTCAGAATTCAAAACAAATAATTTTCTAAAATTAACATAAAATCAATTCTCGTTGTAAAAACAATAAAGCATGTTTTTAAGAAGTAATAACTATCCAAAGATTGACATGTATTTATGTCAAATTTAAGTGGAAAATTACGAAAATTGAATAAAATTTTTTTAAATGACAAATAATTAAATCAATTACACTTTGAAACCAATTAGGAGGACAATATAACTATATAAATAAATTAGATGAAAATAGTGTTTTGAATTAAAATGTAGTATTATTCACTATTCATTAAAATATGAATTTCGTCAGAAAAATTACAAATGTCCAAAAAAAGTAAATTTTGATGTTATACTTATAGATAATAAGTTTATGATTTCAATTAGAAAAAATAAATAAGGTAAAAACTATATTCAAAAAAGGGTTCTCAATTAAAAGGCAGTAAACGTCCTTTGAAAAACATTAGATTATTTTATGTTTAAAATTGGATTCATTTGCATATAAAGAATCTAAAATTTATTAGATAAATCTAAAAAAAAATATGTATAATCATATTTTAGTAAGATTTATCAATTCCCACAAATATAATGTCTAGGTGTTAACTACCATTTAAAATGATATTATTATTATATTATTTTTTGATTTAACAAAATATTTTGTGCAACGTAATATTTCAGAAAAATCCATTGTTGTAGGTTGAGTAAGCTATCAGATAAAGATTCCCATTTGGCATAAAATTAATATATTATTAATAAAAATTAATAGATATGAAAAACATTGATTTTATAAATACCTCAGATTCTACATTGATGGTTTATTTGTGAATAAAAAGTGGATTGAAAAAAACACTATAATTATGATCCTGAGACAGTTACAAGGAAAACAATAATTTCCTCTTAAATAAATTATTATATTTAGATACAATGTTATTTAGTTAGACTTGAATTGTATTTTTTTATTAGGGTTTCTTTCTAGTTTCGAATAGTTATATTTCATATACATCTTATCATTGGTGTAATTAAAATATCAATACTAAATTTAAATATAATATTAAATAAAAGAAAAATCTATCAATGTATTAATACTATATAGGATATGAGTAACCCTAGAACATTTTTTATTATCCCAAATTCACATGAAGTCACAAACTGAATGAATTTGAGGACATTAGGGATCAAGGGCATGTCATGGTTTCAAAAATATGTACGTTGTTTATTCTAAACTCATACCCACACTTTCAATCAAAATTGTACATTTTTCTATATCTAAATATATTTTTTAATCTATACTATGATTTCACCACCCCTAACCACAAATTTTACCCCTCACAGCTAGAATATGATGGAATATATATAAAAACTCCAATTACTCCCTTCACTAGGCCCGAAGTTCACTACAAGCATGAGGGGGATAAAAATATCAGAAAAATAAAATGTCTAAACCTCTATAAGATTCTATCAGGAGGTAATATAAATTAACCATAAGTATCCCCAAGTCCTTATTTATATAGTAAACCAAAAACCTTCCCTCAATTCATGTATAATTAATCATATACATGTGTTTCTAAAAAATACCAAATGAAATGTCTTACTGAGGCTACTCAATGACACCTGTAAAGGTCCATGCTTGTTAAATATAACATGGAATATAATGTCCTTTGGGAAACCTAAAAAAATTTTAATAGAAGTGGTGAGAATTCTAGTATACTCAATTGGATATTACCAAAATTATATTTACCCTCGTATTTCTTAGATGACTCTTTCATCGTTCCCCGGAAAAAAATTTATACATTCTAGGATCCAAAGGTTTAATATCTTGGGTAAATTAGGATTATACATCAACCATTAAAAATATCATAGATTCATTTCTTAAATCCATATTTTTAATTCTTATAAGTATCTCACTTCCTCCTTAGTGATTCTACTAACATGAGGATATTCATCAAATAATGTGGTGAGTTTAAAGACTAATTAGTGGAGGTATACATGACATGGATAAATAGTACATGGGTGTGTATAATCAAAAACATCATATCATTATATTAGTGTCATAATTATAGTAATGGGGAAAATTTTATAAAGGAATGGAATGTTTATAAGAAAAATGATGAAACATCAAAATATAGTGGTAAAATACCACACATTGTAGTGAATAAATAAAGCAACATGTTCAAGATTTACATATATACATAATCATAACATCATAAATGTAAAAATATATATTATCATGTTCATCAATAATACAAACAATATCATGAGATATGTCACATTGCCCTTTCATTGGTGGGTTATATATTTCTGGTCCCAACTAAAACATTATAAAACACTCATCATCATGTATTCTCATGAAACACATACAAATTATAGTCATTTAATAGACTAATGAAAAGGTATGTTTTCAATTATAATTTCATAAATTATATTTTTAGAAAGAACCATTTTTTGTTATCAAATGAATATCATAAATTATATTTCTAAATAAAAATAATTTTTTGCAGTGGAGAAAAATCAACTCAAGAGGAGTGAATGATATGTTATTGATGGTAATATATATTGATAAATTATTTTTTAATAGATTAGAAAACATTTCAAAAGGGTTGGATATTTTAAATCCATGAATATAAAAGAGAAATAATATTTTAAGAAAATTTTTAGGATATTAATGGAATATCCATACAAAAAATAGTGTGAAATATATGATAACCCAAAAATTGGAGATGAGATATATAATTATCCTCATCTTAAATCCCACTATATTTATAAACAATTATATCACGTAAATAATAAACATGTGTTCATTAAAACATTTTACCAAAAGTTAATGATATATATAATTTTATCATTTATCAATTATAATCATTTTATTATATTTCTTAATTCCCTTCGTTAAAGTTGACACTACATGATATCATGTTTTCCTTTAAGATTTTCATTTTAGAAACTATTTCTCAATTTTGATCAATTATTTTTATACATAGGTATAATTAATTACATAAATATTAAAAAAAATATTTAGAAATTTATGTACCATTACTAATTTATTTAAACCATATGTATGGTTTTATATAATGAAATAAATGGAAGTGACCTTGTTGGAGGTTAACTAGTCATTAATGGGAAAATATCTGATGAGGAGGTCAGATATTTTTAATATATTATTATATTAATAATTGATTTTAATAATATATTTACTTAACCATGATCATTTTAACATTCTATAAAAAAATTTCAATATGGTTTTAATTACAAAAAAGATAAACGATATGAAATTAAAATAGAAAAATGATATAAAATTATAAAAGAAACATACATATTTCTTGATGTTGTTCCTTTTATACAACCCTAAAATTAATAATTGGTTTTAATTTGATTATTCAAAAAATTTCAAAAATATTATAAGGTTAATATGAGAGGGGATTTGGGTATAGGTTTTTCTTTGGTATATGGGGAAGGACTGGTTTTTTAATCAAAGTGAAATGGGAATATAATAATTGAAAAGAGAAGCATATTATATTAAGATACTTAATAAAATAATGTATCATTGGTATTCCATGTAATAGTGAACTATTGAAATTAAAAATAATATATCAATAAAATAAAAAGGTTTTATTACATTTTATACATTCTTAATTCTAATTTAATTGTTTATTAAAATGTTAGGTGGAAAAAATGAAAAAATGTTATTTTATGGGAAGCCTTTTGACTTTGCACTTTTGAAAAAACATTTAATGTTTATGGAACATGTTTATTATTTCTAAATTACCAGATTAACTTTTTAATTATTTTGATAAATATAGTAAATTTTGTACTTATTATTTCATCATTGCATCATCACTATTTCATAAATCATTTGGTATTTGAAAAAAAAATATTTTTAATATCCATGTAAAAATTGATGTTTTATAAAACGTTTCCCAAAACCTCAACCAGAAAAGTTTGATATTATTATTTAAGAAATGAAAATCATTTTATAAATTGTTGTTCTAAAATATCTTATTTTAATTCTCAAAATCAATGTTTCGATTTTTACGATTATCTTAAATTTTTTTTATTAAAAGTGTTGTTATTTTTTCTTTGAGTTATACTCGTAATATTTAGTTTATGGAATTATAATATTTTCAAATAATTAAATTAATAATAATAATATTTTATTATTTTGAGTTAAAATTACAATTACAACGGCCATGTTACTATTCAAAATTTATAGGTTATTATTCCTACAGTCACATTAACTCCAATAAATAAAAAATTATTCATTAACCCATTATTAAAATCAATTCCACTCAAGGTTCTACATTTCAGTTTTCAGGAATTATTATTGGTTTACTCATATTTTATTTATTTCTGTAGTGTTATTTTTATGGGAGATGATATTAGTATATTAGAGTGATCCATATTTTCCCATTAAATATTTTCTATTTTATATTTTCCTCCTCAGAATGATATGAATTTTCCTAGGTTGTGTTGTGAAATACTGTAACAATATTCATTAATGAAATAAAGTATCATTTATTTATTTTTTTGTATATATAGAATACTACATAATATAATATAACAAAAAATTATTTACGAATAAAATTATATTTGTGAAATATTTGTTGTTACATTATTTAACCATTATGAAATTTCAATAATAAAATTTCTAACTCATCTTCTCAGATAAGAATAGGTTAGGGTATTTCTATTTCACTTTTTATCTTAGATCCCATATCTCTTATTTATATTTATGGTTCCTCTAGAACACATTTACAAGGTGAGTTTCCTTATTTAATAGATATTGGTCTCAATGGTCCATGATCTGGGAAATGTAATACTCATATGACATGTCATCTCCAATTGTATCACCTCTTGATTTAGTACGTGTCAGTGATTGGGAATGTACTTTATCAGTATAGATACATTGGAAAAATCATGAAAATGATCAACATTTGGTGGAATTTCTAGCTGATATTATACTATTTCAATGATTTCCAGGATCTCAAAGGGTTAAATTTACCTAGGGCGAAGATTCCCATTCTTTCCAAACATCATGATCGTCTTCCATGGTGATATTCGAAGGAATTGTTTTTCTCCAATATCAATCTCCACGACCCTTCGATTGTTTTCTTCATAGATATTATGATAAATCTAAGTAAAATTTTAATATTATTTGATGGATTGAGACTTAATTATCATATATAAATTAAGATCAAGTCTAAGTAGCATTCATTCACTAAATACATCAATAAAATATAGATGTTCGATATTGGTTCAAATACATAACATCACATAGGGAAATTTCAATACTCAAGTGGATGTTGTTTTTGTATTATAAATAATGTAATTATATATTTTGATCCCATCCTTCTTTAAATTACAATAATAAATGTCTCATATTATCCTTGAATGTATTAATGTTACTTTCAAATTTCACATCAGTTTTGGGGTAATATGCCATACAAATGTTTAGTTTTGTATTCAAATATTGTGGAATAATTATTTGATATTCATATGTAAAACATTGACCATAATCACAGATGATCAAAATTAGATCCCTATAATCCACAATGATTCCTTTATTTTTCTTCTGGAATGTGGTTCAAGAGAGAATTATCCACTAATAAGAAGTAGTTGGAAGTCTAGGTGAGTCGATCCACTATAATTCATATTACATTAATTCCATTGGTATAACTAGAATACCAAAGAAAAATCAATAATGGTTTTTTTAATTTAAATGAGGGTATGGTAAATGGTTACATAATAATTTGGGAATTTTATTATTGCACTTTAACTTATTTAAATTCTATGAACATTTTTGTTCACCCATCGATCTCCTTCTTCATGTTGTTCATCTACATGTTCTCTCAATAATAATGTTAGATATTAGTACTTCAAGGACCGTTGAAAAGATATGAGATCTATGAATTATATAATGGATCCTTCTTCTAATTACGTGGTTATGGAAATAAAAATCTAGCTCTAAATAAAATGACACCATATTCATTGATGTAGAATTCAGAATGCTCCACTCAAATCACTCAATTCACCCTCTATTGAAGCTCCAAAAAATTCCTTCTTGCCTCCTTATTTTTCTATTGGATATATAGTTGTATAATTATTTGTGAAAGGAAGGTTGTCTTCCCTAATATTATGACTTCCAGATCCATCCATTTAATATTCATGAAGAGAGTGCCTTCTCAATCAGTATCATTGATAGAGAAGTAGATTAATTTCTATTAAAAGAATCATATATAATATTCTCAATTAATATATGGTAGTAAATTGAGTAATATTATTCCATGATCATATCTATCTATATCTTCTGAATAATATTTATCTCCATCAATGTAAATATATACTTTAGTATATGTGATCTTTATATATGTCACACCACTCTCTATAGATGTAGTGCCTCAAAATAGTTATGGAAAAGATCATAACTTCCACCACAAGATCATCTGTTGGGTTGTTTTTGTAATATATCATCAACTATTGTGAGTGTCAAACTCTCACTTTATCAGTATTCATGATCACAGAACCCAAGACTTTCTTTGAAGAATCATTCAATATCAAAAAAAAACTTCTCTAGTTTATGGAAGTGTGGGTAAAGAATTTTTATTATCATCTTCTTGAGATCCTTAATTTTTTTCTCAAAATATCCCATCAATACATAATATTACCCAATCCATGTTAACAAAAATATTGAGCCAGTAAATTTTGAGAAATATCTCACAAAACATTACTGAAACATTTCATAGACAATGTAACAGTGGATATTTATGACACTTTTTAATCGAGACCATTATTCTATTCACATTATATTTAAATGGTCAACAAAAATTCACTCACATGTGTTCACATCACCATGAATTTGAATGTATTCATATAAATTTCATTGTTTTATAACTCAGCATGCAATTTAATCTTTTTTAATTTCACTGGTACAATCCTGAGATTCTGTTCATGTTTCTCTGTTATATTATTGTAAATGAAAATATCATAGATAGATAATTCCAAAATTTATTTTCGGCAATCTCTAGAGTCCCTATTCATGAAGTCACTGAAAATTGTTATGGATTTTGTATGTCATGAGGGAATCACAATGACATATTAGGGACCATGCATTATATGAATATCTATATTGTGAATATCATCCTAATTTATCATTTTTTAATAATATCTATATCAAAGATCCAACTTTGAGAATTATTGTTCTTCTATTAGTGGAACAAACAATTCCTCTATCCATGATAGGGGATGAATATTTTTTATAGTGATCTTGTAGATAACTATACAACCTCTAAATATCTGCATTGATCCACCCATATTCCATCAAAGGAGAATGGGCTCACCCTATGGAGATTCAATGGGTGCATATAAAGACTTTTTCTAGATGTTCTTAAAACTAAAGTAGTAAATCCTCATTTTTTATTGAGGCGACCCTATAGGTGAATTTAGAGATAATATTGGCTCTAGGTATAAGGTCAATTGGGAAATCTACCTTGGACTGGTGGAAGTCAAGGAACTATTCATGAATTACTTATGTTTATTCCCTAACAATGGACATTTCCTCAAGGTTGACTATTTACTTTGAGTCAACCATTTTTTATGGTATTCATCTTCATAGGGTATCAACACCAAAAACATTGATGGGTATTACAAATGATATTTATGATCTATATTAAACATGTACAATATCCTTGGATGTTTTCTAATATAAAATTCAATTTCCTTTTCCTAGTAGCTATGTGTGCTCTATGTGACAACAAACAATCCATGCCTAGTTTAACATAAAATTAACATAATAAAATTATTACACACTTCATCAGAAGAATCCACCCACATATTGTATTTGGGTAAGAGTACAAAACATAGGGTGCATTGATTTCACCACTAGGAGATTCATAGATACCACTACCTCAAGGTGTTAGGGTTTTGATTCAGTTGTTTTAGAAAAATTGAATTATATAATGGAATTTACAGAACAATAATAAAATAAAACATCTACAATTAATTAGTGAATATGATATATTCCTTTTGTGATGTCATTCCCATCTTCAAAATATACTATATTTTGGGAATAATCCTTCATTTTCCCTTTCAAATTTTGTGGTTTTTGATATGGATTACCCTCAATGACTCATGGTTTAGTGCACTAGATTTAATAGTTCCATTATGTAAGAACCCAGATCTGCTTTTCATGTACGTTTTTCTTTTTTCTGGAGTTTTTGAGAAAAATGAATTTTCTGGAAATTTTGGAAGTACACACCGTGTACTTTCTGAGTACACGCCATGTACTTTATGAGTACATGTCCTGTACTTTTTCCTGGCTCGAAGCCATGTGCTAGATGTGTCGGGCCACACACACGGTGTGTAAGGCTGAGGTGGAGGCCGGTTAATTCGGAGTACAGAAAATTGAAGTACACACCGTGTACTCAAGAAGTACACGCAGTGTAATTTCTTTTTTCTTTTTTGTTAAATGGATTGGGGTCACGCATATCCCCCAAATTCATCTTCTTCTCTATATTTCATCTACCCGGGAGAGATCGTACGACTGAATCTTCCCCGGGCTCCCACCTCGCTGTCCGTTCTCCGATTCGATAACGGTCGATTGTGTTGGAAGCACAGTGGTGCATTCTCCATTCTTCTTGAGCCTTGTTTCTGGATTCCTCCTTGTTTTCAAGATATCACAGGATGAAAGTTTTGTACGTTTTCTCAGATATACTTTGTTCTAAGTGGAATATGTCATCGTGGTTCACATATATCGATCTCTTAGGATCGAGGTAGGTGGATTGTGCCTTTCCGTAGGAAGTTTATGAATATTATGTGAAAATTCCAACAATACCCTTGGACGGGGTATTGCGTGATTCCTGTTTTTCCCCTGCTATTTTTCTACTTTTTCATGTTTTCATTAGTAGAGGTTATTTATTGTGAGTAGAGTAATTTATTTTGTGCTCGGGTTTCTTTTCCATGCTTGTTTTTCCTGTTGGGCATTTTTCCAGATGACATTCCTAGTTGTAGGATAGTAGAACTATTGGTTTCTTATTGTTGTTGAGCCATATATTGATAGCCAAGTAGTTCTTGAGGTTTACTTGGACGATACACGTGTGCTGAGCATGTTCAGTTTCACTCTGGACTGTGAGAAGCTAGAGTAGTAGACCAAAGGGAGAATTGATGGAAGGGCTTCTCCAGAGTGTCTTTTAATTACGATGTGAGACTATAGGGGTAATTGACGTTGAGTGCTTCCCCAAAGAGTTTGTAGTTCCATGACATGGGCCACAGGGGGGATTGCGTTGAGTGCTTCCCCAGAGAGCCTTTAGCATGATACGAGACTATAGGGGAAATTTATGGTGAGTGCTTCCCAAGATAGTCTGCTTAATTACGTTGCTGAACCGGAGGGGTGAGACTGTGTGTGCCTCCCAGAGGGTTGCTAGTACTATAGGTTGAACCATAGGGGTTAGGCTATGAGAGCTACCCAGAGGGTTAACTGTTTTCTTCTTATTGATGTCTGCTTACTTGTGTACTCTACTAATTGTTTTTGAGCCGTATAATGATAGCCAAGTAGTTCCTGAGGTTTACTTGGATGATACATGTGCACTGAGCATGTTTAGTATCACCCAGGACTGTGAGAACCAAGAGTAGTAGACCAAAGGGAGAATTGATGGAAGGGCTTCTCCAGAGTGTCTTTTAAATACGATGCGAGACTATAGGGGGAATTGAAATTGTGTGCAACCCTAGAGAGTCTTTAGTTCCACGACGCAGGACACAAGGGGAATTGACGTTGAGTGCTTCCCAGAGAGCCTTTATCCCGATACGAGACTATAGGGGGAATTGACGGTGAGTGCTTCCCAAGAGAGTCTGCTTAATTACGTAGCTGAACCAGAGGGGTGAGACTGTGTGTGCCTCCCAAAGGGTTTCTAGTACAATAGGGTGAACCATAGGGGTTAGGATGTGAGAGCTACCCAGAGGGTTACCAGTTTTCTTCTTTTTTTTGGCTGCTTACTTGTGTACTTTACTTGTTAGAACTGTGGATTGTAGCTGCTTGTGCTTTCCTGTTCACTACTTCTTGTTTATTTTCTTCCAGGTATTCATTGATTATAAGGAAAAAATCTTTGGGTGATTTCCTACTTGGATTGTATCTCACACCCTTTTTGGGCCATGCATTTGGGCCCAAGCAGACAATGTTGCTGCAGGTATAGATAAGGGCAAGCGCCCTTCTACTTCAGGTTGTTGATCGCGTTGGAGCTGGAGTGCATTGGACCGAGCCGTGACTCGCGATGCTGAGGAGTTTATTTTTTTTCCTTTGAACTATGTTTTCAGTTGTATTCCAGCACGTTGTTGTGTTTTCTGTTTTCCATAGATACTTTTCCCTGCTGCATTATTGTCATCATTGTTATATATCAACATTACTTCCGATGTTTGGTTTCTGTTGTTATTCATGTTGTTAATGCATCCGCTATTGATTGTTGCTTTTTCTGATGTATACCTTACTGAATGAGGTCATAGTTTACCCACTGACTCATCAATGCCCTCGATGGTAGTCTTCAGCCTCTGGCATTCGAGGAAACACACTTGAGGTCATGTGGCGAACTGGGTACGGGGCACCAGTGGAGGGGCTCTGGACTCGGGTCATTACAAAGTGGTATCAGAGGAGTTCTTTTCTCTTGATTTACTATTTGGAGACCTTATCTAGGGATATGACGGATATGATACATGGAATTATGTTGTGCTCGGGAGTAGCTGACCCGTGTATAGGGAAAAGACATACTACCTCGTTAATTGCAGTTGCTGGTTTTGAGATTTTATAGTTGATCTGATTTCAACGAGAGTGATTCACATGGCTTGTGCAATTAATGTTTTGATATTGCAGTTCTATTTATATCGCAACCCAATGATATTATGGTGTGTCGTCTCATGCATCATATAGACACTTGTAGGAATCACATGCCATGCATTCTTGCCATTCCATTTAGGGTGCACTAGAGATTGCATGTTGTTGTGATAGACTTTGTATAGATTATTCACGCTATTGTGATAGTTTCTTGATATATTCTCTACTGTTATGTTATAAAACTATTGTTATGTTATTTTTTTAACGTGATCACCAAATTTTGGTTCTTGAGGTGTTATGGGCCCTTACGTATCAGAATTTGGCACTTTTTCTCCTTGTTTTTTTTGTTTCTGGAATTCTGTGCAGTTTCTAAGCTACTGACCAGAAAAACCCAGGATACACGGTGTGTACTTTTTGGGAACACACCGTGTAGATTTCAGGCCCTGTCACTGACTGTGTGAGCAGAACATGGTGTCGTGGAAGTAAATTTAGAAACACGCTGTGTATGGTAGCTACACGCCATGTAATCTCAGACCCGTGTACCCGGCCGTGTCACTAACAACACGGGTCGGGGAAGAACGGGTAGGACACGCCGTGTACATAGGGAACACATCATATAGTCCTATCCAGGTACTCGGTCATGTCATGAACAACACGGACCGATGTTACCTTCCTTTCTACACACCGTGTTTGTATGGAACACGCCATGTAGTCTTTCCCAGGTACCCGAATGTGTCACGAACAACACGGGATAGTGTCACCTTTTGCTATACATGCCGTGTTTGCTCGGAGCATGCCGCGTAAGGTCTAGCCATATAGACGACCATGTACTCAACAACATGGACCACCGAAGCCTTGCCTAGCGCACACCGTGTTTGTTTCGAACACGCCGTGTAGTCTCGGGTTAAGTCGGACCGTGTGGGTTAGCCATGTAAGGAACTCGGGCAGGGGAATAGTTACAAATACACACCATGTGTTGGGGTCAAAACGTCGTGTAGTTTGAAGTGTACATGATTGGTAAGGCAGGATTACACGCCCATGTCAGTGGCTTAAAAAGGCACTCCATGTAGTTTTTATACACGCTGTGTAGTCGTGTTTAGAAATATCTTATTTTTTTCTTCCACTGTTCCCGTTTTGTACCATTGTGATCTCTGTCCTTGTTTTCCTGATCAAAGGTGTGCTTTTGATCTTTCAGAGGCATGCCTCCGATACGTTCTTGGGTCGTACGTCTGTCGTCAGGTAGTGATCAGATGCCAGATATGGCTGATCAAGGACATCCTGTCGATCCCCAGCTGTTCCAGGCTTGGCACCGATTGTTGTACCAGTTGCAAGTGTTGATGCGAAGTTCATGGAAGTTTTCATGAGGATTATGAATGCCTTCCAGGAATCACCGCCTCCTACCTCGTCTATGTCAGACTTTATGTGGGTCTTTCAACAGCAGCATCCTCCCATGTTCTTGGGGGAGGGAGGACCTCAGGCTGTAGAGTCATGGCTGGAAACCATGCTGACTATATTCGAGCATCTGGAGGCGCCTCTAGAGAGGCTGGTCATGCTCCCCACCTACATGCTCCAAGACTCCTCCAAGAGGTGGTGGGATGTGGTCTCACAAGCGGGTCAACAGCAGGCTATGACTTGGGAGGAGTTTCCAGTGCGTGTTCTACGACTACTTCTACCTAGAGACCCTGAGGGCCGATCGAGCCCGAGATTTCATGAGCATAGAGTAGGGTACTCTATCTGTCATGGAGTATTCCTCTCGTTTAACTGAGTTGCAGCATTTTACACCCCTTCGTAATGGGAGTGGGGTGTTCTTGGTGAGGAAGTTTGAGGATGGACTCAGAAGGGAGATCTGCTCGCAGGTGAAAATATACAAGCTGGATTCCATTACTTCCATCGTCAACCAGGCATAGAATGCAGAGTGCAATCTTAGAGACTCTGGAGCTGCGAGCTAGGGCGGTTCGGCTTCCAGAGTTAGCCTTCCCACAGATGATAGAAAGAAGCATTGTAGGGAGCCTACACACGGTGATTTGAGGAAGCGAGACGCATCATCAGGCAGCCAGGTGACATGCTACCAGTGTGGCCTAACAAGGCACACGAGGCCGCAGTGCCAGAGAGACCCTGTGGAGTGCTGGTCTTGCGGCATGATGAGTCACCTTAAGCGTTTCTGTCAGGTTTTTTCACCAGCAGCTGGTGACCAGGGTTCTTCCATGACTCCTAGTTCAGGACCAGCCCCAACAGTTTCTCACCAGTCAGGAAACTGGAGTTCCTCTGGCCGTTCAGGCCGAGGTGGAGGTCGAGGCCGTGGCATTCAGCCACCAGTTCCTCAGCACCATCAGGGAGGTTCAGCTCAAAGTGGTCAGCCAGGGGCGCAGGGCCACGACACATTCCAGTCTTTCACCATGGAGTAGACATATCATGAGTAGGCCCCCCACCATTCTACGGTTCAAGGTACGATTTTAGTAGCCTCAGTTTTATCTTCAGCCCTTTTCGATACTGGTAATATGCATAGATTTATCTCTATTACTGTTGTGGGGAGCCTTGGACTCTGCATCTTTTCTTCTGCCGACTCATTGACACGAGACAGTCCTTTGGGAATGAGGACATGTAGTGTACTCCAGTGTAGAGAGTGCCCTCTCGAGGATGTAGTGTATCACTTCTTATGGGATCTCTATGTCCTAGAGATGACATGCTATGATGTCATCCTCTCCATGGACTGGGTGATTACCTTCTAGGTAGTCGTTGACTATTATCACCACGCAGTCAGTTTCATTTCACCAGAGGGTGAATCATTCATTCATAGAGGTGAATTTGATGTTCGGGTGAATCGGGCTGGACTCGAGCATCTTGGGCTAGAAGGAGTGACGACTCAAATTTCTAGTCATTATCTGGATGATCAGGGGACTCCACAGTTGGACTTTCCTCCATTGGTGGATCGCTTCCGGGATGTCTTCCAGAGGACTTTTCAGGTTAGCCTCTGGAGCGTGAGGTAGAATTCTCTATTGAGCTCGTTCCAGGAGCAGCACCGGTGTCCATTCCTCCCTATAGGATGGCCACACCTAAGTTACAGGAGCTCAAGAAGTAGTTTGAGTAGCTACAGGCTAAGGGTTTCATCTGAACCAGGACTTCTCATTGGGGTTCGCCTGTTCTATTTGCGAAGAAGGCATACGGTACCCTTTGGCTTTGTGTGGATTATCAGAAGCTAAACCATTTGACGGTAAAGAATAGATATCCCTTACCGCGGATTGATAACCTTTTCGATCAGCTTCGAGGAGCCCAAGTGCTCTTGAAGATCGACTTGAGGTCCAGTTATCATCAGCCGCACGTTAGACCATTAGATATACCTCAGACAGCCTTTAGGAGCAGGTACAGTCCTTACGATTATACATTCATGCCTTTCGGACTCACGAACGCACCTTCAGTTTTCATGGCTCTGATTAACCAAGTGTTCTATCCTTACATGGATTCCTTCGTCGTGGTCTTCATGGATGATAGCTTGGTGTACTCTCACACTTGACACGACCATGCCACCCATCTTGAGATCGTCCTGATTACACTGAGAGAGCATGCAATTTATCAAAAACTCTCAATGTGCCACTTCTGGATGGATCAGATTGAGTTCCTCGGTCCCGTCATCTCAGAGGCAGGAGTATCTATGGTCCTAGATAATGTGAGAGTTGTAGTTAACTAGGAACATCCAAATAAAGTCTTTGAGGTACGAAGTTTCCTAGGACTGTCTAGATACTGCAAACGCTTCATTCGGGACTTTTCTCATCTAGCAGCACCTTTGAGATGTCTGACCAAGAAGGGGCCGAAGTTCTTATGGTCAGATTCTAGTGAGTCATCCTTTCAGGAACTGAAAGGGAGGTTGATGTCATCACCGATACTAGTCTTGACAAATCCAGGAAAGAGGTACACTTTTTATTGTGATGCTTCAGGTGTCAGGATAAGAGTTGTGCTTATGCAGGTAGAGGGAGTCGTTGCATACAGGTCTCAGCAGTTGAGTCCAATTGAGAGGAACTACCCTACACACGATCTGGAGTTGGTAGCTGTTGTTCGTGCCTTGTGTTGTTGGAGACACTATCTTATGGGAGAGCACATTGTGGTCTTCATTGACCATAAGAGTCTCAAGTATATCTTCACTCAACGTGATCTGAATCTGAGGCAGTGCAGGTGGGTTGAGTATCTATAGTCTTTTGACTTCGAGCTTGCTTATACGCCGGGAAAGGGAAACATCGTGGAAGATGCGTTGAGCAGGAGAACTCAGATTCAGGTAGTTCAAGAGGCCAGTAGTGAGTGTCATCTGATGGATCTATTCTCTGAGATGCATTTGGAGGTGCACGATAGACAAGGATAGGCTTTTATATCTTCTGTAGCTGTTACCTCCATGCTACATGATCGGGTACGGATGAGGCAGCTACCAGACTTAGAAGGGTTAGTCCTGCGGGAGAGTGTGTCAGGAGAGGACACTCTTCTTGGATGGACAATGGGCGAGGATGAGATCTTGCATTTCTAGGGATGTGTATGGGTTCCACCAGACATACGCGAGGTGCTGATGCGGGATTTCTATTTCTCAATTTGGGCAGTTCATCCTGGATTCACCAAGATGTTTCGAGATCTTCATCACCAGTACTAGTGGCCAGGTATGAAGAAAGATGTTGCTGGTTTTTTCATGAGATGTTCTACTTGTCAGCAGGTAAAATCAGTGCATCAGCGACCAGTGGGGCTTTTACAGCAGTTACCCATTCCAGAGTGGAAGTGGAATGATGTTGCGATGGACATCATGACCGGGCTTCCGAGATCGCCTCGGGGAAACGATGTAGTTTGGGTTGTCGTCAACAGGATTATGAAGGTTTCTCACTTCTTGTCGATCAAGGAGACCATTAGTGTCGATGATCTGGGACGAATTTACATCAGAGAGATCATTCGTCTGCATGGATTTCCACACTCTATTGTTTCAAACAGAGATGCGCGATTTACCTCTCGGTTCTGGCAGGGGCTTCAGAAGGCCTTGGGTACAAAGGTACTTTTGAGTACAGCGTACCATCCCCAGACTTATGGCCAGTCCAAGGGCACGATCCAGGTACTTGAGGATATGCTCCGAGCTTTCATTCTAGTATTTGGCGGTTCTTGGGAGAATCATATTTCTCTGGTGGAGTTTGCCGACAACAACAATTTTCAAGAGACCATTCAAATGGCACCATAAATGGTTTGGTACGGTAGGCCATGCTGATCACTCTTATGCTGGCTGGAGGCAGGAGAGGCTGCTTTGCGGGGACCTCGTTTTGTTTAGGAGACTATAGAGCAGACAGAGATGATTCAGAAGAGGATGGAAACAGCGCAGTCTTGACAGAATTCTTTTGCTGATCAGCGGAGATGACCTCTGGTGTTCGAGGTTGGAGATCAGGTTTTCCTATGTGTAGTACTGAGGTTGGGACACAAAAGGATTCGGAGACAGGGTAATCTTTCACCGCGGTACGTCGGGCCGTTTGAGTTATTAGAGAGAGTGGGGTTGGTCGCCTATCGGTCGCAGATATCTGAGAGGTATTAGGCCATGCATGAGCACTTCCACGTCTCTCAGCTTCGATGTTACTTTTCAGAACCGTCTCATGTATTTCAGCCAGAGCAAGTTGAGCATGAAGCGGATGCGTCATTCGAGGAGCGTCCTATCTGGATTGTCGATCGTAGTACGAAGGTTCTCCGCGGGCAGTCTGTTCCTCTTGTACGAGTGTTATGGAAGCATGGGCGAGTACAGGATGAGACCTAGAAGAGGGTGCAAGATGTACAATTGTAATGGCCAGAGCTGTTTGGGGTTTCTTCTTCTCCGCCTCATTAGGGAAATTCAGGGACTAATTTCATTAAAGGGGGAAGTTTGTAAGAACCTGGATCTTCTTTTAAGGCATGTTTTTATTTTTTCTGGTGTTTTTGAAAAAAATGAATTTTCTGGAAATTTTCAAAGTACACGCCGTGTACTTTCTAAGTACACTCCATGTACTTTCTGAGTACATGCCGTGTACTTTCTGAGTACACGCCATGTACTTTCTGAGTACACTCCGTGTACTTTTTCCCAGCTCGAAGCCGTGTCCTGGCTGTGCTGGGCCACACACACAGTGTGTATGGGTGAGGTTGAGGCCAATTAATTTGGAGCATGGAAAATTGAAGTACACATCATGTACTCAAGAAGTACACGCTGTGTACTTTATTTTATTTCATTAAATGGACCAGGGTCGCACCTAACCCCCAAATTCATCTTATACTCTAGATTTCTTCCACCCGGGAGCGATCATATGGCCGAATCTTCCCCGAGCTCCCGCCTCGCCATCCGTTCTCCGATTCGAGCACGGTCGATTACGTTGGAAGCGTAGTGGTGAGTTCTTCCTTCTTCATGAGCCTTATTTCTTGATTCCTCCTTGTTTTCAAGATATCATTGGATGAAATTTTTGTGCGTTTTCTCAGATCTACATTGTTCTAAGAGGAATCTGTCATCATGGAACACATACATCGATCTCCTAGGATCGAGGTAGGTGGTTTGTTCCTTTCCGTAGGATGTTGATGAATATTATGTGAAAATTCCACCAATACCCTTGGACGGGGTATTGCGTGTTTCCTGTTTTTCCCCTGCTGTTTGCCTAATTTTTCTTTTTTTCTTTAGTAGAGGTTATCACTTGTGAGTAGAGTAATTTATTTTGTGCTCGGATTGCTTTTCCATGCTTGTTTTTCCTGTTGGGCATTTTTCCAGTTTGCATGCCTAGTTGTAGGATAGTGGAACTATTGTTTTTTTATTATTGTTGAGCCATAGAATGGTAGCCAAGTAGTTCTTGAGGTTTACATGGGAGATACACACGCACTGAGAATGTTTAGTTACACTCAGGACTGTGAGAACCTAGAGTAGTTGACCAAAGAGAGAATTGACGGAAGGGCTTCTCTAGAGTGTCTTCTAATTAGGTGTGAGAATATAGGGGGAATTTACATTGAGTGACTCCCCATAGAGTCTGTGGTTCCACGGCGTGGGCCACATGGGGAATTGATGTTGAGTGCTTCCCCAGAGAGCCTTTAGAACGATATGAGACTATAAGGGGAATTGATGGTGAGTGCTTCCCCAGAGAGTCAGCTTAATTACGTAGCTGAACCAGAGGGGTGAGACTGTGTGTGCCTCCCAGATGGTTTCTAGTACTATAGGATTAACCATAGGGGTTAGGCTGTGAGAGCTACCCAGAGGGTTACCTGTTTTCTTCTTGTTGGTGGCTGCTTACTTCTGTACTTAACTTGTTAGAACTATGGATTGTAGCAGCATGTGATTTCCTGTTTACTGCTTCTTATTTATTTGCTGCCATGTATTCATTGACTGTAAGGTACAAATCTTTGGGTGATTTCCTATTGGGATTGTATCTAACACCCTGTTTGGGCCATGCTTCTGGGACCAAGCAGACTATGTTGCTGCAGGTATAGATAAGGGAAAGATCCCTTCTACTTCATGTTCTTGATCACGCTGGAGCTGAAGAGCATGGGACCGAGCTGTGACTCGCGATGCTGAGGAGTTTATTTTGTTTTCCATTGTACTCTGTTTTCAGTTGTATTCCAGCACGTTGTTGTGTTTGATGTTTTCCATAGATACTTGTACATGCTGCATTATTTTCATCATTGTTATATATCTACATTGCTTCTACTGTTTGGTTTCTGTTGTTATGCATGTTGTTACTTCTTCCACTATTGACTGTTGCTTTTTCCGCTGTATACCTAACCGAATGAGGGCATAGTTTCCCCACCAACTCACCAAGGCCCTCGCTGCTAGTCAGAATCTTCTGGCATTCGGGGAAACGCGCTTGAGGTCATGTGGCGAACCGGGTACGGGGCACCAGTGGAGGGGCTCTGGACTCGGGTCATTACACATTACTTCCTACATTTGAAAAATTTATCCATGCTATATTCCTCTCTTTTCTACATATTATTGGTCGTATTTTAATATTTATTTGATATTCACATGCTATGGGTCCCTATCTCACACTCCTAAATCATTTAGCTATACCATTGATGTACTCCCAATTAGGCTTCTTCTCACATTTCTGATATGTGGGTCATTGGATCTTCTTTCCTCCACTTTAATTTTTTCAACCAATATGAATCTCCATATTTCCTTTTATATATACATAACCATTATAACATTCACCAAACACTATAATTACGTTGAGAATACATTGAACTACTTCTTCATAACTCCCCTATAATCACATTGATAGAGACTTTCATTGGTATGTTTTCAAACCACTAAATAATATATCTATTTTTATATCATTTTAGATTGCAAAACCCAAGGAGTTTCTCTCAAGTGTTGTGAATTTTACCATAAATATTGTGACCAATTCACTATCCCTTTTATTAAGATAAAAAAATTCCATTTCCATGTTTTTTTGAAGATTTTTAGGGAAATACATTGTTAGGAAATAATTTCTCAAAGTCATCATAATCCATTTATTCTATTTTACCCTTCATATTTGTTTTCCTTTTCAATTAAGTCCTTTAAAAATCCACCCCATATAAATAGTATAAATAAAAACTAAACTTATCTTTCTATAAAATTGGATAATAGAAAAAACATACGCCTTTTATCTAACCCACTATTTTGTTACAAGTGCAACAGAAGACACACTATATTTCCTTGGGCATTGCCACGTAAAATAGTCGATAGTCAATTTCTCCATATTGGCTGAAGGAGTGTGTTCCACATGGTTCAATTTATTATTAATATCCTATGAAAATCAGTAATAATGATCATAAGGTTTTTAACTCCACATCCACTTGAATTGGGAATGTCATTATATCAATCATTGTATTTCTTATCACGAAATATTTTTCTCTAGTTTTTAATTGTTGCCATAATTTTCTAAAACATAAAAGGATTGAAAATAAAATAAATTAGTAAAGAAAGAGTAAATAATTTATTCATATGTAAAAATTAATTATAATATATTATATTATGATATCTATAAATTTATCCATTTTCTTAATGGATGATTAAAGGATCATATGATTTAATCCATGTATATTGTTGAGATGATTAATTACCATACTTATTTATCCTTAATAATACAATGTATAAAGTTTATTATTATAGAAAAAATATCCACTGAGATTATCAAACCATATGTCCTGTAAGACCCATTTTTTTGTACCAAGTGATGATTGATTCAATTCACAATACATCATTTTTAGGGTTATAAACCCTTGGTAAAACTATTCTAGAGAAACATCCACATTGATTATATGGACATGGATTTCATTACTCAGAAACCACATAGTCTAATACCTTAATAAAAATTACAATCTTCCAAATAAATCTCAATCTTATAACTAGGGTTCCACTAATGTATTCTATTCATAATTCCAAAATTAACTAAACCATTATCTTATGCTAAATATGGTGACCCAAATACATCTTACATGACTATTACATTTTTTATGATAAAAGACATAATACATTACAATCTTTGATGAATTGAATTACTATTTGAAAAAACATAGACTTCTACATCACTTGTATAAAATTAGAAAAAACAATTTATCATAAATTCTTCTTATTTATCATTATAAATATCTCCCAATATCATTATTACATGTACTTACATGAGGATATACAATAAACAAATGTGTGAGATAAATTCCTATTATGGGGTGGAATAAGGGAATTGAATAAATATGATATGCGTGAGCATAATCCGTATATTCATATAATAAGAATATGATCAACATCATAGTTATTTGAAATTTTTTGGATAATGGAATTGAATATTGAATATGAATAATAAGAAAAAAACATAACCTAGTTGTGAAATACAACACATAGTTTTGAATAATGTTGGAATCATGTTCTTGAATAACATATGTGACTAATAATTCAATCATAATGATGAACAAATATGTCATCATGATCACACATACTACACATAATATAAAGAGATATATCACAAAAAACTAGTGTATTTGATTAACATGTAATTAGTGGATAACCCCACATCCAAAAATACACATAATCATTCATTCCCTAAGGAACTTATAACAATCATAGTATTAGAATATAACCTTGAAATGGGATAGGTTTTAGAAGAATTAAATGAATGATATTTTATAAAAAACATTTAGGGTTACCAAATGAATAAATCAATTCAAATTTTGGAATATAACATCATCATTATTGAGTGTACAATAAAAAAATTAGTTAGGCTGAAATA
Organism: Viscum album; assembly: GCA_963277665.1. Lineage (NCBI taxonomy): Eukaryota > Viridiplantae > Streptophyta > Magnoliopsida > Santalales > Viscaceae > Viscum > Viscum album. The sequence goes on from OY728128.1 coordinate 1,267,228,677, forward strand.
TACGTTTTATAAGTTAATTCCTTTTCATAAAATCATTTTAAATGAATTAGAAATTATTTCTAAAGTGCAGAATCATGTATTTCACTGAATATAAAAAAGAAAATAATATTAGAAGGATCTCTTTTAGACATTAGTGGAATATCCATTCTAAAAATATATTGAATGATAAGATATAATAAAAGGTATTTTTTTAGAAAACTCCCATTATAATAAATCTCACTTTACTTTAGTGAAATTTAATCTATGGAATAATATAAATAGGTTCACTAAAAAATTGAACAATAAGTAGTTTTTTTAATATTTTTATTACTATTTATCAGCTAAAATAATTGTATTATATTTATTAATTCACTTCCATAATGGGATAACATTTTCATAACATGTTTCCATAATGATTTTCAATTTCTCTTCGATTTCACAGTTTTTTTCAGTGTCAGCTATATATAACTATAAATGAATATATAATTATAAAATAAATATTTTCATAATATTATTTCATTAATAATGTATTGTTTCCATAATAAATTTTGGGTATAAAAAGTGAATTTGAAACATCCATGTTTGCGGTTATCCAACCATTAGTGGGATATTGTCCATTGAGGAGGCACGGGATATATAATATTGACTTATATTAATGATTAAATCATTATAGTATACTACAAATATTCAAATAATTTTAAAATACACTGTAATTGGTTATGGACTGTTATAATTGCAAACAAGAAAGTGTATATTAATTTATAAAAGGAAAAGGATATAAAATGATGAATTTCAATGACATATTTCTTCAATTTGTTCTTTTTCTACCACCTCCTATTTTGTGAATTATTGGAGTATAATTTATCCAATGAAACCCTATGAATTATAAGGTGATTGATATAGTGTATTTGGGAAGATTATTGGATTTTTCTAGTGAGATAGGATTGGATTTCTAATGGAAGGGTTATGAGTTATTTATAATTGAGGAGAGGGGTATTTTGGGAATAAATTATTTAGTAAAATACTATATAAATGGTAAATTATGAAATAGTTATTTTTTTAAAAGAAAAATCAAATAACAATAAAATAAAATGGGATTATGAATTTAAAACCCTTTATAATTATAATTCAATATTTTATCAATATGGAATGTGGGAAAAATGAAAACATTTATTTTAAGTGATGAATTTTAATACTATACTTTGGAAAATAAATTTTTGGTCTAAAAATTATGTTAATAGTTTTTAAAAGAATATATTTCTTAATAAATTATTGTTGGTCTTAATTTTTAAATTTGGTATTTTTTATTTCATTATTTCATCTTCGTTATGTCATAAAACATGTTGTATTTGAAAACTCTATTTTTACTATTCGCCTAAAAATAAATTTTTTTTATAAAATTTTAAAATAAAATAACCTTAATAAAATTTCAATGTTCTTATATATTTATTTATTATTCACTACATAAAAATAGAACATCATTCCTGTATTCGTTATTTACCAAGATATCTCTTAAGGTTCAATATTTCCATTATATAAATTGCTGATTAGTTTAATAATTTTTTTCTTTGGTTCAATTGTGTTGTTAGTGGGGGTGATTATTTTCAAAAAAGTGGGTGATCCAATATTTATCCATCGTATTCGTTATATTTGTTTATTTTTTTACCCTTGTGATTTTGAAATGTTTATGGGCTTAATTAGGGACTAATGTAATTATTTTCAATAATGGAATATTTTTTTTATTTCACTGTGTATTTTATGTGCATAATAATTATAATAAAAAATAAAAAACATTTACTCATTTTAAAAATATCATTTATAAAGTATGGGTATTTTTAAAAAGTGTCTCATGCACATGTGAAATGAGATTACTAATAGTCCAATGACAGAACAAAAGAAAAAATTTCCCATAAACTGGTCATCTAACCAATCCCATCCTTATTAGGTTATACTCACCAAATAACGCATCCAATAATTGCAACATAATTATTAATATAGCGAAAAAAGGGTACTTCACATAACATTCCCACTATTTTTCCTCTTTCAAACCCCAAAATAACATAACTTGGTGCTCCAATATCTCTTATAAAATAACCCTATTTAATACATGTGGTCTAAAAAATCACATCACATAACATATTTTCTGAGGACACGTGATCCATCAAATCATATCTCACATGAAGACAGTTATCCCATCATAACATAACACATCACAACTCAACTAAAGAACCATGTCTATCACATCACTTCAATAAACAAAATAGTAGGTTATCATGAACAAGATGGAAAAACATTTGGGCCTCACTTATGCCATTTAATACCCCGACTATAGAAGCCTCACATTATCAACAACAATCACTACTAGTTCACATTTGACAACATTCATAATAGATTATGAATATCAAAATCACCAATAAGAGAGGGAGAGTTAGATCAGGTAGCCTTCCGTCCATACACACAACTAGAATATTTGGAAAAACATCCCCAAAACATTTGGTTATTAGAAAATGGTTATACATATGAGTGGGTGGAATATAAAAATAAAAAATAACATAAAAGGTTCATTTATATACATCAACACACAAGTCAAACATATGGGTTCACAACCGTAATAACAAACCGTGTGGCAAAATCACCACCAAGCCACACAACCTCATGTACTTTTCATCCAATTATATATTAATGAAACCACATTAGTCATTTCATTTCATGTATTGTCAATTTCCTATCACCAACCAAATTAATTAATTAATTCCAATAAATTATATATTTTCCAACAACAATCAAAACCATGTACCCCATTTCAAAAATGTGTCGATTAATCATTTTATCCAATTAAAAAACAATGAATACAATTTTAGTTTTATTAATAAAATTTTATTCCATCACTATCGAGAAACAACCATAATAACATACTATACAACAGCAACCTGTCATCCTCATGAAAAAACACCACATTTCCAGCATTTCAAAGACACTACCACTTTCCAAATCACAATTTCTATATACCACATCCACATCCCATCACATCCACCATATATCATAACCACATCTCAACAAATCTCCCCCCACATTATAATCACACATTACTAAAACATAAATTATTTCATATTTATCATGGGGACATTATCACCTTCCACATTACTTTTCATGGGAATTCCCCCACAAACAGAGTGGATTTATGAAACCAATATATTATCTTGATATAGGTGAATAACCAACATAATTTAATGTGATAATAAAATTATAAATAAATAATAACAATGAACATAACGGAAAAAAATTTCACCAATGAAATTGGTTTACAGCAATTCATTGAGTTCATACACTCCATATATCAATAATATCAACATAGTAAAAATATTATTTATTTCCCCACTTCCATGAATATAATTTATAAAAATTATTGCATTACATTAGTATAGTTATTAAAATTTTCCAAAATGATAAAAAGAGAATTTATCCTCCCACATGATACAATTAGATGATAAAAATGATCCCCTATATCGAATAGGGATATCTGAACCACTTTTGATGGTTGGAATGAGAGGATGACAATATTAAAGCATCATAACAAAGGATAACACCTTTAAAAACCTTTAAATCATGTACCTAATAATTAAATTTCCATTAAACATCAAAACCAATGATTACCTGATATCTCCTTTTTGGTGGTGAAGAACTGGAAAAAATAGGAATACTAAAGAATGGGTACTTACATAAAAACACCACGCACCAATATCCCAAGGATGGGGATGAAAAACCCTTAAAGTTGGATTAATCCTCAATTGTGATCAATTTTTTTTTGAAAAATATATAATATAAAATCCTTTAAAAAGTTAAGCTTTAGTAGGATTGGGTATTTATAGGTAGTTTGGGAATCATAAGATCACTACATAACAACCTTCACCACGTAGCATAACTATAAAAAATGGAGTCCATAGTGTGAAGGGGAGTGGAAGTGACACATACTGGATGGTTAAATCCACGTTTGATAATTGTGGATAACTCAATTCCATTTATTAAAAATATTTAGAGAAGGGACCGTAATTTAGGGGGAAGGACCACACAAGAAATAACCTTTTATAAAAAGTCGATATTTTGAATCATGAATCCATGATACAACTATAACTACAAAATGAGAACCCCAAAAAATCACATTTATGACTCCACGCAACATCTGGGGTCTCCGGATAGAAAATATGGAAATAATAGAAGTACTAATAAAAGTTCACACCAGAAATCCATGCCATAGATTTCCTCTCTATTACATAGAAACCACCCAAATGGTTATACCCATTACTCCACACCATTGAAAACATCTAAGATAAAATATAATATCAATCTCATACCTTTACCCCCAAAAATCCTCAATCCCTATGAAACCTCCACAAATTGAATTATTGAAATGTAATGGTTCAAAAGATATAGGTAATAATATTAGACACCACTCGAAAAACTCTCTTCCTCATGGTTTAATACAATCATAGGGAATGAAAGAGAAGAAATTTTATGAACAATCAGATAATTAAATACTTCTAAAGGGTCTCATTACAACTTATAATAAACAATAACGAAATTCACCAGACCTAAATAAAAATTAGTTGGAAAAAATCAGACAAAACTATATCACCACTGAATTCCACCATATGCAAGGATCCCATTTTAATATAACCATCCAAACTAACATCTAAACCTATATATTCCCCTTTCCCAAAATCACTACAATTATGAATACACAAGAACCCAAGAATATAAATAGTGAAATTCTATCTTACACATCTAGACAATATAGATTTTTGGGGTTAATGACTCATTTGAATAATTTTAATATGTCCTATAATATAACACATATTATTTATGAAATGGATTTAACAAACATCATATGTCAAAAGATTTAAAACACATAGAATAATGGAAAAATTACATCTCATTAAAAAACATGATCCAACCATGTCAGGAATAAGGAAATGAAAACAATAAAAAATTGATGAAAAATCATCTAAATCAAAATTTATTTGTATCTCACAGTCATCATTACTATTATATTGGATAGTGTTACCCCACATAACATGAACCAAGGTAATTTTCCATACATGTAATACTCTCCCCGATGATCCTCGATCAATGATTTCCATCTAGGAATGTTTAATAATCCTTGATATCCAACTATCCTTAGTATAGGACATGGTAGGCATTCTGATATACCGATAGAGATGAGATATGTGGATAGTATCTTGGATTCATCCGATATGGGGTTTTATATCCAACAGATAACAAACCCCACTAACTTGTCCCAACAATTTAAAGGTCCAATAAAACAATATGAGAGCTTCCTCCCCAAAATAACTCTTCACTAACAATGTCTAGGAGAATCCCTTATAAACATGTGGTATCTATCCTTTATCTCTTATGGCCCCAACTCAGATTGGAAATGGACTTTTATCGATCCTAAATTGATTTCAACCACTCAAGAACAAGATAACCTTATTATTCATGCTCTCAACCAAATTAAGACTGAGAACTGATGACTCTCCATAGCCATCCCAACACAATAGAGAAATTATGGCCTCATGTAAAAGGCATCAAATGGGGTAATTCCGTTTGATATGTTCTAAATATTTTCATATGTAAACTCAATCAAAGGAAAAATATCTCCCCATGATATACCGATGTTTATGATGTACACTTACAATATTTTCACTTCTGTGAGGATGTTATGATCCATCTACCCATTAATTTGAGGGTGGAAAGTAGTGTTTATGTGAAAAAGGGTTAAAAAAGAATGCTATAATCCAATAAAGACTCAATAGGTAAAATGAACATCCTGATATGAGAAACATTTCCTCATAAATGCATGAATCAACAAAACAACATCCGTATATATCGTCGATAAAACATCCCCAATGCCTGAATCCGTGATAATTTGGAAGAGAAATTATTTCAATGGATATTACATGATTACCTATAAAACATCACAATGTGTTTTATCTTTGGAAAAAACTATAAAGAATTATATCATAATTCCATCCCAATTTGACTTCGGAATATCCAAGGTCTATAACAAACCATCATGAACCTAGTGTACATTCTTTTATTCTAGGAAATGAAAACACCGGACCACAAACTGTACCACCACCACTTTCATCCCAGGTCACTAAAAATATTTCCAAATGTCATGTTACATCTTGGATAATCCTGGTGGTATTTTCAAGGGCAATCTATGAAACTCCAGAATGACTGCTATAAGCATTTCTTCTTGAAAAAAATCTATCTTGAAACAACATCCACTTTTTACCATCCTACAACAATTCCTATATAGTATAACTATGTACCAAACAAGCACACATTACCTCAACCATTTTTCACCCTAATGATTATCCTCCACCACCCACATTTGAGAAAACTACATTGTCATCTAGAATAAATAAACCCCATCACCAACCACACTAGCATCTATGTCTAGGGCTACTTACACCTCCATCACCCTCCAATAATCTTTAAACCCCCAAACAACAAACTTCCGTGAATTCCTTGTTTAATAATTATCAACAAAGCCCATATTTCCTATGTTTTAGGATATCACAAAGTCATAATAATATAGATACATCAGCCACTTAAATTTCAATAGATTAATGTTATAATAAAAAAAGATATATCTTAAGATGATGTGACCTATAAGTATAAGAATGAATTTTCTAAAGAGGTATTGTTTCCACAACAACATTTAAAATGTATCCTATACTAGGTGTATATCATTGGTGGTATAATTGAGATTATGGGGGAACAACTACCTAGAACCATAAGATAATTTTTCATTCTACTCCATTAAGATTAATCATAATCATAGATGGGAGGCATTATAGAATATCTCAAACACCCCCACTCCATTAGAAATAAAATCACTAATCCTTATCCACTTAAGTTAGTAATACGTTTCCTGACATTGATTAGTTTAGATAAAATAATAGTTCTTCCTAGAAAAATCTATCAATGCGGATACAATGCATGAGAAAATTGATATGAACCATTGATAATTTCCTATAATAACCAAGAAGCTATGAACCTCATCCACATTCATGGGGGTCTCCAAGAGTCTAATATCTTGAGATTTGACATGTCCATGAGAAAACACCAATAAGGAACTATGTGTAAAATGGAATGCACCATCAAACTCCAGATATTACACTTGTATAACATTCCATTGTGATGGGGGCATCGACATAAATAAAATAGAACTATGAGATGGTCAACATGATCCTCCTCAGGCATCGAGTATGTTAATATGTCATCAATGGTTAATACAATAAAATTTTATAGGAATACAAGTAACAAAATTTCATGAGCCTCATTAATAGAAGTAGTGTATTTTTTTCAAATAATAACATCAAAAATAACATAATGCTCTCATGCCAACATTTTAGGGATGTATTTGAGACATATCATTCTTCACTGTCAACTAATGATATCTAGACCACATATTGATCATGGATACTAACCATCTCCCCTAAAATTTTCACAAAGACCATAAATAATTGGTATATGGTAGTGATTATTTATTATCTTCAAATTCAACATCTATTAGTCTATACAGAATCTCATTTTAACATCTTAATTAGTAGAAAATTACATTGGAGAATCCCATAATAAAACACTAGGATAGATAAAGACCTTTTGTATTAGATCATTTATCTAAATACTCAACCACCAGAACATAGAGGGCACCATTGGATAATGATCCATCAAAATTAAAGAATAAAAGATATATAAATCTACCGTGAGTTCAATAATACATCATGGATTGGTCATAACAACCTCCTCAATAAAAAAATAATGAAATGAAACAAAAAATCATGAAACCTCTACCAACATAGCATATACATATTCCATAGACAAATCATCCACCCTGGAATGAAGGGTATCCATGAATCTACTGCCAATATAAAAACCCCTCTTGAAAAAAATCATGCAAACTATACACATTTGAAAACAAGACATTAATATGGAATAAGTGAATAAAATTCATGGAATACAAACTATAACATAATATATATAATGTACGAAGAGATCCCTACAGAACTAATGTGAACCCAAAATCATTTTACACCATCATAACACATCAACTAGCTATTCTACACTCTAACTTGGATAGTCATCACTAGGGGCATGAGAGGCCCCTCTATATGTAGTCTTAGAGAACATCTCCACATCCACTGTACAGAAGACCTCATTTATGATAATTCTCATGTTGGTTCTATGAATATGTAGAACATCATGAGGTAAAAATTTAATAGATCAATATCTCCTTTTTAGAGCATAATAATGTTACCCTTTCTATTCAAATGGACTCACCAAAAGAAGTTGAAAATGTTGGTGAAGGACTAGACTGGCTCCACTATACTGTGATCCAAGAAACATGGTTAACAGATTATAATGATGAACATAAACCCCTTAGAAAAAAGGAAATCTTCCCATGTATCATGGGAAACGAATTATAACTTATAAAACTAGATGTATGTACCAAAAAATTATTATGGTTGTCGCTTTAATGGTTGATGTTTCATAGTCCTACTAAATGAGACATTCCCCTAACAAAAATACTCCTCACGGAACCCTGGTGGTTTCCCTCTCATAGTGAAACTCCTTAGGTCCACCTATGATCAATAACCAAATCATTCTTCCAAACATCGAGATACACAAGAAATGGGGATATAAGGGGACCAATGTTGTGGTGTGATACATTACGATGTAAAGGAATATAACGATGGGTTAAAAGGACAACTCTATGCTACATAAGATGATGCAAACAAATTCTTCTATAATGAACATGATGGTTGAATGTGAACCAATGGCCCAAGACCAGGAACATAAGGATAGATACGATGAACAATGTGAAAAAAAGTAATAGAGCTGTGATTCTAAAGAAAATGTCTATGATGGTACAATAAGAAATGTGGATGAAAAAATGAAAAATATCTAGATCTCAATAACCATTATGAGGATTACATGTAGGTAGGGAAGTTATATATAAATGATCTAAACAGTTATATGTTTAGAATCATATAAATAATAGTTTTAGTGGATGTTAATCGGGTAAAATGGTCTTGGATAAAAAATATCAATTTTTTGCACATTGAGTCAACTAATGTAAAATAAATTTTCAAAAATATATCCAATCATTTTTTATGATAGACAAACACATTGAATACCGAATAAAATAGTATATGAATATGACACTATATGATATTCAATGTGTGTTATATAGGGTTTTCTATTTCCAATATTTTAATATTTCATTTAATGGTTTTTTGATTTCTTGAGTTGTTTATTGACCTATTTCTTCATACTAGGTTTGTTTATCATTTTTTCATTGAAATAAAATTGATATAATTTTAATTTTCAGTTTGAAAAATTAGAAATATATCTGGAGTAACATTATATGATAGAAAATTAAATGTTCATCCTTAAGACGTTTGACCTAAGACTCCTCAAAAGGAAAAATATTAAAGGGGAAATGAAAAATATCTTTCAAATGGATGCCATGATCCCAAATAGAACTCCTCCTCTATTGAAGAGGGAGAATTTAATACATATTCAATACCTTCATATAAAAGAAGACTAACTAAACAAATAAATCCTTTTGAATGTCATCCCAAAAATCATCATCCTCTTTTCACACACCACAATTTACTATGAAACCATAAATCACTTACCCTCACAACTAACTAACCACTAATAGAACCCATAACACTACTCAGTACTGGGTTTAATTAAAGGTTATATGATGATCCTACAATCATCACTCCCTCTCTTTGTAATATGATTAAAAACCGTACACTTGTATGTCCTAAGAACCTACCACTTGATGGTATGGAAGAATGTTTTCCAAACCTCTTCGTCTTCTATGGGGTTGATTTTTCAATGACCAATCAGGTCATCTTTATAAACCTCCACTAATTGAAGAAACCGAGATGAAGACTACGAGTTATAACTAATAGGGGAACAAATACATCCAAATATTAGTGGAAATGAATGTTTTTCAGAATCAATTCATTCCTTTTAGCACCCCAACCACCCAATTAAAAAAAGAAAAAAAATTTTGATTCATATAAATCTGTTATATATCAATTATGCACGCGGAGTCAACTTATTTTTTAATTTAGCAAGCACAAAGTCCTTGCATTAGATCCTGGGGCCCCTCAAAAACTCTGTCAAAGCTAGCTTTCTTCGACCAATATCACACACTAAGATCACCTGACCCCATATCCCAACCGACCTATGAAATTACCATTGTTCCTAACTCCAAACTCAATACTATCCCTCATCCAATTCCCATAATACCACTCAATCATGAAAAAATTCGACTATATGTACACTTCCAAGGTAGCAGATGACCAAATATATATAATAACCCCAGATTCACAACTTTAGTAGGCCTTTGGTGGGGGAAGATATCTATGGGTATAAAAATATCACATCAATTGGAGGCATTACCCACCATAATATTTGATTGAGAGATATTAAAAATCAAACAGAAGAAAATCTATGAAATTATATAAAATGAGAACCCAATACCATCCCAATATTCATGTATAATGTTTATAGATTTAATTTTCTCCAAATAAAACCCCAAAAAAGTCATATAGTATTTACTCCATAGTATCTCCAAAGGACCCTACTAGTAATGTTCACAATGGTCCATGATTTCCTCCTAGAAACATGAAAAACATGTTTTATATACCTTATGTGAAAATATTTATATACACAATAGTATCCATCCTAATGTGTTTTATGAAAATTAAAAAAGAGTATACTAATGCACCCTTGAACAAATAGTAGAACCAACAACACCGAAATAGGGAAACCAACTAATAGCATCCATAGCATGGAATGATCCTCAATCAAATCATCAAATAATAGTAACCGAATAAGAATAATATATATTAAGAGGGTAGCCCACACCACTTTCCAAATGAATTATAGCTCTCACATCCCAACATTGTATGTCCTATAACTCCCTTGTATTCTATATATTTATCATTCCCATACAAACCTAGGACATCACATCACATCGCATCAAATATCTCCCAAATAAAAATAATCCATAACAACAAATCTCGGCTAACTAAATATGGTACATGATACCATAACACATCACACATCTATTTAGTATACTTGGTTAGTCAAATGACACCCATTATCATAATAGTAGGGTATCATGAAGATTAATGGAAAAAACATTGTACCATCCTCCAAAAATGAATAATCCTCACTATAAACAGCTAATAATATAATAAATAATCAACAATATTGAAAAATTGACTTCAATAAAACAAATCCCAGGTATATCAAACTGATCGAGAAGAGAGGGTGGGGATGAGAGAGTAGAAAACCATAAATCCTCACCAATAACATATTGGGGAAAACACCCCCAAATAATATGGTTTTCACAACATATTAATCAGGTTGGGGGTGTATAGAAATAACAATAAAGATACATGATATATATATATATATAGATACATGTACCTGAACAACATATAGGTTTATAATAAGAATACTATTCAAACTCACAAAATTACCACCAAGGATCACAACTGAAACCACTTTCACATCGATTACTAAATTCAAAACACCACAGAAAATGAATAGAATCCACAAACCAAATTCAATCTTATTCCTTTTATTTCATGTTATAAATTATTATTCAATTTCACGTCCTCATGAAATTTCAAAAACAAATCCCATTAACTTCAGATTTATCAACATCCACTTAAAATATACATCCCATATCAAAATAAGTTTTAATTAATAACATTAACTCAATAAACAACCCATCCCATTCCCTTTAAATTTAATTAATAAGTATTTAATCCATTAATAATGGGTGAATTTTAAAGTAGAACCAAATATTACAACAATACAACCTCCCATATCTAATAAAATATATTACCACTATTTCACAACCACAAAAACATTCCACATTAAAAATTCCACATACCATATTATCCTACCATAGCATATTCTATATATCGATACCAAATCTCATCACATATTCCCTCACACAAAAACAAAATATTTATTTTTTACAACCTATTTTATATTTATCAATTGACATTAATTAAATTCCACGTTTCACTTATTGTGATTTCCTACAAAACTGTTCCTTCCATGTGAAACCAATGTATTAGCTAAACATAACAGATTATCCACTTCATTAATGGTGATAATAAAACAACAAAATATTTGGTATCTATATTCACAACAACCATTGTGAAAACCCCCCAATGACCATGAATTTATACAATGTAAAAGACCATGAAATCATAATATCAATACAATGAAGGTAGTAAAACATGCGATTTTATTCCCATTCCCCATTAATTTCAATAGAAAAATTATTTATCTTCAATATGCTAGGTAATTATATTTTCCAAATAGATAAAAAGAGTGTTTCCCCTCCTACAAGATACAACTAGACTATAAAAGGTTTCTTATAACTCAAACAAGTCTTTTTGAACCTCTTCCAATGGATGGAATTTTAGGATGAATAAAAGTAAAATATAATGAAGGATAACACCTTTACCAACCTATAACACATCAACCAAAGTTATTACATTACTAAAAAAACACAAAGATAAATTATTTTCTATAATAAAATTTATAAAAGAACAATTAGAAGAATATTGGGAGAAGGAAAAATACATAATAAAACACCCTCATACCGATATCCTAATGTCCATTTTGAATGAAACTGAATGGTGGATGAAGGACCTCCTTTTGATTTTAATGAACCTAATTCTTATTTGAGCTATAGAATCCTTATAATTTGTTAATTTTATGTTGAAATGATTAATTGTGGCCTAATATAATATCCATTTGAGATCATGGAGGTATGAGGGGTGTCTGAGGCTGGTTTCAGAGTCAGGAACCCAACTCTTGTGGTAGAAAAGGCCTCACACACAGTTAGAACTAACCTTGGGGGAAGGACACACAATCTAAATAACCATAAAATTAATGAGAAAAGAGAATGATGATATAGGATTATCATGTTTCCATGTCAACAAATTTTACATTGTATGTTCCCATAGTTTGAGATTCATTAAAAAACTATTTGAGGAAACCATGTGGGATTCCCATCCATAAAACTAAGTGTGAACTATTGGAATATAGTTTTTCCAACAATGCATCTAAACCACAAGATCCTATATTTTATGTGAATTTACTAAAATACACATAATTATTTCTATTACTAATTCTAATTCTATCAATTTACCCCTATATAGAGAAGTCATATTTGGGAACTACCTTTGAAGACTATTCTTAGGATATTCTTATAGATAGTCATCCAAGCTCAGAATCTAGAACAATTTATCCCATTAGATTAATATCAATAAGATCCCTATCTATTTTATTTGTTCCTAATTGGGTTTTGAATCACATACAATTTTAGATGAAAGATAATATTATTTATTTATTTGTGCTTCATACAATCATTATTTTTCTCATGATCTGAGTCCAACCAGGAGATGATACATGAAAAGATATCTACTATAGACATACGGATGGTGGACTAATTTCATTTTACTAAAGTTGAGGGTTTATAAATGATGTTTTTTGAACACCCAATTATCAAATAGACACAATTAAATGAATTAAAATCCCTGTATTAAATTTATAGGAATGAACCCTTTAATATATGAGTCCATAAATGAATATTTATTATTTATGGACCTTGATTCAGATCCACCCATTTGGTGTGTTGATGATGAATTCGACCACCATTAGTGGATTTTAGAATTCGGTGCCATCAGGTGTGCCCATTTACCCACTATATTAAGATATAAACTATAAACTGAATTGTGAATTTAAATGTAAATTGAATTGTAATTAGAATTTGGAATTGAATTTATTAATGATTAGGGTTGAAATGACCATGAAACTCATTCCATTACTTGCAATGTCATGTTCCATAAATTGATACTTCATGTAATTAAATGCCCATGCGATTTAAATTACGGATTATGCATTAAAAGCTTAGTCACTCTTTTTTCACATTCTAAGGTAAGATAGAATTGAATATTTCATGGTGTTGACCATGACATAGTTAAATGGAATTGTTTAAAAATTTGATTAAATGTTATAGAATGATTATGAATATGCATTGGGAAAAAATGTATTCAATGATGACTTACATGGATGTACCCAACTGGAATGTTCCATTCTTATGCCTGAGTGACACATGGAAACCATACATTGTTTTCCAAGGAAGGGCTCATGGGGTTTGACTATTATATGCCTAGTTATACTTGTAATCCATGTGGATTTCATAGGATAAAATAAAATGGAATTAGATCATATATTCCATGGGTGATACTTGGGATCCCTTATTAAACTATAAAGGAATAAATCAAATGGAAAAGATGTTATACCACAACTAGAGAGTTACATGGGTTATTTTTATGATTAACATGGATGGGATTATAAGGCCTTGGTTTATATCACACCAGGAGTTATAATAGGATTCCCAATTATGAATTCCAAGGATGGTGTCAACATTATAAATGATTAATGAATGAAATGGTTTATATGACATGTCTTCCATGTCTATTAATAAGATTGGATTAATTGTTTATATTACACTTTGTGGATGGCCTATATATACACCATTTGAGCATATCAATATATGATATGTTGGGATACTGGTGAGGTTCTATAAATTAATTATTAAAAGGCATAGATTAATTATATGAATTTAATTGTAAATGAGACCATAGACATATATGTTGTTTACTTTTGGTACTATAGTTCATATTATACTACTTCTTAGATAGTGTAATTATTATATATTCACTAGCTGGGAGGCACTAGACAAGGGGGGTTTCCTACTAGTATTATGTCTCACACAATGCTTAGGCTACCTTGAGTTGCAAAACAGACTCTATGATTGTAGGTATGGATAAGCAAAAGAAACCTTGTACATGTTCATTATTTTTTTGTTAGAGAAGGGGAGCATGGGTCTATGATGAGGCCGGAAATGAAAGATAGATATTTGTTTTCCATTTATTTAATTTTGATACATGTATTTTATTGAACTCTCATGAATCTTTTTTGGATACATTATTAGACACACGACATGCATCAACATCATTTTTATGAAATTCATTATTGTTATAATTATCTATTCATGGTGTTTATCTATTATATGATTATTATTTCGGCTTCTGGTATCTATTTGTTAGTATATTTTTCATGATGCTACAATCTGGTGATGATGGAATAGTCTCCCCTTTAACACACAAAGGCCCTCATTGCTTATCATTTGATTATGGAATTTTTGGATATTCTATAGAGGACATGCTGTCAACCGGGATCAGGGAACCGTTTAGTGGCATTATGATCAGGAATGTTAAAAGTGGAATAAAAGAATATTAATTTCTAGTTTTATTTATTATTTGGTGACAATATAATGGGATAAAAAGGAATATGGATTTTCTTAATGAGTTGGTCCCAAGAGAAGTTGACGCAGATGTTGTAAAGGAAAATTTTTTTTGAAATTAAACAATGATTTTATGAGGATTGAATATAAAAAATTATTTTTTCCCACAGTTATGTGATGGAATTGAATGTTGATGTTAATATTGATATGATTATAGGTTACATTTTGTTGAAACTAGATGATATGCGGGTATTAAATCTCATGAATCATTTTAGGCACTTTATAAGAATCACATATCATGCATTATTCCATGGTATTTACTATTCCTTACATATTTCATGCTATTGTTAATTGTTTTGTGACAGATATACCAACTTTTGTGATAGGTATTCTTGAATAGGTTATGGTGTTGATTTGATGGATTCCACATTTTGACTCGTGTGGTGTATGTGTCCATAGGGATCACGATTTGGTGAACCATTAGTTCAAAGTTTTATAATTAATGGTGATATCATAAGAAATGATAATCTATTCAAATGATAATGAATATATAAATTCAATTAGAAATGTAATAAAAACATAATTAATTGTAGTAGAGGTCATGAACTAGACCTGATCATAGTAGAGGGTTGTTGGATGTATCACTTTATTCAATATGTGTTCAATGATTTGTAGAATTGACTATAGGAGAAAGAAGATTGTTTTGTTACTTATATTGCAATATTGTACCTAACCTATTTCAGTATCTTCATTTTTTGAGATACGAAAAAATATAATGACATAATCAATGATTTTCGTGTGGAAGATGTAGATGTTTACCACCATGACATTATCCTATGGCATTCCAAGAGGGTGGAGAGGATCATTATATTGAGGTGGTGGACCATGGGATACTAGTAGATCCTCCAATTGTTCCAGATGACCAACCAGTACTTTTAAAATACATAGGTGCTGAGGAACAATTCTATGAGAAATTTATGTTATTATAGAAGATTGTTCGGGGTGTAACATGACTTTCCCCGACTATGGAAGAGTTGATTTGTGAGTTCCAGTAGTAGAATACACCATCATTTTTAGGGATGGTGTAACATAGGCTACCATTTCATGGATAATGGCCATGATATCTATCAATAATCATCTAGATATTCCTCCTTACATGAGGGTAAATCTCTATAAATATATGCATTATGATTACATCAAGAGATGATGGGTTTTCATTACTCAGATAGATTATCATCAGTAGATGACATGATGTGATTTTTAAATGAACTTTATAACTAAATCTATCCCATGACATTGAGGGATGATTGTTCCCATGATTTCATTCACAAGGAGTTGTTTGCATTATCATATATGTATTATTCATCCCATTTTACTGGTATCAATCATTTCAAAGCTATTCTAATGGGTGACAAGTAGTATAATGCAAGGTGATTCGAGGATGGTCTCAATAATGATATCTGATCGTAGGTGAATATCTTATGGCTAACAACTACTTCTAGTATAGTTAATTATACTCTTATCATAGAGTGTAACCAAAGGGAGGATGTAGGTGAAATCTATGGAGGTTTGACCCTTAGATATGGTACTACGTCTACCAATAGTATGAACCATCATCTAAGGCTTCCAAATAGTGATATTTGTAGGTAGAAAACAAACTTAGGTTTCTTGGTGTGGTGCTACCAGTGCAGTAGACATAGATATACATGGAAATAGTAAATGAGGGACCCATTCGAGTTCAGATTGTGCGACATGATGAGACATCTACAACACATTAGTAGCCAATTTATTCTGAAGTCTTGTGAGAGATGTTATAAAATGTCTCCACATTCAAGAGTTGGGTCATAATCTTCTCATTATATAGAAAACAAGAGTACAGCTAGCCAATTTGGTCGAGGTGGTGGTCATGGCCATGGTAGCAAAATCCTAGTCTTACTGTGACAGTAGAAAAGATCAAATCATGATAGCAAGGAAGTACCACATGGATATAGATCAATCTAGACTAACATAGTGCAATAAAACATTGATGAGCCATATCTCGTACCATCTAATGTTAGAGGTACTATTCTAGTAACATTCTACATTAACTTCTACAATTTTCAATACAAGTTCTTCTCATATCATTATTTTTGTTCCCTTTTTGGAAAGCATCAGGAATATTGTTTTTAAATATAATGGATTTATAATGCCTGATACATCGTTGTGGATTCACATTTAGGATGTATGTCAGTTTTGTGAGTTCCCCCTTGAGATTAGTTGGTTTCACTTATAATGGAAACTCTCATTAATCAGGATGGAATGTTTTTACATCATTCCCAATTTGGAATGGCTTGCTCCATTTTTTCCATCACTGACTGCCATAGACAATGTTTGACATTATCATAACCCGAGGGTGAAGAGTTTTTTCACAAAGAGTTAATGGGAAGTCTAGACAAGTTAATATGAACATGTGCATCATTGGCAAGGTGGGATAACATCCCAGAATGATATTTTATATTTTCATGACCATGGAACATGTAATGAAGATATCACAAGACCGGATGATCATTTCAAGGATGTTTTCCCAGATGACTTTTTGGTATTATATCATAAAAGAGAGGAAAAATTCTATTTTTATATTGTTGTAGGATATTAATTATTATCCATTAATCCTTACATGATGGATCCTTCTAAAATTTAATTGCTTAGCAGATATTTAAAGAATTTATAATAAATGGGTTTCATCTAACCCAATACTTCCATATAGGGTCCAATAGTAATTTTCTTGATAAAGGCATATATAACTCTTAGGCTATAGGTGGATTAACAGAAATTGAACACGCTCATGGTTAAGAACCAGTATCCTCTACCATGGATGAATTATCTCTATGACCAGATCGGTGGAGAATAGGATCTCCGAATGATTTATTTGATATCCAGTTATCATCAAGTCTATCATAGACCATCTTATGTACCTCACAAAGACATTCATAATAGTTATGTTCTTTATGAGTATTTGGTTATACCATTCAGCCCCAAAAACGTTCCAACAACCATCATAGAATAGATGAACGAATTATTCAATCATTATCAAGATTCTTTTATAGTGGTTTTCATTGATTATATAATTGTTTATTCTCATACCCGACACAACCTTGAAAAAAATCATGAAACCATATTCAGTATATTGAGAGAGAATTAGATATATGCTCAGATCACAAAGAGAAAATTTGAATGGATTGTATTTACTTCTTGGGTCACATTATATCAGATATAGTATTGATAGTTGGCATAGATAAGGTGAGGGATGTAGTTTCTTATGATCGTACAGTGAACATCATTAAGGTACAATGATTTTTGAGACTAGCTAGTTACAACATGTGTTTCATACAAGGCTTATAACAACTAGAAGTGAAAATTATAGGTTTGAAAATGATGGTTATGATGTACGGATGGTATATTACTATATTATGGAATTTCTTGATCTGAAAGAGAGATTTATCTCAACATCATTACTGATATTTCCAGATCCAGGAAGGAGTTACACTTTTTATTGTGATGAATTGGTTATCATAAAAGGAGTATTCCATACGAATATTGTTAGAGTCATGGAATACTTATTATAGTAGTTATGTTTACCATGATGGATTACTTGATTCAAGGATTTGAGTTAGCTATGGTTGATCAAGAACTGTGTTGTTAGATAAATTACTTACAAGGAGGGAGTTCTGTGTTGTACATAAACAATAAATTACACATGTAATTATTTATACATTATGATGTACATTTGACACAATGATGGTGGGTGTATATAGTTTAATATTCTATAAATAATTATAGTTTAATATGTTATAAATAATTCTTTCGAACAATGAAATGTATCTCTGTATGGGTTTTTAGATGGTAAAAGTTTTTATGGATATTATTTATTTTTATTATTAATATTTTACCCAATTCATATTTCAAAAATATATTTTTTGTTATAACTATTGTACTTATTCATTTAAGACAATGTTAATACCACCCATTAATGAACATGATGAAAAATGAAATTCATCATAAGTAGAGGGAGTGAACATACCATAATTCGACTGTAGATTGAATTTTTTTAAATAAGAATATAAATAGAGAGTAGGATAACATATATTCCATTAATATACCAATATGTTAATGTAAATATGATACTTATTTCATTATATCTTTATTGTTTAAAGGAATTTATTGGATGTAAATAACGAAAATATGAATGAAATAGGTTAATATGGTGAACTCTTCCTTAGGTATCCTCCATTGGATCCTACATGAATACTTTATAGATTATAATTAACAAAATATAATCACATATAGAACATGGGAGTGAGAGATAGAGATAGATAAATTTGTGGATAATTTGGGATTTCTATGGAGTTTATATTTTTTGGAGGGATGACTTCTTGAAGGGTCAAATTTATAAGGGGAAGAGATGGGTGTTTAAAAATAAAATACTATAATAAACTATTATATCATGAATTAGAAATGGACTTATGATTATATTTAATGGGGAAAATGAATGTAAAATAGTGGGTCCATTAGAATATTTATATAACTTCTACAAACCACAAAAAATAGTTCATAAACCATATTAAAAAATATAGTACTTATTCAATAGTTCACTATTTATAAAAAGAGTTTACATATTATGGAAAAATTACAAAGAATTACCCAAATATATTTTCAACATGATTACTCTAACAATGAAATCCATTTAATTAAAATACATTTATAAATATGAGAAATTTAATTTATAAATAAAATACGTATTCATTTTAAAACAATGCTTGTTTTACAATAAAATTTTCGACTCACAAAAAAATAAATTATGATTTCATTAATATAAGGAAATAATTATTTATTAATTTATAACATAATTATTTTTAATGAAAATAAAATCATTTAAATTAATTGATAAAATAACCATTCATTCATTTTTTCAAGAAAGTATTTTTTATTTCATTTGAAATAGTTTTATTTTTATTTTTGTTATGATATATATTTCTTATATGTGAAATTAATATAATAAAGTAATTTGTCTTAGAATATCATCAGATATATGATTATAATGTAATTTCAAAGGGGCTATTCCATTTATATAATTTTGGGAAGTTACATAGATCAATTTGAGATGATTTTACACCTAAAATTAGATATTTTCTCAAGTAATTTAATTTTGAGGTGTGTATTGGGATACAAATTAAAAAATATATATAAAGAGTCATATATGGGGTGTTGTTTATTATTTTATTTAGGAGGGGTATCCCATGTTAGGGAAACCATTCTAAAGAATTTTTTATATTCCAAAAAAAATAACCACAATAGTAATCAAATAAAATTAAATATCTATAAATATATAAACATATATAAATAAGTATTATCATATTAATATAAGTATTAAATGTATATATAAATATATATATATATATCTGTAAAGACCCAGAATTTCCATGTACTTTTTTATAATTAAATGGGAATTTGACAGGTCCGCAAAATTTTACGGCATGTGATTTCGAGGACCAGTATCCCAGAATCAATTTCTGATGTATTGTTCAGCTACGTTCAGTAAACATATGAGGGGGTTTTTATAAGTTTTGAACCGTTGCTCAGAATTGAAATATGAGGGCACCGTTGAACTCGTAGTGCTGGTTTTCGCTTAAGGAGACATTCACCTCGATGACAGATGGACGAGGGCGAAAGTTAGTTTTTTGGTTTTTTTGGATATAATATAATTAAAAAAACCTCATTTTATTTTGTTTTGAGCTTCCATGTGGATATTTATATTGGGGTCCACTAGAACTAAACCTCCATGTGGAAGTTGGAAGTGGGGACCACCAGACCTTAACCTCCCAGGAGAGGTTAAGGTGGTGGGGACCACCCGAACCGTAACCTCCCATGAAAGGATATAGTGGTGGGGACCACCCGGGATTAAGCACACTTGAAACCCCCTATTAATTGGTAGAAAACTATACTCCCACAATAAATGAGGCAGAGACTCTTGACCTCATCCACCTTAATTATGCCAACACACATACCATTAATCTTTCCAACGCACCACTTAATAGATCCAATTTAATTTAATCCAATTTGAATTGTGCCTATGAATAAATTGGGGAAACACTTTTTCATTTTGGCTATCTCTTTTATTTGGTGAATTGGGGAGAGGAGGAGCTCTTGGGAGAAAGCTTCTCAAATGAAGAACGCTTCCTCCATGAAGAACGTCGATGACTTAGACCTTCTTCCTCGAAACATCCTTTGATGGAGGACGTGTTCGTCTAAAATGAATCGACGTCCTCCTTCTCATGCCAACGTCAACCAACATTGAACAAGGTTGGGATTTTAATTAAGTATGATTTTATTTCCATGATTCATTCCTTCAAAAAACAAAAAATTTGGATCGACTTATTATCAAGTTGATCCGTGAATGTTTTCCATGCGGGTTGGGAATACATTTTGCAGGAAGTTGTAGGGGTTTATTCATTATTTGATTAACACCTGTCATGTTTTCCCCTCTTTTTCATTTGCAGGGATGGAAAAATAAATTATCGAGGAATTATGGTAATTTATGTTTTAAAACAACTTCCATGCTCATTCATTGTTTATGTTCTTGATTACCCACTTGTAACCACTCTAAACGCGGAGGGTGTGGGACAAAGAAAATCGCTTGACCCCTCGCCGTTCTTCTTTGTGGTTGTCATAGAAATAGAGGAAGGTGACAATGACGTTGAAGGAGATGAGGGAAACGGTCATGCCGCCCGCGGCATCCGCGACCCACGCTGCCCCCGTGACGCTCTCGCGCCCAGGACAAACCTGCTTCGCCGCACCAGGCCGAACCGTGTCACCCGCCGCCCATGCGTCCCACCGGCTCACGCCGCCTGCTAGTTTCCCAAACCGCCCTGACCGCGCCTGGCCGCCAGACTTCCGAGCTGCCCCGGCCACGCTGGCCCGTTGGCCACTCTTGACGCACCGACCAAACCGCCCCGCACCCTCAAGGAGCACCGGTCGAACTGTCCCCGCACCCCGAGCCGAGCTGCCCTCACGGTTCCTTCAGGGACGAGCCGCCCACTCGGCGCCCTCCGGGCCGATGTGCCCTCGCACCGACCTATGTCCGGCCCGCACACTCGCGGCCAGTCCATGCCCTTTCGACCCTTATCTACCCTTCACGGCCTGCTAGGCTGATCCTAGTGGGCTGGGCTGAACCCAACGGGCCGGCCCAGACCCAACGGTTCAGGCCTGGTTGACCCGAACCAGGTCAGTCCGACGGGGGAAGACCAGAACCTAGCCCACCATGACCCTTTAATTTATTTTGGCCATATCATTGGCACCAGATGTCCATTAGACAAACTTTTAGTGGTGATGGTAATCTTGAAGCATGACAGTCCCTTTGAGTATACGCCACTAAAGTTTGGGGTATAGTTGAGATATGTTCAGGTTTAATTATGCACGAATCCAACAGGGCCCCCGAGACTAAAAGACTAATTACATATAGTCAGGGTGTCCGATTAACACGCCGTCTATTGCATTGAGACTCCAATGACGTGTCAGAACTTTTAAATACTTCTTCATTGGACTTCGTGACAATTGGTGTATTGACTAGTAGGTGATTGAGAGGATCCTCTAGGAGACGAGCGAGCATAGTACGGAGACCAAGTAGCTAGCTGAGACCTAATGCCTACTGACCGTTTGACTCGGAGTGACTCTACTAGCCCAGTGGGGAGCGCGTTGGTGTCGCGGCAGACCCATGGTAGAGGAGCGCGCATGGTTACGCGGCAGACCCACAATACAAGACAGGATGAGTACCTCAGCAGGCTATGAGGGGGAGCACACTTGGTGATGCGGCAAAACCAAGGTAGGGAGTGCCTCTGTGGGATGCAGCAGACCCACTGTACTCGATAAGAGGAGTACCTTAGAAGACCAAGGTTATAGGTAAGCGCACCTGGTGTCACGGTAGGTCCACTGTACTCGATTGAGCATGAGTTATCCAGTAGCCGTGGTTTCAATAATGTGCCTGGGGATGTTACTAGATACTACCCCTAAAATAAAATCCTGGTTGATCTGAGTAAATACTTTTGTGTTTTCCACATGATTGTGATGGATTACATAATAAATTAGTTATATGTATGCACATACACCTAAGTAGGGTTATATATTGATTTCATACATTGTGGATTATCCTTGTATGATTTTGTGAGACCTTAAGGGTCTCAGGGAACCTACTGAGTGTCGTTATACTCACCCCTTCACGGGCTATGCCCACACCTTGTTGTGCTGGATGTAGATAACATACAGCGCTGACTAAGGCTAAATGTACCAAGACTGTACGATACCTGGAGGTGGACCATACGTCTTGTCGGTACATGGAGGAGACGGACGAACATGGAGTGCTGAGGAGACGATCTATATCTACCCTTCTGTTAGGAACCTCGGTGTACGATCCAGTAGCTGTCTTTTCTTTCTATTTAGTTGTATTGCATTTTAGTTGTACTTGTACTTTCAAGTTGGGCTTGTATTCTGGCCCCTTTTTAATTCCTCCACTCTTTTGTTATACAATTTACGTGGTGTTTCATCTAGAAGTGTTCTTCCTTTTGTGTGTGTTAAAGGATATAAATGAAATGCCTTCCCAGTTTAGGGATTACGGATTTGGTGCTAGTCTCCATCCTCTGGCCTGTGGAAGGCAGGTATTGGGTAGTCACGACATGATCCCTGGGGGACGGTTCGTCACAAATTAGAATCAGAGGAGTCAGTTCTATTGCAGAACATAGGACTCTGATCTTTTATATAATTCAATAGTGTTAGGTTTAGTGAGTGCAGTTTTCAGTTCAGGGAGTCCAGTGTTGATGCAGTGGCCGATGTATCTATACAACTGGACCCTGGCATCTGATTTCTGACCTAGTGAATGAAAACACAAATTGTGCGTGTGTTTTCAAAGGTTTTTGTTATATTAGCTCAACCAGGTCAGCTCACCAGGTATAACTTTTAACCGTAGCACACATGTTTCAGTTCAGAATTCCTTTATGCAGATAGCTAGCCATATTTATTAGAATCGTACGCACGGATATCCCACTGAACGATGAGTCTTTGATGCATGTACCACTTCTAGTAGAGGCACTAGTGGAGCCACCATCGGGACCATTACCCATTGGACCACCGATGCCAACATCCCCAGCAGTAGACGGTGCCTTCCACTTGAGCACATTACACGAGTTCCTGCACTAGAGGCCACCCATGTTCCGGGGAGGGACGAACCCACATGATGTTGAGGATTGGCTGGAGGCTGTGGTGAGAGTCTTCCACCTGGTAGGGACTCTAGCCTACCAAATGGCGATTCTTGCTACCGGTATTCAATAGGTAGTAGGAGGCAGATGGGGGAGCATGATTCTCCAGGTTCACAATTAGGTGACGCTGCTCTGTGATGACTTCGAGAGCCTGTTTTGGGTAGAGTTTATACCAGCGACTCTTCGTGTAGTGTGCATACAAGACCTACTACATCTTCAGCATGGAAACAAGACTGTATCTCAATACTCAGTGAGGTTCATAGACAATTAATGTTACTCCATAGATATGGTTCATGACCTATTCTTCAGGGATCATACCTTCGAGTAGTGGCTCAGGCAGGAGATCAGGGATTCAGTGATATCACTCAGCATCCCGACATAGGTGGGGGTGTCAGAGAGAGCCCTACTAGTGGAGAGTTTCCTTGCTGAGCAATCTCCAGTAGAGATATCCACCACTAGTCGACACGTAACAGAGTCTTCTGCATCTGGCAACAGACAGATGTCACAGATGTCCAAGAGGACCAGACATACAGGAGGGTGACCACAGAATTCAGGGTCAGTTGTGTGGGGCACCTGAGGAGGAGACAGACATGCCAGGAGCTGGCAGTGTTATGCTTATGGTAGGTAGGGTCACATGCCTCATGACTGTCCGACCCACCGTTCATATGATCAGAAGATGGTCGAAAGAGAACCCAGGAATATATTGAGGATTGATCGAAGTGGTATGTTGAGAGAATGCAAATGTGGAAGAGGAGCTAGTTTTGTAGCTGGTGGTGGGTTAAGATTCAAGATGTTACCACCACCACCACCAGGAGGTCCACCACGATCGTAGGGAGCATGTGGACAGGGGAGAGCTCAACTCCAGGCAGCTAAGGCTTACAATCATGGTGCTCCAGAGATGATTTGAGGTACGATCTGTGTCTACTCCACCATAGCTACAGTATTTATATACACATGTTCTGATCATTCTTTTATTGCTGCTACCCTTGTTCGAAGCACAAAGATTTAGATGGAGCCGCTAGCTCGATCCTTATGTATAGAGACTCATACGGGATAAAAGTCAACGATTATCCACTGGTTCCGGTAGTGTGAGCCTACTCTAGGAGGTGAGAGCTTCGTCTGAGATATCCTAGTAGCGGTGTTGATGCCTTACGACATCATCTTGGGTATGAACTAGTTATCTATATTCCATGATCAGATAGACTGTATTAGGTGCGAAGTATGGTGTGCCTGCATGGATGGGACTAGGTTTACCTTCACTGATGAGAAGGGAACCTTTGTAGCGCAGGATGGTATTTCCTGGAGGATGGTTCATCCGATTAAAAATCATTTGGCTAGCCTTACCATTAGGGCTATTGATGTGGGGAGTCTGAGCTATCTTATAGTGGTGGACCAGTATGCAGATTTCTTCCATGATGATGTCCCAGGTCTACCACCGCATAGAGAGGTTGAATTTTACATTTACTTATACCCTAGGATGACATCGATATCTACACCAGTTTATTGGATGGCTCCCGTAGAGCTTCACGAGATGTGGGTACAGCTTGAGTTTTTGAGCGGTAAAGAGTTCATTTGGCCTAGTGTTTCACCTTGGGGAGCCCCTATTCTGTTCTCCAAGAAGGTGGATGGCAGTTTGAGGCTTTGTGTAGAATACCGTCACATGAACCAAGTGACCGTGAAGTACAAGAACCCACTCTCGAGTATTGATGACCTCTTTGATCAGCTGAAGAGAGCACTGTGGTTCTCGGAGATAGACCTCTGATCAGGCTATCACCAGCTCAGAGTTCGAGATGTGGATGTGAAGAAGACAACCTACAGGTGTCAGTAAGGCTATTACTATTTCTTGGTTATGCCATTTTGCGTGACCAATGCTCCAGCAGTGTTGATGGGACTAATCAATATGATCATTCAGACGTACCATGATCACTATGTAGTAGTATTCATCGATGACAATCTAATAGACTCAACTTCTGAGGAGGATCATTCTTATCACTTGTGGGTAGTACTGGACACACTCTGAGATCACCGGCTCTATGATAAGCTCTCAAAGTGCCAGTTCTGGATCCAAGAGGTTTACTTCCTGGGACATGTCATATTGGATGATGTAGTTTCTTTGGATCCAGTGAAGATTGGGGTGGTACATTCTTGGGAGCCACCAAGGAGTGTGATGGAGGTACAAAGTTTCCTTGTTTTGATGGTTACTACCAGAGATTTGTTCCGGACATCTCCAGAGTTGCATCATCACTATCATCCTTGACGAAGAAGGGGAAACCATTCATGTGGTCATGGAGATGCCAGCAGATCTTTGGGGAGATGAGGCAGAGGCTAAATAGTGCCCCAATCATGAGGCTTCCATAGGAATGTGTAGGGTACGTAGTCCACTGTGGCACATCAGGAACCAGACTCGGATGTGTCTTGATGCATGGGAGGGATGTTATTGCATATGGCTCTCAACAGCTTAGACATCATGAGCAGAACTACGCTACCCATGACCTGGAGTTTTTAGCGGTTGTATTCACCTTGAAGATGTGGTCACACTCTCTGATGGGTGAGTGTTTTACCATGTACTCCAATCACAAGAGTCTCAGGTATGTCTTCTCTAAGAAGGACCTGAACTGGAGACAACGACATTGGCTTGAGTTCCTCTATGACTATGAATTCCAGATAGTCTATACTCCTAGGAAAATAGAACGTTTTTGTAGATGCACTCAGCTGGAGGTCTGGTATACAGCTTCTAGGTGAGGCGATGGAGCAGCTGGCTGCTTTGCACATATCCATTATGGATAGAGGCAGGGAAGCTTTTCTTTATTATATTACATTCAATCCCCCACATCTTCAGCGACTCAGGGAGATGTAGCATGGGGAAGTTGACCGTGAGATACCACATGCTCAGATATCCATAGGCTAGACACCTGATGGATTTTCTAAAGGCGGTGAGCATGTCATCCTATTTAGAGGATGTACCATTGTACCCGTGTCACTTCAGGAGGATGTGTTGAGGGAGTTCCACACATCCAATCATGCGGTACATCTAGGAGTGGCGAAGATGTACCAGGACCTCTGATGACTGCAGTGGTGGTGGGGGATGAAGAAAGAAGTATCAATGTTTTTCCCTCGATGCCTCACTTTTCAGCAAGTGAAGGAGGAGAATCAGGTACTAGTAAGATTGGGTCAGCATTTAAAGGTCCCAAAGTGGAAGTGGGATGGGATATTTTTTAAATACAGGACAAGACATCCACGTACATCTAGAGGACATGACTCTATCTAGTTGACCGTCGACCGACTCACAAAGCTGGACCACTTCCTACTGATCAGAGAGCAGGGTACAGTAGAGAGCATGGGATGCCTCTATGTGCAAGAGATTGTGCAGCTACATAGAGTTCCTTCAAAGATTGTCTCTGATCGCGACACACGTTTTACTTCCCAGCTATGGAAGTCGTTCCTGGAGGCTTTGGGGATGTAGCTTCGTTTGCGCACCACCTTCCATCCTCAGACAGATAGCCAGAATGAGCAGACCATTCAAACCCTCAGGGACAAGCTGGGTGCTTGTGTCCTTGACTTCGGTCACTGCTGGGAGGATCACTATCCTTTGTTAGAGTTTTCATACAACAATTGCTATCACTACACCCTAGGGATGACACCTTTAGATGCATTATACGAGAGACCTTGAAGATCTCTTTTATGCTGGACTGATCCAGGGGAGTCAGAACTAGTGGGACCAGAGATAGTATGGTCTACCATATAGAAGGTGCAGGTCTTCCAGGAGCGGATGAAGACTGCACAGAGTAGGTAGAAGTCGTATACTGATAGGAGATGGAGGCCTCTGGAGTATTAGGATGGCGACCACATCTTCCTATGGGTCTCACCCTGACAATGTCTATAATGATTTGGCCGAGGCAATATGTTATCTCTTACCGCTTAGATCTTCCACCTCAGTTGCACCGGGTGCACGATGTCTTCCACGTATCCCAGCTGAGTAGATATGTGATTGAACTTTATCACATCATCGACCCTGGAGAGCTGGATTTCGTTGATGGGGTGACTTTTATAGAGGTTCAAGTAGTGATTGAGGATCGACAGGAGCGGGTCCTTCATGGGTGGTCGATACCTCGGGTGCACGTTCGCAGGTAGCATGGGATCCTCCAGGAGAGAAAATGGAAGTGGGAGGCTCATATTAGTACTCAGTACCTCATAATGTTCCCTTAGTTTGAGTTTTGCCTTATGGAGACGTAATGCCTGAGGTGGAGGGAATGTAAAGACAAGAAATTTCCATGTAATTGTACTTAATTAAATGGGAATTTTACGATTCCTCCAAAATTTACGGAACATGATTCCGTGGCCTGGTTTGCCTAGAATCAATTTCTAATGTTTTTTTCGAGTACGTTCAGTAAACATAGAAGTGGGTTTTTATAACTTTTGAACCAGTGCTCAGAATTGAAATCTGAGGCCACCGTTGAACTCGCAACGCTAGTGTTCTCATAAGGAGAATTTCACCTAAACAATAGATTGATGAGGGTGAATGTTTGTATCTGGGTTTTTAGTTGAAATAATGAAATAAAATAAACTTCATTTTATTTTATTTTGATCTTCCATGTGGATATTTCAGGTGAGGTCCACCGGAAATAAACCTCCAAGACGAATTTGGAAGTGGGAAGCACCATACCTTAACCTCCCATGAAGGGTTAAGGTGGTGGGGACCACCAAAACCATAACCTCTCATGAGTGGTTATGGTGGTTGGGACCGCCCAGGATTAAACCCCCTTGAAACCCCCCTTTAATTGGGAGAGTCCCTCAACTCCCACAATTAATGAAGGTGAGCCTCTTGACATCCTCCACCTTAATTGTGCCAACTCACAAACCATTAATCTTTCCAACACACCACATAATTGAGAAAATTTAATTTAATATAATTTTAATTGTTCCTATGATTAAATTTGGGAAACACTTTTTATTATTGGCTATCCCTTTTATCTAGTATTATTGGGGAGAGGAGGAGCTCTTGGGAGAAATATTCTCCAATGAAGAACTCTTCTTCCATGAAGAACGTCGAACACTTCGACCTTATTCTTCGGAACATCATTCAACATAGGACGTTTTCATCTACAAGGAATCAGCGTCCACCTTCTCATGCCAATGTTATCCAACATCGGGCAAGGTAGGGTTTTTAATTAAGTATGATTTTATTCCTGTGATTCTTTCTTTCTAAAAACAAAAAACACGTATCAACTTATTATCAAGTTGATATGAAGATGTTTTTTTGCAGGGTTGGAATAAATTGTCGCGGGATGTTTTAGGGGATTATTCATTATTTGATTAATACTTCCCATGTTCTCCCATATTTTTCTTTTTAGGTGTTTGGAATAGAAATTATCAAGGGATTATGGGAATTGATGTTTTTAAATAACTTCAATGCTCGTTCTTTGTACATGTTCATGATGAACCCCTTTCTACCACTCCAAACATAG
The DNA here is from genome assembly GCA_963277665.1 of Viscum album. Lineage (NCBI taxonomy): Eukaryota > Viridiplantae > Streptophyta > Magnoliopsida > Santalales > Viscaceae > Viscum > Viscum album. The sequence continues at coordinate 1,267,258,844 of OY728128.1, forward strand.
AGGGTGCAGGCAAAAAAAACATGGCCCGACCCGCCACTGTTCTTCTTTGTGGTGTATGTAGAAATGGAGGAAGGAAAAAATGGTGTCAATGGAAATGAAGGCAATGGTCATGCCGCCAGTGGGCTCCGTGCGCCGCGCTGCCCCGACGATGCTCTGACGCCCCGGACGCACTGGCTCCGCCGCACCAGGCTGAACCGCGTCGCTCGCCGACTGCGCCTCCGGCCAGCCGCACCCCCAGCCATGTCGTGCAGTCTGTCGGCCTCCCAAGCCACCCTATCCACACTAGGCCATTGGCCTTCAAAGACGCCCTGGCAGTGCCATCCTGTCGGCCCAATGTGGCGCCCCGACAGAACCGGCCCGTGACCTCGTGGCGCCCCGACCAAACTGGCCCACACCCTCACAATGCCCCGCCTAACCGGCCCGCGCACTCACGGTTCCCCAACTGAACCCTCTCACGCCCTCATGGTGCCTTGGATGAACCGGCCCTGCGCCACGGGCTAAGCCGCCCTTGCGGCACCCTCTGAGATGAGCCACCCACATAGAACCCTCTGGGCCGGACAGCCCTCACACAGACCCTCATCCAGTCTATTCCCTCACATCCGGTCCACACCATCACGCTAGTCTGCGCCCTATCGACTCTCCACTACGCCTTGCGGCCCAATGGGTTGGTCCCAGGGGGCCGGTTCGGGTCGGCCCGGGTGGGGTCGGACTGGACGCGAGCCCAGTATAACCCTTTGCTTTTTTGCCCATATCTTTGGAACCATAAATATCTTTGACGAAATGTTAGCGGCGTTGGTAATCATGGAGCATGATAGTCCATTTGAGTATACTCCACTAGATTTTGGGGTATAGTTGAGATACAATCAGTTTGGATCATGTAAGAATCCAACTGGGTCCCGGAGACTAAAAGACATATAACTCACAGATTGGGCGTCCGATTGACGCATTGTCTATTGCATTGACACCCTATGATGTGGCAGACAATTGAGATACTTCTTCGTGGGACTACATGATAGTTGGAGTATCGACCAGTAGCTCATGGAGCAGATCTCCCCAGAGACGAGTGAGCGTATTGCAAAGACCTAGTAGCTGGATGAGACCTGATGACTGCTAACTATTTGACTCAGAGTGACTCTACTATCCCAGTGGGGAGCACCTGGGTGTTACGACAGACCCACGGTGGAGGAGGGCTCATGGTAACATGGCAGAACCATGATACTCGATAGGAGGAGTACCTCAGCAGGCTACGAGGGGTAGAGCTCTTGGTGATGCTGCAGACCTGCGGTGGGGAGCGCCTCTGTGTGAGGTGGATGGCCCATGATAATCGACAGGAGGAGTACCTTAGCAGTCCAAGATTTTTGGGAAGCGTGCTTGGGGTCATAGCAGGCCCACTGTACTCGATTGAGCAGGAGTACTCCAGCAGCTGTGGTTTCAATAATGTTTCTCGGGATGTTACATGATACTATCCCTAAAACAAAATCCCGGTTGAGCTGAGTAAGTACATTTGTGTTTTCTCATAATTGAGATGGATTACATAATAACATAGGTATATGTATGGGCATACACCTATTTAGGGTTATCTGTTGATTTCATACTTCTTGGATTATCCTTGTTGGATTTTGTGAGGCCTTGATGGTCTCGGGGTCCCTACTGAATATCATTATACTCACCCCCTGCATGAGATATGCTCACACCTTGTTGTGGTAGATGCAGACGACAGACAGTTGCTGACTGAGGCATAGAGTACCGGGACTGGACGGTACCCATAGGTGGACCATACAACTTGTCGGTAAACGGAGGATATGAACAAACGTGGATTTCTGAGGAGACAATATGTACCTACCCTTCCAGTAGGAACCTAGGAGGATGATCCAATAGCTATCTTTTCTTTCCCATCAGTTGTATTTCATTTTAGTTGTACTTATACTTTCCTGTTGGGCCTATATTTTGGCCCCCCTTTTTACTTCCAACACTATTTTGTTATACAGTTTACTTGGTGTTTTCTCCATCTGTGTGCTTTCTTGTGTGTTTGTTAGAGGTTATAAAGGCAATTCCTTCCTAGATTTACGGATTTACACATTTTTTGCTAGTCGCCAGCCTCTGGACCATGGATGGCCGGCTTGGGGTTGTCATGGCATGGCCCCCGGGGGATGGATCATGACATGTGTGTGTTTGTATAATATGTATATATATGTATGTTTGAATATATGATTGGGGAAAATTTAATATTTGAGATTGTTTCCATTATCATCAAAGGAATAGACTATCAAAAACATTTGTTTGGTGGATTAAAATGATGTGACTTGAAAATCCCTTTAGGAGAATTTATATAAATTTATTTATTTTTAATATTTTTACTCTGAAATTTTCATTTAATTAGAATGAGAAACATCTTATATTTTCTTGGTATTCCATTTAGAAGTATGAAAAAATTGTGTCATATATTAGGACATTTGGTGATGTTAAGATATTAAAATTTCCAATATATGATTTTGGACATGGATATGTGAATATATTTTCTAATTCCATTTATTTAAAAAATGAATCATTGGGAGTTTCTGGTCAACCCTATTATATTGGTTTCTACAATTATCCTTTTCTATGAGTGATAAATATAATTGGACTTTTTAAATGATATTTATTGTGATAGATGGTGATGAAAATTTAATGGTTTCATTGGCTTATAATTTTTAGTAAATTTAATGAGCTGATAGAATAGTTTAACAGACAATAGACCATGCTAAATATAATGAAAAATAGAAATTGATGTTCAAATTCCAATTTTATTCATACTTTTAGTATAATGGTTCCCATAGAGTGTGTTTTCATTATAGACATGCAATCTATATAATGATTGACATTTTGACTATGATAGGGTAACATAATTATACAAAATCAGACAATTGATGTGCTTTTTAATGGTATGTGGGATTACATATTATTAAAATTCAGAGTTATAAATTCTGAAACATTTACATTATTATTGGCATTTTATTTTTATTTATCTAATGATGTTAAATTATAATAATGATTTATGTGGTCTAGGAAAGTATGTTATTTTTTATTGATTTAATAATGATTTTCACATCAATAGTGTTTTATTTACAATTTTTTATTTCATTATTCTTCATTTTATTGTCAAATAATCAAAATAACCATTAATTCATAATAGGAACTTCAACAATAGGGCATCGATTCCTATTTATTGTCTTCTATTAAATTGTTTATCTAGGGAATTTTACAAGTAAAATGAATGGAAATAATATGTATGTTTTGAATATCTAGTCCATGAATTAAATTCTTCCAGGAATTTTTCCTTTAATCACCCTATGATTATAGTTTATGTTGGGGGAAGTTATATAGACATAAATTGGTATATGAAGATGAATGTAAAAAATGACTGACTTGATGTTCAGGAGTGGTTACCTAGTGGGGTTATAGTGGGTACCCAAGAAGAGTAATATATTTTGTAGTTGGTTATACTAAAGAGAAACTGGGTACTTAAAGGCCTTCTATAATATAAACAATATTCTTTTGGGTCAAATTCCTTTGTAAAATTTCATTTTAACTGCTTCAAATTATATATATTTACCATAAAACATCATTTTTTTGCTATTTAATTTGATTTTAGTAAAGTATTTTTTTCATTTAAATCCAATAATTTTTCTCTAAAATCATTATCTTAGTATTTCATCGCATTTATATCATTATATCATCCCATATTTTCTATAAATAGTTTTATTTATACTATATGATAATCTTTCATTAATATTTCGTTGGATTACATCAAGGTTTTCATGGGGGGTCCTCTATTTTAATGTAATTATGAGGCTTCCTCTAATATCTTACTTGATTGGGGTTTAATATTGAATTAACTAAAACATTTCCCTTCAATTTCTAGGTTTTGATAGATCTTTTGGATTTCATTCGGTTTTCAATTTCCATTATACTATAAAAAATTTGCCAAAGTGAATCAAAGGTAAAATTGTGGTTTGGATATCTAAATTAAAAATTATTTAATGTTAGATATATATTGCCTATTTACATATTTATATTTGTTCGTCCAGGATTTCATTTGGTGGATTTAACTACACCATATGTTCTTAAGGAATCCTGTAGCACTAGTATAGGTAGAATACTCCATATTCCCTTTCATACTACATAAGGTTTGGGATAAAATCGTTGAGTTAGGAGTGAATATAATAAAAAAATATTTCCAATGTAAAATAACATTTTAATTTATTTATAAAATATTAGACCTTGGTAACATGGTTATTCATTGATTTATGTATGATTACAAGCATTCCTTGACATACCATTTTGTAATTCTTTATCATGATGAATTATTTTCCAACTAATTGACATTCCCATAAAATGTTACACAATATATTATTTTATATTTTAGTATTCACTGCAATCATAACTTTTTGAATGATTAATTTTATCATGTTATATATTTTTTCCATTAATTTTATAAATTTTTGATTCCATAAAGTATTTTTTGAGTTACTTTATGTTTTACACATGTCACATTATGAATATTAATTATATTATAATCTGTGTTTGAATACATTATATATATAGTAATTTTGAATTCTATGTTATGGGGAATTATGATGGGATATGCATGAAATTATAGGAATATGTATACCCCATTACCCTTTATAGAGTATGGTCCCATTACGCAAAAATATATTCCCCACCCCAATTCCAATTAATGAGAATATTTATATACTATTTTTTTCTATACATATATTTTATTGGGTTACAAATTTCATTATCTCAAAAAATATTGAAATCACGCTTTCTGAAAGTAGGTGCCCATGGGAGAGGATCCTCTTAGTATAGAGAGTTATTTATTTTTGTGGATATACTATAAACTAAAAAAGGTGATACATTCTTTCATCCATGTACTTATTTTTTAATTATATCCAAATAATGGTATCTATATTCCTATAAGAATATGAAATGAAACAAATGGTGGTTGGGGACCACAAATTTCAACTCCATATTCACATCATGTATAGTACTCTCTATGACCCAACGACATCTAATTAATTATGATCTACTTATGGGGTAACCATTTATTAATATAGGATAACTCCCTATGAATTTTCAATCACCAGTACCAGATTTTGGATCATCCTAGTGGGATTCTTGGGAAGATACATGGTGGCAACCTTAGATGTTTTACTTTTACAATTATTTGTTGGATATCAACAAATTTCACGTGGAATGCATGTTTTATTGATCTCTTTGTTTTATATTGCATTTTTTCTTACCCGAACATGTTTATAGAATTTTATAGTTTTTTAGGACTTAATTATTTTTGAAGTAATTTTATCATATATAAATAATGTCTCCAACTAATATAATTTTTTGATGAATGGGTATTCCTTGGTGAGTAAGTAGTTCTTTTGGAATTAAAATATGTTGATCCCAATTCCTATTTTTATGTATAATTATGATACACAATAATATATATCCTAATTTAAGGAATAATACATCCCTTATAAGACTCTTACATGACCCCTAGTTCATATATTATACTCATACGATCAATAACTATGCTTCGGTGTTTTGGAAAGTCTATATAGAACCACTCCAGAGATCAGTTGATGATAATTAGGAAATTGTATCCTAGATAATCCTCAGCTAGTGTGCCAGTGGAAGATATACCCCCAATGTGGGTGGGATGGTATTATGAGAATGGGACTGAGAAATAATCCCGCATCATATTAAGAGAGTAATGAAGCACCCTATTATATGGTGGTGTAAATATCCCTCCCATCATAAGGATGTTAAAATCAATGCCTGAGGAAACAAAATCATGATTCTTAGGATGTCCAAAATAAGTGAATATTGTGATTTGGGATATTGGTTATTAATAATTAATATAAAATCATAGTGATGGATCATACCTATGGTGTTTAATAGTATCTAGGAACTATGACCACTAGGACTCAGGAAGTAACCAATAAATTTATCCATCATACATAATTATAGTGGAAGCCAAATTTACAAATGACAGATCAAGGTTTTTTATTTCTACTTTAATAATGTCATGTACAATTAAGTTGTATGTAACTTGTGAGGTGTTGTTATGTAGGTACAACTTGGGTAGCACTAACATTGTCTTCTATCTTGTATCTTGTTATTTGAATTAATATTTGGATTAATTGATGAAATATATTAATTCAATCATTATTAATAACTAAATAGTATTTTCTTACATATTTTTTGTCTATTCCTAGTTTAATGTGATTTAAAAACTAATTCATTTTTCTTAGAACACTATTTTATGATATTTATATTTACTGTCATCAATGTTACCTTAAAAAAAGTTTATATTTCAATTACATTAGATAAGAAATATCTTTAAATATTTAAACATGTGGTAATATTGTTTTTTAACCTCAAAAGTGTTTTAAAATATAAAATTATCTGAGAAATTTTAACAATTATTATTCATAACTATTTTTTCATGATTATATTTGTATAATTACTAGGTTGTTATAAAATATTTTTTAGATGTATATTCATGATCATGTCCAAAGTATTTGATTCTTGTATATGATATGTTTTTTATCACATAGATTGTGGTTTGAAGTGTAATGTATTTAGATAAATGAATTTATTAAAGGGAGTTCATGGGTTGGTTAAAGATAAGTATTACAGTATTTTGGTTTACTTGATATTATTAAAGGCATACAAAACTCTTGGAACCCTAATATTTTTTTCTACTAGTGAAATTTTCTAATTCGATCTAGAATACTATGTTCAAAGGTAGTTAGTATGAATTTGTTTTAACCTATCATTTTCCCATAAAATGTGTGATTATCATGTATATTTATATTACTATTAAGGATAATCACATAATTTATATATTCATTGTAAAAATGTTAGAATGTTAAGAAATTAACCATTTCCCTATAAGAATATAAGGGTTACCCATTATGAACCCATGGAACTATTTAATTAGGTAAAATAATGTCTATGAACATTTTTCACTTAAACCAATGTATTTTAACATATTTTATCATTATTTAAAATTATAGTGTTAATTTGAAACAACTAATTTTAATTAAATATAAAAACATAAATATATTTTTATCAAATATGGGCTATAAACAATAAATGGAATAAGTGATGTATTTGTTATGAAAAATACTAGTTTTTTGAAATTGTTATAATCAATTTAACTAATAACTATTAACATATAAGTGGTTTACATATTTTTTGAATAAGAATTTTTTGAGGTAAATATGATTGAAATGATTCAATATATATCCTCAGTATTGGAAATCTTATTTTACAACATCTACTAATATATTTTATAACAATAGATAATAATAAAGATATTGTCATATTATTTTCCAAAAACCCAGTAATTTTTCTTATCATTAATGAAATTTTGTTTTTAGAAGATTATTGGGTGTATTTAGTAATGTTTAGGTATATCAATGACTGTGAAAGTGATGGTTTTGTATTTTGGGGTCTATTTATTTGGGTGGTGCAGTAGGATTCTACTAGGTACTCAATCAAGTGTAATGAGGTAAACAATGAAGACATCCGAGAGGCAGATCCCACTGGGCTACCACTAGGTCACTAGTGGATCCCATCAGGTAACTAGATGGGTGATTATTTCTCATTGAAAGGGAATGCTGGGACGTTACCTTATTTTAAAATTCATATGGAGTGAATTTTTTCTTCTTCAAACATATTGTTTCCTAACCATTAGTTGATATGTGTATGTTCATCCTTTCAACATTATTCACCCCTCTATATAGATTCATTACTCTCAAATTCTAGTGGTATTTCTAAACAAAAAAATTAAATTGATCATCCAACTTTTGTTTCATAATATATTATATAATAATTTTTTATTTCCTTAGCCTATGTTAGAGGATTAATGTGTGGGTATTCTAGGATAATTTGAATGTGACATTCATCTCAAAGCCTTCTATACTTTTTATTATTTTCATTGTTATGGGAATTTTATATATTTTATTCTAAACAAAACACTATTTTGTAATTTATTTATAGAAAATATATTCCTCAAATTAAATCTATTATAGATCTTATTTACTATTTTTATGTAATCAATATAGGGAATTATTTACACATTGATTTTAAATTCACAAAGAATAAGATTTCTATTAAACTATGACTCTAATTATTTTACTCTTTGAAAAATATTCCTTAAACAAATACATTAAATTCTATTGATTTTCATACCTTACCTAAAATAACATAAAATTCATGGAAATATCTTCCCATATAATGTTTAAAATGTGATGAAATTAATTCTAAAATGAGTTGTTATGGGTGTAAGAGTTTTAAAATGATATTTTCACTATTATGGTAAATTACGAGTTTTTTTGTTATATTTGAACACCCAATTTGATGAGATTAGTTCTTGATAAAAAAACATAATATAAGAAATTATATTTTGTTATTAAATTTTTGATTTATTTTCAATTATTGATTAATATTTGTAAAAAACATTTGTCGATAAAAATATACTTAAAAATATTTTTCAAATAAGAAAATGATTATCTATATTCATTCATGACATAAATGTTCTTGATTTTTTGACACATATTTTTCATAGTAATAATGTCTTTTATGTAGATTTAATTAAATATTAATAAATCATCAAATAATATAATCATAGGTATTGTTTTATATCTATTTATTACAACAAATTAGACATTTATGAAACCAGGAATATTTTGATGCCTTGAAATGATTAATAAATGATTAGTTATGGAATTTTAAGATGGATAACAAATCATGTATCCTTATTATGATGATTTAGAATATTTTAATTAAATTTATGTTTTTTCACCAATGATTAAATTATTTAAACTATTAGGGCTTCAAAAAATATATAAAATTAAGATTAACACACCTTAATGTTCGATTATAAGGATGCATTTTATTTTAGTTTCTAGTAAGTGGATGTTTATAGGATATAATCATAACATGGAATCTTGGAATACTAATGTTAGTTGTTAATTTATTTATTAAATATAAGAATACATTGATATATAAGTAAAATCACTCTATTTTTAAAAAATTATCTTACCTTGGATAAGGATTTTTATGTACTGTTTGATTAAATAATATCTCCTTTTATTCTAGATTCAAAATTTGAACTATACATGTTCACAATTTTTGAAATATTTTTTAATAAATTATAACTTATTTTAAACAAAACTCAAATATAAAAAAACTAGAATAAAAATTAAAACATACCATTCAAAATATTTTATTTAGTTTCATAGTACTGAATAGTTGTGATCTATAAATAATGATTGGTCAAGGAGTAATGAGTAAAAATACAAATGATAAATATATTTTTAAAAGTTGTAAACTTATTATTAAAATTAATATTCCTTAACTTATTTGTTTTTAAAAATAGTAGTGTATTCCAATGTGGTTATTTTAATATTACATCATTATTTTAATGTTTATTTGAATTATAATTACTCCAAAATGATTATTTTAATATATGATTTTGTCAATATATATGTATCCAAGTTCACATAATATAAATATAATTTTTCTGTTCTATGATAATTTTCATTATTAAATTATGATTAAAAGAGTAATATTGTTTATTTTGAGAGAATAATAGAGTTATGTTTTATAATTCCATTAGTTTTTTTGATCATGTTCAATAAATTTATTTTACCCTAAATCATGAACAAATCAAAATCATTTAAAAATATGTAACAATAAATAATGTGTTTGATAAAAGTAGATTATCAACTGAAATATGAGATTATTTTAGGTTTTTTTAATTTATATTAGTCAATTTATATTTGATACATTTTTATTGTAATAATACTATTAGTTTCATATTCAATGGGGTGAATTTGATGTGATTTCTTCGGATGAAATTTTTGAGTTTTTTCATTTCATAGAACATGGTAAATGTTATTTAGTCTCTAATTATATAATAGTTTTTAATATGGGGGAGTCACCTTTTATAATTATTTTATATAAAATAAACAATGAATTTGTTTTGAGGGATATACATTGTTTTTATTATTTCCAATCCATACATCTTAAGATGGATCTCGAGGATGACAAGGGAAATGGTTGGGAGTTTCTAATAACCATGGTGTTAGGGTCATTGACTTCAATATATTTTTTCCACCGTAAGTGTTTTTTGAGGTAATTTAATGTTTTCAATGCAATGGAATATATTCGATGTTTTATTTCGTATTATTAATATCTTTCTCTATAATAATTGGTTCTTTGAGACCGTCAGGTGTGTGGTTCATTTGGAGAGATGTTGGATGAAAATGAAGTGGAACTATGAGTGAATGGAAAAATGTAGATGTGATTTTCTGGATTGGGTACCCAGTAGGGTGGGGATGGGATTCCTATTTTAGTCAAATTATATATTTTATTTTTTAAGGGGCCATCAAGAACCCTATAGACAAAATCATGCACCAGATAGACACTGTTGGAAAATAGATTTTAAAAAGGGTATTGTGGTCACATAAAATTAAAATTTTTATCAGTAATTTTTTTGCTTATTTGATTTCATCACATTTGAGATATTTTATCACCTCTATAATGATATCAAGTGTTTTCATTCCAATCCATGAAATCCATTTTTAAATTTGATTGTATGTGTCTTCAATGTTGTCACATGTGATCATCAATAGCACGTTAATGTCAAAAATTTCTTTTATTCTAAAAATGATTTGTATTACTACCTATTACAGAATCTCAGTATCATATTTCCATTATTATTATATATAAATCATTTCAATTCAATTATTTTTTCTATCACCATTTTGTGATTGGAGATTTTTTTTTGAATCATAGGTAATCTTAAATAATGGCTTTCTGGATTCAAATTATAATAACATTTAAAATTGTTTCTATATATTTAATGGATACTGAATTAATTTTTCTTGTATTTTTCATTGATTAAATATTTTACATGAGTGTCCATTATAGTTTTCCTTATCAATTCCCTTTTATGGAATGTAGTCAATGTACCATTAAATTGATATACTCTATATTTCGTTATAAATAATTTTCTTTTATGGTATTTATTGATTAGTTGATTAAAATTTCACTTAAATAAATTTTTATTTTGTTTTAATATGATTTATTCATGATACTTAATTACATGTAATTATACTACTAGGGATATTTGGATATTTTTTTGTAATGTTGGAAAACCTTGAAATAGATAATGATGTTTGGATATGATCACAAGGCTTTGATTTTGTATACATATTCCACATCCAATAGGATGGGTTGTTAATTTATATTAGAATACATGTTCCTCTTCAAAATGGATTGGTTTATGCACTAAACCTTGTTGTGATGTACATGGATTGGATAAGCTAATGGATTTACCTACCTATATCATTACATTAAAATAGAGCATTTTAAAAATAGTTGAGCTAAAGAGTAAATCCTCAAAGTATTGGGAGACATTTGTTTTTATAGGAGTGATATAATTTGAAATTTGTGAAACATTATTTATACATTGTACTACATATTCTATATTTTTATGTTGTTATAATCATGAAATTAAGCATATCCAATAAAATTATGGTTGTGGAGGAGGCTACGAACAGTGTTATTATACTCAAACCCTCAACATTACAACATTAAAGATGTGTAGATATCATTATCTTTGATCTAGGAAAGGAGAACACATTGTAGAGTGAGATATATCACCTTATGGATTGTAGAACATTAGATTTTTTTTTAAAAAATTATATATAAAATTAAATAATGATACACAAAACCTTGTTCGGGTGTTTGACATTGAGGTCTCGACCTAGGATATACCCTCTTATTTCATTAATACAATGCATAGTTGAGAAAATTTATCTCACTCACATTTTATGTGTATTTTTTTATATTTTTTGACCTTATTTATATTAAATATTTTTAAAATATTGCTATTATATATTTTTCTATTAAACATTAAGATTAATAGGAAGATTATGGAGATTGTATAGTACTTTTGACATTGACATCAATTGATCCCAATGGGAATGCATAATTTTTTATATAAGAAACCATTTTTAATCAATTTATTTCTATAAAATATTACTCTTACATGATTGTAACCAAAACCTAAAAGTTTACAGCAATTTACTATGCTCCATAGGTCTTCCTGAAGAGTTAATCTAACCCATCCTGAAAGAATTATACTGAACATGATAGGATTAATATTATTCACTTCATATTGATGAATAATATTACCTCTTGGACTAGAATAGACATATGATGAAGATGAATCAGTCATGGGTTTAATATATAGACGAATCATTATTCTTATTCTGGGAATTATTGGAGTGATAAAAAATATGGTAGGAATTAATTCATGCTTTCACACTTTGACATGATATCATATAATGGATCATCAATTTTTTTCGTGGGGTTAAATATCTTTTGAAGAAAAATATTTTAAATGTTTGTTAATTTAATTAATAATAACTGTTTTGACCAAGAGTTTTTATTCATATTTATTTTTGAAAATTTTGCAATATTGAATTGTATTGTTTAAGGAATCAGAGGTTTTTTATTTGTAGGTTTTTTATTTTCATGATATTAACCCCTGATGATTTCATAGTAAGTTCATATTCAACTTTTTCATCCACATGATTGGGGTTGAGTTAGATTTTCCATGTAGGTGATTCTCTAACATGATACATGATACCATCATAGGTTTATCTAGAAATTGTTGATTAAGTGATATGTAAGAAATTACAATTGATTTTGAATGATATTTTATAAGTGTATTATGGTTAAAATACATTTTATATAAGTATTATTGTGGAATAATAATGTGGAAATATTACATTAATGGTCTAGAATAAATAGAGGGGTGAGTGATTTCCATATATATTGAGTGGGGGTTTACTATGATACATCTCTTAATAGAATAGTGATATAATCATAACCCCTCTTTGGTAACATTTATCCCTATTGAGGCTTTTGAAAAAGTTCCTTGGCTCTTAGTGGCATCTTTTAGGATGTATTTCACCTTTTACATTATATTTTTATTTTTATGTGATGTGTATTCTATATTAATTAAATATTTTATTTCAATAATTTGATTGTTGTGAGTTATGGGTATCCGAAATTTGATTCAAAATAAAAATAAAAATATTAAATTCATTGGGTGAAGTTATTTGTTGGTTTAGATATTCTTTTTTGATCACACAATTATAAACTAGTTTTAAATGGATGTTAAATAACACCATGGGATAACCATATAGAATATTATTTCTCTCCCATATATGGATTCTTGTATAATTAATAATTTTTGTTCTTACGTATGAATATAAAAAACTGGGAACTTTCCTCACAAAACAAATGAAATTAATGAGTTGGGGAAGTAATAAAATGATTTATGGAGTTAAATAGTTGTATAATAAATAGTTATACTAATGAAGAAATTTTTTTATGTTGTAGAGTCTAATGACTGAAATTAAATGGAGATTTAAATTATGGTAAATGAAATTTAATGAAATGTGTTTCTTGTGGTTATTTGAAGTCATATATTATTCATTTAATATATTTAAATGGATTATAGTGAGTAATTATGGATAAATATGGATTTGAAAATAAGTATATTTATATATCAATATAAATATATATTTTTTTATTTTTGTAGTTATATTAGAGGTTTGTAGTGTGTAGTGTGGGTAGCAACTGATGAATTCTAATGATTATGTTATAGTGATTACGTGTTCTTCTAGAGAGGGTACGGTGGGAGTTAATCATATATTTGTTTTCTATAGTTTATATATATATATTCATTAAGAAAAAAACCATGTTAGGAAATATAAATTATTTAGACATAAGGTTTTGTGATCCAGATGAAATATCACTTTACTGTGAAAGTCGTAGAGGATACAAAATTACTATAATTAATTCATACTAACTTCTTTCGTCTATTTTAAATCGTATAAAGGGGTGGTATTTTTTGTATCATTACTTTTAGAAATGAATATATTAGGTACTAATATGTCCCATAATTATGTAAAATCCTGATTCCATAAAGTTTTTCTAAGAAATACCAACAAACATTAAAAATATAGCTTGTTAATAAGAGTAATTCACTCCACTCATATCAAAGTGGAGTAAATCTAATCAAAAAACTCATTTATCACTTAATGGAGTGTGAGAGAATATACCAACTGACTCCTCAATATAATCCTTAATTTAATTGAGTTATTAAAAGGGGGAATATGAAATTATTATACATGGATAGATCAATAATGGGTTGAAGCATGATTTCATTATCATTTAGGAGATACACATTAATAATAATGAAATCGACCTTGAAATGAGAACCATCTAATGTAAAATACCTGATTCCATTTGGTTTGTAGCATGGTTAGAATCTTATTATGTATCATATATGTGTAGCGGATGTAATACTTTTTTCATGATTTTAACAATTGATATATTAGTACCTGAAGCATGAATTGAATATTTATTAGTTATCCTATTGAAATTATAAGACATTTCATATATAGCCCTTTTTCTGGAGAAGTTATTGTCAAAATTAATTCCATATTTCTAAAATCAGAACACATTTATAATGGATATAGTGGTAGAATAATCAGCCTTTATGAAGCTTATACTCTATAAGTAATGAAGCTAGTGTAGGAAAAATCATTATAAGGGAATGTGGGAGATGAAGATGATCCCAATGCACACTCTAGAAGATAGGGAGCCATAATGAAATCATTTTCATTTCACCGAGTTAGTCAGAAAATTATTATAAAATAATGATCAAACTTTTTCTTACAAGGATGTTGTAGATTTAATAGATGTTGCTAAATAGAAAGAATCCATGCATTTTGATAAGGATTCCATGTTTCAAAAAATATTGGATTGTGGTAGACCTAACAACTATTGTAATATCCATTGGGATTGAATAGGTATTAAATATAATGTATAACATAGATGGAAATGTAAATATCATTAAGGTATGACTAGTTGTGAAGGGTTTCCAAAAACGTCAATATATAGATCACAGAGAATCGTTCTCACATGATAGAATAATGAAATCTATTAAAATATAAAATATAATAGAATCCATCAATGGTTATAAAATATGGAAAATAAATTAAGGAACTAAATTTCATAATTGGATTTTTTTTTGAATTGTACATTTTACCCAAACTGTAGGGTTCTCTATTACAAAAAAGATCCAATAATGTATGAAATATATATGTATCCATTTATGGGTTGAATAAGGCTTAAAAAAAGGAATATTTGTCTTAATGATCCTATAATGGATTTTTTTCATCAATAATGAATGAATTGAATGTGATTATAATAAGGATTGTGGAAATGAAATCACATTCCATGTATTCTATGGCGATGAAATATTAATTAAGGGAAAACAAAGAGACTACAATTAGAGAAGGCATGTTTAAATGAATGTTTCTATATAAAATAATTAGGAGAATAATCCTACATCATAGTAATAAATATCAATTGAGATTGATCTCAAAGGATTCATTGGATAATTCAAATAACATTTATTAATAAGATACAAAAATTAAAGAATATGGAATAATCAAAGATATGGTTTTTTCCATTGGAATATGGTATGATTATCTCTAATAAAATGTGACAAAAAGAAAATAAGAAGAGTTAAATAATCATTAGGATCAATTATTATTTTTTAGTGTAATCTATCATATATTCCATGCTATGTAAAAGGATTAATTTTTAATTTATAATTATGTATAGCTAGAAAATACCAAGATAATCCATGAGATATGTAGTGGGTCGTTGTATAATAAATCCCGAAACAACTTAGATGTACAATGGATATGTTCCAAATATATGGAGGAGTTTTGGAAGTAATAGTGAGGAGATATGAAAACCATAGTTCCATGAACAATCATGATTATATGAAATCAAAATTAGACTATGTATTTTTCTGGAATAGTGGTGTTGTGGGATAAATAAGCTTCAAAAAAACCTACGGTCATTGATTCTAATGAAAATTAAGTGTACACAAGATCTTCTGATACAACTTATGATATTTTCTGGATATTTATATTCTTCTATAATATTTTTTTTGTTCATATAAGTGTAGACCATATTATAGTTTGTTTAGATAATAATGTAGTAGTTGTTCTTTCCATTGAGCCTGGTCATACCATAGGACAAAGAATGTAGTTTTTATGTTTCATCTCTTGTATTATTTTAATCATGATGGTGAAGTCACTATTAGTAGGGTAGACACAAATGATAACATGAACCTCCCTCGAAATGAATCCATATCATAGTAGAAGCATGATTCTCATATGAGAGATAGCATGTTGAGATTATTAGAAGATGGTTATAGTGCAGGTGGGAGTGTTGATAAATGGATCCCTAGACACAAATCATGTATGCACTTTGATTAACATTAGAAGTATAATATACTATATATTCATTTTTATATCCTAACAAAATAGTACTGATACTTTTTTTCAACACTATTTAATTGGTAATATCCTTATATTACATATCGTTTCAAAAGGTTATAGTTGTTCCCAAACAATAATGTGAACTGATAAATACCATGAGAACAATCATAATATTAATATCTATGTTCAAGATACATCTTTTTGATAGAACACAGATGGTGCCTGACTGTCATCTACTGGGAAAAGACAAGCATTGGGAATTATTATCATGAATTTTTCAATTGTTGACCACCATTAATTGAAATCGTGAGTAATGAATTGATAATAGGAACGCAAAATGTTTTAGTTTAAATTATTAGTTTTGTTAGACATACATGTTTAATAAAATCCTACCATGAGATTATTATTAGTGTGTACTATTTTTTTAAATTGATCTATAATTAAATCTATTACATTTCAATGAAGGTGAGGTATCTTGATTTGGTTGTTCCATTTCAGATATGAAATATATTGAGTAATCAAGAAATAAATTTTTTTCATTAAAAACTATGTGATATATCCAGTTCAATTGATCATAATGGATGTACTGTAAACCATTTATTGTCATGTTAGATGATGGTTACAATATCTAGTGAGGTAAATGATAAAAAATTAATGAAATAATTATTAAATAATGTTTTTATCATATTAAAAAAATTTCATATGAAAATGTGATTATATTACTTGACTTGATCTCACAGAAAGGATATAATCTCTATGACATCTCTTTATCTCCTTATAGTCCATGATGTGTTAATAAATTCTTTTTAAATTATATAAATAGTATTTGATAGTATTGAGATAACGGAATATAGGGTCACACACTTAATCTTTTCAGAAGTCTGGACTATTTTTTATAATAACATTATATGATATGATGGGTCCCACCACAGTGTCCTCGATATTTATGATAATAATTGATCATCATTGAATAAATAAATTCATTTTTATTATATTATAGAATAATTAGAGTTTTATTTATTTATTTAATGTATTTAAAAATATTTAAATTAATTCATGTAAAAAAATTAACAAATGAATATTATTTTAATATTCATGGTTCTTTTAATATTTGTAGGAATGTAATGTTTAGTTAATGGATCATCATTAAAGAAAAAATATTTAATATATTCCAAAAAAGTGATAAAATTATAAATGTATCTTATAAAATAATTATTTGGTCATAATAAGTCATTTATGGATTTTAAATTGGAATTACATATATGGGGGTTAAAGAACCATTTTTTGGTGTTCAGTCTCCCTAAAAAAGTTACATGGAGCACGTTTCCATATAAATATACATCCAATCAAATTCGAGAGACTCTCTCTTATTCCTATGAATTATTATAATGATATGTTCAATTTATTAGGAATCTGTCCTAGTTACCCTTCATGGATCGAGGGAATGACATAGTGGTGATTTTCAGGATGTCGAAGGATTCTTTCGATCTCCACACTCGAATCTATATATTGATGATCGCAATGACAAAAGTCATTCAAAACACATTTGTAAAATCAATAAGGATTAAAAAATTGTACATTTGAGAAATATTAAACAATGATGATCATTTTTAAAATAATACACATATTTGAATTTGGTAAATTTTCATTTTAATATGGTGCAAAAATCATTTGACGTGAGCTCTTAATCCTTTTACCATGTTTCTAATTTATATACTATTCATTGATTACATCAATATGGTGATGAAAATAATTAAATATCTTACACAACTACTTAAATTATACACCCTCATACTAATACATTACTACTTCACAATAAATTAATTACTTCAAGAAAATTGGCATCATTGGTCCATATAATAGTGTATATATTTCATTGATTCATATAGAGAAAATCCACAAGATCCATAATCAACTCCAATGGATATGGTAAAACATGATGAATATGACCGATCATAAAAATATAGAATGAATTAATCCAAAGCGTGGATCATAGTCATTCTATATAAATCCACACACGTTCCTCTACCTTATAATTATAACACAATATTAGAGAATCAAAACCTAATTCCAAGTACGTAATTGATTTTTATACATGAAACTATTTAAATAATCTTGATATATTCATGGTTTTCAACAACCTAAATATTTATAGATTTAACATAGATATTGTTGAATTACACTCCCCTAGGGAAAGGTAAAAACCTAAGATATAATATTGATAAATACTTATAGTTATGAGAACATTCCATTCAAATAAGAAATCTCAGTATTGAAGAAGATTTCATTATCTACCCATAAAACCATTATCATAATAAAATTATCAATCGAATGTTTATGATAAATTATATTTGGATACATAAAAAAATACATGCATGTTGGTTTCTAATAGAATCTAAGATGTTTAAAAACCATAAAGTAGTATTGAAAAATTCTAAGAATCCTAATTTATGTTTTTGTTCTAAGAGAATAAAATTTTATAAGAATATCAAATATCATGCCACTTAATGTGTTATAATTTTGTAGAAAAATGAATCAAACTCATATTCCATATTAATATGAAAAATAAAATGTTATTTTGTTGAAGATATCCATGAATGTATCCCTCACCATTTCTATATGAAGACATTAAAAGATCATTTTCCAATTTTGAATAATTCAATTATGAATGGGTATGGATCTTGTATGTTTTAATGTCATTTTCTATTCCAGGATTCATAGAGTATTTACTTATCATTCCATTATCTATCAATGAGGTGTCATTATCTACGTTCACTTCTAGAAATAAATTTCCATTACAGGAGAACACTAACAGTGGATAATGGGACACTAGATCCCTCCTTTTATTCATTCCATGACCTATAGGACTCACATCCATTAAAAAATTCATAGTGTATATTTTCAAGGGAACTTATGGTCCAATATATATATGAATCATTTTTAATGGGACTATCTAAATATACATCCTTCATATTGTTCATTATTGATAACTATAATAATGAAATATTACACACCCGTACGCATGCATGACATATTGAATTAATGGTTTTTACTAAAGAAAATAATATTTGTAATAGTTACCTAATAATAGTAATGTTTATAAATTTCTAATCACAATGTATTGATACAATATAATGGTACAATAGTCAATTGATTATGGACACACTCATAGAATACTTGAATAATTGAATGAATGAAACAAAGTAAATACTGATTTTGGAGGGATATTTCATTGTATTAGAACTAACATTAATGTCTTGATTTTCGGCCATAGTGGGTCTATATCCTAAACTACTTATTTTATATCAATAACATTCATGTCATAAAACGTAATGCATGAAGTGTAATTAAAAATAAAAGACACAATCACTATAAGATTCATTGCAATAATAATAAAATGTGACCAGCATAGAGGATTCATTTGAATACTGATGATAAAAAACAATGTTTTAGTTGCATGGTATTTTATAAAGTTCATGTTTGTATAATTGTTTCATCTAATTGATGTTGAAAAGTCTACAAGAACATATTGTAGTTTAAATATGTCTTCAGCTTCTTTATTGACCAGGAAAATGCATCCTGCAGATGAGATTACAATTATATACATTAATAAATAGTAATGAATATTTGAATATAAAAATCCAATGTAAGAGGTAAATAGAATATGGTTATAGTAACAAAAATGAATGTTCGGGAAATACGTAGTATATGGATCATAGTATAGGAATAAATTGTGAAAAATTCATATGTGAAGTCATTATTTGTGACAGGATAGTGTAAAATACTATAAAAAATCATACAATTGGATGTAATTATACCAACTATTCTGTCAATTTATTACAGTTTAAGGAGGGAGTTTTTTGGAGGTAGAGTTAGAGGGACCAAAAACATGAATACTTCTCAAACAAGGAGGTTTTTATAGTACCTCAAATATAAGGAATGTAAAAAATTAGATTTAGATGGGATGAAAGAAAAAAATATATAGTTAAGGTGATAGATAGCAAGGAAGAGTGGATGAGACATGGGTCTATATAATGATTTTATTTAATGATTCCAATGTAAATTACAATGTAGTTAAGGTGATAGAATCCTATTAAAATATTTCATTGTTTTTAATGTAGTGAACCATCAGTATTTGTATCCATATTTTAAACTATATTCAAACTGATATATTTTGAAAACACGACATTCTGAATTCAATCAAATGGGGTAAATGTCAGTAAATTCTAGAAAACACAAATTATCAATAATACATGCATTGATCATTTGTGTAATACCAATATGGAATTGTTGGATGAGTAGTGAAAACAGAGATGAAAAATAACATTGACATGAATGAAATTAAAAAAAACATATAATGCAATGAACACAGTGAAGAAGAACAATATTGATGACTGAAAATAATATAGGAAGGGAAGACTATACCATAAATGTTAATGAATTATTATAAACAAAAACAATAATAATATAGTATAATACTATAACATAAATGTTCAGTTAGATAATAGAGTATTTCTGAGTTCAACTTCTCGAGTTTTGTTGCGTGAAGCTCCATGATAGAAATTCTCCTAGGAACAATTTGGGATCAAAATAGTTATAAATTAAGTGTATTTTTTATAAATACATTACAAGAAGTTGTTGAAGATTTTATATTTCATACAGTGTATTTCATATTTAAAAACATATTACATATTGAATTATTATTTTATATAATAGTGCATGTAATATGATGGAAATGTGGAAAAAGCATAATTAAACATTCACCAGGCCATAATAATAATTCAATCTGTCATCATTTTCCTCCTCAATGTGGGTTATTTCACTACATATCAATGGATTATATATATATGTGTGTGTTTTTGTAAATATGTAAACATATATTGATTGTGGAGTTAATGGGTCCATCATGGAACTTCCAAATGAAAAAAAACGAATCCTCACAGAAACAACACAACCTCAATGAAATCCACCAATATTATGATTGTGTTGAAGTCTCGTGTAGTTTATATTGACACATATATATTTTAACAGAAATTATAGATATATAAAACATGATAGGTACACAAGTAGATGGAATACAATACATCCACCACATTTAAGGATTTAACACTATTTGGTGTACTTATAATATAATAAAATGTAAAATTTTTAATATAATGGTTCATTCTTATCTATTATAGACATTTTAATTTAGTAATAAACTATATTTGAATTCATAGTAGATATTGGAATATAAATGGAAATATTATACTTCTGGAATTCATCAAATAAATAAAAAGTGGGTATTTTTTGTTTATTTCCATTGGGAATGAGGGATATGGAAGGGGTGTGGGAGTTATATAACATACCTTATAGAAGGTGTACATCAATGAAAAAATAGTGATATCTGATACGATGTGTGCAGTAAATAACAAAAAAATATAAATACAACAAATATTAAAAAAAATTATACAGGTCACCTCAACTTGTGTTATTTTTAACAGTATCAATTAATTAAACATTACTATTCCCTAGAACTCACCATTTCACAATCATAATGTATACCTCACCTCAAAATGTGCACTATAGGGAAAAAATTATCCAATTTAGTGGAAGAAAACAATTAGAATTTTAAAAGACAACATGCTTCATTCTTATCTACAACACCAAAAATGTTTACGAAGATTCAGCTAAAACACTTAACAATTAATATGTGTTAATACTAACAAACTCAAACCATAGACACTAATATTCCAGCATAGGTCCTATAAATCACAAACTTTCTAGGGAGACAATTGCAAAATTTAATTACTGCTCATGAATGCCCCTCATGAAACTAGAAATCACTTCTTGAAAATTCCCTGAACAATATACAATGTATCCACATGCTAAAACCTTGCTGTATAGTGATGATCGGTTTCAATTACATATGTGTCAAAATAAATGGTATGGAACTGAAATTAATTGTTATAATAATACATTATTTACCCTTGAAACCCGCTGCAATCATTGCAGCATAAATGCCACTACCATGAAATTCCTGTAGACCAATTCCATCACCATGGAGCACCCCCTCAATATAATAATTATATTTTATTTAAATAACAACATTTAAATTATACATTGAAAAGAAATATAAAAAATTAAGCATTTAAAACATCTACCTGAATAGGTAAATGAATCATATTCCACACATCCATCAAATTACATGCATTATAATATACAATAATAACTCAATCAGTCATCATCTTCCACCTCAAGGTGGGTTATTTCACTACATATCAATTGGTAATAAATATATTTGTGTGTTTCGGTAAATATGTAAACATATATTTCATGTGGTGTTAATGGGACAATCATTGAACTTCCAAAAGAAAAAAACAAATCCTCAAAGAAACAACACGACCTCAATGACATCATCTAAGATTATGACTGTGTTGAAGCCTCATGTAGTTTATATTGACCTATATATTTTTTAATGAACATTATAGATATATAAAACATGACATGTGCACATGTAGATGGAATACAATACATCCACCAAATTTCAGGATTTAACACTATTTAGATTTCCTATAATAGAAGAAAATGTTAAAATTTCAATATAATGGTTCAATCTTGTCTATTACAAACAACTGATTGTAGTAATAAACTATATTCGAATTCATAGTAGATATGTTCATATAAAAGGAACTCATAATCCTATGGAATTCATCAAATAAATTTAACATGAGTATTTTTTTGTTTATTTCCATTAGGAATGAGAGATATAGAAGGTGTGTGGGAGTTATATAACATACCTTACAGAGGGATCACATCAATGAAAACCCCAGTGACATTTGATAAGATGTGTATAGTAAATAACAATAAATTTAAAAATACAACAGTCCATAAGAAACTATACAGCTCACCTCAACCAGTGTTATTAGTTAAAATAAAAAATAATTAAAAATTATTATTCCTTATAACTCTCCATTTCACAATCATATAGTACATCTCACCTCAAAATGTGAACTATTAGGAAAAAATTATCCAATCTATTAGAAGACAACTATCAGAATTTTAGAAGACAATATGCTTCATTCTCATCCACAACACCAAATCATAGAAAAATATTTAATAAGATTCAACTACAACACTTCACAATTAACATGTGTTATTAGTAACATACTCAATAGATAGACACTAATATTTCATCATAGGTCCTAAAAATCACAATGTTGCTGGGGACACAATTGACATAATGTATTACTGCTCATGAATTCCCCTCATGAAACCAGAAATCACTTCTTGAAAAGGACCTGAACAATATACAGTGTATATGAATGTTGAAACATTTCTTTATATGAAGATTAGTTGTAATTACAAATGTTTCCAAAATCATGGTATGAAAATGAAATTAATTTTTAGAATAATACGCTATTTACCCTTGAAACTAAAAGCCACCATTGCAGCATCAATGCCGCTATCAAAAAATTCCCAAACAGAAATTCCATCACCCTAGAGCACAACCTCACTATAGTGAATATATTTTATCAAAATACCAACATTTAAATGATATATAGAAATGATATATGAGACAGTAATCATTAAAAACATCTACCTAAATAGGTAAATGAATCAACGATTTGACACCCATAGAAGCCTAATGAAACAGAATCTAAATAGTATTATTCACTCAACACAACAAATAATAGCACCAGTTTTACATCAAAATTAAACAAAGTCAATCACACAATGATCTTTAAATGATATTGAAATAATCAATAAATTTGATGGTGGTTGCTTCTTCAATTACAAAGAGTGGATGACCTCTAGTTATCAAGAGATCATACTCGATAAAAAATATGTCACAAAATCATTCAAAAATGGCCTTTATAAAACTCCATGTATCTGAAATGTGAATAATGATGGAGTATTTGTCATGACCCGTCCCCCATGGCCCGTATCGTGACTACCCCAAGTCCGCCTTCCATAGGCCAGGGGCTGGCGACTAGAAATAATGTCGTAAATCCCTAAACTATGAAGGCTTTGCCTTTATAACTGTAAACAAACACATCAGAGTACCCAACTAGAAGCAAACTACTAAGTAAAACATTATACAAAATAAGTGATGGAAAGTAAAAGGGGCCTGAAATACAATCCCAATAGGAAAGTACATGTATAACTGAAAGAAAGTAAAGCTGAAGAAAAGTAAAGTAGCATCTGGGTTGTCCTCCAGGGTTCCTACCTAAAGGGTAGGTATATATGGCCTCCTCAGCACTCCATATTCGTCTGTCTCCACTGGGCACCATTACACCGAGTGATCCACCTCTAGTTACCGTCCAGTCCTGTTACTCTTTGCCTCAGTCAGTGATGTCCGTCGTCTGCAACCAACACAATGAGTTGCGGGGATAGCCCATGCAGTGGTGAGTAGAACAATACTCAGTAGGGACCCTGATACCCTCAAGGTCTCACAAAATCCAACAGGGATAATCTCCAAAATATGAAATCAATGTATAACCATTACTTAGGTATATGCCCATATGTATACCTAAGTAATTTAGTAACCCATCTCAATCATGAGGAACACACAAAAGTCATTGACTCAACTCAAACTAGGATTTTTATTAATCTCAACCTTCGACTACTGGAGAAATCCATCTCTATCAAGTACAGTGGGCATGTCGTGTCACACAAAGGTGCTTCCCACTAACTTGGACAGCTGAGGTACTCCTTCTATCGAGTATCGTGGATCTACTGTGCTCACACAGAGGCACTCTCCACTGTGGGTCTGCTGCTCTCTCATAAGGGCACTCTCCTAGTAGCCTGATGAGGTACTCCACTTGTCGAGTATCGTGGGTCTGCTATGCTCACACATAGGCGCTCCCCATAGTGGTTCTACCACTCTCACATAGAGGTTCTCTCCACTGGGCTAGTTGAATCACTCCATGATGAATCAGTCATCAGTCGTCAATTCTCATCCAGCTCTATCGCCTCGGAGGATGGAGGAACTAAAGCCACTATCGCCATCCCAGGTTCAGGTCCTTCTAAGAGAAAATATATCTGAGACTCTTGTGATCAGAGTACATGGTAAAATGCTCACCCAACAAATTGATCTGCCACATCTTCAAGGAGAAGACCACTTCTGCTAACTCCAAGTCATGGGTAGCATAGTTATGTTTGTGTTGTCTCAGCTGCTGAGAACCCTAACCAATCATTGCTCGCTCCTGCATCAGGACACACCCAAGGTTGGTCCCTGATGTGCCATAGTAAACTACGTACCCTATTCCCTCCTCTGGAAGCCTCATTATGGGGGCACTAGTCATCCTCTGCCTCAGCTCTTGAATGCTCTGCTGGCATCTCTCTGACCACATGAAGGGTTTCCTTTATTAATCAATGTAGATAGTGGTGATGCAACTCTGGAGAAGTCTAGTATGAACATCCTATAGTATCCTGCTAATCCAAGTAAACTCTGTACCTTCATCACACTCCTAGGCGGCTCCCACGCAAGCACTACCTCAATCTTCGCTGGATCCACTAGAACTCCAACCTCCGAGATGACGTGTCCCAATAAGTGAACCTCTCAAATCCAAAACTGGAACTTCGAGAGCATACCATAAAGTTGGTGCTCTTCAAGTGTGTCTTGTACTACCTTCAAATGGTAGGCATGCTCGTCCTCTATAGTCGATTAGATTAGAATGTCATCGATGAAGACTAAGGCAAAGCGATCGAGGTAAGGCCGGAAGATCATGTTAATGAGACTCATGAACACATCTGGAGTGTAGGTTACAGAAAATGTTATAACCAAGAACTCGTGGTGGCCGAACGACACCTGAAGGCCATCTTCAGCACATGCTCATGTCGAACTCTGATCTTATGACAGCCTGATATGAGGTCTATATTCAAGAACCACTGTTCCCCATTCAGCTGGTCATAGAGGTCATCAATCCTCGTGAGTGGGTACATGTTTTTTACGGTCACCTAGTTCAGGCGGCGATAGTCGAGATAGAGCCTCAAGCTCCCATATGTCATCTTGGCAAACAAAATCAGGGATGCCCATGGAGAAACACTGGGCCGGATGAATCCCTACCCCTGCAACTCTTCCATTATTACCTGCATCTCACAAATCTTAGCAAGATCCATCTGATATGCTGGAGTAGATATCGGTGCCATCCCGGGGTACATGTCAATATAGAAGTCAACCACTCTTCAAGGCGGTAGTCCTGGAACATCTTTAGGGAAAACATTTGTGTACTGGTCCACCACAATAGGATAAGTCAAACTCTGCATATCCACTGCTCTGAGGGTATGGCAAGCCAACTGGTGAGTGATCAGTTACATCATCCTCCGAGTAAGTCTGTCATGTGCTGCAAAGGCTCTTTTCTCACCGGTGAAGGTAAACCTGGTCCTATCTATGTAGACACACTGCACTTTTTTCCTAATATAGTGGATCTGGACATGGACTGTAGATAACTAGTTCATACACAGGATGATGACATAAGGCCTTGACGACACTATTAGGAGATCCCAACCTAAGCTCTCACCTCCTAGAGTATGCTCGCACTACCGGCACCCGTGCATAATCATCGAATCAGCTCCAGTAGGAGTCTCTAGCCATAAGGATAGAGCCAATGGATCTATTAGAAACTCTGAGCTTCGAACGAGGGCAGTGTCTATGAAATAGTGACTGGAACATATGTCTAAAAAAACTGTAGCTAAGGTGGAGTAGACATAGATCGTGCCTCGAAACTTCTATGGAGCACTGTGATCGTAGGCCTCAACTGCCTATAACTGAGTTATCCCCTGTCCACCCTCTCCCTATAGTCAGGGTGGGCCTCCTGGTTGTGGTGGTGGTAACACCATGTAACATCGTCCACCACCAGCTATACATCCAGATCCTCTACCACACCTACCCCCTCCCTATGGACCGCCTCATTTGAACCTTTGCCTCTGCCTAAGAGGTCCCTCAACTGTCTTTGGATCATTTGAATTGTGTTTTGGACAGTCACGATCCATGTGACCCTTCCGACCACATGGGTAACATTGCCAGCTACTGGCATTTGTGCCACTTCTCTATGTTCCCCAAACAACTGATCCCGAGTCGTACAGTCATCCACCTGTATGTCTTGTCCTCTTGGACCTCTGTGACATCTGTCTACGGCTAGCTGTAGAAGACTCTACTGTGTGTCGGCTAGTGGTGGGTCCGCTGCTGGAGACTTCTCAGCAAGAAGTCTCTCCACTAGGAGGGCTCTCTCTAACACCCACGCCCGCGTCGAGATGCTGATTGAGATATTTGGAGATTTGATCTCTCACCTATGCCCCTCCTCAAAGGTCTAATCCCTGAAGAATGGGTCATGTACCATATCTATCGATTAGCACGAGAGGTTGGTGAACCTTGCGGAGTACTGTGCCACCATCATGATACTCTACTCTAGATGCAACAACTCCTCTATCCGCACCGAAGAGGGGTGGATGGTACAAAATCCACCCATAATAGGCTTTCGAAGTCTTCCTAGAGTAGGGTTGTGTCATCATAAACCTGGAGCATCAGGCTCCACCATCCTGCTGCTCCTTCTTGAAGGAGACTCACAACAAGGATCACCATGATGTTTGTTAGTGTCCCTACTAGCCTGAAAAATCTCATCACAGCCTCCATCCAATCCTCAGCCACTTGAGGGTATGTCTCTCCCCAGAACCTTGGTGGCCTCTAGCGCTGGAACTCGTGGAAAGCGCTCAAGCAGTGTTCATCATCTGCTACTGGGGCTGGTGGCATCGGTGGCCCAATGGGAAATAGTACCGCTGGTTCCTCTACTGGTAAAGGGTCCTGCACCACTGCCTCGTCTCTTGGTGGGATATTAGTACATACCACTGTCAGGGCTCCAACTGGTCATCTGCAGGGAGGCATCCTTAAATAAACAAGTGCAACATGGTCAAAAGATTATACCTGGTGAGCTGACCTGGTTGAGCTGACATGAATAAAAAAACATTTGAAAACACACAATCAATCAATTTATTCGTGCACTGAGTCAAAAATTCGAATTTAGGTTCCTGGTGTATGGATATGACGGCCTCCTGCACCAAAATTGGACTACATAAACTGAAAGCCACACTTAGTAGCCTTAACACTATTTCTTCATATAAAAGAAAGATCATAGTTCTATGTTCTGTAGTAGAAACTACTCCTTTGATACCAATTTTTCAAGACACGTCTATCGGGGCTCGTATCGGGACTACCCCAAGCCCGCCTTCCATAGGCCATGGGCTGACGACTAGAAGCAATGGCGTAAATCCCTAAACATGGAAGGTATTACCATTATAAATATAAACAAAAAAATTAGAGTCCACAACTAGAAGTAAATCAATATGTAAAACTGTATACAAAAGAAGGATGGAAAGTTAAAGGGGATGGAAATACAAGCCCAACATGAAAGTACAACTATAACTGAAAGCAAGTAGAACTGAAGAAAAGTAAGGTAGCTACTAGGACTTCCTCCAGGGTTCCTACCTGAAGGTTAGGTACAGATGGAGACCTTAGCCCTCCACGTCTTTCCATCTCCTCCGGGTACCATCCAGTCATGCTACTCTCTTCCTCAGTAAGCACTGTCTGTCATCTGCAACAAACACAATGAGGTGTGGGCATAGCCTGCGAAGGGGTGAGTATAACGATACTCAGTAGAGTCCTCGAGATCCTCAAGGTCTAAAAAAATCCTACAAGGATAAACCACAATGTATGAAATCAACAAATAACCATTACATAGGTATATGTCCATATATATACCTAGGTTATCTAGTAACCCATTTCAATCACGAGGAAAACACAAAAGTCATTGACTCAGCTAAGAATATGATTTTTATTATTCTGAACCTTCAGCTGCTGGAGAACACTTTCTCTATCGAGTACAGTGGGCCTACCGCATCACATAGAGGTGCTTCCCACTAACATGGACTGCTGAGGTACTCCGCCTGTCGAGTACCATTGATCTTTTGCGGTCACATAGAGGTGCTCTCCACCGTGGGTCTGTTGGGCTCACACAGAGGCGCTCCCCTGGTAGCCTGCTAAGGTACGCCACCTGTCAAGTACTATTGATCTATCACACTCACACAGAGGCACTACCCACCATGTATCTTTCTCCCTCACATAGAGGTGCTCCCCACTGGGATAGTCGAATCACTCCGATTTGAATCGGTCTAATTTCATCAAGTCTCAGCCAGCAACTAGGTTCCCACACAAATGCACCCTCTTCCTTAGAAGATCTTCTCAACAAGCTGGTGGTCAATACTACAACTATCATTAATTCCCAGGTAGAAGTATCTCAATGTTCCTCCACACCACAGGGGTCTCAACACAATAGACAACGCGTCAATCGGACGCCGAATCTGTTAATTATTAGGCTTTTAGTCTCGGGGCCCAGTTGGATTTGTGTACGATCCAACCTGACTGTTTGTCAACTATACCCTGAACTCTAGTGGGGTATTCTCAATGGGATGACTTCTCTCCCAGAATACTAACGCCACTGACGGTTCGCCAAATGGACGTCCGATGCCAAAGATATGGCCCAAGAATGTAATGTGTTAGTAATGGGTCTGGGTCTAGTCCGACCCAGTCGGGCCGATGTGGCCCAACCCAGTCTAGGCCGACCCACTGGGTCTGGACCAAATTGTTTGGCGGGTCATCCTGTTATGTTCGGCTTGGTCCACTGGGCCCAGCCCATTGGATTGCGAGTGCAGTTGGGCACGAGTGTCGCGACGTAGGTGACTCGGTCTGGGGGTCGGGGGCCAGTTCGTCCAGCGCCACGAGGGGCGCGGCTCAGGTGACTAGAGCCAGGAGCTCGGGCCAGTCAAGAGAGAAGTATGAAATCCACGCGGAGCCCGGGCTGGCCGCGGGTGCACCGGGTAGGGCGCGGCAGGGGCCGGGCAGGCCACGGGCGCACCGTTAGGGTACCGGGCAGTTAGCGAGGGCGCCATGCAGGCCGCAGACGTGGCTGAGTAGGCCGTGGGGGCACCTGTATGGCGCTGGGAAGAAAACGAGGGCACCGTGTAGGCTGCAGCAGGTGGGCCACGAGCTGGGCGGGGCATTGGGAGGCTACGAGTAGGTGGGCCACAGGCCGAGCAGTGAACCGGAAGGCCGCGGGTAGGCGGGTGAGCACCGATTGGGCCTGCGGTTGTCAGCCAAATTATTCGGTGCACCACGGGGGCGGCGTGATCCACAGAGGCCACGGGTAGTGGGGCCTTCATCATTGCCGCCTTAGTCATCATCACCTCATCGCCATGTCGTAGGATGCCACAAGAAAGAACAATTGACGGAGGATGTCGGGCCATGTTAGGTTGGCCCACATCCTCCACTTTTAATGTGATATCATTTATTTCATCGAAATAGGATAGGTGAAAATCAATTATTTACAACAACACAATGATTTATTTTCCAACAATTATGGGAAAAGAAAAGTGATAAAACACAAGGTAAACACCCTACCTCATATCAATGATCACTCATTGTCAGAGTCACAGATGTAAGACGATGAAGACCATCGTTCTTCGCACCCTCCGCACATCCCCAATTCCGAGCAGCGTTGGTTCAATGGTAATGTTGCAGAGGATCCGAGGATGGAAGTCAATGAAGGTTGTTGGTATCATTCTTCGCATTCTTCGTTCTTCGTGGGAGAAATTATTTTCTCTCATGCTCTCCTCTCAAGCTCCCACCAAATGATAATTACTAAGACAAAAATAATGTATGTTATCTATTATTTTATTAGCACAACAATTTCAATATGGAGGAATAAATTAAGAGGCACCCCATAATAAATTACATGCATTGTAACAATTGATTAATGGGGCGGTCAAGAGGCTCCCATTAATTAAATTAGACGTGTTTGTGCAATTAATTAAAAGGGAAAGGTGTCACCAATTAATGGTTGGGGATGTCAATGGATTCACCCCTCATTAATAATGGGAGTTGGGTGATTTTCCACCCTCCCATTAATTGTTTTGTTTTAGTCTCGTGTGGTCCCCACGACATATCTTCTCACGAGAGCTTATGTTCAGGTGGGCCCCACCAACATAACCTCTCATGGGAGCTTAGGGTTTGGAAGCCCACCTCCAACTCCCAATAGATTTTTATAACCAACAACCACTCACACTCATGGCCGCTCAAAAATAAAATAAAGTGTTGTACACTTTATTTTATTATTTTTTTATAAAAATCCAAAAACTCAATTTTATTCTCGACTATCCGCCGTTGAGGTGATATTATTCTTATTCGAATTTCAGCATTGCGAGTTCAATGGTGCCCTCAGATTTTAGCTCTAAGAAGTGGTTCCAAAGTTATAAAAACCCACTCATACCTTTACTGAACGTACCCGAACAAAATTTCCAAAATTGATTCTGGGCACACCGGGCCTTCGAATCAAGAACCGTAAAAATTCACGGACTCGTTAAATTCCCATGTATTTAAAAAAAATTCCATGGGATTTCCGGGTCTTTATAGTATTTACCATGATTATTGGAGAATTTATGAGTTCATTAAATGCCCTTTAACTGGAAACAGGTCAGAAATCATGTAATGTAAATAATGATGCACAATTTACCATGATTATTGGACCTCTGGTTTATAATTGGCTATTTAAAATCATGGAAATATAGTATAATGGATAAAGAATCACTAATATAAATCAAATCCACCCAATTAGAACACAACACTACATAATGATAATGAATTAAAATACACATCGCATGCAATTGGAAAATAAAACATCCTAATGAATTTAACAATCAAATATTTGTGGAAACTAAATTAATGTTATTTTAAATTAGAATTCATTTCCAGTAAAATTCAAAAATGCAGAAAACGTTTTCAAGAACCTAGTATTTTGCCTACATTGGGATTGAAATCTAAAGTAGAAAACAACAATGTACTATTGGTATAAAATGGAATAGAAAAATGTCACCACGATGTAGTGGAATTTTGGACAGTGACTTCATGTCATACATGTGGATTGCGTGAAGTAATCAAGGAATCATGTGTTTCAAAATATTATGAGATGGATAGATGGAATAAACTGAAACTGGAAAATGTATGTGAAATGAAGTAAAATACATGTCTGTGGTATAATTCCACGCAGTCCAAGGAATGTGATGGCGAGACATGGAGAGTAGGAGATACTGATTCAGGAAACAACAACCAGTAGAGGGATGGGAAACTGATAAGAGGATGTGATGACAAGAGATGGAGAGTAGGAGACACTGATGCGATGCCAAGGAGAATAATACATGACAATAATGAATAAAATGTATCCATAGAGAGTAATTTAGCGAGAGGATAAAATGAATGTAGGATTCTGTTGAGCCAAAGATGTCTCACATGATTCTATTGATATCATATGAGATCGGCGGTTGCATAAGTGAATAATGTAAACTGAAAATAGAGTCACTAGTAAAAAAAATGTACATCAATTAATGGACACAGAATCAATCAACAGTTAACATTAAATAAGGTTTTGGAAAATGCATGGTTACCACTAATATATGCAACACAATTCTGGAGACGAATATGTCTTGCATGATTCTATTGATATCGTATGAGATCGGTAGTTGCTTAAGATATTCATTACTAGAATACATTGCAAGCTTGAAGTCAAATGAAAGTAGAGTTGCTGGTAACTACACAATGAACGTCACTGAATGGAAAATGAATCAATAAACAGATAATATTTAAGAACATTTGGGTAAATAATGGGTTACTGCCAATATAGGTGAAATAATTCCAAAGCCGATGTTTTATCGATGGAATCGATTGATATCATATGAAATCAGCGGATGTGGAAGATCGCAAGAAAAAATTTATGGGAATGGAGGAGCCGGACAGTGAGTAGACGGACGAGGAGAATGTGGACATGTAGAAGGCAGAGGAGAGGGTAGTGAATGTGGGATCGAAAGACGGAGCGTGGGAGAGAATAAAAGGATTGTCGACCTATGAAATGGATGAAACAGCCATAGATTGAGAATGATGTAAGAGGAAGATAGAGGAAGAAGTTAACCCAAAACCTAATGTTGGGTTGCGATAATGCGATTGTTAGAGACGATTTACAAGGGGTTTTTCGGGGATTCGATTGGAAAGTGGAGGGTTTTTTGCTAATTGGTGACCTGAAAATGGTGATGTGGTTTGTTTTGGAGGTGGCACATAAGCATAGATACACACATGTTTTCTAGATATAGTAGATAACTTTCATAAATAGATATCACATCTTAATAAAAAAATATTCATTACAAAATACAATGATCCATGAAATTATATTTTTTGATCACATCTATTGGAATCATTGACACATAATCAATTGGATCACAGGAGAACTACACAACATTACACAATGTTATTAAAAAATAGAACCCTCCAAATACATTTCATACATAACAACATTCACTAATACCTGGGAAAATGATGTAGTATAAAGGGAGACCTTAGATGCTCAGTAAGTGTAAAAAAGGAAAATATCAACATAACCATAGAATAAGGTTATTACATACTGAGTATTAAATTTGAAAACGAAAGCCTACCTATCACAAAATAAAAAATGTTTCATATATTAAATAATGTAAATTCATATTACATGTATCAAAATTGAATCAATAAACATGATCCCTTAATAAATAATATTCTCATAAGACATAGATTATTTTCATATACTTAATGATATAAAATAATTTCTTTAATATTCACTGATCACTTCTAAAACTATCTTATTTGGATAGATTCACTTTCCAAACCATCTATATAGTAGTGGTTCACTCTCAATTCTATCGTTTTGGAAAATTTCCCTGAAAAAAAGAGTTTAGCCCCTATTGTTTCTAGTTTTTGTCACGATATATTATTATTTAACTAATTATTTAGATGAACTATAATTTCTAGGCCACCCATCAGATAATCAAAATCAAATATTCATTGGATAAAGGGTCTTAAAAAATTAATCATATCATAACCCATGAAAGAGAAATGGGTTTTATAAACATTTCATCATAGAATAGTCCTATGAAATGAAACAGATTTCATTATCATTTAATCAATTCATCACAGAATAGCACATGGACAAGTAACATATTTCATAAAAATTATTGTCCCTCTATTATAAACTATTTAGAGAAATAATAAGTAATTAATCATGGGTTATTATCACCCGTAATATTTAATAACACATCAATCGATTTCCTCATAGATGGAAAAATATTTTAAAAGACCAAAGGAAACATTTTTTGAGGGAAATATCATTTGTAATTTGAAATAAGTAATTTAAGATTTAAATATTTCAGAAATATTTTAAAAAACCCCTTTATTTTTAAAATTATATTGAAAAAAAGTAATGGATTTCTGAATTTAATGAAATGTGCATACTTTGGGAAATACTATTTATGCTCTACAGGTGAATAAAATGATTCTTTTACATTTTTATTAAAATGTCAAAAGTAACGTCCATAGAAAATAAAATGAATATTCCATTCCAAAATTCATTTAAAATTGTTTTGAAGAGTAACAATTAATATAAAAAAAATTTATAATAATAAAAACAATCATTAAGTATTTTTTAGAAAACATATAAATGTAAGAGATAGGATTTTTTACTAAAGGGGGAATTAAATCCATTTCTTCAAAAAAATATCATTCTCGTATAATTAACTCTTAAAGAGTGGAAAATATTTTGAATGAATTTATTATATAGAATTGAAAATATGAGAATATAATCAATTATTTTTTTAAATTTATATCATAATATTTTATTATTGTAGAATTTGTCTTAAAAATCTCATTGAATAATGGGATTGTAACATAAAACCATTACCTCATTAAAATATTTTGAATCACAATCCCCATGAGAGGAATATAATTACAGAAATATTTAGGTCACATAATTTACATGAGATGAATAATAATACAAATTCATTGATATTATATACACCAAAAAAAAGAATCAAGTGGTGAATATGGAGTGTTTCCCATGATAATATTTTTTAGATGAAAATCCCATACCCTAAGTCTCAACATTATTCAGACGTGTTATAACCATCTTATATAATAAATATATGAATATTATAAATCTATTACGAAATTATACTTGTATATATTTTTCCATAATATTTTTACTTAACACCTTTTATAAACAGTTTGTCAATAATTCCTTATTAAATTCACTGTTTAATTATAATGTATTTGACTTCCATGTATGTATGGGTTCAAAAATTTTAATCCATGTTATTTGATAATAGTTCCATCATCACCAATATGTAAATACTAATATTTATATAATATATAATAATTATTTATTTATTTACTGTAATCTAATGAACATATCTATAGAAAATGAATTATCCGAATCATGCAGACTTTAAGACCTTATATACGCAATAAAAATGTTACCATTTTCTCAACGGATGGAACAATAGAAAGATAAAAAATATATCACAATTAAAGAATAGTTTTTCTGTAATTTAAATAATATATAATCCTTAGGTAAATTCAAACTAACATCCATGTCAAATGAAAAGTAAAAATTAATCATGTTTCTTCATGGAGGTGGTAGTCCACAGGTAGACATGATCATCGTTTCCATTTTAAAATAGATTGGAAGGTAAGAAGGTAATTGTAAAATTATAATTCATAGAGTATATATTTATTATACAAATCATATTAAGATATTCAAACCATCATTATCTCAATATTTTGGAGGTGATTATGAAATATGAATGTCATCAGTTCACGATGTGGTAGTTTTTAGTACATACAATCAATAGTTACATTTCACATTTGATGAAGTAAGATAATGTTATAATTTATTCCATATTAAAATATATAATTATCTGGAATATATTTATTTTTTTATATCATCATATTTGAATAAAAAATTATGGATGTTATAGATGAAATAAAACAAAAACACATAGTTATGACTCATACCTCTTATTCAGATATCCTCCTTAGGATAACACAAAAATCCATCATAAGAGGTTTTCCTAAATAAATTAAGGCATCTAAGACATGGGTATATAAGTAAGAAATATAATCAGGTTAGTATTGGGTGAAAAATTATTTTTATGAGCGTGGAAGAGATGAATGTGGGATCACTTTTACAGGTTGGGGATATTGGAGACAAGGAATTTTTGAAGAAAAGGCACAACAACATTTACACATAAAATGGCACAACATGGAAAATTATTATATATTAAGTGATATAAGGTCAAAATATCGAAATAGAATATCATTTGGGATTGTTTTTTGGTCATTTTAGCCCTAATATTTTCAGTTTAACCACAGGTAAACAAGTTTTAAACAGTATCGTGGTAATGAATTTTTACTATTCTTACTATTCATTAGGACCAAAAAATTCATTGAACAAAATATATAATGTTAATAATAAAAAAAATCAAAACATGGAATCCATTTATCAAAATTTAATCAAATGATATGGAAGAAAATTAATTTAATGATAATCTGAAAAAGCAATGAAAAATCAATTTTGAATGACAATGGTTGTAAATGTATATAATGTCTTTTACAAAAAAATTAAATCATAAAATTTATTTCAATGATCTAAATTTTATTAATAATTATAGAGAATACATATTTTTATTTTTTAATTTATCATAAAACAACATGGAACATGAAATTGATTTATTAGAAAATATTTTTTAAAATAAAAATATATAATTTTCAATATTCATTTAAAAATTAATACTTTTATAAAATTCAAAAAAAATCAAATTTAGATATTTTTTACATGATAATTAAAGAAAATAATTTTTTTTTATAAAATATGTTTTATAAATGTGAAAAAACAATTCATCACTTTTTTCACATAATGGAATAAAATAGAAATTTTCAAAAAAAATTATTTTTTTCATATAAATACTTTATATAAAATTTTATACTTTTTATTAATAAAGTTTATTTATATTAAAAAAACTTAAATAATGGAGAACATGATCCCAATATATTATAGCTATCTCCAACAATAATACATTAGCATCATATAAAGGAAATCATTTCATAATAGACAAAATATGATAGTATTGTTTGTAAACTATATATATGCATGATTACCATATTAGATATGAAAAAAAAATTATAGAATTTTGTTTCAAAATATCTTTATTCCTTCTATTATATTCTTTGACATATTTTGTTGAACACTTCAATGATTCTTGGGATTAGAATAAGAATAATTGTGAAATAAAATGACGAGTAAGGGTTATGTATAGTGGAATCTATCATGGATTAATAAATAATGATCAGTATAGAAATGTAATTAACAAAACACACATTCTATTAAAATATCATGAGTAAATTAATAGATAAGGAATAATAAATATATAAGGTTAATAAAAAAATATGCCTTTTAATAAATAAACATAGAATTAAATGAATCCATATATTTTATCATTGTTAAATTAGAATGGATGATAATCACAAAATTACTAATGAAGGAAATGCTTAATAATTTTACATCATGAAATATGAATATTATAACTCTAAAATGAAGAAATTTTACTATATTGTTTAATATATAAGTAGAATCCTTTTAAATCTAGATTACTAATTTTTCATATAAGACCAATCAATGAATATAGTGGTTATATTACTCTTGGACCCATAAATTACTATAGGAATAAATCATTCCTCATATATCAAAAAATCGATTAAATTCATGATGTATGTTCCTCAAAATATAATATTTTTATTGTGTTAATAATAAATATTTATCAATATATCCCTAGAAAAAAATTCAATTAAATGTGGAATATTGTTTGTATAAATGATATAAGTTTTAATAAAAAGCATATACAAGATTAATAATATGTATATTTTTGGGATATTTAATGTACTATGATAATAGGAAAGTGAACAATTAATGCGGATGTTAATGAAAATATAAATCAAATAAGAATGTGAATTTAAATAATATCATTGGTCAAAATAATCATAAACCATCTAGTGGAAGAATATGGATGGTATCAATACAACATATCCACCATGGAGGATATCTATAATTCATGGATATTATTGTATATTAATATAAATACCAATAAAGTTCTTCAAAATATATTCCTAAGTAGAATAATATCATCCTTCTAAAAATAATAATCTCAAACATAAATTAAAGTGATAAAACATTTCTTTGTAAATAACTATTAAAATGTAATATTCTATTAATTTTTTTTAGAATAAAATTTTAAACATACAATGTTAGATTCATTGTAATGATAGTCAAATCCTCAAGTAATTTCATTAATGTTGTAAATGTTAAATAGAACATACCTTTAGACATTAAAATGTTTAAAAAAGTACCATCTTTAGAAAAAAAATATTCATTTGAAAACATATTTTAACAATAAAAAATGTTCATAAATGTTTTTCAAATTTATTTATATTGCTATTATTTTATTGAAATCGATTGTATCAAACATGGTTTTGGAATAAAATAGGTATCTGACTAAAGAGAGACCTGACATCAGATGTTTATAAAAACATTTTTTTATAAAAACTGTTGAAAATGGTTTTATTAATTTATAATATCATGAGGAACTAAATCATTTTTAAATGAAATAATATTATTAGACTATTATAAAATAATTCCATTTTGATGAAATTCAAGAAAAAACATTCACGATTAGAACTATATTTTAAAATAAACCCTTACAATGATCATATTATTGAAGTGATAATTAATCATTCAATCTATTTTTTGTTTCAAATATAAATCCAGATAAAATTTTGAGAAAAAATAATATATCTAAATAAAATTTTATACTCAATTTTTTAATATCAATGATATCAAATATGTAATATATCCGAATAAAAAAATTGAGATATGAAATTATATACCACTTGGTTATTTTCATAAAAAAAATACATGTAAAAAATGATTAATAATTAATTTCAAAACAACATAAATATTAAATTAATAAAAATGTCATATACCAATGGGTATTTATATACATTTTCTAAAATAAATTGGGTTCATTAAATTATAATACGCTTCAGTGAAATGAAACCGAGATGAAATCCTTTAACTAATGCTTACTTGTTATTGAATGCGATTTAAGTCCCTGAATATGGGATTCAAACAATTTTTAACTATTAAAGTCCCAAATTAATATTTATAATATCAAATATTATCGTTTTATAACATCTAATTACCAATTTGATAATAAAAAATCTTTATTTTTATTCCTTCGAGTGTTAATCGCCTCCTTTTTTCATTTGTGTTTTGTCATGAATGATTACGTTCGTGATCATATTATATAGTTTTATCATCTATTATATAATAATAATAGAATTATTATAATATTTTTACATGGAATATATTTTCAAAACCAATAATAAAATATAGTTTTGAGAAATTATGTATGTTAAGATCATGGAGAAGGTAGGTCATACGTACACATTAGTAAGTTTTCATTTTCAAAAGATCAATATTAGAAGAAGGAAGGTATTATTTAACATCATATAATTATAAAAATATCATAAATAAAATATTATATAATTTTTTATATCATCCATGTGGATTGTTAAAGAAAAGAGTGTCATAATGATTCGTGAATGGGGTTTTCAACTCTTACATGAATGATGTTATTATCTTTATGTGAGTGAAAAGGTACGAATTATAATGTTATATTATCATTAATGAATTATTAATAGTTCATTAATATCATATTTAATTCATTTATAAAATATATAATCATTAACGTTATCCTTATCATTCTTTACATAATGTGTTAGTGAAAGATGAATCAAATCGCATCGTGAGACGATATTCTTCCACTCACACAAGAGATGTTGTCATATCCCCATCGGAATGGAAAATAAAATGAAATATATGATATAATGAATTCATATGAATTATTATGTTTTAAATTTTATATATATAATTTTTATCCTTCATCATACATAGCTATGAGAGGTTGTAATGTTAAAACAAATGACATCAGCTTGTAAGGAAATAATATGCAATTTATATGAATGATGATTTCGTAACATGTTTTATAGAAATGGATGTGGTTGTATGTCATGATTTTTATTTAATAACACCACAAAATATATATCTTAATTATTATATTTTAAAATAAATTGTTTTATAATAATTGAGGTAGGTGGAGGAAAAATTTAAATAAAAAATCTTCTCGAAAAATGTTACCTCTTCTTCGAGTATCATCCATTAATTAACCACAAAATACCTACTACATTGGATTTAGTATGAAATTTTTTATTTTATAAATAGATTATAGAGGTTGGAATTTTATTTCTCAGATATTGGATTATCCAAATTAGTGGGAAGGTGTAAATAATAGATGATAATGAGTGGACTTTTATAATGAGGTGAGTCGCATAATTGTATTTTTTTAAATGATTCAACGATTCAATTGTCTTATTCAATAAAATGACTAAAAAATTGTCAATTATCTATCCTAAAATATCTAAGGTTGACATATTTCCATTAAATGGGTTATTTTAAAATTTATTTGGTTATATTAATTATTATCTTCTTATTTTAAACCCTCGTATATCTATTTTTTCCTTAACCCTGCTAATTTATTTCAATTGTTTTCATTTTTTCATTTTTATAACTAATTATTTTAAAATAATTAATCATTATATATTTTAGTTATTCAAAAAAATCTGATATATTTTTCCAAATTCAATTCATATTTGTTTAGATATTTAATTTAAAATTAATATTACAGAAGTGATAAAAAAACGTTGTTTTAAAAAGAGAAAATGTCCAAAATTATACAATGTTTTTATAAAAAATTAAAATTTTAATTTATAAAATGAAATATATTTAATATATTTATATCAAAAATTTAAAAATATAATTTTAAAAAATTCAATTTATCCAAATATATTATTTAATGTAAAAGGCTGTTTTCAATAAAAATTTAGTATTATTCTCTATTAAACAAAAATGAAATATTTCATTAAAATTACAAAACCAGACCGTAATATTATTTTTATACTATTATTTCAAAAAGTTATGATATATTTCCATGTATATTTTAGAGACCCAATTCTTGATGTACATGGACATTACATTACATTAGATGAATACTTAATACATAACAAAAAACAAACACACAAGTATCGTAATAGTTTAGTGCCTTTGGAAACTCGGAATATAATCTTCTAATCGTGGTGAATGATCTTCAACATCTCCCATAAGATCATCCCCTTTTTGTTTTCTTACCTAAAACCCTTCTTTAAATCATGGGGAAAATAAAACACATAAAGGGTGAGCTCGAATTCTCAGTAAGGGTAAGCATGGATAAAATAAAACAAATCATATACATTTGATCTTCAAAACATGAACATAATATTTAAACATCAGAATCTTGACCAATGACATAAAACATGGATGTACATAAGGCATATATCATAAAAAACATTAATCATGATAAAATAGTAGGGGAATTAAACATGTAACTGTGGAAAACTACTAAGCACATGATATGATTTCCATATTAGCCAAGGCATTACTGCCAAGACTATCTTAGTGGACAAATCCCCTTTCTGAATTGAGTTCACTCCTCATTCCAGTCCTGTATTACTAAACTGGTTTAACTTTCCCTTCCAGCCATGTCTATCTCATGAGATATAAATCATTACCCAATTCATTGGAGGGAGATATAGGTCCCACCAATCTCATAATGCAATCATTCTTACTTGTGCCACAATATAAACATAAATCATTCATCATAACCCATGAATAAAATGGGTTTCGTAAACATCATTCCATCATAACATAATCCAAATAAAAAAATTGGATATCATTTCATCATAAGAAAAGTGAAACCATGTAAATCATAGAGACATGATACTTGAAACATACACATATTAAATAATGTCATCTTATATGTAAAATGGTTTTCATAAAACACTTGAAATGAATTCTTGAGGAATATATCCTTTTTTCTTCAAAATCATTTTCTTTTCACAAAATATCATGCAATTTTAAAAGAAAAGGATTTTGTTGAAAATATTCATGAAATATTTTGGAGGATGCTTCATAAAAATAAGGATATATAAAACTGAAAAAATCCTTTCATTTCATATACGTTAAAAAAACTTTCTTCTCATACTTTTGTCGGAAAAGTCAAAAAGTACCTTGTAGGGTAAATAAAAGAAAGATTCCTTCCATACGATGGGGTGAAAGTCAAAATGGGTAAAAAGGACTTTAAACATACATGAATAAACTTCTATAAAACATGGACATTGATGATAGCAATAACCCCAGTAAATACATATGAATAAGAAATCTTGGATAAAAAATGAGATTTGCAAAATTATCCCTTACCTTAGGTCTGAATTGCTTCGTACGTATTCGAACCTCCTCTTCTTTGAAGCGCCTCTTTGAGACCTCCTCTTAGGGAACTAAAATTGGTCATTGAAGAAGACCGGAACCTATAGGATGTATCTATGGAATTGGAGAAGAGAATTTGGCCGGGGTTGGCCGAGCTTGAAGGCTCTATGTGGTGTGAGGAAGAGAGGGAGGAGTTTCCCTTTTATAAGGGAGGAGAGGGGCACCTTTGGAAAAACTAAAAATATTATTTTATTATAAAGTCATATTTGGGTTTTAATAGCTCCAAATTGATTTATTTCGAATCTAATGTGGGTATGGGTCGAAATACTCTAATCCAATAGAATTTAGACAAGTTTAGGTTTCTTTTTTAACCTTATCATTTAGATTTAACCTTAAGTTAAATAATTTTACTTTTACCGTCTCTTCTTTTTTTCTTACACTATAAGGTTAATAAAATTACTATAACAAGCCAAACGAACCCCAAGTTGTTTATTTATAATATTTATAACCTTATCTAAGTCATTTTGCAGATCCATAGATTTTTATAAATAAAATTACAATTAATAATAAAATATTTGTTTGAAACACTATTTTAGGTCAATTTTGACACTATTTGGTAATTGATTTTTGTGAAAATCATATAAGAACGATGAGTTTGCAAAAATTTAATTAAATCAATACTAACATGTCATATTAATCTAGAAAATTAGTTCAATTCATAAAAATCCTCAAATTACATTTATTTGGGTATTTATAACATCAATTATGTCAATATTTCATTAATAAGATAATTAATGCATCATCTTTGTGTCATAAATAAATTATATAATTTAATGTATAAAAAATATAAATAAAATACCATAATGTAGGAAGTCTTTTTATCTTTCTAATGAATATTTATAGTTGAATTTATCTTATGTATAACCCAATATTAAAAATGATTTACTTATTAAACATTGATTTTAACTATTTTAACCCTTCTTTAAATAAATTAATAATATATGTCCTAATCTAATCCAAGTGGGCCTAAATGGTCATATTTTATTCCTGAGGTTGTTTTTGGCCTAATTAAACTTATCCAATAAAATTAGGACATGTGTTAGGGTAATAATAATAACATTTTTACCCTTAATTACCCTATTTACTTTTAACCGTGGTAAAAAAAGTAAAAAAGTTACTATTCACCTAAAATTATTTTCATCTCATTGAACTATATTATAGTCCTTGATATTAACCGTGTCTCTCAGAATTTCGAAATTCCACTCACAGAAGTGGTAAAATCAAGTTTAAATTTTTAAAAAAAAGTCAGTTTTTTTAACCACCACTAAGTGGTTCACTATTCATCGAAAATTGAAATTTTCAAAAAAATACCAAA
This sequence comes from Viscum album, assembly GCA_963277665.1. Classification (NCBI taxonomy): domain Eukaryota; kingdom Viridiplantae; phylum Streptophyta; class Magnoliopsida; order Santalales; family Viscaceae; genus Viscum; species Viscum album. The sequence continues at coordinate 1,267,302,949 of OY728128.1, forward strand.
AATTCAGCCTAAGAATTAATTCATATTCCAAATTCAAAATTGATTTCTATTTTTCAAATTCATAAGATATAAGTGGCATTGATTAATTTTAAATTTAATTCCCGTTATCAAAACAAATAGCGTGTTTTTAAGAAACAAAAACAATCAAAAGATTAATACTTGTTTATATCCAATTTCAAAGTGAAATTAATTCCAATGAACAAAATTGGATTAAATGGTAAAAATATATTCTAATTGCACTTTAAACCCAATTAAAAAGATAATCTAACCATATAAATTATTGTGATGAAAAATGTTGTTTTTAATTAATATATAGCGTGTTTTTACTATTCATTAAAATATGAAAGTTATTAGAATAATATGAAAAATTTATCCAAAGTAAATTTTTAAATACTTATTCCAAAGAAGAATTTTTTTTTATCAAATTGAACTTATATACAAGTAAAAAATAAAGATTTAATGTGGGTGCGCCATCGAAAGGCGGCAAAACTACATTTTTTTTAAACTACTTATTTTAATCGAAAAATTGATTTTGTTCTCATACCATGTTCTAGAAAATGTGTAATATGAATAATAATGTTATAAAATTAAAGATTTAGTTGTTACTATTCATAACGGGTTGTTCATATAACATATCGTTGTTTAGCGAAACTCAGTATTGCGTACAACACGAGCTATCGTGGAAGGTCATGATTGCGTGTAATGTAATCCATGTTAGGGATGCGTGTTGCGCAAGATCCTTTTGGTGTAGCATACAACACAAGACATTAATGAAATTAAAACGAATATTTCCCATAAAATCTTGGGGTGTTACATTCTAACTCCCTTAAAATCAATTTCACCCTTAAAATTTTTCAGGGTTATAAATGGTTTACTACTCGAAAGTTTGTTTAAAAGAAACCCACATCGTAGAAAAGAATACCAAAACCTGGCATTAAAAACTAAAGTATGAAATGTAACGGTTACCCAAACTAACTCATCACTGGGTTTCCACGTTGGAGAACATAGGTGAAAATATGGATATTGAAGAAAAATCTAACCATCATGTTCTGATGGAGAGTGGTAGAGAACATGGCTATGAAAAATCCCACAATCCCAAAGCCATAGATTTGTGATGATCTAAGGTACCATCTGATTCATCGGATATAAGGGCACTAAGAAAACATTTTTGGTTTTCAAGATCATCTCCCTAAAATTGATGAAATTGGAATTAGAATAAATACTTTCATGATTTTGGTACAGTCTCACCGTTGGTCGTTCTTTGTACAATTTCCACTTCATCTCTTAAAGAAATGAAGTTGAATTTGTCATTCATAAAGTGTTAGCAGATTATGTGATAGAATGACGGGTCATTCCATCTGTCTCAAAACCAAAGGTTATAAAAGTTATCAAAAATACATAAGTCCATCTATAGTGAGATTAATCATATATGGTTCCTAAAATGGAATTATACTTCATATATCATACTACTTAATATAATAAAACTAGTTTCTACTAAACAGGGACTTCCTGTAGGCCAGTGGTAAGCGATAAAGGCCAGTCGCACTTCGGTTGTAGGTTCGATTCCCACAACCTTGTCCGACGTGATGGGCTGTCGCCCATCCTGCAGGTTGTCCTTTTTCTAAAACTACACTACTATAACATCCCATCAATAATTTCTAAAAAGTACTATTCTTAAACAATAGTAACTTATGTCCAACATAATCCATTCCAATCTTTAGGCTTATCTAAAATACTTCGGTCCAAGCTCATAGTATAAAGAAAACAATTATTTGAATTGTCATCAACCAAGCATGTGAATACCATCATTTATCCCCCATATATCTTGTTGGTCACATTCCAAAAATTTGAATACCTTAATCATGTATTCTCTTGAAAAATGAATACCCATTAAACCTTAGTGAAAACATAAATGCTGTCAAAAGTTAACTCTTTCCACATACCAAAATACAAAAATTTTATATACTCAAACCATGATATAACCTTCTTCTTATATCATTCATGAGCTCATGAATACTATCAAACATTTAATTTTCTCCTTATCCCTTCATTATGTGCATATCATCTACTTTCCAAAAATATCTGAATAACCTTTCATGGTTACTAGTACCATTAATCATACACTTTCAAAACTTAAGGAAAGACAATAGTGTAACAATCCTTAGATGTCTATTTATTCCATAGTACCATGAGATTACTTATACAACATTAAACTTGATAACCATATAATCATTCCACTACCTTCTTAAACCATTAACCGAGCTTCAACAATTCTTTCATCTCATATATCATTTGTAGTCTCTTCATCGTCATCAACATAAATACTACCCATATGACCGTACTGATTCTCTTCAAGAGAATTTCCCTTAGGGAATGGGTTTTCATAATTCCCATACATTCCACATTTAAAACATTTAACCATTGTTGATGTCGTAGCAATACAATTATCCTCATCCATGGTGTTAACTGATCCTTTTCCTTTGCACTTACTGGCTTTGTTCCCTTCTTTTCAACACCCAAAGCATCTTCCAGTTCCTTTGAAACATTCTCCTTGATGCCTCTTCCCACATGATTTTCATAAGGGAAATTGAACTTTCTTTCCTCTATGATCATCATGAAACTCCATCTTTCTCTTATTAGCCGAGTCAGGAAACATTCCAAATTTGAGTTTATTGATCATATTATGAGAATGCTGATTTGGCATAATAATGATGTTTGGACTTCCAAATCCCATTTCATTTGTTTTCTCATGAATAATATCATTCTATTGTCTATCATATCCTCCATTATCATGAATCATCTTGTTTCTAGCCATTTTCTATAACCCAAAAAGAATATTGTGAGATGAAAAAATCATGATAGGGAAAACAACAAAATAAAGGGGGAGCACCCTCAATATCTAACATCTTAGGATAAATTCTAAGATCATTACCATAGTTCTAGAACTATATCCAATACGTATACTTATCCTAAGGAACATCCCTAGACATACCTTAGAAATATCTCTAGGGATCTCACTAACATTTTCGCATCCTAGTTTCCAGAGGATGACTAATCCTTTCCTCTGATACCAACTGTAGAGACCTGAAGCTTGATGTACATGGACATTAAATTACTTTAGAGGAATAAATAATACATAAAAAAATAGACACATAAGGATAATAATAGTTTAGTGTCTTTGGAAACTTGGAATATAATCTTCTAATCGTGGTGAAAGATCTTCAACATCTCCCATAAGATCTTCCCCTTTTTGTTTTCTTACCTAACACCTTTCATTAAATCCTGGGGAAAAGAAAACATATAAAGGTGAGATCAATTGCTCAGTAAATGTTGGCATGGATAAAATAAAACAAATCATATATATTTGATCTTCAAAACATGAAAATAATATATAAACATCAGAATCTTGAGAAATGACATAAATCATGGAAGTACGTAAGGAATAGATCATAAAGAAATAGTAATCATGATAAAATAACATGGGAATTAAACGTGTAACTATGGAAAACCACTAAGCACATGATATGATTTCCATAGTAGCCAAGGCATTGCTGGCCAGACCATCTTAGTGGATAGAGTCCCTTTCTGAATCGAGTTCACTCCTCGTTCCAGTCTTGTATTACTGAACCGGTTTAACATGTCGTTCCAGCCATGTCTATCTCAGGAGATATAAATCTCTACCCAATGCATTGGAGGGATATATAGTTCCCACCCATCTCATAATGAAATCATTCTTACTTGTGCCACAATATAAACAAAAATCATTCATCACAACCCATGAATCAAATGGGTTTCTAAACATCATTCCACCATAACATAATCCATACAAAAAAATGGATATCATTTCATCATAAGTAAAGTGAAACCATGTAAATTATAGAGATATGATACTTGAAACATACATATATTAAATAATGTAATCTTTGATGTAAAATGGTATTTATAAAACACTTGAAATGAATTCATGAGGAAAATATCCTTTTTTCTTCAAAATCATTTTCTTTTCACAAAATGTCATTCAATTTTAAAAGAAAAGGATTTTGTTGAATATAGACAGGAAATATTTTGGAGGAAGATTCAAGAAAATAATGCATTATAAAACTACAAAAATCCTTTCATGTTGTATATGTTAAAAAATCATTCTTCTCGTACTTTAGTCAGAAAAGTCAAAAAGTTCCTTGTAGGGTAAATAAAAGAATGATTCCTTCCATACCATGGGGTAAAAGTCAAAATGGGTAAAAAGGACTTTAAACATACATGAATACACTTTAATAAAACATGGACATGGGTGATAGAAATAACCCCAGTAAATACATACGAATAAGCAATCTCCGATAAAAATGAGATTTTTAAAAGTATCCCTTACCTTAGGTCTGATATGCTTCGTACGTATCTGATCCTCCTCTTCTTTGAAGCACCTCTTTGAGACCTCCTCTTAGGGAACTAAAATTGGTCTTTTAAGAAGAACAGAACCTATAATATGTATCTATGGAAGTGGAGTAGAGAATTTGGTAGGGGTTGGCCGAGCATGAAGGCTCAAAGTGGTGTGAGGAAGAGAGGGAGGATGTGCCCTTTTATAAGGGAGGAGAGGGGCACCTTTGGAAAAACTAAAAATATTATTTTATTATAAAGTCATATTCTGTTTTTAATAGCTCCAAATTGATTTATTTTGAAGCTAATGTGGGAATGGATCTAAATACTCTCATCCAATAGAATTTAGATAAGTTTAGGTTTCTATTTTAACCTTATCATTTAGATTTAACCTTAAGTTAAATAATTTTACTTTTACCGTGTCTTCTTGTTTTCTTACACTATAAGGATAATAAAATTACTATAAAAATCCAAAAGAACCCCAAGATATTTATTATTAATATATATAACCTTATCTGAGACATTTGGCCGAACCTTAGATTTTTAGAAATAAAATTACAATTAATAATATAATATTTTTTTAAACACTATTTTATGTCAATTTTGACACTATTTGGTAATTGATTTTTGGGAAAATCATAAAAGAATGATTAGTTCGAAAAAAGTTAATTAAATAAATACTATCATGTCATATTAACCTATAAAATTGGTGGAATTCATAAAAAGTCTCAAATTACATTTATTTGGGTATTTCTAACATCAATTATGTCAATATTTCATTATTAAGATAATTAATGCATCATCGTTGTGTCATAAATAAATTAAATTATTTAATGTATAAAAATTATAAATAAAATACCATTATGTAGGAAATCCTTTTATCTTTCTAATGAATATTTATAGTCGCATTTATATTATGTATAAAACAAAAATAAAAATGATTTACTTATTGAACATTGATTTTGACTATTTTAACCCTTCTTTAAATAAATTAATAATAAATGTCCTAATCTAATCCAAGTGAGCCTAAATGGTCATATTTTATTCCTAAGGTTGTTTTTGGCCGAATTATACTTATCCAATAGAATTAGCACATGTGTTAGGGTAATGATAATAACATTTTTACCCTTAATTACCCAATTTACTTTTAACCGTGGGAAAAAAAGTAAAAAGTTACTATTCACCAAAAATTATTTTAATCTCATTGAACCAAATTTTAGTCCTTGATTTTAACCGAGTCTGTCGGAATTTTGAAATTCCACTCACAGAAGTCGTAAAATTAAGTTTAAATAAAAAATATTTAGTTTTTTAACCACCACTAAGTGGTTTAACTATTCATCGAAAATTGTTGTTTTTCAGAAAAATACCAAAAATTCAGCCTCAGCATTATTTGATATTACAAATTCAAAATTGATGTCTATTTTTTCAAATTCATAACATATAAGTGGAATTGATTAATTTTAAATTTAATTCCCGTTATCAAAACAAATAGCGTGTTTTTATGAAATAAAAACAATCAAAAGATTGATACTTGTTTATATCCAATTTCAAAGTGAAATTAATTCCAATAAAAAACATTGGATTAAATGGTAAAGATATATTCTAATTACACTTTAAACCCAATTAAAAATATAATCTAACCATATAAATTATTACGGTGAAAACAGTTGTTTTTAATTAAAATATAGCGTGTTTTTACTATTCATTAAAATATGAATGTTATCAGAATATTATGAAAAATTTATCCAAAGTAAATTTTTATATCCTGATTCTATAGAAGAATTTTATTTTATCAAATTGAACTTATAGAAAATTCAAAAACAAGATTTAATGTGGGTGCGCCATCAAAAGGCGGCAAAACTACATTTTTTGAAAATTAATTATTTTACTCGAAAAATTGATTTTGTTCTCATACCATGTTCTAGAAAATGTGTAAGATGAATAATAAAGTTATAAAATTCAAAATTTAGTTGATACAATTCATAACGGGTAGTTCATATAACATATCATTTTTTAGAGAACCTCAGTATTGCGTACAACACACGCTATCATGGAAGGTCGTGATTGCGTGTAATGCAAGCCAAGTCAGGGCAGCGTGTTGTGCAAGCTCCTTTTGGGGTATCGTACAAAACAATACATTAATGAAATTAAAAAGAATACTTTTCATAAAATCTCTAGGTGTTACATATATATACTAAAATGAGTGAAAATAATTTTAAACTATGTATGAAAAGACTAAATAATCCGTCTATTAAAAAAAATCAGTTCTATCATAGAATATTTTCTATTCTTTTAAATGAATATTTCTTTTATTTCTAACAAAATGATAACAAATAACGATGTCTAAAATATTAATTTTCATATTATAGTTAATCATATTTATACCCAACATTCAATAAATTAAATTACATCTTAAATAATAATGAAGATAGTATATTGTTGTTCTGTAAAACATGGTCTTACACTGAATTCAAGCTGTCAAAATAACTCACCATTCGTTGTAATAAACTATAAACTGATGACTAGTGAAATGAATGATATTTAATAAATATAATTTATTTTAAAATGAATATATCATATGTTTTAATTTTGATATATTTTCTTTTAAAATTGTCATTTCATGTCACATACACTACCGAATTATAGGTTTTTATTTTTGTATTATAGGGTGTTGGATTTTATCCACCATAAATAAATTAAATCCTCAAAATTTAAATAAGAGATCAGTTATCTAATTTTTGACATTTCAAAATACTATTATTGTAAATCCCACACATTTAAGGTTTAAAAAAATATCATATTTACTATATTGGATGGGATCCATAAAGGTTATATTTAATAAAAACATACCTAGGTTGCCTAGTTAGAGAAATTTTTTTAAATGTGAATATGTGGACATGGAAGAAAAGTTTAAAGAATAATATATATTTATTTAGGTCATATATCACTATAAGGTGAATGATTTATGAAATATTAAGGGTCTCAAAACCCTAAAAGCTTGATAAATTTTAAAAGACAATTTAATTTAATGAATATTAATGTAATAGGTTCACTATTGTTTTTCAATATCATTTTTCTATTTTTGGCGAATTATTTTATTGTCTATGAATATAAGGAAATATACTTACTGTATACATTTTTATTATATAATCTCAATTGATTGCTTGGGTTATTCATGGATCAATATTCAATTTATCCCTTCCTATATGAAATGAATATCCAAAAAATTAAATTTTTATACACGAAGAACTATAATTAAATTTTAAAATATCATTAAATACATAAAAGTGTGATGATTACCTCTATATATTACTTATTATTTTCCAGAAATATTATGGTTATAATATTTTATCCAATATAATAAATTATTATCTAATACATAATAGTAACATAACAAGTTCCTCAAAAATATTTATTTTTACAAATTTTTATCCAAAAAAATAAAAAAATTTCAAGGTCCTTCCCATTGATAGTAGTAGGTGATAACCACTAATACTCCTTCAACCATGGGTTCATGAATCAAATACTTGCTAAATTTTACTGGTTTTCACCCGACTTATATTTTTTCCTTTTTTTTAAAACATTATTATAATTCCTATAAAATAGTAAAAACTTATATGATTGACATCTATGAAATAAATCTAATCGTTAAATAATATTTTTATTATGGTTTTTAGTAAAATAATTTTTTCCAAAAATTTCTAATAGTATTATTAGACTATAATAATAATTCCATTAAAGATCATATTATAAGTAAATTATTTATATTACATTAAATTTATATCAAAAAAATGTAAATACCTTATCCCTAAAATAAATTTATAAATAAAATATACAAAATCCACAAAAAATATCCAAAATTTACATATTCTTTATATTATACAATCATATAAACCTAAAAAGTGGTGTTTAAAATTTTTAACATTTGATTAATATTAAAAAAATATACCCGTGATGGTATCCCGAACTCCTAAGTAAATGAAGAGAAATATTCTTAAACAATTTAACATAATAAAGATATGTTTCACGATTCTTATCTCCAAAATACCATTTGTAAACATAATTATAGAATCCCTAAAATTTCATCAACTGTTTTATTTAAACATAAGTAATTACTTAGTCTATAGTTAAAATTTAGGTGAGGTAATTTAGAGAGATATTTACCAGGTCCACCATATTTATGGAAAAAAATAAAAGGATCCATAGGAATAAATCTATTTTTTTCTTCATTGTCTTCATTTTTTGTAATTATATAATTTCTATATGAACCTTTTTGCCATTAATAAAAAATTTCCCCTTTCCTTGAGGAACCATCATTTAAATCGAAGACACATTGTGTTTAACCTAGGTCATTCATTGTAATCATCTATTTAAATCATTCATAATGGTTTGTAAGGAAAATGTGAATAATTCCAATCATTCTCCCATGAGTGTTAGACTTGGTGTATAATGAGGCCCATTTTAGTACACCATGTAATGATTGAGTGAAGCTTAGTGTTTGATTATCATATTTATTACCCCTAGGTAAATATATTCCAAAAACACAACCACTTGAAGTATCTAAACGTGGATGTTTTGGTAGGAAAAAAACATAATCACATCTTCTAATAACCATTTGGATGGACTTGTATATATATATATCATCAAATTCAATCATTGGGATATGGTCCAAGATATTTTTTCTCATAAATCCAGTTCCTAAGGATTATACTAAACTTACATTCATACCAAATGTAGTGACCCTGACACTAGAAGCGTGGTGTGGGTGCCTTCTTTATTAATTGACATAAGATAAATGGAATCATATGATAATGGGTTCAAAATTATTTGACCTCAATAAACTAGATAAATTCAGGATTCCTATATTATATTTTAAAAAATAAAATTAAAACTTAATTTTTTTTATTAAAGTATTATATCTTGAATATTCTTTCATAGCATTCGTAGTACACATTATTGATTTCTTGGAAAAAGAAAATAAAAAATGGTGAGATCCAATACCCGATAATGATAACAAATAGAAGATTAAATCATGGATCCATAAAAATAATAAATATGTTATGGTAAATAACTGAAAACACATATAAATAAAATAACATGACTACAACAATAAATAAATGATAACCAATATTGAAAGGTATGTAAATGAAAACACATCCCATTTAACCAATAAACATAGAATGAAATAATTCCATTGATAATATCATTATGAAAATCACATTGATAATAATAACATAATTCTTAATTTAGTAAATGATTATTTATTAGACACCATGTCTCCGGAACATGCTACTTCTATCATCAAGACCATTCACCAATCAATTAAAACTAGAGGTAGAAACCACGTTAATTCAATATTACTAATTACAATCATGATAAAAAATAATTAATATAGGGGATATATAATGTAATTCCACACCAATAACTAAATGTATGAAGCATTCATCTTATATAGAATAATCAATTTAATGAAGTAATCACGTGCCGTATTATCACAGATATGTATTGAGTACTGGATAAAGATATGTCAATATCACGGTAGCTAAAATATTTCCATTCAATGTAAAACATTATATACTGAAATGATAAATAGTTTAAACCATAAACATACCCATGATATAATATATAAATATATGAGAAATTTATAGTCCAATGATCCTAGGAGAGTAAATAAATCCTAGAGATGTTAATGACTACAAATATGAAACATGGAAGTGAATTTCAATATTATTCATGGTCAAAATAATCACAAGCCATTAAAATGAAAAATCAGGATTGTATATACAATATATTACCATTCTATTATATTTAAAATCAATGGTTATTATAAATTTTTTAACGAATTTAAAAAAATCCATAAAATAATTTATTCATCTAAATATTCGTTTCATTTTAGAAATTGTTTATTAAATCATAAAATAGTTTGAGAGTCTTTCCATGAAAATGAAATCAAAAAATAATTATGTAAAAAATATTTTGGAAAATAAATTTATTAAAATAAACTATTAAAACAAAAAATAAACCATCAAAATAATTACACTCATATCAGTGGGTAATTCTATACATGTTGTACAAGTTAAGAAATATTCCGTTTGCACGGTAAAATGCTTAGGAATGATCCTTGTTCAGAAAATTAAAATAATAATAATATTAATTTTATACAAAATAAAATATGGGAATAATCACATTTAACAAATCATGTTTAAATTAAAAATATATGTTTTGAAATTATTTTAGATGACATGGTTTTTGAAGAAAGAAAGTTTATGTCCAACGATAGAAATATAGTAAAAATTTTATAAATGTATTTTATATACTGAATGGTGGAAAAAGAAATATTAATTGAAAATATTAGCAATGAAAATAGAAAAATAAAATGAAATGGTTTTATTATACTATGATCAAATAATATCCTTCAACTAAAATTCCTGAAAAACAATCATGATTAGAATGTGATTGTGTAATAAAGCGTAATGATGAACATATCATTAAAATGAGAATTAATAAATGAATCAGTTATGTGTGAAATATATATCCATATAAATTATTTGAAATGAAAAAAATATTACAATCAAAAAAATGTGTATAAAAATTCTTATTACATCAAAAAATATGAGTTAATATTACCCAATAAAAGAAATTTGGTTCTGAAATTATATACATCTTGGTAATTTTCATGTCAAGTACCCTTAAATTATGTAATTAAAATTAAAAAATAAAATACCATTTTATTAATTAGTAATGATATTATATGTCAATGGGGTTGTATATACACTATAGAAAATATGTTTTGTTATTAAGATTACAATATGCCACAGTTAATTTAAATTGAAGTGAAATCCATTACTGTGTGCTTACTTTAGATTAAACAGTATTTAAAAGAACGTATAGTGGGATTAAACAAGTTATTATGTTATTTAAGAACCATAAAAATATTTAAAATATCCTATACGATCCATTTATATTATCATATACTATTAACATTGTTATTTAATATAATATTAATATTAATATTTATAATATTATATAAGAATTAGTGATACATTTTAATTTATATTTATATATTATGAAAACCTTCAAATCCGGTTAATGATTTATTTTTCTATTGAAAATCAAATTATACAGACATCCACATGAACAAAAGTATTTATCAAGTAAACTATTCAAAAATAATATCTAAATACTTGGTATGGATGGCATATAAACCAATAGGACATAATCCACCAAAAACCAATAATGTTTTGTGGAATAAAATGAATATGATATACCCATTAACTCATATATCACATTCAAAACAATCCAATATTGTGTGTTTGTCTATATCATATATGATGTAAGATAGTGGTTTTGTAAAAAAAACATGCTACAATGCTTCTTTATCATAAATCCCCACTAAAAGATTTCAATTAAAATTTTCACCTTTTTACATGGAACATGGTAATAACATCCTAGAATTTTTATTGAAATACCAATATGATTTTAATAGTATGAAAATACCATTAAAAAATCCAAATTTGAGTATTCTAGTATGAGAGTATGAGTACAAAAAATCCATGTATGGAAATTCTATTATGAAAAATCCATGTACAAAAATCCTAATGTGATTTTACCAAACTAATTTTCCGATTACGATTATCCCTATATGATTCTCCCATGATTGAGAAATATATAATACTACCAAAATATGTTTGAGACAAATCATAACCTCTTTATCCTTTGTAAAAATTACTCGGTCCTATTTCCAAACCATTAAAATAAAATAATCATCTGATTGCATTGCTTAAACTGAATATGATGATCATATCATAAAAAAATATTTTCCCCTTCTGTCCATCAATAAAAAATCTATATTAAAGAAAAATTTGGAAAAAAATCTTCATTATTTAGAAATAATGATATTCACTCTCTTCATTCGCGATCAATGAATTTACCACCAAATAAAATGTTTTATTCGCCATATTTTGGAATGAAATAATTGTTTTGGAGGATCTTGAATAGGTTTTCCTATTTCACGAACTTTCCAAAATCATCAATTATTTTTAAATCCTTGATAATTCATTGAATCATTCAATTCCCTATGAATTATTTCTCTTTTTCATTACTTTTTAACAATCCACGAGTTTGAAATATTATATTAAATTAATATTCTTTTAGTCAATCTACAAAATATTCAATCTCATTCTGATCTTCTAATGTGATTTTTTTCATTATAAATCCCAATTCGATTTTTCTAGAAAGATTTTATCAGTATGATTTCTCAAATATGAATTCCACAATACAATTTCTTTAGTATGAATTCATTAGTATAAAATCATCATTGTGATTTATCCAGCAATAATTCATTAGTATTATTTCTTCAGTAAAAATTCAGAGTATTATTTCATTGTTTAAAATTTATCAGTAGAAATTATTTACTACGAATTCATCATTACAAAGTCCATAGAATGATTTCATTAGTATGAATAATTTAGTATTAATTATTTAGTATGAATTCTTCAGTGGAATTTCATTATTACAAATTCTTCTTTATAATTTCTTCTGTTGAAATTATTCATTATGATTTCATCAGTACAAATTATTTTTTATGAATTATTTAGTATGAATTGTTCATGATCCACATCAATATAATTTTCTTCCATATCCTAATAAACATTTTATTCCTCAAAATCCTTAGCATCAACTTTTTCTTCTAGGTATTGAGAAAACAAATTTCATCCCGGGCCTCAGAAACTTCTTTTTCTTCTTCATACCCTGTAATATATTTATTTTATCAATTTTCGTCAAACATATTCATCCAATTTTATTCATAATGATTATATCACATGTTTCAAAACATAATTATGAAATATAAGAAATAAAAAGAACTAAATAAAAATAAAAAATTTATCATATCCATGCTAAATTTGATTACAAACAGTTCCATATCATGATATTATTCTATTTCAGACCCTATAGTGATTCCGATTAAAAAAATTTCTTCCAAAAAACTTCATGTCGATACAATGTGGTTTTTTCAAAAATTGATTCCATTTTTCTTAAAATTATTACAGTCTTATTTTAAACTAAAATCTAAGAGATTCAAAATTCCAATCTTCATTTCCAGAAAAAAGGACCACCAAAAAAATTATTCCTTTTTAAGATTATTATTTCTATATCCAGTAGCTTCTAACTTATTATCAATATCCCAATCCAATGGATCATATTGACACATACATATATTCTAAATATAATTTAAAACACTATTAAATATTTATTTCCATCCATCAATCATATTCTATATATACTTTATTTCTTCAACATAATCAATATAATGTTTTATGGGAATCAAATACAACCAAAACAAAGTTCGGTCCTAAAAATACAGCCCTCTATTTTTTTTCAATATATTCTTCTATCCGTTAAAATACATCAATAAAATTAGTTGAATTTTTTTTATTTTCCCACATTGTGATGTCTTGATTATTTTCTTTCTCCCCTGTTTGTTTTCTCTTCCCATTAATATTATCTATCTCCCTTATTGACAAAAAATTCAAAGTGTCAATCATGATAAGTTTTACCCTTAATGGAAAATGATCTTCATTTCAATGGGTTACAACATTTGTTCTTAGATATGGATAATTTTTTCCAATATAGTTATCACATGGGTTTGGTAATAAAGGACCATAAATAGAAAAACTCTAAGATGACATGGGAGAAATAAATGTTGAAAATAAGAATAAATAATCGAGGTTGTTAAGGTTGTCGATTGAAAAATGTTCATTTAATACCCTTTTATATTTCTATCATCATTATCATGATGGGTGAACATGTTGAAAAATATTATTTAAGAAATGTTTTACCTTCCACAATATCAAAATATATATAGAAATGATCATGTATTTAAAAACAAAACATTTAAAAAACACATATTTCTCATAACCATAATATGTTATTGTGTAAGAATAGAAAGATACTCATCAATTTCACCATTTTATTTCGACTCCCTTAATTTATTTAGTGTTAGTAAAAATATAAAAATATAATGGGAATAATCAGGGTCCTTTATTGATTCTTAGAAATAACAATCAAACTGAGAGTCCACTCACAGTCATAATGTTGTCTTCATTTTCTTGGATTTTTCATTGGACAAGTTTTATTCCTTCGTTTCAACCTTCTCCTATTTGGAAATAAATTTATTTGTTTCTATATAATATTCTGAATAGGATGGTGACAATTATTCATGTTTTTTAACAACTTTTTTATAATTATTTCGTAACATTTTTCCCATTCTTTTATTTTTTCTGTAATGATTGTTGAACTTATTTTGATATCATTCCATTCATACTCATATACACAATCTATTGATACCCAACCATCAAAATTAATTAAATATTTAGCAGTATATTTATTACATTATTGTTTCAATGATTGTTTTTTCATACTCTAAATTCCAATCCACGTAAATGTCCTCTATCTAGATAACTATGCACCCATTCTTTTCAGACTCAATAGATATGTTTTTCATAACTTATAAAACATCCAACTTTTAAGAATTCTTCATAAAAATTTCTTGTGCAGGTAAAAAATAATATCATTTTCCAAGGTGACCAGGTTCTTTATACCTTTAAAAAATATTTTCCAGTGATGGAAACCTTTTTTCAATAATTACTCCATCCTTCTGTGCACTCTCCGAATCAAAATTTACCTACATCTTCTATTGATTGAATTGAATCCACCTAAAATATTTACTTCCATATCCCATGTAATAATATGAGTGTTTTGGGGTTAACAAACACATATTTTTAGTGTTTCTGAATCCCCCATTATACAAATAATATCTATAGAAAGAATTTTTTCCTCTGAAACGTTCATAATGTCCACTGTTGTAATCATATTTCCCAACTACCTTCTTATATTTCCTTCCTGAACCACCAACAATTATGTTATGAATATAAATCAAAGTTTTATTTTATTCCTTATCAGTATCAGAATTATTTGAAACATTTCACGATTTATATGGATTATAAATTTTTTTAGACTCTTTGTATTTTGAGACATCTGAATTCCCAACATTGTTAATCTTAGCCCCACACATAACTTTCCATGCATACTTATTCTTCAAAAAAATTAAATATTTATTCATACAATTTGATGGAAAATATTTTTTTCCATATTCAGTTTCTATTTATGATAACATTCAGCAACATCAGAGAAATAATTCTTGAATCTTGTATTTATTTATTCAGATTTAGAATGTTTTTATTGAACAATAATTCATCTTCACATCCTGATTCCCATTAAGATTAATTTCGTCAACATGTTTCTTCTTCAAATCATCAATTATTTTTATGATATTATCCTAATAATTAGTAAAACATTCTTGAATGCTTGTTGAGGAACGTTCATCTTCTCTCTCCTTATTATTATTTTTTTAAGTCTTCAAATGTTTCTGAGAAATTATTTCAAATATTCATTAAAAGTAAATTCATGTTGGGTTAAATTTTATTTGGAACATCTTCTTCCAAATTTTTTACCATTAAATGTACCAATAAAGGAATTATAAATACTATAATTAATATAACTCTCATATTTATCTTCACATTCTTCGTCTTCTGAAAAAAAATTCATTGCTAGAAAAACAGTTAACATTAACTATTGTAAAAATCAAGTTCTATTGAAAAACATTTGTAATATACTCACCGTTGTCATATGTAGAAAAAAATATTCTCTTTTTTTATTAGGATAACTTACTATTTTCCCTCATGGAATAATATTTTTGTTTAATACTGTCTTCTTTCTATATTTTCATTGACATGTTTCTTCTTCTTCAGCATCTTCTTCATCACATTCTTCTTTGTTACCACATTGTGGAATATTTTAAATAGATTTCCCATTGGATCCCCATCCAAAATATTTTATTATATGTTTCCCATTATATCTTTATGTACCTATTTTGAAATTTTTAGAAACCATGCATAAAATTTTATTAGGATTTTTATAGAACCCATTTTAAGTATTGGAATCCCCATGTTGTTTTTGTTCAAGAATATTATTGTCTTTTTTTATTATTATACTCGAACTAAATTTTTCTATAAACATTTTTATACTTTTATAGTAACCTACCTTCTAATTTCTTAGGTAACGATAGTACTATGAAAATCACCCATAGGCAATGTTTCTATATCTCTATCTGCCAATGAAGAAACATTGACATCTAAATTGTAAGGATGTATTCCTAAAATAATTTCAATAAAGAAGAATATTTTTATATTTCAACAAGACATATAATAGTTCTCATAATTTCATTTACACTGGTAATGAATTCATAAAAATATTTATGGTTTCCCTTAATGAGGTCTTCGTAAATCGATATCATTATTTATAACTTTCCATTCATCATTATTGTATTTACTTCATAATTTTTTTTCAAGTTACCCATGATTCCTTGGGTTGTGTAAAATATTTTTACTCTCTAAAAATGAACATTATTAGATGACGATAGAAAATCATTTTTATCTCTTCATCATCCTTATGATTTTCCTTATCAACAATAGTGGGAGGGGAACTCTCAATTTGAAGAGGGAAACCATCTGTAGTAGCTCTTGATAAATCATAACCAAGAGATATAAGATATGGAATAATAATTTATTTCAAGATATGATAATGACTATCATTTAATATTACAATCCCATTACCATTCAGAAAACATATATTTTCAATGAAAAATAATTCTTCAAATACTTCTTTGATGAATAAGCGAAGGGAATGTCCCTCATATACCACATGTACATTCTAAGTCGGGATAGTTTTATCAATGAGATTGGGTGAAATAGTGATATTTTTTATTTTGATGTTTATTTTTAATGAAAATACCTCATTATTTTCTTAAATATTCATTTCCATAATGAAAATATATCAAACACACATCCATAAAAACACATGTATTTATATGGTTCACTATTTAAAAAGAATTACTATATCTCGGGTATAATTTGTAAATAATCAAATAAAACAAAATCCACTAGAAAAAAATGGATGACAATGAGAAATATAAAACCTTTAATAAATGTATCACATTGAAAAAATCTAATATTTCATGTTCTTCCTCCATAACAGATAATGTAATAATTTTTTTAAAAACAATTGTTGATGATTCTTGATAAACATCCACCAATATAAATATTAAATTCAATTATTCAATTTCTAACCCAAATAGTGGTAAGATATTCCTAGAAATATTAATTAAATTCCATTATGATTTTATTAGAATGAAAATTCTAGTATGAAAATCCTAGTAAACAAATCCCTCTTTCAAAATCCCTGTATGAAAATAGAATTTTGAAAAATATCAATACTAATTTAAAAGTATGAAAAATACTAATACGAAAATCCCAGTACGATTTTCCTAGTATTGATCTCTAATTATGTTTCTCCACATTATGGGAAATATATAGATTTTTTCTAAATATGGTTGAGATATATCTACACCTATTTTATCCGGTGTTGGAAATACTCAGTTTGATTCCCAATCCAGAAGAATACAATAATCAACTGAAAATGACATTTTAGATAAATATGATGGTCAGAGGTGAATAAAATGGGTTCCTTTTATATCTGGAAACAAAACATCATTATGAAATAAAAATATGAAAATCCATCTTCACATGATAGAAATGGGGATTCTATATCTCATCTTTGATGATAAATGAACATCAAATCAATATAAAAAATTTTCTTCTCCTATGATAGAAATAAGGATTTTAAATCTCATCTGTTTAAATTTGGGTCTTTATTTTACTACTTCAAAATTAAATGAATTTCAAATATTCTTTTCAAATTAGATTTTTTAATTATTTATAGGTTATATTCTATT
The DNA here is from genome assembly GCA_963277665.1 of Viscum album. Lineage (NCBI taxonomy): Eukaryota > Viridiplantae > Streptophyta > Magnoliopsida > Santalales > Viscaceae > Viscum > Viscum album. The sequence continues at coordinate 1,267,321,172 of OY728128.1, forward strand.
TGATTATGATTTTTCAATTTTATTTTAATCTATAATTTTCTCATGATGAAATCCCAGTATGATTTTTTCGATAGTATTTATCATGTATGATTTATTTGGTACGAATTATTCACAATGTGTTATTCAGTATTACTTCTTCAAGAAAATATCATCAGTACAAATTCTACAATATAACTTCATCACAACGAATTCATCTGTACGATATCATCATTTTAATTCTACAAAAAAAATTTATTATGAATTATTCAGTATGAATTATTTAGTAATATTTCCAAATTATTATTTATTTGGAAAGATATCTTTAGTAAAAATTCTTCATTATGATTTCATCAGTATGAATTATTAAGGGCAATTTCATTAGAACAAATTCTTCAATTCAATTTCATCAGTACTAATTTTTTAGTACAAATTCATTAGTATGAATTCTCTTTGAGACTCATTAACATATTTTTATTTCTAATACACATTAATATATTTTGCATCGTAATCTTCAAAAATTATTTTTCTTCTCGTGCATCAACAAAATATTTTTCTTCCTAGGAATCATAAACATCATCTACTTTATTAGCCTTAGAAACATCTTTTTCTTTCTCATATTTCATCAAAATATTTTCATCCTTAATTTTGTCTTCATAAATTTTCTATCATATATTTCACAACATATATATGATTACGAGAAATATAAAACACCAAATATTCATCATTTGTAAATTGTATTCATGTTGAATCTGATTACAATCACTACCACATTACAATATTCTATCATTCTAGACCCAATTCTGTTTCAGATAAGAACCATTTCATCCAAATAAAAAATTCGCTATATGATGGAAATTATTAAAAAGGAGTGTCCAATTTTTTAGAAAACAATTTATGAATCCGATTTTCAACTAAAATAAATGTTATTCAGAATACTTTTTTTCATTTCTAAAAAAATCAACCACCAAGAATCTTATCTTAATTATGATGGCGAATTCCCATTCCAACAGCTTTTTAAATTTATTTCAATATCCCAATATGATGGATCACGTTGATTTATCAATATATTCTTGATCTAATTGAAAAAAAAATCTTCAACATATACTTCCAACCATCGTCATCAACACAATATTCATTCATTCTTCAACATAATTAGTTTATTGATCTATAAAAATAAAATAAAAAAAAGTTACATGGGCCAAACAATTAAGACTGTTTAATATATTGAATATATTTAAAATTACATGTTTTTAAAATTTCATGTTATATTTTATTGTAGGCTTGGCATATAGTGTCACGTATGTTATCAAATAGAATGTTCTTATTTTTTAATTTTAGGTTTTTATATAAATAAATTTATAAACTAGGTTATTGTAATTAATATTTCCTAATCAAACAGATAGTTTATGATCTTCATGTCATAATAATAACAATAATGCTTTATTTTATTCATTACAACTCGGTAATTCTTGTTACACAAGATATCAAAATTAAATCAATATTTAAAAAAACATTTTATGAACTATCGAAGTGTAACATTAAACCCCCATAAAATGAAAACAGACAATGAAATTATATCAAATTGAAAAATAACTATTTATTCATCATCATCCTCATGATTATTTCCTCAGGTTACCATGTAGCTTCCTTAAACTTGGTTTTTTCCAAAAAACTAAATTGACCAAGTGAATAGTCGTGCATTTTAAAACATTATCTATAACATCTAAACACTCATATGGTTATTTTCCATTGGAAATATTATGATAAAATGATATTAAATATGAGTTATATACATGTGAATGATTATGTATCAACATCATTTGGAGAGAATCATGGAATACCTCATGGAATTGGGAGAAGTTAATTTGAAGTATAAAGAAATAAGAAACCATTCATACATGATCAATAATCTCATAATTAAAAATAAACCTAGTAGTCATATATAATTTATTTCAAAATAACATTACATTATGCTATAAATAAATTCTTATAAATACTATCACACAAACTTCAAAATTTATTACACACCAATGATTCTCTTCTTATCTTTTCCTTGAACTCTATGATTCCTTGATGATATGTTGAATGTCTCCAACATTGTCTATGATATAAAAATCATTATTATGATTGAAAAGATTTTATTTTTTTAATTCTTCCAATATCATTGTTATTCGATACATATATCAATATATGGATTTATAATGATATATATGAATTCATGAGTGAAATATATTATTTTATAAAAACATGATTAGATGATGGTGTTTGTCTAAACTACCATTGAAATCCATAATAAACATGTCAACATATCAGATCAGTTTTTAATGTTAAAATTAGGTTTAAATACTATATAATGAAGATACAAAATGCATAAACTCAACAATGCTTCATGATCATGCTGATGGATTTGATAGAATATTATGGAAAACATTACATTTTTACCATATATAAAATAACATGGTACTCCACACAAACTTACCAGACAAATAGTGTATATTCTAGAAACTTGATCTATAAATAAATATATCCAATTGTTATTATGTTTCATAAATTGTGATGGAATTTTTCTATAACCAATATTACATTATTCCCTTTAATGTTTTTCAAGAGTACCATGAAAAAAATCATGGATATGTTTCTTATTTCCATTCTGGTATGGGTAATGGTTGATACAACCCCTTAGAAATTATATATCTACCATTACATGACACCATATAATAATTCATAAACAATATCTATAACATGTTTAATCATTTCATCCCACAGAAAATACTCCTTGAAATGTCTTACGTATTTATGCATCTAAGATGAAGAGAGAATGATGAACTATGATATTTTTCTATCAGATCCATTTTCAAATATATAAAACGTATGAAAAATGTAAACAATTCCTGAACCTTATAATTACATGAAAATAATGGTTAACCTCAGGAACATTTCTCATCTTCTAATGTAGCTCCACATCTCCCCTACGTAACTATTAAATTATCACATTGATGGATGGTCAAATATTTATTCATATAAGATGTGATTTTACACCTTCATTGAATATTTCGAGACAATCATTTTCATATAAATATTTATATATTTTATATTTTTTATCCTCATCAAAGATAAGATTTCATGAACTTTTTTGACTCAAAGCATCGGCCACCTTGTTTTATTTCACTAGGTGATAATTTATAAAGAATTTATAATTGTTAATTAGTTACAACCAATTTCTCTAGTGTATATTCATATCTTTAAATTGGAATATATACATTAAAATTTTATCATTAGTATATATATCACTCGTTTATCCATGTAGTAATTTCCTTGATATTTTAAATGGAAAAATTACAAAAGATAACTCCAAATCATTATTTGGGAATTTTTTTATAAAAAATCTATTATCATGAAACAAAATATATAACTCTTTCATTCTTCAACTGAATTTATCCTAATCATTTCATCAATACATGACTCTATATTATAAAACCATATACAGATTAGTGTAATGTAGTAATAGGTGGACATACTAAACTTCTCTTTAGTTCATTGAAATGTTCCTCACATTCATATTTATAAAGAATCTTGGATCATTTCCATGTTAAATTAGTGAGTGGATTAGATTTTCAGGAAAAATTATACAAAAACCAATGATAATAAATCTAAAAATAATGAATATTTTTTATCTCAATAATATTTTTATATATGTGTAATCATTCAATAATTTCCTTCATTGATGTATCCATATATATACCCTCTCTTGGGATTACATGTTTGATGAATAAAACCACTTTTTGACAAAATTTACAATCGGTTAATTTTTCATAATAATTATCCTTTCACATAGTCATTCTTTAAATTCTCATGTGATTTCATTACTCTTACAATATCTTTGAATAGCTAAGAATGTTATCTATGAAGACTGCAAAAAACTGATCAAGGTAATATGTAAAGTATCTATTGAATAAATCCAAGAATATAAATGGGTAATTTCTAATATAAATTGGAATCAATATGTATATATATTGTCCAAACATTGTACATGGTGATTTATTTGATATACCATTTTAATTAATGTCTACTTTATCACATAATTAATGATGTTTAATCCTGGAATAAATTGAGCTCCATGTAGTTGTTCAAACCAATAATCAATAAGGGGTGAAAGATACATAGCCATATTTTTTATATTTCCCATTTCACTATAATCAATGCAATGTCGCATCATTTGGTATTTCTTTTTATCAAAATAACAGAGGCACCCAATGGTGATTAAATTTCAAAATAAGTCCCTTGTCGTGATTCACCTATTGTTGATTCATTAATTCTTCTGTCTCAATAAATAAAATATCTATATAGAATAATTGAAATTTTTATAACACCTAGATGAGTTATATTGATAAGTCATCTTCAAGATATAGTGGATGACTCTGAAACACTAATAGAATGATATAAACCAACTCTCATAAAATTGAAATTTCATTTATGTTGATTTTCTCCCCATCCATCTAATATAAGAACCTATTTTAGTTGGATTTCAGACCCGTATGATATATTTTATTTCCATAATATGTTAAAATTTAACACCACCGTGATAAGTGATCATAGTTTCCTTTGGTATATCAACCATAAATTCCCTTTACACGACAATTGTATGGATTTATGCAGATAAAGGTAATATATTCATATAAAACATCAAATCGAACTAGTATGAGCATAAAATAAATTATTGGAATTATATTCCAAAAACCATAATATAGTGATCTATCCAAGAGTTTTGGTATGACCATCGTACATGTAATGTCTCAGTTCTGAAAGCCACTGAAAGGCACCCTGTACCAGGTTGGCCAGATGGCCTCAAGCCTATTTCCCCGAATTCCATAGGCAACCAACTATTAGTGAGGGCCTTTGGTGTGATAGTGGGGAAACTATTCCCTCATTGGTAGAGTACACAATGGCAATAAATAGATATACAAAAGCGAAAGTAGTAATAATGACATATAACAGTAATAGTAGAAAACTAAAAGTATAAACTAGAGAACATAAATAAAATGATGCATGATACATTTGTCTTGGAAAATAGAAAAACAAGTCATAATGTTGGAATACAATAGTTCTAAACCAATGTGAAAATGAAAGAAGATAAACTCCTTTACATCGCAAGCCAATGCTTGGTTCCACACTCTCCATATCCACAACAAATCATGTACCTGAAGTAGAATGGTACTTTCCCTTGTCTATACCTACAATAATATAATCTATTTGGACCTAAAAGCCTGGACCATACAGGGTTTGCGACTAAATCCCAGTAGGCAACCACCACACGATCTGTGCCAAACAGTCAAGAGTTAATGGCAGTTAATAGTATAGGAAACAATAAACCTGAAATTACTCAATAGTAAACAATCCACAGTTTCAATATCAATCAATAACTATATAGGTAGATAAACAAAAATTGATAACCATCTAGGAATTAATCACAACCAATCTGCTCTGGTCCTACCTAACAAGTACAAGCTACCCCCTGGGTAGTACGCTCAGTCTAACCCCTTTGGTTCAGCTTAAGCATAGACTCTCCGAGGAAGCACTTACCGTAAATTCCCCCTATAGTCTAGTATCATAACTAAAGGCACTCTAGGGAAGCACTTAGGTCACATTCCCTCTATGGCCTGCATCAAGGAACTACATACTCACTGAGGAAGAACTCGGCATCAATTCCCTCAGTGGTCTTGAATCGTAAGTAAAACAGACACTCTGGAGAATCCCTTAACGTCCATTTTTCCTATGGTCGATACACCAAGATCTCAAGAACCAGTGTAAGTCAATCACGTATAGAATCACGAATCGACCAAGGTAAACCTCATGAACTACTTTGCTGGAAGTCTTTAACATATCAATATGTTAGAACAATAGTCACACCATCCTACAACTAGGCATGTGAAAGTAAACAACATCCTAATAGGAAAAGTAGACCCAATGGTCAAAACAGGAAAAATATGCAAGGGAAAACACATCCAAAGAAAAAAAATAACCCTATTCACATTCAATTAATCTGTACTCAGGCATACAAGAATAGAACACAATCAATAGGGCCAAAATGGAAATCACACAATAACCCGTTCAAGGGTATTAAAATAATGAGCACATATAACTGAAATATTTTCAATAGAAAGGAACAAACCAGATACCTCGGGGTTAGGAGATCAATATACTTGAAACATGAGGCCTGAACGGTTATGGAATGCTGTATATCTATAAAAATTCTCAAAACGTTCAACAGAAGATAACTTGGAAAAGAAGAGGAATCAGGAAACTATGCTCTAGAGGAAGGAATAGCTTACCGATGTGATCCCGATTCCATTGACGACGGTAGAATCAGATATCGGACTGAGGCACATGGACTAGGAGGAAGCTCACAACCATAGGGGTTCAATCAGATGAAGGAAACCTAGAAGAAGGGTGTTCTATCCATGAGACACGATCCTGGTGAATTTAATGAAAAAAAGGAAGGTACAGGGCATGTACTTTTGAAGTACACAATGTGTACTCTCCATTTCCATACACCACTTTAGAAGGCCTCTAACACACCCCCACATGGCCATGTGCATGGCCTCTACATGTCCATCACACGACTCCCCGCAGTAACCGAGTACAAATCATGTACTCAGAAAGTACACGGTGTGTACTTCATAAATTTCCAGAATTTATACTTTTCCATAAAAATGACTAGAAGGGGAAATCATACCTGAAAAAGAAGGTCCGAGTTTTTAAAAACTTCCCCCATTAATGAAATTCATCACTGAATATCCCTAATTCAGCATAGAAGAAGAAACCTCGAACATCTCCGGCCACTACACTCGTACATCAGCCTCCCTCTACCAAGATTCATTTGGTACTCGCTTGTGCTGCCATAACACTCATACTAGTGGAACAGATCAACCATGAAGAACCTTTCTACTGAGATAGACAATTTGGAGAGGATTCTCATCGAAAGATGCATCCACTTCCAACTCAACCTCCTTGGGTGGGAAAACATGAGACTGGACTGAAAAATTAATGATGATGATGAGAAACATGGATGATGTCATGCATATCCCAGTACCTCTGAGTTAACTACAACTGATAGGCAATCGGATCAACTTTCCCCAACACCCCAAACGGCTTGATGTTCCTTGGAGAAAGCTAAACATGTCTCCTAATTCTCATATGTCCCGACAATGGTGTGACACATAGAAAAACCTGATCCCCAACCTCGGACTCCAGAGGTCGTCTTTGCTGATCAGCATAAGCCTTCTGAAGAGATTGTGCAGTAGCCATACTCTTCTGAATCATCTCTATCTGGTTCGTGGTTTCTGGATCATGACGAGGTCCCAGAAATGCTGCCTCTCCTACCTCCAGCCAACATAATGTTGATTGGCATGGCCTACCGTACAAAGCCTCATAAGGTTCCATTTGAATAGTTTCTTGAAAACTATTGTTGTAGGAAAACTCCACAAGAGGTATGTGTTTCTCCAAAAAAGCATCAAAATCTGAGATGCATGCCTCTTGGCATGTCCATCGGGAACCTAAATCATACGCTTGGACTATCCATCTATCTAAGGGTGGTAGGCTGTACTCAAAGAACCTGTGTAGCCAAAGCATTATGTAGCCCATCCCAGAACCACGAAGTAAAATATGCATCCTTGTCTGAAATGATAGACTGTGGATCTCTATGAAGACATATAATCTCAAGGATGTACTACCATCCCAGATCATCAACATCGAATGTCTCCTTGATCAGAAAAAAGTGAGCAACCTTCGTAAGTCTATTAATGACAACCCATACTGCAAAATTCCCTCGAGGGGACCTTGGAAAACCTATTATGAAGTCCATCGCAACATCATTCAACTTCCACTTAGGAATGGGTAACTGTTCTAAAAGCCTTGATGGACGTAGATGCTCCGCCTTCACCTGCTGATAGGTGGAACACCTCATGATTAAACCTACAATGTCTCGATTCATACCTGAACACCAATACTAAGGATGTAGATCACTATACATCTTGGTGACACCAGGATGAACATCCCAAACTGAGTAATAAAAGTCCCACATCAGCTCATTGTGTATGTCTGCTGGCACCCATACGTGCCCCTAGAAATGCATGATCATATCCTCGCCTATGGTCCATCTAGTAATACACTCCTCTCATGACACACTTTATTGTAGGACTAGGCCCTCATAATCGGATAGTTGCTTCATTTGTACTCAATTAAGAAGTGTAGATGTAACATCTACATAAGAAAGGAATTTTTCCCCCTGTCTTTCGTGAACCTACAAATGCATCTCAAAGAACAAAGTTATAATCATACACTCACTACTGTCCTCCTGAACTACCTGTAAATGTGTCCTCATGCTCAACGCATCAGCCACTGTGTTTCCTTTCCCAGGCATGTAGGCAATCTCAATGTCAAAAGACAGATGGTACTCAAACCAACATCGCTATCTCTAATAGAATAAGGAAAGAACAACTACTGCTAACTCAAAATCGTGTGTCGGGTAGTTCCTCTCATGTGTCCTCAACTGCCAAGACCCATACGCAACGACTCCTTATCCCTTCATAAGAAAAACACCTATCCTGATACCTGAAGCATAATTGTAAATGATATTACTCTTTCTCGACTCCTTCAACACTTGTATCGGTGATGAATTTCATATCCCATTGAGCTTTAGAAAGGATTACTCATAAGAATGTGACCATATAAACATTGCACCCTTCTTAGTCAAACCCTTTTGTGGTGCTACTAAGCATGAAAAATCTTCTATGAAGTGACTGTAGTATCCAGCCTTCCCTAGAATACATCGCACCTCAAATACGTTCTTCGGCTGCTCCCAGGAAACTACTACTCTCACTTTCTCTGGGTCGACTGATCCTCCTGTTTCTGAGATAACATGACCCGAGAAATGAATCAGGTCTATCAAAAAGTAGAATTTTGAGATATTATCATAAAACTGAAGCACTCTCAGTGTACTCAAAATGATATCAAGATGTGTGGAATGGTCATCTCGATTGTGAGAGTACACCAAGATATCTTCCATAAAGACTACTACGAAAGAATAATAGTAAGGATAGAACATTCAGTTCATTAGTGCCATGAAAACTACAGGCATGTTCGTGAGACCGAACGTCAACACCAAATACTCGTATAGACTATGCCTACATCGAAATGTTGTAAGAGGTATATCGGATTGGATAACATGCAACAGATGGAAAATGGACATCAAGTAAATCTTTGAGAACAATAGGGATCGTCGAAGAGGATCAAAGAGATCATCAATCCTAGATAAGGGATATCAGTTATTGACCATAAACTGATTCAAATTCCGATAATCCACACAAAGCTTGAGGGTGCCGTCTTCCTTCACTGAAAACTGGACAGGCGAACCCCAAGGAGAAGTACTGGGTAGGATGAAACCCTTTTCCTGCAACTCATCTAACTACTTCTTGAGCTCCTGCAACTCAGGGGTAGCCATACTATATGGTGGAATGGAAACCAGTGCCGCTGCTGGATGACACTCAATTGAAAAGTCCACCTCTCACCCTAGAGGTAAACCGGATAATTTCTCTAGAAAGACATCCTTGAAGCAATCCGCCACTAGAAGAAATTCCAACTGTGAAGTCCCCATATTAACTAGATACAGACTATCAATCTGAGCTGTAACTCTTCCCAACCCATGATGCTTTGGACCCGCTCTTCTCTCCTGGACATCCCACTCGAACTTATGAAGGAATGGTCCACCCTCTGGTGATATGAAACTCACCTATGGTGATTGAAATCGACAACTGCCTAGAAGGGAAGTAACTAGTCCATTCCGAGAGTGACATCATAGCTTGTCATCTCGAGGACATAGAGATCCCAAAGGAAGTGACACCCACCAACCTCAAGAGGGAACTCCTTTCCTGACATACACTATATGTTCTTGTCCCCAACAGAGATTATAGTGTCAAAACATCAGTAGTAGAAAAGATGTAGTGCCCAAGGCTCTCCGTAATAGGAATAGATATAAATATATGGGATGCCCCTATATCGAAATGAGCTGATGATAAAACTGAGGAAACTAGTATTTTACAACGAATTGTAGAGGGGTCGGGATCCTGCTCTTGATGGGTATACTCCACTATAAAAAACTATCCAGCTCTGCAGCCCTATGACCCAGCCTGACCACTCTGAGCTGATCCCCTACTGTCACTGGAATCCTGGTGACTGACCAACACGGCCGCAACCTCCACCTCATCCAGAACAGCCTAATGAACACCAGTTCCCTGACTAACGGGAAACTGGTCGAGATGCTCTTGTACGAGGGGTCATAGAAGAACCCATGTGACCAATTGATAGTGAGATGATCTGACAGATGTGATGATGATGACCCATCTTGCTACAAGATCGACAATTCACTAGGTCTCTTATGCACTACGACCTTGTATGCCCATTCTTCCCACACTAGTAGCATACCACATGGCTACTAGAATATGACTCATGCCTCCTCGTATCCCCATGTGTGGACTTCCTATGGCGCTTCCTACTGTCGCAAGGAGGGACACTAGCTCTAGATACCGAGCTACCCTGGCTAACTACTCCAGAATATCTCAGATTCTACTCCATGATTAGCGCATGGTTGACGATAGGAGTGATGGATGTCAGTAGGAAGATGTTCACTTGGGAACGGATGTCATTCCTGATTTCATCCTCAAACATCCTCTCTATGAACAACCCATCTCCCCCTAGAAAGGGTGTAAATTATTGAAGCTCAGTGAAGTGAGAGGAATACTGCATAACAGAAAGGATACACTTCTCCAAACTCATGAACTCCGAGGCTTGATTGGCACTCAAGGTCACCAGTCAGATGTAATCATAGAGGATGCGCTGAAACTCCTACCAAACTTCAACCTGCTGATGACCCCCCAGTGAGATCACATCCCACCCTATCATGGCATAATCCTGAAGCATTTAAGTAGCGAGCTTGACCCAAATCTTTGTAGGCATCTTAAGATGTTCAATGATCTTCAGCATGGATTCTAGCCATGACTCTGCAGCCTGAGGTCCTCTTTCCCCTGGGAAGGTGGGAGGATTCTACTGCTGGAAAACCTGAGTCAAGTCATCCATTAATGAGGGAAAAGTTGGTGCTCCCTAAAATTTCTACATCATCCTCATAAATCCACCCCTTAACTGTGCATCAGCACTGGTATCAGGTATAACTGCTGGTTCCATGACTGGCAGTATAGGAGGATCTGCGGGAAGTCTCTAATCATCCATATCCACTGTCTTATCACCACCAGGAAACTATGGTACAATCGGTGGATGTCTTTATGGCATGACTCTATAAGTTCAAACAAACACCGTAGATCAAGATTAACATGGACTAAAACATAGTTGTGTAAGAAGGTAACAAAATAAAGAAATCAATCATGTTTTTCAAAACATAACTACACAATGTGTATAAACTCTACACGGCATGTTACCTTAAGTCATTCATATGTGCATGTATCTTTTCCATCGTAGGCCGTGTATCACCCCAAATACACTGAGTATTGTCTTAACACACTGTGTGTACCTGAATCATATTCCCCTGCCTGAGTCCTTCTACGCGGTTAAGCAACATGACTCTCCTAAGACAAGACTACATAGCGTGTTTATGGTAGACACAGCATGTACTGGATAGGCTTCACCTGGCCCGTGTTGTTAGTGACACGACCTGTCACACGACTCATACAACACGACGTGTTCAAGGAGGACACTACAAGTACATGAAAGGATAAAACCGATTGGTGTTGTTAGTGACACGACTAGGTACTTGGGTCTAACTACACATCGTGTTCCATCCTGACATGGCGTGTATACATTATGGTTTATATGCCCATTTTTTAGTTAGCCTGGAGGACATAGGGTCAATACTAGAAGGCATGTTCAATTGGTACATGACACGTTCTTGCGAGGAATTACCTATCTCCTGTCTCTGCCCACATGGCCTATGACACTATTAGAGACTATACAGAGTGTACATAAAGTAGACAGCGTGTACTCAGGGAAAAAAGTTTCTTCCCGAACAGTTGAACACATTGCATGTAGTCAAAACTACCTGGCATGTATTCTTGTTGTTTTTGGACATTAAGCCACATAAACTACTCTGGAACCCATAAAACATTAAAATAATCATTGAAGGTGGAAAAATAGGATATGTGAGGGCCCATACTACCAGCGAATGAAATCTTCGCATCTTATACATGTTATAACAAGGTAAAAAAGTCAATGATCCACCATATTCAGGTCCATGAGGGCCCATAACACCTCCAGAACCAATGATTGGCCTTCATTCAAACGAATCCTTACTCTATCAATACCCTATCAAGTAGAAGTTGTTTTATAAATACATCTATCAAAATAGAATTCATATTCTACACAACATATATCACAACAACATGGAATTGCTAAAGCACCCTAGATGGCACAGAAAAAATGCATGACATGTAATTTCTATCAAGTTCTTATATGATGCATGAGATCGAATACCTTCACATCATTTCTTTGAGACAAAAATAGAACATCAATAATATAAATGGTAATAGTGAAAAACATTTGAATCACCAAATAGTGAAATAAAATCAGCTGTAATGTTTCAAAACTAGAAAAAATGCTATAAATTATGTAGATTGGCTTTTCCATGTACAAGGGTTTGCTACTCCCAAGAACAGCTTATTACCAAGTACCTATTCCATCATATACATTGATATAGGCTCTAAAATGTATTTCAAAAAGAAAAGAGTTCTTTTGATACCACTTTGTAACGTACCAGTTCCGGAAGCCACCCAGAGGCGCCCCGTACCCGGTTGGTCACATGACCTCAAGCACATTTCCCCAAACAATAGAGGCGGACGACTAGTAGGGAGGGCCTTGGATGTGATAGTGGAGAAAATATTCCCTCATTGGTATATTACACAACAAAAGTAAAAATATATAAAATAGTGGTAGAAGTAATAATAACATATATGAGTAAAAATAGAAATCTAAAAGTATGAACTGGAGAACATATATAAAATGATAGATGATTCCTATGTCTAGGAAAACAGCCAAACAAGTCATAATGCTGGAATAAAATAGTGCTAAACCAAAATGAAAAAGAAATAAGTTAAAATTATCAGCATCATAAGCCATATTTTGGTCCCATTCTCTCCAGTTCTATAGAAAATCAAGTACCTGAAGTAGATGGGCGAATGCCCTTGTCTATACCTACAACAATATAATCAATTTGGGAAAAAATAATGGACAAAATACAGTGTGAGACTAAATCCCAGTAGGCAACCACCACAAGATATGTACCTAACATCCAAAAGTTTATGGCTGGTAAAAGTATAGGATACAGTAAACATGAAAGAACACTACAGTAAATAATCAACAGTTTCAATATCATGAAACAACTAAAAAGGTATATAAACACAAACAGGTAGCCTTCTAGGAAGTACTCACAACCCATCCCCTCTGGTACTACATAACATGTACAAGCAACCCTCTCAGTAGTACATTCAGTCTAACCCCTCAGGTTCAGCTTAAGCATAGACTCTCTAAGGAAGCACTCACCATCAATTCCCCCTATAGTCTCGTATCATAACTAAATGAACTATAGGGAAGCACATACATCCCATTCCCTCTATGGCCCGTGTTGAGTAACTACAAACTCTGTGAGGAAGTACTCAATGTCAATTCCCCCTATGGTCTCACATTGTATGTAAAACAGACACTTTGGAGAAGCCCTCAACGTCCATTCTCCCTATGGTCTATACACCGGGTTTTCACGGCCCTGTGTAAGTCAATCAATAATAGCATTGTGAATCGGCCAAGGTAAACCTCAAGAACAACTTGGCTAGCAGTCTACAGAATATCATCATGTCAGAACAACATCCACACCATCCTACAACTGGGCATTGGAAAGTGAAAAGCAGCCTAACAGTAAAACAAGTCCCAGTGGTCAAAATAGGAAAAACATGCATAAAAACACATCCAAAGAACCTAAATTAACCCTATTCATAGTAATTTAACCTCTACTAAAGAAGACAAACATAGAAGGAATAAAATAGGGCTAAAACGGTAAACAAGAAATACCCCATTCAAGGGTATTGGGAAAATTAGAACATATAACTCCAAGAATTTCAATAGAAAGATGCAAACCACCTACCTCAGGGTTAGGAGATCAATATACTTGAACCTCAAGGCTGGAATCATCTTATAACACTATGGATCTCTAAATATTCGCAAAACGATCAACCGTAGATAACAGTGAAAAGAAGAGGAATCCAAAAAACGATGCTCTAGAAGAATGAAGAGATTATTGAGACGATCCCAACGCAATCGAGGTCAGTCGAATTGGAGATCAGACGGAGGATTGAGGCCTCTGAAGAAACTCGTGGTTGTACAGGTTATCTCGGATGAACAAAACCTAGAAGAGGGGTGTTATGCCCGTCACATGCGATCCAAGTGGGATTAATGAAAAAAAAGGAAAGGACATGGTGTTTACCTTTGAAGTACATGGTGTGTAATAGGTGTTTCCATACACCACTTTAGGTGGCCTCTAGGTCATCCCCCCATGGTCATGTGCATGGCCTCTACACAGCTAGCACATGAATACCTGTTGTAACCAAGTACACAGTGCGTACTTCGAAAATTTTCAGAATTTCCTCTTTTTCATAAAAAAGATCAGAAAGGGAAAACATACCTGAAAAGAACGTCCGGGTAATTATTGTAAAATTCAATGTTTTTACTATTAATTAAACACAAAATCCTTGTGGGTAATAATTAACATTCCTAGATAATTTTCTAGATATTAGGAAATTCACATAACAAATCTTTAGTATGTTACATCCATATTTGAGAAAACCTATTACCACATCAACTTCATCATTTGATATTCCAACCATTTCTAAAAAATGGTTACCATTGAATTAATGTATTGATAATCAGTGTGATTGATCCTGAATAGTAATTCATTGGATGTTCAAATATTAGAACCTTAATTTCATTCTATGATACCTTATCCCTATCCAAGAACCATCAAGGAAATAAACAATTAAAATCATTTTGGATGTTTGATAAAGTGTTCTAGAATTTGAAAAAAATATCCATATGGAGTATTAACCAATTTGTGAAGTATGTCCTATTGTCATACACCAGGAGATGATCATGTCAATTCCAAATGATCCCTTTTCATAGTTATTATACCTATATAAATCTTTTCCAAATCCACATCCCCTTATAGTATCTAGACAAGGATGTGGAATAATAGATACCAACCACAACATATTTCAACATAATTCTAGGTCATTTTCTTATACGTTGACGTATCCATGGAGTTATGAGTTATGTTTTATCATTATATTATCTAATGGTTTTCTAAACAGTTATTTATTATTAACTATAGAGACTCATTATTTTCATAAATTCAATACACATGTAATAGATAATATTCACTACATAACATAATAATCCACATCAAAATTATATAGGTCTAGTTCCATTAGAAAAAAATGGACACATAAACAACCTGTTCATAATTGAACTACGTTACCCACCACTACATTATTAATTAGTATATTCCTTTTTAGAATTATCCAACATAATACCCTTCTTTATATCTGAAATAATGAAAACAAAATAAAAGGCTAGATCCGATGGTCAGTAATGGTAAAAATAGATATATCAACATATCCAATCAATAAGTCTATGAGAACATGATCTAAACATTTTAAAACTAAACCCTTAATATTGAAGACCAAGCCATTGAAACATGGAATGATTTTTGGGAGTTCATAATAGATAATTAATAAGGGAATCAAAGAACATAAGACATTAGAAAATAACATTGGCATAATCCATTAATTTTTGGTATAAATATAATTATATAAAATCATTCCATTAATAGACAAGTCTCATTTTTAATGCTACCATAGTGTAGTGGGATAACTGCCCAAACCATTATATTAGTAAAGGTTCACTCCCTAGACTTTCATAGTGGATAGAGTCCCTTATTAAACTGGGTTCACATAACGTTATAATACTTTCTATATTATGTGATCTTCATCATTTCCAAATTCATTAGAGGGTTATATAATTATAGTACCATCATCTATATAATTAAAATCATATAGATCTTGTGATCAAGATCATAAAAATTTATCGTATCATGACTTATGAAAAATAATGGTCATTGTTTTACAAATTTTTTGAAAATCTCAGATGATACATTTTAGAAATTCATAAACTCTTTATGTTATATCTAGAAGGATTTTTAAAGTTATTGATTATTAATATCCTATGTTAAACCTAATGAATCTTATATTTAAATGAATGTGTGTATATTTTTACATCCAATTACTACTATTTAATGATAAGTCACTATAATTATTGTTTCTTTGGGGGTACGCTAACCAATTTGGTTATATTATGGGATTGATGATATGATGATGAGGTTTATTTGGGAATAGTTTTTCTCAAATATTGAATTAATCATGTTGATATTTTTTTCAAATGAATTCACTGATATTATGAAAATTATCTATGTAATTTAACTAATATCCCCAAGGGTTTGACATTTAATTATTAGTTAAAACCCCCAATGGTGTGATGGTTTCTTTATAGATTTATGATCCTTATGTTGTCGACATTTAATGGAATTTAATTCCTATAAATCATGTTATTTTCCAGATGTAATAACATGATGTTATCTTTGGAAGGAACTAGTTTTATTTACAAAAATCCCACAAAATTCCTATGAAGTAAAGTCACATTTGATATTCCAAACCCACCAATGTGTTAAAATAAGTATGAATGAAATTATGACCTTTTTTTAAAATCAAATCTGATGTATTGGTAATTATTTTGATTGAAAAGGGGAGTTAATTTGATATGGTTTGGGAGAAATTCTACATGGATTATATGTCTATTGTGTGGGAGGTTTCTGTTGTATTCCAAGATTTTTTTTCTAGTGTACCACTGAATCATAATTATTATATTAGAATATAACATATATTTAGTGCTATACATATTTCAAATCATTTGTATAGAATTTACATAATTGATTTAGAGGAATTAATGACGAAACACAACCTGAATCATGAAAATGGATACTTTGAAAAATGTGTGTAACCTCAGCGGAACCTAATTTTTTGTTAATAATAAATATTTAAAGATGTTAAATTTCCATGATAATATGGATCTAAATAAGGAATGAATATAGAAAACAATCGTGTACCCTTTATTTTGGAGGTTTTTGACTAACTCCATGGAGGTCAACACATGCCCATGATTTACCATTTTTCTTGATAAAATTAAATGAGGTTTAAAAAGGTGGATATACATATGGAAACAATCTATAAAATGTATAGACAATGTTAATATATAGTTATGCCATTTCTCTTCACAAATTTTCCCAGTACATTCTAGTATTTAATGAATTGTTTATTTTGATATTACATTATTTTTTGGTAGTATATAAATATGATATTCATACCTATTCAATTTGTGAAGAAGGCCGTGAATATCAATTGATAATATAAATTAATTCCTTGAGAAAGGTTATACATTATAAAAAATTGATCATTGGTGATTTTTTTAATTTTTTTTCATTATTGGGTCATGTATTCACAATATAGGGTATATTTATTAATTCATAAAAGAATAAAATTAATAAACATTAGCCCATAATAAAAATGTTACAAAGATAAAATGTTTTCATTGCTTGTAAGGATATTATCGAATCATTGTTGATAATTTCTTATGAAAATATAATCAACTCAACAATTTATATCCAAGGGAGCTATGCTTTATTAGATATATGTGTGTAATGATTTTTTTTTGGGATTGAGAAAAGCATAGTTAGAAAAACTATTCGAACATTACCCTGAAGTGTATATGGGTTTGTAATATATAGTGGTGTAAAAAAGAATGTATTTGGTTTCTTTCTCATACATAATGTCATAGACATGGCTCACAACTCATGATAATTTAATATTCATGAGAAAAATTACCCAAATCATGATATAGAATTGGATTCATTGATTTTTTTTATTAGTTATATAGAGTAATTATTTTTATAGATAACGGTGTGAAATATATGCTAATTATAAAATTTAAAAATATATTATCATAGAAAGAGGGGAATCTGTGATAAAAATGATATTTTGTACTGAATAATGTAAAAGAATACTCAATACATTACAACTCATGGAAGGAAAAAAAGGAGGCCGATACATTGAGTGGGAAGTATCATGCTAGATTATCAATGACAAGGATTTAAAATGAACCATTATTTTGGGAAATTCAAGTGAGGGATCATGAAATATTGATAGAAGGGGTAAAATCATTTCATAGTCAGATGAATTTCAAGAATCTACACATTTTTAATTAAATAGTAATTGAGGGAATATGATGAACTACAAAAGTTGATAGAAATATCCTTGAGTTTAACATTGATTATAAAGTGATGATAATGGTTAAAATTGTATATGTTCCATCCATCCCAAATATTAATAAGGGTCTATTATAAGAGGATCATAGTTCTTCATTATATATTCATACTGAAACAATGGTGATTATATATAGAATAGTATTTATTATGCGATGATAAGTAATGAGATATTATAGAGTTTCTATATCAATGATTAACATGTTAGCAAGAAAAGGCTACGAGACAATAGGGTAATGTAATGTTATAAGAAATACCAATTCTATAATGGAAGTGGGAAAACAACATAGTGTAATTTTTTTTATAATTCTAAAAACATCTAAAAGGATGAATTCTCAATGTGTTTTAGTCAATCTCTTTATAAATTCGTCTCCCGTCACTTCTATCACATATTATTTTATTTGGATATTATTATCAGGATATATATTTTTGAGTTAGTAAGGTTTCATGGAGTAAATTTTTTTATTGTATACAATCTAGTGATGATATTTTCCTCGACAATATAAAAATTTATTTAACAGACCATAAATATTAAGATGAGTTTCAGTAATGTTTTTCTTTTATTGACCGAGGATAAGTTTGAGGGAATCATTCAAATACTAGAATATATGTTGCTATATTTTTCTACTAATTAGGAATAATTTTTGGACATTATTAATAGTATAAAATTATAATATAATTATATCATTTAATGTTATTTTTTAAAATGAAGGGGGTAAACTAAATAGATAAGGGGTACAATAACCAAAAAAAATTCCCAATTTCTATTGGATGGATATATTTCAACCTTATATCATCTAGGGTTTAATCATAAACCATTTTGGAGAATTGGGGCATGAGTGAAACAATAGTATGTATTTTTATATCAAAAAATTAAAATCTTTTCAACAATGATAATACAAATGGGATCTCTTATACTATCATATTCACACTTATATAGCCTTTTAGTTCATCTAAGACATATAAAATTGATTTTTAAACAAAGAGAGAAATAATTTTTGTATTCCATTAAAAAATTAATATATAATTATGAGTAAAAATTTAAAATCAATGGAAAAGATATAATTTCCCTCAATAATCATCGGAGAAGAAATATCTTGACATTATGTTGACATATATGATTATATTTCATCATCAAAATCCTAATAATAAATAATCTCGATAACCAATCAAATTGCAACCTAAAACCTTTAACCCTTTGGTAAATTTGCATCTTCGGAATAATGAATGAAAAAAAACATTTATGTATATGTAAGTATCCATATTTTTCATATTAATCATCATAAAATTAATTCCTTGGAATTAAAAACAACACTTAAAATAAACAAGTGGTCAACATGGTATGTGTATCACAAAAATAGATGTGGGAAAAAAATACACAATCTCATGTATTGAATTTACTCATTCAGGTTGAAACTATATGTATAATAAATATATGATTATTATGAATATTTATTGATAAATAATAATATGTAATATACCAAATATTATTTATTGGTTTCCTATTTTCACTTGATTTTATAGAGACTTTATTAAAATCTCTATTTTGGGCAATAAGTGCTTTGTTTTTTCATGTATAGTTTGGTTTCATTGATTTGGTCCTTTTACATTGATCATATTTTTTTAATATGTAGTATTTTAATGAATATATTAATATTACATATGTTGATTATATCTATAGTTTATTTAATCCAATAAGGTCAGACATAGAATACGACTTACACCATTCATGGAGATGGAAGGTCGTACGCCCACATGAACTTTGTTTCCATTTCCCCATTGGATGAAATGATAGAAATGTAAATATTATATAACCTCTATATAATATTTTTCTACATAATATATAAGATATATATTCTTTAAATCTGTATTTAATACCATCCATGATAAAATTAAATGAAAAACGAATCACCTCACTTCATATTGGAGGTAGTCCACAAGTACATATGAAGAATGTTATTATTTTCCAAAGGATTGAATATTTAGAAGGTAGTTGTGGTGTTGTAATTAAATGAGTATAAATATTTAATTTTTATCATATATGAATTGTATTTTTATCATTTTCTCCAATTATGATATGCGGGGATGGAAGACAAATTAAATTAGTCCATGTGGATGTAGTCCTCCATAAACTAGATCAATGATTTCGTTTCACAATTTTTTTGAGGTGGAGAAAGAAATAGATTATTACATTAAAATAATAAAATTTAATTATATGAAATATTATGTTGTTGTTATATCTGTATTGTTGAATAAAATGTGAATCATAAGAATGATGAAAAAAAACTCTTTTTAGGAATGATACCTCTTCTTTGTAAAACCTCAACTGGTTAGCACCTAGAGCCTTTCTATGAGGGTTTACTCAATATAACAAACCCAATAGATTGTGTGGAAGGTATCAGGGAATATATTATTTTGGTTTTGGCTTAACCAAATGGAATTTTAATGTGAAAATTATAGAACATAGGGGTTCTCTTTTTTATGTGCAGGAGAGGACACACTTGTAATTTTTGAAAAAAATTTATAGACTCATTTTAAACCTGAAAAGGGAACATAAATTGACAATTATTAAAAAATATATGATAAAAGATCGATATACAGTCTTAAAATTAGAATTTATAGATAATTTTATTGATTTTAACTTATATAATTTTAGTTGAACCCCTAGTAAATTCGTTTTAACCTTATCCACTTTAACGAATTTTTTCTATTTTTGAAACCAATTTTAACCAAGAAATTATTTTCCTTATTATATAATATTAATTAAAATTAATAAAAATATGGAATCTATTTTTAAAAAATCAATTCCTAAAAGTGGGGTAATTTAATTTAATGTTAAGCCTTTTTATGCAACAAAAAGCAGTTTTTCAAATAAATGATTTCATAAGAAATAAATGTCTTATATCAATGTATAACATTAATTTTATTCCAACAGAAAAAATGGATTAATAATTGTAATGATAAACTAATGGTACCTTTAAAACGATGTGAAATAATATTAAACATCTATATTTATTATACAAAGAATAATTTTTCAATAAAAATCAGTATTTTTCACATTTAATCAACAAATAAATCATTTCAAAAAATTATAAAAAATTTCTAATGTAAATTTTTCATGTTTATTTTATAAATTACGATTATTTTCTCTAATTAATTTTTTATAGTTTTAAATAAATTACTTTATTTATTTTTCACATTATTATAAAAACTGTTTATAAAAAATGAATATTTTCAAGGCCTAAAGACATTACTAAAAATTAACAAATTGTTTTATCAAAATGTTAAAATTTTATAAAAATATTATAAAAAAATTTTAATACATTTTCATTCCTATTTATCAATACAAATTTTATATATATGTAATAATGATATGGAATAAATAATAATTGTAATAGTATGTTATTGTTTGTTAAAATTGGGTGTTGTGTGTGACGAATATTAAAAAAATAAAATGTATTGGAATATAATATTTCAGAATATCATGGGATATTAAAATATCATGAAATTTGGGGAGGGATAGTCTATATAAATCAATTTTTAATAAATTTAGGATCCCATTATAAATTTATTAAACTAAATATAATGAGTCCCTAATATTTTATCATTAAATATTTTTAAAAAAACAATAAGATTCAAATAAACTTATAGAGGATATGAGGTGACCATTCCCATGATGAATATAAAAAATTACAAACCATATATATCTAGTCAAAATCCTTACCAACATCACACATAGGGTAAATTTTCATACTCTGAGGGATTGGATGGTTGTTTTCCACAACAAAAAGATAGATATCTATATATATCAACATTATGGAATTGAAGGATGAATTGAATTCATAATATGACACCATGTTAAATTTATATATTTCCATATAAAAAATACTTCCACTATCCCACAATTCTTATAATTTGGTAGAGGCTATTACATATCCATTTCTATGAAAATACAATGGTATATGGGAAACATGAATTCTAATGTGTCTTGGTCATCTCAGAGGAAACCACCCATTGAGTCATATATACAAAAAATAACCCCTTATTTTTTTAATGGGAGAGGAAAACCGTAGTCTGATTCTATATTTCATATGAAAAATAACTATTTGGCTTTAAAATCTAGTTTCTATACAAATATGATAATTGAATTATAGAATAAAGACATGAGTACCCCATGACCACAACAATTCTATATTTTTAACAATTTGAAGAAAACTATATATGATCCAGAAATCTATGATTATGACCATAGATAGAGAGGAGATACCCCATGTCATATCTACTAATTTATTAAACCTAAAATATATAGATATTCCACCAAAATATGACTAGGGGATTCCATGAGGGAAATATATCTATGTTCAAATACTCTATCTCTAAATTATTGAATACTAATGATCCTTCCATATAAATCCAAGGTTTTCTTATTACCAAGAATGAATGTTCCAAAAGATTAACACCCAGAATAATACCTCGGTGGGGTAAAACCATCAATAATAACCAGATTTAGATTTATTGAACGATGGATGTTGAGTAACAAAATACTCCATCATTAGTAACTAAATATGTTCACAGTGATTTGATAACTAGGGGATGATAATACAATTGAGGTCGATATGGACATATAGAAATTTAATTGGAAACATTTGATGCATGTTTATAGATATTGAATCCATACTCCATCTAATGAAATTAAAAACTATTATTAACATCATTGAAAATATTCCAATAAATAAACATAATTTAAGACATTAATTGATGAAAAATTTACATTTAAAATTAAATATTCTAATATATGGACAATTACCATATCACTGTGGTATATATATAGTCTAAAATTGTGAGTCAAATATACATATTTAGAAAATATTTTTTATACTAAATTTTTAATTATTTTCCATATTTTAAAATTAATATCACTTAAACACCAAGACATTGTTAATTCATTCTATAATACAATTTCTTGATATGAAATATCTTATATAAATATCCAGAAAAATTCATTCCTCCATTTTTACTTCAATGATGTATGTTTTCTTCAAGTAATGATTCTATATCCCAATTTTTCTCACTAGGACTTCGGGAATGATCTTGTTTCATCACTCAAACTAGTTTTTATAGTTTTATTCCTAATAACTCATTTTAACTTCCATTTGGGGGTTCCATTTATTATATATATTTTCACATTTTTTTTATAGAACAACATATCTTTAGAGCCACTAATGTGATTCATGCTCATATAATACAAGGACATGGATTTAGACGCATTTCATCCTCGATATGGATTTCATAAAGGATAGATAATTTCTTATGAAAAGAAAAACCCGCACCAATATAAAAAATAGACCACAAAACCCTCCAATGTAATCATTAATGTAATTTTACAAAAACCTAGGGAATAATAAGAAATGGGTAGGTTAAAAATTATGTGGTTTATGAATCTATTATAAAAATACATATTTCATCCTTCAAAAATTTTGAAAACCATTAATAATATTTATTAATACAATATTTATCATTAAATTTTTATTTCATCACAATTTAAAATAATGAAATCTAACATGAAAATATATACGGTCCCATGGTTTTAATGAAACATCTTCAAATGTATCATCATGACCTAAAATCAACACCTTAGATGGAATCAGAATGACACTAACCATTTGATAATTACCTATTAACTGAATGTTTGAAATATATTCCTATGGTTGACAACATCATTTGGGGATTATTTTAATCATGATATAAATAATCTATATTGGATGAATCTATTGAAAATATTTTTATATGATGCATTAATATAATATTAAATTACATCAATTTCATAATAATGGTACAACATTATGACCCACAACAATATCAGATAATTATAAAAGTCTAAAAGATTTAAAAGCGGAAAACAAGGTTACAATCATGAAATTATTACAAAAAACCATCAAGAAAGTACTTCTAAGATCCCAACT
Organism: Viscum album; assembly: GCA_963277665.1. Classification (NCBI taxonomy): domain Eukaryota; kingdom Viridiplantae; phylum Streptophyta; class Magnoliopsida; order Santalales; family Viscaceae; genus Viscum; species Viscum album. Next base: position 1,267,345,589 of record OY728128.1, read on the forward strand.
CGACCAAAATGATCATAACAATAAGTCGCCATAATAGAGTAGTAAGAGGTCATCCCCTTTATTACCATATGTCTAATAACATCTTTATATTAACCATGTTTCAAATATATGGTTTCAGTGTATATATCGTGTCATAAATTCCAAGAAATAATCTCTCACAAGATGATTAAATATAAATAAATAACACTAAATTTTTATATAAAATAAGAGATAAGAATTATACATTTAAACCAGGTCAATATAATCTATATAAATAACTCAATCAAAAAATTAACCCATTTTAACATATCCTTTTAAATAAAGAAACCCACACCACATTTCACACACCTAGTCTAAAAACACAGTAACCTATGAAATTGAGAAACCTATCCACTATGGGAGGCATTATACTAATCTAGTGAATTAATAATTTAATTAGTCCCCAAATGTCCACATTTCATAAACCATGTAACTTTTTATTGGTACAATCCATGTGCCTCCCTAAATATAACTGCTATCAATGTATAATTGAATAAGATCCAATTTATATGGAAAATGATTACAAAAAAACTCACACTAATGACAGGTCACCATTATACCACATGATTAGTTTCCAAATAAGTTTTTGAAAAATAAAACTTTTATTAATACATTGTTTGAACACAGAATAAAACTTTTTTCACAAAAAATTCAATAATACCCCCTTCCAAAAATTGATTTTTAAATCTAATTAACTAATTAGTCATTTGAAAATATACATTATGAGTGTTAACCATAAACATTAATAAAGATCCATTTTACAAAAATAGAATTCAATTATTAGTCTTTTGAAGGCCTGTTATCACTAATAACAAAATATTATTGTTTTTGAACAATAAAACACTACCTTATAATCATTAGTATAGTTATTAAAATACACCAAACTCTGATAATGTCATTGAGAGGATTCTACACCACACCATTATAGATTTGGGTTCTTAAATCCATCATAGAATATATTACAACAACATCCTTATAAAAAATTAACTAAACAAGATATATGTGGATTGTATCATCATAGTTGGGTAACATCAAGAAAAAATAGACGATAGTAGAGGGAAATGTGATATAATAGTCTTAGCATTGATCCCAATGAAAAAAGATCCCTTATTTGAAGAGTGGGAGATCCTAAATGATGGGACTCCACAAAATCTCGAACAGATTCACTCAAGAATAATATCCCAATATATGTGAAAATAAATAATTGTTACTGGTGGTAGATCAAGAAAATTTCATATTTTTCTGACATTTAAATGTTGTACATGGATTCTAAATAGTTTTTGAAACTGTCTACCAAATTTGTGGGTAAAACTACTCAAACACAAGGTTATGATGTTTTTTAAACCACAATGTAATCATGCGAATCACCACTAGATTAAAATTTACAATGTCACATGGTAATAATATAGTTCAAAAATTCTATTCAAAGATCATGTAACTACCTATAGGACATATTTTTCTATAGCATGGTTTATCTAGGGATTGTTTACTAATTTCAAAACTATTTACAAACAATACCCCCTTCATAACCATATAAAACATTTCAAATCCATATAAAATTCCCTAAACCAATCAAAAAAACTTAATATAATAAAAATAGATAATAAAATAAATAAATAACTCAAATTTTGGGTGTTAAATTCTCACAAAAATTGATTTCCCTCCTTGAAAAGATGGAGGTTAACAACATCTTAAAAACTTCTAGATAATACTCTTAAATTGTTTTATCACATTCCTATGTCTCCTCATATAGAAAAAGAGGATTTCAAATAGTTATATATGAAAAGAAAAAAATACCATTATATATTTCATATAAAATACATATAATATGTTCTATCACCAATATTCCCAATAATATTAAATTACATAACATAAAAATAAGAGATCAATCTTTGATTTATAATATAGAAGTTCCCCAACCTCAACGACACGCATTAGAATATATAAAATCCATTTTAAATGATAATAGAAAATAACAATGATCCTAATAATATTTATAGTGTCTTTTAAAAATTATAATTCAGTTTCAGAATAGTTCAGTCTTATCAGTAATATAATAAATAATACCTGGTCCAACAAGAGAAATTTACACCAGCATATACCTAGAAATGTAGATATTTATGGAAAAAAATTTGTAATACACAAAATAGATCTATAAAAATATTTTTTTGATGAATTATTATATGTTTAAACTTATTTAAAAAATAATTTCAATGGATCCTAGATTTTTGTCCTATTACATCTCAAATTTTGGGCTTTAAAAGTGTCATGATATGGTTAAGAATGAAAGTTTATGTTAAAGCTAGGAATATATATAGATGTGATGTATTATGAAATATAAATGTATATTGCATTGGAATATCTAGATAAAATATATTTATGTTAAATATTTTGGTATGTTATTCCATAAAGGTTCGAGTTCATGTATAGTTCAAATGTCATAAATTCAGGACAATATTTTGAGAGTTATGTATCATATATTTTAGGTATGATTTATTGTCATGATGTTTTCGAATTAGTTTAAAATGTTAAGGGTATTAAAGATTATTTTCAAATTTTTATGATCTTTTAATATCAAATTAAACCCTTTGATACCATTTTATTATTGGTTCATGTTAGTTTTCCCCTTTTCTATTAATAAAGTGGTGGATTTAATCCTGTCTTAAATGTTTTTGGGGGATATTGTTTATCTTTAAATGAGTACCAATGACGGTGTGGTTATAGATACTATAACATGAAGACCGATATTAATAATATCACGGTACTTCCATTTTTTATGGAATCATCATGGTGATTTTATTTCACAAAGGAATTTTACAAGGCCCTTGTTATGATTTTTTAAATTTAGATGACAATGTGTATTTATAGTCATCATTGAAAGTCCGTCCACTAAAGTATGAAATAATAATGGTTGATTTATTTATAATGAAAGATGATATGGTAGATTTTGTTATGCTTTACAGTGTGACCATGAACATCCTCATAGTTGTTCCTCATTATTATTATTCAATATAAATTTAGAATCCCATATGAATTATTTTATATTTTTTATATATATGAGAACACTATCTGAATATAAGTGAATATTTTGGTTTTATTGAGTATAATTTGATTATATTTGGTCCTTAGTTCTTAATGATTGACCAATTTGTAATATGTTTTCAATCTCCGCATTCTGTCCTACGATGTTAGTTTTTCGTACATTCTTAGGTGATTTTATCCTATAGTATTTATAGAGAGACTTAAAAGTCACATAAACTTGTTTTTTATCCATTTATATTTGTTTCTACATAGGTAATTATTCCAGAATAAATTATTTTCCATTTGTTTTTATATCATTGTGATCATGTCTCTCCCATTATTCATGCATAATGTTTTTAAAATATTTAGATTAGGTAGAGGATTGAAGAATTCAATTTTTTATAGTATTTTATAAATCATGGATGTATAAAACGATTTTTCATTGGATTTAAAGAAGTTATTAAAGTACAATATATAATTAAATTTATTATAGTAAATTGATGTAGTGGGGAAATCTAAATCTGTTTAACAGGATTCTATGATCATGCTTGTAATTTATTTTAATTTGATGCTATTTTTGAGACCTTGTTTACTGTCACTAAAATTAATGGAACCCCTTATTTAAAATTTTAATATCACAAATATAATAGTGAATAATTTTTTTGAAATTTCTAATTGAGGAGATCAAACATAAACAACAGGTTTTGAATTAGTATGAAATCATTTTATGAAAAGATAAATCTCGAAGAGTTTTATTATTGAACCCAGTATTGATTACTTGTGGTTTTATTTATTATCATATTATATTTAGTGTGTTTTTAGTAGGTAGTCCTTTTTTATTATTTAACTTGGTTTTTTGTTGACGTGTTAGTGTTGTATGAGTTGTTTCATTGTATAATTGCAGGGTTATGACTATATTTATGGAAATGTGATTATTTTGTGGAAGTTTTGGGGGATATATGCATGATTTATGTGGTGTTATATATAGTGGATGGTTCATTGTTGTGGGGGTTTTTTTAGATGATTTAATTTATGAAATGTTATGGGTATAAAAATACATTTAAATGGGATGTGGTAGAAATTTATAAATTGGAAACTACTAAAAACTATTAATGATTGAAAAAAACATATATTGGATGATCTGAAATAGGATAATAGATGACGAATTATTTGACATTAAATATTGATTAATTAATTTCATAATGAATTTAAGGTTTGTCAGATATTAAATATATAAATTAACAAGGGATTTGATTAAATGTGAATTTATTGATATTATGGTAGATGATTTTACTAAATGTGATGTTTGTTTTTGGTATAGTGAATATAGTGGTTTTTATATGGATTTAGGTATTTCATGAATGTTAGGGAACTAATTGTATTTTTTTCAACCCTAATGATGGGAATTTTTATAGATATGTTATATGTAATATTTTCCATCTGATTTCATTGACACCCCATATAATTTGTATAACGTTTCTAATTCCAAAATGTTATACAACATAGGTGTTTCCATCAATATCTATGTTTGTGATGGATTGAATAGCTGAATAATCCAAATTCCAATATCTCACTTGTAGTTGTATAAGGTAGGTTAGGTATCATCATATATATATACATATAGTCTATAATGGATTAATGTTTTATTATTTAATACAATTTTTGACTTTATTATATAGTTTTGATGATGTTAAATTAGGGGGGGTCATAAATAGAAGGAGTATGATATGAGGTTGATTACATGCATGTTAATAATACACTATTCGACTTAGATTATAATATTTTTTTGGGATATTATATTTTATTTGGATGATATAGAAATTTTTATTGTGATGATATGGTACATTGAATATAGATGTGACATGGAATATTATCTAATATAGATTGATTTTGGAAGGTATTAAAGAACGTTACATATATATTTGGGTGGTGGGTGTGAGAAATAAACATGGATTTTTTTTGAGTGTATGTATTTTGATGTAATATTTTGATAGTATGTTTTTATACTTGGATGTCATATTTTTTGATTGATCCTTGTCAATTTCAGGGGTTAATTGATATGGAATATATGCATGCTGGTTCCATCATTATTCACTAAGGTATTCTTATTCTCAATCAAAATTTTCATGAGACAACATGTGGAGGATACTACTTTGTATATATTTATGATCACACACATATATGAATATTTTTTCCTTGTTTTTAGTATGGATTTTGTGACAATGATGGTCCTTACAAGATAAGTGAATAGATCACCAATGCGGATCTCTACAAAAAAAGGTTATTTTTTTTATTTAACTTCAAATATTTTCCATCATTAAATATATATTTCATAAAAACATGTATCTTTTATACTTGAAAATTACATCATTTATATTATAAACATCGTAATTTTAATAAATTCCAAAAATGAAAATTTATGTCTATTGGAAAACTTTTGTTCGTACAACATTATTATACATAATATATTTAACCACATTTAACCCCTTAACCATAGTTATAAAATTAATTTATATATTCATTATAGTATATATATTCACTATAAGTGTTACATTAAGGAATGTGTGAGATAAAATCCCATTAAATTGAATAATAATAGGAATGTAAAATGAGACATGAGTAAAAAATAGAACAATGGTGGGCATAAACATAGTCATTACATCATAAGAAATGTATTATAATTATTAACATTGGGGAATGATTTTAAATATTTAATTAATGTGGAATAATCAAAATAACATAACATCATAACATTATTTTCAAATCCCACACATAAAACTGAGAATAAATCATGCATCAAGTTCAAGCATAAGATATTTGTAAAAATCATTCCTTTATAAAATATTAACTAATACAGTATCATGTTCACACATAATATAGATAATATATTGAGATATACCACATTAAACAATTAATATTTGGTTTATATTATTTTTTACCCACACATCACATTATAAATTTCCCAAAATAATGCACTCTATTTTGAAATGATACTTTTCAAAACAATAGACATGTAATAAACCTATGAAAATGAATGGGTTACAAAATGTTATAATAAAAAAATATTACAATGTATATTTCTAATGTATTATAAAGCATACTAGAAAAATAGATTTTTTGGTAAAAATTACTTCTATAAAATGATAATATATGATTGAAATATAATAAAAAAACTCAAGAATAATCAATGTGATGTTTTTGGAAATAACGAATATTTATAAAAAACATTCAATATGGATTAGAAATCATCTCCATAAATTAAATGTATGAATTTAAATTTTAAAATAAAAGGTAAATACTAGTTAAGTATCATTTAAAAGTCAATTTAAATGAATCAATTTTTAAAACAAAGAGAAAGTGACAATGAACCTAATAGAAAAAATTTGGGGTTGGGATCCAACATACCACCAATATAACATTTCTAATTAATTATAATTTTTATATATTTCAATTAAGGGGGATGTATGTTCCAAAAATATTTAATAATTAAATTATTAGGAAAATTGGGTTTGACTATACGGAGAATACATTATAATGAGGTCTCGATAAAAAAGAGAGGGCCTTAAAGTGAATGGTCGAGAGGGATTCTCGATAAAACATCATAATAAATGAAATAAATATGATCTTTTAAGATCAAAATTAATGGATATCAATATCTCTGTGATGGTTAATACTAAAAATATAATGTGGTTGGAGATTAAAATACTAATCTAATAATTTGAATGAGTGTTAGTTATACAGAAAGCATCCGATGAAAAGGTGGGGAAGGATTACAGTTATGAACATTATAGGGTTCAAAATAACCATATATATGTAATATTATAATTAAAATCTAATGTAAACCCCTAAAAAGTTTTTGTAAAAAATTTATATAAAAAATTTGGTTAGAATGTTTAATTAGTTTTGTTATATAATACTAATTTAATTGAGATAATCCCAAGAGAATTATTGAGACAAATTAATTTATATTAGGTTATATTTTATTTAATCACAAACAAAGTTCAATTACAAATATATTTATTAAAACTCTTATCTAAAATATATTGGATTATTTTGTTCAAAATTGATCAATTTTTATAATTATAATTTATTTACAACTATTTTATTTGAATATAAAATATCATAATGTCATATTTTATATTCAATTATATCATTTTTATTTATTTTCTATCATTGAATAAAAGACAAATATATGAAAGTAAAATTAGTTATAGAATATTAATAATAAATAAAATAATTTTTTTTATTTTATGTAATTTTTCAAACAACCATGAATTAAATAAAAAGTAAAGAGATCATATCGTCCTTGTAAGTGGTAAACCAACCATTATTGATACAATTTCATACAATAAAATACATCTATAATATATAAATATTCATTAAATTAAATATTTAAATTAAATTAATTTCATTAATTACATTTTAATACCTAAATCAAATGAAATTGGAAGGGTATGTACTTAATAGGGTTGGAGAATTGAATAATTGAATAATAAATATGGGATGAAATAAAAGGAGGATGATACCTTATTTATGATGCCTATATTTCTCTAAGAAATTAACACCACGATGTCTTGATGTTTTATGATTCCAGAACATTACTATTAATACTCAATGGAATATGGGTGGGGAAATGGGTACATATTTTTATTGCATTTGTTCAAGGGATGTTATTTTTCATGGGAAGGGAAAATGGGAAATGGTTTTATTAGGTTAGGAGTATATTTGGGTTAAACAATTAATAAATTGATACTTCAAAACAAAACCACATAAAAATGATATTTTTAGCATTATTAAGAATATATTTAAATTATTATTTATTAATTTTAAACCACATAGACAAATAGTTTATTTTTATATAAAATTATAGAAAAAAAATTAAATGGAATATTTTACATTTTTTAATTTTGAATGTGAATTTTATTTTTTGAAGGTTCTATTTTTTTAAATCTATATTTTATTTTATTGATCAAATTTTTTGTAAATCCACCCATTATTGAAGGTCATTATTTCTTCATTAATGATTCAATTAGAAAATATCATTTTTAACAGTCCTATTTGATGTGTTAATATTCGGTTATAATAATGAACTCTGAGTGGGGGTAGGAGGTGTATTATGTGTGGATGGTGTTTATTGTTGTTGTGATGCTTTGATGGTTAGTGCGGTATTTAGTGATTGGAACATATCTCGGGAGGATTGGAATAATGGACTGTTCTTAGCTGTTCCTTGGTCCATATATGGCTTCAATGCCATAGGGACTTCCAGAACTAAAGTAGTAACGAGACATTGTTCTATATTGGACTTCGGTCCAAATTAGGGTTCACTCTCAACAAATTAAGAGGGTTTATCATAAGGTAAAATAAAAAATGAATTGTAAACATTACAACAAATAAAATAGGGTTGTTAGAAAATAACTAAAAATTTACCCATAGGCGGTTTCAATGTTTTGATTCCAAAAAAGAAAATTCATTTGGATAAAATAATTTTATAACATAGTTAATTTTAATTATTTTATAGATTTTTTTTAGAATTAACATTGAAAAAATATTTAACAAAAAATAATTTATAATTTGGTTGAGATAATAAACATAATATTTATTTTATGGTATTTTAATGTTTATATTTTCTTAAAATAGTTAGTGAAAATATTATGTTATTATAGCATTTTATTAGGTATTTTACAATTATTATAGCAAGATTACTATTCTTAAGTGTCTAGTTATTATTCATTTTATCATGGTTATTATTCCAATGGTCATATTATTTTTATATTTCATATAAATTAATCATATTTTATTAATTCATAATTTATTTTAATTCTACTTAAGGTTCCATATTATTTAATTTTAAATTTTGGATAGTATTAATAGATTTTTATAATAATTCAAATGAGTTTGATAAATCTTGATGACCATAATGATTTAAATTTCATATTCATATAATTTTATATTTATGAGATTGATGTACCAGATTATAAAATTCAATTCTATTAGGTAATTTTATTCCAAAAATATAATCTTCAAAATTAAAATAATAATATTTATTTTTATTTTATTTTTTTACAATTTTATATTTTGTAATATATTCTAATACAAGGAATATATGTTTTTGTTTATTGAAAATTTAATATATAAATATATGGATCATTACATGATTCCCCCCAATAAAAAATTCCTCCTTGAAATTTTATTTCCTTTCCTTGATTGAGATTTGACGAGGGTACATTTTCTTTTTTACATTATCTAATTCTGAGGTTCCATCTTCAATTTTCATATTTCTAAATTTATTTTTACAGTGTGTGTTTTCATATTGTAACGAACCTTGTTTTTAAAGTCCAAAATATTCACAGGTTGCATATCATAATAGAGGTTGTGCAACCTTTGTACTACTTCCTGATTTATTAGATTTGATGGATTCACTATTTCCTTTTATTGGAGAGATTCATGGCATAAATCTTGAATTTTGAATATGTTTTTATTGCGATTCTAGTCAATAATACACAACTCATATACAACCAGGGCGCTCAAAGGTTTCAATCAACCTATTGTTGATCACTTCATTCTATTCAAACTGCATGACTATCGTATAGTGTTTTATTAAGAAGAATACATTATCTAAATATTGAATTTTATAATCTCTTTTATTACATTATAAATAGCTATGTTTTCAATTTCTGGAAGAATTATTTTGTTTCAAAACAACCTAAAAATTATTTGTTTTATATTTTACAATATTGGATCTAAATTTAATTCACTCACCAACTTGATCTGACCAATTATGAGTTTTATAAATATTATTTTATATAGCCTTATATGTCTCCATTTCAATTATTCATTGAGAGATATTATTTTATGATAACATTACTAATGGAATATGTTAATAACATCCTTGTTGGGAATACATTGATAAATATCTTAACATATCTTCATGATTTTGAATAGCATTTTTATAATAGCAGTCAATCCATGGGTTTACTAAAAATCAAAATAGTACATGGCGAATAATGAAGACTATATTAAATATTAATGATGAACTATGGATATTTATCCTATAAAATTTAATGTGATTGTACATGTACCCTAAAAACATGTTTGAAATATTTATTATCTATATAATCTTTTGAGAATTCGACCTGAATATCAATAAATCTAGTATTCATGGCTAGTTATCCACCACACAAAAAATGGATTTTTTTTATTTGTATTTGGGATACCAACAAAATGTTCTCCTACTTCCACATTATAATGGTTAATTGTTTCATTATCTTCTTGGGGGTTTTGTGCTCATCATTACTATGCTAACATATGATGAACATTCAAGTATACTCATAAATAAAAATTTTAATGTTGTACAATTAGAAATTATCTTGACGATATAAATATATCTTTGTACTTTCATGATGGATAGGGAAATATGAGATATGTGCATAATCTAATAACTCATTATTTATCTGTTATAATTACATAGGATATATATTTAAAAATTGATGTATTCAATCTTTATCAATGTTGAATTCATGAATATTTCCTTAATTTCCTACAACCAATATCATTTTATTACCAAAATTATCCATTTCCTTCCACCTAATATTCCAAGGGAGTAATGGTTGGGAAATAATCTTGATACTGAAGGATGTATTTCTAGCCATTAAGATTTGTAAATTTATTGGTGAAAATCACTGAGGATATGGTCTTACTCAATCCTAAAAATCAATCACGTAGCAAGTTCCTTTCAGATAAGCCCATATTCTACATTATTATCCTTACCATGATGGTAGTGAAATGATCAATCATAATCAACGATTAACTCTTACGATAACAATTATTGCATGTTCATCTCCATATATGATAATATTTAATTTAATTTATTGGGATTAGTAAATATGCTACTCTTCAATCTATTGAACTAGTGACTCCAATCGATAATGAAATGTTTACAACTATTAACTGCAATCCATGTGTGATGTAGTTTTTCTCAAAGATCATTTTTTATAAGGAATATTATATTAGTTTATCAATTTCCCTGAGTATACAACCATGTATCTAATGTCTTGGTTCCATAATCCACCTAGAGGCGCCCCGTACCTGGTTGTTCACATGGCCTCAAGAACATTTCCCCAAATGAAAGAGGGTTCCGACTAGCAGCGAGGGACTTAGGTGTGCTAGTGGGGAAACAATGCCCTCATTGGTAGAGTACACAGTGAAAGTAAATAAATTTTCAATAGCGGAAGCCGTAAATAACCAATAATAATAAATAGCTGAAGACTAAATCAGAAAAAACTGGAGCACATATGTATATATATGAAATGATTCCTGATACATATCTTGGAAAGCAGCCAAGCAAGTCACAATGCTGAAAAACACAATAGTACCAAAGAAAGTACAAATGAAATTAAACAGCTCCTCAGCATCGCAAGATAATGCTTGGTCCCATGATCTCCTGCTCTAAGCAATGATGTACCAAAAGTCGAAGGGAGCTTACCCTTGTCTATACCTGCAACAATATAGTCTTTTTGGGCCCAAAGCATGACCCAAAAAGAGTGTGAGACTAAATACCAGTAGGAAACCACCTGAAGATCTGTGCCTAATAGTTAGTGAGTATATGGGAGGTAAAAGTAAAATAAGAAGTAAACCGTACCAGCATTGGTAGGAAGTAATCAGTAAGCAGTAAATAGGTCAAAAAACAATAGTGATCGGTCCGCAGAACAACAAGAAGTAGTGAAGAAAAACTAACACACAAACAGGAAACCCTCTAGGAAGTACTTGCATCCATCCCCTCATGTTTGTCCAAGAAGTACCACAACCCTCTAGGTAGTTCACTCAGACTAACCCCTCTGGTTTGGTCATATGAATTTATAAGACCTCTAGGGAAGCTCACTTAGTCAATTCCCCTTATATTCTAGGGTAATCAGGGACTCTCTGAGGGAGATCACACAGTCTAAACTTCTTAGCCCCAAGGTCTATAGACACTCTGAGGTTGCTCACTATTTCAATCCTTTTACAGCCTCAGGTATACCACAGACTCTCTGAGGAACCTCACTCGGTCAATTTCTCCTATAGCCTGCGATGGTTTTGAAGACATTCAAACAAGATAAAAACTCTCGGAGGAAGCTCACTCGGTCTACCCGCCTGTAGTCTATAATTACTAATACTCTCTATAAAGATCACTCGGTCTATCCCCTATAGTATATAATGTCCAAGACTCTTCGAGGAAGTTCACTCGGTCTATCCCCATATAGTCTATAATATATAAGACTCTATTGGATGCTCACTCAGTCTATCCCTTATAGTTTATAGCATCGGGTTCCCATGACCCCATTCTAGTCAATGCATAATAATTCTATAATTCCAGAGTACACCTATAGCGCTACTTGTCTATCGAAAGACAACCTATAGAGCTACTTGTCTAAATAGTCTATAGAGAAACAATCATGTTAACAACATCATTCCGTCCAACGATCACAAGGCATGGAAACAGGTACAACAGCCAAATACTAACAAGACCCAAAGGTCGTAACAAGAACAAAGCATGGGAAAAACATCCAAGAACAATAATTATCCACAAACACGATCAATTTACCTCTAAACAAGCCTACAAGAAATGCATGAATAATCACAAGGGAAAAAAAGGTAAACACGCAATACCCCATTCATGGGAATTGGTGGAATTTGCACATATAACTCAAAGACATCGAATGGTTAGGCACAAACCACCTACCTCAATCTTAAGAGATCGATATACTTGAACCATGAAGGTTGATTCTCCTTAGAACGACATAGATCTACAAAAATGAACAAAACGTTAAACCCACGAAAACTCAAGAAAGATGAGGAATTGGAAAACTATGCTCTAGGGGAAGGAAGAGCTTACTGCTGTGTTTCCAACTCAATCGACAATGGTCAATTTGGAGAATGGATGGAGGCTCATGGATTTAGAGAAGTTCTGTGGTCGTACGGCGTCTCTCGGTTGAACGAGACCTAGAAGAAGACGATTCTGTCAATTAGGAACGAACCCTGTCCATTTAATGAAAAAAATACATGGCGTGTACTTCTTGAGTACACGACATGTACTCTAATTTTCCGTACTCCTCTTTAAGAGGCCTCTACTTCACCCCTACATAATGTGTGTGTGGCCCGGATACAGCCAACACACAGCCTGGTGCGACATGGGAGTACACAACGTGTACCTCAAAAATTTCCAGAAATTCCCATTTTCTCAAAAACATTAGGAAAATGAAAGGCATGCCTAAAAACGAAGAACCAGGTTCATACAAACATTCCCCCTTAAAAATATTTGTCCCTGAATTTCCCTAGCGAGGCGTAGAAGATGAAACGCCGAACAGCCGCAGCCACAACGATCGTACATCGGCCACCCTCTCACAATTCTCATCCTCCACTCGCCCGTACTTCCATAGCACCCATACTAGAGGAACAGACCAGCCACAGAGAACCTTCGTACTACGATCGACAATCCAGATGGGATGCTCCTAAAATGACGCATCTGCTTCAAGTTCAACTTCATCGGGTTGAATGACATGAGACATGTCAGAAACATAACGTCAGAGCTGAGAAACGTGGAAGATTTTGTGCATAGACCGGTACCTCTGATGAAATTGAAATTGATAGGAAACCGTGGCAAATATCTCCAACACCTCAAACAGCCAAACGTACCGTGGTAAAGTCTTACCATGTCACTGAATCCTCTTGTGTCCCAACCTCAGTTCAACACATAGGAAAACCAGATCCCAAACCTCGAACTCTAGAGGCCGGCTCCGCTGATCAGCATAAGACTTCTGCCGAAACTGTGTTGTAGCCATCCTCTTTCGAATCAACTCTATCTGCTCAGAGGTATCCTGAATAAGATGAGGTCCTAGAAAAGCTGCCTCTCCTACCTCCAGCCACCATAAGGGTTAGCGGCATGGCCTACCGTACAATGCCTTGTAAGGTTCCATCTGAATAATCGCCTAGAAACAGTTGTTATAGGCAAACTCCACATGAGTTATATGCTTCTCCCAAGAACTGCCAATGTCTAGAATGTAAGATCGGAACATATCCTTTAGCACGTATATCGTGCGCTCGGACTAGCCATCTATCTGGGGATAGTATGTAGTACCAAAAGTACCTGTGTATCCAAAGACTTATGAAATTTCTAACAGAACCGAGAAGTAAAGTGTACATCCCTACCTGAAACAATGGAATGTGGAACTCCATGTAGACATAAAATCTCTCGGATGTACAACCGTCCCAGCTCATTAACACTGAAGGTCTCTATGATTGGCAAGAAGTGAGAAACCTTCGTAAGCCCGTCGACGACAACCCAAAAAGCATCACTCACTCATGGTGACCTCGACAAACCGATCATGAAGTCCATAACGACATCATTCCACTTCCACTAGGGAATGGATAACTGATGTAACAGACCTACTGGTCGCTGATGCTCCATAATCACCTACTGGCTAGTAGAAAATCTCATGAAAAAACCAGCAACATATCTCTTTATACCTGGCCACCAGTACTGGCGGTGCAGATCACGATACATCTTGGTGATTCCATGATAAACATCCCAAACTGAGGAATAAAAATCCTGCATTATCTCCTCGTGTATGTATTCTTTAACCCATACACATCCATTGAAACACAATATCTCATCCTCTCCCACTATCCATCCAGAAATAGGGTCTTCTCCTGACACACTCTCCTGCATGACTAAGCCTTATGAGTCTGATAGCTGCCTCATCTATACCATATCATGAAGAGAGGAGGTAACAACAATATAAGATAAGAATTTTTGTACCTATCTGTCTTTCACCTCCAGATGCATCTCAGAGAACAGATCCATAAGCTTTCACTCACTACTAGCCTCCTGAACTGCCTGAATCTGAGTTCTCCAACTCAACACATCAACCACTGCATTGCCCTTTCCTGGCGTATAGGTGAGCTAGAATTCGAAATACTGAAGATACTAGACCCACCTACGCTGTCTCAAATTCAGATCACACTGAGTGAAGATATACTTGAGACTCTTGTGGTTGGTGAAAACCACAAATTGCTCTCCCAGAAGGTAGTGTCTCCAACAGCGTAAGGCATGGACAACTGCTGCCAAATCCAGATCGTCTGTCGGGTAGTTCCTCTCATGTGGCCTCAACTGCCGAGACCCGTAAGCAACGACTCCATCTCCCTATATAAGCACATCTCCCAGCCCGATACCTGAAGCATCACAGAAAATATTATAGCCCTTTCCCGGCTCTGGAAAGTCTAGTATCGGTGCTGACATCAATCTCCCTTTCATCTTATAAAAGGGTGATTCACAATAATCTGACCATAAAAACATCGCCCCGTTCAGGGTGAGACCTGTTAGCGGTGCTGCTAGGTGTGAAAAGTCCTGTATGAATTCCTGTAGTATCCAGCCTACCCTAGAAAACTCCGAACCTTACAGAAATTATTCGGCTGCTCCCAGGAAACTACAGCTCTCACTTTCTCTGGGTCCACTGATACTCCTTTCTCTAAGATGACATGTCCCAATAAGTGTATCTGGTCCATCCAAAAGTGGAATTTTGAGGGATTATCATATAACAGATTCCCTCTTGGTGTACTCAGAACATTCTCAAGATAGGTAGAAAGGTCGTGTCGAGTGTGAGAGTACACCAAGATTTTATCCACGAAAACCACCACAGAGGAGTCTATATACATATAAAACAATAGGTTCATCAGTTCCATAAAAACCGATGGTGCGTTCGTGAGACCGAACGGCCTGACTATATACTCAAATAGTCCATACCAACTCTTGAAGGTTTTACGAGGTATATCTGATGGTCTAACATGAAACTGATGATAATCGGACCACAAATCGATCATCGAGAACACCCGGGCTCCTCAAAGCTTATCAAAGAAGTCATCAATCCTTGGAAAGGGATATTGATTATTGACCGTCAACAGCTTCAGCATACAATAATCCATAAAAAGACTAATGGTGCCGTCTTCTTTCTTTATAAACAGGACAGGCGAACCCCAAGGAGAAGTACTGGGTCGAATAAAAACCTTTTCCTGCAACTCCTCAAATTTCCTTTTGAGCTCCTGCAACTCAGGTGTAGCCATCCTATAAGGAGGAATGGACACCGATGTTGATCCTAGCATGAGATCAATCGATAAGTCTACCTCACGCACTAGAAGAAAACCTAAATAGTCCCTCAGAAATACATCCATGAAATGATCCACCACTAGAGGAAAGTTTAACTGTGATGTACACTGGTCATCCAGATAATGACTGGAAATATGGGTTGTAACTCCTCAAAGCCCATGATGCTCTGGTCCAGCTCTACCCACCTTGACATCCCACTCACCCTTATGAAGAAATGATCTGCCCTCTGGTGATACGAAACTCACCCTGTTGAAATAGCAATCGACGACTGCCTGGAAGGGAACCATCAAGTCCATCCCGAGAATGACTTCATAGCACAACATCTCTAGGAAATAGAGGTCCCATAAGAAAAGACAACCTACAACCTCAAGAGATAACTTTCTGCACTGACATATGCTAGATTTCCTCTTTCCCAACGGCGTCTCAGGAGTGAACAAGTCGGCAGATGAAAAGATACAGAGCCCAATGCTCTCCAAAATAGCAACAATGATAAAACTATGTGATGCACCAGAATCGAAAAGGGTTGAAGATAAAACATAGGCTACTAAGATCGTACCTCGAACTGTATAAGGGACAGGATCCTGCTCCTGGTAGGTCTACTCCACGGCGAAGGTCTGGCCTGTACCGCAGCCCTGCACCCCTGGTTGACTACTCTGATCTGATCCACTTTGTTGTTGCTGGTATCCTCGTGTCTAACCACCACAGCCGCGACCTCCACCTCGTCCCAAACGGCCAGAAAGACTCCAGTTCCCAGATTGGTGAGAAACTGGTGAAGTATCTCTTGAACACGGGGTCATAAAAGAACCCCTACCACCAGCTGAAGGCAAAAAGATTTGACAAAAGAGCTTAAAATAGACCATCTAGATGCAAGATCAGCACTCCATCAGATCTCTCTGACACTGAGGCCTAGAATGAACACTCCTACCACACTGGTAGCATACCACATGGCTGCCAGAGGGTACATCCTGCCTGCTCTGATCTCCTCAAGAAGTCTCTCTATGGTTCTTCCTACTATCTGTAGGAGGAACACCCGTTCCGTATGTCGAGCCGCCCTGGATCACTGCTCCAGAATCCCTCAGGTTGCATTCGGCGATCGTTGCCTGGTTGACAATAGAGGATATCGAAGTAAACTTGAAGATATTCACCTGGGAATGGATTTCCTGCATGAGACCTTACTCGAACTTCCTTGCAAGGAACAATTCATCACCTGCTGGGATCGGCATGAAGTGTTGCAGCTCGGTAAAGCAGGACGAGTACTCCATAACAGAAAGAGTACCCTACTGTAGACTCATAAACTCCCGGGCCCGGTCAGCCCTCAAGGTCTCTAGGTAAAAGTATTCATATAATGTGCAGCAAAAATCATCCCAAGACATACTCCACTCATTCCCCGACTGCGAGATCACCTCCCACCACATCTTGGCGGTGTCTCAAAGCATATAAGTAGAAAACATTACCCTTTTATCAGGGGGTATCTTCAGATGCTCAATGATTGTCAGTGTGGCCTCTAACCAGGACTCTACAGCCTGGGGTCCTCCATCCCCTGAGAATGTAGGAGGATGATACTGCTGAAAGACCCGTGTCAACTCGGCCATCAATGGGACATGAGGCGGAACTCCCTGAAAAGTCTGCATCATCCTCAGGAAATCCACCCTGAACTGCCCATCAGTGCCTGTGACTCGTATGACTGCTAGTTCCAAGGCTGGCATAGTAGGAGGATCTGTAGGAGGTCCCTGATCAGCCATATCCTGTGTCTGATCACCATATGGAAACTGACCTACAATTGGAGGACGTCTCGAAGGCATAGCTCTGAAATGATCAACAACACACCTTAGATCAGGATTATCAATTACTGAGGACACAAGAGTATAAAAAGGGAACAGGAGAAGGAAACATTCATGTTTACAAAACACGACTACATGGCATATATAAAAACTACACAGCATGTTCACTCAAACCAAAGACATGGGAGTGTACTCCTGCCACCTCTGGTCGTGTAACACCCCAACTACACGGCGTGTTGTCCCCACACACGGTGTGTACTTGAACTCTATTCATCGGCCCAAGTCTCCTTACACTGCTATCCCACACAGTCCACTTAACCCTAGACTACACGGTGTGTTCACTAAGGAAACAACATGGACTAGACAAGGTTTTGACAACCCATGTTGTTAGTTACATGGCCAACTACACGGATAACCCTTACACAGTGTGTTCCTAACAAACACGTCTTGTATAAGAGTAGATAACATAGACTCCTATAGTTCGTGACACGGCTGGGTACCTAGAACAAGACTAGATGACGTGTTCTTTACAAACACGTCGTGTTCTACTTGAGCTTCATCAGCATGTGTTGTTAGTGACACGACTGGGTACACGACTCTATACTACATGGATTGCACCTACCATACATGGTGTGTTTCTAAAGACATTTCATCAACACCGTGTTCCTGCTCACACAGTCAGTGACATGTTCTGAAACTACAGAACATGTAGTCATAAATTACACACTGTGTATTCTGGATTTTTCCTGGCAGTAGCTCAGAAACTGCTCTGAGGGCTAGAAACATAGAAAACAAGACATGAATGTGCCAGATTCAAATCCGCGAGGGCCCATACTCCCCACAAATAAAATCATGGTATCCAACACAGTCATATATACAGAAAACAGGTCAATGATACACCAATTTCAGATTCATGAGGGCCTATAACACCTCAAGAACCAAAATTTAGTGCTCATTTAAGAAAAGTACAATACAAACAATCGTCTATCAAACAACATAGATTCTATCAAACCATCTATCACTATGGTATGAATAATCTTCACAAAGTCTATCACAACAAAATGAAATCTCTAATGCATACTAGATGGCATGCAAAGAATGCATGACATTTGATTTATTACAAGTTACTATATGATGCATGAGATGGAATACACTCATCTCATCGGGTTGTTACAGAAATATAACCCTAATAGAAACAACAATAACAACACAAGTCTTGTGAATAACTCTAGGTGAAATCATATCAACTGTAAAATCTCAAAATCAGAAAACTGCAATTACCGAGGTAGTATGGATTTTACCTGTACACGGGTCAACTACTCCCATGAACAACATATTACCAAGTACCTAATCCATCCTATCTCTGGTTAATGGAACCAAATAGTAAATCAAGAGAAAAGAATATCCTCTGATACCACTTTGAAACGTCCCGGTTCGAGAAGCCACCGAGAGGCGCCCCATACCCGGTTGGTTACATGGCCTCAAGCACATTTCCCCAAACTCTAGAGGCTGCTGACTAGCATCGAGGGCTTTGGGTGTGCTAGTGGGGATACAATGCCCTCATTGGCAGAGTACACAGTGGATGTAAATAAACATGCAATAGTGGAAGCAGTAAATAACCAATAATAATAAACAACGAAAGACTAAATTAGCAACAGTCGGATCACATATGTATATATATGAAATGATGCATGATACATATCTAGGAAAGCATCCAAGCAAGTCACAATGATGAGAAATAAAATAGTAACAACGAAAGAACAAAAGAAAGTAAACAGCTCCTCAACATCGCTAGACAATGCTTGCTCCCATGATCTCCTGCTCCAAGCTATCAAGTACCAGAAGTTGAAGGGATCTTTCCCTTCTCTATACATGCAACAACATAGTCTGTTTGGGCCCAAAAGAATGACCCAAATAGGGTGTGAGACAAAATCCCAGTAGGAAAGCACCCGAAGATATGTGCCTAACAGTCAGTGAGTATATGGTAGGTAATAGTACAATAAGCAGTAAACAGTTGAAGCAACAGCTGGCTGTAATCAGTAAGTAGTAAACAGGATGAAAAACAACAATGATCAGTCCATAGAACAACAACTTTTAGTGAAGCAACAGTTAACAGACAAACATGAAACTCTATGGGATGTACTCGCAGCCATCCCCTCTGGTTTGCCCAAGAAGTACCACAACCCTCTGGGCAGTGCACTCAGCCTAACCCCTCTTGTTTGGTAATACAAATTTGTATGACTCTCTTGGGAAGCTCACTCGCTCAATTCCCCTTATAGTATAGCGTAGTCTGGGACTCTTTGAGGGAGATCATGCGATCAAACCCTCTTGGCCCCAAGGTATAGAGACTCTATGAGGAAGCTCACTTGGTCAATCCTCCTATAGCCTCAGGTATACCACAGACTCTATGAAGAATCTTAGTCGGTAAATTGCTCCTACAGCCTGTGATGGTTTTAAAAACATTCAAACAAGTTAAAGACTATCTGTGGAAGCTCACTCTGTCTACCCTCTTGTGGTCTATAATAACTAAGACTCTCTGGGAAGATCACTCCGTCTATCCCCTATCGTCTATAATGTCCAAGACTCTCTGTGGAAGCTCACTCTGTCTATCCCCATATACTCTATAATATTTAAGTCTCTCTGGGAAGCTCACTCGGTCTATCCCTTATATAGTCTATTGCAATGGGTTCTCACAGCCCCGTGATAGTTAGTGCATAATAATTCTATAAGGCCAGAGTACTCTTATTGAGATACATGGCTAACCAAAGTACACCTATAGAGCTACTTGGATAAACAGTTTACAAAGCAACAAGAATGTTAACAACAACATTCCGTCCTACGATCACAAGGCATGGAAACAGGTACAACAACCCAAGGCTAACAAGACCCGAATGTTGTGACTAGAAACAATCACTGGAAAAACATCCAAGTATGACAATTATCAACAAACATGATCAATTTTACTCTATATAATCATGCAAGAAAGGCATGAATTATCACAAGGTAAATAAGGTAAACACGCAAGACCTCGTTCACAGGTATTGGTGGAAATTGCACATAAAACACAATGACATCAAAATGTAAGGCACAACCCAACTACCTCGATACTAGGAGATCGATATACATGAACCACTAAGCTTGACTCACTTTAGAACGATGTAGATCTATGAAAACACACAAAACGTTCATCCCACGAAAACTAGAGAAAGAGGAGGAATTGGAAAACAAGGCTTAAGGGGAAAGAAGATCATAACATTGTGATTCCAACGCAATCGACAACGGTCGATTCAGAGAACTGAGGGAGGCTTGGGGATTCGGAGAAGTTATACGGCCGTACGGCGTCTCTCGGTCAAACGAGACATAGAAGAAGATGATTCTGTATATTAGGAATGCCATCAGTTCGTTTAATGAAAAAAAATACATAGCGTGTACTTCTTGAGTACACGGCGTGTAATCTACTATTCTTTACTCCGCATTAAGCGGCCAACACATCACCCCTACACATCGTGTGTC
Source organism: Viscum album (assembly GCA_963277665.1). Classification (NCBI taxonomy): domain Eukaryota; kingdom Viridiplantae; phylum Streptophyta; class Magnoliopsida; order Santalales; family Viscaceae; genus Viscum; species Viscum album. The sequence goes on from OY728128.1 coordinate 1,267,367,060, forward strand.
TGGCTCGGACATGGCCATTACATGGCCTGGCATGGAAAAAATGTACATGGCATATACTCAGAATGTTCACTGCGTGTACTTCAAAAATTTCCAGAAATTCCACTTTTCTCAAAAACACTAGGAAAAAGAAATACATACCTGAAAACGGAGATCCGGGTTCTTACAATGTCCCTTTAGGAAATAAATGTTATATGTCCCCAAACCTTATCCACATGAGGAGAGTGTGAGTATATGTCCAATCATTATCCTCTTCTTGGACTTTGTAAAAATATTTTCACATTCTTCCATCCAGATATATTTTACTAACTTCTAGGGTAACATAGTCAATGGGCTATAAAATCAATAGATGTTTCTCACAAGTTGTCAGTATTACCTACCTAATATATGAGAAATACAGATCTCATTGACTCTTATAGGTATGGGTCATTCCTAAATATAATTTTTCAATGATTTAACTATATATATTAATTGACTCCGGATCACAATAAAAAATTGGCATGTTTTATAAGACAATATAATAGTCATTGATAGTGCAATAAACCCATTAAATTGCTTGATATATGTTCTTAGATCCATATAGAAGGAAATAATAATGAAAATTTGTGCATTTGGACTATTATTAGTAGCCTCTATATTTATATATGATATATTATCATTGAAAAATATCACTATGTGTAATTGTGGCTCCAACCTTCGAGGGGAATATCCCGATGAATGGATCCTTATTTGAAACGCCAAGAAACACATAGCACAGGAGGGTTCCAACCCCTTGAATGATCATGATGGGTGATTATATGAGAAGGAATAGTGAATTTATTATCCTAATAAATAGAAAACTATAGTAATGAAATATATGCCACTCTTCCCTTCATACATACATTCTAGATGCTCTTTATTTTATAAAGAGAATTATTGATCTCAAGCAAATTAGATGACTTTTCTAGGAACCAAATCATTACATTTTATTATAGAATTCATTAAAGAGATTCAATGGATTCATATGAAATATTTAATCTATTCCTTAATAATTTCAACAAAAGAACCATGAGGGATAATAATTGTATGTATATGAAATGCATAATTTACGATCAATTGTACATTAGAAGTTTTTTATAAAACAAATCAACTTGAACAACATCATACCATCATATCATAGTTTATGATATGCCTGATATGAATATTTTAGTAATAAATCCATGTCTTTAATGTGGCATGATTGACCCATATTATGGCCAAATCCATAAATTACTCATTTAAATTAAAACCCTCTAGGAGAATATTGTAAAACCCAATAAATCATTACGGATACCTATAAAACTATTTTCGGAATGTGTATTCAAATTCAAATCATTTATTAAAAAAAATGAATTTTTTTATACAAATCCAATTGGATAACTGTGAGACCATATGGTCCTTACTAATATAGACAAGAAATGTTAAATCCCTCTTTTATATTTGTAAAATATTTGAATCATAAAAATAATCATCATTGTTACCCAAGATACAAAGGTGTTTGGTATTACCTCAATAAAACATAATATTATATCATATGGGCATGTCATCCACAAGTCATATCTTATACATCATATGATTACCTACATAATACATTTTCATATTTCACCATGTGAACAATCAACAAGTATCGACGTAATTATAGTATTGGACATCATATATTTTATTGATTATCAAAACATTATTGATAAGGTAAATGACGTTTCAACCCATATTACTCATCTAAAAAATGATCACATCACAAACCGTCATCCAAGTATCTAATCAAATATCATATTACTCAACTATAAATGACCCCAAATTTTATCAGTCTTAACTCAATCATGGCTCAAATGTATGTTCCTATCACATGAGTTACAGAATCCCATATTGGTTATTATCTATCCAATGACATGATTATTAAAATACCCAACCACCCCATGTTTATGTAGGAAACAATAGATTGAGTTAAAAATGTATCAAAGTATAGATTTTCCCATTCCATGTATATAACAAACATCCGTAATTCCCTATGTATATCAATTAATATATAATGTTTTATTCAATATATATTGTCAGGTGATATTAATAATAATTATATATATGTCATATGTTCACTAAAAAATACATGATAATATTTAAACATCCATGACATCCATTATTCCTCCATGAAGTTCATTGATTAGGGTCAAATCAATGTAATAAATTGTTGTAATATTATTGTTGGACCATTCATTTAATGTAAATGAATGAACACATAGATTCATGATATATAGATATTTTATTTGTTATAATAATATTAATAATAAATTCTAAACTATTCAATCAATACTTTATGTATCGTATGCCATATGGATCCACTGTATTATATTATGTACCCACCCAATATATCAAAAAATCACCCATCTCAATAATATATTATATAATATAGTATGTCTGAATAATTTTTTTCCCTTTAGTGAGACTGTGGTTCCTTTTCTCAAAAAATTGAACTATTGTTTTCAATGTAAAACATGATTTCTCTCTCTCTCAATTCTATGAAACACCACTAGTTTGGAGAATAACTTCCCAATCAAAATATTTCCTTTGGTATCATATAATGTAGATATATACTCCTCATATCTTTTCAATTATATAATAAGTTTTTTAGAAAATTTCCAACTAATATCTCCACCATTTATGAAAATCATAAAACTAGACAGTGATTTCATATCATCTATATAAAATTGGAAACAATAATTAGTGTAAAAATTTACCAAATGTTTTTATCTAATCTAGAAATCATGAAAATTTATAGATGAACCAAAAAATGAGGACCTATTTATTATATGAAATAAATAAAAATATTTCCTTGCAATACATTCTTAAAAATATATTATTTTAATGTTTTTCAGAATGAAGAAAATAAATTAACTATAAAATTCATTCTCTTTTAACTAATAAACATTGTATTATATTAAAACACTATAGAAGACTCTTAATACGTAATATTTAATAAACATTTCACAAAAACTCACTATATAATTAAAAAATATATATATTACATACATTTATTATCTTTATAACTATATGTATAGATAACTAATAAATTAGTGATCTCAAATGACCATAAATGATAAAAATATACATTCACAATAAAATATCAGAAGTGAGCATAAGACGAGAATATAGATTTAAATAAGACACAAAAGAATCATATTCCCACTAGAGAATGAATCATAAATAATGGAATATGGAATTGAATATAATTAAGCATGAATAAAAAGATTTTGGAAATATTAGTCAACAAACTTGATCCATGAGAACATAATCATTTGTATATATCTTAGAAATATACCAATCCATATGAATATAGAATACAATCGAACTTCAATTCATATATATGTATTGGAAAATTCTAAAATTATGATAAAAAATTTCCTAAACATCATGTTGGGAACATAAAAATACATACATTTCATATTTTGATCACTAAATATTTCAATGATTCATGTTGTCAAAAAATACAATTCACATTCATCTTGATGTATAAAAATAAAAAATTCACATATCATACTATTAATAGAAAATATGGTCACACTTCATTTTTTGAAAAAATAAAATATCCATACATAACATCCTCATCCCATGTGGTATTAATTACTTAAAAATTAATTGGAGTACAATATAAGACCCCAGCCATACATAAACCATTCATAAGGTTCCACTTGATAAATTCAAGAAACATGTTATAAATACACACTAGAATGGAAAAAACATTTTCACAATATTTCGTAATGGAATATTAAAAATTGACATTAATTATTTAAATGATTGATACCAACAATTTAATCAACCCAAAATATTATTTCATATATACATAGAGTGGATGGTTCATGGAATGTCACTTCAAAGGAAATAATTATATTAATGATAAAGATGGAAATAGATGTGAATCCATTAAAATGTTTTTATAAATTTCATTATAATTATCACAACATATTTTATTAAAAATAACATTAAAAATTCAATTGAGAAATGTTAATATAGAAAAATTAGGAAAAAATTTACAAGAAAAAGGAATATCAAACTATTGATCCCTGAAATTGAAATCACGATTTCAAAAAGGTGATGTGGAATCATTTTTGAAAACATTTAGCTATACAAGAAAAATCATTAAAATGATACATTAAAATGAAATTAATGTTTCAAAAAGGTGGTCTGAAAACATTGTTAAAATTTTATTTTTTTTACAAATAAGATTCAATAATAGTTATATAAAATTAAATAATGGTTATAAAATTAAAACATGGTGTAGACATAAAACATGTGATTAAGAATTGGTGTAAAGTGTTTTAAAATCTATTTTAATTCCACTCCTAAAATCCCAAATCATATTTGGGGAATTAGAAAATATATTTTAATCAAGTCTAGTTTAATTATGGATGGAAAACGTGAAAACAAACATTTGGGTATTGCAATATAAAATGAAAAACATTTCTTGGAATTCTGATCATTAAAATTGGAAAACCCCAAAATTATAGGATACAACTCTTTTTTAAGAACATATAACATTATGAGAAATAAATTAGTCAATAAAACATATTTTAGTTAAATACACCACTTTCAATATAAATAAAATAGTAAATATAATATTATATAAAAATTGATGGATTTATCCAAAATTTAGGGCCTATTCATATGGAATTAAATTTTAACTCAAAGAAATGAAATTTGAGTTAACAAAACACCTTATGAATGTCATAATTCATGATGTAAGTGAAATTTATAATGTATTTTTGTGGAAAAAATATAAATCTATATAAAAATATATATTTAGATATAATAAAATCAAATAGTATAATTTAACAAAATTATATGATATAAGTTCTTGTAGAACAATCATAACTCAATGAATAATAATAGAATTTCTAGATAATCATATAGTAATGTATATATAATAGTGTGATGGTTAATATGAAATTTAAATTCATATATCATTAAATGATATGTATTTAAAATAATTTAGGTAAATAGCATTGTGAATGAACTATAAAAAATAAATTATGGTGATCAATATCCATTATTTCTCACGGATTTAAAAATGTGACAATGAAAAGATAACATACAATTTCTTCTTAGTTGATCAGACTATAACTTCATGTATAACCAAAATAACCATTATAATAAACTATTCCAAAACATTATTCATTTTTATAAATTTTATGAACATAATTAAAAATAAATACTTATATTTTTAAAGTTATTTATTATCAGTTTTCAATTTTATGTGTCAGTAATATTGATCGATTTGAACTAGTTTTGTAATAATGTTATTATTATTCATTATTCTCTAGAATATATTCATTATGAGAAAATATAATTTACTATAATTTTTTTATTAAAGATATTTTATAGTGTAATAGTTTTATTCAATGTGTGATTTTATTACAATAATTAATTATTAATTTGTTTATGAGATTGTTTAAATGATTCTTAGTTAATAAAGTATGTTTTATTAAATAATGAATAAATATTTTAGAACAAAATTCAAGGATAAATTAGACTACTTATTCATTTATTTATGTACAATATTAGTAGAAATTAAATTACCATACTCATCCATGAGACAAATATTTATTATATTTCATACAAGAGTTCAAAAAACCCAAACAATAAAAAAGAATAATTAATGGTTTATTATGTATGGATTTAGCTATAATATAATTATAAAAGATATTAAATTATCTTATTTATTGTCTATTAGTGTGATAAATTCATATTAAAATGGATTAATAGAAGAGCAAATAAAATGTGATGTCATTTCATAAAATAAAATTATCATTTTCCCATAGAATACTCTTTTAGATAGTTGGATTTAACATAATTATTTTTTACTCGTACAATTAATAGGTTTAGAAAATTAATATTTCAAAATCCTTAACAAATTTCAGTTGTTTATATTTCCTTTAAAAATAGGTTTAAACCTTTTATATATGATAATTTGGGATGACTAGACCCTAATTACAAGGTTAATAAATTTTAGTTGAGTGTTTGGAAGATTTTTAGTTGAAATTAGTGATCTTGGATGTGATAGAAATAGTAGTGATGATTTCCACATTAATAATTGAAATGTGATGTCCCTTTTGTGAATAGAAAAAACATTTCCTTAATGAGAAGTCACTCTCATGAAAATTTTCTCCCAAATTATGATTTAATCATTTATAGGAATATATAAGGTCAACATATCCTTCAAAAATAAAATTAATAACACAATTTACACAAGTTTGTCTATTTAACTCTTAGATTACTCATTTTCACCATTTGGGTTTTCACTATTATAAATAATTTTTACCCAGTAAATTTATACATTCTTCCTAAATATAAAGTGGTCATTATTTTTTTATTTGGAGCTACTTATTCTTAAATAGAAATCCATTTTCTATGGTAGAATTATAAAAAATGATAATATGGTTTTTAAAATTAATTTTTTTAAATAATATAGCCACTTATAATATACACATTTTTTCAATGATGTTTAATTAATTTGTAACTATTACTCACATAATTAAAATTCATAAAAGTCATATTATATGTAAAAATTGTATTTTACCCATTGACCAATAAAATTCATTTTTTAGAAAAATTTAAAAAAATTTCTTATGTTAATATTTATATTTTTAATTAAAAAATGTCATGATTTTTTTCAAAAATTAAAATTCCCAAATTAAGTAATTATCTTTTCAATAAATATACAATATACAACGTAAACCATATTTTATTAAAAATAACTTTAACATCATGAGTTTTTAATCTTATTTCATATTGATTTATTACTAATTAAATATTGATATATTATATTTAAAATATAAATATTACCTATAAATATAATATTTTATGCGTGATCCATTTATTTTACTGATGTAAAAAATAGTACCCTCGTTTTTAAATGTTATATTCCAAAAGAATCCTTTTAAATATATTAATCAAAGATAAAAATAATATATTATTATTTTAATTGCTTATTAATCTTTTATATTATTATTATTATTATGAAATTCATATAATATTAATATACCATAGTTATATTTTATAGGTGTGTACATAGTTTGTCGTTTCATTTGAATGCAGAGAATAATGTTAGTATTAATGTAAAGGATCCAAAATCAGGGATTGTTACAATAGCCTCTGTAATTCTCATGTACTGAATGATGTTATTCATAGTAATCTAGTGATTTTCCCTAGGATTGGGTTGTTATGTCTATGTAATTCTACAACCATTGTGGAAATATTATTGATTATAAAATATGGAATACAAGATATATCATATGGAAGACACAAAATTACATAAATCTATACTACCTTACTCCTTATTGTAATCATGAATCTTTCTAAGATTCATTACACATAACATTGGTAAAGATATCTTTTTAATTCTCTCCATAATTATATTTTTAAAATATCCAATGTTTGTGTCCCTATTCTATCCAAGAAACATATTTGATCTATCTTTATATATCTCCATACCCACTATGTTGGTTTTTTAACCATTCTCTTTCACCAAGACTAATATAAATAGAAACATCTTCAAAGGGTGAAGTGTTGTGAAATTATTCTTGATAACATATATATCATCCATATATAATATCATAAACACCACAATAGTACAATTATTCTAGTTATATAGAGAATAATGTACATTTTTATGAAACAAAATAATTTTTTCTCATCATCATACTAGATATTCCATCTCAATGAATCCTGATTCAAACCATTAATGGAGTGTTTCCACTTTCACACCATAAAAGTTTCATTCTAAAAATAAAAAAAATTAGAATATATCGTATACTTGTCCTTGACTTGATTCCCATAAAGGGAAGTGTTTTTGAATCCAAATTTATATATTTCAAAAAAATTGAACCACTATATCTTGAAAAATATGAATTGAATTTATAATCCCAATATGAAAAAATCTTTATTTTTAGTCAATTCCATGAATTTTATTATTCCATTTCTTCCACTTGATATGATTGATATATAAATGGTCAACATTTTTGCGGGTTTCTTACCAAAACACACGTATATAATATGTGTCTCACCACATTAGCTGAATCAACAACATTTCAGACATGGATAGTGTAAATGTATTACATTTCAAATTCCATGGATTTTAACCATTTTTATGAGTTATAACATCAGATGTACAGTAATAATGTTTTTATTTTAACGTCTATGAATATTACCAAACCATCACTGGCTATGAGAACTAAAAATATATAGAGATTTTGATAAATCTCAATAAATAATTGATACATAAAACAATGATTTACCTGAATTTATTTTATATTATTTATAGAAAATAAACATCACATCTCAAATAAATGTAAAATACTGGAATCCATATTTTTAGTATATTTGGAGATTAGATACATATATGTCTTATTACACTTTATGTATTCAACATCTATGACATAACCTATCCTCCAAAACCATCAATAAATACTTAGCCATGTATATAAAGAAATGGGACAATGGAAAATAATTAAACAGTGAGCTCAAATACTTAGTAGGTGAAAAAATATCAATGGTTTAGAATGTGTAAGATAATAAGAATCATATAAAACTCGATCATGAGGGAAATATTTTTATAAAAGGTACAATCCGTCATAATATTTTTACATAAAGAATAATATAAGGAATTATAATATCAAATGATCCAAAATATACAATGTCATAAGAGTGTGAAAACAAATTTCAATAATCATTATCTATGGAATATAACATAGGCATGTGGGAGAACATATAAATGTGGCATTGAAATTGTAGCATAAGAATATGTAGAGGAATTAATAATATGTGTCATGGTTAGCTATCTAGGCCATTATAACATTGTGGATTTGGAATCACCATATATTTATCAAAACATCATGGATTAAGAATAACAACATATTTCCCACTTTAGATTGATCATTACAATGTAATTACCATAGTTTATCGAGCATCAAAAATTGTTTTCGACAATTATTGGATAAGGATGTATAGTGGTACCAAATTTATTAGAAGGATATTTAATACTCACAAATCAAATAATGACAAAGCATATATATTTTTTCTATAGAATATCAATCATACATCTCATCATGGAATCCCATTGACATAGAATGGTTACATGACATTTTTTAATGATATATCATAATATAGATAACATGAACATAATAAATAATAGACATAAGAATTTTTTTATATTGACGAAAATTTAACCCAAATCATAGAGAGAATTTATTTATATTTTTTACAATATCATTGAATGGAGGATATTTGAGTAAAATTAAAATATCATTTTTGAGAAGTTGACTAGATGGATATTTGAAAAAAAAATTATAAATAATAGAAAATAGAAATTAAAAAAATAAATTTTCATGTTATGAAATGTATACTTGAAGATTTAAAATAGACAAAAAATGAAATGTAATTAATTTTTAATAATATTTGGTTATATATAGAATAATCCACAAATTATTGAAAAATATATTAAAATTCTATTTGAGAATATATATTGATAAATATGATGATTATATATTTTAAAAAATAAATATTTCATAATAAAATGGGAAAACATTTTTTGAATGAATGACTATGAACACATAAGATATTGTGCCATCTAATATGATTAGATTTATTCTTAACAATAGAATAATTTTTTAATAAATATTATCCAACAAAGAATAAGGCATTGATGTGATGTTATAAATTTCACCAAAATAAGGATAAAATCAATTTTAATATATTTTTAAAATAAATATTTTATGACCATAGTAAATGTGAAATTATTATAACCAATTAAACAGAGATGAGATAGGAAAACTCCTTACTTTGGATTCAACATTTATTGGTTTCACTATAAACTCATTATAACTAAAATAGGATCATTATCCATCTATTTTAGAATATAATTTATATATAGGAATTTTATTATATTATTTCAAATATATTTATACGTTGGTTGTTACTTATTTATAGTCAATATTGATCATAAATTGTGCCTGGATTTAAATGTTTCATTTTTAATTTTAAATATAGATTTAAGTCATCATTCAATGTTCAGGATTCCATATTTTATATATGTATTAAGGTAAAATAATATAGTTTATATAATAATTCATAGACATTATGGTTCATTAAATTGGAGTTTAAACATTGAATCATAGAGATAAAATTTATCATAAGCATTTTTGATTAAAATTTTAACAGATAAATATTGATAAATTGATAATGAGTTAAATATAATTTTTTTTATAAATGATGAATATATATTTAGTTATTTATTAATATTATATTATTCATAATAATTTTCTTTCTTAATAAACCATGATAAATATTTATTGCATCTATCAGAGAGGAAATTATATGAATCCAAACAATACCATGCTATAAATTATTGGTGGGTATGTATTTTGAATTGATTCCAATATTATAAAATCATTATAATAGAAGAATAATGAAATTATTTAGATATATTTAATGATAAGATTTATATTGGAGAAAATGTCGATAGAAAATAACATGAATAATCGATTGTGGAGTTGGTAATACATACATTGATGTCTTCAATCTCCCCTCGTATGACTTATTAATGATGGAGGATTTTGGATACCATCACCTGAAAAAATGTTAAAAATGTGGAATATGACTTTAAGTGAGGACAAAAAGGTATGGATTATGTTTTTATTATATGGATCGGTTTTTTGGAGTTAGTAGATGTGATATGCACTTATTAGTGACAACGAGGGACATTACTTTTAGAACTTTTGTTAGGTGAAGGGTAATGATGAATTACATGGGATATAAGCATGTTAGGGAAATAAAAGTTTGTGAGACATGTGGGATTGAATAATAAACCAAAATAAGTTCTTAAACAAATATTTTATATTATTTTACATCTCAAAATTGGATTCCACATCATGTTACCCTATTTTATCCCATTTTACCATGATTAATTATTTTCCAGGTTTATAATTTTCCAGTTAAAAATAAAAGTTGACCCGTATTACCCAATTTTGATATGATAAATCTATTTTTTTAAGATATATAATATCATTCATTATTTATATCTGAGAAAATAATTTTGGAATAAAAATATATGATATATAGAAAAAATAATTTATATTGAAAAATTACTTCTAAACATAGAGCATTATAATTATTATTTTATATAAATTTAAAATTTAAAATTACATAACACACACATATATATATATATATTAAAATTACTTTATGTCAATTATTTTAAACAAATTAAACTATGTAATTTATATAAAAATATTCCACACTCATACAAGCTATCCATTTAAAATATTTTCTTTACCTTTATTGGGGTACCATAAAATTACTATAGTAATTTTTTCATCCAAATATTAAATTAATCACTTAAATATTTTGATAATTACTTTTCTATCTATGAAATATATATTATTATAATAAATTAATTTGCTAAAAAATTATTACACTATAAAATTTAATAGAACAAAAAATATAATTTTTCAAAAAAATTATTCGTAAAAATAATTTTGTATAATTGATTTCGAATTAGAAATATTGTGATGAATTATAATCTAATTATTATTTATAATATCATTGTATTTTATTTATAAAATATTTTATTAGTGAATGGTTCATTATGTTTTAAAAAATAATACTTAAAAAACTAAACTATGTATAATTTCCTTGAAAAATAATATGATTTTAATCAAAACATATAAAAATTAATTTTTTATCAATTAACATTAAATTATACAAATCAATTTGTTTTAGAATATTTATGTGTATTTTACAAATATATAAAAAACGTTTTTAAGAAAAATATATTTATTTATTTATAATCAAATATTTTAATTAAATATTATCTTATTTATTTTATTAAATTATTTGATACTTACTACTAATAGTTAAAAAAATCAATATAACTATGTTATAGACATATACCCAAAAACCATATTTTTAATGACCATATATATAATGACCAAATTTTCATTGAAAATTAATATAATGGAAATATTTCAATCCTATATAGATCCTTATATACATTAATAAAGACATTCATTTAATTCATTTACTTATCTCTAAACATTTAAATTATATTTATAGATCCTATAATTATTTCTATTGTTTAAATCAAGGAAATAATCTTCATGGAAAATAAATAAGATGAAGATTAATTGTTTTTTATATTTTATTTTTTTGTTGATTTATTCACATTGTAATAGTTATAGTGACGTAATATATTCCATTCTCATAATGTAATAATGATTCATTTAAATTTTGAAGATTTATATCAAAAAAAATTCTTTAATTTGATTTATATTGTGGTTGTGTGTGGATGATGTTTTATAATATAGTATTTAGGTACCATCATGTGATTTTGGACCAGCTGAAATTTTCGAAAGAAGTTTAATTTTCAGTTGGTGGATGGGTGGTTTATTAAAAAATTATTCAGAATGAAATTAAAATATATGTAATATACGAACGAATTGTTTTTTGAAGTGGTTTATTTCTTGATTAGTGGAACAAGTGTTCCGTTAAGTTATAGGATCATCAGGCTCTAAATATTTAAAATGGGAGTTGCTATAATGGGTAGCAGTTTTTATGAAACCATTTAAACCACCATGTGAAACATTGATGCTCATCAAGTGTAGCTGGAGGTTTCACATGGTTGTTTATAATCATTAGAGAGGACCCGCACAACTGTGTGGGTGCTGAAAATATTTTTAATGAATGATTTTTCACTAGATCTCCATGGTTAGCCAAACATTGTGGCCACACTTTTTCACGGGGTTCTGTGGGATGTTCAATGCACATGGTTGGAACAAGGATTAGCCAATGGTTCAATGAAATGTTTTGTCACATTAATGAATATAGAAATTTCCATTTTCCACAACCACTTTTGTTCTTTTTCCTCCTATTCATAACCTCTTTCCCTCATGCAGTAAGCCTCCCATATATCTCCTCCTATCTTATCCTATATAATGGGATATTTCCTCCATTATTTAACTATTTGGACCAAAACACATCACATTGGAATTGTATCAGTGAGTCTTCAACTCCACTCTCTACCTCCATCTATTTTATTATCCATATTTATCCATATATTTGTTCAATCTACTTCACCAAATATTTAAGGTGATTTTTGTTTCTTCAATTAACCTCAAAATAGATTGATCCTCAAATAAATAATAGATTAGATGATTTTTATAAGAATGAGGTAGGGTATTTATGGTTTTTCTTAAAAGAAACATTGATTTATAAATTGTGATGATGTACCATGTGCCTATATTTCAATGTGATCCACCATTAATATGAAGTTGTCTTTGTAAATATTAATGACATGTATTATTATATCCCATGTAAATTAAATCGGTTTTTTGAAATTCATAGATCTTTAGTTTTAACCCCGTTTAATTGTGTGATCTTTGAATACCATTAATTAATAAAAAAAATTTCTTATAAAATCTCTCATTAAAGTGACCCATATTATAAAAAAGTATGCAAGTGGATTAATTTGGAATGTGGATGGAGGTGAAACTCCAATAGTTTTTTCATTTGTGAACAAACCATCATTTATGTGGTTAAGATCATATTCATTTGGAAATAACATAATGATTCTATATGAAATTCATGTTAAAATGAAATATCATATTCAATTTCATGTATGGTGTGAACTTCCTTGTGTAGTCTACCTTGAATTAATACAATCTTCCATTGCTTAGTATTATTAAATTACTAAAAGGAGGAAATAATGAATTAAATGATATATTATTGGAATTGGCCTCATTCATAATATTTTTAATAGGATCTGTCATGGTTAAGTGTATGGAATTTCATGTTCTTTAAATTGAAATGTTAAATGATCATATCCTTAGAGTACAATTTCTTTGTGATATGGAATTCCGATGTACATGATGAAATATTTTCCTTTTACTTTTCTTTTGAGGAGGCATTCTTATAGGCATGTCTCTTCCCATTATTTTAATTTACATTATCAAATAAACCATGAACTCCTTGAGAAATACTCAAGTTCCTCATTATGGGATTCCATGGAGGAGATCATATGCTAATATGAATTATTTTATTCCATTACTGATACATTGGTCTATTATTATAGAATTTCAATGTTGGGATCATATTCTACTTGTTTTATTGTACACTGGAACTGATTCTTGGTATTCCTTGGATGGGCTAGCCTTGTAGATTCTCTACCGCCTTATGAGTGATAGAGGTTTCCTAGGGGAATCATTCTGGACAAGATCGATGGAAATATGGTCATACGGTGGAATGAGTGATACATGGTCCCCTATGTTACATACCATGGTAAGATTCAGATGTAGATATTTTCTTCAAATCAATTTGAAAATAATAATTTTTATTCCATTAATGTATAAACAAAGATAGACTGTTATAGTGTTGGGTATTTATAATTCTCATGTAAATGTTATTTGGAATTATTTTTTTGATTACCCTTAATGGGCTAAGAGAGCCTCCTATTAAATTCTGATTATGACCATTATATTAAAAACGAAAATATGTAATAGTTTCCCATAGACGTGTTCAACAAGAAAATAAGATTCTTGGGTTCGGTCTATTATTGATGCGTTGTAAATGACAACCACATATTACACCTAAATTATATTTTTATAGGTTGAAACTATTTTTAGAGGAAATGTTGCTCATGATGACACATGTATGATTGATATGGAATCCCTAATAAACCCAAGTAAGCTTGTTTATTTTTATATATGTATTACATTATATGTCATACCTATGCCATAATATATTCTATATCCAAAAAGATTGATTATATTTAGAAATTTTTTCTTTTTTCCATTTCTGTATATCCCACACACTTCTCAAGAAACAATTTCACTGGCAATAATACAAAATATGACATTAATAACACTAAAATTGATCTTTTAAATGATAAAAATGCATTATGTATCAGAGCATGATAAAAAACCCTTGTATTTTATCAATGCAAGAAAAAGTATATAAAGGGTCTCTATATGAGTGATTTTTGAAGTGATTATAATCGAACCCTTTATCATCCCTTCTTAATGCACTGATAAAGGAACCAATTTATAAACATTTTTATATTGTTATAGTAATGGTTAAATTTTATTAGCACATCTTAATGCTTTCATGAACGGTTTATTTTTTATCTCTAATAAAACAGATAAATTCACTCATCATCATCGCATTTAGATGAACTGATAAAGGGTATCATTATCCCAACATTTATTAGTGATGATAATAGGACCCATTATATGCACTTTTAAAAGGGATGAATAAGGACCATACTAAAGTTTTCTGTAAATTTTAAAACACATTATAGCACCAAAGAAAACTGATGAAAAAAATACTCAAGAAGTATCAAAAAATTAAACAGAAATATAGATTTAAAATGAAATACACTTTACATCAAAAATACACAAACAAACACTAGATTTTAGATATTTAATCATTGGTTTATAAAATTAGATGAGTTAGTAGAAATTATCATAGACATTCAATAACATGAATGTTCTCTTGCATTTTCTCTTAGATCCCCCTCATTCTACTATCATACAAACCACCCTTGATTGAGAAAAACAATGCACATCTGTCCAGAAAAATTATTATTCCTTTAGTACTTCCAATAAGTGAATTATATTTAAAATGGTAAATTCAAACGAAAAATTTGAGTCATAACAAGAACACTATGTGTCATTTTGAGTTATATTTTATTATTTCATGTCACATGATTTCTTATATATCTTATGTAGGACCTTGTGTTTCAATGGACCTCTTTTTTGAATAAATATAATTTTTATTTATGGGGTTCAATTCACTGATCCAAATATCACTTTCACATGGAACACAAATTGGGTACGTTACATGACAGCAACTCGGTGTACATTACATAGAGCATCGAATCAGTGTATGTTACACGCAATACCGTCATTTCAAAGATTACAAGAACCACAGACATGGTGTAAATTACATACAATAGTAACTTAGCATACGTTACTACAACACCGAGGTTTCTACAAAACATAAATTTATTATTATATTTATTAAAATGAGATAATTATATCCTAGCCTATAAAAATAGTTATATGAATATTAATAAATACTTTAAAAATATTTTTTATAATTAATTAAATAAATGAAACATATTAATATTGTAAGATAATATTTTTGGTAATGTCCTTTTAGAATTAAAAATATTGTTTTCTCGAATTAAATGATTTTAATATACATCTATGAAAAATAATTAAATTAATTTCTGTAACCTTTAAAAATTTAACATAGAAATATAATATTATCTTTTTGAATATAGAATGTTGAAATTATCTTAGGGATAATGTTTTACATTTTTTTGAGAAACGTCATTTTTGGATAAATAATGAAAGATATCCAATTTTAATTCAAAATTCATTTTCATCAAATTTATTTATATAGATGAAATATATTTTAAATTGTTTTTAATCAATTAATCTATTGTTGGTATTTTATCCAATTTCACATTGAAATTATATATAAAAACCCAAAGAAGTTTTGATGATATTTACATTAAAAACTCGAATTTCAGACCTGAATGTGGGATTAATTTTATATTTTTTTCTCCCACATAGTTTTTTGGAATTTAGATATATGGGTGATATATTGGGAATAAATATAATTTATCTGATCTGATAATGTCATCTTGTTTTTGACTAAAAAGAGTAGTGACTGTGATTAAAATTAATAACGTCGAATAAGGTTAAATTAAGATTAATAAGGGATTAAAACATATCCATACATCCCAAAACAACCAATACACTTTTCAAAAATACATTGTATGGCCATATATCTACCCTAAAGCCCATTTCATTGAATTTGGAACATTTAAGGATCCACATTCAACATGGAAAACATGTGTGGATTTCTCTCTTCAAAAGGTTATAAGAGTGCCACTCCTCCATACCGTTATAATTCCTCCAGCAAAATCTATAATTCCTAGATATAGAACCTATTAGGATTGACTAAGATCTAACAAATATACTTCCCTAACGCTCACCATTCCTTCCAGAATCATCCCATTTGGAAGAAAGCTATCCAAGGAAGCCTTTTGGTACAAACTAAAAGTAGTTAACTGATTAAATGGTAAAATATTCTCCCATGATAATTTCAACTATTTTCTTTATCCCCCCCCTAAACACTCATTATTCTATTATTGTATAAAAAATTGTATCCTATATGAAATAGGACGTGTTTATGCTATGGGTTCAATATAAACATAAACACACCTCCATCTCATGCATAATGAACATACTTTTTACGTGTATGGGTTACTACTGCTTCACTAATTGATGATTGTTCTTTTTCCATTAACACCTCTAAATTTGGTAGTCATATTTATTCCTTTCTCAACATGTACCTTGTTTAGTTTCCGTATTGTGTAAATACGATAATTTCGTTTGAGGAAGTGTGGACTATCACCACTTAAAGAGATTTTATTCATTGACACACTACATGAAACATATTAAGGATGGGTTTGGTGAACTTATATGATAAATATAACATTATAAATAAATTTTAATGATATTATATAAATATAAAAACCTAGGTAATTTTTATTCATTCTTTCAATATCATAATAAAAATGGGAACACTTTCCATGCGTACATCTGACCTACTGTCTCCATGAATAGTGTATTCCATTTCATAATTATATATTTTATAGATTATTATGATAAATATATAATAAATATAAATTATATTCATATATGGGAATAATTTTTGAGTAATGTTATATGTATATTGACCAAATATATAACAAATTAAGACACATATAATGAAAAAAATATTATCCAACGTTAAACATAAACATAAGATGGTTAACAAACATGTAATATAAGTCCATGATGAAACTATATATTGTTATAGATATTAGAATACTATTATATAAAAAATTTATAAAAAATTTATATTTATTATACAGGTGGATTGTATGAGTATTATGTGATTCAAGACACCAGTTAAGGGGATTTGGTCTCATTTTTTATTTCTATGAGATCCTTTTTATGTTCACTGCTCATTCCATTTTTTCTTTCTTTTTAATTTCCATGAATATATTATATGCATATTATACTCAAATTTAGGGGTATTAATATATCCATTTTATCATCTTTATTTATTTATTTTTAGATTTCTAATGTTTCCAAATTGGAAATATAATTTTGTGTCAATTTTTTTCATTGAGATTCATGTTTTGTTATTCACCAAAATTGTCTTTTGAGGAATATATACATCAATTTTTTCATGTTATATCGTGAATTTAATTTCCGTAATGATATTTAGAGATTCATTTAATTTTAATTTCTTACCTGGAGTGTATGATCCCTTGATATAAATTTATAATAGTTTATTGAGACAATCTCATTACTTTTAGAGATTCTCTCTGTTAATTCCTCATTTGAAGAAATATTACGATCCATCTGTCAACAAAAAAAAATGTGTTTTCATCCTCTATTTTTACTCAATATATAAAATCATCTAATTAGAATTTAAAATTTTATTTTACATAAAATAATTAATAATTATTCTTAATAAAATATTTTTGTATTACTATCTTGAGTAAAAAAAATTTATTCCAAAAACCATATTTAAAAAAAATGTATTCAGAAATGTTTTCAAAATATTTTGAAACCAATTTTCACAAAAAATGATTTCTAAAAACGTTTTATGAATTTCAATTATTTCCTTATTAGTTTTCAAATCTATTTTCCGAGAAAGATTTTTTCAAAAGGTTTCATGTTTTTTAAATCATTTTTTGTATAGAAATGACAGTTTCCTCATGAAATGTTTTTAAACAAATATTAAAAAATTATTTTTCATCTAAGATATGATGCATTGGTGTTACTCATTCCTCTCTTGTAATGTTATACAGTTTTTCAATTCATATTCATTCTGATAATGGATTATGTGTCGATGGAATGATGTTAAAAAAAATAATTTATCATTTAAGGGATATATGATTTTGAAACCCACTCCCTTTCATGAGATATGATTTTTATGAAATGATTAAGAAACATGTATCTTTTTTTACATTGGTTAAGACATGATTAATCATTTAAAATACCAATAAAATTAAATGGGTTCTGATATTATTATTTAGATGTTGTGGAATATGTGTGTATGCTTTCATTATGAGATGGGTTGGACCTGTATCTCCCTCTAATGGATTGGGTAAAGATTTATATCTCAAGAGATACACTAAGATTGTTTTGGGAATAAACCCTTGACAATTAAGAAGGCCTTGGGAGAGAAAAATGATTACTAAGATGGTATGAGGAGAGATCTCATGCTACTAAGTTGGCCATGGGAGTGGTCCTTGACTAACAAGATGGTATTGGGAATGAAACCATGCTTCTATGATGGCCATGGAGGTGATGCCTTTGATATTATGAAAATAATATTATATGATTTTCCATCTTATACACTTTAATATTTTATTCCTATGTTTTTCTATGATTGTTTATGTTCCTAATTACCATATTATTCATGTCTTATAAACAAACAATAATTATTCGATGATTCATGTATATGATCTTTCATATGTAGGGTACAATCTTCTTTTATCATGAACATGTTTTCATACCCTTGTGTTCATGATTATTCTTCTATATCTCTTTTTTTTTTACCAATACTGATCATTTCATCTCACCCCTTTTATGGCATCCTTATCCCATGTGATGAAGATATGTATTATGTTTTTTGTGTCTATGAAGGGTTATTGTCAGGATAAACCTAGTGGGAGATAATTTATCTCACTTATGTATCATTCTTTATGTTACCATGTTAGAAAATGCACTAGAATAGTGTGGTCTTTGGGAATCTATTTGTACAGTGTGTTATGTATTCTACCGAAAGTTAGGTAATTATAATTTATGAAAAGGGATTATAGATACAGTTTGTATCAGATAAATGGTTGAGTTATTCTCTAGAAGATAGGATGGGAAAACCCTCAGGATAACCCTAAAGACAAGAATAAGGATATGTCTATTGATTGGGGAAAATATATGAAAATGTCATGGAATTTCGGTAGTGGATAGAGTCACTCGCTTCATAGATATACATCCTTGTATGGATACTATATTTATATTTATATATATAATAGATTTCCCTAGGGATAATAACTCCAAAAGATGTTCTAGGCTTGACTCGAGATATTCTAGTACATGACAACATGCCTTGTTCCACACCTAGTTTGACACTACTGAGAGACATCCTTTGATAATTACAAAACACAGAATATATGTTCATGAAGGATTTAAATATATGTTGAATGTTTAAAACCTATAATAAACTAAATGTTTAATATATTGAGTAACGTTTCATAATTTATACTTCTTATAAGTGAAATTTTTGAATCATGAAGTTCCTTACTATGATAACTCTTTCTTACTATATTTTTTTGGTTCTAGTAAATATTTGGAAAACAAAGGAACTTAATTAATTGTATTGGGATAAATATTTTAATGATTTATTCATGAGAAACAAAATAGTATTGAATATTGCATGAAAAAACTCATTTTTAGTTTCACACAACATTACCATGCTATGAATCATTGTGGATATCCAAATGAACAAAAAACATAACAACATTCTATTGAGTCTTTCATGAAGAAACAACAAAGATATTTCAGAGAGTCTTATAATAAAATTTTTTTTGAACAATGGATTTGTAATACCCTGATGATATTCTAAATTCTCCAGTATTCAGATCATGAGAATGTTATTATATATTTTTATCATTTATAATGTGATGAAGACCAATAGTGGAATATAATAATCAATACATAGCAACAAGATGAGATTGAATCCATTGATTTGGATGAGTTCAAGATCATTTTTTATATGTAACTTCATTTTATTCTATATAAATATATTTATAAATGGTTCCATGAGTTGAAACAAATGGATGATGAATATTTTGTAACCATGAAGGAAAATTTAACGAGACTTGTAGCCTGCACTTCATGAATTATCCTCGAAATCGAATTTAATGTTGATGGGATCTTAAGTGGATTAATGGAAATTACCATAAGGGTATTATAAAAATGTGACATAAGTAGCTACAAATATATTGTGTGTTCTGAATTCATGTTTGAAATATAGGTTACATTCATAAATCAATCCCTTGGGTTTTTCAAGAAAAATAAAATAAATATTTATGGAAAATCTAAAAACCATGAATTTAAAAAAGATGGGATTTTATTAGTGATATATTTATGGGAAGATTGATTGATGACATTTTCTTAAGGGGTCTAATAAGTTTTTTAAATTTTTATGGGAAGGTCATCAGGAAATTGATTTCAAAAATGATTGGAAGAAGTTAGGTAATGGTGTTAATGAGGAAAAAAATTCCCAAAATGAACCTCCAATTATTCAGTGCTACATGTGTCAAGAGAATAGGTATTCTTCTAACCACAATAGAAACCAAAGGGATATGATGAGGATTTAATTTATCAACCTCTTAATCTATGGGATAAGGGTAAATATCATTAAATTTCAATTTCTGATGAGTGGTGCAATAACGACATGATGAAAGGTACACTGGCCATCTACTATGCAAATTCTAATGTCATATTTGATTTCTAATATACCCACTCATTCATATAAATATATTTTTCTATGGGTTTTAATATTCCACCAAAAAAATTTGATGTTGGATTATCATTTCAAAGATTTAATGGTATGATTATTTCATCTCAGGTGTATTATTCATATATTGTTGATGTTTGTGGGAATTTGCTTCCTAAAAATCATGCCATTTTTTCATTGGTTTAATTTTATTTCTAGTTAGGAATTTATTTATTTTATCTAAAAAAATAACACATCTATTTATGAGTAATGAATGTTACTTTTTATATTTCAAACCCTCGTATGATCATCCATCCATGTGACGATAATTATGAACTTCATGTGGACGTTACATCCACTGTATGGGTATAAATTCCTACTAAAAAGTGTTTTTATCTCATATGGTTGTGGGGAAAGTCGAAATCAATGATAATTCTATTGTTTCAATTTTCTAGATTTATTTTATGAAGAGTTACATAGTAATACTCCGAAAAATCTTAGTTCACAATAGAATACATACTTGGTTCCATAAGAATTTGAAATTCTCATTATAGAATGGATCCGATTGAGCTACTAGAACTGGAGAAGCAACACAAAAAAACCATGATAAGAGTCTCATTCATCTAAGTTTGTTACCTTGGGGTGTATCAGATATTTTTTTGAAAAAATAAATATTTATCAATGAAATGATGCGTTTATTGTTAGGAGTTGAACTAGATCATGACCAAGAATTAGTATCATCTCCCCCGTATTGATGACTTATTTGAAGAATTGTGAAGAGATCAAAACTTTTCCATGGGATTCCTTCATTATGGATATCCCCAATTTAGGGTCATGAACGAGGATATACCCATGAACATATTCCTTTATGGTATGGTCACTATGAATATATAGTGATTCCTTTCGGTTAAACTAATGACACTATTATCATCATGTATTTTATTAATAGAGTCATTAGAGATACATTGATTAGTTTTTGGTAGTGTTTATTTTTGAAATTCTAATATATTAAATGAGAAAGTACGTGCATGAATACCACTAGATAATTTTACTAAAAACACTAAGGATAACACATAGGAAAAACATACATGGATTGAAATTTGGATTTAAAATGTTTTATTTTTATGTCACATAATCTCATGAGGTGGTAAAAAAGTAGATCCATCAAAATGGTGGCTATTGGATGTTGGAATATACCAACCTTAGTGACTATTATCCCTAGATTTATTAGTTTATCTAGATTATATCAATTATTTGAGGAGAATATCTCATGACTTTTATTCTTATAACAATGTTAACACTAAAGGGAATCATGTTTCTATGGACATATGAATGTGATTAAAATTTCAATAAAATAAAGAGAAGGATAGTCAGTGAACCTATGCTTACATAACCCTCTAGTGGAGAATAGTTATTAATCCATAGTGGTGCATCCTTGAAGGGATTCAAATGTTTCCTTATATAGAATAAATTTAAATTCAATTATGCCTCACGAAAGACGATGATTCATGAACAAAATTACCCATCTAATTATTTAGATTTAGAAGAATTATTTTTTGCATTAAATATATGGATGGATTATCATTAAGGAGGAAAGTGGGATATATATATTTATCAAAAAATTATAAAATATATATTTTCATAGAAGGAGTTGGAAATGTGCCAGGGATGATGGTTAGAGTTGTTAAAGGACAATGACATCTCAACATATTACTACTATAGGAAAAGGAACAAGGTGGTGAATTCTTTGAGTCAGAATGATCATGATTGATTATCTAATATGAGGACCCCTAAATATACAATATTTTAGTATTTGAAAAGGTTGTCTCTATAAATCCTAATGTAAGGGGAAGAGTCTCATCTTTATCAAATGAATTTTTATCCCTCTCTCCAATTGTAGATTAAGGAGGCTCATAAGGGAGATACAATGATAGAAATGAAATTGTGAAATGTTCCTGAGTTTAAACAGGATTAGGATGGAATGATAAGGTTCCATGACTGCGTATGTGTTTCTTACATACCAAACTTAATGAATTTGATTCTAATGGAAGATCATATTACATCATTATCTATTCATACTAGAAGTATGAAGATGTATAGAGACTTTAAATAATACATCTAATGAGATGGAATGAATATATATCACATAGTATATACATTGGTTATTGGTATTCCAAATGTTTATGGTAATATGACCTATGTCAAGGGGGATATTACATCCATTACACATACTAGAATGGAAATTGGAGAACTTTACTGTGGATTTTGTCATCATACATCCAAAAACCACTAAACACTTTAATGTTAGATGGGTGGTAGTCGATATCCTTACTGAGTCATCACACTTAATCAATATTAGATAGGACTTCTCTTTGGATAATTTTTCCAAAATATACAATAAAGAATTTGTAATGTTTAATGGTGTACTAGATTTTATTGTATCATATGGGGATCCATGGTTTAACTAAAAGTTCTAGATAAGTATTCCCAAGGACTTGATAAAGAATTGAGTTCCAGTACAAATTTTCATCCTTATTCATATGGTTAGTATGAGAGAAAAATTCATATTATGGAGGATATGTTGAGATATTTTTTTCAATATGTCAATGGTGGTTGGGATCAACACCTTCCTCAAGTATAGTTTACATAAAAGAATAGACCTCACTAAGGAACTCAAATAGAACCGTATGAAGCACTCTATGGGAATTAATGATGGTCTATAACATCATGGGATGAGGTTGGAGAATGAAATAAAATGGGACACGAGTTATCAGATAATATAGATGATAAATTTAGAACCATTCTGCCCCATATCAAGACACCTCAAATCTAGAATAAAATGTATGCTAATAACCATAGACATGATCTAGAATTTTAAATTGATGAAAAATTATTTTCTTTAATCTCACCATGGAATAATGTTATCTGATTCAGTAATAAATGGAATCGAATCCATTGGTATATTATTCCAATTTAGATTATTCATCAAAACACGACGATGTCCTATCTCTTGTTATATCTACCATGTAGTTCTCAAGTCCATGATGTGTTGCATAATTCTCTCATTAAGAAGTACATACCTAAACCTTAACATTTACTGAACTCAATTGTTATACAAATTCATAAGTATAATTCTTATGGGGAGCAACGGGTTGAAATTCTAGACTGATCAGGGATTGTTCTATGAAACAATCCCACCACCCGGTCAATGTTTTGTGGAGAAAACACTAGTTTGAGGAAGCGATGTGCGAACTTGAGGATATAATGATTAAAATGTATCCTCAATTTATTTTCCTCTACTGATTAATGTAGAAGGATAAATTCATTTTATGGGGGATAGAATGTAGCACCCTGAGTTTTTATGGACCTTTTTTGAGTAAATTAAATTTTCATTAACGTATTGCTATACACTATGTTATAACTTTATATCACACGACACTAAATTGGTGTTCATTACCAACATGGTATCGGTTACAAGGAATATCTAAATGGTATATGTTACATGCAACATCCAATTGGAATATGTGACACATAACACTGACTAGGCATATGTCATACACAACAATGCTTTGGTGTATATTTCACGCAACACCGATGTTTCTATGAAAAGTCATTATATTATTTTAATTATTTAAATGAGATAATTATAACCTAGATGATAATAAAATATATATGAAATTCAATAACTAATTTCAAATATATTTAATAATTTTATTATATAAATAAAAAATATTGATAAATAAATCTATGATTATGGGTATGACATTTTTATGTTTAAAAATACCATTTTGTCGAATGAACAACTATTAATGTACTACTTTGCAAAATCAGGAAATAATGACTTGGCACAATTATAAATTTAATTTTATAAAATAAATCTAATTCTTGAATCTATGATGTTGAAATTAGATTAGAATTAATTTTTGGGATTCTTCTAAGAATCTTCATTTGTGGATGAATATTGAAAAACACCGGATTTTAATTAAAAACATCATTTTCATATAAATTATTAAAAGGATAAAATATATTATAAATAGTTTAAAATAATAATTATATTATATTTTTACCAATTAATCAAATATTTTTTATTTTATCCAATCGCACATTGCAAATGGATATAAAAACATAGGAAACCATTGATCTTTTTGACATTAAAACGTCGCATCGTCGACCCTACTATAGGATTAATATTAAATTAATTTTTAAAACTTATATGTTTAGAATTCGAAATAATGGATTATATATATTTAATTATCTTAAATTATAATGTCTAATATTGTTAAAATAGTCTTTTACCAAAAAATTGTTGAATTTGGATAAAATTAATTACATCATTTATAAATAAATTAACATAATAACGGACTAAAGCATAACCATAAGGCCTGAAATAACATATAAACATGTACAAAATACATGGGATGGCCTAATATAACCACTATTATCCCTTTAATCAACAATTTATCATTATTGGTTATACAAGATTCATGGAAAACATGGGTTGAATTCACTCTTTAAATATTTAAAAGAGTGAGAGTCTACATTCCCTATAAAAGGACACCACCTATCTATATTTATCAATCAAATAAAAACTGTTATGATTTGACATGATTTACCCGACATAGTTACCAAAATCCCTCCCTTCATCGTATAATCATAATCTTGGGAAGAAATCCTTACGAGGAATCCTTTGGGCATAACCCAAAAGGAGTTACCCGATTAAGAGGTGAATTCTTATCTCAGTGACCTTTAATTTATATTCCTTCTACACCCCTACACATAATTTATACAATTCCTATATAACATAAAAGTATCCTTAATATAAAATTATTTAGTGATGAAATTTTTTCCACCTACACATACACACACCTCTATCTAACTGTTAACTAACATAAAGTTTATCTATATGATGAAATGTCTCCTCGCTGAAGTGTGAGTGTTCATTTTTTATTTACCGCCTCATATAGTGAAAATTATGTAGGAAAATTTATTTATATATGTAATATATTGTATTTATTATTTATTTAAACTTATTTATTGCATTTACACACATATCATTTTCACATTCCATTTGGTTAAATAAGATAATTTCATTTGAGGAAGTGTAGAATAACACCCCCTCAAAGTAACAAAATTCATTCAAACAATACATAAAATGTAATAAGGATGGGTGTAAAGAAATAATGTGATATACATATCAATATAATTATATTTTATTTCTTATATATATATATAGGTCATTTTATTTCATTCTTTACAAAATTCAATAAAAAATGGAAACATGGTTCATGCGTTAGTACGACTTTCCGTCACCATGAATGGTGTATTCTATATCATAATTCTATATTCAATATAGTATAACAATAAAAATATACTCAAAATATATTATTTTCTATCATTTTTTAAATTCTGGAGTCATGATATAAGTATAAGTACTAAATATATAACAAATTAAGACACATGTGTTGAATAAATCAAATATTATCTGAAGTGAAACCTTAACATAAGAGAGTTAACTAGCGGATAATTTAAGGTCATAATGTAACCATATATAGTATTAGATGTAAGAATATGGTTCAGTAAATGATTTATAATAGATTTATATTTATTATAATTTTTCCTTGAATGATTATGATGAGTGTCACGAGAAGAGAAAACATCAGAGGGTCATGTAAATTGTATCATTCGTGCACACCTGAATCAGTCGGAACCTTCAAAAGCTATAACCTCTACTTCTTTATCATAATCTTAGCCTGTATCTTCCTAGAAGAGAAAGCATCTACTGCACAATGGAAAGCAACACGCCCCCAAGGCCATCATCGTTCCGAACTCTTGGTGACTTTATGCTTCCAGAGATGGGGAATCCTCCCAGAATCCACCAAGTAATGGATGATTCTTCAAGAGATAGTCTAGGGTATGATTTGGTTAACATGGTGGAGTTGGTAAACCCCTACATGACTCCCGATGACGGTGAGTGCAATGCGAACATTCCCAACATCCCATGTCGAGGCCAATTTCGGCAAAGCTGTGGCCATATGGGTCATCGAGGAACATCAGTTGGCACCTCCAGCTAGGATGTGCATGCCACTGAGACGAGAGAGGAAGCCCAACATAGAACTCAACATGCACAACCTCTTCATCTGGTGTCATCGGTCCTACCCCCACCACTGTTTTTGCTACTGGATCAGGAAGATCCACACTGACCATGTTGTGACCAGCCTCGCCTTGCTATAGGTTGGTATCAGTCATCTAGCCCTCATCCCATAGCAACACTGTGGGCTTCGACTAGTGAGCAGCTGGATATTCCAAACACCAGTCAGCCATCACCCTAGCCAGTAGGGACCACCACACCTCCTGTCATGGAGCGGCCTCTTAGAATCAGATGTTCACACCTGGCGCTGAAGTATGATGTTCTCAAGAACCTTTCTAGCATCCCAATGTGGCTTTCTATCCTCAAGGCCCTCCACCTATCCTTAGATATTCATGAGGTCCTCACTGAGGCTTTAAGAAGCCCCCTCCAGTTTGAGATGGACGTAGAAGCTGCAGAATCCATTATTGCTAAAGCGATCACGAACTCATAATGTTAGGCCATCAATTCATTCTCTAGAGAAGATGAAGGATATCTCATATAAGGGAACATCCTCACACTATACATCAATGTCCAATTTAACAGCATGGAGGTCCGCCACTGTCTTGTTGACACTGGCTCCCAGATTATCCTCATCCTGACACAGACATTGTAGAAGCTGGGGTTATATGAAGATGAACTGACTCCCTCTGATTTTAGAACCCAGGGACATGACAAGACAGAGCATACCCTAGTCGGAAAGAATCATGTGAAGACCCAGTTTTGGAGCCCGCTAACTGGACACCAACTATTATAAGAGCACTGAAATGAAGAATCATGCCAGTGAGGTTGACCCCGTCGTGGATGCAACTGGCTCCTGGGCAGCCCTCGATGACGCCTACATATTCACGATCCATTGATTGGAGGCCATGACCCATGACACGGGGCATTGTTTTGTTATCTCTGGTACAATGGAGAACCATATTCCAATGTACAAGCAATGGTGAAAAATCAACTCGTACTCCAACAAAAATTAGGCTCAGGTGATCCTGAAGCCTCCTACCGTCGTAAGGTATCAGGATGTCCGCCCCATGGAAACATCAGTACGTCATACATGCATCTTTCTCTAAGCTCGAATCATCCGTCTCAAGATAACATGCAACTATTGATTTGATATCATCAAGAATGTCCCCTTGGGCTGATGATCAGATCAGATCACGTCAACAACCTGTATAGCTATGTTTTTAGATGTACCAGAATCACCCGGTGCAGTGAACACTACTGCTTAGGCTGGTATCAACCTCCCATCAGAATTTGCTGACCTAGTGGAAGCTCTTCTCAATGGGGATCCCCCCTCCACAAGAGAAAAAGAGGATTTTGAGGACTCTCCCCTACCATTGAAGAGGGTGTTTCTTCCATGGTTGATGAGTTGGTACAGGTGAACCTCGATAGCGAGGCAGACCCGAGGCCCACATTATTCATTGCCACCATGCCCCTTGACGATTAGTGAAGATAATTAGACTTCTTGAAACAACATCATGATGTATTTCCCTAGATCTATGATGAGATTCTAGGATTATATCCCCAAGTAGCCGTCCACCGCATCGGTCTCCCAGCAAATAAATGTGGATTCAAGCAGCCTCCCTGGATGATGCACCATTCTCACGGGGCCATGGTTGAGGGAGACATTGAAAAGCTCATCAGATCCAAATTTTTCAAGGAGGTCCAGTATCCTATGTGGCTGGCCAACATTATTCTAATTATGAAGAAGAAAGGACAGATCAGAGTCTGCATCAACTTTTTGGATCTTAATCGTCCCTATCTGAAGGATGAAATGCCCATTCCTGTGATGGGATTATTAATTGATGCTATTTATGGGTTCCAAGTCATTTCCTTCATTTATGGGAACTTCGAATATAATCATATCTGGATGGACCCTGAGGACGAGGAGTCCACAGCTTTCAGGGCACCACAATGTACGTTTTGTTACCAGGTTATGCCCTTCGGCCTGAAGAATGCAGGCACCACCAATCAGTGGTCCATGCACCACATATTTAATCCGATCCTCAAGACATTGGTGGAATTTTATTTGGATGATCTTGTTGTCAAATCCTGCCGGTTCCAGGACTATCTCAAGGACCTTGAGAAAGTGTTCGGCTTCTTACATTCCCGCCACCTGAAGATGAACCCATTGAAATGTGCCTTTGGTGTCACCTCGGGGAATTTCCCTGGTTTTTTTGTCTGGTACTGGGGCATCAAGATCGACCCAGAGAAGATCAAGGACATCAGTCAGATGCCTCCCCCAAGAAATATTCGAGAGCTTCAAGGTTTCTATGCCCACATAGCCTAAATATTCCGATTCATTGCAAATAAAACTGGAAAGTGTAAGCCCTTTTCTTAGCTAATGAGGAATGGCACCACCTATGAATGGGACGAAGAGTTCCAGACTGTGTTCGAGGAAATCAGGTAGTATCTGCTCCCACCTTTGGTATTGATGCCAATCGTCTCTGGAAAACCACTGATCCTATAGGTGAATTCCCTGGAATGATCTCTTGGCGCCCTTCTTGCCTAGATGAACAATGAGGAAACCGAAAACAGCCTCTCCTAACTCATTGATATGCTCATCGATACAAAGACTAGATACTCCCCCATCGAAAACTGCTACCTTGCACTAGAATTTGCAGTACAAAAATTGCGACAATACTTGCAGCACAATAAGGTTCAACTGGTGTCTCAGGTAGACATGCTGAAGAACATTCTGAACTGCCTTATGTTGACATGCCATATAGAAGATTGTGCAGTAATCTTCCAGCATTCTGACATCAGGTTCATCCCTCAGAAAGCTATTAAAGGGAAAGCATTGGAGGACTTCCAGGCTTCCCATTTGGCTCATTATGACCAATCCTAGGATATTGATTTTCCTGATGAGGCAATCCTCTCAATAGATCAGGCCATCCCGCGTTGGCAGATACACATTGAGTGTTATTCCAGAATCCCCACCGGCAAGTGGCTCAATGATCCCATGCTAAACAGCGTTGACCTAGGAATTATCTTTAATACAGTGGCACATATATTCTACCATACTAATTCCTATTGTTAGAAGGATGCACTAATAATGTGGTAGAGTATTATTCTCTTATAACTGGCCTCGAGCTAGCCCTCGAGATCGATATGCCCCATTTGCAAGTGAAAGGGGATTCCAAACTAGTCTTCATGAAAATATACGGTTACTACGTCGTTATAAATCCAGATCTCATACCACTATTGGTGCACACACTCTAGATAATGGCCCAGATACCATCTCGACCGAAAGTTACTAATGTCTCTCAATCTCGTAATGGTACAGCAGATGCCCTGACTGGCCTAGCAGCATCAATTGCATGAACCCGAGTAGGATGATCTGGTTATACATGTGGGAAATTGTAGAGTCATTTCTCCCATCACCCCAGATGATGACGACAGCCTTCAAGTAAGCAATTTACCTATAAAGCCTCCACGTCAAGACCCCAAGGTTCCTCAGATGTAGTGGATGAAGCGACTCCGGACTGTAGAGCCCCCTTTATCGAGTATCTCCAAAATGGTTACCTCCCATATGATCAGGTCGAGCGTGAGCGAATCCGACGCCGCATGTAGCAGTTTACCATCCAATGTGGTCCTAGTCTTGTAAAGATCCTCTAAAATCACATATTTTATTGTATTCTCTTTCATTGCATCCATGGAGTTGAGATTTCTCAGGTCATGTATGAATTTAATGTTGGTTCTTGCGGGGGTTCATCAGACCGGTCCTAAGCTGTCTCACTAGATCTAGTGATTGGGGTATTTCTGGACCTCCATGATCCATGACTGCATCATGTTCTTCAAACGGTGTCATGTGTGCCAAATTCATGCTAACTTCATCCATCGGCTGCCAGAACCTCTCCAGTCCACCAATTACTGTTGGCTTCTTCTGGTGTGGGGACTCGACGTCTTGGGACCATATCCACCGGTGACAACACGCCAATGTAGGTTCATCCTGACAGCGACAGATTTCATTTCCAAGTGGGAAGAGGCAGTTCCACTGAAGGAGGTCTAGGCATGTTCTATCATTCACTTCGTGAGCTCCAATATCATCTCCCGGTTTGGAGTCCCTCACGGTGTCCTCACCGATAACGGCACCAACCTCCGAGCAGATAAGTTGAAAAACATTTACGCTAAGTACAACATTCATTCAAACCATACCGCCCGCTATCACGCATAGTCAAATGGACAGATCGAGGCATTCAAAAAAACCCTCTCTGACATTCTGCATAGAATGGTTGGTCAGAACAAGAAGAGTTTTCTGGACTATCTCCCCAACTACCATTGGGCTTATTAGACAACGACTCATAATTCCACCCAAGTGACCTGATATTCCCTGGCGTACAGAGCTGAGGGTGTCTTGCCCATCGAAATACA
The DNA here is from genome assembly GCA_963277665.1 of Viscum album. Lineage (NCBI taxonomy): Eukaryota > Viridiplantae > Streptophyta > Magnoliopsida > Santalales > Viscaceae > Viscum > Viscum album. Next base: position 1,267,399,185 of record OY728128.1, read on the forward strand.
GTTTCTTTCATTACTCACATCAGTCTATGACCAGCAAGCGCCGGATAAAGTAGTCGAAATCCGTCTGGCTAAATTGGATGCACTTGATGATAATAGGTTTCATTCCCTGCCCAATCTGGAAAGACATCATAATAAGATAGCTAAATCCTTCAACAAGAAGGTTGTACTCCACTCTTTCCGACATGGAAACATAGTATTGGACCTCTGGACACCAATGATCCCTTGTAGGAAACCACCCAAGTTGGAGCACAAATGGGAAGGATGTTACATAATTCACAGGGTTTACCCCAGTGGTGCATACTCTCTGGTGACCATTGATGGTGAGAGTATAAAAACTCCCACCAATGCCAATTTTCTCCATCAAAACATTGCATGATCCACCTAGCCCTACATGACTCTAAACTATTACGTATACACCATGTGATGTTAAACTGCATGGTTGGTCCCATCACATGACCTTAAACTGAGTTTTCCAGCATGAACCTAAACTGTTCGGTCCAGTATGACCCTAAACTATTTGGTCCATCATGACCCTAAATTGATTCGTCCAGCATGAAATTAATCTTTGTGCCATCCTGAAAGACATTAAGTTGCAACCTTTCAACTACACGTGGATTTATTCCCATTCCATGGGATACATAGGAACACTCCAACAATTCATCTTGAGCCCAGCCCCATACTCTCTTCTTTGACTATTCTCCCTGGATGTAGTTCTATCGGAGGATCCATGCATGGTACAATGTGGGCCTTTATCCCCAGTCATGTTAGGATTATGATGGTCACACTATGTGACCACTCCCCATTCTTCTATCCTCCTACATCCTCACTATATGATGCTTAACTGAATGGCCTTCAAGAACTATATATGGCTTGATTCCCATCCTCATGGGATACGTAAGAATTCCTGGATGTTTTCTATATTGGCACAGACCAAACAGAAGATTCTTCCCTCAGGGTAAGTCATATGGTGTGGTGCAGAAATTTTCCCCAATTCACGTGTAGCTCATCTCGATCCTGCCTTACGTACCACTACCAAGAGGTGTTCACCTCTATCACAAATGGGTACAGCAATTCTTTTCCCACTCCTTTGATTGGGACTCCATCATCTTTACCATTCATAAGGGCCCCCTAACAGTAGGGATTAAATTCCCAAGTTCTCTCCTACTGCTTCGGACCAATGCCCTTGAGGATGTTGAGAAACAAACTGATACAAGTCCCGCATTGCGAATATGGTCAGCACTTGATGCACTTTTGTGGTTCCCAGTCTAGGTTAATATAGGGACGCTATGTTTTGAACATGGTCAATAGCTATCCTCTATCATTAGAGACACGCCAAGATGTCCCAAACATTGAGTGTAGTGGTTCATTCAACCTCCTTGTTTCCCAAAGCGATGATCTCCCTTCGAGTGATGTCAGCTATTAGACCCCTATATGATAGGGAGTGAAGAGTCTGACTCCTTGTTTCCCACACCGAGCACTTCTCATGTGGTCTTAGGAGCTGTGATTTGGCGGTATCCTCATAAGAGGTCGTATGGATACCATTAGGTGGGAAGCCTAGCCTAAGGCCCCTTGGCCTTTTCCAGCCCCTTGGCCTTTTCAGGCCCTTAGCCCAAGTTCTCATTTAGTGTTGTGTGGTTTAGACATACTTATGTTATAATTCACGTCGGGCTATTTCTCCATGCCAAACATATCTCCTTGATACATGCATCAAATCATTTATTGTCCATATCAAGAGAAGAAGCCCTTTCATGCTTCACATGCACAATCCCATGCCCCCGACCCAAGTCTTAACTCTTATGGGATTGTACAGAGTTGTACGGGATTATTTCATCATTCACTCCGGGTTACTCACCACACCATAAAACTACTTTGTTTGGGGTATCATACCCATTTCCTCATCCCACATGACGTTAAACTGCGTTCTTAGAACTATGTATGGCTTGATTATGATCCTCATGGGGTACATAGGAGTCGTCCTCACAACAAAACCTTAAATTGCAAACTGGTCGGGCCTTTCTGTCTGAGGCGCAGCCTCAGGCCCCTTAACCTTTTCGGCCCCCCGACTCTGGTTCTCTCTTATGGGATTATACGGAGTTGTATGGGATTATGTCCCCATTCACGTCGGGTTACTCACCCCTCCATACACCTCCCTTGTTTATGGTTTCTTACCCCTTTCTTCATCCTCACTACAAGATATTATACTCCAAACTCATAGGTTCCTTTAGTCTGAGGCCCAGCCTCAGGCCCCTTGGCCTTTTCGAGCCCCCATCCTATGTTCTCACATTGGGTTGTACTGTGTGGAACTGGATTATGTCCTCATTCACGTTGGGTTACTCAACGCACTATACACCTCCTGTATGTGGGGTATCTAACCCATTTTCATCCTTACTGCATGATGATAAACTACACATTACTCCCTTCAGGAACAACATGTGGCTTGATTCACATCCTAATGGGATTCATAGGACCGCCCGAACATATAGATATCAGGTCCAGTCCCATCTCTTAGAAATCTCCCTTTCACCTTGGCCCCTTGGCCTGCATTCCACCAAGTAGAGGAGAAAATGTTGAGGTATGGGATTATGAAATCATTCTCGTTGGGTTTTGTAACAACCACACCATTTACCGCCTCCTCATGGGTGTTTTCCACCCCCTTGTTCTATAATAATATTTTCAAATCGGCCGCTCTCAAGATGAGCCACTCAGTTCTCTTCGGTGATTCACTAATGTGCTCAAGGGTACTCTGTTTTAGCACCTGGAATGTTGGATTCTACCCGGACAAGCATTCACCCATTTCCCAGGCTTCTTGTTCCCCTTCCTTAGGGATCCCGTCACCTTTCAAACCCAATGGGACGCCCAAATGACATGGATACTTGGCCCAAGGGACCTCCTACCCTTAGAGGCCAACAACCTCAAGGGTTTTGAGCAACAAATTGATATATGTCCCATGTTTTGAATTTGGTAAGTGTTCAATGCTCTCTTTTTGTTCCCACCTCTTGTTACATGAAGTGGATGCTGTGTTTCAAACACGATCAACAGTTATCCTCTATCATCATTCCAATCTCGATAATCCCAATGTGTGGGTTACATGACTCACATCATTCCACACCTCATCATGTCGAAGTAGTATTTAGAGACTCTTCTTTCTATTCCTCAGTTGGAATCTGCACGTTAGGAGGAAAAAGTCACGATACAACAATCATTCGGGGCTCTATAGATTTCCCCATTCCATGTATTCCACATATTTCAAACAACTTACCAACCCATTTTTTCTACAATGAGTTTGAATCACATAGGCTTAGGAATCCAGTTATGGTCTGCACTTACGTGGAATGTTCCCGCTTCTCCATGGTCCATGTTATAATACCTTAAACTATGATCTTTTCATATTGCCACTTTGTAGAACTAAGAATAGCTTAATTCCAATTCCATGGGATACACAGTAACACCCAAACTCCTCATCTATGGGTCCAGCTCAATTGGGAATTAGTTTCTCTTGCCCCTTATCCTATAATCTTTCCTGGCCCCTCAGTCTGAGGTTTATTCAATTGAATAATGCACGATATGATGTGGGCCTCATCCTCATGTCGGGTATGCTTTATCATGTCCTCCACACTCACTTTCAAACCTCATCCTTGTTTTATATGTTTGATCCAAACGAATCTAGACTATGTTTCCAGGTCCCACAAGTCTCTAAACTGTTATGTCTATACCATAAGACGTTAAACCATGTGGTTGGTCCCATCACATGACCTTAAACTGAGACACTATTGTCTCGGCTGTACAATGAAAAAAGGAACTGTATTGTGATGTTCTTGAACAAGGTACATCATGTCTGGTATCAGTCAAACACTATACAATTTTTTAACGCCTTCATTTGTCTTGATTCTGGTTGAGATAGAGGGATTCTCTATTCTGGGCTCATCACTTCATAAAAAAACACCTCCATTCACCCTAAATGTCAAACAACACCTATCAAATGCCGCTTGTTTTGGTGTGAGGGCTAGACCTGCATGCCCCTTTTACCCCCACCACTGGTACCTTACCGTGCCACCTCTCAGAACTACGTATGGATTGATTTCCATCCTCCTGAGATATGTAAGAACTCCATGGCATTTCTTGTCTCTGGATCCTGCCCCATGAATCTACACATCTCGTCCCTTATTTTTCGGCCCATTGGCCCAAACTCATCTAGGAATATGGGGGCTGGCGAGTGCCTCCTAGGTTCTCATTCATGTTGGGACTTTCAATAACTGCACCATGTGCTTCCTATATCTTTTCCCAGCATGGTCTGAGTTCTATGACCAAAAATTACAATCTCCCTATGGGAACTGTGCATCACGTTTGGCTATTTTGCCACCTTGCACAGAGACCATTGAATCATGCCCCAATTAACAGTCCACCCTTGGACCTTAAGATGAAATCGTGCTACCCCAGGACACTTGTACTTTGAAAGTGACATGTCTACCTCTTTGGGATACGTCTTATTGACGTATTCAAATGATTTTCGGTAGAGAGCCCGAAGTATGGAATTTTCATTGGGACATTCCCCTCGTTCCATGTCCAAGCATCATGAGCCTGTTATTTGGATCCACATCCTCTTCCTCATCCGAAGGGACCCCCTTCATGGTATAGTATCATGCCACATTGGCTCACCTACTGTTTCGGGCCAACATCCCTGAAGACCCCAGATGACATTTGCGAAAGGTCATGTGTTTCGAACAAGGTCAATAGTCGGCCCTCATTAGTCTATCCCCATTCCAGGATAATGCTATAAGGTTGATATGTTTCAAACATGGTCAATAGTTATCCACTATCGATATGCCATGATCATTGAGGTCTAGATTTCCGACATCATGATTCACATGTTACCACTTCCTTATGTTAAAGTAGAATTCTGACATACTCGTCTTTAATTCTTTACACATCTTGGTGCATTACATAGGTGGGTCAACATCAGTGGAACATCAGTCATCTAACTCCCCATCATCCCTAACTTTTTCCTCCATGTTCTAGGTAATTCCCATCACTACATCTTGTTTCCCACATCGATCATGACTCATGTGGGCTTAGTAGTTCTGGTAGGACGAGTACTGGCGTAACCATTGCCACACATGCCTTTCCTCGTCCCACATGATGTTAAACTACACTATTAGAACTATATATGGCTTGATACCCATCCTCATGGGGTCCGTTGGAACACCTGACCACTTTTCTTATGGCCCAATCTATTCTCTCTCAAGGTCCCATGACTTAAAGAGTTTCTTCCCGGGATAAGTTGTGCGATATGGAATCCATGTCCACATTCATATCGGATTGATAGCTACCGCGCCACATACTCCATTAAAGGAATCTTCTGTTTCACTCCACATCATATCGTATGAATTTAAAATACATGACTTCATATGTTCTCAACGCATTACACTAAACTATGGATCTACCCTAAACAAGTTTGGGAAGCCCTATGTTAATCATTTGATGCGTCAGTTTCCTCTCCAGAGATAATTCTCCTTACCAGTGTTGGTCTCTGAGCACACTATGCCCCAAGAACAACATTTTGTTTGATTCCCATTCTCATGGGATATGAAGGAACCCTAGAAATCCTTCCTCCGGGTCCAGCCTTAGAAGCCATAAATCACGTTTCCCCCTCCTTTTTCTGTTCCTTGACCTGAGCTCTTTTGGGGAACCACGAAATTGCATCTTTACCCAAAACAAGATCAAGATTCCCCACAATAAAATTGGGTGGAGATAGTTTCATCATTAGATATGTCATTTTCAGAAGTATGTTTGACCCCTGATCAGACCGATGTGTCCACCTAATGCGTCCCCACCCCTGTTGCATAATTTCAAGAGTGTTGGACTCTAATCGAACAACCCATCATTCCACTCTCCATGCTTTACGTTCCCATTATTCGAATCCTAGCCCTCTTTCAAATCATGAGGAACCCCGTAACAGTATTGATGCATGGCCTACGGCAGGCATACTGTCCTGGGATAACGTTTTGGAAGACTAATGGATGGCATTTTGAGTCAGGCCCCGTGTTTTGAACATGGTCAGTGATTGAACCACTTTTGTTATCCCCATTTCTGGCCAATGCAGTAAGGATACTGTGTTTCAAATGGGGACAAAAATCATTCTTAATTTTGTTTCCATCACTATAGTGTTCCGAATCTTAGGTATTGTAATACACAGTCCATTCCGCATATTTGGATTTATTCCAGTGCCCCTGGTGTTACCCCCTCGTGCACAAGAACACGCTGGGAAAATGGTAATTCATCTCTTCTGAGAGCTTCATTCTCTAATCACGTCTCTCCCTTATCTTCCCAAGAATCATGGTTGGTAGTTGAAATCCCTAGATTATCTAAGATTGGTTTTTCACTCTTACATTTGGATGGTGTGAAATGGAGGCCATACCTTGTTTCTCGCATCAGGCCCGACCCACGTGAGCATAGGGAATGATCGCTGGATTCTCCATGAATATCCCAGTTGTGCAATAAACCTATGAACATAATAGAACTCATGCATGCTACAAGCATCACATAATAGAATCATGAAAGTATGTTTAAGGGTTTTTAATCATTATAGTACCCTAAGGTCGATGTCCCCCATGAACGGGTTAACCTCGTCAAAATAGTGTAGCAGCTCTGCCACCCTCTGGCTGGTGGCATCCAAGATTTGTTGCCGCCTATTCAATTCCCGCTCCTCCTCGGTAGTGATGGGAAGCAGTTAGTTAGCCTAAATATTGTCCCACTCCATGCCAGTCCGAATGACGTTCATTTCATCAGAGGCTCACTTCATGCCTTCTTCATCCTCTGCCCACATGGCCTTCAATCGCAATAATAGCTCAGATTGTATGTTGAGGGAGGCTGAGTGCTCATTCCCCCAACTCTGTAGCCACTAGACCTCATCTTTAGCCTCTTGGAGATTCTTTTTGTTCACTGCTTTCCTCCACTGCCAACCCACATTGAGGTCACAGTCAAGCTCCCAAATCGTCTCCGACATAAGATATTGAACGAGCATGTGTGGAAATTGGGTATCCACTTCCCAAGCACACAGTTCATGCATTCGTGAGCAAATTTTGTCCATCTCATCCATCCATAGTGCTTGGGGGTGTCATCAATGATGCGTTTGATCCGCTTCAATGTTCGGCTACAGTCTATTCTGTTGTCAACTTCATCAGAAGCTGTCTCGTCCTAGTCGACGTGGTTGGTAGCCTCATATGAAGGGAATTACCCCAGGTACTCATCAGCTGAGTCCACATCAAGTGTTTGATCAGGCATGGCGAGACTTGGGTTGTAGAGACCCGTATCTTGACGTACATGGACATTACATTACATTTGTGAAATACTTAGTATATAACAAAAACACACACACAAGGATCGTAATAGTTTAGTGTCTTTGGAAACTCGGAACGTAATCTTCTAATCGTGGTGAAAGATCTTCAATATCTCCCATAAAGATCTTCCCTTTTTTTACCTAAAACCTTTCTTTATATCCTGGGGAAAATAAAACATAAAAGGGTGAGCTCAAATGCTTAGTAAGGGTAAAAAAAAGAAAAATAAATCACATCATATTCATAAGAACATAAATTTTGGAAATCATAACCTGCAAAAGAGATCATAATTTCATAACATGGGATAAATCATGGCAGTGAAATGTAATCACAATAATCATAACTTAAAACATGAAACTTTGTGGCATTCACACATAATCATAGAGAATCATTTCTTGTTAGTCAAGACTCATTGCCAAGACTATCTTAGTGGACAAAGTCCCTTTCTGAATCAAGTAACCCTCGTTTCAGTCCTGTTTCACTGAACCGGTATAACCTACCATTCCAGCCATGTCTATTTCATGAGATATAAAATCTTTACCCAATGCATTGGAGGGAGATATAGGTCCCACCAATCTTATAATTAATCCTTTATTATGTGTGCCACATAATCATAAATCATACATCAACGCATAACACATGTAACAAAAATGGGATTCTTAGAACATCATGACATCATAAAACAAATCATATAAGGTAAATGACTTCATAAAAATAATTCCCTCACAACATAATCAATTCAATGTAATAATAGGGATAAAAACATAACCCTATATTATCTTAGATGGAAAATAATTTTGATAAAACATTTGAACTCCATTCTTGAGGAAAATATCCTTTCTACTTCAAAAACAATTTTCTTTTCTTGACATGTCATACAAATATTAACTAAACGAAGTTGATTAAAAATAAACTCGAAAACTTATAAAGGAAGCTTCTTGGAAATAATGTTTTAAAAATCCATTCATGCCGTATAAGTAAAAAACATTCTTCTCGTACTTTTGTCGAAAAAGTCAAAAAGTACCTCGTACGAAAAACGACAAAAGATTCCTTTCATACATATTACTAAAAACTCACTGAAGGGTAAAAATGGATTTAAAAAATTGTAGGTGGATGGAAATAATATTACATATTGATGAATCATGGATGTGGATGATAAAATACACCCCAGTAAATACTTACGAATAAACAATCTCGGATAAAAATGAGATTGTGATATTTCCCTTACCTTAGGTCCGATTTGCTTCGTAAGTGTCCGAACCTCCTGTATAATGATTTAAATAATGTCATTAACTTATTACAGAATCATATTCATTGTTATGATATCATATATGGTTCAATTATGACTTTATATTACCTGTTCATTTGTAAATTCATGTTAAAGTAGCGTTTTGGGTAAAATCGTCTCATTTGTCGTTTGTGTTTTTAACTTGTAATTATTAATATGATTACTTGGATCATGATTACTTATATCCAGAATGTAAAACATGATTTATATATAATATATATTCAGAATATATATATATATATATATATAATATCGATAAATGGAATGAAATACACCGTTCATGGAGACGGTAGTCGGTACGTACGCATGATCGCTGTTTTCGTTTCCTTATTGAAGTGAATGGAATTAAGTAGATGACATACATATAAATTTACATAAATCAAGTATCATTATTATGTCATATATTTCATTAGTACTTATTATATATAATTTATAATCATTCATGAATGGTTAATCATTGAGAATGAATCTCATCGCGTCGTGGAGACGGTAGTCCGTACGTACGCACGAGCGATGATATCGTTCCAATGGTCGTGGAATTGTGTTGAAGTGTATGTATTCTATTTCAGTATCAATATCACTTTATAATAATAATATATAGTTACTCATTACACCATTATACCCATCCTATCAAGGTGGTGGTGGAAAATAGATTACACCACGGCGTGGAGATGGTATTCCGTACGTACGCACGCGCGGTGATTTCATTTTTCCGTAGGATGGATAGAAGGTGAATTAGGGTTGTTTCATATATTTATAATAACATATCAGTATGAAAGTAATACTGATGTTATTACTTTGTCATGAAACAACTAAAGAAGAAGAAGTTGAAGAAGAAAGAAATTGAAAAGATCGGTAATGGATATTACCTCTTCTTTGAAACGCCTCCTTGAATCCTCCACTTAGGGAACTAAGATTGGTCTTTGAAGAAGACCAGGACCTCTAGGATTATTCTAGGGAAGTGGAGAAGGGATTTTGGCAGGGGATGGCCGAGCTTGAGTGCTCAAATTGGTGTGAGGAGGAGGGGGAGGAGGTGTCCTTTTATAAGGGAGGAGAGGGGCACCTTAGGAATACCTCAAAATATTATTTTATATTAAAGTCAAAATCGGTTTATAATGGTTCCAAAGGGTCTTATTTCTAAGCTAAAGTGGGGATGGGTCGAAATCCTATCAACCAATAGGATTTAGACAAGTTTAAGTTATTATTTTAACCTTATCAATTAGATTTAACTGTAAGTTAAACAATTTAACTTTTACCGTGTGGTTTTGTTTTCTTACACTATATGGTTAATACACTTACTATAACATGACCAAAGAACCCCAAATTGTATATTATTAATATATATATCCTTATCTAAGTCATTTGGCCGAACTTTATATTTTTAGGAATAAAATAACAATTAATAATATAATATTTGATTTAAAAACTATTTTGTGTCAATTTTGACACTATTTGATATATGATTTTTGTGAAAGTCATAACAGAATTATATGTTCGAACCAAGTTGATTAAATCAATACTAATATATCATAGTAACCTATAAAATTAGTTTAATTCATAAAAAGTCTCATATTACATTTATTTTGGTGTTTATAACATCAATTATGTCAATATTTCATTAATAAGATAATTACTGCATCATCATTGTGTCATAAATAAATTAAATTATTTAATGTATAAAAATTACAAATAAAATACCATTATGTATGAAATCTTTTTATATTTCTAATGAATATATATAGTAGAATTTATCTTTTGTATAACCCCATAGTAAAATGTTTTAGTAAATAAACTTTGATTTTAACTCTTTTAACCCTTCTTTAAATAAATTAATAATAAATGTCTTAATCTAATCCAAGTGGGCCTAAATGGTCATATTTTATTCCTAAGTTTATTTTTGGTCTAATTACACTTATCCAATAGAATTAGGACATGTGTTAGGATAATAATAATATCATCTTTACCCTTAATTACCCTATTTACTTTTAACCGTGGTAAAAAAAGTAAAAAGTTACTATTCACCAAAAATTATTTTCATCTCATTGAACCACATTTTAGTCCTTGATATTAACCGTGTCTGTCGGATTTTCGAAATTCCATTCACAGAAGCGGTAAAATTATGTTTTATGAAAAATTCAGTTTTTTAACTACCACTTAGTAGTTTCACTATTCATCAAAAATTGATGTTTTTCAGAACAATGCCAAAATTTCATCCTAAGCTATATTTCATATTCCGAATTCAAAAATGAAGTCTATTTTACCAAATTCATAACATAGAAGTTGCATTAATTGATTTTATAATTATATCCCGCTGTTAAAACAAATAGTGTGTTTTTAAGAAACAATATCTATCAGAAGATTGACACTTGATTATGTCTGGTTTAAATGTGAAATTACAACCAATGACCAACATTGTATTAAATTGTAAAAATATATTCTAAATATACTTTTAAACCACTCAAATTAATAATTTATCACTATTAATTATTTCGATTAAAAAAGTTGTTTTTAATTATAATTTAGTAATTTTCACTATTCATCAGAATATGAAAGTTATCCGAAAAGTACCAAAATTTCACCTTAGGCTAAATTCGATGCTCCGAATCCAAAAATGAAGTCCATTTTGAGAGCTATATTTTCTAAAATTTAAAAAGTGGTTATTACTATTTATAACGGCTAGTTTTAATAATATTTTAATAGCATATCGTTGTTTCGTGAAACTCAGTATTGCGTACTACACCCGCTATCGAGGAAGGTTGTGATTGCCTGTAATGCAAGGCAAGTCAAGGATGTGTGTTGTGCAAGATACTTTTGGTGTAGCATATAACACAAGACATTAATAAAATTAAAAAGAATATTTTTCATAAAATCTCGGGCTGTTACATTCTACCCCCCTTAAAATGAATTTCGCCCTCGAAATTCGTCGGGGTTATAAATGGTTTACTATTCGAAAGTTTCTTTAATAGAAACCCACATCGTAAAAAGTAATATCAAAACCAATCTTTAAAAACAAAAGTATGAAACGTAACGATTACCCAAATAAACTAATCACTGGGTTTCCACATAGGTGAAAATATGGATATGGAAGAGAAATATGACCATCATGTTATGATGGAGAGTGGTAGAGAACATGGCTATGGAAAAACCAGTAATCACAAATCAATAGATTTGTGATGATATAAGGTGCCATCTGATTCATCAGGTATAAGATCACTAGGACAACATTTTTGGTTTTCAAGATCATTTCCCTAAAGTTGAAAATTTGAATTAGAATAAATACTTACTTTATTTTGGTACAATCTCACTGTTGTTCGTGCCTTGAACAATTTCCACTAAATAAATGAAGTTGAATTTGTTATTCGTGAAGTGTTAGCAGATCATGTGATAGAATGACGGGTCATTCCATCTGTCTCAAACAAAAGGTTAGCAAAAGTTATTAAATATACATAAGTCATTCTATAGTGAGATTAATCATATATGGTTCCTAAAATGAACTTATACTTCATATATCATACTGCTTATTATAATATAACTAGTTTCTACTAAACAGTGACTTCCTGTAGGCCAGTGGTAGGCGATAAAGGCCAGTCGCACTTCGGTTGTGGGTTCGATTCCCACAGCCTTGTCCGACGCGATGGGCTGTCGCCCGTCCTGCAAGTTGTCCTTTTTCTAAAACTACATTACTATAACATCTCATCAATAATATCGAAAATATTCTATCCTTAAACAATATTATCTTATGTCCAACATAATCCATTCTAATCTTTAGGCTTATCCATAATACTGCAGTCCACTCTCATAATATAGTGAAAACGATTACCAGAGATTTAATACCATCGTTGATCCCCATATATCATAAGATATGTCTTGTTGGACACATTCCAAACATTCAAAGGCCTTAATCAAGTATTTTCTTGAATACCCATTAAACCTTAGTGAAAACATGAATGCAGTTAAAAGTTAACACCGTCCACATACCAAAATCCAAAAATTCTATATACTCAAACCATGATATAACCTTCTCCTTATATCAGTCATGAGCTCATGAATACTATCAAACATTTAATTTTCTTCTTATCCCTTCATTATGCGCATATCATCTTCATTCCAAAAATATCTGAATAACCTTTCATGGATACTGGTAGCATTAATCACACACTTTCAAAACTCAAGGAAAGTCAACAATGTAACAATCCTTAGATGTCTCTTTATTCCATAGTACCATGAGATTACTTATACAACATTACACATGATAAACATGTAATCATTCCACTACATTCCTAAACCATTGACCGAGCTTCAACAATTCTTTCATCTCACATATCATTTGTAGTCTCATCATCATCATCCACATAAATACTACCCATACGACCATACTGATTTTCTCCATGAGACTTTACCTTATGGCATTGGTTTGCATAATGCCCGTACATTCCACATTTAAAACATTTAACCATTGTTGATGTTGTAGCAATACCATTATCCTCATCCCTGGTGTTAACTGAACCTTTTCTTTTGCACTTACTAGCTTTGTGTCCTTCTTTTCCACACCCAAAGCATCGTCCAGTTCCTTTGAAACATTCTCCTTGATGCCTCTTCCCACATGATTTACATATGGGAAATTGAACTTTCTTTCATCTATGATCATCATGAAACTCCATCATTCTCTTATTAGCCGAGCCAGGAAACTTACCAAATTTTACTTTATTGATCATATTATGAGATTGCTGATTCGGCATAATAATGATGTTTGGACCTCCAAATCCCATTTCATTTGGTTTCTAATGAAGAATATCATTCCATTTTCCATCATATCCTCCATTATCGTGAATCATCCGGTTTCTAGCCATTTTCTAAAACCCAAAAAGAATAGTGTGAGAGGAAAAAATCATAATAAAGGGGGAGTATCCTCAATATCTAACTTCTTAAGTTAAATTCTAAGATCATCACCGTAGTTATAGGACTGTATCCTATACGTATACTTATCCTTAGGGACATCCCTAGACAAACCATATAAATATCTCTAGGGATCTCACTAAAGTTCTCGCATCCTAGTTTCCAAAGGTTGACTAAACCTTTCCTCTGATACCAACTGTAGAGACCCGTATCATGACGTACATGGACATTACATTACATTTGCGGAATACTTAGTACATAACAAAAACACACACACAAGGATCATAATAGTTTAGTGTCTTTGGAAACTCGGAACGTAATCTTCTAATCGTGGTGAAAGATCTCCAATATCTCCCATAAAGATCATCCCTTTTTTTTTACCTAAAACCTTTCTTTATATCCTGGGGAAAATAAAACATAAAAGGGTGAGCTCAAATGATCAGTAAGGGTAAACAAAAGAAAAATCAATCACATCATATTCATAAGAACATAACTTTTGGAAATCATAACCTGCAAAAGAGAGCATAATTTCATAACATGGGATAAATCATGGCAGTGAAATATAATCACAATAATCATAACTTAAAACATGAAACTTTGTGGCATTCACACATAATCATATAGAATCATTTCTTGTTAGTCAAGACTCATTGCCAAGACTATCTTAGTGGACAAAGTCCCTTTCTGAATCGAGTAACCCTCCTTTCAGTCATGTTTCACTGAACCGGTATAACCTACCATTCCAGCCATGTCTATCTCATGAGATATAAAATCTTTACCCAATGCATTGGAGAGAGATATAGGTCCCACCCATCTTATAATGAATCCTTTACTATGTGTGCCACATAATCATAAATCATACATCAATGCATAACACATGTAACAAAAATGGGATTCTTGAAACATCATGACATCATAAAACAAATCATATAAGGTAAATGACTTCATGAAAATAATTCCCTCACAACATAATCAATTCAATGTAATAATAGGTATAAAAACAGAACCCTATATTATCTTAGATGGAAAATAATTTTGATAAAACATTTGAACTCCATTCTTGAGGAAAATATCCTTTCTACTTCAAAAACACTTTTCTTTTCTTGACATGTCATACAAATATAAACTAAACGAAGTTGATTAAAAATAAACTTGAAAACTTATAAAGTAAGCTTCTTGGAAATAATTTTTTAAAAATCCATTCATGCCGTATAAGTAAAAAAAACATTCTTCTCGTACTTTTGTCGAAAAAGTCAAAAAGTACCTCGTACGAAAAACGACAAAAGATTCCTTTCATACATATTACTAAAAACTCACTGAAGGGTAAAAATGGATTTAAACAATTGTAGGTGGATGGAAATAATATTACATATTGATGAAACATGGATGTGGATGATAAAATACAACCCAGTAAATACTTACGAATAAACAATCTCGGATAAAAATGAGATTGTGATATTTCCCTTACCTTAGGTCCGATTTGCTTCGTAAGTGTCTGAACCTCCTGTATAATGATTTAAATAATGTCATTAACTTATTACAGAATCATATTCATTGTTATGGTATCATATATGGTTCACTTATGACTTTATATTACCTGTTCTTTTGTAAATTCATGTTAAGGTAGCGTTTTGGGTAAAATCGTCTCATTTGTCGTTCGTGTTTTTAACTTGTAATTATTAATATGATTACTTGAATCATGATTACTTATATCCAGAATGTAAAACACGATTTATATATAATATATATTCATAATATATATATATATATAATATAGATAAATGGAATAAAATACACCGTTCATGGAGACGGTAGTCCGTACGTACGCATGAACGCTGTTTTCGTTTCCTTTTTGAAGTGAATGGAATTAAGTAGATGACATAAATATAAATTTACATAAATCCAGTATCATTATTATGTCATATATTTCATTAGTACTTATTATATATAATTTATAATCATTCATGAATGGTTAATCATTGAGAATGAATCTCATCGCGTCGTGGAGACGGTAGTCCGTACGTACGCACGAGCGATGATATCGTTCCCATGGTCGTGGAATTGTGTTGAAGTGTATGTATACTATTTCAGTATCAATATCACTTTATAATAATAATATATAGTTACTCATTACACCATTGTACCCATCCTATCAAGGTGGTGGTGGAAAATAGATTACACCACGGCGTGGAGACGGTATTCCGTACGTACGCACGCGCGGTGATTTCATTTTTCAGTAGGATGGATAGAAGGTGAATTAGGGTTGTTTCATATATTTATAATAACATATCAGTATGAAAGTAATACTGATGTTATTACTTTGTCATGAAACAACTAAATAAGAAGAAGTTGAAGAAGAAAGAAATTGAAACGATCGGTAATGGATATTACCTCTTCTTTGAAACGCCTCCTTGAATCCTCCACTTACGGAATTAAGATTGGTCTTTGAAGAAGACCAGGACCTCTAGGATTATTCTAGGGAAGTGGAGAAGGGATTTTGGCAGGGGTTGGCCGAGCTTGAGTGCTCAAATTGGTGTGAGGAGGAGGGGGAGGAGGTGTCCTTTTATAAGGGAGGAGAGGGGCACCTTAGGAATACCTCAAAATATTATTTTATATTAAAGTCAAAATCGGTTTATAATGGTTCCAAAGGGTCTTATTTCGAATCTAAAGTGGGGATGGGTCGAAATCCTATCAACCAATAGGATTTAGACAAATTTAGGTTATTATTTTAACCTTATCAATTAGATTTAACTCTAAGTTAAATAATTTAACTTTTACCGTGTGGTTTTGTTTTCTTACACTATATGGTTAATACACTTACTATAACATGACAAAAGAACCCCAAATTGTTTATTATTAATATATATATCCTTATCTAAGTCATTTGGCCGAAACTTATATTTTTAAGAATAATATAACAATTAATAATATAATATTTGATTTAAAAACTATTTTGTGTCAATTTTGACACTATTTGATATATGATTTTTGTGAAAGTCATAACAGAATTATATGTTCGAACCAAGTTGATTAAATCAATACTAATATATCATAGTAACCTAGAAAATTAGTGGAATTCATAAAAAGTCTCAAATTACATTTATTTTTGTGTTTATAACATCAATTATGTCAATATTTCATTAATAAGATAATTACTGCATCATCATTCTGTCATAAATAAATTAAATTATTTAATGTCTAAAAATTACAAATAAAATACCATTATGTATGAAATCTTTTTATCTTTCTAATGAATATTTATAGACGAATTTATCTTATGTATAACCCCATAGTAAAATGTTTTAGTAAATAAACTTTGATTTTAACTCTTTTAACCCTTCTTTAAATAAATTAATAATAAATGTCCTAATCTAATCCAAGTGGGCCTAAATGGTCATATTTTATTCCTAAGTTTATTTTTGGTCTAATTACACTTATCCAATAGAATTAGGACATCTGTTAGGGTAATAATAATATCATCTTTACCCTTAATTACCCTATTTACTTTTAACCGTGGTAAAAAAAAGTAAAAAGTTACTATTCACCAAAAATTATTTTCATCTCATTGAACCACATTTTAGTCCTTCATATTAACCGTGTCTGTCGGATTTTCGAAATTCCATTCACAGAAGCGGTAAAATTATGTTTTATAAAAAATTCAGTTTTTTAACTACCACTTAGTAGTTTCACTATTCATCAAAAATTGATGTTTTTCAGAACAATGCCAAAATTTCATCCTAAGCTATATTTCATATTCCGAATTCAAAAATGAAGTCTATTTTACCAAATTCATAACATAGAAGTTGCATTAATTAATTTTATAATTAAATCCCGATGTTAAAACAAATAGCGTGTTTTTAAGAAACAATATCTATCAAAAGATTGACACTTGATTATGTCTGGTTTAAATGTGAAATTACAACCAATGAACAAAATTGTATTAAATTGTAAAAATATATTCTAAATATACTTTAAAACCACTCAAATTAATAATTTATCACTATTAATTATTTCGATTAAAAAAGTTGTTTTTAATTTTAATTTAGTAATTTTCACTATTCATCAGAATATGAAAGTTATCCGAAAAGTACCAAAATTTCACCTTAGGCTAAATTCGATGCTCCGAATCCAAAAATGAAGTCCATTTTGAGAGCTAAATTTTATAAAATTTAAAAAGTGGTTATTACTATTTATAACGGCTAGTTTTAATAATATTTTAATAGCATATCGTTGTTTCGTGAAACTCAGTATTGCGTACTACACACGCTATCGAGGAAGGTTGCGATTGCCTGTAATGCAAGGCAAGTCAAGGATGCGTGTTGTGCAAGCTCCTTTTGGTGTAGCATATAACACAAGACATTAATAAAATTAAAAAGAATATTTTTCATAAAATCTCGGGCTGTTACATGGGTTGTCCGATTGATCCTCATCGCCATACCCCACCACGCTGATCTTAGGCTCAACCTCCCTGACTGTCCCACTAGTGATCAGGAGCACCACTATTCGATCAATCTAGACCCCCAACTCCCCAGTCCTTGGAATTCTCAAGGGAATGGTGCTGCCAGGGTTACCGAATGACCTCTCCAAGGAATCCCATTCCACTTGGAGGAATGTGTTTACCAAAAAGGGAGAATGCACATCAGTTATCATTGTTAATGGATGATTGTCATTAATTTTGTAGAGGACACTTACAATGATCATATTCTCGGTCTCTTTTTTGGTTCGATGCCATCAGGAACCCGAAATGTGTCCCTCCATTGATTTTTGGAAGGTGTGATGATTTGGGAGCTAGATTAGGTATTCCGGCCCTGCCAGACATGCTGATCTCCCTGACAGCAGGCGTGGACCCCGAAGAAACGACATTTGTATCTATTGAAGGGTTAGAATGACCTATGTGCACAATGTTCTAATGCACAACTTATATATTAGAAATAATAAGAGAATGACCTAAATGTGGTCCTGAAGAAGGGGTTTGGAATCTATACCTCAAGGGCCTCGGAGAACTCTTCAAGATCTGAGTCTTGATACTCGACTTCATCCTCCTCCAATAGGCTCCCTCTGTCGGCATTATCTCCCCATGGGGATTTATCAGATTATTCTGATAGGGGGAACCTTTCCCTTAAGTTAGTAGCCGAAAACTACTGGGGAGTGGGGCGATCGAGCAACACCTCGAATTGATCTGTCATTAGGCGCGGGGTACCCCGGGAGTGCACAATTTCCTCCAGCTCTATCAGGTATTGCTCTGCCTCCTCTTGGGATACCGTAAATCTGACCCTAATAGGGAAAATAATTGGAAAATCCATCCTAAAATGGTTCAGATGTTTCCACATCTCCATTGGGTCACAGAATTTCCGGTTAACATCCCATATGTCCCAGGCCTCTAGGAATACCACATTCTCTATCATATCAATATGGTGTAGCCTCTTTCCTGAAGCTTGATTGGATACTCTACAGAACCCTCTAGGTGGCTTCCAATCAAGATAGCTCTGCTCTTTTGGGACCACCGGGTATGCCACCTTCTAACATTGTGGATATTCCATCACTAACCCGATGAAAACAGTCTATAGAGCCAACTGGTTCTTCATATTTCCATCTTCTTGTGGGAACATGAGCCAAATCTACCTCATTTCACACGAGTGTTCCTTGTAGTGCACCCTAAGATATACCTGCAGAGTCATTCCCTATATGCGCCAGAAATGCCGAGAAAATATGTGCGGGGTGTATGGCACGCAGAGAGTCTCACAATCCACCCTTTCCACCAAAACTCCACCTCAAAAGGCCAAGATATAGGCACTATTCTCCACCGTCCCATGACCATCATCAGTGAATACTCCCATCAGCAATGAAAATGGGTGGAAATTGAACTCCTCCACCTGCCACACTCGGTTCCGTACCGATGGTGTGGTCAACATGGATAGAATGATCTCGGCAGCATTCAGGATGGATGGGAGGAAGTACGATTCAAAAGGGGAAATTGGTTAGGGTATTTGCAAAACCCCATGACATGTGTCACTATCCACCCATACAGGTGGTGGAATGGGCCGCATATTTTCTACAGCCTCTTCCCCTCACTGATATTCCAAAGCATCATATACTGCTTGGTGAGCATCATGATCCCGTGGTTGACCAACCCTCTTGTCACCAACATGGAAGACATAAGAAATGTGCTTGGTCGCACTCCCATGTTGGTATCCCTCACAAGTAAGATCCAACCACAGATGAAATCCACAATAATTGCTGCCAGACTGACTGTTGGTTGTTGTTTGGCGATGACACTAAATCCCCACTTCAACCATTGGTTGTCCTCCATAAGTTCCCAGTAGGAGTTGTAGAGACCCGTAGCCTGACGTACATGGACATTACATTACATTTGCGGAATACTTAGTACATAACAAAAACACACACACAAGGACCGTAATAGTTTAGTGTCTTTGGAAACTCGGAATAAAATCTTCTAATCGTGGGGAAAGATCTTCAACATCTCCCATAAATATATTCCATTTTTTTTACCTAAAACCTTTCTTTATGTCCTGGGGAAAAGAAAACATAAAAGGGTGAGCTCAAATGCTCAGTAAGGGTATACAAAAAAAAATCATTTCATATCTTTTTGAAAATCATAACCTGCAAAAGAGATCATAATATCTTAACATGGAACAAATCATAGAAGTGAAAATGAGATCACCATAATCATAACATGAAACTTGAAACTTTGTGGCATGCACACATAATCATGGAAAATCATTTCTTGTTAGTCATGACTCATTTCCAAGACTATCTTAGTGGACAAAGTCCCTTTCTGAATCGAGTAACCCTCGTTTCAGTCCTGTTTCACTGAACCGGTATAACCTACCATTCCAGCCATGTCTATCTCATGAGATATAAAATCTTTACCCAATTCATTGGAGGGAGATATAGGTCCCACCCATCTTATAATGAATCCTTTCTTATGTGTGCCACATAATCATAAACCATACATCATAGCGTAACCCATGTAATAAAAATGGGATTCTTAAACAACATGACATCATAAAACAATTCATATAAGATAAAGGAATTCATAAACATAATTCCATCACAACATAGTCAAATCAATGTAAAAAATGGATAGAAACATAACCGTTTATTATCTTAGATGGAAAATAATTTTGATAAAACACTTGAATTGAATTCTTGAGGAAAATATCCTTTCTTCTTCAAAATCAATTTCTTTTCACAAAACATCATGCAATTTTAAAAGAAAGAGATTTTATTGAAAATAGTCATGAAATATTTTAGAGGATGCTTCATGAAAATAAGGCTTTATAAAACAGTAGAAATCCGTTCGTGCCGTATAAGTTAAAAAAAACATTCTTCGTACTTTTGTCGGAAAAGTCAAAAAGTACCTCGTACGAAAAATGACAAAAGATTCCTTTCATTTCTTTTACTAAAAACTCACCGAAGGGTAAAAATGGATTTAAACAATTGTCGGTGGATGGAAGTAATATTACATATTGATGAAACATGGACGTGGATGATAAAATACACCCCAGTAAATACTTACGAATAAACAATCTCGGATAAAAATGAGATTGTGATATTTCCCTTACCTTAGGTCCGACTTGCTTTGTAAGTGTCCGAACCTCCTGTATAATGATTTAAATCATGTTATTGACTTATTACAGAATCATATTCATTGTTATGATATCATATATGGTTCACTTATGACATTATATTACCCGTTCTTTTGTAAATTCCATGTTAAAGAAGCGTTTTGGGTAAAATCGTTTCATTTATCGTAGGTGTTTTGACTTGTTGTTCTTGACATCATTATTACTTATATCATGATTTACTTACTTCCAGAATATAAAATATGATTTATATATCATATATATTCAGTATATATATATATATATATATAATAGGTAGATAAATAAAATGAAAAACACCGTTCATGGAGACGGTAGTTCGTACGTACGCATGAACGTTGTTTTCCTTTCCTTATTGTCTTGAAATGGAAGTAAGTAGATGACATACATATGTATATATATACATAAATCCAGTAGCTTTATAATGTCATATATTTCATTATTATTTCTTATATATACATTATAATCATTCTTAAATGGTTAACATGGAGAATGAATCTCATCGCGTCGTGGAGACGGTATTCCGTACGTACGCACGAGCGATGATATCATTTCTATAGATATTGAATTGAATTGGAGTGTATTATACAATATATCAGAATCAATATGATGTTGTAATAACTATGTATAGTTATTCTTTACACCATTATACCCATCCATGTAAGGTGGTGGTGGAAAATAGATTACACCACAGCGTGGAGACGGTATTCCGTACGTACGCACGCGCGGTGATTTCTTTTTCCGTAGGATGGATAGATGGTGAAATAGGGTTGTTTCATACTTATAATAACATATCAGTATATGAGTGATACTGATGTTATTACTTCATAATGAAACAACCTAAGAAGAAGAAGTGGAAGAAGAAATAAAGATGAAAGAATTGGTAACGGTAATTACCTCTTCTTTGAAGTGCCTCTTTGAGACCTCCTCTTAGGGCACTAAAATTGGTCTTTGAGGAAGACCAGAACCTCTAGGATGTTTCTAGGGAAGTGGAGAGGATAAATTGGCAGGGGTTGGCCGAGCTTGAGTGCTCAAATTGGTGTGAGGAGGAGGGGGAGGAGGTGTCCTTTTATAGGGGAGGAGAGGGGCACCTTAGGAATATCTCAAAATATTATTTTATATTAAAGTCAAAATCGGTTTATAATGGTTCCAAAGGGTCTTATTTCGAAGATAAAGTGGGGATGGGTCGCAATCCTATCAACCAATAGGATTTAGACAAGTTTAGGGTATTATTTTAACCTTATCAATTAGATTTAACTCTAAGTTAAATAATTTAACTTTTACCGTGTCTTTTTGTTTTCTTTCATTATATGGTTAATAAACATACTATAACATGCCAAAAGAACCCCAAATTGTATATTATTAATACATATATCCTTATATAAGTCATTTGGCCGAACATTAGATTTTTAGGAATAAAATAACAATTAATAATATAATATTTTATTTAAAAACTATTTAGTGTCAATTTTGACACTATTTGATATATGATTTTTGTGAAAGTCATAAAAGGATTATATGTTCTAACCAAGTTGATTAAGTCAACACTAATATATCATATTAACCTATAAAATTAGTGGAATTCATAAAAAGTCTTAAATTACATTTTTTTGGTATTTATATTATCAATTATGTCAATATTTCATTAATAAGATAATTACTGCATCATTTTTGTGTCATAAATAAATTATATTATTTGATGTCTAAAAATTACAAATAAAATACCATCATGTAGGAAATCTTTTTATCTTTCTAATGAATATTTATAGTCGAATTTATCTTATGTATAACCCCATATTAAAAATGATTTACTTATTAAACTTTGATTTTAACTATTTTAACCCTTCTTTAAATAAATTAATAATAAATGTCCTAATCTAATCCAAGTGGGCCTAAATGGTCATATTTTATTCCTAAGTTTGTTTTTGGTCGAATTACACTTGTCCAATAGAATTAGGAAATGTGTTAGGGTAATATTAATATCATATTTACCCTTAGTTACCTTATTTACTATTAACCATGGTAAAAAAAGTAAAAAGTTACTATTCACCAAAAAATTATTTTCATCTCATTGAACCACATTTTAGTCCTTGATATGAACCGTGTCTCTCGGATTTTCGAAATTCCATTCACAGAAGCGGAAAAATTAAGTTTTATGCAAAATTCAGTTTTTAACCTACCACTTAGTAGTTTCACTATTCATCAAAAATTGATGTTTTTCAGAACAATGCCAAAATTTCATCCCAAGCTATATTTCATATTCCGAATTCAAAAATGATGTCTATTTTACCAAATTCATAACATAAAAGTTGCATTAATTAATTTTATAATTAAATCCCGCTGTTAACACAAATAGCGTGTTTTTAAGAAACAATATCTATCAAAAGATTGACACTTGTTTATGTCTAGTTTAAATGTGAAACTACATCCAATGACCAACATTGTGTTAAATTGTAAAAATATATTCTAAATATACTTTAAAACCACTCAAATTAATGATTTATCACTATTAATTATTTCGATTAAAAAAGTTGTTTTTAATTATAATTTAGTAATTTTCACTATTCATCAGAATATGAAAGTTATCCGAAAAGTACTAAAATCTCACCTTAGGATAAATTCGATACTCTGAATCCAAAAATAAAGTTCATTTTGAAAAATAAGATTTACTGGATTTCAAAAAGTGGTTATTACTATTCATAACGGCTAGTTTTAATAATATTTTTATAGCAAATCGTTGTTTAGTGAAACTCGGTATTGCGTACTACACACGCTATCGAGGAAGGTCGTGATTGCGTGTAATGCAAGTCAAGTCAAGGATGTGTGTTGTGCAAGCTCCTTTTGGTGTAGCGTACAACACAAGACATTAATAAAATTAAAAAGAATATTTTTTTATAAAATCTTGGGCTGTTACATTCTACCCCCCTTAAAATGAATTTCGCCCTCGAAATTCGTCGGGGTTATAAATGGTTTACTATTTGAAAGTTTCTATAATAGAAACCCACATCGTAAAAAGGAATATCAAAACCAATCTTTAAAAACAAAAGTATGAAACGTAACGGTTACCCAAATAATCTAATCACTGGGTTTCCACATAGGTGAAAATATGGATATGGAAGAGAAATCTAACCATCATGTTCTGATGGAGAGTGGTAGAGAACATGGCTATGGAAAAGCCAGTAATCACAAATCCATAGATTTGTGATGATATAAGGTACCATCTGATTCATCAGGTATAAGATCACTAGGACAACATTTTTGGTTTTCAAGATCATTTCCCCTAAAGTTGAAAATTTGAATTAGAATAAATACTTACTTTATTTTGGTTCAATCTCACTGTTGTTCGTGCTTTGAAAAATTTCCACTTCATCTCTTAAATAAATGAAGTTGAATTTGTTATTCGTGAAGTGTTAGCAGATCATGTGATAGAATGACAGGTCATTCCATCTGTCTCAAACATAAGGTTAGCAAAACTTATATACATATGTCGATCTATAGTGAGATTAATCATATATGGTTCCTAAAATGGACTTATACTTCATATATCATACTGCTTAATATAATAAAACTAGTTTCTACTAAACAGGGACTTCCTGTAGGTCAGTGGTAGGCGATAAAGGCCAGTCGCACTTCGGTTGTGGGTTCGATTCCCATAGCCTTGTCCGAAGCGATGGGTTGTCGCCCGTCCTGCAGGTTGTCCTTTTTCCAAAACTATATTACTATAACATCCCATCAATAATATCGAAAAAAAATTCTATCCTTAAACAATACTAACTTACGTCCAACACAATCCATTCCAATCTTTAGGCTTATCCATAATACTGCAGTCCACTCTCATAACATAGTGAAAACAATTACCAGAGACTTAATATCATCGTTGATCCCCATATATCATAAGATATGTTTTGTTGGTCACATTCCAAACATTCAAAGTCCTTAATCATGTATACTCTTGAATACCCATTGAACCTTAGTGAAAACATGAATGCAGTTAAAAGTTAACTCTTTCCACATACCAAAATCCAAAAATTCTATATACTCAAACCATGATATAACCTTCTCCTTATATCACTCATGAGCTCATGAATACAATCAAACACCTCATTATCTTATTATTCCTTCATTATGCGCATATCATCTAAATTCCAAAAATATCCGAATAACCTTTCATGGATAGTGGTACCATTAATCATACACTTTCATAACTCAAGGAAAGACAACAGTATAACAATCCTTAGATGTCTCTTTATTCCATAGTACCATGAGATTACTTATACAACATTACACATGATAAACATGTAATCATTCCACTACATTCTTAAACCATTGACCGAGCTTTAAGAATTCTTTCATCTCACATATCATTTGTAGTTTCTTCATCATCATCAACATAAATACTTCCCATACGACCATACTGATTCTCTTCATGAGACTTTCCCTTAGGGCATTGGTTTGCATAATGCCCGTACATTCCACATTTAAAACATTTAACCAGTGTTGATGTCGTAGCAATACCATTATCCTCATCCCTAGTGTTAACTGAACCTTTTCCTTTGCACTTACTGTCTTTGTGTCCTTCTTTTCCACACCCAAAGCATCTTCCAGTTCCTTTGAAACATTCTCCTTGATGCCTCTTCCCACATGAATTACATAGGGGAAATTGAACTTTCTTTCCTCTATGATCATCATGAAACTCCATCTTTCTCTTATTAGCCAAGTCAGGAAAATTACCAAATTTTACTTTATTGATCATATTATGAGATTGCTGATTCGGCATAATAATGATGTTTGGACTTCCAAATCCCATTTCATTTGGTTGCTCATGAAGAATATCATTCCATTGTCCATCATATCCTCCATTATCGTGAATCATCTTGTTTCCAGCCATTTTCTAAAACCCAAAAAGAATAGTGTGAGAGGCAAAAATCATAATAAAGGGGGAGTAACTTCAATATCTAACATCTTTGGTTTAATCTAATATCGTTACCATAGTTCTAGGACTATATTCTATACGTATACTTATCCTTAGGGGCATCCCTAGACATACCTTAGAAATATCTCTAGGGATCTCACTAACGTTTTCGCATCCTAGTTTCCAAAGGTTGACTAAACCTTTCCTCTGATACCAACTGTAGAGACCCGTAGCCTGACGTACATGGACATTACATTACATTTACGGAATACTTAGTACATAACAAAAACACACACACAAGGACCGTAATAGTTTAGTGTCTTTGGAAACTCGGAATAAAATCTTCTAATCGTGGGGAAAGATCTTCAACATCTCCCATAAATATCTTCCATTTTTTTTACCTAAAACCTTTCTTTATGTCCTGGGGAAAAGAAAACATAAAAGGGTGAGCTCAAATGCTCAGTAAGGGTATAAAAAAAATCATTTCATATCTTTTTGAAAATCATAACCTGCAAAAGAGATCATAATATCTTAACATGGAACAAATCATAGAAGTGAAAATGAGATCACCATAATCATAACATGAAACTTGAAACTTTGTGGCATGCACACATAATCATGGAAAATCATTTCTTGTTAGTCATGACTCATTTCCAAGACTATCTTAGTGGACAAAGTCCCTTTCTGAATCGAGTAACCCTCGTTTCAGTCCTGTTTCACTGAACCGGTATAACCTACCATTCCAGCCATGTCTATCTCATGAGATATAAAATCTTTACCCAATGCATTGGAGGGAGATATAGGTCCCACCCATCTTATAATGAATCCTTTCTTATGTGTGCCACATAATCATAAACCATACATCATAGCGTAACCCATGTAATAAAAATGGGATTCTTAAACAAAATGACATCATAAAACAATTCATATAAGATAAAGGAATTCATAAACATAATTCCATCACAACATAGTCAAATCAATGTAAAAATATGGATAGAAACAGAACCGTTTATTATCTTAGATGGAAAATAATTTTGATAAAACACTTGAATTGAATTCTTGAGGAAAATATCCGTTCTTCTTCAAAATCAATTTCTTTTCACAAAACATCATGCAATTTTAAAAGAAAGAGATTTTATTGAAAATAGTCATGAAATATTTTACAGGATGCTTCATGAAAATAAGGCTTTATAAAACAGTAGAAATCTGTTCGTGCCGTATAAGTTAAAAATAACATTCTTCGTACTTTTGTCGGAAAAGTCAAAAAGTACCTCGTACGAAAAACGACAAAAGATTCCTTTCATTTCTTTTACTAAAAACTCACCGAAGGGTAAAAATGGATTTAAACAATTGTAGGTGGATGGAAGCAATATTACATATTGATGAAACATGGACGTGGATGATAAAATACACCCCAGTAAATACTTACGAATAAACAATCTCGGATAAAAATGAGATTGTGATATTTCCCTTACCTTAGGTCCGACTTGCTTTGTAAGTGTCCGAACCTCCTGTATAATGATTTAAATCATGTTATTGACTTATTACAGAATCATATTCATTGTTATGATATCATATATGGTTCACTTATGACATTATATTACCCGTTCTTTTGTAAATTCCATGTTAAAGAAGCGTTTTGGGTAAAATCGTTTCATTTATCGTAGGTGTTTTGACTTGTTGTTCTTGACATCATTATTACTTATATCATGATTTACTTACTTCCAGAATATAAAATATGATTTATATATCATATATATTCAGTATATATATATATAATAGGTAGATAAATAAAATGAAAAACACCGTTCATGGAGACGGTAGTCTGTACGTACGCATGAACGCTGTTTTCCTTTCCTTATTGTCTTGAAATGGAAGTAAGTAGATGACATACATATGTATATATATACATAAATCCAGTAGATTTATAATGTCATATATTTCATTATTATTTCTTATATATACATTATAATCATTCTTAAATGGTTAACATGGAGAATGAATCTCATCGCGTCGTGGAGACGGTATTCCGTACGTACGCACGAGCGATGATATCATTTCTATAAATATTGAATTGAATTGGAGTGTATTATACAATATATCAGAATCAATATGATGTTGTAATAACTATTTATAGTTATTCTTTACACCATTATACCCATCCATGTAAGGTGGTGGTGGAAAATAGATTACACCACAGCGTGGAGACGGTATTCCGTACGTACGCACGCGCGGTGATTTCTTTTTCCGTAGGATGGATAGATGGTGAAATAGGGTTGTTTCATACTTATAATAACATATCAGTATATGAGTGATACTGATGTTATTACTTCATAATGAAATAACCTAAGAAGAAGAAGTGGAAGAAGAAATAAAGATGAAAGAATTGGTATCGGTAATTACCTCTTCTTTGAAGTGCCTCTTTGAGACCTCCTCTTAGGGCACTAAAATTGGTCTTTGAGGAAGAACAGAACCTCTAGGATGTTTCTAGGGAAGTGGAGAGGATAAATTGGCAGGGGTTGGCCGAGCTTGAGTGCTCAAATTGGTGTGAGGAGGAGGGGGAGGAGGTGTCCTTTTATAGGGGAGGAGAGGGGCACCTTAGGAATATCTCAAAATATTATTTTATATTAAAGTCAAAATCGGTTTATAATGGTTCCAAAGGGTCTTATTTCGAAGATAAAGTGGGGATGGGTCGAAATCCTATCAACCAATAGGATTTAGACAAGTTTAGGGTATTATTTTAACCTTATCAATTAGATTTAACTCTAAGTTAAATAATTTAACTTTTACCTTGTCTTTTTGTTTTCTTTCATTATATGGTTAATAAACTTACTATAACATGCCAAACGAACCCCAAATTGTATATTATTAATACATATATCCTTATCAAAGTCATTTGGCCGAACCTTAGATTTTTAGGAATAAAATAACAATTAATAATATAATATTTGATTTAAAAATTATTTTGTGTCAATTTTGACACTATTTGATATATGATTTTTGTGAAAGTCATAACAGAATTATATGTTCGAACCAAGTTGATTAAATCAATACTAATATATCATAGTAACCTAGAAAATTAGTGGAATTCATAAAAAGTCTTAAATTACATTTTTTTGGTATTTATATTATCAATTATGTCAATATTTCATTAATAAGATAATTACTGCATCATTTTTGTGTCATAAATAAATTATATTATTTGATGTCTAACAATTACAAATAAAATACCATCATGTAGGAAATCTTTTTATCTTTCTAATGAATATTTATAGTCGAATTTATCTTATGTATAACCCCATATTAAAAATGATTTACTTATTAAACTTTGATTTTAACTATTTTAACCCTTCTTTAAATAAATGAATAATAAATGTCCTAATCTAATCCAAGTGGGCCTAAATGGTCATATTTTATTCCTAAGTTTGTTTTTGGTCGAATTACACTTGTCCAATAGAATTAGGACACGTGTTAGGGTAATATTAATATCATATTTACCCTTAGTTACCTTATTTACTATTAACCATGGTAAAAAAAGTAAAAAGTTACTATTCACCAAAAAATTATTTTCATCTCATTGAACCACATTTTAGTCCTTGATATTAACCGTGTCTCTCGGATTTTCGAAATTCCATTCACAGAAGCGGCAAAATTAAGTTTTATGCAAAATTCAGTTTTTAACCTACCACTTAGTAGTTTCACTATTCATCAAAAATTGATGTTTTTCAGAACAATGCCAAAATTTCATCCCAAGCTATATTTCATATTCCGAATTAAAAAATGAAGTCTATTTTACCAAATTCATAACATAAAAGTTGCATTAATTAATTTTACAATTAAATCCCGCTGTTAAAACAAATAGCGTGTTTTTAAGAAACAATATCTATCAAAAGATTGACACTTGTTTATGTTTAGTTTAAATGTGAAACTACATCCAATGACCAACATTGTATTAAATTGTAAAAATATATTCTAAATATACTTTAAAACCACTCAAATTAATGATTTATCACTATTAATTATTTCGATTAAAAAAGTTGTTTTTAATTATAATTTAGTAATTTTCACTATTCATCAGAATATGAAAGTTATCCGAAAAGTACCAAAATTTCACCTTAGGCTAAATTCGATACTCCGAATCCAAAAATAAAGTTCATTTTGAAAAATAAGATTTACTGGATTTCAAAAAGTGGTTATTACTATTCATAACGGCTAGTTTTAATAATATTTTTATAGCATATCGTTGTTTAGTGAAACTCGGTATTGTGTACTACACACGCTATCGAGGAAGGTCGTGATTGCGTGTAATGCAAGTCAAGTCAAGGATGTGTGTTGTGCAAGCTCCTTTTGGTGTAGTGTACAACACAAGACATTAATAAAATTAAAAAAATATTTTTTTATAAAATCTTGGGCTGTTACAGGAGTGCTCCTTACTCTGGTCCCCCTTCATGAAAGTTCAAGGCCTCGCTGGAAACAGTCTGTCCTTCGAGAAGTTTAGTAACTATTTGAACCGCCGCCAGAAATGGACGTCCCTCGCCGCTTCCTTGTCCTCACCCAGCACAAGCCCCATCAAATCCATTGCCAGTGGTAGAATTTTCTCTGGGATCACCCATGCAACCATGACGGGGAGGAATTCATCATTAATATCCCCCAATATCGGGACCCTCAAGATCTGGTGGATGTTCCTCAAGTTGAGGTCAACATCCCCATGGTGAAAATGGAATGTGTTTGTCCTCGATGACCACCTACTCAACATCTCCGGCATCAGCTGCTTTGGCTGGTAGATGTGAAACTGAAATGCCCAAGCTTCCTCATAAAAGCCCACTCTTCTCAACTCCTCCCCAAACTCCTCACATGAGGCACCTACCGAGTAGGCCTAGGCCTAATCATCTATGAAGTTTGTGACCTAGCGCAGGTCCCACTCCCCAGAACACCCCTTCTATGGGTTCACCAAAGCTGCCTTCAATATCTTCTAATGCATGGGGGAGACGTCTATGGATGTATCAGATTCCCGTAATAATTATTCAGGTGATTTTATAAGTAGTCAGCAATGACAGGTGTGACGACCTCCCTGGCATGGCCATCAGCCACCCTGAACCATCGGTGCTGGCATGGCATGCTCATGAACTAGTGAGCAGGTTCATCTCGACTTCCTTATGGGATGAAGACGTCATCTCTCAGCCCGAATCCATACAAAGGCAACTTCTTACATAACGAGTAGTTCTTCTAGATCTCCCATAGTAGCTCCACCAAAGAACCTTGGTAAGAGTGGATCCAAGTCACCTCTCCTAAACCCAGACTATCCTCCATTTCATCCCTTCTAACAGTATCCACGAGGTCCCCCTGGTAAGATTCTCAATGAGCCATTCAGTCTTTTAGGTTTTGGCGATTTTTGTTTTTGTTCATGTAGCTCATTCGCAGAACGCGTTCGCGAAGTCTGTTCGTGGTGCCCAGTCTCAACCATCGAACATGGAGTCACGAAGTTCATCTATGTGAAGCCAAGTACTCACTATGCGCCATGAAGCTGAAATCCCAATTTATAGAGGGAAATCATGGAGTATGCGGAGCATCGTGAATCGAGAGCAGTAGAAGCCAAAATGAAGAGGGAGAGAAAGGGAAAAAGAGAATTCAACCTCTCTATTTTTAGGAGACCAACCTCAGGAATTCGTGATGCGTCTCGACCGTGGTGAGATTCACGGCGCGCCTAGCCAGTGCATGGCTTTCAAGCTTGGCGATCCTTCTTCGTGTGCCAGCTTCTTGAACGAACACAGAATTTTAGCGATTGACCCTCAGAATTTCACCCTTGATTTCCCATCAGCACCAAGTCTGAGGGGGGGGCATTTGTTGGTGCCAAAAATTATAGTGGGGAAGGATGATAAAAATGTCTCCAACGATGCCTCGTGAAGACCTTTTCAGAGCTCTATGGACCTAATCCCACCACAAACCAATGAGGTGGGATGCTCTACGAGCCCATTTTACATTCGTGATTTGGACAGGAATCCAGGAGGCGGGATGCTTCGCAATCCCCATTGACGCTCGCAAGGTGGGATGCTCTACTAGCCCCTTTGACGTTCGTGAGCCTATCATGAAGCCAGGAGTGGGATGTACCATGAGACCCTTTAACGTTCGCAATCCCTCCATGAAGCAATGAGGCGAGATGAATCGGGAGCCGATTTGACGTTCGCGAGACAACCATAGATCCAGGAGGCGGGATGCTCCGCATGCCAATTTGACATTCACGTGCCTACCGTGAATCCATGAGGTAGGATTCCGCACGAGCCAATTTAACATTCCACATCCCACCATGGAGTGGAATCCATAATCGCATCGAGCGAGCTCTACTTTGTGGCACCTCATTCCTATAAATATCTTCCTCCCCCAGGCCCAAAGGATGGATCATCCGACCATTCACCTTCTCATATTTCAAATCGTGAAGCACTTTCTGGTCTGAAAACCATGAGCTGATAAATTGTACATTTTCTCAAAAAACTATCTTCACTTTTCTTTTTTTGCAAACCCTCTTTTGAGATGGATGCCTTTCACAAATCCCATGGGCCATTGAGAAGGAAGGAGATCCTCCCAGGGACTTGGGTCATCACAGAGCATTTATGCTTCACGAAGCACCCCTCATGCACCCATGACTCAAATGCTAAGTCAAAGTCAATTTTCCTCATGAAGAACATTGCATCACAAGACCTTGCATTGTGAGGCGCCCATGCTTCATGGGTCTTTTCATCACGAATTCCCTTACAATTCATGAAGCACCTCTTGTATGCACATATTCCCTAGGCCAAGGCTATGCCACTTCACTTCATGATGCGTGTACCATCACATATCCCATCCATTGCATGGAGCACGAGAGCTCTATGAGACCTCTACTCAAAAACCTATTTTCTCTGAAACTCCCTCTCCTGTGGAACATCCTAGGTTCACACGAAGCAATTTCAATGTCCCATGGAAGGCACTACCCGTTGCACTGCTTCACCTCATGATTCTTCGTATAGGCACGCTAATTGCTATAACATCATCCCATAGACATACTAATGTGGACCCCCCCAATGGCCTGCTCCATAACACCTTCTATCCACATCGTTGCCTATCCTATCTCTTCACCAAGGTGTAGAGGGTACCCGTTATGTAAGTCATAGGGGTGCGGAGTGAACCCACCTCGTTCGAGCAACATGACATTAAACTGCCAAGGATTATCATCCTCAGAACATGATTTAAAACTGTGAATTCCACCCCACACATCCTATGAAGGGAAAGGGAAACCACACTGGTGTAAGCCCCTATCATTTCTTACAGGAGGCAGTATCCCTGCCACTCTTTTATTTGGTTCCAAATCCCTCTTCTGGTGCGATTTATTTCCATTAGGCCTCCATCCTTGAGTAATTCCCAGCCACATCAGGTTGCTAATCACGTATAAGCTCATGTTTCCTCTTTGGGATGCGATCACGTGTAAGGCCCACTCCATTGCCCACAGATGAACCTTTCATGATGTGATTGTCAGTTCTTTATTTCCCTTTATTTCCCACATCGAGCATGACTCACGTGGGCTTAGAGCAAGCACTGATCATAACAATCTCTCTGGTTATCCTAGATTGTAATCCCTACATTTCCTGAACTATGAGGTATTGATCCTTGCTAAGGCAGGGTACATTGGAAGAATCCTTGAGGTTCAAGCCCACAAACCATTGGTCGCTCTGACCCCCATCACATCGGTTCACCAACACCTTGGTCAGCCAAGAGTGTAAGCACCAAATTACCCAAACTACAATATCTTTGATCCTTTCTACGGTATGGTGTGTAGAAAGCCTCCACGAGGTTCAATCCCACCACACATTGGTCGCTCTGACCCCCATCAAGTTAGATTACCAACACCTTGGGTCACCTAGAGTGTAAGCCCCACATCACCTGAACTACGAGGTCCATGATTTTTTTATGGAAAGGTATATAGGAATCCTCCACGAGGTTGAAGCCCAACACCCATTGATCGTTATAAACCCCTTCACATCGGTTCACCAACACCTTGGGAAGCCTAGAGTGTAAGCCCCACATCACATGAAGTACGAGGCCTTTGATCCTTGAAATGGTAAGGTACATAGGAAGCCTCCATGAGGTTCAAGCCCACCACCCATTGGTCGCTCTGACCCCCTTCACGTCGGTTCACCAAAAACATGGGTAGCCTAACATGTAAGTCCCACAACACCAGTTTTACATGGTCTTTGATCCTTGCCAAGGTAGGGTTTGTAGGAAGCCTCAACGAGGTTAAAGCCCCACCATCTATCTGGACCCTCGATCCCCATTCACCCCAGTTCAACCCCATCCAGCGGTAAGCCGTTGTGACCTCAATCAATAGTAAGCCGTAGTGACCCCATTCAGCAATATGTCATTGACATCCCTATACAGTGGTAAGACGTTGTGACCTCAATTAGATGTAAGCTGATGTGACCCTATCCAGTGATAAGCCATTGATATTCTTATCCCGTGTTAAGCCGTTGAGACCCCATCCAATGACAAGTCGTTGAATACCCCAATCGGCTATAAGCTGTCATCAGATGAACTATGCAGACATTGATTCCCTACCACGGGGATACGTAGGAAGCCTATTCGAGGCTCAATCCCAAAACCATTGTCATCCTCATGATGGTTTCATCCCATTACCCATCCACTTCATTCAACCACTATATCATCCATCCCGAATCATATCCAGGCCACCACATCCCAGTGAAATAATTCTATCTCATTCCCCATTCTCCTCAATACTAACCTGGAATTCAACCACACGTTGGTACCAAAATCAGTGTTCCCTCTAGGGGTAACACCCGTATGATCCACTCTAATCAGGGTTCTGATCAGTATGATCCATCTCTGCTGGATGATAAACTTATGGCATACCATTTGATAAACATGGGAAGCTGAGGAAAACCTTAGAAACATTCCTATGGAATATAATTCCTAGCATTAGATTCAGGATTCCACAGGCTTCTGTTCCCTTGAGAAGCCCTATAATAAGGGGAAGAAACCCAGACACGCCAGTGTCCCAGCGTCCAGACATGCCAGTGATGTCCAACGTGACTACTCCCCTGACTGAAAGTTGCGGCCTTGACCGGAACCATTGGAATTTCCTGATAGAAGCAGTGTAATTAAATTGTGCTCATGATGATATTTCCACCGGAATATTTTCATGAACGACGTCTTAAATATATAAGGGAGACCCAGACTAGGTGACGAGTTCGGAGGAGGAATCAAAGGAATGAAAAACCAACATCCCAAAACCCCATTTTGATCAAAGAGAAAACGTCCCTAAAAAAGGAACAAATGTCACCCGACTTTGGAAAGCGGGAATATGGGGACACATACTGTGCCGCCATCCCACCAAACGAGACAGATGTTCATGTCCCGACGAAGGCAACAGAAACATACACCATGCTAAATTAAAATTCCATTGTATTTTATAAATTTACCCCATTAGAGTTGTGTGATTTTAGAATGGTTATTATTGAGGATTTATTATTAATTAGTGATAATGGGGTTCCCATGTAGGAACTCAATTGATGGATGCAGAAACTCTTGTGGTTTCTTTTAGGAAAAAGTTTTTGGTGAATGCCTTTTTTGACTCCATTGGTGTTCTTGATGTGTGTGTGTTTCAAATATGTAACAACATCTCACTCATATAAACCATTGTATAATCTACCTTAGATGATCTCCTTGGAATCCAGTTTATGATTCTCTTATTACCCATGACATTAATCGGGCTCCGATAATATGTTTAAGGTGTGAATATCATAGATTACATTAACTAGTGTAAACCTAGTATATTTGTTGATAGGAGAATGTAAATGAAAAATTTCGCTCAAGACATCTTCAGAAGACGGTTACCTGATTAAGTGATAATTATGATAAAAATGCTTATTTATATAAATTAAATGATATCGAATCATAATTTCTTAAAATTTGATAGTTATCTAAGCTGAAAATATTGAAGATATTCTACTAGAAATGGATCGACATATTTCACTATGTTTCATAAAATTATGTCCTTGAGGAACCATTCATGGAATGTTTTAAGGATGTGGAGAGCGAAATGTGATTTATTTGTGGTTTCTCATGAAACCTTACATCCACATGTATAAATGAGTTCAATCATAATTCATCTGATTTTTTATCAAGAAGATCATGCCTAAAGCAATTTTAGAATTCTTAGAGCATGATAAAGTATAAAATTCTAACAGTGGGGATACTGTGACCCATAATTGGCCTTTAAATGATGGAAAATTTGGTAAGAAGTTCCAGTGGACAAGCGATTAAAAAAATTATGGCATGAAAACTTCTTCATAATTTTTGACTAGATTAAGTTCCATATTGATGTTATTATTTGAAATAGAAGTGTTAGTCTCCATATCTAAAGCTCTTGTACTATATGCATATGTAATTCAATGATAGTTCAATGGGAATTTTAAAATGTAATGTGACCATTTTTATGAAACTATATCATTTGATTTGGTTGTTTTTTTACTTATCACCCTATGGATTTTTAGGGATAACAAGGTCTATAGTGGGGAGATTATAGTATCCCTTGATACGGGACGATAGAAAAATTTCCATCACAACATGAATTGTTAGTTGGTGGATAAGTTATTTTGTAAACCATTCATTGGAATAAAATTCATCGTGATGTAATTATCAAATACATTTTTTTGGAATTCTTTTAGGGCTTGAGAAGTTCCTTTGGTGTGTTTAAAGTGAGTCATGCACAAAATCCTAAAAATAAGAGAAGCTAGAAGGGGTAAAAAATTTGTCTAAAACTAGATCACATACACGTTGAAACCACATGAAACATAAATTAGGGCTGGAGTATTCATTTGGTTTTTTATAACCTTGTGATGTGATCCTTTTTACCATGCGGGCATAACAAACATCTTGACAGATGGATTTTCCATGGTCTTCACATGTTCATCCAAACCGTGCAGACAGCTCGGGTATGGTGGGGGGTGGTAACATGGGAAGTGGTGACAACATGGTTGGAAGATCATGTGGCCAACTGTATGAAAAAATCATGAACCTAATTAACAGTTATGGAAATTAACATTTCCCATTTCCGACTTATTGTATTTTTTCCCTCTTATTCCTCTTCACTTACATAGACACAATATGTCATTCTAGGAGAACCTACTCTCCGCCCATTGGTGTTTAGATATTTCCTCCATTTACTGTCCATTAAAACATTTTTTCATCATGTTGGAATCTTATCAAGTATCCAGTGAATCGTATTTCCCCATTCATCTATTTTATTCTTCAACATTGTTGTTATCTTCATGTCAGATAATTCATTATATTTGTAGGGTGTTTTTTGGTTTCATAAATTACTTTCCATCCTACAAGATTCAAGAATCAATAATTTATGATTATGGTTTAGTAAGTATGATTTAGGTGGTCCATGTCTTTTAGAATTTTGTATAGTTGATTTATAAATTGCTCTATTGTACCACACATCAATATTTCCATGTGAGACCATTAAAGGTAAAATTACATTTCTAGGACCTACTCTCCTAAATTTAAATTGTCCTAGTATATTAATGTGTCATTCCCTTATGTATGAAATTACATCTATTTAACTTAACCAATTTTATTTAAAAGGGTGAATGAAATTAATATTTATTTTTGATAGTCTTCATAATTTTTGGGTACCTTTTACGATTTGTGAGAAGGTCATCCCAAGCTTGTGTAATAGTAGATAAATTTTTATATTACATTCATAAGGTTTTTAATTTTTTAATAATGATAAATAATGTTATTCAACATTTTAAATTACCTATATAAAGGTATCCATTTTCCACATATAGGGACATCTGAGCTTTGAAACAGTATATATATGGGTTATCACGTGATTTTTCATATTTTATAAGTGTACGACATGAAATAAATTATCTAGTTAAGGTTCTTAAAAAATTCTAATGTCTTCATAACGATTTCAAAATACATAGGTTACAATCATCATATTCATACACAAACACATGATTGTTACATATGGGTAGTGTAAATTACTTTAAATTATAAATTTTCATCCTAGTATAACATGTCCCATAATTTTAAGGAAATTAAGGTATTAAATATATCATTCATATGATTTTAAATATGTTAGGGATTTTAAACTCAATAATTGATATTGATTAAATTTACAACTATTACAAGATCATTCGAAATAATAAAAATTGTAATTGTTTTAATATGGAATTTATGATAATTAAATATTTCTATGGAATAGGGATCTATGTACATTAAAATATTATATTTTAGTCATTGGAGTTCTAATTGTCTTATTTGAGTTTGGGTAAAGTAAAAAATAAAATTTCATGTAACACCCTGACCCCAGTTACCCAGAGTCAGTGCATTATTACATAACATTGACATGATTACAAAATATCAAGTCTCGAAAGACCGATTAGTTTAGTAGCCTTAGAAGTACTAGATATATTCGTAAGGATTACATTACATATTAAAATGAAAAAATACAAAAAAATTGTTTCCATAGACAACACTAAGATCCCATAGAATATCTTTGAAGGTCAGACATTATATACATACTCGCATTCTGGGAAAAATAAAACATAGAAGGGGGTGAGATTAGATGCTCAGTAAGGATAACAATAAAGTGGAAACATTCATAAATAAGAATAAACATTTAAAGAAATTTATAAGACTAAAACAAAAGATTTTTTATCTTAAACTTCAACATAATATGGCAAAGATAAAATCAAATAATTCCATTTACATATTCACATGGAAATTATACTAGTTGAAAAATATCATGAAATATCAATAGAAAATTTCATAATTATGGAATGCATAATGCACGACATTCATAACCACATAGTCAAGGCCTTGTGCCAAGAATACAAATACGATTTTTTCAAGGCCTTCTACAAAGAGACTAGTTTGTCTCATGAGAACTACCGA
This sequence comes from Viscum album, assembly GCA_963277665.1. Taxonomy (NCBI): domain Eukaryota; kingdom Viridiplantae; phylum Streptophyta; class Magnoliopsida; order Santalales; family Viscaceae; genus Viscum; species Viscum album. The sequence continues at coordinate 1,267,438,200 of OY728128.1, forward strand.
TGAATTGAGGAGATATAGTGGGCCCCACTCGTCACATAAGAAGTCCAATGCATTCCTCATATGAAAAGGGTTAAACATACCATAAACATTCATATTAAAACTACCATACTAAATATCAATACTTTATCCATAAACCAGGAATGGTGTAAAAATAACACATCCATAGTCAAACATATCTCAAAACCTTCAATACGATATTGATGTTTTCTATCATAATAAATGAATTTCAAATAAGCTAATAATCCATCAAAGCATGTTGACATAGATGAAATCGAAACCCATTTTTAGAGAAATATATCATTCTATTTTGAAATCAGTTAAGAAAATATTTATTTTGAAAATATATTTATAACATTTTAAGGGAATATTTGATGATGTCATAATGGTGGAAAATAGGTGCACTCTCCATATAAGTTAAAAAAAGACATTCCTAACATAACATTGTCGAAAAGGATATAAAGGACCTTGTTTGGAAAACAACAGAAATATTTTTTTATAAGCATCTTATAAACGTAAAAAAAGGGTATACATGACTTTAACTCATAGAATATAATATAGTATGAATGTTTTGAAATAAATTTTTATGAATCGTGGATGTGGATGATAAAGAGGTCTCAGTAGATACTTACTTAAAAATAACCTCATCTAATAAAGAGATTGTGAAATTAACCCTTACCTTATACTCTTCCTTGGTCGATGGTAGGTTAACCTAATATATAATTGTAAAATAATTGTTATATACAAGAATCATATACATTAATATGATATCATATATGATATTTTAACATTGATTTGTTAATAATGTCTTAGTATTATCGTCGTTCCAGGTGATAACTGATTCGTTTTGCTTCATATTCTTTGTTACATAAGCCATGTTTTTTTTGGATATGATGTATTTTATCCATATACAGAATTATATTATGTTCATAATCATTATTTTTATTCATAAAATCAAAATTATTCTTGAATGATTCTGATGGGGGAATGAATCTCATCGCGTTTGTGGAGATGGTAATCTGATCGTATGCACGAGCAATAATATCATTATTTTGATATTAAAAACGTATATAATTTTATGGTATATAATATATATATAATCTTAATATTGTTATATTAATTATTTACATCAATTATACATCATTATTATACCCATCCCAATTACAATGTATTGAATAAAAAATACCCCACAACGTGGAGATGGTATGCTGTACGTACGCACGTTTGGTGACATATTATTTTTAGGATGGATAGAATAATGAATATGATTTTACCATATTTATAATAACTTCACATTATACAGAAGATACAAGATTTTTTTTTCTAGAATAGAAGCAACAAAATAAGAGGATGTGGAAGAAGAAAGGAACTTGAATGTGGTGCTTAAATATTTACCTATTTTTTGGGTTCTTTATTTGGATTTGATCAAAATGACTGCTTAAGATGGACTTCTAACTAAAGGAATGCCTCTAGGATTAATTTAGGATATTTTAAAGGGTACTTGGGCAGGGGTTGGCCGAGCCTAATTGATTTTATAATAAATTCATATTCTATTTCAAATGGCTCCAAAATGAATTATTTTAAGGATAATGTCGGGATGGGTCCAAAAACACTTAACCAATAGGTTTTAGACAGGTTTGGGTCAATATATTGGCTTTAACTTTTAGATTTAACCTTTGTTAAATTGTTTGACATTTACCATATCACTTTGTATTTTTATATTATATGCTTAATAAGCATACTCTATACATCCAAGAGATTCCCAAGTAGTTCATTAATTCCACACCTATCATTATATATATCTTTTTGACGAAACATAGATTTTTAGGAATAGAATATCAATTAATAATATAATATTTGTTTTAAAAACTCTTTTATTTAAATTTTGACCCTATTTGGTATTTTGTTTTTTCTAAATTTCTATCAGCATTATTACTTCGAATAAAACTCATCTAATCAACACTAACATGTCATATTAACATTGAAAATTAGTGGAATTCATAAAAACTCTCATATTAAATTTATTTGGATATTTATAATATCAATTATAGTTATATTTCATGAATTAAGTAATTTTTCAATCATCATTGTGTCATAAATATATTAAATTATCTAATTTATAAAAAAAATAAACAAAATAAAATTATGTATGAAATCATTTTATCTTTATAATGAATATTTATAGTCGAATTTATCTTATGTATAACCCTCTATTAAAATTTTCATAGTTATTAAACATTTATATTAACTCTTTTAACTCATCTTTGAATTAAATAATAATAAATGCCCTAATCTAATCCAAGTGGACCTAAATAATCATATTTAATTAATAAAGTTGTTTTTGGTCAAATTACATATATCCAATTAAATTAGGACCTGTTTTATGATAATAATAATATCATTTTTACCCTTAATTACACTATATATTTTTAACCCTGATAAATAAAATTAAAAATGTTACTATACAACAAAAATTATTATCATCTTATTGATCCTTATTTTACATAATGATATCAACTGTGTATATGAATTTTTGAAACTCAACACACATAAGCGGTAAAATTGTGTTTTATGTAAATTTCAAAATGCTCCTAGGAGGTGGGTAAAAGATGGTAAACAGTTCAAAAAATTTTTTATATATCTAAATTTATTATAAACTAAATACAATGAATTATATTGAACATATATAAGTATTATATTTAAATTTTTATCTAAAATAAATTTAAATAAAATAAATAAGTATTTAAATAAAAAGTTAGTTTTAACCGATAACTTAGTGCTTTTCATTATTCATCAAAAATTGAATGTTTTTAGAAAAATACCAAAATTTCACCCTAATCTAATTTTGATATTATGAATTAAAAATTTAATTCTATGTTACCAAATTAAAAACATAGATATTTTATTTATTAAATTAAAACTAATTCCCATTTTCAAATCCAAAAAAGCGTTTTTTATGAAATAACAACTAAAAAAAGATTGATACTAGTTTATGTTCATTTTCAAAATGAAATTATTTCTAATAAATAACATTGGATTAAATGGTAAAAATATAATCTATTTATACTTCCAAACTATTAAAATGTATAATTTAAGAGTAGAAATTATTTTCATTTAAAAAGATGTTTTTAGTTAAAATATAGTTTTTTCACTATTCACCAAAATATTAAAGTTAATAGACAAACACAAAAAATATATCGAAACTAAATTCATATGTCCCAATTCTAAATAAGAATATTATTTTTTCAAATTGAATATATAAAAGTTTGAAATATTGGATTTAAAAAGGGTTCTCTATTAATAGGAGGTAAAATTGCAATTTTTTTAAAAAATAATTCTTTTATCTGAAAAAAATTAATTTTTTTTCATTATGTCTAAGAAACTCATAAAATGGATTCTAAAATTATTAGAATTACAAAATTTTCAAAATTTAGTTAATACATTTTATAAAAACTTTTGAATGGCTAGTTTGGTAAGTCGTGGTGTGCTTGAACTCGTTGTTGCGTGTAGTAAAAATAATTAAATTACTTTGAATAAATAACGTAATACTAAATATTGTGGTGTTATATTATTCCCTCCATCAATACATTGCATCATTGCAATTTGAAATTGTTCTTCGAAAATACAAGGTTGAAAATAGAAAATACCTTAGTGGGAAAACCCAAATCAAAAATTGGGTTAACAAAATTTAGTCTTAGTAAGAGGGAAAAGGTCAATGAAAAAGTCACCACCAAATTATGATCATGATTAGGAGAGAATTGATGGAAATTAGAGACACAAAATTGGTGGAAAAATGTAAATATTTACAGGGAGTGATTGAGGTCATCAGTCACCAATAATTATAGAATTGAGGGCCTCAAAGCCATTAATCTATGATGATTTAAAATATCATCGGTTCAACAAAAATAAGGTATTATGATAACACATTTTTAGTTTTATGATCCCTTTCCAAAATATTAAGAATTAATTCCATCATAGAATAAGAGAATAAAAAACATATACTTGATAAGTGAAGATCCATCGTTTAACTAATTTCTACCACAAACTCATCTTTTACTCTAAAATAAAAAAGAACTAATTTTTTTTCTATTTATTCTATTCATATAGGGGTCAAAAATATTTAAATAATGATTCATCTACCAGAACTTTTAAAACAAAAACTTCATTATTCAATCCAAGACATCGCATGGGCTTGTGGTAGGTGATACACCCTTGTCGCCCTTCGGTTGAAGGTTCAAGTCTTCCGGCCTTTCTAGACGTGATGGGTTGTCGTTCCACCTCTGTGTTTCCCTTTTTATGGAAATCCAAAAATATTTTCAAACTATACTTATCCCAAATACTTCTATCCAAACTCATATTCCAAAATTTATAAGGAAAGTAAACACAATGAAGATCCTTTTTTCAACGTAATAACATTCGAACACCTTCATCATGTATTCTTTTAAAATATTACAACATCCTGAATTACAATAAAACCTTATTGATTATATTCATGCTCCATTATTCTTTATAGAATACTGGATATACTCCTTCTATCAAAAAATGGTGTAAACTCCAATAATTATGGAATATACAAATCATTAATCAGTTTCATGGTAGTCAAGATTATCCAATATAATTTATCCAGATCAATCATGTATTATTACAAAAACACTACCTCAGTATCAGAATCATATTATTATTTATCTTTCTCTCAACCATATATTTTCCTAAATTTAATCCTGCAATTGAGTCACTTTTCTTGGTTTCAAACAATCTCATGTTTTTAATGAAATAGTAATGTAGTTCAGTCCTTATGTTCTCTGTAATTATTATTACATGTACATCATTAATACAATACTAAAATGACACAATACAATAATAACAACGTAAGAAATCTAATCATTAATCTTCATATTTTGTAGTATCATAACCTTTTTATTATCCAATATCAGCATTTGGGGTATACTCTGATGATTTGGACATTGATTCAGGTAGTGTCCCAACTCCTTGAAGTTGAAGCATTTTATATTTGAAACATTTTTCCGACCCTTTCAATCATGTACATGGTTTCCTTTTTCTCCACACATATAAAAAAATCCCATTCCCTTCATGAATTTACCAAAGTGATTCTTCCCAAAGTTATCACATATGGTAAAATATTCCTTTTCCACTTCCATTTAGCCATCTTTTTCTCTTCCATAATTTTCTTCTCTTTCTTCCTTTCAAAGCCATAGGACTTATAGAATTCTTTACTTATCTTATTAACACATGATACTATTTATTCATATGTTGAAAATACATTGGAGACAATATCCCTTCTAAATGTTGTCTTAATACCATGAAATATATGATCATTCTTACTCTTTAGACCATACATTTTTATGGAATTCACATTTCTTCTACTGGGCGCCATTTCTATACAATGGCATACAGAAGGTCAGTTTATGAATTACAATGAATAATTCCATACTTGTAAAATACCTAACCTAAATTGAATTGTTTGTGGATATAATCCATAATCATAAAAAAATGTTTTCTTTAAGGAAGTATATTCTAATAAACCCTTCATAATGGTTTGTAAAGAAAATTAGAATTATCCTAAGTATATCGCCCAGGAGTGTCGTAACCAAGAGTGCAGCAACGACAGTTTTCACGCACCAGTTCCCATTCGATTCTATCTCAAAGAAATGTTTTCGGTTTTACCCCAAGGTACATTTATTCCAAAGCCACCTCTACCGACTCGTATCTAGAAAGGGATGTATTTCTTGGAAAACCCACAAAATATCTACAATACAAAAATTCTAAGAAGTTATTCTATACAAATTATCAAAGTCTATCTTAGGGTTATGTGATCTAATGAGAGTTTATCTAAATATTGATTCCAAGGTTTGTACTAAACTTCCTCTAATACAAACTATAATGCCCAAAAACTAGAAGCCCAGAGTTAGTGAATTATTACGTATCATTGGTATGATCTAAAAGATCATGTCTCGAAGGACTGATTAGTTTTGTGGCCATGGAAGTACAAGATACATTCATAAGGTTTAAATTACATCAGAAAATGAAATGAATACAACATCATTGATTCCATAGAAAACACTGAGATCCCATAGACTGTCCCTGTTGGTCAGTCATAATATACATATTCGCATCCTGGAAACAATAAAGAATTGAAAGGGGTGAGCTCAGATGCTCAGTAAAGATAACAATAATGCTGAAACTTTTATAAATAAGCTTAAAAATATAAGTCAATCTATAAGACAAAAATAAAATCCTTTTAAACATGAACTTCAGAATAATATGGAAAAGATTAAATCAATTAATTCTATTTACTTATTCATATTTATATTTTACAAGTCGAATAGTCACCTGCAAAATCAATAGCCACTTTCATAATGATGATATGCATAATGACATACATTAATAACCACATAGTCAAGGCCATGTTCCAAGACTAAAAATAAGATTTTATCAAGGCCATGTGCCAAGGCACTAGTTTTTCTCCTGAGACCTACCAATGCATTGATGAGCTATAACAGGCTGCACCCGTCACATACTAAGTCCAATGAATTTCTCAAATGAAAAGGTTTGAACATAAAATAAAAATTAATATTTAAACTAGCATACTAAATTTCAATATATTTTCCATTAACCATTTACGGTGTAAAAATAACATATCCATTGTCAATCATATCACAAAACATGTAATAAAATATGGATGTTTGGTATCATAATAAATCAACATCAAATAATCTTAAAATCCATCAAAGGATGTTGACATAGATGAAAAAAAAAATTAGAGAAATATATCATAAAATGTAAAAATCATTTAAGAAAAAATTAATTTTGGAAATATTATTATAATATTTTAAGGGATAAATTTATGATGTCATAATGGAAGAAAATATCCGCATCCGCCATATAAGATAAAAAATACATTCTTATCATATCATTGTCGAAAATGTTATAAATGACCTTGTTTGGAAAATGACAGAAATATCCCATTATAAGCCTATTATAAAGGTCAAAAGGGTATAAATTACATTAACCCATAGTCTATAAAATAGTATGATTGTTTTGAAATACTTTTTTAAGAAACCTTGATGAGGATGATAAAGAGGTCCCAGTAGATACTTTTGTAAAAACGACCTCGGCTAATAATGAGATTGTGAAATTAACCCTTACCCTGTAAATTTCCTTGGTCATGGGTAGGTTAACCTCCTTGTTAATGGTGAAATAATATTAATTAATTTATAAAATAATCATATACATTAATATGAAATCATATACGATCATTTAACATTTCTTTGTTAATAATATCCTATTATTTTCGTCATTTCGGGTGTTAACTGATTCGTTTTCCTTTATATATTTTGTTATGTAAGCCATGTTTTTTATGGATAGGATGTATTTGATTCATATACAAAATTATATTATGTTCATATTCATTATTTTTAATTATAAAATTAAAATTATTCTTGAATGATTCTGATGGGGGAATTAATCCCATCATATTCGTGGAGACAGTAATCCATACGTACACACAAGAAATAATATCATTATTTTGATATTAAAATCATATATAATTGGATCGTATATCATATATACAAAATAATAATAATGTTATATTCATTATTTACATCAAATAAACATCATTATTTTACACATCCAAATTATAATGTATTGAATAACAACTACACCACGATGTGGAGACGGTAAGCCGTACGTACGCAAGTATGGTGACATGTTATTCATAGGATGGATAGAATAATAAATATGTTCATACCATATTTATAATAACATAATAGTATATATAAGATAATGGAGTTATTATTTTATAATGGAAACAACAAATAAAGAGGATGTGGAAGAAGAAAGAAACTTGAAATATGTGATGAAATATTTTCCTCTTTTCGGGTTCTTCATTTTGATTTGATCAAAATAGCTTCTTAAGATGGATTTATAACTAAAGGATGACCTCTAGGATGAAGGGAGGACAATTTTGAGGGTATTTGGGTACCGTTTTTCCGATCCAATTTGATTTGAACGTGTGAATTAGAGAGAAGGTAAAGTTCCTTTTTATAAGATGGGTGATGCGCACCTTAAGAAAAGCTAGAAGTATTATTTTATAATAAAATCATTTTCGGGTTATAATGACACAAAAATGAATTATTTATTGTAAAATTTGGGTATGGGTCAAAACCACTCAACCAATAGGTTTTAGATAGGTTTGGATCACTATATAAACTCTATCTTTTAGATTTAAATCTTACTTAAATAGTTTAACATTTACCATGTCTCATTGTAATTTTATATTATATGGGTAATAAACATACTATATACTTACAAGAGAACCCCAAGTGGCTCATTAATGATAAAAATATCATTAAATATATGTTTTTACTAAACCATAATTTTTTTGGAATAGAATATAAATTAATAATATAATATTTGTTTTAAAAACTCTTTTATGTCAATGTTGACACTATTTGGTATTTTGTTTTTTCTAAATTCCTAACAGAAATATTAATTCGAATTAAATTAATCTATCCAACTATAACATGTCATATTAACCTATATAATTAGTGGAATTCATAAAAAGTCTCACATTACATTTATTTAGATATTTATAGTATCAATTAATTTAATAGTTCATTAATTAGGTAATTACTGCATCATCATTGTGCCATGAATAAATAAAATTATTTAAGGTCTAAAAAATATATATATAATAAAATTTTGTAATTAATCGTTTTTTATTTATAATTAATATATATAGTTGAATTTATCATTTGTATAACCCTATATTAAAAATTATTTAGTTATTAAACTTTGATTTTAACTCTTTTAACTTTTCATTTAATAAAATAATAATAAATATTCTAATCTAATATAGGTGGAACTAAAGGATCATATTTTATTCATAAGGTTGTTTTTCGCAAAATTACACTTATCAAATAAAATTAGGATATGTTTTAGGTTAATAATAATATCATTTTTACCCTTAATTACCAAATTTACTTGTAATTGTGCTAAATAAAATTAAAAAGTTACTATTCACTAAAAATTATTTTCATCATATAGAACCAACATTTACTTTGTGACATCCACCAAATCTCTCGTATTTTTGAAATTCAACTCACATAAGTGGTAATGTTATGTTTTATTTAAATTTAAAAATGCTCCTAGAATGTGGGTAAAAGACGGTAAAAAGTTTAATTATATATATATATATAAAATTATTATAAACTCACTCCAATGAAATACATTGAACATATATAGGTACTATGTATCAATTTTGACCTAAAATAAATATAAATAAATATAAACACTTATTTAAATAAAATGTTGGTTTTAACCTATAACTCAGTGCTTTTCACTAATCATGAAAAATTGAATGTTTTCAGAAAAATACCAAAATTTTACCCTATGTTAATATTTATATTCAGAATTCAAAAATTAACTTTATTTCACCTAATTCAAAACATAGATGTTTTATTTATTAATTTAAAATTAATTCCTGTTGTCAAAACCAAAATGTGTGTTTCTGTGAAATAATAACTAGAAAAATATTGATACTAGTTTATGTTCAATTTCCAAGTGAAATTATTTCCAATTAATAATATTGGATTAAATGGTAAATATATAATCTAATTATTTTTCCAACCCATTACAATGGTTAATTTAACAATACAAATTATTTTGATTAAGATGTTGTTTTCAGTTAAAATATAGTATTCTTCACTATTCACCCAAATATGGATGTTATCAGAAAAAACACCAAAAAATATATTGAATCTAAATAATTATTTAAATATTATAAAGAAGTTTATTTTTTAATATTGAATATATTAAATTCTCAAAAATTGGATTTAAAATGGGTTCTCCATTAAAAGGCGGAAAAATTGCATTCCAAAAAAGTACTTCTTTTATCTGAAAAAATGAATTTGGTTTTTCATTATGTCTAACAAACTAATAATATGGATTCTAAAATTATAAGGTTTATATAAAGTTCAAAATTTAGTTAATAATATTCATATCCTCTTTTGAATGGCTAGTTTGGTAAGTCATGGCGTTCTTGAACTCGTTGTTTCTTGTAGTGCAAGTTATTGAATTACTTTGATGAAATAACGTACTATGAAATCTTGGGGTGTTACATTTCTTGATCATAATTTTTTTAGAAAATCTTCTAAATCTCAACTATAAGTTTTAGTCTTGTTCATGACTTTTTCTCTTGTATATTTTTTATTTGAAACATGTAATATATATATATGTTCTAGTTTATTCGCAATTTCTAAAAGTGCATGTGTAATATTATTATCCTTATGATTCCTACGATTAAATATTTAATATTTTCCTTTAAAATATAATCATAAATTTAAATTTTATGGATAAAAATTATAAAAATAAATTTGGGAAACACAATTTCATGCCTAAAATATGAAAAACACTCTCTAATAAATTATAATTAATTAAAGGGAGGAAAAATTATTATTTTATATTTTTGTATTATGTTCATAATAATTGTTGAATTAAATAATATGAAAATTAAAATGGGATATAACAGAAATAATTTTTGCATTGAATAAAATAACTCTCCTTTGTCGATATTTTTATTCAGGATAATGGAATATTCTGAAAATATTTTAATGTTGTGAGAATTATTTATGTTTTATTTATTTGTTTTGAAATTTGTTAATCACATTCTTGAATAAAATATATTTGTTTTGAAATATAGATATATAATTTTACAAAATTATAATAATTATTCTTTAATTTCTATAATGATGACAACAGAAATTTTATCGAATATTCCACATAAATTAAGATGTAAAATTTTTATAAGAAATAGAATGATTTTTTGAAGAATGGTTTTGGTAATATTCTTATTACTATAAATTTAAAACAATGATGTCATTATTGATCCACTGTAATATAGAAATTTTATGTGGTATTGTTTTATTATTGTGTTGTTACAAATTTAACAAATATAATAAAAGATTATTACTGATATATTATGGTTAAAATTATATTCTTATTTTTTCAAAAGATGATTTTGAAATAATATTACATTATTGGGATATATATGTTTAGTAAAATATGGAAATAATATGAAAGAATATATATTTATTAATGTTTCTATTAATTTCATGAATTTAATGTAGTGATTTATCACAACCATAGGATGATAGTATTTGATAATCTGAAAAATTATTTGAATAAATGGAAAAATATTAGATATTATTGAATAATTATAACTAATTTCAGAAATATTGAAATTATTAGTATAAATAATATCATTCCCTATTTTTGAAAATTATTTTTTAATATCAAAATTACAGCATGTTGTTTTTTTAAAGTTCTTAATAAATGATTAGAGAAAATACATTATAATTTTTGATATGTGAGAATTGAAATTTAGATTATTGCATGATTATATAATATAACATTTCTTTTGGGAATTGAATTTCTGGTTTGGATGTTTTGATCGAATGTGTTAATTTTTATATCTAGATATTTACTAGATATTTTTCTATTTAACTTTATATTATATTATTCTACTGTTTAACATGGTAATATGAATGAAATAGATAAAAAATATAAAGCTGAATGATATTATTTATTAAATTATAAAGGATTGAGTAGAATAATTAATACCTATCATGGAATTTTATAAACAATCAATTAATTTTTGAATCATGTTTTGATTATTATTGATACATATATCTATATATGTCAATTTTTAACAGAAAACACATTTTCATAAGAATGTGGTCAATAAATATAGCTAAAATGGGGTTTGTTAAAAATTTGAATCATTTGGGGTTAAATAAGACCATTCTTTATTTCCTTAAGCATGGATGACATGATTATATAACTATAGTTTCCAGCAACATTACGTGTGGAATAATACATTTGATATTTATCTATTCGATGGTATGTAGTGTCTTGATTTCATAGATTAATAAAATAATATGACTTTTTATGATGAGGATGGTGGAATGGGTTTCTAGTTGTGATGATGATTGTCGCACAAGGTAGTACTTATACTGATTATATTTTCACAAGATGGTAATAATATGTATTTATGTGTAATGGTGGGGGAAATTGGGTTGGTGATAATGTGTTCAAAGAAGATATTTCTCTTTGATACATACTTCAATGATGATGATCAGATGATACACAATGAAAGATTGTAATTTGTTCAACCAATTTCATACCATTGTACACCATTTGATTCTATGGACTGAAAGTGACTATTTCAAGTGGTATATTTGGATGAATCATAGAGCGAATTATTTTTTATGAAATGATAATTAAATAATGAATGAATGTGGTTGGTTTTGATTCTTACTTATGATAATGATATGTGTGAGATTAGAAGAAAATATTTAATTGTGTTGTTGTAAAATGACTTAAAAGATTTAAATATAAATCATTTAAAGGAAAAATTAAATAATATTTATTACTGGATAATGAATTAATTAATATTGAACATGTTTCTATGTAATTATTTGATATAAACCCCTTAGTGTTGGAAGCGAGGTGTTCTATCACTAAATAGTGTCAGATGTTTCTAGGGATATATAGTTTCCCCTGGTGTGGTTTTTGATGGAATTATAATTTTCCTTTTGGTTTGATATGAAACCCCACCAATGATAGCAGGTCCCCTTATGCTCAAATGTATTAGGGGTTATTTTCTATATCATCGAGGATGGTGATGACAAAATGGATAACTTATCCCATGTTCCACATATTTATATAGATGAGTAGGAAACATCCATGCTATAATGGGATAAGCTACCAGGTCCATTACTAACTGGGTTGTGATGGATCATGGTTGTAATATACATTATTATATGGTTTGTAAGGAATTGAGGTCTAATAAAAAGTTGTATTCAGATACATTGGTATCATATCACTATGATTGTGTAAGAATATGTTGTTAGGGCTTCTGTAATAATGAACATAAATAAGAATATTCTATTCCAAGCATTCAATTGATAAAAATGGGTTGATTATGATGATTAGGATGATATGTTAAAATATTGAAACCAAACTGAATGGGGCGTACGGATGGAAAATTTATATAGGTATGATTTCCAACTATCATCGTCGATGCGTTTATTTTCCAAGGGGATGAGAAAATGATGTGTGGAATTGGGATCTTTGAGTGGATAAATAAATGATAAGTGGAAACAATATTAAATCTTTTAAATATATTAATTTTTTATATAAGAATATTTACATCTATGAGTTATTTGGTAAGTGAGAAATGGGTAGGATGAAAAAATAATTATATACATATATATATATGTGACAATTTTTTTTTATGTTTTCTATTCAATGGGCATTAATATTCGAAATTCAAATTTTTCACAAGGGGTATCATGGAGGATTCTACTATGTATACATGTTTTTGATTTCCCTGTGCATATATAATATATTCTGCATGTCAGAATGAGTTATTTGGTGATCGAGATGATCATTACTAGTTTGAGGAGTTATTGAAGATATTTTGGAGCATCATGGTGGTTATTGTTTATTTATCAATTTTTTCATTTTCATAGCATTTGTATCCATTTTTTCCTAAAATCACATCATGTATAGTTATTTAGAATTCAGTTATTTTGATTTGGATTTATTTTTCATTATAATCATGTTATATCTTAATTATAAAATGTGGTTTAGGGTAAATCCTCCCTTGTGTGAAAATATATACCCTCACTTCAATTAATAAATCCTTCTCCTATTATAGGTAGTATTTTTAAATAGTTATCTATATTTCTCCATTTTGGCCTATGAGGGTATATTTGGAGGGAGGGTGCTACAAAAAAAGTGGAATTAAAGGTTTTGGTTGAGAGATATGATGGATTAAAAATGTTAGGAACTAGTGAGGATACATGGGATTGTAGGTAAATAATATCATCTAGTCATAGCACATGTTGTAAAAATGGTTGCCTTGTAGGGCCATTGAATTTACGGTTCCGTTATGATCTAATTATTGTAACTTTATTTTTACTAGACAAAATGTGCGAATGAATTATTCTAGATAGATAGAGTACTTGGAAATTATCATTTTTAATAGTTATATGAACATGTGTTTGGACAAGGTATACAATGTAAAATAGGTTAAAGATGAATTCAAATAATTATGAAAAAAATATTTTTTCCTATCATGGTAATCCATTATATTTTTTCTTTTTTAGTAGTTGATACATGTTATATACCCCATAAATAATATGTTCTGTAAAATAATTATACATTACCGATCGATGATGATAATTCCTTTAGGAGGGAACTCTAATAGTTCTAATGCTATAGTCGGAAACTGTAAATCGGTCCAATTTTAGGACATGGGATAAAAAATGTAATGAGGAGTAAGAGATATACTTCATATTCATTTATTATATTAGGGGGGATGTATGAAAGAGATACATAGGATAGCTAAAATTTATTTCTTTTTATTCATCAGGGTTTACTAGGTCTTTACTATTTCATGGGGAAGTTCTATTATCAGATTTTTAGTCAAGATCCCTCTTTGAAAAATGAGGATTTTAATATACTGATGACTTCACTATTCATATGAAATTTTGATATCCAAACATACTCTATAGTCAAAAATTTAAATTATGTTATTGATTTTGGAACCCTTTTTATGTCAGCCCCTTGATTTGGATAACACAAATTGTTATCATTCATAGAATGCATGTGCATCAGAAAGAGTACTAAGAAATAGAATAATTTTATAAATTTAAACCCACCATTTAATTCTTTGAGAAATTATTTTTTATTCAACATCACAAATTAATTACAAAAACACGCCTAATTTCCATAATAAATTGTTAATTTAACTCATTCCTTGGGCATGTGTCGAGATAGAAATATGGTCTATAGAAATGGTTTCTATGAACTTGCTCCTATCCTTATCTAACTCTATCCATAGAATCATTGATGTAAATATGATTTTCCTAGAGGTTTTTTTTATTATAATATGATTTGTATAATGTTTTCTTAGGCCTGATAGTGGAGACATGGTCAATGTATTAGGGTTATTACATGGATTCTAAATTTTAATCAATATGATCTTTTCTAAATCCAAATTATATGGGCCCTAGTTTAGGGAAAAAGGTTATAGTATGATTTTTATAATTTTTTTTCATCCTAATATTAATAAAAATCTTATATGTTTAGTGATTGAAATTGTTTTATGTTTTCGGTAGTGCTTGTGACTTATTTTATAATGTGGGTATATTTTTTGGTTTATTTTACTAGAATTTATTTCTTACATACTGTTAATTTGTTTAATGAACTTGAGAATATAAAGATAGGAGACAATAAATGAATCATGAAACAATATTTAGGATGCATTTTAAAATTTTGGGGGACAACCAATACCATCTAAGAATAACATATCATAATGTGCTGTATGGGTTACTTTGATATTAATGATTTCATATACTCTATTATATTGATCTATGTGATTCTGATTTATGATTAATGCTATATTTTGATAATTTCTAACCCTTGAATGTAATTATATTTGGTTTTAGGAAATGGAAATTGATACACAAAATCTCTCATAGTTATTGTATGAGTGTGTTTCTAGTAAACAATGTTTTGAGAAAAAAACATAGAAATAGTTTTTAGCTGAAAAAAGTTTATTTTTCAAACTATATTTATTTTAATGCATGTCATATGTTAAATTTGGTATTCTAATTTTTTTGTTATGTGTTTTATATAATGTTGATATTGTTTATAATAGAGGTGCGATAACTGAATATAATTTATTTTATAAATCAATATAATTATTATGTAAATTTTTGTTATGAAATAATGGATGTCAAACATGGTGGGATATCTATTATTCATTGAATGATTTCAATTTATAATAATTATAAATAGTATTAAGATAAAACATATTTTAGAATAAAATTATTGTGGTGGAAAAATTAATTTAATTTTTTTTTCTAAATGAATTTGATTTCATAAATTATTTTTCAACATAGCTCTTTGATTATTAATAAATTATATTATTGAAGATTATTTTTGTGGTAACATATTTTCTTACGTAAAAAATTACTGTTATTCTATTAAATATGTATTTTATCTAAAATGATTTAATTTGTATAATGTGTTGTAAGTGTTTTCATAATGTAGATTTTGGTAGACAACTTGTTATAATGAATTGTTAAAATGGTTTTCATTAAATGGTATTATACCCTATTGTATTTGAAATTTATGAGGATTAATAAAAAGTTTTCATACACATGATTTTGAAATTTGACAAGTTTGAATTAGAAATGTGGTGACACAATTAAATAATGTGTTAAATTATATGGATTTTATATGTTTTAATGTCCTTGACTAACATGAAATAATGAAATGTTTTAGGAAACATATCTATTATTATAATTATTTAATTTTTACAAAATAATTAATATATAATTTTTTTGATATGTTAATCTTGATATATTCAAAAAAAATTATGAATTATAAAATAATCATAATATATATGGTATATTTAGATTAATTGAAAAGTATGTGGATTAGCATTTAAATCTTTTCATATGATAGCTGGTTTATGATTTTTTTTGTAATTCTAGATATCATAATCTTTTTTCCTAAGTGAATTTATATTAGTTTTGCTTAAAATTATGCAATGTTATTTTTTTGGAAATATTTTCATTCATCAGTGTGGTTTTATTTTTAATTGTTGTTTGATCGATATGAATTCATATATGTGGTTTTTATTTCTATGTGCATGACATTTATTGGGAATTGGATTAACATATGCATGCTCAATATCCATAGTTAATTAATTATTCATGTTCTTGGAATGAAATTTCTAATTTGATTTTAATATTGAAGGTTTATTATCATAATTGACAGTATATATTATTTCATTACATATTAATTTTTAGAGGTATCTCCCATAGAATATGTTTTCTTATCTATTTTAAATAAGTTTTGTCGTTATTGGAATTATTCCTCTATTGTGTTGGATATGCTCCAACTATAGAAAGAACCTTGAGTGGAATTTTCACCGGTTTTTGACTAAATAAAAATACATCCCCTCCAATTCAATGTATTTTAAATTCATGATGATGATAATATTTTGATTGGTATCTATTTTAATGTCCCATAATATTCATGAGACTTCATTTTTCATTCTAGAGTGACTGGTGTTTCATACTATTATTCTATAAGTAACTATGTTGTTTGAAAACTTTTTTTCAAGTTATGAGTATAATTTTAATGTTGTTAATATATATTTTGCAACTAATTTAGATTTTTTACACTAATTTTAATAATTTAGAAATGTTTTGGATATTTTTAAAATTATAATAAGGAATATTTTTAAAAATTTATAGGTTTATATAAGTGGAAACTATGTTTTTTTAATTTTATTAATACCCTTAAATATATACATTCTTTTAAGTAAGTGTAATAGATGTTCTTAAATTTTTTTGTAAATGTAATGGAGTTTTAATAGTTTCTATAATGGAAGATATAATTTTTATATATCGGTAATGGAATTCCATTTTCAGGTAAGTGTAGTTCGGGTTTATTAATATATGCATAAGTGTATGTTCTAATTTTCTAAATCCATGAAAATATTTCTTTTTTTTCATTTCCATACTAATGAAAATTTTCAACCTATTTAATAGTACCCTATCTTCTAAACAGAGAAGATACTGGTTAATAAGAAATGAATATTATTTCCTAAGGGTGCTCTATGAAATAAATCAGATGCATAAGGTTCTAACAAAATTTCTAATTCCTAAAATAGGTGTCCATCCATATAAGTGAAATCTATGTAACACTTTCACAGTGCTTTCTAATTACGTATGGGTTGTGTAAATCACAATAATTTCAAGATTTCCATCCTAGTTTTATAAGAAATGTAATTTATATATAAATAATGTCATTAAATGTAAAAAATGGATGTGTTTGAATCTATTATGTATTTTTGAAATAATAATAACCCTTGCACAAATTATTAGTCATAAATATGCCAAGTAATTGATATTGAATCGGTTTTAATATTAATTAAATTTTCTTATAGAACATTTGTGTGTGTGTGTGTGTCTGTGTGTCTGTGTCTGTGTCCGTGTAATTTAAAATAAATTATTTTCCATGATCAAGTCTTATTTTATTTCATTATGTTTGGGTGATCCCAACCACACTATTAAAGATATTTATTTCTCTATAAATTTGTTCAAATATCCCCTAAGAAATAATATCTTTTTCATATATTCCATTCTAGTTTACTTTTGTGATCTGGCGTATAAATCCAACATCTCTTTATTGGGTATTTTTTACTTCTCCTATTTTTAAATTTTCCATGGGATCAAATGATGCCTAAATTTTTTATTTCCAAATAGGTAGAATTAGCCTGAACAAAATAATAATTTGGATATATCGTTTAAAAATTTATTGTGTTGATAAATTTGGAAACCTCCCTCACATCTTCTAATATGAAAACACATATTTAACAATATAGAAATAATGAATGAAGAAAAAAAATTATCATTTACTTCTATAGTATTTTCCATGTAATTTTAAATGAATTGAAAATTTATAAATTAGATTGTGATCGAATCACATGTTATATAGGAATGAATAAAACCATTCTTATATGTAGATTCTTTTTATTCCAAATTATGGTTAATAATGAATTTATTTAAATGTTATTATCTTTCTATGATTTTCTCCATTTCTAGGAAATAAGATAATAATTTTTGTAATTTTTAATATAGTTTCCAAAGACAATCATTTCTTATTTCATTATATTAAAAATAATTTCACAATTTCTCTAAAGTATATAATTATTGTGGGAGATTATATCACATACTATAGATAGAATAATTGTTACTAAATAAATTGATGTATTATAATATATATTAAATAGATAATATTATTCCAATTTTGAATTTAATATGTATTATATTGTTGTTTTTGAAATATACCCAATATATTAAATGTGGAAAAATATTATTAATTATTTATTAATATTTATAAAAATGAAATAGAAATTTAATTCTTATACATTATGGATATCATTTTATTGATACTATTTACAGATTTTATTTAAAAATAATATTTCATTATGTGATAATTTGTGGTTATTGTAGAATCATGAAATTTCTTGTTTAAATATATTAATATATATATATATATTTAATATTATTTATAATAATTTTATTAGTTTAATTTGTTCATTCATCAATTGAATATGGTAATAATTTTTTATTATATGGTATATTATCATTAAAAATTAAAAGAAAATAATTTCTTGTTGTAGAATAGTATCGATTCTTTGGAATTTTATAAGAGAGTAATTGATAATGACTTGCCACATTTTTAAATATTTTTTTAAAATATCAAAATTATAAAATCCAATGGTGTTAATCTGCTTCAATTATGTTTGTAAGAATTAATTTATAACTGCTAATATTATATAATTGATAATTTGATTATTTAATGTTATATAATTTAATATTTCTTATTTGGGTTTAATTTTTTTAGGAACTTTCAGAACGAATGTGTTCAATACTGCCTCTTGATATTAACAAGATATTATTTAAACTAAATTTTTATATATATATTTTTTTATATATAAAGTTTATTTTTTGAAATTTTCAAACAATAGAAATAAATATTTTATTACTAATTAAATTGGAGTTGCATGAGAAGAAAAAATACAATTCATAATAAATATTTTAAAACACATAATTAATTCCTAATTCATTATATAAAGATTATATGTGATTTTACCAACCGATGGTAGTTTCTAAATGTGGAAAACAATTTTATAATAAACCATTTAATTTATAATAGATTTAAAATGGTTTTCAGTAAAGGATGAATTGTTTTGGGTTGAGCGAGGCCATTCATGATTTTGGTAGGCTTGAATTCCTTGATTACATGGACTTAGTTTCCTTTAATTTTTTCTATGGAATAATTATTTTGATATGAATGTGTGATCTTCAATTTATATCCTTGAATTTAATGATATAATATCTTATATGATTAGTTATGATAACGATGCCAGAACGAGGTGCTAGTTAAGATGGTTATAGTGGAAAAAGATGGGTATTATGATGTTTATTCTAGGACAAGGTGTTAGTTATGATGATGTTTGAATGAGATAATTGATAAGTTTTTATTTTTGATGGTGTGGGATATTGGGGAGATCAATATGAGTTTATTGTTGGGCTTGAAATCGGATTCTAACTTCTATCTTGATTCTTACTAGATGGCCAATGACTGATTGATGTTTATATAATCTGTTACCTACTATTAGATGATGCTCGATTAAATGAATTGTGAATAAATACATTAATTGGTAAGTTAGTATGGTTTATATAATTCCAAAAAATATATTAAATTAAAACAAATTACTGATTTTATGTGGTTTTTTCGTGATTCTTATATTTATTGATGACATGCTTTGAGAATACAAGAATGTATTTAATAGTTTTATCAATACTGTTATTAGTATATTGAATCATATATCAATGAAAATGAAAATTAAATAGTAATAATAAATATATAATGAATTATTTAACAATATATTTGATTCTATATTCTAATGTGATATATATAACATAGTGGTGGAAGTTGGGTTCTATGTGTGATGATAACAAAAGATGAGTCTATGTCTATATAGTTACCCCTATTGTGGTTTTCTGTTTTATTATTCTATATTTTCTGATTTTAAATTATACCCCAATGAAATATATAGGGAAACATACACCTAATTGTTCTGGGGATTTTTATCTCTAACAAATTGGTTAGAGTGTGAATATTTGGATGACTTCTGCCTCTCCCACTCTTCTTAATAATACAGATACGTAGTCTTCGCCTTTGTTATAATTACATATGGAATATGGTGTATTCCTACCGCACATGTGATAAATTATTTATTGAAAAATCATTTTTGTATTTTATATAATTCTTGAGTTTTACTACCGACATGTATCTAGATACATTGGTCTCATCTTTTCCCTGTGTTTGTATGTATGAGTTTTGATGACTTGAGGTATAACACTTGTACTTAGGAAATATTGTATTGAATATATACACTGTTGTTACATATTATAGGTTTATGATGAAGATGATGTTGATATTTTTATGATTCCAACCAGATATGTTGATACATACATGTGATAAAGATAGGTAGGGCTAAGGCCTTCCTCACAATAGGGATGACATGACTTTTGAAAGGGATGAGTGTAGGATGTATAATGTTGTGGAATGAGACTGATAAACCAATGGATAAGTTGAAGTAGGGTACCATACTATATATATTTAATTTTAATAAATAATTTTTTATTTATAAGAATTAATTTTTGAGTGATCCTTTGTGAGGATTGTATAATAAATGCATACCTATTTTGGCGATGAGTTGGTTTCAATTTTTTTCACTGGTAATTAGTATTCTTCTACAAAATTTTCATGAGTTTCTACAATATTAGTATACTAATTATAAATATAATAATCACCCGTTGTATATGTAAATTATTTTTCAGGTCATTAAATGAATTTTGGTTACTGAGAAATATTTTATAGTTCACTGAGTGGTTTAGGATATTTTTTGAGACTCCTTTAAACTGATGATGATTTATGCCTTGTGAATTTTAATTTTTTTATCCAAACGTGTTTGAAATACCACTATGATTTGAGATTTATTTATTATTTGTTATATGATGTTATTAATTTTTTATGTATTCTCTAAATGATTTTGTTTTAGAGTCCTATAACATTTTCAAAATTAATATGATCTCCCCATATTAATGTGTAACTCTTTACAAAACCAAAAATTTTATGTCACAATCATAGAAACAGATGCCATACCATTTCATAAACATCGAATGAACAGCAATTGAATGAGGTACATGAATATTTCATCTAAATTAATAAGTTATTTGAGATTAATAATATACATATGAGTAAGATTGAGGTGATAGATATCCAACCCATCACATTTATATAATATTGAATTATACACTATTATTTAGGGTAGTCCAAACCAAGTTCCCTCACCCTATGGAGGAATTTCCCAAGAGATAATTAAATTTATAATATCTATATAAATAAATTCAACACTATATTCAATAACTAACTTTAATATTATTAATCCAAAAAAATCAATGTTAAATATGATGAATAACAATATTTAATGGAGTAATTCCTAGAATTTAATTCAAGGATATATGTCCTAGAATTAATTTATCATAAAAAATAATGCATACATTTTTAAAAATTATATAAATTACTTATAATCATTAATAAAGAAGGACATAAACTAATAAATAAACTAATAATTTATTTAAAAATAAGATAATAAAAAATAAATGGTTTCATATTAAATATATATGAGAAAAATATTTTTAATATTTCATAATGGTAATAATTGTAAAAAAATTATAGCATATAATCAATTTCATCCAAATATAAACAGTCTAATTTATTTTGTATATGTCGAATTTTATGTCTAACTATTATTCATAAAATGAAACTAAAATAATACATTGGGTATTCTTCATATTATTATGATTTTACAATATAACACAAAATTATAAAAATGTCCGATATCATTACTTAAGATATGTGTTACTGTATGATAAATGATTCATTTAATGATATAGCAAGATATCATAAGTGTAATACAGAGATTATATTTATGAAAACTTGCCATGAAATGTTTTTTAATATCTAATATAAAAAATTATATTATATTCCAAAACCATCATATCATACACTACAATCATACATGTTCCCATGTAACAGTTATAAAAATATTATAATTCAATATATAATATTTTATGTCCCAACATTAATTGACTTAAAATATATATTTTCCTAAAAAGCAGTGAATTAAACCAAATAGAAACATGATGAAACCTAGATTAGACAACATTTATGGATTTTATGGGCTCATATAATGATCATAGGTAGTGTAAACAAACCATATAATTTTCTAAATTTTCATCACAAATCAACATATTTAGACATATAAAAGATTCTATGCACTTATTAACCATAACTAACAATATTCATTTTAATTCAATGAAGTAGAATGATTTAATAATTTCATTTAAGTAGAAAACTAATAATCCAATCAATGATGATATTAGATTGGCTAATGGATTACTGTTTTCATGTTAAGGATTCCCATACACATAGCGGTGATTAATTACCATCACTATTTGTTTTGAATGGTTATATGAGAAGTAGGAATAAAATATTTTATATTACATGGATGAAAATTTTTTCAAAAATAGGGGAGAACTCTTCCCTTTATGTTTACATCCTAGATTTTTTTATTTATTGAATGTAATTGTCAATTATAAATTCATCATGTTCCATATCACGACACTTGAGAATTACTTCATATTGGCGAATTTTGTGTTCAAATTCATTGAATTTTCAAGTCCTTCTTAATACATTGATGATGAATTATATTAAAAAACAAGGTGGGAGTTCAGTTGCTTACATCAGACACAAATATTATATACCCAAGCATACATTATGACAGATGTATATAGACAAATCAAATGTACCTATATATTTCGTTCTAGCTACATCCTAGAATATGAATCATATTAAAATCTTATGAAGTGGTATATTTCTATTATATAATTTGAAATATCAATATGAGATGTATATCTATCACTAATAAATTTAATTATTATATACAGAAGTATGAATTACTAAGAAATTTTTATAACTTATCATCCTCGAAATCTAAATCATAATCTATAGATGATATTTATGTTATTTTTAATCTTATATTTTATTAATGTATCCTAAAAATGACCGAAAATAATTATTGAGGGAGTGCCTAGGGAATAAATTCATAAAAACCATTAAAATTGAAGGGATATTCATTGATCCTGATGGCATCATTGTGAACTTATAATTTTCATAACTAGTATTGAAATCTACAATTTGAAGATATTCTCTCATAACATTTAGCTGATATATCCATAAAAAAGATAACATTTTCAGAAGTACTAATATCCTTAAAGTATATTAAACATATCATCAATACTTATTAGTGTATTCAAGTTCTTTGTTGAGATTGTTTTTTTAGATCTGAGTAATTATTTTCCAAACATATTGATGCATATTTCTTCTTGAACAATATAAGAGGTTCACCCCAATGCGATGCATTGAATCCAATGAACCCTATTTCAAAATTCTATTGAAGATTCTTCATTAACTCCATATATTATCTGAAGACATTATTTTTGGGGGATCAGGTATATAATAGTTGGTTTGGGTATATATTTATTCTGAGAACTACCTTATGATATTGTTAATGATCATAATATTCATTATGAAATGCATTTATATTCTACCTCATAAGGGGAATGTCCCCAATTGTGATTCCTTTATTTAACTAATAAAATTTACAAATACATGATTCTTCATATGGTGTCAACAAAATTTTATAATTTTATAATGAGGATTGTTAATATAATATTCTTCTATACAACATAATACAATTGTTCAAGATATAGAAATAGATTTACATTTATCGACAGATGATGTGATCTCTTTATAATGAGATCCAATCTATTCCCATTATTGAATTAAATTCCGCTAATAAAATGATTAAAAGATTAACTGTAAGAATATTTCCTCCTACTTTAACATTGGAAGAGTCCAACTCTTGGCATTTAATGTTTAAAAAGCTATGTATTTTATAGATATATAAACATAATGGTATTAAGTGGGTGATTTAGTAGTTCTAGTTAACATTCAATATATGATTCCATGAAAAATCTAAGTAAATTTAACATTCAGTAGAAATGATTTAATATTTAGATTAAAATTTATTATTTCAATATATTAAAACAAGCTAACACCATATTCTAATGAATAAAATGTTATAAAAATCTTACATTAACAAATAATGGGTAAGGTAATTATCCAAAAATATTAATCGATTCTATATTCTACACCTATGATATCATTATGTTTAATGTAAGTTATTTTATACTAAATGAATTAAGATATTAAATTAAAAATACTCTAATACTAAATATTTAAACTCATATATTTCACAAATTATTATTACATATTTTATGAAAATTTACATAGTAATAATATTATCCAAAATTTAATGATTAAGAATCAATTTAAAATTACTTTTTTATAACATTAATATATATAAGACATTAATAGTTATTTAATTCCATAAAAATATTCCCATAATTATAAATTATATCCATATTAGTATATGTTTTATTATTAAGGAACACATCAACTCAAGGGTCACCAGTACAAAAACTATTTTTAATGTCGCCTTTTTCACATCAGTTTTTTAGAACCGATGTATCTCAAAAAATCAATTTTTCTCGTCGGTTATTATATAACCGATGTGAAAATATATTTTTCATGATTTTCACGTTGGTTATATAAGAACAGACATGAAAAACTGATTTTATCAGATTTTCCACGTCGATTATGAAATAACATATGTGAAAAATCCATTTCCAAGAAAAGATATTAAAAGTTTCGATTATTTTTCATGTCGGTTTTGTAAAAACCGAAGTGAAAAAATCAATCTTCACCACTTTTTCACGTCAGTTATTAAATATCCTAAGTGAAAAAATGATTATCATGGCTTTTTCACATCAGTTATTAAATAACCAATGTGAAAAAATATTGAAAACATCTATTTCATTTCCCATTATTTAATTTGACATGTCACTGAGCTCAAACGGAGTTACAGATTAAATGTTATGTCCATATGAAGTCGATCATCTCTAGAAGAAGTATTAGGGAAGGCCAAATTTGGAAAGGCATAACTTTTAATCTGTAACTTCATTTGAGCTCCGTGACTTTTCAAATTAATGGTTGGGAAATAAGCTACATGCTTGTAAACCCTGTTCACACCGTGTTTGAAATAACCAACATGAAAAACACCTTGTAACGTCAGTTATTAAATAACCAATATGAAAAAGTCATGAAAATCGATTTTTTATGTCGCCTATTTAACAACTAACATGAAAAAGTGAATAAGACTGACTTTTCATGTCCGTTTTATAATAAGAGACATGAAAAATAAGTGTAAATTTTAAAACCTTTTCATAACGGTTATCATAAAACTAACGTGAAAGATAATTTTAATATCCCGCGAACACAAAATATCAATTTTTTTACATCGCAACATCAAAATTTTGAATTGCTTCCTAAAATTTTTAATATCCTTCTTTCTATTATCATCACAATTTTATGTTTCCATTATAAAAATATCCTAATTGAACGATCATTTATTTCAACCATTATCGTTCCCCCAACTCGACTCGCTTGGTCTTCAACGTGAATCAATTATATCTTCTTTATGTGATCTCGTGAAGGTATATTTAATTATTTATCCATGATTTATGGGTTTTATGAATTTTTTCTTAAGTGAAATACCATTTAACTATCATTTCATTCAACTATCATCATTCCATCGATGCAACTAGTTTGATCTTCCACGTGAATCCAGTATTTCTTATTTTCATTATCTCATCAGGGTACTAGTAATTATTGCCCCATGATTTATATTTTCTATGATTAGTTTTCTATATGGATATACCATTTAACGTTTTTTATTTTTTTACAATGATGGATAATTCTTCTTAGCATGCTGAAACTATGAATCCTCATAGGGATTAAAAAATTTCTTTTAAGATGAAGCTACGGTTGGCTCTTTCAATCATTCCTTCAAACAAAATATCAAACTTATGATGGTAATAACTTTTGATCTATAACTCTATTTGAAATCTATGACCTATCAAATCAATGAGTAGAAAATTATCTATAGTATCGTAAATATTTTTTATGTGGGTTATTTGAAAACCGACTATAAAAACGACTTTTAACGTTTGTTTTTAAACAACTAACTTAAAAATGACTTTTAACGTCGCTTTTTTCAAAAACTGACATAAAAATGGCTTTTTAACTCTATTTCTAGAAGGACATTCACATCGGTTATTTGAAAACTGATGTTAAAAACCATAATAACCCATTTCTAAGTGAAGTGCCCAGATCAGTGTGAATCACTGAGAGGGGGAGGGGGTGAATCAGTGATCCCTTTAAACTTTTTACTAATTGATTCTTTATCAATTAAACCTCTATGGCTGGTTAAAGCCTCGATCCACTCTTCTTGTATCTCTCAACCTTTCCCGGATTATGCAGTAATGAAAAGGCACAGGACACAAGGATTTACAATGTTCGGCACCAAAGGCCTACATCCTTGCCATGCTCTCCCAGCATGGATTCTCCCATTATAATCTGTTAGTATTACAATGGTCGATACAGAGTCCCACTGTATCTCTCCTGAGTCCCACAGGAGGGTCTTTATACTGCTTCACACAGTGTTACCAGAGTCCCACTGGCCTGCTCCAGAATCCCACTGAAGACTTCTTCTCCCTGAGTCCCACAGGGTCTTCTCCTGGCTCCTCGAGTCACACGAGTAGCTCTTCTTCACTTTAAGTTCTTCAAGTAACTTCAGTAGCCTGGGATAAAGGCTGCTGGCCTTGCTCTTCTCTTCTGATCACTTGTGGTTGATCAGGGCTTCTCGTCTAGCTCAGGCTTTTTCTCCTTCTTCTGGATGACCTGGCTTCTCTCTTCAACTACTGAATGCTCAGACAACTGATATCTCTAACTTCAGTCTGGTCCAGTCTCACATCAACATCACTTCATGCACTGAGCGCATGGCCTTCTCAAATTCTTCAAGATCCTCTGGTCTTGGTCAACTCAAATGCACACAACCAGATTTGGCTTTGTTCACATGTGCATGTGCATGCGTGCATGCATGCACTGTCCTCTTTCTCCTCTTGGTGCAATAATCCCTCAGAGGGTGTAATTCTTTTCAGCACACACCTACTTCTCAAACTTCACACTCTTTATGAAATTTGTTCACACACTTAAAAGTGTGTTATACTTTTGTGTGAGTCTTCTTCTTCTTCTAAGTGTGTCCACTCCTCTTAGAGGACACACATAGGTTCGGTCACTTCACTTTGTTGTTTTGCACACACAACTTTGTTCTTTGCTTTGCACACACACAATGAGTGTGTATTTGGCCTCCACTATTTTTGCACACCCCAAGCTATGCCTCGGCCTTCCTTTCAAATGCACACACACACAAAGTGTGGTGGTCTTCACTTTACCCACTTGCACATACCCAAGCCAAGGTCTCGGGTTCTTCCTTGTTCTTTTAATTTTCTTCAAAGTGTGCACCTCACTTATGCACACACTTGGTTCTCCATTTTGTACACACAAGGGCTACGGCCTCTTCTTCAAATCCACACACAAAGTGTGTTCTTCAATTTGGCACTCACACAAGGTGTGGTCTCGGCCTCTACTTGCACACACCCGAACAAGTGTGCTTTTCCTCTTCACTTAGCACACACAAATACACTTAGGCCTTGGGTCTTCTTTGGTTGCACAAGGCTACGACCTTTCCTTCCCTTCTTGCACACACACAAGGCTACTGCCTTTTCTTCAAATGCACACACTAGTATGGCCTTGTCTTGCTCTCTCACTGCCCGTAGGGTACTTAGCACACACAAGATGTGTTCTTCAATTTGGCACATACACAAGGGCATGCCTCGGCCTCCTCTTGCACACACCCGAATACCAACACAGGGGCTACGGCCTCCTCCTTTTCTTTTTACACAAAAGGCACAAAGGCCTCGGTCTTCTCTTCTTCTCTTACCACACACACGAGGCAAGGCCTCGGCCTTCTTTGTCACACACACAATGTGTGTAGAGCACAAGGCAAACAAGCCTCAGGTCTTCACCTAGCCTTCGGGCGCGCAAGGTGCACGGCACAGGGGCGCGCAAGACCTCCTACCCGCGGGGCGCGCAAGTGCAACACCCGCGGGGTCTTCCTCTTGCCGCGCAAGGGTGCGGGCAGAGAGGGAACAAGCCTCGGGCGCGCAAGAATGTTGCGGCCACGAGCTCTTCCTGCCGCGCAAAGGATTAGCGCGTAGGGGACTTCAGCCGCGAAAATTATATTTGCGCGGGGCTTCAACTTCGCGAGGCAGAGGTGCACTCACGGTTCTTCGGATCTTCAACAAAGGATCAGCGCATCAGCAAGCATTTTGAGAGCCTCAGATGCTCCTTTTATAGGAAAGAGATGCCTCACATGATCCGCGTGTTTCCAACTTAAATTCCCGAAGATTTCGGATCTTTGAAATCTTTAAACGATTTATTTTTATCCTCTGTTTCACGCGGGATCTTCCTCTTTAATTTCCTCTACGTGCATGTGACTTGTAACGCATGCACGGCCTTCGGTTTAGGCTAATCCATGCAAACCATAAACCCTTCAAAGCCTCGGCAGATTCTCTTGCCTCGGCCTTCTTCGAATTCTTCCAAACATAGCATGCATTCCCATTTTTATACATGGTTGTGTTCAGTAGGGCCGGACGAACTCATTGGAGCCTTCGGATCAAACTATGGTGGCCGGGAGCTCGAAAACAGGTCGTCGGAGGGCCTCTGGTTCGACGGAGCTCGCGGGTGGCTCCGGGTGGCCTTCGGCTGAGCTCGAGGAGGAAGACGGATTCGCAGCCGTTGGATCGGCGATTCAATTGATCTCGGACGGCCTGGATCAGAAGATCTCGCGCGGGATCAGATGTGCGGCTTAGATCGTCCGCGCGATTGGATGAGCGGCCAGGATCTCTTCCGCGGGAAAATCCCGCGTCCGACATCGAAACGAAGCCCGGTTTATCCGCGGCTTATTACCCTGGCGCTGCCTCAACCCGCCAGTTGAACTTCTCCCCTCCCGGTGCCGCCCCGCACCGGGTTCTCTCTGCGGGTGCGCTCTGCGCCCACTCTTTGCTCCTGCGGGCGCGCTCCTAGCGCCCACTATGCTCCTCCGGCGCGCGGGTTTCACCACCGTGTGTCCTCGAGGGCTTACACACGGCCCCCTATCGCGCTCCTCCGGGCGTGCCCCAGCGCCTCTGTGGTGTCTGCGAGTGCGCCCCTGCCGCCCTGAGCTCGCCCCACGGGTTCCCCCTTGGGCGTGGCGCCTTAGGCCCACATGAGCCTTGGGGTTGAACCCACAAGGTGCTCACGGGCTGGCCATATTTTTTGGCAAAGTATAGAATAAGAATTTGTCAAAAACAAAGTCCTCCATGAGTATAAGCCAAATTCCAAGCCACTCCAAGCCTTCTTCCTCTCTTCTTCTTCATTTGAAATTCCTCCATTATCTTCAACGTATATTCATTACTTAGGAATGGAATTCCAAACGGTTCTTCTTCATCAATCGAGCTCCTGAATCACTTATAATCTTCAATGTCTTCGTTGATCTAATCAGAGATCAAATTGAGACTTCTTCAGATTCACATGCACTAAGTGTTAGTGCATGGACTTTATTAAACAACTTCACCCACTTAGAAGTTGTGGATGGAGCTTCTTTCATCTCCAACTCCTCATGCATTGTCACTACAATGCATGGTCTTCTAATCATGTTGTGACTTTGTATCATCTTGATACAAGTTCTTGGAAGTCTAAGAACAGCTCAACAATCGTCTGATTTACTTAGAGAATGTTTCAAACCATCATCTCCTATGTCACTTAGTGAATCTCCTAAGTGACATGCATCTTAGTACTATGGCCATTCTCCTTCATCACCATCACCATCACATCCTTTGACATTCACATCATGACTCCTTGACATCCATTAATTCCAAGACAACTTCATGCCTCATTGACAACAAATGCAACACAATGCACTTCAATCTCCCCATTTGTATTTGTTGTCAATACACTCCATCAGCACATATGAATGGGTCAATATGTGTGCCAATATTTTCTCCTCCTTATTGGAAATCAAATTCAAAGGTGTGGTGTGGTTCTCTTCCAAAAATATCTTCCTCCCATTGAAAAGTATCTTCTTGAAAAACACTAGGAGAGGGATGATGTCACATGTTCTCTTTAGCAAAGAACCTTTAGTAAATCAACTCTAAGTCTACTTGGGCTAACCCGGTGTAGAAAACAAGAGTGATGTTACCAAGGAACTCAATGCTATCCATCATTCACTGTACATGTGAGATCATGCTCCAGGGGTTTGAAATTTTCATATACTCAATGAATTTGCAGAATCCTGCACATACTTCACAAAACACATTAGAAAGTTCAGTGCAATGATAAAGCTCCCCCTTTCATCCATTTGTCTTCAATCCATACTCCCCCTTAATTGACAAGATAGCCTCAATTAAGAAACAAGGGATGAAAGTATGATTGGATTACCTTCACTTTTCTCAAGATGATATTAAATCCCAAAATATCATCTTCTCCAGATTGGCTCCCCCTCAAGGGGTGCACAAGATTCTTTCCAAACCATCCTCCAGTTGAGAATGATCATCATCTTCAATTCCCTGCATTGTTAGCATATGTAGATACCAATGTATAAGGGAATAAGATGGAACCTCCTTGGTTCATCAATGTGAACAACAAGGTTGAGAAGATTCTCTCAACCGAGATGTCCCATTTTCACCATTCTTCACACTTGCACATTTGATCTTCATTGATGATTGTGCTGGTGTGGTTCTCAACCCATCTTCATGTGAAATCTTTTTCTTCCCTTTTGCTTTAGCAAATACCAGAGCTTCATCTTCAGCTCTTTGTAGTTCTCTGGCAAGTTGCAACTGATGTGGCCATATGACAAGTAAATCATTTGGAAGAGTGGCCTCAGTTTTGGAAGTTCCACATGGTTCTTTGGATGCTGCTAAGCTACCTCTCTTAGCCAACTTATTTTCAATCAATCCCTTCTTCTTCTGGATTGATTGTCTTTTGGAGTTCAGTTGTCTTCTATTGAATTTCATGGCTTCTTTACAAAGATCCATGGTATGACCATTCCTTCCATAATAGAAGCACTTCTTGGTGGTCCTTCTGGATGCATCACCCTTCTTGGACTCAGACTCCAAGGACTTCTCTTCATTTCTCAAACACTTCTTGGGAGCATTTTCTACTTTCTTCTTTCTTCCCAATGAATCTTTTTGAGCCAGGTTTTGTGATCTTTTCTTCTTTTGAGCTCTGGATACAGTTGGAGACTGACATGTATCTTTTTGACCACTTTTGCAACCATCCCAGATGTTGTCAAGTAATCCAAATCTATTTGCAGTAAACAGATGTCTCTGGACCTGTGGATGTTGCTTATTTCCTTCTGGCTTGCTCCCCCTCGGCATGGGCTTCCTCTGTGCATTGGCATTCAGTGGATTGTACCAAAAATCCTTTGCACAATGCCCATACTTGTTACAACACCAACATTGACCCACAAATCTTGACCTCTTGTGTACTTCTGATTGCTGGGTACTTTTCTTGACAAGTTGTGTTGTTTCAGGAGAGCCCTGCTTCTTCACTGTCTTCATCCATATTTGTTTGGAATTATTCTTCCATCCTGCACTTTTTGTGGAAACACAATTAGAAGCATCAGTACAAGATGGTATGGATGGTACCTTCTTTCTAGAAGATGTTGCACTTTTATTAGAGGATGTCTTTCTCTTAGAATCATCCTGCTCAAAGCTCACTTGAGTGGCAACATTTCTTCTACCAGCTGACTGGGAGGTTTTGGCTTTGGGTGATTTCTGATTTTTCAATATCACCTCTAGTTCTAAGCATTTCATGTTAAGTGAGTTCTTCTCATCTTCAACAATTCTTAGCTTTCCTTCCCAATCTTCTTTCAGTTCCTTCATCTGGTCTTCATGCAGCTTCTTCATTTCTTGCAATGAATTTTCAAGCTCCTTCACCCTTTTTGCTTTGTCTTCAAGTTGAGCATCTTTGACAACCATTGAAACTATGTGTCTCTTTTCCAGTGCATGGAAAACATCTTTGATCATTATCAAAAATATTTCTTTCTCAGAAGAGCTCCTTTGCAATTCTTCACAGGTATCTTCATATCTTTTATTGCAAAGGGAAAAAGTTTCATCTTTGGCATTCACCAGCCTTCTGAGAGTGTTGGTTATGCCAACCCTTTTAGCCAGCTGATCTTCCATAGCATTGGCTTCTTCTTCTAACTGTGATTTTTCTTCATGAAGATCATGGATGCCTGTAGCTATATACTTTGCCACTTCCATGGGAACTGTCTTCTGAAGATATTTGAGTGCACTCTGAAGATCATTCATTGTTTCAACATCATCACAGCTAGGACAGGCTTTCTTCATCTTCTTGGCCTGTTTCTTCTTTCTATTTTTCTGAGTCTTGGCAGATATCTCCATTTGAGGCTGGTCGCTCATTTCCTCAAATATGCACTTCATAAAGACTCCCTTGGATCTTTTAGAGGGAACCCCCTCTGATACCAATTGAAGTGCCCAGATCAGTGTGAATCACTGAGAGGGGGAGGGGGTGAATCAGTGATCCCTTTAAACTTTTTACTAATTGATTCTTTATCAATTAAACCTCTATGGCTGGTTAAAGCCTCGATCCACTCTTCTTGTATCTCTCAACCTTTCCCGGATTATGCAGTAATGAAAAGGCACAGGACACAAGGATTTACAAGGTTCGGCACCAAAGGCCTACATCCTTGCCATGATCTCCCAGCATGGATTCTCCCATTATAATCTGTTAGTATTACAATGGTCGATATAGAGTCCCACTGTATCTCTCCTGAGTCCCACAGGAGGGTCTTTATACTGCTTCACACAGTGTTACCAGAGTCCCACTGGCCTGCTTCAGAATCCCACTGATGACTTCTTCTCCCTGAGTCCCACAGGGTCTTCTCCTGGCTCCTCGAGTCACACGAGTAGCTCTTCTTCACTTTAAGTTCTTCAAGTAACTTCAGCAGCCTGGGATAAAGGCTGCTGGCCTTTCTCTTCTCTTCTGATCACTTGTGGTTGATCAGGGCTTCTCGTCTAGCTCAGGCTTTATCTCCTTCTTCTGGATGACCTGGCTTCTCTCTTCAACTACTGAATGCTCAGACAACTGATATCTCTAACTTCAGTCTGGTCCAGTCTCACATCAACTTCACTTCATGCACTGAGCGCATGGCCTTCTCAAATTCTTCAAGATCCTCTGGTCTTGGTCAACTCAAATGCACACAACCATATTTGGCTTTGTTCACGTGTGCATGTGCATGCATGCATGCATGCACTGTCCTCTTTCTCCTCTTGGTGAAATAATCCCTCAGAGGGTGTAATTCTTTTCAGCACACACCTACTTCTCAAACTTCACACTCTTTATGCAATTTGTTCACACACTTAAAAGTGTGTTATACTTTGGTGTGAGTCTTTTTCTTCTTCTAAGTGTGTCCACTCCTCTTAGAGCACACACATAGGTTCGGTCACTTCACTTTGTTGTTTTGCACACACAACTTTGTTCTTTGCTTTGCACACACACAATGAGTGTGTATTTGGCCTCCACTATTTTTGCACACCCCAAGCTATGCCTCGGCCTTCCTTTCAAATGCACACACACACAAAGTGTGGTGGTCTTCACTTTACCCACTTGAACATACCCAAGCCAAGGTCTCGGGTTCTTCCTTGTTCTTTTAATTTTCTTCGAAGTGTGCACCTCACTTATGCACACACTTGGTTCTCCATTTTGTACACACAAGGGCTACGGCCTCTTCTTCAAATCCACACACAAAGTGTGTTCTTCAATTTGGCACTCACACAAGGTGTGGTCTCGGCCTCTACTTGCACACACCCAAACAAGTGTGCTTTTCCTCTTCACTTAGCACACACAAATACACTTAGTCCTTGGGTCTTCTTTGGTTGCACAAGGCTACGGCCTTTCCTTCCCTTCTTGCACACACACAAGGCTACTGCCTTTTCTTCAAATGCACACACTAGTATGGCCTTGTCTTGCTCTCTCACTACCCGTAGGGTACTTAGAACACACAAGATGTGTTCTTCAATTTGGCACATACACAAGGGCATGCCTCGGCCTCCTCTTGCACACACCCGAATACCAACACAGGGGCTACGGCCTCCTCCTTTTCTTTTTACACAAAAGGCACAAAGGCCTCGGCCTTCTCTTCTTCTCTTAACACACACACGAGGCAAGGCCTCGGCCTTCTTTGTCACACACACAATGTGTGTAGAGAACAAGGCAAACAAGCCTCGGGTCTTCACCTAGCCTTCGGGCGCGCAAGGTGCACGGCACAGGGGCGCGCAAGACCTCCTACCCGCGGGGCGCGCAAGTGCAACACCCGCGGGGTCTTCCTCTTGCCGCGCAAGGGTGCGGGCAGAGAGGGAACAAGCCTCGGGCGTGCAAGAATGCTGAATCCACGAGCTCTTCCTGCCGCGCAAAGGATTAGCGCGCAGGGGACTTTAGCCGCGCAAATTATATTTGCGCGGGGCTTCAACTTCGCGAGGCAGAGGTGCACTCACGGTTCTTCGGATCTTCAACAAAGGATCAGCGCATCAGCAAGCATTTTGAGAGCCTCAGATGCTCCTTTTATAGGCAAGAGATGCCTCACATGATCCGCGTGTTTCCAACTTAAATTCCCGAAGATTTCGGATCTTTGAAATCTTTAAACGATTTATTTTTATCCTCTGTTTCACGCGGGATCTTCCTCTTTAATTTCCTCTACGTGCATGCGACTTGTAACGCATGCACGACCTTCGGTTTAGGCTAATCCATGCAAACCATAAACACTTCAAAGCCTCGGCAGATTCTCTTGCCTCGGCCTTCTTCGAATTCTTCCAAACATAGCATGCATTCCCATTTTTATACATGGTTGTGTTCAGTAGGGCCGGACGAACTCATTGGAGCCTTCGGATCAAACTATGGTGGTCGGGAGCTCGAAAACAGGTCGTCGGAGGGCCTCTGGTTCGACGGAGCTCGCGGGTGGCTTCGGGTGGCCTTCGGCTGAGCTCGAGGAGGAAGACGGATTCGCAGCCGTTGGATCGGCGATTCAATTGATCTCGGACGGCCTGGATCAGAAGATCTCGCGCGGGATCAGATGTGCGGCTTAGATCGTCCGCGCGATTGGATGAGCGGCCAGGATCTCTTCGGCGGGAAAATCCCGCGTCCCACATCGAAACGAAGCCCGGTTTATCCGCGGCTTATTACCCTGGCGCTGCCTCAACCCGCCAGTTGAACTTCTCCCCTCCCGGTGCCGCCCCGCACCGGGTTCTCTCTGCGGGCGCGCTCTGCGCCCACTCTCTGCTCCTGCGGGCGCGCTCCTAGCACCCACTATGCTCCTCCGGCGCGCGGGTTTCACCACCGCGTGTCCTCGGGGGCTTACACACGGCCCCCTATCGCGCTCCTCCGGGCGTGCCCCAGCGCCTCTGTGGTGTCTGCGGGTGCGCCCCTGCCGCCCTGAGCTCGCCCCACGGGTTCCCCCTTGGGCGTGGCGCCTTAGGCCCACATGAGTCTTGGGGTTGAACCCACAAGGTGCTCACGGGCTGGCCATATTTTTTGGCAAAGTATAGAATAAGACTTTGTCAAAAACAAAGTCCTCCATGAGTATAAGCCAAATGCCAAGCCACTCCAAGCCTTCTTCCTCTCTTCTTCTTCATTTGAAATTCCCCCATTATCTTCAACGTATATTCATTACTTAGGAATGGAATTCCAAACGGTTCTTCTTCATCAATCGAGCTCTTGAATCACTTATAATCTTCAATGTCTTCGTTGATCTAATCAGAGATCAAATTGAGACTTCTTCAGATTCACATTCACTAAGTGTTAGTGCATGGACTTCATTAAACCACTTCACCCACTTATAAGTTGTGGATGGAGCTTCTTTCATCTCCAACTCCTCATGCATTGTCACTACAATGCATGGTCTTCTAATCATGTTGTGACTTTGTATCATCTTGATACAAGTTCTTGGAACTCTAAGAACAGCTCAACAATCGTCTGATTTACTTAGAGAATGTTTCAAACCATCATCTCCTATGTCACTTAGTGAATCTCCTAAGTGACATGCATCTTAGTACTATGGCCATTCTCCTTCATCACCATCACCATCACATCCTTTGACATTCACATCTTGAATCCTTGACATCCATTCATTCCAAGACAACTTCATGCCTCATTGACAACAAATGCAACACAATGCACTTCACTAAGTCATTTATTTATTAAATAATGTAAAAAATAATATTTTAAACGTCTCTCGCAATAAAATCGCCTAAAAACCAATGATAAAAAGAAAAAAACTGACGTCAAAAAGGTTTTTGTACCAGTTAGTGAGCTAAAATATTCTAAGGGGAAGATAATATGGATAGAATATTAGAAATGAAGAAATATATTATTCCAGTGGACAAAATAATCATTGCCATATCATGAGAAATGGATCATCCAAAATAGAATGGTGGAATAATTTGATTGAGGCATGAAAAATGGTATGTGAATAATAATAGAAAATTATAACAGTGTGGTCAAATCACACACATTAATTTTGAAAAAAATCTAAAATCCTATTCACAGATAATATATCATTACAAAGTTTCACATCATGAATTGTAAAAAAAATATTGTAAATTTTTAATTTTAATAAAATATCATGAGAAATAAGACATTACAAAATTAATTATATGGCTCTATTTTTCATTTCAAACGAATCACATTATGAAAATTCTTATAATAAGTTCATTCAAAATTTAAAAAATATAACATTTAATAAAATGAATGAAATCCATGAAAAATAATATATTTCCTTAGGAAATCATAAATTATATTAAAATAAAAATGACAAATAGATTCTAGAATCCAATAGAAATAATATATATTTTGGATGATAAATATTGGCATAAAATGATCACATTTAATGGAAAGATAAATAAATTACTAAATAATAACTAGTGATATGTTTAGGGAAATAAAGTTATTTTTAGAAATTATTTTTTATGTATTAAAAATAATCACATTGTGTGAAATCATGAAAAACATTGACAAAAGGAACGGTAAAAAAATATGAAGTAACATTTTTAAAGTTATTTAAATAATAATTGTTTAAATAATTATAAATAAGGGGTAAATGAAAAAGGAAAGAGTTGGGATAGAGATTTCCCAGGGAAACTATATACGGTAATGACATGATCAAATTTTTTTGATTTTTAAAAGAATATTCATGTAAAACCTCATGAATGTATAATATGATAATGACTATATGAAATGTGATAGACCTGACATAGAAAAAAGTTAAAAGAATATTGTGTAAAAAAGAGTGATACCAAAAGCCAATGGTCATGAGAGAACCCCCTTATGAAGTTATTAATGTATAAAATGAATATAATGAAATAAAATCACCTTGAAAATCTATTTAAATCAAAAAAACTATTAATAATAAAATTAATTTTGTTGTCAAAGAAGATAATTCTTATAATACAATTTTAAATTCATTTTTATAAATGAATGAATTTTAAAATGAATGGTTGAGAGATATTCTCATACACACATTAGAATCCATGATTTATTCATAGATATTTGAAATTAAAATGAAAGTATTACGTATATCAAAAGAATAATACATTATTGTATTTAAAAAATATGATAGTAAATACATAAAGATCATTTGAAATAATGTTATATAATGTTATACAATCTCAATAAAAATGTTTCAGATAGATTCCCATTAAGATCATTTATATATTTTGTCACATTAACTGATATTTCAAATCAAACATATGTTTTTCTAAATTTTAATACAAAAGTATTTTATTTTTAATATTTTCATTAATAAACAATATTAAACATTCATATTTATTTTTTACAACTTCATTTGAAGATAGAATGTTTCAAAGACATGTTGCTCTAAATAATCATATATTGTTATAGTTTCATAATAATGAATCTATTCCATATATATTTGTGAAATTAATTATAAAATATTTAAAATATAAAATTTTAATATTTATATATTATATATAATTTCTTGTAATCCTCATTGAATTTGGTGATTACAAATGAGTTTAAGACATCCTCATTGGCTGTTCACCAAAAATTAATGAGAATTTAGAAAAAGATGAGGGAGATTTAAAATATATGAACATATTATATATAATATTATTATAGTAGAATAATATTTTTAATAATATATTAATATAAATATTAATTTAATTTGTAAGAGTACGTATAGATTTGATTAGAATAATTAAATATTTTAGGATAAAAGTGAGAAAAAGGGAAATGAGTAGGTCACGTTATTTAAAAAGTTTCTTGCTTTCTAAGACCACAACATTTCAAATTCATGGAGTTATACCTCTCAATAAAATCCCTAAGGATAGTCTGGGATAAAGGGAGTCTAATTAGGATGGCATTATTCTTAGTGAAGTTCATGGGAAGTGATTTACCATGGGATGTAATTGTTAAAAATTACACTTGAGGGGAGGGGTATTATTCTATTAAAATATAAAATATTTAATTTTAAAATAAAACATTTTTATTGTGAAATTTTTTGAATTAAGAATTATATTTTAATTAATACACATGGCCTTTTTAACTATTTTACTCATGAATGTTTGAATTATTTTCTTATAAAAAAGAAAAGTTTAAAAATGAAAAAATGGGTTATAATGGAATCATTTAAATTTTTAAACATGTGGAATTACTTTTTAGGTTTGTAAATTATATTTATTCCCCTCTAAATGAGAAATTCAACTTGTTAAATATTTTAGAAGTTGAGCTAGGTATTTTATAAGTTCATTATTACATTAAGAATAATTTATTAAAAATATTTCAGAAATCAAAAAACTATATTTTTATTATTCTCCTAAAAATGATGTATCTACAAAGAATTAACAATAATTCACCCATATATATTTTTTTCTTAATAATTTTTTAAATAAAATTCATTTACAAAAAAATAATTTTCTATAATATTTAATTTTAATTATTAAAATAAAAATAATATACATTAATAAATTATATTGAAATATATTTAATACCTAATTCGCTTACAATTTATCTAAATTTATAATTTTTATAGTTATTTTTTAATAAATATAATATTTAGGTTTACTGAACTTATTTTTATTAAATATTATGTCGTAATATTATTTAATTATTTAATATAACATTTCAATGGAAATGTTAATATTTTTAATTTTCATGTTAATACATTGATAGATTAGGTTATTATTCAATTTATGATATAGGTATTTTACATAAAAATAGAACAATTTATCATATTCATTGTTCAATTCAATTCAATATATGGTTCAATGTTCAACATTTTCAAAATTTTGATTGTATTACTAATGTTTTATTTATTTTTTTAAATATTTTTCTTTGTTTTTAAACATTCATAGAGACCATAATGATACTAATCTTAATATTCTAGTTAATATATCTTTATTTCAAACTCATTATGTTAATATAATAATTTTTATTCTGTGGGGTATATTTATTATCGAATGACAATGTTCTAAATAAATAAAATTTAGTGTTCTTTTTTATTGTGTGGGGCATGTGTTTTACAATTTAATATATGCTAAAATATAAAATAGATTATTATTCTACGGGAAAATTTCAAGGATAAAACTCTATATCATTACCTAGGCCTAGTTGGATATTGTTTTATATTATATTATTCAGTTTGATGCTATTATTCCAAATATGATTTTGAGATATTGGGGGAAATTCCACTCGTTCTTATGTTTTATTCCAATTGTAAAACTCACCAAATATATTCTTATTGGATGTAGGATCTGTTGTTAGTATCATCTTTTCTATTTGACTATGATGAGGTCATTGTGGGGGATGGTCATGAAAAAAATGAAATTATAGTTATAGACGACAGTTAGGAAAGCTTTTGGAGTTAGGAACAAGTAAGTATTACATGGGTTTTCTTGAGAAATAGTACTAACATGACACAATGTTTGATATAGTATGGAAGAATGGCATGGAAACAAGCTATTAGGCCTCCCTATAATATGAAGTATTGACATAATCTTACAAAACACCCTATTATTTAAAAAATGTATTCAGGGGTTGCAACATAGGAGAGTTATAAAAATTAAACATTATTTATCACAAATATAAATTTGGGTGATTTAGGGGGAAGGCAGAATGAATTTAAATAATTTATCCATAATTAATTACATGTTTTGATCTTATGAGTTTCTTTTCATACTCTTAAGTATGGATCATAGTCATTGTATGTGTGTTTTTCATATTGGTGAGGTGCACTAGGATGACATTGTTGACTACATGAGGGTTAAGTCTGTTGAGATTGATGTGTTTTAATCAATGAAATTATATGACATCCAATGGTAGGGATTAATAGAGTATTATGGGGCAGTCATTGATTTTGTTAAAAATAATGGCTGGAGGTGTTTGGGTTCACATTAACTTTTATCCACAATAATATTGTTATTTCAGTTAGTTTTGATGTTAGTAATCTAATTTGAGTCATGTACCACTAATGTATTTTATTTCTCAATAAGAATAGGATGGAAAATTTTCATGAGATAATTTTCAGAATCATTTATTTTTATTTTTATTCTAATAATTAATTTACATGAGGTTGATATAGTATTAAATTTTCCAATAGTATGTCATCATTTGTATATAGGATCTCACGATTTTATTTAATAACATTCTATAACTTAACCTAGATATTTTTAATTATGAGGAGACCATAACATGAATTTTTGAGCAAGAACTATTTTTAGCTCTTGGAAATGTGGTCACTCTATTTACGTTTCCCATTTTCTAGGAGGTGAAAAATAATATAGTGGTAATAAATATGATACATGTGTTTTTAGGTTCTTTTTAAGAGGGGAGTCATTAAACTCCCATAATGAGTAGAAATATATATGTAAGGTCTTGGTGGATTAAACAATAGATGTTTTCCCTGATAAATTTATTTCATATATAGTCCTCCAGAAATTGTATTGTTCACATGATTCATATTCCTCATCTGTGAGGTCCCTTTCTACATGTTTTAGTTTTGGTGTCCAAGAAAAATATTAATTTTGTAAATGACTATTTTTGATATGATATATAGAATAGACACACAAATTACATTTCATATTCTATAGTCGTTCCGTCAGAGGCCTAATTTACCTTAGGGTTAGAAGGATTATTTTCCAATGAGAGGAGATAAATCATAAAGAGGATAATACCATTATATTATATATCTTCTAGAATATGGAATCGAGCACAACTATTAATGTGGTCATTAATATATCCAATTTGGTTATGGAGCTAGGTGTAGTCCACTTCACACCATAGAGATTACAATTCACGATGAAATGTATATTTGTTTATCAGTATTATCTAGTGATTTTCTACACCAACGTTCACATTATTTTGTTAAAAATATTCACACTACTATAATTGACTATCCTTAGTCCCCATAATGGGACAAATGTGGTATAATATTCGTGTGACCTTATTGATCACTTTTTTTGTTTGATTTCATCTTAGTTTTCCCTATATATGACAGGGATGCCAATTAATGAAGATGAGCCATTATTCTCTTTGAAATTATATTCTAATTATATATGAAATCATATGGTTTTATTCAAAGTATAGAATGGATGGGATTAGTTTTTTCATTGATATATTGTATCCATAGGAGTGTTATTTTCTCTGCTATGGAAAGGAGATAGAAAATGATTGATGGATAGTGTGATAATATGATGGGATATAGGAATTTTGAACCACATTTTTCTTAGGTATAAATTTTTTCATTGGGTTTGGCAGGGGAACAATTTATGGTGTACTGTAGGTAAAAAATGAACTTCCACATATAATTTCTGAATATGTTATGACATAATCATTTTGACATAATATCATATTTGGGATAGTGTTGCTAACTAGAACCACTATAACTTCAATTCCTCCATAACAGATTCCACCGTCTAAAACAATATATATTAATATAAATTTTTTAATTTCATATAGGAGGGTTTCATCTAATGGAGTGTGACATAATAGGGTTATTTACAGTTGTCGTCGAATATAGAAGATAAATGTCTTAGGTTATTCATAAACTAAAAATGGTAGAATCAGTTTATGTTCATGAATCTTTTTCCATTTGGAAGATAGATTGTTTTATTTATTGGGTCGAGGGAGCTAGATAATTTTCAAATATTGGAATCAACTGTCGATATCTTTATATGAGGTTGAAGAAGGAGGATATATTGAGGAGTGTATTAACATGACATTAATGGAATTATTAATTCATAGTTATTTGGATTGGTTTACCAAACACCCGACCTATTTTCATTGGAATCTTGAACTTCATGTTCATGAGATCCAGGATCAGTTTGTTGTTTTTTTCACTAATGAAATAATCATGTACTTGATGTCATAGTGGATTACGGTTGATCATCCCAGAACTATATTAAATATAATTCTAGAACCATTAGGTGTGGGAAAAGTTGATAAAGTGAATGTTTTCTACACATAATGTCCATTTTTCGGCATGTGGTTTGTCAATATGGTGTAGAAGTCATTCCTCTTAAAATGATGCAATTGTTTCTTGGGTAGAACACAAAAATAACTTAGTGGCTGGAATATTCCTTTGGCTTTTTGAATAATATTGGGGGTACATGAATAATTTTTCATGTATTATAATCATATTCATATCCTTGACTGGGATGAACATTGGTTTTTATGGACAAATTAGTGTATTGAGGATTCTACCTACCTTAATGGGAAGATCATCAGTGCTCCTATTCATCCGTTTTTGGTCGAATGAGCTAGGATTTTGATCTTTTTTGATACTTTAGTTGCCTATTTTTGATTAATATTAATTACGATAAGTGAAATGAATTCCTAATGGTTTATGAACTAGTATGAAGATGAGAATAATTATTCTACACAGGTTCTTGGGATATCAAAAATGAAGTTTATCTTATGTTGTTGTAGTGCTACCACATCATTTAATGGTTTCTGGTCATCATAAAGGGTAAGATCATAAGATATATATTATATCAACGGTATGTGCATCTATTAATGTGAAGCAGGTATAATTTCATGTTGAATTATGACATCAATATTTATTTCTACCTAGGTAAAGAGAATTTATTTTCTAATACAATTTGTTGTTTGAAAGAGGGTATATAATTACAGATCTTGAATATTCTTATAATGTGGTCAAGAATAATTTGTCAATGAATCTTGATGGGGTGGACGGTTATGGAAGAATTTTCCTATACTATATTTTACAAAAATCATTCATGATGTAGAATTTGGAGGAGTCTTAATGGGTAGACAGGGAAGTAGAGTTGATTGAGGATCACATCGGTAATGTCATTGAACTGGAATTCTCTTTGAAATAGTTCGATCATGTTAGGTTCCACTAGGACATTGGTATGCCTCACTAAACACCAGAGTTTACCAACTATCAATGAGGGTGTAAAAAGGTTTATTTGGGAATCTATACTAAATTTGGAATAATATAATACTTTTTGAGTTCATATATTATATCATACAGAAGAAGTAATTTATCTATAAAACACTAACCATACAACCAACGGTGTTACGAGATACAAAAAAATATATTTTGGGAAGCATAACAATTTACAGTAGGAAAAAAATATAGGTTTACCACCTAAGTCACTAAGAAAAAACCAAAACATGCATATCCAAATAAGTCAGACAATACAATATCAAGAAGGGTGACCCATTGAAGACCTCAATAACTAATTATAATCACATAACAACATTCTAACAAAATAAAAAC
This sequence comes from Viscum album, assembly GCA_963277665.1. Lineage (NCBI taxonomy): Eukaryota > Viridiplantae > Streptophyta > Magnoliopsida > Santalales > Viscaceae > Viscum > Viscum album. Next base: position 1,267,482,781 of record OY728128.1, read on the forward strand.
TAATCAAATGAAAACTACTTCTAAGAAAATACCTCAAGGTCCCTTCCAACCACCATAATAAATTTCTATAAGAAACTGGCTCCTAATGCCAAACCATTACCTAAACATAAAGACATAACGTCTACATTAATACTGAAGGGATTGTTTTGTGTGAGAGAATGTTTCTCAGAAAAATACCACCCGATTTTAAATACCCAACATGTGTGTTTTAGAACATATGAAAATATAATAAATGAAAGCATTTAATTGATTTAAATTAATTAAACACCCAATAGGTGATCAAAAACTATTAGGGAGATGTCAACTTCTTTGGCCAACACTGATTGTATAAATAGGAAATGATCCGTGTTGGATGGACCAAGGTATCCCTTAAATATCAGTAGCCCAACTGAAAACTAAGGGGCAACCTCAAATTGAGTAACAGGGAAACCCATGCCACCAGACACCTTGTGTCACAAGTAAATCACCAACATCTAGAATTAAAACCCCAACACGTCACTGGTCCCCCAAATCCCAATTATAAGTCAAAATAAAATCTATACAAAAAAAGTAATCACCATTGGATCTCTTCCCAATGTCCCATAAAGCAATGATTTCTGTTCTCCCAAATCTATCCTAGAACACAACCACTATACGATGAACCTCATTCCCCCAACATACAACCACATCAATATCAACTGATGTCTCCCTACTATTCACAAGGATAACTACTGTTAAAACCCCCAAAAACATTATTAATCCATCCTTATGGGGGATCTACACAAATTAGTGTTTATATCCACCTCATCACGGCGTAAAACTGTGTCCACATGACTCAAATCAACAATTTTTCCATCTTGGGTGAGTGATAGTCCCCAAAAAGTACCTAAGCTACATTATCATCAGGTCATGTTTCACCTGCGATCACATCACTCAAGAAAAATGCACTTATTATTCAACATCATGAGCTATGCCGCAACATGAAGATCTATTCCCATCAATTAGATTCAAATGAAGTACAATTATATAACAAATATCACTCAAGAAATACAGGACAAGATAAACCAGATGATCAACATTTCTTCAATCCAAATGTCCTAGCCACCTCAATCTCATGTCAAGCCCATTACAACCAAATGTTCTTCAAGAGTATATCCCATGAAACGTATATAAGTTATTCAATTAATAACCAATTGAATATAAAATTGTCGAATTTTATAACTCACTTTAAAAAATAAATTCAATTTAAACCCATTTAAATATTCATTCTAAACAATCATTAAAATTCAATATAGTCAACTTGAAAGCCTTATATTCAAATAACTAAACGAATTCAATTTAAATAATTTTATTTGAATGAATAAAACACCTTGCCGAAACCACCCAGGGAGAGACGACCTCTAACCTAGCCTCACATAAGTGAAAAGTGTCTATTCATACCAAATTTCATCCAACATGTTATAAATTATGTTTAATTATAAGAATAATGGATCATACTCAAAAACCCTAATGTGTATTAAATTCCACACCACCCAAACGTCCATAAAAACACAAAGTAAGCTAGGCACCACCTACATTGGAATTGTAGATGTAAGAACATATAAGATCATGATTTAACACCATGATGTTTGGAAAAGATCTGAGTTTATGTTGATCACAATGAAAATAGGGAAAAATAGCTCGAAAGGATCGAGCACTATCAGAGACAAAGAGTAAAGATGAAGTGAGGAATGTGTGTCATAAGCCTTATTGAGGTTGTTCGTTTTCACTCATCAGTTATGAAAACCAATAACTAATAGTGGAGGGATAGAAATCTCTATGAAATGTGAGGAGGAAAGGGAATTTATCCTATTGTGTATGTAAAAAAGGATAACTAAAGAGAGAAATGGATGAAAAAGTAAAAAAGAGGGGAATAATATGATTTTGTTTTATGAAGGGAATGGGGACTCATGGTTTTCCCACATGGTTTTCCCAACTATGTTGAAACCATGTGTGCAACATTACAAAGGTACTACCAATGTGGAATTACCCATGTGGATTAATGCATTATTTTCTAAGCTAGTGTAAAAACCTAGGTGTATCCAGTTGAAAAATGTAATAACAAGGCCACATATATTGGTTCCATCCTGAATGATTCAACCAAAATTTGAGATATTTTAAAACTAGGGAAGAGATTTACCTGGAATAGGCCACATGGTTTACCCTAAACCATGTTACTAGGACTAAAATTCCAAAATAATAATTTGATCCTCTGATTTTCTCAAAACCATTCTAAAAAACTAAGGTACTCTTAGAGACTATAATATTTACAAAAAACATTCTATAAAGATAATATAACACTCATAATTCTATTCTAATTAATTAGAACTAAATGGTCACCCACACTAAATGAAAAAAATAAAAATGTGAATGATTTAAAACCCAAATCAAAAAGCAGGGATGTTATAACACTATTCATGGTTATTCCATGGCTGGAGTATGACCAATATAATATTTTATTGTGACATATTAGTTGTTCTATTAGTGATTTCATTTAATTTCCATCACGAGTTTCTAATATCTATCATCGTAGTTAATCCATGTATATCTGATATTTATCATTCTATGGTGTTTTTTTGTAGTGTCTATTGATAAAGCGGACTAATTTAGAGTTTATGTAATGTTGTTTGGGTTGTTATCTAGGTAAGATAGATCTTCATGATTCTATATGTTCATCACATAATATGAAATTAAAATATATGAATTAATAGACATTTATATGGGTTTTATCTGTAGGTTACCTCAATAATAAGTAGGATGTGATTTTAATTGTTTAATTTTGGATTTATTAAAGATGGGTACAATTTTTTTTGAGATCACGGAGTTGTGTTTTAAGGATGAGATAATGATTCATTATATGGTATCAATGAACATTACCTCGAATCAATATAAAAATTTTACTAGAAGATTAATTGGATTTATATAATTATTATTGGGTTATCATATATGTGTTTCACTACCACACATCTTCAAATAGACAATAAGATAGAGTAGACCATACAAACACTTGAGTATATGTTACACACCATTGTTTTGGATATTTGTGGATGATTGGTTACTTCTTACCACAACTAGAGTTTCATTAAAATAATAGTTTTTATCCTTCCTTTGAAATATTTCCATTCCAATCATTATATGAGTTGATTTTAAGATCTCCATTGTGATATATTGAAATTATAGAGATATCAGTCCTTTGACAATATGTGGTATAAAGTGTGATAGATAATGATTAGATGATTAAATAGTCGATTAATATGGTGTAGTTTGGTCATAAGTATTATACTTAATAAGGGATGAATTTTTTTTTCATTAAGGTCAAAAATCATATCAAATTGACGGTTTTCTATTAATACGGTATATTGATGTTCTGATAAGGGATTATGATTTCTCCCCAATTTACCAATATTTTATTTGGAATTTTATTGTGTTGATGAGGTGAGATATCAGAGAGTGAATTCCCTATATCTAGAACAAACCCATAATGTTTTCTATGTGCTATATTTTTATTAATATATTCTGGACATATCCCATGTAACTTATTGGGGAGAGTTGGATATAAATGGAGATGCTTTGCACATGGAAAGGAAAATTAGGATTAATTTTTTTAGGTCAATGTGTTTCACATGTGAATAATTTCCTTTATATGCTTTTTTATAGTATTTGAGTCATATGTAAATATTCATGGCAATGTGATTTGTAGATGAATTTCTCATTACCCTGGTATTTTATGAAATTATTTCAGAATGATATTGAGATGATTTCTCTATTATTCATTTAATTAAAAATATTATTTTCCATATATTATTATGATGTCATAATGGTGTTCCTATCATTATGAATAATATACTAGAGACTGTTCGGATTTGGTAGTTTTTTTTCCGTTCATAACACTATTATAATTCCAATGGTTAACAATTTATTTGTGGTATATAATGTAGTATCATTGATATTTCTGGTCTGTTACATTGTAACTTTTTTGGTATTATTGGTGTTATGATAAATTTGGAGTAAGGAAAGTGTGTCTAGAAATAATATTTTTGTTAGATGGGAGATGTCATATAGTGTCCACCTATGTTATGCCATGAATGGATTTCAATAAAATAGGGGATTTCCATAGCCTAGTGTCTTTTTCGATCTATAGTTAACTCACAACATTGTTATTATGTCTCAATGTGGTCTTTTTTCTATTTGAGTTATGTTCTACATTTATGGAGGACGATGTATGTAAGAAATTTTTTTTAATTATGTAGGGATCCTTGATATTTTGGTGTAATTCAATTTCATAAAACTAATATTCATTCATTATGAGTTCATTAAGGATTTCATGGTGTCTTGGGATTTTTTAACCCTGGAGCTCTACTTTTTTTTGAAAACGTTCAATATCATGTGGCAAGATAATGTTGTGTGGGTAGGGCTTACAATTAGATCTCATATTCTGAATGGAATACATTTTCAGATAGAACCATTCCTCATGGGTTTCACGTGGTTTTAGTAATCCCTATTTCCTAACTGTGTTGTATGACCCTTTCCAGGTACCCATTCAGAGTTAGTGTATGGTTAGGAAAACCATGTAGCCAAACCATGCACATGAAAATGTTTTATTGTATTTTTTAATTTTCCCTTAATGTTCTAATTAACATAACCATTTTACCCAGCCCAATTTCCAACAAGATGAAAATACATTTCTCCCCATTTGGATGTGTTTGAAGGTCATACCTAGGTATTGAATGATCCCCTTTGGCTGGGATCCAATCGAACATTCATTTTTCCTATTGGATGCACAACAATATGTACTCGAGTATTCTTAAGATGTTGTTCATTTATCTTGATCTCATCCAAATAATCATAGTGTGAGTCTGTATACTCATTTTTTGGATCTTCATCAATCCATTACAAATTAGAGGTTAATAATGGAGGAGGAGAGTCATTCATGTTTGAGTTGGGTTGTCTATAACTCACCCTCAAATTCACTGATTTAAAAATTCATGTGTGGGGCTCACAAATTTCCCTAGGTGTCTTTTATTGAATTTATAGTCATTTATTAATGTAATTATAATAATATAGTTATTCTAAATCAATCATTTTTGTTTCATTACTGTGTTTATGTGCACAACTACCAATACCACATGTAGGGTGATCTTCCATAATTGGGATTTTAGTGTTTTGAAACGTTTTAGAAAATATTTGTTTGTGCTCGAGCTTGACCACATTTAATGTAAGACTCCGTATATTAACTTCTTATGGAATCATTAAATATTGAATACCTTGTGCCTTTTCACTTAGACATGACTAGCATGAGGAAGGTGAATAAATTTGTTAAGTTGATTCAAAAAACATTGTGGAAATCATAATTAAGAATATGGGATGGCCTGATTAAAACTAAATTGATGCTTGGTTTCTCATCTATATCACACCTAACCATATTTATGGAAGAATTATGAGAGAACTGTAATTATTGAACATAACATGATTAGTTTTAATTAAAATGGTTTCAGGAAACATGGCATTGCCAAAATAATGAAACACAAGGCATGAGCCAAGTAAATTTGTTAATGGGGTAGTTATCACGTGGAAAAATTATTTAAATGAATTAAATTTAAGGTTCCTTTTTATTCAAATATACCATAAAATCTATATAAAATGTCATTACTTGTGATTTGTCATTGATTCTAGAAGGAATTCCTTGGGTGGTAGAGGATGTCACTCTGATTCAAGGAATCTGATTGCCTTGGGCAAGACCTTACCAGGAACCTAATCCATGTCTACATGTGGATACCTGATATGATACAATAGGATCCATTTGATTTTAATTTTGGATTCCATGGATACACTCCTTTGATATTTTCTGGAATTAGGTGCGTTGGATATTTCTTTGTGCTTACCCACTACTTATCTACGGTTTTACCTTTGATATATTCCTTAGACATAGATAGAAATATTTCTGTGGGATTGATGAGGATTATGATCCATGGATTTCATTATTTCCCATTTGATAAAATGAGTTGCTACTGATTTAGTGGTCCCTATGGTCTAGGATTCCTTGGTGATTACTATGTAACAACTTCATATTTATTATAATCATTGATTACCTTGTTACACATTAGATCCTCCACTATTTATATTTCAATGTGGGGATGTCAGTGTTGGCAATTCCTCACATGGTTTATTTATATAAATTGGTAATCAATTAATTTATTAAATGGTTGTATGTTCAGAAACAAGGTGTGGGTTAATTCTTGTACATGGGAATCTAGTTAAATTTTACTGCTTTAATTTATATATTCATCCTACAAACTATTCCATTTCATTTTCAGGTGCTAGATATTATTGAAACCATTGGTGGTAGCCCCCTGATATTTATCTCACACTCGCCCAAGGATTTATTTTATAAATAGTGTAGATTACAAATATATATGTGTTGATAAAGGGAAGCATAATTTGTTAGAAACTTGATTTATTATTGTTCTAGGATGGGGATCATAGCAAATTACCGAGATGTGGCTCAGGAATCATTGGATATATTTTTTAATTCATTTTTTGTACATTGGATTTTTTAGGTATTCATGTTACTTTGTATACGTTTTTTATCTTTCTAGTGACATGAAATATAAAATCATCAGATATTGAATGGTATTATAGTTATTTTAATTTTTAGAGTCCTTTTTCATATTTAGTTCATTCTATCTACATATATTTCTTATTCTAATTATCTCATGTTTTATTGTATATGTCATCCACTATATTTAAACATGTTAATAAGGGTATATTATCCTCACAAACATTCCAAAGGCCCACACTACTAGTTGGAATCATATAGGTTTTGGGTATATTTTTTTGGGGACACATGGCCTATGGGATCATAGATCCTCTTAAGTGAAATCCGGGTCTGAGATGTCAAAAGTGTTATTAGATATTTCCTTTCTTACATAAATTTTGGAGATAAAATATTATAGATTATAAATAATTGGAACATGGTGTTAAGAGGCTTTTCGGTGAGACAAACCCATGTTTGGTGAAATTTAAAACTTTCTAAAATTATAATCGTTTTTTATTTATTCTATTACAGTAGTTATCATTGAACCATTGGTTTACTCATATGTTTTGTTGTTTTTTGACAATTCATCCAATTGAGATTCAATTTTATCTATGTCTTGATGATATGAGGAATCATAGAATTTATATATGAATGATATATGAACATATAATTCACATGTCATGCATATTACAATGCCATATTGTTTCATTTAACTTCTTTTAATTTCTAGATATGAATGTGATTGTTGAGCGATCCATGATTTTATATGTGCTTCTGCTTCTTTTGGGTTGTGGTTGAGTGATTTTATGTTTCAATTCATGAGGTGTTGTGGGCTATCGTGGGTTGTAATATGAAATTTAATGAATTTTGACTTTAATTATAAATTAAAATGTGAGTCATTTTCAATGGTAATTAGTATTTACCCTGATTTAATTGGAAACATAGTTCATTATAAGGTACTTTGATACAGGTTCTATGAAAATAAAAAAGATGTATAAATGTTTCACGTACACATCCCATCATTAACTTATTATGAATATAAATAGAGTGAACATTGATACAAAAAAAATATGTGAAATGAAAAAGGATTCGAGTAAATGATTATGCATAGTACCATTGACCCTTTATCTATTAGGACCCATAAAACATACAAGTGAGCACTTACCGATCCATTCCCATCTAAATGGGTGGTTGCGGTAGTAATCCTTGTCCAGTGAAACATATTTTACATTCATATTATGTTATTATTTCTATAATTATATTAAATAATGTTCAGAAGCATGTTCGAAAGAATTTAATGACCAATGGTTCCAATACATCTTCATTTTATGCGTCAGGAGGATGGCAAAGACCACTCTCCAAATGTAGTGGGACCTGATCTGTAAGTCATACTTCCATGCATGGAACACTGGGAACCCCATGGTTTACCACTGTTGTGAACTTATCATTGTGCTCATGATAGTTTCCAACATCAGATGTAGTCCACACATGGTTCTCTAGGAGATTCACCTTCATTGGTTGATCTAACCCTTGTGTACTAGATATTGCATCCAACTACTTTATCTGTGGATGGTAGGAAACTAACTACTGAGTCATTGCTAGAATACAATTAGTCTATCTATGATCATCTAGATATGACTACATAGGGGGGTAAACATGCTACTTATTTTATTGATTATTCGACCAAGCATTGGTGGGATGTGATACCTTTAGATTTTCACTATCAAAACACAGATTTTTCTGAATTCCAGACTGTATTCTTTGATCATCTATTTTCACCTTCCTTGCGAGCTAACAAAACCAAAGTGTTTAAGTATCTTGATCATGGATGTATATAGGTTATGGACTATTCATCACATTTAACTGTGTTAATATTCTATTAATCACATCTCATTGGGATGAGATTTTATGTGCTAGGAACTTCATGGATGGGCTCCACTACGCCACCCATACTATGTTGAATGTGTTTCACCCACATACTTTTCCTAAAATAGTAAATAAATCTCAAATAATTGAGTGCAAACTATGTGGTTTAAAAGTTATCAGGAAAAGGGGAAAAGTGAAAAGTCATACTAGAATATCTTTTGATGGTTGGAAGTGGACCCCTGTGGTTTCTCATTAAGGAAGTGGCAGGCAGGGTATACACGTAAGAAGCCATATGAAATTCCATAAGTGTAGACATATGAGGCATCTGAAGCCTCAGTGTGATATATATCCTATAGAGTGTCAGTAGTACAACTATATGGGGTAGTCAAAGAGAATCTATCAACATTTCCATCATCTTCATGTGGAAAAGGTTATGTAATATTTCCACATTTAGAGGAAGGCTTATTTAAGCCACATAATGTCGGATGTTGGAGTTTCACTGGTAGGAATGGATGGGGAGAAGGTAGTTTTCATGGTATTTGGACCACTAAACGCAAAATCAAATCAAAAAAACTTTTTTCTATATGGTAATCCACTGTTCTCTCAGGGATAATAATCATCCATATTTACACATTATAACTGATACCCAAGGATCAGGCTCCTAGACTATCTATAGTTTGAGGTAATATTCATGTAGCATCTATTAATGTAACTTTTTATTTTATATAGTTATTTCATATGATTTCATGCCATTATCGTACGTGGAATTTCATGTTCTTTAAATAAATTTTTCCTATGGTGTTATGACACTAGATACACCATTGGGGGTACAGTAAGATGGACTATAATAATGTTTGGGTTGTCCCCTTGAGGCTAGTAGGTACCTTTCTTAATGCTCCTCTTTTTTCTTTGAGATGATGGGATTCAATGTAACACCCTCACCCTGATGCCTAGAGTCAGTGCATTGTTTCCTTAAATTTTCATTATAACAAGTAATTGTATCCTGAAGGAGGAAATAGTTTAGTATTTTTGGAAAACAAGATACATATATCAGTTCAACATTACTAATTTAAATGAAAAAAAATATATGAGTTTTAATGGTAATATCCTAACTCTATGTTTATCATTGAAATTCATTCTTTAGAAACATATTTTCATCCTAGGGAAAAATATAACATATCAAAATGGGTGATCTCGAATGCTCGGTATGGGGAAACAATTCAATGGAATATATAATAAACATCAACATTAGGCATTATGAATATCTAAAAACACATTCAACTAAAAATAAACATGTACATACTATGGAAAGAATAAGATCTAAATAAATAAATCGATAATAAAACATAAGTATGGGTAATCAAATAGTCGAATAACCACATGAAATTTCAATTACCACCATCATCATAAGGGAAATAAAAATTCTGAAATTTCTGAAACATACCATCAAGGCCTCAGTCCTGACATCTATTAATTATTAAGCACTCTGCTAAAACATTATCTAAAAATGGGAAAGGCCATAGACATGTCTATATCTATTTTTCTCATGAGACACGTTGATGCGTCAAGGGACTACAGCAGGCCCCACACTTCATATACTATTTCCAGTGCATTCCTCATATGAAAGAGGTTATCACAATCAACATACATATTCACATTGAAACTAACATATGATTTGTAAACAAATTTAACCAATCATTAACCACAAACAATAACCATTCTCATTAATATGAAAAATGGTTTCAAGATAGTACATTTGTATTCAAACTAATCATGAACCCATCAACAACATATTTTAGATGATATCTTTAGAGATAAACCTCAAGTAAGTATATGATTCTACAAATCATGTTTACATTAATGAATATAAATTTAAATGAGACAATTTAAAAATTCACGAGGAAATAATCTTTAAAAATTTAAATGTATCCTCTACAACCTTAAAACATTAAAATAATAACACCTTATAATTTTATGGGAATTTGGAGACTGGTGATATGATATTGAAAATGGATTTACATACACCACAAGCAATTAATAAGTGATTAACAAGGCATATATCTCGTAAAAAATAATGTGAAATGAGAAAAATCCTTTTTACTTTTAAATGAAGAGTTCATTCGGAAAATCATTTGTAATTGTAATGAAATCTAATTGTAACATGTAAATCCCCAAAAATAAATGGTAAAGACATCAAAATTTTATTTGAGGCATTAATATCATACCAATTAAGTGAAATAATCTAAAAATAGTTTTTAAAGAATCTTTTGAAATAAACTATTTTTGTGTGGGTTAAGGAAAATATTGAATAGATTTTAAAGTGGAATGAAATATTTGTTTCTACAAAACCATAAATGAACCAAGGTAGTTTTTAGGATAAAATTTATTATTCAATATAAATAATTATTTCATAAAAATATTATAGAGTGAACTTCAAAATGTATATTAATTCGTGAAGATCCAGGAATTAGGCATACAATTCAGAATAAATTTGATTGTTAATTTTAAAACATGTAACTCCCCATAAAATAAAGAAGTATTATGGATATTAAAAATAAATTTAACACTTGAATAGTATTTATGATGATTTCATTATAATAAATAATAATTTCATTGAGGTAAGGTGATAATAAAATTAACCCGAATGAAAATAACTGTTTGGGTGGAAACCCCTTACAACTTTATAGTCAATTGAGTCATGTTCCCCAAAAATAATAATCAAAAAATGATACATTGAATACCATCTAATTAAATAGATTCAGGATATTATGCATCAATGGGAATTATACAAACGCCATAAAATTGTAATAATAGTGATAGAGGAATGTCTCAAAAAAATGTAAATGAGATGAGGAAACCCTAACGTTAAGTCCAATGGAGTCATCCACATGATCTTAATGAACAGAATAATAAAATTTAGGTTCATTTTTTAAAAATTCATGAACCTAAACTTCATTTAATTGATTTATTATAACCATATTCTATTCATTTATGGCCTTTTATATGGGTTAAGAGGTTAATATCATTGTTCGAGTACGTTTGGTCTAGGATCAGTATACTTATATACATGAACGAGGAATCATGTAAAATAAATATGGTAATATAGAATTGATTTTAGATATTATTGGTGATAATATAGAAGGTTCCATGGTTGTATATTTCATCTGGATTCTTGGAGTGAATGTGAATTATTATATAAATTATTTAATGATAATCGTTTGAGTTAATTTGAGATTTTTTTAACACATTGAACTTATTATGGTTTATAAAAAACCATGTGTACAAAAGATTCAAAAACCATAGATGAGGAATAATAAAAAAAATTAAAGTCTATTTAAAACCATTATAATGGTTTCATGGACAGAATTAAATATAGTAATATAAATTTAAATCCCATAACATTTGAATGTTCTAAATTAGCACATCTCAGATGGTGTTTTTTTACTTCTAGTGTAAATGAAGGGAAAATGGGAGATGATCAAAAATTATCACATCAAAATTTCAAAATTATAGTACATGTCATATAATTATGTTTTCATAACATATGAATGATGAGAGAAGAGGATAGATAATTAAAAAAAAGGAATATGAAAAGAAAGTAAAAAAATATGAAAGAGGAATTTACCTCTTGAATTAATCTACCTTGAGAGCATTTTTAAGGGAGAGGATTTTCTATTCCTATGAGAAAAAGGGGTGATGGATGTGGGGGAAGATCATGGGAGTATTGTTATGTAGAATTTATACAAGGAACACCACCTTAGAGTAGTGAATAGAATATGGAGAGATGGGGTTTTTATAGTGGACGAGAGAAATAATTTTTGAATATCTTAGTCATTATATTACTATTTTACTCAATACATGCAATAATATGGATTCCTATGACTATGAATAGAAATATTTGAATCTGAGTTCGGGAAAAGTGGCCTTACATCATCTTTACATCATATATGGCTCAATAAATCATATATTTTGTATTTATCATAAATTATAGTATTTTAATATTCACGTAAAATTGAAGTATTTTGGAAAAATATCAAAAATTCAACATATCCATTTTTTGAAGTGTATATTAGACAAATAAAGATATTTTAATGAAAAATAATTTCATATAAATGCAATAATTAATTATTATATAAAATCATTATTTAATTGAAAGATATAGATTTTAAATGTTAAAATGATTTTGTAATAATTTCAAAAATTAACAAAGCCCTAATAAAATTACCCCAAAATCATTGTCAAAATATTATTTTTTTTGGAACATATGTATGAATATTATTTTTAAATCCATTTTTTAATGTAAAACTATATTGAAATATTTTTCTCTCAAAAAAAATATCAATAATTAATCCATAATTTATAAAATCTTCTACTTCATTTATAATGTGCCTAAATTTTATTTATACATAAATTGGTGAGGATATTATTCATATGGGTATATTAATATTCCTAAGGGTATATTACTATTCATAAGGGTATGTTACTAATCACCAAAAATAACATTGATTCTACCGAACTCCAAGCATCACCATCAACACAGTCGTGTATGGTATATTTTCAAAATTGAAATCACCAAAGAGTAAAAATTATGTGTATTTACTAGGATATAAAAAATTATTGTTTCATACGGAATTAGTGTTTCATACATTCTATATTAAATTTATTTGTGAATATTTGGGGTGTCATATTAATAATGAATATATCCATAGCATGATTTAGTATTCATCATGATAATAATAATTTAAAATATATGTTTTCCTATTCATTTTATATATTTAATAATGTAATATTTGATAAAAATTTGTTTTGAAATAAAATCATTATATATATATTCCATTACACAAAATAAAACTACAAAATAGTAATTTTTCAAACATTATTTAACTTGAAAGCTAGAAATTTGAAATATAATTATTTTCAAATATTATTATTATTAACTAATAAAATAAATATTAAATTATTATTTTTCATTGGTGATTATATTTAAAATTATAAAACAAATTATTAGAGTTTTACATTCTCCCCTCCTTCAATAAATTACATCCTCGCAATTTGAAATTGCTCTTCGAATGTTAATTATTGATACATGAAAATGCTTTTGTCAGAAACCCACATAGGAAATAGGTTTTCTATAATACAATCATAATACGTGAGATGTATAGGATTCTAGAAAACTAAAAATTGTGATAGTGAAATGTATGTACATATAATAATAATCTAACCATCATGTTCTGATGGTGAGAGATATAGATCATGAGTATTAGAATATAGACATTCAAAAACCCTAAATCTGAAAATATTTAATGAACTCTTTGATTCACCGAAAATTAATGTTCTAGGGTATCATTTTTTGGGTTTCAGAATATATTCCCTACTGTTGAGAAATTATATCACTCTATAATAATTTAAGGAATTATATTTACTTGATAAGTTCCTGTAAACACAATCTTATCCATCAACTCGGAATATTTTATTCCTAATTCATTTCATGGAACAAGTTGTATAATAGGGTAAAATAATCTCTAAATAATTTCCCAAATATCAAATTCAACCAATTCATTAATTGTAATTTTTCCAAAATATCAATATCCAACACTTTAGAAATAATCTCACAAAATTTCCATATTGAACTAATTCAACTACATGATGGTACTGTTAATAATCGCATACAAACTTGTTAGCATATTTTCTTTATATTATCTTGAATAATGTAAATAACATGAATTACCAAAAAACCTTATTGAATAAGTTCATTCTTCAATTCAATAGGAATTTGGATATATTATTTAATACCAATATGTATTAGACTCTATCACATTATCAACATTCAATTATATATGTCCAAAATATTATGTGTTATCTAATATATGTTATCCAAATTTATCATCTCTTTATTCAAAAGTAAATATCATTGTACTAGGAATACATAAAGGGTTTTATTTTCCTCAACCATGATTTTTTTCCAAAATTATAACTTTTCTACAAAGTGGTATTTCCTTGGTACCATTAAGCATATGGCCTCAAATCCTTAATCAAATAGTACAAAAGTTCAATCCTCATTTATTTTAATAATCATATAAAATGTACATTGGTAATAAAATATTCAAATGAAATGTTTCTTGACTATGAATATTTACCATTACACTTCATCTGTTGAGGAATCATGACTTAATCATTATCTAGAAACATCATTTGGGGTTTATTCTTTTGATGCATGGGACATTGATTCGCATAGTGTCACATCTCCATGAAGATGAATCCTTGTAAATTTTAATCCTTTTTCATACCTTTTCAATAAGGAACATGGTTTCCCTTTTCTCCACACATATAACAAAATCCTATTCCATTTAATATTTTACTAGGGTTATTATTTCCACAGTTATCACTTATGGGAATTCCCTTATTTCCATTCATCCCATTGTCCATGTTTTCCTCTAACACCCCCTCTTTATTTTCCTTCCCTTCAATTCCATTGAACACATAGAAGTATTGGCATTCCATTTTATCAAATTATTCAATTTACTTATATGATGAAGATACATGGGAGACTATCTCCCTCTAAAACGATTTCTTAAGACCCTGATATATATTATACATCCAACACTTTGATTCAAATCCATTGTCAATGTTCACATTCCTTCAACTAGGCACCATTTCTAATCAATTCCATATACAATATTATCTCATAATGTTATGATATTTATAAAATAGTAACCATGGTATATCACCGAAAATATTTTTTTCATTTCAATCCAATGATATATATATATATATATATATATTTGTTACATTAGGGTTATAAATCTTTCATAACAGTGGGTAAATAAAATATGATATTATCCTATGAATATACCCCGCGAGTGTCAAACCAGTAGCCCAGTAATTCCTATTATCGTGTACCAGGATATCCCAGGTCATCCATATAACTACATGTAAGAGTTTTAACACTTAGATACATCTGCGATAGATCCTTGTCCACATGTAGTATCCAAATAGGGATATATATTCAAGAAATATCCACACAATCTATTCCTTAAAAAAATCTATGATTTTCTTGTATTTTTATCCTCAACCACTATCTTAGGGTTTCTTTCACTAATCTATGTTTTCTAAATATAGTTTCCATGTTTTCTACTAAGCATCCATTGATACCAACTGTAACGCCTCATCCCTAGATGTTCTGAATCTGTGCATTATTTTATTACACTCGCTTGATTACAATGATGTATTATATTAAAGGATAAAATTGTTTAGATGTTTTGGAAAACAAGATAAATACATCGGTTCAACATTACTACTTTATATTAAAAACAACATATGGGTTTTATTGGGAGAAACCTATCTTGATGTTTATCCTTGAAATTAATCCATAATAAACCTCTTCCCATCATGGGGAAAAATAAAACAAAAGAAAATGGGTGAGCTCGGATTCTCAGTATGGGTAAATAATATAGTGGAAGATATAAATGATGAATAAATAAATCCATAATAAAACCTAATGATGGGTATTTAAAAAATCGAATAACAGCATGAAAAATTCAATTATTAGCTCCACAGTGAGGTAAATTCTTATGTAAGAAATTATGATACATATCATCAAGGCCTTGGCTAAGAAATATAAAAATGATTATGGCCTACACCAAAACCATATCTAAAAATGGGGAAGTCCATGACCAAGTCCATATCTATTTGTATAATGAGACCTATCGATGCCTCGAGGGGCTATAGTTTGAACCAACCCTCACATAATATTTCCAATTAAATACTCATATTAAAGGGGAAAATATAATCAACATATAAATTCATATTGAATTTAAGATATGAAATGTATATAACTTTCCTCAATCACTAAACATAAACACAAACCATTCAGAGTAATACAGTGAATGGTTTCAAGACAGCACATCCATAGTAAATTTAATAAGAATCCCTTTAACAACATATTTTAGATGATTTATTAAGAGATAAACCTAAAGTATTTCCATGATTCAACAATTTATGTCGCATTGATGATGATACTTCTAAATGAGATCATTGAAAAATTCATTAGGAAAAAATCCTTAAACATTCCAAAGTGTCATATTCAACCTTGTAACATTCAAATCGTTATCTCTTAGAATATCTATGGAATTAGGAGACTCTTGATATGAAATACCAATGCCAATTACATACAACACATGAATGCAATATGTGGTGAACAAGTAATATATCTTATAAAAGTTAAAGTGGGATGATAAAAATTCATTTTTATATTGGAAAGAAGAGTTCTCTTGAAAATCATTTGTAGTTTCCATGAAATCAGATTGCAAAAATGTATGTCCTGAAAAGTACAATAGAAGTAAATATATATTTTATTTGATTCATAATGTCCACTGAAGTGAAATAAGGTAAAAATAGTTTTTAAATAAGATTTTTAAATAAAACATTTTATCACATTTGATGGAAAATATTAAAGATATTTTAAAGTGTATGGAAATGATTGATTCCATATAACTATAAATGAACCAATATTTGTTATCATTCTAATCAATGTGATTTTATAAATATAATTATGATTTAAAACATATTATACTTTGAACTTAAAAATAGATATGAATTCGTCACGTTTCAGAAATTGGGCATACAAATTGGAAGAACATTGAAAGTTCCTTTTAAAACGTCTAACTCGCAATAAAATAAAGAAGTATAATGGTTGGTAACCATATATATAACACTCACAATGAATTTAAGTTGGGTAAAAAATAATACATAACAATTTCATTATGATGAGTATAATATAAAAGTAACCTGAACGAAAATGGGTTTTTAGGTTGAAAACCCTTACCACTTTATAGTCAATCGAGTCGTATTCCCCTGCACTAATAATAAAAATATGATATATTAAATACCATTAAATTATAAGATTAATTATATAATAAATCAATGGGTTATATACATTAACCATACACTATAAATTGTATTGAATAAGGAATGTCTCACAAAAATTAATGTCAGATGAGAAAACCATTATCTTGAGTCTTAATGGGTTCTCCACATTATCTTATTGACATGAATAATCAATTTTAGGTTCATTAATTAATATGTACAGAACCTCCTATTTTTTTAATTGATTTATCATAACCTTATTATCTTCATTAATGGCATTTTTGATGGACTAAGAGGATCTATTTCATTGTTTGGGTCTGTTTGTTTCCTGATCAGTATACTTATATACATGGATGGAGAATCGTGAAAATGATGATGGTTTTCTAAAAACTTATGTTATATATTATTAGTTAAAATATAGAGACTTGAATTTTTTTAAAATTAATATTTTTACTTGGATTGAAGATGAGTCATTATATAAAGAATTTAATTATAACCGGTTGGGTCAATTTGCAGTGTTTTTAAAAAAACTCATTTTTTATTTTTAAATCAAAACCCTTTGTAAATAAATATAAAAATACATTACATGATAATTAATAGAAATATTACATTTTTTAAACCATATTAATTGTATCATTACCATAATTGAATATGGTAATAGAAATTCAGAACCCATCGTATATGAATGTGTTAAATTAGCACATCTAAGATGGTGTTTTTTTACTACTACAAAAATCAAGGGTAAAGGAGAGATGATAATAAATTATTCTATCATAATGTAAAATTAATAGTAAATTTCAGGCAATGGAGGTTTCATAACATTTTGATGATTAAATGTGAGGATAGAATATAAAACAAATGAACATGAAAAGAATGTAAAAGAAATTTAAGGGGAATTTATGTCTTGAATTAATATTTATTTATCGACTCTTTAGAAGAGAGGATTTGGACTATTTATGAGACCAAGGGCGGCTGGACATGGGGGAAGATCTTGGAAGGTGTTGTGGGGAGAATTTACAGAATGCACAGGCACTGAGATGAGTGAAGAAAAGAGGGAGTGAGGGGTGGGGATTATATTGGAGGAGAGGATAAATTTTCTAATATCTTAATCATTATTTTACAATTTTATATAGGACTATAAGTATTATTGTTTCTTTTGACCAAAAATAGTAATATGTGAATGTCAGTTTGAACCAAGGTGTCTTCCTTCATCCTTACATCACCAATAACTCAAAGAAATCATGTATTTAGTAATTACAATAATTTTTTTTATTTTAATATTCTCCTAATATTGATGTATTTTATAAAATCTGAAGAATTCACTGTATCCTTTTTCAATGGGTAGAATAAAAAATTAATTTCCATTTTAACAAAATAATTTTCTAAATATGTGATATTTAATTTTATTAAAAATATGTTTTTAATTGATAAATAAAGATTTTAAATTTAAAAACAATTTTTTAATACTTTCAAAAATTAACGATGAACATATAAAATTATCCCATAATAATTTCAAAAAATGTTATTTATTTCAGAACATATTTTATGAAAATAAATTTAAAATCTATTTATTAATTGAAAATTGTAAAGAAATATTTATCACTCACTAAAATACCAATACTTAATCAATAATTTATAAAATGTAATATTTCATTAAGAATGTCCCGAAATTTTTTTATACATCCTTGGATGAGGTTAGTATACATAAGGGTATATTACTATTTAAAATGGTGCATTAATATTCATAAGGGTAAGTCATTATTAAAAAAATATCTTGATTTTAACAGATTCCTAGCATCACCCTGAATGCATTTGTATATATCATATTTTCAAATTTCAAAACAGTGATGTGGAAAAATCATGTTTATTTTCTAAGTTATAACAAAGTGCTTTTTAGGTACTCAATTATTCATGCATTATATATTAAATTTATTTGTAAATTTTTGGGGGTGTTATTTTAATAGAGAATGTATTCATAGCAATATTTATTATTTATCAAGATAATTATGATTTCACGTTTATATTTTTCCTATTTATTTAAAATATTTAATTAGTAAATATTTGAGAAAATTAATTTTGTAACAAAGTAATAAAATATATATATTCTGTTACACAAAATAATACTACAAAAAAATAACATAATTTAATTTTAAAGCTATAAATTTGAAATATAATTAATTTGAATTATTATTATTATTAATTAAAACACATAATTTTAAATTATTATTTTTCATAACATTTTTTATTTAAAACAATAAATAAAATTACTGGGGGTTACATTTGATTTCATTATAGGGATAAATTTGTTGGTTATGTATCATTTCTTTTTAGACTGCTTTCCCTAATGTGTATATATTACATCACCAGTGGGAATATTTTTCAACACAAGGGAGAGTGTGATGTCCATGCAAGAAGAGTTAGATTATAGCATCATCGGCTTGGTGGACTGACTGTAGAGATTTGAAATCTCTTCATGATGTACTATGATTTAGACAATGAAGAATTCCTTCTAGTAGTAGATGGTTTTAGGGATGCCATTCCAAATAAATTTTCTAGATTACCTCCAAATGTGGTGGAATAGTTTATTTATAGGATTATTCCATGAGTAGATATAGTCTAAATTACATTGTAAATGTTGGAACCTACTGAGCACTAGAATTTCAATAGGAAGATTGAGGATCTAGATGCCAAAGGATTCATAAGAGCCATCAATTTTTCTAGATGCTCAGACATGTTTTTCACCAAGAAGGTGGTTAAGACCTTTCATCTATGAGTTGATTACAGATGTTTTAACCATATTATGGTCAATAACTAGTATCAAATTCCTTGAATATATTATCTCATTGATCATCTTTTTGGATACATGGTCTTATTTATGATCCACCTGAGATCCATATATCATTATGTGTGAGTCGGGATATCAAACATTCATTATACGAAATTCCATTGAATGTATGGTTTGTATTAGTACCTTGTTGTGTCATTCAATATTACGAATTCACCTTCCATTTTTATTTCTCTAATTAATAGGGTGTTCCACCTTTACATGGATTCATTTTATATTGTCTTAATGTTATGGTTTTCTTGGAGAATCCTTGGACTATGTTTAATAATCATAGCACTATGGGAATGTATGAAAATTACATTAATTTTATATAGGACTTATGACACCATTTAAAACCTCTTATGAATCGTACAAATAAGGTGATATGTTCATGTGGTAAGAATAGAATGAGAAATCCATTCAAAATATGAAAGGGAGGCTAGTCTTGACACCTATTCTAACTCTTCTAGCACCATGAAGAGGTTGTAACATATGTTTTCATGCATCATGTGTTGGTCTTGGAGATTTTTTGATGTACGAAGATTGAGTCATTGTATACAGATATTGATAGTTGATTCCTTATATATAAGTTCATGTCGTTCACCCCTAGGCTATCTAGAAGTAGGTGATGCAACCCAACTAGGTTCTCATCTCGTACAAAAAACATTGGAGCATGTTCAGTTGACTAGGAAGTGTATGACTTGTACTCTTTCTATAGTGTAATCAGATGACTATCGCTATAAAAGACCTCTAGAGTTTGAGATTGAGGCATGTTTTTTTCGACCACAATCACAAAGGATAGGTCATATATGGGTATGGAGGAAAGAGAAGTTGTCATCTTATCAGGTAGGGAGATTTGAGAGCTTTAAAAAATTCAGGCCCATAGCCTATATGTTGTTACTACATCAATGGTATTGTGATATGCATCAAGCCTTCAAAATTTCATAGCTTCTCTTTTATAATTCCAACACATCTCATACTTTTGATCACAATGTAGATTAGCTTTATGTCAATTATTCTTTTTTGAGGAGTATTCTATATACATCGTTGGGAGGATAAAAAAGGTCATATGGGGATATTATGTCCCCTAGTGTTGGAGGAATGGAAGAACGATCAGGTACATGATGAGACTTGGGAGTGGGAGGCTGATGTACATGCATAGTGGCTAGAGTTATTCTCAGACACTACTTCAACACACTTAGGAAGTGAAATCGGTGAAGATATTCTTTATGTGGGGAAGATTATAGGAAACCCGTTTTTGAATTAGATATGGAACCTTTATTTTTTTTTAATAAATTTTATAATTGTAATTTGGATTCCTTATGAGGTCGCAATGGTCTAAGGGGTGTATGAGGCTTTTTTGGAGCACAAAGGTAAACATTATGAAAAAATGGGCTTGTTTCACGACAATATTAAATTTTGTAGGTATGTTGTTCTTGGTTTCCCAAACCATGTGGCCTAACCATGCATCCTAACCAAGTGTTATTCCACTCTACTATAGGTACCCATTCATGGTTGGCGCATGGTTTAGAAAACAATTTTTCAAAACCATGAACATTCCAATTGATTTTTGATTTTACCATTTTTCCATAATTGATCTAATTATCATAACCCTTCATACCAACTCTCATTTCACGAATTACAAACATCTATTTCTCCCCATATGGATCTCCTTAGACCCATAATCTTGGGATTTAATGATCAACTTCATCTGAGATCCGAACAATCTTATGTTTGTCACATTGGATGCACAATAGTATGTAGTCCGGTATTATTATGTTGTTCATTGTTATTGTTTCTATTGACCTTGTTATCGAGGTCTCATTCCTTATACTATTAATATATTCACATAGATCAAATCCAAATTAGAGGCTTATAGTGGGGGATGTGATTAGAATGATTATGAGTTAGGTGGCCTATAAATCATTCCTCAATTTTATTGATTTTGGAATTGAAATTTAGTGATTTCAGATGTAATCAAGTGTGGTTTATTGAATTTATATGACTTCCTTATAGTAATTAAAATCATATGGAAATACCCTTTTAATAAATGTGTTTAGCTGTTTGTGGTTTCACCCTCATCACCCAAACACCATGTAGGGTGATAGGCCATAATTGTTTTTTGTGTTTTGACACTTTTGAGCCATTGTTCGGGTGTGATTGAGCTTGACCACAATAATGGTATGGCTACTTATATTGATTTGTTGTTGAATCATGAAATTTTGAAAATATTTTTCCTTGTCACATACACTTGACCCACCTAAGATAAGTGATTAAATGAATGTAGTTGATTTAAATGATATAATGTAAAACATACCAATGTATATGAATTGGACTTATTAAATGTAAATGAATATTTCATTGAACCAATATTGAAGATCATTCCATTTTTATGGAAGGAAATGATGTGTACCATACTAATTGAACTTTACATACATTCTTTCAATTAAAACGTTATCATGGTACGTGTACATTTCAATTAAATGTTATTCGAGGCTTTAACCAAGTAAATTTGTTAATGGAATAGTTACCATATCATAGATTAATTAAAATTATTTAAAGGCAAGGTCCCTCTATATGAAAACTAACCTTGGAATCATTATAGTAAGGAAAGAATTATGTTATCTCATTGATTCATAAGAGAGTTCTTTGATTGTTCGAGCATTTCATTCTGAATCAAGGATATCGGTTGACTTTGGTGTGACAAACATTAGAAAATGATCCATGTGTACATTTGGATTCTTGGTATAACACCATAGGGTGCCTTAATTATTAATACAAGATTACTCATATACACTATTTGGTTCTAATGTGAAATGAGTTTCCTTAGTTACATCCTTGGTATTTACAACTTATTGTCTTCCATTTTACTTTAGATATATTCTTTAGTCTTGGGTAGAAAAATTATTGTTGGAATTCATTGGATGATATTCCACGAATTGAATATTGAACCCTTTTTAGACTATTTTTATACTAATTTAGTCACCTATGAGGTCAAGGAAGCCTTTTGGGTTACAATGTAAACACATTATATTAAATGTCAATTTTGACTTTTTTGTTACACCTTAGAAACATCACTGTTTATACTATCACTAGGTGATGCCATCACTGGTTATGCCTCAAGTAATTTGTTAATATAAATTGTGGCCAATTAATTTATTAAATATATTAATGTATAGACATGATATTATGGATAATTAAGGTACTTGTTTATCTAGATATATTGTACTACATTAATTTATGTATTCATACATACACATTGTTCAATTTCTTTTAAACATTATAAATGTTACAGAAAACATTTGTGGTTTCCCAATGATATTTATCTCAAAAATTCTCTATACATTTATTGGTACTACAGGAAGATTACATATATGAAGTTGTTGATAAATGGAAGAAAAATGCTTCAGATACTATATTTCTTGTTGTTATAGGATAAAGGTCCATGTAAGTGACTGATCTGTAGCTCTGTAATCTTGGAAAATTTTATGTATTTTATTTTTGACATATTGGGTCCTAAATGTATGCCTGGTAGATTGTATCCATGTTTTACAGCTATATAATGACATGAAATATATAATCATAAGCTATTTTATGTTATTATAGTAATTTGTGTTATTATTTATTTGTATCATTCTACAATGTATTTTATTTATTGATATTTGTTACACTATTTATCTTATTTTGTATAATATATGTGATAATATATGTTTCAGTTTTTAAATGATGGAATAATCAACCCAAAGACACACCATAGTCGCTCTCTTCAAGTCAGAAACCTCTACCATATGGGGATATGTTCTTGAGGTCACGTGGCCTTCGGGCTTGGGGACCACATAAGTGGAATCTTGATCTTAGATTTTACAATATATGTCCATGATGTGATTTCGTTATCTGACTATGTAAAGGTCATTGAAGAAAAAAATTTCAAAATAAATATTTGTACATATTAGAGGAAACACTTATATATGGATTTCTTACACTTAAATCATTCGTTTGAAACATGTTTGGTATTAGATATGGTGATTCAATCATAGTGTTGAGTGGATTAGGGGAGTTTGAGGAATTATCCTCAGGTATCAATAACATAATTTTCATAGAAATAATTCTGTGAATCCTTGAGTAGTAGTCTGGATATTTCATATTGATAGAAATTGTTGTGCTATGGTGATTTTATTTCATCATATCCTAGTTGGATGACATTTTCATGCATTTTATGGAATTTAGTTGTTGTTCCATGGTATGTCATGAAGTTATTCTCAAATATTCACTCAATTTATTCCCATTAAATTGTTTACAAATCCTCATTTTCTCTTATTGAAGTTGGTTTTATAGCTGTAATAGAATATATTTTTCAATGAGTCACAATTATATTGGATATTTTTTCACTATAGTTTATTGAGGTTTTCCTTATGTGTTATTGGCCCCAAGAACATCTCCTTCACTTTTTTAGAATGATGGTCAACCGTTCAATTTAGTTAGGGGATTCAATAAATAAAATATTTCAATATTTTATTAATAAACTAAATGAGTTTTAAATGGTGGGGTGATTATTTTATATTTTATATAATTCTATGATATGTTATGTGATTGATTATTTATTAATATTTTAACTAAGACCTTGATTAATACTATTTAAATGAGTGGATCACATTCTTTAATAAGATAATTACATAAATATGGTAATGAATTAGTTTTTTGAATTTGGTAATTGAGATCGATATACAAATACAAGATGTTTTTAAAATGTTTGAGTCTATTTTATAACAATAGACTGGAGTAAGTGAATTTTTACTAAAATAAAGAGTTGTTTATTAATTGTATTCATTGATATTAAATTGTTATAAATGTTGTTTTATTAGTGCAATTATGTGACATGTCAGACATAGTTAGCATGAGGAATTTTGGTTGGGGTTTTTCAATAGTTTCTGGAATATTTTGTAGAATGAAAATAGTTTCATATAATGTTTTATATAAGGGATATGCATTAGTTTATATTGTATTGGGTTTTTGAGCAGTTATATAGTGGTTTTGAGGGGGAGGATTGGTTGTTATGGGGATGAGTTGTACATTCCTAGAGGTATGGATTTCTTTTTGAAATTTTCAGTGTATTAATGTGTAGTGAGTTAGAATTCATTGAGATATAAATGTTATTGAAATGAAAATCATAAAAAGGAATAACTATAAATGTGATGAACATGAGTACTAGCTATTGAATTGGGTGACAATAAATATGGATAAATTAATTGAATAATGATTGTAATGTGGATTGTACAATTGTAAAATTCTAAATTTAAAAATGATAAAATTAAACTCAAATTAACATAAGTAGTGGTAGTTAATTTAATTAAATATTTGGTTAGTTTATGATATATTTATTACAATGGTTGGTTATATGCTTATGTGGTTATATAATGAATGTTATTGGAACTAGTAAGTTTATTTTGAATTATACATGAAGTTGGTAATGTATTTTGTTATATTATATATTATATTATATTTTTTATTTCATGTCAAAACCACTTGAGTTGGATTACCTTACCAAAACCTAAATGTTTCAGGTTCTAGTTATTTTACACCACATCTATGTTGGTAAGGGATCAAATAGTATAGTTATACATATTTGCTACTCTCCCATCCATGTGTAATATCATTTGTGATGTGTCATGGTAGGTTTAAAAATATTTGATATAATGGATTACATTTTTAATATTTATTATAAAATATGTCACGATTATGTTTTTGTGAGGATGATACATGGTTTGGGAGGTGGATTGTAAGAAAAGGAATGAGGTTGATTCCCATAATTTCCATTATTCAATTCCATGTTGTTAATGAGTTTTGATTTCTTGAAAATGATATGTGGTTTTGGAAGTGGATATATGTATTTTAGTGATGCAGAAGGTTTCATATTGATGTGATATGATAAATGGTGTGTAATGGTATAATTACTAAAGATCTATAATAACATAACTCTTATTATTGGGGAATTTGTGCCAAATAATAGATGGTATGTGGTTAGGGGGTACCTAATAATTATATTATTGTGATACTACGATCTTATACATGGATGTGGTCCTGATAGAGTAATCCTTAATGAATGTTGGTGTAATTTGACATGTCTTTTTTCCTTGAAGAGTATTCTTGATTCATCCCCATGTTCATGAGATATCTTTGGGATGATCATATTTTGTATATATGTATGATCACCCCTATAAACAAATATGTTTTTGTTATTTAAAGATGGATTTATTGATATTTTTTGACCATTATATCTTGAAGTTTGGATTCACACAAGTGGTCAAAACCATATAAATTTATTTATGGTATTTCATTTTAGATAATTTTATTATATAACATTTAAATGAATACTGGGATATTTACTCTATGTTATATAAGAGAATTAATTTTTGGTTTTTATATATATATGTGGTATTTAATTTAATGTCTCATATATGAATATATTATATCAGTAGTTCTGGTTGCAATTACATGGCCTATTGGAGGTGGGATTTTGGGGTCACCCTCATATTCACTATATGCCTAGTAGCGGTCAACAATGGGAATGTTGTAAAACAAGTTGTCATAAAAGGAAATATTTAATTCTATCACACATGATCTATGTATTTCTTATAGTGTTTGGATTATACACTATGAATATCCCCTCTTTTTCAATAATGTATATCATACCCATTGAAAACTCCTTTAATGAATTTTTTTTTAATAATTAGTACACCCATGATGTAAATATTTATTGTTTGTTAAAGATTATATAAACTTGGACACTATAAAACATCATCACTTCGATGAATTACTAGTTTGATATATCTTATTAATTATTAATTTAATGAATTATACAGACATTTTCTTATTTATTTTTGTGTTTAATAACATTCACTTTGGTCACATGATGGATAGGAATCTTCTCATGAATGTTTGTGAAAATTTCCATTGAAATTATTTTTGAATGTGCAATTGGATTAGGTAAAAGTTCTAATTTTCACATTGATCATTGTTGTTGGAACTTCACATGTTGATTTTTCAAAACTATGACACAATATCAACCATTCTATAATCTATATTCATCAATATTATGTTTTTATTCCTTACATTAGATATCATTCAAAAACATGGATGGAAAATTTATTATGTGTGATATTAGGTCTAGAGAAAATATTCCTAAAAACTATGGAACCACAATGTACTATTGAAAAAATTGGAAATAATTATATTCCTCTATCAATCCATCAATGACCAACCCAACATTAAGGTTTAACAAAATTGTATTATAATCCAAGTACAATTTTAAATTCATCATTATTATTAAACAATGTATTATATTTACATAACTAAAAATAAAATTATAACTTTATACTACAGATGGAAATATAAATTTCGGTTGATGTTTAAAATAATTAAAATTAATTAATTATGTGATTCTTAAATGACATAATGATTATACACATAACGTATGACATTTACCACAAAATCTATTATGTTGAAGAATTTTTTAATAGTAGTATTTATTGAGACTATAAATAAAATATAATAATAATAATCCCCACTAACAGCTCTATAAACCTAATCCAAAATTTCCCCCCATGATTATATGAAGGATATGGTTCTTCAGTTCAATATATAAATCTCATCAATTTATAAAAATAAATTCAATGACCAACTGTTCATTATGGAAAGCACAAATCTTAATATCTATATTATGAAAAAAAATTATTCTTGAACAATAGATATAGGTTTTTGAATACCTTTATAATTTTAGATATCATTTTGGGACCCTTTAACTGATAACAAAATTAAATCTAGGATTGACTAAATTAGAGACTATTATTGAGTTTCATCATCACAATCAACATAATTATATGGAGTACCAGCCACCATAATTTACCAATAAAACTATATCTTCAAAATTATATAGACTTATCCTAATAAATAAATTCATTTCCAACCAAACAAATTAAATATTCAGGTTAGACTGATATGTTGATTCTTTATATGTGATTGAATTTAAATGATACTCATTGTTATATGATGTTTGATATATAATTCTACTTCCCCATCATGATTTTGTCTATAATTTTTTCCACGAAAACATTGGGATATTTTTTTACTCATTTATGAAAATAAATAATTTTCGATGAATTAGTTAATTTCAATATTACTTTTTCCAACTGAAAGTAAATTTTTCTAACAAATTTTAATAGTGGTATTACTCTTCCCATTTCCATTTCTAATTATTCATTAAAATGAAGGAAAACTACATTATGAGATATGAAAGTGACTTACCTAGGATGGTGTTCAATATGAGGTATTAATGACATAAATAATTTCAAATTCCCAAAATTATATCTATTATAAAAATTTATATCATTGTTAACTCCCCAAAAAAACTCGACCATTTTTACAATAACTGAGAATATGGCCAAAATTATGTATCATGATTTCGTATTTCCCATGAGATACCTTGATGATAATCACATGAGGAATCATATCAACATAATAACTTATTTACTTGTCTTGATGTCATTTATATCATAAAAAGGTAAAAGAATTTCATTATTTATAATAAATTGTTAAAATCATTTTATAATAAAAACTCTCTCTATAATTTTTTCTATTCATTATAGAGTTTCCATCCCCCAATTCAATACCTAAAAAATCCTCAAAAACCTGAATATGATGTCAATAGTTTAATGAAAAAATAAGGTTTTATTTTAGCACTTCTCTTTCCTAGAATCAATGTGTAAACTCAATAATTTTTAATCACCATATTATAAGAAATCCTTCATAAAAATATCAAAAAAATCTCATTATAAATCTTATTTAAAATCAATGAAAATTCCAATAAAATGAAAATTTCCAAAAAAATTATTTAATTTGAGAACCCCATTTTCTATAAAACATGTCACTATCTATAAAATCATACAAATTTTATTGGGTAACATTATACCAATATGGATACCACCTTTCATAATAGTGAATGTGATAAAAAATATTACGGACATCATATTATTATTTCATAAAGAATCCATACATGTTCATTAAGTTATTTGAATACTTATAGTTGTTACCACATGTACCAAAATAAATAAACAATTAATATTTTTAAAACATAGAAAACAAAAATATACATAACACAATATTTACTTTAGTTTTCTCATTAATTATTATCTAAACAAAATTTTTATTATTAAAATATTTTATGAAAAAATAGGATACCTTAATTAATAAAAAAATCAACCTATGTTAACATGTAATAGATTTTATAACTCTTACAAAAATTGTGGATTTCCAATATTTAGATTCCCCAAGAACATTAAACATTATGAAAATATATTCAATCTTTCATATTAACAGTGTTACATGCTACATATTTCATTATGTTTTACATGATTATATAATTATGTACATGGAATAAAATATAAAATTTTATTCTTTTAAAATATATTCACATTATCCAAGGAAATAATATCATTAAATTATATCATTTTTTCATCAATCATTAAAATTATCTACAAAATATTCATTTCTTGAATTTTAGTAATCCCATGAAATGTTTTATACGTTATAAAAAACAAGACTGAATGTTTTCAATAAATTAATCATTAATGTTTTCAAAAATGTTGGTATGAAACAAATGTTTAATAATTTAAGATATAATAAATTTAATAATTCATTGATGTAATTACCATGAAATTTTAAACTTGGATTCAGATAAATAAGGAATTTAATTTTTAATTTATCATTTGTCTTATATAATAAAATTCACTTTTGAAGGGTTAAATTCAATATACATTTTATATTCCAATAATAAATATAATAACATAAGAGATGTAATAAAATAAATTATCTAGGAAGACTTATCACACAAAGTAGGGAAAATATATTTTACAATGTTTAATGATTTAATATAAACTCTTAATTTCATCTCTAGGAATTGATAATGAATATTGAAAATAATAGTACCATATAACTATTTTGTAGTGGATAATCGATAAAATATATTTTTATTGTGGAAATATGATGGTTAATATTATTTTATAATGCACCATCACCAAAACTCATCATCTAATACCATGATTATGGGGTGAAAACATACCCATTAGTGCTTAGAAACACATTTTCATGAAAGGAACACCAAATTAATGTGATGTTCACTATAATGATTATAAATATACTATTTTTATATCCCAAACCTAAAACTCACAACATTTAGTATCTTCTTACTTTCCATCCCAAATTACAGTATGTGCCAAACTGATTACATTTGTGACATCTCGACCAAAACATTACACCTTGGATGTGATCACAATATGGGTGGCATTATGTTATCCTAAGGACACTTAATGAAATAAATAAATTACAATGTGTAACAAAATTAATGGGGGAAAATTTTCCTAAAAAATCAACAACCTTCATTAGAAGAAAATAATTAATAAATTATAAATATAATGAATGATAAAAACTTGGAAGAAATCCAAAAACATAAACCAGGTAAACCGTTAAGATAAACACCATCATTTTATATGCATAAATGGAATCAAACTAAAAATGGAAAAAATGTGGCTGGTCATGGAACTATACAATGCACCGCCTAATATCTACCTTCATGCCCATTTCTACACTACAAATATCAAATCATAAAGTCACCCAACTTGACGAGTATGATTTAATCCCCACCCCTATATCATTCCAAAAACCATTATCTGAAACAATGTGATGTATTTGAATTGGATGGGTATTAAAATATACTAGTTTATTACCAAAATACATCCCACCAATTCCACATATATAAAAATTTGGTATCTATCATTTTTTATGTAATACTTTATAGTGGAATTACACATGAAATTATGGTCAATATAATCCATTTAAAGGACCCACAATAAAAAGGAAAAATTTTAACATATCCATTTTCCCAAAACAACTCACATAGAAACTCACACACCTGGTCCAGGATATCAATTACCCATGTAATGGACCAATATCTATCCTCATGCTACTAGCATGATAAATTAGTTGTCCATTGGTTCATATATGTGGCCCTAACTCCTGATTGAAAAACATGACCTTTCTCACCCATGTCATCAATTTTAGATAATATCCTTAGTGTATCATGTAGACAAGTATTAACCCAGAAAAACCAAACCATATTAATTATAAAGACATTCAAAACTGACTCCTATATTAGGTCACCATTGTACCACTTTTTCCCTCAATAAATATTTATTCCAAAATCAATATTTTTTCAATATAAGGAGTGTTAAAATGTATTTACACAATCCCCAAAACAAAATCTAGGAGACCCCATTCAAAAACACATATTTTTAAACCCAAGAAAAGATTATTCATTAATAAAACATGTCATACAAATATCTTATATTGTTTTTTAATAATAAATTTTATATAAATATAATAATTAGTTATGTTTGGTCAATATAATTTAACACAAAAAATAATTTATTTTTATTTAAAATACTATATATTACTAGTAAATGGAGAGTGTGGAAAATATACCCACCTCAAAAAAAGGTCATCTACATTAAACCACATCAAAAACATGTACATTTAAGCTTATATAACCATCCCAAAATGGTTAACATGAAACACACAAATCATACACCAACCTATAGATCTAGGAGTGAATTCCTCATACATTATTTTATTTAGAAAAAAATAATTTATTAGATGACAAGTATATATTTAAGTGTTCAAATAGATTCAAAGAAAAACATTCAATAATTAAATGTGATTTAGCTCAAAAATGAATTGAATCACGAAAATAAACAATGGAATTTCTTATTTCTAGGATCCCTAAAAAACAGAGAAGAAATTATTGTTCTTGAGGGAGTAATTGGGTAAAAATTTAATTTTTTGGACCTTTTAATGTCAATCATGGTTTGAGAATCCATGTGAGGACAATGTTGGTGATATTTTATGAATCCTAAGTTTGTTTAGTATAGTAAACTGGGTTCCAACACTATAAATTAAAAATACCTAAAAATTAACTAGGGCCAAAAGATTCTCAAATAGTTTACCCACATCATTCATACACCTGTAACCAAAAACAAATCACTATTTTCCCACTACAGAATTTTCATATAAATTGTTCATATATTCCTTTAACTGCACAATAATCGTACAACCTTTTATAGTAATCCAAAACCACTAAAAACTATCCAGATCAGCCTTATTCTAACCCCTAACTCATCACAATGTAATGACACATAATAATATAAGTTAATTCCTTAATAAGGGGTGTTTCATAAATTATGTTTATACAATATCAAATTTAATACAAAATAGATAAATTTATATGAATATTTATCATGATTTTAATAATTCATCATTCATAAAATCGTTAACACATGGGTTTTTCTCTATGTGAGAAACATTATTAAAAATAAATTATTTAACAAAAAATACCACAATTTACAACATTCTTGATTTTGTGGTAAATCCACCTCACATGGGTACATCCGTTGAATTACAATTTCTAACATATATTATACATCTCACATAATTGATATAATTTGTTGATTATCCACATTTTAATATATTTTTTAATTTGGGCACATAGGAAACTTATATCCCATTTTACAATAACATAATATTAATCCTATATATATATATATATCATAACCAAAAAATAAATCCAATTATTTTATTTATAGAATAAAAAAACTCTAAACCATAACCAACACTATGACTCAATTAATTAAATTAATCGATAACTATGTTATCATCAAAACCAACATAAAACATGAAATTATTGGATATTTATTTTTTAAAACAAATGCATAGATGGAGATGTTTTAACTCCTGATTTTATCCCAATCTTTTTTATATATTTCCTTTTTTAATTGACTTTTCTAACACATTTGTAAATTAATATTATGTTGAATGATAATATAATTTTAAAAAACCATACTCCCAATTTTATTTTATAATGGCATATTTCAGACAATGTTTCTATTTATATGAATTATGATGCATTTGGTATTCATATTTAGGTCACATTAGTTATTATATTTGTTTAAATTTAGAAAATATACCATCTCACGTATAATAAATCTTATTTTTTAGGTATTACATTTTGATATTATAATAAAATTTTTTGAGAGTAAGTACTTAGAAGTCTTGTGATTTTATATATATCCCTCCTTTTTATCACATAAACTTTCATTACATTTTACAAAAACTGAGGATCTTTAAGTTTTAGTGTCTTGGAAACCAGGAGCATAAAACATGAAAACATAAAAAATTCATGTTAAACACTTGAAAGGCTTCTCCTCATATTCATCCTTGGTTCATTACTACATCTCAAACCTGGGGACATATGAATCAAAAGAAAGGGTGAGCAGAAGGCCCTTTAAGGGAAGCAAGGGAAACATTTAACATGTGAACTTGAGATACATCAATAAAGTCATGAAAAGAACTTTAAGGCATGAAAATGAAATCTTGAAGCATATCATAATAAAAATAACATTTTTTCATAACTTGAAGATGTGGCAACAACATTGAATATTGAAAATCATTTCATTTCACCAAGGTCCATCCCCAAGGTGTCATTAAAAATTACCAAGGTTTTTCACCAAGGTATCTGTCTAAAAAGTCATCTCTAGAGATTAAGTCTTTACCCAATGCATTGGAGCGCAATATGGGCGCACCTTTGAAATGTATTTATTATCATGTTAGCCACATATATCATCATAAATAATTTCATAAGCAACCCATATAGCATAAATTAAATGGGTTTCATTTCATAATCATAACGTTTTAAAAAATGCCTTAAAGACATGATCTTTATGTCACTTTAAACCCACAGAAAAAGGGACAGTGGGTTTGATGTATGTAAATCCCAGAATTTAAAATAGAACATTTTGATCTATATGTGAATACCCATATAGGAATAAGAGCATTTAGTATTTACTTAATAACATAAAATAATTTTGAGATAAAGAGGGAGGGATTTTGAGACGAAAACTATGCAACATAACGTCTACGATACATGGTTTTAGAAAACATTGAAAAGAGAGAGGACATGGGTCACCCACTAAAAAATGATACATAAAACAGTATGGGAACAGAATAAATCGTATTTAAGAACGTGGTAATGAAATTTGAATGATATACCATATGAAACGAAGAACTTGAATGGAAGACAAAAAAAATATTTCTCTTATGAAAATTCGGCAGCCTAACGGCGTCACTTAAAGTTTCCAAAAATGGATTGACAAGATCAAATAGGGTCTCTCATAATATGAACATAAATGATAAGTATGATAGATATAGATATCATACCCCAATATAATAAAAAGGAACTTGAAAGACTTGACATTAAAGTAGATCTTGAAAACGAGAAGGGTGAAAGAACCCTTTAGAAATTCAGCAGCCTAACAGCGCCACTTAAACTTCAAAAAAAATGAATTGATGAGATCAAATAGGATCTATCATCATATGAACATAAAAGATCAGTATGATAGATTTATAGATCATACCCCAACATAATAAAAATGAACTTGAAAGACTTGACATGAATGTAGATCTTGAAAACAAGAAGGGTGAAAGAACACCTTAGAAATTCGGCAGCCTGACGGCGCCACATAAACATCAACAAAAAATGAATTGATGAGATAAAATAGGGTCTCTAATCATATTAACATTAAATATCAGTATGATAGATTTAGAGATCATACCCCAACATAATAAAAAGGAACTTTAAAGACTTGAAATGGAATTAGAACTTTGAAAAAGGAGAAAGATGAAAGAACCATTTAAAAATTCGGCAGCCTAACGACGCCACTTAAAACATCAAAATACTGAATTGAAGAGATAAAATGGGGTCTCTCATCATATGATCATAAAATACCAGTATGATAAATTTATATATCATACCCCAATATAATAAAAAAGAACTTGAAATACTTTATATGAATATAGATCTTGAAAAATGAGAAGGGAGAAAGAATCTGTTACAAATATTTCGGCAGCCTAACAGCGCCACTTAAAACATCATAAAACGAAATAATGAGAGTAATAGGGGATATCTCATTATATGAACATGAAAAGGGCAGTAACAGGACTATAAAAGAACATCCTTTAACATAATAACATGTAGCATAAAAGAAATTACATAAAAGAGATTACTTGAAAAGAAATAGAGAGATCAGATCCCTTACCGTAAAATGTAACTCTTAAAACTCAAAGGTTGGGACCTTGAGGGCTTGGGGGAAACTTGGGAGGACTACTTGGGAGGTAATGAGACCAGAAATTCGTGTGGGAGAGTGGGGAGTTGAATGGATGAGGGGATGGATTGGTATTTATAGGGAAAGTCAGGGGACAAGGCATTAATGGCCAAGGGACACCTCATTAGTGGTTTTGGCAAAACCATGGGCTTTCCCATGGTATTTGACCATGGTATTGGTCACTTGGGACACCTAATACCTTATCATACTATTCATAAGTCGAATATATTGATTACATACTTAATACATCATTTAATGATGTCATGAAACACCCGTAACTTAAAAACTGTATTTTCACTATTAATCGAAAATTCAACTTTCTCAGAATAATCACAAAACTTCACCTTAACCAAATATCAATACTCTGATTTCAAAAATAAAATCCATTTTATAAAAATAAATTTCTAAATATTTTTTATTAAATTTTTAATTAAAAAACACTATTTACCGAAAATTCATTTTTTCAGTAAAATCCCCAAAAATTACCTTAACATAATATCGATGCTCTGTGTTCAAAAATGAAATCCATTTTATAAAAATAATTTTCTAAATATTTTTAATATAATTTTTAATTAAAAACACTATTCACCCGAAAAACTAATACTTGAATAATAATTTTTGAAACCATTATTTAACCATTTTATTGAATCACATTACTTAATCAAGGTGACTAGAATATATTAATACTTTCATTAAGTTAGATTACTAATCCTAATTATAAAATCACTATTCATAATTTAATATTCATCAATAATCAAGTTGATCTTATTAGACTCTAAATTCCTTACTGAACATAATTGTAGAAGACAATTTTTTGAAAATCATTACACATTTTTAATTATTTATGGTTTAGATAAACATTTTTAAAATATGCTTTTTCTAAAATTCACCAAAAATATGCATACTATATTTATCCGGACATTTGAAAAGTCATAAACATAAGAAGAAATACCAATTTTTATTTAAAACAAAGGATTACACAAGGCAGTTACGGTATCCTTACATAGCCCCATATCACACCAGCATAGGACCTAAGTGTAAGGTGTGCTAAGGTGAGTGAATCTGAGGGAGGCTCGGCCAACATCGCACGAGTAGTAATTTCTATCAGTTTGAACTTCTCGTGAAGGCGATTCCGCTCTAACTTCACACGATGATGTTCGGTTTGGGTTTGGTCCAGAGCAAAGCCCAGTGGTGCCACCTCCTTCCCATGTTCTGTTAGATGGGCTTAGATCGGTCCAAGACTACTGGGTGAGGCCATCCAATCTTCTTTCTATATTAATTAACAAAGATTACTTGTATTTAGAGAAAATAATCGAAACGTTTAGTTTACAGCAGTCATATTGAACAATGATCATATAACAGGAAAAACCCAACAGTCTCATTTTAATTATACTCATGTTATCAAATGAAACATTTTTTTTGAGTATAAAAATAAAATAAAACAACACAAAAAATTAGGAAACAAGATTTAATCATAATTTCGGGTCGTTACAATCTATCCCCCAAAAGAAATTGCGTCCTCGCAATTTTTAAAATTGGGTTTTGAAATTTTATTGAAAGCCCCACATCAGAAAAGGAGTCAGTATAAATATTACTTTAAAAGAAATAAAGGGAAGTTCAAAGGTCACCCGAGTTAACCCATACTAGGATCCCATGTAAGAAAACATGGACATGGAGGAAAAAACCAAGGGTCGTGTTCTAAGGGAGAGTGATAGAAAACATGATTAGGAGAAAGTTAACCATAAGAAAATCCCAAACTTACGATGTGTGTAAATGGTCTTTGATTACCTAGTAGGAAGCTTAAACCAACAACATTTTTGTTTTACGTTCCTTTTCATAATTTTGAGGAATTCATTTACTACATAGAACAAAAACATAAGAAAATATACCTACCTTCAAGTAGAGTTTCATCCTTTAATAAGTCCCTACCAACACTAATCTTTTCTCCAAATGATTAGAATTCAAAAACACTTGGTCTCATAAAAATCACAAGAATCATCTCCTAGAGAATCACATAATCCACAAAAGATTAACTATTTATTTCTTCTATCATTAAACATTATCCCAAAAACAGACAGGTTAAGGTAGAACAACTCTTCAAGAAGAAAGAATCCCATAGGAAGGGAAACTACTTTTAAATCTTCAATGTTCCATGATACTACCCAGAGTTCATCATAGACCATTCCGTAAATAACGGTCCTTAAAATTCCTCAAAATAAACCAAACTAAGATTGAAACCAAAATACAAGAAGGATTTGATAACATAGTCTTCCAAAATAAACTTCATTGTTCATATCCAAACAACATAAACCACTCATAACATCTTATAAAAAAAGTATCTAACATAAACATATTTTACTCAAGATAGGTTAATCGATCCCATAAGTAAACTAAATTACTATAAGTCCACCTTAAATTCATCGATTCTTCAAAATATATGTCAACCTTACTCCTCAATGAAAATAACGTAGTAATCTATTTAACTTGATCATATAGGGTCCCCAAAATAGTGAACGTCTTCCAAAATAATAATCATCTTTTAATCCCCTAATCATCCATGTCATATTAAAACAGCAATCGTCGCATTTCCTATCACATTGGTTGTTGGGACATGTTCTTCCATTTACCACCATTAACTAAGAAGAGAAATCATAAGTAGTAACTTGTAGAAGAAAATTATACCCTAAATTGTGATCCCCTAGGTTCCCATCTAGGCTATCCATGATCATATATTCTTATGTCAATCTTTATTTTATTTTATCATTGTTCCTTTAACAATGGTTCATACTAAGATTATGAATTTACCAAAGCATCTCCCCCGGGAGTGTCGTAACCAAGAGTGCAGCAAGGCCCATTGTCGTGTACCAGTTCCCATTCGAGTCTAGCTCAAAGCGGTTTTTTCAGGTTTTACCCCTATGTACATCTGTGCCAGAGCCACCTCTACCTACTCGTATCCAGACAGGGATGTATTTTCTTGGCAACCCCTTACTCAATACTCACCAAAATACCAGGAAGATTTCATATATTAAATGTTTTCTATAGGGTTCTTTCGAGAGTTTTCATACCCTTATTTCCACAAATAACTAAACCATCCTTTGATACCAACTATATCATCCCAGCTTTTTATCACATAAACTTTCATTACATTTTAAAAAAACTGAGGATCTTTAAGGCTTAGTGTCTTGGAAACCAGGAACATAAAACATGAAAACATAAAACATTATTTTTAAACACTTGAAAGGCTTCTCCTCATGTTCATCCTAGGTTCATTACTACATATCAATCCTGGGGACATAAATCAAAAGAAAGGGTGAGCAGACGGCCCAGTAAGGGAAGCAAGGGAAACATTTAACATATGAACTTGAGATACATCAATAAAGTCATGAAAAGAACTTTAAGGCATGAAAATGAAATAATGAGGCATATCAAAATAAAAATAACATTTTTTCATAACATAAAGATGTGGATACAACATTTAATATTGACAATCATTTTGTTTCACCAAGGTTTATCCCCAAGGTGTCATTAAAAATTACCAAGGTTATTCACCAAGGTATCAGTCTAAAAAGTCATCTCGAGAGATTATGTCTTTACCCAATGCATTGGAGCGCTATCTGGGCGCACCCTTGACATGTCTTTATTATCATGTGATCCATATATATCATCATCAATAATTTCATAAACAACCCATATAGCATAAAAAAATGTGTTTCATTTCATAATCATAACGTTTTAAAAACTGCTTTAAAGACATGATCTTTATGTCACTTTAAACCCACGGAAAAAGGGAAAGCGGGTTTCATGTATGAAAATACCATAATTTAAAATAAAATTTTTTGATATATATGTGAATATCCCTGTATAATTAAGAGCTTTGAGTATTCAATTAATAACATAAAATAATTTTGAGATAATGAGGGAGGCATTTTGGGACGAAAACTTTGCAGCATAACGTCTACGATACATGGTTTTAGAAATCATTGAAAAGAGAGAGGACATGGATCACCCACTCAAAAATGATACCTAAAACAGTAGGGGAACATAATATATAGTATTTAAGAACATGGTAATGAAATTTGAATGATATAAGATATGAAAAAAAGAACTTGAAAGGAAGACAAAAATAAGATTTCTCTTATGAAAATTCGGCAGCCTAACGGAGTCACTTAAAAATTCCAAAAATGGATTGACGAGATAAAATAGGGTCTCTCATCATATGAACATAAATGATCAGTATGATAGATATAGATATCATACCCCAACATAATAAAAAGGATCTTGAAAGACTTGACATTAAAGTAGATCTTGAAAATGAGAAAGGTGAAAGAACCCTTTAGAAATTCGGCAGCCTAACGGCGCCACTTAAACTTCAAAAAAAAATGAATTGATGAGATCAAATAGGGTCTCTAATCATATGAACATAAAAGATCATTATTATAGATTTAGAGATCATAACCCAACATTATAAAAAGGACCTTGAAAGATTTGACATGAAAGTTGATCTTGAAAACGAGAAGGGTGAAAGAACCCCTTAGAAATTCGGTAGCCTAACAGCGCCACATAAACTTCAACAAAAAATGAATTGATGAGATCAAATAGGGTAAATCATCATATGAACATTAAAGATAAGTATGATAGATTTAGAGATCATACCCCAAAATAATAAAAAGGATCTTGAAAGACTTGACATTAAATTAGAACTTTGAAAAATGAGAAAGGTGAAAGAACCATTAAAAAATTTGGCAGCCTAACAACGCCACTTAAAACGTCAAAATACTGAATTGAAGAGATCAAATGGGGTCTCTAATCATATGATAATAAAAGATCAGTATGATAAATTTTGAGATCATACCCCAAAATAATAAAAAGGAACTTGAAATACTTTACATGAAAATAGATCTTGAAAAATGATAGGGGAGAAAGAATCAGTTACAAACATTTCGGCAGCCTAACGGCGCCACTTAAAACATCATAAAACGAAATAATGAGAGTAAGAGTGGATCTATCATTATATAAACATGAAAAGGGAAACAAGAGGACTATAAAAGACCATCCTTTAACATAAGAACATTGAGCATAAAATAAATTACATAAAAGAGATTACTTGAAAAGAAAGAGAGAGATCAGATCCCTTACCTTAAAACGTAACTCTTAAAACTCAAAGGATGGGACCTTGAGGGCTTGGGGGAACCTTGGGAGGACTACTCGGGAGGTAATGATACCAGAAATTAGTTGGGGGAGAGTGGGTAGTCGAATGGATGAGAGGATGACTTGGTATTTATAGGGAAAGTGAGGGGACAAGGCATTAATGGCCAAGAGACACCTCATTAGTGGTTTTGGCAAAACCATGGGCATGCCCATGGTATTTTCCCATGGTATTGGGCACGTGGGACACCTCATACCTTATCTTAATATTCATAAGTCGACCATATTGATTACATACTTAATACATCATTTAATGATGTCATTAAACACCCGTAACTTAAAAACTGTACTTTCACTATTCATCGAAAATTCAACTTTCTCAGAATAATCCCAAAATTTCTCCTTAACCAAATACCAATGCTCTGATTTCAAAAATGAAATCCATTTTATAAAAATAATTTTATAAATAATTTTTATTAAATTTTAATTTAAAAACACTATTCACCGAAAATTCATTTTTTTCAGAAAAATCACCAAAAATTACCATAACATAATATCGATGCTCTGAGTACAAAAATGAAATCCATTCTATAAAAATAATTTTCTAAATATTTTTAATATAATTTTTAATTAAAAAACACTATTCACCCGAAAAATCTAATACTTGAATAATAATTTATGAAACCATTATTTAACCATTTTATTGAATCACATTACTTAATCAAGCCGCCTAGAATATATTAATACTTTATTTAAATGAGATTACCAATCCATTTGGACAAATTACTAATCCTAATCATAAAATCACTATTCATAATTTACTATTCATCAAAAATAATGTTGATCTTATTAGACTCTAAATTTCGTACTCAACATAATTGTAGAAGACCATTTTTCAAAAAGCATTACACATTTTTTATTATTTAACGTTTACATAAACATTTTT
Organism: Viscum album; assembly: GCA_963277665.1. Classification (NCBI taxonomy): domain Eukaryota; kingdom Viridiplantae; phylum Streptophyta; class Magnoliopsida; order Santalales; family Viscaceae; genus Viscum; species Viscum album. The sequence goes on from OY728128.1 coordinate 1,267,524,243, forward strand.
AAAATATCCTTTTTCTAAAATTCACCAAAAATATGCATACTATATTTATCCGGACATTTGAAAAGTCATAAACATAAGAACAAATCCCAATTTTTATTTAAAACAAAGGATTACACAAGGCAGTTATGGTCTCCTTACATAGCCCCTTATCACACCAGCATAGGACCTAAGTGTAAGGTGTTCTAAGGTGAGAAAATCTGAGGGATGCTCGGCCAACATTGCATGAGTAGTAATTTCTATCAGTTTGAACTTCTCATGAAGGCGATTCCGTTCTATCTTCACACGATGAAGTTCGGCTTGGGTTTGGTCCAGAGCAAAGCCTAGTGGTGCCACCTCCTTCCCAAGTTCTGTTAGATGGGCTTCGATCGGTCCAACTCTACTGGGTGAGGCCATCAAATCTTCTTTCTATATTAATTAACCAAGATTACTTGTATTTAGAGAAAATAATCGAAACGTTTAGTTTACATCGGTCATATTGACCAATGATCATATAACAGGAAAAAACCAACGGTATCATTTTAATTATACTCATGTTATCAAATGAAACATTTTTGTTGAGTATAAAAATAAAATAAAACAACACACAAAAATAGGAAACAAGATTTAATCAAAATTTCGGGTCGTTACAATCTTCCCCCCTTAAGAAATTGCTTCCTCGCAATTTTTAAAATTTGGTTTTGAAATTTTATTGAAAGCCCCACATCGGAAAAGGAGCCAGTATAACTATTACTTTAAAAGAAAGAAAGGGAAGTACAAAGGTCACCCGAGTTAACCCATAATAGGATACCATGTAGGAAAACATGGACATGGAGGAAAAAACCAAGGGTCACGTTCTAAGGGAGAGTAATAGAAGACATGATTAGGAGAAAGTTAACCATAAGAAAATCCCAAACATACAATGTCTGTAAACAGTCTTTGATTACCTAGTAGGAAACATAAACCAACAATGTTTTTGTTTTACGTTCCTTTACATAATTTTGAGGAATTCATTTACTACATAGATCAAAAACATAAGTAAATATACCTACCTTCATGTAGTGTTTCATCCTTTAATAAGTCCCTACCAACACTAATCTTTTCTCCAAATGATGAGAATTCAAACACACTTGGTCTCATAAAAAGGACAAGAATCATCTTCTAGAGAATAACAAAATCCACAAATGATTAACTATCTATTTCTTCTATCATTAAAAATTATCCCAAAAATAGACACGTTAAGGTAAAAAAACTCTTCAAAAAGAAAGAATCCCATAGGAAGGGAAACTACTTTTAAATCATCAATGTTCCACGATACTACCTAGAGTTCATCATAGAACATTCCGTAAATAACGGTCCTTAAAATTCCTCAAAATAAACCAAACTAAGATTGAAACCCAAATACAAGAAGGATTTGATAACATAGTCTTCCAAAACAAACTTCATTGTTCATCTACAAACAACATCAACCACTCCTAACATCTTATAACAAAAGTAGCTAACCTAAAAATATTTTACTCAAGATAGGTTAATCATTCCCATAAGTAAACTAAATTACTATAAGTACACCTTAAATTCATCGATTATTCAAAATATAAGTCAAAATTACTCCTCAATGACAATACCGTAGTAATCTATTTACCTCGATCATATAGTGTCCCCAGAATAGTGAACGTCTTCCAAAATAATAATCATCTTTTAATCCCCTAATCATCCCTGTCATATTAATACGAAAATCATTGCATTTCCTATCACATTGGTTTTTGGGGCATGTTATTCCATTTCCCACCATTAAATAAGAAGAGAAAGCATAATTAGGGGCTTAATTACTTAGCCAATAATCATGAAAAATAACTGAAAGCATATAATGATAACTTGCAGAAGAAAAGTATACCCTAACTTGTGATCCCCTAGGTTCCCATCTAGGTTATCCATGATCATATATTCTTATGTGAATCATTATTTTATTTTTATCTTCGTTCCTTTAACAATGGTTCATACTAATCTTAAGAATTTAGCAAAGCATCTCCCCCGGGAGTGTTGTAACCAAAAGTGCAGCAGGGCCCATTGTCGTGTACCAGTTCCCATTCAAGTCTATCTCAAATCGGTGTTTTTGGGTATTACCCCTATGTACATCTGTGCCAGAGCCACCTCTACCAGCTCGTATCCAGACATGGATGTATTTCCTTGGCAACCCCTTACTCAATACTCACCAAAATACCAGGAAGATTTCCTATATTTAAACTTTTCTATAGGGTTCTTCCTAGAGTTTTCATATCCTAACTTCCACAAATAACTAAACCATACTTTGATACCAACTTTAGCATCCCGCCTTTTTATCACATAAACATTCATTACATTTTACAAAAACTGAGGATCTTTAAGGTTTAGTGTCTTGGAAACCAGGAACATAAAACATAAAAACATAAAACATTCTTGTTAAACACTTGAAAGGCTTATCCTCATGTTCATCCTAGGTTCATTACTACATCTCAAACTTGGGTACATACATCAAAATAAAGGGTGGGAAGAAGGCCCAGTACGGGAAGCAAGGAAAACATTTAACATGTGAACTTGAGATACATCAATAAATTCATGAAATGAACTTTAAGGCATGAAAATAAAATCATGAGGAATATCATAATAAAAATAACATTTTTTCATAACTTGAAGTTGTGGCTACAACATTTAATATTGACAATCATTTCATTTCACCAAGGTCAATCCCCAAAGTGTCATTAAAAATTACTAAGGTTATTCACCAAGGTATCAGTCTAAAATGTCATCTCTAGAGATTAAGTCATTCCCCAATGCATTGGAGCGCTATCTGGGGGCACCCTTGACATGTCTTTATTATCATGTGAGCCACATATATCATCATAAATAATTTCATAAACAACCCATATAGCATAAAAGAAATGGGTTTCATTTCATAATCATAACGTTTTAAAAACTGCTTTAAAGACATGATCTTTATGTCACTTTAAACCCACAGAAAAAGGGAAAGCGGGTTTCATGTATGTAAATCCCATAATTTCAAATAGAACATTTTGATATATATGTGAATACCCCTATAGAAATAAGATCATTTAGTATTCTCTTAATAACATAAAATAATTTTGAGATAAAGAGGGAGGCATTTTAAGACGAAAACTATGCAGCATAACGTCTACGATACATCGTTTTAAGAAACATTGAAAAGAGAGAGGACATGGGTCAAAAACTAAAAAATGATACATAAAACAGTAGGGGAACAGAATATATAGTATTTAAGAACATGGTAATGAAATTTTAATGATATACCATATGAAACTAAGAACATGAAAGGAAGACAAAAATAAGATTTCTCTTATTAAAATTCGACAGCCTAACGACGTCACTTAAAACTTCCAAAAATGGATTGACAAGATCAAATAGGGTCTCTCATAATATGAACATAAATTATCAGTTTTATAGATATAGAGATCATACCCAAAAATAATAAAAAGGTACTTGAAAAACATGACATTAAATTAGATCTTGAAAACGAGAAGGGTGAAAGAACCCTTTAGAAATTCGGCAGCCTAACGACGTCACTTAAACTTCAACAAAAATGAATTGATGAGATCAAATAGGGTCTCTCATCATAAGAACATAAGAGATCAGTATGATATATTTAGAGATCATACTAGAACATAATAAAAAGTGACTTGATGGACTTTCCATGAATGTAGATCTTGAAAACGAGAAGGGTGAAAGAACCCCTTAGAAATTCGGCAGCCTAACGGCGCCACATAAACTCCAACAAAAAATGAATTGATGAGATCAAATAGGGGCTCTCATCATATGAACATTAAAGACCAGTATGATATATTTAGAGATCATACCCCAACAAAATAAAAAGGAACTTGAAAGACTTGACATGAAATTAGAACATTGAAAAAGGTGAAAGGTGAAAGAACCATTTAAAAATTCGGCAGACTAACAGTGCCACATAAAACTTCAAAATACTGAATTGAAGAGATCAAATGGGGTCTCTCATCATATTATAAAAAAATATCAGTATGATAAATTTAGAGATCATACCCCAACATAATAAAAAGTAACTTGAAATACTTTACATGAAAATGGATCTTGAAAAATGAGAAGGGAGAAAGAATCCGTTACAAAAATTTTGACAGCCTAACGGCGCCACTTAAAACATCATAAAACGAAATAATGAGAGTAAGAGGGGATATCTCAATATATTAACATGAAAAGGGAATTAAGAGGACTATAAAAGAAAATCTTTTAACATAAGAAATGGAGCATAATAGAAATTACATAAAAGAGATTACTTGAAAAGAAAGAGAGAGATCAGATCCCTAACCTTAAAACATAACTCTTAAAACTCAATGGTTGGGACCTTGAGGGCTTGGGGAAACCTTGGGAGGACTACTTGGAAGGTAATGAGACCAGAACGTTGTATGGGGAGAGTGGGGAGTTGAATGGATGAGAGGATGGCTTGGTATTTAAAGGGAAAGTGAGTGGACAAGGCATTAATGGCCAAGGGACACCTCATTAGTGGTTTTGGCAAAACCAGGGGCTTGCCCATGGTATTTGCCCATGGTATTGGCCACTTGGAACACCTCATAACTTATCTTACTATTCATAAGTCGACAATATTTATTACATACTTAATACATCATTCAATGATGTCATTAAACACCCGTAACTTAAAAACTGTATTTTCAGTATTCATCGAAAATTCAACTTTCTCAGAATAATCCCAAAATTTCACCTTAACCAAATATCAATTCTCTAATTTCAAAGATGAAATCCATTTTATAGAAATAATTTTCTAAATAATATTTATTAATTTTTTTATTAAAAAACACTATTCAACAAAAATTCATTTTTTTCAGAAAAATCCCCAAAAATTACCTTAACATAATATCGATGCTCTGAGTTCAAAAATGAAATCCATTTTATAAAGAAAATTTCTAAATATTTTTAATATAATTTTTAATTAAAAAACACTATTCACCCGAAAAAACTAATACTTGAATAATAATTTATGAAACCATTATTTAACCATTTTATTGAATCACATTAGTTAATCAAGGTGCCTAGAATATATTAATACATTCTTTAAGTGAGATTACTAATCCATTTGGACACATTACTAATCCTAATCATAAAATCACTATTCATAATTTACTATTCATAAAAAATCAAGTTGATCTTATTAGACTCTAAATTTTGTACTGAACATAATTGTAGAAGACCATTTTTAAAAAATCATTACACATTTTTAATTATTTAAGGTTTACATAAACATTTTTAAAATATCCTTTTTCTAAAATTCACCAAAAATTTTCATACTATATTTATCCGGACATTTGAAAAGTCATAAACATAAGAAGAAATACCAATTTTTATTTAAAACAAAGGATTACACAAGGCAGTTACGGTCTCCTTACATAGCCCCTTATCACACAAGCATATGACCTAAGAGTAAGGTGTGATAAGGCGAGATAATCCGAGGGAGGCTCCGCCAACATCGCAGTAGTAGAAATTTCTATCACTTTGAACTTCTCGTGATGTCGATTCCGTTCTAACTTCACACGATGAAGTTCGGCTTGGGTTTGGTCCAGAGCAAAGCCCATTGGTGCCACCTCCTCCCAAGTTCTATTTTATGGGATTCGATCGGTCTAAGACACCTGGGTGAGGCCATCAAATCTTTTTTCTATATTAATTAACCATGATTACTTGTATTTAGAGAAAATAAGACAAACGTTTAGTTTACAGTGGTCATATTGACCAATGATCATATAACAGGAAAAAACCAACGGTCTCATTTTAATTATACTCATGTTATCAAATGAAACATTTTTGGTGAGTATAAAAATAAAATAAAACAACACACAAAATTAGGAAACAAGATTTAATCAAAATTTCGGGTCGTTACAATCTTCCCCCCTTAAGAAATTGCGTCCTCTCAATTTTTAAAATTGGGTTTTGAAATTTTATTGAAAGCCCCACATCGGAAAAGGAGACAATATAACTATTACTTTAAATGAAAGAAAGGGAAGTACAAAGGTCACCCGAGTTAACCCATACTAGGATCCCATGTAGGAAAACATGGACATGGAGGAAAAAACCAATGGTCACGTTCTAAGGGAGAGTGATAGAAAACATGATTAGGAGAAAGTTTACCATAAGAAAATCCCCAACATACGATGTGTGTAAACAGTCTTTGATTACCTAGTAGGAAACGTAAACCAACAACGTTTTTCTTTTATGTTCCTTTTCATAATTTTGAAGAATTCATTTACTACATAGAACAAAAACATAAGAAAATATACCTACTTTAAAGTAGAGTTTCATCCTTTAATAAGTCCCTAACAACACTAATCTTTTCTCCAAATGATGAGAATTCAAAAACACTTGGTCTCATAAAAAGCACAAGATTTATCTTCTAGAGAATCACATAATTCACAAAAGATTAACTATCTATTTCTTCTATCATTAAACATTATCCCAATAACAGAAAGGTTAAGGTAAAACAACTCTTCAAAAAGAAAGAATCCCATAGGAAGGGAAACTACTTTTAAATCTTCAATGTTTCACTATACTACCCAGAGTTCATCATAGACCATTCCGTAAATAACATTCCTTAAAATTCTTCAAAATAAACCAAACTATGATTGAAACCCAAATACAAGAAGGATTTGATAACATAGTCTTCCAAAATAAACATCATTGATCATCTCCAAACAACATAAACCACTCCTAACATCTTATAACAAGAGTAGCTAACCTAAACATATTTTACTCAAGATAGGGTAATCATTCCCATAAGTAACCTAAATTACTATAAGTCCACCTTAAATTCATCGATTCTTCAATATATAAGTCAAACTTACTCCTCAATGAAGATACTGTAGTAATCTACTTACCTCGATCATATAGGGTCCCCAAAATAGTGAACGTCTTCCAAAATAATAATCATCTTTTAATCCCCTAATCATCTCTGTCATATTAATACGGCAATCGTCGCATTTCCAATCACATTGGTTGTTAGGAAATGTTCTTCCATTTCCCACCATTAACTAAGAAGAGAAAGCATAATTAGGGGCTTAAGTACATAGCCAATAATCATGAAAAGGAACTGAATACATATAAGGATAACCTGTAGAAGAAAAGTATACCCTAACTTGTGATACCCTAGGTTCCCATCAAGGTTATCCATGATCATATATTCTTATGTGAGTCTTTATTTTATTTTATCTTTGTTCCTTTAACAATGGTTCATACTAAGCTTTTGAATTTACCAAAGCATCTCCCCCAGGAGTGTCGTAACCAAGAGTGCAGCAAGGCCTGTTGTCGTGTACCAGTTCCCGTTCGAGTCTATCTCAAAGTGGTGTTTTCAGGTTTTACCCCTATGTAAATCTGTGCCAGAGCCACCTCTACCTGCTCGTATCTAGACAGGGAAGTATTTGCTTGGAAACCCCTTACTCAATACTCAGCAAAATACCAGGAAGATTTCCTATATTTAAACTTTTCTATAGGGTTCTTCCTAGAGTTTCCATATCCTAACTTCCACAAATAACTAAAACATCCTTTGATACCAACTATAGAATCCCGCCTTTTTATCACATAAAATTTCATTACATTTTACAAAAACTGAGGATCTTTAATGTTTAGTGTCTTGGAAACCAGGAACAGAAATCATGAAAACATAAAACATTCTTGTTAAACACTTGAAAGTCTTCTCCTCATGTTCATCCTAGGTTCATTACTACATCTCAAACCTGGGGACATACATCAAAAGAAAGGGTGATCAGAAGGCCCAGTAAGGGAAGAAAGGGAAACATTTAACATGTGAACTTGAGATACATCAATAAAGTCATGAAAAGAACATTAAGGCATGAAAATGAAATCATGAGGCATATCATAATAAAAATAAATTTTTTTCATAACTTGAAGATGTAACTATAAAATTTAATACTGACAATCATTTCGTTTCACCAAGTTCCATCCCCATGGTGTCTTTAAAAATTACCATGGTTATTCACCAAGGTATCAGTCTAAAAAGACATCTCTAGAGATTATGTCTTTACCCAATGCATAGAAGCGCTATCTGGACGAACCCTTGACATGTCTTTATTATCATGTGAGCCACATATATCATCATCAATAATTTCATAAAAACCCCATATAGCATAAACGAAATAGGTTTCATTTTATAATCATAACGTTTTAAAAACTGCTTTTAAAGACATGATCTTTATGTCACTTTAAACCCACGGAAAAAGGGAAAGCGGTTTTCATGTATGTAAATCCCAGAATTTAAAATAGAAAATTTTGATATATATGTGAATACCACTGTAGAAATAAGAGCTTTGAGTATTCACTTAATAACATAAAATAATTTTGACATAAAGAGGGAGACATTTTGAGATGAAAACTATGCAGCATAACGTCTACGATACATGGTTTTAGAAAACATTGAAAAGAAAGAGGAAATGAGTGAACCACTCAAAAATGATACATAAAACAGTAGGGGAACAGAATATATAGTATTTAAGAACATGGTAATGAAATTTGAATGATATACCATATGAAACGAAGAACTTGAAAGGAAGACAAAAATAAGATTTCTCTTATGAAAATTTTGCAGCCTAACAGCGTCACTTAAAACTTCCAAAAATGGATTGACGAGATCAAATTGGGTCTCTCATCATATGAACATAAATTATCAGTATGATAGATATAGAGATAATACGCCAACATAATAAAAAGGAACTTGAAAGACTTGACATTAAAGTAGATCTTGAAAACGAGAAGGGTGAAAGAACCCTTTTGAAATTCGGCAGCCTAACGGCGCCACTTAAACTTCAACAAAAATGAATTGATGAGATAAAATAGGGTCTCTCATCATATGAACAAAAAATATAAGTATGATAGATTTAGATATCATACCCCAACATAATAAAAATTAACTTGAAAGACTTGACATGAAAGTAGAACTTGGAAATGAGAAGGGTGAAAGAACCCTTTAGAAATTCGGCAGCCTAACGTCGCCACATAAACTTCAACAAAAAATGAATTGATGAGATCAAATAGGGTCTCTCATAATATGAACATTAAAGATAAGTATGATAGATTTAGAGATCATACCTCAACATAATAAAAAGGAACTTGAAAGACTTGACATGAAATTAGAACTTTGAAAAAGGAGAAAGGTGAAAGAACTATTTAAAAATTCGGCAGCCTAACGGCGCCACTTAAAACTTAAAAATACTGAATTGAAGAGATAAATGGGGTATATAATCATATGATCAAAAAATAACAGTATGAAAAATTTAGAGATCATACCCCAACATAATAAAAAGGAACTTGAAATACTTTACATGAAAATAGATCTTGAAAAATGAGAAGGGAGAAAGAATCTGTTATAAAAATTTTGGCAGCCTAACGGCGCCACTTAAAACATCATAAAACTAAATAATGAGAGTAAGATGGGATCTCTCATTATATGAACATGAAAAGGTCAGTAATAGGACTATAAAAGAACATCCTTTAACATAAGAAAATGGAGCATAAAAGAAATTATATAAAAGAGATTACTTGAAAAGAAAGAGAGAGATCAGATCCCTTACCATAAAACGTAACTCTTAAAACTCAATGGTTGGGACCTTGAGGGCTTGGGGGACCTTGGGAGGACTAATTTGGAGGTAATGAGACCATAACATCGTTGGGGAGAGTTGGGAGTCGAATGGATGAGAGGATGGCTTGGTATTTATTGGGAAAGTGAGGGGACAAGGATTTAATGGCCAAGGGACACCTCATTAGTGGTTTTTGAAAAACCATGGGCTTTTCCATGGTATTTTCCCATGGTATTGGCCACTTGGGACACCTCATACCTTATCTTACTATTCATAAGTCGAACATATTGATTACATACTTAATACAACATTTAATGATGTCATTAAACACCCGTAACTTAAAAACTGTATTTTCACTATTTATTGAAAATTCAACTTTCTCAGAATGATCCCAAAATTTCACCTTAACCAAATATCAATGCTCTAATTTCAAAAATTAAATCCATTTTATAAAAATAATTTCAAAATATTCTTTATTAAATTTTTAATTAAAAAACACTATTCACTGAAAATTCATTTTTTTCAGAAAAATCCCCAAAAATTACCTTACAATAATATCGATGCTCTGAGTTCAAAAATAAAATCCATTTTATAAAAATAATTTTCTAAATATTTTTAATATAATTTTTAATTAAAAAACACTATTCACCTGAAAAGACTAATACTTGAATAATAATTTATGAAACCATTATTTAACCATTTTATTGAATCACATTACTTAATCAATGTGCCTAGAATATATTAATACTTTCTTTAAGTGATATTACTAATCCATTTGGACACATTACTAATCCTAATCATAAAATCACTATTCATAATTTATTATTCATCAAAAATCATGTTGATCTTATTAGACTCAAAATTTCGTACTGAACATAATTGTAGAAGACCATTTTTCGAAAATCATTACACATTTTTAATTATTTATGGTTTACAAAAACATTTTTAAAATATCCTTTTTCTAAAATTCACCAAAAATATGCATACTATATTTATCCGGACATTTGAAAAGTCATAAACATAAGAAGAAATCCCAATTTTTATTTAAAACAAAGGATTACACAAGGTAGTTACGGTATCCTTACATAGCCCCTTATCACACCAACATAGGACCTAAGTGTAAGGTGTGCTGAGGTGAGAGAATCTGAGGGAGGCTCGGCCAACATCACAGGAGTAGTAATTTCTATCAGTTTGAACTTCTCATGAAGGCGATTCCGTTCTAACTTCACACGATGAAGTTCGGCTTGGGTTTGGTCCAGAGCAAAGCCCAGTGGTGCCACCTCCTTCCCAAGTTCTGTTAGATGGGATTCGATCAGTCCAAGACTACTGGGTGAGGCCATCGAATCTTCTTTCTATACTAATTAACCGAGATTACTTGTATTTATTGAAAATAATCGAATCATTTAGTTTACAGCGGTCATATTGACCAATGATCAAATAACAGGAAAAAACCAACGGTCTTCTTTTAATTATACTCATGTTATCAAATGAAACATTTTTGTTGTGTATAAAAATAAAATAAAACAACACACAATATTAGGAAACAAGATTTAATCAAAATTTCTGGTCGTTAAATTTTATGTTCTAGGTAAGATAGGTTTTTTTAAATATAATTGATATATTAAATATTAAGGACATTAAATTTTTTTAAAAAGTGGAATAACACCCCAATGGGGGACTGAATGAAAAAACCATGGGAAACATCAAGTTATGAACAAAATTTTTACCCAAATTCTAACATATCCTTCGAGAGTGTGGTGTTTTTTTAAATTATGTTATGAATGAGGAATTATTAAAATTAAATATTTATATTATTTAATTAATATAGTCCGATTGAGTATCATTTTTCCTATTTAAATGCATAGTTATAATGGTATATCATTGATAGATTCTAAACCCCAATTATCTAGAGGGATATTAGAGGAGAGTGTTCTTATAGGACGTTATTAGATCGAGATCAAATTGAGTATCATTGCTCAATCAGGGTTATCAGATCTCACCAATGATAAGAACAGAGTATCATTATTCATCAATGAATTGTGCAAACTATATGTAGGATGATAAATTTTTCACTTCCACCCCATTCATTTATCATAGTTCAAAATAGATCATTTACATGAATCAAATATATTTATACATCGTTGTTTTATTAAATTTATGAAATTTTCATTTTGGTCATTGTGTTGATTTTCCTCTTCGTCTATCATTTTCTAGGAAAATGGATCAAAGATGATAAAAATGATATGGTTTGTCAAACACATTTGATGTGTTATTTATTTCTCATTCTATTCATCACACATTTTTAACATTATATTGTTTTTGAATAATGTTTCTATGAATATCAGGTATTCGATCGATATGTGATGGTTCTTCATCACTATGAATGGATACTATTGGCATGATTCATGAATATGGGTCTAATCGAGGTGAAAAAAATGGCGGATTATTGGAGTGGATCATTATTGATTTTCTGACCCAAGTATCCTAATATTGAATGTGCATCTATGAATGGAATGATAATTCGTTTCTCAAATGGATGTAAAGGCCAGATCTACGACTTTTGGTGATAGGACGGTTGGCCAACTCGGATCTACTAATTCTAGTGAGGGTGATATCTCTGGTGATGTGGAAGATATCCAGATAAGTTTTTAAAATCGTAGGATACATGGTGTATAATAATGAATTACATTCCATGTGAAACACCCTGTGCGGCACTAGGGTTTCCGCACAGAGAAAAATATCACACGCCATTTTTAATCTTTCATATGTTTTGGGACACGTTTTAGAAGATCTGTGTATATGTCAAGGGAAATTGGATAGGGGAAGGCTGATTACATGGGCATGGCTAAGTGTATACGAGAAAGACAAGGTTTACACAGGTTCATACAATACACATTTACTGGTACAAGGGAAGAAGAAGACATTACATAGAAGGTGTTAAGAGATCTTTATACACTATTTATTATTCCTACATGTCCACTATTTTGATATTTACAAGTCATGTGATTTAGTACCATGTTGGTAGATTCAGGTGGAGTGATGAACATACCTAAACTCTATACACACACTACCTGCTCCTTTAGAGACATCATGGAGCTTGTTGCGTCTATAGTTAAAACAAGAGTTTGTTGAGTGGGTTTCCTCTAAGTCATTACTCTTGAGGGTACATTGAATAATTCCAATCAACATGTCAATATTATGATACACTATAGATTATCTCACTTAGATAAAGTTTCTGGTGACCCTCTGTGAGACTGGAGTGTGATCCCCTGTCATATTGTTACCCAATGTGGGGTTTTGGTATTGGTGTGACTCCCATGTGTAGGGAGTTCATTATCCATCTATAGGGGCATATCGATAAGGTTTGTATGTATCATTGGAATATAATCACCTATGTAGAGGGTTGATAATTATTAGGTTTTTAGTTTTCCCCATCCCTACGTGACCCCATATTACGGTATTAGGGTCTCCTAGACCATTAATATTACTTAGGAATGGAAAAATTATCTTGACCTATGGGATGTGCATATCTAGCGATAACATGGCTCGTGGAATTTATTCTCCTATAATGATCATTTAATCGAGCAGATTCCTATGTCTATTAGATAGATATCACTTCTTAGAGTGCAGTGTCATTAGAGTGTATATCTTGGTTCTTTCTATTATACAGTTATTGTTATATCATTTTTTGATGTGACTATTCTTGATGGTTTCTATTTAATTTTTTCAGGGTTCCATATTCATTTTTTTATACTCACCCCTTAATGGGATCTTCCCACATGTATTCATGTCATAAGAATCTAATAACCCATATCATGGTAAAATTGAAGGATACAAAGAAGGTGTATTATATCATCGTGATAGACAATGGTGTTTTTGGTGTTTTCAAATTTGATTGTATCCCTTTCACATGGACCATGTTGGACACTCTCTAAATTTTTTGGTACGGGTTCTGTTTGGAACCTTTTTCACATTCATAAAAATAATTTCATATTTTTATTATGTAAATTAGATTTATTCATGAAATTGTATTAGTTGTTTAAGATTTTATTATTGTATAAGACTTGTGATGTTTCCATGTATAAAGGTACATCTGGATAATGCCTCCAATTTCTGGGATATTCTTACTGAGCATTGGTCACCAGCCCCTGGCCTATTAAAGGTTGTCCTGGGGGTAGTCATGGATCAAAACCTAATTTCTTGGGTCATAACATAGTTGTATGAGAGTTTTTGGTTCTACCATAGGATTATATTTTTTTAAATTTGATAGGGGAAATAGTGTTTAGTGTTTCAATTTCTAATTTTATTCAAAGGATTTCATAATTTGTGTGGCGACTGATGTATCCATACCCTATATTTTTTATCACCATAATTTTAAGATGGTATATTTAGAAATTAGTTGTTGGTTAAAATTTAACACCTACATCATATATGATTGGGTTGGGGTTTCCATGTCCTTCAAAAGTCATTCCACCTGATATACTTGTTGACTATTGTTCATTTTATTTATTTGAAGATGGATCCAAGAAGATAGACATCCAGTATTGCATTGTGTGATCATATGTACGATCCAATGAATAAAGAGGCTTTATTAAAAGGTAATATTATAGAGATAACACCTCTGGTGATTTAGCACATATACCACCACCTGTCGATAAATAACTAGCATTAGCATTTCAAACTGAGGATTCACCTAGGTTGAGTGCACTAACGGATTTTCATATGTAATGATCACCAAGGTTTTTATGTAATTCCAAATGCCAAGTGGATATGGAGTAGATAGAGGAAGATACACATTTTTTATTCCCTCTTAGGTCACCTTTAGATTAGATGACGGTTTTGTGATGTTTCTTATTTAGGGTTATTCTGTGTGATTGTAGAGTATAGTGACCCATTCAAGTAATGAGATAGCTCTCTCAAATTTAGACTTTCACAACCTCCTTAGGGAGGAGTTTTACCCGTAAGTTATATGAAATGTGTTGAAAAAAGAGATTATACATATGCATTAGGGAAGTTTGACCGTGGAAGGGTTCTCATTGTTTTTGAAAAATCTATCATGATACTCAATTGAAATAGCTCAGGATACATTTTTTAGAGAACTAACATTTGAATATGGATTACACCCAGATATTGGGGATTCAGTGATATCCCTATACATTCCCAATTATGATTTTGTGCATGAGCGGGATTTAGTAGTTGAGATCTTCTTCAAAGATAATGTTACAGCAGTGGGTTCAAAATATGGTAATATTGGGGATGATACATTGGTATCTTGTAGCTGACAAGAGTCATAGGATTGGAAGCATTTAAAACACTTTAGAAGATTATCTATTGCCACATGGTTAGTAGTGTATGGTTCTCAGGATGGCTTGAGTCATCCCATAGATAGTTTATGTTTCCCCTATGAAGGTTGGGGATATCTTTATTGGGGTTGATTAACATATTGTACAATTTATCGATGGATTGTTAAGGAACATCATATATAGAGGTATTGTTAGGGGAATTGTGGTCCATAGAATAGAAAACATGGTAGAGTGGATGATAGATCAGTATGATGTTGTGAATGGTTTTACATACTACCACTGACACACCCAGGTGGTTCATTCCATGATTAAGGGGTTGGTTGCTAGGGACAAGGCCAGCTGCAAGAAATGGAGTCCTATGATCCCAACAATCCATTCGTGATATTATATTTCATATTTTACTTATATACTTTGGCATCAGTATTGATAGACACATATGTGACTCATTTCTCCAATTCCAACTATTTAGTTTGTGATTTAGATATTCTGAATGAGCCTTTTTATTGACCATGACCCTTAAATACTCCATCATACTGTGACTCTATGACTACACACTTATGCTGAAAGAGCCACCCAATGCTTGGTGGTGATAGTTTTTTATAGATTCATTTTTTGTTTCGATGAGGCATTATGAATAAATTTTAGGTATGGAATAACTATCCATGATTTATACACATGTTGACTATATTAGAGAGATGATATGTTGTGTCCATAGGGATGGAATAATTTTCACATTTATGGGTGAAAAGAAAACATTGTAATAGAGTGATGGTATCATGCATAATAGATTGAATATGAATACTAATAAGTTGGATAACATAACTAATTTATTAGTGAAAGATGTGGTTTATTAGTTCCCTTTGGTGAGGGAAGAGTATGAGGATGAGTTTTTTTAGGACATCCTTGGACTACCTCCCCGGGGATATCTAGAATTTTTTACTGACTTACGCCCTATAGAGACATTGATATCTACAAAATCATATGATATGGCTCCCACATAGCTTCATGAGATGATAGTGATATTTGAGGAATTACAACAGATGGGATTCATTAGACCCATTATTTCCCCCTCTGCATTCCTATTGTTGTTTTCTATGAAGGTGGATGGAAGCATGGGGTATCTTGTGGATTCCAGTGCTTGAACCAAGTTACTGTGAATATTTTTATCCTATGATGAGGATTGATGTTGTATTTGATTAGTTGAGAGGGGTGTGACTCTTCACGAATATTGACCTCAGATCAGGCTATCAATGGTTTTAAGTATAGGATGAGGATATACTGTAGGAGAAAATAATATGTCACTACTTTATCATTGAGAACTTGGTGATGTCGTTATGCATGAAGAACACCCAATTAAATTTTATGTGAATCCTAAAAATGATCTTTTAGCCTTTCACATACTATTTCATGGTGGTCTTCATGAGAAAAATCCTAGTGTACTCAGTGTCTAAGGAGGAGCATACGAGACACTAGAGGATAGTCATGGAATAGTTTAGAGAAAACCAACATTATGAGAAGCTCTCAAAAATCATTTTTGGATTTGACTTTTACACATCATATGACACATCATCTCATAGTCAAGAGTGGTGGTGGACATACAGTAGGTTGACGAAGTACATTCTTAAGATCCACCCATTAGTGTAACTAATGAGCAGAATTTTCTTGGATTGGAAATGTATTATCATAGTTTTGTACTTGATTTCTATAGAGTGGTGGATTCCCTGATATCATTTACTTGTAAGTGGATGCGTTTCTTGTAGATATAATGGTTCCAATAGTGATTTTAGGAGTTGAGACAATGTTTTATCAGTGAACCATTATTTAGAATGTACATGAGGTCATTGAGTACATGGTGTTCTATGATGCATCAGGGACTGGGATGGTTTTGTTATGATGTGGAGGCATGCGGTGATTTCCTATGGTTCAATCCAATTGGGATAATATGATCATAACTACATGATCCATGATCTTGATTTATTATTTGTAGTCTTAATATTGAAAATGTAGAAACAATACATTATGGGAGAGTAATATATCATCTAATCCAACCATAAGAGTCTAATGTATATCCTCTTTTAGAATGATCATAACATTTGATAAATGTGATGTATATTGTTCCTCCAGTATGATTACATCGAGACATTCTATACTCCAAGAAAGGGGGTGGTGGTGATAAACACTGTTAGTAATAGACCATATTATCAGTTTTTGGAAGAGGCGTCAGAGTAGCATGCCCCATTGTTGTTGACCTTAGTGGATTAGTATGATGCTCCATATATTCAATCAATGGTCATTAACTCTATAATATTACAACATGTCAGGTATTTTAATCATAGAAATATTGAATGTGATACCTTTTCTAATTAGATATCCACTGGACATCATCTCAATGAATAATCTTAATGTGGGCGGAACACTTTATTTTTCAAGAGGGATGACTAAGGTACCATTAAAATTGTTGGAAGAGGAAATTTTGGAGTTTCATACATCACATAAGTGGTATATGTAGGTGTAAAAATAATTAGTAGGACCTCTGAAATCAATTTTTGTGGCTAGGTATAGAGATTTGTCTTACAGAATTTTTCTTACGAATCCTCATTTTCAGTAAGTGAAGGATGAGTACTTGGTTTTAACATGTAAATAACAACCCATCTAGGCGAGAGAGTAGAAGTATAATGAGATATCCTGAACATCATGATAGGGTAAAAATATATTTCCATAGGTCATGATTATAATGGGGGATCATTAAATGAATCACTATGTTGGAACAATTCCCAGCCATTCGACAACACTGTTATGTAATGAGATTAGGATGCCACTATTTGTAGGAGATAGGCTGGCTCCATAGACATCCACTAGTGATCATTTCAGACCACAAACCATTATTTATTTTATGATTATGTATGGTATTTAAGGAGGTAATTGTGACACATTTTTTCTTGAGCATAGAATTTCACTCCAAGATTAACATCCAGACTAAGTAGACTATTCTGGTCTTGGTGGACATGTTCAATGTTTACATGTTAATTATTGGCCTCAGTTGGGAGGACCATGTACACGTGGTGGAATTTTCATACAACTATAGGTACCATTAATCCATTAGTATTTCACAATGTGGGGTCTTATATGAGAACGCTATGGGACACCACTTTTTGGACTAATCAATGTGGGACTGAACTCATGGGGTCAAAGTTTGTGGGAGCTACAACAGAAAAGGATTAGATCATATAGAATAGGATGAGAAAAAAAATAAATTTTAAGACATATAAAAACAGATGATGGTGACCAATGGAGTTCTTGGAGGGTTCCAATGCACTAGTGAGGGACATAACTCAAAATGGATTGTAGAAATTTGGATAAGGCGACAAGATTCCCCCAAGATTAATTGGCAATTTCCATATACTTTATAGAGTGTTCTAGGTGGAATACCTCTTAGGTGTACCACCAGAGTTAGAAGAATGACACAACTTCTTCCACATGTCACAACTGATGATGTACATACACATCCATTATCATTTTATCGACTTGGGAGAGATGGACTGTGAGGCTGGAGATACCGTTACTGAGTACCTGTTTGAGATCAAGGATAAAATAGAGAGGATATTTCACTCGTAATCGATTATCCAATTGAGATTCTTGTGGATGCACAAGAATATTGTTTAGAGAAACATCAATAGGGTGACTAGGATGATCAACTAGTACCCTCATATCTCTTACTAGGTTCTTCTCTATTCGGTACTAAAAACCCTTTTTGAGAGAATGTAGCAAATCATATTTTCTATGTATTTGTTTTTGATTTTATCTGAAATATTTTTGGGACTAGGCACTTAGACACATGGTATTCTGAGCCCTAGTGTACCATGAATAAATTATTGAAATATATTATAGTTATTTAATATAACTCATAGAAAATTATATATTAAAATTAGAATAACACCCAAATGTGGACATGGATCATAAATAAGAGGGAATATTTTTGTTCATAAATTAGGTTTACCATAGGTTCTGAATAAATTCTTTTAATATGGGGTGGTATGAAATAATTTCATGGTCACAAAATTAATAAATCAAATTAAAGAAAAGATTTAATTTATTTTATTTGAACGAGTGATCTAATTCCTCAATAAATAAACAGTTATGATGGAATATATGGTTTTGATGTTAAACCCTATAGATCTAGAATAATATTTGAGGGGAGATATCTTATTAGACAACATAGGATAAATATTATATTGAGGATCATTTCACAATCAAAGTTTATGGATTCACTAATGATGGAAATGCTTGACCATTTTCATCAGGGATAAATTCAAACTCTATTTAGGATGATTGATTTTGGATTTCTGTACCACTATACTATCCTCATCAAACATGGATCAATTCAAAAAAAATAATTTTTATTGACATCGATATAAGGTTAAATAGATGGATTTATATTTTACTCTATTGTGTAGATTATCCTCTTCATTAATGTATTTATATATCAAATAATTGAGGATCAATGGACATACGTAGAGGGTTGTTCCTCACATTTTATGGATTATGGATTTTCTACCCCCCCCCCATTATCCAGATATTGATCACTAATTTGTTTTTTAGACCATGGTTCAATGTATAATGGGTATTTGATTGTTTATTGACCATTCTTCAGTGAAAAATATCAATATCATTGGTGTAGATTATGATCGAGGCCACGAATGTGGTGTGATTACGATTGTTGATGATTAGTGTTAGATCAAAATTGATCGGACTTACCAATCCATCTTTCATTCAATGGTTCTTCTAAGGAAAGAGTAAGCAGGTATTTCCATAGTTTATTTGAATCCCAGGGCTAAAATATAAATTTATTAGTGGATTTTCCTACCCCATATCTATAGAATCTATTGAGGATGGTTGCTGGAAATCATTTTTTTCATTTTCTCCAAACCGGTTTATGGGTTACCAGTAACCAAATAGCAACTGATCAAAATTACAACCAAACACCCCATCCACATATTCAACCATCCGAATTCAAAATTCAAAAGCCATTCCAACATTTCAAACACCAGTACCAAGGTGTCTCAGGAAAAACGCCACCACGAGCCACAACCCTACAGCGAAATCCTACTGCCGGTGAGATTGATCAACATCCACCACATCCTTTCCTTTCACCTCCCACGAATAAAAATCTTCCCCCTTCCATCTGCATTCAGAAAGATTAACAATGAAACATGAACCAGGATTCGAAAATCACAGATTATGCCAACGAAAAAACCAAAAACATCACACAGACGACACAGAGGAACCAAAAAATCCCGAACAGGTCAAATCCTCACCGTATCCAAATCTCATCGGAGGAGTCTCGCTGATGCCATCGCAAATGCACAATCCACCAAAATCATCCAAATCCAGAAACGAATTAGAAAACTAAAGCAAAAAACACAACATCAACAGCAAGCCGAAAAAAAGGTCTGTCAAAACCGAGACCCATCACCGCCTACCAGGATGCTCTAAGAGTCCACGATGAACCGCCCTACGCACCACCAGAGTCAAGATGTCATCCCAGGTCACTGAAGTAGGACCCTGACTGTGAATCGTCACCGTCTCGTTGAGGAACCCTATCCAGAGAAGAGGGAATAAAGCGAAAAAGACCATCAATGGTTCTTCGAGACAGCCAAGCCGATGAACAATGCCACTGCGACATGGGGACAATGGTGGATATATGACATGAAGAATGATTCCAGAGAGATCTGAATGGATATGGAAAATCCAAATCCACATGGCATGTAATTCAACATTACACTCCATGTTGTACCGCATTTTCGGTGATACTATTTCCATGCATAATTAAATCTCCCACGTCATGTCAACCAAGGAATTGTTCTGTTATCTGTTATGGTAAGTTGGAATGTATCTCAGAGGTTAGAAGGACACTTTTTGTGAATGTACATAGTAATGACCAAGTGTACATGGGAATATCTAGGTGTACATTTGTTGGTACATGTGCATAGCTATCCTCACATGAGAACATGTGGGTGTCATAGGGAAGGTGTTATGTGACTTTTTCATGTTGTGTATTATTCATTCAAAAAATGCATTTGGAGATTAAAATGTCATATAATGTAGAACCGCATGGTAAGACCATGGTTGATTCAAGCCTATTGTGATGTCTAATTACACGTCACTTCATCCATATGAGATAACTAGAAGCTCATCGTGTCTTCAGTTTAGACTAGTTTTGGTTGAGTTGTTTTCCCCTTTCCACATACTATCAAGGGTACAATTAAGAATTATTTTCCATGTCATAGGATTGTGATCAACTATATATTAAGATTCTCAAATAATGATCATGGTGTCCCACCAATAGACAAGACTGTGATCTATTATCATATTTTTACCCTAGGTGGGGTTTGTTGAATTGGAATTCTCTACATGATTAGGTCATGGATTAACCATATAGAAGACTATAGTGGCAGGGATCAAATGTATCATTGGAATACAATCCCATATGTAGTTGGTTGATCCAAATTGGGGTTTTGGTACCCCAAGTTGTGCAAGGTGTGACCCCTATCTATGTATTAGGTTTATCTCGACTAGTGAACTATCATAAGAGGGGTCTAATGATCATTACCTAAAGGATCACTGTATTCAGTTATAGAATATATAATGGAGTGGAATCTCCCAGATTGAGAATTTAGATGATAAAAAACTTTGTGTTGATGTTTGGTTGTGATGTGTTAGTTTTACAGTATCCATCCCGAGTATCCCGGGGTTTTCTTTCTATTATAGTATGATTTTTATATCATTTTGATGAGATTACTATTCTTTATTATTCATGTCTATGGTTTTTAGATTTTTCTAAGGTGTATTATTATTCTCATGTTCATATGGATTCTTCCCACACGTGTCGTGTATTATGAAGCTAAAAACCTATATTATATCATGTAGGGAGGGTAGGGAGTATGTGGATTATATCTTGAGTTTTAAATACCAAGGTTTATTTCATGAGGACACATTTGATCATATTCCTCTCTCTTATAGCAAGTTGGAATATCCATATAGTTTTTTGGGATATATTTCACAACATTTTTTCTTTTAGTACTTATTATATTACTCTGATTCTAGATCATAGATTTATGAAAGCATTGGTTTCATTTTTTCTACATTTATGAGTTGTTGGGTCTTGGAGATGTGTTCTTGTATGCATGTACTATAGGATACTGCCTTCTATTTGTGGGATATGCCTACTCGGAATTCCTCACCAGCCCCTTGTCTATTAGAGGATGGCTTGGGGTAGTCAATATTCATACCCTAGTGCGTCAAGTAATGACATCATCATTGTATTTATGTTTTATACTTATTTATTCATTTCAAGAACATGTTTTAGTTATTTAAATATATTATTCCTATGGATATTATAATTTTTGTATTTTTTATCATAATGGGATAAGAAATAAATTTTCTAATAATATAAAATATTACTATTTATGTTGGAATAAAATTATTTGTAGATCGAACAAAACAAAAATCGTTCGAGCAAGAACATTCTCACTAATTTATTCGTCAATAAAAAATAAAATATATGGTAATATTTTAATACGTCATAGTATCTATTTAATAATTAAAAAGTGATATTACTTTGGTGGAATTTGATACATCACAATTTTAATGTGATAAACATTATTATAGGATGTGTATTTGGAAATAATTAGATTTTTGATGATTTTACTATTCATCATAATGATAACTTCTTATCCGACCTCACTTTTGGAAAAAAATTATTTTACCACTAAAATATTTCAGAATCAATATTCTATCATATATATAAAATCATCTTAAATGATCCTTTTCAAATATAAATTTATAAATAAATATTAAATGATTTATAGGGGTATTCTAAAAACTAATGAAAAATGATAACTTAATTATAAATAAAATATTATACAATCTCATTATCTATCCTATAAAATTAATACTTTTTGATTCACTAAATCCTATAAAGATCTTATCATCCACATTTATAATCACGATAATTCAGTCTTCCAAACATATTAAATATAATTATTATCGTTGACTATATATCATTAATATCATTGGAGTTTATGTATCATTGAATAACATGATATTAATGTTTATTAAAAACAATGAAATACATTTTATAATTTACACACATTTTTCTTACCTATAATATGGTGAAATAAATGTAGTTTCATGTTGAATAATTAATTTTGAAATAAATTAAATTGTATTTATTTCACATTCCATTATAATATATTAAAAAAAAATTGATTAAAATTCTGAAAATAATTGAATCAATTCTATTATGTTTATATAAGTGAATGTTTCATCAGTTACAATTCCATCAATTTGGCAGTAGAATTTTCATAATATTCATTCTTAATTTAAAAAACATAAAATTATTTATTAAATGTGAAATGAAATAAAAAATTATTTTATATTGAGTTCTAACCATTACACCATCATATTATCTCATAGTTTATTATTCTAAACAAAATAAATTTTTGATTTTTGATTTGGGTTTTTTATCCTCACATATATAGTAAAGCATATTATTGTGTACCCATATTAAATTAAATAATTTTATCTCATCATCATTAATTTTCAGGAGTTAATAATCCTTATTCATTTCTATAACAATTAGTGTTCACCTAAAAATCATCAGTTTTCTCCAATTTACCCCAAGGTCCACTCATTTAAAAAATATCCATGAGGATTCCATTACTGTTTACATGTTATATCATGTCATTTTACACAATAGTGAAATAATATCATTCAAGAATATTTTTATCATTTTCATTGATTTATTTCATCTTTTATATTAGATGGGTATCATATAATTGTCCCTTAATCTCACATTAATTTTAAATTCATGTTGATTTTCAACATTTTTGGAATAAAAAACAAATTTAAAAAAAATTATGGATTATAATGTCATGTCTTTTTCATTATCACACATCTCATATAGGGAAGTCAATTTTATAGGAATGAAGGAATATATCTGTTAAAAATAAATCATTTTCAAACAACATCAGCTAGAATTTTTAGTCAATAGACTATTTTCAATAAACAACAATTTTGCCTTATTATTGGTTATTTCGTTCCTTTCTATAATAACCCATTTTATTTTTAGGTATTATTAGTTCTAAAAAATTACGTTTTATATAATTATTATTGAAAAAATTATCATGTATATTATATAATATTATTACAGTTTGAAATATATATTTGAGAAGTAATTCTGATTATTTTTCAATCAAATCATCAATTTCTATTTTTAAAATTTAGAACCAATATTTTGTGACTTATATCCACTAAACATGATATAAAAATATAACCAGTATTTAATTTTTAAATTACCTCCCCTATCAATGACCTTAAAAGTGATTAATAAAAAAATTTCATCATGCACCTTATAAAAAACAACATTTTCTTCTTTGAAATTGGATTTATGGTCTTCCTTTGACATCATGGATAAAACCACATGCATGATCTTGGTATCAAATATCCAAAATATTTCATGACTCTCCCCACTTAAAACCCATATAGAGATGATAGTTAATATGAGAGTGACTGATAAATCCCTCCTCTATCTGACATGAGTTATATACATTCAATGATGGTATAAAAACACGCATTATAGAGTAGTTGATCATATCAATCCCATGAATATTTGATAAAACCATTAATAAACGACCTATATGATAAAATATAACCTTTTTCACACAATATTTGAATTTCATATATAAGAAACTACATCCCAGAATAAAATTTCAGGTAGATACTAAGAATATGTATGGAAAATAGAAATGAGAACCAATATCTAGCGATGTCTAGATAAATCATCAATTTCATCACATAAACTAAGAAAACATATATATATATAAGAGGGAATATAATTACACTATAAAATATTAACCCCAAACCACTTGAGAACATATATAAGAATTATACAAGTTCCATTATGATTAAATAGTTAAACTATCTCATCAACAATGCTTGCTAAACTACCACCCTTCAACACCGATGTGAAATATAAAATGACACATAATACTAAAATAACATTATATTACAAGAATAAAAACAAGGTACCTTATCAATTTCACCACTAATTTCATCACACTAACAGTCCATCAACACATACCATACATTTGAATTCAATTAAATAAATTTAAGTCCATGATCTGCACACCGTTTAATAATCATAACCACATATCCTTAGAAAAATTCCAAAAAACACAACATTTTGAAACATATTCTAATGATAAACATAAAAATAATATTTCTAGAAGTTCTATATTTTTTTCAAGAAGGATATCATCCTCATTCCCTCCCATCATAATTCAATAACCACACTAAACATCTTTTTCACAACCACATCATAGGCAGTAAAACCTATTCCTATCAACATCAAAATTGTAGAACACGATTCATTTTTAATTAATTTCATTTTGTAATGAAGTTTAATTTTTCATTTTAAAAAATAATATTTTAATTTGAACACAAAATTGGATTAAGTGTGACTGAACATCCATAACATGTATTTTTGATTATGTATTAAGGTTCATTGGATGACATAATAGTTTAATTGAGTGTCTCATGGGATCAAAATTCTTCAAGATGAAGTATGAATTAACAATTCAGTTTTTATGGGGTAGAGGACAAGAGTTTACCTTTCTTGGGTGGTTCAAAAAATGATCCATCAGTTAATGAAATTAAAGGGTTGTGTTATCTTTTTTGAAAATTGGATTGACTACTCTATTTCTTAATGGACTAACATTTTTTGGAGATTATGTAACCCAAGAACCCCCCTTCCATTTCTTCTCTTCATTTTGGTAGATATTTAATAAGAATCAACGACCTTATATGTAACCTCTACCACCCATACATCTATGATTTTTTCTCTTATTCATTGATGATTTTGTGTTGTTCCATTTTAGGATTTGGTATCGATTCCATGTAAGAATGTTGGAATCAATACTCATGATGGGGATTATTATTAGCCTATGTACAAGAGGACTTTTGCTTCCATATTCAAGAAACTATAAATAATATTAGTTTTGGTACATACCTCGATGAATTTTACAGATGTTTTGGTGTTTTTTAAAAAATGTATCAATTACAGCATTGGTCTTAATTTGGGTTTTTTGCGTGTCAAAGGTTCAAGTGAATTTCGTGGTTTGAATGATCCATATATTATAGAGTATTAGGAATATGATGATTCATAATTGTTTTTAGGAATTTATACCTTTAAAATAAAATTAATTAATTAAATATAAATGATTACTATTTATTACATGACATGAGATAATATCTAGGAATCATAGATGGGGATTGGTTTGATTTTATGAGGCATGAAAGTGACACTATAGTTTTTAACATGATATTAATGGTAAAATCAAAAATAAATATAACATCATATATTTCATTGTTCGAGGGTTTGAATTCATATATACAGAATGGGGATTTTCTGGGGGTTTTGATGTTAATGTCTCATTTGTATATGGGATGACATGTTTCTCGGCCTCCTATGATTGGAATATATTCTCCTTAGCACTTATGTAAGTTTTAATCACTCAATGACTATATTTAAATTTTAATATTGTTTTGGTTGATCTAAATAGTTCCCTCCAGGCAGTCCCTAGATGTTGAGTGAGATTCATAATGTCCACTTATAGGTTCATAGAGATAGGGAATAGGAATGAGTGGCTTAGGGGTCGATTAATGACCATAATGATATTTTTACGAATTGTAATCAATGAGGAATTGCACCCAAGGTTGGAGGTGATTATTTATGAGTTATTAGAGTTTCAAGGATAGTTTAGGAAATTTTTTATGTGATGAATAAAGGATTCTATATTTGAATAGCCAGAGATATCATGTTTTTATAACGTGTTATTAAAAATTTTAGAGTGAAGGATTTTTTCATGGATTGGTATTTGTATTCCAAGGAGGTATTATTGGGAATGGGAGACTAGTAATTGAGACATGGATCAGGAAAATGTGACACATTATGGTGGTACATAGGATGTGGTATTTGGAGTGTCGAGTTATTTAGCACGTCTATATAGAACATTGAGGTCTAATTATGAGAATAATTTCGGATGAGATGCAAGTATCGGGTGATGGGACCATCATTGTATTAATTATCAAAGACCATAGGTAAAGGAACCTAGGTCACCCTAAGATGGAGGGGTGAATCGGGGTGTCAACCTTTACCTTATTTTTACGGATCTTGTTACCACATTGGTAGGATCATAATTAAACATGTATGATAGATATGTGTAGTATTTAAAACATTCACAAGTAGAAGAAAAACACAATAATTTTACTTGGTTCACCACTAAGGGCTATGTCCAAGGTGCATACGGCATGAAATTGCTAGTGGTACCTAAATCAACTATTTTTCACTAGATGTGGATTACAAGGTTCTGGTACATTCACTCTGTCCTAGGCACTCTTTCATTAAAAATGTTTTGGGGTAACTCACTACTTCCCTTGGATCACAATAATTAACTCCCCCTAGCTCACTGCCTTGGGTGAAGTCACACTCAGTATTTGGATGTGAAGGTCCCATCAATGGATTTTAGTGAAAGTCATTGTCTCCTATAAAACATGATTCTTTTCTTACCTCGAGGTCCATATTTGATGCACTTTAGCATTAAATATCTTCTCCATTTCAATAACCATATGTAGTAATACTTCTTGTTCTTCTTGACCAGAATCAAAAATTCTTTTTCCATTATTCAAACACTGAATAATGGCTCACTATCCATCATTAGAATCAACCCTTTTTCTTACATATGTTCATGTGACCATGTATGTTCCATGTTTGATATTATCTTCCTCTTAACATGTTTACACAAGTGAACCCTCAGTATAGGATTCATCTCTTCAATGTATTTTTGTATTCATGTGAATACATGAATGCATGCACTTATCATCCTCCATTCTTGTGTGAAGGCCCAGATGGGTATGGTACCTTTTTTCACACACAAAACCACCTCTCTACATTAAATATCACTCAACTATGATATGATTAGGGTTTAATTTTGTTCTTCTTCAAATCATGAATATGAATGCATGCACTCACTTACCATTACCATGCACAATCATCCTTCTCCCTTCCTCAAAACACATTTTACACATTGATTTGTTTATATTTATATGTATGTGATTTTATTCAATCATAAATGTTTTTATTTCAGTATGGTATGGTGTCATTTTTCTGATTTTATAGATCAAGGGTATAGACCTTTTATATTCACATGATTTATTATCTCCTCCATGGAATAAGATGATTCACAACCCCTCCTTTCAAAAGGGTTGTACAGGATCCCCTTTCCCTCGAAGTGCGGACCTCCCTCATGGCCAAAGTGGTATGCGGTTCTATTGGTTCACATGACCTCCTCATCACATAATCATACATGTACATGGTACCATTTCCTCATGGACCTAGAATGGATCACAAGAATTTCGTTATGAAACAATAATTCTTTGCGGCACTCCTTCCTCACATACAAAAGTCATAAATGGTTTCTTGATTCGCAAACCTGAGAGGTATGAAAAACTCCTTCTCTTCATAGAAAAACAGTGGTTCACAGTTTACTCTTCACAAAACCTGAATGGATCACAACCCTCGATTTCCCTTTGTAAACTAGATGATCGGGGAGACTATATTTCTAGAAATAGGTTCCCTCAAAACCATGGGAGTTGCACCATGTTTTTGAATCTGTGGGTCTTTTTTATAAGTAGAGATCAAATATTTTCCTCGTCCAAACTTTCCATGATAATCTATTCAAGGTTCTGTCTTGAATATCCTATATATTTTATTTTTTAATATCTTCAACCCCGCATGGAGATATGCCACATATCTTGGTTTTTTCCTTTTTCAAACTTGTCGGCTTCTCACTAATCAATCACCTATTCAAGATGGCATGTATCACATTTTAAATACTACTAGAATCAACGTGGGGTTGGAAACATCGTTTCCAATGGACAATGACATGTTCTTTATTCCAATCACACGCTTGAAAATGTAATTTCATTCATGTGTTTGTAGCATCCAGATGATCACTATGGGGTTGAACTGAACATAATCAATACCCGGAGTGGTGAGATAATAATTCAACATTAGCACTAGTTCTAGTAAGCATGTGGGTGTCCTGATGTTGAAGACAACCTCGGTGGAGGGGATCTGAAAGTGGTGGTTGAATCATACGTATCGTAGGGAAGATGAATGGATCAAATTATATCGATTGACACAATATGCGATGTGTAGAAGAGACCTTGTGCGAGATCGGACTGATGATATAGATTAGATTTTCCATTAGAATAATCATCCCACATCAAATCAGTGATGGGGAAGATATGTAGTTTATCTGTTAGTCTATGCAACCTTTGAACCATATTACTCCTCTTCCCCCTCTGGTGCCACATCACATTGGTTTTCCTCGGGCACTCTCCTTGTCACACCCGAACTCTGCACTATGGAAATGACCTTTAATTTTATTCTTGTTCTATAATTTTTATTTGGAATTAAATTTGTTATGTCGAGGTGCGTGATGGACTCGACTTGAGTTTTGCGTTGCTGATAAATGTGCGTTTTGACTAAGCAATGCCTTCTACTTTATTTTAATTATTTTGGGGCTAGTTTTCAAATTTGCAGTTTGAACCAGTTTATATATATATATGTATATATAAATACACACTTGGGTTGTTCTATGGTGTGCGGCTGTGTGCGTGAACGTGCGTAGTGTCTAACATTACTAAATAATATAATATTATTTTCAGATCTCATTTATTTATTTATTTTTATTTCTATTTCATTTTATTTATTTATTTTTATTCATTTTATTTATTTATTTTTATTTCTATTTTATTTTATTTATTTATTTTTATTTATATTTCATTTTATTTATTTATTTTTATTCATTTTATTTATTTATTTTTATTTCTATTTAATTTTATTTATTTATTTTTATTTCTTTTTTATTTCTTTTTTTTCTCCTTTTCCTTCCTCCCTCATCCTCTCTCGCTCGTGCCTCTCCCCTTCCCCCCCCCCCCCGTCGCACTACCCCTCTCCCCGTGTCGAACCCTACGCCACACCCCCTTCTCCCTGCCGGGTCGCCGTGCTTTCCCCCCTCTCCGGTCGCCGCCCTCTCGCCGCGCCTCCCCCCTCTCCGGTCGCCGCCCTCTCACCGCGCCTCCTCCCTCTCCGGCCGCCGCCCACACCGGCCTCCCTCTGGCCGCTCTCCCTGCCGACGCCTCCCCCTTCCGGCCACCCCGGCCCCCACTCCGTCCCGGCCTCCTCACCCTTCTGCAGCCGACCTCTCCCTCCCGTCCGGCCTACTCCCTCCTGTCCGGCGCCTCCCGCAACCACCGCCTCCCATTGATGTGTTTTTTTCTTCTTCTTTCAACTACTCTTATTTATAATTTTCCAGCATCGCGCAATCTCGGACATCATCTCTTCCCCCTTTGCCGTAAGTGTGCTACCTCGGTTGATAGTTATTTAATTTTATTGTGTTGCAATTTGAGTTTAGGATTTGTGTTTGGTCCGATTATGGTGTATTTGATCCAATTTCTTGTTTTTAGGGACTAATTGCGTTTTTTGTGGTGTGGTTGTCATGCGGCGGAGTTTGCGCATTGCGTTTGCGATGTTTCGATACCAAAGGTATGTGTTTCCGCATATATATATTGTTTGACGAATTAATTTTCTAATTTAATTAATTTAGTATACTCATTGACTAGTTTTCTTGGTGCGAATAAAGTTTCACTTAAGGTTTAATATGATTTAGATGTGTTTCGTAGTGTGTTTATTTTTTTAGGAATGTTTTGATTTAGTGAAAGGATTTGAGGTGGTCTTGTTTAAAAGTGGTGATTTTATATTAAATGTTGTTTGCTAAAATAATTTTCTTGTCCAATTAATTTACCATTTACTACAATTAATTTGTTTTGTGCGAACTTTGTTTTGAAGAAAATTTAGTATGCTTTGATTTATTAGTTTTGTAAAAGGTATTGTGATATCGAGTGTGTTTATTGATAAAAACCCACAATGTGTCATTTACTGGTGTTTTATGAACTGTGCACTTAGTTTATTAAATGATGCAAGGGCTGCGTTTTATTTTGTTGGAGTCTGTTTCGGTATGCTTTTGGCCTTTGAAGAGGTTTTTGGGTGTGTTGTTGTTTTATGTTGTGTTATGTCTTTTTAAAATGGTTAATAAGTGGTGCAGATGGCTTATTTAATCTGTATAAATTATGAGATTCATGTTTTGCAATGATTTTGACGTGAGAGTGTTTTTGAAGTGGCGCTATGATATAGTTTGGGTGTGTTTCGTTTGTGTAAATTTTGTGGTACTAATTTTGATGAATTTCATAATTTGTTCTTTTAATTTATTACATGTTTTGTGGAGTGCGCAGGACCCCGCTACGATGGTTTTGGGCCGCGGGTGTCAAGGTACCCCGCATGCACATGCATAAAGTAAAGCATATATATATATATATGGGCAATGCACCTTTGGGTGTGTATATGTATATATATATAAATGCATGTGTGTGTGTGCGCCAAGTGTCAATTCGTGTGGTCGTCGACAATAATGACATGATTGAGGTAGGTTTCCTATGCCTATGCCTTTAGTTTGAATTTCATAATTGCTTGCTTTCTTTGAAAATATTTTATATGTATATGTATGTTATATTTACATGTTATGAAATCTGGGTGCATTTTCTAACAATGGTTATGCATTTGTATTGGTAAAATGTAATGTATTACAAATGCCATTTGGACATTCATAAATTAATTGCATCATTTTAAGAAAGTGTTCAAGATTTTTTTTATATGTAACATGTAGATTGTTAAATTGGGATTTCTAAAAGGTTTTGCAAAGTGTTTAGATGATTATATGTGAAAAAATTAAAACTATTATTTGTGAAACCATAAAGCATGTTTGGCCCTTTTGGAATGGTTTGTAAAATTGTAAAAACCCCTCCTAAGGCAAACCCCCCTTGGTTTTAGAAAATGACTTTTATGTTTAGTGTACGAATATGTGCCTAATGTTGGGGCTTATTCTTTATGTAATGTGAAAGTGGGGAATGCGCTTAAGGAGGGAGAACAGTGGTGAGAGATTTAGCGAGTTTTCGGATAAAGAAAGTGTAACGTTCATTTCTTTTCTTTTGATAGAAGCTCACCACCTTTTTGGAATAGAGCACAATGGTAAACCCGGGTATCTAGGTTGGTGACAAGGACTAGTACGCTAGATGACACGGCAGGGGTTCGTCCCAGTTTTTCTAGCAGCATTGACGCAACAACACTAACTAAACATATGAATTTCTGAGGGTCGTGGCCTTCTAAGCCACATTTTCTGGGGGTCATGGCCTTCTAAGCCACGTTTTCTGAGGGTCGTGGCCTTCTAAGCCACGTTTCACTGAGGTACGAGGTCTTTAGGTTCCCACTTGTTTTAGCTACCTATAGGGATTACCCATGGTGCTCATTTCTGTCATGCTGCTGACGATGTAACTTTCTTTTCAGTTGTTTCATACTTGATGCCCTGTTTGTGAAAACCATATTTTAATCCAAACTGGTTTCTTTTCATTTTGAAATGTTAAAATGCATTCTTGAAACCTATTTTGAAAATGTATTGGGAGTAAAAGGCTTTACCTGAAAATGAAAAATCTTTACTTGAATTTGAAAAGGAGAAACAATATTTTATTATATCTTATTTCCAAACTGGCATAGTGGATTTCTTAATAAAGGAGGAGGCATAGGACGTGGTTGTTTTTTTGGCTTTCCTACTGAGCATCTCGGTGCTCACGCCTAATTCACTTTTCAGTTGCAGGTTTCAGTCTTGGATCGCTCTTGAGAGAGAGTGTGGTTGTCGTACCGTGATGATCCACGGGGTCACCGAAGGTATGTCGCGTTTCGTTGTTTATTCTTTTTTTGCTGTCGCGTCATTCAGTTTATTTTCCTTTATTTATCTGCTTGTTCAGTTTATGTTTGTTTATCTTTGTCATGGGCCAAACCGTTCCCAAATGGTTTGTTTTTAATGCCCGGCACTAGTTGCCAGCCCGTGGGGATCGGAAACGCCCTTCGGGCCATGTCGCGGACCGGGTCGGGCGTTGGGTCGGATGACGACCCGGCCTGGTTCGTGACAAAATGGTATCAGAGGTGCCCTTGTTATTTGGGGTGTCAAGTAGCTTGGTGATTAGGTGTGTCGGGACTCGAGAGGTAGGTGTGGGAAGGACGTCATGAACCTTTGCCCGTCCCGAGACTCGAGTTGCCAGGGGTAGTTCGGGATTTGAATTTTCTTCTTTTGATTGGTCGGTGTGGATGAGGGATGACAAGGGAAGTGATCCGGTGTTATGCGACGAGCCTGCATGGAGTAGCGACCCATGTACGGCCCGAGTGCACGGTTCAAGATGCTTCCTGTGGTTGATGCCTGCATGGATCATGGCTTGCTAAGCCATGTTACCAGGTTGGTATAACCACTAGTCCCTTATTTTTGGATGTTTTAATGTGAGTTATGTTTAACCTTCATTTTGGTTGGTGTGAGTACATCTCAAAAATGAAAATGGATTTTCGTGAATGTGTAGTTTCAAAATGGAAAATGGGAGTTGTTTTTGAAGTTTCTTTGGAATCTCAGTAACACTTTTTGGAATGTGAATTGGAAAATGTTTTGGAAATTGGAAATGAATTGCTTTGATGATAAGTTATTTCTTCAATTGGTTGGGAATTGGTACTTTGTGCTTAATGGTCTGTTTTGGGAAATGAGAAGTGTCTTGAATTATCCCTTGGTATTCC
Organism: Viscum album; assembly: GCA_963277665.1. NCBI lineage: Eukaryota > Viridiplantae > Streptophyta > Magnoliopsida > Santalales > Viscaceae > Viscum > Viscum album. The sequence goes on from OY728128.1 coordinate 1,267,557,947, forward strand.
TATGAGTGATCACATACATTGAGGTGCGCATGTGGAAGGTGGAGGAATTGGTGATGTGAGTGGATGGGTGCTTGAGCTAGCACATGGATATGTATGTGTGAGACTTCATGGGATATCAATAGTGGATATTTAAGTTGTTCTGTTTGATGAAAGATGGTTTAAAAAAATGTTTTTCAAATGTTTAGAAAAGTGAGCGAGAAATTGTTTAGCGTTCTCTTTTTGTGTTGGGTATTCCTTTTCGTGAGTTCTTGGTTTTGACGTACTGAATTGTGGTTGGAATAGTGATTTGAGTTTGAGATTTTGATTGTGATTGTGCTGTGGAATTTTGATTTATGATAACTTTTGATTCAGATTCGTGCCTCTTGTTTTGAATATGCTGCCCAGAAAAGTCCCAGAAGTTTCTAGTGAGTCTCTTCTAGTGGTTGGTTCTACCTAGACTCTTAGTGGGGTGGTGGAGTTGAATTCTTTCCGGTTGTTGTTCATATTCCGTGGTGATCATGATCTATCAAAGGTAGCGGACTGGCTTGGTGAAATCGTTGGTGTTTTCAGGTTATTGGAAACTCCCAAAGCTAAGAGAGTTCGTGTTGGTTCAGTTCCGTTTGAAGGTGCAACTTGGGATTGGTGAAGGAGATAATCCTAGCGTCGTTGCATGATGGTATGTCTTGGAAGGTGGTTAGGACCACTCTCGTTTGATGGTTTATATTTGTGGAAGTGAAGGTAAGGGAAGCGACAAGGCTCGTGAGTGTCCAGCAAGGCCAACGAATAGTGAAGGCCTACGTTGGGCATCTCAAGATGTTGGTTTCCGTTTCTCCAAAGATAACTTCGTAGAATCAGTTAAATTTTCTCTTGTGTGGGGTCTTTATCTATTGTTCAAGGACCGGGTTCCTTTGGTGTTTGGGATGGTTCCCCATTCTGTGAGAGCGAGCCGGAGGAACCCATCTCAAACAAGTTTTCTCATCAATTCCATATTCTATTAGTCGGGCCACTCTCTTGTTCACTTCTTGTGTGCTCAGTTTGGGTACTTTAAGCCGCCTTGTCATCATCATTCATTGAAGACTTGCTATCGGTGTGGTTGTTTGGGAAACTTGGAGAGGTTCTACTAGCGGCTTCGTCAGGAGGAGTATCGACAGGAGAATGTCAGCTCCTGACTGCGGGGCAGCAAATGCTTCAAGACATCAGAGCTCCAACCACAGGTCTCGGAGCGAATCCTTTCACGCAGTCAGGAATCATTGGGTGTGGGGAACCATGGTCTAATTTTTGTCTTCGATGCTGAAATGGGGACGGTCTGAATTTTCATTTTGTAGCTCTCCCGTCTTTGAAGTTTCTGTTTTTCTGTAAGAGACGCAAAGGTCTCCTTTTCTCATTGTGGTATTTGTTCTTTGAATACCCCACTGTGGTGGTAAGGAGTCGTGGGGATCTCTTCTTTTTGTAAATTTTAGTAGTTGCGCCTCCCCAAATATGAGCTTTGGAGTTGTCTCTTTATGGCTCTGAGTCTCAAGATGATTATCTCTCTCATGTGGCTAGATCCTTTGGTGACCCGTTCTTGTTTTTGGATGTTCTCATTTTGGAGACACTTGCGTCTTGGAAAATAATGAATAGGGGTTGGTCCGCTATGCAGTTTGGGGTCTTTTTGCGATGACCCCATGTGGTGGGGGTCTAGTTTATGTGGAGAGTTCATCGGTCGGTTGTGCTGGGTTTCTCGTACTGGTATGTGATCACTGGTTAAAGCTGGTCAGTCCTTAAATGGTGGGAAGACCCACCATGAATCTTGAAGTGCCTTCTTCAAGGTTTGGTCTGTATGGCGGTTCCCTATTAGATCAAGTTAGCAGTTCCAGAGTTAGTTCATTCTATGAGCCTCAATTTCGGTTGTGTTACTCAGGTTCTTGTGGTGGGGAGAACCCTCCTCGTTTCCTGATGGTTCTTTTCTTTTCAGTTCCCCTTAGAGTTGGTCGGGTGTGACTGATGGAGTGAAAAGTCATGCCGTGTAGTGATTTTGTTGGCCACATTTAGTTTCAAACTCGAGTTTGTTTCCTCGTTTGGCTTGGTGACTTTCTGGGGGTAGAATGTTTTTTTGTGGTGGGGAGAATTGTCACACCCGAACTCCGCACTATGTCAATGACCTTTAATTTTATTCTTGTTCTATAATTTTTATTTGGAATTAAATTTTTTATGTCGAGGTGCGTGATGGACTCGACATGAGTTTTGCGTTGCTGAAAAAAGTGCGTTTTGACTAGGAAATGCCTGCTACTTTATTTTAATTATTTTGGGGCTAGTTTTTAAATTTTCAGTTTGAACCGGTTTATATATATATATATATATATATGTATATATATATATACACACTTGGGTTGTTCTATGGCGCACGGCTGTGTGCGTGACCGTGCGTAGTGTCTAACATTACTAAATAATATAATTTTATTTTCAGATCTTATTTATTTATTTATTTTTATTTCTATTTCATTTCATTTATTTATTTTTATTCATTTTATTTATTTATTTTTATTTCTATTTCATTTTATTTATTTATTTTTATTTCTATTTAATTTTATTTATTTGTTTTTTTTTCTTTTTTTTTTCTCCTTTTCCTTCCTCCCTCAACCTCTCTCGGTCGGGCCTCTCCCCTTCCCCCCCTGTAGCGCTACCCCTCTCCCCGCGCCGAACCCTACGCCACAACCCCTTCTCCCCGCCGGGTCGCCGCGCCTTCCCCCCTCCTCGGCCGCCGCCCTCTCGCCGCGCCTCCCCCCTCTCCGGTCGCCGCCCTCTCGTCGCGCCGCCTCCCTCTCCGGTCACCGCCCACACTGGCCTCCCTCCGGCCGCTCTCCCTGCCGACGCCTCCCCCTTCCGGCCACCCCGGCCCCCGCTCCGTCCCGGCCTCCTCACCCTTCTGCGGTCGACCCCTCCCTCTCGTCCGGCCTACTCCCTCTTGTTCGGCGCCTCCCGCAACCACCGCCTCCCATTGATTTATTTCTTTTTTCTTCTTCTTTCAACAACGCTTATTTATAATTTTCTAGCATCGCGCAAGCTCGGACAACATCTCTTCCCCCTTTGCCGTAAGTGTGCTACCTCGGTTGATAGTTATTTAATTTTATTGCATTACAATTTGAGTTTAGGGTTTGTGTTTGGTCCGATTATGGTGTATTTGATCCAATTGCTTGTTTTTAGGGACTAATTGCGTTGTTTGTGGTGTGGTTGTCATGCGGCGGAGTTTGCGCATCGCGTTTGTGATGTTTCGATACCGAAGGTATGTGTTTCCACATATATGTATTGTTCAACGAATTAATTTTCTAATTTAATTAATTTAGTATACTCATTGATTAGTTTTAATGGTGCGAATAAAGTTTTACATAAGGTTTAATATGATTTAGATGTGTTTCGTAGTGTGTTTATTTTTTTAGGAATGTTTTGATTTAGTGAAAGGATTTGAGGTGGTCTTGTTTAAAAGTGGTGATTTTATATTAAACGTTGTTTGCTGAAATAATTTTCTTTTCCAATTAATTTACCATGTACTACAATTAATTTGTTTTGTGCAAACTTTGTTTTGAAGAAAATTTAGTATGCTTTGATTTATTAGTTTTGTAAAAGGTATTGTGATATCGAGTGTGTTTATTGAAAAAAACCCACAATGTGTCATTTACTGGTGTTTTATGAACTATGCACTTAGTTTATTAAATGATGAAAGGGCTGTGTTTTATTTTTTTGGAGTCTGTTTCGGTATGCTTTTGGCCTTAGAAGAGGTTTTCGGGTGTGTTGTTGTTTTATGTTGTGTTATGTCTTTTTAAAATGTTTTATAAGTGGTGCAGATGGCTTATTTAATATGTATAAATTATGAGATTCATGTTTTGCAATGATTTTGACGTGCGAGTGTTTTTGAAGTGGCATTATGATATAGTTTGGGTGTGTTTCGTTTGTGTAAATTTTGTGGTACTAACTTTGATGTATTGCATAATTTGTTCTTTTAATTTATTACATGTTTTGTGGAGTGCGTAGGACCCCGCTACGATGTTTTTGGGCCGCGGGTGTCGAGGTACCCCGCATGCACATGCATAAAGTAAAGCATATATATATATATATGTGGAATGCACCTATGGGTGTGTATATGTATATATATATAAATGCATGTGTGTGTGTGCGCCAAGTGTCAATTCGAGTGGTCGTCGACAATAATGACATGATTGAGGTAGGTTTCCTATACCTATGCCTTTAGTTTGAATTTCATAATTGCTTGCTTTCTTTGAAAATATTTTATTTGTATATGTATGTTATATTTACATGTTATGAAATCTAGGTGCATTCACTAACAATGGTTATGCATTTGTTTTGGAAAAGTGTAATGTATTACAAATGCCATTTGGACTTTCATAAATTAGTTGCATCATTTTATGAAAGTGTTCAAGATTGTTTTTTTATATGTAACATGTAGATTTTTGAATTGGGATTTCTAAAAGGTTTTGCAAAGAGTTTAGATGATTATATGTGAAAAAATTAAAACTATTATTTGTGAAACCATAAAGCCTGTTTGGCCCTTTTGGAATGGTTTGTAAAATTGGAAAAACCTCTCCTAAGGCAAACCCCACTTGGTTTTAGAAAATGACTTGTATGTTGAGTGTACGAATATCTGCCTAATGTTGGGGCTTATTATTTATGTAATGTGGAAGTGGGTAATGTGCTTAAGGAGGGAGAACAGTGGTGAGAGGTTTAGCGAGTTTTCGGATAAAGAAAGTGTGATGTTCATTTCTTTTCTTTTGATAGAAGCTCACCACCTTTTTGGAATAGAGCACAATGGTAAACCCGAGTATCTAGGTGGGTGACCAGGACTAGTACGCTAGATGACACGGCAGGGGTTCGTCCCGATTTTTCTAGCCGGATTGACGCAACAACACTAACTAAACATATGAATTTCTGAGGGTCGTGGCCTTCTAAGCCACGTCTTCTGAGGGTCGTGGCCTTCTAAGCCACGTTTTCTGAGGGTCGTGGCCTTCTAAGCCACGTTTCACTGAGGTACGATGTCTTTAGGTTCCCACTTGTTTTAGCTACCTATAGGGATTACCCATGGTGCTCATTTCATTCATGATGCTGATGATGTAACTTTCTTTTCACCTATTTCACACTTGATGCCCTGTTTGTGAAAACCATATTTTAATCTAAACTGGTTTCTTTTCATTTTGAAATGTTAAAATGCATGCTTGAAACCAATTTTGAAAATGTAGTGGGAGTAAAAGGCTTTACCTGAAAATGCAAACACTTTACTTGAATTTGAAAAGGAGAAACACTATTTTATTAAATCTTATTTCCAAACTGGCGTAGTGGATTTCTTAATAAAGGCGGAGGCATAGGACGTGGTTGTTATTTTGGATTTCCTGCTGAGCATCTCGGTGCTCATGCCTACATTACTTTTCAGTTGTAGGTTTCAGTCTTGGATCGCTCTTGGGAGCGAGTGTGGTTGTCGTACCGTGGTTATCCACGGGGTCACCGGAGGTATGTCGCATTTCATTGTTTATTCGTTTTTTGCTGCCGTGTCATTCAGTTTATTTTCCTTTATTTATCTACTTGGTTAGTTTATGTTTGTTTATCTTTTTCATGGTCCAAACCGTTCCCAACTGGTTTGTTTTTAATTCTCGGCACTAGTTTCCAGCCCGTGGGGATTGGGAACGCCCTTCGGGCCATGTCGCGGACCGGGTCGGACGTTGGGTCGGATGACGACTCGGCCTGGTTCGTGACACTCCTGGCACACACTATGCCTCCTCGGATGCCCTCCTAGCACCCACTTTACATACCCTGGGTCTTATACATGACCCCCTTGTGCCTCCTACGGGCTGGAATGGTTGGATTCCCCATGGGCACGGTCGACCCTAATGGTCCTACATGACCCTCAAGATGAGGCTGGTGGGCCGGCTAGTGGGTTGGCACTATTTTTTAGGTATGGATTATAAAAATACATAGTAGAAAACTATGTATGCATTGAAATTGATGGAAACTATTCAATTACATGCCTCCTCACACCATCATCTTCTCCTTTTATTTTACATCTTCCATAGAACAATTATGATCAGTGCATCAATCATCAGAATTCCACTCTTCATTTCAGATCGGAGTGTTTTTTTATTTATGTTGATCATCATTGACACCAATTGACACCCATTGACAATAAGTACAAACTTAATAAACAAATTGGTCCAACTAATATCCCCCTTTTTTTGTTCTCAATACATAAAATTATCATAAATGTGCTTTTGAATTTCAATATGAGAGTCTTCTAGATACTTTCTCCCTTTCACTTTTCAACTTCAATTTAACTTTCTCCCCCCTTATTGAAAATACACACACTAGTTACGGTATAGAGAGTATTAGTACATACATTAAAAATTGTTCCATCGACCTATTCACTCTAAGTCTACATGAGAAATTCATGATGTTGAAACCAATTGGATTTGATCTTGAAAATATTGTTTTCCATTATCCATGGATCATGATACCTCATTGTGATTGGAACTAATGTACTGGTCTTCAAATTCCTTTCCAATTTTCGTATGTGACTGATAGATTTAGAAACTCGCCCTTTGTAAAATAAATATTAATTTTGAGCAACCGAGGTTGGAAATTGAAAAATGACATATCATTTATAACGACATGATCTTTAGACAATCTTCAGAGTAATATAATTTGATACCAATAGCAGTAGATAAGTAATTGTAATAATAAATTTGTTAGATTATTTATGTGTCTCCCTTACCCCAATGGAAAATTTATTAGGATCTCCCCAAAAGATATTTCTTTACCTTCAATTACCTATAAAATTATTAAAATACACAAAGTGATAATGGAATACAATGGACCCACCTTGATTATTCAATAGGAGCAGGAAGGCTGAGATTATTTTCCCAACCCTGATCCACTATTTTCTACACTCCTTTCACTTGAAAATTTCTTCATCAGTTCTCAATTTGGTTGTGTGGATCTCAATATCTCTTCCATATATTTGTGTGTGAGTTTTCATTCATTAGGATCATTCAAGACACAGAATATCTTGGTGAAACATTAATCTTTCTAAGGAATTCATCATCTTCTGGAATAAATGAACTGCAATTCTTAACAGTGTGACTAGCCTTGTTTCACCTCAGCCATAGTACTTGTCTATCTTTATTAGGAATTTTTTTATTTCCTATTTCACTAGACTTAGCCCATTCATCTCCATTCATTCTCATTATTTCAAATTCTTTAGGCCAGATAACCACTATGTCTCTAGGAACAATGGCAGTAAGTTTGGATTTTCCACATAGACTCTTCAAAGTCTCATAATTTTTGGGGAATATTTTTGATGTACCACTCTTCAACTTCATGGAATTTGAATCCAAGTACTTATCACTATTCCTTTGTGAAGTCTTCATGGGAGAATTTTCTTCTACAATAGTCTTCTGATTTCTCCCCATGATTGCTTTTTTTCATAGGTGGCTTATATAAACTTCTACACTTATATGCTTTGGACATATACTAAGATAATATGCTCCATTATCGTGACCCATTCCACACATCACATATTTTTTCTAGCATTCCAAATCTATTTTTTGTATAATGATTATTCTAGATCTGTTGATGTTGCTTCTTATTTGTTGGTTTTTCCCCTTTTGATATAGGTTATCCTTGTGATTTTTCATTTACTGGATTGTACCAACAAGCTAGTTTACAATACCCAAATCTGTTGCAGCACCAATATTGACCCACAAATCTTATCTTCATGATATCTTTTATATAATCTTGTTGGGCCTTATTCTTAATGTGATGTGTTCTATCAGGGGAACCATCTTCCATCTTCTTCTTCTTATCCACCCTCGACATGGATGTAATTTTCTTCTCATCACCATTCCGCATCCATACTTGTTTAGAATTGTTATTCTTATATTACTTTTAGTAGAATAATATTTTGTATCTACAGTACAATTTAGTATGGATGGCTGCTTCACTTTAGTAGCTACTTGTGATTGATCAATGAGTGAAGTCATGATATTCTCATCATATGTTGGATGTATTTTGTCATTAGAATCCTCCAGTGATAATTGAATAGAAACATACAAGGTTTCTTGAGATGGATAATCCATAGTTGTCATAATATTCTTATCACATTTTGGAGGTATTACAGCTTTACAATCCTCCAATGAGCATTGAGTACAAGAATCATCTATTCCATTCATTTATAAAGACTCCATAAGTGTCTTCTAAAATTTGTAAAATGGGCTTCCACTTTTTGACATGCCATATTGAGGATGGTATTCTAATCATTAATCCTGACCGTCTTCTCATCACTAGACATTTTCAATCTTTCAACCCCATTTTCATGCAACATGACTTCGATTTCTAACAACTCGTCACGTTCCTTGAATGTCTTTGATGTTTCTTAAAAATTTAGAACCCCGACTTCTCTGCTCATTTTATCTCACCTTTAAATGAATGGATCATTTCTTATAGTGTCTTATTATCTCCCTATTTCACTTCAAGGGGTTCAATTCATCTCGAGTGCCATACATATTCAAGAATTTTTTTTCTTCCAATCCTTTTCCAACATTATCAGATTCTTTTTCTAGTTTGTAACCTCAACATTGATACATTGAAATATTTTACAAACACCAGCAATGCATTCATCTAAAATATCATGCAGATAAGATCTTAATTTTTCCATTTTCGGCTCAAGTGAAGTAATGGTTTGATCATCACCAACACATATGTTAGAATCCATGATTTTGGCGGAAACATGAGCCACATTCTGCTTATATTCCTAGAGTGATATTTATTAATTATTAATAATCCATGGAGAACAAGCTATGGAATCTTCTATAATCATGAGGGACTTCTTCAACTGCTTATTATCATTCATTTACATGTACATCATGGTTTTTTGGGTATAGTCTTTTTCTCAATGATAAATAATAATTCATCAACACTACTCATCATTTTTGATGTAGGAAAGAAAATTTAAATCCTCTTCTGAATGAAAGAATTGGTGGGTATCCAAAATATGCAATACATTCCCTATCATACAATTTTAAGGACCCTAGGTCACCCTAAGAGGGGGGGGGGGTTATGGTGTCAAATTTTTCTCCCATTTAACAGATCTTTTTTCCCATGTCAGTAAGAACATAATTAAACTTGTATAATGGATATGGGTAGTAATTAAAACATTCACATGTATAATAACAACATAAAACATTTACGTGGTTCACCACTAAGGGCTACATCCAAGGATCATGAACCAAAAAAATTTCGGTGGTACTTAATTCAACTATTATTCACTTGTTGTGGATTACAAGGTTAGAGTATAGTCACTCTATCCCAGGAAAACTACCTTTACAATAGATTATGGTTAACTCACTGTTTCCCTCGAATCACTCAAAATTGACACCCCCAAGCTCACTGCCTAAGTGAAGTCACACTCAGTTTATGCGCGTGATGGTCCCCTCAATGGATAGGCACAAAATTCATTGTTTCCTATTCATCATGAGACTTTTCTAGAATCAAGGTACATTTTTTATTCTATTTATGTTTCAATATATTCTCTAGTTCTACAACCATATATACTATGACTTCTTGTCCTTCTTTAAAATAATCATGAATTATTTTGTGATTTTTCAGACATAGAAAATATCTCACTAGGAAACATCAAAATCGACCCTTATTCGTCCATGTGTGCATGTGACCATGCATGGGGAATGTTAAATAAGCTCTTCCTATTCAATTAGTTACAAACCTTCGACCTCAGTTCAAGATACTTCTCTTCAATTTATTCACTTATTCATGTTCATGTATGAATTCATGAACATCCCATCCTACTTTCATGTGTGAATGTCCAAATGTGAATGGTTCTTTTAAGCACACAAACAGCCTCCTTTATCCTTTTATTAGCACTTGATTCAGATATTCTTGGGTTTTAATTGTGTTCTTATTCAAATCATGCATATGAATGCATGCACTCAAATTCCATTACCATGCACAATCTTCTTTCTCCCATCCTCAACACACACTGTCCGCATTGATTTGTTTATATTTATAAGTACATATTTTTATTCAATCATAAATGTTTGATTTTTGGTATGGAATGGTGTTGATGTTCTCCTCTTACTCATGATGGGTATATATATCTCTTATGCACCAGTGTACTTGTAATGGCCTAGACATCTCTAGTCCTTTCCATTGATATAATATGGTGATTAGGGTTTTCTTGGAGGTTGAGGTGACATATCCCCCACACATTTCCTAATTTTCAATTCACTGTATAGTCCCAATGATAGCTTTGTAAATGGTTCCAATGGTGACCTTTTTCCTTTTCCAAATTTTGAGTTCATGAATATTATTTCCAAAATTGTGAGGTTCCAACAGTGACCTGTTTCTTTTTCCAAATTCCATGTTAATGAATAGTGTTTTAAGCTTCCTATAGTTTCTCCCCTTTGACATTTCCTTTGATGTAAAATGAATTTAATACCTTGTCTTAATGACTCTATGTCTGACTCAAAGGCCATAACTCCAATATTAATTTCCCTAAGGCTCGGGATGCTTTTACATGGTCATACATGGTGGTTTAATGTGATCCTATTTTAATGTAAAATCCAGTGTATCTTAATTCAGTGATATGTTAAATCTTCTCAAATGGTGATATATCTTCCTACCTAGTTATTCCTCCTTGTTCTAGGGTTTGAGGATCTCAAACAATCCATTCCATCCCATAGGAGTTGTGCAATCAAAAATTCCTCCAAGGATTGGTTCCCCTTAATTTTGATGCATGCAAGAAGTATAGATCAATCATCAATATATTAACTTCTCATCGTCAATCTTTTTGGCTCACATCCTTCTATTTCTCCTTCCCCTTTTTATGGAATTCTATATCAATGTTTCTAATTGACTTTTCTTGGGTGTTGGCCTATGTGGTGGTGTCTCTGCATCCTCAGGTGGATACAGTTTTCACAGGGGAGGTAATCATAACCCGCTATGTGGCTTGATCTATTTAAAGAACATCAATAACCATTTGAGGAAGGGGAATCATTTCTTCTATTTTAATTAATGTGAAACTATATAGTTAGTATGATTTGTCCCACTGAATCACAATGGAATTGATATAATAAATATTTGAACTGGATAAATAAATTGATATTTATCGTATATTATTGCCTCTTATTTTGCTAGATACTGTGAGATATATGCTTTCATTGTTTATATTTTCATTATTGATGGAAATTGGTAAAGAATGTAAAGCTAGACTTAATTTGTAATTGTTTCGATAAAGATAAAGAGGCATGTAAATGAAACTGGTCCCTATTGTTGAAATTTGATGTTATTCAAATTGGTGCTGTAATCATGTTTAATTATTAGTGATAGCATACTGTTTAGGTTTCCCTAAGTTGGAACCTACGAATTATAAATGGGTTAATCTATGATGTATTAATGAAATAGTTGTATGATATTAGATAATTCCTTGTAGGGTTCTGAGTTACCCTCTTTCTTGTTTAAGGGCCTTGAGCCTAATTGATATGGTGGTTTTTTCTAGCAGCTTGTGCTATGAGGTGAGCCTAGAAAGCAGTTGTGATATGTGGGGGCAGGGAGACCTATTGGTTGTGGAAGTAGTTGACACCTAAAGTGGTGAGATTCATGTAATGTCCCATAATTTTCCATGTATTATTTTAATATTAGATGGGAATTATTTCGAGACCAGGCTCTGAGACGACGTGCAGTTCCGGGGCCCAGTGAGCCCAGAACAAATGTTTGAATTTAATCTAATGATTAAATTACGCGCAAATGCGGTTTTACCGAAAAAGTGGATAACTCCCGAACGGGTGCTCGAATCACAAATCTGATGGCACCATTGCGTTCAGAACAGTGATTTTACCTTAGGTAAGGCCTAACTTCGGCCGGCACTGGTCGGTGGTGAAATTTAGTTTTTGGACGCAACGATAATAAAATATTTAATAAAAATATTTTATTTTTGTAGCGACATCTTTTAAATATTTTTTCTTTTATCCTCATTAAATAGAGGCTTGCATGAGGGTCCAGGGTTACAAGACCCATAACCCTGAATACCCTTGGCAGCTATGGAAGAAACCCCCAACGCGGCGGTGAGGACGTTCTTGACGGATTTCGACGGCGACGACGACACGGCGAGCAGATCTTCACTAGAAAATGCAGCGAATCTAGGTAGGATGTTGATTTTATTTTTCATTCCCCATTCTTGATTTATATGATGAACGTGGGCTAATAAAAGAACAAATTAGTCCACGGATCGATCGTTCATGCGGGATGGGCTTTTACGGGGATTCTGGGAGATTAAAACCATGATAATTCTTCAATTGTGGATCTTTTATGCTCTGTTTAATCCTATTAAGGGGAGTAGATCAACACCTTGGTGAACGAAAACGGAGGTTCATTCCTCAATTTTTGTTTCATTGGATTTCCCCCTTTCTCTCCTTCGAATTCTTCATATACTTCGCGGGGCGATGAACAACAGATCGTTGCGCATCCATTCTGTGATGCAATGATACGAGATTGTGGATCCAACCCCATAGCGGTGTCATGGAGGTGTGACGACAGCTTCAGCAGGCGATACGAAGTGGATCGAGAGATTTGAGTTTTCGGGTGTTTTTCTTGGGATGTAGCGTTCGACGTTTAGGACCTGTCTCAAGAGCCGAAAACACCCATTTCAGTGTTCATATGATAAGGCGAACCAAACCGTGGAGCATCGGGATGAATGGACGAGAAAATGAAGATCCTGAGGATCAGCCGAGGCGCACAGAGGAAGAAAGAGATTCTAGAAATTTCCCGACTCACGCAGTGTAGTATGGCTACATGGTGCGTGTTTGTCGGTAGGGTTACCCGGCGTGTACTCCGGGAGTATAAGGACATGGGAAGGATACACGGCCAAAGACACGCCATGTATACCCCTCCCCGACCAGACCCGGCCAGATACACGGGGTACCCCGTGTACTGGTACACGGGTAGGTGACATGGACATGGGCAAAGACCGTGTACGGGCACATGGCCAATGTACACGGAGCGAGCCCAGGCGCTCGAACATGGTGTGTGTTTTATTCTAAACTTCGTGTAGTTGTTTTATGTCTGATAAGCTAAAGGTCACATGCCTTTTACACGGGCATTACCCAGTGTCAAGGAATAGGGCGTGAACTTTATTACAAGCTGTGTAGTTTGGTTTTTCATGGCTTGAACGAAGGACACATGCCGTTTACACGGGCAGTACCCTGGGTCAAGGAACACGACGTGTAACCATACTACACGCCATGTAACTTTATCTTCATGGATTGAGCTAGTTTCCTTCTATGACATGGACTAGTTCTTAGGGTTCGTACCCTTGGTAATCCCCTGAAGGTTCTGGTATCAATTCCTTTATACAGGAGTATGATCCCTTCTACGGAACTCAATGAATAGAGTTGATGGAATACCCTCTGTGAGACTTAGAGCCGGATCCTTTATTAATTTTTGAAACCCTAGGTAGAGTTCTTGGTATCGACATGACTAACAATACCCGGGCGCCAATCCTCTGCTTAGCGGAGTAGCTCAGACTGAGTTGTCAGAATCACCCCATGACTTGGCTGTGATCCTCATCTGAGCATCATGTCCTCAAGGTAATTATGGAGTGTGTTCTCCTAGAACGAGTACTTCGCATCTCTCTTCAGACCTAGGAGTGTGTTCTCTCAGCTGTATGCTTAGTGAAATCATCGAGATGGATCTTAGTGGTGGTTTTTCGATGGTCTCATGTGTATGAGTATATCTGGATATTCTTGTTATATGTTTCGTAGACATATACTATGTAGAGCTGACTATACCTTTCTTTGTGGTATTTTCCTTTCTTGTATTTCCTTTGTGGTTTTCGGGGTGTCCTACTAGGTATTGTTATAGTAACCCCTCCACAGGCTTTGCCCGCACGTGTCATGTCTCCTGCAGACGAGCGAGCCTTTGACAATATTCTAGGAGGACTAGGACCGGACGGTGCTCAGTGAGATCAGACAGGCCAAGGTGTATTCCTTCGGGGGCGGATTGTAGTCCCATTAAATTTTTCTACAGGTTGGACTTTGTTGCAGACTTCTTTTAGTGGGCTTGTACTTTTGGCCCAGGGTTTTACTAGGTTGTACTTTACTTCCCTATCGTACTCTATGGTTGTGTTTTAGTGTATGCATGCATCTTTTCCTTTTATTAGTTTTTACTTTTCAGCTTTGTGGTCTTGGAGATGTGTGTGCGTGTGTACAGGTTTATAGGAAATGCCTCCCTTGTTAGTAGCATGCCTACTCGGTTCTAGTCACCAGCCCCTGGCCTATTGGAGGAGGGCTTGGGGAGTTGCAACTCGGGCCCCACCGGGACGGGTCGTGACAGAGTGGTATCAGAGGTGGTCGGTTCTACCTTAGGACCGATAGTCTGTGAGTTGGTTTAGGGCAATAGTGTTAAGTGTTTCGAGTTCGGCTCTCAGGCCAGGGACCCCAGTGTTGGTGCGGTGGCCGACGTATCCATACACCAGGACTTTGATAACATTATTTTCGACACAGAACATTAAAACACTAGTTTCTTGGGGAAAATAATCGTACATGAATCATGTAGGAATGGGTTATGGTTTCCATTGCCTTCTTGAGTCAACTCTCTATATATACACACTGACTGTGATACATCTTGTTTCTTAAATAGGATGCCTCCACGACATGCACCCACTAGGATCCAGTAGCTCGATCACAAGGATGACCCCCTCAGTGATGAAGCATCGATATAGGGACTAGATCCCCTAGTTCTACCACCATGTGGCGTGCCGGTTATTCCACCACCTGTGGGGTAGTGTTTAGCGCCCGCTGTACCAGTGGAGAAGGAGTGCAGGCTGAGCGCACTCCATGAGTTTCAGATACAAATACCCCTAAGGTTTTGAGGTGAGCCTGACCCTCATGTATTAGAGGATTGGCTTGAGGTAGTGACCAGAGTCTTCCGTTTGGTCAGGACACCAGCAGACTAGATGGTGATCTTGGAAGCGAGCCTTCTGCAGGGCTCGACAGGGCGATGGTGATGTTTGGTCATCCAGACTCACGACAAGGAGACTCCTGCATGGTCGGAGAATGAGCATCTCTTCAGAGAGGATTTTTCACTAGTTACCCTAAGAGCAGTACGTATTCATGAGCTTCTTCAGCTCCAGCAGGGAACCATGATGGTGGCTGACTATTCATCGAGGTTTACCGACCTCTCGCGATACTCGATGGATATAGTCAGAGATCAGTACTTCAGAGGTCAGAACATTGAGCGGGGCTTGTGCAGATATATCTGAGCTAGCATCATCTCTATGATCATTCCTTCTTATGCTGGGGTGCTCGAGCGGGCTTTGGTGGTCGAGAGCTTCCTGGAGGAGCAGGGACAGTCGATCGTTGTCAGTATTGGGCGAGCTGGAGCAGAGACCTCAGCTGCAGGGGGCCGACGTCAGGGACCCAGGCATGGGAGACATTTCCAGGGGAGATCCCAGGATAGGGGATCAGTCGTATAGGGTTCACAGGGTGCATCCAGCCAGCCTCGAGAGAGGCGATGTTACTCATGTGACAGCAGGGGACATCTCGCTCGAGATTTTCCGACCTGTTGTACTACTGCCACGGGAGTAGTGGATGGACCACCGAGGCAGAGGCAACATGTGGAGTAGGTAGGTCCACGAGGCGGAAGATGTGGCAGAGGAGTTAAGAGAGCAGCTGGAGGTGATTGGAATTTCTACCCATTACCACCACCACCCCCATGAGGTCCACCCCAGTCTCAGGGAGATGGTGGACAGAGGCAGGGACAACTGCAGGCGGCAGAGGCTTATGACCCAGGTACTCCCGGAATGATTAGAGGTACTATCTATGTCTTTTCTACTTTGGATGCTGTATTGATAGACACAGGTTCTAGTCATTCCTTTCTGGCTGCCTATCTTGTTCGAGACCTTGAAATTCCAGTGGAGTCATTGACTCGACCCTTATGCATAGAAACACCGACTGCATAAGATTTAGAGATCACACAGCATTGCATGTAGTGTGACCTGACCGTTGGAGGCGAGAGTTTCGGCTGGAACCTCTTGGTGGTAGCGTCGAGGCCTTACGATGTCATTCTTTGTATGGATTGGTTATCTAATGTTCATACCCAGATGGATTGTTTTAGGCGAAGGGTGTGTTGTGTCCGTAGTGATGGAATGAGGTTCTCTTTTGTCGGTGAACGAGAGACCCAGGCAGCATAGGATGGACTGGTGCATAGGATGGAACAACCGATTTCACATCAATTGGCTAGCCTAGCCCTTGGCGTGGTAGATGTTACGAGTTTCCAGTTTCCAGAAGTGGTGGCTGAGTACGGGGACGTTTTTCCGGAGGATGTCCCCGGGCTACCTCCCTGTCGGGAGATAGATTTCTGCATTGAGTTGCAACCCAGGTTGACCCCTCTATCAGCATCTGCTTATTGGATGGTTGCTGCAGAGCTTCGTGAGCTGAGGATGAAGCTAGACGACTTGTATAAGAAGGGCTTTGTGAGACCCAGCGTTTCACCCTGGGAGGCCCTAGTACTATTTGCGAAGATGGCAGACGGGATCTTGAGGCTGTGTCTGGATTACCGGCGCTTGAATCAGGTGATCGTGAAGAACCAGTATCCACTACCGAGGATCGATGACCACTTCGACTAGTTGAGAGGGGCATGATGTTTCTCGAAGGTTGATCTACGATTAGGCTATCACCAGTTGCGAGTACGGGAAGAGGATATACTGAAGAGGCTTTCAGATGTTTCTATGGTCACTATGAATAATGGTGATGCACTTCGGCGTGACGAATGCCCCGGAAGTGTTCATGGGACTCATGAACCAGATATTTCAACCCTATCTAGACCGGTTTGTAGTGGTCTTCATCTATGATATCCTTGTGTACTCTATGTCCGAGGAGGAGCACGCGAGACACCTAAGGATGGTTCTGGACACACTCAGAGAGCACCCGTTTTGTGGGAAACTCTCAAAGTATCAGTTCTGGTTATAGGAGGTCCACATTATGGAGCATGTTATCTCAGTAGATGGTGTAGCAGTGGACCCAGCAAAGGTGGAGGCAGTGCTAGCATGGGAGCCACCCCGAAGCGTGATAGAGGTGCGGAGTTTCCTTGGGTTGGTAGGCCACTATCGGAGATTCATCTATGATTTCTCCAGGATTGCAGCACCCATGACAACTTTTACATGAACGGAACAGCCTTTTGTGTGGACCGAGAGGTGCCACCAGGCTTTCCAGCAGTTGAGAGAGAGTCTGATGAGCGCCCCGGTCTTGAGATTACCGGAGGAGGGTGTTGAGTACGTAGTGTTCTGCGACGCATCAGGAACCGGGCTTGGTTGTTTCCTGATTCAAAGGAAAGCGGTGATTGCCTATGGCTCACATCAGTCGAGGCCACATGAGCAGAACTATGTGACCCATGATCTTGAGTTGGTAGCGGTAGTCTTCGCATTGAAGATGTGGCAGCACTACCTGATTGGCGAGCAGTTTACCGTCTACTCTGATCACAAAATTCATAGATATATCTTTTCTCCGAAGGTTCCATATTTGAGACATAGGTGATGGCTTGAGTTCCTCCAAGACTACGACTTTGAGATCATTTATACTCTTGGGAAGGGGAACGTGGTGGAAGATGCTCTCAGTAGGAAATCCAGTTCGCAGTTGCTGGATGAAGCGACAAGGCAGTTGGCCTCTTTTCAGTTTTCCATCATGGATGGAGATGAGGGAGCTTGCCTTCAGTCGATGGTTGTCACCCCAACACTCTTAAAGCGAGTCAGGGAAGCATAGAGCGAGGATACTAGCTGTGAGACTCTACGTGCTCAGATATCCACAGGTGATGCTGCTGATGGATATTCAAAAGGAGGGGAGCACATTGTCCTTTTCAGAGGACGCATTGTAGTACTAGTAACGTTGTGGGGGGAGGTTCTGAGGGAGTTCCATAAATCCACTTTTGCGGTGCATCCGGGCGTGGAAAAGATGTACCATGACCTCCGATGTCAGTTCTGGTGGCCAGGAATGAAGAAGAGTGTGGTAGAGTTTGTTTCCCGGTGCCATACTTGTCACTAAGTAAAGGCTGAGCACTAGGTTCCAGCATGTTTGACTCATTCCCTTGAGGTGCCAGAGTGGAAGTGGGACGGAATATCCATGGACTTCGTGATGGGTTTACCACGTACGTCCTAGGGACACGATGCCATCTGGGTGATCGTTGATCGACTCACCATGTCGGACCACTTCTTATCCATACGAGAGCAGAGTTTAGTAGAGAGAATGAGACGCATCTACGTGCATGATATAGTTCGGATTCATTTATTACCATCCACGATCATCTCAGATCGTTATGCTTGTTTCACATCCCAGTTGTGGAAGGGATTGCAGGAAGCTTTTGGGACTCAGTTTCACTTGAGCACAGCATTTCATCCCCAGACTGATGGTCAGATAGAGCAGACCATCCAGGTCCTGGAGGATATGCTACGAGCCTGCATACTTGACTTCAGTCGTAGCTGGGAGGATCACCTACCACTTGTGGAATTTTCTTATAACAACAGCTTTCATTCCACTATTGGTATGACACCATTCTAGGCTCTATACGGGTGACCTTGCAGGTCGCCACTTTGCTGGACTGACCCGAGAGAGTCAGCACTCATGGGCCCAGAGAAGGTGAGAGCTACTACAGAGAAGGTGTAGGTTATCCAGGAGCAGATGAAGACTGAATAGAGTCGGAAGAAGTATAATGATGAACGGAGATGGAGTCCCTTGGAGTTCGAGGAAGGAGATCATGTTTTCCTTCAGGTCTCACCTCGACAGGGATTGCGGATATTTGTCTGAGGCATCAAGATATATCCAAGGTTCATTGGCCCTTTTCTGATTCTGAGTAGAGATGGAGAGGAGGTGTATCGCTTGGCTATACCTCCTCAGATTTACCGGGTACACAACTTCCTACATGTGTCGCAGCTATGGAGGTACATGTGTGATCCATCACACGTCATCGACTAGGGTGAGCTGGGCATCGATGATGGAGAAACCTTTGTTGAGTACCCAGTGGAGATTGAGGATCGACAGGAGAATATCCTTCGTGTTTGAGCTATTCCCTTGGTGCGTGTCCGGTGGCAGCACGAGAATCTCCAGGAGAGCACGTGGGAGTGAGAGGCTCAGATTCGTGTACAGTACCCACATCATTTTGACTAGCCCTTGTATTGGCTCATCGGGGATGTAAAATCCCTAAGGTGGGTGTGATTTAATGTCCCTAATTTTCCCATGTATTGCTTTAATATTAAATGAGAATTATTTTGAGACCAGGCTCTATGTCGGCGTGCAGTTTCGGGACCCGGTGAGCCCAGAACAAATGATTGAATTTAATTTAATGATTAAATTATGACAACGTGCGGTTCTCCTGAAAAAGTGGATAACACCCGAACTGGTGTTCGGATCAGAAATATGAGGGCACCGTTGTGTTCAGAACATCGATTTTACCTTAGGCGAGGCCTAAATTCAGCTGGCGCGGGTCGATGGTGAAATCTAGTTTTTGGATGCAATGGTATTAAAATATTTAATAAAAATATTTTATTTCAGTAGCAAGATCATTTAAATCATTTTTCTTTTATCCTCTTTAAATATAGGCTCGCGCCATGGTCTAGGGTTACAATCCCCATAACTCTGAAAACCCTTGGCAGCTCTGGAGAAAACCCCCAACGTGGCGGCGACGATGTTCTTGACCGATTTCGACGGAGACGACGCGGCGAGCGGATCTTCGCTGGAAAATGCTGCGAATCCAGGTAGGATGTTGATTTGATTTTTCAATCCCCGTTCTTGATTTCTACGACGAATGCGGGATAATCCACAAACAGATTAGTCTGCGGATTGATCATTCTTGCGGGATGTGATTTTGTGGGGATTCTGGGAGATTAAATCCATGAATTTTTTTTCTGTTGTTGATATTTTATGATCCGTTTAATCCTATTGACGATATAGGATTAACGCCTAGACGAACGAATGCGGAGGTTCGTTCCTCAATTTTGTTTCATTGGATTTCCCCTTTTTCTCCTTCACGTTTTTTTCATTCTTCGCAGGGTGATGAACAACGGATCGTTGTGCATCCGTTCTACGAAGCAATGATCCGAGATTGTGGATCGAACCCTAGAGCGGTGTTAAGGAGGTGCAACAACGGTTTCAACAGGCGATTCAGAGCGGATCGTGAGATACGAGTTTTTAGGCGCTTTTCTTTGGATGGATAGTTCAAAGTTTATGATCTGTTTCAAGAGCCAAAAACACCCGTTTAAGTTCTCATATGATATGGAGAACCAAAACATGGAGCATCAAGATGAAAGGACAAGAAAACTAAGATCCGTAGGATCAGCCGAGGCGCATGGAGAAAGACAGCGATTCTGGAAATTTCCCGACTACACGCAGTGTAGTATGGCTACACTGCGTGTGTTCGTCGGTAAGGTTACCCGGCGTGTACTCTGGGAGTACACGAACACGGGCAGGATACACGGCCATAGACATGCCGGGTATACCCCTCCCCAGCCAGACCCGACCAGATACATGGGGTACCCCGTGTATTGGTACACGAGGAGGTGACACTGACACATGCAGAGACCATATACGGGCACATGGCCAGCGTACACGGAGCATGCCCAGGCACTCGAACACGGCATGTGTATTCATTTACACAAAGTGTAGTTGCTTTTTGTCCAAAAATCCAAATGACATGGGTCGTTTACACGGGAAGTCCCCGATGTGAAGGAACACGACGTGTACTTTATTACACGCCGTGTAGTTTGGTTTTCCACGTCTTGAACGAAGGACACATGTTGTTTGTACGGGTAGTACACGGGGTCAAGGAACACAGCGTGTAACCATACTACACACCGTGTAACTTTTTCTTCATGGTTTGAGCCACTTTCCTTCTATGACTTGGACTAGTTCTCAGGGTTCATATCCTTAGTAATCGCCTGAAGGTTCTGGAATCAATTTATTTATATAGGAGTATGATCCCTTTATCAGAACACCCTGAATAGAGATGTTGGAATCCCCTCTGTGAGACTTAGAGCCTGATCCTCTATTCATTCATTGAACCCTTGGTAGTGTTCTTGGTATCGACATGACCAACTTTACCCAGGCACCGATCCTCTGCTTTGTGGATTAGCTCAGACTGAGTTGTCGGAATCACCCCATGACATGGTTGTGATCCTCATCTGAGCATCATGTCCTCAAGGTACTTGTGGAGTGTGTTCTACCGGAATGAGTACTTCAAATCTCTCTTCAGACCTAGGAGTGTGTTCTCCCATCTTTATTCTTAGTGGAATCTTCGAGATGGATCTTAGTGGTGGTTTCACGATGGTCGCATGTGTATGATTATATATGGATATTCTTGTTATATGTTCCATAGAAATATACTGTGTAGAGCTGACTATACCTTTCTCTATGGTATGTTCCTTTGTTGTATTTTCTTTGTTGTTTTCGGGGTGTCCTACTGGGTATTTTTATAATCACCCCTTCACGGGCTTTGCCCGCACGTGTCGTGTCTTTTGCAGACAAGCGAGCCTTTGACATGATTCTAGGCGGACCAGGACAGGACGATTCTCAGTGAGATCAGACAGGCCGAGGTGTGTTCCTTGGGCAGCAGATTGCAGTCCCAGTACCTTTTTCTACAGATTGGACGTTGTTGTATACTTTTGGTGGGCTTGTACTTTTGGCCTAGTGTTTTACTTTATTGTACATTACTTTCCTATCATACTCTGTGGTTGTGTTTTAATTTATGAATGCATATTTTCGTTTTAGTAGTTTTTATTTTTCATATTTGTGGGCTTGGAGATGTGTGTGCGTGTGTACAGGTTTATTGGCAATGCCTACCATATTATTAGCATGCCTACATGGTGCTAGTCACAAGCCCATGGCCTATTTGAGGCGGGCTTGGGGAGTTGTGGCTCAGGCCCCACCGGGATGGGTCGTGACAATGAATCATTTTATGCATGTGGGTGTTGGGGATGACACCATGGATGATGGAACATGTTGGATGTGAATGTTTGGATGGTTGCTGATTCTTATTGGTTGTTTATCTAATTTCATTTCCCCACTGCTTCAGGAAGCTGGTCATTCATACAATTCTTCTGAAAGGATCAAAGACCCTTGGGGTATTAAATGTGTTTTCATCATTTATCTTCTCAATAGAGGATGGGTATACACACTTTCTATATGTGGCAAAGAATCGAAGGGTAGTTCATCTACTCATCTTGTTGAGGACCCTTCTGTTTTTTAGCATAGAATGTTTTCCTAGAGTTCCTGGGAATATGGGAATGTAATGATGTAAATAAATAATTGAATAAATGATGTTAACCCAAGGGGTTGGAGCTTTCAAGGATGCAATGCTAAGGATAACAGACACTGGGTGTGATGCTATTAAAATATAATGCGGAATTGTTAATGGTTTAGTAATGTTTAAATAATTAATTAACCTAACGTGAAACTGAAAAAAAGGGAATGAAGTAATGTAATAATGATTTATAATGGGTGTGTGCTTATAGGATACCTAGTCTTAGATGTGGTCGTTGGGTGTCCAAGAGAGGTTAACTGTAGTTGAGCCTAGACGAGGTTGTTCCCATAGTCTGGTTGTGAGATATATTATATTTCTTTAATTTTTCCATTTCTATACGCTAATCCACCCCATCAGGTAGGCAAATTGACAACATGGGGATTCTGAGCTCTAGGGGGGGGGGGGTTCCACAACATTCTAGTGGGAGGATGGATGGCTAACTACCTCCTTTGTCCCAGCTCTCTTCTCTTGGTAGTTACATGTGTTGGAAGGCACAATGGTTAATCTTCACCGTATTTGTGTGTAGAGTGTTGTAATGGATTTTGGTTATTCACACACATATATTCTAGATATAATTTCTTATGGAATACTATTAGTGTAACATGAATAGGGTATGATGGCTTGATGATACTTATTTAGTGTATGGGCTATGGTGGCTTGAGGTTAAATAACTGTTGTATGATACACTTGAAGTGATATGTGGTGGATCCCATAAACTACCGGGTTACATTAATAACATGGACGTGTAGGTTTTGTTCCTGAGGTGGAGGTGGTGGTACTTCACTCATGTGTCTGCGGGTAATCCTTTTTGGAGAGAGATTCATCAGACGTGCGATGTGGGGGAAAAGAAGCAATCCAATGGGGAAGTAGTAGTGGGGTACCCTTGATATACACTATTATATAATAAAATCTTGTAGGATATACATGGTGAGAGTAGCCATGGTGAGGCTAGGAACTTAGTATACCTATTTAGGTGATGAGTTAGTTTCACATGTTGTTCGTTGTGCTTTAGAATTCTTTCTTTACTATTGCATAAGAGGTTTCAGGGAGGATCCTACAGAGAATACTATTATACTCACCCAATTTATATATAAAATATTTTTCTGGTCACCTATGGGTGGTTGGAGATTATGTAGATTCCTAATAGCTTGGGACTGCAGGAGTTTTTTGAGCTTCATGTTTTCTATTGTTTTTACTTTCTTGGGGGAAGTTTCATTTTTCCTGTAACACCCCGAGATTTTAGGAAAAATATTTTTTTATTTTATTAATGTCTTGTGTTGTATGCTACACCAAATGGATCTTCCACAACACACATCCCTTACTTGGCTTTCATTACACGCAATAAAGACCTTCCTCGATAGCGTGTATAGTACGCAATACCGAGTTTCACTAAATGAGATACTATTATAATATTATTATGAACTAGCCGTTATGAATATTAATACCCACTTTTTAAAATTTTATAAATTTCATCTTTCAAAATGGACTTCATTTTTGGATTCGAAATATCTAAATTATCTTAGGTTGAAATTTTGGTACTTCTCGGAAAACTTTCATATTCTGATGAATAGTGAAAATTACTAAATTTTAATTTAAAAAACTTTTTCAATCGAAATAATTAACAGTGATAAATTTTTAATTTGAGTGATTTTAAAGTATATTTAGAATATATTTTTACCATTTAATACAATGTTGGTCATTAGATGTACTTTCACTTTTAAACCAGACATCAAAAAGTGTCAATCTTTTGATATTTATTATCTCTTCAAAACAGGCTATTTGTTTTGACGACGAGAATTAATTTTTAAAATTAATTAATACAAATGATATGTTTTGAATTTGGTAAAATATACATCATTTTTTAATTCATAATATCAAATATAGCTTAGGCCTAATTCTTGGTATTTTTCTGGAAACTTTCATTTTTTTATGAGTAGTGAAACCACTAAGTGGTAGTTAAAAAAACTGAATTTTCATAAAACATAATTTTACGGCTTCTGTGAGTGGAATTTCGAAAATCCGAGAGACACAGTTAATATCAAGGACTAAAATGTGGTTCATTGAGATGAAAATATTTTTTGGTGAATATTAACTTTTTACTTTTATTTACCACGGTTAAAAGTAAATAGGATAATTAAGGGTAAAAATAATATTATTATTACCCTAACACATGTCCTAATTCTATTGGATAAGTTTAATTCGACCAAAAACAACCTTAGGAATAAAATATGACCATTTAGGCCCACTTTGATTAGATTAGGACATTTAATATTAATTTATTTTATGAAGGGTTAAAATAGTTAAAATCAATGTTTAATAAGTAAATCATTTTTAATATAGGGTTATACATAAGATAAATTCAACTATTAATATTAATTAGAAAGCTAAAACTATTTCCTACATAATGGTATTTTATTTATAATTTTTAAACATTAAATAATTTAATTTATTTATGACACAATGATGATGCAGTAATTATCTTATTAATGAAATATTGACATAATTGATGTTATAAATACCCATATAAATGTAATTTGATACTTTTTATTAATTACACTAATTTTATAGGTTAATATGATATGTTATTATTGATTTCGTTAAGTTTTTTTGAACTAATAATTCAGTTATGATTTTCACAAAAATCAATTACCAAATAGTGCCAAAATTGACATAAAATAGTTTTTTAAAAAATATTATATTATTAATTATTATTTTATTCTTAAAAATTTAAGGTTCAGCCAAATGACTTAGATAATGTTATATATATTAATAATAAGCAACTTCAGGTTCTTTTGGCTTTTTATAGTACGTTTATTAACCTTATACTGTAACAAAACAAGAAGACACAGTTAAAGTAAAATTATTTAACTTAACGTTAAATCTAAATGATAAGGTTAAAATAGAAACCTAACCTTGTCTAAATTCTATTGTATGTGAGGCTTTCGACCCATCCCCACCATATCTTCGAAATAACTCAATTTGGAGCTATTAATAACAGAAATTTACTTTATAATAAAATAATATATTTTGTTTTTCCAAAGGTACCCCTCTCCTCCCTTATAAAAGGGAACCTCCTCCCTCTCTTCCTCACACCACTATGAGCCTTCAATCTCGGCCAAACCCTTCCAAATTCTCTTTTCCACTTCCATAGAAACATCCTAGAGGTTCTGGTCTACTTCAATGACCAATTTTAGTGCCCTAATATGATGTCTCAAAGAGGCGTTTCAAAGAATATGTAATGTCCGTTACCGATTCATTCAACTTTATTTCTTCTTCCACTTCTTCTTCGTTAGCTGTTTCATTATGAAGTAATAACATCAGTATATCTCATTTACTGATATGTTATTATATGTATGAAACAACCCTATTTCACCATCTATCCATCCTATGGAAAATTAAATCACCACGTGTGCGTACGTACGGAATACCGTCTCCACGCCGTGGTGAAATCTGTTATTCCACCAACACCTTACATGGATGGGTATAATGGTGTAAAAATTAACTATATATTGTTATTATAACATCATACTTATTCTGATATATTATACCATCCACTCCGATTCTATACAATAATTATGGGAACGATATCATTGCTCGTGCGTACGTACGGACTACCATCTCCACGACGCGATGAGATTCATTCTCCATGTTAACCATACATGAATGATCATAAAGTTTATATAATGAAAAATAATGAAATATATGAATTATACTGGATTTATGTATATATATATGTATTTCATCTATTTATTTTCATTCAATTCAATATGGAAACGAAAATAGCGTTCATGCGTACGTACGGCCTACCGTCTCCATGAACGGTGTATTTCATTCCTTTTATCGATCTATAATATATATATTTATATTATGAATATATATTATATATAAACCATGTTTTAAATTGTGGATTTATGTAAATTAGGATATAAGTATCAATATCAAGAATGACAAGTCAAAACACAGACGATAAATGAAATGATTTTACCCAAAACACTACTTTAACATGGAATTTACCAATAAATGGGTAATATAAAGTCATAAGTGAAACTTATATGATATCATAACAATGAATATTATTATGTAATAAGTCAATGTCAATATTTAAATCTCTATACAGTAGTTTCAGATATGTATGAAGCATATCGGACCTAAGGTAAGGGATAATTGTGCAAATCTCATTTTTATCCGAGATTTCTTATTCGTAAGTGTTTACTGGGGTTATTACTATCATCCATGTCCATGTTTTATAAAATTGTATTCATGTATGTTTAAATTACTTTTTACCCATTTGAATTTTACCTCATGGTATGGAAGGAATATTTCTTTTATTTACCCTACATGGTACTTTTTGACTATTCCGACAAAAGTATGAGAAGAATGTTTTTTAACGTATACGGCATGAAAGGATTTTTACGGTTTTATAAAGCCTTATTTTAATGAAGATTATTCCAAAATATTTCATGACTATTTTCAAAAAAATCATTTTCTTTTAAAATTTCACGATGTTTTGTGCGTAGAAATTGATTTTTGAAGAAGAAAAGATATTTTACTCAAGAATTCATTTCAAGTGTTTTATCAAAATCATTTTACATCTACGATGACATTATTTCATATGTGTAAGTTTCAAGTATAATGTCTCTATGATTTACATGGTCTCACTTTTCTTATGATTAAATATCCATTTCTTTTATATGGATTATGTGATGATGGGATGATGTTTATGAAACCCAGTTTACTCATTGAGTTATTATGAATGATGTATGTTTATTTTGTGGCACAAGTAAGAATGATTTCATTTGGAGATGGGTGGGACCTATATCTCCCTCCAATGCATTGGGTAAAGATTTATATCTCATGAGATATACATGGCTGGAACGACAAGTTAAACCTGTTCAGTAATACAGGACTGGAACGTGGAGTGAACTCGATTCAGAAAGGGACTTTGTCCACTAATATGGTCTTGGCCGCAATGCCTTGGCTACTATGGAAATCATATCATGTGCTTAATGGTGTCCCCAATTACATGTTTTATTCCCATGCTATTTTATCATGATTGATGTTCCCCTATGATATATTCCTTACGTACTTCCAAGATTCATGTATTTGCTCAATATTTTGATGTTTAGATTTTCTGTTCAAGTTTTTGCATTCAAAATGTTGATGGATTGTTTTATGTTCTCTATGTTTACCCATTATTGGCATTTGAGCTCAACCCTTTTATGATTTCTTTTCCCCAGGATATAATGAATGTTTTTAGGTAAAAAAGAGGAAGATCTTTATTGGGAGATGTTGAAGATCTTTCACAACGATTATAAGATTTTATTCCGAGTTTCCAAAGACATTAAACTATTACGATCCTTGTGTGTCTTTTTTTATGTATTAAGCATTCTGCAAAAGTAATGTATTGTCCATGTACGTCAAACTTCGGGTCTCTACAGTTCCTGATTTAGTTGTAGTTGTTTTTCATGACATAACATATGCATACATGGGATATCACTTATTGGGTCCTCTTATAGGATAATTCATCCCCTATGTGTGTTTATTATACCCTTGGTGCTAGTCGCCATCCCAGGGCCTATTGGAGGTAGGACCCAGGGGTCATTATCTCCATTATCACATTGCTATCCCTAGAGGGGTACACATTGTGGGGAGGTGGTCATGACAGAGTTGTATCAGAGGGAGGTTGTGGGATAGGATTTAGTTTGGAGTTAGGCACATGTGAGGTTGCATGGGTTGGTAGGGCAACAATGACAGTCAAGTTTAGCAAGTGATGTAAACACTAGAGACCGATTGACATATAGGGGTTTTGGGACCCCCTATGATATGTTGTACAAACCTTTAAGATTAAAATGGATACTAAATTAGCTGATACTAGTTGTAGGATAGATGCATAGGAATGAATCAAGCATCATCCTTCTTTATTCGTGTGATTGAATGGGTAGACCATGGGATAGGTTAACCTAAAATCTAGAAAATAATACAATTAATTAATTAATGTCGAGTCTTCCATATTCAAGGCATAGGAGATCTAACTATTTTTTATTTTGATGGTATTTCTCGAGTTCAACGTCCTTGTTAGAATCGACTAGAATATGTCCACTAGGTTGTGCCATGATATCACCGAATCGTAGAGGATGATGACAACGAAACTTAGAGGATGACATTCAGAGAGTTTCAGTGCCATATTCTGCTGAAGTACAAGGGCTCCATTTCAGAAGCATTCATGGATGACTGGTTGGAGGAGGTCGATCTGTGATCGTAAGGAGCACTGCGTGTCCATGTTTGTGACAATTTTTATGTAAAAGCAATAAAGTATTGGTTATTGTTCCTTGGGGATCATGAGGAGTTAACGATATCATGGGTGGAGTAGCGAGAATGTGGTGGTTCGTGCTACAATGCGGTTTTGTTTGGCCGAGTGTGTCCCTATGGGGTGCACCGGTTTTGTTCGTGAAAATGGCCCATGGAAGTTTGCAGTTGTGTATTGATTATTTCCACTTAAACAAAGTGATAATGAAGAATCTCTGTCATATTCCATGGATTGATGATTTATTAAATCAACTTAAGTGTGCAAGTTGGTTCTCAATGATAGACTTGTAGTCAGAATATCATCATATGTGTGTGAAGAATGAGGATATCAGGAAGTCTGCTTTCTGTTGTCGTCATGGGAATTATGAGTTCATTGTAATTCCATTTGTTGTGACAAATTCCCCAACTTTGTTCATTGGATTGATGAAAGTTGTATTCCGTGAGTTCCTAGACATGTTCGTGGTGGTTTTTGTTGACCGCATCCGTGTGCACTACATGTCTGAGGAGGATCATGCAATACATCTACATGCTGTTTTGTGAAGTTGTCGAAGTGTGAGTTTTGGGATCAAGAAGTATATTTCATGGGGCATGTTGTGTCCCAGTAGGGTGTAGCCATGGATCCATTTATGATAGAAGTAGTTCTGTCCTGGCATCCCCCTAGACAGTGTAAGAGGTGCAATGTTTCCATGGTCTCGTAGGATACTGCAGGAGGTTCATAGCCGATTTCTCTTATGTTATGACTCCTCAAATATCATTGACTAGGAAAGATTAGGTGTTCATATGGACTGATCAGTGTCATGTATCATTCATGGATCTAAAGGAGATGATAGTAAGTTTTCTTTTTATTTTTCTTATGACAAATGGAGTTCAGTTGGATGTGTTCTATGATGCATCGCATCAAGGGTTAGGGTATGTTCTAATGAAACATATATCAATTCATTCTTTTGGGTATCACCAGTTGTGTCCCCATGAACTTAACTACGCCACCCATGATCTTGAGTTGGATGTCGTGGTGTTTTCTCTGATGACATGGAGACACTACCTCATTGGTGAGCGCTTTGTGATTTTCACAAATCATAATAGTTAGAGGTATCTTATCCCCAAGTATTACTTGATGTGACGATAACATCAGTGGATGGAGTTCTTACAGTAATACGACTTATAAATGTTGTATACACCTGGGTAGGGGAATGTTGTAGCCGATGTGCTGAGTTAGAAGTCATGTAGTGATGCAGTGCGTCAATCTGGTTACTCCTGGAGTGTAATGGAATAACTGTAAGAATTACAACTCAATATGAGAAATGTTGGGGGTAGATTTTGTCTTTGCAAGATGATGGTGTAGACATCTCTGGTGCAGTAGGTAGAAGATTCCCAGTTGGGGGATCTTGAGGAGGAGGTATGGTGAGATCGAGTTTTTTTTGATTTGGCCCATGATGGTTGGTCTCAGGATGAACACCACCACGTCATCAATAACAGAAGGTTTTTTGTTCCATCGACAATGCGCGAGAGGGTTCTAAGTGAGCTCCATAGTTCTCATTTAGTTGTTCATCCTACCGTGACAATGATGTTCTGAGCCCTGAGGATC
This sequence comes from Viscum album, assembly GCA_963277665.1. Classification (NCBI taxonomy): domain Eukaryota; kingdom Viridiplantae; phylum Streptophyta; class Magnoliopsida; order Santalales; family Viscaceae; genus Viscum; species Viscum album. Next base: position 1,267,588,146 of record OY728128.1, read on the forward strand.
TAGTTTTTTTGCCCTGGGATGAAGTGTAAGGTTGCGGAGTTTGTGACTTCATGTTTTGTCTGCCAGAATGTGATGGCTGAACACTGTGTTCCTAGTGGTCTGCTCCAGCCGTCTGATCTTCCTCTGTGGATGTGGGAGGACATATCAATGGGCTTTGTTACTAGTTTACCTCGAGCTAAAGGACAACATTATTCTATTTGGGAGGTAGTGGATCGTTTAGAAAAATAATCCCTCTTTATAGCAATCATGGAGTCAAGCTCAATGGTTGTTTTGTCGATTAAATATCTAGAAGAGGTGTTGTGACATCATAGAGTCCTAAGGAATATCATTTCCGATCGAGATCCTCATTTTACCTCTAGGGTGTTGAGATGTCTCCAGTATGATTTTGGTTCTCAAATATGCCTTAACACTAATTTTCATTCTCAGACAGACGGTCAGATAAAGCAGACCATCAGGACTATTGAAGACATGATACACTCTTGAGTCCTAGATTTTGTAGGTTCGTGGATGAGGCACTTACCTTGGTGGAGTTCGCTTACAACAATATTTCTCACTCCACCACCTGTAGGGTTTTATTTGAAGCCTTGTATGGCTAGCCTTTCAGTTCTCCATTGTACTGGACTAAGGGCAGAGAGTCAACAATTCTCAAACTAGAACTAGTGTTGAATACAACAAAGATGGTTCTGCAGATTTGTGAGAGGATGAAGACATCACATGATCATTTGAAATCATATGTCGATAAAAGGAGGATACCCTTTGAGATTGATGTTTTGGATCATGTGATTTTGAATTTGAATCCCTATCATGGGCATCGATGGGTTGGTCATGGAATTAATCTTCTTCCATAGTTTTTTAGGTTTTTAGAGGTGTTATCTCGTGTTGGAGCAGTGGCGTATTGAGTAGCAATCCCCCTGCAAATGACCTGGATACATGATGTTTTTCTTGTGTCACAAATTTGTCGTTATCTTTATGATGACTCTTGTGTCATCGATAGGGGAGAGATCATTGATGATGATGGTGTGACCTTTGTGGTGTAACCTATGGAGATCCAATACCACAAAGAGAACGTATTGTGTGGGCGTTCTATCCCTTTTGTTTGTGTCTTCTGGTGACATTGTGGCATGGGGGAGAGTACATCTGAATGTGAGTCACTGATACGTGATCAGTACCCAGAGTAGTTTTATGTTTTAATATATCCATGTAATGATGTCCCCTTGGTGGTTATAGACCATTCGTGTTAATCAAATAGATTTCTTTAGGTTACATTGTGTGTCTTTCTCTCTTCTGGGTGGTATCTTTATGGGTGGTTGTTCATACTACTTTTTTGTTCCCTTTTAGGTTGGTTTTGAATTCTCGAGGATGAGAATGTTTTGAGAGGTATATGATGTAATGGCCCGGTCCTCTCTGGTCTATTCCTTTACTGAAATCTGGTGTTTGAGGTGTTCTGGGAGGTCAGGGTGACATATCCCCAACACCTTTCCTAATTTCCAATTCGGTGAAAAGTCCCAATTGTAACATTATGAATAGTTCCAATGGTGACCTCTTTCCTTTTCAAAATTTTGAGATCATGAATTGTGTTTCTAGATTGGTGAGGTTCTAATGGTGACCTATTTCATTTGCAAAATTTATTGTTAATGAGAACTATTTCTAGCTTTTTAATGTTTTGCCCCCATGATGTTTCCTATGACATAAAATGAATATAATTCCATGTTATAAGGATTCTAAGTCCAATTCAAATGCCATAACTCATAAATTAATTTCCTTTCATATTGGGTTTCTATAACTTGGTAATCTGCATGGTTTAATGTGATCCACTTTTAATGGAAAATCCATAATATCATAAGACAATGCTCTATTAAATCTTCTAAGATGGAATGATATCTTCCTCCCAAGTTATTCCTCCTTGTTATCGGGTCTGAGATGCTCGAACATTCCATTCATTCCCATAGGAGTTGTGTGATCAATCTTTCATCCATGGATTGGTTCCCCTCTGTTTTGATGCAACCAAGTGGTATCAATCAATCTTTTATATATGGTACGACCTATCATCATTCTTTTGAGCTCATCTCTTTCTATTTATCCTTGTAGTTTTTATGGAATACTATCTTCATATTCCTAATGGGAGTTTCATTGGTGTTGGACAATGTGGTAGTGTCTCTGAATCCTCATGTGGTATCATTTGTCACAGTAGGGGAAATCATAACATGTTGTGTGGCTCGTTCTGTTTAATGAACATCAAGTACATTTTTAGATTGGGGATTTATTTCTTCACTTTGATTTTGAGTTAAATGTATAGTTATCATGTTTTATCCCACTCGATCATAATGTAATTGACATAATAAATATTTGAAGAGGATAAATAAATTGATATCGATTGTATGTTATTTCCTCTTGTTTTTCTAGATAGTGTGATATCTATGATTTCTTAGTTTAGATTTTCGTTCATGATGTCAATTTTTAAAGAACGTAAAGTCAGAATTAATTGATAATTTTTAGCTAAAGATAAAGAGTCCTGAAAATAAATCTACTTCTTATTTTTGTACTTTGATATTAATCAAATTTGTGCAGTAATCATTTTTAATTTTTTGTGATAGCTTACTATTTAGGTTTCTCGATGATGGAACCTACGAATAAGAAATAGGTTAATCCAAATGGTATTAAAGAACTAGTTGTTTCATAAAAGGTAATTCCTTGTACATATCCAGTTACCCTCTTTCGTGTTTAAGGGCTAAGATCCCAATTGATATGGTGGTTGTTTTCTTGCTACTTGTGTTGTGATGTGAGCCAGGAAGGCAGTTGTGATATGTGGGGGCAAGGAGGCTTATTGGTTGGGGCAACAGTTAAAGCCTAGATTGGCGAGATGCATCATATTATGAATGTGGGTGTCAGGGAGGACAATGTGGATGATGGTACAGGTTAGATGTGAATGTTTAGATGCTTTCTAATTCTTATTGGTTGATTATCTACATTACATTCCCCACATCTCAAGGTAGCTATTCATTTTTTAACCTTATTCCAAAAGGGGTGAAGACACACAGGGTATGCCACATGATTTCCGTGTTAAGCTTTTCAAGGGAGAATGGGTCTACGCAACTGCAATAAGAGGAAATGCCTCGATTAGTATTTCATCTACTCATTGTGTTGATCCACCTTGTGTTTAGTAGCATAGAATGTTATTCTATAATGCTTGTGAATATGGGAAAGTAATGATGTAAATAGATATTTGAATAAATTATGTTAACCCATGGGGTTGGAGCTTGCTGGGATGCAATGATGAGGATAACGGACTTTGGGTGGGATACTAATGAAATATGTGTGGAATTTTTAACTGTTAATTAACGTTTAAATAATTAATTAACGCAACGTGAAACTGCTAAATAAGGAAAGAAGTATTATAATAAATCTTTTTAAATGTTTGTGTGCTGATAGGACACCTTGTCTTTGAAGTGGTAGCTGGGAGTCTGAGAGACGTTAATTGTAGTTGAGTCTATGAATAGGTTATTAACATAGAGTGGTTTTGAGCTATAGTATATTATTTATGTTTTGTGTTTCTATATGATACTCCAACTCGTTAGTTTGGGAAACTGACACCCCAAGGATTCTGAGACCTAGTGGTGTTTTCCCATATGTTTCTGGTGGGAGGATGGATGGAAACTACGCCCTTTGTCCCCACACTCTTCACTTGGTAGTTACTTGTGCTGGTAGCTATAGTGGTTAGTTTTCCCCATATATATGGGTTGAGGTCTGTAATGTCTTGTGGTTATTCACACACTTATATTCTGGATATAGTTTCATATGGACTACTATAGGTGTAACATGTATAAGCTATGATGGCTTGAGGAACCTTACTATGTTTATGGTCTATAATCGCTTGATATTTAATAATCGATATATGATACACATTATCCGAGTTGTGGTGTCTCCCAGAAACTACCTAGTTACTTTTATTATGTGGAAGTGGTGGGTTTGTTGCATGAGGTGGAAGTCGTGGTGCTTCACACAGGTTTCTGTACGCAAGAGTTTTTTAGAGAGAGAAGCTTAGGATGTGCGGCATTTGGGAAAAGCGGATAACATGTGGGGAAGTAGTAGTGGGGTAACCTTGATATTATTTATTATATTATATAGTATTGTATGCAATACATTGTGAGAGTAGCCATGGTGATTCTGGGAATGTAGTATACCTACTTAGGAGATGAGTTAGTTTCACTTGTTGTTCATTGTGCTTTAGCATGCTTTCATCACTGTTGCACGAGAGGCTTCAGGGAGGATCCTACTGAGTATACTGTTTTTCATACCCTATGTATATATAAACTATTTTTCTGGTCACTTGGAGATGGTTGGAGATCAATCTAGTTTCTACTATCTTGGGGTATTAGGTATTGATTGGGCTTCATGGTTGCTTGTTTTACTATCTTTTGGGTACATGCAGTTTTCTCCTTTCTATTAAAGTAGTTTTTCATGACATTGCATATGTGTACATGGGATTTCATTTATATTTATTTTTGATTGGGAGTTTTTGGTGTCTATCTTATCTCTCTATTTCTCATCTGTTATCTTAGAGGGTAATGCCTCCCATTTCTGTGTTTATATACACTCGGTGCAAGTCTATAACTCGAGACCTACTAGAGGCGAGACTCAGGGGTCTCTATCTCCCTTCTCACATTGTCAGCCTAGGAGGGGTAAACATTGGGGGGAGTGTGTTGTGATAGTACTTGTCTCCTCTATGAACCAGGATGATTCATGGGCCCTCCATGCGTACAGGATGTGTGGGATTCCTTCACACAGGTAGTGCAGACCTCTTTCTCGTACCTAGTTGTATGATGTTCTATTGGTTCGTGGGACCTCCTCTTCGCAAAGCCAAACTGGTACATGATACCATTTCATCATGGACCAAGAAAGGTTCACGAGACTCTCTTCGCGAGCCATGAATGTTTCATGGACCTCCTACCTTGCATACAAAAGAGGTACGAGGTTCCGTGATTCACGAACCCTAGAGGTATGTGAAAATCCTTCTCTTCACGGAACCAGAGTGGTTTACAGTTTATTCTTCACGAACCATACTGGTTTGCAGTACTCACATGGACTCTATAAACTAAAATATCAGACATAATATATTTCTCAAAATAGGATACCTTGGAACCTTGGGAGAAGTAGCTTGTTTTAGAATCTTTGGGTTTCTTTTTATAAGTTGATATCAGATCTTTTCTGCCAAAAATTCACACGATACTCTCTTACACATTATCTCTTGAATAATTGTGATATTTGGTTATTTAATATCTTCAAACTGACTTGGTGATATGCCACATATCGTGGATGTTTCATTTTTCAAAATCACATCATTTTCCTTGATGGATCATGTATTGAAGATGTCATGTATATCTTCCTAAATCCCTTATCAAATCCATGGGGCCTTGGAAACTTCTTTAACATCAGCCAATCACATGTTCTTTGTTTTATTTACATGCATGAACATTTTATTGCATGAATGTGTTCATAACATCCAGAAGATCATTGTGGGATTGAACTATGGTCGATCAATGCCTGGAGTGGTGAGATCGTTGTTTGACTTGAACACTGGTTTGTGGGTGCTTGCGAGTGTCCAACGGTTGATGGTATCCTTAGTGGAGAATATCAGATGACACTGGTTGAATCATATGTGTCACAAGAAAGATGAATGGATCGTATTACATCGCTAGACATGATATGTGATATGCAGCCATGGTCACATGCAGGATCAGCTAGATGACTTAGATAAATTGTTCATTTAATTCGTTATCCCTCATAAAAAATGAGGCACAAAAGAGATATAGTTTATCAATCAATCCACACAGCCTTATCTCCAAATTACTCCTCTCCCACCTCTAGTTCTGCCCCGCATCAATTCTCATAAGGTTCAATCCTAGAGCCCACTCGACCTCTTCAATTGCATTCCTAGCACCGAATATGTATTCTATAGGGATTATACATGGACCCCCTGATCCTCGTATGGGATGGATGGGTTGGCATCCCTATGGGTGTGGTCAACCCCTGTTATCCCTCATGGGCCTCGGGTTGAGGCTAGATGGCTAATGGGTTGGTCCTATTTTTTAGGTATGGATTATAAAAATACATATTAGAATACTAAGTATGCATTGAAATTAATGGAAGCTTTTAAATTCCAAGCCTCCTTACACCATCGTCTTCTCCTTTTATTTTACTTATTCAAAAAAAACACCTAGGATTAGTGAATCAATCATCTAAATTCCATTCTTCATTTCACTTAGGTGAGTTCTGTTTTTGTTGTAGATCAACATTGACATTCATTGACACCCATTGACAACCAATAAAAACATCACAAACAATGTGGCCTGAACAACAAATGTTTTAATGTAACAATTGAGAATATTGATGGGAAATTTTACACATGGTGTGATAATGGGAAACACATTAAGCGACTAGACCCTTGGGAACAGCCATTGAGTCGAATGATAAGATGCATCCATGCCAAAATATATTATTCCTATTTACCACACTATAGAAAATAATTATGGATAGATGTTATTGGGAGTCCCTGAAGACTATTTGGATGGGTTTGTGTGATTATACCTCCCCAAAACATTATATGGATGGATTAGTGTGATTTTTATTCCTCGGTACTTTTTGGGATGGGTTGGTGTGATTGTAACCTCACTAGATTATGAAGACATGGGTTAGTGTGCTTGAAATAGACCATTTACTACATATTCTGGGATCGAAGACCCTCAAAGTGGGCTGGTAGTGTTATAATATGATATGTGTCTAATAGACCCTTCTTTACGTTAAATTATAGTGGGTTGAGACATGTACATATGACCATGACTAGTCTCTATTAGTATCTGGACTAGGTTTGGATTCGTCCCTTAACATGGACTTCAGATATGGTCTAGTAATTAGTTATGATTGATATAGTATATGAAAATGAGTTGATTTTGGTAATGAACAAATCTATGATTGATTGGGATTTGGTTGGTATGGTTAGAATGCAATGTTTGGATGGGTTCATCTAACTCACCAAATGTCATAGAGGGATGGTTAGAGCATAATGAATCAATGATCATGTATATTTATTTTATTAAATTTTCATAAGGAACACACATTCCTATGTTAATGTAAATTATGGGTGGTTGGTGACATAATATTTAGTTGTATTATCATGCCCTACACTGGTATCATAGAGTGAATGCAGAAAATATGTTATTATTTTAGGTTAGAGCATGAAATATTCAATGGATTAGGCATAGAAAGATTGAGTGTATTAGTAGACTATATGTTTTCCATGGGTTGATAGTTCTACAAGTAATTATATGTTGTATATTTATGTTTCTAAATTTTTGGGATCAATAATGTTGGTGATTAGTATATGTATGTATTGGAATATCATATATATGTGTGATTGTCTGTTTCTTTTTCAACAATTGATGTTTTTTCTTGGTATATATTCTTAATCATACTATTTATTATATCCTATTTGAAGTCGTAATACCCTTAATATATCTTTTAGGCCCACTCTTCTAGAAGGAATCATATTGAATATGGGGAGTAACACATGATGTAACACATTTGTCCCTTGATCAGTTGGTGTTCAATAGGCATAGGATTTGAAATAAAAAATTGTATTAGAGGTTATCTTAACTATTAGTTTGGGGAAATTGTAGTCAAGATTTATAGGATTGTTTTCGTGAATAAGGCAAATACCATACATGGGTATCAATAACTCTTTTATTTTATATCATCTCAATGTTACTTTGGGCATGATAATTCTTTTATTGGTTTTTAGTGTTACACTTATATGATTTCATCCTGGATGATGAACAAGGATTTTATGGAATATGATTTACCGAGGTTTGGATCCTGTCTTACTAGAAATTGAATATATATACACATCCTGATATTGAAATTTGTATTCACATAAAATACGTGTTCATGCATATAGTTATAGAATGAAGGCATATCCATGTATTTAATGATTCAAAAAAATATACATCATTTTTCTATATAACATCTGTTTGTAATTCCACTCAACTAGACCATGATGTATTTCATTTTGATGGACGACTACATGGAAAATAAATTCAGTGTTTCTCTAGTTATATAAATAATGTCTCATATTTGAGGGATTTATGATGATCCCTAGTGAGTTAATTTGTGAATTGATCTCTCAATAATGATTTGATTAGATCATGATACCATGAGTGGAAATATAAGAATGGGAATTTGTTTCCATAAAATTTATTTCCCTTATGGGTAATTGGGAGGTCATTTTGTATTTAATGTGTCAACAAAAAAAACCTATAAATAATTTTTCCATATAGATTTTTAGGTGGAATATACATAACTAGAACAAAATATTAACAAATAGGAATGGTAAATTATTTGGGGTTTCTAGGGGTAATGAACACAAGGGGTTATACTATATAGGTTGGGAATTCATGGTATGATTATTTTGGTGATAGTATAACTGTTCTGTTGATATTATTTTTATAAATTGGATATAGAATGGGACGAGACTCACAATATTTGTATGGATTGAATTTGGTCAGTAGTCATGTGGTTTGTCTTGGTGTGGGATATGCTCTAGGTTGTTATAGGAAACTATCCTATGTGTGAGGAAGTTTAAATAATATAATCCATAAAAACACTTCTAGATTGGGTGTGATATTTGGCAAATTGTAGATGTCGAGATATATAGTTCTATAGATGTGTGAAACTATCTAGATTGGTTAGGATTAGGTTGTGTATTAAGTGAGAACATGTGTGCGGGTTATAGGTGAATCATTTTACCAGGAATAATGATAGTGGGAGTTGATATACACTTTTGGAAATACTCAGTAATATAGGGATATCACATGATGGGAAAGCACAATGTTGTATTGATGTGGATTAGTGAATGGACTATGTGGTTGTTTTTTGAATGTTGTATAGGTTTTATAGAAGTATAAGCATTGTAAAAGTTGTAGAGTATACGTTTTTTGGGTTTTGTGACACACTTTGAGATTGGTGATAGATGCGTATGGTGAGAAAATTTTGGAAATGGTGTTATATGGTTTTGGTAAAAGGGAAATTAAACATAGAAGAGTGAGTAAAAATCATTAAAGAATCACTGACAATCGTGTGGTTGACATGTTTATGGGATTTGGAATGAATTTCAAGGGAGAAATGTTGATGAGACATTTTTGAGTTAGTGATCAAGGAGTGGGGTTAAGGAATCTGTGTGGTTTGTAGAACAAAAAAACAATGGAAGGATAAAAATCATTGTGATTCAGTAATAGGTGGTGTTTAGTGTTTTTTTGGCACTTGGGTTTGAGCAAGATAACTAATTTTGTCAGTGGGTTTGGTAATAGAAGTTACATGGTCCATTGGTAATATATTTTTCATTATGAATGAAACTGTAATGATTCTTATATTGGATAGAAAATAATTTACGTTATATGTGAATGGCCTTAATGTTGGATGCGTTATTGATTTGATGAGACTAGATAGGGGATGGTCAGGTTGATGGTGTAAGGTAAGATCTTCTGATACATTATTCCTTAAGTGAAACCATATTTTTAATCTATATGCAAAGGTATATGGATTCATTCCATTAGTATGGTGGTTGGGGTAGTTTTCGTGTGACCATATGTAACACACAATGTATTTATGATATATTTATCATAATAAAACATTAATTTATTAATATATTTCTTAACACACTACACTGAATTTAGACAAATTGTGATATACTATTAAAAAATTATTAATCAATGTGATATATATAATGTAGATATTATAGTGATGGGATTGAATATGAATAACTAAATTATATAGAATTATTAGTTACACATGTATAACATGAATTTATTGGCATTTAATTGGTTATTAATATTAATAATTTCATTTATATTTAAATAGGGATGTATTTCTTAAAAACAGTTTTCATAAGAACATAATTTTATAATATTAATAAATTAAATAATTTTTTTTCTGAATTATATTAATCCATTTTTTTGATAATTTGTTCAATAGAATATTTTATAATGCATCTAAATTTAGTTAAATGTAATCTAAATAATGAAATATAATTTTTTTTATTAAATATGGTTTTGAAAAAAAATTAGGTTATCTTTTTCCCACACATAGTAAAATATATTTATACAATATATAAAAAAGTATTCATATAAATGTAAAAATTTAAATAAAAATAATAAATATTATGTTATATGCTATACTAAATTATTATTCATAAAGAATGGTAACCATGGAAAATATTTTCCATCTCATTATGGGAAAATCAGGTAATTATGGTTAAATATAATATGATAAGACATTAATATAATATTAAAATTCTTCTTATTTAGTTTATTTATTTAGGTCGATCACACTTTTACAATATTTTAATATTAGGAATATTAGTTCCATTTCTCCTTTGATAATGACCGTAATAATTTTTTTTTGTTAATTAAAAGTAAAAAAAAGTCAGTTTCTTTTTTTAGAGTGTGTAATATTTTTTCATGGGGATAAAAATGTTAATTATAGTTGTATTTGGAAATTTTAAATAATGAAATATTATTTATTTTATTATTTTTTTAATTAAATTTTAGTGGTGGAATAATTACATTCAATGCTTATGTAATGCAGAAAGAGTGTTCTTAAAAGAATAAGAAAATTCAATAATTTTTTTTTAAAATTAAATATGTAATTTATATTAGATAAATTTTTGTGTTACTTGAATTTCATAGATAAATACAATAATTTATTATTTTATAGATTTTTTTATTTATTTTTTATATTTTTTATTTTCAAAAAAAATATGTGAATACTCATAATAATTTATTTAATGGTATCTTGTGGTAAATAATAATTTCATTACTAATTTAAAATTCATAAAAATATTATATTATTAAAAGGGAATTTAGAATGGTTATTAAAATCATCCATTTCCCACTCAGGGATACTTTTTCTTTTAAAGTATCATTCATGACCCCTATAGAGTAAAAAACATTGATTTCATAGTGATAACAAAAAAATGGTTGAAGGGGGGTACAAATAATATATAAGGGTTAGAAAATCACCAAAAATTGTATAGATTTTATTTTATGAGATTAATGGACTCATAATCTTTATATATTAATAATATATGATATTTTAATCACTTAAGTGTGAAAATTATTTTATATTATTTTAATAGTTTAGGTAATTCCAAGGGCACCCCTCCCCTAACTTATAAAAGAGAACCACCTATTCCCATTTATTTGAATACATTAAGCCACATACATAAACCATTACCTACCCTAATACCATTATATATTATTTAACCATAAAAATAGTGATTCTCTAATTTCTAAAATATCACCCTTTCATGGATTAAGGTGTAAGTCAAATGAGGTTTGTTACAAAAATGCTGTATCTCTTAACAGAGTAGAGTCAATTTTATTTCCTCTTCTAAATCATATAAATCTATTTTATGAATTATAAATTTATTATATAATTATCAAAAATATAATTAATTGTATTTATGGTAATTTAGCGACATGTATATACCAAATTTACATCCCAAGGGAAAAGAAAATGTCATAGGTGAATACATGTGGACTTCCACCTCCATGTTGCTATGTGTTTTGTTTTCCATCACTACATCACTTTAATGATTATATTTATGTATTTAAATAATATATATGTTATTTACATCATTATTATATTTCATCATAGGTGGGTTATTATTTACTTTTCTTTCATTCCATCTATCAAATAGTGGACACATCACTTATGCGTACGTTTGGACAATTGTCCCCATGAAGATATGTAATTCATGATTTATAAACTATATACATGATTAGTCATAAAATTTTATTTAATTATTACATATTTTAATAATTAAATTATTTTCATTCTTCATATTGTAGATCAAAGATTAATTTACAATACTTTTTACTGTCAAATAGAATCATGCATGAAAAATGAATAAGTTATCATAGAGAATAGTGATTTTAATAATGAATTATTAATAAAAGAGTTATAATATGTCATATGTAAATAACATAACATATATAAATATATATATTAATATTGATATTGAAACTATATTTGATAAATATATATTATAATTTTTTTGAACACATGTGATGAAGATAATACATGAGGCAATCGATTTAAGTTTCCATATCATTTTAATCAAGATTTCTTATGATTGAATTTACATTGATGAAAATAATATGACCACTACGTAAAAAATAGATTCTATTTTCCTATAAATATATTATTTGTGTAACTTCGATGTTTAATTATCATTTCTCTCTCTTTGGTACTCAAAATAGTTAGGAAAATGTTTTTTGAAAATGATGACTGTGTTTATCAACGTGTACTCTAAAATATTTATCATATATTTTCATGTTCTCTATAATTTTATCAAGAATATTTTTTATATTCTCTAATGTTACATTAATGACTATTTTACTAATTTTTTAATTTCGATGAAAATATTCAGAATTAAACATCCATTAATTTTCTATATGAGATACTTTTAAAAACGGTGTTGACATATTCTGTGTTTTAAATGGTTACATCTTAAAAAGTCTTTTTTTCTATCCAAAATAGTCAATTAATTGAAGCTTCCATCACATGTTTTCATGATACTTTTCAATGAAAATTAATTCCACACTATTTAATAATCATTATATTTTATATTGGTCATTTCAAAAAAAGGGTATTTTAGTCAATAAATATTTCAGTTATATGTCAAAAGGAATTTTCTATCCACTATAATTTCATATCATTTTAATTATTCCTTATTGGGTATATGATCTGATGTAATTATCCTTATTCATTTCTACCTATGGTTTTTTATATGAAAATGATATTTTTTTGAAAATCATTTATTTTTTAGCAGTTATGTTATTGAAATTTGTTAAATGTTTTATAGTTTTGTGGAATACATATGAATGGATTATGATTTTGCAATAGATGGGGACATAATTATATTTAACTAAAATTAATTGGGTAATGAAGATGGAGGTATGAAAATCCAAATATAATATATAGTTAATAAACTTCAATGATATGATTTCCTTATGTTACTTCAAATAGATGATAATGATAAGAAACTCCTAATATATGAAACAGTTAATCAAATCCTAATATATTATGATGTTAAAATGTTATATGTTTCTCCAGTGATATATTTTTAGTTGTAATGTTTTGATAATTACATGGTGAATTTATGATACCCAAGATATTATTTTTATTATATTATATTATTGAGCCACAAAATTCAGATGACTTGTTCAAATTGTTATGATATGATAGCATGATTGTTGATTTTTTTGATGACTACTCCCTATTATAATTCACATATTATAGAGTGTTTTAATTTTATTCCATGAGTCATGTTCATGTCCAATTAAATATTCAGTACGTACTTTGTATGTCATTATCATGATCACATAAACTTTTATCATTTTATTCTATATGATATTCTATCTATATGTAAAATATATACTCTTAAATAGTATTTATGATCACATTATCATATATTTTATTTACTTTTGACATGAATAATGTTATTGAGTATTGTACATCTTTGATGTTAAATATGTGTTGAGAATTTTTTTGGGAGATATTTCTGATCTGTCATGAAATATATTTTTTCTTTTAATAGCCTCCAAAAATTAATAATTTAATTTTAAAGGTTGTAAATTATAATTATATTTATTGAATATTAATCTAAAATGGTACAATTTTTTTTATATTATGTTTGGGTCAACAAAATTTGTATTGGAGAAAGGACTATATTGTTTTTAGATATTAGGGATAGGGAACTTTTAAAAAAAACATATAGATAAATCTAGGAACACTATAAAATCCTAATATTAATTTTAAGTAGATATTATATGTTTTTTCCTAGAAAATGAATCCCTTTATGGATAAATTAATATAGATCTTCCATTGAAACAAATTCACCCTGGGTGGAAAGTCCAAATCTATATATTGGGAATTTACTCATTCTTAACTAGTTCATGAGAAGCGGGTTTAAGAAATCACCCCTAGATAGACACTCATGTGGGATATTAGTGGAATAATTAAAGTTATAGTTATAATCCATAATAATCTATTTAAATAGTTGATGACCATGACATAACTATTTCAAACCTAGGGTATTTGATATTTAAAAAATGTTTTATTGACTTATTTTTCATATAAATGTTGTTTTGTTACTAATTTACTCACTAGGATTATTGTTCCTCAAAATATTTTTTATCCTTATTCAATGATTGGGAACATGATGAATAGTGATAACACTGAATGTGAGAGGAAATGAAATTTCTATAATTATAAAAAAGAAAATGAAACCTGATTTGGGATGCGAAATATTGTAGCTATGATCACTCAAATATCTAAATGTATGAATTATACCATGAATTATGATAATCATTAAAATGACCAAATGATGATAAAACTCACTATTAATTCCTTAATGACAAAACATCCCCCTTCTACTAGGGGTTCATCTAGTCCAGTAATGTTCAAAAAATGGATTTTTACTTTTGGAAATCAATTTCCATTATTTATTTTAGGAAAAAATTAATTCCTAGAAATATATCATTTTTAAGGTGAATCAAATCCATGGTGGACTCTTATCAAGATTTCAAGGAAGGAGTAGGAAATATACTATATTTCATGTGAATAATATAAGAAGGTATTTCAATGAAATTATTTTCCTAGAACTCATTATATTGAAACAAAAATTTATTTCTTATTTAAGAAGTATAACGATGATCAATCCATTTGAAACTATAAGGAATACATGATCATAAATTCATTATATGCTTATAGTATTTTCATCAATCCCTTGTAAAATTTTGACAGATTCATTAGTGGATTGAGACGATTACATTAAATTAATTTATCGATAATATAATTACATTTGTATGATAAAATAATTGATGTGATTTCAATCAAGAAATAGAAATAATAGACACGAACTGTTCTTATGGTTTGGGGGTCAAAAATAGAGTGATGTAATTTCAAGTAATTTATAATAATAAAACTCATGTTATAATGAAAATTATTCTCTTTTCATATTATATGTTGAAAGTATGTATGATGGAAATTACCCTGTGAGTCCTAATAAATTATTTAGTTTTATAATAAAATCATATCAAGAAAAATAATTATGATGTTATATGAAGAGGCCAATTAATGAAAAGAACAATGAAAAAGTTTATCTAAATGTGACACCCACGCAACATAACTATAATAGTTAGTCGTATTTTAGTTATTTCAGTAACTGTTTAAATCCAATGTTTTATGATGAAAATAAATATTAATAACCTCTTAATTTGAGAGATAAATATAATTCTCATGAGATAAATTTTTTTATGTGGATCATAAGAATAAAATGTAGAAAAGGTCCCAAATCATATACTCTATAACATTAAATGTTTTATTTATTTTTGGATATAAATATTTAACTGTAATCAAACAATATTATTGGGGTAATATGGCATAACATGAATTATTATATATTTATTTAACAATAAAACATATAATGGAATGATGATTCCATACCAAGAATGTTGAACATCACTCGAATAACATTGTGGAAATGTACATCCATAAAATATTGTGACTCTCCCTCTATTTGAATTTGACGTGATTTTGGGAATATACTTCATATCTCTTTATATAGATCCCATATCAATTTCTAATTATTGTATGTCATGATTTATATTATTAATCAAAAAATGATCATATTTTATAGTGAGGATGAATATGATCATCAAAAAGAAGTTTCTTCGGTTTATGGGTCTTACTAAATATTGATCTGGGATATTTCACAAAAATTGTTTGGGGGAAACCAAAAATTGAAGATACATATACTGTTTTGGATTATGATAATGTATTTACTGAAGAAATTATCATTCTACCACCAAATAATAATATAGAGGTTTCAATATAACTCAAAGATGGTACTACACCTTTTTCAAAAACTCTTTATAGAATAACATCTATTGGGTTACAAGAATAGAATAAAAAATCATGGGGAATTAGAGGAAAGGATTCATATATTGTAGTGTATCATCATTGGGTGTACCGAGTTTTATATAAATTATAATGAGGGGTCTGTTGTATTTTCATTTACTATCATTTTATTATTAATATTACTAATATGAAGAATTTTCCTCTACGTTGTATTGATGATTTGATTTAATAATTACAAGGTTCTTGGTATTTTTCAAATATTACACTTAGGTATGGATATCATTAATTGAGAGTGAATAAGCAAGATATAACCACGACTTCTTTCCGTATAAGGTATGACCACAATGCTTTTATTCTGATACAATTTGGAATAAAAATTCTCCTACTATATTTGTGGATTTAATAAATAATGCCTTTAGAGAGTACCTTGATCATTATATAGTAGCCGTTTTAGATGATATTAATATATATTTTAAGAGAATGTTATAGAATTATGATTATTTTAGAATTTTACTGAATTAAATGAGGAGGGATAATTTTTATGAGGAATTTAAAACATATAAATTTATTCTTGAGAGACATTAAATCTTATGAAATATAATATCATATGAGGGTATGCCAGTTGATCCTTGAAAGAAGGAAGCTGTTGAACAATTGGCTAGATGAACGATAGTAATCGAGATCTGTTGTTTCATAGAATTCATGGATACTACCAGAACATTTTGAAAAATTAATCATGGATATCTAATACAATAATGATTTTGAATTAAAGCGAAGATAAGGTCCATAAAATATAATAATTTGACAAAAATCGCATTGATCTCATATGAATGTTGGTTAGGGAACCTATGCATACACTACCTTTTACTGGGTATCGTTCTATGATATTTAGTGATGCATGAAAGAAAGGAATATGTTGGATCCTCATTCATAATGGTATAGTGATATATTATGCCTCCAACCAATTGACTATTCATGAAAAAAACAGCCCAAATCCAGATTTGAGTTACAAATTAAATATTTTCCAAGAAATTATGGAAGAATTATCATTATGGTCAATGTGGTAATATATATATTAATCATGAAATCATTTTTATATATTATAATTGAAGTATATGAATATAATAAAATTAGATGTTTGGAGTTTGTAAATGATTATGAACTCCTAAAACACTACCATCCCTGAAAGGTGAATATGGTGGCTCATGCTCTGATTTGTAAAATATATGCTAGGTAGTCCATAAAATTGATTTAAAGTTATCTAATATTTTTGGATTTCCAAATTATGGATCATGAAAGAATGCATCATTGTAGATGATCATATATTTTTTATATTAATTTTCTTCCATCCATCTATGTGAGGATTAAATAACTGTATAAAGAAAACAGGGAATTACATAATAATTTGTCAATTGTTACTTAGTTCATCAATGATTGTAAAGTAATGATTTCTTGGTGACCACCTTTGTGGTTTTTTAATAAAATACATGAATAACAAGTAATTGGATAATGATATATGTTCATAATTTTATATTCCTCATCGAGTATGAATGTGATTAGAGATCATAAATAGTATTTGTGGATAGATAAAATACAAATGGAATGTACAGAGTATGTATCTTGATGATTGATATATAATTATATTATAGAGAATATACATAAATCTAATGTGATATTAAAACCATTACCCATACCAGATAATATTTATCTCTCGGTCAACATTCCTGGTTAAAAAATAAGGAAGTCGTTATACTGCACAGAGTACCATGTTCTGTTTTATCTAATCATAATATCAGGTTGACCTTAGTGTTCAAGAGTCATATTGATGAGGATATACATTTAGATTTGAGTTCCAATTATATATATTTTACTCATTATTATGGTAAGTCTGAAAGGACCATTCAAACTGTAGAAATATTTTTGACTATGATTTATGGATTTCAATGTTGGTGAGGATAAAAAATGTCCTTATATGATGTTTTCATAAAATAATACCATTCAGTCAATTAATAAAATTACCCCTTATGAATAACACTAAGATAAGAATTATAAAATACATAAATATTTGGAAAAAGTAATTGAAAGAAATCTATTGGATCATTATCATTATGATAATTAGGTAGAGAAGTGTATATACATTTAGCATTATAATAGGGGAACTAAGAGTTTATTGAGAATTAATGATAACAATCATCAACAAAATATAAGTATTGGGGTTGATGATAAGTTATACCAGGTAAAATTTCATTGAATAATGCCTATAAGATTTGGAATTAATAGAAATATTATACGTAGATATTTTGCTTCCTTCAATTTTCTTATGAAATTGGGATGAAATCTTATCTATTGGTTTTTCCACTGAATCTATATCAGGTCCATGATGTGTTCCATATATCTATGATGTGTAAGTACATACATGGGCCTTCACATGTAGTGAACTTCGATATCCCCCCATTACAGGAATTTTTATCTTATAATAAGAATCCATTGGAGTTAATTGGTCAGTGAGTGAAATTTCTACAGTGAAAGACCACTGACATACTGATTTGTTTTGGTGGAACTATAAATTTGAGGAAGCAATGTCGTAACCACAAATGTGATGAGAATGGAGTATCATAGGATTTTTTTATTAGAGTATGAAATTTGAAGGGTGATATACTTATAATGGTGTATAATGTTACCCCTTGATAATTTATAATATATTAATATTTTAATAAAATTTAATTTCATGTGAATAATTCATTACACACAACAACAAGTTTTAATGCACTCTGATATACTAATACAATTTTACAACTAAATATGACATGTATCTCCTAACTGGTGTATTTTGTGTACAAATAAGACTATAAAATTATCTTAAAATATTTTTTAAATGTGAATGAAATGAATTAATAGGTTACCAATTAGTTATGAATGAAAATAAAATTATATGATGTTAAATAGAAGTTTTTTTTCTAATAATAGTTCTTATGTTATCAATGTGTTTCAATCTTAAAAAAATAAATTAATCCCAATTTATGAACTACTTTAATTAAATATGTAGATTATAAACTCATTTTCATATCATAACATACCTATAAAAATTTCTACATGAATGGAATTTTGGTAAGCTCAAATTTATGTTTAATAATTCATTTTTCTAAAAAAAAATATTTCTTTTTTCACAATTATTATAAAGTGTGCTTCATAGATTTATTGAAATTGAATCTTATAAAATATATTAAATATTTTTAATCATAATATTTAATATTATGTAATATTTACATATAATTTTTTTCAATGTGAATAGAATCGGTGGTAAATATTTGTCGTATCGATAAGGGAAAATCAGTAAATTATGCAAAAAATAACGTGAGAAGGATTTATAAATCTATTTAACACCTTATTTATTAATATATAAAAATTTTAGATGGAAAATATTCACTATATTTTTCTAATATAAGGTAACATGGAGACATTATTTTCTTTGATAGTGACCTTAATATTCATTCAAGTAGTGAATAAATAAAAAATTTAATAACCATTTTTTAATATCTATAATATTTTTTAGGAGATAAAAATATTTTAAGTTAGGTTATAGTTTATTATTTTAATGAATAAATTTTGTTCAATGTAATTTATTTTTATAATTTTTTAATGATTAATTTTCATAAATTGATACCCAACAATGAAAACCGTCATGTTTATGTAATAGAAAAATCAAATAAATAATTTTAACAATAATAAAATAATACAATATTTATGAATAATTGTGTTCATAGAACATATTAGATAAATCTAACGTGTTATTTTTTTTAAATGGTTTTATTAGGATTATATTTCTATTTTTTAATTTAATAGTAGTTAATATACCCCAATCTCACTTTAAGTATATCGTCTGTAAAATAAAATGGTTTAAATAAATTAATATTCAAAAAAATAATATCGATTTCCAAATAGATGGTATATGGGATATAAAATTAACCACTATTCACTAATGGATAAATTTTCCTACTATATTTACTATCATGGAACAAAAATTTTAAAAAAGACATTGACATATTAGTATTCATAAAAAGCATAAATGTTAGTTAAAACAAAGATATATGTTTAAACACATAATATAATTTTTTTTATTTTTTTAATGATAGGATATAGGAAACAATTCATTAAATCTTAAAAATAAAACATTTTCTTCCTATATGAAGGTGATAATTAATTTATATTAATTGAAGAAATTATGTAATTCCAATGATTCAACTCCCCTGACATATAATGGGGATCAACCTCTTATTATTTGTTCACAATGTTTGATAATTCAATATCATCCAATCCATACAGAAATATAATCTATTATTTATTCCAAACATTCTATATATTATATTATTTACCTTAAATTATACATTATCGTATAAATATTTGCGTTAAATTAGGTTTCTCATTGATGACGTACTATTGATTAAGTACTTTCTATTTTATTTTTTCTTATTTTTCTAGAAAATCCATTGAATGCATTATAAAATATTTACATTACAATATAAAATATAATTAAATTTTTTATAAATGTGTTATAACCATTATCAATCTTTAATGGATCATATGGGATAATAAAATATCACTCGTGTGTATGTGAAGACTACCACCACCATATAGCGGCCCTTTTTTCTATAATGCATAACATGGATGGTTATAATGTAATATTTACTAAATATATAATATATTTTTTATATTAATATATTTATTTAATGGTTATTTTTTATTTTATATTCATTATTTTTATTGATTGAAAAGTAGAAACATCACTCGTACATACGTAAGGAATATCGTCTCTACGAAGAGATGAAATTCATAATAAATCATCGTTGAATATGAATAGTTAAAATGGTATTTAATTATTAAAAAGTATAAAAATGAAATAAATTAATTTATTAATGTTATGGAACTATTATTATTTAATAATAACCAAGACTACTGATCCCATACATGCATGAAAATGATGTTATCACCATGAACAATGATTTAAATAATAAAATTTTTAAAAATAGGAGATAATATGTCATAAATTAATAATATATGTTATGATATATATTTTAATGGTTCTGGAAAAAAAATAACAAATCTATATTAATTATATAAGAGGTTTCAAAACCGATATCAATAAATACGAGACTATATGTATGATATTTTTGATTCAATCTCATTTAAATAATATTTTTTATACATAAATTTGCATTGAGTTATATTATATGTTCCTTTCTAGATAAAAACCATTTACTTTATTATCCAGTTTTCATTTATATAATTCTTAATTTTTAGCATAATTTCTACATCCTTGGATGCTAAAAATTATTAATAAAATATTTTCAATAAAATCCAACCTTATTTCTACTATTTTAGTTTGAAATGTTCATCCAAAATATTTACATTCTATGAAATGTTTTAAAGAATGTCGTAACTATAATTAATTTATTCTATGAAGAAATTTTTTCCATATTTTAATTTCTATATAGAGTTTTAAGAATAATATTATTTTCATTTTCTAAAAAATGTACTTTTAATGATGATGTAAAAAAATTTACTAATTGTGGGGGATATTAATCTATTCAACTATGATTCATCGAACGATTCAGTGGCTGAAACATGAATTATGACACGGTTAACATGGTGAATGCGATACATCCGATGGTTTAGGGGGGGAACCTGAATCTTCATATGACTCATAGGCTACATCTTATGAAGGAATGTTTTAATGTTGTTTCTTGTGGTGATATTTGTTTTTCTAATCAATGGAAGGTTCTTGATATGGTTTGTGAAAAGGGTGAGACCCTACATGTGGGAGTAATTAGTTAAAAATCCATATTACTAGGAGGATTTTTGAATGAGGACCCTTAAATGGATACGGACGATTGTTTATTATTAATTCAGTAAAAGATGGTCGATATGGAATTTGTACAAGAGTTTTGACATGAAGAAAAGGTAAATATGTTGGGTGTAGTTTGTGGGTACAAGGTGGCGGTGTTATAGACCATCGGAAGGGAATGTTTGGTATAAGATTCATATTGTTTGGAGCCTCATTGTTTTGAATCTCCAGTAGAATGTGGAGCCTTATGGTGGGAGAACTATAAGCCTCTATTTGAATTGATTTATGTTATTGAATCCTAAAATTTTATTACATAGTTGCTACATCAATTTTAGATAACTATCATACTAATATGAAATTCCCGGAACAAATGTTTTATAGTATCATGGGAAAATTGTGTCATATATCCCAAGTACATAGTGAAACATAAAATTTATTTTATGTACTACCTATGCAACCTTATAATGTCTATCATAGTATCCATATAAATGTATTCAAATTAAAATATTCATCAATTATAGGGTTAGGATGAAATACCATTAATGGGAGGAATATCATTGGTGGAATAATGAATATTAATCAATAGTACATATGTGAGCATAAAAAAAATAATCATATTGTAGGCATAAAATCATCATCCCAATCCCAAGGGAATCATTTGATAAATTATTCGAATGTGGGATTTAAATCATACTGATTCATTATAACAAATTTGTGAAAAAATACACATTGTACAGAAAAAATGTAGCATCCTCTATATGCATAACTCATGTGCATAAATTATTATGTAATAATTTTGAATAATGATAGAACCATGTTTTTATATAATAGAAAAAATATTATGGTATATATCAATTTTACTAATTCATTGGGGAGGTATATGATTTTCATCCCACCAATCAAATCATAAAATATTTCTAATTATTCATTGTAAATTTAACATAAAACAACTATAGTCATTAAATAACCCCCAAGAATGATAATTGTTGTAATCATTTTTTCAGGCATACATTTTTGAAGAAACATTAATATTCCGAAAAAAATATGGGGAATAATATTTTTTTCTAAATACTAATCATCATCGAGTGGATAAAAACCACTTAAGAATATTCAATGCATTATTTATTTGGAAAATTAATGACTTTATGAAAATTATTTTTAAATGCCATTGAAAATATTACAAAAGGGTACAAACATGTATAACCATAAAAATTTACTATTAAGGATATTTTAATTAAATTTTAATGGAAATATGAAGTAAAAAACAATGAACAATATGAATGTGTATATAACCATGAAAAAATCCATTCGGGTTCGACAATCCTGTTACCATAAATAATTATTTATTATATATCTTTTCCCACTCTGGAATTATATACGTATATTTAATAAAACATGCAACCATATGATTATTATGTGAATTGTTTTTACTCTTTTTCAATAATAATAATTGCAATATATGTCTTGATTCAATTTGTTGATGTTGAAACATTTTGATATCATATTTTCCTTAAAACACAATGTCTTGGTTTGATTTGAAAATATTTCATTATTTCTATATATACATATTTAATATTAAGCACATGATAATAGATATAAATTTATTTATAATTTAATATATCATATATAACTTATTATAATCAACCATATTGGTTTTGAAGAATTTAGTTTTTTTAGTGTTATCATATGTAGATAACTAACCTTCGATGGGGAATTTAAAAAATAAGATAGAATGAATTATGAAATATAAATATGTTATAATAAAGATAATTTAAAAAGGATAAAATAATTAATATAATTCTAAAATATAGAATAATTATTATTTTAATATTTTTGTTTGAATTGAATTGGGAAAAGTGGATGAGATGAATAACATAAACTAATAATTGATAAAAACATATTATTTTCTCATTGTTTTTAATTTTATAAAATACTAAACTCCCGTGATTCATGAAGATGGTTTACTCCAGAACGTACATAATGATTTGAAGGTTCATGAGAGAGAGTACTAGGGTAGAACATTGAATTTTTTAATTGATAATGATGTAGTTTTCCAAGGGAGGGGTGAGGGGTTATTTGTACTTGAGGAGAGTGGTATTTATTGAATAATATATTTAATATAATACTGTATCCATGGAAAACAATGTAAAAAATATATTTTTGAAATTAAAAAGAATATATCTAAAAAATAAATATACCAATGACTTTATATCAATTGATAAACTGAATTCACTAGATTATCATATTGTTATTTAGAAATAATATAAAATATTTGTTTAAGGGGAATAACATTAACTCTATCCATTTGAAATCAATTATTAGGTTTTGAAATTATGTTTCATGTTTATAAATGATGAATTTATAAAATTAAATAAATTTAGGATATATATAACCAATTCATCGTCTATTAATTAATTATTACATCATCACAATTTCATTAACATGTCATATTTTAAAAATAGTATTTTCACTATTCATGTAATAAATTATATATTTAAGAAAAATTCCAACTAAATATCTTTTTTTATATATTAATGTAATGATTCAAAAAGTGAAATTAATTTTATAAAAATTATTTTCAAACATAGGATATTTTTTAGTAACAAAAATATTAATTTTAAGAACATCACTAATAGATATATTATTAGAAATATCCATATATATTATTTTTTATTTTCATCATGATATATATTTTAAGGAATTATAATATTTATAAATCAATAAATTACTAATGATAAATAATATATATTATAAATGTTTATATATTGAGGTGAAAATACTATTTTAATTATCATGTTATTATTTCCAATATTTAAGATTATTTTTTTAACGGTCACATGGCCTCCTATAAATAAAAATTCATTCCATCATACATTATTCAACTTTGTTACTCACAAGGTTCAATATTTTCAATTTCTAATATTTTCACTATTTTACAACCATTCTATTACTTTTCCTCTATTTTTCCTGGGATTGTAATTTTAGTAGATTAGATTGTACAAGAATTTCTCATTAAGCAATTTTATTCATTTTTTTTGCATTGTAATATTTTAATATTCATGGGTTTAGTAATGGAATAATGTAACAATTTATTTTATTAAAATAATGAGTTTTTAGTTTCAAAATTTATTGGACATGTGTACTACTAGATAACATAGCACACACTTTTTTAGGAAACAAATATCACATATAAACTATGGATATTTAAATTCTTCATCCACTATGAATCATATTCCATAAAAATTTTACTCATATTATTATTTGAGAATAGATGTGGGTACTCTTGTTTTATCATTTCCTAAAGTTCCCATTTTTCCTCTACCTATTTATAGTTCCTCGACAACACATTGACATGGTGAGTTGTTTTTTGGGATTTAATTTAGTCTCCCTTTTCAAAAATCATCACCAGCTTATCCTCATTAGAGGGGTCATTATTCATTTTAATAACCCATGGATTTAGTATATATGAGGTATAAGGTATATATATCCTCATGAGAGATTTTTGGAACACATCATGAACTTGTTTTGTGTTTGAAGGAAGTTATATAAAATAAGCCACTGCTCCTATGAAATCACTGATATCAAAGGGTACAATGTACCTTGTTTAATGATTTTTCTTCTTAAAAAACCACATATCTATCTTCCATTTTCATAATTCGATGAATTTTTTATATATAACATCAACCTACAAGTCCCTTTGATAGTTTGTTTTGTAATGATCCTAAAAAACTCTATGTATCTTTTAGATATTTTTTGATATCTTAATCCATTTGTATTATCATTTTCACACGATTGGGTCTATGAAGCTTCTATTCAGCATCCTGATCCCAAAAGAAGAATAGAACTACATCACATTGAAGATATAGTACAATATAGGACCATTTGAATAATCGAGTGGAAGTTGTATTTTTATGATAACATATGTAATGGGAGATATTGACCATTTCCACCTTTAAATTCTATTTATCATGCTCTTATTAGATCCTCGAGAGTCTAAATAGACCTATTAGATATAATATTTGTATAGGGGTGATATTAAAAAATGAAATTGAATTCAATATCCTTATGATAATGAATACTTATCTATAATATATAATTGATCCATAGATCATAATAAATGATTATAGAAATTGGTTCCCCATGAAAACACAAGTAAAGACCCAAATTTTTAGAGATGTAAGGATTTTTATAATGTTGGTCAATCATTGGTTGAGTTTTTTTGGATTACAACTTAGTGACTGGGCCCTTAGTCCTATCAGTTTTCTTCCAGGAATTATTAGGGGTATGTAGGCTAACCCTTGGCCAAATACATAATGTGAAATGGGATGGACTGGCCAATTGCACATCATGAACTAGTTTTTTAAGAAGAGGAAATATAAGCTTTATAGGGAGTAATATATACATTCAATGTAAATAAAATGGTTAGTTTTTTTTAAAAGAAGCGGGGTCATTATGAAAGGGCCCACATTTGTTGTCACTTAAAAAATAGGTGCCATTGGTGAGGATGTTCCTACATGACTCGTACTAGATTTCTCTCCCTCTCCCCCATATATAATCTGATCAAACATCTATCAACTATGTTATACTTAGAACAATAAACTATATTTCACTTTTTATCATTTAGTCATTTTTCATACCCTCAATATAGTTATTTTAGTGTGAGATCATATGAAAAAGTTTTTTTACATTAGTATATTATCAAAATTATTTTATTGTTCTATGATTAAAAGTCAGATATAGGATGATTGGTCATCCACAAACTTGTGGTAGTTGGTCAAATAATGTTGATAACAGTTTAAGTGTTTTTATAGAATTCACCAATGTTCAACACCTCAGAAATTTCAACACAGCTCCATAATAAATGTTTTGATTTTTAAAGTATTTTATCAATGAAACAACACTCCCATTACCAATATTATATTATTATTGAATGTTAGACTCCATATTTTAAACCACATTGGATTTGTCAAATTGTTTCCCATTAAAATTAATATTTAATTAAAGATCCACTACCTAAGTTGTTTTTAATCACTTCAAATAATATTTTCCTTGAATTCTAAATTGAGTTGTTCATTTAAATTTAGTGCAAGTGAATTTCAATTAAACATCATATTTTAGATACAGAAAATTAATTATATAACATGTTTTACCAATGGTTAGGTTTTGGTAAATAAATGTAATTATTTTAGGATTTTTATGGTTAGACCATGTATATTGGTTGTTAGACTAAGATTTAGGGACATGTGGACCCTAAAATTTCATTAATCCATATGTTAAGTGTTGGTAATTTTTTCTGACATAGTTTACATGGAATTTGGGAATAGAAATCCACATTTCCTGACATCGGGTTTTGGATGTCACAACCTACACAGCTATCTAGGGTGTTGATCATGAAAACTCAGCCCACTATATCATGTGAAGAGCATCATGTCTTTCATTATCATTATATTTAGGGCTTGTAAACATTTTAGAGATTATATCTCATTTGAATATACATTTATTTTTTAGTTATGCCATATGTCTAGAATGAACCTAGTATCCATATTTATGCCTATGTATTTCCACGTCTATATTGTTTATGTATATGTATTCACCTTTTGTATAGTTACTTATAAGTAGATGTATATTCTAACTGAGACAAGACTTATACATTATTATTCTGATGTAGGTAGAGTATTCCATGTGTTCTATAAAAACCTAATCTAACTAGTATTTAGTTTCTAATTTTTTTATTATCTCTTATACCCGGAACTTCTTTGATATAAACACCAATCATATTATTGAAGTAATCATTGGTGGTGGCCTAATAATTTTATATCACATCATCTTCAGGATACTGATTGGTACAAAGACTGAACATTTGGATGTGGGTATTGGTATTGGAATGCACATGGTCAAGGATTCCTGATCACTTTTTCTTATAGAATGGGAGTGTGGGATCAGCAGACCAAGTATAAAATCACGATGATAAGGTTGATTCCTAGTGGGTATTTTTTATTTTTGTCATCACGTCTTATATAATAATAAACATTATACCTTGAATTTTCTTATTTCATACATTACATGTACATGAAATTATTTTGTATAAGACTTAGCATGTTGCATGACTATTATTTTAAAGTCAAGGATGTTTTCAATTTTATTGTATTTTTAGTTAATATTTAGGCTTCAAATATTTTTTATTTCCATTAATTCCATTTTGATACATTGATTTTAGGGTACATAATACACATCGTACCAACTCAAACTTCACTTATAGTTTGTATCCTCTAAAACAAAGTGAGGAACATTTGAGGTCATGTGATCCACTAGTTTACAGAACCATTTTTGTTTCCCCCAGGTCAGTATTTTAAAAAGTGGTATTAGAGTGTTTGTTTTTTTCCAATTTGTATTACTATTTGGGTATTACATATGAGACAAGGAATGTGTTGGAATTTTGTAACGAGACTATGATTGGGATAGGCTAACCCATGTATAAAGGATTACTAGATTACCTTGGATACGATACTTTGTTCTGGTATTCACCTATAATAGTTGTATGATTTCACCATTAGGTGATGCTCATGATATGTAATCTTATTATTATTATTGTTATTATAAACTTTTATGTTAGAATTTTCCAATTAAAAAATGGTTATACTTGGGAATCAATCATTATAGGCACATCAAGACATAGATTCCATGAAATTTTCCATGACACATTTTTTTTCTAGGTGCATTGTCAGTTTCATAGAGTTTTGGGTCTTGATATTTTTTTTAAATGTGAAATTTTTTCTTGAATGGATAAAATAATTGAATTAATAAAAGATTCATCATTAATATAAATGATTTTTCTACAAATATAATGACTGTGAGAACATAATTGACTAATTATAATGTGTTTAGACAAAAACCACTGGTTCTATGGGTTGAGACCTTAATTAACCTGATTTTTGAATTCCAAGGGTAATTTATCAATCAATTTGTTCTATAAATTTAGAAGGGAAATTAATTTTATCAAATTATTTTAAATTACATACTACATCTTGATAGTAGATGTATTGTCTAGTTTTTTGTAACATTATATTCTTATTTTAGTTAAAATGAATTATGACCATTATAAATTGTGAGTGGTGACTCATATAACATGATAGTGATATATATACATAATATAATATGAATGTAAATTAATTTAAACATTTAAAAGAAAATGTTACAACTAAATGTGGATGAAAATTGAAAATTAATGGGTTATATCCATGATATCATAAAATTGACCCTCCATATACCTTGAATGTAGACTTGTTATTTGAGACCCAGACCTAAGTAGGAATTTCTTGTGGGTAGTCTTGAGTGTCTCTTATGAACCACATGGAATGTCATGAACTGACATAATTAATTTTACTAGATCTAAGAGTAGGATGAGAGTTGATATACAAAAAATAAGAACACATGTACCAATTCTAATCATGTATCTGTAATCTTTTTAACTGAGACATTCATTGATAATGAACACATTGAAAATTGTATAAAAATGAAACCTTTAATGCCTAACACCATACTCTTTAATGGAGGTGACGATCATGCTCCAAAGTTCCTAGTAACTAAGACACTAGTTTGACCTCACATTTTCCCCCCTATAACATCACCTTATATTTTATATTGTGTTCTAACACCCGGTTTTGATAAGGTTTCCTTTTAATAATATATTATATGAAAATCAGATGATTGGAATACCCCCTCCATAGTATAGTTTTTGCAGGATTTCTAGAAACAACATCAATCTGGGTTTTTGGGTGAAGGTGGCCTTACTACTTTTATTACAATGATGGGGATATTATTTATATATTGTAACATCAATATATTCCTCTTGAGATGATCATCAAGATCCAAATTTCTACGATTCATGGTTCTTCCAAGCGATAGTTGGATGTCCTTAACAAGAAAGACTAACATCAAGATATGTTCATGAGGGTTTAACATATGGACTTTTGTGATTATTTCATTCCAAATATATTGAGTATTGACCATGGTAGAGAGTTCATAATGAAGAAAAAGTGATATTCTGTATAAATGGAGTATTCTGCCCATTTTAATGAGATTCAACGATTTAAACTGACACTAGTTGATGATGAGCTCATGAATACGTGGTGAATTGAGGAAGGATTGGTTTACGAAATCTGATCATAGGTTTATGTTTTCTGATTGAATAAAATTTCAGAGATAATTAACTAGGACCTTTTTATTAATAATGATTTTAGTGAATCTAAAGGTGGAGATATGGAAATTCAACACCGAGACTGATATGAGGTTCTTCTAGTGGATGGACGAGTATTATTTCAGTTGATCATGGGATAAGTGGATGTGAGAAGCTTGTACTGATAGTTTCTTATATATAAAAATTTTAGGATGTCAGGTCATACAACACCCCAATTCATGTGAGATCCAGATGGGTGGATAATTTATATTAGGATGGGTCATCTTTTATTGCAGTTGTATGACCATTACATGAGTTCACAGTGAGTTCGGAGTTACACCAACATCATGTTATAGTATGTAGATAGTATTAACTAACTAAGAGTGTAGATTGAATACCTCTAGCCACTAAGCCCATGTAGGTCTTTTAAAGAGAAGAAACCACACTCAAGAATCAGAATAGAAAGAAGATTGGGAATTCTAGAGGGAGTAAGGTTGAAACTTCATTCCATGGAATGAGCCAATTACATGTAGTGCAACATGTCCTAGAGAATCAGACAGTCGGACCTTCTACCATTTGTGGTACTATTCTAGTATCATTTAAATTAATTTCAATCTTTTTTGATACATGAAAATCAAACTATTATAAATATGTGGAAATTATAGAGATTATGGTACTTGAGATTGATTAATTTTATGGCGTAACACCACTAGATATAACATTGGGTATTTGATCAGAATGCTTCCATCGATTATGGGAATTTCCCACTGATTTATGTGGATATTTATTCATGTGGAATATTTTGTTCCTCAACATTATACGGTTTGACATAGTTCTCAGTATTGATAGTTTGATTCCCTATCAATATTATAGTGTATTTTATCCCTAGAATGTGACATTCACATCACGAATGGGTGGTATATATATTCATCATGGATAATGGGATGTCTGTGTGACTTGAATTTTACATGTGCATAATGGGATGAGTAGTGTGACTTATACGATCGATAGTATAATTTTGAATGATCAGGATATGTGACCTATAATTTTTTCTCCTATGTTGAATCAATTTAGGGATATCTTCCTGGGTGATATTTCTCAGATGCCTATAGTGAAAGAGGTGGAATTTATTAATGAGATATTTCCAAGAGTATCAACATTTTATATTCCTCCTTATAACATGTTACATATAAAGGGTATGGAAATCTATAAGATTTTCGAAGATATAGATACTATGGGAATGTTCTAACCTAGTACCTTACAATATCGCTGACTAGTCCATTTTTTCAGAAGGTGAATGGTTCCCTCACACTTTATATGGATTAAGGATGGTTGAACCAGTATATAATTAATAACCAATATCCACTTCCATGAAAATGCATCATCTTCATATAGATCCTAGGATGTATAGTTTTTATATTGATTTATTTGAGGTTGTTATACCTTCAGGTGGGTGAAAGGAAACTAGACATGCCTCAAATAGATTTTTGAAGAACATAACATCTTTATGAGTATCTGGTTATGTTTTTCGGCCTCAATAACACTCATATTGTTTCCATGGATCTAATGAACTAGGTTTTCCATCCATATCTGGATTAATTTTTTGGAGTCATTATGGATTATATATTGGTATATTTTCATTCTCGACAAAACCATGAGAAACATATTGAGATTGTGTTGAAAAAACTATGATAGCACCAAATTGAAAAAAATATCACCAAATTCCATATTCGGGTAGAAAAAACCCCATTAATTGGTCACATAATCTTGTATTATAGAGTTTTATTAAACCCAGAGAAGGTGATAGCAATAGTTTCCTAAGAGAATCCCAAAAATTTACCTGATATATAATGTTTCTTTAGACTATTTAGGATTAAATATTCTCCATCAATGATTTTTCATTCCAAAAAGTGACTAATATGGGCTTGGCTAAGAATGTGTGAAATTGAAATGGTTATAATATTTTGAAATTACTGTATAGGAATTTAATGGATGGTTAGCATCATTACTGATACTAATTCAATGAAATTCGGACATGAGATATGATATTTATTGAGATGCATCATACATCTGGTTTGGAGAAGATCTGATTCATTATTAGTGATTCATATCTTACAAATCTCATCCGTTTTAGACTCAGGAGAATCATAAAATGACACATAATATCATGAAAGAATCTAATTTTTGATTCTTTTCATTTTTGGATATATTATTGATTGGGAGAGAGATTTCATGTGTTCATAGACCATAAATTCATAATTTATATATTTACACAAAATGTATTAAATCATAATAATTTATGGTGAGTTAAATACTATTATTTCATAAATTTATGACTTTATAATATTCATGGAATACAATATTTAGTATGTGATTCTCTAATCTGTATGGCTTAGACATAGGCAATTCAAGAGGCTAGTGGTGAGTGGAATATTATGGACTTGTTTTATAAAAAGCATGTTGATGTATTTGAGAATCATCAGCAGATCGTTCTCATAGATTTATTATTTCTCAAAACATATGGAGTGAGAAAACATTAGTCAACCTTCATATCTCGGGGTCCTAGTATAGTGGTTTGGTGTCTCTGATAAGGATTCATTACATAGTTTGACCATGGATGGGTAAGATAACTTATTCATACACGGGAATTTCTGGGATCCTGTAGATATTAATGAGGATTGGATGTTGGAATATCTTGACATGGAATGGGTCTTACATCTATGTTCTACTAGGATTTATATAGAAATATTACACCACTGTCGGTGGTATGGTATCAAATTGGTGATAATTAAATCCATTACATAGTGTTCCATATGTCACCAGGTAAAGTTAAAACACCAAGGGACCACATGTCTCTAAAATTATTTTTAAATTACCTCATTTAAATGGGATGATTCCACAATATATTATGTGATTGGTTTTCCTAGATTTCCTTTAAAAACAATACGATTTTTTTCATTATTGATTAGATTACAAGGGTTGCCCATTTTATGCCAACAAAGTCAACTTTCTCCAATCATGATGTAAAAATGTCATACATTTTGGATATCATATTACATTATGGATATATTCTCTCTATCATATATAATAGGGATTATAATTTCATATTGTGGTTCTATAAGGGGTTAGAGAAGGCATTGGGTAAATAATTGTTTTTGAGAATGGCCATTTATCCACAGACCAACAGATATAAAGAGCAAGAGATTTATGTGTTAATGTAAATTCATCATGCCTGTGTCAATTACATTGAGGTTTAATTGGAGAAATATATACACCATTAATATTTCTCTTATAATAAGATCATTTAGGTTACCAACCATATATCTTCTTACAAGGTGTTATAGGGTAGGCCATGTCAGTCATCCAAGTGATGGTTAAAGGTAGGGTATGTAGCTTTACATGGCCCAAATCATGTACTGTAGTCTTCAATGGATGTTCCTATAATCCAGATGTACATGATGACCACTCATTATAAGAAGTAGTAATATTCAAACTATAACTAACATCCTTTTGAGTTTGAGTTTGGGAATCTGGTTCCCTAGAATATTTCACCCAGGTTGGGCCATCAATGGATCCATATATATGTAAAGCATTCACCTAGATTAGTTAGACCATTTGATGGATTAGAGATAGTAGTAGTAGTGTATTGGAAGATTGAACATCATCAGATATATTAGTATAGGAACTTATTTTTTTATAGTTCTCAACACTGTTAGTATTATCTAGAACCAACTCTTGTTATATAGCTAGGGGAGGTTGAGTTAGATTTCATTTCTTCATTTTAGGAGTTCCCAGTGCACATCCTTGATCAGATCAAGAAGGATCAATGAGTTTGGTTAGTTCCTTTAGCATATGATATATGGTATCACAGATAAGTAAAACAAGAGAACTGGGAGTGAGAAGGAGATGAACATTTTCAGTGCATTAATCATTTCATAGACAATTAATTAAAACCCATTGAAGGAAAGTAAGGGAATTTGTTTCTTTAAGGTGGGGGGTCTAATTAACAAACTCTTGCGAGATAAAATGATTTATTTTAATTCGGCCAACAACTCCTTTTTTTTATTTCTGTATAGACCAATGTGATCGAGCCCTTATATCTGTCTGGTTTCTTATAGGAAAGAAATAATTTGGAGATTGAGGCTAGAAGTAGGCCAAATACATGATGTGTATTATAAATATATTATTTGTATTTAATATACATTAAGGGAATTGGAATATCCAAACCACTTTCATGATATTATGTGGTATTTCCTAGGTGGGTAAAATCCACTCCTTTTATAGTGTGTAACGTTTACACACTATGTAAATACCATAGGTAATTTTTGATATTGGGAAAGGAATAATTTTGAAAGAGCCCCCATATCTCCTCCCTTATAATGTAGGTGTCCTGTGAGGGGAATTTCTTCCATGACTCATCCTAGTTATGTCTCATCATCCCCTATCCATAATCTAATTAGAGAGTAGTTTATTGTGTTGGATAGAAAATGTTAAGCTCAATATTCCTCTCCCTCCATTAGTCATTTTTCATACCCTTAACAATATTATTTGAAAGTGGTCCCATATTACGTATTTGAAGGAATTTTTTATGTGATTTAATCAGTTCTTCTTAGATAAAAAAATTGATATTGGACTTCTGGTCATCCATGGACCTGAGTTAAGTGGTCTAGAAATTTCC
Organism: Viscum album; assembly: GCA_963277665.1. Classification (NCBI taxonomy): domain Eukaryota; kingdom Viridiplantae; phylum Streptophyta; class Magnoliopsida; order Santalales; family Viscaceae; genus Viscum; species Viscum album. The sequence continues at coordinate 1,267,622,817 of OY728128.1, forward strand.
CGAAAACATAAAGCATTTTTATTGTATTTTCCAAGGTACTAAAAACTAAACATTTCCACTGGATTAGTTATAATTATTTTAATACTTTATAAACTAATTTAAAGATAATACATAAATCCCTTTACACGTGTAAAAATGATATATTATATTTACAAAATTCATCACGACCCCTTTGTGCATGTTGATTTAATTTTCCTCATTTATATGAATATTTTATAGACCAAAAGCTTATATGTTGTTGGGATAGATATTAATAGTGATATTTCATAATTGATAAATTCAGTGGTTTTAAATTATTAAATTTAATTGATTGAAAAGGATGTGTGATGTGTTAGAACCTGATAATTAATTATATATCATGTTGCACCCCTGGTTATGGTGGGGGTAAATAAATGTTAATACATTATCATTATTATGATTAGACCATGGATAAATTAAATTGGAAAATGGTTAACGTACATGATGAGATAAATGTGTGAAGATCACTTGTATTGGGTGTTGGGAATGGTGTCTCACAACATTTACATGGATGACATGCATGATTTTCCACATTCATATACATTGGTTGTTGGGAATGATGACTCACCAGACATTTTGTGGTTTGTTCATAAGGAATCATCTGAATATCTAGAGTGATGATCCTAAAATATTAAATTCTCATATGATTATAGGTTTACACAATTGATATATCTTATAACTTAATAAACTATGCATGGATTTCTGATTTACACCACAGTTCAGTTAACACCTAATATCCATGCATGTGGCTATATATACCTTCACATATATAGTGTATATACATTTTTTCATATTCTATTTAGTGACAAATAAATGAATATATATGGAAAGTTATATTATATTTATTATGGTCATTTCCAAAGAGAGTGATGTTATCCATGTGTCATACAAGAACCTGATCTGACTAGTATTTAGTTTTCATCATATATATTTTTTTCTTATACATTCACACAACAATGATATATACACTGCTGAAACTATTATGGAATACAATGTTGGTAGCCTACTGAGTTTATCTCAAAACCTCTTCAGTATACCAATGGGTTCCTAGTTAAAACGTAATGTTCTGGTTATTTAGAAGGGAATGTGTCAGATCCTAGATTATTGATTAGTTTTTCTTGTAACAAGAGTTCATGTTAGTAGAGGACCGACTGTATGATCACAATTGTAGCAGAGATTGTTTTTGAGAAAATTTTTATTTTTATTCATCATGTTGTATATTCATGTACTCTATATCCATTGTATTATCATATATTTTACATCATCATTCCACTACAAGATTTTGTAGATGAATCCACCAATGGAATTATTAGTATTATTACTGATTGTATGTTTTCTATTCTTATTTTCCATTAGTAAAATTTTATGCTTCATATATTTATTTTTTATCTTATTTCTATTATGCTACTCTGATTTCATGGAATAATATCCCCACCATACCACCATAAACATTCATTGATACTAACCATCCACTAGAAAATTGGTAGTCTTACTGAAGGCCATGTGACCCAACAGATTAGGGAACCATTTTTGATTCTCCACAGTCAGAAAATTACATCACCTCTAGTCATTTATATATATACTATCATGTTTTTCATTATGGAATTTCTCATTATTAGTGAAGAATTGATAATTATAGGTTTTTGATTCACCAAAGTCCATGCCTTATTGTTTCCATTGGATATATTTGGAAGACTTGAAAAAAATTCCATAGATATTTTTCCCATTTACATATGGGTATGTGAAATGGTTTCCTCATCCCCATGCACTTATGTCACTAAAATTTATTTTTATGAGATACAACAAAATTTAAGTTGTACTCATCGTTATCCTTCTTCCATTTACCCCACAAGATGTTTTATCTATGATCAATGTTAATATTTATACATCTAGGATGGATAGTGAAATCTGAGCTCTGTGAATTCACAATTATCTCCTAATTTATCCAAGGTTATGAAGGCACAAAAATTATAGCTCCAAACCAAATTACACTATCTCCACTAATGTGGAATTCCTGATATTTGCAATTATTTACTACTTATATCTTCTATTAAATCTCCAAAGAATCCCTTTATTCTTACATTAACTTCTATAGCATAGATAGTTAGGGGATCATTTTGGAATGATTGAATATAGTCTATTTTATTATGATTTCTAAATCTATCATTTAAATATCCATGAATATAGATTTATTCTCCATCACTTCATGGATAGAGATGTATTTTATTTTTTATAATATAAACAACTACCTAGTTAAGCTATCTATTACGCGAGTGAATTGAAAACTATTCTTCATTGATAATATTTAACCATTGTTTCTAATTTATCCTAATATCTTTCTATGTAAATATATACTTTGGAATCTAATGATATGAAAATATGTCAGACTTATCAACATGGAGGTAGTAATGCCAAATTCTGAAGGAAAATATCATTACTGGTAACTCTAGAACATTCGTCGGGTAGTTCATATGATGGATCATCAACTATCATTAGGAATATGATATTAAAATTCCATTTTCATGAGATCATGACCCAAGAAGTTATTGAGGAATCTACATACATCATAAACCATTCTCCACATGAGTGTAGTGTGAGAACAAGAATAAGGATTAGCCTCTCATTGACTATATTAATGGTTTCCTCACATTAGTCTTTCCATAAAAACAGAAACCATTACATGTTAAGTTAGTTAGTGTGATAGAAAATCATGTTAAATTAATCAAAATAATAATACGAAAAATTGTAGAGAAAACTATAGATTATCATTACACAATATGGTCTATGAAATTATTCGATAAAAAATTTATTTGAAGGGTCCATTGAATTTCCAACATATATGATCACATTCCCCATGAATCTGGCTCTCTAAATCCAAAATGAACACTTACTGGACTTAGAATGGATTTTATTCATTCTTAATATCAATAGTTCAGTCCATTGTTTCCCTTATTTTTCCTCCATTCCCTTGAAGTAAATTATAATATAAATGATAAAAACAATAACAAATTTGTTGGCGGTAGTATCTAAAAACATGTTTTATTCAATAAATGAAGATTTTAAGGGAATAATTAAGACCAAAGTGAATCCCTATGAAAAATTAGTGTCCAGATATTATATAGATTAAAATCCTATAAATAGATTCATCCATTAACTTTAGTTCATGATAACTATAATTAAGATCCATCTCTGAAAGGTGATGATATCCTTTTTATTTATCAAAAATTTCAAAAATCTTTTTGAAGGGATACTGGTTCTATATGGTGATATTTTTTATCTCAGGATAATCTACTGACATCTATATCGGTCTGTTCATTATCACTGAATAGAGAAATGTTTCAACCTAAGGAAATGCACTTGAGATTATGAACCCATTGTATTAATGATATTGTTTCTTATTATTTAAATCATTCAGTTTGATTGGTGTTATCCTATAGGGGTATTTAAAGATATGATTGGTGTGATATATACTCTCTATTGAGAACACTACCTCATGATATTGGGGTTGATTAAGAAAAAAATTGGTAAATACATTTATATAGTCCATTAAAATTGTAATTTATTCAATGTTGATCATTACCTTCGACTCAACCATTTACTAATGGTATTATTATTAACATGTAATTGACAACCACATCAATAGTGTATTTTCCAAATTGGATTTATGATATTCATTATCTTATCGTAAGAGATTGGTATAGCTCAAAATAGAGAAGGATATTTTCTTTTCCATATAGTTGATGTGAGATAAATATATTGAGATTTTAATCCATAATAGTATGGTATCAAATTCCATAAATGGAATGATTACAAGATTCACTAAAAGATTCTTCTCGATACGCTAACATGAGAATAATCCAAAACATTCATTTCATTGATAATATAATGAGTTATTTTTATTGATATCCCAATATAAAAGTGATGGGTTTTTTATTTAATAGTTATAGAAATCATTTATAAGATAAATAATCATATTGATTTATAATCCAATGAGACTAATTTCATTTTTCAGTGAGTTTTATGAGTACCATGTACAACATAATATTCATGCTCATGCTTAGTGGTATTTATGGGATTAAAATTCACATAGTCCTTTGGAATTGGTGATTTATTCTGTTAATTAACCTTGACGAATGATGATTTAGTGAATTGGTATTATAGTTTCCCTAACACCATAAAATTGAATCAATGGACCATGGGATTTTTTTTATTCCTCCATCATGTTGGAAATGTTCTTCACATATCATAGACATTCCTGATCTTACTGGAATTTTCTCCTACACTAAATCATTTATATATCCCATAGAGGAAATTATATTAATGATTCTTCCCAAATCATTAACATGTGGGTTGTTTGATCTCCCATATTATTTATTTATTTGACCCCTTCATGAAACTCCATATATTTTTTAATATCTCTATTAATTTGGGACTATTCATCTAAAACTGTCACTATATTGTGAGAACATGAAACTGCTTTTTCATAACTCCCAAGTTCAAGGTTAATTAGTTTCTTTTAAAGATTTTGTTTTAAACCAATACAAATCCAAATTGATTAATATTATTTTGTTTTACAAAAACTGAAGAATATTGGGTATTCCATGTGAAATTTTCCTTATAAACCCTAATAGATTCACCCTCATTTCACCTAATGTCCATAAATTCATTACCAATAATTTTTTTGAAGAGTTTAATGAAAATTATATTTTATAAATAATATATTAATGTCTTAACAATACATTTCACCTTTAATCGTGGTGTATATAAAAATTCCAACCACGAATCAAGCTCTCCATTAAAATAATTGACATCCAATGAGACATTATATTTCCAAGAATAGTGCAGTAAACAATTATACTTCATTGATATAACCTAATGGTATATGACATGTGGATTGGAATATTTTCTAATTTTCAGTGTTCATTGATTAATAATTTAATCGATGAAAAAATTTTCATTCTTGGATGAATTTGAATGATCTGAATGATTTATGTTAATTTTCATATTCTAATATATATTGTTAATCATCACTATAAATTATTGAACTTCACATCCCATTTCATTGGGAATGAAATTTAGTGAATCATTTCATTATCTATCACATTGGTTGTTGGTCAAATTTTTCATTGTTACAACCATTTTCCAAAACAGAAAGGGTGTGACTAAAATATATTTCAAGAAATGATAAATAAATAATTTATTCTTCAATGAAAATTAATTCCTTGTCCAAACTCATATGATCCCAATGTTATGGATTTTCCTAAAATTATTTCTATAGGATCATGTACTTTAATATTTTCAACATTTATATGAAATAATTACTTTAGAAAAATATCCATAATACTTTATTTAATAATTTTTTTTGATTAACTGAATAATATCTTCTATTAGTGTTAATATTTTTGTTCTACATCACCTATTTTTAGTGCACTCATTAAATGAATAATATCATCTATTAGTTTCAATCTTATTATTTTCTGATATATAGCTTGATTACCACTACAATGCATCTCAGTTGACCCTTTATTATGTTTCACATCCAAATATTGTGATAAAATGGTTTTAATTAGTGTATTCCTATGAACGGTACATTTTTAGAATAACTTTGTTTGAGATTTTCGTTCTCTCACATAAAATATTTTTATTGTGTATATATTCAAAAAAAATAATGATTTACAGTTATAATGATTTCTTTGTTATGAGATGTGTTAAATATTCATATAAAATGTTGTCACATTTATGTATTAAACATTTAAGATACCTCAATTCATATCAGAGTTTGGTTTATTTATTTTTACATAATAATATTATTGGGCCATTTTGAAAACCATGTGGATAATTTTATTTATAGGATTCCATAATATTGTTTTGGTAATGTAGAGAATTTGTGATTTTATAATAAAATATATCCATATATAGTTAATCACATAAGGAAATGGTTGTGGAATAGATACAATAATTGATAATAAATATGAATGTGCTAGATTGAGTATTAACTCGATCATCACCAGTGCATAATGAGAGGGACTAAGAAAATGTCACTAGATATATGATCTAAATAGATATTCTAGTGTTAAATATCATTTTTTATTGACCATGATAATGTATTTGAATACATAATGAACATGGATTTCCTTGTTTAAACCTAATTTACAATAGAACTAAAATTAGGACACGTTATTTAAAACATCTATGAATTATTTGTCATGATTTTATGATTTCTCAATATGAATATTATATCTAAAACTAATGTTTTTTGTTTCAGTAAATTTTTGGAACATTGATGTTTATTTTTAATAGAAAAAGATATGGATGATGAATTGTTTTACCGTATGAGAATTCAAATGAAATGGTTGATATAATATGAATTCTCTTGTTTATTATTGAAAAATTATATCGATTTATTATTAACATTGTGTAAATATGTGATATTCACTACACATCTAACTATAGAAAAAAGGTTTTTTATTAAAGTTCATGTGATAAATCATATAGGGTAATGAATATTCAATTTTCTTATTAACATATGTGTGGAATGATGAATTCAATGGATTTAATCAAAGGAAAAATTAGTTCAATTTTGACAAAAAAGGGGATTAACTTTTAACTTGATAAAGAAAAATTAAATGTTATATTAATTCAGGTAATAAAAATAATTTTTTCTATAGGTTATCATAACTAGATGAATGTTTTAATGGTGTAAATTATGTGTGTAATTTAAATAGAATCCCTTGGATGAAATATTTAATAGCATATCATTCATGATTTATAGTTAAGGGATTTAATATTGATTATAATGAGATAATGAATAAAATATATAAAAAAGGATGTATAGTAGAATAAGATTAGAATATTAAGTTAATAGTTTATTAAGGAAGCATAATAATTGATTTTTTATGTATTGGAATTAGAGTGTTCTTTTATAGAATTTTTTATCAAATAAATTATAGTTATAAGAAAAACTAAAAAACTAAAAAAAAAAATTATAGTATTTTAACATTACTAATTTAGAAATAATTCATGAAAGGTATAGATTACATAGAAAATTGATCTAATTGTAGGAAGATATTTCTAAAAGACCAGTGATTTCGGGATTAATAACCCTCATTATTTGGCTGATATGAGATAATAATTCTTAGTTAAGAAAAATATCTAATTTATTTTGAACCAGAGAATTTTCTTTTAATGATGATATATATATATATATATATTGATTCTTGATTTTATATAAATGTGATTCATGGTGAAAATTATTGATTTATAGAATATATTGGATAGTTTGAGTTGAAAATGTTTCTAGTAGAATATATGATGTTAATTATTATTTTAAGTGATTTTGGATTTTTATAGAAATAATTATCATATTATGGGTAATTTATTGATATGTAATATAAAAATTTGAATAATAACTTTTGAGTGATTTATATTATTTTGTTAAAAATTTTTATATAAATCATGGGAGAATATGGGATCAAATCTTTTTAATTTTTGGGTTTTAATTTTGATCATGTATATTTTAAAGATTTATAATGTTAGTTACTTCAGGAATGATTTAAGATAAAATTAGTGTGTTATTATTAATATTGCAAAGATTAATGTATGAATGTTTATTCATATTTTATAACTTTTTATTACCATTTTTTGGATCGTTTTCTGTGATATGATGAATTGAATGAAATAATTATATAGATATTATGAGATATTCCAATTAAATTTCAGCACTTCATGCATGAAAATTTTTCATAATGTTCATTTGTAATATTTAATATATTCTTAATTAGGGATTAAAATCAACTCAGATCATTTTTCAATGTTAAAATTATACTGTTGGTTTAGAAAAATAATATTTTAGTATGTTATCTTGTATTATCTACTGGTATGAAAAAATTATTTCATCAACTAATGAAATAGAAAAGTAACCAATCAATTATAATATTAAAATTATCATTCAAATATCGTTGTATGTTTTTTGAAATCATGATAGATTAATTGATACATATATAGTCATAGAAATACCAAATTAGTAAATAATATGATTCATAGGAGTGGAATAAAAATTTGTTTTCATGATAGAATATAAATAATAATTTATTATAGTGTCACGATATACAAATTATAGTAAGTGTTGATTAATATTAAATGGTTTTAATTTTATTTTTTTTAGAATATAACAACCAAATATTGTAAAATATGTTATACAATAAATAAATTGTGAGGCTTCCAATGTTTTTTTAACAAAAATATCTGAGGTATATAAAAAATATGTATAAGATAACATATACATTAATTTTAAATATAAAAGAGGAATAAACATGTTATGAATGATATCTATATTGGTTTGATATAAAGAATATTTGTTGACTTATGTATTAAAAATATGTAATCAATTTTTAGTAATGACATTTATTACATCAAAAAACATATTACGGAAAAAATTGTTTATTTAATCATGTGGAATTTTAGGTAAAACGAATCTTGTTTCTATAATCATAAAGTAAATATATTATTTTGGTGGTTTTTAGAATTTTTATAAATAAATAACTTTTTTCTGAATAGTTAAAAATACCATTTTTATTAATATTTTAATTTCATTTCATTAAATCAGGTAATTTTAAAGAATCAATATATTCTGAATTTTATATTAATATTTCATAAAAATTAATCTTTTAAATTATATAGGGATAAAAATTATACTGGAATTTGGTATTAGTTCATTTTTATGGTTAAAAAACTCTTTTTAAATACTATTTATCATTTAATTTTATTCATTTATATTAAAAATGATTTCGAGAACTTCTATAATTTGAATATTGAAAAATTGATTCAATTTTTAGAATTAAGAGGCTCAAATTTGTTAAATAGTACCGTTTTATTTTTGATATTTATAAATAAAGACAATAAAAAATATTTTATTCTCTATAATGGTATATCATGTGAAATTATGTTAAAACCCAGGGAGAAGGCATGGATATCTACGTTAATAAAGAATTTATCCTTTTGGATGTATAGAGTTTGTCAAAAAACATTCAATATATGACAAAATTTAAATTTCCTGCACATTTTTTCATTATTTTAACATTTATATATCTTCAATGAAATGTTAAATTATAAATTCTAAATATTTATAGAATTTAATTTCATTATTTTCTTAAAGTATTTGAAGTCAAATTAAATGAATATTCCCATAAATGTCATAAATGATATTACTATTAACTAATATTTTTATAAATCAACAAGAAACCATAAAATTTTTAAAATAGAAAACATATCATTTCAAATGATATAAAATTTAAATCATTTTCCATTTGTGATAAATATTTCAACATATATGTAAATTTATGAACCTTCAATTCAAAAAAATATGTCAGGATGATTAATGTTAAAAATAGTTAATAAGGGGGTTTACAATGATGGTATGGTTGGAAATGAAACATAAATATGAATAAATTTTTATGCTCAATTTTATTTTTAACATAAAATGTATTAAATTCACAATTATTGAAATTTTATTCCACTTTACATTATTGCGATATATTCAATATTGAAATATTTCAAGTAATTCCATGTGAGTCATTTCCCTCAAAAATAAAATTTCACATCTCCTTCTCTATTATTCAATGTTTATGAGAACTATAAATTAATGGATAACTAAACTAATTCATTCTTTTATTATGTACCTTCATTATTGATATTATGTTCTTACCCTAATACCATCTTAAGAAGGCCAAATATGTAATCACAAAAAAGTCTCTAAAAGAATATGTAATCATCTTACCATCAACCTAAAATGTATATATTCTCATATAAATCATTTAAATTCATTTTAAGATTTATAAAATATTAATAATAGTTTCATTAACATAATAATATGTAATTAATATTATGGGAAAACCATTTTGACAACATTTTTTTCAAATAGGAAATGAAAGAATTGCTCGTTCTTTTTTGTGGAATACCACTTCTACGTGTCAATGTGATTGATTTCCTATAACATCTCCACATTGATGTCTATAATAATTGATTTACTGAATTTATATTATATATATGATTGTATAATGTTTCATTAAAGGTGAATTATTTTTTTTTTCATACCATCCATCAATATGTATAAATAACACTTATTTGTATTTATGGACTACCATCTCCATGAAGTTAGGTAATTTAATTATCATAAAAAAAATTAAATTATTGTTTATAAATATAAATTTATAAAATAAATATTATATTTATTTTATTATTAACATTTCTTATATTATTATACAATGATCAAAGTGTATAAACTAAAACCATCGAATAGAAAATATACGTATAATGAAAAAAATTGACTCTTGTAATCATTATTTAAATGATCATATGTTACTAAAAGGATAAAAATATTTTATAAGAAATATAGTTATGTAATTCAATGTAATAATATATTTTCACTATGGAGTTATAATAAATTTATATTTTTTTATAATAGAGTTCATATCACATACGAAGAAAGTAAGACTAATTGTATGAGCTTATTGTCTCATTTTATTTATGTTAGTCATTTTCTAAATCCACCACTACATTATTTACTAGATTTCACAAACATAACCTTCGATATGATATATCATGAATTTATTACATCTCATGTATTTAATGTTTTTTTGAAATTATTTATAGGGGGTTTTATTCAAAATTTACCAACTGGTAAAAGTTTTGATTAATAATATAAAATTTTAAAAGTGGTACATTTTTCCAAAATTTTAGATGTGGAAATTATGTTATATATATCCCACAAAATATATCAATCTTATCCTCCTCTAGTTATTTCAATTTTTTAAATGTATTATTTCATTTTATCTCTCTATGAATTCCAATTCCAAAAAGAATATTTTTTAAGGAGAGTTGATTTTATTTCACTCATTGAATTGGGATAAATATTTACAAGTCCATATATTATATAAAATGACTTAAAAAATATTTTTTGACAATTATGAGGAGATTAATAAAATAAAATCATTCACATGATAATATTTCAAAAAATATTTTTAAAATTAATTTTCATTTCCTTTTCAAAGAAGGTACTTTGTACTAAATTTGTCATCATAATAATTGTTATAACATAAAAAATATGAAGGTCATTCCCACCAGCATGAATGTTCATTACATTGTAGATTCCATTACCAAATTCGATATATCTTTCCTAATTATATATTTTAATCATAATTTTGTTATATCAGGATTATAAATAATATTTTAAAATGAAATGTTGATTTTCCACATGATATTTTATTGTGATTTTTTATTGTTATTTTCAACTATGTCTTCATCAGTTGATGTTACTTATGGTTCACTACCTAAATAATCCAATGATATCATATTTATTCATGATTTTCATGCTTTATGATTTTTAATGAGATATTTATGAAACAAAATTTATTTTCCATGGTTTAATCTCTGATTAAATGCTAATTTATTTGGCCATTTAACATAAATATAAATTGTTTATGTGATTTATGGGTTTATCACAACCTTCCAATGAATTGTTTATTTATTATTGTTAATGTGATTAAGGGGTATATATGAGTTTATCTCAATACCAAAATAGGTTTCTTATTATTTCATCCTAATTCCAAAATAGGTCACACATGAGGATATCCCAATCCCGAAGTTAGTACACATGAGGTTCGATAAAACCTAACATGTGATACATTTCATAAAGGGTGTCCTCGACATCCTATTTCAATGATTATTATTATTTAAATTTTTAAATTCTTCCCTATGTGACATGTTTTTATATATTGGATATGATATCATAGCTGATGGTCATTGATTATTTTATGATTCATTTCTTATGATATTATAAATCCTTGTATAATTATTGTGACCTATAATTTTTTTTGTAATAATTTTAAATAATAAGCTCTTGTTCTCATACCCTAATTCTTGTGATACGATTATACATGATCATTACTTTATATGTATAATTTTCCTCCATTTTGAGCATCAATCCTCACCATTTATTATGATTTTATTCCCAAGGTTATGAATAAATTTTTTAACGATGGAATTTTTTTGAAGTGTACTATATTAGGATAAAATTGTGGTAAATGTTAAACATATTTCACCGAAATAGATTAACTGTATCTAGTCACAAAATTAACTAAGACATTATAGTTTTGTAGAATGAAATGTAATGATATGTGTAAAATTTTTATCTAAAATTATGTAATATTAATTTTTATAATGTCTCAGTAAACTAATGATTTAATGAATTTCCATTAATAAAAGAGAACATATCAAAAAAATTCCCAAATATTATCAATATGGTTTCAAATTTCTTTATTTATGGGCTATATTAGAATACATGTCTGTGCATTAATACCCAGACCAAGTTCTTTATGTAAAATGGAAATTAGGAAGAATATTATATTATGGATTAAAATTCCACTTGGAAATGGTATTTATAAATATTGGATAATCAAAAATGAAATTTTTTCAATGTAATATGTCATAAAATAATTAATTTTAAAAATTTATAATATTGGTGATATCATCCTCAAAAATTAATTTATATTATAACAAAAAATTAAAATAAAACATTTTCTTGAATTAATTATATCATAATATTTTCTCATTAACATAAATATTTAATATGAATTTTAAATCTTAGTATAGTTATTCTAATGAATAATTTATCATAGAATATTTATTTTATGAAAAAGGTCATGTTACATCGTGAATACCTCATACAAACTAAATATATCATTGTATTTTTTCCAATTTGAAATAATGTTTAGAAATTGGTAACATATATAAAAAAAATTTAATTATATAAAATGATTATACATATACTAGGTAAATATAATATAGCATAAAGAGAAAATGATTCTTTCCTTATGTCTATTATGGTATTGATGTCCGGAATTTTGGGGAATGTTTTCATACACAACTACATTCTTAAAATGAATACCGGACACATGAACTATATTTGGGGATAAATAAGATTATAAAATGAATTAATTTTTATAAAAGATATAATGAGGGTTCTGTTTATTTTACAAAATTATTATATTAGATATTAGCATCGGGATCAGAAAAATGAAGAATATTTGATATTACAAAAATAGTATTGTAAAATATATAACTATAAAAAATAATAGATTGGTTATTCATAAGAATATATGATAATATTAATGCATAGTATACCGGAACCATCCTATGTAGGAGTATCCTTGAATTTAAAATTAGAATCCACATCCCATATACATTCCAAGAATGTGTTATTGGTATCCAAGGTAAAAACTAGCTACTTATTGAAATAATATTGAACAAGGGAATCATTGGTTGGTTCATACACCATTAAAACGATCATTGGGAGGTGGTATTTGGATCAATTTTATGGATGTGAAGATATATTCCCCCTATCACATTGAAGTATGATCAGCATAATTTCTCTCCTTAATATTCTCAATATGAGCAATAATGAATAGTTATTTGAAGCAATAATTTTAAATAAATTAGTAAATGGTTGTATTAACTTGGTATCATGTTATTTGGGATTCATTCTATTATAGAGAGAGGTTATCGTTTAGGAAAATCATCCACTAAATGTAAAATCCTGTCGAGTATCACGGTATATGCTCTTTCCCTTTCAGTGGGTCCCATCAGAAATAACTTGTGGGCCTCAAGATATGTTGGGAGGTCCAATATCACGTAGAACATTTATTAAAAATTAATCCCACCAATAATAACTATTATCAATCATGGGTCATGTAATATGAACTAATAAATATATTGGAAATTAGTATCCCATAGAATGGTAGGGGATATCCTTGAAGTCATCGCTCATGATGGCCACTGTATGAGGAATTGAGGTTTTGATAGTGTATGTTGTGGAACTATTGGTGTAAGGTAATGATTCCCAAATTACTATAACTATAATCTATTTATTCTAATGATTATCAAGAGTAATGCTACAATATAATGATTTCAGACCGCATAATTATTAAAATTATGGGATTTTTTATAAGTTGAACTCACTTTCCTACTCCTCGATGGAGCATGAGTTGATATGGAAGAATGGGAGGAAAAATATTGTATCTTTATAAATTATCCCTCTTTTAAAAAATATTATACTCATATTTACTGTCATAGATATTCATTTATACATAAAAATCCTTTCTTTTTTGATAAGTGTTTGTCAATGAGATGAAAATTATTTAATGATTATAGAAGAAAATAAGTATCAAAATACATTATGTGCATAATAAAATATGTAATGAAATTATCCCACATAACAGTGATGTTCACCTTCTATACATGTCCCTCAAAATAGTGGGAAAATTATTGTACATTTTTACAAATAAACGTCGTCTAAGTATTTTATAATTGATAAGAACCTCATTCTAGATTAAAACTCATTAGTATTCCTCTCATAATATATATTCATATGATTGGAAACCATGTTGATGAAAATCTAGAGGGTTACCCAATTATATGATCTTGGACATTGATGTGCCATGCTTTATCCCTATGTTAGTATTAACTATTAACCACTACACATGCTTCATTCTTATAGTTGTCACATGTATAAGCTTAAATGAAATAGTGGTGTAGAAAAATTTTGTATATAAATTAACTTCTTACATCCACATTCCAGTTGAGGATGACTCTAAAACATCGGAAAAAGATTGAATTTTAACAGCTTAAATGTCAACTCATTTATAAATAAGAATATAAAACTATCCCTTAGCAGGAATATTACTAGACCTGAACAATATGATAAATATAATTTTATTTAGAGAATACATTACCACTTACACCATGTTATCTTACATCATGATAGACATATGTGATGTACATTATTTGTGGATGAATTTAATTTATGGAATTTACTATACCTCATTATTTTTTAGCTTAATGATTTATAATAAATGATTTCTATATTGAGGAGTATGATTACCCCTGTAGATGAATGGGAGTATGATTTTCATGAAACCAATGTCTTTGTATTTTGATTTGTAGAATAATTCTTATTGGGTATTACCAATTTTGATTTTAATCTTAAATCACATGTCATCATTTCATTACATGATCAAAACATATAATATAATGATGAAAATAATTCATTGAATATATTAAAACATCCAAACAAGAATAATATGATATTCACATGTAATTTATGATTAATTTATGAGAAGATAAAAAATTACCTCAATGTGAAATTTTGTATTCATTAATGATTTAGTTGACAAGATATTGACATAACATCATTTCAATATATGATCACTGTTCAAAATTCTTCTTGTAGTGATCTAAACATGCACCGTAATCTCTAAACAATATCATAGAACTGATGGTGGATAGCAACAACCAATCCTAATGACAATTATTTTTTAATGTTGATCATAGAAGAATTATACGTTGGATATGAATACCTCACGAGGATATCCCATTAACATTAAAATGGGTAAATTTAAGTACTCAACATGTATTTATTTTTCTCTATGTCTTGAAAATGCCTTAAACTATCTATTGTGCACAACAATATGGTTTTACAAAAGATATATTACTTGATATATATTTTGGTTGGTTATGGGTTTGAAAATTATAATGAAGCCCATCCCAATTGCATATTTCATAGTTATTCCAATATCCATTAAAAATAAAAATAATGTTATGAAATCATTTACTTGTAAAAAATATATATAATTAAATAAATATAATTTATTACATATTTATTGATGCACATGTAAAAAAAATTACACTTCATGCATACATTACAAAAATTCAATTTTCTATGGTTTTCGGTAGGTATAAGATCTAGAAGCTCAAGATGATTTTAATCAAATGATTCATCAATTTAAATCATTAACGAATGACTTATTATGTTATAGAGTGTGAATATTGTTGTGATGTGATGGTATTTGGTCTTAAAATTAATCAATTTAATTAAAATAAATTTAAATCATTGAAATCAATCATTGAATAAAAAATTATTATAAATTGAACATTTCACTAATTTAATAAAACATATAGGTTTTGGGTGTAGTGGATATGTCATTTACTCCTAGAAAAAACACAAATTTTAATCTTAAATCACATTAAATCATTATTTTACATGATAAAAACTACATGTCCAACAAAAAATATAGATTACATTAACAAATTGAATTTTGTAAACTAGAAGTAGAAGATATTCATCAGTAATTTATAATTAATTTTCGAGAATATATAGAAATAAATCAACTTTTAATTACAATTTCATTGATGATACATATTAAAAGATAATTTCAATCAAAAAATTTGTTTTTGGATCCATGTAATACATATATGTAGAAGCTATCAATTGGCGAAACAAAATCTCTGAAAAACAATGATGAGCCTTTACATTATAGAATAACTGATTCATATCACATTCAATTTTTTTTTGGTTCATCACAATATTTTTTTTCTTGAAGGCTTAATAACTCTTAATGAATTATAATTGGAATAAGTGATGAGGGGAGGACATTACATCAGATCTCATGATCAATATCTATGTCTTGAGAGAGTCTAACTTTATATATAGTATACACTAATTATAATTTTTTAAATAGATAAAATTATATATACATTTTTGTAGGATTAGTTTTAGAAAATCATACATAATATCATTCCCAAATAAATAATTATTAGTTGACCCAACTCCCAATAATATAAAAAATATTATTATTAAAGACCTGTCATGTGAAACACATAAATATTTAAAGTATATCTATAATCTATATCATTTTTAATCATACCAATAGACATGTTCTTATATCCCACTTCAATATTTACTTATAAATAAATAATGAATAATTAGACTATAAATAGAAATGCTTTATTCATTGTATAATATAATAAATATTATATACTCTACACATTCAAAAAATAATTCTTTCCATCCTTGAAATAACTTATTCTCTCAAAAAACATTTTATTAAGTCATTGAGATCCCTAACCACGAATAAATATTATTTATTCCAAACATGTTAGATATAATAAAATAATTTAACTAAGATTTTTTATACACATAGATTGTAAACGACTCTGCATCTATCTCAAACTCATTACACACAAATACATAATTTCTATGGTATGCGTCCGAAAAATTTCAAATGAATCCATTGAGAAAGAAGTTAACATCACAAAATATTATAACATCTTATGAGCATTTTCCATATAATATATATTGTTACCATAATATCTCAAATTATGTAGGTGTCCTGCCAAATCCATCAACATATGCTATTTTTATCAATTTTATTGACTTTTTATTAAAGAACTCAGCCGTGAAAAATGATGGCCATTTGTTTTTATAGGTGATTCATTTAAAAAAACATCTTAAGATATAATAAAATATCGTAATATAAATAGTATAAATAAATTTAACACATTATCCATTAATGAAACATCACTCATGATATATCAAACACTTCCAAACTTACATGGAAAGTATTTCATCCTAGTGTTCATCAGTACATAAATTTATGCAATTTATTACATTCATTAATGATAATCCAAATGTATAAGGATAAATAAAATCATCCAGAGGTAAAAAAATAAAAATATCCATGGAATTGTGGCTTTAAAATTTACAATCATGTTATTATAACATCTTATGATAGAGATAATGGTGGGATAATACCATGAAAAGTTTTATCAATGTCTTGTGAGCCTCTTACCCTTTATATCTTGTATGATATTTTTACCTTCAAACAATATCTTCCTTCTATTGAAATAGTTTTATTAAATATAGAATGGAAATTATTTTTTTCATCATTGTGGGGATCTTATATAATCAATCATCATGAAATATATTCTATGAATTTTATCGCAAAAAAATAGTATGAAAATAAACAAAACTGATGTAATAAGAAAACCTCATTAATAAGAAAAAAATGTATCCACTTACATAACATGTCGGATTTAGAGAATCTACTCCAACTCCATGTATGGGATGAGGTTAATGAGTAGATATAGAAATTCCATACAGAATATTTTGGTAATCTTGTTTTCCTTTTCATGGATGGTTCAGAAAAGGCCTTTTCCTACCTACGGGCTTTTGGTTGTTTAGCGATAGATTTGGTATAATTTTTTTTGTGATATAAGGAAACTAATGAAAGGTGAATAATAATGTGAAGAGATATTCAGAAGGTTTATTATGACTAGATACCTCCATTTTCAACATTATTGGTTTAACTAAGAACCATAAATATTTATATTGTGATTGTAAAAGTGATTATTCTATGGTAAAATCCAAAAAAATGAATCTATCTACAATAAAACATATGTAAAGAATCATATTAAATCCTTATATAATGGATGAATCCCATAGAAGTTATGTTTTTAAAATTTTAATCAAAAAGAATTTATATATGTTAGATCACTATCAAACCATGAACACTTCCTTTTCCTCTAAATAATTTCACAATGGGTTGGGATTTTATGTGATTCTCACCATGGGAATGTAAATATTTCGATGAATTTTATCTTTTTCATATTATAGTCTGGTCATTATAACTACACCTTGAATTATCTTTTCTATGAAATGATAATGTGTTATTATTGTTTAAATCATAATTCTTATTTGGTTATGATTTGGTTCCAAAGAAAGTATAGTTGGGGAGTATAATATAATACCCAAAAAATATATTTTTAATTTTATAACATAATCACATTTGAATGTACACATATAAATCAAGAATTTATCATTGTTCCCTCCTTGGAAGTGCTTAATTTATTATCAAGAATTAAACATTCCATTCATGGATCTAGTTAAACATTAGAGAGAGAATATAAAAACATGTTATTATCATACATTGATTTAAATAATTTTTTATTTATATTCATTACATTACACTAACAGATTCATGGGGGTCATAATATTCTAGTGGATTTGGAAATATGGAAACATAAACAATATGTCCATAGGTAATGTACATCATATCCTACTATGATCTTCATAACACGAACCCTTATATGACATATCATACGTAATACATTTCTTCATAACCTATGGAATGGAAACTTAATAAAGGGTGATATAATATGATTAATAATGTTATACAATTGACATACATGTATGAGAATATAAGAATTAAAATTAAAACCCATACAATGCATTTCAAGAATCATAATCTTGAGTCATGGAATTTTAATTGGAAGTTTATAGGCACGAGTCATAATGAAATATTATTACATGAGGTATGAGAGAATGAAACTTTCATAACACAAAGATTTTTGGGATATACAGAAGTATATAACATCTTATTCCAAGGATACCCACAATGATATTACAAGCTTATTTGGTACATGAAAATAATTCATGTTCCAATATCAGTATTGGGATTACCACTTATGTACCCTATTTATTGGGAATGGGATAACCACATATGTACCCTCATTTTCAGGCATAGTAGATCCACCCATATACCCCCTAAACTCATATAACATTTATCTTTAACAAATGAATTGGAGGTTGTTGCAGCATCCACCAATAAAATACTGATAATCCAAAATATATGTGCCACAAGATCATAAATAAATAGCATATCATTACCCTTGAAACAAAATGTATTTAATAAACATTTCATAATATTATAACTTGTGGAAGAGATAAATTTCCTACAATCATTTAATCATTTAATCGTAGAATAAACCAAGAAAATTAAATGGATTTCATAATAATTATATCATGGGTATCACCTGTGTAAAAATTAACAGTTCCCATAAAAATAATATCATAATAAAAACAAACCATTTAGTGAAAGCCTACGAATTTTATCTTGGGTTAATATCTTCATTAAAGCATAATTAACCTCTAAGGATCATCAAATTATATGGATATAGATTCTAAAATAATAATTACTCGGAGAATTTCATTTTGAAAATAATCATTATTATAAATTCTATTTTTAAAACTAATTGTTGTAAAATATTTTTGCTATAAAATAATTGGAAAATATTATTTTAAATATTATAAAATATCGTAAAAAATAATTTAAAAATTTTCAAGAGGAATTTTTTTTTGATATTATAATTTTTTTAAAAACATAAACATTCTCAAAACACTTTTCGAATTGATATATTTTATTTAAAATCTAAAAATTCCACATATATTAACGATATAATTTTCATTGAATATGATATTTGAATCATTAATGTGAATCATTAATTCATTTAGTGGTCATGACATCAAAAATTATTATTCATTTCATTCATGTTAAAAACAATGATTCATTTCACATTTTTGGTAATAACTATGCATGCCATTTTTGGAATACGACATGAAGATTCCTTCAAAAAAATTGAAAAGTATAATGTGGGTGAAAATTTATTCACTAAATCATTTTAATTAATATAAAAAACTTTTTTTAAACAACTTTTTAAAGCATGTATTTTCAATAGAATTTAATTTCTACCATATATGTAAATTAATATAATTGACTTAAAAACATTATATTGAACTCCAGAGGTAACAGAGTGAAAAAAAATAATGTGAAAACACAAATTCTAATGATATAACCCAATGATAATAAAATTAACTATTTTATTTCTATATTTATCTTAATATTTTATCATCTGAAATAGAATCATTGGCATTCCTGATAAATGATGAGATTGTTACATTAAAACATTACAACATTGGTTACATTGAAACGTAATCCACATGAAAAAATAAAATAGAATGATACATAAAATATAAATACAATAAATAAATTCATGTTATTAAATGTTATGGGGATGTATATACACCTTGTAAAAGTAGATATGTTCATAACATAAGATAGGTTTCCAAAAAATGAAAATTGGGACATAAATTCGCTTCCTTAAATATTGAATTCATTTATACTTGTTCCAAACTATTATATAATTAATTTATGATTATTTTATATCTATTATAGAACCATACATGTATAAATAATACCATTTACTATTTACATATTATATTTTATTACCCATTTATTAAAAATTCCAAATTAAATTAAGGTTTTGGGAATTAATTGCATCATTTTGTTATAAGTTTTTATTTTTATTTTTTACCTATTACATTGCTCATGAATTAGTCATATACAGAATGGTAACCCTATTATAAATAACATATACATTGATCATATATTTTTTTAAATTAATCATTAAAATGTATTGATAGATAAGGAAGCACGCTTTTAATGGTGGTGGTAGGCCATATATAAGCAATAACATTATTCCAATTTTAATGTCATATTTAATGAAATACATGTAAATGAAACATTATACTTTATAAATCATTTTCATGTCACTTTTTTAACATATTTTCATTAAATATGCCTTATTACTTTCAATGTAATGCGTGAATGAATCATATCACTTCACAAGGTGGTAGTATGACACACACTCTAATGACATTATTTTACTTTCACAAAATGTTGGGTAAGAAGGTATTTGTGATATAATAATATCATAAGTCTAGTAATTTAATAATTATACAATATAAATATTCAATCTGTCTTTATTTCAAATCTTGATAGGTGGTAATTGAAAAACGAATGACATTAGTTCGTGAGGCGGTAGCCTTCCATACACACAAATGATGATTACACAACCCATTTGATAGAAGTGAAGATGGTTTTTTGTAATGATAATTACAAAAAAAACATGTATTTATAGGTGATATATGGAATATATTATTTAATAATTATGTAATGAAATTTTAGGTGGTGGAGGATGAAATAAAACAAAATTTCACTAAGATGAACGTTACATATTCTTCATGTAACCTCCTTAGGTTTTCATGAACAACCATCCTAGGTAGGATTTATATCCAAACAAAGAAAAATAATATTTGATTAAGGGTATTAGTACATGATTTTTTGTTGTATTTTTTAATTAAAAATATTTTTATGGTTTGATGAAGCGAGGACATGGGGTATCCCTTTATAAGTTAGGTGAATGTCACACTAGTAATTTTATGAAAAGGAAACAAGTGTCCAAATTTCTAACATTCTAAAAAGTATAAAATGGAAAAAATAGAATCCATATATACTATATCGTATAAATATGGCCTGAAACGAAATTTTACGATAGTTTATGGGCCATTTTTAAACTTATATTCTTAGTTTAACACCATCATCATTCCTTTTTTACATAAACAAAATCAAATTGTTATTAATATTTTTAATTGTATTTTAAAAAAAACTATGTTTCCCATAAAAGATAATATAAAATATTAAGAATAAAAATATGGAATCCATTTTGTCGTAATATTTTCTTAGGAGTGGAAAATTTTATTTTAAAATTTATTCCCACCGATGCGACAAGTATGTTGGGTTTCAAATAAAAAATGATCAATGTTGTGAAATGATTTTATATTGAAAGTCTATATAATATTGATTCCAATTTACCAAATTAGATGAATAAATGTAGAATTTTTCAAATTTCAATTTTAAAATAACTTATATTTTATTTAAGATCATTAATAATTTCAATGAAAAGGATGTTTTTCAATTTTAATATTGTTTTCTTCACAATTCTTCAAAAAAAAAGAATCTTTTCAGAAAAATACCAAAAATTCTCACTAAGCTAATTGTGAAATGATGATTCCTAAAATATATTTTATTTTAACAAAATACATATTATAAAATAGTGAGAATAAATTTTTTTTATCGTTCTAAAAAATAAATAAGAAGCATTCTTTTGAAAGAAAAATTCGACACACATGAAGATTTTTTTTTAAAATGAAGAAATTTTTTATTCATATGATTGTCTTATAATGAACCATTGAAGATAATAATTTAAAATTATTTACTAATCCTTATATAACTTTCATTAATGTTGAGGATATAACATTCATATTTAAATATTTATATTAATTACATAATATGGTTTTACTAAAAATTGGGTTGTGTGTAATGCAAGTTAACGGAGTGTTGTCTATATAACATGGTTAACATGGTGTTGTGTGTAACATAATATTAACACAGAGTTTTGGGTAACAAAAGTAATCAATGAAATTTAATTTCAATTATAAAAATATTTCATATAAACTCAAGGTGTTACATTCTACCGCCTAGAAAATGTGTCCATCCCATAAAATTTATTCACTCTGATACAAACAAATGATGATAACTATACATGATAATATATTGATGTTCCCTTGTTGCTTTGTAGGTCTTTTGACTTAAACACAAAACATTTACCATGTGATTGGTCTTGTTAAATAGAATATTTTCTATATGATCTAGAATCTCTCTCTTCTGTTCCTCATTAGAATGATATTGCTCTAACGGTGTGACCTCTATAGGAATTACATTGGATGGGTCATGTTTTGTCACGAACTTCCTTCTTCAAGATGATGGATGAGATTGAAAATTTCCACTCTCTTCCTTCTTCGTGATGAAAGAGATATAATGACACATGAGTCAAACCTTCAATAGTCCTATGATGGGTTACTATCACCAATGGTATAGAAATCTCATTTAAAATGGAAGGTATTACCTTTATAATGAAACATTATAGGGTGATAAGACCGAAAAAATCCAAAAAAACAACAATCATTTATATAATGGAAAAAAAATCTATACCATGCATGATTTAAACGTAATCGATGAAATAAGTATAAATAAATAACCAAATCAGGTAAAAAAACAGTGAACCTAAGGCTAAACACATCAACCAACCCAATGCCTAAGTTAGTAATGAACAGAACGGTCCTCAAAGACCTCCTAGAAACCATAAAAATAATATTACAGATGTATGGTGAGTATAATATTATACCTATTAGGAAAACTAATTCCACTCATGCATAGGTGGGTTAAAAATACTAATACCACTGTTAAAAAATAGTAAAACCTCAATGAATATTCTATGGACAACTAACTATCCCAACATCACAACAGTATTGTCACCAAGTAACGCAAGTAATGTAAAGTAGTAGTGTAAGCACAAAGACATTTGGAAACCTACACCACCTTCCAATTGGTTCTCTACTCATTCCTAATGGATAACGTCTTGATGCTACCAAATTTCCAAAATTCATTCCCACTACCACAACCCACCCATTCAAACCTGGGCCTCAAAGCACATTAAATTCCCTCCCACAGATAGTTGGTCCACAACCACACCACATATCTCACCCGACAACACCTGGTCTATTAAAACCACGCCTCATTCCCAAATATACATGACCCTCATCCCATAGGCACTTTGGAGAACAATCCTACCCCATATAAACATGTTCCCCTCATCCACAAAAAATACTACCCAAAGGATATTGTACTATATTAAACTTCAATCCATTATAGATTTCCCAGATATTTTTTAGTGGAATGAAGAAAAAAGATGGTACAAGGATGAATGTCAGAATCTATCCATCCATCCTCTCACTGGGATGTTGGGAAAGACATCCTCCCCCCTAAAATGGTGGTGTTTAGAACATGGTTCTCAACATGGGTGAGGAGTGTGTTGAAAAGAAAATGGAACTACATGTTATTCATATATGTAAACAAACACTTAGTCCATACTATGGGTTTCCAAATAAGAAACCATCCAATAGAAACCACCTCTGCTGATACCACTATATATACATGAACATACACATAAAAATCCACAATAAAACACAATCCTAACACAATTTATTTTAACCACTTTCCATTCATCAATTAAGGGGTTCACATTAATTTATTCCAAAACTACCCGAGTAACTAACAATCAAAACATATGAAACTATTTATAGAAGGTTAATAGTCACTAAATAATTCCAAAAAAACAAGGAAGTAGGGGCCAAGGTGAGGAAATCTATTTTAACACCCATTGATATAAACAACATAGAACAACCCACCTAGAATCCCACATCCCACCCCCTTCGTCCTATACACATGTTCAACCACTAACAACTATCATTCTTCAAAGATACCCCGCCCAATCATCATCTCCCTACTAGAACCAGCATCCTCGATTCACAACACCACATCCAACACACCCATAAATATAATTTCATGATACAACCCAGTCCTATAGCCCTGTATCCCAAAAACTATCCAGATACAGTCCTAATATTCAAAATGATATATGGACACAACATAAACCAAGAGCATACCCATTTCCTACAAGTTTATAGCTTCCATAATCAATCAATCTCTTAACCTGAGATTCCATTACATCTCTTATACCACCCCATACAAAAATCCGACAAGAAAACACCACCAAAAAGAAGATCTGATACACAAATATTCCCTTCCCCTTTCAATGGACCATCCCCTCTATCAACCTCCATTCCCATGACACGGTTACCAACTAAAAATTCACACAACCCTCATGATGTAAAAATACAAACAAAACACAGTACACTACCACATCATTAATGCAAGAATATCCAGGTTTATTAATTGGGGTTCTCTAATTCCACTTTAAATAAGTGGTGTGATCATAGAACATGTTTGATCTTGGGGTATCAATTTATTTAACAAATTATAAGGGATTAAATATATTTCATGTTACAAAAATTTAATGAAGCATCACATGAAACTAATAACATAACCAGTATGAAAAAAATACTATCAAAGACCATGATTTATTGAAGGCATAAAATCATAACAAGACATAAAATGAAGCAAATATTTCAGATAAAACAAATGGTCAACATCAAAAATATTCAATTTCCTTCCTATTATCTTATAATCATCACTTCCCTACCATTATTTTTTACTCACATAACTAAAAGGTTTCACTCGTTATTCACAATTAATCAATAATACACCCACCCTATAAGATATACTAATAATTATAGATAATGGAACCCCTACATGAAAAATTAAGAGACCAAACCAGCTCTTTAAACCAAAATATGGGATCATGTGAGAAGCTAGAAACCCCTGAAAAACTGAGTAGGAAAGGGAAATATCATGTGATCATGACTTTTCTAGAGAGGAATGCTCTAAGAACACCAATATAAAATAGAAAAGAAGACCTCAACTTCTGAAAAAATCATGATTCTGTATCCATTGATGTAAATGGTTCCAAATTCCATTAACGTGGGATCATGGCCAATATCAAGTGGTTTGAATATCTCAATGTCCCAAGAGCAATAAGATATTAATTATATACTTAATGTCCATTAAAAATCCCTCAAAAGCCCCAAATAAGGCTTTATAATCTGTTTACGTCAAATAAGACATAAGAGGGTCGAATCTAGAAAAACACAAGAAACTGGAAATTTGGCAAAGTGTGAGACATCATTTCAGTGTGAGATAATCATGGTGCCACAATTATAGTTCCACCTTCATGGATCCACACTTATTGTTCCACTGTTTCAATTTGCCACCGTATTAGTGCCACTATTATGGTTCCACCATTTTGGTGAAACTATTTTTGTGAAATTGTTTCTTAAAACTAGATTTTAGGAAAACAAATGAAACAAACCACCACAACCCCCAAGAACACCAGAACTACCTCCCAGTATATTATCATCCACATGAATTTAAAACCAAAATCAGTAATAGTGGACTCCGAACAACCACCATGTAAGATACCACTAATAAAATATCCACCCTATGCTGCACGAAATTTGGTGGGAAAGCCTCGACTTCCAAGAATTCATCATTGGTATCTATCTACAAAAAACCATAAAAAAAACAAAGTCCCCACTTCCCCAAATTATGAATTAATTAATCCATTCATCCATGTGTTGATAATATATTTTTTGGTCTACACGGACTCGCTCGCATGAGTTTAATCTCGTCCACATTAATGGATCTCGATTTGGGATTAGTTCCCCACTTTTCACATGTTATGAATTTCCACAAAAAACTCACGACCCGAGATCAACACATCTGGTAGAAAAAAGGTCAATAATTACATCATAAAACACATCCCAAAAAATAAAACTCAAATGAAAAACATAAAATAGACACGGTTACAGTGAACACATATTTTCCTCGTACTCCCAAGAACATTCATCGAGGAAATCATGCCTCCAAGACACATGAACCAAAGGAATGGTCTATCGACGGAGAACCTCCTTTTCATGAACCTCAATTATTACTAGTTTCACCACGAATGGTCCATCGACGGAGCACCTCCTCTTCATGAACCAAAAGATGTTGTGGATCATCTCTAACTATGGTAGAAATTTCAGCTGATATGTCACCTCACCAACTCAACCCAACACCTCGAAAGGTCCGATGAACCTGGGAGAAATCTTATATCCTCTGCAAAACCTCTATAACCCATGTAAAGGGGAAACATTCAAGAATACATGGTCCCAAAACTGGATCTCCAAAGGCCTCTTTATTTGATCAGCATTTGACTTCCATTGGTCATGCACTTTTTTCATTCTCTCTCTAACGAGCTACAACATCTCGGTCATACTCTGCACCAGGTTTTGACCAAGGTCATTGTCCTCCCCAACTTCTATCCTGAAAAAGGGTGAATGACATGACCTCCTGTATACTGGGTAGAATGGAGTCATACCAATTGAAGAGTGAAATGATTTTTTGAATGAAAAATTTATCAGGAGAAAAATTCACACCCAAGTCCAACTAAAGACCAGAACACTTGCCTGTAACATGTCATCTGTGGTTTGGATGGTCCTCTCTATATTTCTATCCATCTGAGGGTGGAAAGCTTTTTTGAGGCTTAAATGAGTGCCAAAGGAATGCAGCAATCCCCTCTATACATGTTAAGGGAAATTTTTTTTCCAATTTTAGACAATAGATCATGGACCCCATGATGTCATACCACCTAATCCACATACCTCTGGGCTAAGGAATCTACTACACTCAACTCCTTCATCCCCAATAAGTTGGAATATTTCATCAAACAATCTAGCACTCCCCAAATAGTATCAAATCTACCCTAAGTCATAGGTAATCATGAGATGAAATCCATCCAGATGTTGTTATACTTTCAGTCGGAAATGTTTAAAGGCAAAAACATACCGCTGGGAAAACGACACTCAAACGTCACCTTCTGACACACTAGGAATCATTCCCAAAACTCTAACACTTCCCAATTCAAATTAGGCCACCAAAACTATTCCCTCAAGAAAACATTTATTTCTTAACTCTTGGATAGACCATCAACGGTGAGCTATGGATCTCATAGAGAACTCCATTGTGCATTTCCACTGGAAAAAATAGCGTCTCATCGAACAATATCTTATTACGTATATCATTCGACCATCCCTCTAGATAATAACCCTAGAAAAGGTGGTCACATGTCACTTATGCCATTAAGTCTCCCAATTGATACTCCTCCAGCTACCTCATCAAGGAATACCTCACTGTCATCAGAAATAGACAGCCTCGTCAACCATCAAATCTAACATCCAGATGCAAAGGGGCCAACTACTCCCTTTCCATCCATGCATCTATGGAATCCTAAACTCACTCATAATGTTTGTTCCTGCTTAATCCATTTACCAAACCAATCCACTTTAAAATGTTTTAGGTGTTCTCAATGATTTTTTCCAAGAGAAACTCCATCCTCCTTCATTGTCGAATGTTCCGGTCTCTCTGGGAGTAGATATACCTCATGATCTTAGGATCTGTGAAGACCATAATGCACTCCCTGGTGAGGTAATGATTCCACAAAAATAGTGTAAATTAAACATATGCATGCTCTCGATCATGGGTGGAATTACTATTTTCTTGTGGACATAACAGACTAGACACATAAGAGATCAAAATCATCTACTACATCTGCCAAAATCATTAGCCTAGACTTGAAGAATCACCAAACTCCTCAAATGTTCCCCCTCCCTCTAGAAACCTAAGCACTGGATCACTAACCTGTATCCCCCTCATGTAGCTGAAAACATCCTGAAACTACTCACTAGACACGATGTTGTGGACTTTTTTTCATTATTGTCAGCAGTGCCACAACTTGGGAGAATTTAGGTATGAACCTCCAGTAATGTTCTGCTTGAACCAAGAAGTTGTGATCTTCTACCTCATTATTTGGTGTTGCACAAGAAACTTCTCCCACAACCATTGATGGGTACACTCCTATCCATTCATGTGAAACCAAAATCCCATGGAAGTGCACCTATAGCATCACGAACTTGCACTTGGACAACATCACATAGAGATGATGGTGCTGAAGGACATCCAAGACATTCCTGATGATCTCAACATGATCCCCCTCTAAACATGAGTAGATCAAAATATCATCCATTAACACGATGATGATACGGTCTAAGAACATGAATAAGACATAGTTAATGAGCTCCACAAACATGGAAGGAAAATACATAACATTGAAGGGAATGAGAATGAACTAAAAGTGACCATGCCTGCACCTGAATGCAGTCTTTGGGGTGTCACCCTCCTTTAACAACAACTGGTGATATCCATACTACAGATCAATCGTGGAGAACCAACCTTATTCCCGCAACTAGTGGAAAACAAATTTTGTTATTAGGAGAGGGAAACTGTTATTGAACGATACCTGATTCTGTCTCTGGTAATCTATATATAGCCATAGACCACTATTATCCATCATTGAGAACATGAATGGAGCACCCCATGAAAACACACATGTTTGGATATAACCATTTTTCATATGGCCATCAACCTGAATCCACAACCCCATCAAATCAAAAGGCTCCAACCACTATAGAGAAATCAAAATCATATAGGATACTTGTTTCAAGTTTATTCTGAACACAATGTCATGTCAATGGGTAATAGTCACTACATATTCATGGAAAAAATCATGGAACTCTCCAAAAACTCATAGAACAACCAGCATCTCTATGTCAGCTGATTCCACTGACAACTCGACTAATAGGGAGAAAATAGGATCCAAAAACCGACTACCCACCAAATACCTCTACTCACCAATGAAAACTAGATGTTTTCTGTACATATTTAAAAAATGATTATCTTCTAGAATAATTCGATAACGTTATTCCCATTGAAAAATAAATCGTCTTTAATGATGACATCTTCAGGCTGCATCTGTAGTAGAAGAAGATACAAACTAGATTTATGCGACCCAAACATCAGTCTACGTCATCATAAACCATAAAAAATAATGGTCTGACCTCCAAATAGCATACTCAACACCAATTGCACGGAATGTCTCCCTACATCTAGTCATAATGAACGAGGATGATAGGGTAAAACAAAGGATTTACAATATCACGAGGAATAAAAAGCACACAGAAGTGAACTAAATAGATTTATCATACCTATAACAACCTCCAATGCTGCTGAAACTGCTACCTTAATAGCAGGCAAAGGCCGATCCCAAGCTCCACTATCCATAGACTATCTACATCCACCCAAATCATGTCACGATAAAGGAACCTGAGAAGCACACTGTTGTCTGCCTCCTCCAGAACAATCTACCCTTGGTAGAGTGGGATTCCACTGACCCTCCTACTAGAAATGTTTAACAGAAAACTAATACTACTGAGGTGGACATTGGACCTTCGCGCATCCACCTTATGGATCTCAAACTGGGAACTAGCTCCATAAATGTCTATGTCTTCCATTTTAAAATCACCTCGATCTCAATCCCACAGGGAAAGGGTGACGACTAGGAGATCAGAATTGGAACTATTGTAGCCTACATCATGGTTGACAAACCCTAGATGGCCAGGATGCTGGAGACATGTTGCTAACTACCATCCCCTTCGATAAAATCTGATGGAATCCTTTTCCTAGTACAACTCCTTGTGAGTTCTTCCTCTCCACTACTTTGGCCTTCTTTTGAACTTCTATTTATGTTGGTAGGGTAATGAGAGTGATGAAATACTATAGAGATGGTTAGAGTCCCTCCACTAAGCACCTCACCAGTGAATCCTCATCTCAATATACATTAGTAGTAATGTGTAGGAGATCCTTGAACATGATCCCTAATTCCATCATGGACATACTCCCCTATTGGAAGGAGAATAGCTCCTACCTCTTCTAGACCATTATTGTCGAGGAATGAAACACTTCTTGAAAGTCATTCTCAAAGTCATCCCATGAGACATTAGTCTCATTATCCTCCCTAAGGTTAGGATTCCACCACTATACTATCTAGCTTCACAAATGAATTACTACTAGAGGAACTCGGTACTCCCTCCGAGAACAGATCAAGGTAATGGTGATTATATGCTCATCATTCTAGCCATTCATCTTAATGTCTGAAATATTGCCTTCGTACTTACCTAGGGTCTATTGGTGGAAGCACAAACAGTCTTTGTCCACATGTCATCTTTCTCCTCCTGACCATCTCTCCTATGGTCAACCAAATGAGTATGTTGGGCCTCAGCTACTCATACAAGATATGGGCAACATTAGATTTCCATAGATAGAAAGGTAAACAAGGAACTCCAAAACCCAAGTAGTAAAAAATTTTATTTTGCAATTTATTGTAATGACTAATTGAAACTAAATTCACAAAAAACACAAGAAACACAAGAACATAAGTCATTATGATTCATGTAACTTTCCTAGGGTCTCTACTTCATAATCAGTGTAGCTTCATATCATCGTTCAGTGGATTCAAATTCCTTGCATCAGGTCACGCCCCCCCCTAAAATCCTATGTCATAGACATTCTTCTATGTCATATTTCATGCACCAGGATTTTTTATCACTGTTTCCCTAACATCCCATGAAATCCACAATATTCCTAAATCGGAACTCCTTCTTTTCCCTCAAACATTTCATATGATACAATTCTGTAATGACATACATTTTTTATGATGTGGTATGGGACAGCAATGATCCACTCCATTCCATCATCAATATGAAGGAGAGATAATGTCCCCGAAATCCCACCTTCAATAGGCCATAGAGTGGAGACTAGAACCAAGGGTACAGAATATGAAAGAAAATTTATGTCAGTACCATTTAAAATGAAACATGCTAATGGGATAAGATGGTAAAAATCAAAAAACAAAACCAAACATTTGTACAATAGAATACAAAATCCCAGCAAAGAATTATTTAAACAAAAAATGAGACAAAAATACAATCAAAGAACCAAATTATGAAACAAAATAAAAAAACTAGTAGCGGCAACAAAAATATACAGACACTATAGCTAGTTATGTCAAACATTATAATCAACGTATTCCAATAAATAGGATAAATATTTTTACAAACTTTGGATGAGTATAAAAATATACAAATTAGAAAAAATAAATAACATATGCACAAGTGGGGAAAACATTCTAATGCCTCTATGAGAGAACTGTAAATCCTAAAACAACATACCAAGGAGTACTAACCAACCCAGCCTCAGCAAGGTACACTAACCATGTAAGGCAAATCAATTTAAATACTTGTATAAGAAAATCCTCATTTGGGAACCCAAAAAAACATTCACAATAGTTATCTTTTAATTTCTAATGGTTATCTTCCTAACACTACCACTCTTCCAAAATTCAGTCCCACAACCCCAACCCTCCGACAAACATCTGGGCCTCAAACAACAAACAAATCCTGCCCACATACACCTGGGAAACACACACATAACACATCTTTCCAACATGCACCCAGGCCAAAATAGCCACACCTCTCACTCGAGGACACTAGGGCCTCATCCCAAACACAGTTTGGAAACAAATACTATCCCAGAAACTCCCAAGAGACTATTCAAAAAAGACCTAACTGAATGATATTAGTAAATAGTAAACCAGAATCCATTAGAGCCTGTCCCGATATGCTCCTGTGGTAAGAA
The DNA here is from genome assembly GCA_963277665.1 of Viscum album. NCBI lineage: Eukaryota > Viridiplantae > Streptophyta > Magnoliopsida > Santalales > Viscaceae > Viscum > Viscum album. The sequence goes on from OY728128.1 coordinate 1,267,655,492, forward strand.
CCCAGAAGATGGTGCAAGGAAGAATGTCAGTAAATGGTCATCCATCCTCCCACCGAGATGTTGGAAAATAAACCCTCCAATATGAAATGGGGGTGTTTGGAAAATGCTTCTCAACATTAGATGGGTGCATGTTGATAATCACAATGAACTAAAAATTTATACATATAGGGAAACAAACACTCTACCCAAACTATGGGTTCCCAAAAAAGAAACCAGTCTAAAAAACCACATTTGTTTCTACCCTAATATTTATGCACAACCACAAAAAGATCCACAACAAAACACAAGACTAACCACCTTTCATTTAACTACATGATATTCATTAATTGTGTGGTTCTGTTTAATTTATTATACCACTACCTGATCAACTAACAATCACAACATTTTTAATAGTTTTCAGAATGATAAAGGTCACTAAACACTACGGAAAATACAAGGAAGTAGAGGTTAAGATGAGGAAATCCATTTTGACACCCATTAGTAAAAACAATAGAGGACAAAAAACATGCAGTCCCACTATAGACCTCCTACTTCCAAGATATCCGTTCAACTACTACCAACTACCATTCTTCATATTTATTCCACTCAATAATCTTATCCCAACTAGTATTAGTATCCATACATCCCAACCACTACCTAGAAGTAGTCCCAATACATAACATGTTATACACCCACAAAATAAACCAAAGGAAATCCATCTACCTACAAGTTTATACAACCTCAATTGGGATATATAGAAAAAATCATGTACTTGAGAGAGGTCATGTGGAATGTACAAAGGATAAGCTAAATTCCTAATATGATCATGAATTTCAATTGGTCTCAAATACCTTTGTCTTAGTATAACTTTTTTATTGATTTTAATAACCTTATTCAATTTATAATTTCATAGAAACACATTATCATTATATTTTAATTCTAGGCCGTGGTGGTGATTTTTCACCTAAATGTTTAACAAACTATATAATAACAATTTGTGTTATTGAATAGATATATTTATCTATCCCATTTCATCAGCTATATCAGGTCAAATATCATTGATTCTCCAAAAACATTTCAGTATACTGGATCTCTACAATTTTCTCCATATAGGGATTTATAAGGAGTAATCTAAATGATTGGTTGAAAGAAATCGATGTAATAAAACTGAAATATAGGATGGTTTTGATCCAATATACCATTTAAATCCAATGAAAAATATCTATAAATATCTTATAGTGTTTAATTTTTTCTTTCAGACTCACCATCTATCATTGGATGACATTTAGTAGTTGGAAAAATCTCTATATCATGATATTGTTAAATAAATCTCTAAATATTTAAGTTAATCCTCATATCCTAATCTGACACAATGTAATGTGGTACTCCATGAAAACATACCCCTTTATTAATGTATATCTTGAAAACTAGTCTAGATAGATACTTTATGAGATAGTGAAGAAGTTTACAAAATTATTTTGGTGATAAATTAAAACATATATAGCATTATTTCCTACAGATATTTTTACAATTCGGTTGAAAATATCTATAGTGATGTTTACCCATTTAAATTCTCATAAGGTCAATTTATTTATCATCCCCTAAATCATTTTTCTCCTACCCTTACCATACGGAAATATGAAGCACTGAGAGAAAAACTCTTTGATGCCTCTCTACATTCCATCCTACAAGAAATACTCTTTAAAACCACTATAAATATCCATAATTCTCATATGAATTGAGAATTAAGAAATATGATCTTCATCTAACAACTCCTTCATCATGCCTAATATGGAAATAATACATAGAAGTTTATTGAACCTTATCATTCCTTCATGATAAATTTTAATATCAGGGACATTTATCTCCTTATTTTAAAACTCTACATCTTCCTTTTGTGCCTCTTAAATCATTAGATAGATAGATGGATGAACATTTAGTTGAGATTGATTATATTTGTCCCCATAAATAAGGATTTACAAATACATTATTTGAAAATATAGAAATATTGGATTTTATTATACTCTCATTGATAAACTAGAATGATCATTTCAAATAAAATGATCAGAATCCTTTTCCACATTCCTTGTTTGATAATATATTAACTATTCCTAATATTTAATCTTCTCAAACTATCATCGTTAAGACAAATTCAACTCTTTCATTGTGAATATATTATTTAAGTTTTTTTCTTTTATTTATATCAATATTATGACTATAATGACAGTCCCTCCATTTCATTAATACAAAAAATACTATAACTAAGTCGAAATCCTGAGTAGGTGATTTTTTCTCAAAGTTCATCAATTTTTATAAGGAATATGCTGTAACTATTTCATTCCACAAAAGAACACATCCAAATAAACTAATGAATTCCTAAATATATATTGGAATCCCTTCTCCACTGTTGTCTAATCTATGAATAGGTGTCCTAAATAACGTTTTCATCAATTCATAGAAATTTTCCTCACATTAATTTTCCTATACATCCTTTGCTTTGTTTGGTGTTAACATGAGTAGTGGTGTAGATTTCATGAGAAATTATATAAAACCCATTGATAATACCTAACTAATCAAAGAATACTATGGAAATTTATCAATGAGTATGGTCTTTACCAACATTCAATATTCCAGGTATTTGATAGATCTACAAAAATATGTCTTTGATATATCTACAGAAATACCCTATCTTGAGGTTACATGGCACAATAATGAATCTGTTTTATCAAAAATTCCAAATTCCAAATTATTTATATTGTTTAACCTTCGTTAGTGTATTACTTATAGTTATCATTTGATATTCATGATCATACATTCCCTTTGAATAGTTAGGAATATCATATATAATGATTATTACAAACTGATCAAGGTAATCTCTAAAGACTATGTAAATTAAATCCACAATAATGGGTGGGTAATTAGTAAGAATGAATGGTATCACTATATATTAATATTGTCTATAAGATGTGCATAATGTTGTCTTATCTATATCCACCATCTTGACCATTAGTTTATGATATTGAAAATAGTGGGGAATTGTGGAAATGTATGGAGATCTATAATATTTATCAAATTTTCAATAATTGTGGGGAAGAGGATACTAATTCATAATTATAATATTATTCAAATCCATATAATCAGTAAAAATTCACATTGATCAATATTTACTTTTTAAAAAAATTATAGATGCACCCCAAGATGTCACACATATGCAAATGAATATTTTATCATAGTTTTTCTATAGTTTATTATTCAATTTTTATTACTCGATTAGTGAAATTCTATGTAGATTCATTAAAATTTATGTAGAGAGAGGTATGAATTCTATTGAGAAATCACCTTCTTGTTTTAGTGTAATTCTATGATACTCTATCAGAATGACATAAAAAATGCCTGAATAATAGGCATATCATTAATGTCCTATTTCCCCCTACCATCTGACATAAACACCCCTTTCGAAAAAGAATTAATCCCACACAATGGATTTCACCTGGAAAAAAATCTCATACATATCAACTCAATTATAGATGATCATGTGTTGTTTTTGAATATGAAATGGGATTCGTTCCAATAAAATTGATTTCATTTTCAATTATATAAATACAATGCATGCCTATGAGAACAGTGAATTAAACTAGAGGTAGAATGATAATATTTTCAAGAAATACATTCCAATAAAATTCAATGAAAGAATAATCTGATAAATTATATGTGATAGTTATACCATTAGAGGTTTTAAACTGATAACTATACAGCAAATTATTTGGCTGGTATATTGTTAACCCTATCAAATTATTCAAATATGAAGGAATGTGTTATCCTCAAGTCAAATAAGATAATAGAAGATACATACTGAATTGCATGTGTTCCTTTCATCAAGTATTTATGGAAAAAATAGATAGAAAAAATGATCACTTTAGATTTATCCTTTCCCCCCTTTCTTATTGGTAGTAGGAATTGATCACCATTATTAAACATCGTTTTGGGAACATGTGAGAAAATTTTCGTAATCATTTCACCTGAAAAATAGGATTGTAAGAGGTGCATTATATAGATATTTCTCATTATTCATTTCATTAAATACCTTTTTCCCATTACTGTATCATACAAAAAAATTATGACAGGACCATCCACACATAAAACATTTAGTAGTCCCCTTAAGATAATTCCTTGCATGAATCTTCCAAAAGATTTTACATAATATAAATATCATATTATTTTCTACATGGTTCCATGATTTTACATCTAATTCAATTTCTATATTCTTATTGATACCATGATATTGATATGTAACTTCATATTAAATTTCTACCTTGATAAAAAATCAAACTATATATTCATAGGTAATGAAGGTTCTTATGGATAGTTCCCATCTTATAATTATATTAATGCCACTAAATAATCATTCAACCTTTATTTTATTCTAGGTGATGATATGAGAGGTGTACCTCATATTTCTTGAAATTTTTTTCTCACATATACAAACCGATTCCTCATTCATTACCATTATCTCAATTTCTCCATCTCTAACATCGTATAGAGAATACGAGGAATATAATTATTGGAAAATAATTTCTCAAACTCACCCCAAATCACGGGGTCAAAATTATCCTATGGTCACATATTTTGGATAAGTGTCCACCATTATTCAACATCATCATCCATATGGTAGACATAAAAAAATATTTTCTCATGTTTTGAGCACTAAAGAATTGAAAAAATAATTTCTGTGGTGTTGATCCAATGTTCAAAATCTAGTAGACTAGAAAACCCACTAAATGAAGTTCGACATTAACCATGATGGAATAAACATAATTTGGTTCCCTCTATTTTTTTGTTTGTCCAACATTTCGAGAATAATCAGAAACTTTCTAATCAATTAAATGATATTTTTCATTCTAGATCATAGAAAATTGGTATAATCTATAGGAAAACCAATGAATTAATTATTTAACTATAACTTATCACGGTTCCATTGAGTTCTAGTAATTTTCTAAAACCAAATTTCATTGTTTTAGAAAAGATAATTATAGTGGGGGACCACATAATCGTGAAAAGTCACATATTGTATTTCTAAATCATTGAATGTTCTTTAATCGATGAATCCATTAGTTTATCATAGTTAATTATTGGACACCAGCTATGTAAAATCCATCATTATTTTTCATAATGATTTTGATAATTTCTAAAGTTTATTTTCCATAGGAATGTCAAACAAGTTGTGTATCATGGAGCATATCATTCTCTAGGTGACTATTAGGTCTTGATAAATGAAACCATTTTGTAGTAATTACCCCTAGGAACATCTGTTCAATAGGCACATATTTATATAGTATATAGAAAAGGATATAATTTCCTTTGAACCACACACTTTATCTTTTACCAAAATTTCAAAACATTTATCTATACATTGACTCATCCTTAGACATACCCTTTAGAATTTTGTTAGGGGTATCATTACGGTTTTTTCATCCTAGTTTCCAGTGGTTTACTCAAAATACCCTATATTATCAACTATATTATCCCAGGATTATCATACATACAAATTGTATTACATTAGGATTATTCATTGCATTAAAAAACACACACCTCAGAATTATTATAGTTTTGTGTCTTCAAAAACACGGAATCACAAAAAACTGGTCAATTAGTGAACTAAATCAACTAAAACTGTGAACTTTATAACAAGAATCCTTCATAGACATATCATATGAAATACATTTATTAATAAACTAGGGTATGGAAACATAAAATGTGTTTGTTGAAATTTTCAGTAGGGGTTAACAATTAACATAGAGGTATAAGAACATGATAAAATCATTTTAAAACCATACTCTTCATATCAAAGATCATTATATTGATTCATGGAAAAAATTATGGTATTGATTAAGACATGAATCATACGGTAATTGATGGACATGATCCAGAATATAACATCATTGGCATAAGACATTGTTTTTTCGTACACACATAACCATATAAAATCGTAATTCTAGGATACCAAGAATGACATTACAGGCATGTTAGGTTGGGAATAACCACTCGTGTACCCATATTTTTTGGATTGGGCATACCAACCACTTACCCACTCTTTTTTCATTAGGATAACTTCTCTTAAACCATATTATCTCTTTTAACCATAATCATTACCTTATGAAATAAAGGGTGATACTATTAATTTAAATAGGTTTGAATTACTAATATGATGACATAAGAGCGAGGCATGAATTTTGATCCTTAAAATATTTGATTGATTCAATTAATTTATATTATTATATAGTGATTAAATTTTTATCTCTAAAATATTGGTAAGAAGTAGAAATATACAAAGGAAAATAACACAGAAATTCATAGTAGTTTAGGGAACAACAGTCCCCTTGTCCACTCCACCAATTATCTATCCACAACTATGTTTATTTTCATCACTAAGTCATTTTATTGGGGGAATCTTCAACAAATTAGAGTTATTGGATACCATCACATTATTTTTTTTAATCATTATGGTTCTATTACAGGGAACCATAAATACAAATGTAAATCATAGAAGCTGATACTCATCAACCATGACTGAGTTAGAGTAATTGGAACTCTTATATATAAATTGATATTTATTTTAATGTTATCATTTGTTTTAGTCAAGAAATCAATAGAAATTGAAATATACTTTTTATCTCTAAATTTAAAAATTAAATGGATGATAATTAATCAAAATTTCATAGAAATTTATTAAATAGTAGTAGAGAAAACACCAAAATTATAATAATTAATTATGCATTCAATTTTTAACTCTAAAAAAAAATTTAAAACTTGTTCAACAAAATTTTATAATATGGTATGTTAAAAGCATCAATAGCATATCCGACTAGATCAAAAACCATTTTTATAAAAAAATAAAACATTTATGGTCATGACACAATTATATTTACAAGTATACATATATTTTATTGAAGTGAATATAAATATATTGTATTTTTTTGAATCAAGAAGATGAACATCTTAATATTTATATTGTAGTTCAACTAACTCCAAGTCAGATAATTCTAGAAATACCAATTAATAAATTGTAAATATTTTAATTCCAAATCATTGAATAGATATATAATTTCCCATATAAATAGAAATAGTCTAGTCCTTTGAGTATGAGACATTAAGTCAGATTTAAAACGTATTTTGTGTGATTTTTCACTTATGGAAACAATTATTCTAATAATAAAGATATTTAATTTAATTTAATACACTATCATTGACCAATAAAATGTAGGGATCCTTTATGTAGTGATAATCTCTAAAATTAGGGTGAAAAAGGAATTTATTTTTATACATGAATGTATGATGAAACATATAATAATTCATTTACTCATGGGGTTTCTTAAAAATATAGGGTTTTTGGTCAAAAATTTTATTATAACATATGGTACATTATCCATATGTTTCATTCCAAACATAGGGTTCTCAAAGAATACATTCTTTTACAAGCATTGTTTATTAAAAGTGTTTCTAGAATACATTATAACAAATATACAATACTTTAATAAAATATATTCCCATGGACCAATGACTTTTTTAGTCTTACAAAATAAATATTCAAATGAATATATTTTTCCGGAATTTCACTTAAATGAAACATATTAATTAACAAATATGTGTGTGTATATGAGCATCAAAATGAAAAATAAATTAATAAAATATTTGATTCAAAAAAATGTTCAATAACCACCTTTATAGAGTCATATTTTTTCATTATATTACTTTGAAATTTTTTTATTATATATCAAGAGATAGGAACTGAAACGACATGTGATTTTGAGGCTCGATGTACCTAAAATTAATACCATAAAAATATTAAATACATTTATACTGTGTGCTGATGATACCTCAGTAAAAGTGGGATAAATCTTAAATGGTATATCATTTCATAAAATATAAATCAGAGTGGTGTTCGAAACACGGGTTTTAGCCCACGTGAGAAATAAAGTCAGTTAGCACGGGACATTTGGACCCCTCGTTCATAGGAATTTCGTTAAGTGGATTTATTTATTTATTTACTGTATTAAATTATTTATTTAAAATAAACTAATAAGGTTAAAAATAAATTTTTTGGGAATTTTTTGAAGTGTTAGTCTCATAATACTGGAATTTCAAACAAGATCTCCCTTCCTACATTCCATTGAAAAACACTTTGATGAACAATGATGGAGCATCCGATAAGATCAGATCCAGATGAAATTAATGTAGTAGCTCATTCTAAGAATTATAATAGAGATTTCATCATCAGAAATTGATCAAAATCATATGTAGGACTCATCTATTGTTGATTTTATTCCTTGTATTAAATGATCAGTTAAATCATTTTTATATATTTGATATGTTCCACTGTTGCGGCCTTTACATGAGCTAAATATTGAAATGTTACATTGTTTTAATTGTTTTCAAATCTGAACTTCCCATTCGTGATCAATTTCCCAATAATGCTTCGACTCAAATAATAAAAATTTATTCTTATTCCTTTTCTCTGCCATTGCATTTTGTTTTTCACTGGTGTGATCCATAAGGATCTAATTTTAGGATTTCAGACAAAATTTGGATTGATCTGGATGTGGATCCATGAGAAATATATAAAATATGAATGCTTTGTGGAAATGTGCATAGATCTGTGATTTTTTGAATAAATTATACACGATTCATTAGTTAAAAAATATCTTGAGGACTACAAGTGGCATTAATAAATTTATAATGATCGAGAGAACGCTCATATAGTGGGGAGGCCGGTTCATGATAAGAAATGTCCAAGATCCTCTTTTTGAAGCCAGATCATCAATTTTTGGGCCATTTCATGGAAGAATCTAATTCAGAAATAGTTTATTCAAGGAGAAAATATTAATCACATGTTACTATGTGAATCATTACTTCAAATAGTGTTCCAAAATGAACACAAGGCATGTATCCCCCATTAGTGGCGGAAATAGGGGTTTGAAGAAGTTAAGGGTGACAATACATGTAGTACCCCATTACACATTGATTATTCCCTTCCCTGTTGGAAAGACCATGTGACATATCACACTACAAGGAGTTGTTGTTGAAGTACATGGACATGGAATTATCAGGTATAATCCCATGTGAGGAAACATGCTATTTATCAAAGTACACTGATACGGGGTCTGACTACATGGAAATGATAGGTAAAACATGATCCAAACCCCAAATAGCTTGTACACACTTTGTAGTCCACTGACAAAACGTTTTCTCCAACATGGATGGGATTTGTGTGCGGGATAGGGACACGACTAGGTAGTGAAGTGGGAGAACATGCTCTGTGGGTACCCTCACATGTCATGAAAGAAGTTATCTTTTTTCAGGAGACATCGAACATCTGTATCTCAATCATTTGAACATGGATTCAGGCCTATGAGTATCATATATGACATTATTCTAAAGTATAATTTGATGGTACCCACATTGGTCGTATTTCCGATATTATTTGAAATTCTATATTCATGGTATGTATTTAGTTGAGACTTAATGTCCAAAAAAATCATGTATGATAAAAACATTTAGGTGAATTATTCTCTAATAGGGATTCTAAGTAGAATTCCTTAATGGATTCATCCAAGAATTACCCTATATCAAGGCTAGGCAGTGGAGATCCATGAAAAATTCATCTAGGATTTACCCTACAGTAAGGGAAAATAAATGTAGTTCTCTATGATCTTCTTCACGGTGTTACCCATGAGTATGGATGGGTAGTATAGTTCTCTAACAGCTTCATTCAGGAATTACCCTCGAGGAGGGATAGAGAATAGATTTCCTCGATGTAATTTCTAGTCATTACCCAAAAGAAGGTATGGGAAATAAAGATCCATGATTAAATTCCCGAGCATTACCACCCAGTTGGGATGGGTAGTGGAGTTCCTCAGTGACTATCAGAGCAGAACCCTCCTGTTGTATTCGAGAATGAATCCTCTATCATGGAATTATGGCACATTGATTGTGCGAAAGAGTGAATAGGCATGGTCAGATGTTTATTTTTACTCACGATGAATATAAATTATTTCCCCACAAAGACACATTTTGTGACATTACCTAAAACCATGAAGACATGTCAATTATTCCCAAAAAGGATAGTTTCATGTTGTTGTTATTGAGTTCCTTAGACATGTGTGTTCAATATAAACATGTGGTATGTTGATCATAAATATTGTAGTTTTTGAAATGTTAGATACTTTTATTCATTTGAGGAACTATAAGATATAGATCTCCTTACTCACTCGTTGGATCTTCTCTAATAAGAAAACACACAAACACAAACACATGTATATATAATGTTTTTTAACCACTCTATGGGTTTTTTTACTCTCCTAATAGAGGAAGAGAAGATGTGTGGGGTATACCATATGATTTACTTGTATATCATTTCCTGGTTGGATGAGTCTACTGTTCTGCTGTCAATGGCGATGGATCTATATGTAGTTTGACTATATACCATATTTAGCCACTTGTGCCTGGATGATCATACGTTCACTCCTACTAGGTTGATCTATACACATTCATTGTACCCTGTTTTTATTCGATCATTCCATTCTATTGAATCACTTAATACCCCCACTCGTCTTTTGTAGCATTCTACTGGGTATCTATATTCTCACCCAAGAATTTTATTTTTCCGCATGACTCTTTTAATATAAATATGTCTGAGAGGTTGATCATGAATGCTAATGAGCATAGGTATACAACGTTATTGGACCCATGTATGGGGGTTGTAGATTGGAATTCAAGAGCTTATTTCCATTTCTTCTATTTATAGTTATGTTTTTTATTAGTTTTGGACATATTTCTTATTGGACATGTACTTTTTATCATTTCATTTTAGTATAAAATAACATACTTTTTTACTATCCAGAGGTTCATGCATTCTTGGGTAGTTTTATAGAAATAATTCTTATATTATCCTCTACCTCTACATTTTTCCATTTATTTGGATATTTGTGGGAATACATGTACATATGTAATGGACTTCCATGGTCTGTTATGCCTTCGACACTTGTGGCCATACCTAGAACATGGTGGCGGAATTGGGGTAGATCCGTCCTGAGCCCTAACATGGGTTTGGTCATGAAAATTTTGTATCACAGCTAGTTCAATCCTATCATAATATTCCAATGTTAGCTAAATTATATTTGGTTAGAGTTTAATGAAATAGTGTCAATGTGTCTTGAGTGTATTTATCAGAACTGGGAGTCTAGAGATGGTGTGATGACCGACGTATCCATTCACAAGGACCATGCCTACATTCTTGTCAACTCACCATGTTGAGAAAATTTTTTAGGGATAAAGGGTACATTCTTAATATATGTTATTTTCTTTTATTTTCCTTCATGTGTAATTTACATATTTTTTTGATATATATATATATATTGAATTGTCTGTGGTGCTCCTTGCAAACTAATAGGATGCCTCCATAATGACGGCCAGTAGGGATACCAACTCGGGTTCATGACAACGACCCTATGAGTGATGAGGCATCAGTTTATCTTCTATCTAGATATACCATTACTCTAGGTGGATAGTTAGAATAACATCTAACTATTGATGAGTCTCTCATCCTAGCTAATTTGGATGATGATGCGTGCAGGATTAGCATGCTTCATGAGTTCAGGCATTAGAAACTACAGAGGTTTGGTTTCAAGCCTAATCCATAGTCATCATATTAATCACTATAGTTAGTGGTCAAAATCATCAAGCATACATGGACCATAATGAATCAGGTGGTTGAACTACTAGCCACCCTATTCCCCGGAGCATTTAGGAATGGTGGATGAAGGATACGTAGACTCACGACGAGTAATCACTCCCAAGGTACAACATCCAACATCTATTCTGCAAGGAGTACTACTACTACTCCTTCCTCCATTTCTCAATCAAAGTGCTTCTAGATATTTATCAGGGATGGATGGTTGTTTTTGAGTAAGTAGATAGGTTCGCAAACCATATGAGCTAATCACATGGAATGCTTTATGAAGGGTAATTTTGAAAATGGATGCCTGATAAGGGAATCCATAGATAGATTCATGAAATCATCATGCACTTGTTCATCCCCACCGATGAATGGATGATGGAACATGCACCTGTGATATAGGGATATTGGTTATATCGATTCGAGGTAGTTGGAGCTAGCAGTGGGCATCCTAGATCTATCTTGTCTACAATAGCTAGCGGGAAACAGACAATGAGATCATGAAGTATGAGACACATTCATGTGCATGTTCATGCATGCAATCTCTAGGAAAAAACACATTGAAGTGAGGAATGGATTCTATGTGAGGGTAATTATATTAAATTTCATAGGCAAGGCCACATGGCTTGAGACTACTTAACTGGACCTATCCATCAACCCAGACTCATGGCTGATGAATCACCATGGAAGAGGTAATGTCGTGATCATGGATCTATTAGTAGAGGACATGGTAGTCCCTAGGGTGGCGTATATGGTTGATGAGTAGTATGTTCATTGGGTGGTGGACACCATTATGATATCCTTCTTCTCCAACCATTAGGTACCCCATGTCATGCTTATAGGGTTGGCAGCCTCAGCTATGGTAAACTGCAGGCTTTGGATATCTATGATCCCACCACACATGAGATGATTTGAGATACGATCTGTGTATATTCTATTCTTTCCATATAGTTATTAGACACATGATCTAGTCATTCCTTTATCTCTCATCTATTGGTGTAAGAGGTAGAGGTCCTAGAAGAGACTCTGGCACAAAAGGTTCACCTTGAGGTACCTATGAGGAATGCTTCTTAAGTATCCATCATCTTTCGATCATGTGAGCTATCTCATGGTGGAGAAGGATTCATGTTGGAACATTTTATCTTATTGACAGAGCCTTATGATTTCATATTTTTTATGTATTATCTTTCCATGGTTCCAACAATGATTTATTTTTACCATTGAAAAGTAAAATTTATATGCAATGATGGGATGAAACTATCGTTTTCTGGAGAGAGCGATCTTATGGAAGCCCATGTTGATGCGGCAAGCATGATATCCTAGATTACCACCCATATATCGATGACTGTATAGCTCGATGCAGGTTTCTCTTCCATAATCAATGTCCCTTCATTTGGGGAGGATTATATTGATGCATTCCCAATATATATTATTGACTACCTCTAAAGAGAGAGAGTGATTTTTTTCTGCGCATTATTCTAGGGACTACCCCAATATATTTTATTTAATATTAAATGATTCATATGGAGATCCATGTGATATGGTTGTAGTTAGTGGATCTTTATGTGAATGGTTTCATCAGACCTAGTGTGTCCCATAGGGAATCTCTACTGTAGGTCATGAAAAATGTAGATGTGGTCTTGTAGATTTGTGTAAATTATCATCTCCGAAAGAAGGATGTGTTAAAGATTAAGTACTCATTTAAATGATATAGATACCTCTTTGACCAGTTTAATGTTGACATATGGTTCTCAGTGGTTGATAATATGTTCTTCTACCACGAGTTGGGTGTTTAAAATTATGATATAATAATATTGTCATTGAGGTGTCGTTATGAAACTATGAGTTCATACTGAAGCATTTTGGTATGAACAATTCACCTGCGATATTTAAATCATGGAGGAACTAGATCATCCAGCTATACATGGACTATTTTTTAGTGTCCTCATAAATTAAATACTCGTCTACTATAAAATATAGTATGATCTTGAAGAGAATTTGAGGATGGTTTTTGATGTGCTCTCAGAGCTCCATCATTATGGAATGTTCTCAATGATCCAATTCAGGATACATGTGGAAAACATTATGAGGCTTGTTTTTTATAAAGACATTATAGTAATGGATCATTAAATGAACAAGGTAGTTTATCTAAGGATACACTAATTGATATGTGAGAGGTGGAGAGCTTCCTTGGATTGGTGGGTTCTATGAGAGATTTCTGGAAGACTTCACTAGAAGCACATCCCATTTGAAAACCCGTACATAGATATGAAATCCATTTACCTAGTCTATGTTGTGTAAGAGGTACTATGAGTAGTTGAGGTAGAGGATGAAGATCACATAGTTGTTGAGAGTACAAGATAAAATAAATGAATTCATTATTTATTATGAATCCTCATGATATGGTCTCTGTTTCTTGTCGATGAAACGTCAGCCGATCATCTTGTACATGTCAAGGAAGTTGACACCCCATTAGCAGAACTATGAAACTCAAGACCTAGAGCTTGTGACAGTAGTATTTCCCCAAATGATGTAGAAACACTACCTTATATGGAGATATTTGTGGCTTAATTAGGCCAGCAGAGTCTCAGGTACATAATTACACCATGGGACTTGAACCAAAGACATCGATGCAGGTTTTAATTCCAATATGATTATGTCATTGATAGAATCTAATCTCTCGATAATGGAACAGTTGTGCTAGATTCCCCTTGATAGATGTCACATTCACGCATAGTGTTGGAAAATTTAGAATAGTTAGCATCCCTACAACATCCCATAGGGTTACTAGAGGTTAATGTTTTATATAGTTAATGGTGTTGGCTCCTTCACTTATCAAGTGTGTCAGAGAGTCCTATCTATGATACATCGACTATGGGGAATTAAATTATCATATTTCCATAGATGAATCACCAGATTGATATTCAGATAGAGGGAATCAAGCCATATATAGTATTGGTGAATAGTGGTTCTAGTCACTTTGTTATAGGAGGTTATGTGAGAGTTACTCACTTATCATATAGCTATACATCCCATTGTGAAGAATATGTAAAAAACATCTAGTGGTAGTGTTGGTGATTCGGGATGAGACAAAATGTAGAAGATTTCATTTCACATTGTCACACCTTTTAGTAGGTGACGGTTGAGCAACATGTTCCAGTATGTTTTTTGCAGCCTCCTGAGATTCTAGAGTGGAGGTGGGATTCCATATTTATGGAATTTTTCATGGGGATTTCAAACAAAATTGTGGATCATGACACCATACAGGTGATAGTTGACCGACTCATGATGTCAGGACACTTCCTTTCCATAAAGGGTCATAGTTCAGTTAAGACATTGAGGTTGTTTTATTTATGGTAGATTTTACCCCTTGATAGGGTACACTCGATGATTTTATCCAACCATGACACATTTTTTAAATGAAAATTTTTGAGAGGCATACTGGAGACATTCAGGACCCAATTGTGGATGAGAATATATTTTTACTCTTAGATAGATGAGTAGATCGAGCATAGTATTCAGGTGTTAGAGGATTTACAAAGGGATTGTGTGTCGAACTTTGTATGGATTTGGGAGTATCAGCTGCCCTTGGTAGAGTTTCCATAAAAAAACAAATACTAGTCTACCATCAAAATGACTTCTTTTTAGGCCCTATTCTAGAGAACATTTAGGTTGGCCCTGTTCTAGATATATATTAATGAGTCTTATCTTGTGGGACAAGAGATTGTGCGGGAGATTATAGATAAAGTTTAGGTCATCATTGAGCAGATGGGGATAGCCTAGAAGAGAGATAAATTCTATGAATCTCGTCGTTGTAGGCCCTTAGTGTTCGATCATGGGGACCATGTTTTCTAATGAATCTACCCACGATGTAGATTGTGATGGTTTAATTAGGGTGGAAATATTTCCCTGAGGTTTTTTGGGCCATCTTAGATTATATATAATGTTTCCATTGGTTCTTATTACCACGACCCATCGCTACGACTAGAGGAGTTTCAAAATTTATTAGATGTGTCACTACTGTGGAGATACATGCATGAACCTACACATATTATTGACTGGGGTGTGTAGGAAATTGAGAATGTAGACACCTTTCTGGAGCACCTAGTGGAGATCATGGATTTCTAGGACTGGAAACTATATGGATAGAAAACCCCTTCGTTTCACATGATAAGGGATAATGTAAATGTGTAATGGAGTTATAAGGAATGGGAAAACCTATGAGGGATAACTCTCCACTGATAGTTTTAATGTTTTTTCTTTTGGGGGAAAATCATAAAGGATGGAATGAAGTTGATACCTACTTTTTTAATTTTAAGACTTTAAAATATTCCTAAATATATTACTAGCGATATGCTTAGAGATGGAGTGTGATTCTGCAGACCAGTGGGCTAACACATAATTTTATAAAAATATTAAAAATATTTTATAATGCACACACATGATACATCAAAGAAAAATGGATTATTCTTATATGGTATATTAGATCCTAAATTCATGTGCAAGGATGTGTCCAGAACATAGTATTTACCGCATGTTCAATTTTAAGAGAGTTGGTGTGAGATATTCAGACCCCTCACTCATGGGAGGTGTGTTAGGTGAATTATTTAATTATTTAATTGATTTAATAATTCATTTAAACTAAAAATGGATATAAATATATAATTTTGGAATTTTGGAATGGTTTCTCTCATAACACTAAATTCTTTATTGAGCTATCCCTTTCACCTTTTCATTGATGAATCCTTTAGTGAAAGATAATGAAGCCTCATATCCGATCATATCTAGACCCAACAGAGGCAACAAAATGTTTAAATCATTCTGCAATACCATTTTACATCAACAATAGTTACAAAATTGAGGTAGGACTCATAAATTGTAGATTTCTTTCCATTGATTAAAAAAATTTGTAGATCATATGTTCTTAAATAAATTTGCACCACTATTGTTGGTTTTTCCTAAGACTATTTGTTGAAATGTTATATTATTTCAATTCTTTCACAATCTGAACTACCCATTATTGAATTATTGGACAAGAATGCATGGTCTAGATCAATTTTCTTTTTTTATTATGATTTTTTCCCTTTTTGATTTTCATTGTTCAACGATTGTATCCTCGAGTTACTAGTTCTTTGATTGTTGGGAAGCCAGATATCGGTTGGGCACTTAGATCAGTATAGAATATATGAAACATGAATGGTTTGTTGAAATGATAATATATCTAGATTCATTATGAAGCAAGTATTCTTGATTCATTAGTTCGTGAATATAATAGGTAATAAAATAGGTTAAACATCATGTGGGGTGATCAATAAAACCCTCAGAGTAATTGGAGTCCAATTCGCGATGAGCAATAGTGAAGATCCACATTCCATGACAAAATACATAATTTTTAGTCTGTTTCATAGTGCAATATATGCATGAAATGCTTCATTCAAGGTGAAACTATAGATCTGATGTTCTTATGAAAAACCCAACTACACGATGTGCTCTAGGATTAACACAAGACGTGTTTCCACCCACCTAGGCAACACATGGGATTGGTGAATGTTCATGGTGGCACAGTGTGTAGTACTCCCATACATGTCATGTATTCCATTACTAGTCTGACAACCCATGTGATGGATCACATGGGAGGGATTCAATGTAAAAGTATACAGACATGACATGAAAGCCAGATGAAAAACCATTTGATGTGGCATTACTTGTAAAAAAATACATTGACATGGTGTCAGAGTACACATACATGATAATTAGTACAAGGTATAGTCCCTAGATAGGATGGACATGCCATGTAGTCCACCTGAAGGGCATGTTATCATACACGGAGGGTAGACATGTGCAGGATAGGTACATTACCATGCTGTTACTGGGTGACACATTCCATGTGCCCCCCTCACACATCATGAGCCCATTGAGCTCATTTCAGGAGACTTCTAACGTCCGTATATCTATCATTTGAAAATGGAATTCACCATAATAGTATCCTATCCTATGGTTTTCCACGTAGAATGCAATGGTTCCCTCAATGGTTTCTTTTGAGAATTAGCCTCTAGTTAGGTTGTAAAGTGGATATACATGAGGGATTCTTTCAGAAATTATCCTTCATTAGGTTTTGGAAGTGGTGTTTCCTGATGGATACTTTTGGGTGTTTCCTTCCTTATGGTCTAGGTAGTGGAGTTCCCATGATGGCCATTTCGCGTGTTACCCATTAGTAAGGTTGGGCAGTGGAGTTCCATGATGACATTACCTAGAAATATCCTCTTGCAGGGATATGAATTAGACTTCATCAATGACTACAATTTTTGAACCCTAGTTTTGTATGATAGAACATGTCTTGTATATATAAATTTTATCCCCTCACGAATTCAGAACAATGAAAATACATGGTTGGATATTACATTGGACTCACGAGGAAGAGGTATTCTATCATCACCATGAAGAATTTTTGTGATGCAACCTAACACCATGAGGGTGAGTTACTGTCTCCCAAATAAGATTGTATAAAGTTGTTGTGATTGAGTTCATTAGACTAGTATATTTATTCATGTTGCTTGGGATGCTGAAAATTATTGTTGGACTTTGGGAAATGTTTTTTACACTTGCTTATGCAATGTGTTTTGAGAAGGAGATCCCCTTACTCACATGTTTCTGATTCTTTTACTGAACACACATAAACACACAGACGAACACATATATATAACCTTGTTTTTTACACACTCCATGGGTTTGGTTACTCTCCTTCAGGGGAGGAAAATATTTGTGGGTTATGACATGTGTTTTCAGTGTCTATATTCTATAGTTTGGATGAGTGTACTATCTTGATACATGTGGAAAATGCTCGATTGTTAGTTCATCTAATCATTCTTTTTAGACCCTCTTACTTGGAATATATTACTCACTCTTTATGGTTTAAGGTGTAATATTTCATTGTAACTTTCGAATCGACTGTAATTTTATTTAGTTGTGTCACTCACTTCTCCCCCTAATCTATTGGTTAATTTTATCAGGTATGTTTATACATACACCTGTATGGGATTTTCCCTCATGAATCATGTGTTGTGCATACAACTGACATGTTGTCCTTGACTATTGAGTAGATTATGGATACTGGGTTTATGTACCGTGTACGATGATCATAGCTTGGGGATCAAGAGTTGGATTCTCTCTAAGAATTTTTGTTTCCTTTTTTCTATCATTTTATGACATATTTCTAGTTGGGTATGTATTTTTTCCCTTAAAATTTCAATTTACACTGACATACTATTGTACAATGAAGAGGGTCATGAATTCTTGGGTTATTTTATAGCAGTGGTGCAACATCAATCCTTTCCCTCTACACATTTTCAAAAGAGTTGGATGCGTGTGTGCATATAGGTAGTTAACAAAATTACTCCCTGAGTTAGTTTGGGCTTCAGTGCTTATTACCACCCCTGGCCTATAGAGGTTGTCTTGTGGTAGTTGTAGCCCTGAGTCCCTGCATGGGTTAGGACATGAAATCCCCCTTTTTGATAGTCACATAACCAATAAAATAAATAATAATATTTAAATAAATATGTAAAATATTTTGGATAATTCTATTCTTTTTATATAATATTATCACATTTAATCATCTCTCCTAGGTAAATTGATCATTAAATTATCCACAAAAAATTTAAAAAATACAATAATTGTTGTTACATCCAAAATATTGGAATAAAATTTTGTATTATAAACTCCCCCAAAATACATGAATAAATTATATAAACATGAATACAAGAGAATTCCCAAAACTATATTAAAAAATAATAATAATTTGTAATATATTAATTAATTCATTTAATTCAAGCCACAATAATTTTTAAAATTTTAAAATAACTCCCCCTAAAATGTATCAAAATTTGATAAATAAAATAATTTCATGTAATAACATTTTTACATGTCATATTTAAGAAAAATATAAAATTTATAAAGATAATTTTATAGACTAAAATAATAAACTAAATGAAGGATACCCTAAAATTGAAATTATGAAATAATTTAAAAAATTATTTACTAATAAAAATATTGAAACTCCATTGAAATTAAATAAATTTTAGAAATGAATATGTGTTGTTGTGTTAGGAAGAATGTGAGAGATTATCAACACTTTCCAGAAATAAAACTTTTTTCACAAATTTAAACTAGAACTCTTTGATGTTTTTTAATTTTGTAATGAACATATATAGATCATTTATATAGAAAAAATGACAGAACTTTTTAACTAAAAATAATTTTTGTTTATAATGATTTTACGTATTTAAAACACCTCTTTTCCGAGTAACTCTTATAGAATTAACATTTTTACTTTAAATGCTTGAAATTTTTCATTTGAAATGTTATTTTCTTTCACATTATGTTATTTTTTTTACATTTTATAAAAAAATATTTTTTAAATTATTTCTTTTTTTGGAACTTCATACTAACTTTTAGATATATTTGGATCAGATTGAATATTCACTATTTGTTCATTATAGTTAAAGAATGCAAGAAAAATCACATCTAAAGATATTTCACCATTTAAATTTGGGAATGATATATCTAAGTGTTCATCAAAACCATAAAATTTCATATCTAATTTTGAATATTATTCAAAAAAATCCTTTACATAAATAAATAAATTTTCCCTTATTTGGTAAAAATAAGGATTACCTTCCACTCTCTTTTGATAAACACATTTCTCTAATAATTAAGTTATTAATCACTTCATCATTCTTAGAATGGTTTTAAAAGTCTTTTAAAAATATAATTTCAATAATAAGAATAAAAAATTTAATAGTTTTATTAGGAATATTATTATAGGATTTCAAAAAAAGAATTTGTTTTATATGTTGTAGAGGATGCCTCACATTCTCACGTGAAAAAATATTTTTTAAATTTTAATATATTTAAAATTTTGAAAACATATTTTTGTGTGAAATATATTCTATATTCAAAAAATTTTATTCTATTTTATGTATATGAACAAAAATATACAACAATAATATTAATATATTGAAACAATGAATGTATTTTTTTATGCACCAGTTTTTAATTTTTTTATGTATGATCCTAATCATTTGTTGAGGTATGTATTTCATTATATTTTTGTTTAACTACAGTAAAATGTAAGGTATATTTTTTTCCCATGAATATGAGGATCTTTGGGGTGTCTTGGGGGGTTCGAGGCACAAATTTTGAGGAAATCAGGCCATCTAGTGTGGGATTCATGGTTGGCACACAATTAGTGGCAACTATACTCTAGAACCATGCCCCATATAGAGGGTTAGTTCACAGTTGGTAAAATGAAGCATGAATGTGGACTATACAAAACATGCTTGGAAATATCCATCCATAGTGACCACCACATGGTTATTCAACCCATGTGGGACCCCCATAATACCATAAGACAAATGAACCTATTGGATTAAGGGGGGAACACTGTCTCCTAATTGTTTTTTAAAGACCCATAAATTTCAAGGAAATTTTTTTCTTAATTTTATTTGGAATTTTAAAAGGACGCAGCTTCTAACGGCGCCTGATTCCGAGGCCCGGTTTGCCCGGAATCATTTTCCAAAGTTTGGCTTGGGTACGTCTAGTGAACGGACGAGCAGGTTTTTCTATCTTTTGAACAAGTGCTTGGAATCGAATTCCGAGGGCATCGATGGAACCATAGCGCTGGTAATGGCTTAGGAATTCCATTTCCAGAGTTGTGTTTTCACGAGAGAAGATGATAAAAATCGTGGAAGTTTAATTTATAAATTAACAACAATTTTTATTTTCTTTTAGTGGATTAAGGCATTGGGTGGAAGTTAGGTAACTACCCAACTTCCCAAGAGAGGTTATGAGGGTGGTGGGGCCCACACGAACCCCACCCCTTCATATTCTTCAACCCCCCTCAACTCACCATTAACTCTTGATAACTTAAACATTAATAACTTATCTTATTAATTAAGTGAGTTAAGTGTGGCTTTTTAGATTTCAAACTCTTGAAATTCAAAAGTTATGTTATGTTAATAAAATAAGAGGTGGGCTTATTTTATTTTGGATTAGTTTCTTGTGGTGGAGTCTTGGGGAGAAAAAGGCTAAGGATTGATGAGTTTCTTCATGTCCTTCGTCGAAGGACACGAAGAACGTGAAGAACGTGAAGAATGCTGGATTCCTCAGAGGTCGACGTCTCCTTCCGCGATGTCTCCGTCCATGACGCCTCTTACCGCGACGCCGACGACGTCCTCTTTCGCGGCGTCTTCTTTCGTGACGTCTCTTTCCATGACAAATCCTCGTTCGACGAACCTCCGTTCAAACAACGTTGAGGTAGGGAATTGTTTTGTGAATATTAATGAACCCCTTGTTACTTCCTTCTAAATCAAAGAACACAGATCAACTAAACATCAAGTTGATCCGCGAAGAATATGTTGTGGGTTGGGAATTCTTGTTTGTGGGAAAACTGTAGGGGTTTACTTAATTATTTTGTTCGTGATTAAATACCTTGACTTTCTTCATGAAATATGACCAATTTCTATCAATTAACGAGAGGGGGCCAGACCACACAAACACGGCAGACCCTCCTCCTTATCCATGCTGGTTTCTTTTGTGGATTGAAACGGGAATAGCGCGGTGTCGTCTCATCATGCGGAATCGAGTGGCAAGGATGCCTGACATCATCACGCCGCGTGGGATCGAGCGACAAGAATAAGCGACGTCGTCACGTCGCACAATCAATTTTTTAAACTCTCGTGCGTGGGTATTTGAATGCAAGGTGTTCGTATAATTTATTTTGGATAAATTATTCCCTCGTCATGATTAAAACCACATGTTTATTATTTGCCATTTGATAACACCTAACGCGGAGGACACGGGCGGAACAAACACGGCCCGACAACCCTCTGCCGCTTGATTACCGATGTGCGGATCAACAGATGAGGACGAAATAGGCTGCTATGGCATTTGAATCCCTTCGCAGTGAAGGTCGGGTCCCAGGAGGACCGTTGGCGAAGACGGAAGGAGAAACGGACCTCCGAAGCACGTCCGGGGGTCCGCGGAAGGCGGTGACGGTGCGCCACGCCGGTGCGGCGGCGCCGGCGACCGGCGGCGATGGTGGGCCGCCGGAAGGCCGGCGGCGGTGGTTCGCCGCCGGCTTCAATCAGCGGCGAGGGGGGGGGGGGGGGAGAGGCTTGCACCCCACTCTGCGGCTTCCGCTCGGCCACGCTGGCTGAGCCGCGGCCGGCCGGTCGGGCCGGCCCGGGCCCAGCAGGGTCGGGTCGACCCGGTTCGGGCCGACCCTGGGGGGTGGGGCCGGGTCGGTCCGGGCCCAGACCCCCCGTTTCAGACCCTCTTTGGTATTTTGCCCATATCATGGGCTACGGACCTCCGATTGACGTACCGTCGGTTGCGTAGCAATCTTTGGAATGAGATGGTCGTTACGGTATATCACACTCAAGGATTCAGAATACATTAGATTCGTCCGGGTTGGTTCGGATACGAAACCAACCAGGCCCTCGGAGCGAAAATGCTTATATCTTGAGCTCCGGACGTCCGATTGATGTGACGTTGACTTTGTTGGATTCCTCTAAGTGAGACGGATCTTTTGGCTTACTCCGCCCGAGGATTGGACGCAGGTGGAGTACGGTCGGGTTTGTTTTCACTTAAAAACCAACCGGGCCCCTTGAATGAAAAAGCAAATAACTCACAGACCGGGCGTCCGATTGACGCGCCGTCTGTCTCGTTGAATTCATCTTGATGAGACGGAACTTTTGGCATACTTCGCCTGAGTTTTGGTTGTTGTTGGATAGTGGCTGGGTTGGATAGTACCTCAAATCCAACCGGGCCCTTGGAACGAAAAAGCTGTTATCATTCAGACCAGACGTCCGTTTGACGAACCGTCAGCGGTGTTGGTGATCACGTTGAGAAACGGTCCATATGAATATACCCTATGAGATTTTGGGGTACAGTTGAGATACGGCCGGGTAGGTTCACTCACGAAACCAACCGAGCCCCTAGGACGAAATGGTCAATAACTCACCGATCGGGCGTCCGATTGACGCGCCGTCTGTTGAGTTGAGACCCCTATGACGAGGTCTTACTTTGAGATACTTCTTCGTGGGTCTTTGCGATACTTGGAGTATTGACCTATGGCTCGTGGAGCGGACCCTCACGGATACTAGCGTACGGAGTACGGAGACTGTGTAGCCGACTGAGACCTGGTGACTGCTTGACCGACTCGACTTAGAGTGAGTCGACTAGCCCAGTGGACGGAGCACTACTTTGTTTGGGTGCAGACCCATGGCGGACGGAGCACTACATGTGTGACAGTGCAGACCAGTGGTACTCGTCCGGAGAGTACCTCAGCAGGCTACTAGGGGGTGTGCACTACTGTATTTTGGTGGCATACCCTGGTGGGAAGCACTACTATGTTTGGGTGGCTGACCCGCGGTACTCGACAGGATGAGTACACCAGCAGTCATAGGATAGTGAGATGTACCTCAGAGTCGTGACAGGACCACTGTACACTCCAGAGACGAGGCTCTTTAGCAGTTACGGTTTCGATAATGAAAATCCTGGTTTGAGCAGAATCTTTTGACCTTTGTGTTTACCTCATGATTGAGATGGTTCACTTGATATCTTAGGTATATTTATGGTCATATACCTGGGTAGTGGTTATCCGTTGATTTCATGATCTTGGTGTTTTCCTCATGATTGAGATGGGTTACTTGATAACTTAGGTATATGCATGGGCATATACCTAAGTAGAGGTTATCTGTTGAGATCTTCTTTGTGGTTATCCTTGTTGGTTTTTAGTGAGACCTTGAGGGCCTCGAGGTCCCTACTGAGTATCGTTATACTCAACCCTGTACGGGCTATGCCCGCACCTCGTTGTGTTGGTTGTAGACGACGGGCAGTGCTGACAGAGGCCGAGTGTTCGAGGATTGGACGGTACCTGAGGGTGGACTACATGACGAGTCAGTACCCGGAGGTGGACTACACGACGAGTCAGTATCCGGAGGTGGACTTCGCGACGAGATGACACACAGAGGATGTTGATGGGAAAGAGCGTTGTGGAGGCTATATGTACCTACCCATCAGGTAGGATCCGTGGTGGGCGATCCAGGAGCTGCGCCATCTGTACCTACCCTTCAGGTAGGATCCAAAAAGGATGACCCAGGAGCCACTTCCGTTCTTCCAGCTATTGTCATTTTCTGTTTTACTTTGTTCATTTGTAGTTGTACTTTCTTTTGGGTTTGTATTTTGGACCATTTACCTTTCAGCACTTCTCTTTGTACTTAGTTTTTTACTTCCGCTTGTACTCTGTGGTGTTTTGTTTACTTTTATCAAGGAAATTCCTTCCCATTTATCGGTATTTACGCCTTTGGTGATAGTCGCCAGCCCCTGGCCAATGGAAGGCTGGCTTGGGGTAGTCACGACACAGGCCCCGAGGACGGGTCGTGAAAAATTGGTATCCGAGGAGTTGGTTCTACCGCAGAACTTATAACTCTGATATTTTCTTTCTGTGAAGCAATAGTGTTAAGGGTACCGAGTGTGGTCTTCAGTTCAGGGAGTCCAGTGTTGGTGCAGGAGGCTGACGTATCCATACACCAGGACCCTAACAACTGAATTCCGACTTTGTGCACGAAAACACTGATTGCATGGGTGTTTCCAGAAGTTTTATATAAATATCAACTCAAACCAGGTCAGCTCACTAGGTAGAATCGTTTGACCGTGTCATGTTGTTTATTTCCAGATGCCTTTTCTCGGACGACCAGCTA
This sequence comes from Viscum album, assembly GCA_963277665.1. NCBI lineage: Eukaryota > Viridiplantae > Streptophyta > Magnoliopsida > Santalales > Viscaceae > Viscum > Viscum album. The sequence continues at coordinate 1,267,680,962 of OY728128.1, forward strand.
GAGCCCAGTGGGATGTGCGTACTGACTGCCTGTCGAGCGACGAGGCTTCGGTATAGGGCCCTCTTGCAGTTGAGGCACCAGCGGTACTACCATACGTTGGGCCACCGATGCCACCAGCCCCAGCAGTAGATGATTCACGCCTCTTGATTGTGCTGCATGAGTTCCAGTGCCAGAGGCCACCCAGGTTCCGGGTTGAGACGCACCCGCAGGCGGTTGAGGTTTGGTTGGAGGCTATGGTGAGAGTCTTCAGGCTAGTGGGGACACCGACAGACATCATGGTGATCATTGCTGCCAGCCTTCTTCAGGAAGCAGCAGGAAGGTGGTGGAGCCACTTGTTCCAGTTTTGCGACAGGATGGCCTTCACATGGTAAGACTTTGAGACCTTCTTCAGGGTGGAGTTTGTACCAGTAGCTCTACACCCCGAGCATGTACATGAGCTTCTTCCTTTGTCGCAGGGTTTTCGATCAGTAGCCGAGTCATCTGGGGGCAGTAGACAGATGATCCAGAGGTCCAGGAGGACCAGACCTACAGTTGGGCGATCTCGGGTTTTAGGATCGGTGGTGCGGGGCACCCAGGGTGGGGTTAGAGCCAGGCATGCTAGAAACGGACATTGTTACTCCTGCGGCAGGAAGGGTCACCTGGCACGTGACTGTCCGACTCCTCGTACAGTTGATCCGCAGGCTTTGGATGAGCCACCAAGGCAGAAGCAGTGACAAGTGCTTGAGAAACAGCCGAGCAGTGGTCAAGGCAGTAGAGCTCCGGGAGCAGGTGGACATGAGAAGAACTAGTGGATATGTCTCTTGTACTTCTAGTTCCATGTTTCTGTTGTATTCGTGTCTTTGAACTATAAAATGCAATAATAAAAAAGACACTTATCTCTGTTTTCTTTCCTGTCCTTTTGTTTGGTTGATACTAAGTGGTCCCGATTAAAACTGTTGACTTGACCCTCACATTCGAGATTTCTACTAGAGAAGACCCGGTGACCTCACACTGATGCCGATAGTGTGACTCGACCCATGGAGGCCAGAGTGACAGTTGGATATATTGGTAGTTACATTGAGGCCTTACGACGTCATCCATGGCATTAATACATCATTCATATCAGGATTGACTGTATTAGGAAATGGGCATGGTTCATATAGGGGATAAGACCAAGATTATCTTTTCGGAAAAGGAGAAATTTTAGCAGATCTTTCAGATCGTAGGCGAAGAAGGTGCAGATCATCCAGGCGCGGATGAAGACTGCACAGTGTAGTATGAAATAGGAAACCGGCTACAGTCTTAGAGACTCGAGCGTATTAAATTTTTCAAGAAGAGGATGCTTTAAGGAGAGAAGAGTCTGCGGAGCAGCAGATGTGGAGGCAGAGCTCGGAGAGCATCAGGAGGTGGTGTACATCTTAACATGATACAACCACATGACTTAGTTTTTCCCACCAGGCTCAGGAAGGTGGAGGGCAGAGGAAGAGAGTAGCTGCATGTAGTCAAGGAGTGTGACCCAATAGCTCTAAAAATGAGTCACGAGACAGTCTGTGTCCACTACTAGCTGCTGTAGTAACAGATGTTGATATGATTCATTTCTTGCTTTCACAAATCTTGTTCCAGACCTAGAATTTCTGGAAATCGTGGACTAGACCCTAACATCTGGAGATACCTTAGGAGGAGACTCGATAATCACACTTACACCGACAGTGTGGTCAGACCCTCGAGGCGAGAGTTTAGGTTGAAATATCTTGGTGGCAGTGTCGAGGCCTTACGACGTTGGTTTTATTATGGACTGGGTAATCACAGTTCATACACAAATTGACGGTATTAGGAAAAAAGGTTGTGTTTTAACTACGACGTCGGAATGGGTTTTCCTGAGTCGATGAAAAAGGAAACCGCATGCTGCACAGGGTAACTCATGCACAGGAGGGTGTGACCGATCACTCTTGAGTCGGTCAACCTTACCCTCGTGGCAGCAGTCATTTGAGTTTCAGTTATAACAAGAATTTGAGACCTCTAGAGTTCGAGGATAATGATCACGACCTTATACGGGTCTCACCTCGATGAGGTTTAAGGAGATGTGTCCAAGGCCGCAAGTTATCTCTGAGGTTCAACGGACCTTTCTAGGTCCTCAGCTGGGTAGGAGAGGTGGTGTACTGCTTGACCCATCGACCTCAGTTGCACAAGGTGGACGACGTTTTCCAGGTATCTCAACAGAGGAGATACGTGCTCGACCCTTCGCATATCATCGACCATAAGGAGCAGGACGATGGCGATGGAGTTACTTCCACGAAGGTTCCATTGGGAATCGAGAATCGACAGGAGCGGATCCTTTAAAGATGGTTGATTCCTCGGGTGTGCTTTCACTGGTAGTACGGGAGTCTCCAGCTGAGCACATGAGAGCGGGAGGCTCAGATGCGTTCTTAGTACCGCTTTTGTATCCCTAGTTTGTGTTTAAGCTTTACGAGGATGTAAATCCCTGAGGTGGGAGTAATGTAAAGACCTGGAAATTTCAAGGAAAATTTTTTCTTAATTTTCTTTGGAATTTTACAAGGACGCGGTTTCTGACGGCGCCTGATGCCGAGGCCCGGTGTGCCCGGAATCATTTTCCAAAGTTTGGCTCGGGTACGTTCAGTGAACGGACGATCGGGTTTTTCTAACTTTTGAACCAGTGCTTGGAATCGAATTCTGAGGGCACCGATGGAACCGTAGCACCGGTAATTGCATAGGAATGCCATTTCCGGAGTTGCATTTTAATGAGAGAAGATGATAAAAATTGTGGAAGTTTAATTTATAAATTAACTACAATTTTTATTTTCATTTAGTGGTTTAAGGCTTTGTGTGGAAGTTGGGTAACTACCCAACTTCCCAATAGAGGTTATGAGGGTTGTGGGGCCCACACGAACCCCACCCCTTCATATTCTTCAACCCCCCTCAACTCACCATTAACTCTTGACAACCTAAACATTAATATATTATGTTATTAATTAAGTGAGTTAAGTGTGGCTTTACAAATTTCAAACTCTTGAAATTCAAAAGTTATGATATGTTAATGAAATAAGAGGTGGGATTATTTTATTTTGGGTTAGTTTCTTATGGTGGAGTCTTGGGGAGAAAAAGGCTAAGGATTGAAGAGTTTCTTTATCTCCTTCTTCGAAGAACACGAAGAACGCGAAGAACGTGAAGAACACCGGATTCCTCAGAGGTCGACCTCTCCTTCCGCAACGTCTCCTTCTGTGACGCCTCTTACCGCGATGGCGACGACGTCTTCTTTTGTGACGTCTTCTTTCGTGAACTCTCTTTCCGCGAAGAATCCTCATTCAACGAACCTCCGTTCAAACAACGTCGAGGTAGGGAATTGTATTGTGAATATTAATGAACCCCTTGTTACTTCCTTCTAAATCAAAGAACGTGGATCATCTAAACATCAAGTTGATCCGCGAAGAATATGTTGCGGGTTGGGAATTCTTGTTTGCGGGAAAACTGTAGGGGTTTATTTATTTATTTTCATCGTGATTAATTACCTTGACTTTATTCATGAAATATGACCAATTGCTATCAATTAACGAGAGGGGGCCAGACCGCACAAACACGGCTGACCCTCCTTCTTATCCATGTTGGTTTCTTTTGTGGATTGAAATGGGAATAGCGGGGTGCCATCGCATCGCGCGGAATCGAGCGGCAAGGATGCGGGACATTGTCACGCCGCGCGGGATCGAGCGGCAAGAATGCGCGATGTCGTCACGGCGCGCAATCAATTTTTTAAACTCTCGTGCGTGGGTATTTGATTGCAAGGTGTTCGTATAATTTATTTTGGATAAATTATACCCCTGTCATGATTAAAACCACGTGTTTATTATTTTCCAATTGATAACACCTAACGCAGAGGACGCGGGCCGAACAAACACGGCCCGACAACCCTCCGCAGCTTGTTTACCGATGTGCGGATCAACAGACGACGACGAATTAGGCTGCTATGGCATTTGAAACCCTTCGTAGTGATGGTCGGGTCCCGGGATGACCGTTGGAAAAGATGGAAGGAGAAATGGACCACCGGAGCACGTTCGGCGGTCCGCGGAAGGTAGTGGCGGTGCGCCGCGCTAGCGCGGCGGCGGCGGCGACCGGCGGCGACGGTTCGCCACCGTCTTCAATCAGCGGTGAGGGGGGGGGGGGGTGCGTGCACCCCGCTCCGCGGCTTCCGCTCGGCCGCGCTGGCCGAGCTGCGGCCGGACGGTCGGCCCGGACCGAGTCGGCTGGGGCGGGCCGCGCCGGCCGGACCGGGCCCAGCCGGGTCGGGTCGACCCGATTCCGGTCGACCCAGGGGGGGTCGGGCCGGGTCGGTCCGGGCCCAGACCCCCCGTTTTCGGACCCTCTTTGGTCTTTTGACCATATCGTGGGCTAAAAACCTCCGATCGACGTACCGTTAGTTGCGTAGCGATCCTTGGAATGAGACGGTCGTTTCGGTATATCGCACTCAAGGTTTCGGAATACTTTTGGTTCAGCTGGGTTGGTTCGGATACGAAACCAACTGGGCCCTCAGAGCGGAAACACTTATATCTTGAGCTCCGGACGTTCGATTGACGTGTCGTCAACATTGTTGGATTCTTATAAGTGAGACGGATCTTTTGGCTTACTCCGACCGAGGTTTGGATGTAGGTGGAGTACGGTCGGGTTGGTTTTGACTTAAAAACTAACCGGGCCCCTGAAATGAAAAAGCCAATAACTCACAGACCAGTAGTCCGATTGACGCGCCATCTTTCTCGTTGAATTCCACTTGATGAGACAGAACTTTTGGCATATTTCGCTCGAGTTTTGGTTGCTATTGGATTTTGGCCGGGTTGGATAGTACCCGAAATCCAACCGGGCCCTTGGAACGGAAAAGCTGTTATCTTTCAGACCAGACGTCCGTTTGACGAACCGTCAGCGGCGTTGGTGATCACGTTGAGAAACGATCACTATGAATATAACCTATGAGTGTTCGGGGTACAGTTGAGATACGGCCGGGTTGGTTCTCTCACAAAACCAACCGGGCCCCTAGGACGAAAAGGCCAATAACTCATAGACCGGGCGCCCGATTGACGCGCCGTCTGCTGCGTTGAGACCCCTATGATGAGGCGGTCCTTTGAGATACTTCTTCGAGGGTCTTTGAGATACTTGGAGTTTTGACCTATGGCTCATGGAGTGGACGCTCTCGGAGACGAGCGTACGGAGTCCGGAGACCGTGTAGCCGACTGAGACCTGACGACTACTTGACCGACTCGACTTGGAGTGAGTCGACTAGCCCAGTGGATGGAGCACTACTTTGTCTGGGTACAGACCCATGGCGGATGGAGCACTACCTGTGTGATAGTGCAGAACTGTGGTACTCGTCCGAAGAGTACCTCAGCAGGCTACTAGGGGGTGTGCACTACTGTGTTTGGGTGGCATACCCTGGTGTGAAGCACTACTATGTTTGGGTGGCTGACCCACGGTACTCGACAGGAGGAGTACCTCAGCAGTCTTAGGTTAGTGAGCAGTACCTCGAAGTCGTGACAGGACCACTGTACACTCCAGAGACGGGGCTCTTCAGCAGTTACGGTTTCAATAATGAAAATCTTGGTTTAAGCTGAATCTTTTGACCTTTGTGTTTACCCCATGATTGAGATGTGTCACTTGATAACTTAGGTATATGTATGGGCATATACCTGGGTAGTGGTTATCCATTGATTTCATGATCTTGGTGTTTTCCTCACAATTGAGATGGGTTACTTGATAACTTATGTATATGCATGGGCATATACCTAAGTAGAGGTTATCTGTTGAGATATTCTTTGTGGTTATCCTTGTTGGTATTTAGTGAGACCTTGATGGTCTCGGGGTCCCTACTGAGTATCGTTATACTCACCCCTGCACGGGCTATGCCCGCACCTTGTTGTGTTGGTTGCAGACGACGGGCAGTGCTGACGGAGGCCGAGTGTTCGAGGATTGGACGGTACCCGGAGGTGGACTACACGACGAGTCACTACCCGGAGGTGGACTACATGATGAGTCAGTATCCGGAGGTGGAATTCGCGACGAGACGACACACGGAGGAGGCTGACGGGTGAGAGCGTTGTGGAGGCTGTCTGTACCTACCCTTCAGGTATGATCCGTGGTGGACGATCCAGGAGCTGCGCCATCTGTACCTACCCTTCAGGTAGGATCCAAGGAGGACGACCTAGGAGCCGCTTCTGTTCTTCCAGCTGTTGTCATTTTCTATTGTACTTTGTTCAGTTGTAGTTGTACTTTCTTTTGGGTTTGTATTTTGGACCATTTATCTTTCAGCACTTCTCTTTGTTGTTAGTGTTTTACTTGCGCTTGTACTCTGTGGTGTTTTGTTTACTTTTATAAAGTCAATGCCTTCCCAGTTATCGGGATTTACGCCTTTGGTTCTAGTCGCCAGCCCCTGGCCTATGTAAGGCGGGCTTGGGGTAGTCACGGCATGGGCCCCGAGGATGGGTCGTGACATGGTTGGCCAACCGTGTGAAAAAATTGTCCACCCCAATAAAATAATATGAATGCTCCATTTTCTTGATAGGTTTTAGGAAACCTCCTCCACGTTTCTTCCCATTTCACGATACCACAACACGGTATAAAATCAATTCATCCAAACATCCAAGAGTTGAATTTCATTTTATTCTTCATTGTTCCGCATATCATTAGTATATAATCATATATCTAGGTGAGTACAACACTCCCCATTTCACTATTCTCTAGAATAGGGAATTTGGAATCTTTCTTCTCCATTTGATGATATAAAACATCACATTAATGGTAGATTTTATGTTGGGTATTTAATGGGTTTTCAAGATCAAATAAATCCTTATGAATAGAAAATCATTCATCTAGATTCATGAGCTTTGTGGATTAAAATATTTTCCCACAGTCTCATTATTTTATATGTGTATGGGGTTTTGAAAATGAATTTACTTGTTGGATTTTTATATCGTTGGATAAGATAATAAATTTTGGAATTAATGTGAGGTTGGAGACCCTTCACTAACCCCAAGGGATCCAATTATAATGTGAGACCAAAGAAAAGGATTCCCAATGGGTATGTGAAACCCTTAAAAATAGTGATATGAGTTGGTAAATGTTGAGTTCGTGTAATTATAAAAGTGAATGGGTTGTATTTGATAATTTTATATGATGTCACGGTTATATGGAAAATTTAAATTTTTATAAAAATGATTTTAGAAGGCCTAAAGGGCACATGGAAATGATATATGTAATCTATTATGGATTATGATATGGATGTAGATTCCCATGAAGAACAATTAGTGTTTCAAAACTGTGTAATGTTTTATAAAGGAGGTGTTGTCCTATGTTTTTGAGAAGGTATTCTAATTAAATTGAAACTTTTTTTGACATTTTTTTGTGTGGATTATAATTGGGGAAATGATATGGTTTTTAATTAATTTATTCAAGGTAATGAGTTTCCATGTTAATGTTTTAATATATAGGATAAAGACACTTGTGGAATGATAGTTTCATTATAATTAAGGGGTGTTTATGAAATTGTAAACAGTGGTTGGGTCATAATTTGGTATTTTTTATATTCAATTTCCAATAGGTATGTGGTAAATGAATAATGATAAGGAATAATAAAATTTGTTTAATTTTAAGAAAAATAAGGAAATGATTGATAACATAATGGTTGTTGATGGTCAGACATGAAATATAAAATCTTGGTCAGATTCATGGATTGATGTCCATGTTTTCCAACCTATCAAAAATGGTTTTGGATACTCTAATAACTATATACTCCCAGGTTTTGGTAGGGCTATATTGATGCTCCAAGAGCCTCGATTTACCATAGTTTTTAGGTAATCTACTGACACACTTGAACCCTACGGTTTGTAAATGGTATTGCATATCAATGTTAGGATGTTTGGACATGGAGTTCCAAGTCCCATTTGGATTCATAGACTGGTGATCTATGATTTTTTACTTGTGGACTAAATATTTGGATGGTTGGACATGCCATTCTAGGTTCAGGTTGTATTAATCAATTGATGTTTATGTTTTCTAACCATTACTAGTGGTTGGGCATCCTAACCTGACATTCCAAATCCAGGTTTGATTCAAGGATTAAGGCTCCTTGATTTCAAACCTGTGATGAATGTCATATATGATATGGGTACACATAGATATTATCACTAGTATAATGAATTAAATTAAGCAATTAAAGAATTCCCTGGTGAAATAAATTATTTGATTCTTATGGTAATGATATGACAAAATTGAATTATGAAAATGGATAATTGGTAAATGTTTAAATGTGAACCAATGTTATCTTATTGAAAATTTAATTACAACAAATTCGATTAAATGCATACATTATTTCACATATTAGATGCTTCATTAGACACTATGGGTGGTGGCCTACTATGTTGTATTCACACCTTTCTCTCCGACACCATGGTACTTCGGCACCCAAGAAGAACCTATATGTTTTCAAGAACATGTTATGAATGAGATTTTTGGTTGGAGCATGGGATTTTAGGACAAGATTTGAACATTAGACCACATAGGGATCTTTTTATAGTTTTCGTATTGGGAATATACATGTATGGTTTCTTGACATCTAGTGTATTCAAAATATTTTCATATCATGAGTTACTCAGTGACATTTTGGATCTTTCCATATTTTTTCCATTTATTTTCCTAAAGGTTATTTCATTTCATGATATTTCTTAGGTTTTATATTTACTGTGATATGTTGGTATAGTCTATCATTTTTTGAATTTAGAACTGGTTCTCTAGTCAAAAACCTCTAGCATATAGGCAGGAGCTCATAAGGTCATGTAGTGTCCCCTCTTGGGGAACCAATTCTAGTGAACGTTGGTTTCGGGCATTAAAAAGTGGAATCATAGAACATGTATTATGTCTTATATTTAATTTTATGGTATATATGATACTAAGATCTGGTAATGGATAAATAATGAGTTCATGACTAGGTGTTAAGCACCTTGTATGGGAGAATCCCCACGTTTTTCGGGGTAGAAATAAATTTTCCTCCATGTTCTTTTACATTTTATTTATTTATACCTTGAGGGGAACACATCAATGATATTTTATTGATTTCGGAGGATTTATCTTTTGTATTTATATGCCATGATAGGGTGTGTGTGCATTTTAATGTATGATTCCATGAACATATGATAGATAAGTCATCCCCATGATTCTCTTGATAAATAGTTTTTTGGGATTGATAAGCTTGTAGAGTACTTTTTAGGATTTTGGTTTATTCATGTTGTACTATTTTAATTTGTTATTAATATATTTTTTAAATGTGAATTTGAATAAATATGGGAAATTTTGAAATTTGGGTTAATAAAAGGATTTTAGAAACTGTAAATCATTGATTTTTAATAATATAATGTTTTGAAATGTGAATTATTTAGGTTTTAAATCTTAACTGTTTGAATTAAATAGGGATTAATGAAATTATATCCCCTTAATATGTAGAAAATGAGTTCCCTTTTTTATGTATCTATCCTTTTTATGGGTTTGATGGGTAGTGAGAGTGACATTATTTTGAGAAATTGGGATATATACCGTGAGACCTTGAAGTGTCTGGATGTTCTAGATTGTGGAATGATTCTTATTATACATTTAGTTGGGTTGTAAAATTAATGTTTTGAAAGGTCTTAGGTTAATATGGATTTGCTGACCCTTATTGGTAGACGCCATGAAATTAATTTTGTAGCCTATATAGTGGGTGTCTAGTTCATAGTACTGATGTGGGTGTGATTATCTTTGGAGTGGGACCTTGAGTAAATTGTCACCTGGTGTGTTTGGCATGTTGTGTATATTGATAAGGGTAGGAGTTCCACCATATGAAATTAAATTTTTGAGTTATGATGTTAATTTCATAGATACGGTGCCGATTTCCTTTTCCCGTCATGGATCAATTTTAGAGATTCAGTGTCAGTTAACCTTCAAGAGTGACCTGTGAGTTATTCTCACTGATTTTCTAATGGATTTTGGTGTTTATTATTTTGGTGTATGTTTTGGACTTTGATAGTGGTGGAATGTGAGTGTTATTTAATGTGGGTTTAGTCATGTAGGTGAAGTGAGAAAATTAATTGTTTTAGTGGTGCAAAATGAGTTTTGTCCAGGGGATGGTTGGTTTTGGGACTTGAGGGAAACATTGAGGGATTTATCCTTATGTTTCATGTGGTTTGGAAAGTGGGGAATGGTTTGGTGAATTATAGAAGGGATCAATGCACTATTGGATCCCAATAAATTTGGTAATGTTCATGGATATGCCTCAGTATATTTCACATGGAATCACATGACATCATGGATATGGTTATAAATTCAGATTCTAGTGAGTAAAGTTCATTTATGTGTATAGCACATATATGATTGAAAATGATTAATGGAGGACGTGAATTTAAATTTGGATGTATAAGACAGAAGTGACTAAAGTGTGGATGAATGATTTTTGTTATAGTATTGAAACATTGGATGCGTGCTGTTTGTGTGGTTGGGATTGTTGTGTGAATGGTAAGGTTTTTGGAATGGAAAATTCAGAATGAATCGAGTGTGATGATGCTGAGGGACCCAGAGGAATTCTTATATGCGTGTTTTGGCTTCTCGACCTAGTTCCTGTGTGGTATGTCTCCTAGGTTCCTAAACCAAGTTCAATGACTATCCTTAAGAAAGGTCATGAACTCAAGGTTTCTAATGAGGATCTTTTATTGGGAACATTCTATAGATGCACAATGTTGTTAGAGATTTGAAAACATGTTTCTTGGAATCATGTGCTCATTGGTAACATCTGTGATGGACCAGCCATAGTGGTACTCATTATAGACGTCGTGTTGTGGTTTCAGAATAAAGAAGATCATCCCCTATATCGTAACATCATTAGGGGTGCATTGATAGAGAATTATATATATTCAATGCTATGTAATAGTTTTTATTTTGGTAAGATGGAGAACCACTTGGGTTTTGTGTTCATAAAGTAGTGTAAGTGAAATAAGATTGTGGGATATGTACCACTATCAGTCTCCAGATGAGATTATTCTGCTTGGGTGAATGTTAACAAATTTTAGATATGTTTTAATCTAGTATTGAGGATACGAGTATTTTAACATATTTTTTATCATTTTGTTGTTATATGGACACATCCAATATTTAGATCATGATCCATGGTAAAGGGAATTGGGGTAGTTAGGCAGTGATAAGGACACTACAATGGGGGGGATGCGTCAGTTGTAGTTGTGAGGACTAGAATATGGGTTAGATGTCATGGAATCAACATTCCATTGATGAAGCTGTTTGTATTCTTTAACAATGGAAATACAGATTCAGATTTTTTAGATTATCGAGACGTATGCGGGATATTGATCGGGTGTTTTCTGAAAGGAAATCTTCGCTACTAGGTAGATTATGGGTTGGTGGGGTCTCAGATAATGACGATGTATTGGGAAGTAGAGAATTCTGAAAAGCAATAGTTTTACTAGATTTGAAGAATAGACACTAGTAGGTTCATAAAATTATAGATTTAAGACAGAAGTGATAAGGAGTCATGGCCATATATAGTGGTGATGTGCCAATATTGAGAGATAGAGATTTTGTAGATGAGTTTTCCAAGGATGATCTAACACACCATGGAGTATAATAATGAATTTGGTGAGATGGAAATATCCTTCAGTAGTTGTTTTTAATGTTATTTAGTTTTCAAGAATGGAATATGGAATTTGAGGAAGAATCATGTCATGCTTAGTATATACATAGATGGTTAATGTTAATCCATTCCAGAGGGATTCGATGGAATGAGATGGTGTCAATGTTGTTTGGTCTTCTTTTTTATGTTTCTGGGTGGGGTGTTTGGAAGCATATCATGTACACTGTGGAAAAATGATTTTGAAATTTTAGAAAAACATTTCCAATGATAGAGGTCTCAAACACTAGTGGATGGTGGTTTTGAGATAAACATATAATGGGGAGAAACAAAGCAGGCATTTAGTCAATTGATGATCAGACTAATGTTTTGGGTTTGGAATGTTTTTTGTAAAAGTCGTTTTGTGTTCAATATCATAAACAAGAATATGTTAAGGTTTTCACTAGTAAAATTTTTGAGATGAGTGATGTTCTTTGGATTCGTTTTTGATTCATGGGAATGGAGCTTCATTATTAGTCATTGAGATGTGGACTGACGTATCTCGGTAAATCGGGTAGGAAAAAAGATTTTTTATTTTGTTATACCATGTTAGGATCATCGTAGTGTTTGGAACAGTTGATTTTTTGTTTGATATAAATTTCATGGTGGAATGACTAGGTAATGTAGAAAAATAAAATGATATAATTTGGTGAGTGGGCCTCGTGGCACGACCAATTGACTTGGAAACTCAGTGATGCTTCGAGGTATGTCTTTTGGATGAGTCACTAATAGTTGGGGAGGTTGTAATATCCTAAACATTCATGTATATACTCATTTAATTTTCATAAACTGTAAAAGAGGATAGAGAATGGTTTGATGACAATATGTGTGGCTTTGAGGGCGTTTTTGGGGTTCACGACAAGATAGAGGGGGAAGGGAGTCCTTACATTGCAGGTTGCACGGTCGGAACATAGTTAGTTCTTACCTTATTCTAAACCCGTGAACCTTGAAGAGGGTTGGTGTATGGTTGGTTAAATCATGAATGATGAGAGGGAAACCCATGCGGTCTTGGATAGAGCCCTCCTACATGACCACAATATGGTTTTTCACACCGTGTAGGTTACCTAGGAATATATGCTACCCAGAACTCCTTTGGACAGAGATTGGAACACTGTTGTCACATGGTTTGACCTAACATGCAACCAAACAATGATACCAATTAAAATAATGTATTTCCCCATTTTCCCCATGATTCTTATGAAATATCACATAAATTTCCTCTCATTTCACCTTATAGTTACAATGGTTACAAAATACTCCCTAACATTTTAAGAGGCATTATTTCTTATACTCTAGGTGGTTTAATGTACTGTTGGGTGTGAATCGATAATCCTAGTGAAACTAACTCACATATTTTTTCATTTTTCTATTCTATGACATGTGTAATACTTTTTCTCTTCCCAATTCTCTTTAACCACAGTTTTTATATAGATTATATGTAGGATAATTAATCAGTGTTTCAGATAAAACCATGGGTCATGAACAAGTGATCATTCATCTATAATAAGGAGGTAGGTGGAATATAACAATTTCCCCATAGTATCATTATTTTATACTTTTATAAGGTTGTTCCAATATACTTCCTTGTTATTTTTATGTATTTGGATATGAAAATTAATTTTAGATTTAATGTGAATTTGGAGATAGTTCATGTACACTATAAGATATTTTTGTGATGTGCGACAAAACCTTGGGCTACCATGGGGTATTATAAATTCTTAAAAATATTGAAATGAATTGTGAAATTTTTATATTGAGAAATTATGAATCTGAATGGGTTGTATATGATAATTGGTTCTGTGGGCACGGTTGGAGGGAAAATTTAAATATATATATGGAATCATTAATAAATTGATAAAGAGATCTTGAAATTTTTTAAGTGATATATTTTTTATTTTGATCTAGATGGGGTTCCCATAGATATGGAATTGTTGTTTTGAAACTGGGTAATATCTTAGAAAAGTGGTTTTGACCTAAGTGTTTGAAAATAGGTTCTCATACGATTTAAAATGGAGTTTGAACTGCCTGTTTGGATTGAACTTATTGAACTACCATGGTGGATTCATTTAATGTATTGAAGGCAATGGATTCACAATGAATTTTGTGAATATTATAGAGGATGAAACTTTTTAAAGGGATATTTCAAAGATATTAATGGATTATTATGAAATTTTAATATGGTTCTGCATCTTAATATTATTTATTTTGTTTTGAAGTTCCATTGGGATCATTGTTAATGAATGATGATTACTGATATTGAAATTTCTAAAATGATGTGGTAAATATAGAATGTATTGATCGTATAATAGTTATGGATTCCCATACATGATATTCAAATTATAGTTAGATTCATGGGCAAAGGATCCATTTATGTAGACCTATGACTAATGTATTCAGTTGTTGGACTAATGCTCCACAACATAATTTATGGTGGTCTAGACTAATGCTCCAGTTTCACTAGTGTATTTTAGTTATTTATGTAAATTACTAATGATCCTAATCCCATGGGTATGCACATGGAATTTCATTTCAAGGTAAGGATAACGGGTGTTGTTAAGAGAGATTAAATCAAGAGGGTTGGGTTGTGAATTGAGTTCCCAATAAAAATTTCTTTATTTAATAGTTTAAATACAATACCAAAAATAATTAAAAATAGCCCAGTTTACCAAAATAGTAGATCAACTTATATTTTGGTCATTTATTAGGCTTCTCAAATAATGAGTAAGTATCAATTAAAAAAATATTAATACTAAATAAACTTTTGAAACAATTAAATGATTCAAAACCTTATATAAATAAAAATTATGATTAACTATAAATGTAGTGGGCTTTTTATAGAATTAAAAATAATTAGTTAAATACCTAGAAAATAATCAAAACAAAATCACACATTAAAATAAATTAAATTTTTTTTGAACCAAGCTGATACAAAATCCTATCAACATAGAAATCACTTGATAGAAATAATATTATATAAAATAACCATTACCCATAATCGTGATCTAGAATACACAACAGTAACTAGTTATATATGCCACACATAGATCTATTCCACAATAATGATGAGAGATAAAAATAAAATAGGGATTACAAGGATCTATTCAAAATCACTAATGGTAGATAAAATTTTAAAGGGTTATGAAGATATAATGTATCTTAAGATTATAACACATGAGTTAGTGTGTGATTAAATATAAAAGGTAAATCACACAATGCTTAATATTTAGTGACATTAAATATATAGAGTATATGTAATGATAAATAAAGATGTTTTATTTAGTCTATTCTTCATTGAAACATGAGACCACTCAGATGTATCTTAGTCATGAGTTGGTGTTGTGTTTTTGTAAATTTTAGTAAATTAGTGCATGATAATATATATTTGTTATGTATATTGGAAACTATATATATGATTATTATTTCTCACATTATAATAGTCTTGTATTATAAATATATCATATGTGAACAATATATAAAATATCATTCATCACAACAAACTTCATTTTCTTACAATATAATTCTACATCACATCATATGTGTATGTCTATTCGCACAAGAAACAATATTTTTGCACAGTAGGGAATCTTATTCTTCATTTAAAATAAGTATCCACAAGAATAATCAATATCATCTACTCCTTGTACTTGAAATATGTCAAAAGAATTAACCAATCTCTTCAATATTTAATAAAAATTCATTCAAATAATTATCTATATTATATTCTATAATGTCAATATTAGAATTATTTTAACAAAAATAAATATAAATTGTGGTGGTTTCTCTTTTAAATAGTGAGAAAACTATGGAGGTGACTAAATCTGGTGGTGAGTTAGGCTTACGGTGGCCCATTCTCAATAGTGAATCATTGTCTAAAGAGTGAGTAATATAAGATTAAGTACATTTAATGACATAGAAAAATATTATGGCAGTAGACAATATAACATAGTATGTCATCTTCAATGGTTACTCCATTCTGGCAGGTGGTGTTTTTTTCATATATCCATACTTACATCATGAGGGTGACTCTTCATTATTGGTGGGTCATTCCCATACATAGCCAAAAATTCTACAAACCTCCATAATACATAGAGTCATATCATAAAACAAGAAACTCATTATTATCAAAATTAATATTATTTAGTGATTATTAAAATAGGCATTCCAATAAACTCCCCGTTTTGATGATAAAAAGTCATGTCATTTTATAATTATGATAACAAACAAATAAAATAGAGAAGGATGATATATTTGGGGGAAACTAAAAAAATATATTATCAAAGGTAAATGAATATATCAAAGGATAATATCAAAATAAAAATTGTAAAGAAATTACATATATAGTTTAACATATTAAAAAAATTATAGATAGAATAAAATAATAATAGTACTAATAAATGAGTAAATAAACATCAATATATGATAGCAATTTGTTCTAAATATTTTGGAAATATCAAAATTATAAATGCATTGTATACAAATATGAATAAAGTAAATTTCTATTGAATTCAAAAAAGAGATAAAAAAATTAAAAAAAATCACATAAAAGACAAAAAAGGACAATCATAATGATTTTTTCACAGGGTAGGAGGAATAATAGGTGGTTTTCACTTTTCCTGGTCATAAGTATATGGTTTAGCTATAAAAGTGGAATTAGCTATTGATATGGGTGTAGAAATAGTAGGTAAGGATGTAGATTCTATAAAGATAGTCGGCCTGATTGTGGTACAACCTATTTGGGGATCAAATTGAAGGGATGATAATGAAAAATTAAAGCTGAATCTAGATCTCAGGTAACATCTAGTCGGATAAGATTTGGATTATAGGCTAGAAAACTGAGATGAGAAGTGACTATAATAGCATCTTGAGCCACATCCATAGTTCCATAAACATCAAGTAAAGGATTCACAAGATTATTGTAGTCTAGGATGATATTTCCTCCTCTTTCCATAACATTTAAAAAGTCAATTTTCACCACCACAAACAACATGAGAATGAGATTTATTGCTTTTAGTATACTAAACTATTAATTCTAGGCTAGTGTGATAAGATGCATTCAAATGTTCTCAACAAAGAACCAGAAATGATAGTAATGCTAATCATTTGTATAATTTCGTTTATGGTAATACTTTATTGTCTTTATATTTATATTTATATTAGATTTCATATCATTCAAAATCTATATAACCATTAGATAGAGACCATGTTTTAACATACATGGATATTAATTAAATTTCAAATATTATTCATCACATTAAAAAAGTGCATTCTTGAAGAATGTAATATTTTAGTTGCATTGAAAAAATGGAACACGGTCTTCTATTTTGGTGAAAGGTCTTCAATATCTCTATTAATGATATTACACTATAGTACTCCTAATTAAAATCTTTAGTGAAATCCTAGTGAAAGAAAATATAAGAAAGGGGTGACTTAAATTCCCTATAAGAGTAAATAAAGGAAATACATAATCATACGATGAAGATATGAGTAAACTAGCATGAACATTACATTTGAGGATCAAACCCTACATCTCAATGATCGAAAGGAAGAGACATGGATTAATGATTTTTTTATGAGAGATAAATCATAAGATAATAAAAAACCCAAACACTGTGAGTCTATCATAGGAATAATACATTTAATTTTTCAAAAAAAAAACATGTAATTTCATATACTACATTTCCAGGATATTTTCCAAAAATTTATCATCAGACATCATTGGGACTACACCTACTAGGCGTGACATAACATCATCCCCAGTCATTGTTCTTTTTTTGATGGGATATGGTTTCCCCATATTCCCACTATGGATCAGCCTTCCTTACCACCCAATAGTGGATTATGTTTCCCATTATTCATATAGTTGATTGGGTGTCACCATCTTCCCATAGTGGATCAAGACAGAGCTATTTCCAATTTGGGATCAAGCCCTAAAACTTATTTTCCTATGATTATTTTTTGAATATAAATATCTTCCCAATTAATTAGAGTGATATATAGGTGAAACATGTCACATAATAAAAGAATATATACATGTTAAACAAGATATGATACAAATTTTCATATCATGACCCATAAAAATAGATGGGTTTTATAAACAACATATCATAACCCATGTAATGAAATGGGTATCATAACATTTTATTCTATCCTTACAAATAGAATATAGATAGGTTTCATAATCATTTAATCAATGCATAATGGGTGAAAAGAAATCAGTTTCAATAGAATATAACCCATGGAAGATGAATGAGTTTTATAAATAACATTCCATCTAATCCTAACCCATTTTAGAAATAATATGAATGGTAATATTTAATCATATCAATATTAAATCATAAACTTTAACAAAGTATGTTATCTTAAATGGAGAAGGAATTTAAATGTACACATGAAACATTTCTTAAGGAAAATATCCATCCATTAAAAACTATTATTATAAAACCATTCCAAAATCCATTTTCTGTAATGAAATCATTAAAATTTTGTTTTAAATATTTCTTTAGGAATATATAATTTATTCTATGAAAAAACATTTAAAAACCTAAAGAATTTTGAAAAAAAAATTCATTTTAATGTATCTTGGAATACAAATAATTGAATCTTGAAAATTATTTTGAAGATATTTTTCACTAAAAATACCATAA
The DNA here is from genome assembly GCA_963277665.1 of Viscum album. NCBI lineage: Eukaryota > Viridiplantae > Streptophyta > Magnoliopsida > Santalales > Viscaceae > Viscum > Viscum album. The sequence continues at coordinate 1,267,699,283 of OY728128.1, forward strand.
AAACAACTACAGAATTCTTGAAATACGTTTTCTTTTAAAATAATTAGAAAACCTAATGATTAAAATAAATTCGAAATCCCTTTTTATAAAATTTATTTGAAAATGTAAAAATAACTCTTGAAATAATTAAAATCATTTTATCTGAAAAAATATAATATATAAATGATGATTTTAAAATCATTTGAAACACTTTTTAAACATAAATTTTTTGAAACCCATTTTTTTGGAAGAAATTTTCAAATTCAATAAATTATCATAATATAAAAAAAAATGTATCATAATTATAATTAGTTCCAAAGAGTGTTAAATTTTATTAATATATTATGATGTAATGGATAACTATAAGATAATATTATTACTGATTTTTTTGATGGATGAATAAAAATATTTTAATAATGGAAGCATAATCATAAATTATCCATATAAACGATGAGATTGTAAGAATAAAATTTTATCAATTTCATAACATTGATTCATAATCTATGTTAATGTATAAATGTACTTGAATTAAAAAAAAAATATTTAAAATAAATATATTCATGAAATGTCATTGTTTTTTTCATTATAGAAACACCATATTAAAATATATGTGCTTAACATGGAAATTATCTCATTGATTGAGAAATGAGACACAATAAAATTAACGATATGATAAATTTTTAACCATAAACCCAATGAAAGTATGATAATTAAATTTATATTTAAATAAATTAAATCATAATTATATAAATCATAAAATATTTTCATGGTATGTATATATATATATTATAAAATAAAAGGTTCACATGGATTGTTTCTCAAAGGAAAAAATTTTATCTGAGAAAACTGTTACTACATGAGTAACATTATAATTATTATCCTCAAGAAATAATGACCTTAATTAAATCAATTCATATCATGAAATAAAATTCATTAATAATATAATAGTTCATTTAAAATTATATACACCACATAAAATAATCTTGTGGCGAATATTGGATGTATCTCACAGAAATAAGAAGTGTGATTAAATTCACTTACCAAGAGTATGACATGACACATATATCCTTATCAACCTAAATAATAAAATTACTTTAATTATCTAATTTCATTATAAAATATTAATTTTTATTATTAATTTTACTCATTATATTGGAATATTTTATGTAACTACATAAACAATTAAGTTTACATTTGTGGCTTTGACCAAATTCAAATCATGTGTAAAAAATTACTATGGTTGGATGATAATGGTCAAATGGTTTGTCATATAAATATCTATAAAAAAATTATAATGAAAAAATTATAATATTTATACAAAAATTATACTTTTTTTTAATTATGTATTATTGTTATGAAAAATGAACCCTGTTACAATAATGGAGATAATACACCATATATACACATGAGTAACATTCCCATTTTTAAATGATCATCATTAATAGAAGGTAAGTATCATTATAGATTTATAGAATGATATTATCATTATAGAAGGTAAGTATCATTGATAAAAGGTAAGTATCATTATAAATTTACAGAATGATAGTATCATTATTGGTTTACACAATGATAGTTATGTAATCACATCATTTTTAGGACACAATATCCCACAAATCTACGAATGACATTATAATTTAATGTGTGTCAAAAGGTTAATAAAGAAGATGATATATTATTTTTTTTAAACATTAATTATATCATGAATATTGAATATATTTAATTTATTTCACTTATTTTTAATTAAAACTATCTTTAATACATTCCATATAATGTGGGCATGTATCACATAACAATGAGGAGGTAGTAGTCCACACTTTCCCAAACAAAATTATCATAATTATAAAAAATGAAATGAATTATGGTATGTTTTATATAATAATTCTAGAAGACTATATATATATATATATATTATAAATTATATGTATCATATTCAAATATAGTTTCCACCATCATTTTAAAACATGATATGTTGTAAAGAAAAAATGAACGACATTGTTTTGTTAGGCGGTAGTTCACCTTACACACGAATGCTATATTCTCTACCCATTATATGAATGTCTGTATTAATATCTGATTAAAACTTATATTAATAACATAACCGAATATAAATGATACGGATTTTATTATATAATCATCAAATATGAATATTTGAGGTGGTGGAGAATGAAAATAAACCAAAAGTTCTTGAGGAATGTTGTTACCTAATCGTTTTGTAACTCCTTTTAGTTTTCACCAAATGGAATCATTGGATGATTTTATTATAAAAGGGGGGATTCTAGGATACTATCATAGATACTGGGAGAACTTTTTATAATATTATTTGTGAGAAAAAATGGGTGATATATGTGAATAATTTGGAGGTGTGAGTTTCTTTTTATAGTGGAAGAGGTGTGTCATTCTTGTAAACTTTTGAAAAGGGAATACCACAAACTTTTTTTACAATGAAATGTGGATAAAATATTGATTAAAATTCCAAAAAATGTAGTACAGTGTCCAAATATGGCCATCTAATGGATTTTGGACTTGTTTCTAGTTCATTGTTTCTGTTATGTATAAGGTTTACTCTTTTTTAGGATAACTTTTATCATAATCACGGTACTATATTTTAAACCCTTTTAATAATATTTTCTGCCAAAAACTAAGATGAACACATTAAAAAATATTTATTATTGTCAATAAATATATGGAATCAATTTTACAATTTCAATTCATAGTATTAGCACAAAATATGTTAATTTTAATCTCACAAATAGGATGGCAAATCCATTATATAAAGTAAAAATGTTCCAATGAATGATATGTTTTTTATCCAATTTCAAAGTAAAATTGATTCCAATGTCCTAAATTGGATGAAATGATTTATAATTGATATAAGTAAACATTAAAACAAATAAAATTAATATATTATCTTTATAAATAAATTAGACAAAAAAGATGTTATGAATTTAAATTCAATATTATTCACTATTGATTGAAAATTGGACCATCGCATAAAAATAAAAAAATAACAATAATATATTATTTATATCCCACATTAAAAATTGATATTTAATTTTGTATTTCTATTTTTTAAAATTTTTTAAAAATGGATTTAAAATATGTTAACGATTAAAATATTGGAATATTATCTTTTATTAAAATACATATTTTTACTCATAAAATATGATACATTCTTATATTATAAAAATAAATTCTATAGGATATGTAATAAAAAAATTGACTGAATATATTTTATATAGATATTTTTGAATAAAATTATAAAAAGTGTAATTTTTAATTAATTGAAGTAAACTTTTCATTGAACATTGAAAAACAGTTTTTATATAAAAGAAATTTCATTATCTGCAAATAGTTCTTACGATCAGTTATACTAATTGTTAATAAAAGGATTAATAATATATATAAATGTAAATAATGTTATCCCAATTTAGTTTTTCTTATTTATAACATCCATTCAAAAGACTTGGTGATAAATATAGTATATTTTTATTACATTATCAATAGTATATTGTACTTTGGTAAAACAAGACCTTGTGTTTAATGAACACTATCAACATTTCTAAGTATTTTTTGTAAAGCAAGTCAAATATGTGTTCTATATAACATATTCTAATATATTTGTTGTGTGTAGAGAAATATTGACATGGTGTGTCTTATAACTTAAGACACATTTTTTATTCGTATCAAAAAGAAATATTCCATGTTGTGTTTAATCGAAAATAAGAAAATATTAAATTAATTCACAAACAATATTTTTCAAAATCAAGAGTTGTTACATTATATCCTACATAAAATGATTTTTTCCATAAAAATCATATGGTTTAATAAAATTTTGATACATGATGGTTCCATTCATCGGAAATGACTTCATAAAAATTAATACTAAATTATCCTTCAAAAAAATAAATGTTGAAACATAATGGATAACCAAAGTATCTCATAAGTATCTTTCCAAATATAAGAATAGTTGTGGGAGAAGTAAATTAGACATGAAGTAAAAGCATAAATAATCATTGTGACTCATTATGATCATTGATCACAAGAATGTGGGTGATCATGAGAAAGATAACAATGATAAAACAATAATGTAATGAAACCTAAATGAGCTCATTAATGTCATAAAAATGATGATAATATGAAAATTTTTCATTGAATACCCTTTTCCTGAATTTGAATTGGTTTCTTCAAAATTAGATATGATTACTTGTTTTCATTCCCTCTCAAATGTAATATCTCACCCTTTGGTCGTTTCATGACCAATTTCCACTGCACCACTTTCTCCAAAAAGGAAAGAGATTTTTATCATTTTTAAAGAACTAACAGAAGATGATATTCTTGATAAGTCATCCCATTATCCAAAAGTTACCATCAATACAATGATGTTAGAAAATTTTATCCAATAAGATATAATCCACTTATGATGAGATAATACATTAATATCACAACCTTTATCAAGGGTTAAACATCAAATTTCAAAAAATGGATTACCTTATAACCCATAAAAAATATAAAAATACAAACCATTATATAGTTGAAAAATAAATCATCTTATCATTGACCCCATATATATCACAAATCAACACTTTTTTGTTACCTTCCTAACATGTTAATACCCTCATTTTATATTCCCTTGAGACATGGTGATAACCTGACTGACTGTAAATCATTTAGGAAATCAAGAATTATTCCTTGTATTAAATATTACTAGATATATAAATTAAATAAAAGTTGATTTAAACACCATACATGATGACATATACCAATTTTTCTTCTAAAAAATTTTCAGTTACTAGGTAATCAGTATTATCTAATTTGATTTATCCATGTCAGACATCTCTTCATTCAGGATAAAAAGAATTGTAACCATATCTTGAACAGATTCAGGGTTTCCTTCAATTATTGCACAATTTATCCTTTCCATTAAATCAACTTTCAATTTCCTCATCAACCTTACAAATCTAATTTTCAATCCTTAATGAAAAACACATACTAAAAACACTTATACATTTCATGACTCATATAACATAATATTTCAATTGCAAAACATATACACATCTATCATCCAACATTATTCTTAATCTATTACTCATATAATATGTTCATTTTTGATAGTATATCTTATACTAGAATATTATATATGAAACCTTTTTAATGTTTCTCAAACATAATATAATCATTCTTTAATGTTTAATTCAAATATTACTAGATTAACATCATATACCTTTCACATCTCATTTTTGGTCTCTTAATCAGTAGTAGAATAACTACCAGACATGGACAATCATGATTCTCATCATGATATTTCCTTGTCAAAAATTGATTTCCATCATGCCCAAACATCCCACATAAGAATAATTCATGTATAATTCATTTCCATCATGTTATCTCTATTGAATAAAACTTTATAACTTATGGATCAAATAACTTATGAAGATATAAAAACACATTATCATGAAAAATTAATTATTAGATTTATAAATAATGTTCCTAAAAATTAAATCTACGAAAAAATAGTTTTACCCATGGATATTCATTGTCTTCTTCTATTTAAATTCATTCTGGATAGATCATAAATTGATTTTGAATTCGGAAATCAATTCTCCTAGGAGTGTCAAACTAGGTCTATAGTAAGACACATTATCGTATACTAATTCCCGGTCGATTCTAGCTCAATATGGCTTCTTATTGGTTGTTACCATAATATAAATATATTCCAACACCACAACAACTTTTATTATCATGAAATGGAATTATTTATAGGAAAATTCTCCCTCAATACACTACTGAAATTCATTGAAACTTTATAATCATTTACTCATTCATAGAATCATTGTTTGATACATCCATTGACATATACTTCAATTTATCTGTAGCGACCTCAAAAAATTGTAATCTTCAGAGTTCCAAATTTTTTACTAAACCTTTTCTTTGATAGAAACTATAGAGACCCAATTTTAACATACATGAATATGGAATCCATTCATTTTAATATTCAACACATTTCAGAAGTACATTGTTGAGGACCATAATAGTTTAATGCGTTTAGAATCTATGAAAGAATTCTTATAATTTGGTGAAATATCCTAAAAATTTACAATAAAGATATTCCCATTTTGTTATCCTAATTGAAAATTTTCTTCATAACCTAGGGAAAGGAAACATAATAAATAGTTATCCGTAATTCATTATAAGGAAAATTAAATCATGTATATAAACATATCATGAACATAAATGTATGAGAACACGAGCATTGAATTTTAAGATATTATCAAATACATCAATTATCAAGAAACAAGTGACATGGAAAATAAATATTGGAAGATCATCATACATAAATAATATAATAATCAATAGAATGAAACATGTGATATTTTCATAGCAATTAGACATAATTTATTTTTGAAAACACATAATCATGTGATATCATTCCCTCTAAGTCATGGATCATTTCCCAATATGTATTTGATCACTTAATGGGGACTACACCTACTAGGTGTGACAAACCAACATCTCCAATCACAGTCTTTTCCTTATTAGGAAACAGACTTCTGAATCTTCCTATTATGGATCAGGTTTCCCAGTCTTCCCATTAATGATCGGGTTTTACCATCATCCCATTGTGGATTAGGAATCATGCGTCTCCATTATGAATCAAGCATGTCGAATTTTTTCCCATAGCAATCCCATGATATATAAATATTTACCCAGAACATTGTAGGGAGATATTATTCTAACCCATCAAAGTATAAAAATATATATAAATGTGTCATAAGTGAATAAAATTTTTATAATTTCGTGATCCATAAAATATATTGGTTTCATAAACATCCTAATATAACCCATGAACTGAACTGGGTGTCACAAATTTTTTTAAAATCACTATGTCTGGAAAATAGATTTGTTTACTAATCATTTGATGAATGCATATCCCATGAAAAGAAACTCTTTTGACACAAAAATTAAACCATAGAAGAGTAATGAGAGTCATAAATATCATAACACATCAACATAAATCATTTAAGAAATAATATGAATAGTATTTTGGGATCATGTCTCGAATAAATTATATACTGTAACAAAGTATGTTATTCTATATGGAGAAGTATTTTTTATGTACTCACGTAATATTTTATAAGGAACCCATCCTAAAATTGTCAGTAATTTTAAAAAACCCATTTCAAAATATTTTTCTATTAAATAAATCATAATAATCTTATATAAAACATTTATTGGCGAAGAAATATATTTTACTATATGTTTTTATTTTAAAATTAAATTTAAAAGACTTTTTATTTTAAAATATATATAAAAACATATATAAGAAATATTAAAAAAATTTAATATGGTTTTATTTAAAAACTAATTAAAAAATAATAACGAATATTTGTTAACATTTTGTGAACATTTTTCATTTCAAATAACATTAAAATAAAATTCGTAAAATAATGTTACATTTCTTTTTTGAAAATGGAATTGAAAAAATATAAAGAACATTTGAAATCATTGAAGTCATTTTCATTGAAAATATAATTTTTAAAATATATAACTTAATATCTGAAAATCTTCTAAATAAATATTTATATTAATACAATTTTTCAAGAAAGATTTTTCTTTAGTAACAAATTCAAACATCATTAAATTTAAAAAATGTTAATAAATATTTTTAGTATCTTTCTTAGGTACTAAAGAGTATTAAATTGTAATAATACATGAAGATATGATGGATAACCAAAGGATTGAAAAAATAAATTATTTTTCATGAGGTTTAGATCATAATCTTTCATCAATGGAATCATAATCATAATCTATCAATATAAATGATGAAAATATATAAATAAATAGTTACGAAATTAGTAATTATGAATAAAATTTTTCAAGAATAATAAAATAAATTAAAGCTTAAAATATCATTAAAATAATAATATTCATTATTTTAAAAGACGATGGGCATTATATATATCCCATAAAAAAATATTTATGCATTATAAGAAATGGATATCAATGATTTTAAATTGAGACAAAACTACATTACTGCTTTGGTTACATTTTGAACCTTAAACCCCATGAATGAATGATAAAAAAAATTTGTTATAAACATCCATATATCTATTTATATTAATAATATAATACATTCATGGGATCTATATACCAAATATAAAAACTTAAGAGGTCAACATCGCTTGTTTCTCACGGAAAATAAAAGTGAGATAAGAAAACCCTTAATTCTTGAGTAACATTAGAATTGTGAAAAAAATGTAATATAATAATATAATATATTCTTTAATATCACAAAAAAATTAATTAAATCCCTAACATGTCATATGGGTTTATATACAACACAAAAAAAGAATCGAGTTGAGAATATACCATGTATCTCATAGAAAAAATGTGAGTTGAATTTCCCTTACCTTGAGTCTGACCTTTCACACGAGTCTTTTTATTAATGAATAATAAAATTATAATAATTAGTTACATTATTCAAAAACTTTTTAATTTTTATTATCACTTTTATGTCACTTATAAGAATTTTTTTTCAACTACTTTTACAATTAAACTTATGCTAGGTGATTTGACCAAATTCAGTTCATGTGTCAAAAAAACATTTCTACATGAACTATGGTAAAAGGATTAATTATATAAACATATATATAATTATAATAAATATATATTTATGATATTTATACATATATTATACTTTCAAATATAATTATTAAATATGGTTTTGAATATTGAACAAATGTTACAATCATTTTCATAGTAGGTTATACGTATGCTTGAGTAACGATACAATATTTCAATCATCATTATTAAAATAAGGTATGTAGAATTGTAACATTATATAATGATAAATATATCATAAATACATATTTATTTAATCATTTATACACATATATATATATAATTATTTTTTTGTAATGGAGTCAATGTTCATTGAAGAGGTGGTAGTGAACACGTCCAAAAACGACGTTATCAATTTTTAGTGTGTGAAAAGTGAAATAAATAAAAATATAAATTATATTTACAAAAAATAAATTAGGTAATGAATATCATATATATTTCTATTTCACATATTTTTAATAATAACATCCCTATTACCTTCCTTCAAATGTGTGAATGTATCACATCACTGAGCCAGTAGTCCACCCTTCCCTAGACGAAATTATCATGTTAAAAATGAATAAATTAATGTTTCTTTTATATAGTAATTAAATAATCATTAATAAATCATAAATAACATAAAATTAAATAAAAATTTAGTTTCCAATATATGTCTCAACAATTCTTTGTTTTAACGGAAAATGAAAAAACATTGCTTCGTGATGTGGTTATTCATCATACAGAAGAATGGTATGTTCGTTACCCATTAGATGGACATATGTGTAAGTGCTGGTATAAATATTATAATAAAAATATCTCAGTATATTTATCATAATGTGGGTTATTATATAATAATTTAATATTATTATTTGAAGGGTGGATATTGAAAATTAGACAAAAGATCCCAAGGAAGGATATTACCACATCATTATGTAACACCTTTTTCTTTTCACAAAAGTTATTCCAAGGATGAATTTATGCAATAAAAGGGTTATAGAATGATGGTAGATGTGTACATTGATTATTTTATTCGAATATTAAAGATAAAAAACTATTGATATTTGTGAATAAGTGGGATTGATGAATTCCTTTTTTATATAAGAGGTGGAGTGCAATTATTTTAATTTTTTAAATATTTTATTCCACAAATGTTTATCCAATAAAAATTCACTAGAATAATGAAAAGAAAAATTATTTTAAAGGCATTATAGGGTCAATATATGACCATTTAATGGATTTTGGATATGTTTATAGGTAATTTTGGCACTTATGTTTATAGTTCAGTGCTTTGTTATGCTAAGGATTCTCTTAATCACAATAATTAATTTTAGTCAAATTCAATAATATTTTTTATCAAAGTATATCTTCCCCATATTATAAAATATAAATTAATCTGATTAAAAATATGGAATTTTTTTTAAATTGAAATTAAAAAAGTTGTATAAATAAACATAATTCAAATATCGTAGTTTAGGATGACAAAGTCGGGCTTTAATTTGAAAATATTCAAATATATGATATGTTTGTATATTAAATTTCTATGTGAAATTGATTTCAATTTAGTAAATTGGGTTAATTTTTTATAATTGATCTAATTAAATTGTTACACCAATAAATAACATAAATTATCATGGTAAATAAATTATAGTAAAAAAAGTTCATATTAGATGTTAGTTTTATTTAATATTCACAAAAAATGAAATATTATAGATAGTTTACAAAACATAACAGAATTCTAATTTTTGTGTTCTCCTTTCAGAAAATAAAGTTAATTTTGTTATATAAAATTGATAAATATTCCAAAAGTTGTATTTAAAACGTGTTCTCAATTAAAAGGCATTAAAATTTATTTTTTTTGAGAATAAACATCTTTATTATCAAAATTATACTTATTCTTATAATATATATATATATAATAAATTGTATGAGTAAGAAACATATAGTAAATATATATTATATATATAATATTGAAAATAGTAATAAAAATTGTTTTTTTTAATTATTGAGAAAAATTTTGTTTTTACATAGAAAAAAATATTTCGTAGAGAAGTTATTTCTTTATTTTAAAATAGTTCTTAGGTTAAACTCAACTAATTATCAACAAAATGTGTCACCTTATATAATTTTGTAAATTATACTTTTACAATTTAGATAATATTATTAATCACTTCCATTAAAATATATATTTAGTAAGTATAATAATATTTTAATAATACTATTAATTGTATATTTTAGTTCAGTAAACCTCATCCTTTTTTATAACAAAAGCTATCTTAGGGAATTGGAATTGTGTGTAAAAAAGACAAACACATGTTTTTATGAACCACAATCTAATATAATATTTTCTTGTGAAGAAATCATAACTTGGTGTTTTTTATAACATAACCCATACATAGTTATTTTTAATAATAAAAGATACATTCAAAGTTGTGTGAAATGAAACATGTAAAATGATTAAATTAACATAAAAACAATTCACAATGCTTTTCTCTAAATACTGACAATATCAGCTCAATATCAAGTGGAGGTGAAACACTCGAAGTAGAATCCATAAATGAATGGTTCACCACCCACTCCAACAAGGTTACCATAGAGTATGTAATAGAATATCTCATCTCATCTCTTTGTGTCTCAATGTATCCATCTCATTTTTATCATCTTATTATTTATCTATACCCCTTGAATGTGATAAATCATCGTCTGATAGATATTATGTATCTCAATATCAAATACATATCTTTCATATCCCTCATAATGTTTAGTGAACTGGGGTTCTTGAATTATCGAAATGATAAATAATCATTTTGAATTCCATCTATAAAGGCTTCTAAGTCAGATCTGGTGAGAACGCCAATGGGAAAAAGCACATCTATAAGTTTCTGTAATGGTGTAGAGTCAATGGTGGGTAACATGGAATCCTCTAATTCCTTATAACTATCTATATCATATCAAAAAATATCTATAGTTATCCTATATTATATATTTATTCAACTAATTATCCATTTGAATCCATATCTTCTTTAATAGTAGGTCAACCTTGCTTTGATGTACTACTCCAAAAATCAGAATTAGACTAGCCCAGATCATATCTAACATACCATAGAAACATATCTAATTCCTCAAACACAATGAAATTTAATATATGGTTGTAAAAACAACATGAATATCCACAACCGTAGGGTCATCAATAGTAGGATCTAAATTCATATTTTGACCAACATACTATTAATCAAAAGACTTTTCAAAAACATTCTGCACTACAGTTGTAGGCATACCATGAACACCACCAGTAGGATCAACATCATGACTGTATTTGATTATGGATCCCTATCCCTCAAAAACATTTTCTATCTCAACTCCATCAGCTCTATCCACATCATGAACTATTATTAGTCTATCTTCAGATCGTTAGACTACTAATACACATGGAGAATAAATAATTTCCTAAGGCATCTCAATATCCCCACCACCAAAGTAACCACTAGGACCATCACAGTTTGAACCACCATCATTTTCATCTCCATCTTCTTCTTCTTTTTTACCAAATTATTCTTCTATTCTTATTCTTATTCTCTATCTTATTCTTCATCATTTTCACAATGTTAATCACTTCCATTTTCATTGGATTATTTATATGTTCTAATAATCTATTCTTCAACAAAAACATTTCTTTTTTCCTTCTTAACATATTTTTATAAAAGATTCTGTCGGATAAGAAGAGATCTAGATTACTCTTAAAAGGTACACACAAATAAAATATCCCCTTAAATTTATATTTATTAATTCATTATTTTTACATGGTTATTCTATTATAAATAATTTATTAAAATAAACATTTAAATTAACCCCTACATTTTTAAATACTGATGGTTATGTTTCTAATCAGCTACCTTATATAAGATTAAACATATACAACATAAGAATAATGTAGAAGAAGGGACAAATTTTCCCTAACCATGATAATGTATAGGAATCCCACTAATCACTTTAGTCCAATATCAAGACCTTAATGTTAATTCACTAAAACCAATGAACGAAAATCCAACTCAATTTAATTACCCATTCAAGAGATAATAACTTTTGAAAATAATGGTTAAAAGAAGTGAAATCAAACCATAGCTAAAAGGATCTTGTTTATGGAATGAAAATGGCCAAAATTAAATCAATGTATAAAAATATCCTTAAATATAATATAAATAGTTCAATTGGTTTTATAGATGTTAAATAAATAAATAAAATATTATATAGTTCCATGATTTATAATAATACACAATAAAATAGAGTATCACTATGTGTCATCCTAGGTAATCCTAGAATGGTTGACCATTCAACAATTCATGGTGAAAACATTTGATATATATGTAGAGTAAAATCAAATATATATTTGTTCAAAGATAATACTACCCATTGAAACCTTAATTATTTAATATATGAGTATTCCATTGTATTCCTTATCTTCTTACTCAAACATGACAAATCCATAGAAACTGTTCAATATAAAACTGATATAATCATAGTGAAACTAATCGAAAAAATAAGAACCATGAAATACCATGTTCTTAACCCTCATGGTGAAATGTCCATCAAAATTCTATAATGGGATAAATATAATATTAACCAAAATGAAATTAGTATAAATTATAAACAAAATATACATCTCTATGATACAACATATTTTTATAAGTTAAATAGGACCACACCAATAAATTATGGATCACCCCCGTGACATAATAAAATCCCTTCATGAAATAATGATAGTGATGAGGGAATTTCCACAGTACCCTTTATTCCAACCATCAAAATCAATAGCATCATGGGGTAATACTTCCCTCTAATGAAGAAAAAAATCTTCAAGAATACATATCATCTAAAAAATCCACATATCCTCATGTATTAAACATCAAACCCTCCTCAACCCCTTAAATACACTGATAACCCAAATAATTGTTTATAGATGTTAGATCCATTACAAAATAGATTCATTTTTATTAAATAAATTATTAATAATTTGAAAATTTAGTTAATATTATTATTTCACAACCTATTTCCATCATTATCAGTGAGAATAAACTTTTCCTATAAATATTCCATAACTATATATCCTTTACTATGACCAATCAAGGTACCTAAGACCTCATGATATCCTCCACACTCACATGATTTTCCTTACTAGTGGTGAGGCTTCAAAAGAAATTGGTAGGGAGGAAATAACCTCAGTAACTAAAAAACCAAAAATATAGTATAAGATATATGTAGAACATGTTATCTGATTTTGTAAAACATTTATGTATATAAATATCATCTATGTTCCAGTAAATACTAAAAAATCTTCTAATCATTAACAAAATTGGTTGTTGAACATATTACACATATCACATTGTAAAAACATCATCTCTCATAAATATATTATTTATAACAGTCTCTTAAATAAATATAAGTAAATGAGAAAATAACAAATATGGTCTCAATATTTTATTTATCTATTTTTTCATTGTATTTCAATGATACACCATCAAATAATTTTAATTTTTTATTACCTCCATTACAAACCATGAGTCTTGTTTTTTTAACATTGGGATAAATTAGGGTTATAGTAAAATTTAGTTGGCCACAACCAAAAACTTCCCTATGATGGAAAGAAAGTAATACTACATGATTAATATGTAATTATAAAAATAATTTAAATAAATAACCCATAACCCCCTGGAATGATCAGTTTTTAGATCACATATGATAATACCTACATTAGGCTGTGCTGGATAGAGCTGATATACGTAAGGATCGAACTCATAACAGAGATTAATGATGCATTATACCTCATATAAAAATCAAAAACAATATATATCATCATAAATAACAATAGGGGAACAATGTGTTACCACCGTAACTCATCCATGTGAACATTCCATCCCTAATCCTTAGCCACCAATGAATGAAATATCATAATCTGAGTAATTTATCATCAACTATATTTGGATTATATATGAGAATTTCTTCTCCATGTTGGTTTATGTAACACTAAAATGATCCACTATATGTGTATGAAATTCCATATCTACATGTCTATGATAGATGATATAAAACCACTACAACACACACTAGGTGGAGGATACACCACAAAAAACATCTTAGATGGATGATATATAACTATGATAGATTTCTATGTGCATAATACATCACTATTATATCATAATTAGGGTGAATTAAGGATCACCAAATTTTTTTCGTGAATGAGATTAATTAAAAAACACATCGGTTTAATTATATAATATATGTAAAAAAGTTTATATAATATTCCATCATGATTAAAATATTTATAAGTAATTCAATTCCTAAAAAAATTAATATTTACTCTAATCTAATAGAGTAGGGAAAAAATATCTCTAGGTAACATTGCATTATTTTGGGGAGGAATGTTTTTGTGGACAATACATGTATCCCAATATATTTTTTGGAGTTACAAATTTATTATTTTAAATATATGTTAACATTGATCCATGAAAATGGAATTGGTTCTCTAGTGGTGGTTAATAAAGTGTATATAAAAGATGTCACCGTTTACCAGTGTATGCCAAAAATATTCATCCAAAATTTAGAGAATGGAAAATTTTGTTTTCTTAAAATGTAGTTTCATGAAATATTGAAGGTGAATGTGAATTTTTTTCTCACAAAATAATATTTAAGATAATCAAGTAAAATATGAAAAGGAATGAAGAGGAAGAGTGATTTTAATGTTTGAAAAAGAAATGTTTGAATGAAAAAAGATGAGTTGAACACATCTTCCAAACTAAGATGGAGCTGATGAGGGAATGTATTTAACGTGGAATATGTGATGACAATAATTGTCCTTTACACTTGGGTAAATGTTTCATGTAAAGTGCATAACATGATAGAAACATTCAAGAAGGATCCTTCTGATCTATAAATTATTATTTACCCCTTAGTTCCATTTCCCATCTCGTAGAGAAAATTAGGGTTCTAAATCACATACAAGTGGGTAGTTGTTATAGTTGTCCATAAAGAGAGGTTAAAAAGCATTAAAGGTGAAAATCGGAGGTTGTTCCATGATAGTGTGAGAACATGGGAGTTCTAAACCAAACCATAAGTGTTTCATAGAAATATTTAATGATTAATGAAAAACATCCCAAGGTTGCTTGGAAGAAAAATATTTCCCAAAACATATCTGGTAATTGGGATTTCATCAATTGGTTTTATGGGGATCTTAATAATACACTAAATGTGGTGTAAATCATATGGATTCATTCTATCAAAGTGGGATACTCTCATGGAACATTGGGGACAAATCAGTTGGAAGAGTTGTTAATTTTTAAATTATGATTAGTTGTATGTCAGGAGAAACAAAGAATCCAATAAAAACATTATAATGGAATTGATCTTGTGCCTAGAAGTGGTCTTTCCCGATCCATCAATTTGGAGGGGAGCCAAAATGGATTTTGTAAATCAACACATTATCATTACATGCTCATTGGACATAGACCATTGAGGACGAACAAAGTAAAATTTTTGTTTCTCATTCAAGATTTTACTATCTCACACACTAATTCACCCCCTCTCATGGAGTTTTACATAGTTTGGATAACAATCACATATTGTTTTATTATCTGAAGACAAACCCCAATAAATTTATTACACATAGGATATCTCATCCATATCTCAAATAATTTTATTCTAATTTATTAATAGGGAAGGGATTAGGATACAACATAGACCACTTATGATCATGTATCAATCATAGGTCACATAATCTAGTTCAAATGTTTTCACAAACAAACTAGGGAAAAGATGTACATTTCACCCATTCCCTACCACAGAAAGGAATTAGAGGCATTCATAATCCTCCCAGATTGAAATTTTTTTCTATAAATTAGATAAAACATAGTTGGGAGTGACAGTTCCTATAAAATATTGATAAGAAACTAATATAAATTAAAAGAAAACAGGTTGGGGGAAAAAGGAAAAATTTGAATAGCTAAACATACCTCAAAGTGACCTAATGGGTAACCTACAATCATAGAATAATGATCGCACTAGGATCCATCCCAAAATAGTAGAACCTGAAAATAAATTGATTGAGTATTTTTTTTATTACCAGCATTCATAGCAGTGATGCTTAAATAATAACAACATCCTAATCCTATCCATTTAAAATAATACCATATAATTATAATTAGAAATACATATATTTATTATAAGTTTTTGCCTTTCTATTGAAAACATCTAACGTGATAATAATTTTAGAAGAACAATTTTAAGGTTTTTTTTTAAAAATGATTCCAATGAATGATTGTTTTTTCAATAAATCATTTTACAAAGGAGACCATGTGGTGAAGTAAATAACTCAATGAGAAACAATAATTGAATAGAAAAGTACATGTAAATTTGTGTCTTCATAAGAACTACCCATGTAATGATAATAGTTAAAATGATTTTATTATAAACTCAAAAAATTTGAGAAACTAGAATACATGTGAATCATAAATAACATAATATTCCAAAAAACAATGTTAAGATACCTTACACGTACTTAGTTCAGAATCCATATGATGTCTCATTGATGTGATCTATAGTCGATAACCAACCGAGTTGCTCTCAACTAGCTTCACTAGTGTAAGATCCCACATGACCTTTCCCTACCATGGGGACCTAGTTTGTGGAATTAGGTATATGTGTACCATATATCGACTCCCACTACGACACATAGATTCCCATGATAGTCGAATATTGGATAATTGTGTTGTTCGTAGAACCCGAATCAAACATAATACTAGATATCATTAATGTAAAAAAGATTTTACATTCCACCACATCATTTGGATCCTTTGATTATATAGGAATGATAGAAAATTCACAAAATTACTTCCATTACTTATTTAGATGTTTTTGTAAGCTCTCGACCCCATAAGATCATAGTCGGTGCATTATTTTAATACATTGGCACGATTACAGGGAATCATGTCCCAATGTACCAATTAGATTAGTAGTCGAGGAATATAGATTACATACATGAACATTATGTTACACATTCAAACATAAATCACAACATAAATAATCCTTTGATAATGTCATTATTACCCTTGCATAGCCCTTCATATCAATCATAATACACTTCTTGGAATCCACAGAAAATAAAAAATAAGAAAGGGGTGAGCTCAGATTCTCAGTAAGGGTAAATAATTAAAATAACCTATAAACATTTAAGTAATGATTTGTAATAAAAACAACATCCTTTTAAACATAAACATGAACATAATATAGAAAAAATAAATCAAACATTAAAATATAAACATGCTCATGGATAATATAATAGTAGAATAATCATTTTTAATAACTAATTTCACAATGAGGGAACACATAATACTGGACATCATGACCACATATTCAAGGACTCATTCCAAGACTACAGATAATTTTTTTTTCATGGCCTTGTGCCAAGACACTACTTTGTCTCATGAGACCAAACTATGCATCGAGGAGCTATAGCGGGCACCACGTGCCACTTAATAGGTCCAATGCATTTCTAAAATGAAAATATTGAAAAAGAACATAGAAATTCATATTAAAACCAGAATACAAAATTTCAATACAGTAACCTTAAACCATGAATGGTATAAAAATTGAAAAAACATAATCAACCCTATCATAACTCATTAAATACAATATAGAAGATTATATTACAATAATTCAAATTCAATCAAGAATAATATACAGTAAAGGATGTGGACATAGATGAAAATGAGTAGTAATACACATTGAGAGAAACATACATTTTTTGTGAAATCATTTAAAGGTTACCGATTTATAAATGAAGACATGTAAGAGATATTTTTGAAACAATGTGTCCCAAAAAACATTCAAAATTCTGAATGGAATTAACATTTTAAAACAATCATGTCCATATAAATAAATCCCTAAAATCATTTTTAAAACATCGACATTAATTAAAATAATTTTGAAAACTAAATCATTAAAACATTTAAAATGATGATCACGATAAATATTCTCTTCCACAAAACCTTAAAATATTAATTTTGAAAACATTTTTATGAATCATGTACATGGATGCTAATAATTCCCTTGTAAAAACATACACATAAACAATCTCAGATAATAATGAGATTGGTGAATTAACCCTTACATTGTACATTCCTTGGGCCAAGGGTACGATTAACATCATATATGATGACCATAATATGTTACTAAATTATAACAGAACCATTTTCATATTTATTACTTCATACATTATTCATTTATGGCTTTATACTACTCATTTAATAATAATTTTTATGTTAAAATAACATTTCGGTTAATAATCACTTTCTTTATAATATGTATTTAACATGTTATTCTTGATCGTATATCTAATATTTTGATTTATTTGATTCCAGAATATAAAAAATTCTATATGTATCATGTATATTCTGAATATAAGTATCTATAATAAATTTATATATGAAATAAAAAACACCAATTTGGGAGACGGTAGGTCGTATGTACGCAAACACGCCATTAATGTTTTCATATCCTATTGAAAGGATATAAGGGAATGAGAAATACGTAAATACACAAACAGACACACATACACACATATATATATATATATTTTACATTAGCATTATTATGTGACATATTACATAAATATTAATAATATATATTTATAATCAACGTTGAATGGTTAATGTAAATCTCATCGCATCGTAGAGACGGTAAGTCGTACGCATGCACGACCGATGGTATCATTCTATTGATAATGAAATAATAAGTAATTGGATGTTATATTATATATAAAAAACAATTAACATGTTATAATTATTATTTACATCAATTATACATCATTACTATACCTATACAAATAATGAACTGTTGTATAACAAACTACACCACAACGTGTAGACGGTAAGCCGTACATACGCACATATGGTGAATTTTTCATTAATATGATGGATATAATAATAAATATATTTGTTCCATATTTATAATAACATCATAGTATGAATATGGTATAAGATTTATTATTATTTTTGGTATCAACAAAGAAAGATAAAATGGAAGAAGATAAGAACATTGAAAGAGGTGATTTAATAATTTCTCTTCTTTGGGTTCTTCCTTTTGATTTGATAAAAATGGAACATTAGCATGGATTATAAAGAATGTAAGGTCTATAGGATGATGTGAGGGAAGTTTGGAAGATATTTGAATAGGTTTTGGTCGATCCATATGGATTTGGTTTGTGAAATTAAGAGAAGGGGATGTACCCTTTTATAAGAAAGGTGAGAGTCAAATAAGAAAAGATTGAAATATTATTTTATTATACAATATTATTTTGTTAAAAGTGGCTCCAAAAATATTTATTTCTAGGATATTATGTGAGTTGGTCAAAAACCTCTCAACCAATAGATTTTAGACAGGTTCAGGTGACCATAAAAACCAAATCTTTTAGATTTAAGTCTTAGTAAAATAGTTTAACTTTTACCATATATTCCTGTATTATTATATTAAAAATGTAAAATATTACTATAAAAATCCAAGGGAACCCCAAGTGGTTTATTATTGAAATATATTACATTATCTATGTCCTTTGGAAAAACCAATGATTTTTAGGAATATCATATAAATTAATAATATGTTATATGTTTTAAAAACTAATTTATGTCAATTTAGAGACTATTTAGCATTTGTTTTTTGAATGTCATAACAACTTTATCACTTCATAAAACCTTTATTTTATCAACGCTATAATGTAATATTAACCTATAAAATTCGTGGAATATATCAAAAGATTCAATTTACAATTATATTAATATTTATAATATCAATTATTTTAATCTTTCAATAATAAGGTAATTTATGCATTATCATTGTGTCATAAATAAATTTAATTACGTACTGTTTAAAAATTATAAATAAAATACAATTATGTACGAATTTTTTTTATCTTTTTAATGAAAATTTATAGTCGAATTTATCTTATAAATAACAATATATAAAAAATGAATTAGATATTACACATTGAATTTGACAATTTTAACTCATCCTTAAATAAAATATAAATAAATATTATAATCTAATCGAAGTGGACCAAAGGGGTTATATTTTTTCCCAGGGTTGATTTTGTTGAAAATAAACTTATCCAATATAAAAAGTACATGTGTTATTGTAATTTTAAAATCATTTTTACATTTAATTACACTGTTTACTATTTACCGTGGTAAATTTAATTCAAAAGTTCCTATTCACCAAAAAATACATTCATCCTATTGAATCAAATTTTACTTACTTATGTCCAAGATATCACTTGGATTTTTAAAATTCAATTCACAGAAGCGGTTAAATTTCATTTTATGAAAATTGGAATATATGCCAAGAAGGGGGTAATAGATAGTAACAGATCCATAAAATATTGTTCATCTAATCTTAATATAAAATGACTCTAATGAATTAAATTGAAAAAATATAGTTATTATGTATATATTTTTACTTTATAAAAAATAAAAATAAATAATAATTATTTAAATAAAATTAGATTTTAAACAATAACACAATTTTTTTCAGTATTAATCTAAAATTTAATGTTTACAGAAAAATACAAAAAACCCTAAGATAATTTGGATTATCAAATCCACAATGATTTCTATTTTACCAAATTCAAATCAATCTAGTTGCATTAATTAATTTAAAATTAATTTTCATTATCAAAATCAGATAGATGATTTTTAAGAAGTAAAAACATTCAAAGGATTAACATGTGTTTATATAAAATTTAAATGTGAAATTAATTCTAATGACCTAAATTATATTAAACAATAAAAATATAATCTAATTACACTTTATAACCACTCAAATATATAAATTACCAAAATAAATTATTTCGATTAAAAAAGTTTTTTCAGATAAAATTTATTATTTTTCATTATTCATCAAAATATGAACGATATCAGAAAAGAGAAAAACAGTTTTCCAAAAAAAATTTGAATGATAAAATTCTAAAGAAAATTTAAAATTCATTAAATTGAATATACAAAATTGTCAAATATTGAATTTTTAAGGGGTTTTCCATTTAAAGGTGGAAAACTGATTTTTTTTAAAATAATTCTTTTATCTGAAAAATTAAATTTGTCCTTATATTATGTCTAATAAAAAAATATATATATATATAGATTTTAAATATAATATATATATATATACATATATTTTAAAATTTTGTTAATAGTATTCATAACTGCTTTTTTAGATGGCTAGTTTGATACGTTGTGAGGCGGTTGAACTCAATGTTGCGTGTAGCCCAAGATATTGAATTATTTTTAAAGAGTTAATGTACTATGAAATCTTAGTGTGTTAAATTATCCACTCCATAAACAAATTTCATCCTCATAATTGGAAAATTTTCTTCCAAAATATATCGTTGAAAATATATCGTTGAAAATATAAAATAAAATTGTTGAAAACCCACATCAGAAATAGTTTAAATAATATTTACTCTTAATAAGAGGGAAAGTGAAATTAATAATTCACCACTAAATTAGGTTTTCGATTAGGAGAACATTAGTGGAAGTTATAGATCCATAATTGGAGGAAAAATTTAAATATTTATAAGGAGTGACTAAGGTCGTCAACCATAAAAAAGTGAAAAATAAATGACAATTTTAGGACCTCAAATCCATATATCTATAATGAATTAAAATATCATTGGTTCAAAAAACATAAGGTAATAGGATATTTTTTTATGATTTTATATTCCTTTCGCAAATAATTATGAATTAATTTCCTCATCAAATAATAAAAAACAAAATACTTGACAAGTAGTGTTCCATCCTTTAAATAATTTCTATCAAAAACTCATCTTTCACTCAAAAATATAATATAACTAAAGAATATTCTATTTAATATAACTATATAGGGTTTAAAAAAAGAATTTATAATTCATTATTCATACCATTTAAAAATAACCACATAATACAAACCTGAACATCACGTCGTCCAGTGATAGGTGATGCACCCTTGTCACCTTTCGAATGCGGGTTCAAGTCTCACGGGCTTGCTGGATGCAACGAGTTGTCGCCCGACCTCTCGGTTTTCCTTTTTATGAAAATCCAAAAAATTCTTAATAAATTCATTCACCTTAACTATAGTATCCAATATGAAATACAATCAATTCAATTATTTATAGTTTTCACAATACTTCTTTCCAAACTCATAGTCCAAAATCTATACGGAAGGTCACATAATATAAATGTGAGTTCCTTCATCGTGTATTCTCTTAATACATGGTAATAAATTGAATTACTAGAAAACCATATTTGAATAGGTATGTACTTTCTTAATACTTCTATAAAACATAGAATACTGGATATACTGCTTAAATCCAAAAATGTTGTTATCTACAACTATTATGGAACAAATAAACAATTAATTAGTTCTCAGGTAGTCAATAATAACCA
The DNA here is from genome assembly GCA_963277665.1 of Viscum album. Lineage (NCBI taxonomy): Eukaryota > Viridiplantae > Streptophyta > Magnoliopsida > Santalales > Viscaceae > Viscum > Viscum album. The sequence goes on from OY728128.1 coordinate 1,267,722,316, forward strand.
ATATACTTAATCCTACTCAATTATATCTTATTAAAAAATAATTATATAAGTTTTAGTAACATATAAATGATCACAATTCCCCAACCATATATTTTCTAAAATGATTAACATGAAACTGTGTCACTGTACATGCTACCATAAAATCTCATGTCCTTAATGAAAACATACTATAGTAAAATCCTTATATATATTATAATTAATATAACTTGTACTGAATTGAAACAATTATTTAATGGCAAGTTATGAAAACTAATCTTTCCTCTTCATATTTAGTTGTATCATAACATGATTATTATCCAATAACATTATTTGGGGTATACTCTGATGACTGGGACATTGATTTATGTTGTGTCCCAACTCCTTGCAGATGAAGCATTATAAATTTGAAACCTTTTTATTAAGCATTAAATCATGAAACTGTTGTTCATTTTCTCAACATATATAGAAAACTCTCATTCCTCTCAATCACTTCCTAGGGTGATTCTTTTCATAGTTATCATATATGGGAAAATACTTCATTCCCTTCTTCCCATTATCCTTCTTTTCCCACACATCCTCTTCTTCCCTTGCATCCCTTCAAAGCCATATGACTACGAGAATTCATTACATATCTCATTAACAAATGATACAATTTCATCATATGATTATATTATGTGGGAGACAATTTCACTTCTAAATTTTTTATTAAGACCATGACAGATATGACTCTTCTTACTATTTGGATCATGCGTGATACTGGGGTTCTCATTCCATCCACTGTTCAACATTTCTAAATGATGAAATAATGTAGGTTAGATCATATAATAATGTATAATCCAAAAACTAGAAAAAATTTCAACATTAATTGAATTTTTAGTCTCATAATAATTAAAATGGTCTGATTGATAGCATATTTATTCATAAATCCTTTATAATGGTTTGTAACAAAAATATGAAATATCCAAAGAATATACCCTGGGACTGTCGTATCATAGAGTGAAACATGGCCCGTTTTCATGCACAAGTTCCAGTTTGGGCATAGATCAAATCGGTGTTTTTTGGTCTTACCATATATACATCTATACCAAAGCCACCTCTACCAGCACTTATCCAGAAAGAGATGTATTGCTTGGAAACATCACAAAATATATATATTACCAAAATTATAGGAAGTTCTATTCTAATCCATAATGTCTATCATAGGATAATGTTTCATAATCAGAGTTTATCTAAATCAATTTATAAGGATGTTGTTAAACATCCTCTGATACCTACTATAAGGCCCCGACCCCATAAGCCTAGAGCTGGTGAATTTATTTAATACATTAGCATAAGGACATGGAATCATGTCATGAAGGACCAATTAGATTAGCAGCCATTGAAAATATATTATATACATGAACGTTACATTACACATTGAAACATAAAACAGAACATAAATTAATCTTTGAAAATGCCATTATTCCTCTAGCTTAACCCTGCATACCAATCATAATACAGTTCGTATAATCATGGGAAAATAAAAAACAAAAAGGGGTGAGCATAGATGCTTAGTAAGGCTAAATAATTTACTAGAAGATATAAAATTTTAATGAAAGACCTATAATAAAAAAAATTAAAAATAAAAATGAACACAACATGTTAAAAATACATAAAATATTACCATATAAACATGCACATGGATATTCTACTAGTTGAATAATCACATGCAATAACTAATTTCATAATGATGGAAAACATAATGACGGACATCATAAGCACATAGTCAACACCTCGTTCAAGGACTATAATAAAAATATTGTCAAGGACTTGTGCCAAGTCTCGATTTTGTCTCATGAGACCAACCGATACATCAAGGATATATATCATGATCCATCCATCACATACTATGTCCAATTCATTTCTCATATGAATATATTGTAACAAAACATTAACATTAATATTAAAACTAGCATAAAAAATGTTAATACATTTTCCATAAACCATGAATGGTTTAAAAATAGCATATCCATAGTCAAACATATCATAACCCATTTAATATAATATGGATGATTATATTATAATAAATCTTCCACAATCAAAAAAATATCTAGTAAAGGATATTGACATAGTGGAAATTGTTAAGTAAAACTCTTTGAGAGAAATATCCCTTTTTGTGAAATCATTTAAAAGTCATGCATTTATAAAGGAATTAAATTAAAAGATATTTTGGAATCAAAGTGTATCATAACTATTTGATTAATTTGAAAGGAATTAAAATTATAAAACAATCATATCCACATAAATAAATCCTTAACAACATATTTAAATCATGGCCATTAATTAAAAATATTTAGAAAAATAAATCGTTACAACATTTAAAATGATGGTATTTATAAAGAGTCCCTTCCAAAAAACCTTAAAATCTTCATTTTGAAAACATTTTTATGAAACATGTACATTTAAGACAAAAATGTCGCAGTAAATACCTACATATAAACAATCTCATATAATAATGGGATTGAGGAATTCACCATTACATTGTAATTTTCATTAGTCGAGTGTTTGGTTAACCTCTTCTATAATGATCATAGTATGTTATTAAATTATAACAAAACCATAATCATATTTATTATATCATACATGATTCATTTATGACGTTATTTTACCCATTTAATAATAATTTCTATGTTAAAATAATATTTCTTGTAATAATAGATTTCATAATCTTACATGTTTTAACTTGTTATTCTTGATCATCTATCTTATATCGTGATTTAATTGATACCATAATATAAAACATTATTTATGTACCATATATATTCCCAATATAATTACATATAATACATTTATATATTAAATGGAAAACACCGTTAAACGGAGATGGTTGGCCATACATTCACATAAACACCATTTCCATTTTCATAATATATTGAAAAGAAGTATGTGTATGAGATATATGTGTATATATATATATCCATTAGAATTATTATTTCCTATATGACATACATATTAATAATATATATTTATAATCACCCTTGAATGGTGAACATGAATGTCATCAGGTAGTGGAGACAGTAAGTCGTACGTATGCACGAGCGATGACATCATTATATTGAGGGTGAAATATTATGTAATTGGATAGTATAATATATATAAAAAATAATTAAAATGTTATATTTATTATTTATGTCAATTTTATATCATTATTATACCGATCCAAATAATTAAGTGTTGAATAACAAACTACACCACAACGTGGAGACGGTAAGTCGTACGTAAACATGTGTGGTGATTTTATCATTCATAGGATGGATAGAATAATGAATATTGTTGTACCATATTTATAATAACATCACAGTATGTATATGGTACTGGAGTTATTATTCTTCATGGAAACAACAAAGAATGAGGATGTTGAAGAATAAATGATCATTGAAAGAGGTGAAGAAATAATTACATCTGCTTGAGGTGCTTCCTTTTGATTTGATCAAAATGGCTCCATATGATGGATTATGATCAATGTAAGGCCTCTACAATGATTAGAGGGTAGTTGGAAGGATATTTGAGTAGGTTTTGGTAGAGCCAAATGGATTTGGAGGTGTGAAATTATGATAACAGAATATACTCTTTTATAAGAGAGGTGAGGGTCATTTTAGGAAAAGATTGAAATATGATTTTATTATACAATATTATCCAGTTTATAATGGATCCAAAAAGATTTATTTCAAGGATAATGTGGGTTCGGGTTGAGAACATCTTAAAAAATTAGTTTTTTACAGGTTTAGGTAACAAATTAACTTTATATATGAGATTTAACTCTTAGTTAAATAGTTTAACGTTTACAATGTGATTTTGTATTATTATAATAAATGGATAATATAAATATTATAAAAAAACAAGAGATTAAAAAGTGGTTCATTATTGATATATGTATCTTTATCTATGTACTTTGGATAAACCTTAGATTTTAAGAAATATTATATCAATTAATAATATAAAATTTGTTTTTAAAACTTATTTATGTCAATTTTGACGCTATTTAGTATTTGGGTTTTGTTAAAGTTATAACGACTTTATCACTTTTACAAAAATTAACTAATCAACACTAACATGTCATATTAACCTAGAAAATATGATTAATACATCAAAAGTCTCAATTTACAATTATATTAATATTTATTATATCAATTATTTTAATCATTCGATAATGTGGTAATTACTGCATCATCATTGTGTAATAAATAAATTTAATTATTTAATGTTTAAAAATTATAAATAAAAGATCATTATGTTGGAAATATTTTTATATTTATAATTAATATTTATAGTCGAATTTATCTTATGTATAAACCTATATTAAAATTGGTTTAGTTATTAAACATTGAATTTAACACTTTTAACTCCTCTTTATATAAAATAAAAATAAATGCCCTAATCTAATAAATGTGGAACAAAATGATCATATTTTATTCTTGTGGTTGATTTTGGTCTAAATAAACTTATCCATTATAATTAGGACATGTGTTAGGGTAACTATAATATCATGTTTACATTAAATTACCATATTTACTTTAAATTGTGGTAAATAAAATTAAAATATTACAATTCAACCAAAAAATATTTTAATCATATTGAGCAGCATTTTACTTATCGATTTCAACCATTTCTCTTGGACTTTTTAAATTAAATGCATATAAGCTGTGAAATTACATTTTATGAAAATTTGGAAATATTCCTAGATGGTGGGTAATATACGTTCAAAGTTCAATAAAATTTTATACATCTAATCATATTATAAGATTATTATAATTAATTTAATTGATCTAATATTGGTATTATATATCCATTTTTACGTTAAAATAAATTTAAATAAAAGTATTAATTATTTAAAAAAATTCTTTTTTAAACAATAACATAGTGTTTTTCACTATTCATAAAATATTGAATGTTTTTAGAAAAATACAAAAACTTTACCCTGAGATAAATTTTTTATTTTGAATCCAAAAATGTTTTCTATTTTTTAAAATTAAATTCATATTAGTTGAATTAATTAATTTAATATTAATTCACGATGTCAAAACTAGGATGCATTTTTTAAGAAATAAAAACTATCAAAAGATTGGCATGCGTTTATAAACGATTTAAATGTTAAATTACATAAAAGGACCAAAATTATATTATATGATAAAAACATAATATAATTATACATTAAAACCACTCAAATATATATTTTAAAACCTCAAATAATTTCGATAAAAAAGTTGATTACAATTAAAATTTAGTTTTTTCCGATATTCATCAAAATATGAATGTTATTAGAAAGGTTCGAAAACATTATCCATAAATAATTTTTATGTCCGGATTCTAAAGAAGAATTTAATTTATTTAAATTTAATACATTAAAGTGTCAAATATTGGATTTAAAAATTGTTTTCCATTAAAAGGTGAAAAATGCATTATAAAAAATACTTCTTTTATCTAAAAAATGTAACTTTTCAATATTTTATGTATAAGAATCACCAAAGATGAATGTTAGAATTATATAAGATATATATATATATATATATATAATTCACAATGTGGTTAATAATATTCAAAACCAATTTTTAAACGGCTAGTTCGATAGGTCGTGATGTGCTTGAACATGGTGTTTCACTTAGCCCAATCTATTGAATTACATTAAAGAGTTAATGTATTATGAAATTTTGAGGTGTCAAATTGATGGTGGTTTCCCACTATTATTTGATTATTTGGACATTCTTTGGAAAAGTTCCAAACATATCTAAATATGATTTTTTGAAAATACAATTGTGCTCGTACCATATTCCCTTTGTGTTTAGTTTTAAACAGTTTACTATACATATCATCCTAAAATATACAATATATATGTCCATATATTATACATTTATAATTCTTTCCACCCCCCAAAACACATTCATAAAAGGGTTCTTCCAAAATTTGTTTCTTTTGGGATGATTTCCTTTATTTCATCCAATTCCATGATCAATGTTACTCACTGAGTTCGTCTACACTACACCCTTCTTCTCATTCGGCCTATGTGTCCACTAATATAAGGACCCATAAATAAAACATTACATAATCTTGAATGAAATGAATACTTCACATTGAGTAATTTTTCAGGTTTAGTGTTTAAGTTAATTATGCTATAACTGTTACATTACATCTCAAAAATTACAAATTAGACAATTCTACTCAGTTCCCATTTTTATCATAAATAAAACTCTTGAAAAAATGTGATTTCTAGTTCATTGTTGTAGATAGAATGACATTACATTGATCCCATCCTTGACCCTATTCATCTTTATGTCTTGTGAAAAACATTTCAAAAACATGGGATGGGCATAAAAAGCATCGCAACGGTTATAAAGCATTGAAAGAAAACATTAGATCATCAATACATACATAAAATAAGCTCTTTAACATTCATCATGAAATCATTAGATTTATGAATAACACAAATAAATAATTAATCATAAAGGTAACTTATGTCTTCTATATCATATTACACTGTAGCTATCACAGCTACATAGGGATTTACATTTAGAATACCCATCGCAGTATATTCCCTAAACCTCATAGGAGAAAAATTCATGTTTACCTCTATCACATTACCCAATGGATTGGAGAGTTGTCTTGGGCTCACCCTCCCTAGGATTATCCCAGAACCACCAATATATGAAAACAATGCACAAGAACATTAACATATTTATAACACATAAAACAAACATCAATGAAAGAAAACATTTCCACATTTCAATCACAATATTTCATTTGAATATATTGACATAACCAATCCATTATCAAAAAAAATTCAATACCAAATTTCTTAAAAGAGTTTATGGTATTTATTTTCCATTTGAAAACATTATGTCTTGTTAAGGAGGCCATAGATCAAATAATACTTGTGGAGGCAGAAAATGTCGTTGTCACTGCATATGTTAAAAAGAATCATTTTTTTTGTTTTTTAGTATAACTCCATGAATAAAAATATTACATTTGAGAGAAATTAGATGTAAAATGTTTTTATACACCATAGAAAATAATGTCGTGTATGAAACAAAATAAGCCTTAAGGAAAGGAGATTAAGACGAAGTCCCTTACCTCCGGTCTACATTGGCTAGATCATTCTTTAATATTCAGAATAATAAACTAAAGTTAAATTTTACTTTCATAAGTACCGTTTTCAAATTTATAATTACTTTTATATCAATTATTACCTTGCTATAACAATTAGTTAATTATTTGAGTTCATATTAGACATTTTTTTAATGTTCGGAAATTGAGTTAAAAATTAACATTTTATAATTACAAATTGTACATGTGGTCAAAATTATATTATATCCCTAATTATATTCAAGATTTAGATATCATATATGTCATATATATCCAGTTTATATATGTATTTATAATAGTACATAACATTTGGAGATAAAAAATGAAATGCATTGTTCATGGAAATGGTATGTCGTACGTACGAATGAACGCTACATTCATTTCTACTTCATATTTAATGGAATAATAACATAATGTTACATAGTTATATTATAATTTCATTAAAATATCATATATAATACCATTATATCCATCCTTTATACGTTCCATGTATGGCATGAATGAGTCATAACATGTTGAGGGGGCGAAAGACTACACTTCTTCAAATGAAATTATAGTATTTACCCACTATAAAATCCATAAAGGTATTATATATTCGAAAAATTCAGAAGCATAGAAGAAATATAAATATAATATATATCACATATAAATACAGGTCAATATTATTGGAGACTATAAGAGGTGGTAGGAGAGTATTGAACTATCATCGTTTCGTGAGGCTTTAGTTTGTCGTCCACAAAAATAGTATGTTCTTTACCCATTAGATGGAGGTTTTTATATGTTTAGTTAGAATACTTCTGATAACAACAATTTTTTATATTGAGGATAGTGTTTTTTTTATAACATAAAGGAATAAAAAGTGTTTATGGGGTTGGAGAAGTAAAATAAAACAAAAGAACTTAAGAGAAGACGTAACCTTTAAATTAGGTATCTCCCTTTGGTTTGAACCAAAAGATTTAATTGTATTGCCTTCTCCATATGGGAAGGATTATAAGAAGAGGATAAGAATGTAGTTAGAATAACTGGGCATCTGTTGGCCGATCCAAGGGTGTTGAGAAGTGCGAGGAATTGGATACAACTGAGAGATTTTTATAATGGGTTGGAGGGGCCCTTTTGGAATGTTTAGAAATATTATTTTATTATATAATGATTTTTCGTTTATAAAGGTAAAATTAATTAAATTAAAAGATATGATGATGAATTTTTGAAATAAAATCATCCAATAAAAATTGGACAGGTTTTGGATTTTTTTTAATATTTAAAATTGTATTTATTTAAATCGTTCATTAATATGATAAATACTACATCATTGTTGTGACTTAAATATTTTTATTTATTTGATGTCTAAAGATTAAAAAAATCATGATGTAAGAAATACTTTTATCATTCAAATTAATATTTATAGTCAAAGAGATAAATTATATAACCCCATCTAAAAATTGATTTACTAATAGAAACAAGTTAATTTCTTTTTTGACTTTACATTAAATTAATTAATATAAAGTGTCATTATCACTCCCATGTTGCTCCATGGGGTCCCAAAATCGACCCAATGATACCCATAGTCAGAAATTTATCAATAAATAAAATTATTTTACATGTTAGGTTAATTTAATATTATTATAATATTATATGTTTACCGTATTTTACAGATTTACATTTTAACCATGGTAAATAAAACGTTAACTAAAGTAATTATTCATAATGTCTTAAAATAAAAGTGACCTATTTACATAATTAAAACCTCTTGATTAAAAATATGGAATCAAAATTTTAAAATTGAAGACATATAAATGGCAGAAATTAAATTAAAATTAATTCCCAATGTCAAATCCAAAACCGTGTTTTTAAGAAATAATAACCATCACAAGATTGTCACTTATTTATGTCCAATTTCAAAGTAAAATTACTTTCAATGAAAAAAATTGGATTAAATGGCAAAAAAATAATATAATTACACTTTAAAACCAATTAAAATGATAATCAATCTTTATATATAAATTATATTAAAATGATTTTTTGAATTAAAATAGAGTATTTTTCACTATTCATTAAAAAATTAATTTTTTTAGAAAAATGTCATAAATTTACGAAAAGTAAATTTTTATGTCCCAATTCTAAAAAAGAATTTAATTTCTCATATAGAACATATAAAAGTTACCATTACTAGATTTAAAAATGGTTCACCATCAAAAGGCAGTAAATCAGCCTTTTAATGAATATTAGAGTATTTATGCTTAAAATCAGATTCTTTCTTATTTTAAGCCAATAAAATTTATTTGATAAATGTAAAAACATTTAACAAATATTTATAATTATATTGTAGTTAGTTTTGATCATTACTTCTAATAGTCTGAAATGGCATTAACTACAATTTAAAATAATATTATGTTATTATATTTCAGTATGACCCAACGTTGTGTGAAACATAAGATTTAAAAGGAACCCGTTGTTGGGTATCAGGTATGCCACCGAACATAAAATCCCCTTTAATGTAAAATTAATATTTAATTCAAAAATATTATTAAACAATAAAATTATATATTCTTCATTTACTAGGATGTTACATCCTTTCACCCTTTTGGGAATTTCATCCCCTCAATTATATTCACTTATCAAATAAGTGGGTGTATTTATCCCTCCTAGAATTTACTGATTTCCAAATTTCATCTTCAACAATATTTTTTTCCAATAAAAACCTTTACCTGATTAATTACCTTATTCTACAACCCTTTCTCTCTTCGATTATGAATCTGGGGTGGTTGTTCCTCATAAGAGAGAATCTCTTCCAACTGAAATACCTCTGGTCTCAAAGCATGGGATGGATGTGGAATATACTTTCTCAACATTGAAACATAAAAAAACATTATGTACGTAGAATAAACATGGATGTAAAGCCACTCTATATGAAACTGATTCAAATTTATCCATAATTTCATAAGGTCAAATGATCCTCAGACTCAACTTTCTTTTCTTACCAAAACGAATTACACATTTCCATGGAAAAACATTAAAAAAGACTTGGTCACCTACCTAAAAAAACGATCCTTCCTCTGATTATCCATATAACTTTACTACCTACTCTGAGTTGTTATCACGTGCTTCTGAATTAGCCAAAACTTTTTCTTCCATCACATCTATCAATTTTGGTCCCATCAACTTCTTTCACATACTTCATCGCAAAAAGCAGGAGGTCAACACTACTTACAATATAATGCCTCAAATGAATCAATAAGTATAATGGAATCAAAAATTTTATTATATGATAATTCACACAATGAATGATGTTGGTCCCAACATCCCTGGTAATTCATCAAGTAAGAACGTAGTATATCTACCAATGTAAGAATTTTTTATTCCGACTGCCCATCTGATTGAGGTTGAAAAGTTGTACTAAATTTTAATTCAACAGTCAACGACTTCGAAAGGCCTTTCCAAATGTTATATGTGAACCTGGGATCATGATAAAATATAATGGAGCAGCGAACACCATGAAAATATACTATCTCTTAAACAAACAATGTAGAAAGATGATCTCGAGAAAAATTATCTCGAATAGGAAGGAAATGATCATATTTATTCAATCGATCAACAATAACCCATATTGCATTATTACCATGAGATGTTTTTGGTAATCCCACAACGAATACCATGGATATATTTTTCCATTTCCACTCATGAACCGTTAATACTGAAGCATCGCTTTCGGTAAATTCTGCTATCCTTTAACCTTTTTTCTAGTCAAATACATCATAGTAAATCCAACAATATCACTTTTCATTCTATCCTAATAGTAATACTCCCGGTGATCTCTAAACATCTTCGTACTGCAGGGATGAACTGAAAACATAGAACTATGAGCATCATATAACAATTCATTCTATAGCTGTGAATCACAATACACACATAATATCTTCCCAATAGTTAAAACAAAATCATTATCAAAGATAAAATTAGGAAACACACCCTTCTAAACCAACTATCCATTTTTCTGCAACTCATTATATTCCTTCTGCACATTGTTATTCTATCTGATAGCAAGGATTTCACTGACACCTGAAGAAAAATAGATGAATTTATGGCACAAACAACTTCTATTTCAAATTTAATCAAATCAAGAAACCAAAGGATCCCATTCCAAAACTAGCACTATTAATGAATATTTTATTTTTCGACTCAAAGAATGATCCACATTATTTCATTTTATCAGATTGTAATGAATTTTTCAATCATGATCCTTGATTAAATCCAACCATCTTATCTATCTCATTTTTAATTCTTTCTGAGTGAATGTATACTTCAAAATATTATGGTCAGTATATATTTCACATTTTACTCCATGAAGATTATGCCTCCAAAATGTTTTACGCAAAAACAACAGCAGCATATTCCAAATCATGTGTAGGGTAATTTAACTCACGAGGTTCCAACTAACATGATGCATAAGCAATTACCTAATCATTATGCATTAGGACACAACCAAATCCTTTTAATGGAACAACATTGTAGAAAAAAAACTCACCATTTTTGAAAGGCATTGCCAAAACTAGAGCCTTCACCAATATTGTATTAAATTATAGAAACCAATCATAAAATTCTATTGTCCAGATGAACATAACACCTTTTTGAGTTATCTTTGTCATTGGGATAGGTAACCATAAAAAATTTTCAACAATACTCTGGTAAAAACCCGCTAATCAAAGAAAACTACAAATATCAGTAATATTTACGGGTCTTAGCCATTGTAGAACAACATTTTTTTAGAATGATCAATAGTTATGACATTTTCTGAAAGAATGTAACCATGGAATGAAATTTTTGTAGCCTAAATACACACACTATATATTTCCCAAAAAAAATTCTTTTATTGTTTTCAAGAAAATACTAAAATGACTTTCCTGCTCCTATTTAATTTTAGAATAAAATAAAGTATCATCAATAAAAAAAACCACAAACATATCAAAAAACTCATGGAAAATTCTATTCATATGATCCATGAATAGAACAGGTGCATTGGTTAACCCAAAAGTCATAACTATAAATTTATAATGGGCATATATAGTACAAAACATGGTCTTTGGAATGTCTTCTTCTTTTACAAGCAACTGATGGTACCCAGACCTCAAATAAATAATTAAATAATACTATTCTCCCTGGAGCTGATTAAAAAAATCATTGATATGAGGCAAAGGATACTTGTTCTTAATAGTGATGGTAATCAATGCTCAATAATCAATGCAAAGTCTCATTGAAACATCATTCATTTTAACAAACAAGACAAGAGCACCCCATGGTGATGTGCTAAGTTGAATGAAACGTATATCTAATAACTCCTGCAGTTTCTTCATTAACACTAAAAGTTCAATTTGAGCCATTTGATAACGGGGATTAAAATTGGCTTAGCATCAGGAACTATGTCAACAGTAAATTCAAATTTCCAATAATGTATTATACCAGGAAATTAATCAGGAAAAACATAAAGGTACTCATTTACCACTATCACATCATTAATCTGAATAGTTTCTTTGATTTAAACAATACATGCAATGTAACATACATTTCTATATTTTTCTAGTTTCTCTGCTTCCTAATATGTTATCAATAGTATGGGTTCATTATTCTACAAAAATTGAAAATCATTCTTAATAGAATCATCTTTAGATATGCAGTAAATCATAGAATGATAAATATAAAGTCAATCCATACCCAAAATAACATCAAACTCTACTAGCGGAAAAACAGTAGGGTTTGTAGGTAGATTCCTTCTACACGCAAGAATAAGAAGGATCATATAATTTCATTTCGTCTCATAATTTCCTCTATATGATTTTACCATATGTCCAGGATTCATATATTGAGATGGAATTCCCAATTTACTAGATAACTTCTCAAAAAATGAAACAGTGTGTATACCATGAATCAAACAACACATTGTAATAATCTAAACAAACAAACAATTTACTTGATATTAATTCTTTCGATGGCCAAACATTTTCTAAAGTAGTTGCAAAGGATTTCACCACCCCATTCTACTTGTAGTATGACTAATTTCACTTAGTTGTGTTGTTCATTCGACATCTATTTTCATAACGAACGATTTCATTGCACTTAGAAAATTTTATTAAATGTAAATCAGATTTTGTCTTACCATTACCATGTTCTTTTTTAGTGTAATTACGAGCCTTTTGTGTCATTTTATCACATCGGTAACACTTACCCGAATTCAAATGAAATTCCCTCACATGTTTTTTACCACTATTTAACAAACTGTATAGTTATGTTTCTTACAATCAGAATTTTTTGAAGACTTATTCCCTTTCATCTGCCTCCTTGACCTCTTATTCTGTTGTCTTTCAAAGAAAACATGATCGTTGACAAACTCCATTTCCACCTTCTTCGCACATCAAACATGTTTTTTATAACTTTTGAACTCATGTGAAACTAAATCAATTTGATAATTTGGATTTAATATTGAGTAAAAATAGTTGATTTTACCATCAAGATCTCGTATAATATTTGGAGTATACCTTCCTAGTTGAGTGGATTTTTCTTTAAAAGACGCCAATGAGACATCCTCCTGCCTCAATTCTATGAATTGTTTTTCCAACCTATGATGAACAACCTTAGGAAAATATATCTCAATAAACATACCTTTTAATTCATCTCAATTGAGAGCATCAATTTCCTCACTATCCTTGATATTGTTCATTATTGGCCAACACTAATCATCTTCACCTTCAAAACAGTTAACATCGAGACTATCATTTTGATGTTTTGAACATCCCATGACATCAAAAAACTTCTCCAGTTCTTTAATCCTCCATTTAGCTGGCACATGGTCAGATGATCTTCTAAATGATGGGGGTGTTTCCTCCAAAACTTCTCTACTACTAAAATGTTTCTCTGTGGTTGTTCTGGCTTATATCATGCATGGATAACACCACCATTTATAGAATGAGTCAATAATGCTATCACTGCTACAATCTATTCAGTTCCAATTCCGACCATCTCAGGTTGCTGATAAGTAAGGTTTTCTTCCTCCTGATGTTGTCCCATCGTAGCTGTTCTGTTTACACTGCGGAAAACCATTATGAACAAAAAAATATCACAAGAAGATCATCATGGTAATCTGTTAATGCAATATCATTTCAATCATAACATAAACTAATAATAATTTATGGATAATAATTTAACAGTTTCCTAAGTCCTAAAGTTTTCTAAACCGACCTCTAAATCCAACTACAAGGACTTGTCCATAAAACATTACATAATCTTGAATTAAATGAATAATTTACATTGATTATCTTTTCAAGTTTAGAGTTTTATGGAATTAGGCCATAAATATTACATTATATCTAAAAAATTACAAAGTATAAATTTGTACCCTATTTCCATTTTTATCATAAAATAAAATTCTTGAAAAAAGAGACATGTCCATTTCCATGTTTTAGGTAGCATGACTTTACCTTGATCCCTTCCTTGACCCTATTTATCATTATTTCCTATGAAAAATCGTTTCAAAAATAAGGGATGAGCATAAAATGGTCACTAATGGTTATAAAACAAAGAAATAATTCATTATATCATTAATACACACATAAAATAAGATCTATAACATACCTTAGTAATTCATATCATTTATGAATAAGACATAGAAATCATTAATAAAAAAAGGTGACTTATGGAATCTATATCATACTTACATTATAGCTATCATAGCTACGCATGGAGTTACATTTGGAAGACCTATCATAATATATTCCCTAAATCATTTAGGAAAAACATTCCAGTTTACATCCATCACATTACCCAATAAAAGGGAGAGATATCTCGTGATCACCCACAATAGGTTTATCATGTAACCACCCGTATATGTAAACAATGCACAAGAAACATAACATATTAATAACACAAAAAAATGTAAAGGAAAGATAAAATTTCAACATTTCAATTACAATATATCATATCAATTTATTGACATAACAAATCCATTATCCAAATAATTTTCAATACCTAAATACATAAAATACCATATGGTATTTATTTTTCATTTAAAAACATTATGGCTTGTTATGGAAGCCATTGATCAAATAATACTCGTGGCATCGGAAAATGTCGTTGTCACCGCGTACGTTAAAAATAAAACATTATTTTTTTCCTTCAGAATAACGCCTCATAGAAAATGATTCCTTTTGAATGAAATGAGAATCCAAATTTTTTTATATACCATATTAATGAATGTCATGTATAAAACAATATATGCCTTAGTGAAAGGAGATCAAGACAAAGTCTGTTATCTCGTGTTTGACTTGAACCAATTGTTATTTAATCTCTTCAATAATAATCTATAGTTCATTAATACTTTTTTAATAAACTTTTTCAGGTTTATTATTTCTTTTAAATCAATTATTTTCTTTCTATAACGATTTGATAATTATTTGAGTTCATATCAGACATTTTCTCGATTTTTGGAAATTGAGTTAAAAATGAACAAGTTATAATTATAAATTGTCTATGTGGTAAAAATTCCATTATCTCCAGATTAATATTCACGATTTAGGTATCATATATGGTATATATCCATAATATGTATTTATTTATAATAGTACATAACATTTTTAAATAATAAATGAAATGCACTATTCAAAGAGACAGTAAGCTGTACGTACAATTGAACACTACTTACATTTCTATTTCATATTTAATGGAATAAAAACATAATTATACCTAGGTATATGATAATTCCAATATAATATCATATATAATTTCATTAACTCCATCTATTATATGTTAGACGTATGTAATGAAAGATTCATATCACTTTGAGGGGGTGGTAGTCCACACTTCTTCAAATGAAATTATCGTATTTACCATCTATGTAAACCATAAAGAAATTATATAAATGAAAAATAAAGTAGCACAGAAAAAATATAAATATAATATATATCACATATAAATATAGTTCCATCTTAATTTCTACTATAATTTGGGGTAGGAGAATATTGAACAATCATCGTTTCCTGAGACGTTAGTTTTCCATTCACAGAAACTATATGTTCTTTACCAAATAGATGGTGGTGAGTGTAAGTGTAGTTCGAAAACATCTCATAAAAACGACCTAGTATAACGAGGATACTCATTATGTTTTAAAATAATGAAATAAAAATAGTTTATGGGGTTCGAGAAAAAAATAAAACAAAAGAACATTAGAGAAGATGTTACCATTAAATCCGGTATCTGGCTTTGGTTTGAACCAATAGGTTTAATTGAATTGTCTTGTGCCTAAGGGGAGGCCTCTAGGAGGAGGATAGTGATATAGGGAGCTTAACTGTGAAGATGATGTATTATCCAAGGGACTTGAGAAGTGTGATGAATGGGTAATAAGTGAGTAATTTTTATAAGGGGGAGGAGGGGCTCTTTAGGATTGTTTAAATATATTATTTTATTATATAATAATTTTTTGTTTCTAAATGTCAAAAACTTATTAAAGTCAAATATATGATTACTCATGATCGAAATAAAATAATCAAATCATAATTGGAAAAGTTTTCTATATTGTTTTAATCTTTATAATTTTATTTATTTAAATAATTCATTACCAAGGTAAATACTACATCATCATTGGGTCATAAATATTTTTATGTATTTAAAGTATAAAAATTATAAAAAATTGTCCTAATGTAGGAAATATTTTTAGATTTCAAATTAATATTTACAGTCCAAAAAATATCATATATATACTCAACAAAAAATTGATTTACTGAAATATATATGTTTATGTAATTTTTGTATTTACATTAAATTAATTAATATAAAGTGTCATTATCACTCCCATGTGGCTCTATGGGATCTCAAATCAACCCAAGGATTCCCACCGTTGGAAATAAATCAAAAAATATGATTAGGACACATGTTAGGTTAATTTAATATTATTATAATATTATTTGTTTACCCTTATTTATCACATTTACCCTTTAAGCATGATAAATAATATTTTTACTAAAGCAAAGATTCATTATGTCTAAAAATAAAAGATAATTTTTTACACAATTTGGACCTCCTGATTCCAAATAGGAATCCATTTTCCAAATTCAAAACACATAAGTGGTTTAAATTAATTTAAATTTAATTCCCGATGCCAAAAAAAGTTTTTTTTATGAAATAATAACTATCAAAAGATTAAGTTTTATTTATGTTCAATTTTCATGTTAAATTACATCCAATGGCCAAAATAGGATTAAATGGTAAAAAATGTTATAATTGAACTTTAGAAGAAATTAAAAAAATATAATTACCTTATTAATAAATTATATTCAATTGCAGTTTTGAATTAAAATACAGTATTTTTCACTATTCATTAAAAAATAAATATTATCAAAAAAATAAAAAAAACTACACAATGTATATTTTGATGTCCTGATTATAAAGAATAATTTTATTTTGTCAATTAGAGCATATTTATGTGACCAAAACTATATTTAATGATGGTTCTCCATCAAAAGACGGTAAATTTACCTTTAAATGAATATTAGTGTATTTATTCTTAAAATCAGATTCTTTATTGTTTTATCCTCTAAAATTTATTGGATAAAAATAAAAAAAAAATTAACAACCTTTTATAATTATACTGTAGTTAGTTCTGTTCATTCCCTCCATTACAACTACTTGATGTTAACTACCATTTAAAATAATAATATATTATTATTTTTCAGTATGACCCAACATTGTGTGCAACGTATGATTTCAAAGAAACCCATTGTTGCGTATCAGATACACTATAAAACATAGAATCCCTTTTTAAATAAAAATAATATTTAATTCAAAATTTTTAATAAATATGAAAATGTTATATTATTTATTTAAGTGGTATGTGACAACCACGTCTCTCCAAACACCAATAAAACCTTTATAGAACATTTCGTTATCTCCTCAATGATTTTATAGTCTCAATTTGATAGATTTGTCTAGAAATACGGTCACAGACCATTGAAGATTAAGTCAATTTTTCCCTTATGATCCATAACAAAGATAAATATGTATAATTAAATTTTTGTAATTGTCATCTCATATTTCCAACTGATTGATTTCACTTCTATTTTAGTTTATGTAATTACTCCTTAACTTTGGTTCACGTAGAATGCGGGAAATATTAAATAATTTTTTCCATAAACTCTTCCCACTCTATACGATCAATCTCCTATATTGGATTCATGTGTTTAATTAGTTTCCACCCCTGAGCAGTTTATCCTATATTATTGTATACTAGATGTGTGACATTACCTTACTCTGGACAACAAAGTATATAAAAGATATTTTCTATTGTGCTTATCCATTTTTTATAAATCAATGGCTCTATAGACCCAATGAAACAAGCTGGTGATTTGTGCATGAATGACTCAATAGAAATTTGTTACTTTCAGTTTGAAATTGGTATCTCAACTTGATTCATGTTATTATTCATAATTCATGTTTGTTGATTCATCATCCTCATTAATATTTCTATTACAGCTTCCATTGGAATTATGTCTGTGCATCATCCGTTGCTGCCATTATTTGTGTGGTTCCTCCAATTTACCTCTATTATTATAAAGATAGTGAACCATAGTGAGAAACATTTTACTTTTAATAATCATATAATTCTAAATGGATTTAATGTCTTTAAACATCATTATTAAATATTTTATTAATATCTTCTAAAAATAAGTACATATTCAATATATCCTTCATAATGGTTCACAAAAAGCTTCCAATTAACATATCATATCCCTTGGAAGTGTCAAATTAGGTTTACAATAAGGCCAATTTTCATTCACAAATTTATGTTCATGTCCTTCTCAAAGAATTGTTTTCTAGTGTTACCCGTATGTATATCTATGTTATAGGAACATCAAATTGTTGTATAGAGACATGGATGTAAATGTTTAGAAACCAATTTGAGCACACAAACAAAAATACCACGATTTATACCTATATTTAGACTATTCCCATGGGTTCCTCCTAATTTTATCATGTCATAATTTATAAAAATAACTAAATTGTTGTTTGATTCCAATAATAGAATCATGTATTTTTTTACATCTCTTTTGAATGTATGATAAAAAAGGTTGTTTTGTTTTTTAGTTTCCTAGAAACAAGTTACTTTATATATGAAAACATAAAACATTTTCATAAATACACTTGAAATACATCATCAAGGGATGAACATTTTTTACTTTTATATAATATCATATCATGGGGATATACATCAAGGGAAATGGGTGAGTATGAAGCCCATTATGGGAATAAGAAATATAGAAATAATGTATGTGATTATGAGACATAATAATAATGAAATGATGCATGAAAATAATAAATGATCAAGTGGAATATAATAATAATAGGATCATGAATCATAACATGGAAATATGTAAACAATATTTAACTACGAAATTCATAACCATATCACTCTGGTTTATCACCAATGTTGTGAAAATGAAAATATCCTTTATTATTCACCATGGTTTTGAAAAAAAATAACATCACTATTGATTAAATTCTATACCCAATGCATCATAGTGTTATAAATGAAAACCATATATATTTCTCAATTAATTTGAGTAATATATATAATAGTAAATCATTTTATTAATAACAAATGGAAACTGATGAATAATTTTCCTACCAAAATCATGACTTACCCATGTTCTTAAATACATTATCATTACATAATTTTTGACGCATGAAAAAAAATTTGGGTTACATATATGTAAATACCTGAATAAAAGAGTAATATTTAAATAAATTTGAATATAAATTGAAAATAAATGAGTTATGGGTATTGAAATAAAAAGGAAATGTTAATTTCTAATATAAATGTTGTAAATCTGTGATGTTAATTCGACCGTATGATGTGTATAAATCATCATATTTGAAAAATGTACACTGAGTGGGTAAAAGGGCCTCCTAGAGATAAAATGTGATTTGGTATTAAGGGTATGATCAATATGTTAATAAAATAGAGTAACCATAATATTTATAAATCATATATAAAAGTAGGTTCTTTTAGTGAAGAGAAAGTAAGGATAATTCTCTTACCATGAAGTGTTACTCCTAGATCAAGATGTATTGTTACTTGGGGGCATGGGGACACCTTGGAGGACTCCATGACAAGAAATCCCACCAGAACATCATGGCGAATGGATTGGGAGTACGGATTGAGTGTGATTTTAAATGGATAAATTGGTGGGTATTTATAGAAAAAGTGGAGGAATTGATTAAAAATTTCTAAATAAATTCCTTGTAAAACTAGATTGCGTGAAATGAAAAACCGTTATATTAACCAAGGTTTTTCCTCCTTGATTTGGAAATTTGGGTCACATTTAATGTTATTTTAACCACCATAACTGATAGTAAATTTTTATCACTTTTTTTGGATGGAAATGTAAAATTTTCACAATGTAATGTTTTTAAATCTACTGTTTCAAATTTAGACTATGGAGAGCCACTTATTGGTTTTTGAAATTTATTAAATTATGCTAAAATACATAATATTAAAAAATTAACATATTTTAGGTAATGGATTGTGGCTAATTAATTATTAAATAATTATGAAAAATATATGAAGTCATTAAACATATCAAAAACCGAAATATGTATTTTTACTAATCACATAAAAGTTGTAGTGTTTTCAAAAATACTCATAAATTCACCTAACATAAATTAGACCTGAAAAAATAAAATATGATGTTTATTTTATCATAAAAATTATCTAACATTCATAATTTTATCATATACATAAAAATATTCTGATTTATTAAAAAAATAATTTTTCTGAGGTATAATCAAATTTCATGCACATAAAAATTTCATGAGACATTATAAAGTCGTTTTATAATTTATATTTTAATGAGGGTGATTTAAAATCCATATTTTTGAAATAAATATCATTTAGAAAACGTATGTTAATTATAATGGAATAAATAGATTCTAGATAAATATAATTATGTTTGATTTTTGTCAAAAAATATAATTACCATATTAATATTAATTAAACATGTACCATATTAAAAAAATCATTTTTTAGGTAAATTAATGGAATAAAAAACATTTATACATTATCCAAAACACTTAAAATCACATTTTATAATGGTGAAATTACCAAATATTAGTATAGTTTTCAAGGATAATATTTTACCAACAATCAAAAAATGGTATAATCCTAGCTGCTACATATCGCTTTATACCGTAAAATACCACATCAATATTTCAATATAAATGTGCTAAAATTACATATAATCTTATATTATCATTTTCATAAGATGATGACATGTTTAATAATATGTATTCTCCTTCTATAGTATATTTATAGGGGTTGGGATTCTAGATAACTGGGGAATTCCATACTTTCAAATTTTAGCTATTGTATATTATATTTTTTGACCATTTGTACTTTTAACCACTATATTTTGTTCAGATCTTACCAATGTAATTAAAATTTTAAATGAGATAAAAAATATTTTATGTTGTTTTCTTTTTTACATGTTATATTATATATGAGACACATTTATTCAAGAGATAAATATCCTTTATAATGTTTGGGTCATTATGGAAAACCATCAAATTATTTAACATCAATAATTTGAAAATAGAAAATATATAAAAACCACCACATCATAGAAAAGGCCATGATACATGAAAAAATTCTTTCATAAAACTTGTAGAGATGAAATATATTTGTATTAAAAACTCATAGATATCCCTTAAAAACCAAACATATATATAATCCCAGATAGAAGGGATGAAGTCCTTAGGATGTTATAAGAATATTTAAGAGGGTGGAGGGTTTGTACATAATAGAAATAGTTAAATGATAGAAATATCATAAAAAAATTATGGAGGCCTAACATTGTTCCTATGAACCATTATTATAACCAATTTAGTAGTGGAGTTCTATGATGGATTCATCAGAGTGTTACACACATGTATGTCTAGGAAGTGGAGTTCCGAAAATGATTCTTCTGGCCATTACCCTCAAAAAATTTTGGGTATTGGAGTCCCCTATTGACTGTTCTAGTAGTTACCCTCCATCAGTTTTAGGCAGTACAGTTATCCTTTTACATTACAAATCATTACCATCAAGAAGGGTTGGGTAGTGTATTTCCTCAGTGATTAGCAGAGTGGATCCATATTTTTGTATTAGGTAATACTTCATCTATTTATAAATTTCCACCGTATTAATTTTCATCTTAGTGATAAGACATAGTTGGAAAAAACATTGGACTCATGAAGAAGAAGGATGATTTCTCCACCAAGAAGTGTTTCTTTGACACAACCTCAAACCATGTGGGTGAGTCAGTGTAGTAAAAATTGGATTATATAAAGGAACGGTTATTGATTTCCATAGAATATTGTACTCAGGGTAGACTTTTGGGATTATGATAAATGTTGTTGAACATTTGAAACTGTTTACTACTCTTCTTTATCTGCTATGCTTTGAGATAGAGATCCCTTTACTCTCTCTTTTTTTGATTCATTGACTGATCACACACACAAATATATATATATATATATATATTGAATGCACTCATTGGGGTTTTTTCCTCTCATTCAGGTGTGGTAAATAAGCATGAGGTACTCTATGTGCTTTCCATTTGTATGTTCTCATGAATGGATTAGTTTACTATCCTTCTATAAGTGGGGAATGCTAACGTGGTTAGTTCATATAGTCACTATGTTTTCCCCTTGATCATGGATGATCTCACTTATGCATGATAGGTTGAGATATACATCTTCACTCTACCTCATGAATCTGGTATCTTTCTCTTATGTTGTATCTCTCACTGCCCCCCCCCCCCACCCTCATCATTTGCGGAAAACAATTTGGTATGTTTATACTAATCCATAAAGGGGATTTCCCTGAAGTGTCATTTTTTATATGAAAGATAGGTTGACCTTGATTATTGATGAAATTATGGATACTGGGTTCATGGACCGCATACAGTGGTCACAGCTTAGTATTAAAGAGCTCACCCCTCCCTCAACTGTTTACTTTCTAGTTTTCTATTAGGGTGGGACATAAATATGGTTGATAATGTATTTTTTACCTTTAATTTTCAATTTACACTACCATATATTTGAATTATCAATAATTTATAGCAATCTTGGGTTAGTTTTTAGCAGTTTTGAATCTTACATCTATCTCTCTGTACTTTTTTAGCGAGTTGGATGTGTCTGTGCATACAAGTAGAATGAAAATTCCCTCCTTGAGTTAGGGATGGCTTCAACACTTATCGCCACCCCTAGACTAAGGAGGGGTACTTGGGGTAGTTGTGGCCAGAGCTTTGACATGGTTTGGGTCATTAAATACATTTTTTTATAGGCACAACACCCTTCAATCATATATTAAAATTTTAATAAATATGTATAATATTTTTGGATAGTTCAATTCTTTTTACAGGAACTTGTCATTATTCTACATATCCCGTAAATAAATTACTCATTAATTTCTCTCCTATAATTCTCATAAATATTCTCAATTGTAGTTAAAACAAATAACTTTATAATAAAAATTAGTATTATAAAACATCATTAAATTCATGAAGGAATTATATAAACTATAATTGATGAGAATTTATAAATAAATATAAAATGAATAAAAATAAATTTTTATGAATTTTTTAAATCATTTCATTCATTCCTAAATTATTTGAAAATATTTAATACAACTCCCCATAAAACATATCATTATTAGTGGAATAAATAATTTTCATATAATAAAATTTTAACATGTCAAATTTAGGAAAAATATTTATTTTACAAAGATAATTTTATAAGTAAATTTAATAAATTAAATTATCTATTTATGATAGCATCAAAAAAATTATTGAACAATTTTAACATACACTTATTACACACAATATTAAAAATATTATCACATTATATAATATTTATAAATGAATATGTTTTCTGATTTTAGGAAGGATGAGATATATTAACGACACATTGAAAAATAAAAAAAATAACATAACTTTACTAGAAATTTTGGAAGTTATATTACTCTCTATTGAACATTTATATATCAAGGATATATAAAAGATGAAAAAAAAATTTAACAAATTTTCCTTATGTTTAAAAATATTTTTCTTATTAACAACATCCATTCAGAGTAACTCATTTTGATATTACATTTCTAATTTAAATGATTCTATTTATTTTTTTGAAATATACATTTTCACATTATAATAATATTTATAAAGTGTATCAAAAATTATTTTTGAAATTGAATGTATTTTATATTTTTATAAAACTATAAAGACATATTTGGTTTAGCATGAATCTTTATTTTTTCCTCATTCATGGTATAGAATAAAAACAAAATAACTTCAGAATACATTTCACATTTAACCTTTTGAGATGATGAAACATCTTTATCTTTAATACCATGAACATCATTATCTCTTTTTGAATATCTATCAATATAATACATACCATAAATAACTAAATATTTCTTTAACAGATTAAAATAAGGTTTACCATTCATTATCTTTTGAGAATGACTTTTCTGTAAACCATAAATTCCCGATTGCTTCATCTTCCTCTGAATATTTTTTTAAGTCATTGAAAAATATATTTCAAATAAGAAGAAGAAGCAATATGAAAGTATTTTCAAGAAGGTGATTTTGGGGTTTTATTTGAAGATGGTATTTTTTTTGATATGTTTTGGATTATTCATCAAATTATCATATAAAGAAATTATATAATTGATAAATATAAAAACTATTGAAAACAAAATTATGTATGAAATTTATTCTCTATGAGAGCATTATTTAAACGATTTCGAGAACATTAAATTAAAAATTAAATCGTAATAATAAGATAATATAACATAGAATTCATTCTTTATAAACCATTCTTGAATATTTCTTCTAAGATCATGAACATTTTTAGAGGAATGTATTTGTTTAATTTTTTTAACTACCTTAAATTGGATAAAAAATTTTTTCCCAAGTATATGAGTATATTTGGTGGTTTCATGGGGATAAAAACATGAATTAGGAGAAAAAAATTCCAGATAGTGATGGTTGAAATGGTTCGCACACGAATATTGTTAAGAGTTCACCTCAACCATGCACCCATAGTGTGGTGGTGCATGGATGGAAAAACCATGTAGGAATGGGGACCATACAATGCAAGCTTGGAATGTTCCATCCATATTGACCACCAATGGTTTATTCAAATCGGTTGGGCTCCCTTGGAGACTTAATACCCATGACCCTTATGGATAGAGGGTGATTCATGGTTGCAGCATGGATTGGATAACCGTGTAGAAAAATCATACACAACATTAAAAGATGAGGATTGTCCAATTTTCTATTAGGTATTTATGTAACCTCACAAAACATTCCTTCCATTTATTGATATATCAAATTATTTTATAATCTATTCATCCCGAGAATCCAATAGTCAGATCTCTATTTATTCTTGGACGTTCTGAGTATCATTGGGTCAGAATCAAAGTTTCATGTGAGTAAAACAGCCCACATCTCTCTATTCAATATAATTGGACCAATGGAATCATTATTCTCTATATTAATATATAAAAAATCACATTTATGATAGATTTTATGTTGGTTATATAATGGGTGTTCGAGATCAAATAAACTTATAAGATTGAGAGTGCGTTCATCTAGAAGCACGAGGTTGGTGGATTATAATCTATTTCCCACAGTCTCATTAATTTATTTGTATCTATGAGTTTGAAAATGTATTTCCATGATTTATTTTCATTTTATTGGATAAGATAATAAATTTTGGATTTCATGTGGGGTTTAAGAACATTCATAGACCCTAAGGGATCCATTTATGATGTGAGACCAAACAAAGGGATACACATGTGGTATGAAGAACACATAAAAATGACGAGATGAATTAGTAAATGTTGTGTTTCAATAATTATAAAATTTAATGAGTTTTATATGATAATATTTTATTTGGGATTGGTTAATTGAAAAATTGAAATATTTATACTCTATATTAATGAAATTCAAAAAGGTATCATGATTTTTTTTAAATTTCATGTTCGGGATTTGGATAGAGATGTGGTTTCCAATGATGAGAAATTGATGTTTTGAAACTGGGTAATGTTTTTGAAAGGATATGTTGACCTACATGTTTTAGAAGGGATTCTCATTAAATTACAAATAGTAATTTAATTGTGTTTGTGGTTTATACATGGGGTAATTTTATGGTGGTTCATTTAATGTATGTAAGGGGATGAGTGGAATTACCAATGTTTTTAATATTAATGAAAATACCATTTTAGAAGTACTGTTTCAAAATGATTAAGTGATGTTTGTGAAACTAAAAATAGGGTTTGGGTCATAATGTGATGTGTCTTGTTTTAAATTTCCATTGGATCTCTAGTAAATGAATAATGATTAGTTATATTTACATTTTTTTAAATTTTTTGATAAAGAAGCAAAGGATTGATAACATAATGTTTTTGGATGGTTGGAAATGAAATGTCAAGTCCTGGTTGGTATCAGAGATTGATTCAACATGTTTTCCAACCTATGAATAATGGTATGGGATGTTTTACTTAAGATCCACTCCCAGGTTTTGGTCAGCCTAGACAGATGCTCAAGGATACTCGGTGCACCATGGTTTTTCAGAGGAAGTATTGACACACATGAATCCTATGATATGGAAAAGACATTTCATATCAATGTTGGGATGGTTTGACATGGAATTCTATGTGCCTATTGAATTCTTTGATAATGATATATGTTTTTTAACTTGAATAGAAAATATTTGGAAAGTCAAACATGAAATTTTAGGTCCTTTTAGGATTGAAAGATTGATTCTCAATGTTCTCCAATTGATACTTAGTGGTTGGGATGGCCTATCATGATGTTCCAGATCCTAATTGGATTCATGGATTGAAGATCCTTGATTTCCAACATGTGTCCCAATTAATATATATTATGGGTATTCATATAGAGTATATTTTCTATAATTTATTCAATTAATGAATAAATTAATTCCTTTATGAAATATGATTTATGATTCTTATGGTAATGATATGATTGAATGTAAAGATGAAAATGGATAATTAGTAAATGTTTAAATTTGAAGCCATTTTACTTTATTTATAATTTAATTACAAGAACATTGATAAAATTACCAAATTATTTCAAAAACTACATATTGCATTTGTCTATATTGATGGTGGCCTACTGTGTGGTACTGACACCTTACTCCAGCAACCATGACACTTGGGTACCATTGATGATCCTACTTCTTTTCAAGTAGATGTTATTCATGAGTTGTTTTGTTGGATCATGGTATGTCAATAAATGGTTGGGAATTAGGACCACATTGGAATAATTATATAATTTTTGTGTGGGTATTTTATAGGAATGACTTCCGGACATTAATCATACTCATAATATTATTAATGCATGGGTTATTAAATTACTCTATTGATCATTCCATGTGTTTTCCTTTTTTTAATAATTATTGTTATATCTATTGATATTACAAATATTATTTATTCACTATGAAAAACTATTATAGTCTCTCCATGATTTAATTTAGACATTTTCCACTAGCTTATGGCCTCTAGCGTATAGGTAGGATCCCCTAACATCATGTTGTGACCCATCATGGTGTTGCAGTTCTAGTGGCCATTGGTTCGGGACATTAAAATGTGTAATAATATAAGATGCATTTCATTCCTAATGGATCATATATTTTAGAAAATAGACTATGATCTTGTAAAGTATTATTAATGTGTTTTTGCATGGGTTACTAAATTCCCACGTATGGGGGAAATCCCATGTTTTAATGGGTGGGAATTGATGTTCTTCCTTGTCATGTAATAGATTATTTTTTTCCACATTTAAGGAAAAAATTGCATTTGAGGTTATTTATTTATGAGTTTTATAATCTTGTCACTATATGGATTGAGATTTTGGGTGTGTTCATGTATCATGCCAGGCACAAATTATTGATAGATCATATGTATGTTTACTATTATTGATAGTTTATTTGGACTCATATGCTAAAAAGAAAATTTAATTATCTACTTTTATTCCCATTTATATGATTTTTAATTATAATTTCTATACTTTTTACAAATGTGAATTTGAATAATGTTAGGCTCTATTGGCATGTGGGTTAATAAAAGGGTTTTACAAACAGAACATCTTTGAGTTTAAAAAATGGAATGTTTTGATATGTGATTTATTTTGGTTTTAAACTGGTATATTTTGAATTAAAATGTGAAGAACGAAGTGATATATCCATGATATGTGTAAAAGGATTATCCTATTTTCTGTTTAACTATCTCATTTTTCGATGGTTTGATATATGAGAGTGACATAGTTTTGAGACCTTCAGTTATGGACTATGAGACCTTCAAGGGTATGGATGATCCAGACATTTGGATGTTTCTAATTGTAAATTTAATATTGTCCTGACCTTAATGTTATGAAAGGTCTTCTGTTAATATGGATTTTTTGAACCATGTGTGTTGAGACCATGAAAGTAATTTTTATAACCAAGAAAGGGTGTTTGGTACATAATACCTTTGTGTGTGTGTGAGTATATTGGGTGTGGGACCTATACTAAATGGTCACCTGGTGCATAAAGCGTAGTGTGTTTTAGGATGAGGGAAGTAGTGGCACACATGAGGAATGCCATGTTTAAGGTATGATGTCTATTGGATAGAGGGGGAGCCAATTTCCTTTTCTAGAAATTGAACTAGTTTAAGGAGATTGTGTTAGTTGACCTTCTATGGTGACATGTGATATGGTAGGACTGAGTTTCTATTTCCTTTAAGATTTTATTCCACTGGTGGATGTTTTGTACATTGATAGTGGTGGTAAGATAGATTTTTTTAATACATGTTTAGTTTAGTAGGTGAATTTGAAAAATCAATGGTTTTAGAGGTGCGACATGAGTTGTGTCCATGGGCTAGTGGGTTTTTGATGTTGGTGAAAAAATGAGGGGTTTATCCTAGTGTTTCAATTTAAATAAAATGTGATGCATGGGTGGGTGATTCATAGATTTAATTGATGTGCATTTGGTTATGACAAAATTGGGTTACATTCTTGGTTAATCCATGGTATCTTTCACAGGGAAGCACATGAGTGCATGAAGTTGGTTATAAATTCTGTTTCTAAGGAAGAATGATCATTTGGGGGGTATGACAAATATATGATTGACGATGTTTATTGGAGGACTCAACATTGAATTTTCATAGATAATACCTGGGTGACCAAAGTTTTTATATATGCTTTTTGATATAGAAATTAAAATGAGGTGTGAGGGTTGGTATTGGGGTTGGGATTTTATTTTGAATGATTAGTCTGTTGGAATGGATCAATAAAATTGACTCGAGTCTGATGAATTTGATGGACTAGGAGACATGGGTAGTTTTGTGTCTTGTCTTTTGGTCCTTGTTCTAGTATGGTATGTCACATGGGCTCTTTACCAAAGTTTAGTTAATGGCCAAAGTAAATTCCATTACCTCAAAGGTTCTCTTGAGTATCTTCTGTTGGGAACATTCCAGATATGCATGTTGCTGTACTAGATATGAAAACAGGTGTCACATAATCAATCACTCATCAGTACCATCAGTGATAGACCATTAGTAGTGTAACTCACTAGAAATATATAAATGTGCATCTCGACATGATATTATCATTCTCAATATCTTTACATTATCCTCGACAAATTGGGAGAGAATTGGCTATATTTCATCCTATTTTATTCATTTGGACAAATGGAGAACCAGTTGGAGGTTGTGTTTGTGAAGTACTGTATGTGAATCTTGGTGGGAGGAAGCGCACCACCATCAGTATCTGAATGAGATTCTTCAACATGGGTTCTTGTTGGTGAATACTACAATTTATGTTCTCTAATATTTGGGATATTAATGTTTTAACTTTTTTTTGTTCCTATGGTGGTGCTATAGATGCATCCAAATTTCGGATATTCATTGATTGGATCATCAGACATTGTAATAGGAATCAGTGTATTGAAGATGTGACATTGACACTCATAACTAAAGGGGAGTAAAGTATCAATTTTAGTTGTGATTAGTATATCATGTGTTTGATTTGGTGGCATAAATATTTTGTTGATGAACTTGTTTGGAATCTTCTGGAAGGACAGTAGGTCTTGGAATGAGTTAGTTGATCGAGACAAATGTTTGATTTTGGATTTGTGTCTACATAAAAAAAATCTAGGTTCTTGGTTTGATGAAGTGTTAGTCGGTTCATAGAAAATGATGATTATTTGGGAATCAGTTAATACTATGATGGGGTAGTTTTACAAAATTTATCGAAAAGACTATAATCAGTGATTGATATGATGGTTGAAGCAACAAGTTAAAAGGCTTAATGGCCAGGTTATGTGGTTATATTCCAACTGAAATAGACTGGCATTTCTATATGAGTTATCCAGGTATGGGCTAACCCATCATGGATAAAAATAATTATTTTCAGGAGATGGAAATACACATTGTTGGATGTTTTTAATGATAATTGTATTTTAGGAATTGAATGTGGGTTTTGAGGAAGAATAAAATTTTATATAGTCTATTTATAGATTGTATATGTGTGTCCATTATGTTTGGTTTCTATGGAAATGAGAGGTTTCAATGTTTTGTGGAGTTCTTGTGAATATTTGGGGGTGGCGTGTTGGGAGGAATGCCGAGTATGTCGTGGAAGATTGAGTTTATGGTTTTAGTGGAGCCTTTGTAATGATGGAGGTCCTAGACTCCAAAGGATGGTGGCTGTGATTTAAACATATAGTGGGTAGAACCAAAATAGTAAAGTGGTCATTTATTATGTGACATGTTTTTTTGGTTTGGAGGGTTTTGTCTAAAATTTGTTTCACGTTCAATTTTTGAAATGGGAATCTACTCGGGTTTTGAACGCTGAAATTTATGAGATTAGTGATGTTCTTTTTTAAATTCAGAATTTTTGGTATGGATCATGGTCATTGGTCCTTCAGTTATGGAGTGACATAGGTCTGTAAATATAGTTTTCCAATAGTATGTTTCTATTTTTGACACCATAATTTGGTCATTGTGAGGATTTGTAACTAGGAAATTTTATTGGTTTAAATTTCATGGTGGGATGGAAATGTTCATGAGAAAAATAGGTGGATAGATGTTCGTGAGTGGGCTCCATGGCCAGACCGGTTTTCTTGGAAACTAAGTGATTATTATTGGTACAACATGAAGATGAACATTTATATGGTGTGGAGGTTTTACAATCACTAACTTTCATATACATGCTCATTTGATTAATTTTTTTAACTAAAAAAATGTTAGTGAAATGTTCCTGATAATATGAGAATCCATAGGGGTGTTCTATGGGTTCAAGATATGAATGAAGATGGAAAGAGGACATCTTCTTTTGGATTAAGGGTTGAACCTTAGTTAGTTATTAGCGTGTTATAGAATCGTTCACCCTAGAGAGGTGTTTTTTATAATCAGTAAAATCATTAATACATTGGAAAGAACCATGCAGGCTTTGATAGTGCCATCACACAAGACCAATTCATGGTAATCCAAACCGTTCATGCTTCCGATGAGATAATGCGATGCTAGACCACATTGTAAAGAGGGTGGAACACGGTTGAAACATGGGTTGTACTAACGTGCATCTGAACTATACACCCCATTAAAATAACGGGTCTTCCCATTTCCCCATCAAGATCTATTAAACCTCACCAGAATTTCCTCCCATTTCACCCTAAAATGACCATGGTTATGTGACACTCCCCTATGATTCAAAGATATGATTATCCTTCGATTATTTGTTATTTAAAATGTTTTTGTGTGCAAATTGAAGAACCTAGTGAGACTAACACCTTTATTTTCTCATTTATCTAGAATAAGTTCTATGTAATAATTTTTATCCTTCCAATTCTAAAAAAACCACACTTTTTCATTATATTATATATTGGGGGTTTAATTGTGTTCAAGATAAAATCATGGGTTATGATTAAGTTAGAATTAATCTACAAGAATGATACAGGTTGCCTAAAATATTTTCATCATAATCATATTATTTTATAAGTCTATGTGATTGTTCCAATGTTCTTCGTAGTTTTGTTTTCATGTATTTGTATGTGGAATGTAATTTGGGATTTACATTGAGGTTAAAGACTCTTTACTGACCCCATTTTATCTGTTGATGTAGTGTGACAAATACTAGGGCTACAATGGGGTTTTCCAAAAGCTTAAAAAAGATAGACTGAATTTGTAAAAATATAGTTGGGATAATTATGAATATGAATGGGTTGAATTGGATAATTATTTATGTGGTCATTGATAGTAGAAAAATTTGAATATATTTATTGTAGCTTTATGAAATTTTTAATGGTCTCTCAAAAATGTTTTAAATGATATTTCCTAGATAATGAACCCGATATGGTTTCCAAAGTAGGAAAAATGATTTTTGAAAATTGATATTATTTTAGTATTAAAAGGTTTATTTTTAAATTTATTATGATATATTATGTTATATAATTCTTTTTTATGTATCATTTACTAAACAAAGCTAAAATAAATAATAATTTTAGATATATTATATAAATTGACATGATTAAGTAGAATATACTTAATCATGAATATTTAACTTTAAGAAATATAAATAAGTACATTTTTGATATTTTAATCCCATCATAATTGAATTAAAAATTTTAATATGTTTTTATATGTATGTAATGGTTTTTTGACCCAATACATACTATATGAAATCTCGATTACATCGAATTACAAGTTATATTTTTCATAATATTGTCTAATACATGAAGTGTTTGCTGTTATAAATTTAAATGTTTTCACATGTATGGGATTAAACATATTTTAAAATTGGATTATAATTTTATATACATTTCAATGTGGTTGAAAACCATTGATTCCTTATAGTTGACATCAATTTTATTAATTTCATATAAAATAAAATTAATTATCCCTAGTAATTAATATTTGAATCATTAAATTTTATGTATTTTAAATCATGGATCGATGTATTTTATACCAAATTTTTAAATAAAATAAAATGTACATTTTGATTTTATGGTATGTGATGTAATTTATTTACAATATATAATGGAAAAAATAATCGTATTTTTTCAAATAAAAGAATGTTTAAATATAAGAAACTAATATATATATATATATTATAACGTTTTATTTAATAATTTAATTAAGCTAATTTCAGTATTAAAAAAACCTTGCATTGATTTATTTAATAACTCTACCTATTGTTTCCTATTTTTTGGTAACCACATGATCAACATGATCCTTTCACATTTTAATGTAAACTTGTGAAAATAAGTCATTCTTTCTATTACTTCATCATTCAAATGATATAATTGTCATCATTATTTTTAAATAATCCATAAATAATATGTTTTTAGGTTATATAATATGTATGATTTATGGGTTTTATTATGTTTCAGATAATGTTTTTTGCATGGTATGATAAATGTTATATTTCTCTTCATTGACTATGTTTTTACCCAAATTAAAATGTTTATGAAAAAAATTGAAATACTCATCTTTTTTTTATATTTATGTGAATTTTTTGGTGTGTTTTTTTATTTAAGGGATTATAGAAGATTACCATTCATTCATGATCATGGTGAGTGAATTTTATAATCAGTTTATAACAATGATAGGGGGTCTTTAGATATGTTTCATTGTAAGGTTATGTATACGATATGTGGAGGGTATTTTTATAATGATAACATATTTCATCTATATCGTCAATGGAGTAAAAAAAATTCTCTATGTTTTGATTAGCTCATATGTTATGGCATTGTTAGATGACGACACCATTATTCTGTCTTCCACCAGAACCACGAGAATAACAATATAGCAGAGTTGGTCACCATATGATATTGGGGGAAAATTGAGAATGACAAGGCTAGATTCATAGTATGGTGTTTATAATACTAGGAGATTCAAATGTTTTTAATGGTATCCTATAATATTTTTCTTCCTAGGTGTAATATTTACTTTTTTCAGGAGATATGAACACCTTTACTACACTTATTCTAGTATATGATTTTTTACTTGAGGTGTAGATGCTTTTTGTTACCATGGTGTTGATGGTGAAAGTTAGAGGTTTTTTATCTTGTAATGTGTTTATATAGATTGTAATGTTATTCATAGGAAACCATTTCTATTGGGAAAATTCCATTATTTGTATATAAAATCATATAACATCACCCTTTTCATGTATTTATTGTATTTTTTTTAATAAATTTTTGAAATATATATGATATATGTTATTTAATATGTTATTGATAGGGAAAATACCATTTTAATTTTGAGTGATATCATTAGACAATATTGAGGTGTAATGAGTTCATGTCTTCCTTGATGACCAATTTGATGTTTAGTTCAGTAGAGGATAAGCTAGTGGTGTTACCCAGAGTTATTCTGAGTTCTCTAAATTTAATTCAAAAGCTATTATGTGATAATATTTCTACTGTGAGTATGTGTTTGGTTTAATGATTCATATGGGGGGTTATCTTATATCCAAATCTCTATATTTGATGGATCTATCAGAGTTGTGGGAGATTTTGATTTAGACAATTGATCTTCTATAGAGAGGTTTTATTCATCCCATTTTTTCACCTTGGGCCCCTCCAATTTTATTTTTGGAGAATGTGTATGTAAGTATGAATTTGTATATTGATTATAATCACATAAACCCTATGAAAATAATTAATCGTTATCCCCATCAACATATTTGTGTTATATTTGATCAGATAAATGTATCTTGATGGATATTGATCATCGAATAATGGATGTGATATCATCATGTGTCAATATACGATAAGGATATTCTAAAACAATCCTTAAAATTTCATTAAATGAATTATGAGTTTATGCAGATATAGTTTTGATTGAATAAATTAACCAATATTATCATGGAACGTATGAATTCCATGTTTTTTTGAATTGCAATATCGTTTCATAGTACTATTTATTGATGTCTTCCTAATGTCTATAGATTTAGAGAAGGAGCATTTGGAGAATCATTTAGAGATTGAAGAGTCTAAGAAACATAAAAACTATTTGGGATGCTATCAAATGAACTATTTCGGGCCCATTATATCATTTTCATTGGAATCATTATTTCTAAATTTGGAGAAGTAGTCGACCCTTTTTCGGATACGGGAATTGTTTCTTCCCTAACTCATATGAATGTTGTGTTTATATGGATTTCACATTATATATTAGTATAATACATGAGGTTCATACATATTTTATCTAATATTCATGCTCCTTATAAATCCTTGATCTAAATGGATCATGTTTTTAAGAGGACTAATAAGTGATAAGTTGTTTTATAGTATTTTAATAAGATTCAATTTTGTGCCGATATTTTATGTTTCCTAGAGGTGGGAGGTGTGTTTTGTGATTTTTATTAAAATTTATGTCTTGTAATGGTTTTGTCTACTAATATAAAAAAGCAGTTATAGATTATGGGTCCAGATATTTATGACATCGTTAATGTAAATATGGATCCTTTAATATGATGTTTGTTCAATTTGTGTTTTCCTTAATATGTGGTGGAATTACCTAGTTGGTGAATGCATTGGGGTCTCTATAGATTAAAAAAGATTGATTTATATATTCTACCATCGTGATTTTGAACTCAAAAATTACATTTTGTGGATTTTTTCATGGTTATGATATCAATATTAGCCAGATGTTGTGGAAGTCGATTGATTTGGATAATTCACTAAGTATGATGTAATATAGAGATACTACTATCTTGTTTGAGGATACATGAAGATTTATGGATTCCTTTTCCAGGATAAAACATAATTTGGCAGAATATAATTGTCTTTTGTGCCTCTATTAGATTATGATATAATCATTATTTGTGAAACATGTGGAGGATTTCTATTTAGGGTATTTCGAAGTGGAGGTTTGGAAAGGTCGAGTAGTTTGTGTTATGTCCGCAATAAAATGTATTTTGGATGATCAAAAATGAGTTCGGTCATTTCAGAGCCTCTTTTTTTATTATTTATATATATTAGGTGCTTATTAATGTATTAAATATAGATTTTATAATATATTTCTCTTTAACCAATTAATTATTTTCTATAACTTATGATGAATGCAGCACTGAAAAAATTGGGTAATTACTTTTTAATTTTTTAAATGAAATGAAATTGATATATATTTAATTAAAAATTGTAATGTTTATAAAATAAATTCTACTATATAACATCATGGCGAAGTTTATTAATGATAAAGAATGTTTTTATGTAATTATTCCTTTACTGGATTTTTGTCATTTAAAAATTATTTTAATTATATATTATTTATTAAAAAAATAATTTTACTTATCAGTAGTATAAATAATATAGAATTTTATTTTAAAAAAATGTAAATAATAAATAAAATTCAAAAATTGATTATAAAATGGTAAAAAAAATAATTTAAAATAATTTTCATGAAAAAATAGATACTTATTCAACAAAATGGTTTGAAGAACAGAATACTATTTTATGACAATAAGGTAAATTAATCTCTATTTATTATTTATTTTAATGAATATTTTATATAGTATTTTAATAAAATTATTTTAATGTTCATCAAATCAATTTTATTAGGAATCGATTGGGAAAAAGTTTTATACTCTTAAAAATAAAATTATTTTTAAAAAATAGATTCTTAAAAGTTCTATGTGAAGTCCATAGAATTAATATATTCAACCGTAGGATATGGAATCTTATAAATTTATTTCATATTTCAAATAATAATTAATTAATATTTAAATATGTTTAAGTTTATTTGTAGTTATAAAAAGAAGTTACCATATTGAAATAATTCATCTTGATAATGGATAAAGGGTTACAAAGGGGTAAAATATTGATATAAGAATAGATGATATCAAATAAAATTTCATTTAAGTTCATTTTTTGAGTGAATTTTTAACAAACTCACATTATAATTTGTAATTTCTTATTTTAGATACTCATTACTAAGTTATAGAATTTATTTTATTTTCAATTTTTTAAAATTTATAAGGGTTTCACTCCCCTCACATAAAAATTTAACCACCTATTATCACTTATCTACACCACTCGAGCACCATAGCAGACTGATTATTTACCCAAATTCTATCCAAAATATCAACCCTAAAACATATGGTTTTTCGTACTCTCAAAAAAATAATGGAATAATTTATAATGATTTTTTAGAGGATGTTATCAAATGAATAGTAATGTGTTCTTGAATAATTTTTTTAATTTTAGTTGTTCCTAAATCTCATCCTAGTATTACATTTTAACACCACATTATTTTTATTAGATATATTTTTTAAATTTTTTTCAGGTCTTGTTTTCTACATGAAAAAATTATATGTCTTCCCTATAAGGAACACAAACTTATCTTGTTGTTTACACAAAAATATGATAGGCTTGTGTTACAATGAATTTCAAGTTCTTTTGATACAATTTATTCCACGCAAGAACATGTTTAATAGAACAAATTACCTTAAAACATAACTTTTATAATAGTGGATTTGATAATATTATCCCATTAATGATAATATTCTTTACACATGTATATATATAATAAATTCTTTTTGTGGGAAATTAATTATAATTGAAAATAAAACACTTTTCAAATACAAGGAGTTTCTTTATGAAAAACAATTTAAATGAAAATAACCAAGGATATAAAATTATTAAATCACTATTTATGGATTTTATTAATGATTTTTTTTTTAATTTTTAAAATTATTCTTATATGTTTTATATACATGATATTAAAACAAATTCAATTTTTTTTTATAAAAGATGTATTTAAAAAAATGTAGTTTTTCTACCTTTTTATGGAGAACACATTTTAAATCTAATTTAAAAAAAATTTAATTTGAAAAAGTAATCTTCTTCTTTGGAATAATGATAGAAAAATTTATAGTGGATTAGTATTTGATATTTTTCTGTTATTTTTATTATTTTTATGAATAGTAAATATATAAAAAATTTGAATTGAAAAAACTAATTTTCATATAAATAAATTTTATGTGTAGGCTATAAAATTTAATTGGTTAAGAAAATATATAAATTATATTTTTATCGTTTAATATTATATAGTTCATTATAATTAAATTTAAATTGAATTTTGTTGTAAAAAAATTTCAATCTCTTCCAATTTGTTAACATTTAGAACATGTGTTTTCATTCTAACAACAAAATTGATTAAAAAATAATTTCTGTAATTTTTTTTTTGAATTTTGAAAAATAGATTCTATATTGGGAACCAGTGGTCATTATGTAAATATATTTCTTTTATTTTCGATAATTACAAATAATAACATAAAAAATCTTATTATTAAGACGGTAAAAGGGTAAATATGGTAATTAATCGTAAAAATAATATTATAATGTTTCCATAATACATGTCCATATATAATTGGATGAGTGTTTTTGAATCATAAATCATCATGGGGTCTAAATGGTGTCATACGTAAGCCACATGGATGAGATTAGGACATTTTATATATTTTATTTTATGAATATTCAAATATGGACAATTCAAATTTAAATAGGATTATCATTTTTATTATAAGGTTATAAAAAATCTAAGATAGAATATAAATAATAATTTTAAATCTATTTTTTAATTTTTCATGGAAATATATTTCTATTTTTTTTTAAAAAAATAGTGACTGTTAAAGCATATACATTGATGGTGACAAAATTATTTAATTGATGAAAAGTCAATGAAATAATTTTTTTTAAATGATAACAACAATTAAAATGCCAAAAAATGATAAAAACATAATAGTTGAGTATATCTAGAATATAATCATCTGATAGTTGATTTAATAGTGATTTAGAGACATAAGGAGTAGATTATGACATATATAATATTTTATTTAAAGTGATGTTTATGTTTTAATAATCATGTTTTATTACATATAACATTTAAATTTTAAATTTTTATGAAGATTTATTATACTAGAATTAATCTAATGAAATTTTGTGTATTTAACACAGTAATATAATTTTATTTATAATTATTATTCCACAAATATCTATATTATATAATTACACAAAACTGATTTAGTAATTATTTTATGAATGGAAATATGAAATTAATGTTATTAAAAATATTAAAATAAATTCAATTATGGATAATTAATATATGAAATGAATTTTATAGAATAATTAGACCAATTAAGAAAATTCTAAAGAAATATCTACTAGGAGAACATCTTATCTAGATATTTTTCAAAAATCTATAAAATAAATATTGTCATATTTGACGCTATTGACTATTTATAAAAATAATGTATTATTAAATTATTTAAAAATAATAAAAATTTATTAAAAATATAGAATAATTATTATATTGTTTAAAATGATCTTTTATATTTATTTATGGTCAAATGTACATAAAATATTTAAATATTTTACACCTTTAATATTGAAATATGTGTTACATTAGTTAAAAATTAAATGGAATAACTAAGTGTTAATTTGTAGAATAAGGTATAAATTGACAGAAAAACTTTTCTAGAATTTATTGGTTGATGATATTAATACATAATATCATCTAATATTATAAAATATTACATTTTTGAGGTCATTAATTGAATTTTATTTTAATATAAATTAATATATTATGTTACTTTTAATGATCCCCTATCCTGAATTATAAAAGGGTACATCCTCACTCATAACAACACTTCAAAATGATATATATTTCAAAAATATACCCTGCCAATTTCCCTACTAAACATTCATTGTTTAATTATATAGGTTTTGGACTTCTCAAAAACCAACTATAGTTCCATTAATAAGAGATCTATTGGGAGCTCATCAAAGATGAGGTAATCTCCTTTACCGATTCATTCAAACATATTTATTATTCTAAATCCTATTCATGAATTTATTACATAATGAGTTTACAAATATAGTATAAATTAAATTCTTATATGTCATTAATTTCTTGGAATAACCATATTCCATTTTCTTTTTATCATATGAAAAACTAAATCACCACACGTGCATACGTACGACTTACTTCTTCAATTATTTCGTCTAATATGTATTTCATTAAATTATTGTTATTGGAAAAATGATGGAAATAAAATAAATATATATGTATTATAACAATATATTGGTTATTTAATAACTTATCTTCCATATGCTTCATTACATTTTTACTGTTAATGGAATTATACCATTACTCGCGTGTACATACTGCCAACCTTCTTCATTACATGATGCATTTAATTTTCCTTATTCAAAATTATATAATGAGAGTATCAATTAATATAATCAATAAACATGATATTTACTATCATAATATCATTAATAAAAATGAAACAAGTATATCTTATTTTTATGAACCTAAGGACATATAAAAAACATGCATATGAACATGAAGAAATTATCACCTAAAAGATGAGTAATGATGTTTTTAACAAATATGTTATAATATCATCACATATTATGTCATGAAAATAGATAATATTATTGAATAATTAAATAACATTATTTAAACTCTTATATGTGTTTCTTGGAAAAGTATGAAATAATATAGACCTATGTTAATCGATTTATGTCTGACATATATTTATATAAGAAACATGACTTCTGCCCAATATGATTCTTCAACCTGCTGTACATCCTTATCATGAATGTATTATTTTACTTTAATAATTTATGTTGTGGGTATTTACAAATCCATTTTATAATCACTATTTCAAGGTATTTTACATTTAAGAATAAACCAAATTAGTAATCTAGTAATGTATCAATTTTCCATCTTATAATATTATTATTTAATGTGGATTATGATTAAAAATTTTCAAATTTGTATAGGACACATTGAAATGTTTGAAGATCATTTTCCTTAATAAATGTTTTTAAAATATCTCATAATATCATTTTCAGGGAAAAAGATATTAAAAATTCATTCAAGATTTATTCATTCATTTCTAAATAAAAATGGTTTAAAAAGAAGTTTAATCATTCTTCCTGTGTTTTCATTTTTATTTTCAACCGAAATTGTTATC
Organism: Viscum album; assembly: GCA_963277665.1. Classification (NCBI taxonomy): domain Eukaryota; kingdom Viridiplantae; phylum Streptophyta; class Magnoliopsida; order Santalales; family Viscaceae; genus Viscum; species Viscum album. Next base: position 1,267,763,475 of record OY728128.1, read on the forward strand.
AGCATTTTTCTATTTAAAAAATATTTTTTTCATATAATAAATGATGTTTTATTCACAATTTATTTTCATGTTTTCTCTGAAGATTATTTTACACATAAGTTATTTTTATTTTATATTACACGTGGTTTATCAGGGATATGATTTATTAATATCATTATTATTCGTTTTAAAACGAATTATGTTTATGATTGAATGATATTTACGAAATTAATTTCTTTATGGGTAATATTATGATTGAATCCATTTAATTCCAGGGGTACTGATCTAATATTATTTTCTTATAGGACACATATTTATCGTTTTCATTATGTAAATAATGGGACCTATATCTCCCTCAAATGCATTGGGTAATGATGGATTACTCTTGTGTTATATTTCTTGTGTGTTTACCTTAGTTCATGTTCATAATGCTATAGGTGGACCTTCATTTCATTTTCACAATTTAATGAGTGGAATTGATTTCCATGTCCATATATTTATTTAGGGTCTTGATTACATACCCGTAATTTAATAAGTGACCTTGATATTATTCATACATGTTTTCAAAATTACATTTTTATGTGTATGGAACAATTTCATATATTATTCTTTTGTTATCATCTCATGGATTATTTTTTTGACTCATTTATTATTCATGTCAAACATACTTCCCAAATTTACTCAATAATTTTATATATGCATCTTCTTGTTTTTTATATGTGAAATCAAGTTCAAGTATCCTTATATTCATGATATTCCAAGATATTTTACTTTTATTCCCATACTGAGAATCTGAAATCACCCATTTATAGGTTTTATTTTCTTCATGTTAAAAATAAATGTTTTTACAATGGGTACTAAAGGGTAAGATATTTATGAAAGATTTTTTTGATCATTCACCAAATTTGTTTAATGAATTCATTGTTTCTAATTTCACTAAAATAATATGGTTATTGGATTTTTTATTTTGTATGTTTTTAATTATTCAACATATTTTATGTAATTTCCATGTACGTTAAGCTTGGGTATTTATAGTTTGTATCAGAGTAATGGTTAAGTCATCCTTTGGGAACTGAAATTAAAATAATTTTGTTATATCCCCCGAAATATTTATAATTAAATGTCTCGGGATTTCTTAAGGATATGAATATGTATATGTTAAAATCTGAAAATTTAGTTTATGATCATGGATAACCTAGGATAAACCAATCATTGCATAGATTTAAAAATTATAATTAATTTCCTTTAATTATGGGTTTTTTGAGATATGTATTTCTCATACTTTGCGTTCTGGACATTTTAAATTGTCGAAGCTATATAAATCATAGTTCAAATTTATTGTTTTATATCTGTAATTTAGGGGAAATATGTATAGTATGTTGAAATCTCTTGAAGACAAACAAGAAGGTGGTACGGGTATTAGTTATACAACAAAGGATAAAGAGACTGCAAAGGACAAGTGAATGGTACGGGATGATCTAACCATATAGTTTACCTCTAAAATAAGTACCATGATTATATTATGATTGAATATCTATAATACATGATCCCCATTTCATATTTTAGTAATAAATAAAATAATGAATCTTGGGTAATGGGTTACGAGTAAAGACGAACAATTGATGTGTATATGTTTTGGAATTCATGGATTATGTTTAATATTTTCAGTATGTGTTTTTCATTAATGACTGAATATGATATGTTGAACAATGATTAATAATTATAAAACTACATTAATGGAAAGGTAATATTTTCATTAAGGGAAGGTAACCATTAAAGTGGTCAAGATGTGGAGAAAATTGTTTTTATCTTGGATAGTGATATATTCGATATGATTACATGGATGATATTAACTGTGAATTTTTCAATATGTTGGTTATGCAATCATGGATGTAGTTTACAAATTTTTGGACTAATGGAATACAACAATTAATTTTTGGATTAACTATTCATGGATGTTCTCAATAAGGATTTGTGGTAATTAAGGTTATTAACATGTTTCAAGAGAATACATGATGAAGGAATTTACATGTTTTTAATATGACCAACAAGAGATACCATTAGAGAAATGGATGATCTAAAGATGTAAAATTTCAATTTTCGACGGTATTATAATTTTGTCAATTTATGGAATGATTATTTTAAACCTTGGAAAAGTATGTTAAATTAAATTATTATCTCACCATAGCTGCACGTATTAATATTTCATAATTGGTTATAAACATTTTGAAGTCATGATTTCAAATTTAATGACCTTTCACTCGATTTATAGATCTCAAGATCCTCAAATACATATGGAATGAAAAATTCTCCTTCATTTCATGCAAAAAGTGATGATTTTGTAATTGATTACGGCACAATGAAATAATGATATTATACTAAATCAGAAAAGTATTTCCTATCATTCATCAACTCTATTGAATAGATACTAAGACCAAATGTAACACCCCAGGTAAATAAAGAGTATGAAATTTTCACATTTATCCATATTTGTAAATAAAATATTAATATGGCTTTAAAGGGGATGCTATGCTCGATGGTGTACCCAACACTCAACAACGAGTTTCTTGGGAATCTTATGTTGCACTCTAATAAAAAAATAATATAATTTAAAATAGTAGTTAACACCTGGCCACTGTAATGGTGGGAATGAACAGAACTAACTACAAAATGATTATATATGTTTTTCAAATATTTTTACTTTTTGCAATAAATGTTAAAGGATTAAAAATGTGAATGAATCCAATTTTAAGCGTAAACATTCTAATATTCTTTAAAAGGTAGATTAACCGCCTTTTGATGGAGAACCTCTTTTAAATCCACTTTTTGAGAATTTTATGTGTAATATTTGACAAAATAAAATTCTACTTTAGAATTGGGACAACAAAATTTACTTTGTGTAAATTTTTGGTATTTTTCCGAAAAAGTTCAATTTTTAATGAATAGTGAAAAATGTTGTATTTTAATTCAAAACCCCTTTTTAATCTAACTTATTTATATGATTATATTATCTTTTGATTTTATTTTAATGTGAAATTATAATATATTTTTACCATTTAATCCATTAGTTTTCATTGGAATTAATTTCACATTGAAATCAGACTTAAACTAGTGCCAATCTTTTGATACATTTTGTTTCATAAAAACACGCTATTTGTTTTGACAGCGGTAATTAATTATTAAATTAATTAATGAAACTTATATGTTTTGAATTTTTTAAAATAGACATAATTTTTGAATTCGGAATATCAAATATAGCTTAGGGTGAATTTTTGGTAAATTTCTGAAAAACATCAATTTTTAATGAATAGTGAAACCACTAAGTGGTACTTATAAAAACTGATTTTCTGTTTAAATGAAATATTTCCATCTTTGTGTTTTGAATTTTAAAAAATCCGACATACATGGTTGTCATTAAGATGGAAAATGTGGTTCAATGGGATTAAAATAATTTTTTGGTGAATAGTAACTTATTAAGTTTTTAATCGCGATTAGAGGTAATTAGTATAGTTTAAGGTAAAAATAATGTTTTAATAAAATGAAATGACCTAGACACATGTCCTACCCTCATTGGATGTGTCATGACCGACCAAGGCAATCCATGGGTCAACTTGGGGACCCCATGGAGCCACTTTGGTTGGAAAATGACATAAATACCTTTTTATTTAATGTTAAAGTAAAAATGACACAAACATGAGATGTTTAAAAAAAATTTACATGTGGTTATACAAGTCAGATATTTTAATATAAATAGTCATTGGAAATATAGAGATATTTCTTACATAATAGTATTTTTTTATAATTTTTAGACATTAAATAAATTAAATTATTTATGACATCATGATGATGCAGTGATGACCTCATTATTTAACGATTTTAATAAAATGGAAATATAATGTAAAATCTAAGACTTACACATGTCCAAAACCTATTGGATGGGTTTATTTCTATACCTTATCACCTTATCCTCGAAACACATCAATGTGGGACCATTAAAATCTGAAACTCATTCTAAAATAAAGTTATATTTGTTTACTTTCAAGAGTGCCCCTCCTCTCCTCTTATAAAAGGCCCCCACCTCTACCTCCTTAACCACACATCCAAAGCCATTGGCTAGGCGAAACCCTGCCCATTTTGTCTCTCCACATCCCTCTCTAACTCCTTGAAGCCTCCCTTTGGGCAGAAGTCTTCCCAAGTAAGCCTTTTAGCTCAAACCAAATGGAGTTACCCGATTTTAAGGTAATGTCTTCACATGAGTCCTTTTGTTTTATTTTGCTTCTCCAACCCCCTAAACTCTTTTTATTTATTTCTTTTGTAACAACTCAAGTATATTAAATATACTATGATGTTTTTATATGAAGTATTCGAGCTACACTTACACACACCTTCATCTAATGGATAAAGAACATACTGTATCTGTGGTTGGCGATTTTCTGCCTCACGAAACGATGATTGTTCAACATTCTTCTAACACCTTCAAAGGTGGCCATTAAGATGACAATATATTTATATATGATATATAATATGTTTATTTTTTACTTAAGCTTCTGTATTTTTCATTTATGGCATAACTTTATGGTTTCCATTATGGGTAAACACGATATCTTCATTTAAGGAAGTGCGGACTACCGCCCCCTCAAACTGATTTGATTCGTTAATACCATATGTGGTACGTATAAAGGATATATTTAATGATATTATATATTATAACATACTGGAATTAAAATACTATTATGTAATATTATGTTTTAATTCCATTAAATATGAAATAGAAATGGAAGTAGCGTTCATGCGTAAGTACGGCTTACCGTCTCCATGAACGGTACATTTCATTTCTTATCTCAAAATGTTATGTACTATTATAAGTACATATATATAATGGATATATATGTAATCTAAATTATTGATATCATTCTGGAATTATAAAATATATATATATATCATTTTGTTTCAATTCCATTAATATGACAAACAAAAAATGAAAGTATCGTTATTGCGTATGTACGGCCTACCGTCTCCATGAACGGTGCTTTTCATTTTTTATCTCCAAATTATATTGAATAGTATAAAATTAATATTTAATGGATATATATGATATTTTAATCATTAATAATTATAAGGCCCCGGCCTTAAACCTTACTTAATCTTGAGTTATTACAAGATTACACATTGAGGATCTTTTCGGGTTTAGAGTTTTAGAGAATTAGATCATAAAACTTTCATTACATTCCACATATAAACAAAGTGGTTACATAAAGATAGTATTCTTCATTCCCATAAATGGAAACACATTTAAAATTAAACGTGTATTATTTCTTGACACATCCTTGACTCTATCATCTTATCATATACCTTTCCCTTGACCTGTGAAAAACATTTCAAAAACTTGGGATGAGCATAAAAACTCAGTATGGGTTATAATAAAAAAACATGGAAAGGAAACATGAGTTCATATATACATAATAATGAAATTATACTTTACCCATAAAACATAGCCACTTTAACATACCTCATAAAATCATGAATAAATCATAGAAATCATAAGACATAAAGGTAACTTGAGGCATTCATAACATTCTTACGTAGGGAGTAACCCTCTTGGTTACGTTTGGAATACCCATCACAGTATATTCCCTAAAATCTCTTCGGAGAAACCTTAACATTTCACTACGTCGCGTTACCCAATGCATTGGAGAGCTATAACGGGCTCACCCGCCCTTAGTTTATCACGGAACCACTCGTCTTCATAATAATGCCCAAGAACCATAACATAATCATATCACATAAAACATGCATAAAGGAAACATAAAATTTCCACATTTCAATCACGAGATATCAATAAAACACATTGATATAAAAACATTATGAAAACCATTTTCAATACTAAAATAAAAGAAAAGTAAAACATGGTATTTATTTTTCTTTTAAAAAGAAGGTATGGCTTGTAGAGGAAGCTGAAACTCAAATAACGGTCACGACGGCGGAGAAGTCGTTGTCGCCGCATACGTACTACAAAAACATTCCCTTTTGTCTTTTATTAAACGCTTCATATAAAAAATATTCCTTTTGAATAAACGTAAAAGTCAAAGGGGTTTATACACCGTATAAAAGAATGTTGTGTATAAAATAAAATATGCCTCAACGAAAGGAGATTGAGACGAAGTCCCATACCTCGTATCCGACTTGACCCGACCGTTCTTTAATCTCCTGAATAATAAACTTGAGTTAATCTCTACTTGCTTATGAATCTTTTTCAAGTTCATTATTCCTTTTATACCATGTTATGAACATCATGTAATCAGTTAAGTTAATAATGTTCATTTTGTCGGTATTTGGTTCTTAAGTCAAAAATAGACTTCTTACACTTACATGTTGTTAATTTGGTCAAAGGTTCATTATATCCAGAATTATATTCATGATATAGATATCATATATGTCATATATATCCAGTACATACATTCATTTATAATATTACATAATCATTTAGAGGTAAGAAATGAAATGCACCGTTCATGGAGACGGTAAGCCGTACGTACGCATGAACGCTACTTCTATTTCTATTTCATATTTTCTGGAATGGAATCATAATGATATAAGAGTATATTATAATTCCAGTATAATAACATATATAATATCATTAACTTTATCCTTTACACATCCCACATATGGTATTAACGAATCAAATCACTTTCAGGGGGCGGTAGTCCGCACTTCCTAAAATGAAGATATCGTGTTTACCCATAATGGAAACCATAAAGGTATGCCAAAAATGAAAAAAACAGAAGCTTAAGGAAAACATAAACATATAATATATCATATATAAAAATATTTACATCATAATGGCCACCTTTGAAGGTGTTAAATGAGTGTTGAACAATCATCGTTTCGGGAGGCAGAATTTCGCCATCCACGGAAACCGTATGTTCTGTAACCATTTGATGTAGTTGTGTGAGATTGTAGCTCAAATAAATATTATAACAACATCCTTGTATATTTAAGATACTTGTGTTGTTACAAAATAAGTAAATAAAATGAGTTTAGGGGGTTGGAGAAGCAAAATAAAACAAACAAACATGAGAGAATGGATTACCTTTAAAAGTGTAACTCCTTTTGATTTGAGCCTAAAGGCTTCATTTGAAAGGATTCTGCCCAAATGGAATCCTCTAGGATTAGGAGAGGGATTTGGAGAGAGTAAATGGGCAGGGGTTGGCCGAGCCAAAGGCTTGAGGAGTGTGTGAAATGAGGTAGAGGTGGGGGCCTTTTATAAGAGGAGAGGAGGGGCACTTTTGGAAAGTAAAGAAAAATTACTTTATTTAAAAATTTGTTTCGGTTTTAAAAGGTCCCACATTGATATAATTCGTGGATAAGGTGATAAGGGTTCTAAATCCACTCATCCAATTGGTTTTGGACATGTGTAGTTCATAGATTTTACATTATCTTTCCATTTTATTTAAATTGTCAAATAATGATGTCATCCCTGCATCATTATTATGTCATAAATAATTTAATTTATTTAATGTCTAAAAATTATAAAAAAAATACTATGATGTAGGAAATCTGTGTATCTTTCCAATTACTATTTATAATCAAAAATCTGATCTTTATAACCCCATGTAAAAATTGTTTTCGTAAAACATTTCTTGTTTGTGTCATTTTTACTTTAACATTTAATAAAAAGTTATTTATGTCATTTCCAAACCAAAGTGTCTCCATGGGGTCCCAAAGTTGAACAATGGCTTGTCTGGGTCGGCCATGACACAACCAATAAGGTTGGGACATGTTTCTAGGTCATTTCCTATTATTAAAGCATTACTTATACCTTAAACTACCCTAAGTACCACTAATCGCGATTAAGAACTTAATAAGTTACTATTCACCAAAAAATTATTTTAATCTCATTGAACCACATTTTACTTCTTAATGACAACCATGTATGTCGGATTTTCAGAATTCAATACACATTAGTGGTAAACTTTCATTTAACTGAAAAATCAGTTTGCTTGATTACCACTTAGTGGTTTCACTATTCATCAAAAATTGAAGTTTTTCAGAAAATTACCAAAAATTCACCCTAAGCTATATTTGATATTCCGAATTCAAAAATGAAGTCTATTTTACAAAATTCAAATCATATATGTCACATTAATTAATTTAATAATTAATTTCCGCTGCCAGAGCAAATAGCGTGTTTTTACAAAACAATAAGTATCAAAAGATTGACACCAGTTTAAGTCTAATTTCGAAGTGAAATTGATTCCAATGACCACCATTGGATAAAATGGTAACAATATATTCTAATTTAACTTAAAAACCAATTCAAAACATAATCTAATAATATAAATAAATTAGGTTAAAAAGCAGTTTTGATGTAAAATGCCGTATTTTTCACTATTCATTAAAAAATGAATATTGTCAGAAAAATACCAAAAATTCACACAAGGTAAATTTTGATGTCCCAATCATAAAGGATAAGTTTATTTTGACAAATATAGTTTATAAAATTGTCAAATTATAGATTCAAAAATGGTTTGCCATCAAAAGGCAGTAAAACAATCTTTTAAGAATATTAGTGTATTCCATGCATAAGATTGTATTTATTTTCATTTTAAGCCGCTATAACACTATCTTAATCATTAATAGACATAGATAAAAATATCTATTATTCATTACTTACTTGGGATGTTACATCCTTCCCCCCTTTTGAAAATTGCGTCCCCGCAATTTATTTACTTATCGAATAAATGGGGGTACTTATCCCTCATTGCATTTTCAGATTCCCATGTTGCCTATTCAATCATGTGGTTTTTCCACAAAACCTTTACCTGCTTAATCACCTTATTCCGTAACAATTGCTCCCTCTGGTCAAAAATCTGGACCGGTTGTTCCTCATAAGATAGGTTCTCTTCCAGCTGAACTGCCTCTTGACTCAAAACATGAGATGGATCTGGAATATACTTTCTCAACATCGAAACGTGAAAAACATTGTGTACCTGAGATAAACTCGGAGGTAAATCCACTCGGTATGCAACTGATCCAACTCTCTCTAGAATTTTGTATGGTCCAATAAACCTTGGACTCAGCTTTCCTTTCTTACCAAATCTCATCACACTTTTCCAAGGATAAACCTTGAGAAAAACATGATCACCTACCTCGAAAGATAGATCCTTCCTCCGGTTATCCGCATAACTCTTCTTCCTGCTCTGAGCTGTTCTCATGTGTTTCTGAATCAGCTGAACTTTTTCTGCCATCTCTTCTACCAATTCTGGTCCCATCAACTTCCTTTCACCCACTTCATCCCAGAATGTTGGAGTTCGACACCGCTTCCCATATAATGCCTGAAATGGTGCCATCTGTATACTGGAATGGAAACTGTTATTATATGAAAACTCAACCAAACAAAGATGTTGGTCCCAACTTCCCTGATAATCCATAGAACAATCTCGTAGCATATCCTCCAATGTCTGAATTGTTCGTTCTGACTGCCCATCTGATTGAGGATGAAAAGCTGTACTAAAATTTAATTCAGTACCCAACGACTTCTGAAGGCCTTTCCAAAAGTTAGAAGTAAACCTGGGATCACGATCCGATACAATGGAGAGAGGAACTCTATGTAACCTGACTATCTCTTTAAGACACAAACGGGAAATTTGATCAAGAGAGAAAGTATCTCGTATAGCAAGGAAATGAGTAGATTTGGTCAAGCGATCAACAATAACCCAACTTGCATTATTACCTCGAGATGTCTTCGGTAATCCAACAACAAAGTCCATGGATATATTCTCCCATTTCCACTCTGGCACTGGTAAAGGCTGAAGCATCCCTTTTGGTAACTGCCGCTCTGCTTTAACATGCTGACAAGTCAAACACTTCACAGTAAAATCAGTAATATCTCTTTTCATTCCATCCCACCAGTAATACTCCCGCAGATCTCTATACATCTTAGTACTGCACGGATGAACTGAAAACGGAGAACTATGAGCTTCACATAACAACTCTCTCTTCAACTGTGAATCACAAGGAACACACAATCTCTTCCCAAATCTCAAAACACAATCATTATCAATGTTGAATTCAGGCAACTTACCTTTCTGAACCAGCTCTACCCTTTTCTGCAACTCACTGTCTTGCTTCTGTGCTTGCTTGATTCTATCTGATAGAGATGATCTCACTGATACCTGAAACAAAACAGAAGGACTTCCTGCACCAACAACTTCTATGCCATTGTTCATCAAATCGTTAACCAACGGATCACGTTCCAACCACAACATTGTTAATGAAGCATTACTTTTTCAACTCAAAGCATCAGCCACTTTATTTGCTTTTCCCGTATGGTAATGAATTGTACAATCATAATCCTTGATTAATTCTAGCCATCTCCTTTGTCTCATGTTTAACTCTTTCTGAGTGAATATATACTATAAACTTTTGTGATCGGTATATATTTCACACTTTACTCCATACAAATGATGCCTCCAAATTTTTAAAGCAAAAACAACAGAAGCTAATTCCAAATCATGTGTAGGGTAATTTACCTCATGAGTTTTCAACTGTCGTGAAGCATAAGCAATTACCTAATCATTCTGTATTAGGACGCAACCAAGTCCTTTCAATGAAGAATTACTGTATATAACAAACTCACCATTCCTGGAAGGTAGTGCCAAAACTGGAGCATTCACCAATCTTCTTTTCAATTCCTGAAAACAATCATCACATTCTTTTGTCCAGATAAACATAACACCCTTCCGAGTTAGCTTAGTCATTGGACTAGATAACCGTGAAAAATTTCTAACAAACCTTTGGTAATAGCCCGCCAAACCAAGGAAGCTACGAATCTCGGTTACATTTGTGGGTCTTGTCCATTCTTCCACAACTTTTGTTTTTGCAGGATCAACAGTTATTCCATCTTTAGAAACAATGTGACCAAGGAAAGAAATTTGTTGCAACCAAAACTCACACTTGCTGAATTTCCCATACAATTTCTTTTCTTTTAAGGTTTGAAAGATAACCCTTAAATGTCTTTCATGATCCTCTTTACTTTTAGAAAACACCAAAATATCATCAATGAAAACCACCACAAACTTATCCAAGAACTCATGGAAAATTCTATTCATTAAGTCCATGAATACATCAGGTGCATTGGTTAGCCCAAAAGGCATTACTACAAATTCATAATGGCCATATCTCGTACGGAACGCGGTCTTCGGAATATCTGTCTCCTTTACCTTCAGCTGATGGTACCCCGATTTCAAGTCAATCATTGAAAAAAACTGAGCTCCCTGGAGATGATTAAACAAATCATCGATATGAGGCAAAGGATATTTGTTCTTACAGTGATATTATTCAAGGCTCTATAATCAATGCAAAGTCTCATAGAACCGTCTTTCTTTTTAACAAATAAAACAGGAGAACCCCATGGTGAAGTGCTAGGTCTAATGAAACCTTTCTCTAATAAATCTTGCAATTTCTCCTTCAACTCTAAAAGTTCAATTTGTGTCATTCGATAAGGGGGTTTTGAAATTGGCTTAGCATCAGGAACTAAGTCAACAGTAAACTCAACTTCCCGATTTGGTATTATTCCAAGCAACTCATCAGGAAAAACATCAGGATACTCATTTACCACTGGCACAACATTAATCTGAACAGTTCCTTTATTTTCAATGACGTGTGCAAGGTAACATTCATTTCCATCTTTTACAAGTTTCCCGGCCTCTTGATATGTTATCAAATGTAAGGGTTCATTCTTGTAAACAAACTGAAAGTATTTCTGAAAAGAAACTTCTTTTGCTCTACAGTCAATCTTAGCATGGTAAATAGAGAGCCAATACATACCCAGGATAACATCAAACTCTACTAGAGGTAGAACAATAAGGTTTGCAAGTAGGTTCTTTCCACATATAAGGATTGGAAGATTCTTATAAATTCTTTTTTCCTCAACATTTCCCCCAGGTGTTTTTACCAAAAGTTCAGGAGTCATTTCTTGAGATGGTATTCCCATTTTACTAGAAAAGGTTTTAGAGATGAAAGAATGTGTAGACCCCGAATCAAACAACACACTGGCATAATCTGAAAAAACAAACAAAGTACCTGATACAACTTCATTTGATGGCCCGACATCTGCTGAAGTCGTTGCAAAAGATTTCACCACCCCTTTCTGCTTCTAGTCTAACTGCTTCCCATCACTCAAGCTCCTTGTCGGACACTCGTTTGCATAGTGACCCATCTCATTGCACTTATAAGATTTCACTATCTGTAAATCAAATTTGTTCTTACCTTCACCTTGATCCTTTTCAGTGCAATCACGAGCCTTATGTCCCATCTTACCACATCGGTAGCACTTCCCAGAATTCAGAAGACATTCCCCAGCATGCCTTTTGCCACATTTATCACAAACTCGAAACTTAGTTCTCTTACCATCAGACTTTTTTGAAGAATTCTTACCTTTCTCCTTCCACCTCGGCCTCTTCTTCTGCTGGTTGTTATAGAAAACTTGGTCATCGGAAAACTCCATTTCCACCTTCTCAGCACATCGAACAAGCTTTTCATAACTTTTAAACTCACGAGAAGCTAATTCCCTTCGATACTTTGGCTTTAATCCTGAGTAGAAACGATTGATTTTACTATCAAGGTCCCGGATAAAATTTGGAGCATACCTTGCCAATCGAGTGAACCTTTCTTCATAGGCAGCCACTGAGTCTTCCTCTTGCCTCAATTCCAAGAATTTCTTTTCCATCCTAAGTCGAACAGCCTTAGAAAAATACTTCTCAAGAAACATACCTTTGAATTCATCCCAGTCAAGAGCATCAATCTCATCGGTGTCCCTGATATTTTTAACCATAGACCACCACTGATCTGCTTCACCCTCCAAACGGTAAATAGCAAGACTAACCTTTTGATTGTCTGAACACCCCATGACATCAAAAATCTTCTCCAGTGCTTTAATCCACCCTTCAGCTAGAACAGGGTCAGATGATCCTCTGAATGATGGTGGATGTTGCCTCATGAAATGTTCCACCACTGACATGTTCCTCTGCGGTTGTTCTGGCTGATCTCCTGCATGGATACCACCGCCATTTATCGCTTGAGTCAACTGCGCCATTACTGCAACAAACTGTTCAGTTCCAATTCCGACCATTTCTGGATGATGATTCGGAAGGTTATTTCCTTCTGTATGCCTTCCTAGCACTGCTTCCCTGTTTCCTCTGCGGAAAACCATTCTGAAAAAACATGTCTTAGATGAAGAAACATGGTAATCTTTAAATGCTATATCATTTCAAAAAAAATATTTTTGGATAATCATTTAATAGAATTCTAACTCCTAAAGTTATCTAAACCGACCTTTGATACCAACTATAAGGCCCCATCCTTAAACCTTACTTAATCTTGAGTTATTACAAGATTACACATTGAGGATATTTTCGGGTTTAGAGTTTTAGAGAATTAGATCATAAAACTTGCATTACATTCCACATATAAACAAAGTGGTTACATAAAGATAGTATTCTTCATTCCCATCAATGGAAACACATTTAAAATTAAACATGGATTATTTCTTGACACATCCTTGACTCTATCATCTTATCATGTACCTTTCCCTTGACCGGTGAAAAACATTTCAAAAACTTGGGATGAGCATAAAAACTCAGTATGGGTTATATAAAAAAAACATGGAAAGGAAACATGAGTTCATATATACATAAGAATGAAATTATACTTTACCCATAAAACATAGGCACTTTAACATACCTCATAAAATCATAAATAAATCATAGAAATCATAAGACATAAAGGTAACTTGAGGCATTCATAACATTCTTACGTAGGGAGTAACCCTCTTGGTTACGTTTGGAATACCCATCACAGTATATTCCCTAAAATCTCTTCAGAGAAACCTTAACGTTTCACTCCTTCGCGTTACCCAATGCATTGGAGAGCTATAACGGGCTCACCCGCCATTAGTTTATCACGGAACCACCCGTCTTCATAATAATGCCCAAGAACCATAACATAATCATATCACATAAAATATGCATAAAGGAAACATAAAATTTCCACATTTCAATCACGAGATATCAATACAAAACATTGATATAAAAACATTATGAAAACCATTTTCAATACTAAAATAAATGAAAAGTAAAACATGGTATTTATTTTTCTTTTAAAAAGAAGGTATGGCTTGTAGAGGAAGTCAAAACTCAAATAACAGTCACGACGGCGGAGAAGTCGTTGTCGCCGCATACGTACGACAAAAACATTCCCTTTTGTCGTTTAGTAAACGCTTCGTATAAAAAATATACCTTTTGAATAAACGTAAAATTCAAAGGGGTTTATACACAGTATAAAAGAAAGTTGTGTATAAAATAAAATATGCCTCAACGAAAGGAGATTGAGACGAAGTCCCATACCTCGTATCCGACTTGACCCGACCGTTCTTTAATCTCCTAAATAATAAACTTGAGTTAATATCTACTTGATTATGAATCTTTTTCAAGTCCATTATTCCTTTTATACCATGTTATGAACATCATGTAATCAGTTAAGTTAATAATGTTCATTTTGTCGGAATTTGGTTCTTAAGTCAAAAATAGACTTCTTACACTTACATGTTGTTAATTTGGTCAAAGGTTCATTATATCCAGAATGATATTCATGATGTAGATATCATATATGTCATATATATACAGTACATACATTCATTTATAATATTACATAATCATTTAGAGGTAAGAAATGAAATGCACCGTTCATGGAGACGGTAAGCCGTACGTACGCATGAACGCTACTTCCATTTCTATTTCATATTTTATGGAATGGAATCATAATGATATAAGAGTATATTATAATTCCAGTATAATAACATATATAATATCATTAACTTTATCCTTTACAAATCCCACATATGGTATTAACGAATCAAATCACTTTCAGGGGGCGGTAGTCCGCACTTCCTAAAATGAAAATATCGTGTTTACCCATAATGGAAACCATAAAGGTATGCCAAAAATGAAAAAAACAGAAGCTTAAGGAAAACATAAACATATAATATATCATATATAAAAATAGTGACATCATAATGGCCACCTTTGAAGGTGTTAAATGAGTGTTGAACAATCATCATTTCGGGAGGCAGAATTTCGCCATCCACGGAAACCGTATGTTATTTAACCATTTGATGTAGTTGTGTGAGATTTTAGCTCAAATAAATATTATAACAACATCCTTGTATATTGAATATAATGGTGTTGTTACAAAATAAGTAAATAAAAAGAGTTTAGGGGGTTGGAGAAGCAAAATAAAACAAACGAACATGACAGAATGAATTACCTTTAAAAGTGCAACTCTTTTTGATTTGAGCCTAAAGGCTTCCTTTGAAAGGATTCTTCCCAAAGGGAATCCTCTAGGATTAGTATAGGGATGTGGAGAGAGTAAATGGGCAGGGGTTGGTCGAGCCAAAGGCTTGAGGAGTGTTTGAAATGAGGTAGAGGTGGGGTCCTTTTATAAGAGGAGAGGAGGGGCACTTTTGGAAAGTAAAGAAACATTACTTTATTTAAAAATGTGTTTCGGTTTTAAAAGGTCCCACATTGATATAATTCGTGGATAAGGTGATAAGGGTTCTAAATACACTCATCCAATTGGTTTTGGACATGTGTAGTTCATAGATTTTACATTATCTTTCCATTTTATTTAAATCATCAAATAATGATGTCATCGCTGCATCATTATTATGTCATAAATAATTTAATTTATTTAATGTCTAAATATTAAAAATAAAATACTATGATGTAGGAAATCGTTTTAGCTTTCCAATGACTATTTATAATAAAAAATATGATCTTTATAACCCCATGTAAAAATTGTTTTCGTAAAACATTTCTTGTTTGTGTCATTTTTACTTTAACATTTAATAAAACGTTATTTATGTCATTTCCAAACCAAAGTGTCTCCATGGGGTCCCCAAGTTTACCCATGGCTTGTCTTGGTCGGCCATGACACAACCAATAAGGTTGGGACATGTGTCTAGGTCATTTCCTATTATTAATGCATTACTTATACCTTAAACTACCCTAATTACCACTAATCGCGATTAAGAACTTAATAAGTTACTATTCACCAAAAAATTATTTTAATCTCATTGAACCACATTTTACTTCTTAATGAAAACCATGTATGTCGGATTTTCAAAAATCAATACACATTATTGGTAAACATTCATTTAACTAAAAAATCAGTTTGCTTGATTACCACTTAGTGGTTTCACTATTCATCAAAAATTGAATTTTTTCAGAAAATTACCAAAAATTCACCCTAAGCTATATTTGATATTCCGAATTCAAAAATGAAGTCTATTTTAAAAAATTCAAATCATATAAGTCACATTAATAAATTTAATAATTAATTCCCGCTGCCAGAGCAAATAGTTTGTTTTTACAAAACAATAATTATCAAAAGATTGACACCAGTTTAAGTCTAATTTCAAAGTGAAATTGATTCCAATGACCACCATTGGATAAAATGGTAAAAATATATTCTAATTTCACTTAAAAAACAATTCAAAACATAATCTAATAATATAAATAAATTAGGTTAAAAAGCAGTTTTGATGTAAAATGCAGTATTTTTCACTATTCATTAAAAAAATGAATATTGTCAGAAAAATACCAAAAATTCACACAAGGTAAATTTTGATGTCCCAATCATAAAGGATAAGTTTGTTTTGACAAAAATAGTTTATAAAATTTTCAAAATATAGATTCAAAAAATGGTTTGCCATCAAAAGGCAGTAAAACAATCTTTTAAGAATATTAGTGTATTCCATGCATAAGATTGTATTTATTTTCATTTTAAGTCTCTATAACACTATATTAATCATTAATATACATAGATAAAAATATCTATTATTCATTACTTACTTGGGATGTTACAATAATATTCTGGAAATTATTAACTTATAACTACATGGACTATCATTTTTCAAACAAGTTCATTTTTGACTCTTGTACCAAACATCGAAAAAAACATCTGATATGAACTCATATTATTAACCAATTATTATAACCTTAAAATATGTGATATGAACTGAAAAATAATCTTTATAGGAGGTCCTTAATCAATTATAAATTGACAAAAGTTTATTATTCAGGAATATAATGAAATGAACAATACAAGTTGGACTTGAGGTAAGGGATCCTACTCCTCTCTTTCTTTTTAAGTACACTCTTTTATGTCGCTCCTTTTAAAGCTCATATTTCTTGTTATTGGAATGTTCTTTTATATTACTCTTACTTTAGTTTTTATGTTAATATGATGAGATACCCTATTCTCTCTCATCAATCCATTTTGGATGTTTTGAGTGGCGCCGTTAGGCTGCCGAATTCTCGTAAGGGATCCTACTCCTCTCTTTCTTTTTATGTACTCTCTTTTATGTCTATTTTTTTAAGCTCATATTTCATATGTTTGGGGATGTTCTATTATATTCCTAATTCTGTACTTTTTATGTTCATATAATGAGAGACTCTATTTGATCTCATCAATCCATTTTTTGGAATATTTATGTGGCGCTGTTAGGCTGCCGAGATTTCGTACGGGATTTTTCATCCCACTTTTATTCTCGTGACATTTATGCTATGTTTGCCACTATTTCCTTTGAGTGGTGTATGTACTGCCCATTATTATACACTTTGTGTAGTATAATTTCATTTATGGGTATTTACATCTTCATTGTATGACCCTTCTTCCATGGGGTGTACATTTCAAAAGTTACCCAACTCGGTAAGGGTACCTTTGACCCTCCACTTTTTAAAAGACTTATTTTGTTATGTCTTTTAATTTTATATCTTATTATGTTGGGATATGTTCTTATATATCCTTATTGATGTAAATTTTATATCCAAGTAATGAGATACCATTCACTCTCTCATCGACTAATTTTCTGAATTTTGAAGTAACGCCGTTAGGATGTCGAATTTTTACAAAGGAACATCTTAACCCAATTTCGATTTCTTTGGGTTCAACTTGTACTTCTTGAACATGTAATCCTATGAATATGTGTTAATGAACTTAGATTGTTTCACACTTAATATCCACTTATATTGGGTTTATTTGAATTTCTCACACATAATTATGTGATAGATTTATCTTTAGTTTAAGGATACCCTCTTTATAATGGATTTCATCTCAATTTACATTTCCATTGAGACTTTATTGTTGTTATGCACCAATTCACTCTTATTTGGTGTGTATACTATCCTTTGACATATTATATCATGAATCCCTTTATTCTCATGATATTATAAAGCTCGGATTAAATTTTATTCTGCATTTATTTATATTCAAGAGTCTCTCATTTTGTTAAAAACTCTTTAACAAAAATATCGTTTTAAATGTTTTAAAGATTCATTATTCTAAATCTTTATCTTTAATGTCCATGTTTTCAAAATTGTATTCAGTATTTATTTATATGGACATTAATGTATTAAAATTATAATTCCATTAAAAGCTTCAAAGTGGTAAGGGACACATTGATTCAAAAATCTATTTTAAATGGTTTTTGAAAGTAGATTGATTAATTCAATATCTTGGAATTACTTATTGTGATTGAAAATGAAATTTTGTTATTGAAATATTTATATTTTCAATATTTTATGTGTAATGATGGTAATTGGACATTTTACGAGTGGTTACGTGATAAACCATATGACTGGTTGTGCCGTGAATACCAGGACGGGTGGTTACGTTATAACCTCCAATGCATTGGGTATGGAAGTCGGTCGTATGGCAATTCCATTATGTATGTGTGGAAGTCGACCGTATGGTTATTCCATTTAAGTATGTTTATGTCCCAAGTTACCTTTATATGTTATGTGTTCTTTACATGGGGTTTATGGTAATCTTTTGGTTACAAAAGGGTAAGTAATGGTCTTTTATTCAGTGAAGAGTTTTTACTACTTCATAAAGTTTAAAAGTATTACTTTGGTAAAGTACTCATGGTTTACTTGTTGTTTTGGAAAAACTAACAGTTTTCCTTCTTTGTGTATCCTTTACTGGGCTTTTTATGCTCATCCCATGTTTTTGAAATGTTTTCCACAGGACTTATAGATGAATAGGTTCAAGGATGGGATCAAGGAATGACATGCTATCTAAAACATGGAAGTAGACATGTTTCTTTTTATGTTTTTTTATGTTATGGAAACTTAGTATAAGTTTCTACTATGTAATCTTTTGAGATGTAATAGTTTTGACCTAATTCTATAAAACTCTAAACCTGAAAAGGTTCTCAATGTGAATTATTCATTTAATTCAAATAATTAAGTAATGTTTAAGGTCGGGGCCTTATACCAAAAATGGTAACATTGTACATTTTTACCAATTTTTCATATGGACCCATAGATCATTATAGATTTATATCTTTTTATTGTTATCTTTCTCTGAAGGATGTTATTTATCAATCACCCTTATAACATGATAGTTCTATTTCTATTCCATATCCATGTTTTCACATTCCACCTCTGTTATGCTTTGTGTAAACCCAATAATGAGTTACTATGGGAATCCATTATGTTTCTATGATTTATTTTAAAAATTAATTTTTTCATATTCATTTTGACGATGTAGGTTTCTATGAAATAAAATTTCATGTATTAATCCTTTCATATCCTAGATGAATTTTGAGGAGGGAATTTATTTTGAAGGGGGTTGTATATAACAGCCTATGATTTATATGAGAGATATAAATTTTATAATTTATTTGATGTTTTCTGTTCTAAAGTACTCTAATATAATCTTGAGCTACATGAAAAACTGACATACTTTTGGTACACACTACATTTTTATGGCATATATTAAAAACAATTCCGTGTTCTTCTGATAGAATTCATTTCAAAAAGGACAAAGTTGAAGAGACCAATGTACCTTATAACCAAGAAATTATTATGGCAGATATTAACAGTATTATATTAATTATGAAAATATTATATACACATCAATATATAAAATGAATTATTTGTTGATAAATTAAAAATAAATTAAAATAAAACCATCTTTAAATAAATGGAAATATCTTTTTAAAAATATATTTATAAAAATAAGTGATTTTATAAAATATTGAAACCAGTAATTATTGATTTTATTAATAAAGTATATATGTAATATATTTTTTAAAAATAAAATTATATGTTTTCTAGACATGGTATATAAAAAAGTTTAATTTTTTAGATAAAAGATTTTTTTTTGAAAAAAGCAGTTTTTCCTCCTTTTTTTAGAGCAACAATTTTAAATATATATTTTAACACACACACAAATATATATATATATTATATTAAAAAATAACTTCATCATTATATGCGGGATATAAAAATTTAATTTTGATCAATTATTGAGATTGTTTTGATAAATTTCATGGTTTGATTAACAGTAAAAATATAATAAATTTTAATAGAAAAAATCATTTTGTAGAACTTATTTACATTATTAAGTTACAATAGTTAATTTTTTTAATATAAAAATATAATAGTTTTATCATTTAATATAATTTAGGTCATTAGAATAAATTTTATAATGAATTTTTATCTACACAAATTTTAATCTTTTGTTGCATTAAAATTATAAAACATGTATTCTAATTTCAACAATAGTGTTAATTATAAATTATTTAATGAAACTTATGTTTTCATAATAATGAAAATTGGCTTAATTTTTTGGAATAAGTGGGTGTAAATTATATAAATAATATTCTTTTATTTTTTGTCATTATGAATAACAATAGTGGTAATTATTATTATTAATATGGTAAAATGGAAAATCTTATAATTAAGGGTAAAAATAATATTATAATGTTACCTTAACACATGTCCTAAAGTAATTTTATGATTTTTTTCTGACCAAAATAATCCTGTTGTGGAAATTTTATCCTTTTAAATCCAAGTGGATGAGATTAGGACAATTAATATATTTTCATATAAGAAAAGTCAAATATATATTAATGATATTTGAATAAATATATCACATTAATATAAGGTTAAACATAAGATTTGTTATAATAGAAATAATAAATTTAAATATAAAATGATTTTATTTATCATGGGAAATTATTATTAATTTTATTTAATATATAGTTACCATAAATTCATATATATTGTTGAAGCATACATTACTTAATTGATGAAAAATTATTTTTGCGGGAAACATGCCTTATAGACCACTTGTTTCATCTATGTTGTGTACATAATACTAATGAATGTATTCTATTATTTGTATATATTATGTTATTGGTATTTACATCTCCATTTTATGATCACTATTTCATGGGATTTTAATGTTCAATAGTTACCATAAAAGAAAAGTTGTTTTTCCTCAATTTTCGTTCTTTCAGAAACTTGTTTTTGTGGAACCAATGTTATTTTAGAAGGTGTATAGATTACCATTTGACATGTTATATAAGTAAAATATTCCTTTTAATAATATTTTATGCATCTTGTAGTGTTATTATTTCATGGGTAATGTAATTCAAATGTTTCGATTTGGTATGGGATACTTAGAATGGTATATAGATTACATTTCTCCTGAAATGTTTTTAATTTAAATCATATATTCATTTTTTATAGAAAGTGATTTAATTTGTTTTCAATATAACATCATATGATTTCACAGAAATAGGTTTTCAGAAGCTTTTAAGTCTTCATTTAATAGTTTTCATGTTTATTTTAAATGAATTATTTTTTAAAATTGATTTATGTCTCGAAAGAGTTTTTCATTCAATATACTATATTTTCCTCAAGAATTAATTTCCAGAATTCTGTGGAGATTATTTTCCACCTAATATAAAATTATTTGAATTTACTAATGTTTTTTTGATATATTATTTAATTATATAATTGTTATTCTTTATAAAATTTAGTTATAATAATGATTGAATGATATTTATGAAATTCATTTTTTTGAAAATTTTTATTAAGAATGAATCAATTCCATTACATGGGTCATGATATGATTTAATGTTATTGTAAACACATATGTATTGTTTTCATTATTTGATGGGTGGGGCATATATCTCCCTATAATAAATTGAGTAAATATGCATAACTCATGTGGTATATATGTTATGCATGAACGTAATTTCATGTTCAATGTGTTATGCATGGAAATTGTTTTCATGACCATTATTTTATGAGTGGACCATGTTGCACTGTCTATAAGTATATTCAAGTACTTGACTTCTTGTACTCAATTCAATGAGTGAAATTTTTAATATTTATAGATGTTCACAATGTTATAAGTATATGATAATTATACAATTTCATTTCATATATTAATGTTATATTCTTATGGATTATGTTCATTGATTACTTTCTGATTCTTATCTAATAAGCTACCAAAATTTATTCAAGGGTTTTTTATATTTAGGCTATGATCTTTTTTTCATGATTATCTTCTAATACCATTATTTCTAGGACCATCATACATACTTTATATTAATTCCCTTACTGGGAATTTAATATCACCCAGTTATATGATTCCTTTTTATTTGGTTATAATGAATGTTTTTAGGAATGTGTTTTAATGGGGATGATCATTATTGGAGATTTTTAAGATCTTTCCCAAAATTAGAAGAATGTGTTCCTTGGTTACGAAGGCACTAAACTAATATGGTCACTGGGCAGGTGTGTTTTAATGTTTTATTTATTCCAAAAAAATGAAATACTCTCCATGAACATCAAGCTTGGGATGTTATATACATAACCACATTAACATAATTAAATTATTATTGTTAATAATGTAACGTTTTTTATTTTAATGGTAAACACCTTTTATATCATATTTTAATACAATGGAAAATTGATGTGTTGCTCATGTGTTTTTATAGACTACAATCTCTGTAAAGAAGGATGTTTTTAGTTTTCATCATCCATTATCAGGGATGGTTCGGTATATGTGATTAATTAATGAATATATATATTATAAATAAAAAAATTAATTTACATTAATGGTAAAATTGAATTTATCATTCTTTCATTCCATCGATTGAGAAATGAAAATATCACTCATGCATATATAAGAAAACCATCTACACGATGGGATGTAATTAACATTCATATCATCCAAAAATAGATGGTTATAAATGTCTATGTAATGAGTAAATATGAAATTTAATACATCATTATGATTTATTAGATTAAAAAACCTGGGAAATTTGTGAGGATCAGAATCTTCTTACTCAAGCATACATGGAAAACTATATATTGATAGTCAAATATTATTTTTAATGATGAATTATTTATATATGGGTGATTTAAAATTCCAATGTAATTATATTTAGAATGATAATAATGAATATTTATCTTGTTTATATTTATATTAAATATAATGTTACTATCATTGATGTTAGATTTTAAATGAAGTAAGTAATATTTTTATTTAAGGGGTTTTGTTATAATCTCATTTACTCTCATGATTGTTTATGTTTATATTTCAATTTTAGAAATTTATAGATTATTTCTCTTAAAACCCCATATTATTTATTATACTTTTGGTTTCTATTTATATTTCTTGTATTAGTCTCAGTTAATCTTGTTGGTACTCAAAACAATTTAAATGATGCTTTAATGAAATCATATCTATATTTTATTTTTAAAAAAATTAATATTTTTCTTCTATATCAATGTTCATAAAAATATATTTAAATATGTTATTATTTAATTTAATGATATTAAAACTTATTTTCCTTCTCAATTTCACTTTCAGTAAAAAAATATAAAAATGTTTTGAAATATTTTCTACTGGTCTATCATTTTACTTTTTAATAATGTCTGAAATAAATGTGATTAATTTTTTTAAAAATGCTTAAGTAATTAACTAATTTATCACCATCATTTATTTTCTTATCATGAAGTATTTATTTATAAATTTTACATGTTTTTTAGGAAAACATATTTCTATGTTTATATAAATGCTATGTATTTAATGATACTGAAAGAAAATAATGGATTGAATTGTTTTTCAAACAGTGTTTGAATGGTTATAGTAAAATTATTTGACATATACTCCAATATACTGCAAACATATATAGTATAAACTCGGGGTATGTTATTATAATTAAACCAAATTAATATATTTAGATGGCATATAGGGAAAATGTTTTAATGATTTTTCATTAAGACTATTTTGATCTGATGGGATAATTAAGCTATGAATGAGTAGTGTCTTATATGATATTATGATGGAATATATATGGCTAGAACATTATTTTTTATAGTTAAATAAATTATATATTTCTAATTAATGATTTAATTAATTTATATTGAGGGGTTTTCAAATCGTAGTGGTACAAAAATTGTCATACCAATCCTAATAGGTTACACATGTGATTATTCTAAGCTCAAAAGGTTACGCATGAGACTATCCCAAAATTAGTTGTGTATATAAGTGATTGGAGGAATACCATGATGATACATGGTTAGTCACCCAAATATTAACATGGGATGAATTTAATTGTTAGTATTCATGGGAAATGACTTCTATATTAATTATAATATAGACTTATGCCTATACACTTTGGAACACTATCCACTATTATTATCCTAGATGACATGCTTGGTTATATAAAGTATTTCATATGATTATGTTGTTCACATGAAATTATTTATTATGCTAATAATATGATATCATGTCTCATGAATTATAATTAATGATTCTTCATTCCAATGACTCAGGTCCACTATTATAAAAATCTAAAACACATGAATCAAGTTCTATGATTAATAAATTTTTAGGTATGATGTCATTATTTTTATGATGTTTTCATACACATAAACATTTATTCTCCTCAATTATGATCGTCAACTAAAATATCACATTATTACCCATACATATAATCCAGGTTAAATCTTTCTTATTTTTCATTTAATTTGGTTATGAAGAAAGGTTTTAACTATAGAATAACTAAGAAGAGTAATCCGTTAGAACATAGTGGAATATAGAATAAAAATTTCATAAAATATGTTTATTATTAATAAATTATTGTTATAGAATTTACAACTATTGATAGTGGGAATAAAATATTTTAATATGTTTGAAATATATATCTAAAATTTTCTAATATTTTTGTATGTTATGATAATGTAATCTCACTCTATAAGTCACTTAGTTCACTAATTTTGGAACATCTTATAGAAGATATGATGTTTCAACCATTAACATTTTAGTTTTAGTGTCCTATAATGATGTGAATTTAAAAGATATTTTATATAGTTCTTTATCCTACTAGAAGAGGAAGTTTGGGAGTTCGGTACCTGGTAGGTTACTTCTGTTTCTAAATATTTCCAACAAGATGTTATAGGATATCTAAATAAACTTCATAATTATTTAATCATGAGTATTTAGTGGATATGATACCATATGTTTGATTAGGGTCCTTTTTAATTAGTCATATCACTTCTTGGATGCTATTGAGTCTAGTTTATTGGCTGTTTTTTTGGATGCTTGTGTATGTGGCTATGTGGGTTCATGGTTTTGAAGATAATAATCTCTTATCATTATCTATGTTTCACAGATTAGTAATGTAGAGGCCTCCAATATGATTTAGGATCATAATAAATCTATATCACAAATTTTTGTCCCTATATGAATGATTAAATATTGGGGACAATCCATATATTAGATGACAGATGGGACACATGTATTCAATATTTATGAGGTTTGTGTGTGAGGAACCAACCTTTTAAATATGTATTTTTACAATAATTATTATTCTCTTAATCGTGGTGTGACCTCATTTAAGACAATACATGGATGAAACATTACATATCGTTTGTGTTTGAATTAGTATGGCTCGGCATTGATTTATATAATATAAAATGTGTCGATTATAACTGAGAAGGTGATAGTGAATCACAAGGGGATAATTGCATTGCATGTTTGATAAAATTCATATTCTGATAATAAGAGGAGGACTCTAGAGTTTTACATTATAATATTGTATTCCAAATGTAATTTCCTCATAATGGGATATAGTGGTTTTGTTATTGGAGTAATATTTTCCCATAAATTATTTATCCATTCAAGGAGTTATGGTTTGTTGGATCCATTGTGTAATGATTAGAACTTCTCATTTAGAAAAAAAATACACAATATCCGCTAAGTATCAGATATTAAATAGTATTTTTATGTGGATCCCCAATTAATTGAGCTGGGATGTAATGAAAATTACTATTAAGCTTTATTAATGAAATAACTTATTTTCCTTAAACACTATTATGAGAATTTATTAAATAGGTTTTATGTTCCTTTTTTTAGTTTCCTAGGATGGAATGTTGTCCTGATGAATTTCAAATAACCCCCTATTATTTTATTATATAATTATATTTAAATAAATGATATTTCATTAATATTTAATGAATAAAAAATCATCTATCTTAAAAGAAACATAATAAAATAATAAAATATTATTATTTAATGGATACTGTAATAACCAATATGTTCAATTGGACATTTCATTATGAATAACCACATTATGAAAAATATGAATACATTTTTTAAATAATGAAAATTCATAATAAATATGTTCATAAAATATAGTAAAGTCATTTTGAACAAGAAAACATATTTTTTCCAAACAAGTGGTTTTTACAAAACTTGTGTGTGTGTGTGTATTAGAATTAATTTTTTCCATTTATATATAATTTATTTTAACAAACATAAACAATTAGGATTTATAAAAAATATTTACTGATTTTGTGTGTGGATATTAACAATAATTTTAGATAAATTATGATATGATATTTTATAAAACAGTTATATTTTTTAAATCATTATATCAAAAAAAAATGATGAAATTTTGCAATTTTTTTTAATGATTATTTTTTTAGTGAAGAGTCATAAAATACTGATTTTAAAAAATTATATTTTTTCCATTATTGTATTTACAATTTATTATATTTTTTTAGGGAATCTAAAATTTTAATTTGTTATTTTCTACTCTATATATATTGTAATTAATTTCAAGGGAATTTATGGTTTGTTAAATATGTTTAACAATATTTTATAATTAAAAAGGAATTATTTTTTTAAACACATTTTTCAACAGATTTAAAATAATTTTTTTTAAAATATATTATAACACATTATGAAATAAAATGTGAACAATGGGACTCTATTTTTTTAAAAAATTACTTGTTTTTTAGTGATTCTATTTTTATTTTTTGACATTTTTAATAGTATTGTATGTAAAGAATCATTATTCCATGTTATGATTTAAAACAGGTTTAAGGGGTTAATACTAGATTGATGACAGTAAAAACAATGTAAAAAATTCTACAAACACTTATCATTATACATTTAGACACTCTATCATCTCCTATACATATATGAGTAATTTAGACTAATTATTCATTAATAATAGATGAATATATTATAATCCTTTGGAAAATTATAAATGTGTCCTCTCCCTCCCTTATAAAAGGAATCATCTTCTCAAATATTATATACACATAGTGAGACTTTTAACATATAAAAACCCAATTCATTAATTTCCATACATTCCTCCATATGATATAGGGTTCTTTTTCGATTATAACACAATTATTCCAAGGCATAGAGTGAATGCAAAATGAGGATTTTAAATAAAGATGTAATAAACTTAACATAGTACATTTAGTTTTATTTCTTCATACACCATCTACAAACCTATTGAATACATAATAATATAATAAATATTTTATAATCAACATACATAGACGATATTATATTGGTGAAAAACCCATTATTCATTTACTTATAAATTAAAATGGAAATTAACATATCATTAGTCCATTCATTCATACAACGACCATGGGAGAAAATATATTTTTTTCGAAAAAATTATTATATAGATATTATATTATATTTATTAGTTCTATAATATATTTATGACTTGATTATTGATATGAATTTTAAATAGTTATCAACCTTCTTACTTTTTCATATATTAAAAATGATAATGGTTCTCATGCATATGTATAAAAACTCACCTATATGATGTGATGTGATTCATTTTACATCACTTATTTTTATGAATAATTATCAATGTGTATTTGGAGAATATATGTAATACTAATATTAGAATTTTGATTCTAGATATGATGAGAACATGATAATGGTGCATGTACCTGAAATGTTTATTTGAAATAAAGATGAAAAATAGAAAAGTTTTCCCATGAACATCAATATGAATTTATACATTGTTAATATAGAGAAAATTATGAATTATAATGGAATGAACAATAATATGATATGTATTTATATTGTTTATATAATTTACTTCTAATAAATATTTATTTGTTATGAATAATATTTCCTTGTGTAGAAATCACCACAATACGTTAGGTAAGGGATTTATGATACAATCTAATTAATTTTTTGTTTTTTCTATTGTAGGAATAAATTGATTTAAATTATATGAATAATATCCTATAAATACCATATATATATTCTCTTTGGTTTTTATGGGTATTTTTCTTGCAATATAACAATGGAATCTTTTTTTACATAAAATAACCTTGAAAATGTATCATGTAAAAAGTTATTTCCTATTTAGCAAGGAAAATTTTTATTCCAATTCAATATAGTATTTTAATTATTTTCCTAAAATATTATACAATTATATAATGATTTACAATATTAATTTTATAAAATATATTACATTCCATAAAACTGATTAAAAATAATTTTCTGGTCATTTTATTAATGATATAATTTCCACCTAATGACATAAAAATTATTTTTTAAATATATATGGAATTATTTGAATTTAATGTATCATGTCTAATTTTTTTTTTCAAGAATCCATTACAATTATCCGTTTTCCATTTCAAGGATATTGTTTTTTTTATTTTTGAAATTTTTGTACTTTGAATAAGGCATTTCAAATAGAAATGGATATTTTATAGGTACCCAATAATATAAAATATTTTTTATTTTGAATAAATATCATTTTTATATATTTTATTATATTAAAAATAGTAATATTTTTACACTGCGCATAATAATGAGTTTGTATGTATTACACACAATGCCGAGTTTTACCGATCTACAATATATTATTAAAAATTTATTATTCAATATAATAAGATATTCAAAAAACATTAAGTAATAGGTAATGAATTATATTAAATAACATATAGAAAATATATGGTTGAATTAATTGATTAAAAAATAATTGAAAATGAATATATGAATCATCTGAATAGATAGAATATGGTTTTATAATAAACTATTTTAACCCCATAATGATGTTTTATCATAATTTATTAAACTAATTAAAGTTATTGAATTATACTAATGTAATATATATTCAATAAACAAACTTTTAAATTCATTCAGTACATCTAATAGTAATATGATATTAAGAACCCCAATTTTATACATAAACCCTATATTTCTATAATAATAGTTTTACCATATTTTAATGGAGAACTTATTTTCAATCTAATATTTAGACTTTTTAAATAGTCATGTGAAAATAAAAACTAATAATTTTAATACGTGATATAAAAATTTAATTTTTTGGAATTTCTGATATTTTAATGATAAGTGTCATGCTTTTATGAATACTGATAAATTATTGCAATTTATTTGAATAAAAATTTCCCATATAAATAGTTTATATTGTTAAATTAAATTTTGAATTGTTTTAAAAGTATATTTAGATAATATTTTTATCATTACACGTACATTAATCCATTTTAATATATTTCAAATTTAATTTGGCTATAAATACATTTCAGTCATTTGAATGTTTTCACTTTAAAAATGTGTTCTCTCATTCTATCAATAAAATTTATTTTAAATTAATTATTATAAATAATGTGTTTTGAATTTAAAAAATCGTATTGATATTTCCAATCCTTGGGTCCAATGTATAATGATATATTCATTTTATTTTTGTGGAATATGAATATTAATTGTATTATTTTTTAATTACCAGGGTAATGGTAAATATAGTGATGAATGGTAACTATAATAATATAAGTATTATAAAATTACCCTAAAATTTATGATAATTTTGTTGGATAAAAAATTGTTGACCAAAATCATAGTTGTCATGATTTTATTGCCTGATGGAGTAATTGGATGATGGAAATCATTTTAGTTTATTTTATTCTGGGGGAAGTTCATTATTTCATACTCTTGTTATTAATAAGTAATAAATTTTTTATATATGATAATTCTGTGGATATATTTGTCTATAAATATTCACATGAAATATAAAATTCTTATATTCATCATGTAATTTTATTTTCAATATTTATAGAAGAAATAATTAAAATAATGTCTTCAATGATGACGATTTAGTAATTTTTTATTTAATGGACATATAAATCAAATGATATTAAAAATTCTAAAAAATATAAGTTTATATAATTGGTGTAATAAATTATTTCCCTATATGAAGTATACATGTTATGGAAATATTTTGTTTTTTTAATTTTATCTTGTGTATTAATATTCATTAAAAATTCATTAAATGAATGTATGGAAATTGACATTAATGATATTTTAAAGTAAATAATATTTCATTAAATAATATAAATTTCATAATATTAGAAAAATACAAGCAATAAATCGGGATAATGATGGAAAATTTCAACAAATACACTTTTATAGTTTATTTGGCATTTTAATGTAACTATATTTACCCTTAGAACACAGAAATCCAAGTTGTCAATGAAAGAGCAAAAGGGATTAACTAAGGTTTAATTTCAAAATACAAGGGTAATAATATGAACGAAACATCTCTAAAAATTTTAATTTTTAAATTTTTTCAACACATACTATACTTATATTATATATAACTCTTTTCTAATACATTTCAAATAGAATACAAATTTATATATTTACTTAATATATTGAGGGTTTCTAAATAAACAAACTCACCACAATTATAAATGGGAACGTCCTCCCCCCTAACGTCAATCATTATTGATCCTTATATCTAAAAAACTTCCCAAATAAGCTATCAACTTCTCTACCCTTATCATAGAAGCCTCTATTTTGTTAAAAATCTAACAGGTGATGTTTTTTGGTATAAACCAAAAGCAGGTACATGAAATTGGTAAAATGTTCATCAATGATAGGCTTAGTTTTATTTATTTTCCCTACAACTTCATTTCATATTATTAAAATACTATATAATAAAACCGGTATAATCAATATAATGGAAATTTTTTATTTTAAGGTTTATGACAACACTTACACACAGTTCCATCAAATGCGTAACAAATTCACCATTCGGGTACGGTGAAATACAACACCGAGAAATATTGTAGTTCATTTTTCTTTTACAACTGCACATAGTTGGTAATTATAGTGGAGTAAATTTTTTATATGAAATAAATAATATTTAGGATATAATAACTATTATTTAATTTTTATAATTCACAAAATGTCATGAATTCCATGTTTTGTAGATATGATACAATAATTTGTGGAAGTATGGAGTACCGCATAGTCAATGTGATGTGGTTTTTTCACATCATACATGAATCATATATATGTTGGATTTAATAAATATATCCGATATATATAACATAGTTATGATATTTGAATTATAATTTAAATATATATCATATTCATTTCATTTTTTTAATATGAAAAAGAAATGACAGTAGCATTCTTTTATATGTATAGACTACTATCTCAATGAACAACGCATTTCAATTCCTATCTCAAATTTTATGGAGTATTATAAAATATAAAAATAATAAATATATATGATATATAATTAATGTTTTACGTTATCTATATGATTAAATAATGATCTTTGTAACTGGAACAACAAATAAAAATTCACAATATACTTAAGAAAAAAGGAAATTAGCAACTGAAATTGAGAAAACGGTTAAAGATTATTATCAAATGGTTAATAAAATTATATAAGAAGATCATATAAAATATAATAAATAATAATATGGTTCTTATATAAATTAATAACATTCTTTAAGCAACTATAAATTACTTAAAATAAATTACAACTAAAAAATGCGTATGACGTAAGTGATTTTCATGACACATTTTACATCTGTGAGCTAAATTTCATATTCAACACGTACTTATTTTTGAGGTTCACCTACTACCCCATTTGATATATTATATCATTAATGTATTTTTTATTAATATAATTAAAATTTTCATTTTATAATTATTTTCATTTTTAGGGAATATGATAGAAATATTTCAAAATTGTATAGGGTTCGTTGATTTTAAAATATATATTTAAATCGATAATACAATATATGATGAAGGATTTGGACATTTAAGATAGGGGTTGTGGACATGAAAATGAAATCCCATTTATGAATTGTTATTTTGAGGAGATGAAATCATATTAAAAAAACCCTCTAGTTTGTATCTATGAAAAACAAATCATGGCTTATACCCAAAAAATTAGACCATCTACTGAATGGTCCCGATGGTAGTTATTCATTTTCCAATTACTTGATTTCCAATAATTATAATTTTACATCATTTCACATACTATTTATAAATTATATTTTGTGTCTATGTATTTATGGTTGCAATATAATTTCATTTCATTGATTACATTTCATCTGCTCCTGTTATTTACCATTCCATATTGATTATGACTTGGAGGGTTTTTTGAATAGATGGTGTTATCAGTTATTTATCATTCCCTGTTGATTTTATATCTTCAATTAATTTTCTCTTCTTCTTTACTTACCCTTAATAATAATTTTAGGGCACTCTTATTATGTTTCCATTCCCCATGTTTTGAAGAAGATTCATTTGAATGATATTGTAGGATACTCAAAATTTTATTTCATTATGAATCTTGTTTTTATTATCATTTACCAATGTAGTATAGGTATTATATATGCAAAATGGGTTTTAAAATACATATAAACTACTAGTTACCTTGCAATTTTATGATGGTAAATATGATAATGCAATAAATAATGCACATTCTCTATGCTTATGGTGTAGGGGTGTTATTGTTGGTATCAGAATAGGTTTAACAGAAGCTGTAGAAATTTGATTTAGAAATAATATTTAAAATATTAAAAACCCCAAGATAGAAATGTTAGATAATTATATTATAATATACTATAATTTATATAATTTATATACAATTATTTTTTCATAAAAATACATCCATGCCTCGAGACAACAAGTGGGAATGACTCAGGATCATATTTACCTTGGAGTAGAAACACCACCAAGGGTTGTTAGGTCTGTCTCTGTGCTACATGGTACACAACAATGGGTATTACTACACTAATATTTTTGTACAAACAATTATTAAGTATTTTAAATTATATATATCCTCAAGGAAATAAAGATTATGATTACGAGATTAGCCGCACATAATTTTTTTAAATTTATGATACGTATTATATTTTTTGTTAGATTATACATTATATTTCATAATTATATGATATATTTTATTCTACGTCATTTTTTAGAAATTTCTCCTTGATGGATGAATGTTTTCAGTACTCGTCGATAATGTAGAGATTTCACTGATTAGGAAACCAATATAGCTGGTTTTGGTATGGATAAAATATTGAATGTACTAGGGAAGATTAATTACGGTATGTAAAATAACATTTCATAAACGGATAATCCTATTCCACTTAGATATTCTCTAAGGTAGGATCACATTTTTCGATAATTCACCTAATTTTTTAATGGGACTACTGACCAAATGGGAAGAGATATTTGGATTAAGTCATTATAGAGGACTTCTATGGCATTAGGATACGGTGAAATGGAAATGGATAAACAAAAAATATGTTGTCTCAATGGGATGCATACAAATGGTAGTCTTTGATCCAAAATAATAGGTTTAAGATTAAAAAATAAAAATGTAATGGAGAAATGTTAATGATATATTCATCAATAAATACATCCATTGTGTTCAGAAAACTACGATGAAGAAAAATTTACATAGATTATTGAAAAATAATGATAAATGTTTTGCAGATTATGAATCTACCATTTCCTTGTCAGCATGGTATTGTATATATTTCATATAAAACATGAAATGTATGATTAATAATTTCATTGAAGGACTTATGAAAATTCTATTAATAGAACTACACCATCAATTATTTTCTTTATATGATTAAACAGTTTTAAGTTCTATGAATCTGGAGAAATAATTCTCAATGTTTTATGGATTATAAGGGAAGAAATAGAATAAGTGAACGGAAGAGAAAATAATTGTTAAAGGGAAGAAGGGAATGAGGGATTTTGGCACTTGTGATAACTAATGAAAAACATTCCTTATGAAGTTATTGAAAGGATTTGTAATACGCTATAAATGTAGAGTGAATGGCCACAGAGAAAAAGAATCAAAAGTGAATACGAAATATGTTTTTATTCAATATATCAACTGCATTGATATGGGGCACTATGAAAAATAATTTTCCATGATTCTTGGAAATATTGCTCAGAAATATATAAGGGCTCAAGGTGAAGAATATATAATTGACATAATCAATAATGAATTATTCATATGATTTAGAATTTTTATTTAAGATATTTGTCTAGAAATTTTTTTATTTATTAGGGTATCATATTATTAATTATGAAATATATATATAAGGATTTTATTGTAGTAATTTTTAATGATTTATTTGAAATCCTATATTGATTTTATAGATAACATAGAAAAGTGAATCACTAAAAAAATTTACTTTTTGGAAAACACATTTTTGAGGGAATGTTAAGACGTAATCTTTAACTTTTATTAAGCTAATGAGGTGTGATTATGATTTGATTTATATGGGTCATTTAAATTGGATATAAATAACATCTTCAGAATTTATAAATATTTTTTGGATTGAAATACATGGATGGGTCATAAGGATAACAATTTATAAAATTGGTTAAATTGATCAATAGATGATGTTTAAGATATTACTATATTACTTCACCATGTGATGAAACATATTATAATAAACGAACTTAAAATAGTACAAGAAAAACGTATAATAATGTTCTTAAACAAATATATCAAATATTTATATTATCTTATTTCCTTATAGAGTGAATGAATTTATAAAATCTATTAAATTGGTCTAAAAATATCTATCATATTATCATAAATTTTTATGATATGAATGACGTTTATTCACCCCTCTGATTTTTCTTTAGGTGGACAACAATATTTTCATCAACATATTATCTATCACTCTCCATCATACTATTTTTGTTAGATATGTCTACCATATCTATGTTTTCACTAATGTTCCCATATTGGAAATTCTATTTTTGTGTTAAAATTCACATTTCATTTCACCTATTATTAATAATATGTTTTATTAACAATATTTATGTTGTGATTTCTTCAAAAAATTGTTATATTTAATAATAAAATACTGAAATCAAGTGTATATTTATGGAAAAAATTTAATTATGGTTGTAATAGACCTAAAATTACAATCCATTAAATTGTAAAAATTTTTGTATTTGATGTTTTAATGGGTAGTCTATGATGTTTTTGTGACATGTTATTCATTCCAAAAGAATCTCATTTCATGTGTATTCCAAATTTCCTATTTTCTAATGATTTTTCATTTTGAAGGTAGCTCATTATTGAGGTAAATAATTCTAGATGTATCTTGTTCTAGTGGTATCTTGTTCTAGTGTAGCCCATTCTAGTTGTATCTTAACTCAATGGTAGCTCATCCTACCAGTGATTCATTAGAGGCGGATCGTTTGGTGGTGAAACAATAGCGGTGACTTGTTTGAAGGTTACTCGTCGGCGGTGACTTGTGTGGCAGTGACTCATCTTATAGTGAATCATCTTGTAGTTACACGTTTGGCTCTGAATCGCTTGTGGTGACTCATCTGGTTGTGACTCGTCTTGCGTTGGTGGGGAGTCCTTTCAACAATTTTCCAAATTTATAAGATTTCATTAATTTTTCACTTTTTTCCCTTTTGATGTCCCTTTTGATGCGAAATGAGTCAATTACAAAATTTATGTGTGTTTGTTGTTTTTTAACGGGCTATAAATCATATATTTTATTTATATAAATATCTGGAGGCTCTAAATTGGTTAATATGTGGGGTTTAATGTGATCATTCTTAATGATAATTCTAATCCTTTTCAAATATTGTATGTTTTAGATTTAATCCTTCAATAAAGTATTCAAACCCTTAGTACATTATTTATCTTTCCTGTTGATATAGGATGTAACCAAAACTATTCATCTCCCAGTAAGATTCGTTTTTCCAGCTTTTAGGAGTTGGTTATAGATTTCCTAGAGGTATTCATATTTCTTTTATGCACCTATCTTATTGAAACAAGTTCGGGAAAATTTGTATTTCCTCCAAGTAGGTTTTCCATTATTCCTCTAATTTCGGTGTCATGTGTGGTTGGTGAATGATTGTATCCATTCTGAAGATATAATAATAAACACATTATAAAGATAATAAAATAATTTTAATATCAATATATTGGGGGAAGAAAAGTGATATCTCCAGCTCTATTACTTGTAGATGTTGTGATTGTATGGGATATATGCCTACAAAAATTTGTGTCTATTGGGTTCCTAAGTTTCACAAATAATGTTTATGAATTCCTGTAGTCCTATTCTGACTAAAAATGCATGGAATCTATTTAAAATTTATATTAAGATAAAATAAATTGATTCCTTATGATTATATGGTTTTCATTATGACACACTTAAATAAGTTCACTTGAATATGGAATTTAATTATCAATTTAAATGATTTTATAATTCTTTTATATGTTGAAACTTGTTTGTTCACATGATTGCACATTGCGGGTTGTCTCTGATGACACGGTGAAGGGAAAATTTCAATAATCTTATATGTGGGGTTATTGGATGATATTTTTTATGCATTTGACATGTGATTGTATTAATGGTATATATAGTAGTATAGTGAAGCTGAATTGGGTATGGTTATACAATGGGGTTGTATTTTGGTTATATTGTTGTTTTTTAGTAAGAATGAAAAATGGGATGTGGATGTGAATTGGTGATGTTGTGGGATTATTTGGAAAATAATGTAATGGTGTGTTGTGTGGTTTTTCTTTCTATGTTATGATTATTGTATTGTGCGAATTATTTCTAGTTCCCTGGGATGTATGGAGCTAAAATTGTATACCTATTCATGGAACAAATCTGAAAAAATGAATTATTTCAAAGGGAATGTGGAATTTGTAAATTTAAATAAAGAATGTTAAAATGATAGAATTTAATTTTCTAATTCGTTGGTAATAAGGGATTATTAAATATTTTGTGAAACATGTTAATCACTTAAATGTGCACCAATTGTATAATGTGACTCTTGGATGGTGTTATCCTTGTATGGTGTTTTGATTATGCTATGTGGTTGTTTCAATTATATCCGCTCATGTTTTAATGGAATTAATACTTCATTTTAATGATTATAGAAGGATATTTTTAATGAATAAATTTATTATGGGATGTATGTTTTCACATTATAGGGTTTATTTATAAACAAACCAGTCATTAAAATGAAATAGGTTTTGTGACATATTGTGTGGTTTTTTTCATATAGAGGTTGTTGTAAAGGATGTGAATTTTGAGTTGGTGTTTTTTTGAAACCCACTAGTTGGCCTAAGTGTTTGTTATCTATATACATATATAGACGTATTTCCATTATGATTTCTATACTCACCCCACCATTGTTGAGAACTATGTTATGAGCACCCCCATTCTCATAGTGGAGAGGGACTTTTTCCCAAACCCTATTGGTAGGATGAATGAATGGTTATTGGATCTTCCATACTCACACTTCTAGGCATTGGTATCCTAGAGTCTTTGGGAAGTACTTGGTGTGGTTGTGAGACCTAGCAGTTTGTTGAAGAGGAGTTTTTTTTCAGGAGTTTATGGGATGAGACGTGGTATGGATTCCAAGGTGTCTTTGGGATATGGTGTGGTCATTACCCAGTTGTATGTCGGTGTGATGTGGAATGTTTTCCCTTGGGTATTTCAGTGTGATTTGGTGAGATTCGTTTTCCCAGTATATGGGACTTTCTCTTAGGCCCTAGTGTGAGTAGGTGGATTGTGACATGGAGCATTTGGAATACTATGTAAAGGCCATGATGTTTTCTATAACAGTATGAGCAATTAACCAGTGGGAACTGGTGTGGGGTATCCAAATCTTAAATGTTCTTACTATGTTTCATTACATGACTTTATTTATTTAGTGTGAAAGCATTGGTGACGTAGAGATGTCAATTATTCCATGTTAGGTGTTATAGGTTTATGTTGTTTTCTCACAAGGGAATTACTATGCTTATACCACTTGTGCACACAAGGCATTGGATTTTTTTATATAGATTATACTAGTATGCTCACCCAACTTATATAAAATTGTTCTCAATTTCACCAGATGATTACATAGACCATGATGTACATTACTATCTCAGACTTTTTGAGTCAGTGTTTCATTGTTTCCTTAGATTTTTATTATTTTGGCCATTCATTTGGAGATATATATATGTATCGTTATGATTTATAAATGTTTTATAATATGGGTTGGATTAATTTTATATATTTCATGGTGTTTTTTAGATTGATTCTTCCTATCTAATGATTTTTTCTTATTGTGGGAAATTACCACTATATTGTGAGAACTTTGAACCCTTGGTGTTAGTCTCTAACTAGAGGCCTACTGGAGGCAGGACACTGTCGTAATATCTCTCATTCTTTATTTTAATACTAGGAGGGAAATCCATGGTGGGAGGGGGCAGGGACAAAGGTGGGTATAGTATAACACCCCAAGACAATAAAATATTTTAAATTTTTAAGCAATTTAATTTTTTTTCTAGCTTTCATTAACATAACACTATGATAATCTTTCTCTACACCAAAAAATGGGTATATATGCATTATACGCGAGGCCGATTTCTAACGAACAATAATATATTATTATGAAAAAAATATAACATAATTGTTATGCTAGAGATTATGAATAAAATTAACTATATTTTGAAATTTCGTATTTAATTCAATGGTTATAAATTAATTATAAATTAATATAGGAACAAACTGAATATATAAGAAATATATTTATAATAGAATATTTGTACGCTCAAAAAATCATTTTTTTCAAATAAATTAAATTTAAAAAAATTATATAATAGTATTAAATTAATCTATTTTCCATTAATTTTTTTCATTCATCCCATAGATTTAATAGGCATAATATTAGAAAAACCCAAATATTTTACATTAAAACCAATGTTTTTCTGAATGATATATGTCATGACCTGCCTTCACCAAAGGAGGGAAGGGTCAGCAAATTTCTAGGCCCATCATTCATTAAGTTTAAGGAGTGATAATGACCCCCAAAACCTTCCTTCAATAGGTCCCGGAGTGGTGACCAGCACCAAGGGTATAGAATCAGACACTTAAATGGAAGGCATTACCCTTTGTCTTTTAATAGGATCTGGAGATAAGATTGTAAGTCCCACAACACCAAATCTTAAAGTGCTAATACAGCTGAAAATAAACCATTCGCATATACATGTTCAAAGGTAAATGATACAAGTTACAAAAATTTCAATGGCAAAAAGATACCTAGAAAAAGGGAAACAATAACAGCGACTGCCCCAAAGGTCCAAGATAGTACGATCCTGCACGATCCCTGAAGTCCTTATGGAATCCTGAAAGCAGTTTTATATACGTAGGGTGGGCATACAAGTATTCTCAGTAGTGAAAAACCAAAGACTCTCGTGCACAAGTTGGGAGGCATACTAATGCCCTGTGAGATAGAGATAACCAAGCACCTAGTAACGAAACTAACCACCCAAGCCTCACCAAGGCACAATCCCCAAATAACGCAAGTCAAGTAATGTATAGTAATATCACATCGATGTTTGGGTACCTCGTTCCAAATTCCCACTAGTTATTAAAGACGTCCTACACATCGAACCAATCACGCCATTCTCACTACAGACACACTGCCACACCCTGCCCGCACACACCTGGGCCATATCCTCATGTAGTCCCACTGCCAAACCCTGCCCGCAAATAAATGGTCCATATCCTCATGTAGTCCCACTGCCAACCCCACCCGCAATCACCTGGGCCACAACTGTCACACGTAACCATGCCTGCAAACACCTAGGCTAGAACAACCACTGCCACACCTGAAGACACCTGGGCAAGATGATCTACTATCACACCCAAAGACACCTGGGCCTCATCTCTAAGACACTTGAGAATCCACCTAACCACAGACACCTAGGCCAACCACCACACTACCCTGTCCGAAGATTCTTGGGCTAATAATGGACTTCAGGCCATCAAAGCCTGCTCGTAGAGTCTTGGGCTATTCGGGAAAGGGAGTAGAAAAGGAGCTAATAACCAGCAACTCATAGAAGTGTTGGAAAAAACACCCTCCCCCATGAAATGGGGATGATTTTCACTATGATCTCAACTTCTATGGGGCACAAACAAGAAACACAAAACTACAAGTATATGTATAGGTAACAAGCACTCACCCAAATCTAGGTTTTTCTTCAGCCAGTCTAAAGACCACAACAGCACCCATGTCTCAGTCGCAACTCACACAAAAAAACCCATTTTCCCATATTTATTTTCACGTTCAGTAATAATGTTTAAAAAATGAAGTTTCTGCACCTACTTTGGGAAACTAGCAAGCATAAGCATAAGCCAAGGAAAGAGTACAATCAAACATCAACTTAAACGTTCACACCTGGTTCTCTTGTAAGGTCACAACCACAAAAGGGGTAAGTGTGATCCCTCAATGTACTAGAACCAAGGTAAACCCCAAGATACTAACCCATGTTCCCAAAACCCAGGAACCAACGGTCTCTCAACTGCAGAGGATTCCACCCCAATTGATGATATAAACAAAGTAACCACATGGTCTCAATTCACAACCAGAGAATCCATAACAATAGTGGATCCCACCCACACCCACGTCACCCAGCAAATGGACCATGAATGAAAGACAACCAAACCACTACCAACTAACACACAGCAGGCCCATGCAGGCATTTTCAGATTTAAAAGATTTAACACACTCCATGATTCCAATTCCGTTGTACTTTAACTAGGGTTACCAAAGAAAAGGATTGATCCTGGTGCTTTCAATTTTTTTATCTGAATATAAGTAATTAACCAATTTCATTTACATGACCAACACAAGAGGTAAGGACTTACTAGAGCACAGAGAAAGACCACTGACGACCATTATTTTTTGTAGGCGTAAGCCAGCACAAATCATTAATCATTAATCATGAAAGAGGAGAAAAATAGAGCAGCATCATCGGTCACACCCCTGCCCTTCATTCTTTATAATCTGTTTATAATCGTCATTAAATTTTGGTTCATCCAATTCTATAGAATTAGTAGTCGTACCCACCCTACGAGACACACATAATGGAGAGAAAAATAGTGAAACCCTACTTGATTGATCCACGATTGAAGTTTTTCTCAACGCCCTAGGGATAGGGGACGTGAAACTAGCAGGGCTCCGTCACTGGTGAACCACATTCCTTGGTAACATATGACTTCATACTCATAAGGAAGTAGAGATAAGTCTGACAAAAAGGGAAGAAGGGGGGAATAAGAACTTCTTCTATGATATATAGATAAAATTCCGTTGTTATGGAATAAGAAATTTGAACACCATGGATGTCGGATCGTGGTTATTCCATGTGGTTGGGTGGTTACACATGACTGGATTAATTGTTATTTAATAGGGAGGCTTCTCTAAATTTATTTAGATATTAATTGTGGCTTAAAAACGGCCTTGAAATAGTTAAAAAGGTTAAAAGGGCCTAAAAGTGGGTTTACGGGGGAGGCTGTAGGAGAAAAAACCCGCCAAGGATGGGTGACGCCGATCTGTCTCACCGATCCATCGCACCGATAAATGGAAAAGGACTGGGTCATGAGGGTCTGGTTCATTACATCAGATACCTCCCAAAATATTCTCTCCCTCGAGAATCAAAACCCAGAAGGAATGAGAGGGTCCAAACAACCACCTCCAAATATACCTCTCAAGATCGATCCTTATTGTTAACCAAAACACCTCCCTCTCAAGTACCAAGCAACATACCAGGTCAAACTGGCCAGTCAGGTGGGTTGGGGAGTCTCTTCCCCCATGCCAAGATACTATTCACTTTGGGCGGCACTGACTCACCCGCACGAGTTTAATCGCATCCACCTTAATGTGTCTTGATTAGGGGTCGGGTCCTCCCCTCCCCATAGCCATGTCTTTTCACACACATTCATAGGAGAGAAAAAAACCACATATTTCATAGCGAACAAGGTAAAACGCTCCATCACAACAACTATAAATCGAATAGTCCAAAACTCAAAACAACTCTGGGTACTCGGAATGCATCTGTGCTTCTCTCTCCCAGGTACTTTCCTCAAGCCCACCATGTCTCTATAACATACGAACCAAGGGAATGGTCCGCCCACAAAGTACTTTCCCCTTACGATCTTAGATCATGATCTGTCATTCTATAAAGGTCACATCATCTTCGATATCTAGCCCACCCCAGTCATGTAAGTGGGAATCGTCATGTAGGTATCGTCGGAGCTGGGACACATGGAACCCATCATGTATCCTCAGTAGTGGTGGTTGTAGCACTAGATGATAAGACACTTCACGGACCCGTCGCAACACTTCGAAGGGCACGATAAACCTGGGGGAAAGCTTACGTCCTCTTCCAAACCTCCGCTATCCACGCCGAGGGTAGACCTTCGAGAATATGTGGTCCCTGACCTTGAACTCCAAGGGTCTCCTCCAATCATAGACATATGACTTCTACCGGTTCGGAACCGCCTTCATCCTCTCCCGTATAAGCTGAACCTTCTCTGTCATGCTCTGCACCTCCTCTGGGCCAAGAACACCTTCTTCCCCAACCTCAGCCTAGCACATGGGTGAGCGACACGACCTTCCATACAGAGCTTCATATGGAGCCATTCCAATAGTAAAGTGATGGCTATTATTGTAGGAAAACTCTAATCGAGGAAAGTGTAGCACCCATGATTCCCCAAAGTCTAGAATACATGCCCACAACATTTCTTCCAAGTTTTAGAAGGTGCGCTCTGTCTACCCATCTGTCTGGGGGTGGAAAGCAGTGCTAAGACGTAGCCGGGTTCCAAAGCATGCTGAAATCCCCTTCAGACTCATGAGGTAAAGCGTGCATCCCTATCTGAGACTATGGAACTCGTAACTCCATGAAACTTCACTAACTCATCCACATACTTCCATGCTAGAGTGTCCACTCCACTCGACTCCTTAATCGCCAAGAAGTGATCTGACTTCGTCAACCGGCCCACTACTACCCAGATGGTGTCGCAGCCTCCTTGAAATTTGGGTAGTCCTGTGATAAAATCCATCAAGATGTCATCCCACGTCCACTTGGGGACATCTAAAGGTTGCAACAACCAGCCTGGAACACGGTGTTCATACATCACCTACTGACACACTAGGCAGTTGGCCAGAAACTCTGCCACTGCTCGCTTTACTCCGGGCCACCAAAACAATCTCTTCAGACCCTGGTACATCTTGGAAACTCCCATGTGTACTGCTAAGGGTGAGTTGT
Organism: Viscum album; assembly: GCA_963277665.1. Taxonomy (NCBI): domain Eukaryota; kingdom Viridiplantae; phylum Streptophyta; class Magnoliopsida; order Santalales; family Viscaceae; genus Viscum; species Viscum album. The sequence continues at coordinate 1,267,807,033 of OY728128.1, forward strand.
GGACTCACTAAGGACTTAGTCGTGCATCGCCTCTGGAACAAACAATTTATCTCGGAAAAGCATCTAGTTCTAGCCATCCTTTGTCCACCCATCCAGAGCACTGCCCTGGTCAACTCGGTCACACAACACTTTACACTCTGTGTCTCCCCACTGAGACTCCTCCACCTGACATAGCAGAGAAGACTGTACTATCATGTGATACAAGCAACCACTACCACTATCCATCCTCGCATCCAGGTGAAGTTCAGCCAACTCCTCCATCGCCCCCCAAGTGTCTGCCGACTCTCGGACCACATCACTCTGTGACTTTCGGCTCAAGGAATCAGCCACCACGTTTCCTTTCCCTGAGGTGTAAGAAATATCAAAATTGTAATCTTGGAGGAACTCCACCCACCTTCACTGTCGTATGTTTAGGTCCCACTGGGAGAAGACATACCTCATGCTTTTTTGATCCTTAAAGACCACAAAGCGTTCTCCGATGAGGTAATGCCGCCACAACTTTAGAGCGAACACAACCGCTGCAAGGTCCAGATCGTGGGTGGCATAATTACGCTCATGAGGGCATAGCTTCCTAGACCCATAAGAGATCACCCCTTGTCGCTGCATTAACAAACATCTGAGGCCCTGCCCAGAAGCATCACAGAACACCTCATATGCTGTACCTTCTTCTGGTAGTCTCAGAACTGGGGCACTAACCAATTTCTCCTTCAGATAGCTGAAGGCTATCTCGTACTGCTCACTCCACACAAAAACATGGTCCTTCTTGGTCAAGGCTATCAAAGGTGCTGCAACTTGAGAGAATTTGGGCACAAACCTCTGATAGTAACCTGCTAGCCTGAGCAAACTACGGACCTCTGCTATGTTCTTGGGTGCTTCCCAAGAAACAACCGCCTCAACCTTCGATGGGTCTACCGGTACCCCCTGTTTGGACACTACGTGCCCATGGAAGTGTACTTCTCGCGTCCAGAACTTGCATTTCGACAACTTCCCATATAGCTTGTGCTGCCGGAGGACCTCTAAAATCATCCTCATATTCTCTGCGTGGTCCTCCTCTGATCTTGAATAGATCAGGATGTCATCGATGAACACAACTATGAACTGGTCTAGGTACTCCTAGAAGACGGAGTTCATAAGTCCCATGAACACAGTCAGGGCGTTCATAACACCGAAAGGCATGATCACGAACTCAAAGTGCCCATACCTGCACCTGAAGGCCGTCTTCGAGATGTCTCCCTCCTTCACCCTCAACTGGTGATATCCAGACCATAGGTTGATCTTTGAGAACCATCCTTCCCTTTTCACCTGGTCGAAAGGATCGTCTATCGTCGGAAGAGGGTTGCGATTCTTGATCGTCACCTGATTCAACCTCCTGTAGTATATACACAACCTGAGACCACCATCTTCCTTCTTTGAGAACAAGACTGGAGCACCCGACGGTGACGCACTTGGTCGAACATACCACCTCTTCATCAGATCGTCAATATGAATCCACAACTCTCATAGCTCCGAAGGTGCAATCCGATAAAAATCCATCGAAATCGAACGGGCACCGTGGTGCAAGTCTATCCCAAAATCGATATCACGTCGAGGGGGTAGAGTCGTTACCTCCTCATGAAAGACGTCTATAAACTCTCTGGAGATTCCTGGCACCTCCACCATCTCTGCATCTACTGACTCTACAGACAACTCGGCTAACAAAGAGAGGAGGGGCTCCTCTCGCCTGCTGCCCTTCCGACTGCTCCGCTCACTGGTGAATGTAACATGTCGAACACCCATGTCTGAGAACACAACCCTTCCTCGGAATCAATTGATGATGGAACCCACAGAGAACAACCAATCAATGCCTAGAATGAAATCTTATTGTTGTATCTGTAGCAATAGTAAAACCTTGTCCGACTGATGTGGCCCTATCATCAATCTGCATCCTCGACAAACATATAACAAGTCGCTCTGACCCACTACTGGTGTACTCAGCACTAGTGGCACTGGAAGTCTCTAGGCATCTAGACCCAGAGCATAGGCTAGAACAGGTGCAACAAAGGAGTGCGAAGCTCTGTTATCGAACAAGTCATACATAAGGGTGCTAAACAAACTGATCGTACCTCAAACGACCTCCCGTCCTGCTGGAACTACTGCCTCTGCGGCATGCAACTGCCCACGCCCAGCTCTTCTACCTCTCTCCTCTCCCCCAGGTAGAGATCCCACCACTGACACGCAGCTCCCCACATCTGGCTAATGGCCAGAGGAACCCAGTACTTGGTCGGAGCCCGAACCAAGCCGAAAGCTATAACCAGCTCCTCTATCCAGCTCTACGTCTTCATGTCAGAGGTGTTGCCCTCATACTTCTCAAGGGTATGTCGATGGAATGTTTGAAGAAACATCTTCCACTGGTCATCTTTTTCCTCTTAGTCATCCCTCTTCCAATCTGCTAAATCGACCTCCTGGGCCTCGATTTCCCATACAACTCGTGGTCGTCACCCGGGTGCTATAGCTGCAAGGTAAATAAAGAATGCCTAAGCCCAAGTAGTGCAGGATATTGTTTTTAAAACTCAAACTTATTGTTCATTTTTTTTAATTTCCCAAAACACCCCAGAAACATGAGAACAGAAGTCATCATGATGCATGTACTTTTCCTATGGTCTCTACCCTGCAATCATCGTGGCCTCACTTGGTCATTCGGTAGGTCCAAAGTCCTTTCATAAGATCACGGGGGCCCTAAAATCCCGTGTCCTAGCCGGTCTTCCTTAGCCTAATTCACGCACCAAGGTCACCCAACACTGTTGCCATACCATCCCATGCAATCCTCGTTGTTCCTAACACCAGACATCATCCTATCTCTCAACCATCACCTTTGATACCATTCTGTCACGACCCGCCTTCACCAAAAGTAGGTAAGGGTCAACAAATTGTCAGGCCCATCCTTCTTTAAGTTCAAGGAGAGATAATGACCCCCTAAACCCTCATTCCATGGGTCCCGGAGTGGCAACTTGCACCAAGGGTATAGAATCACACACGTAAATTGAAGGCATTACCCTTTTTCTTTTAATAGGATTGAGAGATAAGATAGTAAGACCCACAACACCAAAACTGAAAGTGAAAAATACATCTGAAAATAAACCATTCCCATATGCATGTTCAACGGTAAATGATACAAGTCACAAAAATTCCAAATATAAAAACATACCAAGAAAAAGGGAAACAACAACAGCGACTGCCCCAAAGGTCCAAGCTAGTACGGTCCCGCAGGATCCCTGAAGTTCTCCTAGAAACCTAAAAGCATTTTTATATACTTAGGGTGAGCATACAAGTATACTCAGTAGGGAAAAACCAAAGACTCTCATACACTAGTGGGGAGGCAAACTAATGCCCTGTGAGGAAGAGATAACCAAGCACTAAGCAAGGAAACTGACCATCCAAGCCTCATCAAGGCACACTCCCCAAATAACGCAAGTCATTTAATGTATAGTAATAGCACATCGATGTTTGGGTACCCCGCAGAAATTTCCCAGTGGTTATTAATGATGTCCTACATATCGATCCAATCCCGCCATTCTCACTATTCTCCCACTACCAAACCCCACCCGCACACACCTGGGCCATATCCTCGCGTAGTCCCACTTTCAAACCCCACCCAAAAACACCTAGGCTATATCCTCACGCAGTCCCACTGCCAACCCCGCCCACAAACACCTGGGCCACAGCTGTCACACGTAACCATGACTACAAACACCTAGTCCATAACAACCACCGCAATGCCAGAAGACACCTGGGCTAGAAGATCTACTTTCACACCCGAAGACACCTGGGCCTCACCCCAAAGACACATTGGAAACCACCTGCCTGCACACACCTGGGCCAACCACCACACTACCCTGCCCGAAGATTCTTGGGCTAATAATGGACTTCAGGCCATCACAGCCTGCCCGTAGAGTCTTGGGATATTTGAGAAAGGGAGTAGAAAAGGAGCTAATAACCATATACTCATAGAAGGGTTGAGACAAACACCCTACCCCATGAAATGGGGGTGTTCGGCACTAGGTGCTCAACTTGGGTGGGGGGGAACAAGAAACAAAAAACTACAAGTATATGTATAGGTAACAAGCACTCACCCAAATCTAGGTTTTTCTTCATCCAGTCTAAAGATCACAACATCACCCCTATCCAAGTCACAACTCACACCAAACCAAAACCCATTGTCCCATATTTGTTTTCACATTCATTAATAATGTTTAAAAAATTAGTTTATGCAACTACTGTGGGCAACTACTAAGCATAAGCACAAGCCAAGGAAAGAGTACAGTCAACCGTCAACTTAATCATTCACACCTGGTTCTCTTGTAAGGTCACATCCAAAAAGTGGTAAGTGAGATCCCTAAAAGTACTGGAACCAAGGAAAACCCCATGATACTAACCCATGTTCCCAAAACCTAGGATCCAACAGTCTCTCAACAACAGAGGATTCAACCCCAATTCATGATATAAACAAAGTAACCACATGGCCTCAATTCACAACCAGGGAAAACATAACAACAGGGGATCCCACCCCCACCCACATCACCCAGAAAATGACCCTTGAATGAAAGACAACCAAACAACAACCACCTAACACAAAGTAGGACCATACCAGTATTTTTAGATTTAAAATATTTAACACACTCCATGGTTCCAATTCTGCTGCACTTTAACTAGGGTTTCCATAGAAAAATATTAATCCTGGTGCTTTCAATTTATTTATCCAAATATAAGTAATTAACCAATTTTCTTTTACATGAACAACACAAGAGGTAAGGGTTTACAATTTCATAGAGAAACACCACCAACGACCATGATTTTCAGTAGGCTTAAACCAACAAAAATCAAAAATCAATAATCATGAAAGAGGAGTAAAATAGAGCAGCATCATCGGCCACACCCCTCCCCTTCATTCTTTAGAATCAGTTTATTATCTTCATTATATATTGGTTCATCCAATTAAACAGAAGCCGTAGTCATACCCACCCTGCTAGATACACAGAAAAGAGAGACGAAGGTGAAACCCTACTTGATTAATCAACGATCGAAATATTTTTCCACACCCTAGGTACATGGGACATGGGACTTGCAGGGCTCTGGCACAGGTGCACCACTTGCCTCGATAACAAGGTACTTCAAACTCTCAAGGACGAAGAGAGAATTCGACCAAAAAGGGAAGAAGGGGGGAAGAAGAACTTCTTCTGTGATATATAGATAAAATAACATTGTTACGGAATAAGAAATTTGAATGCCTTGGAAGTCGGATTGTGGTTATTCCACACAGTTGGGTGGTTACACACGACTGGAATAATTGTTATTTAATTGGGATGCTTCTCTGGATTTTTTTAGATATCAATTATGGCTTAAAATGGCCTTGAAATGGTTCAAAAGGTTCAAAGGGCCTAAAAGTGGGGTTATGGGGGAGGCTGCAGGAGAAAAAACCCACCAAGGCTGGGTGACGCTGATCGGTGACACCAATCGGTCAAGACGATAATTGGAAAAGGATGGGTTCATGAGGGTCTGGGTCATTACAATATTTATCCACCTCTTAATAAAAAATTATTTTAAATCCAATTTTGAGATTTTTTATATTATATTCGAAAAAGAATAAATATTCTTTTATTGCGTAGCATAAAAATTTATTTTTTCTACGTTTATGGTATTTTTCTGATTTACATCATGTTTTCATGTGTAGTGATAAAATATTACATTATAATTGAAAAAAATTATTCAATTAAATTATATTTTTATATTATAATTCTTATTTTTAATTGTTTATAAAATATAAATTAATCAATCTTTTATCCATTATTCTAATTTAATCCTTCGTAATTTATTTCACATTTTGTTGGATATAAAGACATTTCAATCTTGTGAACCTTTTTTCTTCAAAAACATTATTTATCATTCCAATAAAAGGATAAATTTTAAAATAATTACTACAAATTCTGTTATTTGACAGTTTAAAAATGGATTCTATATTTTAAAACAGTGGGTCAAAATTACATAAAATAGGATCCATTAGATTTTTTTCAATAGGAATAGTAAAAATATTATTTTTTTAATTGTCATTGTTAAGGGTAAATCTATTAATTATGGGTAGAAAAATATTATAAGTATTATAAAATTACACTAACACATTTCTTAATTACACTAGATAAGTTATAGTTAACAAAAATCATCTATGAATCGATATTATTGACTCTTGTATCCACATAGCTGAATTTAAAACTTTTATAGTATTTAATTATAAGGGAATACCAATATTTCTGACACATGATTTTAATAGAAATTTCATTTTATATATGTGGCTATTTAGAATATATATTAGTTTTTAAATGTTAATTTGAAATATAAAATTTGTATCCTCATCTCAATAATCATTTTTTTAATTTTTAAGGATTAAATAATTAAAATTATGGATCACAAAATGATGATGGAGTAATTGTTTAAATAAAGGACATAAAAAAATTTTATTAAAAATTTTAAAATAAATATAAGTTTATATAATTAATTCATTCAATAATTTTATTAATTAAAAAGAAATATTATAGGTTTATTAAAGGTATTATTTTGATGTTATATTTTGTATAGAATTTTTTTTAAAAGTTAAAAAATTAACAGTGTCAAAATTGATATTAATGATTGTTTTAAATTAATAATGTTATATTAAATTAAATAAAATTTACAAAAATAGAACAAATTGGGAAAGGATTGGTATAATTTTTATAATGTCATCCATGACTCATTATGGTTTTCTTGGATTTTTATTGTAACTTTTTTAACCCTTAATGTGTAAAAAGATAGGTTGACACGGTATGAGTTAATGGATTTAACAAAGGGTTAAAACCAAAATATAAGTGTAATAATGTGACCTGAACAGATATTAAAATTATTTTGGGAGAGTATTTTTACTCAAAAATTTCATATATTTACTATAACATACTTTTCAGTCATTTTTAACACAATGTTAATTTATTGGAATTTAATAGATTTAGAGTTTCCCAAAGTACACATCACCTGAATTAAAAAAGGTATCCTCCTCCCTCACATCATCCATCCACATTAGGACCTATGGTTCTTCCAAACCGACTAAAATAGTCTCTAAATGTTTATCCCCTCATACAATAAATCTTCTTTTGGTCAAAAATCCATCTAAGTAACTATTTTGGTATAAAACGAATGGTGTTACCAGAGAAAAAGGTAATGTTCTTCAATGATCTCTTTAGTTTTATATCATTCCCAACTCATTAATTTCATATTATTCCATTAATATATAATAAAACAATTATAATCAGAAGTAAGAGTTATTTTATGTTAAGGGTTATAACAACACCAACACACACTTTCTTTAAATGGGTAATGCATTTACCAAATGTGTATTGTGAACTTCTGCCTAGAGAAACAATCTCTTTTCATTCTTCCTTTACCACCTCTCATGGTAGGTCATTTTGATGTAAAGGGTGTTTTTAAATTATAAATAATATATTTAGGTTATCATAATACTTAATAAATTGTTTTATAACATATACCATCATGATTTTTATTTGATGTAAATAAGATAACATCGTTTGAGGAAGTGTGGACAACCACCTTTAGAAAGCAATGTGATTCATTCACACTATACATGGAACATATGAGAGATGTTTTTATGAATAATATGTGATATATGTGAGATATATATATTAATATAATTATAATATAAATATATATCATTTACATATAATTTTTATAATACAGAAGATGCAAGTAGTATTCGTGCATATATATGACATACCATCACCACAGAGGGTGATTTTTATTTCATACCTCCAAATATTATGGATTATTATATATGTAATGAATATATATGATATTTATATAAATTTTTTCACTTTTAATATGAATAATCCATTATATAATAATTTAAAAAATCTTTAAATTTTCTAAACAAACTCGAGAATCTATTCAATTAACACCTGAAATTGTGAAAATAATGATTGATTATTAACAAAAAGATGAAAAAATAATATAATAAGGTCATATATGAATCTTAAACATCATTAAATTCTGATATAAATTAGTAAAATTCTTTAATCCATTATACATGATTTTTCATCATGTATAACCATAATGGAAGTGTTATGTAAGAGATTTTCATCTCACTTTTTACACGTGTGACATAAATTTCAAACTCACAACTTAATTGATTTAGTTATGTATATAATACCCAATTTGATATATAATATCATTATCTTATTTATCACAATGTAATTAATTGTTTCATTTTATAATTATTTTCTTTCATGTGGTTTATGATTCAAATATTTTAATGTGTTATGGGATAATTTGATTTAAAAACAACTTTTTAAATCGATTATTCTGTATATGAGGGATTAATTAGACATAAAATTCATGTTTTGGGGTCAGGTTAATTAAATCCCCTATATTCATTTTTAGTTTAATGTGATAAAACAAGTTGGAAGTAAACACTTGGATTTGTTTCCATGATGAATTGTGTTTCTACTTGAAATCATAAACAATCTTGTAAAAGTTCTTGAAGGTAGTGATATATGTTCCAGATAAATGATCTCATATAATTAGTCATTTCCTTTATTTTATTTATAATATATCCACTATATTTTTCATTAATATATCAATGTTTTAATTTAATTCATAGTTTAATGATTAAATGGAATGTGTTTCAATTATTTTTCCTCCATATTGAATTTCCCTTACCAAGATATTTCAATGATATGTGTTATCAGTTATTTAGATTTTCATGGTGATTTATTGTCATTAATTTATTATTTTTTCCATATTACATAGCCTTACTAATCATTAGATATCACTATTATTATTTTTTTCTTTCTCTGGGTTAAGTAGAATATTCCATTGAATGAGTTTCAAGGACAATGTTTATATAATTATATTATGTTTCATGGTTTTATATTAATTTTCCAATTGTATTATGGGTATCATATAATTAATATAGTTTTTACATAAATACTAAAATATTCCATCCAATGTGATTTTAATCTTTCATCTATGAAAATGCATTAAAATAATGCACTGGATCCGTCATTCTGGGGTCAGGGCATTACATATTTTCCATAACATTGGCTCCATTGATATTATTAATGTATTTTCATTTAAGGAAATATAAGTTGTTGTTACTTATGACTCACTATGGATATTATTGAATGATTCCATATATTATTATTTTTATTGGATCTTTGTTATGTTGTTTAAATCATGATGAGACACATTTTCTAGTAAATTTGATAATATATGACAAAAACGAGAAATGTTTTCATGACATGGTGTAATGTACATGAATTGGTTATAATTTTATGATGTTTGGGTAAATGTTATAACTCAAATTCATTGGGTAATGTGACATTGATAACTCATGATATCATGATGATAAGGATGGATATTATTTGGAATTGATTTATTAACATGTTGATCAATATGTATGAATTCATCTATCTATGTTCACAATAATACATGTGGACATGATTGAGAATATATATGTTCAAATTTCTATGTATGAGTATGATTGATTCTAACTATTTTAATAAAAATAATAATGGACAAGATTTCAAAATACTATAATCTCTATATTATTATTTAACATTATAATATTTCCAAATTCCAGTGTTATGAAAATTTAATGATGATTACTATATTGACACTTTGTGAATCATTCTTCTATATAAGAATTTTTTATAAGTTTTGGATCAATTATTTTATGGAATAATTCTATTAGATAGTCAAAATTCACATTGTTATGTTATTAAACCCATATGATTATCATATTCTGTTGGGTGAGTGATATCTCCAATGTTTCCATTGTGTAGCATCATATATATCCATTTAATAGGTTTTACGTTCCATGATTTAATAGAAGTATCAATGTATGATATGTCTAGAAGAGTACTAATTTGAATACCTTTGGAATATATATTATATGTACATTATGAAATAACGTTACTATATATATGTTCTCTAATGAAATTAAACCTTTACGATCATTAAAAGTGTATAAGTATTAAATATATAGAATTTTATTCTATTATTATTTAATATTAATTCACCTCTAGCGTTGGTTTTCATATTTGATATCATATAATTGTTTAGTTATTTTTGGAATATAATATGATGAATAATTAGTGAGATCCATTATGATATGAAAAATTATAAGAAAATAAAAAAATTATGGTAATTAATGGTTTGTTGTTTTCTATTAAAATATCACCCTCTTCGGATACTAAAATGATGATGTGGTTATATATCATACACAGCTATGGGAAAAAACATTAAACGATGTAGAATATGTATGAACTCGATTTTCACTATTGCATTATTAGTGGGCCTAAGAATAGACACAAGACTTGACAGTACTAGGTCATATGGTTTAGATAATTTACATTTTCATTTGGAACTATTATTAGGAATGAGTGGATTGAACATATGAAAATAGATGATAATCGATGAATATATGAGATGAAATTGTTGTGCATGGGTTAAATGAAGGTGTTATAATTTATAAAATCAGAAGTATGAATTTCATGATCATATGATTTCTTACTCTGATTATAGATATTTCAAGCTCACACCATGCTTAATATGGGGATTAGTCAACGGATTTATTCATGAGGAAACACATGTGGAATGAATTGGATGACTAATGACATGAATATACTCATGATCAACCAAATTAATTTGAAGTCATGATGTAATATCTTGTGATTAGGATCACTCAAATATCTCAATCTATGTGAAATATTTTGAATAAATTGTGTGATTTAAAATTCACTAAGGGGATAACACATGTCATGGATCCTTTTATGTGACAATTTCCACCCACATTCATTGGGTCTTTGTATCCACTAGTATTCTAGTGATGGATCTATATGTTAGAAAAAATGTCAAATCTATAATTATCATACCATGAGAATATTTTATATATACTATATCACATAAAATTTGATATAGATAAATGGTGGAATTCCATGAAGAATATTTTTAATGAGGAATTAGTAAACTTCATTGTATATGAGGATTTTAATATTGTGTTTCTAAATAATTACATTCATCTAATTTTTAATATTATGATATAAAGGTTATTTCTATTGTTAAAATTGATTAGTACATTGACACCTTTAAACAAAACATTTTATGACATTTAATATAGGATTATATCTTTACAATGAACCCTATATAGAATATTGATTGATTCAAGAGAGTTTTGAAACAATTTATTTGAAATAAGTTTACCATAAGATACATTGATGATATTGAAGAAATATTTCAATATCATATGACGGTAGAAAAGGAGGGTGGTAACTCCAATTATTCATCTGGTATTAGTGATTAGAATAGAAAAGCATTTTTTCATGGAAATTAAATTGAAACTCCTAATGAAGAAAGAAATTCCAACCAACTACATGAAAAATATATGGGTCGAAGCACATAATATGTCATCTGAATGGAAATAGATGATATTTAATTATATAATAATTTATCCTTGAAAAATTGAATATTTATAGGGGATGTCAAAATTAGAAAAAGATTTATATAATATATAATACTGAATCATGAATGGTAAATATTTATGATACAGTATGATTTTGAATTGTGGAAATAAAAACCATAATTCATGTGAGAATAAGTATTTTCACCCTCAAAAACTCATAAGAAAAATGATAATGTGAGTGAATTTTCTATCACAACAAAAATGGGTCACGATAATGATGTGATGAATGGAATGATTCTCATCCATTATTTTATAACTTATGTCTTGTTTTATTTTAGTTATACAACACGTCTATATCTGAAGAATTTTCTAAAATTATAACAACACCGCCTTAATGATCATATTTTGAGTTTTCCATAAAAATAAATAATAGCTTGATTATAAAATCTCTAAAATATATATCCTCTAAATATAATTTTATGAGATATTGTTTCGTGGAAATATTATCATTATCCCCTTGTTAAAATTGATTTGATTTTGGACATAGATTGTTTTTCTTATCATAAATACCATATAAATTACTATGGAAGGGAAGTAACATTGTATATTCCAAATCACAATCTAATTTTATTTCAGTGATATGATTAACATAATAATATAATTGTAATTACTACCATTTTATTATCCCTAATAAATATTTATTAAGTATATTTATCCCTATGGGTTTTAAAAGATCCCCATCATTAATAATAAAACTATCTATTTAGACTATAAATATGAATTTTTTAACAACTTTCATAGTATTCTAATGAATCATAACGTTTGGTTATTAATAAAACTCACACATGATGATACACTTATTCTAAATTATCAATATACAATTAAAAAATCAGAGATATATAATTGAATAAGAATCCCACATTTAAACTTGTAATATTTTAATATTCTATAGTGAATCACCATGAAGTGGAGAAATTTTTGTCTTATTAATATAGATTGTAAATGAATCATTATATAGATAACAAATAACATAACACGATCAATACCAAGAACATGTATCATATTCCCCATTATGATTAGTTCTTTTATTAACTATGAAGTGATCGCTAATTTTCATATAGTATAATTTGTTTTAAATATAATCAGTTGAGTGTAATTAAGTTAGATAAAACAAACTCAACCTTCCATATGATTTATGATCATTATGAATTATAGTAATGAAATTAGTAATACATAATGACCCTATTAATGGATCTAATGAATATAGACATTACATATTACCTATTTATAATTTTGGTAGTCTTCAGGGAAGAAATTAATATATATTGAATGATAAAGGGATATCATCAGGGTCATTTAATGATTTTGTTGAGGACCCAAATGATGAATAAATTATATGAGAAATTTTCCAGGTCTGAATTTGGGTTAAAAATGGTTTCATTCATATGTCATATAATCTTATGCCAGGGTATATTAGTATATATTTTAAAACTGTATGTTATTGAATAATGGACCACAAAAATCACTGTGATAGAGGTACATATTTTTTGAGGAATTGATTTATATTATAATCAATTTATAAAGATATTATTATATCTATTTAATACATTAACATTATATACAATGATAATATATATTTTCATATTGACATAATAATGTGAGGAAAATTTAAACAAAGGGAGAAGAAGGATATTCATTAGACATGTGATCCCACTACATTGTATTGTAGAAGGATTTTAATCAATAGTTTTACATCATTGAATGGTCTAGAATTGTTATTCATGAATAACTCTTATGAAAAAAATTATAAATCATTATAATTGAAAAATTATATGAAATTTTTTCCACATCATATTTTGGAGTTGGATGTAGTTATTTTTTTCATTGAACATATAGATTCATTAGCATTATAGTTAATGGTGTTACATATATACATGATAAAACATCATTATGTATATATTGACCTAAAAAAAGAAATAATTTGTTCTAAAGGATACTGTTTGAGTTGATTAAAGATTATTATTAATAATTACACTTCCTCAATGGGAAGGTGAAAAAGGTCAACAATACCCTATATTTCATATACGATTCCACTTTCTCAATGGAGATGATTGAAACAGGTGCAATATAGACATTCTTATTGAAGATTGACCTTGACATCATGGAGAAAAGGGATATATAATACTATTTCTAGTTCAATTTTCAATAATCTATACATGTGGTGATAAAATAGTTTAAGAAGGAAGATGTCAAACTATAGAAGAAAGTGATAAATTTAATAATGTTTATTCATTATTATTTTTTAATTATAAGGTTGAGGAACAGAGGATGATTTTCATCAATATGAAACCCAAATAATTATTGGTTGGATAAATCTCATGGTTCATTCTATAGTTATCATGGAATAATTATGATATATAGTTATATTAATGATTATTTATAGGCGGGTTAAAAAAAAATATTTAATATTATATATATTAATACATATAATGTCCAAATGTAATGTCTATGAGATAAATGTCAATGTTGATGGTATAATTTTTACCTATATAAAATTGGGAATGGGAACAAATTAACATGTATACCATCAACATTATCCAAAAAATATCTAAATGGAATAATACAAATTGGGTTGTAGTCAATCTACAAATTAAATAAGAATATCAATTTTTAAATAGGTGATATTTTTATATTGATTAATATTCCACGGAATGAATAATAGATGTGGTAATTTTTTATGGGGTACCACATTCTATTGAAAGTATTCATGATATGAATATTAAATCAATTTTATGGATAAATATTTATATAGAATTGAATAAATAGATGATTACTATAATTATATACCATCCTAAAATAGATGTTTAGTTTTGGAGGACCATTAAAACAATAGAGGATATGATGAGATCATGAGTTTTGTAAAATTAAATTTGATTGGTATCAATTACATCGATTGATAGAATTTTTTTACAATGATAGATTTTACTCAAGAATTATTATTTATCTTACTAATATCTCTATGTAAATAAGTAAAAATATCAAAATATTGGGATGAAGTTGGATAATGAAATAAATATTGACCTAAACTAGATGAGTAAATGACTATGATGTATTGAATTATTGAATTAAACATTATAGTGGAAAAGAGTTGATCAAAAATTTATATTGATGTTTGTGAGAGAGATCAAGATAATGATGTTGGTGTAATTGTATTCCATTGAATATCTCTCTGGAATATCATTTTTATATTTTTTGAAAATGGAAAACTCATACATTGATACATTGGTCCCCTAAAAATTCATGATCATGTTGGGACAACTTTTTATCTCTGAGCGCTTCCACTAAATTTATCTCTTGATTATGATGACTTCTATATATCTATCTTGAGGATGTATATATGTTATTAATTATAGAGTTTATACCACTATATAAACATAAATCTTTTTTTAACTCAATTTTTATTTTGGTTAAATAGATAAAGATCTTCAGATCAAGACCAATCAACTTCTAAGTGTTTTGGGGTGAAATCATAATTTTAATGAAGCTCTGTTGCAACCCAATGATGTGAATATATAGAAGTATCCTTATTTATTATAGCATATTGATGTAATCTTTTGGGATAAATTCTTATATGGGGTATGAATATAAATAGCACATATTTAATAATAAATTTCCCTCTCTTAAAAATTAATGTCTTTTCTTTCTTTCGTTACACATAACATTGCGATTATGCGAACCACAATAATATATCTAATAATTATTATATAAAAGAAAGAATAATATCCAAAATTCTATATTGGATGCAAAATTTAGAATAATAAAGTATGATAAATTTTAATATGTTTTTTATATAATGAAAATATTTCAAAAATATTTACTCATTTTTCAATAAAGTCACTTTATTTGTCAAAAATGTTATTTTTTTTACAATTTTTTTTCCTAAATATTGTCATCATATATTAACATAATTTTGGGCCACTTATAGTATTTATATTTTATAAAATTTATATTAATTTTGAAATTAAATTTCTAAATAATCTGAATATTATATTTTGTGATTTTTTTATAAGATTAATTTTCATCCAATAATAAAATAAATTATTTTTTAGAAAACATTAATTTCTAATTATTTATTTATAAAGAAACAAAATTTTTAATTTTTTCTTTCCATTTTATTATAAATGTAAAATAAATGTTATTTTAATCAATGTTATGATAAATGTTTTAATAAAGAAATATAAACATAAATTTTTTTCTTCTGGAAGGTAATTGTTTGTCATGTTTTTCTGGTTTTTTAATTAATTTCTATAACATAACGAAATTAAATATTATAAATTGGACCCTATATTTTAAATTATAATTTGAAAATTTTATAAATATGGTACTATAATTATTTTTCATTATGAATAGTTATACAAGTAAAGCATTCTTTAGTAATGTTTAAAGATTAAATTTGTAAAAAGGGATGAAACTAAAATGGAAGTGGTTACAATAACATAAAAAATTACATTAATATTATTGTATGGTTATAATGGAACTATTTATAATATATTATTAAATAATGACTAATTTTAAAAAATTATCATTTAATAATACATTTATTTTTTAAAAATTTCAAAGAGTGTCCTTCACCTCAATTTTAAAAGAACACACTCCTCTCTATTTTTTCACACATCAAGAGACTATTATTTCAAAAAAACATCCGAAATTTATTTTTTACATCCATACCAATTTAAAAAAGTTTATTTTATTTTAATTATATAATCCTTTCATGTCTTAATGTATAATAAAAAAAAGGATTCTCAATAATTTGGTATAACGCGTTACTGAGTACATTCAATTTCATTATTTATTACTTATTCTCTAATATTTTTCCATCCATAATTACACGATGAATATAATATAATAAATATACTTCAATTTTAGTATTTTAGTGGAAAAAGAACCATACACCTGATTCTCCATCAAAAGTAAAACTAACATATAATTAAAGAATTTTTGTAGACAACCACCTCATAGAGCATTGTATTTAATATTTCATCCCCACCTTTCAGAAATGGTTTTTACGGTTGATATAATTTTTTTTTATAAAAATAATTTTAAAAAATTATATTTTAAAAAATATAATATAATATAGGCCTTATTATAATTTCATCCGTTTTGAAAATGATGACATTCCTTTTGTTTACATGTGGACTACAATCTTCATGATATAATTACATTTGTTTTCAACAAAAATTTATATGAAAAATTATGAATGTGTATATTATTAATAGATAATAAAATTATTTCATTATTTATGTTCTTGAAATTTATAAACAATTATTTGAGTGCAAGTACTTGAACCATCTAACCAAAAAATTCATGCAAAATAAAACATTTCCACATAAATGTTCATTTTTATGAACATGTTTCTAATAAAAGTATAATTTGAAATTATTATAGTATGATACATATTATTTTTGTTATTATAATGTTATATAATATATTTATTTTAAATTAATAGGTATTTTTTATGATATATGAACATGTATGAATCATGTTGAGATATGATTTGATTATTTATGTTATAATCTCATTTATTTTCATGATTATTTATGCTAAATTAAATTTGCAGAAAATTAATGGGATTTAATCATTTAAACCACATATAACTTTTCATATTTATTTTATTCATGGAATTAAAAATTACTATCATCACATTCTATTCGTTGGAACATAAATTTTTTTTAATACATTGTTTTTAAGAAAACAATAGTATTAATTATTTTTTTTTTAAAAAAAAATCATTTTATTTAATGCCCATATTCCATATAAATTATTTTCAGATTTTTTTGATAAGAAAATTATTTATTATATACATTTATAATAATATTTGATATTATATATAATGGTTTATAAATAATATTCTTTTGAATTGCCAAACTAAGTAATTTGTATTAAAGGTGTGAACATAATCATTGTTTTACTTCATATGGTACAGAAAATATCTATACCAATTACAACTAAATGCATATTTTTATTTTCCATATAAATAATATTTTGTAATTTTTTAAAAACAATGTCCATCTTATTCATTTAGGGATTTTATGATTTTAAATAACTAATTTCCATTTGAAAATGTTAGTTTACTTAACAAATTCTCAAGTGACCTTTTAATGGTATATTAATCTATAATAACATACATTGATTTTACTTATTATTAAATTGGGACATGATACAATGATATCATACATACTATTTCCCTAGATAAATTTCTATTATGATGTTTAAGTCTTGATGAAATTAATTTTATTTTTCAAGGGATAATGTATGACAAGATAACAAATGTTATCAAATACATGTGACATACATATGAATGGATTATGATTATTTAATGGTTGTGTTCAATATAGGTATCAAATTATTTATGTATTGCTATTTTGATATATCATTTGAAGATTATGATAAGTGTGGACAAGATTGGGAGTATAAATATTCACATTTTGATGCATGAGTATGGTTTCATATATATATATACTCAGTAAATTTGTGTGGACATGATTATGAATAACAATGTTCACATTCAGATTCATCATCACTGTTGCATCTATTTATACATTAATGATATTATTTGGACTTGATTTCAGATATCTATGTTCTGTAGATTATGATTACTTTTTCTTATGGTTCGACATGTGTATATTAGTATTATTTAATAATGATTATGGCATTGAAACCCTTATTGATTGTGCTTCTATATATAGAATGAATTTGGAGTTTTTGATGTAATATTTTCAATGTATGAATAATATACATTGAGAATGTGAAGCTAATTATATTTTAATACATATATGACTGTCTTATTCTTTCATATGATTAATGTCATCAATTTTTACCCATTCTAAGATTTTTGTATATCCCTTTATTATAATGTCATATTCTAGTTTTTGAAATAAGGGTCTAAGTAAGATAATATTTTAAGGGTAATAGTATAATGTTAATTATGGTATATGTTGAAGATATTTTCTGAAACTTAATGATTGTGTATCTAGCCTCTATGGAGACCATCCATTATAATCTACAGGATTATAAAATTATAATATCTATTGAATATTGATAAAAAATTATTAAATATTTATGTTTTTATTGATCGGATCACAATAGACCACTTAGTAATTTTAATTTTAGTTAATAAAATAATACCCACAGTTGTATTATGTCTGGTTTTGTAGAGATTGTATTTATGAATTAGCTTTAAATATGAAATTATTAATGATATTGTATGCTTATGAAACCTATTCCTCTATTTTGTTTAAATTTATATAATTATTGATAAATCATAAGTGTTGTCTCATGAGGTATATAATTAAAATTATTAATTTCATTAATGGGTATATATTTTATTATTATAATGGTGGGAAATTTATTATAAATATATGATATTAGTGATCAAATTATTTGAATCCAACCCTTTGTGTTTTCAATACATTAGGGGGGTTTAAGGTCATTTAAAAGGAATCATAAATATTGGGATTCGAGATTTATCCATTATATAGTTCCACCATTCCATGGTGAAAAGAATATTTGTGGATTTATAAAGACTTGTTCTGAGGCTATGGTTGTGGGAACTTACTGCAAAAGTGCATGGTGAACATGAGGTGAGAAATAGATATTTTCAAGGTTATAGAAACAAAATTATATAACTATTTAAATTGGAATGTTATTTACATTCATTGTGTTGGTAATGGTTTAATTGTGAGTTTTGTGGCTACCCCTTTTTATCATTAGGTGTACCACACCTATACATATATTTCATTGTGAACATAGAACATGAAGTGTTTCTGAGAGGGTAAAATGGAAAAGTTAAATTCTCAGGGTGGATGGAATTATGTTGAGTCGATATGAGGGAATGTTTAATTAAGATTGGAAATTTATAGATTGATCATAGTCATGGTGTTCTAGATTGGTGAGGGAAATTTGGTTTTCCTTCCGTTAGCATTCCTGGTGGACGTCATGGAAGTTAAATGACTTTTTCAATGTTTTGGTTCATGTCATCACGCTAGTAAAACATATTTAATGATGTTTTAAGAGAACATGAGGTTCAAAAATATATGGTAATTCAAAATTGATATAAATTCATATTCATTTTTTTACATATTTAAATTTTATTTGAAAAATTTACCATTCTTGAAATCGTTAAAATATAAACTCTCCTGAGATATCTTCAAACAATGATATATAATAATTATATTTTTATTAATGTGCCAATATTATAACATTGAAATTTAATTTTAAGGTATTAATACTAAAAAATAATTTATGAAAATTTCATTTAATTTTTTTAAATTAAAATAAGTCAATAATTAATTCATATGAAATAAGTTCACAGATTTCTAAAAATTCATTTATTGCTTCATAATATTTTCTGTTTAAAAATATATATTTTTTTTTTTTTATCAAAGATATTACTCATCTACCTATATATAAATATTTTTTTAGGTAATTAATTAAATTTAATATTTAAGGGTTTAAATGTTATCAAAGTATTAATTTTTTGACTTTTATAAAAAAGAATCATATTTTAGTGGTTAGTGAAAGCTATTTTTTTAAATATGTCTTTCATTTCATTAAATACAGTAATTTAAAATCCAAATTATGGTTCTAATTTTTATCATAAAATTAAATACTGTTCATTTATTTATATTAAATCTAAATAATCATAAATAAATTGGCATTATACTTAATTTTTGTATAAGAACATTTTAGGCATAAAAAATAATTTTTATAACAACTACTTTTATGTGTGATATGTGTTTTTATTAAAATTAGTTATTCAAATTGATTATAATTAGTTAATTGTATGAACTTTATATAATATATTTTCATTTAATAATTTTAATATTAATCAAATTGTCATTATAGGTAATGACATGGAATTCATTTTTGATTTATACATAATAATATAATAAAATAATGTTTCCAAGGAATTTTCCTGCTCATATATAAAACATACATTATAATAATTATAGAATTTAAATTTCATAAAATATATTACATGTTTTTAATTATCATACATAAAATAATTTTAAAGGATTAATGTTTATTAAAACAATGAATTCTTAAAATAGGAAAAAAATCCAGGGTTATGATTAAAAGGATCTTACCATTAGCTAATATAAGAGAATATGTTATGAATGCAACATAAAATACTATTATTAATATTAGTTAAGATAATATCAACATTATAAAATTAAACCATATATTTCTTGGACATTTGGATCTATTTTCTTTATGAAGTTCACTGTATTTTATTGGAATCATTTATGTAATTTATAGTTTCTTCCTCCCTTAACATATAATTGGGATCCTATTCTCTTATATTATTAAAAAAAATCTTTTTAGCTTATAAAATTTATTAATAACTTAATTTCAGGTACATTACCGAATTATTATATATTTTTAGCTCTTACAATTATAGGGTAAAGAATTGGGTGATTATGAATACTTTTAAAGCGTTTTAGAACTGTGTTATTGGTAGAAAATATAAGCACGGATATAAGAAACACTAAAAAATCTAATTGAATTTGTGAAACATCTTTTGACAGTTAATAGATTTGTTCAGGGTTTAATGACATGTTCTCCAAATCATATGGATTATAGTAGAAGTAGTGTTGTTAGGTAAATTTGGGAAAACAACATTGGCACAAGGTTTTTTGATTCCAAATAAGCTAGCCAGCCAAGGGGTGGACTTGAGATAACAATATTTTATGGTTGGAACCTAATTTTCCAAAATAGGAATACAAAATGATGGAAACATAGCTTATTTATAACATGATTCACCTTATAATATCTTGTTATGTAAAACTATGTGGCATATATTTTTTGACGAACATTAAATACTCTAGAATTTTTATAAATGTGGATTAAGGACCCAAACCAATCACTATTATCTTTTTATTCTAGGGTCTAAAACTCCTCGACTATTATTGGATCCAAAAGTAATTCCATATGATATAGAATAATATTTCAGATGAATCTTAAAGAATTTGTGATCAAGAATCAATAATATTTCATATTTTCATTCCTTCATAGATATTAACATATGTTATTTCTTATAGACTTAGACCTATAATTTTATAGATTTATTTATCTATTATGATGTGACTATTGATTAGATATCATTGTATCTATTTATGGTATGTTTTTATAATCCCAGATCATGATGTTCATAGTATCATAAATTGTTAGTTGAGATGTTGGTGGTTTATATATAATCAACACAAGGATTGGTAGTTAAAGATTGGGTTTTATTTAATGTTTTATTGAGATTTTATAAGGGAACATTCCACAATTTCATGAAGGAATTCATATTTTTTAATGTTTTGGAAGTATGGGAAATTGGATAACTATGGGAAATCCTATTTGAATGTAATTATAATGTAGTAATCAAAGAATTATAATATGATTTTGAACATAGAAAACATTTTATAAATTTTATTCAAATAATTATTTGTTTTATATAATGTCAATTGGAATAGGATTTTGAATAATTAGGTTGTAATTTGATTATATTTTGATGAATTTTGGTTTCTATGTACCAACATAAAAATTGGATATAGTATTCTTGGGGTGTACCATCATCAATGTGTGACATTATGATTGGTTTCTATGATCAGTGTGTTTTTTAACATTGGAATAATTATTTATAGAATTAATTAACAACATGATTCTTGTTTATGTTTTTTCTCAAATAGATTCCATTTTTTGTTTTTGTATAAATATTTTAGAAATTTTAAATAGTATTATATGGAATGTAATAACATTTTCTTATCCAACTAGATATTTTTGGTAAGACTATGGGAATTAACTACTATGTATTATACTCATTCTTTTCTTATGAACTATGGAATGTTGAAATATATTACATACCAAGAAAATATAATGACTAATGTATATTATTTATCTAGTAATTTATCTTGATACTGTGGGAATGATAGGTGGGGTTGGATCCGGGAACATATTTCGGTTTTTCTTGGTTGTATGGTTATTTAGTATCTTTGAAACATGTTTTATTTATTTTTTACTTTATGTTCATAGTATTTTTGAAAACATGATATTTTTTTCAATTATTTCAACCATTTAGTTTTATTAGTTACACACATCCTTAATATAGATGGTTATGATTTTTATATTTTTTGTTGTTTGGTTATTTTAATTATAATTGGAAAATTTTTACACAATATTCTCATAGTCTGTAGGGATATTGTTTTTGGTATTTTTTGTCTTTAAGATGTATCTAATGGTCAGTGGAACTCCATATCATTCATGGAAAATTATTTATGGGTAGATATTACAAAAAATATTAGTGTCAGTCCATCTATCTTTCTCATTAGAATATATAAAGAGATATAAATGTATGAACTTGAAATGAATAAATTAAAAATTCATAGATACTATTTTAATTCTAAAAATCAACTTATCTGGTTGGATTGTGTACAATGGTGTTCTTGGAAAATTAGAGGGTTATATTCATCTCATCGTTATGTGTTTATCCAATGACTATTTCATATCATGCATTATTATAGAGAATTACTACCATGACTGAATTGTTCATTTTATATTATTGATTTTTTAAAATTTTCATACTATATGGTTTTTGAAAATAATGGCTACTTATTATTTCATCATGTGGATAAAAAAATTTCTAGGCCTTTATTTTATTATGAGTGATAAATATTTGGTTAATTAATATGGTTATTCAGAAAGTCACAATGTATACAGTATTGAAATAAACTAAAAGATGTTGTTAATAATGTGGTATCACATGATCAACAATGGAAAACTATTTTTCAAGATAATCATTCAGGAAATGCAATCTTTTGATAGAGGAAATATGAAAGATAAACCTTAACAAGTTGATCAATTTGTATAGTTTTGAAACTTGAATACAAAGATATTTTAGTGGGATTTCTAACATGAAATTGTTGGTGCATAGATGAATAGATTGAGTATACTCCTAAAATAATTTGTTACACTGGCGGAGAAGAAAGATATGTTTGAAACCTCTACTTTGGATGATTGTTCATTCCAATACAGAAATTTAGTTCACATGGTATATTCAATTAAGTTATTATATAGGAAGACTTTTAAGAATATTTCATCAAAAAAATGTATCTAAACACCATCACGATCCTAATAATAATGTATTTCCTCTTCTTAAAACATGATCTTCTATTAATGATAGGTTATGTAGCTATGTTCATCAAAATGGTCTTATTTTACTGATAAGTTTCTTCAAGAAAATCCTTAATTGAACATGACATTGATTCTGTGATGGGGATATAGATTTGTTCCTTTATATGCTTTTTTAAGATTATATACAAATAGTAAATAGAGGGATAATGGAGGAGTATGATGTCTCAATAAATTTGGATTGAGAAAGTATATTTACCTCTATTAAAATAGGTGAGGAATTAAATTATACGAATATATGGGATGTGTTCAACTAGTTCCATTGAGTTTCTCAAATGAATTATATAGGATCAGTTAACCATCTTAAATGCCCCATGAGTAATGCTATGTATTTTCTGGATGGTTAACCTAATAAAATCAAGTGATATTTAATGGAACCGCCCTGTTCTTTAGAAAAATATAATCATATGGGCCTTCTATAAAGTTATTATAACATCAATACGATTATTTTTGGTGTTTAATTATCTTGTTATGCTTATAAATCCCATGTTTCTATTATGAAATCATTTCATAATAAATATAACCCATAAAATTGTATAATCTAATGTAATTCTAGGAACACAATGAATCCTCAAGATGTTCAATATCTGAAAAGGAATCTAGGGACTAGTAGGAACTAGTAAGAAACATTTTTATATACACCATATGATTTCAAAAAATCACCATGTCCTTTGATAATTCATGGTACATTTCATTATAAGTAATATATCATGGAAGTCTTTTATGATATAGTTGTGTCACACTCATCTATTGTTTATTGTGTTGTGGATAATATGAATAAATATAATGAGATAATTCCTTCTATATTGAATCAAAAAACACCCCATGTTCAATATGACTATTGACCCTTAATGTTTACATAGATTTCTATAACTGTCAGTGAGGTTGAATTAATAAGGGATTACTATTTTCCTGAGATCGAGAACTTGATCATATTTTTTGAATTGAATTTTTGATATATATCATGTATCATAAAATATTTTATCACATGAATTTTATTTCATATGTTCATATAATTATTAGACTCTATTTAATGGAGAATGAGATGGGAATTCCCATAGAGATGTATATTTTGTGCATGTGGGTGTATCATCGAAAATTTTAATGGATTGAATAATTTCATGATTTTGAATTTGAATTGGTTAATACCTAAAAAAAATTCCTAACTGATTCATTGAGTAATATTTCATATAATCTGTTTCATTTTGAGGATTTATATTAATGGAAGCTATTATCATTCATAATATATATTAATATAAATTGTGATGATAATGATATTTTTCTAGTTTCTATCATATTTCTCATATTAAGTTTGTTGATAAGGATGAAATTTCAATGAAATATGATCTTCAAGGTTTGGAAATGATGTAAAAATCAATGGTTTGATGAATTTTAACACCCAATAAATTAAATTGAGATATAATAAATATAACTAACCATGTTAAAAAGGGACCCCATGAATTTTTATAACATACATTATTAGTATTCCACAGTGAAGCATTGTTGGCCTTGAGTTTTCAACAATATGGATGTCCTTCTTTGAATTTTCTAGGGCTATGAATAAGTAAGGAAAAAGAAAAATGGGAAAATATATATAAGACTATGTGGGAAACAATTAGAATCAATACCCATTCAATAATATGGGTGGGACAATGGGAGAGTACCACATTGTTGTTTTAATCTACAAACATGAAGTGTATGACCTCATGGAAATACTTAAAGAGGCTGTAAAGTATGTAGTATTAACATGTAATTACATTAGTAAAAATTTATGTTCTTACCCTGAATATAATTTTAATTTCATGAATCTAAATCTAGGATCCACAATGGGGATTTTGTGCACTAGGGGGTGGGGTGGATTTTAACACCCCGTGATGATAATGGGTTAAATGGATAATTTTTCTACCAAAGAAAATTGTTGAACCATTATTTTCAGGAGCATACGTGATTAGTCCTATAAAATTAGTAATTCATGAATTGTAATATGGAATAATATGGTTGGCCTCAAAATATTCTTCTCAGGGTCTGTGTGAGTCCAGAACAAGCACACTGGAAGGAACATATGTGGCCTATTGGGATAATCAATAGTCTGACGATATTTTTGAGCATGTGGGTGGGAACCAAGGATAAGACCATTTTCCAAAAAGAAAACTAGTTGAACGTGGAAGGACAGAACATTATAACCATGTTTATGTGGTATGCATGTGCTATAACAGGGCCTAGTGGTCATAATTCCATTTTTGGATGTATTATTGAAGGGAGTTCAATGTTTTTTTCTAATATAATATTATTTTACCATTAACCTATGGATAAAAAATTCATTGGACCTACCAAAATAAAATGGAATCCATTTATCCTCACATTATGAAGATGTATAATGAATTTAAAGCACACTTTTTGTTGGATAACATGAAAATAATTTTAAAAAAAATTGTTTTGATGACATACATTTATGAATTTACATGTAAATAACCAAATATACCCTAGTAAGTTTTATTAATTACATATTCTCATATATAAATTCGAACATATAGTTATGAATATTCCATAGGTTTTCCAAAAAGAGTTATGAAACACAATGTCATATATATGATTGTGTTCAGATCATGAAATCATCTAACTTAAAACTTATTAATGACTCCAAATGATAAAATAATTGTTAAAAATATATATCTAATATATTTTTTAATATTCATAAAATTCCAATTTGAGTTGTGTCTGATCTGGACACAATGCAAACATTTTGGGATTAGAATCCCATAAAACAAGACATCAAAACCAATCTGATCAAGAGAATATCTTATCCTCCTCAAATGGATGGTCATTCTATGTGGAAGATATAAATATTGGATGATATTCCTATTGATTTACTAATGGGTTTTATAGGCTCATTGGTTGACTAAATAACATCAGGTGAGTTCTAATATAATAACAGTTATATACCCTCTATACAAATTTCTCATTTCAATGAATTGTGTGGTATATATTATAATTATCTAATTTGCTGTGTAGTTATAGGTGAGATTTTTTGGATGTATACCTGTTTAATAGGAAATATAGAAGATTGAAATGATTATAAAATGGATGGAGACTGCTTGATGTAATCAAAACATGTATGTCCATGATCATAGATAATTGTTGAAATTTTATTTGATGGGTCTTATTTTCATGATAATCTCTCCAAGGGGAAGGAATCATTGTTTTTATGTAAATTCAGATGTCTCTTATTAATAATATCCATTTTGAGATATGTAATTTTTTTTGGGATATGGATTAATTGATGGATTTAGAACCTAGTTTCAATGAATTTTATAATATGTTTCATGTGTCACAGTTCAGGATATTCCAACCAGATCAAAACCATGTTATTTGATGGGATTATATTGACCTATATCCAAAAGTTTTGTTGGTACATATACTGATAGAAATTTTAGAATGGTATTAATTTATAATGAATGGTGAAAACATTGTTTTGGTGTATTATTTATGTAATAATGGTCAAATTCAAGATTAATCAAGGGGTGTTGAAACTAAAATATTTTAGTATTGTTCTAATATCTTCCCAACCAACACAAATCATTAACATTGAAAATATATAGATTACAATTGTGGGTACAATATAACACACTTAGTTTCAAGTAATATATTACTTCATTATTTATTTTTTGATTATATAATTCTTGGGTATTGTTTTAGTAGTTTTATATTGATTTGAATAGGTGTTAAGGGTTCTATATTGTGAATGTTATGAGAATGATTTGGGGAATCTATATAATATCTCTATACATTCTGAAATTATTTTTTGTGTGTCACTAGGTTGGAACATAGTTAGATTATGTTTTTTATAAACCATGAACATTACATGATAAGTAGTATTATCGTATACAATTGATATAACATGCTCTGGTCATGGTTTTTAAAACCACGCGAACTTTATATGCGATGGGGTGGCCATAAGACAGTAGCACAACATTTTTGGTGTATCATTTCCCAAATTTGTTAATAAAACCATGGAACTACCTAGGTGATATCCAGTAGTATGAATGTGGTGGGTGAATCGTATTTTTTAAATGTTCTACATAACTATGTGGGGTATATTCTATCCTTCAAAATGAGTACTATATTCGACAATAATGTCACATAACCTTCAATATTTTCCAATTATTACTGGGTCTCAAACCCCTCTCCTCTCGCAGGATCTATAAGAGATTCACATTGTTCTGAAGGAATTATTTGGACAAATTAATGTGTTTTTGAGATCAGGAATCAATGGAATGTCCATTTTTAATTTTGTTTCTCAAATAAAAACATATCCTCTATTTTGGGGAAAAATATCATTTCTTTTGTAGATTGATATATGATTTATGCTGTAATTACAGATGATATCATGTATGATCTATTGAATGTAAGTGGTTGTGATCACAGATCTCTATGTTCATAGTGTTGTACATCATTCATTGAATGGTAGGTGGATTTTACCTCATCTATACTTGATCATGATATTTAATAATTCAATTTATTAAATGTTACATCATGGATATTAAATTTATTTTTTGTTTGATTTTATAATTTAAAAATAGTGAATTCTATTTTAGTGTTATTCTATATTCAATGGATTTTGGAAAATCCATTGTATATTCTTTTAAAATTAATATTTTAACATTATATTATGATTCATATGAAATAAATATATTTGATGAATCTATTTAAAAGTAATAATTGATTAATTTGAAGTTAATTTTAATTAAATTCATCATAATATTTTGAGTAAGTGTCTAAAGTGGTTTGGAGTAATTCATTATGTATAACAATCATAATGGGAATATGTATTGTCATGAATTGATTCCTTTAACGTGAAACACCAAGATTGAGTTTCTAGATGGTTGTGTTTATGTTAGTGAACAAGGGAATGATTATGGTAAGTGTTAATTAATTGTAATAAACATGTTTATAGTCTTTATCCCATGTATTTTATAGTATTTTTTTATAAACTAAATAAATATTTTTTAATTTTTTAAATTAAATTATATAACATATTAATTTCTGATTGGTGTATGTTGTGAAGCCTATACGGAGTAACTTCAGAGTGTTATACTCACCCCAGTATGATTACTCACGACAATTTTTAGATATTGTATACCTATAAATTTAAATGTGCAAGGTTTCTTATTTATTGAGTTATTCATTTTGGAAACATGGGAATGTAAGGGTGTTAGATATTGAATTTAGTTTCAATTGTTCTTGGGTGTATTCCAATTTAGCTTCTTTAGGTCCTGATGCATTTTGGTTTTTCTAGTTCATATTCTAGGATAAGTTATCAATGTAATAGTGGTTTCTTATTAGTTTTATCTTTTAATATTATTACTTTTACTGAAGAATCTTATAAATATATTGGATGTTTATATATGGTTTTAAGATATTTTATTTGTAGAGGAAACATTTTCCCGAAAAATTATCATCACCCCATAGCATCTATTATAATTGATTGCTTCCGTAGGGATGTCTCTTAAGATTCATGTCACATCATCAATTTTTTAGAAAACTTGTTTCTGAAATATATTAAAAAATTCATCCAAAAAATCATTCATAGTTCAAATACATTAGTCATAGATCCCATGGAATTATCTGAATACAAATATCTCTATACTTAAGGTGTAATCCATAAGAGGTATATCAATGATGTCATATAAATCATAATTGTGCTCTTTAAATTTTATTTATTATTTGAATAAATTATACCTATAATATCGATCCAATACAGATTAATAATGTTTCATAAATATACTAATATATTATTAATTTTATGGAAAAACAATTTACCACACCAATTCAAACAAATTTGAAATGAAAATATCACTCTATCATACTTATGGACTACAAACTCCAAATAGTTTGATGGTATAGTTTCCATATCCACCTCACATTGATGGATATAATGATATAATTAATAAAAAAATATGAGATATGTTATTTTTATGATTTTTAATTTGAAAATATTATTTTTCTTGGCATTTATATTTTTACTAACAAATTAAAAAAATGACCATTTGTGTGTATATACCACAATCTTCATACGCGATGTTTATCATTTTTCTAGCTATAATTTTTATGAACGATTATAAATATGTTTATATTGAATACATATGGGAATAAAATCATGATAAACATTGTAGATATGATGGAACTATGATTAATGTAATAGTATTAGAACTATTAAATCAATTCTATCATGAAATACGAAACAGTTAACTACTGAAAATGATTATTTTAATAATGATTTATTAATATATGGGTGTTTAGATGTCATAATAAGACAATATATACTGGTTAATCCATAAATATGGTTCTATTATATGTTAATTGCATATTTGATGTTATTATAAAGGATTATTTATCTCATAGGAATAAATTCAGACTTGAGGTAAGGTTTCTTTATCTCAATATAGTTTTCCCAAGCGATGATTGATGTTATGCCCATATTTATGTTTATAGAATGTATTATGTAATTAAAATTAATTTTATATCATGGAACATTACCAATTATTTTAATTTAATTTTATAATTCAAATTATTTCACCCATGAGGTTTTTATTCTAATATTACCAAAGTAGTAGGTCTTTATCAACTATGGGAAATTTCTTTTGTAGTAGACCTATATTAATTTAAAAGGAGAATATAATTACAATTTTAAAAGTTATATAATGAATATATTTATATTCAAGGAAAATAATATTTTAATTTCTGTTATTTCTTCCATGGGTGTTATAAATGTAATGTTTCCATATTTGTATGGAATTTACATTAGAATTTCATTTTTATTAACATTTATTGTGCTCAAAATAATAATGATGATATTATATATATCTATATCACAAATATAAATTTTCTCATATCCTATTTCTATTTTTATAAACTATATTTTTTCCTTCATTTTCATCTATCAATTTATTGAAAAGGCTGAAAGATTTTTTTAAATGATAAATAACATTTTTTCAATTCTGACATTAATCCTTTTCTCAGTTGTTAGTATTTTCTTTAGAATATTTTCATGGGAATATATTTTATTCTATATTCATTTATTAAAGTCATTTTCCCATATTTCACATTATTTAATAACTATTCAAAATAATAATCAATTTTTTTTCTTTATGATGTTCTTTTTACCGAAGGTTTGATGATAATATTTAATTTTTAATATTATTGTATCATAAGAATTACCCACAATAATGATTGGTAAATTATTTCAATATTCTATAATATGATTCCATTTTATGATATAAATAAACTTATTTATCTAATTTGTTTTAAAATTATTAGATTCTAATATAAAAAGTGTATTTTCCTTTATCAATTTTCTAGTGATATTATAATGTTATTTTCATATGTAACAATTTAATTAATGTTTCTTATTATTTTTTAGGTATTTTACCCATTTTTACCATATTTTATCAATCTAGAGGTATTTGTTGATTACGATGATGAAACCTTGATTAAATATGGTTTCTTTTCCATAAGATAATATATAGTTAAATGATAACTGTTATTATGATCTTGTGATATACATATGTATGGATTATGATTATGTGATGGGTGAGAAAATTATATTTCTCTAATGAATTGGCTATTGATTTATATTTTATGAGCTCAAATAGGGTATTCATGAGGTAATCCCAACACCAAACTAATGTGCAAAATTGGTTATCATAAGCTGGAATATGGTATACATGTTTTAAGACCAAGCCTCACATGGGATGAATGTCTTAGTGGTCAACCATGACATAATATTTTATGAATATAATTATGAATAACTTTATACAAATCCATTTTGAGATGATCTTAAAACAATTATGTGTTCCTAGCCCATGTTATTGGATTAATTTATTATTATTATTTAATGAAGAACCATTATTAATTTCATGATTCATGATTATGATCTACATTATTTTATCATATAAATATCACATTATTATAACATTATCCTTATGTTATAAATAATAATAATTATTGATTATCATCCCCCTTATTTACCCATAAAGAGCATGTTAGATCACCCTTTATTTGGTTTTCTTTTACGATGGATATTATGAATTGTTCTATGTGTGATGTGTCTCAGAAAGGTACGAGTTATGAAGAACATCATGGGAGATAATTTAGATTTATTATTTATAGGTAGCCTCATTATAAATAATTTATAAATTACATAATATTTTTGTTTTTTTGATGGATTGTAATTATATGTAATTAAGATTACTCTATTATAATTTAATATTAACGTAATAACTGTTTGGGTCACCTCAGTTAGTATTAGAGAAGTGAAAAGTTATTTTTCGAATCGTAAATGAGAAATTATAAGTGTGACATGTTATGATAATCCTCTATACAAGATAACATCAAAAACATTTAAATGAGAGGAGTGTAATTTTCCTAGAAATTACTTCTTTATCCGGATACTAGAAATTTTATAGGCTCTCGTATAGTTTTAATTAGGGATAAATACACGGAATGATAATATTGGGTATTAAATTGGTCATCACTAGTAAATGATGATTGGTTATAAGACCATTAATTTAGATGAAATAATTTTAAAGATACATCTGGGGTAAATCATAATTTTATTTATTAACTAGTATGTAGTATCTGAATAAATTCTGGCCATGGATTACCAAGATTTATCCTAAGGTACCATCAATTGTAAATAATATTTTTTTTAAAACAAATGAATATGTTTTCCTGATTTCAAGATTTCTTCCATGAAATATTTTTTCTCACACTATTCATTTGGTTTTACTCAATGGATTAAGTTATGATTAATATTCTTTTTGATTATAATGATTTATTATTTTCTAAGATTCAATATGAGTAAACAATTCTAATAGGAAATATATTACAAAGGCTTGAGATTCTTACAAATTCGAGTACTCGATATATTATTAAAAATATAAACTTAGGTGAAATTCTAAATTAAAAAATACGTGGAAAAAGGATTTTCATTAATAAAATAGTAGATAGGCAATACATATAATTACTTTTTAAAAATGTATATAGTATTTTATAATAAGTCATTCCTTTTGAAAATATTATAACATGATTTTTAATATAAAAATCCATTAATTATAACACGAGGATTAATATATCCTACTATATAGGGAAGACTATATAAAAAAATAATTTATATATTTTAATATAAAGACAACCTAAATACCTTTGATTTCATAATGATAAATTTTAAATAATGGGGAAATAAATAATATAAATGGGTGATAAGAAAATTCTAATAAGGGAATAAACATGGTAATTAAGCATAACATGTGAGCTGAATATATATCACGATATCTGAAAAGGGAGGAAAAATGACTAATAAATGTTGAGAATAACATAAGGAACATGGGATCATATGATCATAATATTATATATAATTTAATAGAAACCATGAACATGATTGAAACATAATTCAAGTATAAATTCCAAGATAGTATCACATGGTGGATAGAGTTCTGTAATGGATTACATTCACTCCTTAATCCCATACATGATATCACATTATGAAAAAACATTACCCTAAGCATTGGGGGGCTACATAATTCCATGAGAACACTTGAAATTCATTTAATGTACATGAATATGTGTTCCACCTATGAAAATAAGTCATCAAGGAAAAATAAAATAATTTCCCATGGAATTAAAATGGGATATATAATCATTCAATATATCATAATCAATGGAAATTTCATAATGAAATCATTTGATAAATCTATTTGAGGATTTTATTAAAACATAAATATAAGGTATAGAGAGAACAATATATATGAAGTAGTAATATATAAAAATTTTAGAATCATTCTATATCATTAATGGATTTAATCATTCATAAAAGAAATAAATTTAAATAAATAAAAATAAATCTTGAAGAAAATAACCCTTATAATATGCAAGAATATTTTGAAAAACTAAAACAAAAAAAATTGGGGAAATTATTTTATATTAATTTACCATTATAAAATAATAAAATAATGTTTAATGAAAATTATGGTATTTATGGAATGAAAATATTTACATGACACATAAGATAAAAACTCAATTCCATTCACACATTATAATAAAGGTTAGAATGTACCTCGTTCACAAAATAATGAGAATATTACAATTAAAAAATATAATATTACAACAAGGGAAAATGTAATTTAATAAATTAATATATATTAATAAAATCATTCATTAAAACATTTTTATAAACCATGAATTTGTAAGGGAAAAGAAATTATGAAATAGGAAATAAATGATGCCGATTTTTCGTAAAACAATTTCCACAATTTTTTACATAACAAAAAGAGAATAATTATAATATTAAATGAAATGTTAGGGTAAATAATATTTAGAAAATATAATTCTTTTATAAGAAATATTCAAATAATCTCCTTCAATGAAAATTCATGCATACATAATTCTGAATAAAATGAGATTGAAGAATAAACAGTTACATCATTAGTAACATTTGAATCTAAAACTGCCTGAATAATTAAAAAAATTAAAATAAAATAACATGAAGTATTTATGATTTACGATATAATATGAAAACATGCATTATATGAATTACATAAAAAAAATTAGGTTTATAAAAAAAATGTGTCCCAAAGAGGGACGTTTTGAGATGAAACCCTTACCTTGAGCCTAAACTATCATGTAGACTAATTATTCGTAAGAAAATTTTTAGGGCTAAATGGATCGCAGATGGTGATCGTAATACTAAATTTTATAATTCCCTTCAAAGAATCAGAAAGGAAAATCATCCCCTTTCTAAGCTTATTCATAATGACCTGATCATTGATTCTGAAGAATCCATAATAGATCATGTTATCTCGTATTTTTACAAAATTTTTAATGGCCCTAAGATAAATATTGATCTCAGATATGATATTATTCCCTTAATGGTGGATGAATGAGACAATGAATCTCTTTTAAGCACCCAACATGATCATGAAATTAAGGATATTGTGTTTGGACTTAATCTAGATGGTGCGCCTGGTCTTGATGGTTTCAATAAGGGCTTCCTTAAAAAGCATTGGGACATTATCCACAATGATGTTGGTAACCTTGTTAAGACATTTTTTATTCGTGGATCTCTACCTCAGGGAATCAATGCTCAATTCCTAGCTTTAATACCCAAGGTTGAAAATTCCTCATACATCCATCTATTGAGGCCTATTGCTCTCATTAACACTATTTATAAGATCATTACCAACATTATTGCGAATAGACTAGCGCCTATTTGCAATAATATAGTCTCATGGAGTTAGTTCGGTTTTATTAAGGGATGGTCCATTCAGGACTGCATTTGTCTTTCCTCTGAATGTACCAATAGTCTAAAAAGATACTAGAGGGGGGTGTTTGGCCATCAAACTTGATATCAGAAAGGCTTTTGACACCATAGACTGGATGTTTATCTTCAATGTCTTAAAAACATTAGATTTCATGATTCTTTCATTGGAAGACTTAAAACTTTATTTCACCCTGCTTTTATTTCTATCCTGATTAATGGCACCCCTAGAGGATTTTATAAATGCTCTAATGGATTTAGGAAGGGGGACCCTCATTCTTCTATCCTCTTTGTTATTTCTGAAGATTACATAAGCATACTTCTCAATAATCTGGTTGCTCAGGGTCAGAATAAGCCTATACAAGTTGCCAGAAACCTTAATACCCATACCCACCTTTTATATGCCGATGATATCATCCTATTTCTTAAAGGGGATCAAAAGAACATTCATGTCCTCAAGCAATCTCTTCATCACTATGAGGAAGTCTCAGAACAAGCAATTTCCTAGAATAAATCGTATATTTTTTTGGAAAAATCTTTCCATTCAGAGGAAAACTTTGCCATTACTACCTATCATGGAATTGAATAAGGCATCATACCTTTCACTTACATGGGCATCCCAATATTTTGGGGTCGTCCTAAAGCTAGATACATTGATAATATCATTGATCAAATCATAAACCAACTCTCTACTTGGAAAAGGAAATCTCTCCCCATGTCTGGAAGAATATGTCTGGTCAAATCGACCATTGTCTCTAAAATGGTCTACTCTCTTAGGATTTATAAATTTCCTATTGGCATCTTCATAAAAATTAATACTTATCTTAAAATTTTCATCTGGATGGGTAGTATTCTTGAAAGTAAACTTGTCACTATCCCTTGGAAATCATGTTCTAAACCTCTTGACAACGGTGGCATTGGTATAAAAAATTTAAAGATGTTCAATAATTCTCGTCAGGCTTGTCTTACTTGGCGTATTATTAATTGTACATCCAAAGCCTCCGAATTACTAAAACATAGATTCCACGCTAAACTTTTAAATGGGAATCTTAATTACATCAACTCTTCAATCTGGCCTTCTATTCGGGATTCGTATCACGAGATCATGGAAAATTCTAGATGGATGGTTAGTGCTGACTCTGCCATCAATTTTTGGTGTGATAAATGGTGTGGTAACCCCTTGATATCTTTGTTACCATCTAATATTATTCCTGAAGATACTAGTCATTCTATAAAGGATGTCTTACAATTTCATAGACATGTCCTCCCTGACAATATTGCGCAGATTATTGATAATCACCATTGTTCTTCTAGTGGTGACTTCCTTGTTTGGGAACCTGCTCCAAATGGCATCCTAGACTCTAAAAACTTCTATAATCATAAATTTTCTAGAAATGAATCTAATTTTTAATGGGTGAGTCAATTTAACAAACATTGGATCAATCCTTCTAGGATCACCCTCATTTGGCACATTGATCATAATAGATTTCCTACTGAAGCCTGTTTGCAAACTTTTAGCATTCAACTCTGCTCTAAATGTCACTTGTGTAATAAACATAGGGAGGATGCTAATAATCTCTTTTTTTCATGTGAGATTCCCTCTGCCATATAGAATTATGTTCTTAATTTATTTAATTCTTGATGTCCCCTATCTGACACTATTTGTTTGTTTCTAAAAAAATGCATTAGATATGAAGCCTCTTTACAGGTTAAAAAACATTTTCTTGAGGAAATGGTGAAACTCTTATATGACATCTGGTACGTTAGAAATGATCTTATTCATAAAAAACACTCACTCAGTCTCAATGCAAGAAAATCTCGGATTTTTATTGCGATTCATGAAGCTGCTTCAATTCAAAAAGACTGTTGCAACAACTCGGTTGGAGACTTTGAGATCCTTCGCCATCTCCGTGTGCCTGGCATTTTCCCAAAGACCAAACTCCCCTTTGAAGTATTCCGGCAATCAACGATGTTGGGATGGATCAAAGTGAACATATATGGTGCTTCTAAAGGCAATCCTGGCCCTTCCAGTTGTGGATCCATCTATAGAGACTCAGCTAGCCAGTGTCAGGGTTGCTTCTATGCTGGATGTGGTCATTCTTCATCTCTGGAGGCTGAAGTGCTAGGGGGAATCCATGCAGTCGATTTTTCCCTTCAAAGAGGTTGGAGAAAGCTCTGGATTGAAAGTGACTCTACCACTATCATTCATGCCATCTGGAATTGCATCATTCATATTTCTTGGCCGCTCACCACACTTTGGATGAATTGTCTGAACTCGCTCCATGGGATTGATTACATATCTACTCATGCCTACTGTGAAGCGAATTCTGTTGTAGATTCTCTTGCTAACAAAGGGGTTTATCAGAGCATGACTTGGCTGGACATGCTGCCAGCTGACTTATTATACTTGTTTGAGAGATATTGTAAAAAAATCACATCCTTCCGTCTTTTGTAATCTTTTTCTTATCAATAAATTGTGCTTTAGTCTTTAACCAAAGCATTACCTTTTAAAAAAAATCTACATAACCAATTAATTTTACATTTCAAAATTTAAATATATAATTGTCATATATCAAGCATCAATTTGTAGTGATTAATTTAATAAAATAGATTATTATTTAATCTCATCTACATTGGTAAAAATGAAATGGATATAATTTTAATTCACAAAAAATATTATTATAACCGAATATGAAATATGGTTTTGAAAATTGAACATTTTTACAATCATGGGTATAGTACTTCATATGTAATTATGATTAATGATTCCATTTATAGATTAGAATGATAAAAAAAGATATTGTATTTAATCTTTATATGATGATAATTATATCATTAATGTAATATTATTTCTTTAAATACACTAAAATACACAATCCATGTGATGCCGTAATATTAAATTTTTTAAAAATATATGGCATCACATCATGAGTCAGTACTACATCGTAGACACAAAAAACATTATAATTTAAAATAAATGGTAAATTAGTTTATTATAAGATAAATCAATATTTGTTAATGTTTATTATATAATAATTATAAAATGTAATCACTAAATTATAACTTATTACATTCCATCTAAATAATATGTGCAAAATAAATCACATCTCATGGTGATATGATAGTCCATGGTATACACCAATGAAATTATCCAATTACATATCTAATTTAATGTACGTTTTAAAATGTATTATTTTAATATTTAAATTTTAATTATATCATTAACATATTATATAAAAATTAAATATATCTTTTTGTTTACCTATAAAAATATTTGATGGAAAATGAATTTTTTCGGGTCGTGAGGTGGTAGTCCTATATACATATGATCAATAGTATTGTTTGGCATTTGATAAAGGAGGATATTGTAATGGGTCATTAAAATATAAAAAAAAATATCAGTGTATTTTTGATACATATGGTATTATGTCATCATTTTATAATATTATATGATGGTTGTTGAAGAATAAATAATATAAAACGCTTGTTTTAGAACATCACCACTTCTATGGACACCTTCTTTAGGATTGCACCAAAATAATTCAATGGTTGGATTTAAATCAAAATATATTTTTATAATATTGTGGTAGGAAATAATGTAAGTGAATAGTATAGTTATTTGATGATCCATTTTGTTTCAAATGATTGAAGTGGAGGGAAGAAAAGGATGTATTTTCATATGTGGGGAGAGGATACATTTGTAATTTTCTGAAATGAAAGGATTACACCCACGTTTTCACAATCAAATAGACTATTAAATAGACTATTCTCCAATATTTGAAGATATATGTTCAAAATATGGCTATAAATACTAATTATACTTGTTTCTGGTAATATTTAAACCATACTTTTTTTTAACCCCCAAATAAGCATGTTATTACCGTAATTAAGCTAAATAATGTTTTATTTGTTTAGTATTAATTATGAAAATAATTTATGTTGTATTTTTTTATAATATAATTATTTTTATTACAAATATTAAACAAAATTTTAAAATTCCAAATAATATTATTTTTATAATTTTTTTAAAATTAATCAAACAAATTCATCGAAAAAAAGTTTTATCAAGAAATGAAATTTTAAAAGGAAAATATGATCTCAAATTTACTATATGAAAAATAATAATATTTAATCAAATTTTAATTAATATATAAATATATATAATCTATAAATTTAATTTAGATTTTTCCTAATGATGTTTTATTTTTACTATTGAAGGATAAAGAATCATTAGTCATTTTAAAATTGTTTTCATTAAATATAAATATAAATACAAAAAATAAACATATAAAAAAATAAAAAAATAAAGATAATTTAAATTTAATTACATAAATTAAATATAATGATATAATATTTATATTTATTAAATAAATTATTATAAAAAAATGTGACTTAATTTATTAAAAATAAATGACAATTTTATAAAATTTGGTATTTTTCACTATCCACCTAAAAATTTATATTTTTTGAAAGTAAATTATTTACCCATACAAAAATATCAATATTCATATTTTAAATTTTTTTTTTAATTTTTAGATAATATTACATAAATTTTCTAATAATTAATTTTGTATTATGTTGAAAAAAATTGACAAAATCCCATTATAAAAATTATAGTTTTTTATAAAACATTACAATTTATTTCAAAATAATAAAATTTTATTTGAAATTTTTGGATAACCATTTAATTAATTTTATACATGTTTAAACTATATGATTTTATTCATTTAGTTCTATATTTTTATACCATCCAATTTAAGAGCTATCTTATAATGTTATACTATATTACAATTCATTTACATTGGAGGTTTCATCTTCCACTAGATAACAATAAAATTATTATTATTTTAAAAATATATCTTTTAAAGTCTTAGTATGTTAAATTATATTAATATATTTTTGTTTCATTTCATATATTTCATCATTCTTATTTAATCTCTTATTGTTACATTATACCACTCTTAAATAAATGTTTTCCTTACAATTTAATCATCATCTCAGAAATCAAGTGGTTTACATTGGAAAATATATTTACAGAAAAACTACATTATAAAACTGGCTAATAAAAAATTATCTTAAATGAGGGATTGTAAAATATTAATGACATCACATAACTACATTTACACATTAGAGACTAGTGTTTGGAAGTAATGATATTTACATGTAAGAAAATCTTAAAAAAATTGTATATTGGTAGATATCATTCATCATAAAAAATTCAATGATAAATAGATTTTCAACAACCACAAAACCATAAAATATATGATTAATTAAAACACCATTAATTATTTATATATGACTGTAATAAGAAACTAGTTTTATTCCAATATCATTTTATTTATGTGTAGGTGTTCTTTTACTAGTATGATAGAAAACCCCGTAAAATATATATGTTTAAAATCGTTTTTATTTCATAAACTCAATATCACCCATTGAATGATCATTGATCACATTCCCCATTACCTATCAATCTAGGTTATGAATATATAATATCAATTGTTTTTTTATTCATGAAGAAGTAAAATTTACTCTTAACACATCATAAGTTCCATAAATGTGTAACAATATTTTCATCTAATATTTATTAAAACAAAAATGGTTAGGTTACTATAATATGTTAATCAAAATAAACATGAATATATGAATTTAAAAAACTCAAAAACTAAATCAGTAGTTTATCTTAAATTATTACATAAATAAAAAACTATATCCAAAATATTGTCAATAACCTCAATATGAAGGAAGTTTCCATCATCAATGGTTATATCTTACCTTTATACTCACATATAAAAAGATATAATAGTACTATTTCAAAATAATACATTATATTGAACATAATGGTTATACTGATTTATATATTAACCTAAGAAATATACCATCCCTTGATATGAAACTTTCATATATGGCCCAAATGGTTCAGTAACATGACCTCGTGATTACCTCCCCATATGCTAAATAATTCCTCCTAGAAGTGAGGGTGAGATATATATTCTAGAGAGAATATACACCCTAGAATAAATTACAATATACCAGAAATAAACAATTTTCAATAAAAATCAATTTAATGGAAATATCAAAAACAGTACAACATACAATGAGATGTCAGGGAAAAACCGATTAATCCAATAATTGTAAACTATGAAATAAAAGGCTGGAATGAAACTAATGTAAAACATAATGGTCTGAAATTAAATGAATCAAATAATCCAAAAAACTAAAAAAACCTTGGTCTTAAACACCATATTGGTCCTATATGAAAAATCTAGACCATTATGAAATAAATAATCAACCACATGGTTCCTTTACCTTATGTAAATTTGCTTTCATAAAATCTACATTGGTACCAAATGAAGGACCAAATAGAATGTGAGTAAAAATATATAGGCCATCAAAACAATTTTTAAATGAAATTATTTTGATATTATGTGAATTTAATAAAGAAAAATAGGTGTATTAATTAATCAATCAATATGATACCTAAATCAAAATTCATCATCACTATGCTAGAATGTCGTTGATCATATAGAACAACCATTCCAACTATAGCCATAAAACATGTCTTAATCAAACAACCTGAAAGATTCAATAGTATATAAATTCATCCTCCATGAAATTGAATATAGAGAATCATTTCAACATTTAATGATCTAATACCACTCTATAAGAATTTCATTATCACCATGTTTAATCATGCAACATAATAATTTGGACATAAACTAGGAATAGTAAGAAATATAATCATAACACCATCACGGGGAACAATGTAGTAAATTAGCATTATAAAATCAAAAAAATTATATCATAATATCACATCATAATCCTCAAGAGTGAATTATGAAAAGTACTATTTTTATTTAAGTTGAACATTAATTTAAATATCATATTAACCATTTTCATATCAATAATAAATTATAATTTTTAAAATGTGATTCTATGTAAATAAATCACACATATTCCCATATCATTCTAAACCCACATTAAAACATTATCCAAGTCATTATTAATAAAAGGGTTTGATCATCAAATGGGTTGAAATAAGCCATGTGAAAAAACCCTTGAATCAATATTAATTTAAGTATCAATCTATCACATGGTTTATTATAATTCATATTTCAATTTATCAATGAAAAGATAAATGGTTCACAGTCATAGTATTTCACATACTAAAAAATTAACCAGAACATAGGGTCAGGTTTAGACCTCCAACCATTATATGGTGATTGAGAAATTCATCAAAATTTAATGATCATCAAGAAAGAAAGGAATATAATATCACAAAGAAAACCTAGATAAAACTAGATCATTATCAAAATGAATAAAATATAGTGTAAAATAGAAAACACTACTTCAATTGAAGAAGATGAATAAATTAGAAGACTAATGAAAAGGGGAATTCCATGAATCAAATACCAAACTAGGTTGTATAGAGTTGATGAAATCACAATAGACTCTCAAGGTGTTTTATGGAGCTCACGATGGTGGAATTCCTAAATATTGGAATAATAATATAGATTTATATTGATACATAAAAAACTACTCATGCGAATTACATGACATGTAATCTACTTTAATATAATTTCTTTCATCATCATTGGTGACAGAGAAAACCCCATCACCTTGGGCTAATTATTAAAACATCTCAAATGTTAATCATCATGTGAGAGATTCATGGAGATTATTAACATCACATCATGAAACTTGTGGATAGATTCATCCATGGAATAATATCATGTCATGTAACATATACGCGATGTGTAAATTCCATTCAAAAATATTTTATCCTAGATTCTAAAAAAAAGTAACAAACCAACTATAAATCATTCCAATGTCACTAAAAACCCATGTTATCCCATATAAAATATTTATTTCATGACTATATAAATTTAAAAATATTATACATCACAAATAATTAGGCCATTCTCCCTAATAGAGTCTATTTCTCTCTGAACATGACTCAACCACAATTGTTTAAGGATAATGGAACCCCCAATGAATGAAATTAAACAAAAAAGGGACGTCCCTTGAAAATTATGATATCTTACAAACTCAAAACCATTAAAAAATCATCCCCATTCCACTACATTTATTCCAATGGGGTCTCAATTAACAATTTTGTCCACTGTGCTTACATATCAAACTCTTTATCAGAGGTCTCATCCTAAACACGCCCATGTTGCCACAACTCTTGAACTATATCCATAGTCCAACCCTATATATATTTCTCACTATGGTTGAAAATCCATATCAAATTATCTTTAAATGATGATCTAAATAAATATCATATTCTATAAAATTGACAACATGGGAATTTTAAGAATAATATCTTTAAACATTTGACTTGTAAAACACATCAATTCTTGAACACTATAACTGTGGAATTGTTAACTAGATCAACAATAGATTGACCATATCCCCCATATCAAAGAACCAAAAAACCTAGGAATATATATTCCGTACTTCTTGGTATTGAATTTTACCATCCAAGGTTAAACTTGAATGAATACATGTTGCTCAACCTAATTCTCAAAAGGTCTTCCCCAATGGCCGACATATGATTTCTACATACTCTACATGGTCACCAACCATGTCCTAATTAGATGAACTTTCTTAAAGATCTAAAGCTTGAGGTAAGTACAATAACCACTGAATCACCTACATCTATCCAATAAAGATATTAATGTTATATATTTCTTTACAAAGTCTAAAATGATCCATTTTTGATCATTTCATATAAGTTATTATTATAAGAAAAAATAAACATGG
Organism: Viscum album; assembly: GCA_963277665.1. Lineage (NCBI taxonomy): Eukaryota > Viridiplantae > Streptophyta > Magnoliopsida > Santalales > Viscaceae > Viscum > Viscum album. The sequence continues at coordinate 1,267,850,817 of OY728128.1, forward strand.
TCTATATGTTTGTTCCATGAAGAACCGAAACCCAAGACACAGGCTCCTAAAATATATTTTAGAACCTGAGTAGACTCCAATCATTAACCATCAGTCTGAGTATGAAAGTTTTTTCACAAAATAAATTTTGATCCCAGACCCCTCTGAACAAACTCTATAAACTGTGACATGAATCGATGATCTCGATCAGAAAAGATACTCATTAAAACAATTGGAAAATGAATTATTTAATGAAAATAAATTCCACCTAAATTGTTAAGGGTGAAGGTATCCCTCATAAGAAGGATGTGGGATAAATTAATTAGTCCGTCCATGAACACCCATGTATCATTGTTCATATAGGTTATTTTGTGTACTTTGGTCAAAAAATCAAGAGTGACCTCATCCCATTTCTAATTAATAATGGTAAGAATATAAAAAATAACCCCAAGCCTATAGGGATCAACATTCACTATCTGACATGTGAATAATCTCACCATGAATTCATCCACATTAATCATCATTTCCAAACAGTTTTACTATCGAAATATACCACAATACATCTTTTTCAAAATAGGATATATTTCATATCTAGATGAACAAATACTCTTAGTAGCTCATCGATCATGTCTGTAATAACACATACTCATCCATAGAGTGAAATATAGTTTCAAATATAAAATATGATACTATTGGTGTTCCCTGCGTTATAACATTCACTTTGAACAATTCCCTGTAAAACATATAATTTTTTTTGTTCCAGTCACATAGAATGTGTTTTACAATTTTCTATGTCAGTGATACTATTCTCTAGGACATTGAAACATCTTTATGTCTATTACAAAGAGTGTCATCATCTACTATTCATCAGAGTAATCCCACACATCCTCTATATATGTCTTCTGAATAAAATAAATGAAACAAATCCCTTTCATGGTGTATAATCCAACTTGAAGTCAAAATAGTGTAGAAAATCGGCCCACAACCTCCCCTGAAAGATCAGGTATTTCTATGAAATGATAAACCATTGTTTCTTGTGGTCCTTGTAAACCACATACCTCTCAGTAAAAAGATATTGTCTGCAATATATCAGGTAATATAAAAACATAGATAAATCCAAATCATGAGTATGGTAAATCATCTCGTGTGGTATCAGCTGTCTAGAGAAATAAGTACCTCTCGATCATCATGCATCAATACTTCATTGATTTCAATCCCAGATTCCTTAGATTACATGGTATCTAATTTATCTGGTACATGTAAATTGATCATATGTGATGAGGTTTGAAAGCAATAAAACTCCTAAAAGAATGTATCATGATAATAATACCCAAAAATGCATCATCCCATTCATTTTCTTACTAGTCATCAGTGATACCAGATGGGATAAGTCCAAAATAAAACACTAATAACAACCAAATAACATAGAAAAGACCAAATCATGATAAAACCATTGGATATGTCCCATGATACCACAACTGTATCATTCTATGGGCCCAATAACTGTATTTCCTCTAAGATGAAATGATTGAAGATGTGCACATAATCAATCCGGATACTACATTTGTTAGGATTGAAATAAATAGGGTTCTCTCACAACTTAATAAATATGATGTCCCAATGTTTCGGAAGAACATATACTAATTGAGATTATACTTATATTTCATCAACTAAAACCACACCAAATTGATTTAAGGAATGATGAATGATCTAATTCATCAGGGAAATGAATAATGGTTGTGAATTTTCCAAACCATAAATAATCATTGTGAACTCATATAATCCACACATTATTTTAAATTAATTTTGATGTGTGTTTGATCGTATTAAGCCCCACTTGTGGTATCATAATCTCAAATAGATATTGGATTATATCATATCACCACACAATAGGTCAAATATATAATCGATACTTGGATTTGGATAGAAATTCAGGATCATCATTTGGTTCAATATATGATAATCCACATCAAATAAAAATGTCCCATTATCCATATTTGTGAATATAATTAGAGAACCAGATTATGATGTACTTGGACATAAGAAACCATTAACTTATCTATCAACCAATTGAACATTGAACTCTAAAATTTATGTTAGTTCTATTATATATAGTTTCATATAAATAAGATATACTCCAGAAACTAAATTAATCATGACTGATTCCTCTTTTTCGGATGATAAGAAATAGAAATCATCAATACATAAAATAAAAAAATTGACTACCACTGAAGTAAAGGTATCATTTTATACTCCACAATCATCTATAATTATGAATTCTTTCTAATACATGAATCAATCCAATATACATTGAATTGGTCTTGTATGAACAACCTAATAATACTACTAACACTAGATATAATATATTCTACCATATTAAGATAAAAAGGTAACTCCACTCTAGTAATAATCAATATAATCCTGAAAAAAGAATAAGAAATACATTCCAATTATCAAATCAACACCTATAATTTACAACATAAATAGAAACGACATATCATTAGGGAACACAATTTGAAACATTTTATATTCTCTTACTTCACTCCCAAAGGGGTTTCAATTGTCAAAGAACCATCCGTGAATTCGAAAACCTTTACAAAACCAGCTGAATAAAGAGAGGATAAAAGTGATATTTTTTACATGTATCCAAAAAATAAAAGTAATGGATGATGATACAAGAATTTTACATCTAATGGTAATAGTTCCTACATCCACAAAAGCTTGAGTAGTCTGATTAGAATGTAACTAACTCACCCTTATAACTTGTTCCCTAGTTGGACTCCACAAAGATATCCTCTTGAAAGGGTAATAACAATCCTAAATAGGGGTTCCATGTACCCTATCTCACCCACAACATCGTGTAGAACAAAAAAGCATGTCTGTTGAGGATTATTTGAGTCAATTATAGACTACAGTACCCAGCTCGATACCCTGTTACTTATCTGTTGTGAGATGTTCAAAAATATTTGATGATTAATGATTTAACCCCATGAATGCCAAAAAAATAAAGCTATAGACACTATGGTTGCATGAGGCTCATAATTCCACACTAATTACACTATAATGGACCATGGTATTGGGATAGTTTCCCACTAGTCCGACTACTTTGCCTACTATTTCTTTGTTGATAACTATCAAAATGGATTGTCTTCCCACTAGAATATATAATACCATGCAAGAACTAGTGATAATTATCACCCCTCGTCATCATTGGATACAAGTGGATCATGAACGTCCCCTTAATTTCCATCGAAGATATATCCTCATGCTTCCAAGAACACATTAGAATATTCCACCAGTGCATGATAGGTTCATAAAGAATATATGAAGTAATATTCATTTTATTATCTATGGGTGTTGCATAGTGATCAATGATAATCTAGACTAACTCAATCTAGAACTCGACTTCCTAGGGACCTCACTCCCATGTGAAAATATGCCGATGTAATAGGTGCAACTCACTCATCTACTCATATATCAAAATACTAGTAATAATACATTACCATTTAATAAATCAATCAACCTGTGAAAATTTTTTCTATTTCATGAATAAATCTATTACTCAATAGCTATTGGAATATCTAGATTATTTGTGTTAGGAAAATAATGATTTATTCCCTTGAAATTTATTATCTCAAATATGATGAGAATGAACATTATCTACATGATATACACATTCCTGAGAACACTATATAAAACAAAAAGATCAACCTTAATACATGAAAACAATGGATAACCAATCAATCAAGGTATTTATAAACAATTATTAAAAGTGTTTTATGTAACGCCCCGACCCCAGTTACCTAGAGTCGGTGCATTATTACATAACATTGGCATGATCACAAGAAAGATCAAATCTCGAAAGACAGATTAGTTTAGTAGGCTTAGAAACACTAGATATATTCATAAGTCTTACATTACTTCATAAAAATGAAAACTACAACAACATATTTTCTTCATATTCCACACTCATATCCCCACATACTATCCCTGCAGGTCATTCATAAATTACTTCTTCACATCCTGGGAAAAATAAAAAATTGAAAGGGGTGAGCTCGGATGCTCAGTAAGGATAACAATATAGTGGAAACATTCATAAATAAGCATAAACATTTAAGGCAATGTATAACTGAAACAAAATCCTTTTAAACTTGAACTTCAACTTAGTATGGCACAAAATAAAATTAAATAATTCCATTTACTTATTCACATGGATATTATACTAATCGAATAATCACATGCAATATTAATAACCACATTCATAATGATGGAATGCATAATGCCTGAATAACATAACCACAAAGCCAAGGCCTCGTGCCAAGACAAAAAATATTAATTTTCCAAGGCTTTGTGCCAAGACACTAGTTTGTCTCATGAGACATACCGATACGCTTTTTTATATGATACTGACGCTTAAAATTTCTCAAATACACTCCAGTGTTTTTCTGAAAACATTATGCAAGCTTCTGAAAACAAAATAACTAATTCTGAGACTGCTCAACTAATTACAGGCCATGATGGGTCCATTCCCAATCCCTTCCTGTCTACCACACTCGAGAGTCATGTTTTCTAAAAACATTATTAATCTTGCGTTAAATACGTATACATTTGCACTGGGTTTTCATATATTTGAGAGAGATATATCTTTTTTGAAATCATTTAAAAATCACATAATTATCAAATAAAACATTTAAATTTAAAATATTCTTATAATATTATAATGGAAGCTTAGATGATTTTATAACAGTAGAAAATAGATGCACCCGCCGTATATGTTTAAAAAACATTCTTACCTAAATTCTGTCGAAAAGGTTAAAAAGAACCTTGTTTGGAAAACGACGGAAGTATTCCTTTATAAAACTCTTATAGAAATTCAAAAAATGGTATAAATGACTTTAAACCATATTCTTTTAAATAGTAAAAATGTTTTGAAATACATTTTTAGGAAACATGGATGTGGATGATTAAGAGATCCCAGTAGATTATTACGTATAAACAACCTCGGATAATGATGAGATTGCGAAATAAACCCTTAAATTGTACTTTTCCTTGGTTGGGGTAGGTTAACCTCATGTATAATGGTGAAATAATTGTTATTAAATTATACAAGAATCATATACATTAATATGATATCATATGTGATCTTTTAACAATGATTTGTTAATAATATCTTAGTATTATCGTTGTTTTGGGTGTTAACTTACTCATTTTCTTTTATATGTTTTGTCACGTAAGATATGTTTGTCATGGATAGGTTGTATCTTATTCATATCCATAATGATATCAAGTCCTTAAAAATTATTTTGAAATCATCAAATAAGAATTAGACTTGAATGGATATGATGGAGAATGAATCTCATCGCGTTCGTGGAGAAGGTAGTCCGTACGTACGCACGAGCGACAATATCATTCTTTTGATATTAAAATAATATATAATTGGATGTTATATCATATATACAAAATCATTATCATGTTATATTTATTATTTATCTGAATTACACATCATTATAATACCCATCCATATAATAATTTATTGAATAACAATTACACCACGATGTGGAGATAGTAAGCCGTACGTACGCACGTATGGTGACATGTTATTCAAAGAATGGATAGAATACTGAATATGGTTGTAAAATATATATAATAACATCACAGTATATATAAGTTACTGGAGTTTTTTTTAGAATGGTAATAACAAAGAAAGAAGAAGTGGAAGAAGAAAGGAACTTGAAAAAGGGTGGTCAAATCATTACCTCTTCTTCAGGTTCTTCTTTTTTATTTGATCAAAAGGTCTCCGTAGGATGGCTTTATGACTAAATTAAGGCCTCTAGGATGAAATGAGGGAATTTTAAAGAGTATTTGGGCAGAGTGTGGCTGAGCCAAATGGCTTTGAAGGTGTGAATTAATGAGAAGGTGGATTGCCCTTTTATAAGAGGGGTGAGGGGCACCTTTGGAAAAGCTAGAAATATTATTTTATAATATATTCATATTCGGTTTCTAATGGATAAATAGTGGATTATTTAAAGGTTAATGTGGTTATAGGTCGAAAACCACTAAACCAATAGAATTTAGATACTTTTGGCTCATTATATTAACCTTATCTTTTAGTTTTAACTCTTAGTTAATTAGTTGGACACTTACCATGTCACTTTGTATTTTTATATTATATAGTTAATAAACATACTATATACCTCCAAGAGACACCCAATTGGTCCAGTAATGATACACCTATCATGATATAAGTCTCTTGGACGAACCTTATATTTTTAGGAATTTAATATTAATTAATAATATAATATTTGTTTTAAAAGCACTTTTATGTCAATTTTGAAACTATTCAATAATTGATTTTTATAAAAATCACAACATAAATATTACTTCGAAAAAAGTTAATTAAATAAATCCTAAAATGTCATATTAACCCATAAAATTATTGTAATTCATAAAAAGTCTCAAATTATATTTATTTCGGTATTTATAATATCAATTATTTTAATTTTTCACTATTATGGTAATTACTCCATCATCATTGGGTAATAAATAAATTAAATTATTTAATGTCTAAAAATTATAAATAAACTATCATTATGTAGGAAATCTTTTTATATTTTTAATTAATATTTATAATCTAATTTATCTTCTGTGTAAACCTATATTAAAAATGTTTTATTAAATAAACATTGATTTTAACTCTTCTAACTCTTCTATGAATTAAATAATAATAAATGTCCTAATCTAATCCAGGTGGACCTAAATGATAATATTTTATTCCTAAGTTGTTTTTGGTCGAATTAAGCTTATCCAATAGAATTATGACATGTGTTAGGGTAATATTAATGTCATTTTTACACTTAATTACCCAATTTACGTTTAACCGTGGTAAATAAAAGTAAAAAGTTACTATTCACCAAAAATTACTTTCATCTCACTGAACCACATTTTACTCCTTGATATTAACTGTGTCTCTAGGATTTTCGAAGTTCCACTCACAGAAGCGGAAAATTCAGTTTTTTAACTACCACTTAGTGGTTTCACTATTCATCAAAAAAATGAAAGTTTCCAGAAAAATACAAAAAATTAGGCCTAAGATATATTTGATATTATCAATTCAAAAATGATCAGTATTTTACCAAATTAAAAACATATCAGCTGCATTAATTAATTTAAAAATTAATTCCCGTCGTCAAAAAAATAGCGTGTTTTTAAGAGATAATAACTACCAAAAGATTGACACTTGTTTATGTCCAGTTTAATTTTGAAACTATGTACAATGACCGAAATTGTATTAAATGGTAAATATATATTCTAAATATACTTTAAAACCACTCATATTCATAATTTATCAATATAAATTATTTCGATTAAAAAAGATGTTTTTAATGAAAATTTAGTAATTTTCACTATTCATCAAAATATAAATGTTATCCGAAAAGATCCAAAATTTCACCGTAGGCTAAATTTGATTTTCCGAATACAAAAATGAAGTCCATTTTGAGATATAAAATTTTAAAAATTTTAAAAAAACATATTACTATTCATAATGGCTAGTTTTATCGTTTGTGGTGTGTGTTAGAACTCGATGATGCGTACAACACACACTATTGCATTATTCAAAGAGAAGCATACCGTAGAAGCTTGGGGTGTTACATTCTACCCTCCTTCAAATAATTTCGTCCTCAAAATTTCTAGAATACTACTAAATGATAAGACTCGGGTGGTTCTTCATCATAAGTTCGTTGGGTTCCCACGTTGCCTCTTCCATCTTATGGTTTCTCTACAAATCTTTTACCAAATGTGTCATCCGATTTCTTAGTACTTGTTCTCTCGTATCAACAATCTTGATTGGTTCTTCACAATAAGAAAGATCAGGTTCCAGTTCTAATTCATCATATGTGAGTACATGTGTTGGGTCAGGCATGTATTTCCTCAACAGAGATACGTGGAACACATCGTGATCTTTGGAGAGACATGGCGACATTTCCAATCGGTAAGCTGCAGCCCCAATTCGTTCTAGAATTTCTAATGGTCTGATGTACCTGGGACTCAATTTACCTTTCTTACCAAAACGTATGACTCCCTTCCATGGAGATACCTTCAGGAAAACATTATCACCGACTTGAAATTCCGAATCCTTCCTTCGATTATTACCATAGCTCTTCTGCCTACTTTGAGCTGCTTTGATGTGATTTTGGATTACCTTCACCTTTTCCATCATTTCCTCCACCATTTCTGGGCCTACATGATTTCTTTCACCAATGTCATCCCAACAGGTTGTTTTACGACATCTCTTTCCGTATAACGCTTCATATGGTGCCATCTGAATACTCGAATGGAAGCTATTGTTATAGGAAAATTCTACCAGAGGTAAATATTGATCTCACATACAATGAAAGTCAAGTTAGCAGGATCTCAACATGTCTTCTAAGGTTTGAATAGTTCGTTCTGATTGTCTATCTGTTTGAGGGTGGTAGGCAGTGCTCAAATGAAGTTCAGTATCTATGGATTTCTGAAGAATTTTCCATAATCTTGAAGTAAAACGGTGATCACGATTAGAAACAATCGATAAAGGTACTCCATGTAGTCTCAAAACATCATCAATATATAGTCTTGCTAGACGTTCTAGTGGTAGATATTCTCTTATAGAAAGAAAATTTGCTGACTTGGTAAGAGGATCAACAATGACCCATATTGCATCGTTCCTTCTAGGAGTCTTTGGTAGCCCTATAACAAAGTCCATCGTAATATTGTCCCATTTCCACTCTAGTATGGGAAGAGGTTTCATGACTCCTCCAGGCTGTTGCCTTCCAGCTTTCACTTGTTGACAAACCATATATCTTGACACAGAATCAGCAATCTCCCCCTTCATGTTGTCCCAACAAAAATGATCCTTCAAATATCTATATATTTTGGTGCTCCTAGGGTGTATAGAGAAATTGTAACTATGAGCATCATCCAGCAATTCCCTTTTTAGATCAGGAATATCGGGAACACAAAGTCTCTTCCTGAATTTCAAAATTCCATCTTCATACACAAAGTCTCTCAATCTCCCATCATTCAAATATTTAATCTTCTTTTCAAATTCTTCATCATCGGTCTGAGAACTCTTAATCCTTTCAAGTAAAGATGGTTTGGCAACCATTTGAAAAAGCATTGATGTTTCACCTTCCGTGGTTACTCCCATGTCCATCTTCACTAGATCCATAAAAATTGGATCCCTTTCAATTCTCTTATTGTTCAAAACTCTATGGTCTTTTCTGCTCAAAGCATATGCCACGTTTTTTTCCTTCCTTAGGTGGTAGTGTGTCATGCAATCATAATCCTTGAGTAATTCATGCCATCTGCATTGCCTCATGTTGAGTTTTTTTGTGATAAAATATACTTCAAACTCTTGTGATCAGTATAAATCTCAAATTTTTCACCATAGAGGTAGTGCCTCCATATCTTCAAAGAAAAGATCACAGCTGATAACTCGAGATCATGAGTAGGATAGTTTTTCTAATGAATTTTTAATTGTCGTGTTGTATCGGCAATAACCCTATCATTCTGCATATGGACACAACAAAGTCCTTTCTTCAATGCATCACTATAAATAACGAATCCATCATTCCCCAGTGGTAGAGTCAATATAGGAGAATTGACTAATCTTATCTTCAGTTCTTCGAAACATTCCTCACACTCTTTTTTCCAAACAAATTTTACCCCTTTACGTGTGAGCTTCGTTAATGGGTTAGCCAATTGGGCAATATTCTGGACGAAACGTCTATAATAACCTACCAAACCAATAAAACTGTGTACCTCAGTTATACTCATAGGTGTTGGCCATTCCTGGATTGCCTTGGACTTAGAAGGATTGATAGAGATTCCATATTTAGAGAAAATATGGCCAAGAAAATAAATCTCCTGAATCCAAAATTCACACTTGCTAAACTTCCCATATAATTCATGTCTTTTCAGAGACTTCAGGATCATGCGCAAGTGATTTTCATGTTCTTCATAGCTTTTGGGGTATACCAAGATATCATCAATAAATTCCACCACAAATTCATCGAGATATTCCTTGAAAACTCTATTAATCAGATCCATCAATATAAAGGGTGCATTAGTCAATCCCAATGGCATTACAGTAAACTCGTAATGCCAGTACCTAGTTCGAAATGATGTCTTCGGAATGTCTTCCTTCTTTACACACAACTGATGGTATCCAGATCGAAGGTCAATCTTTGAAATGTATTGAGCTCCTTGCAGTTTTTCAAATAAATCATCAATGCGAGGTAGGTGATACTTGTTCTTTATTGTTATAACATTGATCTCCCCATAGTCGATATATAACCTCATAGATCCATCTTTTTTTTAACAAAAAGAACATGGGATCCCCATGGAGAAACACTAGGGCGAATAAATCCCTTATTACTCAATTCCATTAGTTTTTTCTTAAGTTAAACCAATTATACAGTGGCCATTCTATAAGGGGTCTTCGATATAGGCCTTGATCAAGGAATTAAATCAGTGGAAAACTCAACTTCTCGTTCTGGAGGATGTCTAGGTAAATCTTCCAGAAACACATCTACATATTCTTTCACAACAGGTACATCCTCTATTTGAACATTCCTTTCCTCACCCATAGTAATTTCATTCTCTTCCTCCCCAGTAATTGAATTTAGTTGAGCAACTGGGGGTGGATCTAGATAAGAATTAGGTGGTGACAATTATGTGCTAAAGATAAGGTGTTCCTTATCATCATTATCAAAAATCGTAACCTCCTTCTTCTTACAATAAATTTTCACATCATAGTCTGAATTCCAATCCATATAGTGGATTATATCATACTCAATCATAGGTATGATGACGATATCAGCAGATAAAGACCATTTATGTGCTCTAATGGGGACTGATTCACAAAACATTGTTGCAATGATACTTCCCTTATGAGTTTTAACAGACAACTCCCTTGTTAAATAAAATTGGAAATATCTAGTTTTCTTAGAAAACTGGGAAGATATGAAACAATGTGATGATCCAGAATCAAATAGTGCATTTTATAAACTTGAGGAAACCATTAAATTACCCGCCACCATGTCTTTTGGAGCTTCTACCTCCGCAGTAGTGATAGCAAAAGCTTGGATTTGATCCCTTGGTGGCATTCTATAAAGAGTATTGTTATTTTACATATTACAAAACCTCATTGAACTATTTTTAGACCATGATAATATAACAACCATAGTATCATAAATATATTTATAATTAGTTTTTTCAAGGAAATTAACTACAATTGTCCCAAATTCTATCAAAGGAATTATGAAATCATCCTTCATGTGTGTGATGGACCACCAACTCGCAAACCGATGTCATTCATTTTTCAAAAAACATCTCTCACAGTTTAGAATGATGACAGATATAAAATAAATATTATATATTTATAAAATAACTATTTCTAATGTTTCATTTTATAACATATATTTTATTACTTTCCATTCTATAGAGGATATGATAATAAGTCGCTCGTGCGAATGGGAAATCACCACCTCACAATGCAATGTGATTAGTATTCCACTTATTCTTTCCATTGGAGATAATGATGATAAATATGTTCAGTGTATGTGATAAAATTGACATAATTATTATATTATAGAAATCTTTATCAATATAAAATGTTGATATATCTTTTTTTCTTTCATATTTACTCCCTAAATGATGATAATATCATTCGTTAATGTATGGACTATCGCATTCAAAAAACAATGTGACTCACATTTCATCACCACACCACTTGTATGACATACATAATTATATATTAAAAAATAATTTGGATTTTATTACATTATGATAATTATGTAAATATAAAATATTTTTTACCTCAATCATATAATGATAGTTGAAAAATGGAAACATTACTTGTACGTGGGTATTACCTAACATCTCCATGATCATAACATATATCATTTCACATAAAATAACCATCATGATTGGTATTAATAGTCAAATTTATGTATAAATTTTTTAATTATTTCATGATTATTACTATGTATATTTTGTATATATATAATATTTCTAATAACTAGGCCATTAATGAAAAATCTAAAATGAGAAAAGAAGACAATAAACAGCTAAAACAATGAAAATAATGATTGATTATTAAGTAATAAGTGATAATATATTATAAAAGGATCTAATATTAAAATATAAATTTTAATATGGATATCATATAAGTTAATTACATGTTTAAAATCAATATACAAGATGTTAAATCGTGATAAAAAATGGAAGCGTCAGTTAAGGGACTTTGTTTATATTTCCCTCCACTGGGACATATTCTAATGTTTAGAACATAATATATTTAATATGGTTTATATACTTATACACTTACATGTAATATAATGAATAATTAATTATTCACTATAATTTATTGTCCAATCTAAGTTATTTCATTCAGTATAATTTTACATGAAAAATTATAATTGGTAATGATTCTCACAACTCAGTTTTTTTTATTGGGTATTATTACTTCTTATTTGTATTTGATAATATATGATTATGTTTCTATTGAATTTTAACTACATTATCATTAATTTATTATTGTTTTTTAGAATTAAATTTTTATACACATAATAAATTCATTTATCATTCCTCACATCAATTTTCTGAATTCTTAAGGGACTATTTCAGAGCCTAATTTAATCCAAATTCATTAAACATGAATTTCCATGGAATGAATTATTTTTAAAATAATCGAATAAAAATTATTCATAATATTATATTAATATTATTCATTATTTTTTTATTTAATATTACCATTTTTTCATTCTTTAGTAGTTAATCAAATTGAAAGAATTTTTTTTTAAAAAACTTGACATCATTAATGTAAATACTCGGATTTTTCCATGTACCTTTTTATTATATTGAAATATTATGAGTCCGCAAAATTCAAAGGCATGTGATTTCGAGGCCTTGAGTACCCTGAATGAATTTCTGAACAATCTTTATATTACGTTCTATTAACATGCGATTGGGAATTTGTAACGTTTGAACTGGTTCTTGGAATTGAAATATGGGGACATTGTTGAACTCATAATGCTGATATTCTATTAGGGAGACAATCACTTCAATTGTAGTAGGTTGATGGTGGAAGTTGAATTTTTTGGTTTTGTGGCGAAATAAAATAAAACAATAGTTCCATTTTTATTGAAAACCACTCCATTACTTTTTAAATCATGGTGGGAGGACCACCCGACCTTGAACCCATATTTTAATTTGATGTAACTCTTAGACCCCCCCCCCCCCCCCCCGCCCAAATAATGAGACAAAATTAATTGATCAATTCATTAACGTAAACATAATTATGTTGTCTCCCCCTTTTCTTATTCCTCTTGGGTTGGCAAACCTTCATAGTGCAGAAAAAAATTGCTGGAGAACTCTTGAAGGAAGAACATCCTCCAATGAACAAACGAGGTTGGGTTGCTCTTGATTGTTCTTCGTTACATTATTTTACGTTGATTCAATCTTCTTGAGCCGATAGTTATCAAACTATCATAGATTGCTCAAGCCAAACAAATAGGGCTTGATCCCTTTGATACCTTGTGGATTGATGTTTTCTTCACTGGTAGATCGTCGAGTTGAGATGAACCCAACCATGTCGGGATAAATGAAAAGTAGACGTCCTGAGATGAACATTGATCTATTTGGATTGATGAACTGGCCACCAGAGCTCACCCAGTGACCTAAGGATATCCGCTGATAATTGGTTCTGGAAACCGGCGCCAGCAGGTTACAAGGTGGTGGCCGGAACATCGGTCGGCTGCGAAGGCGGTGACGGCGCAACCGCGTCACCGAAGTAGGTCATGGCTCGTCGGTCGTAGCGAAAGAGGCTGGCGGCTGGCATGCCTGTCATCCTGGTGGAAGCAGGGTGGCGTGCATCCGCACTACCGATAGAGGTTGAGGGTGTGACCGTCGAGCCGTAGTGGTGCACCAAGGTTATGGGCACCCTGTCGGCCACTAGAAGAGATGTGGCACCATCACACCATAGAAAGGGGGAGATGGCCGGAATTTCAGCCCGCCTGGTCACGCCGAGAAGGACCCCCTCTGGCAGATCCTACTTGCCAGCCAGCACAGGCACATGGCTCCACCGGTCTGGGTGAGTAGAATGTTCCAACTGCTCTATTCGGGATTCTGGGGGGGGGGGGTTCCCCCTTGAGTGGCAGCTTGGGCGGGCCACACCACGGCGGACCGCACCCTATCTTGGGTGAAGCCCATCGGGCCGCACCGAGTGGGCTGCACCGAACGGTCGGCCCCCTTCGCGGGCCAGGCTGGGCCCTCCGTGGCGTCGCCTATCCGAGTTGCACCCTGGACGGGTATGGTCAACACGAACCGGGTCTGGTCAGCCCAGGCCGGGTCTATCTGACCGAGTCAGATCAGACCCTGGCTCTTCTGGACCCAGATACGCCTTTTTTTAACATATCATTAAAACATGGCATCTGTTTGACTAAATATCTATAGAACTGGAATCCTTGGATCGAGAGACACCTTTTGGTATACTCCATTTGGGTTTTGGATAATGTTGGGGTACGACCAGGTTAGTTCGAACCAGAATCTAATCGGGTTCTCGACACTAAAAGGAAAAATAACTCACAGAAATGACGTCTGATTGACGCGCCGTCAGTTGCGTTGGGGCACTTATGACATGACAGTCCTTTGGGATACATAATAATTGTACTTTGTGGCAGATTATTTATCCCACAATATCTTGATTAGTGGATCCTCTTGGAATCAAGTGCTTTTAGTGCGAGAACCGTATGGCTGGATGTATTTGAGGAATCAACAGATCCTGCGTGGATCATCTACGGATCCTCTGTGGGTCATCTTCAGATCTTTTGTGTTTCATCTTTGGATCCTATGTGGGTCATCTTAGATCCTATGTGGGTCAATAGCAGAGCCTCTCGACAATGTAAGATAATATAGCAATATATCTAATCATCTATACTTTCGTACTTCTGTTCTAACTTGTGTGAGTTGATTCATTACATTTTTGGTACACTCCAGTGTGGTGATACCTTCATGGTACTCTTTTGTGTGGTGTTACCATTATGGTACATACCTTTGTGGTGTTACCTTTGTGGTATTCATTCTTTCCTGGAACACTTGTTCTTTTAGATAAGAAGTTGGTCCTTGGGTTTCCTCATTAACGATATGGGTATTCATGATAACATAGTTATATGTATGAGCATATACCTAAGTAGGGATTACTTGTTTTTATTCATTGTGAAAATAGTGTAGCTTTCTTAGTTCATATTTTGTGAATTATGAGAGACTGTCGGGGTCTTAGAGTCCCAACTTAGTATTATTATAAGCACCCATGTACGGGAAATACTCGCACTGTGATGTGTCTTGTGAAGACAACATACAACATTGATCAAGAATGAGGGTACCAAGACTAGAGGATTCATATAGGTGGACCATTTGACGAGACATACAATAGATATGATAGCTCGAGAGTTCTACCTACCATTCAGGTTGGATCCTTGGAGGGTGTTCACAAGATCTATTTTCAATTTATCTAGTATATTACTATTGGGCTTTTACATCAGCCCCTTTTCTTACTGTACCCACTCAATTTACTATATAGTTTACTTTGTGCTTGTATCTTTCTATGTGCATGGATTGTGTGAGTTTGAAAGATAAAAAAGCAACGCCTTCCCTTATTTAGGGATATTCATTTCTGGTACTATTCGACATCCCCTAACATAGAGAAGGCGGTCTTAGGGTAGTCACGACACGGTCCCTTAGGGAAGGGTCATGAAAAATTAGTATTATAAGAGTTGGTTCTATAGAAGAACATGGAATATAATATTTCAATTGAAAATATTGTTATGTGTTATGACATTGGTTATCAGTTGGGGAATCCATTGTTGGTGCGGTAGCTGGCATATCCATACATCAGGACCCTGACTTCTGATTTCTGACTCAATTCCGAAAAACACAGATTGCGTGTGTGTTTTTGAAATGTTTTCTTTTTGATCTATTTGAGTCCACTCACCAGGAATAAATTATAGACTATGGATCACCAATTTTTTTAGGATGACTCCATGTAGACATCTAGCCAGGGTTCTTGGTAGAGTATGTGATGGCACCCACTGATCGATGAGGCATTGGCGCAAATACCTCTTAAGACAGAGGTACCCATACATCACTACCATTTAGGTCACCATTTCCACTAGCTCCAGTAGTAGAGGGTGCATGCATATTGAGTGCGTTGCAGAATTTTTAGCCCTAGAGGACACTGAGGATCTGGGGAGAGACAGATCCATTGGTTTTTGAGGATAGGATGAAGGCAGTGGTTAGATTTTTTCGATTGGTTGGGACACGATCTGATCTCATAGTGATCCATGCCGCGAGTCTCTTTCAGGAAGCAGCGGGCAGATGGTGGAGCATGATGCTCAATGTTCAAGATGAGGAGACACTCATCTGGGTGGACTTTGAGAACCTTTTCAGGGAAGATTTAGTCCCAAAAACCATACGCTCTGTGCATATACAGGAGCTTCTCCACTTTCAGCAGGGAAGCATGACTATTGCATAGTATTCTACGAGGTTCACCGACCTCTCGTGCTACTCCTCTAACATGGCGGGACACACTTTATTTAGGGCTCAAACATTCGAGCTAGGGATCATATGGGAGATCAGAGATTTGATGATTTCTCTCAGAATCCCAATGTTAGCGAGGGTGTTAGAGAGAGAACTCTTAGTAGATAGGATTCTAATTGACCCGCCACAGACAACAAGACCCACCATCGGACGACATGTAGCCAAGTAATCTATAGCTGGTAGTAGACATATAACATAGAGATCCAAGAGGACCAGACCTATAGGTGTGTGACCGCAGGATACATAGTCGGTTTTGCAAGGCTCTCGAGAAAGATCAGGGTAGGTGAGGATGATGCATTGTTACTCATGCGGCGAGAATGGTCACATGGCTCATGACTACCAGACCTGTCGTACCAATGACCAGAAGAAGGTCGAAGGAACACCTAAGAAAAGGCGATGATTGGATTGAGGAGGTCCACATGTACCATGTGGACATGGCCGAGCAGCTGGTTGTGAACCAGGGAGTGGGTGGCGATTCGAGGATCTTCTGCCACCACCTCTATGTGCTCCACCCCGACAACAGGGACCAAGTAGATTAGGACGAGCTTAGCTCCAGGCAGCAGAGGCTTATGACCACGACACTCCATAGATTATATAAGGTACATTCTATGTCTACTCCACCTTAACTAAGTAATCATAGACATAGGTGCTAGAAACTCTTTCATAGCCATGACCATCGTTCGGAGATTGAAGATTCCAATGGATCCGTTGGATCGATCCATATGACTAGAGACTCTTATAGAAGAGGATTTGATTATTACACACTGGTTCTGATAGTGTGAGATTACTCTAGGAGGCAAGATTTATGGCTGGGATCTTCTAGAAGTGGCGTCGAGGCCTTACAACATCATCTTGCATATGGATTGGTTATCTAGAGTCCATGATCAGATCGACTGTATTTGGAACAAAGTGCAGTGTGTCAATGAATATGGGACTATGTTTTCCTCCACTGGAAAGAAGGGAACCTTTGATGAACATGATAGATTTACGCGAAGGAGGGTCCAACCAATCACACACGAGTTGGCTAGCCTGACCTTCAGGGTAGATGATGTTGAGAGTTTGAGATATCCTATAGTGGTGGACCAGTACAAATATTTTTTCCCTGATGATGTTCTGGGTCTACCTCCTTGGAGAGAGGTGGACTTTTATATAGAACTTTTCCACAGGACGACACCGATATCTACACCAGCATATTAGATGGATCCCATAGTGCTTCGATAACTGCGAGTACGGCTGGAGGTCTTGCAGATCAAGAGGTTCATTAGGCCTAATGTTTCTCCTTGGGTAGCCCTGATTTTGTCTTCCAAGTAGTAGGATAGGAGTGTGAGACTCTGTGTGGACAATAGACACTGGAACTAGGTGACTGTGAAGAGAAAGTACCCACACTCGAGGATTGAAGTTCTCTTTGATCAGGTAAAAGGATTGCGGTGGTTTTAGAAGATAGACCTCAGATCATGCTATCATCAGCTCAAGGTATGAGTCAAGGATGTGAATAAGATGACCATAAGATGTTGGTATGGACATAATGAGTTCTTGGTTATGCAATATGATGTGACCAATGCCCCAGCCGTGTTCATGGGACTCATGAACAAAATATTCTAGCCATACCTGAATCTCCTTGTGGAAGTCTTCATCGATTACATCCTGGTATACTCAGCTACATAAGAGGAGCTTGGATATCATCTGCAGATAGTTCTGGACACACTCTGAGAGCACTGACTTTATGGTAAGCACTCAAAGTGAAAGTTCTGAATCTGAGAGTTTCACATCCTCAAACACATTATCTCGGTGGCTGGAGTTGTGGCGGATCCAGCGAAGATTGAGGTTGGGAATTGTTAGGAGCAACTTGGGTGTGTGACCAGGGGAGAATATTTCTTGGGTCTATCCAGTTACAACCAGAGCATTGTAGATGAATTTTCCATAGTTGTGACATCATCATCAACATTGATGATGAATGGGAAACCCTTTGTGTTGTTGGAGAG
This sequence comes from Viscum album, assembly GCA_963277665.1. Taxonomy (NCBI): domain Eukaryota; kingdom Viridiplantae; phylum Streptophyta; class Magnoliopsida; order Santalales; family Viscaceae; genus Viscum; species Viscum album. The sequence goes on from OY728128.1 coordinate 1,267,869,413, forward strand.
ATGGCAATAGAGTTTCCAGGAGACGATGTAGAGAATGAATTGAGCCCCCATATTGAGGCAACATGAGGAGGGTGATTGATACGAAGTCTACTGCGAAGCATCACAGACTGGACTCAGATGTGTCTTGATGAAGGAGTGATCAGTGATCACGTAAGGTTATCGACATCTGAGGCGGCATGAGAAGAACTACGCAACCCATGACCTAGAGTTAGCAGTAGTGGTCTTCACCCTGACAAATATGGTGACATTATATCACAACCCCCTCCCACGAAAGATGCCCCTCCTGAGATGTAAATGGTGAAAAGGAGATAATGACACCTGAGTCCTGCCCCCAATTGGCCCCGGAGTGGTGACTTTCACCAAGGGTATGAGTTTTCACAAATATGGGAGGCATTACCACTTTTATTATTCAAGATCGGGAAATAGGATGACTTAAACACAAAAAGGAAAAGGAAAAAATAAATGAAAATAAACCCAAAAACCAAACCCATATTCATGTTTTATATAATACTAAAACAAATGTACAAGTACAAGAAAATCTCCAAAGTATGATACAAAAAAGAAAGAAAAAACAGCAACCAACGAAACTCCAACGCCCAAATAGCAAGGTCCTGCACAATCTCTGATGTCCTCCTGAAAACCTGAAAGTAAATGTAGGGTTAGCATACATGTATACTCCATAGGAAAACCTAAATCTCTCCTGCACAGGTGGGGATACATCCTAATTCCCCATGAGAAAACAGAAGGAACCAAATCCTAATAATGAGTCTATCTACCCAACCTCACAAGCCACACTCACCAAATATCGCAAGTCAATAGAGTAGTATAGTAATATTATCAATGTAGGGTTACCCCGCACAACAATCCCACATATTACTTCTCAAGACCTCACTCATAATTCTCTAATGCTTCCCCCACTTCTTGAGCTAGTGCAGTAATCTGGCCATACAATGCTCATACTATCTCGTCGGCACGCAATCCTCGTCCATCATTGTATCCCTCCAGCACTCCATCCTCGACCATCATAGTATCCCATTGGCACTAAATCCTAGTCCATAACCACATCGAATCCCGAAGACACCTGGGAACATATCACATCTCATCTTGAAGACTCTTGGGGAACATCTGTCGTAACCTTCCTGAAGGATCTTCAGTTATAGAACTTGGAAGAGGGAGCACATGGAAGAACAGTAACCAGCCATCCTTTGGGTGTTTGAGAATATCACCCCTCATCCCACGGGTGTTCGTCACGTATTTCTCAACATGGGTGGGATGCATAAAGAAACAAAAAATGTACAGATTTACATAATTATATCAATCACTCAGCCCATCCTAAGGCTTATACACAAAAGATCTGAGCACATGCCTCATCACTGCTACTTTGAATGTATGCACATAGTAGACATCCCCAAAGCCCATTAAGATTTTCATGTTTCCACATTTTTAGTATATCTGTTTCCTAACTACCGAGCAACTATAAACAACGAAACTAGATCAATCATTCGTAAAACATATCCCTGCCAACCAAAAATAAACATAGGGAAAACACAAGCAACAAAAAACCATTTTCATTTATTAGCCAATAAATTCTATTTATTATTCGTTTTAAATCAACTACCATCCCCCACAATTCATTAGTTAACTCTTCCAATTTTATTCAAATGCACAACCCATCCCTGCAGCCCTGCTGCCAACCACTATAACCACAAACACATTGGAAACAATACCCATACCACATCATCATTCCTTTGATACGATTTGCTGTAGTTATGCTGCCCATCATAACCATATCATACACGCCATCCCACATCAATGCCAACCGTAGCCCCACTGATGACCCGTTCCACAACAACCCATGAAACACCACTTCACAAAATTAAACACCAAATAGAACCCAAAAATTCATTCTTTCATTTAGTTTAACTTGGGTGATCATACAAGGGTTGGAGGTATTTATTTAGTTAGCCAACATATCATGATTAACCAATTTCCACATTATATGACATTCCATCCACAAAACAATCCAGAAAAAAAACAAGGCAACATTTAATTGTGCAAGAAAAGTCCCCCAACGATCGTGATTTTCAGTACGCATAAGCCTATTCAATTCGCAACTTAACCAAAGGATAAGAATTGATGGAAATAATACAACAATATCAACAAATAATATCCCAAAACCCATTCTTTAACTAGTTATTATCTATATTTACTGGTTCAGCCGTATCTCACAAAAACAAGAGGATACCCACCCCACATGATTCACAAAAGAGAAAGAGATGAAGGTAAGATCCCTACTTAAAGGGTTTTTGATGAAACCCAAAACAAACGAATAATGCCCAAGAAAGCTGGGTTGATTCTCCAAGAACCCGCCTTAACTCTCTCCTCCTTTCAAGATCAAGACCAAACCTCATCGTATTTGGTATCCACACACCTGCCAATAACGACCATAGATCTAAGATACCAAGAGAAGAGGAGAATTAGATATATGTATATCTAATAAAACAAAAAATAACGATCACATACCAAAAGAAACTTGCATCGAGTCACTAAGAGGGGCCTTTGAAATCACCTCCAAAACGCTTGGGATAGGTTCTCCTACCTTCAAGGAAGGTTAATCTAGAGTTATGGATGCTTATGAGATTAAACGAATCATTTCGAGGAACAACAAGTTAGATCCACAATTTTAGGATCTAATATAAAGTGCTCGCATGGTTAGTCAACACAGTCTAACAAACAGTGCGCTAATTGTGTGTTAGATTTTGCCTCATCAAACTCTCCTCGCACGGTTATGCCACAGGGTTTGACAAACCGTGCACTAATCGTGCGTTAGCCACTACCTCCAAGACTAGCCTTGCACAGTTTGGCTACATGGTTTAGGAAAAATCATGTTCTAACCGTGCAAAAGCTATTTCCCTCTAGCTTTCCTCAAAGTTGAAACAAGCGCACCCCCAAGCCACTACTCGAAAACATAGGTAGTTAGAAACAACAAAAAAACTGAAGATGTAATGTGATGTTAGAGTTTACAACTGTCAACCGTTGAAACGGTTCATCAAAAAGGATGATTTTGGAAAAGCGTTGTGGATAAGTTATCTTAACCTCCTAGAACTCCTCTAACACAACATATTTACAATGTAATGGACCGGAGAGGTATGGTCCATTACATCAGATACCTCTCAAATCATTCTGATCCTCAAAAATTGAAAACCATCCCATTAAAAGGGGAAAGGTATGAACAACCACCGCACAAGATACATCTTTGGGATCTTGTCATAATAGGAATCCAACTACTATCCTAATTATATGAGTCAGGGAATTCCTTCCCGCATGTTGAGATATTATCCTCTTTAGGAGGCACTGAATCGCCTACACAGGTTAAATCACACCCACATTAATGTGAATTGATTAGGGATTAGGTCCTCTCACCCCCATAATTTAAGATTTCTCATACACACATGCCCCCAACACTGCACAAAACAAGTAACACGCTTCCACAACACATGGATTGGGGAATTCCTTGTCCCATGTCAAGATACTATTCGCATTGGGTGGAAATGAGTTACCCGGACACGTTTAATCGCATCCACATTAATGCATCTTGATTGGGGATCAGGTCCTCTTCTCCCCACATGTTAGGATTATTCACACACATTTAAAGGAAAGAGGGAAACAACTTAGCATTATAGACTCCTGAAAAACAAGGTCCAAGCCCATGAAGGGGAGTGAATGAGTTTCAACAAAGGAGTGTAATGCTCCTGAATATAATCATAACATAAACGATAGCATTTAATTAAAACCGAAAACATCTCTATCAATATCTAGCCTATCTAGGTTTTTCGCTTTTGTTGCGTGAAACTGTATATGTCCCACTCCTCTGCCTCTCTGTTGACATCCACCTCCTCGGCCACATCTCGGTTGGGGTCCTTGAGGAACTCCATGTGGTTGGCCACCACCTCCTCCAGACCCCCTTGGAAGGACTAGAGCTTGTTTCTACTGGAAGGGATGGGCTAGGAACTGTTGTTGGGGATGGGGCTGAACCTGGCCAGTCCCTCCATAATGAGTCTGAAGAGGGAAATGTCTTCCAAGATACCCACGATTCCCAAATGAAAATCACCTCGGTCCTTGGCCCATAGAAAACAGGCATAAATCATGAGATTGGTATGGGACCTGCTGAAGTCTGCTCTCTGTCGGTCGAAACTTTGATGGTCATGTTGCTAGTGATCTATTGTTGACCGCCTCCTTCTTGGAAAAACTTGGGTGACTCCTCTCTCGCGGTGGACCTACTTTTGATTTAATCCTCTCGATTATCTCCACCTTCTTCTGTACTTCCAGGTACACTGTTAAGGTGAAAGGGGTCACCGTGCACCGAATAGAGGAGTGAAGTGCCTCCTCTAAACGTCTCACTCGAGAATCCTCATGCATAAAGAGATTAGGGGGAAAACGGAGGAGATCCTTGAACATGACCCCTAGTTCCCGCACTGACATGCTTCCTTATTTGAGAGACAACAACTCCTGCCTCTTCCCTGCCTTCCTTGACGAGGAAAGAAATTCCTCGCAGAACTCGTTATTGAAGTTGGCCCATAGTACTTCTATCTCCATCCCCTCCCCAAGGTATAGAATCCACCACTGACGCGCCACTCCTCGTAGCCGGATTACTACTAGAGGAACCCAGTACTCTGATGGAGCCCAAATCATTCCAAGGGTGATCTCGAGTTCTTCCAACCAACTCACTGATTCCATATCCGAAGTGATGCCTTCATATATCATAATTCTATGTCACTGTTAAACACGTAACATTCGTTGCCACAAGTTGTCTTTCTCCTCTCGGCCAATCCTCAACTAATAGACCATCTAAAACTGTTGGGCCTCGACCGCCCGAGTCACATGGGAATGACGTCCAGGTGCCATAACATCACGGTAAACATGGAATGCCTAAGCCCAAGTAGAAAGGAAATTTTATCACGGTTTAATTTTATCATTTTATTTTAATTCCTTTCCCAAAACACCCAAATCAAGTAAAACACAAATCATGATGACACATGTACCTTTTCAAGGGTCTCTACCCTACAATCAGTGTAGTCTTACTTGGTCGTTCGGTAATCTTAGAGTCCTTGCATCGGATCATGGGGGGCCCTAAACTCTCGTGTCCTAGACGGTCTTACCTAGCCTATATCTTGCACCAAGATCAGCCAACATTGTTTCCCTACCATCCCATGCAATCCTCACTACTCCTAACTCCAATCTCTATCCAATCTCTCAACGATCACCTCTAATACCATTATATCATGACCCCCTCCCACCAAAGATGCCCCTCTTGAGCTGGCAATGGTGAAAGGGAGATAATTACCCCCAAGTCCCGCCTCCAGTAGGCCCTGGAGTGGCGACTAGCACCAAGGGTATGAGTTTTCACATATATGGGAGGCATTACCCTTTTTATTATTCAAGATCAGGGAATAGGACAAGTTAAACACCAAAAGGAAAAGAAACATGTAAATGAAAATAAATCCAAAACCAAACCCATATGAATGTTTTATACAATACTAAAACAATAGTTGAAGTACATGAAAAGCCCCAAAGTACTATACAGAAATGAAAGAAAAAACTGCAACCAACGAAACTCCATCACCCAACTAGGAAGTTCCCGCATGGTCCCTGAAGTTCTCCTAAAAACCTGAAAGTAAACGTAGGGTGAGCATACAAGTATACATAGTAGGAAAAATTAAAGCTCTCGTGCACAAGTGGGGAGACATCCTAATGCCACATGAGATAATAGAAGGAACCATAGCCTAACAAGGAATCTATCCAACCATCCTCACAATCCACACTCACCAAATATCGCATGTAAATAGAGTAGTATAGTAATATTATCAAAGTATGAGTACCCCTCACCTTCTTCCCACTGATTATTGCTCAATCCCTCAAGACTAACGCTCTGATGCTTCCCCCTCTTCCTAAGCTAGTTCCGCAACTTGGTCGTACGAAGCTCATAGTATCCCACTGTCACTCAATCCTCGGCCATAACCATATCTCATCCCGAAGACACATGGTAATATGTCACATATCATCCCCAAGACTCTTTGGAAACATATGTCATAACCTGGCCGAAGGATCTTGGGAAATAGAACCTGGAAGAGGGAGAACATTTAAGAACAATAACCAGCCATCCTTTAGATGTTTAAATATCTCACCCCCCCGTCCCATGGGTGTTCAGCACATAGTTCTCAACATGGGTGGGGAGCGTAATGAAACATAAAACGTGCAGATTTATATAATTATACGAACCACTTAGATCATCCTATGATTTATACACAAAAGATCTGAGTACATGCCTCAGCACTACTACCTCGAAAGTATGCATACCAGAAACAGCCAAACGCCCATTAAGATTTTCATGTTTCAATAGTTTTAATTTATTAGTTCTTTAACTACTGAGAAACTAACAACAACCAAACCAGATCAATCGTTCGTAAAACATATCCCTGCCAACCACAAATAATGTTAGGGAAAACACAAGCAACACAAAACCATTTTCTTTTATCAGCCAATTAATTCCATTGATTTTCCATATTTAATCAACTACCATGCCCCACAATTCATTAGTTAACTATTCCAATTTTATTAATATGCACAAAGCATCCCTGTAGCCCTGCTGCAAACCACCATAACCACAAACACATTGGAAACAATACTCGTACCACATCATCATTCCGTTGATACCATTTTTCGCAGCTCCGCTGGCCACACAACCATACATACACGCCAACCCACAACCAAGCCAACTGCAGCCCTGCTGCTCAACCGTTCCACAAAAACCCACAAAACATGCCTTTATATAATTAAACCCCAACTAGAACCCACAAAGTCATTCTTTCATTTAGTTTAACCTGGGTGATCATACAAGTGTTCTAGGTATTTATTTAATTATCCAACTTGTTATATCTAACCTATTTCCACATTCTATGAAATTCTACTTACAAAAAAATCTAGAAAAAATAGGGAAACATTTAATTGCACATGAAAAGGCCCCCAATGACTGGGTTTTTCAGTTTTCATAAGCCTATTAAATTCAAAACATAATCAAAACATAGGCATTGATGGAAATAAAACAACAATATCAAAACAAATTTCCCCAAACCCATTCATTAACCAGCTATTATAATTATTTACTGGTTCAGTCGTATCTCACAAAAACAAGAGGATACCCACCCTGCATGATGCACAAAAGAGATCAAGACGAAGGTAAGATCCCTACATCAAAGGTTTTTGACGAAACTCATAAAAAACGAAGAACGCCCAAGAAAGCTGGGGTGATTCTCTAAGAACCCGCCTTAAATCTCTCCTTATAGAAAGATCAAGACCATAGCTCATCATATTTGGTATCCACACAGTTAGATCTACCCATAATAGGTGTAGATCTACGAAACTGAGAGAAGAGGATAAGTATTTCTATGTAGAGCTATGAAACCAAATAAGAACGATCACATACCTTAAGAAATTGGATTTCATTTTCCAAGAGGGGCCTTCAGATCACCTCCATAACACTTGGGAGAGGTTCTCCTACCTTCAAGGAAGGGTACTCCCAAGTAATGGATGATTAGGATCCTAAACGAACCATTTAGAGGGAAAACAAGTTATATCCACAATTTTAGGATCTTTGATTATGTTCCTGCACTGTTAGTCCGCACGGTTTAACAAACTGTGCGCTAACCGTGCTTTAGCTTCTGCATCAACAAGCACTCTTCGCATGGTTAGGCCGCACTGTTAGACAAATAGTGTGCTAACCGTGCGTTAGCCACTGCCTCCAAGACCAGCCTTTCACGGTTTGGCGGAACGGTTTTGGAAAACCGTGCACTAACCGTGCAAAACCTATTGTCCTATAGCTTTCATTAAAGGTCACCCAAGCACTCCCCCAAGCAACTACTCCAAACAGAGGTAGTTAGAAACATCATAAATTATATTGACCTCCTAGAACGCCTCTAACACCACATTTGTACAAATTAATGGACCAGATAGATCCGAACCATTACACATTATTTGATGGGCAATTATTTTACAGTCTACTCTGATCACAAGAGTCTTAGGTATATCTTCTCTAAGAAGGACTTGAACTTGAGATAGCAGCGTTGGGTTGGGTTCCTCTAGGACTATGACATCGAGATAGTCTATACTCTGAGTATGGGGAACATTGTAGACAATGAACTCAGCAAGAAATCTGGTATATATTTGATTAGTGAGCCGATGGCGAAGCTAGACACTTTGTAGATATTATACATGGATCAAGATGGAGTAGCTTATCTTCTGTCTCTGATAGTCACTCCCACACTTTTTCAGCATGTCAGAGAGGTACAACTTGGGGACACTGACCGTGAGACACGACGTGCTCAGATATCCATAGGACATGCATCTGATAGTTTTTATAAAGGTGGAGAGCATGTCATTTTATTCAGAATGTGTACTATGGTACCAGTGGCACTGCGTGAGGATGTTTTTAGGGAGTTCCATACATCCCCTCTAGCGGTACACCCAGGAGTGGCGATGATGTACCAGGACCTCCAGAGTCAGCACTGCTGGCCTGGAATGAATAAAGCGATAGTAGATTTTGTCTTTCGGTGCCCCACATGTCAACATGTTAAGGTAGAGCATCAGGTTCCAGCAAGCGTAGTTCAGCCACTAGAGGTGCCAGAAATTAAGTGGGATGGAATCTCCATGGACATTGTGACAGGACTACCATGCACATCCAGGGGTCAGGATTCTATCTAGGTGAACGTTGACCGACTCACCAAGTCAGACCAGTTCATACCTATTAGAGAGTAATGATATGTAGAGGTCTTGGGATTAATATATGTACAAGAGATTGTGTGTCTTCATGGTGTTCCATCTTTTATTGTTTTCGATCGTGATTCATATTTTACTTCCCAACTATAGAAGGGGTTTCATCAGGCATTCAGGACACAACTTCGGTTGAGCACTGCCTTCCATCCTCTGTCAGATAGTCAAATATAGTGAACCATTCATACCCTTGGGGACATGTTTCATATTAGCATATTTGATTTCAGACATAGCATGTTTGACCACTTTCCCTTGGTGGATTTCACAATAATAAATAGTTATCACTCCACTATCAGTAAGTCACATTTCAAGGCATTGTACGGATGACCTTCCAGATCACCTCTGTGTTGGACTACCCCGGGGAGTCCACACTCATGGGTCCTGAGATGTTATATGCTACCACAAAAAATGTGAAGATCATTCAGGAGAAGATGAATATAGCACATATCAGGCAGATGTCTTATGCTAATAGGAGATAGAGATCTCATGAGTTCGGGGATGGTGACCAAGTATTTCTATGGGAATTACCTCGACGAGGTTTGTAGAGAATTTTCTGGGGAGAAAATTTATATATGAGGTTCTTCAAACCCTTCCAGTTCCTCAGAACAGCTGTCTAGGTGGCGTACCACCTAGGTATTCTCCCTCAGTTGCACTGGAATCACGAATTTTTCCATGTATCACAGCTGAGGAGATACGTACATGATCCTTCACACATCATTGACTAGGTAGAGTTGGACATTGAAGATGGAGTGATATTTTCAGAGGTTCCATTAGAGATTGAGGATCAACATGAATGATTCATTCTTGGGTGATCAATACCTCTGGTGAACATACATTGGCAGCACATGAACCTCCATGAGGGCACATGGGAGTGGGAGGCTCAGATTCATGCTAGTACGCTTACTTGTATCCCTAGTTTGTGTTGTGGATTTCAGGGACGCAAAGCCCTTAGGTGGGGAGAATGTAAAGAGAAATATTTTTTCATCTAATTTTTTTTATTTATGGAAATAAAAAAAGTCCTCAAAAATTGACATCACATGATTCCAAGGCCCGGAGTTCCCAGAATGAATTTCAGAACATTCATTATGGTACGTTCAGTTAACATGAGAGTGGTAATTTGTACCTTTTGAACCAGTGCTCGGAATTGAAATATGAGGACACTGTTGAACTCATTTCACCGATATTCTCTTAGTAATACCTTCATTTCAACCCCGTTAGGTCGATGGTGGATGTGGAATTTTTGAGTTTTTTGGAGGAATAAAATTAAAAATTGTTTTATTTTTATTCAAAACCTCTCCATAACTTATTGAATCTTGGTGGTAGGGACCACCCGACCGTGAAACCCTCTTTTTATATGATATCATTCATGAAACCCCCCACCCAATTAATGTCCCAACATTAATTGATCAATTAATTAACATAAACTTAATTATGTTGGCTCCCCCTTTTCTTCTTCCACATGGGATGGCAAACCTTCTTTGAGGAGAAAACTATTGCTCGAGAACTCTTGAAGGAAGAACATCCTCCAACGAAAAAATGAGGTAGGGTTTCTCTTGTTTGTTCATTTTTACTTTATTTTAGATTGATTCAGTCTTCTTGAGTCGCTTGTTATGTAACTAATGCGGAGGGCGCATGCCAAACAAACATGGACTAATCCCTCTGGTATGTCATGGATTGATGTGTTCTTCACGGGTGGATCATCAAGATGAGAAGAAGTTGACCACATCAGTATATATGCAAAGGTAACATCCCGAGACGAACATAGATCAGATCAAAATGAAGAACGGGCAACCAGAGCTCACTCATTGACCCAAGGAAGTCTGTCGGAAAATGATACTGGCGACCGGCGTGGGCAGAGTACAAGGCCGACCATGATGGTGGCGGTGACACAACCATGCTTTCGATGGAGGTCATGGCATGTCAACCATTGTTGAAGAGTGCGGTGGTCGGCATACCGGACGACTGTGTGGAAACAAGGCGGAGCGCATCCACATAGCTGGTAGAGGAGGTGGTCCTAGCTATCAAGCCGCGGTGGTGCACTAGGAAAGTAGGCCCCCATCGCACCGAGCAGGACCTAGTCCAGCGGGTCCCATGTGCCAGCATGTGGTGCCACGTAGCGCCTACGGGTAAGCCAAAGACGAACGGTCCAACTGGACCGTTTGGGAATCTGGTGGGTTCCTCCACTGGGTGGCTGCTAAGGTGGGCCCTACCACTGCGGACCTCACTGTACTGAGGGTTGAGCCCAGCACACCGAGCCCAGCGGGCCACGTCGAGAGGGCATGTCCCCTTTCCTGGTAGGGTTAGACCCGGTCCGGTTCAGGTCGACCAGAGACGGGTCATTTCGGCCTAGGCTGGGTCGGCATGGTCTGACTAGGTCAGACCGAACCTATGCCCCTCTTGACCTAGATACACCTTTTCTTGGGAATATCTTGAGAATCATGTGTCCATTTGATGAACCGGCTACGGTGTTGGAATCCATGGATCGAGACAGACCTTTTGAAATACTCCACTTGAGTTTTGGTTATGGTTGGGGTATGGCTAGGTTTGATCGAACCCAAATCCAACTGTTCCCTCATGATTAAAAGGCTAATAACACATATACTAGGCATCTGATTGATGCACTGTCTGTTGTGTTGTGACCCTTATTATGTGATGGTCCCTTGAAATACTTTCTAACGAGACTTCGTGGTAGTTGAAGTATCCACCAATGTCTTGAGTAGCGGATCTTCCCAGAATCAAGCATTCTTAGTGAAAGAACACCATGGATGGCTATATTTGAAAAACCTTTAGATAATGTGTGGGTAATATTTGGATTTGTGTGGTTCAGCATCATCAGATCATGTGTGGTTCATCTACAGATCATGTGTGGGTCATCTTCAGATCTTGTGTGGGTCATATTCAAATCATGTGTGGGTCATATTTGATCCTGTGTGGGTTAATAGCAGAGCCTCTCGATGAAGTAAAATGATATAGGAATACAACTAATCACATATACTTATGTACTTATGTTTTACCCGGTGTGAGTTTAGTCTTTATCTTGGTGGTACACTCATGTGTGGTGACACCTTCGTGGTATTATTCTCTGTGGTTTTACCTTTGTGTTACATACCTTTGTGGTGTTACCTTCATGTTATTCTTTCCTACGTGGAATAGTTGTTCTTATGGCTAAAGAGGTGGGCCTCGTGTTTCCTCGTGAACAAGACGGGAATACTAGAAAACTTAGTTATATGTATGGGCATATACATAAGCAGTGATTAATTTTGTTTTCATGATTTGTGAATATTTGGTTTCTTTTTGGTTCATCCTTTGTGATTGTAAGAGACCTCCGGGGGAATCAAGGTCTCTTTTGAGTATTGTTATACTCATCCATGGATTGGATACACCCGCAATATGGTGTGTCTTGTGCTGATTACAGACAACATTGATCAATGATGAGGGTGCAAGGATTGGAGACTGCTCAGAGGTGGACCATTACACGAGACATGCTGCAGAGAATACATTTCAAGAGATTTACCTACCATTCACTTATAATCCTTGGCGGGTGTTCAGGAGAGCTTCATTAGATTTTTCTAGTACTTTCTAGTTGGTCCTGTATTCCATCTCCCTTTCTTACTTTACCCATTTCATTTAGTATATAGTTTACTTTGTGTATTTATCTTTCTATGTGCTTGTATTGTGTGAGTTTGCAGGTTAAAAAAGCACTACCATTCTGTTGATAGGGATATGCCTTTTCGATGCTATTCGCCAGCCCATGTCTTATAGAAGTTGGGATTGGGGTAGTCATGTCACCGGCCCTGGGGGACGGGTCATGACAATTAATCTCATCGGTCAGAAATATATTCTCATCCAAATCCATGTTTTATAAAAATGTCTTCAAAAACGTTTTTATCATTTTAAAATTTATTAATAATATAAATTTTACATATTTTTAATTATTATATTTTTATGAATGTAATATCCACGTCATCTTAAAAACAAGTCCCATTTGTATTTTACTAAAAATTTGATTGAATCATTGTTTAATGTGTATAGAATGAAGTAATTTTCCATATTTTCTTGACCAATAAATATTTTGAATATTAAATTTTCTGTTTACAAGGTCATATTAAATTAAATTTGAATTCAATTTTCATTTTGAACATTTACATTTAATTAATGCCCTTAGAATGGAAAATGTTATTTTCCTCTAAAATGCTATTAATTTTATTATTACAGTGTTTCTATTAATTGGCATAAAAATAATTTATATTTTATATAATAATCTATGGATATGTTATATATATAATATTTATTAATCTTCAAGATGGTTAATGTATATTTTTACCAAGGAAATTAATGACATTCATTTTCTTCATATATTTTGCTATTCAACAATTAACCCATGAAATATCTGGTGAATGTGATCATTTGACATTATATTTTCCAAAACCATCCATAACATATATCATGAGTATTATTATTTCATAAAAAATACATCATTTCTACATACAATGTTTCAAAATTAATTTTATATTATTTAAATTGAATGTCATAATAAAAAATATTCATTCATAAATATGGATATTTAATGGTAAGGAATAATGATCATAAATAAAATTGATTATTTGACATATGTGGAGCGATTTGGATATAAAGACATGTGTTGGGAATGGTAATATGTTTCCCCAATATGAATTGATATGTCTCATGTGATGAATTAGTTAGATGGACATAGTTAAACGGGTTTCTTATTAATTCCAACCCATATGTATTAAGTTGTCTTGAGGGATGAAATTGATCAAAGTTGTATCATGATACGTAGAATAATGATATATAACTACTAAGATTCTATATAACTAATAATTCATTTATTTTTCTGAGATTTTTGAAATGATATTATCTGTAGAAGAATTTCATTCTCAATATATATATTAAATTGATTTTGTATTCAATTATTTAACATGCCATATGGTGTAAGACGTATGAAATTATGATTTTCATGTTATTAATTAAATGTTATTTTTTTCTGTAATTTACCTCACCATATTGATTATGTATTATATAAACAAGATAATCAAATTTTTTAAATGGAATATATGTTCAATTTATTACCATTATAGGTGGATTGATCTTATTGATTCATGATAGCCATCACTAGATAAATCCCATATGTTGAATTTGAACTCTCCCTTAGTTTTTCCATTTACCATGAATCTATAAGGTTTTCAATGAATGATATGAAAGGATATTCTGGGGTGAATAATTATACTATCAAAATCATTTCTATTTATACTTTTAATTTTCAAATGTAATGATTAACTCACATATTTTTTTATTTAACCAGGAATATGAAAATATTCATCCCTTTAGGATGTGATTTCATTTATCTTATTTCAATAAAATAACGTATGTAATAGGATCTTGGTTATGGGGGTTGTGGTAACTATAGTTAGTTTCAAATTAGGTTTAGTAGAATTAATGGGATCTCGATTTTCGAAAAAATCAATTACGGATCATAACCCAATGATAGTACTTGAAGATAATTAAGAAATATCATCCTATTATTTTGGTAAGGTTGAGATTACGTGAGTTTTCCTTGAAATACATCCATTTCTATACACTACATGTGGGCGTGTTACAACACGTATGTACCTTTGGGTAGTAACACCAAAATGGTTTAATTGGGAATGACCCAATCATTTAAAAGTTCATGATAGTAGGCCTTAATGAGGAAATGGTTTGACACAACTTGGAGACATGATAAAAAGAATGTTAATTTTCAATAAAAATCATTCTGATGGATTTGATGGTGGTAGTGAATGAAATATTTTAAACCTAATGTGCCCATTATTAGAAAATGTACCACAAATGAATATGGAACATTTTTATGTCTAGGAATGTAGAGAATAATTCAATTAGTTGATAAGGAAAATGAAGATTATGATAGATGTAAACAAATCTCATAATATGGATCCATTTATTATAGTTTATCTTTAATATTTGTAACTAAAGACATTATCCAAGTCAATTCCCTATTTTAATGGTCATTACCTTGATCATAAAATAACATATAAGAAAATATATAGATTATGTCTTTTTCTATTTTGATTCAAGAATTAAATTTTAGAATTATATTTCAATTGGAATTTTAGTTTTAAAATTCACTGAACATCAAAGGATTGTGTTTAATTTTAAACGAATATATGGATTTATTAACCTAAGAGTTATAGATATGATCATGATATTAGGTTGTTAAGAGTAATTATAAGTTCAATGTATTAAATACTTATGTTTAGTTTTTATGTGATGGGAGTCTACAATGATTTAGGATACATTAGTAGAAGTTTATGGATAGAATAAGTTTTAGTGTAATAGTTAGTTGAGGAATAATGCATTTAAGTTGTGTAGAAGAAATTTTAATGTTATATATAAACTATTGATTTGAATTTTTCATTACTTAAATCGATATAATATTAAAATAATATTATTGGGAATTGTGAAAAAAATTACATTTTATTGGATACTGTATTAAGAATATTACGTAATGATTAATATTATTTCAGGGATGTCCATCATATTTTAATTTTATAGAGAGTTATAGAAATTATATTTATAGTTTTATAAATTGGAAAAAATTTATTCTGAGTGAAAACCCTTCACATCCTACAAGGAAGAGGGGATTGGGTATAGAAAACTAAATAATGATAGTTGTTTAACACCTACCACTAGCCTACGTGATATCTTAGTTAATATTTCATTAGTGAAATGATTTTACAAATAAATGGTAATGATGAAAATGATGTTTTATATTTGAGGTTTACTCATTAATATATTATATTATATAAATATTTCTTAATATATTGGTTATGCAAAATAGTTTGAAATACATTGAAAGAATTATTAATTATTTATGGGTCTTACGATTAGCTAAAAATTAATATTGGTTCATTGATAATAAGAAATGTAATATATTCCTTTCAATGAGTGTCTGATGAATTAGAAATCAATCCAATAATTTCCGAAGGATAAAATTGATCTTTTAAAATAAAAATGTTTCAAAAATATATATTTTTCTTATATTGATATACAGAAATAGAATTCATCTACATTATAAAATAGATCATGAACAAAATATTATCATATTACAGTCATATTCAACAAATTAGTAGGTATTTTTAATCATCGTAGATATTTGGTCTTAGGGTTCTTACCACTCCATTTTTTATTCACCTTCATATGATAAATGACCTATATCACTAAAAATAATAATTTACACTTTACTTTAATGTACATATCATTACACATTAACATTTATCTCTTACATAAAAACCTTGTTTGTTGTTATTTCATATGACTTTTTTGCTTTTGTTTCTACTTTATTAAGTGGATATTAAATTATACCATTTTTTATGTAGATTTTTCAACAAAATTATTTCCATATTACAACAGCTTGATTACCAAGTTCATGTTTTAGGTATGAGGAAGCAGTGTATTTAAGGTGGGGAATATGTAACACCAATATATTTTAATGTATGAACACTGTTTTTTATAAAACATGAGTCATCGAAATCTAATCCTAAATAACAAAAAAAAAATCATTTTATCTCATTGGTTCCTTGTAAAAAAAACTACCATGTGTTTATGTGAACCATAATATAGTATATAATTATTACAAAAAATAGATTTGTGGGTATTTATAATACTATCTGTCTATTAAAAACAATGGTTCTCTATTGATTATAAATATACATCAAAACATTTAATGGAAAATATTATTTACTAATAAACTAAATTTTTTCTAAAATACGGGTTTTTTTGACATCGCGCAAATATATTATATTTAATTATTAAAAAACATATATTATTTATTTGATAAATTGAAAAAAAAATTCAAATTGAAAAAAAATTTACCGTACTATTATGTTATTAGAAATTTCTAAAATGTTTCATTTTATAATGAATAATGAAAAATTCAGAATTTTAGTTGAAATATTTTTGTCATTTAAATTATTTATAAAAATATATTATATTTTAATTTCTATTTAAATAAAAATTTATAAAATTTTATTTCAATTAATTTATTTTAGAACAATTTAATTATTTTCATATTGAATTTTTATATAAAAACCTTCCATACTTTTGAACATTTTCATCTTTGTAAACCTGTTTTGTCATCATATCTACCAGATTATTCCTAAATTCTATTTTTATAGATATGTAAATACAATTTTGGAAAATAGATTACATTTTTGGGAATAATAATTATTTATAATATCTAATATGGCGATCTTTATTTTTTAAGATGATGGAATATATAAATAGTATCCATTATTCCATTTAATTATGGATAAATGGGATTAACAAAGGGTTAAACTAATAAGAGAAGTGCTAAAATGAGATATAATTGTATAATATAAATGATGGAAATATTTAGAACAAATCATTGTAAGTATCTATAATATTTTATTTGGGCCATTTTTATAAGTTAAAAACGAGGTTAGAGAATTTTATTTTCTAACAATACATGAATGCAACTCACAAAACATATAAAAGGCCATCCAATATCCATTATTCTTGACAAAAACACACCATTTTGATTCAGAAAATACCTACCTCAATAACCCACCACCATGAATCCGCAAATCATTTAATCGTTACATTCAGAAGAAATCATTCTTATGATGGATTTTGGTGAAAACAAAAAGAGGTTACATGAACAGGAGGTAACATTATTTAACTAGACATTTTCT
The DNA here is from genome assembly GCA_963277665.1 of Viscum album. Taxonomy (NCBI): domain Eukaryota; kingdom Viridiplantae; phylum Streptophyta; class Magnoliopsida; order Santalales; family Viscaceae; genus Viscum; species Viscum album. The sequence goes on from OY728128.1 coordinate 1,267,886,968, forward strand.
TGTATTTATTCCTCCAACTCACTGAATTTTTTTTAATAATTTATTATATAATAACCTCTATATATCTCATATACATATATATTTATTTTCAGTTCATTAACAAACAATCTTCTCTTCCATCAAATGTGTTATAGAATCATCGTTTGTGTGTATGGTAGAATACCGCCTCTCGAAATGAGGTCATTAATTTTTCTATTTCCACATATCATGTATTGGTTTGATTATGGATATATAGTTTATATATTTTTTCTATATTAAATTTATAACTATTGACTCATTATATCGTATATATTGTTTTAAATTCTATTTTTAGGGGATATGATTATGTCACTCTTTCAGACGACAGACTACTACATTGAAAAAAATTCTGATTCAATTTCCAGTAATGCTTTAGATGGATGAAAATAAGGATAATGTTAATATAATTGTGCGATATAACCAAATAATTATGATATTAATGATATATTATAAAATTATGAATACATAATATATTGATAAATTCATACAATTTCCCTCACTAGAATATGATAACGTCATTTGTGTACGTGTAGACTAACTCCATCAAGAACCTATGTGACTCTCTTTTCATCACCACACCACATAGTTGATATAATTATAATAAGGTATTTAAGATATATATTTTCATTCTGTAAATATAATATATTACTTACTTACATCCCATAATGATTGATAAAAAATGGAAACGTTACTCATGCATACATATGACATATTATCTATTTGATGGTAACAAAATTCATTTAAAAAATCTATCCTTCATTATTAATAATAAAATTATAGTTATATATATATATATGATAATTTTTCATGATAATTACTCTAGATATGTTGTGACAATATATTTTATACAAGAATACGATCTTTCATGATAAATCATGAATGAGAAAGAAGATAATTTACACCGAAAACAATGAAAATAAAAAAACATTAATGAATGAATGATAAGATGTTAAAAAAATATAGTATATGAAATTATAAATATTGAAAAAATCTTTTATAATTTAATAAATTGTTTAAAACCAATATAAATAATTATAAATAATGCTAAAAAAATAATGAGGTAAGGGACTCCATCTAAACATCACTTGATTAATCAATATTTAAATGTTATGCTCATAATTTAATTTTTATTGTATATATTATACCAAATTTACATGTAATAAAATGAATAATTCACTATTAATTTTATTTTATGTTTCAATTTGAATTATTTTATCTTCCATAAATTGTCCTGAAAATTAACAACTGAAAATAGATTTCTTACCTCAATTACATTCATTAGAATATATTAATTATCCATTATCTATAATATTATATATTTTTTTTGAATTTTGATTAAATATTTTTTTATTTAAAATTTAATATTCTTACATTTGACAAGCATAAATAATTCATTTATTAATCCCCACTTCAACGTAATTATTTTTTAAGGGTTTATTTTAAAAACTAACTTAATTGAGATTTTTTTATAATTTTGTTTAAATGAAATGAATTTATTTGATAATTATATAATAAAACCAACTCATTTTCATCTCATTTAGTTGTTCATTATGTTTTTAAGTAATAATAAAATTTCCCATTATTATTTATATAAAATAACTGATAATATGTTTTTTATGAAAATATGACATCTTTTCCATATTTATTAAGAAATGGATTTTATTCTACTACCTTTTTTCTAAACATATTTTTTAAAATATTTTTAAAATTAAAAAAATTAATATGTAATGAAATTTTTTCCATTTTTAGGTTTTACAAAATAATGAAATTAATTTTCTTTTTATTTTCAATACAATACCCCAAAGGATTTTCAAAAACATCTGAAGGAATCATTGATTTTAATCTGTATGACGTGAATATAATTTCATACCATAATAACAACCAAATATTTTAAATATTCTATTAAAATTTTCAATGGTTAATTTCAAATAATAAAATTTTAAATAATTTCCCAGAGCTTTTTGTTTTAATAAATTGTTTTCAAAATTAAAATAATATTTTGAAAAAAAATTAATTATATATTTTTTTTTCTCTTTTCATTAGTGCCAATAAACCTTTATTTTATATATAATCCACTAGGGTTATATTTTATTTTTAACAAAATTAATCTTATATGGATGGTGTATGATAACTTTGTCCCTGAAAATTATTGAAATTCACTTTCTTGATTTATTATTTTCATCATTAACTATCCCTTATAATATTTACATTCTAGTGATCATTAGACATTAAATATCTTCTAAATATCCTTATTATTTAAAAATATATATTCCTACAGAATAAAATTTATTTCAATTCAATATCTGATATTTCATGATGATAATTTTTTGGTTAAATTGAGGAATATTGATAATATGTATTCCTTCTCCAATAATGTTAATTAATAGTAAAGAACACTTTTGAAGGATTATATTATTTATTTAATGAATAAATAATAATTTCTAAATTTACACGTGGGTGGGTCCTAGTTATTGATTTCACTTAGATACATTGACATGTCTCGTGAGACGAATCAGTTTGATATCAATAGATAAATGGGGTTTTATTGTAAATCTACCCATAAGTATTAAAATATCATAATGAAATAACTTGAATGTGGTGGTATCAGGATGTATAATATCATGACGTATAATAATTATTCATTTATATCATTTAGAATTCAGTTATTTTTATCCATTATATTTTCAACGAGATATTATCAATAAATGCATTTCATTTTATGTTTATTGATTAAATGGAATTTGTTTTCAATTAATTACCATACAATAAATATTATTTGTTATCAATTTATGATATTAAAGATAATTATTTAATGGCATGTGTTTTATGTAAATACCCGGACCTTAGTAGCCCAAACCCAACAACCTACATTATTTTAGTTTTGCGAAGAATAATTATTCTCATCCCGAAAGACTGAATATTTTTTGTCTTCTTTAAACAATATAAAAATAGAAGTTTCACATTACAACATTAAGTGAGAAAAATATAGAAACACAATTGAATGAACTGTTAATCCACTATTATCCATACACGTCACTCATAATGTACGTTTTTTCATCCTGGGGACAAATTAATCATCAAAAAGGGGTGATCTCAGATTTTGTGAAATGATATAACAATACAGTAGATGAAATTATAAATAATCATATGAAATATGGTATGGTTAATAACTAAAAACATATTCCATTAAAACATAATATTGTTCTTAATAGGGAAGGAATAAATTCTAGATAAATAAAGACATATGAATAATCATATGAGAAAGAAACATAACCCCAAATTTTTTTACAAGCATACTAACAACATGGGATATTAATTACCGATATCCTAATTAATGAATCAATAATTAAGGACATAATAATCATACTATTAATGAATCATCCAAGACAAAAACAAAAGTGGGTAAAAACCCATTTCTAATTTTTCTAATGAGACATACCGATTTATATAGGTGTTATTGTTGGTCATACCTATAACATACCATGTATAATGAATTCCTCATATAAATGAGGTAGTAAATATAAAAAAATATACATATAAAATATAAAAAACAATCCCCAATCTGTAATCATAATCACTATGCATTTTGGAGTATTATTGAAAATAGTATCATGAGAGCACATCCATAGTCAATCTGATCGTAAAACATTTAATAAAAATATGTTAGATTATAAAAAAAGTGAAAAATATAGATGAATAATTATATTAAACATATTATTTTGAAATATATGAAAATAATCTAACAAAATCATTGAGGAATTCTTGAGTGAAATAAAATTTAACTTTTCAAAAAAGTGTTATTTTTGAAAAAGTGTATTATTAAAATAACAGATTATATAAAACTAAAAATGAAAAAATATAGTTTTGAATGAAAAAATTATTTAATTTAAATAAGTAATTGTCTATTAATGTATAATACATATGTTACTTGAAAATGGGTATCAAAGCAATAAGTTATATTTACCCAGTTTTTCTAATTGGGGAGAATTGAAAAGATAACCTTGTAAAACATGTATTCTCTTAAAAAAGAAGGATGAAGAGATTTTATTATATGATTTTAGAAAATATAAATAGAATGTATATGAATTATATAAAAATTATTATAAATTAAATTTCCATAAGTAGATAGAAATCGTAACTCGAATAGAAATTTAATGTTAGGGAAAAAACCATTACCTTATTTATGTATGTTTTTAGAACTTGTACTTAATTTCCTAGATAATGAAAATAGATTCATTAATGATTTAATTTATAACCCCTTCCAAATTTATTTAATTTATTATAATTTCATTACGCCCTTTTATAGAATTTTTTATTAGTTATAAAATTCAATTATGACTTTTCGGATTGTTTGTTTTATTTATTTTTAGGATTGATCCACTTTTATAAATATATGGGAGATCATTCAAAATGGAAATAATTATCCAAAAATGAAATAATATGTTATTAATGAACAAAACAAATATTTAACAGTCTTATATATTATTTTTTTCAGATATGTGGATGATTCATTATATATAACTGTATTGACAACTGTTCATATTTTTTAGGATGTTTTTCAATCGTATTGAACATGTTTTGTCTGATTAGTTAATATCATTTATATATAAAAGTTTCATAACATTAAAAAACATTAAATATGTATAAAAATTATTTTTAACAAGAATGATTGATTTATAACTATCATTGAATTCGTTAATGGAATATGAAATAACATCATCCATGACGGTGGTAAATCGGCACATCAAAGATTATATATTCATTTTAAGAATAAAAAATGGAGAGGAGAAGGGTTGTGATGAAGAATATTCCTGTAAAATAATAATATTACTATATATATAAGATACTAATTTTTCATCCATGTTTTTACAAAATAGGTATGGATAGAATAAGAAGGAATGAAATTAAATTAAATTGGTAGAGAACAAAAAATAATTTACATCTTGAATTACTCTAAATGTAAACCTGTTTGAGGAACATTGAAATGTGATTTTGGTGAGATGATAAATACCAGAGCCTATGGTATAGTTTTGGAAGAGTAAATTGGAAGACTATAAGATAGATTTATGTCTTTTGATGTGTGAGGAGAATAGGTGTTATTTATAATTGAGAAGAGGGGTGTTTTTTTATTACTTTTGTCATTAGATTATTATTTTTTCTCATGACTATGAATAGTTTGACCATTATCAATAAATAAATTAAATAATTATGTGAAGCAAAATATTATTGTTCTTACATCATTCATGACTCAATGAATCATTTATTTATCCTATAATTTATATATATAAAAATTATAGTAGGTTACTATTCACAAAAAAACAACTATTTCCGGAAAATCCAAAATATTCACCATATCTATTTTTTCACATATATAATTGAAAATTGATCAAAATTATTTCAAATTAATTTTCAATATATTTTATGTTTAATTTTTAAATTAAAATAATTAATTATTCCAAAAATGCAAAATAAAACATTTTAATAGAATTTATGACACATAGAAAAATTAAAGATGGTCTCATATTATTATCTTATAATCATAAGAAAATAATATTATTTTATGAATCTATTTTATGAAAATATTTTTTCATCTACATTATTAGATTAAATATAAAATTAAAAATAAATATTTATGTTTTAAAAATATTCCATCACTTGATTTATTTTTTTGAAAACATATTTTTACTAATTCCATGATGTTAATATAAAATATTTTATTTTATATGAATAAAAAATTTTACCTATACATATATCGGTGTATTACTATTCTATTGCACATATTACAATTTCTAATAGTCACAATACAATTGCAATGGTAATATTTAACAGAATGTTATTGTTTTAAGCGCACTATAGTGTAAAGAATAAACAATTGAATATATTAAATTTTAATAGAGGTATACCTCAAAATATTTTCATGGTACATTCTCCCCTATTAAAATAATATCTTCCTCAAAATTCCCAAATTTCACCATATAAAATGATTTGAATAGTATTTCATCACTAATTCTTATTGTTCCCATGTGGTCTCTTCAATTTGATGTTTTTTCCAAGGTAAGAATAATAATATTGTCATTTGATTCCTCAAAAACTACTCTCTAGTTTCCTTAATTTAGATAGACTATTCACAATAAGATAAATCAGGTTCCAATTATATTCCCTCATACGTGAGGACATGCATTGGGTCTCGTATGTTCGTTTTTAACAACGAAATGTGGAAAAAATTTTGTACATTATAAAGGTGACATGGAATAGCCAAATGATAATACATAGCTCCTATTATATATATTGTTTCCGAAGGCCAAATGTACATTGAGAATATTTTTTCTTTCTCTACAAATTTTATGACACCATTCCATGGAGGTACCTTCATAAAAACATGATCTTCCACTTGGAACTCCAAATCCATTACTACATTATTAGCATATATTTTTAGTCTATATTGAGTTTCTTCTATATGGGTTACAATAGAATTTACCTTTTTGTTGTTTTCTCCACAAGTTCCATGCTTAAAAGCATCATTTCACCAATATCATTTGAACATATGGTTTTATGGAATCTCTATCTATACAATGCTTCATATGGTTCAATTTGAATACTTGAATAGAAACTATTATATTAAGATAACACTACCAAAGGTAAATAGTTTTCCCACATAAAATTAAAGTCATGTAATCATGAACTCATCATGTCTTCTAATGTTAGAATGATACTTTCAGACATTGCCTTAGTTTTTGTGTGATAAGAAGTACTCAAATGAAGTAATGTAATAAAAAGGTTCTAAGGAAATTTCATGATTTTAGATGTAAATATTTGTTCATGGTCCGCCATAATTGAAAGTGGATCTCCCTATAGTCATTCAACATCATTAATTTATTGTTGTGTGTGGAACTCCATAGGAAAATCCATTTTTACTGTAAGGAAATGTTAAAATTATATACGTTGATCAACAATTACCCATATTGCTTTATCATTTTGAATATTTTTTGGTAATCTAGTGAAAAAATCCGAGGATATGTCATCCCATTTACTTGATGTAATAAGCATAGGTTGCATGAACCCCCAAGGTTGTTGCCTTATAGAATTCACCTATTAGAAAATATAAATATTGGAACATAATTAGAATTTTCCTTCATCTTATTATCCCAACAGAAATTTTCAATCAAGTTTCAATACATCTTAGTGTGACTAGTGTGAATAGATAAATTCAAGATATGGTAATCATCCAATTAATCCCATTTTATCTTGGGTATAGATGAGACACAAATCCTTTTTAAAAAATTTAGAAATCCATCATCATGCTTGATTTCTTCTAACATCCCATCATTCACTCCATTAATTCTTTTTTTAAAATTCTCATTACCATTCTAAGATAACCTAATTCATTCAAATAATTATGCTTTAAATATCATTTGAAAAAGTTGTGATATTTCATATTCCTTGATAATTCCTTTTTCATTATTTACTAGATCCATGTATATAGTATCCTTTTCAATCATCATATTATTTAGAAATATATGATGATTCATACTCAATTAATCAACTACTTATTTTCATTCACTATGAGATAATGTCTTGACCAATCATAGTCCATGATTTTCATGATCCATCACCTTTTCCTTTTGTTGAGTTCATTCTATGATATAATATATTTCAAAGTCATGTGATTTTTATATATCTCTTATATTTTACCATTGATGTAGTGTATCCATATTTTAAAATAAAATATTATATACTCTATCAATTGATCATGAGTTGTATAATGAATTTCAAGAGTTTTTATATACTTTAATGCATTTTCAATAACATTATCCTTATACTTAGGTTCACATAAATTTCTATTCATTGATTCATCAATATATATCACAAATCCACAATTTATAATTGGTAGAGTCAATATAAGAGAATTAATTAATATCATATATATTTATTCAAATAATTCATCACATTCTATTGTCTATGTCAAGAAAACCTCTATACATATAAGCTTCGTTAACAGGTGAGATAATCATCCAGAATTACAAATGAAGTATAAATAATAACATGCTAAACAAAGGATTAAATGTACCTCAGTTATGTTGATTGGACTAGGACATTACCATAAATACTTTTTCATTTATGGATCAATAGATATTCCATCCTTAGAGACAAAATGGGAATAAATGAAATGTCTTGAAGCCCTTATTCACACAATCAAAACTTTCCATACAACTCTTTTCTTTTGAAGGTTTCCATAACAACTCGTAAGTTGTTCTCATGGTCCTCATAGATTTATTTTCATGATGTCATTAGTATATAAAAAAACTATGTCATGATGATAATCTTTTAACACTCTATTCATTAGTGGTGAAAAAATAGATTTGATTAGGAAATGGAAGTATAATTAATGTTCACTCATAATGTCCATAGATGGTTTATAAAAATTTATTCATAATATCTTCCTTCCACAAAAATAATTCATGATATCCATATCAATTTTAAATCTTTGAAAAATATTGAACTCCATAAATTTCCTAAAATAAGACATCAATGTATGTAAAATGATAATTTTTCATTATTTTAATAGCATTTATTTCTCTATAGATGATGAAAAAACTCATGGATCTATCTTTCTTCGTCACATAGGTAATAGGGGCTCCACATATAGAAGCACTTGGGGGAGAAAGTCCCATATCACTCAATTCCCATCATTGTTTCTTCTTATCCACAAACTAAAAAGAAGATACAAAATAAAGAGGCATTTATATATGCCTAAAGTTAGGAATTCAATTTATAGAGAAATCAAATACCCTAATTGGAGGATGTCAAGGTAAATCCATTATATATACATCTATTCATTCATGAATAGTATTTTTTTCATCCATTTGAATATTTGTTTATTTATTTATATATATTTTTCTCTTCTTCCCCAATAAGATAAATTTGAAGAGATACTGGTTGTGGATCCCAATTTGAATATGATGATGATGTATCTCCTTTAATGATGAGAAATTTTATACCTTCTTCAGGAATCATAATTTTATTCTCTTCACAATAATTTTTTGAATTTATATTTTTAAATCTACTACATAACATGTCTTATATAAAAATCAATGTATGATGATATAATCAAATATTTTGGCAGGATTATGTTTCATAATAAGATTTGTTTGAAACAACATTGTTTCAATATTGTTCCCCAATGATTCTTTACTAACATCTCCCGTATTAAGGTGAATTATAAATATATAATTCTTCAAGAAACGTGGATGATAAAAATGAATGTGATGATCCATAAACATGTAAATCATTATCTAAATTTTAGGAGATGGTTAAAGTATCTTCCACCACATCATTGAGAAATTTAACCTCAACTGTTTTGATTGTATTAGAAAAGCCATGATCTTTTGGCTTTTACGTTGGAATGTTACCTCGATTATTGTGGATATATTTTTCATTCATTAACTTATCTTTACAATTTTATCATTTAACATTTCAAGGTTCATTCCTTAATATGAAATCACGGACATGGAGGCCTTTCCATCAATATTATTAACATTCTCCCATCCCTAAATGGAATGTTCCCTGATGTTTCTATTCACATTTATAATAGGGAGGAATGTATCCTCTTACATTATTTACCATTTAGTTATAAACATTTATAATGTGCAAAAAATACCTCTTATTATTTTTATTTACATTAATGTCATATAACCTAGATAAAAAAATCTTTGTCTTGAGAGCACAATTGGCTACATCTTCATATGATGATAATTTCATGGAGACCAATTCCCTTTAGTGGAATGGTTTCTATCCATAAATAATTCAATCTATATTTATCATTGTATAAGACATATAGACCATAAAATATTTTTCAATCCTTGTAATTTTGGGTTATTACTAGCATGTTTCCATCCTCCAATATTTTTAGATTAATAAATTGCCTCGCGATATCTGTTCATTGTTCTGGATGGAATTTTTTTTCTATGAATATTTCCATATAATCTTCCACTTCATATTATAAATTTGTTCTTACTCAATTTTTTTAATTAATGGCCACCATTGATCTATATCTCTAGATAGATTATGAGCTACCAGTATATCCTACTCCCTTTTATTACATCGCAAAGAGAGATATATCTTCTGAAAAGAAATTATTCACTACTTAGAAAGAAATGATTTTCTAGTCCCATTTAATGATAAAGGTTATTTGGAAATAATTTATTATAAAATTTTTTCAATTCATTGTTGATTGGGCTGCTCAATGCGAGTAAGGATACTTGTCATAACCTCATTCAGTTGATGGAATATAGTTATATGTTATTAATATCTAGTAGTATTTCTAGCTCTCACATCATTCTCTTGCATTGTGATTAAATCACATTATGGGATAAGTGTGTTGATATGGGTTCCATACCTTCCAATGTGATCCATTAATAAACAATGGAATATAATAAATTTGAATCCTAATTTTAAACTAGTATTACACCCAAAAAAAATTAAAAAACACTTTCTTAGCTAATCTAATATTCATAAAAATGGTTTTTATAGGGAAAATTAAATTTGAAATCATTCAAAATGTTTCATAATGAAAAATTTAATTATCATAATAATATCATCCCTAAGTGTTAAACCAGGTGAACCATAGGTCTCATTGACGTGTATCAGGATATGTCGAGTTAGGAACAAAACCCTTTGTCGGAGTTGTTAACCCTAGGTACAGTTATGCCAGAACCACCTCCACATATGGTATCAATAATAAAATGTATTTTAAAGAATACCCACATAATCTGTACATCACCCAAATTCTATGATTTTCTTCTATTATTATACTAAATTTATATCTTAAGATTATGTTAACTAAAATATAATTTGTAAATCTATTTTCCACGGATTCAACTAAACTTCTCAGATACAAACACTAAATACCCCAATTCCAGTAGCCCATAAACGATGCCAAACATTATCACATTGGAACTTTGAATAGGTTTTTTCATCCCAATGGAAAAATTGTTTAATATATTTGGAAAACTAGTTACATAAATAATATTTATATTAAATGTTTATTGAAAAAAATACATAAAAAATCCATTTGAAACATCCAGAAACTCCTAGATTATCCATGCATGTCATTCATAATATACAACATCACATCCCGGGGAAATATAATACATAATAAAAGAGTTTTCTCTAATACTAAGTAAGGGCAACAATATATAGTGGATAATATTATAAATAAAAAAATAATAAAGAATGATTAATTACAAAAAAACATTCAATTGAAACATATTATTGAGAATAATACACTTGAAAAAAAACTGAATAAGGAATACCTCATAAATAATTGCCAGAGAAAAAAACAAATTCATTGATATTATACTATCATTGCAACACCCGATACTTTTATGGGAAATATTTTTTTTATGTTATATAAATCATCAAATGAATCCTTCACTACACACAACACTGTCTTGTCTTTCTTTACACGCAATCACGACCTTCCTCTATAGCTTGCGTCGTATGCTATACCGAGTTTCACTGAACAACGATATGTTATTAAAATATTACTAACACTAGCCGTTATGAATAGTAATACCCACTTTTCGAAATTTTGTAAATTTTATTTTTCAAAATGGACTTCATTTTTGAATTTGGAATACCGAAATTAGCCTAGGATGAAATTTTGGTATTTTTCTGAAAACGTTCAATTTTTGATGAATAGTGAAAACACTGGGTTACTATTTGAAAACCGACTTTTTATTTAAATAATTATTTATTTTATTTAAATTTATTTCAGGTGAAAATTGATACATAATACCTTTATACGTTCAAATTAATTCATTGGAGTCATTTTATAATAATTTTAGATATATAAAAATTTTGTCGAACTTTTCACCGTCTTTTACCCACCTCCTATGAGAATTGGTAAATTCACGTAAAACTTAATTTTACCGCTTCTGTGAGTGGAATTTCAAAAATCCGAGAGACATGGTTAATATAAAGGACTAAAATGTGGTTCAATGTGACAAAAATAATTTTTGGTGAATAGTAATTTTTTACTTTTTTTACCATGGTTAAAAGTAAATAGGGAAATTAAGGGTAAAAATGTTATTATTATTACCCTAAAACATGTCATAATTCTATTGGATAAGTTTAATTCGACCAAAAACAACCTTAGTAAAAAAATATGACCATTTAGGCCATCTTGGATTAGATTAGGACATTTATTATTAATTTATTTAAAGAAGGGTTAAAATAGTTAAAATCAATGTTTAATAACAAAATCATTTTTAATATAAGGTTATACATAAGATAAATTAGACTATAAAAATTCATTAGAAATAAAAAATTATTTCCTACATAATGGTATTTTATTTGTAATTTTTAGACAATAAATACTTTAATTTATTTATGAGACAATGATGATGCAGTAATTATCTTATAAATGAAATATTGACATAATTGATGTTATAAATACCCAAATAAATGTAATTTGAGACTTTTTATGAATTAAAATAATTTTATAGGTTAATATGACATGTTAGTATTGATTTAATTAACCTTTTTCGAACTAATATTTCTGTTATGAGTTTCACAAAAATCAATTACCAAATAGTGTCAAAATTAACATAAAATAGTTTTTAAAAAAAATATTATATTATTAATTGTTATTTTATTCCTAAAAACCTACGGTTCAGACAAATGACTTAGAAAAGGTTATATATATTAATAATAAACAACATGGTGTTCTTTTGGCTTGTTATAGTAAGTTTATTAACCTTATAGTGTAAGAAAACAAGAGGACACGGTAAAAGTTAAATTATCTAACTTAAAGTTAAATCTAAATGATAAGGTTAAATTAGATACCTAAACTTGTATAAATTCTATTGGATGAGATTATTTCGAACCATCCCCAACTTATCTTATAAATAAATAAATTTGGAGATATTAAAAACCCAATTTGACTTTATAATAAAATAATATTTTTTGTTTTTCCTAAGGTGCCCATCTCCTCCCTTATAAAAGGGCACCTCCTCCCTCTCTTTCTCACACCACTTTGAGAAATCAAGCTCAGACAACCCATGCCAAATTCTCTTCTCCACTTCCCTAGAAACATCATAGAGGTCCTGGTCTTCTTCAAAGACCAATTTTAGTGTTCTAAGAGGAGGTCTCAAATAGTCTCTTCAAAGAATAGGTAATGTCTGTTACCGATTCTTTCAACATTATTTATTCTTACACATCTTCTTCGTTAGTTGTTTCATTATGAAGTAATAAAATCAGTATCACTAATATACTGGTATGTTATTATATGTATGAAACAACCCTATTTCACCATCTATCCATCCTATGGAAAATGAAATCACCGCGCGTGCGTACTTACAGAATATCGTCTCCACGCCGTGGAGTAATCTATTTTCCACCACCACAATACTTGGATGGGTATAATGATGTAAATAATAACTATATATGATTATTTTAAAGTGATATTGATTCTGAAATAGTATACATACACTTCAATACAATTCCATGATCATGGGAACGATATCATCGCTCGTGCGTACGTACGGAATACCGTCTCCACAATGTGATACGACTCGTTCTACATGATCTTCATTACATAATGATTATATAAATGAATTTAATAAATGAATATGATATATATTACACTAATACCATTCTGGAAATGAGGTATCTATAACCTAAATAGAAGAATAAGAATTTATTCGACAAAACACGCATAAGAACAAAAAGTAATAAACACCGGAATAACAAGTAGCAATGAACTATTACTAATAAGAAGCAAATAATATGTACATATATGATATCATAACAATGATTATGATTCAGGAATAAGTCAATGACATTAGTTAAATCATTATAAAAGAGGTTCGGACACTTACGACGTAAATCAGACCTAAGGTAAGGGAAAATATCAGAATCTCATTTTTATCCGAGATTGTTTATACTTTGGTATTTTCTGGGGTGTATTTTATCATCCACATCCATGTTTCCTCAATATTTAATATTATTTCCATCCAATTATAATTGTTTAAATAAAATTTTACCCTTCGGTGAGTTTTTAGTAAAAGATATGAAAGGAATATTTTGTCATTTTTCGTGCGAGGAACTTTTTGAATTTTTCGACAAAAGTACAAGAATAATGTTTTTTTAACTTATACGGCATGAATATATTTTTAAAAAATTATTTCCAAGAAGCTTCCTTTACATGTTTTCATGTTTTTTTAATCAACTTCTTTTAGTTTAAAATTGTATTACATGTTAAGAAAGGAAAATGTTTTTGAAGTAGAAAGGATTTTTCCCTCAAGAATGGAGTTCATGTGTTTTATCAAAATTATTTTCCATCTAAGATAATATAAGGTTCTGTTTCTATCCCTATTATTACTTTGATTTGATTATGTTGTGATGGAATTATTTTTATGAATTCCGTTATCTTATATGAATTGTTTTATGATGTCATGATGTTTAAGAATCCCATTTTTATTACATGGGGTATGCAATGATGTATGATTTATGATTTTTTGGCACATATAAAAATGGTATCATTATGAGATGGTTGGGACCTATATCTCCCTCCAATGCATTGGGTAATTATTTATATCTCATTAGGTAGACATGTCTGGAACGACAGGTTAAACCGGTTCAGTGAAACAAGACTGAAACGAGGAGTGAACTCGGTTCAGAAATGGACTTTGTCTACTAAGATAGTCTTGGCTATGAGTCTTGACTACTAAGAAATGATTCTCTATTATTATGTTTTTATGACACAAAGTTTCATTTTTATGTTATGATTATTGGGATTAAATTTCACTACTATGATTTATCCCATGTTATGAAATTATGATATCTTTTGCAGGTTAAGATTTCCAAAATGTTATGTTCTTATGAATATGATGTGATTGATATTTCTTTTTAATACCCTTACTGAGCATTTGAGCTCACCCTTTTTTATGTTTTCTTTCCCCAGGACAGGAAGAAGGTTATTAAGTAGGATATGCCAAAAGGGACTCTAGATATGATGAAATAAATGGGAGACAATGTAGATGCTTTATGAACCAGTTGTTTATGTTTCACAGTTTCTCCAGACACTATACCCATATGGTCCTTTCATGGTTTTGTTATATGTTGTAATAATTGTACTTCAATTTTGAAGTACTAAAAATGAATGAAAAGTATGGGTCGTTATAGTTGGTATTAGAGGAAAGGTATAGTCAAACGTTGGAAACTAGGAAGTGAAAGCCTTAGTAAGAACCCTAAGGATAATCTAAGCATAGAACCCAATCTTAGTGTTTTAGAAATGGCCATGAACAACCTATGATAAGGCCTTATGTGTGAAATTTTAATCTTGATTATGTGGTTTTCCTATTATAATTAGTGTTTCTCACACTATTCTTCATGGTTTTAGTCAATGGATGGAACCCGAAGGAATCGTGTAAATGCGCAATGCAATGGGAAATACAATGATTGTCCCCCTGAGAAACCAAACATGATGGGAGATAGAATGAAAAATCTTGTATCCATGCTCACAAAACATTCTCAAGTAATGAATCATACAGGACTTCCAAATGAGAAAAGGAAGGTGCAGCATTCTGTTGAATCCTACATGAGGCAGCATCCACCTTCATTCAACGAGTCTACTAATCCATTAGTTGCTGAACAGTGGATTAGTACTACTGAAAAGATATTTTCAGTTCTTCAATTTTCTGAAAATTATAATGTCATCTTAGCATTGTATCGTTTGGAAGGAGATGATGATCAATGGTGGAATCTTATTAAGAATATGTGGCAAAGGGTTGAAATTGAGTCCATGGAATGGGACAAGTTCAAGAACTTATTTTTCCATAAGTACTTCCCTCGTATCCTTCGAACACAGATGGAGAAGGAATTTCTTGAACTAAAGCAAAAGGATGATGAATCTGTTGGTACCTATGAAGAAAATTTTACAAGACTTGCAAGGTACGCTTCTGGTATTATTATCCAACCTGAGAGTAAGATCGATCGATTCTTTAGTGTCTTAAAACCAAGTCTTCGAAGGGCGTTATCCATAAGGGACTTCAATATCTACGAGGAAATCGTTCGACGTGCTCTCAATGTTAAGATGGAAATTGACGTAACCCACCAGTCATATGGGTTTCATAAGAAGGGGAAAATGTAATTCAAAGGAAAATTAAAAGAGCACACTAAAATAAATCTGAGTTTTCCCTTATGCTTAATGTGTGGAAAGAAACATGGAGGAAATTGTCTTAAGGGGACAGGAAAATGTTATAAGTGTGGAATAGAAGGTCATCGGGCAATTGAATGTCGAAATAATGGGAAGAAGATGTCTAATGATTCAAACAAAGGAAGGGATACACAGAATGAACCTATTACACATCAATGTTTCAAGTGCAAGGAGATGGGTCATTATGCCAATCAATGCCCAAATCCAAGGGTTGATGATGATGATCGGCGTCAACAAACTCTTAAGGAGAAAGATAATGGAAAGTCACAGGCATTTACTATCGGTGATGTAGAGTACGATAATGAAGTGGTGAAATGTACACTTACCATCCACTCTAAAGTTGAAAATGTTTTATTTTATTCTGGATCCTCCCACTGTTTTATTTCTGATGAATTTTCTAAGGGTATCGATGTATTACCTCAACAATTAGATGTTGAGTTAGCTGTGACAATCCCTAATGCCACAACAGTCGCATCAAAAGTTTTTAATTCTTCTCTGATTGATGTTTGTGGGAAAGTGCTTCCTGAAAATCTTGTGATCCATCCTAGAGTGTAATTTGATGTGATTCTGGGCATGGATTGGCTTTATCTATATGGAGATCATATCAATAGCCAAATAAGGGAAGTCACATTTCATATTCGAGATCAATCTATGATTGTCTATCAATGCAAGGATGAACATAACCTTGTAGTGAAAATTTATTCCATCTTATGGGTCTTGATTCCACTAAATGAAGGTTATTTATCTCAAATGGTTGGTGAGAAACTCACGATTTAGAATATGCCCATTGTACGGGAGTTTGAGATTGTCTTTCTGGAGGAATTTTCGGGTCTTCCACCAAATTGTGAAGTTGAGTTTTCAATAGCACTCATACCGGGTGCTTTGCCTATTTCAAAGACACCATATAGAATGTCCCCAATTGAGTTACAGGGATTGACGAAGCAACTCCAAGAGAATCTTGATAAGGGATTCATATGCCCTAGTGCGTCACCTTGGGAAGCACCTGTTCTGTTTGTAAAGAAGAATGATAGATCAATGAGACTCTGCATTGATTATCGAGAACTTAACAAGATCACTATCAAGAACAAATATCCTCTCTCGCGCATTGATGACTTATTTCACCAACTACGTAGAGCTCAATACTTTTTTTAGATTGATCTTTGTTCAGGGTATCATCAATTAAGTTTCAAAAGGGAGGATATACCAAAGGCGGCTTTTTATACAAGGTATGGGCACTATGAATTTATAGTGATGCCATTTGGTCTTACTAATGCCCCTACTATCTTCATGGATCTGATGAATAGAGTCTTTAGAGACTATCTTGTTCAGTTTGTGGTAGTCTTTATAGACGATATTCTTTTTTATTCAAAGAGAAAGGTAGAACATGAAGATCACTTGAGAATTATATTGAAGACCCTAAGAAAGGAGAAGCTTTATGCCAAAGTTACCAAGTGTGAATGTTGGCTTCAAAAAGTTACATTTTTGGGTCACATTATCTCAAAAGAGGGGATATCTGTGGATCCAGCAAAAACAGAGGTTATCAAAAGATAGTCGAGACCAACAACAGTAACTGAGATCCGAAGTTTTCTTGGTTTGGCTGGATATTATCGAAGTTTTGTGAAAGATTTTTCACTATTATCTAATCCACTCTCCTTGTTGACTCAAAAAGGTGTTAAGTTTGTTTGGACAGAGGAATGTGAAGATAATTTCAAGTAGTTGAAAAGAAGGTTATCCAATGGACCTGTACTCAAACATCCTTGAAGTGGAGAAAGGTTTTTGATCTACAGTTATGCATCCAAGAAGGGGCTGGGGTGTGTTATTATGCAAAATGATAATGTGATATCTTATGCCTCACGACAGTGGAAAATCCATGAGCAAAATTACCCAACTCATGATTTGGAGTTTGTTGTGGTAATCTTTGCATTAAATATTTGGAGGCATTATCTTTATGGATAAAGGTGTGATATTTTTGCTGATCATAAATGTTTAAATTATATTTTCACACAAAAGGAGCTGAATATGCGCCCAAGAATATGGTTAGAGCTGATTAAGGATTATGACTACTCAATTCATTACCACCCTGGGAAAGAAAACAAGGTGGAAGGTACATTAGGTCGACAAGACCATTCTAGCTTATCCATGATGAGGATCACAAAAGATCCAATATTTATGGATTTACAAAGGATGGATCTTTGAATTATAATGAATGGGAAAAATTGTATCTTTCTCAATTGAATGTTAAACAATCTATACATGTTAAGATTAAAGAGGCGCATAAAGAAGATGTAGAGTTACAAAAGAAGTTGAGAAATATTCCTGAATTCAACTTTGATTTTGATGGGATAATAAAGTTCCGGAATCGGGGTTGTGTTCCGCCCATCTCAGAATTAAAGAAGGAGCTGCTGGATGAGGCTCATAGTTCTTTATTCTCTATTCATCCAGGAAGCACGAAGATGTATAGGGACCTAATAGAGTACTTCTGGTGGGATGGCATGAAAAGAGATGTTGCTGAATATGTCTCTCGATGCTTGGTTTGTCAGCAAGTTAAAGCTGAGAGACAGAAGTCTAAGGGGATGTTACAACCGTTACCCATACCAGAATGGAAATGGGAAAACATCACTATGGACTTTGTCACCAGACGTCCTAAAACATCCAAAGGAAATAATGCTATCTGGGTCATAGTTGATCGTCATACAAATTCGACACAATTTATTGCTATTAGAGAGGATTTCTCTCTGGATCAGCTTACCAGGATATATGTAAAGGAAGTGGTAAGATTGCATGAAGTACCACTTTGCATTATATCTGATCGGGATCCGAGATTTACCTCGAAGTTCTGGTGAAGTCTTCAGTATACTCTGGATACAGAGTTGAGTTTCGTCACTGCTTACCATCCTCAGACAGACGGTCAGTATGAGAGGATAATTCATACTCTAGAAGATATGTTGATAGCTTGCTCTATGGATTTCAGAGGACTATGGGATCAACACCTACCATTGGTGGAATTTTCGTATAATAATAGCTTTCACTCCAGTATTCAGATGGCTCCTTATGAAGCTCTCTATGGAAAGAAATGCAAGACTCCAACTTATTGGGATGAAGTTGGGGAATGATAGCTATTAGGGCCTGATCTTGTTGATGAGATGGCAGAAAAGGTCAGATCTATTCAACAACAAATAAAAGCAGCTCAGAGATGACAAAAAAGTTATGCCGACAACCAAAGAAAAGGACTAGAGTTTGAAGTGGGTGATAAAGTGTTCTTACGAATATCTCCCTAGAAAAGGGTCATGAGATTTGGAAAGAAGGGAAAGTTGATCCCTAGATATATCGGTCATTTTGAAATTCTGGATCATGTTGGGAAGGTAGCTTAGCGATTGGTGCTTCCACCAAATCTCTCCCAAGTTTAGGATGTGTTCCATGTATCTCTCTCAAGAAAGTACATACCTTATCCTTCACATGTACTCAGATCAGAAGTTGTACCGCTGAAGCAAGATCATTCTTATGAAGAACAGCTGATAGAGATTTTGGATTGTAGCGAAAAAGTCCTAAGGAACAAGACCACTCTCTTGGTGAAAGTTTTATGGAGGAACCACCAATTTTAAGAAGCTACATTGGAGCTTGAGGATATGATGAGGGAGAGGTATCCTCATCTGTTTGTTACATAGTGATGAATTTCGAGGGCGATATTCATTTTAAGGGGTGTAGAATGTAACACCCGATACTTTTATGAGAAATAATTTGTTTTTAGGTTATATAAATCATCAAAGGAATCTTTCACTACACACAAAACTAGCTTGGCTTACTTTACACGCAATCGCGACCTTCCTCAATAGATTGGGTCGTACGCAACAGCGAGTTTCACTAAACAACGATATGATATTAAAATATTACTAAAACTAGCCATTATGATTAGTAATACCCACTTTTTGAAATTTTGTAAATTTTATTTTTCAAAATGTACTTCATCTTTTGATTCGGAAAACCGAAATTATCCTAGGGTGATGTTTTGGTATTTTTCTGAAAACATTCAATTTTTGAGGAATACTGAAAACACTGGGTTACTATTTTATAACCGATTTTTTATTTAAATTATTATTATTTTATTTAAATTTATATTAGGTCGAAATTGATACATAATACCTTTATATGTTAAAATTAATTCATTGGAGTCATTTTATAATAATTTTAGATACATAAAATTTTATCGAACTTTTCACCATCTTTTACCCACCTCTTAGGAGAATTTGCAAATTTACATAAAACTTAATTTTACTGCTTCTATGAGTGGAATTTCAAAAATCCGAGAGACACGGTTAATATCAAGGAATAAAATGTGGTTTAATGTATAACAACCCATACTTTACATACATTGCTATTACTTCATAATTGAAGCACACTTATTAAAACATATAACAAAACCAAGAAAGGACTGTATAGGTATAGAGCCTTTAGAAACTGGGAAACATAAACAACTACTTCATAATGCATCTACTTTGCCTCAACTTTATTTCATCATATATAGAGTCCCTTTTTGGCATAACCTACTTAATAACCTTCTTCCTGACCTGTGGAAATAACACATACAAAAGGGTGAGCAAAATGCTCAGTAACGGTAAACAAAAGAAATATCAATCAAATCTTATACATAAGAACATAACTTTTGGAAATCATAACCTGCAAAAGAGATCATAATTTCATAACATGGGATAAATCATAGCAGTGAAATGCAATCCCAATAATCATAACTTAAAACATGAAACTTTGTGGAATACACACATAATCAAAGAGAATCATTTCTTATTAGTCAAGACTCATTGTAAAGACTATCTTAGTGGACAATGTCCATTTCTGAACCGAGTTCACTCCTCATTTCAGTCTTGTTTCACTAAACCGGTTTAACCTGCCGTTCCAGCCATGTCTATCTCATGAGATATAAAGTCTTTACCCAATGCATTGGAGGGAGATATATGTCCCACCCATCTTATAATGATACCATTCTTATGTGTGACACAAAATCATAAACCATACATCATAGAATAACCCATGTAATAAAAATGGGATTCTTAAACACCAGATATCATAAAACAATTCATATAAGATAAAGGAATACATAAAAATAATTCCATCACAACATAATAAAATCAATGTAATTATAGGGATAGAAACATAACCCTTTATTATCTTAGATGGAAAATAATTTTGATAAAACACTTGAACTCCATTCTTGAGGAAAATATCTTTTATACTTCAAAAACACTTTTCCTTTCATAACATGTGATAAAATTCTAAACTAAAAGAAGTTGATTAAAAATAAATGTGAAACTTGTAATGGAAGCTTCTTAGAAATAATGTTTTAAAAATCCATTCAGGTCGTATAAGTTATAAAAAACATTCTTCTCATACTTTTGTCGGAAAAGTCAAAAAGTAGCTCTTACGAAAAATGACAATAGATTCTTTTAATATGTTTTACTAAAATCTCACTGTAGGGTAAAATTGGATTTAAACAATTGTAGGTGGATGGAAACAATATTACATATTTAGGAACCATTGATGTGGATGATAAAATACACCCTAGTAAATACCAAAGTATTAATAATCTCGGATAAAATGAGATTGTGATATTTTCCTTACCTTAAGTACGATTTGATTTGTAAGTGTCTGAACCTCCTGTATAATGATTTAAAAAATGTTATTGACTTATTACAGAATCATACGTATTTTTATGATATCATTTATGGTCATATTCTTAGCTTCTTATTAGTAATATTTCATTACTACTTGTTATTCGGGTGTTTATTACTTTTTGTTCTTATGCGTGTTTTGTTGAATAAATTCTTATTCTTCTCTTTAGGTTATAGATACCTCATTTCCAGAATGTTATTAGTGTACTATATATCATATTTATTCATTAAATTTATTTTTATAATCATTATTCAATGAAGATCATGTGGAACGAGTCGCATCAGATCGTGGAGACGGTATTCCGTACGTACGCACTAGCGATGATATCGTTCCCATGATCGTGGAATTGTATTGGAGTATATTTATACTATTTCAGAATCAGTATCACATTATAATAATCATATATAGTTATTATTTACACCATAATACCCATCCAAGTAAGGTGGTGGGGGAAAATAGATTACACCACGGCGTGGAGATGGTATTCTGTACGTACGCACGCGCGGTGATTTCATTTTCCGTAGGATGGATAGATGGTAAAATAGGGCTGTTTAATACATAAAATAACATATCAGTATATGAGTGATACTGATGTTATTACTTCATAATGAAACAACTAAATAAGAAGAAGTTTAAGATGAAATAAATTTGAATGAATCGGTAACAGACATTACCTCTTCTGTGAAGTGCTTCTTTGCGACCTCCTTTTAGGGCACAAAAAATGGTCATTGAAGAAGACCAGGACCTCTAGGATGTCTCTAGGGAAGTGGAGAGGAGAAAGTGGCATGGTTTGGCCGAGCTTTAAGGCTCAAAGTGGTGTGAGTAAGAGAGGGAGGAGGTGCCCTTTTATAATGGAGGAGAGGGACTCCTTTGGAAAAACTAAAAATATTATTTTATTATAATGCCAAATTCTGTTTTAAATAGCTCCAAATTGATTTATTTAGAAGCTAAGGTGGGGATGGGTCGAAAGACTCTCATCCAATAGAATTTAGACAAGTTTAGGTTCGTATTTTAACCTTATCATTTATATTTAACTTTAAGTTAGATAATTTTACTTTTACCATGTCTTTTTGTGTTCTTACACTATAAGGTTAATAAACTTACTATAACAAGCCAAAAGAACCCCAAGTTGTTTATTATTAATATATATAACCTTATATAAGTCATTTGGACGAAACTTATATTGTTAGGAAAAAAATAACAATTAATAATATAATATTTATTTTAAAACATATTTTATGTCAATTTTGACACGATTTAGTAATTGATTTTTGTGAAAATTTTAACAGAATGATTAGTTCGAACTAGGTTAATTAAATCAACACTAACATGTCATATTAACCAATAAAATTAGTTTAATTCATAAAAAGTCTCAAATTACATTTATTTGGGTATTTATAAGATCAATTATGTCAATATTTCATTAATAAGATAATTACTACATCATCTTTGTGTCATAAATAAATTATATTATTTAATGTCAAAATATTACAAATAAAATTCCATTATGTAGGAAATCTTTATCGCTTTATAATTAATATTTATAGTCGAATTTATCTTATGTATAAACCTATATTAAAAATTATTTAGTTATTAAACGTTGATTTTAACTATTTTAACCCTTCTTTAAATAAATTAATAATAAATGTCCTAATCTAATCCAAGTGGGCCTAAATGGTCATATGTTATTCCTAAGGTTGTTTTTGGTCGAATTACACTTATCCAATATAAATAGGACGTGTGTAAGGGTAATAATAATATCATTTATACCCTTAATTACCCTATTTTCTTTTAACTGTGGTAAATAAAAGTAAAAAGTTACTATTCACCACAAATTATTTTCATCTCATTGAACCACATTTTACTTACTGACATCAACTATGTCTCTCAGATTTTTTAAATTCCACTCATAGAAGCGGTAAAATTATGTTTTATGTATATTTTCAAATTCTCCTAGGAGGTGGGTAAAAGACGGTGAAATGTTCAATAAAATTTTTATATATCTAAAATTATTATAAAATGGCTCCAATGAGTTGCATTGAACATATATAGGCATTATGTATCAATTTTTCCCTAAAAAATTAATTAAAATAAATATTTATTTAAATAAAAAGTCTGTTTTTAAATAGTAACCCAGTGTTTTCACTATTCATCAGAAATTGAACGTTTTCAGAAAAAATACCAAAATTTCACCATAGGCTAATTTCGATATTACGAATCCAAAAATGAAGTCCATTTTGAAATATAAAATTTGTAAAATTTAAAAAAGTGGTTATTACTATTCATAACAGCCAGTTTTAATAATATTTTAATAGCATATTGTTGTTTAGTGAAACTCGGTATTACGTATGACGAAAGCTATCGAGGAAGGTCGTGATTACATGTAAAGAAAGCCAAGAAAGTGTTGTGTGTAGTGAAATATTCCTTTTATGTTTAATATAACATAAAAACAAAATATTTCTCATAAAAGTCTCGGGAGTTACATAATGAGATGAAAATAATTTTTGTTGAATAGTAACATTTTATTTTTTGTTACCACGGTTAAAAGTAAATAGAGAAATTAAGGGTAAAAATGTTATTATTATTACCCTAACACATGTCCTAATTCTATTGGATAAGTGTAATTCGACCAAAAACAACCTTAGGAATAAAATATAAACATTTAGCCCACTTGGATTATATTAGGACATTTATTATTAATTTATTTAAAGAAGGGTTAAAATAGTTAAAATGAAAGTTTAATAACTAAATAATTTTTAATATAGGGTTATACATAAGATAAATTCGACTATAAATATTCATTAGAAAGCTAAAAATATTTCCTATAGAATGGTATTTTATTTTTAATTTTTAGACAATAAATAATTTAATTTATTTATGACACAATGATGATGCTGTAATTATCTTATTAATGAAATATTGACATAATTAATGTTATAAATACCCAAATAAATATAATTTGAGATTTTTTATGAATTAAAATAATTTTCTAGGTTAATATGACATGTTATTATCGATTTAATTAACTTTTTTCGAACTAATCTTTCTCTTATGATTTTCACAAAAATCCATTAAGAAATACTGTCAAAATTGACATAAAAGTATGGGTCGTTATAATATTAATAATAATGTAGAATATCATTAAATGTATCATAATTATGGAATTCAAAATTCCTAAAATCATAAACGTACTTGAAAGGCTTCGGCCAAGACACCGTGTACAAAAGGGTTAAAAAACCTAGTCTAGTTTGTCTCATGAGGCCTACCAATGCAGAGAGGGGATATAGTGGGCCCTAACATTTACTTACTTAGTAAAATTAATAGAAAATATGATTTAGGTGAAACATAAAAAACATATAATTACAAAATTCAAATAAAATTCCATAATCTATAAATAGAATCAGTTACCATTCTGAGTGGTGTGGTGAATGATATTAATATATCACATCAACAGTGAAAATGACCATACACCATTTAATTAAATTTGTTAGATGATCATAATATAACTAAAAGATCAATAAATAATACTATTAAATAGAGGATTTTTAAATACATGAAAATACTCTAATAAAATCACCAATGATGCCATACGATAAATACCCTTTTTCCTTTAAAAATAAGAGTGTTTTTGGAAAAGTCAATTGAATTTGATATAATTGTTTGTAAACGACTGGAAATGAATAAAAATAATATTTTTCATTTTATAATTAGTGATTTTATATAATTAATGGTGTCTTACAATATATAATGGATGATTCATGAAAATGTGTAAGAAATTGGGATCTTTCATTTAACTAGGTTTGCTTGTTGGGCAGAATTGAGATGGAAACATTATAAAACACGATTTTCCTTATAAATTAGAAATGAAATGATTTGGATATATGATTTTGAAATATATAAAAACAATTTATAATAATTATAAAAAATAAATAAATTTTGGTATTGAAAGAGGAATAATTACATGAATAGAAAATGGAGGTTTGAGAATAAACCCTTACCTAATGTCTGAAAGTGTTCTAATGTTTTACAAAGTGTCATGGAGAAAGAAATTAGATCATTAATAATTTAATTCAGGACATTTTAAACATCTATATGAATTATTAATTTTTTATTATGTTCATTTATTGCTTTTTTGATGAGTTATATTTTTCAACAACGTCGTTTGAGATAGTTCATTTCCATGGTTTTAATGATTGATTCATTACTATACAAGAATTAAAGATCATGTAAAATGGAAACAATTAGCATGATTTGGAATTATATGTTAATAATTAACATAAATAATATTTAATGGTCATATATATTATTATTTTTCATATGAGGATGATTCATTTGATATAACATTATTGATATTGGTTTAGATTATTATCGAGTTTTTTCAATCATTACAAATTGGTATTCCTTATTAATTATAAAATCTATATATATAGGTTCTAGAAAACTAATAAATTATAATATGTCTTATATAATAAATTTAACAAATAATTATGGTTTTACAATATCATTGAAGTTGGTAATTGAATATTAAGATTCATGATCCAAGATATTAGTAATCAGCACATCACCAACGACATTTTCATTTTTAGAATAAAAAGGGAGGAGGGGTAGGGTTTTGAAGGTGAATTTGACATGGACATAATAAATTATAACATATAAAAGATAAATAGATATAAAATTACAGTGTCCATAAACTAGTTAATTATTGAATATGAAGAAGTAAAATTAAAAATAATTCAAAGAGATTGAAAACGATTTACCTCCATAATTATTATCCTTGAGAACCTCTTTAAGGAACATTTAAAATATATATTGGTGAGACCAAAAAGATCAGAATGTGGGGGGAGATTCTTGCAGTAAGAAATATAATGAATAAAAGCATGATTCATGGCATTGGATGTGTTAGGAGATGTGGTGTTTACAGATGGTATTTGTAGTTGAGGCGGGGGGGATGTTTTTTATTATTTCAATAGTTAATTTATTATTTGGGTTCAACATTATAAATAATATGAGAATTTTCACTAGATATATTAAATAATTATGGGATGTTCTAGAATATTTTTCTTATCTCATTTATGACTCAAGGAATGGTGTATTTATGTTATAATTTATGTTTACCATAAATTTCTATATTTTAATATTTACCAAAATTTCATCTATTTCATAAATATTCAAAAAACACTCCATAACCATTTTTTCGTGAATTATTAAAAAAAATATAATAAATTATTATAAAATAATTTTAAATAAATGATAAAATTTATTATTATTTAAAATATTTTATAATTCAAAAATTACCAATTTGAAAATTAAAACAAATTTTCAGAAAAATTGAAAAATTATTTAAGGCCTCTTAAAAATATCATATTATCATAAAGAAACCAAATATTATTTTAAGAATTCATATTATGAAAAAAAATCATTTATATTATTTTATTAACTATAAAATTTTAATTATTTATTTATGTTTCCCAAAAATGTCAACTCTTAATTTAATTATTTTAAAATATTTATTTATTTATTCAATGATGTTAATATACCATAATTTTAGTTACAAGATTCAAACATTTTATTTATACATTAATATGTTAGTTAACTATTCTATTGGTAATATCACAATTTATAATGGTCACATTACTATTTCAACATTCATGTTTAATAGTATATTATAGTTTTAAATTTAGTGTTGCGTGAAGAGAAAACTATCGATGATATTAAATTCTAAAATAGGTATACTGTAAAATAATATGGTGTTATATTTTATGTTATTTAATATTCCGTGGAGATTATTTGTTATCTATCATTCAATGTCGTGTTATTTAAATGGAATGTGTGTTTAGTTATTTATTGATACGTGTTGTTTATTCTGGTTGACTCTTTATTGTTTCGTCAATACTTAACCTTTAATAAGAATTTGAGCTCTCCATCATTTATTTCCTTTCCCAATAATCCAAGAACTGAAAAATAAATAATATTCTAGGATATTCTAGAGGGAATAATTATATTTTCATGAAAGGAAATTATAATTTTTTATAATTTTAATTAAATACGGAATTATGTATCTATTTTAACAAGATTAAAAAACTATTTTGTCATTCTGAATGTGATTACTTGAAATTTATTCAATTTTAATAAATTAAAAAATATTATATGAGTTACTTGGGTTGAGGTCACATTATTAAATTGATTTTCCTTGTTTCATCTTTCTACATTTTTTCCATATAGGAAATATTAATCTTCTTTCCATTTTCATATTTATCACTTCATCTAATATGTGAAGCCATCTTTTCATATTCAATGACATTGAAAATTAACCAATATTCAATTTTTGATAATAAGTCAAGATAGATAATTTTGAATTATCACATTATGTATAACTACCTTTCCAATAAATATAGGTATCACATTATTCAAATAATTAAATTACAAATAAAATTAGTTATCATAATTATTATTCCAATTTCCTAATATTATCTAGAAATGTTAAAATAAACAAGAATCAAATATTTTAACATATCAAAGGGAAAATAGTAATCTAATCATGAATAAATTATAATTGATACGTATTTCCTATATAGTGGTTGTATGGTATCATTCTATGTTAACAATGGTAAAGATAATTGTTAGGTTCTATAACCTAACAATTTAATTATGTTCTTCTAAT
This sequence comes from Viscum album, assembly GCA_963277665.1. NCBI lineage: Eukaryota > Viridiplantae > Streptophyta > Magnoliopsida > Santalales > Viscaceae > Viscum > Viscum album. Next base: position 1,267,915,548 of record OY728128.1, read on the forward strand.
TTTTTTATAACAAGTGTGAGAATTTATAATTTGTATAACCATGAATTTTGAAACTATTTGTGTAGTAAGGCATGTTTTTGTGTACCTTGTAATGTTTGACTCAAGTCTGAAATGATGTTTTGGGGTTATTACCCCTTGGAAAATTTGTACAAGAACCACTTCCACCTGTAGTATCTACACATGTATGTATCTTCTCAGAAACCAGTCACCCTAAACATCAAAACAATTCAAATATATTTTCTTATATATTAAATTATTCTTATACTCATACCTAGGATTCTCATTAATTATTTCTTATCCAGTACTCCAATGGTTAACATAATAATTTAGCTAAAAAAACTATTTTTACCCAATCCTTTTATACATATAATTACATTATTTTTAACATAAAAAACATTTAATGACACATTACGGATTAAAGAATGTGTGTTTCATTGGAATACTTTAATGAAAAAAGCCAAATAAAATTAATTTTAACTCTCTAAATGATATCTTAAATACTATTATGACCTTAAATCTCTACGGTTTCTCCTAAATAAATAATAATAATAATTTGATGATATGAAAATACCTATAAGGGTATAATCAAGATAATGAATCATACCATGTGAGTCAATGTAATATCATGATACAATAAAATATAATGTGCATGATTAACCAATTGGGAGATTATATAATAGAAAATCTTATAATTATATCATATCATCATATAGAATGTCGAAGAAACATAATACATGAGATAACCATATGGAAAGGCTTGCCCCCAAGGTAATATCACATGGTGGAAAGGGTCTTATAAAGGATTAAACTCAATCCCAAATATAATAGATGGTATCTCATGGTACTAAAATAAAACCCAATGTATTAGAGTGATACATTTTTGTGGATCAAAAAACACATAAATTTCATATAAATTCATATGTTTAACACATAACGAAAATCCATTATAAAGAATAATTATTATAATTTTGCATAGAAATAAAATAGATTACACAATATTGTCTCATATCCTAATTAAAGAGAAATCATAATAATGGTATTTTTGAAATGAACCTAAGGTATGTATTACCCCTAAAATAGAATATGGACTTAGAATGTTATATATTTAAGTGACATATAAATAAATTCAATTATAATTCCAATTCATGAAATTTTGTTGTTGTGGATAAATATATATAATTTAAAAAGATAAATAACTACTATGGAAAATAACCTGGGATCATTAAAAATTACTTTTAGAAGAGTAAAATTAAAAAAATAAAGTAGAAATCCTTTGATTTTGAAAATATATTTGAAAAAATATAAATGAAACATGAATGACAATAATAATCATGACAATGAGTAATGTTGTACATGTCATTCAACATAAAAAGCATTATATTCCACTTTTTTATGAAAAGTCAAAAATTACAACATTCGAAAAATTATGATAATATTTCATTTAAATAAACTAATATTTAAAGATGTAAAAAAAATTTATTCTATAAATAGTTTTTTAATTTTAAAAATCAATATTTAAAACATATTTCAAAAATATTTATTTCAATGGAAAAATATATTTTGACTCAAGAGAGAGATGGAGTTTATTTTCCATAAAAACCATTCTCAATAGTTTTAATTACTAATGTGATCGAAATGTAACTTTTATATGAAACATTCATGTATAAAATAATTTGAATACAAATTCTTAATTTTATTATAAACTAATTAACTAATTTCATATATTCAATATTCAATGATAAAAAATCAGGAATAAAATGAAATTGAAGAATAAACCATTACCACATTGGAAAAATTTATCTAAAATATTATAAAAAAATTAAATTTATTTTAATGTAAAATTACATAATGTAGTTAGGATTTATGATAAAATATGTATTGGGAAATTTAATAGAGAATATAAAATATTTTACGTGAAAAACACATCATGTTTCTCAAACAATGATGTTATCAGATGAACTCATTACCTTGATCCTGAATAAAAACATGTGATACTTATATTCCATAATAAGAAAATTATGAAAATTATTTACATTACATAGAACCATTATTTGTCATATAATTACATTTAGTTTATTTGTACCTATTTCAAATTCAATTACATAATAAATAAATTTCAATTCATATGTTATGATGATAAATGGATTATACGTCTAAAATCACTTTTTATGTTGAATAAGGTGAAAGATAATATTATATTAAAATAAAATGTTAATAATAAATAATTTATAATTTTTATAGATAAATTATTCATCTATAACCAATCATGAAAATTGATGATGGAAAATGATCTACAATATAATCAAGTAGTATGTAGGCTGTCTGTATGCATGAGTAACATTTACATTTTTTAATGATATTGATTTAAAGAAGATAAGTGTTATTTATTATTTAGAGGACGATAATAATATCCCAAATATTATATTATTAATATAATAAAATTACATTTATTATAAATGGGATTCGTTATTAATAAGAACAAAAATTATAATTCACATTACTTCGCAAGGCGTTAGTCCACCATAAACAGAAATGATATTATTGTTTTAAATGAATCACAATATAAGAAAAAATATGATATATTAATTTTATATAAATATTATTATGTAATTATTATTGTATAAAAAACTTATTAATCATTATTTCATTTCATGTAATATTAATGTGAAAACTATTTCCCATAACTTCGTAAGGTAGTAGTCAATAGTAATGACAAGAGATGATTTCATGTTACCTTTGGAATTGAATGTAATAATAAATATTTCATATTATAATTAAATAATTATATTTATAATAACAAAAAGTTAATATATAAACATTAGATTTTTTATTATATCTAGATTAAAGAAGAAGTGATGGAAAACTAATCATATTGGTTCGTGAGGCTATAGTATGTTATACATAGGTTCAACAGCTTTGTATCACATTTGATAGAGGAGGATATTGATGTAGGTTATAAACTTATAAAAATAAATATTATTACATGTAATAAACTATGGATATTATTTCACCATGGGTTAATGATATTTGAATGATGTGGATGATGAAATAAAAGTCAATGTTCTCTTAAGGGTGATATCTTTTCTTCATACAACTTTTTTGGTATGAATCAATATCATTCAGAGGATAGATTTATGATAAAAATTTATTCTAGGATGACATTTGGAATTATGATGTAATTTGGGAAATATACATGAAGTAAATGGGGGGTCATATTATTGAAGTGGATGTGAGATGGGTGGACATCGAAAAATGGGGTAGAGAACACAATATGAATTTTTTGAAAAGAATAAATTATACCGAATATTTTTGACAATAAAAAATAATAATAAATGTAGAATGTTTTTATCCAACAGTTTATATGGTCTAAATTTTAGCATAAAATAATAATTAGAAATATTTTGATATATTTTTACACCATATAATTTTATGTTACCCACCCCCTGATAATCTTGTTTTAAATTAATCTGTAGAGAATAATTTCTAATACATTCACTATTCAATAAGGTAAAGACGAATTTAAACATTCCATATAAAATTTATTATTAATTTTTATAATATATAATACGTCATAATAAATTCATCTCCGATAATTGGAATAATATTATTTAAATGTAGTCCCGTATAGGTGTAAAAAAAATTTCTTAAAGAAAATATGAGCTCATATAAACAATATGAAAAACATTCCATAATAAATGAATATAAATTCATATTTTTAGATATATAATATATAAATTTCATTTATTTAATTAATTCTTAGTGGTTATTATAATATCTTAATATTGATAAATAATATTTACATTTATATAGTTTTGATGGAAAGTATTTAAATACCAAAAGTGAAGAAATATAAGACCAATAAAAATATGATTTAGATATATTTAATTATATTTGATATAACTAAATTATTATTATTTTTATTTTAAATTAAAATTAATGAATAATAGAAAATAATTTAATAATAAAGAATAACATTTTATAAACATTTTTACTTTTAACTATTAACTGAAAATTAACAGTTTTTTAAAATAAAAAAAGTTAAAACAATTTAATATCAACAATATGATATCAAAGTATACCATAATATTTTAAAATACATTTTATAATATTTATAAAAAATCATTTCATATTAATTTTTGAATTTGGGATAATACAACTTACTGGAAAAATATAAATTTGCAGAAAAAATATACATTTAAATTAAATTGGCAATTATTTTTATTTTTAAACAATACATATCCAGAGAATTTATTTTATACAAGTCTAAAACATAAAAGATTCATTATTTATTTATTCATATTCTTCCCCCCAAATTAAAATTATATGTTATAATAGTAAACTATATTATGGTTCATTTAGATTTGGGGTTGTATGTTTCACAAGCAATCAATGTGAATAAATTTATTTAAAAATAAATATATCATAAAGTCCAAGGGTGTTAAATTCACATATAAAATGTTTTCATTTTAATATAAACTATCAAAAATGGTTTTCCTTTTTTAAAATCCAATGGTGTTATAATGAATTTAGGTAAATGTTTCAAGGGAACAAGAAGATGTATTGGTTATTGAATGGAGGGACATAGATCAATTGATTTCCAAGGGAATGTGAAGAGTTCTATTATTTGAATCAAATCAAAACATATGTTACCATTTATATTTTACTTTCATATGGGATGGGAACTTGTGATTTATCTTAGTTAATTCTCTATTTCACGGGATTTCTCTTTGAACAAGAATCAACTTATTTTATTCCAATTTGTGAAGTGTAATATTTTTTTGTATTTGTAAATTCAAAATTAAATATATTTTATATGATTTTTGTAAATGTTATTATAGTTATAAGAATCATGCAACATAAAAATATTGATATTCCATAGTTTTATATTAATTATTATCATTCTTCTGTTGAATATTACTGATATCCTAGAGAAGTTATTTTGTGGTAATTTGATATTTGTTGAAAACCATTGATTTAGCGATAGATAATACTTAATATGTCATTAATTTGGAGATAATAGTATTTTTAATAAATATATTAATGGTATTATTAATTTTAATTGGATTTTATTTTTTTCCATGAAAATAATTTTTGATTTGATGAATAACTGATTTATGAAATTTCTAATGAAGATTATTCACATTTTATAGTTAAGAAAAATATTTTATATCTTAGATATTATTTTAGGAATGTAGAATGATTTTCTTTTTGGGTGACTTTTTTCATTGAGGAATTATTGTGGTTTTTATTGTTAGCATATTTTTGGAGAATATTTGATAAAAATATTCAAGTGATTGGTTTATAAAATTATGGTAAACATTATGTAGTTTGGGGATTAATAATAATTTTATTTTGGAATATTATGACCTTATATTATCTATATCTATTAATGTTAAATAATTATTAGATGAGTACTAGAATATAGATATTTGTTGGCGGAAATAATCGACCGTTGGGAATTAATGTTGAAATCATTCTGGCTAACCTTTCAAATGTTATTTTTTTCATTTTTATTAGCATGTAATGGGTATCAAAGTGGACCGGGTTAACCTGACACATCACCTATTCTAGATTTAAAAAGTCTAAAATAATGAATCCACTAATAAAAGTGGCTTCCATCCAATGATAAGTTCCTGTGAGAATAAATGGGAAGGTTATAATCTATTGTGAGTGTGAAATAACAAATGAAAATAACCAAATTCATACATATGGATGAAGATCAATTTACATATAATAAATATACTAAAACATGGGAATTATATAAAAAATTAAATGATATATAAAAATATAAATACATAAAGCATGAAAAAAAATTCAAAAATATGTTTCCCATAGGGCCATCCACATATATAAAATAAATTAAAAATAAGATACAACTTGATCTTCAACCAGTACCGAACTAATCCACACAACCAATCTCTATGACACACGACATTCCCCATTCCATCACTGAGACTCCACATGAGTGGATTTGATCAATCAAGAAACATAAATCCTCTATCCCATCGATTAGGAAACCTATGCTCCAACTTAAAAAATATAAATCAGGTCTACTTGTACATCATGCTGCACATACAGTTGGTGGGAAATAAATCTTTCTATTACACCAAAAAATGATTCTATTGTATATTTTCATTAAAATTTCATGCAACTCTGATATTACCATTGTTGAAAAAAATAGAGGCCAAAACAAAAAAAACTACATACAAACAAAGAAGATAAAATAGAAATAAGAAACTCGTCAATCCTTGTTTCTGGTCTGACACCTATAGTAAATAAACCACCAATCATACCCACACTTGTGGTTTTGTAACATGTTGTTCACCCAGCCACATTAAACCAGTATATCATATATATATATATATATATGTATATATAGGTACCCCATGATGTCTAAATGAAGAATGCATGAATGTCATGACCCAAAGAGAACCCATTAGTGTCAACATGAATATATACATCTAATGTGATCTATAACTAGTATAACATGATTATAAATGAAAATGTGGATATCTATGTTAATTTATCTTGAGAACACATTGGTCACAATGTTCATACCAAATAAACTGGTAACCCGATATCAACAAAAAAGTAGTGCTCCATATATAAACATGGGTTCCTATTACATCCATGAGGATAAGAGTGAATACCTATTCTATAGGTATCACACCCATTCAATGAGTTCCACATCACCTAATGAGCATGATTCCAATATATACAGATCTCACATTAATCTTGAGGGTGGATGTTTTCAAAAAAATCAGATATTATCTCTCTAACACCATCTAACAATATCCAAGAAATAGTTTATAGAAGGAGATCAAAAATATTACCCAATAACAAAAACAAGATATCCTTAGGGTCTCCTCTATTAAATAAATTAATGAGTATAATATCCCTCCAACATGATGGACAATGGAAAAAACATGGGGAGATCAAACCTATACCCACCACATAGATTCATGAATTGGTTTCACATATAAACATGTCTATAAAAAATGACATGTCTTATTTCTATACTATTGATATTATCATAAAAAAAATTCAACCATTGGTTGTCGAGGATCTAACATTGGGCCTTTGAAAAAATGCGTCTCCCACACTCCCTAGGGTCACAACTTAAAATTTAATTATTTATAGAGTCACAGATTTTTCTCTGTAATTTCCCAGAAATTCATTATATTTTTTTTCAAAATTATATTAAATTATTTCAAGACAGTGAAATCGGACGGCACGGGATTCTGGGGCCCAAAGTTTCTGGAATGATCAGTCGAAGTTTTTTTATGCTTCATTTAGCACGCGCATGCAGTTTTCCAGAAAAAGTAAAATAACTCTAAAATGGTTACTCTGATCTGAAATATGAGGTCATTATTGTTCTCATGATAGCAGGTTTACCCTAAGTGCAATTTAAGTTTAGTCATCCTGGGCCTCCTATGTGAAAACTTGAAAATGGCATAACCGTAAATAAAATAATTAAATAAAGTTATTTTTTTTCAAATTCTTATAACTCACAAATGGTAACACGGATTAAAAATCTGAGATCAATGCTGAACTCGTGAGTATATGATTTATTTAGGAATATACTGACATTGGCCGGTACAAGCAACCAGTGAAAGTTAGTTTTTGGTTGTAAATAAAATAATTAACTGACAATTATTTTATTGTAAAATTTATAACTTTTAAACAGTAACTCGTATTTGAAATTAGAGAGTACCATTGGGTTAATTGGGTCGTGTTTCACTTAGGTAGAGCCTAACCTTTACCAGTGCAGGTTGAGGCTTGCTATTATTAATTTTCTTAACTTTTTTTTCGTGTACGTTCAGTAATCGTTCGAGCATCATTTTGTATCTTTTTAACCGGTGCTCGGAATTGAAATCTGAGGACACCATCGAACTCACATCACCAATATTCGCTTAAGAAGATAATGACCTCGACCGAATTAAGTCATGTGTGGAAATTAGATTTCCGGATTTTCGTGGCAGAGTTAAAAGAATAAAAATAAAATAAAACAACTTTTATTTTATTTTCCTTTTTGAAACCTTCTTTCTGAAGTGTGGAATTTGGGACCACACGATGGTGGTCGAGGAATTATTTTGGTGCATTAAATGCTCGGTTACACATATTATGTAACCATAACTCTCTCTAATTAATAGGGTCCATTAAATCGAAATTAATGAAACAACATGTTAGTCGAGAGTTATTTTATTAACTCTTCTTTAGAGAATTGAGGGTTGTTTATGCGTTGGAAAAGTTAGAGGATTCCATTGAAGGAATATCATCCAATAATGAATATCCTCCAACGATGAACCACCCACAAAAATGAACGAGGATGATGCTAGAGCCTGGATCAGAAGCATCTTCCTGGAGCAACGAACACCGATGTCACCATCGTCATTTTCCTCCACATGAAACAACCAATGGATGATTAATGTAGGGGTATTGAGTTGAAGTATGATTAAATTTGTTTTTTGATTCTTCATATTCTTTATTCTCAATGATGATGGCCAAACAAAAATGGCCACCGTTCCACAATTATACGTTAACCTTTTTCTTTAATTTTTCACATGTTCGTATAGCGTTCTTTGATGCCAAATAATTGATGACACTGGAAACACCATGTTTTTTTAGCACAATGTATGTATATGGATCCCTCGACCCAATGATCCCAAATATGTAGTCGACATATTTTCTTGTCTTAGATCAAATGTTAGGAGACCCGTGGAACTGGAGGGTGGCCGACACACCGGCCGACCGCGTTAAGGAAGAGCAGCGTGCGTCCACACAACCAGATAAATAGGAGGCAGTGGCCCATAAGCCACGGCAGAGCAAGTTCGTGGCCGGTATGGTAGTCGGCTTCTTGGTGGGGCAGCGGCGCGCGTCCACACCACTGGGAGAGTAGGAGGCTGTGACCGCAAGGACGTTGCAGAGGCCGAAGGGAAGATAACACCAAACCAGCTGTGGAGAACAGCACCACCATTGCAATGCTAGGAAGAGGAGGACTGGCCAGAAAACCGGCATACCATGGTGCACCGAGCAGCCCTTCAGGTAACCTGGGAGGCGGCTCCCTCCCAAGCGTCAGCTAGAGAGGACCCCGCCATGGCAGTCTGCCCGATGGTAGGCCGCTTAAGCGAACCGCGCCACCGGGCGACACTTTTTTTGGGCCAGTCCAGACCATGGCCTAGTAGCCCAGACCCACCGCGGCTCATGCTAACCGGTCCGGACATGGATCGGGTCGGTCCGACCAGGTCGGACCGGACCTGGGCCACTCTAGACCCATATACACCTTTGGGGCCATATCTTGAGAACCTGGAGTTCAATTGAAAAACTATCTACAACACTGGAATCCAGGGATAGAGATGGTCCTTTTCGCATCCTCCACATGCTTTTTTGATAATGTTGGTTTATAGCCTAGTTGGATCGAACACTGAATCCAACATGACCCTTAGAGCAGAAATGCTATAACATATTTATCGGGCATCCAATTGACACACCGTCTATTACGTTAGGTTTCTTATGACGTGATTTCCCTTTGGGATACTTCTATATGGGACATCTGGGTGGTTGTATGACCACCATTGTCTTGAGGAGCTGTTCCCCAAAAATGTGCAATTAGCGGGAACCCGGTGGATGGTAGTATGGGAGAGGTTTGAGATAGATCATATGGAGGTTACTACCGAGAGTTCCTTTATGGGGCAGAACTGATCATGTGTGGGTCATATCATGTGTCTATTAGTGCTCATTTATCCTATGTGGGCTAGCACATACTGATCATGTGTGGGTTAGATCTTATGTGGGTCAGCGCTCAGCGATCCTCTGTGGGTCTGATCATACCACTCCAGTGTGGGTGAAATCTGTAGTGGGTAATTGGAGGAGTTAAACCTATCATCTCTGGGTGGCTTGGATCCAATGTGGACCATTTCAGGGGTTATTACCTATTGTCATTGTGTGGGTCAGACTCTGTATGGTCAGCATCAGTGCCTCTTGATAGAATAAGATGACCTATCTTCACTTTTAATCATATGTACATCTATATTTCACTGAAAATCCTGGTTTGAACCAAGAATATGTTTTAACAAAGACATTTAACTTCGTGGTACTATCATCATGGTGATACTTGTGTTGTACTTTTCACTTCGTGGTATTGTCTTCATGGGGATACAAGTGTGGTACTTTTACCATCGTTGTAATATCTTCATGGTGATACATGTGTGTTTCTTTTACCATCATGGTACTATCATTGTGGTGAACCATGTGTGGTACTTTTACCTTCATGGTACTATCTCCGTGGAAATACTAGTGAGGTATTTTACCATCGTGGTACTATCTTCTTGGTGATACCTCTGTGGTAATTTTACCTTCATGGAAAAATCTTCGTGGTGCTACCTGTGTGGTACTTTTACCTTTGTGGTGTAACCTTCGTAGTGTTACATTATGCTAATTTACCTCTTTGGTGTTATCTTTTTGGTGTTACCTTTGGGGTATAAAACCTTAATATATAAGATGTGTATATCTTGATAACATAGGTGTAGATATGGGCATATACCAATGTTGTTTTGTTGTATTACTTTTTGGTTTTCCTTTGTGGAACTTTAGGAGACCTACGGGGTCTCGTGGTCCCTACATAGTATCGTTATACTGATCTTTTCACGGGCTTCACTCTAACATTGTTGTGTCTTGTGCAGACGATATACAACCTTGATCGAGGCTGATGGAGCTAAGACTTGACGGTACTCAGAGTCATTCCATTTGGTGTGACGTGAAGCAGGGACTACTGACAGTGAGTTGTACCTACCCATCAGGTAGGATCTATGGTGGACTATCCGAGAGATGATTTTCAATTTTGAGTTGTATTTTTAGTTTTGACTTGTACTTGTACTTCCAGTTGGGTTTGTATTCCGGCACATTTTCTTTCAGAACTCTTTTTACTATACCAGTTTACATAGTGGTTGATTCCCATTGTGTTTTACTCTATGTGTATGTAGAGGTTTAAAGACAATGACTTCCCTTTTTTGGGATACGCCTTTTCGGTTCTAGTCACCAGCCCATTGCATCTTGAATGCAGGCTTGGGCTAGTCACTACACGGGCCCCAGGGGATGGGTCATGACAATGTGGTATTAGAGGTTTTTGGTTCTACCAAAGAACTAGGATTCTAATAGTTTCTGTAAAGAAATATTATTATGTGTTGTGAGTGTGTTTTCTATTCGATTATTCTAGTTTAGGTGAGGTGGCCAACATATCCATACACCAGGACCCTGATTTCTGATTTCTGACTCACTGCCTGAAAACAATGATTGCTTCTGCTTTTGAAATTTTTCTATTTTGAATTATTTGGAGTCATCTCACCCGGTATAACATAATGACTGTGGTGCACCTATTCCTTATCAGTACATCGCTACTTAGACAGTCACTGAGGTTTCCTGAGAGTGTACGTGATGACAGCCCACCAAGCGATGAGGCTTCGATGCACGGCCCTATAACGATGTTAGTTCCTTCAGGTGGTGTACCAGCAGCTCCACTACACGTTGGGAAGCCCTTACCACCCACTCCACCAAAATAATATGCATGTAGACTAAGCGCATTACACGAGTTCCAATGGCAGAGGACTCCCTGGTATTGAGGTTAGACAGATTTTCAGGTAGTTTATGACTAGATGGAGGTTGTGGCTAGGGTTTTCTACCTAGTTGAGACATCATTAGAGTAGATGGTGATCTTAGCTAGTAGGCATTTTCAGTGAGTGACCACAAAGATGGTCCACATAGTGATGATGCTTCAATTCATGGACCGTTGCATGATATAGTAGCATTGGATAGTGAATCTGCTATATCACTACCTGTTGGGTAGCAGTTTCAACTAGAAGTACCGGTAGAGGACACATTTAGACTTTTTGCATTACACTAGATTTAGAATAAGATACCCCTCAGGTTTCGAGGCGATCCTAACTCACAAGCAGTTGAGGAATTTCATGAGGTGGTTGATAAGAGTTCTCTAGAGCTTCTATAGCTTAAGCAGGATGAAATTTCGGTAGCTGAGTATTCCTTAAGGCGTACCAACCATTCCTAGTATTCGATGTATACTATACAATCAGTGCTTCGGGGCTCCGACTTCCAAGCGAGGTGTGTTTAAGGACGTCCGAGATATCACTATTTCTCTATGCATTCTTACCTATTTTTGGGTTCATGAGAAACCATTGTGGTTGAATTTTCATTGGTTGAGAGGATACAACCAGTGAATGTTAGTAGTGGGAATGTAGGAAACTGGTGCCATTCTCAGATACATGGGCATGTAAAAATGATACAGGAAAGAGAAGTGATATGAAATGATGAATCTAGAGGGCAGTAGACATGGAAGAAGAGCTAGGAAAAGTAGCATGATTTGGGATACATTTCGACATGTTGAAATCATCTCCCTTTGTGGTCCCTACCACGCCTAGGGAGAGAGAGGATACGAGAAGCATGTAGCAGCATATGGTCAAAAAGCATGTCCCAAGGGTTCTAGGATTCATTCGATGAACATTCTGAGTCTACTACTATCTTCCGTATTAATAGAAAAAAGTATCAATCGTTCCTTCCTTCCATGAATGCTGTCAAAGACCAAGATTTTCCGGTTAGGCTATTGACATAACCCTCACGTCTAGTGATACCTTTGGGAGGAGAATCGACAATCACAATTACACCAATGGTGTGATCTGACCCTTTAGATGAGTGTTTTAGTTGGAACCTCTTGCTAGCAGCTTCTAGGCCTTACGACGTTAGTTTGGGTATGAATTGGGCATCCACAGTTCATACTCAAATTGATTGTATTAGGAAAAAATGTTGTGGTTTATATACAATGAGGGAATGGGGTTTTCATTGGTCGACGAAAAAGGAAACCCCGACATCCTAGGATAAACTCATGCATAGGTAGGTGTAGCTGATCACTCTTACATCGGCCTGACATACCCTCATGGTAGTAGAAGTTTACAGTTTTAAGTTCCAAACTGGAGTGTAAATGCATGGATACAACTTTTCAAAAGATGTTTCCAGGATTACCTCCCCGAAGGGAGAAGGACATCTTCTTTGGCTTGGTAATACTAGATATTTGTACCTGACTTCTTTAGGGTAGTGGCACCCTTGTAATCTTTTACAAAAAAATGGGGAGCCCTTCCTGTGGACAGAGATGTGTCTTTAGTGATTTTAGGAGCTAAGACAGAGGCTGACAAGTATAACTATTATACCCATGACATGGAGTTATCCGTAGTGGTATTTTTACTAAAGATGTGGTGGCATTAATTGATGGGAGAAAGTTTTACACTCTACTCTGATCAAAAGACTCTCAAGTATATATTTTCTCATAAGGACCAGAACTTATGATAGTAGAGATTTCTGGAGTTCTTCTAAGACTTTGAATTTGAGATACTCTATACTCTAGTTAATCGGGTTATGGTAGCAGATGCACTCAACAGGAGGTCTGGTCTTCCATTACTGAGTGAGGTGATAGATCAGCTAGCCGTGTTGCAGATATCCATTGTGGATAGAGATGGAGCAGCATACCTCCAGTCTATGACAGTCACACCCCCACTCCATCAACGAGTCAGGATGGCACAACATGGGGACACTGAATATGAGGCTAGATATGCTCAGATATCCTCAGGTAGGAACCATATGTATTTTTTGAAGTTGGGTAGCACGTCATCCTCTTCAGAGGATATACCATGGAACTAGTAGAGATACAGAATGATGTGTTGATGATGTTCAATACATCCAGTCTAGCGATACATCCTAGAGTGTCAAGGATGTACAAGGACCTCTGACGTCAGTACTGATAGATTTACATGAAGGAAGCAATGGAATAGTTTGTATCATGATGCCTCACTTATTAAAAAGAGAAAACTTCTCAGAGCCGACAGAAGTCTTATGCCGACTAGAGGAGGGAGACAATGTCTTCCTATGGGTCTCACCTAGAGGACATTTTCAAAGATTTGTCTGGGGTGGCATGTTATCTTTGAGGTTCATTAGACCTTTCTAGATTCTCAATAGAGTGGGTGAGGTGGTGTATTGTCTATCTTTTTCCCTACATATGCACAATGTGTATAATGTTTTCCATTTGTCGTAGCTGAAGAGATGTGTGAATGATCCATTAAACAATATCAATTAGGGAGAGTTGAACTTTAATGATGGGTTTATGTTAACAGAGTTCCTAGTGTGTTTTGAGGATTGGAAGAAGAGTGTCCTTCATGGGAGGTCAATACCTCTAGTGCACGTTCGCTGGCAGCATGGGAACGTCGAGGATAGCACATTGGGTCTAGAGGCTTTGATTCATGCTCAGTACCCCCATTGGTTTTCATTAGTCTATGTTATGGATTTTGGGGATGTAAATATGTAAGGCGGGGAGAATGTAATGTACCGTAAATTATGTATATTTTTTTAATTATATGGATTTATTTCGATATTGAAAAATCTGACTGCGCGTGATTCCGAGGTTTGGAGTTCCTGGAATGATACGTTGAAGTTTTGTAAATCATTAATTAGTTCACGCAAGCTATTTTACTAGAAAAGTGGAATAACTCATAAATAGTAACTCGGATCAGAAACCCGAGGGCACAGTTCCTCTTAAGATGGAAGTTTTACCCTAGGTGTGACTAATGTTTAGTCGATGCGGGACTCCTTTGAGAAAACCCGAAATAGGCATAATCGTAAATAAAATAATTAAATAATGTTATTTTTTTTTCAAATGCTTATAACTCAAAAATGACATCTCAGATTAAAAATTAGAGTCCACCACTGAACTTTTGAGGGAATTCTTTCTTTTGGAAGATACTAACATTGGCAGGTGCAAGACACCAGTGATAGTTAGTTCTGGGTGGTAAATAAAATAATTAAGTGAAAATTATTTTATTGAAAAATTCATAACATTTAAACAGTAACTTAGATTGGATATCTGATAGTAAAGATGGGTTTGATGGGGCGTGTTTCATTTATTCAGAGCCTAACCTTGACCGGCGCAAGTCGAGGGTGACTTTTATTAATTTTCTGAACTTTTATTCGGCTACATTCAGTAAACTGGTGATCAGCGTTTTGTAACATTTGATCTGGTGCTCGGAATTGAAATCTGAGGACACCGTTGAACTCGCAGTGCCAATATTTTCTTAAGGAGACCACTAACTCGACTGTATAAAGTCATGGGTGGATGTTAGTTTATTGGATATTCGTGAGAGGGTTAAAAGAATAAAATTAAAATAAAACAACAACGTTTTTTGAAACCTCAATTTTTAATAGTGGAGTTGGGGACCACGAATGGGTGGCCAATTAATTATGGTTGGGCATTAAATGGCAGGATACACAGAATATGTAACCACAACTTGCTTATATTAATAGGGTTCATTATATCTATATTAATGAAACCACTTGTTAATCAAGAGTTATTTTATTGACTCTTCTTGAGAGAATAGATGGTTGTTTCTCCATTGGTGAAATGGAGAGGAGTATTTTGAAGGAAGATCCTCCAACAAAGACCATCCTCCAATGAAGAACCAACCCCAATGATGAATGAGGAAGATGCTCGAGCCTGGATCGGAAGCATCTTGTGGGAGGAATGAACTTCAACGTCACCATCATTGTCTTCCTCCTCTGGACACCTCAAATGAAGAATCACAGTAGGGGTTTTAATATGAAATATGATTAAATCTATTTGGTGATTCATCATATTCTGGATTCTCAACAACGATCACCAAAAAAACATAGCCATCCATTTGCACTTAATCCTTGACCCTTTTTATTAGTTCATCATGTTTTCTTATTTCGTTTTCCATTCCACGTAATTAATGATGATGTAAACACAAATATTTGTTGACAGCGATGTATAGTCATGGATCCCATGACCCAAGGATCGCAAATATGCGGTCCTCATTTTTTTGGGTTTCTATGGAAGTTTCGTTGACCCGCATAAGAGGAGGGAGACTGGCACACTGGTCAGACAGGTGGAGATAGGGCATCGTGCATCGGAACCATATAATAAGCAAGAGGCCTCACACGCTGGGCCATAGCAGAGGCTGATGAGCGTTTGGGACCCGGCCAGCCACAGAGGATAGCGACTCTATCGTGCCGCGGGGAGTAAGAGTACCTTCTGGCGAACCAGCCGACCATGGAACACCAAGGAGGACCCGCTATGGCAGGTCCCACTTCCAAAATACGAGCAACCCTATGGCCATTTGGGTGACCTGGGAGGCAGCTCCCTCCCAGGCATCTGCTAGGGAAGCCCCGCCTTGGTGGTCCACCTGACTGCAGGCTACCCCAGTAGGCCGCACCAAGCCGACCCATTCGCGGGCCGAGACGGACCATAGCCTAGCAGGCCAGACCCTCTGCATCCAATGTCAATCGGTCTGAACATGGATGGAGGCGGGTCGACCCAAACTGTGTCCGACGGGGTCTGCCCGACTAGGTTCGACCGCACCTGGGCTCCTCTAGACCCGAATATGCCTTTGTGGCCATATCATGAGAATCGAGCATCCGTTTGATGAAACATATGTTGAACCAGAATCCTAGAATCGAGGTTGTTTTTTTTTGGTATACTCCAAAAGAATTTTCGATATTGATGGAGTATGGTGGGTTGGATCAAACCCTAAATCCAAGAGGGCCCTTGGAGTGGAAACACTAATAATATACTGACCCAGCATCTAATTTTCGCACTGTCTATTGCATTGGGTCCCTTATGACGTGATAAACCTATGTGATACTTCTCCATGGGGCTTCGTGGCGGTTGAGGAAAGATCGATGGATTGAGTAGCGGTTCTCCCAAATGTACTATTAGTGGGAAACCAGTGTCTGGTAGTGAGGCAGAATATAGTGGTAGATCATATAGATGTTAGTACCGACCAATCATTTGTGGGTCAACACCGATCCAGTGTGGGTCAGATGCTATGTGGGTCATTTTGTGGGTTAGTACCTATAGATCATAGTAATATATTCATGGTGATACATGTGGGGTATTTTTACCTTTATGGTACAATCATTGTGGTGGTACCTGTGTGGTATTTTTACCTTTGCGGTGTATCTTACATAGTGTTTCATGTGTGGTACTTTTAACTTCGTGGTGTTACTGTCATGGTGTTACTTTTTTTATTCTTCCCTCATGTATGAGTTGTGTATATCATGTAACATAGGTGTATGTATGGGCATATACCTAATTAGAGTTTATGTCTTGATTTGTGGTTTTCCATTGTGGTTCTTTTGGAGACCTATGGGGTCTTGGGGTCCCTACTGAGTATCGTTATACTCATCCCTGCATGAGCTTCACTTGCACCTTGTTGTGTCTTGTGGAGACAACATACAATATTGATTGAGCTTGAGGGTCCCGGGACTGGATGGTTCTCAGAGGTGGACCATTTGGTGTGACATGATGTAAGGACTACTAATCAGGTGTTGTACCAACCCATTAGGTAGGATCTGTGGTGGATGATCTAAAGGATTCATTTCGATTTTCAGTTGTATTTTTTACTTTTGATTTGTACTCGTACATTTAGGTGGGCTTCTATTCAGGCCCATTTACTTTTAGCACTCATTTTTACTAAAACTATTTACTTATTGGTTGATTATTTTTTCATTATAATCTTGGTATATTTAAGGGTTTAATGGAAATGCCTTCCCGTTTTAGGGATATGCATTTCCGGTGCTAGTCGCCAGCCCCTGACCTATAGAAGGTGGGCTTGGGGTAGCCACGGAACGGGCCCCTGGATATGGGTTGTGACATCATCAATGTCTTTGGCCACAATAATGAAAACGGTCCACAAAATAAAAAATAATAAAAAAGTGATAATTTCACCTTATGTGGGGTTCCCATATAACATCTAATCGACGAGACACACCAAATACAGAAAAATCCCTAAGGGACATCGTTGGACTCCAACTGATCCATGAAAACTTATATATAGAAGGGTTTTAAAAAATTCGAGCATGTCAATAGGTTTTCTCAACATAGTCAATATGATCCCCTCAAAATCTAGATCCTATAAGAGATCGTCAACACAATCCATACCTCGGCACTGGGGAATTCGAAATAGAAAACAATGGAAAAAATAGATAACACTGCAAGTAACTAAAACACTATGGAATACTCATAACTCAATTATACTCCTCTAAAAATTATCATCTTATCATATATTAGATGTTACCACCATCCAATTTTGTCAAACCAGCTAAAAGGATCCAACAGACATAGTTTTAAACCATGTAGCTAAACCTCATATTCTGTAAGCTATACGAACTTGTGACGACATGTAGGGATAAACCAAGATCTATTTAGAGATACCCATTCATCCCTCCATCAAGGATCATATAAAAAGAATCCCAAACAATGTTGGATTCCATAAAAATCAAATCCTCAAAACAATCTCACAACCCTCGCCTAGTCCGCACTGCTCACAACCTCCCCTATTTGAGGATTATTAATCCAATCAACAAATAAACCATCCTTCATATGTTCCATATTGGAAACAACAAATATATGGCGACAAAATACTAAAATCATTTTTCAATTGTGATATATATATATATATATATATAAATAAATGATACGAATGGACTACTCATAAGACAAATTCTAATTCCAAGGTGAATTACTTGAATAAATCATCCATGATAGGAAATGTACATGGTGTGTACATCTGGTTCATGTTAGGTAACCCCAAAGATCATCCATGGATATGTTCTTTAAAATATTTAACATGTAATTTTTTAATTTACATGACATTATTATCTAATACATGGAATGCACCACCACATGGGTACCTTCTAGTGTACCCCAACCCCTGCTCGACATTATCAATTAAAGTATACATGACATTTACTACACCATGCATGGCATGAATCCCCATATTGTATACCTACACATGTAATAGGTCATGTAAAACACAATGGGGGGAATTTTCCTACATTGATTTCACCATAAACAGTTTTTGATTTTGTACCTTACACCGACTCATACCCCCACCCATTATATCAGGCTGAGAACATAACCAGGCCAAAACCATGCAACATGGCATGTATTCCCATTTATAGGTCATATAGTACAAAGTACGTATTTTCCATTAATAATTAGAGTTCATGGATTTTTTTCTCTAATCCACATGATGTGCCAATTGGAATTCTCTAATGTGGAAACAAAAACTTTCACAAGCCATTTTTTTACCAATAAAAATGTAGATAAACCCCCATTGGATTCCCAAAAACCCATTGAAAGAATTAAAACATAAAAACATATAAAAAATTTAAAATTATGGTGAGAAAAAATAAAAATCATACCTGTAGGTGTAAAATATCAATGCATCATGTCTAATCTATGTTATACCCTTATGGAGCCTTAGGTTCCATCTCGGGTTTCACCCATAGTGGTATCTCCTTCATCATTTCCCACTTCCGCCTATCTCCCTACCAATTAATTAAAACAAAATGTTATCCCCCATTAGTGTTCATGGGAAGCCACATGTGACATAAAATAAATGAAAATGAAGAAAAAGATGAAAATTGAAAATGGAAAGAAATAATAGCACCTCATGAATGACCACGGTGCACAACCGATGGTTATTCCTTAGCTAAGAAAATCACATGCTCTAGACTAACCTTCCAAGAAATAATCTCAATATATTTATCCATTTGGACGATATCATTTAATAATATAATGTGAATGAATAAAAATTTAATTATTTAAATGTTGATTAAATAGTTTAAATTTGAATTGCTCAGGTTTTCATCATAATTCAAAACATGAGTAGACACCCTATTCAGGGTCCAATATTGTGGCCGTATAAATTATTTAAAATCATCATTGAGGGTAATTAACATTTTCCAAAAAAAATATTTAAGATGTTTCAAATTCCCATAATTTTTTACATCCCATAATGTTATGGTTTATCACAAACTCCCCACCACAAAAGTGTAAATCAACTAAGAACAATTGGTAGTCAACGCAAATCCATGATCTCCCCAATGAATGGGTCCAGCTTAAGCAATATCAAATTTTCTATAAATGGTCATACATTGTCCAAAAATATCTCCCAAGATGAGATAATTCCAAAATGATTGACTGATTCTCCACACCATTAGATTATCCATTCAATTATTTTTATCCCAAAAATAAACCATAAGCCCACTCAATACCTATTATTGACATAAATGGATACACAGTTTCAAACAGCTGACACATGTGTGGAAGAAAAAAAATAAAAAACCCTCTATGATAAAAAAACAACTTTAATGAGGTAGAAAAAATATAAAGGACTATGGTTCACTCCCCCCCATGGCTTTCCTTAATCTACTCTAAAATGTTCCATTGGACTAATGCTCACAAATGAAATGTCCTAAAAAATCAATTCCAACATGTCCAAAACAGCTTATCATGATTATCACAAAGACCAAATAGAAAACGTTGAATAACCCTCAATACTCCTCCTCAACAACATCAAATTCCCTTAAATAACTAATCAAAAATCAACCACATCCACTTGGGATTTAATACAATACCATAATAATTTAACAACACTTCTACCTTGCTACCCCTAGTGAAACCAAAATGAGTAGTTTAGGGGTATATCCAAACCAACCCACTCAATATATCAACAAGATATGGATTATCTATAGAGATACACTTATAAAACACAAAGAATAATTATAGACAACTATAATAATTAAATAATATACTTCAGCTATCCCACCGTGGAAATAGAACCACTCGTACCCAAGAAATTTGTGATAGTTGGTTCATGAGCCCAAATGTAAGACATTATGGATATCATGTTGAATAAGTATCTACATCCATATTAACATGAATAAAGGATATTAATAAAATACACCTTAGGGATTCATGAGACTGATCCAAGGACCTCTCTGGAAAAAATTTTGTCCTCATGCAAAAAAAGGGAACCCAATAGCCATAACCTACTCCCATGGGTCTCCATGAAATCATCTATTAATGTAAGGAATATCTATAAACAGAGTACATATTTTTCCAAGACACAAATGGTGTATAATAAAAATAAAATATATACATATGGTTAATTTGTGTCGAGTGAAACGATGTATGTATTTGAGAAAACACCCTAAGATCAGTAGATGGCACCTTAAACAATCAGTCATCCATTTTCCGCAAAATCACACAAAAAAAATATGTGATCTAAAACCTATGTTCCTTGAAAAATTCATGAACTCTATCCACATTCCCATGAGTAAAAATCTAGAAATAATAATAAACCAAAAATCCAAATATAAAATTTCATCACGGTAGGTTTCATAAAAAAACCTAAAAGAAGGACCCCAAATAAGAATCAAATTCTATTTAAACGAAGAATTCCTACCAGAAAAAGAAGGTTGTGACCTACCAATCCATCATCCAACACATTTCCTGGCCCATTCCAATAACATATATTTACCAACTCCCCGAAATCCCAAAATTAAAATAGTAGTAATAACATTTTCTAACAGACAATAATGATTGAATCTAGCATACCCCTTAATCAATCTCACCCTAAGGCGTCAAGAATACCTCCATGAATGAAATGGGATTCGAAATAAGGTTAAGGGTCAAACAATTTCAAGGATAGACTATATCATCTTGATGGAGTGAATTGACTCTGAAAAATAACCAAAATCATTTATATTGATGAAAATAATAGAATCAATTTTAAAATTTAACATGAAAAAGAATCATGAAATAAAAATGAAATGCAGCCTATAGTCATATAGATTTATTGAAGGAAAAATATACAAAAACAAATTTCCCAATGGTCAAACCATGTAATAAATTAAATAAAAAATTTGATACAATGTTCTATTTAAATAAAATGCATTTGAACCACATATTATATGTCCTTGACCTTAATCATTACATAATCATGAATTAAGTCAATATTTCATAATGATAGTCTTTTTAGGTTTTGATTAATAATAAATTAGGCTAAAACAATTAAATAAAAACTCACATTTATACAATATGTATAAAACTAAAATAGTATCAATTAATTCAAAAATATATATTTTTTAAAATAAACATGATTTAATTTCATGATAGAAATCATCTTGAATTATTATTTTATCATACCCATATTTCAACCCAAAGGAATAAATTTTTAAAAATGTGGATGAGCATACAAATCAATGTAAGGGATATAAAACAATAAATGAGGCCGTTAGTCCAAGAACATTTTAAAATCAGGAAAACATTATAACAAAATCATACTTTTCACCCAAAAAACATAAAATCTTTATCTTATCTCATGGAATCATAATATTCCTAAAAAACATTATATAAATCATAAAACATAAATGTTCCATTTGACATCCATATCAAAATTCCATTGTAGCTTTCATAACTATATATAGATCAACCTTCATATTTATGTTTGGAATAACCTTCACAATATATTCAATAAATATCCTAAGAGAAACCATAATGTTTACCTATGTCTCATTACCCAATGAATTGGAGAGGTATCATGGGCTCACTCTCCCATGGTTTATCATGGAATAACCAATTTACATACATAATTCCAAAAAACCATCACATAATCATGACACATAAAACAACCATATTGGAAAAGTATCATTTCCACTTTGAAATCATATATCATCCTTATATGTCATACACCCATATATCAAAATAGGTTATTTTTTTAATTTTTTTTAAAAATTTTAAGGAATAATTAAATAGATAATTGTGAAAAAAGGGAAATTACATTCATGAATTGTATTTTAAATAAAACATCCAATGTTAATGAAATAATCAATAAAATATCTATACACATTTAAAACATTTAAAATAAAGTTTTCTGAATCAATGTGTCCCATAAAAATTTCTAACCATTAAACGAATTATCATTTTAAATCATTAATTTCCATATAAATAATTCCTAAAAACCATTTTGAATGTTTGGACATTTTTTATAAATATTTAGAAGAATAAATCTTTACGACATTTAAAACAATTTTTTAGTTAAAGAGACTCGTAAAAATTGAGAAAAATTTGATAAAAATAAACAAAGAACACCATAGAAAGAAAAATTAAATACCATGAAAGTATAAAAATTCATGATATAAAATGTCAAAAGGGTTGTATATACAACTTATTAGATAATAAAGGTTCACAAATCAATATATGCCTCAATGAAAGCATATTGAGAAGTAGTCCATCACAATGATCATATCAGTAGATTAATGATAAATCAATGAAAACACTATGTCTGAAAAATATAAATAAACCCAATATAATGCGATATTATGTGTAAAACAATCAGATTTAATTCAGACATATTTTTAGAAAAACAAAACTGATGACAGGGATATTTAACTCAATGAATGGATATTGAGTTTTGATTTCCATTACCTTGTGTACAACTCGACTCGTACAATTATTATGTTCAAAAATAATAACAATTTTATACTTTATAATTTCTTGATAACATTTCTAAGGGTTATTATTATTTTTAGATCATATTTTATCATGTTTTCAAAAATACATAATTATTTATGTTCATATCATATGTTTTTTTGATGTTCAGTACTTGAGTTGAAAATGAACGTGGTTTTGATATTACTAGTATATGTAGTAATAATTCCATAATCTACATACTAGTATTAATGAAATAATCCTCAAATTTAAATATTAATTATACTTTTTTAAATCAAATCGTTAATTAAGATTATGGAAAATGAACAATGTTATATTCATGGAGATGGTAGGCCATACATACAAATGAGTAACGTTTCCATTTTTAATTAATCATTATAGAAACAAAATAATTAGCATTTTATATTTCCATAATTTTAATTATATTATTAAAATCATCATAAAAATTAAATTACATTTATATATTCATATAACTATTGTGGTCAATTTAAACAATTAGCATTGCTTCGTGGAGGTCATAGTCCACACCTTCAACCGAATAACATTATTGTTTGTAGGTGTATCCAAGGTTAGAATATAATTGTAATTTTATACATTTTAAATGATAAATATTTAATTTATATCACATATAAATATTAATTTCATTATTATAACTAATCATGTTATATGGTTATTTAAAACGAACTAAATCGGTTCATTGAGATGATAGTTCACACGTACACATGAACGATTAATTACATTCTTATTTAATGGAACTAGAGATGGATTTAATTGAAGATATTAAAGTAATAAAATATCATTATATGAATTATATTGGAGTTATAATCTATTAATTGTTGAAAAATATTTTAAGGACGTGGGAAAATAAATAAAATAGAAACATTTAATGAAAATGATTCATCTTCTTCAGTTGATCACCATTGAATAACACCTTAACACATCTAAGAAAACTGTTATGAGTAGTCTAATACATTGATAATGTTGGGATTTATTTTCGAAAGATGTTTTGATATATCATGGGTGATACAAAAGGCCTTTTTCATGTGAATAAAATTGATGAATAGGTTCCCTTTTACGGGAGGGATGTGGGGCACTTTAGAAAAGTCTTGAAATAATAATTTATTATAAATTGATTTTCTATTTATAATTTTCCCAAACTCATTTATTTAATAGAAAATAAGATTTTATGTAATATAATAGTTATCTAATTTACATTATACTTTTTTTTAATATTTTTTTATCTTAATTTTTTGGGTTTATCCCTTATTTTTACCCTTTTTAATCTTACCATGACATAATGACGTTTACATTTTGTTTGTTAATGTAATTATCACAATATGTAAAAAGACCAAAAATGTGAAATTTATGACATATGAAAACTTATCCTAACCATTTGTTAATATTTTATATTTTTAGTAATTGTAAATCATTTATTAAACTATTTTATATTTTATGTTCTGAATTATGTCAATTTAACACAATTCAAACAATAGTTTTTCAAAAAAATATTAAATAAGTAATATCTTAGAAATAAATACATTGAATCAATCGTAACATGTCATATTCATTAATAAAATTAATGTATAAAATCAAATATTTCATGTAATATTTATTTTAATATTAATAATATCATTTATTTAATTTCATCATTAATAAAGCAATCATTGAATCATCATTGTGTCATAAATAAATGAAAATTGTTTAATGTTTAAAAATTATAAATAAAATAATATTATGTAAGAAATATTTTTATACACATAATAACAATTTATTGTGGAAGGGATAATTTATATAAACCCATATAATATTTTTATAGTAAGAAGATACATATTATAACATATGTGACATTTTTTTAAATTAAATGTTTTATGTATTTTTGAGAAGATGAGGGGTAGAACCCCTTTAATTAAACATAAAAAGATATCACTTTTGATACTACAAAAAGGTGTAACTCATTACAATGTTCAAATGATAATATTAATAAAAAGGGCACAATGGCCTTACATGGACCCAAATGCCAAAAAATTATAAAACATCAAAATAAGAACCAATCACGTGGATTCCAAATGACAATGTTTCATCAAAAGATATGTCTTGGTCATACTTATTCCATAAAATTAAATTATGACATGAGATATGGTAGTTTTATATTATTATAATATTACATTTTCCCTTATTTACCTAATTTACAATTTAATAGTGGTAAATAGAAAAAATACCAATGTTACAATTCATAATGTCCAGAAATAAAAAGGGACTTATTTATTAAAATTGATCCTTAGGATTAAAAATATGGAATCCATTTTACCAAATTTAAAACAAATAACATGTATTTGTTAATTAAAAATTAATTCCCATTGTGAAAATGATATAATGTGTTTTTAAATTTTAAAAACACTCAAAAGACTAATTTGTGCTCATATATAATTTCAGATTGAAATTATATCCAATGACTATAATTTGATTACATTATAAAAACATAATAAAATTTGACTCTAAATCCTATTAAAAATAAAAACTAACTACATAAATATAGTGGATGAAAAGGAAATTCTAAATTAGAATGAAAAATTTATCATTAGTCATTAAAAACGAATTTTTTTATAAAAATACAAAAAATCATCCAAAGTAAATTTTGATGTACCTATTCATAATTTTAAGTGTTTAATACAAAATTGGACTTATATAAGTGTGAAACCCATATTAAATGTGGTTCTCCATAAAAATGTTGTAAAACTGTTTTTTTCTGAATTACTTCATTTATCCGAAAAATTGATTTTTTTTATTATATAATTACTAGAAAACGTATATGATAATTATTTAAATTTACACAGATTATATAACTTATATTTTTCATTAAATAAAAATATTCAAATATTGATACGATTCTATAAATAAAATTATTCTAATTTTAATATGTTTTCATAAAAAACGGTCCTTAATATTAAAATGGTTTTTATTTCCATTTTGAATAAATTTGGTTACCATTTAATATTATATAATCAATTATAAACTGAATATTAATTATGTTATTGATACAATCCATTCTCTTAATTCCAATGGCTAGGTTATAAGGGTAATATTTAAATGATTATTTTTAATTTTTCGTTTATGCTCAATGTAGTGTATCATGTACGCTATTGAAAATATTGTTTCTTAATTTACACAATCCATTCTACATCATCCCCCATTTAATAAGTTTTATTCTAGAAATTTGAATTTTGGATTAGAAACATGGGTATGACATTTCCAAATACCATTATTTCAAACCCACATTGGAAAGAGGGTAAATAAAACTACCATTTTAAAAGAAAGAAATAGTAAAAATAAGTTCACCTAAGATAACTAATACTATGATTAATGTTTGAAACATGTATATAGAAGTAAAAATAAGTATAAATTTCTGATGGAATGTGATTGAAAACATTATCAGGAGACGTTAATCTATCAGAAAACTATAATTGTGTGATGAGATAATTTTTTTTAATATGTGGTTGGAAAAGTCAAAATAAAATGTTATTATTTTATGATATTTTTTATAATGTTAATTAATTTATATATGATATTGTCTATGTACATAAGGAAACATGCTTTCATTAAAATTAGAGTTTTATCTTTTAATAAATTTATTCCACAACCACATATTTTTTAGAGATGATGAGTACTCATTGTGAATTGGTCACACCTAAAGCACTAGAATAAATATAAAGGGAAGAAAATAATCCAAAAAATATTAAATATAATTTTATTCGATCATTAAAAATTAAAAAAACAAAAAATTTAGTACAAGATGTGTCAAACCACCAAAATGAATAATACTTTATAAGGAGAAGGATTTATTTTAATCTCTAAAATTAAACAGTAATGTCCATGTTAATCATTGACCATTCATCGAACAAATGTCATTAAAATGGATCAAAATAATTTGAAATAAGATTGAAAACCTTAATTTAGATGAAATTGATCACATAGTCTTCCATGATAAATCTTAACATTTATCTCCAAATAACAACGAATACCCTTAATGTATCAAACATTAAAGTAATTAACCTAGTCACATATTCTCCATGATAGATTAGTAATTTAAATTAATAACCCAAATTTCTATAAGTGCAGAAGAAAAAAAATTCAACCAAAATGAAATTCAACCATTACACATCACATGAGATCCCATAGTATTCTATTTTCCTTTGGTATATAGTGTTCCCAAAATATAAAACGTCTTATAAACTATGAGTTATCACTTAAACATTAAATTATTTTCCTATACAAAGGATATTTATTTGATATAACATAACTTTCCAAAAATAAATTATTATTAATCCCTAAAATCATTTAACTAAAATGAATAATTCAAACTAATTAGGGACATCACATAGGATAATGGTGGGAGATAAATCTCATTCTCACATCGATTGTTGGTTCAATTCCAACAGCCTTATTGGATGTGATGAGCTGTCAAATGGTATGTGTGATTTAATTTTTGAAAAATTATATAATTTTATAACATTACCAAAAATGTGATAAAATCATAAAAACTATCCATAACATATTTTAACCACAATTATCATCTTATGCCTTTCATTTTGCATCACAAAAGTAATAACCCAAAATTACCTCAAAATTATATGTCTCAAAAAATACCATTCATCAACTTAAATTTTGGGAATATAAATCCTCAAAAGGGATTTATATTATATTGAAAATATGATCATCCTATAAATTATAAACTCATTTGATATCTATATCCTTTTTGAAGGCATCATAATATATAAGGTTATCTAAAACGCCCTCTGATACAAACTGTATGGACCCATCTTTAATCATTACATAATATTAAATTTAAAAAATAATTCACATTGAGGATCGTTTATGGTATAATGTTTTATATTATTATTTCATAAATAATAGATTAAAAATATAATTTATACAATTTGGATAAAAATAAAATTGTATCCTTTTCTCCCACAATATAAAACATTTTTTTAAAAATTATTTCTTTTCTTGAAAAAAATAATATTGAATTTATCCCTTCTATTACCTGTCATTAAACCATGTGGTAGACATTTAAAAATCATGGTATCATAACAAAAATCTCATTAATGGATATAAAATAAGAAATGAGACTGTTAGTCCATGAACATTTTAAAATCATGAAACTATATTCACAAAATCATACTTTTCACCCATAAAACATAATGTCATTATCTAACCCCATTATATCATAATATTCATACAAAAAAACAAAGAAATCATAGAATGGTAATATTTGGTACCCATATAATAATTACATTGTATCATTCATAGCTACATAGGGAGTAACCTTCATGGTTACGTTTGGAATACCCTTCAGAGTATATTTCCAAAATCTCTTAGGAGAATGAAATACCTTTACCTATGTATCATTAACCAATGCATTAGAGAGATATCATGGTCTCACCCATAGTAGGTTTAACATGGAATCACCCATATTCAAACATTATTCTTCAAGGACCACAACATAATCAAAACCCATAAAACAAGAATAAAGGAAAAATAACATTTCTACATTGAAATCACATTACATCTCTATATGGTGCAAACATATAAATGAAAAAATTTAATTTAAAATAAATTTGAAAACATTTTAGTTAAAAATAAATACATAATTTTAACTTAAAAAACAGATATTCCATTTGTGATTTATATTTAAAATAAAACGTTCAATGTTATTTAAATAATCATTCAAATTTTAAAACATATTGAAAACTTTTAAGAAGAATATTTTTGAATCAAAGTGTCCAATACCACTTTGAAACTATTATTGGAATTAATATTATAAAATGTTAATGTAAATATGAAAAAATACATACACCATCTTGAAAAAAGAATCATTAATTATAAATATTTATAAGAATAAATCCTTGGGACTTTAAAAATGATGTTTTCGATAATGAGTCTTGTAACACTTCTCTAACACATGAATTAAAATAATTAAAGAATATAATAAAAACAAAATTTAAATATCATGATAATATATAAATTCATTATATAAAATTTCGAAACAGTTTTTTATAAACCATATTGGTTATTAAAGGTATAAAATTTAAAGATTTTCCTCAATGAAATTCGATTAGGACGCAATCCCTTATAATGATATTATCATAATATAATGGATAATGAAATGACATAATTATGTTTGAAAAATACATATAAACACAATATAAGTGGATATAATGTTTAAAATATTCATTGGATATTCAAATATATTTTTGGAAATGAAAAAACAATGACATTGATATTTAAATCAATTAATGGAGATTGAGTTATGATTTTTATTTCCTTGTATCCAACTCATTATGTACAATCATTATGTTCATGAACAATAAAAAAAATTAATTTATAACTTATTGAGAATTTTTTTAAAGATTAATATTCCTTATATATCAATTTTCATCATGTGAGAATTATTATATAATTATTTATGTTTATATCTGATGTTTTGTCAATATTTGGTACCTAAATAAAAATTTAACAAGGTTTTGATGTTACAAGTCCATGTGGTCATAATTATATCATCATGAAAATATAAATCATGAGATAATTATAAATATTATATATTAATAATAATTTTTATATGAATACATATATTACCGTTATAAAAAATGGACAATGTTATATTCATGGAAAAAGAAGGTCATACATACAGAAGAGTAACGTTTCCATTTTACATTGATCATTATGAAAATAAGGTAATTATCATTTAATATTTACAAAATTATCATGATATTATTAAAATCATAATAATCACTAAATTATACTTATATATATATATAATATATTATTGTGGTGAATAAAAATGATTCACATCGCTTCGTGGAGGCGATAGTTCACGTGTACACACAAACCACAGTATTGTTATTATGTGCATGAAATTTAGGAACATAATTAAAATATTAATAATTTAAAATGATAAATATTTCATTAATATGACATAATAATATTAATTCAATTTTTATAAAAAATATTGATAGATAGTAATGGAAGACAAACTAAATCGTTTCATGGAGGTGATAGTTCACACAAACACATGAATGATAAACTATTTCAAATATAATGGACATGGGAATGGATTTAGGTGTTGATATTAACATAATAAAAATTAGGTACTTTAAGGATGCTGTAGATATTAAATAATAATGGTTTCAGAATATTTTAAGGAAGTGAAATAATATATAAAATATAAACACTAAAATAAAATGATACCTCTTATTCAGTTGATCGCTTTTATAGAACAACATATCACCTCTAATAAGGGTGTTTTTCAAAAAATAAGGCACTTAGAATGTGGTGAGGTATTTTAGGAATATATTTGGATAGAGATTGTATAATACAAATGTCTTTCTAAGTGTTAATAAAAGGTAATTATATGATCCCTATTATAGTAGAGATGATGGGCACTTTAGGAAAGTCTTGAAATATTAATTTTTTATTAATTATATTTACTTCTAATGGTCGAAGACTCATTTATTTCAATGATAATATTATTATGGGTCATAACCAAATTAACTATATAAAATTAGAAATGTTTTTAAAAATTAATAATCCTTATCAATTTTTTTTAACAATTATTTTCACCATCTTAATCTTACCATAATATCATGTTATTTACTCTTTGTGTGTTTATGTAATAACCATAACATGTCAAGTGTCAAAAAAATCATTATTTTTGAAATATTATGAATTTTCCTAAAAAATTTAGTTAAATATTTTATTTATATTAATTTAATATCATTTAAAAATATATTTTTTATTTATGTTATGAATTATGTCAAATTTGACACTATTTATACTAGACTTTTTCCAAAAATCAGAATCTAATTCTCAGAATAAAACCACAGTAAATCACTCCTGACATGTCATATTCATTAAAAAATAATGTACATGGCATAAAATATTTCATATAATATATAATTTAAAATTTTAATATCAATTATTTGATTCCATCATTAATAAAGAAATCTATGCATCATCTTTGTGTCATAAATTAATTAAATAATTTATTTTCTATAAATTATAAATAAAATACAATTGTGTAGGAAATATTTGATAAATTAAAATTACTAATTATATTTAATGAGATCATTTATATTAACCCATATGAAATTTTTTTAATTAGAAGATACATATTTATAACATATTTTCCTTTATTTTAAATTAAAAATTTTATGTGTAATAATCACTCTCATAGGGATTTCTGAGGCCAAAACATTTTCCCACGGGTTATCATGGTCAGAAATATGTCATAAAATAGTATTATGACTCGTGTTAGGGTAATTTTATATTATTATAATATTACTTTTATTCATGTTTACCTGATTTGAGCTTTAACCGTTGTAAATAAAAATAATTACAATAGTTTGTTTTTATAATTTCCAAAAATAAAAGGTACCAATTTTAAAAATTTGGGATTTATGATTTTAAACATTGAAATAATACTTCCAAATTGAAAAAAGAGAACTTATAATAATTAATTTGAAATTAATTTTTGTTGTTAAAATGAAAAAATGGGGTCTTTAAATGTTAAAACCATCAAAAAATTGACGTACATTTATATCTAATTTCAATGTAAAATTACATCCAAGGACTATATTTATATAAAATGATAAAAAAAATTATTCTATTTTACATCAATACCAATTAAAATGACAACCAACATTTATGAATCATGTCGAAAAAATGCAATTTAGAATTAAAATGATTTTTTTCACTAATCATTTAAAAATGACTTTTTTCATAAAAATACCAAAATTCAGCAAAAGTAAATTTTGATGTCCCACTTCTAATGAAGATTTTACTGAAAAATAGAGCATATATAAGATTCAATAAATATATTTAAAAACTGTTCTTCGAGAAAGGGTGGTAAAATAGTATTTTTTTGAAACATACTTCTTTTATATAAAAAAATTAATTTGTTCTTATATCATATCTAGAAAACATATATGATTATTTCTAAAAATTACATTAAATATATGAAACATATTTTTCATTATATAAAAATCCATAAAGAGTTATATGATTTTATAAAAGAAATTACTATCATATAAATATGTTTTTATATATTCAAGTCATTTATATTGAATTGGATTTTATTTATATTTCTAATAAATTTTGTAACCATTGATTCATTATACACTGATCTGTAAACCATATTTTTATAATTCAGTTCATACTATTCATTCCCTCCATTCCAGTACCTTAGTTATAATGGTAACAATTAGATAACAATATTTAATTGTTCATTTATTCTCAATGTAGTAAATCTTGTACACTATTGAACAAAATGATTCATTCCTAACTGTTTGGATGTTACATCACCCCTTTAATATATATGGTCATCATAATTTGAATTTCGGGTCGATAACATGTGTATGAATTTTGAAAATAACTTTATTGCAAACCCACATGAGAAAAGAGGTTAATAAAACTAACACATAAAAAGATAGAATGAGAAGTACAAAGGTCACCTGAGATAACACATATAATGATTACATGTAGGAAAATTGGATATTGAAGAAAAAATAAGTGTCACTTTCTGATGAAGAGTGATAGAATACATGATCAAGAGAAAGTTATTCAATCAGAAAACCAAAAACATGGGATGGGTTAAATATTCATTGATTTCAAGGAAGGAGAAGTAAACAGAAAACATTTTAGTTTTATGATCATTTTCATAATGTTGGGGAATTTATTTCTAATGATGAATAAGAAACTAAGGAAACATTATTACATGTCATGTATAGTTTTTTCTATTATTAAATTTTCACCAAAAAATATTTTTTCCCGAATAGGTGAGTAATCACATGACAACGTCATACCTGAAGAACAATAATCAACTTTTATAGAATAAGGTTTTCCACAAAAGATAAACAATAAATTTCCCCAACCATTAAACATAAACCAAAACCAAAATGGTTAGTAGAATGTCATATAATCCCCCAAAATAAGAATAGTTTATTTGGAGAAGGATTACATTTAATCTCCCAAATTCAATTTTAATAACCATGTTCGATATATACAATTCAATGAAAAATGTCCTCAAAATTCCGGAAAATAATCCAAACTATGTTTAAAACAAAACATTTAGAATGATTTTATGAAAATTTCTTCCACTATAAATAATAACATCTACCTCCAAACAGCATCGACTACTCTTAAATTCTAGTACGGAGAAGTAATTACGGTAAACCCATAATATACATGATAGGTTAGTAATTTACGAAAATAAACCAAACTACTATATGTCACTAATAGAAAAAACAGATTATTCCCAAATAATATTTTACAATTACTCCTCAAATGAGGTCCCTTAGTATTTTATTTTCCTTCGGCATATTTTTTCCCAAATTAGTGAACGTCTTCCAAAATAACATTTATCACATAATCACAAAATCATTTTCCTATATAATGGATATATATGATTTAAAACATAAGCTCCCAAAATCAACTAATTCTTAATCCATAAAATCATCTAACTAAAAATAATAATTTATACAAATCAACAAACGTCTTATATGGATGTGGTAGGTGAAAAATCCCAATCGCAAATTTTTTTGGGTTTGATTCCCATAACCTTGTCTGATGTGGTGGGTTGTCAGATGGTCATCAAGTTGTCATTTTTCAAAAACTATATAACTTTATAAAATTATCAAATATGATATAAAATCATCAAAAATAACCATAACAAATTTTAACATCATGTATTATCTTATGCATTTCAAATTGCATCAAAAAAGTTAATAACCAATTATTTACATAAAAAATATATGTCTCCAAAAATAACATTAATCAACTTAAAATTGTTGTTCATAAATCTTCAAATGGAATTTATAAGATACTGAAAATATGATCAACCTAAAAACTTTAAAATAATATGATATCCATATCTCATATGAAGACATCGCAATCCCTGTAGTTATGAAAACCGACCTCTGATACCAATGATAATTCCCCTGCCTTAAACATTACATAATCACGAGTTAATTAAAAAAATTCACATTGAAGATATTTTTACGCATAGTGATATAGAGAATTAGGCAATGCCTATTACATGAATAATCAAATTTATAAAAATTGGATACAACTACAATAGTATCCATTTCAAAAAGAATATAAAACTTTTTAAAAATAAAATGTATTTTTTTCATGATATAAATAATCTTTATTTCTTCCTACACCTTACCCATAATTAAACCATATGAAAGACATTTCAAAAACGTTGGATGAGAAAAAAATATCAGTAAGGTATATAAAATAAGAAATGAGACAGTCTGTCCATGACCATTTAAAAATCATAATCCATTTTAATAAAATAATACTTTTCACCCCTAAAAAAATAAAATCTTTAGCTTACCTCAGGATGCCATAATATTCCTATAAAAAATCATAGAAATCATAAAATTGAAATTTAAAATTTGGAACCCATATCAAACTTACATTTTAGGTTTCACAGCTATATATGGTGTAACATTCATGTTTATGTTTGGAATACCATTCAAAGTATAGTCCCTAAATCTCTTAGGAGAAATCAATATGATTAACTCTTCCTCATTATCGAATACATGGAATATATATCATGGGATCACCCTCCCTTGTTTTATTATTGAACCACCAATATACATACATAATTCCCAAGATCCAAAACATAATCATAACACAATAAACAAGAATAAAAGAAAAATAATATTTCCACATTGAAATCACATTTATATTTACAACCTACGCTGTCATAAATTAAGAAAAATTAGTTTAAAATAAATTTTAGACATATATGGTAATATTAAATACACAATTTTGACAAAAATATAATGAAATTACATTCATGAAATATATGTTAAATAAAACCTTCCATGTAATTGAAATAATCAATCTAATTTTAAAACAAATTTAAAAAAGATGATTTTTGAATCAATGTGTCCCAAATAAACATTAAATCTTATCAATAAATATCAAATTTGAAAATAAATTTCCATATAAATATATCCATAATCCATTTTAAAAATATTTACCTTAATGATAATTATTTAGTTGAATTAATCATTACTTATTTTAAAATGATGTTTTAGTTAAAGAGTCTCATAACACTTAAGAAAAAAATTAATTAAAATAATTGAAGAATAAAATCATAAAAATCATCAAATATTAGAATAATATATAAATTCTTTATATAAAATGTCAAAAGGGTTTTATATACACCTTATGGAATAATAAAGGAGAAAAATATCATGATTTATCTCAGAAAAAGGAGATTGAGATGTAGTCCCTTACAAAGATCATATCATTATATTAATGACAAATTAATGTAATAATTATGTGTGAAAAATATAAATAAACCAAATATTTGTGGATATTTATTATAATATATTCATAGTTCATTAACATATATTTTTTGAAAAAACAAACTGACGACATGGATATTTAAATATATGATTGTATATTATGTTATGATTACCCTTTCCTTGAGTCTGAGTCATCACATAAAATTGTTATGTTCTGAAATAATAAAATTAGGTTAGTTTATAATTTATTGACAATATTTTTCATTTTTATTATTTTTATTATATCAATTTTTACCAGGTTCTAAAAATTACAAAAAATTTTATGTTCTTATGGGATGTTTTGTCGATATTTTATAATTGAGTCAAAAATGAACATATTTTTGATGTTACTAGTCTATGTGGTCATCACTCCATCATCTCAATAATATTATTACATAAATAATCATATCTTTTATATATTAACAATACATTTTAAATCAAACCATTAATTATGGTTATGAAAAATGAACAACATTATATCCATGGAGATAGTAGGTCGTACGTACAAATGAGCAATGTTTCCATTTTTCATTGATCACTATGGAAATATGGTAATAATAATTTTGTATTTACATAATGATAATGATATTAGTATAATCATAATAATTATTGAATAATACCAATATATATATCAAATAACTGTTGTGGTGAATAAAAACGATTTACATCATTTCGTGCATGTGATAGTTCACATGTACACACGAACGACATTATCATTTTTAAGTATCCGAAAGGTAAGAAATTAATTGAATTTTTATTAAATTAAAATGATAAATATTTAATTATTATAAAAAATTAATATTAATTTCATTGTTATAACCAATCATGATAGACTGTAATGGAAAACAATCTAAATCGATTCGTGGAGGTGATAGTTCACATATACCCATGAATGAATAATTCCATTTAAATTTAATAGAAGTGGAGATGTATTTACATGATGATATTAACATAATAAAATATATTTATATTAATGATACTTAATTTATTACCTCATCATGGTTTGGAGGATATTATATAGATGTGGAATAACAAATATAATAAAAACACTTAATGAAAATGATACATCTTTTCCGTTGATCACCCTTAAAGAAACCCATAACACCTCTATGATGGGTGTTTTGTATAAAATAAGTCATTTAAGAATGTGGGGAGGAATTCTAGGAAATTTTCTGAATTGATATCATAAGAACTAAAAGGCTTTGGAAGTTTGAATAAAAGAGAAGGAGTAGTTACCTTATATAAGAGAGTTTATGATAAATTTAGGAATGTTTTGAAATATTAATTTATTATAAATGGATTTTTGGATTATAATGGTCAAAATTTCATTTATTACAAATATAATATTATTTTGGGTCATATGACCCTTATATTGTTAAAATTATACACGTTTTGAATATTTTTTAATCCTTATCTGTTTTTTCTAAACCTTATTTTACAAATTTTAATCTTACAATCATATCATGTTATTTACACTTTGTGTTTTAATGTAATTCCTATATCATGATAAAATACCAATAAAAGTTTCATTTTGTAAATATTATGACTTATAGTAAATGTTTTTTCTAATATTATATTTTTAGTAATTTTATATCATTTAATGGACTATTTTATATTTTAAGTTTTGATTTATGTCATTTTAACACTATTCAAACATGATTTCTTCCAAATTTCATAACATGATTTAAAACAATACATTGACTCACTCATAACAACTAATAGTCTTCCTTAAATTAAGTGTATGACATAAAATATTTAATAAAATATTTAATAAAATATTTATAATATCATATATCTGATTCATTCATTAAAAATGAAATCATTTCATCATCATTGTGTCATACAGAAATTTATTTATTTAATGTCTAAAAAATATAAATAAAATACCACGATGTGGGAAATAATTTTTTTATTTCTAATTACTATTTATTGTCTAAGAGGTCATTTATAGAAACCCATATTAAATTTTTTTTAGTAATAAGATACATGTTTATAATATATATTTATTTATTTTAAATTAAATGTTTTATGTGTCATAATCACACCCAAGTAGATTCCAATTGCCCAATTTTCATCGCAGGGGTTCTCTTGGTCTTTTATATTTCATAAAAAAGGATGATGACACGTGTATGGGTACTTTTATATTATTTTAATATTATTTTTACACTAATTTACCTGATTTACCCTTTAACTGTAGTAATCATAAATAATTACTAATGTTAGTATTTATAATATCTAAAAATAAAATAGACCTAATTAAAAAATTTGTACAATATGAATTCAAATAAGCAATCCATTTTAAAAACTCAAAACATATAAATTACATTAAATTATACAAAAATAATTATTTTTTTTAAAATGATAAAACTAGTTTTTAAAATACAAACCCATCAAGTAATTGATGTGTGTATATATCTTTTTTCGATGTGAAATTTAAAATAATGGTCATAATTTGATTAAATGATAAAAACATATAACAATAATTCTGTTAAACTAATTAAAAATATAAGATAACTATAGTAATAATTTAGACGGAAAAAGGGAGTTTTGAATTACAATGTTGTATTTTTCAGTATTCATTGAAAAATTAATTTTTTCATAAAATTAAAAAAATTCAGACAAAGTAATTTTTTTATTAACTTATTATAATTTAGACATTGTTTACAAATATTACATATATAATTATAAAAATCTAGATTTAAACAGGGTTCTTCATAAAAAGGAGGTTAAAATATATTTTTTTAAAATATACTTATTTTATCCGAAATATTGAATTTGATCTAATTACATATATTGAAAACATATATGATGATTTGGAAACAAATAATTTAATTTATAAAATATATTTTTTCATTAAATAAATAATCCATGAATAGTGATATGCTTTTATAAATAATATTATTCTTTGATAAAATAGGTTTTCATAAAAACATGTTCTTTATATTCAACAGGTTTTTCATTCCATGTCAAAAAAATTTGTTAACCATTGAATCATTATATTAACACTTGTAAACCATTTTATTGATACTATTCAGTTCCTCCATTTTAATAGATTGGTTATAAAGGTAACATTTAAATAATAAAATTTATTTTTCCATTTATTCTCGATGTAGCATATCATGTACGCTATTGAACATAATGTTTATTCCATAACACATAGATGTATCATCTCGCCCCACACCATTAATAAATTTATTCCTCAAAATTTGAATTTGTGGTAAATAAATTGTGTATGAGTTTTCAATATACCTTCATGGAAAACCCAAATAAAAAAAATTAATAAAACCGCCACATTAAATGATAGAATGATATGTACAAAGGTCACCTGAGATAACACATACTGGGATTCCTTATAAGAACTATGTATATGGATGAAAAATAATATTAACATTATTATGAAGAGTGATAGAAAACATTATCATGATAACGTTTATCAATTAGAAAACCACAGAGTTCTTAACGCGTTAAATGGTCTTTGAATTCGTGGAAGTAAAAGTAAATTGAAAACATCAATTGAAGATTGTTTTCATAATGTTGAGGAATTTATTTACGACATTTCCTAAGATCATAAAGAATCCTACATAATTGTCATGTATTATTTCACATATTAATAAATTTCTTCCACAAACTCACATATTCTCAAAATTATGAGTAATGATGATGACATGGTCACATCGGAAGCACTAGAATTAACATATATGGAATCACAAAATCCATAGATGATAAAATATTATGTTCACATTTAATTAATCATTAATAAAAAACAAATGGGTTAGAACCATAACATATAATCAACCCATAATAATTATACTTTATATGGGGAAGTACTACTTTTAATATCCAAAATTCAACAGTAATACACAATTTCTACATAGACCATTCATCAATAAAATGTTCTTCAAATTATTCAAAATAATCCAACCAATTATTGAAACCCAAAATTCAGAAAGATTTAATCAAATAGTCATCCACAATAAATAATTACAATTATTTCCATATAACATCTATTACTCTTAATGTCTCACACTGAAAAGCATTTAACCTAATCACATATTCGCCATGATAGGTTAGTTATTTACATAAATAACACAAAATAAAATATTTCATAAATAAAAACATAGAATCTAAAAAAATCTACAATTACTCCTCAAATATATCTCATGGTATTCTATTTTCCATAGGCAGATAGTGTTCCCCAAATTGAAAACATCATCCAAAATAAAATTTATCACTAAATCATAGAATCATTTTACTATAAAAAGAATATCTATTTAATAAAACATGTGTTCCAAAAATAAAATTTTATTATTCTATATAATCATTTAACTAAATAAAATAAGTCATTCTAACCATGTACTTTACATATTCTTATGGTATTTGATAAATCCTTGTAGCACTTCCATTCTAGGTTAGATTCCCACAACCTTGTCAAACGTGATGGGTTGTCGCACGGTCTACGTGTTGTCATTTTTTAAAAACTATTTAATATTTGAACAATTAAAAAAATGATATATAATAATAAAAACTAAACATAATATATTTTATTCTCAACGATTATCTTATTCCTTTCATTTGGTATCCCAAATATTATTGACCCATAATTACCTCAAAAATATATGAATCAAAAAATACAGTTAATATCTTCAAAATTTTGGAACATAAATGCTTAAAATGGATTTATATGATATTGAAATTATTATCATACTAAAAATTATAAACACATATAATATCCCAAACTCTTAAGAAGACATCCTAATCCATAAGAATATCTAAACTGACCTCTCATACTAACTACAATGTCCACAACATTAATACTTAATTAATATTGAGTTAAGTCAAGAATTCACAATGAGGATATTTTTAGGTATAGTGTTTTAGAAAATTAGGTCATACAAATTACATAAAAACTCAAATTTATAAAAATTGGATACAAAAAAATTACTATCCATTTCATCCACAATATAAAACTTTTATAAAAATAAACATTATTTCTTTTCTAGATAAAAATAATAAATAATTATGCCTTTTTATAGACCATCCATTTACCCTATTAAAGATATTTCAAAAACATGGGTTGAGTAAAAAAATAATTTTATGGAATATAAAACAAAAAATGAAAAATTTTGTCCATGAATGTTTAAATATCATCCAAACAATTAAAACAATTATACTTTTCACCCATAAAATATAATGTATATAGCTTACTTCATGAAATCATGTGATTCAAATAAAAATTCAATGTAATCATAATAAATAAATTTAAAATGTGGTACCCATATCATAATTTCATTTTAGCTTTCAAAACTACATAGGGAGTAACTATTATTGTTACGTTTGGAATACCCTTCAATGTATATTCCCAAAATATTTTTGGAGAAACCATGACATTTACCTCTATCTCATTACCCAAGGCATTTGAGAGCTAACATGGTCTCAGAAAACATTGATTTATAATGGAATCACCCATATACTTGCATAAATCCCAACAACAATAACATAAACATAACTCATAAAATAATAATAACGGAAAAATAACCACTCCACTTTGAAATCACATTTCATCATTATGATATGTGCACTCATTAATGGAAACACATTATTTTAAAATACATTGGTAAAATTTTAATGTAAAAATCATTAAATAATTGTGACATAAAAGATAGAAATTTCATTCCTGATGTCTATGTTAAATAAAACAGTCCACGTTATTGAAATAATCAATCCAATTTTTAAACACATTCAAACCCATTAAAAACAAGCCATTGAAAAAATATGTAACCTAAAAATTTGAAGAATTTAATATAATTTACAATTTATAACACTATTATACATATAATTAAATATGTAAACCATTTTTAAGCATAGACATTAATGGGAAGGATTTAGAACAATAAACCATTAAGACTTTTAAAATGATGGTTTAGTTAAAGCACCTCGTAATAATTCAGAAACACTTAAAAACCCAATAAAGAATAACATTGAATGAATAATTAAATATCATGAGAATATTTAAATTATTGACATAAAATGTCAAAAGCGTTGTATATACACCTTATTGGATAATATTGTTGCACAATATCCTAATTTTCATCAATGAATTGAGATTGATATGTGGTCCCTTACAAATATTGTATCATTATATTAAGGAGTAATCTATGACATAATTATGTGTAAAAAATATAAATAAATTCATTAAAAGTGGATATTATGTGTAAAAAATAAGAGGTCATTCACACATATTTTTTGAAAACGAAACCAATGATATATATATTTAACTCATTGAATAGAGATTGACTTAAGATTTCCTTTACCATGAGTCTGACTCTACATGTACAATCATTATGTATCTTGATAATAAGATTAGTTTAGTTTATACAATATTAAAATCTCTTTTGATGTTTATTATATTATTATTTAAGTTCATATCATAAGTTTTGTCGTCAATGGGTACTTGAGTCAAAAATAAACATGGTTTTGATGTTTCTTGTACATGTGGCCATAATTCCCCCTAATCTAGAATATTATTCCTAAAATAATAATAAAATTTATATATTAATCATAATTTTTAAATCAGACCATTAATTATGGTCATAGAAAATGAACCGTGTTATATTCATGGAGATGGTAGGCCATACGTATGCATGAGTAACGTTCCAATTTTTCAGTGATCATTATAGAATTAATGTAATTATAATTTTCTTAATTCTATAATAATCATGTTATTATTAAAATAATAATAATAATTTTAATATACTTATATATATCATATAAGTGTTGCGGTCAATAAATATTATTTTCATCTCTTTGTGGAGGTGATAGTACACATATACACTCGAACAACGTTATTGTTTTTATGTGCATGAATTATAAAAAATAATTGAAATTTTATTATTATAAAATGATAAATATGTCATGAAAATGACATATGAAAATTAATTACATAATGATTACCTATCTTGTTAGTAATTAATTGAAAACAAACTAAACTGATTTGTGAGGGTGATAGTTCACATATACATACGAATGATTTATTCGTTTCCAATTTAATGAATTTGATATGGATTAAAGTGATGATATTATCAAAATATAATATTATTAAATTAATCATATTGTTTATATTACCTCATCAGGGATGGAAGAGATTTTAAAGATATGGATGAATAAATAAAATAGTAACACATAAAAAAATGTTACATCTTCTTCAGTTGATCGCCTTCACTAAACACATTAACACATCAATGAAGGGTGTTCTACCTAAACTAGGCTTTAATAATGAGGGGAGAGATTCATGGATTATTTTTTGACAAATCATGGATGAACCAAAAATCATTGTAAATATGAATAAAATTGAGGGAGAAGTTCCTTTTTTATAGAAAAGATGATGGGAACTTTATGTACGTCTTGAAATATTAATTTGTTATAAATTTATTTTCGGTTTCTAATAGTACCAAACTAAATTAATTAAATGGTAAGATTATTTTGGTTATTATATCAATCATCTAATGAATATTAGATTTGTTTTTAATATTTTTTAATCCTTATCTCGTTGGATTAAGCCTTATTTTACCCTTTTTAATCATACAATGATATCATGTTATTTACACTTTGTGTGTTAATGTATTTGAAATAACCTCTCAAATGAAAAAAAAGTGTCCTTAAGAAATATTAAGACATATCCAAACCATTTAGTTGAATTTTATATTTTTATTAAATTTAAATCATTTTATGAAAAATTTCATATTTTATGTTATGAATTATAGAAATTGTGACAATATTCATTCATGAATGATTTCATAAATAATAACATGATTTCTTATAAAAAATGCATTAACCCCCTCCTATTATGTTATATTTATTTAAAAAGTTCATGTATGTAATCAATTTTTGAAGATAATATTTATTTTAATATTTTTAATATCATTTACTTCATTCCATCATTAATAAAATAATCATTGCATCATCATAGGGTCATAAATAAATTTATTTCTATAATGTCAAAAAATATAAATAAAATACCACAACATAGGAAATATATTATTTATTCTAATTAAAATTTATATTCTGTGATATCATTTATATAAACCCATATTATATTTCTTTAGTTATAATATTCTTGTTTATAACAGATTTTCCTATAATTTAAATGAAAAGTTTTAATTATCATAATCACACCCAATTGGATTAAATTTTCCATATTTTCATCTCAAGTGTTTTCATGGTCATCCATATGTCATCCAATAGGATTAGTACATGTGTTAGGATATTTAAATGTAATTTTTACCCTCATTTACTTGATTTAGCCTATGACCACGGTAAATAAAAATAATTTCTAAAGTTACTAATCATATTGAAAAATAATAAAAGGGAACTATATATTAAATTTGGGAAATATAATTCCAAATATGGAATCCATTTTTATAAATTTAAAACCCATAAAATTGAGTAATTATTTTAAAATTAATTCTTATTTTCAAAACGATAAAACATGTTTTAACATTGTAAAACCCATGAAATGATTGACTTTCGTTTATATCTAATTTAAATGTGAAATTAATATCAATAAACATAATTGGATTAAATTATACAAAAATAATCCAATTACACATTATAAAAATTTAAACAATAACCAACCTATGTAAATTAATATGATGAAAAGTTAGTTTTTAATTAAAATGCAGTATTTTTAATTGATCATTAAAAAATAAATTTTATCATAAAAATAACAAAATTCATCCATTGTAATTTTTTATGTCCTAATTACAAAGAAAAATTTCATTTTGACATTTTGAACACATAAAAGTGTGAAAAGGTAGATTTAAAATGGTTCCCCATAAAAAGGATCTAAAACTGCATTT
This sequence comes from Viscum album, assembly GCA_963277665.1. NCBI lineage: Eukaryota > Viridiplantae > Streptophyta > Magnoliopsida > Santalales > Viscaceae > Viscum > Viscum album. The sequence goes on from OY728128.1 coordinate 1,267,960,130, forward strand.
CATTAAAACATACTTTTTTATCTGAAAAATTTTATTTGTTATTATATCATATTTAGAAAAAATATAAGATGATTTTTAAACATTAAATTTAATATCTAACATATTTAATTTTTAAATTATAATCCATAATGAGTGATAGAATTTTATAAACACAATTATTCCCATTTGAAGATGTCTTTATAGAAACAATTCCATTATATTCATTTTTTCATTTATAATAAAATTTATTACTGATGAATCATTATATAAATATGTATAATCTATACTTTCATAATTAAGTTAATCCTATTCATTCTTTCCATTCTGATTTCTAGGATATAATGGTAACATTAAAATAATATGTTTTTGTTGTTTTTTATTCATGATATAGAGTATCATGCACACTATTGAAAGTAGCATTTCTTTCTTAAAACATGTTATGTTACTCATACCTTGTATCAAAGATGCTTGAGCTACAACAACTAGTTTTAGAGACTCTATATGTGAATGTCTACTAGATAAACCAATAATGGGACTCATCCTCATCCATCTTGAATAATTTTCTCCATGCTAAAACAAACATCAGTTCTGTAGGAGCATCAAGGTGCATATATAGTATGTGAAATATACACATATATAAGAAAGAACTAATAGTTAACCTATTTTCTTTTATCATAACTGGTACATCAACACATGACATTTCAATACATGGGTAAATGTAATAACAGATGGCATAAATCAATTAAATTATTTAAAATAAAAAGTGATAATTAATAAATAAAAAAATACACTCTGATGAAATCTACAATGAAACTAAATGTAAATATATCCTTGTTATATCTTATGATAATTTATTTTAAACACATGGTCAACCCAGTGACATGGAAACTAACATGTCATAAATATTTACATATTATCTCTAAGAAGAATAAATGAAAAATTGATGAATGACAGGACGTGGGGTGTAACAACAAAAATCCATAGAATAAAAAACATATACTAGAATATAGAAATCCAATATCATGGTCTGAACTAAAAATAAAAACATATATTTCAACAGAAATAGATAAAATTTTTTCCTTGATGGTACTTCATATAGAATTAGGCACAATATGTTGACCCAAAAAATGATCTATATATTATCCTAGGAGCGCACAACATCCATGAGTTTGTGTGTAAAAAATCTTCCATGGGGATTCCACTGGCCCCATGAGCTCCTCAAAACTTCATGACCCCAAATCCACTATATAAAGGGGACACACTCATCTAGAGGTGGTATGGAGTCATCTAGATAACATAACATATCTCAAATACTAGCTTAACAAAAGTAGAAAATAGAAGTGAGAACCAGAGAAAAAATATAGAATATCTCCTAATTAAGGATGTATCAATTTTATCCTCCTCAATCCATAGTCTTTAGAATAATTTGAATCAAAAAACATGTTTAATATCTAACTGAATATTGGATGACCTGACCTCGATGTCACAAAATAAAAAATTGTACTACAAGTGAAAATATACTCACAGAAAAAATATTCCATGTCCTCATTTACCACCATGGATAATAGTATCCAATAATAATACCACCATCGGATCTCAAAGAGAAATCACAAGGCCAAACAAAAAATAAGATATCCGATGTCTCAAGGGGTTATAATATAATGGTTACATCATTATAGGGGCTTCTAAGAAAACATAATATCTCATTCCAAACCCATATAATATATTTTCCAATGAAAAAATGTATACTAAAATGGATGGAAAACCTATGAGGGTTTCCTTTAGATCATCCATGGAATTTGACACTCCTAGTGATGAAAAATCACAAATAGACCATATTTTCCTCCAAATGATTCTTTCATAATAACTCACCTTAATGGAATACAAAATCCATGTATTCTAACAAGCTGTTTAACCACATTTCTCATGACAACCTCAATAGTAGGACCCTATAGGGGATTCTCAACATAAGCCAAGCAATACATTATTTTAATTCTAAATAATTGGAAAAGAAAACCGTTGATCAATTGATCAATATCCATCCCAGTAGTTCATACTTAAGAGTCCCCCAAATGTTTTTTAATATCATCATATACATTTCTCCTAGTGTAAACATCCATCCTATGACTCAACCCACCTCCAAGGCTCCAACATCTCTCGACCATAACATATGCGATATGATAGAAACTTCATTATCTTAGATGAACTGGTCCTAAAATCCATGGAACACTTGATAACTCCAATGATATAATAATTTTTCATCAATTAAAATATATTTTTCAAAAATAATCATATATAACTTTATTGGATACACAATCCCAGAACACTAATGAGATTTCAACCAACATGTTAGCCTTGTAACTCGCAACAAAACACACATGAGGATTCTGAAACCTAACATCAATTATATCCACAACTAAATGAAGCCCCGTTAAAACACCATACATAAAGACTGTATGTGATTAATGGATTTCACCATCATGATCTGTATGAAATATATATAATGCAATAATCACAAGTCAAATTATAACAATATGAGGGATTGAAAATGGGACAAGGAAGAAGATGTAGAAGATAAGTATTTCGGGTACATGGAATGTAACCCCAATGGTCCTCCCTAGATTTGGGATATAGAAAACATAGAATGTTCTTATCCAAACTACAATGTGTGTATTTTGGAATCACACAGGGAACCCCCACATGGGTATCTTCTCACATACCATATCCCCCATTCAGTATGTACAACACTTGAGTACAAAATGTGTACATCCTTTTACATAGTGTGTAACCACACAACAGATACCTTCTCATATAGTAGGTTACGTACTCCACCACGGAGTGTATACCTACATGTAGTACACCCCACATTGTGTCTAGTCATGTACCCAACATAACCTTTTACCCTCATGCAAGGTGTCTGGAAGAGAAGATGGTCCCACCACAATAGAAAACTACATGATATTTAAATCAAAGTATATGATTTTCAGACAAAATATCATCTTCCCAAAATAGGAATAAAAAATACGTTTTCTCAAAATCACATGTTTATTACATGGGAATTTTAAAATTTGAAAGAACCAAAATGGAATGAAATTCCTTATTTTTACACATTTATAGTAATATCATCCCTCATGTTGTGCCCAATAGCTCATTTAAGAATTAATACTCAATAAACTAAAATATCAGTACTTATGTTAAAAATTACTAACTTCCATGTTTAAACCACTAAATATTCACTTGAGATCCTTACCACATACCATCCGAGCCTTGATCTACATCCTAATGAGCTCTATGTGTAGCACCTCATCCATCTTCATCCTTATCACTCCTTATAAATATCATATATAAATACAAAAAAGTGGGATCCACTAAGGGTGTTGTGGATATTGAAAATGGGAAATAAAATAAATGGAAATGGAAATATTAAGAATGAAGAAATCGGGAAAAAGGAATGAAAAGGGGCACTGGTGCAAACCTGAAGCCCAAATTTTGTTATCCCATACTTGAAAAAATCAACCATTCCAGAAATAACCATAGAGATGGATTCATAGTCCATTTTACATTTAATTGAAATCCTTGAATGAAAATTAATGAACAAAAATAAAATTAAATATATATATATAAATTATTCCTTAAATTTTTAATTGGATAAAATTTAAAAACAACTCACTTGGTAATGACCATATTCTACGGCTAATAGAGTGTTCAAAAAAATATCTGAGATCTTCATTAAAAGAAATTAGTATATCCCCCTAATAAATATTCTTGGAAAACAAAAATTTTCCCATAATTTTTACAACCTATTAAAATTTTAATAATTAAAAAATCCCATCCTAAAATACTATAACCAATGAGAACCCTCGTAGATAACCAACAATCTCTCTCCCTACACTGCACTTAATCAGTGAAGATAATATGAATTGTACAACTACTGGCCTTAAATACTGAAAAATTCCCTCAAAGCATCGATGATGTTCAATCATGATTCATATGATTCTCCCATGTATCCGAGAATACATATCATCACACCTATTTTCAATGACAAACCAAATGGCCTACACTATGACCATCACTGTATAAAATTGATTAAATGTCCTAACAAATAACACGTGAGTTCTAGTAAGAAAACCTGTATCATCCAAGATCATCAAACATCTTAAAAGATATTAAAATTTTCCAATGAGATATGGTTCTATCCCCTCCATATGTATTTAAATAAACTACCATCAGATGTGAAATCGGTCACACACTCATACATGAAATTCCAAATGAAAATAGGCTAACATGATTAACACCACATACCATGATCATAAAAGAAATTAGTCCCATAAAAGTAGAGAACCCTCAATATATCTCAATAAAAATTAGATGTATCACATAGGACATGATTAATCAACTTACCACCCTCTACATGGCCATCGATCTAGATAAAAAAATTTAATCTTACCATGATTTAGTTGTAATACCCAAGTTGCAACCAAAATTAGTAGGGCTTGGAGTCCAACCAAACCTTCTCTCTTAGGATGACCATGATACATGAAGTATGCCCAGTGCATCACTTCATAGTCATAAACATTCATCATGCCTGACCAAACCCTATCATTATTATTCCTCAATAGACCCTCCATGGAAGAACATCCTCACCCACCCAATACATCAGTGATAGAAAGCTCATGGGGACCAACACAAGACCTAGGAGAAGACATGTGGAAATAAAAACTCTATTAATAAAAACAATAAACTAGGAATTCAGAGTAACCACTATCTCAGGGAAACATGAAGCTGAACTATGGACCTATCAAACATCTTTTCCATCATTGTTTCCCCCATTAAGTCCCTCAAAACCCATTATCGACCCAGAATGGTACACACCCTCGCTTGACGGTGCGAATTAATCTCCATCCTTTGATAACATCTCAATAGAATATCATTAATAAATATATTCATTCAAGAGGGTAATTTTAGTAGAAGTCCGGCATGTACAATTATGGTAAAATAATATGTGATCAATTCTTGACATATTTTAATAATGATAATCTATCATCAATAAAACGAAAAACTGACATGTAATTGTCATTTTAATAATTCATTACATGAATAATTCCTAAACACCATCCTCCTTCCCATATTGCAAGGAAAAAACAAAAATAAATCATAAATCCACTAACACAGCAGTAACTGACTAGGTGAAATCATAAAACAATAAAAACTAAATCTAAAAAATGACATTTCATTTCCCTAGAATGTTTCACTTCCAATAAAAATAGGTTCTTATGACACACTTGTTTGATATCCATTACATGTTTTTGAGACATTCCAATAAATATCCTATAAAAACCCCCAATGGTTGTTAACCAAACATCTATGATACAATTTATTTAAAGATCTGACATACTTTAACATAATTCATCACCCTATCTAGTTCTCTATAAGGCCTCAATACTAACTCCTTGAATTACAGACACTATCGAGTATTAGAGAGGATTTAAAGACACATTGGTTAGACTATGCCCACTACTGATAAGTAACAATGGCCTAATATACCAAATCCATGCACTGGAAAAAACATCAACGTATTCAAAACAAATAAATTGAAATAGAATCATTCTATAATAAATGAAATGTAGCATAAAATCACACAGACACATAGCCTACAAAACATAGAACATCCAGTCACCGATTTTCTAGAAAAAATATATAGGAGAAACATAAAATAATATACTATATGATATATAACCAATAAAAATAAAAATTGTATTTCTAGTATCCACGATGTTTGAGCTGCAACGACCACTTCCCAAGACACCACATAAGAAGTTCTTCTCAATCAAACTATAATGGCCCTCATCCACATCATTCAAGAATCCAACCCAATATTCTAAAAGTTTATGTTTATTCTATAGCAACACTAATGATTATCTATAGGGGTGATAAATAAATCACATATTCCACCGCAATATTGATCTTATAATCTATTATCAGAAAGTGTGTATGAAATGTTAATATGAAAAAAAAATATAATTTCAGTTGAAAAAAACTACCCAAAAGGAATAGGTGTCCAAAAATACATAAGAAAATAAATATAAATGGTATTTAGTCTTAAAAGATTTATATGGTGACCCAACTATTTCTCACGATAACATTGAATCATTTTTATATTAACATAATAATAATACAGTTCACGATCCAAATGATTTGTATCATTGTAAAAATATTCTTATACGTCATATAAAAAAATACATAATAATTTATTTAATATCCATATTATTTATCCTTGTAAATCACTCACATTATGATCAGAAAAAATGTCACCTTAGGATACACATTAATAAACAGGGGGAACTAGAGAAAGATAAAGAATAAGGGACACAAATCAATTGTTTATGGGCAGGCATAATCAATATAATCAAATAATTATAATATTATAATCATCATAATTAGAATGGAAACATTTCATAATGTCATATATTATTTCATATTCTTAATAAAGAATCATTATAACATATTTTTCAAATAACACATATTGTTGTGAACAAATCTAGCATCATATTCACACATAACATATATGCAATTATCAAAAAATTATAATTATAAATAAAGATATTATCATATTCAAAAAAATAATACACATAATCTCATCATGTATATCAAATTATCAAATAAATTTTATTGATTTATAATTATGGCCCCACCCATCATATAAAGAAATTTTCATAATCATGCATACCAAATAGAATATATAACAACCGTAGTCATGAAAAACCCAATCTAAAGGGATGGGATTCATAATAATTTCATATATAAAAATTTAGGCAAAATTTTATATTGGTTCTTGAAAAAAAAAATCATATTTTGGAATAAATCACCAACATTTATTAGTGGACAAAAAACAACTATAAAGGATTCAAATATATGTTTTGGAAGTTAAAGTATTCTAGAAATGGTTTTTAAAATTTATTATAACACATTACATAAGTGCACGAAAAATTTATATACGTGAAAAGATAATGAAAATAATACTAGAAGGGAAATTTAATGATATTTTTGGAATATAAATTGTTCTTATTCTATGAAATATATGATAACCCAAACTTGGTTTTGGTTTGAGAATTCAACTAAACATAAATATGACATTATTTCATTAATTTTGAAACCCCTTCATAAAAACCTATGTTAATTAAAACATTGAATGAATATTAAATTATTATCATTTTTATCACTATTTCTAAATTATAATAACTTTATTTTATTTATTAATTCCGCACAGTAAATGGGAATCATTTTGATAATTTTTCCCATAGAAATTTCATATTTTGAATCGGATTGTGTATTTTATTCAAGGAAATATATTTATAATTAAAAATTATTCCATAATTATAAAATGAAAATATATAAAATTATATATATCACAAATAAGATACCAAAACAAAATATATGGTTAGTGATAAAGAATAAATTAGAAAAATTCTCATTAGCGGTTAACATAACTTTAATGGGACCCTGTTTGAAGAGGATTACCAGGATGTGTAACATATTATTATAATAAGAATAATATTTTATAGTATATTGTAATTATTAGGTTGAAGTTAAAATAACTTGTAAGTTATTCAATAATAATTTTATTATTAAATAGACAGAGGATATGAAATAATAAATACAAATGAAGATAAATGGAATATAGTGCATTACAACATTCATGATGTGGTTCCTTTTTTATGGCCCTTAACAACACGAATGTTATGACTTTTATTAGAATAAACATTTTCATGGGACTATAAAAAGAAAAATATTGGTGATTTGGTAATATTTTTATCCTTTACATTTGATGGAGTAATGTATTTTCATATAGAGGTATATGATTTATTTATACATTACGATAGTGTAATTTTTAAGAAAACATTGTGAATTAAATACTATATAGATGGTAATCCTTGTAAAATTGAATTTTTTTAAATTATAAATAAAATATATATAAAAGAAATTTGTTTTAGGATTTTAAACCCCGTTAATATTTCAATTCAACATTAAAAAAACAGATAGGGGAAGAAGCAAAAGGAATTTATTTTAGTGAAACACTTTTGACTATAGATATTCAAAAACCACTTTCTGTTTTGGAAATTATGTTTACTATAATTAAATGACCCATTTACCCTTTTGAATCATTTATAGTTCTAAATAATGAAAATTTTATTTATTAATCCATTATTCCATCATCAACATGTCATTAACAGGATGTATATGAGACAATTATTCCATCTATTCTTGTAAAAGGATATGTTTTTTTAAATTAAGAAAATCACCATCGTAAAATTTAACATACCAATTTAAAAAATGACATTCATTTCATCCAAATAATTTTCTAACATATGCTATTATAATTTTTATTATAAGAATTATTATTTTTATGAAATACCTTAAATGTTAGATTATTAATATTTTAATGATGGTTTTTTCTATTTTTTATCTTGATAGTCATTTTATATATTTATAATTGTAATATTTAATGAAATTAATAATGTAAAATTTTATTGATATTATGTTTTTTATATTTTGAGTATAAATATCTCTTCCAATATTAATGATACTGTTTGAAATTGTCAAGTTACTTTTTTTAATAGTCATGTTACTATTTCAATGGGCACATTAATAATCCAACAAAAATTATTTGTTCTGTAAAACACATTCATTCCTTAATTAAAAACTAACAAAAATTACTCTCAGGGTCCGAAATTTCCAATTTCTAGAATAAAATTTGTTTTATTAAATTCTATTTTATTGATATAGTGTTGTTCGTGGGGTGATAGTTTTTGAAAATTTGGAAATCTATATTTTTTAATTGTAGTATTTGAAATATATATTTTTAATCACATTATAATGTTTGTAATTTTCATGGGTTTAGTTGTCTAATAATGTAACAATTTTCATCAATTAATTAAAATGCTTCAGATTTCACTATGTGATGTATGTGTATAACACTATATTATATAATACAACAACTATTTTTCAGGAAACAAAAATAATATATATCCATTATGATGTTTTATTTCTCATTTATTTTAAATATATAACTCAAAATTTCAAATCATATTATCAATTCATAATAGGTGAGGGTAGTTTTATTGGAATATTTTCTTATGTTCAATCATTACAACTTAATATTTATAGTTTATCCAAAACACATTTAAAATGTGAGTTTTTTTGTTTAGATAACTATCTCGATATTCATTGAACATTACTAGCTTCGTAACATATGAGAGGTCATTCTCCAGTTTTCTATTCATGATTTACTAAATGTGAGTGATCATATATGGACATCCTCTTGAGATTTATTGAGAAAACATCATGAACATGATCAATTTTCATCATATGTTTTAGCTAAATGGCCACTACTTGAATGTGATAAAAGATCATGAATGGTCCAAATATGGATATACATACCTATCATTACAATCCACATGACTCTCTTCCATTATGATATTCTATGGAAACAATTTCCCTCCAACATCAACCTCAAGTCCCTTTTATTGTTTTTATAATAACTATACTACTGAATCTGAGATAATTCTTTTGGTGGATTCAATGTTCATTGTTATATATTTTACAATATATAGTCCATATAGATTTCATTCACCAATTTTAACATATCATGTCGGAGTTCAACATCACATACCATACAAATCATTATATGGATACATTTGGATACTCTATTGGAAGATATTTTTGGATAATAACACAGATAATCAGAGATAATAATCTCATCCTCCTTCAAATTTCATAGATATGGCTCTCAGTAAGAACTTGAGGGGATGAATGGCCTTTCTGATTTTCAATCATTTTTGGGGAGATAGGTCATACTAAAATATAGAGTATTTTTAAAATCATTTTAAATAGTTCATCAAAATTTATATGTGAACCATGGATCATGATTAGATATTATCCTATTTGGTGATCCATGCTTCCTCAAAAATAATTTTACATATATTTGGGAATTTTTTTCAATAGTAAATCCTCCTGAATGATGGTGTGGTGGGATGTATTTTTGACTCAATCAACCAAAAATTATATCCCATTTATTATTTTTTATTTCATTAGGAGACTAGGGAAAATGCCATGCTAATGTATTCCCATTTTAATATGGGTGTTTGAAATGGTGTAATCCTCTCGTTTGATAAAAGAATCTCTACATAAGACTACTATAATACCAAACACTTTATATTGTACATTGTGATATCCTTATTCACATAGACCCATAGGATATTCTCCTTGAAAATACAACACATCTATTACTTCAAATATTGATATACAATGTTGTTCTATAAACATTATCCAATAGCTACATCTTCATATTAGGTGATAATGAGACCCAATTTCTAGTTAAAATAAAATTAATCAATCATTATAAATGCATAATTCTAAAATCATCTATTACTTAATGTCATTCTATATACATTTAAGCTTCAATCCATCCATTTTTGTGTCCATAATATTCATAGATATTTATAGATGGGTAATAATATGAAAAAATTACAATTCATCCCCTAACATGAAAATTCATAGATCCTACATTTGAATATCAATGATGAATTGGTCTCTGTCAATCTGTATCATGGATATATTTTGAGGTTATTTTCTTCTAAGAGAAACAACAATCTTGTTTTCATATTCTCAATAGTATTGAACAGAGAAATAATATTCCTCAATAAGATATCACCATATTCACTAACACATATTGATCTATTTAAATTTGATTAGATAATTTTGAATATTTTTGTCTATATATGTGTCACACCTATCACCATAAATCTAGTTTTTCTAATTATTTATGTAGAGGATCAAAGATACTAACACTAAATAATTTTTCGAGTATAATTTTTCATGAATCATCATCTCTCATGAGGAATATGATATTCATTTATCATTATGAATGAATATAAAACCTGATAATTTCTTTGGATGAATTGACTGAAGTCCTTATTTTTATTGATTTTGGATAACCTCCATTCAAGGGATGAGGGGGTTCCTTTACAAGGATCATGAGATTAGAGATTACATGACCCTTCTGTCTTAGAGAAAATATCCAGATTAAATCTACATGGAACTGCTCATCCCCAATATAAACACCATGATATCATCTCCCTACAATGGAACAGTTGATCATCTAGGTTTCTAATGCTTGTAATTCCTAGTTTCGATTGTAACATGATACCCTTCTTTTCTTCCACATATATTATCTTCTTTTCTGATGAATATTCTTTCTATAAATAATCATTTGAAGTATGCTCCTTGTTGAATCTGTCTAGTCTATTATGCACAATTTCAGGTGGCGGGAAAACCTAGAGGTGTCCCGAAGGCCTTGAGGTGGGTGAAGGCCTTGATGTGGCCTGAAATCATTACTGATCCAAAGACCTCAGGTGTATAGTTGGCCTTGACAGACCCAGGGAACAAATTTATGGCATGGAAACCCCAATAGATGAATATATTCTACAGCTAGAGTAACGAACAGTATATTCAACAATGCATTCTATAATTTTTGCTACATTACATCTATAGTACCCCGGAAATATGTCTCCACCTGGTTTTGATATCGGGTCTCTTGGGCTCACTTGTCAGGTCCTGAACAACATGGCTAATCATCTTATGCACAATAAATATATATGAATATTTACTTTATATAAAAAAATCATCTCCACTTGATAGTAATGTGAGCACAAGTTTTGTGATCAGCCTCTTCTTACGCTCTATAAATCATTACTCACATTACTCCATCCAGATATACATTCCCACCATCTATGTTAACATAAATTTAATCATAGAAAATCATGATAATGTACTCAAAAAAATTCAGGAATCACCCTACATAAATAAGAAAACTATATATTTCTATGAAACTAGAGGTTCGTGTACATTTCTTAATTTTCATTTTCATTGAAGGGTTCACCTAAATTCACCTAAATTTTATAATGTTCAATGATTATATGAATGTATGAATAAAAAAATCACAACTTCTGAATATATCACACATTTTTTCATTCCATTATGTCACCAATAAAATCCCTAATTTTTTTTATATTTCAATTTGTGTGAATGATTAATTCATTGATAAACACTTCCAATAGTTTTCCAATTTAGTCTCTAAGAACTATATTAATCAAATACATGAAAAATAATTTGGAATTTTTATGTATGGAGGTAATTAATATAATATCATAGTTCCCATAAATTTAATGAAGTTTAAGCATCGTAAATTATTCTTTCTTCACCATAAGTTTATGGTATCCATAATGATGATGCACCATTATTAATTACGAAATCCATATGGTTGATCGAGACAGACATAAATCCCTAGGAGGGGATAATTTTTATTTATAGAGGTCATATTGAGCTCTATGTAATCTAAAACCATCATCATTTATATATCCCTCTTCATTAAAAAATAACTACCACACACCAAGGTGATGCACTATGGAGTATAAATCCTTTGTCTAAAATATCTTACATATGATCTTTAAAATCTATAGTTTAGTCAAGGCCATAATCAAGGATAATTATAGATAAAAGTGTATTTGAGTATAAAGATTATTGAAAATATAACTGCATTATCTAGTAGATATCAATGAAACTCTCATGAAATACATCAATATATTACCTTAAAATGGGAATCTCCTAAAAGGATCAATCAATTCCTTCAAACCAACCATTTTGAAAATGTATTCATATTCAATGGGTATCCTCATTGACACCATAGATAGGTTCATAAATAATGATTCATGATAATCCTTGAAGATTTAATATATAATAGGATGGTTAGGAATATGAAATGATTCTTTATTTTCATAACATTTCATGTGTTGTGAATATAACTATATCTAATCCATGTATATTATAGCATAAAATTACATCCAGAAGACTTTTTATAAATATTTATGGAAGAATAATCCAACAGATGCTATGTAGATAATAATATAACACTTATTAAACATTGATCTTAGCAAAATGTGTTTTAAAAAATGTCTCTATTTCGGGGTACCTTTGTTTGGATTCAACAGTTCTAACAAACATGTAGTATATAATGAAATTTGTATAGCTAGAAGAAAATAAATTCTTTCTATTCACGAGTCAATATGAATTGGACATTGTATGACATATTTTTCATTACCAACCACAAATAGGTAAATGGTATAGGATTTCAATTACTCTAACATATTTGGTGTTTTCTAATGCATATTACACTCAATGGACCATTGTTTAGTGAACTAGATTTTAGTGTTCTCTTTCTCCCTATAGTTGATGAATTTAATCGTGGATGGTTCTTGCATTCCTCCAACACATTGGAAATTTATTTCTTGTGTCTTATATATTCACAATAATGGTGGACTTCTCTCCCAAACTTGAAGCATTTCCTTAACAATTTCTATTAATTTCCATATTCCTTCTTACCACATTTTCTATATATTGATGGTTTCATTTTTTCATCCTCATTCATTATTTTCTAATAGTAGGGAACTCATTATTTCAAATATCATATCTATAACCATGTGACCAATTAGAAAAATACATTTCTATAATGGGATCACATCAAACTTCCTCTCCATAACTCTTAATTCATAGATAGTTAGAGCCTTATATGTGTTTTTATTAATAAAAATATATAATAGTACACAATTTTTATCATTATTGATAAAAAAAATTGGTGTGTATCATACAAGCCTTGTGAATTTTTTCTCATATGATGGAAATTATTTACCCACCATTTTTGACCACTAGAATTATAACCCCACCATTTCTGATTATTTTTAGCAGTATACCTGTAAAAGAAATTATAATATCTTGAAACTCCATCTTCTCAATTACATCATTCTTATTGTTATTCCTTATCATCACCATCCATTTATCAGCCTCTTTATCTAAATTTTAGATTGCCAGAGTATCATTCTTCATATAAGAATAGTGGAGTGCTAAAAAGATAATCACTATTGAGTTAACTATCATTTCAAAAAAAATCGATCAGAATAACCCATTGAATTTCAATGGATGTATCCATATGAAATACTCTATAGAATGATAATATTTTTTTTCAAATTTTAGATATTATAAAAGATTCATGTTATTGTTCATAGCCTAGGTAGAACCATGAAATTTTATAATATGTATATCATATTTGGTAGTGTGTATGAAAAAACAATCATAAAATGTATCATCACATTCGGAAATATTATAATATATTTTCTACATTAAATAAATACAATATATTTTATATTTTAAAATGCTCATAGTAATGACTTTATCTTGTGTTACACACAAGACAATGTTTTACCAAACATTAATATAAAATTAAAATTATTCTTTACTATGAAATTCATCTCCCTAAATTTCTAATGAAGGGGAAGAATAAGTCTAACCAGATTATGAAAATATTTTTATTCAGTTATCGATTAGTTATATATTTTTATATAATTATATAAGAATTATTCAAAATAAACTGAATTGGTTTCTAAACAACATTATTTTTTTATAAAGGATGGATTTTATATGTAATGTGGACATAATTGAATACTAATTTTGAAAAATTTTATGAAATTAATTTTAAAAAATATATATTATTTTTCATATTATAATGTTCACATTTTCTTAGATTGAAATTTTTTAATTTTTCCAAAAAGTTTTATTTTCGCATCAATAATGAAAAATACTAGACTATAAATGAAAAATTGTATTTTATAGAAATAATTTACCATCCCATAAAATATTTTGAGTTTTTTAAATGTGAATCAATTTAATTTATACATCTCTTGATCAAATTTATTTCATTGTAATAATTTTAATATTAAATTTATATTTTAAAACAATTAAAATGATTCAATATTTTCATATTAAAAACTTGTTTTCTAATAAATTATGTGGGATTAATTTTAAATTAATTTCTCCCACATATGTGAATGAAATATCAAAAAATAAATTCCATATTTGGAATAAAAATAATTCTTAATTTCTAATATTTCCACCTAGATGACTTATGAATATTAAAAGTGAATACAGAGAAAATTAATTAATGATATTAATGTAAAAATAGATTTATCAAGGGGGGTTTAACTAATAAGATAATGGTATAAATGAACCAAAAACATGTAAAAACCAAATTGGAAGTTATATTTCAACCTTTATAACTATAAGGTTCTATAATATTCCATTTTTTTACTCTTTTCGCATGTGAAAAATTTTATAGCACACTATTTTATTCAAAAAATGAATGTTTATTTTCTCTCCCACTTATAAAGGCCATCCCTCTCCTATATTCTTCAAAAATTCAATATTCATTGGTTAAAATATTAAAACCAAAAATAGAATCCCAAATTCCAACCCATAATCATATCATTATTAGTTATGTATGTAATCCAACCAATGAACGCATTCGTGAAAGCCTTAAAACAATACATAAAGAAGAGGTAATGTTTTTCAATGGGAGTCATTATTTTACAACATTCTAAATTTAAAGGAATTAATATTATACCGTGATGATTCAATAAAACCATTATAATCAATATAATATGATGTCTTGAAAATTAGGTAACTAACTAAAACAACCTTCACTTCCATAAAATGGGTTATGAAATAACTATTTACGTGTCATGCACAAAAATTTCTCATGAACCAATATCTTCTATTTTTCCATTTCTAACCATTAGGGATGGGACTGATGATATATTTAAGGTATATATATGATATTTATAAAATTATTATACCTCTTTTTTAATTATATATTATATATATTATTATCAAACATTCTATAAGAGACTGAATAACGTCGCCTATATGTACGGTGAATTACTACATTGCTATGAGTTCTTATTCTTCGTTCAGAAATAGTTTATATGGAAGGTGATAAGGAATAATGATATTGATTAAATTATACATAAATTAAATATTTTTTATATTCATGTCATATTAATCTTTATTTGATCATAATATATAATATTTATTCTAACCATTTCACTCTCACAATGATGACAAACATTGTTCATGTATTTGTGGAATAACATCTTCACGAAGCAATGTTACTCTATTTTCTCTGAAACATAATATGGATGAAATATATAACAATAATATATTTTATATATTTTATAATTATTATATTATGTTTTTAAAATATTACATACATCCTTTCCATAATGATAAATGTGAAATGTAAATATTATCTAGATTACGTACGACCTACCATATCAATGGTTGTAATGTACATCATTTTCATAAACAAAATTATTGATTGGGTTTAAAAGTAAAATTGAAGAAATAATATGATGATTATGTCATTAGTATTATTATGGAGATTATGGGACTATATAATATATGAATGAACCTGATCATTCATGATGAAACATGCATAAGAAAACAAGGCAATTAACAGCAAAAATAATTTAATTAATAAATATATAATAATTAATTGGAGATAAGATGTCACAAAAAGATCGTATATTGAATTATAAATATTATTATGGATCTATTTTTAGATAATATCATGTTCTAAATATCTATAAATGTGTTTAAATCACATTCAACCAAAAGGTATTGCAGGGTATGTGATTTGATCTCAATTTCATTTCATTGACATAGTATACTCTTACACATGTTGTTTCATTTATATGGTTTCTATAATATACCTATTATATGAAATATCATGAATAAATAATCATTATTTTTATTTTATGTTTAAAATATGATTGTTTAATATAGTGTGATTGTACATAATTGTTACCATTTGGTAAGGGGTTTCATAAGTCAATTTCCAGTCATTGGGTTAATCATCTACTTCATTATATATCTCATTGGAAGATTATGTCTAAAATTTTTTTATTGTTCAATTTTGTTTATAGACACATTTTGTTTGGATTTATTGTTGATAAAAATAATCAATCCATTCGTTAATTTTCAATTCAATGTTATGTTCAATTTAATGTTTAATTTCACAATCCCAATCCAATGGAGATTTGTTATTCAATAATATCTGTTAAAGAAAATTAATTGACCATTTCTTAATATACCCATTTAATTTCATTCCACACTGGTTATGGATAATATTATTTATTTAATAGTACTATCTTTTCATTTTTTGGTACTTAAATGTTTTTTGTAATTTTTTTACAATATTAGACATCATTTCTTTCTTCGGTCGGATTATTATTTTCTTGGTAGACAATTCTATCTAAATATATTATAAGAAATTATTTTAATCATTCCTAAATTATTTATCAATGTAATATTACACTCAATTTTATTAATAAAAAATCATATTCCATCTTATTTCCTTGTAAAAAAGCATCATTGTAATTTATTGAAATTGTATAAGGAATCTTCATGCTGTTTTATAAAAAATGTGTATTACAAAAAAATTTACAATGGAAAATTAATTTTCATTTAACTTTTCCAGAATATATAAAATTTCACCACTCTTGATAGTTATATAATTGAAGGATTCATTCCAATTTTACAAGGTTCTTTTTAATGAAAATATTTTTAAAAGTTATTGTAATAGTAAAGGATTTTATAAATATATTTAAAAAAGAAAAGAATATTTTCCTGAAGAACAATTGTAAAGATATTTTTATTGAATGTATATTCATCAATGAAAAAAAACATTATTCTTACTACATTAGGTATATTTTATATTAATATCAACCTTAAAACTCATCTATATAGTTTATGATCATTTCCACCAATGATTGTATTGAAATCCACATACTTGTTTCATTTTTGTTTCATTAAATTCACCATTGATTATTAACCTTCCCATTATAATTGGTAATTAAATTTCCATGGAATAAACATATAATTTTTAATGGAAATTTTTAATTCTTAAAAAATATCATTTTTACATATTGTGTTCTCTAATGAATTCCATTTTTAATCTAGTAAATATTGACTAATATACATTTTTTTTCAAAAACATAATAATTGGTAAGGTATATTGTTTTTGAATTGAATAGATTATTCAATATATATGGAATTCAGTGGACATAAATGACATAGGTGTTCCTAGTAATAGATAGCCCCTCGATGCCTTGGTAGTCTCTTGGGATTAATCTGTTGTCTTTCATTAGTTTAGTTGTATATCACCAGGTATTTTTTAAACTATCTTGTGAATATTTGTGATGGTAAAGAGATAATACACTCGGAAAACATGTCATGGAATAACTAACCATTGAATTAATAAATTATTCCGTTATTATTATATAGTACATTTGTAAAATGATATCTTTGGATGCATTTCATCACCAATTCATTGATTAAATGGAATATTTTTTAAAATATTTACCATTGCATATTGAGTATGCATTATCCATTTATGGTTTAATAATATTTATTAAATCAAATGTTATTTATTTATATAAATTTCCATATCTAATATTATATATGAAATTTTAATTATTGATATTATATTTGGATACACTTCCTTCTCATTTTATTGATTTTATGAAATATTTGTAATATAATTACCATCTTATAATGATTGTGCTTATTGATTAATGAATGATTTCATTATAATTTATCATTCTTGGGAAATGGATCGCACAATTATTTTTCTTAATTTCACCATGATTTCATGAATATTACTATGAAATTCATGAAAGAAAAAAATAGATTGAAGGATGATATTCTTAAAAATATATGTTTCAATTTGTTATTTAAAATATTATGTAAGACTCATATATGTTTCATTTTTATAGAAAACTAAATTGATTGGTCCTTCGGTATTAGATTCCTTATATATGATGCCAATATAATAAATCATAAATTAGTTCATAGCTTCAAGGGTCGGGGTTTATATAGATAGTATCAATATAAAGTTATTATAAATAATATAAAAATCATTAATGAAAAAATAGATTAAGGAAAATAACCCTTCCAAAGTCCTTGATGATATGCATCGAAGAAAATTCAATTGTTTTGGAAATATATATATTATGTGGTAATTATTGGATATATATCCCTCTGTATAAACTAAAATTGGACATGGTTATAGAACATATGTACTATGGGTAATAACCACCAAAAGTGTTCATTGGTCTAGGGTCCATCATTAATTGTGACAGTATAATGGGCCTTAATATGAACATTGTTTGAAATCATTAGGGTAAATGTTATGGATAATTCAAATTGTATTTCAAAACTATTATGAAGTATTTGAGTATATGAAGTTAATGAATGGCATTGGTTAAAAATAATATGTCAAATATTAAAAATAAGTTTTCATGATTTAGACGTCCAACAAATTATTATATAGTTTCCTCACTATGATAATTATTTTTTTCACTATGGTTCTTCATTTTAGAAAATGGATGTAAACTAAAGGTATCATGTTGACATTAAACATCAATGACATGGTATTGAAAATGAAAAACCAAAAGGTGTGTTTATAAGAGAAAAATACATCAAGTTTGTTCCTAATATATCATTAAAAACATATACATTAACCAAATCAAGGACTAACAAATGAAGAGAAGGATATACGTTTCCTTGAACATGAGTGGTGGATACTATTGAGGTGTGATGGATCAATTTACATCATTTGAGGTATATATAAATATACACCCAAAAAAAATTTCAAATCGATTGGGAAAATTATTTATATTTTTTAATGAAGGACATAATTAAAATAATTTTTTAGGGAAAAATAATATTACGATGTCAAGAATTAAATGTCGTCCAATGGAACCATTTATAGTTACTTGTCTTGAATAGGGAAGGCCATGGAATTATATGAATCAATTCTACAATATAATGGTTAACACCAAGACAAATTAAATTCTTATGTGTAAATATTATTGAAGAACTATTTATGTATTGGGGTTCATCAATTAAATTGTATGTGTACATTACAATATGGTATTTTGTTTTTAAAAAATTAAGAAACATCTAAGTATTGTGTTAAATTTTATTACACCGTATGTGTTCATTAACATATGTGTTGCAAAAACTAACATGGTTTATAATTTTAGGATTGATCAGAAGTTAAAATTAATAAGAACCCCTTTTAAAAAAAATAGGACTGTAATTTCACAAGGTTAAAGATTTATTGGATAAAATTAATAGAGATACCAACCATTGGGTTCGTACATGTTTTAGTAAAAAAAGATATTTGATAAATAATGAATTTATAACTATTTGATATAAGTTCAATTGTATTGATAACCATTAGGGTTAATATAATATTTGAGGAAATTGTAATAATGGACCAATAATATTATTAGACAACATTTGAAAATAGTGTTAATTGAAAACCAATTTAAAAGGATATTTAGTGATTAGTTTTATTTCAAGGATGTTAATCATATTCAGTTGTGAATTATATAAGAATAATATTATTATTGATTATAAAATTACAACTGATATGTTGGGTGATAACACATAGCATCCTAAAAGCTGGTGTGGATTGAATCTATAACCAAAGGATAATAACTGTTTTGTGCATACCACTGACCTATGTGATGTCTTGGTTAATATGTCATTTTTTAAATTAAGTTATTATAAAAATATTTATTAATAGTGAACCATTGCCATTTTTGTGATTTAGATATTGAATTATTATATTAGATAACTTGGTATAACCATAGTTGTCTTGGAAAATAGTTTGTGAATAATGGGGACAATTATAAATCTCTGTGGGCCATAGGATATATTAAGTGTTAATTTTAGTTCTTCTAGCATAAAATTTTCATTTTTGTTATTTATTTATTAGAGTAAAGGATTTAATTGGAAATTTATTAAAGAACAACCAAAATACAGAATTGTGTTTGTGAAATAAAAATGGATTAGGTATGTATATCTTGTAAATTTGTTATACAGAAAAATAATTAATATATATTACATAAATGATATTAAAAAAAATACATTTTAATATTGAATTAATATCTGATAAATTATATGGACATAAAAATCATTAATAATTTATTTTTTTGAGACCCTTAATTTAACACTTATCATTCACATACTTGTGATCAATGACCGAAATAAGACTTTGTAATTATTTGTGTTTTTCCTCCATGTCCATATCATCACCTTCCACAAATTTTCATCAACATATGATCCTAGTTCTATGTTATTCATGATGAACTTTATATTTTATTTATATTTTATTAAGACTAAATTTATTAAATATTTTTATGACGTGGTTTTCTCAAAATTGGTATTTCTAAATGTAAATCTTCTTATTTCAATAATCAAGTTTAAATTCAGAGGGTGTAATATATTTAACGTGGAGATAATGTGATAACATAAAATTTTAAAGTATCAAAACCATATTCTATAATGAATATGAAACACAAAACCAAAAATACAAGGGAATTTATGACTCTAGAAAAATATGATATATTTACATTTTAAAAAAATAAATATATTTTACAGCTTGAAATTCACACAACTCCCAGTTTTACTTTTATTAAATTTAAGACAGAGTTTTATAGAAATGAGATTTGTTACTCATATTGTTATTTAATATAAATGTTATCATCAAGCTGTTAGAATTGAATGAATGAGTAGGACTAAATAATATATAAAAATATATATTATTTACATGTTTATTAATAATTTATTGTTTCATGATAAAATTACAATAATTTTAAAAAATATAAATATATTCTGAAATTTGTTTTTTTATAATGGAAGGATTAATATACCTATGAAAAAATAGATTCAAAATAATTTTTACCAATTTTAGAGAAATAATAAAGTAATTTAAACTCAATTTTTAAACTACAATAAATATTTTTTATGGTGACTTTTTGAAACTTTTCAGAAAAGTTTCATTTTTTGTTGACTAGTTATAAATACTAAATTTGAATTCGAATTATCATTTTCATTTAACTAATAAGTAATTTTAATTTATAATTTTAATTTTTATATATTTAAAATACTTATATTATGAATATATTTATCATTTTTTAGTGATTTCAATTATTTTATTATTTAATTTAGATATAAAAACATTTTCAACTTTTGAGCATTTTCACTTTTAAAATCTGCATTCCTATTACATATATGTGATCAAATGGGAAATAATATTTTCCAGTAATATGAATTGAATTTGAAAAAATGTATTTCATAACTATAATCAAAAAATTTATATATAATATGTAAAATGTAATCATTATCCAATATTAATAGTGATTGTAGTAAGAATTAATTGTCACTGTTAAATTAAAACATGATTTACCAAGGGTGGAACTATAAATAAATGGTAAAATGGCTTATAAGATTGTATAAAACAATTTTATGGAAATATTTAGACGATGAAACCTATCATATTTAATAATTTTTCATTTTGGACCTTTTTTCATGTGAAAACATGGGATCACCCAATTCATTCCCAAAATATCCACTATGTCCTCTCTCCCACTTATAAAACGCCACCACATATCTTATGTTCTTCACAACTTAATAAGAGTTTGTTTTTGAAATTAAATTACAAAATAAAATAACAAATTCCACACCCTTATCCTCGAATAATCATTTTGGTCCAAAATATAACCTTATATACATTTATTGAAAACTATAGGGGGATACCTGAATAAGAGGTAATGTTTTCCAAAAGGATACTTTATTTAAATTCATTATCCACCTACATTAATTTTTATTATTCCATAATAATGTATTATATTTTGTATCTTATATAAAATATGATTTTTATATTGATGAAATCACCTAGGTACAACCCCACTTCAATCAAATGTGTTAGGAAATCACCATCCATGTTCACTGATGATTACGGTCTTTCAAACCGATGTCTTCCAGTTTCTTATTTCCAACACACTTGGTTGGTTATATTGATGGATGAAATATATATATATATATATATATGATATTTATAAAATTAAAAAGTTATGGAGTAGTTATATCATACATAAATATATATCTTATTATATTAGGACTTATAGTTGAAACAATAACATCACACTTATATATAACGAACTACCACTTCATTAAGTAACATGATTTGTCTTTCAATATCACTTTACATGGAAGGTGATATGGAAAATTGTTAATGATTATCTCTGAAATAATTTACATATTTATGAAATTTATGAAATTATTATTATTATTTAATTATATTATATATCATTTTATTTCATTCTTTTTTAAATCACATGATGATGATAACTTCGTTCGGGTACGTGTGGACCACCGCATTCTGGAAGCGATGTGACTCTATTTTCATCATTAAATCTCATGGATTATATATATGTATATAATATGTTATATATTATATTATTATAATATTATAGTGGTAAAATAATACATACCTTTTTCCCATAATGATCTCTAAAAATTTGAAATGTTATTCATGCCTACGTATGACATACCACCTCTATGATCCAAACTAAAATAATTTTCCATAAACACCATTCATTATTGTTTTCAAAAAATTGATGAAAAAAATATGATTATTATTTCAAGATTATTATTATAGATATTATATAACTGTATAATATGTGCTGGAAATGGATCATTCATGATAAAACACATTTGAGAAAAGTAGAAAATTAACAACCAAACAGTGAAAACTCTTTATGATTATTAATGATTATTTAATAAATGGTATAAAGGGATAATTTAAAATATTATAACTATCAATATGGTTCAATATTAATTTAATAACATGTTTAAAAAAGATACCAACATTTAAAGAATGTGCAACCAAAATGGAGCATAATGTATATGATTTTGACAAGATTTCATTTGAAGGGTTCATATTTTAATGTTATGGGAATTGTTTCATATATATAGTGTATATAACATACATTTGAAATTTATTATAATGAATAATTAAATATATTTTTTATATTCCAATTATAATTTTTTAATAAAAGGGGACTGTTATTAAATTTTACCAATATGTAAGGAATTTCATAAATAAATTTACTCTCATCTTTTATACATCTACTTTATTGATTATGTCATGATAACATTATCTATGTAATAAATTTTTTTATACTATGTTTTATTTCCCATTTTTCGTTTTGGTTTTATATTTGATACTCATAATCGATTCATTTCATAATTTTTAATTCAATGTCATGATTATTACAAAGGTTTATTCAACAATCTCATTCAAACCCGGATTATTTATTCTTGAAGATCATATAAAGTAAATTACATAAAAATTTCTAAATAAACCAATTTAATTTTATTCTACTTTAGTTATTTATGATATTTTATAAGTATTAGTGCTACTTTTCTAACCAATGGTACAAATAAGTGTTATATAAAATTGTTTTAAAAAGATCGTCCTTGTTTTCCATTTCGTTAAGAAATATTTATTCATCCATGAAAATTATTTTATGAAAACAATTTTGAAATTTATTACACATTTTTAGAATGAATTATCAATGGGATTTTATCCCTTTTTTATATTTAAATTTATTTAAAGGAATCTTACTTAATTTTATAAACAATTCTAATTTTTACTTTACAATTTTTTTAAAATTATTCGTATTAGTGTTTTCAGAATTATGATCTTTCGTAAACATTTTATAGTTCCAATTGAGTGTCATTTTATCGTAAAATGAAATTATAGAATTATCCTTCATTATACCCTTCATTTATTTGAATTTTCCTTGTAATTTATTTTAGGTTATTTTAATGAAACTATTTCTAAAAGTTATTTTCAATGAAAATGATTTTCAATTTTTTTTTAAAATGAATATTATATTTCGCCCATGAATTATTGTAAAAAATGTTTTATGTAATTTATGTTCATAAATTAAAAAGATAAATTATTCTTTATCAAATTGATATATGATATATTAATAAAATTCTTATACTTCCTCTAGATAGTTTATGATCATTTTTATTGAGGACATTATTTATATTAACTTCCTTGTTTAATTTTTGAATCCATTAACATAACCTGGATTATTCACATTCTTGTACTCATTTATAATTTAATTTCCATAGAATACTTATATTCATTTGGTTTGATATGTATATTAATTAAATAATATATCATTTCTACATATATTTTTCTATATTGAATATAATTTCTTTATCAAGGGAAATATTGATAAATACATAATCCGTACTCAGTACAGAGATTTGATAAGACATATTTTTTATTAATTATAATTATTAAATTATAAATGAGAAAATATTTACAAAAGTTTGGCAGGGGTGGGCCCTTGTTATAAATTTCCCAAAATTGTGTTAGTATTTTCATGGGATGAATTTTTTCCATTACCTTAGTTAAGTTTATTCTCACCCAGTTTATTTAAAACTGTCATGTGAAAATGGTCTTTGTAAAATATACCATGTACTTGGGAAGCATGTCATTAGATAAATAATAATTTGCATCATACAATATTTAGTCATTAATATCCAAAATAGTTTCTTTTTGAACATATCTCTGGATGCATTTTATTATTTGTTCATTGATTAAATTGCATGTGTTTTCAGTTATTTAAGTTCACATATTGATTACGCATATATAAATATGAAATTTTTCATAATTATTAAATAGAATGTGGTTTTAGTTTTTTAAAAATCCAAAATGAATATTCTCCATGATATTTTCATATTTATATTATCTTCATATTCAATTCCATATCAGTTTTTTGATTATATTTCATGTATGGTCGGTTATTACCTTATCGTATTGATTATGCATATTTGGTTATGTCTTCTTCCATTATATATATCCATTAATAGTCCTTTTATATCAACCTTATATTTAATCATTTTCCTAGGATTACTTCATGTTTACTATGAAATATATGAATAATTATTCAATTTGTAATAATTATACTATTGAGAAGAAAAAATAAATATGAAATTTGTGTATTCAAATATAATATATAACTCAGGTATGTGTCTAGCCTCCAGAAATACAAAACTAATATTTCATTTCAGATTCCATTCCTTTTAGATTATTCCAATGTAATAAATCAATAACTGACTTAGGGATACATGGGTTGGGGTCACTACAATATGAGACAATAGGGTAAGACTCTACATAATTATATAAACTCCACCCCCATTCCATTGTGAATTCCATTGCAACAATCCTTAAATTATCCATCACACAAGTTGTTGGTCAGGTTTCTCTAGGTTTCCACACTTTCCTAATATAAGAAATTTTTTAACAAAAAATAAGTTATCAAATAATTAAAAAAAATGATTTATTATGGTCAAATAATATATAAAGTAATATAAATTTAGATTCATGTATTTATATTTGATTTAAAATTATTATATTTGAATCATGTAATTTAATCCTTCCCATTAGTCAAGTTGAATAATTAAATTAGTTAATTATCCTTAATAATTTTTTTACATTGTTTTTGACTAATGGAATAAAGTTCCAGAGGAGTTTAAAACAATGTATATATCAAGGGCCATTATCATACACTAGGATTTGATCGAGTCAAAGGCCAATTCAATTTTTCGATTTATTACCATTTTATTCTCCGATACAATATACACATCCACTTATTGTATATTGAATAGGACTTAACAGCTCGAAAATCATCCACTCACTTATTTTACCAAAACAGAAGATGATTCTCTTAAAACTATGGCAAACACATTGGGTTTTCAAAAAAAATTTCTAATTATAAATACAAAATTAACTAAAACTTGATTTGATGCCTATTATAATAAAACAAAATTTTCATTCAAGGCTATTACATCATTTTTATGATAGAACACATAATTGTTATATAATCGTTGGTATATGGTTGTAGCATCTTCTTAAAATTACCATTATACATTACTTGTAAAAAATTAAATAGAATCATTTATTTTAAATAGTTCCTCATTATCCTTATATTTCATTCAAATTTTATTAAGTGCATGTACTAAATTGATGGAATATGTCAAGGAAATGGGTTACTCAAAATCCAAATAATGGGAAGAATAACGGAAGAGAATTAATAGTAAATGGGTGTGGATAATAAACATCATCATATCAAAACCATGTGATCTTCATGTAATAATAGGGGAAATATTTTATAATTTCATGTAAGGTTTCATATATATAATTTTGAAACATAAAAGCATAGTTCCTAGACAAAACACATAGTTGTGAAAAAATATAGATTCATGATCACACATAACATTGGTACATAAACCATAACATCATAATTGCTAACAAATAATATATCTTGTAGAACCATAATAAAAAAAATCTCAGACGATATTAATATTACCCGATTAATTATTAGGAAATATAATTATAATAAAATCCATAACATTATAAAATGCTCATTGTCATTCATCTTACATGTAACATATGAAATTTATAGTTGTTAAATATTTTATATAAATTTGATGGATAAAATATGAATATAAAAATTATTTTTATGAACTTTTTTTAGGGATCTCAATGAAATAAATATAATAATATTTCTAGTTAAAAAATATTCATTATTGAGTGGAGAATAATTAACTAAAGAGGAGTAGAATTTATTTAATAGATTTTATAGTTATTTTTAATGAACTCTATAAATGAAATAGTTGAAATTTTAAAATGGTGGAATCATTAATATCCAGTGAAGGAAAATTGATAAAATCATTGAGAGAAAATTTCATAAAATTACTGGAATGTCAATAGTGAAAATAGTGTTCAGATTATGATAACCATAAATTGGATTTGGTTACCTAATTCACCATACCTAGAATTCCATAATGTATCATCTCATTTATTTCTCATGAATGACAATCGTTGGTTCATTAAGACAAGGAACTAAAAAATCTCATATTTTTCAATATTTTTTAATAATAATAATTTTATTATATTTCCTAATTCCTTTCATTAATGGGGATATATCTTGGTATCATGGTTTCTATATAAATATCCAATTTTTATTTAATCAATATATTTTTCAGTGTAGTTATTACATTAGTAAAATTATTTATAGAACTAAAAAAATACATTTACAATGTTATATATCATAAATAATTTATTATAACTATCCATTAGGTTGATGAAAAGGAAAAAATATTCAGAATCGTTATGGGGGTTAACCAGTTGCTGATGAGACGTTTTCCAAATGTGGGGACTGAAATGAATAATATTCAATTATATTAAAATAAATTTAAAAAATATATATTATTTTTATAAAGATAATGCATAAAAATTTATAATTTATTTTTTAATGATTTAATTAGAATAGGGCATGAGGATATTAAATTAGAAAAGGGAACATAAAATAAATGACCAGAGTATATTTTCTATACAATGTAGTGATTCATTTCCTATGAACAATTATCTATTGATGAATTGGATTTTTATTACTCCTAAAACACAATATGGATTATAATGGTCTTGATAGAGTGGATTTTTGAAGAGGTTTGGATCTATAATTAGGGGAAAATAGGTTTTCTAGGGGGAGATAGAATGAATTTTTATACATTAGAAAATGTGTGTGTTTATAAAAAAATATCAAATAAATTAAAATATTCAAGGTAAACCATGTAATAGTGAAATTTAATAGACTATGAACATTTATCAGAAAATTAACTGGATTTTTAATTTTAACAGATTTACAATTTTAATTCAATATTTTTTTTGAAAAGAATATCGATAAAATTGAAAAAATATTATTTTATGGAATAATTTTTACTTCATTCAATGGAATATACATATTACGTTTCGAAATTATGTATATTTTTTAAATGAAACATTTATATTATTAATATTTATTTGCATCAACATGACCAATTTAGATTTTTGTTGTCATTTAATCCAAATTTATTTATAAAACATGATGTATTTGAATTTTTTTATTAATCTCGTAATAAATAATGTTTTAAAAAATGGTCAAATGAAAATAAAACTTCAAAAATTTCGACAAGATAGTTTCAAAATTCACATTAATTTTATAAAAAAATATTCTGACCATTGTTATTTTAGTTTCAAATATATAATTTTTTATTTATCTAAAGTACATTAATATAATGTTTTTTAAAAAATGTTCTTATATTTTATTTTGGATTTTAATCTTATTTTTTATTTTATATTATTATAATATTTTTATATACATAAATTAATTTTGATAAATATTATTTATATTAAATTTAATATTTTGAGGGTAAATTAACATTCCAACAATTTGTTTACAATTAATATATATAATGTTCTATGTCACGACCCATCCCCCGGGGCCCATTCCGTGACTACCCCATGCCCACCATCCATAGGCCAGGGGCCGGCGACTAGCACTAAAGGCGTAATTTGATAAACTGGGAAGGCATTGCCTTTATAACATTAAAGACCCAAAAAAAGAGCACACATCTGAATACAAAACACTGTGTAAAACTATATAAAAAGTGTGTGCTGAAATGTAAAGGGGTTGGAAATACATGGCCAACTGTATAGTACATGTACAACGAAAAAGGACAAAAAATACATGAAAGGTGAAAAGAAGCTCATGGATCATCCACCAAGAATCCTACCTGAATGGTAGGAATAATATACTCCTCCACACTACACGTCTTTCAGTCTCCTCCATGTACCGACACATCATATAGTCCACCTCCAGGAGTCGTCCAGTCCTAATACTCTCAGCCTCAACCAACACTGTCTATCATCTACATCCAATACAATGAGGTGCAAGCATAGCCCGTAAAGGGGTGAGTATAATGATACTCAGTAGGGACACTGAGATTCCCAAGGTCTCTCAAAATCCACCATGGATAAACCATAGAGTATGAAATCAACGGATAACCATTACTTAGCTTAATTCCCATACATATACCAAAGTTATCAAATAACCATCTAAATTATGAGGTAAACACAAATTTTTATGAATCAGCTCACACAGGTATACAACTTTTGTATAGAGATAGAGATAATCAGATATAGCCCTAGAATTATCTATTCTATTGAACCCACACAGGATATAGGAATTGAAATTAGAACTGTCGAACCCATACAGGATCTAGGAACAGTAAAAAGAGCTTTCAATCCCACACAGGATCTAGGAATAGTCATCAATGATGTTGGACCCACATAGGATCTACGAACTGTAGCCGGAGTTGTCAAACCCGCATAGGATTTCGGAATAGTCGGTAGAGAGCAGCCAGCCATAGGGTTCTGCACAAAGCATGCTTAATTCCCAGAGGGTCCACTTCTCAAACCATGAATCAATATATAAATTGCCTCGAAGTCCCAAAAAAAAGTATCTCGTAGGTCTGACTTACCAAAATTATCCCAGCACAACATATGATGCGTCAATCATACGCCCGGTCTGAGAGTTATTAGCATTTCTGTTCCGAGGGCTTGGATGGATTTATGTTCTATCCAACTTGGTCATACCCCAAATAAGTCCAAACCTTGAGTGGGGTATACCAAAAGAACTTTCTTCTTCAATTGTTTTTGTTTCCGGAGACGGTTGGTCAAATGGTAACTCGTAGCTCACGTTATGTGAAAAAGAGTGGAAATAGGTCGAACAGGTCCGAGTCCAGTATGGCCCTGTCAAACCGACCAAGCCCAACCCGGGTCTAGATTAGGGTTCGACGCGGCCTGCATGTCCAACCCACTCCGTGGGGGCGGCCCGGCACGCGAGGGTGGCCTGGGCCTTGAAGGTGGACCAGCCCATGCCGGTGGCCCATCCCGTGTTGGGTCTGGTCGGCACTGGGTCCAGCCCATGCTGGTCCGGCCCAACTATGTGTGGGGTCCACCCTAGACACATCCATGGGGGAGGGCGCGCACCCTCGAATCTCGAACGGCTTAGCCATTCAGGTCGGAGTCAAACGAGTGCCACGTGGTGCTGGTCCACATCACGCAAGACCCGCGTGGTGGGATCCTGCTGTTCCCGGATAGACGTGTCGCCAGGCACCTTCCGCGCGGCGTGGTTGTTCTGCACCCCCTCCATTGAACCGATTTTCTTTCTCGAGGTCGGTCATTCTCACGGCCAGCCCGATGGTCTTTCTCATGGCTGGACTTTCCCCAGGAGCCATGGTCAGGGGCCGCGACCCCGTTTTGTTCCACCACATGGCGCGGTTGCACCGTTCCTTTCCCGACAACCCAGTGGCTCGAGCCATGGGTCTCATTTTCAGCAGGCCTTGCGCCGATCTCTATCACGGCCGGCATTAAGCCAGCCGCTACTGCACCGCCATGGCCCGTCGGCTACCATTAACTCCTCTGTTGGTGCTGTTGCACCACCACTGTCATGTGGTGACGTTCGTCGGTTCAATCCACCGACGAACTATCGGCGGATCACCTAACCAATTCGAGTGTCCCGATTCTCATTTCGGAAGAAGCCGCACACTCCTCAGAACGTTCCCTTTGATCCACAATCATCGTTGATGAGAGTCGCTCGTCCCTATCTCATGCTGCGTTTAGCATCAAATTCTACAATTAAGGCGGAGGTATTGAGACTTGTTTGTTCATCCCACACCCTCCACGTTAAGGTGATAGCATGTGGCATCGATTCTTATTCATTGATAGAAAATGAAGAACATGCAGTAATTAACAAATCATGAACCCCATTCCTTTCTACGTTGATCGTCGACATTGTGCGAGAAGGCGTAGGATGATTCTTTATAGATTAATTCATCTTACATCGAAGGAGGTTCTGAAGAAGGAAGTCGAAGATAGGGTTGAGGTTGATGTTCTTCATCGGTTGGGTGTTTTTCGTCGGTGGAAGACGTTCTTCGCTGGGTGATTTCTCCCAAATTCTCCCCTCTCCCATGTTCAACCAATAGATAAATTCGAACCAAAATAAAAGATTATTATTATCTATAATTTAATCATTGGAAAAAAATAAAAAAAGATCCAAATTAATTATTTGATGATCAATTAATTAATGGAGTGTATTTGGAACCATAAAGTGGGGAGCTCAAGAGTTTTCTCCCCACTTAATAGGGAGTTCATGAGGTTTTATCCGCAGGTGGTCTCCACCATATTAAACATGACGATCTTGTGGGCCTCACCTCCATAACCTCTCATTGGAGGTTATGGTTTGGTGGTCCCTACCTCCATCCTCCACATGGAGGTTTTAAATAACTAATAAAAATAATGTTTACACAACCTTATTTTAATTTAGTTTATTAAAAACCTTAAAACTATCTTTTATTTCCAACCATCTGTCATCGTGGTGATAGTCTCCTTAAGTGAATACTGGCACTGCATGTTCAATGGTGCCCTCAGATTTAAATGCTGAGCATCGGTTCAAATGTTATGAAAACTCGCTCGTATGTTTACTGAACATACCCGAATAAAACTTTAGAAATTGATTACGGGCACACCGGGCCTTGTAATCATGCACCATAAATTTTCGCAGACTCGCCAAATTCCCGTGAATTTAAAGTAAATCACAGAAATTCTCTATCTTTACATTCTCCCAACCTCATGGCTTACATACCCATAACCTAAAACTCAATATAAGGAAACATGTGGGGGTATATAGTATGCATCTGAGCCTCCCGCTCCCAAGGGCTCTCCTAAAGGATCCCGTGCTACCGACGAATATCAACTAGAGGTGTCGATCGACCATTAAGGACCTGCTCCTATTGATTCTCAATCTCTACTAGAACCTCTGTAAATGACTCCCCATCATCAACGTTAAGCTTACCACTGTTGATGATGTATAAAAGTATCATGAACGTATCTCCTCAACTGGGATACATGGAAGACGTCGTGCACATGGTGCAACTGATGTGGAAGAGCCTGGCAGTAAGCCACCTCGCCTACACTACTGAGGACCTAGAAAGGTCCAATGAATCTCGGAGATAACTTGCCGCCTCGGCCAAATCTCTATAAACCTCGTCTAGGTGAGACATGTAGAAAGATGTGGTCTCCATCCTCTAACTATAGAGGTCTCCATATCCTATCAGCATATGACTTCTCTATACTATGTTCAGTCTTCATCCACTCCTGGATGATCTGAACCTTCTCTATGGTACCCCATACCATCTCTGGTCCAACTAGAGCTGAATCTCTTAGATCTGTCCCGCACAGTGGTGATCTGCAAAGTCGACCATACAAGGCATAAAACGGTGTCATCCTAATGGCGGAGTGATAGTTGTGGGTTTATGAAAACTCCACCAATGGTAAGTGGCCCTAACATCTATGACCGATGTCAAGGACACAACCACACAACATGTCCTTGAGGGTCTGAATGGTCCGCTCGGTCTGGCCATCTGACTGAGGATGGAAGGTAGTGCTCAGACAAAGCTACATTCTGAAGGCTTCTGTGACCCCTTCTATAGCCAGGAAGTAAACTGCGCTTCATGATCAGAGACAATAGAGGAATGTACTACATGTAGTTGCATAATATTGTGTTTTTAGAGGCTTCCAGATCTCTCTACCGAACCCTACTTTATGATTGGTAGGAAGTGGGCCGACTTGGTGAGTCATTCAACGATCTCCCAAATCGAGTCTGACCCATGGATGTACATGGAAGTACATTCACAAAGTCCATTGATATCATATCCCACTTTCAATCTATGACATTTAAAGGATGAACCAAGCCTGATGGTACCTTATGCTCCCCCTTCCCTTGCTGGAAGTGAGGCACCGAGAGACAAACTCTGCAACTTCCTTCTTCGTCTCCGACCACAAGGGCTGTCATCTGAGGTCCGGGTACATCTTCACCACTCATGTATGTACCACTATAGGGGATGTGTGGAACTCCTTCAACACTTCCTCCATAATTTCCACTGGTACTATGGTACTTCCTCGGAAAAGGATAACGTGCTCCCCAACTTCAGAAAATCCATCTGGTGCCTTTCCTGTGGATATTTGAGAACGTCGTGTCTCGTAGTCAGCATCTCCATGCTACACCTCCCTAACTATCTGAATAATTGGGGGAGTGACTATAATAGACTGTAGGAAGGCTGCTCCATCTCCATCAACAAATGATATTTGTAAAACAACAAGCTGTTATGTCACCTCACCTAGCAGCTTTATACCAGATCTCCCACTGAGTGCATTAGCTACAAAATTCCCCTTCCAAGGAGTATAGACTCTCTTGAAGTCATAGTCCTATAGGAACTCAAGCCATCTCCACTGTCTCGGGATTAGGTCCTTATGGGAGAAGATATTTCTGAGACTCTAGTGGTCAGAGTATACGGTAAATTGCTCGCCCATCAGGTAGTGCCACCACATCGTCATGGTGAAGACCAAAATTGCTAACTCCAGGTCATGGGTAGCATAGTTTTTCTCATGTTGTATTAGCTCCCGAGAACCATATGCGATCACTGCTCCCTCCTGCATCAGGACACACTAGAGTGTGGTCCCTGATGTGTCACAGTAAACATTTTACCTTGTTCCCTCCTATAGAATCCTCAAGACGGGGGTAGTATTTAGCCTCTTCCTCTACTCGTGAAAGCTCTACTGACATCTCTATGACCACATGAAGGGTTTCCCCTTCATCTTCAAGGATGATAGTGGTGATGAAACTCTAGAGACCTCTGGTAAAGTCCTCCAATAATACCCACACAAACCTAGGAAACTCTGAACCTCTGTCACACACCTAGGTGGCTCCCAAACAAGTACCGCCTCAATCATCGCAGCATCTATAGCAACTCCAGCCTCTGAGATGACGTGTCCCAAAAGTTGAACCTCTCAGATCAAAAACTAACACTTCGATAGCTTACCATAAAGTTGGTTCTCTCATAGGGTTTCCATTACTACCGTAAAATGGTTGTAATGCTCCTCCTTAGTAGTCGAGTACATTAATATGTCATTGATGAAGTCTACGAAAAAGAGATCGAGTTATGGAAAAAAGATACTATTCCTGAGTCCCGTGAAAACTGCTGGAGCATTGGTTATCCCGAATGGCATATCCAATAACTCAAAATGGTTATACCGACACCTAAATGACGTTATCGGCACATCCTCATCTTGAAATCAGAGCTGGTGATAGCCTGACCTGAGGAATATCTTGGAGAACCAACTTTCTCCCTTTATCTAATCAAAGTGGTCATCAATCTTCAAGAGAGGGTACTTGTACTTCACGGTGACCTGATTTAGGCGGCGGTGGTGAGCACAAAGCCTCAAGCTCCCATCCGCATTCTTGGTTAACAGAATCGGGGCTGCCCAGGGAGAAACACAATGCCAGATTAATCCATTCTCCTGCAAGTCTTATAACTGTACCTTCATATCATGAAGCTTTGTAAGAGCCATCCAATATGCTGGCATAGATAGCAGTGTCGTCCCAGGGTATAGGTCAATATATAATCCCACCTCTCTAATAGGAGGTAGTCCTAGAACATCATCAAGGAAAACATCCACCTACTATACCACAACAAAAGGAAAGCTTGGACTCTCTACATCAACTTCTACGAGGGTAATGTAGGCCAACTGATTAGTGATTGGATACACCCTCCTCTGAGTTAATCTGTCTCGTGCTGCACTGGCTCTATTCTCGCTGGTGAAGGTGAACCTGGTCCCATCTGTGCGGATACACCGCACTTTGCGCCTAATATGGTCGATCAGAAAATGGATTGTAGATAACCAGTCCATACACAATATGATGTTGTAATGCCTTGATGCCACTATGAGAAGATTCAAGCCAAAAATCTCTCCTCCTAGAGTAAGCTCACACTACCAGAACCAGTGTGTGATCGTCGAGTCTGGGCTCCTGGGAGTCTCTAGACATAACGATCGAGCCAATGGCTTAGTTGGAATCACCAAAGACAAAATGAGGGCAGTGGAAATGAAATAATGATAGGAACCTATGTCTATAAGAACTGTTGTTGAGGTGGATTAGACACAAATCGTACCTAAAATCATATCTGGAGCACTATGATCATATGCCTTATCTTCCTGGAGCTGAGCTCTCCCATGACCACCTGCTCCCTACGGTCGGGGTGGGCCTCCTAGTGGTTGTGGTGGTGAAACATTGTTACACCGTCCATCGCCAGATGCATGACCAGATCCTCTTCCACATCCACCTACGCCCTGCAAATCGCCTTGATCGAACCTCTGACTCTGCCTGTGGTGTCCCACAACTATCTGCTGATTAGCTTAACAGCAGGTCGAACATTCATGAGCCATATGACCTTCCCACCACCATTGAAACATTTCATGTTCCTCTAATGACTGGCTCTATCTTTTGTTCCTCACCTAACAGAACCCGTGTCATAAGGTCATCCACTGGATGGACTGGTCTGCTTCGACCTCTGCATCATCTGTTTGATCCCAGCTGCAGAAGACTCCACTATGTGATGCATGGGGGCGGGTCATGCTACTGATGACTTCTCATCATGGAAACTCTCCACTAAGAGTTCTCACTCCAACATCCCCACCAGCGTCGAGATGCTGATGGAGATCATCGAATCCTTGATCTCTCTCATGAGCCCCTACTCCAAGGTCTGGGCCCTGAAGAATGGGTCTCACACTATACCTGTGGAGTAACGCAAGAGGTCGGTGAACCTCACTGAGTACTATGTCACTGACATCGTATCCTATTGTAGATGAACTGGCGTTTGTATCCGAACAACACATAGGGTGGCTGGGACAACCTTTTCCCGAAACAAGCTCTTGATGTCTACCCAGAGCAGTGTTGCCTCATCATGCACCAGGAGCGTCAGGCTCCACCATATGCCTCCTTATGCGTGAAGGAGACTTACATAAAGGATTACCATAAGGTCGGCTAGTGTCCCTACCAGTCTGAAGACTATCACCACAGCCTCTAGCCAATCCTCACTTGCATGCAGGTCCATCTCAACCCTGAACCTTGTTGGCCCCTAGCACTGGAACTTTTGAAACATGCTCAAGAGGCATGCACACTCTACTACTGGGGCGGGTGCCATTAGTGGACCAATGGTTATTCATACCGTTGGTGCCTCCACTATGATACAGCCCCACACCACGACCTCGTCGCTCGATGGGCGGCCATATCATACAATGCCTGGAACCCTAGCTAGTTGTCTGCGTGGAGGCTTCCTGTAATGAAACAAGTGCGCCATGATCAAAAAGTTATACCCGGTGAGATGACTCAAATATATTACAATGAAAACTATTCGTAACACACCCACAATCAGTGTTTTTTGAACATTGATTCGAAAATCAGAAATCAGGGTCTTGGGTATTGATACATCAGCTGCCACACCAACACTAGACTCCCAGAACTAGAACCCACACTCAGTACACTTAACTCTATTGATTCACAAAAAATATCACAGTCCAATGTTTTGTATTAATACCAACTCCTCTGATAATAATTTGTCACGACCCATCCCCTAGGGCCCGTTCCCTGACTACCTGAATCCTGCCTCCCAAAGGCCAGGGGCTGGCAACTAGCACCAAAGGCATAATTTCCTAAACTGGTAAGGCATTTCCTTTATAACTATAATAACACACAACAATGCACAAAGATGAATAAAAAACACTAAGTAAAATTTTATAACAAGTGAGTGATGAAAATTAATGGGGCCGGAAATACAAACCCAATTATAAAGTACAAGCACAACTGAAAATGACAAAAAAGCTGAGAGGTGAAAAACAGCTTCTGG
Organism: Viscum album; assembly: GCA_963277665.1. Lineage (NCBI taxonomy): Eukaryota > Viridiplantae > Streptophyta > Magnoliopsida > Santalales > Viscaceae > Viscum > Viscum album. Next base: position 1,267,997,558 of record OY728128.1, read on the forward strand.
GTTGTCCAACATAGCTCCAACCAGAAGGGTAGGTAGCCTCCTCAACACTCCACTTCTGTCAGTATCCTCCATGTACAGACATGTTGTATGTTCCTCCCCCGGGTATCGTCCAGTCCAGGTACACTCAACCTCAGTCAGCCCAGTCTGTCGTCTGCATCCAACACAATGAGGAATGGGCATAGCCCGTGTAGGGGTGAGTATAACGATAATCAGTTGGGACCCCGATACTACCATGGTCTCTCAAAATCCACCAAAGATATCCCGCATAATATGAAATCAATAGGGAGCCATTTCTTATGTATATTCCCATATATATACCACTGTTATCAAGTAATCCATCTCAATCATGAGGTAAACAAAAAAATTACTGACATATCTCACACTTGTATTAAACTTTTATAGAGTGATAGAGATGATCAGATGTGGCCACTGAATCACCTATTCTTTCGAACCCACACATGATCCAAGAATGGGAATCCGAACTGTCTAACCCACACAGTATTCAGGAATAGTAAACAGAGTAGTTGAACCCAAACTGGATCTGGGAACAATCATCATTGATTTCGGGCCCACACAAGATCTAGGAATAGAAGTCAGAGCTATCGAAACCACACATGATCCTAGAAAAGTCGTCAGTGATGTCGAACCCAAACACGATCCAGGAACAGTTGTATGAGCACACCCGGCCATAGGGTTCCGCACAAAGCATGCTTGATTCCGGGAGGGTCTGCTTCTCAAGTAACGTTTCGAAACATCAACTACCACAATGTCCCATGAAGAAGTATCCCAAAGTTCCATCTTTCCAAAAGAATCCCAATGCGAAATATGGTGCATCAATCAGATGCCCGTTCTGAGAGTTATTGGCTTTTCCATTTCGCAGGGCCGATTGGATTTACGTTCGATCCAAGTCGGCCATACCCCAACTATGTCCAAACCTCGAGTGGGGTATTACAAAAGAATAATATCCTTCTCTGGTTTCTGTTTCCATAGACGGTTCAACAATCGGACACTCGTAGCTCATGTTTCGAGGAAAATAGTTGAAACCGGTCAAACGGGTCTGGGACCGGTCCGGCCCAGTCAGATTGACCCGGTCCACGGGGTCCACCTGGATCATGAAGGCCGCCCGGACCGTGGGGGTGGACCGGTCCAATCCGGATCCATCGCGTGGTGGGTCCGACCTACGGTGGGTCCGTCCCGCGCTGTGTCTTACCCGCGATGGGTCCCACCCACGCTGGGTTCGGCCCAACGGCCCATGGGGTCCACCCTAGCTACGTCCACGGGGTAGGCCGCACCCACTGGAATCAAAAATGGCATAAGTGTTTTGGTGGTGGTAAAACTGGCACGACATGGTACCAGTTCGCATCACGTGGGACAGATGTAGTGGGGTCCCTCTGTTCCCCAGTGGCCAAATGGCCAACCCCCTCCCGCGTGGTGCGGTTGTGTCGCACCTCCTTCGGCGACCTGGTGACTCTAGCCACCCGTTTGTCTTGCAGCCGACCTTGCGTCGGCCTCCATGGCACCATTGCGGCTCATCGGCCGCTGGATCCTCCTCTGGAGGCACGGTTGCGCCGCCTCCATCAAGCAGTGACATTCGTCGATTCCATTAACTGGTGCACTTTCCGCGGGTCACAGGACAAATTCGGGATGCCCGATTCTCGTTTTGGAAGAAGCCGCACACTCCTTGGTACACCGCATTTGATCCACAATCATTTTTGACAAGTTTCACTCATCCTAGTATCATGAAAAATTTAGCATCAAATTACACAAAGAAGGCGGAGAATTTGGGCCTTGTTTGTTCGGCTCGCACTATCCGCGTTAGGGTGTTAGCATGCAGCTTCAATTCTTTATCCTCGACGGAAATCAAAGAACATGCAATAATTAACAAAGCTTTAACCCCCTAAATTTCTTCATTTATCATCGAAATTGTGGGAGAAGGAATACGTCAATTCGTTGTAGATGAACGCATCCTACACCGATGGAGGTTCTGAAGAAGGAAGTCAAAGTCGGGGTCGAGGATGATGTTCTTTGTCGGTTGGAGCATTCTTCGTCGGTGGAACACATTCTTCGCTGGTAGCTTTCTCCCCAATTCTCCCCTCTCTCAACATCCACCAAAAGATAAATTCCAACCAAAATATTAGATTATTAATATCTTTTATTTAATCATTGGCCCAAAATTTAAAAATATTCAAATTAATTAATTGACACCTAATTAATTAATGTAGTGGATTGGGCACCATAAATTAGGGAGCTCAAGAGGTTTCTCTCCAATTATTGGGGAGTTCAAGAGGTTTTAACCTCGGGTGGTCCCCACAATATTAAACATGAAATTTTGTTGGGCCCCACATCCATAACCTCTCATGGGAGTTTATGGTGTGGTGGTCCCCACATCCAACCTCCACATGGAGGTTTTAACCAACTAATAAAAATAAACATTACACAGCCATATTTTTATTTAATTCATTAAAAACCCAAAAACTATCCTTTATTTCCGAACATCTGTCATCGCAGTGAAAGTATCCATAACAGAATACTGGCATTGGGAGTTCAACGGTGCCCTCGGAACAGAATTCCATGCACCGGTTCAAAAGATATAAAAACCTACATGTACGATTACTGAACGTACATGAACAAAACATCAAAAATTTACTTCGGGCACAATGGGTCTCAGAATCACATGCCGTAAATTTAGTGGACTAGTAAAAATACCATGTATTTAGGAAAAAAAATTCCTAGAAATTTCCGGGTATTTACATTTTATTCCCTGTTGAAGGTTACTATTCCACCATTTACATTAATATTCAACTGACCATAATAGCTCATATAATCACCAGTTCATTCATTAATTAACTATTCAACACAATTATTTACATGGTCCAATAATTCCATTTTCAGTACTTTTGATACAATTACTCTTATTTTCCCCTTTCCTACAGTGTTTTTAGTGGGGAAGTAACGCCCTGACCCCAGTTACCTAGAGTCAGTGCCTTATTTTAATACATTGGCATGATTACAAGGAATCATGTTCCGATGGACCAATCTGTTTATCAATCTTGGAAAATAGATTACATACCTGAATGTTACGTTAAATTTATTAACATACAAATCAATATAAAAAATCCTTCACAAATTCCATTATTCTCTTGGCATAACACTACATATCAATCACAATACACTTCTTAGAATCGTGGAAAAAATAAAACATAGAAAGTGGTGAGCTCAGATGCTTAGTAAGGATAACAATACAACAGAAACATTCATAAATAAGCAGAAACATTTATGAAAATGTATAACTGAAATAGAATACATTTAAACTTAAACTTCAGCATAATATGGAAAAAATAAAATGATGTAATTCCATTTACTTATTCACATGGATATTCTACTAGTCGAATAATCACATGCAATACCACTAAACACTTTCGTAATGATGGAATGCATAATGCCAGACTATCATAACCACATAGTGAAGGAATTATTCGAAGACAACAAAAATGATTTTTCAAGGCCTTGTGTCAAGACACTTGTTTATCTCATGAGACCTACTGATGCATCGAGGAGCAATAGCGGGCTCTACCCGTCAGTTACTAAGTCCAATTCATTCCTCATATGAAAATGTTTAAACATAACATAAACATTCGTATTAAAACTAGCATACAAAATGTCAATAATTTATCCATAAAACATGAATGGTATAAAAATAACACATCCATAGTAAATAATATCTCAAAACCTTCAATGTTATATATAAGTTTGGTATCATAATAAATCAACCTCAATCAAAAATAATATCCATTAAAGGTTGCTGACATAGTAGAAAATTATGAGTAAAACATTTTGAGAGAAATAACATTTTTGTAAAATTATTTAAAAGTCACAGATTTAAAAAGGAAGTAATTTAAAATATATTTTTGAATCACAGTGTCCCATACCACTTTGAAACTTTTGAAAAAAAATTATCATTTCAAAACATTCATGTGTATATAAATAAATCCATAAAATCACTTTGAAAACATGGACATTAATTAAAAATATTTAGAAAGATAAATCATTAAAACATTTAAAATTCCGATGTTCATAAAGATTACCTTTCACAAATCCTTAAAATATTCATTTTGAAATCATTTTCATGAAAAATGGACATGGATGATAAAAATTTCTGTGTAAATACTTAGACATAAACAATCTCAAATAATAATGAGATTGGGGAATTAACCCTTTCCAATTTGGTAACATACGAAACATACACACCATAAAATAGGTATCATAAAATTAATATGTAAATACTCATAAATTAAAATATATTAGACAAAGAATACAATTATGGGCAGTATATACACCACACAAAAGGAAATAGTGGCAATATGGAATGAATCTCACGAGAATAAAGAGTGGAGACGAAAACCCCTTACCTTGCACTTTATTTTAGTCAAGGGTACATTTAAACTCCTTTATGAAGACTTTAGTGTGTTATTATATTATTCAAGAACCATATTAAAATTTATGATACCATACTTTAGTCATTTATTACTTTTTACTACCCATTTAAAAATAATTTCCATGCTAAATTAACATTTCAGCTAATAATCGCTTTCATTATCATATGTTTTTTAACTTGTTACTCTAGATTGTATCACATAGATCATGATATAAATATTTCCAGAAAAAAAACATGATTTATATGTCATATGTATTTAGAATATAATTATGTATAATAGATATATATGTGAAATGGAAAACACCGTTTATGGAGACGGTAGTCCGTACGTACGCATAAACGCTTTTTCTGTTTTCATAATGTATTGAACGGAACTAAGTGAATAAAATATATGTAAGTATATATATATATATATATATCCAGTAGAATTATTATGTCATATATTACAAACATATTAGTAATATATATTTTTATATTCATCGATGAATGGTGAATATGGAAATGAATCTCATCGCGTCGTGGAGACGGTAATCTGTACGTACACACGAGCGACAATATAATTTTCATAAAGGTGTGTAATTGGATGGTATATTAATTTTACACAGACATTATCATGTTATTTTTATTATTTATATACATATTACTCATCATTATTTCAATCCAAATAACATAGTGTGGAATAACAACTTACACCAGGGTGTGGAGACGGTAAGCCGTACGTACGCACGCATGGTGACATTATCTTTCATAAGAAAGATAGAATAATGATTATAGTTGTGAAATATTTATAATAACATCACATTATATAGAATATACTGGAGTTATGATTTTATAATGGAAATAAAAAATAAATAAGAAGTTGAAGAATAAAGGAACTTGAAAGAGGGTGGTGAAAACATTACCTCTTCTTTGGGTTCTTCCTTTTGATTTGATCATAAGTGCTCATTAGGATGGAATTATGATCCAAAAAAGGCATTTAGGATGAATTAAGGACTGTTGAGAGAATATTTGGGGAGGGTTTGGACGAGCCAAAAGGCTTCAACAGTATTAATTTGAGAGAAGGGGGAGTGAACTTTTATAAGAGGGGTGAGGGGCACCTTTGGAAAAGCTAGAAATATTATTTTATAATAAATTCATATTCGGTTTATAATGGCTCAAAAGTGGATTATTTATAGTTTAATGTAGGGATAGGTCAAAAACCACTCAACCAATAGGTTTTAGACTGTTTTTTGGTCACTATATTAACTTTATATTTTTTATTTAACTTTTAGTTAAATAGTTTTACATTTACCATGTGTCCTTGTATTTTAATATTATATAGTCAATAAACAAACTATAAACATCCAAGAGACCCCCAAGAGGTCCATTAATAATACAACTATCTTCATATAAGTCATTTGGCTAATCCTTAGATTTTTAGGAATATAATATCAATTAATAATATAATATATGTTTTGAAAACTCCTTCATCTGAATTTTGACACTATTTACTAATTTATTTTTGTTAAAGTAATAAAAAATTTATAAATTCAAACCAAATTTATTTAATAAATCCTTACATGTCATATTATCCAATAAAATTTTTGTATGTCATCAAAACATTAAAATTATATTTATTTTAACATTTATAATACTATTTATTTGATTCTTTCATTAATAAGGAAAATATTTCATCATCGTTATGTCATAAATAAAGTTAATTATTCAACATCTAAAAATTATAAATAAAATTTCATTATCTAGGAAATCGTCTTATCTTTCTATTTAATATTTATTGTCAAAAATATAACTTATATAACCCTTGTGAAAATTGTTTTTCTAAAAGGTATATACTTTTGACATTTTTGTATTTACTTTAACTTAATTAATATAAAGTGTCATTATCACTTAAAAGTGGATACATGGGGTCCCAAAATTTACCTAATGAAGCCAATGGATGAACATGTATAAACAAATATTTTTTGGACACGTTTTAGGGTAATTTATTATAATTATAATATTATTTGTTTACCCTTATTTTCCGGACTTACCCATTAACCACGGTAAATAAAATATTTACCGAAGTAATTATTCAAAATGTATAAAAATAAAAATTACCCATTTACACAATTTGGAAATCCTGATTCTAAATATGAAATCCATTTTTCTGAATTCAAAACACAGAAGTTGAAAAAATTAATTTAAAATTAATTGTCGTATTTAAAACAAAAATCGTGTTTTTAAGAGATAATAACTATCAAAAGATTGGAACTTGCTTATGTCCTGTTTAAATATGAAATTATGTCAAATGACCAGCATTGGATTAAATTGTAAAAATATAATCCAATTATACTCTAAAATTACCCAAATTCATAATTTATCACTATTAATTATTTCGATTAAAAAAAGATGTTTTTAATTAAAATTTTGTAATTTTCACTATTCATCAAAATATGAAATTATATGAAAAGTACCAAAAATTCACCCTAATCTAATATCGATATTTTGAATCCAAAAATGAAGTCCATTTTGAATGATATAATGTATAAAATTTCAAAAAAAGTGGGTATTACTTTTCATAACGGATAGTTTGATTGGTTGTGGTGTGTGTTAGAACTCAAAGATGCATACCACACACACTAATGCATTGTTCAAAGATAAGCGTACCAGGGAAGCTTGGGGTGTTACTTTCTCCCATCATTAAATAAATTGCGTCCTCGTAATATGAAATTATTTTTCAAAAAAAAAAGTTTGAAAATAGAAAATACATTTAGAAAAATCCACATCAGAAATTTGGTTAATAAAATTTAGTCTTAATAAGAGGAAAAAGGAAATGAAAGGGTCACCACCAAATTATGATCTCGATTAAGAGAAAAATGATGGAAATTAGAGACAAATAATTGGAGGAAAAAAGTAAATATTTATAGGTAGTGATTGAGGTCATCAATCAAAAACAGGTATAAAATTGAGGGCCTTAAATTCATCAATATATGATAATTTAAAATACCATCGGTTCAACAAAACATACGGTATTAGGATAAAACATTTTTGGTTTTAAGATCCCTTCACTAAAGTATAAGAATTAATTTCTTTATAGAATAAGATAAGAAGAAAAATATAAACTTGACAAGTAGAGTCCCATTCATTAACTAATTTCTACCACAAACTTATCTTTCACAATAAAAGATAATAGAACTTAAAAATAATATTCTATTTATCCTATTCGTATAGGGTTCAAAAAAATTAATTTAGAATTCATCTACAAGAATTTAAAAAAAAGACTACATTATTCAGTCCACGACATCACGTGGGCCAGTGGTAGGTGATACAAACTTGTCATCCTTCGGTTGCAGGTTCAGGTCTTGTGGACTTTCCAGACGTGACGGGTTGCTGCCCGATCTCTGAGTTGCCCTATTATATCAATCCGATAAATTTCAAACTATAATTATCCACAATAATTTTATCCAAACTCATAGTATAAAATTTATAAGGAAGGTAAACACAATGAATATCCTTTTTGCCACTTAATAACATGTGAACACCTTCATCATGTATTCTTTTAAAACAGTACAATATCCTGAATTACCATAAAACCTTATTGATTACATTCATGATCCCTTGTTATTATAGAATACTTGATATAATCCTTCTATAAAAAAATGTTGTAAACTCCAACAATTATGGAATATAAAAATCATTAATCAATTTCATGGTAGTGATAAATATCCAAAATATTTTATCCAAATCAATCAAATATTATTCCAAAATCACTACCTCTGTATCATAACCATATTATGGTTTATCTTTCTCTCAACCATATATTTTCCAAAAATTTAACCTGCTGTTAAGTCACTTATCTTGGTTCCACACAATCTCAAGTCCTTAATTAAATAGTATTGGAGTACAATCCTTATATACTCCATAATTATTATAACCAATACATTATTGACACAACACTCAAATGACATAATTCTCTAATAACAACATAAGAACTCAAATCAATCCTCCTCATCTGTGGTAGTATCATAACATGATTATTAGGCAATATCATCATTTGGGGCATACTCTGATGATTTGGACATTGGATCGCATAGTGTCCCAACTCCTTGACGATGAAGCATTGTACATTTGAAACCATTTTCTTACCCTTGAAGTCACATACATGGTGTCCTTTTTCTCCACACTTATTACAAACTCCCATTCATTTCATTCAAGTTCCAGGGTGTTTCTTCCCACATTTTTCACATATGGGAAAATTCTTCTTTTCCCTCTTCCCTTTATCCATCTTTCACTCTTCCATACTTATCTTCTCTTGCTTCCCTTCAAATCCATTGGACTTAGAGAATTTTTTACTTATCTTATTAACACATGATACTATTTATTCATATGTTGAGAATACATGGGAGATTATTTCCCTTCTAAATGTTGGCTTAATACCATGAACGATATGATCATTATTACTCTTTGTATTATATGTATTTCTCGAGTTCACATTCCTTCTACTGGGCATCATTTCTATACAATTGACCAAACTAGGCCAGTTTATGAATTACACTGAATAATTCCAACCTTGTAAAATACCTAATGTTAATTGAATGGTTTTTGGATATAATCAATAATCATAAATATTCTTTCATTGAGGAAGTATATAATCACAAACCCTTATTAATTACTTGTAATGAAAATGATAATTATCCTAAGAATATCCCCCGGGGGTGTAGTAACCAAGAGTGCAGCAAGGCCCGTTGTCGTGCACCAGTTCCTGTTCGAGTCTAGCTCAAAGATGTGTTTTCAAGTTTTACCCCTTGGAACATCTGTGCCAGAGCCACCTCTACCTGCTCATATCCAGACATGGATTTATTTTCTTGTAAAACTCCCAAAATATCTACAGTACCAAAAGTCTAGGAATTTCTTCAATACTAATCCTCAAAGTCTATCTTTGGTCTTCGTGCTCTAATCAGAGTTTATCTAAATCTAGTTTCCAAGGTTATTGCTAAAATTCTTCTGATACCAGCTGTAACACCCTGACCCCAGTTACCCAGATTTGGTGCATTATTTTAATACATTGTCATGATTACAAAAAATAATGTCCCGAAGGACCGATCAATTTTGAAGTCTTGGAAAATAGATTACATACATGAATGTTACTTTACACTTATTAACATAAAAAAAACATAAATAATCCTTCACGAATACCATTATTCCCTTTCCATAACCCTACATATCAATCACAATACTCTTCTTGGAATCTTGGAAAAAATAAATCATATGAAGGGGTGACCTCCAATGCTCAGTAAGGATAACAATACAGCAGAAACTTTCAAAAATAAGCATAAACATTTAAGGAAATATATAACTAAAACAAAAGAAATTTAAACATGAACTTCAGCATAATATTGAAAAAAATAAAATGAAATAATTAAATTTACTTATTCACATGGATATTCTAGTAGTCGAATAATCACATGCAATATCACTAACCACATTCATAATGTTGGAATGCATAATTCCAGACTATCATAACCACATAGTCAAGGCTTTATGCCAAGACAACAAATAATATTTTGTCAAGGATTTTTTCCAAGACACTAGTTTGTCTCATGAGACCTACTGATGCATCGAGGAGATATAGCGGGCTCCACCCGTCACATAATAAGTCCAATTCATTCCTCATATTAAAAATGTTAAACATAACATAAACATTCGTATTAAAACTAGCATAAAAAATGTCAATACATAATCCATATACCATGAACGGAATAAAAATAACACATCCGCAGTAAAACATATCACAAAACCTTCAATATTATATGGATGTTTTTTATCATAATAAATCAACCTCAATCAAAAATAATATCCTGTGAAGGATGCTGACAAAGTTGAAAATGATGAGTAAAACTTTTTGAGAGAAATAACATTTTTGTAAAATTATTTAAAATTCACTCATTTATAACAGAAGTAATTTAAAATATATTTTTGAATCAAAGTGTCCCATACCACTTTGAAACATTTGAAAATAATTATCATTTCAACACATTCATGTCCATATAAATAAATCCTTAAAATAATTATGAAAACATAGACATTAATTATAAATATTTAGAATGATAAATCTTTAAAACATTTATAATTCTGATCTTGATAAAGAGTACCTTTAACAAATCCTTAAAATATTCATTTTGAAATAATTTTTATGAAAAATATACATGGATGATAAAAATGTCCCATTAAATACTTACACATTAACAATATCGGATAATAATGAGATTGAGGAATTAATCCTTACCAATTTGGTAACATACGAAACATACACCCCGTGAAAAAGGTATTATACAATGAATATGTAAATAAAAATATATTAAAGTGTATTACACAAAGAATACAATTATGGTTAGTACAGACACCACATAAAAGTTAATAGTGGAAATATGGCATGAATCTCATGGGAATAAGCAGTGAGATAAAAACCCCTTACCTTGCACTTTCCTTTAGTCAAGGGTAAGTTTATCATCATGTATGAAGACCGTGGTATGTTATTAAATTATAACAGAATCATATTAATATTTATGATATCATACATTATTCATTTATGAATTTTTAGTACACATTTAATAAAAATTTCTATGTAAAATTAACATTTTGGGTAATAATCAATTTCTTTATCGAACATGTTTTAACTTGTCAATCTTGATTGTACCACTAAGATCATGATTTAAATACTTCCAAAATATAAAAATTTATTTATATATCATATATATTTAAAATATAATTATGTATAATAGATATATACGTGAAATGGAAAGCACCGTTTATGGAGACGGTAGTCCGTACGTACGCATAAACATAGTTTCCGTTTTCATAACATATTAAACGGAACTAAGTGAATAAAATATATGTAAGTATAGATATATATATATATATATCCAGTAGAATTATTATTTCCTATATTACAAACATATTAATAATATAAATTTTTATAATCGTCGATGAATGGTGAATGTGGAAATGAATCTCATCGAGTCGTGGAGACGGTAATCTGTACGTACGCACGAGTGTCAATATAATTTCCATAAAGTGGTGGAATTGGATGGTATATTAATTGTACAGAGACATTATCATGTTATTTTCATTATTTATATAGGTATTAATTATCATTATTTCCATACAAATAACATAGTATTGAATAACAAATTACACCACGGCGTGGAGAAGGTATGTCGTACGTACGCACGCATGGTGACATTATCATTCATAATATATATAGAATAATAAATATAGTTGTGAAATATTTATAATTACATAAAAGTATATATAAGATACTGGAGTTATTATTTTAGAATGGAAATAACAAATAATGAAGAAGTGGAAGAAGAAAGGTACTTGAAAGAGGGTGGTGAAAACATTACCTATTCTTTGTGTTCTTCCTAGTGATTCGATCAAAAGGGCTCCATGAGTTGGCTTTCTGATCAAACTAAGGCCTCTAGGCTTAAGTGAGGGACGTCGATAGAATATTTGGTCAGGGTTTGGCCAATCCAAAAGGATTTGAAGGTATGAATTTGAGAGAAGGGTGAGTGCCCTTTTATAAGAGGGGTGAGGGGCACCTTTGGAAAAGCTAGATATATTATTTTATAATAAATTCATATTCGGTTTATAATGGCTCAAAAGTGGATTATTTAAAGGTTAAAAAGGGGATAGATCTAAAACCACTCAACTAATAGGTTTTAGAAATTTTTTGGTCACTATATTAACTTTATCTTTTTTATTTACCTCTTAGATAAATAGTTTGACATTTACCATGTCTCTTTGTATTTTTATATTATATAGTCAATCAACTTACTATAAACTTCCATACGACCCCCCAAGTGGTCCATTAATAATATACATATAATTATATATGTTCTTTGGTAGAACATTAGATATTTAGGAATTGAATATCAATTAGTAATATAATATTTGTTTTAAAAACTCCTTTAGGTCTATTTTGACACTATTTAATAATTGATTTTGTTTAAATTCCTAAAAAATTTATTAATTAAAAAAATTCATTTATGCAGTCCTAACAAGTCATATTAACCAATAAAAATTTTTATGTTATAAAATCATTCCAATTATATTTATATTAACAATTATAATACTATTTATTTTATTAATTCATTAATAAGGAAAATACTGCATCATTATTGTGTCATAAATAAATTTAATTATTCAATGTCTAAATATTATAAATAAAATACCATTATGTAAGAAAGAGTTTTAGATTTCTAATGAATATTTCTAGTTGAAAATATTACATATATAACCCTATTAAAATTTTTTCTAAAAGATATATACTTATGTCATTTTTTTATTTACTTTAACTTAATTAATATAAAGTGTCGTTATCACTTACAAGAGGATCCATGCGGACCAGAAATCGACCCAAATATTCCCATGGTTGGACATGTATCAACCAATAGGGTTAGGAAACGTTTTAGGTTAATTTATTATTATTATAATATTTTTTTGTTTACCCATATTTACAATATTTACCCTTTAACCATGGTAAATAAAATATTTACCGAAATAAATATTCAAAATGTATAAAAATAAAAGTTACCTATTTAAACTATTTGAAAATCATGATTATAAATATGGAATCCATTTTTCGAAATTCAAAACATAGAATTGGGAGAAATTGTTTTAAAATTAATTCACGTTGTTAAAACACAAAGCCTGTTTTTAAGAGATAATAACTATCAAAAGATTGGAACTTGGTTATGCCCAGTTTAAATGTGAAATTATGTCCAATGAAAAACATTGGATTAAATGGTAAGAATATAATCTAATTATACTATAAAATCACTCAAATTCATAATTTATCACATTTAATTATTTTGATTAAAAAAGTTGTTTTAAATTATAATTTAGTAATTTTCACTATTAATCAAAATATGAAAGTTATCCGAAAAGTAAAAAAAATTCACCCTAAGATAATTTCAATATTCGAACCCAAAAATGCAGTCCATTTTGAATGATAAAATGTATAATATTTCAAAACGTGGGTATTAATATTTATAATGGCTTGTTTGATTTGTTATGGTGTGTGTTAGAACTCAAAGTTGCTTACAACACACGCTACTGCATTATTCGAAGAGAATTGTTCCGTGGAAGCATGGGGTGTTGCAGGGGATGTTTATTCATTTAGATTAAGGGGATCCATATATTCAAATTTTTGTATTTCTATTTTCTATTTTCCAATTGTTTAGTTAGGAATTTTAAATTGTTTAATCATGGGATCTTGGTCGAACAAATGAGTACATATCAGCCGAGATGGTCATGAAAAATGAATAAAGCACTGTATATTGTACCAGCAAAGGTGTGATCCATATATAATCTCTATAACACATCACTTCTGTGTGTCTGATAGAATAAATTTGTGTCAATAACAATAACTCCATCACCGCCTCAGCGCCTCATGAAACATAAGAATCTCTATCTTGGGTGGAACTTAACATGATGGGGGAATGAATCATCTAGATAATAAATTATCTCTATATGATTTTCTAACAACATCTAGAAAATGAAGGAGTCACAAATATAAAAAATCATGGACATTTCATGATATATGATATCACAAGGGTCACCTCCTTAAACCAATGTTTTGATTAGTTACATCCTCAATCATCATGGCCTATTAAGGCCCCGAAATTATATATAATATTTTTTTAATTATATGGGAATATTAGAATTCTGCAAAAATTAAAGATTCTTGACTCTGAGGTTCGTTGTGCTTGTAACATATTTTTAATCTTTTAATGGTACTTTTAGTAAATTCATGGGCATCAATTTTTATATTTTTAACTAGTTCTAAAATTAAAATTTTGAGAGCACCATTGAATCCGTAGTGTTTGGATTCTCATAAGGGAGGATAAACATTGACCGTATTAGGTCGGGTGAAAATGTTTGTTTGTTTTTGACTTTTAATGAAATAAGAAAATAACAAAAGAATTGTTATTTTATTTTTCCTACCACCTGTTGAGCGTCGGTGGTGGGACCGATGGGCTTTCAATTCTTTTAATTTCATGACTATTCGGTTTGTAACCACATAGTTGAGATATTAATAGGTTAATTCATTAATTAAAATCATTAATATACAGTTGAGTTAACCTCCATTCCCCCTCTAATTAATTGAGTCTTGGGTTTGGGTTTTTGACATGGCTGTGAGGAACCTCTCGTAATGTACCTTGACATCTTCCATCGATGAAGAAAGGAATCATGGATGGCAAAGATCTGAGATTGAAAAATGCTAGTGGCTTCATCAATTTGAGGACTGTTCTCCCTCCACGACGGTGACATCACCTCCATTTATGAGGTAGGGATTGTTTATTTATAAATTGATGAGAATTTTTTCTTTTCAACTTTAATGAAGAATAATGAATCACGGATGATTAGAAAATGATTAAATTTATCTTTGCGATGAATTGTTTGATTAATCTTGATTGGTATAATTCTATTTTGGAGGGTATAATCCAAACGAACAACGTATATACGCTCCACCAACTCGATATTTGTTTCGTTCAATGGTGATGAATTTAAAACTCATTGACAATTTGAATCTAGGAGCCACGTAGTGACGGCAGCAACCCAGGAGGCCCGTATGCTCCTTCAGAAGAGAAAACGTACCACCGTAGATCCTCTCATGGACCGTGGAAGTTTCACCAGTGCGTTGTATATGGGATAAGTGGGATCGAGCCACAAAGGCTATATAGGGCGATCGACCTTCAGTCGGATGTGTTATCGGATAGGCAGTGCACTATTGAAAGCCGAATGTTGAGGCCACGAATTCAATGTCATGGTGGAGGGTGACACACTCCCTCCGGGTCCTGCAGAATGCAAGGAATTACAACATGGTGCATCCAGTTGATGAGCCAAACAACTATTTGAGACATTCGAGAAGGTGAGGTCGCGTGATCCCTAAAGTCAGTCGCACCCAGCCGACGGGCTAGACTAGTCTGCTACCTAGTTGGGTGTGTCCACCACAGCCCAGCCAATTCGCCCCTGGCTAGTCCACATGGCCCCGACGGTTTGGGTCAAGCTTGGTCAGACACGGGTCGAACCTATACCAGGATGGTTCGACCATAATTGGGTCGGGTTGGGTCGGCCCAGATACGCTTAAAAGGTCGTATCTTGCAAAACAGATGTATGTTTGATGATCCTTCTACGATGTATGAATCCTAAGTATGAGACGGTTTTTTTGAGATACTCTATAGAAGTTTTGGATAATGTTTGAGTACGATCAGGTTGGATCATACCTTAATCCAACTGAACACTCGACACTAAAATGCCAATAACTCTCAGATCAGGTGTCCGATTGACGCACCAACTATTTATTTGGAACCCTTATAACATAAAAAATAATTTGGGTTTTTTCTTCATGGGACTCTGTTTTAATTGATGTATTACTGATGGCTTGAGGGGCGTATCCTCCCAAAATCAAGGGTACTATGTACGGTAATCCACTGGCTGACTGAGACCTGAAGAATGAATAGTGATCCTTTGAGGATCAGAACATAGCCATCATATTTGCATCTACACCTAGAGATCCTCAATGGATCATCCCCAAGCAATCCTATGTGGATCAACACCTAGCGATCCTCTGTGGATCGGCTCCTAATGATATTGTGTGGATCTGCACCTAGAAATCCTTTGTGGATCTACACCGATCGATCCTGTGTGGATCAACAACAGAAACATTGAATGAATAAGATGATCTAGCTTTATGACTAATCATGTGTACATAAGTACTTATGTTATACCATGTTTGATATGATTCATTTATTTGTGATTTGTTATTGATATCATTCTTTGTGTGTTTCCTCTGTTGAATTCTGAGAGACCTTCTGGTGTCATGGGGTCCCTACGAAGTATTGTTATACTCACCCCGGAATGGGAATCACCTGAAACTTGTTGTTTTTTGTGCAGAAGATGGGAAGCTTGGCTGAGACAATAGGATCAAGGACCATGTAGTACATGGAGTTGACTGGTTGACGAGGAGAGATGTTGATGAGATTTTTACTTACCTTTCAGGTAGGATCAGTGGTTGACAATATCAAGTGAGGTTTAATATTTTCTGTTGTAGCTGTATCTTTCAATTGATCTTGTATTCCGACCCATTTTTTTTATTACACATTTTACTACTGCAGTTTTATTTCATGATTTCACCTTTTTGTGTTCATGGTCTGTGTGTTAGTAAAGGTTTAATGGAAATTCTTTCTCATTTTAGGGATACGCCTTTCTGGGGCAAGTCACCAAACCATGGCCTATGGAAGGCAGGATTAGGGTAGTCACGACATGGGCCCCAGGGGACGGGTAATTATAAAGTTGTATCAGAGGAGTCGATTCAACCGAAGAACTATGACTCTGATATTTCAAATGAATTAATTTTGTTGAGTGTTTTGAGTGTGGTTTTCGGTTTTGGGATTCTAGTGTTGGTGTAGAGGTCGACGTATCAATACACCAGGTCCCTGAGTATTGATTACTGACTCGGTGGATGAAAACACTGATTGTGTGGGTTTTGGTAATGTTTTACTTTTGATCCCTTTAGAGTATCTCACCAGGTATAAATTTTTGACTGTGGCACAACTGTTTCTTTTCATGTTGTTCCTACGTTGACTACCAACTAGGATTCTAGATATACTACACGATGTTGGCCCACCGATCGATGAGGCTTTAGTGTGGGGACTTCTTACTTTGTTGGAACCTTCAGGTGGTGTACCAGTAGCACCCCCACTCGGAGGGCAGTCGTTTCCACCGGCCCTACTGGTAGACTGTGCAAGCCGACTGATCACATTACACGAGTTCCAAATATAGAGGCCTCTGAGGATTGAAGGATAGAATGATCCCCAGGTAGAGAGGGATGGGATAGAGGCTTTGGCACGGGATTTTCTTTAATTTGAGACACCCACAGATCAGATAGTGATCCTAGATGCTAGCCTCTTCCAAGGAAAAATAAAGAGATGGTGGATTATGATGCTGTATATGCTTGAGTAGGTGACACTCTCTTATTTGTAATTCGAGACCATCTCTAGGATGGATTTAGTACTAGAAAAGTTACACTTTGTCCATATTCAGGATGTGCTGCACTTACAAAATGGCAGCCTATTAGTGGCCTAGTGCTTGGTGAGATACACTAACCTCTCATGCTATTCCATAGACCTGGTATGAGACCCATTCTTCAGGGCCCTAACCATTGAGCATGGTCTCTGGTGAAATATTATATTATCTATGTATCACTCAATATCCCGACCCAGGCTGGTGTGAACGAGCAAGTATTTTTAGTGGAGAGTTCTTAGCTGAGCAGACACTAGCAGTGTGTACCAACACCAGATGACTGGTAGCCATGTCATATTTAATAGTCAGTAGGTAGGTGACAGAGAGGTCTAAATTCTCCAGACCATCCCGTGGATGGTCCCATTACACATTGGTCTGAGGTGTGAAGCTTGTGAGGAAGATGAGGGCTTCTGAGGACAACAGTATGTTATTCTTATGGTGCATAGGGACACATATATCGTTACTGTATAGATCCCCACAAAAATGACCATACGATGACTGAGGGACTGTCGAGGCAGTATCCGTGGTTCAAGAGAGGGGGTCGGCTGGGTGGCATACGTGGCAGAGGTGCAGGTCATGGAGTAGGTGGTGGACGACTATTTGAGGTTCTACCACAACCAACCCCAGGTGTTCCAACCCGACCAAAGAGATTTGTGGATATTGGCGATCTCATATTAAATAATCAGAGACCATCAACCACCATGCTCCAAATATGATTATAGGTATGATCTGTGTCTATTCCAAACTAGTTGCAATTCTTATACACACAGGTTCCCATCACTCTTTTAGAGACATGACACACTTTCAGAGATCAGAGATTTTGATGAATCCGTTGGATCAATCCTTAAGATTGAAGTCTCCTACATGAGAGGATTCTATGATTACACACTAGTGCAGATAGTGTGAACTCACACTTGTAGGAAAGAGCTTCAGTTGGGGTCCTCTAGTAGCAATGTTGAGGCCTTACAATGTCATCTTGGGTATGGACTGTCTATCAACATTCCATGCTCAGATCGACTGTTTTAGGCACAAAGTGGGGTGTGTCCGCGATAATGGGATCATGATTTCACTCACCTGTGAGAATGGATCCATTTCATCATAGGATATACTTGCTTGGAGGAGGGTTCATCCAACTAGTTATCGTTGATTATCCTTACACTCAGAGAAGTTGACTAGAGGATTTCGAGTTATCCTTTAGTGGTGGACCATTATATTGATTTCATTCCTGATGATGTTCTAGGGCTATCTCCTTATAGAGAGGTAGATTTATTTGTCGACTTTTATCCTGGGATGACACTAATATCTACACAACTATATAGGATGGCCCCCGTAGAGCTTCGTGAGTTTTAGGTACTTTTGGAGAACTTGTAGAAGATGGTGTTCATAATTCCTAGTGTTTCTCCATGGTAATCCTCGATTTTTTTTACCAAGAACAAAGATATGAGTTTGAGGCTTTGTGTGGAATATCGGTACCTAATCCAGGTGATCATGATGGACAAGTATACAATCTGAATGATTGATGATATCTTTGAACAACTATTGGGAGCTCGATGGTTTTCAAAGAGAGACCTCAGATCAGGAAATCAGTGGCTCGTGGTACGGGATGAGGATGCCCGAATGGAAACCATCAGATATCAGTATGGCCATTAAGGGTTCATGGTGATTCCCTTCGGTGTAAGAAATGATACAATTGTGTTCATGGGGATCATGAGAAGGATCTTATAGACTTACCTAGATCGCTTTGTGGTGGTATTCATTAGAAATATTTTGATATAATTGGGGTCGGAAATGGAGCATGACACGAACCTATATATAGTTCTGGATACACTCATAGAGAACCAGCATTATAGAAAGCTCTCGAAGTGACAGTTCTAGATTTGGGAAGCCCACTTCCTATTGAATTATATCTCAGAGGCTGGATTTTTAGTGGATTCAGAGATGATAGAGGCATTTCTTGTATGGGATCCACCCAAGAATGTGACTGAGTTGCAGAGTTTCCTAGGATTGGCTGAGTACTACTGGAGATTTGTACCTAAATTTTCCAGAGCTGTGACTCCCTTCTTAGCTTTGACAATGAATGGATAGCAATTTTCATGGATGTACAGATGCTAGTAGAGTTTTTTGGAGCTGAGTGAGAGAGAGAGATGTGTGTCATCATCATGATTCTTCTTTAGGAGGGAGTTGGGTATATAGTCTACTACAACACATCATGGACCGTACTAGGTTGTGTCCTCATGCAGGAGATTGCATTGATCGCCTATGGCTCATGGTAGTTGAGATAGAATGAGATGATCAATGCTACCCATGATCGTGAATTAACATTAGTAGACATTGTGTTGAAGATGTGGCGGCACTACTTGATGGGTGAATGTTTTACAGTCTACTCTAATCACAAGATTTTCAGGTATATCTTCTCAATGAATTAATGGAACCGTAGGTTGTGACGTTGGATAGAGTTCCACAAGGACAACAACTACGAGCTTCTATACAATCTTGGAAATGGGAACGTAGTATCTGACACACTCTACATGAGGTCTGATCTACAGTTGGTGAGTGAGGTGATAGAGAAGACAGTAGAATTGTAGTTTTCCTTTGTTAATAGTGATGGAGTATCTTACCTCCAATCTATGACAGTTACTCCCCCCCCCCTCCTTCAGCGAGTCAGGGGGAAAACATGGGGACATAGACTGCTAGGCCCGACATGCTCATATATCATCTAGACGTGCTTCTAATGGGATTTCTGAAGGTGGTATTAATGTCATCCTCTTCCGAGGATTCACGATGGTATCAGTGACGTTATGAAAGGAGGTTTTGATGGTGTTCCACACATCCCCTTTAAATGAAAATCCTGGTGTGGTGAAGATGTACCAGGATCTCCAGAGTCTGTACTGGTCGTTGGGGATGAAGAAAGTGGTGGCAGATTTCATATGATGATGCATCACTTGTAAGTATGTGAAGGTTGAGAATCAGGTTCCAGTAGGATTAATGTAGCCACTTGAGGTAGTAGAGTGTATTTGGGATGGTATTTCCCTGGACATCATGATGGGCATACCACATTCATCCAGAGTCCATGATTCCATCTGGGTGATTGTTGACCATCTCACCAGGTTGGCCCACTTCATACCCATGAGAGAGTAGGAATTGGTAAATGGTTTGGGATTCCTCTACGTGTAAGAGATCATGTGGCATCAAGGGGTTCCCTCAATGATCATCTTAAAACACAACACACGTTTTATATCATTCTTCAGGAAGGGGATTCAGGAGGCATTTTATACTATTCTATGCTTGAGCACCACCATTCACTCTCAGACATATAATCAGACTTAGGGGATGATAAAGACACTTGAAGAAATGAATTGAGCTTATGTACTCGATTTCAGACGTAGTTGGGAAAACCACCTTCCACTATTGGAGTTATCATAAAAGAAATTCTATCACTCCACCATTGGCATGGATCTCTTTTATGCCATGTACAGGTGACCTTACATATCACCTCTATGATGGACAATCCCAGAGGAGTTGTAACTTATTGGTCCAGAGATTGAATAGGAATCCACATAGAAGGTGCAGATCATCCATGAATGGATGAAGACAGCACATTGTAGGCATATGTCCTATGTAGATAAGAGACAAAGTCCCTTATTTCTTGAGGGGGGAGACCATGTCTTCCTACAGGTATCACCCTGTCAAGAATTACAAAGGTTTTGTTGGGGCAACAAGTTATTTATGAGGATTATCGGACTATTCTAGATCATCAAGAGAGTAGAAGAGGTGGTATATTTTATAGTTCTTCTCCTACATATGAACCTGGTGCATAATTTTTTACATGTCTCACAGCTGAGGAGATAGGTTTATTATCCATAAAACATTATTGACTTTGGAGATATGGACATCGATGATGGAGAAAAATTTGTGGACTTACCAGTCGAGATAGAGGATCGACTATAGTGGGTCCATCATGGACAGTCTATTCCTATAGTGTGAGTTCATATGAAGCATGTGAACATCCATTAGAGAACCTAGAGAGAAGGAGTCTCAGATATGTGCTCAGTACGCCCATTTCTTCCCTTAGTTTTTTTGTAGCTTTTGGGGAGAAAATGTCCTAGGGTGGGGAGAATTAAAATACCCTGATATTCTATATAATGCGTTTTAATTATTTAGGATTATTACAAGCCTGATAAAATTGAATGTGCTTAATTTCAAGTTCTGGTGTGCCTGAAAAAGAATTTTGAACCTTTTTAAGGAACATTTAGTAAACCCATGGGTGGAATTTTATATATTTTGAACTGGTGCTCAGATTTAAATTTTGAGGAATCTGTTTAATCCACAGTGCTAGGATTCTCTTAAGGGAGGCTTAACATCGACTACAATTGGTCGGGTGAAAAAGATAGTTTTTTACATTTAAATAAATAATAAAATAACATAAAAATTGTTATTTTATTTTACCAACCTCATGTTGAGAAGAGGTGGTGGGTCTGATGGGTTGTCAATCCATTTAATGGCTTTAATATTCTGTTTGTAACCCCACCATTCACATATTAAGAGGTTCATTTATTAATGAACCTCAATAATCTATTGTTTTTTAAACCTCCATTCACGATCATGATGTCGCCTCCATTAACAATGTAGGGATTGTTTATTTCTAAATTCATGAGAATTGATTCATTGTCGCGTTCATGAAGCATGCTGAATCCCAAAAGTTCTGAACAAGATTAAATTTTACTCTGTGATGACTGGTTTAATTAATCCATATTGATATAATGCTAAAGGGGATGTCATAGGTCAAAAGAACAGGGCATGGACCCTATCCTTCTTTGATATTTATCTCATTCTTTAGAGATGAATTTTCAACTAATCAAAAATTTGAATCCAAGATCCACGCAGTTACAGCAGCAACCCTATAGGGTTATAGGCACATTTGGAATGGAAATTGGACAACTCGTGCTCACTCGGTGGACTGAGGAAGATCTGCCTACATGGCACCAGCACGACGACCGCGCTCAGTGAATGAAGGAGGCGGCCGACATTAGTGGGCCGCAGAGTCCTGAGGCTGGGTTTCAGAGCTCGCCACATAGGGGAGACGTGACATCGAGTAGCGGCGGCTAAAGAGGGAAGTTTTCCCTTGGCCGACTTCGATGGAAGAATGGCGGCACACCGTTGTACAGCTCAGGGGGAGGCCGCGGTGGAGTGGGACCCATTCACTGTGGGTCCTGCATACAGTGAGGGGGTGACACATGGGGATCCATTTGAAGGTATGAACATCAATTTGATCCATTTGGGAAAAAGTGGTCGTGTGACTCCTAATGTAGGTAGAGCCCACCATGGAACATCCCATTTAGTTCTGGCCAGTCCGCAGAACATCGGGCTGAGCCCACTGCATCCCAACCAATTCGGGTCGGCCCAGTCCATAGCCCAACAAGTTTGGGCTGGGCTGTATTGGACCTGCGTTGGACTCGGACCAGGTCGACTCGACCTAAATCGGGTCAGGTCGGACTGGACCTAGACACTATATAGCCTAGTTCTGCTTAAAAGGATGTATCATACAAACCTGATGTCGGTTTGATGTGACATTTACAGAGTTAGAATCATTCAAATGAGACTGTACTTTAGAGATAATCTGCCTATGTTTTGGAGAATGTTGGAGTACAGCCAAGTTGGATTGTACTCGTATCCAACCAGTCCCTTGGTACTAAAATTCCTATAACTCTCAGACCGGGCGTCTGATTTATGTGCCGTCTATTGTGATGGAACCCTTATGAAATGAAAAGGTCATTGAGATAATTCGTTGTGGTACTTTCTGCTAGTTTACGTATAACCATGGGTTTGAGATGTAGATTATTCTAGAATTAAGAGTACTATGTATGCGAATCAAGTGGTTGCCTGAGACAGGAATAAGGAATAGTGATCCATTGTGACTCTGCACATATAGACCTTGTGTAGATCAACACCTAGTGATCCTATGTGGATCACCACCTAGCTATCATGTGTAGATCAGCGCATGGAGATCCTGTTTGGATCAGCACCGAATGGTCATGTGTGGATCAGTAGCAAAACAGATGACAGAATTAGATGATCTATCTTTATTTCTAATCATCAAAACTTATGTACGTAAGATATAACTGGTTTGAGATGATTCATTTATTTTTGATTTATAATTGAGATCATGTTTTGGGGTTTTCAATATTGGAATTATGAGTGACTTTTGGGAATCTCAGGGGCCTTACTGGGTATTTTTATACTCACCTCTACATGGGCTTCATCTACACCATGTTGTGTCTTGTGCAGATAAAGAGCATCTTGGCTAAGATTTTAGCATGCAGGACCGGGAAGTACATGGAGGTGACTGGTTAACGTGGAGAGCAATGGAAACGAGTTATACCTAAAATTCATGTATGATCATTTTTGGATGATCATAGAAGTTATTTAATGTTTTCTGTTGTAGTTGTATATTTCAGTTTGACTTATATTCCGACCCCTTTACTTTCATTACACACTTTTACCACTTCACTTTTACTTCATGGTTTCATCGTGTACTGTTCTTGGACTGTGAATTTGTAAATGTTTAAAGGATATTCGTTACTATTTTAGGGATAATCAATTTCTATTATAGTCGCCAACCCCAAGCTTATAGAAGGCGGGTTTAGGGTAGTCACAGCATGGGCCCCGGGATACGGGTCATGACATGGCCAATGAAAACTAAATATGGGATGATCCAACCGTGAACCCAGCATCCATTTAGCTTATATAGTTATATATATCAACTCTAATTACAAATCATAGGGCCTCTATCAACAATATATATCTCACTCTCCATAAAATACCCAAGACATTCTCTCAACAACCATATTCATGGAAGAAACAAAAATAAGAGATCCTAAGGACCTTGGGGACATAAAAGAAGTTATATCGTACTAGGGACTGCACTGTTGCACCCATGCTCTTAGGGCATTCCCATATGACAGTTCCTAAAATAGACCAAATTCCATTGAAAAAGTAGGGAACTCTATAAGGGGTTCATCAAAGTCATCCAAGGAAATGAGAATTACTCATGTACAATCATCCCAAATAAATAAATGGACTCAAACAAATCCTCAATCAATTACATGACCAAAGGGAATAAAAAATCAAATCACTCCAAATAGTGAATTGTCCAATGTCCTCATGACCACGTCACATTAATGACCCTATAATAGATCCTCAATGCAAGAAAAATCACACCAAATGTGCATTCTCAATAGCTAACCATGATAAAAAATATCAATTTATTAGTAACCTATCCACAAGGGAACCATTAAGATTTCATATGACTCGTCTCAACATCCTAATCTGAGTATCTCCTTACTCAAACGTCCATCACATGACATCATCCCAGACCAAATGACCAAATAGAAATAGTCGTCAACTCGAGTGCTAAACATAAATTTACTTATCCTCGAGCAACTAGTCCCAATACATTCAGTCAATCCAAGGTATCCTAGGTGACACTCATCAATCCCACTACTCTGCATCTATAAGAAAGAATTCTTACAAAACTAGCTATGATCAACAATACAAGGCCACTAATGAGATCACTACCCCCTCTATGCCATAATAACTCACAATGCATGCCGTTTGAGTCTTAAGAAACAAAAAATCAAGGAAATCCTCCAAAAAACACTCACCCATCCAAAACACAATCCAAATTTACTCCAATGAATAAAATGATTTCTCCATCATGATATAAATGGAAAAGTTCACATAATAGACATCTCAAATTTCCAATTCTGAATTTAGGGTGAGAATAGGTAAAATAGGATAGTGTATAAAATTTAGATGACCAGTACTTTGGGTAGATGGTGTATAATCCCAACGTTCCATGTAGGCTATGTTCCTTGTGAACCAATATATAATATAATAAAATGTAAAGTGTATGTAAACCCAGTACATGATATCTACCCCCACATGGATTGTAATGGCACAAACCATTATCAATCAAAGTACACTTCTTATTATAATTTCATAAATAAAATAAAATCACATAGAGAACATATTAATAACATTATAAATGAATTATTAACTAAATAAATAGTATTTTGATAAATTAAAGAACTATAGAATAGTAACCCGTCCCTTTGAATTATAACTTATCGTTTAAGAATTATAATGTAACCAATAGAATATTAAAATAACCTTTGAAAATATAAATAAAATGTATGCATCAAATATCTGAAAAAATGATATAATTAAATTACATTATAAGTATGTAAATGTTTTAAAAATGAAAAATTATGGGTCAATATTTTTTTAAAACAAAAATATTAATATAGATTTTTATAATTATATAAAATAAAATATATTCCCAAAAAGTATATTCATAAATTAATATTTTATTTTATTATTTTTATTATATATTTTAAAAGACATTAATTGATTTTTTGATGTGTCATAAAATTAGATATAACAATAAAATTGGTGTTTTGCTGAATAAATGATGACTTAAATTAAAAAATAAAATTTTCTAATTAAAAATATAATTCTTATCAAATTGAATATAGTTTTTAAATTTGAATGTTTAAATATTCAAATCGTGATTTCTATCTCATTTTAATAAATGCATAAACATTATAATGAATAAAAAAATACAATTTTTACATAATTGGTGTAAAATAAATTAATTCATTGATGAAGAATTAGTGACATAATGATTTATAGAACATTATGTTAAGATATTATATATTTAGTTTTAAAATATAATTTCTCGAAATACATTAGAATAAATTTCCGTAATTAGAATTTATTTTCCATAACATAATGTCAAAAGTGATTATA
Source organism: Viscum album (assembly GCA_963277665.1). Lineage (NCBI taxonomy): Eukaryota > Viridiplantae > Streptophyta > Magnoliopsida > Santalales > Viscaceae > Viscum > Viscum album. Next base: position 1,268,023,869 of record OY728128.1, read on the forward strand.
AAAAATATCAATATTCTCTCTTTCTATATTCCTTTTAAATAAATTAATGAATTAAGATTATAATGTTTTATTAAATTTTTAAAATGGTTATATTATAATAATATATGATTTGTATTTCCAATATTTTCCTTTTACAAGTCTCAACATTCATATAATATTTTATTTTATATTTAATTGTAAAAATTAACCTCTCCTTAGAAAAAAACCCCTCCCATTCCCTTGGAAAACACACATTCCACCCTGTCCAATGCCAAATAACTAAAAAATACATTATCATAATAATATTATAAATCCTAGGTATATTGAGGATCCATTCAAATCCAATCAATAATGTAATTATATAGTTGTACAAGAGATGCCACACTGAGGGAAGAGTATATCTATAGTAGAAATTCCCTCTATTCATTTTCTTCTTATTTTTTTGACACCCAATAAAAAAATACAATAAATTTAATTATTTATTATGTAAAAATTATATTAATGACTTTAACCAATATAAAGTATAATATATATTATATTATTAATTTATTTACTCCATTTTTCTGCTCATTCAACAACGACCCACTAATGTTCGGTTAACCACCAGTGTAGACATTGATAAGAAATTTATAAAAACCACCTTCATTGATATATAATATGAATTTTATATAATATATATGTAATTAAATGTATTATATGATTCCAGAGTTTATTATAATATGATATAATTTACATTTCACAAAATAGAGATATCGATGAATTATATGAAATTTTCTGAAAAACGTGATATCAAAAGGCAACAATTTGATTAAAAAAATAAGAATTATAATACATAGATTATAATTGAAAAATAGATGTGAAAATGATTCTAATTCACATTTGGATCCATATTTTAAAGAAACAGAATTTTAATTTAGGAGGTAAAAGTGTGAAATAATTTATTAGGATTTAAGGTAAGGGGATTTCTCAAACCATACTCATTTTCATTGGGTTATATCACATTTATTTCAAATATTATTGATTTTGTTAATATAATATCATAAAATTAAAATTTAATTTTTATCCGTTTTATATAATAGGATATACATTTTTCCAATTTCATTCATGACATATAATTTATTATTTTTGAAATGAACACTTCTTTCTAATTCAATTATTGTCTTCAAATGAGATTATTTATTCTAATGTCATGTTTGGTGATTTTTATATCAAATATATTCCTCCATTTCTTTATTGAAACACCAATTTTTAATCAAGAAATATATTTTTTTTAAATGAAACCCATTCATTTACATTGTTTATTTTATGTAAATTATTGATATATGACCTATGTTGCTTATATGATTATTTAAATATTATGATGTAATACGTGAACCGGAAGTTATATAGCACTTGAATGCATTGGTTAATGTGATGTATATCATGAGATATGGTGGAATATGCTTTAATGTAATGTTATCATTGTTCACAGTGATGATGTTATGATTGTGCAAAAATATTATGAGTGAACATGATGATTTATTTGTTCACAACTATGTGGGTTGTTTTACCACTAAGACAATATGATTCGTTTTTTTGAATTTCAACATACTATGCCTTTAACTAAATTTTCCACTCATGATTATGATAATGACCCTATCATTATGTTATAATAATTACAATTATTATCACCCATGTAATATGGAACTATGTAACTAATCCACTAAATTTGATTTTATCTCACCTATTAGATGGATTTATTTCACGAGGTTATTAATTTTCTAAAAAAAAATAGAAACTAAGAATCTATAGAAGAAGGAATAAAATTATTTTTATATTTTAGTATATAAAAACATTGTATGAGTCTAATTTGTTGAAGAAACGAAACTATTTGATCCTAGATTTGTAATGTTATTATGTTGTTTATATATAAAATGATGTTATAGTAAATTATGAATATTTTGGGTCACTATAGTTGGTATCATAGAAGTGTTTAGTTAATTTCAGAATTGTTATTGGTGAACATTAGGGAAATTTCTTAATATTAAACCTAGCAAGCTCCCTCGATTCGTAGTTTTATAAAATTTATATTCATAGGGATCCCACAAGATATGCCTTTAGATTTAATTACATAATGGAATAAATTTTTTATTCCTCACATGTAGACTTATGATTTTTTTCCAAGCCATTAATAATTTAGAAAATGTGGGGAACATGAAGGAAGCTAGTGAAAACCAACCAATGAGGGATAGTGTAGTGATTTATAGAATTACATCCCCAATTATATTATATGTGGTTTTCAAAATTAAATGGTGATCTTTATCCAGGTATATCAGTATATGTTCATTAATATAAATATTTTAGAACATTATCCATCGCCTAAGAGGGAGAAACTAGCTATCAAATATTTTATGCGGTAATGACCACAAACATTTTTTTGGATCATATGATCAAATCATTATGGAATAGTCTTTCAACTGAATAGTGAAGAAATTTTATATGCTTCATTATTCTGAGATGGAGAAGGTGAAGCTGGTCATATATCTTTTAGGGTGTGTGTCCGATCAATGGTTTGTGTTTATTAAGAACACAAAGCCAAATGAAATTTTTTATTCGAATGAGATGGAAGAATTTTAGAAAATAATCCTTAATATGTACATCCCGTGAAAACTTCTTACAAAAATAAGGATAGAATTAATAGATCTAATTTAAAATGAATGTGAATCTATCATGATTAATAATGAGAATTTAATAAGACCATCAAGGTACACATTATGTTTTTTTTATAATCATTGAACGAAGAATAGATATATTCTATATCTATTTAAAACCCCACCATTGAAAGGCACTAGCTATTTTATTAATTGGGGTTTTAAAGAATATATTAAATGTTATCTAAATGTGTATATGATGTTTAGGGAATGGTCACATGGGTATGGAGTTAAGAAATGCAAGAAGATGTTCTAGGATGGAGGATCTAATGAAAATAGTGGAAGGAAAACTCAACCACTCACATGTAAGAAATTTGGGATGAAATGTCATGAAAATAACCTCAATGGAGTGGGTAAATTCATTATGTTTTGGATAGAAGGCCTCTAAGCCCACAAATATTGGAGAGAATGGATGATATATCCAATATGAAGAAAGAAAGGGGAGAACCACCCCTAGTTTATTGCATCAATTATAGGGAGAAAAGGAACAACAAAATATAGTTCACCAAACCTAAAATCATATAGGTTAATCATCATAAGTATCCCCCAAAGCCAAAAGAGAAAGGAAAATATTATTCAATCACTACTACTGTGGTGGAGACCGAAAATGATGTGGTGACATGTATGCTGGTTATTAATTCAATAATAGTGAACTTATTATTTCATAAATATTCTATGAATTTATTCATATAATGAACGTTTAGTATAACTATTCAAACACCACCTAATAATATAGAGGTAGATTTATCTATCTGGACATATAAATGGTCAATTTTTTCATCAATGTTATATAACTCATCCATGGTTAATGTTTTTGGAATAAACCTCTAAAAAATGATTTCTTATATCATTTGGTGGTGTTTGATTATATTTTGGGAATGGATTGGCTATATTTATAGAAATCCAACATCAACTATTGGTATTGGGAGATCAAACATCAAATCTGGATGAAACCGCCAATTAAATACAATTGTAAGGAGGTGGATGAATATCCTATTGATTTATCAACCCAATTTTACATATTATATCCTTATGGGAAATAATATATAGCTAAAATGGTTGAGAAAGAAATAATGAATCAGGCATTAATATGTAAATATTGTGTGGAAGTAGAGTGATTTGTTCCTCGAAGAATTTTCTAGTCTTCCTTCTAACTGAGAGGTTGAGTTCCCAATTGAATATACACCATTTAGAATAGACAACATTTAGTTGGTAGAACTGAAGAAGATGAGTCAATATAATCTGTACATGGGTTTTATATGCCTATTTTCTTCACCATGGGGTGAACCCGCCCTCTTAGTCATGAACAATGATAGATTTTTTATCCTCTCAATTAGTTAATATAAGCTCTACGAAATCACTATAATGAAAAATTATCTGATTTAATATATATATATATATACAAATTTTTTTATCAACAACATGGGTCAAATTATATCTCTATGGCAGACCTTTAATCGGGATATATACAATTAATGGAGAGGAAGGAATATATTCCCAAGAGTGCATTTCAAAGAGTTTATAGACCCAATGAGTTCATAGTGATGCAATTCGAACTAAATAATGCTACAGAAATATTCATCGACTTAATGAATATAGAATTTATAGATTAACATATAATTTTTTTGAAGTTTTAACTGATGGTATTATGATATAATAATACATAAATGTAGAATATGAGGATCATTTAAGTAATTTCATAAATACAATTTAATGGGTGGAAATATATTAAAAGTATAAAAAATATGAGTTCTATATGGAGAAAGTATCATTATTAGGGGATGTTATTAACATAAAACAAATTTTATTGAATCTTCCAAGATAATGGCAATCAAAGAATGGATGTGGAAAACATATTTATCAAATATTTGTATTTTTCATAGCCTTGATTGGTATAATCGATGATTAATAATGATTTTATCATGATTTTAAAACCCACTAATCAAGTTGACAATGAAGTGAGTAACATTTTGTTGCACCCGTGAATGTTAATATTGCTTCAAATAGTTGAGAAGGTGGTTTATCAAATCACTGATACTCACACATCGTAAAAGTGGGGAACTATTTTTGGTTTATAGAAATCCTTCAATGAAGTGATTAGGATGTATAATAATGAAAAATGATATCCTAATACTCATGTAATTTGATATTTCTGGGGAAAAAATATCCAATGAATTACTTAGAGTTAATGGTTGTGATATTCTCTTTGAAAAAAATGGAATCATTATCTCTATGGGGATAAGTGTGAGATATATCATGATAAAAATATCCTCAAATATATGTAAACATAGAATGATATTAATATGAACCACTAAAGATGGTTATAGCTCATCAATGATTATGACTGCTCGATCCACAATAATCATGTTAATGAAAATAAAGTGGCAAGTGAACTATGTAGAAATGATCTAGAAAAATAATCATTAATGAAAATTGATAAGGATCCGATATTGTTAGATTTTCAAAGAATGGTCATTCGAATGGATAAGGATGTTACATCACCAATACTTTCTAAAATAATTTTTAAACCATCTCTTTGGATAAAATAAACGATGCACAATGAAATTATGAAGAAATTATAAACAAGGAAGAATCTAACTGAAAAGAAATATCATAAGAGTTCAAAACTAATGAGTGTAGATTAATAATATTTGGTTATTAATTATGTGTACCATCCAAGAAAAAGTTAATTAAAGGCCTTATTATAGGTGAATAAATATCAACATTTTCTATTTACCTTGGGATCACATTGATTCTTTGATATCTATATGAAAACTGTTGTTGGGAAATTTAAATAGATATATCAAAAAAATATACATAAAAGTTTATTGTTTATAATATTGGGAAAAAAAATGAGAAAAATCATAGGGGATTGTGCAACCATTTCCCATACCTACATAGAAATGGGAAAACATCCCCATCTAAATTGTCCTCGGACTTTGGAAGACATCCATAGGAACCCATGATATATAGGTTATTGTGGATCATAATACAAAGATAGATTAGATTATCATAATACAAGAGGACTTATCACTAGATCAAAATGAATGTATATACAATACATAAGTTTAATGACTACATGGATTACCAATATGGATTATATCCGATTGAGATTAGAGATTCACCTCCATGTTCTGGAAAAGTATCCAACATGCTCTAAACCATGAATACGAATTCAGTACGTCCTATCATCCAAAATTTATGTCCAATCTAGGGGGAATATTTAAAAATATTGATTATAGTTGTGATCATGTCATATTTAATTCAAAGGAAGAAGGGACCGACATATAATTAAGGTCAAGATCTATTAGAAAAATAATTCCCACCCAAGCATCTGAATGGCCCCATATGAAGCCCTTTATGGGAGAGGTTGTAGAACACATGAATGATGGGAGGAACTTGGTGAACATACGATGTAGGACTGGAAATGGTCAATGAAATGGTAGAAAAATGAGAAACCATTTTGAAGCACATAAATGTAGCCCAATGTTGGTTGTTGTGATATACAGACAATTATCGAGGATACCTAGAGGTAATGGATGGAGACATGGTATTCATCAATATTTCAACAATGTATATGATCATGAGATTTGGGATGAATGTAATGATATTTTCTTAGTAGATCAACCCCTTCAATATTTTTAATTGTGTTGGATGTGTGGACTATTAACTAGAACTTCCGAAAACCATGTCTATTGAACATGATGTATTCCATATATTTGTATTGATGATTTACAGACCATGTATCTCAGATCTACTAAATTTATAGGTGGAATAGTAGAAAAAAGATATATCTTAAGAGGATCATCATGTTTAGATATTAGACCAAAGAGAAAAGTCCTTACACATCAATGGAAATCACCTTGTCAATGTGTTTTGTATGAATCATATGTATGATTAAATGACTTGGGAACCAGAGGAAGAAATGAAATGGAAGTACCATCACATGTTTCTGTAAAATGTATTTTCTAGGGATTAATTTTAAAATGGGGAATAATTTAATGACCCAAACCATTATCAAATGAAATAAACATCTTATAATATTGTTATAAGTACCATAAAATCACATATAGAACACATTAAAAAATTATAAATAAATTATAAATTATGTAAAATATATTTCTATTCATTAAATTACCGGTTTAATTGTAACAAGACCCTTTGAATAGTCTCCTAACCGTTGTATAATAATCTGACCAGTAGAATGGTAACATCACCTATGAAAATATACTTAAAATTTAGGCATCTTATAAATGAAAATATAATATAAATATATCATAATATATGTAAATAAATTCCCATATAATGATAATTTATTTACTACTACTTTTTAAAAAATTAATTTTTATTTTAAAATTTATAATTATCTATAATAAAATTTATTTACATATACAATATTAATAGGTTAATATTTTACTGTATTATAATTATAATTTATTTTAATAATAAATTATATAATTACTTTAAGTCAGATAAATCGATTGTAACAGTACAATATGAATTTTTTGAAATAATTATGATTTTAAATAAAAAATTAATTGTATCATAGTTATAGAATTATTTTTTTGAAAAGGATCCCATTTTTTTGTTCTCACATTGAAATTTTACAAGGGTTATTTTTTGGTACGTTTTAAGAATAAATTAATTTTCTGATGAATTGTAAAAAAAATTTTTTGCAAAGAACCATGTTACTTAAGTTACATAAATCATGATTTATTTATGACATAATTATTTCCAAAATATAATATTTTGTTGTAATATATATAATTTGAAACATAAAGTCATGAAAATACAATAAAATCAATTTCCAAACCTAAAATGTAATTTCCAAATGAAGAAATATCAAAAGTGATAACATTAAATATCAAAAATTCTCTCATTACACATTCCTTTTAAATAAATTAATGAATTGGAATCACAATTCTAATTTAATGTATTAATGAAATTATATTATATTAATGCATGATTTATATTTTCTAAAATTAACTATTACAAGTGTCACCTATGATATAATATTTTATTTAATATTTTATTCTAAAAATATTCCTATCATTAAGTATAAAAATACTTATCCTAACTATATGGAAAACGTCTGATTATACCCTTTACAAATCCAATGATCATCTCATACCATATCCCTTAAGACTCTTAAGAAAATATATGGACATTTTGGATCCGTCAAACTACAATAACAATGAGAGTTTTAATTTCATACAATATAAGCCAAAATGGGGAATGAGTAAGTCCCACATAAATTTTCTATCATTTATTATTATTCTACTTTTTTGTCTAATTCCAATCAAAACAATATACTTTAAAACTAATTATTTAGTAAGTTAACATTATATTAATGCGTGTAAAATAATTCATGTATCAAATATATATATATATATATATGAAATTTCAAGATCCCCTCACATTGAATATACTATAACATGGGGGGAGAGACAATGCCCCCCGAGTCCTACCACCAGTAGGCCCCGAGTTGGTGACTATAATTAAGGGTGTAAAAATGTCAAAATATGTGAGGAATTACCCTTTATAATAAAATAAGATCCCATGATAGGATGATTCAACCTTAATCAACACCATCACATATATTTATATAAGGGAAACCAAAACACTATCCCACAAAGCATGTGTAAATAAAAATGATACAAATAAAAGTATCCAATGTAAATACCCAAAAAAACTAGAGCACAGACACAAAAACTGTTTGAGTGTATGGATAGTGATACTAACATGGTCAAAAATTTTGTCCTATATTCCTAATAATAATTTTATATACATACAATAAAAATAAATATATAGTTGGTAGAAAAACCAATGTCTCTCAGTCCCATCTGGAAGGAGAATACTAATGAAACCAGGAGAAAATAATAGAACTAAAAAACATCAAACATGTAGACTAAAAATAACACCAACCACACCATGTCTCATACACTAAAAAATGAAACCATGTAATATAATATAATATATAAATCAACTATGATATGGTACATAACAAAACATTCCCACTAATTTGGTACTCTCACACCCCAGTGAAAAACTTCTTGGTACTCCTAGATGTTCAAAAAATATATACAATCACATTCCAACTGCACAAACCTATGACACACCTCAAAACACATCCCAACTGTTCACACCAGGTCCATCAAAGTAAATATATTCCTACCCGTACAGGCATGGGACTCCACAAAAAATACCATCCTTAAGAAACCGAGACTAGCATAACAAATATCATCTTGAAGGAAGCAAGGATGACATGGAAAAAATCACCCCAAAGACACTTGGGACCATTCATAACAACTCTCCCAAATGCACAAGGGATACTATCAACTGGATGAGGGAGCATGTATGAGAGGGTGTCCATCCATCCATACGCCCACTTGGATGTTGGAAAATAAACCTTATATTTGATTATGAAAGTGTTGGAACATACTTCTTGACATGGGTGGGGTCCATATATAAGTCATAAGGAAAATAAACTTTATACATACAAATAAATGAATCCAAACCATCCCAACCAATAGTTTTACATGATTTTCACCAACCAACTCACAAGGACCTCCACATCAACTACGAAGACAAAATGCACAACCCCGAACCAGAAGAAATAATACCATTTTTCACATTCAGTCACTAGGTAATATTAACCCATTTTATATATCATCTATTACAAAACCGTTACACTAAAACATATAGGTATTTATTTTTCAATCTGATTATGATCAGCATTAATCCAAACTACGAACCTAAAACGTAAAATTACACAACACGAAACACACATTGATATAACCCAACGACCACATACACCACCAACATACATGGTAAGTCTGCTAGACAACATAATATACCCCATTTCCCCCATAAAAATCATATATAATTTTACAACATATCGTATTTTTAAACAGTGAGTCACCTCTAAAAGATTTATATCCAGCAATCCACCGCCATATGAGGCACCACCAGACGGATTGCTAGAAAATAAGTCACTTCTAGATGCATCACCACCAATCAAGTAACTACCAAAATAAGAACCTATAGATTATGTACATCCAGAACATTCAATACTAGATGAGTAACATCCAGGGTAAGTCACCATAGTAAAATTAAAAGAAATATAAGCTATTGAAGTGAGTCACCATTGTAATTACTGACAAGTCCCAAAAACACCCAGAAGAACATCTAGGAACTTCAAACATAATATTTTTGGAAAAGATGCTATAAGTCTATTAAAATTAAATTTCATAGCTCTCAAATTTATCCCTCCCAAGATAATTATATATCTTCTTCATAGAAGAGAGTGTACGGTTCCAAAAACCATCCCTCGATATACCTCCCAAGGATTCTGTTACAACCGAGACACTACCAACACTCATACCTACTAACACAAAATCACACTAAAATAGAACAAAATATTCTTCCATGAACATTGGAATAAGTGAATTCCATCCTACATGATATGATATTTTCAACCCTAGGTGGAAATGAATAACCCTCACAAGTATAATCACTCATTGTAAAATGAGTCTTGAATAGGAATAATTTTCTACATTTTTATCATGCCGGAGTATCATCATGCATAACACATAACATCAAGGGAGGAATATCTCATAAAACACCAAATCCTAAATATAAGATTTTAATGAATATAGATTTTAAGGTAAAACTAAAAACAACTCAGGGTACTAGGCCTATATCTGTGTGTTATGCTCCCACATACTCTTCTTTTATGCCACCAAGCATCCATAACACCCAATCTAGGGAAATGGTTCCTCCTCGCAAAGCATTATCTGGATGGTCTTGGATCTCTAATAGATTCTTCCTGAAATTTGAATCCCTCTCAATAATAACTCTCTTGTGTCAATGATATTGGATTCATCTTGAATATATTGACTAAACTGTGAGACGTGGAAGACATTTTGGATCCTTCCTAGCTGTGGTGGAATTTCCATCTAATATTCTACCACAATATATCACCACAACACCTCAAAAGTTTCAAAAAACTGATGATATAGGTTACTCCCAAACCTTAATCTAGTTATCCCACATTATGTGAAATCCTTTAAGAACACTGGGTATCCATCCTCGAACTCTAGGGGCCTCCTTTGGCGTTAAGCATCATAATTATTCTATTTTTGTGAGGCATTATTCCTCTCATGTAAGATCTTATCGTTGTCAATTTTATATGAACCACCTATAGAACAAAAACTATTGTATCCCCAAACTGTGTCCATCATGATAGAGAATGAAATAAACTCCCATATAAAGCATCTAATAGTGACATGAAAAAGAAACAATGATAGCTATTATTATAATCACACATGAAAAAAGTTAGTTGTTGTTCCCATGATCATCCAAAGTCTATGATGCATGTATGTAAAATATCCTCCAGTACTTTGATATTCCATACCATATCTTCATATTAGTGTGGGTGAAAAGTAGTGAGGAGACAAAACTGAGTTCTAAAATCATTCTATAAACCCCTCTTTACATGTGAGGTATAGCTTGCTACACGGTCAGATAAAAATGACCTATTAACCCCATGTTAACTCACTACATCATCCACATACCTCTTTTCCATAACATCCACTCTTATTGACAATTTTATTAATATCTAGTGAGATTATTTCATTAATCAATACAAAATAACCCATATAACATCAAATCCACTTGATGATATCGGTATCACGTTGATGAAATTCAATGTTATATCATCCAATTCCCACAAGGGAACATCCCTGGGAGGAAAAAATCTTCCAAAACACGATGCTCAACCTTTAAATGATGGAGATCTAAAAACATTATGAGAAACATTTCTACTACCTATATCATACCATGCCACCAAATCTACATCATCAAGCCATGGTACAATTTTGAAAGTCATGTGTGTATCACCATTGGTGAGCTATGAAACTGATGAAGGACTCCCTCATTCATTATTTTGGTAAAAAAACATTATTGAAATGACATATGGTTAGTACCATCCAATGAACACATCTATGGAGAATCACTATAGACAACATTATCATTATATGCCTATAGATATGAGCCTCCCCACTAAGATTCCTTCATATGCTACACCATTGAATAATAAACATTCATCTGAATCAAAAGTCCTCGACCACCATCCACCATTTAATTTATGTTCAACGGTTCTATGTCCTCCATATTATTATAAGAGTTCATAGATTTTTGACATACATGATTCCATTCCTTTCTTATCAATGTATCAGCCAAAAAATTTACTTATTATGTGGTTTAGTAGATCTCAAAATCATAGTCATGAAGTAATCCCAAATATCTCCACTATCACAATATTTTACCTTGATGGGAAAAGAAAAACCTGAAACTCTTTTATCCCTAAAACCCATAAATCGATCCCCAATGAGGCATTTTCACCAAAACATTATCACAAACACAACTGCCACTAGATCTAGATCATGGTTCTAACCGTTAAATTCATGAGCATGTAATTTCCTAAACCCATTAGAGTTTAGTTCTTATTCTATTCAAGGGTGCAGCCTGCGACCAGATGGGATGCGTCTAAAAACACATCAAACATCACACCCTCTTCCAGAAGCTAAATAACATGATAACTAACCATCTCCCCATTAATTTAACTATATGAGTTCTGAAATTGATCCATTCACATAGATTTATGGTCTTTCCTATTCAATGCTCTCAATAGGGATGTAAATTTAGAGAAATCAGGAAAAACCCCTCTAATAATATTCTATGAGACCAAAATATCTAGGAAACTCTTCTATATTTGTAGGATTATCCCAAGAATAATATACCACAACCTTTTTTGTGAAAACTTATAAACCCTATTAAGACATAGAATGCATTTGGAAATAGACATCTGATGTCCAAAACATACATTTGGACAAAATATCCATAGTTCTGGTGGCACCCAAGAAAAAACAAGACAAATCAATTATTCATGACATCTTATTATGATGTATTTCAGATGATCAATATATCATTGATGAATATGAAAATGAACTTGTTTTGGAACTCAGAGAACATATAGATCATGACCCCAGTGAACATTGATGGTGTATTCACAACACAAAGAGACATGGACACAATCTCAAAATTCCCACTCCAACATCAGATGGAAGTCTTTAGGATATTTACCTCTTTCACCACAAACTAGTTTTATATAGACTACAGTATGATCTTAGAAAACTGCCATTCCCCACTCAACTGGTCGAAATGATTATCTATCCTATGAAATGGGTAATGGTTTTCAATCATCACATGATTCAACCTCAGGAAGTCTATGCATAGCCTCAGAGTCCCATCAATCTTCTTGGAAAACAACATTAGATCACCCCATGAAAAAACACTGGGATAGAAAACAAATTTCTACATATGATCATCAATTAGTATCATCAACTATCCTAACTCAAAAGGACCCATTCAGTGTAAAGAAAATGAAAATCGAATATTTTTCATGATTTAAATATATATAAAAAAATCAACATCACATTTAGGGTTTATATCACAACCTCATCGTGGAAAATGTACAGGAACTCCCCAACTTCCCTAGGAACCTCTACGATCAAAGAATTATCTGGTTAAATTTAATATAATCCAACATGTAAAGAAGGCTATCGACACACTGACTTCCCACATGACAACTCCACTCACCAATGAATACCAGCACTGACCATCCACATTTGAAAACGGTATTATCCTTTGAATGAATTCAATAACAAAAAGAAAAAAAATACTACCAGTCTATTCCAAGAATTAATTTTTGGGATGAATATCAATAAATATACTATCCCCAAATGACAGATATTTCCCCAACATCATTTCACATCTCTGACAAATATCAAACATACTTATCTAGCTTCCAAAAGTCACATTCAACACCAAGTCTATGAGAATCCTCTTAATCTACTGCATGAAAATGAGATAGAGTGGGTGAAACAAAAGAGTGTAATCCACCAGAATGAAATTAAGAAAATATATGTGTAGATGTTAATTAAATCATCCCCCTAATGATCCATATCCAATAGAGTGAGGCTTCCTCAACTTCATTCAACTGACTTCACTCTTCTCTCTACCTCTCTACTAGTGGGTGCCTCCACGACCATGCTTAGGGAGAGATACCTGAGATCAATGAGCTTCCTAAGGTTGTCTTCTACCTACCTCATATACACTATTTAGACTATAATAATGCTACCACTACTATTGGAATGGCCTTTCTAGTAGTTGTTGTTGAGGCTAACACTAATCCTATCTACCTTGGCGGAACTGATATCGATAAAAAATTTAGATCTTTTCCTAATGAAGGTCATGAACCCAAAATAATAATCACATTTTTTGCAATAAAAAATTAAATTTAAGATAACATGATGGTCAAAAAGGAATCTTCATAGATCGACTCCATGCGAGCTGAACTCTTGAATTCCCAAACACCTAAGGCCCTCCAATAATGACTCAATTCCTTTTTGAACTCTATATAAGGCTTTTTCTTTAAAAAATACCTAATTTTGAGATATGACAACAATTTAACATCATTTAAAAAGAAGGCTCATTTCAGTTCTAGAGAATAAGAGTATTAGGTCATAACTTATATAGAAAATCATTCATATTACACGTAGAAATTTCTATTTAGTATCAAATTTTTTATTAAACCAAAACTCATTAAAAAGAAACATTTTTTGCTTCGTGTTTTAAACTACAATAATTTCCCATGATCCCATCCCTGAATCTAATATTCTTCATAAATTTGGAAATCATTTCAAAACGTCAGATGAGCATAAAAATCATAGCAAGGGATTTTCAAAAGAATTAAATCTTTTAGTCTTGGTATAAAATAAAAACCACGAATTCATTATTGAAAAGTAATTCTTTTAACTTTTGTGAAGTAGTAAATATACTTAAATAAATAAAATATTATATATTACATTTTTTCAACCAAAATAATTCCGTAAGGCCCAAATAAATAAATATTTTTCATATAATTGTATATTTGGATAGAAACATACTAAAATGGAATAACCATACGGTCGAATTCCCCACATATCAATAAACGGGATAGACATACGGCTGACTACCATACCCAATTCATTAGAGGTTATACTGTAACCATGCATCCATTGTTTATCATGGAACCACCCATCATTTGGTTTATCATGTAGTCACTAATCACTGGATTATCTTGAAACCACCCATCAAATGTTCAAGTACAATTATATAATCATAAAAAATAATATATTGCGAATATCAACATTTTACTAATATTATTTCATTTGAAATCCCTATGTATCATTTTAAGACATTGAGATACTCAATCCTTTTCAATGAAAATTTTCAATACCAAAACACCCAAAAAGTGAATATAGTATTTCATTGCCTTTTCAAAACATTAAGGATTAAAGAGGAAGTCAAATATCAAATAACAGTTACAACAACGGAGAGGTCATTGCCATCAAATACATTAAAAACATTACTATTTTAGTTTACTAAAATGCTTCCTAGTTAAAAGATTCCATTTGAATGAAATTAAATTTATAGGGGTTTGTTATACATAGTATAAAATATAGAGGTGTATATTATCAAAATATGCCTCAATGAATGTAGATTGAGACGAATTCCTTTACCTTAAGTCCAAATTGTAACATTTGATCCTTGTTCATCTAAAATGATAAAAATAATTTATTTTACACATATTTAAGAACCCTTTTGATGTTTATTATTAGATTCATATCATTTATTACGATGTTATAAAAATTAAATAATTATTTATGTTAGTATTAGTAATTTTTTCGATATTCGATACTTGACTCGTAAATAAACATTTAAAAAAAATAAATTGTACCTTTAGTCAAAATGACATAATCTCAATAATTATTTTCAAGAAATAAATCTCATATATAACATGTATAAATATATTTATAATAGTCCATAAAATTTGGTGATACGAAATGAAATTCACCGTTCATGGAGATGGTAGGTCATACGTACCAATGCATTCTACTTTCATTTCATTGTAATATTAAAATATTAATATTAAAATGATTGAAATGAATATTATAATACCAGTATTATATTTAGGTAATTTATTTATCATTGGGTTAATTAAACTAACATTAATTTGTTCCATGTATAGAATGAATGAGCCATATCAAATTGAGTGGGTTGTAGTCCGCACTTCCTCAAAAGAAATTATCGTATTTAGACATTATAGAAAGAATAAATTTATAATATAAATAAAAAATACAGAATGATAGAGACAATATTAATATAATATATATAATGTATAGATACAGTTCCATCACAATGGAAACCAAGAAAGGTGCTATGGGAAATTGAACAATCATCATTTTGTGAGGTAGTAGTTCACCGTAAACAGAAATATAACGGTATTATCCATTAGATGGAGGTGTGTGTAAGTTAATTTAAAACAAATATCATAAAATAATCCTTGTATATTAAGGATACTATTGTTTTTTTAATCATTGAATTAGAATATCATAGGTAATGGAGAAGTAATATAATGGAATGGAACTTGAGAGAAGAAGTTACTTCTCAATCAGGTAACTTCTTTTGATTTGATCCAAAAGGATTTCTTGAATATCCTTAATCCCAATGTAAGGATTATATGAGGAATAGTGGAATGTTTTGAAAATATTGGACTAGATGTTTGATGATCTAAGGGTATTGAGAGGTATGAGCATGTTGGTAGAGGTGGTGGACACTTTTAAGATGGAGGAAGTCACTTTAGGAATGTATTAAAATATTAAATTATTATTAATTCAATTTCTAATAAAAAAGGCTCAAAACTCACTTAATGATAATGTAATATGTTTTTATTCCAATAATCATGATGCAATAATTTTTAAACATGTTTTGAATAGTTTTTCCATATCATTTTGTGTTAACCCTTTTTTATAACATTTACTCATACTGTGATATTTTGTTATTGACACATTGTGGGTTAATGTAATTACCATATCCGATCAAATAGCCAAAATAAATTTAATGATAACATATTTGGACTTATCTTAACCATTTTACCAAATCAAATATTTTTAGGAATTTAATATCATTTAATAAACTATTTTATATTTTTTGTTATGAATTATGTCAATTTTGAACACTATTCATACTTGACTTCTTGAAAAATTCAAAACAGCATGATTCATTAAAAATTGAAACACTGAATAAATACTAACATGTCATATACACATATAAAATTAGTAAATGAAATTAATTATGTGAAATAATATTTATTTTAATATTTGTAATATTATTAATGGGAATCCTTTGTTAATTATGAAATCACTGCATTGCCATTGTGTCATTATTAAATTTATTTATTTAATTTATAAAGTTGATAAATAGAAAACCATGATGTATGAAATATTATTGTCTTTTTAATTGATATTTTTATTCTAATTGATATGTTATATAACCCGATATTAATTTTTTTTAAAGTTACATGTTTATGTCATATTTATCTTTACATTAAATTAATTCTTATAACATGTCATTATCACACCCATGTGGCCCCATGGGGACCTAAAATCGACCCAAGGATTCTTATTGTCTGTAATATCTCATCCAATAGTATTAAAAAATAGGATATTTTAATACTAATATAATATTTTTTAACCATTATTTACCTAAATATCCCTATAATAGTGGTACATAGAATAATTAACGAAATTACTATTCATAATGTCCAAAAATAAAAGATTCTTATTTATAAAATTTGAAACATTTGATTCCAAATATTTAATCCTTCGTTCTAAATTCATAACAAAAAATTGGCATAAATTAATTTAAAATTAATTCTCATTGTCAAGAACTAGAAAGCGTGGTTTTAAGAAGTAATAACTATCAAAAGATTAACCTATTTTTATGTCCAATTTTAATGTTAAATTACATATAATAACCAAAATTGGATTGTATGAGAAAAACTTAATCCATTTTCTCTTTAAAATTTATTTTAATGAAAGAATATATATATAAATAAATTAAATAGAAAAACAGTTTTGAATTAAAATGCCCTAATTTTCACAATTCATTAATATATGAATTTCCACAGAAAATTTAAATAATTTCAACCAAATTAAATACTGATGTATTTATTATAACTATGGATTTTATTTTTTCAAATAAAACATATATAAGTGAAGAAAAATATATTTAAAAAGGGTTCTCTATCAAAAGGCTCTAAAAGAGACATCTAAAAATGTTAGTTTATTTTACTCTTTAAATTGGATTCATTCTCATTTTATGCCTCTTTAATTTTTTGGATAAATGTAAAAACATTTACCAAATATTTATAATCATATTTTTTTTAGTTGCATTAATTTCCAGCAATACAATAGCTAGGCACTAACTACTATTTAAAATAATAATAATATTACCTTCACATGTCAAGTACCCTACCGGAAAAAGTGTCCCATTTAATATTAAATTAATATCATATTCATAAATATTAATAAACATGAAAAATTAGGATTCCATAAATTTCAGGAATACTACATCATTTCCCCATTTTTGAAAATTGTCCACTGTAATATTATTTACATATCATATTAGTGGCGGTATTTATCTCTCATAAAATTTTATGATTCCCACATTGCCTCTTCAACAATAAGGATTTTGCCCAAAAACATTACTGAATGAATCACCTTTTTTCACAACACATTCTCTCTAAAGTCCTGAATCTATACCGGTTATTACTCATAAGGAAAATTCTCTTCCAACTAAATTATCATTGGACTCAAAGCATGATATGGATCTGATATATAAGTACAAAACATTAAAAAATGAAAAAAAATTGTTTAGCTAGGATAAAAATGGTGGTAAAACAACCATGTAAGAAACTAATCCAAAATTATCTAGGATTTCATTGGGAGCAATGAACCTCAGACTCAACATTCTCTTTATAGCAAAATTAATCATACTTTTCCATGGAGAAACCTTGTGAAAGACATGATCACATACCTCGAATGAAAGGTCCTTCAGTTATACGCATATGTTTTCGGTATAATCTATGTTGTCCTCATGTTCTTCTGAAACTATTGAACTTTTTCTACCATCCCTTTTAACAATTCAGGTCCCATATACTTCCATTCACCTACTTCATCACAAAAATATGGAGTTGGACAGCTATTTCTTTATAATGTATCAAATGGTTCCATCTGTATACTAGAATGAAAACTGTTATCATAAGAAATCAATCCAATGAAAGATGTGGATCACAACTTCTATAGTAATCCATTTAAAAAGAACATAGCATATCATCCATGGATTAAATAGTTCGTAATGACTTCCCTTCTAATTGAGGATGAAAAGTTATAATGAAATTTAATTCAGTTCCCAATGACTTCAAAAGGAATTTCCAAAATTTAGATGTGACCCTAGGATCACAATCAGAATCAATGGAGAGGGGAAATCCAAGTAACCTAACTATCTCATGAATATAAAATTGAGAAAATTTATCTTGAGAGAAATTATATTGAGTAGGAAGAAAACAAGAAGATTTTGTCAATCGATAAATAATAACCCATGTTTCATTGTTACACTGAGATGTTTTTGGTAACACCACTATGAAATCCATGGAAACATATTTTCATTATCAATCTGGTACTAGACAAGGAAAAAACATCCCTTTCTGAAATTTTCGATCTTCATTTACCAGTTCAAAAATCAAACACTTCACAGTAAATTCAACAATATCTCTTTTAATTTCATCCTAGTAAAAATAATCTCCAATATATCTATACAACATAGTACTTCTTGGATGAATTGTAAATGACGAACTATGAGCTTCACATAACAACTATTTCTTCAATTGGTAATCACAAGGTAGACATAATAAATTTTGGTACCTAAAAACACTATCTTTATTAATTTTCAATTTAAGGAACTTACCCTTCTAACACAGTTCTACATTTTTCTACATCTCACTATCTTTTTTCGATGCTTCCTTAAATATGTATGATAATGGTGATTTCATTACCACCTGAATTAAAACTAATTAATTCCGTACACTAATAAATTTTTATTCAAAATTCATCAAATCAGAAACCAAAGGTTCTTGTTCCAGACATAGCATGGTTAATATAGCATTACAATTTCGAATAAAAGGGTCATCCACATTTTTTACCATTCCTAGATGTCAATGGATCATGAAATCATAATACATGATTAAATATATCTATCTCTTATGTCTCATTTTAAATTACATTAAATTGAGTATATACTTAAAATGATTTTGATCTGTATATATTTCAATCATTACACCATACAAATGATGCCTCCAAATTTTTAATGCAATAAAAATACTAGCTAATTCCAAATATCGTGTAGGATAATTAATCTCATGTTGTTTGAACTAACGGGAATCCAATGTAATTACTAGATCAATATGCATTAGTACATAACCAACTCCATTCAATGACACATCACTATAGATAAAAAATTCTCCATTATTTGAAATAAAGGACAAAACAAGAGAATTTATCAATATTCTTTTATGTTTCTGAAAAAAATCATCACATTATTTTTTCTAGAAGAACTTAAATCCCTTAATTATTATCTTTTTTATTGGGATAGATAACATATAATGGTTTTCAAAAAATCATTGGTAACAACCCTCAAGTCCAAGAAAACTAAAAATATTTGTGATATTGATAGGTCTTGTCCACTATTCAATAATTTTTTTAGAAGGGTCAACAATTATACTGTCTTTAGAAACAATATGACCATGGAAAGAAATTTTTTTCTAAAACAATTTAGTCTTACTAAACATTCCATATAGTTTCATTTCATTTAGGGTTTTCATATAAATACTTTTGTATGTTTCATGTTCCCAAAAAACATTTAGAATATATCAAAATATAGTCATTAATCACAACCATTATTTATCACCAGATTCAACTAAGCTTTCACTCCAACAAACAATTCAGTTCCTATTCTGACCATCATAGGATGTAGATTTGGAAGTTTATATTCCTCTATATTCCATCCCAACACAGTTTCCATATTTATTCCATGGAAAACCATTCTGAACAAACATATCAAAGACGAAGAAACAATATAATATAAAATGCTAAATCATGTCAATTTGACCATAAAGTGAATATAATTTATGGATATTCTATTAACCATATCGAAACTCCTAAAGTTATCTGAACCGGACTATGATACAAAAAATAAGGACCCATCTAAAAAATTTAGTTATTTTTACGATTAGTCAACAATTTTACATTAATTCACATATATGATCTTTTTGTATATGGATATTTAGACAATTCTATCATAACTTATATATATGAACTTGAATATTATAAGTAGGCACTTCTACTCACTATCCATTTTTTAATAAAACTAAAACTCTTTAAAAATGTGGTTTCTTTTCATTTTTAAGATAAAATGACTTTTCATTGATCCCATCCTTGACTCTATTTTTCTATAAGTCTAGTGAAAAAATTTCAAAAAATGGAATGGGCATAAAAATATCTGTAATGGACTCACATAAGAAGGAAAACTGTTAGTCTTGGGATAACCTGAAATCCATGAATACATTATCATAAAGTAATAATTTCCACCTTTTATTAAGTTGTAAATATAATTCACAGAATATAACCTTATTTCATTCTATTTTTGAATCCAAAATATTATCATAAATCCCATAAAAACATATTTCATATAAAGTTAATATGGGACATAAAAATACTTAAATGGAATAACCATACGGTCGACTTCCACACATATCACAAAATGGAATGGTTGTAAAACTAACTTACATACCCAATGAATTGGGGGTTATAACTTAACCATCGATCCTGGGTTTTTCGTGGAACCACGAGTTTTTTGGTTTATCATTTAACCACACGTTATTGGTTTTTCACGTAACCACCCATCAAATGTCCACGAACTATTATATAATCATAACACATATAATGTTTCAAATATCACTAGTTAACTAATAACATTTCATTTGCAATAAGAAGAAATAAAAAATAGATACTTAAATACTCAATCGATTTAAAGAACCATTTTCTGTACCAAAACACCAAAATACCGAATGCAGTATTTCATTTCAACTTCAAATCAATAAGGATTATTGAGGAATCCAAATATCAAATAACGGTTATGGAGATAGAGAGGTCTTTTTAACCACATATGTTAATAAAATTATTTTTTCATTTAGTAAAACACTTCATAGAAAAAATATTCCATTTGAATGAAATTAAATGTAAAAGGGTATTATTATACATCGTATAAATGAATAAGGTGTATATTATCAAAATATTCCTCAATGAAAAGAGATTTAGATGAAGTCCCTTACCTTATATCCAAATCATCTTGTATTATCCTTACTCATCCTAAATTAGAAATTTATGTTGATTTATAATTATTTGATAACCTTTTTCAAGTTTATTATTACTTTTATATCACTTATTACCATTTTATAATAAATATACAATTATTTTTGTTTTTATCGGTCGTTTTATCGATATTCGGAACTTCAGTCGAAAATGGATTCTTTTGATATAAATTTCACAAGTCATTAAAATTTAATCATCTCTAGAATGATTTTAATGATTTAAATATCATATATATCTAGTATATATGTATTTAAAATATTCTATTACATTTTTAGATATTAAATTAAATGTAGTATTCATGGAGATAGAATGTCGTACGTACGCATGAACAACACTTTCATTTCTTTTTCATATTAAAAAGATTATAATCAAATGATATAAATTTATATTATAATAACTATATTATATTAACGTCATTTATGTCTCAAAATATTAATAAAACCAACCCTTATATGTTACATGTATAGAATGAAAAAGTAATATCACTTTGAGTGGGCAGTAGTCCGCACTTCCTCAAATTAAATTATAGTATTTACACGGTATGGAATTCATAAAGGTATGCACTAAATAAAAAATACTGAAGAATAGAGAAAATTTAAAAATAATATATATCATATATAAATATATTTCCATCATAATGTCCACCATGAGAGGTGTTAGGGTAATAATAAAAAATCATCATTTCATGAGGCAGTAGTTCGTCGTACACAGAAACATTATGTTCGTTTCCATTAGATGCAAGTCTGTGTAAGGGTAGTTAAACTTTTTCTCATAGAAAAATCCTAATATATTGATGATAATGGTGTTGTTATTTAATCAAATAATCTGAAGAGAATAGGGTGTGGAGAATGAAAATAAAGGAACAGAACTTGAGAGAAAACGTTACCGCTAAATCCGGAAAATTTTATTGATTCGAGCCAGACAACTTTCTTGAATTTTCTTGTTGCTTAAGTAATGATTCTAAAAGGTAGGGTATAATTTTGGGAGCTTATTAGAGTAAAATTTGGACGAGTGAAGGGGCTTTAGAGGTGTGTGTAATTGTTCTGAGATGGGGGCCTTTTTTATGTGGCACGATGGGCACTTTAAGAATGTCTTGAAATATGAATTTATTATAAATTAAATATCGAATAAAATTAGTTTAGAACTCATTTATTTAAAATGATAGGATGAATATTGTTCAAATATCAATCATCAAATAATATTTTTACATGTTTTGAATATTTTTTATCCTTATATTTTTTTCTTGACCCTTATTTTACCTTTCATAATCTTACAGTGAAATCATATTATTTACACATTGCGTGTTAATGTAATTACAGAATCACTTAAAAGAACCCAAAAACAATTATTAATGACATATTTTTACTAATATTATCTAGTGGTCCTAATCATATATTTTTAGGAATTTATTATCATTTAATAAACTATTTCAATTTTTTTATTAATTACGTCGATTTTGACACTATTCATACATGCCATTTTAAAAAAATCATAAAATTATTATTCTTTCAAAAAACATTTAATCAACCATAACATGTCATATTAAACTAGTGAAATAATATATGACATTAATTAAGTCAAATAATTTTTATTTTATAGTTTATAATATCATTTATTTGAATCCATTATAAATGATGCAATCACTACATCATCAATGTGTCATAGTTAAATTTTATATTTATGGTATTAAAATTATAATTAAAACACCATGATTTAGGAAATATTATTATCTTTATAATCACTATTTGTAGTCAAATTGATAATTTATATAACCATATATTAATATTTGTTAGTAAAAGAAACATGTTTATGTCATATTTCACTTTACATTAAATTATTTTGTAAAACATGTCATTATCATAACCAAGGGGCCCCATGGGGTACTAAAATCTACCCAATAATTACAATGGTCATAAAGCTATCATACAACAGGATTAGGTCCACTGTTAGAGTAGTTTAATATTATTAAAATATTAATTTTTACACTTATTTACCAGATTTTCCCTTTAACCATGGTAATTAAAATAAAACTAATGTTTCTATTCAAAATGCATCAAAATTAAAAAAACATTTTAAAAAATTAGGACCCTCTTATTCCAAATATGGAATCTGTTTTTTCAAATTCAAAATAGATAATTTGATAAAATTAATTTAAAATTAATTACTATTGTCATAACCCCAAAGCCGATTTTTAAGAAATAATTACTATCAAAAGATTTACATGATGTTATGTCCAATTTCAATGATAAATTACAAACATTGACAAAAATTGTTTTAAATGTTAAAAACACAATCCAATTACACTTTAAAACAAATTAATATGAATATCTATGTATAAAACTAGTTAGATGATAATTCCATTTTGAATTAAAATGCAATATTTTTTAATATTCATTAAAATATGAATTTCATCGTAAAAATACCAAAACTACAAACAATTTTGATGTTTCTATTAAAAAAAGTTTACTTTGGAAAATTAAACAATAAAAATTGAAATGAACTATATTTAAAAAAAAATTCTATCAAAAGGTGATAAAACCGCCTTTTAAGGATATTTGAGTATTTTATGTTTATAATTTAATAAAATCTCATTTTGAGCAACGATAATTTATTTGATTAATGATAAAAGTATAACAGAAATGTATAATAATATTGTAGTTAGTTCTATTAATTCCATCCAATAAAATTCCTAGGCATTAAATTTAATCTAAAATAATAATATTATTTTTTTTTTCATAACTCTAAGTTGTGTGCGACACATGATTTTGAAGAAACTTGTTGTTGAGTTTCGAGTAACCAATCATAAAATGAATCCCCATTAATGTAAAATTAATATCTTATTCCTACATGTTATAAGATATGTAAAATTATTATTCTATAATTTCCTTGGACAAGGAACCATGATTGTTTCCCTCTCATTAAAAAACACATTATGACCACATCCACTCGATCACCTCTTCTTTATATTGAACCTCATGGTACATTAGAAATGTAAAAGATGTAACAACATACTAGATCAAAAGATGGAATGCCTACTGAAGACGCATCGCTCCATGCTCTTCATCTCAAAAAAAGATCTGGGGTGATGGGAAAAAGGCCCCCGAACGTAATCCCATTATCTCACACTGATATTCTCTATTAATAAATGGAGTGTATCTCCTGCATCTTTTCAACCTTAATGGTTGATGAGAATAACTCTGCTGAAAATCCATCTAGATATCGAACCATGAATCAATTAAGTGCCTCTTCTATCCAAGGCACAACATCCAACACAAACACACATCTACTCACATATAAATAACCTCAATGTGGAATATGTACTCCATAGAGGATATCATCAAACCAGTAGAGATCCCCATCCCCACAATATGAATCTCTGTTACATTTTCAGAAAGAATCTCCTCAAACTATTTCAATCCCATCTGTTGAAAACTGTGAAAAATCACCCATCACTGATCATCATCCTCAGTTAGATCATCCATATTTCTATCAACTAGGTTAGAATACTTCAAATTCACTACATGAGCCACACATAGATGCATAAAAGGAACCATAGTTGAACGAGAAATAAGTATTTTATATTCCATGTAATATAGATTTTAATTATGATATATTTTAAATAACATTAATAATTTTAATTCATTTTATACATTTTTACTTTCCCAAAAAACAAAAATAAAACAAGAACACATGTAATCATGTTCAATGTACATATGCATGGAGTCACCCCTTCAATAAATCTCATATCACTTGGTCATTCAATAAGCAT
Source organism: Viscum album (assembly GCA_963277665.1). Taxonomy (NCBI): domain Eukaryota; kingdom Viridiplantae; phylum Streptophyta; class Magnoliopsida; order Santalales; family Viscaceae; genus Viscum; species Viscum album. The sequence continues at coordinate 1,268,049,683 of OY728128.1, forward strand.
AGATTCAATTCAATCAGTCATGGGGACCCCTAAAATACCATGTCCTTTCTAGTCTCCCTCAACCATGTCATGCACAAAGGTCAACTGACACTGTTTCCATACCAAGCCTTACATCATTCATTGTTACTAACTCTAAACACTAACCAATCACTCAACCACCTTCTATGCTACCAATCATTCATGACCCCTAGTAATGATTCTACAATGATTGGAGAGGTATATTGTCCCACTGAGTCCCACATCTAGTAGGCCCTAGTTTTGTTGAATAGAACCATGTGGGTATAAATCTCAAAATAGTAGAGGAAATAACAATTATAATAACACATGATTAGGATATTGGATGTATAAACCATAATCAACATCAGGAAATATATGTATAAAAATTTACAAAAACCATCCAAAGAAAAATACCTAAATAAAATAGATTCAAATAAATATATCCAATGTAAATACCCAAAATAAACAAGATCAACTGCACATAAACTGTCTAAGGTTATGACTACTAATTCCCATAACATTCAACATAATACTAATGGAAACCTAACAATAGTTTTATATATGCCGGATGAGAATATGGGTATACTCTATAAGAAAACAAATGCCTCTTATGCACAAGTGGAAAGAGTATACTAATACACCAAAGAGAAAAATAAGAACCCAGAAACACCTAAAAGGTAGACTAACCATAACCATAACCTCACTAAGGCTGACTCAAAAAATAATGAATCCAATCTATCTAATATAATATAAATCAAATCAAGTATAGGTTAACCCAAACCAATTCCCCATGGATTATCCACTCTCACGCCCCAATGATAAATATCATAACACACTGACCTATTCCGAATTTATCACATCACATCCCGCCCACACAAACCTAGGCTACACCTCATATCACATCACAGCTGCACATACATAGGAAATCACAACACATCTAATCCTGAATACACCAAGGAAAACACAACAATAATCATCCCAAACACACATGGGACCAAACAAAACAACTCTCTTGAAGACACTATATCTATTGTCACATGGAATAGAATGTAGGGAAGAGTGGGTGGCCAGAAATCCTTCAATATGCTGTGTTATTTCAAAACACGCTGCCAGGAGTCAATGTAGTTGTCGACACATAGTTCTTGATGTGGTTGGGGTGTGTATAGAAATCCATTGGAAAATACAATTTATTCATACATATATTTTGAATCCACACATTCATTGTATGTTGGTTTACAAGAATATCACAAGAAACCCACATGATCCCCCATGTCAATTACGAATACATAATTCACAACCTGACATATGATGAAAGCTATCAACTTTTCATTTTTAGTCATTAGATAATATTTAACCATTTTCTAGATTATATGTTACAAACAAATTCCAATAAAACTTGTACATATGTATTTTACAAGTTCATTTTAATAACCATCCACAAAAACTAGGAAACGAAACCATAACCCCACACATAATGATGAAAAATGAAATATCCCAAAAACCACATCCCCTATAACCATTCAATGCAACTCCACTACTCAATCATATAAAACCAAATTATGTCACACACATTATATGTCATACCACAAATCATCAATTTTATTATTTATAACTGGGATATCCTATTCAATTGCAATTCATTTATTTATGTTTTTATCAAAAATTCATTAGTTTCCATTGCATTTATTTCCTTAGTTGTCTCTACGTTATTTAGAATTTTTTTGATACTATGAAATCATAAAAATCGTCGTTTCAAAGGAGAATTCACAATCATAAAATCATTCCATCAAAAGACATGATATTAATCATTGGAGGGACATTTGGGCTATGCATTCCTCAAAGGAAATTATGGCCTTGAAGAAGTTGAATCATAGAAGGAAATATTCCAAGGTTCTTAAACACTATGAATTCTCGGAGTGGGAGATAGATAAAGTAAAAGATTTAATCTCTAAAGGGGGTGGTGATGAGTATGATTTCTATGGTATGTAGTTGTTATTGTACTATTTTTTCTACTAAACACATAAAAAAGTCAATTTTTAAAAAATAAAAATTCAATAGTGTCAGTGATTTTCCTACACAATTAAAATGATGCATTATCAAAAAAAATCAGTAAGTGATATCTGAAAAATATTATTTATGAAATGGAAAATATTGAGAATAAAAATATATACCCACATGAATATATAAATTCTCAAATAGACTATAGTTTTTTCTCAATAATATTTCATCATTATTATATAAATAATACAAAAATAGTATTTTTATAAGAAAATTTATATAGACATCCTTTTGATATATCAATTAGTAAGCAATGTTACTTTTGGAATATAGAAATATCATAAAGATGTTGTTTTGAATAATTTATTATTTATCAATAATGGAAATATTCATACTATCCAGTTAATTATCAATAATAAAATCGTATAATGATTCATACTATGTTTATATATAGTTTTTCAAAACAAATTAATAACATACCAAATATGATACTAATATAAAAAACATATTTTTATTTAATTAGTGAAAATATTAATAATTTATAGTAAGAGAATCACTACATTTTATATGATAAACTTCTATTAAAAAAGTATGTATATGTCATAAATTATATATATAATTTTCATTGATTTTTGGGAAATATTACTTGGATATATGAAAATCTTATAGTAGTTCCCAATAATTATAGTATATGTTTTTATCAGTAGGTAATCTTTGTATAGTCGTAAGGTGGGTTTGATAAAAATATAAAATAGATTACAAAAATTAACATCCACCAACCACTGTAATGTAGCATAAATATAGAAATGGATGAATATGAAAAATAACCAAGTCATATGGTGTAAATTCTTATAATAATAATAAATTATCAGAGATTATTTATTCCCATTAATCAATAAATATCAACATAGAAATAATTACATTTACCAATTCCCATGTGAAGGGTAAAATTATAATCAATCCAACATGAAATTTAAATTAATCTACATGAACAATCATTCATTAACAACCATTATATATTAAAATATTAATAAATTATTCAAAAATTGAATTTTATATCATGGTAAAATTCCAATGAAAATGGATAATCAAGGAAAATAATATTACCGAAAATTTCAGATCTAAGCATGTTTGAACCACCAAATTTATTAATAGAAAGAAGAGTGATGAGACAAGATAGAAGAAGCGAGAGCGATATTACATGTCATAACAGTCATAATCACCATAGCCATACCTGGTCATGTCATCAGCATCAGCTGATTCCGACTCTGATTGAGTCTCATATTGTTTGACCAGCTTGGTAAATACCTTCCTTCGCTCCAGTTGGTCCATAGATAACTTCTCTTTAGCCTTATTATAAGATGACCTAGTGGTCACCATCTTCAGAACTACAGAATAGTCTTTCCTTGGCTTCCTAATAACTGGGGCAGTCAGGACACTCTCACTATCAGAGACTACCTTCTTTTCTCCTCAAAAAATCTCACTGTATGATGATATAGTCATATCCATGTCAATTCCCTTCACCTCAACATGGATGTCCCCCAACATTGAAGGTAATGGCTCCCCATTTCCGGGAGTTAAGCCATTGTATCATTCATTCCTTTCGTCTAAAAAACTCCCCTGTTTAGTAGGGGAAGAAGTCTCCTTTTGGACATGCTACTGTGTAGAAACATTCTCCATCAAAGCAGGAGTGTGACTCAGAATCTCAGAAGTGACTGCCTCACATATAGTAGGACCACTATACGATCAAGGCGGAGTATCATCAATTGTAAACTCTTTTCCATTCTTGTCATTCAGTACATCGGCTGACTTCAAAGGAGGGTCAATGTCCCTATTGACATGCTCTGGCGGGGATGGATCCTTTATATTCACCATTCGTCGGCCAATATTGGAGGAGTTTCCTCGAATTCCACCCTCCGTACCGGTGATGTTTTGGGGACACAACTCCAAAGAGTGTCCCACAACCATGCATTTAGTGAAAAATAGAGGTTTTCTTTCATATTCAACATCAATCAAAATTTGATAAGAGGGAATAGAAAGTGTTTTTGTGTCAATGAGAGTATATCTAAGATCAATATCCAGTAGCATTCTCGAGAAGTTCCCATACCTATCATCTGTCATTTACTTATCATGTCGGATGGGTGTTCCAATTGATGTTCAAATATCATGCAAGATCTCTGGATGCCAAAGGACCCAATTACGCCCATGAAGATGCACCCATACCAGAGCGAAGAAATTTTTAGCATTGGAGACATTAAAGTCAAGTGACCATTCATGCAGATGAATCCACCCCGTCATTAGGAACATGGAACCAAAACATCAAGCCTTAAGCTTCACATTAGCTGATGGAAACAATCAGTGAAGGAAACCCCACCCAAGGGATACACATTTCCAGTTATCAAATCCCCACAACATCGAAATTCTATGGAATAAATAATCACATTTTTAGGGCAGTGCACCTTTAGGAAGGAAAATATGAGCAATCAATGGGTGAGATGTGCCAAAGAGACCTTTTGAAGAATATTCCTAGAAAGTTCGTTCCTTTTCTAATTTGTTGAATAATCCTTCATTACATCCACAAAAGATCGTTGACCACGCACAGTGGGAATCCTCATAGAATACTGCACATAATCGACAGCAGCAGAGGGTTTATTCAAATCTCCCTTTACCATTTACCCAGGGGGGATCCAATCCTGCTGATCAGAGGGCTTGCAGGGAAGAGTCGTTGTAGTGAAATCCACCTTCATAGCATCCTCGGACGTGTGGGAGACATCCCTAGCCGCTTCCCCATCCATGTGAGAGGCATCCCTAGCCGCATGAGACCGAGCATCCAAGTCCACGGTATTTTCAGCCAGCAACCCAGCCGCCTTAAACCCACGATCCGTATATCTCCAGGAGCTGACCTCGCCCGAATGGGGGGTATCGCCCCGACCGGAGACACACGCACACCATGTGGAAGCACAGACTCTAACCAATATGAAATAAAATCGGAGGCAGAAACGCTCGAAACCACATGCATCTCACCGATCTGTTGTAGATCAAGTCGCCTGGAACCATCAAAATTGGAAAGCACCATCTCCGAACCAAAACCCTAGACGCCATGAATGTATCCAATACTATGTTATTTAAAAAATTAATTAAAATGGTCCAAAATGGCCAAATAATATTTAACATATTATATATTTATACCATATAATAAATATAATTGGAATTTAAAATGTTAATAAAAATATGTTTATGTTTTAAAAAAATAATAATTCTACATAATTATTCACGAATACAATACAACTATATTTACTTATAAATTTTACATTGTTTCTAAATTATATGTCACTGAATCATGCATTCTGGAAATAATATTTAATAATAATTAAAAATGAGATCTCTAAAAAATTACACCATTGAAAAAATAATACAATATGGCTTAATGTAAAAAACATGCATTAAAAATTCATAGAAAACAATAAAAATGTATCAAAAATAACATATAGAAAAAAAAATAATTTCTATATCATATGTATAATGTTTTTTGATAAGAAAATATTAATTTCACTTTTTAATAATTGTCTATGAACATAACCTAATTTTTTTGATTTTCTTATTGAATGTAATTATTGAAAACTATATATGCAGTTATCAAATTTTGATATTAGTGAAGATAATAATAATTGTTTTTATTTTACAAAAAATATACAAAAATAATTTATATAATTTCATTAATCTGAAACAATATTAAATAATAACATACTCTAAGTGATAAGTTCTATTGTTTTATTTCATTACATGATTTCAAATAAACCATGATTATAAAAAAAATCATATTTTTTTATGCACATTACTATATATGTAATGTCGATTTTAAATTGGAACTATTGAATGTCAGATTTGATAATATTTTAAATGGGAACAAAAAACATAGTGTTAAGTCAAAGCTATAATATTACATAAATATAAACTTGTAATAATAATAAATATAACTATTTCATTCCTCTAATAGAGTTTAAAAAAGAATAAACTGTGGAAATATAACATCATTAAACAATTCATTAATGCAATAAAAATAATTCATTATATGTTGTATAATAGATTAAAATTTAGTGTTCATGAAATAAATACTATTTAATGTATACAAAATCCAAAAATAGAAAAATTCAGTTTAAATGGGATAGTGGGAGAAATATAAAAACATATATTCAAATCAACTAATATTAATATATTCGGGGGAACAAAAAAATAAAAATCATGTTACCTATAATCAGGGCCATCCACGTTCATAAAAAGTTGAAATACTATGGGAAACCTAACCACATATAAAACTGAAATTGAATTAAATATTAAGAGGAATGGATTTCACATGATAAATATTTTAATGGTGGATTTATCTTAGGTCGACCAAAGGGGGAAAGTGAAACATCATTCGAGGGGGAGGATCATAATGGTAGGGAACAGTTTAATTCAATATTAAGGAGGTTGGATGGACACATTAGATGGTAAATAAAGTGTGGAATTGGGTGGATTTCAAGGAGGAGAAGGATGTGATTAATTTTGGGTAACCTCAAAAATGTGTGAGGATCACGGGATGTGGTCCACCTACATCAGAGAAGCATCTAATCTAAATTAAAGGTGAAGGATAACTTGGTGGTGGGGTTGAAATGTAAATATGGTGGATACGATTAAGTCATGTTTATGGATGGGGTTGTGGGATTGAAGAATACCTTGATGGTTTCTTTGGGTAATGAAATAAATAGTGGAGTTGTGTGGAATAAATCCATATTTATTAAAATTCATGGTGTTATTTGTTGTCTATAGCCACAATATTTAATACCCGTAGCTGTAATTTCTTTGATATAAAACATATCTCATATAGTGGATCAGATTTCCAGTTTTTATTTTATGTATTTTTTTAGATAGATACAATAATTATATTTAAATGATGTTTTTTTCTTCCCCAACTATTTCCACAAGAGATGGTTATTTTTTTCTTTAGATAATTCATGTGATTATTTAAAGGAATATATATTGTATAAAACACATGTGATTAGGTATTAATCATTATAATGGTTAAATTAAATATAACTTTGGATTTTGTTTTAATATATTCTATAAGATCATTAGTTGGAAACTAGATATTTTAATGTTAAAAAAATTATTTTTTGAATTTATTGTATTGAATGATTAAACCTGAATTAATGAATATATTATATAAATTAAATGAAAATAATAGAATTAAAAAAATATTGATGTTGTTGAAAATTTATTCCTATGTTTGGAGTAATAAATAATTCACCTAGTATTAGAGATTAAAATTATATTTCCATTGTTTTGTAAGATTTTGTTCAAGTCTTGTGTATGATACATTTTCTTAAAATATTTTTGTGGTATACTACTATTATGTTTTATTATTTCCTATACTCCACCACCCAATTTGGTGGGGAAGACAACAACCAAATGTTTTAGGTTTTTAGTCTTTTGCCCAATGTCATGGTTAGTGAGGGAATGGATGGACAACTGCTCCTTCTTCCCAATTCACCCTTAAAATATAACATAGTATATTGGAATATTTGGGTGGTAATAGATTTAGGTCTAAGATATCTTATCATATAGTATTTTATGGACCTAAACAACACCATACAAGTATTTGTGGTATGAATGAGCTTAATTATTTTTAGTAGGAATGTATTAATACTTTAGAGAATATAATTACTATAAGATTCCATTCTTAATATATTATTTCATAAGGTATTGTGAATAAGTCATGGGGTGTGATGGATTCTACACATAATACATGTATATAGAAATGGATGATTTATGTTTCCATATGTTGTAGCATGAGATAATGAAGTTTATGTTATTTGTAGATGTCAATGAGGAACATTGACATTTATGGATGTCTATGAAAGGTGGGTATGAAGCATAATACATAACTATTATGACTATGTTTGTGGTTGGATTTTATATTTATTGAAAATATTTAATCCTAATACATATTGAATTATATTGCGAGTGTGAGAAACTAGCGGGGATGCTTATGTGGGATACCTTTCATATAAATATAATATTTTCATATTTCGATTCCAACTTATATATGATTGTTGGTGAGTTATAACATGACTGTATAATATGTATTTTAACATTTTATGAATAAGTGCCTATTCCATATAATTTTTTACTATGTTTTTGTAAGTTTCCTCAATATTTTTAAAATATATTTTAAAGATGATCTAATATTTTTATATATTTGTAAATCAATTTTTAGATCTACAAGATTTTTTTGGTGATCTGTCATTCTTTTACTATCTTTTTGTGTATTATATGAGTTTTTGGAGTTCCTCATAACTACATAGATGTTTTTTTCTGACTATTGGTAATATCTACATTGAATTAAATTTCATTCATGCAATGGGAAGATTTTTTTAAATTAGTCATGATGGTTTTTATTTTTGGATATTAACACTCATCATGGAATTTATTATTGATGGAAATTCAACAAATTTATAAATTTTATACCATCTATGCTAGTCACAAATCTATTTCCGATTAGAGGTCTTCTTTAGGGATTACTTCCATATTCATGTCTATCCAATGTAGGGTTCTATTTGAGTGGGTGGGTCATGACATAAAATGGAATTCCCCATATTTATAGTGATTTAATTGATATTAACATATTAAAAATCTCTTTGTATGGTTTTTGATTCAATCCAACTATCCACACTAATATTTTTATACTAGACTAGCATAACACTAAGGAGTTTCCATGTGCACACTTTACCCAATCATGTTTCTAATTAAATATACAATATTTATCTGAAATAAAGTACATCTCCACCACCCATTCAAAATTATATGTATCATTTTTTATAATCTAGAATCCATTCCAAAAATCAATCTTTTAGTATACTCTATCGATTTTGGTCGATTTTGGTAATTAGGGAGACGATATTTAATGATTCCTTTTAAATATTTGTGATTTTCCGTATCAAATAACCTCTTCAAAAAACTTATATCAAACAATATAGATGTTCTATTAAGAATATTAGTAATAATTAACATATTCTTATTTGATTAAATATTACCTAATATATGAATAGTGTAGTAACACATCCACTATTAATTATTATAAAAATTTAAATTCTTGTAATATATCATATTGATGACGAATTGTAGTCTTATTTTATGTCCTGTATAGAGAATATATATATATATATATGTTTATTCCTTAAAATAATTAATTCTTCATATTGTTTTCTTATTCACAAACACGTATAATTTTAAGCTTCTAATTATGAAAAATAAAAAACATTAGTCAAATGTATTTTTTAAAAATATGAAAATATATCATATAAATCTATATAATTCTTATTAAGACTGTGACAGTGAATGAGAATTGATAATTAATTTAGAACTAAAACCAAAGAACTGAAAACATTATGGAATAGACAAATCAAATAACAAATGACAGATAATTTTAATAGTGACTAAAAATAAATATTTAATAATTATTATAAAAAAATTGAATTATGAGTAAAAATAATAAATTATCTTGGTTATAAATTATTATTTATATTAATTTTCTTCTATACTTAGTTGTGGTTCATCCAATGAATATTGTATCCAATGTAAGGGTTTATTTACATAATCACACATTACTGAGTCCTACACCTTCTTCTTTTATTTTGTTACTTTAAATTTATTAGTCAAGGATGTAAGGATATCATATTATACATTATAATTTTTTAAAGGTATTTATTATAATTTTCTATAACATAGTTTTCAATAGATCCATACATTGTAGTATATAATGTATTGATAGTTTTGTTCATAGATCTCATTTGTAAGTAAATATAATTTATGTATAAATATTTATTATAGGATATTGAATATTATTTCTTCATAATCTCTTGTATATATTCTGCCACTATGTGTATTATTAGGTTATATATATGTACATATCGATTCCAATATCATTTATTTGTAATTCACCCAATATGATTATTATAAGTGGAACCAACCATATCCTTTTACTCTATTAAGGATATATTTTTCATCCATTTCAATTTTTTTAATATTTTATTTTATACTTGTTTATCACAAATTATATGATATCTTATGGTCACTATACATTTAAATTGTCTTATTTAAAAAACATTATAGAATCTCTTCATGTAATTCTTTAATATTTTTCATTCTATTACATCTTCACATTATTTTCAACACTTTTTATTAAAATGGATTCATTCCTTTTTTCATTGCCCCTCGTTGTTATATATATTTATTTTACAACTATTTTTCTAAAAAACATTAACTTTTTAATTAATTATCTAAATTTAAATTTATTTAAAATATAAATCATATTTCTATTATTTGTTGAAAAAAATTTAAAATGATATTGTAATGTGATTTTTCATCTATGTATATATCCCCTTAACATGACTAATGATTAAATGGGGATAATATTTTGTGAAGTATTCCAAAATATTTTTATATATGATTTTTTTCATTACTTGTGGATGTTTTTATGAATGCTATTTATTTCTCATGGGTTATTTATTCAAAATTTGATTTATGATTTTGAACATGATCTTATGCCTCAAATATGCATGATTTATCATTATTTTTATTGTGGATCAAATATAACCTTATAATTCATTTGGTTTTTCATTATATGTCCTGAGATTACTATGGGATGTGAGTAGTAACTACTCAACCCAAAGACATGAAATTTTTTACACATGCTCCAATACGATATGAGATATAGGAAGTGATTCAGAATCCATCATAGTAAAGGATATAGATATGTATTCTTATCTTATTTTGTTACACCATAGGGAATGTTATGATGGTACTGGTGGTTAACAATTAAATATATTATGATTTTAAATTGATATATTTGTTCCACACTACCATGATTTTTCTTATTTTTACGTGATTACAAACCCACAATTCCACAATATTTTTTTATGGAGTTTATAATGATTTAACAATTATCCATTTGAGGATTTATGTCATTATTATATGATTTATGTCATTCCATAAGTACACATTATATGATCATACAATGTGATTTCCTTTTAATATAGTATTTCACCAATTTATATGGATTGTCACAAACATTTCATAAAAACCTAATGAATCATTGATATGTGTTTTCCATTATGGTGAATTTGAACCAACATCATATTATGTTACACATTTACCTATGAAATAATTTCCTAAAATATATATATGAATAAGTCATGTGTATATAATTTTATTAATGATGTTAATTAAATAATTTTGTAATAATATATTTATGTGGTTAGTAATAAAGGTATCTGAATATATGAGGTTATTGGATTATTTATTTATTAGTGAGATCTAATGAATAAATATGGAAAATTATATAGTTTTATGTATATTATATTGTATTGTTTAAAAATATTCCATGTAATAATGATATGTATATTCTAAAATCCAATGGTCATAAATAATGAATCATTTTATTCAAATATAATTGTAAATTAAATTCAACAACTATTTTAATTCCATTATGATATATAATAACATCCATGGATTCTAAGAGGGGTGGTTTCCTCTATAACCTTCTCATATGATACCAATTGTTGGTATAAAAAAAGAAAAATACTATTATTGATGGGTTTTGAGTTGTTGTTTATTATTTTCAATGAAATTAATGTGTATAGATACATTATTAATATATTTTTTAGAGAACCTTTCTCCATTATAATACACAAAAATAAATAAATTGTGTAAAATGTTATATATGAAACATTTACATTTTCACTCATATGTGACTATATAAATGAAGTATAAAATTCGTAATTTCATATATATGACATTCAGTATGTAAACTATTTTTTCATTATAACATATATTAGTTTAACTAAATATATAGGCCCAAAACCCTAGAAATTACATATTTCACTTATAGAGAGCCATTTAAAACATTATCCACCACTAAGTTAATATATCATGATATCCATAGACAAAAAAATATATTTTTGGGACTAATCAAGCTGTTCTTATTATTTACTCTTCTACAAAAAAGAAAAAATTTATCAAACAATCAGTTTGAATAACTTTTACTTCCACGTACAATATTAAATTTTTTTATAATATTTATCCATAATTAATTTTCCTAGATCCATTAGACTAATTCCTTAATTATAGTAAAATATATGTCATAAATATCAATGTTATTTCTACCGAGGATTATCATACATATATATTACGTTTTTTAAATATTCATTATATTAAAAAACACACTTGGGAACATTTTAAATTCTTGTATTTGGGAAAAAAAATTAAACACAACATTAAGTATTTAAGAAAACAACATCATATCCTACTATGATCTTCATAACAAGCTCTCTTCTTAGACATATCATATGTAGTACATTTCTTAACAACAGGGTGAATGGAAACGTAAGAATGGGTGATCTCAGATTCAAAATAATGGTTAAAAGGGATATACATAATCATAATATAAAAAAAAGGATATGAGAACATGAGAATAACTTTTTAAACCCATACCTTTCACATCATAGTTTATACACATGATTAATGGAATAAATAATAGTATTTCATAAGTCATTAATAATAATTTAATCCATAAACATGAACCATGAAATCATAACATTTATAGAAGACAAATATATTTGGAATACTCATAATTATAGTAGAAAATTTCCCAATGCATTAAAAGGATATATAGGTCACATTTCACACCCAGTACAATTATAGTAGAAAATTACCTTACTAAAAAATGCTCAATCCCCATGTAAGTCGTGTATATATAATGGTATATTAATCATTACCCACTACATTAAAAGGATATATAGGTCACACATGAATGATAATCCATAAAATATATATTTTCCCAAATAACCATAAAACATTAATCATATCATAAAAAATGAAATGAAATGGATTTCAAAAAACATTTCACCATATCCTAACCTATTGAAAATTGATATGTTTCTTAATCATCTCATAATTCTATCACAGCATAAGTTAAGGAAAAATGGATACGTATTGTAAAAATGATTATCATGTTAAAACCCATAGAAGAAAAATGAGGATCAAAAACATAATTTCATCATAAATATAATCCATTAAAAAATTAATAACATTTTTATACTAGTATCATATATTCAGTTTGTAATTTGTAGCATCAATGGGTTTCATTTTGGATCGAAAATTATTTGGGGGGATAATTTTCAACATTTTATCATGAAAATATCTATTGAACATTGAAAAAATTTAATAAATAAGACAACTGAAAAAATACTCCTCTTGGAAAATAACCATGATAATTTATAAATTAAACATGAATGTAAATTATGGTCAAGATGATGGGAATTTTCATTCCTATCACACATGATAACAAAAAGATTAATTTCAAATTTTATCAAAAACTCAAACATGTAGTGTTAGAAAAATGGATTGATTAATCCATTAAAGATTATTTAAAAAACAAACATTTTATAATTGTATTTTTAAAATCATAGGATAATTATAAATCATTTTTTAAAACTATTTTAGAAAATATAGTTTCAGAATAAAATGTATTTCTAACTGAAGAGTTAAATAATGTAATATCTTTTAAAAAAGAATATCAATTATATTATGTACCAAATAATGGAAAATGGTACTATTAATTGAGAATATCATGATAAAACAAAAGTATAATAAAATTCACATTTCTTATGAGATATTTATCTTTTGATATTATCATCAGAAACATAATCATGAATAATACAGAGAAATAATGAGATTGGAACATAATATCATTACCACCATGGAAGCATTGAACCGTTAGAAACATGAAGGAATAACATAAAATGGAACATAAAATATCATGATTATGAATATATTCTAATAATACATGTCAAATTATATATATATACACATTATGAAAGAATATAAGTGCATAACCTAATGTGTGTATCAAAGAAATAAAATTGGGACAAAAATCCACTACAGATTAGTTAACTTTTGATTAACATAACCCATAAAATAGTGATCCTAAAATTCATATGAATATCCCCATAATAAAAATTATAATCATTATAAAATACATTCATGGTCAGTAAATAAAACATATTGTTTAAATAGGTGGTGAATTGGGCATGTGTCTCACAAAGTAAAAAAGTGAGACATAAATCCCTTATTGTATATTTTGACTTCCTTAATACATGTTTAAAAATACTTTATGATAAATATATGTATATTATAAGTATATTAAAAAAACCAACCTACATATATCATACCATTCAATATTTTCTTTTGATCTTTTATAACTTATTTATTTACAATTCAATGTTAATGATATATTTGGTGTAATAACTTCTTTAATTTTTCTTATGTGTTTTGATTTGTAATTTTGATCTTATTAATTTTTACAAGGTCTCATAATATCAAGAATTTTATCCATTTTTTAAATATAATAAATATTTGGTAAATATTTACATATATTAATCAATATGATTCAGTAATTAGAAAACACACAATTCATTGATAATTCATGCCGTATATACGGATGAACATGGTTTCCATTTTATTATCAGATTAAAAATGGAATTTAAATGATATATTATCATTATATTATCATTTTTATTTCATTTTTATGACATAGTTTTCTTAAATAGATCCATAACATGGTTTATGTAATTTCTGATAAAATCATATAACTTCAAGATGTGGTGGTCTATCATATAGACGATAGATTTATTGTATCAATAAAAATGTAAATCCATAAGGTATATCTAATATAATAACTACATTATAATGACAGTATCAAAAATATAATATATAAATTATAAATCCATAATTATGTCTAGTTTTTAGTGGTTGTAACAGAAAAATACATTATATCGGATCGTGAGGCGGCAGTTTTCCTTACACAAGAATGATGATTTTGTAGCAATTTTTTTTGAAGTGGATATGTTTTACCAAAATTCAATTAACATTAAATTTTTTGATACATATATTTACATTATTATATTATCTACTCATTTCATAATAAAAATTTACGGGGGTGTAGTATGAAAAAAAACTACTTGTTGATCAACATTACCTCTTCTTCAAGAGTCCTCCTTATATTTTTAATAAAATCCACCAATGGATTGATTTTTTTCCAAATAAAGAATTATAGGACGAGAGGGGTGATATTTATGTGATATATTCTTGTCCTGGATAAACCTAAATCATTTTATAGTGTGATTAATAGAGAAGAGGGTGTCCATTATTAATCGAGTTGAGTGGAATACTATTAATTTTATGAAATAATGATGATCACCCATATATTTTTCATGTTAAAATGATCAAATAGATCATATTATCATATAATATATTATAAAAGGTATAATATGGAACAAAAATTTGTGTAAGGTATGTTTTTGTTTATTTTTAAAAAATTTCCTATTATCAGGAATGTCCAGTAAAAAACAAGAGCTTTTGGTCATTTATTAATAATGAGAAAAATTCAACATGGAAAGACAACATGGAAGATGAAAATTTCCCTCATCATGAAAATGAGAAGCTAAAAATAATAGTAATAAAAATAATTCCCATTAACATACCCCTCATATGTTAACTATTATGATTCAAAATAACATAAATTTATGATATTGAGAATCTCATTATTAGAATTTCTTGGCACCTTAGAGGAGGATATGGTAAACATGTTATTTTTCATGTTTGAGTTGTTTTCCATATATATTCTCTTCTACAAAAAAATCACACAATATCAACCATATTTTTCTTACCATGCACGATAATATCATTTAATATGGATATACCACGATTTAAAACCTTACAATGGGTAATTTATGTTTCCCTTTCAACATCAGAATAATTCTCCAAATTGTCAATGATTCTTGAAGAGTTATAAATTTTTCAGTTATCATCGTGAAAATTAAAAAATTTCACCATTTCTGAAATCACCATCCTTTGTATATTATTTTAACTCATAATACCACTTTTATGTATCCTCTACAAAAAAATTGAGGCATATTATTATTTTCCTCCAAAGACACACATTGTGCATTTCCACAAGAAGATGGATCATTGGGGACTTCCTCATTCACCTCAGCCTCTATAGCTTAATAAAAATAACCCCTCATCCTTTACAGATCAATTTCCAAAGAGACCTCTCCCTCTTCAATTATGTAAAAAACCTCCTATGTCACACCCATTCTGATTTCACAAGAATATGTCTCCACTATATCCTCATTGCAGGCTAAATGAATTCCATGTGAATGGGGATCAACAAATGTTTCAAGACTATCACTCATTTTTTCTACATGAACCTGATAAAAAATATCCTTGGTGGTAAAACACCATAAAAATCCAACATCTCCATTCCAATAATATTAGAGTCTTTTGGATCAAGATCCATACAAATTATTTGTTTATGATCCTCCTTATCTTCCTCACATGAGATCATGTGTCTGTCATCATGTTTGGAAAGCCATTCAAAATCTGCCAACCCATGATCCTTTTTAGGTACATTGTAGTCTACATCCAGAAACCTGCCTTGATTAACTGACACCCCACCAATTACATAATTCATCGATGTTTCAATAGATCCATTCACATTCAGCACCAACATCCCATGCATATAACACACAAACATAAGCCCCAATTTCATTCATATAGGACATAAATCACACCATGATTCAATGGAGACCAATTGTTTATAGGAGAACTCTTCACCAATAAGAATCCAAAAATAATTAATATGATTCTTTGAAAATTAAACTACAAAATATATTTTTTTTGACATCAGATGAAAAATAAATCTAGTACTACACACCAATAAAGGTATAACCCGAAAGTATTCCATAACCTATGAAGAACATAAGGATTATTAAAGTAAATATACAGTTCATGACATCTAACCCATAACCAACGTGGTTGTAAAGTCACACTTCATGTGAAATTCATACGCCCACTTGAATAGATAAAACTGAGATGCATTATAGGTATGAGGCTAACATTACCAGGCAAGGACAAGATCAGATTTCGAAATAATACTTATTATAATATATTTGGAATCAATGATCCCTATATCAACACCTCTCTATATTCCACATGATCCAAATATGATATGGTTGAAAGAATACACATACGGTTTTTTTGTTTGAACGAGAACATTATAATTAGACCCAACAATGAGAATGTCTTAATGAAATCCAAATCGAAATCAGAGATTATGGGGGATACATAAAATAAATAGTTAAACATTAGTCTATGGGAGATCTGGTGGAAGGATGAGATGAAATTATGGAATTAAAAAGTAGAATAGGGATGTGTTTATCTACCTTTGAGATATGGTGGATGATCCTTCCCCACCGAGTGGTGAGGGACTAGTGTTCCAACTGTCACTATCATGAGTATGGTGGGGGAGGCATTCAACCAAATGGACCTATATTTCATGAACATGTTATTACATTTCATACTTATCTAATTATATTCGTGCTTAGTTAAACTATTTTTACAATAAACATGTTATATAATTTGAACCACTTATTCAATTCATTTTTTTCATAAATTACATTGACCTTCATTGATAATATGAATTGTTTTGATTAAATATATGGAATAAATTTTTCCAAAATCCATTCATAGAGGTGAAAAATTTTACATTAAAATTAATCTCATATATGTGAAAAGAAAGTATATTTTTAAACAGAAAATATTATAATTTACGTAATGTATTTATATAAAAAATCAATATAAAACTAATTCCAATGAAAAATGTTGGATTAATTTTTGTATAATGTAACTAAGGATAAATAAAATAAATAAAATATATAATTTACATTTATAAATAAATTAATGAAAATTGTAAAATTCTATTATGAATCACAACATATCATTACTAATCAAAAAATGAAACTATTCATAAATATATAAAAAATATACAGTAATCTTACATTTGATATAATTTTTTCAAAAATAATGTTTATTTTATCAATTTAATACATAATAAATTCAATGATTATTTTTGTGAATGTTCCAATAAATAAATAACTAGAATATTTTGAGAAAATTTTATTTTGAAGACTTGTATCGACTTTAATAAATATTATGATTTCTGTCAATATGATTCCATCATATAAAACCATTATAATTAATATTTTGATGTATATATTACTATTATTATGTATATGTTTATATTACATGTTATAATGATTATTTTTTAAAAACTATAATAATATTATATAATGGTTTAGTTAAATCCATGTTTCATGTGTACCATATGCTACCCATCTGGTGCATGTAGTGCATGCTTTACCTGATTTTTCATGTAACCAAATAAATAAATAAATTTATTTTAAGAAAATTTTAAAAACATGGATGTTACATTTTATGAATATTAATATTTAATTTCCCCCTCAAATTTCCAACTCAAATACAAAAAATTTAAGATTGTTCTACATCATCATATCCACCAATTACTAAATGACATTCCCAATCTGTTGGTTTCCTCACAAAAAAATGAAAAGGTATGTTGACTTGTTCCCTAGAACATTCTTTTTATAATAAAAAACATTAATCTATTATTACTAAAATGAAAGATCATTTTGTAGTGGAAGAAATTTGAGTTCAGTTCCAGTGAAGGGATAAGTATGAACTTCCATAGGAGAGATATGTGGAATGAAACATGGACTTGCGATATGGTTCATTTATGTTCCATCCTATAAGATACCATCTTGATAGAGTAAATAATTTCAATGGGACCATTATACATAGGTCTCAATTTCCATTTCTTCATTAATCACATAACCTAATTCCATAGATAAATTCATAGAAACGTCTCATCAACACCTTCAAATTATACATGACATTAGAGATTATTAGAATAATATTTATATCCAATCTGAGTAGTCTTGACATGTTTTTGAATAGATTTATCATTCCCTAAATTTTATTCGAATATCATGGGTCCAAAAATATTTCATTCTCCAATATCATTCCATCATGTTGGATTTCAACATTTCATTCCTTATATGGATTCATGGGGAGTAATAAGAATTATTCAGTGGAAATTGTTGTTCTAGGAAATATCAACTAGAGGAAGCTGTTGATCCCAACCATACTTGAGACAAATAGGAAAATATCTCAAAATATACACTCGGGATTGAATTATACACAATGAATGACCATCATTCTGAGGAAGATACTCAGTTCAAAAAATTAACTATGTATCATTATTTAGCTGAAGACTTGACTAGAACAGTGTGGTAGAACATATATCCTAATAAAGAATAATGGAATGTTGTACTCGATGCAACCTTACCACATCCTTAATGTATTTCTAGTAATGGTTTTCAAGAATGAAGTCATATCTGATAGAGATGTAGTGTTTTAAACTAATAGGGAGGTCGAATACAACACACATAGAATTATTATAATTATATGATTTGGAAAGTTCAATGAAAAAAAATGGTAACTTTTAACAATTCCAATTTTATATAGATATTGGATGTAACATATAATTAGAAATATTTCATTAAACCATAATTTATCATAAAACAAATTACTGAGATACAAACTCCACAATATATATTTTTATTCCTCCCTACCAAAAAAACACATTGAAATCTACATACATATTTATGCATCCCATTTTAATAATAATGAAGTTATATGATCTTATTAAAATAACTCATTCTTAAAATATAGTATAGATATAATGCATAAATGGTTTCTTAACATAATCTGACCATCATGTAAAGGTACAAATAGGGATCATTTCTAATAATATTTTGGAGCTCATAATTTTTCTATTGTGCCTATTACAAATTCACTTAGATATATGGTTTAAATTCCATTTAAAAAGATATAATTGTACCATTCCTTTAAGATTTTGATATTTTTCCATTGGAAATCCAAATATTTATTAACTTTTTTAAACACCATCATGGATAAGCTTGTAGGATCCCTTATACTAAAAGCATTGACCAACTTTTTATCTTTACTAGGGTAGTAATATATTGAGAAGTCAAAATATTTAAACAGATCTAACACTCTTTATTATGTTATATTAAACTCATTATTTATGAACATGTCCATTAAACATTTATGATCATTATATATATCAATCATTTCACTATATTGTTAATTCTGTCCTATATTTAATGATAAAATTAATGTAGTTTACACCAAATCCAGATTTAGGTAATTTACCTAATCAATATTCAATATTCATGAGGCATAAGATATAAATATGTAATTTTATATAATAATAAATCCCAATAACATCTTTAATGGATCACTATAGATCAAAAACCCTAATCAAGAATATGTATTTTAAGAATAGACGTACTATCTAATCTTCTCTTTAGTTCCTCAGAACCTTCATCAAATACATCTATCTAGTGGAACATGTCTCTCTCTTGAGTTAACATTGATAGATGATAATATAGTACAATTATATTCTCCAAAAAACATCAATATTATAAATATAATCAATCAAAACTACATATATATTTCACCATGTTTTTTCTTGGGCAATATTTAAATTCTTATATTGTTTAAGTATCTAGTAATATACCATATATTAAGATTATATGATGAAAAAATGATTCCTTTTTTCATCCAAAATCCTCACATTTTAAATTTTTTATATAATTTCTAATTAAATATGATCTTCATTAATATTTTCAAGTGGTATTAATTTTCATTTTTTCTCATCGAATAGATAATAATATCATCTATAAAGACTACCTCAAACGGATCAATGTAATCTATAAAGTCTATATTCCTTAAATCCATGAAGATATCTGAGATAGATGTAAAAAAATAATTTCATAACTATATATTCTATTTGTATATAACATTTATGTAATGCACTCTTTTGTATACCCTCTTAAATGACCCTAAACTGATGATATCCTGAATAATGTTCAATCTTAAAAAAACATTTTTCTCTGCCTAGTTGATCAAACATTTCCCCTATATATGGAAGATGGAAAATATACTTATTTGTGACATAGTTCATCCTACTATAATCAATGTAGAGTATATTGATCAAATATACGTATGAACAAAATTAATATGTTCACCCAAAGATGATACAAATTGATCGATCAATCCCATATAAATTTAGTTATAGAGTTTCTTCTTAAATTCCTATAACTCAATCAGGGCTATTGGTTTTGGAGTATTTTAAATTGGAATGGAACCTGGTATGAGTTCTATTAAGATATCCAAATATTGCTTTAGTGGATATCTATGAATCATTTCTATAACACATCAATGAATATCAACAAAATAGGCATATTATTAATATAATATTTGTTTGATATCATTTGACATAAAAACCACTTCTAATTGGGATTTAATACCCATAAAATTAATGGGATGTCTATAATAATTTTTTACTTTTCATTTTATAGATTAATGTTCTTAATTTTATTTCAAATAGAAAATATATCTTAACATCCTTAACAATTAAAGGGATATTTTTGTAGAGAAATCCAATATTTAACAATGATATCATAAAATTCAACTAGAGGAATAATGATATGATTTCTGAAACGAAAATTTCCAATAACACCAAAAAAAGAAGAAACATAGAATTGAAATAGGATCATCATACCATTAAATGTTCTCACTACAAATTATACATATAACAATTTGGGTGGAATTTTAATACCCTTAAAATTTCACCACATTTGAGAGAATGTGTATATCTATAGTCAAATAATTCATTATCTATTATGGATTGGTTTGTATGTGTATATTCCAACACATTGTTGTCACAACACTCATTAGAAACATTTAACTTAAGATATTTAAATTTTTATCTCATCATAATAGGTTTCTATGGTTGATCATCATCATTATGAATTGGATTGGGGAATTGAATAGTGTAATGCATATAATTGATCAACTTAAAAAAATTTAGTGTGCGTGGTATATTCTACGATTTTCTTATAATTTGCTAATATGTTTTCATCACTTTAGAAATTATTTTCCTGATGCAGTTCCCATCTACAAAAAACAATTACATGAATCCCTAATAATAAATATATCATTATTATTAATACACTACGAATATATAGTATGTATAATATTATTCTCTTCATGGTTTATATATTTTCATTTGAAATACATTATCCCTT
Organism: Viscum album; assembly: GCA_963277665.1. Lineage (NCBI taxonomy): Eukaryota > Viridiplantae > Streptophyta > Magnoliopsida > Santalales > Viscaceae > Viscum > Viscum album. The sequence continues at coordinate 1,268,071,813 of OY728128.1, forward strand.
CTAATAATTTCTTTTTGATTGATGAATAACTACAACCTTAATTTCCACATTCATATCTCATCAAACAATATATACATAGATAGTATGGTTTTTTTGTCTAACACACTTCAAGGACATGATTTTAATCCTTTAGAAAATCAATCAAAATTATATTTATGTCAGATGATAATATAAGAAGAGTTCCTCAAAAATCATATAAACAATTTCACATAAGTTCCAATAGATTAATCTTCAATTTTATTAATCTATAGGAACTCTATATTTTCGTTCATAATGGTAATATGAGAATGTTATTATTAAAAAATGTTATTTAAATCATCCCAGTATATGTAATCAATTTAATACAGATACCTCATATTAATGATTAGGGACAACTATTGATTCACTTCACCTCCAAAATGATTTAAAAAATATGAAGTTTTCATGTGGTGCTGATCTATTACATAGAATTTAGTGGATTAGAAAAAACATTAGATTATGGTGGATGTTTCACCCTTATAGAACCAAAAAAAATTGGTCCATCCATTATATATTAGGATGTCTTTCATGATAAATATTCTGAGAAATTTGTGTGACCATAAAAATTATATTTTTCATTACAAATCCAAAAATGATTGGTTGGTCAAGGGAAAAATTATATCAATTCTTATCACACTTAGCATTAATATGGTTCTATCAAGATATATACTTTTACAACATATAAAAGCATTTGTAGAGAAACATAATCACAGTGGGGAACTACATAATCATGAAAAATAACTTCTGCAATGTATAAATCATGGAACATATTATATAGTCTATAAAACCATAGTTCTTTCTTTTGTTATTAATAGGAAACATATGGTTAAATCCTTCATGATGGATTATTTTTTGTTTTTAAATTTATAAATTGTATCCCCATATAATTTCACACTGGGTGTGCAATATGTCTTCTTTTAATGAACAATGTGATTATGGAGTACGGGCCAATGCACTCGTTTCATATTTATTACCCATAGGTACATCTGTTCCAGATCCACATCATATTCCAGAATTTATTTAGGGATTATGTTTCTATGAAACCACAGTGTCTATCCATTACAAATATTCTATGATATTTTTTATACCATGAATAATCATTAGAATTATTCATAGTCATGTTATTATGATATTGGGTATGAATTTATAAATATTGTTTTCAATTGATAACTAAACAAAATTTACTATACAAGATACCGAGTAATGTTCTTAACATACATATATATTAAATTATCTTTTATGATTATTCATTACATTACAAAAACACGTGCCTAATGACTGGAATAGTTTGTTGTATCTGTTAACATGAAATCACATCAACATTACAATAGGCTAAATAAATAATCTCCCAAAATGATCATCAGAAATATAACATTTATTTAAAATATCATATAGAATATATATCTACTTATCTTCATAAAATAATACATATTAAAGGGTTATCTTAGATGCATTGTAATGATAAATAATAGTGATAAAAAAGCATAAAATAAACATAAGGGTATAAGAACATTAGAATAAAATATTTCAACATGGTTATACATATAGGATATCACAATTTTGAGTCTAAAACGTATTTTTTCAAATTAAAATGAAATATTTTGTATGGGTATCAAATAAAAAGAGCCATGAGAGTATTACATTGGCATAATATTTCAATTTTTCGCATAATCATTCACATAGAAAGTATTTTCCGTATTAATAAAGGATCATTAAAAAGGATATAATAATGTAATATGTTCACTCACCAAACTATGGATGATTTATAGAATCACAACCTATACCATCATAGTAATCCATTCATATTACTAAACTAGGTTCACTCCCTATTTTAATCTCCTACATTTCATGGTATATAAATATTTACCCAATGTATTTGATAGAGATATGGGAAATTTAAATCTCAAATTGAAAACAATATTTATGTGTTCCACAAGATCATAAAACATTCATAAAATAATTAGACAAGAAATAGAATGGGGCTCATAAACATTTCATATTATCAACACCTTTATTATTTTGTATTGTTTCATAATAATTTCATCATTTCATGATAACATAACCCGTCAAAAAATGAGTGGGTTTTATAAGATATTTATAACTGTATAACCCATGGAATATAAATGGGGATCATTAAAATAATTTCATCATATTTATTAAACATTAAAAGAAGAAATTTTAAAGAAAACATTGATTTATATCCCTAGTAATTCATATGTAACATCAATGGGTGTCATATTATATGGAAAAAGATTTTGATTTATTATTTAAATTATTTATTCAGTAAAATATCATTTTATCATTGGAAAACTCTTTATATACCATTAAACCATTTGATTATTTTCTAATGAAAATATCTATGATATCATATAATGAAAACCATAATGAATTTTATTCATAATTATGTGATGTTTTATTCATTCCATACACATTAACATTAATATCCCTATCATTTTTTTTGTTAAAATCTAAAAGGATTTGTTTTGAAAATGACATAAATATTCTATAAAAATTTTATATTACTAATTATAACATGTATAAAAATTTCCAATAAAGTTAAAAGGATACTAATAAAAATTTGAAAACATTTTTAGAAAACGATGTTTCAGTATAAAATTAATTTCCCTCTAAATTGAAAAATATATTGATATATTCATAAAAATATTTTATTAATTATTTTGTTTAGAAAAGAGTGTTTAAATAATAACAATATATAAAATTATCCTAAAAAGTATAACCGAATAAAATTAATTATCATTTTTGAGATATTAGTTCAATTTTGAAAGAGAATAATATAAAATCTCGATAAATGATAATATTATGACATAAAATCATTACGACCTTCATAAAATTGAATCTATATACCAATGGAGAAATATAATAATATTGAACATAAAATATAAAGATGATAAATTAATTAATTATATCAAATGTAAAAGGGTATTTATATACAATTTTGGAAACAATATAGGTTAATATCATTACAAATATCTCAAAGAATGAAAATTGTTACCAACATTACATACTGATACATTTCCTTTTATACTGTAAGAACCTTGAAAGATAGATCATAACATTATATATGTATATTCCAATAGTAATAGGGCTAATAATAATAAAATAAATTCATGGCTATTATACAGACCACGTAAAAGATATTTCTATTCAACAATGAAAGTGTCTCAATAATTAAAAAAGTTTGATGGAAATACCTTACCGTAATTATAGAATTCATTTGTACTAGATAAAAACTATTGTATAAAAATATAATTTCATTATTAATATATTAATTACATATATATAAATATATTATCATATATTATTTTATTATCACATTTTTTACTCATTTATTAACAATTTCATGTCAAAATTAAAATTTGAGTAATAACCTCTTGGTTTTTTGTATATGTTTTGTTATTTTATTTTAGTACTTTTACAAATAATATGGTCATATAATCACTCTAAATATAACATTTATATAAATACCATATATATTCATAAAAACTATATTTATATTAATCTAATAAATTTATTCATATTAAATGAAATACTCTGTTCTTTTAGAAAATTGATAATATGAAATCTTGAACATTGTTTCCATTTTACTACTGGATTAGAAAATTAAATTTAACTAAACTATTATCATTATAAAATCATTTTTATGACATATATATCAAAAATTATCATTCAACTCATCCTTAATTCTTCTATGTAATGTTTGAATGAGTCAAATTTCTTCACGAGGTGGTTGTCCTCTATTTAAATGAGTGACATTTTCATATAGAAAAAAGGAAAACAATGCCTGCATCCATGATAGAATAATTAAAAAAGACTAATAATGAAATAAATAACATATATAAATTATAAATCCATCATTATTTTCAAATGTTGTAATTGGAAATGGAAAGTCAAATGACATCAGTTTGTGAGGTTGTTATCTATCGTACACACGAACAATGATTTCATAAACCATTTGTTCGATGTGGTAATGGCCATATGTCATTATCCTATAATAAAAAAAGTAAAATTATATGTTATTTAAATAAATTTATATATAAAAATGGTTTAAAATAAAATTATGGGACTGAGGAAGAAATATAAAATTTTCGTAGATGAACATTACATCTTCATTGGATCTCCACCTTTGGTTTGAATCAAAATATTTCCTACGTTGGAGTTATATACAATAATTATTCGAGATAGAGATGATTTAATTTCTTATTTTATATGGGGAGATCATAAAAAAACCATAATTGTTCTATGATGTGAATTGTAGCGGTGAGGGTGGCCATTTGTATGTGAGGTGAGTATCATATTTTTAGTATTTTTGAATGAAATAATCCTGAATATATTTTTCCCATATAAAAAGGAACCAATAACAGACCATTACCAGGACTAAAATTTATAATATTTAAATATGTTTTAAAAAATAATTTTTCTCATTTTATGAGTTATTTGAATCCCTATCTTTTTTGTTTAATCCCTAATAAAACAACATTTATCGTAAGCACAATACATTATTTTAATTGTTTTACAAATCATTCTATTAAAAAGTTATTTTTCCCTTTTCAGATAATCTATGTTATTATTATTCAAAATATGTTGTTCATTTTTCCTAATTCCATTTATATAGGATTAAAATTTCGAATTGAAATTATTCTGAGAGGCGCAATGAGAAATAGTGTTTTCAAAGGGAAAATGTTCCAAATTTTACAAAGATTTTATATCAAAATTCATATTTATATTCATTCTAATGACATTTATTGAATGAATTTATGTTTAATAGAATTAATTTTTAATTTAAATAAAACCTAAATGTAAATTATATATAGAAAAAAATTAAACTTATTGGGGTTTTTTTTCAAACTAAAATCATGTAATTTTCGTTATCAATCAAGAATGTGAATTTTAAAAAATAATATAAATAATTGAAACTATGATTTTTTTTCCATAGTGATTTCTAAAATTAATTTTATTTAATAAAATTTAATTTCCAATGTCGGATTAGAATATTATTAATGTATACAAGAATAAATAAAAATCATTTTTTGAGAAAATAGTATTTTTGAACCATTAGAAGATTGTATAAAAAACTAAGTATTTTTTTATAAATATCGATCATTTATATATATTAACATTATAAATATTATTTTAAAAGAAATTATTACTTTTTAATTCATTAAATATAGTCTCTACATTATAACTGTCATGTTTGAATAACAATATTAAATATAGATCATGGTTTTGTGAATACTCACTGTTATGTTTAACTAAAGATAACTCAGATTCTCTTGTTGTATAAAATTAAATTGGTGTTGAATGTAATATAAATTATTAACACAATTAAATATATTTAAAAATAAATAAGTTTTTATAAATTATTTTTTTGTAGATATATTATCTAAGTTTCCCAAGAAATTTATATTCAGTTCACATTGAATATGAGGAAAACAATCATGAAAAAAAATATAATTTTGATTTAGAATTCCAATTTTGATTAGGAAAAATATTTAATATAAATGAAGGTTGAATAACGGGGTTTTTGTTTGAATTGTCTCTATTGAAACATGACAATCAATATCATGTTTTTTAATATTTTAATGGATTTTAAAGTTATAGTGAGAGGGCGTGAATCAATCACAAATATTTTATGGATTTATTTTCTTTCCCATTACCTATTTAAAATCACTAACAAATTCTAGGATGAGTGTATTATATTTGAAATAATAATGTAATATAATTAATACACAAAATATTTTTAAGAGTTTTAACAACAGTTCCACATAGATACATTTGGTTATACCCCTAAATTGTGGATTCATCACTATATCAAGATGGTTAAAACTAGGTAATGTCACATTCCCATCAACACTAAGTGCCAGAGTGTCCCATTCTAGATTACAAGTATATATCACCTGTTACCACATACATAAGAGACTCTAGAGTACCACAGGTGGTATAAGGCCCCGACCTTAAACCTTACTTAATATTGAATTAAATTAATAATTCACATTGAGGATCATTTCAGGTTTAGAGTTTTAGAGAATTAGGATATAACTATTACATCTCAAAAGATTACAAAGTAGACACTTCTACTAAGTTTCCATAGAATAAAAACTCTTAAAAAGAAACATGTCTAGTTCCATGTTTTATATAGAATGACTTTCCCTTGATCCCATCCTTGACCATATTCCACATTAAGTATTGTGAAAAACATTTCAAAAAACTTGGGGTGAGCATAAAAATCTCAGTAAGGGATACACAATGAATGAAAGCTGTTAGTTTTTCAAAACTACAAGTAAACCATGTATACTTTATCAACGTAATTCTTTTCACCTTTATGAAGTAGTAAAAACTCTTCAATTAATAAAAGATCATTACATAACCTTTTTTAACCAAAATGTTACCATAAAACCCATTTAATGATCACATATCATATAAAGGTAACTTGGGACATAAACATACTTAAATGGAATAACCATACGGTCGACTTCCACAGATATCACTTAATGGAATAGCCATACAGAAGATTTCAATACCCAAGGAATTGGAGGTTATAATGTAACCACCTATCCTGGTATTCATGACACCACCCGTCATATGGTTTATCACGTAACCACCCGTCAAATGTCCAAGTACCATTATAAAATCATAAAACATAAAACAAATATAATGGAAAGAAAAAATTTCCACACTTTGATCACAATATATCACATAAATATATTGACATAAAAAATAAATTATAAGAAACCATTTTCCATATGAAAATACATAAAATAGTATATAGTATTTATTTCATTAAAAAAACATTACGGCTTGTTGAAGAAGCCAAAGACCAAATAATACTCATGGCGGCAGAAAAGGTCTTTGTCACCGAGTACATTAAAAGAATCATTCCATTTTGACGTTTTTTTAAAATACTTCGTAGAAAAGGATTCCTTTTTTATAAAAGTAAAATTCAAAGTGTTTTATAAACTGTATAAAAGAAAGTTGTGTATAAAACTAAATATGCCTCAATGAAGGGACATTGAGACGAAGTCCCTTACCTCAAGTCCGACCTGACTCAATTGTTATTTAACGTCCTAAATAATAAACATGAGTTAATTTATACTTGATTAAGAACCTTTTTCAAGTTCATTATTACTTTTATGTCACTTATTACCATGTTATAATCATTATGTAATCATTTAAGTTAATAGTGTTTGTTTTGTCGATATTTGGTTCTTAAGTCGAAAGTGGAATTCTTACAATTAAATGTTGTTCATGTGGTGAATGGATCATTATATCCAAAATGATATTCCTCATTTGGATATCATATATATCATATATATCCAGAATATACATGTAATTATAATATTACATATTCAATTATTGGTAAAAAATGAAATGCACTGTTCATGGAGACGGTAAGCCGTACGTACGCATGAACGCTACTTTCATTTCTATGTGATATTAATGGAATTATAACTAAATAATAGGTATGTGTATTTTAATTCCAGAATTATATTAATAATTTAGAAGTAACAGACATCATATATAATAAGTTTAAATTTATCTTTTATACATCCCACATATGGCATTAACGAATCAAATGACTTTGAGGGGGTGGTAGTCCGCACTTCCTAAAATGAAGATATAATGTGTACTCATAATGGAAGTAATAAAGGTATTCCATAAATGAAAAATATAGAAGCTTAAGGAAAAAATAAACATATTATATGTGATATATAAATATAGTGACATATTAATGGCCACCATTGAAGGTGTTAGAAGAATATTGAACAATCATCGTTTCGTGTGGAAGAAATTTACCATCCACAGAAACAGTATGTTCTTTAACCATTAAATTTAGGTGTGTGTAAGTGAAGATATAATCCTTCACCAAAAAACATCCTAGTATTTCGAAGATACTGGTGTTGTTACAAAATAATGAAATAAAAAGAGTATAGGGGGTTGGAGAAGAAAAATAAAACATAAGAACACAAGAGAAAACACTACCTTTAAAACAGATAACTCTTTTTGATTGAGCTCAAAGGCTTCCTTGGAAAGACTTCTGTCAAAAGTGATGATTCAAGGAGTAAGAGAGTGATGTTTAGAGACACAAAGAGCAATTTTGGGCCGAACCAAAGGCTTGAGAGGTGTGGGTACAGAGTTAGAGGTGGGGGCCTTTTATAAGAGGTGAGGAGAGGCACTCTTGGAAAGTTAAGAAATGATACATTATTATAAAATTATTATCGGATAAAAAGGGTCCCACAATTATATATTTAAAGGATAAGGTGATACGAGTTAGAAATCCACATATCCAAAAGGTTTTTGACATATTTAGGTCTTAGATTTTACATTATCTTTCAATTTTGTTTAAATCATTAAACAATGAGGTAATCACTGCATCATCATGGTGTCATAAAAAATTTAATTTATCTAATGTATAAAAGTTAAAAAAAATAATGATATAGGTAATATTTTTATATTTCTAATTTATATTTATAGTAAAAAATCTGATTTGTATAACCCCATTTATGAATTGTTTTAGTAAAACAACTCATGTTTGTGAAATTTTTATTTTAACTTCAAATAAAAAGATATTAATGACATTTTCCTACCAAAGTGGCTCCATGGGGTCCCCAAGATGACCCATGGATTTTCTTGGTCGGCCATGACACATACAATAAGGGTATGACACGATTCATGTTCATTTCATATTATTAAAACCTTATTTTTACCTTAAACTACACTAATTACCTCTAATCGCGATTAATAAACATAAAAGTTACAATTAACCAAAAAATTATTTTAATCCCATTGAACCACATTTTATTTCCTAATGAAATCCATGTATGTCCTATTTTTGAAATTCAAAACACAAAGGTGGTAAAATTTTATTTAAACACAAAATAATTTTTTTAAGTACCACTTAGTGGTTTCACTATTCATCAAAAATTGAAGTTTTTTAGAAAAATAACAAAAATTTACCCTGAGCTATATTTGATATTATGAATTCCAAAATGATGTTTATTTTACAAAATTCAAAAAATATAAGTTTCATTAATTAATTTAAGAATCAATTCCCACTGTCAAAACAAATAGCGTGTTTTTATGAAACAAAAAAGTATCAAAAGATTGACACTAGTTTAAGTCCTATTTCAAAGTGAAATTAATTCCAACGACCACTATTGGATTAAATTGTAAAAGAATATTATAATTTCACTTTAAATCCAATTGAAAAGATAATCAAACCATATAAATAAGTTAGATTAAAAAGTGGGTTTGAATTAAAATACAACATATTTAACTATTCATTAAAAATGAACTATATAGGAAAAATACCAAAAAATTACACAAAGTAAATTTTGAAGTCATTATTCTAAAGAATAGTTTTATTTGGTCCAATAGAAAGTATAAGAGTGACCAAAACTATATTTAAAGAAGGATCACAATGAAAAGGCGATAAGTCGACCTTTAGTGAAAATTAGAGTATATATGCCTAAAATTGAATTCTTTTCATATTTTAATCCTTTATCCATTATTGGATAACTATAAAAACATTTAAAAAACATATATAATCATATATTAGTTATTTCTATTAATTCCCGCCAATACAATAGCTACGTGTTCACTTACCATTTAAAATAATGTTATTTTTTTACTAGTGTACAACGTAAGATTTCAAAGAAACTCTTTGTTGCGTTTCGGGTATGCTATCGAACATAGAAACCCCTTTAATGTAAAATTAATATTTAATTCGCAAATATTGAAAAATATGAAAATGTTTTATTCTTTATTTACCTGGGATGTTACATCCTTTCCCCCTTTTGGGAATTGTGTCCTCGCAATTTTATTCACTTATCAAAATAAGTGGGGGTATTTATCCCTCATAGAATTTTTAGAATCCCGTGTTTCCTTTTTCAACCATATGGTTTTGTCCAAAAAACCTTTACCTGGTGAATTACCTTATTTCGCAACACTTTCTCTCTTCGGTCAAGAATGTAGACTGGTTGTTCTTCATAAGAGAGATTCTCTTCCAACTGAACTACCTCTGGGCTCAATACATGAGATGGATCTGGCATCTACTTTCTCAACATCGAAACATGAAAAACATTGTGTACCTGAGATAAACTCAGAGGTAAAGCCACTCGTTAAGAAAATGATCCTACTTTCTCCAGAATTTCATATTTTCCAATGAACCATGGACTCAGCTTTCCTTTCGTACCAAATCGCATCACACTTTTCCATGAAGAAACCTTGAGAAAAACATGATCACCTACCTCAAAATATAGATCCTTCATCCGGTTTTCAACATAACTTTTCTGTCTGCTCTGAGCTATTCTCATGTGTTTCTGAATCAACTGAACTTTTTCTGCCATCTCTTCTACCAATTTTGGTCCCATCAGCTTCCTTTTGCCTACTTCATCCCAAAAAGCTGGAGTTCAACACCGCTTCCCATATAATGCCTCAAACGGTGCCATCTGTATACTAGAATGAAAACTGTTATTATATGAAAACTCAACCAAAGAATGATGTTGGTCCCAACTTCCCTGATAATCCATTGAGAAAGCTCATAGCATATCCTCTAAGGCTTGAATTGTTCGTTTTGACTACCCATCTGATTGCGGATGAAAAGTTGTACTAAAATTTAATTCAGTACCAAAAGACTTCTGATGGCCCTTCCAAAAGATAGAAGTAAATCTGGGATCACGATCAGACACAATGGAAAGGGGAACTCCATGTAACCAGACTATATCAATAAGATACAAACGGGAAAGTTGATCTACGGAAAAAGTATCCTGTATTGCAAGGAAATGAGCAGATTTATTCAAGCGATCAACAATAACTGAGATTTCATTATTACCTCGAGGTCTCTTCGGCAATCCCACAACAAAGTCCATGGATATATTTTCTCGCTTCCACTCTAGCAGGGGTAAAGGCTGAAGCATCCCGTTTGGTAACTGCCACTCTGCTTTAACCTAATGACAAGTCAAACACTTCATAGTAAAATCAGCAATATCTCTTTTCATTCCATCCCACTAGTAATACTCCTGCAGATCTCTGTACATCTTAGTACTGCCAGGATGAACTGAAAATGGGGAACTATGAGTCTCACATAACAACACATTCTTCAACTGTGAATCACCAGGCACACATAATCTCTTCCCAAACCTCAAAACACAATCATTATCAATGTTAAATTTAGGCAACTTACCCTTCTGAACTAGCTCTACCTTTTTCTGCAACGCATAGTCTTGCTTCTGTGCTTGGTTGTTTCTTGTCTGATAGAGAATATTTCAACGATACCTGAAACAAACCAGAAGGACTTCCTGCATAAACAACTTCCATGCCAATGTTCATCAAATCAACAACCAAAGGATCTCGTTCCAAACGTAGCATGGTTAATGAAGCATTACTTTTTCGACTCAAAGCATCAGCCACTTTATTTGCTTTTATTGGATGGTAATGAATTGTACAATCATAATCCTTGATTAATTCTAGCCATCCCCTCTATATCATGTTCAATTCATTTTGAGTGAATATATACTTTATGCTTTTGTGATCAGTATATATTTCACACATTACTTCATACAAATGATGCCTCAAAATTTTTTTAAAGAAAAAAAAGCAGCAACTAATTCCAATTCATGTGTAGGTTAATTTACCTCATGAGTTTTCAATTGAAGTGAAGAATATGCAATTACCAGATCATTATGCATAAGGACACAACCACATCCTTTCAATGAAGCATCACTATAGATAACAAACTCACCATTCCTGGAAGGAAGTTCCAAAACTGAAGCATTCATCAATCTTATTTTTCAACTCCTGAAAACAATCATCACATTGTTTTTTCCAGATAAAATTAACACCCTTCCGAGTTAGCTTATTCATTGGACTAGATAACTGTGAATAAATTTCAAAAACCTTCGGTAGTAACCTTTCAAACCAATGAAACTACGGATCTTGGTTACATTTTTTGGTCTTGGCCACTCTTTAACAACTTTTGTTTTTGCAGAATCAACAGTTATGCCATTTTTTGAAACAATGTGACCAAGGAATGAAATTTGTTGTATCTAAAACTCACACATGCTGAATTTTCCATATAGTTTCTTTTCATTTAAGGTTTTCATGATAACCCTTAAATGACTTTCATGCTCCTATTTACTTTTAGAAAACAGAAAAGTTTCATCAATAAAAACAACCATCATTTTTCACCTGAGTCAACTAAGCCATCACTGCAACAAACTGTTTAGTTCTGATTCTGACCATCTGAGGATACTGATTTGAAAGGTCATTTCCCTCTGCATGCCTTCCCAGAAAATAAGTTATGTTTCCTCTATGAAAAACCATTCTTATCACAGAAATATCATAGGCGAAGAAACGTGGTAATCTTTAAATACTATATCATTTCAATCATACCATAAATTAGTTTATAATTTAACAATTTTCTAACTCCTAAAGTTGTCTAAACCGACCTATGATACCAACTATAAGGCCCCGACCATAAACCTTACTTAATATTGAATTAAATGAATAATTCACATTGAGGATCTTTTCAGGTTTAGATTTTTAGAGAATTAGGACATAGCTATTACATCTCAAAATATTACAAAGTAGACACTTATAATAAGTTTCCATAGAATAAAAACTCCTAAAAAGAAACATGTCTAGTTCCATGTTTTATATAGCATGACTTTCCCTTGATCACATCTTTGACCCTATTCCACATTAAGTCCTGTAAAAAACATTTCAAAAAACTTGGGGTGAGCATAAAAAGCTTAGTAAGGGATACACAATGAATGAAAACTGTTTGTTTTTCAAAACAACAATTAAACCATGTATACTTTATCCAAGTAATACTTTTCACCTTTATAAAGTAGAAAAATCTCTTCATTGAATAAAATATCATTACATACCATTTTTTAACCAAAAGGTTACCATAAAACCCATTTAAAGATCACATAACATATAAAGGTAACTTGGGACATAAACATACTAAATGGAATAACCATACGGTCGACTTCCACACATATCACTTAATGGAATAGCCATACGGCCGACTTCCATACCCAATGCATTGGAGGTTATAACGTAACCACCCATACTGGTATTCACGGCACCACCCGTCATATGGTTTATAATGTAACCACTCGTCAAATGTCTAAGTACCATTATAAAAACATAAGACATAAAACAAATATAATGGAAAGAAAACATTTCCACACTTTGATCACAATATATCACATAAATATATTAACATAACAAATCAATTATAAGAAACCCTTTTCAATACTAAAATACATAAAATAGTATATGGTATTTATTTCATTTAAAAAAACATTACAACTTGTTGAGGAAGCCAAAGACCAAATAATACTCACGGCGGCAGAAAAGGTCGTTGTCACCGCGTACATTAAAAGAAACATTCCTTTTTGTCGTTTTTTAAAACACTTCGTAGAAAAAGATTCCTTTTGTATAAAAGTAAAAGTAAAAGTATTTTATATACCGTATAAAATAAATTTGTGTATAAAACAAAGTATGCCTCAATGAAGGGAGATTGAGGCGAAGTCCCTTACCTCGGGTCCGACTTGACTCGATCGTTCTTTAATGTCCTGAATAATAAACTTGTGTTAATTTCTACTTTCTTAAGAAACATTTTAAAGTTAAATATTACTTTTATATCACTTTTTACCATGTTATAAACATTATTTAATCATTTGAGTTAATAAGGTTTGTTTTGTCAATATTTGGTTCTTAAGTCGAAAGTGGACTTCTTACAATTACATGTTGTTTGTGTGGTCAAAGGTTCATTATATCTAGAATGATATAAATTATTTGGATATCATATAAATCATATATATCCATAATATACATGTAATTATAATATTACATAATCAATTATTGGTATGAAATGAAATGCACCGTTCATGAAGACAGTAAGCTGTACGTACGCATTAACGCTACATTCATTTCTATGTCATATTAATGGAATTAAAACTAAATGAGAGGTATGTATATTTTAATTCCAGAATTATATTCATCATTTATATGTCACATACATCATATATAATAACTTTAAATCCATGATTTATACGTCCCACATATAGCATTAACGAATCAAATCACTTTGAGAGGGCGGTAGTCCGCACTTCCTAAAATGAAGATATCCTGTATACTCATAATGGAAGCCATAAAGGTATGCCATAAATAAAAAATACAGAAGCTTAAAAAAACATAAATATATCATATATCATATATAAATATAGTGACATCTTAATGGCCACCTTTGAAGGTGTTAGAAGAATATTGAACAATCATCGTTTCGTGAGGCAGAAATTCGCCATCCACAGAAACAGTATGTTCTTTAACCATTAGATGTAGGTGTGTGTAAGTGTTGCTAGAATCCTTCACATAAAAACATCCTAGTATATTGAATATACTGGTTTCATTACAAAATAAAGGAATAGAAATAGTATAGGGGGTTGGAGAAGAAAAATAAATCATAAGAACACAAGAGAAAACACAACCATTAAAACGGGTAACTCTTTTTTATTTGAGCTCAAAGGCTTCCTTGGGAAGACTTATGCCAAAATTGAGGCTTCAAGGAGTATGAGAGGGATGTGGAGAGACCAAAAGAGCAGATATTGGCCGATCCAAAGGCTTGAGAGGTGTGGGTAAGGAGGTAGAGGTGGGGGCCTTTTATAAGAGGCGAGGAGGGGAACTCTTGGAAAGTTAAGAAACGATACTTTATTATAAAATGATTTTCGGATAAAAAGGGTACCACAAATATATATTTAGAGTATAAGGTGATAAGAGTTCTAAATCCACCCATACAATTGGTTTTTGACATGTGTAGGTCTTAGATTTTACATTATCTTTTCATTTTATTTAAATCTTTAAATAATGAGGTAATCACTGCATCATCATGGTGTCATAAATAATTTAATTTATTTAATGTCTAAAAATTATAAAAAAATATCATGATTTAGGAAATCATTTTAAATTTCTAATTAATATTTATAGTCAAAAATATGACTTGTATAACCCCATTTAAGAATTGTTTTAGTAAAACAACTCATGTTTGTGACATTTTTATTTTAACTTTAAATAAAAAGATATTAATGTCATTTTCCAACCAAAGTTGATCCATGGGGTCCCCAAGTTGGCCCATGGATTTTATTGGTCGGACATGACACATCCAATAAGTGTAGTACATGTTTCAAGTTCATTTCATATTATTAATACATTATTATTACCCTAAACTACACTAATTACCTCTAATCGTGATAAATAAACTTAAAAGTTACTATTCACACAAAAATTATTTTAATCCCATTGAACAAAATTTTACATCATAATGACAACCATGTATGTCATATTTTTTCAATTCAAAACACGAAGGTGGTAAAATTTCATTTAAACGAAAAATCAGTTTTTTAATTACAACTAATTGGTTTCACTATTCATCAAAAATTGAAGTTTTTTAGAAAAATACCAAAAAATCACCCTAAGATATATTTGATATTCCGAATTCAAAAATGATGTATATTTTAAAAAATACAAAACATATAAGTTTAAATAATTAATTTAATAATTAATTTCCGCTGTCAAAACAAATAGCGTGTTTTTATGAATCAAAAAGTATCAAAAGAATGACACCAGTTTAAGTCCAATTTCAAAGTGAAATTAATTCCAACGACCACTATGGGATTAAATGGTAAAAATATATTCTAATTTCACTTTAAAACCAATTCAAAAGATAATATAATCATCTAAATAAATTAGATTAAAAAGTGGTTTTGAATTAAAATACATCATTTTTCACTATTCATTAAAAAATGAACTTTATCGGAAAAATACCAAAAATTTACACAAAGTAAATTTTGATTTCCTGATTCTAAATAAGATTTTTATTTGGTCCAATCGAAAGTATAAGAGTTTCCAAAACTATATTTAAAGAAGGTTCACAATGAAAAGGTGATAAGTCGACCTTTAGTTAAAATTAGAGTATATATGCCTAAAATTGAATTCTTTTCATATTTTAAGCCTTTAACCTTTATTGGATAAATGTAAAAACATTTTACAAACATATATAATCATAGTTTAGTTATTTATATTCATTACTGCTAATAGAACAACTACGTGTTAACTTACCATTTAAAATAATATTATTTTATTACTAGTGTGCAACGTAAGATTTCAAAGAAACACTTTGTTGTGTTTCGGGTATGCTATCGAACATAGAAACCCCTTTAAAGTAAAATTAATATTTAATTCGCAAATATTAACAAATATGAAAGTGTTTTAATCTTTATTTACCTGGGATGTTACAGGTGGATCTTTAAACTTCATACCATCGTGTTACAAAAATTCCATAACCTTGCTCTATTGCCTTACAAGAGGTTTATTATGCATCATAGCCCCACTAAATACATCACAAATCTTGAGTCATATAAGATAGGATCAATGGATCATATTATCTGTTGATCATCTTCCATGATCTTTTTATATCACACTATATCAAATTCAATTTAATAACATTTTATCTATGGTTCATCATTCTCAAAAAATTCTGATCACTTGTAGATGGACAGCTTCCTCAGTACAACACTTCTCAGGTGAATATTCAAAATTATTCTATATATATGGCCCCACTGATTTCTGAGAAATGATATGAATTACCTATGAAATAATTAATGATATTTTTTATTTGATTCAATCTCAAAAACACTAAATGGATTATGCAATGTATATTTCATTTACATCAGTGAATACTTATTTCATGAAAATAAATTCATGGATCTCTCATTCTTCAGGCATGGCTATTCCATTTTATATGAAACCCATTTTCATACATTCATAAATCATATATTAATAACATCATTTTTTAACAATACATATGAAATAATATCACATGATCTTATAGCTACTAAATAATATACTTCTCATTATCACTTCCACAACACTCATGAAAACACTCTATATTTATGAAACTCAAAAAAAATTACTAATATATGTGGTGCCTATCCGTTATTTATGATAGAGTATAGAATTATTGTAAATGAAACTGTGGTATTATGAGAATTCATGGGTTCAATGAAATATTCATTTGTGTTGGGGAGATAACATTTGTAATTATATCAAGATAAGCTTCACGAAATTTTTTTCATCCTAAAAATTAATGAGTTTTCTTAGAACAAGTTGAATGTTTGATGATCTATTATCCTTCATATAAATAGTAGTTTCATTGAATATATTCCCCTTGAGAGAAAAATTTTCTTTTGAAGATTTTTTCAAAATGATATCTCAGTACTCTAATTAAGATGATACTATAAATTGAGAACATATGGTTTCTTTATAGAAAAATACACCACCAACCTAACTCATGTATTCCACCTCACATAAGGTGCACCAACTCTTCTTTATGACCCCTAGAATAAATTTCATCCCAAATAATATTTTATACACACTGTATATCCATAGTTTGTTCATTATTTAAAAATTTAAATGATGTTTAATTTTAAGACAATCATATTAAAATTTTCCTAATGATAAAAGGATGAAAATTTTCATGGTTGTATTTTTGGATGACATGTCTTGATGAACATGAACACCCATAACTTCCATGACTATCTCATGGTAGAATACAACTAGCTTCCTCGATATAACAACATTGGTATAAGAGATAATATTTCTCAAGTTATTTCATTATATATAATTACATACAAAGAATGAATGAGATCAACATGACCCACATTAATATAAGAATATTTGTTTTCCTCCTTAATAATTCAAATCACATATTTCACTCTCCAAAAGCTCATATCAGGGTCTACATCTAAATCTAGCTCGCCCTGCCGAATGTGGGTACCTTATTCTGCCACCATGCCACCCTTTATGGTGGTTTATTTTCCTATTCTCATTAAACTCTTTGGGTTTTCCTTATAATCCATCTTCTTTAATGCATGATGACATCACTATGGATGATTATAGTTCCCATCATTGTAGTGGTATCACATTAATCAAATTGATTTCCAATATTTAGAATATTTTTTTAATATACAAACAATTAAAAATTAGTTATCCAAATTCAATATAGTATATATCCAAATTCAATATCCACACAATTTTCATACATTCATACCTTCATTCTTATTGATATATTTGTTGCATATTTTTATACAAATGACACAAGACATTGAACATAAGACCAGTTCTACAATATTAAAAATTATAACTCCATGATTTTACATCATTTCATGTTGATGAAAAATATTTCATCTTTATCAAACCATCTGGGTTGTGTTTTAATTTATCCAATCATATGAAAACAAAAATGTGTATGTTTTTAATTTTTTTAAAAAAACATTTATTTATTACATCCATTGTGATGTAATTCTCTTCACCTCCTTGATAATTGTTTTGAAATCATATATTTTTGTTTTCTTAAAATAATATAATGATTTTTTATAGATCATCTGCAAAATAATCATTTTTTCAGGTAATGTCATATGACACCAACAAGAGCACAAATAATTCAGTATCTTCTCTTCATGGAATTCGAGTATCCTTAACCGTGTAATTTATATAGTTTTAAAATTAACAATTAACATCATTAGTATGTGAATCCCCATTTTTTATTTCGGATAGTGTTGTATTGTAACCATTTATCATGCCCCATATTGTTTGTAAATGTATATTTCATTTATTAAAACATTATAATTGCCTCATACATAACTACACAAAATATCTATCATCCATGAAACATATTATCTTAATCAAAACATTTCAAGGCATGAAACAAAACATTGAGAAATTCAATATGTTTAACGTGTATAAATTTTTTAGATTCCTAGAATCCCCAAAAAGATTTATGGTTTCAATTAAACGTTACAATATAAAACTTATTTGATAGTCACTTTAAAAAAAAATCGTAAATAATAACCCAAAATTATTGGAGATTAATTTTTTAACATTTCTTGAAATTACTAATGAAATTATTAATGATTGATTTATTTAATTAAATAAAATGTTAGATATAAATATTAAATCATGATGTATTAACATAAAATCCTATAAAGACATAATTTATTATTCTATTGTTGATGAATGAAATAAATACATCCTCACTAAACATGATTGATGAAAAAATAAACCAAATCCAAAATCGAAAATCCCCTCAAAAATAAAAATACAAATTAAATTTCCCTATGATTCAATTCAATCATGTATAATAATAGAATCATTAATTTCCCCAATTTTTATATTCGGAGTCAAATATATATATTTTCAATGAATTAATAATTAACTTATATTCATTTTACCAGTATAAAAAAATTATTACAATGAAAAAATAATTCTTCTAATACAATTATGTAGTTAGGTTATATAGGGGACTATTCTTGTTAAAAAGATGTAGAAATTATCCACTAAAATAATTTTTTACAACATTCAACATTTTATTTTAATTGAATAAAATAAATTATTTAAATTCTAACCTCTTAATTTATATTTGAATTTACAAAATTCTTATCTTTCTACAGGAGCAAAGGAACCAAAAACAATTTGACAAATATTATAGTAAAATTTATATTATAATATTTGTATAGTTAAAATGAGGTGAATTTACGAAAAACATCACAATCTATGGTGAAGAAATATATGATTTCACTATGTGAATTATGATTTAACAAACACTACGAAATTTAAAATCATTAAAAAATATTTCATTATCCCATGTTATGTTTGTTAGAATCAGTTATTCAATACATGAAATTGATTAAATTTATTTTTTAAGAAATAAGGATTTCTGTTAATATAAAAAGAATTTTAAACATATAATGGGACAAGACATAGATACATCGTATAATTAGATGTCATTAAATTATTTGGTATATTGAAAATATATTACATGGGTTTATCTATTCTTACAATGAAGGAACACCATGAGAATGTTAAGAAACTATAACCCTTGCAATCCACTATATATTTGTTTAGATTTTTTGGATGAATACCATTTAATATAGGTATCTATGGTGTATCAATGAAAAGGATGATGATAGACGATATATTTTAAATAAAAAATTATTAAAGGCCTATGTTTAAACACGTGATATAAAATATTAATTTAGAATAAAAAACAAAGAGGTGGATTGAATAAATCTATTTTTGTAGAGTCTAAAATTTTCATAAAAGAAAAACATTCTGATTATGTATAAGTGTGAATATTTTTGGAATCATAAAAAACTACTTATATATTTTTTTATCATGCCAGAATAACTCAAGAATTTGAACTTTAATAGAATTATATTTCCTCACTATGATCTCAATAATAATGGAACCACAATTATCTATCACTTTTATGCCACCTTAATTTACTCATAAAATTTGGGGTTTATATAAAATTAATTTTCAATATTTAGGGGAATCTGAATTCAATTAAATAAATGTAAAAACGCCTCATATATCCTCATGTATATCCAATCCCATATATGTTATTTTATTAATAGATTTTTTTTACAAAATGTGTTGAAAAAATTCATTATATATTTATAATCTAATCATTACTGAAAGGTGTATTCGTGACAATATAAATATCATATATATATATATATATATATGAATTTCACATTATGGGACTATTTTTCATTTTTCCTTACATTGTGAAATTATTCAAATGATATTTAATTACATAGAGTTAACCATTATGAATTATATTTCCTCTATAAATAATCCTCACTCATATATCCATGAACTTAAAAAAAGTAATTCCATTAGTTTAATAATAATTCATTGTTCATAATCAAATTTCCCCAAAAAAGTATCCATGATAATAAAATATGTAGACTTAATTATTACATTTTGATAACATGGGTATGTAACCAATAAAGAATATATTTAACATTACATAAGTTCTCTTCATTATTGTCCCTAATAATATCCAAATGTTTTATCATATATTCATTCATTTGTTCCCCATTATATACGAGATTTATTAATAGTGCATCAAATAGTTCATTTACTATAGTACATATTCATGATGGTATAAATTTATATTATACCAAATCCTTGTTCATTGATGTTTTTCTACCATTATATATATAATATAAATTGAAAATTTTACATGTAATTGAAAAATATTTTAATTATATTTTAGAGATATTAGTCCCTTTTAATTTTTTATAATCCTGAATAATAATTAATTATCACATTTTATTATGTTCTGAATTAGTAAATTACATTTTTTGGAAGGATTATTTTATGTATAAATACCCAATAAGAATTTAGTTTTTTTCCGAAAATTATTTTTATAAACATTTAAATTTAAATTAATGAAATATATATAAATATTTTCTTTTAATTCTAGAAAATACACGTGATTTCATATTCTTGTATATTATTAATTTTATAGATAAATAATTCTGTTTAAATATTATAATGATATTTAATATTAATTAATATTTAATTCTTCTGAGAATATATGTTTTTTATTGAGGAATACATGTTATATTATATGTTAAAACATACATATTAGTTTTCCTTTTTTGACACATAATATTTAACATGGATGGATTGACTTAAAAAAAAATTTGACTAGGCAATTAAATTACTGAGAAATCTTATTAGAACCAATTATAGAGGATATTGAAGGTCATTATATAGAGGAAAATATTTTTCTAATCGAGATAACTAAATCCATTGAACATATATTTTGTGGACTCATTTGATGTGTTTTTTGAATCAAATATATTCAATGTTATGAATTTATTAGGATATTTGATGCTTAGTGTTGAGATAATGTATGATGTGACTGATAATCAAGTGATTAGGTGGTAATGGTTATAGAATCAAATATTAGTACTCATGTAATGGTATTATGTTCATTATTATTGGATTATATGCATGGTATAGTGATTAATTAAAAGACACATTTTATGGCTTCATATTATCGTATATAATTTTCAATCATAATCATGATTGAGGTTTATGTTATACTAATGATGAGTGTTATTATAGAAATTAGGGGATAATGTTATATGTTTAGTATTTTATATATGTTACTACATAATTTATTTTATTAGATGATGATATTAATTTAAAGTAGGAAATCATGATAAAGATTTGTTTACTACAAATTGGTAAGCATGATGTCCAATGTCTTTGGAGTAGGTTAATAGAATATTTCTACATATTGAAAGGATTATATTATAATTATTTTTCATGTCACACCCTATCCCTGTATGCTTATTTTTATTTTATTTTATTCTTTTCTTCATCCTATATTGGTTTGAAAAATCTTAGTTTGAGTTCTAGTTTGGAATTTTTGAAGCTTAATATTTTTCTTCGGTTCTGGTCCGGTGCATGGGCACCGCACCATTATCAGTGACCATGTGTTTGGTCCAAGATACCGGGTATTATCTTGATGCTTAAAATATATATATTGATAATACTATAATTTTTAGCATTATATTTTTATAAATATAATAATAATTAAGAATTTTATTTTCCTTTTTATCTTATATTATTTTTTATTTTATTTCTTTATTTCTTTCTTTTTATTTATTTTATTTTCTATTCTACATCATTCCCTAACCATAGTCACCCTAGCCTTTCCCCTCTCTTATCTCCCAAACGCCATGCCTCCTCCTTCAACCTCCCTTCCTCCCAGCCGCACTGACCTCCACCTCCCACTGCAGCCTGCAATGCCGCCACCATGCTGCATGTCACTGCACCGCACACCCCCTTGCCAGACTCCCGTCATCGCCCACCAACGACCCGCGCCGATCCCCCCCCCCCCCCCATCCTGTTATCCTCCCTCACGCCATCCGGCCACTACCACCGGCTGACCCCGCACGGCCCACCTCTTCCTGTCACATCTCGGCCACCTAACACTGGCCCCCCGGCCTCCGCCTCCAGTTGATCCCGCCATCCCACAGCCGTCGTGCTCCCTCCTCGCCCCCTTCCACACCACCCCATGCTGCCCCTCCCGGAGACCCGGTATCCGACCTATCGCACCAGCTCTACCTCCTCCCGCTCACCGGCCGATGAGCGTCATCCGGGTCGCCAAGTGCTAGACCTCTGCCAGCCTCCGGGTCACCCTCTCTAGTCACACCCTGATGTCCCGATCAGCGACCTCTACTTCCAACACGTCGTGCCCGTGCTGGTTCCACCTTCGGCCTCTGGCCATGTCCTCCGGTGACCCACTTATCTACCTCAAAACCCTCTCCGAGTGTGCACAATCTCCCTTAGGTCTCGATCATTCATATTCTAACGACCACTACCGAATGTGAGGTAGTTCAAATCGCCTCAGAACACCTACCGTTATTCATGGGGTGCGCTTGGTGTTGCTCTCCATCACCATTGAAGGTGAGATATTTATTATCGTGTGTACATTTAATTTAGTATCTCAATTTTGTTTATGATTCCTTGATAATATTTTGTGTACGTTGGTCCACGCCACAAATTTTTCCATGTTCGCCGCTAAAGGTGAGTTGTTTGGGGTTGTTCTGGTCCGCTTGCCATTGTGTCGAGGTGAGGTTTGCGCTTCTTCTTCATTTGAAATATTTTAAACCAATGTTTTTGTGTTTTGAGTCCCTATTGATGTCTCTACACTGCATTGGTACTCACCACAGTCTTTGTCTTGTAGGTATTTTTGCGCAAGCGCAAAGTGGGTCACGTCGTCATGTTTGGATTGCAAGTTGATGTAGGGTTCCCCACTGCACTTACCATTAAATTTATAAATTATTAATTTCTTGTTATTTTATTAATTTTTGGTAAATTAGAAATAATATTTTTATAATAATTGTTTTCTATAAATGTATCTGTTCATTTTTATGCAATGAAGGGAAATTGTTTTTCTTGATGAACTGTCCCATCATGCTGAAAATTTCATTTGGCTTTTATAATAAATTAATGAATTTTCAATTGTGGTTTTGGGTTGATGAGAAGTGATTCTTTTTTTATAAATATTTTTATTTATTAAATAGTGGTTTAAAATTTGAATAAATGTGTTGGTTTAATTTTGAGAAACACTTTGAGGCCCGGTTGGCACTTTTATAATGGTTTTGAAATGATGCAGATGAATGTACCTCGGGATGAGTACAGTTAAAGGCCCGGTTGGCATTTTGTGATAACTATTGTCAAAGGGTGATGTGTGAAATATATCCAAGGCCCCTTTGGCAGTATGAATAGAATTTTTGTAAAACCCTTATTGGGTTGGGTTCCTTGCCTAGTTCTGATCATTTTGATTGGGAGGGTCCCTGATTTGGAACCTCCCTTGTGAAATGTATGTTGATCGCAAGGGACTACCCTTGAGTTGGAAAAGGTGATTCCGGAATGTCTGATGTGTTTGGATAATATATATATATATATATATTCATGACTTATGTTTTAATTTTATGGCACACCATCCTTAGAAATATACATGCGAATCTGGAATAGTGGGTGAATCTCTTGAGAACGATTGCTGCACTAGTTCAGATTACACACTGGCTAGTGGACCCATAGTAGGGGAATACAGAGTAATTGATTCAATGTGGATTCAACCCCTCGGTTAGGCCATGAAGGAATAAACTGGGCATTAGGGAGTTATGACATCATTGAGTTAGAGCATGCTTTCAGGATGAGTCACATGTATAGTAAGTTCTAGATTGTTCACGAGATCTTAGGTTCGACAAATGTTTGTTTTAGTTTTATTTGTATGTGTTGGATAAGTCAGAGGTCTAGTTTGGTTGTTGGCCCATGTGTGCCACTTTTTCCATTGACCTTGGTTTGTTGCGTGTTATGTGTGGTTTTCCTTTTGGCTAATAACGGATGTTTGGATTTCTAAAATTTTCATAAAAAATTTTAAAATTAAATGAACATATTCCTTTTAATCATTAAACTGATTTTTAAATAAAAAATGGAAATTGACTGTTATTTATTTTAGAAATGAAAGTTTTATGAAACCCAATATTTTATACATTGTAGTTTAAAGTTGAAATTAGTAGATATCATTATTTAGTGGTAGTACAATGGGAATAGATTTATCGGGCTAGCCTACTGGGTTTTAATACTCACTCCTATATTTTTTTCTTGTTTTTAGTTTTTTTGTAGGTTCCAGCTTATGTTGTTCACCTATATAGATGTTGGTTGTGGTATTGGAGAGTTTCCATTGAGGACACGTGGAGTTTTGGTCATGGTCAGGTATGTAGCATTGTTGGTTGTTCTTTATTTATTTTCTTTTATTCTATTTATTTTCTGCTGCTTAGTTTATTTTTAGTTTGGTCCAATTCGTTCCCACCTATTTAATTTTGAGGTCTGACACTATTTTCCATCCCGGGGTATTGGGAATGCCGCTTGGGAATTGTCGTGGACCGACTTAGGTGAACGGTTCAGGGTAGACCAGGGCAGGTTCGTGACAAAATGGTATCAGAGGAGTCCCTTGTTATTTGGAGTTTTTGGTATATAGAGATTAGGACTGTTGGGACATGAGTGTTAAGTGTGGGAAAAGCTTCATGAACTCTTGCTCGCACTAATTCTCGAGTTACCAGGGTAGTCCGGGATTTGAGTCTTCTGCTTTTATTTTGGATTGAGGAATGACAATGGAGGTGAGCTAGTGTCACTTCGTCACCTCACATAGATTAGTGACCCATGTGGAGTCCGAGTGCACTGTTTATGTTTCTCCTAGTTATTGAAGCTTACATGGGGCGTGGCTCGCTACCATGTTGCCAGGTTGAAAGAAACATCTTGTTCCTCATTTCATTGATTAGTTATAAGTTGTGTTTTGTTGCTTCTGGTTAGTGTAAGTGTCGTTTTGAAAATGAATGTGGATCTTGAAATAAAAGTGTTTCTGTAAAATTGTTTTAAATTTGTAAAGTGTGTTTTTAAATTTAAGGAACATTGGTTTGAATTTTAGTGTTTAATTGTAGTTGCTAACGGGTGGCTTGGTGTGACCCTTGGTATTCTTTATGGAGGATCACATGTGTGTGTGTGTATATGAAAATTTCTAGAGGAACTTGTTTATGGACGATGTGGATGGACACACATGTGATGTTCATGGGATACCATGGGTGAGTTTTTGAAATATAAATGATTTGGAAATTGGTTTTTCTCTGACAAATGGATTTTGGGCATGTGAAAAGTGGGGTTTCTTTTGAAAAATGACCATGGGACAATACAGTTTTGAAATTTTAAATAAAAAATGGTGATTTTGAAAAAGAGGACTTTGGTTGTATTTATATTTGTTTGAATTTCAGGCTGATGGTCTCTGCTTGGAGTGTTCTATTCAATAACGTTTTGGCTTGATGCCGGTCTTAGTTTTATGCCCAATGTGTTGTTCAGAATGTGTCTCCAAGAAAAGTCCCCAAATAAAAAAAAAGAAAAAAATATTAATGAGTCGTCCCCTATTCTGGTTCCTATCATGTTTTTCATTCTTATCAAGTTGATTGAGATCTGTTAGAGGCAGTTATGTGGTTTGATGAAAGATGAGAGTGTGTTTGGGTTGTTGGGAACTCCCGAGGTTTTCGACCTTGCGCTGTCTCGGGTTTGATTGATGGTCCAGTTTTGGATCAGTGAAGGTATGATGTCTCAACATAGATGGAGTTGGGTTGATGTGGTAGGTGTTGAAATATGTATTCATGTGATGGATTATACCTGAGGATGTGAAGGCATGTGTCAGTAGCTTGAAGGAGTTGGCACCTGGAGCGCATGTTCTTGGTGAATCGTTTGCCTCTCGTTGTCTATGAGGGTTCCCCATCTGGTGACTGGGGCGCACGAGAGGAACCTACATATACGAAGTAATTTTTGTTGGTTTTAATATTTAATTTGTCAGAACTCTTCCTAATGTACCATTGGTGTGGCTGGGATGTCCATTCCAAGCCGCCTGGCTGCATCCCTCTGATGTCTTGCCATCGTTGTGGTCGTTCTGGTCACCGGGTGATGTTCTGTAGGAAGCATAGTTTGAGGAAGTAGTTCTGATCGTGGGATGATAGTGCCTGATATTAAGGTAGGAAATGCTTTATCCATCAGACCCCCAACCATAGGTCTCAGGGTGAAGCATGCGCACAGTCAAGAGTTGTCAGGGGTGTGAAGACTCGGCCCGCGTTGTGTGTTCCATTTTGGTATTGAAACATTTTAAAATCTTCCTATTCTTGTTTCTTTGAAACTAAAGTTGTGTCATCATTGTAAGGTCACAGTTTAAATGGAAAAATGCGATGAACTTATTCCATTTCATTATAAATAGTCTTTTTTGTCTGAATAGGTTCTTCTGAATCTCACATTTCTCTTAAAGTGTGTTTGACCATTGTATGGGTTGATCTTGGTTTAGATGTGCCCATTTGAAGATGTTTATGTATTGTGGAACTGAAGAGTGTTGTTTCCGACTATCTTTCAGAGTTATGTCCTTCTTGTTAGTTTTCTTCATTGATGGATGATTTTGGCTTGAGTAGAGAGTTCCAAGTTTCAATGGAGGTGTTCCCTTTCTCGTGCTATGGTAAATGGTTTGGATTGGTTGGGAGTTCCCACATTGGACCCCTCCCTAGGGTGGTGTATTTGAGTATAAATTTTCATACTAGGTACGTCCTTGGGGTGGAGAGAACCCTCTTGTGTTCTCCCATTCTCTTGTTTTGGGGTTTCTCCTGAGTTGGTCGCGTGTGACTTGTGTAGTGAATAGTCACCCCAAGGATTTTGTTTTGCCTTTCAGTTTTGTTCGGGCATGGACTCAAGATTGGATAGTCCTTTGACATGGAGACTTTCTGGGGGTAGAAAGCCTCCATGGAGGGGAGACCGCAAACCTATATTCTTATTTTTGTTTTATTTTATTCTTTTATCGGTCCTGCATCGGTTGGACAAATTTTAGTTTGAGTTCCGGTTTGGAATTTTTGAATCTTATTATTTTTGTCGGGTTCTGGTCCGGTGCGTGGGCACCGCACCGTTAGCAGTGACCGTGTGTTTGGCCCCAGTTACATTGTCTTTTCATGACGCTTAATATATATATATTGATAATATTACAATTCATAGCATTATATTGTTATAATAATAATAATTAATATTTTAATTTTAATTTTAATCTTATATTATTTATGATTTCATTCCTTTATTTATTTTTCCTCTCTATTTTTTTCCTCCTTCATTCCTTAACCATAGACTCCCCCAGCCTTTCCCCTATCTTCTCTCTCGCATGCCCCACCTCCTCCTTCTTCCTCCCCTCCCCCAGTTGCACCGGCCTCCGCCTCTCACTGCAGCCCGACGCGTGGCCACCCAGCTACCCATCGCTGCCCCGCGCACCCCCCCCTGTCGGCCACCTGTCACTGTCGGCTAGTGACCCGCGCTGACCCCCCCCCCCTCCTGTTCTCCACCCTCGTGCCCTATGGACTCTACCACCTGTCAACCCCACATGGTCCGCCACCTCATGTCGCAGCCGGGACGCCGAGCACAGGCCTCCACCGCCGGCCTACCCTTCCATCCTGTAGCCATCACGCTCTCTCCTCTCGCCACTTCCGCATCACCCCATGATGCACCTCCTAGTGACTCTTCTTCCAACAACTTGCACCAACTCTGTAACAGCCCAAGATTTTATAAAAAAAATATTCTTTTTAATTTTATTAATGTCTTGTGTTGTACGCTACACCAAAAGGAGCTTGCACAACACACATCCTTGACTTGACTTGCATTACACGCAATCGCGACCTTCCTCGATAGCGTGTGTAGTACGCAATACCGAGTTTCACTAAACAACGATATGCTATAAAAATATTATTAAAACTAGCCGTTATGAATAGTAATAACCACTTTTGGAAATCCAGTAAATCTTATTTTTCAAAATGATCTTTATTTTTGGATTCGGAGTATCAAATTTAGCCTAAGGTGAAATTTTGGTACTTTTCGGATAACTTTCATATTCTGATGAATAGTGAAAATTACTAAATTATAATTAAAAACAACTTTTTTAATCGAAATAATTAATATTGATAAATCATTAATTTGAGTGGTTTTAAAGTATATTTAGAATATATTTTTACAATTTAATACAATGTTGGTCATTGGATGTAGTTTCACATTTAAACTAGACATAAACAAGTGTCAATCTTTTGATAGATATTATTTCTTAAAAACACGCTATTTGTTTTAACATAGGGATTTAATTATAAAATTAATTAATGCAACTTTTATGTTATGAATTTGGTAAAATAGACTTCATTTTTGAATTCGGAATATGAAATATAGCTTGGGATGAAATTTTGGCATTGTTCTGAAAAACATCAATTTTTGATGAATAGTGAAACTACTAAGTGGTAGGTTAAAAACTGAATTTTGCATAAAACTTAATTTTACCGCTTCTGTGAATGGAATTTCGAAAATTCGAGAAACACGGTTAATATCAAGGACTAAAATGTGGTTCAATGAGATGAAAATAATTTTTTGGTGAATAGTAACTTTTTACTTTTTTTACCACGGTTAATAGTAAATAAGGTAACTAAGGGTAAATATGATATTAATATTACCCTAAAACATGTCCTAATTCTATTGGACAAGTGTAATTCGACCTAAAAAAAACTTAGGAATAAAAGATGACCATTTAGGCCCACTTGGATTAGATTAGGACATTTATTATTAATTTATTTAAAGAAGGGTTAAAATAGTTAAAATCAATGATTAATAAGTAAATCATTTTTAATATGGGGTTATACATAAGATAAATTCGACTATAAATATTCATTAGAAAGATAAAAAGATTTCATACATGATGGTATTTTATTTGTAATTTTTAGACATAAAATAATATAATTTATTTATGACACAAAAATGATGCAGTAATTATCTTATTAATGAAATATTGACATAATTGATAATATAAATACCAAAATAAATGTAATTTAAGACTTTTTATGAATTCCACTAATTTTCTAGGTTACTATGATATATTAGTGTTGATTTAAGAAACTTGGTTCTAACATATAAATCTGTTATGACTTTCACAAAAATCATATATCAAATAGTGTCAAAATTGACACAAAATAGTTTTTAAATAAAATATTATATTATTAATTGTTATTTTATTCCTAAAAATCTAAGGTTCGGCAAAATGACTTAGATAAGGATATATGTATTAATAATATACAATTTGGGGTTCTTTTGGCATGTTATAGTAAGTTTATTAACCATATTGTGAAAGAAAACAAAAAGACACGGTAAAAGTTAAATTATTTAACTTAGAGTTAAATCTAATTGATAAGGTTAAAATAATACCCTAAACTTGTCTAAATCCTATTGGTTGATAGGATTTCGACCCATCCCCACTTTATCTTCGAAATAAGACCCTTTTGAACCATTATAAACCGATTTTGACTTTAATATAAAATAATATTTTGAGATATTCCTAAGGTGCCCCTCTCCTCCCCTATAAAAGGACACCTCCTTCCCCTCCTCATCACACCAATTTGAGCTCTCAAGCTCGGCCAACCCCTGCCAAAATCTCTTCTCCACTTCCCTAGCAACATCCTAGAGGTTCTGGTCTTCCTCAAAGACCAATTTTAGTGCCCTAAGAGGAGGTCTCAAAGAGGCGCTTCAAAGAAGAGGTAATTACAGTTACCAATTCTTTCATCTTTATTTCTTCTTCCACTTCTTCTTATTAGGTTGTTTCATTATGAAGTAATGACATCAGTGTCACTCATATACTGATATGTTATTATAAGTATGAAACAACCCTATTTCACCATCTATCCATCCTACGGAAAAAGAAATCACCGCGCGTGCGTACGTACGGAATACCGTCTCCACGCCGTGGTGTAATCTATTTTCCACCACCACCTTACATGGATGGGTATAATGGTGTAAAGAATAACTATACATAGTTATTACAACATCATATTGATTCTTATATATTGTATAATATACTCCAATTCAATTCAATATTTATGGAAATGATATCATCGCTCGTGCGTACGTACGGAATACCGTCTCCACGACGCGATGAGATTCATTCTCCATGTTAACCATTTAAGAATGATTATAATGTATATATAAGAAATAATAATGAAATATATGACATTATAAAGCTACTGGATTTATGTATATATATACATATGTATGTCATCTACTTACTTCCATTTCAAGACAATAAGGAAAGGAAAACAGCGTTCATGCGTACGTACGGACTACCGTGTCCATGAACGGTGTTTTTCATTTTATTTATCTACCTATTATATATATATATATACTGAATATATATGATATATAAATCATATTTTATATTCTGGAAGTAAGTAAATCATGGTATAAGTAATAATGATGTCAAGAACAACAAGTCAAAACACCTACGATAAATGAAACGATTTTACCCAAAACGCTTCTTTAACATGGAATTTACAAAAGAACGGGTAATATAATGTCATAAGTGAACCATATATGATATCATAACAATGAATATGATTCTTTAATAAGTCAATAACATGATTTAAATCATTATACAGGTGGTTCGGACACTTACAATGCAAGTCGGAACTAAGGTAAGGGAAAATATCACAATCTCATTTTTATTCGAGATTGTTTATTCGTAAGTATTTACTGGGGTGTATTTTATCATCCACATCCATGTTCCCTCAATATATAATATTGTTTCCATCCACTTGCAATAGTTTAAATCCAATTTTACCCTTAGGTGAGTTTTTAGTAAAGAATATGAAAGGAATCTTTTGTCGTTTTTCCGTACGAGGTACTTTTTGACTTTTCCGACAAAAGTACGAAGAATGTTTTTTTAACTTATACGGCACGAACAGATTTTTACGGTTTTATAAAGCCTTATTTTCATGAACCTTCCTCCAAAATATTTCATGACTATTTTTAATAAAATCTCTTTCTTTTAAAATTGTATGATGTTTTGTGAAAAGAAATTGATTTTGAAGAAGAAAGGATATTTTCCTCAAGAATTCATTTCAAGTGTTTTATCAAAATTATTTTCCATCTAAGATAATAAAGGGTTCTGTTTCTATCCATATTTTTACATTGATTTGACTATGTTGTGATGGAATTATGTTTATGAATTCCATTATCTTATATGAATGGTTTTATGATGTCATGTTGTTTAAGAATCCCATTTTTATTACATGGGTTATGCAATGATGTATGATTTATGATTTTGTGGCACACATAAGAATGGTATCATTATGAGATGGGTGGGACCTATATCTCCCTCCAATGCATTGGGTAAAGATTTCATATCTCATGAGATAGACATGGCTGGAATGGTAGGTTATACCGGTTCAGTGATACAGGACTGAAACGAGGATTACTCGATTCAGAAAGGGACTTTGTCCACTAAGATAGTCTTGGCAATGAGTCTTGACTAACAAGAAATGATTCTCTATGATTATGTGTGTATGCCACAATGAGTAATGTTTTAAGTAAGGGTTTCATTTTCACTACTATGATTTATCCCATGTTATGAAATTATGCTCTCTTTTGCAGGTTAAGATTTCCAAAAATGTTATGTTCTTATGAAAATTATGTGATTGATATTTCTTTTGTTTACCCTTACTGAGCATTTGAGCTCACCCTTTTATGTTTTCTTTTCCCCAGGATATAAAGAAAGGTTTTAGGTAAAAAAAAAGGAAGATATTTGTGGGAGATTTTGAAGATCTTTCACCAGGATTAGAAGATTACGTTCCGAGTTTCCAAAGACACTAAACTATTACGATCCTTGTGTGTGTATTTTTGTTATGTATTAAGTATTCCGCAAAAGTAATGTAATGTTCATGTACATTAGGCTTCGGGTCTCTACAGTTGGTATCAGAGGAAAGGTTTAGTCAACCTTTGGAAACTAGGATGCGAAAACGTTAGTGAGATCCCTAGAGATATTTCTAAGTTATGTCTAGGGATGTCCCTAGGGATAAGTATACGTATAGGTTATAGTAATAGAATTACGCTAAAGATCATAGAATTAAACCTAAGATGTTGGATATTGAAGGTACTCCCCCTTTATTATGTTGTTTTCCCTAGCATGATTTTTGCCTCTCACACTATTCTTTTTGGGTTTTATACGATGGCTGGAACCCGAAGGAACCGTGTTGATCAATGTAATGGACAATGCAATGATTTCCCTCCTGAACAAACAAATGTTATGGGAGATGGAGTGAAAAATCTTATTGCTATACTTACACAAGCTATGAATCATTCTGGACTTCCAAATGAGCAGAGAAGGGAACAATATTCTATTGAGTCCTTCATGAGGCAACGTCCACCTTCTTTCAGTGGGTCTTCTGATCCACTTGTGGCTGAACAATGGATCAGTACTACTGAAAAGATATTTTCAGTTCTTCAATGTTCTGAACATGATAAAGTCATCTTAGCAGTATATCGTTTGGAAGGTGAAGCTGATCAATGGTGGAATCTTATCAAGAATACGAGGCCAAGAGATGAAATTGAGTCCATGGAATGGGACGAGTTCAAGAACTTGTTTTTCAGTAAGTACTTCCCTTGTATTCTTCGAACAAAGATGGAGAAAGAATTTCTTGAACTGAAGCAAAGGGACGATGAATCTGTTGGTACCTATGAAGTAAATTTTACAAGACTTGCAAGGTATGCTTCTGGAATTATCATCCAACCTGAAAGTAAAGTTGATCGATTTTTCTGTGGCTTAAAACCAAGTCTTCGAAGGGAATTAGCTATAAGAGACTTCAGTAGCTATGATGAAATTGTGCGTTGTGCTATCAAGGTAGAAATGGAAGTTGATGTTACATATCCATCTCATGGTTTTGACAAGAAACGAAAGATGGAGTTCAAGGAGAAATCTCAGAATAATGGTGAAAAGAAGATGAATGTTTCCTTATGCACAAAGTGTGGAAAGAAGCATGGTGGAGATTGTCTAAAAGGGACTAGAAAATGTTTTAAGTGTGGAAAAGAAGGTCATCGAGCAGCTGAGTGTCGAAGTAATGGAAAAAGGGTTTCTAATGATGTGAATAAAGCAAACACTGCAGAGAACGCACCGCCAACACTTCAATGCATCAAGTGCAAGGAAATGGGGCATTATGCTAATAATTGCCCTAATCCAAGGGTTAGTGATGATCAACATGAGCAACCACTGAAGGCAAAGGACAAAGGGAAATCACATGCGATCACTATTGGCAATGTTGAATATGACAACGATGTGGTGGAATGATTAAGTGTTTATGTAATGGGATTCCAAAATAATGTTGTATCATTGAGTATTGCAATATTTATTGATGTGGTATTCAAAGTGATTGAGATATTTTTTGGAAATAAGATGATATGCGCATAATGAAGACGAGAAAATGAAATGTTTAATAGTATTCATGAGCTCATGATTGATATAAGGACTAAGTGATATCATGGTTTGAGTATATAGAATTTTGAGGATTTTGGTATGTGGAAAGTGTTAACTTTTAACTGCACTCATGTTTTCACTAAGGAATTCAAGAGAATACACGATTAAGGACTTTGAATGTTTGGAATGTGACCAACAAGACATATCTTATGATATGTGGGGATCAAGGACAGTATTAAATCTCTGGTAATCGTTGTCACTATATTATGAGAGTGGACTGCAGTATTATAAGCCTAAAGATTAGACTGGATTATGTTGGACATAAGTTAGTATTGTTTAAGGATAGAAGATTTTCGATATTATTGATGGGATTTTATAGTAACGTAGTTTTAGAAAAAGGGACAACCTGCAGGACGGGCGACAGCCCATCACTTCGGACAAGGCTGTAGGAATCGAACCCACAACCAAAGTGCGACTGGCCTTTATCTCCTACCACTGGCCTACAGGAAGTCCCTGTTTAGTAGAAACTAGTTTTATTATATTAAGCAGTATGATATATGAAGTATAAGTCCATTTTAGGAACTATATATGATTAATCTCACCATAGAATGACTTATGTATATTTAATAACTTTTGCTTACCTTTTGTTTGAGACAGATGGAATGACCCGTCATTCTATCACATGATCTGCTAACACTTCACGAATAACAAATTCAACTTCATTTATTTAAGAGATGAAGTGGAAATTGTTCAAGGCACAAACAATAGTGATATTGTATCAAAATAAAGTAAGTATTTATTCTAATTCAAATTTTCAACTTTAGGGAAATGATCTTGAAAACCAAAAATGTTGTCCTAGTGATCTTATACCTGATGAATCAGATGGTACCTTAGATCGTCACAAATTTATGGATTTGTGATTACTGGATTTTCCATAGCCATGTTCTCTACCACTCTCCATCAGAACATGATGGTTATATTTCTCTTCCACATCCATATTTTCACCTATGTGGAAACCCAGTGATTAGTTTATTTGGGTAATCATTACATTTCATACTTTAGTTTTTAAAGCCAAGTTTTGGTATTCCCTTTTACGATGTGGGTTTCTATTAAAGAAACTTTCAAATAGTAAACCATTTATAACCTCGACGAATTTCGAGGGCGAAATTCATTTTAAGGGGGGTAGAATGTAACAGCCCAAGATTTTATAAAAAAATATTCTTTTTAATTTTATTAATGTCTTGTGTTGTACGCTACACCAAAAGGAGCTTGCACAACACACATCCTTGACTTGACTTGCATTACACGCAATCGCGACCTTCCTCGATAGCGTGTGTAGTACGCAATACCGAGTTTCACTAAACAACGATATGCTATAAAAATATTATTAAAACTAGCCGTTATGAATAGTAATAACCACTTTTTGAAATCCAGTAAATCTTATTTTTCAAAATGAACTTTATTTTTGGATTCGGAGTATCGAATTTAGCCTAAGGTGAAATTTTGGTACTTTTCGGATAACTTTCATATTCTGCTGAATAGTGAATATTACTAAATTATAATTAAAAACAACTTTTTTAATCGAAATAATTAATAGTGATAAATCATTAATTTGAGTGGTTTTAAAGTATATTTAGAATATATTTTTACAATTTAATACAATGTTGGTCATTGGATGTAGTTTCACATTTAAACTAGACATAAACAAGTGTCAATCTTTTGATAGATATTGTTTCTTAAAAACACGCTATTTGTTTTAACAGAGGGATTTAATTATAAAATTAATTAATGCAACTTTTATGTTATGAATTTGGTAAAATAGACTTCATTTTTGAATTCGGAATATGAAATATAGCTTGGGATGAAATTTTGGCATTGTTCTGAAAAACATCAATTTTTGATGAATAGTGAAACTACTAAGTGGTAGGTTAAAAACTGAATTTTGCATAAAACTTAATTTTACCGCTTCTGTGAATGGAATTTCGAAAATTCGAGAGACACGGTTAATATCAAGGACTAAAATGTGGTTCAATGAGATGAACATAATTTTTTGGTGAATAGTAACTTTTTACTTTTTTTACCACGGTTAATAGTAAATAAGGTAACTAAGGGTAAATATGATATTAATATTACCCTAACACATGTCCTAATTCTATTGGACAAGTGTAATTCGACCTAAAACAAACTTAGGAATAAAATATGACCATTTAGGCCCACTTGGATTAGATTAGGACATTTATTATTAATTTATTTAAAGAAGGGTTAAAATAGTTAAAATCAATGTTTAATAAGTAAATAATTTTTAATATGGGGTTATACATAAGATAAATTCGACTATAAATATTCATTAGAAAGCTAAAAATATTGTCTACATGATGGTATTTTATTTGTAATTTTTAGACATCAAATAATATAATTTATTTATGACACAAAAATGATGCAGTAATTATCTTATTAATGAAATATTGACATAATTGATAATATAAATACCAAAATAAATGTAATTTAAGACTTTTTATGAATTCCACTAAT
This sequence comes from Viscum album, assembly GCA_963277665.1. NCBI lineage: Eukaryota > Viridiplantae > Streptophyta > Magnoliopsida > Santalales > Viscaceae > Viscum > Viscum album. The sequence goes on from OY728128.1 coordinate 1,268,108,612, forward strand.
TTTCTAGGTTACTATGATATATTAGTGTTGATTTAATCAACTTGGTTCTAACATATAATTCTGTTATGACTTTCACAAAAATCATATATCAAATAGTGTCAAAATTGACACAAAATAGTTTTTAAATCAAATATTATATTATTAATTGTTATTTTATTCCTAAAAATATAAGGTTCGGCCAAATGACTTAGATAAGGATATATGTATTAATAATATACAATTTGGGGTTCGTTTGGCATGTTATAGTAAGTTTATTAACCATATAGTGAAAGAAAACAAAAAGACACGGTAAAAGTTAAATTATTTAACTTAGAGTTAAATCTAATTGATAAGGTTAAAATAATACCCTAAACTTGTCTAAATCCTATTGGTTGATAGGCTTTCGACCCATCCCCACTTTATCTTCGAAATAAGACCCTTTGGAACCATTATAAACCGATTTTGACTTTAATATAAAATAATATTTTGAGATATTCCTAAGGTGCCCCTCTCCTCCCCTATAAAAGGACACCTCCTTCCCCTCCTCATCACACCAATTTGAGCTCTCAAGCTCGGACAACCCCTGCCAAAATCTCTTCTCCACTTCCCTAGCAACATCCTAGAGGTTCTGGTCTTCCTCAAAGACCAATTTTAGTGCCCTAAGAGGAGGTCTCAAAGAGGCGCTTCAAAGAAGAGGTAATTACAGTTACCAATTCTTTCATCTTTATTTCTTCTTCCACTTCTTCTTATTAGGTTGTTTCATTATGAAGTAATAACATCAGTATCACTCATATACTGATATGTTATTATAAGTATGAAACAACCCTATTTCAACATCTATCCATCCTACGGGAAAAGAAATCACCGCGCGTGCGTACGTACGGAATACCGTCTCCACGCCGTGGTGTAATCTATTTTCCACCACCACCTTACATGGATGGGTATAATGGTGTAAAGAATAAATATACATAGTTATTACAACATCATATTGATTCTGATATATTGTATAATAAACTCCAATTCAATTCAATATTTATGGAAACGATATCATCGCTCGTGCGTACGTACGGAATACCGTCTCCACGACGCGATGAGATTCATTCTCCATGTTAACCATTTAAGAATGATTATAATGTATATATAAGAAATAATAATGAAATATATGAAATTATAAAGCTACTGGATTTATGTATATATATACATATGTATGTCATCTACTTGCTTCCATTTCAAGACAATAAGGAAAGGAAAACAGCGTTCATGCGTACGTACGGACTACCGTCTCCATGAACGGTGTTTTTCATTTTATTTATCTACCTATTATATATATATATATACTGAATATATATGATATCTAAATCATATTTTATATTCTAGAAGTAAGTAAATCATGGTATAAGTAATAATGATGTCAATAACAACAAGTCAAAACACCTACGATAAATGAAACAATTTTACCCAAAACGCTTCTTTAACATGGAATTTACAAAAGAACGGGTAATATAATGTCATAAGTGAACCATATATGATATCATAACAATGAATATGATTCTGTAATAAGTCAATAACATGATTTAAATCATTATACAGGAGGTTCGGACACTTACAAAGCAAGTCGGACCTAAGGTAAGGGAAAATATCACAATCTCATTTTTATTCGAGATTGTTTATTCGTAAGTATTTACTGGGGTGTATTTTATCATCCACATCCATGTTCCCTCAATATATAATATTGTTTCAATCCACTTGCAATAGTTTAAATCCAATTTTACCCTTAGGTGAGTTTTTAGTAAAGAATATGAAAGGAATCTTTTGTCGTTTTTCCGTACGAGGTACTTTTTGACTTTTCCGACAAAAGTACGAAGAATGTTTTTTTAACTTATACGGCACGAACAGATTTTTACGGTTTTATAAAGCCTTATTTTCATGAACCTTCCTCCAAAATATTTAATGACTATTTTTAATAAAATCTCTTTCTTTTAAAATTGTATGATGTTTTGTGAAAAGAAATTGATTTTGAAGAAGAAAGGATATTTTCCTCAAGAATTCATTTCAAGTGTTTTATCAAAATTATTTTCCATCTAAGATAATAAAGGGTTCTGTTTCTATCCATATTTTTACATTGATTTGACTATGTTGTGATGGAATTATGTTTATGAATTCCTTTATCTTATATGAATGGTTTTATGATGTCATGTTGTTTAAGAATCCCATTTTTATTACATGGGTTATGCAATGATGTATGATTTATGATTTTGTGGCACACATAATAATGGTATCATTATGAGATGGGTGGGACCTATATCTCCCTCCAATGCATTGGGTAAAGATTTCATATCTCATGAGATAGACATGGCTGGAATGGTAGGTTATACTGGTTCAGTGAAACAGGACTGAAACGAGGATTACTCGATTCAGAAAGGGACTTTGTCCACTAAGATAGTCTTGGCAATGAGTCTTGACTAACAAGAAATGATTCTCTATGATTATGTGTGTATGCCACAATGAGTAATGTTTTAAGTAAGGGTTTCATTTTCACTACTATGATTTATCCCATGTTATGAAATTATGCTCTCTTTTGCAGGTTAAGATTTCCAAAAATGTTATGTTCTTATGAAAATTTTGTGATTGATATTTCTTTTGTTTACCCTTACTGAGAATTTGAGCTCACCCTTTTATGTTTTCTTTTCCCCAGGATATAAAGAAAGGTTTTAGGTAAAAAAAAAGGAAGATCTTTGTGGGATATTTTGAAGATCTTTCACCAGGATTAGAAGAGTACGTTCCGAGTTTCCAAAGACACTAAACTATTACGATCCTTGTGTGTGTATTTTTGTTATGTATTAAGTATTCCGCAAAGTAATGTAATGTTCATGTACGTTAGGCTTCGGGTCTCTACAAACTCCACCTCCTATCGCATGCCGGCTGACGAGTTTCTTCCCTCTCGCCATGCACCAGACCCATGCCAGCCTCCTGGTCACACTCTCCGATCACACAACGCTGTCCCGACCGGTGACCTCCGCCTTCGACACGCCGCACCCATGCCAGTTCCACCTCCAGCCTCTGGTTGTGACCTCCAACAACCCACTGCTCTAGCGTGAACCCCTCACAGAGTGTGAAAAGTCTTCCTCAGGTCTCGATCATGCGTATTCCGATGACCACTGCTGAAGGTGAGGTGGTTCAGATCGAGTCGGACCGCCTGATGTTATTCTCAGTGTGCGCTTGGTCTTGCTCGCCATCACCATTGAATGTGAGAGATTTAATATCGTGTACACATTTAATTTAGTATCTCAATTTCGTTTATGATTCCTTGATAATGTTTTTTGCTACGTTGGTCCACATGAAAATTGTTTCAGTGTTCGCCTCTAAGGGTGACTTGTTTGCGGTTATTCAGGTCCTCTTGCTGCTGTGTTGAGGCGAGGTTTGCGCTACTTCCTCATTTGAAATATTTTAAACAAATGATTTCGTGTTTTTGAGTCCCTGGTGATGTCCCTGCGCTACGTTGGAACTCACCGAAGTCTTCATCTTGTAGGTATATGTGCGCAAGCGCAAAGCAAGTCACGTCGTCATGTTTGGACTGCAAGTTGAGGTAGGTTTCCCCACTGCACTTACCGTTATATATCGAAATTATTAATTTCATGTTATTTTATTAATTTTTGGTAAATTAGAAATAATATTTTTAGAATAATTATTTTATATAAATGTAGATATTTATTTTTATGCAATGAACTGAAATTGTTTTTCTTGATGAATTGTCTCATCATGGTGAATATGTCATTTGGATTTTTAAAATTAATTTATGAATTTTTCTGCGTGGTTTCGGTTTGATGAGAAATATTTCTTTGTTATGAATTTTTTTTTATTAAATAGTGGTTTGAGATGTGAATAAATGTATTGGATTTATTTTGAGAAACACATAAGAAGCCCGGTTGGAAATTTTAAAATGGTTTTGAAATGGTTTGGATGAGTGTACCTTAGGATGGGTATAGTTAAAGGCCTCGTTGGCATTTTGTGATAATTATTGTGAAACGATGATGTGTGAAATCTATCCAAGTCATGTTTGTCATTTTGAACTGATTTTTGGTAAACCCCTTCTTGGGTGGGGTTCCTTTCCTAGTTCGGATCCATGTGATTGGGACAGTCCTCGGTATGGGACCTCCTTTTTGAAATGTATGTCGATGGCAAGGGACTACCCTTGTGGTGGATGGGGTGGTGCTGGATTATGTGATGTGTTTTGATTATATATATATATATATATATTCAGGACTTGTGTTTGAATTGTATGCAACAACCTCCTTAGAACTATACAAGGGAACCTGGCATAGTGAGTGAATCTTCTCAGAACGATTGCTACACTAGTTTAGATTACGCACTCGTTAGTGTCCCCACAGTAGGGGGAATCCTGAGTTATTGCTACTATAGGGATTGAGACCCTCGGTTAGGCCATGAAGGGATATACCAAGAAATATGGCATTATGACATCATCGAGTTAGAGCATGATTCCAGGATGAGTCACATGTATAGTATGTTCTTGATTGTTCATAAGCTCCTAGGTTCGACCCATGTTTTCATTAGTTTTATTTTTATCTGGCGGATGAGTGAGAGGTCTAGTTTGGTTGCTGGCCCATGTGTTCCACTTTTTCCATTTCACTTGTATTTTTGCGTGTTATGTGTGGTTTTCCTTTTGGTTAATAATGGATGTGTGGATTTTCAAATTGTTCATAAAAATATTTTAAAATGAAATGTACATATTCCTTTCAAACATTAAATTGGTTTTTAAATTAAAAAGAGAAATGGACTGTTATTTATTTTAGAAATGAAAGTGTGTTAAAAACCCATATTTTATACATTGTAGTTCAAACTTGAAATTAGAATATTTGTTTATTTAGTGGAAGTGCATTGAGAATAGATTTATCGTGCTATCCAACTGAGTTTTAATTCCCACGCCTATAATGATTTCTTGTTTTTAGTTCTGTTGCATGTTCAAGCTAAAGTTGTTTGCCTTGAGAAATGTTGGTTGTGGTATTGGAGAGTGACCCATGGGGTCACATGGTGTTTTGGTCGTGGTCAGGTTAGTAGCATTATTGGTAGTTCTTTTTTTATTTTCTTTTGTTCTATTTATTTTCCGCTGCTTCATTGTTTTTCTTTTGGGACAAATCATTTCCACCTGTATAATTTTGATGTGCGTCACTTGTTTCCATCCTGGGGGGATCGGGAATGCACCCCGGGACTTGTCGTGGACCGGCTCGGTTGACCGGTTCAGGGTCGACCCGGGCTAGTTCGTGACATTTCATGTGATGTAAGTGAGCGAAAGTTCTAGATGTAAACTTATCCAAAATCTGGGGGTGTCTTATATGGATCCATAATAAAGTTGACCAGAAAAAAGATTTTGTATTAGACAAAAAAATGTTTCATAGCAAATTGGAAAGATAAATTTATGATTAAATCAAGCGTACTGTGTGAAGATCAATAGCCTACAAAACATAGGTTATAATAAATTTTTAGTAATTATGACATATATAATGTTTTAAATTTATTTTAAAAATCTAAAAATATTTTTGGAATAATATTTCCTTAAATTATATATCGTGATTACATTGGGTGAATCAAGGCATAGAGTTTACTTTTTCTCGCATATGAAGATTTCATTAAACTTTTATGATTGAAAAGATATCTAATAGGTGTCGAATTATGATGTACTATGTGTTACCATATGACTTTATAAAATATTTTTTTGTATTATCATTAAACTTTTAGATTTATATGATCTATTGGAGTAGAATTCAAATGAAAATGGTCTCATACTTATATTTAAAAACTATATTCATACTTTATTTATTTAATTATTTGTTAATTTATTTAATTAGTGTTGTGATATAGTACGATAATATGATTTAATATTTACAATTAATGGATATTTTCTAATGGTATACATGATGGTTTAGATAACATAAACACATTTAAAAAGGGGAGACGAGTTGAATGAGAATATAATTTTTCTTTAATAAATTGGGTATTAAAATTATAAACATAGTTAATATGGATTATTTAAACAATGATATATAATTACTGTTATATAATTTTTTAATTTTTTAATTTTTTTATTAAAAATCTCTTAAAACACATTTGAGGACTGATAAATTATATTCATTTCCTTTTTTTAATTTTTTTATACTATATATCAACTTTTCTAATTTTCATTAAATCTAAAAAACCTATTTCTTTATTCCATTGTTACTTATTTTATTTACATTTAAATTATTAAATTTTAATTTAATTACTTACATATATATACTCAATTCATAATTTGATAATTCATTTTTAAAAATTACAAACAATACAACACACTAAAATAATTTAGGAATATGTATTATCATATTTTAACTACCTTAAAGAAGTTCTCATATTTTACACTAGATAGGTTAGAGTGAAATTGATCTTTTAAATCAATTAAAAATGAATAACCATTAATTTTGATTTATTTATGGGTAGATAGAAAACGGAAATTACATGTTTATATATTTTTTAGAAAATATAATTTATTTATTAAATATCATTATAAAAATAAATATATTTCATAGAATCAAATTCAATGGATTTAATAGTGAAAATTATACTATACAAAGGTTATGCTTCTATAGAAATATTTGTTAGTAGAATTGATTAATAAAAACTATTAATAACATGTTGTTAATGTTAAATTATTATTGGATGGAAAAACTTTCTAGGGAACATAGGTAGTTCCTTATGTATTTCCTTGAGTTTTCTATAGTTTTAGTAATGTAAATATCATTAACAGTAATAATTGAAGAAATTGGTCCTTACATAAACACATAACTTTTTCTGTTTTTTTGTTATATTGTAAAAAGAGAAGTTAGAATATATTATATTACTAATGAGACCTCGCAACTACCATTGACACAATGAGTGTAAAATGAATTACATACTAGTTGATTTAATAAGTGGATTTTAATTTCTTTATAAATATATCCAAATAGAATTTGTTTTAGAAATCATCATTTCCTATAGAATGTTCTAATAACTATAGATTAGTTACTTGAATATGTTTATGGGTTTATCATTATAGGAAAAAAATTTATATTTGATTAATAATGTAAATATGTTCCAAAATATTTAAAATAAATAGAATAATCTATCAATATTTTATAATTTTATAAAAAAATAATAGAGATGAACATAATATTGTTTTAACTATGTGGTGTGAGTAGAAAGTAAAATATTAAATGAGAATATCAACATGATTTATGTGAATAAAAATTAATTATTTGACCTGTAAAATCGAGATTATAGAAATTGGTATTACCAATTGACACCAATAACTATTAAATTATCTCATTGAATTTTCAAAAACATTCACATGAAATACATAATATTTAATTCTTTAAACCCTCTTGGAGCTTCAACTATACAAGAAGTATTATCACACACTACCCATTATGTTTCTACTAACCCATTAATATAACTATTAGTTAATAAAATGAAGCAAGGAGAAGCTAATAATGAATAATGATTCTTATATATGGTATGATTTCCCAAATCAATATCCTACAAAATAGATTCTTTTAAAAACCATTATATACACAAGTAGATACATGAAAGGAATGGTATGTGACATAAATATAAAATATAAAATAATAGATTACTGAAAAATATAAATAATCAATAGTATATTTTCACTAATATGACATGTAAGAATAAACTATATAACATGAATACAGGTTTCTTGATTTCTCATATGTCAATATGGTATCCCCAAAAACAATCTTTGATCCACACATAAGATCGTTATTTACTACGGTACACCATGTACCTACTCTTATATCATTACATTATTTAAAATGTTTTTGGAAACACTATAAAAAATAAAAATATTCAACGACCTCAAGAATAGAAAATATTAGGGAATTTCATTAAAACAATATTGTAATATATTATATATATAAACATTTTTGAGTAACAATTTTAATGTGCATTAGATGAACCTTTTACTAGTTATAATATTTTATTAATAATATATTCTTATCTATTGATTGAATTGTAAAAAATATATAACCATATCATTTCTTATAATTCAAAATAATAGATATAAAGTAAATATTTGAAAGTACTAATCGTAATCATATCATGTATATATATTTTCCTATATATATCCAAAAAAATGATTGTATATCCTAAAATCCATTAAATTAAATAACACACTCATGAAATAATCGACTTTCAATATACATGATAAGAATAACAATTAACATATAAATAAAATAATAAATATCAAAAAAATTATAAATATTAATCATTTTTTCATGGGGTTTATGTAATATAATGAAATATTACATGACATCTTCATTTATGTAACCATAAAAATTCTTATGAAATGTGGTACAAATGAATATCATAATCAATATATTTTTATATTCAATTAATTAATATTCACAAATTATTTTCTTTCATAAAATCTATTAAAACCTAAATATGTTTCTAACGTATCTTTTAATATATATTACACTTCTTCCAACATTTATATTAACATTCTTATAAGAGAGTGGAGTCGATTACACTTCCTCTAAATGTCCCTAAATATGATATCCTTAGGATATCCTTGATTTATGTGGTATAGTGATACATTATGGTAAAATAATTAACAACCATAGTAATAATTTACTACATTACTTATACCTTTTCACAAGTAGCACATCAATAAAAACAAATAAAATATTATTTCTAATGATACAATAAGGGTAGTGAAAATCCAAATCAATTGTAAAAAACTATTTTTATATAAAATTATCCATGTGATTGAAGAATTTAACATCCCATTATACAATTTAAATATCCGAATTAATTATACAATTACTCACCATGACACTATGCCTCCACCCAAATTTTCATAGAGCTATACTAATTGTTTGAATAGTTACATAAACATAATTTAAATATTTTTATAAAGTATTATATAAATATATACCCCTAGTCCACTCTATTTAGTAGTATAAATACATACATAATCCATTATCAACTGGTATCTTATCATTAAAGATTGAAAAATGAAACATAACCCCATTATTATCACATGGGACATAAAACCCTCACCCCTGGTAAGATAATCCTATATAGTTTTATGTTTCAATTGATGTAATATATAGTAATTTAATATATTTGGTGACACCACTAATTGATTCTTAAATTTATAGTGATATATCATTTTTGGCTAAAGTATACCATATAAACTCACTTAGGTGCACAATTATATATCAAAGAAAATATAAGGTTAAACACAACAACATAACCTTTATTTTCTAAAAATTATATATAGTAATTCATGTATACAATGATAAATATAGATGAATTAAAATAATCTTCTAATGAGTGTAAACCCACCCAAACTTGTTAGATGATTTGAATTTATTTTCCTAAATTCAAGGAAATATATCACACCCAGAATGTTGTGTATATAAAAAAACAAGTAATATGGATGAAAAATGATTGAGATATGGTATTGAGGAATAAAATAAACACTATAAATATTAATATATTGTTAAATCAAAGACTGTATACCTTTTTTAGGATATTAATGATGAAAATGGATTAGAGGATAAAGGGGGTGTGTAGATTTTTAAATCATATAATTCTCTATTATGATATATGAGGCTAAACTAATGTTATTTTTACATAAATTTTATTTTATATAGTTTGATGATAAAATTCAGAAAAATAATATATTTCCATCTGGTAATTTGTCATAAGACCATTTTTTTCTTATGGTCCTTTTAGGACAACCTGTCGCAATGATCAGTCACCAAGGTATTCAATCAACCTCTATCATATATTTGGTATCCACTTCAGTGAATAATTTTCGTACCCATATTTCAAAACATTTCTCAATGATGTAACACTCCAATAAATCCTCATAACACATAAAAACACTTGACATGTTATACTCTAATAATGAAAGACAAATATTAATCTTAAAATAAAAATTACATCACAACATAATAACCAAATATAATATAAATTTATTTTCTTTGAAATTTTATGATAGAATCCATTACTATCATACAAAAATATTAGTTGTAATACTACATAAATTTTTATATTTTTAATATATTAAACTATCATTTTTGAACAAAAAATTGAATCACATTATTTTACCTAATAGGAAATAATCATGAAATATTTTTGTTTCCTATAATTGCATTTTTAGTAAAAATTTATTTCATTGGACAAGAATGCATATTATCCTGTAAAAAATTTATTAGATAAGAAACACATTTAATCATTTCCAAAAATGTCCAAAAGATTTCTATTAATACTATATAAAATTAGTTCTTCTTAAATTTGGATAGCTCTAAATCACTAAATAACTTTTTAATTTTATAACAAGAACGGTTATCTATTTACTATGAATTTCATAAATTGATTAATATTATTGTAAATCATCGAATTCTAGATTAATCAGACATATAAAATACTTTATTACAACTATTATTACATTATAATAACTAAATTTCCAGATTAAATATAATATAGATCACTTCTGTAATAATCAACCATCATATCCATCCATTTGTTGTCTTCAGCCTTAGTAATCTCCATGATTGCTTATTTCATCCTTGACCAAATATGAAATAACCACTAACATTAGCACTATCTAACCTAAGATGACACCCATAACTGAGAGTAATCTATATTTTGACCAAAAATTGATAGTATACTATCAAACATTGTAGTTTCCCCAGTTTAATTTTATATGTATTGATTAAAACAACACACATCAATGAAAAAGAACTAAAAATATTAAGTCATTAAAATTATAATTTGAATAATCTTATGTAATGGCTTCATTATATGTGAAATCATATCAATGTGTTTCACACTTTAACTAAACCATCATAAATACTTCTTATAAAATCCTAGAATAAACCACCATAAGAGAACCAACATGATGGATCCACAAAAAATGAATAATGCCCCCAAAAAACAATAGGTTATTGACTAGTAGTGAGGGTATGATACATTTTGTGGGGAAATTATTCCTTTTATTTTCATTATATACAATAATACATAAAAATAGAAACATTCATAATAAATTTCTCCTCTGGTTGAATCATATATAATTATATTTGAATTAAAAGAATATAAAAAATATATCTAGTTAATAATAATATATTCATGTAGGTTATACTATATTAAATATTTTGAAAGCACGCACAAAAGTATGTAATATAAAACTCTATTTAATTCATAATAAGAATAAAAATTTGAATCAACCACTGAACTCAGAATCTACCCATATATACCTTAAAAATATCACAATGTTCCATGGTATCCTCCTCTCATACTAGGCTCATAATTTAGAACTATGTGACATTTATATGATCATCACACATTCCAAATATCCCATGTCAGTTTTGGTCATAAAACATAGATGTCCACCACCAATAACATCTCTATTTTGATAAATATATTGTTCATTCTTATAATGGATTAAAAAAAGTCTATAAAATAATATGACTACACTTTTTTCACACTAGGTCTTGAAGGAGTTATACTAATGGTCAATAAATTCATGTTTAACCAAATAAATAATTTGGAAAATTTCGCTATATTTTTAACAAAACTCGAGTGTGAATGATCATTCATAACCCTTATCATAAGTTAAGGAGAATCATATATCTCTATATTCTAGAAAGGTGGATAATGATGAATTAACTATAATATGTACAATGAGAATGACCCATATCTAACTCATATGTGAAATTTCTTTTTAAATCCATCTATCGTCATGGTTTGATGATGCACCCCCCAAAACTAATATTGTGAATGAGGTATATAATTTGGATTTTTTTTCAAAACATGGTTTTTGGTAATTGATTTATTTCTAGATGAACGATGATTTTATACATAATTATTTAATGAAAAATTAACCACCTAGTAGAAAATTTATCACACAAAATTATAGTTATTAAATGAGTCATTTTCAGGTAAATGATAAAACAAATAGCCTTTACCACAAGGTGGAATTATGTAAAATCATGAAAACATTGTATCACTATATAAAACTATTGAGAATTAAATATCTCTATGTAAAAGAGTCCCAACATTCATAAAAGTTGGTTATTGTCGCGTCACAAGGTGGATATCACATCACCATCCTCATATAATAATTGATTTTTTTTAATATTTTGTTTAAAAATGAATCCTAATCTAAAAATAAGGGGGAATATATATCACCAAAAAATTATAAGCATATATACCATGGTTAATTATTAATCACTATAAATCCAACCAAATTTAATGTTATATTAAATAAACTAATCATAAAATCAATAATGCAAACTAAAATGGATAAAAATTTATGTTAACGTGTAAATATTATTGATAGAGATATATTAATATATACCATACCCATCTTGAATGAGTTAACCCCTTAGGACTTAGTCCCCTTGAATCAATTTCTCACCACTATACAGTCATCTATAATGAACCACATCGAACACACTCACTACTACACAACTAGGTTTATTGGGTTCTAGGCTTTATCAGCACTAGAAAATGTAGTAGATCAAGGAATCATTTCGTAGAACTATCACAAATGATGATAAAAGGGGATCTATGTAAGTTATTTTTTTAGTGGTGATAAAGGGGGTCATTATCATAGCTAATAAGTGTTTATAATGAGTTACCATTATCAGTTATAAAAAATAAGGTAGGGTAGAGGGACTCCTTTATCAGTGCTAATAAAAATCACTGATAATGTGTATATTACATAAAAAATTTATAATTCTGTAAAAATAACATATTAACATATAAATATATCTATATTGATATAAATATAATACATACTTATTAAATATTATTCAGGTATAGATAAATATACAATCACAGTTAATAGAAAATATGAATTGGATGTTGCTAAGAAACTAATTAAAATTTATTATTAATTAATATTTTAATAAATCTTTTTGAGTAATAGTAATTTAATAAAATTATATTAAATAAAAATTAATTGAATTATTTAATGGTGTAATCTATCTTGAAAACATGAGTCCGACTTAAAAAGACAATAATGTTCTCAGTGTCTGTTTGGGGACTATCACCTATTAAATCGAAATAGTCAAAGAAATCTATCCCCTATCATTTCGGGAAATATATAGTCACAATTTTAGCCCATAATTTGCATATAAGGCCAGTAAAACTGAGTTTTTAGTTATGAAATCCAATTTTTTAACATTTTATGGAATTCAAACCTCGTTTAAAGGGATAATATTTATTTTCTTATGGGATATAAATTATTTCGTAGGGTTTACATTAAAATATATTTTAGGTTTTTAAAATATTTCATTTTTCACTATGAAGTTTCCTTTCAATATATATAAATATTTCCGCATATTTACTTATAATAAATGTATTATATAAATTAATATTAAAAAGTATTTAAATAAAAAGTATTTTTTAAATTTATAATATAATGTCTCATTGTTAATTTTATTTGAAATAAGAAAATTAACCAATTTATTTATATTATAAAAATTCATTAATATATATATACAAACATATAAAAATAATTTTTATATATAATCACCTATGTAAATTAATGAATATAAATATATATATATATATATATGTATAATTTAATTTAAATATATCTGTGTATTAATAAACTATTATATAGTAATATTATATTCAAGAATATGTAAATGCATATTAATATATAATATATTTTGATAATTATAAGTATATATATAACACACAAGATAAGAGATATATATTATTAAATCTATTGAATAATAATAATATAAATATATGAATAAAAAATATGCATGTTAATATATATTGAAATGAAAAAAATAATAATAATAAAATATACTATTGTAGAAGATTCATTAGAGTTACAAAGGAGAGGTAAATGGATGAAATATAGGTTCATAAAAAGGTTGATATTATGTAATATGTTTATAAATGTGCAGGAGAGAGGATATGAATTTCATTTAAAACCATTGATAAAGGGTTTGGGAATTGATGATAAATAGTAGGGTGGGGAGAGGCCTAATTTTTTTTTTCAATCATCAGTGCATACAAACAAGCTCTAATAGACGGGGACATAAAAAATGGGTTTTAGACTAAATAACGTGATCCTATAATCGATCTAAAAAAAGAGCTGATAAAATGTGCATTTAAAAGTATTAAAATGTGTTAATAAAGACCCCCATTATTAGTTTTTTACGTGTTATTGAAGAGTGACTATGTTATTGCACAATTAATGCTTTGTTAAATCATTCCATTTAACATCACTATCATTAACCACTCTACTGTTCTATTAATATATCCTTTTTTACATCCATGGTTATAGGACAAATTATTAGTAGTTACTCTTGACATCTATCCTTCCATGGGACAATATGTGATATTAAATAACTACCCATTATACCATATTTATTCCACAATGGGTCTTCTCAACCAAATATTTCTATAATACATTGTGTTACCAAGTTTTATAAATAAAAAATCAGTCTCATATCAATAGGAAACTAATGAATTATTTTTAAAGGCTTGTAACATAATCTTTGGACTATGACACACCTCTTGGTTCCATTCATGAACTATCCCCCCACTGTAAAAGTAATACTGAAAATTGATAGCTATGTGGTAAAAATATATGGTTTTATGGTCATCTACTAAACTAGGTATTCAATATCACAAATCATGGGATTATTCAAACAGATTTTCTCTCAAACATGTTACACTGTCTCCTAGTATCTTCTCCCTACATCACATTAAAAATATCCCTACGTATGATTGAAAACAAATATGGGGGTGGGAGTGAATAGTATGTTTTCTTTTAAAGAATATATTAACCATAATATAACCTACCATACAAGATAAGTTTTTCAACCCTCTCAAAAAAATCTCACATCCGTACTTCATGTTAAGAAATAATATTATAGTGAAAAACAGATGACATTAATAATATTCAACATAAAATCATACTCTATTCCTTATTTGGTAATAATCCAATCATTGATTATAAACTATGATTACATGTGACTTAATGTTATAGTTTTTTAGAAATCCTATCTAAAATTCACCCTCAATTCATTATACCCCCAATCATAAATCGTCTCTTTAGACATCAGTTACACACACTAATAAAAATCACCTTCTTCATCATTTTTATAATAATTGAATGATATCATTATGCACTAGGATTATTTTAAATCATTTATAAGTTTATTTCAACACACAACTATACTCGATCAACTGGTCATACACATGTATATTATTCATGATAGTTAAAAAAAATATTGATCATTTCATTTATTCTGGAATTTCACTTCAGATCCATGAGGATATATATTCCCAATTTATATAATATGTAAAAAAAGCTCATTCTAAAATGATCTTGTGAATTAATATTAATCTCCTTACATGATATAGGCGTGTACCAGTTTCCTTAGTATTCATAGATTCTCAAAATATAAATTATTCCTGAAGCCAACATTATTACGTTTATTTCTCAACAGTTTTTTAATTAATTTCATTTATCAACTATATGTAACTCATTTTGTATACAAAATTATTCCAATCCACATAACATGATCATTTCACAACATATGTCTCTCACAAAAAATTTGGTGCATCAATTAATTTTCACATCATGACAATTTTATTCCCAAATTAATCAAGGCATTTAATGTTTTGATAATTTAATTGAAGGTTTGAGGAACTATCTTTATCAAATAATATCAGTCTACATATAGAATGGCACATAATTTGTATGGAAAATTCATTTACATATTCATGTCACATATTACATGATTTAAACAACATATAAATCTATCATACACATAATATATTAATCCTTTTTATAGTATGTTATTACATCATATAAGACTTATTCACTATGAAGGGATGAGGGTTCTAAAAATTAATTATTCTTCTATTGCAAGGTGTTATTCATGGATCCCAGTAGAAGTAAACCCATTTCAATATTGATAATATTTTCTCCAAAATATTATAACACACATAACAATGATATTAAACAATGTTTATAGGATGTGGAATATGTAAAAAACTAACCATTTATAAATTGAATTCCATTTTTAAGGAATATATGAGTTATTATGTAATTAATTATAGAAAAATCATACAAAAAATAGTTTATTTCAGAGCAATATATGTTATATCTTGATAGAGTTAAAATAATGTCATAAATTATAATAATTGATAATATAGCCATTGTATAATAAATAGTATTACTTTTATATAATGGTTATGATAAAGTCCGTTTGATATATATGGAAGAAGAGAAGACCATGACTAGTTGGAGCATAACCTATGAAGCCAATATATCAGAGCTTCTGAGGGATATAAAATCAGATGAATTTTCCATTGTCCAATCCTATGCCAAAAATAAAAAACTAAACCATGATTTAACCCTCTTATTGGACAATTTCATTCTCAATGAGATCATGACCAAAACCATGATCACCAAACCACCCCATAAAAATCACAACATTGCACAAATAAAACATATGGAATTAACTAGTGTTATAAAGGGGTATTTATCTATACCCTAACATTATTATTTTGTATATTCTTTTGATATAAATGTATTATAATTATCATGCTTTAATGTTTATTTTTATTTAATTATATTAATAGGTTGATAAAAACTTTATTCTGATATGAAGACATTTGTTTAGGAAATATATCAATTCAATGAAGTGATTTTTTTAATAAATTCTACAAATATTTAAATAATGTAATAAATAATAATTATTCAATATTAATTCTATTATAATTTCTCAATGTCAATTATAATTTTTATATGGGTCTGAGAACCATTATTATCATATAATGATGTAATTTGTATTATTTTTGGATTTTTTATTTGAATGTGTAAATTTTCTAACACAGAAAACTATTTAGATAGAAAATCATTATTTCTAAAATGTTCATATCAAAATTATAGAATCATTTTTTTTTTTAATTTTTTTTAAAATATTTCAAATTTTTTGGGGAAAATGAAATATGATATATATATAAAGTGTTTATTATGATATCATAATATATCTATAGTGATATAATAAATACTAAAATGAATATCCATGGAAAAAATTATCATAAATCTTTAAAATAATACTTTTTGTAGATATTTGAAAAGTATTATAATCCCTTAATGACTCCTCGAAAACCTATATTATATTTTAAGGTTATTAAATAAATTCCTTTTAAACATGACTCACATACACATAACTAATGAAATTATATTGAGGACTTAGATTCACAGGCATATGATGTATTAATAAAACAAAACACTTCATCAGATGAATAAATGGAAAATGTCTATGGTAAAGTTTTATTTTTTTATTAATTTATCATATAGAGTCAAAAACTGATGTTTGGAAATAAATAAAGAATTATACACTCCATTCCTATATTAAACCACCAAATCTCCCATTACACTTACATAAAAATACATTTATAACTACAATTTTGAAATCATCCTTATATAGAGTCCTCCCATGGTTCCTTTTGAAATTTTTATGGTCACACAAGCTGTGAAAAGGATCCTATCAAGGTAAGGGATCCTCAACATCATATATTTTCTCATTAAATTTATTTTTGATAGGACATTTTATTTTCAATTTTTAATGTTGTGATATTTATTCGGATTCATCTATATTACATAATTATATAATCTAAGAGTGATAAAATTAAAAATTATTATCAATCATGAACTCCACAAACTACATAGGTGTAATTATGTGGAAGTAAAAGGATGGTCCCACGAAGAGCAGGAAACACAACAGATGAGTTTTGACTAAAGGTCAAGTCATCCAAATCTCAGTTTCATATT
Organism: Viscum album; assembly: GCA_963277665.1. NCBI lineage: Eukaryota > Viridiplantae > Streptophyta > Magnoliopsida > Santalales > Viscaceae > Viscum > Viscum album. Next base: position 1,268,126,466 of record OY728128.1, read on the forward strand.
TTTTAACTAATAAAATGGAATTTTATTAACCATGTAAATTGATTAGGGTACTTGGCCATTTTTGTTTTGTAGGAAAAAGATAATCATAATTTTATCTTGGGATTAACCGATGGAATATGAAGAAAATAAGTACAAAAGTCACTAATTAATCATTTTCCATCCAACCAGGTCTTCCTAATATAGATATAACTCGTAGGTCTAAAGCTAGTTGAAAACATATATGAAGGAAAAAATATTCTTTGAATGATGAAAATATATGCTATTCTTCCTAGCTTATTCAACTTTGATAAGGTCCAGGGCCATTGATTTCACATCTAATGGTTAGGGTAGCTGAAAAAGAATAATATTAACAAATTTTTACCACAACTATTATTCCTAGTGTTTATAAGAATGGATTCATAAATTATTTATGTAGAAAACCACACATACTATTAACCCCTATCCCTAAGAAGATTAGTTGGGCATGATAGTTTTTACAAACCATCTTTTCACAATGGTGAAAATTCTTTTCTTCCATTTCTAAACAATTAATAAATCATGGTAGACATGCATTACGTCCTAATGAAGGGTCCATGAGCATCTTAAAATTGTTGAAATCATGTTGTTTTGGAAATTGGGATAAATAAAATGGTCACATGATTAGTAAAAACTTTTCCACTCAGGACACAATCTTTCGTGTAAATGTGTGGGATGAAACAAATTATTACTAGAAGCCGGATGTTTGTTATTAAAATGTGTGATTTTTGGTGAATGGTCATGTGGAAAATTTGATGTTTTTTATAAAAATATATTAATACCATTTTAACACTCTTTAAGAACCTATGTACATTAACTATGTGGGGAATTCTTTATATAGTGGGATTTAGAAGGATTTTCGCGTTGTGTTTCCAAACCATTGGTCCAAACTGTGAACCACTGGTTTTTATGGAGGAATGTTCATTTAATACGTAATTAAATATATTTATTGATTTCTGTTTTATCATTCCTTTCTCAAGTAGTAGAGCTGTTTCTTTGACCATTTTGAGCTCATAATCACTACAAAATATTCTTTGAGATAACTTCCACATCTTATGTATGATTTATGATACTTTGAAGGCATTGGATTCCACAAGGTAACCTCTTCAATCCCCCTCCTTTCATATCAATGTTTATATTTTTATCTATTATATTATTTTGGTGAACCATCATTTTCCCTATTTTCATTGCATTGGGCCATTTTCTTAAATCTCTTCCAACCTACTCAGAATATGATGCTGATACTGAGTGAGGAGTGATATACAAAATTGAGGTTGGGGATCATGCATATTTCCCTATGTGTTTCTATAACTCATATCTATATCATTGTACCACACATAGGAATTTATTAGTGTCTCCATTTCCCTGAGATCGTCCTGTCAAAATTATCATTACACCAAGAAAATACTATTTGATCATTTATGAGTGGTTTAGAGGATTCTTACAACAATTTTTTACACCCCCTACATCTACCATGATGATATTCCCCTTACGGTTAAATGTGTATATGCCTAGATCATCATCTAAGTATTCCGATAAGATTATAAATTGAATTTACCATATAATATGAAGGATTAATTGAAACAAGCTTACCTTCCATGTAATGAGTCATCATATATTCTAAATTTCCCATGTTGGAAATTCCCTTGGTGACCATTCCACCTTCTAGAAGTCCCATTGAGGCTTCGAAATGAAATTTGTAATCATTAGTAAATTCAATGGGTTGGAATTATATAATGATATTTTACAAGGGAGAATGATTTTAATTGAATAAATTGAATTAATGGAACAAAATGAGTTATAAAGGGTGGATAGGCAATCCATTTATTTCAAGTTATATAATAAACTAAAGTATATTTTATTTCCATAAAATAAATTGAACTTGACTACTATGACTTATGAGAGGTATTTACTCATGTGAAAAATTATAAACATAGTAACACCTTACTAGATGATGTGGTATGGTGGAAACAGTTCAGTTGATCATGACATTATACTGGTCCCTTATATAGGTTATTGAACATGACATCTCAAAATATTAATTCTTGTTGGGCATTGGGCTTGACATAATGTGTCTCTTATTCATGTGTTGACATGATGGCACACTGACCATCTCGAGTAACAAAAATTCCCTCACCCACTAATTATGGGATGTAGTGAATGAAACCTATCGATTAAGGTTATAGGCTCGTAAAAATAGTTATGGATGTCTGAGTATCACATCTGTCCAGCTAGTAACTAGTACTACATATATATAGTGATTATGTTCGGATGTACATGGTTCATATAAGTGAATGAAATATGAATAATAATTATTTTTATATATAATATTACTATATATATTATGACTGGTTAGATATTTATCTCATCCATAGGCCAAGGAAGGTAGACCCTCTGAGTGTCCTATAGGTACTTAAGCTTTATTGGAATATTTTTCATAATTTATTACTAATATATAAACACATTCACAATGTTTAATTATGATCACAACTTTTATTAATTTTAAACACCATTAGTTGGGTACTAAGGATTTTTTTGCTCACAATCTACTTGGGTTTCCATTGGTACCATAGAATATTATGTATTTATAGGAACCCATAAGGGAAAGAACCATTCTAATGGTATTTGATATGCCTACATATATTTAGATAATTCGAACATAAGACTAAGAATATTATTGAAAGACTAGTATAGTATATTATGTTTTTTACTTTTATATTGATTTTTTTCTTTTCCCCTATTCTCTTTTCGGTATATCACCATGACATGCATCCCTGTATATGGCAATAAATTGTGGATTTTGATTATTATTCATTTGTTCAATTATCTATTATTCCTCTTATTATTTATTTTTTCAATTTTATTATGATTCATCTATTATATTATTATTGTAAATATACACTATACTACTCTAAAAAGAGTTTATACTCTCACCACCATTACTCCATCTGAACGTCTCTACAAGTCAGCAGCCACAACCATACGATGAGGCACACATGAGCCTATGTTACCCACTAGTTTAGGGAATTAGTTAAGTGGATCCTATATGGATCATTTCAAATTAGAATTAGAGTAAATTGTCTATTTCATTATTTTTTGAGGAATATATATTCGTTTAAAAGATAAGGTAATTTTAAAATTACCTTATACTTAGAGGTAGAAAACTGATGTGTATAGAAAATTCAAATGACAAGGGATGGGAAATTGTTATTATTGATTTATCTTATAATAGTTGATAGTACTTCACCTTTGGGTTACACACATGGTTCATGGTGTTACTAATACAAGTGTTGTTGAAACTAACATCCTTTAGCACAACCTATTGAAATGGGGGTGTTGTATTACATGAATCCATACTGAAATGACCAGAATAATATTCCATGCATTTTTCTATGGGACATTTAGTGAAGCATGCATCAAACTAATTCAGATTTTTAGTTCATAGATTATGAATTTAATTGTGCTAAAACCTTTATCTTGGATTTTGAAAACGTATTTGATACTTAATGTTCCAATGATAAAATAACAAAGTTTTCAAGAATAGTCTAAAGTAGACTCCTTTTGTAATCAATTATTTAACGTTGAGACATAGACTATTGGTTTAATGGTATATAATGTGTCATGGCTTGGGTTATGTGGATACCATGTTTTGGTTCATATGATGTATGTACCCTTATAGATTGAAAAAAGGAAATACATCTGCTCCAACCATTCTCAAGTTATTTAAATTTTTTAAAAAGTATAAAAACAAAATGAAAATGTCTTATAATGTATAAATAGACATATTATATGTGAAAACGATTCATATCCCCAGACCAACCATTATAATATGTATTGAGGTATCTCTTATGTTTTTAATGATTTTTATGGTCTTTAAATCCCCCAATTCTTGGATTCTGCTGTTGGAAAAGTGTTCTAATATGTAAGAACCCGGTTCTTATTTTTGAGGTACGAGCTTCTTCTATTTCCTTTTCCTTATGTGTTTTTGAGAAAATATGGAAAATGGGGAAAAATGCTAAATTTTGGAACTACACGTCGTGTACCTTATCCACACGCCATGTACTCTTGGCCATGTTGGGATGAGTACACAGGGCCTGTAGCCATGCCGGCGACGAAGGGTGTAAGAACCGACTACATGTCGTGTAGTCAGTTGGCAGGCTTAAATAGTAAGGCGGTGGAGTAACCACCAGCTGGGTGACAGTACACGCTGTGTACTTGGGAGTACATGTCGTGTAATATGGTCGATGGATGAATAGTGTTGCAGTGCCGCCAAATGAACATTTATATGAAAGAAGTACACACCGTGTACTCAGAAGTACACACCATGTACTTTGTTTTTTCTGCTTAAAACAGGCAGTTGCCTCCTCATTTGGAAGAGGAGGCGTTTGAGCCATTTTGGAGCCAAAGGAGGAGGCCATATCTTTGAAGATCCACCGGGAGTTCATCTAGAATCCGATTCGGCTTTAGACGTTCTTGTTGGAACCGCGTGGGTAAGCCCTCTCCTCTCTTGGTACCGTTCATACCAATTTTTCTCCTAACGTAAGTTATTTACATTTGAATAGGTTTTGTTCTTCGTCATATCTACGACGTTCATGGGTGTTTCGTGAACCGACGTTCGTGTATAATGCTCGTTGGCGTATAAGGTAGGTGGATTTGTGTTTATTTTCCAACTGTCTTGTGTTTTTGTACGTTTTTGTGCCACGAACCCATGTTGGGGTTTCGTGTGGCTGAGTCCGTTGTCATATTTAATGCCTATAATTTCATAGGTGATTAAATTTTGATAATAAAATGCTGGTTCGGATCGTTTCTTGGATCCGGAACCACCCCCGGGGTGTGTTTCACTATTTAGCTGTTTGGCTAGATTACCTGAGGGTATGCAATTAAAGTTGTAATTGTTCAATTTCCTTGAGAGGAATTTATTGTTACTACTTGTTTACCTGTTGGGCATGGCCCGATTACCTGTTAGCCTGACGGCGTTGTTGTGTTTGGCCTGAGGGCGTCGTTGTGATTAGCCTGAGGGCACTGCACTATTTAGCTCGAGGGCTGTAGTATTTATCTTGAGGGAAACCATTCGTGCCTGAGGGCTTGACATCTATGCCTGAGGGCGACACTTCGTATTCCTAAGGGTGAGAATTTCTGTTATGCCTGAAGGCAATACCTGCGGGTTGGATTCTTTATGGCCTGAGGGAAAGCCTAAGGGCGTGGTTTACTATTTTAGCCTGAGGGCATGGTTCTGGTTGGCCTGAGGGCTTGGAGCTGTTGAGCTCAAAAATGTTACTAAATTAAATGGATTAAATGATTAATAAAATGGAAATTTAATTGTAAGTAAGTTACTTTTGAGTACTGCTTGGTTTATTTCATTTTTCTGTTGTACACTTGTTGCATGCTTACATGCAGTTGGGCACGAGCCTTTGGTGGGTGCCTACTGAGATATATTTCTCACACCCTGTTTAGGTAATTCTTTTCATCCCAAACAGATTACATTTATATAGGTGTGGATAGGGGAAAGAGTCCCTATACAGGTAGTTGACTGTTGCTGTGGAGTAGGAGGGCATGGGACCGAGCCTAGACTCGCGATGCCGCTGCCAGCTATTTTGCTTGTTTGATGTACTCTGTATTTTGTTGTACTGTATTGATGTATAACATGTTCTAGCTGCTTTATTAGAACTTGAAACATGTAGCATCATCATTAATATACTTTTGGTTATATCCACTGCTGTAGTTTACTTCAGTTGTGTATGTTACTGCTTCCATTGTTTATTGTATGTTTTATTTCAATTCCGCTGAGCTACACTTTTACAAATGAGGGAATAGTTTCCTCACTATCAGACCTAGTCCCTCCCTGCTAGTAGATAGCCTCTGGCGTTTGGGGAAATGCGCTTGATGTCACATGGTGATCTGGGCTCGGGGCACCCGTTGCGTGGCACCCGGGTCCGGGACGTTACAAAGTGGTATCAGAGGGGTTCTTTTCTTTGACTTACTATTTAGAGCCATACTCAGGGATAGGACGGAATGGTAGTTGGTAATAAGCTGTGTCTGGGTGTAGCTAACCCGTGTACAGGGAAAATCCGGTCTGCCTCGTATTTTGCATTCTTTTGATTTTTCAATTTTAAGGTTGATATGATTTCACCGTTGGGTGACGCACTTGGATTGTGCTGTTTATATTTTATCTGTGGGTTCAATTTAGTTGCAACCTGATGAGATGAGGGTATGTCGTCTCATGCATCATATAGGCACATTCTAGATATCACATGTCAGGCATAGTTTCCATGCCATGTATGTGCATTATATATTCGCATGTTGTTGTGATAGTTTTTGTGCTAGAAAAACATGCTATAGTAATAGCTGCTTGATAAATACCTGCCTTGTGATATGGTATTTTTGTTTGAGCTTGTTTATAGAATGGACGCAAAACTTTGGTTTTTGGAGAGTATGGTCCCCCATTGACCGTAATTTGGTGAATCATTGACTTTTTGTTGGTTATAACACATATAATATTTCAAAATTTGATTCGTGGGGAGTATGGGCCCCTACGGGTCGGAATTTGACACTTAGGTGTTGTTTACGGTACTTTCTGGGTTCCGGAAATGTTTATGAGGCATACCATATGGAAACCCAGTATACATGTCGTGCATGCTATTCTGTTCGGGAATAAGAATGAACGTTTTGATTACACGCCGTGTAGCCTCTTTCCGTGTCACAAACTGTGTGGGTGGAGACACGGGGTAGGGAAAGACTTGGGTAAAACACGTCGTGTACCGAATGGACAGGTCGTGTAGTGTGACCCGGAGTCCGGCCATGTAACTAACAACATGGGTCGGTGAACTCCTATACATACCACTCCATGTCAATGCGGGACACGCCATGTAGTATGACCTGGGGACTCGGCCGTGTAGCTAACAACACGGGCCGATGTCACATCTCCCTGAACATGCCGTGTACCTATGGGACCCGCCGTATAGTCTTGTCCGAGGACAAAACGTGTGGAGTTAGCCATGTGGATGGGAAACAGGGTGGTGTACACACCGTGTGCGGGGGTAACACACCGTGTAGGGTCAATCCGAGTAGTCGGCCGTGTCACATACGACACAGGAAGTTGGAAAATAACATCGTACATGCCGTGTAGATATTATACACGCCGTGTAGTTTTGTTTGACGGAATCTATGTGGGTTAGCCGTGTAGAATGACCCGAGAAGGGGAAGGAAAGTCAAGTAGACATCTTGTAGTCAGTGTACACACCGTGTAGTCTTCTTTTGCAAATTCTGAATGCCTTCTTCCTCTTGTTTCCCTTGTGGTTCCTTTGCTTTTCAGTCATAAAAATATTGAATATGAGGGGTACTTTTGACCATGTAGTGTCAGGCCGCCTAGGAGACTGCGACTTGTTCACCATGAGAGTGGCGACGATTATACTCCAGAGATGGTGGGCCATGGGCTACTAGTGGATCCTCCAGCAGATCTAGATGCGGCACCAGCAGTTATACCGGACACAGGCGTGGAGGCGCAGTTCCGTGAAGGCTTTTTGCGGTTCATGAAAACCTTTCAGGGAGCACCGCAGGCTACCACATCTATGGATGAGCTAAATTTCTTCATTTAGCAATAGCATCCGCCTACGTTTTCAGGGGATGTCAGACCATAGGCTGCAGAGTCTTGGCTAGGATCAATGCAGACTATTTTCTAACATCTTGAGATGCCTCCAGGGCGGAGGGTCAAGCTCGCAACTTACATGCTGCGTGATTCCGCCAAGAATTGGTGGGATGTTACCACCCAGACAGAGCATCACATGGACATGGAATGGGAGGATTTTCATGCAGTTTTCTATGACTTCTTCTTTCCCGAGACGCTGAGGGAAGATAGAGCTCAAGAGTTCCTGAATCTGTAGCAGGGCGCTATGTCGGTGATGGACTATTCTGCTCATTTTACAAAGCTTCAGCGCTTTGCACCCGTGCTGGTGGGTGATGAGACGTTGAGAGCCAGATGTTTTGAGGTTGGTCTTCAGTATGAAATCTGAGAACTGGTAAATGTTTTCAGGTTGCCTACTATACACACAATTTTGAATCCGACACTGATTACAGAGAGGAACCTGTGGGAATCAGGAGGTGTGGGCCAGGGTGGTTCAGCACTAGTTACTGGTGTGATTTCTACTGGCAAGAGGAAGAGACAGTTGGAATTCTCTCAAGGTGGAAGTAACAGCCATGCAGCTTCATCAGGTGGCCCGATCAGGTGCTACCAGTGTAGCAGAGAGGGGCACAAGAGACCGCAGTGTCCATGAGACCTAGTGGAGTGCCAAGATCGCGGCAAGATGGGTCATCTGCAGCACTTTTGCAGGGCGTTTCTACCAGGGGCTAGTGAGAGGGGTTTTGTGCAGACTCCGCATACGGGAGTAGGGCCAGTGGATTCTTACCAGTCTGGGAACTGGGAAACGTCATGGTGTGCATGTAGAGTTGGTGGTCCTGGACGTGGTATCCAGACACCAGGATCGCAGAGGCAGCAAGGCGGGACAGCTCAGCGTAGCCAGTCTGTCTCGCAGGGCCGTGACACTGGGCATGCATATGCGGTGCAATAGACCCAGCAGGAGGGGGATCCATGACCTTCTACATTCATAGGTACGATTCTAGTAGCTTATGTCATGTCTTCAGTACTTTTTGATACGGGTGCTATCCATAGTTTCATATCAGTACCCGTTGTGGAGAGCCTTGGGCTCGGTGTTTCTTCTTCTTCTGATATCATGATGCTAGACAATCCGTTGGGGACTAGAATGGCTGGTGCACGTCAGTTCAAGGAGTTCCCCCTTGAGGTTGGTGGGTGTCACTTCCTTTGGAACCTCTATGTCTTGGAGATGACGAGCTATGACTTCATTCTCATGATGGACTGGTTGGTTGCCTATCGAGATTTTGTAGACTTCTATCATCGTAGGGTGCGTTTCATGTCACCAGAGGGCGAAGAGATTCTATACAAGGGTGAATGGGATGTTCAGGTGAGTCGAGCTAGACCAGAGCATCATGGGCGAGGTGGAGGCACAACCCAGATTGGGAGCTTATATCTGGATGATCAGGGGACTTGTCAGATGGATTTCCCTTCACTTGTCGATCATTTCAAGAATTTCTTCCTGGACGAATTTTCAGGTCTACCTCTAGTGCGTGAGGTTGATTTCTCTATCGAGCTAGTGCCAGGATCAGCACCGATGTCCATTCCTCCTTATAGGATGGCCACGCCTGAGTTGCAGGAGCTGAAGAGGCAGTTAGAGGAGTTAGAGGCAAAGGGAGTTATTCGACCCAGTACTTCTCCTTGGGGTTCTCCGGTCCTATTGCGAAAAAGGCAGATGGTACCCTTAGACATTGCAAGGATTATCGGAAGCTGAACCAGTTGACGGTTAAGAGCCGATATCCCTTGCTGAGGATAGATGATCTGTTTGATCATCTTCGTGGTGCACGAGTGTTCTCGAAGATTGATTTGAGATCCGGATATCATCAGCTATGCGTTAGACCATCTGATATACCTCCCATAGCTTTCAAAATTAGGTATGGTCTATATGAGTATACAGTTATTCCACTTGGACTGACGAATGCGCCAGCAGTTTTTATGGCTCTGATGAATCGTGTGTTCCATCCAAATCTTGATTATTTTGTGGTAGTATTCGTGGATGACATCTTGGTGTACTCTCACACTCGACACGACCATGCCACCCATCTTGAGATCGTATTGAGTACACTAAGAGAGCATCAGCTGTATGCTAAGCTCTCGAAGTGCCACTTTTGAATGGACCAGATTCACTTCCTGGGTCATATCATCTCAGAGGCAAGAGTTTCTGTAGACCCAGAGAAGGTGAGAGCAGTAGTTTCTTGAGATCAGCCTATGAACATGTTTGAGATATGGAGTTTCATAGGGTTGGCTGGTTACTAAAGACACTTCATACATGACTTCTCCTTCTTAGCAACACCGTTGACGGGTCTGACTAAGAAGGGTGTGAAGTTTGGTTGGATAGAATCTTGCGAGACAGCTTTTCAGGACCTGAAGGGATGGTTGACATCAGCACCGATCCTGATACTCCTAGAGCAGGGTAAAAGCTATACAGTTTACTATGATGCATCAGGGATTGGGCAGGGAGTAGTTTTGATGCAGGGCGATCGAGTTTTTGCGTACGGGTCTCGGCAACTGAGGCCACATGAGACGAATTACCCGAAGCATGATCTCGAGTTGGCTGCAGTTGTGCATGCGTTGTGCTGTTGGAGACATTACATGTTGGGAGAGCATTTTGTGGTTTTTAATGACCAAAAAAGCCTCAAGTATATCTTTACTCAGCATGACCTGAATCTGAGGCAGTGAAGGTGGGTTGAGTACCTATAGTCCTTCGATTTTGAGCTTGCCTACACACCTGATAAAGGTAATGTAGTTGCTGATGCACTAAGCAGGAGGACTCAGATACAGGCAGTGCAAGAGGGCAGTGGTGAGTGGGAGCTCATGGCCTTGTTCTCTGAGATGCATCTAGAGGTGCATGCCAGTCAAGGGAAAACTTATCTTTCATCTTTAGCTATGACATCTACCCTCCTAGACAGAGTGAGGATGAGATAGCTATCGGATTCAGAAGGCCTAGTTCTACGGGAGTCGGTGGAAAGTGAGGACCCTCCTCCCGGTTGGACGATAGGTGATGATGAGGTTCTCAATTTCCATGGACGTGTATGGGTTCTAGGGGATATACATGAGGATCTGATGCGAGAGTGTCATGATTAAGCTTGGGTAGTTCATCCCGGGGTTACCAATATGTACCGAGACTTGAGAAGATAGTACTGGTGGCCGGGTATGAAGAGAGAGATAGCTAGTTTTGTTACGAGGTGTTCCACCTGTAAGCAGGTGAAGGCAGAGAATCAAAGGCCAGATGGGCTGTTACAGCAGTTACCCATTCTAGAGTGGAAATGGGATGATGTCGCGATGGATTGCATGAAGGGTTTTCCGAGGTCACCTCGAGGCAATGATTTCATGTGGGTTGTCATGAAAAGACTCACAAAGGTAGATCACTTCTTGCTGATAAAATAGACCTTCGGTGTGGACGAGCTCGAAAGGCTGTATATCCGAGAGAACGTACATCTTCATGGGGTTCGTCGTTCTATCATTTCAGATAGGGATGCCCTCTTTACATCTCATTCCTGGCAGAGTTTTCAAAGGGTGCTTGGTACACAGGTGCTTCTGAGCACAACATACCACCCTCAGACCGATGTCCAGTCAGAGCGGACGATACATGTGCTAGAGGACATGCTGCACGCATGCGTCCTAGACTTTGGGGGCACGTGGGAGAAGCATATACCCTTAGTCGAGTTTGCCTATAACAATAGTTTTTAGGAAACTATTGAGATGGAACCACACATGGCTTTATATGGTTGGCCATGCAGATCACCCTTGTGCTATTTAGAGGTAGGTGAGGTAGTTTAACTAGGGCCACATCTCGTGCAGGAGACATCTGAGCAGGTCTAGTTGATTCGGAAGCGGATGGCTACAGCACAGTCTCGTCAGAAGTCTTATGTTGATCGCCGCAGACGACCTTTGGAGTTCGTGGTCGGGGATCAGGTTTTCTTGAATGTTTCTCCGAGGCTGGGCCACAAAAGGATCAGGAGACAGGGTAAAATTTTACCGACGTATGTTGGACCATTTGAGATTCTGGAGAGAGTCGGGCTAATTGCCTATCAGTTGCAGTTACTATAGCAGTACCGATCCATGCACGGCGCATTCCATGTGTCTCAGTTGCGTCACTACCATTCAGACCCATCTCACACCTTTCAGCCAGAGGAGGTTGAGATTTAGCATGATGCGTCTTTTGAGGAGCATCTGATCCGTATTGTTGACAGGATCACGAAGGTTCTCTGAGGCCGGTCAGTTCCTCTCGTATGGGTGCTATGGAAGCATGGCCGAGTGTTAGAAGAGACCTGGGAGCAGGAGGCTGACGTACGTTCTCAGTGGCCAGAGCTGTTTTAAGCTTTATCTTCGTCACCCTTGGATGGGAAATTCGGGGATGAATTGCTATAAGGGGGGATGTTTGTAAGAACCCTCTTCTTATTTTTGAGGTACGGGCTTCTTCTTTTTCCATTTGCTTAAGTTTTTTGAGAAAATATGGATAATGGGGATGAATCCAAAATTTTGGAACAACACGTCGTGTACTTTATCCACACGTTGTGTACTATTGGCCGTGTTGGGATGAGTACACAGGGCGTGTAGCCATGCCAGCGACAAAGGGTGTAGAAACAGACTACACGGCATGTAGTGGTACTTACACATCGTGTAGTTAGTCAGCAGGCTTAAATAGTAAGTGGGTGGAGTCACCGCCATCTGGGTGACAGTACACGCCGTGTACTTGGGAGTACATGACGTGTACTCAGGTCGACGAATGAACAGTGTGGCGGTGCCTCCAAATGAACAGTAAAATTAAAGAAGTACACGCCATGTACTCATAAGTACATGCCACGTACATTGTTTTTTCAGCTTAAAATAGGCAGTAGCCTCCTCATTTGGATGAGGAGGAGTCTGAGGCATTTTGAAGCCAAAAAAGGAGGTCGGATCTTTGAATATCCATCGGGAGTTCGTCTGGAATCCGATTCGGATTTGGACGATCTCGTTGGAACCGCGCAGGTAATCCCTCTCCTCTCTTGGTACCATTCTTACCAATTCTTCTCCTAACGTAAGTTATTTACAATTGAATGGGTTTTGTTCTTCGTTAGATCTATGTCGTTCTTGGGCATTTTGGGAACCGACGTTCGTGTATAATGCTCATTGGCATATAAGGTAGGTTGCTTTGTGTTTATTTTCCAACTGTTGTGCGTTTTTGTGTGTCTTCGTGCCATGAACCCATGTTGGGGTAATGCCCAGAATTGCATAGGTGATTAAATTGTGATAATAAAATGCTGGTTGGGATCGTTTCTTGGATCCGGAACCACCCACGGGGTGTGTTTCACTATTTAACCATTTGGCCAGGTTACCTGAGGGTACGCCTTTAATGTCGTAACTGTAGAATTGCCTTGAGAGGAATTTCTTGTTAATGCTTGCTAACCTGTTGGGCATGGCCCAGTTACCTGTTATACTGAGGGCGTTGTTGTGATTTGCCTGAGGGCGTTGGTGTGATTAGCCTGAGGGCACTGCACTATTTAGCCCATGGGCTGTAGTATTTCTCCTGAGGGAAACCTTTTGTGCCTGAGGGCTTGACTTATGTGCCTGAGGGTGACACTTTATATGCATGAGGGAGAGAATTTCTGTTACGCTTGAGGGAAATACATGTTGGTTGGATTTTGTATGGCCTGAGGTCAAGCCTGTGGGCGTGGTTTACTATTTTAGCCTGAGGGCACGGTTCTGGATGGCCTGAGGTCTTGGTGCTGTTGAGCACAAAAATGTTACTAAATTAAATGGATTAAATGAATAATAAAATGGAAATTTAACTGTTAAGTTAGTTACTTTTGAGTAATGCATAGTTTTGTTCATTTTACTATTGCACACTTGTTTCATGCTTACACATAGTTGGGCACGAGCCTTTGGTGGGTGCCTACTGAGATATATTTATCACACCCTGTTTGGGTCATGCTTTTCAGCCCAAACATATTACGTTTCTGTAGGTGTAGATAGGGGAAATAGTCCCCATACAGGTACTTGACTATTGCTGTGGAGTAGGAGGGCATGGGACCGAGCCTAGGCTCGCGATGCCACTGCCAGCTGTTTTTCTTGTTTGTTGTACTCTGTATTTTGTTTTACTATATTGATGTATAACATGTTCTTGCTAGTTTCTTAAAACATAAAACATGTAGCATCATCATTTATATATTGTTGATTATATCCAGTACTGTAGTTTATTTCAGTTTTGTATGTTACTGCTTCTGTTGTTTGTTGTATTTTTTATTTCAATTCTGCTGTGCTACACTTTGACAAATGAGGGAATAGTTTCCCCACTATCAGACCTGGGCCCTCGCTGCTAGTCGGCAACCTCTGGAATTTGGGGAAATGCGCTTGAGGTCACGTGGCGAACCGGGCTCGGGGCACCCGTTGCGTGGCACCCAGGTCTGGGGCGTTACATAATCATTCAAATAGGAATAAACTTTACAATTACTAATTTAATATCTACAATCTTCTAAATAAATAAATCTATTATGAGGATTTCATTAGGCATTGTAGTATTATTTGTTGACAACATCCTCTGGGCGGAATCCATGATTGCAAAAACAACCATTCTCATATGGTGGTGGGCCCTAATCCAGTGGGGATTCCTCCTATAGTTCCTCCTATATAACCTATTCCTATTCCTAAAATGGTCACCAATACCAAATTTTTGGAGTGATTATTATGTACATTGTAGAATATACAAGGTGATTTCTTATGTTCCCTGAGTATGGAATAGTTGACAATGTAATTACAGTAGTAACATACTCCGACCATTTTGTCGATGGAGGACCTCATGTTTTTGACTCCTAGATTGAAGAAATACATTATATATTTGATCATATGAAGATGCCTTTAGAGAAGTGGATCAAACATGATGTGTATATGTTACGTGATTCATCCATGTAGTGGTGGTATTTTATCACCCTAGAAATCAACATAGAGATATATCTTGGGACGATTTTTAGAAAATCCTCTATGAATAATTCATTCAAAACAAAATAAGGGATGTTTATGCTAGATATTTCATGAATGTGTTGAAGGGGATAATGTTTTTCATGATGTACTATGACTGTTTTACTGACCTCCAGTGGTTCGATCCAACTCTAGAAAGTGATGATATTATGACCACTAGAATATCCAACGATTTGTGGGAATATTCCATCTAATCATGTGTCAATTAGTTCAGGTTGTCTCCTATATAAAAAATAATTATCCAAAAAAATTTCATTCTGAAAAATTAATGGGAAGGTAATATTTCATGTCCTGGTGGATCAGAACCTATTGCTACCAGTTAATCTACTTTGGTATGGAACTATCGTTTTGAGGTTACTCATGGATGATGTAGAAGTTAGGATCCTCATGTAGAGAAAATTCTGATATTTCACCAATATTAGAAGCTAGGATACAAGAATCATCAATACTTATGATATCTAGTGGAATTTAGATGTTTTCATTGGAATGAAAATATATACTATTTCAATAGAACTATTCAATTACTATTATGGAGGAAGGATCTGCTCCTATAACATGATCAGGATTAGAGCCATTCAGATCACGCTATGTATGCAGCTTTAATGCCACCATCTAGTCAGAAAGATCTATAAGTTGAGGTAGAGGTAGTTATGAATAACATTCTTTGCACTAGTAGAACAGACAACCATAGAGTAGCTAGGTAGTGACTTAGGGATCTGATACATTTTGTCACATAATGTCTGGCCAACACTGGAGGTGGAGAGTTCCATAAATTATACACTATGAGGTACTATTCTAGTATCCTCCACAGTATTGTCAAAATTACTTGGTATATGTTCATCACACTCATTTATATACGACACTACTATGGAAGATATGGGACTTAAGATTGAAATCCTTTATGGAATTATATTGCTAGATATCTCATCCTGTATCTAGTTATAGGGTTCACACTATTATATGAACCATCCAAAAAAGATATGTGGATACATTTATATATATAATCTTCATGTCCTAAACATAATTGGCTTTGACGTAATCATTGGTATGGACCGGAAAGTTCCATTTTGATCTGACATTGACTGCTATCATCAGAGAGTGATGTTTTCAACACCATAGGACCTTCAGAACATACATAAGAGAGAATGGGTCATTAGTGATACTAGATCTATACCGGATAACATGAGACTGGGCAATTTGACAGTTTAGATCGCTAGTATTTTCTTTTTTTAACAATGATTACAATTTTCTATTTGGAACCTAGTGGTGTACCATTTTAGTGATGTATTTCGTGATGTCTTCTCTAGTGTACCCCTAGTGCAGGAGGTAGAATGAAGCATTGATCAAATGTTAGGACTAACACTAGTGACAATTACCCAATATATGATGGTACATGTGTAGGTTTTGGAACAAAAACAATAGTTTGAATGATATAGAGGGTAAATGATTTAAATTCCCTATCTATTTTATATGGGGTTCACTAGTTTATTTCACCATTAAGGCAGACAATACCCTTGTGATATGTATAAATAATAATTTAGTGAACTAACTAAATATATAAAATTTGTATCCACTACATAAAATAGATGACCTATTGGATCAAATCTGAGGATTGAAGGTGTTTTTAATGATAATTATGAGTTATGGCTATCATCAGGTTTTTTAGGGCATTATACATACCTCACACATCATTGAGTAGTAGATACAGTTTCTTCAAGTACATCGTCATGCTGTTTGGAATCATGAATGCACTTACTATCTAAAATCCCCAACCCCATTAGAATATAATTTGTGTTTGTTTTATAAAAATTCCATAGATAACAGAGAACACTGCATGAATGATTGATAATTTTACTAGTCTTGACATAACTTGATAGAGAAATTATTACCTTATTACATTAGTTATTAAAAATAGAACATAATAGTGGGAAATAATGTGTTTTCTTTTCAATTATTCAATGATTTCATATTCAATACCTGGGGATGAGAAAATATAAATGGTTGAATTAAATGCTCAGTAATAGCCACATATAATATAAACATGAATAAATAATTATTGGATAGTAATAAATGAGGCATAATCTATATTTCATGGTGATTAACTGAAAAACACATTCAATAAATACAATGACAATTAAAATGGATCTATATACTCTGACATAGTGAAAATAATCTGGATAATAATAACTGAATGTTAAGTGTGGAAAATTAATAATTAATAGACATCATTTATCATGAATATTAACCAAAATACCGTCAATATGGTTTAAATATATGTGTAGATAGATATCAAATTATGTTTTGGAAACAATCATGATGGGGTTTTCCCCAGCTGTGTTCTCTACTGAGATATGTTGAGACATCGACGGGCTATAACTGGACCCTCCCATTGATTAAAGTTCAAATATTTCAATATACCGATATTTAATTCAGGGAAACCATTGCATTTTAATAATTTTTTTGAGTATAAGATAGTGATTAATCATTATTTCCCCAGATAAAACAATATTCAAAATAAACACTCCATGAAAAATAATATTCAGATAAGAAAATAATCATAACCATGATTCTTGAATTTGGATATTTAATAAAAAAAATAATTTCAAAAACAATATGGCTTCAAATGGGAAATATATACACCTTATTAGAATTATTAGGTTCACCATACCATGTAAACCTCAATGAAATTGAAATTGAGAAAAATTCCCTTACATTATGTTTGAATGTAATCTACACTTTATCTTTGTGTCCTATTGAATTCTATTCCATGAGAACATATTTAAGGTAAATTATTTAGTTTTTTAGGAAAAATTCTCCTAGACATGGGGTTGGTTTTGTAAGAGGACTGAGATGAAATGGTATAAGCTTTCAGGTTGGTTGTGTAAAGAGAAGAGGTGCTGAGTGAAGTATATTTAGTGAAGGAGAGGGATGTGTTATGGTTATTTTAATAATTTGAATTATAATTTTGTGTCTAGATAATATATAGTGATCATTATATGAATAAATATTGTAAATAGTTCCACTATGTTCGAATCAATGGTTCTTATATTTTTCATATATAATTTACGACTCAATAATTAATTAATTTATCATATACCATGAATTAAAATATTTCAACATTCTAAAAAAAATTAAATTATTTTAAAAAAATAACAAAAATTTACCATAATGAAAATTTTTATATGTATAAATAATGAAATAATTCCATTTTTTAAAAACATTCAAAATATGATAAATTTTATTTTTATTTAAAATCAATATTCATTTGAAAATTATCAATTTTAAAATTATAACTAATATTATAACATAATGAAAAATTAAATAAGGTCTCATATAATAATATTATAATCATAATAAAACAAAATATTTATTTATAAATCTAATTTATGAAATTAAATATTCGATACATCATTATATAAATTAAAATTTTGTAAATAAACATTTATGATTATCAAAAATACGAATATTTAATTTATCATTTTTAACAAATTTATTTACTTATTCATTGATATAAATTTATTGAATTTTCATTTTTGAGGTAGCTAAATATTATTTATAATATCATAGGTTATGTTAAAGTTCTGTTGGTCATATTACTATTCCCAATGGCCACTTAACTATTCCAATGTTCACATTATTATTCCTAAATAATTAAATTTTTTAAAAAAACAACAAAATTATAACACTTATTTATTTAATATTATCCATTAGAAAATAAAGTTTATTTTCAAATATATTGTTTATAAAAGAGTAACATGTTAATTTTAAATCATTTGCGCTAATAAAAGGTGATATTGTTGTCTTTTTAACAAATATATCATTTATGTTGAAAAATTTTACTGTTATTTAATTACACCAATCAAACATGATGAATGAATTTAAAAAAAAATTATTTAATATATAAACTATAAATATCATAAATATATTTCACTAATTCGTGATTAATTTATGATATGTAATTGTGGGAATAAAAATAAATATATATAAAAATATAGAATTTATGTTTAATTTGATTTCATTTAAAATTAATTCATAAACAATGTATAAATTTTATAAAAATGTGTATTCATAGTTTACGTAATCTCATTCATTCATATCCTTTCAAACCTCTTAAATCATATTATTTAATTATATGTAAAATTCATATTGTATAATAAAAGATAAATTAAATTGATACATGCCATAAAATCTTAGGGTGTTATATTATTCCCTCTTCAAACAAAAATTGTGTCCCTGCAATTTGAAATTCCTCTAAAAAATGTATAGGTTGATACATCAAAATAAATGTTTCGGAAACCCACAACTGAAATAAGGTTAAAAAATATCCACTTAATTGAAGGGAATATGAAAATAGATATTCACTACAAAACATGGAATTTGAATAGGATATCATTAGTGAATAATGAAAATATATACTTGGAATAATAATATAACCATCATGTTCTGATGGAGAGGGGATATAACATGTCTAATAGAAACATAACCATCAAAAAACTATAAAGCCTGTGATTAGTTAAAATAACCCTGATTTTCAAAAAAAATACCAAATTATAATTTTTTCCATAATTATTTTTCCGTAGTGTGAGGAATTGTTTTAATATCCATATAAGAACATAATAATGTATAGTTTCTTGATTAAATTCAATGTCATATAAAGACCCTAATTCATTGGTTTTGTTTCGATCTATTTTCATGCCACCCCTTACACCTATTTATTAATGATCACAGTGAATTTTTTTGACAAGAAGATGCTTTAAAGAATCATATGGTACTTAATTCATTCCATTTACCATTAAATGTGTAATTAAAAAATATGATTATAAAATTTTATCAATTAAATATATTTTCTAGAGTTTTACATGATCAATTAAACATATAGTTAGTATTATGAGTCATATAAAGCATGTATGTCCACATTCAGCGACCAAATATTTAGAATGTGGGTCACTAAATTACCAAAATCAACTAAACAAAATATTTACCAAAATAATTTAGACCCCATTTCCACATTGAAAATCAATTAATACCATAATATCAATTGATCTTTTATGAAAACATGCATTCTATCAAGATTAAAATCATAGGTTGTTGAATACATTCCTTATATCGAACCACGAAATAAACCAATAAAATAAATTATAAACCTGGACCTGAATTACATTACAAAATAATACCTTTATAAATATTATCATAGCATCAAGAACATGTTAACAGATATCATTCCATCACAAATGTATTTTTACAAAATTTTCAACTTGCAAATAAATCAATTTTTTTTCCTACTCAAAATTGGATTTCATAACACTAGTAAAGAAGTATTGTTATAAAAGTATTACATATTTCATTATTATTATAAACATAATAATATAAAATAATTTTTTATTCCAACAAACATGTAAATATTAACCATCTCTATTCATCTAATGTACTAGTATATGCTTGACCATGATCCTTTATCTTCTATTTGGGAATATTACATTGATTCTGAAGACATTGATTTGTGTAGTGTACAATATCATCAGTGTTGAAGAATTGATAAATATAAAATATTTTCATACCCATTCAATCAAATTAATAGAGGCCCTTCCCATTACTCATGTAGAAAACTCCCATTACATTTAAGAATGTACAATGTTGTTTCTTTCCTCAATGATCCCTCAGGGGAAAATAATTCATTCTCATCATACCAATATCCATATTTTTCCAACCATTAATCATGTTTTCATGTTTCCCTTAGAGGATATATTAATAATACAATTCATTATTTGACACTTTACAACAAGATACTTTGTGCTAATATGATGAGTACTTTTGGGAGACTAGTTCCCATAAAAATACTTTCATAATAAAATAAAATAGATGATCATTATTACTCTTTATGACATGGGTATAAATGAAGTTCCCATTCCTCAAAAAATAATCCATTTCCAAAAAAATGAATAAACTAAATTAGGTTATGAATTATAATTCATAATTTCAATCAAAAAACACATCAAATAAATACAAAATTTAGGAATATCTAATATCATAATCATGAACATCGTTTCATTAGGGACATATTTAAATTTAAGTACATCATAATGGTGTATATTGTTAACGTGAATTATCATATGAATATCCCATGAGAGTGTCATTCCAGATGTGTAGTAAGGCCCTTTTTTGTACCGGGTTAACATATGATTGGCCTGATACACCTTGTCAGAGATTTAACCCATATGTAGATCAACTCTATAACCACATCGACATGTGGTATGTAGACAATGATGCGCTTCTAAAAGACAAACGTGATCTATGACTTACCTATATTCTAGGATGAAATTCTATGATTCTCCACAAAGAATATCTTAGGGTTATTTTCCCTAAACTATGTATTCTAAATCTAGTTCCCAAGGATTTTATTAAACATCCTCTGATACTAAATGTTGTAACCCCAACCACAATATCCCAGAGATAGATTCCATTTTATTGACATAGAATAGAAATAATAGATCACATAAACAAGGTTTGAGTAGATATAGTAATCATATATAATATATATACAAGTTTCCCTTATTTAATTTGTAATTAAACATAGATAATATTATTGGAAAATAAACCACTTCTTTTCCACTTATTCAAAGATTTAATCTTCAAAACCTAGGGATGGAAAAAATAAAAGGGTGAGATTAAAATGTTTATTTATAGTTACATGCACCATAAAAAATAATTAATAAAAATTGAATCATAATAAATTAGGTATAATCAATATGGAATGGTTAATTACTTAAAAAACATTCAATTATAACACTTAGAATGAAAATTCATTTTTTTTGTTTTATTATTGAGAAAATCGTCACGATTATGATAACACAATATTGAATGATGAAAATTAATTCATTACTGGAATTCATGTATCTGGAATTTGAAACATCATACTGTCATGATAGTTTATGTTTTTTGGTATATACTCATCCAATTAGGTTTTAAAAAAAACATGTTGTGTTTGACACCACCGTTTTTGTCTCCTAAGACCTGTCAATGTCACGAGGGGCTATAGTGGGATCCTCTCGTCAATTAATGTCTAGATAATTCAGAATACAAATAATTAATTCAATAATAAAATTCCATTTCTATATCTATATTCAATTTATTATTTGGGTTTATCAATATTTCCCCAGTTAAAATAGCATTTAAGATATACACTACATGTATAATGGTATATGGCTAAGATAACAATCATATCCATGATATGGGATTGTGGATATTTAATAGAAATTTCTTTTAAAATAAAAACTATATCAATGGGGAAGTAGATACACCTCATATGAATTATTGGATAAAAAATACCATGTAAGTCTCAAGGAAATGGAAATTGAGATAAATATTATTTATTTTTGTCTAAATGTTTTCTACACATCATCATATTGTCCTCTTAAAATCATCTCCTAAAGAACATCCATAAATATACTAATTTTCGTCCATGTTTGAATAAATTTTCTTCTAGTCATGTATTAGAAGTTTGGGAAGCATATTGGGAATAAATTGGTAAGCTTCAATGCTTTGGTGTTGTGATGTGAAGAGGTGACGAGGAGTGGTATTAATATTGGAGGAGAGGGGTTTTTTAATTATTCTAATAATTATTTTATTATTTTTTCTCAAGAAAATAAATATGGATGATTACATGACTAAAAAAAGTAATTAGATCATTTTAGTGAATACCAATGTTACTTACACCTTCTATACATCATATATGACTCAATAATTCATGTATATATCTTATACACTAAATTATTGCACTTTATTATTCACAAAAAATCAATTATTTTTGAAAAATTATAGAAAATATTCCTAAAAATATTTGGATGTGTTAAATTGAAAATTAACTACATTTTAGGAAAATAATTGTATAAATGAGTGATGATTAATTTTTATTTAAAATCATCATTTTTTGAATAATATTGATTCTAAAAATATAATTTTTTAAAAATTCATTGAAAAATTATTTTAATGTATCATAAATATATATTATAATCATAAGAAAAAAAAATATTAATTTATGAATATATTTTACAAAAATAAATTTTCTATTAAATCATTATATTAATTATAAAATTGTAAATAAACATGGATGTTTCCTAAATATATAAATTACCAATTTATTATTTTAACACATTTGTTTACTTATTCCTTGATATAGATTTGTAATATTTCCATACATAAGATACATAAATTTTATTCATAATTTAATACGTTAATTTACAATTATATTGGACATATAACTATGCCTAATGGTCACATAATTATTTTAACATTCACATTACTATTCATCATTATTGAATGTCATTAAAAAAACACTAAAAATTTAACCCAAGTATGTTTTAATATTATGCAATAACAAGTAAAGCTTATTTTGTAAAATAAAATGTAAAACAATTTCCAAATATATTTTTAAAAAATGTTTTCAATTAAATGATGGAATAATTGTGTTTTTGAAAAAAATATCTTTTACGCTAAAAAATTATTTTATTTTATATTAATCATTTCATATTTATTGAATGAATATGAAGACATATTATTGAGTATATAAAATATAAATTTAATCAATTATGTCCACTAATTTGTGACTAATTTATAAAATATATTTGTGTAAATAATTAATGTTTTCATAAAAATACATCCATTACGTACAAATGGTTTACATTTATAATTTATTGGTAACCAATGAATTAATTTTATAAACATGTATTATAATAATATATATATTTTAATTCATTAATACCTTAAAGAACATCATAAATCTTAATATTTAATCAACTTCTATAGTTATACACAACTATAAAAATGGCATATTTCCATGGTTCAAAATTTACACAATGTGCCCCAAAACCATGGACGTAGGCTACAACCACGATTTTGGCCAACTGTGGCCGCTATCACCATAGAAGTAGGTCTTGACCTATTTCTATGGACTGAACCATGGAAAGAGATTCCTATTTCAATAGTTTTAATAAATTTGGAAATATGCCTCAAATATTTCCACCGTGGAGGTTGACCTATAGCCACAGTTTAAACCATGGCTCTTGAAAGCTATTTCCAATGTTTTAACAATGGCTATATCCATGTATAACGATAGAAATCGACTAAATAAAAAATGTGTCCTCTATGTTTTGATCCCTACACCTTCCTTTTTCCAAGATGTGACGCTCACCACTATTCCATAGAATGCTTCACATATACATGTTTATATTATGATATATATATTAATAAAATCTGTGAATGTAGGCCTTCCTTCCAAAAATTTGTTGAGAATTGTTTTTCCCTGTGGAATCGTGGGAACCCTATTTCCACAGTTTTGGAAAACCATGGCTATAGGGATTCAAAGAAAATGCCTATAGCCGAAGCTTTAAAACCATTTCTATAGGCCATATAACTGTGGCTATACATATCTTATATTTCCATGGTTATGAAAATTGTGGCTATAAGACATGGAAAATAGTCTTATATCCACAATTTTAAAACTGTGGCTATTGGCTACAAAACAGTAGCTATAACCACCTAAAGTCATGGTTTTAAAATCGTTGATATAGATATGTGTCCATAGATTCATTTTATAGTAGGGGAATACTACCAATGTAGTTAAATTAAAATGACACATGCCATAAAATCTTTAGGTTCTTCATGGGATATTTATATATCATATCAAATAGATTTACCCAATGAATTTGGATTCCGTAATGGTAGTATTTTTTATTGATATCATATTATGTTGACGCTCTGGAGACAATCGTGAATCCCATATATTTTTCATTATGATTACACTGGAGATTATCAACACTATGATAATATATGTAAATGATTCTTTTGGATTGACAATGTCCAGTTACTAGTTCACATCTTCTCAATTTCACTATTTTTAGTAGAACCATATGAAGTGAAAAGTTTTGTTTGATGAGAGACACCGATGAAAATCATTGAAATTCATAGTTTCATGGAGCCTTTCAGATATTACAGAGAATTCCTCTATAATTACTCACGTCTTGAATATCCATATATGATATTGAGCATGAAAGGGGTCGAATTCATATGGTTAGAACCTTGTGATGTATCCTTGTAGGAATTGAATTGAAATTTTATTTCAATGATGATACTAATTCTACCAGATCCCTCTACAATATATAATGTATAGACTGCCACATCTGGTATCGATATTGGAGTTATTCTGATGTTGGATGAACTAGTTTTTTCCATATAGTTCTCAATAGTTGAGGCCTCATGAGCGAAACTACCAAATTAATGACCAAGTGGTAGTTGATGTAGTTCAGTATCAACATTTTTTGAGACAATATTTTCATTGAGATCATTTTTTGTGTGTTAAATTATAACAAAATCCTCAAAAATATATTCACATAGTTGGATATAAATCTTAGAGAGCATATGTGTTTTTGGTCCCTATAGTCTTTTAAATTATATCATGAATAAATTCCATGTAAAAGAAATTCTATAGTCGATTCCCTAATTCAAGAGACTCATATGAAAATTGTTTTTGGAATAAAGGACCAAATGCAAGTTCATAGCCTTATTCATAGAGAAGAACGTTGAGGTTTAGGATGACCATGGGAGACTAAACCAATAGCCTTGCAAGTGACCTATACAATTATGGAACTGGTATGGATGCAGAATCAATCAGATCCTAATGTCCTTTTATAATGGGAAATCATTGAATATGATGATACATATTCTGCATGGATCATGGATAGGGTTGATACTTTTCATTTCCATGGGTGTGTTTGTGTCTCAGTAGACACTAAGAAGGAAATTATGAGGGAATCCCATGCCCCATCAAGGGTTGTTCACCATAGCATCACAAAAATATATTAGGACCTTTTCGTTCAACGTATCTTTCCTAGAATGAAATGTATGAATTATAGATTCATCACTTGGTGTCCTTCCTATCAACACATAAATTACAAACATCACTATTTGAAAGGTAATGTTTTGCTTTTTTCTATTACTGAGTGGAAATGGGATAATATTTCGATGATATTATTTAGTAGTTTACCTAGGTCTCCTCATGAAAGTTATGTAGTGTTGGTTTTAATTAATTTGATGAAAAATGCCACAACTTTATTACTTGTGCGAGAGAACATTTTGGTTAATGTGCAATGAATGATTTATGTTTGAAATCTAGTACATCTTAAAGGATCTCCTTGTTCATCAGTTTATGATAGAGTCTTTCACAATATATCATCATTTTGGATGGGGTTGATAAATTACTTTGGTACATAGGTTCTTATGATCATAGATAATAACCCACATAATAATAGATATGTGGAGAAAATAAATTATGTGGTAAAGGACATGAAACATGAATGTGTCTCTAAAATTGGGGGTATTCAGTGAAACACATTCCCTTCATTGATTTTTCTTATAATAATAGTTGTCATGATACCATTAGGATAGTTCCTTGGGAAGCCATTTATTGATGGTATTTCTGATCGCCTCTATTTTGGTTAGTGTTTGGGGATGTATCTATGCATAGATGATGCCTCATCAAAGATAATTCAATGTAGGTCCAAAACATCCAGATTTTCATGTTGAATGCATAGTCTAGAGTGTAGTTTTATTCCAAGATATACAGGATAACTCTTGAGTATGAGGTTAAAAAGTGGGTTTTCTTTCGAGTCTCTCCTATGTTAGGATATAGACATATTTTAATATAGTTTATTCTCTCATAGATTTTTTTTTGAACCCTTAGTGGATGTGAAACAGATTAGACTTGTGGATTACTAGTTGGAAATTCATGTAAAATACAGATCAAGGCATTATTCCCTTCATGTTCCCTAACTTCCCCAATATCATCAATAACATTCACAGATAATTCGTCCATATGTGGTTGAATTGGATGTTGAATCTTCCTTGTAGTAGTATCCATATTGTATTGTTGATTGGAGATGAAGAGACTTCAAGGAAGGAATGATCCTTTTGAACTAGTGTTATTGAAGTATGCATGATAACATGATGTGACCCAAGAAAGAGCAGCTAATATTTCATCTTGGTGGCCTAAAATCACAAAAAATGATATATATTTACCCTATGACGGCCAAATATATGATGAGTTAAATTAAAGAGGGGAGGTTGTAATGACCCCCTCTTCAAGAAGATAAAAATTATTCTTTTACATAAAAAATTCTATAATATTTTTAGACATTAACAACAACCTATGGAAGGTCCCATGAGCTTCATGGGGTTATTTGATTCCTTGAGTTTCATAAAGTAAGATAAATAATGAGTCTACACTATTAGTAGAAACCGTGCATCCTAGGATACATGATTACCTCTAACACTTTTTTAAAAAAATATAACTATCGTAGGAGTCGTATAATGTTTCTAAAATAGTTATACTTCAGGTGAACAAATATGCAAGAAAATATACATTTTTTATAATTGGATTTATCATGGTTTGTAAAGAATTTGGGAAACCATTGGCCTTAACCATCTAGGGTATTTGGTTTGAGCTTTTTTTTGTGATGATAACCTCAATCAATATTTTTTCCATTATAATGTAGCTTAGTGGTGACCACCAGGTTGTCTCTCGAGGAGGTTGCAGATCGAGTTACAAAATGATCTATTTTTTTAATTTTTTAGAAATGAAAATTGGTATTGCGTTAATAGTGTGAAAATAGAATTTTAATTAAATAATATTGTGTAATAATTTTAAAGGATATATAATGTGGGTTTGAAATCATGATTAAAACAGTCGTCGTAGACAAGCTTCGCCCTCTCAAACACTCCCATATTCATTGTTTATAAAAATATACCTTAATTTATATTGATAAATGTACTCTCAAGGACCCTATGTGTACAATTCTTTTTTACTATACGTCATGTAAAAACATCAATATGATTTTCTTCCCACCCATAGAAGTGAATCAGTTACATAAATACCTCTATGTAATTTAACCTAATTGAATTCGTTATGTTTAATGGAAAGACCTCACCAAATAATTTTAAATAGAGAAATCAATTGATCCACATTATATAGGGATCAATGATCAAAAAATATTTGATTAAAACATATATTAGAATGAGAAAAACCAGATTCATTAAAAAATATATGTTTAGGATAAATTCAAAAATAGATTACACATTAAAATCAAAACTCGGAAGACAGTGTATGTCGGGTGTCATCTTCCTCAACCACATGCTGCCTAGACTTGAAACACATCAGATGGTTACATCATCTCTATTGAATCCTCAAATAATTTCATCTTATTTAGGATTTCAACATCAACCATCCCCTTTTCTCTCTCAAGACAACTCACTTTTTAATGGATGTTCTGGTGTTGAATGGAATGTTTTAGAGGTAGGAGCTCCTCTCCCTTTATAGGTTGATTTCATATTCCAAAAGTTGTCACGTATTTGACACAATAATTGGAATATTCACACATGGATCCCTTCACTAATGTTGTTCATCAATGGTTTGGATGTTCACCCTTCATATTTCATATTAATTAGGCACCGTATGTTGGAGTTGTGAATTTTTCATTGATAGTTTCTATTTTTGGATGTAGGTTCCAGGATGCTTCCTCCTAACATATGTAATTAATTGGTCACAATAATGAATTAAAAACACCATTAAATCAAATTTTTTAATTCACCTTGGTGGCATCGTCCATTTCCAAGTGGAATCACCTCATATGGAGTTGTTTAGGCTGAATTGTGTTTCTGTTACGAAGGTGGGTCAAAGCAGTCCACCCAAAAACATGTCCATCTTCATTGATTTTTTAGGACACCGGATGCCCCAATTGGCCCTTGGTCTTGAAGAAAAAGATGAAGGAAATAAAATAAGTATTACTAGAAAATTATAATAACAAAATATGGGAAATATTTTATGTGAAATTACCAAAGTACCCCTTTGATAAAAATATGTTAACAATCGAGAATTATAAAATTTAATATTTTTAACCCAAAACACAATATAAATCCAAAATTGTTACAAATAAGATAAAATTTCTAAATTTTTTACGTTTAAATAATTT
The DNA here is from genome assembly GCA_963277665.1 of Viscum album. Taxonomy (NCBI): domain Eukaryota; kingdom Viridiplantae; phylum Streptophyta; class Magnoliopsida; order Santalales; family Viscaceae; genus Viscum; species Viscum album. The sequence continues at coordinate 1,268,155,101 of OY728128.1, forward strand.
ATATAGACATGAAATAAAGTGTAAATATTAACTCTATCAATTCCCTAACACTGGGCTCATGGACTCTTGTACAGGTGAGCACGACAAACAAGGAAAATAAAACACATTCAAATAGAGTTTACCAATTTACTACAAAGAATAAAAAAGATATCATGCATCATTAAAAAAAATATTTAAAATTTTCAATTCTAATAATTCGATACATTACAACATATTTTTTCATCCCATGCACACAACACATGTAACTCACATTTATTTTCTCTCAGCAAGCAAAATAGATTTTTAACCATGATTTTCTCAACCAACACATGAAATAATTACCATAGGTTTGATAAATTTCTACATCTCTACCCTATGTGAGCCAAGACCATGTGATAATCATGATGAATTTGCAAGGTTTTTCTGTGGCTTGGGGTTGGTATGATTCAAATGTGAAAAAATTTGTTTCTAAATTTGGAGGGATTGGCTATTTTTTAAGCAGAAATGCACGATTCTAATTTTCAATTAAATATTGTATCCTCTATATTTTCATCTAAAAACCAGCATTGATCATATCTTATATATCTGATTCCATCAATATTTCTACAGAAAAGATGCCAATTTTTTAAAATCTCTAGATAGAGCACAAATTATGTCCATTGCGAGCTCCAAACAGGCATAACTCTATTTCATTTTAGAGCTCCAGATAGGCACTTCTCATCAAAAAATATATTCTCATATCAAAAATATGTCATCAATGTTTTATTGTCCTCCCAATGAAACTCCAAATGAGAAAACATATCATGAGTCATCTTTCCGCACACATAGAAGTTAAACTAGATTATGCATTTATACTTCCATAATAGTTCTGAAATGGAAATTTGGCTTATAATGTGGCAAACCCAATAGGATATACATGTATATTAAGGGATCATTAATTATATAATGTTCTTGGATGGCAGAAATAAAAAGTATAATCATGAAAATGGGGCTCCAATATCCAAACAATTCGTCAATCATTTTAATCACAAGTATCTCAGCCCTCATGTTTTGATAGAAATAAATCATGATCTAGTTTATACAAGCTTGAATTAGTTCTCTCATGAAAGAATTGAAAGTGAAAAAGATTTATAAATGGGTCCGGATGTATCGTGGGAATGAGAATTTCAATTACAGCGTCATTGATATGTTCCATGATGTTTAAAAATATGCGGTATATTCATGAATTTTCCAAAAATTTTAACATGAAACAATTACATTATCAACATTCATTTAGGTGCAGTTTAGAAGGATCAATTTGTTCACTCCTTGGCATGATTTTCAAAAAATAAAGAAATTACCAAACTCTATTTTTTTACAACAAAGATTTGAAATGAAAATGCCGAAAAATTGAAAAATAAACACATAAAAGGGGATATAAAATATGAAAAAAATTCAAATGAAATATTTTAAAAACCTAATCTACCTAGCATTGTGCACCCCCCATTAATTAATCTATGAAATTTCCTCATCGTGTAGAAAATTTATTTGAGCTTTATATTGTAGAAATTAAATACATAAGAAAAACAAATGAGAAGAAAGGACAGAACCTGGAATTTATTTTATTCTTCGTCTTAATGTTGAATTTCCTCCCCTAGAGAATCTTGAAAATTCTCTCTAATTAGCATCATCCTATGACCATTGATTGTGAATTATTTCCCTTATTCTGTATCATTAATATGCATTACACCAAAAGAAAAATCATGACTAATGTTGAAGGGTTAAAACCATTTAGAATGAAATTTACTTGAGAGGTGTTTCAATATATCATATAAAAGTAGAACATATTCTCCATCCATGATGTTTTTTTGAGAATTCTTAAATAATGAAATGCTTTTCTTTTATCTTTATATAACATGGATCTTTTGTATGAATTATTTCTAATCTCCTCCAGCTCATGAAAACAATATTTTCTTTCTTTCCCAGGAGAATATATGTTCATGTTATATGTTTTTACAGCCTAAAAATATTGGTGTTCTAACTCAACTGGTTGATGAAAAAATTTTACGCAGACTATTCTAAATGGCGACATCCCAATTTGGGATTTGAAACTAGTTCTTTTGTCCCAAAGAGCATAATAATTTCTCAAACTACAAACCATTCTATTTGGGTTCACTATTTTTTTTCAAAATTTTTTTTGATCTCTATATTGAACAACTCATCCATTCAGTTTGTTTGATGATGAAAGCGCATATAGACCATATGATAAACACCATATTTCTTCAAAAGATATTTCAAATTCCAATTAAAAAAATGATTCCTTAATCTATAATCAGAAAAATTAGAAATCCAATCCTTGGAAACAAATTCACTTTCTCAAATCTGGACACAATCTTTGCATCATCAGTTTAGGTGGGGATAGACTCTACCCACATGGACACCTAATCAACATACATCAAGATGTATATATATCCAAAAGAATTGGGAAAATTACATAAAAAATCCATTCCCCATAAAACAAAGACATAAAAAAAAGTGATTTGTGGCATCTAATTCTTCTTGGTAATGTTTCTTTAGAACAGATAATTTTTACAGGTTTTTCAGAATTCCAAAGTATCTCTAAAATTTTTTGGACAACACAATCCAGAATAAAAATCATTTCATTCTATTCTATGTGGTCCAAAGTGTCCTCCACAGTCTAATGTGTTGCCGAAAAGTAGGATTGATTCAAATTCAGTGTTTAGAATGCATCCTCATATCATTTGATCAATACCAATGTGCCATAAGTAAGGATCATCCTAATGGTATATATTTGAATAAATCAATTTTTTATCAATTTTTTATTTGGAATACTAGTGGGGATGTTCATCAGAATCTAAATAGTTCACAAGAACAGAAAACCATGGTCTTTCACTTTGAGAAGAAAATAAATCCTCATCTGGAAAGGATTATTTAATTGGTGGAAACATCTGAAATTTTATATTCTCAATAGATGGAATCATACTCAAATGATTAGAAACAAGGTTATCCCATAATTTCTTATCTTTTATTTCAACATCAAACTCCAGTAACTATAACATCCATCTTAGATGTCTTGGTTTTGCATCATGTTTCTTCATTATGAATCTGATTGCAGAATAATAGGTGAAAAAAATCACATAGGAGCCCAGCAGATAACTTCAAAAAATATCAAGAGAAAATATATACGCCTATAGTTCCTTCTCAGTTTTTGTGTAGTTTTATTGGAGATGATCGAGATTTCGGGAGACATAGTCAATCCCATGACATTTCTTTTCTGTCCTTCGACTCAACACTACCCCAAGAGAAAAGTCAGATGCATCGGTCATGATATCATAATAAATGTCCCATTTGGGCAGTCAAACGATGGGATGGGTTATCAGTATTTGTTTCAACTCATGAAATTAATATCTGTAATTCTCCAAAAAAGACAAATGGAGAATCTTTTTGGAGCAATCTTGACAATGGAAGTGAAATCATACTGAAATATTTAATTAATCTCCTATAAAATCCACCATGCCCAATGAAGGATCTCACATTGATCATATTTTTTGGGGATGGTAATGAAAAATTGACCTCATAATTGTATTTATCAACATTAATTCCATCATGGGAGACAAAATGTTCCAAAAATATCCCTTTACCAACCCTATAATTGATTTTTTTTATAATTTAGAACAAGGTTCTTTTAATGCCACCCTTTACACCTATTTATTAATGTTAACAGTGAATTTTTCAGACATGAAGATATTTTAATGAATCATATTGTTCTGAATTCATTGCATATTCCATTAACTGTTTAATTAACAAATATGGTTATATCATTTTATCAATGAACAATATTTTCCACAGATTTACATGATCAATTCAACATATAGTTAGTATTATGTCCCATATAAACCATGTATGCCCACATTAAACGACCAAATATTTAGAATGTGGGTCAATAAAGTACCAAAATCAACTAAACATAATATTTACCAACATAAGGTAGACCCAATTTCCACATTCAAAATCAATTAATACCGTAATATCCATTGAACTTTTATGAAAACATGCATTCAATGAAGAATAAAATCATAGGTTGTCGAATACATTCCTTTTATCCAACCTTGTAATAAACCAAGAAAATAAAGAATAAACCTGGACCTGAATTACTTTACAAAATAATACCTTTATAATTATTGTATTAGCATCAAGAACATGTTAACGGATTTCATTCCATCAGGAAAGTATTTTCCAAAATGTTCTACTTGTAAATAAATCAATTTTTTTGTTCTACTCAATATTGGATTTCAAATAATTAGTGATGAAGTATTTTAGTAAATGTATTACATATTTCATTATTCTTATAACCATAATGTAATAAAATAATTTTTTATTCAAAAAAACATTAATATATTAACCATTTCTATTCATATAAGGTAGTAGCATATTCTTTACCACAATCCTTTATCTTCTATTCAGGAATATTACATTGATTCATAAGACAATGATTTTTGTAGTGTAAAATATCCTCAGTGTTGAACAATTGATCAATGAAAACATTTTTCATGCCCATTAAATCAATATATTGTTGTCCATTCCCTTTACTCATGTAGAAAAATTTTATTACATTTCAGAATTTACAAGGTTGTTTCTTTCTGCAATGATCCCTCTTGGGAAAATAATTATTTCTCATCATACCATTATCAATATTTTTCCAACCAATAATCATGTTTTCTTGTATCCCTTAGAGGAAATAATAATAATATAAATCAATTATTTGTCTCTTTACAACAAGATACTTGGTCTTAATATGATGAGAATGTTTGGGAGACTAGTTCCCTTTCAAAATAATTTCATAAGAAGATAAAATAGATGATCATTATTACTCTTTGGAACATGGGTAAAAATGAATTTCTCATTCCATAAAAAATAAACCATTTCCAAAAAAAATTAATACACTTAATTAGGTGATTAATTATATTTCATAATTTCAAAAAAAAACATCACATAAATTTAAAATTTATGAATATCTAATATCATAATCATAATCAACATTTCATTATGGACATATTTACATTTAAGTACATAAAAATGGTGTGTAAAGTCAATGAGAATTATCCTATGAATATCCCATTAATGTTCCATTGAATATGTTTAGTAAGGCCCATTTTTTTATACCGGGTTAGCCTATGATTGGCCTGAGACTCCTTGTTAGAGATTTCACCCTTAGGTGCATCTATTCCAGAACCACGTCCACTTGTGGTATGTAGACAATGATGCACTTCTAAAAGACTCAGATGATCTATATCTTTCCAATATTCTGGGATTAAATTCTATGATTATTCTCAAATAATATCCTATGGTTATTTTCCTAAAACTATGTATTCAAAATATAGTTCCCAAGGATTATTCTAAACATCCTCTATTACTAACTGTTATAACCCCGACCACAATATCCCAGAGATAGAGTCCATTTTATTGAAACAAAATTGAAAGAATATATCACATCAAAAAGTTTTGAGTAGATATAGTAATAATATATAATTTAGATACAAGTTTCCATTATTTAATTTGTAATTAAACATATATAATATGATTAGAATATAAACTACTTATTTGTCACTTATTCAATGATTTAATCTTCAAAACCATGGGATCGAAAAAAATAAAAGGGTGATATTAAAATGTTTATTTATAGTTAAATTCTCCATAAAAAATAATAAATAAAAATTGAGTCATAATAAATTAGGTATAATCAATATTGAATGGTGAATTACTTAAAAATACATGAAATCTGAACAATTAGAATGAAAATTCATTTTCTTGTTTTGTTGTTGCAAAAATACTAACAATTATGATAACTTAACAATGAATGAAGAAAAATAATTTATTATTGGATATCATGTATCTGGAACGTGAAACATCATATAATCATTATAGTTTATGTTTTTTGGTATATACTCATCTGATTAGGTTTTTAAAAAATCAAGTTGTGTTAGTCACCACCGTTTTTTTTCTCCAAATATCTATCAATGTCACGAGGGGCTATAAATGGCCCCTCTCATCAATTAATTTACAAATAATTCATCAATTATATAATTAATTCAAGAATAATATTCCATTTCTATATCTATATTCAATTTATTATACGGGTTCATCAATATTTCTCCAGTAAAAATAGAATTTAAGATATACACAACATGTAAAATGGTATATGGATAAGACTTCAATCATATCCATGATATGGGACTATGGATATTTAATGGAAATTTAATTTCACATAAAAAATTATCTCAATGGAGAAGTAGATACACCTCATATGAATTATTGGTTTCATAATACCATGTAATTCTCAATGAAATGGAAATTGAGACAAAGATTATTTCTTTTTGTCTAAATATTTTCAACACTTCATCTTATCATCCTCTTCAAATCATCTCCTAGAGAACGTCCATAAAGAAACTGATTTTCATCAATGTTTGAAAAAATGTTATTCTAGTCATGTATTAGAGGTTTGGGAAGAATATTTGGAATAAATTGGATAATCTTAAATTATTTGGTGTTGTGATGTAAAGAGGTGACAAGAAGTGGTATTTATATTGGAGGAGAAGGGTTTTTTAATTATTCTAATAATTATGTAATTATTTTTTCTCAAGAAAGGAAATAGGGATGATTACATGACCAAAAAAATTAAATTATATCATTTTAGTGTAGACCAATGTTTTTTACCCCTTCTATATATCATATATGACTCAATAAATCTTGTATATATCTTATACCATAACATATTGTACTTCATTATTAACAAAAAATCTAGTATTTTTGAAAAATTCTAGAAAATTATCCTAAAAATATTTTGATGTGTTAAATTAAAAAATAACTATATTTTAGGAAAATAATTTTATAAATGAGTGAGGATTAATTTTTATTTAAAATCATCTTTTTTTAATAATAATGATTTTTAAAAATGTATTTTTTTAATTCAATGAAAAATTATTTTAATGTATCATAAATTTATATTATAATCATAAGAAAAAAAATTATTAATTTATGAATATATTTTATAAAAACAAATTTTTTATTAAATCATTATATTAATAATAAAATTGTTAATAAACATTGCTGTTTCCAAAAAATATAAATAACCACTTAATTATTTTGACACGTTTGTTTACTTATTCTTTGATATTGATTTTTAATATTTTCATATATAAGATACATAAATTTTATTCATAATTTAATAGGTAAATTTACAATTATATTGGTCATATAAGTATTCCTAACGGTCACATCATTATGTTAACGTTCACATTACTATTCATAAAAATTGAATATCATTAGAAAAACACTAATAATTTAACCCAAGTATGTTTTAATATTACGGTTTATAAAAAAATGCTTAGTTTGTAAAATATAATTTATAAAAGTTTCCAAATTTAGTTTTAAAAAATGTTTTCAATTAAATGATGGTATAATTTTGTTTTTGAAAAAAACTCTTTTACGCTAAAAATTTATTTTATTCTTATATTAAGCATGTAATATTTATTGATTGAATATGAAAACATATTATTGATTATATAAAATTTAAAATTTAATCAATTATGTTAAATAATAAGTGACTAATTTATAAAATATCATTGTGTAAATAAATAATATTTTCATAAAAATATATCCATTATGTTCAAATGGTTTACATTTATAATTTAATGGTAACCAATGAATTAATTTTATAAACATGTCTATTAATAATGTATATAATTTAATTCATTAATACCATTATAAACATATTAAATCATAATATTTAATCATTTTCTACAGTCATACACAACTACAAAAATGGCTTATTGTCATGGATCAAAATCGTCGCAATAAGCCCAAAAAATGTGGACGCAAGCTACAACCACGATTTTGGCCAACTGTGGTGGCTATCACAATAGAAGTAGGTCTCTACCTATTACTATGGTCTTAACCATGGAAATAGCTTCCTATTTCAATAGTTTTAATAAATTTGGCAATATGCCTCAAAATTCTCTACCCTGGAGGTTGACCTATATCCACGGTTTAAACCATGGATCTAGAAAGCTATTTCCAATGTATTAACCATGGCTATATCAATGGAAAACTATGGAAGTAGACTAAATAAAAATTGTTCCCTCCATGTTTTGATCCATGCACCTTTCATTTTCCATGATGTGATGCTCACCACTATGTCGTTGAATGCTTCACGTATATATGTATATATAATGATATATATATCAATAAAAATTGGGAATGTAGGCCTTCCATACAAAAATTTGTTGAGATTTTTTTTCCTGTGGAATCGCGAGAACCCTATTTCCACAGTTTTGGAAAACCATGGCTATAGGCCTTCAAAAAAATTCCTATTGCCAGAGTTTTAAAAACCATTTATATAGGCCATATAACTGTGGCTATAAATAAGTTATATTGCCATGTTTATAAAAATAATGGCTATAGGACATGGAAAATATTCTTATATCCACGATTTTAAAACCTAGTATATTAGCTGCAAAAAAGTAGCTATATCTTCCTAAAGTCATGGTTTTAAAATTGTGGCTATAGGTCTGTGGCCATAGATTCATTTTCTAGTATAGGAATACTATCAATGATGTAAAATTAAAATGAGACATGCCTTAAAATCATTAGATTCTTCGTGGGATATTTATGGATCATATCAACCAGATTTACCCAATGAATTTGGATTCTTTAAGGGTAGTATTTGTTATTGATATCATATTATGTTGACGCTCTAGAAACAATCGTGAATCCAATATTTTTTTCTTTATGATTATACTCAAGAGCATGAACACTATGATAATCTATGTAAATGAATCTTTTTGATTGACAATGTACACTTACTAGTTCACATCTTCTCAATTTCAGTAGTTTTAGGGGAACCATATAAAGTGAAAAGTTTAGTTTTATGGGACACATCCATGAAAATCATTGAGATTCATAGTTTTATGGAGCCTTTCTGATATTACAGAGACTTCCTCTAGAATTACTCATGTATTGGAAATCCACATATGAGATTGAGCATGAAAGGGGTAGAATTCATTTGGTTAGAACCTTTTGATGTATATTTTAGGCATTGAATGAAAATTTTATTTCAATGATGATATTAAATCTTCCAGATCCATATAGATGATATAATGTATAGTATGACACATGTGGTATTGATCTTGGAGTTATCTAGATGTTTGGTGAACGTGTTTTTTCCATATAGTTCTCAATAGTTGAGGCCTCATGAAGGAAACTTCCAAATGAATGACCATGTGGTAGATGATGTAGTTCAGGATCTACATTTTTTGAGACAATATTTTCATTGAGATCATTTTTTTGTATTCACTTATAAAAAAATATTCAAAAATATATTCACATAGTTGGATATAAATGTTAGATAGCAAATGTCTTTTTGGACCCTATAGTCGTTTAATTTCTATCATAAATAAATTCCATGTAAAAGAAATTCTGTAGTGGATTCCCTAACTCAGAAGACTCGTATGAATTGTTTTGGAATACAAGACCAAATGGAAGATCATAACATTATTCTTAGAGAAGAACATTGAGGTTTAGGACGACCCTGGGAGACTATACCAATAGACTTACATGCGACCTATTCAATTCTGGAACTAGTATGAATGAGGAATCTATCTGATTCTATTGTCCTTTTATAATGGGAAATCATTGAATATGATGATTCATATTCTTCTTGGAACATAGATAGGTTTGATAATTTACTTTTCCATGGGCGTGTTAATGTCCCAATAGACACTAAGAAGGAAATTATGAGGGAATCTGATGCCCCATCAAGGGTTGTGCACCCTAGTATCACCAATATTTATTGGGACTTTTTTATTCATCTTATAATGCCTAGAATGAAATGTTTGAATTATAGTTTCATCACTCGGTGTACTGCCTATAAACATATAAATTCCAAACATCGAAGTTCGGAAGGTATTTTTTTTTTCTTTTTTTCTATTCCTGAGTGGAAATGGGACAATATTTAGATGAAATTATTGATTAGTTTACCTAGGTCTCCTCAAGAAAGTTATGTATTTTTGGGTTTAATTGATATGTTGAAAAAGTCCACACGTTTATTACATGTGTGACATACCATTTTGGTTAATGTTATATGAATTTTTTTTGTTAGAAAGGTAGTACATCTTAAAGGATCTCCTTGTTCAGCAGTTTTTGACAGTCTTTCACAATATATCTTCATTTTGGATGGGGTTGAGAAAGTCCTGGGGTACATATGCTCTTATGATCCTAGATAATATCCCACCAAATAATAGATTCATGGAGAAAATAAATAATGTGCTAAAGGACATGAAACATGCATTTGTATCTAGAATTGGGGGTTTTTAGTGAAACACATCCCCCTCATTGAATTGTCTTATAGTAATAGCTTTCAAGATACCATCAAAATTGATCGTTGGGAAGCCATATATTGATGGTCTTTCTGCTCGCCTCTATTTTGTATATTGTTTTGGAATGCATCTATGCTTAGACGATGTCTCATCAAAGATACTCAATATAGGTCCAAAACATCTAGATGTGCGTGTTGAAAGCTCAGTCTAGAGTGTAGTTTTATTCCAACACATACTGGATACCTCTGGAGTATGAGGTTACAAAGTGGGTTATCATTCGAGTCTCTCATATGTTAGGACATAGAAATATTTTAATGTAGTTTATTCTCTCATTGATGTTTTTTGAACCCTTCATGGTTGTGAAACAGATCATACTTGTGGATTACTAGTTGTGAATTTATGTAAAATACAGATCAATGCATTAATCCCTTCACGTTTCCTAGATTCCCTAATATCATCAAGACCATTGACAGATAATTCATCCATATGTGGTTGATTTGGATGTATAAGATTCCTTGTAGTAGTATCCATATTTTATTGTTTATTGGAGATGAAAAGACTTCAAGGAAGGAACGATCCTTTTGAACTAGTGTTATTGAAGTATACCTGATAACATAATGTGACCAAAGAAGGATAATCTAATATATGATCATGGTGGCCTAAAATCATAAAAAATGATATATATTTACCTTATGAATGCCAAATCTATGATGAGTTGCATTATGGAGGGGAGGTTGTAATGAACCACGTTTTCAAGAAGATACAAATTATTCATTTAATTTATAAAATTCTATATTATTATTAGACATCAACATTGACCTTTGGAAGGTCCCATGACCTTCATGGGGTTATATGGAGCATAGAGTATCTTAAAGTTAGATAAATAATGAGGCTACACTATTAGTAGAAACCGGGTAGCCTAGGATACATGATTACATATAACCCTTTTCGAAAAATTATAACTATTGTAGGAGTCTTACGATGTTTCTAAAATAGTTATACATCAGGTGAACGGATATGCATGAAAATATAAATTTTTACAATTGGATTTATTATGGTTTGTAATATATTTGGGAAACCATTGGCCATAACCATTTAGGGTATTTGGTGTGAGCTTTTTTGTGTCGTGAAAACCTCAATCAATATTTTTTCCATTATAATGTATCTTAGTGGTGACCACCAGGTTGTCTCTCAAGGAAGTTACAGATCGAGTTGCAAAACGATCTCTTTTTTTTTGCAGAAATGAATATGGATATTTCATTTATAGTTTGAAAATAAAATTTTAATTACATAATAAAGTTAAATAATTTTAAAGGATATATAAAGCGGGTTTTAAATCATGATTAAAATTGTGGTCGCAGACAAACTTCACCCGCTCAAACACTCCCATCTTCATTGTTTACAAAAACATCCCTTAATTTATATCCATAAATGTACTCTCAAGGACCCCTAGGTGTACAATAAAATTTTAATATACATAATATAAAGACATCAATATGATTTTCGTCCCACCTATATAAGTGAATCAATTACATAAATACTTCTAATTAATTTAACCAAATTGAATTCGTTATGTTCAATGGAAAGACCTCACAAAAGAATCTTCAATAGAGAAATCAATTGATCGAAATTATATATGGATCAAAGGTCAAAATATATTTTATGAAAACATATATTAGAAATAGAAAAACATGATTTATTAAAAAATATAGGTTCATGATAAATTCAAAAAGAGATTACACATTAATATCATAACTCGGAAGAGAGTGTTTGTCAGGTGTCGTCGTCCACAGCCACATGCTGCCTAGACTTACATCACAACAGATGGCTTCATCATATTTATTGAATCCTTAAATAATTTCATCTTTTTAGGATTTCAATATCGACCATCCACTTTTCTCTCTCAATCCAACTCACTTTTGTGATGGATATTGTGGTGTTGAATGGAATGGTTTGGAGGTAGGAGCTCTTCTCCATTTATTGGTTGATATCATCTTCTAAATTTTGTCACGTATTTGGCACATTAATGGGAATATTCACACATAGAACCCTTAACTAATGTTTTTCATCAATGGGTTGGATGTTCACCCTTCATATTTCATATTAATTAGGCACCGTATGTTGGAGTTCTGAATTTTTCATTGACGGTTTCTTTTTATGGATGCAGGTTCCCGGATGCTTCCTCCAAACATATGTAATTAAATAGTCACACTAATGGATTCAAAATGCCATTAAATAAAATTTTTTAAATCACCATGTATGTATCATCCATTTCCAAGTGGAATCACCTCATTTGATGTTGTTTAGGCCGAATTGTGTTTCCGTTATGAAGGTGGGTCCAAGCAGTCTGCCCATAAACATGTCGATCTTCATTTATTTTTTAGGCCACTAGATGCCCCAATTGGCCACTGGTCTTGGAGACAAAGATGAAGGATATGAAATATGGATTCCTAAAAAATTATAATCACAAAATATGGGACATTTTTATGTGAAATTACCAATATACTCCTTTGATAAAATTATGATAAAAACGAGAATTATAAAATTTAGTATTTTTAACCAAAATCTTAATCTAAATCGAAAATTGTTACAATTAAGATCAAATTGGTAAATTTTAGAGGTTTAAATCATTTATATAGACATGAAAAATATTGGAAATATTATCTCTATCAATTCCCTCACACTGGGCATAAGGACTCATGTACAAGTGAGCATAGAAATAAGGAAAATAAAACTCATTCAAATAGAGTTTACCAATTTACCACAATGAATAAAAAAGATATCATGAATCATTACAAAAAAATATTTAAAATTATCAATTCTAATAATTCAATACATTACCACTTCTTTTTTCTTCCCATGAACATAACACACGTAGCTCACATTTATTTTCTCTCATCATGCAAAATAGATTTTTAAAAATGATTTTCTCATCCATGTCATGAAATAATTTCCATAGCTTGATAAATTTCTATATATCTACCCAATGTGATCCAAGAACATGGGAGTATCATGATGACTTTTCAAGGTTTTTATTTGGCTTGGGGTTGGTAGGATTCAAATGTGAAAAATTTTCTGGCTGAATTTTGAGGGATTGACTATTTTTGAAGCAGAAATGCATGATTCTAATTTTCAATGAATTATTGTCTCCTCTATATTTTCCTCTAAAAACAGCACTGATCATATATTATCAATCCCATTCCAATAATATTTCTACAGAAAAGATGTGAATATTTTTAAAAGCTCTAGATAGTGCTCAACTTATGTCCATTGTGAGATCTAGACAGGCATAACTCCATTTCATTTAAGAACTCCAGACTGGCAATGCTCAAAGAAAAATATATTGTCGTATCAAATATATGTCATCAATGTTCTATTGTCCTCCTAAAGAAACACCAAATGAGGAAGCACATTACGAGTCATCGTGCCCCACACATATAAGTCAAACTAGATCTTGCATTTATACTTACAGAGCAAGTGTGAAATAGAAATTTGGCTTATAATGTGGCTAACCTAATAGGTTATACATGGATAGTAAGGGCTCATGAATGATCGAATGTTCATGGAAGGCCGAAATAAAAAGTATAATCATGAAAAGGGGGCTCCGATATTCCAAAAATTCCCCAATCATTTTAATCACAAGTATCTCATCCCTCATGTTTTAATAGAAATAAATCATGATCTAGTTTAATCAATATTGAATTGGTTCTCTCAAGAAAGAAGTGAAATTGAAAAATATGTATAAATGGGTCCAGATTCATCACAAGAATGATAATTTCAATTTCATCTTCCGTGATATGTGCCGTAATGTTTAAAAATCTACAGGATTTTTATGAATTTTCCAAAATTTTGAACATGAAACAATTTCATTATCAGCATTTATTTAGGTGTAGTTTTGAAAGATCAATTTGTTCACTATATGGCATGATTTTCAAAAAATAATGAAATTCAAAAACTCTATTCTTTTACAAGGCTTATTTGAAATGAAAATGCATAAAATTTGAAAAATATACACTTCAAAATGGATAGAAAATATGAAAAAAATAAAATGAAATATTGTAAAAACCTAATCTACCGAGAATTGTGCCTCCCCCCACAATTAATCTATGAAATATCTTCATTATATAGAAGATTTATTTGGTAATTATATTGATGAAATTAAATACATATGAAAAATAAATGAGAAGAAAGTACATAACCTCGCATTTATATTATTTTTCATCTTGAAGTGGAATTTCTTCCCTTATAGTATCTTGAAAATTCCTTCTAATTAGATTCATACTATTAATGTTGATACTGAATGATGTCCCTTTGTCTGGATCATTAATATGTATTATACAAAAAGAAAAAACATGAGTAACGGTGAATGTGTCAAACCATTTGAAATGAAATTTACTTGGGAGGTGTTTTAATCTAGTATAGAAAAGTAGAATATTATTTCCCTCTATGATGTTTTTTTAGAATCCTCTAATAATGAAAGGCTCTTCTTTTCTCTTTGTATAACCTGGAGCTTTCGTATGCATTATTTTGAATTTCCTCTATCTCTTACAATTAATATTTTCTTTCATTCCCTGGAGAATATATGTTCATGTTATATATTTTTACAGCCCAAAAAACTTGGTGTTCTAACTCAACTGGTATATTAAAAGATTTTCCATGTACTATTCTAAATGGTGACATCACAATTAGGGTTTTGAAACTAGTATTGTTTTCCCAAAGAGCATAATCATATCTCAAACTCCAATCCATTCTTTTTGGGTACACTAGTTTTTTTAGAATTTGTTTGATCTCCATATTGAACTACTTAGCCATGAAATTTGTTTAAGGATGATAGATCTTATAGACCATATGATTAACACCATATATTTTCAAAAGATATTCCAAATTTCAATTAAAAAAAATGCTTCCTTAATCTATAATCAGAAACATTGGAAATCAAATCCATGAAATCAAATTCACCTTCTCGAATTTGGACACAATCTTTGGATTATCAGTTTAGGCGGGGATAGACTCTTCCCACATTGACAAATAATAAACATCCATCAAGATTTATAGATATCCAAAATAATTGGAAATATTCTACAAAAAATCAATTCCCTATATAATAAAGACATCAAAAAACAAAAGTTGTTTTGTTGCATCTAATTCCTCTTGGTAAGTTTCCTTGGAACATAAAATTTTTACAGGTTTTGCAGAATTCAAAAGTATCTCTAAAAATGGTGGGCCAATACAATCCAGAATAAAAAACATATCATTCTATTACATGTGGTCCAAAGTTTCTTCCACAGTTTGATGTGTGGTAGAAAAGTAGGATGGATTCAAATTTTGTGTTTAGAATGCATCTTCATATCATTTGATTAATATCAATGTTCCATAAGTAAGGATCATACCAATGGCGTTTCATTGAATAAATCAATTGTTTATCAATTTTTTGTTTGGAAAACGGGTGGGGATGTTCATCAGAATCCAAATATTTCACAAGAATATTAAACCTTGGTCTTTCACATTGAGAAGAAAATAAATCCTCATCTGGAAAGAATTCCTTAATTTGTTAAAACGTCTAAAATTTTATATTTTCAATAGATGGAATCATACTAAAATGATTAGAAACAAGGTTCTCACATCATTTATTATATTTTATTTTAACATCAAACTCCATTTACTATAAGATCCTTCTCAGAAGTCTTGGTTTGACATCATGATTCTTCATTATGAATCTGATTGCAGAATTATTGGTGAAAAAAATCACCTAGGAGCCTAGCAGATAACTTAAAAAAATTTCTATAAAAAATAAATACGCCAATAGTTCCTTCCCAGTTTTTTTGTAGTTTTATTGGACTTGTTCTAGAGTTCAAGAGATAAATAAAATCTCATGATATTTAATATCTATCCTTTGACTCAACTCTACCCTCAGAGAAAAGACAAATGCATCAGTCATGATTTCATAGGAAATGTCCCATTTTGGAAGTTGAACGATAGGATGGTTTATCAGTATTTATTTCAACTCATGAAATTAATTTCTTTAATTCTCAAAAAAGACAAATGGGGATTCATTTCGGATCAATCTTGACAATGAAAATTTAATCATACTAAAATATTTAATGAATCTCCTATAAAATCCATCATTCCCAAGGAAGGATCTCACATCGGTCATATTTTTTTGGGGATGGTAATGAAAAAATGACCTCATATTTGGATTTATCAACTTGAATTCCATCATGGGAGACATAATGTTCATGAAAGATCCCTTTACCAACCATAAAATTGGTTTTTTATTATTTAGAACAAATTTCTTTTCCAAGAAATTTTCTAGGACATGAGCCAATATTTTCAAACAACATTCAAATGATGTTATATACATATTGAAGTAATCTATAAAAACATCCATTCATGTTTCAAAAAATAAAATGAATATGCTTATCATACACCTTTTAAATTTTCAAGGATCATTACATAATCCGAAGGGAATCCTTCTGTATGAAAAAGTTCCAAAGGGGCCTGTGAAGGTGGTTCTCTCTTGATCCTTTGGGAAAATGTGAATTTGAAAATATCCATAGAATCCATCATGAAATCAATAATTGGTTTTCCCGTCTTGTATTTCAAGGAAATTATCAAGGAATGATAATGGAAAATTTGCATTCCTTGTAAAAAAAATTGAGTTTCCTATAATCAATGAACATTCTCCAGCTAGTAGGAGACGATACAGGGTCATGATCACCAAATTAATTCCTTGATATTGTAAAGACACTTTTTTAGGAACTACATGGACTAAACATTACCATTCACGATTAGATATGAAAAAATAATTCACACATCAATAAGGGTGGTGACTTGTTTCTTCACAACCTCCAAAAGTGTTGGGTTCAGAACTCTTTGAAATTAACTCATAGGTCTGGCATTCTCCACTATTAAAGTTATGTGCATGAAAAAAGAGGGATTGATTCCTATTAGATCAATGGGAGTCCATCTTATGCCATCCATATGGGACTTGAAAACATCAAACAATTTTCTTTCCTAGACTTCTGACTAATATATTGAGATGATTAATGGGAATTTCTCATTCTAACCTTAGATGTAATACATGAGGTTCTATGTAAGGGGTTTCAATATTATCTCAGGTGGGTTGGTTTCATTAACTACATGGAACTCCCCATAAGATAGATTGTTTAGAGAAGATCCTTGTTCATTTTGGTGATCTCCTTCCATGATCTCAAGAGTAGTTTAATGTGAAAAATTGGAATCCTAACTAGGGATACCACTAAAATGCTTAATGGTTTCTATAAATTCATCTTCATCAATGCTCATATATTCTGTCTCAACATCCCAAGATTCTTCACAGTCTCCAATTTCGTCCTCCTGTTGGTCAGATTCTATTCCAGAAAAATTACCATCATTTTCCACATCAGTTGGTATTTTCATCAAAGAAAAAATAGGTATCATGCTAGAGGAAAACCAATCAATCATGATTACATAGGGAGTTTAACTATCGTCAACTAGGTGTTTCATTGAATGAAAAATTTTGAAATGAAAAAATCCCTTCCTTATTCTAGAGAAAGTGTTCTCATATAGACATTGATGATTTCTTTCACAGTTTTTAGAAATGGTCTCTCCAGTATGAGGGGAGCATGTGTGCTGAAACAATCATCTTCCATATCTAAAACATAAAAGTCAATTTGAATGATCATTTATCTCCCATGAAAAAGAACATACACTATAACTCAAGCAGGTTTTTCGGTAATTCGGTTGACATGTTGAATGATAATTCACGAGGGATTCATGTATCGAACCTGAAGAGATTAGTAGATATAATGTGGAATGTCATTGACGGAGTCCTCTAGTTCAAGCATCACATCTTTGAATTTACATTTCTCAATGTTACAAGGAATGGTAAATGTTCTAGTCTCTTTACACATGATAGGAATGGCATGTTGAATAATGGATGAATAATTCCTTTTTATGTTTACTTTTAAACCGTCATTGAACTTCCTATTGTTGGTACACATATCTTTCAGAAACATAGCATACCTTGAAATATTCTTCACAACATCGAGAAAAGGAATATTGACATGTACTCTCTTAAATGTTTCTAAAACCTCCTTATCCAATTATTTTTCAGCACTTCACTTTGGTGGTGGTTAACACCATGGATAAGGTAGTAGAGGTATGAATGATTATGGGGTATTCTGAGTATGGGTTGGAGAAACATATGGATCGTAAATCCTCTTCTAATCATTATTTGTTCATTCAAATAATAATTCCTCTCCTCACTTTGTGATTCTATCAACTTTAGATTTTTCAAAAATTTATCATATTTTTTATTTTCATCAACAGTGTCAGTAGTAGTCTTGATGTCTCAAATTGAGGGTTGTTAAATTTTGTACCACTTCTGAGTTCAATTTCACCAACATTTTCATTTCCATAATTCCTTAAATTTACTTGTGGTTGTTAGGGTAAACCACCCCTCATTTTATTTGTTATGAAACTAATACCAGAGTCTAGTTGAACCACTTATGTCATCGATGTATTCATTTTTTTCTCTTACCATTTTTGAAATTCTTTTCGATCTCTAATTTCCTCGTTTTGATTCCTCATTGCCTCTTCAAGGTTACATTTAGAGTTTTGAGTGGTATGGGTAGGCATAAATTTTCTCCTAGAATGAGAATTGTCTCGCTCATCGAAATATATTGGTTTATATTTATATGAATGTACCATGAATAATGATTTTGGTTGTTTAGGCTGATGAAATCATTCATTCGAGTTTTTGTTCGATCCTTGATTGAAACATTGGTTATTTTGAAATGGACATTGTTGGTTTGATTGATATTGTCATCGAGGAAAAATTACATTTAATTTCATAGGATGCTCTTTAATTTGAAGGCATTGGAAGCTAAAATGTTCATTAGAAGAGATAGTCTCATAGTGGACTTCTAGTTGGAATTTTTCTGTTGGTTTGGGATGGGTTTGTGGGGTGTTAGACAACATCATTGACCATAACATGGTGGTAAACTCAAATAGTTGACTTTCTATTGTGTTGTGTTCAAGAACCGTTGTATGGAATTCTTTTTCAGCTTTTACATGAAGAAGTCCTCTTATTCCAAATTGTTGGGCATTCTGGGCCATGCTTTCTATTAAAATCCAAGCCCTAGCTGGTGTCTTATCAAATAAATCTCCACAGCAATAGCATCGATCAAACAACTATTAGTGAGACACAATCCTTCATAAAAGTATTTAATGAGAAGATAGTAACTAATTTTATGATAGGGGAATCTAAAACCATGTCGTTTTAACCGTTCCTAGTAATCATGCAATGTTTCTCCTTGAGTCTGCCTAATTCCACAAATCTCCATTCGAATGGAGGCAGTTCTGGATGCGGGGAAAAAACATTTAAGTAATTTTTTTATTCATTCCAACTTATAATCAAGGATGAGTGGGAAAATAAAAACCATCACATCTTAGTTCATTCTAGATAAAAAGGAAATGATATTATAATCATTTGATTGGCATCGACTCCATGAGGTATCATGTTGACACACATGTAGATGAATTCTGGGAAGTGTCTGTCTAGTCTTCACCAAGAAACCCATTGAATTTGAAATTCTAGTGGATGAAATCTGACTTGATTTCAAATCCAGCAGTGACATCAGGGTACTCTACATTATTCTATTGATTTTATACATAGGCTGAAACGAGTTCTTTCAAAGTTCTATTTTTAGCAATTTTCATATTAGTTTCAACTTAATCCCTCCTAGGTTTGTTGGTGGAAGATTAACAACATGCAATTGTGGGGTTATTAGATCAAACCCTAGTGTGAAACATCCTATCTATTTGATGATCCAAAGGTAACAATTTTGGGTCACAAGTTCAGTTCATGCATGAAAAAATGGAAAAAAATAAAATAACATCTAGAAACCAACCATGTAATGGCACCATTTGATGTGAGCATTTTTCTGTCACGAAAACCGCAATCAATATTGTTCCCTTATAATGTAGCAGAGTGGTGACCGCAGGGTTGTCTCTCAAAGAGGATGCATATCATGTTGCAAAACTGTCACTTTTGTTAATTTTTTGTGAAATGAAAATAGATATTTGATTAACAGTTAGAAAATATGTATTAAAATAAATCATAAAGTGAAATAATTTTAAAGGAATGATAAATTGGGTTTGAAATCAATATTAAAACAGAGGACGCGAACAAGATCCACCCACTCAGACACTCCCCTCTTCCTTGTTTATAAAAATATCCCATTATTTGAATTTCTATATTTAGCCCTGAGGACCCCCATGTCTACTCTCAAATTTGAATAGATATCATATTAAGACAAAAATATGATTATGTTCCCACCTATAGAAGTGACTCAATTAATTAAAAACATCAATTAAATTTAACCTAATAGAATTCACTATTTCAAATGGAAAGACCTCACCAATGAATTTTAAATAGAAAAATCAATTGATTCACTTTATAAACAGAAAAACATTAAAATATAATTTTTTAAAAAATATATTTATGAAATAAAAAAAACTATATTCAATCAAAAATATAGGTTCAAGAGGTATTTAAAAAGAGATTACACATTAAAATTGAAACTTGAAATAGAGTGTCCGTCGGGTGTCACCGTCTGTAACCACATACTGCATAGCCTTTCATCACTTGGGTAGAATTTATCATCTATATTGAATCCTCAATTAATTTAACCATCTTTAGGAATTTAATATAGACCATCCACTTTTCACTCTCAAGCCAACTCCTTTTGTGGTGGATGGTGTGGTGATAAATGGAATGATTTGAGATGTAGGAGCTCCTCTCTTACAAAAGGTTGATTTCATACTTTAAACGTAGTCAGGTATTTGTCCCATTAATTAGATTATTAACACATAGAACCCTTAATGAAAATTTTTAATCAATGGTTTGGACGTTCACCGACCAAATTTCAGATTAATTGGGCACCATATGTTGCAATTAAAAATTATTAATTGGTAGTTTTTTTCAGGAAGAAAAGTTCCAGGAAGATTCCTTCAAACATATGTCATTAAATGTCCACCATAATGAATTCAAGACGCCATGAAATTAAATTATTGAATGAAACATGGAGGTATCTTCCATTTCCATAAGTAATCTTCTCATTTGGAGCTGTTTAGAATGAATTGTGTTTCCATTACAAAGATGGGGTCTGCGTAGTTTTCCCAAAATAATAATCATCTTCATTGATTTTTAGGCCACTAGATACTCCAATCATCCCCTAATATAGAAAAAGACGAAGAAAATAACATAAGTACTCCAAAAAATTAGAATAAAAAAATATGGGAATATATTTTATGACAAATTACCAATATACACATGTGATAAAAATATGTCAAAAATCCAGAATTAAGCAATTTAATCTTTTGATCCCAAAACTCATTCTAAATCCCAAATTGTTACAAATAATATCAAATAGGTAAATTGGGTTGATTTAAACAATTTAAATCGATAGGTTAAAATAGTGTAAATATTAGCTCTATCAATATTCATTAAGCATTAGTATTTATCACAGATTGCACATGGGATATCCAAACCAAGTATCCAAACCATGTGTCCCCTATACATTGGTTGAAAAGTATGTATTTACCATAATGAATTCAATTTGGTTATTCCATTTTTCACATTTGTTCCTCTAGTGGATAAGTTTTTTATTCTTCACCTATGAGATCAAATTCTCATCAAATGGGGCTGTGAGATAACTCCCATTCCCAATGACTGATTCATGATTCATTAAAGAAATCATATCCCATCCAATATAAGATTATCATCGAATCCATTATAATATTTAGGTGTCATACTTTAGTCTATATTTTATGGTAATTGTATTATTAATGAAATCCCCTCAACATACTCTGAATCTGAGGCCGATATAAAGTGAGGCGTCATCTACATCCTTGATTTTGGTGGTCTCATTATTCTCTATGAGTTTTTATAGTTTGTAGCTATGTCATCGTTCCTGACAACATCTTTTTCCATGTGTTACTTTTTCCTTGAGTTATTTAAATAAAATTGATCATATAAACATATAACATGTCCTTTCATCCCTATCTAGTAAGTTATAGGATTGTTAACACATTTTTTTGGACACCCCCTGGGTTTTTCAATTTGATTTTCTATTTTGGTTAATTTTTTATATGTCTGCATCACCGCCTATGAAATAACATTATCTTATAAATTTTATTTTCCATAAAAAGTGATGGAATAATAGAACCAAGGTACCTCCCAAGTACATGTACATCCTATTCATTGAATTTCTATAGTAGGAAATTCCATTGATTACAATGTGGCCTTTTAAAAGACTAACTGATCCATATAATTGAAAATCAAATTCTTTTATAAATTCAATGGTTTGGAATTATATGAAATGGATTTGACACCAGATATTTTAATTGAAGGAATTTAATTAATGGAATTAAATGAGTTATAAAGGATGTCATATACGAGCCATAAATTACATTTTATATTAAACTTTCCTTGTTGATTTAATTGCCTTCAATGTAATTTAATTTGACTAATTTTCCATATTAAAATAATTGCCTCAAGTGTTATTTTAAACACTTAATTACACCTATATAGATGATTTTATATGATGTTAAGGGTTTATCTATGCATGTTGGTATGACGCTTTCTTAAATATATTGATGACCATAACCTCTCACACTATTCATACTAGTTGGATGTTGGAATTGATGATTCATATCCCTTGTTTTTTTGTTTTAACATGATGGAAAACTCAAAAGTTCGAGTAACAAGCATGATATCTCCCACTCATTAAGAGAAATAGGACATGTACCTTTTTAAATAATCATATATTCTCATTAGACTGGTTATAGATGTCTTAGTTACACCCCGGATTAGCCAGAAACATGTACTCCAATTATATGGCCACTTATGACCACAAATACATGGTTTATATATGTGAATAAAATATATATTACTATAGTATATATATATATATATTTCATTAATATATGTATATTTATTTATCAGAAATTCCACTCTTCCATTGGATGAATAAGTTCAACTCTCCATGGGTATAGTAGGAACCAGAGTAGGATGGATATTTATTTCACCATTTTATCCTTTTTTATTAATACCTGAACACTATTTATTTATTGGAACATCTTGGATTACTTATACACAACATTTATAGTGGCCCACTAATATATTATTTCACAACCAACATGGGCTACCATCGGTACTATAGAATATTATGTGACAACAAGTACTAGTAAGGGAAACTAACATACTACTAGTCCTTGATATGCCTACTGTTATATTGATCATAGGAGCTATGGGTCAAGAATAGTCTTGGGATGATAATGAAGAACGTTTTGTTTACATTCATAATTTTTTATAGCATGTTTGTATGTGCATGTACAATGTTCCTCTTATTTTATTTATGAATTATATGAATCATTCTATATGAAAATGCCTAGTTCCATTTTATTATTATTCATTTATTTAGTTATTTATTATTTTTGTACTATTTATTCATTAATTTTAATAATTATTCAAATGTAAGATGTTTATTGTTTGTATTCTTTGTTCAAATCTAATAATATGGTATAGACTACCCAACATACCATTGTCAATCACTCGTTGTAAGTTGGTAGCCTTTGGAAATATAGGGATGCACGCCTGAGGCTATATGTCGCACCATATTGGGGTATGGGATATGTGAATCCCCGATTGATATGTTATAAAAATATAAAATGAAATCATGGAAATGTTAAACATGATTGATATAGTAAATAGTTGATTAAATGTCAATAAAAACCCAATTGATGTTATATGAAGGAAATCAAATGATAATTTTGATGAAGAATCAACGAAGAATGCAGAGATATATAGGAAATGAATTGAAAATTTAATTGCATACAATCATTGGAATGAAAAAAACAAATAAAAAGTCTTTGAATCAATTATTGGAAGAAAATTAATTCTTAAAACTATAAAGGAAATCACTAAATAAAACTAAAATGAAAAATGGAATTTAATAGAGAAGAAAGGGAAAATTTATTTACGAATCCAAGATCCCCTATTCCATGTCCACTGACTTTATATTTATATTGTCAACCAGTTCATTATGAATAATTCATTCAAATCAATAATGTGACTCATATTTTTTAATTTGAGTTACTTTTAATAGGGATTCACATTATGTACATTACATATTCAAATATATTCTTAAATTTTATATCTCACAGATTTAAATCCACGTAAACAGTTCTGACCTTGAACAAATTCACTTCGTGTAATGATTATGTAACATGTAACGTGTGTTTTTAGATATGAAAAATATTTTTTACTCTAGTTCTTCATTTTTGTGTCTTTAGAACCTCTTATGATCATCCAACATCTAGGAAACCATTATTAAATGAATTTATTTGCCTATTCGGCTTCAATAATAAATGATGGATTCAATATACAATTTCCACTATGGTGCTGAGATGCATCCACAATTCACCGAAATTCATTTTATGTGTTTTAATAACCTTTTTATATCATATGATCCTATTTTCAGACCTGCATAACAATAAAAAAACATTAATATCAAACAATAATTTCATATTAAAATATCTAATACACCTCTTAAGTATATATAAATTAAACATACAAAAAATATATAAAATAATGATATCATATTCCTATAGACTAAAAAAATTCCTCATGATCAGGAAAAATATCAATATCAAAACATAAATGTCTCATTCATAAAAAAGATAATTTTTAATTTTTAAAACTAAAACAATGGTTAAATTAAATATTATAAAATAATAGAATATACCAAATAATTTATTCAAAAATCATGCTTCATTTATAATGAATATTTCAATAAATAATCCCCATTTCACTTAAATATTTCTTCCATTCATTACTACCTTAAAAAATTATGATATCCCCCCCATGAATTATTCCTGTAATCACTCAAGTTAATTCAATTGGAGATTTTCTCATCCCTCCTTCACATGCACCAAACCATAGGCTTGATTTCAATCTACATTAACCACCCTATAACGAAAAATACCATAATTTATCATGCAGGATTTTCAATTATAGTCAAATGTGTATGTGGATGAGGTTTCATAGAGAATGATGATTAAAACATGTAAGGCTCATATATAATGATAAATTATATAGTATAATACATGATATTTAAAATAAATTCACAATTAAATTCTCCTCAATAAAATTAATTTCATCCCCACACCTCCCAAAGCCTAATTTAATGTTTCATTGAAAATAAAATCCGAATGAATTGCTCAATTTTTGTGACATTTTTATTATTTTATATTCGATTGGAATGTTATTACCATGATAAGTCTCATATCCACCACCTTTCCTCAGATGATTTTTTGAACATCAGTCTAGAAGTTGTGATTTTTGGCCAAATAATGAAAAAAATGATACATTTCTGAAATCTATGACTGGAATGAACATCAAATTTCTTAATTACCCATAATTCATAATAATTATAATACTAGTAATGTAGATTATTTATTATATAATTTCAGAAACTATTTCATTATTTTGTTCCATTATTTTTATATTGAGTTAGATAGACAATAAATTTAAATGAATATCTACCTGAAACATCCCAAAAACACTGATGGAAACACCATATAATATTTTCTCAGGACACAATATCCCATCTCTATCATAAATAACCTCCCTCTCTTGTTTAATTTAATTTCATGAAAAATACCATGAGTATTATCGGAAATGAAAATAATATATTATAAAGTGGATCAATCAAAACAATGTAACCAGTGTATTTAATGTGTAATGACCCACAAATTCGTCATTGGCTTGATAATACAACAATTCATTACTTGGCCTTAAGTGACATCCCCAAGGTTCCAATGTCTAGAAATAAATGATGAAGGGTTTCGAATACAAGTGGGATACGATTTAAACTTTAAGAGATAACCCATAACCAACAAACCAAAATCAAACATAACTACAAGTTGCATGAATAAATGAAATACAACCTCATCAACTTCATTTATAACGACTACATCAAAGTACACAACAGTGGAAGACATAACAAAGTAACAAATTCAGAGTGGATAAACAACCCAAGACTCTCAAGAGACTCCAGAAATCGGTGATCCACAAACTCCATGCTCCACAACATCTCCCAAGCATCACCACCAACCACTTGTAATGAGATGCTTTGCCTTTAACTGTGTCCCAAAAAATATCATCTGCAAAAGCACCAAAGTGCCAAGGCAGGGGTGAGTATAAAATTTTGTAGGTTTCCCCCATTGACTTCCCTACTCAAGCCACTAGGATAGAAGAGTTAGCAACATTCATATAAAAACTGTTTATATAAATCATTTTCACAAAAGTAGTTTATAACTAAATATAAACAAGTTCCAAAACCCATTCACCACCAAAGGCATTCGAAGAACAATCAAAACCAATTTTCCAACAAGTTATTTTTCCAGAAAAATAACCAAATGAACTTTCAAACCATTTCACCAACCTCCCTTTTTGGAATTTCCAACCATTTCACAAACCCGTGAAATCAACCATGCATGAAACATTATGACAGTTCCATACTGATGAGAAATTTCTCATCGATCTACCAAGTTATCAAAAGGTAATTATTCCGCATATGGCATTACACCTTTGGCACCAATCACAAGGTCATATTTCAACCAAGCCTCATACTTAAGTCACCATGTGCCATTAAACGTTTGGCAGCGAGCACAAGGTCATATTTCAACCAAGCCCCGTACAATGCAATATGAACACACACCACACAATACAAATAATCATGCCAATACCAACCTTTCAATAAAACACCTCTTATTGAAAACCATTTCCATCAAACCATGTGTGTTCAACCCATTCAAACCATTTCAATAAAACCATCCTTTTATTGAAAACCAATTTCGTCAAAATCATTCCAATCTCAAAACATTTCAATAAAACTATTTTATTTGAAAAATCCATTTTCATCAAACCATTTCCAATTTTAGAAAATCGACAATTTAAAATAAAAAATTTAAAATCAGGAAGACAAATCACTTTTCAAAAAAATTCACCAAGATTTCAAAATTTCAATCAAATCATAAATCATCACTAAAGAATATTTATTTCATTCCTTTCACAATCAATTTAATTCAAATAATCCAATTTGAAACTAATCCAAATCAATTCTAGAAAGTGGATTCGAGAGTGAATCCTCCTACCTTAACAAAAAGGGCGAAACCAAGCAACGGACGAAGAACGTTCAAGAACTCCAGGTCAAAACTCCAAGAATCCTCCGTAGATCTCTCCTCCTAAGACAACCAAGACCAAAGCATGTCATATTTGGAATCCACACTCTTAGATCTACCCATAACAGGCATTCATCTAAGAAAACGAGAGAAGAGGAGAAGTAGATCTAAGTAGATCTAAGAAAATATCAATAACGATCACATAGCATAAGAATCTGGCTTCGATTCGCCAAGAGAACCCTTCGAATCGCCTCCGGAATTCTTGGGAGACGTCTTCCAACCTTCAAGGGAGAGTAATCCTGAGTTAGGGCCGCTTAAGAGGTTTAAAAAAGGAAAATACAGGCAAAAAGAGTTAGATCTACAATTTCAGGATCTAATTTTAAGTGACTGCACAGTTAGACCGCACAGTTTGATAAACCATGCGCTAAATGTGTGTTAGATTCGGCCTTTGCCATCCTTCACAGATGGCCTCATTGCATGGTTTTCCCAAACCATGTGCACACCGTGCACTCTCCTCTGTCCAAAAGACCAACGCCTGCACGGATTCCACATGGTTTGGAAAACCGTGCGCAGCCTGTGCCCCCCCCCCCACATTATTCCCTTTTATGCTTTAAAAGTCCTCCAAACATTCCCCAAACATCTCCCAAAAACATTATTCACTTAAAAAGAATAAAACAAGGGCTACTTACCAGAAACTAGGGGTACTACATTCTCCCCACCATTGGACTTTCCGTCCTCAGAAAGTAGAAAACCATCACATGCCTGAAAGAGTTCTGGCCACTACTCTTTAATTTCTTTCTCATGTTCCCCAGTCTCCTCCTGAATCTGACCATGTTGCCACAAAACCCGCACTAGAACGATGCCTTTTCCATGAAAGACATTATCCTTCCTATCCAAAATCTGAACCAGGATATGTACCAACAAAGCATCTGGCTCTAGGTCCACGTGATCCCATCTGATCACATGGTCAAGATCAGGCTGATACTTATTCAACTGAGATACATTAAACACATTATGCACTGCACTGAACCATGGTGGTAATTCCAACCGATACGCCAGCTCTCAAACCCATTCTAGTATCTCAAAAGGGCATATATATCGAGGGGATAACACTCCCTAATTCCTGAAACGACGATGGCCACTTCTTGGAGAGATTCTCAAAAAGACATGATCATCCACAGAAAACGACAATGGTCTGCGATAGAGATCTGCAAACAATTTCTGACGACTCTGCGCCGTCTCCATCCTCTTCTTAATCTACTGGATCTTCTCCATTGCTTCTTGAATAATGCTCGACCAGACTAGTGAAGTCTCACCAGTTTTCACCCAGCATAGTGGAGAACGGAATGGACGACCATACAATGCTTCAAAGGGAGCCATGCGTATTGAGGCTTGATCGCTGTTATTGTATGAGAACTCCACTAAAGGCACATTCTCTTCCCCCGAGCCACCAAAATCCATTACAAAAGCCCGCAACATGTCTTCCAATGTTTGTATCATCCACTCGGATTTCCCATCCGTCTAAGGATGATACATCGTGCTCATTGTCAATTGAGTCCCCAGGGCTTGCTGTAATGATTTCTAGAAACGAGATGTGAACCTCAAATAACTATCTGAGACGATATACACTGGTACATCATTCTCTTTACCACTTCCCGAATATAGATTTCTGAAAGAACTTCGACAATATGGGTTTTACGAATAGGGATGAAATGGGCCGACTTGGTCAGACGATTCACTATAACCCGAATGGCATCGTGTTTTCAGACCATTCTTGGAAGCCTTGTTAAAAAATCCATTGCTATCTGATACCACTTCCTTCTTAATTCATCGTCCACCAAATTGTCCTTACCCGATGTGTACATCAAGTCGATGTCGAACATTTTAAGATAATCTATCCATCTTCTCTGCCTCAGATTCAAATCTCTCTGTGAGAAAGTGTGTCTCAAGATTTTCTGGTCCGTGAACACAGTAAATTTCTCACCAAAGAGATAATGTCTCCATGTTTTCAAGGCATGGAAGACCACAGGTAACTCCAAGTCATGTGTTGGGTAATTATTCTCATGAACCCTCAATTGACTTGACCCATAAGCAACTACATGGTCTCCTTGCATGAGAACACAGCCCAACCCTGATCCTGAAGCATCACAATACACCACGTACCCATATCCTGATTCCAGAAAAATCAAGATGGGTGTTCATGTAAGGCGGAGTATCAACTCATTGAATGATCCCTAACATTCCTCAATCCACTGAAATGGAACATTCTTCTTAGTCAATGTTGTCATACGCGAATCTAGTTGTGAGAAGCCACGCACAAAGCATCGATAATAACCAGCTAGACCAAGAAAACTGTGTATCTCAAAGACATTCTTCGGTGGTTTACAAGAAATAATAGATTCTATCTTTTTAGGATCCATTGAAACATCTTTGTCATAAATAACATGGCCCAAAAAGCGTACCTCTTGTATCCAAAAATCGCAATTTGATAATTTGGCATACAACTGATGGTCTCTCAATATTTCCAACACTATTTCCAAGTGTTGCTCATGCTCATACCTTGTTCTTGAATACACCATGATATCGTCCACAAACACCACAATAATGAAATATAGAAATTGATGAAATATCTGATTCATCAAAGCCATGAAGACTGCTGGTGCATTCGTTAGACCGAAAGGCATGACTACATATTCGTAGTGGCCATATCTTCTTCTAAAGGTTGTCTTCAGAATATCCTCATTCCGAACACGCAACTGGTGAAATCCTAACCCCATGTCAATCTTAGAGAACTACTGAGATCCCCTCAATTGATAAAACATGTCATCAATGCGTGGAAGTGGGTATCTATTCTTTATCGTAACTTGGTTACGTTTACTATAATCGACACATGACCGTTGAGTTCCATCTAAATTCTTCACGAACAAAACTGGCGCTGCCCACGATGACACGCTAGGCCGAATGAAACCCTTGCTTTCCAGCTCTTCTAACCGCACTTTCAATTCTTGTAACTCTGTTGGTGACATCGTATAAGACGGAAGAGAAATAGCACTAGTCCCCAGAAGGAGATCAATTGTAAACTCCACTTCTCTTACAGGTGGGAACACAGAGAAGTTTTTGGGAATAACATCTGGAAATTGATCCACCATAGCTGGAAAAGTATCTCCCTCAATTTCTTCCATTGATTCCATGGTCAACGCTACCAACTGGTGAGAGATCGTTCCCTCAATTTGTGTCAAGAATCTTTTTGCACATTTCATTACCATTCTCTCACCTCTAAAGAGATGGTCGATATCGTCCTGAGTCGTGAAACAAACTGTTATCATATAATAGTCGATATGAGCCTTAAAAATTGTCAGCCAATCCATACCTAGGATTAAATCATAGACATCCATATCCAACATAGAGAAGTCCCATTTCAGATCAACTCCATCAACAGTTATAGAACATGCTCTTCACACGATTGCTTGACATTCTCTTTCACCAAGAGGATTTTGCAGTTTCAAGACAGAAGGCATCATTTCCAGTTTTAATCATAGCAAGTCAACAGCATGAGAAGCAATGAAAGTATGTGATGCACTAGTATCAAACAACACTTGCACAAGGGTAGAATTCAAAAGAATCGTACCTCTCACCATAGATGGTCCAGCCTGATCATCTACCATTATCTTCTCATCTCCATACAATTGCTTCATCACTGCACTGTTCTCCTTATTGTCTTTCTGTGATTGCCTAGGTTGAGGGGTCATTGTATTCTGAGAATCGCCACGACTCGCTCTATTATGATGACGTGACTGATTCTGTTGTCCTCATCTTGTCGATGCATAAGATTCTTGCGACAACAAAGAATTGTACTGAGCACCTATCCATGGAGAACTGCGATAGTATCACTGAAGATGCCCCGTCTTGTTGCAGTTGTGGCATGTTCTCAGTGTTTCTGTACATTCACGTTTCATGTGATCAAAAGAGCCACATTGAAAACAACCATCTTTGCTCTGGGGTCGTGGAGGAAGGTTAACTGATGTCGTCATCTTGTTCTGATTGACACTCCCTCCCTGGAAGTAGGTGCCCCTCTTCCTCTTGTTCCCAACATTAAAGTTCCCACCCATTCCCATGGGAATCATCATGCCTCCTCCTATTGATCCCAAGATATCATGTTCCGCAACCATAGCTCTGTTCATTATTTCTATATAATCCATGATACCGAGAACTGCAATCTTCGATCGAATCTCATGCCTTAACCCTGATTCGAATATGTGTGCCTTTAACGATGCAGTCGCCACATCCTCTGGGGAAAAATGGACTAAATACATGAATTTAGCTGCATACTCTATGACAGAGAGGTTTTGATGTTTCAAGCTCAAAAAGTCCGTCATTTTTTGGATCTCAAACGTGTGAAGATAGAATTGTTTGTTGAACAATTTCTCAAAATACTCCCGTGTATGTACTTCTTCCAATTTAGCCTGCACCGCTAAATCCCACCACTGATGTGAAAGATCCTCGATCATATAGATTGCGAGCATTACTTTCAGCTCCACTAGTGTGTCGATGAATTCAAAGATTCGATTCATCCTGCTTAGCAACACCTCCGCCTTTTCAGGTTCACCATCACCTCGAAAGTTTGGTGGATTCTGCTTCATGAACTGGATGGTGTGATCCACATGCCTTTGTTAATTCCTCCATTTCCCCATATCCATATCTTGGAAAGCTTGGACAATACTGTGAACTAGCTCTTGGTTCATGCATGGTTCTGGTACAACGACATTCTCCGCAGCTACTTCAGGTTGGTTTCGACAACGCCTACCAGGTGCCATTTTCTAAACCAACAACAAACTCTGTCAATATCACTCTATAGCTATTTATGGATTATCATTTCAAATTTCATTCACATCAACTATCACAACATTGTTTTTTTCAAAAACAAGTTGGTTCCATGTTCGGCCATTTTTTTGAAATCATTCTGCATTCTTTTGAAAATTTAACCCTTTCCAAAATACACCAAATATCCACTTTTCAAAATCATTCATTTGAAAATAAAATCTACATTTTTAAAAAATATACATATTTTCACACATTCATAACTCATTCCTCACGATGAGATATGCAATCCTAGTGGGAGGTAATTCCTATACCATGCATGTTATGCCTATCTCATTGGATAAACCCATGACAATGAGATTTTAAACATTCTAGACGTGTCTTAAAACACTTATATACCCAACTCCCTGGTAACTTGATTTTCGACATAAACGGGTTAGCTACGTCCTTTTACGATATACATTTCATGTTCCGCCAATCCGACTCCTTCCTAATATTTCAACCCCAGGAAAAGACAAGAAGGAATTCCAACTCCAAGATCAAGAACATCAATGAATACTTGTTTGGCAAGGACCGAACAAGGTGATACCATTTGGATCGATAAATACTGATACCATTTGTAATGACCCGCCAATTCGACATTGTCTTTACAAGACAATAAGTCATTACTTGGCCTTAAGCGACATCCCCAAGGCGCAAAAGGCTGGCAATAAATGCCGAAGGGTTTCGAATACAAGTAAGGGACGATTTACCCTTTTAGAGACAACCCATAACCAACCAACAAAAACCAAACATAACTACATGATGCATGAATAAATGAAAGACAACATCAATAACTTCATTTATAACAACCACATCAAAGTACACAATAGTAGAAGACAGAACAAAGTAACAAATGCCTAGAGGATAAACAACCCAAGACTCTCAAGAGACTCCACGAATCCGTGCTCCACAAACTCCAAGCTCCACAACATTTCCAAAGCATCGCCACCAACCACTAGTAATGGGATGCTTTCCCTTTACATGTTTCCCAGAAAACAGCATCTGCAAAAGCACCAAAGTGCCAAGGCAGGGGTGAGTATAAAACTCAGTAGGTTTCCCCCAATGACTTCCCTACTCACACAACTAGGATAGAAGAGTTAGCAACATTTATATAAAAAAAAGTTTATATAAATCATTTTCACAAAAGCAGTTTATAACTAAATATAAACAAGTTACAAAACCATTCACCACCAAAGGAATTCCAAGATAAATCAAAATCAATTTTCCAACATGTTATTTTTCCAGATAAATAACCAAATGAACTTTCAAACCATTTCACAAACCTCCATTTTTTGGCATTTCCAACCATTTCACAAACCCGTGAAATCAACCATGCATGCTACATTATGATAGTTGCATACTCAAGAGAGGTTTATCATTGATATACCAAGTCATCACAAGTTAATTATTCCTCATGTTCCATTACACCTTTAGCACCGAGCACAAGGTCATATTTCAACCAAGCCTCGTACATAAGTCACAATATGCCATTAAACGTTTGCCACAGAGCACCGGGTCCTATTTCAACCAATCTGCGTACAATGCAATATGAACACACACCGCACTATACCAATAATCATTCCAAAACAAAAAATTCAATAAAACACCTTTTATTGAAAACAATTTCTATTAAACCATTTGTGTTCAACCCATTCAAACCATTTCAATAAAACCATCCTTTTATTGAAAACCAATTTCATCAAAACCATTCCAATCTAAAACCAATTCAATAAAACTCTTTTTATTGAAAATCCCATTTTCATCAAACCATTTCCAATTTCAGAAAACCCACAACTTAAGATCAACATTTTAAATTCATGAATACAAATCACTTTGCACAACAATTCACCAAGATTTTACAATTTCACTCAAATCATAAATCATCACTAAAGAAGATTTATTCCATGACATTCAAAATGAATTTCATTCAAATAACCCAATTTGAAACTAATCCAAATCAATTCTAGCAAGAGGAGTCGAGATTGAAGCTTCCTGCCTAAACAAAAAGGGCAAAACCAAGCAACGGATGAAGAATGCTCATGAACACCGAGTCAAAACTCCATGAATCCTCCTTAGATCTCTCATCCTAACACAACCGAGACCTAAACATGTCATATTTGGAATCCAAAACCTTATATCTTCCGATAACGGGCATAGACAAAAGAAAACGACAGAAGAGTAGATGTAGATATTATTAGATCTAAGAAACGATCAAGAACGATCACATACCTTAAGAATCCGGCTTCGATTCACCAAGAGAACCCTTCAAATTGACTCCAAAATGATTGAGAGAAGTTTTCCAACCTTCAAGGGAGAGTAATCCCGAGTTAGGGCCTCTTAAAAGGTTTAAACAAGGAAAATAATGTGAAATCGAGCTAGATCCACAATTATAGGATTTAATTTTAAGTGACCGCATGGTTAGTCCACACGGTTTGATAAACCGTGCGCTAACTGTGTGTTAGCTTCTTCCTTGGCCATCCATCACGCACGGCCTCAACGCACGGTTTTCCCAAACTGTGTGCACACCGTGCTCTCTCCTCTGTCCAAGAGACCACCACCTTCACGGCTTCCACATGGTTTGGCAAACTGTGCGCAGCCCATGCGTCCCAACATTCTTCCCTATTACTCTTTAAAAGTCTCCCAAACTTTTCTCAAACATCTCCCAAAAACATAATGCACATAAAAAGCATAAAACACGGGTTACATACCAGAAAATGGGGGTACTACATAATGGGTTATGATGTATAACTGTACATGGGGTTCAATGAAAAATTGTATCATCAATAAAATACTTCAATAATTTCAAAATTAATTTTTTCTATCATGGATTTGACATGATATAATTGCATGTTTTAGCTGATTTAAATTCAAAAAGTATAAATAAATAAATATTATATGAAAAATTAATAAATATGGGTCTAATAATACTCTCTAGAATGGGAACAGAATATCTTCTTATCAGGTCATGGAATGAAAATAAATAATTAGATTACTCAGTACATGCTTTTAGAAATAAACATAATAATATCCAATCTTATAAGTAATAATTATCATTAAATTTTAAATTAATGCAATAAATTTACACTTAATATTTTCATTTATATCTTTTTCATTTAGGATAATTATTTATATAAGTTACTACCACATAAAAATATGTATCTTAATTATTAATGCCTCTTATATTTTCAAGTAAAATAAAAATAATTCATTCTTTTTATTTTGAGAATCTAATTCAATAATTCTTTGTAATAATTAAATATTATTATTTATTTTCTCCTATTATTTAAAAAATTAATGTGGGAATAAACTATGGTTGAAAAAATATAGGCATCTATAAACTACTTCATGTTCATTGTTACTTATTAATGAATTTCTAAGGCCCTATTTTACCAAGTACATGATGTGATCTATTATATCATGGTTTGAATTTAACACACAATTTTATTTTTATCTTCAACATGAATTATTCCTTTATGCATTAATTTATTTTCTACAAGCATTATACTTACATGGGCCTAAAAATCACATCGTACAATAAGTACACATGGCCATTTAAAATTTAAAATTATTAGCTCCAAAATATGATATCAACTATTGGGATTCTTATTAAAATATATAAAATAAATCTATGTCCTACGAATCATTTAAAAAAAATCAGTCTTCTAATATGTTGTCATTATTATTTATTTTTATCATGACTATTACAACTACTATCTAATTGTAAAATCATATAGAGTTAACAATCTTATGTTTATCCCTATATAGATCTAATATTCATCTGGCGTAGTTCATCTCTTCCTCCATTAATGTTTCTTCCAAACATGTGGTGGGATAAATTTTGAGGGTAGATGTAAGGAAAATATTAATAAATATATATCAGAATTGTTTTCCTAGTTCTATTTCACACGAAATACTTATTTATTTTCATTAGTAGGTTCACATTCACGAATGAATTGTTGAGTTGGATCCACCTTTTTTCCCTTTATTCATGAGATTTTACGTGGTAGTACCATTATTTTTTCAATCTCTAAAATATCTATGAGGGGGATTCATGGATAACCAACATCCTTTTCCTTCACATTTTCTTAGACCTTAATTTCTTTTTGTTGTACCACTTCATCCTCCATTGGTTGTTCTTATTATGGTTGTATACAAAAAAGTTGTGTAAGAGGTTCTTATTTTTCATCAAGATCAAGGGGATCAACAATTTGTAATTTCCAAGTATTCAATAAATTTTTTCCTCAACATCCTCATCCTATTATTGTTCTTCTCGTATTATTTGATATGAATTTAAATCCTCAACAAAATTTTCCTCATCATTGTATCCAAGCCACTCAGTCCATGTAGTATATTTTAATGGATTATTAATTATAATGGAAATTAAATTTGATATATTTTTTGAAATGTGAGTAGCAAATTGTCCTCAATTTTTGAGTCAGGCCTTATGATTCTTCCACCACTTATCAAATATAATAATGAAAATCATGATAAATACATTTAGTCTATTTTCAATGCTTCTCCCATGATATTTTTTTGATATAGAGGTCTTTTAGAATGTATTTATATTGAGGCTTATTAGTATTAAAAAATTTGAGTTTTCTCACTTATTTATATTCATATTCTCCAAACAAGAAAATATTTACGATTGAAACTATTGGTAATTTTTTAACAAGATAAATTATGTAAAAAATGTCTTGGTAAAGATGAGTTGTCATTTCTCCCGATTCATTGAGCAATGGATTGTTATAAACGATTATTTTATCCAATACTACAAAGTATTATGTTAAATATCTGGAGAATATGTTTTTTGAGTGATGTTCGTCCCAAGATATGATTTTTTAGTATTTAAAATTAGTTTCTTCTATGTATGATTTATATCAAGTTTTTATACATTATTGATTTTTGGATTCATCATATTCTTGAGAATGTGGGTCATTTGACTAGGGTTCTTGACACATCCACCCTTCCACAATAAATGATTCACATGTGATCAGATACTATATGATTGCATTATACAGTAGTGTTTGGAAAATTATTTTTTTCATATTAATACTCATCATTCACACAACAATAAAATACCACAATATTAAAATAATAATAATAAAAAAATAAAATAAATTCCTAAACTAAATTTTGTAATAAAAAATTGTAGAATAAATGTTATAGACCATAACAATCAGTTTCAAGTCATTAGTAACACTTCACTACTATATAGAAATGGTTCCAAATGTTGATGTGTATAAAATATTTCTCTAAATACTTTGTGTGTGATTAAATTAGGAATTTATTGTAATCCCAAATAAAACAAACCAGATATACCATACCATGGTTGTACGTCGCTGATCCCACAGAGATTAGGGAATGTAGTATATATCTTTTGGCTGTAAGAAACATCACCCGAATATCAGTTTTATTTTATTTAACAAATTAAATTACATGTTAATAAATAAAGAAATATATAAGGTTATATGGTATATTTTATATTATTTGGAAAAGATAATCATACATCTAACATGTCATATACCCATGGATTAGGCTGCAAGGTTTTCTAAATGTCACCAAAATGATCATTGACCAAAAATTTGAATCTACATAATTTTGAAAATAATACTTGTTAAATATATAGTCAACAACCTATATATGTGAATATTTTCTTTTATGATGAAAAAACATAGGCTATATCCATTTTCCTGATAAACTGAAATTAGGCCAGAAATTCACACCCCTAGTTACATTAATTCCTCTTTTTTCCATCATATGTTCTATATGTTAGTACTACATTAGAATACACAAAATTTGAGTATCAAGTTATCGTAACATATTAAATAAACTAATACGAAACTTAAATTCATAAATAATTCATAATAAAATATTTATAAAATAGTGATATCAAATACACACACACTCAAATATATTCTCGTCCTCAAGTAAAATCACACCATCAAAACAAAAAGATTAAATACATGAAAAAGTGAATATTAAATTTATGATTCAAAAATAAAAATATATAAATGAATATCATAAAGGAACAAAACAAACCCATTAAGGAATTTAGAAATCATCCTTCATTTATAATATTCATATAAATGCATGTTAGGATAAAAAAGGAGGATAAACTCTAATGAATAATACATGATAATCAAAATCTGATCACATTGAATAGTCCTTGAGAAAATAAAATATCATCATGAAAACATCTTAATGATGAATGTAAAGGTTCATGGATGATTTAATATTAATGAATTATTAATGCGTTGTTCTTTTTTTCCTCCTTTATATTTTTTATTCAAATTATATACAATGGTTATGTCTTCCATCAACCAGCTAACATCGTATGATTTTGAGATCATCGTTATAGATGTTGTTTTTTTGGAATTGACTAAGAAACCACTAATATTTTTCAAATTCAATGATATGAATGAACGTCACAGACTCCAGATAAACACATTTGATAATAAAAATCAGTCAAGTATTGGTGATTTTTTTATTTCCCAAATCCACCACTAATATTTTATTTATTTGTTTCCTTTAATAAAAAATAGAGATAAACAATGAATATAAATAAAAAATAATTAGGAAAATTGAAAAACAATTCCACAGAAACACAAAATTGAATCCTTTTAAAATAAAAAATCTCATATCCACCATGCACACCATATACCCACACACATTTAGTTGAAAATAATGAATAACACAATGAGTATCATTGGAACCGAATATAATGGCCTATTATGTGACTCAATCCTAATAAATTCCTTAATGGGTTAAATTGGATAATAAGGATAAATATAAGTGTGGGTATTATGAAAAAATTGGCTCAAAAATAAAATATCTCTAACATTTCAATATAGAAGTTTTTCATTCATATCCTTGACAAGATATGAAATCATGCTCTAAAAGGTTTATATTACCCATGTTTCAATAATAAACTGTGTTCTGAAAAATAAGAAATTTACGTTCAAGAATACTCATTGGAATTAGAATAAAATTTATGTCAATTAGGTCCTATAATGGAATTCAATAATCAGTTTAAAATATGCATGCTTCTAGGAAACATCATCTAGAAATCCAATCATATTAGCAATATTTTTAAATAAATTAAAAATTCAAGTATTGAAGTGACTCTTAAAATATATATTTATATATTTTTCATTTATGGGAATTATATTTCAAAGGTTACACCATGTTAAAATATTTCAACTATGTTCTGATATCTCTTAAATTATCAAGTAGAATAAAAATAATTCACTCATTTTTGGAAGAATATAATTTAATATATTATTGGGAACAATTAAATTTATATTCCATTATTCGATTTTTATTAAAAATCATGTGGTGGAGAACTAGTGGTAAAAATATATAAATAGGAAAAAATCAATCCCCTCAAATAAATGATTATGAATGTGTTTCTCATGTTCTGTCTAAACATGTTCACAATGAGATCATTGATCTCAGTATGGGAATTTAATGTGTGATGTGAATTTTTCTCATGATGTGAATTTCTCTTTTACTATGCCTTCATTTTCATCACACTTCATTATTCTGTTGTCTAGAAAAATATAAGTAATTACTAAAAGTGTATAACATTTTAAATTTTAATTAACTAGCTCATGAATATAAAGAGATCTAATTCGGAAAGAGTTAAATAGATAATAATATATAATAAATATATATCATATAAATGAATTAAAATATCTAGATTTTATCCTTTTAGATGCCATTTTCTATAGTAGTTCAGCTCGAATTTTATGATAACTAATTAATTTGATCATGATATATATCTAATCATTAAGTGTTTATCCACTTCTGAATATATTTTTCATTAGGTTTATTTTTTCTCATCCCCATATATATATTCTTCATGACTCATGGTGTTATGAAATTTGAGTTCAAATGTAATGGAAATACAATGAAATTTAAATCTAACAATAATGTTTAGATCTAGTTCTCCATCAAAATATATTCCTTTCCATTTTTCGGCACGCATTCTGAAATTGTATCTTGAGTTGGATCATCATTTTTATCATATGCTTATTAAATTATAGAAGAGATTACCACTATTATTCATTCACTAAAAAACATTTTTGGTATATGAATGGAAGATGATCATCATCATCCTTACCTTTTCATCATCCTCTGATTATATCAATTATACCGCTTAATACTTTTGTGGTTCATCTTGGTATATTTTTATAGATAGAAGGGATTCATGAGGTTCATAATTTTTTTTCAAAACACAATGATCAAATATTTTTTTGATCTCATCACTCTTTAAAAATTATTCTATGACATATTCATCATCCTTTTTTCTTCTTCTGTTCTGTCGACATTATGAACTTCTTCAACCAACTCTTCATCATCATCATCCCCAATCCAATCAGACCACTTCATTAGAATTTTATGGTCAATTATTTACAATGGAATTTAAATTCTAATTAATTTGAAGAACGTTAGTAGTAAATTTATTGAGTTTATTTAGTTGGGAAATGTGATCATAAATCGAATTATCCATCACTAGAATGTACGGTGTGAGAAATCTAGTTAGTAGGTATTTTGTGTTTCTCTCTTGATAATGTTGGATATTATAGTATATTTTAATACAAATTTCTTGATATTTATTTCTGTCAATGACATCGACTTACACAACTTATTTATCATTATATTCTATGAACCAACCTATATCATCATAAGACACAATTGGTATTTTTTTTAAATCGAATTAAAATTTAATATGACATTGGAATGTTGACCCATGAATCCCCTATGTTCACTGATATCAGATTTATTATAATACATTGCGTGGATCATATCATGAACATAATTTATAATAAATACATATTGTATGTAATCTATGTGGTGCTCAGTATTTGATATGACCTGGTAGTTTTTAAAATTGGTGTCTCATCCTTAGAGTAGGTAGTGGGTGTCACTCCACATTTGAGATTGGGATTCATCGTATTCATGATAATAAGGATCACCTGATTAGGGATTTTGGTGAGACCGGTATATTAAATTCATTTCATCCCATGTGTTCAGATACGTATTTTATTATATAAATCTAGAACATTTATAAATAGATATTTAAATATTTTTATTGATATTCTTGATATTAAAAAAAACTAATAATTAGTGTAATTTTTTAGTGCCTTCGGAAATATAGAAACATAAAAATTGTTCTTTAAGTGATCTACATCATCTCCCATAATGTATATTACACAACTGGGACTCTATTTAGATATATCACTAATGATACATATATTAATAAGTTTGGTTAATAAAAAAAAAGAAAAATTGAGCTAAAATTGTTAGTAAGGGTGTTAAAACGATATTCAAAAGCATTACATAAAGATAAGTGTATATGAACATGATAATATCATTTTAATAATAGACCTTACATATCAAAGATCCCAATCAGGAGTTATGGATTAAAGAGTAGTAGTTCGTTAGACAATAATTATAAGTGAATAAGAGAACATGATCCATGAGAACATAACTTTTTAATAAGACGTGGAATTTGATGCATACATATAAGTGTAAAATCTGATTTACATATTATTCAAGTCTCACTTCCATGACTAGAATAGTGGAATAAATCATTATTGAACTTGGTTCACTCCCCATTAAAGTCCATTTTATTGAACTATGATCTTATCCCATTCCATCCCACTATTACTAAAAAAATTTCTCTTCATATTCTAGCCCTATCATACTGAACTAGATTGACTTCCCATTATAGTATTGAATATCCCATTATATATAAATCTTTAACCAATGAATTTTTTTTAGATATATGTCCCTCCTATCACATAATTAAATTCATAGTTTTTTGTTTTATATGATTATAAGTATTCATAATATTAAATCCCTGTAAATAAAATTCAAATTATAAAAACATCATCGTATAAAATCCTATTGAAAAGGAATAGGTTTCAGAATA
Source organism: Viscum album (assembly GCA_963277665.1). Lineage (NCBI taxonomy): Eukaryota > Viridiplantae > Streptophyta > Magnoliopsida > Santalales > Viscaceae > Viscum > Viscum album. Next base: position 1,268,197,503 of record OY728128.1, read on the forward strand.
ATTTCATCACATAATATCTCAAGAAAAGATGTGTTTTTTAAAATAATTTTATATTTATATAACCCATTTAAGGAAAACATGTGTCATAAAAACATTCAATCATAATATAAAATTATTAAGAGAAATAATTAGAATGTTATCCATGGATCATATTCCAAAAAATACATAAGTTTCATCAATGGGTTTCATCTTAGATAGTGATTTTTTTAAATGATTTAAAAAATTCATTATGGAACGAATTCATTGCGCTTTTAAAAAAAATAATTATAAAAAAAATTGAAAACATTTTCTTTGATAATAACCATGAAAACATATAATGTAAACATCAATAGAATGACTCTTCATGGTGATAAGATATCTTTTTCATGTATGACATGTTAAAATTAATATTTCATTCATATTTTAATGTGAAATAAGAATAAAAATTGTTTTAAAACAATGAAATAAATATTTGTTTCAAAAAAATTAAAAATTTCAAACACGGGTAATTTTTTTCTAAAAAAATATTAAAAGACTAATAAAATATTATTGAAAACATTTTTATAAAACATTATTTTGGAAGACTACATATTTTTAACAGACGATAGAAATATTGTTGGGTTTTCATAAATCATTATTTTTAAATTATCTTCCATACCAAAGAGTGGAATATGTGTACCATTACATGAATATTTCATTATTTACAAGGGAATAATATATTATTGGATAAATATATTGAGGCAGATCTTGATATTTTAATATTGGGGGTATAATCATAAAAAACATGATAAATTATGAGATTTTATCATAAAATCATAACCACATTGGAAACGATGATTCATAATACCAATAAAGGAATTTCATACAATATAACACAAACATTCTAGAGGATAAATAAATTCATGATATTACATTTCAAAGGGTATGTGTATACATAATGCAATGAAATATAGGTGCATATCATAATGTTCATCTCAATAATGGTATGTTAAGACCATATAAATATAAATAATTCCCTTATCATATGTCATGAATTCCATCACACTATTTAAACCATAGATTATATAAAATATATGTTTTTCATATATCAATTACAGAACCATATAAATATATATAATTTCAAATATTAATTTCATGACCTATTATTAGCCTTTTATTATTGATTTCATGATAATGTGTTGTTTTGGGAAATATTCCCTTGGTATTTAATTTATATTTTCAATGGTAATTGATTTTGTCCTATTAATTTAATAACGGTTAAATAATTCGATGAATGATATGTTTGAAATAAATATCATCTATATTCTGTATATTTTTTTGAATATATATTCATAAAATACAATGACATAAAATGAAGTACATCATTAATGGAGATGGAATGTCGTACAAACACATGAAAATTGTTACCAATTTTTTATTGAATTGTAAGAAAGAATGATAAATAATATTTATTATCATCCCAAAATCGTTTTTATGACATTTATATAAAATATTCTCATTTAAAATGTTTGTAAATCATGACATTAAAACCGTGAACATAGCTTTTTGAGAAGGTAGTTCAATGAAAAATAGAACGAAATTATCATATTGTCAAAAAAATAGAACGCACTAATATATGTGTGATATAAAAATTATATAATCATAATAACATCATAAATATCAAACATAAAGAATTAATCCATCATTATTCCCATCCTAGTGATGAGTTAATAGAATAATAAATGACAGCGGTTCACGATTTGGTAGTTCGTTTTATACATGATCTATAACACCCCAAATATTTTATGGTATGATTCCCATAAATACATTCCAGTTATAGAATAATTTTATGAATCACTGTGCATATATGTATAAAAACATAGGAAACTATAGAATACAGTCATAATTGAGCTATTAAACATAATGTTTCCAACTATGCGATTTGAATTAGGAAAATCTGACATACATCGTTGTGTTTAGGATGATATTTAGAATCTTATATAATTAACATAATTTTCAGTAAATATTAACCTACCCTGATAAATAGTAACATACCCTTATTAATTGTATGTGACCCTTATGAATACTAATATGATTTTTATTAATGGTATACATACCCATGAATGTATAAATAAATTCAGGCACCTTAAAAATGAAGACGGATATTTAAATTCTAATATGTTTCGATTAAATAATGATTTTAATTAAATATTTATTTAATCAAATTTAGAAAATTATTTTTGAAAAATGGACTTCATTTTTTTAATCTACACATTAATAAATGGTTTGGGTGAATTTTTGGTTTTTTTGAAAAAATTGAAATTTTTTTATGAATAGTAATGTACACTAATTTACCGTATAAATAGATTATAAATTAAATTAACTATTCCTATAATAATGAGTGATGTAAGAACCCAAATAATGAAATCACATTCTATTATTACTATTTTACTTCTTTGAATACTCACTATTTTTATTTCTTGGAATGAAATAATAAATTAAATGTTATAATATTTTTAAAACTCTCCTCCCCTACACTATACAAAACACCCATCACCCCATCTTCCTCCAACACCACTCAAGAATCAATAATTTCCTAAATTCTACTAAAATAGCTCCAGAACCTCCATCCCCACGTCTAATACCTGCTAGTCTCACCAGATGGCCAAAATCAATGGACTTAATGAGTTTATCAAAGAGGAGTACTCATGTGGTGAAAATCCCATCCTTTTTTTCAATTCCTTTTACATGTTCCATTATTTTGTTATCTCTCCTCACCTCATAAAATCTAAATTCCATGATATTCAAATTATTATACATGTAATTGGATTTCATTATTCTAATGTAATATTTCCTTATAATCTCCTTTCCCCTCCTTTAATACTATAAATTCAAACACCGTTTGAGATGTGTTAATTTATCACATTCAAGGAAGGCGGGTTTTAAATTTGAATTACTATCTTCAAGACTGGTAATGAAAACTTTTCAATGGTTGAAACAAATCATAAAATATTTATTTTATCATTCTTAATGTTCATGATCTATACACACTACTAAAATAGAATAATAATACAAAACAAGATCATTGTACACAAAACTGCCAAGCCAAATCAAAGGGTTTATCATTAACTCATTTAATGAGTAAGCCTCATGATATATAACGAAAATCATTATAAGATCATATATATCTATATAATTTCATAGAAAATATATTTTTGTCACGACCCGTCCTCGGGGCCCATGCCGTGACTACCCCATTCCCGCTTTCCATAGGCCAGGGGCTGGTGACTAGCACCGAAGGCGTATATCCCAATAATTAGAAGGAATTGCCTTTATAAAATTAAACAAAACACCACAGAGTACAAGCGGAAGTTAACCAATAAGTAAAAAAGAAGTGCTGAAAAGTAAAGTGCCAGAATACAAACCCAACTGAAAAGTACAACTACAAATGAACGAAAGTACAACAGAAAAGACAAATAGCTGGAAGAATAGAAACAGCTCCTAGGTCATCCACCTCGGATCCTACCTGAAGGGTACGTACAGATAGCGCATCTCCTGGATCGTCCACCATGGATCCTACCTGAAGGGTAGGTACAAATAGCGTAGCTCCTAGATTGTCCACCACGGATCCTACCTGAAGGGTAGGTACAGATAGCCTCCACAATGCTCTTGCCCGTCAACCTCCTCCGAGTATCGTCATGTCGTGAAGTCCACCTCCGGATACTGACTCGTCATGAGATCCACCTCCGGGTACCGTCCAGTCCTCAAACACTAGACCTCTGTCAGTGCTTCTCGTCATCTGCAACCAACACAACGAGGTGCATGCATATCCCGTGTAGGGGTGAGTATAACGATACATAGTAGAGACCTCGAGACCCTCAAGGTCTCACTAAATCCAACAAGGATAACCACAAAGAAAGATCTCAACAGATTACCAATACATAGGTATATACCAATATTTATACCTAAGTTAACAAGTAACCCATCTCAATCATGAGGAAACACAATGATAATGAAATCAATAGATAACCACTACCCAGTTATATGCCCATACATATACCTAATTTATCAAGTGACCCATCTCAATCATGAGGTAAATATAAGATCATAGACTCAGCTCAAACCAGGATTTTCATTATTGAAACCATAACTGCTGAAGATCCAAGTCTCTGGAGTGTACAGTAGTCCTGTCATGACTCCGTGGTACTTCACACTAACCTAATACTGCTGAGGTACTCCTCCTGTCGAGTACCGCGGGTCAGCCACCCAAACAGAGTAGTGCTTCCTGCCGGGGTATGCCACCCAAACACAGTAGTGCACACTCCCTAATATCCTGCATAGGTACTTTATGGACGAGTACCGCGGGTCTTCACTATCACACAGTAGTGCTCTGTCCGCCATGGTCTGCACCCAAACAAAGTATTGCTCCTTCCACTGGGCTAGTCGACTCAATTCAAGTCGAGTCGGTCAAGCAGTCGTCAGGTCTCAGCCGGCTACACGGTCTTCGTACTCTGTACGTTCGTCTCCGAGAGGGTCCTCTACACGAGATGTAGATCGATACTCCAAGTATCTCAAATTCCCAAGAAGAAAAATCTCAATGGACTATCTCGTCATAGGGGTCTCAACGCAAAAGATGACACGTCAATCGGACGCCCGGTCTGTGAGTTATCAGCCTTTTCATCCAAGGGGCCCTGTTGGTTACGTGTGCGAACCAACCCATCCATATCTCAACTATACCCTGAACTCACATAGGGTATACTCATAGAAACATTTTCTCAACGTGATCACCAACTCCGCTGACGGCACGCCAATCGGACGTCCGAAGATCAAGATATAAGTGTTTCCGCTCCGAGGGCCCGGTTGGTTTTCGGGTACAAACCAACCCGGTCGTACCCAATGTTCTCCGAAACTCTGAGTGTAATATAAAGAAACAACTACCTTGATCCAAGGATTGCATCGCAACTGATGGTGTGTCGAGCGGAAGTCCGAGGCCCATGATATGGGCATTTGAATGGAAAATGCCCGAAAAAAGTGGGTTCGGGCCCGGTCCGACCCGGCCCGAGACCCCCCCTGGGTCGGCACGACTGCATGCCCGATCAGCTGTCCGACTGTGCGGAAAAGTGGGGGGGGGGGGTGCGGTTTCCCCCCCATGAAGGACGTCGTGGCCCCCACATGGGCGTTACTCCCTACTAGAGACGCGGCCCGTCGAGTTGCCGTACTTGGTCCCGCGTGGCCGCGGGACCCATCGCCTCCCACCTCGGCTTCCACCGCGGCGACCCTTCCCGGTGGCGCGCCGGGCACCGACGCCTCATGGAAGTCGGTCGGTGTTGGCCGCCGCCTCTAGCTGCCAGTGCCGTCGTGCCAGAGTGGCACGCCGGCAGGATATTCCGTGGACCACCGGACGTGCTCCTGTGGTCCATTTTGCTCGACGCCTTTGCCAACGGTCCTCCTGGGACCCGACCTTCACTGCGGAGGCTTCAAATTGACTATACGGCCCCGTTTTTCGTCGCCCGTCAATCCGTGCCCAACGATCAACCAATGGAGTCTTCGAATTGCCTCTACGGACTCGACTCCGGTTGCGGTTTCGTTCGGCCTCAACGGCGCGGCGCGACGGCGTCACGTTTCTTCGTAGTTTTTTTTCTTGTTTCCGCGCGGTGTCATTGCACCACAGCGCCTTTGATCGTGCCGAAATGAAAAAAAACAAAAAAGGGGGAGGAGAGTCGGCCGTGTTCATGCGGTCCGACCTCCTCCTATTAAGTTGATAACAAGAGGCCCATAAGACAAAGAACGACAAAGGATTTTTCACGAACAAAAGTAATCAACCCCAACAGTTTTTCCCCACAATCAAGAATTCTCAAACCGCAAACATATTCTGCACGGATCAACATAATATTTAGTTGATCCGTGTTCTTTGATTTAGAAGGAAGTAACATGGGCTTCATTAATATTCACAAATTAATTCCATACCTCGAAAAGATGTCGCATCCCGTCGTGCCGCGGAAAGAGGAAAGCGTCGCGATGATCGGTCATTGCGGAAGATCGGTGCTGATTCCATTGTCATCGGAGGAAGAGCCGTCATCGATAGCGACGTTCCACACGGTGGTGTCTCCTCCCTTGACACAGAGAAAAAAGAAGAGAAGGCACGTCGTCGGTGTCTTCGCGTTCTCCATCATAGGTGTTCTTCATTGAAGAGTCGGTGTTCTTCCCCAAAAACTGAAGAGCTCCCACCCAAAAAGTTTTCCCCCAAATAAAATAATAAGCTACCTTATAATTTTATTTAATACAAGACACTTCAAAATTCAAACTATTCCAGTCAAAATAAATTAAAGAGGTTGAACTCTTTAATTAAAAAGTGTTGGCATGTATTTAATGTGAAAGGAATTCACTTCATTTAATACAACCGGGTTTTAAGGGGAAGAGTTAAGGGGGTTAGGGAATATGAAGGGGTGGGGTTCGTGTGGGCCCCACCTCGCATTTAACCACACTTCGGTAGTTAGGTTCACCCCACCTCCATCTTTAGGATTTAACCACTTAATGGAAATAAAATTAGTTGCAGAAATATTATTTCTCGGAAGTCTTCATCCACAAAACTAAACAACTCGTCCCGAGCAAATGCAACTCTGGAAAAGGTCTTCTTAAGAAATTACCGGCGCTTTGAGTTCATCGGTGCCCTCAGATTTCAATTCAGAGCACCGGTATTAATGTTAGAGAAACATTCTCATTCGTTCACTGAACGTACCCGAGCCTAACTTTGGAAATTAATTATGTGCACACCGGGCCTCGGAATCAGGTTCTGTCAGAAAATGCGTTCTTGTAAAATCCCAAAAAAAATTATGAAAAAATTTCCCTTGAATTTTATGGGTATTTAAATTACTCCCACCGTAGGGTTTTATGTCCTCATAAACATTTAACACAAACTAGGGAAAGAAAAGTGGTACTGACCACGCACCTGAGCCTTCTGCTCCCATGTGCTCACCTGGAGGTTCCCTTACTGCCAGTGAAAGCGCACCCAAGGAATCGGGCATCATCTTAGGATCTACTCCTGTCGATCCTCAACCTCTACTAGAACCCGGAAAAAGTCACCCCATCGCCAAAGTCCAGTTCCCCATGGTTGATTACATGCGTCGGTCAAGCACATATCTCCTCATTTGAGAAACGTGGAAGTCGTCATGCACCCGGTGCAACTGAGGTGGATGGGTCAAGCGGTAAACCTCCTCGCCTACCCAACCAAGGACTTTAAAAGGTCCGCTGAACCTCGAAGATTACTTGCCGCCTCAGCCACATCTCTGTAAACCGAGTCGAGGTGAGACCCGTATAAGGACGTAGTCGTCATCCTTGAACTCTAGAGGCTTCTTGTCAACTCTATGCATTCTCATCTGCCGTGATCAATAGGCGATCACTACCAAATCCTACACCAGGAAACACCCAAGTCTGGTCCCTAATGCGTCGTAGTGAACTATGTAACCAACGCCCACAGGTTGGGTGCACCGGTCAACCCAGCTCCTGAATGCTCTGCTGGAAGTGGTGCTACGACTCGGGATAATTCTGTCAAAAAGGTAAGTTTGGCCATCTCATGAGTGATCGAATGCACCCTCTTTTTCATGATTCCATCCTGTGATGCCTAGTTTTTCCTTTTTGCAGTCCAAGGAAAACCCCATCCCAACGTTGTAGATAAAGCACAACCTTTTTTCCTAATACAGTCAATATGTGAATGAACTGTGGATCCAATCCATACTCAGACCAACATCGTAAGGCCTCGACGCTGCCACCAAGAGATTCCAACCAAAACTCTCGCCTCGTGGGACAGATCACAATGTCAGCGTAAGTGTGATTATCGAGTCTCCTCACAAGGAATCTCCAGACGTGAGGGTCAAGTCAAAGGCTTAACCAGAAACTCTAGGTCTGGGACAAGATTAGTGGAAGGAAGGAATGATTCAAATCAACGTCTGTTACTACGGAAGCCTGTAGTGGACACCGTCTGTCCCTAAAATCATTCTTAGAGCCATTGGGTCACTTTCCATGACCGCATCCAGCTACTCTCTTTCCCTGCACTCCAGCTCTCTGAAGCTAGAGGGAACAAAAAAGGCGGGTGGTTGTAATATGTTTATATGTACACCACCTCATGCTACTCTCCTAGCTCTTCCACCACGTCTGCTACTCTGCAGATTCATCTGTCGTTAACATTTCCTCTTTTTGAAAAATTTGCATGCCCATGTCTCTGATACTGACACCAGTTTGCATCTTCCCACTATTAACATTCACTGGCTAAAACCAATCATCCAATGAACATTCAACCACGAAGGTTCTTTCTAGCACCCTAACATAAGTAGGAATGCATAGAGAAAAGAGTGCTTACTCAGATATCCTTTAAACACACCTCGCTCTGAGGTCCGATCTCTAAAGCATTGATCATATCGTTGTCATCAAGTACCATGAACGATCGGTATGCCTCGATACTTACTCAGCTACTGAAACATCGTCCTGCCGAAGCTGTATAAGCTCTAGAAAACTCTCATCCACCTCCTCAAACGAGTTCTCAGCTTCCTGTGAGTCGGGATCACCTCAGAACTGGAGTGTATCTGATATTGGAACACGTATAAGGCAGTAAGCCTAAATGTGTCACCTACCGACCGCCAGTTGTAACTGCATACCAATAGGTAGTGATGTATAGTTGACACACTACTCGAAGGCACTATCTCAGGAATCAGTCCACGTACCGAAGCCTCATCGCTATGTGGACCATCCTCATGGAAAATAACTGGAAAACACTAGTAGCCAAGTCCACTATCCACTCTACTGATGTCTCAGCTAGGAGGAAAACTCTAGCAATCGCCTCCATCCAGTGCTCTGCTGTCTGGGAATCTGCCTCACCACGTAACCTTGGAGGCCCCTGCTACTAGAACTCGTGCAACGCGCTCTTCCAGCATGCACAGTTTGCTAGTAAGGCTGGTGGCATCTACTTCCCAACAGGTGGTGGTGCTGCTGGTACACCACCCGAGGGTGGCAACGTAGTAAAAAGGGCCCCGCACCGGAGCCTCGCCGCTCAGTGGGCCGTCATCGAGTACTCTCTCGGAACTCCAACTGACTGTCTGCATGGAGACATCTTGAACAGATGCGACACAGTCAACGATTTATACCTGGTGAGCAGACCTAGTTTGATCTGACTTTAAAACATTGGAAACACACACACCATCCGTGTTTTCTTGTACAAGTCGGAAATCAGTAGTCAGGGTCCTGGTGTACGGATACATCGGTCGCCGCACCAACACTGGACTCCCTGAACTGAAGACCACACATGGTACCCTTAACACTATTGCTTCACATAGAAAAAGATCATAGTCCTTAGTTTTGCGGTAGAACTGAACTCCTTTGATACAAATTTGTCACGACCCGTCCACGGGGCACGTGTCATGATTACCCCTAGCCCGCCTTCTATAGGCCAAGGATTGGCTACTAGAACCAATGGCGTAAATCATGATAACTTGAAGGAACGTCCTTTATAAAAGTAAACAAAACACCACATAGTACAAGAGGAAGTATAACACTAAGTACAAAAGAAGTGATGAAATGTAAAAGGCCAGAATACAAACCCAACTGAAAAGTACAGCTACAACTGAACGAAAGTACAACAGAAAAGACAAACACTAGGAAGAATAGAAACAACTCCTGGGTCATCCACCTTGAATCCTACCTGAAGGGTAGGTACATATAGCACAACTTCTGGATCATCCAACACAGATCCTACCTGAAGGGTAGGTTCAGATAGCGCAACTCCTGTATCATCCACCACAGATCCTACCTGAAGGGTAGGTACAGATAGCCTCCACAACGCTCTCGCCCGTCAACCTCCTCCGAGTATCTTAACATAGTGAATTCCACCTCCGGATACTGACTCGTCATGAGATCCACCTCTGGGTACCGTCCAGTACTCAAACACTCGGCCTCTATTAGCACTGCCTATCGTCTGCAACCGACACAACGAGGTGAGGGCATAGCCCATGCATGGGTGAGTATAAAGATACTCAGTAGGGACCCCGAGACCCTCAAGGTGTCACTAAATCCAACAAGGATAACCACAAATAAATATCTCAACAGATAACCTCTACTTAGGTATATACCCATACATATACCTAAGTTATCAAGTAACCCATCTCAATCATGAGGAAACACAAAGATTATGAAATCAATGGATAACCACTACCCAGGTATATGCCCATACATATACCTAAGTTATCAAGTGACCCATCTCAATCATGACGTAAATACAAGATCATAGACTCAACTCGAACCAGGATTTTCATTATCGAAACCGTAACTGTTGAAGAGCCACGTCTATAGAGTGTACAGTGGTCCTGTCACAACTCTGAGGTACTGCTCACTAACCTAAGACTGCTGAGGTACTCCTCCTGTCGAGTACCGCGGGTCAGCCATCGAAACACAGTACTGCTTCCCGCTGGGGTATGCCACCCAAACACAGTAGTGCACACCCCCTAATAGCCTACATTGGTACTCTCCGGACGAGTACCACGGGTTTGCACTGTCACACAGTAGTGCTCCGTCCACCATGGGTCTGCACCCAAACAAAGTAGTGCTCTGTCCACTGGTCTAGTCGACTCACTCCAAGTCTAGTCGGTCAAGCAGTAGTCCTGTCTCAGCCGGCTACACGGTCTACATACTATGTACGCTCGTCTCCGGGAAGGTCCACTTCATGAGCTACATGTTGATACTCCAAGTATATCAATGTCCCATGAAGAAGTTTCTCAAAGGACTGTCTCATCATAGGGGACTCAACGCAACAGACGACGTGTCAATCGGACGCCCGGTATGTGAGTTATTAGCCTTTTCGTCCAAGGGGCCAAGTTGGTTTCGTGTGAACACCAACCCCGCTGTATCTCAACTGTACCCCGAACTCTCATAGGGTATACTCATAGGAACTATTTCTCAACATGATCACCAACGCCGCTGACGGTTCGTCTAACAGACGTCCAGTCTGAAAGTTATCATCTTTTCCTTTCCAGGGGCCCAGTTGGATTTCAGGTACAATCCAACCCAACCACTATCCAACTGCAACCAAAACTCAGGAGAAGTACGCCAAAAGTTCTATCTCATCAAGAGTAATCCAACAATGTCGACGGCACGTCAATCGGACGTCCAGAGCTCAAGATATAAGCATTTCCGCTCCAAGGGCCCGGTAGGTTTTTGGGTACAAACCAACCCGGCCATACCCAAAGTTCTCCGAAACCCTGAGTGTAATATACCAAAATGACCGCCCTGATCCAAGGATCGCATCGTAACTGACGGTGCATCGACCGGTAGTCCGAGGCCTATGATATGTGAATTTGAACGGAAACTTCCTGAAAATAGGTGGTTCGGGCCCGGTCCGACCCAGCCCGAGACCCCCCTGGGTCGGCCCGGCCCAGTGGACGCGGCCCGCCCGGGTGGCCTGCCATGCTGGTGTGGTCGCGTTCCCACTCGGCTGTCCGGCTAAGCAGAACAGGGGAGGTGTGGTTGCCCCCCCATGAAAGAAGTCGATGCCCCCACGTGGGGGTCGCTCCTTGCCAGCGACGCGGCCCGGTGCCGCGTCTTCCTTGGTCCCACACGGCCGCGGGACCAGCCGCCTGCCACCGCGGCGTCAACCGCGACAGCCCTTTCGGGCGGCGCCTGGGCTGCTGCCACCTCCTGGTGGGCGGCCAGTGCCGGCCGCCCGCGTGGCCCACCGGCAGGATTTTCCACAGACCACCGGAAGCACTCTGGTGGTCCGTTTTTCTCTCCGCCTTCGCCAACGGTCCTCCCAGGATCCAAGCATCACTGCAGAGGCTTCAAATTGACATTTCTTCCCCATTTGTCGTCACCCATCAATCCGCGCACAAAAATCAACCAGCGGGGTCTTCGAATCGCCTCCACGACCCCGACGCTGGCCGCAGTTTTGTTCGGCCTCAACGGCGCGGTGCGACGGCGCCGTGCTTATTCGTTACGTTATTTCTTGTTTCTGCGCGGTGTCGTTGCACTGCACCGCCTTTGTTCATGCCACAATGAACAAAACAACAAAGGGGGAGGAGATTCGGCCGTGTTCGTTCGGTCTGACCTCCTCCCGTTAAGTTGATAACAAGCGGCCCAAAAGATGAAGAACGACAAAGAATTTTTTATGAACACAAGTAATGAACCCCAACAGTTTTTCCCTGCAATCAAGAATTCCCAACCCGCAAACATATTCTCTGTGGATCCACTTAATATTTATTTGATCTGCGTTCTTTGATTTAGAAGGAAGTAACATGGGGTTCATTAATATTCACAAATTAATTCCCTACCTCAAAAATACATCGCATGTCTTCGTACCGCGGAAAGAGGCAAGCGTCGCGATGATCGGTCATCACGGAAGATCGGTGCTGATTCCGTTGTCATCGGAGGAAGAGCTGTCGTCGATGGCGATGTTCCCCGTGGTGGTGTCTCCACCCTTGACGCGGAGAAAGAAGAAGAGAAGGCACGTCGTCAGTGTCTTCTCGTTCTCCGTTGGAGGCGTTCTTCGTCGAAGAGTCGGTGTTCTTCCCCAAAAACTCAAGAGCTCCCACCCAAGAAGTTTTCCCCCAAATAAAATAATAAGCTACCATATTATTTTATTTAATACAGGACACTTAAAAATTCGAACTATTCAAATAAAAATTATTTAAAGTGGTTTATCTTCTTAATTACAAATTGTTGGCATGTATTTAATGTGAAAGGAAGTCACATCATTTAATACAGGGGGGTTTTTAGGGGAAGAGTTAAGGTGGTTAAAGAATTTGAAGGGGTGGGGTTCGTGTGGGACCCACCTCACATTTAACCTCACTTATGTGGGTAGGTTCACCCAAACCCCATCCTTAGTATTTAACCACTAAAAAGAAATAAAATTAGTTACACAAATTTTATTTCTCGGAAGTCTTTATCCACAAAACTAAACAACTTGTCCTGATCAAACGCAACTCTGTAAAAGGTCTTCTTAAGCAATTACCGGCACTGCGAGTTCATCGGTGCCCTTAGTTTTCAATTCCGAGCACCGGTTTTAACGTTATAAAAACCCGCTCGTTCGTTCACTGAACGTACCCGAGCCTAACTTCGAAAATTAATTCCGGGCACACCGGGCCTCATAATGAGGCACCGTCAGGAACTGTGTTCTTGTAAAATCCCAAAGAAAATTTAGAAAAAATTTCCCTTGAATTATATGGGTCTTTACATTACTCCCACTTCAGGGATTTACGTCCTCGTAATGTTTTAACAGAAACTAGTGGAAAAAAAGTGGTACTGATCACGCACCTGAGCCTTCCACTCCCATGTGCTCACCTGGAGGTTCCTGTACTGCCAGTGAAATCGCACCCAAGGAATCGACCGTCCTCATAGGATCCACTCTTGCCATTCCTCAACCTCTACTAGAACCCCGCAAAAGTCACCCCATCGCCAAAGTCCAGTTCCCAATTGTCGATGACATGCGTCGGTCAAGCACATATCTCCTCAGTTTAGATTCGTGGAAGTCGTCGTGCACCCGGTGAAACTAATTTGGATGGGTCAAGTGGTAAACCACCTCGCCTACCCAACTGAGGACCTGAAAAGGTCTAATGAACATCAGATATTACTTGCCGCCTCAGCCACATCTCCGTAAACCTTGTCGAGGTGAGACACATATAAGGACGTGGTGATCATCCTTGAACTCCAGAGGCTTCCTGTCAGCTATGTTCAGTCTCATCTGTCGTGATCCATAGGTGATCACTGCCCACTCCTACATCAGAAAACACCTGAGTCTAGTCCCTAATGTGTCGCAGTGAACTATGTAACCAACACCCACATGTTGGGTGCACCGGTCAACCCAGCTCCTGAAAGCTCTGCTGGAAGTGGTGCCACAACTCTGGATAATTCTGACACAAAGGTAAGTTTTCCCATCTCTTGAGAGATCGAATGCACCCTCTTATGCATGATTCCATCATTTTATTCCTGGGTTTTCCATTTCGCCGACCAAGGAAAACCCCCTCCCAATGTTGTAGATAAATCACAACATTTTTCCTAATAAATTGAATATGTGTATGAACTGTGGATCCAATCCATACTCAGACCAACATTGTAAGGCCTCGACGCTGCCACCAAGAGATTCCAACCGAAAATACCACCTCTTGGGTCAGATCGTAGTGTCGGTGTAAGTGTGATTATCGAGTCTCCACCCAAGGTATCTCCAGACGTGAGTGTCGAGTTAATGTCTTAACCGGAAACTCAAGGTCTGGGACAAGATTCCTGGAAGGAAGGAATGATTCGTATCAACGTCTATTACTACGGCAGTTTGTAGTGGACACAGACTGTCCCTCAAATAATTCTTAGATCCATTGGGTCACTCTCCTTGACTGCATGCATCTACTCTCGTTCCTTTCCCTCCAGCTCCCTGAGCCTGGAGGGAACAACAAAGGCGGGTGGTTGTAACATGTTGATATGTACACCACCGAATGCTTATCTCTTAGCTCTGCCTCCACGTCTGCTACTCTACAGATTCATATGTCCTTAAAATTTCCTCTTTTTGAAACATTCGCATGCCCAAGTCTCTGAGACAGATGCCAGTTCGCATCTTCCCACTGTTAATATTCACTGGGTAAAACCGATCAGCCAAAGAACATTCAACCACGAAGGTTCTTTCTAGCACCCTAACATAAGTAGGAATGCGTAGAGAAAAGAGTGCTTACTCGGATATCCTTTAAACACACCTTGATCTGAGTTATGAGCTCTAAATCACAGATTATATCGTAGTAATCAATTACCAAGAACGATCGGTATGCCTCGATGATGTCTCAGCTACTAAAACATCGTCCTGTCGAAGTTGTATATGCTCTAGAAAACTCTAAGCCACCTCCTCAAGCTAGTTCTCAGCTGCCTGTGAGTTGGGATCACCTCGGAACATGAGGTTATCTGATATTGGAACACTTTTAAGGTAGTAAGCCTACATGTGTCACCTACCGGTACTACCGGATGTAACTGCAGACCAACAGGTAGTGATGTATAGCTGCCACACTACCCGGAGGCACTATCTCAGGCATTGGTCCACGTACCGAAGACTCATCTCTATGTGGACCATCCTCATGGTCAATCACTGGAATACACTAGTATCCAAGTCCACCATCCACTCTACTGATGTCTTAGCTAGTTAGAAAACTCTAGCAATCGCCTCCAGCCAGTGCTCTGCTGTCTAGGAATCGGCCTCGCCTCGCAAACTCAGAGGTCGCTGCTACTGAAACTCGTGCAACGCGCTCTACTAGCGTGCACAGTTCACTATTAAGGCTGGTGGCATCTGCTACACAACAGGTGGTAGTCCTGCTGTTACACCACTCGAGGGTGCCAACATAGTAAAAAGGGCCCCGCACCGGAGCCTCGCCGCTCGGTGGGCCGTCATCGAGTACTCTCTCGGAACTCCAACTGACTGTCTGCGTGGAGACATCCTGAACAGATGCGACACAGTCAACGATTTATATCTGGTGATCTGACCTAGTTTGAGCTGACTTTAAAACATTGGAAACACACACGCCATTAGTGTTTTCGTTTACAAGTCGGAAATCAGTAGTCAGGGTCATAATGTACGTAAAAGTCGGCCGTCGTACCAACACTAGACTCCCTGAACTGAAGACCACACTCGGTACCCATAACACTATTTCTTCACACAGAAAAAGATCGGAGTCCTTAGTTTTACGGTAGAACCAAACTCCTCTAATACCAATCTGTCACGACCCATCCTCAGGGCCCATGCCGTGATTACCCCAAGCCCGCCTTACATATGCTAGGGGCTGGAGACTAGCACCAAAGGCGTAAATCCCGATAACTGGAAGGAATTGCCTTTATAAAAGAATACAAAACACCACAGAGTACAAGCGAAAGTAAAACACTATGTACAAAAGAAGTTCTGAAAAGTAAAGGGCTAGAATACAAACCCAACTGAAAAGTACAGCTACAACTGAACGAAAGTACAACAGAAAAGACAAATAGCTGGATGAGTAGAAACAGCTCCTGGGTTGTCCACCTCGGATCCTACCTGAAGGGTAGGTACAGATAGCACAACTCCTGGATCGTCCACCACGGACCCTACCTGAAGGGTAGGTACAGATAGCGCAGCTCCTAGATCGTCCACCTCAAATCCTACATGAAGGGTAGGTACAGATAGCGTCCACAATGCTCTCGCCCTTCAACCTCCTCCGAGTATCGTCACGTCGTGAAGTCCACCTCCGGATACTGACTCGTCGTGAGATCCACCTCTGGGTACCGTCCAATCCTCAAACACTCATCCTTTGTCAGTGATGCCCGTCGTCTACAACCAACACAACGACGTGCATGCATAGCCCGTGCAGGGGTGAGTATAACGATACTCAATAGGGACCCCGATACCCTCAAGCTCTCACTAAATCCAACAAGGATAACCACAACGAAAGAACTCAACATATAACCTCTACTTAGGTATATACCCATACATATACCAAAGTTATCAAGTAACACATCTTAATCATGAGGAAACACAAATATTATGAAATCAACAGATAACCACTACCCAGGTATATGCCCATACATATACCTAAGTTATCAAGTGACACATCTCAATCATGAGGTAAATACAAGATCATAGACTCGGCTCAAACCAAGATTATCATTATCGAAACCGTAACTGCTGAAGAGCCCCATCTCTGGAGTGTAAAGTTCTCCTGTCATGACTCTAAGGTCCTTCTCACTAACCTAAGACTACCGAGGTACTCCTCCTGTCGAGTACTGTGGGTCAGCCACCCAAACACAGTAGTGCTTCCCGCCGGGGTATGCCACCCAAACACAGTAGTGCACACCCCCTAATAGCCTGCAGAGGTACTCTCTGGACTAGTACCTCTGGTCTGCACTATCACACAGTAGTGCTCCATCCGCCATGGATCTGCACCTAAACAATGTAGTGCTCTGTCCACTGCGCTAGTCGACTCACTCCATGTCGAGTCAGTCAAGCAGTCATCAGGTCTCAGCCGGCTACACGGTCTATGTACTCCATATGCTCGTTTCCGGGAAAGTCCGCTCCACGAGATACAGGTCGATAATCCAAGTATCTCAAAGTCCCATGAAGAAGTATTTCAAAGGATCGTCTCATCATATGTGTCTCAACGCAACATACGGCGCGTCAATCAGACGCCCGGTCTAGGAGTTATTTGCCTTTTCATCCTAGGGGATCAGTTGGTTTCGTGTGTGAACCAACCCGGCCATATCTCAACTGTACCCCGAACTCTCATAGGGTACAATCATAGAAACCGTTTCTCAACGTGATCACCAACGTCGTTGACGATTCGTCAAACAGACGTCTAGTCTGAATGTTATCATCTTTTCTGTCCCAGGGGCCCAGTTGGATTTCGTGTACAATCCAACCCGGCCACTATCCAACTACAACCAAAACTCAGGCGACGTATGCCAAATATTCTGTCTCATCAAGAGGAATCCAAAAAAGTTGATGACACGTCAATCGGACGTCCGGAGCTCATGATATAAGCGTTTCCGCTTCAAGGGCCAGGTTGGTTTTCGGGTACAAACCAACCCGGCTATACCCAAAGTTCCCCGAAACACTGAGTGTAATATACCGAAACAACCGCCTCGATCCAAGGATTGCATCGTAACTAACGGTGCATCGATCCGAGGTCATAGGCCCATGATATGGGCATTTGAACAGAAACTGCCTCAAAATAGGGGGTTCTGGCCCGGTCCAACCCGGCCCGAGACCCCCCTGTGCGGCCCTAACCGGGTCGACCCGACCCGAGTCTGGGTCCGGCCCAATAGGGTGCGGCCCGGCCGTGCTGGCGCGGCCGCGTGCCCGCTCGTCTGTCCGGATGAGCGGAACAGGGGGTGTGGTTGCCCCCCCCCCCCCTTCGTGAAAGAAGCTGCGGCCCCCGCATGGGGGCCGGTCCCTGTAAGGGATGCGGCTCGGCGCCGCATCGTCCTTGGTCCCGCACGACCGTGGGACCCACCGCCTGCCACCGTGGCTTCAGCCGCGGCGGCCCTTCCCAGTGGCGTGCCGAGCGCCGCTGCCTCCAGCCGCCGGCGCCGCCGTGCCAGGGCGGTGGACCGTCAGGATTTTCCTCAGACCACCAGACGTGTTCCGGTGGTCCGTTTTGCTCATCGCCTTCGCCAACGGTCCTCCCAGGAACCTACCTTCACTGCGGAGGCTTCAAATTGACTTTACGGCCGCATTTGTCATCACTCGTCAATCCACGCAAAATGATCAACCAGCGGAGTCTTCGAATCGCCTCCGCGGCCCCGACTCCTGCCGCGGTTTCATTTGGCCTCAACGGCACGGCGCGACGGCTCAACGCTTCTTCTTCGTGATTTTTCTTGTTTACCCCCGGTGCTGTTGCACCGCGCCGCCTTTATTCATGCCACAACGAACAAAAAAAAAGGGGGAGGAGAGTCGGCCATGTTCGTGTAGTCCGACCTCCTCCCGTTAAGTTGATAACAAGCAGCCCAAAAGGCGAAGAATGACAATGGATTTTTCATGAACAAAAGTAATCAACCCCAACAGTTTTCCCCGCAATCAAGTATTCTCAACCCGCAAACATATTCTGTGCAGCTCATCTTAATATTTAGTTGATCTGTGTTCTTTGATTTAGGAGGAAGTAACATGGGGTTCATTAATATTCACAAATTAATTCCCTACCTCGAAATGACGTCGCATGTCGTCATGCCGAGGAAAGAGGCAAGCGTCATGATGATCGGTCATCGCAGAAGATTGGTGCCAATTCTGTTGTCATCGGAGGAAGAGTCTTCGTCGATGGCGACGTTCCCCGTGGTGGTGTCTCCTCCCTTGATGTGGAGAAAGAAGAAGAGAAGGCACGTCGTCGGCGTCTGCGCGTTCTCCGTCAGAGGCGTTCTTCATTGAAGAGTCGGTGTTCTTCCCCAAAAACTCAAGAGCTCCCACCCAAGAAGATTTCCTCCAATTAAAATAATAAGCTACCTTATTATTTTATTTAATACAAGCCACTTAAAAATTCAAACTATTCAAATCAAAATTAATTAAAGAGGTTTAACTCCTTAATTACAAAGTGTTGGCATGTATTTAATGTGAAAGGAAGTCACATCATTTAATACAAGGGGGTTTTAAGGGGAAGAGTTAAGGGGGTTAGGGAATATGAAGGGGTGGGGTTCTTGTGGGCCCCAACTCACATTTAACCTCACTTAGGTAGTTAGGTTCACCCAACCTCCATACTTATGATTTAACCACTACAATGAAATAAAATTAGTTGCAGAAATGTTATTTCTCGGAAGTCTTTATCCCCAAAACTAAAAAACATGTCCTGAGGAAACGCAACTATGGAAAAGGTTTTCTTAAGAAATTACCGGCGCTGCGAGTTCATCAGTGCCCTCAGATTTCAATTCCGAGCATTGGTTTTAATGTTATAAATACCTCTTCATTCGTTCACTGAACGTACCCGAGGCTAACTTCGGAAATTAATTTCGGGCACACCGGGCCTTGGAATCAGGCGCTGTCAGAAACTTCATTCTTGTAAAATCCCAAAGAAAATTAAGAAAAAATTTCCAATGAATTTTACGGGTCTTTAAAATTTTAATAATTCAGGATGTTTTAACTAATTTCAAATGAACATCCATTCATGAATACAAGTAAATGGATCATGAAATCCATGTATGAAAATGCTTCGAAAACAATAAAATTGAACCTCATAAACCAATCAAAAAGGTCAGTAATAAACCTAATAAGGTTATAAAAAATACATTACATGTTTATGAGGTTCTACAAAAATAAATTAATGAAGATAAATTTTATTATTCAGGTCATTAAGAACAATCAAGAACACATTCGATCCTAAGGTAAGGGATCTTATCCCCCACTTTTGTCCAAGAATCTCCCCAATGTTGTGCCCTTTTTTTTAATATCTAATGATGGGATCTATTTTCATACCTCCCCCATAATATTATTATGACATATATATAATTTAATACCCCTTTACCTCTCATTACGAAAATGAAAGAACACTTGTTACCATGCCAAAATGTTGTAAGGTGTTTTCTCATCTAACATTCAATTCTGGGGGAATTTTATAGTTTGCCTCTTAATTCTTACATGTGGTATAGGTGTACTGAATTTTGATATATATTATCATAACTATCTTCATATTCATGTTATTATATAATTAATTTGGTGGTTATTAACTCTTGGTCATACGAATCAGTTGATTTCAATGTGGTAACAAGCTTTGTCTCAATTTTCTCTTCTTTGTGACTTACTTATGATTGCGCACCTACTCATTATTATATAGTGTAACTACTGCCCATTTGAGATCAATTTTCAATTGAAATTATATTCCAATTAAATTTTAATATTCTCATGTCATTGATATGATTTTTTGGATTAAACCGTATACCATTTTACATACGATATTTATTTTTAATGTTGTTTTGACAGTAAAAATATTGATGAATAGGTATCCTCAATTATATACGGATAATGTTAAGGTATATTTATCTTTTGTTGAATATATATATAAATTTTGATTTGGACATGCAGTAGTGGGTGGGGCCCACTACATCCCCTCGATGCATCACCAGGTCTCATGAGACAATTTTGTTGGCAATAAACCCTTCGAATTTGTTTCTAAATATCTGACAAGTTTTTTCCTAAAGAGTTAAACCATTATTAGCGTTATTATGGTATCATAATCTAGATACATGATGTCCTATTAATAATAATTCACTTTATACATTATCATTTATTACTATCAATGAGGTTTTCACAATGACAAAATCTATGGATGCAGTTTCATTCTCAGTTTACTAATGGAGCGAGGTTTTCATTTATTCACCATGCCATATTGATTATATCAAATTGATTACTATTTAGTTTTTCTTGATTCATGATTTCGGAATTTTTATCCATTAATAATCATTTGAGATCTCCCATTTTTATTTTTTTTTACCTTCAACAGGTTTTGAATATGAGACTATTTATTGAGCTCTGCATATGCATTTTTTAATTTTTTTATGTATTGTATTTGATATCCTTTTCCAATGAAATTTGAGTTACATATATGTATCTAGTTTCTTCAATAATAATAAAATGATCATTCCTTTTTGATTATTTTATTTCTCACCAATCCAATATAACAAGTAATTCATCTCCAATAGTCTAGGGTGTGGGGGAGTTAAAGTTGGAATTAGAGGAAGATTAATACTGAACATGTGAACTAGATTAAAAAATGTAGATTAGGAAACATTTACATAAGGTATTATTTTAGGACAAACATAAAATAACATCCCATTATTATGGTGTAGAAATGATTATATCGATCTTTCAAAAATTACACCCATTTCGGGATACGAGTTGGTAGAGGTGGCTCTTGCAAAGATGTTCCGAGGAGTGAAACCACTATCAAAGAGTTTCAGGCAAGACCCTAGGTATCATGGTTCATGAAAAGGGCCTTGCTTCACTCTAGTTTAGGACAATATCATGTGATATGCTTAGGATAATTCTTATTTTCTATAAAATATATTATAATGTATTGAAATGTAAATTTTTCCTTTGAGAAACCATGTTTATGATATTAGATATGCATATTATTTCAATAAATGTTATGTTCTTTTCTATTTTAGATTCATAAACTAATCGAGTGTATGCCATTATTTAGAAATGGTGCCCAATGGAATAATGGGAATCAATAATCATGGACAAAGTATGGATTTCCCCACTGAACAAGTCCGCACAGTCAATGTCAGAGTAGATCAGATTATTACCATATTGGGAAAACATTCTCATATTTTGATGAATAATTATGTAACACCAGTGTTGGATCATTTCATGCGATAGAAGCCACCATATTTTAGTGGGACAACTAATATGATGGTATTTCAGCAGTGGATCATGTCACATTATAAGTTATTGATGGAATTATGTTGCAATGAAAATGAGAATGTAGTGCTAGTAGTATATTGTCTCAAGGGTGACACAAATCAATGTTGGTCACTGATCCAGAATACCACACAGGATGTAGAAATAATAGGTATGAAATTGAGTAATTTTAATGAAATATTCTTCAAAAAAAAGTTTTCCTTTTCTGAAATGAACATAAAAAAATAAGAAATTCCCTATCTTAATGAAAAGGGAAGAAGACAATGTTGTAGAGTATGAGCTACCTTCACAATGCAAGTATGGTACTCTATAGATTATGTATGCGACTCGGCATTCAAAATTTATCATTTCATTTAATGTCCTATGAAAATTCATCGAAGGGCACTGGCTTCTCATGAATTTTCTTTGTATGATGAAATTGTATTATGTGCCATCAAAAAAGAAAAAGAATTTTCTATATAAATTTTTTTAATGGGAAACCAAGATAAAAATGCGGTACTCTGATATCCAAGGGAAAGTTGAAGAATCAATGAAGAACAAAGTAACAATGAAACTCCCATTATGCGAGAATTGTGGAATGAATCCTCTCGGGAAATTCTTGAAAGGAATAGGAGTCTACTATAAGTGTGGGGAAAAGGGTATTATATTTAATGAATTCAAGGTGATGAAAAAAATTTCTGATGTTCAATGATACAATTCTGGGATATGGGACACTATGAAAATGATTGTCATAGGTTCCAAGGAAACATGCCTCTAAATATGAAAATAGAGAAAGAGAGAGCATATGATATTACAACCGCGAACGTTGAAGTTCCTAATGATGTGGTGGAAGGTACATTAATTGTTTCCACAAACATAGACAACTCTTTATTTGATTCTAGATCATCACCTTCATTTATATCTTCGTAGTTTTGCATTAAAATTATACATGTCCAATTTGATTTAATAAAGGAGTCATCATTAAAAACTCTGAGGGGAAGCATCATTGCAAGAAATTAATGTCTTCTAGTCCCCATTATGACACAAAAACATGATTTATTTTATAACCATATCATTGTACCAATGACTTAATAAGACATAATCCTCTGTTTTAATTGGCTGTCAAACTATGATGCGATGATTTATTTCAAGAAAAAGGATCTTTCAATTTATGAAAATGGTGTATAATCTATTATCATTAGAGTAGAAACTTTACCACTTGATTCTTATCTGGATCCACACCCAGTAGCTCTGCTAAAGGAAAAACATGGGGGGGGGGATGATAAAATAATATCTATGGGTGAGGAATGAAATATTAAAATTGAATATGTCCACATAGTGCACAAATACATTGATGTATTTCTAGAGTATTTACCTGGACATCCCCCTGAGCGGGAAGTTGAGTTCTCTATCGATATAATTCATGGTGAAAGACCTGAATCAAAGACCCCCTATAGAATGGACAATATAGATTTAGTTGAGCTAAAAAACAACTATAAGAGTTGAATGACAAAGGAGATATAAAACCTATTGATTATAAATGGGGATCCCCAGTCCTATTTGTCAAGAAAATGATAGATCCATGAGGATATGAATTTATTAAAGGGAAATCAATACTTTTACAATAATGAATAAGTATCATCTGCCTCAGATTGATGATTTATTTGATCAAATTCCTGGATCTCAATAGTTTTTGAAGATAGACCTTTGGTCTAGATATCACCAACTACGTGTGATGAAGGAAGATATTCTTAAGATAATATTTCGAACCAAGTATTGGAATTACGAGATTACAGTGATGCCTTTTAGACTGACTAATGCACCCTATGATTTCATGGATTTAATGAACATGGTTTTAAAGTAAAATCTAGAAAACATTGAGGTGGTGTTCATTGATGATATCCTGGTATACCCAAAAATATATGAAGACAGCAAGAATCACTTGCGGATTATTCTAATAACTCCTAGAACAAATAAATTATATGGGAGGTTTAGAAATTGATAATTCAAGCTTCAATCATTTTATTTTCTTGGCCATATTGTCTCTAAG
Source organism: Viscum album (assembly GCA_963277665.1). Taxonomy (NCBI): domain Eukaryota; kingdom Viridiplantae; phylum Streptophyta; class Magnoliopsida; order Santalales; family Viscaceae; genus Viscum; species Viscum album. Next base: position 1,268,221,364 of record OY728128.1, read on the forward strand.
GATGTAATATTAGTTGATCCTATAAAGAAAAAGGAAAACCAATACCAGCTATGCCAACAATCATAACAGAGGAATGCCGTTTTATTGGTTTATCAGGTTACATTCGACATTTCATTAAGAATTTCTCCTGAATGTATATAATGCTAACCATGATCACACGTAAAGGGGTAATGTTTTTATGGATGAAATACTATACATAATGCTTTGAAGAATTTAATAGAATTTTGTTCAATGATCCTATTTTGACTCTTCCATCTAGAAATGAGGGATTTATGATATAAAAAATGCATCGAAGAATAGATAGGGTTGCATCCTTATGAAAAACGATAAAGTTATTCCTTATGCATCATGATAGTTGAAGATTCATGCGAAAAATTATCCAACTCATGATCTCGAGTTAACAACCATAATCTTTGATCTTAAAATATGGATTCATTAACTCTACGGAGAAAGATATGAGATTTATACAGACCACAAGAGTTTGGAATACATTTTCACACAAGATGAACTCTACATGAGGAAAAGGATATGTCTTGAGTTACTCATAGATTATGATTGTTCAATACACTAACACCTATGAATGGAAAATAAAGTGGCTGATGCATTAAGAAAGAAAGATCACAGACTCCTCACCCAAATAAGGATTGAATGATTTCCTATATTCAATGATCTACTGAAGATGGATATGTGAATTTTTATGGAAGGGGAAAATCATTCTTCTTTCAAATGATTTCCAAAACATCTCTATTAGAGAAAATAAAAACCTCTAAATCTGATTATGAGAATTTTCAAGAGAAAATTAATGTTTTCAAAGATGGTTGATTGAAAGAATTCATGTATAAAGGAGTTATGAAATTTTGGAAGTGGTTATACATTCAATCAGAACCGGAGCTAAAAAGAAAACTATTAGACTATTCTCATAGCTCATATTTCTTTATAAAATTGGGTAGCACAACGATATATAGATATTTGAAGAAATATTTTTGGTCAGCTAATATGAAGCAAGAAATTGATGACTACATTTCAAGGTTTCTAGTTTGTCAAAATGTGGAGGCATAGAGACAACATCCTAGAAGACTGATGAAAACTCTATCTATTCATATGTGGAAGTGGGATAATATTTCAATAGATTTTTTCATCGGAATAACGAGGACACCTAGACGGAATTAGAAAATATGGGGAATTGTTTATCATCTCACAAAATCAGAACATTTCATTCCTATGAGAGAGGATTTACCACATGAGTGCAAGAAAATACATTATATTAATTATGTTGGTAGTATTAATGGTACACCTCTATAGATTGAGTCCGATCGAGAACCCCGGTTTACATCAAAATTCAGGAAATTTCTCTAGAAGGCTTTGAATACTATGCTTCGTATGAGTTCTTATTATCCTCCCCTAACCGAAAGACCGTCTGAAAGGACAATTCAAACTCTAGAATTCTTGCTGAGATCATGGTACCATGACTTTCAAGGTATGTGGGATCAATAATTTCCAATGATGGAATTTTCCTATAAAAATAGTTTCCATTACAGTATTCAAATGGCTACATATAAATAATAAAATGGAAAGAGATGGTGAACTCAAACATTTGGGACGAATTTGGTGAGAGGAAACTTATATTCTGAGAACACATTGAGGAGACCATGACAAAAATGAAGATAATCCAAGCCCGTATTAAAGTAGCTCAAAGTAGGAAGAAGAGTTATGCAGATAACATAATAATGTATTTTGAAATCCTTGTCGGAGATCTTGTCTTTATGAATGTTTCTCCATGGAAGGGTGTCATATGGTTCGGTAAAAAATGGATGTTGAGCCTTAGGTACATCAGGAATTTGATATTCTGGAATGAATTGAAGCCGTAGCATACTGTTTAGTAATGCCACCATGTCTCTCCAAAGTTCATGATGTGTTCCACATGTCATTGTTGATGAAATACCTGCCTGACCCAATGCATGTACTAACCTATGACGAAACAGAACTGGAACCTCATTTTTCATACTGTGAAGATCCAATCGAGATTCTTTACACAAGGGACGAGGTATTGAGATATCAAACAACTTTTCTAGTAAGGGTTCAATGGAGAAACCATAATTTGGAGGAAGGAACATGTGAACCTGAGGATGTTATGATGAAGAACCTCCCATATATTTTTGAAGGTCATTATAGATGAAAAATTTTGATGATGGAAATTTTGATGGAGGGAATAATGTAACACCACAAACATTTTATGGTATGTTTCTCTTAAATAAATTTTATTTTAGACTATATTTCATGAATCATTAATCCTTTATAGAAAAAACATAGGAAATTATTAGAGATAGTCATAACCTAGCTATTAAACATAAAATTTCCAGCTCTGAAATTTGAATTTTGAAAATCTGACATACACCATTGTGTTCATGATGATATTTAGAGTTAGATAGAATTAACATAATGTTTGTTGAATTGTAACATACTATTATGAACAGTAACCTACACATTTTAATATAAATTAACCCTTATGAATTGCAATATGAATGTTATGAAGGGTATCCATACCCATGAATTTATAAATAAATTTAGGAACCTTACATGTAACACCCAAAGATTTCATAGTACATTATTTCTTCATTGTAATTCAATAACTTGCACTACACACTACACCGAGTTCAAGCGCACCACGACATACAAAACTAGTTGTTCAAAAGAAGTTATGAATAGTGTTTACTAAATTTTGAACATTATATAATCCTTATAATTTTAAAATCTATATTATGAGTTTTTTAGACATAATGTAAGAACTAATTCATTTTTTCAGATAAAATATGTATTTTTAAAAAAAATGCACTTTTACCGCTATTTAATGGTGAACCCTTATTAAATTCAATATTTGAAACTTTTTTTATATTCAATTTGACAAAATAAACTTTTTAAATATAATTAGAACATAAAAATTTAGTTTCGATGTATTTTTGATGTTTTTTTGATAACTTTCATATTTGGGTAAATAGTGGAAATAGTAAATTTTAATTAAAAACATCATTTTTAATCAAAACAATTACAGTGTTAAATCATACATTTGTGTGGTTTTAAAGTATAATTAGATCACATTTTTACCATTTAAATAAATATTTTTCTTTGGGAGTAATTTCACTTTGAAAATGCACATAAACAAATGTCAATCTTTTGATAGTTATTAATTAATAAAACCCCGCTTTTTGGTTTTGACAACGGGAATTAATTTTAAATTATTTAATAGAACTTATATTTTTTAAATATGGTAAAATAGACATAATTTTTGGATTAGGAATATCAAAATTATCTTACGGTGAATTTTTGGTATTTTTCTGAAAACATTTAATTTTTGATGAATAGTGAAAAACACTTAGTTATAGTTTAAAACCGATTTTTTTATAATTATTTATTTTATTTAAATTAATTTTATATAAAAATATACAAATAATATATATATAAGTTCAATTTTATTCATTCATGTCAATTTATTATAAATTTAGATATATAAAAATTTCATAGAACTTTTTACCTTCTTTTACCCACCTCTTATGATTTTTTGCAAATTTTTATAAAACATAATTTTACTACTTCTGTGGGTGGAATTTCAAAATTCTGAGAGACACGGTTGATATCAGTAAGTAAAATGTGGTACAATGAGATGAAAATTGTTTTTGGTGAATTGAAAAGTTTTACTTTTATTTACCACGGTTAAAAGTAAATAAGGTAATTAAGGGTAAAAATGATATTAATATTACCCTAACACATGTCCTAATTCTATTGTAAAAGTGTATCTCAACCATAAACAACCTTATGAATAAAATATGATCATTTAGGTCCACTTGGAATAGATTAGGACATTTATAATTATGTAATTTAAAGAAGAGTTAAAAGAGTTAAAATCAATGTTTAATAATTAAAACATTTTTAATATAAGGATGTACATAATATAAATTCTATTATAAATATTCATTAAGAAAGATAACGATATTTCCTACATAATGGTATATTATTTATAATTTTTAGACATTAAATAATTATTTTTATTTATGACACAAGGATGACGCAGTAATTACCGTATTAATGAAATATTATGATAATTGATTTTATAAATACCCAAACAAATGTAATTTGAGGCTTTTTAGAATTAAAATAATTTTATAGGATAATAAGAGATGTTAGGATTGATTTAATTAACTTTCTTGGACGTAATAATGGAGTTATGATTTTCACAAAAATCATATTCCAAATATTGTCAGAATTGACATAAAAGAGTTTTTGAAACAAATATTATATTATTAACTGATATTCTATTCCTAAAAATCTAAGGATCGGCCAAAAGACTTATATAATGATAGGTGTATAATTAATGGATGATTTGGGGGTCTCATTGAAGTATATATTATGTTTATTAACAATATAATATAAAATTAAAAAGAGACATGGTAAATGTCAAACTATTTAACTAAGAGTTAAATAAAAAAGATAAAGATAAAATAGTGACCAAAACCTGTCTAAAACCTATTGGTTGAGTAGTGTCCAACCAATTACCACCTTATATTAGAACTAAATTTGTTTTGAGCTATTAGAAAACGAATATGAGTTGATTATAATATAATATTTCTAGCTTTCCCTAAGGTGCCCCTCACCTCTCTTATAAAAGGGCACTCCCCTTTCTTTGAAATTCACACCATCAAACCCATTTTTCTCATCCAAAACCTGCCCAAATATTCTCTAAACTTCCCTCAATTCATCTTAGAGGCCTTATTTTAGTCCTAAATCTGAAAAATGGATCCCTATTGATCAAATAAAAAGTTATAACCCGAAGAAGATGTAATAATTTCACCACCATCTTTCACGTTCTTTTCTTCATCAACTTCTCCATTCCTTGTTATTTCCATTCTAATATAATAAATACAGTATCTTCTATATATTTTGATGTTATTATATATTTGGTACAATGAAATTTATTATTCTATCCATCCTTTTAATGACATGTCACCATACGTGCATACGCATGACTTACCGTTTCCACGTCGTGGTGTTATTGTTATTCAAAACATTATTATTTGGATCATTATGATAATGATGTGTAATTTAAGTAAATAATAAATAAATAATTACAATGATTATGTATATATGATATACCATCCAATCATATGCGATTTTAATATCAAAAGAATGATAATGTCGCTCGTGCTTACGTACAGACTACCGTCCCCACGGACAGGATGAAATTCATTCCCCATCAAATCCATTCAAGACTAATTCTCATTTGATTGTTAAAAATAATGATTAAGGACTTGGTATCATTTTGGAAATGAATAATATACAAACCATCTCTAATGAACATGGCTTCTGTAACAATACATATAAAATAAAAAGAGTAATTTTACACCCAAAACGACGATAATACTAAGATATTATTAACAGAGCAATGCTAAAAGATCTTATATGATATCATATTAATTTATAATATTCTTTTATAATTTAATAACAATTATTTCACCATTATTAAAGAGGTTAACGTACCCTCGACAAAAGAAAAGTAAAATTTAATGGTTTATTAAGCAATGTCTTCATTATATGAGGTTGTTTATAAGTAATTATCTACTGGGAGCTCTTTATCATCCACATAAATGTTTCTTAAAAATGTATTAAAAAACATTATTACTATTTTATAGACTATGGGTTAAATTCATTTAAACCTTTGTTAGACTTTTTATAAGAAGTTTTTAAAGGAATCTTCCTGTTGTTTTCCTAACAAGGGTCTTTTTAACCTTTTCGTCAAAATTAAGGTAAGAATGTCTTTTTGTAACTTATACGGCATATGATGCTATTTTCCACCATTATAAAATCGTCGAATATTCCTTTAAAATCATATAGGAGTATTTTCAATGTAAATGTTTTCTCTTATAATTATGTGACTTTTAAATGATTAAAAAAAGAGATTTTTCTCTCAAATAGTTTTATTTCATCTATGTCAGCATCCTTTGATGGATTTTAAGATTATTTGATGTTGATTTTTTATGATATAAAACTTCCATATTGTATTGAATGTTCTGTGATATTTTTTTATGTGGATGTGTAATTTTTATACAATTCATGGTTTATGGAGAATGTATTGACATTTCATATGCTAGTTATAATACGAATGTTTATGTTATGTTTAAACCTATTCATATGAGGAATGTATTTGACTTAGTAAGTGACGGGTGGAGCCTGAAATAGCTCCTCGATGCATCGGTAGGTCTCATGAGACAACCTAGTGTCTTATCATGAGACCTTAAAAAAATCTTATTTTTAGTCTTGGCACAAGGCCTTGACTATGTGGTTATGATAGTCTTGCATTATGCATTCCCTCATTATGAAAGTGGTTATTGATATTGTATGTGATTATTCAACTAGTAGAATATCCATGTGAATAAGTAAATATAATTATTTCATTTTATTTCTTCTATATTATTCTGAAGTTCATGTTTAACAGGCTTTTCTTTTAGTTATACATTGCCTTAAATTTTTATGCTTATTTATGAAATTTTCTGCTATATTATTATCCTTACTGGTCATCTAATCTCACACCTTTTTATGTTTTATTTTTCCCATGATAAGAAGATTCATTTTATGAATGACCAGAAGTGATTTTATGAGGGGATATGAGGGTGGTCTATGGAGATAGGATTTTGTTGTTGTTTTTCACTTTATAATTTAATTTAAACATTATGAATGTATCTAGTGATTCCAAGGATGCTAAACTAATCGGTCATTCGAGATATGATCTAATGGGATCATACCAATGTTATGTAATAATGCACCGACTCTAGGTAACTGGGGTCATGGAATTAAAGTTGGCATCAGAGGAAGTTTAGTACAAACCTTGGAATCTTGATTTAGATAAAATTTGATTAGAGAACATAGACCTAAGATGGAATTTGAGGATTAATATAGAATAACTTTTCTAGAATTTTGGTATTGTAGAGATTTTGTGGTTTTTCCAAGCAATGCATCCCTGTCTAGATACGAGCAGGTAGAGGCGGCTCTGGCACATATTTACCTAGGGGTAAAACCCAAAAACACTAATTTGATCTAGACTCGAATGAGAACTAGTGCACGACAATGGGCCATGATGCACTCTTGGTTATGATATTCTCGGGGGATACACATAGGATAATTCACATTTTCATTACAAATCATTATGAAGGGATTATGAGTTTATAATTCATCAATGAAAACATCTTTATGATTATGGATTATATCCAAAAAATATTTAATTTACGTTCAGTATTTTACAAGTTTGGAATTATTAATTGCAATTCATAAACTGACTTAGTTTATGCCAATGTATTGAAATGGTGCCCAGTAGATGTAATGTGAACTCCACCAATAAGTATGATCCAAAGTGTAAGAAGTATCATGTATTTCAAGTTATTAATCCAACATTTATAATGGAAATTTTGTCATATGTATTCTCAACATATGATGAAATAGTATCATGTGTTAATAAGATAAGTAAAGACTTATCTGAGTCCTAAGGCTTTGAAGGGAAGCATGATAAGAAAGGGTTGGAAGAGATAATGATGGATAAAGGGAAGAGGGAAAAGTTGAATTTTCCTATATTTGATAACTATGAGAAGAAACACCCTGAACTTTCCTAAAAGTAATGGATGTTTGTTTTAAGTGTGGAGAAAAAGGACACCAAGTAAGTGACTTCAAGGGTAAGAAAAAGGTTTCAAATTTACAATGTTTCATCTGCAAAGAGTTGGGACACTACAAAAACCAATGTCCAAATCATCAGATTATGCCCCAAATGATGCTATTAGATAATAATCATGTTATGATACTACCACAGATGAGGAGGAATGATTAAAGTTCTTATGTTGTTATTAAATAATTATGTCATTTGAGTGTTGTATCAATTATGTACTGGTTAAAATAATTATGGATTATATAAGGATTGTACTACAATACTTTTTAATTAAGGACATGAGATTTCTTGGATCCAAGGAAAGTGACTCAATAGTTGGTTAACTTTTTGCAAAATATATAGTTGAGAGAAAGATAAACCATGATATAGTTTTGATACCGAGGAAGCTATTTTTGAATAATAAATGATTGATTTGGATAAATTATATTGGATATTCTTGAATCCCTTGAAACTGATTAATGATTTGTATATTTCATCATTGTTGGAGTTTAAAACATTTTTGCATAGAAGGAGTATATCTTGTATTCTATAACTAAAAAGGGAGCACGATTGTAATCAATAAGGTTTTATGGTTATTCAGGATGTTGCAGGGCTTTAAAAGAATAGATGATCAAGGTGTTCACATGCTATTGCGTGGAAAAATGAACTTCATTGTGTTTAACTTACTTATATATTTTGGACTATGAGATTGGAAAAATTTATTTTTCATAATTATTGTTTGATATTATTTTTGGATTTCCATAAAAGGACAACACAGAGGTCGTGAGGCAACTCGTTGCGTCCGGTAAAGCCGTGAGACATGAACCCATAGCCGAAGGGCGACAAGTTTGTATTACCTACAACTGGCCCACGTGATGTCCTAGATTGAATAATGTAGTTTTTTTAATGTTCTTCTAGACGAATTATAAATTCTTTTTTTAAACCCTATACGAAGAGGATAAATATAATAATTTTATAAGTTCTGTTATCTTTTAGAGTGAACGATGAATTTGTGGTAGAAATTAGTGAAACGGTGGATCTCTACTTATCATGTATATATAAATATTGTTTTCTTCTCTTATTAAATGAATATAATAATTCTTAAACATTAGGAAAGGGATCATAAAAGTAAAAATGTGTTAGCCTAATACCTTATGTTTTGTTTAATAGATGATATTTTAAATCATCACAAATTGATGGGTTTGAGGCCCTCAATTCCACAATTGTTTGTGATTGAGGACCTCAATCACTCCCTATAAATATTTATGTATTTCCTCTAATTTTTTGTCTCTAATTGAATCCAATGTTCTCCTAATCGAGATCATAATTTTGTGGTGACTTTTTCATTCCACTTTTTTCTTCATATTAAGACTAAATTTTATTAACCCAATTTCTGATGTGAGTTTTCCCACAAAAGTATTTTCTATTTTCAATCTTTTATTTTATAAGGACAATTTAAAATTGCGAGGAAACAAGTTAATGAAGGAGGGATGAATTTAACACCCCATGTTCTTATAGTATGTTATTTATTCAAAGTAATTCAATAACTTGAACTACACACAACATTGAGTTCATGCGCATCACGGCTTACTGAACTAGTCATTCAAAAGCTGTTATGAATAGAGTCAACTGAATTTTGAACATTATATAATAATAATTTTAAAATCCATATTATGAGTTTCTTAGAAATAATGTAAAAACTAATTCATTTTTTTCAGATAAAATAAGTATTTTTAAAAAAATTCAATTTTACCGCCTTTTAATGACGAACCTTTCTTAAATTAAATATTTTAAACTTTTAAATAGTCAATTGGACAGAATAAACATCTTATTTATAATCATATCATAAAAATTTAGTTTTGATGAAATTTTTATGTATTTCTGATAACTTTCATATTTGGGTGAATAGTGGAAAATACTAAATTTTAACTAAAAACAAATTTTTAAATCAAAATAATTTATAGTGTTAAATTATACATTCAAGTGGTTTTAAATAATAATTAGATTATATTTTTACCATTTAATTAAATATTGTTCATTGAGGGTAATTTCACTTTGAAATTGCACGTAAAAAAGTGTCAATATTTTGATAGTTATTATTTCTTAAAAACCCTCTTTTTGGTTTTGACAATGGGAATTAAATTTAAATTAAAAAAAGAAACATCTATACTTTAATTTTTCTAATAGAAATCATTTTTGGATTCGGAATATCAAAATTATCTTATGGTGAATTGTTGGTATTTTTTTTGAAAACATTCAATTTTTGATAAATATTGAAAAACACTAAGTTCTAGTTTAAAACCAATTTTTTTTAAATAAATATTTATTTTATTGAAATTTATTTTAGGTCAAAATAGACACATAATACCTATATAATTTCAATGTAATTCATAGGAGTAAATTTATATTAAATTTAGATATATAAAAATTTCATAGAAATTTTTACCGTCTTTTACCCACCTCTATGGAGCTTTTTCAAATTTTCATAAGACATAATTTTACCGCTTCTGTGAGTGGAATTTCAAAAATCTGGGAGACACAGTTGATATTAGTAAGTAATATGTGGTTTAATGATATGAAAATATTTTTTGGTGAATAGTAACTTTTTATTTTTATTTACCACTGTTAAAAGTAACTAGGGTAATTAAGTGTAAAAATTATGTTAATATTACCCTAACACATGTCCTAATTCTTTTGGAAAAATGTATCTCGACCGAAAACAATCTTAAGAATAAAATATTATCATTTATGTCCACTTGGATTAGATTATGACATCTATAATTAATAAATTCAAAGAAGAGTTAAAAGAGTTCAAATCAAAGCTTAATAACCAAAACATTTTTAATATAGGGATATACATAAGATAAATTCTATTATAAATATTCATTAGAAAGATAAAAAAATTTCCAACCTAATTGTATTTTATTTATAATTTTTGGAAATTAAATAATTTAATTTATTTATGACACAATGATGATGTAATAATTACCGTATTAAAGAAATATTAAAATAATAGATATTATAAATACCCAACTAAATGTAATTTGAGACTTTTTATGAATTACACTAATTTTATAGGATAATATGACATGTAATGATTGATTTAATTAACTATGTTTGATGTAATAATGTTTTTATGACTTTCACAATAATCAAATTCCAAATAGAGTCAAAATTGACATAAAAGCATTTTTAAAACCAATATTATATTATTAATTGATATTCTATTCCTAAAAATCTAAGGGTCGGCCAAAATAATTATATAATGATAGATGTATCTTTAATGGAACACTTGGTGGTATCTTGAATGTATATAGTATATTTATTAACTAAATAATATAAAAATACAAAGAGACATGATAATGTCAAAGTATTTAACTAAGAGTTAAATAAACAAGATAAAGATAATATAGTGAACCAATCCTATATAATACCTATTGGTTGAGTGTTTTTCGACCTCTACCCACCTTATCTTCGAAATAAATCAGTTCGGTTCAATTAGAAACTGAATATGAAATTATTATAAAATAATATTTCTAGCTTTTCATAAGGTGCTCCTCACCCCTCTTATAAAAGGGAAATCCCCCATCTCTCAAATTGACACCATCAATGCCTTTTGGCTCAGCCAAACCCTACCCAAATATTTTCTCAACTTACCTCATTTCATTCCAGTTCCCTTCATTTAGTTAGAAATCCTACACAAGGAGCACGTTTTGTCAAATCAAAAGGAAGAACCCGAAGAAGATGTAATAATTTCACCAACCTCTTTCAAGATATTTTCTTTTTCCACTTCTTCTTTCATTGTTATTTCCATTATAAAATAATAACTCCAGTATCTTATATATACTGTAATGTTATTATAAACATGGTACAACCAAATTCATTATTCTATCTATCCTTTTAATGCCATGTCACCATATGTGCATACGTACACCTTACCATCTCCACGTCGTGGTGTAATTGTTATTCAAAACATTATTATTTGGATGGCTATGATAATGATGTGTAATTGAATTAAAAAATAAATATAAAATTTTAATGATTATGAATATATGATATTCCATCCAATTATATACGATTTTAATATCAAAATAATGATATTGTCGCTCATGCATACGTATGGACTACAATCTCCACGAACACGATGAGATTCATTCCCCATCGAATCCATTCAAGACTAATTCTAATTTGATGATTAGAAATAATGTCTATGGACTTGATATCATTATGTATATTAATAAGATACAACCTATCCATAATGAACATGGCTTATGTAACAAAACATATAAAATAAAACGAGTAAGTTAACACCCGAAACGATGCTAATACTAAGATATTATTAACAAAGAAATGTTTAAGATTATATATGATATCATATTAATGAATAAGATTATAGTATAATTTAATAACATTTATTCCACCATTATACACGAGGTTATTGTTCCCTCAACCAAGGAAAAGTACAAGGTAAGGGTTTATTTCACAATCTCTTCATTATCCAAGGTTGTTTATACGTAATTATCTACCGGAACCTATTTATCATTCACATCCATTTTTCATAAAAATATTTTACAAAACATTCATACAATTTTATAGACTATGTGTTATAGTCATTTATACCCTTGTTTGAATTTTTATATGATTTTTATAAAGGAATCATTCCATCATTTTCCAAACAAGGTGTTTTTATCCTTTTCGACAGAATTATGGTTAAAATATCTTTTTTTAACTTATACGTAGTGTGTGGCTATTTTCCACCATTATAAAATCGTCGACGCATCCCTTAAAAGATTATAAGAGTATTTTCAAAGTAAATATTTTCTTATATAATTATGTTACTTTTAAATGATTTAAAAAAAAGAGATATTTCTCTAAAATAGTTTTGATTTCATCTATGTCAACATCCTTTGATGGATTTTAAGCTTATTTGAAGTTGATTTATTAGGATACTAAACAAACATATTATATTGAATGTTTTATGATATTTTTGATTGTGTACGTGTTATTTTTAAACCATTCATGGTTTATGGAGAATGTATTTACATTTTATATGCTAATTTTAATATGAATGTTTAGTTCATGTTTAAACATGTTCATATGAGGAATGCATAGGACTTAGTAAGTGATGGGTGGAGCCCACTGTAGCTCCTTGATGCATTGGTAGGTCTTATAAGACAAACTAGTGTCTTGGCATGAGTCTTTGAAAAAAAACTTATTTTTAGTATTGGCACAAGGCCATGACTATGTGGTTATGATATTTTGACATTATGCATTCTGTTTTTATGAATGTGGTTATAGATATTGTTTGTAATTATTCGAGTAGTAGAATATCCATGTGAATAAGTAAATGGAATTATTTCATTTTATTTCTTCCATATTATTCTGAACTTCAAGTTTAAAATTCTTTTGATTTAGTTATACAGTGCCTTAAATGCTTATGATTATTTATGATAGTTTCCCCTATATTGTTATCCATACTAGGCATCTGATCTCACCCCTTTCTATGTTTATTTTTTCACAGGATGTGAAGATGTATTTTATGAATGTCCTATAGGGATAGTATGAAGGGATATGAGTGTGGTCTATAGAGACAAGATGTTGTTGTAGTTTCTCACATTCTGATATAATGTAAACTTTTTGAATATATCTAGTGATTACAAGGCTACTAAACTAATCGGTCTTTCAAGACAATATCTTTTGTGATCATGGAAATGTTATGTAATAACGCACAGACTCTAGGTAACTGGGGTCGGAGAATCACAGTTGGTATCAGAGGATGTTTAGTACAATCCTTGGAATCTATATTTAGATAAACTTTGATTAGATCACATAGACCTAAGATTATCTTTGAGGATTAGTATAGAAGATCTTCCTAGAATTTTGGTATTGGATAGATTTTTTGATTTTTTTGAGCAATACATCTCTGTCGGGATATGAGCAGGTAGAGGCGGCTCTAGCACAGATTTACCTAGGGGTAAAACCCGAAAACACCGCTTTGAGATAGACTCGAACGGGAACTGGTGCATGACAAGGGGACTTGCTTCACTATTGATTATGACACTCCCGGGGGATATGCTTAGGATAGTTATAATTTTCATAACAAATAATTATGAATGGTTTATGAGGATATACTTCCTCAATGAATACATCTTTATGATTATGGATTATTTCCATAAACTGTTTAATTTATGCTAGGTATTTTACAAATATGGAATCATTAATTGCAATTAATAAACTGACCTAGTTTATACCATTGTATAGAAATGGTGCCCAGTATAAGTAATGTGAACTCCAACAATATGTATGATCCAAAGAGTAATAAGGATCATATCTTTCACGTTATTAAGCCAACATTTAGAAGGGGAATAGTCTCCAATGTATTCTCAACATATGAAAAAAATAGTATCATGTGTTAATAAGATATGTATTGAATTCTTTGAGTTCTATGGATTTGAAGGGAATCAATATATGAAAAGGATGGATGAGAGAAAGATGGATAAAGGGAAGAGGGAAAAGAAGAATTTTCCAATATGTGATAACTGTGTGAAGAAACAACCTAGAACATTCTGAATGGGAATGGATGTTTGTTATAGGTTTGGAGAAATAGGACACCAAGTACATGACTGAAAGGGTAAGAAAAATGATTCAAATGTACAATGCTTCCTCTTCAAGGAGATGTGACACTATGAAAACCAATATCCAAATCATCACAGTATGCCCCAAATGTTGCTATTGGATAATAATCACGTTATGATACTACCAGAGATGAGGATGAATGCATATAGTTCTTATGTTGTTATTAAAGAATTATGTCATTTGAGTGTTGTATCAACGATTTACTTGTTATAATAACAATGGAGTATATAGGGATTGTACTACAATACTATTTCAAAAAGTACATGAGATTGCGTGGAACCACTAAAAGTTACACAATAACTGGTTAAATTTTTGGAAAATATAATGTTGAAAGAATGATAAACCATGATATGGTTTCAATATTTAGGTGGTGATTTTGAAATAATACGTGATTGATTTGGATAAAGTGTATTGGATATTCTTGACTTCCTTGAAACTAATTAATGATTTGTATATTGCATCATTGTTATTGTTTACAAAATTTTTGGATAGAAGGAGTATATCCAGTATTCTATAAGGAATAGTGGAGAATGAATGTAAACAATAAGGTTTTATGGTAATTCGGTATGTCACATTGTTTTAAAAGAATGCATGATGAAGGCCTTCACATGTTATTACGTGGAAAAATTATCTCCATTGTGTTTACCTTCATTCTAAATTTTAGACTATGAGTTTGTAAGAAGTATGTTGGATAATTCTTCTTTGAGATTATTTTTGGATTTCCATAAAAGGACAACCCAGAGGTCGGGTGGAAACCTGTTGCGTCCGGCCAGGCCGTGAGACTAGAACCCACAACTGAAGGGAGACAAGGTTTTATTACCTACCACTGGCCCATGTGATGTCCGAGATTGAATAATGTAGTTTTTTAAAGGTCTAGTAGATGAATTAAAAATTTATTTTTCTTGAAACACTATATGAATAGGATAAATAGAATATTTTCTATGTTCTATTATCTTATAGAGTGAAAAAGAATTTGTGGTAGAAATTAATTAAAGGATGGAACTCTACTTGTCAAGTATATATATATTTTTGTCTTCTATTATTCAATGATGAAATTATTTCATATACTTTAGGTAAGAGATATTAAAACTAAAAATGTGTTATCCTAATACCTTATGTTTTGTTGAACAGATGATATTCTGAATCATCATAGATTGATGGCTTTGAGGAACTCAATTCTACAATTGTTGGTGACTGATGAACTCAATCACTCCCTATATAAAATAATGTTTTTCCTACAATTATTTGACTTTAATTTCCACCAATGTTCTCATACTCGAGATTATAATTTGGTGGTGACTTTTTCATTCTCCTTTTTTCCTCTTATTAAGTCTAAATTTTGTTAACCCAATTCCCGATGTGGGTTTTCCCAAAAAGGTATTTTCTATTTTCAGAATTTTATTTTAGAAGAACAATTTCAAATTTAGAGGGCACAATTTATTGATTTGGGTACGAATGTAACCCCCCATGATTTCATAGTACATTGTTTCTTCAAAATAATTCAATAACTTTCACTACATGCAACACCGAGTTCAAACACATCACGACATACTTAACAAATCATTAAAAAGTGGTAATGAATAGTGTTAACTGAATTTTAACATTATATAATCCTTATAATTTTAAATTACATATTATGAGTTTCTCAGAAATATTGTAAGAACTAATTCATTTTTTTCAGATAAAAGAAGTATTTTTTTTAAAATGCACTTTTACAGCCTTTTAATGGTGATCCCTTCTTAAATTCAATATTTGAAACTTTAATATATTCAATTTGACAAAATAAAATTCTTCTTTCGAATCAGAACATAAGAATTTATTTTCGATGAATTTTTTATGTTATTCTGATAACATTCATATTTGTATGAATAGTAAAAAATACTAAATTATTACTAATAACAAATTTTTTAATCATAATAATTAATAGTGTTAAATTATACATTTGAGTGTTTTTCAAGTATAATTAGATTATATTTTTACCATTTAATTAAATATTGTTCATTGGGAGTAATTTCACTTTAAAATTCACAAAAACAAGTGTCAATCTTTTGATAGTTATTATTTCTTAAAAACCCGCTTTTTGGTTTTGACAACGGGAATAAATATTAAATTAATTAGTTAAAATCCTATGTTTTGAATTTGGTAAAATAGAAATCATTTTTGGATTCAGAATATCAGAATTATCTTATGTTAAATTTTTGGTATTTTTCTGGAAACTGTCAATTTTTGATGAATAGTGAAAAACACTGAATTATAGTTTAAAACTAAATTGTTATTTAAATAATTATTTATTTTATTTAAACTTATTTTATGTCAAAATAGACACATAATACATATATATGTTCAATTTAATTCATTGGAGTCAATTTATAATAAATTTACATATATTAAAAATTTATAGAACTTTTTACCGTCTTTTACCCACCTCTTAGGAGCTTTTGAAAATTTTCATAAACCATAATTTTACCACTTATGTGAGTGGAATATTAAAAATATGACAGATACAGTTCATATCAGTAAGTAAAATGTTGTTCAATGAGATGGAAATAATTTTTGGTAAATAGTATATTTTTACTTTAATTTACCACTGTTAAAAGTAACTGGGGTAATTAAGGGTAATAATGAAATTAATATTACCATAACACATGTACTAATTCTATTATACAAGTGTATCTCGAAAAAATCAATATTTGGAATAAAATATTATCATTTATGTCCACATGGATTTTATGAGGACATTTATTATTATTTAATTCACAGAAGAGTTAAAAGAGTTAAAATCAATGTTTAATAACTTAATTTTTTTAATATAGGGATATACAAAAGATAAATTAGATTATAAATATTAATTAGAAAGATAAAAAAATTTCTTCATAATGGTATTTTCTTTATACTTTTTAGACATTAAATAATTAAATTTATTTATGACACAATGATGATCTAATAATTACCTTATTAATGAAATATTAAGATAATTGATATTATAAATACACAAATAAATGTAATTTTAGACTTTTATGAATTACACTAATTTTCATAGATAATATGACATGTTAGGATTTATATAATTAATTTTTTTCAATGTAATCTAACTGTTATGAGTTTCACAAAATTAAAATTCCAAATAGTGTCAAAATTGACATAAAAGAGTTTTTAAAACAAATATTATATTATTAATTGATATTCTATTCCTAACAATATACGGTTCAACCAAAAAACTTATATTATGATAGGCGTATCATTATTGGACCACTTGGGGTTCTCTTGGAAGTATATAGTATGTTTATTAACTATATAATATAAAAATACAAAGAGACATGGAAAATGTCAAACTATTCAACTATGAGTAAAAAAAATATAAAGCTAATATAGTGACTCAAACCTGTCTGAAACTAATTGGATGAGTGGTTTTGGAGCTATACCCACCTTATCCTAGAAATAAATATGTTTGGATCCATTATAAACTGAATATGAATTTATTATAAAATAATATTTCGATGTTTTCCTAAGGTGCTCGTCACCCCTCTTATTAAAGGGCACTCCCCATTCTCTCAGATTCACACCGTCAAAGTCTTTTGGCTTGGCCAAACCCTGCCCAAATAATCTCTCAACATATTTCACTTCATCTTAGAGGCCTTCCTATAGTCATAAAGCCAACTTAAGGTTCTATTTTGATCAAATCAAAAGGAAGAACCCGAAGAAGGGGTAATAATTTCACCACCGACTTTGAAGTTCTTTTCTTCTTCCACTTCTTCATTATTTGTTATGTACATTATAAAATAACAAATCTACTGTATTATATATCATTTTATGTTATATTATATATTGTACAACCAAATTAATTATTCTATCCATCCTTTTAATGACATGACACCATACGTGCGTACGTATGGCTTACCGTCTACCCGTCATGGTGTAATTGTTATTCAAAACATTATTATTTTGATTGGTATGATAATGATGTGTAAATAAATTAAATAATTAATATAATATTATAATGATTCTGTATATATGATATTCCATCCAATTATATATTATTTTAACATAAAAAGAATTATATTTCCGCTCGTGCGTACGTACGGACAACTGTCTCCACGAACCTGATGAGATTCATTCCCCATCGTATCCATTCAAGAAAAATTCTCATTTGATGATTAAAAATTATTTCAAAGGACATGATATCATTCTGCATATGAATAAGATAAAACCTATCCATAATGAAGATTTCTTATGTAATAAAACATATAAAAGAAAACGAGTAAGTTAACTTCCGAAACGACGATAATACAAAGATATTATTAACAAAACAATGTTAAAAGATCATATATGATATCATATTAATGTATAAGATTACTGTATAATATAATAAAAATTTCTTCACCATTATACAGGAGGTTAACGTATTCTTGTCCAAAGAAAGGTACAAGGTAAAGGTTTAATTCACAACGTCTTCATTATCGGAGGATGTATATACGTAATTATCTACTAGGACCTCTTTATCATCCATTTCCATGTTTCTTAAAAATGTATTACTAAACATTCATACTATTTTATAGAATATTGGTTAATGTAATTTATTTCCTTTTTTGACTTTTTATAATATTATTATAAATTAATCTTTCGGTCATTTTCCAAAAAAGGTCTTTTTTAACCTTTTCTACAAAATTAAGTAAAGAATGTTTTTTTTAACTTATAGGGCGTGTGTGAATATTTTCCAACATTATAAAATCGTCAAGTTTCCCTTACATGATTATAAGAGTATTTTCACAGAAAATGTTTTCTTTTATAACAATGTGACTCTTAAATTATTAAAAAAATATATATTTCTCTCAAATAGTTTTGATTTCATCTATGTCAGCATCCATTAATTGATTTTAATCTTATTTCAAGATGATTTATTATGATTCAAAACTTCCATATTTTATTAATGGTTTTGTGATTTTTTTGACTCTGGATGAGTTATTTTTATACTATTCCTGGTTTATAGAAAACATATTGATATTTTATAATCTAGTTTTAATACGAATGTATATGTTATGTTTAAACCTGTTCATATGAGGAATGCATTGGACTTAGTAAGTGATGGGTGGAGCCTGCTATAGCTCCTCGATGCATCGGTAGGTCTCATGAGACAAACTAGGGTCATGGATCTAGGCCATGAAAAATTCTTATTTGAAGTCTTGGCACAAGGCCTTGACTATGGGGTTATGATAGTATGCATAATGCATTTTGTCATTATGAAAGTGGTTATTGATATTGCATGTGATTATTCAACTAGTATAATATCTATGTGAATAAGTAAATGGAATTATTTTATTTTATTTCTGCCAATTTATGTTGAAGTTCATGTTTAAAAGGATTTTTTAGTAATATATTGCCTTAAATTTTTATGCTTATTTATGAAAGTTTCTGCTATATTTTTATCCTTACCGGGCATCTGAGCTCACCCCTTTCTATGTTTTATTTTTCCCAGGATATGAAGATGTATTTTATGATTGACCTGCAGGGATAGTATGAGGCGATATGAGTGTGGTCTATGGAGACAAGATGTTGTTGTAGTTTTCAATTTTATAATGCAATGTTAACATTATGAATGTATCTAGTGATTACAAGGCTACTAAACTAATAGGTCTTTCGAGACATTATCTTTTGTGGTCATGCCAATGTTATGTAATAATGCACTGACTCTGGGTAACTTGGGTCAGGGCGTTACATTACAAATGAAAATGAATATTTTATGTGTTTTTATTTTTTGATTAAATAATGATTTTAATTAAATATTAAATTAATCATATATAGAAAAATATTTTTTAAAAATGAACATATTTTTTTGATTCTACATGTTGAAAAATTGTTAGGGTGAATTTTTTATATTTTTCTGAAATACATGAATTTTTGATGAATAGTAAAATACATTCATTTACCATACAAATACATTATAAATTAAATTATATATTCCTAGGATCATGTGTGATGTAAGAACAAAAATATTGAACTCAATTTCTATTATAACTATTCTATGTCAAGGAGTATTCACTATTTTCTGTCTTAGGATGAAATAATAAATTAATGATTATAATATTATGAAAACTCTTCTCCCCTCCACTATATAAAACGCCCCTCACCCCCTCTTCCTCCCACACCACTGAAGGATCATGACTTTCCTCAATTGGGCTCATAGTTCTCCCTAAACTCCTCCCCTACGTCCAATATGTTTTGGTCTCACCAAAAGTCCTAAATCAAAGGTCTGCATGTATTTTTGAAAGAGGAGTTCTCAAGAGGTGAGCCTCTCTTCCTTTTTATTTTCATTCCTTTTACGAGTTCCATTATTTTTTTCAATATTATCACCTCACCTCACCCAAAATTCCATGATAATTTTAGTACCATAGATGTACATTATTTTCATTTTTATAATGTAATATTTCATTATACTTTATTTTCCCCTCCTTTTATACTATAAATGCAATCACCGTCTGAGATGTGTTAATTTTTCACACATAAGGAAGACCGGTTTTCAATTTGCATTACTATATTCAAGACTGGTCATTAAAATTTGTCAATGGTTGAAAAAGAACATAATATATTTATTTTATCAGGTTTAATGCTCTGGGATCCTTACACACTCATAAAAATGGTATAATAATACAAAACAAGTTCATTTTGCACAAAACTGCCAAGCCAAATCCATGATTTTATCATTAACTCATCCGATGAGTAATCCTCATGGTATATAACCAGAATCATTATAAGATCATTTATATATATATAATTCCATTAATAAGATATATTAATGATTCTGGTTGTTTAAGTACATTTCAAATGAACATTCATTCTTGAATACGTGTAAATGGATCATGAAAACCATGTAAGAAAATGTTTCCAAAACAATAAAATTGAATCCCATAAACCCATAAAAAGGCCATTAATGAACAAAATAAGGTTATAAAATATAAATTGAATGTTTATGTGGTTTTTTTATTATTTATTAATGAAGATAAATTTTATTATTCAGGATTTTATGAACTATCAAGAACACCTTTCAGTATAACGTAAGGGATCCTCTCTCTCACTTTTGATCAAGGATCACCCCTATGTTGTTCACTTTTATTTTTAAAACCTCATGATGTAGTATGTTTTATAACCACCCACATACTTCTATAATGATATATAAATAATGGGATACCCTTTTACCTCTCATTTATACCTCTCAAGAACACTCGTTACCATGCCAAAATGTTGTTTGAGGTTTTCTCACCTCAAATTCAGTTCTGTGGGATTTCCATTGTTCGCCTATTATTTCATATATGTGGTACAAGGGTACTAAAATTTGATATATATTATCATGATTCACATTATATTCATAGTATTATTTGATTAATTTGTATGTGATAAACTTTTGGTCATACAACTCAATTGAGTAACATGTGGTAACGAGCCTGGTCTCAATTTTCATATCGTTGTGACTTGCACAGTAGTATGCAGCTAATCTTTCTTATGTAGTGCACATACATCCAATTTTAGATAAAATTTAACATGAATTTATATTCCATTTAAATTTCCATATTCTCATATCATGGATATGATAATTTTTTAAACCATATATCATTTTACATACGGTATTTATTTTGAATGTTGGTTTGACTGTTGAAATATTAATGAATTTGTATCCTCTATTATATACGAATAATGTAAAGGATTATTAAACATGTGTTAAATATATGTATAATTAATTATTTCAACATGAAGTAGTGGGTGGGGCCTGTTACAGCCCATCGATGCATCAGAATGTCTCATGAGACAAATAAGTTTGCAACAAACCCTTCGAGTTTGATTCCAAAAATCCGATGGGTTTCTACCCACAGAACTAAAAAATTAATGTTATTATAGTATCATGTTCTAGATAGAGGATGTCCAATTAATAAGAAATATTTTTATTCATTGTCAGTTATTACTATCTATGAGGTTTTCACTATGAAAAAATCTATGGATGCGGTTTCATTCTCAGTTTAATATTGGTGTGAGTCATTCATTTATTAACCAATCCATATTTATTATGTCAAATTGTTTACGATTTTGTTATTAATGATTCATTATTATGCCATTTCTAAACCTTACTGATCATTTGATCTATCCCCTTTCATTTGTATACCTTCAATAGGTTATGAAGAAGAGACAATTTAATGACCTCTATGGATGCAGTTTTTAATTTTTTTTTATGTATTGTATTTTGTATCCTTTCCCAATGAAATTTGAGTTACATCTATGTATCTAGTTTCTAATAGACTATAAACTGATCATTATGTTCTTATTTATTTCATTCTCACCAATTTAATATAACTAGTAATTCATAGGCTTCGGTCTTAGGGGTCGTGGCTTATCATGGACAATGATTTCATATCCCATTTCTTGGAAGTGTAGTTACTTATTAGTATGGATAATAATAAAAAAATGTATTATTATATGAAAAAATGGGGTTATTATATGATCATGAATAAAATATTGATGGTTGTGGAAGAAAATATAATATAAAATAACATGTTGATGAATATTACCAATTCTTCGAGTATCCTACATTTTTTTTCTCAAAAACGATACATAGAATTGAATTATTCCCAATATATGTCTTCTAGAATTATGAAATTGAATTTAGAATGTTATTTGGGAAGGGACTAGAAGATCTAAATAGATTTTAATTACTGAAAAAGTGTATAGAGTGTGTGGCCTTTTATATGCGGGGGAGTGGTCACACCTAGAATTTAGGAAAATGAATAAGTCCCCCCTCATTAATCAAATGAAAAAAGGATCCTTGGTAGAAAATTATAAATACATCTCAGATACATGGTTTAATTATGGCCATAAATTAGTATTTATACATGTTTATAAGAAATATTTCCCCATATTGTTTCAGTTTAACACCTCAGTTATCCATTTTTACATTAACCACTATAATTAATGTTTATTGAATTCACAATTAATTTTGGTAAATATGTATGTTAGGATTATTATTAGTTATAAGTTATTATAATTATTAAATTTTAATCCCTATTTAAATATTTTATTCAATTGATTTCCAAAAATTAATTTTAAATAAATCATGTAGGCATGACAATAATGGAGGTTTGTTAACGAAAAAATGATCAAAATTTTACGGTGTTTTACTGTCAAATAGTAATGATAAATTCATTCCAATGACAAAAATTATATTGAAATATGTACATCCATACTAAACATAAATTAAAAAATATTTAAAAAATAATTTAACTTTTCAAATAAATTATTGAATATGTATTTTTCACGAAAAAATAATTATGATATACTATTTATCAAAATATGAATATTCTCAGAAAAAAAAATATTCACAATATGATAATTTGAAATTATGAATTAAAAAATAAAGATAATTTAATAAAACTGAAGTTTGAAATTTTTCAATAATTTATGTGTTTTATTTTTTACAAAAATGAATAATTTTTTTATGACATTATATTCTTGAATCATATAATGTCCTTATGAAATATTATATTTTTATTGTATTTTTTCATTATATAAAACCCAGATGATTAATATTTTAAGATTATTTATTTTATACATATTAATGTGTTTAACATATGCGTTATAATGGCTGTATTTAAATAACTATATTTGTAATATATCATGGTTTTGTTAAAATTTAGTTTTGCAAATAACAAAATATATGTCAGTTTTAAATCGAGTACAACCATAACATGGTTTTTCCTATAATTCAAGACACGATTGAAATTTGTTTTATTGGATAAATAATCATGAGAACTCTTAGTGATACATTATATCCCCCAAAAAATGAATTTCACCCTCAAAATATATCCCTATAAGACAAACAAATGTGTATAATTCTACGCCATCTTATTCTCATATTCCCACATGGATTACTCGAAGTGATGATTTCACCAGAAAACACCCAACAGGTGGGTGGTCTTGTTTCATATTAATTTTTCTTTATAATAAATAAATGCCACATGTTGTTCCTCAAAATGAATATACTTCTCCAAAAGTATGACCTCTATGTTCATTACATGAGAAGGTGCTGTTATGTAATTTTTCAAGAGATATACATTTAAAATCTCATGAACTTGATAAATGTTTTGTTGAATGATCAAGCGATAGGATACCATCCCTATATGATCATGAATTTCTGAAGGACTACAATAACTAAATATTATTTTCCCAATATTTGTAGTCTCATAACCATATTCAATGTATAAAAACTTATAAATACAGTGTCACAAACATCAAATTCTGGATATATCTAGAGATTATCAACAAAACAAATCTTTCAACTCTGTGTTGCCTTTATGAGTTATTTAATGGTTATATCATTTTATTTATTTATTTTGAATTAATAGTACCCAATATCCTTATTTTTCTAAATTCATTTGATCATGATGGATAACTATATTTATTTATATTTATGTCTTCATAAAGAGCTATAAAAATTCTAGAGTGATAGTGATTGTCTTATGAAAATTCAACTAGAGGAAGGTGTTGATCACAACATCCACTAAAATCTTATGTAAAAGAGCCCAACATATACTCTTAGGATAGAATTTTCCTTCTAGATAGACAATCTCGCTGGTAATGATACTCCATGATAAAACATAAAATAGTATCAAATATATTGACGGATACTTCACATGAAAATTATTGTAAAACTCGAATCCAAACTAGATACAATTGAATGTGGTACTCCGTGTATCCTAATAACTTATTTAATTTATTTCCAAGAAATTTTTTCTTGAGATAATACTAATCTAATCAATATGATGTTGAATGACGTAGTATGGTGAACAAAACAAAATGAGAGAGAATTATTCATTTTGATTTCTTTGAGGAATCCAATGAAAAAATCCATGGTAATGGTGTCCCACAAACATTTTAGTATTTTTAATGGATGAAAATTCCTTTTTAGACTATTTATTTTCAACCATATGTTTTTGACATACCAATAAACATGTTAAAAATTTATTAAAATATATCTTCAATTTATCATATCATATGAAAAATTTAAATTATTTATAAATCTTATTCCTTAGAAAATGAATAGGGAATGAAGAACAATCAGTTTGCTCCAAAAAATCCTTCATCAACTCTAGTATGGTCAGAACTTGTATAGATTTCAAGAGAATTATCATTTCATCATGATCAATGTCAAACTCAGGATCATTTCTAGACTTCTTTTAGAGCTCTACATCTTCCTTCTATTCCACATTAATCTTCACATTGATAGACGGTATAACATTGAACTAATCATTATTAGTTTACTCCCCTTACTTCATTACACCCAGATTCAGCCCTTGAAAAAAATAGAAATATTGGATCTAATGTGATCCTTATCATTTATATGTTATCAGGATCCTTTTGACTCAATTAATCAGCCACCATGTTCTCCATCCCATGGTGGTAATATATTGAGAAAACATATTTTTTAATTATACATATCCAATGCATAATGTTCAAGTCCATAAATATGAATATATACTTTTCAATAGTATGATCAGTCTATATATCATACCTTTCTCCATAAAGAAAATGTATCCATATCTTTAAAGATACCTTTACCATTACTACCACCCAATCACAAGTTGGGTAAATATTTTCACGATCCATCAATAATCAAGATCCATTAGATATAACAATTTAATTTTTCATTTGGATACATCATAATATATTCTTGGATGCATCAATATAGATTACTAACCATTATCCATTACAAGGTAACAAATTCACATTTGTCCCCACTAATCAACTTTTCATTTACTTGAAAATTTACTCACATTCATATTTCCCTAGGAACTTGGATCCCATCCATTTTTACATGGTCATAGGAATAGATAGTGATGAAATATTATAAACAAACCATATGTAATATAAACCAAAAATTAGAACAATTATGATACCTATCCATCATTGTTGGTCATAGGAACCTTTTAATGACCATTATATTTTAAGGATCGACTAATATGCCATCTCTTGAGATTATATGACCAAAAATTAAATTTTATCATCCAAAATCCTCAATTATTAAAATTTACATATATTTTCTCCTTCATCAAATTATGTATAAAATTTTCAATTGAAAATAATTCAATTCCATTCTCATTAATATATAATAATATCATCTATAATTACTACAAAAAAGTTTCTCATTGTAATATCTAAATACTATATTATTGAAATCCATGAAGATAAAAGTTTTTTTAGTATGACCTAAAGGACACACTATATAATAATATTTTCTATACATTTTATAAAATGTTGTCTTGGGTATATCCTACTTCATAATCCTAAATTGATGATATCTAGAATGATGGTAAATATATAAAATGTATTAATATAAATCTAGTTGATCTTTAATCACATCAATATGTGGAGGATGATAATTATTCATATTTTTGGTATTTTTATACTCCTGATAATCAATACAGAGTTTCATTAATCCACCCATCTATTCGCAAAAAGATTAGTTTCCCCCAAGGTGACACACTTTTTGAATGAATCCATTTTCAATGTTTTTTTTGGAGTTTTTTATTTATTTTCAACAACTCTACTAGGGTCATTCTATAGGGATTCACTGATATTTCTTAGGAACTAGATAATAGTTATATTGAGAAAACAAAATGATGATTTTTTGGGTGGCTAAAAAAATTTCATAATGGCATCAAGAATTTACCTAAAAATAATAATATCAAAGATGTCATGTTTCTCCCAACCCTTTTAAGAAAAATTTAATCTAAAGGGAAATTAAGACTCAAAAAATGGATGTAATATACATCAGATGTTCATAATTATTTCCACATTGATAAACATACATATGATGGTTTGGATTATTCGACATAACATTCTTACCTCAAAAATTGATGTGGGTTTAATTTATAGAATGTCAATACATGAATATGATGGCATCGAACCAAACCAGAGGGAGAATGTCTAAATTTTCTGGTAGAAAATTGGCTCAAAAATCCATTGTAGAGTAATCACAAACATGAGACGTGATTATCATACAATTAAGGGTTATAACTGATTATTCCACATAAAATAATTTGGTTGGAGTCAATATAACCTTATATATTTCATTATAAATGACATAATAGCTAGTTATAATGCCAAATACGGCATTATCACCTCTATAGATGATAGTCAACATACCTTCCTCCACAATATTATCACCCCATCCAAAATATTGATCCCATTTGATTTCCCATTTCTATTGGAATAATAGGTTTCTATCATTGATCTCCATCATTAACCATCTGGTTTGGGAAATGATTATTATAATTTCAACTCTTTGTATACTTGAAACACTAATTTTGAGGGTGGCGAATTTTGAGAAATTTTAAATTTATTCATATATTTAGAAAACATCAAAACTTTTTCCTTATAAATAAATTTCTATATGACCTTTTTAAACAATTAAAACCTCTAATAGTCCCTCCAATAAAATTCAATACATACTTCTTCGAATCAATTTTTTATGACGAATATTTCTTCCTCCTCTTCGTATGATTTTTACATTTTATTGCAGACAATAATTATTTCATATCGAAACCCTGAGAATTATATGTAACTGCACCCTCCATTTTTTCCCTTATAGAACATCAAAAAATCTTTTAATTTTTACTGATGACATTTTTAAATAACTCCCTTATATAATTGGTTTTAATCGATTTATGAATTGGTTGACCTTAATTTCATGTTGGATGATAATACTTGATGTATACCTCAATTTTTTTTAAAATTTTTCACATAGGTACTGATTCATTCATCACCCTTTTTTAGGTCAACTAACTATTTATGCATCATCATACCAACCAAATAGTAATGTGAATATTGAAAAATAAGATTAGGAACACGTCCCAATCTATAATGTCAATTTCATATTGTTTCCATGTATTCTTGAAAAGATTACACT
Source organism: Viscum album (assembly GCA_963277665.1). Taxonomy (NCBI): domain Eukaryota; kingdom Viridiplantae; phylum Streptophyta; class Magnoliopsida; order Santalales; family Viscaceae; genus Viscum; species Viscum album. Next base: position 1,268,249,626 of record OY728128.1, read on the forward strand.
GTTGGTCCTCTTCACCTACCAAATAGATTAAACAAAATTATTTTTCCACATTGTAAACATTAGAAAAGAGAAAATACCATTTTAGTCGTATTGATCCATTTTTCAGCAACTGGTATATAAGAACTCCCATTGTAAAAAGGTGTACTTTTCCTCATGATGGAATCAACATAATCTTTTTCATTCCTTTGTTCGTTTGGATTTCTGTAATAATCAATAACATTAGATATATGTGGGTGAATAGAAATTGAAATTTTCATTTTAGTTGTCATAATAATTGAAATCTTATGAGTATAGTCATTCAATTTTCTATCACATCCATTACTAACTCATTAACTATGGGTTCTAGATATTCACTAAAACTATTAAACATATTTTATGAAGCAAAAACCATATTGGGGAACCAAAAAATAAAAAAAAAATTAATATATGATATTTTTATCAAGAACTATTTTATTTAACATATATTCAATGGGGTTTTATATACACCTTATAGATGAATATATGTTCATTTCATAATAAAGTTTTCAATGATATAAAATCGAAACAAATTTACCTTACATTAAGTATTGAATTTTTACGTACTCATTAAAAAATCTTTTACAATATGTATATTTATATCATGTGACTATTAAAGAAACAAATTGATATATATCGTACTATTTATGATTTCATTAAAACCGTTTATTACCTTTTTTTATTGATTCTATTTTAATGTCACGTTTTAGGTAGGAACCACTTTTACATTCATTTACGATTTGATTTCTAATTTGTTGGACCTCTTACTTTGATCAAGGTTCAATAATCTAATGATTTATAAATACAAGCAGTTCATGATATGTAAATTATTCACTTCATAAATTTCTTTCTTGATATATATTTTTAGACATTTAAAAAACATGTGACTATAAATCATGTACAATAATTCATATATACAATAATTTTTTATGATCTTGGATCTCATTTATTTCTTGGAATGTAAATTATGAAATCATTTTATTACTTCACATCTTGTAAATTGTGTATTCAGCTCAGAAACCTCTGTTTACCTCTAGTTAATAAATTTCATGCCCCTCAAACTTCATATGGTCATAAAAAATCATTGGAAACTGTCATTAAATGGATTTTTTTCTCTTTATCGTCAACAATAAAACATGGATTCAATATTCAACATCCCATATGACATAAAAATTGTTTTCCACTCGATGGGAAGTTCCTTTATGTTCGTTAATTTCAATTTTTTTATATCATAGGATCCTAATGATGCTCCTACATAAGAATACACAAATCATCAATATCTATCTATCATATCATATTATATCAATTAATACACCACATAAAAACATATTAAAAAACCTAAAAAAATAAATATTAAATAGCTATATTAAATACTCCCACACCCAAATCATTTCTTTTCATCAAGAAAAATCTCAATATCAAAACATAATGGGTACATATTTGAAAAAATGGAAATTTAAATTTATGATTTTAATAAAAATAATTATAAAAGTATATTATAAATTCAAAATAAATACTCTATAAGGAACCCAAAAATCATTCATTAAATATACAATGTAATTCAAGACATTTCCCTAATTTCACTTACATATTTAATCATTTGTTCCAAATTGACACAATTTATGATTTACCTCCCCATTAGTTTTACCCCTCGCCACTCAAGGTAATTTAATTTAATTTTTTATCATACCTCATGATCATTCTATAAACTATAGGCAATAATTTAATCTATATTCTCCACCACATAAAGATAAATAAGACAACTATTCATTAGGGAACTATAATTAGGATAAAAAGTGTCTGAAAATGACAGAGGGTAGGTATTGATGATTAAAACATGTAAGTCCCAAAATAGTGACTAAAATATATAGTAAATACAAAATATTAAAAATATAAGAACAATGAAATTCTACTCAAAAACTATGATTTCATCTCAGACACCTCCCAAAGAAAAATCTAATGGTCATTGGACAATATAATCTGAATTAATTCCACTATTTTGCTCCTTTTACCACTTTATATATATATATATATATATTAAATTTTCATTCAGGAATAGTCTCACATCCACCATCTAAAAACATTTGAATTTGAGATCATTATTTTGGAAGTGGTTATTTTGGACCTACACAAGAAACACTTTATTTTTTTAATACATGATTTTAATGAACCTCTCATCCACCACCTTACTAGCTATGATAAAAATCATTCATCTAATAGTGGTGGTATCTTATTTTCCCAAGTAATATATGTATTTTATTTAATTATTTTTCATTTTTGTAATTAGATGAATAAAACATATTTAAAATGAATCTAAATATAATCCTTCAAAAAAATAACATTGAAAATCCATATATTCTCCTTTAAAAATGGAACATCCAACATCCATCGAGAAAAACACCTCGTCTACACTAATTAATTTAATATAATGAAAAATAAAATGAGTATTCTATAAAAAAATAATGATGTCTTGTAATGTGGATCAATTCAATCATGGTAATCCATGCCCTATATTTGCTAATAAGGTTAAATTTATAGGTGGGTCTAAGAAGAAAAATCATAAATAAAATTTCTAGATCATATCCAAATAGAATTTTTTTATTCATATACTTGACAAGTCATAAATGAAATGTCTAGTATGTTAACATGGTGGAAGTTTCACCCTATATATTTTGATTGACAAATATGAAATATTTTCTCCAGAATAATCATATAAATGAGAATGTAATATATGAAAATCAGTTAATGGAATGAAACTAATTAATTGATTTTCTCAATTAATTATTATAGCAATAAACATCATCAAATCCCATCATATCAGCAATAATATTCAATTATTTATTAATTAAAATAAGATAGGGTCTCTTAAAATATAAATTTATATCTTTTTCATGAATAGAAATTATATTTCATTATTTCCATCATCCTGATATTTTAAACCTAACTTCTGATGTCAAATATATTTTTAATTAAATGAAATGTTATTCATTAATTTTTGGGAGAATCTAAATCATTACATTCATGTAGGAATTAATTTATTTTTTCATTTCTCATTTAATAAAAATTCATGTGGTGTAAATACTATGGGTGGGAAAATATATATTATATTGAACACCCATTTTTTTCTTTTTAATGAGTTTATCAAGTCATGTCAGACGATTATTAGGATATAAACTATGATATCATGATGAGAATTAAACTCGTGATGTGAATTTGAATCATGACATAAATTTTTTCTTATTTTCATTGGTTAAGTTTCAGGATGAATATTTCTTCAATGGACCTAAAAAAATAAAACTAAATAGTGAATGTTCATGAAATTTTTAAAATTAATAATAATTAGAACTAGAATTTAAAGGGATCTACCATGGGGAGACATATTAAACTAAATATATTTCCAAGGGTGAATTTTAAAAATCAAGATTACTGTCTAGAAGATTCTTTTTTATTGTTGTTTTACTCAATGTTTTCCTTTATTAGATAAATAAAAGATTGTATAAAATAACGATTTTCAATTTAACCACTTCTAACTCTAACTTTCATCTGGATTTGTTATTCTCTTCCTCCACATCTAGTTATTTAGTACTAGTGTTGGGATACAATTTTAGGACATATCTATATTAAAAACTAAAATCTATTCAAATTTATTAGTTCTCTTTCCCAATACAATATTATTTATTTTTCATTATTAGATTCCCATTCAGAAATTGCCTCTAGATTAGGAGCCTCTTTTTTCTCCACATATTCATGAAATTATATGATGAAGTCCATTTCATCTTGGGTTTATAAAATACATATGAAAATGATGTAGGACTGATCAATATCATCTTCTTACCTTTTTTCTTATTCTTTTGATTTATCTACTAGTGATGCATCATTATCTATTGGATGATATTGGTCTGAATTTATGCATAAAATTTATTCTTTTGGTTTATTTTCAAAAAAAATCACAGGTTTAAGATATCATCATTTACTAAAAATTATTTAGTAACATCCCCATCCAAAAAATTTTATTATGTATTTGTGTTAAATGTTTTAGCTTCCTCAACAAACAATTCCTCATCACCATCTCTAAGCCACTCCATTCATGTATTAGAATTTCATGGTATATTATTTACAATGGAATTTTAACATGATATAATTTGATCATGTTGAGTAGTAAATTCTACTATTTCAATATGTTGTGCCTTATAATCATCCATTCTCTTGTCCAACACTAGAACAGACTATTTGATAAATATAGTATGTTTTTCCTACATGTTTCAACAATGATTATGTTGGATGAAATGGTTTTCTTGAATGTAGTTCTATTGAGGATTCATTTTATCGAATACCATGATATTTTACACTTATTGATATTCATATTCATTAAACCATCCAATAACTACATTAGAATATATTGGTATGTTTTCATGAATTGAATTAAAAATAAAATTCAATATAGAATGTTTTGTTTTTAGTTACACCTATTCACTGAGATAAGAATTGTTATATTCATTTCCTTCAATAATGTCGATATAATATGAAATTGATACATATATTCTATCTTCAGAGTGCTTGTCATCATATAATCTAAATTTTATATTTTTTAAAACATAGTCTCTAATGTATGTATTATAGTAGACATTTTTGTATTTTTGATATTGGGATTCATCATATTCACGTGAATGTGGATCATCAGAGGAAGAATATTGAAACATATACCCATATGAATTCATTTAAGCCCATGTGATCTGATACTATGGGAATTAATTGTACTCTAAAAGAGAATAATAATAATGGTTATTCTAAAAATTCATCAAGGATCACACGAAAAACATATAGAAGTGAAATACAACAATAAAAAAAAAAAATTATAAACCAAAATAAAATTTATTAAATAGAAATGGGATAAGAAAACTCGTTTCCAAATTAATTTGATACTGAGTTCTATAAAATTCATTTCATCTCTACAATAATGGAGCTATAATTTGATAAACTCAATATATGTCCTTAAAACCTCCCAGAATGGTCATCCAACTTCATGGTGAACCATTATTCAATAGAGGACTCAGTGTCATCGAATTCAATCATCAATCCAGCATTCAATATTCAATTAACCTTGAAGCATCGATACACTTCATGTCTATGTGAAATATTCTTCTATGTTCCTTAATTTCCTAGTTTTCCATCCCATGCATCAGATTCTGGTACCACATAAGAATGTAGAAAACATTTGCAATAGGGAAGCAACTCATTTTAATTCAATTAATACAAAAATTTAATAAATAAAAAAAACATGAAAAAATTGTTATAAAATATATATAGCATTATTATAAATACCCATTACAGTATATATGATTACAAAATAATGTGAGACAAATTTTACTCTCATCCACCGCTTCTATGAAACGTTATGTACACTTGTTTTGATGTTAATCTTATCCATTTATTTATTATGCAAGACATTTTCGAAGTGAATAACCATCCCCATTTTCACTTATGTGCATTCACATAATTTTAATTTGCTTTCATTTATTTCTAATATACATGTATATAACCTTAATCTATAATCTCAATGCTAAAATTGATATAATACATCCTAATTTTTCTTGATTTATGAAACACACCTATTCATGTACAAGATATAAAAGTTTTGTGGTAGACAATAATTATATAGCCCTCCAATGAATTGGGTAATTTTTTTTCACATGATTTTCCATGTATATTCCTTGAGATGTAATAATAAGAATAGTATTTCTGTTTTGTGGTGTTTAACATTAACTTAGGATTATGACGTCATGTTTCACATTGTATCCACATTCCAATATTGGATTTATGATATCTTTTTATATCAATCCTCATTGATCAAGATTATGATTTCCATAATAGTTATGATAACTTGAGAAGCTAATTTACTTGAATTTTAATATTTAACACATACAATTAATTTTTAATACCCTTATTAGGCTTTATAGATCACAAAATTATGAGGTATTCCCCTAGGTTATCCCCTTAAATTTTACAAGAACGTTGTAATTTTAAGTGTCTGTTGTGGTTTTTTCAATATTATCATTGTATTTATCTTATAATATATTATACCATCTAAATAAATTCTCAAAGATTGTATGGCTCAAAATTGTATTGGATATATTAATGTGTACCTTTAGTTAATAAATCATGAAAATAGGTGGAAGAATGTATAATTATTCATTGCTGCTATCAATTAAAATTCTAGTTATTCTTAGGATTAGGGATAGAGAAATATATTGGAATACACAATGATAATAATAAACAAATTTGAACATAAAATATTTTTTAGCGTATTTTTTATTTAGATTAGAAGAATTTAAATACTTTTATCCATACTATTTGTGGATATTGATTTGGGATATTTGTATCTAGGGTTAATAACCCCAGTAAAGGCACAATCATCTAGACATGATCATCATTCGGAGTGTGACAATGATATATTCTATACACATGGTCTGATACTCTAAGGATATATTCTTATAATATTCAAAATCCTGTTTTAACCATTACGAAGGAAAAAATATGACTATAATATTATATTCTATAAAATATATCAAGGATAACATTGATTTAAAACATATAATTTCATATGTTAATGAATATATTTCATTTATGAGATATCCCTTTTATTTTCATGGTTTCTTATTTAGGTGATAAATTTAATAAAAATAATCATACATAGGTTTCCTTTTAATATTTATCAATGGATGGAAATATTAGAAAATAGAGAGAAAAAATATGAGGATAAATTTGACAACGACAAAATGGAGATTCCTAACCTGATGGGACGAGGAATCATTAACCCCGTGGAAACAATTTCTCATATAACTCAGGTTTTCAAGAGAATATTCAATCAGGAGGTACACCTAAATCCCCAAATAATTATGATGATATAATTGATACCATTTTATGATAATGGAATCCAAATATTAGTGGATTTTGTGATCCTTTAATTGTGTAACAATTTATTGAATCCATCAAAAATAACACCTAAATACTTAAATATTAAAAGAAAAATAACGCACACTTGGTTATTTTAAAATTTAATAAGAAGATGATATGTTGTGGAAGATTTTTAGAAATGAAAATCACATGCGAATATTGAAGAAATAATGTGGAAAGCATTCTAGAACATGTGTTTCATCAATTTTTTTTTCCCACTCTATATGAAAAAACATGAAAGGACTTCCATATCATCTTGAAAAGGATGAAGAATCCATCATTTCATATGTGGGAAATATTACAAGGCTTTCACAATAATCCTCCAATATTTTCATTACCCCTAAAAAAAACTATCTAACAAAATTTTTTTGGGATAAAGTTGACTATATCAGAATCCATATCCATTTGGGACTTTGAGATTGAAAATGATGTTTTATGATGTTCCCTAAAATTTGAGATGGAGTGTAACGTCACAAACAAACATTAATGAAAATTATTATTATGTAAAATGGTTATATAAAATATGAATTTATTTGGTTTTATGATTTTGGATTTCAAAATACCATTAATAATTGATAACGTTGCTAATATAATAGTTGAACAACGATCACCTGATTTGTAGAAATGGAGGGAATAAAAAATCCAATTTACTCAGAAAAAGGAAGTGATGTACTCACCCAGTATAATTTCTCCATTTTAATCCCATTTTTTGGAGCTCAGAAAGGAGGTGGAGTCATTGGGATTCACTCTTGACCAAGCCCAAGCCAAGCATCAATGCATTATGGTCGAATAGTATCGCCTACGACATAAGTGGAAGTTGATAGAGATTACCAATCAATCGATGTTATCTTATCCACCTCAAGAGTCTGTCACCATCACAAACCTTACACATAGGTATTATACAGGTGTTATATGGTGATTTGTAAAAATACCATATCTCTATGATTATTTGCAATAAATTTATATATAATAATGACTATACATTCATTTAATTGTTATTACCTTATAAATGTTTTTTAAAGAACAAATCATATTTTTAGTTAATATTCAATTAAGAAATCATTTTTGATAAATCAAGGGGTTTTTAATTAAAAAATATTTTAACAAAATATTATTAATAAATTACTTTTTTTAAAATATAAATGATCATATAATTTTTATGAATACAATTGTAATTGTTATGAAGGATTGAAAGTCGTATTTGTCAGAAACCAAGAATTTTTTACCAATGCCAGTTTTTATTATTAAAAGTAAAACCTCACATATTTAGAAAATTATTTAGATAAAATGAATATTATTTTTTTAATCAGGATTTAAAAATTATACAGAGGTGATTTTTTCCTAATTTTCTAAGACAATAGAATTTTTGGTTAAAATTTAATACCATTTAAATATATAGAGTGTTTTTTGAAATCATAATGTCCCAATAGTGAGGTAATAAAATATTAGAAATACTATTTTCTCCTAATATATGTTTTATATTTAATATAATGTCATTTTAGAGTTGTTTTCTTAATTTTATTTTTCCATAGGGGATCCTTCAATACTTATAAAACATTTTATCTTTTTAAATTGATTTCATTTAGAGTGTGACTCACCTCCACATAATAAATAAAAATATTTTAATAAGTTAGGACATTGACCTATAAAATAATTTTTTCCACTCCCCTTTGGAAAAAAACATGGGCAAAAGTAGAGGTTGGTGGGTGGGTTTCATTATCTTAATGTGTGGTGTCCAGAACCTAATATAATAAAGATTTCTTTTTCTTTTCCTATATAAACCCTTATAAGATCCCACATTATCTTCATTCAATGTCTTTGGAGCTTGACCAAACTCTACTATCCTTTCTATAGAATCCTCCCAAGGCGCCCTAAGCTCTTAAGAATCCTCTCCCAAGCCTCTCCCATGCCATTTGGGCAACACTCCCATGTAAGGGATTTCATCCTCTTCCATTTTTTTCCATGATTCCTTATGTTTCAATAACCATGTAATTTTATTTAAAAATGTTGGGGTAGGATTTATCAACTCCCAAATATTTCCCACCTTATATTTGAATGATGAGATACCACTTTCACTCTCATTAATACCTCCCATGTACAACAGTAACCATGCTGAAATTCCGTAATAGGATTTCTCTCTCCTTATTTACAATCCAAAAAATTATTTTGTTTTATGAATCTAAATTCCATTACATATGTTGGGACATGTTTATATATGAACACTTACCATAATTTCATGAAAATATGATGAGACACCCATTTCCTTCTCATCAACCATTTTTATGAATTCTTATGTCACGCCGTTATATAGCCAAAATAGCATAGCAATTTTCCAAGCCAAAGTCATTGTGTAGTGAATACAATTTCCATATCTCCTTCACAGGTATTCATCTTTGGGAACTTTTACTTAATGATTATAGAGCTATATAAATGAATTACACATTTATTTATCATGTAATAAATGATGATGATTAATAAATCCATGTAATATGATCTATGTGGACCATGTATGCATGAAATGGAATGATTAAGATGAGTGTGGCTTGATAGAACTCTGGTGCATTGGGTAATGAATAATATCATGATAGTTCAAGTGAAATGAGTTTTTACTCATTATAATTCATGTTCAATGAGGTTTTACTCATGCTCTATGTGAAATGATCTTTGGATCAGGATAATATCATGTTATGTTTTGTTGCTACATTTCTATGTTATGATAATCATGCTACATTATTCCTTATGATCATGTTTCTATTATGCTCCATTGGTATTCCAATTTCCTAACAAATACTGTATTCTTCCTGTTATTCCTTTTTTACTCCCTTAACTTGATTTCTAAAGAAACCTTTTCTTATGCATGTCCCCAGGTTATCCAATGAAATTTTATGTACGAAGGAATGTGTGTGGTCATGTAAAATTATTTATCAATAATGATGTGTATTTCTTGTTTTTAGTTGTTAGGTAATGTTACTATGCCCCAAAACACTAGAACTCTTAAAATTCTATATTAAATCAAGGGAAGGATTTTTGTAATACAATATGTTTAAGTGTGAAATAAAGACCAAAGTTGTTATAGTTTGTATCACATGATATGTTTAGTTATTGTTGAGATTAAGATTAAAAATCCATAGTGAAATCTATAGGGATAAGACTAAGAATAATAAAAAACATCCCTAAATTTTTATGAGAATGTAGTAAGTGGTTTATCAATAAAATACATCCCTATCTGGATACGAGCAGGTAGAGGTGGCTCTAGCACATATGTATCATAGGGGTAAAACCCGAAATCACGGCGTTGAGATAAACTCAAACGGGAACTGGTGCACGAAAATGGGCCTTATTACAGTCTTGGATATGGCACTTTTATGGGACCTGTTTCGGTAAATTCATAACCTTAGTATGAACAATTATTAATGGAAAAAAAATTCCCTATGAATATATGGTAGTAATTAGATCATGGATAACATATATTGTAGCCTATAAATTCATAATTTAAGGAAATAATTGTAATTTAAATCATCCATTTTTGATATTAGACGAACCTTTATTTATTACCCAAAACATTCCTTTTATTCCAGCCAATGTATGGTAATAGGAGGACTCGGGCTAACAACGGATGTGAAGATCACAATGATGACTGTTCTAATATGATACCCAATCCTATGGTAGAGGAATGTGAGAACATTGTCATGATAGTCTCTCAGTTAATCCTGTTTTGAGTAGAAAAAATGTTCAAATGGAACATTCTAACCCTCTAAGAATGATAAAGTTAAAATAGAGAGCTTCACAAGACAAATTCATCCTACATTTAATTAATCATCAGATCCCTTAATCACCTAAAAATGGATCAACTCCATTGATAAGATCTTCCACATCCTTTAATGTTCTGAACAAGAGAATGTACTTCTGGCTATTTATCATGTGGAGGGTGAAGCTGACCAATGGTGTAAATTTATCAAAAATACCAAACCTGATTACTAAATCAGGGTGTTGTAATGGAAGGATTTCTATAAAAATGTTTTCGACAAATATTTTCCACACACCCTCCAACTAAAGATGTAAAGGGACTATTATTCCATTAATAAAAATGAGGACGAATTCATCGAAGCATACTAAGGAAAATTTACCATGCCTTAACTATACACCATCGGCATTGTTGTTACCCCCTAAAGCAAGGTTTCCCTCTTCTTTAGTTTACAAAAACCTTTCCTCTAGAAATCCCTAGCGATCCGTGACATCGAGATCTGTTAGGAAATTGTTTTTTATGGCCACAAAGGTGAAATGGAGATCAGTTAATATCAAGGGTATCATGTGGATAAAATGATTAAGGTGGAATTCATTTCTGGAGGTCCGATGGATAAATCCAACATTTCAAATAAAATTTATCACCCCACTTTCCAATGGAGTGGAAAGAACCACCCCAAAAATTTCTTGAAGGGGACTAAGAAATTCGATAGGTGTGGAAGAGAAAGGAGCATGACTATTAACTGCTGAAAAGAAAATCCCACGGCTGCGACAGTGGAAAGGAACACTTCGTTCGATGGTCAACGTGTTGTTCATTGATTCTACTTCAATGAAATCGGGCACTTTTCATAGTAGTATCATAGGTTCTGGGTTTTCTAAGGCAACCAACAGCCTCCAAGGCATCAAGGGAGAGCATTTTCCATCACAACTGGAAATGTGAACCCCGACAAAAAATTAGTGATAGATACTATATTTATTAATTCAATATTAGTAAAATTAATTTTTTATTATTTTTCAACACATTCTTCTATATCCCAGATGTTTATTAGACCAATCCCAACACCACCACAAGTTACAGAAGTTATGATTTTGGTGATAATGAGAAATGGGGAATCATTGCATCAAATGAATATAACTCCCTCTAACATAATTTGTTGATTCAACTTTACAGCGAACCTCGTCATACTCTCTTTTGTGGAATTTGATGTAATTCTTGAAATGTATTGGATTTCCATATATAAATAAAACATAAATTTCTGTGAGAGGGAAATAAATCTCCATATAAAAAATCAACCCCGAATTTTGTACAAGTTCAAGGAGGTGGATGAATGTTTTTAGTACAATTATCTATACCTTGAATATTAATTTCCTATGATCATGTGTATCTTGATCAGATAATGAAGTCTATGGAAGAATCTATCAAGGAATAAATCACTATTGATAGGGAATTCATTGATGTTTTTAATGAGTAATCTCCTAGTATTCCTCCTATAAGAGATATTGAATTTAGAATTGATCTTATACCTGAGGAGTTTCCAATATCCAAGACTCCGTATAGAATTTCTATTGTGGAGCATGAGGGTTTGAAGAAAAATCAACCGGAGAGTCTAGATAGAGGTTTTATATGACCATGGGATTCACCATGGGGTTCACCCATCCTCTTTTCCCATAAGAACAGTCGTTCAATGCACCTTTGCATGGATTATTTGAATCTCACCAAAATGTTGATAAAGAACAAGTATCCAATCCATGAATTGATAACTTGATCAATCAGCTACATGGAGCACAATACATCTCTAAAGTGGATCTATGGTCAGGATATTACCAAGTAAGGGTGATGTGGAAGGATATCCCCAATAATGCTTTTCATACAAGGTACAACCACTTTGAATTCATAGTAATGCCTTTTGGACTCACTAGTGATCTATAAATTTTCATGGACTTGTTGAATTGAGTCTTTAGAGATTACCTCTACAAATACATGGTAGTCCATATAGATTATATTCTAATATACTCCCAAGCAAAGTTGGATAATGAGGAACATATAAGCACTATCCAAGAGACCTTGTTAGTGGATAAGATCTATGAAAAGTACAATAATGGTGAGTTCTGGGTGAAAGAGGTATCATTCATGGGTCATATCATCACAAGAAATGGGATGTCTGTGTATCCCTCTAAGAAAACTTCAATTGAGGTATATCCAAGGCTAGCCTTGATAACATATATTTGTAGCATCCTGGGGTTAGCATGATTTTATCTTGGATTTGTGAAAAATTTCTCATGATTGTCGAACCATCATAGCATGCTCACTCGTAATAGAGTAATGTTTTTTAGGAGTGATGAATGAGATGATATCATCATGGATATGAAAAGGAGTATTATCTTTGTAGTTGTGATTACACTACCCACAAGTGGATATCATTTTGTGGTATTTATTGATGATATGAAGAAATTACTAGTTTGTGTGTTGATGAAAAATGAAAAATTTGTTGCCTATGATTCAAGGAGATTGAATGTTCAGGAAATAAACTCTCCAACACATGATCTGGAGTTGGCTGCATTAATCATCGCTTGAAATTTTGGTGAAATTACCTCTTTGGGGGGAGTGTGAAATACGAACCAAAAAAGCATCAAGAATATATTCAAATATAATGATTTGAACATGCACCAAAAAATATTGTAAGAGATGATCAATATATATAACTGCTCAATCCGTTTACACCATATGAATGCGAATAAGGTGGAAGAAGATCTAAGTAGAATGGACCCATCCATTGTATCATGGGTGAGAATTAAAAAAGATCAAATATTTTTAGATTTGATGAAGATGGACATGGGTATCATATAGAAGGGAACATAATCAATCATCTCAGAAATTATTACTCAACAGTAGTTTTGTAATGGGTAATGGTTTTCAAAAGGATAATGAGGGAATTGAAAAGAACGTGGAAACTATCAGAAATGTAAAATACTTGGAGTTTAATGTTAATGAGGATGTAATTGAGAGATTTTGGTCAAGAATATATGTTCTATAAAACTTGGAGTAATAGATAGAACTTTCGGATGATACACATAGTTAAAATTTCTCTATTCATCTAGGAAACAAAAAGATGTATCAAGATCATTAAGAGAAATATCAGTGAGATGAAAACAAGAAAAAGATAAATGTGTATATATCAAAGTGGCTTGTATGTCAACATATGAAGGAATAATGGCATTAGTCTATGGGGATTATGAAACCATTAACCTTACCAAAAGGGAAATGGGAGAAAATCACCAAGGACTTCGTCACCAGACATCTGATGAAATCCAAAATAAACAATCATATCTAGGTTTTTGTGGATAATCATTCAAGGACTGAACACTTCATTTAAATTGGTGGGGTTTTCTCAATGGATCAACTGGAAGAGATATATATTAGAGAGGTGTAAAGTCTTCATGGAATACCACTATTGATTTTATATAATCGAGATCCAAGATTCACCTCAATGTTTTGGAGGATTCATCAACATGCCGTGAATACTTTGTTGAACATCAGTACGGCTTATCATCCTCAAAATAATGGCCAATATAAGAGGACTATCCAAACACATGTGGACATGTTTTGATAATGCTCAATAGTCTTAAAAGGAGGATGGGATCAACATATTACTCTGGTTGATCTCTTACAGTAATAGTTTCCACTCAATCATCCAGATGGCTCTTTATGAATCCATGTATGGGAAGAGGTGTAGATCACCACTATGTTGGGATGGTGTTGGCGAGAAAAAAATTCTAGTACTAGAAATGGTAGAAGAAATGGTGGAGAATGTTAAGATCATCCAACAACACATTAAAGCTCTTCAGAGTTGACCAAAGATTTATGTAGATAATTGTCGATGAGACCAATAATTTGATGTCAGAGACTTGGTATTTCCCCACATATCACCATGGAGGAGAGTTGTGAGATTTGGGAAGCATTTGAGAAGTTTCCAATCGACTATCTCTCCCACCTAAACTATCTTAAGTACATGATGTATTCCATGTATCAAATTTGAAGAAGTACATATCCGACCTATTAGATGTCCAGAATCTAGGGGTGGTACCATTTGAGAATGACCTCTACTATGAAGAAATGCCATTGAGGATCATGGATCATTGGAAAATGTTCTACGAAATATGATAATTCCCTTCATCAAGGTGTTATGGAGAAACCAAATGTTTGAAGTGGAAACGTCGGAACATGGGGAAGTGAGAAATCATAATAACCGATCTTTGTTTTAGTGTCAGAAAATAAAAATTCGAGGGAGAAATTTTTTAAAGGATGGACGAATTGAATGAACCAAACCCAC
Source organism: Viscum album (assembly GCA_963277665.1). Classification (NCBI taxonomy): domain Eukaryota; kingdom Viridiplantae; phylum Streptophyta; class Magnoliopsida; order Santalales; family Viscaceae; genus Viscum; species Viscum album. Next base: position 1,268,264,670 of record OY728128.1, read on the forward strand.
ATTAATGAAAATTACTCTTATGTAAAAAAATTATATAAAATATTTACTTATATGGTTAAATGATATTTGATTTAAAAATAATGTTATGAATTTATACCATTGCTAATATAGAAATTTAACAGTTATAACCGGATTAGAATAAATATAGGGTTTTAACAAATCCAAATTACCCAGACAAAGGAACTGATGGCCTCATCTGAAAGAATTATTCCGTACGAAGGCCATTTATTAGAGCTCTAAAATGTGGTTCCATAATTGGGCTTCACTCTTGACCAAGACAATGATAATCTTCAACATTTTAATCTTTAACTGAACTATCTATGGGAGAAGTTGAAATATATATATATTACCACCAGAGCGATGTTATCCAAGTCACCCCATGACTCGTTCACCATCGCGCTCCTTACCCTTATATCTTATGCAGGTGTTATATAGGGTTATGTAACAAGAATTTATCACTATGATTATTTTCATTATTTTTTTATAAAAAAATGAATATACATTCATTTTATTATTGTTTCCTTGTAAATGTTTTTAAGCATAAATAGTAATTTTATTCAATATTCAATTAAGGTGTCTATTATAATAAATTAAGGGATTTTTGAATTAAATAAAATTTTATTAAAATATTATTAAAAAATAAATTTTTATTAAATATAAATGATTCTATAATTTTTAATGAATAAAATTTAAATTTATATTATGGTTTGAAAGTCGTTTTTGTTAAAACCCATGAATTTTTTTATAAATGTCAGTTTTTATTCTAAAAGGAAAAAATTACCATATTTAGAATATTATTTAGATAAAATGAATATTATTTTTGGATTAAGGACATTGAAATTATCCAATAGTTAATTTCTCATAATTTTATGAGCAAGTCGAATTTTTAGGTAAAAAATAAATACTCTTTAAATATAGAATCTTTTTATGACATAATAATGACCCTATATTGATGAAATAAATTATTATAAATGATATTTGAGACCAATATATGATTTAGATTTATTATAATGTGTTTTTATATTTGTTTGATTATTTTTATGGTGCCGTAGTGGACACATGAAAAGTTATAAAAATGTTTAACAATTTAAATTGATTACCTTGACAGTGTGACTCACCTCCACATAAGAAATCCTAATATTTTAATAATATAGGCCATTTTACTTTTAAAATAATGTTTTCTACTCCCCTTTTTCAACAACTATGGTGAAATACAGTGGGTTGGTTTTTGGTTTTGATTTATTTATTGTGTGACTTCCAAAACCTAAATAAAATAGAATTCCTACTCATTTCATATATAAACACACCCATGCATCCACATCATCTTTACTTTAGATTGATCGAAAACGTCCATCCTCTCTCTATAAACCTCCCAAGGCTCCTTAATCTCCCATGAATCCTAAATCGGTCTTCTCCTAAGCCTTTGGGATCAATCTTCTATATAAGGGATTTCTTCCTCTCTCATTTTCTCCAAGATTATTTCTGTTACTATGCACTTGCATTTTCAATTAAAAAATTCGAGATGTTATTTAGGACCTCCCATATACATACCTCTTTATTTTTTTATTCATTAGATACCTCTTTATCATTAATTAATTCTTCCAATGTACAATTGTTAACCTTCCCAAATTCCATATGGGATTTCTCTCTGCTCATTTACATTTAAGAAATTCTTTTGTATTATGAATCTAAATCCAATTACATATGATGGGGCATGTATATATATGGATCCCATACATTAAATTTTATTTAAATATTATTAGACACCCATTTATCTCTCCTCAACCATTTTTATGAATTTATATGCCACACTGTTTTGCTGCTGAAATTTTATCGTGATTTTCCAAGCCAAAGTCATTATGTAGTGAATGCCATGGCCATTTCCCTATCAAAGGTAATCAAAATTATGAAAATTTTGACATTGATTATATACTCCAAATGGCACGAAAGCCTTCTTTTTTTATTTTTATTGCAGATAATCCCCTTTTATGGTTTGAAGGGGAACCCGTACATTACCAGTAATACATGACCTGAAGTCCCAGAGACATACCATGACCAAGATATTGATTATATAGATTAATGTACTAATTACAAAATTCATTTTAATGGAATAAAAAATTTTGTTTAATGAATCCATGTTAGATGATCCATTTGGCACACTTATTCATGGAATTGAATGATTAAGAAGGGTGCACCGTAATAGTGCTCCAATACATTGGTTAAAGAATAGTATCATGATACATAAAGTGAGACAAGTTTTTACACTTACTACTTAAATTTAAATGAGTTTTGACTCATGCTCCATGTTAACTGAGCCTTGGCTCCTACTAATATCATGTTATGTGTTGTTACACTATTTCCAAGTTCTGATAATCATGAAATATCATGCATTATGTTCATATTTCTCTTATGATCTATTGATATTATTATTTCATAACATGTACTACATTCTTCTTGTTATTCATTTTTTACTCCCTTAATGTGCTTTATAGCTCACCCTTTTCTTATTCATGTCCTCAGGTTATTCCATGAAATGTTAAGTACAAAAGAATGTGTGTGGTCATGTAAAAGAAGTTTTCACTAAAGATGTATATTTCTTGTTTTAAGTTGTTATGTAATGTTCATAATCCCCATAGAAACTATACCTCGTTATCATATATGTTGTATCAAGTAATGGTTTTATATAATACAATATGATTAATTGTGATATAAAGAGCATGGTTGTTATATGGTGTCTATGGAATTTCAAGGGTATCATGGGTAATGAAATAAGAATTCGAGAATGGAATATAATTATTGTTTTTTGATAGAAAATGATCATGAGCATAATATATTTCAACACCCCACCTAAAAAATGTGTGGGTAGAATCATCATGGAAAATTCAATAAGGGGAAATGGATTTTTTTTATTTTATGGAAATAAGGGAAGCAAGATAGAAATTGACAATGAGATAAACTCACTATGTTGATGGATTATACGAATGCTCCAATCATCCCTCATATTAATCTCTAATGTCTCAAATATAATGAAAAATGAAACAATGTGAAAAAATAAGATGACCCAAATGATAAAAATGATTACCAATGACAACAACCTCCAATGCCTATAGAGAAAGGGAGATATTATAAAATTAACACTATTGAGGAGGATCCTAAAAAAATGTATTGATAGGTACAGTAGTAATTCATTATAGAATAGCGAATATAAATTTTGATTCTAGCTCAAAAAATTCCTTGATATCAAATTTTTATTTCTTGTCAATATGAGCACCACAAGAAATCAAGTTTGTAGAGTTACTGATGAAGATGGTTAATGAGTCAATTAAATCATTAAAATAATAATTAGATATCCCATATACCAATTTATAATATTTTTTTACATGAAAAAATTGTGATACATCTTTCATTATAATTTTATGAAATTATTGGAATGTATTGGACATACTTATTTAGTGAAACCATAAATTTCTGAGAGAAGAAAATATCACATCATGTCATGTAACAACCAATGATTATAATCAATAGAAAAAAAATGGATGAATTTCCAATACTATAATCACCTCAATCAATGTTATTATTTACCTTTGAAAATTCATATATTTATAAAATAATTTATTTTAATGAATAGATCCACTTTGAAGACATGACAATTTTGAGGGATCTTTTTGATGTGTTCCTCAATGAATTTGTTGTCCTTAATCTTAACATAGATGTTGTTTTTTCAATATATATTAGACATGGGCAATTGAAAATATCCAATTCTTCAGAGTGAATATTTATTATTGAACATGTGTATTTGAAGAAAACATTTTTGCAGAATTTGGATTAAGAGATTATATTCCCATTAACTTCATCATGGGGTTCTCCAATATTATTATTCAAGAGGAAGGATTAGTAAATGGGCCTATGTAATGACTAACATGATATCTACTAGATTGTGATATAGGAAAAGTATCCATCTCCAAGTATGGATGCTTTTTTATCAACTATGTTGATCTTATAACTTCATTAAGGGGATATTTATTTTGGATAATTTAAGTTAATTGTGAAGAAGGCGTATATCTTTAAGACTATTTTTTGTAAAAGTTATTAGAACTATGAGTTCATAGTTATGAAATATTGACTCACTAAGGCATGAAAAAAGATCATGGATTTTATGAATAGTGTCTTTAGGGACTACTTAGGAAAAATTGTGGTGGTCTATAAAATGGATGTTATTATTATCTCTAAATGAAAGGAGCATTATGTTAGATATAATTTTTTAATGAAGTCTTTGGGAATGGAAAAGATAATTGAAATTTATACCACATATGAGTTATATAAGGGAAAAGTAATATTTCTAGTGAATTTTATCACACAAAATGTGTTATGTATGGATCTATAAAAAAATGAGGCAATATAATTATGTCCAATATCGAAGACTATGAGGGAGATTAAATGGTTTCTTGTTTAAGATATTTAATATCTTAATGTTAATTTAATGTTCATAGAATTTTAATGTGAACTAGTTGTGATATCCTAGAATGGTGTGACAATTTTCATGATTTATGAATAAGATCAGGTTTTTAATTAATTGAAGAAGTGGATAAACACTACACCTGTTCTCACATTACCCTCATATGGAAAGTTATTTTTGAACTGTAGTGATGATTATAAAATATTATCTGGGTGTTTACTCAAGAATGATTAAGAAGTGATCGAATATGCCTCTGAAAAATTAATAATCCATGAACATAAATAAAAAAGGTAGGATCTATAATTTTCTGTATTGATCTTTTTGTTGAAGGTATGGATAAATTTTTTCTAGGTAGAAATGTGTATCATATATGTAGATAATAAAATTTCCATGTATATATTCAAAAAAATAGAGATCAATATGTTCTAAAAGAGGTGTTTAGATCTTAAAAAGTATTATGATTGTTTTATCCATTATCATGCATTGAATAAAAAATATGTGGTAGATTATCTATATGGAATGGATATGATAACACTATCCATGATGTGGTTTTCATGGGATCTAATATTCATGGACTTGAAATTTATTGATATTTGAATTATAAAAGGATCATCATCCTACCGTGAAAAAATCAATAATTTTATATCCATTATTGAGAGGATGAATGAGGATTAAAATGTTGACGATTTTATTAGATGGTTGAAAATAATATCGATTAGAACAATGTTTTATATTGATTTATAAGTGTTTTAACCCATATATATATCCCATAAAGTCTAGAACAAAATAGTGAACATCAAGATAAATCCCTAAAATGATAAAGATTTTAACTATAACTTTTAGTGCGTCAATATAGACATGGGGAGTATGAATTTTGTAGGCTGACGAATGGTGTGAAAACAATCCAATGTGAAATTATATATTAATAATTGTATGATGAAACCATTTAACAATCTATTATGAAAATTGGAAAACATATCCATGGATTTCATCAGTGTACTCCCAAGGACCCCTAAATGAAATAACTCCAACTCAGGGGTAGAATATTATCATATCTTGTTAGGATATTTCATTACTATCAAGATAAATTCTTCTCTTGTCAAAGTCACTAAGATAAATAAAATTGAATTGGTATAAATGCATATAGTTCAACTATCTATTGTATCTAATCGAGATCACTTGTTTACCATCATATTTGGTAGAATTATCCAAAAACTTCTTGATATTGATCTAATTTTCAATAGTTGTTATCAAATTCATATGGATGGTCAGTTTGAAAGAATCATTAATTCTCGAGGAGATATACTACAATCATTTTTAATGACATTACATGTTTTTTAATTACCACCATCCCATAGTAAAGATTTTATATAACCATTATTACCATTAAACAATAAAAAGGAAACTTATGAGGTTTTATATTTGAAGAGGTATTCAAATCCATCAATTTTTTATGATCATGGAGAGTGGAAGCTCATGAGAGTTTATATTACCCAACAAATAATAGATAATTCTCATACTATTCCATATCGTATGAAATCTAGACAAATTTTATAGAATATATAGGTAACCAATAATATACGAGACTTGGTGTTTGAGTTTTGAGATAAATTATTCCTTATATATAATCAATGAATAAATTAATGATATTTGGGATTATGGTAAATCATCTCCCTATATAAATCAAGCCCTTTTATATCCTTGATCTCATCAGAGTGGGGGACTATCAACTAAAACATCCACCCAACCTATCATAAGTACATGATGTGTTCCAAGTATCTATCTTGAGAATGTTTAATCCAAACCGATAAGATGTATTGAATCCATAGGTGGAATTATTGTATAATTATATTCAATATGAGGAGAATTAGGTGGAGTTCTACGACCTTAGAGACATGTTTCTATGAAACAAGTCAACACATCTAGAAATTGTATAATGGAATAACCCCATGTTTGAGGATGTTAAATGGGAACCTAAAGAAGAAATAAAATTGAAGAAACCAATCTATTTATATATAATAAATGAAAATTTCAAGGTTATGTTTTTAAGGGGGGATGATTGTATTAACCTATCCATTTTCACCTGGAATTAACACTTTAAATGAATAATAACTGTATTGTGTAATGATGTTATAAAACACACTTGTACTAATTATTTATATTTGACAATTTTATGTTATATCATATAGGATTTAAAATACCATTAAGTATCATTACTTATGATAATAAATATTTTTATTACAGTTAAAATATATATTATTATGTTATGTGTTATGATAACATCAAATTGAAGTTGACGAAAGATGAAATGGAATCAACCAATAGAAACATAACCTATGAACCCCATTTGATAGTGTTTTGAAGGGTGATATCATCCTGGGTATTTTCCCTTGTCATACACCAAGCTAAGATTCAAATATAAAAGAATGATTTAAATTATTTATGAGAGAAGTTGAGTCTAATAGATATCACATCCCAAACTGTCTACGTTGAAACCACCCTAAAAATCACTCCATCACAAACATAATTTTATGGAATTCACATGTGTTATAATGGGATGTGTATATTGAACATAACATTATGAATTATTATATTTTTTTAATTATAACAGAAATATTGTATATATAAATTTTTACTACTACATTTTAAATGATTATATATTTGAGTTGAATAAAACAATTATTTTGAAATTATGAAAAAAAATTATTTTTTGTAAACATATAATTTCAATCATGACATTATTTTTATTAAATTAATTTATTTTAATAATAAATGTGTTTTCAATGAAATAATAATATTAAATAATATTAATTAAATATAAATTATTATATATTTTTTAAAAGTCATGTATAATTTACATATGGGTGAAAAAACTGTTATTGTTTGAAAAATAGAATTTTTAATAAATTGGGATTTTTTTGAATATATATAATCACATATTAGGGAAAAATAATATAAAATAAATATTATTTTTGAAAATTTTAAAATGAAATAAGGAAACTTTAATTTTTTTATATTTTTCCGAGATAATTGATATTTTGTGTCAACATTAACAATGATATTAATATATTAAGTTTATTATTATATAAAATATTCCCCAAAGTGATGGAATGAAAACAATAGTGTATCCAAAAAATAAATTATGTCTTCCAATTTTAAATATTTCATTTTTATTTTATTAGAATAGTTTTATAACCCCTTGATGAAACCTCCAAAACAAACATTATATTATAGGGTTTGAGAGTCAATTATTTATAAACATGAATCAATTTAAAATGAAAAAGTGTATTATTTTGATGAGTATGGTTTTTATCTAAATAAAATAAATAAACTAGTATTTTTTGGTATAAACCATCAGAAAAAACAAATATTTTTTTATTGTTTATTATTTTATAATATATAGTCCAAATAACCAACCCAAACACCCATTCCTCTTCATAAAAACCCTAGGATAATTAAATAGTTCTTTTATTCCTTTTATAAATTCCTCACCAGGTTCCCCAAACTATATATAATAACCTTCAAAAACATCTAAAAGCGTCCTCTATGGGTAAAGATTCCTCTCCTTATATATATTCAATCACTATCTATATGTCATGAATTTTGATTTCCAATTGTTCAAGATGAGATAAATATTTAAACCTCTTTATTAAATTAATAATTATCCAGTGTAATGAGATAACTTGTTCACCCTTATTCACCCCATCTATAATATATTATGTACACCCATTATGTTTTACTGGTTATCCCATTATTTTACAATCCAAATATTATTCTTGTGAATAACCATCAATATTTCTACTCCCCAATAAGCACCAAGCATTAACCATCCTTCATTTTATTGGATTAACATGTATATAACCCATAGTACTTAATATTCAGTTTAAAATTGATGAAGGAAATACTTATGTTGTATGATTTTTTTGGCACACTTATGATTGTGCATGATATGGATATGATAGGTTGTTTAGAAATTATATAGTTCATCAATGAATTAAGTAATTTCTACATCTCATGAGATCCCATGTATAGTACATGGGAGGTTATCCTAAGATCACAATGTTATTTTTTATTTGTTTTTATCCTTAATATAAGTTAGTAATTTCAGGTTTTATGTTGTTTCCACTTTCATATGATCCCTTTTTACTGTCATGTTGTCACAACCCAACCACATATACTACATTAAATTATACAATTTCATATGTTGGATATTTTTGTTATGGTTTGGGGTGAGTTCCCAAAAAAAAGACCATGTACTTTTGTGGTTTTGTGTTTCCCTTTATAACTTTTATTAGTTATTCTTGTTGGTATTAAGATATAGTTGCATGTTGTGGTGTTTGTGACACACACAATGTCACTACATTATGTTTAAAACATTCAGAGATCATTGGGTGAACTTCTAGTGTTTGGGTGTAATTTGGGGGTTTTCGTCCAATTTTATGGACGTGCGGTTTGAGCACGGACTAGAAAAACCATAAAAACTCTCCATGAAATTTTATATATGATTCATGTAGCCCTCTTAGAGTTTGGGAATGGTTTTAAAAACCTTACAGTCAGTTGCGGGATTTTAACATTTGATGTTCATATCCTTTTATGTGATTATACGTACAAAATGAATTCATACAAGTTAGTAATCAACCAAATGCTCCTCCTCATTCATTTTCAATCGATTTGGGTCATTTTGTGGTAGATTTAAAACCAATGGTTAGTGGTTCTTCATCAAATCTTTTCATTTCTCTTCTCATCATTCTCCGCATTCATTTCATTTCCCTCTCTTGGCTTGGAACCATTTTGGATGAACCCTAGGGTTAGGGTTGGCTGATTTTGGTTTTTTTTCATGTGATTATTGTGTGCGGATTGTTTGGGGGACTTAAATCTTCCATTCCATGAAGATTCACTCCATTCTCACACAGCTGAGGTAGGAATTTAGAATATTTTTCCTTTATGAAGACCTAAATAAGCACCTTTTTGTTTCCATTTAATTTATAAATGTCTTTATCACCTATAATATACCTATGGATTGTTTAGAAAAATGATTTTGTGTTGGTAGAATTATAGTAAATAAGGTTCCAATGGGATTTTTGTGAAATGCATATGTTTGTATCACCTAAAGTTATTGTTTAAAATTTCATTGTTCTTTTTATTTTAAATCAGAGGTTTTTATGAATTTTTTATCCCTTATTATGGTAATATTTGTTATTTGTTTTTTGTGGAAATGATTTTATGTGTATGTTTTGTTAATGTTTTATCTTGATAAATGTGTTAAAATGTTTTTAAAATGGTTTCATTGTTTTAAGGGGATTGTTTTATGTTCCCTATTTTTTTGTGGATGGTCGGAAGTGGTTTTAAAGATAAATATGGGTTTTGTGGAAATGGATGTTGGGTTTCGTTTTGGATGTTTGGTGTACCATCCGATGTTGGAACATCCATTGGTGCACAAGGTGCTCACATGGTTGTGCCCTCAAATGAAGATGGTGATTAAAAATGTTGTTCTTTAAAATACTAGACTCCTAAAGGGTTCTTGTTTTCTAAATAATTTTATATCACTCATGTTTTTTCTAAATGTGGTTAAAAATGAAATCTCATGGGGATATGCCCATTTGTATTTGGGGGTGTGTGTTTTCGGAAATGATTGTCTAGAGGGGATGTTTGGCATTTCACACTTGAATATGGTTTTTGAAATGATTTGGAAATGTTTTGGTAAATGCATTAGGCTGTGTAAATATAAAGGCCCATTTGGCCTAATTTTAGAGTTTTTTATTTTCCCTAAAATGAAGAATGGGTTATTTAGATTACTCTCAAGGAGATGGTGTTGCTCGTGGTCTTTAAGAGATTTGTCAATGTTCTGGTTTGCATAATTTTTCAATAATGGGTTTGTGATATGCTTGTGGTGGCTTCAGAAATGAGATTCTCAGTTTGGTTGATAAATGGTGTATGTGGTAACATATGATGTGAGAAATTTTATTGAGCACAAAAACCAAATCCCAAGTATCTTGGTGTGTGGACATGTACTAGTATACTAGTGATCCTGTGGGATTTGATCCCTCATTCATGTAGAATGCTTGATGATTACAAAAATAACTAAACTATGATTGTGATTATGATGTTGGGGACCATAAGGTAATGGGTATGTTCCCCACTAGTGGCTTATTCGTGGGAATAGATATTGTTATGGTTACTCTTACATCGAGATATAAGGTAACTACGGCCCACTTCTAGCTAATCCAATAAGGCGTTCTTGTGACTAGTTCTCAATAATTATATTGCACCTACCATCGATATATGGTTGGTTGTGAAGGTAATTTTAAATGAAATTGTTTCTTTATTTAATGTAGAACTCTTTGAAATTCCTATCCATTTAATGTTGGTCCATTTAAAATTGTTACTAGTATTGTTTGCGTTGAGTTTTTATTATAAAATTATTATTTTCCTGAAAAATTGATGTAGGCGTGTGTTGGCCTTTGAAACAGTAATGTTGTGGTTGATTAATAAAATGTGGAAAACATCTATTTTTATAATTGTATTTAGAACAAGGTTTAATGGAATCTTATGGGATAGGAAACACTTAGAATCTGTGGTGATTGCCTTCTGAGCTGTTAGCTCACTCCATACGTATAAAACTCAGTGTCGGTAGACCCAAACTATTTTGTAGGTCCAAAATTTGTTCAGATTTCCTAGTTTAGGTGCTCATTGTTGGAGTAGTTTTATACTTTTGGTTGGGGGTAACCAAGATGTCACTTGGAAATAGTGGTATCTTGGTAATGTTTTAGTATTTTCTCAGTTCCATTTATTAGTTTTAGTCGTGAGTCTGTTAATTTTTATATTGTATATGGATTATCTATTTACATATTTATGTTCTATTGTAGGTTGTTTTTTCATGCTCATTTTTATTACATTATTTATTTATCCTGGTTATTATCCTAAAATCAATCCAACTCGATTTATATAAGATTATCGGCATTAGTTGTCAAACCGTTGGGAACGGGTACACCCATCGGGTCATGGGACAGACTGGGTCAGGTGACGGGTCCGATGTAATTCCAGCTTGTTTCGTGATAAATTTTCATCATAGGAGGCACTAGTTATTTGGGGTGTTTGGTAGATGGCGAATATGGTTTTGGGGGGTCGGGATTTTGGTATGGGAAGGGTGTCATGATCCATTTCTAGTTCTGAACCTCACGTAACATGGGGGTAGTATGGAATTGTGTCTTGTGTTTTTTTGAATTGAGGGATGAAAATGGAGTTGATTTGGGTTATGTTGTGGCCTTATGTGGGGGGGGGGGTGACTGAAGTTAAGTACATGTTCCTTTTTCAAGGCCCTCAGAGTGTTATGACTTACTTGAGGCATGGCTCACCAATATATTGTCGGGCTAGGAATATGCACTAGTCCCTCATTCCAATGGTCCATTGCTGGCTGAGTTTTCATTTTGGATTCAATTTGTGTAATTATATGTTGAAAACTAAATAGTATTTTGAAATGAAAATGGATTAAAAAATGGATGTTCTTTCCATGAAATGGTTATAAATTAGTAATGTGGGTTTTCAAACATTGATGGTGTCTTTGTTTTGACAACATTAATGGAAGGTGGCCCTTGGTATTTCTTATGGATGTTGACATGTGTGTGGGTATGTGTGAGATGTGTGTGTTGGCATGTGAGGATAGGAGTGGACAGACACACATGTAATGTTTTATGTGATACAATGGGTTGGGTTTTGGAATTTAAGTCTTAGCAGGGATTTTGTAAACTGGATTTGAATGAAAAATTTATATTAAAAGAAATTCTTGAAAAATGGGTTATTGGTACTTGGGAATTAGCTGTGGAAGACGGAATTATTGTGTTTTAAAAGTAAAATGATGGTTTCTGCTCCAGTTGGTTTTGGATTATGGTGTTATTCATTGTTTTTCCCTCAGTACGAGGTTGGATTTGGTCTTTTCTTTTTGTGGTGGTCAGAAAATTATTCCCAAAAAGTCCTAAATTATCCTAATTAGTCATGAATGTTTCCTTTTCCTCCAAATGTTCTTCCTGTTTTATGTGGTGATCAAGGTTTTTAGGAGGTAGTGGAGTGGGTTGACGAATTCGAGCGTGTTATTTAATCATTGGGAACTCCCAATGCTGTTACAGATCATGCGATTCAATTGTTATATTAGTGTCCAACCTTTGACATATGGAAGTTGGTTTCCCCGTAGTCGATAGAAGGTGAGATGTTTTGGGAGTTGTTTAAGACCACATTCATGAAATAGTTCAAACCAAAGGAGTTGATGCCGAGGAAGGTTGAATAGCTATAAGATGTCTATTAGGGCCAACGATCATAATTTTCATAGGATAAAATTTTTATAGAGCTGGTTCCATTCACGTTTGATGTATCATTGGAGGATCAGAGTAAGCCCCCTATCATTGCTGGGGGTTTTCATCCTGAAAATACAGAGAAAGTGCACTCATCAGGTGGAACCTTTTTTGGGAGGTTAGGGCATGAGGAATTCATTGATGATCTATTTTTTGGGGTGATTCCATTGGTTGTCGGTTCTCGTGAGGGTTACCCATTTGGTGAGTAGGGTTTTCCAGGGGAACTAGTTTTTGAAGACCATTCTCTATTGACTCTGACATCTAGTTCATCCGAACATTTGATTGTATGTTTCAAGTGTGGCCAGTTCAGTCACCCAAAGCCATATTGGCATATTCCTCCAATGGCGTGCCATCGTTGTGGCCATTTGTGTTATTTGGAGAAGATATGTATGAGGAACTATATGAAAAGGATATCTTGATCGGAGGTTGTGTTACTTGACAATTAGGTGAAACAGTAACCATCAAATCCCCAACCACAGGTCTTGGAGAAAATATTATGCACTGTTAGGAGTTACAGGGAGTTTGAAACCCAACTTTGTTTTGTTTTATATGTTGGGATAGAAAAGTTGAACATCTCATTGTTTTTGTATAATTGATTTTTAAGTTATCCTTTTGTAGTAATAGTGATGTAAACTAGATCTCTTGTAAACCAAATAGTTGCATCTATCTGAATTTGACACTTGAAAATTTTCATTCTCTTTTGAGTGTGTCTTACCTTTGTGTATGTCGGTCATAGTTTTAACATTAGGTAGTGCTCATTTGGATATGCCTAGTTTTGTTAGAGATGGTTTCTTGTGGGTTTGGTTGGTTTGGGAGGTACCGAATTTTAGTGGTGGTAGTTTCCAACTAGTATATTGACATTCAGGTTTCACCCCAGCCGATGTTTTTGGTTTTTGGAGTTTTTAGGAGATTATTTTTCCAAGAAACGCATGGTTACCGCATGACTAGTCTTAATCGTGTGGCCCCATCCAGGTAGAAAGAACCAACTACCCGTCCAATGCTTGACTGTGTGGTAGGTCACATAATCGTGAGGCATGGAATCTTTTTTGGGCAGAGGCGTTGGAAATGTTGGCGCACAGTTTTGAAACTGGGTTGCTAATATGTGCGGAGTTCCCCTTCCTTCTAGTAGTTCATACTTGGTTGGCTCACGGTTTGGTAAGCTGTGTGGCCAGACATGAAATACCTTTTTCCTATTAGCATGGTTGGTGATGTTCTGGGATTAAATGATGTTTGTACTAGTTGATTTCATGTGTTGGGGAGAACACTCTCGTGTTCTCCCATCATACTCATTCATGTGTTGTGGTTTTATCTTGATCTGTCAGGTGTGACTTGGGGAGTTAATAGTAATTCCAGGGTTCGTTTTTTCCTTGTGGTTTTGTTAGTGATGGACTTGAGCATTGGTTGAATTTTGTATGGGTGACTTTGAAGTGTATAAAAGTGTCTTTGGTGGGGATAATTTTCAAACCTGACCACGTATACTCCGTTATTTTATTCTTTTATTGATGATGGGTTTTTTTTTATTGAGGTTCGAGTTGGGTGACAAATAGTAATCCTGGTTTTCTAAGGTTTTTGGTTTCTGATTAAAACTATTATTATATATTCTATTCGATATTATGATAATGTATCATGTCGGGGATCTTCTAACGCCCACAATATCACTAAATTCTGTTTAAAACATTTAGTGATCATGGGGTAAACTTCCATTGTGTTTGGGGAATCATCTGGGGGTTTTTGTATAATTTATATGGTGGTACTCTTAGAGAACAACCTGAAAAAATTGTAAAACCTATCCATGAAATGTAACGTAACTGTCCAGTAGCCCTCACATGGTTTTCTCACAGTTTGACAAACTGTGCATCTAAACCGTAAGGCCACTTGCATGCTTTATAACTTTTTATGTGGAGCTCTTTTTTATGTGATACCACCTCCAAAATTAAGCCCTTTCAGTTGGTCATCACCCATAGGCACCTCCCCTTCATTATCCATTAATATGGGTCATTTTTGGGTCTATTATCACTAAATTCTATTGTCTCTTAATCAAATCTTCACCATTTCTCTTCTCCTCTTTCCCCTCTTTCATTTCATCAATCTCTCTTGGCTTGGAACCCTTTTTTCCGAACACTAGGTTTAGGGTTGGATGATTTTGGTTACTATTTATGTGGGTAGAGTGTGTACATTGTTTGGGGGACTCAAATATTCCATTCATTGACTTTTTGTTCCATTAACACATTGTTTAGGTAGGAATTTCCTACTTTTTCCTTTCCAGAACACTGTATGAGCAGTTGTGTGGTTTAATTTAATTTAAAATTGTCTTTCACACATCAAATATATCAATGTATTGATGATAAAAGTGATTTTATATTGGTATAATATACCAAAAATTGGGTTTCGAAGGGATTTTTGTGAAATTCCTAGGTTTGTAGCAACTAGGGTTATTGTTTAAAATTCCACTGTTCATTTAATTTTAAATTGGGGGTTGTAATGAAATTTTATTCCTTGATTATTGTGTGATATTTATTTATTTTTTGTGTACAGTATTTGGTGTGTATAGTTTGTTAATGTTTTATCTTGTTAAATTTGTTAATTTTTATTTAAATGATTTCATTGTTATAAGTTTATTTTTTTATGTTTCATAACTAGTGTGGATATTCAGATGTGTTATTAATGAAATTTGTGTGTTTTTTGGAAAACTATTTTTTGTTTCATCTTGGATGATTAGTTTTCTCTACGCCATTGGAACATCAATGGGTGAACTAGGTGTAGATATGGTTGTGCCTTAAAATGAAGATTGTGCCTAAAACTGATTTTCCATTAAATATTAGTTTCCAAAATTGTTCTTGTATTCTAAATAATGATCTATCCTTCATCTTGTTTCTAAATGTGGTTGAAAATGGAATCTCAAGGAGTTAAGACCATTTGGAATTTGGTGTGTGTTTTGGGAAATATTTGAGTTGAGTGGATGTTTGGCATTTCACACTTGAAGATGGTTTTGGATGTTATATGGATATGTTTTGGTAAATTCATTTCGGTGTGTAAAAATAAAGGCCCATTTGGCATGTTTTTAGAGAATCATCTTTTTTCTAAAATGTGGAAAATAATTTTTAGAAAACTCTCTAGGAGGTTGCATGCCTCTTGGTTTTCGATGTGGTTTTTATATCTTCTATGTTGCTTAAGTTCTCAATAATGGGTTTGTGATGTGCTTGTGGTGGCTTATGAAATGAGATGATATGTTTGGTTGATAAATGGTTTGTGTGGAAACATATAATGTGTTAAATTTGATTCATAATAAAAGGGAAGCCTGTGTATCTAGGTGGGTGGACATGTACTTGTATAATAATGATCCTATGGGTTATGGCCCGTGTTTCACGTAGAAATTTGATGATGGAAACACAAACTAAACTATGATGATGATGATGGAGAACACTAGGTAATGGTTATGTTCCCAATCAGTGTCTCGTGCATGAGAACATAAATTTTTATTGTTACTCTAACACCGAGATATGACGTACTTGGGGACCACAATTAGCTAGTTCCTAGGGGAGTTCCCTAATTAGTGTTCAATGATTACATTGCACATCCCATAGATAAATGGTAGGATGGATTGGTAATTTTAAATGTTAGTGTTATGTTTTTAAAGTGGAATTATTTTTAATTGTTTTTCATTTAACAGTATTCCATTTTAAATTATTACTATTATTGTTTGTGTTGGGTTTATGTTATAAAATTATTGTTTTTGTGAAAAAAGAATGGTGGCGTGTGTTTGCCTTTGAAAATGTATTGTTTTGGTGGTTTAATAAAATGTGAAATAAAGTTATTTTTATAATTATATTCCAAAGTACTGTTAATGGACTATTTTGGGAAAAGAAACACTTGTAATCAATGTCGATTTCCTACTTAACTATTATCTCACAACCAATCAACACCACTCATTGTCCAAAGTTCCAATCTATTTTGCAGGTTCAATTGTTGTTCATGTTTCATGGTTTAGGTGATCTTGGTGGGAGTGGGTTTTATCTTATGGTTGGATAGAACTAATTTTTCAAAATGAGATAGTGGTAGCATGGTCCTGTTTTTGTTCGTTGTCAGTTTAATTTTTCTTGTTTTAATCGTCAGTCTCTTTAGTTGCATATTGTATTTATGTCTACTTTTTTTCATTTATGTTCAGTTGTGGTTTATTAATACATGATCAATTTGATTAGTTTATTAATATAATCCTGGTTATTGGGTGGAAATAGTTCCCACATGATTTATATATGATTCCCAATAATAGTTTCTAGCCTGTGGGGATTGGGAATTCCCTTCATGTCAGGTTGCATACCTCATCAGGTGTCGGGTCAGATGACATCCTAGCTTGGTTTGTGTTACATTGTATATCATCCCTCATTTTTCGCGATTATGATCCTCAAGAGTATTTTTTATAATTGATATTATATTATATCACATGTACTACTTTAATTTATGTATTTATTTTCTAATTACCTTACTAGGGTTTTTAACACCCAACTTTCTCATGTATGTCCCCAAGTTGTCAAGTGTGGTTTTTGAAGATTAATTGATTATGAGTTGCATTTTTATGATGTAATCAGTATTATCATTATATATATTTTGATTTAATTTATAATTTATAGTTAAATTCACATAGACAATGGGCATTATATTTACACCTCAAAATTCTAAGGTACAACGTTGTTTTAAATTGTTATTATGAATCTCCACACTTTGTGTAAATAAAGGAATATATTAACATGATACATTATTTTTTTTAATAAAGCTGGTATATTATCTATATTTAAAATATTGAAAAACTATTTTAGATTTTATAAAATGAAATATTGGTCTTCTTTGAAATCTTTCCTTAAACGAATGAGCGACCATCCTCAATAGCTTTTATTAAATGGGTCATTGAGTTTCACCAAATAACATTGCATTATTAAAAATGTTATTATTAAATATAATATGATATAACCATGATTTTCTTTTAGTAATAAATAATTATATTAATTTACTTATGAATATTTATTGTTTATATAAATATAAAATTAATTCATTTGTACGCAATTAATGATAAATCAAAATAAGAACAAATTGGGTTTACAAAAATATATTTGTTCATATTGTTCCAAAAAAGGTTTCCCCTCTTTGAAATAATTAAAATTAATTAATGAATTATTTTAATGTAATAAATATGATATATATTCAATAAATTAATTTTGATATTCATCTATTAGGATTAATATTCAAAATATTTGAACAAATAAACTTCCCACATAAAAAGATATATTCTTATATTGTAAACCTCACCACCATTTAATGAAGAACCCATTTTAACTCTAAATGTTGACACCATAATTGCATTAGTATGTAAAAATAAGATTCATATTTGAAATTGAAATATAAAATTTTGGTTAGGGTTAATTGTTTATACCTTCCGAAAATAGAAAGATTTTTAATGAATAGTTAAAATACTGAATTTTAGTTCATAACATCATTTTCATCTCATTTATTTGTAAAATAAAATTAATAATTTAATTTGATCAAAATTTTGATTATATCCAACTATTATCAATTAAGATAATTTATTTAGTTATTATCAATATGACATTGAAATCGATTATAAAAACGTTGCTACCTTTCGGAACAATATACACTAAAAACCCACATTGTCATCTCGTCAGCGAGATCAAATTTAAATTAATTTATGCACCCTTGGGGATTTT
The DNA here is from genome assembly GCA_963277665.1 of Viscum album. Classification (NCBI taxonomy): domain Eukaryota; kingdom Viridiplantae; phylum Streptophyta; class Magnoliopsida; order Santalales; family Viscaceae; genus Viscum; species Viscum album. The sequence goes on from OY728128.1 coordinate 1,268,283,188, forward strand.
AATTTTTGAAAATGGATTCCAAATATTGGAATAAGAATAATTTATATTGTCTAAAATGTAAAATTATTTTTGTAACAATACAATTAGAGAATGTAATTTGAACTAATCACAATCATTAAGCTAAAATTGAGCTTTAGAAGGGAGTACATCATAATCAAAATGTCCCAAATGACATAAAAACAGCCCAAAGAGAAATTTTATAGACATATTTATACCCTAACCTCAATTATATATATATTCATACATTACTAGATCCCCCTTCAATGTGATAAAGGTGTATGGTATTCCATTGACAAAATATTACAAGAGTGTCACTACTCTGCCACTATAAAAAGAACTCCTCTCCTACAACTTAATAAAATATCTCAAGACACATTTTATTGACAATTATCTGAACTAATAGCTCATTATATTCCCTACATTCTCCTAGAAGCATTATCTTTGGAATAAATCTATCCGTTGAATTCTTTTGGTATAAATAACAAGAAGTTGCCCAATTAAAAGGTAAAAATAGTCTTTAACAGATTTGATTTATTTCCATTATTCAATCATAAAATATTCTTATTACATGATTTAATTACAACATATGTATCCTCAATATATTATTATGTGTTTTTGCTAATTTTTTTACCTACAATAACACATACTTACATCTAGAGGGTAATAAATATACTATTTCTCCATACGATGATCTACTTCCTCACAAAATGATGATTTCTCATTTTTCCATTACCACCGACATGCTAGACATTATTATATACACACTATTTATAATTTTTATATATTATTTTTATTATTTTTTATTATTTATCAATTTTTTATAACACATACTATAATTCCTCATCGATAAACATTACTTAATTTTGATATAAGTCAATAATTTGACATTAATTCACATATAGGATCATTTAATGTTTATAGATTTTGTTAATTAGGTCATAACATATACATACCAAATTGAATATTATAAGTAGACAATGCTACTCACTATCTATTTTTTTCATAAAACAAAAACCTTGTAAAAATAAACATGATTAGTTTTGTATTTTAAATAACATAACTATTCTTGGATACCATCTTTGACTATATTCTTCTTTATTTCATGTGAAAAACATTTTGAAAACATGGTATGAGAATAAAAATACAAGTAAGGGATTCAAAAAAGAAAGAACATTAAGTATTTGGTAATTTGAAAACCATAAAAAGTTTAATATAAAGTAATACATTTCACCTTTAAGATGTTGTAAATATACTTCAATAAATATAAGAGTATTTCATTAATTTATTACTTAAAAATATTACAGTAAATCCTTTAAATAGAAACATATAGAATATAAATGTAACATGTTACATAAACATACATAAATCGACTAACCATACGTTCGACTTCCTCACTTATCACTAAATGGAATATCCAAATGGATGACTTCCATACCAAAATAATTGGCAGTTAAAATGTAACAACCTGCCCTTGGTTAATCATGAATCCTCCCATAATTTGGCATTTCATGTAACAAAACATCATTGGTGTATCAAGTTACCACCCGTTAAATGTTTAAGTACCATAATACATTCATAACACATGAAATATTGAAAATATCAACCTTTCACTAATTATTTTTCTTTTCAAATAACAAAGAAAAAATTTGAACATATTAAAAAACCCACCCCATTTAAAAAAAAATTATTTAATACCAAAACACATAAAAAGTGAATAAGGCATTTCATTTCCTTTTGAAAACATTGATGCTTATATATGAAGCCAAATATCAAATAATGGTTATGACGTAGGAGAGGTCATTACCACTGAATACATAAAAAACATTTATTTTTTTGTTTAGTAAAACTATTCATATATGTAATATTCCATTGGAATGAAATAAAAATTCAAAGGGTTTATTATACAAAGTATTAAAGGAGGTGTATATTGTCATTATATGCTTCAATTAGAGGATATTGAGACAATGTCCCTTTCCTGGGTTCTGACATGTCTCTTTCTTTCTTTATATTCGTGAATAATAAAATACATTAATTTGTATCCACATCAATAATCTTTTAATTTCTATTTTTCCTTTTATATCACTTATTACCACGTTATAAAAATTACATAATTATTTAAGTTAATATTGGTCATTCTGTTAATATTCGGTACTTGAGTCAAAAATGAAATTCATTTTCTATGAATTTCCATGTAGCCAAAATTAAATCATCTCGAGAATAATATTCATGATTTATATATAAGGTATGTCAACTATAAATTTATTTATAATATTCCATAACATTTTGATGGTTGAAATGAAATCCATCGTTCCTAGAGACGATAGGTCGTACATATGCATGAATGTTACTTTCATTTTTGTGTAATATTAATAGAATAACAATAAAATTATAAAAATGAATATTATAATACTATTTTATATTCATGTAATTTAGGTATCTTATGATTAATAACACAATAATTTATATGTTCCACGTATAGAATGAACGAGTCACTTCACTTTGAGGGGGTTGTTGTCTGCACATGATCTAAATTAAATTATCATATTTACACTTCATTGAAAGCATAAAGGTATGTTGTATATTAAAATTAAAGAACAATAGAGAAAATATTAATATAATATGTATCATATATAAATACATTTTCCTCATAATATCCACCAATAGAGGTGTTAGGGGAAAATTGAGGTAATATTCATTTTGTGAGGTAGTAGTTTGTCGTACACAAAAAACAATATGTTTGTATCCATTAGATGGATGTGTTTGTAAGATTAGTTCAGATAAATCTCATAAAAACAACCTAATATATATATAATACTGGTTTTTTAATGTAATTAATTAATAATGATATAATAATGGGTGGAAAAGGAAAATGGAGGAAAGGAACTTAAGAGATGATTTTACCTTTAAATCGGGCAACTTCTTATAATTTGAGTAAAAAGGCAATCATGAATTACCTGATTACCATGGTAATGAGTATAAGGGTAATGGAGGTATTTTTGGAGATTATTTGAGATATTTTTGGATGATCCAAGGGCTTTTAGATGTGTCATTGTGTGGGTAGAAGTGGAGGCCTTTTATAAGAGGGAGGAGAAGCACATTACGAATGTTTTGAAATATTAATTTATTATATATTAAATACCAATAAGAATTTTTAAAAACTAATTTAATTGGAATATAAAGAGATTTTGGATCTAATAAAAATCATATAATAATATTTCAACATGTTTGGAATATTTATTTATACATATCCTTTTGGTCTAAATCTTATTTTAAACCTCTTACTATTATCGTGATATCATGTTATTTACGCAGTATGGGTTAATGTAAATACCACATCAAAACAAAGGAACCAAATAAAATTAATTTATGAAATATTTGGACTTATCTTAAAACTTTTTATAAATATTACATTTATATTACTTTAATATAATTTAGTGGACTATTTTATATTTTAATATATGAATGATGTCAATTTTTTAAACTAATCATACTTCAGTTTTTTACAACTTCATAACAACACTATTAATTTGATTAAATTACATTGAATCAATCCTCATATTTAATATTACCCATTATAATTAGGGTATGACATTAATTATTTCAAATAATTTGTATTTTTATACTTATAATAACATTAATTTGAATCCTTTATTAATGATGCAATTACTACAAAATCATTATTTCGTAACTAAATATATCTAAAAATTAAAAATATTATACCATGTTTTAGGAAATATTATTATATTTATAATAACTATATATAGTCGAATAGATCATTTATATAATCCAATATAATGTTTTTAGAAAAAGATACATGTTTTGTTATATTTCTCTATAATTTATGTTAATTCTTATAACATGTCATTATCACACCCATGTCGCTCCATGGGGTCTCAAAATCATCCCAATTATGCCTACGGTCTGAAATATATCATCCAATATGATTAGGAAAAATTTATGGGTAATTTAATATTATGATAATATTATTTTTACCCTTATTTACCGGATTTACCTTTTAACTATTATAAATAAAATAATTACTGAATTGTTATGTGTTGTTTATAAAAAATAAATAAATTTTTTATTTATTTTATAATTATTAATATTAATATTAAGTACATTCTTTATGAAGGATTATTTTTATATGAAAAATATGTTGGAAATAACATTCAATGAGTTGTAACCCTATATTTTACCATTGTTAGACTTTTATAAATTTTTTGTCTATCTATATTTAAATTTGTTTTTAAATGATGTTATTCTCTTGAATTTATTTATTGGGTATATTTAGATAATAATTTTATTTAGATATATCATTAATTAGATTCTCTCTTCAATATATTCTCACTAAGGAGAGGGATATAGGCTCAAATTACCAATTGGTTGGGACTTCTATTAATTATTTTAAAAAGGTAAGGGGTTTCTATCTAACAATCCAACATTAATCATGTGTAGATTATATATATAATATTATTAAAATATTATACAAGATTAAGTCATGTGAATTATTCTAAAAATTTTAAAAATATATATGAATATATTACAATTATATTTTTTAATGAGTAAAAAATTATTGGTTTGGAAAACTGTTACACATGAACATGGTGTGAAAAAATAAAATTTTGTTTGGAAAAGGTATTAAAGTAATAATTTAACATATTAATGAATAAATAATGTCATTAAACATGAGATGATAAATATATCATAAGAAAAAATGGTAAGGAATTTAATATGAAAAGTATGTATACAAAATTGTTGAGATTGATAGAACTCATCCAAAACTATGTGTACGAATCATTCCTTTTATGAGCATATACGACCATAGATTATTCTTGAATGAAGTGTTTTTCAGTGAATAGTTCCTTTAAATTATCATTTGTATGGTAAGGTTGTTTTTGGTGACATTGGATCATCTGTGGATAGGTTTTCCTAATGTCAGGTTACACTGGCTTATCCTTGGTTGGCTTGTCCATTTTTTTTATTTGGGTAACCCTTTGCAACAAAATCATTTGGAATGATACCATATGAATAATGTTGATTTAATTTATATAATATTTCATGATTAATATTTATCAAATGAAGAAAATAAAACTCATAAATACTATGATTGGGATTATTATAAAAGTAAATAACAATTACGTGATGGGATTGATTAAGCAGACACGTTTTTAAGGATATATAGATATTGTTTTACAAAATGGGAATGTAGTATAAGGGAATAAATTTTATTATTGGATATATCATTGAAATAAATTTATTAAAATACATAAACAAATAATATAAACCCACTACTATATTCATAATTTATAAAATTTCATTCTTTATTGAAATAATATTGAGACCATTAATTTGTATGGCCTCTAAAATAGAACAAAGAATCCTCTATATCTATGAAGTATTTTCAATGAGAAGCCTTCAAAGCCATTAAATTTTATTGTTTAAGATATCAATTTTACTTTTTCGTGAACATGGGCATTGCATACTGGTTTGTCTCACACGTGTGTGCTGACAGTCATAGTCTAAAAGGTATGAGGGAATTGATGATGTGTAATGAAGAAATTAATGTCAGTAATTTATCAAGAGTTGATTAATTTTAATTAGAAACATATGATAAGACTTTACAAAGTGAATAATATTTATAATTGGTTAAATATTATTAATCTCTAATCATAATATGCTTAATCCTTTAAAAAATTCAACAGAAAGAAGATTGTGATGAAATTTAATCTGATATTACATTTTCATTATCACCTTGTACATATTAATGATAAAAAAATTTATGGACTCTATGAATATATATTAATGGAATCATTTTATTATGAATCATTCCAAAATTTTAAATCATTTTATAGGTAAAATTATAACGGAAGAATTTTTGACAAAAGGTTAAAGGGATAGAAGATTGTTGGATATTATACATAGTGATATATTAGGACTAATGTTGATGGAGGAGAGTAGTTGTTTTAGGTAAATTTTAACCATTATATATGAGGTTAGTCAGAATGTTTATATTTTTTAATGGAACCCAAAGTAACAATATTTTGAAATGATCATATATATGAAAATATACAACATAAAATATGAAATTGTGTTAAAATACTCTAATCTAATTATTGGGGTTATTTCTTAGTCAATGAATACATTTATTATCTGGATTTTTCTAGAATTGATTCACAAATGAACCCAAATGGGACACCATAATCGATCGATGTGTTTAATTGAGGGAATCATACATGTTCATACAAGGCTCGATAAAGGATTAGTTATTATGTAGTTTTTATTACATTAAATTTTTATACTATAGATTGTCCCTCATTACAACTAATATTGGTTTTGTACAATGATACCATAAATATATAATATGATATTTTTACTAGATAAAATACTTATATTTATTTTATGATGACATTGGTTTGTGAAAAATGTGTCAGATTATTGGATTCTTATAATAATGTCATTAGGACTAAAAATTCATATTTATTGGTCATTATAAAAAAAGATAAGGGAATATTTTCAATACACATACGGATAGAAAAGTATTTCAGGCTCAATAATCTTTATTCCATGATCATAAATTTTACAATAAAATAAATGGTAGGAATGTGGGACATAGATATATTATAGAATAATAAGAATCATATGTTCATTAGAGGTAGATTGATTCAGTTCCATAATGAATTTTTGGTAAATAACTAAATCAAATTATATAAGAAAATCAATTTTCTATTAGTATTCTTAGAGAATAATTGACATATAATTTTATCATGGATAATGAATATGAATTAAAATTAATATTAGAAGAAAAGACATCCTACCATGAGGAAATTTGGAGGTTTAGTTTTGAGAAATAGTTAGAATCCATGAAATTTGTAATGGGATCCCTGTATGGGATATATATTTAGAAATTTCTAGATTCACTAAATTGGGATAAACCTATAGGTTGAAGTAGTGATTTCCATAATAAATATCTAATATATTCTATAGTTTATTCATATATATTACACATATTTTAAAAGTGTTATAATAATATTATGATATTTTTTATAATGAAAACACTTCACCTATTGTCATGTTAATGTCAATTTATATTCTTAATTAAGATAAAATTCAATTTGAGTATGACATATATTGAATGGGTAAGACAAATTTCTTCATTAATGGCTATTTAATCATCATTTTTTATATGATTATATCTAGTGGTATTATAGTACCAAATTAGACAAAAATGCTAATAAAATCACACTGATCCATTTATGAATTAATGTAATATTTATATTATCAGAATATTTTAATTAACGAGGAATAGAAAGAATTTATCTTTCTATAACATAGTGATTATTTATATATGTATTTGTGTGTGTGTGTGTGTAAATGTTTTTATAGTGGTGGTTATGATTGTCAGATTTATTATATACTTCTCTTTAAAACTAATAACATGGCTCTAGACTCTGTACATATTTTTCTGGGTAAATTCTTTATAATGATTGTAGTAGGTGAAGAAACCACCATAATAGGAATATGAATATATATTGATATATCTAAATGGAACATTGGACTTATTTAAGATACAATCATTAGTAAGGTGGAAAAAATGTTTTTTGGGTTACTCCAAGAAAGTGTCTCAATTAGTATTAGATCGATAAAATCAGTGTATGATTCATGAAACTTCTAATAATTTAGAATAGATTGATTAAAATTTAAATTTGTTAACTATCTGATTGATCAGTATTCCATGTTAGGTACACAACATCGTGTCACATATTTTCTAATAATAGCATGTAGATTCCAAAAAAAATCATGGTAAAAATAAATTATTTTTTGGGATGTATATCAAAAATTACATGATAATTACTACGGATATTTTAAGGTACTTAAGGTGTGAAATTGAGCCATGTGTGAATGTTTATACCAATTTAAAATTTTAATATTATTATGATGGTTTGAAAATACTATTTGTAATCATTTTGTTTTGTAGATAATTGATCTATCATTTTTATGATTTCTAAATTATCCACCGTAGAAATATCTACAATAGAGGAAGAGAAGATCACTTTAATAGATTATATTATAGAATATATTTAGATTAATGTGCTTGTCTCATAAATTTAGGTGCATCAAGGAATTGGTAACAGGTTAAGATTTATGATGATAATAATGAAGCTGTTTCAATGTATAAGGAATCTTGATATAATAAAATCACTAAAAACATTCTTTAAAAATAAAATCTCATTAGAGAGATCATAAAGAGGTGATATTAAAAGGCTAGTTGTGTGGATATGGAGGAAAATGTATTAGGTCTGTTGATAAAGATATCATCATGATAATTATTTATGGGGGTTTTTACCACATATATTTTAAACATGATAGATTTATGTAATGAAAATATGATGTATCCTGAATTTATCATAATGGAAAACCCCATTTATCATTAAATAAGGTGCACATAAATTTAAATTTAAAAAATTTATAAATATTAATATCCATCCAAAATATAATTCTGATTTATCATTAGTCACTAGTTCTAATGAAGCATAAGGTATTTTGATGATAAGTTATGATTAGACTTAATATATAATTTTAATCATTATGAATTGTTTTATATAGGATATAAATAATGGATTCATGGTGTAATAAGTATAAAAATATTTATTTGATTGAATAGGTAAATATTTTCTCATGGAATTCCAAAATTTCATTAATATTATACGGTTGTGTAGTGGTAAATATTTCTTATTGACTATGTTTTGTGACATTACTAAAATGAAATATACAACAAATTTATACATAATAATACGCATCCTATAAAAAATGACTAACAATGAGGTGATCTTTCATGTTACTGATCTTGTTGTTCGATTAATTTTAAGAAATACTTGGGTTTTCTACATTTATGAATTATATGGGAATCTATATATTGTAATAATTAGACAACCAAAATTTGTGTCCATTCATCATTTCATAAAAAATTATGTTTTCATCTTGTTAAATGATGAGTATATAATGAAATCAAATATTAAATAAATGACATGTGGTGTACTCAATGACTAGGTTAGTTTTCTTTTGGGATGTGAGAAATATTGTGTTGGAATATACTAGATATACATCGCTCCATTACTTATGATAAATAAATATCAAGGGAAAATAATATATGTGGAATATTATGTATGTGAGCCATATTATGGTTGAAATGATTTTATATTATTATAAATATGATTCATTGGGATGAGGCTACTTATTATAAGCCCTAATTATTATTTTTATATTATCAAATCAAAAGTGCACTTCCTATAATTTTGTGTTTCACACATGACCCCAAGCATGATAAAATAAAATAATATTATTTACACATTACTGTTATAATTTATCCATTTGGATGGAGGAAATTATAATAAATCTCCCACAATACCACCTAAACATGTATTCAAACATACATTCCACTAGCCTAAAGGGAAGTCCAAATCCCCACATGGTATAAAAAAGTTATATGGTAACAAGGGACCACAACTGGGAACAGTTATCCACAAAAAATACAAAAAAATATAAATATTATAAGGAATATTTAAACATAGACTGAATTGAGTTATCCGACAAAAAAGCAGTTTTGTAAGAAAAAAATGGAAGCTTGGATGATGAACAATTTAACTGACATCGTGGAAAATATACCAAACACGACAGCTCCATGTACAAATGATGTAACACCTCATGCATATACAATTAAGCATGATCCCAAATATATAAGAATATACAATATAATGATCATCCTACTAAAACTATAATATATATAGGTATGATCTAATTTCCATATAGATCACCACTCACCAACACAAATCATATCAATTTAAAATAGGATTCACATACCTCAAAATTGATAATGTGGATATAAGGTATGATTTATGGTTCCCATTAATGGTATCATATATCAACATATTATCATGAATTTTTTTTCATAAATATAAAAAATATCCAAATTATGAAACAATTGATATTGATAAAATAAGAAATAAAAAATTCTATTTGAAATCAGATTTAAAGGTACTATAATAGAAAAGAAGGATATTCTTGTATAAAGTACCAAATTAGTTATTTATTTTAAAATATTCAAATATTAACATTATGAAAATCAAATGTGACCTGAGAAATATAATAAAATAGAGACCAAATGGTCCTTGATGTATCAATTCTAGACCTAAAAATATAGAAAATAATCCACTCACAAACACTTGATATTACCAAATCCATGACTAACTGATGGGAAATCTGTTAGGTTCTCTAATCTCCCACCTAAACCCACTAGACAGATCATGATTCTAAAATAGATTTTATGTATACATAGACATCCATCTTAACTACCCTAGTCTTCCTTTGACATTCAATGGAATTTTTTATTTCAAGGACATTATCATACCATATTTCATTTCAAAAAATACATTTTTAAAATGAATCATAAACCTTTCTCAAAACTCTATAGAACCACATAATAACATCCCCTTTATCGATATTAACTATTCAAAACATTTCATCACCCTCTAATGGGACACCTTATTTCATTAATTCTAGAATACCCCAATTACATAACACATAATGTCATATGTCATTTTCATTTTAATTTAATAAAAATAATTAAATTGAAAAAATTGGCCCTTCCACATTCTGATCAAATTACCGATCCATTATAACAATGTCACAACCTTTTATTGAACAATTTAATACATTTTTTTATCATTAATAAGTAATAATTTTCAAATAATTATCTAAAATAGGTCAATCTCACTTAATCAAAGATACCCAAACCTTTCCCTTTATATTGTAAATCATCATCCTAAATATCACTGTAATAATTGTCAAGTGCCGACCTAATTTATCAATTTTAAAAACAACTGGAGTATGTTACCTTAATACAATTTTATGATTGATTCATGTTAAGATCTCCTTTTTAACTAGTTTTTGAATCTAATTAAATCATCAATCCCAGATATATATACTCGATATAGATGGAAACATTTTAAGGAACAAAAATATAAGGATGAAAGTACCAGAAATTATATATTCAATAACAAAAGGATATGATTGTGATGCCCCATGGTTTGGCCACATGGTATTCCTATACTTGTTCCAACTATTTCAAATGGATCTTTCCAAATGTTCAAGATTCTATAGATAAATAAAATATTTTTTCTAAAATATGGACCTGCATTGTACCTTTTTATGGGAGCCCAATTCAAGGTGAATAGTCTCCTGAATATGTTGGGTAGTTTCGCCAAGATAAGTGACTACTACGTACCACCCAAAACACTACCTGATTATAGCTAAAGACACATGGAATGAAGGGAGAACTAGAGGGAGTAAAAATAAAAAAAATATTTTACCAAGGTAATAATATTAAATTTCTCCACAAAATAATGTTTTATACCCAATGAATACTACAAGGACATTGGTCGATGAATGATAATGAGGAAAATTTTCATGAATTAAAATACAAAAAACGTCACACTATTAACACCTATGATAAAACTAGATCTAGATGGATAACTCTTTTATATGGAACTAGAATCGACAAAAATGGAATAATCGAAGAAAATGAGAACCATCGATACCATCTCAATGAGGACAATCTAAAATTATACATTAAAATGAAATAGAAAAATGATTTAGAAATGGTTGGAAAACACTATCACAATGTTTCCACAATTGATTAGTCTTCATAAACTAGATTATAACCACTACTTAACATCCCAAAAAAAATAAAATGAAAAAACTATGAGAAATACTCAAAATAAAATCATAAGCAATCCTTAGACAATTTAAATATACTAGTGTCATGTAATGTATATCATCTAAAGAAAATAGAACCAAAATATCAAGCATGAGAGTAATATAAAATGATTGGAAATGATTCATGTATGAAAATGCCTCCTCTATAAATATAGACATTGGAGAATGGAAAAGTGATGGTAAACAAAGACTACACTCATGGAATAATGGCCTCTGGTAAGTCGTAATAAAACACCAGATCATCATCAAAATTAGCACTTGGTCACCAAAACACCTTACCATTATATCCTTTGTATAGAAAGAAAATGAATCCACTATCGCAATATAGGGTCCTCTTCGTAATGAGAATTGTGAACTGATAATAATCAATGAATAAGAATTTTAAGAGAAATCAATAATCAAAAGGGGATATTAAAAAGGATCATGTAATAAAATAATAACCAAGATACATCTCCAAGGATATGAAAACTATCAAAAGTATAAAACACACATTGGTATCATAATGAAATAAATAAACATTATTCCACAGAGAATATATTGGGTAAACATGAACATAAAAAGTCATTTAATTAAGGCCATAAATAAGAATTCACAAATAACATATGAAAAACCATTGATGTTGATAAATTCACTAATATTGGTCTCCAAACAATATTTTAATTTCCCACTGATAATAAATACATATAACCAACTCATGAAAAGAGAAAAATTCAACAACATATGAGATAATTTGAATGTTCTAAAAATAATATTCTTACAACACCATAATGAATCCAACCACTTGAATAAAAACCACAAAAGACACTATAATGAATGTATATTAACATGACGAAAAACACCCAAAATTAATTGTTCATTATGATGAAACAATAAATACTAAGGAAAACTAAATCAATATTTACTATGACATGATGATCAAAAATATTAAATGACATCAACATAAAACCATAGCATAGATTTTTCATGAATATATTCACTATCAGTATAATAGTATGATCCATGTTATCCTGATGCCCCTAGACTTTTTGAAGTGACTATAGGATATGAGGATCTCTGAATGTGTTGATTTGTAAAAAGAACCTTGTAGAACCTCTTTAGATTACCCTGATAAACACAATATCTATATGAATTTGGAGGATTCAATGAATTTTGTGTTGTACGACCCACTATATTGAACTGATACAAAAAACATGTTTCATCCTAAATGAAATGAATGTGAATAAACAAGGAGATATCTTGATGAACCAACCCACAAGGTATAACAGGTTTATCCTACTTTATCCCTTGTTCATAGCCTCTTTTACCACACATAATAATCTGAGATATCTCCATATCACTATTGTCAAAACCCAATCATGTTTCAACCATAATAATGCATTGTAAAAATGAAACATAAGTGTCATGGATTTATAAAAACAAAACATGTAGTAGTTGATGTTGATGACCTTCATAAAAACACCAATACATGAGAGACTCATCAATCAATATATAGGGAAAATATAGTATGAACACGATAAATAAGAGATCATACTCTAATATTATTTAATCTACATATTAGATACTAATACATTCTACAGCCTTTGATTCCTTCACTGAATTTTTAAGGGAATAATCGATGAATTGAGCCTTGAAATGTACCCATGACTGTTTGTTATGCAGATGATCCATAATAATAAGAAACCAAAACTTCTATTAAATAATCATAATAAAAAATACCCCAATAATTACCTCAAAATATTCAATAAACGCATCCTAAGAAAAAAATATCATATTCTTTCATCATCCACATCAGTGCTTCTTGAGAAAATCAGTACCCAATGAAATTAGGTGGATTTAGGATTTTAAACCAACAAATTTTAACCCCATATTAGGGAAAGATAGTAAGAAAAAAATTCCATGAAATTTGAACCAATAATACCACCTTTTTAATATAATATTTATCAATAAAAGATTCTACTAAATTTGAATGGGGGTGTACTTTACAAACAAGATAAAAAGACCTTCAAAAAAAATTCTTTATTCATTCCTAAAATGATAAAAAACAAATATAAATAACAAACTTTCAATGCTTAAATATATATTTTATGGTATGAGTTTGTGAAGGCATGAACAGTTTGTAGTGAATGTTAGCAAAAAAAATTCAGAAATCCATTTGTGGGATATGATTCATGATGTTCACCTCCTTCAAAAATAGAAAATATTTGTGAAGATATGGGAAGGATATAGGTATGATGGTAACCTCTAAGTAGTTTTAATCTAGAGTCACATATCCCCTTTTAATGTGGAATGTTAATATTAACCTCCACACAATGTCATTGGAATTCAAGGATACCTATCCAATTGTGTATCTCATAATGAATCATGAAATTATCCATAAATTGTGAAAACCACACCAAAAAAATACCCTATTATATATGAAATTTATAGGATATGATTCCATTAAAATATTTTGGAACCCTATGAGTTCACGATACTCATGGGATCTATGAGTGTAATGGAAAATGGATCCCCAGAACTTATTCATTATTCATGAACCACATTGTATTGGTTTATGAGATTCTCATCCGATATTGGATATACCATTCAGGAAGGTCGATTACATTTTTGGAAAAAGAAACCCCGTATGGAACTTGTGGTTTCTCCAGACCCCTACCCTTAGTGAATCCTACAACATGGGAACAAGAACTCTACATTGAGGATGGGGCATTGTATTTCATAATTTATTCCCCTTTTTGAATCTATTATCTCTTGCAAGGACATTGGATATGTGATTCCATCCTCTGTGATACCCCATCCTTTATGTATAACATTTATGAGATTCTCTATAGTGCCTTCTTTTTTATTACAGCCCTTGAAGATGGTCAAGTCCACTAGGGCCTAATACAATTCTTAGAACAATTCAACCACAATCTAGAGCCTTGTGTGATAGGATTCACCCACTCTTGTGTTTTCCCTCTTATATACATGTTAGGAATGGGCCTCCAACATACATGTTGAATGTAAGAATATATACCTATTTCCTATTTCTCCTTAGAATAGGAACTCTAACATCAGTCCTCTGGATGGACACTCATCCATTGTAGTTTCAATGCCATATCTCATATAAAGTCTCATTAGTGGTGGTCACATAATACATAGGGTAGAATATGATAGGGAAACTATGCTCCAACGTGGATAGGGATTCCATATGAATATTCCCCCATATATTCCATATTCCACCTCTATTTTTTATCCCTAAATCCATATCAACTTTCCTGACATATAATTACATGTCTACATGTCCAAGACACATGAGAGTGAAATACATGACATATTATCCTTTACATGATATAAAACTATATCCTTACCGTGTACAATGAGAACATGAATCCTAACGTAGGATTGACAGGGGATGACTTCACACTACTGACCCTGTGTGATAAAAATAGGAGCCCAATGTCCAATCACATGGATTGACCCCACACAAATTACAATGGGGGATAAACATAGGATTCCATATGTATGATAATCATGGAATTCAACCTTATACACTCACAATGTGATCATCCTCCTAAAAATTCCTCTTCCTTGAGCAATCCATATATAGTTACCCAAATAGGGATCCTCTTGCATAAAGAAGCTATTGGGAAAAAATACCACAATATCCATTATTGATGCTCCATTCATGAAACGATATTCCTTATCACATGATATTAAACAGCATTTATCATTCGTATGATGTGACTATAAAATATAGAAATGATGAATGTGGGTTTGATCCTTATTTCTTAAACAATATAGGTTGGACTACTCCCTAAGATGAATCCCAAAAACAATCACCCAGGTGTGACATCGTCCCTCATAGTGATGAATTTCCAATGATATGCCTAAATATTATGTATATATCTACTATGAAGGTGTGACATCTTCCATTCATGCTATTCACCCCAAATTGATCCATCTCAATAGGAACTTCCGATTATCTGCCCATACTGTCCCCTAAGGACACTAAACCAGAACCAGTTTTTCCCAACAAGACAATTATCATGCACACATCTTATCCTCACAATACCCTAAACCTATACCCAAATCCCCCCAATACCCTAATAATGTGACAATCATGTCCCTGCAAAACACTAAACTTGTTCCCATACATTCCATGAAATAAACTTTAAAAGTGCACATCCTGTCCCCACACAACACTAAACCTACACACATCTAGTCCCTACAAGAAGCTAAACCGGATTCTATACTATCCTAAGAAGACAATAAATATTATCCCATTTTATTCCCTCATGACACCAAACCTGTTGCCATATAGCATCCACAATATGTTAATATTGAACCCAAATTTTCCAAATAATACATTAATCATGTTCCCATGTAATAAATATGTCAAATTATTTCCCTACTATTTAATCTCTACCCCCAAAAATATACATGATATTCATGAGGTAAAATGACTCAAACGGCTTACAAATGTTGGATAAATTTCCTTGTGATAGATAAACGATTACTTGGGTTCCAAACCTATGTTTTCTAACCTGACATTCCTGTAATGATATGATGAATTATAGGTTCCCAATATACCCAATGTCCACACATGAAAGAATTTTTCTAATGTGACAAGTCAACATGAATTGAGAGTTACTCCCAATAAAGATATAAGAAGGGTACCTATCCATCAAACACATTATGATGGAAATAGGAATGAGTTCCATGACATGACTTTAATCAATAAGGGAGACATGGACTAGATAATGAGATTCATATAGGTATTAATGGAACGAAGAACCAATAATCCCTTATCTCATTATAATAATGGACTATAAATTTTTTTTATTGTGATTAAAGATACCTAACGTTGTTATGAGTGAATTTTGGGGAAAAAGTTCATCATTTCAGACTCCAAGAGGATCGGAGGCACTGTGCCTAACATAAACCAATGGAAATAGAAATAGAGAACCCTTTGTGTACTCTTCAACACAACTGTGGGTTTTAGTAAATATTATGGAACAATTGAGTTTTCAATCCACCTAATCAAGTAATATGGAACCTGGTCGGACCAAGAATGTGTTAGACCATGTAGGAACCTCACGTATGAATTTCAGTAGTTAACATTCATACCCCTGTTCTATGAAATAGTCAGTGTTGGTCTATCCACTATTTATGGAAGATTTCATGATGTTGGGGAATTTGAAATAGTATTTATTGTACATATAATAACAAATGAATCTACATGGATTATATGACCCAATCTACTAAAAGACATAAATACAACTCTCATTGGTGTCATGGACAGAGAAACATTGAAATGAAAACCCTACAAAACTACACAACCTCAATGAAATCCACAGCGCAATCGGCTACCAGGAGGCCACGCCACATCTCTCTATATAAGAACATCCCTAGAAGGGTTATTAACACAACGGTGCACCGATAAGAGTTATATTGGGTCATTACCACTAAAAATGGACCAAAATCCAAGAGGTATCACCTTTTCATCAACACTGCATCCCCTAAGGGCCTTATAGGGGTAATCCACCACCCATTCTGATGAAACAAATTCATGGGGGGAGTCTACCCGAATCACTTTAATGAATCAAAATCCTAAAATGAAGATGTATGGAAAGTTTAGTCATACCTACATCACCTACATTCCAGGAGCTCCCCAAGAGGGATACCCCTAGCATCATCAATGATATAACCGATCAGTACCACAAGATAGGGATTAGGTCAACTTTAAACCATCTCTTACAGAATATCTCTTGAACATTCCATACCAACATTGTGGTAGGCCGAGGACCCTGCCAAACAAGGGGATTTTTCAAAAGCTCTTGTGGTCCCTTCCACCATCAGCATATCCTACTCGATTACTGAAACATGTGAATTGAGATTCTTCCTTGTCTGATTGGGATCGAGACACGAGCCATATTATATGATGTCTTGGTTGACATTATCAATCACCAACACATCTAACATCCATTAAATGACATCTCATGATAGGTAGAACTAGCACGTATGTCATTCCCATTATCCCTCATCCAGAGTGGAGGTCCATCTCTCACATTCAATACCAAGTATGAAGGTCCTCCAAATTCTTCTACTAACTATACAGGACATCTACCCTTCTCGACCACAAAAAATATCATATTTCAAACCTAATACTTTACCATACAACACATATTTCTTACACAAATTCATATAATCCCTCACTCCCCATAATAAAACCAACTAAATAAGAGGTTATCCAAATGATACAAATAACCAAAAAGTAGGAAATCCCGATGAAAAAATCATACCCAACCCTAAAGAATAGTCCATGTATGGGGGGAGAACACCCATCGCCAAAGGATGAACCTCTTTAATTTTCACTTCATCTTTTACCACATTGAAATATTATATATTGAGATAAATGATAACTTGATATTGAAGCCATAATCCAAAATGATAGATTCTAGTTTTAAAGCAAGTCATTGAGGAAAACCATCTTAGAATCTAAAAACCATATGATCCACTGATCTCATAACATATAATTGCTAGTGGAGGTCATTCAGGATCCATTCCAGGGGTTTACAGTGCATTCGTATGGTCCATCACAAATTTCTCTCTTCTCTACCTATAACCATTAATGTGGATAAATGTAAGGGTATGCGATTTCACCTTTAAATATTCATTAATCTGTAGAACCACAAATTGGACCCACCAACCCCACACATGAGGTAGTTGTGAAGACAAAATCATATAAGGATTTAATGATGATGTTAACATCGTCATCATGAGATGTTCCATCATGAAGTGGACATATGAATCACACAATTACTTCTCACCCAGTAAACTAGCAAAAAATCCTATTTAAATTGGGTATGCCACATATTTCTCAGCCTGTGTCAAATGAGTTTTTGACCAACATAGATATGGACTCATCATCTGAGAAAGAGGGTATGTGGGAAGACCTAGAACCATCAACATCATACATTTACATCTTGAACACCCTTATAGAGTACCAGGAAATGTGTTTCAAACATATCATATATGAGGTGTTTAACCAGCTTTGTGATCACTAGTTGTCTGAGAGAGGGACTAATGATTACCTTAATGACATCAGTAAGTAGTGTAGAATGGTTCATATCACAAAAATTCTGGTACCTTAGCACCAAAATCCATAAGGATACCATTTGGACCTAAAATAATCCTACATAAAAATAATCAAAGTTATCTAGTGAGTTGGGGAATTATTTTATCCACATATATAGATTAGAATATGGGGAAAACAGGTTCCCCTCTATTTCATCGCTATCTGGTGAAAGTTATTCCTATTTTCCAATGTTCAAAGTTCCCCTCCATTTTCCATAATAGATAATAAGGTTATCTCCATCCCGCTATAGGATGATAAGAAGATTTCCATCGATATAGGAAATAATTAATAAGATCCATATAAATAAGTAATGTTGTATCATGAAGACACTCTTGTAGGTGTCCTCACTCGTCATAAGATTCATGAGAGAGGATATAAATACCCCTAATAATCCATTGAGTCCTCTCCATAACAACATAGAACAGTGTCTGGTAAATGTGAAATCTTTTGACTCACTCTTGGCTACAGCTAATGTAGAGAAGGAACACATGGTATTCACCCTGCACTAGTAGATCAAGTAATAAAAAATATTCACCACAAATCTCATTAATGAATGACTCCTAGATTATGTTAATGAACATTTGAACCCCATATATCATCTAGGTGGTAAATTGTTATTTCTTGGTTGATCACCCCTATATGACCATGGTGGCCTAATGTATATAGTTAGATAATAATTTTTGGGATAAGTTAATAGATTGAGGTACAAGTCACTGCCACCACATGAGAAATGTATTTATCCCTCATAGGATGAAGTTCATGTTTCTCCACATGTTGATGAACACCCTACTGGAGTTAATGACATTTTCAATGATTTTTTATCAAGATATATTTTCTATGATTACTTGATATATACTCTCAAAGATCTCCTCAAGGAACTATAAACATGGTTGGTGGAAATCATGCCTGATGGAATGATATAACAACTATTTTTAGGAAATGTCTACGAACTCACCGAGTTTGGAAATCTGTGGTTCACCTAGTTAAATGGGATCTGTGTCCCACTGATGGAACTGTTCCACAATACATCATGGTTTTTGACCTATTTTGAGGACCCAAAAACTGTAGGATGCATCCATGCATTGATACATTGTCTATACACTATAAGCACCTGCATTCATCTGGTACAACCAACTACCCATATGGTCCATTACATGTCGGGATGACCTTCTTAGATAGTAACTCTATCAATTCAGATCTTCCATGATAAAGAAATGTATTTTCAATCTATTAAATTGAAATCATATGACTGATGAGCGGCTTGAAGACCATCACAGATGATGGAAGGTCCTCCCTTATTCAATGAACATGTCATTATCCCATGAATAGATATTTACGATGTGACTGGGTACTATATAAAGTGTCATGGTCCTAACCTAATTACCCATAACTTCCCACGTTTTTTCCATGAGTTATATGAAAAGTAAAAACATCTAGATGATTTAATGAAGTGAAAAAGACAATAATCATGACTAATTCCTCTACCACTCCAAGGAGAAGACCTAAAATAGAAGAGACTATCAACCCTATGCATGCAGAAGATCAATAGTCAATGAGCCTATTGGATCCTTTTCTGGAAGAGGCTAACCATGTGAAGCCCTGCCAACTATATCCTCTACTAGCATAAAACCATAAGGACCTACCGAGAAAACCATATATTCATAGATTATAAACTAAGGATGAATCATCCGATCAATTACAGGATCCCAAAGTTACATAGCCAAAATATCATTAGTTTTCCATTAAGGTCACATAGGTCCCATGATACTTTATCAGTATCGTGTATAAGGGAATATGAAATATCAAACCTGAAAGAGGCCCCATGACCCTAAACTCACATGCTTTTTTGATCATTTTCAACAAAAATAGATCCTTATTAACACAATAAAATAATGCTTTGTGTTATATATTTGGATCCCAGAAAAAGGGGATCTTGTCATGGGTATATTGATTGATGCTATTATACATGTGACATATGTTTTCACCAACAATGATAGTGATAGAGAAGGTAATTGTTAGTGGAATAAGGATTCTAGATGGGAGAAATATAAATTCAATGACTGGTTGGATAAATGAATTATTTTATCATGCTCATTGTATCATTAATGATAATTTGAGAAAGAAAGAGCCTATTGTTGTTTCATTAAATCCATTGAAAAATTCTTACAAATCTACACCATAACCTTCCATGTCTTGAAATTATATGTTCTGATGGTGATAGAGATATTAGAGTCCCTCTCTACGGCTGAATCAATCTCACACACTAAATGTCTTCATGAATCCTATGTTAAGTGATACTCCCATGGTCCACCCAAACCCAAATAACAACAATGACGATGAACAAGAGGATTCCTCAATAAATACCATCGATATTGTATACCACTTAATGACACCCGATATAGTGGAATTATATGAAAATAATATAGGTTCCACATGTTTACAGTGTTGAAGGATTTCAGAGGACATATTATCTTCATGAATTAAAAGGAGGATGACTCATTTTCATCAATACATGATACTGAGAAAACGAAGAAGGGTTCTCATAAAAATAAAATAATATTTTCTTCTCAGTCTTCTCCTCCATGTTGGCCTCTACAGATGATGGTGTTAGTATTATGAGATTCTCAGTGGCATCCATTTTAGGAATATATATGTCCTACAATGGCTTGACCTTATATAATAGATAGTCATCCAAAAATTGTATACAGAAGGTCAGTTAGTCTATAGGAAAATATTTCTCGAACTACTCTAACATCAATGGTTTAGTGAGAAGAATTTATGTCTCTCCATAATAAAGAGAGACCCTTTGTTGGAAATGATATTCCCCTGACATAGATTTTTGAATTTTTAGCACAATGTTTGTATAACATCAAGGATTTCTATCGATAAGATTCTCTATTTGTCCAAACTAATTCCCGGGGCCCTTGTAGATTATTTCAAAACACATCCCCAGTTTGAAGCTAATGTAGAAGCTATAGAGGCCTACTATATAAAAGAGGATGATTAAGTGGAATGTATATCCATCACCTCATGATGTTTGAATAATTAGGGAGTCCTTAGGCCTATTCCCATACACCCATTGTAAATCATGTGCATGTTCAATGGCATATAAATCTTCAACTACTTAGTGGATTATTTCACCAGGATGATCCTCATCAATACTAAAATTATCTAAAATAAAGTAATAATTAAATATGACTTGACACCCTCAATCCTAATTATTTTGGGTTATGGTTATAATAAAAATAATTCATAGAAAAAAATTAGTTTGAAGACCTTGTTTGGTAAACTAATTTCAGGAACCAAACTCATGATTGTCGTAAAAGATAATGCTTCTAATTTGAAGAAAGATAGATTTCAGATTTATTTTGATGTATCCATCCCCTATTCATATTATCATTGCCCATTTTACTTCCTTAATTGATGAATATTGGAATTTTTAGATGAGGTATCAACCTTTTAGTTATATGAAACCTTTTTTTTTCTGAAACCATCCATTGCAATAGTGAGGGGAAGATGATCTAGACTGATGCAGTTGATTGAATCAATTGTTTTAATGATATATCATCCACTATAGTGACTATATAGGAATACCTTAATTATAGATTCATCCCCATGAGTCATCATCTTGAATCTACAACACAAAATATTGGGGAAGATACATTGCTTGTAAGTAAAATGTTATTATCACCCATTAATAGGATGTGTTACCACATATTTTTTGTACTCCTACTATAGAAATTCTCATGTTGCACCACAATCCAATACTCCTATAATGTACCGAGGGGTTCTACTAGTCTCTAATAACATGTGGCATTCAATCATGTTCCCCACAATAGGGATAGATCATTGAATTTAAACTCAGTTCCATTGAATATTCATCTACAATGGCCCATGGCTGAAGTACTGATTGAATAGGATCAACAAATTCCTCAACCACAAATTCAGTAATGAAAAAACATCTCATCAAGGAATTCAGTTTACATAAACGATTCATTATTCCCTTTAGTTGAATGACCACAAAAATCTACCTCCTCTAAATCATACTCATGTATCAGATTTTGCGGAGGATTTCCATGATACCCCACATATATTAGAAGAGTTTACCTATAATACCATATATGGGTAAACCATTGTTTTCCTTGGATGTAGTGAATATATGATGCTGAATGTGATATGTGTATAAATATCACTAGATGATCAATATTAGTATATGGCCTGCTTGAAATGGAATTGGTATTTGTTTTCATTGATCTTGTATAAGCTTCCTTGATTTGGACCTCAGGAGTCTATTAACCATTTTGGTCTCCAAGTGATATATCATGAATTCAAAAAACATTATAGAAATAAGCACCCATATTATTGTGTTAGGTTCGAGCCTTATGTTTTGGTGACCTAATCATATTAAAGGATACATGCATTCTAAGAAAATATGTGTTTTTTTACAATAAAAAATATGTTAACTCATTAATATTGAAGTGATTAAAATGGGAAATGGGACCATCATGATTTAATTTTTTTTTTAATTTCGGTAAAATATGATCATTGGACATTACAAAAAATGGAATCTACAACCATGGTAATAATTTTTATGTTATAATTTGTATTTATAATTGATAAAGAGTAACCACAATTGAAAGGAGAAGTGATGAGATCAACCAGAAGATTTATATTGAATGAATCCCTCTTTTTAGAGCTTGGGAGGTAGGTAACATCATAGGGGATCTCTCTTGTCCAAGCCCAAGCAGAGATTAATCATATTTAGCTATAAAAATAATTTCATATAGAGAAGATCATGTTAGTAGAAATTACCACTCAGGTAATGTTTGTCAAGACCCCCCCCCATGAATCTATCACCATTATAAACCTTACAATTAGGTTGTGTGAGGTTGTTGTAATTGTTTATGTTTCATGTCACAGGTAACTTAATGTGCAATTTCATTGTATTGAAAAAAAATTATTTTGTCAATTTCATTTTAGGAATAGTTTCTCCTGATAATATTGAGATGAAATTTGATAAATTGATTTTTTGGATTGAAATTTTATGTTTACAAAAATATATTGATAATTCCAATAAACTTTGTTATTATTAATAATACTTATTTGAATGAAATAGTTTGATAAAAACATTGTTATTCAAATATAAATGATAAAATATTTTTTGTCATGTCTCATCAATTTTATTACGAATTTTCAATCAAATATTAAATTTAGGAAATATGGTTTTTTATATTTAAAATATTGAATTATAATATATATATATAATTTTTATGATAAAATATATATCAGTTTTGAAATCATAATGAAAAATTAGGTAAGGTTAAATTTTTGATAATTTTATAAAATACATTAATTTTTTTGAATAGTAAAAATATGTTTCCGTTTATTGGTATGTTTTATGAATTCATAGTTATATCATAATGATGTAATAACTAATTATACAAAACCATTGAACAAAATTTTTTATTCAGTAATTCCAAGTATTTTAGTGGGTTTTAATTAAATTTTAAACATATAATTTACCTCCCAATGATTAAAAAACAAAATTTCAACCTAAAAAATATTAATATTTTGAATATATTACTTATCCACACCAATAGAAGTAATATGAAATGGTGATTGACTATTGTGGATTAAAATAATTTTAAAAATGACACATTTTTTTAAACATTTGGAAAATACAATGGGAAATCCCATGGTATTTCATTTTCCAGCACCAAGGATTACAAGGCATATACATGGGAATTAATAAAAAATTCCAACACCCTTTTTAAAAATACCCATAAATTCACTAAAAAGTCTTGCATCAAAAACATTCGAGTAGTTTTTCATATAAAGAACTCCTCCATGGTTTTCTCAGGCCCCCAGGTCATACACTTCATGTTTTTTTCATCAACTATTTAAGGAAATGAAAATGTCATTAATTATTATTTCTTTCGGGAACTTATTTTTGTATATATCTTAAATATTTTGTCCTTAGTCTTTATTTTTTCTTTTTTCATCAATATATACCTCTATATAATTTCTCATTAATGGTATACCCCTTCCTTCCTATTTTATCCCAATCCTGAAAGAATATTTTATAACTGTTATTATACTAGTGGTCCTCTGAATAATTTCTATTTACTTCTGATGAAATTCAATTTTATTTTCTTCTTGAAAATAACTGAATATAAAATTTTCCTGGGTATTCAACTATATGTAAAAAATATTTATTTAACTCATAGATTTTACATAAATGAAACTTGTATTCTCTATTCATGGGTTAAAAATAAAATTAAAACCATGTAATTTAGAACTAATTAAAATAACAAAGATTTTGAAAGGAAACCCAACAATTGTATTCATAATTTGTTATTTATTAATTGTTCATGATTATAATCAATGTGGATAACACTAAATTATACATATTAAGGGTTTTCCATGATTGATCTCTAATCCATTCAGTATATAATAATATCATTATTGATGAAATGATTTAAAATTACCATTATAATAAACTAGTTAATTTTATGACTCGTTGGTGACAACCCATGGTGATATGCTTATGAATATATCCATTAAATTTTTTATCCAAATTTTTATGTTATAATTATTTTAATTTTTGTTATTTTCCTTATATTTTCTTTCAGAATTCCAAAATTATTTTCCACCAGTTCATAATTATTTTCCCCAAGATCAATTGAAAAATATTTTACATTATATTACTTCGTAGGTGCAACGCTCTCACTTTCCATTGGTTTAGGTCAATATGTTATGATGTCTGGTATTATTACATAGGATGAACCTATTATTAATACATTCTGGTGGATTAGAATAGTTATTTAAAACTTCATTTACAATTTACATTATTTCCAAGATAAAAACATTTAAAATATCCCCTATTTGTACTATATAATGAATAGCTTATGTAATAAAAAGAAGTGATGTAATGTTTGTTATGAAATTATTTTTGGTTATTTTTAGAAAGTATTATTCAAAACATTTTTTATAAACCTTTATAATGATTAAATATATGAAAACATCCTAGTATTTTGGTGAAGTATTAAATAATTTTCTTCGGAGGAAGTAAATCACTTTTTTGATATGGACAAGTGGATGGGGCCCTAGAACATACTTATCAATGGGTAACACAAAAAATAATAGATTTATCTACACGCAAATAAGAACTGGTATGTGATAACAGACATTACTGATCTCTTGTTTTGACACTCCCGGGTGATATATCTGGTTAAACGCAATATTTTTAGAACCATTATGAATGATTTTTAGGAAACGTAATTTTTGTTAAAAATATTATATTTAAGAATCTTGTTTTATGTAATAAAATTAATTTGGAATTATATAGTTCTTAAAATAAAACCATTTCTCCATAATGATTTACTAATTTATAAAATTTTGAGAAAATGGTTGAAATTTGTAAAAAGTGAGAATAAATGACCATGCCCTAATAGACCTTTCACTGGATTTGAAATAGAAAACATCATGCCAATTAAGAATCGAAAAATTCAAGTTATGGAAAATAAAATAAATCTTGATAAGAGAACATATTCACCATGAAGGGAATAATATTCCATTAAGTATTTTATGTGAAAAGGCTACCTTAATTTGTGGGATCTATATTCCCCATGATTTGTTGAATAATGGGTAATCTCTATAGAAAATATCTCTAATGTACTCTATTGTTCATAATAAAAGGATGACATATTGGTTTTGAAACACTTTAAGGGAGAATATAATTAGTGGTGGACAATTATTAAAAACCTAAATCCCATAAGGGATATTTATTTAATTAAATTCGAAGTGTTTAGGGGGGAAATATAAAAAATCCATTTTTTTAGAAAAAAAAATAGAAGCAATTACTAGAGCTAAAGAAGATTGAAAATGAATATGTGGGATGCTATGATAAAAAACTAACATAAATATTCTATTTTACCTCTTGGTATTTTACGAATACTCATGGAATGGTTGGTATATTATATATTGATCTATGTCAAAATCTATAGAATAACATAGAGAATCATGATTATGAAATCATTGAGATGATAGTGCAGTGTACTAGGAACGATGTACTGGAGTTCGAAGAGAAGAAGTGGTCCCATATATCAAATGAAATGATTATATTGATGGAACCATGCATAAATATGATCAGGGATCATGATAGAAGAGGAAATAATCAGAACCTTCCAACATGAAAATATATAAGGAAAAACATTTATGGTATTGTTTTATTGGAAGAAGAAAATGTTACAAGGGTGTAGATATGGAAATTTTTCATAAATATTCAATAGTGAGGTGATACTTGAAATTCTCAACACTAAAAAAAAGAAATGATGGTGAAGACAAATCCATTAGTGAAATGATTAATCTGTGTAAACTATTTTTATTTTTCCATCAATATCCAAATCAAAATATACTGATAGAGAACCATTATTATCCTCTGCACTTTCCAAGAGAGAATTGTTGGGATTTTTCAACCACAAAGATTGAAGTTGAATCTCTAAATGAGGTTGTATCATGATCTCTCGTGATTTCATTATATCTATCATGTAAATTGTTTTAGTACAGTTCTATGAACTCCTTTATATTATACATATTTTTGAACAATATAGATTCAATCCCTAAAATTCTAAAATTAGAGTAATCATTCAACAATATTGGTGGTTTTATCCAAGAATCATCTATGTAAAGAAACACTAATATTTATATTGGAGTGAAAAATCTCATAAGAAATATAATAGTCATTACCATGATGGATTTTGACACTATAATAAGGATTTAATAGCACAAAAACAAAAATAATATGATCAACTAATGCTGAAAATAAATATCAATAGTTTTGAATCATAGAAACTAAATCCATTTTCACATATTATTGAATAATATTAAGTATAATTAAACTACAATCTACCAGAAAATGATATTTAATACTAGTGTCATTATAAGATTAGGTACACAAAACTGAAAAAATGTAAATAGAATAAAAAAATTATTTTAATCATCTAGAACGATCTCAAAACATCCATTGAAATTCTAAATCTTCAAAGAATAATCTATGGAATAAATGATGAAAATGGATGAGATAAAAATCATAGAAAAAGAATAATCTTATGAATAGATCATATAACTTGGGTTTGAAGGAATAACATGATGAAATAAAAAAAGAATCAAACAAGGTTAAAAATAATTAAGAATAACATGTATAACATGGGATAATATAATCATGTATTCATAGGAATATGGAAACAATTTACTACCTGACATAAGCATGAATCACACCTAAATACCTACACCATTGAACATAGAATACAAAGGCCCATAAAGGATACACATTCACTCCATGTCACGACATGGCATATCATGGTACTAAACATTACCTAATGTATTGGAGAATTTCATTTGGGAACATGTAAGGTAACATGTTCCTGCATAATTATTCCACAGGAAGAATCAACCATTATTGTAATTGTTACCCTTGGAAGGAATAGTGAGTCATAATAATGTGTTAAGGGATGAAAATTGAGATTACCAAAATGGTTTCCCTGAAAGAATGCATTTAAAATATTTATTTAATTTTGATATGGTAAAATATGAATATATCATTAAAATATATGTCAATATTATGTGAAAAATATAAAATGTTGGATTAAGAGTTGTTGACCACACCTGTTTTGATAATCCCAATTATGATTTCATATATTTTGATAATCCCAATTAATGATTATCTATATTTAAATTCTCTCAAGATATTATTTTCTGTTATCAAGATGATAATAATATTAAAATAATCCTTGAAATATGTTAATCAATGTTTGTTTATGTTTATGTAACTTTTGAAGTCATCCTAACCCAATTGGATATGTTTTTCATAAAGCAGGAAGTGTTATGTCAGTGGTCTGCATATAGCTACTGATACAAAGCTACCGGTAAGCAAATACCAAGTCTACCAATAGAACAAACTAGAGCTACTGATAGATTAAGTCTACCAATACAAGTGCAAACAGTTACCGATATGTACAAGAGCTACTGAAAAAAAACCAAGCTACCGATAGAACCGGTCTACTGGTTTGCTTATGTCTTCTAGTATACACTTGATCGCTAAACAGAGCCACCGATATCAAGATGTCTACTGATAGAACCAGTTCACAGACATTTATCGATAGAAGTCTGTCGATAGAGTAAGTCTACCGATACAAGCTACTGTCTGACCTACTGATACACATAATGAAGACTGATATGAAGCGACTAACATGGTCTACCGATAAAAGTACAAAATCACCAATACATCGAGCTATCGATAGCCCAAGAGCTACTGATGGACAAAGAGCTACCGATGGATTAAGAGCTATCGATAACAAGAGCTACTGATAGACTGAAGTCACCGATATATATAGCTACTGATACAAGTTCAAAAGAGCTATCGATGGAAGGTCCTGCTACACAAAGTCCTCCATACACATTTACCCACACGAGCTACTAATGATTGACCATCCAGTCAAACTCTATACTCTCAATACTATTTATTTATTTATCTAGTGGTTACATTTGATGATTTTAATGCAGTTAATGTTACATAATGATTTATGTTGGCATGTCAGGGAACCGTACCTAGTACCCATGAAAAAGGGGATCATTCCTTTTTGCCATAGCTAAAAGATATAAAGGGAAATAAAGAGAACACAATAGGGTATGATGTGATAAAAAAATGATAGAACAAAGGTGTTGTTGTGAATAAGGAAAATGCTCAACAAGAATTCATACATGGAGAATTCACACAAGCCTACATCTATACTTCAAGAACTCTAAACATACTTGAGGCTGATCACTCTGAAGCAAACCACAAGATGCATCTTTAGTGAAGAACTACCACAAAAACTTAATGCACACTAGCTAAGAAGCTGAACCCAGAACCAAAGAAGAAAACAACACTCTGTTTTCTGAGCAGAAACTGGAGAAGGACTCAAAAGCTTTTCTGACCAACCAAATGAGTCCAGATCTACAATGATGATCACTAAAGATTTTCTAAACTCATTTTTACTTACCTTAGAGATTCCTTCTTTATTTTTCGACTAGTGTGTATGTCCTATTTATTTTACACACACACTCCCTCCTGAGATAAAATTGAGGATTCTGAAATCATCATTCAAACTCTTTAATTCTCTTGTTTCCCACTGTGGATAGTGGTAAAGGTCGAGTAAGACCTGGAAAGCTATGAGCTATTGATTGTTTCCCATGAAAAACTATGGTAGAGGTCTTTGGATCTGGACAGTATTGCACTGTTGTATACCTCGATCCAGGTTGTGGATCAATTTATATAATTTGATTGAGAGGACTATGTCTCGTCTAGGGACTGAACCTCTTGGTTACATCTGCTGCGATTTTTAGTTTAAATCACAAGTATACTATATATATAGTTCATATTACACTGTTGTTACTTTAAAATACAAAATTATTTAAATATACTTTGATAGTTAAATTAGCAAGTGTTTATACTTATTGTAAACCAGTAAGTTAGTTTCAAAAGTTAATTTAATCTTCGGATTATGTTAACTGATCCCTAATCAATCTTTGAGAAACTGATTGAACATTTATATTCTGTATAAATTTACAATAGTTTAACATTGATTTTAAATTGGGGGATTTTAAGAGAAATATTTTTTAAAAGATATTTTAATTGGAACTCAATTACCCCCCCCCCCCTCTGGAGTATCCACTCTGAACAACATTTGGTATTAGAGGGTTTTTTTATTAATACAAATATTCAAAACATTCTGTTTTTCAACTATGTTTTTATTTTCATATTTAAAGATCTTAAATTTCTATTAGTTCTAAATTTTATATCATTAATTGTACTTTCTAAAATCTATCAATGGACAATAGACTAGAGGGTGAAGTTACTAACTGACCACCTTTCTTCAATGGCACTAACTATTCCCTGTGGAAACTGAAAATGAAAACTAATTTAGAATGTATGGGTTTTGATATCTAGACTGCTATAGAATATAAATATAAAATTATAGAAACTACAATAACAAATTGGTATGAACCTACAAATACAACTTACAATAATAATTGTAAAGATATGAATGACCTGTATTGTGCTTTAAGAGATGAAGAGTTCAATAGAATTTCTGATTGCAAAACTGCTTATGAAATATGGGATACTTTGGGTATTTCTCATGAAGGAACAACCAATGATACAAAATTGAGATTGAATACTTATAATATTAAATATGATAATTTTAAAATTAAGACTGATGAACCTATTTATGAAATATATCTCAGGTTCAATGATATTGTCAATACTATGAGCTCATTTGGAAAGGTTGTTTCAGAAAAGGAACAAATCATGAGAATCCTGATATGACTACCAGATCGATGGAGGGGAACTTTTGTTTCAATCAGAGAATCATGTGACATTAGAGCTCTCCCTATAAAAGAGTTAATTGGTAAATTAATGATGAATGAGGAAGAACTTATGGTGAATAAGGAAGAAGATGATGAACCCAAAACAAAATCTGTGGTATTCAAGTCTACTACTTCTAAGAGAAAAGACAAGGAGAAAATCCAAATACCTACTGAATGTTCAACCAGTGAAGATTCTAATTCAGACAGTGATGGTGAAATGGATCAAATAGCCAGGTGATTCAAGAAGTTTTATAGGAAAAAGAAATTCATCAGAAAATCTAACTACAAAGGAAAGTATGACAATAAGAGACATTGGAAAAAGGATTGGAAAAAGCCTGAAAAGGATGGTGATATAGTCTTCTATGAGTGCAAGAGGAAAGGACACATCAAGGATGACTGCCCAAAATTGAAATTAAAAAAGAAACATGATTATAAGGACAAAAAGTAGAAGAGATCCTTGAAAGATACACAGAGTGCTTCGGAGGACATCACAAGTGAATATGATGTTTCTGATTCTGAAAAGAATCGTGCTAATATGTGCTTCATGACCAACACATCTGAGGAAACATGCCTAAAGTGTTCTGAAAAAAAGGTATGGTACATAGAAAGTTTATGTTCAAGACATATGTCTAGAGATTACTCATTCTTCAAAATCTTAATAAAGGTTGATGGAGGCCATGTCACCTTTGGTGATAATTCTAAATTAAAAATCATATGCCTAGTCCAGATTGGTAACATTGATTCAGTTATGATTTCTAATGTTTTATTTGTTGATGAACATAAATACAATATTTTAAATATTTCTCAATTATGTGATGATGGTTTTAATGTTAAGTTTGAAATTGACTATTGTAATGTTTTTAACTCTAAAAATGATTTAGTATTCTCTGCATTATGAAATTAAAATGTTTATGATGTTGATATGAATTCCTTATCTAAACAAAATGTTACTTGTTTAAATGATTTTCATAAAGAATCTTGGCTGTGGAACAGAAGATTAAGACACTGCAATATCCATTCACTTAGAAAGTTGACTAGGAAGAACTTAGTTAGAGACCTACCTAAACTTGAATTCCCAAATGAAAATTTTTGTAATCCCTGCCAAAAGGGAAAGCAAAATAAAGTTTCTTTGAAATCAAAGAAAGAAGATTCAACTTCACAACTTCTCGAGTTGGTTCACATGGACTTGTTTGGAGCTTCTAGATTTTCTAGTTTAAATGGGAAGCACTATGTCTATGTCCTTGTAGATGAATTTTCTAGATATACTTTGGTATTCTTCTTTCCCACAAAAGTGATGCTTATTTTTACTTTGTTAAATACTCCAAATCAGTAGAAAACCTTAGTGGATGTAAGATTAAATCATTGAGATGTGATCATGGCCGTGAGTTTGAAAATAAAGAGTTTGAATCTTATTTCTCACACAATGGCTATAGTCACAACTTTTCTGCTCCTAGGAGACCTCAGCAGAATGGTGTAGTAGAAAGAAGGAATAAAACCCTTCAAGGAATAGCTAGAACCATGCTTAATGAATATTACCTGCCTATATAATTTTGGGTTGAAGCTGTGAATACAACTTGTTATATTATTAATAGAGTCTTAATTAGACCCGTTCTTAAGAATACCCCATATGAGTTATGGTAAAATAGAAAACCTAAAGTTAGTTACTTCAGATTCTTTGGCTGCAATGTTTTTATTCTTAATAAAAAGGTTAATATGGACATGTTTTCTTCTAAAAGTTATGAAGGAATTTTTCTTGGTTATTCCTTAAGTAGAAAAGCCTCTATAGTCTTTAACAAAAGACCCAAATGTATAGAAGAATCTGCTCACATCATGTTTGATGAAACTGATCCACATGAGCCTAAAACATCTCTTGAAAATCTTGAAGCAAATTTGAGTTTTCTTGACCTTAATGATTAATCTAAATAACCTGCTGTAAAAACATCCAGTTCTAGACATATTCCAGAATCTGCTTTTATAGAACCCGAACCTATAGATGAGCCAATAACTTTATAGTCCAATCTTTACTAGATCAACAAGGATTCTATAGAATCATCCTTTGGATGTTGTTGGCGGTAATCATGATAGAGGGACACAGACAAGAGCTTCTCTAAGAAACCAGGTTGAACATCAAGACTTTCTCTCATAGCTAGAACCTAAAAATGTCAATGATGAAATCAATGATGATTTTTTTGGTAATGTCTATGAAAGATGAGTTAAATCAATTTGAAATAAGTAATGTCTGGGAATTAGTTGAAAGACCCAAGGACACCTTAACAATAGGCACTAAATGGGTTTTTAGAAACTAAGTTGATGAGTTTGGAAACATAGTTAGAAACAAAGAAAGACTAGTAGCACAATGATACAATCAAGAAGAAGGTATAGACTATGGGGAAACCATTTCCCCTGTAGTCAGATTAGAAGCTATTAGAATCTTAGTTTCCTATACTGCTCATCTAAATTTTATGTTGTATCAAATGGATGTTAAAAGTTCTTTTCTAAATGGTTTTATAATTGAAGATTTTTTTTTGAAAAAACACTTTGATTTACTAAACCTCATTTTCTAAATCATTTTTTCAAACGTTCTAAAGATTTATATGGTTTAAAACAATCTCCAAGTGCTTGGTATGATAGACTTAGTAATTATCTTATTTCTAAAAGTTTTACTAAAGGTATTGCTAATCCAACTCTTCTTATTAAAAGAATATCTAAAGATGTTTTAATAGTTAAAATCTATGTTGATGATAATATTTTTGTATCTTCTAAACACTCCTTATGTACTAATTTTTCAAATAGTATGAAAAGTGAATTTTAAATGAGTTTAATGGGAGAACATAAATATTTTCTTGGATTTCAAGTTTTTCAAAATGAAAATGGTATTATTTTTAATCAAAGTAAATATACGAAGGCTCTTTTAAAATGTCTTGGTTTGGATAGTATTAAGGAAAGTGAAACTCTTATGAGTACATTCTATAAATTGGATGTAGATGAAACAGGAAACTAGTGGATCAAACCAATTACATAGGTATGATTGGGAGCTTACATTACCTTATTGCTAGTCGACCAGACATTATGTTTAGTGTGTGTTTGTGTGCAAAAAATCAAGATATTCCTATGGAATCTCATTTACTTGTCGTTAAACGAATTTTTAAGTATCGTAAACATACTGTAAACTTAAGTTTGTTTTACCCAAAAGGAAAAACCATTGCGTTAATGAGTTATTCATATGCTGACTTTGCTAGTTGAAAGTTGGATAGAAAAAGCACATCAGGAACATGTCATTTATTGGGAAAATACTTATTATATTTATGTAGTAAGAAGCAGAATTCTGTAGATTTTTCCACTACCGAAGGAGAGTATATAGCTGCTGGTAGTTGATGTGCACAAATTCTGTGGATGAAACACAATTTTTTGGACTATGGATATGATTTTAAGAATGTCCCTATCAAATGATACAACACTAGTGCAATAAACATTTCGAAGAACCCTATATCACACTCTAGGACCAAACACATTGATGTAAGGAACCATTTCTTGAAAGATCATTAGCAAAAGGGTGATGTTATTCTTGAGTTTATAGGAACATAACATCAATTAGCTGACGTTTTCTCCAAACCATTGAGTTCAGATAGGTTATGTTACATTAGACATGAGCTAGGTATGATTAACCTTGATCGGTAGCTACCTCACCGATGTAAATCCTCACCGATGTAAATCCTCACCGATGTAAATGCTCACAGATGTAAATCCTCACCGATGTAAATCCTCACCGTTGTAAATCCTCACCGATGTAAATCCTCACCGATGTTAATTCTCAATGATGTAAATTCTCACCGATGTAAATTCTCATCGATGTAAATACTCACTGATGGAACCTCACTGATATAAATTCTCACTGATAAACCCTACCGATGATTGCACTGTTTTAAACTTCTATCTACCGCCAGAATCTGAATCATTTTTTTATCTTATTTCATTTATTTATTTTATTATTGCTAAATGATAAAAAATTTCTGAGCTACTTCTCAATCCACCGAATCTAAAACCCTTTTCCTCAAACCTTAACTCTTGAATCATCTGAGACCCCTAAATCCCATGAATCCGAGATTGCAAAAACCAAACTTCCTTCTGTTAGAGGTGTTGCCAATGAGTATAAGGTAAAGAAGAGAATGTCTGATCCAGAAGAAAGTTGCAGTGCTAGCAATACATGATCAGAAAGACGTCCTGTAAATCCTCATTTTCATAACAGAGTTTTTTTAATCGAAAAAGAGATGTGCGTGGAATGGCTGCTGGAAAGTAAATCATTAGTGCTCGAAGTGCTGAAAGATCCAAAATGGGTTGATTGTTTTTCAAACCACAATGGTACCTACAATACAAATTTTGTGAAGAAATTTTATGACTATGTATGTTTTGATAAATTGGAAAATGAGAACCGAGTAACTTCATTTGTGAATAGAAAAGAGTTTTCCTTTCCATCGACTGAGTGGGATGAATGTCTAAAATTTCCACACAAAGGTGTATCTGGACATGTTTTGAGAGCTATGCCACCCACTAGTGATATCATTGACTATGAGACTTCTTTGGAAGAGCATACTAACAATGGAAATCAATGATAAGTTGTAGCTGCTGAAATGGATGGAGAGAACAGATTGTTATTCAAGTTTTTTCAGAATGACTTAATACTGAGGAGAGGAGACATTGCTAACTTGAGATATCAGGATATCTATCTCCTGCATCTTTTGAGACATGGATTCATGGTGAATCTATGCATATTTCTGATGAATCAAATGGAGGGTATGATTAGACCAATGTCAAAAACTAATGCCTTGTTCTTTTCCAAACTGATCTCAGTAATGATCAAAGTGAAAGGAATAGCTGAGTCTCAAGATGAGACAGTGGTAGTAAGGAGTAATTTCTGTGTCACCAGTATAGTTTGAAAATACATGAAAATAAATTGGAACCCATGGAGAGGAGAATGGGTCACTGATGACAAGAATGTGTATGATAAGTTCAATCTTGTGGATCATCCTTCAAGACTGAAGGATGTGAGGTATCCAGGTCTGGGACCTGATAAAGAGGAGCCAGAATACAGTGATTATTCAGATGAGGAAAAGTCTTCTGTGGATGAAGGAGGAGACCCTAACTTACCTCCAAGTCTAGCTTCTTGAAAATCTAGATCAATATAAATCAGATAAGGAAGAACCTACTTTAGAGGCTGTTGATGTGGCTGTTGTAGAGAATGAAGAAGATATTCATGAAATTGAAGCATCTATGTTAGCTGATTTAATCCATAGTCCTGTGATTAGACAATATTTAGTGCCTATTACCGATTCAAATGATGTTGACATACCCTTGACTATTTTGGAAGACCCTCCATATATTGTAGAGAAATAATTTATAGTAGAAGGTTCTCCTGAAAAAGGAAGGCCTGCTGAGGATGTGGCTGAAAATGCTGTTGTTTTACATGAGGATGCACCAGTTGAGGGGGGGGGGGCATCAAACCACATTTGGAAGTGTTACAGTGGCTGTTGATATTGAAGACTGGGCAGAAGACCCAGGTTTTGTTGTTTTTGGTTTAGACTATCCTGATTCTGACAATGAAGTATCTCTAAATAGACCAAAAATTGTTTATGATGTTGAAACTGAGTTGCTACCTGAAGATTTCGTCAGAATGCATGACTTCTATACTTTGATGAAAAAGCGTAAGGATAGTTTTGTAGAAGAGGTTAAGAAGATTGAAATTTATCTGTTATCTTCAATTCAATCAATCATGACTGACTCACTATTCAGGTTAGCATCTGAAAGAGTACCCGTTGTAGTTGCACCTTCTGATATGATCAACAGGGTTGACCTGGAATCCTTAAAGGTTGAGCTGAACAAGTTTTTTGGTGCCTCAATTGCAGAGATGAAGCACTGTTTTGCGGAAGAGATGAGTATGTTGTAAAGACCTTTTGAACTCTCTCTAGGTTGTAGTTTGTCAACCTTCATGGACGAAATAGTGGAAGAAGTTAATGACCGTCAAACTCAGTTATCTAGACTGGAAGCAGATCTTGAAGCATTAAAGAAATTGGTTATCTCTTTGGAATCATACATGATCTCAAAATCCCAAGAAGAAAAGGACTTAGCCTATGTCAAGAGTGTTGTAAGTCAGATGGTTTCAGTGTTCAAAGGTTTTAAAACTTCCATGAAAGATCATGTTAAAACCCATGATTATCAAGTTTAAAATCTTATCAGTGGGTTGATCAAGAACATCAAGGAAACAGTAACCATCTCTGTTGGTTCTAATGCATCTAAACCTTCAGTAGATTTGAATCAGATTCGAGCTATGATGAAGGAGGATCTTGTTTCACCCTCAACCAGTGGCTCTGTGGTCTCATCTAATCTGAGAAAAGTTGTTCTATCTATTTGAGATTCAGTTAGAGAAATAATGAATATAGTCAAAGACTATATGACATAAGCTTCTGCCTCTCAGAAAGAAGTGAATGATAAAGTGGAATAATATTTCCAAAAGATTTACACGAAGAACCAAATGACCAGTAACTTCATGCTTCTGATAGAAAATATAAAGCTGCCTCTTGTCAATCAAGACTTCAGAGAACAAGTTAGCAAGCTAAGGGAATTGACTCTAGCGTTGGACAAATTTATGGAAAACAAGTATGACTTCATATCTGCTATGGAGAGTGCAGGAGGAATAATTATGGATTTCAGAAATCTATTACTGCCTTTTCAGCATGTTGATGCTAGGCTAGTGATTGTCCCTCCTGCCTTACCTACCTCTACCTCTACTTCTTATCCAGTTCAGATGACTCCTGCCCAAGAAATTCTAAGTCTCACACCTATGATCACTCAATGATCTCTTTAGTATAAGTTAGGCACATTGTCAGTGGCTCAGCCCCCTATGATCATCTCTGGTGTTCCTAAGCCTTCACCTGCATCCACACCACCTGAATCCTCTTCTGATCCCAATGGAAAATCTCACATTGAGGATGTGGATTGAACAAGTGGCTTGACTGTTTGATAGGAATCCATTGTATTTTGCTTTATTTCTTTGTACCTTATTTGCAATATGCAATGAAATTGGATTTTATCTCTTTTCTCATTTTTTGTTCCTCTTCTATTTGTTGTTTCCCACTTTTTGATTATCACAAAGGGGAGGAAATATTTTACCAAGATTTTAAAAAGAGGGATAAATATTCACCTAGTGGGAGAAGCATTAAAAGGAGAATAAATAATGGGGAGAAGGTATCAAAGCGGGAGAAATTTTCTCTAAGGAAGAGATACCATGCTTTTCCCCTCTGATACCATTACATTTAGTTCTCTGATACCATTTTGTTTAACTCTCTGATACCACTAAATTTTACGTTTGATATCCTTACATTTTCTTTTATCTCTGATACTATCACATTTAATTATACCTCTGATAAATTATGTTATATAACATACTGTTTTCTCTGAGAAAATTGAGTTTAATTATATATAATCTGTTATAATTATTCACATTTTTTAAAATGATAATATCATAAGTTGTGATAATCAAAAAGGGGGAGATTGTTGACCTCACCTGTTTTGATAATCCCAATTATTCTTTCATATATTTTGATAATCCCAATTAATGATTATCTATATTCAAATTCTCTCAAGATATGATTTTCTGTTATCATGATGATAATAATATTAAAATAATCCATGAAATGTGATAATCAATGTTTGTTTATGTTTATGTAACTTCTGAAGTAATCCTAACCCAATTGGATATATTATGCATAAACCAGAATGTGTTAAGTCAGTGTTCTGCGTATAGATACTGATACAGAGCTACCAGTAAGCAGATACCAAGTCTACCGATAGAATAGACTAGAGCTACTAATATAATAAGTCTACCAATACATGTGAAAATAGCTACCGATATGTACAAGAGCTACCGACAAGAAACTGAGCTACAGATAGAACAAGTCTACCGGTTTGCTTAAGTCTTCTAGTATATACTTGATCTCTAAACAAATATACCTATATGAAGAAGTCTACCGATAGAACCAGTTCACAGACAATTACCGATAAAAGTATCCTGATATAGTAATTCTACAGATTCGAGCTACTGACCGGCCTACCGATACACTGAATTGCGACTGATATGAAGCAACTAACATAGTCTACCAATACAAGTACAGAGTCACTGATACATTAAGATACTGATAACCCATGATCTACCGATGGACCAAGACCTACCGATGGATTAATAGCTACTGATAATAAGAGATACTGATAGAATGAAGTCACTGATATATATAGCTACTGATACAAGTTCAAAATAACTACCAATGGAATGTCCTGCTACACAATGTCCACCGTACACATTTACCAACACGAGCTACTAATGATTGACCAACCAGTCAAACTCTATACTCTCAATACTATTTATTTATTTAACTAACAGTTACATTTGAGGGTTTTAATGCAGTTAATGTTATTTAATGATTTCTGTTGGCATGTCAGGGAACCGTACCTAGTACCCATGAAAAAGGTGATCATTCCTTTTTTCCGGAACTGAATTCTATAACGGGAAAGAAAGAGAACACAGTAGGGTACGAAGTGATATGAAAGAGATAGAACAAAGGTGTTTTTGTGAAGAAGGGAGAAAGGCTCTACAAGCATTCAAACATAGAGCATTCACACAAGCCTACATCCATACTCCAATAACTCTGAACATACTTGATGCCGATCATTCTGAAGCAAACCAAAAACTGCATCTTGAGTAAAGAACTACCAAAAACACTTCATGCACTGAAGATGATAAGCTAAACCAATAACCAAAGAAGAAAACGACACTCTTTTTTCTGAGCAGAAACCAGAGAAGGACTCAGAAGCTTTTCTGACTAACCAAATGGGTCCAGAGCTTCACTGACGATCACTAAAGGTTTTCTAAACTCATTTTTACTTACCTTAGTGATTCCTACTGCACTGTTCGAGCAATGTGTGTATCCTATTTATTTTACACACACAATGTCTCTTGAGTTAAACATGAGGATTTTTAAATCCTCATTCAAACTCTTTAATTATCTTGTTTCCCACTGGGGATAGTTGTATAGGTCGAGTAAGACCTGGACAGTTCTGATCTGTTGTTTGTTTCCCAAGAAAAACTATGGTAGAGGTCTTTAGACCTAGATAGTATTATACTATTTTTTACCTCGACACATGGTGTGGATCAATTATATAAATTGTTTGAGTAGACTAAGTCTCGGCTTGATACTGAACCTCTTGGTTACATATGCTGTTCTTTTTAGTTTAAATCATAAGTATACTATATATATATTTCATATTCCGCTGCAGTTACATTAAAATAGAAAAACATTGAAAGCAACATTGATAGTTAAACTAGAAAGTGTTTATACTTATTATAAACTAGTATGATAGTTTCAAAAGTTAATTTAATCTTCAGATTAATTTATCTGAGACCTAATAAATCTTTGAGAAATTGATTGAACATTTATAATATGTATAAATTCACTACTTTTTAACATTGATTTTAAATTTGGGGATTTTAAGAGAAATATTTTCTAATAGAAAATTTAATTGGAACTCAATTCACCCCCCCCCCTCTTGAGTATCCACTCTGACAAACAAGAGTCATTAGAAATGAATATTTTTATTACAGATTTAAAGAAATTATTATGGTTCATTTAAGGTAGAGATGTAATATTTGGTTACACAAAACTAGAAATTAACCACATTTGCTTTCTAGGATAAAATGGGTAATTTTATAAAAACATAGTTGATGAATAAAATAGATTAAAGTGTTCACATGATAATTTTTAGGAAATATGATTTTGCCTTTAATCGGGCTTACTTGTCGATATGTTTCATGATGTGTGTTTCATAAAACAAGTATTTCTCAATCAATGAAGGATGATATGATATCAGTAAATGAGATTGGAAAATAAACATATAATTAAAAATAATTAAACAAAATTAAACAATCATTAAATTGGTTTAAGGAGAGAGAAATAGTAACCCGATGAATAAATGGGGGTTCGGTTAGAATCCCTTATCCTATGTTTGAAGGTGTTCATCACTTGATATCAATGTCATTGATAATAAATTTATACCCACTAAATAAATTTGTTTATAACTTTTTCAACATTTATTTGATTTAATATAATCATATAAAGTTCATTTAGTAACTATTGAAGAGTTTTAAGAAACACTTTAATTGTTCAGGAGTGTTCTTTTCATTTGTTCTCATGATCGGTTTACCTTTATATATGCGTGAAAAATAATGTAAAATGGGAATAGATATCAATAATTGAAGTTATATTTCATTATTTAACATTCATATGATTAAATTTTTATATATTTAATTTGATAATTTGGGGTGAGGATGAATCATTATATTTGATATCAGCGATAGTTGTTTAGATTCATTTGGTAGTTTTTGAACCTAAAAAACTAGTTTTTTATTTATAAATATCATGTATATATAATGGTTCCAAAATATTAAATAAGATATAATAAATATATTATTAACTAGTTGAAAAATAAAATTTCTTCTATGACTAGCCTTTAAGGCGATAATGAAAAATGAAAATGCATCGTCCATAGTGGTAGAAAATTGATACACCACAGACAACAATTTCATTTTTATAATTAAAAAAAGTGAAGAGATATGAAGATGTTTTATTCCATTAAAATAATAACATTAAATAATATAAAATAAACTATAGATATCATTCCACATTGATAAGTGGACTTTGGGGGATAATAAAATCAAAAAAGAACATGGAAATAATTTAATAGAAAAGAAAGAGTATTATACCACTTGAATTTATCCTCCATGAGAACCACATTGGGGAAAAGGGGTTGGTCATGTGATGATTCCAAGAACACCAAGATGTGTGGCTGGGTCATGGTAAGATTATTGGGTAAAAATTGGAGAATCCTAAATTCTTATGTTGTGCGAGGATTATTGGTGATGAGGAGTTGTATTTATATTGGAGGAGATGTGTGTTTTTGAATATATTATTCATTAATTTATTCACAATTCTCAAGACTATCAATGGATTTAGAATTATGAATATTTATATTAATCTATTTAAGGGGATATCGAGATTATGTTTATTAAATCATCAATATCTCAAGGAATAATGTATTTAACTTATAATATATATTTAACTGTAAATTATCAAATTTTACTAGTTACCAAAAATTCATCTTTTTTTGGAATATAAAAAAAACCCTTTCCATTTTTTTGTATGTATAATTATAAAATGAATTTCATATTATTCAAATAATTTTCTAAATATTCATTATTGTATTTTTAACTATAATCAACATATATGTGGAAAAAAGAAATTTTAAATTTATAACTACTTTTATAACACCGTTAAAAATAAATCAAGGTCTCATAAAATTATATTATAATAATAAGGAAAAAAATATAAATTTATGCATAATTTTTAAGGAAATAAATTTTCTTTTAAATCATTATATAAATTATAATATTTTATATTAATATTTAGGTTTCATAAAAATACCAACACTCCATTTTTCATTTTCAAAACATTTATTTATATAAACTATGAAATAATTATATAATATTTTTATTTATAAGATTCATAAATTTTATTTATAAATATGTATTTGAG
Organism: Viscum album; assembly: GCA_963277665.1. Taxonomy (NCBI): domain Eukaryota; kingdom Viridiplantae; phylum Streptophyta; class Magnoliopsida; order Santalales; family Viscaceae; genus Viscum; species Viscum album. Next base: position 1,268,326,121 of record OY728128.1, read on the forward strand.
GTTCATATTATTTTTTTTGGATTAATATTCAGAAGTGTCGCATTACTATTCCATAGTTCCAGTTACTATTCGATTTTTATAGGTTCCTTAACATCTTGGAATACATCATATTCCATTCATTATTCATTTAAAAGGATTACATTATGTCCTATATTATATTTTATGTGATTTATTATATATTTCATAACTCTAAGAATGGAATTTCCATTGATAATATTTGGAGTCATTACATTCACCCCACCTATCAAATTTCTCCCCCAAAACAGAGTTTTACATTCTATGGTGAAAAAAATTGAGGGTAATTCACCTTAGCCACTTTCATTGGTTCCCATGTTTCTTTTATTACTTTTGTATTCACAATGTCACATTGACATGGTGGGAAATATTTTTGGTAGAAAATTATATCTATGATCAAATATCATCATAGGTTTCTCCTTGTATGATTGATAATTCTCCAACTATACAACCTATGAATTTATTACATGTGAGGGATCCATGATTTACCACCTCTAGTGGGATACATGGAACACATCATGTACTTGAGACATGGGTGGTGGAAGTTGTAGTTGATAGGCCACTTATTCAATATTATCAAGAATTCTGAAGGAGCCAACGTAAAATTGACATAGAATTACCTTCTTACCAATTCTCAGGACTCTATTCCATGTAGATATGTGGAATAATATCATGTCACCATCCATAAACTCATGGTATCATTAATTATTGCCTTCATATATCTTTTTCTATATTGGGAATCCCTGAGGTTCTGCTAAATTGGTTTCACCTACTGCACCATTTCTTCTACCATTTGATGTTTCTGTATCTTAAATTCACCAACATCTTCCCAACATTCTAGTGTTCTACATATTTTCACACAAAGGGATTCATATTGATCTATATAGATCTTTGAGAGGATACTTTTGTTGTAAGAGAATACATCAAGATATAAAAATTGTTCCTACCCTCTTTTTAACTCTCTAGAATATTCTCTCAAAAAACTTCAAATTTATGAATAGTATAATAAGATTGGACATCATTTTGTGGATGAAATGTCATACTGAACATCAAATCAGAATTTAGAGAATGTTTAAGGATCTTTCAGAAATTCTAGGTGAATATTTGATCTATAATGGATAAAATAGATTATGTTACTACATGTATCCTTATATCGTATATTATATATATCTTTGAATGTTTATTCAGTTATTAGCCCTCTTGAATAGCGATAAAGGGAGATTCCTTTGTTAAAAAATACATAAAAACCCATATGGAATTGTTTCCTAATGATTTCTTCAGTTGTCTAGTGACATTTGAGAATGTAATCATGATGTTCCTCCCATAAGGACTATATTGTTCATCCTTTGTATATATAATATGATTGGAGCCTTTCAATCTTCATCATCTTTATAGATGCTTTATAATTTCTACATAGAGAATCTCCCACATTATTTTCCTTACTATGATGGTAGTGGATCGAGAAGTCATAATCCTTGATGTTCTCTATCCATCATCATTGGTTCATGTTATGAACATTCTCTATGAATATATATATGAGTCTCTTATGATCAGTATATATCCCACACATCACCCCATTAGGACAATGATGCTAGATTTTCATTATGATGAAAATTTTCATCAACTCAATATCATCAGTGAGATATGTTTTCTCATAAATATTCATCTTCCTTGTGGAATCGAATATCACTCAACCAATTAAAATTATTACACAAAAAAGGCCGTTATTTGAAGCTTCAATGTACAATGCTACGATTTCCACTCATGTTGGTAGATTGAGAACTATTTCTCTGATAAACATTTTTTTATAATAATTGAGGATGTCTCTACATACCCTGGTCTATAAAAGAATCATTTCCATATGTTTCATTTTAGTTATTGGGATTGAAATTTGATATATATTCTTCAAAAAACATCATTATTACCTATCTAGACAAATTAAACTAGTGATATCTATTATTTATGATGTCATGGGACACTCTTCGAGTTCCACTATCATGTAAGTGTCTAGAAATATTCTTTTGATGGTGATAAATTCCCCATGAATGATAATTCCTCTATACATAACTCCAAATTACGATACATTTCATATAGTTTCTCCCACCGTAATGTCTTTATCATTGTACTCAAATACATGTCATGTTCCTCCTTTCTCTTGGATTATATCATAATGTCATCAAAAAATATTTCCAAACAAATTTCTAGGTATTCTCTAAAGATACTATTATCAAAATAAATGAATATTTAAAGAGAATTACTAAGTATAAATGTCATTAGAGTTAACTCATAGTGTACATAACTCGTTTTAATGGATGTCTTGGGAATATTTCTTTTCCTCATTTTTAGTTAGCAATATTTTAACTGAAAGCGAACCATATGAAAATATGTTTCCCCCACATATTTGATCGAACAATTCATCTATCCATGGAAGGTTATAATAGTTTTCAAATTTGATTTTATTGAGATCTTGATAATCACATCAGATGAACACTGATCAATCAGTATTCATGGTAATTATGACTGGTGAACCACATAAGTGAACAACTTGAGAATATATATTCCTTTTCCAAATTCTTCTATAACTACCTCTTTATTTTATTCGTCATGATGGTTGTTATTTAATATGGTGTACTTAATATTAGAAGAGATCTAGGAAAATGTTCAACTGAGAACTTATCCTCTCAATCTGGTGGAATACTATGAATTTATTTAGGGAAAAACTTATAGTACTCTGTCATAATTGGCATGTATTTTAACATGATTCAATCCATTTTCATTATCATTTAAGCTACAATTTCGTACTCATAAGAATACAATATCAACAGATAAGAGGATTATTCTGATTGAGATTAATCCCCCCCTTAATCATGAACAGAATTAGAGTATTCCTCAAGATGTGAAGAGTGATATTCCATTCCAAAAAAATTGACGATGGGTAGATATATACATACCATCCACACACAATATAGCATCAAAATCCCACAATGGATGTAAGACAAGATTTTTTGGGCGGTTGAATCCTCTAATATGTACTTGGGGGGAGTTATATAATTTGGACGAAATAATTCCCCATTTTCTATTAAAACATATAACTCAAAATCCATATTTTCAAGTTTTGTTTGTGCAGTTTAACTAAATTTGAAACATATAAGAGAATGAGTAGAACTATAATCAAATGGTGTTTTCTCTATTTTTTAATAAATAACTATCATTCATTCTAGCAAATCATTTTTGGTTTCCACCACAATTGTAGTGAGGGAACATAGCCTTCCTTTCTGAAGAGGAGGTTGTTTTTGTTGATGATTCTACATATAAACCATTTCCTTATGAAAATGGATAAAATAATACACATTTTCCTTTTAGTGGAAAAAATACACTATAGGTTGTGTATTGAGCTAAACCATAATTTATTCCTCAACATTAGTGGGATTCTATATTTCTCATTGGAATTTATTAGTAATATTCTCCTCTCATACATATTATAAGAACTTATTTTTTTAATTTATGAAGTATCTAGGACACTTAACCCCACACTTTTGACACATGGGGCGTTAGATCTTCTAACCATCATTGGATTTATCTAATGAACAGACCTTATTAAAAACTAATTTCCTTATTTTTTTTGGTTTGACCATTAGAATAATAAGGCTATTCAATATCCATGTCATCCATACCAGAATATCCAACTATGATCTCATGACATCCAATATCATTAATTGAAAACACAATTCATAGAATCAATTTTATTCTACAAATGAAGCGATCCACCTTGATTTTGGTGTTCATGAAATATCCAGAGTAATATACTGAAATCTTTTTGATTTTTTCATCAAACTATCCAATATAATCGCCTTCATTTTTCTTTAGTCTAAAGAAATTAGTATATATCAAAAGCTGTAAGGTTTAGGGAAAATATTTATTGAAAAATATTTAATGGAAATATTACCATTCCATGGAATCAATTTCCAATTTGTACATAGTGTTCTGGATTAGCATCCACTATTGACCTGCTTCCCCATCTTAATGATAGACATTAAGAACCCCTTCCTCTACTATTAATAATTCAAGGATATATAATATCTTCTCAATTGAGTTTATCAATTGTTCGTTCAGGAGTGGATCATATTTTCCACTTATAATTGCAGGCCTTTGTCACATGAATGATTCGAATGAAACATTATATTTATTCAGAAAGGGATGGTTTTATATGGGAATCATGTTAATATATATTGACTGGGATAGTTGAGAGTGTATTTTCATACTATTTTGAGCTACCAATCCCAATCATATTTGGCATATCATTAGGGAAATTTTCACATTTCCTATCAGATTTATTGTTCTAATAGGTTCGCATATTTTTATCCATTATCTAATAAAATGATAGTATAATAATGGTGATTGAATACATAGCTAATAATTATACGAAAATAAAACATTTAACATATATGGATAAACATGTAAATGAAAAGTATATCCTAAATTTTTATTCCCTTTGATCCAACATAGGCTATCCTTGTTTATTGGATTCCGGAAAGGGATATACCTATATGATCTAGTCCAAAACTACAAATAATAATTATAACTTACTTTAATACAAAAAATAGAGAGTCTGGACTTTGACCCATATTATTACATAATTTTAATCAAAATTAACCTTATAATAAAAAATCATGGTTCATAATTTATAGTGTAATTGGATGATTAGGTATATAAAACTAAAAAAGGAAATAAAATAAAATATATTTATTTTAGTCTTCGATAAATATCTCATAACTTCAGTTTTTATCTTTTATCTTCAAATGATAACGTATGGAATACATGGTCGTAAGTGATATGATAATATTCCCAATATAATAATAATGATATGAATAAAGCATATAACATGGGTTAGAAGGAATAACATGCTGACATAAAAATGAATGATACATGAATATTAAAATGTATGTATAACATTTATATATTTGGATCATATAATCTAAAAATCATTGGATAGTGGAAACAACACACTACATGATATATGGACGTGTAAAGGCTAACTATCTTGACAATTTCCCATGGAATATAATGTCCCATAATATAAGTATGTTCACTCCTCATCCAAAAATAGCACCTCATGAGACATAATATTACCAATTGAATTTTATATCTATATGGGAAAATCCATCATAACATGTTAATTTATATGTGTTCCACAAGATGAATCTAACATAAATATAAGGGTTAAACATTGGAAATAATTTGTTATCATATTAATTTCATAATACATAATAGATGGAAATATCATAATGGTGTCCATGAATGAATGGATTTAAATAATGAATTGAAATTAATAATATAAAATATTAATATATCCTGATAAGTGAAGACAATATAATTTGAAAAAAAAGAAAAAATAGTTTTTATGAGTCATTATAAAAGACACATTTTTGTGTGGTTGAAGGAAAATATTAAAGAAGATTTATAGTAGAAAATGGACAATTGTTTTTATAAAACCAGAAATGAATTGAGATATTCTTTTCATGATAACCTGATTTATATTATAAAAATAATGGGGGCTTCAAATATCTTATTCAGTACACTTAAAAATGGGTATGAAATGGGGACGTTCCCTTTAATCAAGTTTGTTTATTGGGATGTTTTGAGAGGGTAACCGTTTTTAAACAAACATTTACCCATAAAATAATGAAAATTTTATTAGGATAAATGATTTTACAACATATAAACAAAATATAAAATATTTACTGAAGCATAAATATTCATTATAATTTGATTAAGAGAGAGTAAGTGCAACCTTAATGAAGAAATGAGGATTATATTGAATCGATTACCTTGTGTTGGAAAGTATTTTTCACATTATCTTAATTTCACGGATAGTGAAATTAGATCCATTAATTAATTAAATTTTAACATCTTATACATGTATTTGATTTATTATTATTTTATTAATTTTTTTATCATTTTGATATGTTACGAGATTAAACATTATCATTCTGGAGCATTCATTTTCCATGGATTTCATGATCGATATACTTGTATATATGTGTGGAAAATCATGTAAAATGTGAATAGGTATCACTTAAGGATGTTATATGATATTAAATAAAATCAATATAAATAAATGATTTAATAATTTATAAGGTTATTTTTTGGTGATGAATCATTAGATATGACGTTAGTTATAATCGTTTAGAATTTGTTTCCATTTTTATCATCACAAACTTGTTTTGTTTTATTAATTCATATCATGTGGTTATAATTTTCCAAAAACAATTTATTATTATACAATGAAAAATATTATTATCTTGTTTAATAATGAAAATGGGTTTTTGAACATCAATAAAGGTGGTGATGAAAAATGAAAATTCGTCATCCGTGGTGGTGGTAGATCGACACATCATATCGGATAATTTAATTTTTTGAATAAATGGAAAAGGGAATAAATTTGATGATTAATTTTTACATTGATATATTAATATTATAGTATATAAATTATATTTAATTTTTCATCCCACTTTTATATCTATATTATAGGATATAATATGATAATAAAATCACATGAAAATAAATCAAAATGAATGAAAGAATATTTAACCTCTTGAATTTATCCTCATTGAAAACATCTGTAGGGAACAGGGTTTGGTCTATTGATGATACCAAGAGATCATATATATGAGATAGGGGATTGGAAATAGTATTGGGTATGATTTGGAATATATTCATGGCTTATGTGGTGAGAGGATAATAGGTGATGAGGGGTGGTATTTATAGTGGATGATATGGGTGTTTTTTTGGAATATTTTATTCTATAATTTATTATTTTCCATAAAAACATTTCATTGTTTGAGAAATAAAAATATATATACAAAACAAATAAATCGTACTTCTATATTAGGATTCTTATTATAATATGACACAATTAATAGTTTATTTAAAATATAATGTATATATATTGTAAATTTACATATTTTAATATTAACAAAAAACGCATCTATTTTAGAAAAATCCAAAAAACTAAACCTAACAATTTTTTATTGAGTATCATTAAAAATTAACTCCATTTTATGATCATTTTATACAAATATAGGGAATATAAATTCAAATTAAAATAATCATTTAATTGTAAAATACCAATTTTAGAATTTTAAATGATTTTTAACACCATGAAAATTTAAATAAGGACTCATAAAATTATATTATATTCTTAAGGAAAAAATTATAATTTATCAACACATTTTATGAGAATTAAATTTATTTTAACTATTTATATTAATTATATCATTGTACATAAGACTTTTTGTTTTATAAATACACCAATACTTAATTTATCATTTTAACAACATAATCTTATATAAAATAGGATATTATATTATCAAATATTCCTTTATAACTTGACTATATTTTATTTATAGTTTCATAATTGAGGTTCCTATTCTACTATATGGTTTAAAATTTATATTTATCAAATTGTTATTCCAATGGTCATGTTACTATTACAATTTTATATGTTCGTTAACTTCATGAAATACCACTTATAAAATTCATTATTCATTTTTAATGTATATATTTTAAATTCTTCGTGATATTATACAATTTATAATATATTGAATAATTAGAAGTAGTGATGTTTCATTGATAAATGTTCGGGGCTGTTTCATTAAAGGAAAACTTCAATTATAATCAAAAGAGGAATATCATGACCTGATATTTTTCTAGAGGCAACTCCTATATCATTTTTTATAAAAATGATTAATGAATATGAATAAGGAAATGAAATTTTATTAATATAATTTTTTCCCATAATTCAAGAATATAATGACGTATTTCCTAAGGATATATGTGGGCCTACCCAAGAAATAGAGGTAGAGTTGCACATTTAATTCATACCTAGAACAAAGATGATATCAATGATCCAAAATAGGAAGGGAAAGGTTGAGCTGGAGAAATTAAATAAACAACTCAATTATCATTGGGCGAATTGGTTTGTCTAAAACAATGTTTCTCCTTAGGGAGAACCTATTCTCCTTGTGAAGAAGAATAATGTATCAACGTGTCTTGGGACTGATTGTAGAGAAATTAATGGGATCACAAATGAATAAAAATAACCCTTATCTAAGGATTGATGATTAATTTGACAATGTTAATGGAGATCAATTAATTTCTATAATTGATCATCGATCTGGTTATCTTCAATTGTGTGTGAAGAATGAGGATGCTCAATAGACTATTTTCCAATCAATTTATGGGAATTATGATATTTTTGTTAAGCCATTATAATTTAATAATTCAAATTCTTTAATTATGGATTTAACGATTATATTCTTTCATTACTGGCTTTATGTGATTGTGGTTTTTTAATTAATAATATTCGTATATATTACAAATTTATGGAGGATCATGAGGATCATATATGGGTTATATTTTAAACTCTAAGGAATGATATTCTATCTGGAATGTTCAGAAAATGTTAATTTTTGTTACAACAGGTTTTTTTTATAGAACATTATAACCAATAGATGAATCATAGTTGATACTTCCAGGAAATATTTTGTGGAGGCGTGGGTTCATCCTTCAACAAAAACGTAGATTCATAGTTTACATGGATTATCAGGATATTAAAGGACGTTTCTTCAAAACATTCCATGAATTTTTAATCCACTAACATTGATTACTCAAAAAAGAATTTTTTTCATTATGAGTATGAATTGTTAATAATGTTTCCAATAGGTTAACTAGATATTTTTTACAAAACATGTATTAACATTACCTCTAATCATGGAACGATTCAATATTTCTATAGATTTATCTTGAAAATGAATTAGGTGTATAGTCGTGAAAAATGCATGGCTGATTGCTTTTGCATGTTGGTAGTCAATTTCTCATTAGAAGAATTATTATACACATGAGTGGGAGATATAAACAATTATTACTTTATAAATATATGAATGATCTATCTTAATGGGGATAAATATGATAAATACATAGAACATTAGATTTTAATGTGTATTTTCATGAAATAGGAATTGAAATTTTACAGATGATATTGATGGATCTTCTTAAACACTATGACATTATAATTAATTATCACTACAAAATAAAAAAATATGATGGTGTATTAAGTAGGAATTACAATATTGTTATGGAAATGAAGAGAAATCAAGGATATCCTTTGATCAAAGTCATTGTAAAACAGGACATGGGAATTATTTGTGAATGGATATCATTAATCCTATCCCAAATGATTTCTCACTGATAATTTCTAAATAAGATCAATACATATCAAAGACAATATCCGTTGTTATATATTATGATTGAGTATGTGATTACTGTGATGTTTCAATAATTCAATATCAATCAATAAGGTGTATAATTTTTTTACAAGGATATGTGTTCCAATTATTCCAGATATAAATAAGGATCATATAGACGAATAACATAACTCTCCATTCTATATACATCATAGAAACACAAAAATATATATGGAAATTCATTATCATTATTTATGGGATAACATGAAGATGGATGTTTTTTAATGCACTAAATGGTGATTTATGTGTTAATAGGACTAAGTACATAGAAAAATTTGTAATTTGTTTCTACAACCACTTTCTATACTGACATGGAAGTAGAACAATATCACAATATACATTGTCACTAGTCTATTGAAAAAAATTAAAAATAAGAAAAATGATATTTGTTACACTAGATAGTCTCACCACAACTACCCATTTCATCACTATCTTGACTATTTCCCTCACGACCAACTTTCCATGATTTACTTAACGATTGTGGTGTGGTTGTAGTAGGTAAACCATTATATCATTTATGATCGTGATATTATGTTCACATCAATATTTTAGAGATTTCTTCAACATACATTGAATACTGAATTGAATTTTTTGTATGGCATATTACCTCTAAACTGATCGCCAATGATAAGGACTATTATTGAACTTGAAAACTTACTGAGAATATTGTAAATAGAATTTAAAGGTGGATGTAATCGACATCTCCTAGAAGACATGTTCTCATACCAAAAAATATTCCATTAGAGTTTTCAAATATAACCACATGAATATCTATATGGGAAGCGATGTATAACTCCTACATGTTGTGATGAAGTTGGTGAGAGAATAAATTTTTGCCTGATCATATGTAAGAGTTAATAGAAAAGATCATTCCATCCAATAACACAATAAGGATCATCACAGTTGGCATAAGATCTATGTTGAAAATTTTCAAATGTATATGGAGTTTGATATTGGTGAGAATTTTTTCATTCTAATATCACCATTGAATATTGTCATGTATTTTGGGAATAATGGGAAGTCTATCACCAGTTACATTGGCCCATATAAAATCCTTGATCTCATAAGAGTACAGGAATATCAGCTGGCACATTAATCAAATATGGCCCAAGATCATTATGTATTCTCTTATCTCCCTTGGGGATAGAGATAACAAAGCCCTCTCATGTATTGAATCCTGAGGTGGTACACCTGGAACATGACCTATCTTATGATGATCATTTGGGCTATATCATGTTCTATATAGAAATGGGTCAGTGTAAAAAGACTACCAACACATCATTATGTGATGGAGGAACCATATATATGATGAAGTGGAGTGGGATCCATAAGAGGAAACTACAAAGAAGTACAAACACCTTTTTTGAACTGGGAGAATAACTAGAAATTTTGCGGATGGAATTTCATAAGGGGTAAAAATGTAACAATGTGAAAATTTTAAAAGATACTTTCTTCCTGGGAAAATATGTTTTATTTAGTAACAGACACAAAAAACCCTATCTACATAACAATGAAGTTAGTATAATGTAAAATGTGACCATTAGGATTCAATTTTTTACCAACGAAAAAATATGATCATTGTATAATATAACCATTATAAACTATATTGTTGTTAATAATATTTATGTTATACTTTTTAAATAAAAATGATAATGAATAATTATTTAAAAAATGAGAAATGATGTCTGTAACTAGTGGAGTAATGTCGCATGAATCACATATTTTGAAGCTTTGTTAGGAGGTAGAATCATTGGGGTTATCTCTTGACCATGTTGAAGCTGAGCTTCAACATGTTATGTGAGTTTTAAATTTCCCACGAGAGAATTACAATGTATTGGAAATTACAACACTAGTGATTTTAGTCGAGCTACCCCATGAATTAATCTCCATGTAAAACATTACCCATATGTCTTATATGTTTTTTATATTTTGTTATGTGACAAGGACCTATATATATAAAGTGAAATATTAGTGTATTAATAAAATTAATGTTACGTCAGTTGCATTTTAAGAAGGAAATGTATTAATAAATATTGGATAAAATTTGATAAAGTAATCTTTTGAATAGATGCATTACATTCTAGATAAGATATAAATAATTATAATAAACTAAGATATTATTAATAATACTTATTTTAATTTAATTATATGATAAAAACACTACTATATAAATTTAAAAGAGAAAATAATTTTATTTTTTTTCTCAAGGGTTAAATACTTTACTATGCTTTTTCAAACAACAATTATTTTTAATAAATAAGGATAGTTTTTAATGTTTATAATTATCCTAATTATAAAATTATTCTGATAAATTTAATTTTAATTTTGAAATTAAAATTATTTAATTATTTTAGGGAAAATTTATTATAATTTTCTGAAATAATATTTTTTTCTAGAATAGTAAAATTTCAGTTTGATTTTTTTGGTATGTCTAATGACTTCATAATTATTTCAAAATGCCTTAATAAATAATTTTCCACAATAAAATACATATATTATGTTATTTTATTTATATCATGTGTTTTATTATATTTTAACCATTTTCCAATCCTATAATTATATTTAAAAACTCGAAAATGGAAACTTTTACATTAAAAACATTATATTTATTGAATAATTACTTTTATATTCCAAATGAAGTAATATATAATTATTAATGACTCTTATAGATTCTAATAAAATAATATATAAATCATTTTTAAAAAACAATGAGAAATACATTGGAAAATCCCATTGACATTAATATCCCCACCACAAGATTTTATGCCCTATATTTTGATAATAACAAAAAAATCACCTACATTTGCTCCATATATAAAACCAATTATCAATTCCCATTCACACTATATTTATCCTAAATGAATACATAGTATTTTATCCTACATACTAGTATACCAAAGGTTTACTCAATCCCATATGGACTCATTGCAGATGTTTTTGGAACAACTCTTTAAGGTGGGGGAAATTTCCATCTTCTATCTTCATTTCAAGAACTGTTTTTGTATATGTATTCTAAATGTTATGGGAATTCAATCTTATTTAATTTATATTCATTTTGTTACTATAAAATTATGTTTTATTAATGGGATACCCATATCCCCTCTCTTTTTACACTTTTCTAAAACCACGTTTTATACCTATTCTGCTACAGAATTTACATTTTAATATTTCACGTTTCTCATTAAAAAATGTCTCCTATTTTCCTTTTCTAATACATAAACATATTATTTTATTGGGGGTTTTAAATAGATAAAGAAATTAATTAATTATTTTAATTTATCACACATGAATCCCATATTCACCTTTTCATTTGTTAATAATGACTTGATAATCATGTCATTTAACACTTTTTTAAAAATCCACTGATTTTGAAATGATGCAAGTTTCTTTTATTATAAAAATGTTATTTATGAAATGTCTGATTTTGATCTATATGGAATAGTTGAATTAATAAATCTAAAGGGTAAAACATGATAGTACTCTAATTCATTTATTAAAGAAATCAATCTATAGGGATGAGATGTTATATGAAACCTTTGTGAATAAACTAGGTAATATTTATAACACCTGACAAGAAGTCATGGGGTCATGCTTATAAATACATCATTTAAATGTTAATTCCAAATTATCATGTTATGAATCAAATTAATTTTATGATTTTACTCATTTTTTTCATTTGTATGTCCATTTTTATATTCCTCATAGTCTTATTGATTTTCCCCAAAATCAAGTATAATAATATTTCATTGCATTCTCTTACTTTCCCTCAATCCAAAACATTCCTTAAGTTTTTTCCTATGTTACAAGATGTGTTATGTGTTAATAGGATGAACCTATATTGAATACATTACTATGTATTTGAATACTATATTGAGTTTTATGTATCATATAACATATTTACATGATAATAATCTTTATAATATACTCTTTATATACCATGTAAATGAAAATATAATGTAATAAAAATAATTAATTCCATAGAAGCTAGCAATATTTGAAAATATAATTTTATCAGGGATGTTCATTAGATTATATGACTGGAAAACATCATCAATGTGAGGAAGAAGAATATATATATTATATTCATTATTGGCATCCATGACCTCAAATAATACTGCTCAACGAATTATATTCTCCATCCAATGACAGATCTATTGATTTATGTGATAAGAGGGCTTCAGAACCATAACATCATGGATAGATACTTTGGATATAATCTGATTTGAATGGACCCCAAGAATGTGGTTCCAATATCCTTAAGGGATATGCTAGGGACATTCGACTATCTTTTCATTCCCCTTGAGATGATTCATATAGGGGCCACATATCATATGTCTACGCATCACATCGTTATACAAATCCTCAGGACATTGGTGGAATTACATGTTGATGAATTGAGGGTCAAATACTTCCAAAATCAATACTATCTTAAAGAAAATGAGAATTTAATTGGCATCCCCCACTCCAACAATTTTTAGATGATCTTGTCTCATTGTGCATCTAGGTTTACCTCTTGGATGTTTTTCTAATTCATCACAATACATTGAGAATTGTGATTATCCATGAGATAATCAAGGTCATCATTTAAATTCCCCCCTTCGTAATATTAGAGACCTAAAAGGCCTCTAAGAATACATAGGAAAAATATTATAATTTATCAATAATATGGATGAACCGTGTATGACCTTTTTGGGGATCGTGAAGAAAGGAATTATTTACCAGTGGGTAGAGAAATTTTAAATAGCATTTCAGATTACCATGAAGTACCTACAACAACCTCAAGTGCTGATGCCACCCATTTCGGGAAATCCATCATTCATATTCATGATCAACCTATAATGATAATTCAGAACCCTTATGGGCCATTCTCATAATGAGTACTGATACAAAATATTATCTTAGACACGTTATCGACGACATAGAGACCAAATACTCCATTATCAAGAAAGGTTTCCTAATACTGGTTTTCAATGTGCGTATGTTTCATTAATACCTACAACATAATGAGATAAATATAGAATCCCATGTGGACCAAATAAATAATATATTCAATCACATCATGCTAATTATATTCTTTTAATGCTAGGAAGTGATCCTACAGTAAACTGACTTCAAGATTATTCTCGTGAAGGCCATCAATGTCCAACAAGTAGCTGATTTCCTAGCCTCCCATGTGGACCATGAAGAAAAACCCACATATGATGATTACCTATATGAGGATATCCTCAGAATGGACCATGTTTCATTGTTTTTGATAATTCATTTAGAATGTGCATCACTACACCAAACTAACAGAAGGTATAACAATCCCACACTCAACAATGAATATATGGGGATCATCTTCATCACTTCATTAGAGGCCACCCTTCCATATTCTTTCATGTTATAATAATATTGTACCAACAATGGTTTAGAGTATTATTCTCTCATTATTGTTCTCTAGTTGGTCCTTGATATTGAATTACATTTCATTCATATAAAGGGAGACTCCAAGTTAGTCTTAAAACTAATCAACGGTGATTAAATCATTTGAAAGCAAGAGATTGTTCCCTTGACTGAGCATACAAAAAACCTAGTTCCATGTTATCTACTCATATATATGTGACTCAAATTCCCCTTTCATATAATGGTTGAGCAGACACATGGTTTTGTTTATCCACACACGTTTTACATCCTGACAAGGATAATCTGTTCAACCATGTGTCATATCATATGAAAATTTCAACATCCATTTCAGATGATTTTATCAAGTAATTAATCTTACTGGTTAGTAGAAACACGTTTTCAATACCCTTATGTGAACCAACCTATTATTTTAAATTCACAATTGGTTGAATCCCTACATTGATTATCTCAACTATGGAATTATCTAGGTATAGAATGATCAATGTGAGTGAACCCCCTTACCTGAAACATAGTTTACCCACTCGGGTGGGACTATCCTAGAGTATACTATCAACATATGTGTGTTTTATGTAATTATCATCCATTGCATCAAATTATAAGAGATCGTTCAGGTTATCCATGATGTCCATGTTTGTTCATGTAGTTCCCATCATGTGGGTTAAAGCTATTTGACTATATTTTGATGTCGGGCCACACCTAGATGATCATGGTTCATGGATGTGTCATGTTTTACAAGGGGATTCATGTGTTTCATATCAATGAAAACTCTATTAAAATATTCTTGGTTCTTTTACACACCATAAAATATTCTTTTCCTTTTATAGTGTCGGTACATGAAATTATGAAGACATGTCCACAGGTAACATCTCTCAAGTGCAGGTTCATTTTGACCATAATGTCTTCTTCACCATGTAGGAAGAATTGGTTCCTCTAAAAGATGATGTTTCCCTATCTATTATTGATTTTTGGATAACCCACATCATCCATTATTGTTGAGTTCTTCTTTCCATCAACATGGAAGAGATCACATACTTCTAGGATGTTGAGATGATGAAGATGTACACTAACAAAAAATCCTATACAACAATATATGTCACTATCATGAACTAGAAAATGGTATGGTGAAGGAATTATACATAACCATATCTAACATCCTACAGATGTAAAGATACCAAACATGAAGTTTCAGTTAGAAAAGCTCTCCAACACTCTCTTGTCCAATCCGATGTGGAATTGGAATTTCACATAGGTGATGCAATTTTCTATAGTATATGGAACATAGGAATTATATACCATTTTGGTTCTCATTCTAAATCATTAGACATCAATCCATGACTAGATGATTCTATAAAAAAAATATGATGTTCTCCGAGCTGATTTGGAATCCATTAAAGAAAACAGGCTCTAGAACATGAAAAATCACGAAAAGCACCTTAAAGGGTAGCAAGAGATTTCAATGAGAGATTTTTCTTCAGTCCTTCATCAGGGTGACAAGGTATCAGCTCTCAAAATTTTAATGATAGACAAAAAAATATACCAATTTTTTCACCCAAATATGGAAAACCATACATCATTCATCAGGTCTATTTAAATAGAGCATGCTATTTGATTACCATGTATATGGAGGGCATTCCACCATCCATGAATTTTGTGATTCTCAGGAAGTGCATCATGTGAGGAAACCTATTTTTACTTGTTACATTACTGAAAAATATATTATATATGTGCAAAATCTTTGTCCTTAAACTATGTTTCATGGTCTTAGCTCTATGACCATTAACTAACCACATCCACATGGTCAAAGTATTCTGATCACAAATTATTGGCATCACCTATACTCTGAGTTTTATGACACTCAAATTAAAAGAATTAAATACTCAAAATATGATGTTAAACTACGATAGAATAATATAAAAAATTGATAATTATCATATGATATGTGTTTAATGATCCTAAATGTTATACCCCATATACAATCAGGACGGATGATATGATCTGTATGAGATGGTCAAAAAACTGTAACCTATCAATTAATCATGATGCCTTATATGGTATGACATGATCCAAATATTACATCCTCAGTACCCAAAGTTAATCTTTTTCCTTACCCCATGTCATATTCATAGGAGCCCTGATGAAAATTTTTGGATGCCTCAATTCCATTATCAGTTATGGATGTCCCCATTTACGGTGTCGGTCTTCTTCCTCACATCATTCCATAACTATACAAGGCATGAATCCCATACTCACAGAATATGTAGTGAAACCCAATTAACTAGTAATTAAGCCTAGGAAAAAAAATTAAACCCTTCATCCCCTATTCCTCATTCACAATACTTGAATTTTAATATTATACTATGTGTAGTTCATATCATGGTCTTTATGTGTTGTATGAGCCTATATTCCCTCATTTCATGACCGGCCTTACCATTTCCATGTCACAAATATACATTTCAGAACAACTCCATCATAGTCTATGAATCATGAATTTAATCCATATTCAACATTCACCTTGATCCATGCATTATGAATTTATGCTATGTGTTGTTTTTTACATTGTACTTGTGTGGTATTTAGGTCCCCCAGACCACGTTTCACATTGATTTCCACCACATTCTCCCTTGAAAATACCCTTAAAAATAAAATATTGCTACATAAATCATCAAAAGAAATTAATTTCCAAGCTCCAGGTTATACGAACATAACCTATGTTCAACTAGCACTAGGATAACTACTTGTGTTGTATATCCACCATAGATCCTTTCAGGTCATTCATTAACTCTATTTCACAAAAAAATCCTTAAACCCTCATATAACCAGCCAAGATGTATGTCCTTAATCTATTAAAAATTGTGAAGATATCTATTTCCTCAAACTAAGATCCTGGTTCTATGAAATAAGACCCCAAATCATGTGCATTATCACATCATTTTCATGGACTGCTTCATCCCCATTGTTTCAAAAATCATATTCCACCATCACCTTCTTGAACTCTGTGTATCATGATTCTCATCCTAATATTATACATAGTGGTACCAAGGATTTCTATATTTGGGACTAGTCATAGATTCACTTCAATAACATATGTTAACTACAATGTTATCAACCCAAAACTCATCAATGTGACTCCTTTTTATGTATAAGAACATTAATCTTCCAAGAAGCATTTTCTAGACAACATTCCATCATAACTTGATATGAAGATGAAAATAATTGTTAGCTCGCGATGCAAGCCCGAACAATATTCTAATCATATGACATCAAACTATAGATTTAACCCATATATAATTGGGATTCAACTTAATTAGAGATGGTTTACATCATATCCAACTAGGATTAACCATCCAAAAAATATGAGAACAAAAAACTCCATCGTCCTCATCACACAACATTACACAATATCCCTACCCCTTATAAATCTCGGATGCCTTATATCCTAATATGATATGATTCAAAATCCTTATTCATGTAGATATCCCCTTCAGGAATCAGCCCCATGCCCAAGAGGTTCCAGGAAATATGTGTGGATTGATTCATATCATCACGTGATATGCAGTGAAAAAAAAATATTTCCTCTTTGGGCCATCCCTCTCCTCAACTCAGTGCAGGGTGTTATCTTCCCTACCTATATGGGAAAACATTTAGCACTTGATGTCATGTTTTCTTGCGGAATAGGTTTCATTTTTTCCTTCTTCCACATTGTATCATCACACTTTGATTCCACACTAACCAAATTTTGACACCACATTATCATTTTTGTCAAATATATATGGCTTTAAACTAAAATCCATCATAATAGTCTGATCATTATGAATTTAATCTACATGAAATTATTTCACGGTAATATGAATTTAATTAAAAAATCACAACATTCTCAATGAATGATGTTAAACTGTTATATTACCCAATTAAAAATTCAGATTAATTATATTGTGATATTATATTAACATGTACAAAACTCAGATTACTTATACGATAAAACTAGTATGAAAACTCATTACCCCATATAAAATTTTGATTCCACGTAATCATTGATGTACTGATATCCTCTCTAGAGAAAAAAAACTCTCCATCAGCAGAGTATCATACAATTCCATGCCTCAAAATTGTATTTGGATTGATTTGTATTCTCATGCTATGTATTTTGATTCATATATATTTCATCTTCTTCTCATCCTTACACTCAACACACCTCGGTGTGTTTCCCCAATAGGATAGTCCGACTATCATCAACCTAAAATATCATTTGGAATTTTTGAATTCGAAATGGGATAGATCCAAGGATTATTATATTCCCTTAGGGACATTACCTTATTACAATTCCACAACCCATGGTTTCTCCAAAATTGGATTCTCATCATACACCAGATCCAAATATGATCCCTAAGAAAATAGTCTCATGCCACATTTTCTCTCCTAACATCCATAGACCCTTCCAAGAGGGATCATTGATTTTTCAATGTCTTTTAATTTCTTGAAAATGGAAAATTTTCGATCATGCATCCCCTTCATCTTTATCTACCGTGTGTATGTAACTTATGTCTTGAATGTGGTAAACATTTTTTTCACTTCTATTGGATACTCCCCTTTTACTATCTAGGTCTTCAATGTTACAATTACCAAGAAATAATTTCTTATCCACTTTTCCTATCATTTTTATCCCTTGCATGCTACTAGAACACCATACCCCTCATTGTTTCATGCACTGATGATGACTGATGTGTTATTTGGATTTTGGAAAAAATTATACGCTGTAAATGTTGAGACAAAAGAGTTACCCATTGTTTAAGTTATATGACCATCAAATGGAATCCCGACTCTATGATTTTAGACTGCAAATTGTTTGTAATATTTCATATTAATTTTATATGTGGAATTGGGTCTTATTATTCATAAATTACCATAGGGTTTGTTACAATGATACAATACATATATAACTCTATTATTACCAATATTGGTCCATGAATCATAACCTATAAATGTGTTAAATATAAATTGGGAACATATTGAGCAACATTTTGAGGCCTCTTATTCCCCTATGTTCATGTTGGGTAACCATCCTTTGATGTCGTACATGTTCCTTTGAGACACATCAAACAATGGTCCAAGATCAATGACATTAAACGAAGAGTCATTGTCTAACACACATGACACATATCATTTTCATGTTACCATTGGGATGTTATGAGCAACATTAGGTGGCCTCCTAGGCCCCTCCAATCATGTCAGATTACCTTTTTCAATGAAGAAAAAAATATTTTGAATCACAAATCACACTGGTCCATGAATTTTGACCTTAAACTATTTTCCATAGTCTGAACATTATTACCATGAACAAAGTTCTTGAGTCCTAGCATAATTACGTTAAACTATTTTCAATATTCCCATTATGTTTCTAATTTAATAGGGCCTCCATTAGAAACCCAATTCATGTCATTATACTAATATTTTGTGTTGTTCCAAAAATTTAATTGTCTACATGTTATGAACCCTGTGGACATAAAATAATATATATTAGTCTTACCCCAATTACATTTTACTGGGACTCCAAGTCCAACAATCATGACATCCATCTCTGACCGGGTCATCTCATGAATTCATTGTCCATTTCTCGTCATTCTTATCCCTGAAATCATTTTTGGTTTTCACTCTGAAACACTAAAAATATTCTTTTGGGATGCTAACCCAATGTTACAAAATCTACATCCATTATCATAGTTCCCATTGTCCTATCATCATGGCTTTAAAATTTAGGAATAATTCCTCTATGATATTCACTGTGTTGGGAGGGCTAGGATCCTAATAAATTTTCTGTTTCATATTCCCTATGACACATGTATCCCCTTGCAGTCATACAAAACATTTTTCAATGAATGATGACCTTACATTATGTGTAGATCTCCCATGATTCTTTTTCTTCACATAAGGTCTTATACACTCTATTTTCCATTTAGGCCCCAATAGAGTCTTCCCCCCTCATGCTTCCTTTATATTCCATCTTGCACTGCATGTGGAATTGTTTCATTCACATTGCATCACATGTTTGCATTAGAAGATATTAAATAATAAACTAGAAAGATAATCATTATTATAACACCGCATTAAAATAGTGTGTCAAATTATCCTCACTGTATGATATTAAACTGCATATCAAATATCCCAATCACATGGTTTCAAACTAGGTGATAAATAGTCTCCAACCTATGATGTTATAGTAGGTGTATATTTTTCTCAACATATGCTATCAAACAGTGTGCATATCATTCTACTTGCATGATTTAATGTTTAAAATAATCTTCAACCATATCATTAAAATCCCATTTAGGGTTAGTTACCCACCACATTGTTAAATTTCAACAGTCATCAATCATTATTCTAGATGACACTCCCCATGAAAAATGATTTTATCTTTTGTTCAGATGAATACACATACAAAATTTTCCTCAAATCCATGGTGGCATAATTCCATGAGGGATAAAATCCATTTAAACATTACATCACCTCATATCCACAATTTATATTCCCCTTTTCATGGATATTTAACCTCCCCTATATCTAAATGGCTCCCTTGATTATATGGTCTCATTCCATACTATATCACTTACCATGTCCGGTACACACCCTAGAAGAATTGGCATGACATTTTGAGATAGGTCTTCTGTTCTGAACATGGTCAGTGGTCGACCATCATTTATCTTCCCCATCATCAGAATAATAATAATAGATAATATACTTAAAACATGGATAATAGTTATCATCTATCCTCACACTACCTCCATTTTGTTCTAGGTTGTGGGTATCATGATTCTCACCCTTCATTCCTCTTTGGTACTGTAGAATTCCATGACGTTCAAATTACACCATTAAGCAAGTCATGAATGTTGGAAAAATAATTATGTTTTTAGTGATCCATGTTTTCCATCCATATCCTCTCACATACAAAATATTTCTAGTGGTTTGTCAAAAACTGTCAACCTCTCGTGTTTTATGATTGTTTGAAACTCTATTATAAATGAAGAATAACATGGGAATTCCTTGTTTCTCATACCAATCATTACTCATGTTATCTTATGGATTGTTATTTGGTTTTTTCATGAATATATTTGATGTGAAATAATAAAATGTATGGTGATAAACATTAAGATGCATATGAAAAGGTCAAACCAAATATACATTTCTCTGTGAGGGTCATCCATGTGGGGGATATCTCTATCATCTAAAAAATAATCTTACGAATTGACCCCAGCAATCAAACATAAGAACATAGTCACCCTCAGTTGAGTATCAAAATATGTCTGATAATCCTCATTTAAACCTATTTATTATTCATCTTGAGGAAGGAAATCATCGGCCCTTAAACACATCAAGTTGTACACACCACATCGTTCGACTACCAGGGATGTTTCATCTTCACCATAAGCCTTGGATTCCACCATCAAGGTCTTTAGGTGTTCTATGATATCAAATTCAGAATTGTTTACCGCCATATGATCCAACACAATTCCTTCATGGCCTGAAGTATACCACTCTGTAGTCCTATGAATTATTTTTATTCCACAATATGTTAGTAACATTCCATTGTACATGAACCCTGTCAATGAGGAAGCCACAATCCAGGGTGTGGTGGCCACTAGAGTCAACCCCATTTCCCCCCAATGCAAACAATGTAGTTATAGATAGATCCCACATGGGTTTTAGGTCAACAATTTGTGTGAAAGTAATTATGTTCCACACATAAAACCACACCATCTAAAAAATGCCCCTTTTATCTTGATGGATTTGCAGTTATGATCCTCAATGTCTTCGAGTGGTGTAGGCTAATACAAAGGGATGACATCCAAAAGATGAATTATTGGATCATCCATTGGCATATCCTTGAGAATCATCATGCTAAAATCCATATCTTAATGGGACATATCCTCACTACCCCCACCCATATAGAAGAATCCATCTCTAAACCATACATAACCTTCGAGGTAGACAACACCATCCCAATCTCATAAGAAACCTCATCATGTTTCACAATCTCAGACTCATCATTATTGGCCGCCATAGACTTCTCATCCTGGGTAGTAAAGTCAAACGTATAATCCCTAGTCTTTGAAGCTATTGGTACAATTTTCTTCAGCACAATTGAATATATAAATATAATAGTAACATATGGTAGTCCCTCTATGATAAGATCCTCTAATTCATCCCCCAAAGTTAGAACAATTATGTGAAATATCTCAAACCCTCCATTTTATGGAATAGTCTTAGTAGTCCCATCTAGCTTGCACATCCATGGTTAGTGTGACCACCATAGTATTTTTATCCATTTCCATGGGGAGAAGTTCACCAACTATCAGTACATCAGCCTCATGTTCTACTATCTCAAATTCTGAAATAGGTAGTTAATAACCAAAAATTGTTTGAACTAACATTTAATTAAGAGTATGTTATAAGAAAAAAATTATAAATGGAGAAGAAAAATTGATAAGAGGTGAAGGATGACATGGATACTATATCTCATTAATGATCTCAGAAATGATCATAGGATATCCCTATAGTATGAGAAGACCCCCATAATCCACCACCTCGATCAGAAGTGTTTATTAAGATGATGGTTGAACTACCATTTCTAGGACATTAGGGATGGACCACAATCTATCCCCTACAAAAAATGAGGCACTATCTTTCTATTCATCAGGTAAATCATAAATCTCCCCCTCTTACACGGTCTCTGATACCTATAAACCTAAAAGATGTTTATAGAACACTCTTAGTTTTTTTAGCATTTAACTCATCTATGATTAGTGCATTTAACAAGTCAATGGCAGGATCCTCTTACACATGAGAATACTAACAAGCATCGCTTCCATCAAACACATATGAAACGCCTAATATAGGTGTGTTATAAGATAAACCATAGGTTGAGATATATGAATATTAGTTCATCCCCAACTAGAATATCACTAGGGTAGTTAGTGATTTAAATGATCCTTGACATTGTAAAAGATCTTTCTGCTCACTTATGTATTTCACCGCCTCATCTTTTTCCATTTGGAGCCTTATCGTGCATGAAACATTCTTATTGATAAATATTACCTCTTCATAGATATTGGTCCATAGTTCTTGGAGGGTTTTTATCTCCATAATGATCCATCACATCTCCCAGGAATATGGAATTTCCATATTTCTGTGGGTATCTAAATGGCATTTCCACTTTCCTAGGCCTTGATATACGCCCTCTGAAACTACCATAGTGGGTTTACCTTACTTCCATGAATTTGTTCCCATGAGAATTGATCCAGATGGCACTCTTCTCCCTATGTCCTCTAACAATGATAGACCATGTACATATGGTTCTACAGCTGTCACACCTATTCCCATCATACAAACCCTTATGCATAATGTTATCCAATCATCACTGGTCCTGGACCTTATGGTTGTAGGGAATCTCTTTCAATGAATAGAATGGTACGGTTCCTCAGCATATTCTTATGATATGAGAATACCATGATCATCTATTAATCATGGATCATCCCATTTTTAGCAATAGGTGGTTGAAGACTCCTCTAAACAATTCTATTTTTTAGTGTGAACAAGTACCAGAGTTGACTATAGATTGAAGGATGGATCTCATGATCCTCATCTATGTACAATTTTAAATTCAATAGTGGAAATCATTTGAACTAACTCAAAAATTATGTGTGGGTTGTAAAGATAAAAAGCAACTTGGTAATAAACCCTCACCACTAATACACTACCTAATATGGAATTGAGGTATGGCCACTACACAATGGTCCCCATTCAATAAATAGTCACCATTCCTATTAGTAGAGGGAATGGGTCAGATATTAATCATTCTATTAACCTAACCTTCATCGTCATGTCCATAGAAACTAATTTATATAGGGAACACCAAATGATGTTCATGATCAATATATGAATGCTTTAATGGTGTGGAGATATGGGGTTTGGGTATTTTTATCACATAAATAGTGTGGTGGGAAAATTATAAAAAAAGTGTTGTGGTCCGTAGAAATGGAGTCGTATCTTCCCATAGAAGATGTAGAAGAGAACCCTGTAAATTTTCTCTGATACTGGAGTAGAAATATTGAGGGAATTTCCCGTCACCATGATTTCTTCCATAATAATGGTTCTCAAACCCACCCCATGTACAATTCCCACACCAAGAGCATCCAGCTATAGATCAAGGTGGAGATAAGCCTACAAATTATATGCACATGATCCTCATGCATTATGATGCAATCCCAAAACATGCACTTCTCCACCTTCAGAATTCACTAGTATGGATGCTACATTCCTCAACGAAATTATCCAAGGAATGTTTGTGGACTTCCAGGTCACTTGACCACTAGCTCATTTATGTAATATCCAATAAAACTACAATAATATGATGTCATTAGTAACTTTTTTGTGAAAAAACCTATTCTTAAACCAAATATAATATAGCCCTATCTAGGGATAGCATTTCCTTCCAGCCCTAACACACATTCTATGTTTGTAAAAATTCATCATACATTGATCCTTGAATTTGGATCCAAGATATATAATAATGACACCAAAAACATATTGAAGCATCCCCTTGATGGATATGGAGTGTTTTTGGACATAGATTCTACCCACTCAATAGATCGAGTATGATGTACAGATGGCAATAAAAATAAGAATTCTGAAACCCATTCCGCCATGAAAATCACCATTACATTAGATCATAATCAAACTAATGACATTATATGCATGAAAAATAAGCTCGGGTCTATTAATCATCAATGATACTACTATGGAACATTTACTAGTGGTATTTCAATCCCATTACTGGATCCCCAACACAATCTATGAGAATTGTCACATATATCATGTGGTTGTCTCTACATCCATCTTCTCCCCAAAAATATTATTGACATGATTCCAAATAGTATGAAATGTTATAGATTAATGATCATTCATGATATGTCCTATATAATCCTTGTGCCTATGGTGATGGATACAAATGATTCATAAAAAGATATTGGTCTAATATCTACTCGTCTTAGGTATGAACACATCATTCCACATCAGAGATCCATAAAGCGGAATAATATTTCATATAGGTTATCTTAGCTGAGCCCCCATCAACATCATAGTGCGGCACAATCTGGATTCATTCCCCAATCATTATGTTTCGATCCATAACTTATCGGTTAGTGGAAGAACGATTGACATATTTGGAAATTTTTTTGATCAAGGCATAATATATTTTAATAAAATATTTTTCCAAGATCATATCAAGATGGTTTTTTTGTAGTGGTTTCATTATAAATAATGTCTCGTGAAGGTTGGGTTCACAGGGCACAGACTCATTAAAGTAGTTTTTTGGTGGTTTTGAGCTTTGTATTCAATGATGATTGAGAGGGGTTAGAGTATCCCAAATAGAGAGAGTGATAATTTATATTAACCAAAATATCACATTACCCATAAGAGACCTAAAAGGTATTCATATCCATACAAACACCTATTGATTATGATATTGATTAGTTAGTGGAATCAAAAATGGTCTCCATGAATGCCTTTTACAAACATAGGATAATTTCTAATTTTGGATGTTTTACTTCATAATATGACATCCATTCCCATATCGACTCTGATTCGGAGGGGGTGAACTATTGACACTGAAGTAGGTGCCTCACAGGTGGTTCAATGATGGAATGGTCATTTTGGAGTGAATATGGTCCAAATTGTCCCAAATATCCATCTAGGTTCATAGATTCATAAAGGGAACCACCATATCAAATGGATGAAGCTTTCAAAGATTTGGAAAAAATGGTGGGATGACTGTATCCTCCACATAATATCAATACCAATTCATGGAGCCCTATTTCATATAAAGGGTTGATGGTAGCCTCCACTCAGCATCACGTTGGTTCACAGACCCCTGTCGATTCATCAAGCTCATAAAGTATCATGAATGGATCTATCTTTAGTAAAAAACACAACATATAAATAACCATTAGTTTTATACATTTTAAATAAATCATGCCAATTTGACTTATGAGAAATAGTATAAGTTCGTGAAACTCTTGAGGTCTTCAAGTGAAAAATAAAATAGATCCCCAAGGTGTCCAATATTCATGAAACCACGTCGAATGGGTTTATTTGACCCTTAAAAAATAATAGATATGAATTTAATCAAGATTCATGCCCTTAATAGATGATAACATACCCCTAAGGAACATACGATGTCAGGATAAACCTACCCTTCCGAAAGCCCCCCCCCATGGGATCTTATACAATACATTGAAGAAGGGAGACTTTATTTCCTAATGCATACACATTCAAAAACCCCTTGACCTCTGTCAGGACCCTGGGATTTTTATGACCTTCCTCAATGAGACATCAAGATTTTTGAATCATGTATTTTGGGCCTCATGTTGGTGTCTTTTTTTTACACCCTTCCATGAAATTCATGTTCTCGAGTCACCTATACCATTCTAGGATATGTTCATCCGCACTCCAAATTCCAATGTTCCTAGTTCCACACACTCATGATTCCTCCCACATCGCTCCAAGTGTGTCTTGTGACTCCATTATAAATTATTCTTCTTATATTTGGTACCTTGATTTATATTTCTTCAATTCATAGGCACCCTAACATCCATACTCTTAATGAAATGTCCTCCATGTTTTTTCTCTAATTCCATGTCCTGCATAGAGCCTCATGTGTGGTGGTCACATAAGTCTTATGGATGGAATATTAAAGAGAAAATGACCTCCCATAATGGTGGGGATTAATTATGAATCTTCCACAGTCATTTACATGGTCCACCATAATGCGTGACTTCAACAAGGAAATCTAAGTTGCATTATGTAAAACTGCATAGATCCATGTCCTAGTCATACGATGTTAAATAGTATCACAACATCCTTATAAAAATAAGTAAACCAATATCCATACAATGTGGAATGAGAAATGTATTCCCCATGTATGATTGACAGGGGATGACATCACACATTATTAAATTTTTGATAATCATTAGATTACCCATATATATACCATATGAGATAACCCCACATCTCTTAGCCCATTTCATAAATAAAGGATGCCTCATGGATGATCATCATGGTATTACTCCATCTCCCCTCCTTGGGATGATCCTCATCAAAAGAACTACTTCCATATGTAATCCTCATACATTTCCCCAAAGAGATACCTTCTTGCATGGGGAATATCCCACATGTGATCCCCACACATTCCCTCTCCCAAACTCATTTTGAGATATCAACATCCTTACCACTGGATAATAAAATCTATGGACTAGTACTCTCAAGAAACCTAAATCTAAGGTATGAAATTAAGTGGGTTTTAATCCTTATCTCATAAGAAAGGTACACGGGGAACCACCTAGAGGTTCAATCCTAAAAACTATCACAGATGTGTGAAATATTCCTTCCTTGATACACAAACCCATTGAACTAAGTCAGGAGGGAATCATGAACTACCACCTAGGTGTAGTTTCTACATTTCTAGGGATGCACCTCTACATGATCCATATCATTTGGATGTTCTGATAATGTTCCCATAATATCCCCAGAAGACACTATACATGCACCCATACTATCCCCACAAGACACAAAACAGGTGAGCTTCATGTACTGACAATACATTGAATATGTTCTTACACATTTCAAGTAAGGCACTAATCATTTTCACATATAATACCAATAAGGTATTATTCCTATTCCATTCATGTCCCCAGAATTCAATAAACTAAAACCCAATATCACCCCAAAGAAAGTAACACTGTTACCATCTCAACAAGGTGTTAAAATCAAAACCTAACTCAAAATCCATACCCCATGCAATATACATGGTATACCAATGGTAAAACTCTTGAAATACATAGACCCAAGGAAACAATTAACAAATTTTTGACCCGAGATTACTTGGGATATGTTTCTACGATGCATCACATGAGATTCCCTTTAATAGAGGATGATTTATGGGTTCTATATATACTAATTGTTCAAAAAAATTTGGTTGTTCATAACGTGACTAATCACCTTGAATAAAGGTCACATCCCTACCAAGACCGAAGACGCATAATTTACTATTGTGCACATTGAGATGGAACTGGGATTGATTTCCAAAAACATGTATTTATTATTTGTTGAAGAAATAGGCTAGTAAATGAGATTCATTTCATAATACATATAAGGAGGTACCGACATCCCATAATCTCATATCGATCATGGATAAAACATCACTGATGAATGTGATGACAACCACACACAATTGGAATGTGGGAGTGTGGGGAAATAAGAAATTATCACATCCAATAAAAGGTTGATGGACGAAACATCACCCCATAGAAATAAAAAAATCACTGACTATTTTAACAAAACAAAAATCCATCAATAAAGATAATACTAAACTGACCAATAATAGAACATGAACTTGCATCCATATTGACTTTCAATTGGACAAAAGAGCATTTCTAATCACTGTGGACTTCCAACTATTAACTGAACATCACTAAAACACTCATGTGAATTATTATTTCCAAAAATATATAATTATTAACTAAAACCTTTTAAAGATAACCAAAATAAGGAATAAAATGAGACATTACATTCTAACGAATTCAAAAGCGTTGATGAAACTAGAAACAAGGCCAATAGAAAATATTGTTAGCATCATGGAAAATAAACCAAACAGCGATATCACTATCTGAAATTGATGTAACACCACATGCCCCACATCGAATATTAATCCCAAATATATGAGAATATCCATCGTACCTATAAACCTTATAATCCTAAAAAACATATGGCTGAGATAAAAGACATATTTTTAAACTCCTACAAAGTCCAAGTGCAACACTATGAAAGAGAATCCATATCATGATGGTTTAAAAATTACAAAAATAGATATGATTTATAATCATTTTTAGTAAACCATGTATCAATATATTTTAATGAAAAACACCATATATCATAAATTTGATAAACACGCATATAAATGTGTAATTTATATTCATAAAAAAATTAAAAAATGCAGTTGAAATTAATTTTTAAGGAACAATAATTTAAAAAAATAAACAAATTCACATATTTACTTAATAATAATTCCTAGTAAAATATTAACATATCATAATCACGGAACCAAAAGGTGGAATGTTAAATGGTCCATAATATAGAAAAAAATAATCAATGAAAGAAATCTACATGCTCGTAAAATAATCAAAAAATTAATTGACCACACACAATCAGCCAATATTACAATATCCTATCCTAACTGTAGAAAAGTCATTTAGTTTGACCTATATCAAAATAGAGGCCACTAGCAATACCATGTTTCAAATATAGCGCACATTTGTACCTAGACTTCTCCCTTAGCACCCATGGTCTTCCCATGATATTCTAGTAGAGGTGTGCATATAAAAGAGAGTATAATACCATGTTTCATAACATATTTCATTCCCTATAATCACGATTTCAAGTTAATAATAATTATTTATCACTCCTATATACACCAACATATGAACAACCCCTCTATTAAGAATAACAATTGAATACATTTCATTTTCATGAAAAGGAAACCTCCTTACATTAATTGAAGCATCCATCATTTCAATTTCATATAATTGGAAATGTCCAATGGGTTTTCATTTTCCAATAAATCATTAAATATTCCAATCATACCATTCTACTTACTGTTATATTATAGATTCATTTAATTAAAATCATAGTCATTAATAAATCCATTAAATAAATTATTTGACATTAATATATACTTTTTTCAATGAATTTTTTCAAAAAGGAAAATTCAGAAATTACCAAAGAGAGAAAATATTTATATTATTTTGGAAATAGTCATCCTAAATATTTCTTTTAAAATAATAAATTTCTATTTAAGAATATCACATTCCATAAAATAAAGTATTATCCTTTAAAACAATTATAACATCTAATCATAACCAAATACACATTTAAAGTTTTATAATTTTTTTTGAAATCATAGATAAAAATACAGGATAGGATCAAAACCATTTTTCAATGTAAAAACATATTAAATGATGTGATGGTGTAATAGATAAGAAATTTGACTCAGTCTAGATGGACCATAAGGAATCTAAGAAATATTTAATGGAACATTATAATGATCTAGAGAAAGTAGTTTCCTATATATATCGTTAAATACCAATACATTTGAGGTACTCAATATAAAAAATATTTTATAGACTCATATAATGGTAATCTCCATCAATAATTCCATAACATAGTAATCATCTTCATCACTATGTTTTTGGTTATTTTAATTTGGGTATTTTGAAAAAAGATAACCATATAAATTTTACCATATTTATCTTGGAAAAATTGTGGCTCATTTTATCTATGAAATTTTTTTTAAAATATTTTCACTCCATAGAAAAAAACAATAACTTTCCATATGCTTAATGGATCATCTTCTCCCCCATATTTTATCATTGATTCCCATCTTAGATCCATTATCCGTTTTCAAAATACCATAATTATAATCCTCCTCCAAATAAGGATTTAGTAATGAAAATAAATGTGTGGTTGGATCTTTCCGTTAATTCCTCTTCAATTTACCTTTATATATAAGTGAAAACATTCGAATAAATCAATAATAACTGATGACAACAAATGCTATCATATATTCGTTTCTATAGAGAAATAACTTGGGTTCCTGCCTCGAATGGTTATCTAATCCAACATTTCCATGAGGTCGGAACACCAATAGATATGATGGATCCAAAAGATGACAAATAATCACATGACGACAAACCAAGAACCATTTGATTTCACTTATTTCAGTGAAGGGTCTAATATAAACCATTTTTTATCATAACATGAACAATAAATATTGAAATTACAACACTAATATAATATTCAGGTCATTGAAAACAGGACATATCTAGAGAAAAGGTGATAAATGATGTATAATGAGAACATTCTGTTGAAAAAAAGATCCAAGTCCACTTGATTCACTGGGTCCAATATCTAAATGCATATAAATCCAAAAAATATCCTAGGAGGGTCATATGGATCAAGACATCAATTTGTGGGTGAACGATAAGGATAATTGTATGAGTGTTGGGTTCGAAAATTAATTTTTTGAATCGTTATTTATCATCTCATAGTTTGGAAGCATGTTGTAACAAAACATTCATCTACCATGATCTAGTATTTTATTTTCAAATGACGATGCATTATTTGGTCACATTTTATGATTAATAATTCATCAACAATATGAAATTTCTTTGACCATGATTTATTGTTTTCTGTACAATGCTACAGAGTATTTTATAACTGTGTAATATTGTGATCTCACATTTGGTAACCAACATAATGATGAATATTTTCATAGTGATTATTTATTGTTTACATTAACCATTAATCATTTTATACAACCAATAAAACTCTATAATTACATGGGAATAAAATTAGTATGATTGGGATAAAAAATATGCATTGAATATTAAACAAAACTATAGAGTTTAAAGGGGTCAAGATGTGCCATGTGTGAATTGGAATGACCACATTGTAAAACAAATATTTCTATTTATATTATATAATGTATATTTATTGTTTAATAAATAAATAATTATTACTCATTTTCTTGTAATTTCATTTTACGCATTAAAAAATTTTCCTCAATAATAGTTTTTTAAATTTATACATGGATATTATAGTTAATTATTTCCCATTTTTTAAATATTATTTCAAAAAATGGGAATAATTTAACGAAATTTTAGGAAAATATATTATTTTTAGGATTTTATACTTTGTTCTGAAAATATTTCTTTTCATTAAATAGTGGATAATATCCATTTTTGAAAAACTAACATTTCCTTTCGTTAAACAATGTAATTTAAATTCATATTTATATATTGATATTATATTTTTTGTAAAATATTATAACTTTTATTAAACATAAAACAAATAAATTTATATGATTCAGTAATATATTTTATTTGAGTAAAAGTTAATTTTTAATCTTAAAACAAAATTTTATAAAATGTATTTTCAATGTACGTCATGAATTAATATTCAAATTGTTTTTTATCACATATAAGGCTGAAATAATTATAAATAGATTCTATATTTAATTATTATGATCTTATAAATTAAATATTTTATTTTTATTTTTATTCAACCAGAAAAGTACCCGTCATAAATGTTTATCAACACAATATAGGGTGAAACCGATTGATTAAGGTTAAACCTAGAGAATAAGGCCTGAAAATCATCCCAATATTGAATTTTTTTTCATGGGATGAATTATATTGTATCCATACTAATATTGAATATTTGGTATTTTGGTTCCATTTTCTTATGATAATGAAATGTATATTTTTTTAATCAATCAATAAATATAAAATGTCATACTATTTATTTTTATATCTATACTGATTTTTTATTATAATAACATGAATTTTAGAATAGTTATATTTTTTTAATAATATTAATACATTATTTTTAGTATTTTTTTAAAATTTTTACTGATGATATAATTACCATGAACACTTATGGAATAGAAACATAGTACTTCTTTAAACCGTAAAAGTATCATGATAAAAAATGTTAAAAAGAACACAATTAAATTTTATTTGATTAATAATGTAATGAAAATAATCTTAAAGGTAATTATAATCTTTAATTAGTTTTAATATTTTTATAATCGAATGAAGTTATTTTATTTATATCACTCATGTAAAATTAAATTAATAGTAACAAAAACGAATATTCTAATATTTTATGAAAAAAATAGTTTATTAAAGGATACAAAATAATAAAATATTGATTTATGACATGTATGAAAGTTAATGGTGCAAAATTTCATTCATGGACCACTAATGATCCATTCTTCAACATGAATTTATATTTATTACCCTTAAATTTAAAAATGTGATTCTATGACTACGGTTAAAAATTATTTATAAGGGGGTTAATCCAATTGATAAGGATTTAGAAGAAAAAAATATTTCTAAATTATATTTGATGAAAATATTAAGATAAAATCATGTCCAAAATTTTAAAAATGTCCATTGTGTTACTCATGATAGAAATTTGAAATAAATTATGTTTTAATATTTCAATTTACTCTAATTTTGTCCATTTCCCCACTTATAAAAGGTCAACTCTTCTCCTCTGTTCTCTAGATGACTTCTTACCCTTATCATGACCAACAACTAAAAATATTCCTTTCCAAACGTCATTCCCATGAACTAGATTAAATTTATTAATAAAAGAATCAACATAGAAGGCTTATGATGTATGGAACATGTGGTTTTTGTGTAAAATTTATAATAGTTATCTGAGTGTTTTCATATGATTTCCATTGATAATGCCATAAAATATTTTGAAAAAATGTTCATTTATTTATATATGTTTAATGTATATATTAAAGAAAATTACATTGTAGGAACTACCCTTATCCAAAACTTATTTATCCTATATAAAATGAAAACATCATGCATTCGTACATATAACTACCGTCTCTACAATATTTTATAGTTTATCTTTTTCACCATGTTATGTTTATAGTTATAAAAGTGGTTTAAATAATATTATACCATGTTTATGACCTTATGGATATTATATAATTATACTACATAATATTTCTTATTACTCTTCAATCAATCTCAATATGAAATTGTCAGATGTGTGTACCTTTAGAATAACACATCCACGAAGTGATATGATTAATTTTTCATCATCTATAATGGATAGTTTATAAAAAAAAATTATGTGATGTAAAAAATATATTCATACAATTATTAATATTCAATATTATATGAAACTATTAGAAATATCCTTCAATAATCAAAAATAAATAGAATTAATTTTGGAAAAATAGAGAGAACAACTTTAATGTATCCTGAATAAAGTAAAAATATGCATAGAAGTAATTGAAAATGGTTATAAAAAACCCAAAAAATGTAATATATTTGAAAACAATTTATTAAGAATGTATATAATAATTATATGTTCATTATACATCGAGATCAAACCTGTATGAATATTAAAAGAAAAAAGGTAGTGGGTAATTTTGTATGAATTTCACATCAATGAGTCATTATTATATTATGTACGTAATATTATTTATATGGTGGATATACATTCCCATTATCATATTATATCACTGGTTTAAAAATATTATTTTTTTAAATTTTTTATCCATAATTTTACTATTACATTGTATTGAAGGAAATGCTATCAATATCGTATATGATTTATTTTACAATAAAAAAAATTAGAAAATTTAGAGGTTCATAATTTCATTGGAAAAACATTATGATCTAAATATCATAAATAAAAATAATTTTATTATACTTTTACATATTATTATTTACATTTATTTATTAATTTTCTTCTCTTTATATATAATGAATCAACATATTCAGAATATGTAATCAATTTTGTTACATAACAGTATCTAATTTTTTTAATTACCTATAAAATAATTTTTCTAATGTTTTTGTTTTGAAAATGTTCCTCTTTATAATATATTATTTATTTTTTGATAATTTAATAAATATTTTAATTATTGATGAATTTTTTTAAAAGGGATATTTTTTTCTAAACATGTTTCTTTGTAGTTTTAACCACATGTGTAAATGGAATTGTTTATTACCTCTACCAATTTAAATAATGTCATAATTATCCATATTATTTTTTATAAGAATAATCCTTTACTAGAATTTTCATTGGTTTTAATTTTTTTAAATATTTATAAAATTTTAATTTATACAATTCTCAAAAGAAATGTGTATTATTGACCTAATGTAATTAAATATACATTTAAGGTGATTTATAAATATGTTCATAAAATAACCTTCATGAAATTTTATATGTGTCATTTCTAATTTATTTTATAAACTCAATTATTAATAACAAAACCATCGGTTATGATGAATCGATGTTCTTCTATCATCATTTATTGGATATATTTTATACCATACACTATGATCATTCACATTCATTTGATCATGTTCTCTATCAATCTCATTTATTGAGTAGAAATATATCTCTCTTTAATGCCCATAATTTCAATTTCCTAGTTGAATTAAATATCATATGAGTTATCTTGTAATATTTTCAACTATATACCATTTATATATATATAACATTAGATTAAGGAAGGAATTTATTTAATCAAATGTGGAAATATTAAGAATTCATGATTTAATATTTATACAAATTTATTTATGTTGAATTATTTATAATTAATTGAAGTTCACAAGGAATTTCCAGAACATATTATGTCCTTTTAGAAACATATATGATATATACCGTTATATAAACATTCCCTAGTACCATAAACTCTTGGTGTACATGGAAAATAGAAATGTAAACATCATATTTAAGTATAATTTAATCCATCTGTAAATTAATTATTTAATAAATTATCCTTATTGACTAATCATATTTAGTATTGTTCTCCATAGACTAGAGAAAATTAAAACATAATAATGTGTGATCTAAAATCCTCAATTATAGTAAACATTATAGATATCAATCAATAAAAACATGTAACAATATCATGAGAATAAGAGTATAATAAAATTGGATTATCTAGAGAAAATAATACAAAAAGATTCTGAGAACATGATAATGATTCATTGAATTAAAACAATATATAAAACTAAATTGTGGAATAATAATAGTTCAAACATGATTTATAATTTAATGTTATAATAACCTAAAAACTTCATAAGAGTGTGGCATTATCACATATATAGAAACAAAATCATATGTCATGGTTAACTATCGAGGCTATCAAATCATTTTATATATAGAATTAATATTTATTTCACATATAATTTCATATAACAAATAACCACATTTCCCCCTATTAGATTAGATCTGGCTGGCCTACATGTTTGTCATAGTGTATCATGCACATCAACAAATTTACTATAATTATATCATGTGATATAAGGCTTTACCAAACTCCTTTTAGGATTATAATTGACCCAACTTTCAAATAATGAAAACCCTATATATGTTTGATACAATATCATATACAATTTATCATTCTACATTTCATAGCCCATGGAAATTAAAATGTTTCATAAAAGATATAATCATAATCAAATTAACACATTGGAATGAAACATGTTCCATATGATCATCATCAAATTAATTCATCATAAAATCTTTATGTAATAATATGATTACAACCCCTTTGAAACATAAAAATACATAAACAATGTTAATATAGTTGAAAAATTAAATTAAATAATTATTTTATTATTTCTTTTAAAAAGGTGAAAATATCATATTCAGTGATAAAATTTATGTAATAATTCCATGAAAATTGTGAAAGACCATTAATATGGAAATAAAAATTTAAAATAATAATAAAATATTTTAAAAAATGAATAGTAATTATAGAAAGACAATTTTCTTATATACAATATATAAAAATATACCATTTCTTTTTATACAAATGAAATATGTAAAAAATAATTTGATTGAGAAATTATTTATATAAAAATATTAATTTTTATACCTTTGTAAATAACATAAATTGTAGTAATAATAAATTCATTAAAACATTTCAAGTATATTTATGAACATTTTTAAATACATTATAATGTTTATATATATTGATGAAAAATTTCATTGAGCACTGTGGAAATATGTTAAAATTTTTATTAAATGTTTTATCAATTATTTTAAGTAAAAAAGAAAAAATGGTAATAACATATAGATATTATAGGAATATCCAATGCTGAATAAAATACATGGTGATTAAATGATATGATCTATAAAATTTCCAAAAATATAAATTTAGTATAGATAATCTTAAAATGAAATGATATTATGCCATAAACCCTTAGCGATTTGGTAAATTTTGAGTCAACCCCTCAATAAAATAAATAACAACAAATGAAACATTAATGAAAATAAAAGAAAATTGATTATGGATATATAATATTATATGAGTAACATATAAATGACATCAAGGAAACATGTTGTAAATTCCATTTAAATCTCATGGAAACAAAAGTATGATGTGAACCTTGAAACGCCCAAACCCGAGTTACCTAGAGTCGGTGCATTATTACATAACATTGGCATGATACAAGGAAATCATTTCCTGAAAGACTGATCAATTTAGTTTCCTTGAAAATACTTGTGACATTTATAAGTTTAACATTACATTATAAAATGTAAAACTACAACAACATTGTTTCCATAGACCACACTCATATCCCCTCAGACTATCCCTACTGGTTAGTCATATCATACTTTTTCTCATCCTAGGAAAAATAAAACATAGATAGGGGTGAGAACTGATGGCTTGTATAGATAACTATATAGCAGAAAGATTCAAAAATAAGAATAAGCATTTAAGGAAATGTATAATTCTAAAAAAGCCATTTCAACTTGAACTTTACCATAATATGGAAAAGAAAAATCAAATTATTCAATTTACGTATTCACATGGATATTCTACTAGTTGAATAATCACATGCAATATAAATAGCCACTTTCATAATGATGGAATGCATAATACCAGACCTCATAACCACATAGCCAAGGCCTTGGGACAAGACTATAGATTAAATTTTTTCAAGGCCTTTTTCCAAGACAGAAGTTTGTCTCATGAGACCTACCGATGCATTGAGAATCTATAAAGGGCTCCACCCATCACATACTAGGTCCAATTCATTCCTCATATGAAAATATTTAAACATAACATAAAACTTTGTATTAAAACTATTATACGCAATGTCAATACTTTATACATAAACCATGAATGGTGTAAAAAACACAACCAAAGGTAAAAATATCACAAAACCATCAGTACAATATGGAAGTATTGTATATTAAAAAATCAACTTCAAATAAGCTTAAAATCCATCAATGGATATTAACATTGATGAAATCAAATCATTTTTTAGAGAAATATGTCTTTCTATTTTGAAATCATGTCAGAGTCAAATAATTATAAAGAAAAAATTTCTTTTGAAAATATTTTTATAATCTTGTATGGTAAGCTTCGACGATGTTGTAACAGTTGAAAATATCCACACCCGCCATATAATTTTAAAAAAATATTTTCAGCATAATTTTGTCCAAAAGGTCAAAAAGTACATAGTATAAAAAATGACTGAAAGATTCATTTCAAAACATATAATGTAAAATAAGGGTATAAATCACTTTAAACCATTGTCTTATAAATATTAAAAATGTTTTTAAATACATTTTTAAGAAGCATGGATGTAGACGATAAATCGGTCCAGTAGATACTACCTAAAAACCACCTCTGATTATAAAGAAATTGTGAAATTAACCATTACCTTGTATTTTTCCATGGTCGATGGTAAATTAACATCCTATATAATATTCAATAATTTTTATTAAATTATACTAAAACCATATACATAAATATTATATCAAATGTGATATTCTAATATTGATCTCTTAATGATATTTCAGTAGTATCATCGTTTTAGATTATAACTAATTCGTTTTCCTTTATATGATTTGTTATGTAAGTAAGGATTATTGTGGAGATGATGTATATTAATCATATTCATAATTATATTAAGTATTTTAAAATTATTTTTAATCATCAGATGAAAAATAATCTTGAATTGATACGATGGGGAATGAATCTCATCGCGTTCGTGGAAACGACAAGCCGTATGTACAGACGAGCGACAATATAATTCATTTGATATTAAAATTTAATATAATTGGATGGAATAAAATATATACAAAATAATTATAATGCTATATTTATTATTTGAATCATTTATACTCATTATTATACCCATACAAATGATGAAGTGTTTGAATAACAAACTACCCCATGATGTTGAGACGGTAAGCCATACATACGAACAGATGATGTCATGTCATTCCTAGGATGGATAAAATAATTAAAATGGTTGTACAATTTTTATAATAACATCACAGTATTTATTATATACTAGATTTATTATTTTATAATGAAAATTATAAAGAAATAGGAATTGAAGAAGAAAATAACGTGAAAGAGGTGACGAAATATTTACCTCTTCTTTGGGTTCTTCATTTTGATTTGATAAAAAGGGCTCTTTAGGTTTTCATTATTACTAAAGTAAGGCCTCTAGGGTGAAGGGGGGATTTTTTATAGGATTTTTAGTTAGGGTTTGGCTAGGAAAAATGGTTGTCATCGTGTGGATTTGAGAGAAGGGGGAGTTCCCTTTTATAAGAGGGGTGAGGGGCACCTTAGGAAAAGACTGAAAAATTATTTTATAATAAAACAATGTTCGGTTTCTAGTGGATAAAAAATTATTTATTCTGGTGATATGGTTGGGATGGTTCAAAAACCACTCAACCAATAGGTTTTATAATGGTTTGGATAACTGTAATAACTTTATCTTCTAGATTTAACTCTTAGTTAATTAGTTTTACATCCAATTTTCTAAATTCAAAACACAGATGTGGAAGAAATTAATTTAAAATTAATTCTCATTGTCAAAACAAAAAAGTGTGTTTTTAAGAAATAATAACTATCAAAAGATTTCGAATTTCTTATGTCCAGTTTAAATGTGAAAATATCTCCAAGGAAAAACATTGGATTAAATAGTAAAAATATAATCTATTTATACTTTGAAATACCTAAATCGTATAATTTTTCACAATAAATTATGTTTTAAAAAAAGTTATTTTTAATTAGAATTTAGTATTTTTATATAGTCATCAAAAACTGAATGTTTTCAGAAAAATACCAAAAATTTGCCCTAAGCTAATTTCGATATTCTGAACCCAAAAATGAAGACTATTTTTAATGATAAAACTGATAAAACTTCAAATAGTGGGTATTACTATTCATAACGGTTAGTTTGATTGGTCACGATGTGTTAGAATCTCGAAGTTGCGTACAACGCAAGCTATAGCATTATTCAAGGGGAAATGTACCATGGATGATTAAGGTGTTAAATTCTCCCATCCTTCAAATAATTTCATACTCAAAATTTCTAGAATATTAATGCATAAAAATATTTATGTTGTTCTTCTTCATATGTTCCTCGGGTTCCAACGTTGTGCCATCCATCATATGGTATCTCCATAGAACATTTACCAGACAAGTAATCCTATTTCTCAACACTTTTTCTCTTCTATCATGAATACTTATAGAATCTTTGCAACAAGAGAAATATGTTTCCAGTTCTAATTCCTCATAGTTGAGCACATGCATTGGGCCAGGGATGTATTTTCTCAACAGTGATACGTGGATCACATCATGAAATTTGGAGAGGCATGGCTGCATTTCCCGACAGTAAGCAACAACCCCAATTCGTTCTTAGATTTCAAAAGGTCTGATGAACCTGAGACTCAATTTACCCTTCTTACCGAAACCTATAACACCCTTCCACGGAGATACCTTCTTGAAAACATGATCTTCTACTAGAAATTCCAATCCCGTCCTTCGGTTATCGGCCAAGCTCCTCTGCCGACATTGAGTTGTTGTGATGTGGGATTGGATTACCTTCACATTTTTCTTCGATTCCTCAACAAGATCGGGGCCCTCAAGTTTTCTTTCAACGACATCATCCCATCATGCTGGTGTGTGACATCTCTTTACGTATAATGCTTCATGTAGTGCCATCTGAATACTTGAATGGAAGCTATTGTTATTGGAAAATACTATTAGAGGTGAATATTGATCCCGCATACCTTTAAAGTTAAGTAAGAATAATCTCAACATGTAATCTATGGTTTTAATAGTCCGTTATGATTGTCCAT
Organism: Viscum album; assembly: GCA_963277665.1. Classification (NCBI taxonomy): domain Eukaryota; kingdom Viridiplantae; phylum Streptophyta; class Magnoliopsida; order Santalales; family Viscaceae; genus Viscum; species Viscum album. The sequence goes on from OY728128.1 coordinate 1,268,367,610, forward strand.
CAGTATTAGGGTGGTAGGTAGTGGTCAAACGATGTTCAGTATCCCGGGAATTCTGAAGACTTTTGCCGAATCTTGATGTAAAATGGGGATCCTGATCCGAAACAATCGAAAGGGGTACTCCATGAAGTCTTACAAATTAATTAATATATAGTCTTTCTAATCGTTCAAGTGGAAAATATTCTCTAATAGCATGAAAATGTTCCAACTTAGTAATACGATCAAAAATGATTCATATTGAATCATTCCTTCTAGTAGTCTTTGTTAATCCCATGACAAAGTCCATCATAATATTATCCCATTTCCAATCAGGTATAGGAAGAGGTTGCATGACTCTTCCAAATTGTTGCCTTCATGCATTCAATTGTTGAAAAACCATACATCCTGACATAAAATAAGAAATCTCCATTTTCATGTTGTCCAACAAAAATTGTTCCTTCAAATCTCTATATTTTTTAGTTCTCCTAGGGTGTATAAAAAATTGGTGCTATGAGCAGCATCCAACAATTCTCTTTTAACATCAGTTATATTGGGAACACAAAGACTCTTCCCAAATTTCAAAATTCCATCTTCATATATGAATTCACTCAATCTCCCGTCATTCAAGGCTTTAATATTCTTTTTAAACTCCTTATCATTATCCTGAGATGTTTTTATCCTTTCTAGTAAATAGGGGATGGAATCCATTTTCAAAATCATTGATGTTTCCCCTTCCAGGGTTATTCCCATATCCATCTTTACTAGATCCATGTATATAGGATCCTTTTCAACTCTCATCTTGATCAAAACTCCATGATCATTTCTACTCAATGAATCTGGCACCTTATTTTCCTTCCTCAGGTGGTAGTGAATAGTGAAATAATAATCCTTGAGTAGTTCAAGCCATAGCCTTTGCCTCTTGTTCAGTTCTGTTTGTGAGAAAATATACTTCAAACTCTTGCGATCAGTATAAATCTCACATTTTTACCATATAGATAGTTCTCCAAATCCTTAAATAAATGATTACAGCTTCTAAGTCAAGATAATGAGTATCATAGTTTTCTTCATGAATTTTTAGTTGTTGAGATGCATAGGCAATAACCCTGTCATTTTTCATAAGGACACAAAAAAGTCCTTTAGTTGAAGCATCACTATAAATAACAAACTCGTCATTCCCCTATGGTAGAGTCAATATAGGACCATTGACTAATATTCTCTTCAATTCATAAAAAACAATCTTCACACTCTTTTTTCCAAAAAAATTTAACCACTTTTCGTGTGAGTTTAGTTAATGGTTTTTCCAATCGGGAAAAATTCTTGAGGAAATGCCAATAATAATATAAGTCACCAACCATAAACCTTACTTAATCATGAGTTATTACAAGATTACACATTGAGGATCTTTTCGGGTTTAGAGTTTTAGAGAATTAGATCATAAAACTTGCATTACATTCCACATATAAACAAAGTGGCTTCATAATGATAGTATTCTTCTTTCCCATCAATAGAATCATATTTAAAATAAAATATGGATTCTTTCTTGACACTTCCTTAAAACTATCATCATATCATGTACCTTTCCCTTGACCTGTGAAAAACATTTCAAAAAAACATGGAATGAGCAAAAAAGCTCAGTAAAGGATATAAAAATATAGAATGGAAACATGGGCACATATATACCTAAGAATGAAATTATACTTTACCCATAAAACATAATCACTTTAACATACCTCATCAAATCATGAATAAATCATAGAAATCATAAGACATAAAGGTAACTTGAGGCATTCATAACATTCTTACGTAGGGAGTAACACTCTTGGTTACGTTTGGAATACCCATCACAGTATATTCCCAAAATTTCTTCAGAGAAACCTTAACGTTTCACTCCTTCGCGTTACCCAATGCATTGGAGAGCTATATAGGGCTCACCCGGTCTTAGTCTATCATGGAACCACCCGTCTTCATAATAATTCCCAAGAACCTCAATATAATCGTATCACATAAAACATGCATAAAGGAAACATAACATTTCCACCTTTCAATCACAAGATATCAATACAACACATTGATATAAAAACATTATGAAAACAATTTTCAATACCAAAATAAAAGAAAAGTAAAACATGGTATTTATTTTTATTTTAAAAAAAGGTATGGCTTGTAGAGGAAGTTGAAACTCAAATAATGGTCACGGCGGCGGAGAAGTCGTTGTCGCCGCATACATACGACAAAAACATTCCCTTTTTTCGTTTAGTAAACACTTCTTATAAAAAAGATTCCTTTTGAACAAACGAAAAAGTCAAAGGGGTTTATACACCGTATAAAAGAAGGTTGTGTATAAAACAAAATATGCCTCAATGAAAGGAGATTGAGAAGAAGTCCCATACCTCGGGTCCGACTTGACTCAGTAGTTCTTTAATCTCCTGAATAATAAACGTGAGTTAATTTCTACTTGTTTAAGAACCTTTTTCAAGTTCATTATTCCTTTTATATCACTTATTTCCATGTCATTAACACTATGTAATTATTTAAGTTAATAACGGTCGTTTTAACGATCATTGGTACTTGAGTCAAACATATGCCCTTTATAATTACAAGTTTTTCATGTATCCATCATATCCAGAATGGTATTCATGATGTAGATATTATATATGTCATATATATCTAGTACATGTATGAATTTATAATATTAAATATCATTTAGAGGTAAGAAATGAAATGCACCGTTCATGGAGACGGTAAGCCGTACGTACGCATGAACGCTACTTTCATTTCTATTTCATAGTTTATAGAATGGAATAATAATAATATAAAGGTATATTATAATTCCAGTATAATATCATATATAAATATAGTGACATATTAATGGCCACCTTTGAAGGTGTTAAAATAATGTTGAACAATCATCGTTTCGGGAGGCATAAATTCACCATCCACAGAAAGAGTATGTCCTTTAACAATTAGATGTAGGTGTGTGTAAGTGTAGCTCGAATACTTCTTATAAAAACATCCTAGTATATTTAATATACAAGAGTTGTTACAAAATAAATGAATAAAAATAGTTTAGGGGGTTGGAGAAGCAAAATAAAACAAAAGGACTCAAGTGAAGACATTACCTTAAAATCAGGTAACTCCCTTTGGTTTGAGCTCAAAGGATTCCTCGGGACGACTTATGCCCAATGTGAGGTTTCAAGGAGTAAGAGACGGAAGTGGAGAGACAAAATGGGTAGGGGTTGGCCGAGCCAAATGCTTTGGATGTGTGGGTAAGGTGGTAGAGGTGGGGGCCTTTTATAAGAGAAGAGGAGGGGCACTCTTGGAAAGTAAAGAAATGTTACTTTATTTTCAAATGGGATTCAGATTTTAAAGGTCCCAAATTGATTTAATTCGAGTCTAAGGTGATAAGGGTTATAAATATACCCACCCAATAGGTTTTGGACACATTATCATTCCATTTTATTTAAATCCTTTATTAACGAGGTAATCGCTGCATCATCATAATGTCATAAATACTTTAATTTATTTAAAGTATAAAAATTATAAAAAAACTACTATGATGTAGGAAATCGTTTTAGCTTTCCAATTACTATTTATAATCAAAAATATGACTTGTATAACCCCATGTAAAAATTGATTTAGTAAAACATCTCATGTTTGTGTCATTTTTACTTTAACATTAAATAAAAAGTTATTTATGTCATTTACCAACCAAAGTGGCTCCATGAGACCCCCAAGTTGACCCATGAATTTTTCTTGGTCGGCCATGACACATCCAATTTGGGTAGGACATGTTTCAAGCTCATCTCATATTATTAAAACATTATTTTTACCTTAAACTACACTAATTACAACTAATCGCGATTAAGAACTTAAAAGTTACTATTCACCAAAAAATTATTTTAATCTCATTGAACCACATTTTACTTCTTAATGACAACCATCTATGTCGGATTATTGAAAATCAAATCACAGAAGTGGAAAAGTTTCATTTAAACGGAAAATCAGTTTCTTTAACTACCACTTAGTGGTTTTACTATTCATCAAAAATTGAAGTTTTTCAGAAAAATACCAAAACTTCACCCTAAGATATATTAGATATTCCAAATTCAAAAATGACGCCTATTTTAAAAAATTCAAAACATTTAAGTTTCATTGATTAATTTAATAACTAATTCCCATTGTCATGACAAATAGCGTGTTTTTATGAAACAATAAGTATCAAAAGATTGACACTAGTTTAAGTCCAATTTCAAAGTGAAATTGTTTCCAATGACCACCATTGCATAAAATGGTAAAAATATAATCTAATTTAACTTCAAAACAAATTAAAAAGATAATCTAATAATATAAATAAATTATATGAAAAAGAGGTTTTGAATTAAAATACAACATTTTTCACTATTCATTAAAAAAATGATCTTTATCGGAAAAATACTAAAAATTCACAAAAAGTAAATTTTGATGTTCCAATCATATATAATAAGTTTATTTTGAGAAACATAGCTTATAAAATATAAAAAAGATATATTTAAAAAAGGTTTTTCCATCAAAAGGCAGTAAAACAATCTTTTAAGAATATTAGTGTATTCCATGAATAAAATTGTATTTTTTTTCATTTTAAGCCTCTAAAACACTATCATAATCATTAATAGACATAGATAAAAATATCTATTATTCATTACTTACATGGGTTGTTACATCCTTCCCCCCTTTAGAAAATTGTGTCCCCGCAATTTATTTACTTATCGAAAAAATGGGGGTACTTATCCCTCATTGCATTTTTAGATTCCCATGTTACCTCTTCCATCATGTGGTTATTCCACAAAACCATTACCTGATTAATCACCTTATTCCGTAACACTTGATCCCTGTGGTAAAGAATCTAGACCGGTTGTTCCTCATAAGATAGGTTCTCTTCCAGCTGAACTACCTCTGGACTCAAAACATGAGATGGATCGGGCATATACTTTCTCAACATCGAAACGTGAAAAGCATTGTGTACCTGAGAGAAACTTGGAGGTAAAGCCACTTGGTATGCAACTGATCCAACTCTCTCCAGAATTTCATATGGTCCAATGAACCTTGGAATCAACTTTCCTTTCATACCAAGTCACATCACACTTTTCCATGGTGACACTTTGAGAAAAACATGATCACCTTCCTCAAAAAAGAGATCCTTCATCCTATTGTCCGCATAACTCTTCTGCCTACTCTGAGCTGTTGTCATGTTTTTCTGAATCAGCTGAACTTTTTCTGCCATCTCTTCTACCAATTCTGGTCCATCAACTTCCTTTCACCCACTTCATCCCAGAAAGCTGGAGTTCGACACCGCTTCCCATATAATGCCTGAAACAGTGCCATCTGTATACTGGAATGAAAACTGTTATTATATGAAAATTCAACCAAAGAAAGATGTTGGTCCCAACTTCCCTGATAATCCATCGAACATGCTCGTATCATATCCTCCAAGGACTGAATTGTTCGTTCCAACTGCCCATCTAATTGAGGATGAAAAGCTGACCTAAAATTTAATTCAGTACCCAACGACTTTTGAAGGCCTTTCCAAAAGTTAGAAGTTAAAATGGGATCGCGGTCAGATACAATGGAGAGAGGAACTCCATGTAACCTGACTATCTCTTTAAGATACAAACATGAAAGTTTATCTAGGGAAAAAGTATCTTGTATAGCAAGTAAATGAGCAGATTTAGTCAAGCGATCAACAATAACCCAAATTGCATTATTACCTCGAGATGTTTTCGGTAATCCCACAACAAAGCCCATGGATATATTCTCCCATTTCCACTCTGGCACTGGTAAAGGCTGAAGCATCCCTTTCGGTAACTACCACTCTACTTTAACCTGTTGACATGTCAAACACATCACAGTAAAATCAGCAATATCTATTTTCATTCCATCCCACCAGTAATACTCCCGCAGATCTCTGTACATCTTAGTACTGCCAGGATGAACTAAAAACAGAGAACTATAAACTTCACATAACAACTCTCTCTTCAACTGTGAATCACAAGGCACACACAATCTCTTCCCAAATCTCAAAACGCAATCATTATCAATGTTGAATTCATACAACCTACCTTTCTGAACCAGCTCTACCTTTTTCTACAACTCACTGTCTTGCTTCTGTGCTTGCTTGATTCTGTCTGATAGAGATGATCTCACTGATTCCTGAAACAAAACAGAAGAACATCCTGCACCAACAACTTCTATTACAAAGTTCATCAAATCCTTAACCAAAGGATCATGTTCCAAACGCAACATTGCTAATGAAGCATTACTTTTTCGAGTTAATGCATCAGCCACTTTATTTCCTCTTCCTGGATGGTAATGAATTATACAATCATGATCCTTGATTAATTCTATCCATCTCCTTTATCTCATGTTCAAATCTTTTTGAGTGAATATATACTATAAACTTTTGTGATCGGTATATATTTCACACTTTACTCCATACAAATGATGCCTCCAAATTATTAAAGCGAAAACAACAACAGCTAATTCCAAATCATGTGTAGGGTAATTTACCTCATGAGTTTTCAACTGTCGTGAAGCATAAGCAATTACCTGATCATTCTACATTAGGAAGCAACCAGGTCCTTTTAATGAAGAATCACTGTATATAACAAACTCACCATTCCTGGAAGGTAGTGCCAAAACTGGAGCATTCACCAATCTTCTTTTCAGTTCCTGAAAACAATCATCACATTCTTTTGTCCAGATAAACTTAACACCCTTCCGAGTAAGCTTAGTCATTGGACTAGATAACTGTGAAAAATTTCTAAAAACCCTTCGGTAATTGCCTGCCAATCCAAGGAAACTATGAATCTCTGTTGCATTTGGGGGTCTTGGCAATTCTTCAACAACCTTTGTTTTTCAAGGATCAACAGTTATCCCATCTTTAGAAACAATGTGACCAAGGAAATAAATATTTTGCAACCAAAAATCACACTTGCTGAATTTCCCATACAATTTATTTTCTTTCAAGGTTTAGAAAATGACCCTTAAATGTCTTTCATGTTTTTCTATACTTTTAGAAAACACCAAAATATCATCAATGAAAACCACCACAAACTTATCCAAGAACTCATGGAAAATTCAATTCATTATGTCCATGAATACAGCAGGTGCATTGGTTAGCCCAAAAGGCATTACTTCAAATTCATAATGGCCATATCTTGTACGAAACACAGTCTTCGGAACATCTACTTCCTTTACCTTCAGCTGATGGTACCCCGATCTCAGGTAAATTTTTGAAAAATACTGAACTCCCTAGAGCTGATCAAACAAATCATCGATATGAGGCAAAGGATATTTGTTCTTAATAGTTATGTTATTCAAGGCTCTATAATCAATGAAAAGTCTCATTGAACCATCTTTCTTCTTAACAAATAAAACAGGACCACCCCATGGTGATGTGCTAGGTCGAATCATACCTTTCTCTAATAAATATTTCAATTGCTCCTTCAACTCTAAAAGTTCAATTTGAGCCATTCGATAAGGGGGTTTTGAAATTGGCTTAGCTTCAGGAACTAAGTCAACGACAAACTCAACTTCCCGATATCGTATTATTCCAGGCAACTCATTAGGAAAAACATCAGGATACTCATTTACCACTAGCACATCATTAATCTGAACAGTTCCTTTATTTTCAACGATATGTTCTAGGTAACATTAATTTCCATCTTTTACATGTTTCTCGGCCTCTTGGTATGTTATCAAAAGTAAGGGTTCATTCTTGTAAACAAACGGAAAGTATTTTTGAAAAGAAACTTCTTTAGTTATACAGTCAATCATAGCATGGTAAATAGAGAGCCAATCCATACACAGGATAACATCAAACTCTACTAGAGGTAGAACAATAGGGTTTTCATGTAGGTTCTTTCCACATATAAGGATAGGAAGATTCTTATAAATTCGTTTTGCATCAACATTTCCCCCATGTGTTTTTACCAAAAGTTTAGGAGTCATTTCTTGAGATGGTATTATCATTTTACTAGAAAATTGTTTAGAGATGAAAGAATGTGTAGACCCCGAATCAAACAACACACTGGCATAATCTGAACAAACAAACAAAGTGCCTGATATGACTTCATTTGATGGCCCGACATCTACTGAAGTAGTTGCAAAGGATTTCACCACCCCTTTCTTCTTGTTGTCTAACTGTTTCCCATCACTCAAGATCTTTGTTGGACACTCGTTTTCATAGTGACCCATCTCAATGCACTTATAACATTTCACTAACTGTAAATCAAATTTGGTCTTACCTTGACCTTGATCCTTTTCAGTGCAATCACGAGCCTTATGTCCCATCTTACCACATCGGTAGCACTTTCCAGAATTCAGAAGACATTCCCCATCATGACTTTTGCAAAATTTATCACAAAACTGGAAACTTAGTTTTCTTACCATCAGCCTTTTTTGAAGAATTCTTACCTTTGTCCTGCCACCTTTTTCTCTTCTTCTTTTGGTTGTTATAGAAAACTTGATCATCGGAAAACTCCATTTCCACCTTCTCAGCACATCGAAAAAGCTTTTCATAACTTTTAAACTCACGAGAAGCTAATGCCCTTCGATATTTTGGCTTTAATCCTGAGTAAAAACGATTGATTTTACTATCGTGGTCTCGGATAAAATTTGGAGCATACCTTTCCAATCGAGTGAACCTTTCTTCATAGGTAGCCACTGAGTCTTCATCTTGCCTCAATTCCAAGAATTATTTTTCCATCCTAAGTCGAACAACTTTAGGAAAATACTTCTCAAGAAACATACATTTGAATTTATCCCAGTCGAGAGAATAAATCTCATTAGCGTCCCTGATATTTTTAACCATCGACTAACACTAATCTGCTTCAACCTCCAAACGGTAAATAGCAAGACTAGCCGTTTGATTGTCTGAACACCCCATGACATCGAAAATCTTCTCCAGTGATTTAATCCACCCTTCAGCTAACACAGGGTCAGATGATCCTCCGAATGATGGGGGATGTTGCCTAATGAAATGTTCCACCACTAACATGTTCCTCTGTGGATAATCTGGTTGATCTCGTGAATGGATACCACCGCCATTTATCGCTTGAGTCAACTGTGCCATTACTGCAACAAACAGTTTAGTTCCAATTCCGACCATCTTAGGATGCTGATTCATAAGGTTATTTCCTTTTGCATGCCTTCCTAGCACTGCTTCCATGTTTCCTCTGCGAAAAACCATTCTGAACAAACATGTCTTAGATGAAGCAAATGGTAATCTTCAAATACTATATCACTTCAATTTGACCATAAAAAAATATTTTTGGATAATCATTTAATATAATTCTAACTCATAAGGTTATCTAAACCGACCTCTGATACCAACTATAAGGCCCCAGCCTTAATCCTTAATTAATCTTGAGTTATTACAAGATTACACATTGAGGATCATTTCGGGTTTAGTGTTTTAGATAATTAGATCATAAAACATTCATTACATTCCACATAAAACAAAGTGGATTCATAAAGATATTATTCTTCTTTCCCATCAATGGAAACATATTTAAAATAAAACATGGATTCTTTATTGACACTTCCTTGACACTATCATCATATCATGTACCTTTCCCTTGACCTGTGAAAAACATTTCAAAAAAACATGGGATGAGCAAAAAATCTCAGTAAGGGATATACAAATATAGAAAGGAAACATGGGTACATATATATATAATAATGAAATCATACATTACCCACAAAACATAATCACTATAACATACCTCATCAAATCATGAATAAATCATAGAAATCATAAGACATAAGGATAACTTGAGGCATTCATAACATTCTTACGTAGGGAGTAACCCTCTTGGTTATGTTTGGAATACCCATCACAGTATTTTCCCTAAATATCTTCGGATAAACCTTAACGTTTCACTCCTTCGCGTTACCCAATGCATTGGAGAGCTATATCGGGGTCACCCACCCATAGTCTATCACGGAACCACCCGTCTTCATAATAATTCCCAAGAACCTCAACATAATCGTATCACATAAAACATGCATAAAGGAAACATAAAATTTCCAGCTTTCAATCACAAGATATCAATACAACACATTGATATAAAAACATTATGAAAACAATTTTCAATACCAAAATAAAATAAAAGTAAAACATGGTATTTATTTTTCTTTTTTAAAAAAAGTTATGGCTTGTAGAGGAAGCCGAAACTCAAATAATGGTCACTGCGGCGGAGAAGTCGTTGTTGCCACTTACGTACAACAAAAATATTCCCTTTTTCCATTTAGTAAACGCTTCGTATAAAAAATCTTCCTTTTGAACAAACTTAAAAGTCAAAGGGGTTTATACACCGTATAAATGAAGGTTGTGTATAAAACAAAATATGCCTCAATGAAAGGAGATTGAGATGAAGTCCCATACCTCGGGTTCGACTTGACTTGGTCGTTCTTTAATCTCCTGAATAATAAACTTGAGTTAATTTCTACTTGTTTAAGAACCTTTTTCAAGTTCATTATTCCTTTTATATCACTTATTGCCATGTCATTAACACTATGTAATTATTTAAGTTAATAACGGTCGTTTTAACGATCATTGGTACTTGAGTCAAAAAAAAGCCCTTTATAATTACAAGTTGTTCATGTATCCATTATATCCAGAATGGTATTCATGATGTATATATTATATATATCATATATATCGATTACATGCATGCATTTATAATATTACATAACATTTAGAGGTATGAAATGAAATGCACCGTTCATGGAGACGGTAAGCCGTACGTACGCATGAACGCTACTTTCATTTCTATTTAGTATTTTATAGAATAGAATCATAATGATATAAAGGTATATTATAAATCCAGTATAATATCATATATAAATATAGTGACATCTTAATGGCCACCTTTGAAGGTGTTAAAAGAATGTTGAACAATCATCGTTTCGGGAGGCATAAATTCACCATCCACGGAAACAGTATATCCTTTAACCATTAGATGTAGGTGTGTGTAAGAGTAGCTCGAATCCTTCTTATAAAAACATCCTAGTATATTGAAGATACTGGAGTTGTTACAAATGAAATGAATAAAAATAGTTTACGGGGTTGGAGAAGAAAAATAAAACAAAAGGACTCAAGTGAAGACATTACCTTAAAATAGGGTAACTCCCTTTGGTTTGAGCTCAAAGGCTTCCTTGGGAAGAATACTGCCCAAAGTGACTTTTCAAAGAGTAAGAGAGAGAAGTGGAGAGACAAAATGGGCAGGGGTTGGCCGATCCAAAGGCTTTGGAAGTGTGGGTAAGGTGGTAGAGGTGGGGGCCTTTTATATGAGGAGAGGAGGGGTACTCTTGGAAAGTAAAAAAATGTTACTTTATTTTCAAATGGATTTCGAATTTTAAAGGTCCCAAATTGATATAATTCGAGGCTAAGGTGATAAGGGTTCTAAATATACCCGCCCAATAGGTCTTGGACATGTGTAGGTCTTATAATTTACATTATCTTTCCATTTTATTTAAATCCTTTATTAATGAGGTAATCGCTGCATCATCATGATGTCATAAATAATTTAATTTATTTAAAGTCTAAAAATTATAAAAAATACTATGATGTAGGAAATCTTTTTAGCTTTCCAATGTCTATTTATAATCAAAAATATGACTTGTATAACCCCATGTAAAAATTGTTTTAGTAAAACATCTCATGTTTGTGTCATTTTTTACTTTAACATTAAATAAAAAGTTATTTATTTCATTTCCCAACCAAATTGGATCCATGTGGTCACCAAGTTGACTCATGTATTGTATTGGTCGTCCATGACACATCCAATGAGGGTAGGACATGTTTCAAGCTCATCTCATATTATTAAAACATTATTTTTACCTTAAACTACACTAATTACCACTAATCGCGAATAAGAACTTAAAAGTTACTATTCACCAAACAATTATTATAATATCATTGAACCGCATTTTACTTCTTAATGACAACCGTGTATGTCAGATTTTTTAAAATCAAATCACAGAAGTGGCACAGTTTCATTTAAACAAAAAATCAGTTTCTTTAACTACCACTTAATGGTTTCACTATTCATCAAAAATTGATGTTTTTCAGAAAGATACCAAAACATCACCCTAAGCTATATTTGATATTCCAAATTCAAAAATGATGTATATTTTACAAAATTAAAATCATTTAAGTTGCATTAATTAATTTAATAACTAATTTCCGCTGTCATGACAAATAGCGTGTTTTTATGAAACAACAATTATCAAAAGATTGACACTAGTTTAAGTCCAATTTCAAAGTGAAATTGTTTCCAATGACCACCATTGGATAAAATGGTAAAAATATATTCTAATTTCACTTCAAAACCAATTCAAAATATAATTTAATCATATAAATAAATTAGATTAAAAAGAGGTTTTGAATTAAAATACAACATTTATCACTATTCATTAAAAAAATGAACATTATCGTAAAAATACCAAAAATTTACACAAAGTAAATTTTGATGTCCCAATCATAAATAATAAGTTTATTTTGAAAAACATAGCTTATAAAATTGTCATAAGATAGATTTAAAAAAGGGTTTGCCATCAAAAGGCTGTAAAACAATCTTTTAAGAATATTAGTGTATTCCATGCATAAAATTGTATTTATTTTCATTTTAAGCCTCTAAAACACAATATTAATCATTAATAGACATAGATAAAAATATATATTATTCATTACTTACTTGGGATGTTACAAATAACCTGCTAAACCAATAAAAATGTGTACCTCTGTACACTCATTGGTGCTGGCCATTCATAGATTGCCTTAGTCTTTGAAGGATAAAAAGAAATATCATCCTTAGAGAAGATATGGCCAAGAAAATAAATCTCTTGAAGCTAGAATTCACACTTTCTAAACTTCTCATGTAAATCATTTCTTATATTATTCTTCATGATAATTTGCCAGTGATTTTTAGGATATTCATTGTGTTTGAGGTATACAAAGATACCATCAATAAATACAATGACAAATTCATCAAGATAATACTAGAGAAACCTATTCATTAGATCCAAGATGATAGAGGGTCCATTATTGAATCCCAAAGGCATTACGGTAAACTCATAATGATCGTACCTAGTTCGTAATGCTGTCTTCGGAATGTGTTCCTTATTCACACACAACTGATGGTATCCAGATCAAAGTTTAATCATTAAAAAATATTGAGCTCCATGAAGTTGGTCAAATAAATCTTCAATGACAGGTAGGGGATGCTTTTTCTTTGACATTATAACATTGATCCCCCTATAGTCAATCCACAACCTCATTGATCTGTCTTTCTTTTTAAAAAAGAAGAGGGGCTCCCCATTAAGAAACACTGGGGAGAATAAATCCATTATTACTCAATTCCTCTAATTTTTTCTTTAGTTCCACTAATTTCATAGTTTCCAATATATATGGGGTATTCGATATGGGCCTTGCACCAGGAATTAAATCAATGAAAAACTCAATTTCTCATTCTGGAGGATGTCCAGGTAATTATTCTAGAAACACATCAACATATTCATGAAAAATAGGAATATATACTATTTTAACATTATTTTCCTCACAAATAGGCATTCATTCTCTTCCTCCCCAATAAATTAATTTAGTAGAGCTGTTGGAGGTGGATATTGAAAAGAATTAGCGGGTGACGATTATGCTCTAAAGATAAGGTGTTCTTTATCATCGTCATCATAAATTGTAACCACCTTTTTTTTAAAAAAAAATTTGCATCATGGCGTGAAATCCAATCCATAGTGAGGATTATATGAAATTCAATCATGGGTCCCGATTATGCTCTAAAGATAAGGTGTTCTTTATCATCGTCATCATAAATTGTAACCACCTTTTTTTAAAAAAAAAATTTGCATCATGGCGTGAAATCCAATCCATAGTGAGGATTATATGAAATTCAATCATGGGTATGACATTGAGATCCATAGATAATGAACATTTATATTCTTTAATAGGGACTGATTCACAAAACATTGTTGCAATGATACCTCCTATAAGAGTTTTGACGGACAACTCCATTGTTAAATCAAATTGGAAATATCTAATTTTCACAGAAATATAGAAAGGTATGAAACAATGCGATGGTCCAAAATCAAATATAGCATTTTTGAAACATGAGAAAACCATTAAATTAACTAACACCATATCCTTCAGAGCTTCAACCTTAGTAGTAGTGATATGACAAGATTGGCCTTGATCCCTTATCATTTTCTGAGATAATTTTCCTTGGCTATTAGGATGTTCATTTTCATAATGCCCACATTCTCTACAATTGTAGAATTCCACATTGACAGCCTCTTTCTTCCCATTTCAATCACGAGTTTAGTGGCATTTTAACCACACTTGTAATAGACTCTCATTCCCTTCAGGTAAGTAACAATTTGTTTTTCTCACACATTTACTAAAATATGGATATTCATGTTTTCCCTTCTTCCCCTTATTTCCATTTCCGGATTGTTTAGAAGATCACTTCTTTTCGTTCATTTCATTAATGTCATAAGACTGGGAGAAATTTATTTTCTATCTTGACATAACATGAGAAAATGTCTTTGTATAATGAGAAGGGTTGTGAGACTAATGCTCAACAGAGAAATAGTTTTAACCCATCAAAGAAACAATCAATATTACTTATTGGGTTACATATATAATCTACAGCATGCCTCACTAACCTTGTAAAGTTAGATTCATACTTTTGGATATTCTCAAACTCCTTTTTCCTTAGACTCAGAAATTTCCATTCTATATCTACTCAATGGCCATGAGGAATGAATTTCTCTAAGAAAATATCTTTAAACTCCCTCTATTCCATATTTGATACTTTATCATATTCCTTTGTTTTTTGAATCAATGACCACAATTGATCAGAATCTCCAGTGATGTGGTAAACTCCCATGACAACTTTTTCCCTTTCACAACTCCCCAAGGAGTGAAATATTTTCTCTTAGGAATTTATCAATTTCTCAACTACTAATGGATCTGTGCTTTCATTGAATGTTTGTGGTTGTTGCATCTTTAAGAGATCTAACAATGATCCTCCACGCCATGGATCTTGTTGATCCATATGTGTAAGGTTATTATTCATAACCTGAGTGAGTTGTCCAAGTATAATGATAAGCATATTAGCACCAGTTTCATCACCAAATCCACTCTAATTATCATGAGTAGGAGGGGAATCCCTACATGGATTATGTGCACTGATATAGTTTCCATTCATTCAACTAGGTTACATTTCTATACAATGGGATTAACTATATTAGATTATGAATCAAAATACATTTTTTCAAACATGTAAAACACTTAAACATAAACTGAAAAATTTATAGATATAATTCATAATCATAAAAATGTTTTCTTTGAGAAATTATATACTCATAAACGCTTTATAATGGTTAGTAATGAAAATGAGAATTATCCTAAGAATATCTACTAGAATTGCCATTTCCAAGAGTACAGCAAGGCCCGTTGTTGTGCACAAGATTTTGTTCGAATCTAGATCAAAGTTGTGTTTTCTGGTTTTACCCTTAGGTACATCTGTGACAGAGATACCTCCACCTGCTCATATCTAGACATGGATTTATTGGTGGAAGTCTCCAAAAATATCTACAATACCAAAATTTTAGGATTTTCTTCAATACTAATCCTCAGAGTCTATCTTAGGGAAATGTGCTCTAATCAGAGTTTATTTAAATCTAGATTCCAAGGGTTGTACTAAACTCTCTCTGGTTACAACTGTAATGCCCAAAGCCCAGTTACTCGTAGATGGTGAATTATTACATAAAATAGTAATGATCCAAGGAAATAATGTCCCGAAAGACCAATTCAGTTTAGTAGCCTTGGAAATACTAGATACATTTATATGTTCTAAATTACATTAAAAATGAAATACTGCTATAACATTGTTTTCATAGATTAGACTCATATACCCTAAGACTATCCATGCAGGTCAGTCCTAAAATACTTTTTCACATCCTTAGAAAAATAAAACATTGAAAAGGGTGAGATCGGATGCTTAGTAAGGATAACAATATAGCGGAAACGTTCATAAATAAGCATATACATCTAATAAAATGTATAAGAATAAAACAAAAGCCATTTTAAATTGAACTTCATCATAATATGGAAAAGATAAAATCAAATAATTCCATTTATATATTCCAAAGGTTATTCTTCTAGTCTAATAATCATGTGAAATATCAATACCCGCATTCATAATGATGGAATGCATAATGTCAGATTTCATAACCACATAGCAAAGGCCTTGTGCCAATACTACAAATACAATTTTTTCAAGGCATTGTGCCACGACACTATTTTGTCTCATGAGACCTACCAATTCATCTAGGAACTAATACAGGATCCACCTATCACTTACTATGTCCAATGTATATGAAAAGGTTTAAACAAAACATAATCATTCGTATTATAACTAGAATTCGAAATGTCAAAACAATATCCATAAACCATGAATGGTGTAAAAATAACACATCCACAGTCAAAAATATATCACAAAACCTTCAAAACCATATGGATTTTTTTATCATAATAAATCAACTTCAAATAAGCTTAAAATACATCAAAGGATATTGACATAGATGAAATCAAAACCTTTTTTAGGGAAATATTTCTTCCTATTTTGAAATAATTTATGTGTAAACTAATTATACATAAAAAATTTATTTTTAATATATTATTATAAGTTTTTAATGAATTTTTCAATGATGTTATAATGGCAGAAAATATTCACACCCTCCTTATATTTTAAAAAAACATTCTTTCCTTAGTTTTCTCGAAAAGGACATAAAGTACATTGTTTGGAAAACGATAAAAAGATTCCTTAAAAAACATATATGATAAAGTAAGGGAATAAATAACTTCAACCCATTGTCTTGTAAATATTAATAATATTTTCAAATACATTTTTAAGAAGCATAGAAGTGGCTGATAAAGAGGTCCCAATAGATAATTACAAAAAAACAATCTCGGATAATAATGAAATTGTGAAGTAAACCCTTACCATGAATATTTTTATTGTCGATGGTACGTTAACCTCCTGTATAATAGTCAAAACATTGTTATTAAATTATAAAAGGACCATATACATAAATATTATACCATATCAGATCTTCTAAAATTTCTCTGTTAATGATATTTCAGTAGTATCATCGTTTTGGGTGTTAACTAATTCATTTTCCTTTATATGCAATGTTATGTAAGTAATGTATGTTGTGTATATGATGTATATTATTAAAATTCAGAATTATATTAACTCTTTAAACATTATTCTTAACTATCAAATGAAAATAAGTCTTGAATGTATACGACGGGGAATGAATCTCATCGCATTTATTGAGACAACAAGTCGTACGTATGCACGAGCAACAATATCATTATTTTGATATAAATAGTATATAATTGGATGGTATATCTTATATAAATAATCATTATCATATTATATTTATTATTTCAATAATTTATACTAATTATTATACCCATCCAAATGATGAAGTGTTTGAATAACAAACTACACCACGGCGTAGAGATGGTAAGTCGTACGTACACACGTATAGGGACATTTCATTCATAGGATGGATAAAATAATGAATTTGGATATACCATTTTTATAATAAAATCACAATATGTATAATATACGAGATTTATTATTTTTGAATGGAAACAACAAAGAAAGAGGAAGTGAAAGAAGAAAAGAACATCAAGTAGATGATGAAATATTTACCTCTTCTTTGGGTTCTTCCTTTTGATTTGATCAAAAGTGCTCTTTATGATGGATTTATGACTAAAGGAATTCCTATAGGATTATGGTATGAAAGATGATAGAATATTTGGTTAGTGTTTGGCAGAGCCAAATGGCTCTGATTTTGTGGATATGAGAGAAGGGGAAGTGCGCTTTTATAAGACGGGTGAAGGGCACCTTAGGAAAAGATTGAAATATTATTTTAAAATAAAATAATTTTGGATAAATAATGGCTAAAAAATGATTTATTTCAAGGATTAATTGGTTATGGGTCCAAAACCACTCAACCAATAGTTTTTAGATAGGTTTGGGTCAATATATTAACCTTATATTGTAGATTTAACTATTAGTTAATTAGTTTGACAGTTACCCTCTCTATTTATATTTTATATTATATGGTTAATAAACTAACTATAAACATCCAAGAGAACCTCAAGTGCTTAATTAATAATATATATAATATTATTTAATTCCTTAGGATTATCCATTGATTTTTTGGACTATAATATCAATTAATAATACAATATTTGTTTTAAAAACATTTTTATGTCAGTTTTGAAACTTTTTGATATTTTGTTTTTGTTAAATTCATAAAACAATTATTACATTGAAAAAAAATTATTTAATCATTCATATCATGTCACATTAACCTATTAAATTCTATTATGGCATCAAAACATTCCAATTATATATATTTTAACATCTATAAAACCATTTTTTGATTAATTCATTAATAAGGATAATAATGCATCATCATTGTGTCATAAATAATATTAATTATTCAATGTCTAAAAATTATAAATAAAATACCATTATGTATGAAATAATTTTATATTTTTATTGAATATTTATATTTTAATATATGTCATATATAACCATATATAAAAATTGGTTTACTAAAAGATATATTCATCTGTCATTTTTGTATATACTTTAACTTAATTAATATAATGTGTCACTAGCACTTATAAGTGGCTCCATGGGGTCCCAAATTTGACCAAAGGATTCCCATGGTCGGACATGTATTAGACAATTGGTATAGAACATGTTTTAAGTTTATTTAATATTATTATAATATTATTGTTTTTAACCTTATTTACCAGATTTGTAACGCCCCGACCCCAGCTACCCAGAGTCGGTGCATTACTTCGTAACATTGGCATGATCACAAAAGATCAAGTCTCGAAAGACCGATTAGTTTAGTAGCCTTGGAAACACTAGATACATTCGTAAATGTTACATTACATCATAAAGTGAAAAACTACAATAACAAAGTCTCCATAGTCCACTCTCATATCCTCTTCTGACGATCCCTGCAGGTCATTCATAAAATATTTCTTCACATCCTGGACAATATTAAAACATTGAAAGGGGTGAGCTCAGATGCTCAGTAAGGATAACAATATTGCGGAAGCTTTCATAAATAAACATAAACATTTAAGGCAATGTATAACTAAAACAAAAGTCTTTTAAACTTGAACATCAACATAAGATGGAAAAAGTAAAATGAGATAATTCCATTTACTTCTTCACATGGATATTCTACTGGTCGAATA
Source organism: Viscum album (assembly GCA_963277665.1). Taxonomy (NCBI): domain Eukaryota; kingdom Viridiplantae; phylum Streptophyta; class Magnoliopsida; order Santalales; family Viscaceae; genus Viscum; species Viscum album. The sequence goes on from OY728128.1 coordinate 1,268,386,943, forward strand.
ATCACATGAAATATCATTAACCACTTTCAAAATGATGGAATTCATAATGCCAGACATTCTGAAACATTTTTTCAAGGCCTCGGCCAAGACGTCTAAAATGATTAAGGCCTCGGCCAAAACGTCTAAAATGATTAAGGCCTCGGCCAAAACCGTAAATCAAATTGGGAAAGGGCCTCGGCCAATTCCACGTCTAGTTGTCTCATGAGACCTACCGATGCATCGAGGAGCTATAGCGGGCTCCACCCGTCACTTATTAAGTCCAATGCATTCCTCATATGAATAGGTTTAAACATATCATAAACCATAACATAATCATATAACATAAAACATGTATAAAGGAAACATAACATTTCCACATTTCAATCAAAAGATATCAATACAACACATTGATATAATAAAAACGGTTTCAAAACCATTTTCAATACCAAAATAAAAGAAAAGTATAACATGGTATTTATTTTTCATTAAAAAAAGTATGTCTTGTAGAGGAAGCCGAAAATCAAATATTGGTCACGGCGGAGGAGAAGTCGTTGTCGCCACATACGTACGACAAAAACATTCCCTTTTTTTGTTTAGTAAATGCTTCGAATAAAAAAGATTCCTTTTGAATATACGTAAAAGTCAAAGGGGTTTATACACCGTATAAAAGAAATTTGTGTATAAAACCAAATATGCCTCAATGAAAGGAGATTGAGACGAAGTCCTTAAAAATATCATTTTTTAAAATAAAATAGATATATTATGTGTATTCACTATAGGTACACATAAAGAAAGTAAAGATACAAAATAAGACATAATAATATCATGACATAATTTGAAAGTAGGAGATTAACCCAAAGAATGGAAGTTGGGATAATAAATTCCCTTACCTTGCGTCTTGTCCTGACTCGACCATTCTTTAACCTCCTGAATAATAAACTAGAGTTAATTTATATTTACTTAAGAACCTTTTTTTATGTTCATTATTCCTTTTATATCACTTATTACCATGTTATGAACATTATGTAATTATTTAAGTTAATAACGGTCATTTTGTCGATCTTTGGTACTTGAGTCAACAATAAACTTCTTATAATTACAAGTTGTTTATGTGGTAGAATATCCATTATCTACTGAATTATATTCATGATTTAGATGTCATATATATCATATATATCCAGTATATACATTCATTCATAATATTACGTAACATTTAGAGGTAAGAAATGAAATGTACCGTTCATGGAGACGGTTAGCCGTACGTATGCATGAACGCTACTTTCATTTCTATTTCGTATTTAATGGAATTAAATAATAATTATATAAATGTATAATATAGTTCCAGAATAATATCATATATAATATCATTTACTCCATCCTTTATACATCCCACATATGGCATTAACGATTCACATCACTTTGAGGGGGCGGTAGTCCGCACTTCCTAAAATGAAATTATCGCGTTTACCCATAATGGAAATCATAAAGTATGCCATAAATGAGAAATACAGAAGGATAAGGAAAACATAAACATAATATATATATTATATATGAAAATAGTGTCATCAAAATGGCCACCATTATAGGTGTTAAAATAATTTGAACAATCATCGTTTCGTGAGGCAGTATTTCACCACCCACAGAAACAGTATGTTCTTTAACCATTAGACGAAGGTGTGTGTAAGTGTAAACCAAATACTTATCATAACAACATCCTAGTATATTTTAGATACTGGTTTTTTTACAAAAGAATGGAATGAAAAGAGTTTAAGGGGTTGGAGAAGCAAAATAAAACAAAACAACATTAGAGAAGACATTACCTAAAAAATCGGGTAACTCTTTTTGATTTGAGACAAAGGCCTCCTTGGGAAGAATTCTGCCCAAAGTGAGGCTTCTAGGAGTGAGTGACGGATTTTGGGAGAGTATTTGGGCATAGGTTGGCCGAGCCAAATGGCTTGAAGGTGTGAATGAGGTGGTAGAGGTGGGGGCCTTTTATAAGTGGAGAGGAGAGGCACTCTTGGAAAGTAAAGAAAAGTCACTTTATTATAAAATGAGTTTCGGATTTTAGAGGTCACACACTTAAATAATTCGTGGATAAGATGATAAGGGTTCGAAATATACTCATCAAATAGGTTTTTGACAAGTTTACACTTTGGATTTTACATTATCTTTCGATTTTATTTAAATCGTTAAATAATGAGGTCATCGATGCATCATCATGATTTCATAAATAATTTAATTTATATAATGTCTAAAAATTATAAAAAAAATACTATGATGTAGGAAATCTTTTTATCTTTCTAATGAATAATTATAATCAAAATTTTGACATGTGTAACCCAACTTAAAAACTGTTTTATTAAAACAACTCATGTTTGTGTCAATTTAATTTTAACATTAAATAAATATATATTAATGTCATTTTCCTACCAAAGTGGCTCCATGGGGTCCCCAAGTTGACACATGGTTTTTCTTGGTCGGCCATGACTCATCAAATAGAAGTAGGACAAGTTTCAAGCTCATCTCATATTATTAAAACATTATTTTTACCTTAAACTACACTAATTACCTCTAATCGCGATTAAGAACTTAAAAGTTACTATTCACCAAAAATTATTTTAATCTCATTGAACCAAATTTTACTTCTTAATGAAAACCATGTATGTCGGATTTTTGAAAATCAAATCATAGAAGTGGTAATATTTCATTTAAACGAAAAATCAGTTATTTAACTACCACTTAGTGGTTTCACTATTCATCAAAAATTGAAGTTTTTCAGAACAAGGCCAAAATTTCACCCTAAGCTATAATTGATATTCCGAATTCAAAAATGATGTCTATTTTACAAAATTCCAAACATATAAGTTGCATTAATTAATTTTATAATTAATTCCTGCTGTTACAACAAATAGCGTGTTTTTAAGAAACAATTTATATCAAAATATTGGCAATTGTTTATGTCCAATTTCAATGTTAAATTAATTCTAATGACCACCATTGGATAAAATGGTAAAAATATATTCTAATTATACTATAAAACCACAAAATATTATAATTTATCACTAGAAATTATTTTTATTAAAAAAGTTGTTTTTAAGTAATTTTCACTATTCATAAAAAATTGGAAGTTCTCAGAAAATTACAAAAAATTTAACTTTGGATAATTTCGATATTACGAATACAAAAATGAAGTCCATTTTAAAATATAAAATTTCTATAATTTTAAAAAGTGGTTATTACTATTCATAACGGCTAGTTTGATTAGTCACGGTGTTTTAGAACTCGAAGTTGCGAACAATGCAAGCTATTGCATTATTGAATGAGAAGCGTATCATGGAAGATCGGGGTGTTACAAGATTTACCTTTTAACAATGGTGAATAAAATATTTACCGAAGTAATTATTCAAAATTTCTATAAATAAATGTTACCTATTTAAATAATTTGGACCTCCAGATTCTAAATCTGGAATCCATTTTTCTAAATTCAAAACACCTAATCGGATGAAATTATTTTAAAATTAATTCCCGTTGTCAAAACAAAAATCATCTTTTTTATGATATAATATCTATCAAAAGATTGACATTTGCTTATATCCAGTTTAAATTTGAAATTACGTGCAATGAAAAAAATTAGATTAAATGGTAAAAATATTATCTATATATTCTTAAAAACCACTAAATAGTATAATTTAGCACTACAAATTATTTTGACTTAAAAGGTTGTTTTTAATTAAAATTTAGTATTTTTCATTATTCATCAAAAACTAAATGTTTTTGGAAAAATAAAAAAAATCACCCTATGCTAATTTCAATATTCCAAACCCAAAAAAGAAGTCCATTTTGAAAGATAAAATTTATAAAATATAAAAAAGTGGGTATTAATATTCATAATGGCTAGTTTGATTGGTCGTGATGTGTTCGAATCTCGATGTTGTGCACAATGCAAACTATTGTAGTATTCAAATGGAATCGTACTGTGGCAGCTTGGAGTGTAACAAAACCCATATCTAATGTTTTGAATTTCACTATACACATTGGAATATAAAAACTAAAAAATATAAATTTACTAACAATCATATATATAAATATATTCTTACATAAACTTACCTTGACCGTTCTTTTTTAACATCCATTTATCATATTATTGTCAAATTATCTATTAAAATAATCATTCTAGTGAAAATGATATGTCTGCCATGATTTGTTTATTTCTATGGTTCTACTACATAATCCTTGGTCATGGTTTCATAATAAATATTTTAATAATAATTAAATTAAAATATCATTTTTTCTTCATATACACTTTCGTAATCTTGTATATTATAAGGATATGAAAAATGAATTACATCACATTGTTGAGATGGTAGTCTACATGTAAACACGAGATATGATTACTCATTTTGATGGATGTAATGAATGAAAGGTAAAGGGTATTCATATTTAATGATTTATTATTATATAATATATAAAATATAAAACAATTAATTATATCATTTAGATCATACATGTAAATAGGAAATGAAAATTTAATCACATGGATTTGTGGAGGGGTATTCGGCAAGCGATGTTATCATTTTTCAATGGATTGGATGGACATATGGTAGATATGATATTATAACTATAAAAGGATAATTATAATATAAATATATTATATAGTAATTAAATCCATTATAATATCAATCCATTAAATATGGTGATGGAAACTTAATCATATTACTACATGGATGTGGTAGTCCACACATTTACACGAGTGTAATTTTCATTTCCCATTTGATTGAAAAATATATGAATGCAAGTTATTAAATTAATTTAATGAAATATTAAAATAAATTATATAAACATTTAATTATATATTAATAAATCTATAGAAATAAATGATTTTTAATGGTGTGTAAAATGGAATGTCTCAGTGGAGATGATTAACTATTTTTATGAACCTATTTTGTCTCCCCATTAAAGACTCTACTTATTTTCTTTTAAATTGAAATGAACATCCATAATACATAAAATTATATTACTAATAGGTTTGGGTAGTTTTTTATTTTATGTGTCTCGTGATGATTGGGGAACCTATGATATGAGTTTTCATTAAATAAGATAGGAGGGGGGAACTCGTAGAATTTAATGATTTATCAAATTAATATAAATTATTTTTAAAAAAAATCTAAAACATGTTTATATATTGATTGTATAGAATTATTATGAGTAAAAATACTATCATTTAATAAAACATGGACATTTGTTATGATTTATAATGCTTATATATTATTTTTAATCCCTCATATTCATTTTTTATGATTACCATGATATTGGCGTTTTTAACATTATATGAGGGAAGGAAGTTACAATAAAATTCAATGTGAACCTTAAGTATAAAATGGATAAAATTATAAACTATATCATATTCACAAATACATAGTTATAATTTTAATAAATTACAACTGTTTAAAATATAAAATTTTACAAAATATATGATTAATGACATTTTTATGACAAATTACATATATTGACTTTAATGAACTAAATATTGTGATGGAATTTGAATATATAACTTTTTACATGTTACTAATATGTAATATGTATCTAATTGTTTTTTGCACACTAGGAATTACACATAAAATATTGATTTTTATTGACTTGAAATCATTATATTTATTTTTAAAGGGCATATAAAAACATTATGTTTCTGTTGCAGTGAATTCATTTTACTTATTTAGTCATGAAATCTTTTCAAATAATTAAAATGTTTAAAATATTATTTAATATTTTCAATTTAAATTTCTAACTAAACATGAGATATTTTTTTACCTATGATAAAATATTATAGATATTAAAACACTGTGAGGGTTGTGTCTTATTTATTCCGTACATAGAATATAATTAAGGTTTTTATACAGAAAAATGAAATCTTTCTTCAATATAATAGATCATTGGTTGAGGATGGACTAAATAAAGTAAGAAATTTGAAATATGGGAGTTTATATATATTTTTAAACCCTTATCAAATTATTTTGAAACAGGTTTCATGATTTACCTTTATTTTGGTGACAAATATTTTTTGTGGTTACTATTTGGAAAAAACAAAAATAAAAGGGACCTACTTACCAAATATGAAAATAGTCCTCAAAATATAGAATCCATTATTCAATATTAACATTATTTAATTATCTAAATAATATTCTATATATATTCATAAAAAATTAAAAAAAATTAAGAGAAATTCATTATTAACAATAATAGGTAAATTATTCCAAATTCAAGAATATTGTAGAATAATATTTGAATAATTTGACTATTTCCATGTAAATGAGACCTATTTTACATTAATATCAAATTCAAAACATATTGGTTAATTTAATTTTTTTATGTAGTGGAAATAACAATAGTTTGGAAACAATTGGTATTTTTTATTATTTATATAAAGTTAAATATTTTAAGAAAGTCTACAAATTTATCTGATTATAATAATTAGATTATAATTTAAAAAATTATATTCATTTAATTAAATGGGGTATCTAGAAATTATTTATTGTAATTATAATGCATTAAAAAATGACTTCAATACCATTTTCGTATAAAACATATTTCTGAATCATAAAATGACGTTACTAATAATTTAGTACTTATTAATTATGTATAATTAAATTTTAATTATATAAATCACTTATAAGTATTTATCTTTATTAAAATATTTCAATGAAAAATAAAAGTTTAATATCTTTTTTATAATTCTATAATTTAAATATTTTTTTAGGATATTGTAATTTTTAAATATCATGGATGTGTTTTAAGAAATATTTCAAACTTTGTATTCTTTTAAACTAACTTTTCAATGTTTGACATTCTCCCCTTTAAAATATATTTTTCCCTATAAATTTTTTTCTATGTAATCTAATGTTTAGTGTTTTTAAATACCATTTTTGAAAACCCTCATTAAAAAATAAAATAATAAAATCACCTTTTAAACTGGGAAGTGGAAAATATACTTGATTCTGGAAATAACACAAACTCACAATCCTGGATAATGATAAAATTATGTATAATTTTAAATATAGATATGAAGGAGAAAAATAATATCAAAAACATAATAATAATTGGTAAAAAACATTTTTAGGATGATGATAATTACTAAAAAATAATAAATAAGTGAGGGGAAAAGAAGACTATTAATTTATTATGTTTTTCTTAAATAATAACCTTTTTATTTCAATTTACTATTCATGATATTATCGGATTAATTTATTATCAAGAGATATAGCACAGTGTTCTATAGATACATAATAAACATTAACATTATAGTCATAGATTTATCATCTTTTTTTATTTGGTTAATTAACACATCAATCCTATATCATACAATGAATATAAATTTTCATGGTGAATTTTTCATTTATAAATAAATAAAAAATTATTTAATGGATAATAAAGAGGAAAAAAAAGATAAAATGTTATTCCACCTACCATTATATAATTAACATTATAAAAATAATCTGAAAAATATGTCAATTAAGATGAAGAAACCTAAATTTATCAATCTCTAAAATTTGAATAATAAAATCCGATGTTGATTATAGATAATTCCATAATCATATATCCTTAAGAATAAAATAAATATTCCATAAGAGTATTAAAATACAATGATTAATATTATTTTATAATTTATTCTTCCATGATCTACTTCATAATTTTCTCTTGATAACATCCATCAACCATATGGTGAAATAATACAGATGTGTATATCGTATATATATACATTCAATAATATGCTTATAATTTCCATAAATTTCCTTAATCCCTTTAAATCCCCAATAAAATCATATATTTTTCCAAAAAATATTTCTACATAAACTATAATGTTTTCTAAATCAAAATAAATAATATATTTTTCCCAAAAATATATTCTTATCACTTTATATATATATACCTATACATATATACTTAATTATCCCTTAATCATCTATTTTCTAAAAGTAGCATCGTACCACTAAATCACATATCATGTTTATCAGTTCCATTAAATATATTCATCAAAATAATTTACAAAATAATAATACAAAATAATCCTTAAGTGTTTTATAATTCCTATAAAAAATATAATAATAAAATAGATCTATAAAATAATTTCAAATTCCCAATTAATAATATCTTCATTCATTACACATTAATAGTTGGTATACAATAGGATAGTCTTCGAACAATGATAAATCCAATCGAAGAGGAAATTTAATCTAATAATTTCCATGATATAAATAAATAATTCATTGTAATATAAATAGGTAAATACAATGTACTTCATTTACCTCCATCAAAATCATCATTTTACATTTGAAAATAATTTCTCTATTATATTCATTTGAACTTTTAAAACATATACTCACCCAGAAAATATGTTTCCCCATTCAATTAGTCTGGCATACATGAAATGTGAGAATCAAAATACCTTTCACTCCATGGTATTCCCCAATAGAACACCCAAAAAATACATTTTTCTATCAATATACATGTTAGGAAACTCACAAATGTATTGTTTGTTAATAATATAACATGATATATATTTAGTTTTAATTACTAGTATTTATATTCCAAATAATTTTTATTTTCTATCTAATGAGGAATAAGCATTAAATTTTCCATCGCATTCAACATTTACCAAAATACTATTTTTTCTAGCCCAACATTGGAAACAAAAATAATCCTACAAGAAAGAATAATTAAAATCATTTATCATGAAAAAACTTCACTTTTCCACCTAATTCTTTTAAAATTATTTTCAATCATTGAAAAAATATGTTTTACATTGGTCATCTCTGGACATTGTCTACTCTAATCTTTCATCATTGAAAATTAACCAAATGGGAATTAAACAAAGCACATCCAACAAGAGTACAATGAAAAGAATCAAGTACATGTACAACTAATCATGCAATGTTGATGATTCACTTAATACCTATTCATCTGCTTTCAATGTTATTACACATTCATTCAAAAAATAAATTAGTTTTTTTGGTAATGTAAATTGAATAATTTAATATGACTAATTTGTAAATGAGGTCAATTTCTCATTAGATATATTTTCTTGAACATTTTATTTATAAAATTGTGGAAAATTTTATAAATAGTATATAATTTAATGATTAACCATTGCGGAATAAAATATAAGATATTAAACAAGAATATATCATTAAAAGTATCCTCAAAAGATGTTAAGGATATCCATTCTTGGATATAAATGTCGTTGTAACATAAACGTTTCAAAATTGGTAATTTTTTTAATAAACCCTCTGGAATAAATAACCTCAAATAAAAATAATAAATTCTATGAATATATGTGTATCATGATATATAATATAAAAAATGTATTATACATTCCATATGAATGAATAAATTGGTGAATATGGGATATATCTCATGGAAACAAATGTTTTATTAAAAAACTGTACCTCAATTTCCTTATTGAATTTCCATGCATTGAAATAAGCAATATAATAAATTTGGAATTATAATAAATTTATTTACATAAATATTCACAGAAAAATTTCAATGTATCATTAATTTATAATCTCAAATAATTATTTAGTTAATAATTTACTCATTAAAATGAACATTTAGGTGAAATATACTATATTTTCCATGCATGTTTCTGTTCTTTGTTACTAAAAAATGCACATTAAACATGGTTACCACATAAATATAATCATAATCATAAAGTTACTATTATATATAATTTCATTTAAACATTAATAATCATTCATACAAAGCGCTGATGAAAATTGAATTACACCACCTTATTTAGAAGGTATATTGTATCTATGCCTCAATGACGTTTCAACATTTTGATGGAATACAATAAGAAAATGTAAAAAATAATCACATTTAATAAATATATATGACATTACATATATAATATATGACAAACTAATCTATCCTTATGAAATGTTTTTTAAATTGTAAATGAAAAATAAATCATATCACATCATTGAGGTGGTAGTCAACATATACGCGTGGGTGACATTATCATTTTTCAACTGAATTAATGATAAAAAATTAGAAAATAATATATAATTTTAGTGGAATATATAGTTATAAAATTTTCTATATAAATATTAAATTTATCATGATAAATAGGGATGAAATATGTTTATTTATCATGATTCACATCTCTACATGTAGGTGGAAGTCCATTTTGGATCATAATATAGATGTCATTGTATATGTGATGACACAATACCATACGGGGTGAATTATGGGTTTTATTATTTTTTTAAAAAGAAAGTGCATAGGCTCATATATTGAACAATAAGATAAGTGTTATAAAATTTGGAAAGAGGGAATTATACATTTGTCTCGCACAATAAATGGAGCCATTTCATCAGGCACATTGTCAGTCTTGTGATATTCACTTACATGACTCCATTATTTTCAAGGGCATCTGCAATTTAGTTCGCTTCCTTGAATATGTGTGTGACTAGGTGACTAATGGATGAGATCCTTTCATGTAAAATGATTCATTTACACACCAGTTTGTATGGGAGGTATTTTTGGCGCACTTATATGGATTAAAGAACTATCGTTGAGTCACATTCTAACCATACATTGTTCCAACCTTGTTTAAAAATAGTATCCACTGCCTTAATAACCACCATAATTTTCATCTTCAAGTGCTGTTGTGTGACCACATGAACCATAGTTTCTTTCCACCACTTCTCCTTTAGAGTCTCTCAAGATGACTCCAAATTCTGATGGCCACAGATTACCCTTGGAGGAACCATCTATGTTTCCTTTCAACCATCCATTGAAAGGTGGTGACCATAAGACCTCCATCATGCCCCTAGACATGAGAAAAAGTGTTGCAACATTCTATAAATAATATTATACAACATGTTATTAAAAACATTTTAGTTGAATTTAATATAATGATAAGAGTGAAAAATGTAAATGATTATACTATACAACATATATAATCTTTATTACACATTTTAATGTAAATGAATGTATCATAATTTAATCAATTACAACAGAAAATATTATGAACAGGAAGAGGAAATAAATTGTTATCATTCCTATTACAAATAGTTTCAGAAATATAAAAGGGTATTACACTCCTTTTATCCCAAAGAGTAGGGTCTTCATTCAACTAGGATAAAAGTTATGTCATAACACCACATGGTTAAGCCCTTTATATGATGATCAAAACATCTGTATTTGTATCCATGTAATTTTTTAATTAAGAATGTAATCAACACCATTGTCCGTCAATTTCATGAAATGTATCGATATAACTAATGACAACAACATCTTTGTATCCATGGAATCCCTTGATCATTATCACAAATAACAATCATAAAAAGGAATACAAAGAACTTATTAAAATACAAGATCAATGACCAATCCATTCACACCTTGTATCATCATGATTTTTGGCTTGAAAAAATTGATAGGTTGCATTGTCTCTCTGTATAATTAAAATAGTGCTTTCTGTATTCAATTAAAAAAATCTAGTATTCAATGGTACAAATGTCAAATTATTTATAGGCCTCTTGATAAAAAGTTATATATGATTTCAACCATCATATTTTTATTAAAATCTCATAGGGAATTGGACAACTGGCATTATAATAGACAACAAATGAGTATAAATGACATCATTTTGAATAGTATATAACTAATCTCCACCAGATCATTTTGGTTAGAAAAAAATATCTATAGAAGTATGAATGGATAATTATGATGAATTATAATGTAAAATATTTAAGTGATATTTTAGTACGACATGATTATAATGCATTACATGAGTTTGATACATAAATTTGATACAATGTATATCATGTATTCAAAACAATGCATTGTTATGATACATAATGTGATTACGATGCATAACATTATTATGACAGCTATCATGGATATGATACATGGTTAAAATTATTAACAACAAATGCAATGTGTTTCATGATTATTAGGTATATCATGGTTACAATTGATGGATACAAAACATAATATCGATACGATGTGTAACTTGATTATGATGCATATCGTGATTACAATATATTTGGTTACGAAGGAAAAAACATCATATGTTGTTATGATGGTAAATCAATTTAAGACATTATGATGAAAAAAACATATGTGTTTAACATATAAAACAATAGATATGGTTAGGATGTAAAATGAAAAATGTTATTATGATGTAAAACAAAATATATGATTATGATGGAAAACTCTATATATGATTATGAAGGATAACATCATATATGGTTTTTATGTAATATAATAAATATTGTTATGATTGAAAAAAACATATATGATTATGATGGAGATTATCATATATGGTTACATTGTATAACAACAACATATGATGAAAAACAAGATGTTATTTGTGATTTACTAACAAAAAGATGAATGGGAAATTCAAAACACGTTATGACTCATAAATCTCACCCTTTTTGGAAAGCACAAAATAAAAAAATGATATAAGATTATCTCCACCTATGTATAGTAAGTAATTGTGAATACGATTAACTACACCATATAATAAAAATATCACGAAGGATCTTATTCTATTTATTTTTACTTATGAGTTTTCCCCGTTAATATGGTACTCACCCATTAAAAGTTTTTTGAGAAAATCATCTGTATAATGGAATATCTTCTGTTCTGAATTTTTCTCCACATTTGTGATTTTCATGCAGATTGAGGGAAAATTATCTTATCCTGCAAACTGTTAGGCAAAAAAAGTATACGAATCCTAAGAAATTAATTTATAGTAGATATATTTTTACTAATACATGATTTTACAATTTTATTCGTTATTGTTTTGTTTTTCCATGTATTTTAACATATAGAGATTCATCTTCTTGTAATTTTCTATATCCTCCATCTACTTTTCAAAAGCTTCTTGATGAGCCTTCAGCTTTGTATTATGTTATGCAGTAGTCCTTTAATGTTTCTAGTTCCTTTCTTCATGAGTTTGATTGATTTAATACTTTCCATTGAGCATTGCTTTCAACAAATTAGAATAAAACATTTTGAGTGTGTAGGTCTCATATATGATTAAAACTATATTTAAAATCAAAATAGTATCATTACATCCATTTTCTAATTAATCCTTTAGATGTTCAAGATCTTTAGATGATATTCCTTTTGAGCTACTCTGACATTAAATGTCTTATACATTTTCATTCAAATTAGTGACCAAATTTTGGTAGACTGAATTGAGATCATTTACATGCGTCGCCATTCAATAAGATTGTCCACTGGATACATGAGATTATTATCAATGTTTTCTGACCATTTAACAAATTTGATACATGCTTTTCAATTCACAAGAGAGTGATTTTGAATTCATAAAAATCTGATTCATGATTCAAAACATATCCATTAGAGTCTTGAGAAAATCAGTTATTTCATTATGACTATTTGAAATTATATCTAGCTTTGCTTCAATATTTGGAAATAAAGGGAAATTATTTTATAATCTATTCATGGATTGTTCCATGTATTTAATTCCCTTCACTATGAATGTCCTTTCTGAATCTATATCTTCGTTGTATTCAGGATGATCTCCAAAATGAGTTTCTTTTCAATTAAATCTAGATGGTTGATTCCAATTCTTATCTCTTTCTTATTCTCCATCATTATCTGAAATTTGAATAATGTTCTTAGAATTATTATTATGATACAATTATTTTGATAATTGTGGATCATGATACATAAACATAAAGGATGGAGCTTCTGATTAGATTTATGAATTATTTTTCTTTATTGAAGATTCATTCTCTTCCACTTCATCTTCTAGCTGATGAGAGGCTCCATGAGAGTTGAATAATCTGGCATAATTGATATGATTCACAAACTAAGGAATTATTTCAAAAAAATGATTAAGATAGTAGGAAACATGATTGACTGAAACATAAAATCACCTGATTTATGTTTCTTGATGTTCTTGAAAATAAAACCCATATGATTGAACATCAACATATTCACTAGATATTCAAGAACAGAGACATTCGAGACATCCATAGTTTCTTTATCAGCGTTTCTCCGTACTATGAATCCTTCAATATATAGGGAAATGAGACGATTTTCAGGTTATAGATTATTTACCTTCCTCTTATAATCTTGAATCTCAAAAATATATTCCTCTTCATTCCTTTTATCAAAATTTCCATCAAGTTACAATAATTTATGGGAAGGATAAAGAGAATCTCCCCTAGATATAACTCATATGAATAAATTTTCTTGTTTTATTTAGGTTTTCTATTTCATATCATACATTATAAATGATATATTGAGTCCATTATTTCTATCCATTATTCTATAAAATTGTAACACTTCCTCATAAAACAAAAAATGTTGATATGAATTATGACTTTCAATACACAGATATTCCACTCCCTGGAAATTTATTTACCTTTTCAAAGAAGAATCATAAGACTCATAATAATATAGAGAATCTAATCATTCACCTAAAAAGGGAATAGAAGGGAAATATTTTGGAGACATTTGTTTCAGAGATGATGTAGTTGAATCAATCATGAAATATATGAAAAATTTATCAAACTGAGGGGTTTATAGAAGGATTTTGATGTGGGATAGGTAGGGTTGTTTTTTATAATAAGTAATTTGACGATCAATATTATATCTACATGAACCAATGATTGTAAATGACATTGAAATCATGAGGCTTTTATTAAAAATAGTATTCATAATGAATTCTATATGAGGTTCAATGAATGAATATAAATTAAAAAAATTTGAATTATAATGGATGATGTGAGGTTTTAGAATTTTTACCTTTTGAGTATCTGGATCGTTATATTTGTTTCAGCATATTGTACTTATGATAATAATAAATACAAACTTTTAAAACTGAAAATCATATGAAACAAAAAAAAACAATAAAAATGTAAATCTTATTGAATTATAATATCGAAAAAATGGAAAACCCAATAAAATTGTAATACTGATAAAAAAATAAAACTGATAATCATAATATCGAATAACATGAAACCGATAAAATATGAACAAGATATGAAACAAAAAAAATTAAAATCGATAAAAACATAAAACTAATAATATATGAAACTTAAAAATATAAAACAATAAATTTTGAAACAAAAAAAAATTAAGAAACCAAAAAATATGTATACTCACCCATGAAAGGGAGTAACATAATATAAGGATATAGATTAAAAAACAAGTGGAAGTTAATTATTAATTTATAGTGATCATTCATGCTTCTATTTCAAGTAATCAAATAAGTCAGAAGATAATTGTTTTGTGAAAATGTCAACATCTAGTTCTTATGTATTAATTAATTGTATTATAATATCTTCTTTTAGTGTGTGATGTTTAAGAAAGTGACCCCTAATATCTATGTTTTTTTTCAAATTAGTTTTGTGTAGGGTTTTTACATATAGAAATTGAAGTAGTATCATCACATAATATTTGAGTTTTGGAAAAAATCTTGTAATAGTTTTTTTTATGTTGTATCCCCAACACTTGAGCACAACCACTTCTAGCTACAAAATATTCAACATTAGCAGTGTAATGTGTTATTGACTATTGTTTTTTTGAATGATTATGAAAATATTGAATCTCCTAATAAATGAAATGTTCCAAAATTACCCTGTCAATACATTCTACAATCAAATAAGTCATCAACTAAAATCCTTTATAAAAAATAATTTCTAGAAGAATAAAATATTCTTCAATCCATGGTTCCCATTAAATTGTGAAAAATTGATTTCACAGTTTTTAAATGATATTCCATTTGATTAGATCAATATATTTCACATAATAATACTAAAAACATTATGTCTATATGACTACTAGATAAGTAAAACTTTCTTCCTATCATCCCTCTAAAATATGTTTGATCTACTAGTTTCCCAGGTTCATCTAGATCAAGTGAATTTGAAGTACCGATTGTAGTTCTTATACTTTTAGTGTTTTCAAATCCATAATTTGTAATAAGACCATTAATTTAATTATGTTGAGATATAGAGGTTCCTTCTGGTTTTTGAGAGATTTTAAAACCTAAAATGAATGTTAACTCACCCATCATTTTCATTTCAAAGTCATAATTCATGAGATATGCAAATGAATCAGTTAGGGAATCAAGAGTTTATCCAAATATATTATCATAATCCTAGATTTTAACAATAAAATTATTTTTGTTTCCATTTTAATAAAATTAGTTGTATCTGTTGTTACTTAAGAATACCATTTTTGTAAATGAAATCATGTAAGTCTTTCATACCAAGATCTTGGGGCTTGTTTAAGGCCATATAAAGATTTGTATTGTTTAAAAACATGATTATGATGTTTTGAGTCTAAAACATAAATAGTATTTTGTACAAAAACATTTTTATTTTACATATCCATTATGAAAATCACATTTTACATCAATTTGGAAAAAGTTTATGTAAATGAATGCTACAATGGAAAATAGAATACAAATTGATTCAAGTCTAGCTATCAAAGTATGGGTTTTTTAATAGTTTATTCACTCTTATTTATTAAATCATTTAGGAAAAAATCTTGTTTATTTCTCATAATGACACAATTTTCATCAAAATTGTTTTCTTCTAAAACCCCATCATAATAAAATTATAGTTGTTTTATTTGGTCTTTAAACCATGTTTCAGAAATTATATCATGTAATTTAATTTCGTTCATCATGCATTAATTTAATAAAATCCTCATCACTTAAGGCCTCATTAGATGTTTTTAGTTCATATTGGTATAGAAATGCAAGATGGTTTATCTCATTTCTCAAGGAATTTATAGTCCTTCTAGGTTGATTTACATCACCAATGATAGTATCAATATATTGATTCCATAGGAATAATAGATTTTAGTTTTTTGAAGCATGTTCATCAATATAAGGTAGAAAGTATTTTGTTGTAAATATTTAAAAAATATTTTATTTAGTATATTCTTTTTTATAAGAGTTTTCAAAAAAACGTTGATAATCAGTTTGTGAAAAAACATCTACTAATGTTGGAAGGGGTCATTTTGAAATAGAAGGATCATTTTAATCAAATTTAACATGAAAAATTTCCTCAATAGTATAAGTGTTTGGGTTAAAAACTCTATAACCCTTAGTGGTAGAGGAGTAGCCTATGAGAATTCCTTCATTGTATTTAGGTGCAATTTTATGTAAGTTATATTTAGTATTAAACATGAATGCTTTGCATCCAAATAATATGAAGACATAAATTTTTTATAGCTAGTCCATATTTCATTTTTTTATTAATAAAATACCAAGTTAAAACTCGATTTGTAGTATAACATGTAGTATATATAACATCAGCATAGGAATTCCTAGAAATTGTGTATTCGATCAACATGGTTTTTGTAATCTCTAGAAGAATTTGATTTCTTCTACTAAATACACCATTTTTTTGAGTGACTGTTAGAGCATATAATTTGAGGGTAGTATCTTTCATACTAGAAAATGATTCAAAATCTAAAAAGGGAAATTATCCACCATGATCACTTCGAATCAATATTAGTGGTTGGTTTTCCAAAAGTTTACTTGTGTTTTAATCATTTTGAAATAAAAAAAGGATATAGATTTATTTTCTATAAAATGTACAAATGTAAATATGGTTTAGTAATCATTTATCAATAATACATAGTATTTTCCTCCAATAATTCGAATTTTTGTAGGTCCAAAATGATCCATGTTCACTAACTATAATTCATTAGTAGTTTAAACTTCCCTAATTGATTTAAATATAATAGTATATTTCATTCTATATTAACAAGGGTCACCAGCATTTGTAGAAATGATTTTGAGATCCAGTGGATTCTTAATAATTATTTTCTTTGAGAGTTTTAAAAGGTTTATATGGTTATAGTTTCCTAACCTCCTATTCCATAACCATGATTGGTATTTTATTGAAATTAAGAAAGGTATGCCTTGGCTCCAAATGTCTTCTAATTTATGTGTGTATACTTTTTCATGCCTCTGGGCTGTGAGAATGAATTCATCCATGGAATTGTGAACTAAACATTAATAATTCCTAAAATTAAAAAGGAAACTGTCATAAAATAATTGACTTATGCTTATATGGTTGTTCTTAAGACCATTAAAAACTAAAAATTTGAAATTATAACTTTTTCTAAAAGAAAAATATTACATATTCCACTGATCTTTCCAAGGGAATTATTGTCAAAGGTTACACTTAAAACTATTATTTAAATGATATTTTCAAGGAAATATTTATTTCTACTCATATGTGAGAACATCTACTATCCATTTACCAAATATTATTGATGTAGGTAAACATTTTTTTCTGGAAAGATGAATCAATTATATTTTTGGAACCCAATCATGTTTTGATCTGAAAATGTCAAAAAAAACACATTTGGAATCCACATTTATTTAATAATGTAACCATAATGAAATACTAAATATTGGGTTTTTAAGGGTACAATTTCCTTCATAATGTCCACCACTCTGACATTTAGTGAAAAAATGGGCCCCCTTCAGGAATGAAATTGCTATGTTTAAAAAAAGGTTTGGAGGAAGAATAAACTATTCCAGAATTATTTTATAGTGTAAGAATTTGATAATACACCTATCAATGTTTTATTTACTATTTGTAATGTCTGATAAAAAGTTATTAAGAGAAATAATTTATGATTTTTCTCAAATTACTATAATTTCACTCCCACAAGAAATGGTTTTGAATTTTTTTTTGTTTCAAAAATATTTTTCTCTAAAACAAAATTTTCAATGTCCTTATAAAGTTTATCCTTCTCTGAATTTACATACATATGGGTTTTTGAAATATTTCTTAAATAAATTGTTTTTTATAATGTTCTTTTAAATGATATGATAATTATTTATTAAGGATATATATTCTAGAATTTTTTTTATCATGACTTTTCATGATTTTAAAATTTTCATTCTAAAGAAGTTTTGAAATTTTGGATACATCTTTAAAAGAAGGAAATTTATCCTCTGTTGAGGATGATTCTTCATACGATGTGTAATAATATTTCACATCAGGATAATTGGCAATCAAATATACATTTTTATGATATTATGAATTGTGTAAATTAGAAATGAGATAATGATTATTCATAGGTAGTCTGGATATTTATCCAATATTCTTCATACCAAAAGTTTAATATTCTGATGATTTGTATGAGGAATCAACACCACTCATACTACAACTATCATTTTAATTCAATACATTCTTAGTGATAGACTTGTAATACTTTTTTTGATTTCTTTCATAATAGATATCCTTTAAATTTTTTATTTTAACAAAATGAGTATTTGGTCAAATTTGACATGCTCTTTAAAATTCATCACAAGATACATCAATTTATTTATTTTCCTTTATATCATTCTTTTTGAACCATTATAGACAATTTTTATTTTCTACAATCAGGTTTATGTTTCACGATATATTTTCTAGTTCATTATCTGAATGATCACATTTTGTGGATTCAAATATAACAAAATATTTCATAGATTTATATATTATTACCCATTATTGTGTCTTGTATTTATATGTATTAGTAAATGATAAACTTATATTACCATTCTAATTATTATTAAATTATTTATCCCTTTTTATTCTTGTCTCGTGCTATAAGATAGTACAAAATTACTCATCATGAGTGATTTTAGTAACATTGTTATTCTTATCGATAATAGTATTTTTTGATTCCCAGTAATAAGTCATGATATCAATAATTTTCTCCACATGTATGTCATCATCATGTCCTTTTTCTAACATATATTGAATACTATTTACGATTTTCCTAAGTCTTTTTTGAATCATGCATACCAGTTCTCCACAGGGAAAAACAAAACCAATATATTCAGCTCATATAATGGATCTTCTTGTTTCTATAAAATTAGATTCACCATAATGCTTGACTTCCAATTTCTTCCAGATACAGTTGGTTATATCTTATGATGATATCTAACTGTATACATTCATGTTTATATATCATAAAAATGTATTATATACTTTTTAATTTAGTTGATATTCTAAATTCTCTTGGTTTGTGAATTTTTTTATTTCCTTGGATGTAATTTTGTAATCACAAGTGAACATCAAAAAATTATATACTCTAATAATAATGAAATATATATTCATTAAATCTCTCTAATACTCATAATCATTTCCATCCAAAATAGGTGGTCTAGTTCGATTTAGATTATCAATTGATCCAATATTCATTCCTTCCATCTTGTAAACGAATACTTTTCTTCTCAACATGTTAGCGGAATAAGTAGTTATAATGAAAGGGTTTATAACAAAAATATAATTGTATTGTAGAAAGAAATAAAAAAAGCAAAACTAATCTGTGGTCATCTTCCCCAATAACAATTGTTTGATCGTAATATAGATGTAAAATTATTTGAGAAGTCACATTACATGATGAGGTTGAATTGTAGGTTTAAAAGAATTGTATTCAAACACTTAAGAAGAATCTTAGATTAAGAGTTCATAAACTAATACAATACCAGAAGAATATTATGATAAAATTTACATGATCACAGTGGTCCTGGATTCGATGGATATAATATAATACAACATGTTATTAAAAAATGTATTTTAGTTGAATATAATGACTTTATTATTTAAAATATAAATGATTCTACCATACACTATATAGAATCTTTCAATAAAATAATTATTTTAAATGAACATATTGTAATTAAAACTATAAAAATATAAATTAATATGAATATAATGGTGAAATAAAATTATTTTCTCCTTCTGAAAAATAGAAGTGGAAAAATAAAGGACTATTTAAATTATTTTATCCCAAAGAGTATGGTATTAATTCACATAGGATAAATGGAATTTCATAAAACGTCCCAGTTAATCCCTTCATATATTGATCATCACATATTTCTTCCTATATAAAAAATTCCATGATTAATATGTTATTCGAGACCTCTGTCATTCAAATACTAGAATGTCCTGAATTCCATGATTGGCAACACCGACTTTATATAAACAAAATCCCTTAATCGTGATCATAATGACTAGTCTCATCAATCAATACAAATCACTTATTGATATAAAATAACTAGTAACAAGTCATTCATTTCATGTATCTTCGATGATTTTTTCCCAAAGAAAAAGAGATGTTACACCATGTCCATCTAGAACGCCAATAGTTTCTTCAATGTTCAAACATCAATGTCTTGTTTTTTCATGTTCAAATGACATCCTATTTAAAGGTCTCATGTCCGACTATCATATTTAATTTCAATTTTCATATTACTCAGAAGAACTCAGAGTTACATGGACACCTGGAATTCTAACGTTCAAAACAAAACATAATAAACAACATAGTTTTTATTTTTATATAACTAATCTCTACAATATTTTTTGGTTAGAAAATAATTAATAAAGAACTATGAAAGGTTGAGTAATTTGAATTATAATTTTAAACATGTATGTTATATTGGAGTAATACTTTTCTAAAATTCATTACATGAGTACGATTCATATCTTGGTTATGATGCATATCATGGATACAAAACATTACATAGTTATGATACATAACATGATTATGACGTATCACATAATCATGATGTCTATCATGGATACTATACAATGTTTATAATGAAAATCATGAATATGATGAAAATAATTATTAAGAGGTATTAAATTATGGAATATGTTATGGATAATGGAATATAAGTCAACATAGTGTTATCTTAATATATGGAATACAATTGATTTATTTTGTTTTAATGGTTTTCAATGAAATGAATAATGTAGAAGGATATGTTTACCCGAAATGCTTGGTTGAGATGATTACCCCCTTTTGAATGAACTACATGGGTTCCATCATTAATAACTCTATTATAGGTGTTATTATATAATAAAATCACCAAAAATGTTTACAAGTAATTTATAAAGAGTTATTGTAGGGTTTAGTCAAGTATTGTTTCTCAAGATGTGTGATTATTGGAGGATTTGTTGAGTCCTTATATAAAATTTGAGAGGGGAACTATTTGAAATAAATAATGTATTAAATAATTATAAATTATTATTCAATAAAAGGGGGAAAATGATTTATTTCTAATATAGTGTGATGATGAGTCTAAATAACATCATACAATATTATTATGAAACATTTAGATAATTTTTCACACAAATCGCTTAGTGTTAACAACCATTAAACATTTTGATGATTATAATGATATCAGTGTTTCATAATCTATTAGGGTATATAAATTCACAATAAATTGAATATCGACCCATAAGTGGAATATAGAAGAAAATTCTGCTTATATTACATTAATTATTCCACATTTAATATTTTTTATATAATTTAAATTACTAAATAATTTATTATTTGTCATAATATAAAATTGATGTTATTTATTGAAATATTCATATAATTTGACATAAATAAAATCATGATGGTAATGGAATTTGAAATGAAAATTTAATCACTTCACTAATATGTTATATATCAATTTGAAAACCATGTTACACCATAAGTCACTGCAAAATATTAAATTTTATGCCTTTAAAATCATTTAAATATTTTCATAAATTTTGAACAAGAGATATGTTATTTTTTCATTATATTAATGTTATATATTTAATTAATATTAATTTAAAATATATATATATATATAAAATAAAATACATTTTTCTTTGTAATATCTATTTATATCGAAACATAAATCTGTTTTATACCTTTGAAAAAAATATAGATATTAAAAAGAATAAAGTGACATTCTGTATTTATTATTATTTAAAATAATATTATTGAAAATTGTATATTTATTTTGATGTCTTGATGAAATTATTTATAACCATAATTTACTAAGATACCCATATCAAGGGTAATTTTTTATTCCAAAGTTGCTATTTATCATGTCACAAAATTAAAGGGGCCTATTTACCTAATTGGAACATCATGATCCCAAATAGAAATATATTTTTTCATGATTAAATTTTAGGAAGTTGATAAAATAATTTTACAAAATAAATTAACAAAATAAAATGAAATATAAGTTTTTATAAAAATTTATTTTATGATGAAAATTGATCATCTATCGAAATATATTATAATGCAGATTCCTATGTAATTCAATATATAATTTTAATTTAATCGATACATATGTAATAATAATATAAATAAAATAATGGATGTTTTAAAATACTTGATAAAATAACAATAAATTTTTGTTTTTAAAATTTAGTATTTTTCATTATTCACAATAAATAAATATATCTTTTAGGAATATATTAAAAAAATTCGCCATAAATAAAAAATGATATAGAAATTTCAATTGTAATATTAATTTTATAATTTATATTTTAATAAAATGGTATAAACTTATTATAATTCTCATGCATAAAATGAAATAAATACCATTTATGAGGAAAACATATTTCTCAAGTATAAAATGACTTTATAGATAATTGGTTTCTTATTTAGTGTACATTAATAAGTATTAACTATATAAAACAAGTTTTTTTAAAATTTGATTATTCAAATTCACAATAATAATTTAAGGCTTAGGTTATATTATTCATATTTATTTTTTTATTTTTTATCATAGTTTTCTAAATTCTCATTGTTGAATGTAAGATAAGATATCTAGAATCATATTATTTTCAACATAATTTTTGGTTGTCAAATTATCTAAATTTTTTATTCTATATATGATAAATTAATTGTATGTTTATGTTATGGATGGAAACATATTAATGATATCCCCACAATTAATCATCATATCTCATGAGACAAAACATGTAGAGACATTAGAAAAGTATTTAGTCAAACAATAAAATCAGATCCTAAATGACATAGTTAAAGCCAGAATGAAACTTCACCCCAAGAACACCTCATCACACATTAGTGGGTCCTGATAGGTAGTGAGGGAATAATGAGTAATAATTGGAAAATATACCCACAATTATATTAAACCATAAAAATTAAATACTACAAAAATAAACAATACATTGTCCAATTAAGAGTAAAAAGGAATATCATACTATCCATAAAATATAAATGATTAAATAATTGACATAAATTTTACACAAATAACAATTTATGACCCCCACTAAGCTGAGCATGTGCACATATGAAATGAACAAATCATAAGAAGTCCTTCAACTTGAAACCTAACCTTATCCCCATAATAAAACCTATAGAGATGTCTAGTCAATCAAACAAGAAACTATGATGAAAATGTACCTATAATAATTGAGTTATTATTAGGTACCTAAGGGATATATCATTCCGACCATGGTGTGAGTGAAACACAGTAGGACAACACCAACCCGATCTAGTTCCAAACTAATAAAACGTAGTGCACATGGAAATGATAATATTGTTATAATTTAATCTTGAGAAACATAAATGTTTTCAAAATTAACCAAATACCAGTAATCACACATATGGAATAAGAACTATTTTTTGAGTGTTATTTCTATTACCAATATTACATGAAACTCAGTCATACAAGTTCTAGATCTATAGTAGTATGAAACTTATAAATCTTTTGTATTGTAAACATATAAAATCATCATGGATCTATACCATGTATTTTCATAATATTTCACATGATATACATAACTCATCGAGGTGAAATATCACCCAATTTCACTATGTATAGAGTAAATATGTTAACTTGAGTGCCTATGTATCGAGAGTCTCTTCTACTTAATATCCACTTTCCTTCAAGAAATTATATTACAAGGAATTCACTATTCATCATCTGAACATGTTACTCATATCCCAATATATATTAAATTAAATTTGATACGTAACATCTACAAGGTTATTATACCCCCCATTTTTTCCTTTCATGGTTCTAACCATAGGAACATCCTTCCACTTCCCTTTTCATCTGTCCGTTTTTTCATCATAAATAATGTGCATTCTCCAAAGTGAGATTAACAATTATCTTTTTCCTACATGACATTGAATACCATAACTATATTTAGAATGGAAATATCATATGTCACATAATGGTTTGGATCATAAATATAAGACATGAATATAATATCATCATGCATATTTAGAATCAATATAAAAATACATGTGATCAATATCAAACATAGTTTATCCTTCCACCGATATGAAATCAGTAATAAGAATTTTCACAATGTTATTCCAATACATGATTCAAATTAAGGAAAAAATAGTTCCAAAATATAGGGACCAAAAAATTCATAAATAAAACAACATTTTAAAATTGATTAACCCAATATTAATAAATGTTGATATAGAAAATATATTTAGTAATCTTGTTCTTTTAGACCATTAAAAAAATGATTATCATATTTAAAAGACAATTTGGCATCATAACCATTGACAATAATGATTTTATATTGTGAACATTATGAGTAGAATATTTAATTGGTTGTGATAAGACTATTTGACACAAATATATGAAATGGTGGCCTTAACAAGAAGAATCATTCAATATGAAGCCCATTCATCAGAGCGTCCATGGGAGATAGAATAAATAATATTTTCCTTTGAAAGATCACAGGATGAGATTCAACAAATGAAACATTATTAAAAAATATTATTGGTGATGTAAAATTTTGTTGATTTGAAATCCCAAACGATGTTCATCAATCCTCCCTAGGAAATTACCACCATCAAACATCTTACCCTTAAGAAATACATTTTTGAGATAACTGATTATCCATATATACACTAGAAATATATTTTTATATTTTTTAATAATAATTATATATAGCAATTTTTATTACATTATAAATAAATATATAATGAGTTTGATAAAAATTATATTATGGAATAATGAAATCAAAATTATATTTTTCAGAAATTAGTTGTACAATTTTAACTACTCTTCATAGTAAATTTATGTATTTCTGAATGAGATATTATATCTTAGTATATTCATAATAAATAAAAATAATTTATAAATAAATTATAATTTAATTTAATTATGTCTAGTGTAATTTCAATAGGGGATAAAAAGGTGTTAGTAGAGTAAAAATAAGAATCATCTAATTAGTATGGTTTTTATATATTCAAAATACAAGGATCTCATATTCATAAAATTATTTTGGTAAAGTAAATATAATTTTTGAAATTACAATTTCTAAATTATAAAATTATATATTTCTTATATTTTACATAGACTATCTACATTTTTTGTGAATGTTAAATATGATATAAATAAATTGTATTTATTATAAGATCTTAACTGACCAAAAAATTCTTAATAAATATTATAATGTAAAACCAAGACCTATAATATGCCTCCATTTAAATTATTATGTTTTTAAATTTATTTTATTAATTTATAAAACCATTTTAAATTCCACCAAATCCTATATTTTATTTTATTCTTATAAGATCACTTCATTATGAACATGACTCACTTCCATTACAAAAATGGTATTATCTAAGAATTTTCAGTTATATGATTTTTAAATTAGTAGAACAAAATACTATTTATAATAGATATTTTCCATTATCCATGGAAATTATTTTTGAATTGGTTATTTTATTATATATATTTCAAAAAAATATTATTATAAATTAATAAAGAAGTCATCATTATTATTCCACAAATACCAACCCAACATAACACTACCCTTAAATACAAACACATTTAGTGTGATGTTTCTATCACTTTCTTCTCTAAACCACTCGCATGGTCTTCCAATTAACATAAGAAATTTGTCCCATTATTTTCAAATAACCCTATCATGGTATGGAATTATATTCTTCTACACTATTTAATTAAATTCCTATTATTATACCATTTTATTTCAAAATTTTCTTTTTGGAATATGTTTCTACACCTCCACTTATATATTTATGATATTCATTGAAGGAGAGGCTACATTTCACTTTCATTAATCCATTTCTTCGATATTTATTTTCCTCTATTATTTATTTGAAATTATCCACAAATTTTTCAATTCCAAAACATTGTAATGTGTATACCCATCCACAGTTCATCTAAATGGTATTTACCATGATGTAACAATAGTTAATTTAATTGGTAATCCCATTCATATAATCTATAATCATTAATAGTATGTTTAATTATGATAAAATTTATTATGTTGTGGTTTGACCTATGAGGAAATAAAAATCATTTACATTATATGAATGTGACAGTTGGGCCAGTAAATATATATACCTCTAATGAAATAGGAAATGTTTTTATCTCATGATATACCATGAAAAGATGATGGAAGTTGTTCCCAATCAGAGTTTTCTTTGATGTCTTAATTGTTTTCCATGACATATCCTTTTCCTCCCATGTTTTACATTGTTTCCACATTCTTATATTCCCTTGACATTTTCAACTTATTTCATTTTCAATGATTATTATTATTATTTTCAATCTTTTTATTGTCGATGATATGCCTCTTAGATAACATTTGTTACATTCAACATGTTTTTATTTTATTATTATTTTATTGGTCATTACAACTCACCCATTTCTTATGCAAGTCCTTCACTTAACACATTTAGTATTACAAGATAAATGGATATTTCATTGAATAATAGAGTTTTTTAATTAATATCCTGGTATCCATGCTCCATGTTACTATGATATTTATCCAATTAACTAGTGAATTTATGCCCCGTAAATATTTTGGGATTGTATTATGTCTATATTTAAGTAATAAATCATGAAATTAGGTGTTAAAAATTTATTGGTTTTCATAGTTGGTATTATATGAAAGTTCTAGATTATTGTAGGGATTGAGAAAAAAAATATAAGTATAAGACAAAGGTAAAATACCTTACATATGAGAAACATCCAAAAATATTCTAAATGAATATTGGAAGCTATTTTTATAAATAAAATCCATTAATAGATATTAAATTTTCATGTAGATATGGCACATTTTTACATTGAGGAAAATCACAAAAAGGGAATATTAGTTATTAACTCGATCATTACATGTGAATAAAAAGAAATGCATTATACACATTTGGTAAGCTGTAAATAGGGAAATGATTTTTTAAATTCACCTTCTCTTTATAAAATATTATGAATGTAAAAAATAACCTGTAAATTTAGATTATTAGATAGAATAATTATAAATTATATAGAAACATGTTAATTCACAAGGTACCTAATGAATTCTAATTATGATTTATCTGTTCAATGTTGCAAATATTTACATATATGCATGTAATATTTGGGAAATGAATATATATTTTTTGGAATATTGTTTTTAAATCTTTGGAAATAATAAGAACCCTATTAACAACTAATGTGATGGTAAATGTGTGTAATTGCCTAATGATTTTACAACCCCAATTAAAGAACGATTTACCAAGATTAGGACAATTTTTACTCAATTAACTCATATTTGTAATGGATGACTAAATTAGGTGTAAAACCCACAACCCCCAACTAAATAAAATTTTGAAATTGATTCCATTATGTGACAAAGGACTTTGAATTTATGTTAAACATCGTATCCCCTAATTTACGTTTATTAGATTAAATTTATGGATAAAATATTATCAATCCTTAAAATCTCCAAGAAATAGTTGGTTGAATTATATTTTTATCTTATAGAGGTAGTTTTTAAACAATGTTAGATTTTGATAAATAATATAATGTCCATGGATAAAATTTCTGGAGTAGACCATATACTATGATTTTTTTTAAAAAATTATTTTCAATCCACTGCCCAACATAAAATATAGATAGAGTGCCATAACCTAACTAAAAGGTTTTATGAATGTATTGTGGTATATGAGGGGAATATAAAATGAAATTCAATAAAAACATTGCTCTTATGATTAACCCAATAAAAAATGTTTCCATATATTTATTTGTAGAAATATAAATAAATGATATGTGTTGAATGTTATGAGGAAATGAACATGTGTTCCATCAAATTCAAAATTGAATCTAGAGAATCTCAAGGGTCTCACAGTTCATTTGATTGGTAGTAGAATATTGTGTATTATTATAGGGGAGTAATATAGAAATATCATGGTGGTGATAACATCCAACATACCAATTTACCATGGTGTGAGAAAAACCATCCCAAACATTTCATAAAGGGGACATAAAAATGATTTTTGGGAGGGATGGAAGGAAACTAGATAGTGATTTATAGTGGGAGAAACCCTACAATGTGATTAATGAAAGGAAAATATATGGTCAAACCTTATCCTATTGTGTAATGTTTCAATAGTATGGTGAAGTAGAAAAAATGTAAATCAACAAACAAAAATATGGTTTTGAAATGATTACTAAACCAAATAACCTCAAAGTAAAATAGGGAAAATGTGTGATTTTAAATCCTAAATGCAGAGGTGGGTCTTAAAACTGATGAAGAGAGAATTGCGATTGTTATTATTTTATGAATAAATAATATAATATTTGATATTTTTTATATTAATTATTTATATCATTTAATTTTAGTTGATCTATTCTAACCCAATATGAAAAAATAGAAGTGGAGATTTTAGTGATAATATAATATGTGGAAAATATTTCATCCCCAATATGTATCAAATGTATTATTAGTAATTTTTTATTTAATTTCATAACAAAAATTGATACTCAATATATAAAATTTTTAGAAATTATGGAAATTTATTGGGATTCATTATATTGGGCCAACATAAATTGTTGGGATACATAAATTACATGATGTGACCATAATCCCCCTAACATTATTTAAATGTTTAGAGGGGAATATATATCTTCTTTGTGATCATATTCCCACACAATGATAACACTTCATTAAAAACAAGTATATCTAGGCCAATGGGTTGAGACTATGGAAAAGAACATCCTTGAAGACATTATTGTTGTAAGAATATGTTTTGATGTGTTTCTTGTGGAATTGTGTGGTTTTCCCCTAACAGAGTTGTCGATTTATAAAAAATAATTACCTAGAACAATTACAATATTCCAGAATACATAATGAATGTAAAATGTTGAACATGATGATTTAAATAAATAAATACATCATAATATTTATAATGGTTTTATATATACTAGTGATTCACCATAGAGTGCACATGTTCTTTATGCCAAAAATGATTTGTCATTGAACATTTGTATTGATTATCGTGTGATTAAAAAGATAATTATAAAGGAAAATTATCTTTTACCATGAACCAATGAATGGTTTGATCATCTACATGGATCCCAGTTCTTCTCTTTGATGTATCTTTGGTTGCGTTAGTCTCATATTAAAATTATGAATTTAGATATCCCAAAAGTAACATTTCATACAAGGTATAGCACAATTATATCTTATTAATTACATTTGAACTCACTAATGATAGAGATATCATTATGGAATTTATGAATAATATATATATATATATATATATATATTAATTTGAAATATATTTATTTAGTCTCTATAGATGTTATTCAGATCCTACAACATAATAATGGAGGAGCTTAAAGAGATTTCTAATTCCAATGTCAAGTCCTTCATGAAGGAATTGTTATATATAAAGTACAAAAAATGTATGTTTTAACTGGGAAAATAACATTCCCATGTAATTTTTTCACACGAATATGGGTATCTATAGATCCATCAAAAATAGATGCAATTAATGGATATTCTAGTCCAACATATGTGATAGATGTTCATAGTTTTTGTGTAATGAACCAAACATATTTAATTGTAATTCCCTTTTTAACTGAGTTGATTCCTTATTTATGCAAGGTAAATATTTAACCAATGTTCATTAATTTTGTTTTATTTTATTCTTATAAGATAAATCTTATCATTTTAAAAATACAAATTTTCACAAAATGTATTTAAAATATTTTTTTCATAGTGATCATATGATAAGAATATATTCATTGAATTGATAAGTTCCTTTTGAAAATAAAAAAAAAAGAATCGATGACATCGATCAGTCGTATCACTAATTATGGGGCCCATTTATCAGAGTGTCCAATGGAGACATCATCTCATTTCTTCACCATGACCATGACCAAGTTGAGATTTAACAACATAAGAATGAGTGAAACAGTTTACAAGTGAAGTTCATGCTCATCAAGATCCTAGACCGACTAATGTTCACAGTGCCACTCTAACAAAATCGCACCTTCGCACACCATACCATTAAGTAATTTTGTTATATAACAATATTTAATGTTTCTCAACTCTAACAATAAGAATATGTAAATTTTAATTAATAAAATAACTATTCCCTATTATTAATATATTATATATAATTAGGTAATGATTTGGTAAAAATTATATATTGATAAAAAAATAGAAATTGTGCTTTTCTGTAAAATAAAATTTTATTTATGACATTAATTTTATTATATTAATTAATTAAATTATATATTAATAATGTTTTATTATTTAATATTATATATCAAATATAAATGATAATTTAATTTTATGCAGTGAATATTTAATTTCTATAAGGCTCATAGCAATGTTACTGTAAAAAAGTAATTTTAAATAAATTGGGAATTTAAATTAAAATATTTTTCATAATATTCATAAAATTAATTTGATAGATATATATATTTTTTGAACTGTTGAATCTACAATTTCCAATTGTTATTTTTTTATAATTTTACGAGATAGTTAATTTTTTTGGTAAAAATTAAATACTCTATGTATTATAACATCATAATTACCCAAATTGTTTTAATGTATTCCATAAAATGTATCTTGGTTATATTTTATATTTCCCATATGTATAATGAGTTTATTTTATTTTATTACTTTTATAAACAATTTATGAATCATTAAAAACCAATAATATATTTTATATTTTTAAAACAAATTATCTATTAACATGAGTCCCTTCTACATCACCAAGGGTATTAGTTATTGTGTTCAGTTCAATAGAATATAAAATAATGAAAGAACATACTTTATGTACAATATGTTGTAAATAGGCCCCATAATTATTTTCTTATTAATTTATTTTAATGAGACTCAAACCTAAGCTTGAAATATAATAAATATATTCCCTTATTTTACAATATAAACCCAAGGAAGCTCTATTTACACATCACTCAAAACCATTAAATCTAAAATATACTCTACCCACTCCCCCATGGAACCCTCATAGTGTTACCCCAAGGTCTCAGGAAAGTCCTCCCAATAATTTGGATTCACCCTTTATAGGTAATCAATATGCTCCCTCTCTAGTTTATTCACTATCCTTTTTTATGTAATGGTGTTATCTTTAAAATTATATTTATAGGATATGATTCTCTAAAACTCTCTTACTTCTATTTTTATGTAAAATTAACGAGAGAAACATTTCAATATTATTAATCCCTTCAATGATTCATTATGTACCCCAATTATAATTATGACATTATCTTGATCTTTTTTATGCCAAACCATTGTTTTAAAAATACAAACTCCATTTCCACTCATGTAAATTAAAATATAAATACATATAATAATTTTATTGGGAAATTAGATGCATTTATTCGAGATTACATAATCATGGGTTTAAATGTGATGAACTATTATCCTCTGTGTAATGATTTATGTGGGATATGAATACATGCATATGATATGAAAATAAAGGTGCACAATGAATTATATAACGGTCCAATGCATTGGTAATGTCATAATCTAATGAGAAATCATTAATGGGATTATGGAGTAAAAATTCCATAATGGGATGTTATACACATTTGTTTAATGTCTTGGTTGTTTTTATTAATTAGTATTTATAATTTCATTTTTTTTATGTTGGTACCGTATTCCGATTTGTATTTTTGGAATCGTGTTATATCATGCATCATTTTTCATGATTATGAATCTTACCCCTTTTGTTATACACTAAAATTCCTATTTACTGTCATCTAATAATATCATATTGTTATTAATTGTTTCTTCCCTTACATGGATTTATATTTCAATTATTTCATATGTATATCCCAGTTTTATCCCATTAATGTTTAAGAGCCATGGGATTTTTTATTTTGTTTAAAAACATTTTCAATAATACTGTTCTATCAACGAATCATGTTAATATTATTTATAGATAATATCCCAAATATAGTAGGATTATTGATATTTTAGGTTTTACTATGTGTTCTTATATTTACTAAATCCTGAAATAATGTGTATTAAAAGCAAGGGTTGTCATAGTGTGGATCCGTGGAATGTCCAGTTATTTTTGGGTATTTTGAATAGAAAATATTAAAGAAATCCATATGGATAATACAAAAAATTCGAAACAAACCTATATTTTTATAATCTATATATTATTTTGTTTCCAAGAAAAAACACCCATTTATGGATACTACATGATTATTTGGGTATTATATATAGGTATCTAGTTGGGAAAACCCAAAAAACTATGTTGATATTGACTCGATCCGGAAATAGTAACTAAATACCAACCTTTTGAACACCTATATTGACACTAATGGGGGATATACATTATTAAGATCATAATATCATTCTAAACCATTATTATGGGATCATAAATTATCATTTTATTTTATATTTTGAAATAGATCATAGATGGCCTAGATTGAATACTAGAAACTCATAGGATAAGGACCATAGTTTATTTATGTGACATCAATTTTATGTTCTTATTCTATCTTTTTTGTGTTTTAGAATTTAAAAATTTTCATCACTAATTTGACGGTTATTATATTTAATGACTATAAATTGGATAGATGTTGTCCAAAATAAATTTGAGGGAAACTTTTATGATTTATGAACATGATTCCCAACATGATGGGATGAGTACTCACAAAAATCATGACTATAAATTATCAATAGACTAATGTAATTAATGGAATCATGAATCAATAGGAATATCCAAATACCCAATATAAATGAGGAAGATTCTATTGACACCATTATATAAGAAACTATACTTACATTCAGTGGATATTCATTTTCCTTATCTGTTCAACAGTGGATCAGATCCATTAATGATATCTTTATCATCCTTTAATGAATTAAGAAATAAATGGCCATGATGTGTTTTTCTCATATGTAAGGAGAAGATGGTCAATTGTAGACATTGTTCATGTATTTAATGCTGAGTAAGAGATATATTTGATAGAGTGGAATCAAATATATAAAATGATTATCAATAAATATTTTCCTCACACTCTTTGACTAAAAATAGAATGAGAAATCCCTAGCATAAAAAAAAGGATGAAGAATCTATTATGATGTTTGAGGAAAAAAATCAAAATTCATGTGTGACGTGTCAATGGAAGTTTCATTTTCTAAAAAATTTAACATTCAAAAATTCATTGGTGGACTGAATATGATTCTAAAAATTGAAAAATCAATTGAATACATTAATGTTTATTAGTTAATTGTATGATTTTTACACAATGTGGAAATGGTGATTAGTGAATCAATTAGGTTTTGAGGAGATAGGAAGTGAAAACTAGTGTTTAATTAAGGTGGATTGATGGAAAAATATAATGGTGGAAATATTATTCAATATAATACATGTCATATGATCATGATGATTCACCTAGGAAATTTCACAGAGGATGTGAGTGAATTCTTTATTTGTGGGAGGGAAACTATAACACCCCACCCCAGACGCTTGAAGATAGTGCACTATTTTATTAAATTTTCTTGATTATAATGAATCTAATCCCTATGGACTGATCAGTTTAAAAATTTTAAAAATCCATGTTACATACATAATCCCCATAACACGGTGGAAAATAGGAACTAAAATCACTGTAAATAATAAAATGAAATAAACCACATCTTTTAAACTCCTTAAAATGATTCATCTTCATAACAAGGGGAATGTAAACCTGAACTGGAGATATAAATTTATTAGTATGGGTAAGTAAAGTTGATTCAATAATGAATAACTGGGAATAAATCAACATAGAAACATGAATTACTAATAAAAAATCAGATTCAAATAAGATGATAATTCACAATGAATATGGAGAGATACAAAACTAAAATCACATTATACTAAATCAATAAACTATGAGTAAAATTAATACATAGATTTTATATTATAAAAACCAAATGTATAATAACAATGATAACCGAAATAACAATGATGGTAATAATTATTCACTAGATTTCATGTTTGAGGCACATTAGATGTTATACCATCAAAATATTTCAGAAGACTGTTCAAAATTAAAAATAGAAACCTGTTTAATTTGGCCAACAAATTTGTATAATGATAACATGTCATTGCATTGAGGGGCTATATAATTTCTGGTCCCCACCCATAATTTCATTTCCAAATAATTCCTCAATTTTATTAATATATTTAATTAATATACCATTTCCCTTCTCAAATATACATAATGAATAATAAATATATATTTATCAATATTTCCCAAGATAATAAAATATCATTGAATGAAAACACCATTTCTAAAATGATATATGGTCTGGAAAATAATTATATCCATCATATATGAGTTTTAATATTCAAAGAAATAACCACTGAAAAATTATTACAGTAATTTTATATTTTAAAGGTAATGTTAACAATCGAAGAATGAGGAGAAATTGTAATGATAATAATTATTAACACTCATTAAGAAATTAGTATTTAAACATTCCAAAGCATCACATAACACATTAATATATTTTAAATCATTATCAATTGAATTCATAACATTAGATGAAACATAAAATTTAATTAAGAAAATTATATTCATGATATAACATGTCTATGGTATACATATACACTATATAAATGTTTATTTATGCATAACAACAAATAAGTCTAATTGGAATGTAAATTGAGATAAAATCTCTTACCTTGTGTTTCCATTAGGTGAATAATATTTAAAATCTAATATATAGGTTTTAACAGTTTCAATAACTTATTAATGAACCGTATTCATTTTTAAAATATCACATATTATCTTATTATCATATCTTATTAGTAATTTGGTAATTTTCATTCATTATTAACAATACTTCAGATGTTAATTTCCTAGTTTTTCAAGTATGTTTTGACTTGTTACATGTTATTATTAATAATTAGTACATGATTTCATCATCTCCATAATGTAAAACAAGTATTAAATTTCATTTTATATTAATATATATGTATTTATAATAATCTATAATATTTTTAAACAAGCAATGAAATTCAGTGTTTGTGGAGGTGGTTTTCAATACTTACGTATTGACGCTACGTACATTTTTTTGTAGTAATAAAATATTGGAAATTAAATTATATATATGTATATAATAATTCATGTATAATATATTATATATATATATATATGGAATATTAAAAACATATTGTGTATGTTTATGTATAGTTTGAATAGTCACATTTCTTTGAGGGTGCGGTAGTCCACAATTCCACTAATGATGTTATTATATTTACACTAAGATGAAAGAATAATGGTATCTGTTATATAATAATTTAAGAATAATATATGCATTAAAAATATCATCTATATCAGAATTAGACAGTGTGTCCATCATAATTCCCTTAATGATAGGTGGTAATGTAAAAAGGAAATATCATCTTTTTTTAGGCGGTGATCGACCATACACATAAACGGTAGGCTTGTCACCCATTAGATCAATGTCTGTGCATGTTAAGGATGAAAATATAACATAAAACATACAATTACATTTATTAAACTTATTTTATTTTATAATGATGGAATAACAATTTTTTATGGTTTGAAGAAGGAAAATAATTATTAAAAGCACGAGGAATGATATTACCACTTCTTTGGGTAACATATTTTGTTTTGAATCAATGGTATTAATTTGATGAAATTTAATCAATATTATTCTTATAGGTATATTTTTGGTTCTATTAGGAGATATTTTTGTTGATATTAGTTGATAGTATTTGTATTTGGAGGATCATGGAATTGGGAGGCATTAATGCATTTTCAAAGTGGAGGAGGAGTGACACTCCTGTAAATTTAGGATATGGAATTCCACTTACATTATTAAATTTTCATGTGGATCCAATAATGGAACACATATGTTACAAGGTGGATAAGGTTGAAATATGTCTGGAATGATATTCTTTGACAATTTTGTTGTTTATATTGGGCATGGCGTTTATGGTTTACTCCTTTTTCAACATAATTTTCCTCTTCACCATTATAATTAATTTTAATTGCATTCCATTATTTTTTTGGTCAAAATGTTAATTTACCTTATTAAAAAATATATATTTTTATTAATATTCTAAATATTTGATTTCATTTTTATAATTTCCGATCATATATTTGGTAGAAATTATTTTTAATTTAATCCTACAATCGGTAGGACAATTCCGGTTTTAGAAAAGTGTTCTGATGATTGATAGGATTTTATAAAGAATTTAAAAGTTAGATTGTTTAAAATTAATTAAATATTATTAATTTTTAACAAATTAATCACAATATTAATTTTAAAAAATTTAAACTATTATTTCAAGTTATAAAAAATAACTCAAAAAATATTTTTTCAATTAAAATTCATTATTTTTCACATTTCGTTATAAATAAAACAGAACAGAAAAATAAAAGAAATTCACCCTAAGATAATTTTTATGTCATAATTTCAAATATGGTGTTTATTTAGACATATAAAATAAATAAATCTTGAAAAATTTATATTTAATATATGATCAACATTAAAAGGCATTATAATTACCCTTATAAAAATATATTATTTTATATGTAAAATTGGGTGTTTAATCACATTCCAATAATGTTTATTGAATGGCTGTAAAAATATTTTTTGGCCATATAATATAAATATTATATTTACAAAATCTCCAAAGGATTTATAATTTAATTCACTATCCGAATATGAAAAAAAAGGTCTTTTCTAAATCGAGTGTTCTTTGTATTAAAAAGCATTAACAAAAATAAATTGATTTGAAAAAAAATATTTTATTTGTAACGCCCCGACCCTAGCTACCCAGAGTCGTTGCATTACTTCGTAACATTGGCATGATCACAAAAGATCAAGTCTCGAAAGAACGATTAGTTTAGTAGCCCTGGAAACACTAGATACATTCATAAGTCTTTCATTACATCAAAAAGTAAACAAACTACAATAACATGGTCTTCATAGTCCACACTCATATCCCTTTCTAACTACCCCCGCAGGTCATTCATAAAATACTTCCTCACATCCTGGAAAAATATTAAAACATTGAAAGGGGTGAGCTCAGATGCTCAGTAAGGTTAACAATATAGTGGAAGCTTTCATCAATAAACATAAACATTTAAGGCAATGTATAACTAAAACAAAAGCCTTTTAAACTTGAACATCAACATAATATGGAAAAAGTAAAATGAGATAATGTCATTCACTTATTCACATGGATATTCTACTGGTCTAATAATCACATGCAATATCAATAACCACTTTCATAATGAGGGAATGTATAATGCCATACATTCTGAAACATTTTGTCAAGGCCTCGGCCAAGACGTCTAAAATGATTAAGGCCTCGGCCAAAACCATAAATCAAATTGGGAAAGGGCCTAAGCCAATTCCACGTCTAGTTGTCTCGTGAGACCTACCGATGCATCGAGGAGCTATAGCGGGCTCCACCCGTCACTTATTAATTCCAATACATTCCTCATATGAATAGGTTTAAACATATCATAAACCATAACATAATCGTATCACATAAAACATGCATAAACGAAACATAACATTTCCACATTTCCGTCACAAGATATAAATACAACACATTGTTATAATAAAAATGATTTCAAAACCATTTTCAATACCAAAATAAAAGAAAGTTAAAACTTTGTATTTATTTTTCATTAAAAAATGATGGCTTGTAGAGGAAGCCGTAACTCAAATAATGGTCACGGCGGCGGAGAAGTCGTTGTCGCTGCATAAGTACAGAAAGAAAAACATTCCCTTTTTTCATTTAGCAAAACTCTTCGTATAAAAAATATTCCTTTTGAATAAACGTAAAAGTCAAAGGGGTTTATACACCGTATAAAAGAAAGTTGTGTATAAAACCAAATATGCCTCAATGAAAGGGATTGAGACGAAGTCCTTAAAAAGATCATTTATAAATAAAATAGATCTATTATGTGTATTCACTATAGGTACACATAAAGAAAGTAAAAATACAGAATAATACATAATAATATCATGACATAATTTGAAAGTAGGAGATTAACCCAAAGAATGGAAGTTGGGTTATGAAATTCCCTTACCTTGCGTCTTTTCCTAACTCGACCGTTCTTTAACCTCCTGAATAATAAACTAGAGTTAATTTATATTTACTTAAGAACCTTTTTCATGTTCATTTTTCCTTTTATATCACTTATTACCATGTTATGAACATTATGTAATTATTTAAGTTAATGACGGTCATTTTGTCGATCTTTTGTACTTGAGTCAACAATAAACTTCTTATAATTAAAAGTTGTTTATGTGGTAGAATATTCACTATCTCCAGAATTATATTCATGATTTAGATGTCATATATATCTTATATAACCAGTATATACATTCATTTATAATATTACGTAACATTTAGAGGTAAGAAATGAAATGCACCGTTCATGGAGACGGTAAGCCGTACGTACGCATGAACGCTACTTTCATTTCAATTTCATATTTAATGGAACGAAATCATAATGATATAAATGTATAATATAATTCTAGTATAATATAGTGTATAATACAATTTACTCCATCCTTTATACATCCCACATATAGCATTAACGATTCAAATCACTTTGAGGGGGCGGTAGTCCGCACTTCCTAAAATAAAATTATCGCGTTTACCCATAATGGAAATCGTAAATTATGCCATAAATGAACAATACAGAGGAATTAGTAAAACAAAAACATATTATATATCATATATAAATATAGTGACATCTTAATGGCCACCTTTGAAGGTGTTATATGAGTGTTGAACAATCATCGTTTCGTGAGGCAGAAATTCGCCATCCACAGAAACCGTATGTTCTTTAACCATTAGATGTAGGTGTGTGTAAGTGTAGCTCGAATACTTCTTATAACAACATCCTAGTATATTGAGGATACTGGTGTTGTTACAAAAGAAATGAATAAAAATAGTTTATGGGGTTGGAGAAGAAAAATAAAACAAAATAACCTAAGAGAAGACATTACCTTTAAATCGGGTAACTCTTTTGATTAGAGCCAAAGGCTTCCTTGGGAAGAGTTCATCCGAAAGTGAGGCTTCTAGGAGTAAGAGGGAGAAGTTGGGAGAGTATTTGGGCAGAGTTTGGC
The DNA here is from genome assembly GCA_963277665.1 of Viscum album. Taxonomy (NCBI): domain Eukaryota; kingdom Viridiplantae; phylum Streptophyta; class Magnoliopsida; order Santalales; family Viscaceae; genus Viscum; species Viscum album. The sequence goes on from OY728128.1 coordinate 1,268,427,091, forward strand.
CGAGCCAAATGGCTTGAAAGTGTGAATGAGGTGGTAGAGGTGGGGGACTTTTATAAGTGGAGAGAAGGGGCACTCTTGGAAATTAAGGAAAAGTCACTTTATTATAAAATGAGTTTCGGATTTTAGAGGTCCCAAAATTATATAATTCGAGGATATGATGATAAGGGTTCGAAATATACTCATCCAATAGGCTTTTGACAAGTGTACGCTTTGGATTTTACATTATCTTTCCATTTTATTTAAATCGTTAAATAATGAGGTCATCGCTGCATCATCTTGATGTCATAAATAATTTAATTTATTTAATGTCTAAAAATTATAAAACAAATACTATAATGTAGGAAATATTTCTAGGTTTCTAATGAATATTTATAATCAAAATTTGGACTTGTGTAACCCCACTTAAAAACTGTTTTAGTAAAACAACTCATGTTTGTGTCAATTTAATTTTAACATTAAATAAATATATATTAATGTCATTTTCTAACCAAAGTGGCTCCATGGGGTCCCCAAGATGACCCATGGGTTGTCATGGTCGGCCATGACTCATCCAATAGAAGTAGGACAAGTTTCAAGCTCATCTCATATTATTAAAACATTATTTTTACCTTAAACTACACTAATTACCTCTAACCGCGATTAAGAACTTAAAAGTTACTATTCACCAAAAATTATTTTATTCTCATTGAACCACATTTTACTTCTTATTTACAACCATGTATGTCGTATTTTTGAAAATCAAATCACAGAAGTGGTAATATTTCATTTAAACGAAAAATCAGTTATTTAACTACCTCTTAGTGGTTTCACTATTCATCAAAAATTGATGTTTTTCAGAACAAGGCCAAAATTTCACCCTAAGCTATAATTGATATTCCGAATTCAAAAATGATGTCTATTTTACAAAATTCCAAACATATAAGTTTCATTAATTAATTTTATAATTAATTCCCATTGTTACAACAAATAGCGTGTTTTTAAGAAACAATTTATATCAAAAGATTGGCAATTGTTTATGTCCAATTTCAATGTTAAATTAATTCTAATGACCACCATTGGATAAAATGGTAAAAATATATTCTAATTATACTTTAAAACCAGTAAATAGTATAATTTATCAATATAAATTATTTTGATTAAAAAAGTTGTTTTTAAGTAATTTTCACTATTCATAAAAAATTGGAAGTTCTCAGAAAATTACAAAAAATTAAACTTTGGATAATTTCGATATTACGAATAAAAAAATGAAGTCCATTTTAAAATATAAAATTTCTATAATTTTAAAAAGTGGTTATTACTATTCATAACGGCTACTTTGATTAGTCGCGGTGTTTTAGAACTCGAAGTTGCGTACAATGCAAGCTATTGCATTATTGAATGAGAAGCGTATCATGGAAGCTCGGGGTGTTACATTCTCCCCTCCTTAAATAAATTGCATCCTCGCAATTTGAAATTTTTCTTTGAAAATAAAAGGTTGAAAATAGAAAATACCTTTGAGGAAAACCAACATCGAAAATAAGGTTAATAAATATATAACATTAAAAGAAAGAAAGATAAGTACAATGGTCACCCGATATAGCCCATTCTAGAATTCTATGAAAATATTTATATGGAGGAGAAACAAACCATCATGGTCTGATAAAGAGTTATAGAAAAAAAGATTAGGAGAAAGTTTAACTACAAGAAAATCACAAACTTGTGATTGGTTAAACGGTCATTGAATCCCCAGTTGGAAAAGTTAACCGACAACATTTTTGTTTTAAGTTACCTTTTATAATGTTGAGGAATTTATTTAGGAGATTTACTAAGAATGTAAGGGAATATACATACTTGTTATGTATACTTTCATTCGTTAATACATTTTTACCACAAACCCATCTTTTACTCCAAATGGTAACGGAACTCAAAAATATTCTATTTATCCTAATTGTATAAGGTTCCAAATGTTAACACATACCATTTAGATTAGTAAAATTATTTTGTAATAACCAGGGACTTCCTGTAGGCTAGTGGTAGGAAATAAAGGCCTGTCGCACTATGATTGTGGGTTCGATTCCTGCATTTTTTTCCGACGCGACGGGTTATGCCCCACCCTGCAGGTTGTCCTTTTCCTAAAACTATAGTATCCTAATATTCCAAAAATAATCTTCATAAATTTTCTAACCTTAAACAATACTATCCAAAGATAAACTTAATCCACTCCAACCTTTATAGTTATCTAAAATACCTCTGTCCAGACTTTCTCTAAAAAGTCTCTTAATTCCAAAATCAATTTATCAGATTCCCCAAACAAAGTAAAGTTTCTCTTATTGTCACATACTAAAAATATGATTACCTTCATCATATTAAAAACTTACTGAAACAACAAGTACTGCAGTACAATCCTTATATATATATCACATTATTCTAATAACCAGAATATAATCCATGAGTCCAAAAGCACCAATACATTAATTATTCTGCTTCAACTGTAGTAACAGCATAAGATTTTCCTTGATCCCTTGGCCTTTTCTGAGGTAAGTTTCCCTGACGCTTAGGACATTCATTTGCATAATGACCCATTTCTCAACAATTGTAGCATTCAACATTGATAGCCTCTTTCTTTCCCTTGCAATCACGCGCCTGGTGACCTTTTTCCCCACATTTATAACAAACTCCCCTTCCTTTTAGGCAAGTACCAGGGTGATTCTTCCCAAATCTATCACATAATGGAAAATCCTTCTTTCCCTTTTTCCCATTATCTGTCTCTTGTTCCACCGTTCTCTTATTCTCTTGCTTTACTTTGTTGTCATAAGACTTAGAGAATTCCTTTTCTGTCTTGATAGCACATGAGACAATATCTTCGTATGTTGAGAACGATTAATCTCGATGGAGAAATGGTTTTAACCCATCAAAGAAACGATCAATCTTACCTCTTGAGTTACGTATATAATCTGCAGCATACCTCGCTAACCTTGTAAAGTTGGCCTTGTACTTTGCGACATTCTCATCCTCCTTTTGTCTCAGACTCAAAAATTGTCTTTCCATATCTGCTCGATGGTCACGAGGATAGTATTTTTCTAGGAAAAGCTCTTTGAACTCCCTCCATTCCATATTCGATACGTCATCATCTTCCTTTGTGTTTTGAATCAGCGACCACCACTGATCGACATCTCCACTGAGGCGGTAAACTGCCATGACAACCTTCTCCCTTTCGCTACTCCCCAAGGCATGGAATATTTTCTCTAAGAAGTTTATCCATTGCTCAGCTACTAACGGATTTGTACCCCCATTAAATGTTGGTGGTTGTTGCCTCATGAAGCGGTCTAACATTGATCCTCCACGTTGTGGATCAGGGTGATCCATACGAGTAAGGTTATTTTTCATAACTTGAGTGAGTTGTCCCAGTATGGTAATAAGTTGATCAGCATCAGTTGTATCTCCAGATCCACAATAATTATCTTGATCAGGAGGGAAATCCCTACACGGAGTGCGTGCATTGATACGGTTTCCATTCCTTCCACTAGGCGCCATTTCTAAATAATGGCATAAACTAGATTAGTTTATGAATCAAAATACATAATTCCATACTTGTAAAATACTTAACATAAATTGAACTATTTATGGATATAATCCATAATCATAAAAAGGTTTTATTTGAGGAATTATATACTCATAACCGTTCATAGTGGTTTGTAAAGAAAATGGGAATTATCCTAAGCATATCCCCCGGGAGTGTCGTAACCAAGAGTGCAGCAAGGCCCATTGTCGTGCACCAGTTCCCGTTCGAGTCTAGCTCAAAGTGGTGTTTCTAGGTTTTACCCCTAGGTACATCTGTGCCAGAGCTGCCTCTACCTTCTCGTATCCAGACAGGGATGTATTGCTCGGAAAACCCACAAAATCTCTATAATAACAAAATTCTAGGAAGTTCTTCTATACTAATCCTCAAAGTCTATCTTTGGGCTATGTTCTCTAATCAGAGTTTATCTAAATCTAGCTTCCAAGGTTAGTACTAAACTTCCTCTGATACCAACTATAACGCCCCGACCCTAGCAACCCAGATTCGGTGCATTACTTCGTAACATTGGCATGATCACAAAAGATCAAGTCTCGAAAGACCGATTAGTTTAGTAGCCTTGGAAACACTAGATACATTCATAAGTCTTTCATTACATCAAAAAGTAAACAAACTACAATAACATGGTCTTCATAGTCCACACTCATATCCCTTTCTGACTACCCCTGCAGGTCATTCATAAAATACTTCTTCAATCATGGAAAAATTTTAAAACATTGAAAGGGGTGAGCTTAGATGCTCAGTAAGGTTAACAATATAACAGAAGCTTTCATCAATAAACATAAACATTTAAGGCGATGTATAACTAAAACAAAAGCCTTTTAAACATGAACTTCAACATAATATGGAAAAAGTAAAATGAGATAATGTCATTTACTTCTTCACATGGATATTCTACTGGTCGAATAATCACATGCAATATCAATAACCACTTTCATAATGAGGGAATGTATAATTCCAGACATTCTGAAACATTTTGTCAAGGCCTCGGCCAAGAAGTCTATAATGATTAAGGCCTCGGCCAAAACCATAAATCAAATTGGGAAAGGGCCTCAGCCAATTCCACGTCTAGTTGTCTCATGAGACCTACCGATGCATCGAGGAGCTATAGTGGGCTCCACCCGTCACTTATTAAGTCCAATAAATTCCTCATATGAATAGGTTTAAACATATCATAAACCATAGCATAATCGTATCACATAAAACATGCATAAAGGAAACATAACATTTCTACATTTCCATCACAAGATATCAATACAACACATTGTTATTATAAAAACGCTTTCAAAACCATTTTCAATACCAAAATAAAAGAATGTTAAAACTTTGTATTTATTTTTCATTAAAAAAATGATGCCTTGTAGAGGAAGCCGAAACTCAAATAATGGTCACGGCGGCGGAGAAGTCGTTGTCGCCGCATAAGTACGGAAAGAAAAACATTCCCTTTTGTTGTTTAGAAAAACGCTTCGTTTAAAAAAAATTCCTTTTGAATAAACGTAATAGTCAAAAGGGTTTATACACCGTATAAAAAAAAGTTGTGTATAAAACCAAATATGCCTCAATGAAAGGGATTGAGACGAAGTTCTTAAAAAGATCATTTTTAAAATAAAATAGATCTATTATGTTTATTCACTATAGGTACACATAAAGAAAGTAAAAATACAAAATAATACATAATAATATCATGACATAATTTGAAAGTAGGAGATTAACCCAAAGAATGGAAGTTGGGTTAAGAAATTCCCTTACCTTGCGTCTTTTCCTGACTCGACCGTTCTTTAACCTCCTGAATAATAAACTAGAGTTAATTTCTATTTACATAAGAACCTTTTTCATGTTCATTATTCCTTTTATATCACTTATTACCGTGTTATGAACATTATGTAATTATTTATGTTAATGACGGTCGTTTTGTCGATCTTTGGTACTTGAGTCAACAATAAACTTCTTATAATTACAAGTTGTTTATGTGGTAGAATATCCATTATCTCCAGAATTATATTCATGATTTAGATGTCATATATATCTTATATAACCAGTATATACATTCATTTATAATATTACGTAACATTTAGAGGTAAGAAATGAAATGCACCGTTCATGGAGACGGTAAGCCGTACGTACGCATGAACGCTACTTTCATTTCAATTTCATATTTAATGGAACGAAATCATAATGATATAAATGTATAATATAATTCCAGAATAATATAGTGTATAATACCATTTACTCCATCCTTTATACATCCCACATATAGCATTAACAATTCAAATCACTTTGAGGGGGCGGTAGTCCGCACTTCCTAAAATGAAATTATCGCGTTTACCCATAATGGAAATCATAAATTTGCCATAAATGAGAAATACAGAAGCATTAGTAAAACATAAACATATTATATATCATATATAAATATAGTGACATCTTAATGGCCACCTTTTAAGGTGTTATATGAGTGTTGAACAATCATCATTTCGTGAGGCAGAAATTCGCCATCCACAGAAACCGTATGTTCTTTAACCATTAGATATAGGTGTGTGTAAGTGTAGCTCGAATCCTTCTTATAACAGCATCCTAGTATATTTAGGATACTGGTGTTGTTACAAAATAAATGAATAAAAAGAGTTTATGGGGTTGGAGAAGAAAAATAATACAAAATAACATAAGAGAAGTCATTACCTTTAAACCGGGTAACTCTTTTGATTAGAGCCAAAGGCTTCCTTGGGAAGAGTTCATCCGAAAGTGAGGCTTCTAGGAGTAAGAGGGAGATGATGGGAGAGTATTTGGGCAGAGTTTGGCCGAGCCAAATGTCTTGAAAGTGTGAATGAGGTGGTAGAGGTGGGGGCCTTTTATAAGTGGAGAGAAGGGGCACTCTGGGAAAGTAAGGAAAAGTCACTTTATTAAAAAATGAGTTTCGGATTTTAGAGGTCCCAAACTTATATAATTCGAGGATAAGATGATAAGGGTTCGAAAGATACTCATCCAATAGGTTTTTGGCAAGTGTACGCTTTGGATTTTACATTATCTTTCCATTTTATTTAAATCGTTAAATAATGAGGCCATCGCTGCATCATCATGATGTCATAAATAATTTAATTTATTTAATGTCTAAAAATTATTAAAAAAAATACTATGATGTAGGAAATCGTTTTAGGTTTCTAATGAATATTTATAATCAAAATTTGGACTTGTGTAACCCCACTTAAAAATTGTTTTAGTAAAACAACTCATGATTGTGTCAATTTAATTTTAACATTAAATAAATATATATTAATGTCATTTTCCAACCAAAGTGGCTCCATGGGGTCCCCAAGATGACCCATGGGTTGTCTTGGTCGGCCATGACTCATCCAATAGAAGTAGGACAAGTGTCAAGCTCATCTCATATTATTAAAACATTATTTTTACCTTAAACTACACTAATTACCTCTAACTGCGATTAAGAACTTAAAAGTTACTATTCACCAAAAATTATTTTAATCTCATTGAACCACATTTTACTTCTTAATGACAACCATGTATGTCGGATTTTTGAAAATCAAATCACAGAAGTGGTAATATTTCATTTAAACGAAAAATCAATTATTTAACTACCACTTAGCGGTTTCACTATTCATCAAAAATTGAAGTTTTTCAGAACAAGGCCAAAATTTCACCCTAAGCTATAATTGATATTCCGAATTGAAAAATGATGTCTATTTTACAAAATTCCAAAAATATAAGTTTCATTAATTAATTTTATAATTAATTCCCACAGTTACAACAAATAGCGTGTTTTTAAGAAACAATTTATATCAAAATATTGGCAATTCTTTATGTCCAATTTCAATGTTAAATTAATTCTAATGACCACCATTGGATAAAATGGTAAAAATATATTCTAATTATACTTTAAAACCACTAAATAGTATAATTTATCACTATAAATTATTTTGATTAAAAAAGTTGTTTTTAAGTAATTTTCACTATTCATAAAAAATTAGAAGTTCTCAGAAAATTAAAAAAAATTCAACTTTGGATAATTTCGATATTACGAATACAAAAATGAAGTCCATTTTAAAATATAAAATTTCTATAATTTTAAAAAGTGGTTATTACTATTCATAACGACTACTTTGATTAGTCGCGGTGTTTTAGAACTCGAAGTTGCGTACAATGCAAGCTATTGCATTATTGAATGAGAATCGTATCATGGAAGCTCGGGGTGTTATATTCTCCCCTCCTTAAATAAATTGCATCCTCGCAATTTGAAATTTTTCTTTGAAAATAAAAGTTTGAAAAGAGAAAATACCTTTGAGGAAAACCCACATCGGAAATAAGGTTAATAAATATATAACATTAAAAGAAAGCAAGATAAGTACAAAGGTCACCCGATATAGCCCAATCTAGGATTCTATGAAAATATTTATATGGAGGAGAAACAATCCATCAAGGTCTGATAAAGAGTTATAGAAAACAAGATTAGGAGAAAGTTTAACTACAAGAAAATCACAAACTTGTGATTGGTTAAATGGTCATTGAATCCCCAGTTGGAAAAGTTAACCGACAACATTTTTGTTTTAAGTTACCTTTTATAATGTTGAGGAATTTATTTAGGAGATTTACTAAGAACGTAAGGGAATATACATACTTGTTATGTATACTTTCATCCGTTAATAAATTTTTACCACAAACCCATCTTTTACTCCAAATGGTAACGGAACTCAAAAATATTCTATTTATCCTAATTGTATAAGGTTCCAAATGTTAACACATAACATTTAGACTAGTTAAATTATTTTGTAATAACCAGGGACTTCCTGTAGGCTAGTGGTAGGAAATAAAGGCCTGTCGCTCTATGATTGTGGGTTCGATTCCTGCAGCTTTTTCCGACGCGACGGGTTGTGCCCCACCCTACAGGTTGTCCTTTTCCTAAAACTATAGTATCCTAATATTCCAAAAATAATCTTCATAAATTTTTTAACCTTAAACAATACTATCCAAAGATAAACTTAATCCACTCCAACCTTTATAGTTATCCAAAATACCTCTGTCCAGACTTTCTCTAAAAAGTCTCTTAAATCCAAAATCAATTTATCAGATTCCCCAAACAAAGTAATGTTTCTCTTATTGTCACATACTAAAAATATGATTACCTTCATCATATTAAAACCTTACTGAAACAACAAGTACTGCAGTACAATACTTATATATATATCACATTATTCTAATAACCAGAATATAATCCATGAGTCCAAAAGCACCAATACATTAATTATTCTGCTTCAACTGTAGTAACAGCATAAGATTTTCCTTGATCCCTTGTCCTTTTCTGAGGTAAGTTTCCCTGACGCTTATGACATTCATTTTTATAATGACCCATTTCTCTACAATTGTAGCATTCAACATTGATAGCCTCTTTCTTTCCCTTGCAATCACGTGCCTGGTGACCTTTTTCCCCATATTTATAACAAACTCCCCTTCCTTTTAGGCAAGTACCAGGGTGATTCTTCCCAAAATTATCACATAATGGAAAATCCTTCATTCCCTTTTCCCTTTATCTGTCTCTTGTTCCACCGTTCTCTTCTTCTCTTACTTTACTTTGTTGTCATAAGACTTAGAGAATTCCTTTTCTGTCTTGATAGCACATGAGACAATATCTTCGTATGTTGAGAACGATTGAGATACTAAAGCTCGACGGAGAAATGGTTTTAACCCATCAAAGAAAACGATCAATCTTACCTCTTGGGTTACGTATATAATCTGCAGCATACCTCGCTAACCTTGTAAAGTTGGCCTCATACTTTGCGACATTCTCATCCTCCTTTTGTCTCAGACTCAAAAATTGTCTTTCTATATCTGCTCGATGGTCACGAGGATAGTTTTTTTCTAGGAAAATCTCTTTGAACTCCCTCCATTCCATATTCGAAACGTCACCATATTCCTTTGTGTTTTGAATCAGTGACCACCACTGATCGGCATCTCCAGTGAGGCAGTAAACTACCATGACAACCTTCTCCCTTTCGCTACTCCCCAAGGCATGGAATATTTTCTCTAAGAAGTTTATCCATTGCTCAGCTACTAACGGATTTGTACCCCCATTAAATGTTGGTGGTTGTTGCCTCATGAAGCGGTCTAACATTGATCCTCCACGTTGTGGATCAGGGTGATCCATACGAGTAAGGTTATTTTTCATAACTTGAGTGAGTTGTCCCAGTATGGTAATAAGTTGATCAGCACCAGTTGTATCTCCAGATCCACAATAATTATCTTGATCAGGAGGGCAATCCCTACACGGAGTGCGTGCATTGATACAGTTTCCATTCCTTCCACTATGCGCCATTTCTAAATAATGGAATAAACTAGATTAGTTTATGAATCAAAATACATAATTCCATACTTGTAAAATACTTCACATAAATTGACTATTTATGGATATAATCCATAATCATAAAAAGGTTTTATTTGAGGAAGTATATAATCATAACCGTTCATAGTGGTTTGTAAAGAAAATGGGAATTATCCTAAGCATATCCCTCGTGAGTGTCGTAACCAAGAGTGCAACAAGGCCCGTTGTCGTGCACCAGTTCCCGTTCGAGTCTAGCTCAAAGTGGTGTTTTTAGGTTTTACCCCTAGGTACATATGTGCCAGAGCGGCCTCTACCTGCTCGTATCCAGATAGGGATGTATTGCTCGGAAAACTCACAAAATCTCTACAATAACAAAATTCTAGGAAGTTCTTATATACTAATCCTCAAAGTCTATCTTTGGGCTATGTGCTCTAATCAGAGTTTATCTAAATCTAGCTTCCAAGGTTAGTACTAAACTGCCTCTGATACCAACTATAACGCCCCGTCCCTAGCCACCCAGAGTCGGTGCATTACTTCGTAACATTGGCATGATCACAAAAGATCAAGTCTCGAAAGACCGATTAGTTTAGTAGCCTTGGAAACACTAGATACATTCATAAGTCTTTCATTACATCAAAAAGTAAACAAACTACAGTAACATGGTCTTCATAGACCACACTCATATCCCTTTCTGACTACCCCTACAGGTCATTCATAAAATACTTCTTCACATCCTGGAAAAATATTAAAACATTGAAAGGGGTGAGCTCAGATGCTCAGTAAGGTTAACAATATAGCGTAAGCTTTCATCAATAAACATAAACATTTAAGGCAATGTATAACTAAAACAAAAGCCTTTTAAACTTAAACTTCAACATAATATGGAAAAAGTAAAATGAGATAATGTCATTAACTTCTTCACATGGATATTCTACTGGTCGAATAATCACATGCAATATCAATAACCACTTTCATAATGAGGGAATATATAATACCAGACATTCTGAAACATTTTGTCAAGGCCTCGGCCAAGATGTCTAAAATGATTAAGGCCTCGGCCAAAACCATAAATCAAATTGGGAAAGTGCCTCGGCCAATTACACGTCTAGTTGTCTCATGATACCTACCGATGCATCGAGGAGCTATAGCGGGCTCCACCCGTCACTTATTAAGTCCAATACATTCCTCATATGAATTGTTTTAAACATATCATAAACCATAACATAATCGTATCACATAAAACATGCATAAAGGAAACATAACATTTCCACATTTCCATCACAAGATATCAATACAACACATTGTTATAATAAAAATGCTTTCAAAACCATTTTCAATACCAAAATAAAAGAAAGTTAAAACTTTGTATTTATTTTTCATTAAAAAAATGATGGCTTGTAGAGGAAGTCGAAACTCAAATAATGGTCACGGTGGCGGAGAAGTCGTTGTCGCCGCATAAGTACGGAAAGAAAAACATTCCCTTTTGTCGTTTAGCAAAATACTTCGTATAAAAAATATTCCTTTTGAATAAACGTAAAAGTCAAAGGGGTTTATACACCGTATAAAAGAAAGTTGTGTATAAAACCAAATATGCCTCAATGAAAGGGATTGAGACGAAGTCCTTAAAAATTTCATTTTTAAAATAAAATAGATCTATTATGTGTATTCACTATAGGTACACATAAAGAAAGTAATAATACAAAATAATACATAATAATATCATGACATAATTTGAAAGTAGGAGATTAACACAAAGAATGGAAGTTGGGTTAATAAATTCCCTTACCTTGCGTCTTTTCCTGACTCGACCGTTCTTTAACCTCCTGAATAATAAACTAGAGTTAATTTCTATTTACTTAAGAACATTTTTCATGTTCATTATTCCTTTTATATCACTTATTACCGTGTTATGAACATTATGTAATTATTTATGTTAATGACGGTCGTTTTGTCGATCTTTGGTACTTGAGTCAACAATAAACTTCTTATAATTACAAGTTGTTTATGTGGTAGAATATCCATTATCTACAGAATTATATTCATGATTTAGATGTCATATATATCTTATATATCCAGTATATACATTCATTTATAATATTACGTAACATTTAGAGGTAAGAAATGAAATGCACCGTTCATGGAGACGGTAAGCCGTACGTACGCATGAACGCTACTTTCATTTAAATTTCATATTTAATGGAACGAAATCATAATGATATAAATGTATAATATAATTCTAGTATAATATAGTGTATAATACCATTTACTCCATCCTTTATACATCCCACATATGGCATTAACGATTCAAATCACTTTGAGGGGGCGGTAGTCCGCACTTCCTAAAATGAAATTATCGCGTTTAACCATAATGGAAATCATAAATTATGCCATAAATGAGAAATGAAGAAGCATTAGTAAAACATAAACATATTATATATCATATATAAATATAGTGACATATTAATGGCCACCTTTGAAGGTGTTATATGAGTGTTGAACAATCATCGTTTCGTGAGGCAGAAATTCGCCATCCACAGAAACCGTATGTTCCTGAACCATTATATGTAGGTGTGTGTAAGTGTAGCTCGAATCATTATTATAACAACATCCTAGTATATTGAGGATACTGGTGTTGTTACAAATGAAATGAATAAAAAGAGTTTATGGGGTTGGAGAAGAAAAATAATACAAAATATCATAAGAGAAGACATTACCTTTAAATCGGGTAACTCTTTTGATTGGAGCCAAAGGCTTCCTTGGGAAGAGTTCTTCCCAAAGTGAGGCTTCTAGGAGTAAGAGGGGGAATTTTGGAGAGTATTTGGGCAGAGTTTGGCCGAGCCAAATGGCTTGAATGTGTGAATGAGGTGGTAGAGGTGGGGGCCTTTTATAAGTGGAGAGGAGGGGCACTATTGGAAAGTAAAGAAAAGTCACTTTATTATAAAATGAGTTTCGGATTTTAGAAGTCCCACACTTATATAATTCGAGGATAAGATGATAAGGGTTCTAAATGTACTCATCCAATAGGTTTTTTACAAGTGTACACTTTGGAGTTTACATTATCTTTCCATTTTATTTAAATCGTTAAATAATGAGGTCATCGCTGCATCATCATGATGTAATAAATAATTTAATTTATTTAATGTCTAAAAATTATAAAAAAATACTATGATGTATAAAATCTTTTTATCTTTCTAATGAATATTTATAATCAAAATTTGGACTTGTGTATCCCCAATTAAAAACTGTTTTAGTAAAACAACTCATGTTTGTGTCAATTTAATTTTAACATTAAATAAATATATATTAATTTCATTTTCCAACCAAACTGGCTCCATGGGGTCCCCAAGTTGACCCATGGGTTTTCTTGGTCGTCCATGACTCATCCAATAGAAGTAGGACAAGTGTCAAGCTCATCTCATATTATTAAAACATTATTTTTACCTTAAACTATACTAATTACCTCTAATCGCCATTAAGAACTTAAAAGTTACTATTCACCAAAAATTATTTTAATCTCATTGAACCACATTTTACTTCTTAATGACAACCATGTATGTCGGATTTTTGAAAATCAAATCACAGAAGTGGTAATATTTCATTTAAATGAAAAATCAGTTATTTAACTACCACTTAGTGGTTTCACTATTCATAAAAAATTGATGTTTTTCAGAACAAGGCCAAAATTTCACCCTAAGCTATAATTGATATTCCGAATTCAAAAATGATGCCTATTTTAAAAAATTCCAAACATATAATTTGCATTAATTAATTTTATAATTAATTCCCGCTGTTACAACAAATAGCGTGTTTTTAAGAAATAATTTATATCAAAAGATTGGCAATTGTTTATGTCCAATTTCAATGTTAAATTAATTATAATGACCACATTTGGATAAAATGGTAAAAAATATTCTAATTATACTTTAAAACCACTAAATAGTATAATTTATCACTATAAATTATTTTTATTAAAAAAGTTGTTTTTAAGTAATTTTCACTATTCATAAAAAATTGGAAGTTCTCAGAAAATTACAAAAAATTCAACTTTGGATAATATCGATATTACGAATACAAAAGTGAAGTCCATTTTAAAATATAAAATTTCTATAATTTTAAAAAGTGGTTATTACTATTCATAACGGCTACTTTGATTAGTCGCGGTGTTTTAGAACTCGAAGTTGCGTACAATGCAAGCTATTGCATTATTGAATGAGAAGTGTATCATGGAAGATCAGGGTGTTACAGTATTGTCTCAGAGTGATACATTTTTACCTCTAATGAGAAATAATTTCTTGATATTTTATGGTTATTAGCATCAAATATTTGTTGTTATTTATACTTTAATTAATCATCTAGTTCCCATGTTTCTTCTCCCATTTTGTGGTATCTCTGGAGTAATTTAACCAGATGAGTCATCCAATTCCTCAATACATATCCCCTTATTTTAGTAATTTGGATGGATTATTCAAAATATTAATTGTAATCTTCCAAATAATTCTCATCAAAGATGAGTTCAGACATTGGGTTTCCCATGTACATACTTATAATATATATATGGAACACATCATGCACTTTTGAGTGATTCAGAAGCATTTCCAATTTATAAGGAAAAACACTAACGCTTTCCAAAACAAATAGAAGGTTCTGATGTACCTTGGACATAGATTACAATTTTTACCGAACATGAAATCAATATTCCATGGAGGTACATTCATGGAAACCTGATCTCCCACATGGAACTCTAAATCATTCATCCGATTATCACCTAGATCTTTTTGATACATAGAGATTCAACAATATAATCATGAATAACCATTACCTTTATCATCATCTCTTCGACATGATCTGGGCCTATGAGTTTCGTTTCACTAAATTCATCACAACAATTTGGAGTATGACATCTCACTCCATATAATACTTTATATGAGACACTTAGAATACATTAATGGAAGCTATTATAAGAAGAAAACAATAATAAAGGCAAGTACTGATCCTATATAAATTGAATGTCATGTGACCATGAACTCACTATATCCTCCATTTTGTGACAAGTTCATTTATATTTTCCATCAGTTTGAGGATGTTAGGTAGTTCTCAAATTATTCTCAGTATCATGAGACTTCTGATGTGTCTTCGAAAATTTTCATGGACAGAAATGATCTCAATTAGATTCAATTGATATTCGTGCACCCTGACGTCTTAAAATATCATTAATATAGATCCATACTTGGCTCTCAAGAGCCAGTTCATCTCTTATGAGAAGGACATGAGTATATTTGGTTCGAAGAACAACAATAACCCATAGTTCATCATTATTTCTTGGTTTTCTATTACTCTTATCATAAAGTCCAATGAAATTTCATCCCATTGACACATAGGGATAGGTATAAGATTCAGTACTCAATTGAAATTCTTTCCCAAAACAATCACTTATTGAAAAACCAAACATCTGGACACATAATTAAAAATTTCTTATGTCATATTATTCAATTGAAAATTTTACTTTATATCCCAATAAGTCTTTTTGTTTCCAGGGTTCATTGAGAAATTATAGAAATTAAAATCATCTAAAACTCCCTTTTAGATCATTTATAGATAGAAAATGTAGCCTCTATCCAAATTTTATATCATTGTCTTCATAAAAAAATATGGTAATTTTCCTTCTTTCACACCATTGATATACTTCTAAAAGTCTCAATCATCAGATTTATAATTATTTATCCATTCTAAAAAAAATTATTTTTCAATAATATCAATAAATGAGGATGTGTCCCCTCTATTCCAAATTCCCATTACCAAATTTACTAGATCAATGAACATATGATCCTTATCAATCCACATTTTGGTCAGAATTCAATGACCCTTCCAACTCAAAGTATATTATTCCATAATCTCTTTCCTTGGGGGGGTAGTATAATGAGAAATAAAAATAATTCAGTAGCTTGTGCCATCACAATTCTCTCATATTGAGAACATTATCTGATAAGATGTATGTTATGCTATTTGGAACCATGTATATCTCATATCTTTCTCAGTATAAACAATGAGTCCATATTTTCAAAGAAACTATTACAGTGGATAACTCAAGATCATGGGTTGGACAGTCCAATAAATGATTGTTCAACTACAATGATGTAAAAGAATAAAATATAATTATTCATTAGGAAACAAACAAGAACATTCATTGACGCATCAATATATATGAAAAACCCCACACTCCCATATGGTATATTCAAAATCAGACAATTGGATAATATTATATATAGTTCATCAATGAATTCTTCATATTCATTTTATCAGGAAATCATAACCCCTTTACATGTATGCATGATGAATTTGTTATAAAATTTGGACAAATTCAGAACAAATCACTGACAGTAACCTATCAAAATAATGAAACAATGTAACTCATTTATGTTCTTTAGAATATGATATAAAATGACTGCATTTGTCTTTATAGTATTAGGTGATATAATATATTTGGGGAAAATACGGTGACCAAAAAACTAATGGAATCCATAAATAAATGTTAATAAATTATATAGATTAATCTTCCCCTCTAAGAGTCATAAGAATGATCTCTATGTGATTCTTGAGGTCCTCATTTCTTTTTGAATAAACCATAATATCATCATTGAATACCACAAAAATCATCATGATATTTCTTGAATACTATAATAATAATGAATTTAACAATATGGGTTTCATTAGCCTCTAAAAATATATTTTTTATAAACTCATAATGTCCATTACTCATATCAAATGTTTTCTCTATAAATGCATCCTTCTTCACTCAATGTTATTGATACCAAAAAAATAAGATTCTTTGAAACATATTTGGATCTATGAACTATATGAAAAATATAATGCATTTGAAGTAATGAAACGTTTTTATTTATTTAAATTGAATTTTATAGATATCTCAGCCTTTAAACATATTATTACATTATTACTGTAATATTTAGCCATCAGATACAACCATGGATCATCATGTGTATTGTCTTTTTAAGATTAGGTACATAATTAAACCACATGAATCAAAAATAAAGCAACATCTATTTATTATTCCTAATTATATACTAACTCCAATTTAGATATTATATCAATATAGGATAACATTGGGAATAAATGAATAAAAGCGACGATTGAAAAATAATAGTATGGGAATAAGGATAGTAATAAAACATATCACATGGGGTAGATGAAATAACATGATGTCATTAAAGTCATAGAACAACAATAAATATAAGTTAGAATAAAAACTGCAGCATGTGATCATTTAACAATGAAATCATATGAATGTGTAAACATATTTTAAAATTACATAAATAAGTTTGATATCTATATTCTAGGCACTTATCCCAAGGTAGAAAAAGTCCCATAAAGGAATTAGGTTCACTCCCTATCAAAACATGACTTCTCAAGAGAATAAACATTACCCAATGTAATGGGGAACTGTTAGGGTGAACCCATCATAACATTTTCGTGAATATAAGTTAAAGTTTTTAAAAAATAATTCATAATATTTAAAACATAAACACATGGGTTACTCATGTAATAATTTTAGCTCGAATACATAAACATAACGTATTATAATTACCCTAAATGGAATAAAATTTCTGTTAGGATGAAGGTAGAATAATTTTAGCTTGATGGAAAAAATGGAGGTTTCAGAAGAAATCTTTAACATAGTTCCGAAATTGTTATTCACTTGATCATAATGTCATGGATAATAATATTAGATCCATTATAATATTAAATAATAAAATAATTATTACTAATTGGATTTATTATTATCATATTATGTTAATTTTGGTTTGTTCTGATGAGTTATATGATACAATTACATCATTTGGGTGAATTTGTTTCCTTTGATTACATGATCAGTTACATTAATACTTGTATTTAAATCACATAAAATGAAAATGTTTTTCCACAGTTATTGTTTTATATAATTAATTATAGTTCTGAAGATTAAATGGTTATATATCTTATTTGGTAATTTTGTGTTAGTATGAATCATTAGATATGATGTTACTGATAATCATTTAGATTATTTGGGCTGTTTTTCAATCATCAAAAATTAGTTTTGTTTTATTAATTAGAATTATTTATATGAAATTGATCCAGAACATTAAAATGGTTGCAATAAGTATATTTTAATATATTTTAATCATAATAAATCTTTTTTGATTATTATTGTTGGAGTTAATGTAAATTGGAAACTTAATCATCCTTGAATGTGATAAATTAAGATATAACGAACAATTTTTTCATATTTAGTTTAGAAGCAGATGGAAATAAATGATTGTGGATTATTATACTATCATAATTCAGTTATAGTATATTTATTTTATTCGATATATTATATCATATTCATCAGGGTATTAGGTAGATAATATGTAATGAAATTAAATAGAAAAATATATAAAAGATACTATATTGGATTTTACATCATGAATCTTTCTTTATTATAACCTCCATAGAGAGAGAAGATTTGGTTTTTTCTTAATAGAAAATTCTCATGAACATGGGTGATCGTATAGTGGGGATATATTAGAAGTATTTGGACAATACATAATGTTTTATTGGTTTGAAGAGATGAGGTGTTGATGGGTGTTATTTATAGGGGAGTAGAGGGGTGTTTTCTCATTATTTTATTCATTACATTATTATTTTGTCTCAAGACTATAAAGAGTTAGACCACTGTCTCTAAATATATTAAATTAATTATGGGGAGATTTTTATTATGGTGATTACATAATATTTGTATCATGGGATATTGTATTTATCTTATAATGCATATATACCGTAAATAACAATATTACACTATTCACAAAAAAGTCGTGTATTAAAGAAAAATCAAAACACATCACCAACAACATTTTTCTATGAATGGTATTAAAAAATGGACTAAATTTTTGGAAAATAAATTTCTAAATATGATAATTTTTGTAATTAAAACAATCATTTACCGTAGAAATTACACCTTTTAAAATTACAACTCATATTATAACACATTGAGAAATTAATATCGGCCTCATAAAATTACCATATGATCATAAGAACACAAAATATTAATTTATGAATACAATTTATGGGAATGAAGTTATTTTAATTTTTTTTAATAATTATAAAATTGAAAATATACACTAATGTATTATTAAAATTTGAACATATTATTAATAATTTTTCAAACTTTTATTTACTCATAGTATGATATAATTATATAATAAGTTCATTTTAATGATTGATAAATAATAGAAATAACATCACTAAAGAAGATACAATTCAATAGTATTTTTTATTATTCGTTGGGTTTTAATTACTATTAGAAAGGTCGTGTTACTATTCCATTGGTATAAGTTCCATAACTTATATAAATACTACTTATTTCAATAATTTTTAATTTATAAAATTTTTATTCTGTTAACAAGGTTATTTTCATGTTATTTATTATATATAACATAATTATAAAAGGAGAATTTTCAATTATATTATTTATGATCATTACATTCTTACACCTTATGAAATTCCACTCTTGAAATTTTTCTTTGAAAACTATTGCAAAAACAGGTGATGGGACTTATCCTTAAAAAATTCCTCATGTTCCCATTTATCCTCTTCATACTTATGCTTCTTCCATAGTACTACAACCAGGTGAGTACTCTTCTTGTGTAGAACATTATCTCTATGATCCATGATCTTCACTAGAATATCCCTGAAGGATAGAACATTTTTAACTATACCAACTCTAAATTAAGAACATGTGAATTATCAGGTATATACATCCTCATGAGGTGTTCATGGAATACATTAACCACATGAGAAATAGTTAGTGGATTTTCTATTCAATATGATATAGGTATTAAATTATTCAAAATCAAAAAGAGGTTGAAGTAATAAGTACCAAAATTTTCTTTCATCCCAAATCTTATTATCATTTTCTAAGAAGATATGCAGAGGAATAACATATATCTAATCATAAACTCTAGGTCTCATCGATGATTATCTATATGATTGTTCTTCTTACATTGTGTTGTACGGATATGTTGTGGCATGGTTTTCAAATTTTATACAATTTCATCAACAATTTAAATTCACAGTATCTTATGATAGATAATTTCATCCCACAATGCCATTGTTCTTCATCTTTCCCCATAAATGGATTCATATGATTCCATTAGGATTCTTGAGTGGAAACTATTATTACAGTTGTAATCGAACATATGGAGATGTTGGA